>CACTHL010000128.1:4997500-9985000 GCA_902712375.1 Dioscorea dumetorum | reverse complement strand
CTTGATTTTGATCTCTCATTTTCTTTTGATCACTTATTTTTTGCGACATCACTTGATCATCATAAACCTGTTTCGGTGTCATCGGAGCTAGAGTGATGGTTCGTTGTTGGAAAGTGAAGGAGTGCTTGTTGGTGAAGCCATCATGTTGCACACGCCTATCAAATTGCCAAGGCCGTCCTAACAGAAGATGTCCCGCTTGCATGGGTACAACATCACACAACACTTCATCCTCATATTTCCCAATCCGAAATGGTACCACAACTTGCTTAGTAACCCGTACTTCACCACTATCATTCAGCCATTGCAACTTGTATGGACGGGGGTGCTTGAGTGTTGTGAGCCCTAGCGTCTCAACCATGGAAGAACTAGCAACGTTAGTGCAACTACCACCATCAATAATAACACTACATTCCTTGCCCTTCACAAGACAACGAGTGTAAAAGATGTTCTCCCGTTGCACTTCTTCTTCCTCCACCTTAGCGTGCAAGTTCAAGGCTCTCCGAGCGACTAATCCAAGCATATCACCATGCTCGGCCCCAAACTCCTCTTCTCCCAAAAGATCATCCTCCAATGGTGAAATGTCATCTAGATCACCCTCGTCTTCAAAGTCTATTGTCCCATTCTCCCGAATCACCATAACCCGCTTGTTCGGGCATTGGCTAGCGATGTGACCTCTTCCTTGACATTTGAAACATTTTATTTCACTAGAATGAGACAAAGTTTTGGATATCTTACTTTGAGAAACCGTGGAAGTAGTGGCTAAATTTTGCTCCGTTTTGGCCTTGGGATGGGAGTTACTTTCATCTTTGGTTGGATAATTTGGCCTCCATGGTTTTGCACTAGGATTTTGTGGGGTGGGTCTTGGACGTGCACTAGTACTCCCCTTCTTCAGTTGCCTCTCAACCTTCATTGCCATATGCACCAAGTCTTCCAACTCCACATAGTGATGAAGCTCAACCATGTTAGCAATCTCCCTATTCAACCCATTCAAAAACCTTGCCATTGTTGCCTCCCGATCCTCCTCCACATTGGCCCAAATCATAGCCATCTCCATCTCTTTATAATATTCATCAACACTTTTGTAACCTTGTCGAAGACCTTGAAGCTTAAGGTATAGATCCCGATAGTAATGAGATGGCACAAAACGACGTCTCATCACCCTCTTCATGTCATCCCAAGTCTCTATAGGCAAATCTCCACTTCGCCTCCTATTAATGCACAACTGATCGCACCACACAATAGCATAATCAGTAAACTCAATAGCGGCAAGTTTTACCTTCTTCATTTCGGAGTAGTTGTGACAATCGAAAACCAATTCCATCTTCTTCTCCCATTCAAGGTATGCTTCGGGTTCACTCTTTCCTTGAAATGCCGGAATTCTCATCTTGATACTACCCAAGTTGTTGTCTAAACGATTCCGAGCGTCTCTATCTCGACCATATCTCCTAGGGCTGCCCATTGACATCCTATCAAAGTCTTCATCGAAATTTTCCACTCCAAACGCCCCCACACCTTCAACTTCCCGTTGGGGCACCCTATTTCTCCTTGGGAGGTTTGGAACAATCGGTGGCTGTCCCCGTTGTGCTACCTCTTCAACCCTATCCATCCTCTCATGTATTTGCTCAAGTTCCGCCCTCATCATCCTTCTCATTTCCCCAATTATAGCTTGCACTTGCAAATTCGGAATAGTTGGAGGGGTACTCTCCTCGCTTGTGTTTCTCTCTGGAATTTGAGACATGATGGAAACCTGCAAAGCAATGTTAGATAAAAAAAAAAATTACCTCACCCAAAGCTCACGTATTTCACTCCAAGAAAAAATTCACTCAAATCCACTCTTGTATCACTCAATTCAATTTGGCTTTTACCCTCAAATGATCTCACCTCGCTGCCTTTTTCCACTCGTTCTCTTCTTTGAGTTCTTTCAAAACTAATTAAAAACCATCATCAAAGGGTTCAAACCGAAGACAAACCAAAACTGATGGAAGATGTGTTTTCTTGGAAATGGGCTGAAATTTTGGTAATTCAAGCAATTTTGGCAATTGAAGAAATCTTTGGCAATCCAAGATTGGCAATTCAAGAAATTTTTGGCAATCCAAGATTGGCAATTCAAAAATCAAGGAATCTTGACAATTCAAGAATGGCAATTCAAGAATGGCAAATTCAAACAAATCAAGAAATCTTGACAATTCAAGAATGAAAATCTCAATACCTTTCTAGATTTTGTTTTTCGTTTTCTTTTTTTTTTTTTCTTTCTTTCTTTTTTTTTTTTTTTTTTTTTTTTTTTTTTTTTTGTAAGAGAGATGAACAGAAATCAATGGAAGATAGGTCAAACGGATGAACTTAGCTCTGATACCAACTGATACGAACCCCGCCAACGATCGTGACGAGACCCGAAAACAAATTTGGCAAGAAGAAGAAAAGTCACGGATTCAAATGGAACGGATGGACACCTCAACCCAATGCTTAGCGAAGCACGAACCTTGGTAAGGGAATGACGCCACAAAAGGAGATGGAAATCCAATTGATAAGTCAGTTGAACGCCACAAGGAAAAACCCTTGATAAGTTCTTAAAAAAAAGTCTCTTCAAGAAAACAAGAAGAAAACCTCACAAATTCTCATTCATCAAAGTTGTGTTTTATCGCTGCTACATGCGGCTATATATATAGCCCAAAACCCTAGAGAACTTCTAAGAAGTAAAAGTTCAAAACTACCCTTAAAGATAAAAAAAAGAAACAATCAACTTAAAAAAAACAACTTCAGCCCAAAGGCTCACAAAGCCCAACAAGACTAGTCACTAACAAAAGACTCTAGTTCACATATTAAACTCATCACCAAATGACAACCAAATCTTCATCAAGCGTCTAAGTGGAATCGGCTTGGATGAGTAGGACCAGCTTTTGTTCACCATCAGTAGTGATCACGCCCTCTTCTTGTTGTAGAATTCTCCATGCCAAGTTGCTGAGCTCCTCTTTAAATCTTCTAGCTCGAGCCCTCGTCACTGGTCCCGTTGGAACTTGAATTGGATCCTTAGCCTTGATGTCCACATCACCGTGTAAGATATATCCTCAGCCACATTCTGCATCAAAAAAGGTATAACAAAGTTAGAGGATCACGAGAGGGTTGAATGAAGTAGAATTACATGATAAAAAACTACATTTAATATAATTAAAAATAGCTCCATCAAAATCTGAAGAAAAAGCATCTGCAGGAAAATATTGTCCTTAGTAAGGGGTGAGCAAGAAAGCACATCAATTTATGCAAGTACCTATGTATGATATATTCTCAACCTCCTTCTGCATCAAAAAAGATAAAATAAATTAGAGGATTAAGGATGGATGAATGAAGTAGAATCAGATCATAAAGAACAACATTTAATCTAATAAAAAAAGCTCCATCAAAATCTGAACAAAAAGCAAGTGCAGAAAAATATTATCTTTAGTATGCGGGAGAGCAAGAAAGCACATCAACTTATGCGAGTACCCATGTATGACATATCCTCAACCTCATTCTGCATCAAAAAAGGAAAAATAAAGTTAGAGGATCAAGGGATGGATGAATGAAGTAGGAGTAGATGACAAAGAGTAACATTTAATCTAATAAAAAACTAGGTCCATCAAAATCTGAACAAAAAGGAAGTGCAGTGAAATATTGTCTTTAGTAAGGGGATGAGCAAGAAAACACATCAACATATGGAAGTGCCCATGTATGACATATCCCAAACCTCATTCTGCATCAAAAAAAGTAAAATAACGTTAGAGGATCACCAGATGGACGAATGAAATAGAATTAGGTGATAAAAAAAACATTTAATCTAATAAAAAATAGCTCCATCAACTTATACAAGTACCAATGTATGATATATCATCAACCACATGCTGCACCAAAAAAGGTAAAATAAAATTAGAAGATCAAGGGATGGAGTGAAAAGCATTCTTCAATTTATGATACACAATCTCTGAAAATCAACTAAATTATAATTTTCTCTTTATATAGTTCTATGCCATGTGAGATAATATATTTTAATTACTAACTAAAACCTTTATTTATTTTCAAGAAAACAAATAATTTGTGTCAAGGTTGACACCGAAATTTTCATAGACAGGATGTTTAGCAGGTGCTTTGACTGCATAATTGCAACTAGGATCAATGGTTGTAACCGTGTCATTGTGATCAATATACTTACTCAAGAATGTTTCTCCAAGGATGCTTTCTGGAAGTTGCTTGGCATATACAGCTTCAAATCTGTATCATAAGACAAAGTTCATTGAAGGAACAGTTCTATCTCTGCAACAAGATGGAACTCAAAACATGTTTGAGTAAATGAGTGCACCAGTGTGTTGTGAGGTTGCATAAATAATCCAGCTCAGCTTCAGCTTCAAATAGATTCATTTCACTCTCATCATTTTCATCAGAGTTTACTTCATCCACATCCTGAGGAGGGATGTTATTTGGAGATTGCGACAGAAAAGCTTTTCTTCTTGACTTGATCATTTTGCGCCCCATGAAAGCACCTATTCTGACATATCCATAATCTGTTCCACCGACACTGGAAAAGGGAGCTATGTGATCAATTTGAAAGCAGCACAGACGCAAAAAATAATATAAATGGAGGAGCTATGTCTTTAATTAATGTAGGATGAATACCTATGTCGTATTCCGGAATCAATCCCCCAAAAGCGTATGTGGGTTGGAATGTTAACAAGTTCCTTCACCTCTGCTAGCTGGATGAGATAATGAGAAAGATTTGCCAAATCAAACACAAGGGTTATATACACTGGGGTGATGCTATATATGTGATTCTTACAAACCTGACAAACCATGGCAAGTAGCTTGTTGGCTTCTCCACAAGCTGAAGCCATTTGGTCCATGACTCCACAAGGAGCACCAACAATACGGTTCTCAACCTGCCGAAGATTTTCAATGGAATAAGTCACCGGGACTCACATGGAAGTGTGTAAAGCAAACAGGGAAGAAAAAAAAAAGTTCTTCAATTATTGATAAGTAACTTTTGACACAGAATTGCTAGTTTTCTGGGATCAATATTAAGCCCTGCATGCGGAAAAATTAGTCAGAAAAATTATTCTCATATATAGGTTCGGGCCTTCCACATATATTGCAACTTAAGTAAAACTTAAAGGAGTTGTTAATGGGAAGTGCAAATGATGTTTCAATCCAAGTAAATAATTAATAGTAGGTATTAAATTAGGAGTCTTTTCTAGCACAAAGCACTAACCATGTGCTTTGCAGCAATGGCCGACATGGTGGCAACTTCCACCGATGCGGAAGATGAAACACCCTTGCCTTCCGGAACGGCAGAAGAAACCAGAAAAATCATGTACGAGACACCAAATGATGAATGCGCATATCTCTTGACAAATAATATCAAAAAAGCTGAAAACATTTTACTTGGGGTCGCTGATTAATTTCATCCGAGAAACTTCACAAGACAATCAACACTCCAATCATGATCTTAGCATGTAAGATATAAGATATTGTGCCTTATTAGTAACAATATTAATAAATGAAATGTTTCCATGATAGTTAGTTCAAAGTCTTTAGTTTTGTTCTACTTCATTTTTCTTAATTTCCACCTTATTTTCGTATGAGCTATAAAGGAAGAGAGCTTTCTGGTGATGCCACTGACTGCAAGAAAGCCATGAAAAGCATTCTTCAATTTATGATACACAATCTCTGAAAATCAACTAAATTATAATTTTCTCTTTATATAGTTCTATGCCATGTGAGATAATATATTTTAATTACTAACTAAAACCTTTATTTATTTTCAAGAAAACAAATAATTTGTGTCAAGGACTCAAGGCAAAGGAAGACATCACACCAGGATGCTGCTACTTTCAGTGAAGCGCACACCCAATTCAATCATCAAGACAAGAATTGTTCCAAAGAACATATAATGCCCACCTGAATGAAAGAGAACTCTATTCAGTCAACCAAGAAAGGATAGTAGAATGAAACATATCAACTAAATGAGAAGAACATACTTCCGGGAGGGATCTTGGGAGAAGTATTTATTTGCCTCTTCATAAGAAATTGGCTGATCACCATCAAGGAAATCCGACAGGTCCATGTCGAAAGTTGGTGCTCGGTTACTCAATTCCGAGCCAAATGATACCTGCAATAACCAAGGCAATAACAGGAAAGCTCAAAAAAAGAAAGCACGTCTCCATAATCATTCCAAAAAAAAAAAAAAAAGAGATATCTCCGAAATAGCAGATTAAAATCCATAAATATTTCTCTTTGTCAAGTCATATGACCTCAAATACATGGACTACTAAGCATAGTAAGTTATTGAGAACCATATACCAACAAATTGAGGCAGATAAAATAAATAAATAAATACCTAAAATATCTTTCAACCATGATAGTTGATTATTAACAGGCATGTTCAGTTTAGTCACCAAGAATTCTCTTTTAATGTACCACTTGTGAGTGAGGAGAAAAGACTCATAAGGTGGCAATTATATTTAAGAGAATGATATTAAGATCATAGCGTTCTTCAATGACCTACACTGAGCATATTATTAATAAAGAGAAAATAGAATTTAGGTTCACAACATACTATTTGCGAGAATCGGTCCCTGCCCTTTAGCTTGCTGCCGTGCTTCAAAGCATGTTTCCATAGCTTGTGTTTGGACGGATGGTTTGTCCCGAACAGCAACATGGCAAGCCTCTCTAATTGGCATCTGTCCGGAAAGGGAACAAAAAGTGTCAAAGCTTCCAGTAATAAAATAAAACGTAAGAATACTTATTTCCGCTCCAAATGTGACACTTGTGACAAGGATATTTATGAGGTTCTCACAAAGTGAAAAATTCTCCTAGTAATTGTACCAGGACTTTCTGCTCATCTATAGCGAAAGAATCTTCTTATTTTTCAAAGAAAAAGTTTTCAATATCAAAAGCTTACCTACAAAACAAGGCTTCCTGAATAATCAGCAATCCCTCCCATTACATCCAATCTCTCAGGAGCTCTCGCAACATATATTTCCTCCTATAAGAAAAAGACAATGTCAAACAAGGATAAAAAGAGAGCTAAAAGCTAAAGATGCTGGGAACAGTAAACAAAGGGTTAGATCAAGACCTCCCAATCAAAAAGTGCAGCAGCAGCTCTCGCTCCCTCATCGAGCGCTTCTCAATGCCCTTCCCCGAGTCGGTTTCAGTATGTAGAGCCGACAAGCCCTTCAAGAATGCCATTGTATCAGGTAAACCATGGAGATCACCATGAAGTATCTCAAGATTCTCAATGCGCCTAAAGAGACAAGTTGTATAGGTCATCAATATACGGAAGACCGATGCATTAAAAATAAGTTATAGACTTCTGCGCATGGCTACTCACGATTCCACAAGGGAGATGTTCCCAGTTATCTCATTTTCTGTAACTGCTGGCCGAAGACCAACCTCATCTTCAACAAGTGAATACCATTCGGGAATGCGAGATATCTCTACCTGGAGCTCTTTGTAGTTGATATCCGAGTACTATGGCATCACGCAACCTCCTAACTCCACTTAATGTCTTCTCAAAAACACCAAGTTAAATGAGCTGGCCATCAAATAGGTTCCTATGGGAAAAACATAACGGAAGGGACAAACATATAAAGAAAACCCTTGTCAAAGGCCAAAACATTAAAGATTATATGTTGTGTCGAAAAACAGGAAAACCAGAAGGGTAACTAAAATGAGATGTTGCATCAGTCGCAAATTCTTCATTCAAAATAAACCAAGCAGGCGATACTAAATTCCGTGCTTCACTTCTCCGAAAGACAAACATACCTTGTCCGATGAATAATTTTTCCCCAAATGGCTGTTTCTTGCAATATAAGAGCAGCCACCTGAGGTTACAATCATTGCAATCAAAATTTAGATAGACAAAAGATGTCAACCCTAGGAATAATATTTTCCTTTCAAATGACAGTTTCTGCATTGTTTGGAACTCCAAATCCCTTTTTCGGAGGCCAAAAATCTGATGATAATCAGGTTACCTTCTGATTTTGAAACCCTATTGAAAAGGTCTAGGGTTAAAATTGAGAACAACTCAAGCCTTCTCCCTTCTCTCTCAACCTTGGGCACAGTTTAAAAAAATAAATATTCCAATCAGGGCAATAAGAAGATGAAAGAGAATACCTCACCACCATTGATGCCTCCCTTATGGCATGGACTAAGTTTGAGAGCACGTTTAAGATATGGTTTCCAATGCCCAACAAGTAAATCTCTCCTAATCATTTCAACCCCTCCATGGTAATACTGCACAAAAGAATAACTTAAAAAATAAGTCCAACTAAAACAAACTCCATAGTATATGATATTTTGTCTCCATGAACTATAGAACTAAAAACGAATATGACCTCAAGCATATTTCTTAAGAATGGTTCCTCACTGAAATAATCTCTGCGCATAAAGACAAATGGCAATTTGTAGGCCAAAGTTTCACTCACAGTCCCCATAATCAATCTTTCCCGGAATCAAAAGTGGTTAAGAAGAGCTGAAGATAAACATTATATATCACCCATTGCAAAACCTTACCAAGCATACAGTCGAGATGTTGCAATCGGATCGAGCGTGTAGGCATCTTTTGGAAGTCCGATGAAGTTTGGAGGAAGAATTTGGTTGTCGGATGCCCCACGGACCTTCAGTGGGACGAGACGAGAATCCAATCAGCAATCTCCGTTGCTTCCAAGGAAAGAACATGACAAGATGTAACTAATTAGAAAATCATACCGGACATAGCCAGCCAGCCAGCAGGCAGCCATTCTTCCCTCGGTTTCCAACCGGCTGGCTACACATAATAAGGAAGAACGCAAAATTCACTTAGAAAAAATAATAACCATTTTAGGAGAAGAAAAATCAAGTAGTTAAATAAATCTAGTAACACAGGAAATAAATGAAGAATATGCAATTGCCAAGCAATGGATGTCAATGGCACACAGGTGATTCCAGAAAGAGAGAAAAAGAAATTTGGACTATCGAAATAAGTCAAAATTCACTTAGAAAAATAATAACCAATTTAGCAAAAGAAAAATCAAATAGTTTAATAAATCCGGTAACACAGAAAAAAATGAAGAATTTGCAATTGCCAAGCAATGGATGCCAATGGCTCACAAGTGATTCCAGAAAGAGATAAAAAGAAATTTGGACTACTGAAACAAGTTCCAAGCAAAGTAAATATGACGTACCTGTCCACCAAAATTAAAAATGACCACCTTCACATCCTCTCGCAATACCAAGATCCTTCATCACCTGAAGCAACAAGAATATAATCAAGGAACCAAAGCGAGAAAATTACATTTGTGCAAAATCTTTGTCATATTGAGAATTTTTAACCTCGGATCGAGGTTTATGAATCCTTCGACCACCAAAGGTACATCAATAACGTCCCCGAAAGCGGGCACTGGAAAATCCATAACATTAGCTGAGTTGTTTTATCAAAACAAAGTCCTATAATACAAGTCAAAAAAAGGGAGAGAGATCAAGGAATGTTTTCTTTTATACTTGGGCAGTAACCAGGAAGTCGAAGCAAGAACTCGCAGTGAGAATAATCTTCAGCTATCTGCAACAATTACAAGCAAAAGAATGAGCTAAATTTGAATGAAAACTCAGTAGTATATGAAATTTGAATACAAAGCAATGGAAGAGTAGCAAATACAGCTTTTGAAATTCCATGCTCTTCACATTTACAATACAATGTAATCACAGATTCTTCTTTATAAGACATTTAAAATAAATAATACTAATAGGCCGAGCAGTGGAATGGCTACCACAATGTCAGGTCTAGAAGGATTATACACAAGTTAAAAATAAATATAAATATACAAATAAAAATAAATGAAGAAGACAAGAACGATAAAGAAACCACATTATGATAAATAGATTCAATAATAATGGTTGAAACAATTACCTGCCAAACAATAGACCGGTGATTAATTCCAGCTGCCATCAAATACTCTGCATAGGTAAAATCCCAACTGCAAAAAGTGCAGTAGCAATTAGAGCATTATGATTTTGGAAGTAAATATATTGATTTACAACCAAATCAATAGCAAATCAAAGACTCATTACAGAACAATGAGGTCTGTTTGCTCAGGCGCTAAACTCTTGCTAAGAGAAGTGGACATATTTATATTCTCTGGATTACTTGTTCACAAAATCAATATCAAATTATCCAGGGTCAGGCTACAACGACTGCAACCAGATGCAAAAAGCTTATGCTTTTGTAAATGACCATGTTTTGACTTATCCTATTCCAGCATCTGCCGCTGCTCGGCATGCTACAGGAACCACATCGGAGACCTGTTTCCAATGGAAAAAAATGAATCAACAGGAAATATTGTGCAACTCCTCCACAAGAAAACAAGCAATCCATCAACAAAAAATTGAGCAAATCCCTTCATTCAAATGATGACTTAATTTAATGTAATGAAATGCTAAATACAAAAAACCAGAAATCTGTATCTTACATGTTAGTTAAACTTTTAAGTTCTGATCCAATTTGGGATTGCTGCAAACTAATGGAATTTAAAAGTCCATAGCTTTCATTGTTTCCATAAAGTACTTCGGGTGCCACATGCTACAATTGTATCCAGATACAAGGTTGTGATTTCATGTGCTCGAAACACTTAAAAAGTTCAATAATGTTAATCATTGTACAAAATGATGATAATGTACAAGTTGATCAAGAAGCTTATGTGAAGATTGTCATCTGCTATGTTAGACTTGCACAAACAAGTCTCTGGTAAGAATCTTATTCCAACAAAAGAAAAAGTCAACAAAAAGCCAAAACACATGATGCCGAACACTAAACAATAACAGAAATATTATCAAAAACAATAACAAAAAAAAAATATAGAAACAATAACAATAATAGAAACAAAAACAATAACACAGAAACGTTAACAATAACGTTAACGGAGAAATTAACAGGAACAATAACAATAACAAACGCAAACAAAAAAAATAACACTAATAACACTAACACTAACACTAACACTAGCAACAACAAAAACAAAAGCAAAAACATTAACAGAAACATTAACATTAACAGAAACACTAACACTAACAATAAAACAAAAACAAAAACATTAACAAAAACATTAACAGAACAATAACAATAACAGAAACACTAATAATAACAATAACAAACAGAAACATTAATAGAAACAAAAACAATAACAAAAACTGAAACAATAACATTAACTGAAACATTAACAAACAAACAATAAAACACAAACAGTAATATTAACTTTAACATTAACATTAACCAAAACAATAACAAACATAAACATAAACAACAGAAACAGAATTAGAAACATTAACACAATAACAACACTATTTTATGAACCAAAACAACACTAACAATATCACTAATAACAAAAATAAAAACTAAGTAAGCAAAAGCAATAACAAAAACAAAACCAATAACAATAACAAAATAATGAAGAAATCAATTGTTTTTTATACCTCACCCCACCCCCACTCAATTTAAGAAGAAAAAACAACAACATCAACAACAACAATAACAAAAATTGATGAAAATCAATTGTTTTATAACCAATCCCACCCCACTCAATTTAATAAAGAAAACCAAACAACAACAATAACAATAAAATAATATAAATTAATTGTTTTATACCCAATCCAACCCTCACTCAATTTAAGAAGAAAAACAAACAAAAATCACACTAATAACAACAACAATAAAAACAACCACCACAAAAACCTAAACAAAAACAATGACAATAACAATAGCAATGAAAAACAAAAACAATAAAAGTAAGAAAAACAATAACAATAACAAACAGAAACATTAACAAAACAATAACAATAACAAAAAAAAAGAAAAATTAACAAAAACAATAACAAAAAAAAAAACGGAAACAATAATAGCAATGTTAATAGAAACAATAACAATAACAATAATAAACAAAAACAATAATATTAACGGAAACAATAACAATGACAATAACAGAGACAATAACAATAACCATAACAATAACAAGAAAACATAAATTTAAATGTTAACAATAACATTAATAGAGAAATTAATATAAACAATAACAATAACAAACATAAACAAAAACACTAACACTAATAACACTGACACTGACAAAAACAGAAACATTAACCGAGACAATAACAAAAACATTAACACTAACATTAACAGAAACAGAAACAATAACACTAACAACAAAATAGAAACAAAAGCATTAACATAAACAAAAACAATAACAATAACAGAAATTGAAACAAGAATACCATAATGAACAAAACCCGAGCTTTAACCAAACCAAAATTGCACTAAAATTGCAGTAATAGGTCACTATGTTATGACGACATCAATGATGCCATTAGAATAAGATACGCAGCTAAAGCAGCAGGAGGTCACTTGATAACAGTGTCATGATCTGGACACTCAAACAAAATCACATAAATATAAATCACGTTTCGCTTTTTACCTAAAACTCCATAACTTGATCTTATTTGGCAAGTTCTTTGCACGCAGTATGACATCCTTAACAAATAGCTACATATGCCTAAAACTCAGTCCTGGAAAGCCTTAAAACTAAAAGTAAAATACCCACCAAAATCAAAAATAACAAAAAAGAACATAGCAAAAAGAAAAAATAATGAAAATCAATTGTCCTATTCCAAGTCATTTGATATACCTAATAACATCCCCCACTTAATTTAAGTAGAAAAAAGCAACAACAATAACAATAACAAAAGAACATAGCAAAGGAAAAATAATGAAAATCAATTGTGTCATTCCAAGCCATTTGATATAACCAAATCCCACCACCCACTCAATTTAAGTAGAAAACACACACACACACACACACACACACACACACTAACACAATTACTGACACACACACAAACACACTAACAAAAACACTAACACTAACAACAACAAAAAAATAGTGAAAACCAATAGTTTTATTCCAAGTCAATTGGTATACCCAATCCAAACCCTCACTCAATTTAAGGAGAAAAAAAATAACAATAACAATATCAATAATAAAAGAACATAGCAAAGGAAAAAATAGTGAAAATCAATTATGCTATTCCAAATAATTTGGGATACAAAATCCCACTACCCACTCAATTTATGAAGAAAAAACACTAACATAAACAATAACAATAACCAAAAACACATAGCGAAGGAAGAAATAATGAAAATAAACTGTCTTATTGCATGTTATTTGGTATAGGCAATCCCACCCCCCACTCAATTTAAGAGAAGAAACAAAAATAAAAACAATCACAATCACAAAAACAAAAGAACATAGCAAAGGAAAAAAATAATAAAAATCAATTGTATTATCCCAAGTCATTTCGTATACTTAATCCCAACCCATTACTCAATTAAAGAAGGAAAAAAAAACAATCACAATTACAATCAGAATGACAACGATAATCACAATCACAATCACAATCACAATAATAAGAACAATTTCTGAAACAATCACCAAATTTGTGTACCAACTAACTCACAAAACACCAAGCATAACTACGGTTGTCCTACCTAATACTAGAAAACTACCAACAAAGAGATCTTGCTAGTTTCCTGGATCGGGCTTTCAAATAACTTGGAAGAGAGGGCATGTCACACTGATGAGATGTTAAGATGAAACTCCTCACAAAGGGCTTGAACTTAATTATATCAAGTTTCCTACGTATCCTTCAGAGGAATCAAAGCCCACGTAGTTCTTTTATTTTTATTATACATATTTTTAGTGACTCTAGTCTTTGTTTTTACTTTCTAATAAATTCATGATCAATTCATTTTATAAAAAAGCATATATAGCTTACAATTGAAATGACAAGCTCACATGAACAAGGAAATTCAAATAGTTAAATACATATCAAAAATTGGATATCACTGAATATTCTGTCTGAGTAAGTTATGTCCCATGGTACGTATCTTCCAGGAAGATGTGCAATAGGATCCCTTTAGGTGAATAAAGAAGTAACCGAACTAGGCCGGGCCTCCGTATTAGCCTTGTAATCCTTGGCTTCCTTCTTACAGATAATATACCAATGGAAACCTCTTACCTTACGTCTAAAATGAGCAATACTGACATTTAGCATATTTATAACAGCAAGCATACTTTCTAGAACATTTAAATACATATCATCCTAATATATCGTATTGTGTTGTAGACAATTAAAGGATGAGATGTTGTAGACAGCAAGATCATCTAAGTTCATCAAATTATAAACATGTACGAGAAGAAATTAACATCATGATACATTCGAACATACACAAAAAAACAAAAATAAAAAAAATAAAATGACACCAGGAAATCGGGGGCATAAAAAAAAACAACAACAATGCGAAGGTAGACAATTGAAACAATACTTCCCTGAACTCCGAATGCAGAATTTGGTAGAGTCTAAATCGCGGAGCGTTGAGTTCATACCTGCAGCAACGGAAAGATGCAGAACTCAGAATAAATTCAACGGAATGATCTAACCTGAAGCAGCATAAGGATACGCTTATTACCATAAGTTATTTCCACTGATACAAGAAACAATGGAAGACTTCCAGCCTTAATAGTTATTAAAAAAATATTAATCATGTACTATAAACCTAGAAGTTAAAAGAAACATATAAAACCCATCACACACAAAAATAGTAATCTACAAGTACTTTAACCTGAGAGCTTTAGAAGTTCTACTCCTTGAATTGCAATTCTAGCAGTCTACGCTTAATCCAACCTCAGCTGCATTGTATTTCCTGAGAATATCTAAAGTTTAATGAACCTCATAAGCAATGGGAGTGGAAAAAGTCTATGCTTCTGCAGAGAAAATGGTCACATGTTACTTTAATCCATATATTTTCAAAATAGTCGAGACATCAAAGTGATTGAAAAAGCAAGATAATCATAAGGCATCAACAAATGATATAGTGGAGCCCTAAACCCTAAACCCTAAAAGTTTCAAACCTTGAACCCTATAAACCCTAAAACTCTAAAGCACTAAACCCTTAAACCAAAAACCAATAACACACCAACCCCAAACCCTCAACCTGAAACAACCTAAACCATCAGCCAGAGACCCCAGACCACTGAACCCCGAACCAAAACCTTAACCACTAAACAATAAACTCTAAACAAACTAGCTCCAGTGTCACTAATGGTATGCTCACGCAATATGCTCTATTATACCATTATGTGATCTTTCGTAAAAGAAGAAAATAAAAAATAACGCAACTGGGTAAAATTTCAGAAAAAAAGCATCAATAAGATACTCCCTGATGCTGTTTGGAAAATCGACACGAGGATTTTCCAAGACAACATGAAGCATTAAGACACAACAGAAGTTTTACAGTTTCGATGCATATTGAGCAATTGATTTCACTCCAATGAACGCTGCCACCTTATTCATGTGAAGATTAAATGACCTACATCCAAAGCACAAAAAAACAAGCAAAACACATAACCTATTAGTTCAGAAATAGTCCACCAAGAAACATTTGAATGATGCTCACTGCAGTAAACTTGCATCCTTATCTGGTAGTGGTGCTCATTCGTAGCTAGAAGATGACCACATAGGGCCATCTTGATAGAACAACACTTTAACAATGTGGAAAAGAAAGAATTTTCCCGCAAAGTCATGGAACTCTTAGGTTACTGTTCTGAACAAGGTTAAATCATAACAAATAAAATCAAATGGCTAGGCTCACAAGCATATAGAATTGCCACTAGCTTTCAATGCAGATACATATGGAGGGCTCAATAAGAAAAAATGGTAAGGCAAGATAGCATATATACTACATGCAGGATATATTAGAAAAAAGACCAAGTTGTGTTAGAGAATATAATATAACCCTCCTACCTGAAAACAATAATAACGTCCTTACAGCAACATTAAATCTAAATATAACCGCATCCAATTCATCATAGCGCAAGTAACAATTGTTATCCAAGGTCAAAGAAGAAAAAAGAAGAAAAAATTTGAACCATAGATAATAGGAATGTAGAAATACTTTAACCTGCGAGCTTTAGATTTTTTGCGCCTTGAATTGCAGAGCTAGCAGTCTTGGCATAATCCAACTCCACCAGCATAGTCATGTTTGATAATTTCCGAAGTTCTATGAACCTCATAAGCTATGGGGTGGAAAAAAGGTATGCTTCTGCTGAGAAAGTGGTCATATGTTACTTCAATCCAGATATTTTCAAGATAGTTAACACATAAAGGAGATTAAAAATTGAATATAACCATAAAGTATCTCGCCAGCGTTGATCTTAGTAGTTACAGCAAAATAAAATCAACCTCTGACCTTCCAACCAGCTGCTCAGAGGCTTCACGCCTTCTGGACTCCATCAACACAACTGATAAAGCATGAAAAAGAATCAGAAAATGTCAAATAAATCAAAGGCCATGAAGATATAGAATTAGGAAGAAAAACAAAGCATACCTTTCAGCTTATGGCCAGACAAATAAATAAAAAATTAAGTGAGGCAAGATTCCACATATATATTACATGTAGGCTATAAAAAAAAAGACCATGTTCTGTTAGAGAATATAATATATTTACTAACACTATAACCTGAAAACAGTAACCATGTCCTTACAGGAGCATTAAATTCAAATATAATCACATCTAATTCATCATAGCGCAAGTAAAAATTGTTATATAGAGTTCAAGAAGAAAAAAGGCGAAAAACTACCCACCAGAGCAAATAGGAATCTAGAAGTACTTTAACCTGCAAGCTTTAGAAGTTCTACACCTTGAATTGCAATTAGAGCAATCTTCGCTTAATCCAACCTCAGCTGCATTGTCTTGCTTGTGAATATCTGGAGTTCTATGCATCTCATAAGCAATGGGAGTGGAAAAGATGCATGCTTCTGCAGAGAAAATCGTCATATGTTACTTTAATCCAGATATTTTCAAAATAGTCGAGACACTAAAGAGATTAAAAAAGGGAGACAATCATGAGGCATCAGCAAAAGGTATAGTGGAGCCCTAAACCCTAAACCCTAAAAGTTTCACACTTTCAACCCTATAACCCTAAACACTAAACCACTAAACCCTTAACCCAAAACCAATAGCCCATCACCCGTAAACCATAAAACCCTCAACCCTAAACCTGAAACAACCTAAACCATCAACCAGAAACACCAAACCACTGAACCCCGAACCGTAACCCTCACCCCTAAACAATAAACCCTAAACAAACTAGCTCTAGCATCACTAGTGGTACGCTCACGCGATATGCTCCACTATGCCATTAGGTGATCTTCCGTAAAAGATGAAAATCACAAATAATACAATTGGGCAAAATTTCACAAAAAAACCATCAATAAGATACTCCCTGATGCTGTTTCGAAAATCAACACGAAGATTTTCCAAGACAACATTAAACATTAGGAGACAACATAAGTTTTTCAGTTTCGATGCATATTGAGCAATTGATTTCACTCCAATGAACGTTGCCACCTTATTCATGTCAAGATTAAATGACCTGCATCCGAAACACAAAAAAACATGCAAAACACATAACCTATTAGTTCAGAAATAGTCTACCAAAAAACATTTGAATGATGCTCACTGCAGTAAACTTGCATCCTTATATGGTATCGGTGCTGATTGGTAGCAAAGGCCATCTTGTTTGAACAACCCTTTAACACTGTGGAACAGAAAGAATTTTTCCTGCAAAGTCATGGAAGTCTTAGGCTACTGTTCTGAACAAGGTTAAATCATAACAAAGAAAATCAAATGGCTAAGCTCACAAGCATACAGAAATGCCATTAGCTTTCAACGCAGGTGCATTTGGAGGGCTCCGTAAGAAAAAATGGTAAGGCAGGATAGCATATATAGTACATGCGGGATACATAAAAAAAAAGATTAAATTGTGTTAGAGAATATAATATTATAACAAGCCCTCCTATCTGAAAACAATAATCATGTCCCAACATCAGCATTAAATCTAAGTATAACCACATCCAATTCAACATAGCTCAAGTAAAAATCACCATCCAGGGCCAAAGAAGAAAAAAAAGAGAAAAAATATGAACCATAGCCAACAGGAATGTAGAAATACTTTAACCTGCAAGCTTTAGATTTTGTGCGACTTGAATTGCAATCCTAACCGTCTTGGAATAATAAATAACTCCGGCTGCATTGTCGTGTTTGATAATATCTGAAGTTTTATGCATCTCATAAGCAATGGGAGTGGAAAAGGGGTATGCTTCCGCTGAGAAAACGATCATATGTTACTTCAATCCAGATATTTTCAAAATAGGTAAGACATAAAAGGAGATTAAAAATTGGAATATAACCATGAAGCATCTCGTCAACGTTGATCTTAGGAGTTACGGAAAAAAAAAATCATCCTCTCACCTTCCAACCAGCTGCTCAGAGGCTTCACGCCTTCGCGGACTACATCAACACAAGTGACAAAGCATCGAAAAGAATCAGAAGATAACAAATAAATCAAAGGCAATGAAGAGATAGAATTCGGAAGAAAAAAGAAGCATACCTCTCAGGTTATAACTGACAAGACAAATAAATACAAAATTAAGTGAGGCAAGATTCAACATATATCCTACTTGTAGGCTATAAAAAAAAAGACCAGGTTCTGTTAGCAAACAGAATATATTAACTAAAACTATAAACTGAAAACAATAAGCATGTCCTTAGAGGAGCATTAAATTCAAATATAATCACATCTAATTCATCATAGCGCAAGTAAAAATTGTTATATAGAGTTCAAGAAGAAAAAAGGCGAAGAAATATATACCATGGAAATAGGTCACAATCACCACAAAATAGACGAGACATAAAAGAGATTAAAACAGCAGGTTCTGCAACTGCTTGGAGGGAAACTAAAAGATGCAGCTACAATTTTTTTGTGTTATTAGCATCCACAATATGCCTCAAAACTGAAGATGTTGACAACTGAAAATAAAATCCAGAGTGCAAAAAGTTTGGCATAGCCTAGGTCGTCCATACCTCAATTTAAAGAAGAAAAATCTGCACATCTAATAACACCCTTAAAACTTATGACATTAAAAGATGTAAACTAATTACTTAAAATAAATGGTCTCCAAGGAAAGGTTTTCGTTCATAACAAATGGTACTAGTAGCATCTCAATATGAACCAAGGCAAAGAATTCCAATCATGGTTTGATATAGGCAAGTATGCACGATACATTCTCTCGAAATCCTTAGACACATTCTAACCAAGCAGTTCACACACAAATACAACAATTATACTTTACTCGCCTTCCGCAGCTGAAATACACAAGATCAAACATTTGGAGAACAAAAAAATGATAATACATTAAAGACAATAGACAAAGGAAGATGAATGTTACCTGCACCATATTGTCCAGGTACAGCAAGCTCCAGATTTCTATATTTAAGCAACTCTGTTGAAACAGACTGAAATCAACATAATATGAGAAACTGAATAGACTATTTAACAAATATTAGGAAAGAATAAACTTGATATTACAATCTTGCCTGCAAGTCTAAAGTAGTAAGGCTTGGAAGCTGCTTATCTATTCTTCTGAAAACATGATCATACAAATCCCAAGCCTGAAATTTTGAATGGAATTTACCACATGAATTTACCTTAATCATGTAAACTACAAACTATACAAGTAAGGTTGAAGTCATTTAGTAAGGGAGATGAAAAACCTGAGTAACTTCAGCATCCTTCCTAGTTCTACGATACTTTAAGCAACATACACGGGCTTCCAGTAATTCACGACCATATGCCTGCAAACATAAAGAATTTAAATATTAACTCAAGCATTATTGAGATACAATGATGCATGATTGCCAGACAAGGATAAATGTGAATAGTGAAGACCATATTCCGTACTATTAAGCCAAAAACATATAATGTATAACACAAAAAAGGAACATGTGAGTCATGAATAATTCTTCGCCATTTCACACTGATGGTGCCGCTTCAAAAGATAAATGACAGCAGTTACAAGCTTAAAACAAAAATCATTTCTTGAGATTGACATAAAAAAACTTATAAAACTAGAGTTCTAAGTAACAGAAACACTAATTTCGATAAGCATAGTTAAAACGAAAACGTGCATGTTCACCAACCATCCTCAAAAACATAGCACATGAACATGTGCAAAGCTTGGAAATGCAAATAGAAGCAAACTACCTGTATAAAGGCAGTCTCTTTCAATGTCTCTGGGCCCTCCTTGAGCCACAAATGCAAAGGGTCACCTGGAGCAAGCATTCCCCCAATGTTTTGCTCGCCAAAATACAAACGGCTAGCTTCTTTGAAAGCCTCATGCCACATCTTATGCCACATAATTGCAACCCTGACCAGCTCCTTTGAAACAAGCTGAGCCTAGAAGAATAAACTAATGCAAACTTAGAAGAGGAGCCTAAATGGGTCAATATCCAAACCGCAAAGGACTTACTTGATCGACAAGTGCTCCACTGTGCAGGCGAATTATATCCAGAAATTCCTGTGCGGCAGCTCGGCGCAACAAGCTTATTAATTTACATAGCACTAACAGCGGGTACATAAGAGCCTAGGCAGATGCATAAAGGAATATGATGAAGCCAATTTGATAAATCATATCCATATTATAACTAATTTAATAGTCGGTCAACAAAAATCCTTATCATTAGATCAGTTGAGGTAAATCCTAATCCTAATACTTATCATTATTTTTTCTTTTTTTTTTTTTGACAAATCTCATCATTATCATCATTCTTTTACAAATCTTATAATCTTATCATTATCATTGATATATATGTGTATTACACATTGGTATACTATTTTCAGAAAATCAAGACCGAGAAATACCACTAATCAACAACCCTTATGTCCTATTCATCAATTTCCTATTTTTTCAACAAGAGATAGGACATAGAAATTGAAGCCATCAAACATATGGGCCAACTTATATAGCATGAATCCAAAATTTAGTTAACCTAAAGCAAAAGTTTAATCATGGGAAAGTCACATATGAGAATACAATTTGTTGTTAAAACTGATAAATCATATTTTTAAGTTAGAAAAAAATAAATAAATAAATGCATATGTTTTTATATTTTTGTTCATGTTTTGGTTTCCATGAGGTGCTGTCACGAAACTATCTGTGACTATCTTTGAGATCAATAAACTCCAAGTGTTAGTTGTCTCCTCCAGTTTTTGGAACTTAAGACTCTGGTATACCACAAACCCATAATATATATATATAGTAATTTTGAGGAAAAAAGTAGAAAGAAGAGTAGAACATGCATCAAAAATACATATATCTCTTTCAAACCACACATTCCATAGAAGAGCTTTGGAGAGTAATCCTTAAATTTCTTCAATTAGACCTCTAAGTTGGGACATCTTAATTCCCACATGTCCGTAAAGGAGCTGGGAAGGTTGAGCAATCCTAGACTTTGGCTAAAGTGAGACCATGATCCTAAAATCTTCTTATCATTATGCATGTGTATTATTACAAATTTCCATACTATTTCTTCACAATCCAAGACCGAAAAATACTGCTATACTCAACAGTTTCCTATTAAGATAAACTTAGGATATAGAAACTATGATCACTAAGAACAGGAGATCATCTAGAAGCATATACCTTGGTCTCAGTTTCCAAATATTCTTCCTCAAGAAACTTCTGTGGATTAGTATCTACCTCACTGCCAGCAACCGATTGCATCTCCTTAGACCTCCTAAACATGACAACACAGAATCAACAGTTGAAAGTGTCAATCCCCTAACATGTACAAGTGTAGAGATATATCTGATAGAGAGAATCAATACCTCTCATTCAATGTCCTCAGATTATCCACAAATGTCCTGATACGGCTGATAGAAGGTTCCAACTCTTCCTATGAAGGAACATAACATAATCACAAAGATTTAGCAAATTCAAATGAAAAAATATGGATGGTACTATTCGTAAATCAATATCTTCAAAATCACCAAGATGGTTGAAAAGGCAAGAGGAATACCTTGTATTGTATGCAGCAAGGTGCTGTTTGGTCAGATACAGAAAATGGCCTTCATTTCTCTCTAGCTCATCACCTCATGATCAGAAAACACAACCAAAAAATGAAGAATTAAAATGATTGCAAAGACATGATAAATTGACCAGGAAACAGAAACAAAATTCTTGGACAACAATCTCCAATCACCTATTCCTTTTTGGAAAATTGTGATCTTTTATTATTATTATTTTCCTCAATATTGACACTTGCAATATTTATTGATCCAAAATAGAACATACATACTCGATCAGCTTCTTCTTCAGTTCTGATTTTGAGAACTGGAGATTCCATGTACCATCTAAGAAATTGATCCATGTCTGAACAATATTTGCTTCAACTTTGCATGAGGCAACAGATCTAGAAAGCTCATTACCCTATATTTTGTAAAAAATAGTCAACTTCAGACCATCTTTTATCTTCAAAACTGGAGAAATATCCTTTTAGTGAAATGGGGGGAAAAGCAAAAAAATCAAGGGGAAAAAAAACCTTCAAACCATTGCTTCCAAATGCAAAACAATTTGATTACTAGCCTCATTAAATTGATCTCTCTCCTCCATCGTCTTATTAAGGCATGACATAGCAGATGCCAAAGAGATATTGACCTACAAAATTCAGTAAAAATATGTAAATCAATATTCAAAGACCCATCTATAAACAAAACTGTAAATGCTAATGATAACGGAATAGCTAGTAGCAAAATTAGCCAGGAACAACCAACATCACGCTCTCCCTCATGAAGTAAAGAAAGACTCCTGGCTCATGGGATTAACAGTGAGAATATATAGAAAAATTGCAGCCAGGATATCAGAAGTCACTAAATCCATAGAATAAGAAAAAATAAGTTTGGATCCAAGAATTTTTATCAGCAAAGAAATATATCATGCTGAGATGTTAAATTTGCATCCCCTAATAGATAGTAAGGATGAAGCTTACTCAACCTGCCATTACCACAAGCTCGTCATCCACAACATCATTATGCATAATTAACCAAGCATTATCACCAAGTATTTACAACTTAAATAGAGGGAACTCCATGGTGTAAAGAAGACGAAAAAAAAAGAAAAACATTAGAAATAAAAGATTTATAAATATAACCAGAGAATGTAAAAAGATGAAAAGAAATAACCTGACACAGCCGTCTAACATACTTGACAAGGATGATGGGTCCTTTGAAAAAAGCATAATGGGAGAACAAAGTAGAATTACCCATTCAGGCAAAGATCTAAATGGTAGGCAAAGATCTAATTAAAATAAGCACATAATTTAGTCCCTTGACTCTATAGGCTGAATTGTTCGCAAGAACATGGAGACAAAGGCAAGGAGGCTTACAACATGCCTCCAACTAATCAAATTGAAACGATAGTGATGTGGTTTAAGTAGGTAGGAACTATCATAACCAAGTAGAAAAAATCAGCTCTAATACAAACAAGAATTTTCCATGAGAAGCAACATAAAACCTTCTTCAAGTCCATCCCTTTGCTTCTCAAGTGCTGCAATCTCAGCTTCCTGTTCCTGAAATCAATGAACCAGAAGTCTTGATTATCAGAACGTTGAGAAGATGAGACATAAACAATGCAACAGAAAAGAAAAGGAAAAAAAGAGGGAAAAATAAATAATGCCACTAAGAAGGAAGAAACAGAAAAATCAAATATTAAATCAGTAGGTAACCGAACTAAAAGGAAAGCAACATGAATTTTTTTCAATATATTACCACACTATTTATACTTATAGGATATTCTCTAACATAGGCACTTCCAATGCTTTTTGTCTCTTTTGCTTAAAAAAGAAAGCACATTCTCATACGTGTCATCACTTCCAAAAGTAGTTAAACAAGTCATAATTTAACCAGAGCATGAACAACCTTCTCAATCTCACTAACTTCATTTTCTTTGACCACTCGAAAGTTGAGTGCTTCCTCTTTCTGATGCCTGCATTTGTCAAAAAAGAAAAACTTAAAATGCTCATCCATTTAGAAATCATAATTGTTTGTGAACCCATCAATGAAAGATATAAAACCTAACCAATACCTGCTAAAGAAGAAAGACACCCAAGTCCTGTCAACTAATCAAGGTTTAGGTAATAGAATGAATGAAGAGGATAACCAAGCTAAGCCATACATATAAAACTTTTCAGGCCATAAGGAAAAAAAATGGACAAAGTAATTAACAAAATCCAGTAAATTAAGATTATCTTGAAGGACAAAACAAATTCTGACGTGTACTCCTTAAACCATGACAGAATGCTGAAGAAGATTCCTGGACAGAAAACACTAGTTATTAAACCTGTGATCTGCGATGCGCTTTTGAGCCTTTGCGGAGGAGTTGGCAACAGATTCTGCCAAGCCCTTCAGCTTATCAACCTGCCATTTTGAAGATAAAATATCACCAACCACATTTTGATTTAAAACCAGTCCAGCAGTTCTACTTATGCTATGAAGGGTAAATACACCAATTCACATTATGCGAAATAATACACAGGCATATCATCTGATGAATAGCTTAAAGTGTGACTCCACAAAAAAACAAAAGACATAGCTGCAGAAAATTTTCAAGAGAATGCACCAATAACTAGAAGTTCAGAACTGAGAGGCCATACTTCCACAGAGAACAGAGAAAAGTAAATGACATAAACAACCCAATATTTACATAAGCGCACATATCAATCAATAAAAATTTATCAACAAGAAAACTTTGAACTTTCATTAACAAATACTGTTGACCAGAGTAGCTGATCTACTGATGAAAGACCTAATAAAGTGAAGCTCCAAAATAGCACGCAGAAATATGTAACAGAGCATGTGTTCACACTAAAACTTGCATTAACCAACTGTGATTAAACAAATATTGGAATAAAAGCAGAATACATTGCAATATGTACCACATCATGACCTTACTGAGAAGTCGAAAAAAAAGTGTTGAGATCTTTTCCTTTTGCATATAATTCCTCTGCAATTTATTTTAGAAATTAAGTATTTCCAGAATAGTTTCTTTCAGATGGACTAACAGCATAGAGAGTACAAGATTCGATACCAATTAGTTGTAAAAACATGAAAGAATACTTATAGAAGTACTCATGGATTTTGTCGCTCAGAAATCATTAAATGAACATGCCTTTTGAGAATGGATCTCCAATGAGTCGCCACAGTTGATGGATTGTTTCTTCAATAAAAGCGCTTCCAGCTTAGATTATAGACGAATCTCTAAAAGTGCACTTTTCAAAGCCTGCGAGTTAAATAAGAAAATTACAAACAGAGAGCCAAAGTAGCATGAGAAAAATTGCTAAGATAGCCAGATAGGCAAACAAGAGTACTGAACAAAAAACCTAATATTCATGCATCTATGTTCAGTCATTATGTTGATGAAATGATTCTAACATAGCAAAAGGAATACCTTTCAATACAACTAACTTGCCACTCTGACAAGAAAAAAAGCATTTGAACGAGAGCAGAAATCTTGCTCCAGTTGAAAAAACAGAAATGAAAACCTCCCTAGAAGGATTCCTTTTATTTTGAACTATGACGATATTTCATCATCATAAGGAGAAATTGTTCACACTTCCAGCTATAATTCGATTAGCACAAAGTTCTCTTTGTTTTTTGTTCACTCAGAATATCATCCTATTTACTTCCATCAAATAAGTCATCAAGACATAATCGCAACAAAGAGTCAAGTCGATAATTCAATAACGTCATACCTAAATAACATAATCTAACCTGCGAGCTTTAGATTTTTTGCGCCTTGAATTGCAAAGCTAGCCGTCTTGGCATAATCCAACTCCACCTGCATAGCAAAGATTAATAACAGAGGCGTACTAACTGACCTTCGATATAGATATTTCACCACTAGGGATGGTTGCCATTAAGTCGTTCATCTACACCAACACTCGGAATGAATTAAACAGCGAGTCTACAAATTTATTAGCTCAAATAAATTAAGTTGCATATAGAAAACTCCAAACTCACCCAAAAAACACCCAAAAAAAGAAAAAGGGAAAAGACTAGAAGTTCCAACATTTAGAGACCATATACATACCTTACATGTAGGAATTTATAATCTTCGTTCCTGGTGTCTCGGTGGTTTTCTAGCAAACTTTTGACTAGACCAATGAATTGTTCCACGACTTGCATGAAATTGCAGATGTGAAGGTGTTTGATAAATAGCTATTGCATCTAATTAATCACAGCAAGTAAATGATTTCAGATGCAAAAAATAAAACACTAAACCTCTTCAAGCCCATAAAGAACATATTCATTGATGAACACCTATGAGTTCAACCTACTAGATGCTGCAAACATATCCAGAAGTGCTATCTTCTGGCTTATGTCCTGCTCATACAACCAAATGAAAACACGGAAAACCTTATATGTACCTCAAAGTTATTAACAGGAAATGAGATAGATAAAAGACGAAGAGGAAACCAGAAGTTGCATTCAATCATAAACTATCACTAAAGAAGACAGTAACAAGTGCCATCTTTCAATGACCACTAGTGATTAAAGGGGAGACCTATAACAAGTGCCATCTTTCAATGACCACTAGTGATTAAAAATAAAAATCATCCTAAAGAAGACAGTAACTCCCAAGCATCAAAAATATAGTAGTGTTGTGTCACTAGCATACAAAATATGCCTCAAAAACTGAAGATATTGACAAAAGAAAATAAAATCTGGCAGTGAAAAAAAATTGGGTGTGACCTAGATTCTCCATACCTCAATTTTTGTCACAATCAAGCTCCCCATCATCAGAAGGAATTTTTCCAAGAAGCACTGCGTAACTGGCTAATCTCAGTCATTCCATATATTTAGTTAAGGCCCAATGAATATGGCAGGGGATATGGATATAATATGACCTGCAGTTGTCGCAAACTTAAAAATGCATTGCATCTATTGTTTTTCTGCTCAAGGTAATCCATCTTGTATAGGAGAAATTCAAATTAAATAATGAAATAGTTAACGAGCAAAGGAAACATAAAGAAAACCTTCAATGTAGTGCAGAATGAACAATCAAAATATTTTATTTCCATGACTGGTTGAAGAAAGTTATTTATTTGAAGATTAAACCCAGGCAGGATAGTGTCATGTGCATCATCAGACACAGTGGACTGAGCAACCTGTTTACACATTTAGTGACTCGAATAAATAAAGCCATAGAGCCATACATAGGAAAATCCAAACTCCACAAAGAAAGGAAATTTTTTTCTGATAAATAAAAGAATATATAGGCCAGAAATTGTAAGAATTAGAGACCAAAAAAAGTACCTTACATGTTAGTATTCTTAATCTTCTTTTCCGTGCGTCTCAATGTTGTTCTTAAGGTACTGACTAAACCAAATAATTGTTCCACAACCTGCATAGAATTCTAAATCCATAAGATGTAGGTAATAATAGAATCTAAAACCAGCAAAATCTTCCAATCGGAAAATTCTCCGTTCTCCATTTCGAGGAAGAACAGCAATGCAAAACTTTTCGTCACCTGAAAAAACTGAATCAGTCATTTTGTCTCACATTTAGATACATAATTCCATATGCGAAGGTGTTTACTAAATCACTAGTTCACTAAGTAAATTGTCCCATAGGCAAAGAAGGAAACTTGAAACCGTTGAAATATATAAAAAGGATATTCATTAATGGATACCTGCAAGTTCAATCGGGTGATTGCAGCCAGCATCTCTTGGAAGTGCCATCTTCTTGCTTTGGCCTGCCCATACAACCAATTAAAAAAAAATAAATCATGTTCTGTATTTTGAAGTTCAAAGAAAAATCAATAAACTATTTAATAGTTGACCAAAAAACATTTAAAAGATGTGGAATTGCTGAGATCAAATTTAATAACCCAACCTTTGATCGATTGCGAAACTAGCAGTTCCCATGACACAGACACAGGATCAATCCAAGTAAATAATTAATAGTAGGTATTAAATCAGGAGTCTTTTCGGCACAAAGCACTAACCATGCGCTGCAAAGAATGGCCGACATGGTGGCAATGACTAATTTTCTGCAGCAATTCCGTGTGTAAAGCAAACAGGGAAGAAAAAAAAAGTTCTTCAATTATTGATAAGTACCTTTTGACACAGAATTGCTAGTTTTCTGGGATCAATATTAAGCCCCGCATGCGAAAAACTTAGTCAGCAAAATTATTCTCATATATAGGTTCGGGCCTTCCACATATATTGCAACTTAAGTAAAACTTAAAGGAGTTGTTAATGGGAATTGCAAATGATGTTTCAATCCAAGTAAATAATTAATAGTAGGTACTAAATCGGGAGTCTTTTCGGCACAAAGCACTAACCATGTCTTTGCGAAGAATGGGCGACATGGCGGCAATGACTAATTTTCTGCAGCAATTCCTGTGTGTAAAGCAAACAGGGAAGAAAAAAAAGTTCTTCAATTATTGATAAGTACCTTTTGACACAGAATTGCTAGTTTTCCGGGATCAATATTAAGCCCCGCATGCGAGAAAATTAGTCGACAAAATTATTCTCATATATAGGTTCAGGCCTTCCACATATATTGCAACTTAAGTAAAACTAAAAGGAGTTGTTAATGGGAATTGCAAATGATGTTTCAATCCAAGTAAATAATTAATAGTAGGTATTAAATCGGGAGTCTTTTCTGGCACAAAGCACTAACCATGTCTTTGCGAAGAATGGCGACATGGTGGCAATGACTAATTTTCTGCAGCAATTCCGTGTGTAAAGCAAACAGGGAAGAAAAAAAAAAGCTCTTCAATTATTGATAAGTACCTTTTGACACAGAATTGCTAGTTTTCTCGGGATCAATATTAAGCCCCGCATGCGAGAAAATTCGTCAAGAAAATTATTCTCATATATAGGTTCGGGCCTTCCACATATATTGCAACTTAAGTAAAACTTAAAGGAGTTGTTAATGGGAATTGCAAATGATGTTTCAATCCAAGTAAATAATTAATAGTAGGTATTAAATCAGGAGTCTTTTCGGGCACAAAGCACTAACCATGTGCTTTGCAGCAATTACTGCCTCTAATTTAAGTCTTAATGGCAGAATTCTTCAACCACTCATCCAAAAAGAAGGAAAAAAAAAACGAAAGAATACAGCATTTTTAACACCATCAAAGCACATCTAGGACTCATAAATCACTCATATTTCCGTCGGTATGTGATGGCATGCTGAGAGACAATTTTGTTATTCAATTCTCCGGTTTGAGGGTGTAAAATCACATAATCACACTGCTTACCTAAAGTTTGTGACACGAGACAGATCGGATTCCAGCATCTGCCGCTGCTCGGCATGCTACAGGAACCACATTCGAGACCTGTTTCCAATGGAAAAAAATGAATCAACAGGAAATTTTGTGCAACTCCTCCACAAGAAAACAAGCAATCCATCAACAAAAAATTGAGCAAATCCCTTCATTCAAATGATGTCTTAATTTAATGACAGGAACCACAAGGTGAAAGTTACCACAAGATCGGCCTTGATTGAATTCAGCCATTCCACTTCGGTTGCCGAATAGATGCCCGGGGTACCACAACTGTTTGAGAGTACTGTATTAAAGAGAATAGAGCGCAACAATTATAGGTGGCTACAAAAAACATTCAGCAAGTGAAAGTTACAATGAGTGGTACCTTTTCCAGGGGATGCAAGGCGATCAACGGTAAAAGCATCTCCTTGCACGGCTCCACAGTCCAACAAGACCTACCATCACAACGATT
Source organism: Dioscorea dumetorum (assembly GCA_902712375.1). Lineage (NCBI taxonomy): Eukaryota > Viridiplantae > Streptophyta > Magnoliopsida > Dioscoreales > Dioscoreaceae > Dioscorea > Dioscorea dumetorum. The sequence goes on along the minus strand of CACTHL010000128.1, from coordinate 9,955,311 downwards.
CAGCATTGGCGTCTAAAAAAAAATTAAGGAACTTTAGAAATCAAGCTCGAAATTTTACTTTCCGAATGTGGAGATTAGGAGACTGAATATCACTGGTGAAAACAAAATCGGGAGCACCAAGTAACCATATGGACATCATGCCCAGCCGCAAAGAGATGCCTAACAACCCGCAATGGAACAATTCATCGGACTACTTCGACAAGAACCCTCAATGTTTGCATCAACGGAAATTGCACCAGATTTATCTTAAAAAACACTATATATGTGCTGCAAAGCAAACTCATTGGTACTCTTCCGACCATGTTCAAAATCAAAGATGAAAAAGTAAAAAACAACTTCGGTACTAAGTACAAGCATCCTTTTTAAAAAAAAGCATATGTTCAATAAATATAAACATGCAGACATTATACCCCACTTCACTGCATAACAAAATAAAAGACGAAGGTATCAACTTTTTTGACATCCAAACAACAAGCACAGTAATACCTTCCCAATCATATGCAAAATCAAATATTACCAATTTTTCTCTCATCAACGAAGCTATGAAAGAGAAGAAGGAAAAAATAAAACAGACTCAATGCACCTCGACCACGCTGGTGGCATGCCCCAATCCATGGTCGGTGACATAATAAGCAAACACCAGATGATCCCTGGAAGCCGAGACCCCACTTTCCCCACAACCAATCCTCATAATTCTCATAAAGAAATTTGAAGTTAATGTGAAGAAAACTAGTATACTGTCAAGCCTCATGATTTATGACACAGAAAAAAAAAACATCCACAGTAGTCAAATGAAATACTGCATCAGTTCAGGATAATACAAATAAATTTCGATGTAAAACCTAGTTCAAGAGCACATCACCACATCCAGATAATTAACAAAAAATTCCATGCCACCAAAAACCTTAGCATCTTCCGATAGTGGTAACTTGAGAAGACCGACACACTTAATATGCAAACTTATAAAATATACTCCTAAAATCGTCAAATTTCAAAGACTTCAAAGTGTTATAAAATATAAACCGGACACACTTAATATGCAAACTTATAAAAGTTGTATGAACATCCATTAGACTGAATATGTTTCCAATTGAACTTAAAGCAGTTGAGGCAATCTAAAGAACCACCACAATTGATACTTGTCGGAATTACATCAAGCACTCATCAAAACCACTATATTTCGATTAAGAACTTAGGAACCATAAATTGGCGAAAAGGACACTTCAATGGAAGAAGTAAGGAGACTCTACCCAGGTATGTAGATTAAATTTAGGAACCATAAATTAAGGAAAAGAACACTATACCTTAAGAAGTAAGAAGACTTTATCCAAGTCCAAGATAATAAAGCATGATGAGAAACCAACCACATCAAATAGTGTGTAAGCCTCTTTCCTCAGCATGGAAAAATTTGCCCTTGACAATTCAGCATGTTCTCTATCAATTGGTGAATTAGAAACAAAAGGACAACGTTTCTCAAAAAAAAAAAAATGTAGAAACATAAACCTAGGAGCCATTATTCACAAAATAGAAAGTGAAATAGCAACCTTGTGAAGACTCAAGAACATCAAAGGAACATCTTAGTCAAAACAGCTTAATGTCCTGGAAATTCCATCTGCAGATCAAATAGACAACACACACATATAATTATGAAAATACTACATACCTCCGCGATCTGAGTCCACCCAATTAGCATATGAAGTTGGACTGCTTGTCCTTCAAGATTCTTGTTGTATCTCCATCCTCATCTCAACAACTGCTGAATGGATTCTCTTAATCCACCCATTTCAACCTCATTAAAAGAGATATCAAAGGAGCATCTCAATCAAAAAGGCTTAATGTCCTAAAAATTCAATTTGCAGATCAAATAAACAATAAGCACAAATCAAATCATTAGAAAAAGACTAGCTACCTCCATGATCTGAGTCAACCCAATTACCATATGATGTTGGGCTGCATGTTCCTCAAGTTTCTTCTTGTATCTCCATCCCCATCTGCACAACTGCTGGATGGATTTTTTAATTCACCCTTTTCAATCTCATTAAAGAAGACCAGTTGTGGATCGAGAACATTATAGATTTGAATAAACCACTGAAAGAAACAAGTGGGCATCAATATATATATTATACATGCCATCAGAAGATATAACAATATTACATAATGAAACAAATAACATAAAACCTTCCAAAGCTCTTCATGTTATCCTCGCTCAAAAATGGATGTCATTAATTGCGGAAGTTGCGGGATTTTTTGGTAGGTCTTCCACCTTAAAGAAAGAAACAGAGTATGCCGAAGAGTGTGGACAAACATAATCAACCCACCATGAATAACAAAGTTAAATGGGCTTCATTTTTAAACTTTGACATCAGCAAAGAAAACTTTGATGTGACATCAGGAGATTTAATTGGACAACCTTATGCAATTCAAGCACCAGGAAAGAGAAAATAATAACAATAACAATAAAAATGACAAGACCAAGAACACTATAACTTAAGAAGTAAGAAGACTTTATCCAAGTCCAAGATAATAAAGCATGATGAGAAACCAACCACATCAAATATTGTGTAAGCCTCTTTCCTCAACAAGGAAAAATTTGCCCTTAACAATTCAGCATGTTCTCTATCAATTGGTTAATTAGAAAAAAAAAACGATAACATTTCTCGGAAAAAAAAGAAAAAATGTAGAAACACGTACCTAGGAGCCATTATTCACAAATTAGAAAGTGAAATAGAAACCTTGTGAAGACTTAAGGCATCATGTCCATCTTGTTCCTCATAAAACATGAAGTGCAACCTTGATGGTGGCACATCTGGACCAAGAATACTACAGTGATCCTGAAAAATTTTACAAGCAATGCATATTAGCTGCACGAAATAAATACTCCAATATTAGAACACCTTAAAACTAAATCCAGATTATGCTTGTCTCAGCTTGTAAATATATAAAGAAATAGATTACCATACTGCCTTCGTAATGATTCAGATGATTCACTCTTCATAATACACATTACACGCTAAAATAATGTTGGATGACAAGATCCATTTGGTTGCTGCTTTGGTAAGAAAAAATCAAGGCGTTTTATGTTGTCAGAATCCAGATTTCTTGAGCATAAAAATCTTTCATCTTGCAGCTTAGACATGCATTTGACTGCTTCATTAAAGAAGTTCAGATGGAAACCAAGTATTCTTAAACAAGTTACAATTTGTAAAACAAAAAAAAATCAATAAAAGAAAAACTTGACACTTACTTGGGTGACTATGAAGGCCATTTGAAAAGAAGAATCAGGTCAAGCTGGCACTAAGAGATGCGTCAAGCAACCTGGCGTATTTTCCAATTATAAGAATTGATTTTATTAAAAAGACTCATTTCAAAGAAAACCAAAATTTTCCACTTGAAAAATAATTGAGAATGATTGTCAACAAATGACGTTCTTTTAGATATGGAGATCGGAAACATCAAAGGAACATCTTAGTCAAAACAGCTTAATGTCCTGGAAATTCCATCTGCAGATCAAATAGACAACACACACATATAATTATGAAAAGACTACATACCCCCAAGATCTGAGTCCACCCAATTAGCATATGAAGTTGGACTGCTTGTCCTTCGAGATTCTTGTTGTATCTCCACCCTCATCTCAACAACTGCTGAATGGATTCTCTTAATTCACCCTTTTCAACCTCATTAAAGGAGATATCAAAGGAGCATCTCAATCAAAAAGGCTTAATGTCTCAATGATTCAATTTGCAGATCAAATAAACAATACGCACATATCATTAGAAAAAGACTACCTACCTCCATGATTTGAGTCAACCCAATTACCATATGATGTTGCGCTGCATGTTCCTCAAGTTTCTTCTTGTATCTCCATCCTCATCTCTACAACTGCTGGATGGATCTTTTAATTCACCCTTTTCAATCTCATTAAAAAAGACCAGTTGTGGATTGAGAACATTATAGATTTGAATAAACCATTGAAAGAAACAAGTGGGCATCAATATATATATTATACATGCAATCAGAAAATATAACAATATTACATAATGAAACAAATAGCATAAAACTTGCCAAAGCTCTTCATGTTATCCCCACGCTCAAAAATGGATGTCATTAATTGCGGAAGTTGCGGGATTTTTTAGTCGGCCTTCCAACTTAAAGAAAGAGAATGAGCATGCCGAAGAGCGTGGACAAACAAAATCAAACCACTAGGAATAACAAAGTTAAATGAGCTTCATTTTTAAACTTTGACATCAGCAGAGAAAACTTTGATGTGACATCAGGAGATTTAATTGGACAACCTTATGCAATTCAAGCACCAGAAAAGAGAAAATAATAACAATAACAATAACAACAACAACAACAACAACAACAACAACAACATGAACAAGAATACGAATAACTACAACAGGAAAATAATAACAATAACAACAATAGGAACAACAACAATAACTACAATGATAACAACAACAACAACAACAAGAACAAGAACAAGAACAAGAATAACAACAGCAACAACAACAACGACAACAACAGGAACAATAACAGGACCAAGAACAAAAACAACAGGATCAGGAACAAAAACAATAATAACAAGAACAAGAACAACAATCAAATAAACAGACATAGAGAAAGGCCATATCATAAAAAATATAAATGGGAATTCCTTGCATCAAAAACTCTGTCCCACGACAGTATAAAAAAAAAAAAACATCCAAATAGTGTCCAATGCAAAGAAGGTGTTTCAACGACAGAACTTCTGATTGGACGCAGCTCCAAATGGTATTACTACAACCTTGCAGTATAAACCATTCAAATTGACATCATGAGATTTAAGTTGGACAACCTTAAGCAATTCAAGCACCAAAAAAGAGAAAATAATAACAATAACAACAATAGGAACAACAACAATAACTACAATGATAACAACAATAGGAACAACAACAATGATACCAACATCTTTAAGTACCTACACAAATAATATGTGGTATTAGAATAACCAAGAGTTGTAAAGCATGGCACGCTGCAAAGATGCTATCAGAATATGTCATGGGATCATGTCAGAATAACTTTCCCTCTATCAATAGTGTTTCAATATTCAAGCAAATTTTAATTCCTTCATTAAGGGCCTTGATTATGTGTAGATCTAAGCCTCACATTGTGCATATTATTTATCTAGAAAACAAGCCAACTCATAAAATTACCATTTAAATTCAAACGCAATAATGAAGTCAGAATAAAAAATCCAACTAAAGATGGGGATACAAACCTTCATAGGTATCTTCTCTTTGCTAAGCAAGACCTTAGCAAGATCAGACATAACAAGATCTGAACTTCATTTGTCTGACTTTAGAGAAGCCTTTCTCCTCAAGGACTCTTCTTTGCCACCGGTTCCAAGTTGTGTATCATTTTTCCGGATAGAAAAAGAAAATGATCGACGATCCTTTCTCTCAAGCGTAGCAGGCACACGAATTAACTCTATTGGTGACAAATCAGCAGAAAAGTTTCTCATGATTGTGCCAATCACAAGTTTTACAGGCAAGCCAGGTTGAAGTTCGTCGGTTACAATCAATGCATCTTCAGGGTCAATCACTTCTTCATTGTCACTCTCACTTTTAGCTTTATCTGCATCCATATTTTCCAATCCTTCATTTTCCTCACCTTCCTCTTCCATAATTTGTTCAATGACTTTAGCAATTAAATCTCGATCAACCTTTCCCCGGAGATACAACTTTTAAAACCTTAACTTTCACACCGGGAATCATATCTCGCAGGACATTCCGGATTCCATTTATACCATCAACCATGTCAGCATCATCATCTTTCTCTTCAACAGCCGTTATATCCTCCGTATATATGTCACCTTGTTCCTCGGTTGAACCGTCGAAGGGCTTGTATTGCCGGTTTTTACGCTTATTTGATGTCTTCAGCAATAATTCTTCGATTCTATCATTTCTCTTCAAATAAACTGCCTAAGAAGAACATGAAGGCCTTTAGTGTTCAAACGAAGATATAAAATCATAGTATATACTATATAATGAGAGATAAGATAACATGCTTGGAAATTTAAGAAATTCATTATTAATGATAGAAGATGCTATATACTCGAGAAAAACATGAAGGCTAAAATTCATTATCTTGCGAAACTCAACGAGATAATGTCAAAATACCTCTTTTCATGATGGAAACATATTGAAAACATAACATTAACGATATATGTTCACCAAACAACCGGGAGTTGCCGCAGCCTATGTACTGTGCGAGTAATGAATCATTATCCATAAGGAAACAAGAAGAACTCTAAGAAGTCTCCTTGTTGCAACGATCATGATATTCAAAAAAATCTATGGCAGCAGATGCAGCTTATATATTATGAGACAACAAGAAATATGATGCCCAAGGAATACACAAAAGAGTCTGCTCCTGTTATTTTCCAACTCATCTTTATTCATTTACTTCATCTCCTCCAAAAACAAACGATACTTTCCCGCATCATTTAATATCAACCAATCCACATAACAATATCCTACCACTATATTCAGTCCTTTTGTGAGCCAGTAAGTGACACTTACAAATCGGTGACCCGAAGACAACAATTTTCTTTCCATAAAGTTATCACGCAGATATAAGTGCACAAGAGCATGCATTAAATTCTTCGTGATGAGAAAAACTGAAAGGTGGTTAAACATCGGCGGAAAGAATTTGAGCCATACCTGCTTGTTTGTATTCTCCTCCATTCACAATGAAAAAAACTTCAAACAGAGGTGAGCTCGGCCTAGTCAGAGACAATGCTGCTGTTAACAAAAGCTAAAAACAAAATAAGAAGCCTAATGTGATTTAATCAAATAAAGCACGTCTATAGCTAAATGAACCGAGAGAGATACATGCTATTTCCATATTTAAGTTGTTAAGCAACAATGTGCAATCTTACATTTGCGGACAAGAAGAATGTTCGCTCTGTTTAGAAGATTTTCAATGAAATAATTTCCTTTGACAAGAAGGATCATGAGTTTTGTCTCATTTGATAAGTCCCTAACAAGGCATCTAGTCCGAAAATCTCCGGCATTAAAACAAGCGGCAAACTTTCATCCAGGCAATTGAGACGGTCTTGCACTAATAAATAATTTAATAGAGCTATCACACAAGAAGATGTGAACTGAATCTCAACAAACTATATGGGAAAATCAGACAGATACAACCCTTTAATTAAATCATGTTAAAAGAAAAATTAACCTGGAAGTATAACTTCGGCAACATATCTTCCATGTTCTCGCACCGATGTGGATGATTCTACCGAAGGTTCAGCCGCATTGGTTGAAATACCAGACCACCAGCCCACCTACATGATTTTCCATTTGAAATTACGTTAACTCCACAAAGAGGGGCACCATTAAATGACCAATCAGCTGAATAATTAGAAAACCCCCACTAATTAAGCAAGAGAATCCAGAGAACTGTAAAGAGTTCTCCAATTTCTTGAAGAAAATATGGACAGTTATTAACTTTTTAATTCATGATGAAACAAAAATCAATGATAACAACACTAACAAAACAAAAAAAACAATGAAGCATAAAAGGTGTTATACAGCCGAGAAAGTCACCAGTTACACCGAACACAAGGCACGGTGTCTATCGGGAATATTCATCACTTACAATTTTTTGGCAAACTTTTTTACATATAGCAAAAGAATGAACCTCACACTTTGTTCGGATGAAGCAATACCAAGACGACAACACTTCCATGTGGATGTGTTCATCAAAAGAAAGACAACTATTAGATGTCAACATATAAAGAAAAAAAGTAATACGGTCATTAGTTATACCCATAACTTCACACAAACATCCTGGTTTTTCAACAAATAAATACAAAAAAAAAAAGGTTAGTAAATAGTACACTTTGCGACATCAAAAGAAGGTATTTCCTTCGTGCTCTGCAAATAAAATTCATATAGCGAAACTAATTAACCCCACACCCCCCGCCCGAATAACCCAACTTCAAAATATTTGTGGACGCTCGGTGCTCGGGTCTAGATAACATTTGAACCCATAGACAATCCAAGCATTTAGCAGGATTCTTTGAGCATTCACATCTCGGTGAAAACATGATACATATGCATAAATACATCACAGCAATTAAATGACCTATAAAGGCACAAGATCAACTTACCAAGCCACAGACCGGCATAGTCACGAAAGAAAGCTGCGTCACCATAACGCTCTTCTATAATAGCTCTCTGCAATAGCAAATAACTTAGACAAATAAAAGGCTGGAACATCGAAACGAGTACACCGAGCATTTACCTTAAGTTCGAAATAGCGGTGCCAACGGTATCCTTCTTTGTTGTAGCCTTTATAGCAGCCTTGAGCTTAGCAGCTTCTTTGTAATCTTCTCTAGCAACAAAGAACACGCAATTGTGACTGAAAGAAAACAGACGCTTACATATTCCAAGACGAATGTGCATACACTATGCTTGTAAAGGGAATACAGGAGAAAAGATAAGAATTCTGTTATATCAAGACTCAAAAGAAAAATCATCCTATGTGCAAAGTGCGTAAGTAATGAGAACTAATGACAAAATAAGTTTGAAATGTTATTGCAACACCATGTATTTCCATAGTTATGGCCTTATAAAAGCTCTAAGTGACTGTTCTCATATGGAAAGTGAATTGATTTTATATTTGATGAAGTCAATCAAATTTATCAAAACAGACCACTCACTAAAATATGATTTTTGTTAAGCAGGACAATGATCAAACAGAACCAAGTTTTTATTCCCCATACAAATATAAAGATCTCATAAAACAAAATCACAGTTTCAATCAAAACAGATTTAATCTAATTAAATACTAATTAAAAAAAATCCAACAATTTACAAACAGGAAAAAGAGATCAAAACTATTTCTTCTTTACGGAAGTTGACTTTAGGTTCTTTAAATATGTATAATTTGAGATTGCATGAATATCATAGGATATAAAATATAGACAAAGAAAGATGAAACGAGCCAGACTGTGAGAGGCCACAGCAGGGCTACCAGAGAAAAGCCCGCCCCCACTAGCTAACAGCAGGGCCACAACAACAAGAACAAGAACAAGAACAAGAAACAAATAAACAGACGTAGAGAAAGAACATATCATAAAAAATATAAATGGGAATTCCTAGCTTCCAAAACTTTGTCCTCCTCCATTGTCGCTGCAAGCTCCCCCCGCGCCCCCCCTCCCGGCGGCCGTCCTCCTCCATTGTCGCTGCAAGCTCCCCCCCCCGGCATCCGTCCTCCATTGTCGCTGCAAGGACGAGGCAAAGAAAGGGTTTCCCCACCCCCCGGGAGCCGTCCTCCATTGTCGCTGCAAGGACGAGGCAAAGAAAGGGTTCCCCGGGGAGCCGTCCTCCATTGTAGCTGCAAGGACGAGGCAAAGAAAGGGTTCCCCCCCGGGCAGCCGTCCTCCATTGGCGCTGCAAGGACGAGGCAAAGAAAGGGTTCCCCCCCGCGGGAGCCGGTCCTCCATTGTCGCTGCAAGGACGAGGCAAAGAAAGGGTTTCCCCCCCACCGGAGCCGTCCTCCATTGTCGCTGCAAGGACGAGGCAAAGAAAGGGTTCCCCCCAGGGAGCCGTCCTCCATTGTCGCTGCAGGGACGAGGCAAAGAAAGGGTCCCCCCCCGGGAGCCGTCCTCCATTGTCGCTGCAAGGACGAGGCAAAGAAAGGGTTTCCCCCCCGGGGAGCCGTCCTCCATTGTCGCTGCAAGGACAAGGCAAAGAAAGGGTTTCCCCCCCGGAGCCGTCCTCCATTGTCGCTGCAAGGACGAGGCAAAGAAAGGGTTCCCCCCCCGGCGCCCACCCCCTCCCGGAGCCGTCCTCCATTGTCGCCGCAAGGACGAGGCAAAGAAAGGGTTCCCCCCCCCGGAGCCGTCCTCCATTGTCGCTGCAAGGACGAGGCAAAGAAAGGGTTTCCCCCCGGGAGCCGTCCTCCATTGTCGCTGCAAGGACAAGGCAAAGAAAGGTTTTCCCCCCGGAGCCGTCCTCCATTGTCGCTGCAAGGACGAGGCAAAGAAAGGGTTCCCCCCCCGGCGCCCCCCCCGGAGCCGTCCTCCATTGTCGCTGCAAGGACGAGGCAAAGAAAGGGAACCCCCCCCGAGCCGTCCTCCATTGTCGCTGCAAGGACGAGGCAAAGAAAGGGTTCCCCCCCGGGAGCCGTCCTCCATTGTCGCTGCAAGGACGAGGCAAAGAAAGGGTTCCCCCCCCCGGGAGCCGTCATCCATTGTCGCTGCAAGGACGAGGCAAAGAAAGGGCTTCCCCCCCCGGAGCCGTCCTCTATTGTCGCTGCAAGGACGAGGCAAAGAAAGGGTTCCCCCCAAGGAGCCGTCCTCCATTGTCGCTGCAAGGACGAGGCAAAGAAAGGGTTCCCCCCCCGCGGGAGCCGGTCCTCCATTGTCGCTGCAAGGACGAGGCAAAGAAAGGGTTTCCCCCGGAGCCGTCCTCCATTGTCGCAAGGACGAGGCAAAGAAAGGGTTCCCCCCGGAGCCGTCCTCCATTGTCGCTGCAAGGACGAGGCAAAGAAAGGGTTCCCCCCCCCCCACCCGGGGAGCCGTCCTCCATTGTCGCTGCAAGGACGAGGCAAAGAAAGGGCTTCCCCCCGGAGCCGTCCTCCATTGTCGTTGCAAGGACGAGGCAAAGAAAGGGTTCCCCCCCGGCAGCCGTCCTCCATTGTCGCCGCAAGGACGAGGCAAAGAAAGGGTTCCCCCCCCGCGGGAGGCGTCCTCCATTGTCGCTGCAAGGACGAGGCAAAGAAAGGGTTTCCCCCGGAGCCGTCCTCCATTGTCGTTGCAAGGACGAGGCAAAGAAAGGGTTCCCCCCCCGGAGCCGTCCTCCATTGTCGCCGCAAGGACGAGGCAAAGAAAGGGTTCCCCGCCCCGCGGAAGCCGTCCTCCATTGTCGCTGCAAGGACGAGGCAAAGAAAGGGTTCCCCCCCCGCGGAAGCCGTCCTCCATTGTCGCTGCAAGGACGAGGCAAAGAAAGGGTTCCCCCCGCGGTGTGTCGCTGCAAGGACGAGGCAAAGAAAGGGTTTCCACCCCGGAGCCGTCCTCCATTGTCGTTGCAAGGACGAGGCAAAGAAAGGGTTTCCCCCCGAGAGCCGTCCTCCATTGTCGCTGCAAGGACGAGGCAAAGAAAGGGTTCCCCCCGGAGCCGTCCTCCATTGTCGCTGCAAGGACGAGGCAAAGAAAGGGTTTCCCCCGGGGAGCCGTCCTCCATTGTCGCTGCAAGGACGAGGCAAAGAAAGGGTTTCCCCCGGGGAGCCGTCCTCCATTGTCGCTGCAAGGACGAGGCAAAGAAAGGGTCCCCCCCCACGGGAGCCGGTCCTCCATTGTCGCCGCAAGGACGAGGCAAAGAAAGGGTTCCCCCCGGCAGCCGTCCTCCATTGTCGCTGCAAGGACGAGGCAAAGAAAGGGTTCCCCCCGCGGGAGGCGTCCTCCATTGTCGCTGCAAGGACGAGGCAAAGAAAGGGTTTCCCCCGGAGCCGTCCTCCATTGTCGTTGCAAGGACGAGGCAAAGAAAGGGTTCCCCCAGGCCGTCCCTCCATTGTCGCTGCAAGGACGAGGCAAAGAAAGGGTTCCCCCCCCGCGGAAGCCGTCCTCCATTGTCGCTGCAAGGGACGAGGCAAAGAAAGGGTTCCCCCCCGGAGCCGTCCTCCATTGTCGCTGCAAGGACGAGGCAAAGAAAGGGTTCCCCCCCCCCCGGAGCCGTCCTCCATTGTCGCTGCAAGGACGAGGCAAAGAAAGGGTCCCCCCCACGCGGGAGTTGTCCTCCATTGTCGCTGCAAGGACGAGGCAAAGAAAGGGTTTCCCCCCGGAGAAGTCCTCCATTGTCGCTGCAAGGACGAGGCAAAGAAAGGGTTTCCCCCAGGGCAGCCGTCCTCCATTGTCGCTGCAAGGACGAGGCAAAGAAAGGGTTTCCCCCGGAGCCGTCCTCCATTGTCGTTGCAAGGACGAGGCAAAGAAAGGGTTTCCCCGGAGCCGTCCTCCATTGTCGTTGCAAGGACGAGGCAAAGAAAGGGTTCCCCCCCGCAGCCGTCCTCCATTGTCGCTGCAAGGACGAGGCAAAGAAAGGGTCCCCCCGGAAGCCGGTCCTCCATTGTCGCTGCAAGGACGAGGCAAAGAAAGGGTTTCCACCCCCGGAGCCGTCCTCCATTGTCGTTGCAAGGACGAGGCAAAGAAAGGGTTTCCCCAGGGAGCCGTCCTCCATTGTCGCTGCAAGGACGAGGCAAAGAAAGGGTTCCCCCCCCCCCGGAGCCGTCCTCCATTGTCGCTGCAAGGACGAGGCAAAGAAAGGGTCCCCCCCGCGGGAGCTGTCCTCCATTGTCGCTGCAAGGACGAGGCAAAGAAAGGGTTTCCCCCCGGAGAAGTCCTCCATTGTCGCTGCAAGGACGAGGCAAAGAAAGGGTTTCCTCCCCCCAGGGCAGCCGTCCTCCATTGTCGCTGCAAGGACGAGGCAAAGAAAGGCTTTCCCCCCGGAGCCGTCCTCCATTGTCGTTGCAAGGACGAGGCAAAGAAAGGGTTCCCCCCCCCCGGAGCCGTCCTCCATTGTCGTTGCAAGGACGAGGCAAAGAAAGGGTTCCCCCCCGGAGCCGTCCTCCATTGTCGCTGCAAGGACGAGGCAAAGAAAGGGTTCCCCCCCGCGGAGCCGGTCCTCCATTGTCGCTGCAAGGACGAGGCAAACAAAGGGTTCCCCCCCGGGAGCCGTCCTCCATTGTCGCTGCAAGGACGAGGCAAAGAAAGGGTTTCCCCCCCTCCCGGAGCCGTCCTCCATTGTCGCTGCAAGGACGAGGCAAAGAAAGGGTTCCCCCCCGGGAGCCGGTCCTCCATTGACGCTGCAAGGACGAGGCAAAGAAAGGGTTCCCCCCCCGGAGCCGTCCTCCATTCTCGCCGCAAGGACGAGGCAAAGAAAGGGTTTCCCCCCAGGGAGCCGTCCTCCATTGTCGCTGCAAGGACGAGGCAAAGAAAGGGTTCCCCCCGGGCAGACCGTCCTCCATTGTCGCTGCAAGGACGAGGCAAAGAAAGGGTTCCCCCCCCGGAGCCGTCCTCCATTGTCGCTGCAAGGACGAGGCAAAGAAAGGGTTCCCCCCCCGGGCAGCCGTCCTCCATTGTCGCTGCAAGGACGAGGCAAAAAAAGGGTTCCCCCCCGCGGGAGCCGGTCCTCCATTGTCGCTGCAAGGACGAGGCAAAGAAAGGGTTTCCCCCGGAGCCGTCCTCCATTGTCGCTGCAAGGACGAGGCAAAGAAAGGGTTTCCCCCCGGGAGCCGTCCTCCATTGTCGCTACAAGGACGAGGCAAAGAAAGGGTTCCCCCCCCCCCCCCGGAGCCGTCCTCCATTGTCGCTGCAAGGACGAGGCAAAGAAAGGGTTCCCCCCCCGCGGGAGCCGGTCCTCCATTATCGCTGCAAGGACGAGGCAAAGAAAGGGTTCCCCCCCGGGAGCCGTCCTCCATTGTCGCTGCAAGGACGAGGCAAAGAAAGGGTTCCCCCCCCCCGGAGCCGTCCTCCATTGTCGCTGCAAGGACGAGGCAAAGAAAGGGTTTCCCCAGGAGCCATCCTCCATTGTCGCTGCAAGGACGAGGCAAAGAAAGGGTCCCCCCCCCGGCAGCCGTCCTCCATTGTCGCTGCAAGGACGAGGCAAAGAAAGGGTTCCCCCCCGAGCCGTCCTCCATTGTCGCTGCAAGGACGAGGTAAAGAAAGGGTTCCCCCCCCCCCCCGGGCCGTCCTCCATTGTCGCTGCAAGGACGAGGCAAAGAAAGGGTTCCCCCCCGGAGCCGTCCTCCATTGTCGCTGCAAGGACGAGGCAAAGAAAGGGTTCCCCCCCGCGGAGCCGTCCCTCCATTGTCGCTGCAAGGACGAGGCAAACAAAGGGTTCCCCCCCCGGGAGCCGTCCACCATTGTCGCTGCAAGGACGAGGCAAAGAAAGGGTTTCCCCCCGGAGCCGTCCTCCATTGTCGCTGCAAGGACGAGGCAAAGAAAGGGTTCCCCCAGGGAGCCGTCCTCCATTGAGGCCGCAAGGACGAGGCAAAGAAAGGGTTCCCCCCCCCGGAGCCGTCCTCCATTCTCGCTGCAAGGACGAGGCAAAGAAAGGGTTTCCCCCGGGGAGCCGTCCTCCATTGTCGCTGCAAGGACGAGGCAAAGAAAGGGTTCCCCCCCCCGGAGCCGTCCTCCATTGTCGCTGCAAGGACGAGGCAAAGAAAGGGTTCCCCCCCCGCGGAGCCGCCCTCCATTGTCGCCTGCAAGGACGAGGCAAACAAAGGGTTCCCCCCGGAGCCGTCCTCCATTGTCGCTGCAAGGACGAGGCAAAGAAAGGGTTTCCCCCCGGAGCCGTCCTCCATTGTCGCTGCAAGGACGAGGCAAAGAAAGGGTTCCCCACGGGAGCCGTCCTCCATTGACGCCGCAAGGACGAGGCAAAGAAAGGGTTCCCCCCCCCGGAGCCGTCCTCCATTCTCGCTGCAAGGACGAGGCAAAGAAAGGGTTTCCCACGGGAGCCGTCCTCCATTGTCGCTGCAAGGACGAGGCAAAGAAAGGGTTCCCCCCGGGCAGCCGTCCTCCATTGTCGCTGCAAGGACGAGGCAAAGAAAGGGTTCCCCCCCGGAGCCGTCCTCCATTGTCGCTGCAAGGACGAGGCAAAGAAAGGGTTCCCCCCCGGGCAGCCGTCCTCCATTGTCGCTGCAAGGACGAGGCAAAAAAGGGTTCCCCCCGCGGGAGCCGGTCCTCCATTGTCGCTGCAAGGACGAGGCAAAGAAAGGGTTTCCCCCGGAGCCGTCCTCCATTGTCGCTGCAAGGACGAGGCAAAGAAAGGGTTCCCCCCCGGGAGCCGTCCTCCATTGGCGCTACAAGGACGAGGCAAAGAAAGGGTTCCCCCCCCCCCCCCCCCGGGAGCCGGTCCTCCATTGTCGCTGCAAGGACGAGGCAAAGAAAGGGTTCCCCCCCGCCACCCCCCGGAGCCGTGCTCCATTGTCGCCGCAAGGACGATGCAAAGAAAGGGTTCCCCCCCCGCCCCGCCCCGGAGCCGTCCTCCATTGTCGCTGCAAGGACGAGGCAAAGAAAGGGTTCCCCCCCCCCGCGGGAGCCGTCCTCCAAGTTCATTCAGTCCTCAGACACGCGCTTCCAAGGCGTGGAGAGTACACTTCGCAATCACACCGCTTCACTACATAATTTGGAAAATCAGGTGGGGCAGATTGCGAAATCTTTATCTGAGCGACCTCAAGGAAGTCTCCCGGGAAATACAGAGACCAACCCAAGAGAGCAGGCTGAAAGCAATCACTCGAGGAGTGGTCGTGAGATTGAGGGTATACTTCCCGCCGAAGAGGTTGTTCAAATTCTGCTCGGGAGAAAGGCAAGGAGAAGGATAAGGAAAAGGAGGTAGCACCTACACCGTACAAACCAAGGATTCCTTATCCTTCAAGGCTGAAGAATGATAAAAATGATGAGCGGTACAAGAAGTTTCGGGCCTTTTCAAGCAGCTGCACATTAATATCCCTTTTGTGGAGGCTCTGTCTCAAATGCCTCGATATGCAAAATTTTTGAAGGACCTCTTAACCAACAAGAGGAAATTGGAAGAGGGTGCAGCGAGTGATATTGGATGCATCTTGTTCAGCTGTGTTGCGAAGAATCTACCTAACAAGATGAAAGACCCCGGAAGCTTCATCATCCCATGTAACATTGGGAATTTGGGTGAAGAGAAGGCATTGGCGATTCGGGAGCCGTATCAATGTCATGCCTTACTCCTTCTTCAAGAAGCTGGGGCCCGGGAGAACCAAGGCCCACTCGGATGACCTTACAACTAGGCGACCGTTCCATTCGTCACCCGAGAGGCATCATTGAAGATATTTTGGTGAAAGTGGATAAGTATATATTTCCTGCAGATTTCGTGGTACTTGGATGTAGATGAGAATGTCGACGTGCCGCCGATACTTGGAAGACCCTTTCTGCGTACTTCCAAGGCTCTTATAGACATGGATGGCGGGGAGATGACATTGAGGATAGGAGATGAGAAGCTAACCTACCGCCTTGCTGAGGCCATGAGACATTCTCTCAACTTTGATGATACTTTGTATTTTCTTGACACCGCTGATGCTTTGATTGATGATTATGTGCAGGAAATCTTTTGCCCGGATCCGCTAGCTGATTTGTTGGATCAAGAGATGAATGATGACCACAGTTCATCGGTTGACCTGGAAAACAAGGATACATCTACCACGGGTACGGTCAATAAACTAATGAAAAAGCTAAAGAGGGTAAGACATCGCCGCAAGAAACAAACGAATGAACTTGCGGACGTTCCCTCAAGGTCTAAGGATGATATCCTTCTATCCCGGTAACAAACTCGATCACCCATCTTCTAAATTTCGGAACTTATGCTCTTCATGTTTCACATTCCCAAGCGGCGAAGTGCTTTCGACCCATGACCCCCCTTGAGTCTAGAGAAGCAGGTACGTCAAGCTAGTGACGTAAAACAAGCGCTTATTGGGAGGCAACCCAATTTTTTCTTTTAGAACTCTTTGTTTGTGCTGTAGTTAGTTTTATTTCTGCATTTTTTGTTTAGTTTGTAGTGTGTGGATTTATTGCTGGTAGTGCATTTTTTTTTTTTATGTGTTCATCGTTTATGGCAAGTTAGGTGGTATTCTTGTGAATTGTGCGAGATTTTAAATCGTAAACGTCTTAGTTTTCAACTTCTGCAGTCGTTCCATGTGTTTTCATTAATTTCTGCAGAGTTTGGACTATTTTTGAGTTGAAGAATGGAAGCACACGGCCATGTGGAAATTCCACATGGCCGTGTGGATGAGATTGTGAAGGAATTTTTTCGCATCCAGAGAATCCCCACGGCCGTGTGGAAATTCCACACGGCCATGTGGATTTATTTAGTACAAACCTTCACAATACAGAGAATCCACACGGCCGTGTGGAAATTACCCACGGCCGTGTGGAATTTCGGGAAGTTTGATAAGGCCATACAGAGAATCCACACGGCCGTGTGGAATTTCCACACGGCCGTGTGGGGTATTTAAACTGAAAAAAGGGGGGCATCTCTTTATATTCCCCCCCAAGCAACCTTTCATCTTCAAACGCTTCCTCTTCAAAGGTCGCGACGGTTGCTCCTCTCCTTCCATTCTCTCGCTTATTTAAGGGATTTGTGGGCCTTACTCGTTACTACATTGTTAGATTGGACTCATCCTCTCCGGTAAGCCTTCTTTCCCTCTTCTTGCCATGAAACCTTCAATCGTTGTTGTGGATGTTGAATCTTGTGTTTTTGCATGCTATTTTCATGATTAATACTTAGATTATTGCTTAAAGCACTTGTGCTCAATTGTGTGGATGATTATATGAATTGGTGTGGATTCACCATGGCACTTTGGCCATGGTCGAAGATCCACACGGCCGTGTGGAAATTCCACACGGCCGTGTGGATTATCGGGGTGCCCCCTCCGAATTCCCGAGAGGAGACACACGGCCGTGTGGAAATTCCACACGGCCGTGTGAATTACCTGTTTCTTTGTTTTGGGCAACCCAGAGGAGACACACGGCCGCGTGGAATTTCCACACGGCCATGTGGAATTCTCGGGGAACCTATTTTGAGCTCTGAATTAACTTGTTTACCCCTCTTATGCACGGGAATGGCCCCAAGAACGAAGAAACTCGCTCATAAGCGCCCTCGTGAGGCTCGTGAGGTCCGGGAGTCCCGTGATCTCTCGCCCGCACCATTCGAGTTCGCCGTGCCCGAACATCAAGCACGGTTTGATCGACTTTCGAAGTTGAAGTTTGGCCGGACGCGTATTCCCGACTTGCAAGCTTTAGAGGCAATAGAACATGCGCGTGCGGCCGAGTTGGCGGATGAGGTCCGTGAACTTATTGCTTTGGGGCGGGTGGGAGCGACTGTTGTGCATCAAGGACCCGGCCACTCGCGATCTCACTTTCGAAGTCCTCGCGACATTCGAGTTTGATCGCGCCCACACCGACTACCACCGGCCGGACACGGTTCGATTCCGCATCTTTGGGCAATACCACAAGCATGAGCTCGACAGATTTTGCTTTGTCGCCCTCGGCTCGTACGATCGAGACTTCATCCACACGGAGGAGTACGCGCAGCTGCCATTCGACTATCCTTTCCGCGTCACTCCAAGCCGGGTTTGCCGGATGCTTTGTGGAGAGACATACAAGACGAGCCCGGGTTGACCAAGGCGTCTTTGCTCCTCCGCCCCGCCCACGGTACATTCATGCCATCCCGAGCAGGTCTATTATCGGGCGGGGGAGACAAGACCGGCGTATTGGGGCGGCTGGACCTCCTCTATTTGTACTCTATGGTCCAAAGCCTGCCCCTGCACTCGGGTTACGTGGTAGCAGATTTTCCGAGGCACCGGGGACGAGACGCGCGGATAGGAGTTCTTTTCTCTGGCCCCTACATCACCCGACTCATCCGAGGAATGGGACCGATTGATGCTTGTTCGGGGAGCCGACAAGGTTATTGTTCCCTCCCCACTTGGCCTTGATACCCCTGCGTATGATGGGCATGGTGAAGAGGGCCGCTCCCGGCAGGTATGTACTTGCTGTTCCATTCCCGGATGAGTCCGAGGAGTCTCGAGGACGAAGACGAAGACTCGGAGGAGACTCGGGCCGGACCATCATCCCAACCCGCACCCATGGAGGCGGAGGACACCCCAGCAGACGAGGAGGTGCCACCGGTGTCGGCACTCCGCATCTCCCCGGCACGGGAGCGCATAGACAGACTTGAGGCTGCTGTGGGGACCCTCCGGACTGATCTCGCCGCCATGCGGGTGACTCGAGCAGCGAACCACACCGAGGTTCTTGCTCGCATGGCCGAGTACCACTCGGAGATGATGACGCGCATCACTTCACTCCACCGGTTGATAGCGAGAGGCAGCGATTCCACTCCGCCGTCCACACCCCGAGCACCCTACGCCTCCCCAAAGATCCCCAAAGCGGCACCAGCAAGATGCCGACGCTTGATGCGTCTTTCATTCCTTCTTTTTATTCCCTTGTACTTTCTTTTGTGTTGAGTCTTTGTATACTCGAAAGGTTGCACCTTCCGAGAGTTATCTTACTTGCTTTCTTTTCATGTTCTTTGTTGAGTTTGTGTTTGGCTTGTTTAATTTTTGTACTCTTTTAATCGTAGCTTTTGTTGAAATCCACTGAACCCCTTTTGTGATGTGCAGATAGACTTGTCAACTTGGTTTTGAGAAATGGTCATAGGCACGGCCGTGTGGAATTTCCACACGGCCGTGTGAGCTTCACAACCCTACGCAACTCCACTTCCCACCTTCACGCTCCATTCAACTACCACACTCGGAGATCGGGGAGTGTTGTTTTTAATCCCCACGCCCTCATGTTTTATTTATATTCTGTTTTGTATGCTTGCATGCGTACAATGAGGGCATTGTACATCTTAAGTGTGGGGGGAGTTCACGTTGCACACGTTCTCTATGTATGTATGCTCATCACTCATATGCTTATCAAGCCAATGATAGTTCACCTTAAAAGGCAAGGATTGCAGTCTTGAATTTAGGAGAATTTTAAACATCGTTTGTACTCATGCTCTAGTTTACTCGAGAAACTTAGAAATTTTTTGTCTGATTGCATTACTTACACCTTTCTTGCTCTGTTAACCCTGACAACTCTAGTTCAGTGCCAAAAGGACCTTAGTTTTCTTTATTTTTAAAAAAAAAAAAAAAAAAAAAAAAAAAAAAAAAAAAAAGGAAGAATGCCTTATTTGTTTACTTGTTTCCGGAGTGGAAAGAGCTACCACCTATGTTGTATGCAGCTACTCTCATAAGTCGGATACTAGCTATGCCCTAATGAGAGAAAGAGCTATCTAATAGGCCGTGTGAAAGCTAACACTCCCCGGTGGAAAGAGCTACCTCCTCAAAGCGTGAAAGCCGCCTAGGAGGCATCTTAGGAAATGGCTACCTTCGAGGTTGTGTGCAGCTACTGCCTATTCTTTGTCCTCAAATAAATCCTTTTCAATAAGAACTTTTAAGAGTAAATTTAGGGTTGGCATGAGTAAGCAATACACACACACACGCAGTCGATTCTATTTTCTTTGTGCTCCGAGTTTTTGCTAGAGCATTGGTTTTTATCTTTCTATGTTGCAAATTGTTCCTTTGTTTAAGAATGCTCTTCTTACATACTTTTTGGTGAACTTAAGGCTAAGCACTTATATCACTCTACTTGTGGTTTTCATTGTATAAATTTTGCTTGAGGACAAGCAAAAGCTTAAGTGTGGGGGAGTTTGATAAGTGCCTGCATGTACATATTACTTGAGATGTTTTTCCATGCATGAGCATCACATTTTTCAGGTTATATTTCTCATTTCGTGTGTTTTTGTGTTCTTTCGTGCAATTAGGGTTGTGAAGAAGGTTTATGCGAAGAAAAGCAAGATTAGGTCATAATGGTGCTATGTGGAGCTCTTTTGTGCAAATACGAAGTCAAGACACAAATCGGGTTCAAATGAGGGGGTATGTGCCAACTTCTAAAGGCTTCAAGACAATTCTTGTAGAAGGACACGAAGGCAGTCATGCTCGCTCGTTCCGATTGGTTCAAAGATTTTAAAAGCTCTCCAAGGTTTCCCATCATCAAGAAATGCCACTTGACCTTTCACATGGGCGTGTGTCCGTCCATGTGACCTCAGGAGAAGAAACGGGCGAAATCGAGGATTGGTATGAAGATTTCACATGGCAGAAAATCCACATGGGCGTGTGGAATTTCCACACGGCCGTGTGGAATTTCCACACGGCCGTGTGGACTATCCACACGCCCGTGTGGATCCTCGAGATGGCCAATTATAAAGCCGTTCTGAAGCGTTATCAAAAGAGGCTGCTTCTAACTTTGGGAGGAGGCGACGGCTAGGGTTCAGGAGGTTCTTGCCACACTTTGGGGGCGCTTCTTCACCGGTTTCATCATCATTCCCTTCCAAGGAGAGCCATTGGGGGAGCCTTCGACGACTCGATTCGGCGAGGTGGGCCTTAGGCTTGGAGGAAGGGACTCTTTGAAGAAGAAGGAGGAGTTCCCATAGTCTATCAACACGAAGCCTAAGGGGGTTTTCTTTATGGATTTCTTGCACTTATCTTCATTTATTTTGATGAACTTGTATTGCTCCATGGAGAGCTAAACCCCTAGTGGGTACTTGGACTTGTAAACCCTAGATTTCCTATGTTTCATTGACTTAAATGCTTTTATTCAATTGGAGTTTGAATTTGAGTTTCAATCTTGCTTGCTTAATTGTTTCTCCCTTAGAGTGACACTAGGGTTGAGGGCTAATACAATCATCCTTTTGACGAGTGACCATCACCATTAGGATTAGATTAATCAAGATTGGAGGGGGTTGAGAGGGTGAGTTGAGAGGTAGCGACACGTCCCCTTTCCCCTCCGGTGTGGTTCTCCCTACCTTCTTATTCCAAGTATTACCTTCGATCTCAAAGAGAGTTAGGCGTTGAGAGAGGCCTTTCCGCCGGGACTTATTTGTGATTAGGGATCTTTCGCCCGGGACCAAAGGGATTGATCTATAGTTGGGAATAGGGTTTACCACTCGGAATCCCTAGAGCATAGCGCGAGTCATACGTGGTGTGAGGCGTTGAGAGTCTTCTCTCCGCCGGGACCTCGTAGGGGACTAGTCAAGGTTGACCTTAGATTTGGGACCTTGTATCTCTGGATTCCACGACTCTTGAAATCTCTATTGAATAAGAGTACTTGAAGTCTTGCACGTGAAACAAGGATTCTAGGGGGAGCATTGTCCGAGTACCCCATCTTCTTATTGATCTATTTCCCCAACCTAGCTTTCATTTTCAGCACTTTATTTCTACTATTTTCTGATTTTACTTTCTTTCAACAACAATTGGTTTATCTTTGATTACTTGACAACGTGTGATTGTTCTTACGTCTACTCCCTGTGGATTCGACTACCCACCCGTTTGGGTACTTTATTACTTCGACACCCGTGCACTTGCGGAGTACACACGCAAGGGTGTGTCAAGTTTTTGGCGCCGTTGCCGGGGAGTTAGGCGTTTTAGGAATTGTTACACCTTGTTTCGCTAGTTATTTTTCGCACATTCTATCTCACACTTCTTTTACTTCCATTGTTCTGATTTTATTTTCTTTTCTTGATTTCAGCTCCAGGTTATGACCCGTGGACATCCTTCGACATTAGTGGAAGGTGATCCGGAAATAGAGAGGAGATTACACAGACGGGGAAGACAACCTGAACTAGAACAGTTAGATCAAGCTGAGATAGGAGTTGAAGAGTCCGCAACCATGGCTGAACAGAATGAGCAACGGCGGACCCTTTCGATTTTGCTAGGCCGTCCGTTCGTGGTACACAATCAAGCATAGTCGGGCCACCTATTTCAGCTCATAACTTTGAGCTTAAGCCGGGGTTCATTCGGATGGTCCAACAGTCCGCACGGTTCAATGGGTTAGGCGATGAAGACCCAAATAATCACATTGAGAATTTTTTGGAGGTGTGCGACATGTTGAAAATCAATGGAGTCACGGACGACGCCATCGGATTAAGAGCCTTCCCATTTTCCTTGAAGGGGAAAGCAAAAAAGTGGTTGCAATCTTTACCTAGAGCATCGATTACCACTTGGGAAGAAATGGTTGAGGCCTTCCTTGCCCGATATTTCCCTCCCGGGAAATCGGCAAAGCCGAGAAATGAAATTTCTTCCTTCATACGATCGGAATTGGAGTCTCTTTTTGAGACATGGGAAAGGTTCAAGGACCTTCTGCGCAAATGTCCTCAACATGGGTTCCCCGAGTGGATGGTCATCCACACCTTCTACAATGGATTGAACCCAAGCACAAGACAACTACTTGATGCCGCAGCGGGGAGGTACCTTAGGAAGCAAGACCCCCGAAGCTGCCCGCCAACCGATAGAAGAAATGGCTATGAATAGCTATCGGTGGAATGCTCGAGACAAGAGAAAAGTGGCGGGCATTCATGAAGTTGATGCGAGTGACATCTCTAGCGGCTCAAGTTGAAGCATTGAGCAAGAAGTTGGATACTTTGGCAGGCCCATCTAGAATAGGCTGCAGTGATGAATTGTGATAGTTGTGGAGGAGGGCATGTTTCGCTGATTGCCCTATTTCTATGGTCGGAACAAAGACTGTTGAACAGGTTGATTTTGTGGGGAATGCTTGGACGAGGTCAAGGAAACCCCTATAGCAACACCTATAATCCGGGGTGGCGAAACCACCCGAACTTTGCATGGAGTAACCAAGGGCAACAAAGGCCCTCTCGCACCCCCGGATTTCAGCAACCCCAACAACCAAACATGGAGGGCCGAGTTTCGGGGCTTGAGAACCGAATGACAGACTTGGAGAAGGCATTGACCAAGTTCATTCAGTCCTCGGACACGCGCTTCCAAGGCGTGGAGAGTACACTTCGCAATCACACCGCTTCACTACATAATTTGGAAAATCGGGTGGGGCAGATTGCGAAATCTTTATCTCGAGCGACCTCAAGGAAGTCTCCCGGGAAATACGAGACCAACCCAAGAGAGCGGCTGAAAGCAATCACTCGAGGAGTGGTCGTGAGATTGAGGGTATACTTCCCGCCGAAGAGGTTGTTCAAATTCCTGCTCGGGAGAAAGGCAAGGAGAAGGATAAGGAAAAGGAGGTAGCACCTACACCGTACAAACCAAGGATTCCTTATCCTTCAAGGCTGAAGAATGATAAAAATGATGAGCAAGGTACAAGAAGTTTCCGGGCCTTTTCAAGCAGCTGCACATTAATATCCCTTTTGTGGAGGCTCTGTCTCAAATGCCTCGATATGCAAAATTTTTGAAGGACCTCTTAACCAACAAGAGGAAATTGGAAGAGGGTGCAGCGGTGATATTGGATGCATCTTGTTCAGTTGTGTTGCGAAGAATCTACCTAACAAGATGAAAGACCCCGGAAGCTTCATCATCCCATGTAACATTGGGAATTTGGGTGAAGAGAAGGCATTGGCGGATTCAGGAGCCGATATCAATGTCATGCCTTACTCCTTCTTCAAGAAGCTGGGGCCGGGAGAACCAAGGCCCACTCGGATGACCTTACAACTAGGCGACCGTTCCATTCGTCACCCGAGAGGCATCATTGAAGATATTTTGGTGAAAGTGGATAAGTATATATTTCCTGCAGATTTCGTGGTACTTGGATGTAGATGAGAATGTCGACGTGCCGCTGATACTTGGAAGACCCTTTCTGCGTACTTCCAAGGCTCTTATAGACATGGATGGCGGGGAGATGACATTGAGGATAGGAGATGAGAAGCTAACCTACCGCCTTGCTGAGGCCATGAGACATTCTCTCAACTTTGATGATACTTTGTATTTTCTTGACACTGCTGATGCTTTGATTGATGATTATGTGCAGGAAATCTTTTGCCCGGATCCGCTAGCTGATTTGTTGGATCAAGAGATGAATGATGACCACAGTTCATCAGTTGACCTGGAAAACAAGGATACATCTACCACGGGTACGGTCAATAAACTAATGAAAAAGCTAAAGAGGGTAAGACATCGCCGCAAGAAACAAACGAATGAACTTGCGGACGTTCCCTCAAGGTCTAAGGATGATATCCTTCTATCTGGTAACAAACTCGATCACCCATCTTCTAAATTTCGGAACTTATGCTCTTCATGTTTCACATTCCCAAGCAGCGAAGTGCTTTCGACCCATGACCCCCCTTGAGTCTAGAGAAGCAGGTACGTCAAGCTAGTGACGTAAAACAAGCGCTTATTGGGAGGCAACCCAATTTTTTCTTTTAGAACTCTTTGTTTGTGCTGTAGTTAGTTTTATTTCTGCATTTTTTGTTTAGTTTGTAGTGTGTGGATTTATTGCTTTGGTAGTGCATTTTTTTTTTTTATGTGTTCATCGTTTATGGCAAGTTAGGTGGTATTCTTGTGAATTGTGCGAGATTTTAAATCGTAAACGTCTTAGTTTTCAACTTCTGCGGTCGTTCCATGTGTTTTCATTAATTTCTGCAGAGTTTGGACTATTTTTGAGTTGAAGAATGGAAGCACACGGCCATGTGGAAATTCCACATGGCCGTGTGGATGAGATTGTGAAGGAATTTTTTCGCATCCGAGAGAATCCCCACGGCCGTGTGGAAATTCCACACGGCCATGTGGATTTATTTAGTACAAACCTTCACAATACGAGAGAATCCACACGGCCGTGTGGAAATTACCCACGGCCGTGTGGAATTTCGGGAAGTTTGATAAGGCCATACGAGAGAATCCACACGGCCGTGTGGAATTTCCACACGGCCGTGTGGGGTATTTAAACCGAAAAAAGGGGGCATCTCTTTATATTCCCCCCCCAAGCAACCTTTCATCTTCAAACGCTTCCTCTTCAAAGGTCGCGACGGTTGCTCCTCTCCTTCCATTCTCTCGCTTATTTAAGGGATTTGTGGGCCTTACTCGTTACTACATTGTTAGATTGGACTCATCCTCTCCGGTAAGCCTTCTTTCCCTCTTCTTGCCATGAAACCTTCAATCGTTGTTGTGGATGTTGAATCTTGTGTTTTTGCATGCTATTTTCATGATTAATACTTAGATTATTGCTTAAAGCACTTGTGCTCAATTGTGTGGATGATTATATGAATTGGTGTGGATTCACCATGGCACTTTGGCCATGGTCGAAGATCCACACGGCCGTGTGGAAATTCCACACGGCCGTGTGGATTATCGGGGTGCCCCCTCCGAATTCCGGAGGAGACACACGGCCGTGTGGAAATTCCACACGGCCGTGTGAATTACCTCGTTTCTTTGTTTTGGGCAACCCGGAGGAGACACACGGCCGCGTGGAATTTCCACACGGCCATGTGGAATTCTCGGGAACCTATTTTGAGCTCCGAATTAACTTGTTTACCCCTCTTATGCACGGGAATGGCCCCAAGAACGAAGAAACTCGCTCATAAGCGCCCTCGTGAGGCTCGTGAGGTCCGGGAGTCCCGTGATCTCTCGCCCGCACCATTCGAGTTCGCCGTGCCCGAACATCAAGCACGGTTTGATCGACTTTCGAAGTTGAAGTTTGGCCGGACGCGTATTCCCGACTTGCAAGCTTTAGAGGCAATAGAACATGCGCGTGCGGCCGAGTTGGCGGATGAGGTCCGTGAACTTATTGCTTGTGGGCGGGTGGGAGCGACTGTTGTGCATCAAGGACCCGGCCACTCGCGATCTCACTTTCGAAGTCCTCGCGACATTCGAGTTTGATCGCGCCCACACCGACTACCACCGGCCGGACACGGTTCGATTCCGCATCTTTGGGCAATACCACGGCATGAGCCCGACAGATTTTGCTTTGTCGCCCTCGGCTCGTACGATCGAGACTTCATCCACACGGAGGAGTACGCGCAGCTGCCATTCGACTATCCTTTCCGCGTCACTCCAAGCCGGGTTTGCCGGATGTTGTGTGGAGACATACAAGACGAGCCCGGGTTGACCAAGGCGTCTTTGCTCCTCCGCCCCGCCCACAGGTACATTCATGCCATCCCGAGCGGGTCTATTACTGGGCGGGGAGACAAGACCGGCGTATTGGGGCGGCTGGACCTCCTCTATTTGTACTCTATGGTCCAAAGCCTGCCCCCGCACTCGGGTTACGTGGTAGCAGATTTTCGAGGCACCGGGGACGACACGCGCGGATAGGAGTTCTTTTCTCTCGGCCCCTACATCACCCGACTCATCCGAGGAATGGGACCGATTGATGCTTTGTTCGGGAGCCGACAAGGTTATTGTTCCCTCCCCACTTGGCCTTGATACCCCGCGTATGATGGGCATGGTGAAGAGGGCCGCTCCCGGCAGGTATGTACTTGCTGTTCCATTCCCGGATGAGTCCGAGGAGTCTCGAGGACGAAGACGAAGACTCGGAGGAGACTCGGGCCGGACCATCATCCCAACCCGCACCCATGGAGGCGGAGGACACCCCGAGCAGACGAGGAGGTGCCACCGGTGTCGCACACCGCATCTCCCCGGCACAGGAGCGCATAGACAGACTTGAGGCTGCTGTGGGGACCCTCCGGATCGATCTCGCCGCCATGCGGGTGACTCGAGCAGCGAACCACACCGAGGTTCTTGCTCGCATGGCTGAGTACCACTCGGAGATGATGACGCGCATCACTTCACTCCACCGGTTGATAGCGAGAGGCAGCGATTCCACTCCGCCGTCCACACCCCGAGCACCCTACGCCTCCCGAGCATCCCCAAGAAGCACCGGCGAGATGCCGACGCTTGATGCGTCTTTCATTCCTTCTTTTTATTCCCTTGTACTTTCTTTTGTGTTGAGTCTTTGTATACTCGAAAAGGTTGCACCTTCCGAGAGTTATCTTACTTGCTTTCTTTTCATGTTCTTTGTTGAGTTTGTGTTTGGCTTGTTTAATTTTTGTACTCTTTTAATCGTAGCTTTTGTTGAAATCCACTTGAACCCCTTTTGTGATGTGCGAGATAGACTTGTCAACTTGGTTTTGAGAAATGGTCATAGGCACGGCCGTGTGGAATTTCCACACGGCCGTGTGAGCTTCACAACCCTACGCAACTCCACTTCCCACCTTCACGCTCCATTCAACTACCACACTCGGAGATCAGGGGAGTGTTGTTTTTAATCCCCACGCCCTCATGTTTTATTTATATTCTGTTTTGTATGCTTGCATGCGTACAATGAGGGCATTGTACATCTTAAGTGTGGGGGGGAGTTCACGTTGCACACGTTCTCTATGTATGTATGCTCATCACTCATATGCTTATCAAGCCAATGATAGTTCACCTTAAAAGGCAAGGATTGCAGTCTTGAATTTAGGAGAATTTTAAACATCGTTTGTACTCATGCTCTAGTTTACTCGAGAAACTTAGAAATTTTTTGTCTGATTGCATTACTTACACCTTTCTTGCTCTGTTAACCCTGACAACTCTAGTTCAGTGCCAAAAGGACCTTAGTTTTCTTTATTTTAAAAAAAAAAAAAAAAAAAAAAAAAAAAAAAAAAAAAAAGGAAGAATGCCTTATTTGTTTACTTGTTTCCGGAGTGGAAAGAGCTACCACCTATGTTGTATGCAGCTACTCTCATAAGTCGGATACTAGCTATGCCCTAATGAGAGAAAGAGCTATCTAATAGGCCGTGTGAAAGCTAACACTCCCCGGTGGAAAGAGCTACCTCCTCAAAGCGTGAAAGCCGCCTAGGAGGCATCTTAGGAAATGGCTACCTTCGAGGTTGTGTGCAGCTACTGCCTATTCTTTGTCCTCAAATAAATCCTTTTCAATAAGAACTTTTAAGAGTAAATTTAGGGTTGGCATGAGTAAGCAATACACACACACACGCAATCGATTCTATTTTCTTTGTGCTCCGAGTTTTTGCTAGAGCATTGGTTTTTATCTTTCTATGTTGCAAATTGTTCCTTTGTTTAAGAATGCTCTTCTTACATACTTTTTGGTGAACTTAAGGCTAAGCACTTATATCACTCTACTTGTGGTTTTCATTGTATAAATTTTGCTTGAGGACAAGCAAAAGCTTAAGTGTGGGGGAGTTTGATAAGTGCCTCGCATGTACATATTACTTGAGATGTTTTTCCATGCATGAGCATCACATTTTTCAGGTTATATTTCTCATTTCGTGTGTTTTTGTGTTCTTTCGTGCAATTAGGGTTGTGAAGAAGGTTTATGCGAAGAAAAGCAAGATTAGGTCATAATGGTGCTATGTGGAGCTCTTTTGTGCAAATACGAAGTCAAGACACAAATCGGGTTCAAATGAGGGGGTATGTGCCAACTTCTAAAGGCTTCAAGACAATTCTTGTAGAAGGACACGAAGGCAGTCATGCTCGCTCGTTCCGATTGGTTCAAAGATTTTAAAAGCTCTCCAAGGTTTCCCATCATCAAGAAATGCCACTTGACCTTTCACATGGGCGTGTGTCCGTCCATGTGACCTCGGAGAAGAAAACGGGCGAAATCGAGGATTGGTATGAAGATTTCACATGGCAGAAAATCCACATGGGCGTGTGGAATTTCCACACGGCCGTGTGGAATTTCCACACGGCCGTGTGGACTATCCACACGCCCGTGTGGATCCTCGAGATGGCCAATTATAAAGCCGTTCTGAAGCGTTATCAAAAGAGGCTGCTTCTAACTTTGGGAGGAGGCGACGGCTAGGGTTCAGGAGGTTCTTGCCACACTTTGGGGGCGCTTCTTCACCGGTTTCATCATCATTCCCTTCCAAGGAGAGCCATTGGGGGAGCCTTCGACGACTCGATTCGGCGAGGTGGGCCTTAGGCTTGGAGGAAGGGACTCTTTGAAGAAGAAGGAGGAGTTCCCATAGTCTATCAACACGAAGCCTAAGGGGGTTTTCTTTATGGATTTCTTGCACTTATCTTCATTTATTTTGATGAACTTGTATTGCTCCATGGAGAGCTAAACCCCTAGTGGGTACTTGGACTTGTAAACCCTAGATTTCCTATGTTTCATTGACTTAAATGCTTTTATTCAATTGGAGTTTGAATTTGAGTTTCAATCTTGCTTGCTTAATTGTTTCTCCCTTAGAGTGACACTAGGGTTGAGGGCTAATACAATCATCCTTTTGACGAGTGACCATCACCATTAGGATTAGATTAATCAAGATTGGAGGGGGTTGAGAGGGTGAGTTGAGAGGTAGCGACACGTCCCCTTTCCCCTCCGGTGTGGTTCTCCCTACCTTCTTATTCCAAGTATTACCTTCGATCTCAAAGAGAGTTAGGCGTTGAGAGAGGCCTTTCCGCCGGGACTTATTTGTGATTAGGGATCTTTCGCCCGGGACCAAAGGGATTGATCTATAGTTGGGAATAGGGTTTACCACTCGGAATCCCTAGAGCATAGCGCAGTCATACGTGGTGTGAGGCGTTGAGAGTCTTCTCTCCGCCGGGACCTCGTAGGGGACTAGTCAAGGTTGACCTTAGATTTGGGACCTTGTATCTCTGGATTCCACGACTCTTGAAATCTCTATTGAATAAGAGTACTTGAAGTCTTGCACGTGAAACAAGGATTCTAGGGGGAGCATTGTCCGAGTACCCCATCTTCTTATTGATCTATTTCCCCAACCTAGCTTTCATTTTCAGCACTTTATTTCTACTATTTTCTGATTTTACTTTCTTTCAACAACAATTGGTTTATCTTTGATTACTTGACAACGTGTGATTGTTCTTACGTCTACTCCCTGTGGATTCGACTACCCACCCGTTTGGGTACTTTATTACTTCGACACCCGTGCACTTGCGGAGTACACACGCAAGGGTGTGTCAAGTTTTTGGCGCCGTTGCCGGGGAGTTAGGCGTTTTAGGAATTGTTACACCTTGTTTCGCTAGTCATTTTTCGCACATTCTATCTCACACTTCTTTTACTTCCATTGTTCTGATTTTATTTTCTTTTCTTGATTTCAGCTCCAGGTTATGACCCGTGGACATCCTTCGACATTAGTGGAAGGTGATCCGGAAATAGAGAGGAGATTACACGACGGGGGGAAGACAACCTGAACTAGAACAGTTAGATTAAGCTGAGATAGGAGTTGAAGAGTCCGCAACCATGGCTGAACAGAATGAGCAACAGCGGACCCTTTCGATTTTGCTAGGCCGTCTGCTTCGTGGTACACAATCAAGCATAGTCGGGCCACCTATTTCAGCTCATAACTTTGAGCTTAAGCCGGGGTTCATTCGGATGGTCCAACAGTCCGCACGGTTCAATGGGTTAGGCGATGAAGACCCAAATAATCACATTGAGAATTTTTTGGAGGTGTGCGACATGTTGAAAATCAATGGAGTCACGGACGACGCCATCGGATTAAGAGCCTTCCCATTTTCCTTGAAGGGGAAAGCAAAACAATGGTTGCAATCTTTACCTAGAGCATCGATTACCACTTGGGAAGAAATGGTTGAGGCCTTCCTTGCCCGATATTTCCCTCCCGGGAAATCGGCAAAGCCGAGAAATGAAATTTCTTCCTTCATACAATGGGAATTGGAGTCTCTTTTTTGAGACATGGGAAAGGTTCAAGGACCTTCTGCGCAAATGTCCTCAACATGGGTTCCCCGAGTGGATCGTCATCCACACCTTCTACAATGGATTGAACCCAAGCACAAGACAACTACTTGATGCCGCAGCAGGAGGTACCTTAGGAAGCAAGACCCCCGAAGCTGCCCGCCAACTGATAGAAGAAATGGCTATGAATAGCTATCAGTGGAATGCTCGAGACAAGAGAAAAGTGGCGGGCATTCATGAAGTTGATGCAGTGACATCTCTAGCAGCTCAAGTTGAAGCATTGAGCAAGAAGTTGGATACTTTGGCAGGCCCATCTAGAATAGCTGCAGTGATGAATTGTGATAGTTGTGGAGGAGGGCATGTTTCTGGCCGATTGCCCTATTTCTATGGTCGGAACAAAGACTTGTTGAACAGGTTGATTTTGTGGGGAATGCTGGACGAGGTCAAGGAAACCCCTATAGCAACACCTATAATCCGGGGTGGCGAAACCACCCGAACTTTGCATGGAGTAACCAAGGGCAACAAAGGCCCTCTGCACCCCCCGGATTTCAGCAACCCCAACAACCAAACATGGAGGGCCGAGTTTCAGGGCTTGAGAACCGAATGACAGACTTGGAGAAGGCATTGACCAAGTTCATTCAGTCCTCAGACACGCGCTTCCAAGGCGTGGAGAGTACACTTCGCAATCACACCGCTTCACTACATAATTTGGAAAATCAGGTGGGGCAGATTGCGAAATCTTTATCTCGAGCGACCTCAAGGAAGTCTCCCGGGAAATACGAGACCAACCCAAGAGAGCAACTGAAAGCAATCACTCGAGGAGTGGTCGTGAGATTGAGGGTATACTTCCCGCCGAAGAGGTTGTTCAAATTCTGCTCGGGAGAAAGGCAAGGAGAAGGATAAGGAAAAGGAGGTAGCACCTACACCGTACAAACCAAGGATTCCTTATCCTTCAAGGCTGAAGAATGATAAAAATGATGAGCGGTACAAGAAGTTTCGGGCCTTTTCAAGCAATTGCACATTAATATCCCTTTTGTGGAGGCTCTGTCTCAAATGCCTCGATATGCAAAATTTTTGAAGGACCTCTTAACCAACAAGAGGAAATTGGAAGAGGGTGCAGCGGTGATATTGGATGCATCTTGTTCACCGTGTTGCGTAAGAATCTACCTAACAAGATGAAAGACCCCGAAGCTTCATCATCCCATGTAACATTGGGAATTTGGGTGAAGAGAAGGCATTGGCGGTTTCGGGAGCCGTATCAATGTCATGCCTTACTCCTTCTTCAAGAAGCTGGGACCGGGAGAACCAAGGCCCACTCGGATGACCTTACAACTAGGCGACCGTTCCATTCGTCACCCGAGAGGCATCATTGAAGATATTTTGGTGAAAGTGGATAAGTATATATTTCCTGCAGATTTCGTGGTACTGGGATGTAGATGAGAATGTCGACGTGCCGCCGATACTTGGAAGACCCTTTCTGCGTACTTCCAAGGCTCTTATAGACATGGATGGCGGGGAGATGACATTGAGGATAGGAGATGAGAAGCTAACCTACCGCCTTGCTGAGGCCATGAGACATTCTCTCAACTTTGATGATACTTTGTATTTTCTTGACACTGCTGATGCTTTGATTGATGATTATGTGCAGGAAATCTTTTGCCCGGATCCGCTAGCTGATTTGTTGGATCAAGAGATGAATGATGACCACAGTTCATCAGTTGACCTGGAAAACAAGGATACATCTACCACGGGTACGGTCAATAAACTAATGAAAAAGCTAAAGAGGGTAAGACATCGCCGCAAGAAACAAACGAATGAACTTGCGGACGTTCCCTCAAGGTCTAAGGATGATATCCTTCTATCTGGTAACAAACTCGATCACCCATCTTCTAAATTTCGGAACTTATGCTCTTCATGTTTCACATTCCCAAGCAGCGAAGTGCTTTCGACCCATGACCCCCCTTGAGTCTAGAGAAGCAGGTACGTCAAGCTAGTGACGTAAAACAAGCGCTTATTGGGAGGCAACCCAATTTTTTCTTTTAGAACTCTTTGTTTGTGCTGTAGTTAGTTTTATTTCTGCATTTTTTGTTTAGTTTGTAGTGTGTGGATTTATTGCTGGTAGTGCATTTTTTTTTTTATGTGTTCATCGTTTATGGCAAGTTAGGTGGTATTCTTGTGAATTGTGCGAGATTTTAAATCGTAAACGTCTTAGTTTTCAACTTCTGCAGTCGTTCCATGTGTTTTCAT
Source organism: Dioscorea dumetorum (assembly GCA_902712375.1). Lineage (NCBI taxonomy): Eukaryota > Viridiplantae > Streptophyta > Magnoliopsida > Dioscoreales > Dioscoreaceae > Dioscorea > Dioscorea dumetorum. The sequence continues at coordinate 9,922,061 of CACTHL010000128.1, read as the reverse complement.
TAATTTCTGCAGAGTTTGGACTATTTTTGAGTTGAAGAATGGAAGCACACGGCCATGTGGAAATTCCACATGGCCGTGTGGATGAGATTGTGAAGGAATTTTTTCGCATCCGAGAGAATCCCCACGGCCGTGTGGAAATTCCACACGGCCATGTGGATTTATTTAGTACAAACCTTCACAATACGAGAATCCACACGGCCGTGTGGAAATTACCCACGGCCGTGTGGAATTTCGGGAAGTTTGATAAGGCCATACAGAGAATCCACACGGCCGTGTGGAATTTCCACACGGCCGTGTGGGGTATTTAAACTGAAAAAGGGGGGCATCTCTTTATATTCCCCCCCAAGCAACCTTTCATCTTCAAACGCTTCCTCTTCAAAGGTCGCGACGGTTGCTCCTCTCCTTCCATTCTCTCGCTTATTTAAGGGATTTGTGGGCCTTACTCGTTACTACATTGTTAGATTGGACTCATCCTCTCCGGTAAGCCTTCTTTCCCTCTTCTTGCCATGAAACCTTCAATCGTTGTTGTGGATGTTGAATCTTGTGTTTTTGCATGCTATTTTCATGATTAATACTTAGATTATTGCTTAAAGCACTTGTGCTCAATTGTGTGGATGATTATATGAATTGGTGTGGATTCACCATGGCACTTTGGCCATGGTCGAAGATCCACACGGCCGTGTGGAAATTCCACACGGCCGTGTGGATTATCGGGGTGCCCCCTCTGAATTCCAGAGGAGACACACGGCCGTGTGGAAATTCCACACGGCCGTGTGAATTACCTGTTTCTTTGTTTTGGGCAACCCAGAGGAGACACACGGCCGCGTGGAATTTCCACACGGCCATGTGGAATTCTGGGAACCTATTTTGAGCTCTGAATTAACTTGTTTACCCCTCTTATGCACAGGAATGGCCCCAAGAACGAAGAAACTCGCTCATAAGCGCCCTCGTGAGGCTCGTGAGGTCCGGGAGTCCCGTGATCTCTCGCCCGCACCATTCGAGTTCGCCGTGCCCGAACATCAAGCACGGTTTGATCGACTTTCGAAGTTGAAGTTTGGCCAGACGCGTATTCCTGACTTGCAAGCTTTAGAGGCAATAGAACATGCGCGTGCAGCCGAGTTGGCGGATGAGGTCCGTGAACTTATTGCTTGTGGGCGGGTGGGAGCGATCGTTGTGCATCAAGGACCCGGCCACTCGCGATCTCACTTTCGAAGTCCTCGCGACATTCGAGTTTGATCGCGCCCACACCGACTACCACCGGCCGGACACGGTTCGATTCCGCATCTTTGGGCAATACCACGAGCATGAGCTCCGACAGATTTTGTTGTCGCCCCTCGGCTGTACGATCGAGACTTCATCCACACGGAGGAGTACGCGCAGCTGCCATTCGACTATCCTTTCCGCGTCACTCCAAGCCGGGTTTGCCGGATGCTTGTGTGGAGACATACAAGTACGAGCCCGGGTTGACCAAGGCGTCTTTGCTCCTCCGCCCCGCCCACAGGTACATTCATGCCATCCCGAGCGGGTCTATTATCGGGCGGGGAGACAAGACCGGCGTATTGGGGCGGCTGGACCTCCTCTATTTGTACTCTATGGTCCAAAGCCTGCCCCCGCACTGGGGTTACGTGGTAGCAGATTTTCGAGGCACCGGGGACGAGACGCGCGGATAGGAGTTCTTTTCTCTCGGCCCCTACATCACCCGACTCATCCGAGGAATGGGACCGATTGATGCTTGTTCGGGAGCCGACAAGGTTATTGTTCCCTCCCCACTTGGCCTTGATACCCCGCGTATGATGGGCATGGTGAAGAGGGCCGCTCCCGGCGAGTATGTACTTGCTGTTCCATTCCCGGATGAGTCCGAGGAGTCTCGAGGACGAAGACGAAGACTCGGAGGAGACTCGGGCCGGACCATCATCCCAACCCGCACCCATGGAGGCGGAGGACACCCCGACGAGACGAGGAGGTGCCACCGGTGTCGGCACTGCGCATCTCCCCGGCACGGGAGCGCATAGACAGACTTGAGGCTGCTGTGGGGACCCTCCGGGCCGATCTCGCCGCCATGCGGGTGACTCGAGCAGCGAACCACACCGAGGTTCTTGCTCGCATGGCCGAGTACCACTCGGAGATGATGACGCGCATCACTTCACTCCACCGCTTGATAGCGAGAGGCAGCGATTCCACTCCGCCGTCCACACCCCGAGCACCCTACGCCTCCCAAGCATCCCCAAAGCAGCACCAGCGAGATGCCGACGCTTGATGCGTCTTTCATTCCTTCTTTTTATTCCCTTGTACTTTCTTTTGTGTTGAGTCTTTGTATACTCGAAAGGGTTGCACCTTCCGAGAGTTATCTTACTTGCTTTCTTTTCATGTTCTTTGTTGAGTTTGTGTTTGGCTTGTTTAATTTTTGTACTCTTTTAATCGTAGCTTTTGTTGAAATCCACTGAACCCCTTTTGTGATGTGCGAGATAGACTTGTCAACTTGGTTTTGAGAAATGGTCATAGGCACGGCCGTGTGGAATTTCCACACGGCCGTGTGAGCTTCACAACCCTACGCAACTCCACTTCCCACCTTCACGCTCCATTCAACTACCACACTCGGAGATCGGGGGAGTGTTGTTTTTAATCCCCACGCCCTCATGTTTTATTTATATTCTGTTTTGTATGCTTGCATGCGTACAATGAGGGCATTGTACATCTTAAGTGTGGGGGGAGTTCACGTTGCACACGTTCTCTATGTATGTATGCTCATCACTCATATGCTTATCAAGCCAATGATAGTTCACCTTAAAAGGCAAGGATTGCGGTCTTGAATTTAGGAGAATTTTAAACATCGTTTGTACTCATGCTCTAGTTTACTCGAGAAACTTAGAAATTTTTTGTCCGATTGCATTACTTACACCTTTCTTGCTCTGTTAACCCCGACAACTCTAGTTCAGTGCCAAAAGGACCTTAGTTTTCTTTATTTTAAAAAAAAAAAAAAAAAAAAAAAAAAAAAAAAAAAAAAAAGGAAGAATGCCTTATTTGTTTACTTGTTTCCGGAGTGGAAAGAGCTACCACCTATGTTGTATGCAGCTACTCTCATAAGTCGGATACTAGCTATGCCCTAATGAGAGAAAGAGCTATCTAATAGGCCGTGTGAAAGCTAACACTCCCCGGTGGAAAGAGCTACCTCCTCAAAGCGTGAAAGCCGCCTAGGAGGCATCTTAGGAAATGGCTACCTTCGAGGTTGTGTGCAGCTACTTGCCTATTCTTTGTCCTCAAATAAATCCTTTTCAATAAGAACTTTTAAGAGTAAATTTAGGGTTGGCATGAGTAAGCAATACACACACACACGCAAGTCGATTCTATTTTCTTTGTGCTCCGAGTTTTTGCTAGAGCATTGGTTTTTATCTTTCTATGTTGCAAATTGTTCCTTTGTTTAAGAATGCTCTTCTTACATACTTTTTGGTGAACTTAAGGCTAAGCACTTATATCACTCTACTTGTGGTTTTCATTGTATAAATTTTGCTTGAGGACAAGCAAAAGCTTAAGTGTGGGGGAGTTTGATAAGTGCCTGCATGTACATATTACTTGAGATGTTTTTCCATGCATGAGCATCACATTTTTCAGGTTATATTTCTCATTTCGTGTGTTTTTGTGTTCTTTCGTGCAATTAGGGTTGTGAAGAAGGTTTATGCGAAGAAAAGCAAGATTAGGTCATAATGGTGCTATGTGGAGCTCTTTTGTGCAAATACGAAGTCAAGACACAAATCGGGTTCAAATGAGGGGGTATGTGCCAACTTCTAAAGGCTTCAAGACAATTCTTGTAGAAGGACACGAAGGCAGTCATGCTCGCTCGTTCCGATTGGTTCAAAGATTTTAAAAGCTCTCCAAGGTTTCCCATCATCAAGAAATGCCACTTGACCTTTCACATGGGCGTGTGTCCGTCCATGTGACCTCAGGAGAAGAAACGGGCGAAATCGAGGATTGGTATGAAGATTTCACATGGCAGAAAATCCACATGGGCGTGTGGAATTTCCACACGGCCGTGTGGAATTTCCACACGGCCGTGTGGACTATCCACACGCCCGTGTGGATCCTCGAGATGGCCAATTATAAAGCCGTTAAAGCGTTATCAAAAGAGGCTGCTTCTAACTTTGGGAGGAGGCGACGGCTAGGGTTCAGGAGGTTCTTGCCACACTTTGGGGGCGCTTCTTCACCGGTTTCATCATCATTCCCTTCCAAGGAGAGCCATTGGGGGAGCCTTCGACGACTCGATTCGGCGAGGTGGGCCTTAGGCTTGGAGGAAGGGACTCTTTGAAGAAGAAGGAGGAGTTCCCATAGTCTATCAACACGAAGCCTAAGGGGGTTTTCTTTATGGATTTCTTGCACTTATCTTCATTTATTTTGATGAACTTGTATTGCTCCATGGAGAGCTAAACCCCTAGTGGGTACTTGGACTTGTAAACCCTAGATTTCCTATGTTTCATTGACTTAAATGCTTTTATTCAATTGGAGTTTGAATTTGAGTTTCAATCTTGCTTGCTTAATTGTTTCTCCCTTAGAGTGACACTAGGGTTGAGGGCTAATACAATCATCCTTTTGACGAGTGACCATCACCATTAGGATTAGATTAATCAAGATTGGAGGGGGTTGAGAGGGTGAGTTGAGAGGTAGCGACACGTCCCCTTTCCCCTCCGGTGTGGTTCTCCCTACCTTCTTATTCCAAGTATTACCTTCGATCTCAAAGAGAGTTAGGCGTTGAGAGAGGCCTTTCCGCCGGGACTTATTTGTGATTAGGGATCTTTCGCCCGGACCAAAGGGATTGATCTATAGTTGGGAATAGGGTTTACCACTCGGAATCCCTAGAGCATAGCGCAGATCATACGTGGTGTGAGGCGTTGAGAGTCTTCTCTCCGCCGGGACCTCGTAGGGGACTAGTCAAGGTTGACCTTAGATTTGGGACCTTGTATCTCTGGATTCCACGACTCTTGAAATCTCTATTGAATAAGAGTACTTGAAGTCTTGCACGTGAAACAAGGATTCTAGGGGGGAGCATTGTCCGAGTACCCCATCTTCTTATTGATCTATTTCCCCAACCTAGCTTTCATTTTCAGCACTTTATTTCTACTATTTTCTGATTTTACTTTCTTTCAACAACAATTGGTTTATCTTTGATTACTTGACAACGTGTGATTGTTCTTACGTCTACTCCTCGTGGATTCGACTACCCACCCGTTTGGGTACTTTATTACTTCGACACCCGTGCACTTGCGGAGTACACACGCAAGGGTGTGTCGGCCGTCCTCCATTGTCGCTGCAAGGACGAGGCAAAGAAAGGGTTCCCCCCCGGAGCCGTCCTCCATTGTCGCTGCAAGGACGAGGCAAAGAAAGGGTTCCCCCCCCCCGCCCCCGGAGCCGTCCTCCATTGTCGCTGCAAGGACGAGGCAAAGAAAGGGTTCCCCCCCGCGCGGAGCCGTCCTCCATTGTCGCTGCAAGGACGAGGCAAACAAAGGGTTCCCCCCGGGAGCCGTCCTCCATTGTCGCTGCAAGGACGAGGCAAAGAAAGGGTTTCCCCCCGGAGCCGTCCTCCATTGTCGCTGCAAGGACGAGGCAAAGAAAGGGTTCCCCCCTTGGGCAGCCGTCCTCCATTGTCGCCTGCAAGGACGAGGCAAAGAAAGGGTTCCCCCTCCCCCGGAGAGCTGTCCTCCATTGTCGCTGCAAGGACGAGGCAAAGAAAGGGTTTCCCCCGGAGCCGTCCTCCATTGTCGCTGCAAGGACGAGGCAAAGAAATGGTTTCCCCCAGGGAGCCGGTCCTCCATTGTCGCTGCAAGGACGAGACAAAGAAAGGGTTCCCCCCAGGAGTCGTCCTCCATTGTCGCTGCAAGGACGAGGCAAAGAAAGGGTTCCCCCCGGAGCCGTCATCCATTGTCGCTGCAAGGACGAGGCAAAGAAAGGGTTTCCCCCCACCCCCCGGGAGCCGGTCCTCCATTGTCGCTGCAAGGATGAGCCAAAGAAAGGGTTCCCCCCCGGCGGCACGTCCTCCATTGTCGCTGCAAGGACGAGGCAAAGAAAGGGTTCCCCCCCCCCCCCCCCCGAGCCGTCCTCCATTGTCGCTGCAAGGACGAGGCAAAGAAAGGGTTCGCCCCCCGCGCGGGAGCCGTCCTCCATTGTCGCTGCAAGGGACGAGGCAAAGAAAGGGTTTCCCCCCGTAGCCGTCCTCCATTGTCGCTGCAAGGACGAGGCAAAGAAAGGGTTTCCCCCCCCCCCCCGTGAGCCGTCCTCCATTGTCGCTACAAGGACGAGGCAAAGAAAGGGTTTCCCCCTACCCGCAGGGGCTGTCCTCCATTGTCGCTGCAAGGACGAGGCAAAGAAAGGGTTTCCCCCGGGAGCCGTCCTCCATTGTCGCTGCAAGGACGAGGCAAAGAAAGGGTTTCCCCGGGAGTCGTCCTCCATTGTCGCTGCAAGGACGAGGCAAAGAAAGGGTTCCCCACCCCCGGAGCCGTCATCCATTGTCGCTGCAAGGACGAGGCAAAGAAAGGGTTTCCCCGGGGAGCCGGTCCTCCATTGTCGCTGCAAGGATGAGCCAAAGAAAGGGTTCCCCCCGGGCAGCCGTCCTCCATTGTCGCTGCAAGGACGAGGCAAAGAAAGGGTTCCCCACCGGAGCCGTCCTCCATTGTCGCTGCAAGGACGAGGCAAAGAAAGGGTTCCCCCCCGGAGCCGTCCTCCATTGTCGCTGCAAGGACGAGGGAAAGAAAGGGTTCCCCCCCAGGAGCCGGTCCTCCATTGTCGCTGCAAGGACGAGGCAAAGAAAGGGTTCCCCCCGGGAGCCGTCCTCCATTGTCGGCGGCAAGGACGAGGCAAAGAAAGGGTTCCCCCCCGCGCGGGAGCCGTCCTCCATTGTCGCTGCAAGGACGAGGCAAAGAAAGGGTTTCCCCCCCCGGAGCCGTCCTCCATTGTCGCTGCAAGGACGAGGCAAAGAAAGGGTTTCCCCCCCCCCCCCATGAGCCGTCCTCCATTGTCGCTACAAGGACGAGGCAAAGAAAGGGTTTCCCCAGGGAGCCGTCCTCCATTGTCGCTGCAAGGATGAGCCAAAGAAAGGGTTCCCCACAGGGCCGTCCTCCATTGTCGCTGCAAGGACGAGGCAAAGAAAGGGTTCCCCCCCGGAGCCGTCCTCCATTGTCGCTGCAAGGACGAGGCAAAGAAAGGGTTCCCCCCCCGGGAGCCGTCCTCCATTGTCGCTGCAAGGACGAGGGAAAGAAAGGGTTCCCCCCGGGCCGCCGTCGCCTCCATTGTCGCTGCAAGGACGAGGCAAAGAAAGGGTTCCCCCCCCGGAGCCGTCCTCCATTGTCGCTCCAAGGACGAGGCAAAGATAGGGTTCCCCCCCGGGAGCCGTCGGCAAAGAAAGGGTTCCCCCCCGGAGCCGTCCTCCATTGTCGCTGCAAGGACGAGGCAAAGAAAGGGTTCCCCCCCGGGAGCCGTCCTCCATTGTCGCTGCAAGGACGAGGCAAAGAAAGGGTTCCCCCCGCGCGGGAGCCGTCCTCCATTGTCGCTGCAAGGACGAGGCAAAGAAAGGGTTCCCCCCCGGGAGCCGGTCCTCCATTGTCGCTGCAAGGACGTGGCAAAGAAAGGGTTCCCCCCCCCCCCCCCGGGAGCCGTCCTCCATTGTCGCTGCAAGGACGAGGCAAAGAAAGGGTTTCCCCCCCCCCCCCGGGAGCCGTCCTCCATTGTCGCTACAAGGACGAGGCAAAGAAAGGGTTCCCCCCTCCCCCCCCCCCCGGGAGCCGTCCTCCATTGTCGCTGCAAGGACGAGGCAAAGAAAGGGTTCCCCCCCTTGGGCAGCCGTCCTCCATTGTCGCTGCAAGGACGAGGCAAAGAAAGGGTTCCCCCCTACCCCCGCAGGAGCCGTCCTCCATTGTCGCCGCAAGGACGAGGCAAAGAAAGGGTTTCCCCCGGAGCCGTCCTCCATTGTCGCTGCAAGGACGAGGCAAAGAAATGGTTTCCCCCAGGAGCCGGTCCTCCATTGTCGCTGCAAGGACGAGACAAAGAAAGGGTTCCCCCCCGGGAGTCGTCCTCCATTGTCGCTGCAAGGACGAGGCAAAGAAAGGGTTCCCCCCAGGAGCCGTCATCCATTGTCGCTGCAAGGACGAGGCAAAGAAAGGGTTTCCCCCACCCCCCCGGAGCCGGTCCTCCATTGTCGCTGCAAGGATGAGCCAAAGAAAGGGTTCCCCCACGGGAGGCGGTCCTCCATTGTCGCTGCAGTGCAAGGACGAGGCAAAGAAAGGGTTCCCCCCCCCCCCGCCGGAGCCGTCCTCCATTGTCGCTGCAAGGACGAGGCAAAGAAAGGGTTCGCCCCCGCGGGGGAGCCGTCCTCCATTGTCGCTGCAAGGACGAGGCAAAGAAAGGGTTTCCCCCCCGTAGCCGTCCTCCATTGTCGCTGCAAGGACGAGGCAAAGAAAGGGTTTCCCCCCCACCCCCCCGTGAGCCGGTCCTCCATTGTCGCTACAAGGACGAGGCAAAGAAAGGGTTTCCCCCTACCCCGGGAGCCGTCCTCCATTGTCGCTGCAAGGACGAGGCAAAGAAAGGGTTTCCCCCGGAGCCGTCCTCCATTGTCGCTGCAAGGACGAGGCAAAGAAAGGGTTTCCCCCCCGGGAGTCGTCCTCCATTGTCGCTGCAAGGACGAGGCAAAGAAAGGGTTCCCCACCCCCGGAGCCGTCATCCATTGTCGCTGCAAGGACGAGGCAAAGAAAGGGTTTCCCCCCGGAGCCGTCCTCCATTGTCGCTGCAAGGATGAGCCAAAGAAAGGGTTCCCCCCGGGCAGCCGTCCTCCATTGTCGCTGCAAGGACGAGGCAAAGAAAGGGTTCCCCCCGAGCCGTCCTCCATTGTCGCTGCAAGGACGAGGCAAAGAAAGGGGTTCCCCCCGGGGCCCGTCCTCCATTGTCGCTGCAAGGACGAGGGAAAGAAAGGGTTCCCCCCCGGGAGCCGTCCTCCATTGTCGCTGCAAGGACGAGGCAAAGAAAGGGTTCCCCCCGGGCAGCCGTCCTCCATTGTCGCTGCGAAGGACGAGGCAAAGAAAGGGGTTCCCCCCGGAGCCGTCCTCCATTGTCGCTACAAGGACGAGGCAAAGATAGGGTTCCCCCCCGAGCCGTCGGCAAAGAAAGGGTTCCCCCCCGGCAGCCGTCCTCCATTGTCGCTGCAAGGACGAGGCAAAGAAAGGGTTCCCCCCCTTGGGCAGCCGTCCTCCATTGTCGCTGCAAGGACGAGGCAAAGAAAGGATTCCCACCTACCCCGCGGGAGCTGTCCTCCATTGTCGCTGCAAGGACGAGGCAAAGAAAGGGTTTCCCCGGAGCCGTCCCTCCATTGTCGCTGCAAGGACGAGGCAAAGAAAGGGTTTCCCCAGGGAGCCGTCCTCCATTGTCGCTGCAAGGACGAGGTAAAGAATGGGTTCCCCCCCCCCCAGGAGTCGTCCTCCATTGTAGCTGGAAGGACGAGGCAAAGAAAGGGTTCCCCCCGGAGCCGTCATCCATTGTCGCTGCAAGGACGAGGCAAAGAAAGGGTTCCCCCCCAGGGAGCCGTCCTCCATTGTCGCTGCAAGGATGAGGCAAAGAAAGGGTTCCCCCGCCGGGCAGCCGTCCTCCATTGTCGCTGCAAGGAGCGAGGCAAAGAAAGGGTTCCCCCCCGGGGCTCCGTCCTCCATTGTCGCTGCAAGGACGAGGCAAAGAAAGGGTTTCCCCCGAGCCGGGCCGTCCTCCATTGTCGCTGCAAGGACGAGGCAAAGAAAGGGTTTCCCCAGGGAGCCGTCCTCCATTGTCGCTGCAAGGACGAGGGAAAGAAAGGGTTCCCCCCCCGGAGGAGCCGTCCTCCATTGTCGCTGCAAGGACGGGGCAAAGAAAGGGTTCCCCCCCCCCCGGGAGCCGTCCTCCATTGTCGCTGCAAGGACGAGGCAAAGAAAGGGTTCCCCCCACGGGAGCCGTCCTCCATTGTCGCTGCAAGGACGAGGCAAAGAAAGGGTCCCCCCCGGGAGCCGTCCTCCATTGTCGGCTGCAAGGACGAGGCAAAGAAAGGGTTCCCCCCGGAGCCATCCTCCATTGTCGCTGCAAGGACGAGGCAAAGAAAGGGTGCCCCCCCGGCAGCCGTCCTCCATTGTCGCTGCAAGGACGAGGCAAAGAAAGGGTTCCCCCCACCCCCGGAGCCGTCCTCCATTGTCGCTGCAAGGACGAGGCAAAGATAGGGTTCCCCCCAGGGAGCCGTCGGCAAAGAAAGGGTTCCCCCCCCCCAGGGAGCCGTCCTCCATTGTCGCTGCAAGGACGAGGCAAAGAAAGGGTTCCCCCCTTGGGCGGCCGTCCTCCATTGTCGCTGCAAGGACGAGGCAAAGAAAAGAAGGATTCCCACCTACCCCGCGGGAGCTGTCCTCCATTGTCGCTGCAAGGACGAGGCAAAGAAAGGGTTTCCTCCCCGGAGCCGTCCTCCATTGTCGCTGCAAGGACGAGGCAAAGAAAGGGTTTCCCCCCGGGAGCCGGTCCTCCATTGTCGCTGCAAGGACGAGGCAAAGAATGGGTTCCCCCCTCCCCCAGGAGACGTCCTCCATTGTCGCTGGAAGGACGAGGCAAAGAAAGGGTTCCCCCGGAGCCGTCATCCATTGTCGCTGCAAGGACGAGGCAAAGAAAGGGTTCCCCCCGGGAGCCGTCCTCCATTGTCGCTGCAAGGATGAGGCAAAGAAAGGGTTCCCCGGCGGGGCCGTCCTCCATTGTCGCTGCAAGGACGAGGCAAAGAAAGGGTTCCCCCCCGGGAGCTGTCCTCCATTGTCGCTGCAAGGACGAGGCAAAGAAAGGGTTTCCCCCCGGAGCCGTCCTCCATTGTCGCTGCAAGGACGAGGCAAAGAAAGGGTTTCCCCGGGAGCCGGAGCCGTCCTCCATTGTCGCTGCAAGGACGAGGGAAAGAAAGGGTTCCCCAGGAGCCGTCCTCCATTGTCGCTGCAAGGACGAGGCAAAGAAAGGGTTCCCCCCCGGGAGCCGTCCTCCATTGTCGCTGCAAGGACGTGGCAAAGAAAGGGTTCCCCCCGGAGCCGTCCTCCATTGTCGCTGCAAGGACGAGGCAAAGAAAGGGTTCCCCCACGGGGAGCCGTCCTCCATTGTCGCTGCAAGGACGAGGCAAAGAAAGGGTTCCCCCCGCGCGGGAGCCGTCCTCCATTGTCGCTGCAAGGACGAGGCAAAGAAAGGGTTTCCCCCGGAGCCGTCCTCCATTGTCGCTGCAAGGACGAGGCAAAGAAAGGGTTCCCCCCCCCCCCCGGGAGCCGTCCTCCATTGTCGCTACAAGGACGAGGCAAAGAAAGGGTTCCCCCCCCCCCGCCCCCGGGAGCCGGTCCTCCATTGTCGCTGCAAGGACGAGGCAAAGAAAGGGTTCCCCCCCTTGGGCAGCCGTCCTCCATTGTCGCTGCAAGGACGAGGCAAAGAAAGGGTTCCCCCCTACCCCGCAGGAGCTGTCCTCCATTGTCGCTGCAAGGACGAGGCAAAGAAAGGGTTTCCCCAGGAGCCGTCCTCCATTGTCGCTGCAAGGACGAGGCAAAGAAAGGGTTTCCCCCCGGGAGCCGTCCTCCATTGTCGCTGCAAGGACGAGACAAAGAAAGGGTTCCCCCCAGGAGTCGTCCTCCATTGTCGCTGCAAGGACGAGGCAAAGAAAGGGTTCCCCCCGGGAGCCGTCATCCATTGTCGCTGCAAGGACGAGGCAAAGAAAGGGTTTCCCCCCCAGGGAGCCGGTCCTCCATTGTCGCTGCAAGGATGAGCCAAAGAAAGGGTTCCCCCCCGGCAGCCGTCCTCCATTGTCCCTGCAAGGACGAGGCAAAGAAAGGGTTCCCCCCCCGCGGGAGCTGTCCTCCATTGTCGCTGCAAGGACGAGGCAAAGAAAGGGTTTCCCCCGGAGCCGTCCTCCATTGTCGCTGCAAGGACAAGGCAAAGAAAGGGTTTCCCCCGGGAGCCGGTCCTCCATTGTCGCTGCAAGGATGAGGCAAAGAAAGGGTTCCCCCCGGGCAGCCGTCCTCCATTGTCGCTGCAAGGACGAGGGAAAGAAAGGGTTCCCCCCGGGAGCCGTCCTCCATTGTCGCTGCAAGGACGAGGCAAAGAAAGGGTTCCCCCCGGGAGCCGTCCTCCATTGTCGCTGCAAGGACGTGGCAAAGAAAGGGTTCCCCCCCGGAGCCGTCCTCCATTGTCGCTGCAAGGACGAGGCAAAGAAAGGGTTCCCCCCCGGGAGCCGTCCTCCATTGTCGCTGCAAGGACGAGGCAAAGAAAGGGTTCCCCCCCCGCGGGAGCCGTCCTCCATTGTCGCCTGCAAGGACGAGGCAAAGAAAGGGGTTTCCCCCGGAGCCGTCCTCCATTGTCGCTGCAAGGACGAGGCAAAGAAAGGGTTTCCCCCCCCCCCCCGTGAGCCGTCCTCCATTGTCGCTACAAGGACGAGGCAAAGAAAGGGTTCCCCCCCCCCCGCCCCCGGGAGCCGGTCCTCCATTGTCGCTGCAAGGACGAGGCAAAGAAAGGGTTCCCCCCCTTGGGCAGCCGTCCTCCATTGTCGCTGCAAGGACGAGGCAAAGAAAGGGTTCCCCCCTACCCCGGGAGGCTGTCCTCCATTCATTGTCGCTGCAAGGACGAGGCAAAGAAAGGGTTTCCCCCGGAGCCGTCCTCCATTGTCGCTTGCAAGGACGAGGCAAAGAAAGGGTTTCCCCAGGGAGCCGTCCTCCATTGTCGCTGCAAGGACGAGACAAAGAAAGGGTTCCCCCCCGGGAGTCGTCCTCCATTGTCGGCTGCAAGGACGAGGCAAAGAAAGGGTTCCCCCGGGAGCCGTCATCCATTGTCGCTGCAAGGACGAGGCAAAGAAAGGGTTTCCCGGGAGCCGTCCTCCATTGTCGCTGCAAGGATGAGCCAAAGAAAGGGTTCCCCCCGGCAGCCGTCCTCCATTGTCGCTGCAAGGACGAGGCAAAGAAAGGGTTCCCCCCCGCGGGAGCTGTCCTCCATTGTCGCTGCAAGGACGAGGCAAAGAAAGGGTTTCCCCGGAGCCGTCCTCCATTGTCGCTTGCAAGGACAAGGCAAAGAAAGGGTTTCCCCGGGAGCCGGTCCTCCATTGTCGCTGCAAGGACGAGGGAAAGAAAGGGTTCCCCCCAGGGAGCCGTCCTCCATTGTCGCTGCAAGGACGAGGCAAAGAAAGGGTTCCCCCAGCCCCGGGAGCCGTCCTCCATTGTCGCTGCAAGGACGTGGCAAAGAAAGGGTTCCCCCCCCGCCCCCAGGGAGCCGGTCCTCCATTGTCGCTGCAAGGACGAGGCAAAGAAAGGGTTCCCCCCCGGGAGCCGGTCCTCCATTGTCGCTGCAAGGACGAGGCAAAGAAAGGGTTCCCCCCCGGGAGCCGTCCTCCATTGTCGCTGCAAGGACGAGGCAAAGAAAGGGTTCCCCCGGGGAGCCGTCCTCCATTGTCGCTGCAAGGACGAGGCAAAGAAAGGGTTCCCCCCCCCCCCGGAGCCGTCCTCCATTGTCGCTGCAAGGACGAGGCAAAGAAAGGGTTCCCCCCCGGGCAGCCGTCCTCCATTGTCGCTGCAAGGACGAGGCAAAGAAATTGTTCCCCCCCCGGGAGCCGGTCCTCCATTGTCGCTGCAAGGACGAGGCAAAGAATGGGTTCCCCCCCGGGAGCCGTCCTCCATTGTCGCTGCAAGGACGAGGCAAAGAAAGGGTTCCCCCCCCCCCCGGAGCCGTCCTCCATTGTCGCTGCAAGGACGAGGCAAAGAAAGGGTTTCCCCAGGGAGCCATCCTCCATTGTCGCTGCAAGGACGAGGCAAAGAAAGGGTTCCCCCCCCAGGGAGCCGTCCTCCATTATCGCTGCAAGGACGAGGCAAAGAAAGGGTTCCCCCCCCCCGGGAGCCGGTCCTCCATTGTCGCTGCAAGGACGAGGCAAAGAAAGGGTTTCCCCCCCCGGAGCCGTCCTCCATTGTCGCTGCAAGGACGAGGCAAAGAAAGGGTTCCCCCACGGGAGCCGTCCTCCATTGACGCCGCAAGGACGAGGCAAAGAAAAGGTTCCCCCCCGGAGCCGTCCTCCATTCTCGCTGCAAGGACGAGGCAAAGAAAGGGTTTCCCCCCACCCCCCCGGGAGCCGGTCCTCCATTGTCGCTGCAAGGACGAGGCAAAGAAAGGGTTCCCCCGGCAACCGTCCTCCATTGTCGCAGCAAGGACGAGGCAAAGAAAGGGTTCCCCCCCCCCCGGAGCCGTCCTCCATTGTCGCTGCAAGGACGAGGCAAAGAAAGGGTTCCCCCCCGGGCGAGCCGTCCTCCATTGTCGCTGCAAGGACGAGGCAAAAAAAGGGTTCCCCCCCCCCGCCCCCGGAGCCGTCCTCCATCGTCGCTGCAAGGACGAGGCAAAGAAAGGGTTCCCCCCCCCGCGGGAGCCGGTCCTCCATTATCGCTGCAAGGACGAGGCAAAGAAAGGGTTCCCCCCCGGGAGCCGTCCTCCATTGTCGCTGCAAGGACGAGGCAAAGAAAGGGTTCCCCCCCCGTAGCCGTCCTCCATTGTCGCTGCAAGGACGAGGCAAAGAAAGGGTTCCCCCCCCCCGCCCCGGAGCCGTCCTCCATTGTCGCTGCAAGGACGAGGCAAAGAAAGGGTTTCCCCCAGGGAGCCATCCTCCATTGTCGCTGCAAGGACGAGGCAAAGAAAGGGTTCCCCCCCGGGCAGCCGTCCTCCATTGTCGCTGCAAGGACGAGGCAAAGAAAGGGTTCCCCCCCCCACCCCGGAGCCGTCCTCCATTGTCGCTGCAAGGACGAGGCAAAGATAGGGTTCCCCCCGAGGGCCGTCGGCAAAGAAAGGGTTCCCCCCCCCCCCGGGAGCCGTCCTCCATTGTCGCTGCAAGGACGAGGCAAAGAAAGGGTTCCCCCCTTGGGCGAGCCGTCCTCCATTGTCGCTGCAAGGACGAGGCAAAGAAAGGATTCCCACCTACCCCGCGGGAGCTGTCCTCCATTGTCGCTGCAAGGACGAGGCAAAGAAAGGGTTTCCTCCCCCGGAGCCGTCCTCCATTGTCGCTGCAAGGACGAGGCAAAGAAAGGGTTTCCCCCAAGGGAGCCGTCCTCCATTGTCGCTGCAAGGACGAGGCAAAGAATGGGTTCCCACTCCCCCCGGAGACGTCCTCCATTGTCGCTGGAAGGACGAGGCAAAGAAAGGGTTCCCCCCGGGAGCCGTCATCCATTGTCGCTGCAAGGACGAGGCAAAGAAAGGGTTCCCCCCAGGGAGCCGTCCTCCATTGTCGCTGCAAGGATGAGGCAAAGAAAGGGTTCCCCCCGGGCGGCCGTCCTCCATTGTCGCTGCAAGGACGAGGCAAAGAAAGGGTTCCCCCCCGCGGGAGCCGCCCTCCTCCATTGTCGCTGCAAGGACGAGGCAAAGAAAGGGTTTCCCCCGGAGCCGTCCTCCATTGTCGCTGCAAGGACGAGGCAAAGAAAGGGTTTCCCCCCCGGGAGCCGTCCTCCATTGTCGCTGCAAGGACGAGGGAAAGAAAGGGTTCCCCCCGGGAGCCGTCCTCCATTGTCGCTGCAAGGACGAGGCAAAGAAAGGGTTCCCCCCCGGAGCCGTCCTCCATTGTCGCTGCAAGGACGTGGCAAAGAAAGGGTTCCCCCCGGAGCCGTCCTCCATTGTCGCTGCAAGGACGAGGCAAAGAAAGGGTTCCCCCCCACGGGAGCCGTCCTCCATTGTCGCTGCAAGGACGAGGCAAAGAAAGGGTTCCCCCCGCGCGGGAGCCGTCCTCCATTGTCGCTGCAAGGACGAGGCAAAGAAAGGGTTTCCCCCCGGAGCCGTCCTCCATTGTCGCTGCAAGGACGAGGCAAAGAAAGGGTTTCCCCCAGTGAGCCGTCCTCCATTGTCGCTACAAGGACGAGGCAAAGAAAGGGTTCCCCCCCCCCCCCCCCCCGGGGAGCCGTCCTCCATTGTCGCTGCAAGGACGAGGCAAAGAAAGGGTTCCCCCCTGGGGCAGCCGTCCTCCATTGTCGCTGCAAGGACGAGGCAAAGAAAGGGTTTCCCCCTACCCCGCAGGAGCTGTCCTCCATTGTCGCTGCAAGGACGAGGCAAAGAAAGGGTTTCCCCCGGAGCCGTCCTCCATTGTCGCTGCAAGGACGAGGCAAAGAAAGGGTTTCCCCACGGGAGCCGTCCTCCATTGTCGCTGCAAGGACGAGACAAAGAAAGGGTTCCCCCCCGGAGTCGTCCTCCATTGTCGCTGCAAGGACGAGGCAAAGAAAGGGTTCCCCCCGGGAGCCGTCATCCATTGTCGCTGCAAGGACGAGGCAAAGAAAGGGTTTCCCCCCGGGAGCCGTCCTCCATTGTCGCTGCAAGGATGAGCCAAAGAAAGGGTTCCCCCCGGGCAGCCGTCCTCCATTGTCGTTGCAAGGACGAGGCAAAGAAAGGGTTCCCCCCCCGCGGGAGGCTGTCCTCCATTGTCGCTGCAAGGACGAGGCAAAGAAAGGGTTTCCCCCGGAGCCGTCCTCCATTGTCGCTGCAAGGACAAGGCAAAGAAAGGGTTTCCCAGGGAGCCGTCCTCCATTGTCGCTGCAAGGACGAGGGAAAGAAAGGGTTCCCCCCGGGAGCCGTCCTCCATTGTCGCTGCAAGGACGAGGCAAAGAAAGGGTTCCCCCCGGGAGCCGTCCTCCATTGTCGCTGCAAGGACGGGGCAAAGAAAGGGTTCCCCCCCCCCCCGGGGAGCCGTCCTCCATTGTCGCTGCAAGGACGAGGCAAAGAAAGGGTTCCCCCCCCGGGAGCCGTCCTCCATTGTCGCTGCAAGGACGAGGCAAAGAAAGGGTTCCCCCCCGGAGCCGTCCTCCATTGTCGCTGCAAGGACGAGGCAAAGAAAGGGTTCCCCCCCGGAGCCGTCCTCCATTGTCGCTGCAAGGACGAGGCAAAGAAAGGGTTCCCCCCCCCCCCCCGGAGCCGTCCTCCATTGTCGCTGCAAGGACGAGGCAAAGAAAGGGTTCCCCCCCGGGCCGCCCTCCATTGTCGCCCAAGGGAGGCAAAGGTCCCGAGCCCGCCCTCCATTGTCGCTGCAAGGACGAGGCAAAGAAATTGTTCCCCCCCGCGGGAGCCGGTCCTCCATTGTCGCTGCAAGGACGAGGCAAAGAATGGGTTCCCCCCCCGGAGCCGTCCTCCATTGTCGCTGCAAGGACGAGGCAAAGAAAGGGTTCCCCCCCCCGGGAGCCGGTCCTCCATTGTCGCTGCAAGGACGTGGCAAAGAAAGGGTTCCCCCACCCCCCCCCGCCCCCGAGGCCGTCCTCCATTGTCCCTGCAAGGACGAGGCAAAGAAAGGGTTCCCCCCGGGAGCCGTCCTCCATTGTCGCTGCAAGGACGAGGCAAAGAAAGGGTTTCCCCCGGAGCCGTCCTCCATTGTCGCTGCAAGGACGAGGCAAAGAAAGGGTTTCCCCCCCCACCCCCCCACCCCCGTGAGCCGTCCTCCATTGTCGCTACAAGGACGAGGCAAAGAAAGGGTTCCCCCCCCCCCCCCCCCGGGAGCCGTCCTCCATTGTCGCTGCAAGGACGAGGCAAAGAAAGGGTTCCCCCCTTTGGGCAGGCCGTCCTCCATTGTCGGCTGCAAGGACGAGGCAAAGAAAGGGTTCCCCCCTACCCCGCAGGAGCTGTCCTCCATTGTCGCTGCAAGGACGAGGCAAAGAAAGGGTTTCCCCCGGAGCCGTCCTCCATTGTCGCTGCAAGGACGAGGCAAAGAAAGGGTTTCCCCCCGGAGCCGGTCCTCCATTGTCGCTGCAAGGACGAGACAAAGAAAGGGTTCCCCCCGGGAGTCGTCCTCCATTGTCGCTGCAAGGACGAGGCAAAGAAAGGGTTCCCCCCGGGAGCCGTCATCCATTGTCGCTGCAAGGACGAGGCAAAGAAAGGGTTCCCCCCCAGGAGCCGTCCTCCATTGTCGCTGCAAGGACGAGCCAAAGAAAGGGTTCCCCCCGGGAGCTGTCCTCCATTGTCGCTGCAAGGACGAGGGAAAGAAAGGGTTTCCCCCGGAGCCGTCCTCCATTGTCGCTGCAAGGACAAGGCAAAGAAAGGGTTTCCCCCAGGGAGCCGTCCTCCATTGTCGCTGCAAGGACGAGGGAAAGAAAGGGTTCCCCCCCCCCGGGAGCCGTCCTCCATTGTCGCTGCAAGGACGAGGCAAAGAAAGGGTTCCCCCCCCGGGAGCCGTCCTCCATTGTCGCTGCAAGGGACGTGGCAAAGAAAGGGTTCCCCCCCCCCCCGGGAGCCGTCCTCCATTGTCGCTGCAAGGACGAGGCAAAGAAAGGGTTCCCCCCCCCAGAGCCGTCCTCCATTGTCGCGCAAGGACGAGGCAAAGAAAGGGTTCCCCCCAGGGAGCCGTCCTCCATTGTCGCTGCAAGGACGAGGCAAAGAAAGGGTTCCCCCCGGGCAGCCGTCCTCCATTGTCGCTGCAAGGACGAGGCAAAGAAAGGGTTCCCCCAGGGCATTTGTCCTCCATTGTCGCTGCAAGGACGAGGCAAAGAAAGGGTTTCCCCCGGAGCCGTCCTCCATTGTCGCTGCAAGGACGAGGCAAAGAAAGGGTTCCCCCCCGGGAGCCGTCCTCCATTGTCGCTGCAAGGACGAGGCAAAGAAAGGGTTCCCCCGGGAGCCGTCCTCCATTGTCGCTGCAAGGACGAGGCAAAGAAAGGGTTCCCCCCCCCCCCCCGGAGCCGTCCTCCATTGTCGCTGCAAGGACGAGGCAAAGAAAGGGTTCCCCCCCGGGGCAGCCGTCCTCCATTGTCGCTGCAAGGACGAGGCAAAGAAATTGTTCCCCCCGCGGGAGCCGGTCCTCCATTGTCGCTGCAAGGACGAGGCAAAGAATGGGTTCCCCCCCCGGGAGCCGTCCTCCATTATCGCTGCAAGGACGAGGCAAAGAAAGGGTTCCCCCCCGCGGGAGCCGTCCTCCATTGTCGCGGCAAGGACGAGGCAAAGAAAGGGTTCCCCCCCCTCCCGGAGCCGTCCTCCATTGTCGCGGCAAGGACGAGGCAAAGAAAGGGTTCCCCCCCGGAGCCGTCCTCCATTGTCGCTGCAAGGACGAGGCAAAGAAAGGGTTCCCCTCCCCCCCGGAGCCGTCCTCCATTGTCGCTGCAAGGACGAGGCAAAGAAAGGGTTCCCCCCCGGGAGCCGTCGGCAAAGAAAGGGTTCCCCCCCCCGCCCCGGGAGCCGTCCTATTGTAGCTGCAAGGACGAGGCAAAGAAAGGTAAACCATAATTACAAGAGCTGTATGACCGTTTCCAAGGGTTTTAAAGATTAAACCATAATTACAATATGACCGTTTGCAAGGGTTTCCAATAAATACGTTTTTATTATTTTTTTTAATTTTCTTGATTATTTTTTAATTTAGAAAAATACGTGTTTATTATTTTTTTCCTTTTACAAATTTAATTTAAATTCTTCTATTAAATTTGTAAAATTATTTTATGTATGATATTATGGTGTTTTTTGGTAGCCCAATTTGCATTTGTGTGATGCAAATTGGTTTATGACAAGCACGAATAAATATTTTCTTACCATCAAGAACTTGCCCATATAATATATGATGCTATATTGTTCGATATTTTTATATTTTTTGATATCCATGACAAGCATGATAAATACTTTCTCTGTAATGGCCCAAATTTCAAAATAAAATTCAGTTAAAGTTGCGTTGTTATACTTTCAATGGGAAAATTTTAAGGAAATGTATGTTCCCATTTAAATGATTTTAATAAAATAAATAATTATTTGAAAGTTTGTAAATAATTTTAGATATGGTAATAATTAATTATTACCATATCTAAAATTATTTTACAAACCTTTTTCTCACAGGAAAGAAATTCTAATTTACATAAATATGTCAAAGATATTCTTGAATAAATCAAGCTTGAATTATTTATCTAACAGTTAAGAAGGTGTATTATAAAGTTTATAAATAAAAAATTAGCATGTAAATATAGAAATCGCTACTTGGCATATCTTTCCAGTTGAATTGTTTTTCACTAAAATAATTATATGCATGTACAAGCAAAAAATTAGTAGGTTTTTCATAAACCATAGTATACCATTATTAGAATAAACAATTTAACTTTCGTTAAAAGTTTATCTCAAACCCTCATGACCACTTTATATGTTTAAAAACCTGCGCAATTAACAAGAAAAACCGATAACCAACCTAGAGGTGGAATTCACATCTTAAACAAAAAACAAAAAAAAAAAAAGCATGCAACACCATAACACACAATAGCACCGAATTTGCGAACCTTAAAATTACAATAGAGATTACATGCCACCCTTTATTACATGACAACATGATAAAGCACACAATAGACAATCCAGTGAAGACGGGACGAATACGAATGTCATTGCACACACCCACAAGGAAAAATATCAACTTTTATATTAACTAATTATACATGAGTCACAAATGGCCAAGTACATTCACAAATTGTTGCTTCCAAATCCAGAAGGAAATGAGGCGCCTGTAGTTGAAAAAATTCACCCATCCAATAACACAAGTGCACTCCCCCATCAGCAACATGGCTCAGGTCACATTACTGCCAAAATCACACGTCATTGGCCCAACTTGAAACCATTTCTGTTTACAATCTCGACATACACACACTTGCGAAGAAACAAATTGAACACAACGACGGTATAAAGAATCAAACAATGCACCCACTTGAGTGAAACAACTATCGAAACGTAAAAAAAAAAAAATCAAGGTTTCCAATACTGACAGACTAAGGAAACATACACAAAAAATTATGCCTCCCAACCTAAGCTAAATCAATTTAGTTGAGAAAACCCAAGACGACAAGATATCGGGAAAACATAAAAACATTACCCCAAACATTGACTCCTGACTGCAAGAGGTTGGGTTACACCCCCACAATTGCCCCGCTAGTGGCCATACTTAGGGAAAAAAATTGAGTTGGTCAAACAGCCTTCTCATCTTAAGAAAAAAAACCTTGGAACAAAATTTAATCCAGCCATAGAACAGATACACAAAAACCCACTTACATGCAAAAAAAAATCGCAAGATATTAGAACCGACCAATATAGAAATAGTTTTCACCAAAAAGGGCTCCAGCATGCATCTGGCAACAAAACAAAGAGTTTATCCCGTTCATTGCCTCACCAATGCATTACACCGCCACGTGAACCATGCCTTAGTGCTGGAAAATTAATGCTTTGCTCATCATTGCCTTGGCAGGAAGACCTACACCATGCCTCAGTACCCTTTTTTTTTAATTTCTATAAAATACTAACAATAACAGTGCCTATAGGACCAATATTAGTATGAAGAAAGCCTTGCCAATAGTAGCATTGAACCCAACCCCATCATTATGATGCTTTTAGTGTTTTGGTGTGTTAAGGTTTGATTTCCGATAGCTATTGGTCGTATTTTGCTTTGTGTTTCTTTATAGGTTTTGTTTAATTTTTATTAATGTGGTTTGTGGTGGATATTGCTTGTTTTAATAGGGTGAATCAATGGTTGTGTCAATGTTTTTAACATGGATGACTTATGTTAATCGGGCATGCGTTTTCAACCTCTCGTTATCTGTTGCGATTTATTTAGTATGATGTACATGTTTTGATGTCCACTCAATCAGTGCAGCTTAGTGAGTCATTGAATATCAAATGTTGTTGCCAGTGAAATATTGAGGATCTGATAATGCAATCAAAGAGTCTGGACAAACTTATAAAAAAAATAATAAATAAAAGAAGCAATACAATATAATATGCATATTTTATAGCACTTAATAAGTCCCAGGTTACGCACTTGTAATTTGTGGTGAAATGATTATCTCCTGGCAATTATATGATTATGAGGAGTTGTGGGCCATGATTAGGAAAAATGACCTTTTCTGTACATTCTTTATGACTTTATGTTGGTGAAAAAGGCTTCATGATTAGATTAAAGAATAATTCTATTTTGAATTAAGAAATAATATGGTGGCATTTTAGAAATTTGATTAGGTTCTGGCTAGGGTGGAAAATTTTGAACTTCAATATATTTTACTGTTGTGGGCTTGTTGGTACACGGGATTAAATAGTTAGTGCCGTGAAAATTTATGTTGATTTGAAGGCAAGGTTGTCATGGCATAAGATGGGACTCTAAAAAGTTCAAGCCCCCATTAATATATATATTTTAATTATGGGGTTTGAACTTAGGGTGCTTGAAGGGTAAGAAATTAATTCGTTGTGTATTCCGGTGTCAATTTGCATAGTGAGTATTAGAGCCTGGATCATGTTTGTACTTAAGTTTGGAATCTAAGGCAAGTGCAATGTTCTTGTTATAGGACCTGTGCCTGAATCTTGATTTTGTGTCCGAGTGGGTTCTGTAGCTCGGGGTTATTTTCCAGGTAAGTAAACCACGTATATACTTCATATTTGTATTTATATAAAATTTTTGATTTATGAAATTATTTACATAATTATTTAATTATTTGGGTTTTATTGTGAAATAAATTTTCACTACATTATATTTAATTGTTTTGGATTAAAATGTTAAGTATATTATGATATTCAAATTTATTGATTATTTATGCACTTATTATTTATTTATTTATTTATTATTTAGTCAATTGATTTGAATATTTTATTCAATTATGTATTTATTCAATTATTGAATAATTATTGTTGACAGTGATTTTAGAACCGACATATTTTGACATAGCAAATTATAGTCCCCAACTAACTTTACAACAACCCTGTCATTGGGGGGTTAAACACTGACCATGTTGACACGTATTTCTGATTCTGATAAGAAACTATAGTTTCGCACCGTTCCGTCGGTGGAGAATAACGGCTTCTGATAATCTGGCTTGGGTCACCGAGGGTAAATAAATGAACTCTGATAATCTTGCTCGGGTCGCCGAGGGTAAATAAATGAATTCTGTGTTTTGTTTTTTTGGCATCAGTTATTTGGGGGACATATATACCTGTTCATTTAAAACTTTGTTTGCCTGAAATGTTTTGATGTCTGGGTTTCACTTGAATCTCACTTTAATTTGTCGATGTATTGTCGGTTGCTGTTGTGTGATTTTCACTTTTGTCGGTGAAGTTTACGTGTTTTAAAAGTTACTTATCGATTGGTGTAATCATTTTTTGGCCAAAAAAACTAAGGAAAATCTTAATTCGGCACTTCTAGAGGCTGTGCGGGCGGGCTACAGCCCGCATAAGCCTTCCAGAGGGATGTGCAGCCCTTGTGTGGCAGCACAGCCCCCGCGCAGGGCTCTGATAGCCATGTGTGGCCTGGTGTGCGGCCCGCACGCCAGGCCTCATAGCCCTTATGCCGGCTGTGCACAGCCCGCATAGGGCTGTGCGGGCTGCGGCCAGACCGCACGGATCTGGCTGCAGCCCCCTTTTTTGGGCGACCCCTGCCCCCCCTCATCTTGGCTCCCTCACTACATTTCCTCTTCCTTCGTCTTCTCCTCCATCTTTGATGTGCGTCCCGCAAGTGTACGGGGTCGTCAAGTAATACCCTGTGTGTGACACAGGGGTCATATTCCTCAGGGCAAAGGATCTACCCTTACTTTCTCTTCACTTATTGTCTAACCAAATATCTCGAAGTTGGGTGCTAAGATCTACGAATTGATTTTTAGAAAATCTAAACTGAATGACGAACTACAGACAAAATACGTAGAGAATCACAAAGAGAAAAAACGGTCACGGACGCGGATCCCCCTGGGACTACTGAAACAAGACAGATGCTAGGGTTAAAATTGCAATTATGGTTTGGGCCAAGAGACTCCTACAGTAGGTTAACCCCGAATCCCTCGATGATTAACCCCTAATCCCATACAGGTATTGGACAAATTCTCTTCTGACCAAATCCCCTTATGATTGCACTACGACTAGGGAAATCTCTGATTAGGGTCAAACTCAGTACCTAGGTTCGACTCTAATGGCTGAAGGGGTACCAAATATCCGAATCCCTCGGCGTATAGGTACAAGTATCCCTTTCAAATTATGTGAGTCTAATACAAGGGCGTATCCCACACTCCAAGTATAACCTAGCATTTGAACTACAGAGTTCTCATGTAATTCAAGGTAATCAAGCACACATAGCATGAACCATAAACCAAACACATTGCATTAAATATAAATCAAAGCATCCATACAAGCTTGTTCGTCCCAAGGTTCACCGGCGTCCGGTGACCTTGGGACTTAGTTGTTCATAAAGGCAAATAATATAAAACACATCATGAAAACAACTAATCTAGCCATAACAAACACTCCCTCAATTGTCGGTGATGAAAAGGTGAACCGGATCGTCGCCACGAGCCTCCACCTACGCCGCAATGAGGGTGGCTTCCTTCTTCTTCTTCAAGCTTTAAATGATGAAGTAGAGGATGGATCTTGCCAAATCTCTACTCTTCCCTTGCTCTCCACTCTTCAATTGATGAGAAAGGGCCTCTTCTTCCCCGGATTTGAGGCTCCTTCAAGCTTCAAGAAACCTTTCTCCAAAAACCTCACCAAAAAGCTCCCTTTGATTAGCATTAACGCCCCTTTAAAACCTGAATTTGGGGGGGTTATACGGGCAGCCTTGCGAGCGCATGCTTGCCCACAAGGCTCCCAGGAATGTTCCAGGAAAATGCCGGTGCTACAGTATCTGCTACAGTACAGCTACATTGTCGTCTTCTTCGTAA
The DNA here is from genome assembly GCA_902712375.1 of Dioscorea dumetorum. Taxonomy (NCBI): domain Eukaryota; kingdom Viridiplantae; phylum Streptophyta; class Magnoliopsida; order Dioscoreales; family Dioscoreaceae; genus Dioscorea; species Dioscorea dumetorum. The sequence continues at coordinate 9,897,438 of CACTHL010000128.1, read as the reverse complement.
ATACGTTCTTGACCTCATGTTGGCTTCTTTAGGTCCTGTAACACAAATAAAACCAATTTAACCATAAAAGCGGGCATCGCATATCAAAAGCATGTAATTTAATATACAAATGTTATAAATAAACATACACATTTAGGCATTTATCAATCTTCTTCCACATTTTGGGGTTTGAAACTTTGCCGATCTAAGCTTTTAGAATTACGATCTCTAGTTTTCCACGCCGAATTTCTTCGACTCGACATCCACACACCTCAACACCATCAGCATGGACCGACTGCTGGGACACCTGGTTTTGAGTTTCTTGTTGTGTGTCACAGTTTATTTTATTATTTTCTCTGCAGTTGTGTTAGTAGTCAGCTGGAAAGAGCTTAACTCTTCCAAGCTCCTATCTTACTTTTCGTTGTCCTTCTGTAGTTTTCTTTAATAAACTTTGTGCGATGGTAACGGATGCCTTGATCTAATGTTCTATTCCACTCCACAGGGGTAAACATGGACATTGTCTTATCTTCTCTCCACTATAATAGAGAGCGCCATGACCACTAAGCCTATCTTATCACACGCTGCCAATATGATTCAGGGTAGTTCCCCCAAGCCCCCTATTTATGCTTTCTACGTTTTATCATATTCTTTGAGCCGCTGATCTTGTACATTGGGGACAATGTACGACTCTAAGTGGGGGTGGCATGCATATACTTTTGTTCTTTAGAGTCAATTTTTTTTTATTTTCTGTGCATGCTTGTTTTAGGGTGAACTTTAATGACATTGATGCATGATTGGAACCAATGATGGCGATGAGACCTAAGTGTACATTAGAGTAGGATAATGATAGATGCTAAGCTTTGCACAACCCTGCACTTAATGAATTTCAATCATTCACGGCATCCCATCACATATCTTTTAGCCTCGGCCTTGGACACCTAGGTTAGGTTAAATGATAACCTTTGTGACCCACTTAGTAGCTAACCCATTTTTAGCGATACGTACCTTGATGTCTTAGGCTTCTCTCTAATGTGTTTTTCTTGTTTTTCTATTTCAGGGCATCTACGGACCATTTACGTTGAGAGGAGCGTTTCTAACTGGAAAATCAAGGCCAAGGAGCAAAGAAACGAATGATAAACGAGCTCCGAAGGGCATCCAAGCGTTTCTACACAACCAAGCCCTTTTTAGGGCCTGTGTGCTGGCTGTGCACAGCCCGCACACCCCTAGCAGAGGGGTGTGCGACCAGGTGTGCGGCCGCACACCAGGCCGCACACTGGCCCCATACCAGTCGGGTATTTAAGCCCGACTAGGGTTTTTTCTCAAGGACTTTTGGCCACCGACGTCTCCAAACACCCCACGCTCAAATCTTCATCAAAGGAGGTCGTTTTGGAGAGAATTCAAGTGGTAGAAGACGGGAGAACTTGAAGATCTTCATCTTAGGGAACGCGAATTCGGCGAGTTCCTCCATCACATCTAGTCAACACATTCAAGAGAGAGTTTTTGGTATATTATTAATGTAACTTTTATTGTATCAATTTTCCTTCTCTATTATGTCGAACTAAACCTCCCAAGGCCGCCGGGCCACCGGTGAACCTTGGGAGGAATACTTGTATTGGATGACGTCTTTTTAATCTAGTGAATGCATGGTTTGTCTTAATTCTTTTCTTTCATTCTTAATTCTTGTTCATTTTACAATGGATGATTTTCACAGAATTGATTTTAAATGATAATTGTTTGGCGGGATGCTAGCATGTATTAGGTCAAAGAATGTTAGAAGAGGGATTCATTGTACCGGTGCACCGGAGGTTCCGGGTGCAGGCAGCCTCCCGTAGGCTGTAGAGTTCATCTTAGCACAATTGCTCATAAATAACTCTAGCCAAGACTCCCTAGGGCCAATGACATCGTGTGAATATCCTTACGATAAAGGAACTTGTACTGGATTAGGGCTACACTACGCAGGTCCCGGGGTAGTCCACTTCCGAGTCTAGACGGACCAAAGTATTACAATCCATGCATGCATTATCTGTTATCGCATCATCGTTACTTGTATTCTTCCCAGGGGAATCCTTGCCCGGGGCCTTATCTTCTCCATTTGATTTCTTCTCGGTGTGTTTAATCTGTTGGTGGCTAAAGCTTTTATTGCATGTCTTAGTTTTACTTCTTGATAGTGTTGACAAGGCTAATGATTATGTAACTTCTGATCTCAGGTCCCTCTATAGGAAGTACGCCGCCCTCCAACAATAGAATTCTCTCAAATGGGCACAGAGAGCTAGATTGGTTTGGGTCCAAAATGGGGACCCTAATACCACCTTCTTTCACAATTTTGCTTGCAGCCATAAGCATATTAATCATATTTCCTATATTGCAAATGCTAATGGTTCTATTAGTTCTGATCAACAGGACATTGTTAATACTTTTATGAACCATTATCAAAATTTTTCGATGGGAACTCAGCATAGTAGCTTTACTGATATTTTAAATGCTTTCTCTCCTGATCACAATACATTCTCCCCTAATGATGGTGCTTTTCTAATCCGTGGGGCTACCAAGGATGAAATCTACCAAACTCTCTTATCTCTTCCTTCTGGTAAAAGTCAGGGACCTGATAGTCTCAACGCTGAATTCTTTTATTTTTTTTCTGGACAAAGGTAAGTGATCCCCTTTACTTAGCAGTCAATTAGTTTATGTCCTATTCTGTTTTGCCTAAGTCTTAGGGTAAAACGTATGTTACTTTGATCCCTAAAAAACCCAATCCCAAATCAGTTACTGATTTTACACATATCTCTCTCTGCAAAGTTTGTTACAGAATCATCTCTAGACTCCTTGACAATCGCCTCAAGTCTGTCCTTCCCAACCTCATTGGGAAATAACAGAGTGGCTTTGTGTCTGGCAGAAATACTTTTGATAACATCATTGCTCTTCAAGAAATAGTTCACTCCATGCATAAAGATACTAATTGCTCCCTAGGATGTTAGTCAAAGTGGACATTGAAAAAGCCTATGACACTATTACTTGGGACGCTATTTTGGCTACAAGGACCAAAATGAACTTCCCTACTGTCTTAATTCTACTTCCTTTTCCCTTATCATCAATGGTCAGGTTACTCCCTATTTTTCTCCTTCAAGAGGAGTTAGACAGGGTGATCCTCTCTCCTCCTTTCTTTTCATTCTAGCTTCTCAGAACCTCACTGCCATGCTCAATTTTGCCCTCAAAACCAACATGATCCCAGGTTTTAATCCAAGTCTTAGTTTCAATTTCAACCATTTATGTATCCTGATGACTTGATTCTCATTACCCAAGCTTCTAGGTCAGTTCCTAGAAACATCAAGCTTTGTTGGGACGTTACGGGACCTTGACAGGTCAAAAACCTAACAACCTGAAATTTGAAGTATTTTTTCCTAATGGGTCAATCTGAGAATCATCAGGAGATTAAGTTCTATCCTTTCTTTTAAAATTGGCTCTTTTCTGTTTCAGTATCTAGGCATTCTCATATCTCCCAAGAAGCTTGTTGTTTCTCTGTTTAACTCCCTAGTTGAGAAGGTGAACAGATCCACTGCCAATTAGAGAAAGTCTAAACTTTCCCCTGCTGGCAAGATCATCCTTATCAATTCTTCTCTTCTCTCTATTCCTCAATATTATCTTTCAGTGTATCCAGTCCCTAATGGTATTCTTGATAAAATCTCCTCTAGTGCTAGGAAGTTTCTTTGGTCAAATGGTACCCATCGTAGTGGCATCCCATTAGTAAACTTCTAAGATACTACTCTAGATCGTGCTGAGCGGGGCCTTTCCATTGGAGATCTTAAAATTTCAAAAATTGCTTTAATGGCTGAGCACCTTTTCAGCTTTTTGAATGTAGGGATTGCATTTGGGTTAATATACTGCAGAACAAATATGGCAATTTTAACATTTGGCGGGATAGTGTTCTTCTAACTGTTCCTAGTTTTCTAGAAGCTTATGCACAACTACAAATCATATCAAACCTTTTCTTTAGATCATAGACCTCAATCCTAACACAAATTCCTTTCTGTTTGACCTTTGGCGTTTTGAAATCCCTCTTGCGTTTAAACCAACCTATTTAAACATGGACTTGGAACTTAACTACATTTTAATTTCAGACCTCCTTCTTAAAAACTCTTGGAACTACAATTTGATCAGGATTCTGTTTAGCATTTCAATCCTCACACTATTAGATTTGGGACAGAAAACCCAAATGCAAAGCCAATTTGGGTTTAGTTCCCTAAATCTTACAATGACAAGATCTCTTCAATAGTCTACAAGCACATTAGATCAAACAAAGCTGTTTGCGATTCGTGGAATGGATGGCGCATTCTATGGTCTCTTAAGCCCCCTCCCAGGGCCAAATATTTTTTATGGTTAGTTATGAAAGGCAAACTCAAAACTGCAAGTTTCCTACATGCTTTAAATATTGGTCCCCACCAATCCTGTAGTTTCTGTGGGCTTGAGTATGAAACTGCAGAACATATCCTCAACTTCTGTCATAAATCCCACGCAATCTGGCAGTCCGTTGGTAATTTGGTTAGAAAAATCATCTCTTTCCCGGAAGGATTCTCTTCCGGGGTTTGGCTTGAAAATAATAACTGGTTGTACTCTAGATACTTAAGATAGGTAATTACTGCCACTGCATCGTATATTTGGAAAGCCAAATGCAATTTGATTTTCAGGAATGTTAATCCAGACTACCATTCCATTCCAAACAAAGCAATTGCTCTTGTGAAAGAATCGTTTGGATCGTTTGGATCGCGACTAGCAAGAAGGATCGTTTGGATCGCCTTAAGGAGACAACTGAGCGGATGGAGAACGTCATCGAGAGCGTTGACGATCAGCTCGTGAGACTGTCGAAGATGATGGAAGATCTTGTGGGTGGATTGAGAGAAAGCCAATTGATTGTTGAAGTCTTGAAGACGAAGGTACAATCCTTATAGACCGAAGTCGCCCAACTTAAGGAAGCTAGTGTTTCAGCATTTGCGTGGGAGGCGCCCACGCGAGTGAAGGTCCCTGAACCTTCCCTATTTGATGGTGCACGGAGTGCCAAGACACTGAAGAACTTTCTTTAGGACATGGATCAGTACTTTAACGCTGTAAGGGTACCGGGCCATGAGCAAGTTCTGTTGGTGGGCATGTATCTTACTGGTGATGCGAAGCTATGGTAGCGTACTTGACAGCAAAAAGATGCTCAAGTGGGTCGAACCAGTTCGAAGTCGTAGGTCGAGTTGAAGATGGAATTGCGGGAGTAATTCTTGCCTGGGAACACTGCTTGGACAGCTCGTTCAAATTTGAAGAAGTACGGCAGACTGGCACTGTCCGGGAGTATGTGAAGCAGTTTTCATCCTTGATGTTGGATATCAGGGACATGTCCGAGGAGGACAAGCTGCTCAACTTCCTCACGGGACTCCAGAGTTGGGCCAAGTTCGAGGTAAGGGGGCAAGGCGTGAAGGACCTCACCTCCGTGATCATCGCAGCAGAAGCACTGGTGGACTTACGAACTTACCTGGTGGAGAGGGTGAAAAATCTAAGTCCAGACCTAAACATAAGAAGCCGGTAGAAAGAAGGGCCGGAGATGGGTTCTAAAGGAGGACACCCAATGGCCAGGCCAAATGGAATAGACCCAAAACTGATGGAAAAGTAGCAGGTGGTTCAGGCAGCATGATAAGAGGATGTTTTATTTGCACCGGACCACATTTGGCGAAGGATTGCCCTAAACGCGAGAAGGTGGCTGTGTTTTGGAATGAACCAGAAAGCGATTCTGAGGGCCTAGCAAGAGTGAGTCCTTTACAACTGTTGGGTGCCTTGAAAACCATCAAGGGTGATGGGGCTGTAAATTCTCTTATCTATGTGGAGCTGGCCTTGAATGGAAAGGCCACACAAGGGATAGTGGATACAAGCGCAACTCATACATTCATCAGGAAGGATGTGGCCACTCGGTTGGGATTGAGCGTGGAACGCACATAAGACAAGTAAAAGCAGTCAACTCTCAAGCACAGGCGTTGACTGGAAAGATCTCTGGCGTGACCATTCACATGGGTGGATGGCAAGGGAAGATTGACTTGCTGGTTGTCGCATTTGATGATTTCGAGTGGATATTGGGGATGGAGTTCCTAAAGTTTGTTAAAGCCGTCGTTGTTAAACATTTGGGTGGTCTTCTTATAATATATGAGAAGAACCCATGCTTTGTAGTTAGAGTAGCTGCAAAGGAGAAGAAAGGGAAGAAGCCGATGCTTTTTGCGCACCAAGTGGTACAAGGGTTGAAACATGGAGAACCCAGTTATGTAGTTGCTTTGTTGGAAGTGCAGGAAGATTTGGTGAGTGATCTATCCTCAGCTGTGGCTGAAGTCTTCGAGGAGTTTCAAGACGTGATGCAGCCGGAACTACCCCGCGAACTCCTACCCCGGCGGGTAATAGATCACCAAATCGAGTTGATACCGGGCTGCAAACCCCCTGCCCGGGCTCCCTATCAAATGTCTCCGTTGGAGTTAGCTGAACTGAGGAGACAATTGACAGAGCTTCTTGATAGTGGCTTCATTCTGCCATCAAAGGCTCCATATGGTGTACCGGTGTTCTTCCAGAAGAAGCAGAATGGCTCTCTTCGATTATGCGTGGACTACCGGCCGTTGAACAAGATCATGGTGAAGAACACGTATCCAATTCCTCTCATTCAAGACTTGTTCGATCGGTTGGCCAAAGCAACATACTTTTCCAAGCTGGATCTTCGTTCGGGGTATTGGCACATTGAATTCTTTGTAATGCCTTTTGGCTTAACTAATGCTCCGGTGATTTTTTGCCACTAAATAAATCAAGTGTTTTTGGCCTACATTGATGAGTTTGTGGTATTGTACTTGGATGATGTTGTGGTTTATAGTGAATCCTTGGATGGTCACTTGTTCACTTGAAGCAGGCACTATCAAGATTGAGGGAGCATCAGCTGTATGTGAAGCTGGAGAAATGTCATTTCGCTCAACAGGAGATCAAGTTCCCTGGGCACATCATTTCTCGAGGTGTAGTCCGAATGGATCTGGCTAAGGTGGTGGCAATTTTGGACTAGCCGGCACCGTCCAAGGTACCGGAGTTACGATCCTTTCTGAGCTTAGCCAACTACTATCGCCGATTTATCGAGGGATATTAAAGAAAGGTCGTGCCGCTCATCGATTTACTGAAGAAGAACCAGCTATGGGGTTGGACCGAAAGGCAACAGGCTGCTTTTAGCAAGATCAAGAGTGCAATTGCAAGTGAACTAGGCTTAGCATTGCCCAACTTCGAAGAACCTTTTGAGGTGCACACCGATGCGTCAGACAAGGCCGTTGGCGGTGTCCTTGTTCAGAATGGGCATCCGGTGGTGTTCGAGAGTTGAAAGCTGAAAAACGCGGAGCAGCGCTATTCGGCACATGAGCGGGAGATGCTCGCTGTTGTTCATTGTTTACAGGTATGGAGAGTGTACCTTTTGGGCACCAAGTTTCTTGTCAAAATAGATAATATTGCCAATACATTCTTTGCTACTCAAAAGAAACTGTAGGCTAGACAAGCTCGTTGGCAAGAGCTCTTGCGGGAATATGACTTTGAATGACAACACAAACCGGGGAGACACAACCAAGTGGCTGATGCGTTGATTCGCAAAAAGATGGTTGAGTACGTTGCTGCGTTGACGCAAGTGGAGAATGACTTGTAAAGTCGTATTGAGGAGATAGCAAAAACGAACAGTCAGTATGGGAAGCTGATGAAAGATATCCAAGACGGCGTCGTGCCTAAGTACTAGGTAGAGAATGGGCTTCTCTACACCAAAGGCAACCAACTCTATGTGCCGAAATGAGGGAAGATTCGGCAAGAGCTCCTTAGAGAGCATCATGATGTTCCATTGGCGGAACATCCCGGTCGTAAGCGAATAAGGCCTTGCTCACAAGACATTACTATCGGCCGGATATGGGCGAAGACATTGAAGCATATGTGAAAACTTATTTCGTGTACCAACAAGACAAGTCGGAAAGAAGACGAGAGACCGGTCTTCTCCAGCCGTTGAGTATTTCGGAAAGGCCATGGGCATCAATTTCCATGGACTTTATCACCGGATTTCCTAAGGTGGAAGGGATGTCGACAGTGATGGTGGTCGTGGACCGATTCACGAGGTATGCGGTATTCATACCTACACCGGTAGTATGTCCGGCGAAGGTGGCTGCTGAGCTATTCCTGAAGCATGTGGTGAAATACTTTGGGGTACAGGAAGACATCATAAGCGATCGAGATGCTCGCTTTTCTGGGCGGTTCTGGACTTCGTTGTTCGGGTTGTTGTGCACAGAGTTGAAATTTTCAACTGCGAATCATGCTCAGACGGATGGGCAGATGGAAAAGATCAATGCTCTGTTAGAAGAGTATCTCCGGCACTATCTTTCGGCTTTACAGAAGAATTGGCTAAGTCTACTTGATGTGTCGCAGTTTAGTTACAATCTTCATCGGTCTTCATCGACGGAGAAGAGTCCGTTTAAGCTTGCATACAGATACTGATACCCCCTTGCGTATCCGCAAGTGCACGGGTCGTACAAACAGTATAATTTACCCGAAATGGTCGGCTAGTTGAATCCACAGGGACTGGTGTATCTCCTAATACTCTCTTACTACTTAATATCTAATCAATTGAATTTGGGAAGACTGACTCTAACTTAGGAACGGCACAATTTGGGGAGAAAAATTACAGGATGAGAAACTTAAGGGTTGCTTGATGGGGGGAATAGGGCCCCGGGTTAGTGCCTTGGTGTAATACGAAACTTAGAGTTATGGCATTTATCCCGTGTGCTTCAATCAATCTATATTCTAGAATCTTGTTGCCCTAATGTGGATGATGCAAATAGTGGAATTGGAAGTGTAAGCCTATTTCCAATTTCTTATATCAATCAAGGAGATATACAAGCTAAGCGAAAATTAAGAACTTAAACAATCAAATCACTCAACAACCAACATTTAAGAAAACAACTAAAGATCTAACAAGTAGATATTCAAACATCCATAAATGCTGCGTTAAATAGAACTGCGTTTAATACAACCAATTCACAGACCCGGGGCACCCTAAGAGGTTTAGCCCCTCATTGGTTCAGTCAACAAGAAGATAACAAGAGAAGCAAAAATAAGGAAAACAAAGAACCCCCTCTTTGCTTGCATTTTTCTTGAGATGTAGGGTGCTGATGCCGATCGGATTTCACCTCCAATTGGGCCTACAATTAGCGCTCTCTCCTCTCCTGATGATGAAGACGACTGTACAAGCTTCGCCCTTCGACTCTCCCATCTTTCGCCCAAGCCAAAAGTGTTCAAACCCTAACTTTTCAGTGCTTTTTAACTCTCTCTCTCTCTCTCTCTCTCTCTCGATGTGAGCACGGCCGTGCTTAGGCCGTGCAGCTTGCGGCCAATTAGAAATTCTTTCGGCACATCAGGCTGTAATTTGCACGAGGTAGAACACGGGCGTATTACTGCCGTGTTGACAGTTGCACGACCGTGCTCAGAGTCCTGAGGGAGTGCAGACTCTTGCTAAATTGTCCTGTAATTTGCACACCTTGGGAGCACGGCCATGCTTAGGCCGTGCTTGACTTGTCAGCTTTCTTCTAGGTCCTTTTTTCTACCGAAATCGCTCGGAAGCACTTGTTATTGCCCCGGGACCTGGATAACTGCACAATCAACTGAAACTACCTCAAATAGCACTGAATTGAGAAAATAATGATATGAGGACAGAGAAATAGTGGGTGTAAAATGGGAAAAAGCTATATATAAAATGCACTCATCAGATACCAACCTATTACTCCTTCAGAGGTGGCGAAGAGGAGGACAGGAGTGAAATGTCCTGCCGCGTATCACTTTGCTATTGATCGGCAAGAGACGATAGAGAATGCTCGGGATAGCCTCGCCAAGGCGGCTCGCCGATGAAGAAGTATGCAAATCATGGGAGACGTCCTTTGGAGTTGCAAGTAGGGGACAAGGTTTGGTTGAAGCTCACTCCACAGGTGTGGAAGAAGTTACATCGGAAGGATGTACACAAACGCTTAATCGCGAGGTATGATGGGCCTTTCACTATTGTCCAGCGGATAAGTAATGTGGCATATCGTTTGGATCTCCCCGATCGGCTGAAACTCCATCCAACTTTTCGTGTGAGTTTCTTGAAGCCATGCCATGAGGTCCCCACGGATCCACCAAGGGTGAAGAAGAGTCGGGCCCCGCCGACTATTCGCAAGGAGTTCAGCAGGGTGACTAAACAGATCCTAAACCGAAGAATAAAAGGCCAAAGCAAGAAGAACCGCAGGGTGTTCTTTCTTGTCCAATAAAAGGACTTGCCTATGTAGTAGGCAAGCTGAGAGCGTGATACTACACTTTAGCAGTTCGAATAGTTGGTACAATACTTCTTGAGTTCAAGACCTACGAGAACATCGGGTTCAACTAGTGGTGGTGGTTTGTAAGGGTTGATGACCTTACACTTGGTCAGCAGGCATACATTTCAACATAGGCTAAGCCACGAGGGCGCACAGCTGCGTAGATTGGGTAGTGCGCGGTTAGCGCGAGGCGTGTGTTGTGTCGTGACCAAGAGCGGGTGGAATATCCCGTACTATCATGTGCTGAGACTGTGAGGCACGCTCACTGGACCGTGGGTGTGCGCGTGACCGATGAGAGCGTAGGGCAGGCGCTCCCATACCAAGAGTCAAGTGTTGTAAGACTTAATTATGTAGAGTGTTGGATCTCTAGCAAGTCTAGGTGGCGGGACACTTGATCAGGCCGGAAGACTGAGAGCTGATTCTGGATTTGACAAGGTTTTAAGCAGGCGTATGCAAGTGGTCACGTGGTCGGGGGCGTGGCCGAGCCAGGGGCGAGGATGGCACGCGGTATTACCGTGTGTTACCGGTACTGCTGCACGCTGTAACCAAGGGTGGCTGGTTGAAGCTACAGTCACGCCGGTGGACACTGCAAGGTAAGTGAAGTCAGGGGCGTGAGTGAAGTCAGGGACTTCACGCCAGACCTGTATTGGGCATGGGGCTCAATTAATCTTGGAATTATGGTAACTCTTGTAATAGGGTCTAAAGTATTTTTGGGAGGAGACAATGCCTCTTGGTGTTGGTTCTTTGCCATGGTTGTAAATATTTCTCAATCTAAAAGAGTTTATGTTTTTCTCTCAAAATGGGTTTCATGTGTTGTGTTTCTCGTACCGTGAATGATTTCCGGTTTTGCTCGCTTTCTTTTATTTCACTATGGTTGTAATGCAAACAGAAATTCACTAACTGTTCTTGCAAAGAAAACTGACCTGTCGCTATGGTGCATGTCAGGTGCCGCACGACCGAAAGTGATTGGTTGAGACCGTGACACTTACCTAGGTGGTTGTCTAAAACCCTCAATGGCAATGGTTACCATATGTAACTCTTTTATGATTTTAGTCTGTAGTGTTGTTCGTTTCTTGCTTGTTTTCTAATGTCTAGTTTTTTCAATAAAATTTAACCTTCAGGTTCCTTTTTCAAAAAACAAAAAACTTCAAATGGGCCTGACGAACACACAACCAAGTTCACATCACATATTTTAAAGCATTACTACTCAGAAGAAAAATTAGAAAGATTAAAATAAGATTATTCCAAAATTGAGGAAAATCAAGCTGAGAGATAAGATACCGGACTGCAAATTGTATATATAAAAAATGTAACAAAAAATTCACACGCAAGAACCCACCTTTTGGCAAATGATAACATGATGCGTAGGCTGAAAATTCAAATATTACAAAAACCAGTCAAGTGTTGTGAAATAAAACCAACACTCAAAAAATCAAATACAACAAACTGGGCAAAAAGGATTGCCAGGAAACAAAAGAGAAAAAGGTTGCAAAATGCTTGTGATTACATTTTCCAATTCAAACTACCGACGTCATCTATAAATAATTATCACTTTGCCTAACAACAAAAGACATGATTAATGCAAAACCCATAAAAAGAAACTAGTATTATGAGACATCTAATTGATTATACAAGCTCAGCTCGTGAGGTCAATCAGAAAAATTATACACAACCAAAAAACATAGAATCTAGTGTACGTGTGTTGGTTGTCTCATGCTGGCCCTACGGGCAACATCCCATGGCTTTTGTGGTGCAAAAACTCCCTGTTGTGATGCAAAAAATGATTCATAGCCTGGTGAGTCAAATGCAAAACCGGTATGCTTGGATGTTTCCCTGGGAAGCTGAGTAATGGCATAGCTCCTCGCCTCATCTGGAGTAAGATGATTACTAATCTCCAAATGCTCTGTCCTCCTGTTCTCTTCAGGATTATTTCTATACACTTCTTGAATGATTTGGTAATCATAGGGGCAAAACCATCTCTGAAGCCTAATGACATGGTTCAGATCAAAAAAAGATCAGAAACCCACAAAATTACATTAATATATACTAGGAAAACACAGCAATATAAAAGATCAGAGATAATTTTACAAGTCATACAAAGGAAGATGCTACATGTTTTTATTAACTAAATTTGTAACTCATAACAGCACTAAGGAGTCATCATCGGAAAAATATCCTTGTGATTTAAGAATCACACTAAATAGAATTGTGTATGCCCCATCACAACTAATGCAAGATTAGAAAACCAAACAAAAGGATTAGAAGTTTACACAATTTTCTTCGAAGTCAATCAGTGGGGCACTAAAAATCAATGCAGCTGTGTACAGCATTTTCCCTTATAACAAAAATGATTATCAACACTGGAAGTTACAAGGTAATTTAAAATCTTACCCCAGATATATGAAGTCGCCAAGAAGAGCAACAACTGGAACATGCAAAAGTGTGAGATAGAAATAGAATGTACTCATCAGGACATAAATAACGAAGTATACATTTTCCTGCAAGAGAAAGAATAATAAAGTTACGTGTGTGAATGTTTTACCAAGGATTAAACCACCTGAAGGTACGTACTTGTCTGTCATATGGTGTCATTATTGCAGAGTATATGAAGATAAACAGAAACCAGGCTAAAATACTTCCTGAAATGCTTATGGTATGCCACCTCGTAATTGAATTACAAGCCATGAGAAGACGCAAGTTCACAGTTACTACGACACAAGTAAAGGCCATAGTACTGACATCCCAGAGCCCGAATGTCTTCCCTGATAAATTATGACCAAATTGACTAGCAGCAACTGTGAAATAATAGAACACTAATGACTGATAAAAAGAAAAGAATGCCCAAACTGCCACTACTCTCCACTTGAAAAAAGTATTTTGAATTCCTTCCTTATAAAGCTCTGGGTGTTTCTTTGACAAAGAAGCACTGACATCCTGGAAAGAGGCCAATGGAACACTCTCAAAATTTAGTCAGCAGCAGTGACAGGTAATCTGCCATAAAGGTCAAAACCACAGAAACAGAAAAACTTGAGATCAAAATGTACCTTGTCAAATAATCCAACAATGATAACAGGTAATGCAGTGAAAATGACATTATATAATGACTGGAACCAATCATCATAAAATCTCTGCCCAGAAAAACCAGTTTGAAAGGTGAACCAGAACTGGGTCAACGTAAAAGTAAAATTCTTGTAGAAGAAGTAAGTGATAACCTGCAGTGAAATAACTCACGTAAGACACTTCCAATGACAATTCACAAAATTTTGACAGAAGCAAAGATAAGCAACCTTGCAGAGTCTGACATATGACCATCTTCCATGGACAAGGAGTAAGTCAGTAAGAAAACGAAATTGAGCTATTGCAAAATCACTAGCCATTACAGCCTGCATTCCTTCAAGTCCACTTATACCAACACCAACATGGGCAGCCTGAATCATGCTTACATCATTTGCACCATCACCAATGCTAAGAGTGATCTTTCGAGCACCTTTCTTGACAAGACTGGTAACCTTAAAATTGCAGAAATAAATTGCTTTCAAATCAATAATGAAACCACCAATATATGTATAACATAAGGCTGAAGAAGCTAAAAGCATAATGGAAATGAGAAAAGAAACAGCTCAAAAATAATAATGAAATTAACAGTAAACTGAAAAAATAAAATAAAAAAAGGCAAGCACATGGAAATTATTAATACAACCAGTCTTCCTCCTATCAACACAAACATGCAAGCTGAAAATACATTATAAACCACTTAAATAAGAAATACAAATAATTGATCTTGGTTTAGAAGGAAAAGCATGAAAAAGTTTACCTGTGCTTTCTGCAAAGGGGAAACACGACAGCAAACAACAGCAGTACAGTTCAAACTCAGCTTAAGCAGCTTCACACGTAAATTTGGATCCAAGGCATACATCAAACATTTTCCATCAATTACAAGAGCCAACTTAGGACCTGTTAAAGTATGCAAGTAATGCTGTCCCTCCTCAAGGCATCTCTCTAATTCTGTCTTAACCAAGTCTCTGATAAAGCGTGAAATCTCCACAGGATCACCCTGTCCAAAGGTAGAGGGATGAGCTGCTTTAATATATTTGAAAGTATAGAAATAATTCTTATGACTGACAAAAAGAAAAAGGATGAGATCAGAAGAGGTTGATAGGATTAAAACCATCTGAAGTGATTTGCGACAACCAAATGAAAAAAGATTACAGGTGATGGTTCAAACAATAGTTGGTACAAACAAAACTGATAATAAGGGTAAAGAGAAGATGAGCTCATGATCGATAAGGAAGCTTTTAAATGCTAAAGATTCTTTTGTAAACCGCACTTGAGACAACCAAATGTTCAAAATGAAGAGCATTGAACTGGATGAACAGTTGACAATCAAAATTTTTTAATCATATAGAAGTACAGTTGCTTCTTACCTTATCCTCAACCTCTCTGACAGCATCAGTTTCTGAACTTATGATAAATTGCTTCATTTCATTGTTAATCAAGTTGCATGCTAACAATAGAAAAGAAATGGTCAACAAACTCACTACTCATTATTACAAAAATGATAAACAAATAAGGACAACTGTGATTACGTTGCTCAGTAAGCTGTGGAGAAAAGCTAAACTTAAAGTGCACAGAATTTGACCTACCATAGGCTATATTAATTGCAGTTTCCATTTTATCTCCCGTCAAGACCCAAATCTTTATTCCAGCTTTAGACAGAGTTTCTATGCAAGATGGCACTCCAACTTGAAGCTTATCTTCAATAGCAGTGCTTCCAATCAGTGTAAGTTCTTTTTCAATTAGCTCTGCCACCTGCCAATGATTTATCTAACATGGTCACAAAGTTGTTTCTCAAAAGAAAAACAATGGATTATGCAAAACCATAGAAATGGCATTATAAAGAATCATCTTGTACAGAATGGCCATTCATGTAGCCAATAAGATAGGAGCTAGAGAAGAAATTAAAGATAACGAAACAATTGCCTCCACATGCACGCAAGCATTGAATTTATCCCAATTTACTTAATTTACATGCATAACGAAAACTAAAAAATATGAACAGTCCTGGAAGATAGAAATAGTAAATATATAGCTAGGTAGTATAACAATATTTGTTTGATACATATGAGTCCAGAAAATTTTACTGTATATATTAAACTTAATTATATTATTATATATGTGCATACCATTCTAATAAAAGAACACACCAAGACAGAAGAAATCAAATTAAATCACATAATTCAAACAGTATCCTACATCTGAAGGTTAACCCTCTAAGGGCCATAAAATATATGCTAAATTTGTTTCGAACATGGTCTACAACTCACTTTCAACTAATAAAAAAAACTACTTGGTCAGCTTGGAGACCAATTAAAAAGTGAGGCATTAAAATATAAAATTATAATATTGATTTTTTAATTTTAAGTTTTCAGGAACTTTTGTAGATTTTATAAATTGCTTTAAATATTATGCCGTTCGTAAAAACACATTTGAGTAAGTTTGCTAAAGAGGTGCATAGTCAAGTTTAGGATACTATTCTGCTATAATTTCTTACGATTGGCAGGTAGAAATTCAGATTAGGACTACTCCAGCTCTAAATAGTTAACTTCAAAAACAGCTACAACTCAGCTATTGCTATCTAGAATTCAAAGCCAGCAAGATGTCCTTATCATTGAAGAATAACAAGGCACACTTTCCACAAGCAATCTAGTTTCCACCCTGAGATTATCATGAGATGATCCTCTCTATGTAATATACACCCTATATTACGATCAACATACAGAAATTTCTTATGCAATTAAGGTCCACCAAGAAAAATTTTCGCAATTAATCATCAATTAATCCATTACAGTTATCATGACAACTATGCATTCAAATGATCCCAAAAATAATGTTTGACTACCTTCTAGATCACAACGGTAACAAACAAAGCAAAAAATTCATTCCTAAAATATCAAATTCATAACAAAAAAATGCATAGTTTTAGCACTAATTATGTCACTTTGCAGAAAATAAATCAAAACAAAGAATAATGCAGGGACACTTGCTAATCAGATAGTGTTAATAGGGTTGAAATGTAGGAAAATATATTAAATCGACCAACAATCCTAATCAATGCATTTTTATTCCAATATAATAGATAAATGAGCTGAAAATGTATTGAAGTATTCTGCATGTTATTCCATTTCTATATACATATGATACACATATTAAGCTTTCAAACAGAGAAGTAAAATTTTGGCCCTGCTTTTTTCTTCAGTAATACAAACAAGGCAGTAAGCGTCTGCTGCTTCCCTCCTATTTCACATTTAGAATTTCCACATTCTAACAAACAAGAGGAAAATATTACAAAAAATAGTTGGTTAGTTCTATTTGACAGGTCTTATCTTATATTGAAGCCTCCTAATATTATAGTTCTTTACAGTTAGAGAATTTAGAGTCATACAATCTTTGGCCATATAGATTGCATTAAATTCAGTCCATAACATACAGACCAATAACGATTCAGACAATATTAGCTTCTTACCAAGTGATTTCAGAAGAAAATATGCATAATTGAGTATGTGCGCAGATTTAAAAGGAAATTCAATACCACAATATTCAACAAGTAAGCTTTAACAATTATTTCAATTGAGTAGAAATTCTACATGACAACATCAAAATTCATGATTAACTAATAATTTCAACTTATTTCCCACATAGAAAATAGTGCAGAAGTTTGGAAGGCAATGTATCAAAAAGTATTTGTGATTAATATATAAGGAAGATTATTCAAAAAAAATTAAGGTACTAAAGCTAGCCATATGACTTACAAGTCCCAGATAGAAATCAAGTACTAGTGTAAAGAATAGGAGGCAAAATTTAAAACTACTCAAAAAAGTAAACCATCATAACTAGGTTCTAAGGATATATTTCAGCAAACATAGCAATGTTGGTAATTAATCATAGCTTAAATAAGCTAAAATGGAGGGAAATTAGTTGCATAGTAGTTACAGACAACTCCTAACAAGGATAGGCCTTAAAAATTCCAAGACCTTGATCTATGCGTTACTCATATTACTACCCAATAGAAAAGAAAACAGCCAAACATATCATCCCAAAATGCTACCAGGCTGTCATCCTACATGAATTCAATTTTAAAAGATGTCATCATGCAAGCGATGATGGCTGCAAGACATCTGGAGCATCACCAGTATACACAAGAATCCTATCCAGGAAGAAAAATTGAAAGGGAAGCAAGCAAGAAAGATGGTGGTATGCCCAATCTCTTAAAAGTGGAAATCCCATCTTTGCATATTTCACTGATTGTTTATACCACACAGTTAGAAAAGAAAGCAAGCAGACTCCCCAAAAGCAGTGAGTGCTGGAGCCTAGATGAATGCCATTGAGTTCGGCTAGAAGGTAAGCAATTTCTGACTAACATTCCCAAAGCAAATGACTAACATAAGATGCATGAAAAATTTAGAGATTTAAGGATACAATTTCACATGAGCAATAAATTACTTCTGAGAAAATTCACAAAGATGAGCAATTAGCAACAGCTAGAACATGATAAATAATTCTAAGCAATGTTAAAATTCTAATTATGGTACAATACCAAAACAATTCAAATAGTCTTAGAAATACCATATTGAACTAGAAACAAAAAAGGTGGTAAAGAACAAGAAATTAGGAAATGTCGTCGACCCCGAAACATAATTTATCCAAGTAGATATTATACTTTCAGCAACAGGTTGTGTGTAAATCACAGCGTTTCATAGAGCATATGGTAAGCTATTTATTAGGAGTCAATTTGGATCGTCACTGAGGGTGACAGATAAAAGAGAAAAAAGTTTTGCATTACTAAACATCATAATCTTATTGCAAATACACCATTCAACTCCCCACTTTGAATATCTGAACTCTGAATTATCACATAAACTAAGCATCATGCATCCCTACTGAAATCAGAAAACAGAAGGCGCTACAATCCAGGAATAAAACACCCATAATTTCGGTCTTGAACTTTAGTATATATGGTCATGTACAGAAATTGTACATAACAAATCAGCCAAAAGAATGGAAAAGAGAAAATATATTAAAATAAATAACCAACAAACTATTCCTAGAGTATAAAAGATGGGAAAACCTCATCAAGCTTCTTCTCACGTTCTCTTAAGGAGGACTTGGCTTGAATAAATTTCTCATTCCATTTCTCATATAATTCACTAGTTAATTCTCGATATGCAAGGCAAAGTGTACGTAGACCAGCAGATCCAAATTGTTCGAGATGTTCCCTTGTTACTCTTTTTATGTCATTCCCATCAGCCAACCTTTCATATATAACCATATCGGCACCCTGCATAGCATTTTTCATTGGGACCAAGTTGTTTGATAAAAGAAACAAATATTAATATTTAAGTCACAATGATAACCTTACAATACAGAACTAGTCTCCCATTCGGATAGCGGCACACAACAGATTGGCGCTTCCTTGTGCTATTTTATGAAAACAAGAAAACAGTGATATTCTCAGCCTTGAAAGCTGAGTTCATGGACCAACCAAAAGTAGTAAGCTCATACCTATTGAATTCCAGAACATTTAAAATCTCATATACAACATCTTGAATATTGCCCATCTTTTCAACATGTGACTCACGAACTACAATTGTGGTCGGTGTTCGCCTATGAAAGAATAGATAATTAATACTTGCAAATCACATACTAGAAATCCATAATTCTAAAAACATCACAATAGCATTCGGACAAACAAAATTTCACAATGTACTAGTGATCTCAATGAAAAAATAAGGCTTGTGAACTATCTGAAATAAATTGAAGGAAAATATTCCTCAGCCGAAAATTAAATAAAATATCTCCATTTCTGAGAAGTTATCAACTATTTAAAGAAAATTTATTAGCATTTCCTAAATTAAATAATGAATAATGAAGCATGAAAAGTGAATTGAGGGGGAAAACACCTTATGGGTATATAAAATAAGAAGGTAAAATAGCATGCCTGTAGAAAAAAAATCCAAAGTTTTTTGCAGCAGTAACAAGAGCAGCCTCATCTGGTGATGCAGCTTGATACACAATCTTTTCCGGGGATTCCTCACCTTCCGGAAGTACCGTATGGCATATTGCAAGACATCTGAAGAATTCCTACAATGGATAAGGAGAAGATTGAGAATAGAATCGTGAGGCCAGAAAATGAAATAACATATCCACATAAATCAGAATGAAATGAAAGAGCAAATATAGAAACTGCAACCCAAATAACCATAAAAAAGGTATGCAATACAGAGTCTCCCTCCATGTTATCTTATAATATCTGTGATACATGAGTAGTTAATATGCAACCAAGTTGATACAATAAAAGCTTGAAGTAATTGGCATATATACCATGTATGTAATTAAGGGTCACTAATAACATAATGCATCTAATACACGTGCTGGACATTACAACAACTTTATAAGGATATAACTGTATATCAAAACATATAGTCTTACTTATAAGTGAACAAGAGAAAAGAAAATGTTTAATACGACCTACGCATACCTCCAGACTTCAATAGCTTATAGAGTTAAGGTGTCTATGCATCATACAAGACACCTTGGCAATAGGCTGTCAATTATGTTGGAAACTACAGAAGCAGGTAGGATCCTACATACCATTGCTGCCAATGAAAATTGAGCAACAAAAATACCTACATAAACTAGAACTATGTCTGCATGATGCTCAATAACAATAAAATCTGAATCTATAACCTATTTCAAACTGAATTTCATTATAACAAACAGTTATCAGGCATTTTAAGGACTTGTCAAGAGAAATTAGAAATAAACTTATAATCAGATAAAACATATGGCATATTAAACAAGGTCCATACAACTTTACCTTTAGATAGATCATAAATCATGATAGACAATGGTGTTGAAATAAAGACGAACTAATCGAAAATATCATAGGCAGCAACTGTCAAGTATAATAGAATCATCACGTCCCACTGAGGAGAGTATCCAAGTCACAATGAATGAATGCTAAAATGGGTATGAAAATAATGAAGTAGAACTACTTCACAAATTGGATAACATTGACAAATGAGCAAAGCCGTTTATGTCTGGTTTGCATTCGGCTCGGGCTTTGGCTCATTCAAGCTTGTTTGATAATAAACGACCCAAGCTTTGACATACACTGTCTCCTTCAATAAGGCTTGATAAGACTCAATTACAGGTACATATGGTTGTAAGAAAAGGTTCATGATTGGGCACGAACCAGATCCCGGTTTTGTATGGCATAGCTAACTAGATATCTAGATGTTCCAATCACAACAAAAGAATAATTAACTCTTCCTTAACATCATAAGCGAAGAATTTACATTTGGCAGTCAAACATGCAAACAAAAGTCAAGGTATATTAAAGTGATGATTGTCAAATTCACACTTCTGGTTAAAAACCTTTTTAAGAAACTCTTTCAGAAAAAACAGATTTTCTCAATTACGAACATCATCCCAGTCACTCACAAAATAAAGCAACCCAACTTTGGATGATACTTATAACATCTGTGAAAACCATACGGTTCTGTTGTGTTCCCAGTCAACACAATTAGGTATGAGAAAATCTAGCCATAAATATTCTTTGGTTGATGCGCAACTGTGCTACTTTGTGAACATAAAAATCAAAACACAAAGCTTCAAATCAAGGTGAATGCATTAGGCTACCTTGCAGATCTCAGGATTAGCCTCATTTCTCCAAGCACCTCGCATAAGCCTTGCATCATCAAAGTTGAAACCTTTTTCATGAATTGCAGCAGTTGTTCTGTTTGCCTTTAAAAAAAAGCAAAGAAAAAAGAACAGCACCTTATAAGCATGAATTTGAACTATTCTCTTTAAGAATAAAAGATTAGCGGCCAAACATTTATATATATATATATGCCATTCCCAGTTGTCAAGAAAATATTTCTCACATACCTCATCAACTTTCAATCCCTTCCGTTCAAGACTTCCCCGTTCTATTTCAGTAATACCAGTACCATACATCTCCCCACCAATTGAACACTTAAAGAACTCCATCATATTTCTCGTTAATGTTCCAGTTTTATCAGAAAATATATATTCCACCTGAACAAGCATGATTAAGAAAATTTATTTTCTTTGCCATCTATTCACCTAAAGTAAAAATAATCAAACTTTCACCCAAAAAACTTTAACAAGAAATAAATAAAACCCAAACAAATCCCATACGTAATTGTTTTGTCATCATCTTTTGTCAATTTCTTCGGTATTCTTTCTCTTTCTAATAGTTCTCAACTCTAACGCTAAAAACTAACTCCTGTCACATGGTCCACATTCCAATCACGATCCTTTCTGACGAAAAAATACAAACTAATGGCTTCAGCTTAAGGAAAAAAAAAAAATTTTAAATCGAAAAAAAGAAAGAAGAAAGATCAACAACCCAAAATAAGTATTGTAGACTGGCATGAGCTAGAATTTCAAAAATATTGGTTTTCCAGATGAATGGTGGGATGCCCAAAGAACTTTGAAAAACAGCTTGGTTAATTAAAACAACGCAAATTATTCGAGAGTGACAAATATATAGGAAACCAAATTTTAGATGTCAGCAGAAATGGATATCAAAAAACATAAGCTACCATGGGAAGTTAAGTTCAAAGTGAGATTAACAACCAATACCCATAACTTTTAACAATAAGGAACATAAAGCATGCGAATACCTACCTATAAATGGTATATTATAAGAAATGCAATGGAAAATCTTTAAATCTTAATTATAAAGTGATTATTCAGAATTTCAATCAATTTGTAGGTGGCATGCAAGATTGCAGTCAAATAATAAAGGGGCACAAACATAACAGCATCAAGATGAGGGAAAGTGAATGAAACTTAGAAATTCTTTTGCAATTTTGGATAAACACATGCCTATAAAGATTTTGACAAAAATTCACATAAGATGCTCGCATCTATGATAAACATATATAAGACAAGGAAGAAAGGCTACAGAACCTTAACAAAGTTGTCAGTTCATAGTCAACAAAAATAAAAGGGTGATATTGGAATGACAAACTGTAATGTCATCATTATAATCTTATCCTCCAAACTTATTTCATTGCTTCATAGACAATCAAACAAACAATGTTCTGGAAATGGAAATATAGAAGAAAGGTTTATATATGCCTGTCCAAGCTCCTCGTTCAAATTGGATGTCCGAGCCAATGCAGGGGTGTTGCTCTCAATGTGATACATGTTCAAATCTTTGTTGATAAACTGAGTGCACTGGATAAATTTTATCATCTAGCAACGGAAAGATATGCAGTCAAAATGGATTTTATGTAAAAGTATATAAAGTTAAAAAAAAAAAATCAGCTAGTCGCACCTCAATGGATACATAAAGTGAAATAGGGATGATCGTTGAATAGAGAGTAATTAGTGTAAACATAGTCAGAATAGTGACCTGCACAAAAGGAGAATAACTTCAGTTATCACACCTGCAAAATGTGGTAAAATGATAATTTAGATAACAAGCAATATAGAAATAGGCATACCACAAATCTGTTACTGGGGTTAAATTGATTATCAACATTTCCACTAAGTGCAAGGTAATAATACTTGCGATTAATGAACACTCCGCTGAAAAATGACCATGAAACTTAAATCAGTTCGCACAATTTATTCAGTCCACAAATTATAGAAGAAACAAGAAAATGTTTACTAAATAATTAAACATCTTTGTTCCTTTTTTTTTACCACTATAGCCATACAATATGGGTAATTACCCAGATGCCCAGTAAAAGCCATTTATGCCAATAAACCCCAACAAACCACTCTTGTGCACATGTGGGCTCTCTTCGTCCCCTCTCTCCAGAAAACCATCACAAGAGTGGAGTGAGAACTAGGTTCCTAAGGTGCACAATAGGACGGGGTTAAGATAGAGAAAGATTAGAGAGAGAGAGAGAGAGAGAGAGCCCAGATGAGGAGAATTACAATTCAAGTAGAAGCAGGGAGAGAGAAGGATGAATCTCTTTTTTCTCTTTTAATTTTAAGTTTACTTTTGATCACAGGCATACATACGCAAATAACTGCAGCTAAAGGGGGGATGCAAGAAGATATTTTACACAGATATTTAAGCAACTTCCCGCTTTTATGGTTTTACATAAGGGGAAAGAACCTAATTAAATTCAGAGGTTAGAAATCTATCATATTTTACAAGCATTATGCCATAAGGATTGAGATAAGTTGCTGCATTGCTTCCCAACAATCGATTTCACAAGTTGGTCATTTAAGAACATATTGGCATAGTCTAGGAATATGGACCAAAAGCACCAATGTTCGATATTAAAACTCATTTAACCATAGAAAGAAAATTTTACTTATTTAAGTTATTTTTAAATCAAAAAAAGAATTTGTTTAGAATCAACCATGATTTACTTCTAGTAACTGGGCAACATCATGAAAACACAAGCACAAACTTTCCCATTGTTGAGACAATGGCATGGGAAAATTCTTAGGAATAAGTTATTTAACAGCAGTTGCAAACCATTAAATGCATAACAACAATTAGCTCTCTTCCCTAGGTTATATGGCTTATTCATAATGATCCACAATGTTGATACCATTCATTACAAATCCAAAGTAGCCTATAAACCATCCAAACCAAGAATCAGAGACAAATTATGCAGTATTAATGAAAGCAGAAGACAAAGATATAAGAGCACTATATTTGAGAACTTCAAGCACATATAGCAAATAAAAGGAGAACTGAACCCAATAGTTTGACTATGAAAATACATTGAAGAGAAGCACAAAATTTGACCTTCCAATGGCTCCAATAAGGCACATAAAGAAGAGGCAGCCAAAAAGAGCAAGTATAAGTTTGTCAAGTTTCCTTTCCAAGGTGCTTCTTTTAGAAGGAACATTCATTGAATTCATCATAACCTGAATAGATGAAGTAAAAGCAGCAAAAGTACAAACTTAAAAACTGAAGACAGTAGAAGAAGAAAAATTGAACTCAGAAACAGATAGCATAGCCCAGTCGGACTGGAGGAAAAAGCAAACAGACTTTTGTTTCATGGCCTGTAAAAAGCACAGTCCCAACAATGTATTCTGTGTTCCGTAGACTGCAACCCTGAACATTCCAGCAACATTTTTGAGTTACATGATCATCACATACAAATCAAAAGACTGCAGAATTCATTATCAAAGCAAAGTTGTTCTTCAAATTGCACTCATAATTAAGATTAATCCCCAGAAGTGAAATAAGAACATGATTAACTCAATATCTCACAAAGAACAGAATGAGCTTGAGGTAACAATTGGTCAAAAAACTACCCACAACACTCAAATGTGTGTAAGCCATCAAGAGTCAAGATTCACATTCAAGCGAAACAAAGATAAAACATACAGAACATTTCCACCTGCAAGAAGAGGACAAGCAAGTCTCCTGCTGATAAACCATTTACTGAATAAGAAACACCGAGTATTTCTAGGAAAGAGTAATTAACAAATGTAACTCCATATGGTTGAAAGATCAAAGCATTTATTATGAAAATGTTTGATAAACTTCAGGTGTATGCAAGCTAAATATAGAGCGGATCAACCTCTTCAATCATTAGAACCCATTGCGCAAATCTAGTTTGATTTGTTTTGAAAATATTTCATGCATTGATCAACACAACTAAACTTTTAGAGTTAAGAAGATCATTCAAGTAGAACTATAGAAGCAGTAAGTGTAGAAACCAATTGGCATGCTTGTTATTTTAGCAACTTTGTATCCAACTCAAATTGAAGAAACATAATAAGATTTATACAGATGCCTGTCAAGCATTTTTAGGTTTAGCAAAATATGTCAAACTTTCTCTGTCAAGTCAGCAGCATGACTCCAACATGCCAAATTTCTTATCGTTTTGGGATGTTTAGAAATTCTTCTTAAATATTAGCCATCATATGCTTATAGATGGCTAACAAGCATCTGCTACTACTTTAAACCTACTCCAAAGAACAAATGGTGATTAGGGATAACAAGAAAATAACACTATGAAATTTAACAAATTAACACTAAGCCATCATTGATCCTTAACTGACATTAACTCCAACGCACACAACCTTGACAAGCAAGCCATCAATGTCAGGTTAGTATCTAGCATTTATTTGGTATAGCAGCATAGATACCCTAAAAATAGGTCAATGTTTCAAAAGGCAGTATGGGGATGTGAGCAGCCAACATACCAAGTCCATATGCATTGCAGCCACTGCATACAATGTTTTGAATTTTAAAAATATATATTTATGCCATTTGCAATTTTCCTTTTAGTCACAAGGCCATCGGAACCGCCATCACTCAGAGAGGACCATTTCCACCTTATAAGACTAGAACACATGTTTACCATCTAAAAGAACGGGCAGAAAAATGGTTGGTCTGTGTTGAATAGCACTGGTGGTTCAAGGGCTCCTTCCTCTCATTCATTCTTCCAAATTCTGTGGCCAAAAAGGAAACACATCTCCTGCAGCAGCTACAGCGATCAGTATAGGCTCTAGGCCCAACTGAAATTCAACTTGGGCCTTGGAGGGACTTATCCTCCTAATTATGGTTAGCCAGGTTAACACACAAGCCGAGCTACATGACTGATTTTAATTTTGGTATGAGGTACAAATGGGTGGCTTCCCAGTTTATAAGGATATATACATTAAAAATGAAACATCATTTTATAACAATAAAATAGATTATAAATATGTTTTATAAAAACAAAATTTAAATCAGAGAAAATATCAAAGCTCACCAAAGTAGCTTGTCAAACAACTCACAGATTCAACCCCAGTCCAATTAACTCATCCCAAGGTTCACCCTTTTTCTAACCAAATTATGTCAAACAAAATCTAATAATACCAATATTAATTAACAGCATTCATCTTTCATCAATAAATATGCAAGAATGTTCATCTTATAAGGTTATAGGAACATTAAAATTTCTACAGGGGTATATGCGCAATTATAAAGTTCAGTAGGGGTATATATGCCCAAAGGGAAAAAACCAACACCTTAGTAGTATCTCTAAAATGTCAAGCACTATTACCTATTATTTTCACTGAGTAAAATATATTTCTTCATAATTTATCACTATAAGTATTCCATGATTGAATTTCAAAATATAGCACACAACTTTTAAAGAAACCAAAGAACATCATGATCGTATATTTAAAATCTATTAAAGCAAATGTGTTTCAATCAACAAAATGTTCCGAACCATTTGAACCAAAGTGCATGCTCTTTATTCAATCTTAAAATGCCACATCACGCAAGCATGGCCAAGCTTTTTAAAAAAGTTGAACCAAAATTTTTTAACTGAACTGATTGATTTGGCTTTTAAAAACACAAACCAAAACCTAACCAATAAGATCAGTAAACCAATGCCATCGATTTCCTTAACTGGTTTTTCAAAAAAATTTCATCATTACAAAAAATAATAATAATAAATAAATATACAAAAGAACAATAAACTATCGAATAGATTGACCATTTCCCAAAACACAATTTAACATAGATGCCTAATTGAGTGCATCACTGTATAATAGATGTTTAATCGCAACAATATACACTGTTATATCAAACAAAATAATGTATAACACAATGAGTAATGCATTTTCAAAATGATAATCACAAGTTGGAGACATCATTTTTCTAAATACTAGTTTACTTGCCTCTCTGGACTGTGTTTAATCTAAAAACAAAGATAAAAGAGATTTAAACTGAAACAGCACATGAAATGAAAAAAAAACTAAATTGATGAAAACTTTACACTAAAAAACCTAAATGCTCCAGACAAATTTGAACTAAGGATTCCAGGATGCTTGACTGATATAATGATAAATTCAACCAATTCCCATGTAATTTCCCAGACATTTCATTTATTATTATAGTATATGAAACCGTTTGGTTTGATTTGGTTTGCTTATCTGAAACTATACTTGAACAAATAGCCAACAACCAAATTCAAGTAGAACCAAACTGAAAGGTCAGGTTAGCCTTTTTGTTTCTTTTTTTTTTTTTTTTTTTTTTTGGTGTATGCCTACCCCTACTAGCTTCATGAAAATGATCAAGGTGCATCCTAGAATTTAATTGGGTGGAATCAGTTTCCATAGTTTAGTATGGCTTGTTTGCGAGAAAAATTGTCAGACCCAATGGAATTACTTTCCTTAATTTGATGGAATCACTTTCTATTAGATTAGGATAGGAATCTAATTTCTCAAATGAGAAGGGAAGTTTCAAAAATAGATTTTGTCTAAAATGGCCTCATCATCAATGACTAAAATCTACCCGCCACTTCTTTCTCCTTTTTCATTTACCTCATTGCCTAACGCTTGCCTTCTTTAATTTGCCTTCTCTCTTTTTCCCTTTCCTTTTCTCATCTTTGTTTTCCTCCACCTTTTTCAAAAACATTCTTTGTTTTATCCACTATGAGAAAAAAATAATCGGGTTTCGTTTGATCGTGAACTTTGGCATAGTTAAAATGTTTAGGAATTAAGAGGGTCAAATACCACCTCATTTAGTATTGTTAAATATAAACTTTCCATTGACTCACTAGTTGACTAACTGAAGAGAAATTTGGGAAATTAATAAAATATGCCAAAGAAAAAAGCTTAACTTACCAAACACTGGAACGTGACTTTCTATAAATTCTAATTAACAATATCTTTCATATACCAAACATTATAATCCTACTTTCCTATGATTTTTACTCCGAGGAATCATCTTCCCATCAATCACACTCCTTGGAATATCCTTTTATGGGAAAGTATCAAATGCTACTTAAAAGGGTAATTTGGTTAGGGGATAAGAGGGTGAGATTAAGGGAATCTTTGACAAATATTGATTTTGAGGGATTTACGTAAGGTAACCAAAAGCAAACTTAATTAATACTAACAAAAATTAAATAGGCTAAGATTAAAAATTTACTTTCATTAATAATAATGTGTTTATTAATATTAACATTTTAGAAAGTTAATTAATAAATAAATTTATTTAAATAATTAAATTTTCATAAAATTAGAATTATAAGATGTTATAAAATGTTTGTTTAAGGGAATAGTACTCATCCCTAATCAAACAAGATCCAAGCATTCCTAGTTTCGCCTATTAATACATTAAGTAAATTTTCAACCCTAATTCAACTTTCAAAATGAACCCAAACACATCAATCCCATAAATCATTAAAAAACATTGCACCAATTGATGTCATTTCACAACAGACACTTATCCTTTTTCTTCCAAGACAATACTCTAGATTCAACCATAATACCAGATCATACAAACACTACACATCCATGTCATACACATTGTTGGAAAGTTGGACAAAAACTGTTTCAGACGAGAATTTAGGAGTAACAAATGAATACTAAATAAGTCAAGTAAGGTACCTAAACAATAGCATTAATAGACATTGTTAGTAAATTTTACTTTGCAAATGCCTGGTTAAGTGAAAATCATTACATCCAGAGATAAAAAGTAACACGATGATATGATTAATTAAAAGGCCATCAACTGCCTCAGTACATCCAAATATCATATAACTTCTTGATATTAAAAGGCCATTCTTGTTTCCATATGATAATTGAGATTATTTTACAGGAGAAGATTATATAAAGATTGTGTTTTGGACATACAAGGATAACTAAATGCTTCAGCACATGCAAATGAAGAAAGATTATACTTTGTAGTTCAAAGCCAAAATGCTTAAATCATTAACTTCTAAAATTAATCTTAGAAATCTTATTGTGTAGTGAATCATCTAATGCATCCTCATCCCTACTGATACTACTTAAGGTTGCTATAACCAGCTTGAGCTAAGCAATCTTGTACTCTCCCTCAATGGCAGCTGTACATAGTAAAGCATATGAAAGAAGCATGACTAACTTCTCCAACTCTGTTGTTAGTTGATGCAAAATCATATTTGAAACAAAAGCAGAAAAGTAAATGTGGCATTCAGCAAAAAGCACAAACATACAATCAATAGCATACATAATTTCAACATGTGATAGAATGGTTATCTTTCATAAGTTTTTCCATCTGCATAAAAAAAATGGCATTACACCTGGAATGAAAACCGTGTAAGGTTACAAGAAATTTTTATTTCATTCTTTTCAAAAATAACACAACTTTAAGAGAAAATATCTATGGAAATAGAATCATGATCCCTAGACAAAATAATATACTAACACCATAAAACAAGCAAAAGAATTTTGGCTTGTTAACTACCAGAGAATGCATGTTAAAACAAACATAAAGTTTTAAACCAGATGAAATAATTTAATCAAGGAAATAGAAGCTTACTCTCAGTAAAATTTGATTTGGGGAAAGTGGTAATGTTTGGTTATCAATGATAAAGTTTCCTGTAAAAGTGTACAGCGAATTGTTGGGTTGTTCACACTGAATTTCCCCTGCAATTCATTAAGAAAATCTAAGAATCACAAATCTGACATACTGAAGACCCAAACTGCACGCTATTATGAACACACATTAGCAACAAGATATATCTTTTGCAAAATTGGCAACTAATTACATGTACAAATGACAATGAAATATAATTTGCACCAAGTGCCTGGTAGGTACACAGGGTGTGTTTGGTTCAGAAGTGGTCCACCGAAGTGAAGGAAGTTTTGAAGGGTGACTTCAATTGAAGTGAACTTTTCATTTGGAAGTTTTTAGTTCCATATGTTTGGTTGAGGGAAGTGTCAAATTATAAATTATTTTTTTTGTCTTTGTTAAGAGTGAAAAAATAAAAATATGGTTTATAAATAAATTATTTATTATATTTGATGTAATGTAATTTTTTTTAAATTAAAATCATAATTTTGTTGTAAAAATTAAAAAAATTAAAAATTAAAAATTAAAACAATAAACAATAAACAATAAAATAAATTATAAAAAATAATAAAAAAATTTATAAAAATATACTAAATGAGTGAAGTGGGATGCCAAAATCCCACTTCGAAAAAAAAATTCCCGAAGTCAAAGAGTAAAGTGGGAAGCTTTGGAAGTAGCCACTTCCCCACTTCGGTTTATACTTCGGTGAATCAAACAAGTGGAAGTGTCATATCAGCTCCCATTTTAGTCACTTCAGTCTCCACTTCGGCGAACCAAACACGCCCATAGCATGTGGGGTGCATTGCATATGTAGTTATTAGTCCAGCTAAAGGTCGCAATTGGTTAATGTAGTAAATTTAGACATGAATATGTAAATTTGGTTCTATCATAGTATCAATTCCTCTCTTTAATTCAGGAGATAGGTTGCATCCGTGCACATGATCTAAACATAGGCCCAACGGCACTATTTCATGTAAACCAAAACGATCAAAGGTGTATCTCACGCAGAGATACCACAGAGCACCCTGAGACCATTGTTCCCCACGTGCATGCACAAACTGAAAACCAGAAAGTTCATAAGCAAGGGATGTATGGACCGACCAAAAGGTCATCCCCATAGTCCCTACTTTGGATTACCTAAGCAGGAGGGTGATAGCTTAGAAGTTTAGGTTGAATAGGTTGAATCAAACTCAAGTAATATCTGTTCAGTTTGCATTTGACATGGTATTAGAGCTTGATTTGCGACTTGGCTAGTCTAAGAGTAAACTAGCGCATATTAAGCGGGTGTGTCATAGGGACAAGTAGTTCCACAATGTTCAAGTTAGTAAAAAACGATCTAAATAAATAAGTCTGCACCTTTCATCCTATTAACCTAAGCTTTTCGGTTGATTCAAGCATAGGTAATATATGTTTGGTTTCATCTATCATGGTATCAAAAGGTTTGTCAATTGGTTTGTTTGCAACAGTGGTCCGGCAAAATAGACTAGCTTGTATCAAGGACATATTAGCAACCAACTAGCCCCAAAGTTAATTTAGTAAGAGTAGATTTAAATATCCAAATCTAGGTCTTTAATCCTCCCTTAAGCTTTTAGGTTGAATAAAACTAAAGTAATAGGTGTTTGATTTGCATCTACCAATACGTGACTTCCTTTTGGTTTTTGGTCACATGTTAATAAGATTTAGGTAGGTTCTTAGTACAACATCTTACACAGTTCACGCAATGCTCCTGACCTCTCCCCTTTCAACCTCTAGTTTTAAAATTTAATTTACACATATATAGAGCCATTCTTATATCATCCAATTTTAATCTTTTAATAATCAACAGCTAACATCATATTCAAGGAAAACTAAATAATAACATACATTTAAACTTGGATAGGACTGACCCAACTATATATATAGAAATTTTGTTAATAAAATATATTATAATAATCAAGTAGCAGTTTATTAGTATTTTTAACAGTGAACAAAGCAAGGGAAACACTTCCATGCACAGGATGTTAAGCACTAGATTTTCAATTGCAATATATTACTTGCATCATATCAAACAAAAGTTAAAAATTGTAAGTTCACTTGTTGCACAATATAAAAATAAAACTAAAAAAAACAAACACTATGTTGCAAGTGAAAATGTATCAAAAGAAATTGTATGTAACAGCACTTACATGCTATTTTCACTTCTTCATACCAAAGGAACCTAATAGAAAGCTTTGACTTAAATACTCATTATAATATCCATAAAAAAACTTGAAAAGAAAACATCCTTAAATTTATCAGATATCCATCTAACAAGTTTGTTTTTTCCCCAAGAATATCAAAACTAGAAAAAGGTGCCCACTAACTGCTATGAGATGCTTCAGCCAACTAATAAAAGATACTCTAGGTAAATGTCCTCCATATGGTTTAAGAAATCAAATCTAAAGCCAATGAAACCAGGTAAAGGGTCTTAATACAAAATCTGACATCAATGGAATTATTTCAAGATGATCGAAAGGGTGAAATATTAGGCAAAATTTGATTAATGGTTATATTTGATCTCTTCTACTTTCAAACAATCAGGTCAGGTCATAGATTTTCTTTCCCTTACCCAATTTTGATTGAAGGCTTTATAGGAAAATTTTTCGCTTCATTAGTCCTATGAAAATTTTTCAGTTCGTAAGATAAATAAACGCTGATTGATAACAAAATGGCTGAATTTGTGAGCTTAAAGCCCACACACACACACACACACACAAAGCCGTACAACTACTTCCCTATTAGAGTTGTAAAATGCAGCAGCTGGTGAAAAAATATGAAGGCTCAGAAAGGATAAAGAAAAAAATTTAAACACACACACAATACAAGAGTGAATGAGAAAAATAGACAATAGCATATTGTCATTCCATCATTTATCCTCAAAGAATATGGTCTCAGCTGTATCCTCACCTCCTAGCCAAAAAAGATTCACAACAATTCATCAGTTCCATACAAAGATATTGGACTCTAGCAAGCCTTCAAGACAAGGGCTAGATGAGAAACCAAAAGACCACAACAACGCAAAAGTAAAACTTATGCCCCCTCCATTCATGACTGATTTGTTCAGAAGAAAATCTAACTGAAATTAATTCAGAGACTTCTATTAAAAAAAAAAAAAAAAAAAAAAAAGAAAAGAAAGAAGCTAATTCTTAGCTCAGTAACAATCATGTGATGTTTAGAGAAACAACACCAATAGCATTTGATATAAATCTAGCACTATGAAATAAACATGCTCCCAAAAATATGGTACGAAAAAGTGTATTCTTGAAGGAAAAACATTGCATTAACTTCAAACCTTTAAATTCTGCAGCTTTCTCAGGAAGCAAATAATCCCATGTCCTCTCTAATGCTTTCCTGATTTTCAAGTTAGTCTCTCCATCAAGATTTGCAGTCTGAAACCCATAAATAAAATTAATCACAATAATAAAAGTAGGTCCAAATTTGATCAGATATATCATCCCACTTATGAATTAATTCAATAACACTCCAAAGATTATAATAAGAGAGGAAGAAAACCTCAATGTAACAGACGCCATCAGGGTTTGAACTAGCTAGGAAAAGCAAATCTGCAGGGAAAAACCCATCCTGCTTAATCTGCACAAGATGAAGAATTAACAAGGTAATCTTTTAGAGAGAGCACTTATGAACGGAGTATGACAAGAGACAAAAGAAAAGTAATAACAATATTGCATCTATGGAGTAGCACTTGCCAGTAGTTCAGACATCAATCACTGAAAAATATAGCATTAACATAGTAGAAATAACTGCGGGCAACCATAGTAGCTTCAGATCCAGGAAATTTCCAACATTGCCAACAGTTATAATCCATAAACAGTAACACAATAAAAAAAGGCTCATATGTGAATTATGGAATGCTAAAAGTTACACAAAATAATTTCTTTAGATCAGGAAAAAGACCTTATGGGAAGCACTCAAAGCAACAACACGGGCAAATTTCTTCAAGATCACTAGGCAAGTCCACTTAGGGAGTGTTTATAATGGGGCAGTTGGAAGAAGTAGAATAGTGGGGCACAGCATCTCTCCTATAACGTGGGAGGAATTCGTAATTAATCTCGAGCATTCACAAAATCAAACCTTACAACAGGTTGTCACTTACCCCAGTTCAGAAAGTTTTGTACTGCAAGTCAGACTAATTCAAATGTGAAAGTGGAGGGGCATGAGTTGCACAATTCCCCACAAATAAAAAAAATGTGGGTAAAAGTCCACCCCTTTACACCCCACAAGAAGTCAGATATTTCCAAAGAAATCTCTTTTGTCAAAAAATCATGATCAACTTCAAAGAATCCCACTTTTATGGTTCAGAACTAGCTCAGCGATGTAAAAAATGCCAGAACTAATAAATTCATGACTGCGCAGAAGTTTCATTAAAGCTAATGCAACATAGGATAATCATTTATCAGGTTAGAACATTGATGTTATAGCAATACAAACTTAATGCCAGATGCTCTTGTAGATACCATAACCCATTCCAAACTATCAAATTTTGCAAAATCAACAACGCTCAATATCTGGAATGCTTTTACAAATAAAAAGCCTTGACAAACCTATCTCTAGAGGAAGTCTAATATTTAAATAGACGAGACAGACCTAAACAATGCTCGACATACATGTATTATTGCTTATCTAAGTTGGGACTTTCATGTGATTCTTATAATCCTGAGTAAGATTTCCTTGAGCCAATTTGAAGTCTACAAGAATTGTTGGTACACTTACAAGAACTACAATGACGGGAGAGTTTCTTGCTTGGAAATATATCAACAGGGAACACAGATTTCACTAATGACAACTTGAAAGACTGGTGCAGCTTACAGAAATAAATTCCAATCAAGCCACTAATTCTACATCAAAGAAATGTGTACATTGCATGATAAAGTATTTATGTACCATCAAGCAGCTTGAAACCTCTCACACAAAAAAGAATCCAAAAATAGAATGAAAATAGAGAAAGAAAGAAAGAAAGGCAGATGGCATGCAGGTAAGAAGGTGATAGTAGCGTGGTGGCAAATTCATAGAAAGGTCAGTTCACCACTCTTTCATGCCAACAAGAAATCAAACATCGAAAAAGGAAAATAAAGTTATGTTATGAAACTTACCCTCACAAGGTCACCAACCTGCAACTTTTTCCAGGGGATGGTCTCCCATTTTTTATTTTGCAGCACATCAACAGGGGCATTATTTATTGATTTATCATTCTGAAAGCGCTTCTGCAGAAGGACAATTAAGATAAATCCAATAAAAAAATATGAATTGAAAAACCTGAAGCATGAACTTCAGTTTATATGAATAAATTAAAAAAATAATAATAAATAAGCAATGCATTAATAACCCAATCCTCAAAAGCCTCCTTTATAAGAGAGACTAGAAGCACAAGACTGAGAGGAACCACATTTGTTATGGGGTGCACAGGACTGCAAAGAACAAGACAACTTGGTTAAAAACATAATGATGTTGCAGGTTGCACAATTTTTGCCTGCAATAGCTATTCAGACTGCAAAAACTAATAAAAAATTTATCATATTTGTTTTCAAATGAAAATAATGATATCAAGTCTGTCAAAGGAGAATATGCCAATGTATTCAGATTTTTATCAACCTTAAAGCATCATGATTCATTTGATTAAAACCAATATTCAGACTACCTTTTCTTAATCAGAAGCAAAATTTGCCATTAGATTATACTAGACTTTTCATCTCAAGTAGCAAGACATTGGTTATAAATCTCCCCTCGGCTCACTTTTATGATTGCCTCTCCCCTCATCTCACTTATATAACTAATCCTTCAACCCCACTCCTCACAAACCAACACTGGTTACATTTAATTCATTTAATATATCTTCAAAATACAGAAAGCAATACAAAACAACAATTGTAACTTTTTGTCGATGTTTTATTTTTGTATAATAGGAACAAATGTTCTCTATCTTCCCCTTCTATTATCTAACGGATTAAAAAGCATTGGTAATAATTAAGAGGTTGGTATAAGCGATTTTTCATCATTGTAACATAAGGGAAGCAACATGGAATTGCTTATTACTATAGACTCCTATATCTCTTGCAAACCTTATTAAGAGCTGTGATGCAAAATGGCCACATCTTATGAAGACTAATGCAAGAAAAATAAACCAAGGACCAAAGTCCAAGTCTAATCAAGTCAAGGGTCTTCTAGTCAAAAGCTTTTTGGTTTCCCTAAACACCCCATGGGTTTTTGTGGGAGTTTATGTGATAGGAAAGTTTGTTATCTTGGAGTTTTAAATATTAATTTGGGAGGTTAAGCCTCCTAAGCAATCCTTAGGTTCTTGTGTTTATGACTCTTGAGTTTTGTGCATCATGTCTCACAAGTCTCTATAAAAAGTCACCAATGAAGCCAAAGAAAGCAATGATCTGTTTTCTGATAAAGAATTCCTCTTGGTTTTGTGAGATGCAAACCAACCTATAGGTGTGATGCCTATGGACTTTTAGGAGTGATTCCTAAAACCTTACTAGTGTGATGCTAGTTATCTATCTCCAACTTACATCCACCACTTTTAGCCTGTGGCTCTGCATCATCTTGGTATCAGAGCCATGACAACATGCTTAGAAAGGAGTTATCTAGGTAGATTGTCTGATGAACAATTTGAAGAATTGCTAATTCGTTTGGCTGAACAAGTGGAGCCTCTAGATGTTCGTATAAGCCTCATCGAAACACAAATAACTCATGCCACCAACAATCTTGTTAACAATGAACAAGGTGAAGCTTCTCAAGCAAATAGTGGGGAAACTAAGAAAGACAACCTGCAAACTCAACCATTCCGTCAATACCTTCGCCAATCCGGCAGCCAACTAATAGAATTAGGGACATGCTCCAGTCGACATCTGAACATCATAATGCCTTTGGAGACATCACAAAAAAAGTAATGCTTGATGTATTAGATTTTGAAGAAAAGGTAAATCCTACTGCATTTGTTGATTGGTTTTCTTCTATTAAAGAGTACTTTGATCGGTATGATATGAGTAATGACCGGAGAGTTAGATTCGCAAGAATGAAGTCGGTTGGTCTTGCAAAAATTTGGTCGACAGGTGTCAAAGAAGATATGAGGATGGGGCATTCACCAATCATCACACGATAGGAGATGAAGACTAAGATTCGAGAAAAGTACATACCAACTAATTATTACAAGTTATGTGAAGAAACAATCAATTTAAAGCAAAATGGCATGTCGGTTGCTGAATACATGCAAAAGTTTGATGAATTGAAGACTCGAAGCCAAATACTTGAAGATCCAAGGCAGATAATAGCTAAATTTAAATATGGTCTAAGGAATGACCTTAGAAAAGAATTGTTGCAACAGCCTTATATATAGCTTGAAGCAAGTTTTTCCAATTTCTTTGGATCTAGAGGAGTATCTTGGAAGTTGGAAGAAACCTGACACAACACTAAATCACAACATCGAAAGGGCAGCAAATCAACCATCAAATCAACCTATAAAGTCCAAAACATCTACTTCCAATGCTATTGATTTCAGAAGAAAGGATGGCAAATGTTTCCAATGTGGACAACATGGTTATATGGCATACAATTGTCCAAAGAAAAATTTACATATTGATGTTAAGCATGAGGAAGAACCCGAACAACAAAGGAAGAAGGTGATGAGTATTTCAAATATTGTATCTATGATTCCCGTGATTTGGAGGAAGAAGAGGAAACAAATACTTCTCTTAATGCTGTTGTTTGACGCATCCTTTCAATTCCTAAAGATGAAGACTGGAGGCACACATCTATTTTTCAAATGTTGGTACGATGTGGAAATCAATCACAAAAGCTTATTATTGATAGGGGTAGTAGCATGAATGTTGTTTCAGCATCTATGGTGAATTAAGCTTCATGTTGAACCAAATTCACAACCATACAAAGTTGGATCAACAATACTTCCATTCCAGTAACTCAACAATGCCTTATATCTTTTTCCTGTGGAATTTATAGTAATTTCATATGGTGTGATGTGCTGCTAGTGAAAGTAACGCATATTCTTCTTGGGTGTCCTTGGCTTTATGATAAAGATGTGCACCATTGTGGGCAAGAAAACACATATGCTTTCATATTCAACAACAGAAAAGTTGTGTTAAGACCTATGGCTGCAGATGAAATGGAAAAATACAAGGTGGAAAAGCCAAGTACAATTTCTAATAACTCCCAAAAGTCATTTCACATTCTCTCTAGAAAGGCATTTCAGAGGAAAAGCTGGAAGGATGAAGTTATATATGCTATTATAGCAAAAGAGGCATAAAATGAAGTTGCTATCAGAGAATTGCCATTGTCAGTAGAGGTTCAGAACTTGTTATCTGATTTCTCAAACTTGGCTCCAGAAGAATTACCAAATGAATTGCCACCTTTGCATAACATCCAACATGCTATAGATCTTGCTCCATGAGCCCAGTTGCCTAACCTTCTTGCCTATCGCATGGATCCAAGTGAACATGCTGAACTTA
The DNA here is from genome assembly GCA_902712375.1 of Dioscorea dumetorum. Lineage (NCBI taxonomy): Eukaryota > Viridiplantae > Streptophyta > Magnoliopsida > Dioscoreales > Dioscoreaceae > Dioscorea > Dioscorea dumetorum. The sequence goes on along the minus strand of CACTHL010000128.1, from coordinate 9,859,252 downwards.
AAAGGCAAGTGGATGAGTTGTTGTCCAAAGGATTTATTCATGAGAGCTTAAGCCCTTGTATTGTTCCTGCATTACTTACACCCAAGAAAGATGGCAGCTGGCGCATGTGTGTTGACAGAAGCGCAATTAATAAGATTACAATCAAATATCACTTTCCTATTCCTCGGCTTGACGATATGCTGGATATGATGGCTGGTTTGTGTTATTTTTCAAAGCTGGATTTAAAAAGCATGTATTATCAAATTCATTTAAGGCTTGGCGATGAATGGAAAACTGCTTTCAAGACAAAGGATGGACTTTATGAATGGCTAGTGATGCCATTTGGCCTTTCAAAAGTGCCAGGTACCTTCAAGAGATTCATGAACCAGATCTTACAACCATTCATTGGTAAGTTTTTGGTTGTATATTTTGATGACATATTGATACATAGCAAGAGTACGGAAGATCACCTTTCACATTTGATGCAAATTATACGAATTTTTCGACAAGAGAAGCTCTACATAAACTTGAAGAAATGTTGTTTTACGTCTTCATCTACGGTATTCTTGGGTTAAGTTCTCTCAGCTAAGAGGTTGGAAATGGATCCCACAAAGATAAGTGCTATCCTAGAGTGGCACACTCCAAATTCATTGCAGGAAGTACGAAAATTTCATGGTTTAGCTACATTCTACCGAAGATTTATTAAAATTTTCATTTCAATAATGGCACCAATAACTGATTACATGAAGCAAACTGAGTTTTCTTAGACCAAGGCAGCAACAAAAGCATTTGAAAAATTAAAGAAGAGGCTGACCGAAGCACCTATTCTTCAACCACCAGAGTTTTCAAAAACTTTTGAAGTGGCATGTCATGCATCGAATGTGGAAATTGGAGGAGTACTTAGCCAAGAAGGGCATCTGATTGCATTTTTCAGTGAAAAGCTTAATGAAGCCAATCAAAAGTATTCTGTATATGATAAGGAATTCTATGCAGTAGTCCAAGCTTTGTGATATTGGTGTCATTCTCATACCAAAGGAGTTGGTTCTGTTTTCCGATCATGAAGCACTCAAATACATCAATTCACAAAAGAAGATGAATCATCGGCACGGGAAATGGAATTCTTTCTTACAAGAATATTCCTTTCTCATCAAAAACAAGTCAGGTGCAGAGAATAAGGTGGTTGATGCATTAAGCAGAGTCGTGGGATTTGAAGCTATCAAAAGAGATTATCCTCCTTGCAGAGATTTCAGGATTATATGCAACACTTGCAAAGGGGCAGTTTGAAGAATATCCTGGTTTTTCTCTACATGAAGATTATATTTTCAAATGAACCAGACTTTATTTACCAAATGCAACATTACGTGAACAAGTGGTATGGGAGCTACATGCTAGTGGAGCAGCTGGTCATGTTGGAAGAAATTAAACAATAGCCATGGTTGAAGACCGCTTCTATTGGTCAACTTTAAAAAGAGATGTTGCGAAAACAATCTCCAGAATTCGAATATGTCAGTTATCAAAAAGGAGAAAGAAGAATACAGGTTTGTATACAACTTTGCCCGTACCACATCAGCCATGGAAAGAGCCAAGTATGGATTTTGTTTTGGGATTACCTACGATGGTAAGGGAACATGATTGGATAATGGTTGTGGTTGATAGATTTTCAAAAATGGCGCATTTTATTGCTTGTTGAAAGACCACAGATGGTATTCATATTGCCAAGCTATTTTCCAACGAGGTAGTTCGTCTTCATAGGTTACCTACAATAATTTCAGATAGACATGTTAAGTTTATATGGTATTTTTGGAGGTCTTTTGCGAAAGTTGAAGAATACCAAGTTGACGTTTTCTTCTGCATTCCACCCACAAACGGATGGCCAAACAGAAGTTGTGAATCAAAGCTTAGGAAATCCACTTCTTTGTCTGGTTGGGGAGCATATATCTAAGTGGGATCAGATTCTTCCTATGGCATAATTTGCATACAACAGCTCAGTAAATAGAAGTACAGGTCACAGCCCATTTGAGATTGTGACCAGAAAGATTCCTAGGAAACCTGTCGACTTGGTTCCTTTGCCTATGATGGCCAGATCAGTGCCGAAATCAAAGCCTTTGGCAAGCATGTTCATGAAATTCATGATGACATTCAAAGGAAAATTGCCCTAAGTAACAAGAACGACAGGGCACATGTTGATTTTAAGAGGAAGTTTGCAGAGCTTAATGAAGGGGACATGGTCATGGTTCGTATCAGGCCTGAACGATTTCCCAAAAGAACTTACAAGAAACTTCACTCAAGAAATGTTGGACCATACTAGATCTTGAAGAAGATCAGCTCTAATGCTTATATTCTTGATCTGCCTGAAGATATGGGTATAAGTAATGTCTTCAATGTGGAAGATCTAAGTCCGTATGCAGGTCATGAAGGTGATGCTCCAAGTAGCAAAAATGGAGCTACACTACCATCTTCCTCCCAACTTCAAAGAAGAAATTGAAGATATCATTGACCATCAGATTGTCTCAACTAGAAATGAGGGATATCAAAAGTATCTTATGAAATGGAAAGACCGCCATTTCCATATTGCACTTGGACTTCCGTTCAAGATTTTCAGAAACTTAGCCTGGACCTTTATGAACAGTGTCATGCTGTTAACTCGTTAGAGACGAGTTTTTCTAAGCCAGGGGGAGTTGACTCTAGTCAAAAGTTTTTTGGTTTCCATAAACACCCCATGGGTTTTTGTGGGAATTTATGTGCTGGGAAATTTTGTTATCTTGGAGTTTTAAATATTAACTTGGGAGGTTAAGCCTTTAGTTTTCCCTAAGCAATCCTTGGGTTCTTGTATTTATAAGTCCTGAGTTTTGTGCATCATGTATCACAAGTCTCTATAAAAAGTCACCAATGAAGCAAAAAAATAAAAAAAGGCAATGATCTGTTTTCTGAAATAGAATTACTCGTGGTTTTGTGAGATGCAAACCAGCCTATAGGTGTGACGCCTATGAACTTTAGGAGTGATTCCTAAAACCTTATTGTGTGATGCTAGTTACCTATCTCCAACTTACATCCACCACTTTTAGCCTGTTATTCAGCATCAAGCTGTTTATGGCATATCGTACTATATGTGACCGAAGACATTAGATTGATGATATAGCTCAATCATTGCTTTACAAGCTAGGCTGCAATATTAGGCATTTGTAAGAAAGTTTGCATTAAATGCAATTGAGCAGTAATACAGTTATTTGGTTTTCTAGTGCAATATGAATAGATATCCCAAGATAAAGTTATATTTGAAACTTTATTCAATCCAAACCTCTTGCCTTTGAAATATCAGTCATATTTCAAATATTTCATATGTACTGGATATACCACAAAATGTGAGCACAAATAAGATGGAAAGGAAGGATAAGTAAAGAACTAACAAATAACCCAACAGCTCTTATATAACAACTAAGAATATAAAAAATTGCAAACTCAAATATATTTTGGGCATGCCACCTTACGTGGTTCAAGTTTTGATTACAAGTTTTTTAAATTTAAGAAAAATAACAAATTTGCTGTTATGCCACCAACTAGGTTGTTGCTATTTCCTATCCATATTCCTACTCCTTAGGAGTTGCAATTGCTTTGTCCGATCAGGTAGTGTCCAGCCTATTTAAGCGTATTGGCAACGAGAAATAAGGCAGGCCTGGGCTTGAGAATTCACTTTTATCTGTTAGCGTGCAACTAACAAATGTGGGGAGTCTAAACCATTTATCTGTGCAACCATCACACATAATTCCTTTTTTTTTCCAACTAAATTTCACTTCTGATCACAAAGCTTGCATTATTCTAAATGTGTTTTGCCTCTCAAAGGAAAAGTTATAACAAAAGGATTGCTATTTGGATTGCTATTTGGCTACATAAGAAAGAAAATAAATTCCATTTTCACTCATTCATTGAAATACCTGCATTTTCATCTCCAATATAAAAGATGCTCTACGCTAAGATAATAACATCATAGTTCAATTATGCATTTCAAAATGTGGAATTGCAGTGTGGCCTTCATTATGGCAATACTACAGCTATTGATCATATGTCACAACTCTAACTCATTTGGCATTCTACTAATAGTCTCCTATTAACTCCTGTGTGTACAAGATTTAATCTTACTTTGTAGAAAGTTTAAACACTATAAATTGACTCAAGCAACATAGAACAAAAATTACCAAAGCAAAAAAGAAATACTATTAAAAAAGAAATCACCTGATTGGAGTAGTAGACAGAATTGAGATCATAAGAAAATATAAATTAGCCACCCGCCTGAACTGTCAATTTTAATGCAGAAACTTCAGGATAGAGGTAAATTCATACAGTAGAGGCTAAAACAGAACAGATCATCAAAATAAAAAACATCAGTCTCGCAAATGACACAAAAATTACCTGCTCAAACAAACCCTTAGGCAAAAAGGTCAGCACATTATACTTTGTTGTCGAGATTGAATTTCCCTGCAAAGAAAGACCAAAATCTGTATTATAATTTCCACTTGAGGACAATATTGGCAGAAAGACCAAAATCTGTTTTATAACCACCACCACCCCCTCCCCCTCCCCCCCAAATAAAACCCCTTTTCTAAAAGGTCATAAGTTAGGCTGCAATCAGTATTATGGAATTATTTATCTTAGTTAAACTTTTAGCAGTCTTCTTTCTGGCAACACCAAGAACTTCAACAATGCTGCACCGACATTAACATCAATAGAACATGGTTGACCAAGGAAGCTCCTACAATCCTACACATACAATAACATTGATTGAACATAGCAGACCAAGGGAGCTTTCAAGCTGATGATCACATTAAGGTGTTGTTTGGTAGATAGGAATGAAATGAAGCGGAATAAAATGAATGATAAGTACGGACAGAATGACAATTGAATGGAATGCCTATTCCCAATCTAGCATTTAAAAATAAACATGTAATGACAGCCTTGTTCCCATTCTATTGATTATATTAATATATAACTATAAAAAAATTACAACTGATTGATGTATATAAATTTCTACCATATTACTTATTAAATTAATATATAACTATAAAAAAATTAATTATATTTTTATTAAACATTATACTAAAAAAAAATTATATCTTAAATAAAAATTTTAACATGCTAGAAAGAAAATTTTGGGTAAGAGATTGTGCAAGTAATGGGCATCCCAAAAGCCTCTTAAAAAAAAAGGTTTTATGAACCTTTTGACCTTTTATCTATTTTTTATAATAAGACCTCATTCCAAATTCAAGTCGGAACAACCATTCCCCAGCCATTCATAAGCAATGGTCATTCCCATTTGACCTCCTGATTCAAGTGGGAATAACCATTAACATAGAATGGGTTATGATTTCCATTCTCACTTTATAAATCAGCACCTAACATGAGAATGAGTGTTTTACGTTGAAATGCGCCTTCCATTCCATTACCGCCTACCAAATAGCAGCTAAGAGACATTAGCAGCGGAATAAAAAAAGTGAGCCTTCTCATCAATAACGGCTATATAACCCACCACCATAGAAACAAATAAAAATTTAACACCAGCAGAAAATTGAGGTGGAACACCACTCATTTCACTTCCTGCTTACTACCAATTCTCACTATGCTATATCTACTCAACTATTTGTAGTTTACATGTATGCAGATAATGCACAAACACAAAACTTATGCACACAAATACATAGCTACGCTGATACAAATACAGGCCCATGGTCTGGTCTACACACTGAACATATTGCAAAAAGCACAATGACCATCATGACATACATATGGCTTACACTAAAATGAACACCTACCCAACACAATCTGATTCAAATCAGCAATTTTTATTCAGCTCAACCACAGAATTCGAATAGAATCTCATTTACCAGGTACATTTATGAATTAGAAATCTCAGCATGGCAAACATTAAAGCTAAGTTTATTAAGTTAGTCTAATAACTGACCTAATAAACAAAAGTTGGCATGTCAAAACTAATATTTGTAAATTTAGGGCTACCTTATTTGGAGATTGAGAATGGTTATCACCCTAATCATCTATATTTTCAATTTGTTTTCAATAGAAAATGAACAGGAATAACTGACTTGACCAAACGTTCAATTTTTTCCAATTCAGTTGTTGCATTAGGAAAGTAACATAATCAAAAAATTTCAGTTAGGTTTATTTCATAGCCAAGCTGACTTATATTTGCCTAGCCCTATGACACCTGCATAACCAAATTCATCACTAGATCTAACAAATTCTGTTTTACCACTACTCACAAATGTATCATCCTTCAATCAGACAATTTTTCTTTTATCCCAAAGATGCGTGTGCAGAATGTCATCAACCAAGGAGCACCTAAACAATTATGTGAATAGAATTCTCATTTAATGTCATCGTGTTTTGAATAAATAATACCAAGTAGCAAGTCCCGAACAATCCAAGCTACCCCAAGTTCATGAACCACATAGGCAGATCTAACAGTTAAGTCTAATAAGGCAAGAGATAAATGTTAAGTATTTACTTATTATAAGAAATAACCAAAGTAAAAGACAAAAACTAATTCTTTTTTTTATATTAATTCAGGATGAGAAGTTTAGAGCCAGTGAGTCATCAAATAAAACAATCTAAAAATTAAAATTAAAATTAAAAGAGGCTGACTTCTTCATTGTTGTCAAGTTTAATTGATAAAACAATTTCCGGTTGTTTGCATATATCCCCATCTTAGGGCAGTGATCATTTGCTATAAACCGGTCTAAAGTGTAAATGCGTGTAGAAGTGATTGAAAGCAATATCACTTTTAATAGTTCTGATGTTCATTTTGCAGGAAGAAATGAGGGAATGAGCTTTCACTTCCCCCCTACTTCGGAGAAAAAAAAATCCTGAAGTGGGTTTAGCTCAAAATTAAAGAAAGTGCCAAAGTAAGGGAAATGCCACTACATATAATCCCCCTTCATTGCAAATAACCTCTTCTATCAATTTCCCATTACCATCAAGAAAATATTTTGAAAATTGCAATTAATCAATTAATTATATATAATTTTAATGAATTTATTTAATTGAATTTAAATTATAAGTAAATTTTGAAATATAAGGAAATCTGAAAAATGAATAAAAAGATATTGTGATAAAGGTAACACAACCATAGTGATATTTTAAAAATATGAAATAAATTTCTAAGAACTCCTAAATGAAACCATGCATACAGGCAAATATGCAAACACATACACATGCAATAGACAAACCCATAACTGTCCATGCACACAGCACTTATGGAAACACTATTAGCATCAACACGATTTTAAATGTACTACGTTAAGCACAAATCCATATCATTGTCTTACCAACAACTAGAATCATATGAGTGAAAACCATTTAAATCTATCTGATAAATCACAAAGGAGGGATAAGGGGATGGAACAACAATAGTGATAATTATGGTTATAAAAAGCCTTAAGAATGAGAGCAACAGAAGAAGCCGACCAACCTAGAATAATATTCAATGCCCAAAATGTATGTGAAATGGTTCTAAGAACCTTTTCCGATACATGTCCTATAAGCATTAAGCAATCCTATACCAAAGAAAATAGGCGTTATGATTTATGGTGCAAGATGATCTACGGAAATAACCAGTAAACCAAGAAGTTTGTAGCACTTGTCCTTCCAAAGTAGAAAAACACTACTTCACATATCTTATGAAGTGATTCGGTAGCTTTTAATCGATTTTACGGTGACATAAATCCATGTCAAGTACCATACATGTAAATAAAAGAAAAAAATCTAGCTTGATATGAAGCTAAAATTCAATAAAATAACAGATGTCTGTTTTCATAAACATCTAGTCATGAAATTTAATTGCTAAATAACAATTACACCAGAAAACAATAATCTATGGATAAGGCTCTCACCAACACATGGTCCAGCAAGTTAAACAAAGGTAGATGACCATATCTTTTCTGTGGAGTGAATCCACACATTGTAATCTTAATATGTAAGAGCAGTCTGCCCCTATTAGATGTCAGAAAAAGAATCAACTGCCTCACAAAGTTCGTCCTCACACCAACTATAAAAACCAATAAGTAACACCGGTTAAGGGTGAGGTGTGGGTTATTAGAGTTTTCAACAATTAAGGAGCAATGGAGATAAAAAGGTAAATAAAGAAAGGAAAAGAGATTGAGAAAGAAAGGGGAAGAAGTAATTGTGCTTTTTACACAGCTGCTTTTGAAGTTTCAATCTCAGTGTGCAACTTTCAATTAAGGTTGATTCCTTATAGTAATCTATTTAGCACTTCTATTGTGCACCAGTGTGCATAAAATCTTTGTAAAGGACATGTTCTCTCAATGAAACAATAATCATCCTTGCAAATTGACACTGATAGCATATCTTTCACTCCCAATAAACATCGGTTACAGCAAGCAAGGTGCAGTATACCTATTTTCTTCTTGTTTCTACAACTCTTGCTTGTAGGTTGCTCATCCTGTCACTCTTAAAATTTGTATAATTAGCTACATTTCATTTGATCTGCATTCCAATTTTTTGTTACATCACATTGTAAGCCTTGAGAGACATTATAATGAATCTTCAATGGCAAAAAATTTTTCCTTTCAATAGTACCCAAGGCATTACATTTTTATCATTTCAAAGACATCCACTAATAAAGTTCTGAATACACCAACTCATCCAAAGCAAAATTCAATAGCTAAATCTATGCTTAGAAATTGTTATATTTCTAAGAAACTTCTACAAAAAGCATCTAAACCATACACCTCCTATGAACCTTGCCCAAAACCATCATACGATTTTAACCCCCAACTTTAATGAAGTCAAGCTGTGAAGCATTTCCGCCACATTAGATCCTTTTCAAAACACGTCATCAAATAAGTTTAAAATTTCTCCATGTCATCACTAGAACAGCTCATTTTTGCCATATACCCCTAAAGAAACGCAACCAAGAGACCATGATCAACCCTAATCAAGGCAATATACACGAAATCACGACAATCTCTTAATCATTAAGCTAACGCAAAAACTCAAGAAAGAAAGTAAACTAACGCAAGAGAGATAAAGAGAGAGAACAGAATCGCAAGAACCTTGTATCTAATGGGCAGGTTAGCCTCACGATCATTGCAATAGATGGTGCGATGGCTGGGGGCCTGCGGCTGGACGCGTCCAAGTCGGACGGTGCGTGACGAGCGATCGCCATTACCGGCGAGATCTCTGGATCCAAATGAATCCCGGCCCCGCAACGTCCTGGAAGCCCTAGTTTTATCCCAGATCCCGCTCATCTCTTCCTGAGCAGGAAGAGATCCAACGTCAACCCCTCTACGATCTCCCAATTCTCAGAGCGATTTAAATGTCTCGCCGTCTCCCTCGTGCGTTCGGTATCCGACGGAAGAACAGGCGAGAACCGGATGGAAATTTTTGGTGAAGAAAGGAACGACTTCTGTTTTTTTTCCTTCCCACCTTTTTTTTTTTAGGTTTTCCCTAATATTATATATATATATATATATATATATATATATATATAGTTTTATTTTTTGTTTTGGGCTGCTAAGCGCTTGATGGTGACCGCGTTGTCAATGGTCCAGATGAGGGAGTGCATTGTGGAGGAAAGTAACCGTTGGATTAGGGATGAAGGGTGTCGATTTCGATTTGATGCTAATAAAAACGGAGACCTTGTAAAAATAATAATTGGATGATATCCACTGTGTCAACCAGATAAATTGAACACTATGTAGCATATTCATATTCCGGAATCTAGCCAATCACAAGCTGCCTAGCATTCATGAGAGCTAGGAGTGGTAACGGGATGGGGAATCCCCGAGCCCCGCAGGGACCCGACCCAACGGGGATGGGGATTTCCCGATTCTCCCCTCTGGTAACGGGGCGGGGAACCCTGAGCCCCTCGGGGATTCGACCCGATGGGGATGGGGATTTCCCGACTCTCTCCCCCCTCCCCCAGTGGGGCGGGGACGGGCCAAACCATCCCCGTTTAGTAAAATGGGCAATCCCTGCCCCGCGAGGATCCCCGTCCCCCGTTTTTTTATCAATTTATTATTTAAACATATATATATTATTCCTCTACTCATGAAATCCTAGGATAAAAAGGCTTTAGACTTTGCTTGGATGGAAGTATTGGAGGGTTTCATAAAATAAAGTAAGGTAAGGTAAAGGAAGGTAGAAGAATGTTTGAATCATACTTTGCTTGGATAGAAGGCAATGTAATTGGAGGTTTTGAAATCTTATTGTACTTGGTTGGGAGGTTGTGGAGGTAAGGTCATATAGTATATTACTAAATTACCCTTGTGATTAATAAACAAGGAAAAACAATGTTATTATATTTCATTTTCAATAATAAAATTAATTAAACAATATCATTAATAGATTAAGTAATATTCATTAAATTTATAAAATTCTATATTTTTTATCATTATTATTATTAATTATAATTAAGCGAGAAAGAGATTTTTTTATCATTATTTATTTATTATTATTAAATTGTTTTAATTATTTTTTAAATTATAATTAAGTAATATTTCCCAATTTTTTAATAATAATAATTATTATTAATTATAATTAAGCGAGAAAGAGATTAAACACTAATTATTATTAGTGGAATGAAGGCTTCTCTCATTCTAATGAAAAATAGAAATTTAATAAAGTGTGGAATTATGTAAAACCCATAAGGGCATTAAGGTAAGGTAAAGAAAGGTAGAGGAAGGTTTTGAACCATAATTTGCTTGGATAGAAGGTAATGTAATTGGAGGTTTTGAAACCTTATCATGCTTGGTTGGGAGGTTAGTGGAGGTAAGGTTACATAGTATATTACTAAATTACCCTTGTGGTTAATAAATAAGGAAAAACAATGTTATAGAATTTCATTTTCAATAATAAAATTAATTAAACAATATAATTAATAGATTAAGTAATATTTCTCAATTTATAAAATTCTATATTTCTTTATCATTTTTATTATTATTAATTATAATTAAACGAGTAAGAGTTTAAACATTGTCATTAATAATTAAGTAATATTTTTTATCATTATTTATTTATTATTATTATTACAATTTTAATTATTTTTTTAAATTATAATTAGACTAAGTGAGGAAGAGTGATGTCTCAATAATTAATGATATAATTAAACAATTAATAATAATAATAATATTATTATTATTATTATTCATAATAATATTAATAATAATTTTAATCATATTATTATTAATATTATTGTCAAGTTTTGAGACATTCTAGCCTTTATGAAAACCCTTAATATTAACCATCCAAGCATGGGTTCTTGAAAACCCTTACTTTACTCTACCTCAAAAAACCCCCATCTAAGCAGACCCTAAAACCTTCCCAACCCTCTAATTTGGAGGGTTGATAAACTTGAGAAAAGTGGAGATTTTAAAGCCTCCACTAACCCCTGTGTGACATGGAATTCTTCTTCGGCACATCTCCCTTAACTTGGTGAAAATTCCCCAACTCTCACTTCACTTTTACTTGAAATTTTTTTTTCCTATGCCTTGCATGTTAAATCTTTAAACATTGAGGACAATGTTTCATTCAAGTGTGGGGGAGGGTTATATACTTGTGTATTAATATGTTTAGATGTTGTGCAGGACTTAGGACGATCTATGAAATTTTTGGTTGAGAAGTGCTAACTAAGAGTTTTTGAGCATACTAGTGCACTTTTGTTGAACTTAAAGTTTTATTTTGCTTTTACTTTCGAAACCTTAATCTGAACACTTAGTCTTTGTTGTTTTGTCACTCTGTTAGAGGAAGGGCTAGTTGCAAGGCTTGTGAACAGTTAGTTTCTGACTCCAAACTCAAGTAATAAGAAGGAACATGGAAAGAAATTTGAAAAATGAGAAAAAGAAAAGAATGTTGTGACAAGTCGGATTCCTTTTTGGGATGCCTTGTCAAATTTTGTGAGAAAGATGGTAGAAAGAGCTATCACTTTAGAAAAAGCGAAAGCCGCACTTGAGTAGTCCGATCTTATGCATCACAAATGTCTTTTTTGATGACCTACCAAGTGAAATGGCTGCCTCTAGGGTGTATGAAGCTACTACCCAGTTTAGGAGTCAGTAGTGAACACAGTGAAAAGTAAGAGCTTGTACTAGACCCCCTTAAGAACAGTTTTGACATACTTTAGAAGGCGACACACACACACGGTAATACGGAGTAAGAGTAAAATTTTTCACAAGCTTTCAATTGACTAAGACACTAGTTCTTAGAGACTCTTTAAGCTTCAGTAACTCTCTTAATTCGTTGAGATCAGAGGTCATGCACTCATCACTTTATTAGGGGATTAAGGTTGCTTGAGGACGAGCAACAATTCAAGTTTGGGGGTATTTGATGAGTGCATTTCATATATATATATATTTTATACTTTACCCTCATCATTATTGAGTCTTTTGGCTTTAATTCTCCCAATTCAGTGCTATTTGAGGTATTCTTGGTTTTCCATGCAGATATTGAAGTCCTGGAGCAAGAAGAAGTGATTTGGAATGATTTTAGAAGCTAAAGGACTTGGAAGAAACCTCATCAAGATCAACACGGCCTAAGCACGCCCGTGCTCTACCCCGTGCAGATTGCAGGAAAATTCAGCCAAAGTCAGCACAGTCTGAGTTCGCGGAGCATAGTCGTGCAAACCCTCAACACGCCCTAAGCACGCCCGTGTTGAACCCCGTACGTACATATTACAGGAATGAGAGTTTCTGGAGTTTTATTTGGCCGTAATCTGCACGTCTTGAAGCATGGCTTCAACGCGCCCGTGTTCACATCAGGAAAACATTAAAACCCTAAAAACTTAGGTTTTTGGGGACTTTTTGGTGGGCGAACTAAAGGAGGAAGAATGAGAGAGATTTGGGGGTCCGTCCTCCTCTTCACCAACTGTATGTCACGTATATGGTAGGCCGATCGGGAGGAGATTCCATGACATCGTAGATCCTCTGACAACCACAAGGATGCAAGAAATTAGGGAGTTTTCAACTTCTTGTATTTTAATTTCTTTGGCAATTTCCTTGTTGGTTAATGTCACGAGGGGCTAAACTCTTAAAGGAGCCCCGGGGTGATTTGTATGACGTTGTAGCTTGAACTCATTGTCTTTACTTGCAGAATTTATGAATGTCTTGTTATTTACATTAAATCTGAGTTATTGGCTATCTTAAGTGTTGTTTAGTGCTTGAATGCTTGGAAGTTAGGTTCTCTTATCTAGGCTTGTGAATCGTTATTGATAGTTGCAAGCAGTAAGATTTCAACTTAGGGTTCAGCAGCGCTGGAAGCATCATTCTTATAGCATAACTAGATTTAGAACTGAAGACATCTCTGATAAATACTGAGAAAGACCGAGTTAGTGAACGTCAGAATTCCAACCCCGGGGCCACATCTCCTCCATCGAGTCAATCCTCACATTTTCCTTAGTATTTTTCCTTTCCTCAATCTCTTTGAATTCAACCCAGAGTCAAATCCATCCTTCTCTGCTTGGTTAGATATTAAGCAGAACGTTAATATTAGAAGCTATTCCAGTCCCAGTGGATACGACTACCCTACTCTAAGGGTACATTTTACTACTTATACGACCCGTGCACTTGCGGTTACATAAGGGGCGTATCAGTTGTACTGTGGGGAAGGGGGCGAGGGGAAATTAAGTCAAATATTTTTTTACAAGGCTATATTAGTAATTATTATTTTGTTTAAGGGTATATAAGTAACTGACAGTTATTGTCAAGTTTTGAGACATTCTAGCCTTCCTTATTGGTCAATTGCACCTGCTTTGACACTTTTCTTTCGTCAACTTGAAGTAATCTTGAACTAAGAAATCCTATATAATACCAATTTAAGTTATCATTACGAAGCTGTCTAGTTATATGCAAGTAGATGTAAATAATTGTAATATAACTAGGTTTATATTTAAATATTGTTTGATTTGCCTATGAAATAATTTTTACATATAAACGTTTTACAGTTTATAGTACTTTTGTAATATTTCAATTAATAACAAATTTTATTGTAAGTTGAACCACAACAGACATTTGGATTAAACTCGTCATTATCCACTCTCTACATTATACATCTACAGTAATCTAGCATTTAAACATTGGTACAATATTTTTCTCGATCATCACCACCACTTTTAAAAATGCATTAACAACATTTTCAATTTTAAAGTAGGTTTGTAGAATTAAAAATATGGTTTTTATGATTGCATATATAAGCGACGGCTGATTTAATTAAATTTAATCGATCTTAACCAAAAAATAATTAAAATATGACTTAAATTAATGTATTTCTCTATCAATACCTAAGAATAGGAGTTAGGTAAATGTTTTGGGTGAATACCATACTGTAATCATCTTTCATTTTAAGTATTGAATTTTAATGTATATCATTTTCATAACAACTTAACTTTAATTTGTGTTTACCAAGAGGGTACCAAAAAAATTCCCGGGGTGAATTTGATGATATGCAAGTCGTATTTACCACGTCAACACCAGTTCATTGCCGAATTTGCATACACGACATGACATATCATCAAAAAATGCATGTGGCCACTCTTACTAACACGTCACATGCCACATTAGCCCTTTTAAACCATTTATTTGGCAACATTTCATGCCCATGATTGCAAATAGCATGACAAACTGGTGTTAACATTGCAAATCATTTGCACATATCATTAAATTCTCCTCATAATTCATTTGATACCTTCCTAGTGAACACAAATTAAAATTGGGTAACTAATATGATACAATTAAAGTTTGGCACTCAAAATAAAAAATGACTATAACACGGTTTTCACCCAAGAAATTTACCTAATAGGAGATGGTTTGGGATCCTTTGATATAGTTTCTATTGACTTCTAGTTGCATAGTATTAGATATTATTTTTATAACAAAATAATAATAATAATAATAATAATAATAATAATAATAATAATAATAATAATAATAATAATAATAATAACATCTATTTTGGTTCTGAAATGCCCTCTCCTTTCATGAAATATAATTTTGGCAAAGGTACTCTTGGAAGTAATATAAATGAAATATACTTGTTTAAGGAATATTTTCTAAAATTTAGTTTGAGCTTTGTAGTAAAAATACGCTCTATGGTTAATGAGCTTTTGGTATAACGTCATTAGCCCTATTGTGTAAATGTGTTAGTGTAGGAAGTTCAAATCCGAAGTTTATATTAGACATAATTGTGGTATATTTTTCCAATTGTCAGAGCAAAGTTATAGTCCAATCCTCAATGAGAAATGGCTAGACTATTAATTCTTGGGTGGTGTATACATGCCCCTAATAGCACATGCCGTATTTGTTAAAAAAAATACTCACATAAGTTAATAGTATTTGTCACTCGATTAATGTTTGTTAGGGTTCCTTGTACATACATGTATTATATGTTAGGGTTACATGTATTATACGTATATAACGTATACTCTTTCTTCTTCTCTATATATTTGTAGTCATTCTTATCAATACAAGTGATCATTTTCCTCTTACATGGTATCAGATAGCTAGGTTACTCCGGTAATCATACCGGCAGCCACTCCGGCAGCTTCCGTTCAGCTCTCCGGCAACTTCTCCCCAGCCTCCCCGGCCGCCCAGCTCCCCATCGCCACCTCCCAGCCTCCTCCCCATCTCCGGCCGCCCTCTTCCTCACCTTCCCAGCTTCCGCCGCCTCACCTCTCCGCCCGTCTCTCCGAGCCAAGCCCCGCGCCCCACCGCCGCCCATCGCCTCTCCCAGTCCGAGGCCCAGCCCTCCAAGCTCCACAGCCGCCGCCCGCCTCTCCGAGCCAAGCCCCAAGCCGAGCCACCTCCCACCAGCTCCACAGCCCTCCACAGCCGCCGCCCCGAGCCGAGCCACCTCCTCCGCCGCCGCCGCGATCGCCGGCCTCCTCTCCCGCGTGTCCATTGCGCCCGCCGCGCCGCCACCGCCAGCTGCGCCTCCCGGCCCAGTGCCGCCGCTCCCAGCCAGTGCCCGTCGTTGCCGCCGCCCGCCGCCCTGACCTCTTCCTCACCTCATGTTGCTACTGTTGAGGCCGTGACTCCCGATTCTTCCGGTCTTCTTGCTTCTCGGGTTGCTCAACTTACCGAGCAAATTCATGCTATACGGCGTGCTATGCAATCCAGCTCTTCTTCGTCATGTCTGCGCTTACGGTATGTCTTCTTCCTCCCGGGATTTTAGACTCGGTGCCACTTATCATATGATTGCGGATGCTACCACCCTAGTTAACCTTTCTAGCACTCCACCATTTTCTAGTGTTCGAACTGGCGATGGAAGTCTTCTTCCCGTCACGCAGTTGGGGCACCTTCGATCCCTCTTCCTTCACTATTCCCACGAGTACACCATGTTCCTACTTTAGCTTTAAACCTCATTTCGTCGGTCGGCTCACCACGATCATGGATTAACTATTACCTTCTCCTCATCTCGACCGTTCAGTGCGGGACCATCTTACGAGCCGAGGATTGGGACCGGGCGTAGAGTTGGCGGGCTTTATCACCTAGACTTTCTTCATCTTCCTGTATTTTCTTCTCCCTCTACTTGTAATTATGTTATTTCTGTTGCTGTTTGTTCTTTAGATCGCTGGCATTCTCGCTTAGGTCATGTATCTAAAGATCGTCTAAAACTCTTAACTAGTTCAGGCCATCTTGGCTCAGTATCCTCAGACTCTTTATCTGCTTGTACGGGTTGTAAATTTGCTAAACAAACAGCGCTACATTTTCCCTCTAGTACCTCATTATCTGTTTCTACCTTTGACTTAGTTCATTCTGATATTTGGGGACCTGCTCCTTCTTCTTCTCTCTCTGGATTCTCTTACTACATAAGCTTCATTGATGATTTTTCTCGTTACACCTGGCTATATCTTATGCGCTCTCGATCTGAAGTATTTGCCATTTACTCTCAATTTACACAAATGATACATACTCAGTTCGGTCATCGGATTAAAATTCTTCGAACTGACGGCGCTAAATAGTACCTCTCTACATCTTTTCGTACTTTACTTTCCTCTCACGGCACTCTTTCCCAGCAGTCTTGTCCTTATACACCCGCTCAGAATGGTGTCGCTGAGCGCAAGCATCGCCATATTCTTGACACTACTCGTGCTCTTCTCCTTACTTCGTCTGTTCACCAACTTTTTTAGGCTAAAGCTGTTCTCACTTCTATCTATCTGATCAATAGAACACCCTCTTCTGCACTTTCTGGTTTTACACCTTATGAGCGTCTTTTCTACTGTGACAACCAGAGTGCCATCAAAATTGCAGCTAATCCAGTGTTTCATGAACGCACCAAACATCTTGAGGTTGCTCTTCATTTTGTCCGTCATCACTATCTTGCCGGCACTATTCGTCTTCCTTATGTTACCTCCGCCCACCAGCTTGCTGATTTTTTCATTAAATCTCATACTATTTCTCGTTTCCAGTTTCTAATAGGCAAACTCTCGGTTTATGACCTACCGTGAGTTTGAAGGGGTGTGTTAGGGTTCCTTGTACATACATGTATTATATGTTAGGGTTACATGTATTATACTTATATATATACGTATACTCTTTCTTCTTCTCTATATATTTGTAGTCATTCTTATCAATACAAGTGATCATTTTCCTCTTACAATGTTAATCGAAATTATATATTTTCTAATTAAAAAAGTTATTTTATTACTCACAAATATTTATTGTCATAAAAATTTTCTAGAAGTAATCTATTAATATATGTATTTAAATAATTAAATTGGTGGGATAATTAAGTGAGTCACCAAGCCCCTCTAACCAATGAGGGACCGGCTGGCTTTGCTACCGACTTCTAGCTTTTTATTTACTAACCAATTTTAATATTTTGATTAATTTGAAAAATCCATCTAGCTTTTTATTTACTAACCAATTTTAATATTTTGATTAACTTGAAAAATCCAAGATTTGAGAATTTAGCAAAGTTACTTAAAATGACTTTTAAATAATTTTAAGTATTTAATTAAAGTGTTGGAAAGTAACTTATTCTTTCAAAATGACGAAAAAGGGTATGCAATTTATTAAAAGAAATAAATATGCCAAATTAAATTTAATTATAATTATTTCAAACTTATATATGTCAATGATATTAATATTTAGTTTTGGGCGTGAGTATATAGTAGAATAGTTCAAGGTGTGCAACTATGCGTCGCTAGCCCATTGGTACATCCATGCATTACTCAGTCACACTTTAACAAGTCATGGTGATAGCACATTAGTCATGACCACCAAATACATGTTTTACTTATTCAGCATGGTCAAGAGGATGCCACTGCATATTGCATGTCCATTAGCCATGGTTTTGATGCATCAGGCTTATGATCTAAAGGGTGGTAACTATTTTTATTAGATCGTGCATCACACGAATTGGATGAGGGCTTAGGGACTGTTTGGTACGGAAGTGATTTTCTGAAGTGGTGAGTTCCTGGAAGTGGCCACTTCAGGGAAATGTATAGTTCAGTTGGAAGTGTGGACTTCTGTGTGTTTGGTTGTTGCTGGAAGTGTCACGTCAGTAACCACTTCCAGTGTTTGGTTGGTTGAAGTGAAATCTGGAAGTGACCACTTCAGCCACTTCATGGTGTTTGGTAAGAGGTGAAGTGGGTGTATGATCACCACTTCGGGGGGGGTATGGTTACCTCCCTTGTAATATTTATGATTAAAATTTGTAATTATTCAATTAGTGTATATTTATTTATTATATTAATATGATGTAAATTTCATCCTATTTTGTTTATTGAATTTGTAATTTTGTGAATAATTTGTAATTATTCGATAAATGGTTATTTATTTAGTTACAAAAAAACGATATATAAATTTTGATCAATTTTATTTATTACATTTGTAATTTTGTGATTGCAATTTAATTATTACATAATTGTTTATTTCTGTACTCTTTTAACATGGTCTACATTTCATACAATTATGTTTAAATTTGTAATTGTGTGATTACATTTATTTTGTTAACTTTTGTTTATTAAGTTTTTAATTTCATTATTAAGTTTAATGTTGTTTTTTAAGTGTGATGTAAATTTCGTTCGAATTTGTTTATGCAATTATTAGGTTATTACGGTGAAATTATACAATAGCAAGTGTTTACTTATTTTTCTGGTCGAAAGCGATCTAAAATTTGTAGACACTTTTAATTAATTATTCGATAATTTCATGATAATTTCCATGCTTATTTCTTAATTTCCAATAAAGTGTTGTTGGCATAAATTTACTAGCAAACACCGGATAAATGAGAACAATTGCTACTATCAATTTACTTGTAGTTGCTCGCAAAGGGCTTGCTCCAGCCAGAAGAAAAAATCTAATTTTCTCAAGGGGCATGTTGCGCTTAGACATCACATTGATCAGCAGGTGAACATTTAAAATAAAAAATTCCCTCACAAGATTCAACTAATGAATAACAATGGAAGCCTTTTTTAAGTGTATAGAAACAAGAATGAAAAATACAACGGTGACACAAAATCACGTAACGGGAAATGGTATCAATCGAACAAGCTGTTAACAAAAACTTTCAAGGCTGAAGAGGTTTTTTCTGACAACCTACAAAGTGATAGAGAGCTCATTTACAATGTTTTATTTGAATTGGATGATAGAGAAAGAGTTCCATGGTGCAAGTCTCCAGTCGCCCGAATTATGAAATACTATACTTTTATTGGTTCATATTTTTCACCTATCGTCCCGCCTTTCTGCTTCTGCAACTGAATGTATCGGAGAGTGCTGGCAAAGAAAGCTTCTGCTGCAGGGTCTGTTGTTGCATTTTCACTTTGCATTTCAGTTGTGATTAATTCGATCAGACTTTGGATGGCGGCGGTTGTGATCTGGGAATTCCCTTTCTCGAAGAAATATAAATACCTGAGAACATGAAGGTGAATGTTCAGTGTCATTAATAAGGGAATTATGATTTCATAAAATAAAATACAGTAGGAATGTGTTTTTAGGAATTTACTTGTTAAGGATTTCATAAAATAAAATACAGTAGGAATGTGTTTTAAAAAAAAACAAAAATAAGAACAAGAAACAAGGAGGTTGCTGCTGTACAATTGAAAGTTGAAACCATAAATTCATGACTAGAAAGTCATCATCCAATCAAGGCACAAAATATTCTATATCTCCTATTCTGGAACTAAAGCTACCAACAAAGAACTATATAAACCACAGCAGAGAAGGAATAAATAAAACAAGTTACCAGATATATATATATATATATATCCTTATTCTTTGTAACTCAGAATTCCATATAAGATAATAAAATGAGAATTTCAAGAGAGAGTTACTCACTGATACTTCTTCTTCATAGAGTATAAATGCTTGAGTAAAAAATTCATATGCAACTGGTTCGAGATCACAATCATTAGCAGCCTAATGCAGGGAAAATTATGAGCCAAAAAGTTTCACCATTCATGAAGAATGCAAGTAGTTGTTCGAAGATATACCTCTGCACATTGCAGGTAGAGTCTTAGGGCCAATTCTGGTGAAGGAACAGATGATAATGGCTCAATAATCTGCATGAAGACCAAAATAGAGCTTCAAAAAGGAGAAAATTCATTTTAACCTATCACAAGTTTCAAGTAAAAGAAATAACATGAAAGAGAAGATGGTAAGCTACGATTCACAAGCTCGCACAAAAATGGAAAGAGAAGTTCTTCACTTTTCTTGTAAATATAAGTTATACATTTCAACTGGCAACTACTGCAAAGGAAGGCAGGAGCCAAGCAGTACTGAGGATATTATATCAAAGGTCCTCACAGACACATTACAATGATCTTATTGATCTAATTTATAATAAAATTAGACTAAATTTTATTATAATTCCTCCTATCCAATGTCTAGCATAGTCATTAATTTGTTTAGGAAATGGAAAATAATCATCAATAGAAAAAAAGAAGATACGGCATATCAATGTTTGGCTGATACTGATCAGTTTAACATAAACAACCCTACTAAAATGAAATATTTCCAAAGGAAGATTTGTAAAGTAGTGAATGACTATGAAAATGAAAACATATTGCCACAATGCCATATAAGAATACACAACTATATTTATCATCATATGGAGTAAATTGAAAGTCAAACCTTAAGAGCAGAAAACACAAGAGATGGCACAGTGAACGGAAGGCGTTTTGGACCCCCAAAAGGATAGTTGAAGAATTACCGCATCGTCCAAAGTATATAACCTACAAATTGAACACGTCAACAACGATAAGAAAGAAACACATGCATGTCTACGTAGTCTGTTGATTAGGCTGATTCAGTCCGATAGAGGCAACGACTAGTCATTAGGGTCCTCCACCAATAAACCTTCGAACCCATATTGTTCGAAACTCAATCTTCTTCGCCATGAAACCTCTCGCATCAGCCTCGCGTTGTTGAAGGTAGTCGAACACATCGTGCAATACCTCCTCCTCGAAGCCTTCCAACTCCATGACTTTCGTGTACAGGGTCTCAGTCCAGTGACAAGTTGTCTTCGATATTGCGGCAGCCATCTCACCGACAGCAACAACGAGTTCACCAATCACCGCGCTGTTCCGGTTGCCCTTACCTGCGCGTCGTTGTGTAGGCGTGGACGATGTCGCCCGACTGCTGCCAATATGTGGAGTAGAGTCAGCATCAGCATCTTCCTCACTCTGTTGTTCGGTTGGGATTGAGTCAACCATGTCAGCGTCGACATCATTGTCTGACTTTTCACCTAGATCAGAGAACAGTGATGTCGCGTACTGGCCCGTGGCATTATCCTCGCCGCATATAATTCTCAGCCCTTCGTAGTGCTCGATGGGTCTGTTGATGAACGGACGCGCACCAGGATGTGCCTGTACGAAGCAGTAGTCATGCATGAGTACTTACGCAAGATTTGAGTTTAGTAAGAGCTAATTCGTTTCGAACCTCAACGTACGCTATCGCCACCAGTGGGTCCAAGGTGATCGTCTTTGTGTCCTCGTCCCATTCCGCGTCGCTGAGTTCACGAGCTCTCTTAATCTCAACGAAGCGGGCCTTCAAGGTGCGGTAGTGATTCTCAACATTGTCGGAGGTGAAATCAGTCCCAAATTGGTTGTTCACCGACACAGCAGCAAATGCGAACGCCACCCGTTTGAATGACTTGTCACACTTTAGACCTTTCTTGGCTTGTTCAACAAGCAACGGAATGAGGAAAGCGTCGTACTCATTCTTCCACCTTTTATTTGGTGTTCCTCGTCTGTTTGCACTAACCTTCGGTGCCGCACCCTTTCCATGTGCACCGCCAGTAGCATTGCTAGGCCCTTCCATTTGCAAGTCTTCAACAGATAACAATCGAAAAAGTTAGATACGGTGTTGGACATACAGTAGTACTGAGCACGTGTTACCGTGCTGCGTGACATAAAATGCAACTTTTTTTTTCCACTGCATCACAAAACTGTGGAGTGCAAAAAACCATGGAGGTCAATCAAAAATAAAGTAACACATGTAATTGATTCAAGAAATTACAAATAATAACACAAGACAAGGGAAAGTTGCATGTAACTGCATCAATCATAGCGAAAGCAAAAAAAAAGCTACCATGAAATTGTTTTTATGTCATAGTTTGTGAGAAGTACATGAAATGGGCACCAATGTAAGGGACGATAAAGTAATATACGCTCATAAATCATCTATTGTCATTTCAAATCACGGGTTCGAACTGTAACCACTCCACATGTCGTTAGCTATCGCTTCCCTAATATCCGCCCATTGTCGGTTCTCCCGCTGTTGTTCACGCCGAGACCGGCTTTGCGACGATGAAAGTACATCATCCAGTTGTGCAGTAGCATCATTCAAAAACTGGTCGTCTGGGTCAACCCTTGCGATGTAGTTGTGGATAATACAACATACAAGTACTAACTTCACCTGCGTCCTAAATGGGAAGAACGGATGTGACGTAAGGATTTTGAACCGGTTCTTCAAAATAGCGAATGTGCGCTCCACACGCGACGTCAGCATAGAATGCCTAAGATTAAAAAGTTCACTGGGGTTTGTAGGCGGTCTACCACTGTGTTCTTTTAGATGATATCTAACACCCCGATAAGGTGCTATGAAACCGGGCATTGTTGTGTACCCAGCGTCGACAAGGTAATACTTCCCTATATGGTGCGATCATATATAAGTTTGTAATCAATCTATCTTATTAGAGCAAACATCAAGGAATATAACGCAAACCTTCATATATTTTAAGACCCTCGGGGGGTGGCCGTGATATCGCATCCCTAAGGACTGTGAAATCATTTGCCGAGCCTTCCCAACCGGCCAATACATACGTAAATTTCAAGTCTGGGTTGACCACAGCGAGCACATTTTGAGTGAGTCCTTTATGACCGCGGAAGCGTGGCATGTCTTGTGACGGCACGGATACAGCAATGTGTGTCCCATCCAACAAGCCTATACAGTCCTACATGATTTAATTACTACGTCAATCATTATTAATTGTTTTGTAATGAAAAAACAAACCAGCTACATGTATGTGTTCTTACTTTGAAATAAGGGTACCAATGTCGACTGTTCTCAATGTCGGGGTGGCATGTGGTGCTTGGCGGGCGGACAAAGTCGTCACGGATTGAACACAGTGCGCGTAGCACCATGTTGAAATAACGACTTATTGTCTCACCCGAGCGAAGGAATTCCACTCGCATTACGCGATTTTTAGTGTTGTGGCCTACCACGTGCAGGAACATCGCAAGTTGCTCCTCTATTGATGTATGCCTGGTGTCCACTAGGAGGTGCTTGTCCCGCATAATTGACGCCAGGTGCAAAAATGGGCCGACATCCATCCTAAGGTAACTGACACAATAATCTGCCCCGCTCCGCAATATGCGCTCCATGTGTTTTTTCCGGGTCAAGTCGCGGAACATCGACGGCTCCCTATACCTAGTGGGACTGTCCTCGCCTTTACACTCGATCAAGACCGCGACAACGACAACCATGGTCGCGAACGCGGCCACCATCGGCAACGAAATCGCTTCAGTTACGGACGATTCCATTGACCTAGTTATTGTGCATTTTGTACAATTTGTTTTCAGTAGATGTACGTAAGGTGATAATTTCACAAAATTCTACCGTAATAACAACATGAGTATACGTAGACACGGCATGAACATTGTGAATGTCATGCTAGTATGGGATGCAAGTAAAAGAGCGACATACTATCAGCAATGTTACGCATGGAACGAGACACATAGGCAATAAGAAATAAGAAGTAAGATACAGACAATACATGCAAAAATAAAGACAAACAAATCCGAAAAAGTAAAAGCGTACGAAAGTAATTTATTTGGGCTCGGAACCAGCGCGAACGCGTTGCAATCAGCGAAGCATACCACGAGACGCACACAAGGCTGCATCGGTTACCATTTGATTGCATAGATACGAACTGTCTAATTAGGATATATCGTTCGCAGTGGTACTACACAAAAGGGGGGCGATTTTAGCGGGCCAAAATCTATCTCTACGGAGTATGCTATCGGGCAGCCATGCTGCCTCGCCATTGCGCAGTCTCAAGTGGTATGCTGTAGAGAAAGGTGCTGGATTTTGTGATATTTGGGCGAGCGTCGGTATTATTTGCTACGCGCAATCGTCATCGCCCCCAAAAACAACAAAAATCATGCACAATAGGCAGAATTGAGGAAGTGCACCACAGGTTACAATTCATTCAGAAAAATTCATTCAAGGGAGTGCAAACAACTATTTTGTTGCAATTTGAGGCAGTGAACTATAGATTATAATTCCCTAATGAAAAACCGGCCTTCATAAATTTAACCATTCCATGATAATTACTTCCATTCAAGCAAAACATTTCAAGAACTAGGTATGAAGAAAACTATAAGGTACAAGTACAAAACCTGCAAGAACAAAGTTAGAAATAAATTCAGACAACATTATCACAATCATATGCATAAATGAATCATACCAATCACTAATTCACGATGCAATAATTGCTGCGCCAAAACAGATGAAAACAATATGAAGACATAGAACTAGGGCAGCTAATGGAATCATAAGAATCATGTTTGCAGGACCATATGCATCTCTTAAAAAATCAAAGCATGTGAGGGAAAAAAAACAAACAAACTACTTGATAAGATGGAGTGCAAGGTACATGAGCTGCAAAAAAAAAACTATAGACTTTAATTCTATCACCAAATTAGACCATCTACTTAACAAGTTTAAGGAGTAGGCATGAGATTGCATTATCGTTGCAACATGTTGAATTATCAAGAGAGTGCAAACAACTATTTTGTTGCAATTTGAGGAAGTGAACTATAGATTATAATTCCCTAATGAAAAATTGGCCTTCATAAATTTAAGCATTCCATGATAATTAGTTCCATTCAAGCAAAAAAATTTCAAGAACTAGGTATGAAGAAAACTATAAGGTACAAGTACAAAACCTGCAAGAACAAAGTTAGAAATAAATTCACACAACATTATCACAATCATATGCATAAATGAATCATACCAATCACTAATTCACGATGCAATAATTGCTGCGCCAAAACAGATGAGAACAATATGAAGACATAGAACTAGGGCAACTAATGGAATCATAAGAATCATGTTTGCAGGACCATATGCATCTCTTAAAAAATCAAAGCATGTGAGGGAAAAAAAACAAACAAACTACTTGATAAGATGGAGTGCAAGGTACATGAGCTGCAAAAAAAAAAAACTATAGACTTTAATTCCATCACCAAATTTGACAATCTACTTAACAAGTTTAAGGAGTAAGCATGAGATTGCATTATCGTTGCAACATGTTGAATTATCAAGAGAGTGCAAACAACTATTTTGTTGCAATTTGAGGAAGTGAACTATAGATTATAATTCCCTAATGAAAAATTGGCCTTCATAAATTTAAGCATTCCATGATAATTAGTTCCATTCAAGCAAAAAATTTCAAGAACTAGGTATGAAGAAAACTATAAGGTACAAGTACAAAACCTGCAAGAACAAAGTTAGAAATAAATTCACACAACATTATCACAATCATATGCATAAATGAATCATACCAATCACTAATTCACGACGCAATAATTGCTGCGCCAAAACAGATGAGAACAATATGAAGACATAGAACTAGGGCAACTAATGGAATCATAAGAATCATGTTTGCAGGACCATATGCATCTCTTAAAAAATCAAAGCATGTGAGGGAAAAAAAACAAACAAACTACTTGATAAGATGGAGTGCAAGGTACATGAGCTGCAAAAAAAAAAAAAAAAAAAAAACTATAGACTTTAATTCCATCACCAAATTAGACCATCTACTTGACAAGTTTAAGGAGTAGGCATGAGATTGCATTATCGTTGCAACATGTTGAATTATCAAGAGAGTGCAAACAACTATTTTGTTGCAATTTGAGGAAGTGAACTATAGATTATAATTCCCTAATGAAAAATTGGCCTTCATAAATTTAAGCATTCCATGATAATTACTTCCATTCAAGCAAACAATTTCAAGAACTAGGTATGAAGAAAACTATAAGGTACAAGTACAAAACCTGCAAGAACAAAGTTAGAAATAAATTCACACAACATTATCACAATCATATGCATAAATGAATCATACCAATCACTAATTCACGACGCAATAATTGCTGCGCCAAAACAGATGAGAACAATATGAAGACATAGAACTAGGGCAACTAATGGAATCATAAGAATCATGTTTGCAGGGCCATATGCATCTCTTAAAAAATCAAAGCATGTGAGGGAAAAAAAACAAACAAACTACTTGATAAGATGGAGTGCAAGGTACATTAGCTGCAAAAAACAACTATAGACTTTAATTCCATCACAAAAATAAACCATCTACTTAAGAAGATTATAGGGTCATGATATCTACCAATTGTTTGGAAAAGTATTTTGGTATGTAATCAATTTATCCTCAAGTCATAACAATGACCAAATGAACAGGACCAATGGCATTTTCATTCCAATTCAGAAATTAGTTTCCAATTTCTAATGTTAAAGAAATAGAACATGGAACAGACACAAGTTGCACTCTAAATGCCATAAACCAGAAGCAAATTTATCACAAGCGATATATTTAACACTTCAAACTTAAAAATTTGCATGTAAAGGAGCTAGAAACAATATATCTAACAAGTACCCATTGAGCGTAATAAACTAACATAAAGCATTCTTCAACACCCAATAATAAGATTCGAAGGGTTAATAGCAAAGGATGTGAGTGGAAGATTGTAATTCTACTATTTGGTTTTTAATAAACAGAAAACTAGCATCAAAGAATGGAAGATTGTTTTATATGTGATTCAGGCCGTTACATCAATACCACCTACACAACCAAAAGATGTCCCTGTACTCACTAGAGTAAAATATCTCGTTGAAGGATTAAATGGGAAAAAGTTGAGATGACTCTATGTTCAAATATCTTACCCAAATCAGCTTTACTTCGGATATCAATCTGCACAAATGAAACCCTTTAAGGTGAAATTGTGATTGATATAAACACATCGAAGGCTAACAGGTGCGTACAAGTTGGTACAAAATTTTTTCATATTAGAATCAGGAACTAATGGGGAGAAACCATACTCAAGCATGGGTAAAATATTACTCAAGAAATGACTTTTCCGCTGCGTTTGGTAGTAGACTAAACTAAAGATAAAGAAAAGTTATTTTAAAGAAAGAGGAATTGAAAACAAATTCTATTTTGCAGATATGTTGAAGAAGAGAACATAAGATGAAGAAAAAACAACAATCGGAAAACCACAAAATAGCGAACCCTAGAAAGGGGAAACCAACACGATGCAATGTCGGGCTGAGAATCGCTTACAAAGACACACAATTTCAACCTTCTCCGGCAGTGAAACCCCAACGAAAACCTTAAAAGAAAGTCAGGAGAATGCGAGAACGACGAGGCAGCGAAGGCAAAAAATTAAATGAACAATATACTGAAAAACACCTTAATAAACGGTGGGATGTGTAGATCAACGAAGAACCCCGTGTTAACAAACCTTCTCTATCGATTAGAGACACCGGAGCTTTGGCTTGCCGGTTTTTTTTCACTGGACGTCACCTGCGAAGAGAGAGGCAAGAAGGTAGGACGCCGGGATGCGGATCGGTGTCTCAAAGGAGAGATCGCACCGACGAGGTTTCGGGAAAGATGGCGGCCAGCAAACCCTTGATGGATGAGTGGGCGAAGGAGTGGGGAAGGGGGTGAAGCTGGACGTCACCTGCGAAGAGAGAGGCAAGAAGGTAGGACGCCGGGATGCGGATCGGTGTCTCAAAGGAGAGATCGCACCGACGAGGTTTCGGGAAAGATGGCGGCCAACAAACCCTAGATGGATGAGTGGGCGAAGGAGTGGAGAAGGGGGTGAAGTGGAGGTGACGATAAAAACTCGTGCGACCGAAGTGGATGATCACGTGTATTTCACGTGCGCCGAAGTCAGGGGTCGAAGTGGTGGCTTCGACCCTTTTCTTCCCGAGTTGTAGCGTCGAAGTGGAGGGGTGCCGAAGTTGTCACATCGCCAGTTCGGTGACAACTTCGGTGAACCAAACACTATGAACTGGCCCGGAACTCTCCACCTCGGTGACTTCCCTCTCCACTACGGGGAAACAAACGAGCCCTTAGAGTTCCAAATGCCATTAGTGAGATGACGGTTGTAGGAGGATTGAGACCACTGACGCATGTTTTCCTTCGCTCTATGGGTATATGATAGGAGTGACTTAGCCTAAGACTCATACTTTAATAGCGCATTATTCACAAGTCAAACCCTTAGCATGATAAACATTAGATAGTAAGGAGTCTAAGGAGGAAGGCCAAAAGGCCAGACCCTAAGCTCTTAGTTGCTTAACCACTAAGGAGTTGTTTGGTTGTCTGTAAATAATTTTACATGTAAGTAAAATTACAGTGTAAATGAAAATACTATATTTTAACTTACATCACAGCTGTTTGGTTTGTTGTAATTTGAAATGCTGCGTTTACTTTTTCTTTATTTGGTTTGATGTAAATTGAGGAGTATGATTACCATGTAAATAAAATGGTAAGATTACCTCTATCACATACTGTTAATACTAGTTATTTAATATTATTTATAAAATCTTTTAATTATATACTATGCTTAAATTTTATTCCTAAAAGCTATTAATTATATTAACTCTCATTATTTAGGATTAATATTAATTTAAAAAATTGATTAATTTAGTGGTGGTTTATTAAATTTAAAAATGTAATGTAATTCAATTATATGCTATAAAAATATTTTTTTCTATATAAATTAAATAATAATTGGTATTTTAAAATATAATAATATATTAAATAAAACATAAATAACTATTTTTGTAATCATGTTAATACTACTAATTATGTTAATATTAGTTCTAATTATTTAATACTTTTCATATTAATTAATTAATTAATTATTTAAAGTATTTTAATGATAATAATCTTTTTTTTAAAAAATTAAATATTTTAAATTGAATATTTCTTTGAATTTTATTACTTAAAATTTATTTTATCATTAATTTTAAAGATAATTTAATTTATTAAATATTTTTATAATTAATTTTAAGATAAAATGGTGGTGAGTGGATACCACTTATTTTACTGTATTTTAATTTACAACAAATTTTGATGTAAGTTGAAATGTTGTAAAAGTGGGTGAGATGTAAGTCCACTTACATGTAAGTGGAACTTTTACATCAAATCAAACAGTCACTTACATGTAAAACCACTTACATCACAACTACTTACAGCTAACCAAACAACCCCTAAGAAAACAACGATCACTTACTCTTTATTTGGTTGGAGGAGTTTGGAGGGTTGAGAGAGAGTTTAGAAAAGTAGAGGTTGTTTTATTGGGGGATTTTGAAAGAGAATGCGGAGTTTGGAAGGGTGGTGCCCCCCCCGAAACACTCCACACACCACTCCTCCAAATCGGGGTCTTTTGGAGGAGTGTGGTTTTTCATTGTTTATTTTGACCAAAATGCCCCTGTTTTTTTTGATATATTACACATATCCTCTTTAAAATACCCCTATTTTAATTTTTTTAAATTAAAAACTTATTTATTTTAAAAAATATATACTTTTGAAGATAATATATTTGATATATTAATATTAACCGATAGAATAGATTAGTACGATTATCTATTATGCTATTATATTAAATTATAATGGTTACCCTTGTGAAACCCCGAGGTAATTAACCTCCATTTTAATTTTTTTAATTTTTTATTATTTTTAAATTTTTTATATAGGTGATTATAGTTCTTTTCTCAAAATTATGTTATCCAGTAATTTGTAATTTAATTTTGTGAAACAGAAGATATTTCTTATTTAAATTTAATTATAAAAAATATTTTTAAAAAAGGTAAATTGGTCAATATACATTATACTCCCCTTCATTCCTCCATCTAACCAAACAAATGATTTGGATTACCCCTCCAATGAACCAAACATAATATTTTTACAAACTTTCCATCCTCCTTCCCTCCTAACTCCCCCTCACTCTCCTCCCCTAACTCCTCCTTTGAACCAAACAAGGGGTTAGAACACGAATCACATAGTTGGCAAAAAGCATGGTTTCACTATAGGCACAACATGCTTAGGTGACAGCTGGATAGAGACAATCTATTAAGGGCCATGTGAGACCCGAAAGCACACAAAATCAACTACGCGAGTTGTTTAATGAATTAAAGGCACTCATTTGAGACTTTACTTGATACACTAGATTAGGATGACTAAACCAGGAGCTTAAATTATCGCTTCTATTATTTTGTTTTCTTTATGTTGATATCTTTTGTTTCTATTTACTTATTTTGAGATAGTTTGCAAGGAGGTATCTCTTGTTAAACTTGCTTTTATTTTATTGGAATGTTAGTATGCTCTTTGTCATTTTATTAATTTTTATTTTGGTAAGCTACATAGATCTCCCGCATATTACACATGATTTTCATGGGTTGTCTGCGGAGGTCCCTTTTTGAAGAAGTTTCACACCGCTTCTTGATGCCATGCGCACCCCTCAAGAGGAGCGATGCCTAGAATGAGATAGAAAGCTTCAATGGAGATAGCAACACACACCTATATGAACTAAGATAGCATTTGTTTTCTTTGACTTTCTTCTTCCCTCATATGTTTGCTTTTCTATTGATACACTTCATTTAATGGTATAATATCTACATTGAGGACAATGCATGATTTAAGTGTGGGAAAAGAAATTTAGGTGGTAGGGCTTTCTTCAGATAGTGTTAAGCCAATGAGGGCTTATAACGATGGTGCGTCTGGGAGTCTCTTGATTTGGGGGGATAACTAGTGATAGGCTCATAACGAATATGCAACTTGATGGCCTATCATGAGAAAAAGCTATCTAAGAGACTGTGTGAAGCTACTACCAAATAAAACAGATGTAAATAGTGTTGAGAGTGTACATAGAGAATAAGATCTAAGTTTGTGTAAGCATACTCAAGTGAGAGTAGAAATTAGTTACATATTAGCACTTGATTCTCCTTCAATTTTTGAGACTTCTACCTTTTGGAGCCTAAGGGTCCGACCACTTATCTTTCTTTGTTTCTCAATTTAATTGCTTGAGGACAAGCAAACACTTAGACTTATAGTGTGAGGATATTTTGATAAGTGCTTTTTGGAAGCATATTGGGTTAAAGAAATGAAATTGATGCAAGTTGGAGTAAAAAATGAAGTCAAAAAGAACTTTCGAGATCCACATGACCCCTTACACATGTGGTGGTGAAAAAGACCTAGGAAGAATTTAAAGTGTGTTACAAGTAAAATTTCTAGTTTCACCACTCCCTCACCATAGCCGTGTTGAGGGTATGGTGAAACCATCCATGGGTCAAACACGCCCATGTGGGACGCGTTGAGAAGTTTTGAGCTCCTATTTAATTGGCTTTAGGTGCGATTAGGGAATTATTCAAAGTCCAAAAAAACTTTTTTTAATGGGGGGAAACATTCTTTTGAAGGAGATTTGCATGCTTTCACCGTTGGTTGGGTTTAAAGAGTGATTTTCTTGGGATTTTGGAGTAGAATAGTGAGGGGATGTTAGAGGATCGAAGGGAAGACGTTGGAGAGGAGATTATTGACATCAAGACTTTGGCTCCTCACTAAGTTTCATGCTTTCAAGCTTTCATCATTGTGGCGATTGAGGGAGTTTCTAGTATGTTTTTCTTTGTTGATTTAGCATGCAATGGTTATTTTGTGAACATTGTTGTCATGAGTACCTAAACTTTCCTTGGGTTTCCAAATTGAGGATCTCTAGGATGAATCTTGTATTTTGAATCTTAATCTTTCCAGACTTAATAGAGGTTTATTGATTGTGGTTTTTCTATTCACGTGTTGAATGCCATAGATCTCTAATAACAAAAGCTATAATCTATGATTGTTGCTCATGAATGTAATTGAGAAATCAATTATGAGTAGATCTACCATAGGTAAAGGGTGTTGAAGATGAGCTGGAGTGCCCATCCTTGGACAAGAAGCCTTTAGTGCTCAATCTTAGTGAAAGACTCCTTGGGTGTAATGCTTTCATGCTTAATTAGGGTTTAAGAGAGATCTTTCCCTAATCTTGTATTGAATTAGATGCAAGTAGATTTGATAAAAGCATTGGCATACTTGTAGAGTCTCAAGGTCTAATCCAACCTTGACTTAAGTCTAGTTAACATCCAAATAGTTGAGAAGTCCTTGGTGGAATCGATTCTGGGACCCTCTCTACTGAATGATAACCCTTATTAGTTTTTGCTCTCGTACTCTCTTAGCTTCTTAGTCAGTTCTATTAGTTTCTTTTAGAACACAAAAGCCCATTTCAAGTGGTAGGCTAATAGGAAGTTAGTTAGTACTAGTGCTTATACTCCTAATGGGATCATCATTCTGTGTTTTCACTCACACTTTATTACTTGAGTGATCTATGCATCACAATAGGTAAACACTCACCTTGTGTGTAGGAGCTTCTGATTCTTCTATTCACGTGCTTAATTTGTTGTCATAGCTTAGTTGTATATTTTGAAATTCTTGCTAATACATTGGTTCTCTAGGTTTAATTAAAATAACAATAGGCATATATTCTTTATCAAGGTCAAACAAAACATTTGCTATAAGTTTGTATTCAACATACGGTTATTCTATAATAATTAGAGCATTTGGCATGAATTCAACTAGTTATACTTACTTTCTTTGTTGTACGCACCACATTCATCTTCGATTTGGAGTGGGCACTAAAAATGTTCTCTAATGTTTTCCCCAGATTGGATGAGGTTGAACTTCCCATCACTTGTGTTGTGACAAGGTTTACTATATATCGATATATAATGAGTGTATGAAGTATGTCATTATGACAAAGTGGACTCTAATCAAGGAGAGAACCCAT
The DNA here is from genome assembly GCA_902712375.1 of Dioscorea dumetorum. Taxonomy (NCBI): domain Eukaryota; kingdom Viridiplantae; phylum Streptophyta; class Magnoliopsida; order Dioscoreales; family Dioscoreaceae; genus Dioscorea; species Dioscorea dumetorum. The sequence goes on along the minus strand of CACTHL010000128.1, from coordinate 9,825,918 downwards.
TGTTATTCATCTTGCTAGAAGTTTAGGTAGTTTCAATATGCTTTCAATTTGTCCTCGCATTTTATATTTTATTGGCATTTTTCGTAATATAAGAGGCTAAACCTTCCTTGGTGCCCCGATCATAAATCTTGAGATTTTTTTTAATTGATTTTCATTTTAATTTATCTACTATGAATTGTTCTTATGAATCTTTTATGTTGCTTTATTCTTGTATTTGATAATATGAAAGTCCCAAATATATACTTTATTTGCATTATTAGAGTTGATAAATCAATAATGTATAGATCACACATGGGGGGTATTTGAGTGCACGTATAGTGTTAGGATGTGGTACACCCCTTGCGTATCCGCAAATGCACGGGTCGTACAAGTAGTATAATGTACCGGAGGGTCGGGTCATATATTCCACAGGGATTGGTATATCTCCTAATACTATCTTCCTACTTAATATCTAATCAACTGAAATTAGGGTGAATTGACTCTAACTTGAGAAAGAGAGAAGTTGAGGGAAGAGGAATCGTACTAGAGTGAGAGAATTGGGATTGCTCAATGGAGGAGATGGGGCCCCGGGTCGATCACTTGGTGCTACCTAACTTAGATTCTTACAGCACTTATTTGGAGTGTCTCTCACGAACCCTAAATTCTAGAATCTTGTTGTGCTATGTGGAGGATACATGTAATGTAAATGAAACCTTAAGTTGAATTCTAAGTTCTTGCATCAATCGAGAAGATATGCAGGTTAAGTCAAAATCAAGACCTCAAGGTATTCAAAACACTCAACAACCATCAATGAAGCCAACAACCAAAGATTTAAAAAGGGAAACAAAGACATCCATAAATGCTGTGATAGAAGAATTCAAGTTCAAAAATACACACACAAGTTCTCAACTCGGGGCTCCCAAGAAGAGTTTAGCCCCTCATAGATTCAAACAACAAAGAAATAACTGAAAAAGCAAATACAAAAAAAAAAAATCAATGACTCCCTATTTGCTTCCATCTTTTTTTTCCGTCTGAGGTCCTGATGTCAGTGGATCCTCTCCTCCCAATTGGCCTACAATTCGCGCGTGGTTCCCTCTCTGATGGTCAAGGTGACTATACAGGTTTCTCCCCTAAGCTTTCTCCATTTTTCCCCGTCGAAAAGTCCCCCAAACCCTAACTTTCAGGGTGTTTTAACACTCTCCCGATGTGAACACGGCCGTGCTTAGGCCGTGTTCTAAGCCGTGCAAATTGCTGCCAAATAAAAACTCTGAACCTCAGCTGCCTGTAATCTGCACGGGGTTCAACATGGGCATGGTGTGGTCGTGTTGCGAGTTGCACGACTGTGCTCATAGACCCCAAGCCGTGCCGACTCTGGCTGAATTCTTCTGTGAATTGCACGCCTTGGGACATGGGCGTGTTGAGGCCGTGCTTAGCTTGGTGAGGTTTCTTCTAAGTTTCTTAGCTACCAAAATCGCTCAAAATTATTTCTTTTTGCTTCGGGCTTCGCTATCTGCATAGAAAATTAGAAATACCTCAAATAGCACTGAAATGGGAGAATTAATACCAACATACTCATGAAACAACGGGTATACAATGGAAAATATATCTATATGAAATGCAATCATCAAATACCCCCACACTTGAATTCCGAAAGCTTGAGGAGCGAAGAGGAGCAAGTGCCTTAGTCAATTGAAATCTCGTGGAAGATTTTTACTCTTACTTCGTACTGCCGTGAGTGTGTGCGGCCTAAGGAAATGCGTCACGAATGTCTTTGAGGGGGTCTAGTTCAAGCCACATTTATTTTTCTTTCACGATGACTCCTAAACTGGGTAGTAGCTTCATACACCCTAGAGGCAGCCATTTCACCCAGTAGGTCATCAAAAATGACATTTGTGATTCCTAAGATCAGACTACTCAAGTGTGGCTTTCGCTTTTTCTAAAGTGATAGCTCTTTCTACCATCTTTCTTACAGAATTCGAAAGGGCATCCTAACAAGAATCCGAGTTTTCGAAATTCAATTCTTAACACTTCTTAATTTTTCTTTTCACTTTCAAGCTTTTATTGTTGACTTTGGAGTCAATCATTTTTCTTTTACAAGCCTTAAAGCTAAACCTTCCTCTCAACGAAGTGAAGCACAAAATTAGGCGAGGTGTTTGAATTAGGGTTTCCAAAGTAAGATCAAAATTAGCCTTTAAGTTCAACAAAAATACACTAGCATGCTCAGTGTCTCCTAAGATTATGAATTCTTAACCAAAAATTGTCATAGATCGTCTTGGGTCATGCACTAACATCAAAAGGCATACAAAACATACAACCCTTCCTCACACTTGAATAAAACATTGTCCTCAATGTTAAAAAAGTAAAATATGCAACACATGTAAAATGATTCAATTACATGTGGAAATAGAGTTAGGGAATTTTTACCAAGTAAAAAAAAAAGGCGATACTCCCATGAATAAACTGTGGAGAAACACTTGATTTGCATGACCATTTGATACAAGCAGCAAAGGAGTTATCCATATATCCTGAAGTAAAGCACACAAGCATTAGAGAGACGATAAAACAAGCATAATAACAAACTCATGATGAAAAGAGATCAGTTTAGTAGGGGACCCCCCTTCCTAACTGACTCAACTACAAAAAAAAGACAAACTGGAAAGAAAGAACAAGAATTGAAAAAATAACGAAAAACAGATAAAAGTAGAAACAAAGAGCTCAAAAATCGGCGCTCTCGGAGCTGGTCTCGGAGTCGGAGGCAAGGTCAGTAGTGTCAACCTCGACACCCCTGGAAGTGGAAGCAGCAGCAGCAGAATGAGGTGGTGGTGAGAGTGTGACATCCCAACGAGAAGCCAAACGCTGCACACTCCTGATCATCCATCGCCTAAAAGATGGAGAGCCGGCTGGTGGTGAGGAAAGTATAAATGAGAAAGAAATCATTTGGCGAAAGCTACTAGGAGAGCGATCAATCACGAAGGAGGTATTCTAGGCATAGACAACTCTCTACAGTTATGTTCAAGCTTTGAACAAGGTTGTACTGAAACTGTACACTTAATTTGGATTGAAAGAGTTCCTAAATCATGCTACCCCCTTTTCAAAGCGAGTTGCAACTAGTCCTATATAATGTTGACATCGACCACCCTACGACTATAGTACACTCAATGAACTCTATCTAGCATCACACGGGTTTAAGAAATAGGTAATTCTTCTCTTGAAGTAATCACCTATAATCCCATACGGAGTGAGATCAGAATGTCTTCATAAATCTGCTTTCAACTATTACATTATACAAGGAACGCTATCTTGATACACTTGCAAAAATACAGAAAGGAATCTCGCTCCCAAAGAAGCCTATCACTCACGCATATCTCACAAGAACTCTCAGCTCATGCTATGGTGAAGTTCAAAACAATGAAAAATACATGATTGAATCCAAAATACCAAGATGCAAGGTAACAATCAATGAAAGATTCGAAGATCTTCAACCAATGTTGTAAGAGTAATAGCCCTAGATTTATTTAAGCCTAAAACACTAATGAGTTTTGTTCTCAATTAATGGAGAGCGATCATACATCACAAGAAGATGAAATACATAATAAAAAGCATAAAAGACTCCCCTAATTTTCTCCGATAGGGGAATTGATGGCGGTTGCCTTAAGTCCTCAACAATGTTGCCAAAAGAAACACTTGTCTACTTCTAATCCACCCTAGGACCCTTGGCAATGCTCCGATCTGGCTCCAAAGTCATAGGAGGACCGCTACAATCCTTCTCCGCTCTTCCCCAAGCTCAAGTGTTAAAAGATTCCTCAAAAATCCTCAATAAAATTTGTTTATACCTACCCCTTATGAGTTGCTTATGAGCATAAATATGAGGCACTTTACAAGCACTTTACTGCTGTTAACCTCACCGGTAAGGTCTCCATCTAGCTGTTATGGTCTAGTGCTTACTGTAAACGCTTGACCATAAGTTTCATTGTCTGGTGCTTGCGACCTTCCTTAATGGGCATACACTAAGCCTATGTGCTCCTCTGTCTGATCTTTATAAGCTACTTTATGTGCTTAAGATATGCCCTTAAGCTCTTTTGTCTAAGTCATTATACTCTTACTAACAAGTATAAATATTCCCACAAGCTCTTCTGTCCGAAGGTTATAATTGTATATGATGGTTGTAAGAGGGTCGTAAGGTGATCTGGTTGGCTTGTTCTCTTGTTTTGGTGCTAAAGGAGATCTTTCTTTATCCTTTTTGGCATGAAATTCTTTTAGTTGACTCCCTTGAGCTCATTACACTCTGCTCATTGCCTATCATCAACCAAAGATAGATTAAGTACCATTTTCCACCCACATGATGTAAATACATTCCCAATGAATGTATAAACTGATACATAAAATGTGTTCATAAACACACTTATCAGCAATCATCGAGCAATGGATATTGTTGTATGGGATTAGGGTTTGATTGTCTGTAGAAAGGGATTAAACTATATTAGGATTCTCCATGGTCTAAGAACACTCAATAATTAGTTGATATAGAAAATCACTTGCATAGTAGTCTCAAGAGGATTGTGTTCGAGATACCATCTCCTTACCATTATTTTACTCTAGAGTTGCCATTCCATCATCTCGATTCCTTGAGTTTCTAGTTAGGTTTTAGTAATCTTCGCTCTTACCCATCAGCTATATAAATGAGGATAAGTCTATACTAGAAGATCGACCACTATGGATTCGATTACCTGATCTTCAAGCATACTTCACTTCTCTACATTACTTGTATACTTGCTGTGTAATAAGAAAAAAAAACGTTGGATTGTATGCCCCTCAACCCCTTCATACTCATCCCCCTCATTTTGGGGGGATTGAGTATGCCTTGGTATTATAATTACATTTTTACCCTCTATAAGAGAGGGAGAAGTCATATTGATTTTTTTTTTATTTTTGAATAATATTTTAGATAGAAATTAGTTTGTATTTATTTTTGAAACATTAGATTTATTAAAATTTTGGTGATTTAAAAATAATTAAATTTGGATATTTGTTTATTTTAATTAAACATAATTAAATTGTATTTGTCAATTGATATGTATAAATTTAAAATTTTATTTAAAAAAAATAAATACATAAGTAACTCCTTTAAATATTATTTATAGAAATTAGAGTCATTTAATAATTATTTCTTTTACAAATAAGATACATTATTTAATTAAAATAATCAAGGGTATAAAAGTAATTTTACAAAAATTTTCCCTTACACCTTTTCATATTCCTATCCCCATTCCCTACAACCAAACATTACTTCCCATCCCCAATCCATTTTCTCTATTCCTATCCCCATCCCCATCCCCTTCCCCCTCCCCATATTCCCATTCCCTCTAACCAAACGGACCCTCTATCTAAAAAAAGAGGAGATACATGGCGGTAAATAACAATCTTACAAAAGCCAAGTCTTATGTAAATGTGAACTTTCTACTATTATGGGCCGTTTGGTTCGCGGTAATGTGAAAACATTATCGGGAATCTGGCGGTAATGTGAAAACATTACTATGTTTGGTTACTGTAGCAATGGTAATGTGAATGGTAATGTGAGATTACCAATAGTGAAATATTACCCGATGAGATGGTAATCTGATTACCACCAAAATAGATGGTAATCCAGATTACCAGGTTGGTGGTAATCTGGAAATTTTGTTTTTTCCAATTATACCCCCACTTATTTAATTTAATTTCATATGCTTATTATCAAAACCCTAGTTTTGTTCCATTTTTATTAAAATATTTATAACATAATATATATATATATATATATATATATATATATATAATTTAATTATTTATTTATCTAAATAATTTAAATTAAAATTTTTAAAATTTTATATGTAGAGGTATTTCGGTAAATTTATTTAGTATATAATTATTTAATTATATATATAATGTAATTATATATATAATTAAATTATATATATTTTAATTATTTGTTTATCTAAATACTTTAAATTAAAATTTTCAAAATTTTATATATATGGGTGTTTAGGTAAATTTATTTAATATATAATTAAATAATTAAATATTAAATAAATTTATCTAAATACCCCTATATATAACATTTTGAAAATTTTAATTTAAAGTAGTTAGTTAAATAAATAATAAAATATATATTATAATTTAATTAATTATTTATTTATTTAAATATTTTAAATTAAAATTTTTAGAATTTTATATGTAGGGGTATTTAGATAAATTTGACATATTACTGAGGTGATTACCATGACTAACCAAACATGGTAATGAAAGATTATTAGTAGTATAAGTTTTCAACCAAACACAGTAATCTCACATTACTACAACATTCCCAGACATATAACATTACTGACCCTATTACCATGGTAATTGTCACGGTCTCAACCTATCACCTTCGGCCGTGCGGCACCTGATATGCACCATAGCGACATGCCAGCCTTCCTTGCAAGAACAGTTAGTTAATTCCTGTTTGCATTACAAAGCACAGCAAAAATAAGAAGAAGCGAGCAAATCCGGAAAACCCCTCGGTACGAGAAACATGACACAGGAAACCCATTTTGAGAGAGAAAAACATAAAACTCTCTTAGATTGAGAAATGTTTACAACCATGGCCAAAACCAACATCAAGTGGCTTTTGTCTCCTCCCAAAGACTCATTTGACCTTATTACAAGAGCTACCCAAAATCCAAGGTTAATTGAGCCTCATGCCCAATACAGGTCTTACGTGAATTCCCTGACTTCACTTAGCTTGCAGTGTCCTCTGACTCGACTGTAGCTTTAACCAGCCATCCTTGGTCACAACGCGCAGCAATACCGGTTACGAGCGGTAATACCGCGTGCCATCCTCGCCCCTGGCTCGGCAACGCTCCCGACCACGTGCCCACTTGCATACGCCTGCGTAATACCTTGTCAGATCCGGAATCAGCTCTCGGTCACCCGGCCTGATCAAGTGTCCCGCCCCGCCTAGACTTGCTAGAGATCCAACACTCTACATGATGAAAGTCCTGCAACACTTGACTCTTGGTATGGGCGCGCCTGCCCCACGCGCTCATCGGTCACGCACACGCCAACGGTCTAGCGCGCGCGCGCCTCATGGTCTCAACCAATGATCATGCAGGATATTTCACCCGCCCTTGGTCCCGACACAACACAAGCGCCGCGCCACCCGCGAGCGCTACCAAATCCACGCAGTTGTGCACCCTCGTGGCTTGGTCTATGTGATACTGTATGCCCGCTGACCAAGTGTAAGGTCATCAACCCTTACAATAATCTCATTACCGTGGTAATATATCATTACCGCGAACCAAACACCCCTTTCAAAACCTCCAATTATATTACCTTCTATCCAAGCAAAGTCTGGTTCAAAACCTTCCTCTACCTTCCTTTACCTTACCTTACCTTATTTTATGAAACCTCCAAAAACCCCCATCCAAGCAAAGCCTTAGTGTTAAGTGATGGAATGTGTTTTCTTGAAAAACCCTACTTAAACAAGTCTCCTATAGCTGTACAAACATATGAGAATAGGTACCCCTATCACCTTGACACCATCTTGCGCTACAATTTAGAAAAACCTCATGCTACAACATCATAGCACGAGGTTGAGTATATGAGGTCATTTGATCCATAGTGGTGAGAGATGCGCCAAACATGTTACGGTCAACACTTAATCATCTAAGAACATGTTGCATTTGTTTTCTTCATTAGAGGTTTCTATATGATAATAATATGGTGAAAGACACTTCTAAGAGCATTCAGAAATTTGTCAATGCCTTTTCTTTTCTTTTCTACCAAATCATGTAAGTTTCTTTTATGAATTGAGATACAATTAGTTGATACAATCAAAGATGTCTTTTTCAAGTTGCAAATTAATAACTTTAACAAGAATTTTATCAGCTAAAGTGGCATTTGACTAAGCCAAAACATATTGCTCTTGAACAGCACAAGTGAAACTTAGGTTTACAAAGTTCATGAGCCTGACCTGATTTTGCATACTTTTTTGAGTGTACAAGATGGCTTGCAGGGTGCCATCCATGTTGCTCCATGAAACATACTGCATAAACAACTAGTTAGATCTAGGCTCTCCAAATTATATAATTGTCTGTGATTAGTTTCTTGGTAACAAGCGCATTCAAAGGATTGGAATGAGCTCTTCGAGAATTTTAATTATACGTTATTGTTAAACTTTTATTGCTAATGCAAAGATGCTAAGAAGGTAGAAAAGTAAAAAAAAGTTTAGAAGGAGAAGAATTTGAAGAAGAGTTTTGGACAGAAGGATTAGATTGTGATTTCATAATAACAAATATGGATAGAACGAAATTGTGGTTTTTCATTATACTAACCAATGGTATAAGGGCATATAATTAATTAGGATACCTACAACTAAAGGGATGGGATTTCAATAATTAAAGAATTACAATAATTGTGCTAAAATAATTACAACTTTGTTTTCAGCTAATTAGCATTAATTTCCCATTGTATTAACAATTTACATGCCACAAATCTTGTCCCATAAATCAGGACATCATGATAAAATTTTATAAATTTAAAAAATAAATTATTGTTTGCTATGCCATAGAAATAAGACTTGCATAATGAAGACAGAATATCAGAGAGGGAAAGGTGGGGAAAAGAAAAGACAAGAAAGTAAGGCAATGAAAAGAAAAAAAGGATTGTACCCTGGTTTGGATAGTCAAATTTTTGAAAAAAAAAAAGCGATTGAGAAAAGGGGACGGAAGGATAATAATAATGATTTACAACTTATACCGTTGTTATCAAATAAAATATTTCTCATTCCTATTCAAGTGCATGTATTATCAATATCTCACCTTTCGAAAAAAATTGGTGATGATGCATAAACTTTTGGTTGTGAGAAAATTGGATTGAAAAAAGTGAACAGAGAATAAGAAAAGTGAGTTATGTAATTAATTAATTTATTAGTTAAGTGAGGTTTGTAATTAATTAAATAAATAGAGAGTACAATGATCTTTTAAAAATTATAATTTTCTTTTGGAGGTTATCTACCCTGCTAGTACCATTAATTGGGGTTTAAGCAAAGTGGGGTTTGAAGGGTTTTGGAGGGTTAGAAGTGAACGATTTCTCTCTCTTCAATAAATTAAAAAGTTTGCTCAAATGAAGGGAGAATTCTGTCTAGCTCTCCTTGACTCTTCCATTGTTTTAGTGTCCCTCCCGAATCCTTAACCCAAACACAATCTTAAGTTAGATACTAACAAAATATTAAATTAAAGGTAATAATTATAGTATTATAAAATTAAACTAGGTTGATCAACTTACATAAGTAAGATAATCTCATAATAGCAGGTCACTACAATAAGATTAACAAACAAAGTTCCTTATGAAAAGGCCAATTAAAGATAATGTTATGTTACACAAATCACTACACTCATCTTAAACTCTTAACCAATCAAAAGGATTATTGGAAGGACAACTAGGATCATCTCCATTCCCAAATTCCGCAAACTTCCTCCATCCAAATGAATGTTTATCCGACATTTGCTAGCCTCATTTGTTCTTGCGCTTGCATTTGCACTTGGTCTTGTTCCATCACTTGTGGTATTTCCTTTATCTTGGTGGACAAGAAGAACAATGAAATCACATCAAATTAGTGAAACAAGAGTAGGTGGTTGGGTAGGAAGCCAAGTTGGCAACAAAAGCATAGACCATGGAGTGAGTGTCTAGAATGAAACTTGATATATTCTTTGCTCTTTTTGTTGCTTGTGATCCCTCTTATTAGGCTTGCATATTTGTTCGAGGAGTGGCTGACAAAAAATGAATTAGATCTCGGGTATGAAAATCATTTGTTGTACAAGTCCTAAATGTTATTAATTAAATGACCTTAATTTTAATTTCTCTAGTTAGCAATGCGTTTACTAAAATGACTTCATCGAAAGTAGTGACTTTAAAATTTAGGGGCCGTTTGGTTCCCGGATTGGGAATGGAATGGAGTGAGGGGGTAATGGAAATGAGAGGGAGTGGTGGAGGATTGTGAATAAAAGATGTGTTTGGTTAATAAGGTATGAGGGAGTAGTTTCTTGGGAATGGGAAAAGTAAAAGATGAAAATATAGTAAAATGACATTTATAACCTTTGTAGAAATAAATAACATTATATATAAAATAAAGTATTAAAGTGAAATAAGATCTATTTTTAAGTAATAAAATATTTTAAATCTTTTCTTATTTTCATTATTGTAATTAAATATTTTAATTAAATATTCTATTTTATCAATTATTATTATTAAAATTGATAAAATTTTTCACTTTGATTATTACTTACAATAAAATATATTTATTTATTTTATTGTTATTTGAATCAACTATTAGTTAGTATTATTCACTTAGTTATTAATTATATGATTTTTTATTAAAATTTATGATTAATAATGTCCACATATAAAAATTTTAAACTATTATTGAAAATAATTAATATAATTAAATATTTAATTTAAAAATAAATTCAAATTAAGTACTATCAAATTATCATAATAATTTATAGAACAAACAATAAAATAATTACAAAGGTAATTATATAATTCCCCTTCAAGTAATGACCAACTAAACAACCATTTATCCATTCTTCCACATAACAAGCATCCAAGCATCTAAACATTCAAACATTCATACTCCATACATAAAAAATATATCAAACTTCATCACAATTTCAAACTAATCCCAACCATTTATCCATCCCTCCACAAAACAAGCATCCAAACCTCCAAACATTCAAACCTTCATACTCTATGCATAAAAAATATATCAAACTTCATCACAATTTCAAACTAATCCCAACCATTTATCCATCCCTCCACATAAAAATCATCCAAACCTCCAAACATTCAAACCTTCATACTCTATGCATAAAAAATATATCAAACTTCATCACAATTTCAAACTAATCCCAACCATTTATCCATCCCTCCACATAAAAATCATCCAAACCTCCAAACATTCAAACATTCATACTAGAAAAGAACATCATTATAGTGACATACAATTCCACTAAAATGACCAAGAAAAAAACTCCCAACATTCAATATAACATGCGGCATCAAACTTCAAAATAGATAACATTATCTGACCAAAAGTAGAACAAAATAATAAGATTACATATTAGGTGGGGTAAATGACGATCTTGCTAACAACACACGACAAAAACGCAATTTCTTGTTGTTTGGCAAGTCCAAAAAGATTTTCAACTGGTCGTCATCTTTGGGCAAAACCTGTAAGGTAAACATTAAACAGTGAATACAAAGAAGTGCAAGATGGATCATCGAATATAAAATGAATCGTGGTCACATAAAAACCTGTAGAATGAACATTGCCTCATCATCTGAAAGCCCTTCAATTTCAAAAATTACTTGAGGTAGTATTTTTTTCCTTTCTTCAATATCAGCAAGAGCAGCCTCACGGGCCTTTTCCCGTGCTTCATCACGGGCCACTTCACGAGCAGCAGCTTCAGCCAATGTCTTGAATCCTGGACCAATTAATTCCACAAAATTTTGAAAATTTTGAGAAATTTTCTCCACCGAAGGATCAGCAAGACTTTTCCTCTTTCGACGTGCTCGTGATGTACTTGTCTCCGATCCAATTGGCGAAGGGGCTGGAATGGGTTCCTGCGTAGGCATATTAAAATCATCACTTGCCATTTGAAAGAAGGCCGTGTCGTCATCCAATGTGATGTTCTCATGTAGATATTGTTCTGCATCATCCCCAATATCCCCTCTTGCACTTCCATTTGCTCTATCTCTTGCAAAGACCGAAACAAGTTCATTGAAAAAAGGAAAAGCTTTTCCGTAAAGGCCTGCTGCTTCTTTATGGTTCTACATTGCATGAACAAAATAGTCATAATAATACAAATATCATGTGTAGCTCGTTATATAATTACAACTAAAATGATACATACCTTGACATATTCGTCGTACGCACTTTTTTCACATTCAATAGTACAACTCTCATAATTCCAAACAAAGCCACTTATTCGTAGTATATCTGCAATTGCAGTAGTTTTGCTTCTAAATAATTTAATTCTCGACTCGATATTGGGAACAGCCTTCAATGTGCTTGTTGGAATTTTTTCTTTCACCATTTTTTCCAATTGTGGCAGGTACCCATTTCTAAACCCGTTTTCTGCTCGCCATAATGGATTTGTAGATAATTCAACCAAAGCATCAATAAGAGCTTTGTCCTCTTCTACGGTCCAATAGTGTTTGTTTTGGCCCCTACCTCTTGATTGTGAATCTGCTTCCATGCTAAAAAAAAAAGGAAAACCAACACCCTATGTAAAGCAACTAATATACCTATATGGGCACTCATGTTGGCAATTAAATAGTTTGAGGAATGGCTATCAAATGCCTTTATAACAAAAACATTAGCATAAAAATGAAGTGCATAAGTAAATGATTTGAGCCAAATGAGAATTGTTATACATAATGAAAACATAGCAAATACAAGATACTACACTAATATACAAGAATGACACCATGAACTTGTCAACTATTTTCAAAATATATTTTTTTCCAAACATGTGCTCCCAACATCATCATTGAAAGATAGGTGTCCAAACACTGCTCAAAAAACATGTGAACAACAACAATTTATCATGTTTACTTATGACATATATAGCACAAAAATTGTCAACAACTTCTTATGTTTAAGTTGACTGCCAAGTGTTAAACATATCCATGGCCATCGTAAGTCTAAATTGTGTCCATTCATCTGTTGGATCAACAGCTGTAATGTTTTCTAAATCATCTTGTGTGCTTTCTTCTATGTGTTCATTGGCATCCTCATCTTCAGCGGGGTCTACTACCATTTCTCTTCTAATAAAATTATGAAGCAAACAACAAGCATTAATGATACGTCGTTGAGTGGCGATGTTATAAAAACTTGGGCTAGATAGGATTTTCCAACGACTTTTTAGAAGACCAAATGTCCTCTCAATCACATTTCTTGCACTAGCATGTTTCATATTAAAAAATTCTTGAGGTGTCAATGGTTGATGCCCGTCAGCCCAAGAGCTCAAATGGTAGCGTTGTCCTCGAAAAGGTGCAAGAAAACCTGGGCAATTTGCATACCCGGCATCCACTAAGTAGTAGAAACCTAGGAGGGAATGGACATTTTTTATTAGCAAATTATGCATAGTCGATATATTAGTAAGCCTTCAGAATCAGTATGAACAAATTTTTTTACCATCAGGAACTTTCAATCCATTACGCTTTGTTACAGCATCCCTAAGAACTCGACCGTCATGAGCTGATCCTTCCCATCCAGTCAACACATATATAAATTGCATGTCCTGACTGCAGACAGCGAGGACATTAGTAGTAATTTCGGATTTTCTTCATCTATATCTTGGCCGATCAGCTTTTGGTACATTGACTGGTATATGTGTCCCATCTAATGCTCCAAGACAATTCTACATTGAAGAAATAATTAGTTATGCGTTTATTTAATATATGTGACTAACGGAGTATGTGAAACTAGATTAGTACCTTAAACCACTTCCACCTCAAATCATTTGAATTTTCAGGAATAGGATCAGGTTTCTTCAAAAGAATAGAGTGGCAGAGAATTACGGACTTTAACACAGCATGGAAATGCTGGCTAACTGTTTCGCCCGATCGGATAAAGTCAAATTTGATTACTCTATTCTTAACATGATGCGCTATAATGTTTAAAAACATTGCTATCATCTCTCGGACACCAACATTTAACATGCCTCGTAGGTTACCGGTTGTAGTTAACATTTGACACAAATTATGAAAACAACATCGGTCCATGCGTAGCTTGTCAATGCATTTAATATCACTTTCAAAAATTAGGCGGTGAAGGTATTCATGTTGGCCTCGACGTCTAGTGGATGTTGACGAAATATCATGTGCAATCATTCTTCGTCTACCATTACGTTGCTTCATTACACATGTAGTGATCATGACGTTTAATACGTAGAGGTAACATACAATCATTGTCCAATATAGCCGAAGTTGTTTAATCTTACGCATACTATCTGAATCTATGTTAACAATGACACGTATATCTAAGTTAACAAATATATTACGAAGGATAATACAAAGATATAGCAAATAAGATAAACTATAGGAGTCATGAATGACAAAATTTTGAAGAGTTTATAATAGGAAAATGCAGGAAAAATCACATGAAGGCATGGAAATTAGAGTAACGAGACATGAGTCTATCCGGTTCCAACCAAGCATGAAGTAATCTTCATATCATTATGCAACATAATTCCAATGTGCAATTTAATAAGTATATATAGCAAGTCCAAGATGGCACCGAATGCTTCAGTGGAGTCAAGTAACACTACATACACCAAACATTAGTGCAGTAAACTACTAAATGCTCAAAAGGATTCATAGTATTTTGGTAATTGTACTTCTAGTACTGACTATTTGAGATGAATTAATTTTTAAGGTTGAACTTCCATAGCCTTTGCTAAAATGGAAACATGTTCATAAGTATAAGAAATCAGAAAAATATCAAAATCAATGGGCCCCATAATAAGACAACTACACATGATTGGTAGAAAATAGGGTGATATAGCCCTATAGGTAATTCTAGTTTTTTGAAGCTATTGGTGAAAAGGAAAAACAACTCAAAATCTAATGACTAAAGTAAGGACCAACACCTCATTCCAACAAAATAGCTGCAGAGAATTGAACATGGACATTGATTTCACAGGACGTTGGTTGTAAAGGAATTAACTGACGAGACATTCCAATCTCTAGTTACATATATTTCTTCTTCTAAATAAATTGATGTTCCACCTTTCAATTTATAATCAATGGAACACCATACTATAATTAATTACTGTTTATGATGATGGTTAAGCTCATTGGTCTATTAGTACAATATGAAAATGACATTTAACTGGAGTACTTAAATACTAAGACAACAATAAAATTGGCAGTGTTAATTACTTAACTTGAGAACAAAGTTCTAACAACTTGGAATTTGCCACACCATGGCATTCTTTACACTATGACATTCTTTTCTATCTAGATCAATCATGGTACTTCCTAAATTTAATGATGACTAAGAACAAGTATCTTTAATGATAATCAATTCAAAACCATGGCATGGAACTCTATCAGCAGATACATTTGTACACAAAGACATTACTGTAAAAAAACAAGTGAAGAGTCCGTAAAAGTTCCGGCATTCAGTCCTGAAGGTAGGTAAACAAAATTGGGACCTTCATTTCATTCAAATAGAAAAATGTCAGCTACTACACACTGATTTTCAGGTCAACAGACATCAGAACAGGTGGCGATTAACAGAAAATAAAAGCTGTGCCAACTTCATTCAGAAATGCATTGTAAGTTTATCCATTATAACAATTAGTTGAGCATTTGTCCTGAATGCATTATCAATACATGCATACTGATCAAGCTCTACACAAATTCCATATAATTCATGCAATCAAATTAAACTCCATTTGTACAAGAAAACCCCAAAGTTGGGACATGTCATGTGGTTTTCTGATAGATATAATAACAATGTAAGTATGTTAGACAGGCTAGGAGTTGTCAGTATTATTCTACACAAATCTTTTGCATGAGTACTACTGACTCTAACTAAATGTCAAAATCACTGAACAACTAAAAATTAGTGGATTTGAATGTAGTGCAGACAACTAGTTTTTGATTATAGAGGATGGCAGATGGTCCATAATAATACTATTCCAAGTACCAACCATGCAGCATACTTTGTATATGATTGAAAAAATATTGAATGGAACAAACTCTTCTAGCTACTAAAATATACTCCCATTATAACTGAAGCTTTTCAGGTTCCAATTTATCCCTTCATCTAACTAATAATTTAAATGTGGATTTTTGGAGTTAACCCTATCTATATTTTTCCGCACCATTATTGTTTATAACCTAGGGGATGGACAGAGAATTTGGTAAAATCGAAATGAATGAAAAATCCCCACGAATCAAGGGTCTAACGAGTTTGTATATGAGAAATTCCCAAGAAATTAATGAAAAATCGAAACAAACCTAGGGTTTGCTTGAGAAATCATAAAAATGAATCAAGGAGAAGCCGAAGGAGACGGCGAGAGATGAAGATGCTTACGAGGCTCTCGTGGGATGGTGAAGAAGGAGGAAGATCTTATCGGAGTATCGTCGGCTGCCGGTCTTTTTCTCGATGAATGGTTGTTGAATGGCTAAGCATGGGATAAAGTTTTAATAAATGGGCAAAATGGTCATTTCATGGTCCAGGATTGCCAATCCTCCCATTTTGTGGAGGAGTCACACTCTCCCCACAAAACTCCCCCACTCCTTACTCAATCCCCCCCCACTACCATTACTCCACATCCAAACACAACTATGGACTATGTAAGTAATGAATCCCAGTCCATTACTGACATCCAAACACCCCCTTATTCTTACACCTAGAGTAATTTTTCATTTTAGCTATACAAATTTTGATCATCAAAGTCATGATGGTGAATATTTTTAAATACAAGTCATATTCAAGAGAGCCTACATGAGTCAAAATAATCAAATTACTAAATTAATTCCGCATGTAAGTGTAGAAGCACAAAAAACATAAAACAAAATGTTTCTTGATTTGTCAATATATAATGGGGTCAAATTACTAGTTACTAATAATTTAGATAACTATTTAGTATTTAAATGAGTTTGTGATATAATTTCTTATGTTTGTTAATCGCTAATTTTTTTTATAAAATGTTAATAGCGAATTGCTTATAAATATAATTTAAAAAATATATTTATTTTACCAATTAAATGTAAGAACATAAATATCACGAGTAATTGCAAAAGTACGGGCTATGTTGGGCAAGTTTAAATCTTTGTAAATTAATTGAGTCGAAACTCCAAAGAAATCACAAAGAGAGAATTTTAAATCCTTACCAGCATCACTGTTAGCATTGCCTTGAGTCACCTCAGCCCACTGCCTGAACATCTGGGCATCCTTTGAATTTGGTTTGAGGTTAAGCAACTCTGCCAGACATATTTGATGTCAAAGAAAATACATTATTTGAATATTTACATATATCTATATTTATATTTCTCTCCCAACAAATACATCTAATCCTCTCAGCTTAAAAATACATTTTGAAATAAGCTGAGAACTTCAGATGTTTGATATACTAACTTGGACACTCAGATATGTTGGCATGGGCGCCGCACAAGGAGGGCAATGACACCGCAAGGGTGACATTGATCTGAAGGCCGAGCTGTGGATCATCACGGTCTTTGATGAGCACACAAAGGCATTTGGGACTCTTTAAAAGGACTCCTTTGAGCCTAGTGCAACAGTCAGGGGTCGGAGAATTCGCATCTCCTTGCACATACGGTAAACATCCGGCCAAACCGATTAGTTGATCTCCGCATTCAGCTTGATCTCCAGCAAAATCTGATGATGTAAGATTTATGAGAAGGAAAATTGACAGAAAGAAAATTGTGGATGCCATGAGTTTTGTTTTTCTGACGACCTAATCGAACTGAAGATAGATTTATAAGTGAGTGCACGAAGGACATTTTATGAAGAGAAGTGGGCTGGTGGCTGGTAACCATGAATTTGGTTGAATGATGGAGGGGATGAATTTGTGGTTCCAATTACAAACTTTTCGGTTTACAGGCGGTTCGTTTCAGAAGTGATTTTTTTGAAATAGTGAGTTTCTGTAAGTGGCATTTTAGGGTATGTTTGGTTCGGAAGTGGTCTACCGAAATAAAGGAAGTCTGGAAGTGTGATTTCAATTGAAGTGGAATTTTTTTTTAAAGTCTTTAGTTTCATGTGTTTGGTTGAGGGAAGTGATGAATTATGAATTTTTTTTTGTCTTTATTAGGAGTGAAAAAAATAAAAATATGGTTTATAAATAAATTATTTATTATATTTGATGCAATCCAAATTTTTTAAAATTAAAATCTTAATTTTGTTGCAAAATTTAAAATATTAAAATATTAAAAAAAATTAAAAAATAAAACAATAAACAATAAAAATAAAAAATAAAATAAAATAGAAAAAAATAATAAAAGATTTACAAAAACATACAAAACGGGTGGAGTGGAATACCGAAGTGTCTTTTCGGGAAAAAAATCCCGAAGTCAAATAGTGAAGTGGGAGGTTTTGGAAGTGACCACTTCCCCCTCCCATTTCCCCACTTCGGCTTCTACTTCGGTGAACCAAACAAATGGAAGTGTCACATCAGCTTCCACTTCAGTCACTTCGGTCTCCATTTCGGCGAACTAAACACTCCCTTAGTGGAAGTGTATAGTTTAGTTGGAGGTGCAGACTTTTGTATATTTGGTGGTGCTGGAAGTGTCATGTCAGTAACCACTTCTGGTGTTTGATTGGTTGAATTAAAATCTGGAAGTTGCAACTTCAACAGTTCATGGTGTTTGACAAGATGAGAAGTTGGTATGTGGTTACCACTTCAGAAGGGGGGGGTATGGTTACCCCCTTGTAATTTTCATGATTAATTTTTAATTTAAGAAAATACATGTTTACTTATTTATTTATTTAATAAATTTAAATTTCATTTAAATTTGTTTATTAAATTTGTAAAAAAAATTTATGTATGATATTATGGTGTTTTTTGGTAGCCCAATTTGCATTTGTGTGATCCAATTTAATTTATGACAAGCATGAAATATTTTCTTACCATCAAGAACTTGTCCTTATAATATGTTATGATATATTGTTCCATATTTTTATATTGTTCGATATTCATGACAAGCATGATAAATACTTTGTAATGCCCTAAATTTTAAAATAAAAGTCGGTCAAAGTTGAGTTGTTATACTTTCGATGGGAAAAATTTAAGGAAATGATTGTTCCCATTTAAATGATATTCATAAAATAATTAATTATTTTATAAGGAATCCATGATTTCCGGTTTTTTATACAATAGAGATTATGTGTTTAAAAAGCAATGTAATTAACAGGAAAACCCGACAACCAACCTAAAGGAGGAATTCACACATTAAACAAAAAAAAGAAAAAGAAAAAATAGCTTGCAACACAATAGCACACAATAGCACCAAATTTGCACACCTAAAATTACAATAGAGATTATATGTCACCCTTTATTACATGACAACCAGATAAAGCACACAATAGCACCGTACAGTGAAGACGGGAAGAATACAAATATCATTACACACTACAACACACCCACAACAAGGAAAAATATCAACTTTTACATCAAGTAATAATACAAAAACAGTTTCCTAATTATAAGTGTAGGAAAACTGTAGAATTCAACACTTTAGCATGTATGAATGACAAATGCCCAAGTACATTCACAAATTGCTACTTCCAAATCTAGAAGGAAATGAGGCACCTGCAGCTGAAGAAATCCCCCCATCCAATAGCACAAGTGCACTCCCCTATCAGCAACATGGCTTAGGCCACATTACTTCCAAAATCGCACATCATTGGCCCAACTTGACACCATTTCTGCTTACAATCTCGGCATACACACACTTGCGAAGAAAACAAATTGAACACACCGACGGTATGAAGAATCTGATAGTGCAGCCACTTCAGTGAAACAACTATCGAAACATGTGAAAAAAAAAATCAGGGTTTCCAACACCCACAGAATGAGGAAACATACACAAAAAATAATGCCTTCCAACCTTAGCAAAATTAGTTCAGTTGAGATAAACCCAAGACAACAAGCTATCGGGAAAACAGAAAAACATTACCCCAAACTGACTCCTGGCTGCAAGAAGTTGGGTTGCACCGCCACAATTGCCCTGCCAGTGCCCATTCTTGGGAGAAAAAAATCTAGTTGGTCAAAATGGCTTTCTCATCTTAAGAAAAAAAAACCTCGGAACAAAATTAAACCAGCCATATAACAAAGACACAAAAACCGACTCGCAAACAAAACAAAAAAAAAAAAAATTCGCAAGATATTAGAATCGACTAGTAGAAATAGTTTTCACCCAAAAATCGTTCCAACATGCAGCTGCCTGCAAAAGAAAGAGTTGCCCCTTTTCATTTCCTTGCCAGTGCATTACACCCCCACTGGAAAATTAATGATGTACTCATCATTGCCATGGCAGGAAGACCTACAACATCAAATACAATAAGCCCAACAAGACAAATTAGATGCATAAAATAAAAAAAAACAGTAAACAACAACATCAACAAACCAAACACTGGAACATGGATAAACAAGCAATTAAATGAAGAGTACTACGCACAAACAGAACATGATGGCCCCCAAGGTCAATACCTACATGCAACACATGATAACAATGCAAGTGTGAAGTCGAAATAATGCAGATAGTAGAAGACATCACATGCCATATATTCATAGCAACATAAAAAACCTAAGCAAGTCACTAGGAATGCTAACAAGTGAAAGTAAAGTACGAAGATCATATCAGATATCTACGACACAGGTTAATCCATTCTGGACAGGAACCTGCTTACTCAGTCCTTTCTCAATGCCAATTTCCTCACCATAAAACCCCTAGTTTCAGATTCACTACATTGGAGGTAATCCAGTACCTGTACGAGCTCATGCTTCTTGTACCCATCAATCTCCATGACTCTCTCATATAAAATATAGACCCCATGGACTGGATTCTTAATTGCGCTTGCCATTTTACTTACAGCTGTGATTTGGTCCGACATCGTGGATATGCTCTACGACCCTTGTTTGAAAGGGTCGATCTAGTAGTGGATGAGGTGGCTGGACTACTAGTAGTAGGAGGCCGCGGATTCTGATTGTACTCATCATCTCTATTGTCATTAGCTGGGTTGATTCGGTGTTCTCCCTATTTGCGTCTTTATTTTCAGGGTTCTCCCCAAATTCTGAATACAATGACGTCGTATATGACCCTATTGCATTGTCTTCGCCACAAATCACCTTAAGCCCATCGTAGTTCTTGATGGGCTTGTTTATAAAGGTTTTCATCGCAGGATGTGCCTATAATAACGCATGTACAAATTAATAGAGACATTGCCTTAAAAAGCAACGAGCAATACTTTACTTTTTCTGCGTGCATTATTTTAAATTGTTATATTACCTCAGCGTACGTCACTGCAACTATCAGGTCTAGGGTGATCATTTTCAGATCATCATCCCATCCAGCTCCACTTAAGTCCCTCAACTTCTTGATTTCCACGTATCGTGCTTTTAAAGTCCAATAGTGGTTCTCAACGTTTTCAGCAGTGAAACTTGTGCCAAACCTTACATTGACGATGGTGGCAGCATGGCCAAAGGCAACCCGGTTGAAGGACTTGTCGCACTTGAGACCCCACCTCACTTGTTCCACCAAAACCGGTACTTGGAGGTTGTTGAAATCAGGCTTTCACCTCTTGTTTGGTGTTCCACGCTATCCTAAAGAGTTGCCTAAGATAGCCCCTTCGTGGACAAAGTTCCCACCATCCATGATCCTTCAAACATGAAAGAAATTGTGAAAGAGGAATTTATGATTGAAGAATAAGACAAAGATATAGCAATTGTTACTGCAAGAGCAAGCATTTTTTATTACTAACAAACAGAAGACGACGTAAGATCAGAGATAATGAAGCATATGTCTCATAAATGGGTACATGACGCATTTATGCCAACTAGGGTTGGCCGATGTAATGGTCCCACATGTTAGAAGCTATTTGGCCCCTCAACTCCACCCATTATCTATTCTCTTGCCGTTGTTCTCATTGCGTTCGGCTTTGAGATGACACAACCTGCTCATCCTCGTGAGTGCTACCTTCATGTAGGATTGTATCCATCCGGTCGACACCTGCTATGTAATTGTGCACAACACAACATGCGAGTACCAATTTAACTTGGGTCTCAAAAGGGAAAAAAGGTCGTGATGTGAGGATCTTGAAACGATTTTTTAGGACGTCGAATGCCCGCTCAATCCTTGATTGTAACATTGAATGCCGGAGATTGAATAATTCCTTTGGGTTCGTCGGCAACCTTCCACTATGCTCCTTCAAATGGTATCGCACCCTCTATACGGAGCTATGAAACCGTTCATGGTTATGTATCCGTCGTCTACAAAGTAGTACTTTCCTAACAAAATGAAAGATCATTTAATGTAGCTTTGGTGTTAAGGTCTATAACGTGTAGGCTACATTTTAGCTACCTTCTACAATCTTCAGGCCCTCAGGTTGTGGAGTTGAAACCGCATCCCGCAAAACAGTGAAGTCATTGGCAGATCACTCCCAACCAGCTAGGACGTATGTGAACTTCAGATCTAGGTTGGCCGCGGCCAACGCATTCTAAGTAGGACCTTTTCTACCACGGAAACGTGGAAATTCGTGTGCGAGGGTTGATGCGTCAATGTGTGTCCCATCCAATAATCCAATGCAATCCTACAATGCATTCACACATTATTGAGTTATGGTCTGGGTGTTTAACAGATATAGATGTTACCTACGAATGCAATCGAACTTACTTTGAAAAAAAGATACCAGCTGGGGTTATTTTCTATGTCAGGGTGGCAAGCGTTAGAGGGCGGCTTGACGAAGTCGTCACGTACGGCACAAATGGCTCAAATGACATTGTTGAAATACTGACTAATAGTTTCCCCCGGGTGAAGGAACTCCACCCTGTATAGTTCAATTCTTTGTGTTATGACCGACAATGTGCAAGAAAATTGCGAGTTTTTCTTCTATAGACACATGTCTTGTATCGAGGAGGAGATGCCTATCGCGCATAATTTGGGACAAATGCAAGAAAGGTCCTACGTCTATCCTAAGGTAGCTGACGCAGTAATCACGGTCACTCCTCAAAATACGGTTCATGTGTTTCTTCCTAGTGAGGTCCCGGTATAACAATGGCTCTACGTATCTCCTAAGCCTACTAGATCGAAGATCTTCCTTAGCCTACAATGGTTCATGGTAATATGGTTCATTTAATTAATACGAAGAATTAGTGCAAAATCTGTATATCAATTCCGATGCGAGATAATCTTATATTTAAAATATCTGCTCTTCGAATTTAAATTTCCCTAAACGGTCTAAGAACTTGGGTCATAGTAGTAGGTGATGTTTAAATCCAGCTAACGAAGTAGTAGCGTGTACAACAACGAAAAAAAGGACATGTATGATCTTCAAATGAAAGACATGCACAACTAACCAGGACAACAAATTAGATGTCAAAATATGAAACCAGGACAACAAATTAGAAGTCAAAATACACTTTATCAACAGATTCAGGATCCAACATTGAAGCCCCACGGAAAAGAAAATAATGACACGATCCCCTCTAATAATGGAAAAATCAGCAAAACATAACATGATTAGCAGTAAATGGAGAATAATTAGGGCCAAGGCAGCACATGCTTCTGTCCGAATTAATTTTCAACACACAGTTCTAAATTTATTTGCCAAGCTCACATGAACAGGGTAGCAAATTGTAAGACAAAGATGTAGGTGTCATTAATAAATTCATGATCCTTTTTTATGCGTTTTCGCAACATAGGGTGATGTGTCAACACCTTGCGTTACCGCAAGTGCATGGGTCGTCAAGTAATAAAGTAGACCCCAAAGAGTCGAGTTGTCGAACCATAGGAAACAAAAGTACTAGTAATTGCTCATCTTTTGTTATCTAGCCTAATGAGTGTAATGTGTGATGATCTAATGGCTAAGCTTAACAGTGTCACTACAAGTGCACAGGGACTGAAAGGAGATGGAGTTATCAATCAATAAAAGTGGGGTATCCGGACAATACTCCCCACGGATTCGGGTGTTAAAAGTAGATTACACGTGTTTCTAAACGAGCCAATTGAGTCGTGGGTATCCTAAGATATATCGGTCCCTCCCTCCAGATTACCGATAACTAGTCTCCTACGAGGTCCCGGCGGAGAATTCTTTCGACGCCTCACACCACATATGTCTGCTTAAAACTTTAGGGATCCCAAAGATATAACCAATTCCTAAAAGTAGATCCAACCCTGCCGCCAGGTGAAAGATCCCTAACCCTTACAAGGTCCCTGTGGAGAATTCTCTGGAGACCTCACACCATAAATGGTTGCTTGACACTTAGGGAATATGGAGACAGAAAATATTTATCGGAAGGAAAAGGGGACACTCCGCTATCTCACTACTCACCCTCTCAACCCTCTTCACTCTTGGTAATTCTAAACCTAGCGGTGATATTTCTTTTCACTAAATTGAATATAACATGCAAGGCAATTAATAATGGAATCAAAAGCACAAGTAAGCATTAAGAACACAAGAGCAAAATTCAATGTATTAAACTCGAAGAGAAACACAATGTAAATCTAGGGGTTTAGCTCTCCATGGAGCAAGTCACAAAGCGAATAAAATAATGATAAGCAAGTTCACAAGACATAAAAAATAACCCCCCTAAATCCGTGATGATGGTCTTGATGGGAAGCTTCCACGTCTGTATTGAATTTACTCCGAAGTTATGTCGCCGGTGGCTTCCTCAATGCTATGATGGAGGAAGAATCGATCCAAGTTGGTGAGAAAAGCTTCCCGAAGCCGCAAAGAACTCTCTTCAAGCCCTAGCCGCCTTGTCTCTTGAAAGTAGCCGAAAAGATCCCTAAAAATTAGAACAAGGTGACTTTTATAAACTGAAATTGGGGCTTCTCACAAGTATCCACATGGGCATTCACACGCCAGTATACTGTAGCCACAGGGAATTGCTACAGTGATTTTCCCCGAAATCCTTCTTCGAGTCACGGTCGGGCACACGCCCGTGTGGTAGGGTGTGGCTTTTTGTCATCTGAAATCTTCAAAACCCTCTCCTATTTCCGCGCGGAAGCTGGGACATGGACGTAGTACTGCCTTCGTGCCCTTCCGGTTCATGTGATGACTTGATCTCCTCCGAAAGTTGGCAACACCTTCATGTATGCGAGCACAACTTCTATTTTCGGTCTTGAAATATGCTATCACTCCCTATCTTTGCTTCCTTTTTTGTATTTCACACCTCCAAAGCCCTGTTTGCACAAAAAAACACAAAATGCACCTTATTAGTGATAAGACCTGATAAAAGTGATGCTCAATGCATACAAAGTGATGTTATAAAATATATGTATACAAGCACTCATCACTTTTCATGCAAGCATAGGGAACAATTTTGAAAGACATGATCCACTCTAACAATGGAAACAATCCACAACAGAAAATGCCAAGCAATAAAAGAAAAAGAATCAGGGCAAAAGCATCACATGTATGAAAGGAAGTTAAATTTCAGGTTAGTACTCCACTGTGAAAACAAATGGGCAGTTAAATTTCAGGTTAGTTTACAAATTTATTTTCAACATACAACTCTAATAGAAACACACATGGACAGCTCTTAATTTATTTGCCAAGCTCACATGAACAGTGAAATTTAAACCTTCAAAAACAGGAAATCCCTGAATATTCTATCTGAGTAATTTTTGCCCCCATGGTACGTATCTTCCAAAAAGATGTGCAATAGGATCCCTTTAGGTGAATAAAGAAGTAACCGGACAAGACAGGGCCTCCATATTGGCCTTGTAATCCTTGGCTTCCTTCTTACAGATAATATACCAATGGAAGCCTCTTATCTTAGTTCTAAAGTAAGCAATACTGATATTTAGCAAATTTATAACAGTCAAGCATACTTTATAGAACATTTGAATACATCTCATCATATATATCTTCTTGTGTTGTAGACAATTAAATGATCAAATACTATAGACAGCAAGATCATCTAAGATCATCAAATTATAGATATGTACAAGAAGAAATTAATGACATGAAATATTTGAACCAAAAATAAAAAAATTGACAACATGAAATCGAGGGCATCAAAAGAAAAATGAATTAGGTACTATAGACAGTTAAATACATATCATCATATATATCTTCTTGTGTTGTAGACAATTAAATGATCAGATACCATACACAGCAAAATCATCCAAGATTATCAAAGCATAAACATGTACGAGAGGAAAGTGAATGTCATGATCCACTCTAACAATGGGGAAAATCGACAGGACAAAATGAGGGAAAAAAGAGAAAACACAGTAATCAGAGGAAAGAATGGACAAAATCGAAACGAAAAAGCTCACCTTCAAAAAGAAATTATCAAAAGAAAAACAGGAAAAAACAGCATGTCCCGAACTAGTCAAAATTTGAAATCTACCAAAGATAAGCTCACCTTGAGGTCTTTGCCATAGAAGAGGATGGTGGTCTTATGAGATCAATAGATCGATGAAATTATGAAAACATACCATTAGAATTATTTTTCCAATAAAATAATAGAAAACACATTACCTAGAGCAGTACTTTCCACCTTTTTTCCAGTATTTTTCGAAGCAAGAAAAGGGAACAAGGAGCTACGATGTAGGGCAAGATGGAGAAAAAAATATGAATCGGATGGCTTACCCCGTGCGATGAAGAGATCCTCTCAGATCCAAGTTGAAGGAGAACGGTAGGGAGCGCTCGGATTGTGGGGACGCCTTGGAGGAGTAAGCAACTTGGCATTCGGAAACCCTACAATAAGAGGAGGACATGAGATCACGGGCTGCTTGTGAAATGACAGGGGAGAAGAAACCACGAGGCTGCCTGAAACCTTGGAAAAAGAAGAACAACAACAAGAGAAGGGATCACAGGAGAGGGGGATGGTTACAGCACCCTCACGTGACGCCGGTGGAGACGCTGGAGTGGAGGAGAGAAAGATCGGCCTATGGAGACACCAGGGTGGAGGATCCATGAGGGCGGCTAGAAACCATATAAGAAGGAGGAGACAAAGGATTGAAGAAGAAGACGAAAGGGCTGAAGAAATCACTGGTCGAGTTTTGGGGTCACGGGGAGAGTGGATGTTTACAAGACCCCCACGTGATGCTGCTCGGCCGAAGTCAGACTTTGGCCACGTCAGCGAAAATCACCAAAGTCCGACTTCGGCCGATTTTCTGCCGAAATTAAAACAGGTAACTGAGCACTGGTGGAAGTGTCACATCAACACTTCAGCAAACCATTTCAGCGAAACAAATAACCGGAAGTTCCTCTGAACTCAGCACTTCGGCCACTTCGGCCTAAAAAATGGTGAACTAAACACATCCTTAACAGGTGTGTGGATTGGTTGACCTTAATGTATACCATTATACTAGCTAGCTTTTATGTTTGAAACAAAAAGTAATTAATTTGCTTCTGATATAATAATTTTAAAATAATTTTGGAGCTATATAAAAATTATAAAGTTCTAATGCCTGATCAAAGTTTTTCATTGCTCCTCGCAAGATAAAAGTTTTACTTTTAAAATTTAAAATCAATATATTATATTTATGTAATCTACTTGTTTAGCATGTATTTTAATATGTTTTGCATTTTAATTTCTATATTTGTAAAATATTAATTGGAATTTATATAATTTTTATTGTTTATTTATTTTGTATAATAAAATAATATTTTGTTGGAATATATTCATGATTTTGTTTTCGTTTTTCAATTTCTTATAGTTATTGTCACAATAAGGGGTGCTCCTTTTAGTATAAGTGAGACAAGTGAATTGACTTCCCTCCACTTCTGATATTCCACTTCTCCCACTTCAGTCTGAAGTGGGTTTTGAAGGGTTAAACCTCTATTTGGTCCTTATAGATAGGTTTGAGTGCCCTTTTGGTCCCTTTAATTCAATTTTGCCACTGAGAGTATTTTTATTATACAAATTGAGAAATCTTGGTCTGCATTCTAGATGCCTTTCGGTTCTCCATCAGTAATGGATGATGTGGCTTTTTTTATTAATTAAATATAATAAAAAAGATTTAAAAAGTTAACAACCATTTAAGTTTTTGAATGTGGGGTTTTAACGGATCCAAAAACTAAAACTTACCTTCTTCTCCTCCACCCCTCTCCTTTCCCCCAGCCTTTTTCTCCACCTCGATGTCGGCTCCTTCATTTAGTGGCCTGGTGGATCCAAGTGGGAGCTTCATCATCTCAATGGTTGTACCACCGCAAACACCTTCTCACCCATCACTTATCTACTCTCCTTTGCCCACCCAAATCCCAAATCTTATATGCTCTCCTTTCAACATCTTTATGAAGTTTTTTTATTAACTAATCACATTTTGGACTGAGGGGATCGTTGATGATGGATTTGAATGGAATTAATTCTCTGCAACAGTAGCTTGTACACTAAGTTTTTCACTAGAACATTGCAGAATTGGTTATGCTGCATAATAAAAAAATAGACAATACCATAACACATTTCAAACCTGTTAAACAAACTAACCAATACAAAACATGAGGAGAGAAAGAATTAAACAAACCAACTGCACTCCAGATGTATATTATGTAGATAGGCGATGAGTAGAAGTACAACTTCTAATTTATTGACTAAATAAAGTTTGCAAAAGCAAAGTTTTGTTCTCAGTACGCAGTACATATTAAACAACCTCAAAATTTTGGAGTTTGTATAGACATGTAAGATGTTTGCCCATGAAATGACTATTTAAAAGATCATTCTATTGTGTTCCTTGCTTCAAATTCATGGGCGTCCTTCCGTTGCAGTAGTTGTACCACTCTACTGTGTTGATACCTTTAAAGCACCAATTTTTGTAATAGATTGTTGCATTTGCTCCACTTTGATTCTTTTTCTCCCCTTGATTAACCCTGCTGTCCCTTCTCGGTTGATGATATCAAACAACAAATGCATGTTACCATTTAAAAGAAATAGGGACAACAATTGGTTGGCGTGGCATAAGAATTGTAAATAGATCTTACAAATAGTTTAGTGGCAGTTACAAATGAAGCAGCAACAGGATCCTCCCTTCCAATAGTAATTTTACCAATGTGTGCACCCTACAATAGATGAAAAAAATTCACACTTCTATGACTAGTTCACAATTGAATTTAATAGGAACCTTACCCTCTAGATTTTAAATGGGCATGTCTGGCGGCAGGAAGCTTTTTACTCCCTCTACATGTAACATCCATAGCTTTGTTATCATTGCTTATTTTCATTGATGATTCTATAGCAGTAGCATCTCCTCCATGAACCACATTTCCATCAGAGCTGAGATTAGTAAGTTTTGCTGTTGGTGCTGACTCATGTTGGCCATTAGCATTTTCAACCTATAGCAGATAAAAAATAGATTACAATCAAAATAAATGTCAGAGATATAAAGAAATTGTTAATCTCAAGCCAGTTAGAGAGCTCACATATGTATTGGTTTTCCTAGGGCAACTGATCTTGTTGTGGCCTTGAACATGGTGAATAGTGCACTTGAAGACTTTGCCTTCTCTTGACAGCCTTGTCTTATTGTTACCCTTGCATTCTAGTAGTTCCTTTTTAACTCTTTTTGGCAAGTCGACCAGGCATTCTTCTAACCTTGGGAGGCTGCAAGGGACCTTTTCATTTACTGGCCAAAATAATCTCCCTCTCAGTGGGTTAACAGTGAACTATATGCCTTTAAATTAGTATCTTTCTTGAACCATTAAGACACATAGTCCAGTGGATCCTTTCCATCATATGCTGTTGTAGCCATAACATGCTGGCAAAGAATGCTAGTCTTATCCCATTTCTCACAAGTGCACATGTGATTTGTTAGCAGAACAACAAGACCTTCCTTTACATGTGACACCAAATTATCCCAGTACACCTCACGAGAAGTTCCCTTGTCTCATTCAACCTGCCATTTTCCACTTTTCTTTCATTCCTTTTCAACTTAGCAAGTATGTTAGGCACACAATCACCCCACCACTTTAATATAATATCTTTTGATAGCTATTTTAGTCATGACATATTGCCTAATATCCTCTAACATACTAATAATTGGCTTACTCGTAGCTTCAAGAAGTACACCATTAAATGTTTCATGCGTGTTATTGTCTATTGTCTTACATTTGACTACATTATTAAAAAAAAAAGTAGAACACCAACTTGTAATTGACCATTTTTCAAGAACTTCCTCCACAACCTTCTCTCGCCTTGGCAATTTAGACATCTGGTCCAAAAGTTTTTGAATCTCAGGCTAGTTAGTGCATCTTGCAACATTACAAAATTGCATTTGAAGCTCCTTCCCCTTGTGCTTCTTCCCCCATCTGGTATAAACATGTCTTGCACACATCCTGTGTTCAATCATTGCCAATAGTGTATTCATTGCATTTATTATACCCTACATTGAAAGACATGATTAAAGTTTAGAACTAGATAAATTTCACATTTAAAGTGTTATACACATGCCTTCTACATATCACTTATCAGTGCCATCCAAGCCCATCTTCAATACCAAGATCAGTCTTCAAGTGATCAATAAACCAGGTCCATGTTTTAATTGTTTCCTTCTACACAATTGGCCATTCAATTGGGAAAATCTATTGTTGCCATCTCTCTCTACAACCACAATAATTGCCTATTTAGTAGACCTTTCAAAAAACAACCATCCAGCCCTATGACCTTCCTGCAACCTTCCCTAAATCCTTCTATAATAGCTGTCAGACATATGTACATCTTTTAGAATATAGGAATTTCAGAGAGGTTATGCCTTTCAAATACAATAGTGATTGAACTCCCTTGATTTGTTACTTTCATCTCCAACGCGTAATTATTTATCACTCCAAAATCGTCCATGAACTGTTGCTCAAATTTTTTGATAACTATGTTCTTGGCATTTCTGCACATTTTGGTAGTGATGAAAACCCCTAACTCCTTCCTCACCATTGACTTGAAGTGCTTAGGCCTAATGAAAGGTATTGCAGAAATTACATCACAAAATCTTCTTGCAATCACTGAAGCTATGACCCTTATATTTTTTGTAGCTCCAAGGAGACATGTGTGTCTTGGCACATAATACTTTAGAACAAACATCTCTTCCCACTGCAGCAGCTGCATAAGATTAACCACTTGCATCCATTCTTTGTAGAGCACTTAGCACTAACTCTCAAAGCATCATTTTTAATATACTTAAACTCAAACCTTCCTTGTAGACAATTTAACAAGTTCATTTTTGAGCATCTTCAAATCTTTAAACCTAAGGTCTAAGAAGAAATCATCTTAGGATGAGTTGGGGTCATAAATCTTCCTCCTTGATCTGTGCCTTTTTTGAGTCATCTCCAGTAGAATCCTCACTTGTTTCATAATAGCTTCCAGGGTTTGATGATTCTATGTATTCACTTTCATATCTAGTAACCTTCCCACTATATGCACATTGCTTCACAGTTTTCAATCCACCTCTAACATCTGCATTAGTAAGTTGCTCACCAGCGCTATGTTCATCTTGGTTGTCATCACTATTCTCATTGTCATTTTCACCCATTGTTTCCTATATTATTTTCTTTAGCTGAACATACTTCTTGAGCTTTCCCCTGGCCTCCTCCATCTCCTTATCAAGATCTGAATTGTAATCTATGAATGGGGCATGCACTAGCCTCTCTTCATCATCTTCAGTGCTTGAGTCACTATTACTCTCACCTTCATGTCATGACTAACATTTAGGTCCACAATTTTGTCACCATCTATATGCACAGACCTATTTGGTTCAGTCATGAATCCTTCGGGTAAATCTTGATTAGTGTTGGGACCTGACAAGACCACATAAATATTGGTTGTGCTATGTTTTCTTAAGAAATCAACCAAACTAATAATTCTTATATCATCATTTATACTGCTCAATTGACTCCATCATCCATGTAGAACAAATCCATTGCCTTCTTGATATTATAACCCAACTCTTTGAGATCTCCTGACAAATCCTAATTACATATTTTATCTGGATCAAATGCAAATTCATCTACTTGACTATCCTCATATTTAATTGGATTCTCCCTTACCAAAAACCCTCCATGGTGATATCTTATAGTACACTCATCACAAGCATCCATAATTTATATGTTGTATGGTAAATAAATCCGCATTGAGTGTTCAATTAATGGAAATCATGACAATAATCACTTAATTAATTCAAACAAGGTGCAGAACCACTATAATAAACCTACTCCAAATACCTAATAATCAAGACTTGGTGAGCACAAGTTGAATGACCTAACATAGTGCCCTAACCAGTGTTAAGGTTGTATAATATTCATGATCTCATATCCGTTTTTGACATAGTTACTTCTTTGGTTCCTTACTATGCTATCACCTTGTTAAATAATAGTTGTTGCAACCCATTAGTTAAAAGGTATAGCAGGGCATTATGCTATGTCAAAAAAAAAAAAAAAAAAACCACATGGCACCCGAGCAATGAGCAAGCATATTGTATCAAATCATGCCATTGGTTAAAAAACAAAAACACAAACACAATCTAACAGGGCATTAAGAAAATAAGTTGTATCAAATTAGAATATCATCATGTAAATTACAAACTCCAACGGGACATTAGTTAAAAAAAAAAGTAAAAAACCACAAGATAACATGGCATTGAGCAAAGCAAACACCATGAACACATGAACATTGCCTTTTAAATTACAGCCTACAAGAAGCCATTAGTGAATAAATAAAGACACAAGCCTGGCCATGACACAAGTTCTACAAAAGCATTGGGGTGAAAAATAAAATCACAAACACAAGCTCTGGCATGACACAAACAACACATTGAACAATGCAAACTATAACATAGGGGCGAATCACAAAATATAGGGGAAAAACAATTTCTTGTATAATTTTTAATGCCTGAGTTTTGTAGAGAATGTTTGTTACTCACTTGACAACTTCTCCAGTGGGACTAACTAGGCTAGTTAAGATTGTGGACGGGCCGATTGAGGTTAGAGGTGGCTTCAAAGAGGTTTTCCTTGCCTTATAATATCTCTATACTATAACAAACATGCAATTTAACAAAGTGTGTGAGTATAAACAGTGCCGTTACAAAAACAATCAAAATCGCAACATAAAAACAACATAAAAAAATAATAATGACCAATGCTCAGCTTGCCACTTCACAAAGGGGGACCATTCTGGTCAATTGAAGTTGTAGATGACCTAAAATCTGTAGCTTTTAGAAAGACGTTTTTCTTTATTGATGGGGTCTCTGATAGTGGCAATGACTCTTACAAATGTAGGTGCTGGCCATTGACAAGTGGAAGAGGGGCTGAAGAAGAGCTCCAAAGGACGATATCATTCTCTAGGCAGGGGTAATGCAGATCCATGTGGTCATGCGGCGTATGTTCTATTGTCGTCAGCAAGGAGTCTGGTCATCGAGGTGGGGATGATGGATATGCCGTCGAAGTGGAAGGGATGAGTGGGGAAGAAGGGTGAAGTAGAAGAATGAAAATAACTAGTTCGGATCCGTTAACAACCCGGATCCGAAAACCTAAAGAGTTTAGTTATGCGTTTAAATAGTTGTTAAGTTTTAAATATTTTTTTATTATATTTAATTAATAAAAAACCACGTCAACTATTATTGATGGAGAACGTGACGGCATCTAGTGTGCGGACCAAGATTTTTCAATTCATATAATAAAAGTACTCAAAACAGATTATAATAGAGAGACCAAAACAGCTTCCGAACATATCTGTAGAACTAAATAGAGGTTTAAACCGAGTTTCAACTAAAAACCCATTTTAATATTTTTCACATGAAAATGAGCCGACTATAAAAGCCCACAGTCCCCCCCCCACACCCAAAACAAGCATCGTGATCTCTTCCTCTGCCGGTGTTTTGCGCTCTATTGTGGCCAATGTCGTGGTCTTCCCTTTGTCCGGGAACCAGATCTCTTTTTTGACTAGTATCTTGGTCTCTCTCTCGGCCGGCGGCCGGATCTCATCACCAACTCTGTTCTCCTTGAACCATTTGGGATCATGAGGTATTCTCTACCTCCTTCTCATCCTTTTCTGAAAATTTAGGCTATGGTGGCAGTATTTTCGTTTTTTCTGTTGTTTTATCTTTCTTTTTCTTTTTTTTGTTTATGCTGTGTGTATGTGTGTGTGTGTGTGTGTTTGCCTTGAGAGAAGAGATCTTCTTCTGATGTTTTTGTGATAGAAGGAGTCACTATCTTGAAGTGTGCCACTGCTATAATGAAATCTTCTAGCGTTGAATGGTAATTTCATTCTACATGTATCTAGAATTAGGACATGGCGTTGAGCTGTGAAAACCCTGCCTATCTGTTTTGTTGAGAACTTTCTATGGTATTATCTATCCCTATGTTATTTTTTATCATATCCTTTCACTATGAGAGTGCGCAATGTTAAGACAAGGGTTTTTGTTCCATTTTTTATGCTTTCAAACCTGAACAAAATATTTTTTACAGAATAGGTGTAGGTAATTGTTAGCATTATCTCATCTCAATGTTCACTTTTTCTTAACAAAAACATTGATGTGTATTGGTTAATCTACGTTTCGTTAGCATACTTGGATAGGACATTATATGCTAAATTGGAAGTGGTTATCTCATCAAATGTCTGCAAGTTTGACTTGAATTATATGATTTTTACTCAAGGCACTTATTATGTTTAAAGATGATGTATCCTCCTCCGCAATTTAGAAGATACAGACTAGTTCCAATTTTTTGTGGCTATTATGTCTTTTCTTTTCTCTATTAATACCATATGGATGTGTAGACCAAAAATAATGGTATTGGTATGTGTACTAGAATTTCCTTTTTGACCTCCTGGCTTCATCATTCAGTTATAAACTTGCTTTCATAAAATCGGACTAAATGTGCCAGTTTATATTTCATTGAGACCTAAGAAGGTTTACTTTCTTTGCCTATGAATTGAAATTAGAATGGTTTTCCAGTTCCCAGTACTCTGTAAAATTGCAACCTTTTTCTTATGTACTGAATATAATAGGATGAACATTATTGTGGCGTGCTTTTTCAGAGTCACTAACAATCCCACTCTATTTAAGTAAGTAAATATGGATATAAGATTGTTGTGCAACATTATTGTATTCAGTGTATATATATCTTCATGTACATTCATTCGTATCTTCATATTAAATAGTCTGTAGATAAACTTCAAGATATATTTCAATTATCAAACCTAGAACCACAACCAACATGTAATATTTAAAAGATGTACCGCTACCACTAAGAATTTCATAAACCTTTGAGTTAATTTTTCTTAACTTAGTAAAACCACATTGATATCTTAACCAAACCTTTCTGATCCACATGATACATGTCAAAATGTTAATATAATCATTGACATGTTATAAAAATAATTAAATCTCAAAACCTTTAAAACTAAGTCCACAATTTGGATGACAAACTAAAATTGGTAATGGATGGCAAGGATTAATCACAAAGACCATTAAAACTTCTCTAACAACACCAACACAGATTTTTTACAATGTTGACATTTTTGCTTTCTTTGGTTAAGTACGCCAAACATAGAACTAAGCAGAATTGCATAGTTAGTCAACTTATAGATTTCTCTTTATTTGTGTCCAATTTTAATATGTCTAACACTATATTTTAATGAATGAGAAAAATGTTTCACGTGCCATTCTCAACAGGGACAACCAAAAGTCAAAGAATACTTAAATAAGCCTGGTGAGTTGCGTTTAGTTGCTGGTAATAACCATGACACTGGTGATCATGCACGGACCATCTACCACCACTTTGACAATATGATGCTAGAGAATGAGAGTACACCTCCACTAAATGCTCCATTGGACTGTGAATCCATGGATACAAGCATTCAAAGTCATGAAGCACTAAGATCATTTGCAAGCAAGAACACTGCTACGGCTAGCCATACACCAAGTACTAGTGGTGAAAACGCTACATTAGAAAACATTGGGGGAAAACTAGGTGAGTTAGTGGCGTCAATTAAGTAGTCCAAAAAGAATACATGGAAAGAAAACTCTCTGATGCTCTATGGGGCATGGATGGTTATGATGATGATGATGACATGGAGATGGTTTTCGAGAAGTTAATCATCAACAAGAAATTAGGGAGAATTTCTACTTGAGGAGGACATCTCTTCAGTAAAATAGTTAGATAATTTTATTGCTTCTACGAGAGATTCTAGTCCATTAGGAGGTCATCACATTAGGTATGTGATTTTTCTTTATAATGAGGTAAGCGTATCTAAAATACTTAATGAGTTATCTAATGTCTTTGGCATTGGATGTTGAAATGGTTTTTTTGGTCATCAATGCGCAGGTGTTTTTTGGTTTGATGGTGGGCTTCAATCTTTTATGTTGAAGGAAGTGAATCTTGTCAGAGACAATTGTTGTTTCGTTATGTTGTGACTATGTTACATGTATTTGCATAAGTTTGTATGGATCTTGTTTTTGTTGTATGGTACGCCTGCCTTTTATATGGATTTTGTGTTATGTTGTCATGAACCAAAGATATGAGGAATTTTTTTCCTCAAATAATTTAATTATGTCGTCATTAAGCAGTTATCATTTGTTGTCTTTGGTAAAACCTTGATGTCCAACAATTTAATATTGTCTTTGTCAAGCATGAATGCCATACAACATATTAGCATCAACGTTATTGCATTAGTGGTTGCAATTATAGCTTGAACCAAAATTTTTTATGAGAGAACAACGTAAATTAATACCGGTTGGGATTAAAGTTGTAAAAAAATTCATATTAATAAAAAAATAACTCTTAATTAAAAAATATAATTGTCAAAGATAAATTTGGGGATTAAAACGTAAATATGTGGATTAAGAACTTAAAATTAAATTATAAAATGAAATTTAAATTTTAATTATGAATTTGTAAAATATTTAGATCTTCAATCCATTTTAATGATCATTTTAATTATTTTTCTTTCATTTTTCTCACTTTCGTGAAATGAAACATCTGACAGAAGTCTATGCCGAAGTGACCCCAGTTCTTGCTAAACGAATCCTAAAAGTGTGAAACTGATCACGACATATAAGTGGGATTTTCTACCAAATGAAACTGATCACTACATATAAGTGGGATTTTCTACCAAATGAACATTAGGAGTGACGAAAATCATACAATTTCTCGTGCTTCAAAAAGTGGTGCTTCCTTACCTTGGAACGAATGCCCCTATTTGTTTTTTTTTATATTTTCTTGGACATTGAAATCAAATTGCAAATGAGACAACTGTTGATTGTCCAGACCTATGTGTCATCTATACGAAGTTGGAGAAGCCACATTTGAATGCTTATTAAGGTAAATGCTAGTCAGCATATCAGCCTCGTCCGCATTGTAGTCAGCCAACCAACTAGCCTTGATTGTTTAGAATGTATAGCAAAATTACCCAAAATAAATAAATGCATGTGGACAAAATAAATTTCACAACATCAACTAAACTAAAGGATTTGAGGAACACCTTAATTTAATTAATTTTAATTAAATAGAGATTTGAAAATTACCTCTGGTTGTGCCAAATCAATTTTTTTTAGATTGCCTTAGATCTTACAGCATCGAAAAAGGTTTCATACCTATTGATCACACCTTAGAATCCAGAAAAACCTCCTCTTCCACTCCAAAATAACGGCTAGGGATGGAGAGAGAGAGAGAGAGAGAGAGAGAGAGAGAGAGATTGGAGAGAGATTGGAGAATTAATTTTACGAGAGAAAAGATTCGTTCTTCTGGGGTTAGAGAGAGTTATATTTATATAAAATTCACAAAAATATGATAAACATTATTCTATTATAATGTTATGATATAAATATGAGTCCTAAAGTAACTAAGACAATCACTGTCTTCAAGCCCTTAAAATATTTAATAATTCTACTGTATTGAACTTTAATCAAAATTTGAATTTAAGCCAAAACCCCAGCGCAATTTATAAATTTCACATCACCCTATAAGTAAAAGTATAAATTAACAATTTTATCCCTATACTCAAAATGAAACTAATTTTGAATTCATTTAAGCGGAACTCTCTAGATTCATCTTCATCCTAATTGGCAATCAAATGATACAAAAGACATGGGGATACCTAACGTCGTGGCCTTACATCATTGTCCAATTCAATACAAATGAATAGTTCATTACAAACTTTTATTCTTGTATCTCAATTGAGAGTCACGGAAAATGTCAAACTGAGGGACTATGGTCACCACACACAGGTTTTTAGTAGCCAACATCAAGGAGGGCTTCTTTACTTTCACAAACAAAATATAACAACATCAGCCAATCCAATACTAGTTACCACCATAGGTAGATTTGGAATAATTTTGAGGCTAACCTTTCCTGATATTTTTGATATCCATATTTATAAGTATTTTTGAACATTCATTTATCAAAATTTTATTTTTTTTTGTCAAGAAGAATGAAACCCCTAATGGGTCCGGTAAACTAAGACAGAAGCGTGCATACGCCTCGACTGCGGCCTGTGGGGCCCGTGCACACATGGGCGCTGGGACCACCCACAGTTCGTGCTCACAGCTCTTAGACATGTACCCTCACCCTAAGGATTCGAACTCTTGCCACTTGCGAGGCGTCCTCATGGGGGACCCAAGTGCCAATTGACCCAAAGGTCGTTTACATCAAAATTTTATTTGTAAATGTTTTTTTATCAAAGAGTAAGCTTTGAAGGTAAATCGTGAAAATTATTTTTGTTAGAACTTTTGTTGTGAAAGCATTCTTATTTGTTAGCACCTATTTTAATAACACCCTAATTATGGATGTCTTAATTTATCGGAAGTTAATTTATGATTTGAATATTCTTATTTGTTAAGATAGCTTTATTGACCCTTTTGGAATATTTGCTATCCACTCACTGAGTACTTGCATTCCTCACCTCCTCTATTCTCCTTTGTCCAAACTTTTGTTCTTACTTGGCAGACCAATGGGGTGTGTACTGGGCAATCTTTATGTTGGTTCCCTTGAGATATTGTTTAGGTTTGTCATCTATATATGAGTGGTTTGAACTTGTTATAATAGGATGGATCCACTAGTGTGATACATTAAATGGTTTGTTTAACAGTCTAAACATTGACGTTTGTGTTCTGGGTTTTATTTGGCTTCTATTTTGAATCCAATATTGTGAGAATTGTTCTTTATATACTTGAAATGTGATGTCAGGAAACCTTAAGCCTTGTAGTAACTTCAGGTTAGGATGATGCTCACACCTCCTTAAGTTATCATGGCAGTTGTGGCAAACCGAATTGTAGGTCGAGGCATGATATACCATGTCTTTCTCTTATCCACCAGTGTATTTAAAATCTTGTCTCACCCAAAACACCATTTGTGCATCCAATCTATTTGCTCTTTGCTTATTTTTCCGAACACTGAATGCATTCATTGAATTTCAAATTAAAAATAAGACAAATGCAATTTGTGAATACCCTTTAATCATCTATAATGATAATGAGAATTGCCTCGGATGCTATTGAGGAGCATAGTTCTATCGAGGAAAGTGTTAGCAAGTTAGTTTGTCAGCATTGATGGCACCAGAACTAGTCGACCAATCTGTTATGATCACACTGATAAAGTCTTAAAGAGGTTTAAGACTCAAACTGATAATATATTGATAGGAAACCAACCACTCAACGGTTACAAAATGAAGCTTAACTTAAAACAGGAAATGACAAGAGTTTAAATAGAGTTGAAGTAGATGGCCAGGCCAGCTGGCTTGCTGTCATGGCACACTCCTATAGGTGCTGACACAGAGCACACAAATGTCTCACTCAGCACACACACTTGTTGTTGCTTTGTGAGACAGCTGAGAGTCAACCAATGCATGGTGTGACTTTCAGCCCTTCTACGTACACAAGAGCCGGCTTCTTCTGAGCATCATAGCTCAACATCTCCCCCTTGCTCAGAAGCCTCTTCATTCCTAGACTTTCTCTGAAGTGCTCGAACTTCTGGTGAGCTACTGCCTTTGTGAAGATGTCAGCGGTTTGCTTGTCAGTACTGCAGTACTCTACCTTGATTTCTCCAGTGTTTACAAGATCACGAATGTAATGAAAACGGGTGTCTATGTGTTTAGTGCGCCCGTGCATAGTTGGGTTCTTAGTAATGAAAATAGTTGATTTGTTGTCGCATAAGATGGTGGTTGAACTGGTTATCTCCACACCTAAGTCTCTTAACAGTCGTCGCAACCACACAGCTTCACATGCAGCAGAGGTGGCTGAAATATATTTAGCCTCAGTTGTAGACAATGCAGTGATTGGTTGTTTCTTAGAGCACCAGGCTATTGCAGTAGATCCAAGGACGAAAACCCATCCAGTAGTGCTTCTACGGTCTGATTGTGAACCTCCCCAGTCACTGTCCGTATAACCAGTGAGCTTGAAGATTTCAGAGTATGAGTAATATAGGCCATAGTTTATTGTTCCAACTAAATAACACAAAATTCTCTTCACTGCACCTTGATGATGTAGGGTGGGTGCCTGCATGAACCCAGATACCATGCTAACTACAAATGAGATGTCAGGTCTGGTGTGAGTTAGATAAAGTAAACCTCCAACGAGACTTCGATATCGAAAGGGATTAGCTTGCCCGGAATCGTCTTCCACGTAGAGCTTCTCGCTGGTGTTCATTGGAGTGTTGATGGATTTACATTTCCACATCCCAGCTTTCTTCAATATATCCTCAATATATTTGCGCTGTGATATAACAAGTCCATGATGAGTTTGTTCTACTTCCAAT
The DNA here is from genome assembly GCA_902712375.1 of Dioscorea dumetorum. Lineage (NCBI taxonomy): Eukaryota > Viridiplantae > Streptophyta > Magnoliopsida > Dioscoreales > Dioscoreaceae > Dioscorea > Dioscorea dumetorum. Next base: position 9,785,486 of record CACTHL010000128.1, on the reverse strand, counting down.
ACTAAGAAGTATTTGAGCTTCCCAAGGTCCGTCATCTCGAAGGTCTTCAGCATGCTATGTTTAAATTCTGATAGCATCTTGCTGCATGAGCTCATGTATATTATATCATCAACGTATATACACAATAACAAGACCTGTGAAGAAGAGTTGGTTTTCTTATACACCGTGGGCTCATTGTCACTTCGAATAAACCCAGATTGTGAGAAGTACTCATCAATGCGACTATACCAGGCTCTTGGGGCTTGCCGGAGCCCATAGAGCGCCTTCTTAAGCTTGTACACGCTACCTTCTTTGCCTTTCATGACAAAGCCTTCTGGCTGAGTGACATACACTTCCTCGTGAAGAATTCCATTCAAAAATGCTGTTTTGACGTCGAGCTGATGAATAAACCATCTTCGTTGAGCTCCAACAGCAAGAAAAGCTCGAATGGTCTCCATCCTGGCCACCGGTGAGAAAACATCCGTGAACTCTACTCCCTCGCGTTGAGCATAGCCCTTCGCAACTATGCGTGCCTTTTTCCTTAGAATAGATCCGTCTGGGTTGTATTTCGTCTTGTATATCCACTTCAGTCCGATGGCACGCTTCCCTTCCGGCAGAGTAGTCAAGTCCCAGGTATCATTTCTGCGAACCGCATCGACCTCCTGTTGCATGGCGGCGACCCATGCATCATCTTTTACAGCTTCCTCGAAGAAGACTGGGTCCGAGACGGTCACTGCAAAGGAGCATGAGTCATAAATATCAGAAAGATTTCGATATCTCACCGCTGCCTCTTTTTCGCCGCCGAGAAGACGTGGTTGACTCTCAGAAGTTGGAGTCAACCAATTTTCCCGCTGTTCAGATGTTTCGCCAGATAATTCATCCAACGGCTGGGATGAGTCCTCATCACGATCCTTGTCCGCGTCAGCATAGGGCACATAGATTGAGGCTGCTGACTCAGATGAGTCTTCCCAGGTCCAGTGCTCATTTTCAGAGAAATGGACATCCCTACTGACCTGGACTTTCATAGAGTCAGGATCCAAAACTTTATAGGCTTTGGAATCCTCTGAATAACCAATGAATACCCGTTTAGCTGATTTGGCATCCAGTTTCGTCCGTGACTGAGGATCAACCAAGCAATAGCATATACACCCAAAAACCCTTAGATGGTCAACATTGGGCTTTCGTCTGGTGATCGCTTCAAAGGGAGTCTTTTTCTCCAATACAGTTGTCGGCGACCGGTTGAGCAGATACATAGCTGTAGAAACAGCTTCGGCCCAGAGTACAGGATGCAGCTTTGCTTGCTTCAACAGAGTCCTTGCTATCTCCATCACCGTCCGGTTCTTTCGCTCCACCACCCCGTTTTGCTGAGGTGAGCGTGGAGCTGTTAATTGTCTTTTGATCCCTTCTGTCTCGCAGAAAGTTTGGAATTCAGCCGAAGTAAATTCACCCCCTCTGTCCGTGCGCAGAACCTTCACAGTCGCAGAGTGTTGCTTTTCAACAAGGGTTTTGAAAGACTTGAACTTCTGAAAAGCTTGAGCTTTGTTCTGTAAAAAACAGACCCAGCTGTGTCTCGAAAAATCATCAGTGAGGAGAAAGAAATACTTGTTACCTCCGAGGGATGTAGTTGGCATTGGGCCAACAAGATCAGCATGTATAATCTCTAGTGGTTTCATCGCTCGATATGCCATTCCCTTTGAGAAGGAACGACGAGCTTGTTTTCCAAATGCACAAGCCTCATATGTTCCTTTAAATTTAACCATAGGAGCTCCGGTGACTAAGTGATGTACCAGTTGTAAGTTGTTTGTGTTGAGATGTCCATATCTTCGGTGCCATAGTGCTGAGAGTTCTCCCTCTCCAAGTGCCACATGAGCAGAGCTCTTATCTACGGCCGGTAGAGGATATAGTCTGTGAGGAGTCATATTAATCCGTGTCACCACGGCTTGGGTGTGGAAGTCTCGCACACAACACTCTCCATCAGTAAACTGAACGGTATATCCTGAGGCGGTGAGCTGTCCAACGCTCAATAGATTATGAGCTAGCTTTGGTACAAATTGAACCTTGTGTAACGTGGTGTTGATGCCTGAGCTGGTTGTCAGGATTATGGACCCAATGCCAGTGGCTTGAAGTGCATGTCCATCTCCTAGTCTTATAAATTGTGGAGGGATTTCTTCAAGCTGGGTGAAAAGCTTCTTGTTGCCCGACATATGGTTAGAACAACCACTGTCAAGAAGCCATTCCTCTCCCTTATCAGAGTGACTGCACGAGCTTGCCATGAAGAGCTCGCTGTCCTCTGTTACTTCTTCCTTCTCGGCAACGTTCGCTTCTTTATCTTTGTACCAGCATTGGGCCTGCATATGCCCGAACTTCTTGCATATGAAGCATTGAACCCCCTTGCTGTGTTTGTAGTCGGAGAAGTCTGAGCTCCTCCCCCTTCCACGACCTCGGCCACGGCCTCGGGGAAAAACTCCGAGTCCACGACCTCTTCCAGTCTTCGGGTAGTGGACGTGAGGTTGACCGAAGCTAACATGCAGAGCCCTCTCGTCGTCAGGCTCCTCGGCTTTATCGAGAATGGCTTCATGGCTCTTGAGAGAGCCACACAAGGTTTGCACAGTGAGAGTGTTCAAATCTTTAGCTTCAACGATAGTAGAGGCGACGTGAGCGAAGCGTTTGGTGAGACTACGAATGATCTTCGTCACAACCTTCTTCTCCGGGACTGCCTCGCCGAGAACTCAAATTTGATGGACCACGTCAAGAACGCGGGTGATATAGTCGTCAACCTTCTCACCGGTCTTCATTCGGAGAGAATCAAAGTCTTGTTGTAGGGAGTGGAGTTTGACAGAGGAGTTGCTTGAATCGCCTTGGTACTGGGCTTTGAGGATGTCCCAGGCTTGTTTCGCCGTGGCGGCCTCGGTGATCCGGAGGAGTATCTTTTCGTCAAGGTTTTGTTGAATGAGGGCTAGGGCTTTGGCATCTTTCTTCAAGACATCGTTGAGGCGATGACCGTCTTCTTCATCGGCGAAGCCTTTGTCGACGATGTTCCAGAGGTCTTTCGACCGAAAAACCGTCTTCATTTTAAGTTGCCAGAGGTTAAAGTTCTCTCCTTTGAAGAAGAGAACGTGCGACTGGAATGAGTTCGGCGAGCGATTCACACCAGTTAGTCAGATATGGATCATGGTGATAGATAGGTAAAATCATTGTGTTTCTTTTTGGGGAGAACGGTTGTGGTCCTTTATTTATTATGATCCCATTGTAGTAGTGAAGAAAAAGAGTTTAATTTCTTTGATACAGTGAAAACTATGTCCTCTCCGAGTACGAATATCTATATCTCATAAACTACAGATAATAAACACAAAGCTTTTATTGAACTTTTGTATTTCATTAATTATTGTGCTTATCTTTCTAACAATAAACAAGAAGGAAGAATTCAAAAGAGAAAAAATGTATGAGTATCATAATTAATTACATCAAATCTCTATTGAATCATAGTTTCCCCAACATTATTCTTCTTAGAGTTAAGCGAGCTAAGGTAAGAAAAGTGATATTATATATATATAATGGAATTGGGTTAATTGTAAACAACTATAGCAACTACCGTGTATAATTGATTCATAGGATACCTTTATAATTTATGTATATATGTACTATTAATGAAATTGCGTCAAATAAGTATATAGGAAGCAAGTACATCCATGATGTGGTCAGTAGATCCTTACTTTTTCTTAAGAATAAAAGACAACATGCTCGTCCTACATCCCACATTGCATGTTATCTCAGACACTACAGAATGCATGAAGTTGCAGATGATGAAAAGAAAGAGATTCCACTAATAGTAAAACATCTGAGCCTCAAGGCCAACAACTTGAACCAATACCTACAATCATAATCTTGAATTCATATAAAAAAGAAGCACCTATGTGTCTGTTCACTAGCATTATGTTTAATTCAATATTTTCAAACCCGGACCTAACCGGCTGGTCCAATCGGAAAAACCAGGAACCAGGTTGTGGTGTGATTCGCGTTTATATGGATTTTTGATCGGTAATTAAACTGGTCAAACCCACTCAAAACCATTGAACCGGCCTGTTCGACTTGAACTGGTCAAACCCCTGTTTTAACTTTATTTAATGTTTTAAGTTTTTAAATTTTAAACCAATGGTTTGACAACCATTAGAATAGCCACTTTCCCTTTGCCATTTCCCTTTCTCATATTCTCTTATGGGCTATTTGTTTGACTGGATTTGAGGGGATTTGGATTTCCAAATCCCTGGAATTTAAAAATCCCATGTTTGTTTGGAGGGCTTTGAACATCCTTGGTATTTAAAAATCCCACTTGTGAAATCCCTCACTAAAATATATAATTAATATAATGTTTAAATTTTAAGTTTAATGTTATAGTTAATCAAATTATTAATTTATAATTAAATTAATAAAATATTTGCATCTTATAGAAAATTTCTTTAAATACAAATATTAATTTATAGTTGCTATATTATATTATATTATAATAATTATTTTACTTAATAATTAACGTATTATATTTTATTATAATAAATTAAATAAATATTAATTATATTAATTATCTATAATATTTGCATTTTGAGTTCATGTAGTTCATGTTTACATAAAATAAAATGTACAGTTTATGATATATATTAATTATTTATAATATCAAATGGGGGTAACCTTACTATGGGTGACCATAACATGTAATCCAGGTAAAAATACATCAAACTAAACACATGTTTTCCAAATCCAGATTTACAAATCTCTCAAACCAAACACAAATTTCTGTACTCCAGTATTACAAATACATCTAACCAAACACTGGATTTGACTTTCCTGAATTTTCAAATCCAGGGATTTGTAAATACAAATCCACTGGATTTTCAACTACATCTAACCAAACACCCCCTTAGCTGTTAGCTTCTCCAATTCATTATAGTGCCGGCCACCAGAATAGCCACTGGTCCGCCGCTAGAACAGCTGCCAATTCCACAAACCCTTCCTTTTTTGCCTTTTATCTCAAGTGTTCTCCATGCTATGGTTTTACAGTTGTTTTGTTTGTTGAAATGCTTGTGAGAGTGCGGATATGATGAATGCTTTGATTCGCATGCTTATTCATGTTAAAGCTTGTATCTTTTTGTTAATTTGCTTCTTATTTCTTACATATTCATATTGACTTTTGCTTGGTGGGTTACATGTGTGTTACTTGGATAGTCTTCGAAGCATGCAAGCATTGCTCCTGTCGTGTAATGGGCATACGCCACATACCATTTTCTTCTGCCTCTTTTTATTTTGAACTTCTTTTATTCAATACGAATGCGTTGTTTTTCTTGATAACCCTCTAATATACTATTTTCTTTTACTCAGTTAAGGATTTTGGAGAAAAACATTTATTTAGATGGGCTCATCCTCTTTATGAATAAGCTACTTATATAGCGTTAGTATTATTTCTGCAGTGTGAGAATGTAAAATGGCATACCACTTCTTTGGAAGTCCACATCATTGATTTTTCATTTACATGTCTTTAATTGCTATACGACAATACTTTATGCAAGTTGTATAACTTATTGCATACTTTTGAGTTTTTTTGGCATTTGTAAAAATTAGGTATACTGATCTTGTTTCTTTCCCCTCATACTTATTACTTGAAAATGATGTTAGTCCAACCTTTCTACCTTTTGGTTCTTCATATCGTGGCAAGCCTGCTTCCATCATTCAATAATTAGGCTGCAGTCGGAGACAACTTTTGAACATATGTTTCTTTGTCAATTAGATCATGTAAATTATATTGTTATTTTTGCTAGACTTTGATTGGTGTCCTTTTTTGTGGTTTTGTAGTTTCCATAAACTGTAGGCCATAGCGTGACAGCAGTCCTCCAAACCTTAATATTTTTTGTTTTTCATGAACTGAATGTCATGGAGAATAGTCTTTATGTAATTTCTTACCTCTAGATGCAGAATTTTTCAAATGTATAGCTATTCTTCTCTGTTCAAGATTGAATCTTCACTACAAGAAAAAGCACTTATAGCGGCGGAAAAATCTGCCGCTATAGATCTTGTTTTAGCCTCAATACCCTTATAGCGGCGGATAGCAAATTAGCCGCTAAAACCTTGGTCGCTAAATGTTTTTTGCAGCACATGTACACTTTTGCCGCTATCCCATCAGTTAGAGATGAAGTTGCACAATGCTCTATAGCGGCAGAAAATTTTGCCGCTATAAATCCTATAGCGGCGGAAAAAGTTTGCCGCTGTACATCTTATAAAAGCGGAATAATTTTGTAGCTATAGATTTTTTATGTAGCTTATAGCGGCAAAAAACAATTTGTCGTTATAAACCTTACAACGCCCCCAAAATATTAAATCCTATGAATTGAGTAGATTGTTTAACAACTAATCAAATATGATTCTAATATATACAAATAACATATATATATATGAGACAACATCAAAGACTACATTAATATTTTAATTTATTAATCTCATACAATACAAATTACAAAAAATGATAAACTAAAAAACAACTTTTTTTTATAATAAATATAAATATTATAAGAAAACACACAAATATAAACATATGCTCGCATACATACAAAAATTATTAGTCTATTACAACAACAAATTACATTAAACATACACACGAAGAATTAGTGTATTCAATAAAGGCCGAAATAAATATTCACTAGTTATAATCTACAACATCACCATATGTTCCGTCATCTTCTTTCCTCCAATAAAGCTACAAGAACAAATCTCTGCGCTTCATTCCCCTAAAAATACATAGTTCTAAGCATCAGCACTAATGCATTACTGTCTGATGTTAATGAAATGCAGGAAATCAAACTATTCTGACCAAGGAATCAAATCATCACTGAATTTCTTACTCCTTTTTATTAGTGATGTTAATGAAATGCATGCTGATCAAGATGATGTCAAGCACAGAGCGCAAAATGTCATCCAATGAGAATGGTATGCTGCAAAGAAATATTGCACTTTTTGTTGACAATTTGATGATGAATTTAATTTTTTTTTTCCCTCAATAGTACAAGTTGTTATTTTTGCATGAGTATGTGTGAAATTTTTGCTTTTGAATTGAGAATCTAACCTTGAATCATCATCTGGCAAGAAAGTGTTGTTGCTGGTTGAATCATCTGTCATCATTGTTCTCATTTTTGCAATCACCTGAAAGATAAAGACATATATGGATTTATGCTTTTGGGATGTTTGAGTTTTGTTCCCAATAGAAGCATGTATATGTTTCAGATGTTAAAGTTTGGCTTTTTCTTTCAATGCTGGTGATGAGAAATATACTCACATCATTAGATAAGCCTTGTGTCCCGTATTTGTCATCCCAGAACATGGTTCCAACACGATAAATCTGCGCAACACACTCGGTATTTGCAGAATTATGTTGCATATTTAGTTGTGTTTTACAAGGGCTGAAGATACTTTGTGTATGTATTGAATGAAATAAATTACTAGGCAAAGTTCATTGGTTATCTCTTCCATAGTCTTGTGTGTCTTCTGATGCAAAGTCTGCGGGTATAATAAGCAAAGTCATGTGAAACATTCATTAGAAGGTTAGGTGTTTGATTCAGTATCTATTTTTTCATACCAGAAACCCAACTGCTTGTCGTATATGCTGGAGTTCATCCCATGAGATTCCAGTGAACTGCCAGTTCAAAGAACAATTAGCTGTCATGTTGTTTTATCTCCTATTAAACTAGTTTGACTATGACCAAAGTGTCTATTTAGTAACTCATCAGTTTTTTGAGAGCACCACTACTCCAACTCTTGCAAGCCAGCTTTAACGAATTCTCCATTGCTAAATGAGCAACATTCGCGCTTAAGCATAAAATTTTCATAAAATCTTCTTGCAAAACTATATGCCCTTCTATCAAACATGCACAATTAAATATTTTATTATATATGAAAAGATTATATATCCTAAAAATTTTTAATAACTATTAGATTTATATTTGTGTATATACATCACTAGAAAATAAATTCATTTTATCGATTGCATCTGAAGCTTGAAAATATTTAATGGTAAGACTATACTTATGGCACATATTTTTTTTAAAAATTAAATAAGATTTCATTTTATTATTCAATGTTCAAAGTATGAGTGTGTTTTGTGACCAATATGTTAACCAAACTTTACAAATAGTTTAAAGTATAAATTGGATCAATTTGACACTGTAGAGTGGAGCCTTACTTTGACCCAGGCCAGAGATCCTTATGAGAACAATGGTTTTATCATTTCTCATTAATTTAAATGTTTAATTACTTACCATTATGTTGGGATAGATATGTAATCTGATTAACTCGTGTCATTCTTCTTGCTAATTCAATTAAAATAAATTCAATACTCATGGCAATCTTTTTAATTTTTACATTGCATATTTACACATTTTACCGTTTTATATTTTATCTAGAAATACTTTAACTATATATATTTATAATATTTTTTTTTTGATAAATATGATAAGCAGCATTAGTCTAAGAATTAAAGAATGTGGCTCTCTCAGGGGATTTAGAATTTTGGTATTCGAGTAACTTGAACTCAAGACTCCTCATAATATTGTGTCAATCTCTTCCTCAACAGCAAACGAAGGAGATTTCATTCTTGCATTGGGACAGTGAACGCCAAAAATATTGCAAAGAGAGGAATTATGCTTGCAGTCCTTAAAAACTCTTTCAACAAAAATGGATTGATCATCGGTTTTCAGTAAATCAAACCAAAACAAGATGACTTGGGTGATGCTGATTCACCAAGAATTATATGAGTACTATCTTAAAACTTTCCCAATTCTCTAATCTTTCAAGAAAGATGTTAAAATTGTCTAAATTTTTGCGTGAAAAAAAAAACACTAGAAAAGAGAGAGAAGTAGAAAAAGCATAAATTGCTAGAGGGGATATCGTAATACCTTTGTAGAGCTAGAGGAAAGAAAAAGAAAAAGCATAAATTGTTTAATGTTTAGAATTCAAACTCTTCCTATTAGAAAGCTTTTGAATTACGTTCAAAATTCTGGTTAAGTGTTTTCTCAGTAATATACACCACTAAGGTGATCAATTAAACAAAGCGCTGTGAACAACATAGTCACATTGGTAGGATTGTAAACTACTCAAAATTAAGAAACAAACTATATTAAACGTGGTATAATGAGCAAAAAAGAAGCATCAGCTTAATAATTAACATTGCAGATAAAGCAGCAGATCAAATCGCATAGTCTAAGGGACAGGAAAATCTACCCTATTAGTGGAAGGCAATTAAGGAAAATCTAACCTGCATTGCCAATAATTTCCGACTCACAGGCCCAGTGGAGATATCTTGCTAATAAGACCGACTTCTCTAGTCAGCAACGAAGAACTTGAGTGATAACTAACCTGCATTGCCGATAATTTCCGACTCAAAGTAGCAGAACAACATCACTACATTTAAGATAAATAGATGATAATGATAACAAGTAAGAACTAAAAAGAGAGTTTGGACTCCCAAGAAAAAATTATCAACTTGTAAGAGATTAATGGTGTATATGTATGGATTTTTGTACAAGATAATTTTGATTTCAAAGCATTTGATGAAAGCCATCTCAAGACAATACACTGTTTTCTAATCCTTTTTTTGGAGTAAAAATTAAAAAAAAAGGTCATCTGAGAAAAACAACATTACGACATTTAAGATAAACAGATGATAATAATAAGTAAAAACTACAGAGATAGGGCTTAAAAGATATCAACTCGTGAGAGATAATGATGTATAAATCTCTTTCATTTGTCATAAGGGTGGTGAAAGTTCCAACTAAAACCATCCGAGGAAGATCTGTTGTTCTCCATTTTTTTCGGCTTTGTAAATGTCATTGAGTCAAACAGATCTAGTAAGAAGAAAGTTGGACTTAAAAATATCATACATGATATCTTGTAAGATATCAGAATGCATAGATTTCTTATATTTGTCGCAGGGACACTACAAGATAATTTGGAGTTTGAAGGCATCGAAAAATATTAACTAAAGCCATCTCAGGACAATCTAGTGGTTTTTTTCCCCTCTGAAAAAGTAAAGCGATTTCCATTTAAAAGGGCAGCAATTTGAACTATTATAATACTAAACAAAATAAATAAACAATGGCATTCAGGCCGAGAATGTTCTCATTACTATAATATTTCGCTAGCTTGCATCCTAAATAGATTATGGAGTTGAGACCTTTCATTTGAGAAAAAAATGCATCTCGTTGATTAATGCTGCTTATTCAACCAACTTATTAGCTTCTCTGCTGTGATCAGTTTATGAGCTACAGTTGCAATGCCTTAAATTCATGATATATCTTAGCTGAAGTAACACCAAGTTCTGAGGAGAAGTAGAAATTTTCATGATTAGGAGGAAAACAGTCTCCATCCAAAGCAATATAAATGTGGTTTTAACCTTCTGGCAATCTTTTTGCTCAAAGTTCTAGAGTAGTAGTTGGATCCTTGTTTGTACCAACTGTACAGGAGGCGAATGTAGAAACTAGGGACTGGTAGGTGTGCTTGCAATCTTTTTGGGTACACTCAAAAGAAGACTAAGGGATTTCACCCTTCAAAGTCAAGGCAAATCAAAACTAACAAAATGTAAATATAAACCTCAGGGCCAACCATACTTGCAGTGATCAAATTCTATGCATAACATAGTGTCAATCACTTCCTCAACAGCAAACGAAGGAGATTTGATTCTTGCATTAGGTCATAGAACACCAAATGATATTGCAAAGAGGAATTATTCGTGCAGCATTAAGTCCTTAAAAACTCCTCTTTAACAAATATGCATTAATCCTCAATTTTCAGTAAATCAAACCAAACCAAGATGACTTATGTGATGCTGAGTGCAATAGCCACCATGGATATCCTTACAGTGATCATCAAAGGTTGGAAAAAAACTCATTAACATATCAAGTGAAGTTTGAAAACAAGTGCCTTTTTAATATATATAAGAGACTCTGATTCACAAGAATCATATGCTATCTTAAAAGTTTAACAATTCTCTAATCCTTCAGGAAAGATCTTAAAAGTGTTCGCTAATGCATCCTCATGGTTTATAATAATAAAAATGCGAAAAGTGAAATAACGTCTTCAGATTCAAAGCTAATAGAATTAGGTTGCAAAAAATCATTTCCAGATACAGGGGAGAAGTAATCACATTTGTTAGTATATTAGGCATTTCAAAGAGTTTCATGTTTTCCTATGTGAACTTCTACAACCTGTTTCACATTTGTTAGACAGTAAACTAGAATCTCTCAGAAAACCCTAGGGTCAATCAGGCCAGCATCTTGCCAAACCCTAGGAAACGAGTGAAATGGAAGTAAATATGAGAAACAAGAGCACATCCTCCTCTATACAGGAGAGACCTCTTTCTAGGGTTTCATCAACCTCCCCATCTCCCTCTATTCCAAACAAGCCTCGAATGGAGAATACTATCAATATTCTTCGAAAAACACCAAATAAATAAATAAACAAATGAATTCAAACGAGAAGAACAAATTAAAGAGGAAAAAGAAACACAGACCTCGTGTGAGGTTTCATCATCATCCAGGTTTTTATCGATCTCCTTTTCGTCAACTTGACAAGCCAAAAAACAAATATTAGATCTCATAAACTAATATCTAGAACAAGGGAAAAATCAAGGTCACAGTACGAAACCATAAATCGAAGACCCAGAAGACCAAAACAAAGAGAAACAAGACCGGGGCCAGATCGAGAGAGAGGGAGAGGAATACCTGATCGCCCTTAGTGGTGGATCTCCAATAGCGTTTGTCGGCTGTCGGATTTGAGCAATTTCCGCCAATGGGAATGGCCACGGCAATGGAAGAGGTGGGCCTGCGCCTGTTTCCCGATTTTAAATTATAAATAATAATGATTTATTTTTTAAGATTATAATAATTTTTGGCTTTTATTTTTTTAACCGAAAAATTAATAAATTTTAAAATTTAATATATATATATATATATATATAGCGGCTAATACATAAATTATCCACTATAAAAATTATTGTTAAAAAATAATAAATAAATTTATATCTGTAGTAGCTATAAAAGTCTAGTGCGGCTAATTTATAAATCCGCCGCTAAATTTAGTCGCTATAGCACAAGTTTTTTGTAGTGCTTGCCCGCCTTTAGTTGGTCATGGCTTGTGTTTGAATTGAATGAAACTAGAATTTTTTTTTAAAATAGTTATAACATTTCTTGTAGCTTCATTTGTTTATTGGACACAAATTTAATATGTTCAATTTGTTCTTCAGTGCTGTGAGAGGGAATAATTTGTGATTAGTATTGATAAGAATGATTACATATATAAAGCAAAGAAGAAATGTATACGTATATATATATGTATAATACATGTATGTACAAGAAACCCTAACACACCCCTTCAAACTCACGGTGGGTCATAAACCGAGAGTTTTCCTATGAGAAACTGGAAACGAGAAATAGTATGCGCTTTAGTGAAAAAATCAGCAAGCTGGTGGGCGGAGGTAACATAAGGAAGACGAATAGTGCCGGCAAGGTAATGATGACGAACAAAATGAAGAGCAACCTCAAGATGTTTGGTGCGTTCATGAAACACTGGATTAGCTGCGATTTTGATGGCACTTTTATTGTCACAATAGATAGGAGTGGGAGCAGACATGGAGACACCAAAGTCCATCAAAATCTGACGCAACCAAAGAACCTGCTTGGCAGTGGAAGACATAGCACCATATTCAGCCTCGGCAGTGGAAAGAGCAACGGTGGATTGTTTCTTGCTTTTCCAAGAGATAAGAGAATCACCAAGGAAAATGCAGAAACCAGTAGTAGAGCGGCGATCAGTAGAATCACCTGCCCAATCAGCATCACAATATGCGCGGAGCTCAAAGGAGGACGTGGCCGAGAAAAACAGAGATCGAGTGAGAGTGCCACGAAGATAGCGTAGAACTCGAAGAAGAGCAGCGTAATGAGTAGAGCGAGGAGCACTCACAAACTGACTAAGAACTCGAACAGCATAAGCAATGTCTGGTCGAGTGATAGTCAAATAAACAAGAGCTCCAACAAGCGCGCGATAACGAGTAGGATCAGCCAAAAGTTCTCCATCAGTAGAGGAGAGACGATGATGTAGCTCAATAGGAGTAGAAGCAGTGCGGAGATCAGAGATGCCAGCTCGTCGAAAAATATCTGAAATATATTTCTGCTGAGATACCAGATAACCACGGTGTGAATAAGCAATCTCAAGACCCAGAAAATAACGGAGAGGGCCAAGATCTTTCATCTGAAACTCGGTGTGTAACCTCTGTTTCAGAGAAAGAATAGTATCAGCATCATCACCAGAAATAACCATGTCATCAACATAGAGAAGAAGAATGGTGAGACCACGAGAAGTCTGTCGAGTGAAAAGGGCATAATCATGAGAGCTCTCTGTAAATCCAAGTGCAAGAATCACACTACGAAAACGCTCAAACCAGGCGCGAGGAGACTGTTTGAGTCCATAAATAGTCCGACATAGTCGACAGACATGCTGAGGATGATGAGAAAAACCCGGAGGAGGAGTCATATAAACCTCCTCAGAAAGATCCCCATGTAAGAAAGCATTGGTCACATCTAACTGATAGAGTGGCCACTGACATGTTGCAGCAATAACAATAAGAATATGAACGGTAGTCAACTTGGCCACAGGAGCGAAGGTCTCCTCATAATCAATGCCATACTCCCGAGTGAAACCGCGAGCAACAAGGCGCGCCTTATAGCGCTCAATAGTGCCATCAGCTCGGGTCTTAACCCGATAAATCCACCGACAACTAATAGGAGTAACACCAGAAGGTAGGGGAACGAGGTCCCAGGTATGCATGTGCTCAAGAGCCCCAAGTTCCTCTGTCATAGCTTGCTGCCAATGGGAATGCTGAACAGCCTCACGATATGACTGTGGCTCATAATGAGTGTGGATAGCAGTAAGAAAGGTTTGAAAATGGGGGATGTAAGTAGAAGATATAGATAGAGCATACCGTGCTGGAGGATGACGAACACGATCTGGGTAACGACGGGGGATAGCAGGAGCATCCTCAGGAGAGGCAGGAGCAGGCGAAAGAGCGGGAGAATCACCTAGAGTATCCGAAGAGGTAGTGGGGTATGTAGAAGAGGAAATGATGGGGGGAGGTGGGGAAGTGCCAATGATATCCGGTGAAGTGGTGTGTGGACTCGGGGATGCTTAAGGAAGATAAGAGGCAGGCAAAATAATGGAAGGTAGAGGGGTAGGAGAAGAGGAGATAATGGAAGGATAGAACACTCTTGAGGAGGAGAAGAATAGAAGGGTGTGTCTTCAAGAAAGGTAACATTACGAGAGATACGAATACGACGAGAAGTAGGATCATAGCAACGATAGCCCTTATGTTCAGAGCTGTAGCCAAGAAAAACGCACATTGCAGAACGAGGAGAGAATTTAGTTCTCTCAATGGAGGGTAGTAGAACGAAGCAGACACAGCCAAATATGCGAAGATGACCATAAGAAGGCGGAGAAGAGAAAAGACGCTCATAAGGGGTAAGACCAGAAAGAGCAGAGGAGGGTGTTCTATTGATGAGATAGATAGAAGTGAGAACAGCTTCAGCCCAAAAATGTTGGGGAACAGACGAGGTAAGAAGAAGAGCACGAGTAGTATCAAGAATATGGCGATGCTTGCGCTCAGCGACACCATTCTGAGCGGGTGTATAAGGACAAGACTGCTGGGAAAGAGTGCCGTGAGAGGAAAGTAAGGCACGAAATGATGTAGAGAGGTACTCTTTAGCGCCGTCGGTTCGAAGAATTTTAATTCGATGACCGAACTGAGTATGTATCATTTGTGTAAATTGAGAGTAAATGGTAAATACTTCAGATCGAGAGCGCATAAGATATAGCCAGGTGTAGCGAGAAAAATCATCAATTAAGCTTATGTAGTAAGAGAATCCAGAGAGAGAAGAAGTAGGAGCAGGTCCCCAAATATCAAAATGAACTAAGTCAAAGGGGGAAACAGATAATGAGGTACTAGAGGGAAAAGGAAGTGCTGATTGTTTAGCAAGTTTACAACCCGTACAAGCAGATAAAGAGTCTGAGGAGACTGAGCCAAGATGACCTGAACTAGTTAGGAGTTTCAGGCGATCTTTAGATACATGACCTAAGCGAGAATACCAGCGATTTAAAGAACACACAGAAGCAAATATAACGGGATTACAAGTAGAGGGAGAAGAAGATACAGGAAGATGAAGAGAGTCTAGGTGATAAAGCCCGCCAACTCTACGCCCGGTCCCAATCCTCTGGCCTGTAAGATGGTCCTGCACAGAACAGTCAGATGAGGAGAAGGTAATAGTTAAACCATGATCAGTGAGCTGACTGACAGAGATAAGGTTTAAAGCTAAAGTAGGAACATGGTGTACTGTGGGAATAGTGAAGGAAGAAGACTGAAGGTGACCGAACTGCGTGACAGGAAGAAGACTTCCATCAGCGGTTCGAACACTAGAAAAAGGTTGAGTGCTGAAAGGTTAACTAGAGTGGTAGCATCTGCAGTCATATGATGAGTGGCACCAGAGTCTAAAATCCATGAGGAAGAAGACATACCAGAAGCAGCAGACATGACAGAAGAGCTGGAGTTCATAGCACGCTGCATAGCATGAATTTGCTCGGTAAGTTGAGCAACCGGAGAAGCAAGAATACCAGAAGAATCAGGAGTCACAGCCTGAACAGTAGCAACATGAGGTGAAGAAGAGACGCTAGAAGATCGCTGAGGGGTCGAGGATGTGAATGCTGCGGTGGTCGGTTCTGAAGCTTCGGACAGTTAGTCTTCACATGTCCTTGCCGTTTGCAATAACGACAGAAGGACGATGATCCAGGAGAAGAAGAGAACTGGGTACTAGAAGAAGATAGCCGAGGGGAGCGCGAAGATGTGATAGCAAGGACTGTATCAGTAGGACGCAAGCTAGAAGACGAAAGGGCATGTAACCGAGTCTCTTCAGCTATAACACTGCGTACAACGTCGTCAAAGGATGGAATAGAGTCGCGATTGAGTAATTGGCTGCGTACAGCCTCATAATCGGGACGAAGACGCATCAGGAACTCAAAGATACGTTGTGTCTGGCGGAACTGAAGGCGAGCCTTACAGCACTTGCACGTCATACAAGTGGAAGGCTCCAAAGAGTCAAGCTGTCTCCACAAAGATCGCAGTTCAGTAACATAGTCTCGAACAGAACGCTCCCTTTGTTGGACATAAGAGAGATCCTGTCAAATAGCATACTGACGAGCGGAACTGGACTGTTCAAACATATGACATAAATGATCCCACATAGCAAAAGCAGTCGGAAGATGTCTAATCTCCATGCGAATATCAACTTCACATGACTGACAGATGAGAGTCATGGCTCGATGATCAGCTGTGAACCATGAGTTAGAAGAACTGTCAGTCTTTTCAGGAGGAGAGGAGGTGCCGTCTACATGGTCAAGTAACTCAATTCCAAGTAAAATGATACGAACAGTTGTGTACCATTCTTTGTAATTGGAGCCATTTAATTTGACATCAACCGGGGTAAGGAAATTAGGAGAAGTAGAAGAGGCCATTTTTTTTTTTTTTGAACAGTACTGGTTTTTTTTTTTTTTAATATATATATATATATATATATATATATATAGATAATTAGATAATTAAATATGTAACCATATGCTTGTCTGGAATCTTTATTCCAGACAGCATAAAACACAAGTTAATTTCAGGAATAGCAGTCTTGAAATGGGTGGGCACGGAATCCAAAGATCGCCGGAGAAATGATGGGGCGACCGGAGCGGCGGCGGTGCCGAGGGATGATGCGGGCGGCGGCGTCGAGGCTGTGAAGGTGGCAGGGCTCGGCGAGGAAGCGGGGCGAGGATGTGGAAGTGGGCTGGAAGGCGGCGAGGCTGTGGTGGAGCAGCGGCGGGGGCTGGGTGGAGGTGGGCTGGAAGGTGGCTGCCGGAGCGGGGTGCAGGGCTGGGAGAGGCGGCAGTGCAGTGGCGAGGCTGGGAGAGGCGGCGGGGCGGTGGGCTCGGCTGAGGGCAGCGGCTGGGGGCGCTGGGCTCGGCTGGGGGCGAGACGGTGGTGGAGCAGTGGAGGTGGGCTGGAAGGTGGCTGCAGGGCTCGGCTGGGAGAGGCAAGGCTGGCAGTGGCGGGGCTGGAGTGCGGCACCGAGGTCTTGACGAGCTCGTTGAGGACCTGGGAGAAGAGGAGGCCCTGAAGCTCTTGGCGGAAGAGGAAATGAGACACGAAGCCGCCGGTACCGGACGTGGGTGAGCGACACCGCCTTGAGTGCTGCCTGCGCCGGAGTGATCTAGGCCTCTGATACCATGTGAGAGGGAATAATCTATGATTAGTATTGATAAGAATGATTACATATATAGAACAAAGAAGAAATGTATATGTATATATATACGTATAATACATGTATGTACAAGAAACCCTAACAAGTGCTTACCATCTCTTGTATGCTAAAGTATGTAACCTATCACTTCTGATTCATGTTATACATGTTAAGGATTGGTAGGAAACATGAATGGTTGCAGTTGCAGAATTTAAATATGAAAATCTGTGCTTTAAATTATGCAAGCTTTCCAAATATGCTCTGTTTTTTATTAATTGAACTGACATTTAGCATGTTCAATTAGTTTTTGAATTTTGACTATTCCTTGTTTATCTTGTGCTGATGTTTACTAGCTGCAGAGTTAGACATCAAAATAATTGTTTTTGATAATGAAACTTCCCGAAACCAAAGTGTTGTTATCTCTTTGGAAATTGTGTTTTTCAAACTAATATCTAACATTTTGAATTAGTTTCAGATTTCTTTTTTTTTTTAATTTTTGAGAAATGTGGAAAAGCCACATGATTGAACCTCGACAATGGGGAAGGAAATGAAGCACCAACTCTCTTGTTGTATGAGTGGTTTAGTTTAAGAATTCTTACCCTTTCTTGTGGACTAAACATATAGTCTATTATTTTTTATGCCCATTTTACATATTTAGGACTACAGAGTAGCATTAGTGGTGACCGGCTGCAGAGATTAAATATGTTTTTATTTTAGAATATGAAAATTCCTGCAAACAATATGATGAGAATTTTTGAAACTCGTCTTTATTGGTTTGGCAGACATCTAACATGTTGGAGTATTTTCATTTTGTCCATCTTATAATTTTTTATGATCATTTTATATGTTGAGGAATGCTAAGCACATATTAAATATGGAAATCTAAGTTTTTCAATTATCAACCTTCCTGCAAACAATCTTGCATAAAGATTAAACATCGAAATCTTTGTTTTCAAGATCATGATACTGCAAACAATCTGTTGCAATTTCATGGTAGCATCTGTAGTTTTTTGTCAGTATGTCTTGTATATTAAAGTTGTTAAGCTATCAATAAATAAATATAGAAGTATTTTCCATGGATGAAATTTAGTATGTTGTTTTATGGACACAATGTACAAATTCTTGTATACATCTTATCTTTTTTATGCATCTCCTAAAGTTTTTCATCATCTTCTTTTTCAAATTTTTGTAGAAATTATAACAAAATGGATACAACCGAAACGGAAATGGCACCATCAAATGAAGTGCAATCTAATACAACAGGTGCACATATTTGACAAAAAGTAGATATTGCATGGAGATATATTAGTGAGGCACAAAATTCTCAAGGAAAGAAAATTTTGATTTGTAGTTTTTGTCGTAAACAAAATGCGGGTGGAGGGATCAACTGAATGAAACACCATCTTGCCAGATCAAAAGACAATGTTGACTCATGCAAATATGTACCCTCAGATGTTCGATTTTTGATGCAAGGATAATTGAAAGAGAATGCTTAAAGGCCAACGACAAGAAATGAGTTTTTGATGATGTCAATCTTTTTGGTGAATCCATGTATGAATTTGAAGATGATTCGGTTGAAGATGTTTCTATTCAAGTAGGAAAGAGAAATACTTGTCTGAGTGCAACTTCCAAAGGAAAATGAAATTCTTCTACTAGTATTAAATCATATTTCAAGAATGGAATTGCCGATCCTTAATACGCCCCTTGCGTATCCGCAAGTGCACGGGTCGTACAAGTAGTAAGTGTACCCTAGGGTCGGGTAGTCGATTCCACAAGGACTGGTATATCTTCTAATACTATCGTCCTACTTAATATCTAATCAATTGAAAGAGAGTGAATTAGTTGACCCAGAAAAAGAGACAGCTGGGGAAACAAAAAATTTAGTGAGAGGGAGAATTGAGGTTACTCAATAGAGAAGATGGGGGCCCCGGGTTAAATCCTTGATGCTACCTAACTCAAACTCAACCAGAATTTATCAGGAGTGTCTTTCAGAAACCTCAAATTCTAAATCTTGTTGTGCTATATGGTAGACTATGCAATGTAGGTGATACTCTAAGAGGAACCTTAACTTCTTGCATCCATTTCGGAAATATGCAAGCTAAGTTACAGTCGAAATCAAAGAGAAATCATAAACATTCAACTACCATAAATAAAGCCAACAACCACATATCTAATAAAGGCACAAAGACAACCGTAAATGCTTGATAAAAGAGTTTAAATCAAAAGTGCATAACAAGTTTTCAACCCGGGGCGTCCCCTAAGGGTTTAGCCCCTTATGGATTCAAATAACGTAAACATCACAAAAGAAACAAATACAAAAGAGTTCCATGACTCCCTATTTGCTTCCATCCTTGATGTTGCTCAATGTTTTGATGTCGATGAATCTTCTCCTCTCTTTTGGCCTACAATTCAAGCGTAGTTCCCTCTCCGATGGTCTTCAGATCAGTCCCCGCGCTTCCCTTAAGCCCCTTCTTCTTTTCCTTGGCCAAAAGTCCTTGAAACCCTAGTTTTCGAGGGTCTTTAAGCTTCTCCCGATGTAAGCAAGGCTGTGCTGAAACCATGCTCCAAGCCGTGCAGTTTACGGCCAAATAAAAACTCTGGAAAATCATCTACCTGTAAACTGCACGGGGTTCAACAAGGCCGTGCTGTGGCCGTGTTGAGAATTGCATGATTGTGCTCAGCGACCCCAGCCCGTGCTTACTCTAGCTGAATTCTCCTGTGAATTGCACGCCTTAGGAGCACGAGTGTGTTGAGGCCGTGCTTAGCTTGATGAGGTTTCTTCTAAGTCCCTTAGCTACCAAAATCGCTCAGAATTGCTTCTTCTTGCTTTGGGGCTTCGACATATGCATAGAAAACTAGAAATATCTCAAATAGTACGGAAATGGGAGAATTCAAAACAATATATTCGTGAATAATGGGTAAAAGATGGGAAATATATCTATGTGAAATGTACTAATCAAATACCCCCACACTTGAATCGTTGCTTGCCATCAAGCAACCGTAATCTCCTAGCAAAAGATGAGTGCATGACCTCTGATCTCAGTTAAGTCAAAGAATTCCTAAAGCTTGAGGAGCCTAGAGTAGCAAGTGCCTTAGTCAATTAAAAGCTCGTGAAAGACTTTTACTCTTACTCCGTACTACCGTGTGTGTGTGCCACCTTATGAAGTGTGTCACAATTGTCCTCGAGGGGGTCTAGTTCAAGCTGTGCATTTTCTTCTTTTATGAAGACTCCTAAACTGGGTAGTAGCTTCATACACTCTAGAGGCAGCCATTTCACCTGGTAGGTCATCAAGAATGACATTTATGATTCCTAAGATCCGACTACTCAAGTGCGGCTTTCGCTTTTTCTAAGGTGATAGCTCTTTCTACTATCTTTCAAGCAGAATTCGAAAGGGAATTCTAACAGGAATCCGACTTTTCAAAATTCAATTCTTTTCACTTCGCAATTTTTCTTTTCACATTTCACTTTTATTTTTGAGTTTGGAGTCATAATTATCTATTTCAAGCCTTAAAACTAGACCTTCCTCTAAACAGAGTGAGTACACAACGAAAGGCGAGGTGCTTGAATTAGAGTTCCAAAGTAAGGGCAAAAATTAAACCTAGCTTAAAAATTCAACAAAAGTACACTAACACACTCATTATCTCCTTAGCTTAAAAATTCTCAACCAAAATATTTCATAGATCGTCCTAGGTCATGCACTAACATCTAAAAGTACACAAAAGTATACAACCCTCCCCCACACTTGAATATAACATTGTCCTCAATGTTTAGAAAAGATAACACATGCAACATAAGTAAAATGATTCAAGTGAAATTGAAGAAGAGAGTTGTGAAGTTTTCACCAATTATAAGGAGGAGGCGTTCATGAACAATTGCGTGAAATACAAGGGCGTGTGTTGTTCATCATCAAGGGCAACTAGTTGAAATGGGAAATAGAGAAATCCAACATCCTGAATTACAATACACAAGCATTAGAGAGACATGGTGAAACAGACAAAACAAAACTCAAAAAGAAAAGAGATCAGTTTAGTAGGGGAGTCCCTTGCTAACTGACTCAACCAAAACAAAACACAGTGAAATAAGAAGAAAAAAAAACAATACAAAAATTGAATAAACAAAACACAGAAAACAGACCTCAAAAAGCGGCGCTCCCTGTGTCGGTCTCGGTGTCAGAGGGTAAATCCTCAGTATCGACTCCCACTCCTGGAGGTAGACGGGCCAGCAGCAGATTGAGGCGGTAGAGACAGTGTCACGTCTATACTGGCAGCTAGGCGCTGCACACTCCTAATCATCCACCGCCGGAAAGAGGGTGAGTGTGTGAGGGGAGAGTCTAAAATACAAGCAGAGGTACGGGCCCGTGGGTGTGTGGGGAAGCAGAAGGGCCAGCTGCAGCGGGGGGAGAGTCTAGTACACTGGCAGCAGGAGCAGCGTGGTATTCAAGGCCGTGGGAGGTGTGAGTAGATCGGAGCATACCCATCGCTCGGAGGGTGTTCACCGAGACTGGCACTACCCCCCCCACCATCCTAATTCCTCTAAGGCCGGACTGGAGGCCCATCCCTCGAATCAATGTCGTGATGTAAGGCCCGCCAAAGAGAGCGCCAACCCGAGAATCCTGGCCCTGATGCTGTAGGCTGAAGGCAACCTCGTAGCCGAGATGCAGGTGGGAGCCATCCAGCATACTCAGCAGGAGTAATGGAATGACTCAAGATAAAGTGGATGTAACTGAGGGCGGGGAGACGGAGGGATGAAGCCTTAGATCGGCGAGGGTCATATGCTCGGTCCGTGCTCAATATCTGCCAGCAAACCTATTGAGGCTTCCCGGGTGGACGAGCAACAAGGAGCGCATCGTACTCTGGAGTCCTGGTGAACTCCTCATCGTACAGCCCGAGTCTGACAGAGAACTCCACCAGACTTATCCGATGCAGCTCTCCAAACGCCTGAAACTGAATGGTGCTGGCGCAGTGGTAGCTGACTGGACCTCGGGGCATCTCGAAGGTCGCGAGGACCTCCAAGAATAGCTCCCGGTATGAAGGGTTGGTGATGGCGAAGAGATGTGTCCATGCGCCCACTCCAAGGTAGCGCCGCACATCCGCCTCTAGCCCGACCTCACGGAGGACCTCCCAATCGATCGCCCGCATCTCGCTGAACCGCTTGGCACTCAAGCGGGAATAGCGCTTCTCGTGGGCTGGAGCTCCAAATGTGGGTTCGGCAGGGCGGATGGGGTGGACGACTCCCCTCTGGCCTTCTTCGCAGAAGGGCCTGTCACAGTTGCCTTCCTCGGCATGATCTGTGGGGTAAAAGATAGAAAAATATGAGAAACAATGGAAGCACGGGCGTGTTAACTTCTGCACGCCCGTGTTGAGCAGATATAGGGTTTCACAAAGGAGCACGGCCGTGCTGACTAGAGCACGCCTGTGCTTACATGCAATTAGGGATCTTATTAGGAACGTGGTCGTGGTTAGATAAGCACGCCCGTGTTGCCAAAACCCAGCATCGTCTCCAACGGTTTCTAAGGCTACAATCGATGGTACAAAATTGTGAGAACGAGGTACAAATTCATCTTAGATGACCCTAAAGCATGTAGTAACACTTATAAGCATTCTTTCGAGCATACCATCCACGATTTCAAGGAATCAACAATAAACAAGGCCGTCGACTTACCAAAATATCGGGGAAAAAGGGAATAAGCGTGGAAAACTACGGGACGATTCCAAAAACCGAGCAAACAGCAAGAAATCGTGCCAAACACCCAGTGAAAGCAAAAGGGGAACGAGAAAAAACGAAGAGGAGGAGACGTGAAATGTTCGTTTGAGTAGAAAAACTCGCTGGAATGCGGAAAGCAGCTCATAACACGCCTTTGACACGGCCGTGCTGAACCCGTGCTTATAAAAATTTAAAAATAGCAGAAGAACATAGCACGTCCATACTATTGGCACGAGTAGCGTGCTTATGCACAGCTCGGCTGTAGCACGGCCGTGCTTCAGCCGTGTTGACTATGAAAATGAAGATACTTGTCTCCAGCAAATTGCACGGCAAACAACACGGCTATGTCGGGCCTGTGTCGGGCCTGAAATGCTGGTTACAAGAAAAATTGCCCAACTGCTCGGTTGAAGCACGGCTGTGTCGGGCCTGAAACTTTCTCCAAACCTCTATTTCCTAATTTGCGCATATGAGAGTTTAACCTCCTAAAATGCTGGTTACAAGAAAAATTACCCAACTGCCAATGGAACGTCGAAACAAAACTCAAAAAAATAAACGAAACAACACAAGACAACAAAACACGACTCGAAAAACAAAGGGAAAGAAACTACTCGGGTTGCCTCCCGAGAAGCTCTTGTTTAGCGTCATTAGCTTGACGTATCCTGACTCGTCTCATGAAGGTTCAAACACATACCTTCTCTCTTGGTGGCTTGAAATAGAACTATTCACATAAGGAGTTAGTGAGTCAATAAGAAATGCCTCACCAATGCTGAATGAACCAGAATGGATATGTTTTGGACCAAGGGCTTGTTGTTTCTTTCTTTCAGCAACCTTTTTCCACCAAGTCTTTGCCCGAGACGGTTTCTTCTCCTTGGTACATTCAGCTGGATTGTTAACGCTGGGTGCCAGCACAGTAACTTCTTCATTCCTCATGATGGAAGACTCATCCGGGGGTTCCTCCCCCAACAATTCCGTGAGGGCATCCCTTCACAGAGTGTCCTGCACACAATCACCAATAACATCGTCATTAGCATCTAAAACACATGTATCATCAAATTCCATCGGGTGTCTCATAGCATCTTTTAATCTAAACACCACTTCTTCATCCCCAACTCTTAATGTCAGTCGACCATCCTTGACATCGATAATTGCTTGCGAGGTTGAGAGAAATGGTCTTCCAAAAATTAGGGGTACTTCAGCCTTATCATCCAAATCCAAAATGATGAAGTCTACTGTGAAGATGAACTTGTCCACTTTCACTAGAACATCCTCCACAATTCCTAGCGGTCGGGGAGTGGAGCGGTCAGCAAGCTGGAGCGTCATTTGGGTTGGCTTAAGTTCTCCAAGTCCAAGCTTCTGAAATATTTTGTATGGCATTAAGTTGATGCTCGCACCTAAATCAGCAAGTGCTCTTTTATCTATCACTCCCCCAATAATGCAAGGGATTATGAACCCCCCCGGATCCTTCTCCTTCTTAGGGATTTTGTTTGAAATGATAGCCGAACATTCCTCACTTAGAGTGACAGTTGAGACTGCTTCCAACTTCCTCTTATTTGTCAGTAACTCCTTGAGGAACTTAGCATACTTCGGTATCTGGGAGAGGGCTTTCACAAACGGAACATTGATATGCAGAGTCTTGAACATTTCCAGGAACTTCTTAAACTGCGTATCTTGTTGATCCTTCTTCAACTTCGTAGGATAAGGTAAGGTGGGCCGGTACTCTGTCACCGGATCCTTTTCTTTCCACTTCATCTTCTCCCTTGGTGCTACACCCGCATCATTCTCCAATTCTACCACCTCATGTTCCCCTTGAGTATCATGCTGTACTTGAGGGGGGGAGACTCTAATTCCTTCCCACTTCTTAGGGTCACTGCCTTGAGGGACTCCCGGGGGTTGACTTCAGTATTGCTTGGCAAAGAACCCTGGGGTTGTTCAGAAAAAGTCTTGGCAATCTGCGCGACCTAATCCTCAAGATTCTGCAGTAATGCCTGTTGATTTCTCATCATGAGTCAGGCGTCATTGGACTGGATGTATTTAACAAGGAGAGCCTCGAATATTGAGGCTGTGTCTGCTGCTGGTGCTGCTACTGCTGAGGCCGTTGTTGCCCTTGAGTCTGCTGACTTCATGAAAAATTCGAGTGGTTCCTCCACCCCGGGTTATACATGCTGCTGTAGGGATTGTTTGTGTACTGCTGATTCTGACCAATAAAGTCTACTTGTTCGGTATCTTGAACCCCTTCGGATGAACAACTGGGCCCGGCTTGGCCTGCCCAACTATCATTACTTCTATCTTGCGTCGAAGACTGGATTTGCATTGTGTCCAACCTCTTGGAAATAGCTTCGACCTGTGCCGCCAAGGCGGTGAGCACATCGACCTCATAAACCCCGGTTGTTTTCACGAGCTTGGTCCTCTCGGAGCTTCATTGGTACCCATTAGAGGCCATGTCTTCGATAAGGTTATGTGCCTCTTCGGGTCTCTTACTACATAAGGAGCCTCTTGCTGCTGCATCTAATATCTGCTTGGTGGCCTCATTCAACCCGTTGTAAAAAATCTGAATTTGCATCCATTCCACAATTCCATGTTGTGGGCACTTCCTCAACAAGTCCTTGTATCTTTCCCAAGTGTCATACATGGTTTCTGATTCTGACTGTCGGAAGGAGGATATATCGCTTCGGAGTTTTGTAATCTAAGCTGGAGGAAAATAGCGGGTCAGAAATTTCTCGGCCAACTGTGCCCAACTAGTGATCGATCCCGCCGGCAAGGAACTTATCCACTGTTTGGCCCTCCGTCGCACCCAGAACGGGAATAGTTTTAGACGAACCGCATCCTCGGACACATTATTCACTTGGAACGTATCACATATTTCGAAAAAGCTTGATAAATGTGCATATGGGTCCTCATCTTAAAACCCATCAAACTGGCACATCTGCTGCACCATTTAAATGAAGTTGGGCTTCAGTTCGAAATTGTTGGCCTCAATTGGGGGTCGAACAATACTCGATCCAGATCCCTCTAGATTAGGCCGGGCATAATCTGAAATGCTCCTCTGATTTCCAACCATGTTTTTTTCTTGGTCCACTTCAATACTTACTTCCACTAACCCGAACTCCCTTAAGTTTACTTGCCTCTATCTCCTGTGAAATGTTCTTTCGATATCGGGATCAGGGCTAGCTTGCTGGGATGAACTCCCCCGGGTCATGCACTATATCTGTGCACAATTAAAATGACACAATGAGGTTTGAACTTTCAAGCTTAGAAAAAGAAAAGAAATAAGTAGTATGCACCCTCTCAATTACTGAAAATTAAAAGCAAAACAACAAACATGAGAAAATAAAAGTAAAGGCAAAACAAAACAAGAATGAGCTATTAGATTACTGAGGCCGTCCGAATTCTTAGAAGTTGCCAGCCCCCGGCAACGGCGCCAAAAAACTTAATACGCCCTTTGCGTATCCGCAAGTGTACGGGTCGTACAAGTAGTAAGTGTACCCTAGGGTCGGGTAGTCGATTCCACAGGGACTGGTATATCTTCTAATACTATCGTCCTACTTAATATCTAATCAATTGAAAGAGAGTGAATTAGTTGACCAAGAAAAAGAGACAGCTGGGGAAACAGGAAATTTAGCGAGAGGGAGAATTGAGGTTACTCAAGAAAGAAGATGGGGGGGTTGAACCCTTGATGCTACCTAACTCAAACTCAATCAGAATTTATCAGGAGTGTCTTTCAGAAACCTCTAATTCTAAATCTTGTTATGCTATATGGTAGACTATGCAATGTATGTGATACTCTAAGAGGAACCCTAACTTTCTGCATCCATTTTGGGAATATGCAAGCTAAGTTACAGTCGAAATCAAAGAGAAATCATAAACATTCAACCATTATAAATAAAGCCAACAACCAAAGATTTAATAAAGGCACAAAGACAACCATAAATGCTTGATAAAAGAGTTTAAACCCAAAAGTGCATAACAAGTTTTCAACCCGGGGCTTCCGCGAGGGGTTTAGCCCCTTATGGATTCAAATAACAAAAACATCACTAAAGAAAAAAATACAAAAGAGATCCATGACCCCCTATTTGCTTCTATCGTTGATGTTGCTCAATGTTTTGATGTTGATGAATCTTCTTCTCCCCTATTCACGCGTAGTTCCCTCTCCGATGGTCTTCAGATCGGTCCCCGTGCTTCCCTTAAGCCCCTCCTCCTTTTCCTTGGCCAAAAGTCCCCGAAACCCTAGTTTTCGGTGGTCTTTAAGCTTCTCATGATGTAAGCACGTCCATGCTGAAACAGTGCTCCAAGCCGTACAGTTTATGACCAAATAAAAACTCTGAAAAATCATCTGCCTGTAAACTGCACGGGGTTCAACACAGGCGTGCTGTGGCCGTGTTGAGAATTGCACGACCGTGCTCAGCGACCCCAGCCCGTGCTTACTCTGGCTAAATTCTCCTGTGAATTGCACGCCTTAGGAACACGGGCGTGTTGAGGCCGTGCTCAGCTTGATAAGGTTTCTTCTAAATCCCTTAGCTACCAAAATCGCTCGGAATTGCTTCTTTTTGCTTTGGGGCTTCGACATCTGCATAGAAAACTAGAAAGACCTCAAATAGCACGGAAATGGGTGAATTCAAAACAATGTATTCATGAATAATGGGGGAAATATATCTATATGAAATGCACTCATCAATCCTACCCAACCTAGTATAAAGACTTCTTTACAAAACAAAGAGAAATGGCTTGATACTGATATAGCAATTGCTATGTGGTTTTATCATGCTTGTATTCTCCTAAGGAGATATCATTTATTAAGTCAGTTGATGCTTCAAGCTTTATTATAGATGCAAAGACATTATGCAATCTCTTTTCTGATATTATTAAAATGATTGGACCTAAAAATGTAGTTCATTGGGTGACAGATAATGAAGCTAATTATAAGGCTGCTGGAAGGAAGATTAGAAAAAAAATGTGTTGACATTTATTAAGTCTCCATGTGTTGCTCATTCAATAAACTTGATAATGAAAGATATTGCTGAAATGACAGTTCAGAGTTTATCCATTCTTGCTTTAAAGATAACAGTATTTGTCTACAATCATAAATGGGTTTTGAATTGGCTGAGAAAATAACCAAAATGGACAGAAATTATTAGTCCTGGAGCTACTCGGTTTGCCACCACTTTTATTACATTGAAGAGCTTGCATGACCATAAAGATTGCTTACAATCATTAGTCATTTCTTTTGACTTCAAAAAGTTCATCAATCTACCAAAAGGGAGAGAGGTTAAGCAAATTATTATGGATGGAAATTTTTGGAGAAATTGCTTGATAACGGTGAAGATAATAATGGGTCCAATTTATTTATTGCGGATTCGTGATTCTGATGAAAACGCCGCAATGGGATATGTGTTTGACGGGATATATGGGGCCCGTAAAGGAATTAAGGAATTGTTCAAAACAAAAAGCACTGGTACAAGCCTTATACTTCCATTATCAAAGAACAGTGGCATAGAACTTTACGCAAGGGGATTCATGTCTTAGCATATTGGTTGAATCCTGCATTTCAATTTGATGAGCATAACTTGTGCCAAAAATTAGAAGTTCAACAAGGCATACTTAATGTGATTGAGCAACAAACATTGTTTAAAGCAAGTGAGTTAATGGAAGAGATGAAAGTATTTAGGGAAAGGCAAAAAACGTTTGCTCGACTACTTGTATTAAGAACTAGCAAGACTAAGACTCCCAGTAAGAATGAAATTATTTTATTTTAACATGTATGCTAATAATTCATTTTTAAATTTTTTATGATTGTTCAATACATTAACATACTAATTTGTTTTTATAGATGAATGGGGGAAATTCTTTGATTGCGATGTTCTTAACCTGTAAAAGTTAGCTATTAGAATTCTTAGTCAAACCGCTTCTTCTACGGGGTGTGAACCTGATTGGAGTGTATTTGAATGTATACATACTAAGAAAAGGAATAGATTGGAGTACCAAAGGCTTAATGCCTTGGTATATGTGCACTACAACTTACAGTTGCAACATAGGTATGTTTTGT
Organism: Dioscorea dumetorum; assembly: GCA_902712375.1. Classification (NCBI taxonomy): domain Eukaryota; kingdom Viridiplantae; phylum Streptophyta; class Magnoliopsida; order Dioscoreales; family Dioscoreaceae; genus Dioscorea; species Dioscorea dumetorum. Next base: position 9,756,412 of record CACTHL010000128.1, on the reverse strand, counting down.
TAAAATACTCTATACATGACATTGAGTTACTTTTTTCCTTAGGTTGGCTTCAAAAAATAGAATTTATGATCCAATTGATCATGAGTGCATTGATAAAACTGAATTTTGGGTGATGGAAGAGGAACTTGAAGGAGAACTTGCTTATGATGAATTAGAGTCTATATTGGAGGAGCAACTAAGAATTAATAAAGAATCAACCCACTTGTCTAAAGGTTAATTTTATTATTTTTAAGTATTGTTTTTTAATAGTTAATGTTGTTGATACTTAAGTTTTATATAGTTTTATGTGGTACTGAGTTGAAGGAATGACTGGCAATGATTTGGATGATGAAGATTGTCTTACACCTCCTCCAATAAATTAAATTAAAATGCTTTTGTTATGCTTAGTTATATAATTATTGGCTTGATAGTCTGTAGACTCTTCATTTTATTGTTTCTTAAACATTAATATGTACTTTTGTTTGTTTTAGTATGTTTTGTTATGTTGTTGTTGGCAAGTTTCCTTGTTCCTCAAAACATAAGATGCATTTTTTATTATGTTTTACTATTAAGTTGTTGTTATGTTTCATAATATTTATTAGAAGTTGTATTTGTTATGAATTTGTTATGATTTTGTTATGTATTTATGTTGTTATGAAATAAGAAAACAAAATATCAAACAACAATATTTTTGGTATATATATACCAAAAATATATATATATCATCCGGTCAGATCGACTGACCCACGACTCGAATATTAGACCTGTTCACTCCCCGGTCTGGTTTTAAAACGTTGGTTTAATTTACTTTAGCATTAAAAAGTTGATTGATTTGATTGGTAGGACCAACACTTATGTTTATCACCTGTGATGCTTGTATTGAACAACTACATTCTGCTTCGGTACTCGATCTTGAAACCACATTCTGCTTCTTGCTTAGCCAAGTAACCAAGTTTCCACCTACATACGTGCAAAAGCTCGACGTACTCTTTTTATCTCCTCTATCGGCAATATAACCCAAGTCAGAATAGGTTGCAACGTCCAAGTAACCATGATTTTTATAGAGAAGACCTTTACTCGGAGCTCTTTTAACATATGCAAGAACCCTCAAAGCACCCTGCCAGTGAACTTCTCATGGCTCATGCATAAACTAACTCAGGAGTCCAATTGCGTAAGATATATCAGGACGAGTAACTGTTAGATAAATGAGCTCGCTAATCAGACATTTGTATTGATCCAGATTTTTGAGAGATGGCAAAGATGTCTCCCAGAAGGGTGGTGACTGCTCAATAGGTGTACTCTTTAGTTTACAACCCAGTAAACCAGTCTCTTCAAGTAAGTCTAACACATTCTTCCACTGTGAGAGCGTCATCTTTCCTTTGCCAATGCAAACTCATAGTTCCACTGTGGGGCGGATCTGGCATTGGTACACGTTGGTGGCAATGATAAGCTTGTTCAAAATAGCCATCTTCTGTATCCACTGGAGGAGACGTCACACTAAGCATAGGCACAGGCGGAGCCGATGCTTTCTGCGCACCAGGTGGTGCAAGGGTTGAAACATGGAGAACCTACTTATGTAGCTGCTTTATTGGAAGTGCAAAAAGATTTGGTGAGTGATCTACTCTCAACTGTGGTTAAAGTCTTGAAGGAGCTTCAAGACGTGATGCCGCCGTAACTACCCCGCTAACTCCTACCCCGGCGGGTAATAGATCACTAAGTCGAGTTGATGCCGGGCTGTAAACCCCCTGCCTGGGCTCCCTACCGAATGTCTCCGTTGGAGTTAGCTAAACTGAGGAGAAACTGACAGAGCTCCTTGATAGTGGCTTCATTCAGCTATCAAAGGCTCCATATGGTGCACTTGTATTGTTCCAGAAGAAGCAGGATGGTTTTCGTTGACTGTGCGTGGACTACTGGGCGTTGAAAAAGATCACGGTAAAGAACAAGTATCCAATTGCTCTCATTCAGGACTTGTTTGATAGGTTGGCCAAGGTAACATACTTTTTCAAACTGGATTTACGTTCGGGGTACTGGCAAGTGAGGATTGCAGAAGGAGACGAGTCTAAGACGGCGTGTGTGACGCGCTATGGTTCGTTTGAATTAATTGTAATGCCTTTTGGCTTGACTAATGCTCCGATGACTTTTTGCCACTTAATGAATCAAGTGTTTTCGGACTACATTAATGAGTTTGTGGTGGTGTACTTGGATGATGTTGTGGTTTATAGTAAATCCTTAGAGGATCACCTTGTTCACTTGAAGCAGGTACTATCAAGATTGAGGGCGCATCAACTATATATGAAGCTGGAGAAATGTCATTTCGCTCAATAGGAGATCAAATTCCTTAGGCACATCATTTCTCGGGGTGAAGTCCGAATGGATCTGGCTAAGGTGGCAGTGATTTTGGACTAGCTTGCACCGTCTAAGGTACCGGAGTTACGATCGTTTCTCTGCTTAGCCAACTACTATCACCGATTTATCAAGGGATATTCAAGAAAGGTCATGCCGCTCACCGATTTGCTGAAGAAGGACCAGCCATGGGGTTGGACCGAGAGGCAAAAGCTGATTTTGACAAGATTTAGAGTGCAATTGCAAGTGAACCAGTCTTAGCATTACCAAACTTCGAAGAACCTTTTAAGGTGCACATCGATGCTTCAGACAAGGCTATTGGCGTTGTCCTTGTTCAGAATAGTCATCCGGTGGCATTCGAGAGTTAGAAGCTGAAAGACGCGGAGCAGTGCTTTTCGACGCATGAGCGGGAGATGCTCACTATTGTTCATTGCTTACAGGCATGGAGAGTGTACCTTTTGGGTAACAAGTTTCTTTTCAAAACAAATAATATTGTCAATACATTCTTTGCTACTCAAAAGAAGGTGTCGGCTAGACAAGCTCGTTGGCAAGAGTTCTTGCAGGAATATGACTTTGAATGACAGCACAAACTGGGGAGACACAACCATGTGGCTGATGCGTTGCGTCGCAAGCAGATGGTTTAGTGCGTGGCTGCATTGACTCAAGTGGAGAATGACTTGCAAAGCCGTATTGAGGAGATAGCAAAGATGGGCATTCAGTATGGGAAGCTGATAAATGATGTCCAAGACGGAGTCCTGCGCAAGTACTGGGTGGAGAATGGGCTTCTCTACGCGAAAAGCAACCGTCTCTATGTGCTTAAAGGAGGGAAGATTCGGCATGGGCTCCTGAAGATTTGGAATGGGCTTCTCTAGGCATGATGTTCCTTGAGTGGGACATCCTGGTCGTGACCGAATGAAGGCCTTGCTCAGAAGACATTACTTTTGGCCGGATATGGGTGAAGATATTGAACTATGTGAAGACGTGTTTCGTGTGCCAACAAGATAAGTCGAAAAGAAGACGGGAGGCTGGTTTTCTCCTGCCATTGAGTATTTCGGAAAGACCATGGGCGTCAATTTCCATGGACTTTATCACCGGATTTCCTAAGGTGGAAGGGATGTCGACAGTGATGGGCATTTCACTATTGTCTAGCGGATGGGTGATAAGCGCTTGATTATATATATTTTATAATATCAGTTTACATGCATTGAGCATCACTTTTATCAGGTTTTAGCATTAACAAGGTGTGTTTTGTGTTCTTTTGTGCAAACAGGGTTTTGGAGACATGACGTACAGGAAGAAGCAAAGATAGGGTGTGATGACACGTTTCAAGGCCGCAATCATAAGCTGTGTTCATATGCATGGGGGTGTTGCCAACCTTCGAAGGAGTACAAGTCATTACACAAACCGAAAGGGCACAAAGGCAGTAGTACACCCATGTCCCAGCTTCCGTACAAAACAGAAGAAGGTTCTTGAGGATTTCAAAGCATAGAAAGCCACACACCCTACCACACGAGCGTGTGCCCGACCGTGTGGACTCCAAGGAAGACTTCGGGGGGGAAAAATCAATGTAGCATTCACTGTAGCGAAGTACTGTAGCAACAGTCTTCACACGCCCGTGTGGAATTTCCACACGGGCGTGTGGATGCCCGTGTGGATGCCCACGTAAAGCCCCGAATTCAAATTATAAAAGCCGCCTTGTGATAATTTTTAGGGATCTTTTCGGCCACTTTCGAGAGACATGGCGGCTAGGGCTTGGAAGGAGTTCTTTGCGGCTTTGGGAAGCTTTCCTCACCAACTTGGATCGATTCCTCCTCCGTCATAGCATCAAGGAAGCCATCGGCGACCTAGCTTCGGAGTGGATTCAATCCAGACGTGGAAACTATCCATCAAGACTATCATCACGGATTTAAGGGGGTTATTCTTTATGTCTTTGGAACTTTATTCTCAATTTATTATTTGTTTTGTAACTCGCTCCATGGAGAGCTAAGCCCTAGAGGGTATTCGGACATGTAAACCCTAGGATTCTTATTTTCATTAGATTTACATTATGTTTCTATTCGAATTTATCAGTTTGAGTTTTACTCTTGAGTTCTTAATGCTTGTTTGTGCTTTTGATTTCATTATTAATTGCCTTGCATGTTTTATTCAATCTAGTGAACAGAGAGATCACCGCCAGGTTTAGAATTACCAAGAGTAAAGAGGGTTGAGAGGGTGAGCCGTGAGATAGCGGAGTGTCCCCTTTCCCTTCCGACAGATATTTCCTATCTCCATATTCCCTAAGTGTCAAGCAACCATATGTGGTGTGAGGCGTCGAGAGAATTCTCCGCCGGGACCTCGTAGGGGGTTAGGGATCTTTCACCTGGAGGCAGGGTTAGATCTACTTTTAGGAATTGGTTATATCTTTGGGATCCCTAGAGTTTTAAGCAGTCATATGTGGTGTGAGGCGTCGAGAGAATTCTCCACCGGGACCTCGTAATGGACTAGTTATCGGCGACCTGGAGGCAGGGGCCGTTATACCTTTGGATACCCACGACTCATTGTTTTCGTTTAGAAACACTTGTAATCTACATCCAACACCCGAATCCTAGGTGGAGCATTGTCCGGATACCTCACTTTTATTGATTGAGAACTCTTTTCCTTTTATTTCTTGCGCACTTGTGGTGACACTCTTAGTGTTGGCCATTAGATCATCACACACTACATTCATTAGGCTAGATAACAAAAGAGGGACTATTACTAGTACTTCTGTTCCCTGTGGTTCGACAACCCGACCCTTTGGGTCCACTTTTATTACTTGACGACCCGTGCACTTGCGGTAACGCAAGGGGTTGACACACATCACCCTGTTGTGTTGTTGCGGAGACGCATCAATGGGCAACGTGGCATATCGTTTGGATCTCCCCGATCGGCTGAAACGCCATCCAACTTTTCATGTGATTTTTTGAAGCCATCCCATGAGGACCCCACGGATCCATCGAGAGCGAAGAAGAGTCTAGCTTCGTTGACTATTCGCAAGGAGTTCAGCAGGGTGGCTGAGCAGACCTAGACCAAAGGGTAGAAGGCTAAAGCAAGAAGAACTGCAGGGTGTTGTTTCTTGTCCAGTAGAAGGAGTTACCTATGTCGGAGGCAAGCTGAGAGCGTGATACTACCCTTTGGCAGTTCGAGAAATTGGTGGAAGACTTCTTGAGTTTGAGACCGACGAGGACGTCGGGTTCAACTTGTGGGGGTTGTTTATAAGGGTTAATGACCTTACACTTGGTCTGTTGGCGTACATTTTCACATAGGCCAAGCCACGAGGGCGTACAGCTGCGTGGATTGGGTAGTGCGCGGTTAGCGTGAGGCATGTGTTGTGTCGTGACCAAGAGCGGGTGGAAGATCCCGCACAATCATGTGCTGAGACCGTGAAGCGCATGCGCGCTGGACCATGGGCGTGCGCATGACCAATGAGCACGAGGGCAGGCGCCCCCATACCAAGAGTCAAGTGTTGCAAGATTTCATTATATAGAGTATTGGATCTCTAGCAAGTCTAGGCGGGGCGGGATACTTGATCAGGCCGGGAGGCCGAGAGCTGATTCCGGATTTGACAAGGTTTTACGCAGCCGTATACAAGTGAGCACGTGGTCGGGAGTGTTGCCGAGCCAGGGGCGAGGATGGCACGCGGTATTACCGCGCGTGACCGGTACTGCTGCGCGCTGTGACCAAAGGTGGCTGGTTAAACCTATAGTTGCGTCAATGGACATTGCAAGCTAAGTGAAGTCATGGACTTCACACCAGACTTAAATTGGGCATGGGGCTCAATTAACTTTGGATTTGGGGTAGCTCTTGTAATAGGGTCAAATGTGTCTTTGACTATGGTTGTAAACATTTCTCAATCTAAGAGAGTTTATGTTTTTCTCTCTCAACATGGGTTTAATGTGTCATGTTTCTCGTACCGCGGATGTTTTCCGATTTTGCTCACTTTCTATTATTTCGCTGAACTTGTTGGTCGTGTGCGTAACACACAGACTCCGCAAGTGCCGGGTCGCCAAGTAATACCCTGTGCGTGACACAGGGGTCGTATTCCCAAGGGGGCCCGAAGAGCTACCTTTACTCACTCTTTGCTTGTTGTTTAACTAATCATGCTAAGTTTAAGCAATCAATTTAATGCAAAGCAATTTAAAACTCTAAATAAGAAAATAGCAAGAAACTCACAACGGGATCGGATCAAGGTAGAAAAATGGTCACGGATGTGCCTCACTAAGGGGGCTACTAAAGTGCAAAGGAGGCTAAGGTTATCATGCTTTTGGCAATTTGGACCGATAGAAAACCCTAAGCTAGGTCAACCCGATGTTCACGGTGTTGACCCCAAAACCAATAGAAGTAGTGGATGAAGAACTCCTTCCACCCCACATCCTTCCATGATTGCAAAGAGAGTAGGGGCTTTCACAAATTAGGGTTAAAACTCCACAAAGAAGCCAACCCTAAAACGGAGGGGTACAAGTACCCGATGATCACGGTATACTTATACGACTTATCTTCCAAGCTTGAATGTGTCTACAACTAGGGCAATGTTCATGCAAGCCTAGTAGAAACAAGGAAATGATAAACAAGATTCTCATGCATATCAAGGCAATAATTCTCATCAAGCAAGGATTCACAAACCAACCAAAAGCATAAATAAATCAAAGCATCTAAAAATACACAAGTTCACCCCCAAGGTTCACCCACATCCGGTGACCTTGGGGGTTTAAGTGTTCATCTCAAGTCCACAAACAATATCCATCATGAAAACAACCAACAAAGACATAGAAAAACTCCCTCAAAAATCAGGAGGCCGAATGACGTTTGGAATTCCTCAAGAGGTGGCTTCCGAAGACGCCACTCAAGGGGTGGCTTCCCTTGTCTTCTACCTCCTCAATCGATGAAATTCGGAGTAGATCTTGCCCAAATCTTGTTCTCCCCGTCGTTTTCCACCTTAGAATCGCTCCCCTCGTCGTCCCTAAGGTCTGATCAAAAGTTGGAAGAAGAAGCTCTCCAAAACCCTAGGCCTCTCTCTAAAAACCTCCTTGTTTCTCTTTTCAAAAGCCCCAGTCGGGGGGTTATGCGGCCAGGTATGCGGGCCGTATACATGCCCGTATAGAACCATTGAAAGGTCGCCGATTTTTCCCGTAAGTTCTACAGTGATTGCTACAGTAACTGCTACAGTATGCTGCAGTACTCGAGGCCCTAAAACGCTTTTTTCCATGTCGAATTCTTCTCAAATCGCGTTGTCGAGCTCCCCTAAACTTCTTTGTGCCTGAAACAAGAAAAATCCCCGATTAAACCATCAAAGGGCATCGATTCATTAACAAAACACATCAATAAAACACAATACATACATATAAAATACGTACATTTAGACGTTTATCACTTGTGCTGCAAATAGGAATTCACTAACTATTCTTGCAAGGAAGGTTAGTCTGTTGCTATGGTGCATGTCAGGTGCCGCACGGGCGAAGGTGATCGGTTGAGGTCGTGACACCTACCATCAATGTATCTATTTTGATAACAACGATAAAAAGTCCATATGGCTATACTCCGTAATATAGAAAAGATGGATTGTCAAGTAGAAACAGTTGAAGCAATATTTGGCAATTGGGAGGAGTCATATAACGAATTGCCAAAATCGCTATTGGAATTGCAGCAATTTCTCCCGGGAACAACAATTGATCTCCAGACACAGCCTGCATATAATGAAAGTTACTGGTACATGATAATTGTGCCTTTCATAGACTTTTTTTTTGGAGTTTTCCCTCATGTGGAGGCTTTCAAATATTGCAAGCCAGTGGTGCAGATAGATGACGTAGACTTTTACAAAAATATTAAAGGACATTGTTGCCGGCAGTCTCTCAAGATGGTAATAAAAACATCATTCCATTGGCATTTGCCATCGTTGAAGGAGAGACATTAAATGCATAGTGTTTTTTCTTGGATTATTTGCGTACAAATGTCACATCATAAGAAGGAGTTTGTTTTATTTCTGATAATCATGAGGCTATCAAAGGAGCATTTCGAACAATTGGTCGGTGAATGAATCCTCTGTTTGCTTACCATATTTATTGCATTAGTGATAAGTGCTTATATACATATATTTTATAAGATCATGTTACATGCATTGAGCATCACTTTTATCAGGTTGTATCACTAATAAGGTGTATTTTGTGTTCTTTTGTGCAAACAGGGATTTGAAGGTGTGAAATATAAGAAAGGAAGCAAAGATAAGGAGTGATGGCACATTTCAAGACCAGAAATAAAAGCTGTGCTCGCATACATCGAGATGTTGCCAACTTTTGGAGGAGTTCAAGTCATCATATGAACCGGAAGGGCACGAAGGCAGTAGTATGTCCATATCCCAGCTTTTGCGCGCAAATAGGAGAAGGTTTTGAAGGTTTCAAAGGACAGAAAGTCACACACCCTACCACACGGGTGTGTGCCAGCCGTGTGGACTCAAAGAATGATTTTGGGAGAAATCACTGTAACAATCCACTATAGCAAAAGTACACTACACGGGCGTGTGAGTGCCCGTGTGGATGCCCGTGTGAAGCCCCGATTTCAGTTTATAAAAACCGCCTTGTTATAATTTTAAGGGATCTTTTCGGCTACTTTCAAGAAGGAAAACTAGGGCTTGGAGCGAGTTCTTTGCGGCTTCGGGAAGCTTTCCTCTACAACTTGGATCGATTCTTCCTTTGTCATAGCATCAAGGAAGCCACCGGCGACCTAGCTTCGGAGTGGATTCAATCCAGACGTGGAAGCTACCTATCAAGACCTTCATCACAGATTTAGGGGGGTTATTTTCTATAGCTTTTGAACTTGTTTATCATTATTTTATTTGCTTTGTGACTTGCTCCATGGAGAGCTAAACCCCTAGAGGGTATTCGGACATGTAAACCCTAGGATTCAAATTTTTATTAGATTTACACTGTGTTTCTCTTCGAGTTAATATATTGAGTTTTGCTCTTGTGTTCTTAATGCTTGCTTGTGCTCTTGATTCCATTATTAATTGCCTTGCATGTTCTATTCAATCTAGTGAATAGAGAGATTACCGCTAGATTTAGAATTACCAAGAGTAAAGAGGGTTGAGAGGGTGAGCCGTGAGATAGTGAAGTGTCCCCTTTCCCGTCCGATAGATATTTCCTATCTCCATATTCCGTAAGTGTCAAGCAACCATATGTGGTGTGAGGCGTCGAGAGAATTGTCCGCCGGGACATCGTAGGGGGTTAGGGATCTTTCACCTGGAGGCAGTATTGGATATACTTTTAGGAATTCGTTATATCTTTGAGATCCTTGAGTTTTAAGCAGTCATATGTGGTGTGAGGCGTCGAGAGAATTCTCCGCCGGGACCTCGTGGGAGACTAGTTATCGGTGGTCTGGAGGCAAGGACCGATATATCTTAGGATACTCACGACTCAATTGGCTCGTTTAAAAACACGTGTAATCTACTTTTAACACCAGAATCCTAGGAGAAACATTGTCCGGATACCCCACTTTTATTGATTGATAACTCCCTCTCCTTTCTGTGCTTGTGCCCTTGTAGTGACACTCTTAGGCTTAGCCATTAGATCATCACTCATTACACTTATTAGGCTAGATAACAAAGGAGGAGCAGCTACTAGTACTTCTGTTCCCTGCTTTTCGACAACCTGACCCTTTGGGGTCTACTTTATTACTTGACGACCCATGCACTTGCTGTAACGCAAAGGGTTAACACATCACCCTGTGTTGCAGAAACGCAATCAATTAGGCATATCTTTGTAAACTTCATGCATTGTTTCAAAAATAAAGAAATGCAATGGATAGTTTTTAATGTCAGTAAGTATAAAACTTACACTCGTGTGTGTTTTAATCATATATTGTTATCATTATTAATATTTTTTGTTGTTTTATAGTAATTAATGTAGGTTATTTGAAAACTACTCATGATTGTTTTTACTGGTACGGCTTGGTACGGGAATATGATGTACAGGCGATGAGGTCGCTAGATAATATACCACAGGAGAAGTGGGCTCGAGCCTTTGATAATGAGGATTGAAGATATGGGCACATGACTATCAACCTTGTTGAATGTATTAATTTAGTTTTAAAGGGAATAGGGCATCTGCCAATAACAATTGTAGTTAAATCCACTTATTTGTGATTGGCTGAGGTATTTGGAGGAAATGTGTGCAAACACAAGCTCAAATTACATCCGGTCAAACGTTTTCAGAAGTACTAAAAAAAATAATTTAGAAAAATCAACAATTATCAGGTAGCATATATGTTTGTTAATTTGATTGTAAAGAAAATTCATTCGTAGTAGATGAGATGGCTCCATCTCACCATTGTGGTGTGGTTAATAGTTACTGCATTGATTTGAGGGTACGATGGTGCTACTGTGGTGAGTTTCAAACACTTTATTTCCCTTGTCACCATGTTATTACAGCATGGGCTTCTATTCAGTTACATTGGCAAGAATATGTGGATAATGTTTACAAGCTTGAGACTATTTTTAATGTGTATCCTAAAGAGTTTCAAGTTGTGTCAAATGAAAGATACTGGAACCCATATAATCTTTGTCCTGATATTACAATATGAATACTTTGCAAGGCACCCTAAATCCATGAGAATTCGTAATGAAATGGATATAAGGGAAGGTGGTCAATCAAAGCATTGTGGTTTATATCAAAATGAAGGTCATATTCGTCGAAATTGTTCTAATGTACCAAGTCCAAGTAGTCCATCTTAACATATGTTAGATAATGCAATTGTTATAATGTTGTTATAATATATGTAACTATTTTCACCTATTTAGAGTGTGACATAAGTTTTCAATAAGTATTGTTTATCATCATTAAAATGAAAATGAAATATTTTTATTAGAAGTTTTAACAGAAAAAGACAAGAATAAGTAAAATAAGTGTAATGAAATGTGATATTTAGATGAGGTTGGAGAAAAAAATTTGAATTAAATACTTTTCTAAGGACTTAGACTTAAATATAAATATTTTAAAAAATTAATATAAAAGTTTTTATCATATTAGTAGAAAATTAATATAACATTAATATAAAATTCAAAATAAAAAAACCCGTCCATACAAAACGTTTTATGCACAGTAGTTTTTTTGGTATTTTCATAAATAATAATAATAAAAGCTTATATTCGTAAATATTGAAAAAATATTTAAAAAAAACCTAGCTTTGCATTTATAATTAAACTAAATAATTTATGCATAGAAAAACTTAAATACATTATTTTTATATAAAAGGATTATATTATATATATGTGTGTGTGTGATGTAAAAATCTTAGTAGAAATGAAAATTTAAAAACAAAAAGAGACAAATTGAAAAACTTCAATAAAATAAGGTTTTAAGTGAAAAACTAAAACATCAATTTTCTCGTTTGAACTTATTGGTAATCTTGCATTACAATTAACATTACCAATACTATAGTAACCAAACATCGTAATTTGAACATATTACCGCCATATCCTTGATAATGGTTTACATTACAGCAATATTTTAAAATCCGGACCGGACCAAACAGTTCAAACTGGATCCGGGTGGTAAATCGGTCCAGTTAGTACCAAATAATAAGTAATCAGATTATCCGATTCAACCGGACCAATTAATTTGAAGAGCCCACGAGGAGCCCACAATGCGATATGGATCTCTCTCCTTGCTTTTCTTCTCCGTCCTTCTCTTCTTTGAACACGAAGAGCCCACGAGGCAGCGACCCAGCAGCTAGTAACTGCTAGATCCTCTCGAAAACCATAGAATTCCTGGATTTGATCCTTTTCTCAACGATTCTTGTGTAAACTCTTGGTAAGTGTGCGAAATCCAAAGAATTCCTACTTTTGTTTTTTGCATTTCTCTAATCTGTCATGCTCTTGAGGCCTTTCAATGAATTTGTTATATCTGAAATTGATCTTGTGATTTAAGAAGTTTGTAAAGGATGCGAGATAAATTTGGGTTGAATCTCTGATTCAGTGGCGTTTAAAAATATTATTTTTTTTTTGTAACTACTTTGCAAGATGTGAATATGGATGGCATTTAGAAAAGATTTGCATGTAGTTGTAGATATATTGAGTTAAGAATCCAGCACCAGATGGTTGTGTTGAATTTTGGAAAGAAAAATAGTAAGCTCGTGGAAATCTTTCTAGAATAATATGAATTGGAGGAACTTGGTATAAATCTAAAAGTTTTGGCAGTTGGCTACTTTTTAATGTCCACCATTGAGGACCGGTGTTGACATTTATATTAATATAACCCTGCTACGTTTTAGTGTCTCCTTTTATTTTTCTTGCTTGTGTTTCAATTTGGTGAAGACATGACTTTCTTGTGTTGTTGTATTGTATTTTATTTTATTCTTTATGCATGTGGACTTATTGGATTACATTTTGGTTTTCTAATTTGAAAACATGAGTATTTTTATTTTTTTTGTTGCTGTTGGTGTTGGCTGTTGGTGTTGTTGTATGCTTGTATTTTATTGTTGTTGTTGTTGTAGTATACTTGTATTTTATTTCATTCCTTATTTTAGAATGCTATTGTTGATGTTGGTGTTATTGTTGGTGATGGTGGTTGTGTTGTTGTTGTATACTTCTATTTTATTGTTGTTGTTGTTATTGTTGTTGTTGTCCTCGTTGTTGTTGTTGTTGTATACTGTATACTTATATTTTATTTAATTTTTTATTTTTGAATATTTGTTGTATGGCTGTATCATTGTATATTTGTACTTTAAAAAATTCAATTTTATGTAGAGTTGACACAATCTTATAAAGACAATGTAACTTTGCAATATGTAAATTTGTAATGTTTTTTTAATTTTCCTTATTTTTTTAAATTATTTTTTACTTATTTTTTTTAATTTTTAAAAATTTATTTATTTGAAAAATATTAAATCCGGTTGAACCGGGCGGTTCAACCTGTTCAACCGTGAACCGGGTGCCTAATTAGATCGACAACTGGTCCGATTATTAAAACATTGCATTACAGCGAACCAAACACAACCTTAAGTCCATCCTTCCATCTTGGGCAAATTTTCACCGTCACACATGCCTATATAGTGAGCCACATCAGCTCCTATATGACCCCCTAAAAACCCAACCGATTCATCTAATTCCCCGTCTTGTCACTCCTTGACCAGGGGTCCTGGTGTCACCGACACTACCACTGTGACAACCAGTAAGTAAGGTAGGGTCCATCCTAACCTCAGGTCACTGTAATGGTTGTCCTGTGACTAGATATGACCCTGATGACAAGAATCATGTAAAATAATAATACAATAATGCAGGGTATATACCTCTGAACAACACCTGAACATGCAAGAATTGCGACAACAATGTCTATAATAATATAAACTAGGGTTTACACCAATATACGACAATCAACACGAACAAGAAACAATCAAACCAAAGACAATTCAAAATATAAGAGAACACAGTACAAGTGGACCCCACCTATATGCACATATAACCAAGTGGACCCCACCATTCACCCATATTTCTACTGAGCCCTAACATCTCGAAAGGGAGGGAGATGGGTGAGTAACTACGTTACCTAGTATGGGAATTCCATCAAATACATGTCGTATATACATACAAGATATGCGATGCAAATCTACAGTTTATATAAATACGAAATATGAAATATAAAATTTACCACATCTCAGTATAACATATCCAAATTGTATGAAACGCATAACATAACATATAATCGTTCTCGCAGAATTTATATAAAATACTGACTATGGAATATGAAATACAGGATTTACAATATTCTAATACCAGTGCTAGTACTAGAATCATTTCATGTTATCGAATAAGGTAACATATTCAATTAGTACAAAATACACATAACAACCTATATTCATTATATCAGAGGCTATAAAAAATATGAAATACGGCATACAATATGAATAATGCTTACGAAATAATAAGCATGAGTAAACATCCGTATTAAAAATACAATATAATAATCAAATTTCAACCGGATATGGAAAATGTGTGTTGGTCCACAACCTTGTTCTGGTAACATAGTAGTTTACTAGAGCTTATCAGAGTAAAACAGAGAACAACTAACTAGCCTCAAAACCTTCCATCCTTAGATATGGTCGTGGCTGTGTCCGAAATAACCGAAGGTCGCACCCTTCAGCGGTTGCCACTGAGACCCCGTGTAGTGACCGGGATCTCTCCGCGTCTCCAGCATGACTGAAATAACTGGGTACGGGTTACCACTCCCCTCTACAGGTGGTATATGGGCCCGTCTTACCAGTAAGTAATCAGGGTCGCAGCCCTTTGTCACCAATAAAACCAATGCACTGGCCGTACCACCTGTAGGCTTATAACTAGAGGACCACTCGTAGATGAAAACCATCCGCTGTCTGAAGACAAAACAATAACATGTCTATTCGCTAAAACCTACATATCGCTCTTAAGCAATTATAATAATCCTCCCGAAGACTGTACACAATGTAGCCCAACTGATTTTTCAAAGATATAATGAAATCAGAACAACATACAGCCTAAAGACTAAAACCAATAACTTGTCCGTACGTCCAAAAAAAATATAAACACTTGCTGACCCATAAGCTATAAATCAATATAACAAATTCATTTTCTGAAGATACAATATATCGTTCGGCGCACATTTGCGAGAAAACCCAACTCATAGCAATAGGTAGTTTTTCAAAACCAATTCATCAAGGAAAATACCAAAAAGGAAACCAATATTCATAACACAAGATTTTTCATAAGACAAATGTAATTATAAGCAACATGTATAAAACAAGCAAACCATGCATATCAACTGTTCCCACTTACAAATGTGGAAGCCCACAATTCCAACACTACCTCTCCGCCTGTTCCTTCCCCTTGTCTGATGTCTAACCTCATGGGACAAGTTAAACCAATAACCAGATAGAAGTTAAAGCCTGTCAAAAGAAATAAAAATTAGAAAATGTCACCCTAGTATGCTATAAAACCCCTAAGGTTCACAAGTTGACCCTTAATTTAACCCAAAAAACCCCACGAGCTAACCCTACTCATCTACTCCCCACAGAGGTATATAGAATTAAGGGTCTTTCCAAGAACCCTTGGCCCCATACAAGCCCTAATTATACTAACAAAGTGTCAACTTCAAATTTTTAGCAAAAACAGAAAAATAACAAGGGATTTAAGTCCCTTGTTACTTCTACCCTAGTCTAGGGCTATGATTCTTAAGAAATTTCCTGATTTAATTTGAGAAATCCAACCTAAATGCTAGGCAAGGGCTTACCTTCAAATTTGAAGTAATAAATCGGGAAATTTATTAAGAATCCATGGGGAATAGACGTTAGCCCTTGCCTAGCACTCGGTGTGTGTGCGACAAAATCGAAGTGAAGCCCTAGACGAGGGTAGGATTTCCCCATTTAATTCGGGTTTTTTGAGGAGTCTACCAGCACTCGGTGTGTGTGCCGCAAGTGCACGGGTGTCGAAGTAATAAATACCCGAAGGGTGGGTAGTTGAATCCACAGGGAATAGACATTAGTAACAAATAAACTTTGCTAAATAGCCAAATGAAAATCAATTATTGCGATGTCAAACAAGAATTAACCAAACAGAAATAAAAGAACTAAAAGTAATAGCTAGGTAGGATGAAGGAAATATCAATGTGTAAATTGGGTATTCGGACATTGCTCACCCTAGGGTTTTAGTTTCAAGTACAAGACTCAACTTACACTTCCTTAATCGAGATTCAAAGACTCTTGGAAGTCCAAAAACACAAGGCCCCCAAATCTAAGGTCAACTTTAACTAGTCCTCTACGAGGTCCCGACAGAGAGAAAACTCTCGATGCCTCACATCACGTATGATTGCTTAAAGTTCTAGAGATTCCAAATAATAAACCCTATTCCCAAATTTAGATCTAGCCCTTTGGTCCAGGTAAAAGATCCATAATCACAAATAAGCCTCGGTGGAGAGGAAACTTCAATACCTCACTCTTTATGTGATTGCTAAGACCTCTTGAAATGTGGAGGTAGGATAAATCATACAGGAAGGGAAAGGGGACGTTCCGCTACCTCTTGACTCACCCTCTCAACCCTCTCCAATCTTGGTTAATCTAATTCTAATGGTTATGGTCAATCATGATAAGCATGATTGAATAAAGTTCTCAACCCTAGTGTCACTCTAAGGGAAAACCAAACAACAAGCACACAAGATTGAAACTTAATTAAAATCTCAATTAAAAGAAAATATAATAAGAGTCAATGAAATATAGAAATTCTAGAGTTTACATGTCAAAGTACCCACTAAAGGTTTAGCTCTCTGATGGTTATCCCGCAAGTGTACGGGGTCGTCAAGTAATACCCTGTGAATGACACAGGGGTCGTTTTGCTCGGGGCCAAGGATCTACCCTTACTTCCTCTTCACTTATTGTCTAACCAGATAAGTGAAGATTTGGGTGCTGAAAACTACAAAAGGACCTTAACAAAAGCTAAACTAAATGTTGAGCTAAAGGAGAATCGGGTGGAGAATCACATGGGGCAAGACGGTCACGGACGCGGATCCCCCTGGGACTACTAAAGCTAGATGGATGCTAGGATTAAGATAACAATTATGGTTTGGGCTAAGAGACTCCTAAAGTAGGTTTACCCCGAATGCCTCGTTGATCAAGCCCTAATCTCATACAAAGTTTGGATAGAATATTTTCTGATCAAAACCCCCTATGATTGCACTACGCCTAGGAAAATCTCTAATTTGGGTCAAACTCAGTACCAAGGTTCGAGCCTAATGGTTGGAAGGGTACCAAATACCCGAATCCCTCGGCGTATAGGTACATGTATCCCTTTCAAACTATGTGAGACTAATACAAGGGCGTATCTCATGCTTCCAAGTACAACTTAGAAATTGAACTACAGAGTTCACATGTAATTCAAAGCAATCAAACACACACAGTATGAACCACAAACCATACAAATTGCATTAAAAATAAACTAAAGCATCCATACAAGCTTGCACATCCCAAGGTTCACCGGTGTCTGATGACTTTAGGATTTAGCTGCTCATACAAACAAATAACAAGAAATCATTCATAAAAACAACTAATATAGCCATAACAAAACTCCTTCAAGTGTTGGAGATGACATGGGAAGTCGGATCGTCGCCGAGAGCTTCTACCGATGCGGCAATGAGGGCGGTTTTTCTCGTCATCTCCAAGCTTTTCATAATGAAATCGGTGAAGGATGCTGCCTCTCCTCTTGATTTTGACTCTTAAAATCATGAGAAATGGGCTCTCTCTTCCCGGATTTGAGCCTCCCTCAAGCTCTAAGAAAACCCTCTTCAAAACCTCATCAAAAGGCCCCCTCCTCCTTTACCCTAACGCCCTTAAGAGGTGATGTTTGTGCCACCTTGCGGGTTGTCATTCGACGCCTGCAAGGCTCCCAAAATTTTTTCCAGAAAAAATGATCTCGGTGAATAGTACCCACGCTACAGTACTACTACAATAATCTTGCTACAGTAATGAATCTCCGAAAACACCGTTTTTTGTGCCAAATCTCTTCTTACATGCATTCTTGAGCTCATTTTGGCTACTTCAGAACCTGCAACACAAATAAAACTAATTTAAACATAAAAATGGGTGGCGGCTTATCAAATGCATGCAAATTAATACAAAAATACTATAAATAAATATACACATTTAGGCGCTTATCATAACATCCCCACACCTAAGCGTTTGTTTGTCCTCAAGCAAACAAAAACATGAGGAATAAGGGACAGATGATAAGTGGCTAGATGCGACCTCAAGCTCAAAGAGTAAAGAATCTTACAAGCGCAAACTGAAAAGAATTTAAAATAATGAGTTGTATTAAAAGAAACCAAATAAAGATAGCCCTGTTCTATCTAGAGTGTTCCCGTGAGTGTGTTAACCTCCTATCTCACACTTTTTACCCTAGATCAGTCTAGGTTTCCATTCACCCCACTCACGATGATTACCGGTCTTAGAAATGCTAAGACCCTTTTGATTCCTATTTTTGACTCTAGCCTCCTTCTAAGTATAGTAGATAATCCTGGAGATCAATAGCATTTTTTTTTAAGACTAATGTAGACTGTACATTATCTTTTGACTAGATGCACATGCTGTTTAGGCACTCGAGTACCCATCTACTCGATTTATTACATATCTACATGAACGCATTCATGCTTCACTAGCTATTGGCTGAAGGTGCACTCTGGTTAGGAGCTTGTACCCTGAGCTACTTACATAGTGTGAGCAGTGGAATACTGTCTTTGACTTATTTCTATTTACAACCTATCTCATGTCTCCAGGTATAATCTATATGCCATGATGTCACTAAGGCTAACGTTCATAAGAATCAAAAGTTCTTAAAGGCCCATTAAAAGTAGCCCTTAACAAACTAAGACTAGAATCAACATGATGGATTGGTCAGACTGTGTGAGAAAGTAGTTTAGTGATGAAGTGTATGGGAAACACTAGAGGTAAGAACAAGACTTTCAATTTAGTGCAGAAATAAATTATAACTCATATCTATCATTCTTTCAAGTTAGGCGATTGTCAACAAGATGATTATCGCTATCATGGGTAAATTTTGTATGCGAAAAACAAAATAAAATAAAATTACGATATTAACTGGTTTATTTGATGAATACACTATGCTTAATTCTAGTTTATAAGTGAGATCTAAAAAATATCTTTTGATGTTTCAAATCCTTTCTTTGATGTGCCAAATTTGTTTATCGGATCATCCTAGATCTTCTAGCATCGAATAAAAGTCCCACCCCTCTAGACCTCAAGCCGGAATCCAGATCAACCTTTTCTTCCTATCCGTAATAGCGGCTAGGGTTAGGAAAGAAGAGAGATTAGAGGACTATTCTCATAAGATCATTGCGAACCTTTTCTATTATGATTAACATATGCATATAAACCATTCGTTCTTATATCCCAACCGAATGAGAGCCATGAATAATGTCAAACTCACTAAACTCGATTAAATCAAATGTTAATAACCATATTAGAGTAAGATTACCAAACTATCCTTCATATCTCACAGGATTAGTTTGATTACCTTAGCCAAGGTCTTCTAATCTTACTTACTTGTGACCGCATATGATACTAACTCGTTTACTTCCTAGAGAACGAATTTCTTCTTAATGATCACTCACAATTACTACTCGTTCGACATAGCCGCATTTCAAGATTGGGCCTAACAAAGGGTAAACTGAGCATAATTTTTCTAATAGCAGACTAAATGTCACGTGCATATTGTGATCATAATATCTCATGTCAAAAGTCCACTTATAAAATCATAATCAATAATTCCAATCATTGACAGTCCAAGATTAAAACCCATGTGATTCAATTATAACGAATCATGTCCGTATACACCAATCCTATTGATGTATCTATGACACATGCTCCCATTATCCCGTAGGTGTTCGACTGGCACTTTTTGTCAAAAATATCATACAAATCATTAATCTTTAATGTCTAATAAAATATTTTTTGATTTGCAAACTACTTAAGTATACAACTAGTTACTCAACCCTTCTGGTGCCCTTTTCATTATCCCATTGATAAGTATACATTTATACCATATTTTACATATTAGTTGGCATACTTATCGAGTTAGTATTGGAGTAGTTTGGAGGAATATGAGGCTAAATCTGTTGAAATTGTCTTATAATGCACCAAGTAGAGGTTAAAGACAAAGGAGAGCCAAAGGGAGTGATTAGGAGTCGAAATAAAGAAGATGGCACTCTCCTGACTTAGGAACTTAGGAAGCAGCACCACTTATGGGCTCCTTATAGCCTGGCTTACGGCAGTAAAGCTTATTCAGAAAGTCTTGTCGGCATCCTTATGCCTGTAAGGAAAGAAGCCATTCCAAACAGAGAGTCTTACGGTCGGACTTAGGGTCGTAAGTGAGACCATAAGTGGAAGGCAGAAGCGTTTACGGGTATTCCTTACGCCCTTAAGGAGTAGGCAAGAATTGTAAGATGAGGTTTACTGTCATAAGGCTTACGGTCGTAACGGGGACCTTACCCCAAAGATAGAAACCCTTACCGGCGAAGCTTACAGCCGTAAGTGGGGGGCGTAAGGCATGAGATCAAATGAAACCCCAAGGCTTACGGCTGGGCTTACGCCCATAAGCAACCCATAAATTTACAAGTATAAAAGACTTTATTGATTCTGAGAATGGGGAAGTGCTAGGTTTTCATACCAATTGGGGAAATAGAGGCCGAAGAAGGAGGGAGAGAGGCTGCGAGGTCAAGGGCTATTTGATCCTCTCTAAAGCTAGGAAGCCGCGTGGGTGCTCATCATCATCATCACCATCATCTATTAGGTCATCATCATGGCCAAGGGTCGTGTTTCTCCCAACATCGAGGGGAACTTTGCGATGATTTTTGTCTTCTTGGTTTTTGAGGGAGTTTATATTCGTATTCTTATTATGAAGATGAACATGTGCTATTTTTTGATGCCTTGTTATTGCATAATGAGCTCAAGCCCCTTTAGGGAGTTGGACTTGAAACCTTAGGGATTTTGTGAATTTAATTTGTATTCCTTGAGTTCAATTAATTCTGAAGTTTTATTGTGAAATGCATGTGTAGTCATATCTAATTCTTATTGCATGATTGCGTTGTTGCTGACGAGCGGCGAAAACCCGTTAATTACCTAATTTAGCGTGCGGTGAAAATCTGTTGGTTCTTAAAAACAAGTGTGAGGTGAAAACCCGTTGGATCTTGGTAAGTAGCGTGCGTTGAAAATCCGTCAAAATACCACATTCCTATCCGATTTCTATTCTAATTATTCAAAGAGTATCTGTAGAATTCTGGACTTCATTGTTTAAACCCTAAGGGATTATTGTCCAAGTATTCATGTTGATCTCGATAGTGTTAATCCCTTGTTTGAAAATTTTTTTCCTGTTTAATTCTAGTTAATTTCAATTGTTAGATTTATCCTTTATCATGTTATTTAGGCTAGATTTGGAAAACTAAAGTTAGTACTAGTGATCTTGTTCCCTGTTGTTCGACAACCCGACCTTTCATTGGGTCTCCTGTATTACTTGACGACCCGTGCACTTGCGGCGACGTAAAGGGCGTGTCACCCATAATGGGTAAAAGGTTTAATTTGGCACACATGGACCATATTGTTCAAAAGTTATTAAAATGCCAACACAAATTTTATAGGAATATCAAAATAAATGCCTATTATTATTAACAAAAACATATAATACAAATGGAATGCCCTAATACAAATATCACCATTGGCATTCGAGAGCATACTTCCAACAGTCCTAGTATCATCACCATCATTACTAACACTAGTATTATCAAGCACCATAATGCCACCTTCATTAGCTTTGACACAAGTGCTCCGCATGATCACCAATTCTTTTTTTGCACTAATATTATGTGAAACGAAGTGTCAAAATTTTCATTGTTTAGCACCATGTAGCCCATAATATATATAAAAAAAATGATCTTTTCAATTTGAATTTCTTTGATGGCTTTCCTTGCAATAAAGGTCGGGGCATGCCTTTTCCATATGTTATTTTTTTCTTATGGTTGCTATGCATATTGGACTTCTTGAAATCATTCTATCACTTGTTGTGCATTCATCCATTGTTCCTTGTTTCACAAGGACACAACCTGAGACATCTATTTGATTTATTTCTATAATTAAATTATTGATGTTGTCATTGTTGTTACTGCATTAATTACTAACATCATTCAGATAAATACAATAATACTAATTTCTTACTATATTTTTATTTGGGGGCCTTAACATCTATTGGTAATTTTAGTTCTATCCAATTTTTCATTTGCTATCTTACCTATTGCCCGAATTCTCTTGTGTTTGTCTTTTATATAAGGCTTCACATAGTGTTAACAAGAGGAAGATTAAATGATATGGTGATTAGCAAAGGAGTTCAACGAAGGCAAAGGAGTTCTTCCAATGGTATTCTGCAGAGAGAGAGCTTGGAAAGTTACTTTCCCATCTGAGTTTTTTGCTTTTATTCTTATCATATACAATGATGTGATTGTATACATATAAGATAGGACTTAAACAAACCTCTTAGCTACTAATTAAACATTTAGTTACAGTTTCTTAAACAACTCACTCCAACACTTCCCCTAAAGGTGGTGTCTGTGTATAAGATCGTTCATGTATGAGACCATTGGTGTCAAAGAAATCCTGCAATGATCAATTGTCATATTCACCACCATTGTCTGATAGAAGAATCTTGACTATAGCTGAATATTGTGTGTAAATCATTATGCAAAATGATCTCAAAACATCAAGTACTTCATTTTTATGCTTCAACAGATACAACCAAGTCATCCAAGTACAATCATCTGCAAATGTTACAAACCAATGAATGCTAGTAGAAGAAGTAATTAGTGAAGATCCCCAGATGTCAAAATGCACCAAACCAAAAGGAGTGTTGCACTTATTGAGACTGATTGGATAGGAGACTCTTTGACTCTTCGCCAAAGTACATATCTCACACTTCATATTAGCAACATTTACACTTGAGAATAAGTCAAGAAACAAGTGCTTCATGTATCCAAAGGATGGATGCCCCAATCGTTGATGCTATATCTGGATCTTTTGATCTTTAGTATTTTCAGTGCTCCCCATTTGATTTGCTCTGCATGGACTGAAGTCATCCATGTAGTATAAAACCCCGTCTCCTAGTACCATGATGAATTATCTACTTGGTGAGAATATCCTGAAGAAGAAAAAAAGTTCGATACATTAGTACTGCACATTTGTGATCGGTTGTTATTTAGCTCACAAATAGTAGCTTATTTGATAAAGAGGGAATTAGCAAAGTATCAGGTAAAGAGAGAGATGAAGATAAAACTACTGTGCCAGCCCCTGTAACAGGATATTGAACACCATTTGCGTTAACAAACATTGATCACCAAGGCTGAGTGACAAATGAAAAATCATCTAAATCATATGTCATATAATCAGATGCTCCTAAGTCGATGATCCATTCACTATTACTTTGATGAGAACCACAATTACTTTGGTACTGGTAGGTTGTTGAAGTACTAGCCGAAGGACCAAGAAAAGGCACCTATGCAATATTAAGAGTTGTAGCTGGTAGCATTGGATCTGTGGTTGTTGTACTTGCCCTACCACTTTTATCAATGTTCATTCCATTAGCTTGCCGATTTTGTACTTTCCTTTTTCCACCAAGATGAATACCCATGTAATTTAAAACAAGTATTGGGAGTGTGTCTTCTATTCTTGTAATAAGTTCAACCACTGGTACGCCCCTTGCGTAACCGCAAGTGCACGGGTCGCACAATAGTATAATGTACCCAAAAGGTCGGGTAGTCGAATCCACAGGGACTGGTATAGCTTCTAATACTAACGTCCTACTTAATATCTAACCAAACCGAAGATGAAGGAATTGACTTTGGATTAAATTCGAGGAGAATAAGGGAATAGAAAGTTCACCAAGGGAAGATTGAGGTTTGACTCGATGGAGGAGATGGGGCCCCGGGGTTGGAATTCCGACGTTCACTAACTCGGTCTTTCTCAGTAATTATCAGCGATGTCTTCAGTTCTAAACCTAGTTATGCTATGAGCATGTGGTTTCTAGCGCTGTCGAGCCCTAAGTTGAACTCCCGCTGTTTGCAACAATCAATAATGATTCACAAACCTAGACAGGAGAACCTAACTACCAAGCATCAAGCACTAAACCACAAACAAGATAGCCAAAAACCTTGATTTATTGAAAAAAACAAGACATTCATAAATACTGCAAGTAAAGATAATAAGTTCAAGCTACAACGTCATACAACCAACCCCGGGGCTCCCTTAAGAGTTTAGCCCCTCATAATGACAGCCAACAAACACAATGCCAAAGAAATTAAAAGACAAGAAATTGAAAACTCTCTAATTTCTTGCATCCTTGAGGTTGTCGAAGGATCTACGATGCCGTGTAATCTCCTTCCGATCGGCCTACCATAAGCTTGGCATACCCTTGATGAAGTGGAGGATGAACCCCCAAAGTTCTCCCTTTCTTTCTCCCAAAGTTCGCCCACCAAAAGTCCCCTTAGAAACTGAGTTTCTAGGGTTTTAAAGTCTTCTCGATGTGAGCACGGGCGTGCTGAAACCGTGCTTCAAGCCGTGGAGATTACGGCCAAATAACTCTTCAGAAAACTCACAAACCTGTAATCTGCACGGGGAACAGCACGGGCGTGCTTAGACCGTGCTGCAGTTTTCACGACCGTGCTTAGTGAACTCTGGCCGTGCTGATCTGTGGCTGCATTCTCCTGTAATTTTCACGGGAAGCAGCATGGGCGTGCTTCGACCGTGCTGAGGTTTTCACACCCGTGCGCAGTGGACTCAGGCTATGCTGAATTTTGGTTGAACTTTCCTGCATTTTGCACGGGAAACAGCACGGGCGTGCTCAAGCCGTGCTGAGCTTGATGAGGTTTCTTCTAAGTCCTTTAGCTTCTAAAATTGTTCCAAAAACGCTTCTTCTTACTTCAGGACTTTGATATCTGCATGACGAACAACGAATACCTCAAATAGCACCGTACTTGGAGAATTATAGCTAAAATATTCAATAATGATGAAGGTAAAGCATGTAATATATATATATATGAAATGCGCTCATCAACCACCTCCTTCAATTTGCATCTTAATTTAAGGTAATAGACCCAGTCCACCTTTCTATCCCTTAGAGGCCATGACATAGCCAATTATATTGTCTCCCCTGCCAGTATTATCGACTATCTGCTATCCTCACACCGAACATATGCATGAGCCTCTTCTCCCCGTGCTGACTAGAAATGTTCAAACATGGAAAGCCTATGAATTGCACCCCCATCATCACGGGGATGTTATGCCCGTGTTGGGCCTGGAACCTTCCCTAATGGAGAAAAACACGCCGGAATAGAAACAAAACACAACCAAAAACAGAAAAACACAAAACAACAACCACCAAAAGGAATTTAACAAAGAAAAGAAATAAATCGGGTTGCCTCCCGATAAGCGCTCTTTTAACGTCACTAGCTTGACGGGTCTAGTCTCATCTTAGGATGGTTCAAAGACATACCTTTCCTCTTGGTGCCCTGTGACCAACATTCTATGAAAGGACAAAAAGAATTTATCAGAAATGCCTCACCAAAGCTGAGGTCATTAGTAAGATTACATTTCGGGGTAGAGGCTTGTTGTTTCTTCCTTTCCTCTATCTTTTGCCACCATGTCTGGGCCTTTGACCCCCTGCCTTTCCTTCTTTTGGCCTTCAATTCTGGTTGACCAATACTCGAGGGTGTAACAGCGATGGTTTCCTCTTGGTCTATGAGCTCTTCATCTGGGGGTTCCTCACCTAGTAAATCAGTAAGATGATTCTTTCGCCAGATTTCCTGCACACAATCACAAATAATGACATTAGTAGTGTCTAAGAAATAGCAAGGATCATCAAATGCCATGGGGTGTCTCATAGCCTCCTTCAGCTTGAAAACAACTTCTTCATCCCCCACTCTTAATGTTAGGCGACCATCCTTCACATCAATGATGGCTTGTGAAGTAGCGAGGAATGGACGCCAAAAAATTAAAGGTACCTCAGCCCGTTCGTCTAAATCCAGAACAACAAAGTCGACCGGGAATATGAATTTGTCGACTTTCACTAAAATGTCCTCAACAATTCCTAAGGGTTGGTGGGTGGAGCGATCAGCAAGCTGGAGCATCATTTGAGTTGGCTTGAGTTCCCCCAACCCCAGCTTCTGAAAAATCTTTAATGGCATGAGGTTGATACTTGCTCCAAGATCAGCCAACGCCTTTTCATCCATCATCCCTCCAATAGTGAACGGAATGATGAAACTTCTCGGATCTTTTTCCTTCTTGGGAATTTTATTTGAGATAATGGCCGAACATTCCTCACTCAAGGTGACCGTCAAAACTGCTTCCAATTTCCTCTTATTAGTCAACAATTCCTTGAGGAACTTGGCATACTTCGGCAACAGGGAGAGAGCTTCCACGAATGGAACATTGATGTGGAATGTCTTAAACATCTCCAGAAACTTCTTGAACTGTGCCTCCTGTTGGTCTTTCTTGAGTTTCGTAGGGTAAGGCAAAGGAGGTTTGTATTCTGCTACTAAGTCTTTCTCTTTCACCTTCAACTTTTCCCTTACAGTCGAGCTTGGACCTGAATCTTTCCCCTGAACTTCCACCTCTTCTTGTGGGGATTCTTGCTGTGCTTGCGGAGTTGAGGGTTCCAGTTCCCTGCCACTTCTCAAAGTGACTGCCTTGAGGGACTCCCGGGGATTAATTTCTGTATTGCTAGGTAGTGCACCCGGGGGTCGTTCAGCAAGCGTCTTGGCGATCTGTGCAACCTGACGCTCAAGATTCTGTAAAGAGGCTTGCTGATTCCTCATCATCTCTTCATGCCCTGTGATTCGGGCATCATTAGCTTGAATGTATTGAACGAGGAGAGCTTCAATAGAATGTCCCTTTTGTTCTGCTGGTGGGGGCCTCGAAAATTGAGGCTGAGTTTGCTGCTGCTGCTGTTGCTGAGGGGGGCGCTGCTGCCCCTGACTCTGGTCTTTCCAAGAGAAATTAGGGTGATTCCTCCACCCTGGGTTGTAGGTGCTGCTGTAGGGATTGCCTGAATACCTCTGATTCTGACCAATGAAATCCACCTGTTTGGTGGCACTAACTCCCTCAGAAGAACAACTGGGCCCTGCTTGGTTTGCCCAACTATCGGTATTCATATTCATAGCTGGAGATTGGATTTGCATTGTGTCCAATCTTTTAGAGATGGCTTCCACTTGTGCTGCCAACGTAGTGAGCACATCAACCTCATAAAGTCCGGCAGTTTTCACCGGCTTATTTCTCTCAAAACTCCACTGGTAGCCATTGGAGGCCATGTTTTCAATCAAATTCTGTGCCTCATCGCGTCTTTTGCTACACAAGGAGCCTCCTGCTGCGGCATCCAACATTTGTTTAGTGGCCACATTCAATCCATTGTAGAATATCAGGATTTGCATCCATTCCACTATTCCATGCTGCGGGCACTTCCTCAACAATTCCTTATACCGCTCCCAGGTACATACAGTGTTTCAGATTCGGCTTGCCGGAATGAAGAGATGTCACTTCTAAGTTTGGTGATCTTGGCCGGTGGAAAATATCTGGTCAGAAACTTTTCAGCCAACTGTTCCTAGCTTGTAATCGAACCCGCTGGCAAGGAACTTAGCCATTGCTTGGCAATCCCTCGCACAGAGAAGGGGAACAATCGAAGACGAACCGCATCCTCGGACACATTGTTCGCCTTGAAGGTATCACAGATTTCTAGGAAAGTTGCAAAATGAGCATATAGGTCCTCATCTTGGAAGCCATCAAATTGGCACATCTGTTGCACCATTAGAATAAAATTGGGCTTCAGCTCGAAGTTGTTGGCCGCAACTGGGGGCCGAACAATGCTTGATCCAGATCCTTCCAAATTAGGCCGGGCATAATCTGAAATGCTCCTTTGATTTCCTGCCATGTTTTCTTCTTGATCCACTTCGATGCTCAGTTCCACTGACCCGGTTTCTCTTAAGTGAATCTGTCGCTGTCTCCGATGAAATGTCCGCTCAATATCTGGATCTGGAGACGCAAGATGGGAAGAATTCCCCCGAGTCATGCACTGCACCTGCACAACCACAAAAAGAAACAGATGAGATATGAATTTTCAAGCTCAAAGCAAAAAGAGAAAAGAAAAATAAACAGCTTAAGTAAAAACAAGAAAAACAAAAGAACAAATAAAAAGAAAACGAAAAACACAGAAATAAAGAAATGAAACTAAACGCAAAATAAAAACGGTTAGATTACTAAGGCTGTCCGTATTCTTAGAAGTTGCCAGTCCCCGGCAACGGCGCCAAAAACTTGGTACGCCCCTTGCGTAACCGCAAGTGCACGGGTCGCACAAGTAGTATAATGTACCCAAAAGGTCGGGTAGTCGATTCCACAGGGACTGGTATAGCTTCTAAAACTAACGCCCTACTTAATATCTAACCAAACCGAAGATGAAGGAATTGACTTTGGATTAAATTCGAGGAGAATAAGGGAATAGAAAGTTCACCAAGGGAAGATTGAGGTTTGACTCGATGGAGGAGATGGGGCCCCGGGGTTGGAATTCCGACGTTCACTAACTCGGTCTTTCTCAGTAATTATCAGAGATGTCTTCAGTTCTAAACCTAGTTATGCTATGAGCATGTGGTTTCTAGCGCTGCCGAGCCCTAAGTTGAACTCCCGCTGTTTGCAACAATCAATAATGATTCACAAACCTAGACAGGAGAACCTAACTACCAAGCATCAAGCACTAAACCACAAACAAGATAGCCAAAAACCTTGATTTATTGAAAAGAACAAGACATTCATAAATACTGCAAGTAAAGATAATAAGTTCAAGCTACAACGTCATACAACCAACCCCGGGGCTCCCTTAAGAGTTTAGCCCCTCATAATGACAACCAACAAACACAATGCCAAAAACATTAAAAGACAAGGAATTGAAAACTCCCTAATTTCTTGCATCCTTGAGGTTGTCGAAGGATCTACGATGCCGTGTAATCTCCTCCCGATCGGCCTACCATAAGCTTGGCATACCCTTGATGAAGTGGAGGATGAACCCCCAAAGTTCTCCCTTTCTTTCTCCCAAAGTTCGCCCACCAAAAGTCCCCTTAGAAACTGAGTTTCTAGGGTTTTAAAGTCTTCTCGATGTGAGCACGGGCGTGCTGAAACCGTGCTTCAAGCCGTGGAGATTACGGCCAAATAACTCTTCAGAAAACTCACAAACCTGTAATCTGCACGGGCGTGCTTAGACCGTGCTGTAGTTTTCACGACCGTTCTCAGTGAACTCTGGCCGTGCTGATCTGTGGCTGCATTCTCCTGTAATTTTCACGGGAAGCAGCACGGGCGTGCTTCGACCGTGCTGAGGTTTTCACACCCGTGCTCAGCGGACTCAGGCTGTGCTGAATTTTGGTTGAACTTTCCTGCATTTTGCACGGGAAACAGCAGGGGCGTGCTCAAGCCGTGCTGAGCTTGATGAGGTTTCTTCTAAGTCCTTTAGCTTCTAAAATTGTTCCAAAAACGCTTCTTCTTACTTTAGGACTTTGATATCTGCATGACGAACAACGAATACCTCAAATAGCACCGTACTTGGAGAATTATAGCCAAAATATTCAATAATGATGAAGGTAAAGCATGTAATATATATATATGAAATGCGCTCATCAACCACCTTTTTCCATTTGCATCTTAATTTGAGGTAATAGACCCAGTCCACCTTTCTATCCCTTAGAGGCCATGACATAGCCAATTATTTTGTCTCCCCTGCCAGTATTATCGACTATCTGCTATCCTCACACCGAACATATGCATGAGCCTCTTCTACACTTGAAAATGGTTTCATTCATAGAACTCACTCCAAATTTTGTCCAATTGGTCATCTAACCCATCAAGAAAAACATATACTCTCTCTTCTTAAATGTGTGAGTTGTATTTATCAATGTCAGTAGCACACTTCATTGTGTTTGGGAGACGGAAATCAATTTCTCTCAATAAGCATTGAAAATCATTGTAATACTTCTCAATTGGACCTCCAACCTATCTCATCCTTCTCACTCTCCTCCATGGATCATATAACTGAGATGTATCTGCACCATCAAAGCATGTCATAGTGATAGCATCCCATACTTCTTTTGTTGTAGGAAAGTGAATGAACATGGCAACCATAGATGGATCCATGTCGTTTATCAACCATCCTTTCACAATTACGACTTTAGTCTACCATTGTGGATATGTTGAATTTGTCAATGGAGATTAAGGAAAATCACCACTGATATATTCAACTTATCTTTACCAGAAATATACATTTCGACAACCTGAGACCATAAGGCATAGTTGGTGTTATCCAATTTGATGCCAATTTGAGCCATTGGGGATTTTGACACCTACTCAGGACCTTAGTCATTCTCACAACCAGGTCTTCAAGAATAGAGCCAATCTACTCTTTTCCACCTTGCATAATCTCATATGGTTCTGCGATGGTAGAATTCAAGGGAAATCAAATTTACAATTGAGCACCAATAATACCTTAGGTCTTTCTTCCAAACCAAAAAAAAACAAATCAAGGTCCCAATTGCTACAGTATACAAATCCAGTAAAAATCATATCTCTCTTCACCAAACTAAGATCTTTATACCCACATCTTTCCTTGTTCCTTAGCTCTGTAAAAGAAGAAGTGAGCTTCACAAGAAACACAGGATTTGCAATGAGCTAGTTGAACTGATCTCTAGATCTGAAAAATAAAAAACTTGAAGCAGCAGTGTCAGAGTCAACACAACGAAAGGTTCCTTGGTGTCGCCTTGAGCTCTGATACGATGTTAACAAGGGGAAGATGAAATGATATGGAGATAGCAAAGGAGTTCTTCCAGTGGTATTCTGCAGAAAAAGAACTTGGAAAGTTATTTTCCCATCTAAGCCTTCTCCTTTTATTCTTATCATATACAATGATGTGTCTATATACATATAAGATAAGATTTAAACAAACCTCTTAGCTACTAATTAAACGGTTAATTATTGTTTCTTAAACAACTCACTCCACACCTAGCTTCTTTGTATGTTTCATTATCTTCTTCTAAATTATTGTATGTTGTATCTATCATTTTGCTATTCAAGGCATAGGTGTACTAATTAAGCATTTGGTACATTAGGAGTAAGACAATCTCAAGAGAAGTAAATTTTGTTTCACAACGGCACAAATATAGTGATTTTGATACTAGTTAAACTATGGTTCTCTTTTTTTCATGAGGAGAAAAACTTAATGCTTTATTTTTAATATTTTCAAAATTCTGAACTTGCTTTAAATGTTGATCTTTTGGTTTTGATTCCCCAGTGCTTGAGACAAGTTATCTACCATTATGCTTCAGTTTGTTCTCATGTTCTATATAAGGTTTGTTGAATCCAAATGAATTGATGAGTGTTTGATTGTATATAATTTTATATATGTATTGTTTGCTTAATTTGGATGGATGCCCATTTTATGCTTAATTTGGTATTATTTCCTTTATAGGGCACCAAAACCGTCAAGAGACTCAAAATGTGTTTAGAGCCAATTTTGAGGCAAAAATGTGAGTTTTGATATCTAGTACTTACCATTATTGTAGCAGTCATATGCATCCCTCATGGAAGCACAAGAAAGCCATGTGGGTTGCCATACACCCAGCATGGAACCCGCATGGAAGCACCGGAAAATTATGTGGGTGGCATACAACCCACATGGAGGTCTTATGACTTTGCCCATGTGTTATACGGACTCCATAATCTAATATAGAGGTCGTACGACATATGAATGATTTTTATTACCTGCCCAACAAGATCTATGTAGGTCGTATGCACATATGGACTAGGGCAAAAATAAATAGGCCTAAAAAGAATAAAGAAGAGGATTTTTGGTGAATGCAAAAAGAAAGGGACCATTTCTAATCTTCCAAGGGCAAATTTATCGGGGGAAATCAAGGATTGGAAAATTGTCACCGGGATCACTTTGATTATCATCGGAGCTAGCCTACACTCAAAGGAGCCCCATTTTGGTAGATTAGGGGGATGGGGGTGGAGTACCATCGGCTATCTTTTGGAGCTCTCCTATGTTCACCATCACACATTTAGGGGTTGTTTAGTTAATTATAAGTAGCTGTAAGTAGCTGTGATGTAAGTGGATTTACATGTAATTGGTTGCCTGGTTTGATGTAAAAGCTCCACTTACATGTAAGTGGACTTACATCTCACTCACGTTTACAGCATTTCAACTTACATTAAAATTCGCTATAAGTTCAAATGCAATAAAGTAAGTAGCATCCACTCATCAACATTTTATCTTAAATATAATTATAAAAATATTTAATAAATTAAATTATCTTTAAGTTTAACTATAAAAATATTTTTAAGTAACAAAATTTAAAAAAGATTAAATTTAAAATATTTAATATTTTTAAAAAATATTTTTATCATTAAAATACTTTAAATAAATAATTAATTAATTATTATGGAAAGTGTTAAATAATTAGAACCAATTCTACATGATTAGTAGTATTAACATGATTACAAAAATAGTGATTTGTGTTTTATTTAATTTAATATTGTATTTTAAAATACAATTCTTATTTAATTTATATAGAAAAAATATTTTAATGGCATATAATTGAATTACATTACATTTTTAAATTGAATAAATCACCACTGAATTAATTAAAATTTTAAATGAGTATTAATCCTAAATAATGAGAGTTAATATAATTAATAGTTTTTAGGGATAAAATTTAAGTATATTATATGATTAAAAAATGTATAAATAATATTAAATAATTAGTGTTAACAATATGTGATAGGGTCAATCTTACCATTTCACTTACATGGTAATTGTACTCCTTAACTTATATCAAACCAAATAAAGAAAATGCAAATACAACATTTCAAATTACAACAAACCAAATAGCTATGATGTAAGTTAAAATATAACATTTTCACTTACACTGTAATTTTACTTACATGTAAATTCAATTACAGACAACCAAATAACCCCTTAGAGGTAGTTTGAACTATGCAATTTTTTGAGTTTTCATTTTCTTATGTCGTTAAAATTAAATTTATGTTGAATTAAAATCCCAAGGTCGCCTGATGTCACTGAACCTTGGGATGAACATGTTATTTGAATGATCTATTTCTTTCAATACGATGTAGTTTGTGATGCAATCTATTGCGTTGTGTATGCCTCGAACCACATATGAAGACCTTCATAGTTCATTTCTGAATGGTACCTAGTGATGTGGAAGGCTCACTTGTACTAGGTCATTTGTGAATGGAAAGGGTTGCTTGTGTCAATACGCAAGGGATTCTAGTATTAGCAACCCTTCAACATTGGGTTTAAGAATAGATTAGATCTAATCTTATTTAGAGACATACCAAAGTGTGGTGCAAACATATGAGTAATAAATTAAGAAGGGATTTCGGGAGATTTTGGGTTAATTTACTTTAGAGATCTCTAGGTCCAAATCACCATTGAGACTTTATTTCATTATCCATATCACATTAACATTCCCAGCAGGATCCATATTAGTGGTCATTCTACTCCGCTAATTTCCCCCTAGAATTCTCTACCTTGCTTCTACTTTTGTCTCTCTAGGTTATTTCGTTTAGTTTAGACTTGAATCATATCTAGATTGTTAGGCTAAATAATAAACGACGAGTAAGTAATAGTAATTCCTTAGCCCCGTAGAATACTATCCACACATATTCGCGTTAGGTATTATTTGATGACCCGTGCTTTTGTAGCCATCAAGTATTCTCTGATTTTGAGAAGAAAGAGACATTTATATAAGTATCGGTCTTTGTGCATGATGTGTAGACTCCACTCTAATGAGGGCGTTGACCTTATATTTTCCATGTAGTGTGGGTACCAAGATTATTCTTTTATTTCATTTTATGTTTTTAAGGCTTTTTAGTATTGGTAGTCATTTATCAAGATAGAAGATTTTGTACTTCATACTCTTGGTTTTGAGAGCCTTGCTTATCTTTTGTGAAGCAAATGTAGTTGATAATATATTTTTATTAAATGCCAATTCAATCTTTTCACGATCAACAATGTTCTTTTGTATATATACATTAATTATACTCTTCAGCACCTTCGTTCGGCTTCATTTGCATCATCTTGAAGTCATGTCTCAAGTTCTGAACTTTAACAGTCGAGAGTTTCGATGACCCCTGTATCTCCAACTGGAGAAAACTACATTGAGAAAGTTCTTGGGAGGTTCAATATGAAAAATGCCAAGCCTGCTTGTTCTCCACTTGCAAGTCATTCTAAACTCAGTTCAAACCAATGTCCTTTAAATGACAAAGAGAATGAGGAGATGAGCCGAGTTCTATATGCATCCACAGTTGGTAGTTTGATGTATGCCATGGTATGTACAAGGCCAGACATAACTCATGTTGTTAGAGTTGTGAGCAGATTTCTCTCCAATCTTGAAAAGGAACATTGGGCAGCAGTGAAGTGGATACTGAGGTATCTGAGAGGTACTTCTTGGCTATGTTTGTGCTTTGGTAGAGGTGACCCCATTTTGGATGGGTATATAGATTCGGACATGGTAGGTGATGTGAACTCTAGAAAGTCAATTTCAGGGTTCATGATGACTTTTGCAGGGGAAGCTGTTTCTTGGCAGTCAAAGCTGTAGAAGTATGTTGCACTATCTACCACAGAAGCTGAATGCATTACAATTACTGAGGGTTGTAAAGAGGCTGTGTGGATGAAGAAGTTTCTTGAAGAATTGGGCATGTAACAAGATAAGTATATTGTCTACTATGATAGCATGAGTGTCATTCATCTCTCCAAGAATTCAACATTCCATTTGAAATCCAAGCATATTGATGTTAGATATCATTAGATTCGAGATTTTCTTGAAGCCAAAGAGTTGTACTTGGAGAAGATACACACTGGTGAGAATGGGTCCAATATGTTCACCAAGGCATTTACCAAGGAGAAGCTTGAAGCATGTCGAGAAAGAGCATGGTTGGTTGAGCTCCCCAAATGGTGCTGATGGGGAGAATTTTTGGGTCCAGCCCATATGGTGAGCTGTAATGAAACTAGGCTTCAAAGCCCAAGTTGGAAATAAAAGGATCTATGTCAATAAAGAGGAAAAGAAGAGAGAAGGGGGTGTGGTACTCATAAGAGAAGAGTGTGACCAAGAGAGAAAAGAGAAGGAAAGAGGCTGAGCTAGGGCAAGATGATCGGACGGCGATACGGCTCTGGATCTCACTCAAATTCTTGGTGAAAAATCCTTGCAAGAAGCTCTTTCTATTGATTAGGTTTGATCTTTTCTTTGATTCCAAATTGGTGTGTGATAAGTGCTTCTTTGTATATATTTTATAACATCAGTTTATATGCATTGAGCATCACTTTCATCAGGTTTTATCATTGATAAGGTGTATTTTGTGTTCTTTTGTGCAAACAGGGCTTTGGAGACATTAAGTACAAGAAGAAGCAAAGATAGGATGTGATGACACATTTCAAGGCCACAATTAGAAGCTGTGTTCATACGCATGGGGGTGTTGCCAACTTTCGGTGGAGTCCAAGTGAGTACACAAACCGAAATGGCACAAAGGCAGTAGTACGTCCTTGTCCCAGCTTCCGTACCCAAGCAAAAGAAGGTTCTTGAAGATTTCAAAGGATAGAAAGCCACGCACCCTACCACACGAGCGTGTGCTCGACAGTGTGAACTCAAAAGAAGACTTCGGGGGGAAAATCACTGTACCATTACTGTAGCAATATTGTAGCAAAAGTACTGTTCACGGCCTTGTGGAATTTTAACACGGGCGTGTGGCTACAATACACGGGCATGTGAATGCCCGTGTGAAGCCCCGAATTCAAATTATAAAAGCCGTCTTGTGATAATTTTTAGGGATCTTTTCGGCTACTTTCGAGAGACAAGGCGGCTAGACTTGGAGAGAGTTCTTTGCGGCTTTGGAAAGCTTTCCTCACCAACTTGGATCGATTCCTCCTCCGTCATAGCATCAAGGAAGCCATCGGCGACCTAGCTTCGGAGTGGATTCAATCCAGACGTGGAAAGTACCCATGAAAACTATCATCACGGATTTAGGGTGGGTTATTCTTTATGTCTTTGGAACTTATTTCTCAATTCATTGTTTGTTTTGTGACTCGGTCCATAGAGAGCTAAACCCCTAGAGGGTATTCGGACATGTAAACCCTAGGATTCTTATTTTCATTAGATTTACATTGTGTTTCTATTCGAATTTATTAGTTTGAGTTTTACTCTTGAGTTCTTAATGCTTGCTTGTGCTTTTGATTCCATTATTAATTGCCTTGCATGTTTTATTCAATCTAGTGAAGAGAGAGATCACCGCTAGGTTTAGAATTACCAAGAGTAGAGAGGGTTGAGAGGGTGAGCAGTAAGATAGCGGAGTGTTCCCTTTCCCTTCCGATAGATATCTCCTATCTCCATATTCCCTAAGTGTCAAGCAACCATATGTGGTGTGAGGCGTCGAGAGAATTCTCCGCCGGGATCTCGTAGGGGGTTAGGGATCTTTCACCTGGAGGCAGGGTTAGATCTACTTTTAGGAATTTGTTATATCTTTGGGATCCCTAGAGTTTTAAGCAATAATATGTGGTGTGAGGCGTCGAGAGAATTCTCCGCCGGGACCTCGTAGGGGACTAGTTATCGGCGACCTGGAGGCAGGGGCCGTTATACCTTAGGATACCCACGACTCATTGTTTTCGTTTAGAAACACTTGTAATCTATATTCAACACCCGAATCCTAGGGGGAGCATTGTCCGGATACCTCACTTTTATTGATTGATAAGTCTTTTCCTTTTTATTCCCTGCGCACTTGTAGTGACACTCATAGGTTTGGCCATTAGATCATCACACACTACACTCATTAGGCTAGATAACAAGAGAGGAGCTATTACTTGTACTTCTGTTCCCTGTGGTTCGACAACCAGACCCTTTGGGTCCACTTTTATTACTTGATAACCCGTTCACTTGCGGTAACGCAAGGGGTTGACACACATCACCCTGTGTTGTTGCGGAGACGCATCAGTGTGTTATCCATCCTTGATGATGATGTTTCATGAATGTTGATGCCATTGGGCATATGTGCCTCTAGTTTAATCTAGAGAAGCTTTGTAATCTTTCATTGACATAATGAAAACGATTCTAAGTGGCTCTGAGGAGGGCTGTGGTTTTTCCCTCAATTTGAAGGGTTTTCAGAGCTAAATGGTGAGTCTTGCTTCTCATTGTTTGATAATTTTATTGTGTTAATTAGATCTCAAATTTGTACTTAAAGATGAGAGAACTTGATCCTCAAAAATTTATAAATAAAGTCTTGCATGGCTGTGCTTAATTCTGCACACCAGTGCTCCAACCAGTAAGGCCGTGCTTCAGCTAGTACAGTTTGCAGATTTCTGAATTTTTCAAGTGCTATAGTACTAGTACTGTAGTACTTTGCTACAGTGACCGTGTTTAAGTCTTGCACGCCCGTGCTTCAGCCCGTGCAAATTACAAACTGCTACAGTGTTTTCGGGAAAATTACTGTTTGTCCCTGGGTCCCTCCCCAACATGTATATATATATATATATATATATATATATATATATATATATATATATATATATAAATAAAGAGAGAGATTTGAACACTTCATTATCTTTGTGAATCTTTCTTTACCCATGATGTTACAGTTTTGGAGTTCCATACTATTCCTATGAGTATTGACCATTCAAAAGAAAATGAGTTTGTTGATTTCTTAGCAAATCTTGCCCATAGTTGTCCTAATTGAATTACGTTATTGATTAATCCACCAGGTCTCATTGTTTTGGTAAAGCGTGACATGTTGGGACGATCTATAATAAGGATTTAAGCATATTTGGCTTCTTTTGTACCAAAAAAAAAAACTCCATATAGTTATTAAACCATAACTAGCGACCTAGTGATCCTGCACCTAAACTGATATGGTACCCAAATTGGACCCACTTATGCAATCAACATGGTATAACCCATTTTGACTACCTTGAACTACCCTAACCCTATGAATAGCTGCGCTTCTATGATGAATCGAATTTTAATTTTAAAAATAATTTTTTCATTCCTTCAACTTTTATTTTTTATGTTAATAGTAAAATAAACTCATATAAAATAAAGGGAAAATTACTGTTCACCCCTCGGGAATTTCAAAACTTCCTAAAAACCCCCTCCAACTTTTGCACACCCCGGACAGCCCCTCCGTTATAGTTTACTTCCCTTCTACCCCCTATCAGTCATTTCAAATGGGTACTTGTTATGAAATTCCATATTTACGCTTTGAAAATGATGGGAAAAAAACCCGCCCGATCACATCATGTCATGTCTGACCTTTATGCATACAACTGCGAGTTTTTTTCCCCCTTCATGCTTGCTTTTTGTCAAAAAACATTTAGAAGGCAAATTACTTCTTCTTCTTCTTCTTTTTCTTCTTCTTCTTCTTCTTCTTCTTCTTCTTCTCATTTGGTTTGTCCGATCTGAGGTCTGCCAGTTTCCCTATATTATGGGGAGTTTTTGTGCTATTTCTAGATACAACGGAGAGGGACGAGTGCTGATGTTCACAGCGCTGACTGCTTGGGAGTCAGTGTTAGGTGAGATATGTCAGCGATGGGGTCTCGATATTTCCCATGTGAGGGTGAAGTGTATCACACCTGATGGACATAAAAAGGTTTGCCAATAGAAAACGAGGTCGACTTCCAGCGCATGTGTCATGTTTTCTCCATCTTTAAAATACGGTGTAGTCGATCTTGTTGTCGAGACGGATGACATGCCATCGCATCCTACTGAAAATGAGTTCTTATCGTGGTAAGGTTTACCTAGTTGTATATGTTAGTTATTTTTAATAATCCCTTTCCCTGTTTAACAACATCAATTTCCCGTTTAGAAGTTGACGCATCCGTTTAATTTATTATGGTAATGTTTAAACATTCACTATACCGTTTACATTATTGAGTCTCTGTTTAAATATCACTGTTAGCGTTTAACATTTACAGTTATCGTTTAAGCATTTGGAGTTCATGCTTAAATCCCGATCATTTTCGTTTGAACTGAAGTGTTGGCAGGAATTCAGAATCTGACAGCGCTTCTGTTCCACCTCATAGCGACCCTGACGGTCTCGCATGCCTACCTTCCTCGTCACAACATCCTAAAGTGTTGTCGTTGGTTGTCGGATAACGTTTTCAAGGCGTTGAACTTTTCAGAGACGCACTTCGGAATTTGCAATCAAACGGAATTTTGACTTCAAATTTGTAAATAATGAAAAATACCGGGTCACTGTGGAATGCGTTGCCGATGGTTGTCAATGGCGCGTTCACCCATCAAAGGAATATAATAAAAACACCTTCAGAATCAAGACAATGGACCCGTCACACACTTGCGGTGGTGGAATTGGATGGCTTCACACCCGAAAGCGTCCAAAAAATGGGTAAGCGCATGAGTGATTCAGAAGCGCAAGGACCGGCCATTGTACAAGGCCATTGACATTCAGAAGGACATGTTGCGGGAGCATGGTGTCCACATTCCATACAAGCAGCCTTGGTTGGGAAAAAAACATGCCTGGGTGGTCCTCGACTGCAGCGACATCGCCAGCTACAATTTGTTGGTTTGGTACGTCGATAAGGTATTTGAGAGAAACCCTGGTAGCATTGTGTTTGTGGAAAGAGACGGTGAGCGATTTAAACGTGTGTTCTTTTCTTTCAGCACGTGCATTGTGGGATTCAAGAGGGCATGTAGGCCGCTGCTGTTTCTCGATAGTACCCACCTTCGTAGAAAGTATCGGTTTACTCTGTTGGGTGCCACAGG
Organism: Dioscorea dumetorum; assembly: GCA_902712375.1. Taxonomy (NCBI): domain Eukaryota; kingdom Viridiplantae; phylum Streptophyta; class Magnoliopsida; order Dioscoreales; family Dioscoreaceae; genus Dioscorea; species Dioscorea dumetorum. The sequence continues at coordinate 9,716,702 of CACTHL010000128.1, read as the reverse complement.
CAAAGATGAGAACAATGGCTTCTTCCATGTTGCCTTTGCCATTGTCAACAATGATACCGATGCCAATTGAACGTGGTTCATTTCCAAGTTAGGTGATGCTTTATACGGCGAAGTATATTACGAAGAGATAATTACATTCGCGTTTGACAGTTCAAAGGGCCTTGTGAACGCTATTGCTAGAGTCTTCCCTTCATCTCCACATGCTTACTGCCTTCGACACTTAGAGGCCAATTGTATGAAAGCCAATGTCAGACTTGGGAAGGTATTGAGGAAGGAGTGCTGGTCCATATACTTTCGTATTCCGTGGGCATCGACGGCTAAAGAATTCGATGACATCGTCAATAAACTGCAGGCCGCATCACCCGAAGCCTATCAGTGGTTGATTCACAAGTTGGACATGTCACAATGGTCGAATTATCTGTTCAAAGGTGAACGCTGGGGCGACATGTATTCAAATGTCGCAGAGTCATTCAATGCGTGGATCTAGAAGCTTGACATTTACTGGTGACGAAAATGGTCGACGCCATAAGGTATTTGAATTTTGATTCTATGTAACGCTTACGATTTGCCTTTATCTTTAAATATCCTTTTTTGGGTTTCAATTGCACTGTCTTTGATTAAATATCAGTTTATCTGTTTAACTTTCGGTATCACTGTTTAGTTTATTCTAATACTGTTTAAGCGTATGGGTTTCTGTTTAAATATCAATATCTTCACTTAAATGTCTTTAAGATTTTTTATCTTCATTGTACAGGTTCAAGTTGATGTGCATGTTATGCACTCACCGTGAGCAATCGAACAAATGGGAGACCTACTTATGCCCGAACATACATTTGAAGGTTGACACGCTTGTTGAGGACAGTTGAAGTCTTCACGTTGGTCGCTGTGTCGATGATCGTTACGAAGTGATTGACCAGTGCAGCAACTCTGTAGATCTTGGCAGTAGAACTTGCCCATGTCACAGATGGCAAGTTTATGGTATCCCGTGCTAACACGCTTGCGCTACAATAATGCAGACGAACACCAATGGTCATCATTTTATTAGCGGCTACTTCACCGTCGACACTTACAAGCTGGCGTATAAGGAAGCTATATTCCCTATACCCGACAATGAGAGCCCTACGGACGTCAATCTCGATTTGCGTATGCGGCCGCCTACGATGAGAAGGCAACCTGGGCGTCCTAGTTGAAGGAGGATCGAGTCGCAAGTGTTTGGGGTCCGCAAGTTACATTGCAGCTATTGCCACGCGTCCGGTCACAATCGAAGATCGTGCAATGAAACCGTCGCCGACTAGGCATTGTAAAGGAATAATTTTTGAAGGGAAAGAAATTTGTTTCAGTGTCAACGTTTGATATTTAAACAGGGACGCACATATTTAGAAGTTGGCCCCGAATGTTAAACAAGAATTCTTATGCTTAACGGGTGACGCATATATTTAAACAGCGTGATTGGATTTTAAACAGTAAGAATACCATTTTAAACTGGGTCATCGATATTTAAACAATACAATGAGAAGTTAAACAAAGAAAGACAAGTCTAAAATATTACAGACATTCGACGATTACATTGAAAAATCTGCCACATCATTGGGAAAGAATGAATTGAATTATGTCGAGAAAACTTAATTACTGCACCATTTCAGTGGAAATTTATTAGTAGTTACTTAAATTCAATTTGATATGTGAATTCAAAACGTAGGCATAAATGTCATCGGCTACAGTAACCGCTTTCATCGATAACCAATAGCAATTACTTTCACTAAAAAAAGACGTCGTTCTTCGCATCCCTAGATTCCTATTTAAACAAGAGGCTGGAAGAATATAAACATCCAGATATATCCAGTACCTAACAAAATGTATAAGACACTTCTCAACGAGTATTGCCAGAAGACGCACCGACCCACGCCGGAGTACTCCACCCTCAAGAATGGTAGCCCCGACCACAACCCTAATTTCGTCGCGGCAGTGACAGTTGATGGTACCCAATTCTCTGGCACTAAGTCTGCAAAGAGTGCCAAGGTTGCCGAGAACTTTCCACCAGTGAGAAGAAGAGTTCCCCCCCCTCCCCCCCCATTGCTGTTGCTGCTGATGATGATAGCAACGCGGGCACTTCGAACCGTAAGATTTCCATATGAATGTTTTAAAAATGTCTGGTTCTTCTAAAACCTAGAGGTCTCCATTGCAGGGCCTTCAGGCGGTGGGGATTACTCCAACGGTGAAGAGTTGGAGTGGGTTTTCGAATACCAGGTCCATGAACGAACAGCAAAACTTGAAGGAATAAAAAATCGAAAGACACGTGTACAAAAGCTGCACCAAGCTTTGAAGGAGAAGAAAAGGACGGAGTGAAAGTTTATGTTCTCTTAGTTGTTATTTTGTAAATAAAAAACCTGATGGGTATTAGTCTGTTAACTTATGAAACTACTGTAATTTTTGAAACAAGGAGCTAAAATTATGGAACTTCGTCTAATAGATATTATTACATGGACAGAATTTTTAAACGAGGACTATACTTCTTACACGGTACCACCTATAGTTAAACAAAGAAACTGAAGCTCAAACGGAAAACTTACATTCTAAATGTTAAGGCAAATTTTTAAACAGAGAGTTCTTTATTTTAAATAGTAACACTAACACTTAAACGTTACAATTGAACATTGTTGAAAGAATACGAAGTATTAAAAAAATTCAGGCATTAAACAAACAATAGTATGTAGGTAACATACTTTAATCTCAGATAAGCGACATCCGTTGCAGGTATCCGTAATTTAAACAAAGACGAGTTCATTTTGGAAATAATTCATATTTCACCGTATTCACTGAATGTTAAAATGGAAACATAGTCGTTTATACAGACAGTGCTTCATTAGAACGTAGCCATTTAAATTGTTGATGTCACAATGAAACTGTTGTAGAGTAGGTATTGCAAGTGACCCCTGTTTTTAAATAGAGAGTGCTTCATTAGATAAACTTTAAACCCCTAAAAGTTACAATCGAATGTTATCCAAATAATATGACATATAAAAAAATGCATGAAATTGGCAAAGAATGAATTGAATTTAAAATAACAAAGACAAAACTATTGTACGTTTCTTCTCAAATATGTTTATCTAGTTCTATATGTTAATTATTGTTTAATTATCACACTCCATGTTTAATTATATGAGTTTCCTGTTTAAAAACTGAGTTCTCTGTGTAACTTATTGCGTTACTAATGCATCTCCGCAACAACACAACAGGGTGATCTGTGTCAACCCCTTGCGTTACCGCAAGTGCACGGGTCGTCAAGTAATAAAAGTGGACCCAAAGGGTCGGGTTGTCGAACCACAGGGAACAGAAGTACTAGTAATTGCCCCTCTTTTGTTATCTAGCCTAATGAGTGTAGTGTGTGATGATCTAATGGCCAAAACTAAGAGTGTCACTACAAGTGCGTAGGGAATAAAAAGGAAAAGAGTGTTCAATCAATAAAAGTGAGGTATCCAAACAATGCTCCCCCTAAGATTCGGGTGTTGGATGTAGATTACAAGTGTTTCTAAACGAAAACAATGAGTCGTGGGTATCCTAAGGTATAACGGCCCCTGCCTCCAGGTCGCCGATAACTAGTCCCCTACGAGGTCCCGGCGGAGAATTCTCTCGACGCCTCACACCACATATGACTGCTTAAAACTCTAGAGATCCCAAAGATATAACCAATTCCTAAAAGTAGATCTAACCCTGCCTCCAGGTGAAAGATCCCTGACCCCCTACGAGGTCCCGGCGGAGAATTCTCTCGACGCCTCACACCACATATGGTTGCTTGACACTTAGGGAATATGGAGATAGGAAATATTTGTCGGAAGGAAAAGGGGACACTCCGCTATCTCACGGCTCACCCTCTCAACCCTCTTTACTCTTGGTAATTCTAAATCTAGTGGTGATCTCTCTCTCTTCACTAGATTGAATAAAACTTGCAAGGCAATTAATAATGAAATCAAAAGCACACAGAAGCATTAAGAACTAAAGAGTAAAACTCAAACTGATAAATTCGAATAGAAACATAATGTAAATCTAATGAAAATAAGAATCCTAGGGCTTACATGTCCGAATACCCTCTAGGGGTTTAGCTCTCCATGGAGCGAGTCACAAAACAAGTAATGAATTCAGAAATCCAAAGACATAAAGAATAACCCCCTTAAATGCGTGATGATGGTCTTGATGGGTAGTTTCCACGTCTGGATTAAATCCACTCCGAAGCTAGGTCGCCGATGGCTTCCTTGATGCTATGATGGAGGAGGAATCAATCCAAGTTGGTGAGGAAAGCTTCCCAAAGCCGCAAAGAACTCCTTCCAAGCCCTAGCCGCCTTGTCTCTCGAAAGTGGCCGAAAATATCCCAAAAAATTATCACAATGCGGCTTTTCTAATTTGAATTCGGGGCTTTACGCGGGCATCCACACGGCATCCACACGCCCGTGTACTGTATCCACATGCCCGTGTGGAAATTCCACACGGGAGTGGTGAGTACTTTTGCTAATGCTACAGTGATTCCCCCCCCCCCCAGGAAGTCTTCCTTGGAGTCCACACGGTCGGGCACACGCTCGTGTGGTAGGGGTGTGGCTTTATATGCTTTGAAATCCTCAAGAACCTTCTTCTCCTTTGTACGGAAGCTGGGACATGGGCGTACTACTGCCTTTGTGCTCTTCCGGTTTGTGTAATGACTTGTACTCCTCCGAAAGTTGGCAACACCCCCATGCATATGAACACAGCTTCTGATTGTGGCCTTGAAACGTGTCATCACACCCTATCTTTGCTTCTTGCTGTACGTTATGTCTCCAAAACCCTGTTTGCACAAAAGAACACAAAACACACATTGTTAATGCTAAAAACTGATAAAAGTGATGCTCAATGCATGTAAATTGATATTATAAAATATATATAATCAAACACTTATCAGTTATTATTTAAGTATTCCCTTCTCCGTTTACAATAGTACAATTCTATTTGTAGTTACCATTTAAAAAGTAGTGTTCTTTCTTAAATATTGCTCGCTTTCGTTTGAACTGAAGTGTTTGCAGAAATTCAGAATCTGGGAGCGCTTCCAGTCCAACTCATGTCGCAGATGGCAAGTTTATGGTATCCTGTGCAAACATGCTTGCGTTGCAATAATGCAGACAGATACCAACGTTCATCGTTGTATTAGAGGCTACTTCATCGTCGGCAATTACAAACTGCCGTATGAAGGAGCTATATTCCCGATACCAGACAATGACAAGCCTACGGATGAAAAACTGCAACCGTTGTCACACGTCCGGTCATAATCGTATATCTTGCAATGAAATTGTCGCCGACTAGGCGTTGTAGATAAATAATTCTTGAAGGGGAACAAATAAGTTTTGCGTGTTTACTTTTTATATTTAATCAGATAACTTACGAATTTAATTCTCATTCTTTGTAACTTAAATGAGGTCACTGAATGTTAAACGGAAACGATGATTATCAACAGGTGACACAAATGATGTTAAACAGAGACATTGGATTTTAAGCAGAGAAGCTTAACTTTAAAAAGAGTCCTTGATATTTAAGCAATACAGTGAAAATTTAAACAACTTAAGTCAAGTACATAAGAGTACAACCGTTCGACGAACACAGGTACGTAATCATAATGTAGCCATGTCATTGGGAAAAAATTAATTGAATTTAAATTAATGACGAGAAGAAAACTTAAATGGAGTAATCCTTCAGTGCAAATTTATTACTACTTACTCACGTTTAATTTGATATTTGAATTCGAACCGTCAGATGTCAACTCATCGATCACTGTTACCGCCCTCATCGATAACCGACAGCAATTGCTTTTGTTAAATTCAGCGTGGAATTTGAGAAGAGAGTTCGAACGCCAAAGATCCAGATTTCTATTTAAACAAGCCGCTGAAATGGGGTTAAACATCCAGATATATTCAGAACGAAGAAAATGTATAAGTCTCTTCTCAACGAGCTTTGCTAGAAGAAGCGCCTGCCCTCGCCCGAATACTCCACCGTCATTGAAGGCTCCGACTATAGCCCCGCTTTTGTGATGACAATGTCGGTCGATGGTACCTCCTTCTCCAGTGCTTAGCCTGCGATAAGTTCCAAGCAGGCCCAAAATTTTGCTGCTGAGTTGGCGTTCAAGCAGCTCTGCCCCTCATCCAGCGGGAAGGACCAAGCTGCTCGGTCTCCCGCTGTGTCTCCACTGTGTCTCCCGCTGTGTCCCCCGCTGCTCCCGTTGTGTCTCCCACCGCTACTGCTGATGCCCCCATTGCAGGGGCTTCATCCGTCCACCTTACTCCAGCAATGAAGAGTTTTAGTGGTTCTTCGAAGACTTCCTTCATGAGCTAGCAACAAAAGAAGTATTTGCTGCTGCAAAACTTGAAGGAATCAAAAAGCGAAGGGCCCATATCGAAAAGCTGCTCCAAGCGTTAAAGGAGACAAAAAGGGATGAGTGATAGTTTTATTCCCCTTTGTTTTCATTTTGAAAAATAAGAATCCTCACTGCATGCTACTTTGTTAATGCTATTTGTTAAATGCAACCTTGTTATCTTTGTTTAAAAGTTTACTTATTTCTGATGCAACTCAGTAATCTTAAATAGAGACGCAATCTTTTACACAGACACACCTAATGTTAAACGATGACTCTGAAACTTAAGCGGAGAATGTTACTTATAAAGTGTAACTCAATATTTCAACACAGACATCGTCGTTTAAACAGAGATAAATGGAGATATTTTCTACTAAATAGAGACACTTTCTACTAAATAGAGACTCCTTATAGTCAATAGAGACAAGGAAAGTTAAACAGAGACTCTAATATCAAACGGTGACACATATATTTAAATGGCACCGGAGACTTTAACGAGAGACACCTAATGTTAAATGAGAACGCATCATATTAAATGGAAAACCTTATTATTAAAGCGTAACTCAATGTTTCAATAGTGACATCATCGTTTAAGCATATGTACTTAATTTTATAAACGACGATTGACCTATTATAAAGAAACCGTCGTTACAATTGCAAGTCAAGCAAAGAATGCGAAGTATAAAGACAGTTAAGTATAAAGATTACAGACAATCGACAATTCACAATCGTAGATCTTGCAATGAAAATGATGTCGAGTAGGCATTTTTAAAGGGAAACAAAGTTATTTGACTGTCAAGCAGTGATATTTTACACAGAGATAAACACATTTCATTATCTGTCCTGAATAGTTAAATGGAGACTTTAGTATCAAATGGTGACACATATATTTAAATGGCACTAGGAGACTTTACCAGCGGCACCTAATGTTAAATGAGAAAACGGCATATTAAATGGAAAACCTTATTATTAAAGCGTAACTCAATGTTTTAATAGCGACATCGTCGTTTAAGCAGAAGTACTTAATTTTATAAAAGATGGCTGACCTTTCATAAAGTTAAACGATCGTTACAATTGTTGTCACGCGTTCGGTCATAATCGTAGATCTTGCAATTAAATCGTCGCCGACTAGGCTTTGTAGATAAATAATTCTTGAAGGGGAACAAATAAATTTTACGTGTTTACTTTTTAAATTTAAACAGAGAACTTACCAATTTAATTCTCATTCTTTGTAACTTAAATGAGGTCACTGAATGTTAAACGGAAACTGTTATTCTCAACGGGTGACACAAATGATGTTAAATACCGAGACATTGTGTTTTAAGTAGAGACTCTTTAGTTTAAACAGAGTCCTTGATATTTAACCAATAGCATGAAAAGTTAAACAGCGTAAGTCAAGTACACAAGAGTACAACCGTTCAACGAACACAAGTACGTAATCATGATGTGGCCATGTCATTGGGAAACAATGAATTAAATTTAAATTAATGACGAGAAGAAAACTTAAATGGAGTAATCCTTCATTGCAAATTTATTACTACTTACTCACGTTTAATTTGATATTTGAATTCAAACCGTCAGATGTCACCTCATCGATCACTGTTACCGCCCTCATCGATAACCGACGGCAATTTCTTTCATTAAATTCAGCGTGGAATTTGAGAAGAGAGTTTGAACACCAAAGATCCAGATTTCTATTTAAACAAGCCGCTGAAACGGGGTTAAACATCAGATATATCCAGAACGAAGAAAATGTATAAGTCTCTTCTCAATGAGCTTTGCCAGAATAAGCGCCTGCCCTCACCAGAATACTCCACTGTTAGGGAAGGCCCCTATCACAGCCCCGCTTTTGTGAAGACGGTGTCGGTCGATGGTACCTCCTTCTCCGATACTGAGCCTACGACAAGTTTCAAGCATACCCAAAACTTTGCTGCTGAGTTGGCATTCAAGCAGCTCTGTCCCTCATCTAGTGGGAAGGACATAGCTGCTCCATCTTCCGTTGTGTCTTCCGTTGTTTCTCCCGCCGTTGCTGCTGATGTACCCATTGCAAGGTCTTCATCCGGTCCACATTACTCCGGCACTGAAGAGTTGGAGTGGTTCTTCGAAGACTTCCTTCATGAGCTAGCAGCAAAAGAAGTATTTGCTGTTGCGAAACTCGAAAGAATAAGAAAGCGAAGGGCCCATGTGGAAAAGCTGCTCCAAGCGCTAAAGGAGACAAAAAGGGCTGAGTGATAGTTTTACTCCCCTTTGTTTTCATTTTGAAAAATAAGAACCCTTGCTGGGTGTTACTTTGTTAATGTTGTTTGTTAAATACAAGTTTGTTATCTTCGTTTAAAAGTTCAGTTATTTCTGCTGCAACAAAAAAATATTAAATATAGACACTAAAAGTTACACGGGTAATCGTAATCTTAAATGGAGACACAATCTTTTACATAGGCATACCTAATGTTAAACGGGGAATATGAAAATTAAGAGGAGAACGTTATTTATAAAGTGTAACTCAATATTTCAATACAAACATCGTCTATTAAACAAGGATAAATGGAGACTTTAAGCAGAGACACCTAATGTTAAACGCGAACGCAGCATATTAAACGTAAAACCTTATTATTAAAGCGTAACTCAATGTTTCAATAGTGACATCGTTGTTTAGGCCAATGTACTTAATTTTATAAAGAATGAATGACCTTTTATAAAGAAACCGTCGTTACAATTGCAAGGGAAACAAAGGATGCGAAGTATAAAGAAATATAGACGTTAAATGAACAATAGTATATTTACATTGGAAAGTCTACCATCTCAGTCGCAAACAATGAATTGAATTTAAAATAAAAATGAGAAAATTGATAGGTATTTGTTTGTTAACTTTGTTTAGAAGTTATGTAGTTTCTGTTGCAGCTTCGTTAATGTTAGGCAACTTCATTCAATGGAGAAAATCTGTTTTACTGTCATTCGCTCCTACTTACACAGAGACCGTAAAAGTTAAATGGAGACGCTTAACGTTAAATATGGTCACCGTATGTTAGACCGAGACAAGGAAATTTAAATGCATACATGTAATATTTAAACAGGGACTATGTGTTTTAAGCAGAGACCCCTGATGTTAAACGAACACGGTGACTATTACACGGATAACCTTATTATTAAAGTGTAACACAATATTTTAAAAGTGACAACATCGTTTTAACAGAGATACTTTATTTTATAAAGTAGCAATGACCCTTAAACGGTATAATGGAAAGTTAAGAAAAAAATGAATTGAATTTGAAACAATAACGAACAATAGTAAATTTACATTGACATATCTGCCATGTCGTTGGCAAAGAATGAATTGAATTTAAAACAATAACGACAAAACTATTTTACATTTGATAAAGAACGCCATTGATAAAGAATTCTACTTCTCCGAAGGTGGAGGCATCCCTTTGTGGATGATGCCGGATGCGCGGCCTTCCTTAAGTATGCAGGAAGCATATTTTAATTTGAGATAGGGTACATCCGCACTTGGTATCCGTAGCTTTTCACCGAGGAGTAATTGCTCAATAAACCTCATGACGTAGACAGCGCAGTCGATGCTTCCTTTTTTTGTCGCGGTGTTTCATTCTTGTGAGCAAGTGGGTAGTGTTTGGTCACCATCTCGCCGTACTCCATTTCGAGACAGGTGTCGAACAGTTCCCGCTGTCGAGATATACAATTTGAGGTTAGAATAGCAACCATCTATGGAACGCTATGAATCGAAATCTATTTCGCAAAGAACTTACCATTGCAACAGCGTCTCTATCGTACTCTTCACTTCGGCATGAAGTGTAATGCCTGTACTCTTAGTTGTTATTGTCGAGCACCACGACATGGAAGTGGCCATTTATGATTATGGGAAGGATGGCAATGTCAACGTTATGCATGACTTTGGTGGCATCTCCGACCATAGCTAAAGTCGTCTCATGTGTGCCTTCCTGCTTTGACGTAAATAATGCCAGTGGTCGTATGATGGCAGCACGCTTCTTATAAGGATATGGTACTCTGCTCAGTGAGTCTTGTATTATACACACAAAGCCGTCCATCAAATCATCTGTAACCATCTCCTTCCCGTCGAGTATTATGAATAGGTTGGCCCGTGTGGTGCTGACATAATCATTCCTCCAGACGACGGTCCTGCGGTTAAACGGAAACAGATGTAATTAAATAATAACACAAAACCTGAAGTGGGAAGCATATATTCTTAAACGATAATGTATATTGTTAAACAGTAATGTGGAAAGTTAAACGGTAAAGCACTATCTTAAATGGTAACTCCTATAGTTAAACGGAAAAGAAATAACTTAAATGGGAACATCTGTATGTAAACAATAACATAAAAACTATCATACTTACGTGTCCATGGGGAAGTTGAGGAAGATCTTGATTAACTCCTGCTCAAATACACCGAGTTGCGATACACCAGTGTATTTTTTTCTTCTTCGGAACGAAGTCTTTCCGAACCTCTTCATATTGCTGGTTGGCAAGGATCATAGCTTTCGTTTTGTTTTCGGTGACGTTCCCGTGCCCCTCGTCAACAACTTTATTGGCATCATCCTTAGATGTTTCTTGCTGTTGCGGGATCACGCCTATATTGGATGCGGTATTCTTGGCCACCCGTTCCTCCGTGGGCAGGAGTTTCTTCACAATAGATGCAACGGTCTTCTCAACCGCGGCCAAGGCAACATCATCAATGGGAGGCACACCCTCGGCTGGTTCTTCTTCTTCAGGGATTATAGCCACCACCCTCGATGCGCGACTATCGGCCAACGGTAACGGGTATTTCGGAGGCTTCCTTAAACGCGACAGTGCCAACGGCGTCGACGATCTTCTCCACCTCTACGGGCATGTCATCAACGGTAACGGCCTTAACAACAACATCAGCCGCCGATGGTGCTGCTATTGTTTCATTGTCAGCCGGTGGTGGATAGAGAGGCATTATTGTTTTCCCTTTCTTGCAAGCCTCTTCAAACGTGGCAGCCTTAGAATGGCCATCTCGATAAAGTCGTCGTCACCAAGGGCCGAAGCCTCCTCCGTCCTGGACACTTCATTTACTTGGCCAGACGGTGCAATCGATTGTAACCGTGCCTCCAATGCCTCAACCCGAGCGACAAGCTGGGGGAAAGCGTTCATCATCACCTAACACACCTGCACAAAAGCGGAAGTGATTTCGTGGCCTATGGCCTACTACCGTGAGGGGGGGACTATCGTTGTCGCGGCCGGGGGGGGTGGGTGTGTTGCCGTCGGGCCAGGTAGGGGAGGGCTTACCCAACGCCGAGGATTGCGTGTTGGGCTGGAAGTAGGGGAACGGCATCATGAAGCACGCACAGAAGAGGCTGGCCTCTTCTCTTGCCTTCGTGCAAGTGGTTCGGCACAATAGCATCCCTCCGCCAGTTGGCCCGAACAAATATCTTCTCATCAGCATTCGCCGGGACCAGCTCAGGAAGCTAACATACGTAAATAAAACAATCTCAGTCAAATCATTCAATTTAATAAAAAACAAACGTATTTAAACATTTGACATATATATGTAAATGGTATCGCAAAAAAGTTAAATTGAGAAACAAAAGTTTAAACGAAGTCACCAAACGTTAAACACAACCTAAAGTTATTAAATGAGAAAGGCTATAATTAAACATTAACGACTCATTTTAAACACATTGTTCATGATTTATTACCTCTTTTCTTTCGAGAGCTTACCAACTGGTTTCTATCGTCGCATGCTTCCGGTAAGTACTTTCACCGTAGCACAGCACCCTTGGGGTCTTGCCGAAATAGACTTTCCTCCCAGTTCCGGTTAGCTCGTAAAACTAGATACTCAGCGCGTTCGAGCAACCCTTAAAGTACCCGTATTTATCTGCCCCCCCCCCCCCGGGCGCATCTGGCTTGCACTCGAGCTGCAACTTGTGGAACGTCCTCCATAAGCCATTTGTGCGTCGCCTGCGCCCATGCGTACCGCCCTATGCCAAGTAGATCATCGACATAATCAACGATCCAATTGGGCACCGAATATGAGGTATTTGGGAAGAGGATTGTCCTCATGAGGTACATCATCAAGAGTTTCGCGAAATCTTCCTCTTCCCCCCTCTGTCCAACAAGCCGCTGAAGAGTGGCCTTGATGGAGCCTCGGTGTCTCTCGTAGCCTTTCTATAAATACCTCCCCTCGAAAACTAATGGTGTTTTCTTCTTCTTAAAAAGGACCGTGTCTCCGTCGCAATGCAGACCCAGAACGAGAGCCACATCCTCAGGCCTGAAGCTCAGCAAACTCGCCCCGATCCTGAATTTATTGGTGCGGCCATCGTACCTCTACAAAAGTGAATCCAGAACGGCCCTTTCTTGGAATACAGCTTCCAACCCAGTGAATGCCGCAAACGGTGTCCTTTGGATGATCTCCCAATATCGGGAGGTCATGTGGGCTTTCAATTCGGCCAAGGTCTCCACCACCGGTGTCAAGTAGCATCTCCCATTAACTAGGTTTACCACCGTAATCATAATACTGCAACAATTGATGAGTGCATTTCATAGATATATTTCCCATCTTTTACCCATGATTCACGAATACATTGGTTTGAATTCTCCCATTTCCGTGCTATTTGAGGTATATCTAGTTTTCTATGCAGATGTCGAAGCCCGAAAGCAAGAAGAAGCAATTTCGAGCGATTTTAGTAGCTAATGGACTTAGAAGAAACCTCATCAAGCTAAGCATGGCCTCAACAAGCCCGTGTTCCTAAGGCGTGCAATTCATAAGAGAATTCAGTCAGAGTAAGCACGGGTCGGGGTCGGTGAGCACAACGTGCAACTCTCAACACGGCCAGAGCACGCCCGTGTTTGACCCCGTGCAGTTTACAGGCAGATGATTTTCCATAGTGTTTATTTGGCCGTAAACTGCACGGCATGGACCACGTTTTCAACACGACCGTGCTTACATCGGGAGAAGCTTAAAGACCCCCAAAAACTAGGGTTTAGGGGACTTTTTGCGAAGGAAAAGAAGGGGGGCTTAAGGGAAGCATCAGGACGGATCTAAAGAACATCGGAGAGGGAACTACGCATGAACTGTAGGCCAAAGGAGATGAGAAGATTCATCGATATCAAAAGGTTGAGCAACACCAAGGATGGAAGCAAATAGGGAGTCATGGAACTCTTTTGTATTTGTATCTTTTGTGTTGTTTTCGTTATTTGAATCCATGATGGGCTAAACCCTTCGGGGAAGCGCCGGGTTGAAACCTTGTTATGCACTTTTGGATTTAAACTCTTTTATCAAGCATTTATGGTTGCTTTTGTACCTTTATTAGATCTTTGGTTGTTGGCTTATGGTGATTGAATGTTTATGGTTCTCTTTGATTTCGACTATAACTTAGCTTGCATGTTTCCACAATGGATGTAAGAAGTTGGGGTTCTTTTCAGAGTATCACCTACATAGCATAATCTACCATATAGCACAACAAGATTTGGAATTAGAGGTTTCTAAAGGGCACTTGAGATAAATGTTGATTGAGTTTGAATTAGGTAGCATCAAGGGTACAACCCGAGGCCCCCATCTTCTCTCTTGAGCACCCTTAATTCTCCCTCTCGCTAAATTTCCTATTTTTCCCAGCTGTCTCTTTTCATGGTTCAAGTAATTCACTCTTTTTCAATTGATTAGATATTAAGTAGAACGATAGTATTAGAAGATATACCAGTCCCAATGGAATCGACTACCCCACCTTAGGGTACACTTACTACTTGTCCGACCCGTGCACTTACGAATGCGCAAGGGGCGTATTAACAATGACAACACTTGTTAAACAGAGACCTCGGTTTAAGTGAGTTTTTAAGCGAAAACTCAAACCTTAAACAGAGATATCGTTCGTTAAACAGTAACCTCGTTCCTTAAATGGTAACCAAACACTTTTAACAGAGACAGAAGGCTTAAAACAAAAACTCATCTCTTACACGGAAACCTCATTTTACAGACTGCAACCATATCAAATGAAAGGGAAACATACATTACAACCATTACACAAATCAAAACAATTGAAAAATTCTTTTGATGATCGTGTATACAGACGAAAATGTAAAACAAAAGAAAACCCTATCCGACAACTCTCCCTGCACACTAACAAAACCATAGCAGAGAAGTCCCCTCGCAGCCTTCAGCATCTTCCGATAAAAACATAACCACAAAAGAAAAACGACAAATATCTCTGTGTAACGGAGTACTTCAAATAAAACCAAAAGACAACTTCTTCAATACCTTCAACCGCAAACTGATGAAGTGATTCAGAAGCTTGAGAACTGAAGTTACAGATGATGTCCACGCAGAGACAACTTCGGAAAGAGAAAAGCAGAAGAGGCACAGTCGAGAAGAAAAGCGTATACGGACGTCTCTTTGGATTACCCTAAGTGAAATTGCCCCACTTTTCAAAAGTTCCAGTGTAACGGCTTCCTATGCAAGCAAGGGTAATATTGTTCATAAAATTCAAACATAATTTCGTTAACCTCCTTTAAAATCTTTGGGTGTTTGGAAAGCATTGTCTTTAAAAGAAGGGGTTTTTAGGTATTTCGAAATTAACGGGGTGTTTTTTGTTATATTGCAAACTTAGGGGGTTTTTTTTTGGCAATTTCCATTAAAATAAAACATGTAAAAAAGTATGCTTAGCTTTTCTTAATAACTATAGTTGTGGCTTTTTGTTTGATGCGATTTTTTTGTTAATTTATAATTATCATTAAATGATTAAAAAACATTTCCTTCAAATTATTTATGTTTATACATAATATTATATTATGTATTATATATTAAATAATTATAAAATAATTTATAATATTTAAATAGTATTTAAAAATATTTTTATTAACCTAGCATTTAATGAAATGATCCGAAAATTGAGTCATTTAACTAGAGACTTGAGCTTAGAAGGGTCTGATATTTGACCTAGTTTTAAAAACTACACCCAAAAGAATACACAAACTATTGGTATACCTTTTTCGCAAATAAAATACTTTTTTAATAGTTATAATTGGTTCAAAATATCAAATGAAACATTTAAGGCAAACAAATAATTAGAATTAAATATTTTTCGTTATTAATGCACATTTAATTCAAAACAAAAATGCAAATGCGTAAGAAAAATTTTAAAAAAAATTTTAAAATCTGTCCTTTCTCAAAACTGATTAAACAACTACTTTAAAATATATAAATATAATTAGGGATGGTAATGGGGCGGGCCGGGGTGGAGGCGGGGTTGGCAACGCGGGGGGGGCGGGGGCGCGGTGTCCCGCCCCGCCAACCGCATTTTTTTTAAACATTCTCAATACCAAAACCACCCCGCGGTTTTTTTCACTCTCCCCGCCCCGCTCTGTTTAGTTTTTACTAAAATTGCTATAAAAATAAAAAATCACATAGTCCAATATTAATTAATAGTTTTTTTATTAAACCCCTTATAATATATACTATTTATTAATAAGTTAAAATTAAAGTAAATAAATTTCTAAAGTACTATATTTTGTAATTAAATCATTAATACCTAAGCTTAATCATGATACACAACTGTTATAATTAAGTGAATATAATGTTATTTATTTTGATTTATAAATTAAAAAAATTAAAATTATATGTATATATTAATATATAGGGGTATATATGTAAATTTTTAACGGGGAGAGGGGGCGGGGTAAGGTAAAACCGAAACTGTCTCGCCCCACCCCACTCATCAAAAATTCTCGCCTCGTTCACAATTTCCAACAAAAAAAAAAAAACGGCCCCGTTCAGGGCAGATTAGGTTGGAAACCACGCGACCGATCGGGTTTTACCACCCTTAAATATAATATGTATGCGGTATCAACAAACCACCATTCATCAGCTTCTTTTGTAATTTTCTTAACTCAAATGCAAACAGTAATTTACTATATACGTATTGCAATAAAGGAAATTAAGCAATTTCATAACATTCTAGAATCCAAGAAAAGCGAAATCTCATGTTCTTGAGTTCCATTGGCTTGTCATTGAAAAATATTGCAAAGTGGGCTGAAGTGGTGACTTCGGGACTTTTCCAGCTGAAGTCAGACACCGAAGTGGCCGAACTCAGAAGTTGTCACATCATTACTTCTAGGTTCAAATCAGTGAAACAAACACACTGAAGTGGGTTGGAAGTGGCCACTTCGGCCACTTCGGTGCCCATTTCGGTGAAACAAACGGCCCCTATATGTCCAATGATTCACTTAATAGACTAACAAAAACGTTTTGATGTAAAAATAACATAGAGGGTAGCTATGTCATTTCATTATTAATCTAATTTGAAATTCAACTTTTTACTAATTACCGTGAGAGTAATAACCTCAATTTTACCATATTTGATCGTACCTGGCAGTTTGATTCCATCCTCTGGAGCTTGCTCTATAAAGAACCTCCACGAGTCCAGTCACTCCGGTCACCGTCTAAGAACCCCCTCTTTTCTGTCACTCTCTTCTTTTCTTGAACTGCATGTCCGTTATCTTTTTTCGTTCTTCAAGACTAAAACCTTTCGTCTCCACTTCCAAATTTTTAAAGCCAATTTCTACCAGCTGGAACCCGTGAACCGGTGAACGGGCTCGTTCTTCCACAAAACTCAGGTCATATCTCATCCCAGAACCATGCTTTTCTCACTGGCTCTATGATTTTTTTTTTTTGATATTAAGGGTTCTCTTGAATCCATTTCTTTGGTTCCAGGTTTTATATTTGGTTTTCCTGAAATGATTTGATTCTATCTTTTTCTCTACGAATCATGTTCATATTGAAAGCTCTCTCAAGATCTGTCACGCCCCAGCCCCAAAGTCAGGCCCGCTGACAGACCGGCTGCATTAGACATATATGGACCCCACCGAGTGCAAGGCCTCAGATTCCAAATTTAGTCAGAGTCAACCCCCAAAAGACAACATAAGAAACAATAATACATAATTACAAACCAAATAACGGTAAATAAAAATAATTCAAGTATGCGTTTTAGTAGCCCTACAGACATACGAAATGGGACACTTAACAGTTTGAAGTAAGAATACAATCTCACTCACACAGGATAGAACTATTCGAGACAGAACTGACAGCTACAGGAACTAGACCCCAGAAAACCCATGTTCCTAGGCTTATTTTTCACCTATAAGAAAGAGAAATTACAGAGTACATAAGTCACAATGACTCAGTAGGATCGCATCATAACAGAAGAATTACGAAATAACATAAAAATAAAAAATATAACAGACAGAAATACAGAAACTAATCAAAATACAGAAATAACCAAAATATAGAAATAATCATAATAGAGAAAATAATCAGAATACAGACATAATTGGAATATAAAGAATAATCAAAATACAGATATATTCAGAATACAGATATAATCTGAATACAAAATAATCAGAATACAGATATAATCAGAATACAAAATAATCAAAATACAGATATAATCAGAATACAGATATAATCTGAATACAAAATAATCAGAATACAGATATAATCAGAATACAGAATAATCAAAAGACATATATAATCAGAATAAAAATATAATCAAAATACAGATATTATCTGAATACAAAATAATCAGAATACAGATATAATCAGAATACAGAATAATCAGAATACAGATATAATCAGAATATAGGATAATCAGAATACAGATATAATCTGAATACAAAATAATCAGAATACAGATATAATCAAAATATAGATATAATCTGAATACAAAATAATCAGAATACAGATATAATCAGAATACAGAATAAACAGATATAATCAGAATATAGGATAATCTTAATACAAAATAATCAGAATACAGATATAATCAGAATACAAAGAAATCAGAATACAGATATAATCAGAATACAAAGAAATCAGAATACAGATATAATCAGAATACAGAATACTTGAAAACCAGAAATATACATCTCTCTGACTAATAAACAGAATCAACAGGTCGAGGCTAGATCTTCGACGGTGAAGTCGGAACAGACAGAATATCAACTGCCGAAGACGGATCTTCGACCGCAGTCGAATGGTAGCTCTACTACAGAAAACATGTGCACATGGCTAGGACTTGCTCCTCCTAGCTGGGCAATTTGCCAGAAATGGCGGCAGATAGAATATCAACAGCCGAAGCCGATCTTCGACCGCAGTCGGATGGTAGCGCTACTACAGAAAACATGTGCACATGGCTGGGACTTGCTCCTCCTAGCTGGGTAATTTGCCAGTAATTGAAGATGTACTAAAAACCGCAGGAATACAGAGTATAGACAGAGAAAATACTAAATAAATCATTTCGCAAAATAATCAACTTAATTCGTTAAATAAATAACAAATATAGAATAATAAACAAAATATCAACATAAATAATGTAAGAACATCATGAATAAAATTGATTAATTACTTATATGACCATTCATAAAAAATACAGAGTTATATTATATGTGCGAGAGATTACCTGGTTCCGAATTATGAAGGTGTAAAACTAACTCTCACGAATTAAAGGCTCGTTAACCACAATGTTCTAATTACGGTGTTCAAACTATATACATACTTACAAGACGAAAGCAATTGAGGTTCAAGCAATGCCCACCAACACATAAGCATTCAACCATGATTTACCCAAACTCATATAAACAATCAACTAAAGGACAACAGTATACCCTCAATTAGCATAATCAAAATGCAAAGAATTGGCAGGTTTTAGAAAGAATTATCAGAAAATTATTGCTAATGTAAATTGGGCGAGGATCATAAAATAACACCCTTTAGCATCCATTTCTTCCTCCATTCTTGTTTCCACAATCCAAAACACAACCTAAATTTTGGCTTCTAAGGTGCATAGGAAGGCTAAAACAAACAAAATCCAGTTCATCCATATATACATTGGACCCAACTCAATACAAGATCATAAGCCGGCAAGACTGAAAGACCTAGAGTTATAAACCCCATTAACTAAGGGGAACTATTAAATACCAAACACGGCTGAGTCATCACTGTCAACTTAACCCCATGCTCTCAAATGGAATTAAACAATATTAGAGGTTAACTAATAATTTCCTTTAAATAAAGGAATATTGATCTGAAATGTTTATCAGAGAAGATGCAGAATCAAACAATGGTTGCAGCAATAACTACCAAATTCACCTCGGCATTTGATCCCAAGACTCTTCAAGCACAATATTCACCACCTCTCAAAACGAGAGCAATTAGGAAAATACACAAGAAAATGATGAGAGGACTTGAAATCCCATTCTCATGATTCGTAGCAACCAAGAAGTTATCTCCAGTCATGGTACAAACACATCACAGGCCACATACACAGCATTGCTTTCATTCCTTTTCCATCATTGTTTTCATAGGAATTAAGGGAGAAGAGGCTCATATCTGACCTTTTTCCACCTGAGATGAACACTACATCAAGGGTTGCCGCAATAGCTACCGCACCACTCGATCTTCCGAATCTTATAGAATGACACAAGAGTCTCGGATTCGCCATTAATCTATGATACCACCAAGACCCCTAATCTTCTCCCGCACCACCGCCTCCTTCTTCAAGAACAGGAGTAGCGGATGCCTGCTAAGTAGCAGGCCATCCAAGCCGCCGCACCATCGCTACAGAGAGAGAACGAAGGAGTAGCAAAGAAGAGAAATCAATCAACGATCAGCGATGAAGACATCACATACATTCACACGCTGCGATCGCGTTCGAAGGTGATTAGAGCATCGTCATTGCCTCCAAATCAAGCGAAGAGAAGGAGAAGCAGAAGCAGAAGCAGCACGAGCAGTAGCCATAAGAATGGGAACGAGAAGAGAAAGGGAAGGTCGCGGGAGCCATCAGATGAGATGGGATCACAGAGAGCTTCAAGAGAATAGCCAAGAGAGAGCAGCAGCGGAGGCTGGAGAAAAAGGCCAAAAAACTTTGGAACCCCTAGCTCCCCTTTTCCTTTTCCCCTAAAATCAGCAAAAGTTTTCCCTCCCTAACACCTAAGCCTTTCATCAAGTCTAATAATTCAGCAAAAAGACAAATGAGTGGGACATGGCTGTTGGGAATCCTATGTTTAAATAATGCAAATGTTACAAGATCTTTGTGAGTGGGTTTAGGGTTTGATTGAGAGTGAGAGGGGACATGAAGCGAAAGAACTTTCACTGTCGATGGATTAGAAAAATCTTGCCGTTGTTCTTACTGAGCTTCTGCACTGCAAGTTTGATTCTGATGCAAGTGAATTACATCTACACAACGATGCTGAGCTCCTTAGTTTCACATTAGACGGTTGATCAGAAGCCAAAGATGGTTTTCTTTTTCATTCTGCAGAGTCGGCTTCCGCTGGACTTGGTCTGGGTTGCCTTCTTGAAGGTTGAACCATTCCTTTCTATTGTTTATCAACATTTTTCCTTCTTTGATTCTTATGGAATTTGGTGTGCTAACGGGGCATGAAATACTTGTTGGGCGAGGAGGAAGAATTTTCGATCTTTGAACATTCGAGGCCTTTGCTTCTCCTCCATAAAGACACAAGATCTGCTTGTTTTTATGGCCATCAGGCCAACAACGGTATAGAGTTTCCTGATTTTTTTTTTATTTTTAAACTTATGTAGTATCTTAATTGACTTAACCCTCTACTTATTAGACAATAACATGAATATTGTGTGTCATGCCCAAACATGTGCTTACCTTGATCGTGAATCTTTGTTTCATTTGTTGTTTTTTTGTTCTTTCTTCTTTTACCCCCTTTACTTGTTTTCTTTTTATTCTTTTATTTTATTAATTTGCGATAACCCGCCATTTTTTAGACAGGCATCTGTATGATTGTGTGTGTGTTGTGTCTCGGCGAGCTCTGGCATGCTCACTTCGTCATGAGTTATTTGAATATTCAGAGTGGTAGTATTTTAGTCAATTTGTGTACACTTTATTACCTTTTCATGATGTATTTTTGTACTTCAATTAATTGTTGTTGTAATATTTTGCCTTGTATAACAAATAGTTTCTTTTAAACTAATTTTAATCTCTACCTGAGTCGATTGGAGTGAATCAAGCGTGATTGAAGCAGAGCGTATTTTGATTGGAAACGCACTCAACGATCCATTTAATGAGAGAGTTCCCTTTGTACTGATAGTTGTGTTATCTCTATGAAAAACACGTCTCCCTTTCAATAATCATGCTTAACCATTCACATTGTTTACTATGCACTAAATGCAAATATGTCAATTGTTTCAGTGCCTCTCTCCAACCAAAAAATATTTGTTCAAGTTTTTAGAAATATGTCTTCGAAGAACTGTGAAACTTCTTAGTTGGTGTAATTACGTTTTCTAAAACTTATCTGATTACATCAAATGTTCACTTTCTGTAACCTAATTCTCAAAAGGTCAAAAAGATTGTGCATATTTCACTTGTACCCCTTGCCTTTTGGAGTGTCTTAATTATAAAAATTGAGAAATATTTACTCTTTAAATGTTACATTAAAGTGGCGTTTGGTTGGATTAATTATAAATGTAATGGATTTTTAATTACAGTCTAACTGAATATATCTGAATTTTAAAATTTAATGAAGTCAAATCTAATATTAGGTTGGATGTATATGAAAATATTGTATTATATAATTTAATATTATTTTAATGATATAAAGTACATATTGATTAGTTTAACTATTAAATTTAAATTTATTAGTACATTAATTAATATTTTATTATATTTTAAAATTTTGAATTTAATTATTAATCTTACAGAAAAATATTTTTAAGATTTTTATTTAATAGTTTTAATTATTGTACTTATCAATTTAATTATTAATTTTATTATTAAATTAATTATTAAACTGATTATAATTTATAAGTTTCCCATTATCCATAAATGTTTGATAATATTTGTTTTTCTTTAGTTGGTCATGAATGTGATGATACAAAAATACAATGGATTTAGTTTTATGGCCAATTTGGCCGTAAAATCAAATCCCTTATCGGATGTAATATGAGTTACATAACTTTTGAAATCCTGTGAATCAAACACTGGATTTTCAAAAACCTAGTAATTTAAATTGCATGTAAGTTCAAAACTCTCCAAACAAACACTATCTAACTGAAAAATTTATCAATCAAGAGACTTTTAAGATTCAGGCATTAATTATTGCTCATTTAGTTACTTCTTTACTCTTGCAGTTGCATGCGGCCATAAGATTTCAGTTATATATCTGACCCCATAATGTGGACATCGCAAGCTACCAGAAAAGGTGTTCAGCATATTTTATTTTTTCACAGTTAATTATTCTTTGTCATTTGGTTTCTATTGCCTTTTTGTATGATACTTGCGGTTTAAATGACAATAACCAATTTGACCTCTAGATATTTGGAAACGACCCACCACACTTCTATTTGAAATCTGGAAATGGCCCACCACATTGATTAGGGAATGGTGAGGGTCATGGGCCAAACTGAAACAAACATTATGCTATTGATTGCGATATCACTGATTGAACTACTATGTTTGATTAGAGGTAGTGTGGCAAATAAAATCATTTTACCTCTATCCAACAAAGTTTATGTTTGGTTGTTAGCCTGGTAACCCGTTGCCACAAAGTTCCGGTCAAACATCTCAAGGCTAGTCCGCTAATGTTTTTCTTAAGATTTATATTAACTAATCAAATGTGTCTAATAAAGTTTTCCAGAAAAACTAATTCTAATAAACAACTATCATCTGATAGAAAATTTAAATTTAATATAAAAATATTTATTTTCTTTACTGGTAATTAATTAAAGTTTGGTCAATTCCATGTTAAAGTTTCCCATTTAAAATTTTGAAATCTCAACCATAGCATTTGAATGTTCAACCAAGCACTTGAAGGAGTCAGGTAGAGGTTGTGAGCATCAATTACCTCTAGCCGAAATCTATAGGAATTAAATCTTAACTATTGGATGCTTCCTGATGCGATGCCATCTAATATCAAATGTTTATTTCCCAAAACACCCTCATTAAAAGTGAAATTATTTATTATTTTGGTAGTGGAAAGTGGTGTGAAGTATAGGTTATTTGGGTTCAAGAGAATTGTTTGGCAAACTTAAAAAGTATCCTCTATGTGAAGAAATACTTGTGGAATGGTATGTGCAAGTCTAGGGGCTTGTTTGGTTCGGAAGGCATCCATCGAAGTGGTAGAAGTCTGGAAGTGCCACTTCGGTGAAAGTGAACAGTTCAGTTGGAATTAAAGACTTCAGTCTGTTTAATTGTACTGGAAAACATGACTTCTAAGAGCACTTCTTATATTTAAATTGTGGAAGTAGGAATCTGGAAAACTCACTTTACCAATTTTTGGTGTTTGATAACACCGAAGTGGGGATATAATCACCACTTCGGGGGTAATGGTAAGATTACACCTTTGTATTTTTATATGCATGCTCATGTTATCCCCATCCAAATATGAATAGTGTTAATTTTGTATTAATATATTAAATTAGATTATTAACATTATAAAAAATCATTTAAGTGCCTTATTAAGAAAAAAAGTTGGTTAATTACTTGATTAATTAATTTACTACTTTAACTTAATGGCATGTTCATCTCATTACTACATAACCGAATTTATACAGCAGTTGGCTTGCAGCGGTTCCACAACTGTTACAATAGACCATATATTGCAGCGGTTCTATACTATTGCAGACGATTCTGTATTTAAGCGTTACATTTGATCCAAACCGCTGCATAAACCGTTGCATATGAAGACAATATACAACAGTTATCATAGCCGCTACATATCTTATAATAATGCAACGGTTCTTAACCGTTGCATATTTACAGCCACTTCAGTACCCACTTCAGTGAACCAAACGGGCCCTTAGTGTAATGCAGTAGTTCTCAATAATCGCTGCATATTTTACTTTATATGTAGCGGTTTACATAACCGCTACATACATTAAAAGAATGCAGCGCTTTTAAACAGCTACATTGTACATTAAAAGAATGCAGCGCTTTTAAACAGCTACATTACACCGAATATACAATGGTTCCCAATAAGTTAATTAAATTATAAGCATTTATTATAAAAATAGAAAATTAATTTTTATGTTAAATTAAATTGGTTTATTGTTAGTTTTTAAATATTTGAATTTAAATAGTAAATAATGAATGAAAATCATATTTGAATAATAACTTTTAAATATATTTTTATAATATTTTTTAATATTATAATTTTTTAGGAGGAGTTATGTGAAAAATACATAACTTTGTAAACCGAAACATATATATATATATATATTTCCCTCACTCTCACTCTCTCTTTCTCTCTCAAAAAGAAACGCTCACTCACTCTCTCTCTCTCTGGCTCCCTCACTCACTATGTCTCTCTCTCAAGGAAACCACTTACAGGGTGCTTGGATGTAAGGAGTGGAATGAGAGTCATTACTTTCTCATTCCACTCCTTTGTTTGGATGTTCATGAATGTGAGTGAGAGAGTATTGGGTGCGTAATGAGTGAGGAGTTTGGGAGGATTGTCCATTCCCCCTCCACTCTTTGGGGGTATAATTACAAATTTGCCATTTTATTTAATAAGTAAAGTTATAATTAATTAACATAATAATTAAATATATAATTTTATAACTAAATAAAAATTAAATAGATAATAATAACTAACCATTAAAATAACAATTTTACTCAAATAATAATAATTTATAATTAAAATAATAATATAACTCAAATAATAATTAAATAAATAATTTTAATAATAAATAATAATTAAAGTAAAATAATAATAACTAACCATTAAAATAATAATTTTATTCAAATAATAATATTTAATAATTAAAATAATAATATACAACAAATAATAATATAATTGAAAATTTTAATAATAAGTAATACTTAAAGTGAATATTTAATTTAAATATTTAATTGTAAAATTAAAAATAAAAATATTCAAAATATTTTATAATAATTAATAATTATTATTTAAATTAACATTTTATTTTATGTATAATATAATCTAGTTGTTTTAAGGGTGTAAAAGTCAATTCACTCTTTTCCGTTCCTAATCCGGGACCAAATGACCCCTTACTTTCTCTCTATCGTTCTCACACTCGAAAGGGGACCTCTGCCACTCTCTCTCTTGATCGATCGATCGAAAGGAAAACAAGAAAGAGGCTCAAACGCTTTCTAGCCCATCCTCTTCAGGCCTTCACATGCTTTGGTGAGCTTATTGATTTCAATCATGTATGTTAAGGGTTTTTTTTGTTTGATCTATATGTTTAGGTTTTTTTTGGCTCATTGATTTAATCATTGATTTCTACTTACCTGATGTGTATTTTTTATGGAGATTTAATCATTGATTCAATCGTGTATGTACTTCCTTATTATGGAGATTGCTTCTTTGTTTTTCTTGAATTTTATGTCTTTTTGCAGATTTTGATTGAGGTAGTGGGTTTGGTCTTTAGGTTTTTTGAATCTGATCGAATTTTGTTTGATTTGGCCTTTCGGATTTGGATCTTTCGGCATTTCAATCTCTGCATTGTGCTCTAGGCTTGATCGCAAAGAGAAAGGATTAATTTGGCTAAAGTTCCCACAATTAACAAGTTAAATGTATTGGATTGGGATAGGAAATTCGTTTTCTTAATTCTGAAACAGTGTTGGGTTTGATTAATTCAGTTGGCATGAGAATCCTGCAGGTTACTGAGCAACGTCTTGTATGTTCAGTCTTCATTTACTGCAAATAAATAAACGCAGGCTATTATGTGATTTCCGGTTTATTGCACTAGATTCTTATTAAGAAGTTTATCAAGGGCATGCATTACTTGCTTATCAGGTATGCTATGTTCTTATTATAAACATTGTCTGGTCATTCAAAGAAGGTCTGGGTTTATATTTCTTTTGTTTCTTCTGCTATCTCGGCAGCAATGCTGCAGTTCCAACTTGATTGTCTGATATTCCTTTTATTCAATATCTTATTGCTGCTACTTTACTTGTTAATAGGTTAATAGTGTAAAATTTGTGCCTCGGGATGAGCTGTTTGTGACTGGTTCTGCGGATAAGGTTAGTGAAAGTCTTCTAAGCATGTAAACAAATAATGTTTTTTATGATCAATACAATATATAACAAATTCAAATATTATACATAAGAAGTGACTTTTTCAAAATCAACTTTGAACTCATGTTTATACTTTCAAAACAACTTCTTATTTATTTGTGAGAATTAGTAGATTAGAAATATGGATGAATATAGACAAGGTTTTGGCTTTCCACAAGAGGATTATAGTATCTATTAATTCACAAATAAATTATCATGGTACATCTAAAGGCATTCTATTGAAAGTGTGCCTTTTCTTTTATTTCATACCTGTGCCACAACAGCATCCTCATCAATCAACATGCTGGAGATTTCGAGTCCTCTTTATTTCCTGCATGTGTAGATAATGTTATTGAATCAATATTATCTATTAATGTTATTGAATCAATATTGCCTATTAGGAGGACAAAATGACACTGATGGTTTTAGAAAGAATCAGACACCAAATTCATGGAGATTCAGAAATTTTTCAGAAGGTTCAAACAACAAGAAGCCAATAAAATTTTGGAATCCATATCATTGTTCATTTTAATTTATTCTTTTTTTCTTTTTAACTTTTGAGACCAAAATTAGAAATAAATTGGGGTTCATGGTGGCTTTTAACTCCTTTCTAAATGCAATGAAAGAATATTCTCATGGAACAAGAAAAGTACCAATTAATTATTATCATGGAACAAGAAAGTCTTCCATTTGAGATGTCATCATAATTTTATTGTATATGCTTTTTATGTTCTCAAGTTGCTTATGCATTTTATAATCGGGTGCAGAAAGCTGGTTTATTTCCGATATTTGATCTTCTATTACTCTACTCAAGATTGCAGTCAACGGCTTCTTTCCATCCGATACTGGTATGAAATAATTATATCATCTTATAGATTGTTTACTGTTTATGATCATACATTTGAACCGGATTGATGCTTTGACTGTTCATTGAAGAAGTTGAGCCTTCTTGTTTCTATCTTTATGTTTATTTATGTGTTGTTTAGCTTTTAAAGAATATAATTTGACAAATATTGTGAGATGATTTGTTCATTGGGCTCATTTCTGTGTGAAAATTTAGGATTTACATTGAAGGAATAGCAGCAGCAGGACATCTCCCATATTCTGTGTGAAAATTTTTTGTTTGCTCATTGGGGTTTCATTCTATATATATGACAATTGTCAAAGCTAGGTTACTAAACTTTGTTCTTGATACCTGTCTAGTGACCATTATGTTGTTTTATATTTTTTGTAGGTATCATGTTACCAATTTTTTTGCACCAAGCAGTCGTTTTGGAACTGCAGATGATCTCAAATCCTTGATTGATAAAGCTCATGAGCTTGGAATAATTGTCCTAATGGATATTGTGTGCAGGTTATATTCAAAAGTATCTTGTATCAGTCTTTTTTTTCCCTTCGGACGTATCCTTACCTCTTTTATGTTGGTCACACTGTCTTGAATAATCTGATCATTTTGTCATTATCCATTCAATTTTATAGTTTTCCCATTGTTTCTCTAACTGATAATGCTAGCAACTTGATCAAACATTGGGCTATTGAGTGACATTTTACAAAAAGAGGCTCTGTACACATCAAAATAGAAAATGGAATGAGCTGATGCCCAGAAATTTTCAGAAGAAAATAAAATAAAATTATTGACATATGACTAAGTTGTGATGTGAATTAATATTTTAAGCAATGGGACTAAGATATGACTACAATTTTCTTATGTTCAAGGAAGGTAATGAAGTTGCCCTTGTGTGCCTTCTTGGATTCTCAGAGAAGGGGTGTTTGGCTTAAGTACTAATGAATTTGTTGCTTAACATTTTATTTTCATCAGGAAGGCATCAATTCCCCGATTAATGTGAAAACAATGATGGTGCCGTGCATATTTATGCTCAATCTTTAATATTGTACATCAACTCCTTATTTTTTGTTACTAATCCTTGAGTCCTCTAACTTTGTTTACATTGATAATCCAGCCATGCGTTAAATAATGTCTTAGATGGGTTGAATCAGTTTGATGGAATGGACACTCACTATTTCCACTCTGGATCTCGTGGGCACCACTGGATGTGGGATTCTCGCCTTTTCAACTATGGAAGTTGGGAGGTGTTAACAAACTGTGTAAATTTGTTATCTCGACAAAGAACTGACCTCCTTATTGCCTGTCACATTATGTATAACCTGCCTCTGATCCTGTGCGGGTGTTGAGATTTCTCCTTTCCAATGCGAGATGGTGGCTTGATGAGTATAAGCTTGATGATTCCAGATTTGATGGAGTTACCTCAATGATGTATACACACCATGGATTGGCGGTAAGGAGAACATAAGCCATCACTGCGGTAGTTCTAGATGTGGATGGTATTGTTAGAGATGGGCTGTAATCCTCAGCAATAATGATCATTGTAAGAGAAGAGTGTACATATATAGAGAAATATAGTACCATATACGGTATTGTACATGTGTATACATATACATATAAGGGTATATATATACATCTAACACCCTCAAACTCAAGGTGGATCGTATGTCTTGAGTTTGGATAATAGAAAGAGATGCTGGTCACGCGTCTGGGATTTGGTGAAGAAATCAGCCACTTGGACCTCTGTGGGAAGATAGTGAAGAGACACAGACTGAGTGCGTACATGACATCTGGTGAAGTGGGCATCCACACCAATGTGTTTGGTCAGCTCATGCTTAACCGGATCAGTAGCAATCTGTAGAGCACCAGTGCTACCACAATGAACAGGAGAGGGAGCAGATATCAGTACACCAAAATCCTGAAGAAAATAGAACGAAACCTGAGTATCTCCTGAACAGTAGAAGCCAAGGCACGGACCTCAGCCTCAGCACTGGACTTAGCAACAGTCGCCTGTTTCTTGGTATTCCAAACAATAAGCGAAGATCCAAGAAAAACACAGTAGCCAGTAACAGAAACTCAATCATCAGGGGAACCTGCCCATGTAGCATCAGAATATGCCTGTAGCTGAAGTGTGAACAGTCGAGAATAGAACAAACTACGAGATACAGTACCCCGAAGATATCGTAAGACCCGAAGAAGATGAGCATAATGAGTATTAGTAGGAGCCACGACAAACTGACTGAGGATATGAACGGCGTGAGAAATATCAGGGTGAGTAACAGTTAAATAGACCAGACTGCCAACCTGATGTCGATAGCGCGAGGGATCAGACAAAGGCACACCATCAGAAGCCCGGAGCTGCAAATATAACTCCATCAGTGGAGTAGCTGTACGGGTATCAGTCAAACCAGATCGAGTGAGGAGATCAAGAGTATAGCGCTGCTGAGAGAGACGATAACCATCAGAATGAGAACAGATCTCAATACCCAGGAAGTAGCGAAGCTGACCCAAATCGGTCATGAAGAAGGTGTCACGAAGTCTTTGTTTCACAAAGGTAATGTGAGCAGAGTCATTCCCAGTGAGAATCATATCATCCACATAGAGAAGAATGGTACGATCGCGAGAGGATGTATGAACAAAAACTGCGGGATCATGAATGTTGGGAGCAAAACCAACGGCCTTAATGACAGTGGTGAATTTCTCAAACCAAGCCCGGGGAGCCTGTTTGAGACCATAAAGTGCACGACGGAGGCGACAAACAGATCCCTGGGGCACCTGAAGGCCGAGAGGAGGAGTCATGTCGACCTCCTCCTTTAAATCCCCGTGAAGAAAAGCATTCTACACATCAAGCTGATGAAGGGACCATCCACGAGCGGCTACAACAGCAATCAAGGTGCGAACAGTGTGCATATGGGCTATTGGAGCAAACGTCTCCTCATAATCACGGCCATGTTCCTGCTGGAAACCACGAGCAACAAGGCGCGCTTTATAGCGCTCAAGAGACCCATCAGAACGGGTTTTTACCCGGTAAATCCAACGACAGGTGATGGGAACAGCATGGGAAGGGAGAGGAACTATATCCCATGTGTGAGTCCGTGATAAGGCATCCAGCTCTTCTGCCATGGCATGCTGCCACTCAGGTGACTGAACTGCCTCTTTATAGGTTCCTGGCTCATGAACAAGTGAGACACTGGTGCTAGTAGAAGCATAATATTCAGGGGGATGTAAAGAAGAGCGATCACGTAAAAAGTAAGGGTGAGAGGGTACCTCAGAGGTGGAATCAGTAGTAGGAGAAGCATTGGAGCAGGCCGGTCGAGGGGGAGCTACAACAGGTTCTCGACGATGATAATAGAAACGAACAGGTGGATGAGCCGAAGAGAAAGATGAAGAATCAAAAGATAAAGAAGGTGAAGGAATAGGAGAAGAGTTGGATATAATCTCTGGAGAGGGTGAAGCAGGGTAAAGAGAAGATGCGAATACGACGAGTAACTGGATTATAACAACGATAGCTTTTATGTTCAAGGCTATATCCCAAGAAGACACAGGGAATGGACTGGGCAGTGAGTTTTGTTCGTTCTCGAGGTGAAAGCAAAACAAAACACCTACAACCAAAGATACGAAGATGATCATAACGGGGAGGAGTGCCGTATAAACTTTCACCGGGACTACGATGGTTAAGGTGAGAGGAGGGTTGTAGGTTAATAAGATAAACGGCAGTATTAACTGCATCTGCCCAAAAATGAGGAGGAAGAAAAGCACTAAGGAGTAGAGTGCGAGTTGTTTCTAAGATGTGACGATGGTTACGCTCAGCAACTCCATTTTGTGGATGAGCGCCAGGACACGATAATTGAGGTTAAGGTGCCCTCAGAAGCCAAAAAATTACGAAAAGCTTGAGAAGTGTATTCACCCCCATAATTAGATCTAAAAGTTTTGATAGGGGTAGAAAACTGGGTGTGAACCATAGTAGTAAAGGAACGATAAATAGATAATAATTGACTACGATGATGCATAAAATATAACAAAGTAAAACGAGTGTAGTCATAAATAAAAATAACATAATATCGATTGCCTCCTTTTGACACAAAAGGGGCGGGACCCCAAACATCCGAATGGATAAGTTCAAAAGGGGCATTAGTTTGAGACTGACTTAACGGATAAGGACGCTGTAGCTGTTTACCGAGCTTACAACCAACACAAACTACATCAGACGAAGGAGATACAGCTTCTAAAACACCATGACGAAGAAGAGAGGACATGCGAGATGGACACAAATGACCAAGACGATGATGCCACATATGGTAAGGAAGAGTAGCAGAAAAACAGTGAGATACCCGGTCGACGGAAGAAGGAAGCCGAAGAGAATCCAAAGCATACACTCCTTTATGACGACGGCCAGTTCCAATCACTGTCCCACTGTGATCCTGCACACGACATGAAGTACGGTAAAAAATAACCTGACAATCATAATCAGTGATATGACCTACAGACATAAGATTTATGGATAGGTGAGGAACATGGGAGACTGATGGTACGGAAAAATAACTAGAGGAAAAGTGACCAGTAGAAGAAACTGAAAGAAGGGTGCCGTCAGCAATACGGACATGAGTGACATAAGGAGAGTGAGAATTATGAAGATGTGAGGCATCATGTGTCATATGAAAAGAAGCACCAGAGTCAAGAAGCCAGAGTGGGCAGGAACTACCTGGAGGAGGTTGAGTAACCTGAGCAGAGCGAGCATGACCAGAGGAGGAGTCAGCCAGATTGGACTGCTGAAACTGCCGAAACATCGCCAAAAGCTGCTGATCTGTAGGCAATAGAGGGGTAGAAGTCTGAACAGAATGGGCCTGAGAATGTGGAGGCTTGGGAAGGAGAGGAGTCTGTGAAGGAAAGGCAGTGCGCGGAAGTCCACGTTGCTTCTTTCTACAGTTACGCTCGAGATGGCCCGTAATGCCATAGTAATGACAAGTCACTGTATGCTTCGGTCGGAGAGAGGGTCGAGAGGGCTGTGTAGAAATAGTGGATGTCGCTGGAGATGCAGATATAGGGCGAGTGGCAACAAGGGCATTGTCCCCCCTGAGATGGAAGTGCGAAGACGAGTCTCCTCAGCACGAACAAAAACAAAGGCCTCATCCAAAGTGTAAGCAGATGGAGAATGAAGGAGCTGAGCCCGGGTCGATTCGAACTCAGGTCGAAGGCGCATAATGAACTCATACATCTGTCGAGTCGCGTCATGATTGCGACGACGTTTGCAGGACTCAGAACAAGCCAGAATCTGAGCAGAATGAGTGGCGCAATAGGGAGGAGTGAGAGCATCAATCTGACGCCAGATACCACAGTACCGACTATAAAAGCTATCAACAGTATCTTCTCCTTGCTGAAGATTGGCAAGAGCCTGATACAAGGTATATAGCTGTGACTGACTGGAACCACAATAGCGATGTTCCAAATAGTCCCACATCTCCCGGGCAGTGGGAAGATCGGCAATCTGGGTACGGATCTCAAGGGTGACTGTCTGGCAGATAATCATCTTGGCGGTCGAATCATCAGCTGCCCACTTCTCTAATTTCTGTTCAAAGGCTGTGATAATAGCAGAAGCCTCCAGAGATGAGTTTAGGGTGTCAGAAATTGCTGGAGCAACAGGAGCAGTAGAAGTACCGTCAACATGGCGAAGAACACGAAGACCGTCGAGAATTCGTTTGACGGTGAGTCGCCAGGGAATATAGTTGGTGCCGTCAAGGATCACATCAGAATGTTGTAGATTTCGGTGACGAGCATCTGAAAGAACTCCACTAAGTCCATAAACATCCATATATATATATGTATATTCTTTTTCTTTTTTTTTTTTTTTTTACAAAAAGTTAAAGCATGTGAAAATAAATACAATGAGAAGAATACAAAAGGGAGGGTAGCTTTTTAGGATAGCTTTTCAGAATTGGTCGGTTTTCGGATCCAACGCCGAAGCTGTTGAAGAACTACAAGCGGCCGGGAAAGAGGAAGGGAAAGAGATGCGAAGTTGCCGGTGAAGGAGAGGCTGCCGGTTGAGGGGGAAGGCTGGCGGGCAAAGAGGAAGGGAGCAGGTAGAGGGGAAGGGAAAGAGAAGCCGGGAGATAGGGGAGAGAGGGGGAGGGTGGCGGCTGGGGAAGGGGGGACGGAGGCTGGCGGGTCGGGTAGAGAGGAAGGGAACAGGCAGAGGTAGCAGGCAGAGAAGTCGGGAGGTAGGAGAGAGAGGAGGACGGTGGGGGGTGGAGGTGGCGGTGGAGGTGGTGGACGGGAAAGGGAAAGAGGAGCCGGGAGATGCTGGTGAAGGAGAGGCTGGGGGAGAGAGGGGGAAGGTGCTGGTGAAGGAGAGGCTACCGGGAGGAGAGGAAGACGGTGGCGGTGGAGGTGGTGCTGAGGTCCGGCACAGCTCCGGCGAGAGACTATAGGCCCTGTTTCTCTGATACCATGTCAGAGATGGGCTGTAATCCTCAGCAATAATGATCATTGTAAGAGAAGAGTGTACATATATATAGAGAAATACAGTACCATATGCGGTATTGTACATGTGTATACATATACATATAAGGGTATATATATACATCGAACAGGTATGAGGTCAAAATGCCTTGTTTGAACATGTCCCATCATCAAAGAGTGCATTAGGTCAAAATGCCTTGTTCTAAACTTGTCCCATCATTAAACTTTTTGTACATTAGAAGTGGCAAATGTTTGAATTACAAGTTTATCATGCTTAAATTTTCTATTTTATTGCCTACTACTGTTGCCAATCTTAATCAAAGGTTTTTTGAAGACCTTGAAATACTAGCTATTTGTGCATGTTAAGGATATATTTTCCCTGATTTTCTATTATTAGTCTTCTTTGATTTGTTTGAAATTCCTTTCACAAGTGTAATTTGTTTTACCCATTTTTGCTGGTTATGTTCGCTTGATGCTTTCAGGTGGGTTTAACGGGAAACTACAATGAATACTTTGGATTGGCAACTGATGTGGATGCAATGGTCTATCTAATGCTGGTCAATGATCTTATTCATGGGCTATTTCCAAATGTCTGTGTCATAGTCTTATCCCTATGCATTGATTCATTTGCAATTTATTATGTAGCATTAATTTGAATGTATGGGGTGTTATATTCTTATCCCAATATTCATTTTCAATGGATTATATAGCATTACTTTGAATGTACTATGTGTTTGTTATGTTCTTTTCCCTATGAGTTGATTCATTTCAATTTATTATGTAGCATTAATTTGAATGTGTGTCTCAGGTAAGTGGAATGCCAATGTTCTGCA
The DNA here is from genome assembly GCA_902712375.1 of Dioscorea dumetorum. Taxonomy (NCBI): domain Eukaryota; kingdom Viridiplantae; phylum Streptophyta; class Magnoliopsida; order Dioscoreales; family Dioscoreaceae; genus Dioscorea; species Dioscorea dumetorum. Next base: position 9,682,178 of record CACTHL010000128.1, on the reverse strand, counting down.
TTCCTGTTAAAGATGGTGGTGTTGGTTTGATTATCGACTTCATATGGCTATTGCTGATAAATGGATTGAAATTCTAAAGTAAGTAAAACTGAGATCGTGCGCAGGTACATAACTCTGTTAGAGTCTGGCTGAATTTTTGCTGCACATGGCTTTAGATGCCAATTATGTGATAGTTGCCTCTTGGCTTTCACATTTTTCGTCAATATGAAAGTTGTCATTGACTTCTTTTAGATTAAGAAAGATGAACTGAGCAGTCACTTTTTTAATATTCTTGCCTGTGCACGTAAGTCAAACCAGGATAGTACAGTGAGCCCATCTGATAAATTAGAATAGTCACAAAAAAAATCCTATCATAATTTCTGTTTTTTATTTTATCATATTCTAGACTATTTTTTGCTTTTCAATACCCTTGGGAATCACTATATGCATATTCAGCTTGAATTTACTTCGATGGTTACTACAGGTTAAAGGATGAGGACTGAGGAAAATGGGTGACATTGTACACACCCTCACTAATAGGAGATGGTTAGAAAAGTGTGTTGGATACGCTGAAAGCCATGATCAAGCTCTAGTTGGGGACAAGACTATTGCATTTTGGCTAATGGACAAGGTAGTCTTTGCTGTAGAATGCTTTTATCTGCATTTACTGGGGAAGCATTCATGTACCTGTGATTGTCTGTGCATGTATTCCTCTCTGTTTCTCCACATATCTGCATTGTACTTGCCTTAGATGCCTAGACTCATACGCCTCTATTCTTGATCTGCTTGTTTATCTAGCTCTTAACTTAAATGTGTGCATTCACTAATATTTAGTATTCTAGAATTTTTCTCTTGAATATTTTTGCTTAGCTTAAATTCAATGGATCTCAAGATCTCGTTACTTTCAGATTTGATGTGCTTGATGTAGCTCTATTGTACATTTGGAAATTTAGCGTTCTAAAGAAAGGAAATGAGAAATTTTCATTCTGATGGCTGTTAATGTATAATAATTCTAATAATAAAGAAGTGATAATTACGTGGCAGAGATATTGCTGTATGAAATGGATTGTCTATGTTCATTTATGAAGAAATTGTCGTTACATGACTTGCTACAAATGATCTTGTTTTGCGGTTTTGCTCAACTGCGTTTGCGGATCATCACTGGCTGTGTGATTGTTGTGTGATATAATTGTTGGAGTGCTACATAGAGTTCGATGGTTTTTGTTTGATTTGTGCAGGATAATATTTCACAGAATTCAGATGTTCGGATTAGTGTGGTAAAGATTGAACAAGAGGCAGATGTGCTCCCAATGATCAAAGGGCCGTGGGAGGAAAATGGCCGAAAGTTTAAACCATGCTGAACAAGACCAAGCCCAGGAAAGTTATTGATTTCCTTTCTGATTAAGAAACAGCGGACATTACTGTAATTTTTATTTTCCACTTATTCGACATTGAATTATAACATCTGTCTTTTGCTTTCTCCTTCTGAAATTGAACTTGCAGAGGGGGCAGAGGAATCAAATGGTTATATTACATTCTTTCCACAGGCATGATAATACAACAAGGAATGACAGAGGCTGGCATTTCTGGGACAAGTTCAGAGCCTTCAATCAGAGCCTCCAAAACAGACCCTTGAAGCAATGAATTCTACTCCTTGCCACTCAAGCTCAACAAATTCTTTCCATCGGTGTGAATATGCGGCCGGCTCTCCCATATGCTATAAACATAAAATACATTGGTTCGTTTTGCCGGTTCTTGAGATGACATTTTTACTGTGTTTGTTTCATGTAGCTTGTTATCAATCCAGGGAGACAATGCCTATCGATCTTTCTACCGCATTTTTTTATAAGCTTTTGAGATGTAAATTATAGGTGAAATCTTTAAATCAGAATAGTATGTGCAAGTGGGGCTTTTTTCCACTATAGCCATTTTTTTTAAAATTGTTAAAATAACTACAAACAAAATATATTCATCAAATTAACCATTAAACCATCGCACCAACTCCTATTTCATCACCCATGTGTTTTTAAAATATAAAATGTCTTTTTCAAAAATAGCATTTATTTTTTTTTAAAAATACAAATAAGAAATATTTTTATTTTTAAACCATTTCCTTAAGTTATTATTATTTAATATTTATTATTATTTTTATAAAAAACCAAAAAAATAAAAATATTTTTTAACGGGATTTATTTTAAAAAATATATTATTTTAAAAATATACTATTATTTTTTAAAAACACTTTATTTAAGTTGTTATTTATTAAAAGTTTTTTTAACTGCATTTATTTTAAAAATATATTATTATTATTATTATTATTATTATTATTATTATTATTATTATTATTATTATTATTATTATTATTATTAAAAATGATATGCATTGAAGCACACCATGTAATGACATGCATTAACTGCACATCAAGTAGGCTTCAGACGTAGAAAGAATCTTATTCCTCCTATAAAGCTGGTTGTGCACGTCTATTTGACAAGAAACACCATGCGTTGATTACACATCAGGTAGACTTTAGGATAAGAAATAACATGCATTGACTGCATACAAAGTAGGTTTCAGATGTAGAAAGAATATGATTCCTCCTATAAAACTGGTTGTGCATGCTTACTTGATAAGAAACAATATGCATTTTGATTACACACCAGGTAGGCTTCAACTATAATAAAAATAAGATTCTCCTATAAAGCTGGTTGTGCATGCCTACTTGGCAAGAAATGACATGCATTAATTGCACATTAGGTAGCATTCAGATGTAGACAGAATCTGATTACCCTTACATGATAGGAAATGACAATGACACACCCAGTATATTTCAAATATAGGGGAAATCTTATTCCTCCACATGGTAGGCAAAACTCCATGTTTTATATATCTCTCCCTCCTTTTCCATCTTCATAAACTCTTAAGCTTTATCTTTCTCTTTCACAAAAGGTTAGTAGACATTTGTTAGATATACATATGATACATAGTTTATAATAATTATCTTATATGCTTTCTTTTCCCTAACTTGCTTTCTCTCACTTTGCTTTCAGGATAAGTAGTACAGAGCTAGCAATGATTGTTTATTGGGGTGGTTATTTACTAGAAACAAATGAAAGACCTTCATATTCCGGGGGCTATAAAACAACAATTGGGGTTTACACCAACTACACTTTGAGTGCATTACAAGAAACAATTGCTACTGCTATTAACTTCAACTTAAGCAATAACTATATGAACATCAAGTGTAGATGGCCTATAAATCGTGGTACTAGTACTATCATTACTATTGATAGCGATAGAGCAACATCATTAATGTTGAGATTGTGTACCCTAATATTATACGTGAATGAAGGAGGGCTGCGTGTAATCCCAACCACTACATACACTGTGGACACTTTGTAAGTTTGTGAACTTTTTACCTCATAAAAATATATATGTCATTTTTTGGTCCCTTATCTGTAATACATATGTTTTGGTTTTCTTTGTAAGCTTCAGAGGTGCGCCACTGATAAATAATGAAGTTGGAAGCTCCGGTGGTCATCAGCATTGGAGGTGTAATGAAGATCCTATTGCACCTGCAAATGAGGCTGATAATGTTGAGTTTGAAGCCACTACAAATGACAACAATGATGATCACAATGATGACTATGATGACAATGATGATGATGATTACAACAATGATGCTAGTGATGATGTGTAAGTTTACCCACTGATGTCCAAGAAGGTGTAATAGCAGAAGATGCCATGCACGCAACCACCTCAAACATGGAGCAAGGGGCAAATGTGGCCTCACTTAATCACACAGAATTTGAGCCTATTCTTGGCATGTCAACAATAGATGACTGGTATAACGCAACAAAAATAGATGATGTGGAACCACATACATCAACCGGAGATAAAGAGTCATTAAACTTCAATGATTGGGTTGGTCGTATGTTTAATCCAAAAGCACAATTAATAGACTTACTAAGTCATTGGTCTATAAAAAAAGTAGTTACATTTATTCGTGTGAAGAGCAATAAATCCATGCTCATTGTAAAATGTGCTAGTTCAGATTGCGATTGGCGCCTTCATGCTTTAGTTTCATCCAGAACATCTCTAAGGGTTGCGAAAACTTGTCCGAGGAGACATAGTTGCACCAATGAAAGAATCCAAGCTGACAATCGACATTGCACAGCTAATCTGATATGTGAATTAGTGTTGTCAACAATAAGAGCTGATTTAAGCCTTATGATTTTTTTTTTCGTTTTTTTCTTTCTTTCTCTCTGAAAATCCCCCAACCTTCTCCTCACACTTCTCCCGAAAATCTTCAACCTATTCCTTTTTTTTTTAATTTGATTTTTTTTAAATAACAAAATCTGATTTTTCAAAATTTTGAATTTAAAGTTTTTTTTTAAATATAACAAAATCCGAATTTTCAAAATTTTGAGTTTCAAAATTTTAAATTTTTTTTAAATAACAAAGATCCGAATTTTCAAAATTTTGAATTTCAAAAAATATTTTTTTAAAACAAATACCAAAATCTGAATTTTCAAAATTTTGAATTTAAAATTTTCTTTTTTTTTTAAAAAAAAAGAAAATCTGAATTTTCAAAATTTTGAATTTAAAATTTTGTTTTATTCTTATCCGAATTTGTTTTATTGGATATATATGCTTGAAAATCCTGTCCCAATCAGGATAAGATTTTAATTTTATTAAAACTCTTATATATATTTTTTTTATATAAACAAAGTGCCCCCCTCGTAGCTTCCTCACAGACAATTAGGAGGGAGGGAGGTACGAGTTATCCAAAGCTTTAAAAAATTTCCAAGCAATCAAGGTTAGTCAAATTCTCATCTATTTTTCTTTTTTTTTTAGTTATTGTATGTCAAGATGCATTATATTGCATGCGTTCATGTGTCTTGACATACCACATGATGATAAAATTATCATCCTTCTTGGCATCATCATCAACATCAACACCATTAGCATGTTTAATGTTGTGTATTAGATATCAAACATCACTGTGTACTTGTTAAAAAAAACAAACTAATTATCATCATGCCTCAGCATCACCACATGCATCACATGCATCACATGCATCATGATATTATATGTTGAAGATCACCATCAATGCCAATTAGCATCATCACTATCAACATGTTTTCATGATATATTTTTTTTTGCCGATCATCATCATCAGCATGCATGTTTCATGAATATCTTTGCAATAAGGCCAACCATCATTATCACCGACGCGATTTTCCTTTTCATATTATATTATTTTTTTTTGATTTGGTTGGCCCATATATACATTGTTATTATTTTTTTTTTTAGACAATTTCTTTTCTTTTTTCTTTTTTTAGCTTTTTTCAATGGGTCCGACCCCAAAGCGCAAAATAGTGGAACCTCTCTACAGGCCATATGATGATCGTGATAAAGCTCCGGATGGGCTATCTTTCTCTCGACACTACCCCATCAGTGCAGAAAAAGGTATTCCCTATCAAGGAAGCGATTTCAATGAGTGGATCACCATACCGAGAGGACCTCGAGACATTGGCAAGCTCACATCAACTAGCTTTGAAAGAATAGGAAGCCTTGAAGTGATGTTGTTGAACCCTTATGAGCAAACTGCACCAAAATTTGAGCCAGAGACACTTGGTAGCCGAGTCAATGTTGATTCCACATCTATCATATGGAACGAAAAACTCCCTTTCATCAAGTACATCCCTCATCCAAACGATTACAAGAACTGGGCTTTAGAAACACTACGGAAGTCATCAGATAAACTTAAAGAGGCAAGCATCCTTGGAGCTGTAGCAGTGTCCACGGGGTCATATAATTTTGACCCGTCTATAATGAAAGGAGTTATTGAGATGTGGTGTCAAGAGACTAACACCTTTATCACCCCTTTTGGTGAGATTGGAATTTCCTTGTGGGATTTAAAATGCGAAGGAGGGTTACCCATCGTAGGAGAATTTTACGAGTATATTCCCCCAAATAATGACTTATATTCTGCAAACAACTCTTATGTCACCTTAAGAGATCTTTTCAACATCTATCAATGGCTTTATTCTTATGCTTCAAAAAACAGCAAAATTACTTTTTCTCAATGGACAGATTTCTTCCACAGGGGGTCCCATAAAGCTGCAGACGCTGATACTCATCCTGTACCTCTTGTTTCAGAAGAATGCAAATTAGCAGCTTTCTTATCTTTGTGGTTATGCCGTTTCATCATCCCAACTAAAGGATTCCACATACGCCCAGAGACTTTCTTGATGGCTACAAAACTAGCTAAAGGTACAAGGATTGCTTTAGCTCCCGCAGTGTTCGCATATATTTGTACTAGCTTAGATGCGATGGCTCGACACCCCAAAGGACCATGTGGTGCTTCAATTTCTTTACCATATCACTTTCTCTCTTCTTGGATAGACTCCCATTTTGCAGGAACTTATGCTCGTCGAAAGACACCAAGTGACAGTATTAAAAACATAAATGGCCTAAGAGAGATCCTTGATATGGCATACATTTCAGATGTAGCAGCTAGCACATTTAACCCAAGAAGAGCTCGAAGTATACTTAGGAGAGAGGATTATCTTATATGGCGTCCATTCACATGTGGCGAATTTAAGAGTGAAGGGTGGTTTGAAGACTACAAAGACCTAAATAATAAGAACAAACTAAGTAAGACCCAGGCGGAGTACTTCATCTCTTTTCGCCAAAGCATTATTCCTCTGCGTCTTGGAAAGGATCTTTACGCCCAATAGTACAACCCACACCGTTTTGCTAGACAGTTTGGCTATGATCAAGGGTTTCCAATAAATATCCAAGTACCTAAGCGTCCTCAATCTATAGGTCTTTTGGTGAGCTATTGGTATCAATTTGCTAAACGAAGAACAGGATCAAGGTTCTATATTCCTTTTCATAATCGTGATGGGCATCCTTTACATACTTATGCACACTTTTGGTCAACAAAGTTACACACGATGTTGAAGTCGATTCATGTTCGCCTTATCGAGAATGATTCTTCCAACAAAAAACATAACAATAATGCACCTCTTGAAAGGGCGACTTCTCCTCGAACCAAGAAAAGGGACCATCATGAAAAGGAAATTCAGTTTGAATGGGTTGAACAAGGCCAAGGAGAACCTTCTGAATCACCAGTTTCAGTAGGATCGAAGAATCCCTCAAAGAAAGCTCGAACTAGCGAAGATTACACATCATCACAAGCTTTTTCTATGCAGGGAGATGTTCCACATGAGACACATATTCAAGGTATGTCTTTCTAAAGAGATGGCTTTGTTCATTACTTTTAAAATCTCATTACTAAGTTTCCTCTTATTACATCTGACGTTCTTAGCATGAGCGAGCACGAAAAGGATCAACATAGCGCCTCTAAATCAGGATCTAGTCCGATAGGTATATTACTTTAAACTTTTCTTCTTTTTTTTTACTCAATTTACTCTTAGTTTTCTTTGCTACAGGCCTTCGTCGAGCTCATCCCCAAAGGTCCAATCCTTCAGACTATGACTTTTTATCCTCAGATCACGCAATTGACGATGATTACACCCCCATTCTCGATGCTTATCCTCTGGCCGAAACTTCTTATCATGGAGAAATTTTGAAATCCGTAGAAGAAACTCCTCCTCCTCTTCAACAACCGGAAGAGACTTTAGCTCGCGAGGCTACTATCATGGGTAGCCAAAAAGCAATGGCATCTCCACAAGAATCGGAAATACCTTTAGCTCCAAGTGCTACTTTCATAGATGACCAAGTAATGGCTTCTCCACCAGAATTTGAAACAACTCTAGCTCCAGCAGTTAATGTCATGGATGATCAACCTCAACTTAAAGCAAATCCAAATGTGAAGGTTGTAACTATTAATAGATCTTTTGAGCATAAGAAGGCTTTAACCACAGACACAGAGTCTACAAGTTCTTTTTATTTTCAAGCTACAAAGAAGACTTCTAGTTTGCAATCTTTTTTGGGCAAAGAAGCTTCTTCAGAAAGTGTGGGCATCGCATCCTCATAAGTATGCGTCCTTGAGGGAAGAAACCACAAAATTGTATAATAACTTGATGATGCACGGAACTGACATTTCAGCTGCAAGGGACAAGATATACGAGGTGCTTGATCTCGCAAAAATTGTGCATGACATGGAAAGTGGAGGAAATGATCCAACTATGAAGGAAAGAAGAGACTTGCTAACAAGTATTGATAATATGAGAGAGGCAAAGTTATCCCTTACAACAGTGTCTCAAAGTGTGAATGAAGCCAAGCATAAGCTCATGCTCATAACGGAAGAGCTAGAAAAGTTGAAAACTCAAGCAAAAGAACAAGAACAACTCATCATCTCAGGGACAGAGTTACTATCCGTTGCTCCTTCTATTGAGGAAGTGAACCAGTCCTTAGCTACTGCTTTAGAGAAGCTTGAAGCGCTAGGAGGAGACAATGATATACAACTCTCATTATCGCTTGCAGAAGCTCGAGCCAACTTTGAGAAAGCGAAGGTTCAACTCCACATTTAGCTTGATTTATGTTTTGAAATTTTCATTACTTAGCTTTAGACATAGTTATTTCGTTCACTTTATCTTCAGCTTAGTGTAATAAATGGACTAAGAGTCCATAACTTGGAGTTGTCATCTTTATCAATAAAGCTTCTTTTTTTTTTTTTTTTTTTTTGATTTGTTTCACCTGTATATTAAACTTCAAATATGATCTCCTCTTTTCTCATAACAGGAAAATCATCCATGAGTTTCCAGAAAAAAAAATTTCACCAAAACTCAAGATGATTCTGATACTTGATCACCAACTTAATTATGAGAAATAATCGATATATTTTGTCTTCAAACTATGAGATTTTTCTCGATAACCAAATGAAGTTCAAAAGCAATATCCACCGTCCACGTACAAGATAATGACGTCATAAGCACGTATAAAACTTTTCATAAAGATCAGAAATCTTTTCACCATTAGATCATTGACTTGATGGCAGCTAGTTGTGAGAACAATAATCAGCAAATTTTGTCTTTGTTCTTTGACTTTAAGAGCTTCAAACAAGATCATGACCGTCCATATTGCAGTATGACATGTTCTAAAGCTTTAATAAAAATTTCAGGCATATCAAAGAGAATATCATAGTCTGATGACACCTTGATTGACATTGGTGTTAGACAAAAGACAAGCCGAATTTTGGCTTGAAACTTTGATTTTTGTTCTATAAATGGTCCGGGCTTCAAATTTAATTCTGACAGTCCAGATTGTAGCATGACATGTCATAGTCCTCCACTTAAACTTTTGAGGCAATTGGAGGTGACCTCAATATCCCATGGAGGGCTTGATCAAAAGATCCATTGTGTAGGGCACATGCAGATTTTTAACTTCAATAACCACTGTTTTTTTTTTCTTTTTTTTTTTTGAATTATTTGCTTTCTTTTCTTTTCTTTTCCCCATTTTCTTTGCTTATTTTCATAAATTTTTTTTTTTGGATGAAATAGTACGATGGATAATCAATATCTCATCACAAAAACAGTTGAGAATTCATGCTCACATGATTTTATTCATAGAACAGATAACACAATAAAACTTATGTTTTTTAACTTTAGGAAGCATAGGGAATGCTTAACCAAATTACATAAACAAGAGCACTATACATCCCATCCTGTTTTTATTCACTTTGACAGAAAGGAACAATACGGTGAAACTAGTGTTTTGCCTCGAGAACATAAAGAATGCTTGACCAAATTGCTCAAATAGGAGCACTGGACGTTCCGTCATAGACAAACACAAGTCTTTTTTTTTTTTGAGTGATATGGTGAAACTAGTGTTTTGCCTCGAGAAGCATAAATAATGCTTGACCAAATTGCTCAAACAGGAGCACTGGACGTTCCGTCATAGACAAACACAAGTCTCTCTGTTTTTTTTTATCAAGGATTACAAATACATCATGGATAATATTTCTTTAAAAAACCTAGCATTAATAGGCGGCATAGGTCTTTTTCCATCGGCATCAACTAGCTGATAAGCTCCTCCTTCATAAACAACTTCAATGATATAAGGGCCTTCCCAATTTGGCTTGAACTTGCCCCCTGCATGCTTGTTGGTGATGATCGGTCTTCTTAACACCCAAACCATTTCCCCTTTCTCAAAGGTTCGAATACGAGCCATTTTGTTGTATGCTCGTGCCATCTTTGCCTTGTAGACTTCAAGATTTTGCTGAGCCTCTAGTCTTCTTTCATCTAGAGAGTCAAGCTCATCTAAACGCAAACGAACTCTGTCTTCATCAGTGAATTCAGTTTGCAAGGCAATCCTCAAAGAAGGGATTTGAACTTCAAGTGGTAAGACAGCTTTAGTACCAAATACCAACGAATATAGTGTTGATTGCGTTGGCGTTCGGTAAGTTGTGCGGTATGCCCAAAGGACTTCAGGGAGCCTCTCATGCCAATCTCTTTGGCCTTTTGAAACCGCTTTCTTCAGTAACTTTGAGAGAGTTTTGTTGAATGCTTCTGCGAGACCATTTGCTCTAGAATTATAGATGGAGGAATATCTCCAATCTATTTTGTGATGCTGAGCAAATCTCCCAACTTTGAAGATTCTAAAGGCCCGCCCATTGTCAGAAATGATTCTTCGAGGCGTTCCAAATTTATATAACACATGATCTTTGAAAAACTTGATAATGTTCTCCGCCTTCACCTCCTTTAGAGGAATAGGTCCGCCCAACGTGAGAAGTAGTCGATGGCAGCTAATATGAAGCGATGTCCTCTTGATGATGGTGGCTCAATAGGACCTATAACATCAGTTCCCCACATCTCAAAAGGCCATGAAGAGATTGTAGGGTGTAGAGGATTTGGGTGTTGGTGAATGAAATCCCCATGGGCCTGGCAAAGCTTGCATCTTTTTGCATACTCCATGCAATCCTTGATCATGCTTGGCCAATAGTATCCCATATGCTTGATCTTCAACCGCATCTTAGGTCCGGATTGGTGAGCACCACAGATACCGGAATGAACCTCATGCATAATTTCTTCGGACTCCTCCTTAGAGAGGCATCTTAATAGAAGCTGGTCATATGATCTTCTATAGAGCACATCATTAACAAGAGTAAATCTCATTGCCCGCTTCTTTAACTGCAGTGCCAAAGACTTTTCTTGTGGAAGCTCGCCATACATCAAGTATTTAATGAAAGGACCCATCCAATCATCTTCAACTATTGCTAGAGCTTCTTCTCTTTTTAAGTGATGTTCATTCTCAATGTCCTCATTAAGGCATGAACTTAGGACCCTTCTATTCCGAATGGTGACTTGAATCTCCTCCATATTTGGATCAGCTAGCTCTTTCGCAAGTTTTGCCAGACTATCCGCTTTTCCATTAACTGACCTTGAAACTCTTTCCAGTTTAACATCTGGAATTTGCTTCATTAGTGCTATAACTCTTTGATGGTATTGAAGAAGTTCTTGCTTGTAGGTTTTGAAACTTCCTTCAACTTGATTTATGATGAGTTGAGAGTCACCATGTATGTGTAAACTCTGAATTCTCATCTTAATTGCTAGCTCGAGTCCAGCGATAAGAGCTTCATACTCTGCTTCATTATTAGTGCATGGCTTCAGTAGAGAAAGAGAGTATCTCAAGATCCCACCTTCAGGAGAAATGAAGATGAGCCCAACTCCAGCTCTAACTTGAGGAATTTTGGGCCTAACAGCTGGTTGTATTGAGGAAGCTCCATCAAAGTACATCTTTCAACATTTTTCCTCCTCTATAATCAAGGTCTCTTCATCAGGAAGATCACATTTCAGAGGAGAATCATCAGGCAAATGATGTGCAGCTAGAAAATCTGCTAATGCTTGCCCTTTAATTGCTTTTTGTTGAGTATAAGTTATGTGAAACTCCATTAGAAGTAATGCCCATTTTGCTAATCTCCCTGTGAGTAGTGGTCTGCTCATAAAGTACTTGAGTGGGTCTGCTCTTGATATGAGAACAACTTTATGTGAGAGCAAGTAATGCCGAAGCTTTTTTACTGCAAATACCAATGAGAGGCAATGCTTTTCAATAGGCGAATATCTATATTCAGCGCCAACTAACATCCTGCTGAGATAATATAACGCATTCTCTTTTCCTTCTTCATTCTCTTGAGCAAGCAAAGCTCCAAGAGATCCCTCCAAAGTAGTTGTATATAAGATCAATGGTTTTCCAGCAATTGACGCTGCCAACACTGGAGGATTTAGCAAGTATTGCTTGATCTCTTGAAAGGCATCTTGGCATTCATCATCCCACTTGAAAGGAGCATTCTTCTTTACTAGCTTTGAGAATGGCTTACATCTCCCTAAAAGGTTAGCAATAAACCTATTGTTATAAGTTTATTGAATTATTAAAATTTTTTGTAATACAGGATTACGAAACCGCTACAATAGGTTTTAGTAATTATTACAATTATCCCAAACCACTGCAACAAATACTGTAAATAATTGTCATAGATATAATAAAACTATTGTAATAATTACTACAAAACCGTTGCCATAGTTATTATAAACCGCTGCAATAAGTATTATAAAATCATTGCAATAGATATCCCATAACCAATGCAATAGATATTATACAACGGTTGCAATAGATTTTACAACATCGTTGCAATAGAATTCTATAACCACTGCAATATATATTAAACAACTTCTGTAGTATATAAAATAACCATTGCAATGCAAACCACTATTACATATGAAACAAACTGCTGCAAAATCATAATCGCTGCAAAAAACAATTATAATTAGAGTGTTTTATATAATGATGTTGAACCGCTGCAATATGTTATATAAAATCGCTGCAATAACCTATTGTAATGGGAGCAGATGCAGCAAGTGGTAAACTGCTGCAATAAGGCTTATGCAATGGTTATAAAGCTTTTTGCAGCGGTTCATGACTGATGCATAAGTACAATTATGTAGCAGTGTCACCAATCAAAATTGGCTACTATTACCATGTTAATTTATGAAAATATAATTAACTTCTTAATACTTGCGTTAATTACTTTATTAAAAAAATTGACTGATAATTTGATCAATTAATTTATTGCTTTCACTTAATCAACTGTTAATTCCATTCAAAAGTTGTCTAATAACTTGCTTGATAAATTTATTAGATTTACTTAATAACATGTTCACTTGTATGCAAAATTGGCTATTATTGACATGTTAATATATTAACCAATGTATTAAGTCGTTTACAAATAAGCCGGTTGACGAATACCTTGATTAATTACTTAATCTTTCTAATAATAAAATGTTCACTTGCATATAAAACTATCTGTTGGTTTTCATGTATGGGGTCGCTTCACATTGCCACTTTTTCATAGGCAAATACGATATTTTTTAAATTCATACCTAAAAAATAAGAATTATCAATTATAGTCCACATAACAAAAATGTTAGAAAACAAATAAGTACTCAACATTCTTAAAATTATTAAGTGAAGCTTCATACATGTACAGAACTATTGGTTCCTGTGATTTACAAATTAAATAAAACATATCTAACAAACACATGATGCAATTCGACCTGACAAAATCTCACAATCCATACAATCACATAATGTACTTTGGGTTTGTAATGTCAAGATTTTCAGCAAACTTTCAAGTTGACACTTCATGTCGAGGGCGAACACTCGAGAAATAGACTTCCGGCCCTGAGTTCAATATATCTACAACACTAAAATTTAATTACAAGTTTGCCTTTTATTCATTACAAAAATATGATAAAATGGTATAAAATCTCATATAATAGTCCAATCATTAATGGGGAAGAAATCCAGCTTATAAATTGTCTACAACTTTATACCTTTCTACAACAGAGAATTTTCGTAAGGCTTTGATAACAGTGATCCTCAGGTAGGTTTTGAGCAACAACGATTCGTGACTAAAGAAATAGATGAGCCAATAGACGCAAAATGAGTGGCTGGTAGAATATTCTTACAGAGAAATCATCATGTAACCTGTAATTCTTCCACATTTGTCTCAGTAATTGGTTGTTGCCTTCTTACTTGCTTTCCATCCTCACTAACAACCTGTAACAAAAATATGATAATGAAATGGGTTCATGGGGACTAGGTGGAAAATATGTATAATAACCTGTTCAGTCAAATTGTCATTTATGGTGACCTCCAACCAAGATAACCCAAAAAAAAGCCAATAACTTTAATCCGATAAGATGGCGAAGTAATAAAAGAAACAAAAACTATTGGGAGATTTCATTAAAATTAGTACAATAATTGGACCACAAGATAACAATATAGAAAAAAAACATTTCTTTCGTCTTGAGTTTTCCGTGTCAAAAAGCAAGTGATGGAAGTCTGAAGGTGTGACTTCTATTGAAATGAAATTTTCATTCGGAAGTCTTTATTTCCATGTGTTTGGTTGAGGGAAATGTTAAATTATGAATTATTTTTTTTGCTTTTGTTAAGAGTAAAAAAATAAAAATAGGGTTAATAAATAAATTATTTATTATATTTGATGTAATGTAATTTTTTTTAAATTAAAATCTTAATTTTGTTGCAAAAATTTTAAAAATTTTAAATTTCAGAAAAATTTAAAAAATAAAAAATATAACAAAAAAACAATATAGATGAAAAATAAAACAAATTATTAAAAAAAAAATAATAAAAAATTTATAAAAACATACAAAATGGGTGGAGTGGGATGCCGAAGTGCCACTTCAGGGAAAAAATTCCCAAAGTCAAAGAGTAAAGTGGGAGGTTTTCTAAGTGGCCACTTCCCCACTTTGACTTCTACTTCGGTGAACCAAACAAGTGAAAGTGTCACATCATCTCCCACTTCAGCCACTTCGGTCTCCACCTCGATGAAGTAAACGCGCCCTAAGAGATTGAGGTTCTACTCTTGGGCGCCTCAAAGAAATTGAATATTTCACATGTAAGGAAAGGTCTATAGATTGCAAACACAAGCAAAATAAATAAAAAGAGATTGTGGCCATATTACTATAAGGAAATAGTCTCATGATATTTAATCAACAAAGTAAGGTTAAAGTGGGGGAGGGTGAAGTTGTCACATCATCACTTCGGGAATAAATTCAGTGAACCAAATAACCTGAAGTGAGCTGGAACTCCCCACCTCAGTCACTTCAGAACTCATTTCAGTGAACCAAACACACCCTAGGTTTTCTAAATTGCATGCTCTCACCACTCTTTAGAGTCTTGGTAGAAATTGTGTTGAAGGTTCTCTAACATCTTTTCTTCTAGAGTATATGAACATGTGATATAGGAATTCTTTCACTCCTGGATCAAGAAAGACCTAGTGGATCCTTGTAGGTTCATAGTCTCAATTTCTTTATTTTTCATAAATGGGGTTTCTTCATTTCATTTTTATCAAGGTTATAGAAGAATTTGACATTAAGTTGAAGGCATATAATGTGTCATATGAACTTTTCCCCCTGAAATGTTGGAGGGCTTCATTTTTCACTTGTTCCAATTCAGTTTTAAGAGGCTAGCCCCTTAAGTCCGACCGAACCCATTAATCTTTAATTATAATCCACATTGTCTACTTGTGTTGATGTTCACTTGATTATGCAGTTAGCTAACTGAGAAAATCTCTTTTTGGAAGTTTGTTAGGCTTCTAGCTTAAGATTAATGGGATTAGGTTGGTTTTAAACGCCTAACCTAAAGTTGAAGGTTCTTTTTATAAAAAAAAGAAAAACATTTTCTTAATTAAGGCGTTTGATGGTTATAAGTTTTGTCTATTACTTAGAAATCTTTTTTTCGAAAGTTTGATAGGGTTTAAGGTTAGGTCATATTTAAGGGGCTAACCTAAATTGCTTTGTCTAATCATAGACTAACTCTGTTTAGTTAACGTTGTTTGCTGCATTTGATTCTCTTGTTATTTTTTTCTAGTACTGCCATATTCATATTTGAGCAACAGCTTTGTTGCAGCAACTATGAGTGTAATATCATGTTTATTGAAAATGTTATTAATAAATAATGAAATAAGTGTCCTGCCCCGTCTCATAAGATTGCCATGTGACAACCTGAGGATGGACACCCACGCTACTCAACCCTTGAGTCGTTGTAACGCTAACAAAAACGTGGGATGAAATTGTTCTGAACGTAATTCATGAGTTCAAAATATACAAAATATGGAGCACAAAGATAACATAGCAGAAGCAATAAAAAAAACATAACTTGATAGTAGAGTTCAATGAAACATGTTCATCATAATTACAATAAAGTTTCCAAGAAATAGACGAGCATACAAACCATGCATATAGAGTAACAAATGCACTAGTGGATTCATGTCCTTATATAATGCAACATGTTCAAGAAGAAATATATATAAGGCTGAAAATAAGAAAGATAGATAGAAAAAAGCTTAGCATTCTGTCCCGCGCAACACCACTAGATGTTAAAATCTGAAATGGAGGAAGAGGGTGAGTTTCCAGTGTCACTTGATGAATGGGTTAGCATAATTCTAGAATGTACAAAATAATCAATAAAAACGACAAAGCCAAGCTTTTGTAATAATACATATAGATTAGAACATTTCAGCATATATAACAACATATACATATGTATAAGAGAATCATAGATAATATAAAAGAATCATTTTTGCTCAAATGAGGTTTCAACATTCATAAGTCATGAATGGCATAATATGAGTTTTAAAATAATAAAACATGATACTCGTTATCAAACCAATTTACTTTCCAAAGAGTATACAAATGATCACATCTCAAAGATTTGCTTTGCATAAAACCATATTTTCTTTTAATACGAAATTATCATCTCGAGCAAATGAATAATGGTCTAGAAATCTCTTTAAACTCTAGCCATGGTCGCTGCTAAGTTTAGAGCCGTCAAGAAACTTGTGTCTTTGACGTTGATCCACCGGGCCTGTGTGGCGACTCTGGACTCCCAATGTAAATCCAATCAGGCTTTATGCGCCACCTGAAGTGGACAAATAAAATCAGGTTTTCCACACAATTCTAAAGGATGGCCTGTGGAGACCCCCTACTGTAGCAAGCGAATTACAATCCCGTCACCAACCAAATTACTTTGAAGGTGTATCAATAATACAATCCATATAAATCATGTCACATGGTCTTTATACAAGACAAATATTCACATATCGGCAATGAACATCATTTTCATATAAACCAAAGCCAAAAGTATATTATGTGCATAAAGTTTAATAACTCATTTCATCCCAATATAACAATATAGCCATAAGAATTTTCATCAAACATCAAGAGTTTCATTTATAATATAGAAACCATAGAAACTCCTTCCAAATCAATAAAAAATCATCAGTTTAATTTGATAAAAACAAGAATTTCTTTTAAATCAACCTATAAAGATATTTAGATAGCATTGTACTAGAAGTGTGCAATCACGTAATCCACTCACAACTTGGCGATAAAACTTTGAGTACATTACTCCTCCACCGGCTCCTTGGCTCTAGCTGAGTTCTCCCCCCTAGCAAAACACAAACACAAACACACACCCAAAGACAAGCAAGAAGATAAGCAAAAGAAAACACAAATGAAACCCTAAGTCTAAGAATGCAAAACAACCCTAACAAGTGCTAGGTTTACCCAAAATGGGGTTTCAAGGTTTCCAATGAGCTCCTAAGGGTTATTGGCTTCAAACCAAACCAAAGAAGCAAGGAAATGAAAGAGATTTACCAGTGCTACAGTAGCACTATGGTAACCTCGTAATTTCAAGGAAGAAGGCTACCCAAGATTTCAACAGGATAGAAAAAGGATTATACTTCACAACATTCTACAAATCAAACAAGAAGACATTGCAAGGTTGAAAGTTTACAAACCATCATTCACCACAAGCCCTAGATTAACTCAATCAAGATGAAAAACATGGAGTAAAGAGAAGAAGAACTCATACCTTGATGATTTCAATAAGAAGAAGTGAAGGATAATCCTTCAATCCATAAGCAAAGGAGATGGAGAGGGTTGGTGAGAGTCCTCATCCAAGGATAAATGAAGAACAATGAGGAAAAGAGGTTAAAAGGGAAGAAGAATGGGTAAAAAACCATTGTACCCTAGAAGTACACGGCTAAGTACACTGCTGTGTAACCTCTCGTTTGTCTGTATATCTCTCTGAATGAAAATTTACACAGCCAAGAATATGGCCGTGTAACTCCTCGTCTACCGACGTATCTCTTTGAATGAAAATTTTGTGCGATAAAAAACTGGACAGAGAGTTGCACGAGCAGATATATGGACGTGTATCGTGTATCTCTTCAACTACCCATGTATTATCCCCCAGAAGCTAGACAAACAGTTACACGGGCATGTATGTCTCCAACTACCCGTGTATGGCCCTAAGAACACAGATTATTTTCTTTTTCCAACTCAAATCGATCTAATTCACTCAAATTTCAAAGCATAACTATTCTAAAGCAATTTGGATAACAACGCACGTGAAAGAACTGAAACACTACAGTTAGTATGTGATAGAGGACTGACTACACATTCTATTTGATTTGATTTTGTCACAAAAATTAGGAACTGTGTGAGTTAGATTGTTTGTGTCAAAGCTACGGATTAAACTAGATCTGATATTCATCAAACTATCATGACCCATCTAGTTGATCAGGGGCATTCAAAAATTAATTTGTGAATGGGGAGTCAAATTTGTTCTTCATGACAAACTTATTGTTGTGGGTTATTTTAGATGAATGCCTTATTAGTAAGATATTGTCTCCACATGCTTTTTATGATTTTATGCAATACTTGGGTTAGATAATGTTTTTATTTAAGTTATACTGATAAGTTTACTAGACTATACGTCACACTACACTAGAAAAGAGTTTTAGCGGCGGTTTTCGAATCTTGTAGAGGTGGTTATAGATTTAGTGTTGGTTTTTTCACCCGTCTCTAAGCGGCCTCGTATTAAGCCGGCTCTACACTTTAGAGCCGGTTTTTATCAACCATTAGGGTAAGCTTTACATATAGAAGCAGTTTTTTATTACAAGTTTAGAGGTGGTTATTACTGCCTCAAAAAATTATAAGTTATAGAGGTGGTTATAACCGTCTCTATAGCTAATAATTTTCAATTGTTTTAGAGGTGGTTATAACGGCATCTACAATTATTAAGTAATATAAATTGTAGAGGCGGTTATAACCACCTCAAAAACTAATAATTTCTAAATTACTCATGTATTGAATTTTAATTTATTTTTCTACTCATCACAAACAAAATTATTCTGTAAATTTAAACAACAACTATTTACACACACTTATAAGTATTTTAAGTTCAATTTTATTGATTTTTATTGATGAGTCAACAATTGAAATACAAAGTATTTTGTTAAATTACAAGATGTAAAAAACTTCACTGTGTTTTATCTATTTCTATTATAATATATTTTTTTTCTTAACTACACAAAATAAAAATCTTCTTGTAGCCTCCTAATCTTCAAGCCTCTTAATCTTTAACCATGAACTCTCCTATAAAAGTAAACAAACATTATCAAATAAAGATCTATAGTTGTAAAAAGAAAAAACAAATAAAGAACTACTAAATGTTAAATTATAAAATTATTACCATGCATAATTTTAAATATTTTTTCTAGAAGTGAGGAATAGAGAATATGCTCATATAGGACACAACGAACTAACAAATGTTGAAATTTGAAATACTTAATATGCAAAACCTTAAATATTTTTTTTGTAAAAGTGAGAAAACTATAGAATATAGTTATGAGAAATATTTATTTGCTCAAGGACTAAAATTTTTAGGATTTTTATAAGAAATATGAAGCCCAATGTGCTATGTGAAGGTCTAGATGACTCAAATTACGATTTGCATTTATTGCTTTTTAACAAGCTTCTTAAAAAATGAAAATATGATGAAATGATGATGAAAATTATAACTTTTGAGAAGAAACAAGTCTACTTCGAAAGCTAGCAACCAACTAACCTCTTGAGCCACGTTAATAGGAGGGGTACTCTAATATTAAGTTTTTCCATTTAGTGGCTAATTGCAGTGAGGCCACTCTATTATTAAGTTTTTCCCCACTTAGTGGTTAAAGATGTTGCAGTTGCAACTTCATCCCTCATATTGTCGATGATATGGCTAACATGTCAAAAACAACAAGACCAATTATTATTTTAAGGCAAAATGCTAAGCATCATAAAATGGGCAAGTTGCATGTCATTGGAAAAAAACTAAAATGCTTATAGAAGTATCCTATAACAACTCCAATCATAAAAATGAAGTTCATCAATAGACTAAAAGGAAACAAGAAGAGTTACAAGTGACACAACCCTGCTAAACATTATCAACCCAAGCAATAGTCAAATAGCTCCATTAAAACATGCCAACCATTGTGTGTCTTAACAGACTGTCAATAAGAAAGAAATAAACCCAATAAATAAGTGATATAAATGTTAACAAGGTTTGAAACATTGAAGCAAAACAGACCATGTATGATTAGCATTAGAAATGCGTTCCCTTTATATCTTTGTATAGACAATAAAAATCATATGCAACATAAATCCATGTGGATTGATTACAACAACCTAATCCAAAGGATTTATAATAAAAGTTATAACTGAAATTATAAATCTATGCACATTTAAAAAGAAAGAAACAAACAACATTTGATGCTCAGTTCTCAGAGCAACTTACATCAAGAGTGCCATTTGTTGTAATTAAGCTTCTCATTCTCCGAGTAACAAAAAGCCTTTTCCTAGTAAAACCATCAGCACAATTCCAAAAATAATACAATTATACATTTGATGCATGAAAGAATCAACTTAATTATAACCTTTATAAATAGAGCAAGTGATACCAAGAGAAAGAGAGAGGGGAAGATTGAGACAAAATGGGTCAAGTCCCATCAAAGAGCAGTACTGTCAGTTGTGGTCTTATAGCAGTGACAATGCCATGCAATAATTTTTCTCCTTTCCTGCTGCATCCGCCGCTGCTGTGTATGCTAAGTTTTGACACTATCTTTGTGCTAATAACAGTCAAGCAGTAACAAGAAAAGTAAGTTCATTTGAGTTCCATCTCCAAGTAAAACAGAGTAGATTAGCAACAACAACCTTGAGGGAATCATAAAATGAAGAATTAAAAGGATAAGCTTATAAGGTAATTGAAACAAAGTCAAATAAAAACTTACCGCAGGCTCAATTAAATCTTGTTGCTTCCCAAAGTCCCAAACTTTTCTTCCTTCGATATACTGGGAAATAGAGAATTAGTGCAAACATACAAGCACACATTAGTGCAAACATACAAGCACACATAATGGTTACTTTTGCAACACAATTGATTCAAAAGAAACAGTCTCACCAAAAAATCATACCATTACTAACACTAGACTTATGCTCACCCCTTTTGTATAAAATATCAATTGCTCAATTTGATTTTCATCTAAATTACTTTTCCTGAGACTCAGCTGAATCACTACAAAAAAGATTGAATGAACCCTACAATAGACTTTTCCAAAAATCATCTACAACCGGCCTATTGCATCAAATAACTTCTATACTATATCCTTTCATTTCATTTAATATAATTGATGAATTATTCACAAGTTTTGAAGGATAATTGGGATTAACACCAACTGTGATTTTATTTATGAATTATTCTTAAGGAAATTACTTCTACAATTACTCTATCAATTGTTTTTCATTTCTGATCATTAGATAAAGACTAAAACACGTGTCTAGATCGATCATCAACGCATATATTTCCCATTACCGCTTTAAATTCCAATACTGTTTATTGAAATGCTCGAATATCAGCTCAATATTGGCGAACAACACCATTTATGATCTCTTTTGAATTACATTCATTTTCTCCACCTGTTTTCACATTATAACATAGATAGCAAATTCAACGTCCTTCAAAGATTAGATCCAACATATCGATTTGAAACAATGGTACCAATCTGCACAAATTTTTCTGCATTCTTCCATTGCTGCAGATATGGTGCCTTTGTTTGCAGGAGCCTTCCAAGCTATTGTGAAGGGCTAATGGCTTCTGGATCCATTGCAGTTGGAACTTGGGATTGGAGATACTGTTCTATTTAATTATCTGATGCAAGATGGATACAGAAGATCAATGTTTGAATCTACTCCGCCAAGCACATGCTCTGCATCAACTGACTTAAGATAATGTTTGACGATTAATTTAATCACCGATTTTGGGAAACAACACTGTAGAAATAACCTTCATCTAATGTGCTTGGTTGAGTTCCAACGAAGGTCTTTCAAAACAAACGAATCTTTTGATCTCGAAACTTATCATTATCATGCACAGCTAATGAAGTTCGCCATTGTCAGCATTTTGACTTAACCATGGTTAAACTAAGAGTTAAGGCAAACTATGACACCAGGCATCAACGAGGGTACTTGATGCCAAAGCTTCAATAATTCCCATGGGTCCATTCAGATACCGAACTCATAACCAGTCATTTTCTTTCTTGCGAAAACAACAACCGGAATAAACCCAAGAAACATACAGTGAAATAATACCTGTCCAATATATTTGGAGATTTAGAGAGGGTGATGAAGTGGTCCATTGTGATCTAAGCTATGCTAAATTAATTAATCAATGATGATGGGACCTCTGCATAAGGATTAGTTGGCTACATGAAAGGGACCTAAATGGAGCCTGCTGATGCAAAGAAAGTATTTAAGAAATAGATGATGATTAGGCCTAATACATTTAGGGGAATTATATGCCCAAATATGCATACTTGCCTAATGGCAAGCTAGTTGTGATAAGGATAAGGCATATAAGTCATATAAAGCACAAATACTTACAACATCTTGTCGAAGGTCGTCATTTTCATATTTTGCATCTTGCAAGTGTCTAGACCACCAAAGTCCAAGCATTCAACTAACTTTGGAGCAATTATACTATTCATTACTTTGCAAAGTTCCCATATAATTAGGTGTTGGCCAACATTAAAATCTCTTTCTAAAAAAGAAAAGAGCACTACATATAAAACCAACTATATCCAACATTCTAGATGCAAAGAAGGAATAGTCAATGATGAACAGGCCGGCAGAGCTGAACACTAACAAAAAGTCATGTTAAATGAATTCATTCAATCCAAGAACTTGATTTAATCTAATGAACTCTGCCCACATACTTTCTTTATATAACCTGTAAATAGCATGAGAAAGCAAAACTCACATGACATTCTCTATGCTTATGCCATTTACAATGCTAGAATTAAAGATGACATTTCAATGATAATACGTGTTTGTACAGGCATAAAACTGTTAGAATATTATGCCATTTTCATATGAAAGGCAAAATATATTCATGTGAAATCAAATTCACAACCAACAAATTAAGTAACAACTAGAGGATTAAAGGCAAACCAACACTTAATATACCTGTGCTGCCAATAAAAAATAAAAGATAAAAAATAATGACAAACTAAAATAAGGAAACTATTAAGATAGCAACCTCATCACCGTCACTGAGGGGTTGCTCTCCTACAATTTAAATCTCACCTTAGCCCGCATCTCTTCCATTGATCACACTTGTCTTGTCAACTTGGCTACGTCCTCCGAGCCACGATAGCCAACCTCATTTCTCACCCAATGCCACCCTCTCTGCCACCACCTGCCACGATGTGTGCACATAGCTACGTTATGATGGACCGCAACCGAGGGTTCACATGAGCGAGCCGTATATCGGTGTGCCAATTGCCAGGTACCTGAGTCGGTGCTGAGATAGAGGATCTCTGATGCGAGGGTGGCGAGGGATTTGTTGGTGAGGCCGGAGAATATGAAGGTTGGGGAGGTGGAGAGGAAGGGCGTGATTGATCGGCTAGTGGAGGAAGGGACATAGGAGATGGTATCTACGCTTCAATGTGGAAAAGGTTTTTTACCAAGTTTTTAGGGATTTGAGAACGGATGAAGATGTTCACGATTATATCTCAACGGTTTTCATTTCTTTGCTTTGAAGAACAAAAGGAGAGAGGGAGAGAGTTCTTAACATTAAAACACCTAGATGCGATTGTTCAAACCGGATCTAAAAATAGGCTGTAATTTTTAATCAAAGCATTCGAGCCGGTTTTATAAAACCGGCTCTCCCACTTCGCCTCTAAAGCCATAATTTAGTGTAGTGTGTGTAATATATATATATATATATATATAATTTTATTTTTTAATAAATTTCACTTAAAATTATGTAACTTTATATAAATAATATCTGTGTTTGGCTATGAAAATAAATATGAAACAATTTTCGACTAATTTGTAACAAACATGCTTTTATGTTGTTTCCAATGTTTTCTAAGATGTTTGCGTCATGTTTGAGTAATAAAAAATAACATAATTTTAAAAGTAATTCCATGTTCAATTACTTCGAGACTAAGTGTAATTCTCATCTATATTTGTGTACGGCTTAGATTTACATGAATGAATATATTCTAGAAAGGTTTATATATTTAATAATAGTTTAAAGCAGATAGTGTCGTACAAAATTTTTGCATGTAGATCTTTTTTTTTCTCAAGGTTTGTTTTTATTTTAAATACAAATTTTTGTTTTCAAAAGTTATAAGATTTTGATCCCAACGTAAGGTTCTCTTTTGCAACCTACAGATGCATGGAAAGAGCATAATTATATACCAGATGAGAATTATGTATAGGCCCTACTAGTGGTAAGTAGTTTTTTTTTGTTGCTTCTCATGCAAATGTCTCCCAAGTATATGCATCCAAGCATGCATTAAACATTTATTCATAAATTAAGCTTTGTATATGTAGATATATGATTTGCAAAAATTTTATGCACTGTTTGTGTAGTTAAACAAAAAGAAATAAAATATATAAAAGAAGAAAGAAAGAAAAGAAAAAAAAAGGAAGAAAAACAGAAAAAAGAATGAAGATGTCAAACAAGAGAGAAGATGGTGTTGTGCAAGAAATGGGTGATTCTAGGCTATTTATGGGGGCTATAGTGGGATAAATGAGGCATATGATCAGGAGAGAATTAGAGCAAATTCATGAGAGACTAGACTAGTTGGAAAATGTACGTGTGGAACATCCCAACACATTCCGCAAGCATGTCTGATGGGGAGAGTATAGCCTAGGGATGCTTAGAATGAAGATGAAGAAAATGGCCATGGTTCAATAGCGAGACATGGTGGATGGGAAGATGATAGGAAATGAGGGAAAATGTTTAGAGAAGATCAAAATCGGGAGGATAGGAGCTTGAGAAGCATCAAGATCATGATCCCACCTTTCTAGGGTAAAAATAATCTGGACGCACGCTTAGAGTGGGAAAAGAAGGTGAAGTTAGTATTTGATTACCATCATTATTCTGAAATCAAGAAAGTGAAGCTAGTGGTTGTGGGGTTATCTCACTATACGATAGTGTGGTAGGACCAGTTGGGTGACAAGTAGGAGGGGAAATAGGGAGCGGCTAGTAGAAACGTGAGATGAGTTGAAGACCATAATGAGAAAGCATTCCGTTCCTAGCCACTACTATTGGACTTGTACCAGAAATTACAAAACCTAAGGCAGGGAAATCGTAGTATTGATGATTAATTTAAGGATATGGAGATGGCGATGATCCGAGAAAATATAAACGAAGAATAGAAAGAGAGAAAAAAAAAGAAAAAGAAAAGTTGAAAATAAAAAGAACAAGAGAGGAAGGTATGAAAGAGTGAGTGCCCAAATTGAAAGGGGTTTGGCTTTGATGGTGAGAGGAAATGAAGGTGTGGCCTTGTAAAAGAAGGGTTGTGGAAAAATAGGGAGTATGGTGAAAAAAGCCATAGTTTTGAGGTAGCCTATGATAATGTTAGTGTATAAAGATGCATGCTTGAATACTAACATTCTCCATGATTGGTTGCCGAGTTCTGTTGACTCTCTTTTACAGGGATATGATGATGTGTTTCATGATGAATTGCCAGCAGGTATACCACCTATACGAGGAATTGAGCATCAAATTGATTTCGTACCTGGTTTCAAAAGTCCAAGAGTTGATGGATAAAAGATACATACGAGAAAGTATGAGAACATGTGCGGTTCTGGTGATTTTAGTGCCAAAGAAAATGGGACATGGAGAATGTGCATTGATTGCCAAGCAATCAACCAAATCACTGTAAAGTATCGACACCCTATTCCTGATTTAGATAACACCTTAGATAAATTGCATGAAGCTTGTGTGTTTTAAAAAATGATTAAAAAATTGGATGCCATCAAATTAGAATGAAAGAGTGGGATAAATAGAAAACTGCTTTCAAAACTAAATATGGATCTAGTTATGCCTTTTAGAATCACTAATGCACCATGTACTTTCATGAAATTGATGAATAAGTTTTTACGGTCTTTCATTGATAGATTTATAGTTGTCCATTTTGATAATATACTTATTTATAGCAAATCCATAAATGAGCATGTTAACCATTTAAAAAATCTGTTTGGATATGCTCAGGCAAGAGCGCCTATTTGCATAACTCAAGAAATATACCTTTTGTACAGATAAGCTTGTCTTACATAGTTTTGTTGTTAGTGCTCAAGGTATTCAGTTTGATGAGGAAAAAGTGAAGGCAATCCATGGTTGACCCAGTATGTTGAGGTGGGCTACATGCGGCTCCATGCATGTAGCCCATCTTACTATCTTATCAGCATGTTTTAGATTTCAGTACTAGGATTAGGCTTTTGTCACATGGGTTTTGTCTCCAATGAGCTGGCAATGATTCATTGGGTTCTATTTAAAGTTGTTAAGTTATGTTTGAATGAATTAGTCCATGTTAGACTCTTTCTGGCCAAATTTCATTGCTTAAACTCCAACAAACTGATATCAGAGCTGGCCGCCTGTTGTTCCTCATCTCGCAACACCCAAGCTAATGTACCGATCTTCAAGGGCGACAACTATAACTTGTGGAGTTTGAAGATGCGGACTATGTTCAAATCAAGGAGGCTGTGGACAATGGTGGAGAAGGGAGTAGTCGAAGAAGAAGACGATGGAAGATACAACGACGCCTTGGAGAAGGACGCCAAGGCTCTTTACCTTATTCAACAGGCCCTGGACGAGCGAATTCTTATCCGAATATCAGCCGCGACATCAGCAAAGCAGGCGTGGGATATCATACAGACAGAATATCAAGGAAATCCTGAAACGATTTCAGTGAAGATCCATGCTCTTCAACAGGAGTTCGCAGAGATGAAAATGAGAAATCATGGCGAAGACGTTCAGTCGTATGTCACCAGAGTTCTGGACGTGGTGTTCCAGATCCGGATGTTAGGGGAGGAGTCCCAGAGAAGACTGTCGTGTCGAAAATCCTAAGGAGCTTGGCGCCGAAGTTTCAGCATGTTGTTTCCACTATCATAGAAGCAAGGGATATGAACACTATCACTGTTGAACAGCTGAGTAGTGCGTTGAAGATACATGAGTCTATTTTGGCTCTGAACTCTGGGCGAGAAGAAGAAAAAGCCTTTCATGTAAAGAAGGGAGCAGAGAAGGTCATCACAGGCTCTCGGGGATGTGGAAGAGCTTCCTTTCCAGGTCGCTGGAGAGGCAGGGGGCGTGGCAGAGGCTCAGAACGAGGAGCTCACTTTGAGTTGAAGAACAGGTCGAAGATACAGTGTCATCACTGTAAAAGATATGGTCATATAAAAGCTCAATGCTGGTTCAAGGATAAAGAAGCAAATGTAGCTGAAAAGATTGAAGAAGAAGAGAAGGAGGCTCAACTCTTTATGGCTGGATAATCTCATAGCGAAATTAAGGATACTTGGCTGCTCCACAGCGGTTGTTCTAATCACATGACCGGCAATAAGGATCTTTTCCAACAGCTCGACGAAAGTATCAATCAGACGGTGAAGCTCGGTGACAGCAAAGTATTGAAGGTGGCCGGAATGGGAACTATTGTTCTCAAAACTAACTCTGGGTGCATGAAGAAATTAAAGCATGTGCATTATGTGCCAAAGCTGGCTCATAATCTCTTGAGTGTAGGTCAACTATTACACTCAGGCTGCACTCTGTTCTTTAATAACGAGGTTTGTGAGATCAAGGACAAACGGTCGGGTGCAATGCTGGCTCGAGTTTGGATGTCAAAACATCAGCTCTTCCACTTACGGCTGATGATATGGAAGCAGTGTTCATCACCTCAGAGGAGTTTGGAGTCTCTGATCTTTGGCATCAGAGGTTCGGTCACATAAGTTTATCAAGATTGCAGCTTCTTTCTAATAAGAAGCTTGTAAACGGGTTGCCAACTATAACACATATAAATCAGTGTGTTAAATGTACACAAGGGAAGCATACGAGGCAACCATTTCCAGACGAAGCCAGAAGTCGTGCGATAGCACCGCTTGAGCTCATCCACACTGATCTCTATGGGCCTATGAATACTCAAACAAAGGGAGGTAATCGTTACTTCTTGTTATTTACTGATGACTGTACGAGGTTTAGCGGGGTCTATTTTCTTCAAAACAAAGCCCAGGCCTTTGAATACTTTAAAACATTCAAGGTCTTGGTTGAGAAATAGATGCAACTTCCAATTAAAACTCTCAGATGAGACCGTGGTGGCGAATTCAACTCAAAGGAATTTGCAGAGTTCTGTGAAGCGGCCGGAATTAGAAGACAATTAACGGGGCCCCGTACACTCCACAGAAAAATGGAGTGGCTGAGCGACAGAACCGAACTCTGGTGGAAATGGCTCGATGTATGTTACAGCAAAGGAAAGTACCTACTGAACTATGGGCTGAGGCAATAGCAACTGCAGTATATTTACTCAATCGCTCACCAACTAAAGCTCTGAAAGATTGTACACCATATGAAGCATTGTATCGCATGAAACCATCAGTTCATCATCTAAAGATATTCGGCTGTTTAGCCTTTGCACTATCGCAACAGAGATCCAAGTTTGACCCAAAGTCTGTACCATTGGTGTTTATTGGGTACAGTAAGGAATCAAAGGCTTTTAGACTATTGGAGCCAATCTCAGGGAAGGTGATAATTAGTCGAGATGTCACCTTTCATGAAGGAAAAGGATGGAATTGGTCTGCTAATGAAAATGAACCTCAGTTCATTGTCTCTAATGAAGAAGTTATGCAAGAAGAGCCACAAGATTTTGAACACACCTCAAGAAATCTCAGAAGGACAAACTATTACACCTCAGAGGTATAAAACTATTCAAGAGATATATGACAATTGTTCTTTTGTATTTGCAGCTACAGAACCTTTTAATTACACGGAGGCTGTGACTCAAAGAGAATGGAAAGAAGCAATGGACGAAAAGATTGCTTCTATAACAAAAAATAATACATGGACTCTTACAACTCTTCCTGAAGGAAAGAAATCAATTGGGCTGAAGTGGGTCTTCAAGCTTAAGAGCAATTCAGACGGTAGTTTGCTCAAAAGGAAGGCACCCTGGTCGCGAAAGGGTTTGCTCAAGTCCCAGGAGTGGATTTCGATGAGGTCTTCGCACCTGTTACTAGACTTGAAACAGTGAGGATATTCCTCGCTGTGGCTGCACAGCATCAATGGGAGGTTCGACAGCTTGATGTTAAAGCCGCATTTCTCAATGGAGAACTGATTGAGGAGGTTTACGTGTCTCAGCCGGAGGGATATATACAGAAGGGAAAAGAGCAACATGTATATAAATTACACAAAGCCCTCTATGGCCTTGGTCAAGCTCCCAGGGCTTGGAATTACATAATTGATGATCATTTCAACAAACTAGGCTTTCAGAGGAGCTTGAATGAACCTACAGTATACAAGAAAGTTGATCAAACCTTGGGTATTCTACTACTCTGTGTCTACGTAGACGACATAATATATACAGGGTCTTCAACTAAGCTGATGGAGAATTTCAAAAGAGACATGATGGTGACTTTCAGTATGACTGATCTGGGTGTTATGCATTACTTTTTGGGGCTTGAAGTGAAGCAAAGATCGGGTGTAATCACTGTCTGTCAACGAAGTTTTGCTTCCAATTTATTAAAGAAGTTAGGATTGTTACATTGCAAAAGCACTCCTACTCCAGTGAACACTAATGAGAAACTAAGCCTGCCAGATGGATCACCGGAGGTCGACAAGGTGTTGTATCGCAGCACTGTGGGGAGCTTACTATATCTTACTCACACTCGACCCGATATAGCCTTTGCTGTAAGCGTGGTTTCGCGGTTCATGCAAGCTCCATCAAGGCATCACATGGGGGCAGTGAAGAGAATCTTACAATATATCTCAGGGACAGTGAATCTGGGAATAAAATATCATCATGTATCAAATTTTCGTTTGGAAGGGTATGTTGACAGCGACTGGGGAGGCTCAGTCGATGATCGGAGAAGCACGTCGGGTTGGTGCTTCAACATTGGGTCAGGGGCGGTGGTGTGGAGCTCAAAACGCTAAGAGATCACTGCACTATCGAGTACGGAGGCAGAGTATGTCGCTGCGACTGCGGCGGCCTATCAGGCAGTTTGGTTGCGACTCTGCTCTTCGATCTGGGAACAAAGCAGAGCGGTGCTACCATCATTCACTGTGATAACACTGCCGCTATCGCTATTGCCAAGAACCCAGTTCTGCACGAGAGAACCAAACATATCGAGGTAAGATACCACTTCATTCGGGGACTAATTACAGGCGAAGATATTAAACTAGTTCATTGCAATACCAATAATCAAATGGCAGACATCTTCACCAAGGGAGTATCAGCTGTGAAGCTGGAGTCTTTCAGGATGGTACTGGGGCTGTGCGACTTCTGAACAAGGGGGCGTGATGAGATGCGTGTTCAGAAGTAGGCGGCGAAGGCAGGATGGTTACTCAAACAAAGATGGGCTACATGCAGCTCCATGCACGTAGCCCATCTTACTATCTTATCAGCATGTTTTAGATTTCAGTAATTTACTTATTCCAAAGTACTAGGATTAGGCTTTTGTCACATGGGGTTTGTCTCCAATGAGCTGGCAATGGTTCATTGGGTTCTATTTAAAGTTGTTAAGTTATGTTTGAATGAATTAGTCCATGTTAGACTCTTTATGGCCAAATTTCATTGCTTAAACTCCAACATGTTGAACGTTGCCCAGGTAAGGAGTTTACATTGGCTTGCAAGCTTCTATCATCGTTTTGTGAAAGATTTTAGCACTGTAGTTGTCCCGTTGATAAAGATCATAAAGAAAAATGTTGGGTTCACATGGCAAAAAAAACATGAAAAGCGTTTGTGTTATTGAAAGAAAAATTAATTAATGCTCATTTATTTGCTTACCCTGATTTTGATAAAACCTTTGAGGTTGAATGTGATGCCTTTAGAACAAGTATTGGTGTTGTTAATGCATGAGGATGACCAATTGCATATTTCAGTGAAAAATTAAATCGGCTAGCCTTAAGCTACCCTACATATGAAAAGGAGTTGTATGCATTGGGTTGTGCATAGTGGTGACAAAAGATTTTCTAAGGCTTGTTTCTCTATTACAGATGTTGCTTCATTTGTCCTTGTTTTTTGGCCCCTTTTATATTTAATTATGGCCTCCACACTTGAGTTCTCCCTACAAGTGATGCTCTAAGGAGGGTTTGATCAAGGTATGCAATTATCTACAAAGTAAAAAAATAAATGAATAAAAATTAGTTACATGAAAATAAGACCCTAATGTACATTAGCCACATGCAGTTCATTTCGTTTGTGACTTGGACTTTCATTCTTGCGTATGCATACATGCATATGAAATATATATATAGACACACACACACACACACACACACACACAAAATGAGAGTATACGGGTAAGTTTTACTGGTGGACACAAAAGTTTTCATATATAATGCTATGGCCACAAATGTTTCTTTTTTGTAACATGGTGACTGCATAAGTTTGTTCCGGGCACACGCATGGCCACAAGGCCTTGTTTGATGGTTGTTTCTAGCAAAAACGCTGATGTGGCTACCAACAAATCATTATAAAAGTTTAGAGATGATGATGTGGCTGCTACGTCAGAGCCTAATCTTCATGTCGGGTAAGTTTCACTAGTGGTCACAAAAGTTTTTAAATATAACGTTATGCCAAAAAATCTTTTGGTGAAGCCAATGTTTTCACCCTTGTGTTTTCTCTTTATGTAAAGTCTTCCTGCCTCTCATCTTGTTCAATGTTTCAGATTGGATTATGGGGTCTTGGTCACTCTTAGGCCATGAATCTTTGCCACTTGAGTTTAAGATGCCCTATATTTCCATAAATGTGTCGATCTTATGATAAAGGATCTAAAATTGCATGGTTACATGAGACCTTACTCAATTGACATTGTGATGTGAACCCATCAACTCGTGACAAAACCATAATACAATTAACTGGAATGGTTTGCTAAAGCTAGCTTGGGATGAAACCTCGACTTGTTGCTTATGTCAAGCAAGAAGCCCGGTATATAAAAAAACTACAAATCAACTGCGGAAGACTGATTGATAAGTTGATGGTTAAGTGCCACGGAAAATCTTATAAGCTTGAAAGAACCAAAGAGAATTAAAAAATCTCACAAATATTCTTATGAAAAGTAGTCTTTTTAGTTCAATCTAAAAGGCTTTCTAAATAGAGAACTCAATAAATTTTTACGACTAACAAAGTCTCTAAATTAATACTAAAATTCCTAAATTGTTCAAACAAAATAGAGAAAGTACTAATTTCTTGGCATGCAAGCCGTACAATCCCCAAATTTGGGCAAACTGAATGAAGAATAAAATAATAATTATTTTGCTAAAATTGTGAAGCACCTTCTTCATCACCTTCAATAGATCTCTACACATTAGCTTGGGTCCAAACTTCTTTGATCAGCCCATTTAAAAGCCTCTTTGAAATTGCTTACTTCACTACGAGTGACTAAACCAATTGGAGCTTGAATCAGAGTTTTTATAGTCATGTACTCATAATTCCCCTCCTCTAGAGAAGGATTTGCCCTCAAATATGTACTTGCATAAGAAGGACTCAAATTGATAACTTTAAAAGTAGCACTAACAATATACTCATATGGTTGATCTAATAGATATGTGTGGTCATTAATTTGTTCAAAAACTTGAAATTGGACCATCTCTTCCTTGAAGCAACTTGGAACGCCTTTTATCTCTCATGTTGCCTTTCTTGTTTTGCAAACTGCTCAATCCACCTCTCCATATTTAGCCGTGCCTTCTCCTATATCTACTTAACAAATTCAGCTTTTTTTTTATACATCCAAGTTATATACTCGAAACCAAGTAATGGTGTTAGAACACTAGAGACAACTAAGTAAAACCGTAAACAACTTTAAATGGAGAAAACTTAGTTGCAGAATGAACAACATGATTAAAGCAAACTCAACCATGTGGTAAACAATTTTCCCATGTTTTTACATACTTTGAGTCAATAATGTAGATAAATCCCTATTAAATACTTTGATTTGACCATCAGTATGAGGGTGACACATTGATGGCAGCACAGTGCTTGTTCAACCAATCTATACCAAGTATGGCATCAAAATCCCAAATCTCTAGTGGAATCAAGTTTGCCTCATACTCAACTACACCGACCCTAACTAGACACCCCTTAAACTTCTCACCTCTAGCTATCTCCTCCTCAGGAGGAGACTAAACCACTAATGGACATATGAGAGGGGACAATGTTCTATAGATATGGTATGCAAATGCAGAGCTTGTAAAAGACTTCTCAAACATAGGGTCAATTAAAATGCTAGTAGCATGTTGGAAGATAGGCAAAATAGCTTTGATCACATTCAGCATGTCCTCGGCATCCTCATTGGTCATGGCAACGACTATGGTTTGAGATCTAAGCTGAGGTCGTTACACCCCCACTTGTGGGACATTACTGGCAACAACTGATGTAGCAGCAGTGGCGGGGTTGTAGCAGCAAGTTGTTCAATCTTAGATAATGCTGGATGACTAAAATAAGCAAATGGTGATGAATATCCCAACAAACTTCTTTCTAGGCACGTTGACTTGAGTTGACCTAGTCGCCCACACTTGAAGCATCTATGTGATCCCATACTTAGATGAAATGAAATCAATTGCAGGTTGAACAATAAGGAATAAGGCCATATGATCTTAATCCCTATACCCCACCAATGTTAACTGAACTTTTCTGATTACCAAGTTATCGAGGTGGTGCATAACCAGAACTTATAGCTGTAGTGCCACCCGAAGCACCTCCACTTCTCAACCTCATAAATGGTGGAGAAAACTCTGGGTTCTTTCTTCTAGCAACATTTTCCCTAATCCTTCTTCTTTCTTGGACTAGCTTCTACATCCGAAGAGCCAACTGTACCATCTCTCTATAACTCTATGTATGTGAGACTGACACACACCCTTTGCATCTCCACAAGTGCACGGGTCGTCAAATAATATAGTGGACCCAGCGAAGAGTTAGGTTGTCGAATTGCAGGGAGTAAGAATACTAGTATTGACCACAATAAGAGTCATCTAGGTAGAGTGCAACAGAAAATACACACGAAATATTAAAGAAAAACGAAAGCTGAAATAAGAAGAAGAACGATTGTTGGATGAGACAGGGGTTACTTAGACAGTAATCCCTTAGGGTTGTGACATAAAGCAGAAGATTCTAGAAATACTTCTTACTCTAATGGATGAGAGGCACCCATAACCTACAGTTCCCAGACTCCCTCTCATGGTGGACTAGGGTTAAGGAGTGCCGGGCATTAGTGGAGAATTTTCTCGACACAAAGCCCTACTCAGCTGTTCTTCGCTGTAGGGTTCCTAATGCAGGTCAACTTTGGTTTCCTAACCTAGGCTTCTTACTCTCTCAATATAAGTAGCCCCTGATCGCATGCAACTCCTTAAAGGAGAATTCTCTCAACTAAAGGGTTACATGATCGCTCAGAGCTCAAGACAAATACTAAGGTAGGATGACCTAAGTGGAGGGGAAGAGAACAATCCTCTACCTACAGGCTCACTCTTTCAACCCTCTTGGATTCAGAAGAATGACACATTAACAGGTTTTAATCGCACATTAGTCTTTCGGATTTAATGCGTTTTCACAGCACGTTAGCAATCAAGCAACAAGCAATATGAACAATTCATAGATTCAACTTGAACAATGCATTTCATAATCAAAACTCACATACCATTATATAAAAGAAGTAAATCTAGATTCCGATATAAAATAACCCTAAGGTTTCATGCATGCCCAAGTCCCCAATTGAGAGTTTAGCTCCTCATTAAGTAAGAAAAAATCAAACAATCATACAAGATCATATTCATAGACATGAAAATAAACGACACTCCCTCAAGAATTGATGGTGAATGGATCAACTCGAAGTTCCCCTTGAAGTTGGCGAAGTGATTATTCTTGATCGCGCCAATGCCCTAAGAAATGGTGATGATAGTGATGATGAAGACGATGAGCACCAGCAAGCTTTCCTTCTCTTGAAAGGGTGAATATCGCCTCTGACCTCGCAGCCTTCAAGAATCCCTCTCTTTGGCCTAGTCCTCTCCAGCCACCTCCCCTAAAACTCAACTCCCCTTCTCAGAAAATCAATAATGTCTTCTTATACCCCCAATGCTTACTAGCGGCGTACAGCCGTAAACCCAGGCCGTAAGTCTCGGTCGTTTCTGTTGATCGCGTGCCTTTTGGTCTGGCTTACGGCCATAAGCTCTTTCAGTAAGGTCTTATGTTTCTCTATTATGTTCCCACTTGCGGCCATAAGTGTGGGACCGTTAGCTTGTCCTACCAGCTCTGCGATCACTCCTTATAGGAGTTAATTCCCTTTGTAACGTCCTTTGGATGATCCTTACGGCCTAGCTTACTGGCGTAAGCTGATGTCGTAAGGTCTTGTGTTTAGCTCACATTCTCCTTACGGGTAAAAGTACACCTGTAGTGGCTTCTGTATGAGGCTTACGTTCCCTTTACGGATGTAAGCGGCAACCCATAAACATTGTACTCTTAACTTTACCCTTCTTCTTACAGGCATAAGTGTCTTAAGTAAACCTCTCTGGCTACCCCTTATGGTCCAACTTACGGCCGTAAGGATGACTATAAGTGCTTCCGTTTGACAATTAGCTCTTTTACGGGCATAAGAATGCCTGCAAGGTCTTCTGAATAGGACTTACAGTGGTAACCTAGGGCGTAAGCATCTCGTAAGTGGTTCTGGCTCCCACCTATGCCGGGAAAGCGTTATCTTCTGCATTTTGATTCCTAATTGCTTCTTTTGGCTCTTTTTTATCTTTAAACTCCATCTAGTGTCTGCAAAGACAATTCACACTTGATTTAGTCTCGTTTTCCACATAATCACTCTAGTACTGACTCGATAACTATACAAATTGATATATAAAATATAGTATAAATGTATACTTATCAAACTCCCCCACACTTAAAGATTTGCTTGTCCTCAAGCAAAAAGAACAAAAAACAATGAAATCTAGAAGTGGAGTGTTGATGACTTCAGGCAAATAAGAGCTGGTGAGTTCAAAAGCATCGACCAACAGTGCTAGAGTAGTAAAATTTTTAGGCATTAGAAATCAGAAAAACCCATTCAAGACCAATGAGTGTGAGTGTGTCAACTCAATCTATTTCACTTTGTATAATAAGCATGATTTTTTATGAAAAGAAATTCCCAAAACCTGGTTTAAAATCACAACGTGGTAGCTTCACACATCATCTAAGGTAACCCTTTCTCTCCGGATCCTGTAGAGTGGCTTTCATACTTAGGGATGGTAGCTCTTTCCATGGTCAGATCCTAAGAGAGTGGTAGCTTTCACTCACATCCAGTGATAGCTCTTTCTCTTACTAGCGCATACACTGTATTCGACTTGTCAAGAGTAACTACACATAACAAAAGGGGTAGCTTTTTCCACCTCCATGTGCAAAAAATTGAACATTTACTTTTGTTTCTCAAGTTTCGTTCTGTCTAGGGTTAAAATGAAAAGCAAAAATATGTGCAAAAACATGCATTTAAAACAAGTTAAAACAAATGAGTCGTGCATTTAAAGCATTGGTCAAGGAATTGAACAAAAATTGAAAAATAAATAGGGGTCTAAAAATAACTATACTAGTACGTGATGAATAGATGATGCGTCTCCGCAACAACACAACAGGGTGATGTGTGTCAACCCCTTGCGTTACCGCAAGTGCACGGGTCGTCAAGTAATAAAAGTGGACCCAAAGGGTCGGGTTGTCGAACCACAGGGAACAGAAGTACTAGTAATAGCCTCTCTTTTGTTATCTAGCCTAATGAGTGTAGTGTGTGATGATCTAATAGCCAACACTAAGAGTGTCACCACAAGTGCGCAGGAAATAAAAGGAAAAGAGTTCTTAATCAATAAAAGTGAGGTATCCGGACAATGCTCCCCCTAGGATTCGGGTGTTTGATGTAGATTACAAGTGTTTGTAAACGAAAACAATGAGTCGTGGGTATCCAAAGGTATAACGGCCCCTGCCTCCAGGTCACCGATAACTAGTCCCCTACGAGATCCCGGTGGAGAATTCTCTCGACGCCTCACACCACATATGACTGCTTAAAACTCTAGGGATCCCAAAGATATAACCAATTCCTAAAAGTAGATCTAACCCTGCCTCTAGGTGAAAGATCCCTAACCCCCTACGAGGTCCCGGCGGAGAATTCTCTCAACGCCTCACAGCACATATGGTTGCTTGACACTTAGGGAATATGGAGATAGGAAATATCCGTCGGAAGGGAAAGGGGACACTCCGCTATCTCACGGCTCACCCTCTCAACCCTCTTTATTCTTGGTAATTCTAAACTTAGCGGTGATCTCTCTCTTCACTAGATTGAATAAAACATGCAAGGCGATTAATAATCAAATCAAAAGCACAAACAAGCATTAAGAACTCAAGAGTAAAACTCAAACTGATAAATTCGAATAGAAACACAATGTAAATCTAATGAAAATAAGAATCCTAGGGTTTACATGTCCGAATACCCTCTAGGGGTTTAGCTCTCCATGGAGCGAGTCACAAAACAAATAATAAATTGAGAATAAAGTTCCAAAGACATAAAGAATAACCCCCTTGAATCCGTGATGATGGTCTTGATGGGTAGTTTCCACGTCTGGATTGAATCCACTCCGAAGCTAGGTCGCCGATGGCTTCCTTGATGCTATGATGGAGGAGGAATCGATCCAAGTTGGTGAGGAAAGCTTCCCAAAGCCGCAAAGAACTCCTCCCAAGCCCTAGCTGCCTTGTCTCTCGAAAGTGGCCGAAAAAGATCTCTAAAAATTATCACAAGGCGGCTTTTATAATTTGAATTCGGGGCACATGCTCGTGTGGTAGGGTGTGTGCCTTTCTATGCTTTGAAATCCTCAAGAACCTTCTTCTGCTTTGTACGGAAGCTGGGACATGGGCGTACTACTGCCTTTGTGCCCTTTCGGTTTGTGTAATAACTTGTACCCCTCCGAAAGTTGGCAACACCCCCATGCATGTGAGGACAACTTCTGATTGTGGCCTTGAAACGTGTCATCACACCATATCTTTGCTTCTTCCTGAACGTCATGTCTCCAAAGCCCTGTTTGTACAAAAGAACACAAAACACACCTTGTTAATGCTAAAACCTGATAAAAGTGATGCTCAATGCATGTAAACTGATATTATAAAATATATATAATCAAGCACTTATCAATAGACACAAATGAACTCACACTAATCATTGTACTAGGCTATCATCAGTCATATAGTGTAGAGTGAAACAAGCATGCACACCCTCCCCCACACTTAAAATCATACATTGCCCTCAATGTATGTAAGAAAGAATATATAAAGATAATGTACTTAAAATAATTACTTGAGGTGGAAACACAAGTACTTCCCTGATCAAAATAATTATCACAATAAAAATGGCTGGGACGCGCGAATTCTTGGGGATCCAATTGAGCGGGGGCCATTCCAAGCCAAAATAGACCGAGTGAGCACCCTATTTGTAAATTGAAGTAGTGGATAAAGCATAAAATAGCCTGCAAAACCAAGTGCACAATTAAAGCTCAAAAAAATAAAAATCAAAATAAACAGAACAAAAGAAATAACTGAAATAGCGTATGCACTAAATGTTTGAAATAAAAACATGAGTGGCAGGGCCAACCCTTGCCATGTACAAAAGGACAATGGAAATAAAAATAAAGCAAAGAGGTAGGGGGAGCGTGCTCATGATCTAGTGTTAGGTCAACAAGGGGGCTCAGGAGCTCCAGACTCAGGTGCGGCGGCATTAGGAGGGAGCAGGCTCGCCAACATCGTCAAAGCACGGCGGAGGTCGGCCTCCATCAGTGTTACTGACTCTTGAATCTCTGTCTAGCCTACTCGGAGAACTTGCTGCTCCTCTTGGATCGTGGCCACCTGCTTGCGAATAGCATCTCTGGGTCATGCCGGAGCAGATGGTGCAGTCGCTGATGGTAGGGCTGACGAGCTAGAGGTCTCCTCAGAATCCTTGTCTAAGCTATCCTCACCCCCATTTGTCATCTGATCAGCTGCCCGCGGGGTGAGAATATACCTGGATCCCCTGCAAGTCACCATCTCCATCAGTCAAAGGGTATCCAGGACAAGGGGTGTCATGGTGCTCACGACCTCCTGCCTCTCTAGGCTGTTTACCAACCCCATCCCTCTAATGAATCACGTGATGTAGGGGTCGGCAAAGATTGCGCTCAAATAGGCGTGTTGGCCTTGATGTGCAATGAAATCTGCCAGCACGTACCCTAAGTGAAGGGGCCGGCGCTCGATCATACTGTGTAGCCAGAGAAGCTGCTGCCGCCCTATGACCCCAGTGCTGTAAACCCGCCATGGAAAACATCGCACCATGACGGCGTGTACATACCTATGGGTGGGGCAAACAAGGTAAGTGGTCTTGGTGAAACCAGGCTCGTAGTTCCTGCCGGTCGTCAGCTCCATCCAAACCCGTCCTACTGATCGACACAAAGTGTGAATCACCCGCAAGCGCACGGGGTCGTCAAGTAATAAACCACTCGTGCACGCACAAGTGGATCGTATTCCCAAGGGGCCCGAGGAGCTACCTTACTCACTTCTCACTTGTTGTTTAGCTCACCGATTCCATTGTTTTAAGAGAATAGATAAGAAAGAAAAAAAATAACAACAAGAGAAATTTTCTAAATAAATGCGACTGAATCAAAACACGGGAGATGCTCAGGGATGAAAACGATCATGGATGAGGATCCCCAAGGGGGCTACTCAAGTGAGTAGGATAGTTGAGAAATTAAGTATGTGGCTAGTTGGACCGAGAAAACCTAAGCTTAGGTCAACCCGATGGTCACGGCAATTGACCCCTAACCCGGTACAAGTGTTGAATAAGGAATTTCTTCCACTCAACCTCTCACACGGTTGCAAGGAGAATGATGGTTTCCTCAAGTTAGGGTGGAAACACTAGTTAGTTTTCAACCCTAGAAATGGAGGGGTACAAATACCCGATGGTCACGGCGTATTTATACAATAATCCCTTCCAAGTTTGGTAGAGTTTAGCACTAATGCAATGGTCATGTTACAAAGGGCTACCAAGAATTTGATACAACAATTAAGCATATGTACCAAAACAATCAAGAATACCAAACAAGGATCACAACAAGCCAATCATACAATAAATAGCTCAAATAATCCAAAACATCACATGTTTTGCCCCCAAGGTTCACATACATCCGGTGACCTTGGGGTTTAGTTGTTCATGTTCAACAAATCCACCACACAAACCATGCAAATAACTAAAATAAACATGAGGAACACTCCCTCAAATGGTGAAGGCCGAATGCCGCTTGAATCCCCCGAGAAAACCTTCCGAAGACGCCACTCGAAGGGGTGGCTTCCCGTTGTCTTCAACCTCCAAACAATGAAGCTTTTGAAGTAGATCCTCCTAGATCTTGCTCTCCTCACCTAAGAAAACCCGAATTTTCTCTCCTTTTGCCCTCCAAAATGGTGTAGAAATGATGTCCAAACCCTAGCCTTCTTTCTCCCCCAAAAGCTCTCTCAAAGAAGATGAAAACGTTCCTTTCAAAATGCCCTAGATCGCCCTTAAAACCCCAAATCCCGATGGGTAAACGGGTCAGCATAAAGCCGGTATGCTGCCCCCTCGGGATTTCTACTTTTCTGCCGAGAAGTCCGCGATGAGCTACAGTAACTGCTACAGTGAATGCTACAGTACCGTTCTACAGTCCCCCCATCTCGAAAACGCTGTTTTGGTGTCGAATTCGCTCCCCATCTCGTCGTCGAGTCCCCAGGGCTTCTGGCTGGCCTGAAATATAAAAATAAAGCAATTTAGACCTAAAAGGGCATAGATTCAACAATAAGATATGAAAATAATACATAATACATACATGTAAAATATGTACTTTTAGACGTTTATCACCTACCGTCTGGCTGGTTAGAAAATCTATCAGCAACTTCTGATATTAGGAACCTCGGATCTAATCCTCGTCATACAGCCCCATGATCTTCGCAAACTCTGACAAGGTCTGTGTCCGGTACTCACCGAATAGTTGGAAGCGTATCCTCGCAACTCGATTGAATCCCACTAGCCCACGGTTGAGCTCAAAAGAACTCAAGACCTCGAGCGTAACGTCTCGGTAGGCCGGCTCCTCCACCGAGAACAAACGGGACCATCCTCCATTCTGTAGCATCCCTTAGACCTCTCCTTCTAACCCCTACTCGGTAAGAACAGGCCAGTCCACAGTACGGGACTGTCAAAACCGCTTTATCATCAAGCGGTTAAACCACTCTCGATAGCGTGGGGAGGAAAACGTTAGGCCTGAGCGGGCCACAGCCGATGATGGTTCTACTGCATTAACTTGAACTCTCTTCAATGGTTGAGAAGCAACGCTCTTGGTTCGAGGCATCCTACAAGTTAAAGAATAGTGTTAAGTTAATGTACGTTCTAAAAATCCTAATTCAGAGGTGCTTATGGGCTGATTACGGTAGTGCCTACGACCGTATGCATCGGAATAGTCATCCTTACTTGGGGTCTTACGGCCGTAAGCCTCGAGCTCAGGATGTTTACAACATTCAATCTAGGATGCTCACAATCATCAAATCAACACACTCACAGTTCTAATTAACGGATTAAAAGCTCAAAACAAGCAAGAAATGGTAAAACAAGAAATACCTCAAATTCGAAGGAGAGAAATGAGAAAAGAAAATGGAAGGCGACTTCCACGGCTTTCAAATGGTGCCTAAGTGCTCTCCCAATGTCCCAACGAGCTTGGGGAGAGGAAGGAAGGTAGGAAGGGTACCCGCGGTGAGTGGGAATAGTACAAGTGAGGAAAATAGATTTCAAAGGTTGTCGGCGGCGCCTTAAACCTAACTGCATACGGCTGGCTTACGCTCGTAAGTCGGGCCGTAAGGTTCTCTGGATTTCCTATATGGGGCCACTTACAGGCGTAAGTACGGCCACGTAAGGCCTCTCACCTTCTTATAATCGGGGTTTACTAGCCGTACAGGGTTTGAATGTTAGAGCATAAGCCCTACTGTTTTCCTGTTACGAGCTCCCCCTTACGGCCGTAAGTGATGTTGTAAGGTCCTCTGAAAAGAATCATGCAGAGGATTATCGGCCATAAGTGGTTATAGATTTGTCCCGTAAGATTCTCTAGCTCCCACTTAAGGTTACGCTTACGGGTGTAAGTCGCTCCCCGTAAAGTCCTCGGCAATTCTCTGCCCATTCTTTACAGGCTGTAAGCTAGATCGTAATCATCTCTGTGGAGGCATTAGGGCCTGGCTTACGGGCGTAAGCGTTCCTGAAATACTGGCAGAGTCTCCCCTGCTCTAATTTGCATACCTCAATACAACAATTTCTAACATGCAACTCAAGCATGATCAACAAGAACAAGCAAAAGGGACAGATATGAAAATTTGATCGCTAGAAATAGTGCAAAAGTGTAAAACAAACCAACAAGCACAACAGAACAAAGAATAGCAAAAGCAAAAGCAAGAGGGAAAAATAAAATACGGAAAAAAACTTGGGTTACCTCCAAAGAAGCCCTTGTTTATTGTCTATAGCTTAACAAAACATAAGTTCTTACCTCACGGAGGCTCCTCTAAATAGAAAACGTCCTTACCTGCTGACTGGAGTTGGTTGTTATATGGCTTCAAACGATGTCCACTAACCTTGAATTGACCTTGCTCTGGATGAGAGACCTCGATTGCCCCATAAGGTGTTACTTAAGTAACTGTGAAGGGGTCGAACCACCTGGATTTCAGTTTTCCTGGAAATAATAGTAGCCGCAAATTAAATAGTAGAACTTGATCTCCAGGTTTGAAATTTTTATGTTCACGAATATGGTTATCATGGCATTGACGCATTCTTTCCTTGTACAAATCTATGTTCTCATAAGCTTGGCCTCTCCATTCATCCAAGATATGTGAATAGTCTCTTCAGAAATTTTACTACAATGCGGGCATCGTTTACAGGTAATGCTTGAGCTTCCACCCACTTAGACACATAGTCCACTGCTACTAAAATATATTTATTCCCATTGTAATTAGGGAATGGTCCCATGAAATCAATCCCCCAGACATCAAACACCTTACAAAACTTCATTGGATTATGTGGCATCTCATCTCAGCGAGATAGACTCCCTGCTCTCTGACATTTGTCACACCTCTGAACAAATTCCCAAGTGTTTTGAAATATAGTTGACCAGTAAACCCTGCGGATGATACTTTCTCAGCAGTTGTACTCTGGCATAATGATGTCCTGTCGGTTCAGAATGGCAATACTCCAAGATGTTCCACCCCTCATTTCTAGAAACACATCTCCTTATAACCTGATCTGCACATAACCGAAAAGGATAGGGGTCATCCCAGAAATAGTACTTGAGATCACTGAAGAATTTTTTTTCCATTGCTGATATGTCCACTCCTTCGGAAGAACTCTCCCCAATAAGTAATTAGCGAAATTTGCAAACCAGGGGGTATCTATTTCCTCAGTGTTGTGTACTGCGTATAAATGTGCCTCAGGAAATGATTTGTTAATTTCTAATCGCTCAAGCTCTCTACCAACAATTTCTCCCAACCGAGATAAGTTATTAGCAGCTAAATTTTTAGCACCTCTCTGATACGCCCCTTGCGTAACCGCAAGTGCACGGGTCGCACAAGTAGTAAAATGTACCGAGGACGATACCTTCCATGTCTGGAGATCTTATGACCGACGACGATACCTTCCTACACCATAATATAGTATTTTTCCCAGTTCAGAACCAAGCTTGTCTAATGACACCTTTTAAGAACTCGTTCCATGATGAGTGCTTTTCATATATATATTTCATATGCATTACACCCGATATTTACTTGTTCTTTCACTATTACTTGTATAATTCGGTGCTATTTAAGGTATTTTGAGTTTAATGTGCAGATATTTAAAGGTGATTTAGAGGAGAATTTACATCAAAAGGACTTAAAGGGAAGTTCGTCAAGGCAAGTGATGCGTCTCCGCAACAACATAACAGGGTGATGTGTGTCAACCCCTTGCGTTACCGCAAGTGCACGGGTCGTCAAGTAATAAAAGTGGACCCAAAGGGTCGGGTTGTCGAACCACAGGGAACAGAAGTACTAGTAATAGCCCCTCTTTTGTTATCTAGCCTAATGAGTGTAG
Source organism: Dioscorea dumetorum (assembly GCA_902712375.1). NCBI lineage: Eukaryota > Viridiplantae > Streptophyta > Magnoliopsida > Dioscoreales > Dioscoreaceae > Dioscorea > Dioscorea dumetorum. Next base: position 9,637,728 of record CACTHL010000128.1, on the reverse strand, counting down.
TGTGTGATGATCTAATGGCCAACACTAAGAGTGTCGCCACAAGTGCGCAGGAAATAAAAGAAAAAGAGTTCTCAATCAATAAAAGTGAGGTATCCGGACAATGCTCCCCCTAGGATTCGGGTGTTGGATGTAGATTACAAGTGTTTCTAAACGAAAACAATGAGTCATGGGTATCCAAAGGTATAACGGCCCCTGCCTCCAGGTCGCCGATAACTAGTCCCCTACGAGGTCCCGGCGGAGAATTCTCTCGACGCCTCACACCACATATGACTGTTTAAAACTCTAGGGATCCCAAAGATATAACCAGTTCCTTAAAGTAGATCTAACCCTGCCTCCAGGTGAAAGATCCCTAACCCCCTACGAGGTCCCGGCGGAGAATTCTCTCGACGCCTCACACCACATATGGTTGCTTGACACTTAGGGAATATGGAGATAGGAAATATCTGTCGGAAGGGAAAGGGGACACTCCGCTATCTCACGGCTCACCCTCTCAACTAACTTTACTCTTGGTAATTCTAAACCTAGCGGTGATCTCTCTCTTCACTAGATTGAATAAAACATGCAAGGCGATTAATAATCAAATCAAAAGCACAAACAAGCATTAAGAACTCAAGAGTAAAACTCAAACTGATAAATTCGAATAGAAACACACTGTAAATCTAATGAAAGTAAGAATCCTAGGGTTTACATGTCCGAATACCCTCTAGGGGTTTAGCTCTCCATGGAGCGAGTCACAAAACAAATAATAAATTGAGAATAAAGTTCCAAAGACATAAAGAATAACCCCCTTGAATCCGTGATGATGGTCTTGATGGGTAGTTTCCACGTCTGGATTGAATCCGCTCCTGAAGCTAGGTCGCTGATGGCTTCCTTGACGCTATGACGGAGGAGGAATCTATCCAAGTTGGTGAGGAAAGCTTCCCAAAGCCGCAAAGAACTCCTTCCAAGCCCTAGCCGCCTTGTCTCTCGAAAGTGGCCGAAAAGATCCCTAAAAATTATCACAAGGCGGCTTTTATAATTTGAATTCGGGGCTTTACGAGGGAAATTTCACACGGGCGTGTGAAGTACTTTCCTACAGTAATGCTACAGTAACTGCTACAGTACTTCGCTACGGTAAATGCTACAGTGATTCCCCCCGGAAGTCTTCCTTGGAGTCCACACTGTCGGGCACATGCTCGTGTGGTAAGGTGTGTGGCTTTCTATGCTTTGAAATCCTCAAGAACCTTCTTCTGCTTTGTACGGAAGATGGGACATGGGCATACTACTGCTTTTGTGCTCTTTCGGTTTGTGTAATAACTTGTACCCCTCCGAAAGTTGGCAACACCACCATGCATGTGAGGACAACTTCTGATTGTGGCCTTGAAACGTGTCATCACACCCTATCTTTGCTTCTTCCTGAACGTCATGTCTCCAAAGCCCTGTTTGCACAAAAGAACACAAAACACACCTTATTAATGCTAAAACCTGATAAAAGTGATACTCAATGCATATAAACTGATATTATAAAATATATATAATCAAGCACTTATCAAAACTCCCCCACACTTAAGCTTTTGCTTGTCCTCAAGCAAACTAAACATTCATTACAAGGAAAGAAAGAATAAGTGCTTGGCCTCAGGTTCACTAGAAAGTATAAGAGTATGATTCTATAACAAAGGGGAAAAACTATTTAACACCAAACAGCTCAGTCAATGCTCTAGAAAACAATCCAATGACAAGAAAGAAAAAGAAATCCGAAAGCGTGTGTGTGTGGAAAAACTCATCTCAATTCGACTCTATGTCCACTACTTACAGTTTTTATTGTTCGAGACTTATATAATAGCAAAAAGAATGGTAGTAGCTGCACACAATCTCCAAGGTAGCCCTTTCTCAGGCGGCCTCCCGAGTGGCTTTCACACTTTAGAGATGGTAGCACTTTCTACCGAGGGTGCTAGCTTTCACATATCCCCTGTGATAGCTCTTTATCTCATTAGGGCATAACTAGTATCCAACTTATGAGAGTAGCTGCATACAATCAAAGGTAGTAGCTCTTTTCACCCCTATATACACGAAAGAATTCACAATTGCTAAACTATATATATCTATATATTTTTTTTTCAAATAAAACAACTACTAACAAGTCTCAAAACATTAAACTAGAGCTTCTATAGGTCTAATGAGTGAGTAGAGTGCATAAATGGCAATCGGACAAAAATTTCTCAAAAAATTGGATGACAACTAGAACATGATGAAATCTAGTGTTCGAAGCTCTCCTATAGTCTAGAATCTAACTCTTAACCCTAAAGTGAACCTTCATAGGTTGCATGAGCATATATAATGAAAACAGACAATAAAGTGGTGTATAAAGTGATCCCTCCCCCACACTTAAGATGTACATTGTCCCCAATGTACACATGCAAGCACAATAAAATTATAAATTCTGAAAACAAAGCATGTGAGGGTGTGCAAAAATCAAAATAATTATCCCCTGAATTCCTAGTGAAATAGTTGGTGGAATCTTGTACAAGGGTGTGTTTGGCTCAACGGGCATTTGGAGGTGAAACGGCCGTGTGACCTAGTCACACGGCCATGTACATAACTTGATTTCCATTTCCCAAGACTCTCAAGACTATTTGCGGATTCAGGGGGGTGCAATGAAACTCAACAAAAATTAGAAAAAACAACAACGAAAAACAACTAGAACCACAAAATAAAAATGACAGAAATAAAAGACAAAGTCTCAACGAGCATGCTGAAAATAAAACTACAGAAAATAAAAAAATACAGAAGATAAAATAAAATGACTCAAGGATGCCTCATGCGTCAGGAAACTCTACTGGTGCTGCTGGTGGTGCTGGTGGTGGTGCTGATGTCGTCGCCTCAGATGCGGTGTCGCTTTCCAGAAGATGTCGAATGATGGACAACTGCGACATCAATATGGACTGGTTGGCGAGCACAGTCGCCATGTCCCCCTGGAGAGCTCCAACTGCCACCTCGAGCCTCGCGAAATGGTCACGGGCTCGAGTGGAAGGCTGCTCTGGCTCTGGCTCAGATGCAGGGGCCTCGGTGTCCATCGGTACAGCTGTGGGTGCCGGTGAATCAGGAGCGTCTGCTGGGTCGGCTGCCTCCTCTTCTGAATCCTCCTCCTCAGCCTCCACTGCGAGTACATATCGGCCAGTACTCGTCTTCTTCACCATACGCATGGCTCGGAGGGATGCAAGCCCCAAGGGTGCTGGTACGCTAATCTTCTCCATCCCTCTAAGTGCCTCGGACAACCCCATGCCACGAACGAGTCGGGTAATGTATACTCCTGAAAAGATCACACCGACCCGCACGTAATGGCTTTGATGGCGGAGGTAATCCGCCACAACAAAGCCTAAATGCATGGGGATGTTCTGGACCAAGGTGTATAGGTAAAGCAAGTCGAGGCGGCTCAAAACTCCAGTGCTGTCGCCTCGTCCCGTCACGGTCCTGCTAAAGATAGAGTGTATATACCTGTAGGCCGGACGGCTGAGCATGGTGGCCTTGGAGGATCCCGGCTCGTACTGGAAACCTTCGCATATGGTCCTGTACGCACGGCTCGGGGTGAGTCCAATAGGGTAATCGACGATGAGTTGCTCGTACTCCCCCGTGTGAACATAGTCTTTGTCATATAAACCGAGAAAAACAGAGAACAGCGTGAGGCTCATGGAGTGGTACTGACCGAATAGCCTGAAGCGGATCGTGTCCTCCTTCTCAAAATCATGGCGAGCGCGGTCGAAGTCGAATGAGGACAGGACCTCCAGTGTGAGCTCACGATAAGTGGGATCACGAATAGTAAGGAGCCGGTCAAAGCCTCCCACAGCGGTAAGCTCGCGCACCTCATCGGCCAAGTCAATCTCCTCGAGTGCCTTCCAATCGATCATGCACGCCTGTCCGAATTTGAGACGCTGTAAGCGCTCATATCGCTGTTGATGCTCAGGGACGGCGAACTCCAATTCCTCGGGAGGAGAAGGCTCACGAGCGGCGCGAGAGCGCTTGTGGGCGACCTTCTTGGTCCTAGGAGCCATATCTGTGAAAATCAGGGCAAGTTAGTGCAGAATTTTACTATGCAGAAATCCACATGGGCGTGTGGATGGTCCACACGCCCTTGTGGATCATCCTCATCATCCACACGGGCGTGTGGATGGGGCACACGCCCGTGTGGATGCCCGACCATGGCCAAAAGGCCATGGTCGGGTGGTTTCCACACCTTAAAACAACCCTAAATCGACAAGCATGCACACTATGATAGTTTCCATGAAGAATTCATGCATAAAACATCAACAAATCACCAGATCTGAAATTCAAAATTCATGGCAAGAACTAGGAAAACTTGGAGCTTACCGGAGTTTTTTGATGAAGAAGTAGATGGAAATCGCCGGAAAAACACCCAAGAATCCTTAAATAAGCTAAGGAGAGGCGTTAGGAACCCAAGAGGTGCGTCTCTTCGCGTGGAGGCGTCGGAAGGAGAAAAGGCGCGAAGGTTTGAATGAATGTTCAAGGCCTTCTCATCTCCTTTATAAGCCACATGGGCGTGTGAGGGTCTCACACGCCCTTGTGGATGGCCACATGGGCGTATGGATGAGCCACACGCCCTTGTGCCTTCAAAAATTCGACGCCAGAACGCCACAAGGGCACTCACACGGGCGTGTGAGTGCGGGTGTGGATTAAAATCTCGAGACAAAAGGCCATAGGGGCACTCACACGGGCGTGTGAGTGCCCTTGTGGACCTGGAAAATCCACAGGGGCAGCCACACGGGCGTGTGGCTGCCCTTGTGCCTCTCTGGAAACCTGAAAAATGGTTTTTCAGGTCTCACACGCCCATGTGTCAGTCTACGGAAAATCCTCTTTAGAATTCCCGGTTGTGGTTGATCCTCTATCACTCGAACCTCCTGCAGACTTGATTCATCCTTTTCAAACTCAGGCCACCCCTCATAGGGGTCAGGGTAAAACATCTCCTGCATATACTCATCGACAAGCTCATCATTAGCATCAACAAAATAACATGTGTCATCAAATTCGTGAGGGTGCTTCATAGCATCTGTAAGGCGATAAGTGATCTTTTCGTCTCCAATGCGGAGAGTTAATTCGCCTCCCTCCATGTCTATCAGTGCCTTGGAGGTTCGAAGGAATGGCCTCCCCAAAATCAACGGCACTTCCACATCCTCATCGACATCAAGTACTACAAAATCTGCAGGAAAAATATATTTGTCAATCTTGATCAAAACATCTTCAATGATAACTCTAGGATGTCGAATTGAGCGATCAGCTAGCTGCAACGTCATTTGAGTTGGCCGAATACCCTCTAGGGGTTTAGCTCTCCATGGAGTGAGTCACAAAACAAATAATAAATTGAGAATAAAGTTCCAAAGACATAAAGAATAACCCCCTTGAATCCGTGATGATGGTCTTGATGGGTAGTTTCCACGTCTGGATTGAATCCGCTCCTGAAGCTAGGTCGCCGATGGCTTCCTTGACGCTATGACGGAGGAGGAATCTATCCAAGTTGGTGAGGAAAGATTCCCAAAGCCGCAAAGAACTCCTTCCAAGCCCTAGCCGCCCTGTCTCTCGAAAGTGGCCGAAAAGATCCCTAAAAATTATCACAATGCGGCTTTTATAATTTGAATTCGGGGCTTTACGCGGGCATCCACACGGGCATCCACACGCCCGTGTGGAAATTCCACACGGGCGTGTGAAGATTGTTGCTATAGTACTGCTAAAGTAAACTGCTACATGGCCGTGTGTTTCCATTCTTCAACTCAAAAATAGTCTAAATTCTGCAGAAATTAATGAAAACACATGGAACGACCGCAGAAGTTGAAAACTAACATGTTTATAACTTAAAATCTCGCAAAATTCACAGGAATACCACCTAACTTGCCATAAACGATGAACACATAAAAATGCATTACCAGCAATGAATCCACACACTACAAACTAAACAAAACACAAAAAATGCAGAAATAAAACTAACTACAATACAAGCAAAGAGTTTAAAAATTGGGTTGCCTCCCAATAAGCGCTTGTTTTACGTCACTAGCTTGACGTACCTGCCTCTCTAAACTCAAGGGGGGTCATGCAACAAAAATAACTCTGCACCTTCAGCACTAACTTCACCACCAAAATATGGCTTCAGACGGTGCCCGTTTACCTTGAAAGTGCCTCTATCTGGATGAGTGATCTCAATTGCCCCCTACGGTGATACCTGAGTTACGGTGTATGGCCCAAACCACCTAGATTTTAACTTTCCGGGGAACAGTTTGAGTCGTGAGTTAAATAACAAAACTTCATCCCCCACCTTGAACTCTTTCGGAGTTTTGATATGCTTATCATGCCACTTGCGTATCCTTTCCTTGTAGATTCGGGCATTATCATATGCTCTCAGTCTCCATTCATCAAGCTCATTAATCTGGTGCTTCCTTTGTTCCCCAGCTCGAGGAAGGTCGAAATTCATTGTCTTGAGTGCCCAATAGGCTCGGTGTTCTAATTCAACTGGAAGATGACAAGATTTCCCATAAACCAGATTATAGGGTGTAGTTCCAATAGGAGTTTTATATGCAGTCCGGTAAGCCCACAACGTGTCATCCAACCGTTCCGACCAATCTCTTTTCCCATGTTCTACCGACTTGGTCAAGATCCTCTTCAGCTCCCTGTTAGTAACCTCTAGTTGGCCACTTGTCTGCGGATGATAGGGGGTCGCGAGACGATGGTGCACTCCGTATCGCTTTAACACTTTTTCGAACTGACTATTACAGAAATGTGTTCCTCTATCACTAATAATGATCCTAGGTGTACCAAATCGGGAGAAAAGCTTCTTAAGAAATTTAACTACAGTCCTCGCATCATTTGTAGGTAATGCTTGAGCTTCCACCCACTTAGATACATAATCCACTGCTACAAGAATATATTTGTTCCCATTGGAGCCTGGGAATGTTCCCATGAAATCAATTCCCCACACATCAAAAACTCACAGAATTGAATAGGATTTTGTGGCATCTCATCACGCCGAGAGAGGTTTCCTGTCCGTTGGCAATTGTCACAACGAAGAACATACTGATGGGCGTCCTGAAATAGTGTTGGCCAATAGAATCCTGCTGCAAGTACCTTCTCGGCTGTTCTACCAGAAGCATAGTGGCCCCCGGTTGGGCCTGAATGACAGTGTGTTAAAATATTCCAGCCTTCTTCCCGAGAGACACAGCGTCGGATTACATGATCTGCACAAATCCGGAACAGAAAGGGGTCATCCCAAAAATAGTTCTTTAAGTTACTGAAAAACTTTTTCTTTTGCTGAAAAGTAAGACCCTGCTTAAGAACCTTTCCAGACAAATAGTTGGCGAAATCCGCAAACCAAGGTGTTTCCTCTTCTGCCGATCCGCCACGAATTATGTATAAGTGCTATTCTGGAAATGAGTCATTAATCTCCAGCTTTGATGCCTTGTACCCCTCACAACCTTCTAACCTAGAGAGGTGATCAGCAGCTACATTTTCCACGCCCCTTTTGTCTTTGATTTCCATGTCAAACTCTTGTAGAAGCAGAACCCAACGGATCAACCTCAGCTTGGCATCAGTCTTGCTCATGAGATAACGCAAGGCGGAATGATCTGTGAAGACAGTGACCCTGGATAAGATCAGATATGGCCTGAACTTATCAAATGCGTAAACCACTGTTAGCAACTCTTTTTCTGTAGTGGTATAATTTTCTTGTGCGCTTGTGAGTGTTTTACTCACATAATAGATGGGCTGAAAATGTTTATTCTTCCTCTGCCCTAGCACTGCCCCAATTGCATAATCACTGGCGTCGCACATGAGCTCAAAAGGAGCGTTCCAATCTGGTGTGATCAAAATTGGTGCTTGAGTCAACTTCTCCTTCAGCAGGTTAAATGCAGCTAAACATTCGTCCCCGAACTCAAAAGATGCATCTTTTTCAAGAAGTTTTGTTAAAGGTTGAGTGATTTTTGAAAAATCTTTAATGAATCGCCGATAGAAACCTGCATGCCCAAGAAAGCTGCGAATTCCCTTCACGTTAGTTGGCGGGGGAAGTTTCTCAATCACTTCAATTTTCGCCGTGTCCACCTCCATCCCATCTTTGGAAATTTTATGCCCTAAAACTATTCCTTCTTGGATCATGAAGTGGCATTTCTCCCAGTTCAACGCCAAATTGGTTTCTTCACATCTCTTGAGGACCCTTTCCAGATTTTGCAGACAGCTATCAAATGAGTCCCCGAACATCGAGAAATCATCCATAAATACTTCCATGATGTCTTCCAAAAGATCGTCAAATATAGCGGTCATGCATCGTTGAAAAGTGGCCGGAGCATTACACAGCCCGAAAGGCATCCTTTGGTATGCGAAAGTCCCGTAGGGACAAGTGAATGTAGTTTTTTCTTGATCCTCGGGTGCAATGGGGATCTGAAAATATCCCGACATACCGTCAAGGAAGCAGTAAAAATTATGCCCAACTAACCTTTCCAACATCTGGTCAATGAATGGTAACGGAAAATGGTCCTTTCGAGTTGCGTCAATTAGCCTTCTGTAATCAATGCATACTCTCCACCCTGTGACTGTTCTGGTTGGGATTAACTCATTACGTTCATTCTTCACTACAGTCATTTCTCCTTTCTTAGGGACCACCTGAGTAGGACTCACCCACGCACTGTCAGAGATCGGATAAATGATACCTGCATCCAGTAGTTTAACTACCTCTGCCTTCACCACCTCTTTCATGTTTGGGTTCAACCGACGTTGAGGCTGGATCACTGACTTATAATTATCCTCCATCAATATTTTATGAGTGCAGAATGAAGGATTTATACCTTTAATATCAGAAATTTTCCAAGCAATGGCAGTCTTATGCTTCTTCAACATATTCACTAATTTATCCTTTTGAGACACGGATAATCCCGAAGATATAATGACCGGGAGTTTTGATCCTTCACCTAAGAATGCATACTCCAAGTGTTCTGGTAGTGTTTTAAGCTCCAGATCAGGTGGGTCTTCAATGGATGGTTGTAATCTTTTCCCCTTCTGTCTATCAATTTCCTCAAAATGTTCAGATTCTTCTTCTAAGATTTCCTCTAAGCTCCCTTCTTGGATATGTGTACCTTGTTGGGTTTTGAGATTTTCTATGCCTTCCACCCCACTTTCTTTGTAGGTTCCATCGGTGACACCCAAAGAGAAAAATTCTTGCTCTTCGCCCTTATTAGAAGAATCAAATCGATTAAGGGCCTCTTCTAAACTTTCCTCTACTTTTCCCTTTGTACAACCCCGTGTTGCTTCTTCGAATTGAGTGAGTACTCTGAATAGATCACAATCTTGCCCCTTAGTAACTCTATGTGTATCCAAGTTAACCTTCCCCACACAATGGTTTATTTCAGCTGAATTTCGCAAGTAACTATGTGGAGATGATTCCTTGGTGAACCAATTCATTTTCTGCTCAACGTCTCTCACCATTCCGGTTATCTTCTCAAATAGTTCTGCTTCGTTGATCATGATTCCTACAGGATTGATAAAGAGTAAAAACCTTAGAATAGCGGAGAATGAAGAAACTTGATTATGTATAAGGAAATAAAGATTAGAATAATGGAAGTACAAGAAGTGTGAGATAGAATGTGCGAAAAAAATTGACTAGCGAAACAAAGTGTAAAAATTCCTAAAACGCCTAACTCCCCGGCAACGGCGCCAAAAACTTGACACACCCTTGCGTGTGTGTTCCGCAAGTGCACGGGTGTCGAAGTAATAAAGTACCCAACGGGTGGGTAGTCGAATCCACAGGGAGTAGACGATAGAAAAAAAACACTTCGCTAAGTAGCCAAAGAAAACCGATTGTTGTTGAGATTAAAAAGTGATTAAAAACAGAAATTAAAAAACTGAAAGTTAAAGCTAGAGAGTAGGAAAAGATCGAGATAAGAATGGGGTACTCGGACACTGCTCCCCCTAGAATCCTTGTTTCAAGTGCAAGACTTCAAACACTCTTACTAAATGAAGATTTCAAGAGTCGTGGAATCCAAAGATACAAGGTCCCAAATCTAAGGTCAACCTTGACTAGTCCCCTACGAGGTCCCGGCGGAGAGAAGACTCTCAACGCCTCACACCACGTATGACTGCGCTATGCTCTAGGGATTCCAAGTGGTAAACCCTATTCCCAACTATAGATCAATCCCTTTGGTCCAGGCGAAAGATCCCTAATCACAAATAAGTCCCGGCGGAAAGGCCTCTCTCAACGCCTAACTCTCTTTGAGATCGAAGGTAATACTTGGAATATGAAGGTAGGGAAAACCACACCGGAGGGGAAAGGGGACGCGTCGCTACCTCTCAACTCACCCTCTCAACCTTCTTCAATCTTGGTAATCTAATCCTAATGGTGATGGTCACTCGTCAAAAGGATGATTGGATTAGCCCTCAACCCTAGTGTCACTCTAAGGGAGAAACCATTAAGCATACAAGATTGAAACTCAAATTTAAACTCAAATTGAAATGAAAGCATTAAAGTCAATGAAACATAGGAAATCTAGGGTTTACAAGTCCAAGTACCCATTAAGGGTTTAGCTCTCCATGGAGCAATACAAGTTCATCAAAATAAATGAAGATAAGTGCAAGAAATCCATAAAGAAAACCCCCTTAAGCTTCGTGTTGATAGACTATGGGAACTTCTCCTTTTTCTTCAAAGAATCCCTTCCTCCAAGCCTAAGGCACACCTCGTCGAATCGAGTCGTCGAAGGCTCCCCCAATAGCTCTCCTTGGAAGGGAATGATGATGAAACCGGTGAAGGAGTGCCCCCAAAGTGTAGCAAGAACCTCCTGAACCCTAGCCGTCACCTCCTCTCCAAGTTAGAAGAAGATCCCCCTAATAACGCTTCAGAACGGCTTTATAATTGGCCATCTCGAGGATCCACACGGGCGTGTGAATAAGCCACACGGCCGTGTGGAAATTCCACACGGCCGTGTGGAAATTCCATACGCCCATGTGGATTTTCTGTCTTGTGGAATCTTCATACTAGTCCCCGATTTCGCCCGTTTCTTCTCCTGAGGTCACATGGACGGACACACGCCCATGTGAAAGGTCAAGTGGCGTTTCTTGATGATGGGAAAACCTTGGAGAGCTTTTTGAAATCTTTGAACCAATCGTAACGAGCGAGCATGACTGCCCTCGTGTCCTTCTACAAGAGTTGTCTTGAAGTCTTTAGAAGTTGGCACATACCCCCTCGTTGGAACCCGATTTGTGTCTTGAACTTCGTAATTGCACAAAAGATCTCCACTTGGCACCATTCTGACCTAATCTTGCCTTTATTCACGTACCATGTCTCCACAACCCTAATTGCGTGAAAGAACACCAAAACACACGAAATTAGCGATAAAGCCTGAAAAATGTGATGCTCATGCATGGAAAACATTTCCAGAATTATATACATGCAAGCACTTATCCGGGTTGTTCGCATACCGCGGATTTTGACCAATGAAATCTACTTGTTCGGTCACCTGAACCCCTTTTGATGAGTAACTGGGCCCTGTTTGACTTGCCCATTTGTCATGACTGCCACCTTGTGTCGAAGACTCAATTTACATTGTGTCCGGTCTCTTGGAAATAGCTTCGACCTGTGCCGCTAAGGTGGTGAGCACATCAACCTCATAAAGCCTGGCAGTTTTCACGGGCTTGTTCCTTTCAGAGCTCCACTGGTACCCGTTGGAGGCCATGTCTTCAATCAGAGTCTGTGCCTCATTGGGTCTGTTACTACACAAGGAGCCTCCTGCTGCTGCGTCCAACATCTGTTTGGTGGCCACATTAAACCCGTTGTAAAATATTTAGATTTGCATCCACTCCACTATTCCATGTTGCGAGCACTTCCTCAATAAGTCCTTGTACAGTTCCCAAGTGTCGTACAAGGTCTCAAATTCTGCCTGTCGGAAGGAGGAAATATCACTTCTGAGCTTGGTGGTTTTTGCCGGTGGAAAATAGCGGGTCAAGAACTTCTCGACTAACTATTCCCAATTTGTAATAGAACCCCGGCAAGGAACGTAGCCATTGCTTGGCCCTTCCTCGCACAAAGAACGGGAACAATCGAAGGCGAACCGCATCCTCGGACACATTATTCGCTTTAAAAGTATCACAAATCTCCAGAAAAGTTGCAAGATAAGCATACGGGTCCTCATCTTGAAAACATCAAATTGGCACATCTGTTGCACCATTTGAATAAAATTGGGCTTCAGCTCGAAGTTGTTGGCCGCAACTGGGGGTCGCACAATACTTGACCCAGATCCCTCTAGATTAGGCCGGGCATACTCTGAAATACTTCTCTGATTTCCAGCCATATTTTCCTCTTGGTCCACCTCTATACTCACTTCCACTGACCCGGTTTCCCTTAGATTAATCTACCGCTGTCTCCGATGAAATGCCCGTTCATTGTCAAGATCTGGAGATGCTAGCTGAGAATTATTTCCCCCGGGTCATACACTACCCAAAAGGAAACCGAGGCACTTCGAGGGATGGAGAGGATCAGCATACCAGCACCCTTGGGGCTTGCATCTCTCCGAGCCATGCGTATGGTGAAGAAGACGAGCACTGGCCGTTATATACTCGCAGTGGAGGCTGAGGAGGAGGAGTCAGAAGAGGAGGCAGCCGACCCAGCAGACGCTCCTGATTCACCGGCACCCACAGCTGTGCCGATGGACACCGAGGCCCCTGCATCCGAGCCAGAGCCAGAGCAGCCCTCCACTCGAGCCCGTGACCGTTTGGCGAGGCTCGAGGTGGCAGTTGGAGCTCTCCAGGGGGACATGGCGACTGTGCTCGCCAACCAGTCCATGATGATGTCGCAGTTGTCCATCATTCGACATCTTCTGGAGAGCGACACAGCATCTGAGGCGACGACATCAGCACCACCAGCGCCACCAGCAGCACCAGCAGCACCAGCAGAGTTTCCTGACGCATGAGGCGTCCTTGAGTCATTTTATTTTATCTTCTGTATTTTTATTTTCTGTAGTTTTATTTTCAGCATGCTAGTTGAGACTCTGTCTTTTATTTCTGTCATTTTTATTTTGTGGTTCTAGTTGTTTTCCGTTGTTTTATTTTCTAATCTTGTTGAGCTTCATTGAACCCCCTGAATCCGCAGATAGTCTTGAGAGTCTTGGGAAATGGAAATCAAGTTATGCACATGGCCGTGTGACTAGGTCACACGGCCGTTTCACCTCCAAATGCCCGTTGAGCCAAACACACCCTTGTACGAGATTCCACCAACTATTTCACTTGGAATTCAGGGGAGTATTATTTTGATTTTTGCACACCCTCACATGCTTTGTTTTCAGAATTTATAATTTTATTGTGCTTGCATGTGTACATTGGGGACAATGTACATCTTAAGTGTGGGGGAGGGATCACTTTATACACCACTTTATTGTCTGTTTTCATTATATATGCTCATGCAACCTATGAAGGTTCACTTTAAGGTTAAGAGTTAGATTCTAGACTATAGGGGAGCTTCGAACACTAGATTTCATCATGCTCTAGTTGTCATCCAATTTTTTGAGAAAGTTTTGTCCGATTGCCATTTATGCACTCTACTCACTCATTAGACCTATAGAAGCTCTAGTTTAATGTTTTGAGACTTGTTAGTAGTTGTTTTATTCAAAAAAAAAAAAAAAAAAAAAAAAAAAAAGAAGAAAAAGAAAAAGAAAAAAATATAGATATTTATATAGCTTAGCAATTGTGAATTATTTCGTGTATATAGGGGGTGAAAAGAGCTACTACCTTTGATTGTATGCAGCTACTCTCATAAGTCGGATACTAGTTATGCCCTAATGAGAGAAAGAGCTATCACAAGGGATATGTGAAAGCTAGCACCCTCGGTAGAAAGAGCTACCATCTCTAAAGTGTGAAAGCCACTCGGGAGGCCGCCTGAGAAAGGGCTACCTTGGAGATTGTGTGCAGCTACTACCATTCTTTTTGCTATTATATGAGTCTCGAGCAATAAAAACTGTAAGTAGTGGACATAGAGTCGAATTGAGATGAGTTTTTCCACACACACACGCTTTCGGATTTCTTTTTCTTTCTTGTCATTGGTTTGTTTTCTAGAGCATTGACTGAGCTGTTTGGTGTTAAATAGTTTTTCCCTTTGGCAGTTATTTTTGCATGCATTGATTACATTGAGGATAATGTAATGTTCAAGTATGGGGGAGGGTTGTCATTGTCCTTATTGTGATGATAGTGCATGACTTAGGACGATCTATGAATTCTTGGATAGGAATGTCTAAGTTAGGGAGATAATGAGTATGTTAGTGTGCATTCTTTGAACTTAAGGATAAACTCACTCTTACTTTGGAAACCTAAGTTCTATCACCTCACCTAGTTTTGTGCAGCAATTTTGTTTAGAAGAGAGCCTAGTTTTAGACCTTTGAAGTTTAAAAATTTTGATTCTAAAAGCTTGTGTTAAAAAAAAATCGAAGAGTCGAATCTCTTTTGGGATGTCCCATCAAATTGTGGATAATAACATGCAAGATGATAGAAAGAAGTATCACCTTAAATGAAGTGAAAGCCACATCTGAGTAGTCGAATCCTAGGCGGCACAAATGTCATATTTCATGACCTACCGGGTGAAATGGCTACCTTTAGGGTGTATGAAGCTACTACCCAGCTCAAGAGTCAGTTGCTAAAAATTAAGGGTCTTCCTAACTAGACCTCTTCGAAAACATATAGAAAGTACAGAGTGAGAGTGAAAAATTTACATAAGCCTTCAAGTGATTTAGAGAAGAATTAATATCAAAAGGACTTAAAGGGAAGTTCGTCAAGGCAAGCACGGCATAAGCACTGGCGTGCTCTTTGCCGTGCAGTTCACAGGAATTGGTAAACTCGAGGAAGCACGATCAGAGTGCCCTGAGCACGGGCTTGCAGACTGGAGCACGACCTCAACACGGGCGTGTTCCAGCCCCTGCACATTACGGCTTGGCGAATTTTAGGGGAAAGTACTGTAGCACCGAAAACTCAGAAACCCGAAATCTACACGGGCTGAAGCACGGGTGTGCAGAATTAAGCAATACCGTGTTTACATCGGGAAGTTGGTTGATAAGTGCATGATTATATATATTTTATAATATCAGTTTATATGCATTGAGCATCACTTCTATCAGATTTTAGCATTAACAAGGTGTGTTTTGTGTTCTTTTGTGCAAACAGGGCTTTGGAGACATGACATACAGGAAGAAGCAAAGATAGGGTGTGATGACACGTTTCAAGACCACAATCAGAAGCTGTGTTCATATGCATGGGGGTGTTGCCAACTTTCGGAGGAGTACAAGTCATTACACAAACCGAAAGGGCACAAAGGCAGTAGTACGCCCATGTCCCAGCTTCCGTACAAAGCAGAAGAAAGTTCTTGAGGATTTCAAAGCATAGAAAGCCACACACCCTACCACACGAGCGTGTGCCCGACCGTGTGGACTCCAAGGAAGACTTCGGGAAAAAAATCACTGTAGCATCTACTGTAACGAAGCACTGTAGCAATTTACTGTAGCAGAGTGCTTCACACGCCCGTGTGGAAGGATGGCCGTGTGGATGCCCGCGTAAAGCCCCGAATTCAAATTATAAAAGCCGCCTTGTGATAATTTTTAGGGATCTTTTTGGCCACTTTCGAGAGACAAGGCGGCTAGGGCGTGGAAGGAGTTCTTTGCGGTTTTGGGAAGCTTTCCTCACCAACTTGGATCGATTCCTCCTCCGTCATAGCATCAAGGAAGCCATCGGCGACCTAGCTTCGGAGTGGATTCAATCCAGACGTGGAAACTACCCATCAAGACCATCATCACGGATTTAAGGGGGTTATTCTTTATGTCTTTGGAACTTATTTCTGAATTTATTATTTGTTTTGTGACTCGCTCCATGGAGAGCTAAACCCCTAGAGGGTATTCGGACATGTAAACCCTAGGATTCTTATTTTCATTAGATTTACATTGTGTTTCTATTCGAATTTATCAGATTGAGTTTTACTCTTGAGTTCATAATGCTTGTTTGTGCTTTTGATTTCATTATTAATTGCCTTGCATGTTTTATTCAATCTAGTGAAGAGAGAGATCACCGCTAGGTTTAGAATTACCAAGAGTAAAGAGGGTTGAGAGGGTGAGCCGTGAGATAGCGGAGTGTTCCCTTTCCCTTCCGACAGATATTTCCTATCTCCATATTCCCTAAGTGTCAAGCAACCATATGTGGTGTGAGGCGTCGAGAGAATTCTCCGCCGGGACCTCGTAGGGGGTTAGGGATCTTCCACCTGGAGGCAGGGTTAGATCTACTTTTAGGAATTGGTCATATCTTTGAGATCCCTAGAGTTTTAAGCAGTCATATGTGGTGTGAGGCGTTGAGAGAATTCTCCGCCGGGACCTCGTAGGGGACTAGTTATCGGTGACCTGGAGGCAGGGGCCGTTGTACCTTTGGATACCCACGACTCATTGTCTTCGTTTAGAAACACTTGTAATCTACATCCAACACCCGAATCCTAGGGGGAGCATTGTCCGGATACCTCACTTTTATTGATTGAGAACTCTTTTCCTTTTTATTTCCTGCGCACTTGTGGTGACACTCTTAGTGTTGGCCATTAGATCATCACATACTACACTCATTAGGCTAGATAACAAAAGAGGGGCTATTACTAGTACTTCTGTTCCCTGTGGTTCGACAACCCGACCCTTTGGGTCCACTTTTATTACTTGACGACCCGTGCACTTGCGGTAACGCAAGGGGTTGACACACATCACCCCGTTGTGTTGTTGCGGAGACGCAAGCAAGTTTTTGGCGCCGTTGCCGGGGAACAGGATATTAGGAACGCTAGTATTTTGTTACTTTAGCCATTCATTTATTTTTACTGGTTTTTCTACCCCATCTTCTCTACTTTCATTGTTCTCATTTTCTTTTGTTTATTTGATTGCAGCTCCGACTTATGACCGAGGGAACCCATCGACATTAGTTGAAGGAGACCCCGAAATTGAGCGAAGACTTCACAAGAGAAGCAAGGAGCCCGAAGTTGTTCAAGAACAAGCAAGTTGAAGTTGAAGCCGAAGGATCTGCGACCATGGCGGACCACGAAGATGAACCAAGGACACTTGCTGATTTTGCGAAACCTTCAGCCCGAGGAACACAAGGTCGAGCATTGTTAGACCGCCCATCGCGGCTAACAATTTTGAGCTGAAGCCGGCATTCATCCAGATGGTTCAGCAGTCCGCGCAGTTTAATGGGCTGCCTGATGAAGACCCCAATGCCCATGTTGAAAACTTCTTGGAGGTTTGTGATATGCTCAAGATCAACGGGGTATCGGATGATGCGATTCGATTGAGGACCTTTCCATTCTCATTGAAGGGACGAGCCAAACAATGGCTCCAATCATTGCCAAGAGCGTCCATCACCACTTGGGACGAGATGGTAGAAGCCTTTCTTGCACGATATTTCCCTCCCGGGAAATCGGCGAAGCTCCGCAATGAGATCTCTTCCTTCTTTCGAGAATGAGTTGGAGTCTCTATTCGAGACATGGGAAAGGTTCAAGAACCTTCTGCGGCGATGTCCCCAACATGGATTCCCGGATTGGATGATTATACACACGTTCTATAATGGGCTGAATCCAAGCACTAGGCAACTCCTAGATGCGGCCGCAGGTGGGACTATGGGTAACAAGACCCCAGAAGATGCAAGACAGCTCATTGAAGACATGGCTCTCAACAAGTTGCCAATGGAGCTCGAGGGAGAAGAAGAAGGTTGCAGGGAATACATGATGTTGATGCCGTTACATCACTAGCGGCCCAAGTTGAAGCACTAAGCAAGAAGCTAGACACCATTACAACTTCAAGAGTAGCTGCCATCGGCACTTGCGATAGTTGTGGAGGTGGGCATAGCTCTGATTGTCCCATTTCGGTGGGGGTGTCGGCACCAATGGAGCAAGTGGATTTTGTTGGAAATCCGGTGAGGGGACAAGGGAACCCTTATTCAAATACCTACAATCGGGGATGGAGGAACCATCCGAACTTCTCATGGAGCAATCGGGGCCAGCGAAGCAAGCGGCTCCTCCGGGTTTCCCACAACAGCCTTCTATTCCGAGAGAGAGTTTCTGAACTTGAAAAGGTACTTTCTAAGTTTATTCAATCTACCGACACCGGGTTTCGTAACGTGGAGGCGACGCTGCGCAACCACACTGCGTCATTGCACAACTTGGAGACGCAAGTGGGCCAAATAGCAAAATCCTTGGCCGATAGACCTCAAGGAAGCCTGCCGAGCAATACGAGAGACAAACCCAAGAGAGCACGTGAAGGCGATCACGTTGAGAAGCGGGCGAGAGGTGGAGAATAAGGTGCAAGAAAAGAAGACTGCACAAGAACCAGAGCAAGTGCAGCCTAAGGCCCAAGAAAAAGAGAAGGAGGCTGCAGCAACACCTCCTGCTTATGTGCCTCGAGTACCATACCCTTCACGGCTGAAGAAGGATCAAACGGTGGAGCAGAACATGAAATTCCTGGAGTTGTTCAAACAGCTGCACATCAACATCCCTTTTGTCGAGGCATTATCACAAATGCCCAGGTATGCAAAATTTTTGAAAGATCTTTTGACTAACAAAAGGAAAATTGAAGAAAGTGCAGCTGTGATATCGGATGGGAGTTGTTCAGCAATACTCCAAAAGAACCTCCCAAGCAAGAAGAAAGATCCTGGGAGTTTCATCATCCCATGTGTTATTGGGGGTTTAGGCCAAGAGAAAGCGTTAGCTGATTCAGGAGCAAGCATCAACGTGATGCCGTACAAATTTTTCCAGAAATTGGGGTTAGGAGAGCCACGGCCAACTCAAATGACGTTGCAGCTAGCTGATCGCTCAATTCGACATCCTAGAGGTATCATTGAAGATGTTTTGATTAAGATTGACAAATATATTTTTCCTGCAGATTTTGTAGTACTTGATGTCGATGAGGATGTGGAAGTTCCGTTGATTTTGGGGAGACCATTCCTTCGAACCTCCAAGGCACTGATAGACATGGAGGGAGGCGAATTGACGCTGCGCATTGGAGACGAAAAGATCACTTATCGCCTTACAGATGCTATGAAGCATCCTCACGAATTTGATGACACATGTTATTTTGTTGATGCTAATGATGAGCTTGTCGATGAGTATATGCAGAAGACGTTCTACCCTGACCCATATGAGGGGTGGCCTGAGTTTGAAAAGGATGAATCAAGTCTGCAGGAGGTTCGAGTGATAGAGGATCAACCACAACCGGGAATTCTGAAGAGGATTTTCCGTAGACTGACTAGATCAAGGCGTCACCGCAAGAAGCACCAAAAGAGTGTAAAAGATACACATACATGAGAAGAAGGTGATGGCCTTTCAAGTGGTAACAAGATTTTTCATCACTCGCCTCCCACGCAACCATATTGTCTGAATTGTCAGGTAAAAGCTGCCAAGAACACATCTCACTTGCATGAGCCCCCATAGAGGAACAGGTACGTCGAGCTAATGACGTAAAACAAGCACTTCTCGGGAGGTAACCCAAGTCATTTTATTGCTTTCATAGTTAGTTTTTCAATTCTGCAGTAATAATTGGCTTGAGTAGGCGACTTTGCGTTAATTCTGTCTTTGCTGTGTTTTTATTGTTTATTCTTGGTGTTTCATGATAATTATACATGTGTGGCTTGATCTAGATTGATTTAGAGATTTAAAGTTAAGGAACTGGCCTTGTGCTTAAGTGTTTCATGTTTTGCTGAAAATCCACAAGGGCAGGCACAAGGGGGTGTGAGTGCCCCTGTGCCTTGCTGAAAAATTGAAAAAAACATGAAACAGAAGGGCACAAGGGCACCCACACGGGCGTGTGGGTGCCCCTGTGGCCTTCCTGAGGAGCCACACGCCCATGTGGCGCATCCACATGGGCGTGTGAGACCTGAAAATCAATTTTCAGGTTTCCAGAGAGGCACAAGGGCAGCCACACGCCCGTGTGGCTGCCCCTGTGGATTTTCCAGGTCCACAAGGGCACTCACACGCCCGTGTGAGTGCCCCTGTGGCCTTCTGTCTCGAGTTTTTAATCCACACCGGCACTCACACGCCCGTGTGAGTGCCCTTGTGGCTTTCTGGCGTCGACTTTTGAAGGCACAAGGGCGTGTGGCTCATCCACACGCCCATGTGGCCAATCCACAAGGGCGTGTGAGACCCTCACACGCCCATGTGGCTTATAAAGGAGATGAGAAGGCCTTGAACACTCATTCAAACCTTCGCGCCTTTTCTCCTTCCGACGCCTCCACGCGAAGAGACGCATCTCTTGGGTTCCTAACGCCTCTCCTTAGCATATTTAAGGATTCTTGGGTGTTTTTCCGGCGATTTCCATCTCTTTCTTCATCGAAAAGCTCCGGTAAGCTCCAAGTTTTCCTAGTTCTTGCCATGAATTTTAAATTTCAGATCTGGTGATTTGTTGATGTTTTATGCATAAATCTTCCATGAGAACTATCATAATATGCATGCTTGTCGATTTAGGGGTAGTTTTTGATTTGGAAACCACCCAACCATGGCTTTGTGGCCATGGTCGGGCATCCACACGGGCGTGTGGCCCATCCACACGCCCGTGTGGATGAGGATGATGACCCACAAGGGCGTATGGATCATCCACACGCCCATGTGGATTTCTGCACAGTGGAATTTTGCACTAACTTGCCCTGATTTTCACAGATATGGCCCCTAGGACCAAGAAGGTCGCCCACAAGCGCTCTCGCGCCGCTCGGGAGCCTTCTCCTCCCGAGGAACTGGAGTTCGCCGTCCCTGAGCATCAGCAGCGATATGAGCGCCTACAGCGTCTCAAATTCGGACAGGCGCGCGTGATCGATTGGAAGGCACTCGAGGAGATTGACTTGGCCGATGAGGTGCGCGAGCTTACCGCTGTGGGAGGCTGGGACCGGCTCCTTACTATTCGTGATCCCACTTATCGTGAGCTCACACTGGAGGTCTTGTCCTCGTTCGACTTCGACCGCGCTCGCCATGATTTTGAGAGGGAGGACACGATCCGCTTCAGGCTATTCGGTCAGTACCACTCCATGAGCCTCACGCAGTTCTCTCGTTTTTCTCGGTTTATATGACAGAGACTATGCTCACACGGGGAGTACGAGCAACTCATCGTCGATTACCCTATTGGACTCACCCCGAGTCGTGAGTACGGGACCATATGCGGAGGCTTCCAAGACGAGCCGGGATCTTCCAAGGCCACCATGCTCAGGCCGTCCGGCCTACGGTATATACATTCTATTTTCAGCAGGACCGTGACGGGACGAGGCGACAAAGACTTGGAGTTTTGAGCCGCCTCGACTTGCTTTACCTATACACCATGGTCCGAGAACATCCCCATGCATTTAGGCTTTGTTGTGGCGGATTACCTCCGCCATCAAAGCCATTACGTGCGGGTCGGTGTGATCTTTTCAGGAGTATACATTACCCGACTCGTTCGTGGCATGGGGTTGTCCGAGGCACTTCGAGGGATGGAGAGGATCAGCATACCGGCACCCTTGGGGCTTGCATCTCTCCGAGCCATGCGTATGGTGAAGAAGACGAGCACCGGCCGTTATATACTCGCAATGGGAGGCCGAGGAGGAGGAGTCGAAGAGGAGGCAGCCGACCCGGCAGACGCTCCCGATTCACCGAGCACCCACAGTGTGCCGATGGACACCGAGGCCCCCGCATCCGAGCCGAGCCGAGCAGCCCTCCACTCGAGCCCGTGACCGTTTGGCGAGGCTCGAGGTGGCGCTTGGAGCTCTCCCGGGGGGACATGGTGACTGTGCTCGCCAACCGAGTCCATGATGATGTCGCAGTTTGTCCATCATTCGACATCTTCGGGAGAGCGACACAAAGATCCGAGGCGACGACATCAGCACCACCGGCGCCACCAAGCAGCACCAGCCCCAGGCAGAGTTTCCCGACGCATGAGGCGTCCTTGAGTCATTTTATTTTATCTTCGTATTTTTATTTTCTGTAGTTTTATTTTCAGCATGCTAGTTGAGACTCTGTCTTTTATTTCTGTCATTTTTATTTTGTGGTTCTAGTTGTTTTCCGTTGTTTTATTTTCTAATCTTGTTGAGCTTCATTGAACCCCCTGAATCCGCAGATAGTCTTGAGAGTCTTGGGAAATGGAAATCAAGTTATGCACATGGCCGTGTGACTAGGTCACACGGCCGTTTCACCTCCAAATGCCCGTTGAGCCAAACACACCCTTGTACGAGATTCCACCAACTATTTCACTTGGAATTCAGGGGAGTATTATTTTGATTTTTGCACACCCTCACATGCTTTGTTTTCAGAATTTATAATTTTATTGTGCTTGCATGTGTACATTGGGGACAATGTACATCTTAAGTGTGGGGGAGGGATCACTTTATACACCACTTTATTGTCTGTTTTCATTATATATGCTCATGCAACCTATGAAGGTTCACTTTAAGGTTAAGAGTTAGATTCTAGACTATAGGGGAGCTTCGAACACTAGATTTCATCATGCTCTAGTTGTCATCCAATTTTTTGAGAAATTTTTGTCCGATTGCCATTTATGCACTCTACTCACTCATTAGACCTATAGAAGCTCTAGTTTAATGTTTTGAGACTTGTTAGTAGTTGTTTTATTCAAAAAAAAAAAAAAAAAAAAAAAAAAAGAAGAAAAAGAAAAAGAAAAAAATATAGATATTTATATAGCTTAGCAATTGTGAATTATTTCGTGTATATAAAGAGCTACTACCTTTGATTGTATGCAGCTACTCTCATAAGTCGGATACTAGTTATGCCCTAATGAGAGAAAGAGCTATCACAAGGGATATGTGAAAGCTAGCACCCTCGGTAGAAAGAGCTACCATCTCTAAAGTGTGAAAGCCACTCGGGAGGCCGCCTGAGAAAGGGCTACCTTGGAGATTGTGTGCAGCTACTACCATTCTTTTTGCTATTATATGAGTCTCGAGCAATAAAAACTGTAAGTAGTGGACATAGAGTCGAATTGAGATGAGTTTTTCCACACACACACGCTTTCGGATTTCTTTTTCTTTCTTGTCATTGGTTTGTTTTCTAGAGCATTGACTGAGCTGTTTGGTGTTAAATAGTTTTTCCCTTTGGCAGTTATTTTTGCATGCATTGATTACATTGAGGATAATGTAATGTTCAAGTATGGGGGAGGGTTGTCATTGTCCTTATTGTGATGATAGTGCATGACTTAGGACGATCTATGAATTCTTGGATAGGAATGTCTAAGTTAGGGAGATAATGAGTATGTTAGTGTGCATTCTTTGAACTTAAGGATAAACTCACTCTTACTTTGGAAACCTAAGTTCTATCACCTCACCTAGTTTTGTGCAGCAATTTTGTTTAGAAGAGAGCCTAGTTTTAGACCTTTGAAGTTTAAAAATTTTGATTCTAAAAGCTTGTGTTAAAAAAAAATCGAAGAGTCGAATCTCTTTTGGGATGTCCCATCAAATTGTGGATAATAACATGCAAGATGATAGAAAGAAGTATCACCTTAAATGAAGTGAAAGCCACATCTGAGTAGTCGAATCCTAGGCGGCACAAATGTCATATTTCATGACCTACCGGGTGAAATGGCTACCTTTAGGGTGTATGAAGCTACTACCCAGCTCAAGAGTCAGTTGCTAAAAATTAAGGGTCTTCCTAACTAGACCTCTTCGAAAACATATAGAAAGTACAGAGTGAGAGTGAAAAATTTACATAAGCCTTCAAGTGATTTAGAGAAGAATTAATATCAAAAGGACTTAAAGGGAAGTTCGTCAAGGCAAGCACGGCATAAGCACTGGCGTGCTCTTTGCCGTGCAGTTCACAGGAATTGGTAAACTCGAGGAAGCACGATCAGAGTGCCCTGAGCACGGGCTTGCAGACTGGAGCACGACCTCAACACGGGCGTGTTCCAGCCCCTGCACATTACGGCTTGGCGAATTTTAGGGGAAAGTACTGTAGCACCGAAAACTCAGAAACCCGAAATTTACACGGGCTGAAGCACGGGTGTGCAGAATTAAGCAATACCGTGTTTACATCGGGAAGTTGGTTGATAAGTGCTTGATTATATATATTTTATAATATCAGTTTATATGCATTGAGCATCACTTCTATCAGATTTTAGCATTAACAAGGTGTGTTTTGTGTTCTTTTGTGCAAACAGGGCTTTGGAGACATGACATACAGGAAGAAGCAAAGATAGGGTGTGATGACACGTTTCAAGACCACAATCAGAAGCTGTGTTCATATGCATGGGGGTGTTGCCAACTTTCGGAGGAGTACAAGTCATTACACAAACCGAAAGGGCACAATGGCAGTAGTACGCCCATGTCCCAGCTTCCGTACAAAGCAGAAGAAAGTTCTTGAGGATTTCAAAGCATAGAAAGCCACACACCCTACCACACGAGCGTGTGGACTCCAAGGAAGACTTCGGGAAAAAAATCACTGTAGCATCTACTGTAACGAAGCACTGTAGCAATTTACTGTAGCAGAGTGCTTCACACGCCCGTGTGGAAGGATGGCCGTGTGGATGCCCGCGTAAAGCCCCGAATTCAAATTATAAAAGCCGCCTTGTGATAATTTTTAGGGATCTTTTTGGCCACTTTCGAGAGACAAGGCGGCTAGGGCGTGGAAGGAGTTCTTTGCGGTTTTGGGAAGCTTTCCTCACCAACTTGGATCGATGCCTCCTCCGTCATAGCATCAAGGAAGCCATCGGCGACCTAGCTTCGGAGTGGATTCAATCCAGACGTGGAAACTACCCATCAAGACCATCATCACGGATTTAAGGGGGTTATTCTTTATGTCTTTGGAACTTATTTCTGAATTTATTATTTGTTTTGTGACTCGCTCCATGGAGAGCTAAACCCCTAGAGGGTATTCGGACATGTAAACCCTAGGATTCTTATTTTCATTAGATTTACATTGTGTTTCTATTCGAATTTATCAGATTGAGTTTTACTCTTGAGTTCATAATGCTTGTTTGTGCTTTTGATTTCATTATTAATTGCCTTGCATGTTTTATTCAATCTAGTGAAGAGAGAGATCACCGCTATTTTTAGAATTACCAAGAGTAAAGAGGGTTGAGAGGGTGAGCCGTGAGATAGCGGAGTGTCCCCTTTCCCTTCCGACAGATATTTCCTATCTCCATATTCCCTAAGTGTCAAGCAACCATATGTGGTGTGAGGCGTCGAGAGAATTCTCCGCCGGGACCTCGTAGGGGGTTAGGGATCTTCCACCTGGAGGCAGGGTTAGATCTACTTTTAGGAATTGGTCATATCTTTGGGATCCCTAGAGTTTTAAGCAGTCATATGTGGTGTGAGGCGTTGAGAGAATTCTCCGCCGGGACCTCGTAGGGGACTAGTTATCGGTGACCTGGAGGCAGGGGCCGTTATACCTTTGGATACCCACGACTCATTGTCTTCGTTTAGAAACACTTGTAATCTACATCCAACACCCGAATCCTAGGGGGAGCATTGTCCGGATACCTCACTTTTATTGATTGAGAACTCTTTTCCTTTTTATTTCCTGCGCACTTGTGGTGACACTCTTAGTGTTGGCCATTAGATCATCACATACTACACTCATTAGGCTAGATAACAAAAGAGGGGCTATTACTAGTACTTCTGTTCCCTGTGGTTCGACAACCCGACCCTTTGGGTCCACTTTTATTACTTGACGACCTGTGCACTTGCGGTAACGCAAGGGGTTGACACACATCACCCTATTGTGTTGTTGCGGAGACGCAGCATTGGTTTTTAAGCCCAAAAGCTAGGGTTTCAAATGGACTTTTTCTCCGATCTTTCTTCCCCTTTGGGGAGGCGACGCGAGGGGAAAGCGCCGCACCTTTGGGTGCCGGATCTAGACCGAGGGATCGTTGTGGGAGTGGAGGAACGTTGACAAGATCATCATCGGATGCCCTCCAACGAAGATTGTGATGCAAGAAGGGAGTTTATGATTTTCATCTTATTCTCTTGTTATTTACTTTATGTTTCTTGTAGAACCATGAGGGGCTAACCGTTCTCCTTGTTAAATGTACTTGAATTCTTTTATTGCAGCATTTATGGAAGTCTTTATGGCCTCCTTGTTAGATCTTTGGTTGTTAGCTTGAATGTTGCTTGTTGAGTGGTTTGAATGCTTGAGTTAATTGATTTTCACTTAGCTTGTATATCATGATGATTGATACGAGAAGTTGGAAATAGACTCATGTTGTCAATCCCACTACATGTATCTTCCATATTAGTGCAATAAAACATTAGAACATAGGTTGATTGAGACATCTCCTGGTAAATCGTGCAAGAATTAGAGTACGATTGACACCAAGGGATTGATCCGGGACGCTACTCCCTATCATTGATCTCTCGTTACGTAACCCCTTTCTCTCTCCGTTATCCTCACTTTCTTCACTTTTATTTGTAAATAGCTTTTAAACCAAATTATTGAGCCGGTTAGATATTAGAAATCCGATGAGTATCAAAAGCTATACCAGTTGTGGAAGTTCGATCTTTTTCGCTTCTCTTGTGCTTTGTTTCTTGTGTAGAAGTTGTGTGTTTAAATTTTTGTCGAGTTTTATTTTTGTTGGGATCTTAGTTAAGGTCTTTTTGAGAGGTTAAAAGATGGGGGAAAAGTGTTTTAAAAGGCTTTAGCAAGGAAGGGACCTTGCGGGCACTTAGTGTGCCCGCAAGGAGCCAAAGAAGAGGCCTTGCGGCCTCCCATGCGCCCGCATGGGAGCCCGCAAGGACCCCGGCCAGAAATGCTTGCGGGCTCCCATGCGGGCGCATGGGAGGCCGCAAGGCTTTCTGGAAAGGGCCTCGCGGCCTCCCTTGCGCCCGCAAGGGAGCCCGCGAGCCCTCCCGCACTTTGGGTCTATAAATACCCGTTTTCAAACTTAAATGGCCTTTATAAGACCTCATTTCCCTCTCTTTTTCTCCCCATCTTGAACCCTCATTCTCCCCTCCATTAGATCTCCATTCTTGAGCTCCAAGAAAGGAGAAAGGTGTTCATCTTCCCCTCTTCTCCATTGATGGTGATTCTCCTCTAGTTCTAGCAAAGATTGAGGTGGGTTTTCTTCTTTTCTTCAATTCCTTGTTCTTTTATTCATTTCTTTTTAGATCCATGGAGAATTAGTGTGGATTTAGTATGGATCTACTATTTAATTGGAATTTAGCCATGGATCTAATGTTTAAATGGTATAGGAGCCTTGATTTCATGTTTTGGTGAAGAATGGAGGAGATCCTTGATCTCTAAACCTTTGATTCTTGTAGATCCGAACCCAATTAGGATGTTCTTGATTTCATTTTGATTTTGAGGATTTAAGGATTATATTATTGTTAATTCTTGAATCTAGAACACTTAGTAAACCCTAGAAGCCTTGAGATCTAATTTTGGAGCATTCTTTCCTCTCTTATTGATTGTATAAGGTTGTGATTGATTCTTGTTTTTCTTGGATGGTTAATGGCTTCAAGAAGGTGGATCTAAAGGCAAGGGTAAAGATCAAGTAGGCGAGTGATCCAAGTATTCGATCTCGCCAAGTTTGTGAGTGGGAATTGTTTAATTAAAGAGCTATGATCATGCTTGTTTAATGATGCATGCCTTGAAATGAGAAATTCTTGATTTCAATGGATTCTTGAAATGTTTCTTGAAAACTGAAATTATGATACTATATGATCCTTTTAATTCTTGATTTCATCTTAATGGACTCATGAGATGATTTCCTTGAGATCTAGAAACCTTGATGTTTATGATCTTGCTTAACTATTGATTCTATTACAAAAGGCTCATGAGATGATTTCCTTGAGACCTAGGAACCATAATGGTTTATGATCTTGTTAAATTCTTGATTATTTATATTTGATGAGGATTGGATAATCCTATGGTTTGAACTACATGTTTTCAAGATTTGTGAATTTGAGAATTCGATGTTCTTGTTATTTTGACCGAATAAGGGTCTATGTAAACCAAATTGAGATTCTCCACGATGTTATCGTATTTGAAATGAGTTTTCAAAGAATACTCTTGTGTTGATATTCTTGATGAAAATGACATTATTGTCGATGCTTTCGCAAAAGGATTTACTCTTCGATTAAGAGTTGTATTTTATGCGAATTTGTGATCTCTTGTTGAGATATGTGATTTTAAAATGATACGTTTATGATGAGCCTACGGGCGAAGTATTTGTGATCTTTTGATGAGATTATGATATTATATCGATGTTTTCATATTATTATCATGATGCGTTCATGATAAGCCTACGGGCGGGATGGTGACATTGGGGAGGATCCCCGTCTTCTGCAGAAGCGAGTCTCCACGGACCGACCTATGGGGTGGCGTGGAGTTCTCGGTTGATTAGCCCTTACAGGAGGCGCGTAGGAGAACCTGAAGGTGCTGTGTTGGGTACCCGGAGTCACCACACGGGATACTCAACGGCCAACGCCAAGATACGCGCATCTTGGTGGCTCCTGACCTAGCCACGGCCATGGTTAGTGATGGAGAGTTTTCATGGGCTATTGATGATGCTATCGATAAAGGATTTCTGCATGCGTTGCACTATAAATCCTTATTTCGATGGGTTTGATCTTTTGATCTTTTGACGAGTATTCTTAACTTGAATTTTCAGTATTGAATCTCTTTACAAAAGAATTTCAGTGTTTTATTGATGCCTTTCTTTGAGAAAGTTGGAAAGCTTGTTATATTGAATTGGGTATTTAAAGCATTTTGTAAGTTGTGGTTGTTAAATATTTTCATATATTTTCGGCATATCATTCCTTACTCTTGTATGAGTTATAGCTCCATGTTCAACCCCTCACTGAGTAACGTAGTTACTCACCCATTTTTCTTCTCCCCTTTTCAGGTGTTAGCACAAGAATAGGCGGGCGTAAGACGTGATAGTGCTTGGCATCTATTCTTGCATTTTCCTTTGACTAGTGTATGATTCATAAGCATTGTCATCATGCATAAGATGGATCCACTAGGACCTATATTTTCGTATTTCCATTTGATCTTGTATAATCTTGATTGGTTCAGTCGGGACCTTAGGTTGTATGAGTCTACATCCGAGTGTTTGTGAAAAACTATGATTGTGTCCATGATCATTGATGTTGTGATTTCCGAGGATATATGTACATATATGTGTGAGTCTCGTTGATCTTGTACGGGGTTGTGATTGAATACCTTAGATTTAGAGTATTATTGTGGTAATGTTAATATCGTACGGGTAATGTGGTTAGCCTTACGGCGATCCGGGGTTGAGGCGGTGTTGACCTCCCCCGGGTTGTCGTGGCGGTAGTGCCACGAGCCGGGACCCGAGGGTCGGGGCGTGACATTACTTTAGTGGTATCGAGCCCGAGGTTATCATGATTGGGTCAGGTATATAGTTTAATGATTGGGTCGGTATAAAGTTACATGATTGGGTCGGTATGGGATTTCATGATTGGGTCAGTAACCAGTTTAGAGTTTAGAAATGGATTTTGTCAATATAAGCTTGACTTAAAGTCAGTCTTCTGATTGGGACAAGAAGTTGATCTTCTGCTATTTACCACTGTCTTCTGATTGGGTCGGAAAGTAAATTTTTGTTTTCTGCAACTATCCCCTGATTGGGTCGAAAAGTTGATATTTTGATTCTTGTATCCAATGGATCCAAATAGAGTCTGACTTATTGCATTTGATGCATATAGAAGCATTCCTAAGAATTGTCTTACGTTCTTGTCTCAGTAAAATGCCAGCACTACGCTCACGCGCTCGCCAAGGGAGAGTTACTCCCTCTGCTGATGCTACACCGGTATACTTTCTATCTTTCAGCTTGATGCTTATGTTTTGATTGATTCTGGGTCAGAACGTTCCTTTGTTAGCACTGTTTTTGCATGCCATGCCGATAGTCAGCCTTCCTTCTTAGGGT
Organism: Dioscorea dumetorum; assembly: GCA_902712375.1. Lineage (NCBI taxonomy): Eukaryota > Viridiplantae > Streptophyta > Magnoliopsida > Dioscoreales > Dioscoreaceae > Dioscorea > Dioscorea dumetorum. The sequence goes on along the minus strand of CACTHL010000128.1, from coordinate 9,607,876 downwards.
GTGAGTTGGTGATTCAAACCCCTCTTGGTGAGGAGGTAGTTCGGAGTTTGGTGTTTAGAGAATGTCCTGTGATAGTTTGTGGAGAAGTGTTGGAGGCAGATTTGATTCCTTTAGAGATGAAGGATTTTGATGCCATTCTTGGTATGGATTGGTTGGATAGGCATCATGCTTCCATTGATTGTTTCTTGAAGGAAGTAACTTTTCCTAGGTCCTCGGGACTGCAGTAGTGTTGAAGGGGAAGAGAAGGGCTTTACCTTCATGTTTGATTTCGTCCTTGGAAGCTAGAAGATTGGTGAGTAAGGGTTGTTCTCGTGTTTTTGGCTCATGTGGTGGACACAAGGGTTAAAGAGCCAAAGTTGGAGGAGATGGCTGTGGTGAGGGAGTTTCGGGATGTCTTCCCCGAGGAATTACCGGGTTTACCCCCAGACGAGATATGGAGTTTGTTATAGATTTGTTGCCCGGTACAGCTCCCATTTCTATACCACCTTATAGGATGGCGCTGCGGAGTTAAAGGAGTTGAAAACTCGGTTGCAAGACCCGGTAGACAAGGGTTTTATACGACCAAGTATATCACCCCGGGGCGCACCTGGTCCTTTTTGTGAAGAAGAAGGATGGATCCTTGAGGCCGTGTATTGATTATCGACAACCGAATAAGGTGACAATTAAGAACAAGTACCCATTGCCGAGGATTGATGATTTGTTTGATCAATTAAAAGGGGCAAAGGTATTCTCCAAGATTGATTTGAGGTCCGGGTATCATCGGTTGAAGATTAGGTCGAAGATGTACCGAAGACGGCATTTCGGACACGATATGGACATTATGAGTTTTTGGTGATGCCATTTGGTCCGACTAATGCTCCTGCAGCTTTTATGGATTTGATGAATAGGGTGTTTAGGCCTTATCCGGACAAATTTGTCATTGTGTTTATTGATGATATTTTGGTGTACTCACCTTCCAATGAGGAGCATGCTCAACATTTGAGGATTGTACCGCAAACTCTCCGGGAGAGGCGGTTGTTTGCTAAGTTTGCTAAGTGTGAGTTTTGGCTTTATGAAGTGGGATTTCTTGGGCATGTGGTGTCGGGAGAAGGGATCTCGGTGGATCCAAAGAAGGTGGAAGCCATTGTTGATTGGGAAAGGCCGAAGAATGTTACCGAAGTTCGAAGTTTTCTTGGTCTTGCGGGTTATTATAGGAGGTTTGTGGAAGGGTTTTCTGCGATTGCATTACCTTTGTCAAGGTTAACTCGTAAGGAAGTGAAGTTCTCTTGGAATGATGAGTGTGAGAAGAGTTTTCAGATTTTAAAGGATCGATTGACATCGGCTCCCGTGCTTACTTTGCCGAGAATGAGAAAGAGTTTGTGGTGTTCAGTGATGCCTCTCGGCGGGGTTTAGGTTGTGTATTGATGCAAGAAGGAAAGGTAGTTGCCTATGCTTCTAGACAGTTGAAACAACATGAGTTGAATTATCCTACTCATGATTTGGAGTTGGCTGCGGTAGTGTTTGCTTTGAAGATTTGGAGGCATTATCTTTATGGGGAAAGATGTCGGATTTTCACGACCATAAAAGTTTGAAGTATCTTTTCACTCAAAAGGACTTGAATTTGAGGCGAGGCGGTGGTTGGAATTGATAAAAGATTATGATTTGATAATCGATTATCACCCAGGAAAAGCCAATGTGGTGGCTGATGCTTTGAGTAGGAAATATAGTTCGGTGGCTGTTTTGAGGGTGTCCTATTTACAAGTTTTGTCAGCAATGAAAAGCTTGAAGTTGGAACTTGAGACTGAGGATAGTGGAGCCTTAGTAGCCAGTTTTGTGGTGAGACCTTCGCTGTTGGAACGTGTTAAGGAGCTTCAGAGTGTTAGTGAAGAGTTGGTGCAAGAGGTGAAGAAGTTGCAAGCCGGGGAGACTAGTGAATTTAGATTGAGAGATGATGGGATCTTGGAGTTTCGAGGACGTGTTTGTGTTCCATCGGATTCTGAGCTGAGGAAAGCTATTTTGGAGGAAGCTCATTCTTCAGCTTATGCGGTTCATCCTGGGAGTACCAAGATGTATAGAACCATTAAGGAGAGTTATTGGTGGCCTGGAATGAAGAGGGAGATAGCAGAGTTTGTGGCTAAGTGTTTGGTGTGTCAGCAAGTTAAGGCAGAACACCAAAGGCCATCTGGGTTCTTGCAACCTCTTCCTATCCCAGAATGGAAGTGGGATCATGTGACGATGGATTTTGTGGTTGGTTTACCACGAACGCCTCGAGGTTGTGATGCAGTGTGGGTGATAGTGGATAGACTAACAAAGTCGGCACACTTCTTAGCAGTGCATACTAAGTACTCTTTGGAGAAATTGGCAAAGTTGTACATTGATGAGATAGTAAGGTTGCATGGGGTGCCAACTTCGATAGTTTCAGATCGAGACCCCAGATTTACTTCCCGTTTTTGGCCTAGGTTTCGGGAGGCCTTGGGTACGACTTTGAAGTTCAAGATCGCTTATCATCCTCAAACAGATGGTCAGTCGGAGAGGACCATTCAGACCCTCGAGGACATGTTGAGGGCTTGTGTGATAGATTTCCAAGGGAGTTGGGAGCAACATTTGGCATTAGTGGAATTTGCCTATAATAATGGCTTCCAAGCAAGCATTGGTATGGCTCCGTATGAAGCTTTGTATGGAAGAAAGTGTAGAACTCCTCTTTGTTGGGATGAAGTGGGAGAAAGAAAACTTCAAAGTGTGGAGTTGATTGATCGAACGGTTGAGAAAGTAGCAAGTGATTAGAGGTAGATTGAAAACTGACTCAAGACAGGCAAAAGAGTTATGCCGATAACCGTAGAAGATCTTTGGAGTTTCAAGTTGGGGATAGAGTATTCTTGAAGATCTCTCCTTGGAAAGGGGTAATTCGGTTTCGAGGTAGGGGAAAGTTGAATCCCCGATTTATAGGTCCATTTGTGATCCTGGAGAGGATTGGACCGGTGGCATACCGATTAGAATTACCGCCTGAGTTGGAGAAGATTCATAATGTGTTCCATGTTTCCATGTTGAAGAAGTATATCCCCGACCCTTCTCATTGTCTTGAAGCTCCGCCGGTAGAGTTAAGAGAAGATTTGAAATTTGAAGTGCAACCGGTAGAGATCCTTGATTCTCAAGTGAAAACTCTTCGGCGAAAGATTATTCCTATGGTTAAAGTGCTTTGGAGAAATGATGTGGTAGAAGAGGTAACTTGGGAACCCGAGGAAGTGATGAAGAGCAAGTATCCCCTTTTGTTTGAATCTTGAGGTATGCCAAAAATTTCGAGGCCGAAATTTCTTTAAGGGGGGTAGGTTGTGGAAGTTCGATCTTTTTCGCTTCTCTTGTGCTTTGTTTCTTGTGTAGAAGTTGTGTGTTTAAATTTTTGTCGAGTTTTATTTTTGTTGGGATCTTAGTTAAGGTCTTTTTGAGAGGTTAAAAGATGGGGGAAAAGTGTTTTAAAAGGCTTTAGCAAGGAAGGGACCTTGCGGGCACTTAGTGTGCCCGCAAGGAGCCAAAGAAGAGGCCTTGCGGCCTCCCATGCGCCCGCATGGGAGCCCGCAAGGGACCCCCGGCCAGAAATGCTTGCGGGCTCCCATGCGGGCGCATGGGAGGCCGCAAGGCTTTCGGAAAGGGCCTCGCGGCCTCCCTTGCGCCCGCAAGGGAGCCCGCGAGCCCTCCCGCACTTTGGGTCTATAAATACCCGTTTTCAAACTTAAATGGCCTTTATAAGACCTCATTTCCCTCTCTTTTTCTCCCCATCTTGAACCCTCATTCTCCCCTCCATTAGATCTCCATTCTTGAGCTCCAAGAAAGGAGAAAGGTGTTCATCTTCCCCTCTTCTCCATTGATGGTGATTCTCCTCTAGTTCTAGCAAAGATTGAGGTGGGTTTTCTTCTTTTCTTCAATTCCTTGTTCTTTTATTCATTTCTTTTTAGATCCATGGAGAATTAGTGTGGATTTAGTATGGATCTACTATTTAATTGGAATTTAGCCATGGATCTAATGTTTAAATGGTATAGGAGCCTTGATTTCATGTTTTGGTGAAGAATGGAGGAGATCCTTGATCTCTAAACCTTTGATTCTTGTAGATCCGAACCCAATTAGGATGTTCTTGATTTCATTTTGATTTTGAGGATTTAAGGATTATATTATTGTTAATTCTTGAATCTAGAACACTTAGTAAACCCTAGAAGCCTTGAGATCTAATTTTGGAGCATTCTTTCCTCTCTTATTGATTGTATAAGGTTGTGATTGATTCTTGTTTTTCTTGGATGGTTAATGGCTTCAAGAAGGTGGATCTAAAGGCAAGGGTAAAGATCAAGTAGGCGAGTGATCCAAGTATTCGATCTCGCCAAGTTTGTGAGTGGGAATTGTTTAATTAAAGAGCTATGATCATGCTTGTTTAATGATGCATGCCTTGAAATGAGAAATTCTTGATTTCAATGGATTCTTGAAATGTTTCTTGAAAACTGAAATTATGATACTATATGATCCTTTTAATTCTTGATTTCATCTTAATGGACTCATGAGATGATTTCCTTGAGATCTAGAAACCTTGATGTTTATGATCTTGCTTAACTATTGATTCTATTACAAAAGGCTCATGAGATGATTTCCTTGAGACCTAGGAACCATAATGGTTTATGATCTTGTTAAATTCTTGATTATTTATATTTGATGAGGATTGGATAATCCTATGGTTTGAACTACATGTTTTCAAGATTTGTGAATTTGAGAATTCGATGTTCTTGTTATTTTGACCGAATAAGGGTCTATGTAAACCAAATTGAGATTCTCCACGATGTTATCGTATTTGAAATGAGTTTTCAAAGAATACTCTTGTGTTGATATTCTTGATGAAAATGACATTATTGTCGATGCTTTCGCAAAAGGATTTACTCTTCGATTAAGAGTTGTATTTTATGCGAATTTGTGATCTCTTGTTGAGATATGTGATTTTAAAATGATACGTTTATGATGAGCCTACGGGCGAAGTATTTGTGATCTTTTGATGAGATTATGATATTATATCGATGTTTTCATATTATTATCATGATGCGTTCATGATAAGCCTACGGGCGGGATGGTGACATTGGGGAGGATCCCCGTCTTCTGCGAAGCGAGTCTCCACGGACCGACCTATGGGGTGGCGTGGAGTTCTCGGTTGATTAGCCCTTACAGGAGGCGCGTAGGAGAACCCGAAGGTGCTTTGTGTTGGGTACCCGGAGTCACCACACGGGATACTCAACGGCCAACGCCAAGATACGCGCATCTTGGTGGCTCCTGACCTAGCCACGGCCATGGTTAGTGATGGAGAGTTTTCATGGGCTATTGATGATGCTATCGATAAAGGATTTCTGCATGCGTTGCACTATAAATCCTTATTTCGATGGGTTTGATCTTTTGATCTTTTGACGAGTATTCTTAACTTGAATTTTCAGTATTGAATCTCTTTACAAAAGAATTTCAGTGTTTTATTGATGCCTTTCTTTGAGAAAGTTGGAAAGCTTGTTATATTGAATTGGGTATTTAAAGCATTTTGTAAGTTGTGGTTGTTAAATATTTTCATATATTTTCGGCATATCATTCCTTACTCTTGTATGAGTTATAGCTCCATGTTCAACCCCTCACTGAGTAACGTAGTTACTCACCCATTTTTCTTCTCCCCTTTTCAGGTGTTAGCACAGCAGCAGGGCGTAAGACGTGATAGTGCTTGGCATCTATTCTTGCATTTTCCTTTGACTAGTGTATGATTCATAAGCATTGTCATCATGCATAAGATGGATCCACTAGGACCTATATTTTCGTATTTCCATTTGATCTTGTATAATCTTGATTGGTTCAGTCAGGACCTTAGGTTGTATGAGTCTACATCCAGTGTTTGTGAAAAACTATGATTGTGTCCATGATCATTGATGTTGTGATTTCCAGGGATATATGTACATATATGTGTGAGTCTGTTGATCTTGTACAGGGTTGTGATTGAATACCTTAGATTTAGAGTATTATTGTGGTAATGTTAATATCGTACAGGTAACAGGTTAGCCTTACGGCGATCTGGGGTTGAGGCAGGTGTTGACCTCCCCTGGGTTGTCGTGGCGGTAGTGCCACAGGCCGGGACCCGAGGGTCGGGGCGTGACACCAGTCCCTGTGGATTCGACTACCCGACCTTCGAGTACATTATACTATTTATATGACCCTTGCACTGGCGGATACACAAGGGGCGTATCATTCCAAATTGACAAGGCACTTACAAAACGAATCCCCCATACACCAAGAAATCATCCATAAACACTTCCATGATGTCTTCTACTGGGTCATCGAAAATGGCTGTCATGTAGCGCTAAAAAGTGGCAGGCGCGTTACACAATCCAAATGGCATTCTCCGGTATGTAAATGTGCTATATGGGCATGGGAACTTAGTCTTCTCTTAGTCTTAGGGGGTAATTGGGTTTTGAAAATATCCCGACATTCCATCCAAAAAACATTAGAATTCATGACCAGCTAACCACTCAAGCATCTGATCAATGAATGGTAACAGGAAGTGGTCTTTTCGTACAGCCACATTCAATCTTCGGTAGTTAATACAGACCCGCCACCCTGTCACCGTCCTTGTGGGAATTAACTCATTTCTTTCATTCCTCACCACTATCATGCCCCATTTCTTCGGCACTACCTGTGTTGGACTTACCCAAGCACTATCTGATATTGGGTATATGATACAGCGTCCAGCAGCTTTATAACCTCAACTCGCACTACGTCTTTCATATTAGGATTAAACCGACGTTGTGGTTAAATCACAGGTTGAAGCTAGCTTCTAAGAGAAACTTATGCGTACAGAACAAAGGACTAATTCCCCTTATATCCAAAAATTTCCAAGCAATGGCTGTCTTATGTGCTCTTCGCACAACCATTAATTTATCCTTCTACATTCAAGTCAGACTAGAGGCTATAATCACTGGTAATTTGGTTCCCTCTTTCAAGAAAGCGTGTTCAAAATGGTGAGGAAGGGTTTTTAACTCCAATTCAAGGGGGTCCTCTATCGAAGGTTAAAGATGATTACCCATTAATGGATTAAGTTTCTCATAATCCTTAAAGTTTGAATTCCCGCCTTCCAGTTGTCGCTTCTGCACAGAATTCTGGGTGCTTATTATTTCCTGACTCAACACTCTGGCACTCAACTGAATCCATTCCGCATACATCGTGCATAAAGTTTATGATTTCCTTCTCTTGTTCTCTGTTGCAACTCAAACACGAATCCTTTGTCTGCTTTATTTCTAATAGGTTCTAATATGGAGCTACATCATTCCGGTTTGGTAAGGCAGGTTGTCGGCACCAATGTTCCGGTTTAGTCTGAATGTTGATCAACATTGCTGATATCTTCTGAAGCAAATTAGCCTTGTCAATCATTTCCTGTGTGACAAAAACAAATCTAAAAAGTAGAAATGAAGAAACGGGTATATATAGAAGGTAACGAGGAAATTAATTGGTCAGAAAGAAAACTGAGAAACAACAGAAAGACAGAAACGGCTAGATTAACAGAACTAAAGCGTTTCTAATATCCTACTACCCGCAACGACGCCAAAAACATGACACACCCTTTGCGTCAGTGCAAGTGCATGGGTTGTCAAGTGATAAAGTGGACCCAGTGAAGGGTTGGGTTATCGAACCAAAAGGAGCAAGACTATTAGGACTAACTTTACCAAATGAATTCTAGCCTGATTTAATTGGCCGTGAAGCATATTAACTACTGCTTAAAAAGATTAAAAATAGAATGCAAATTGAAACAAGAAATCAACAACTATTGAGAATGATGGAGTATTCGGACAATAATCCCTTAAGGTTTCAACAATGAGGCATAAAATCCTATATATACTTCTCACTTGAATAAAAATGAAGTTTACTAGAAATGTGACATTTTAATGGATTTTCACCGCACATTAATTACCAGCATCTAATGGGTTTTGACCGCACACTAGTTCTCAAGAACCACCAGGTTTTCACCACACACTAGTATTCGATAATTAACGGGTTTTCACAACACATCAATAGTCACGCAATATGCAATATGAATTACATCAAACTACACATGCATTTCATAATCAAAGCTTCATAAACAAGTAAGAGTAAGAAGTAAGAATAGAATCTATTACAAATCCCTAAGGTTTCAAGTCCAAGCTCCCAATGGGGCTTTTGCTCATCATGAAGGACAAAATAATTGAACAAATGAGCACAATCATAGTCATAATGTGAGATTTAACAACACTCCCTTAAAGATCTATAATGAATGAATCAACACGAAGTTTCCCTCGACGTTGACAGAGTAATGGCTCTTGACCGTGATGATGCCCTAATGGATGATGGTGATGATGATGGTGGACATCGGCGTAAATTCCTTGTCTTAGAGGGGTTGAAGTCACCCTTGATCTCGCAGCTGTCGTTGCTTCTACCTCAGCCTCCTTCTCCCCAAAAAAATCCCCAAACCTAAATCTCAAAAAGAACTCCTTTCTCAGGCTTCAGAGAAACCTTTTATATTCGTACGTTTATGGGTCGCTTATGGCCGTAAGTATCGGCTGTAAGCATCGGGGTTTCATCTGGTCTCGTGCCTTACGACCTTGCTTACGGCCATACGCTTCTTCCGTAAGGTTGTCTATCTTCGGATTACGGTTCCCTTTATGACCGTAAACGGGAGCCCATAAACCTTGTCCTGTTAACTTTACCCTTCTCCTTACTAGCATAAGTGTCTTTCGTAAACCTCTCTGGTTTCTCCTTACAGTCAAACTTATGGATGTAAGGGCGTTCGTAAGTGCTTTCGTTTGACAATTACCTCCTTTATGGGCATAAGAATGCCCGCAAGGTTTTATGAATAGGACTTACGGCCGTAACTTGGGGCGTAAGTGTCCCGTAAGTGGTTCTGACTCCTAGGTACCTATGTCGGGAGAGCGCCATCTTCTGCATTTTGATTCCTAATTGCTTCTTTTGGCTCTCTTTTATCTTTAAGCTCCATTTAGTGCATGCAAAGATAACTCACACTTGATTTAGTCTCGTTTTCCACATAATCACTCTAATACTGACTCTATAAGTATACAAATTTATATATAAAATATAGTATAAATGTATACTTATCAAACTCCCCCACACTTAAAGTTTTGCTTGTTCCTCAAGCAAAAAGAACAAAAAGCAATGAAATTCAAAAGTGGAGTGTTGATGACTTCAAGAAAACAATTACTGGTGGAGATAACCAATCTAAAGAAAGGTACATTCAAGGTCAATGGATATCGACTAAAAGGGTACTTGGGTTGTGAATTTGATTCAAATTGCAAGGATGTGCTCCATCTTCAGGAGCCTCCTTGAATGCACATGGTACGTCAAACTAGAGACGTAAAACAAAGGCTTCTTCAGATTCAATCCAACTTACTTCCTTGCGTTTTTTGTATTCTAATTTAGTTTGTCTATTTTTGAATAAAGCATGTTAGAATGAATTTATTTGAAATTGGCATGCAATTAGGTCAGTGTTGTCACGCCCCGCCCTGCAGCACCGGCATGCGACAACTGTCGCGACAACAAGAAGAGAGACACCCACGCCACTCAACCCTAGAGTCACCGCAAGGCTAACTGACAATCTTATAAGAAAAACTCTCAACAGAAATCCACGGATATCAATAATCACAAAATAGGGTACAAGGGCACACGGAAGAAGCTACTAAACAGTATCTTGATAAAAGAGTTCACCAAAACATACATGTCATAAATACATCAAAGTTTTCAAGATTAGACAGGCACATAACCAAGCATAAGAGTGTCGATTTCACTAGTAGACGCATGTCCTTAGACAATGCATATGTTCAAGAAGAAACATACATGAAAAAAGAATTGGAAAATAAACAACTGAAAGATGCACAACAGTCTGGTCCGCCACAACGCCTCTACTAGCTACAGCCTGAGAGAGCGGAAGAGGGTGAGTAACTAGAGTCACTCAGTGAATAGGTCAGCAATGTTCTCTCATAACAAAGTAAAATAAAAAGATAACCAAATCAAATTCTGTAATAATACATATAGGTTTGTATACCCAACATATATATATAAGATGCTTAGGCCGGTAAATGACAAAGCCCTTCAATAAACTGACTAAATTTGCATAAAAATATATACTTTCTTAAAATATGAACTTTTCATTTCAAATAGCCGAACAATGATCTAAAAACCTCTCTAAACTCTAGGTTCAGAGCGATCAAGGCACTCATGTCCTTGACGTTGACCCACCGGGTCCGTATGGTGACTCCGGACACATGATGTAGATCTAATCAAGGCTCTACGTGCCACCTGAGTGAATAGATCAGCCAGGTCCACCACCCCACCTCTAAAGGCTAGACCGTGAGCATCCCCTACTGCAGCAGCCGGGTTACAACCACATCACCATCAAAATATCATGAGAAGTAACAACAATGCAATTCAAATAAAACATTTCACATTGTCTTTGTCCAGGACAAATATTCACATTTGTATAAGTCGGATCAAAGAGTGTAATACCTATATGAAATTCTTCAGTTCAAACCAATATAGCAACTTGTAACAATATAGCATTATTTATTTTTCTTCAAATAACAAAAGGTTTTGCTTTCAGAATACGAAACATGAAGAATACTTTTCAAGCAACCAAAGCATCAATTCAATCATGATAAATTCCAAGTTTTTCATCAAAATTAGTTATACATATATTTAGAGAAAATTAACTGGAACTGTGCAATAGAAACTCACTCACAAACTTAGGAGAACGACTCCTTAAAGACGCTACTCCTCCGTCGACTCCTTGCCTTGGCCGAGCTTTCACCACCTACATCAACACAAGGCTCAAACCAACAGAAAACACAAAAGAAAGACAAGCATGAATCTCTTCATGCTACAAACTACAAAATCCTAACAAGGCTTGGATATGGCCTGAACTTGTCTCTACAAATTTCAAAGAACCCCTATGGAGACCAACTCATCTAAATAGCTAAAAATGCAAAGGTTTAACAATGAAGTCCTTAGTGCGATAGTAACTCCAAATTAAATATAAGGGAAACAAGTTTCATCAAGGTAGCAAGAGCTTGATTCCTATAATCAATTCAAGATACAAAGAGAATGAAGGTAAATGACCAAAACAATCCAACAACTTCAACAAAAATGAATCAAGATTTGAGATCCAATCCTAGGGCTAATGTGCTCATTCTAATAACATGAAAAAGGGAAAAGAGGAAGAAGAGAAGCATACTTTCAAGAATCTTCAGCCAAGGGGAGCGAAAAAAAGTCTAGGAATGGCCCTTTCTTCTCAATCAAAGCAATGGGAACCATGGGAAGAAAACGAAGGAGAAAACAAATCGGGAGCATTAGGCCTCAAAGTTCAGGATTTATATATCCCTGGCCAAACACGGGCCGAACACGGCGTGCAGAACCTGGCTTGACCATGCTTTACCTCGAAACTGGTCATCCCAACACAAGCACGGGACTGCTTTACCGGTACACTTTACATTGAAACAGGACGGGATTTCACTGCCAAAACACAGTTTTTCTGCCCCAAGCACAGCCGTGCACTCTCAAGCACGGCCTAAACACGGGCGTGCTTATGCCCGTATACTTTACAGGTCACTGGGAGCAAAGTCCAAAACATCCCGTGAAGTACACGACCAAGAGCACGGTCCCAAGCACGGACGTGCTTACTCTGTGAACTGCGTTCTAAGCACAAAATAACTTAAAACAAGCCAAAATTCACAGCACAACCATTCTAGGTCAGTTTGGACAACAACACACTCTCGGAAAAGCCGAAACACCATAAGTGTTCTCTGCATAGTGTAGCCCAAATTGCTCTATGATGTCTTTGCTAGGACATTTTTGCGGAATTGTGTCAAATTGGTGTCTTGTGAGTTGTACACAGGCACCTACACACCTGTGTACTCGCCCGTATAACTTATAGGTTGTGAAAAAATGTATTGAATTCAAAAATTTGTAATTCACATGGGCTGGAGAAAAGATACACGGCCGTGTTCTTGACTATGTAATTCTTAGGATCTGGAGTGAACTTATTTTGCCAGGGACGGTGAGTTACACAACCTGACAAATTGTTACACGGGCAACTACACGGTCGTGTAAATTTGCCGGTGTAATCAGGGGAACATGGATGTGTAACCCTGGGAGAGGAAGTTGAACAATTTGCATTGGTATGCAATACACGGGCACGGCATAAAGTACACAGCTGTGTACTCGTTCGTCTACTTGACAGAGTTAAGCGCGATTGTTCATTCTTTTCCCCATTTCACTTCTGCTCTTCGCTCCACTTACACAAACTTTTCTTTTTTTCTTTTTTTTTTTCTCCAACCACATTCCCAATCATTTCCTAGACCTTACCGGAGCATTTCCGGGTCATCAAAGCAGGTTTAGTCCTCACCGCTCTCTTCCCTAACCATTTCTTCACCAAACCTATTGGTGGGTCATTTCTAATTAAATCTTTGTGATTTCTAGTTTGTTTTGTTCTGTTCTTTCTATAATATGACTACATAAGTCATCTAGAATAGATTAGAACCTAGATCTAGAACTTTTACTAAGAAATCATTTAGATTGAAGTTAGGGTTTAGGGGTGCGTGGTCGCTTTTCCTCTCGTGTTCTTGAGGTACACGGCCTAAATAGGAGATACACAGGCATGTATGCATGCTCGTGTACTTCCCTGCCACACAATAGGGACAAGGGTTTTCCAATAGGTACACGACCCAACCTAGAGATACACGGGTGTGTTCTTGCCCGTGTAACTCAATGGTTGGAGGCTTTACTTGCGACTCGCAACTACATGGGAACCATTTAATCTACACACCCGTGTAAATCTCTATCTAGATTTTCTAAGTAAGGGACACTGAGATATACAGCCTCCGACAGAGATACACAGCCGTGTAGTTCACTGTTTCACATATTTGTGTGTTTTAACTCTAATATGTTATTGTTTTTCTTGTGAAAGAATGGTGAACACAAAGAAAGTCACCCATAAGCCGAAGAGAAAAAAGGGGGAGACCACTGCCACCACTTCGCAATAAGGGCTCCATCAATGCGACCTCAGCAGCCCCGCCGGTCAAGGACGGAACCAGGATTAATTGATAGGGGGGGCTGAAGGTAAAATGTAAAAAAAAAAAATTAGTCTATATAATAATTGTTTTCGATACAAAATAATGCAACATCGTGACATTTAATTATTAATCCCAGTGAATCCAAAACTATTTCCTAATTTTTTTCAATAATAAAATCCAATTGTTATTCTTCATGAGACTGTTTGTTTTCTCTGGGTGTTTTCCTCTCTCCTCCATTGTCACACACACAAAGCATGAGATTCATTCCTTGTTTTTATTTCCAAACAACCCCACCGAACTCTCTGCTCTTGTCAACTTTTCACTAAATAAGTCCCTTTTTTATCCTCCCAAACAATTGTTCATTTTATTGTTATTTTTAAGTATTCCAGAACTTGTTATTCACTTCCAAAAAATCCAACCTTTTCACTCCCTATCTACAAATCCCAACTTTGCCTCATTTTCATCATAAAACTCTCAACTCTTGCTGCTTTCCATTGAATCATTCCAAGGTTTTTCCCAAACAATTGCTCCCTGTTCTTGTTTTGAGGGTAGTATCCATAGCTTGTTTTTCACTTCCAAAAATTTAAAACATTCATCGCTCCCAATCTACAACTCCCAAGCTTCTTGCATCTCTTTCATCACAGAACTGTCTTAAGTCTTGTCTACTTTTCACTAAATCATTCGAAGTTCTTGTTATTCACTTCCTAAAACCCAACCATTCTCACTGCCAAACCCCAAATCTCATCATTTTTTATCCAAAAATCCAATCTTTGCATCTCTTTTACCCTAAAAACCTCATCTATTTCCCCCAAATTTTCGTCCCCAATGCGCCACTGATGTCGTTAGCGTGCGGCATCCCCTTGCTTGAGTGCGTCTACTGCCTCGCTGTGGGGGGGCTGAAGCCCCTGCTAGCCCCCCCTCAGTTCCGTCCCTGCCGCCGATCCTCCTTCACTTCGATAAACTGGCTCACCAAGCCTGGTACAACCGACTCATCCAGTTGAAGTTTGGGGAAACACAAGCTATCGACTGGTCTACACTAAAGTTGGTAAGGCTGGATTCAGATGTCCATGAGCTGCTAAGAAATAGCCTGTGGCGTGAGCAGTTTGCCATCGATGAGCCGGCATTCCGGAAGTTCACCCTTGAAGTATTATCGACCTTTACCATTCTCAGGTAGCCCAGGACTGGAGGCCGCAGGACATGATCTAGGTTTAGCTCTGGGGAAGAATGGTCCAGATTTCCTACACGTATTTCTCCCTTTACTTGGGACTATACGACCAGGAGTTTGTTGGAACTCCCGTGTAGGAGGCATTGCAGTCCTACTTGCCGCTGGGGACCCCGTAGGAGGCAAGGTGGCAGTGCATCAGCTCCGATCCATACTACCACTAGACGTGGTCAAAGGCATCGACTCTGAGGTCGCCCACCCTTAGGTACATCCATGCTATTCTCTACAGGACACTGACAAGGCGTGGTGACTCCACTAGCGTTATGAGCACTACAGATTTTATCTATCTCTGTGCGAAGATCGATCATGTACCCATGCACTTAGAGTACGTCGTGGCAGAGTCGATTGTCCATCAGGCCTCCGACGCCAGTGTCAGATTCCTCCACACAGGCCTGTATATCACGAGGCTGGTCCATGGGATCGGTAAGCTACGAGGAACTGATCGATGAGGCTCGTTCGAGGGACCGTCTCTCTTGACTTGGAGACGCTCCGAGCCATGGGGATGGTTCGATAATACTCACCAAATTTCTCTGTGAAGTACTAGTTTCTTTTACCTTTTCCTTGTGCTTTGATGAATATTGTTCTTGTTTTACCTTTGCTTATATACATTAAGGACAATGTATATCTTGAGTAAGGGGGTAAATTGTGGATTACCACTTAAGTTGGTGAATTATGTGATAATTGTGATTTAAGTGCTTGATCGTATGATAGCTTTTATGTTATTGGTACATTCTTTTGGGTAGAGATTTGACAACTTATAGGATTCAACTTTTTAAATGCGTAATTGTTAATTTGCCTTATCTTTGAGTTAATATTAAGCTTTGTACACTTGATTCTTCTTAATGGGCCTCCTGAACACTTAGAGAGGATAGTACATTTTTCTTTTTGTTATTAATTTAAGTTGTCTCTTTTGAAAGAAAAAAAAAAGGAAAAGAAAATAAAAGAAAGACAAAAAGGAAAGTGCTATCACCTTTGAAGTGTAAAGCTAACCTCAAAAAGTCGAATACTTATATGACCTGACGAGAGGAAAAAGCTACCTTCTAAGGATGTGCGAAAGCTACCATTTTTTTCATTTTTTTTTTTGTTATGAATAAGTGGTAGAAAGTTACCACAAGTGCGAAATTGTTATGTTTTTAAATAATCCATCCTTTGTGAGTAAGAGGGTTATCAATTGGGATCATTTGCACAAGAACTGAACATTTTAGATAGGGCATGCTTACACTTGTGGTGAATGATAATATTGAATCTTCTTGTTGTCTTGTTTCAAGTACTCTTGAGAATGTTAATATTCTTTAAAGCTTAAAATTGAGCCCTTATCTTTTTTATCATCTTTTGCTTGAGGACAAGAAAAAGCTTAAGTGCGGGGTTATTTGATAAGTGCTATTTTATCCATATTTTACCGATCATTTGTAACACTTATTGAACCCTAAATTGTAGATTATGGTGATATTAGGTATTTAATTGCTGCATTGTACTTCACATGTGAAGAAAGCACAATAATTGCCAGAAGAATGAAATCGAAAGCAAATTGGCGCAAAAATGCAAGATAGTGAGTTACACGGGTAAAGTACATGCTCGTGTACTTGCCCGTATAATTTTCAGAAGAATTTCAGAGGAAAAGGCACGTCACGTGTCATCAGCGCAACTCCTATTTTCTATCTCCCAACCTGGAGGTACACAACCATGTAACTGAAGTCCATGCCCATGTATATTTGAATAACAGTGGAGCATGTTCCAGATAGGTACACAGGCGAAGGAAGATTACACGACCATGTAAAACGCGAGCAAGAGCCAAGGGAACAACCTGAGATTTACACGGGCAAAAGGAAAGCTTCACAGTCGTGTACTTGCCGTGTATCTCACAGATTTTATTGTTTAGGTTTCCCCGAGAGTTACACGGGCAAGTACACACCCGTGTACCTGCCCGTGTGCTGTTTCATTCTTTCCAGGTAAAAATAGCTTATTTGAAGAAATAGAAGAGGTTTGGAGTTCGAATTGGATGATGGGATTCTAGGGTTTGCTGGAGAAGGGAGAACATCTCTCGAGGTGATTGAAGGAAGAGGTGAGCTAGAGGAAGTCATGGGGGATCCATTCACCAACGGCAATAGTGGCTCACGCTTGCTCCAAGATCGTCACAGCCCTGGAAGGGGTTTCCAATCGATGTTTATGTTTTCTAGGGTAGAGATGAACTTTATTTTGATGAACATAGGCCTCATGACAGGCTAACTTCTTTGGGTGCCCGGATTAATGTAGTTGGGAATACTCTATATATTTTGATTGTCTTTTTAATGTAGGTTGGTTGTCTTGTGTTTTCATATTCATTTATGTTTTATTGATTGGTTTGATGTGTCGAGAGAGATCTTACCATCTTGTTATCGCTTGAGTGTCAAGAGTCCATGTGATTAGAACACCTATGAACGAATATGTATTGATGAAGTCCCTCTAGAGATAGAAGAGGGGTCGCATACCGTTCGGCTAGTATTCGGTAGTTCATTGTCTTTTCTTGACATGAGGATCCGATTTTCTATTGCATACCATTAGGGTGTCTTGAGAGAGCACCTATTTCACATGTGATTTTCTCCGTTCTATTAACCTTGGTCAACCTATCTTAATTCGGAATTATATTTTAATTCTAATTTCCCAACGAAGTTAATCCGGCACTACTCATTATTATTGATTCTCACCTTTTCCTATAATAGCATTAATCATGTTTCTTCTCTGTTTTCTTTTCCAAAATCAAGTATCATTATTAGCTAGATAGTGAAAAAAGAGTGACTACGTATATACTAAGTTTTTGTGGATTCAACCTCGCTTTGTGCTAGTATTACAACGATCGAGCGTACGTTCACATGCAAGTTGAGTTGCTTCTTATTGCGTAGCAATCTCAGTTGATCAACAAGTTCAACACTAGGAGCAACAACTTCATGAGAAGTGTGTGGACAGTGCGCTAGCATCTTAACAACTGAAATTGACACAATAGAAAACTTGATGCATCCTTTATATGCTTGCTCTTAATTGAACCCACTAATTTCAAAAGATAGCACAAATCATATGCATAAAAATCTAGTATGGTTTCAATAACCTAGCTATGATACCATCAAAATTGTCACGTCCCGACTCGCAATCGGCGACATAACGACCGCCGCGATAGACACAATGAGATGTTCACTCTACCTTATCTTGAGTCACCGCAAAGTTTATAACCATACCTAGTACCATGCAAGGATAGAGATACTACAAGAACAGGGATAATAAATGATGATTACACGCAAAGAGTGTATCAAGAAGCTTAATTCTAATACCATGTGCAAGGGCCATTTACGAAATAGTGATAAAAAAAACAACCTTTATTCTATCAAATTCTACTCATAAATCCCCTCTAAACAAAAATAACAAATAATAATGACAACCTTCTCTTTATTCTATCTAGAGGTGTAAGCTGGGCCGTGTCGGCCGTAGCCCGGCCAGCTACAGTGCCGGGCCAGGCTGGCACGGCCCACATCCTTGGGCCGTGCCAGGCCAAGCCAAGGTGGCCCGCGGGCCGGCACAGCCCGCGGCCCGCCATGAGCTGTGCTTGCCCGAGCACGAGGGCCAGCCCGGCACGGCCCGCAACAACTAGCCGTTGCAGGCCGGCCCGGCACGGCCTAGCAGGATTTTTTTTGTTTTTTTACCCAATTAATTTAAACATTGGAATTAAATGACATTTTTAGCCCCTTTAACAACTATAAAACAACTAGTTTTTAAGGTTATTTTAGACTTTAAAATATAATTACCTTTTCACCCTTTTCACCCTTTTCAACAACAATAAACGGCTAGTTTTTAAGGTTATTTTAGACTTTAAAATATAATTACTTTTTTACCCTTTTCAACTAGTTTACAAGGGTATTTTGGGAATTAGAAAAATTAAAAAAACCTATAAATACCCACAAACATTTACATATTTCTCCACACCAAATTACTCATTCTTGTTCTAATCTCTCAAGCATTGAAGACTCCAAGCTCTCTTAATTCTCAATCTCTTCAAGTTCAAGATTTGAAGTTTGTCAAATTCGGCTCAAGCATTTCATTACTCCGGCAATTTTCCCACCTTTTCGTCAATTAATCAATTCGGAATTCTCAAGAAAAACCACGAATTAAATTTACATCATCAAGGTTGAGGTAACCCTAAACCTTTTTTTTATTTTTTATAATGGTAGGCTCTCCTAATTTTCCTTTCGACACACCATTTTTTTTAATGAAAACAATTCCGAAAATTTCGATGATTCACAACCTGAGCATGTTACTGAACCTCCTAATATGGGACCATCTAGTAGCAAACCTCAAACAAACACAAAAAAAAAGAACTTGGGCGGTATGGCAATTTTATGATATTGTTGAATTTCCAAACAAAGGGGCTCGTGCCGTTTGTAAAAAATGCAAAAAAGATTTTTCTTGTCAAACTTCGGGTGGAACGGGTCATTTGAAAAGGCATGCCGATAAACATGCTACTAGTCAAAATAATCCTTCCCAAACATAAATTAGTTTTGCAAATTCAAGTGTTGGAACTTTTGTTTTTTCTAATGAAAATGCAAGAAAATTTATTGCAAAATTTATTGCTCAAAATGAACAACCTTTTTATCTTGTTGAAAATCTCGCTTTTATAAAAATGCAAGTTAAAGGTTTTAATCCGAATTTTAAATCCGTTTCAAGGACTACTATGAGAAAATATCGTCTTATTATTTATGAAGAATATAAAGAAAAATTAATTTCCGAAATTTCTAAAGGTTTATTTAAAATTTCTCTTACTTCTGATATTTGGTCTTCTCAAAATAATTCCGATTATCTTTGTGTTACCGCTCATTATATTGATAATAATTGGACTTTACAAAAACGTATTTTGAGTTTTATTGAATTAGAATATCAACATACCGCAAGTAATATTGCCGGTTACATCATGCGTGCTATTAATGAGTACAAAATTGAAAAATTTGTATTTTCAATCTCTCTTGACAATGCTTCGGCAAATAATTGTGCCGTTGATATGTTAAAAATGCATTTAGATCCTATGTTTTCCAGAAAGTTTTTTCATGTTCGTTGTATATGCCATATATTAAATTTATGTGTTAGAGATGGTTTGAAAATTATTGATCCTCATATTCGTAGAGTTAGAGAAGCTATTTTATATGCAAAAAACTTTTCTTCACGAAGGCATGAATTCAAAAGATATTGTAGGCAAATGGGGAAAAAATATAAAAAATTTATTTCCGATGTTCCTCATAGGTGGAATTCAACTTATAATATGTTGGATTGTGCTTATGATTACAAAGATGTTTTTACAATGTATTGCCGTGAGTTTTTTCCCGACCTTGGAATAACTAATTATGATTGGGAAGTTAGCTATATGATAAAGGAATTTTTAGAAATTTTTAATTCCGCAACTAATTTTTTTTCCGGTATTTATTATCCTACTACTTTTATGACTATTTCTCATTTATATTATATTAGTGAAAGTTTTGCAAAATATAGATGTGATCCTAATTTTGCTCCCATTGTTGCTCCTATGGAATTAAAATTTAAAAAATATTTTGCAAAAATTGACCCTCTTCCCGTTTTATCTATGTTTCTAGATACTCGTTTTAAAATTGATGGTACTTTTTGTATGATTGATTCTTATGATGAAAACATGGGACTTGATCATTCAATTTTCAAAGATGAATATCGTTGTTTGCTTCATGATATGTATAATGAATATAACCATACATATGGAAATCGACGGGCTTCTACTTTTGCGGGAGATTTTGAAAAATCTTCTTCACTTTCCAAAACTAAATCTCCGGCCGATCTTATAAATATGATTAGAAGAAAATCTACAAGTGCTTTTTCTTCTTCTTTTTCTTCTTCTAATACTAGATCTTTGCATGAATTAAATCTTTTTTTAAATAATAATTTTAATGATTTTCTTACTACCGAAGAAATTAATAACTCTAATATTTGCTCGTGGTGGAAACAACAACAACATAACTATCCTGTGCTAGCCGCCATGGCACGTGATCTACTAACTCCACCGATGTCTACAGTAGCGTCGGAGTCTTGTTTTAGTGCAGGAAAAAGGGTACTCGATGATAAGAGGAGCCGCATGAATCAAGCAACAGTGCAAATGTGCATATGTCTGAAGGATTGGTTAGAAGCAGAAGATAGGTTACAAGAACACCAAATGCATGAAGAAAGTAGTGATACTAGAGAGGGCCTTATACCATCCGAGCATTCAACTTCAACCCGTGTTGATGAAGAAATAGATTAATCAAATGAAATTCGAAGTTTGTAATTTTCTAAATTGTTGTCATAGTTTTTAAATAAATGTCAAAATTTTTTCTATATCTATTTGTAATTTATTTTTAGTTTATCTTTATTTTTCCTATGTAATTTTATTTTCTAATAATATGTTAAATTTGAAAAAATTATCCTTGTATAATTGTATTCATGTAAATTTACTATATTTAGATTTTTTTTATAAATAATTTCTTAATTTTTAGTATTTTTAATGTATTTTAATAAATTTTATAATATTTTTAAAGAATTTAAAGAATTTATATTTTAAAATAAAAAAGATGGGCCGGCCAGGACCAGCCCAGATGGCTTGGACCGTGCTTCGGGCTGGGCCGACCCCCTGAAAGGTGGGCCGTGCCGGCCCGGCACGGTTGGAAGCCGGGCCCGGCCGGCCCATCTTGCACCTCTAAATTTCTATCAAATCAAATCCTCATTATCAATGCCACTTGGAAACCTCACTATCATTACCCATGTTGAAATCAGCTTTTGAACACTTACATAATTATCAATGCAACTTCCAAAACCTCACTATCAATCTTGTAAACAACGAAGTCATTATCATTATCACTAGCAAAACAATAATGAATACTAGCAAAGGCATCAAGAGAGAGAGAGAGACCTAGTCTTTTGTTTCTTCTTGGAGCCTTCTTCTCCTCAACAGCATTAGAGACAGCAAAAAACTCATTCTAGCACAATGGGGATGTTAGCGCTAGCGATTGTTCGAGATTGAGAGGATGAAAAGACTTTTATAGAGGGGGTGGGTTAAAATTATCATTCCTCCCAAACATTTCTATTCATGCAGATCCAAACATGGGTCAACAAAGGTGTCATTCGTATTCCATCATAGGAACTAAACCCATGCTTAATACTTGTAAGATGTGTAAGTGAAATGATTTATCCACATTATGAAACAAAGAACCATCAATTCAAATACAAAATATTACTGTTACCAAATGGGAATCAGATATCCAAATAGGGACAGCAACAACCCAACTCCAACTCCAATTATTGCCCATGCCATTAAGCAAGTTGGATTTATAAGTCAAGTTTCCGATTTATGTTTAATAGCACTGACAAATCATTGACAACGTAAACTGTCGCCTCAAGTCTTTAATGGTGAGCGCCAACCCAATTTCAACGTAAGGTTCCATTTATTCTTTGACTAGTTCAATTCAACTGATATAAATGAATAAAACAAGAACCATACAGAAGGCAGCGTGACAAAACAGCTCATAAAAAATCTCTCATTGAGAGGAGCAAAGTTACGTGAAATAAAAAAAATTAATGAAAATTCTAGTTACAACCTCCCTTGAGAAGAATGAGTGACTACTTATACAAATAAGCTGTGGGCAACATTGAATAAATTCTCAATATAGTATACATTACGGCTACATGTTGAGATGAGAAAAGATAGATGGAACCAAATCAACAACTGACCAAGCAAGTCCTGCATATTGAACAAATCTTATTCCATTGTCCACTTCATATGTCTTGGGAGGAAAAATGAAAACCATTTTCTGAAGATCACCAGATTGCTTGTTCTCAGACTTTGTGCTATTTTCATGCCCTTTTAGGGCTGGGATGTAACACGACGACCTTATTCGGATTCCCAAAGTGTTGCAAACCACAGGTAACAACCATTTGGCCAATGCCTTGCTGCAGAACTTCACGACAAGTATTGTTGGAATCCCAACAATTACCCTTCCGATAAAAACCATCAGGGGCAGTTCAGGACCAAAAATGCGACGAACTTTTTCAGAGTGGAAAGAATTATAGGTCTGCTGAATTCCACTGACCTACATGGCATATGCATAATCAATGTGGGCAACAATCAAGGAATGAGAATAACAATTACACTTGCGATATTAAAGATTAAAAATCTGTATTTCTCTTTCTGTGGTTATTGGTAGATGAAAAGAATTCCTAGTATATGCACGAAGTCTCAAATTTCAACTTAATATTTGGTTTCCAATTAGAATCATCATCTAAAAGCCAATTTTTAAGTTCAGGAAAACCTGATAATCTTTTCCATCAAAGAATTTATCCAACTGTCTCTTACTTGTGTTTCGCTAAGTTATGGGAATGTAGCATACCAATCATCAACTACCAGTCAAGTTCAATTTAATACAAGTTATTAAAAGATTGTTGTTACTTGTTATACAAGTCAGATGAATTTTATCTTTGAGCAATAACCTATCAAGAAAACTAATACATCATTCTATATTCCTTTCAAACAAAAATAAAATCAAGTTCCATCCAGCTGCTGTCTTGTGGTTCGTTTACATCACCAAAAATTCATGGAACTATCTCTTACTTGTTCTACTACTTTATTCAATGTTGTATACTGACTTTCTCCAACTCATCAAAGTTCGTTTGGAAACAAGTAATTAGAATAATTGGTGTTAACATAGTACAATAAGAAGTTTTCAGTTGAGAGTTGGGTAGAGGATGTGAGAAAACACAACCAGTTGTCTCCAAGAGTAATAACCTATCAGAAGAATTATGCCCACTCAAAATTCCTTTCAAACTAGAAATTTTCAAAATTGCATCCAGTTGTTGCTTTGGAGGTTATTAATGTCACCAAGAAGTCATCTCAACAAGCCATAATATAATGGCTTGATTTCAACTTAGAAGTTTTGATGGCATGAAAGAGATTAAACAGGCCATGCAAACTCAAATGCAAAATTGAACTTTTTGGAACCCCTATAATATGAGGGTTGGTATTTTATTCCCCTCCCAAGTCAAAAATCAAGAGTTTGAATGCATGGCTTGTCCACATTATAAAAAGGAAAAAAACACAAACAAATGAATTTCTTCCTATAAATTATCTTCCTTCCTCATGACATGATTTAAGGATTTCTTCCTCCAATATCCTCAAGCAATGTTTACAACTTCACATACTTCACATAGATGATGCATAGTTGGAAGAATAGCCAGTAAGAGCTAACATGACATTATAGAATCCAAGATATAATAAAATTTATTTATCTCTCATTGCTGACCAAACACACAACTTCTCTCAGAAAAGTTGCCTTTTTGAAGACACGCACAAGAACTTAAATAAATCATTTATATAGAATGCAACTTTGTATTCCTGATATTTTTCTCTTGTAAGAGTGCTACCTCCTATTTCTAATGTAGCAGTAAAACAACAATTTATAAATCTACATTTATGTCCTTATATCAACAGCATGAAAATTCCATAAGAAATCAAAGATAAAGTAATTTGCTTACAAGTCCAAATGCAACCCCATTGAAGGCAGTATGATATTCAAAGCTTGGGGTTGGGAGCTCTGGAGTAGGATAGGCAAAAAACAATAAACAAGAAAGACAAGCCCAGAAGGAAGTGACTGCAAAAGAAGAAAAAAAAACATTCAATAGTGTTTTTAAAATGAGCAAAGACAAACTACTCTACCTATTTTAAAAAGGAAGCAGTGAGAAGGATCGCCATAGATATGTTAATTTGCAAAATCATAGATATGTTAATTTGCAAAATTTACTATGTTTGAGGATGAATACCATTTTGCCCAGAGATAATAAAGTCATCAATGTATCCATGGACTAAAAGCCAAAATGTGAGCATAATAAGACCCATGCTGATTCCAGTAACAACATCTACCAAACTGTGCATGCCCAAGTATATCCTTCCTAATAAAAAAGGAAAATTAATTCGGGTCTTAAATGAGAATAAAAAAATAATTACAGTAAACTCAATCTCTGTCCAAATTCAAAGGAAACTTCACAGCCTTGGATTCTCATCGTTTTGACCGGGTATCAAAGACATTAATAGCAAACAACACAAAAATTAGAATTTTGAAAAGTCATGAGTCAATAAATGGGTGCCGATATTCACCTATTGCAGTCAGTGCCACAAGAACGCAAGCCAATGTCAACCCAACCAAAGTTGTGGTGATATTCCTCTCAGCTTCGTTGGTCAGAACATAGTAAAGCAAATATCTGCGAAACTAAACGTGAATAATGAGGAAAAGAAAGGCAAAATCAAACTAGAAATTTCCATCATAGGAATCATTTTCAATAGACAGCTTTAACTTAAACAGCAAAGTCAACTCTAAATTCAAAGAAGGGGGGCAATACCCAGAGAGGCAAACCGTGTTCAGAGCATGTGAAGAAGGCAAGCCGTATTCCATGGCATGCTCCTTCTCATCTTGTGTAGCTGTCACTCTCCTTACTGGAGGGCAACTCGGCCTAGGTGCTGATACCATATCCTATTTGCAAATCAAGCACAATAATACAACCAAAATCAACAAAAAAAAATAATAAATAATAAATAAAAACAATAGAAAGACGCACAAGAATTCAATCATGGAGAAGGCAACAATTATAACAGACACCATCTCTCACCTTAATACAACACCCAACATAATCACAAAAAGCCATCAACAAAGTCATCTGCCTAGCCAATTTGCTATGCCCGCTCTGGAAGAAAAAAGAACAACAACAAAAACGGAATAAAGCTCAATCAAAACAACAACAATCAAACAACAAATTAATCAAAAGGCAGAACTTTTACCCAAAAAAGGAGGGGAAGTAAGCCAGTGTAGAAAGGAATGGAAACAGCACAGGAAAGCACAGAGAAGAAATTATCCAAAGACGCACAATGAAAACCCTGTAAAAATTGAATCACATCAACATCAAAAACTTTCCAAACAAAACATATCAACATCAAAAAGGTATAGAGATGACCTGGATTTTTAGGATAAGTGGGGTATCTGCAAGGACATGGCGGGTCACCCACGGCTGGACAAGAGATCTCAACCTAGCGGTGAAGGACAACAACGATGAAGCAATGATCCATCCAAGGACGCAGGAGAGGGATGCTGTTTGCCACGCCGAGATGCTTGCCTTCATTCTTTCTTTCCCTCAATGTTCTCAAAACACAGAGACAGAGATGGAGACAGAGCACTTTGCTGTTGGTATGGTGGGAAGAGGAGATACCAACAGTGAGCTGTATTGTATTCTTGCATTTATAACGCTTGCAGCCCATTTTAGTTATGTAACGGGAACAATTCAACAATTCATCCAACACCGGACGGGGCTCATATGTGCGTCCCATGGAAGCATAACTAGCACAAATCCATGTGCCAGGATCGTTGTTTATAGAAATGGCCAAGGTTTTCAGACCCGGACCGAGCATCGACCTGAAAAACGTTAGGGATCAGTGATCAAGGGGTTGAACCGGGTCAATAATTTTTATTAAAAATGATTTAAATTTTACTTATATATGATTAAAAAAATCATAAAGAATAAAAAATAAAAAATAAAAAAATAAAAATATGCATTTTAAGCAAATATTCTACAAAAATAAATATTGAAATACACCACATTCAAAATGTGAAATACATCAAATAACATAAAAATAAACTAGTACAAAATCAATTGAAAAACATAAAAATGTTCAATTAAGAAATAAACAACTAAGAAATCCATTAAAAAAAATTGCATAAAAATATTCAATCCTCATAAATTCAAATACATTAAATACCATAAACATAAACTTGTTCAAATCTCCATAAATTAAGCAACTAAATAATCCATAATTGAGAAACATAAAATTGCTCAATCTTTACAAATTAAAACATAAACATGAAAGTTGAAACATAACACAAAAATATGCTCAAATCTCCATAAATTAGGCTTTAGTTTACAATTTTGCGTTTTGACCCCCCAAATATAAATATATTATAAAATTGAATAAAAATTTAAAAAAAAAATAATGCAAACCCGGATTGGTGACCCGGTTGGGTCACCGGGTCACCGGTCCAATCGGCCGGGTCGCCGGTTCAGTCCCGGGTTTATGTAATGAACCGGACCGGTTTATAGGCCGGGTACGGGTCAACCCGGTCCGATCGCCCGGTCCGATCCGGGTCTGAAAACCATGGAAATGGCACATAAACAGGGTTTTTGTAAATAGTGTGAGTTTGTTTCCTTGCAATACCGATTCGAATTTGTGTGCAAATTTGAGTCTAACTTCAATTTATTTTTATAAAGTATAATTATATTATAACTTACCAGCTTTTATGCAGAAAACCTTCATATTTTTTATAATAAAATTTTTGACTCATTACAAATTTTGTCTTTATTAAATGAATTATATTTGATTTTATTTAGGGATACTATATTGTGTAGAAAATAAATTTCACCCTGTTCCTTTTATTCACATGAATCACTAGAAATTACATTATTTTGGAATTTTTACAAATATCTTATAAATAATGTAAACGGCTTACAAGAATAATAGCAAGGAGAATTATTTTTGGTAACTAAATCTATTTTTTAATGGATATGACAATTAGTAATTAAAATATTTATAGCATTTTTACGTTTAACTAATGTTGAAGATGCGTTGTTATTTACTCTAACATGCAAAAAAAAAAAAAAAAAATCTGATTAGAAGGAAAAATTTTTAAAACAATTTATAAAGTTCTAATTTTTATTGACTGTAGTGATCTTCGGAAATATCGAGAAAACCAAAAAAAAGGGAAATAAGAAAATGATTAAGAAAATTTGAAATGGGGTATAAAATAAGGCAAGAAAAGGAGAAGGGAGATCTTCAAACATTGTTATCCTTATGATTATGATTTTTAGAAGAAAAAAACTCAAAAAAAAAAAAGAGAGATGAGAAAAAAGAAAAAAAAAGAAACAGATGCAGAAGAAAAAAGAAAGAAAAATAAAATAAAAAAAAGAGAGAAAAAAAAGAATAAAAGGAGAAAAGAAAATATGGAAAGAGATGGAAGAAGACTAGAAAAGGAGTAAGATCATGAAAGATAACAAAATTGAGAGAGGCATTGGAGAAAAAAAATAAAGCGAAAGCTAGAGAGAAGAGATGATCAAGGTTTTCAAATGGGGCAAGATGAGAGTGTTGGAATCTTTCATCGGAAAAATGAAATTATCATGCGAAAAATACATGCTAATACACAGCGGATAATCGAATGGATTTTTTTAACGGTAAGTAAACATGATAATACCCTATCACATGCCAGAACTAGGATTAAATTCTAAACAAATAGATAATTAAAAGTTACATCTTTTTTTATCATGATTCTGAACGTACCCTTGTTTCCCCAAAATCAAAAAAGGACTACAAATCGCGACGTCGGTCTACAATCACATACACACGAACGCCTCTGGCAATCAAGCAGGTATGCTAGTACCTCAAGAAAACAACACTTGTTTCTTGGTTTGAATAGCAAGCACCCGAAATTCAAAAAGAGGTTGTAGGTGCGGCAACGGTAGGTTTCGGTGATAGGATCCGACTGTGGTGGTCAAGGGAGAAGAGTGGGTGGCGACTAGGGTTTCTTAAGAGACAATCTCTCAATCTCTTCAATTTTTCTCTCTGTCTCTATTTTTATATTAGGCTTAGACTATCTATTTATATTTGTAGGCCAAAACCCTAATTTACGAAAAAAAAAACCTTTAACTCCTAATCAAATTATGACTCTCTTCTTTACTTGATTAATTAAACCATTTTAATTAACCAAACCGATTAGATTGGATCAACACTTAATAAGACCCAACTTGAAGAGATTAAACAAAAACTAAACCTAATGAGCATAAACAATTTTAATGCTCACAAATCATAATTATTCTCTAGAAAGATGATACGATTACCCAATATTAAATGAAAGTCAATTTCCAGAATTAACGGAACCTATCGCAACCTCATACAATCCTTTACTACTGAATATCTTAATTAGCATAAGGCATGAAGCGAGTCACCCTTATTTTAATGCTAGTTAATTTCTTGATCTCTTAGTGAAATGACTAAGTCAAGTAAATGATAACTCTTATCATTTCCCTTGAGCGTCGCCACGCACTACTCAGTCTCACCAATTGAGTGGCTAGTGATATTCACTCTCTCTACAGAGAGGGACAATCCCTTCACTTCACTCATGTCTCTCAACATGAACCATGACATGCCCAAACATACCCGTACTTGCCACTCAGTTACTAATGACGTTATGCGTAAGTCAAAGCATGTAAGGATTCATCCGAGATCCATAGTGGTTTCAAGTCGAAGGATTCGAGTACAATAATTGCTTGAGAAAAACACTTATGACCTTACAACTATGTAGCGTTCTCAAGAGCAAATCGTTGTAGCTGCACTGTTCCCTAACATGTATCTATGTTTTTTGATTGATATCTCATATCCTATGACCCGTAAACAAGGCCATCTAACAAAAGACATACTAGTCTTAATTTATTTGATTCCCATGGAAATAATCGACTAGGGACATTTAGAATATTGTTCTAATTTATACTTCAAGGTTTTACTATCCAAATCACGCATTTGATAACTTGAGCATAACCAATATTCAAGGATGTTTTATCTTATAACTATGCACAAAAATAATAATAGATAAAACGGTACTTCATAATTATTATCCAAATAATAAGAGCTCATATAATGTATTGGGGCTAAGGCTCACACTAACAGAGAGATGATCATACACCTAAAAAAGAATGCATCATCATTATCAATATCGAAGGTATCTTCATTTACTATTAAAACAGAGTTTTAGAAAGAAAATATGCATACTTTCAACACCAATCCTCAAAGTTCTAGGATCATATTATAATTTGGGAAATTTATATGAATCCCTTGATGTATTTTGTGTTCCTTGAGATGTTTCACTCAATATGAATGATAAACAATTAAATCTTTCTTCATGATTCGCCAAGTTGTGTGTAACTTGACTGTAAATGTGATTGTTTTCATGTTGGGTGGAAAAAGCTTATATATGAGATTATCGTCTATGCTACTTGATTAGAAATTTTTTGATCTATAGAATTATTGTTTTGTTAGGATACATGAAACATGATGAAGATGGTGTCATCCAGAAATTTATTTGAAAACTTTGAAAAGTTGAAAGTATGGGGATTGATATACAGAATAAATGAAAAAGAAAAACTTTATTGAGGGTTTATTTTTCAATATGCACAAAAAAATCTGAAAAGGCGTAAACTTTGGATTTATTTATAATATTGTAGGGAAAAAAGAAAGATTGGGTTCATATGTAAAATTGGTGAAAGTATGAAA
Source organism: Dioscorea dumetorum (assembly GCA_902712375.1). Taxonomy (NCBI): domain Eukaryota; kingdom Viridiplantae; phylum Streptophyta; class Magnoliopsida; order Dioscoreales; family Dioscoreaceae; genus Dioscorea; species Dioscorea dumetorum. Next base: position 9,578,205 of record CACTHL010000128.1, on the reverse strand, counting down.
AAGTAAAAAGTTTGAGGATTATCTTGCAAAACTTTAGAAAACAAAGTATCAAAATATGAAATTATTTGAAAAGTTTGATAAAAATATGAAAGGTGAAATGTTAGAGTTGCTTAAATTGTGAAAAAATGATGAAAAATGAAGTTCAGGTTTAGAATGCAAAAAAAAAAAAAGATTTTAAAAGAGTTAAAATAAGAAATTTAGAAAAACAATTAGGTCTATTTTTTTTTGTAAATTTGTAGGTTCACTTTCATAAACTTATTGTTAAGTCTAATGTAATAGTAAACAACTCTACTTGTGAGAGCCTCCCACTACCTCTTAAGACTAACTTGAGTGAGTGAAAGTCTCTTGAACACCACCATATCTCATTGTTGAGTACGATGTTGTGGCAAATAGCTATTTGTGAGAGTGGCACCATTATTTTTTGAAACTCACTAGAGTAAGTGGAAGCTTTTTGTAGACCACAACACCTCATTGTTGAGTTTAATGTAGTGACAAATGACTTTCCTTGTGAGAGTCTCCCCACTTCTTCTTAAGACTCTTTTGAAAGAATAAAAGTTATCTGGAAGACCATGCACCTCTTTTGTGAATCCAATCCAATGGCAAACAATTTTTTTGGTGAATGCCTCTCCATTGTTTCCTGATATTTACATGAGTGAGTGCAAACCCTTTTAAAGACTACAAAATTTTTTGTGAATCTAATATAGCGACAGATAGCTTTTCTTATGAAGGTTTTCTTTATTGCCTCTTAAGATTTACATGAGTGAGTGGAAGTCCTTTTGAAGACCACAAAATTGTTTGGGTCCAATGAAGTGGCAAACAGCTTTCTTGTAAGAGCTTGTCACGTCCCATTGCGCAGGACCGGTACACGAAAACCGCCACGACAACCCGAGGAGGGACACGCTCGGTGCTCATCCCTCGAGTCGCCGCAAGGCTTACCACACCTTGGACAAAAATAGGGTAAAATACAAGAACCCATAGAAGAAGCTGCGTGACAATAATTCGAATACAGGGTTCAAAGGACATACATGCCATAGATGTAACAAAGGGTTTCAAAAGATTGAGAAACATACAAATCAAGCCCTAAGGACAACAATTACAATAGTGGATCCATATCTAACCAAATCAATATCTAACCAAATAAAAAATGCAGGAGTTGACTTTGGACTGACTTTGAGGAAGTTGAGGGAATGGAAAGTTCACCAAGGGAAGATTTAGGATTGACTCGATGGATGAGATGGGGCCCCGGGGTCGGGTTTCTGACGTTCACTAACTCAGTCTTTCTCAGTAATTATCAGGGATGTCTTCAGTTCTAAACTTAGTTATGCTATAAGCATGAGGTTTCTAGCGCTGTCGAGCCCTAAGTTGAACTCCCTCTGCTTGCAACAATCAATAAAGATTCACAAACCTAGATAGGAGAACCAAACTACCAAGCATCAAGCACTAAACAACATACACGATAGCCAATAACCTTGGTTTAATGAAATGAACAAGACAATCATAAAAACTGCAAGTAAAGACTACGAGTTCGAGCTACAACGTCATACAACCAACCCCGGGGCTCCCTTAAGAGTTTAGCCCCTCATGATAACAACCCACAAATACAATGCCAAAGAAATTATAAGACAAGGAATTGGAAACTCCCTAATTTCTTGCATCCTTGAGGTTGTCGAAGGATCTATGATGTCGTGTAATCCCCTTCCGATCGGCCTACCATACGCTTGGCATTCCCTTGATGAAGCTGAGGATGAATCCCCAAAGCTCTCCCTTACTTTCTCCCAAAGTTCGCCCACCAAAAGTCCTCCAAAAACCTAAGTTTTTAGGGTTTTAAAGTTTTCCCGATGTGAGCACGGGCGTGATGAAACCGTGCTTCCAGCCGTACAGATTACGGCCAAATAACTCTTCAGAAAACTCACAAACCTGTAATCTGCACGGGGAACAGCATGGGCGTGCTTCGACCGTGCTGAGGCTTTGCACGACCGTGCTCAGCGAACTCTGGCTGTGCTGATTTATGGCCGCATTCTCCTGTAATTTTCACGGGAAGCAGCACGGGCGTGCTTCGACCGTGCTGAGGTTTTCACACCCGTGCTCAGTGGACTCAGGCTGTGCTGAATCGCAGTTGAATTCTTCTGCATTTTGCACGGGGAACAGCACGGGCGTGCTCAAACCGTGCTGAGCTTGATGAGGTTTCTTCTAAGTCCTTTAGCTTCTAAAATTGTTCCAAAAGCGCTTCTTTTTACTTCAGGACTTTGATATCTGCATGACGAACAACGAATACCTCAAATAGCACCGTAGTTGGAGAATTATAGCCAAAACATTCAATAATGATGAAGGTATAGCATGCAATATATATATATGAAATGCGCTCATCAGACAACAATTACACTAGTGGATCCATATCCTTATACAATGCATAATATTCAGTAAACAACATACATGAAACAAGATATAAATTAACTAGCCAAAGTATGCCCAACACTTCGGTCCGCCGCACCACCACTACTGAGCAGAGCCTAGAAAGGGGGAGAAGGTGAGTAACTAAAGTCACTCAGTGAATTGGTAAGTACAAACCTTTCATAGAACAAGAATAAGATAAAAAGAAGACCAAATCCAAATATGTAGTAATACGTATGGGTTTGAATACCCAACATATATATATATATATATATATACAATTATAAAATGCCAAGCCAGTAAATCACAAAACTCGTCAGCAAACTGATTAAATTTTTGCATAAAGAAATACGTTTTCATAAAATACGAATTTTTCATTTCAAACAACCGAACATTAGTCTAAAAATATCTCTAAACTCTAGCCGTGACCGCGGCTAAGTTCAGAGCTGCCAAGATGCTCATGTCCTTGACGTTGACCCATAGTATCCGTATGGTGACTCTAGACACGGTGTACATCCAGTCAGGACTCTACGCGCCACTTGAGTGGATAGATCACTTGGGTCCACCACGCCACCTCCAAAAGCTGGACCGTGAGGACCCCCTACTGCAGCAGGTAGGTTACAACTCCATCACCATCAAAACGTCACAAGAAGTAATAGCAATGCAATTCAAGCAAAATAATTCCCAGGGTCCTTGGCCAGGACAAAGGTTAACATTTGTATAAGCCAGATCAAAAAGTGTAATACGCGTATGAAATGTTTCAGTTCAAACCAATGTAGCAATATGTAACAATATAGCATTCTTTATTTTCTTCAAACAACATAAAGTTTTGCTTTCAGAATACGAAGTATGAAGAATACTTTTCAAACACTAAATTATCAATTCAATCATTGTAAATTCTGAGTTTTTCATAAAAACTAGTTATACATATATTTAGAGAAAATTGACAAGAATTGTGAAATCAAAATCCCACTCACAAACTTAGGAGATCGACTCCTATACGACGCTACTCCTTTGCAAGCTCCTTGCCTTTGGCCGAACTCTCACCACCTATACCAATACCAGCCACAAGGGTTCAAACCAAAAGAAAACACAAAGGAAGAACAAGTATGAATATCTTCATGCTACAAACCCTAAAACCCTAACTAGACTTGAACATCCCTGAACTTATACCTAAAGGTTCCAAGGAGTTTCTTTGGGGATCAACTCCCCCAAATAACTAGGAATACAAAGTTTAACCATGAAATCCTGAGTGCTACGGTAACCTGAATTTCATGATTAGGAGACAAATCTTAACAAGAGAAAAAAATGGATCTTCACATCCAACTCATGAATACAAGAAAGGGTAAAAAAAATTCAACAAATCACTCGAGAAATCAATAACATCCAGCTAAAATTCAACAATCTAGAATCTAGGACTAGCATGCTCATCTAAAACCAAAAAGAATAAGGAGAAAGAGAAAGAGGAGCTTACCTTCAAGGATTCTTCAATCCAAGGGAAAGGAATGGTCTAGGCATGGCTCCTCCTTCTCATCCAACACAATGGGAACTAAGGAAAGAAGAGGAAGGAGAAGAGAAATCGGGAGAATTAGGGCTCAGTTTTCAGGATTTATATACCTACGGAGGTGTACGGCTAAGTACACGGCCATGTAAATCTCGTCCTAGCTGTGTAACTCTCTGAATGGAATGAAAATCAGGCATTCGGGGAGTTACACGGGCGTGTATTTCAAGTCAAGCCCGTATAACCACTCAAGGAGTTACATGGGCATGTAAAACACTCGTGCACTCAACCTGAAAGATACACGAGAAAGTACAAGGCCGTGTACTTTCAGTTTGGCCCATGTACTTCTTCTGAACGAGTCCAAAGTAAGTAATAGCAAAAGGACAAGTAAATATCGGGTGTAATGCATATGAAATATATATAAAATGCACTCATCATGAACCTTGGCAAAGCAACTTAGAATAGCTTCATTTTTTTAATTTTTGTGTTTGAAATATCACCATGAGCCTTCACAAAGTTTAACTTCAATAGTTTTAATTTCTCTTTTACTTCCAACCTTCATCTTATAGAAGAATGGATGAAAGGCACACTCCAAATTAAAGTTTTTTTTTCAATTACTATTCTTTCTTCCTTGCTTTATCATTTCATTTTCATTGAGCGATTTTCCATTCATTGTCATTACCATTATCATCATCATCATTGTCATTGCTATCATCATCATCGTGTTGTACCTATTCTTCATGAACAGTGCTCAATTAAAGGCTTCTCATCTTGAGGTTTATCTTATTATGTGACAAGCTACTGCACCTCATCAGAAGGTAATGAGGTATATATCAAGCATATTAGTTTTCCAATGGTAATCTTCTAGAGTGTTTATATCTTATCAATAATTGACTTCTCATGTCGTAACTTAGGGAGCTTTGGATTTCTATCTTCTTCACTTAATCCTAGAAAGCTCTCCCAACTTCTGTAATATTTTTCATAGCTTCTTTGAGATGAAAATTTTCACTAGTCCTTTGAGACTCCTAAACTCTTTGGAACCTTGAGAACTTCTTTTGGTGTGTATGCTATTTGACAAATTTCTTGCACCTTACCCACAAAGGGCTTTCCAGTAATGGTGCGACTAATATATAACTAGTATATTTAACTAATTAATCTAGTAATGCATTTTTTATATGAAGTGCCTCTCCTTCTTGATATTTTTTTCTCAATGCTATTTCTTAAAAAACATAATCACCTTCTCTTTTTTGAAAGAATACTTCTTAGTCATCTTTGTTAAAGAAAGCTTGAAGGTTTAGTAAGCTCATTTCTACTCCCAACTTTCGGTGGCTTTAACTTGTTACAATATAGTGGTATTATAGTCTCCTCCATTTTATTGATTGTAAAAGTCATATGCTTAGCAACTTTTGGCTTTCTTGCCTTTTCTGATCTATCTTGGTGGGTAACACTATAGACAACGCATTTCAACCAACTCTCTCAAGATTCTTGGCTTGGCAAAACAAATCTTGGCATGTACGTATCAAGTGTGTTAAAGATGAGCATGACCATCACATTATCAGTATTTTCCACTAGTAATAAGCTTGTACTTGATAAAGTGATTGCTCATATGATGCTCATTTGCACCATCCCATCACGTAATTGATGACTTGGCAATATTATCAAGTGAGTACGTTGAGTTAATTATATTATGGTAATATTATTGACCACTCTACTAAATTGTGATATGAAGGCTTCTTTTATATGTGGTCATGTTTGAATAGATTCAAATAGCAAGTTTGCATACTGCTCAAATGCTATTCGAGTGAAATGTATGGAAAATTATTTAACAAGAGGGAGAAATTATTGGTTGAATCTTCATATGCTATCTCATAGAATGAGCCTCTTGTTGTGACCCCAAGTGTCTCAAATGGTGTTTGTCCCATCTAGGCTTTCTAAATCCCTCCATACTGGGTAAATATAAATGGTAATCTTCACCATAATAAATTACCATGTGTTAGTATAAAAAAGTAGATAGAAATTTACGTAAACCATCTATGTTGCAACTATGGATAATGATCATACATGTTTCAATATCACAACCTTATATGAATACCACATTAGTTTTTCCCAAATAGACACTGCTGTCACATAACAAGAGGAAATAAAAAAAAAAGAAATAGTAGTCCAAACCATTTCTCACATGTGTCATGTAGTATCACCAAAGAAAAGACAAACAAATTCAGGTATCCAAACTAGCTTACTATAGATCCAACATATGAAATTAAAGTTGGAAAATAACTATAGAGCCAGTACTACATATACCAACTCCCACACTAGTAAATCAAAGGTGTTTGATTATCACATTATCCTTGTTAGAATTATGTTATAAGAGACAATTCACTTAACCAAGGCTAGAGATTGCTAAGTTTCTTCCAAACCCTTGCCCCGGTCAGAGGGTTTTCCACCTAAATAATATGAAGTTCCAAGAATACAAAAAATAATAAGAAAAAATGGAAAATTGAATGGAAACATGAATGGAGCAAATACGAGTAAATAATACCTTCCAAAAGAGATTTCGATATAGAACAACAGTTTCTTAATGACCACTAGAATTGAAAGAAGACCCAACATAAAGATTTCCAAAAAGAATGATATGAACACTTGATGCTACTGCAATTCCAGCCCTAGCTACGATACCTTAAAGCCAAAAGTTGGATTGCTATAAAAATACAAGCCATATACAAGCATAGTTTTGAAGCAAAACAAGGGAACATAACTATAGAACCTTACACTTATATAATAGCCCAACCTTTCCCTTTCAAAATCAACATGAAGTATGAATTTTACACATACTTGAATACAAAGGAGTGAACAATGAAACAAAGAGCTTCAATTAAACAAAATTCATTCCAAGAAACAAAGGCACAAAGTTGGCATGATACTAACATAAAGAACCAAGGTCTCATGTCAATTAAAAGCTATGGAACCACAAAATCACATGAAAAGCAATACAATCATTAAGAGAACCCTTACCTTTGGGTTTAAGAAGACAAATGACTTTCAAATTTTTCAACCCAAGTAATCAAAGCTTCAATTAATACCTTGAGTAATGCAAAAGACAAATAATACCCCTACACAAATAAAGGAATGGCATGAAAACCTACAGTCTCATAGAGGAAAGAGAGAATACGTGCTGTAGTTATCACAAAGAACACATGTTTTAATAACTTCCTCAAGATTGTGAAGGTGTTCTCTAGAAATGCATTATTGATATCATCTTCTCCAAGCTTCTCCAAGTTTGATGCTCTACCCGTGAACAATGCCTTGCAACCAAATTTTCAAATCCCTTTCTAGCCTTGATTTTGAAATCAAATTCTGGCAACCCATCTGATTAGTATTAGTTTAGCATTTGGTTTATTGAACAACTATTGTAATAAAGGTTGGTCAGCATAAAGAACTTTTTATTAAATTAAGTATGATCTAAACCTATCGCAATTAGCAATTTGTTTTACTTATTTGTGTATTTCTCTTGTGCAACTATCAAAGTCCTATTAGTAATAGTTAGGTTGCAAATGCTTGTCCTTCCATTATCCTATAATAGCATTTACAGCATAATCACTGCATCATACATTAGTTCAAAACAGTGATACCAACTAGTGCAACAATGATTGGGGCAGCGATATTTCCATGTAAATTCGAAAGGCACATCTTTTCTCAAGCAACTTGGTGAAAGGCACACCAACTTCAAAGAAATTCTTGGAGGATGTTCTATAAGACCTACATGTCGTAAAAAGCTTCTTATGGCTTTAATTTGCAAGCAACTTGGTGAAAGGCACACCAACTTCAAAGAAATTCTTGGAGGATCTTCTATAAGACCTACATGTCATAAAAAGCTTCCTATGGCTTTAATTTGCATTAGGGATAGTAATTTCTTAATTTGCATTTGGGATTAGTTTCCGGTTTGTGGTTCTATGATTGTTCGGACAATGGATCAGAGTACTTGAAGCTTCAGAATTCCCAATGCACGGGTTGCATCCACCCCCTACTATTCGCAGCTAATTATCCCTCAACCTCGATCCTACGCCATGAAGATTGGGCCATCATCTAGACATCTTTCTTCTTAACAGAATTGGAGCTTATCACATCCCATGAGTTGAACAGATTTCGCCCAACTTGAGCATCTTCTCTGAGGCGGCTCCTCCACCACAGTTTCTCTCCTATCAAGTAAATGCCCACAAAGAAAACTTTCTATCCATCTAATGGTACTCTCCATCCAGTAGGACCCGCACGGGACAATCACCCGATAAACCAAGGAGGGACACCCCCGTCACACAAACTTCGATTCACCTCAAGGCTTAACACACCCTGAACAAATAAAGATTAAAATACAAGAATACATAAAAAAAGCTACCAGACCATAATCTGAGTACAGGATTCAAAGGACATACATACCATGTCCTTATAAAAAAGGTTTCAAAAAACAATTACACTAATGGATTCATATCTTTCTACAATGCAGCATGTTCAAAAAACAACGTACATGAAACTGGATTTAATAACAAACTAGTTGATGTATGTATAGCACCTCGGTCCGCCACACCACCTCTACTGACTAGAGCCTGGAAAGGGGGAGAGAGAGGTGAGTAACTAAAGTCACTCAGTGAATGTATTAACATAGTTCCAAAGAATGTAAGATAATCTATGAAACAACAAAAGAGCTTTTAAACTAATACCCGTAGTATAAAACGTTTCAGTGTATATATGTATAATTAAAACAACTTATATATATATATATATATAGCCTAAGAAAAACATGTTTAGTTTTCTAAAACTAATTTTCCCAAAAGTAGTCCATGTATACATCTTATGAATAGCAAGTTACATATCCATTAAACTCAAAATACACACTGTACATCATCAAAACATTTTTTTTTTTGCTAAATATAAGAAAACTCATTTTTTTTCTAAAGTATGAGGTTTAAAATCCGAGCAATCGATAAGTGGTCTAGAAATTCCTCTAAACTCAAGCCATGACCGAGGTTAAGTTCAGAGCCGCTAAGGCAGTCATATCCTTGACGTTGATCAACCGGGACCATGTGGTGATTCCGGACTCCCGATGTTCGTCCAGTTAGGGTTATACATGCCACTCGACATGGACAGGTCAAACAGGTCCACCACACCACCTCTAAAGGCTGGACCGTAGGGACCCTCCCATTGTAATAAGGGAGTTCCAACCCCATCACTAACAAAACATCACCAGAAGTAAGAGTAATGTAATTCAAGTAAAACATTTCACAGGGTCCTTATCTAGGACAAATGTTCATATCTCAATGATAAACATCATATTTGTATAAGCCAAATCGAAGAGTGTAACATGTGTATGAAATTCTTCAGTTCAAACCATCACAGCAACATATAACAATATAGCATTATTCATTTCCTTCAAATAACAAAAGTTTTGCTTTCAGAATACGAAACATGAAAAATACTTTTCAAGCAATTTAAATCATCAGTTCAATTATAATAAATCCCAAGTTTTTCATCAAACCAAGTTATACATATATTTAGAGAGAAGTAACTTCTAATTGTGCAATCAAGCCCACTCAAAAACTTAGAAAAATGACTCTTCACCAGCGCTACTCATCCGCCGGCTCCTTACTTTTAGCCGAGCTTTCACCACCTACACCAACACAAGCCACAAGGGCTCAAACCAAAAGAAAACACAAAAGAAAAAAGAACATGAACCTCTTCATGCTATAAACCATTAAACCCTAGCAAGGCTTGGCTATAACTTGAACTTACCCCCTAAGGGTTAAAAGGAACCTCCAAAGAGATATACTTTCCAACAACAAAGAATTCAAAGGTTTAACAATGAAATTCGCAGTGGTACAGTAACTCAGAATTCCAGAACATTAGAAGTAAGCTTTATGAAGATAGTAAGATATTGATTTCTACAACCAATTCAAGATACAAAAAATAATAAAGGTAAATGACCCAAACTGTGGTGTTTTAGTTTTTCCTAGTGTGTGTGATTGTCTAAATTGTTTAGACAAAAATTGTGTCTTGAGTCTCGGTGTGTTTTTAGTCGTTCTGGACTTAAAACGCAGTTCCTAGTGTAGACAAAGCCTGTGCTTGTGGCCATGTTCTTGACTTTGCACTTCATGAGGTGCATTAAATTTTGTTCTCAACAACCTGTAAAGTGCACGGCACGAAGCACGCCCGTGCTTCCGGCTATACTTGGGTGTGTACAGCCGTGCTAGGGGCAGAGAAGCCATGCTTTCTCATTCATGAGTTTCCTGTAAATTGCACGGGGTTAGGCACTCCCGTGTTTGTGTCAGGATGTCTCTTTTCAAGGTAAAGCACAATCAAACAGAGCTCCGCACGCCCGTGTTGGCCTAGGGGTACATAAGTCCTGCATTTTGAGCCCTAATTCTTTCGATTTTTCTTATTCTTCCTCCTCTTTCCTTGGTTCCCATTGCTTTGATTGAGAAGGAGCCATGCCTAGACTTTTCCTCTCCTTTTGGTTGAAGATTTTTGAAGATAAGCTTTTCTTCTTCCTCGTTTTGCTTTTGCTTCATGTTATTTGAATGAGCATGCTAGCCCTGGGATTAGGTCTTAAATCTTGGTCTTTTATTGATGAAATTGTTTAATCGTTTATGTTGTTTTCCTTCATTCTTATTTGTATCTTGAGATGGACGTAGAGATCCATACTTTGCATTTTGTTGAACCCCTTTCTTTTGTTTTTGTAATCGGAGTTTCGGTAGCAAAGAGAGGTTTAGTGCTAAACCCTTGCATTCTTAGTTGCTTAGAGAGTTAATTTTGTTGAAGGTTCTTTGGAACCCTGAGGAGCAACTTCAGGCCATTTCCAGCATTGCTAAGGTTTTTCTTGGTTTGGAGCATGAAGAGATTCATACATGTCGTTCTTTTGTGTTTTCTATTATTTTGAGCCATTGTGGCTTGTGTTGGTGTAGGTGGTGAAAGCTCAGCCAAAGGCAAGGAGCTTGGGGAGTTGTACTGTTGACGAGTCACTCTTCTAAATTTGTGAGTGGGTTTGATTGCACAATTAGAGTTACTTCTCTCTAAATATATGTATAAATTGGTTTGATGAAAACTTGGGGTTTATTATGATGAGTGGATTATTTAAATTGGTTTGAAAAGAATTTCCTTGCTTGTATATTTTAAGCAAAACTCTTGACATTTGATGAAAATGATCAATGCTATGGTACTATACTGGGTTGGTTTGAATTATGGAAAATTTTACATATATTACACTCTTTAAATTATCTTTCAAATCTGATATTTATTATCGAAATATGAATATTTATCCTGACAAGGACCCTGTTGATTTACATCTTTATTGTTGAAACCTTTTATGATGTTTTGTTAGTGATGGGGTTGAAACTCGTCTATTGCAGCGACAAGGTCCCCACGGTCTAGCCTTTGGAGGTGTTGTGGTGGACCCATTTGATTTGTCCATATCATGTGGCATGTAGAGCCCTGACTGAATGAACATCGGGAGTACGGAGTCACCACATTACGTTTTATTATATTCTTTGGGCCGCTGACTTTGTACATTGGGACAATGTACGACTTTAAGTGGGGGGGGGGTGGCATGCATACACTTTTGTTCTTCAGAGTCAAAATCTTTGTTATTTGCTGTGCATGCCTATTTTGTGGATGAAATTTAATGACATTGATGCATGATTGGAACCATTGATGGCAATGAGACACAAGTATACAGTAGAGTAGGATAATGATGGATGCTAAGCTTTGTACACAACCCCACACTTAATGAATTTTGATCATTCGTGGCATACCGTCACATACCTTTTTAGCCTGGACCTTGGACACCTAGGTTGGATTAAGTGGTAACCTTCGTGACCCTCTTAGTAGCTAACCCATTTTTAGCGGTACGCAACTTGATGTGTTAAGCTTCTCCCTAATGAATTATTTGAGGGCTTCTGTTTCTCTTGAAAATTGGAAAATCAGAAAATATGTTGTGGTTTCTAAGGGAATTTTATATAGAAGTAAGAATGGCAATGCTCTTCTTCTTGAATAGCAAATTAATTTATGGTACGGGCTCCTAAAAACAGTGTTCTCTAAGCCAAAAGCTAGGAAAGCACGAGCATGTTCATGTGAGCCTGTAATCTTCCAAGTAAGTTGGGTCTTCTTGGTGCCTTATCAGCACAGTTATCCTTCTAAAAAGTCGATTACAGGTCATGTTAGTCAAAAAAAAAAAAACCAAAGTGAATAAAGCCAACTCGTACATAGGAGAAACAGAAGTACCTTGGGAATTCGTTAGCAGCTTCTCTACCGTTTCAAGGTCTGTTATCGCTAGAAATGGTGTGATGTGCTTTAAGAAGTGGTCCTCGGGGTATCGTTTTCTCTTATCTAGGTTACAAGTGTCCAGGTAAAGAAGGTTACACACACACAGCATCATCGTGCCTAACGAATGGTTCAAAATTTTGTTATTGGTTGTAGCTCAGCATTTAGAGTCCTACATGCGCTATTGTGTGCTTATACTTGAGCCGGAGGTTGTGTATTTAGCCACTTATCAATTCCTCCTGTTGTCCATGTTTATTTGCTTGGGGACAAGCAAACCCTTAAGTGGGGGGTGATTTGATAAGTGTCTAAATACACCATTTTGTAATGGTGAACTACTTATACTTTCATGCATTAATTAAATAAAACAGTTGCCCTTTGATGTGCTTTTCTTGTTTTTTTTTAATTCAGGGCATCCACAGACTAGTTGCGTTGTAAGGAGCTTTTACAACTAGAAAATCGAGGCCGAGGAGCGAAGAAACAAAAGATAAACGAGCTCCGGAGGGCACCCAAGCATTCCTACACAACCCACGCCCTTTTAGGGCCTTTGTGCGGGCTGTACACAGGCCGCATAACCCTGGCAGAAGGGTGTGCGGCCTGGTGTGTGGCCGCACACCAGGCCGCACACCAGTGTGCGGCCACGTGTGCGGCCCGCACACAGGCCGCACACTGGTCGGGGTATTTAAGCCCGACTAGGGTTTTTCTTGGGGGACTTTTGCCACCGACGCCTCCAAACACCCCTACGCTCAAAGCTTCATCAAAGGAGGTCATTTTGGAGTGAAATCAAGGGGGAGAAGACGGGGGGACTTGAAGATCATCATCCTAGAGCTTGCCGACGCGGATTCGGCAAGTATCTTCATCAACCCTAGTCAACACGGTCAAGAGGGAGTTTTTGGTTTTCTTGTTGATGTATTCTTATTTGTGCAAACTTCCCTTGTTATTCATGTCGAACTAAACCTCCCAAGGCCGGCGAGCAACCGGTGAACCTTGGGAGGAATACTTGTATTGGATGCTATGCTTTTAATTCAATGAATGGATGGTGTGTAATTTGGTTTCATACCTTGTGTGCTTAATTGTAGTGATTTGCATGAGAACTCTGCATTTCAATTTATCGAATGTGCTTGGGTGTGTGATATGCGCTCTTGCATTAGATCCACATAGTATGAAGGGGGATTCATTGTACTGGTATACCGGAGGTTCTGGGTGCCGGTAGTCTCCCGTAGGTTGTAGAGTTCATCTTAGCGAAATTGCTTATAGATAACTCCAACCAAGGCTCCTTAACCCCAATGACATCGTGTGAGTATCCTTTGGATAAAGGAACTTGTACTAGATTAGGGCTATACTACGGAGATTCCGGGGTAGTCGACTTTCGAGCCTAGACGGACCAAAACAATACTCCATGCATGCATTACCTGTTTTTATAGCATCCTTGCTTGTATTTCTCCCGGGGGAATCCTCGCCCGGAGCCTTGTTTTCTCTATTTGATTTCTCGTCATTGTGCGCAACTTGGCATTGATTAAAGTTTCTATCATTAGTTTAAATTTCATTTCATTACAACAACCTCTGTTTTGATTCGGCTAAACAATTGTCGAAGAGGAAGTAATAGTGGATCTCGGGACCCTAGGGAATACGACCCTCTTGTGCCCGTACAAGAGGTATTACTTGACGACCAGTGCACTTGCGGCCAGGGAGCCGTGTGGCCGCTTTTTAGCGATGCGCGCGGCGACCATCAGAAACATTGTCCTCAATGTTTAAAGATTCAACATGCAAAGCAAAGAAAACGATTTCAAGTAAAAGTGAGAGTTATGGAATTTTCACCAAGTTAAGGGAGATGTGCCGAATAAGAATTCCATGGCACACAAGGATGGATGTTGATCGCCAGTTAGGGAGGATCCGTTTGAGACAACCAGCAAGGTAAATATTCATAAATCCTGAGGTAGAAATGCAAGCATTAGAGACAGAAAATAAACAAAAGGACATAGATCACACTCAAAAGAGATCCGTTTAGTAGGGGACTCCCCTTGCTAACTGACTCAAGAAAAACAAAAGACAACAAAAATAAAAGCAAAGTACACAGATACAAAACAAAACAACAGAGCAGAAGATCAAAACCCGGCGCTCTCAGAATCGGAATCAGACTCCGATGGAAGGTCGGTGGTGTCGACTCCTACACTCCGGGATGTAGAAGGTCCAACAGCACGGCGAGGAGGACAATGGTCAATGATTTTCTGAAAACTCCGCAGCATCCATTTGCAAAATTCACGGTCAGATGAATCCGAATTGGACGGTTGAGATGTTTCTGGAGGTGGTGTCGGCTGAGCTGATGCAGACGTGGATGGAAACAAACCTATACTCCGCAAAGTGCGCGCATTTATAGGATGGACCCGACCACTAACGGTGAACGAGCAATTAGCTGGCAACAAATGCATGTGACGTGCCAAGTGAGTGATGTAAGGTCTGACAGAGATGGCTTTCGTACGGCGATCCTTAGACTGATGCTGAAATGCTATAGCAAGCACATAACCCAAATGAAATGGAATGCCATCCCACATACTGACGAAATAGGTGAATTCAGTGCTGGTGATGACACCCATGCTCTCGCCCGGCCCGTGATGGTCCCACTCAGGAGAAAGTGAATGACTCGCAATGCAGAAGATTTGAGCGTTGAGGCTCTAGATCGAGCCGGGTGAAACAAAAGATAATCAGAGCTCACCCGCGGCCAATATTCCTGTTGAGTTTCACCAGGAGGAAGATAGAACGTCAAAGATTTATACTCCGGAGATAAAGTGAATGGTTCGTCATATAACCCCATCTGGATAGCAAATTCCGTAAAACTCATAGTAAACGCCCTCCCTAGCAATTGAAATCTCAAGGTAGTTGGATCCTCCCAACTAATTTGCCCCCGTTTCAGCTCAAATGTAGCTAGAAATTTGGCTGTTAATTCACGATATGCAGGTTCAGTAATGGAGAAAAACTTGTACCATGATCCCACGTGGAGCAACCGGTCGATCTCGTCGGCCAAATTTGCTTCCCGAAGGGCTTGCCATTCAAGTATGCGAAAATCCACAAATGGTTGTTGAAAAAGCCTCTGAAATCGTTGCCTTTGTAAGGCTGAGGAAAATGGAGGAAAGCTAGGGATGGGGGTGGGTCGAGGATGGCGAGATGACTGTCTTGATGCTACATGTTTCGTGGGCATGATGGAAGAGAGTTGAAAATGGCCGGAGTGATAGCCAGGAGGGACGATGGAGAATGGCTAGCCAAACTTAGGGTTATCAGGAATGGTGCGGTTTAAAATGAGATCTGGAAACCTGCAAAAAGAAAGAAGCACGGCCGTGCTTCGTGTGGAGCACGCCCGTGCTGATGTTCTGAAAAAAGAAACGAAATGAAAACCTGCAAAATGCACGGGGAGCAACACGGGCGTGTTCTCCCCATGCTTACAAAAAGAAAACCTGAAAAGAAAGGTAAAGATTGAAAACACAAAAAGAAATGCAACAAAATGAAAGTATGGGGTGCCTCCCACTAGCGCTTGTTTACCGTCCCGAGCTTGACTGATCTGGAATTCAAGGGGGTGGAATAAGCAGGATGCTCTGCACACCCTCGATATCGGATAAAACAGTGGGACTGATGTAGTGCTTCAATCGGTGCCCGTTCACCTTGAAAGTGCCTTGGTCAGGGTGAGATATTTCGATGGCCTTATACGGGTAGACACACGTAACCTGATATGGGCCTGACCAGCGCGATTTCAATTTCCCAGGGAACAACTTCAGACGGGAGTTGAACAACAAGACTTGATCTCCAATCTCAAAATGTTTATCAATCCGTAACCGCTTGTCATGTAAATTCCGGACCCATTCTTTGTAGTG
This sequence comes from Dioscorea dumetorum, assembly GCA_902712375.1. Classification (NCBI taxonomy): domain Eukaryota; kingdom Viridiplantae; phylum Streptophyta; class Magnoliopsida; order Dioscoreales; family Dioscoreaceae; genus Dioscorea; species Dioscorea dumetorum. The sequence continues at coordinate 9,562,149 of CACTHL010000128.1, read as the reverse complement.
CACGGAATTTTCATATGCAGCCTGTCTGAATTCGTCTAACTCATTTAATTGGAATTTCCTCTTGTCTCCTACCTTTTTCGGATTGAAATTCAGCTTTTTAATGGCCCAATAGGCTCGATGTTCCAGTTCGACAGTTAAATGGCAAGCTTTGCCATAGACTAACCGATATGGTGTGTGTCCCGTAGGGGTTTTATATGCGGTCCTGTATGCCCACAAAGCTTCTTCTAACTTGTCCGCCCACTCCTTCCTACTGAACTTAACTGTTTTTTCAAGAATTCGTTTAATTTCCCGGTTGGTGAGTTCCACTTGTCCGCTGGTTTGAGGGTGGTATGCTGTAGCAATACGATGGGTAACGCCTAGTCGCAATAAAATTTTCTCGAACTGAGCATTACAAAAATGAGACCCTCGATAGCTGATAATAGCTCTTGGACAACCAAAACGAACAAACATCTTTCTTAAAAAATTCACCACGACCCTAGCATCATTAGTAGGAAGCGCTTGGGCCTCTACCCATTTAGACACGTAGTCAACTGCAACCAGTATATATCGACACCCATTTGAGGAAGGGAATGGGCCCATGAAATCAATGCCCCACACATCAAAAACTTCACACTGTTGAATTGGTGTCTGTTTCATCTCATCCCGTTTAGACAGATTGCCACTCTGCTGACAAGCGTCACAAGATTCGATCATAGCCTTGGCGTCTCGGAAAAGCGAAGGCCAAAAGAAACCGGCTGATAACACCTTCTCAACTGTCCTGTTCTGACCAAAATGCCCTCTAAGCACTCCCGCATGGCACTGTGATAAAATATGCCTTCCTTCCTCTCTTGAAACACACCTTCTCACCATTTCATCCGCGTAAAGCTTATATAAATACGGATCATCCCAAACATAATGCTTGACATCAGACCGGAATTTTTTTCGTTGTTGATAAGAGAAAGTTTCTGGGATTAGGCCCCCTGCCAGATAGTTTGCAATGTCCGCAAACCATGGAACTGAAGCATCAGAAGGGTCTTTCGTTTCTGTGAGATATAAATGCTCTTCTGGGAAGGAATCATTTACGACTTCAGAATTTTTTCAAGTATTTTTGGAATGCTCTAAGCGGGATAAATGATCTGCCACTACATTCTCAATGCCTCTTTTATCCCGGATCTCTACATCAAATTCCTGCAACAGTAAAATCCACCGTATCAACCTTGGTTTAGCATCCGTTTTAGTCATCAGGTACCGCAGTGCTGCATGATCAGTAAACACTATCACTTTAGAGAGAACCAAGTACTGCCGGAACTTATCAAACGCATAGACAATAGCCAAAAGTTCCTTCTCTGTAGTCGTATAATTCTCTTGTGTTGGGGTTAACATTTTGCTTGCATATGAAATGGGGTGGAATTGCTTATCATATTGCTGCCCGAGCACAACCCCCACAACTCGATCACTAGCATCACATATTAACTCAAAGGGTCGATCCCATTGGGGTGCCTTCAGAATAGGGGCCTCAATTAACTTTTGCCTCAACAACTCAAAAGCAGCTCGACAATTAGTATCGAAATTGAAAATGGCATCCTTCTCTAACAGTTTTGTCATGGGGGCTGATATCCTTGAGAAGTTTTGGATGAATCACCTATAGAAGCTCACATGCCCCAAGAATCTTCTAAAATCCTTCGTGGTGGTGGGTATTGCCAACTTTTCAATTGTAGCTATTTTGGCTTTATCCACTTCAATCCCGGATTTTGAAATTTTGTGGCCCAACACAATGCCTTCCTGCACCATAAAGTGACACTTTTCCCAACTGAGTACCAGATTTGTCTCCTCACACCGGGCTAGGACCTTCTTTAGGTTAGCCAAGCACCCATTAAAGGAGTCACCGAAGACTGAAAAGTCATTCATGAATACTTCCATAATATCCTCAATGAAATCATCCAAAATAGACATCATGCAATGCTGAAATGTGGCAGGGGCATTACATAACCCAAAAGGCATGCGGCGGTAAGTAAAAGTGCCATAAGGACACGTAAAGGTAGTTTTTTCTTGATCTTCAGGCACGATTGGCATCTGTAAATAACCGGACATCCCATCTAAAAAGCAATAATATGTATGCCATGCAAGTCTCTCCAGCATTTGGTCAATAAAGGGAAGGGGAAAATGGTCTTTTCTAGTAGCGTCGTTGATCGACACAAAGTATGAACACCCGCAAGCGCACGGGGTCGTCAAGTAATAAACCACTCGTGAACGCACGAGTGGGTCGTATTCCCTAGGGGCCCGAGGAGCTACTTTACTCACTTCTTACTTGTTGTTTAGCTCACCGATTCGATTTCAAGAGAATAAACAGGAAAGTAAAGAAATAACAACAAGAGAAATTGTCTAAATAAATGCGACGAAATTAAAACAAGGGAGATGCTCAATGATGGAAAACGGTAATGGATGAGGGTCCCCAAGGGGGCTACTCAAGTGAGCAGGATATTTGAGAAATTAAGCATGTGGCTAGTTGGACCGAGAAAACCTAAACTTAGGTCAACCCGATGGTCACGGCAACTGACCCCTAACCCGGTACAAGAGTTGAATAAGGAATTTCTTCCACTCAACCTCTCACACGGTTGCAAGGAGAAGGATGGTTTCCTCAAGTTAGGGTGGAAACACTAGTTAGTTTTCAACCCTAGAAATGGAGGGGTACAAATACCCGATGGTCACGGCGTAATTATACAATAATCCCTTCTAAGTTTGGTGGAGTCTAGCACTAAGGCAATGGTCATGCTACAAAGTGCTACCAAGAATTTGATACATCAATTAAGCACATGTACCAAAATAATCAAGAATACCAAACAAGGATCACAACAAGCCAATCATACAATAGATAACTCAAATAATCCAAAACATCACAAGTTTTGCTCCCAAGGTCCCCTACATCCGGTGACCTTGGGGTTTAGTTGTTCATGTTCAACAAATCAACCAAACAAACCATGTAAATAACTAAAATAAACATGAGGAACACTCCCTCAAAAAGGTGAAGGCCGAGTGACGCTTGAATCCCCGGAGAAAACCTTCCGAAGAGGCCACTCGAAGGGGTGGCTTCCCGTTGTCTTCAACCTCCAAGAAATGAAGCCCTTGGAGTGGATCCTCCTAGATCTTGCACTCCCCACCGAAGAATGCTCGGATTTTCTCTCCTTTTGCCCTCCTAAATGGTGTGGAAGTGATGTCCAAACCCTAGCCTCCTTTCTCTCCCCAAAACTCTCTCCAAGATGATGCAAAAAGTCCTCTCAAAAGATGCCATAGATAGCCCTTAAACACCCAAATCCCGATGGGTAAACGGGTCAGCATACAGCCGGTATGCTGACCCCTCGGGATTTCTACTTTTCTGCCGAGAAGTCCGTGATGAGCTACAGCAACTGCTATATTGAACGCTACAGTACCGTGCTACAGTATCCCATCTCGTCGTCGCTATTTTGATGTCAAGTTCGCTCCCCATCTCGTCATCGAGTCCCCAGGGCTTCTGACTGGCCTGAAATACAAAGATAAAGTAATTCAGACCGAAAGGGCATAAATTCAACAATAATATGTGAAAATAATACACAGCCCATACATGTAAAATACGTACTTTTAGACGTTTATCAAACATCCCCACACCTAAGCGTTTGCTTGTCCCCAAGCAAACAAACATGAAGAACAAGGGAAAGAAGATAAACGGCTAAAAATACGACCTCAGGCTTAAAATTAAAGAACTCCACAAGCACAAATAGACAGGAATCAAGAAGTGAGCTGTTCAATGAATAATGAGGTGATATTAGATCTGCTTCATCCACAGTGCCCTATGTGTGTGTGTGTGCTAACTCCCACCTTGACCTCCACACCCCATATTACCTAGGATGACCATTCACCCCACACATAATGAAGATGGCATTAGAGTGCTAAAGACCTCTTCAATGCTCAATTAAAGTCCTTTGGTTCCTAAATACAACTCCAACTCTTAAGTTTCTATAAAACAGGTTCTAGGGATCACAAAGGAAAATTTATTTCTATCACACACAAATATACACAAATTCTATCTTTTCTGGGTCCGCCTAACATAGACTGCACAAAAATCTTTCAGATGGATACACATGCTGGCTAGGCACAAGAGTCACCCTCTTAATCGATTACAGTCTACATATACGCATTCATGCTTATAAAGCAAATGAATACTGACATAGACCCACCCCTTTTTTTTTTTTTTTTCAAGATCCCTGATAAACTACCTGCTAAAAACTTCACTTAAGGTTAGAGAAAACAACAAAGGAACTTAAAAGCTTTTAAAAGTGCATTGAAGAAAGAATTTAACAAATTAATGCCAAAGCTATTAAGATGGGTTGGTTAGAGTGTACCAGGTGAAAGTGATCGTGAGCATGTATACAGGTGCACTACAGATGAAACAGAACTACATTCAAGCACATGTACTGTACAGCTCACGACTATCATTCTACCAAGCTATGAAGTCCTTTAACAAAACAATCATAGCCATCATAGGTAACAAGCATGCATAAATACAAAACACTCCAAGTAAATAGCCATAAATAACCATCCCCACACCTAAAGTTGTACATTGTCCTCAATGTACCTAAGTCAGCAGAATAACGTGGAGGATGAAAATAATAAGCAAAGAATTGGAGTGAAGAAACTTTCTTGATTCCTTGGTGTGATTCTCAGTTGTTCCACTTGGATCAGGAGTATATCACCTAATGGGGGTGACACAAGTAATGCTCCCAAAATTAATAACTCTGAAAAGAACAAGGAGCTAATCATCATTCAATATTTTTCGAGAGGAAATAGAAATAAAGTATGGAAAAGAGAGCTCCAACATAAATAACAAAAGAGTTTAGTAGGGGATGAGCCCTAGCTAACTCAAAAGTACAAGATTTAACAACAAAAACAAACAAAGAAGAAAAAAAGAAAGATAATAAACAAAGTCATGTCACGGGTCAAAGAGGCAGGATGAAGTGATGACACGGCGCAAGTAATGAACGGGTATTCCTTGACCATCTCTATGGAGCTAAGGACTTCCAAGGTGACTTCTTCAATCGAAAGTAATTTTTCTCAACTATCATGTGAAATGAGCTCCAACACTGTGCCATCTAATCCCAAGGTGTTCAAAGCTTCCAAATCGATCTTCCTAACGGTGCCGAACCCCTTTCATGATAGGAGTGCAAAACACGTCGTATGTTCTTCCTTGAAAAACTTGGGCTCTTGGACGGGAGGGAAAGGTTCCCTCCTAGCTCTCTTGGAAGCTAATTTCTTTATTGACATCCTATAGAAACAAAGTAGAGATGATCCGACTAATTTACAAGCAAAATGAGCACCAAAAGAATGAAGAAATCCAAGAAAAAATTGAGTGCTTCAGTAATTTCGGAAAATTCTTTCAAGAACTTTGCTTGAAGAAGTAGCCAAAAATTTTACAAACTAAGAGAAATACTTTGATAAACTTTAAACATTCACCAACCAACAAAAATCCTAGGAATTTCAGCCATAAAAACAAGAAAAACGCAATGTTTTGAGTGAGATGCCATACTCTTGCCCTAGAGTAAGGTGAGTGAATCCAAGTGCTAGATCCGGCCAAAAGCTTGCTCAAACTCTAAATTTTTGTCACCAAGATGGAAAAGAGGAGGAGGAGAGCAAACTAGGGCAAAAAGAATGAAGAAAAATAATGGAGAAATGAGGGAGAACCGGTTAGAAGAATGGGGAAGAAGAGTGAATAGTGTTAGGCCCCAAAACATGAGTTTTAAGGCCTCTATCGGGTGGTCTTGCCGACCATCCTTGCGGCCGCAAGGATGGTCGGCAAGAAGCTCGGGATAAATCCCGAGGGGCATTCTTGCGGCCGCAAGGATGGTCCTCGGGACTTTCTGTTTGCACCATTTCTTTCTCCACTCTTTCTACACATTAACCATGGATGAAACCTTGAAAAATACGGCCGGAAACATCAATTAAACACTCAAAACATCAACATGCATGCATCTAGAACAAGAATTTTTCAAAGACCACATGACAAACAAGTTAACACAAAGGCGAAAGAATTAAGAAAAACGACGAAGAATACAACTACCAACGAACCACTACTAAAAACACAAGTAAGATAAGACAACACAAATAAGATAATAAATACAGGAAATGAAAGAAACTTGGGTTGCCTCCCAAGGAGCGCTTTTTTAACGTCATTAACTTGACGTGCATTACCTAAAAAATCTCATGGTGGAACAAATGGAGGGAAGTTACCTCCAAACTTTGGGACCGGGTTGCCACTCGGAAAATTCAATGAAAGACATGAGAAGATTTTGAATTTACCACTATTTCCAAAGAATATACGATCAACCTCATCCGGAGGCAATGTGGATACCTCTCTACTCTCTCTTTGTTTCTCCTTTGATTTTCTCCACATCTTCTTAACTCCCTTAATTTTCTTACCATTGTGGGATGAATTACCCTCCACTTGATTAATTTGTTGTGTTGGTGGAGGAGAGAGTTCTTCCTCGACATCTTGGCGCGTTAACTCATCCAAGTACTCATCCAAAGGGTTTAAGGCAAGCACCTCCTACACACAGTCAGAAACAATTACATCAGTACTATCAGTGAAATATAATTTGTCATCATGATCAAGTGTGTGCTTCATTGCTTCAGGGAGAGTGAAGACCACTTGCTCATCTCTAACCCTCAAGGTCATCTTGCCTTCTTTGACATCAATTAGGGCACCCGAAGTGTTCAGGAACACGGGCGCCCTAGAATTAAGGGAACCTCAACATCATCATCCACATCTAAAATCACAAAGTCTACAGGAATGATGAGTTTGTCAACTCTGACAAGGACATCTTCAACTACTCCCCGAGGTCTTCGCACTGACCTATCTGCAAGCTGTAATGTCATTCGTGTAGGTAGTAGGTCTTCTAATCCCAGCTTCAAGAATAAGTTGTACGGCATTACATTTATGCTAGCCCCAGAATCGGCTAAAGCATGCTCCGTCACTCCTTCACCAATTACACAAGGAATCACAAAACTACCTGGGTCCTTTAACTTTTGTGGAAGTTTTTTCTCTAGAATTGCTGAGCAATTCCCAGCAAGTGCAATTGTGCCTTGTTCCTCTAACTTCCTCTTATTGGTGAGAAGCTCTTTTAAAAATTTGGCATACTTTGGCATTTGAGCTAGTGCCTCAATTATTGGAATATTTATATGGAGTTGCTTGAAGATATTAAGGAACTTCTTGAATTGGGCTTCATCTTTATCTTGTTTGAGTCTTGAAGGGTAAGGTACCACTGGCTTGTATTCATGCTCCTTTAAAATGTTAGAATTGGGAAAGTCTTCACCAGTTTTCCTCCCATTCTCCTTGCTTGCATCTTCACTCAAATTAGGGTCTTCCCGGATGGCTACCCCATCATTATAAGCACTTGGGATCCCTTTTTCCCTTGCTTTCAACTGTTTACCACTTCTCAAAGTAACAGCTTTTAATTGTTCACTTGGGTTGCTTTCGGTGTTGCTTGGCAAACTCCCCGAGGGTCGTTCAGATTGTCCACGAGCAAGCTGTCCAACTTGGTTCTCCAGAGATTGGATGGATGCTTGAACATTTCTCAATATAGTACCAAATTCATCCATTTTCTTTTCATTATTCACAAAGCGTGCCTCCGTGCTAATCATGAATCTGGCTAAAACATCCTCTGTAGAGTATTTCTTCTCTTGTTGGGGAGGAGGTTGGTATTGGCTTTCCTGAGATGGTGGAGGTCTGTACTGAGATTGGCCTTGAGTCCAAGAAGGATTTGAAGAGCCCCTCCATCCATAATTGTAAGTGTTGCCAAACTGATTCCCAGGTCCTCTTGGTCCACCCCCAACATAATCAACCGTTTCCATCAGCGGTGATGGGGCAACAACAATAGGGCATTATGATGCTGCATGCCCTGCCCACAAGTATCACATGACATAACAACCTTGGACCCTGAACTGGATCCTAACATGAGTTGATCAACTTTTTGTGCTAGGGCGTCATACTTCGAACTATTCTCCATGACATGTTTTGTTAGGGCATCAATCTTCGCAGCCAAAGCTGTGGATTCAGTTACCTCATACAGCCCTGCAGCTCTTGGAAGCGTCTATCGAGTGCTCCAATGGCACTCATTGCTGGCCATATTCTCAATTAGTTCCTCAGCCTCTTCAGGAAGCTTGTTGCTCAAAGAACCGCCTGTTGCTGCATCGATGAGTTGCCTAGTAGCATAATTCAACCCGTTACACAACATCTGCACTCTCATCCATGAAGGGAAGCCATGATGAGGACACTTGCGAAGAAGGTCCTTAAATCGTTCGTGGGCTTCAAAGAGTGTCTCAGTATCACCCTGCCTGAAGGACGATATCTCCTGTCTTAGTCTTGCAGCTTTGCTTGGGGGAAAATATCGGGCGAGGAACTTCTCAACCATTTCCTTCCAAGTGGTGATGGACCCAGGAGCTAAGGATGTGAACCATCTGTATGTTGTTCCTCTCAAACTGAACGGGAATAATCTCAGTCTGATGGCATCGTCTGATACTGACTTGATCTTAAAAGTGGAGCATATCTGAAGGAACCGGGCAAGATGGGCATGGAGGTCTTCATCCGCTAGACCGTCAAACTGGACTGAATTTTTAATCATCCTTATGGTACTCGCCTTGATTTCAAAGTTATTAGCCGGAACAGTTGGTGCTTGGACACTAAATTCTTCTCCGGTGAATTGTGGCCTTTCATATTCAGATAGGGTCTTCCTAGGCTCCGCCATGACTTATGGTTCACTCGACTCAACCCGAATCTCTTGTGTCTAGAACTTTCTGCCACTTCTTTCAATTATTGATGCAAAGTTCTTTCTATCTCGTTATCGGGTTCAATCAAGTTTACTTGACTCGCTCGTGTCATAAGATGGATACCTAAATCGACACAAAGTGTGAACACCCGCAAGCGCACGGGGTCGTCAAGTAATAAACCACTCGTGCACGCACGAGTGGGTCGTATTCCCTAGGGGCCCGAGGAGCTACTTTACTCACTTCTTACTTGTTGTTTAGCTCACCGATTTGATTTCAAGAGAATAAACAGGAAAGTAAAGAAATAACAACAAGAGAAATTGTCTAAATAAATGCGACGAAATTAAAACAAGGGAGATGCTCAATGATGGAAAACGGTAATGGATGAGGGTCCCCAAGGGGGCTACTCAAGTGAGCAGGATATTTGAGAAATTAAGCATGTGGCTAGTTGGACCGAGAAAACCTAAACTTAGGTCAACCCGATGGTCACGGCAACTGACCCCTAACCCGGTACAAGAGTTGAATAAGGAATTTCTTCCACTCAACCTCTCACACGGTTGCAAGGAGAAGGATGGTTTCCTCAAGTTAGGGTGGAAACACTAGTTAGTTTTCAACCCTAGAAATGGAGGGGTACAAATACCCGATGGTCACGGCGTAATTATACAATAATCCCTTCCAAGTTTGGTGGAGTCTAGCACTAAGGTAATGGTCATGCTACAAAGTGCTACCAAGAATTTGATACATCAATTAAGCACATGTACCAAAATAATCAAGAATACCAAACAAGGATCACAACAAGCCAATCATACAATAGATAACTCAAATAATCCAAAACATCACAAGTTTTGCCCCCAAGGTTCCCCTACATCCGGTGACCTTGGGGTTTAGTTGTTCGTGTTCAACAAATCAACCACACAAACCATGTAAATAACTAAAATAAACATGAGGAACACTCCCTCAAAAAGGTGAAGGCCGAATGACGCTTGAATCCCCGGAGAAAACCTTCCGAAGACGCCACTCGAAGGGGTGGCTTCCCGTTGTCTTCAACCTCCAAGAAATGAAGCCCTTGGAGTGGATCCTCCTAGATCTTGCACTCCCCACCGAAGAATGCTCGGATTTCCTCTCCTTTTGCCCTCCTAAATGGTGTGGAAGTGATGTCCAAACCCTAGCCTCCTTTCTCCCCCCAAAACTCTGTCCAAGATAATGCAAAAAGTCCTTTCAAAAGATGCCCTAGATAGCCCTTAAACACCTAAATCCCGATGGGTAAACAGGTCAGCATACAGCCGGTATGCTGACCCCTCGGGATTTCTACTTTTCTGCCGAGAAGTCCGTGATGAGCTACAGTAACTGCTACAGTGAACGCTGTAGTACCGTGCTACAGTATCCCATCTCGAAAACGCTATTTTGATGTCAAGTTCGTTCCCCATCTCATCGTCGAGTCCCCAGGGCTTCTGACTGGCCTGAAATACAAAGATAAAGCAATTCAGACCGAAAGGGATAAATTCAACAATAATATGTGAAAATAATACATAGCACATACATGTAAAATACGTACTTTTAGATGTTTATCAGGCGTTTAATTTACGATAGTCGATACGAACCCTCCATCCAGTTATCGTGCGAGCGGGTATTATTTCATTCTTATCATTCTGAACAACCGTCATTCCTCCTTTCTTCGTAACCACTTGAACAGGACTAACCCACGGGCTGTCTGAAATAGGATAAATGACCCCCGCATCTAAAAGCTTCCTGACCTCGGTCTTAACTACCTCTTGCATGTTTGGATTTAACCGCCTTTGTGGTTGAACCCGCGGTTTCATTTCATCTTCCATGAGTATCTTATGCGTACAGAAAGATGGATTTATCCTACGGATATCGGTTATCCACCAGGCGATAGCGCTTTGGTCAGTGGTAAGTACTTGAAGTAACTTTTCCTTCTGTTCATCCTCCAAGGTCGCTGAAATGATCCGTGGACATTGTTCGTCCCCATTCAAATATGCATACTCCTAGTGTTCAGGTAGTTTTTTAAGTTCATGCTTCAAAACCCTATTTTCTCGTGTCGTGAAATTGGCTTCTTCCTCAGACTCTGAATCTGTGATTATTGCCGCCTGATTATGCCAACCCAAGCTAACCACACCATCGGAGACCATGCCCTTTGCCCTGAACCCACTTCCTAAAGAATGAAGATCACTGGTCCTAACCCTGTTTATATCACACAGACTCACCGACATGACTTCCTCGTCATATTGCTGTTCTGGTCGTCGGTCCAACATGATCTCCTGCTCCAAATATTGATTTCCAACCCAAACCTGAGATTTTTCACAGTAAGCATTCACTGCTGGTGGTTGTCCTGCAAGCACACGGGGTCGTCAAGTAATAAACCACTCGCGCAAGCACGAGTGGGTCGTATTCCCAAGGGCCCAAGAATCTATTCTTACTTCCCTTTTGCAATGTTGTCTAGCCGAACAAACTTGAGATTTAGAATTAAAAAGTAAAGAAGTAAAACAAAAGCAATTAAACTGCTAAATACCAAGGGCGATAAACGGGAAGAAAATCAGGGTGAGAAGATGGTCACGGATGAGGATCTCTGACACACCCTTGCGTGTGTGTTCCGCAAGTGCACGGGTGTCGAAGTAATAAAGTACCCAACGGGTGGGTAGTTGAATCCACAGGGAGTAGACGATAGAAACAAAAACACTTCGCTAAGTAGCCAAAGAAAACCGATTGTTGTTGAGATTAAAAAGTGATTAAAAACAGAAATTAAAAAAACTGAAAGTTAAAGCTAGAGAGTAGGAAAAGATCGAGATAAGAATGGGGTACTCGGACACTGCTCCCCCTAGAATCCTTGTTTCAAGTGCAAGACTTCAAACACTCTTACTAAATGAAGATTTCAAGAGTCGTGGAATCCAAAGATACAAGGTCCCAAATCTAAGGTCAACCTTGACTAGTCCCTTACGAGGTCCCGGCGGAGAGAAGACTCTCAACGCCTCACACCACGTATGACTGCGCTATGCTCTAGGGATTCCAAGTGGTAAACCCTATTCCCAACTATAGATCAATCCCTTTGGTCCAGGCGAAAGATCCCTAATCACAAATAAGTCCCGGCGGAAAGGCCTCTCTCAACGCCTAACTCTCTTTGAGATCGAAGGTAATACTTGGAATATGAAGGTAGGGAAAACCACACCGGAGGGGAAAGGGGACGCGTCGCTACCTCTCAACTCACCCTCTCAACCCTCTTCAATCTTGGTAATCTAATCCTAATGGTGATGGTCACTCGTCAAAAGGATGATTGGATTAGCCCTCAACCCTAGTGTCACTCTAAGGGAGAAACCATTAAGCATACAAGATTGAAACTCAAATTTAAACTCAAATTGAAATGAAAGCATTAAAGTCAATGAAACATAGGAAATCTAGGGTTTACAAGTCCAAGTACCCATTAAGGGTTTAGCTCTCCATGGAGCAATACAAGTTCATCAAAATAAATGAAGATAAGTGCAAGAAATCCATAAAGAAAACCCCCTTAAGCTTCGTGTTGATAGACTATGGGAACTTCTCCTTCTTCTTCAAAGAATCCCTTCCTCCAAGCCTAAGGCACACCTCGTCGAATCGAGTCGTCGAAGGCTCCCCCAATAGCTCTCCTTGGAAGGGAATGATGATGAAACCGGTGAAGAAGCGCCCCCAAAGTGTAGCAAGAACCTCCTGAACCCTAGCCGTCACCTCCTCTCCAAGTTAGAAAACGATTCCCCTAATAACGCTTCAGAACGGCTTTATAATTGGCCATCTCGAGGATCCACACGGGCGTGTGAATAAGCCACACGGCCGTGTGGAAATTCCACACGCCCATGTGGATTTTCTGTCTTGTGGAATCTTCATACTAGTCCCCGATTTCGCCCGTTTCTTCTCCTGAGGTCACATGGACGGACACACGCCCATGTGAAAGGTCAAGTGGCGTTTCTTGATGATGGGAAAACCTTGGAGAGCTTTTTGAAATCTTTGAACCAATCGGAACGAGCGAGCATGACTGCCCTCGTGTCCTTCTACAAGAGTTGTCTTGAAGTCTTTAGAAGTTGGCACATACACCCTCGTTGGAACCCGATTTGTGTCTTGAACTTCGTAATTGCACAAAAGATCTCCACTTGGCACCATTCTGACCTAATCTTGCCTTTATTCACGTACCATGTCTCCACAACCCTAATTGCGTGAAAGAACACCAAAACACACGAAATTAGCGATAAAGCCTGAAAAATGTGATGCTCATGCGTGGAAAACATTTCCAGAATTATATACATGCAAGCACTTATCAAACTCCCCCACACTTAAGCTTTTGCTTGTCCTCAAGCAAAGTTCATACCATGAGAATTAAAGGTTGAGTGATGAAAATGCTTGGCCTTAAGTTCACCAAAAGTGTACAACGATAGTATTCTCAAAAAGGGAGAATTTAAACCTAGATAGATAAAAACCACAACTCTAGCAAAAACTCAAATTACGAAGAAAATAAAATCGTAAAGCGTGAGTGTGTGTACACTTACTCATGCCAACCCTAGGTCTACGCTTGAACATTATTAAAACAAGGACTTATTTAGGAAAAAAGAAATCGGTGGTAGCTGCACACAACCTCAAAGGTAGCCATTTCCCAAGATGCCTCCTAGGCGGCTTTCACCCTATTAAGGTGGTAGCTCTTTCCACCAGGGAGTGTTAGCTTTCACGCATCCTATTAGATAGCTCTTTCTCTCATTAGGGCATAGCCAGTATCCGACTTATGAGAGTAGCTGCATACAGAATAGGTGGTAGCTCTTTCCACCCCAAGAACAAAGGAGCAAGTAAAATGATTTTTTTTTTTTTTTTTTTTGATCAAGAAAAATGAAACTATGTCCTTTCACACTGAACTAGCGTTATCAGGGTTAACAGAGCAAGTAAAGTGCAAGAAATGCAATCAGACAAAAAATTTCTAAGTTTTTCGAGTAAACTAGAGCATGGTAACAACCGAAGTTTAAATTTCTCCTAAATTCTAAAATACACTCATGTTCCTTAGGGTGAACTGTCATTGGCTAGATGAGCATGAAAGTGATGATCAAGAATAAAGAACGTGTGCAGTGTGAACTCCCCCACACAGTTAAGCTGTACATTGCCCTCAATGTACTCATACAAACATGCAACATAAGAACGCAAATAAAAACATGAGGGCGTGGGTATTAAAAACAACACTCCCCTGATCTCCGAGTGTGGTATTGGAATGGAGGTGTGAAAGCGGGAAGTGGAGTTGCGTAGGGTTGTGAAGCTCACACGGCCGTGTGGAAATTCCACACGGCCGTGCCTATGACCATTTCTCAAAACCAAGTTGACAAGTCTATCTGCACATCACAAAAGGGGTTTGGTGGATTTCAACAAAAGCTATGATTAAAAGATTACAAAAATAAACAAACCAAAAACAAACTGAAACACGAACATGAAAAATAAAAGCAGTAAGATAACTCTCAGAAGGTGGAACCTTTCTGAGTACCCAAAGACTCAACAGAAAAGAAAATACAAGAAAATAAAAAGAAGAGTAAAAGACGCATCAAGCGTCGGCATCTGCTGGTGCTGCTGGGGATGCTGGGGAGGCGTAGGGTGCTCGGGGTGGGGACGGCGAAGTGGAATCGCTACCTCTCGCCATCAACTGGTGGAGTGAAGTGATGTGCGTCATCATCTCCGAGTGGTACTCAGCCATGCGAGCGAGAACCTCAGTGTGGTTCGCTGCCTGAGTCACCCGCATGGCGGCGAGATCAGTCTGGAGAGTCCCCACAGCAGCCTCAAGTCTGCCTATGCGATCCTGTGCTGGAGGAGATGCAGGTGCTGATACCGGTGGCACCTCCTCGTCTGCTGGGGTGTCCTCCGCCTCCATGGGTGCGGGTTGTGATGATGGCCCTGCCCGGGTCTCCTCCGAGTCTTCGTCTTCGTCCTCAGACTCCTCAGACTCATCTGGGAATGGAACAACAAGTACGTACCTGCCGGGGGCGGCCCTCTTCACCATGCCCATCATACGCAAGGTATCAAGGCCAAGTGGGGAGGGAACAATAACCTTGTCAGCTCCCCGAACAGCATCAATCAGTCCCATTCCTCGGCTGAGTCGGGTGATGTAGGGACCAGAGAAAAGAACTCCTATCCACGCGTACTGTCCCTGGTGCCTCAGAAAATCAGCTACCACGTAACCCAGGTGCAGGGGCAGGCTATGGACCATAGAGTATAAGTAGAGGAGGTCCAGCCGCCCCAATACGCCGGTGCTGTCTCCCCGCCCAGTAATAGACCTGCTCAGGATGGCATGAATGTACCTGTGGGCGGGGCGGAGGAGCAAAGACGCTTTGGTCAACCCGGGCTCGTACTGTATATCTCCACACAGCATCCGGCAAACTCGGCTTAGAGTGACGCGGAAAGGATAGTCGAATGGCAGCTGCGCGTACTCCTCCGTGTGGATGAAGTCTCGATCGTACAGGCCGAGGGCGACAGCAAAATCTGTCAAGCTCATGCTGTGGTACTGCCCAAAGATGCGGAATCGAATTGTGTCCGGCCGGTGGTAGTCGGTGTGGGAGCGATCAAACTTGAATGTCGCTAGTACTTCGAAAGTGAGATCGCGAGTGGCTGGGTCTTTGATGCACAATAGTCGCTCCCACCCGCCCACAGCAATAAGCTCACGGACTTCATCCGCCAACTCGGCCGCACGTGCGTGTTCTATCGCTTCCAAAGCTTGCAAGTCAGGGATGCGCGTCTGGCCAAACTTCAACTTCGAAAGTCGATCAAACCGTGCTTGATGTTCGGGCACGGCGAACTCGAATGGTGCGGGCGAGAGATCACGGGACTCCCGGACCTCACGGGCCTCACGAGGGCGCTTATGAGCGAGTTTCTTCGTTCTTGGGGCCATTCCTGCGCATAAGAGAGGTAAGCAAGTTAATTCAGAGCTTAAAATAGGTTCCCAGAATTCCACATGGCCGTGTGGAATTTCCACGCGGCCGTGTGTCTCCTCTGGTTACCCAAAAACAAAGAAACAGGCAATACACACGGCCGTGTGGAATTTCCACACGGCCGTGTGTCTCCTCTAGAATTCAGAGGGGGCACCCCGATAATCCACACGGCCGTGTGGAATTTCCACATGGCCGTGTGGATCTTCGACCATGGCCAAAGTGCCATGGTGAATCCACACCATTTAATACAATCATCCACACATTTGAGCACAAGTGTTTTAAGCAATAATCTAAGTATTAAACACGAAAATAGCATGCAAAAACACAAGATTCAACATCCACAACAACTAATGAAGGTTTCATGGCAAGAAGAGGGGAAGAAGGCTTACCGGAGAAGATGAGTCCAATCTAACAATGTAGCAACGAGTAAGGCCCACAAATCCCTTAAATAAGTGAGAGAATGGAAGGAGAAGAGCAACCGTCGCGACCTTTGAAGAGGAGGCGTTTGAGGATGAAGGGTTGCTTGGGGAGAATATAAAGAGAAAGGCCCCTTTTCATGTTTAAGTACCCCACACGGCCGTGTGGATTCTCTGTAAGGCCTTATAAAACTCCCCGAAATTCCACACGGCCGTGTGTAATTTCCACACGGCCGTGGGGATTCTCTGTATCGTGAAGATTTGTACTAAATAAATCCACATGGCCGTGTGGAATTTCCACACGGCCGTGGGGATCCTCTGGATGAGAAAATTCCTTCACAATTTCATCCACACGGCCATGTGGAATTTCCACATGGCCGTGTGCTTCCATTCTTCAACTCAAAAATAGTCCAAACTCTGCAGAAATTAATGAAAACACATGGAACGACTGCAGAAGTTGAAAACTAACACGTTTACAACTTAAAATCTCGCAAAATTCACAGGAACACCACCTAACTTGCCATAAACGATGAACACATAAAAATGCACTACCAGCAATAAATCCACACACTACAAACTAAACAAAAAATGCAGAAATAAAACTAACTACAACACAAGCAAGGAGTTTTAAAAATTGGGTTGCCTCCCAATAAGCGCTTGTTTTACGTCACTAGCTTGACGTACCTGCCTCTCTAGACTCAAAGGGGTTCATGCAACAAAAACACCTCTGCACCTTCAACACTAACTTCACCACCAAAATATGGCTTCAGACGATGCCCGTTTACCTTGAAAGTACCTCTGTCTGGATAAGTGATTTCAATTGCCCCCTGCGGTGATACTTGAGTTACGGTGTATGTCCCAAACCACCTAGATTTTAACTTTCCGGGGAACAGTTTGAGTCGTGAGTTAAATAACAAAACTTCATCCCCCACCTTGAACTCTTTCGGAGTTTTGATATGCTTATCATGCCACTTGCGTATCCTTTCCTTGTAGATTCGGGCATTTTCATATGCTCTCAGTCTCCATTCATCAAGCTCATTGATCTGGTGTTTCCTTTGTTCCCCAGCTCGAGAAAGGTCAAAATTCATTGTCTTGAGTGCCCAATAAGATCGGTGTTCTAGTTCAACAGGAAGATGACAAGATTTTCAATAAACCAGATTATAGGGTGTAGTTCTAATAGGAGTTTTATATGCAGTCCGGTAAGCCCACAACGTGTCATCTAACCGTTCCGACCAATCTCTTTTCCCATGTTCTACCGACTTGGTCAAGATCCTCTTCAGCTCCCTGTTAGTAACCTCTACTTGGCCACTTGTCTGCGGATGATAGGGGGTAGCGAGACGATGGTGCACTCCGTATCGCTTTAACACTTTTTCGAACTGACTATTACAGAAATGTGTTCCTCTATCACTAATAATGATCCTAGGTGTTCCAAATCGGGAGAAAATCTTCTTGAGAAATCTAACTACAGTCCTCGCATCGTTTGTAGGTAATGCCTGAGCTTCCACCCACTTAGATACATAATCCACTGCTACAAGAATATATTTGTTCCCATTGGAGCCTGGGAATGGTCCCATGAAATCAATTCCCCACACATCAAAAACCTCACAGAATTGAATAGGATTTTGAGGCATCTCATCACGCCGAGAGAGGTTCCCGGTCCGTTGGCAATTGTCGCAACGAAGAACATACTGATGAGCGTCCTGAAATAGTGTTGGCCAATAGAATCCTGCTGCAAGTACCTTCTCGGCTGTTCTACCAGAAGCATAGTGACTCCCGGTTGGGCCTGAATGACAGTGTGTTAAAATACTCCAGCCTTCTTCCCGAGAGACACAGCGTCGGATTACATGATCTGCACAAATCCGGAACAGAAAGGGGTCATCCCAAAAATAGTTCTTTAAATCACTGAAAAACTTTTTCTTTTGCTGAAAAGTAAGACCCTGCTTAAGAACCTTTCCCGACAAATAGTTGGCAAAATCCGCAAACCAAGGTGTTTCCTCTTCTGCCGATCCGCCACGAATTATGTACAAGTGCTCTTCTGGGAGTGAGTCGTTAATCTCCGGCTTTGATGCCTTGTACCCCTCACAACCTTCTAACCTAGAGAGGTGATCAGCAGCTACATTTTCCACGCCCCTTTTGTCCTTGATTTCCATGTCAAACTCTTGTAGAAGCAGAACCCAACGGATCAACCTCGGTTTGGCATCAGTCTTGCTCATGAGATAACGCAAGGCGGAATGATCTGTGAAGACAGTGACTCTGGATAAGATCAGATATGGCCTGAACTTATCAAATGCGTAAACCACTGCTAGCAACTCTTTTTCTGTAGTGGTATAATTTTCTTGTGCGCTCGTGAGTGTTTTACTCGCATAATAGATGGGCTGAAAATGTTTGTTCTTCCTCTGCCCTAGCACTGCCCCAATTGCATAATCACTGGCGTCGCACATGAGCTCAAAAGGAGCGTTCCAATCTGGTGTGATCAAAATTGGTGCTTGAGTCAACTTCTCCTTCAGCAGGTTAAATGCAGCTAAACACTCGTCCCCGAACTCAAAAGATGCATCTTTTTCCAAAAGTTTTGTTAAAGGTTGAGTGATTTTTGAAAAATCTTTAATGAATCGCCGATAGAAACCTGCATGCCCAAGAAAGCTGCGAATTCCCTTCACGTTAGTTGGCGGGGGAAGTTTCTCGATCACCTCAATTTTCGCCTTGTCCACCTCCATCCCATCTTTGGAAATTTTATGCCCTAAAACTATTCCTTCTTGGACCATGAAGTGGCATTTCTCCCAGTTCAACGCCAAATTGGTTTCTTCACATCTCTTGAGGACCCTTTCTAGATTCTGCAGACAGCTATCAAATGAGTCCCCGAACACCGAAAAATCATCCATAAATACTTCCATAATGTCTTCCAAAAGATCGTCAAATATGGCGGTCATGCATCGTTGAAAAGTGGCTGGAGCATTATACAGCCCGCAAGGCATCCTTTGGTATGCGAAAGTCCCGTAGGGACAAGTGAATGTAGTTTTTTCTTGATCCTCGGGTGCAATGGGGATCTGAAAATATCCCGACATACCGTCAAGGAAGCAGTAAAAATTATGCCCAGCTAACCTTTCCAACATCTGGTCAATGAATGGTAACGGAAAATGGTCCTTTCGAGTTGCGTCATTTAGCCTTCTGTAATCAATGCATACTCTCCACCCTGTGACTGTTCTTGTTGGGATTAACTCATTACGTTCATTCTTCACTACAGTCATTCCTCCTTTCTTAGGGACCACCTGAGTAGGACTCACCCACGCACTGTCAGAGATCGGATAAATGATACCTGCATCCAGAAGTTTAACTACCTCTGCCTTCACCACCTCTTTCATGGTTGGGTTCAAACGACGTTGAGGCTGGATCACTGACTTATAATTATCCTCCATCAATATTTTATGAGTGCAGAATGACGGATTTATACCTTTAATATCAGAAATTTTCCAAGCAATGGAAGTCCTATGCTTCTTCAACATATTCACTAATTTATCCTTTTGAGACACGGATAACCCCGAAGATATAATGACCGGGAGTTTTGATCCTTCACCTAAGAATGCATACTCCAAGTGTTCTGGTAGTGTTTTAAGCTCCAGATCAGGTGGGTCTTCAATGGATGGTTGTAACCTTTTCCCCTTCTGTCTATCAATTTCCTCAAAATGTTCAGATTCTTTTTCTGAGATTTCCTCTAAGCTCCCTTCTTGGATGTGTGTACCTTGTTGGGTTTTGAGATTTTCTATGTCTCCCACCCCACTTTCTTTGTAGGTTTCATCGGTAACACCCAAAGAGAGAATTTCTTGCTCTTCGCCCTTATTAGAAGAATCAAATCGATTAAGGGCCTCTTCTAAACTTTCCTCTACTTTCCCCCTTATACAACCCCATGTTGCTTCTTCAAATTGAGTGAGTACTCTGAATAGATCACAATCTTGTCCCTCAGTAACTCTATCTACATCCTGGTTAACCGTTCCCACACAATAGTTTATTTCAGCTGAATTTCGTAAGTAACTATGTGGAGATGATTCCTTGGTGAACCAATTCATTTTCTGCTCAACGTCCCTTACCATTCCGGTTATCTTCTCAAACAGTTCTACTTCGTCGATCATGATTCCTACAGGATTGATAAAGAGTAACAACCTTAGAATAGCTGAGAATGAAGAAAATTAATTATGTATAAGGAAATAAAGATTAGAATAATGGAAGTAAAAGAAGTGTGACATAGGATGTACGAAAAATGACTAGCGAAACAAAGTGTAAAAATTCCTAAAACGCCTAACTCCCCGGCAACGGCGCCAAAAACTTGACACACCCTTGCGTGTGTGTTCCGAAAGTACACGGGTGTCGAAGTAATAAAGTACCCAACTGGTGGGTAGTCGAATCCACAGGGAGTAGACGATAGAAACAAAAACACTTCGCTAAGTAGCCAAAGAAAACCGATTGTTGTTGAGATTAAAAAGTGATTAAAAACAGAAATTAAAAAAACTGAAAGTTAAAGCTAGAGAGTAGGAAAAGATCGAGATAAGAATTGGGTACTCGGACACTGCTCCCCCTAGAATCCTTGTTTCAAGTGCAAGACTTCAAACACTCTTACTAAATGAAGATTTCAAGAGTCGTGGAATCCAAAGATACAAGGTCCCAAATCTATGGTCAACCTTGACTAGTCCCCTACGAGGTCCCGGTGGAGAGAAGACTCTCAACGCCTCACACCACGTATGACTGCGCTATGCTCTAGGGATTCCAAGTGGTAAACCCTATTCCCAACTATAGATCAATCCCTTTGGTCCAGGTGAAAGATCCCTAATCACAAATAAGTCCCGGCGGAAAGGCCTCTCTCAACGCCTAACTCTAATTGAGATCGAAGGTAATACTTGGAATATGAAGGTAGGGAAAACAACACCGGAGGGGAAAGGGGACGCGTCGCTACCTCTCAACTCACCCTCTCAACCCTCTTCAATCTTGGTAATCTAATCCTAATGGTGATGGTCACTCGTCAAAAGGATGATTGGATTAGCCCTCAACCCTAGTGTCACTCTAAGGGAGAAACCATTAAGCATACAAGATCGAAACTCAAATTTAAACTCAAATTGAAATGAAAGCATTAAAGTCAATGAAACATAGGAAATCTAGGGTTTACAAGTCCAAGTACCAATTAAGGGTTTAGCTCTCCATGGAGCAATACAAGTTCATCAAAATAAATAAAGATAAGTGCAAGAAATCCATAAAGAAAACCCCCTTAAGCTTCGTGTTGATAGACTATGGGAACTTCTCCTTCTTCTTCAAAGAATCCCTTCCTCCAAGCCTAAGGCACACCTCGTCGAATCGAGTCGTCGAAGGCTCCCCCAATAGCTCTCCTTGGAAGGGAATGATGATGAAACCGGTGAAGAAGCGCCCCCAAAGTGTAGCAAGAACCTCCTGAACCCTAGCCGTCACCTCCTCTCCAAGTTAGAAAAAGATTCCCCTAATAACGCTTCAGAACGGCTTTATAATTGGCCATCTCTAGGATCCACACGGGAGTGTGAATAAGCCACACGGCCGTGTGGAAATTCCACACGCCCATGTGGATTTTCTGTCTTGTGGAATCTTCATACTAGTCCCCGATTTCGCCCGTTTCTTCTTCTGAGGTCACATGGACGGACACACGCCCATGTGAAAGGTCAAGTGGCGTTTCTTGATGATGGGAAAACCTTGGAGAGCTTTTTGAAATCTTTGAACCAATCGGAACGAGCGAGCATGACTGCCCTCGTGTCCTTCTACAAGAGTTGTCTTGAAGTCTTTAGAAGTTGGCACATACCCCCTCGTTGGAACCCGATTTGTGTCTTGAACTTCGTAATTACACAAAAGATCTCCACTTGGCACCATTCTGACCTAATCTTGCCTTTATTCACGTACCATGTCTCCACAACCCTAATTGCGTGAAAGAACACCAAAACACACGAAATTAGCGATAAAGCCTGAAAAATGTGATGCTCATGCGTGGAAAACATTTCATGAATTATATACATGCAAGCACTTATCAATCCCCTCGGGGCTACTAAATTGCGAAGGATGTTGGATTAACATGCAAGTGGCTTGATGGACCGAGAAAACCCTAGATTAGGTCAACCCGATGGTCACGGCAATTGTCCCCTAATCCGGTACGAGTATTGAATACGGGCTCTACCCGTACAACTCCTCTTACGATTGCAAAGGGCAAGATGGTTTTCTCAAACTAAGGTTGAATCACACATGAGTAATTAACCCTAGAATTGGAGGGGTACAAATACCCGATGGTCACGGCGTATTTGTACGTATTTCCCTTCCAAGCTTGGTGAGTCTAATACTAGGGTAATGGTCATGCAACCTAGTATTAGCTAAGTATGGATACACAGAGTTCTCATGCATACCCAAGCAATCAAAAACACCAAACATGAATCACAAACAAGCTAACAAGCATGAATTAAACCAAATCATCCAAACATCACAAGTTCACCCCAAGGTTCACCCACATAAGGTGACCTTGGGGTTTTAGTTGCTCATAGTCTCAAAATACATGAATGAAAGCATAAAAACAACTAAACTAAACATAAAAGACCTCCCTCCAAAGATAAAAGTCCAAGAAGCTTCCAAAGACGCCACTCGAAGAGGTGGCTTCCCGTCGTCTTCAACCTCCAAATTGGAAGCCCTAGAGGTAGATCCCGCTCAAGATCGAGCTCTCCTCGCCGATTCCACCGTGGAAATGCCCTCCAAGCTCTCCTTCTTGGTCAGATTTGGAAGTGAGGGTGTCAAGCTCCAAGAAGAGGCAAAAGTCCTCTTTTCCATGCCCTAAAAGCCTTTAAAAAGGGTGAAAGTCGCGACTCCTCACGGGCTGCCTCACGGCCGTGAGGTTACCCGTGAGGAATCCAGAGAGTTTTGCAGAAAATTTCATCTCGGGTGCTACAGTACCCTGCTACAGTGCTGTTACAGTGAAGAAGCCCAAAAACGTCGTATTTTGTGTCGATTTCTTTCTAAATACGTTCTTGAGTTCATTTTGGCTTATTTAGGGTCTGCAACACAAAATAAAAGGATTTAGACCATAAAAAGGGCATCAACTCATCAAAAAGATAATAAAATAATACAAATGAATACTGATAAGTGCTTGATTATATATATTTTATAATATCAGTTTATATGCATTGAGCATCACTTCTATCAGATTTTAGCATTAACAAGGTGTGTTTTGTGTTCTTTTGTGCAAACAGGGCTTTGGAGACATGACATACAGGAAGAAGCAAAGATAGGGTGTGATGACACGTTTCAAGACCACAATCAGAAGCTGTGTTCATATGCATGGGGGTGTTGCCAACTTTCGGAGGAGTACAAGTCATTACACAAACCGAAAGGGCACAAAGGCAGTAGTACGCCCATGTCCCAGCTTCCGTACAAAGCAGAAGAAAGTTCTTGAGGATTTCAAAGCATAGAAAGCCACACACCCTACCACACGAGCGTGTGCCCGACCGTGTGGATTCCAAGGAAGACTTCGGGAAAAAATCACTGTAGCATCTACTGTAGCACAGCACTGTAGCAATTTACTGTAGCAGTACTGTAGCAGAGTGCTTCACACGCCCGTGTGGAATTTCCACACGGGCGTGTGGATGGCCGTGTGGATGCCCGCGTAAAGCCCCGAATTCAAATTATAAAAGCCGCCTTGTGATAATTTTTAGGGATCTTTTTGGCCACTTTGGAGAGACAAGGCGGCTAGGTCTTGGAAGGAGTTCTTTGCGGCTTTGGGAAGCTTTCCTCACCAACTTGGATCGATTCCTCCTCCGTCATAGCATCAAGGAAGCCATCGGCGACCTAGCTTCGGAGTAGATTCAATCCAGACGTGGAAACTACCCATCAAGGCCATCATCACGGATTTAAGGGGGTTATTCTTTATGTCTTTGGAACTTATTTCTGAATTTATTATTTGTTTTGTGACTCGCTCCATGGAGAGCTAAACCCCTAGAGGGTATTCGGACATGTAAACCCTAGGATTCTTATTTTCATTAGATTTACATTGTGTTTCTATTCGAATCTATCAGTTTGAGTTTTACTCTTGAGTTCTTAATGCTTGTTTGTGCTTTTGATTTCATTATTAATTGCCTTGCATGTTTTATTCAATCTAGTGACGAGAGAGATCACCGCTAGGTTTAGAATTACCAAGAGTAAAGAGGGTTGAGAGGGTGAGCCGTGAGATAGCGGAGTGTCCCCTTTCCCTTCCGACAGATATTTCCTATCTCCATATTCCCTAAGTGTCAAGCAACCATATGTGGTGTGAGGCGTCGAGAGAATTCTCCGCCGGGACCTCGTAGGGGGTTAGGGATCTTCCACCCGGGAGGCGGGTTAGATCTACTTTAGGAATTGGTCATATCTTTGGGATCCCTAGAGTTTTAAGCGAGTCATATGTGGTGTGAGGCGTCGAGAGAATTCTCCGCCGGGACCTCGTAGGGGACTAGTTATCGGTGACACTGGAGGCGGGGGCCGTTATACCTTTGGATACCCACGACTCATTGTCTTCGTTTAGAAACACTTGTAATCTACATCCAACACCCGAATCCTAGGGGGAGCATTGTCCGGATACCTCACTTTTATTGATTGAGAACTCTTTTCCTTTTTTATTTCCTGCGCACTTGTGGTGACACTCTTAGTGTTGGCCATTAGATCATCACATACTACACTCATTAGGCTAGATAACAAAAGAGGGGCTATTACTAGTACTTCGTTCCCTGTGGTTCGACAACCCGACCCTTTGGGTCCACTTTTATTACTTGACGACCCGTGCACTTGCGGTAACGCAAGGGGTTGACACACATCACCCTGTTGTGTTGTTGCGGAGACGCATCAAGTTTTTGGCGCCGTTGCCGGGGAACGAGGATATTAGGAACGCTAGTATTTTGTTACTTTAGCCATTCATTTATTTTTACTGTTTTTTCTACTCCATCTTCTCTACTTTCATTGTTCTCATTTTCTTTTGTTTATTTGATTGCAGCTCCGACTTATGACCGAGAGGGAACCCATCGACATTAGTTGAAGGGGACCACGAAATTGAGCGAAGACTTCACAAGAGAAGCAAGGAGCCTGAAGTTGTTCAAGAACAAACAAGTTGAAGTTGAAGTCGAAGGATCTGCGACCATGGCGGACCACGAAGATGAACCAAGGACACTTGCTGATTTTGCGAAACCTTCAGCCCGAGGAACACAAGTCGAGCATTGTTAGACCGCCCATCGCGGCTAACAATTTTGAGCTGAAGCCGGCATTCATCCGGATGGTTCAGCAGATCCGCGCAGCTTTAATGGGCTGCCCGATGAAGACCCCAATGCCCATGTTGAAAACTTCTTGGAGGTTTGTGATATGCTCAAGATCAACGGGGTATCGGATGATGCGATTCGATTGAGGACCTTCCCATTCTCATTGAAGGGACGAGCCAAACAATGGCTCCAATCATTGCCAAGAGCGTCCATCACCACTTGGGACGAGATGGTGGAAGCCTTTCTTGCACGATATTTCCCTCCCGAGAAATCAGCGAAGCTCCGCAATGAGATCTCTTCCTTCTTTCGAGAATGAGTTGGAGTCTCTATTCGAGACATGGGAAAGGTTCAAGAACCTTCTGCGGCGATGTCCCCAACATGGATTCCCAGATTGGATGATTATACACACGTTCTATAATGGGCTGAATCCAAGCACTAGGCAACTCCTAGATGCGGCCGCGAGTGGGGACTATGGGTAACAAGACCCCGAGAAGATGCAAGACAGCTCATTGAAGACATGGCTCTCAACAGTTGCCAATGGAGCTCGAGGGAGAAGAAGAAGGTTGCAGGGAATACATGATGTTGATGCCGTTACATCACTAGCGGCCCAAGTTGAAGCACTAAGCAAGAAGCTAGACACCATTACAACTTCACGAGTAGCCGCCATCGGCACTTGCGATAGTTGTGGAGGTGGGCATAGCTCTGATTGTCCTATCTCGGTGGGGGTGTCGGCACCAATGGAGCAAGTGGATTTTGTTGGAAATCCGGTGAGGGGGGCAAGGGAACCCTTATTCAAATACCTACAATCGGGGATGGAGGAACCATCCGAACTTCTCATGGAGCAATCGGGGCCGGCGAAGCAAGCGGCTCCTCCGGGTTTCCCACAACAGCCTTCTATTCCGAGAGAGTTTCGAACTTGAAAAGGTACTTTCTAAGTTTATTCAATCTACCGACACCAGGTTTCGTAACGTGGAGGCGACGCTACGCAACCACACTTGCGTCATTGCACAACTTGGAGACGCAAGTGGGCCAAATAGCAAAATCCTTGGCCGATAGACCTCAAGGAAGCCTGCCGAGCAACACGAGACAAACCCAAGAGAGCACGTGAAGGCGATCACGTTGAGAAGCGGGCGAGAGGTGGAGAATAAGGTGCAAGAAAAGAAGATTGCACAAGAACCAGAGCAAGTGCAGCCTAAGGCCCAAGAAAAAGAGAAGGAGGCTGCAGCAACACCTCCCCGCTTATGTGCCTCGAGTACCATACCCTTCACGGCTGAAGAAGGATCAAACGGAGGAGCGAAACAAGAAATTTCTGGAGTTGTTCAAACAAATGCACATCAACATCCCTTTTGTCGAGGCATTATCACAAATGCCCGGGTATGCAAAATTTTTGAAAGATCTTTTGACTAACAAAAGGAAAATTGAAGAAAGTGCAGCTGTGATATTGGATGGGAGTTGTTCAAGCAATACTCCAAAAGAACCTCCCAAGCAAGAAGAAAGATCCCGGGAGTTTCATCATCCCATGTGTTATTGGGGGTTTAGGCCAAGAGAAAGCGTTAGGCGATTCGGGAGCAAGCATCAACGTGATGCCGTACAAATTTTTCCAGAAATTGGGGTTAGGAGAGCCACGGCCAACTCAAATGACGTTGCGGCTAGCTGATCGCTCAATTCGACATCCTAGAGGTATCATTGAAGATGTTTTGATTAAGATTGACAAATATATTTTTCCCGCAGATTTTGTAGTACTTGATGTCGATGAGGATGTGGAAGTTCCGTTGATTTTGGGGAGACCATTCCTTCGAACCTCCAAGGCACCGATAGACATGGAGGGAGGCGAATTGACGCTGCGCATTGGAGAAGAAAAGATCACTTATCGCCTTACGGATGCTATGAAGCATCCTCACGAATTTGATGACACATGTTATTTTGTTGATGCTAATGATGAGCTTGTCGATGAGTATATGCGGGAGACGTTCTACCCCGACCCATATGAGGGGTGGCCTGAGTTTGAAAAGGATGAATCAAGTCTGCAGGGAGGTTCGAGTGATAGAGGATCAACCACAACCGGGAATTCTGAAGAGGATTTTCCGTGGACCGACTAGATCAAGGCGTCACCGCAAGAAGCACCAAAAGAGTGTAAAAGATGCACATACACGAGAAGAAGGTGATGGCTTTTCAAGTGGTAATAAGAGTTCTCATCACTTGCCTCCCACGCAACCATATTGTCTGAATTGTCAGGTAAAGGCTGCCAAGAACATATTTCACTTGCATGAGCCCCCATAGAGGAACAGGTACGTCGAGCTAATGACGTAAAACAAGCACTTCTTGGGAGGTAACCCAAGTCATTTTATTGCTTTCGTAGTTAGTTTTTAATTCTGCAGTAATAACTAGCTTGAGTAGGCGACTTTGCGTTAATTCTGTCGTTGCTGTGTTTTTATTGTTTATTCTTGGTGTTTCATGATAATTATACATGTGTGGCTTGATCTAGATTGATTTAGAGATTTAAAGTTAAGGAATTGGCCTTGTGCTTAAGTGTTTCATGTTTTGCTGAAAATCCACAAGGGCAGGCACAAGGGGGTGTGAGTGCCCCTGTGCCTTGCTGAAAAATTGAAAAAAACATGAAACAGAAGGGCACAAGGGCACCCACACGGGCGTGTGGGTGCCCCTGTGGCCCTCCTGAGGAGCCACACGCCCATGTGGCTCATCCACATGGGCGTGTGAGACCTGAAAATCAATTTTCAGGTTTCCAGAGAGGCACAAGGGCAGCCACACGCCCGTGTGGCTGCCCCTGTGGATTTTCCAGGTCCACAAGAGCACTCACACGCCCTTGTGAGTGCCCCTGTGGCCTTCTGTCTCGAGTTTTTAATCCACACCGGCACTCACACGCCCGTGTGAGTGCCCTTGTGGCGTTCTGGCGTCGATTTTTGAAGGCACAAGGGCGTGTGGCTCATCCACACGCCCATGTGGCCATCCACAAGGGCGTGTGAGACTCTCACACGCCCATGTGGCTTATAAAGGAGATGAGAAGGCCTTGAACCTTTCATTCAAACCTTCGCGCCTTTTCTCCTTCCGACGCCTCCACGCGAAGAGACGCACCTCTTGGGTTCCTAACGCCTCTCCTTAGCTTATTTAAGGATTCTTGGGTGTTTTTCCGGCGATTTCCATCTCTTTCTTCATCGAAAAGCTCCGGTAAGCTCCAAGTTTTCCTAGTTCTTGCCATGAATTTTAAATTTCAGATCTGGTGATTTGTTGATGTTTTATGCATAAATCTTCCATGAGAACTATCATAATATGCATGCTTGTCGATTTAGGGGTAGTTTTTGATGTGGAAACCACCCAACCATGGCTTCTTGGCCATGGTCGGGCATCCACACGGGCGTGTGGCCCATCCACACGCCCGTGTGGATGAGGATGATGACCCACAAGGGCGTGTGGATCATCCACACGCCCATGTGGATTTCTGCACAGTGGAATTTTGCACTAACTTGCCCTGATTTTCACAGATATGGCCCCTAGGACCAAGAAGGTCGCCCACAAGCGCTCTCGCGCCGCTCGGGAGCCTTCTCCTCCCGAGGAACTGGAGTTCGCCGTCCCTGAGCATCAGCAGCGATATGAGCGCTTACAGCGTCTCAAATTCGGACAGGCGCGCATGATCGATTGGAAGGCACTCGAGGAGATTGACTTGGCCGATGAGGTGCGCGAGCTTACCGCTGTGGGAGGCTGGGACCGGCTCCTTACTATTCGTGACCCCACTTATCGTGAGCTCACACTTTGGAGGTCTTGTCCTCATTCGACTTCGACCGCGCTCGCCATGATTTTGAGAAGGAGGACACGATCCGCTTCGAGCTATTCGGTCGAGTACCACTCCATGAGCCTCACGCAGTTCTCTGTTTTTTCTCGGTTTATATGACGAGACTATGTTCACACGGGGAGTACGAGCAACTCATCGTCGATTACCCTATTGGACTCACCCCGAGTCGTGCGTACGGGACCATATGCGGAGGCTTCCGGTGCGAGCCGGGATCTTCCAAGGCCACCATGCTCGGCCGTCCGGCCTACGGTATATACATTCTATTTTCAGCGGGACCGTGACGGGACGAGGCGACAAAGACTGGAGTTTTGAGCCGCCTCGACTTGCTTTACCTATACACCATGGTCCAGAACATCCCCATGCATTTAGGCTTTGTTGTGGCGGATTACCTCCGCCATCAAAGCCATTACGTGCGGGTCGGTGTGATCTTTTCAGGAGTATACATTACCCGACTCGTTCGTGGCATGGGGTTGTCCGAGGCACTTCGAGGGATGGAGAGGATCGGCATACCGGCACCCTTGGGGCTTGCATCTCTCCGAGCCATGCGTATGGTGAAGAAGACGAGCACCGGCCGTTATATACTCGCAGTGGAGGCCGAGGAGGAGGAGTCGAAGAGGAGGCGGCCGACCCAGCGAGACGCTCCCGATTCACCGGCACCCACAAGTGTGCCGATGGACACCGAGGCCCCCGCATCCGAGCCGAGCCGAGCAGCCCTCCACTCGAGCCCGTGACCGTTTGGCGAGGCTCGAGGTGGCGCTTGGAGCTCTCCCGGGGGACATGGCGACCGTGCTCGCCAACCAGGTCCATGATGATGTCGCAGCTTGTCCATCATTCGACATCTTACGGAGAGCGACACAAAGATTCGAGGCGACGACATCAGCACCACCAGCAGCACCAGCAGCACCAGCAGCACCAGCAGAGTTTCCTGACGCATGAGGCGTCCTTGAGTCATTTTATTTTATCTTCTGTATTTTTATTTTCTGTAGTTTTATTTTCAGCTTGCTAGTTGAGACTCTGTCTTTTATTTCTGTCATTTTTATTTTGTGGTTCTAGTTGTTTTTCGTTGTTTTATTTTCTAATCTTGTTGAGCTTCATTGAACCCCCTGAATCCGCAGATAGTCTTGAGAGTCTTGGGAAATGGAAATCAAGTTATGCACATGGCCGTGTGACTAGGTCACACGGCCGTTTCACCTCCAAATGCCCGTTGAGCCAAACACACCCTTGTACGAGATTCCACTAACTATTTCACTTGGAATTCAGGGGAGTATTATTTTGATTTTTGCACACCCTCACATGCTTTGTTTTCAGAATTTATAATTTTATTGTGCTTGCATGTGTACATTGGGGACAATGTACATCTTAAGTGTGGGGGAGGGATCACTTTATACACCACTTTATTGTCTGTTTTCATTATATATGCTCATGCAACTTATGAAGGTTCACTTTAAGGTTAAGAGTTAGATTCTAGACTATAGGGGAGCTTCGAACACTAGATTTCATCATGCTCTAGTTGTCATCCAATTTTTTGAGAAATTTTTGTCCGATTGCCATTTATGCACTCTACTCACTCATTAGACCTATAGAAGCTCTAGTTTAATGTTTTGAGACTTGTTAGTAGTTGTTTTATTCGAAAAAAAAAAAAAAAAAAAAAAAGAAGAAGAAAAAGAAAAGAAAAAAATATAGATATTTATATAGCTTAGCAATTGTGAATTATTTCGTGTATATAGGGGGTGAAAAGAGCTACTACCTTTGATTGTATGCAGCTACTCTCATAAGTCGGATACTAGTTATGCCCTAATGAGAGAAAGAGCTATCACAAGGGATATGTGAAAGCTAGCACCCTCGGTAGAAAGAGCTACCATCTCTAAAGTGTGAAAGCCACTCGGGAGGCCGCCTGAGAAAGGGCTACCTTGGAGATTGTGTGCAGCTACTACCATTCTTTTTGCTATTATATGAGTCTCGAGCAACAAAAACTGTAAGTAGTGGACATAGAGTCGAATTGAGATGAGTTTTTCCACACACACACGCTTTCGGATTTCTTTTTCTTTCTTGTCATTGGATTGTTTTCTAGAGCATTGACTGAGCTGTTTGGTGTTAAATAGTTTTTCCCTTTTGTTATAGAATCATACTCTCATACTTTCTAGTGAACCTGAGGCCAAGCACTTATCCTTTCTTTCCTTGTAATGAATGTTTAGTTTGCTTGAGGACAAGCAAAAGCTTAAGTGTGGGGGAGTTTGATAAGTGCTTGATTATATATATTTTATAATATCAGTTTATATGCATTGAGCATCACTTCTATCAGATTTTAGCATTAACAAGGTGTGTTTTGTGTTCTTTTGTGCAAACAGGGCTTTGGAGACATGACATACAGGAAGAAGCAAAGATAGGGTGTGATGACACGTTTCAAGACCACAATCAGAAGCTGTGTTCATATGCATGGGGGTGTTGCCAACTTTCGGAGGAGTACAAGTCATTACACAAACTGAAAGGGCACAAAGGCAGTAGTACGCCCATGTCCCAGCTTCCGTACAAAGCAGAAGAAAGTTCTTGAGGATTTCAAAGCATAGAAAGCCACACACCCTACCACACGAGCGTGTGCCCGACCGTACTGTAGCAGAGTGCTTCACACGCCCGTGTGGAATTTCCACACGGGCGTGTGGATGGCCGTGTGGATGCCCGCGTAAAGCCCCGAATTCAAATTATAAAAGCCGCCTTGTGATAATTTTTAGGGATCTTTTTGGCCACTTTGGAGAGACAAGGCGGCTAGGGCTTGGAAGGAGTTCTTTGCGGCTTTGGGAAGCTTTCCTCACCAACTTGGATCGATTCCTCCTCCGTCATAGCATCAAGGAAGCCATCGGCGACCTAGCTTCGGAGTGGATTCAATCCAGACGTGGAAACTACCCATCAAGGCCATCATCACGGATTTAAGGGGGTTATTCTTTATGTCTTTGGAACTTATTTCTGAATTTATTATTTGTTTTGTGACTCGCTCCATGGAGAGCTAAACCCCTAGAGGGTATTCGGACATGTAAACCCTAGGATTCTTATTTTCATTAGATTTACATTGTGTTTCTATTCGAATCTATCAGTTTGAGTTTTACTCTTGAGTTCTTAATGCTTGTTTGTGCTTTTGATTTCATTATTAATTGCCTTGCATGTTTTATTCAATCTAGTGACGAGAGAGATCACCGCTAGGTTTAGAATTACCAAGAGTAAAGAGGGTTGAGAGGGTGAGCCGTGAGATAGCGGAGTGTCCCCTTTCCCTTCCGACAGATATTTCCTATCTCCATATTCCCTAAGTGTCAAGCAACCATATGTGGTGTGAGGCGTCGAGAGAATTCTCCGCCGGGACCTCGTAGGGGGTTAGGGATCTTCCACCCGGAGGCGGGGTTAGATCTACTTTTAGGAATTGGTCATATCTTTGGGATCCCTAGAGTTTTAAGCGAGTCATATGTGGTGTGAGGCGTCGAGAGAATTCTCCGCCGGGACCTCGTAGGGGACTAGTTATCGGTGACCTGGAGGCAGGGGCCGTTATACCTTTGGATACCCACGACTCATTGTCTTCGTTTAGAAACACTTGTAATCTACATCCAACACCCGAATCCTAGGGGGAGCATTGTCCGGATACCTCACTTTTATTGATTGAGAACTCTTTTCCTTTTTTATTTCCTGCGCACTTGTGGTGACACTCTTAGTGTTGGCCATTAGATCATCACATACTACACTCATTAAGCTAGATAACAAAAGAGGGGCTATTACTAGTACTTCTGTTCCCTGTGGTTCGACAACCCGACCCTTTGGGTCCACTTTTATTACTTGACGACCCGTGCACTTGCGGTAACGCAAGGGGTTGACACACATCACCCTGTTGTGTTGTTGCGGAGACGCATCAAATACGTATATTTAGACGTTTATCAAACATCCCCACACCTAAGGGTTTGCTTGTCCCCAAGCAAACAACCATGAAGAACAGGGGCAAGAAGATAAACAGTTGAATATACGACCTCAAGCTCAACTGTACAGGACTCCACAAGCACAAATGGACAGAAATCAAGAAGTGAGTTGTTCAATGTATAGTAAAGTAATATTAACTCTGTTTCATCCAAAGTGTTCGTGTGTGTGTGTGTGCTGACTCCCACCTTGACCTCTATACCCTGGATTACCCAGGATGTTTGTTCACCTCACTCAAATTGAAATTAGTGCTAGGAGTGCCAAAGAAAAATCCTCTCAATAGTCAGTTAAAAATCTTTTGGTCCCCAAACGAAACTTTAACATCAAGTGAAGATAAGACAGGTTTCAGGCGCCCAAAGGTTACAAAAGTTTTTTTTTTTTTTTTTTTACAGAGTCCGCCTAACGTAGACTGCACAAAATCTTTCAGCTGGACGCACATGCTGGCCAAGCACAAGAGCCACCCGACTTACTTGATTACAAATGAACATATACGCATTCATGCTTTTAGAAGCAGAGGAATATTGACATAGACTCAATTTTTCACTTTTTTTTTTTTTTTTTTACAACCTAACTTAGGACGACTGATCAACCACCTGCTAAAAACCTCACTTAAAAACCTTACTTACTGTTAAAGCAAAAATAGGGGACTCAAAAATTTTTTAAAGGACTATTGAAAGAAGAATTTGACATCCTACACAAAATCAATAAGATGGGTTAGAGTGTCAGAAGTGGAAGTTAGAGTGAGCAGGTATCAATGTACACTAAAGATGAAACAGAACTACATTCAAGTACATGTAAAGTACAACTCACTACTATCATTCTACCAAGCTAGGAAGTCCTTAACAATAAAATCATAGCTATCATAGGTGAGTCAAGCATGCATTAAAATAAAATACTCCATCCCCACACCTAAAGCTGTATATTGTCCCCAATGTACATAAGTCAGCTGCACAGGGTGGGAAATAAATACAGAATAAAAATTTAAAAATGGAGTAAGAGACTTCCCCAATCCGTCGATGAAGTGTGAGAAATGTGCATGTGGACTTGGGGTAGACTATGCGGTGAGGGCCTGGAGTGTGGAACAGCTGTATCATCATCCTGAAATCACAACAAAAGCTGATCACAACTCCAGAGACAAAAATAATAAAGGAGAGCGCGTACAAAAATAGTTCACAAACACCCAAAATAAAGTTTAGCATAGCAGGAGCCATGACTAACTTAAAAGTACAACAGACGGCAAAAGAAAAGAAAAACAAGCAAGCTCGAAGTAAAGAACAAAAAACAAAATGGTGGTAGTGTCCTGGGGCCTAGGGCTTGAGCACATCCCAAACTATCCTTCTAATGATGCCGAAGCTCTTGCGCGAAAGAAGCGCAAAACGGGACTTGTGATCCTCATTTTTAAACCTTGGTTGGTCGGGGGATGGGGTACGGTTATTTCGGGCCCTCTTGTGTGCTACTTTCTTTACCGGCATCTTACAAAACCAAAGGATCATCAATTCAACTAATTACAAGAAAAGCAAAAGCAAAATAATGAAGATTTCAAGGAGAATGCTCATTGCTACAGTAAATCCGAGAAAATTTTGCAAGAGTTTTTCTTGAAAAAGTAGCCAAAAATTTTTACAACCATGCCAAATCATACTTAAGATACTCTTGCAACAAAGGAGAGCAAGATCTAAGCAATAAACACCCAACAAACCCAAAAGAAATCAAGCCCTTGAGTGAAAGAAAATTTACCTAGCCCTAGAATATGTGGAGTGTTTTTTCTTCAAAATTTCTTCACCAAATTAGATGATGGGAGGAGGAGAGGGATTTAGAGCAACAAAAATGAAGAAAATCGGTGGAGAATGGAGGGGGAAATGAGAGAAAGGTTGGAGAAGAAGAATGGACAAAAGATGCTTGAAAAGGGGCTCTTTAAAGCTCCAACCCGTGAAGCCTCACTGTTGGGCTCACGGCCGTGAGCCCACCCGTGAGAAATCCCTGGATGGCTCATGGGTGAGCTCACGCCCGTGAGCTCACCCGTGAGCTTTCCCTGAATTCTTCAAGGGAGCACTCACGGGCCAAAAACGGCCAAAATCTGAATTTTTTTTCAACTTAAACTCTTCCAAACCCTCAAAAATGTTTAAAACAATGACAAATAAAGCATGGAAACACTCAAAACATGATTTTTATGGCATCTAATTTACAAATCACTCAAGGAAACACAAGATCATGCAAAGAGATTTAAACAAAAATGAAGAACAAAACCACCACAACAAGAAAAACACGCAAAAGCTAACACACCAAAAATACGGAAAAAGAACACACCAAGCAAACAAACAACAAGAAAGAAGAAACGCGACAAATTTAAGAGCTTTGGTTGCCTCCCAAGAAGCGCTTATTTAAAGTCGTTAGCTCGACTCTTCTTACCTCGAATCATGGTGGGACAAAGGGTGGGGAATTACCTCCATCTCTTGACGCAGCATTGTTACCGGGAAAGTAATGCTTGAGACGGTGACCATTGACCTTGAATGTTCCATCCTGAGGGTGAGTTATTTCGATGGCACCATGAGGGAAAACTTCTGTGATAGTGTATGGCCCATGCCATCTTGATTTCAATTTCCCTGGGAATAATCTCAATCTAGCATTGAACAATAAAACTTGATCCCCTTTTTGAAAATATTTAGCTCGTTTAATGTGGCGATCATGGTACTCATTTGTTTTCGCCTTGTATCGTACTGAGGTTTCATATGCCAAAGTTCGCCATTCGTCTAATTCATTTAATTGAAACTTCCTCTTGTGGCCCCTAAGGTGAGGATCGAAGTTGAGTTGCTTAATGGCCCAGTAAGCTCTTTGCTCCAATTCAACTGGTAAGTGGCAAGCTTTTCCATAAACCAATCGGTAGGGTGTTGACTCGATAGGTGTCTTGTATGCCGTCCTGTATGCCCACAGCGCATCGTCCAGCTGTTCTGCCCAATCTCTTCGGTGATGGTTGACGGTTTTCTCTAAGATCCGCTTTAACTCCATATTTGATACCTCAACCTGCCCACTAGTTTGAGGATGATACGCAGTCGACATGCTATGAGATACCCCGTACCGTTTTAGAACTTTCTCAAATTGAGAGTTGCAAAAATGGGTGCCTCGATCACTTATGATCACCCTGGGTGTGCCAAACCGGGTGAACAACTTCTTTAGAAATTTCACTACCACCCTAGCATCATAAGACGGAAGAGCCTGTGCTTCCACCCATTTTGAGACATAATCTACCGCCACCAAAATGTACTTGTTACCTTGGGAGCTAAGGAATGGGCCCATGAAATCGATTCCCCAGACATTATCTAACCAAACAGAAATGATGGAGTTGACTCTGGGTTAACTTCAAGGAGATTAAGGAAAGGGAAGTTCACCAAGGGAAGGTTTGAGGATTGACTCGATGGAGGAGATGGGGCCCGGGGGTTGGATTTCCGACGTTCACTAACTCAGCTTTCTCGGCGCTTATCCGAGGTATCTTCAGTTCTAAACCTAGCTATGCTAATAGGGTGTTGCTTCTAGCGCTGCCAATGCTCTAAATTGCAATCTTACTGCTTGTAACTATCGATTGGGATTCACAAGCCTAGATAAGAGAACCTAACTTCCGAGCAATCAAGCACTAAACAACACACAAAATAACCAATAGCTCAGATTTAATGAAAGGAACAAGATACTCATAAATGCCGCAAGTAAAGATCAAGAGTTCAAGCTACAACGTCATACAAACAACCCCGAGGCTCCCTTAAGAGTTTAGCCCCTCATGATAACAAACAACAAGTACAATGCCAAAGAAATTGAAAGACAAGAAGTTGAAAACTCCCTAATTTCTTGCATTCTTGTGGTTGTCTGAGGATCCACAATGTTGTAAGATCTCCTCCCGATCGGCCTACCATAAGCTTGTCATTCCCTTGATGAAGGGGAGGATGAACCCCCAAAGCTTTCTCCTTCTTTCTCCCTTAGTTCGCCCACCAAAAGTCCCCTAGAAACTGAGTTTAAAAGGTTTTAATGTCTTCTTGATAAACGTCTAAATATACGTATTTTATACGTACTTGTGTATATTTTCTGTTCTCTTTTTGTTAAGTAGTTACTATTTTCTTGTTTAAAGTTGCTTTACTTGTGTTACAGGCCCGGAATAAGCAAAATAAGCTCAAGAACGTATTTATGAAGAAATCGACACCAAATACGGCGTTTTTGGGCTTAATCACTGTAGCAGGATTACTGTAGATAAAATACTGTAGCAGGGTAGTGTAGCACCCCCGAGATAAAATTTCTGGGAAGGTTTCTGGGTGCCTTACGGGCAATCTTACGCCCGTAAGGACACACGAAATTTCCCTTTTAAGGGGCATTAGGGCATCTTGAAAGGGGACTTTTGGCCACCATTCTCCACCATCTTCACCTAGGGTTTCAAGGCAAGTGGAGAAGGGAGATCTGAGGAGGAAATCAAGGGGAGAAGAGGTTGTGCTATAAAGGGGAAGATCTAGGAGCTTGCCGGCGCGGATCCGACAAGTTCTCATCACCACCTTCTAGTCTTCATCTTAGGGGAGTTTGCTTTGAGTTTTGTCTTGTATTTATTGTATTTCTTGCTTTCCCCTTTGTTGATGATGAACTAGACTCCCAAGGTCTCCGGGCATCCGGTGAACCTTAGGATGAACTTGCTTTGTATGGATGCTTTAGATTTACATTTATGGTATTTGGTGTGTTTTGTGGTTCATGCTTGGTGTACTTTGATGTATTGGTATGCATGAGAACTCTGTGTATCGATTTCTAGGTTATAGTTGGTTGCGTGACCATCGCCCTAGTTTTAGACTTCTAAGCTTGGAAGGGATACATGTACAAATACGCCGTGACCATCGGGTATTTTGTACCCCTCCGGTATTAGGGTTGTGCCTAGTTTGTGCTTCAACCCTAATTTGAGAATCTCGTGCCTTTAATGCAATCATAGGAGAATTTGGGCGGAATGAATTCCGTATCAATACTCGTACCAGATTAGGGGCCAACTACCGTGACCATCGGGTTGGCCTACTTTAGGATTCTCCTGGCCAAGAACCACCAGTGCCTGTGTAATTCTAGCATCCTACTAGCTTTAGTAATCCTGAGGGGATCCTAGCTCGGGACCTCATACTTTCGTTGCTAATTACTTCCTTGATATGCTTATTTGGTGTGCCTTAGTCCAACCTGTTTATAGTTATCTTTGTGAGTTTTCTTTTCTTGTTTCAATTCTCTATCTTTGGTAGACTAGACAGTGCCGTCTAGGGGGAAGTAATAGAAGCTTTTGGGACCCCAGGGAATACGACCCTCTCATGCGTGCGTGAGAGGTATTATTTGACGACCCGTGCGCTTGCGGACAAACGATCAAGTTTTTGGGGCCATTGCCGGGGAATCCAAGAATGCTTGGAAAACCTCTAGCTCACTGCTCTAGTCATTTATCTTTCTTTTTGTGAATATTTGTTTTTGTTTGTGTCTTTTACCATTTTGTTCATATTTGTTTATTTTCCTTCTTTCTTGTTTCCTTTGTTAGCTTATTATTTTTTTTTAGTCTTATTGTTTATACAGAGCCATGGATTTTCAAGAAAATTTGTTGGCCGCCAAAATCCATGCACTTGAGGAACAAAATAACCGACTTTCCACAAATGTCTATGATCTTGAGAAGAAGATGGAATGTCTCTTTGCCATGAAAGCAAGCCAAGGCATTACACAACAACGAAGACCTCAACAACCCCAAGTTACCAAATTTCAGCCACAACATCGGCAAGAGAGGAAATACACTACTGAAGATGTTCTAGCAAGGTTTATGATCAGTACAGATGCAAGGTTCGCAATAATAAACAGACGACTTGATGAATTTGGTACAATACTAAGGAATGTCCAAGCTTCAATCAAAGCACATGAGAACCAAGTTGAGAAACTTGTTAGGGCAAATTCCGAGCCTTCTTTGGGTAGCCCAATGAGCAATATTGAAAATAAACCAAGTGAAAACCGGGCGGATATCAATCTTATGAGAGGGCAACAATTGGAAGATGGGGTAAAGCAAGACAATGAGGAGGTCATCATGGCTATAGACATATGTGAGGAAGTAGAGGATGCCCCATCTACCACGTTTCAAGAAACTACTTGCCTCGATATGAAGCATTCAATGAACCAATCGATAATCTTCAAGTGCAGAGAAAAAAATTTGGGAATTGTATTTGAAGATCTGGGGAGGAAACCAATGTCATCCTTGAACCCACCTATGCCGGGCTTGGACAATTCCCAATCAAAACTTTTTCCATGGCGGCCCAAGCGAATTTTATGGGCCACTTTTGATCATTCAAGAAAGGTTGAGAAAAGAAATGTGAAAAGGGTGTTAAAGCGTCCAATTAATCCACCTATACGAAGCTTGACAAGTTCTCAACCCAACTTGTTCCCTTGGAAACCCAAACAACACTTATGGGTAATTCAAGGTTTTGACAATGGCCGAGGAGCAAGATGTGGGTAGGAGGTTGACGCCATTCGAGGACCCACCGTTGCCAAGATTGAATAATGCTCGGCCCAAGTTTTTCCCATGGAGGCCAAAAGGTAACTCAAGCATGACCTCCAAACTTGTATCATCCCGGAAGGTAAAGTCATATTTTTTGGTAGCTCTTATGCCACCTCTAGCCGGGAGGAACACACCATTTTCAAGCCTCCCTAGGTAAGAAAGAGGTACGTCGAGCTAATGACGTTAAACAAGCGCTTCTTGGGAGGCAACCCAAGCTTCCTTTCATTTCTTGCATTCATTTTCTTGTTTGTGTTGTCTTATTTTACTTGTGTTTTTAGCAGTGGTTCGTGTGTAGTTGTACTTTTCATCGTTTTTAGCTCCGGAGGGCACCCAAGCGTTCCTACACAACACCAGCCCTGTTAGGGCCTGTGTGCGGGCTGTACACAGGCCTCACAACCCTGGCAGAAGGATGTGCGCCCTGGTGTGCGGCCGCACATAAGGCTGATGCGTCTCCGCAACAACACAACAGGGTGATGTGTGTCAACCCTTGCGTTACCGCAAGTGCACGGGTCGTCAAGTAATAAAAGTGGACCCAGAGGGTCGGGTTGTCGAACCACAGGGAACAGAAGTACTAGTAATAGCCCCTCTTTTGTTATCTAGCCTAATGAGTGTAGTATGTGATGATCTAATGGCCAACACTAAGAGTGTCACCACAAGTGCGCATGAAATAAAAGGAAAAGAGTTCTCAATCAATAAAAGTGAGATATCCGGACAATGCTCCCCCTAGGATTCGGGTGTTGGATGTAGATTACAAGTGTTTCTAAACGAAGACAATGAGTCGTGGGTATCCAAAGGTATAACGGCCCCTGCCTCCAGGTCGCCGATAACTAGTCCCCTACGAGGTCCCGGCGGAGAATTCTCTCGACGCCTCACACCACATATGACTGCTTAAAACTCTAGGGATCCCAAAGATATAACCAATTCCTAAAAGTAGATCTAACCCTGCCTCCAGGTCAAAGATCCCTACCCCCCTACGAGGTCCCGGCGGAGAATTCTCTCGACGCCTCACACCACATATGGTTGCTTGACACTTAGGGAATATGGAGATAGGAAATATCTGTCGGAAGGGAAAGGGGACACTCTGCTATCTCACGGCTCACCCTCTCAACCCTCTTGACACACCCTTGCGTGTGTACTCCGCAAGTGCACGGGTGTCGAAGTAATAAAGTACCCAAACGGGTGGGTAGTCGAATCCACAGGGAGTAGACGTAAGAACAATCACACTTTGTTAAGTAATCAAAGATAAACCAATTGTTGTTGAAAGAAAATAAAATCAGAAAGTAGTAGAAACAAAGTGCTAAAAATGAAAGCTAGGTCGGAGAAATAGATCAATAAGAAGATGGGGTACTCGGACAATGCTCCCCCTAGAATCCTTGTTTCACGTGCAAGACTTCAAGTACTCTTATTCAATAGAGATTTCAAGAGTCGTGGAATCCAGAGATACAAGGTCCCAAATCTAAGGTCAACCTTGACTAGTCCCCTACGAGGTCCCGGCGGAGAGAAGACTCTCGACGCCTCACACCACGTATGACTGCGCTATGCTCTAGGGATTCCAAGTGGTAAACCCTATTCCCAACTATAGATCAATCCCTTTGGTCCAGGCGAAAGATCCCTAATCACAAATAAGTCCCGGCGGAAAGGCCTCTCTCAACGCCTAACTCTCTTTGAGATCGAAGGTAATACTTGGAATAAGAAGGTAGGGAGAACCACACCGGAGGGGAAAGGGGACGTGTCGCTACCTCTCAACTCACCCTCTCAACCCCCTCCAATCTTGATTAATCTAATCCTAATGGTGATGGTCACTCGTCAAAAGGATGATTGGATTAGCCCTCAACCCTAGTGTCACTCTAAGGGAGAAACAATTAAGCAAACAAGATTGAAACTCAAATTCAAACTCAAATTGAATAAAAGCATTAAAGTCAATGAAACATAGGAAATCTAGGGTTTACAAGTCCAAGTACCCACTAGGGGTTTAGCTCTCCATGGAGCAATACAAGTTCATCAAAATAAATGAAGATAAGTGCAAGAAATCCATAAAGAAAACCCCCTTAAGCTTCGTGTTGATAGACTATGGGAACTTCTCCTTCTTCTTCAAAGAATCCCTTCCTCCAAGCCTAAGGCACACCTCGCCGAATCGAGTCGTCGAAGGCTCCCCCAATGGCTCTCCTTGGAAGGGAATGATGATGAAACCGGTGAAGAAGCGCCCCCAAAGTGTAGCAAGAACCTCCTGAACCCTAGCCGTCGCCTCCTTCCAAAGTTAGAAGATGATCCCCCGGATAACGCTTCGAACGGCTTTATAATTGGCCATCTCGAGGATCCACACGGGCGTGTGGATAGTCCACACGGCCGTGTGGAAATTCCACACGGCCGTGTGGAAATTCCACACGCCCATGTGGATTTTCTGCCTTGTGAAATCTTCATACTAATCCTCGATTTCGCCCGTTTCTTCTCCTGAGGTCACATGGACGGACACACGCCCATGTGAAAGGTCAAGTGGCATTTCTTGATGATGGGAAACCTTGGAGAGCTTTTGAAATCTTTGAACCAATCGGAACGAGCGAGCATGACTGCCTTCGTGTCCTTCTACAAGAATTGTCTTGAAGCCTTTAGAAGTTGGCACATACCCCCTCGTTTGAACCCGATTTGTGTCTTGAACTTCGTATTTGCACAAAAGAGCTCCACATAGCACCATTATGACCTAATCTTGCTTTTCTTCGCGTAAACCTTTTTCACAACCCTAATTGCACGAAAGAACACAGAAACACACGAAATGAGAAATATAACCTGAAAAATGTGATGCTCATGCAGGGAAAAACATCTCAAATTATATGTACATGCAAGCACTTATCAGCGAGCTTACCATTGTGGAAGGCTGGGACCGGCTCCTTACTATTGGTGATCCCACTTATCGCGAGATCACACTGGAGGTTCTGTCCTCATTCGACTTCGATCGCGCTCGCCCTGATTTTGAGAAGGAGGACACGATCCGCTTCAGGCTATTCGGTCAGTACCACTCCATAGGTAGCCGTGCGTACGCGACCATATGCGGAGGTTTCCAGTACGAGCCGTAGCACAACGCGGACTTCTTGGCAGAAAAGTAGAAATCCCGAGGGGTCAGCATACCGGCAGTATGCTGACCCGTTTAACCATCGGGATTTGGGGTTTTAAGGGCGATCTAGGGCATTTTGAAAGGAACTTTTTCATCTTCTTTGAGAGCTTTTGGGGGAGAAAGAAGGCTAGGGTTTGGACATCATTTCCACACCATTTTGGAGCGCAAAAGGAGAGGAAATTCGGGTTTTCTTAGGTGAGGAGAGCAAGATCTAGGAGGATCTACTTCAAAAGCTTCATTGTTTGGAGGTTGAAGACAACGGGAAGCCACCCCTTCGAGTGGCGTCTTCGGAAGGTTTTCTCCGGAGATTCAAGCGGCATTCGGCCTTCATCTTTTGAGGGAGTATTCCTCAAGTGTATTTTAGTTATTTGCATGGTTTATGTGGTGGATTTGTGGAACATGAACAACTAAACCCCAAGGTCACCCGATGTAGGTGAACCTTGGGGGCAAAACTTGTGATGTTTTGGATTATTTGAGTTATCTATTGTATGATTGGCTTGTTGTGATCCTTGTTTGGTATTCTTAATCGTTTTGGTACATGTGCTTAATTGTTGTATCAAATTCTTGGTAGCACTTTGTAGCATGACCATTGCCTTAGTGCTAGACTCCACCAAACTTGGAAGGGATTATTGTATAAATACGCCGTGACCATCGGGTATTTGTACCCCTCCATTTCTAGGGTTGAAAACTAACTAGTGTTTCCACCCTAACTTGAGGAAACCATCATTCGCCTTGCAACCGTGTGAGAGGTTGAGTGGAAGAAATTCCTTATTCAACACTTGTACCGGGTTAGGGGTCAATTGCCGTGACCATCGGGTTGACCTAAGTTTAGGTTTTCTCGGTCCAATTAGCCACATACTTAATTTCTCAAATATCCTACTCACTTGAGTAGCCCCCTTGGGGATCCTCATCCATGACCGTTTTCCATCCTTGAGCATCTCCGGTGTTTTACTTCAGTCGCATTTATTTAGATAATTTCTCTTGTAGTTTGTTTATTTCATTTCCTTTCTATTCTCTTGAAAATGGAATCGGTGAGCTAAACAACAAGTGACAAGTGAGTAAGGTAGCTCCTCGGGCCCCTTGGGAATACGACCCACTCGTGCGTGCACGAGTGGTTTATTACTTGGCGATCCCGTGCGCTTGCGGGTGTTGACACTTTCCGTCGATCAAGTTTTTGGCGCCGTTGCCGGGGAATTCACCGAGATATATTTGGAAAGCTTTAAGCTTGTTGATTTAGCGTTTTCTTTTTTTCTTTTGTTTTTCTTTCTTTTTGTTGTGTGTTTTGTTTTGTTTTTGTGTTTTGTTGTTTTTTGGTTGTTGAGATTTTGTAATTATTCCAGCTTCGTATTCTATTGTTGCTCTTTTGTATTTCTTGTTGTTAGCTAACGTCGTGACTCCTCAACCCGTGTAGGTACCCATCTTATGACACGAGCGAGTCAAGCAAACTTGATTGAACCCGATAACGAGATAGAAAGAACACTTCACCGTCGTTTGAGAGAAGGTATCGAGGGTTCAAGTCAACAATAAGTTCAGGTAGACTACAGTGAGCCCACAGTTATGGCCGAGCCACGAAGAACTCTATCTGACTATGAAAGGCCACAATTCACCGGAGAAGAATTTAGTGTCCAAGCACCAACTGTTCCGGCCAATAATTTTGAAATCAAGGCCAGCACCATAGGGATGATTCAGAATTCAGTCCAGTTTGATGGTCTAGCGGATGAAGATCGCCATGCCCATCTTGCCCGGTTCCTCCAGATATGCTCCACTTTTAAGATCAACTCAGTCTCAGACGATGCCATCAGACTGAGATTATTCCCGTTTAGCTTGAGAGGAACCGCATACAGATGGCTCACATCCTTAGCTCCTGGGTCCATCACCACTTGGAAAGAATTGGTTGAGAAGTTCCTCGCCCGATATTTTCCCCCAAGTAAAGCTGCAAGACTAAGACAGGAGATATCATCCTTTAGGCAGGGTGATACTGAGACACTCTTTGAAGCCCATGAACGATTCAAGGACCTTCTTCGTAAGTGTCC
Organism: Dioscorea dumetorum; assembly: GCA_902712375.1. Classification (NCBI taxonomy): domain Eukaryota; kingdom Viridiplantae; phylum Streptophyta; class Magnoliopsida; order Dioscoreales; family Dioscoreaceae; genus Dioscorea; species Dioscorea dumetorum. The sequence continues at coordinate 9,517,342 of CACTHL010000128.1, read as the reverse complement.
TCATCATGGCTTCCCTTCATGGATGAGAGTGCAGATGTTGTGTAACGGGTTGAATTATGCTACTACGCAACTCATCGATGCAGCAGCAGGCGGTTCTTTGAGCAACAAACTTCCTGAAGAGGCCGAGGAATTAATTGAGAATATGGCCAGCAATGAGTGCCATTGGAGCACTCGACAGAAGCTTCCAAGGGCTGCAAGGCTGTACGAGGTGACTGAATCCACAGCTTTGGCTGCGAAGATTGATGCCCTGACGAAACATGTCATGGATAATAGTTCGAAGTATGACGCCCTAGCACAAAAAGTTGATCAACTTATGATAGGATCCAGTTCAGGGTCCAAGGCTGTTATGTTATGTGATACTTGTGCGGCAGGGTATGCAGCATCTGTGGAAGTTCGATCTTTGTTCGCTTCTCTTGTGCTTTGTTTCTTGTGTAGAAGTTGTGTGTCTAAGTTTTTGTCGAGTTTTATTTTTTTTTGTTGGGATCTTAGTTAAGGTCTTTTTGAGAGGTTAAAAGATGGGGGAAAAGTGTTTTAAAAGGCTTTAGCAAGGAAGGGACCTTGCGGGCACTTAGTGTGCCCGCAAGGAGCCAAAGAAGAGGCCTTGCGGCCTCCCATGCGGCCGCATGGGAGCCCGCAAGGAGCCAAAGAAGAGGCCTTGCGGCCTCCCATGCGGCCGCATGGGAGCCCGCAAGGACCTCGGCCAGGAAGGCTTGCGGGCTCCCATGCGGGCGCATGGGAGGCCGCATGGCCTTCTGGAAAGGGCCTTGCGGCCTCCCTTGCGCCCGCAAGGGAGCCCGCAAGCCCTCCCGCGTTTTTGGTCTTTAGTTACGCGTTTTCAAACTCTTAGGGCCTATATAAGACCCCATTTCCCTCTCTTTTTCCCCCCATCTTGAATCCCCATTTCCCCCTCCATTAGATCCCCATTCTTGAGCTCCAAGAAAGGAGAAAGGTGTTGATCTTCCCCTCTTCTCCATTGGTGGTGAATCTCCTCTAGTTCTAGCAAGAATTGAGGTAGGTTTTCTTCTCTTCTTTAATTCCTTGTTCTTTTATTCATTTCTTTTTAGATCCATGGAGAATTAGTGTGGATTTAGCATGGATCTATTATTTAGTTGGAATTTAGCCATGGATCTAATGTTTGAATGGTATAGGAGCCTTGATTTCATGTTTGGTGTTGAATGGAGGAGATCCTTGATCTCTAAACCTTTGATTCTTGTAGATCCGAACCCAATTAGGATGTTCTTGATTTCATTCTGATTTTGAGGGTTTAAGGATTCTATTATTGTTAATTCTTGAATCTAGAGCACTTAGTAAACCCTAGAAGCCTTGAGATCTAATTTTGGAGCATTCTTTCCTCTCTTATTGATTGGATAAGGTTGTGATTGATTCTTGTTTTTTTTCTTGGATGGTTAATGGCTTCAAGAAGGTGGATCTAAAGGCAAGGGTAAAGATCAAGTGGGCGAGTGATCCAAGTGTTCGATCTCGCCAAGTTGGTGAGTGGGAATTGTTTAATTAAAGAGCTATGATCATGCTTGTTTAATGATGCATGCCTTGAAATGAGAAATTCTTGATCTCAATGGATTCTTGAAATGTTTCTTGAAAACTGAAATTATGATACTATATGATCTTTTAATTTCTTGATTTCATCTCAAAGGCTCATGAGATGATTTCCTTGAGGCCTAGAAACCTTGATGTTTATGATCTTGTTAAAATTCTTGATTATTTATATTTGATGTGGATTGGATAATCCTATGGTTTGAACTACATGTTTTCAAGATTTGTGAATTTGAGAATTCGATGTTCTTGTTATTTTGACCGAATAAGGGTCTATGTAAACCAAATTGAGATTCTCCACGATGTTATCGTATTTGAAATGAGTTTTCAAAGAATACTCTTGTGTTGATTTTCTTGATGAAAATGACATTATTGTCGATGCTTTCGCAAAAGGATTTACTCTTCGATTAAGAGTTGTATTTTATGCGAATTTGTGATCTCTTGTTGAGATATGTGATTTTAAAATGATACGTTTATGATTAGCCTATGGGCAAACTATTTGTGATCTCTTGATGAGATATATGATTTTATAACGATACGTTTCTGATGAGCCTACGGGCAAGCTATTTGTGATCTCTTGATGAGATATATGATGTGTTCATGATGAGCCTACGGGCGGGATAGGATATCCCAAATGTTTCGATGGTGACATTGGGGAGGATCCCCGTCTTCTGCGAAGCGAGTCTCCACGGACCGACCTATGGGGTGGCGTGGAGTTCTCGGCCGATGAGCCCTTTACGGGAGGCGCGGAGTGAACCCGAAGGTGCTTGTGTTGGGTACCCGGAGTCACCACACGGGATACTCAACGGCCAACGCCAAGATACGCGCATCTTGGTGGCTCTTGACCTAACCACGGCCATGGTTAGTGATGGAGGGTTTTTCATAGGCTATTGTTGATGCTATCGATAAAGGATTTCTGCATGCGTTGCACTATAAATTCTTATTTCGATGGGTTTGATCTTTTGATCTTTTGACGAGTATTCTTAACTTGAATTTTCAGTATTGAATCTCTTTACAAAAGATTTTCAAAGTCTTATTGATGCCTTTCTTTGAGAAAGTTGGAAAGCTTGTTATATTGAAATGTGTATTTAAAGCATTTGTAAGTGGTGGTTGTTAAAGATTTACATATGTTTTCGGCATATCATTCTTTACACTCGTATGAGTTATAGCTCCATGTTCAACCCCTCACCGAGTAACTTAGTTACTCACCCATTCTTCTTCTCCCCTTTTCGGGTGTTAGCACGGCAATGGGGCGTAAGAAGTGATAGTGCTTGGCATCCATTCTCGCATTTACCTTTGACTAGTGTATGATTCATAAACATTGCCGTTATGCATAAGATGGATCCACTAGGACCTATGTTTTCGTATTTCCATTTGATCTTGTATAATCTTGATTGGTTCAGTCAGGACCTTAGGTTGTATGAGTCTACATTCAGTGTTTGTGAAATACTATGATTGTGTCCATGATCATTGGTGATGTGATTTCCAGGGATATATGTACATATATGTGCGAGTCTGTTGATCTTGTACAGGGTTGTGATTGAATACCTTAGATTTAGAGTATTATTGTGGTAATGTTAATATCGTACAGGTAACAGGTTAGCCTTACGGCGACCTGGGGTTGAGGCAGGTGTTGACCTCCCCTGGGTTGTCGTGGCGGTAGTGCCATGGACCGGGACCCGAGGGTCGGGGCGTGACACTACTTTAGTGGTATCAGAGCGAGGTTATCATGATTGGGTCAGTATAAAGTTACATGATTGGGTCGGTACGGGATTTCATGATTGGGTCAGTAACCAGTTTAGAGTTTAGAAATGGATTTTGTCAATATAAGCTTGACTTAAAGTCAGTCTTCTGATTGGGACAAGAAGTTGATCTTCTGTTATTTACCACTGTCTTCTGATTTGGTCGGAAAGTGAGCTTTTGTTTTCTGCAACTGTTCCCTGATTGGGTCAAAACGTTGATCTTTTGATTCTTGTATCCAGTGGATCCAAATAGAGTCTGACTTATTGCATTTGATGCATATAGAAGCATTCCTAAGAATTGTCTTACGTTCCTGTCTCAGTAAAATGCCAGCACTACGCTCACGCGCTCGCCAAGGGAGAGCTACTTCCCCTGCTGATGCTACACCAAGAGTTTTGAGAGATGGGAGGCAAGGAGAACCAACTCCTCGGCCATCTCCATCGCCACCTGGGCAGGAGGGTAGTTCAGGGCATGATCCTGAGGTGGCAGCTTCTGTTCATGCTCCGGATGCTCAGGGTACTGGTCCAACTCCTGAGGCACTTGAAGCTTTTAGGGCTCATTGGGCTACCAAGGGGAGGCAGCCTACCTATCAGGAGTACCAGGACTTTCTCGGGTTTTGGAGGGCTTTTGGGGGTCAGGCTCAGGCAGACCCAAGGCCTGCCCCAGCACCTCCAGTGCCAGTAGTTCATCATGTGCCAGTAGAGGCCGGTGGATCTAGTCAAGCCTTGGACTTTTAATTGACAATTGAGGAGGTCTTTAGCACTTTAATGCCATCTTCATTATGTGTGAGGTGAATGGTCATCCTGGGGTAAATTGCTTTATCTTTGTATTTCAGGTCAGCCAAAAGCCCTGGGACTCAACGACGAGATGGGGAGCGAATTCGACACCAAAACAGCGTTTTCGAGACGGGATACTGTAGCATTCACTGTTGCAGTTACTGTAGCTCAACGCGGACTTCTTGTCAGAAAAGTATAAATCCCGAGGGGTCAGCATTCCGGCAGTATGCTGACCCGTTTACCCATCGGGATTTGGGGTTTTAAGGGCGATCTAGGGCATTTTGAAAGGAACTTTTTCATCTTCTTTGAGAGCTTTTGGGGGACAAAGAAGGCTAGGGTTTGGACATCATTTCCACACCATTTTGGAGGGCAAAAGGAGAGGAAATTCGGGTTTTCTTAGGTGAGGAGAGCAAGATCTAGGAAGATCTACTTCAAAAGCTTCATTGTTTGGAGGTTGAAGACAACGGGAAGCCACCCCTTCGAGTGGCGTCTTCGGAAGGTTTTCTCCGGAGATTCAAGCGGCATTCGGCTTTCATCTTTTGAGGGAGTATTCCTCATGTGTATTTTAGTTATTTGCATGGTTTATGTGGTGGATTTGTGGAACATGAACAACTAAACCCCAAGGTCACCGGATGTAGGTGAACCTTGGGGGCAAAACTTGTGATGTTTTGGATTATTTGAGTTATCTATTGTATGATTGGCTTGTTGTGATTCTTGTTTGGTATTCTTAATCGTTTTGGTACATGTGCTTAATTGTTGTATCAAATTCTTGGTAGCACTTTGTAGCATGACCATTGCCTTAGTGCTAGACTCCACCAAACTTGGAAGGGATTATTGTATAAATACGCCGTGACCATCGGGTATTTGTACCCCTCCATTTCTAGGGTTGAAAACTAACTAGTGTTTCCACCCTAACTTGAGGAAACCATCATTCGCCTTGCAACCGTGTGAGAGGTTGAGTGGAAGAAATTCCTTATTCAACACTTGTACCGGGTTAGGGGTCAATTGCCGTGACCATCGGGTTGACCTAAGTTTAGGTTTTCTCGGTCCAATTAGCCACATACTTAATTTCTCAAATATCCTACTCACTTGAGTAGCCCCCTTAGGGATCCTCATCCATGACCGTTTTCCATCCCTGAGCATCTCCCGTGTTTTACTTCAGTCGCATTTATTTAGATAATTTCTCTTGTAGTTTGTTTCTTTCATTTCCTTTCTATTCTCTTGAAAATGGAATCGGTGAGCTAAACAACAAGTGAGAAGTGAGTAAGGTAGCTCCTCGGGCCCCTTGGGAATACGACCCACTCGTGCGTGCACGAGTGGTTTATTACTTGACGACCCCGTGCGCTTACGGGTGTTGACACTTTCCGTCGATCAGTCTGCCTCCAAGCCCACGTCGCGGAGGACCTCCCAATCTATAACTCACATCTCGCCAAACCGCTTCGCGCTCAAACGGTCGTGGCGCTCCTGGTGAATGGGAGCACCGAAGGCTAGCGCAGGGGGAGCGGCTGGGGTCGACGACTCCCCTCTAGCCCTCTTCGAAGAAGGGCCAAATGTAGTAGCCTTCCTCTGCATGATCTGTTGAGAGAAAAATATAAACCATTAAGATCAACAGTGAAACACGGGCGTGCTTCAAATCTGCACGCCCATGTAATTCAAAACAAAGGGTTTCCAACGAGCACGGGCGTGCTGAACAGGCACGCCCGTGCTTCCTTGCAATTCCAGATCTCAAATCAGAGCACGGCCGTGCTGCTAAAGTCCAGCTTCGTCTTCGACGGATTCTAACTCAAAAAGCGACGGAACAAAGTTGTTTAAACTCAATCAAAAGCCCCCTAGATGTCTCTAAAGATGAATTTAGATGTTTTCAAGAAGAATAACAGCATATAATCAAAGATTTAGAAACAAAACACAAATCTAGGGTTCGTCGACTTACCCAAAATGTTGAAGGAGTAGAAGCGATGAAACTCCGAGAAACTACGACAACCACGAAAAACTCGCGAAAAACGCAAGTAAAAGGGAGCACAAGGGAAGAGAGTCGCCGGTGAGAAGAAAGAAAGGGTGAACAGCGCGCTTAAAAAAGAAGAAAAATCGCAGGGAGAGGGACCGTCGCGCTGAGCACGGCCTCAACACGGATGTGTTGTGCCCGTGCTAAAAAAAATTCAACAAAGACGAAGAACGCGGCACGTCCATGCTCAGGGATTCTGCACGGCCACGGCACGGCCATGCTTCTGCCCGTGCTGTTTAGAAATGATAAAACTTAAAAACCTGTGAATTGCACCCCAATCAGCACGGGGGTGTTATGCCCGTGTTGGGCCTGGAACCTTCCCTCATGATGAAAAACACGCCGGATTCAAAGCAAAACACAACAAAAACCCAAAAACAAACAAAAGAACTAACAAAAACACAAAAACCAATCGGGTTGCCTCCCGATAAGCGCTCTTTTAACGTCACTAGCTTGACGGGTCTAGTCACAACTCAAGATGGCTAAAAAACATACCTTCCTTCTTTGCGCTCTGCAGAACAACCGTCCATTAAAGAAGGTAAAGAATTTATTAAAAATGCCTCACCACAACTGAGGACATTAGCAGGGTTACGTTTCGGGGTAGAGGCTTGTTGTTTCCTTCTCTTATCTACCTTCTGCCACCATGTCTGGGCCTTTGACACCTTGCTTTTCCTTCTTTTGGCCTTCATTTTTGGTTGACCAATGCTCGATGGTGTAGCAACGATGGCTTCCTCTTGGTCTATGAGCTCTTCATCTGGAGGTTCCTCACCTAGCAAATCAGTAAGCTGATTCTTTTGCCAAATTTCCTGCACACAATCACAAATAACGTCATTAGTAGCCTCTAGGAAATAGCAAGAATCATCAAATGCCATGGGGTGTCTCATAGCTTCCTTCAGCTTGAATACCACTTCCTCATCTCCCACTCTCAAAGTCAGTCGACCATCCTTTACATCAATAATGGCTTGCGAAGTAGCTAAAAGTGGTCGACCAAAGATCAAGGGGACCTCAGCCCGATCATCCAAATCCAGAACAACAAAGTCTACCGGGAATATGAACTTATCTACCTTCACCAAGATGTCCTCAATAATTCCCAAGGGTTGGCGGGTGGAGCGATCAGCAAGCTGGAGCGTCGTTTGAGTTGGCTTGAGTTCCCACAACCCCAGCTTCTGAAAAATCTTTAATGGCATGAGGTTGATACTTGCTCCTAGGTCAGCCAACGCCTTTTCATCCATCATTCCTCCGATTATGCACGGGATGATGAAACTTCCCGGATCTTTTTCCTTCTTGGGAATTTTATTTGAGATGATGGCAGAACATTCCTCACTCAAGGTGACCATTGAAACTGCTTCCAATTTCCTCTTATTTGTCAATAATTCTTTGTGGAACTTGGCATACTTCGGCATCTGGGAGAGAGCTTCTACGGATGGAACATTGATGTGCAATGTCTTAAACATCTCCAGAAACTTCTTTAACTGTGCCTCCTGTTGGTCCTTCTTGAGTTTTACTGGATAGGGCAATGTAGGCTTCTACTATGCTACCAATTCTTTCTCTTTGCCATTAGCCTTCATCCCTAAGCTTGGCCCTGAATCTTTATCCAGAACTTCCACCTCTAATTCTTGTCGAGATTCTTGTTGTGCTTGTGGAGTTGGGAGTTCCAGTTCCTTGCCACTTCTCAAAGTGACTGCCTTGAGGGATTCCTGGGGATTGATTTCCGTGTTACTCAGTAGAGTACCCTGTGGTCGTTCAGCAAGCGTCTTGGCAATCTGTGCAACCTGACGCTCAAGGTTCTGTAAGGAGGCTTGTTGATTCCTCATCATCTCTTCATGCCCTGAGATTCGGGCATCATTGGCTTGAATGTATTGGACAAGGAGAGCTTCAATAGAAGATCCTTTATGTTCTGGTGGTGGAGGCCTCGAAAATTGAGGCTAAGTCTGCTGCTGCTGCTGTTGCTGAGGGGGGCGCTGCTGCCCCTGATTCTGGTCTTTCCAAGAAAAATTAGGGTGATTCCTCCACCCAGGGTTGTAGGTGCTGCTGTAGGGGTTGCCTGAATACCTCTGATTTTGACAGATGAAATCTACTTGTTCGGTCACCTGAACCCCTTCTGATGAGTAACTGGGCCCTGCTTGACCTGCCCAACTGTCCTGACTTGCAGCCTTCACGGTCCTGAAGACATTGTTGATTAGAGCCCCTATCATGATTACACCCGATTGGAATGAACCCTTCGAGCTAATGTGCGATGCAAGTGATTATGCACTGGGAGCAGTATTGGGACAGCGTAAGAACAACCATTTTCATCCTATCTACTATGCGAGCAAGACACTTACCAGCGCTCAAGAAAACTACACAACCACTGAAAAGGAGCTCCTTGCAGTCGTATTCACGGTGGACAAGTTTCGGTCATATTTAGTGCTCTCGAAGGTCATTGTGTTTACTGATCATTCAGCCCTTCGATATCTCATGAGCAAGACGGATGCTAAGCCGAGATTAATTCGTTGGGTACTTCTGTTGCAAGAGTTCAATTTGGAGATCAAGGATAAGAGAGGGGCTGAAAATCTGGCTGCAGACCATCTCTCTCGGTTGGAAAGAAGTGCATGCACGACTCAAGAGGGTGAGATTAATGATGCATTCCCCGAGTGATGAGCGGATTTCATATATATGTTTTCCATGCTTTACCCTCATCATTATCGAATATTTTGACTGTAATTCTCCAAGTACGGTGCTATTCGAGGTATTCGTTGTTCGTCATGCAGATATCAAAGTCCTGAAGTAAGAAGAAGCGTTTTTGGAACAATTTTAGAAGCTAAAGGACTTAGAAGAAACCTCATCAAGCTCAGCACGGCTTGAGCACGCCTGTGCTGTTTCCCGTGCAAAATGCAGAAGAATTCAACCACAATTCAGCACAGCCTGAGTCCGCTGAGCACGGGTGTGAAAACCTCAGCACGGTCGAAGCACGCCCGTGCTGTTTCCCATGAAAATTATAGGAGAATGCAGCCACAGATCAGCACAGCCAGAGTTCACTGAGCACGGTCGTGAAAACCTCAGCACGGTCTAAGCACGCCCGTGCTGTTCCCCGTGCAGGTTACAGGTTTGTGAGTTTTCTGAAGAGTTATTTGGCCGTAATCTGCACGGCTTCAGCACGCCCGTGCTCACATCGAGAAGACTTTAAAACAGTAGAAACTCAGTTTCTAAGGGGACTTTTGGGTGGGCGAACTTTGGGAGAAAGAAAGGGAGAGCTTTGAGGGTTCATCCTCCACTTCATCAAGGGTATGCCAAGCTTATGGTAGGCCGATTAGGAGGAGATTACATGGCATTGTAGATCTTTCGACAACCTCAAGGATGCAAGAAATTAGGGAGTTTTCAATTCTTTGTCTTTTAAGTTCTTTGGCATTGTATTTATTGGTTGTCATCATGAGGGGCTAAACTCTTAAGGGAGCCCCGGGGTTGATTGTATGACGTTGTAGCTTGAACTCATTGTCTTTACTTGCAGTATTTTGAATGTCTTGTTCCTTTCAATAAATCAAGGTTTTTGGATATCTCGTATGTTGTTTAGTGCTTGATGCTTGGTAGTTAGGTTCTCCTATCTAGGCTTGTGAATCGTTGTTGATTGTTGCAAGCAGTGGGAGTTCAACTTAGGGCTCGGCAGCGCTAGAAACCACATGCTTATAGCATAACTAGGTTTAGAACTGAAGACTTCGCTGTTAAATACTGAGAAAGACCGAGTTAGTGAACGTCGGAAACCCAACCCCGGGGCCCCATCTCCTCCATCGGGTCATGCTTATATCTCATCTGTTTCTTTTGGTATGTGTGCATGTGCAGTGCATGACCCGGGGGAATTCTTCCCATCTTGCGTCTCCAGATCCAGATATTGAGCGGACATTTCATCGGAGACAGCGACAGATTCACTTAAGAGAAACCGGGTCAGTGGAAGTAAGTGTTGAAGTGGATCAAGAGGAAAACATGGCTGGAAATCAGAGGAGCATTTCAGATTATGCCCGGCCTAATTTGGAGGGATCTGGATCAAGTATTATTCGGCCCCCAGTTGCGGCCAACAACTTCGAGCTGAAGCCCAATTTTATTCAAATGGTGCAACAGATGTGCCAATTTGATGGCTTCCAAGATGGGGACCCATATGCTCATCTTGCAACTTTCCTAGAAATCTGTGACACCTTTAAGGCGAACAATGTGTCCGAGGATGCGGTTCGTATTCGATTGTTCCCATTCTCTGTGCGAGGGAGGGCCAAGCAATGGCTAAGTTCCTTGCCAGCGGGTTCGATTACAAGCTGGGAACAGTTGGCCGAAAAGTTTCTGACCAGATATTTTCCACCAGCCAAGATCACCAAGCTTAGAAGTGATATCTCCTCATTCCGGCAAGCCGAATCTGAAACACTGTATGATACCTGGGAGCGGTATAAGGAATTGTTGAGGAAGTGCCTGCAGCATGGAATAGTGGAATGGATGCAGATCCAAATATTCTACAATGGATTGAATGTGGCCACTAAGCAAATGTTGGATGCCGCAGCAGGATGCTCCTTGTGTAGAAAAAGACCCGACGAGGCACAGAATTTGATTGAAAACATGGCCTCCAATGGCTACCAGTGGAGTTCTGAGAGGAATAAGCCGTTGAAGACAGCCGGACTTTATGAGGTTGATGTGCTCACTACTTTGGCAGCATAAGTGGAGGCAATCTCTAAAAGGTTGGACACAATGCACGTCCAATCTTCAGCATTGAACATGAATACCGATAGTTGGGCGAACCAAGCAGGGCCCAGTTGTTCATCTGAGGGACTTAGTGCCACCGAACAGGTGGATTTCATTGGTCAGAATCAGAGGTATTCAGGCAATCCCTACAGCAGCACCTACAACCCAGGGTGGAGGAATCACCCTAATTTCTCTTGGGAAGACCAGAATCAGGGGCAGCAGCGCCCCCCTCAGCAACAGCAGCAGCAGCAGACTCAGCCTCAATTTTCGAGGCCTTCACCACCAGAACAGAAAGGATCGTCTATTGAAGCGCTCCTGGTTCAATACATTCAAGCTAATGATGCCCGAATCACAGGGCATGAAGAGATGATGAGGAATCAGCAGGCTTCTTTACAGAAGCTTGAGCGTAAGGTTGCACAGATCGCCAAGACGCTTGCTGAACGACCCTAGGGTGCTCTACCGAGTAATACGGAAATTAATCCCCGAGAGACTCTCAAGGCAGTCACTTTGAGAAGTGGCAGGGAACTGGAACCTTCAACCCCACAAGCACAGCAAGAATCCCCACAAGAATTAGAAGTGGAAGTTCAGGATAAAGATTCAGGGGCAAGCTTGGGGAGAAAGGATAAGGGCATAGGGAAAGACTTGGTAGCAGACTATAAACCTACGTTGCCCTATCCAGCAAAACTCAAGAAAGACCAACAGGAGGTACAGTTCAAGAAGTTTCTGGAGATGTTTAAAACATTGCACATCAATGTTCCATTCGTGGAAGCTCTCTCCCAGATGCCGAAGTATGCGAAGTTCCTCAAGGAATTATTGACTAACAAGAGAAAATTGGAAGCAGTTTCGATGGTCACCTTGAGTGAGGAATGTTCTGCCATCATCTCAAATAAAATTCCCAAGAAGGAAAAAGATCCGGGAAGTTTCATCATCCCGTGCACAATTGGAGGGATGATGGATGAAAAGGCGGTGGCTGATCTAGGAGCAAGTATCAACCTCATGCCATTAAAGATTTTTCAGAAGCTGGGGTTGTGCTCAAGCCAACTCAAATGACGCTCCAGCTTGCTGATCGCTCCACCCGCCAACCCTTGGGAATTGTTGAGGATATTTTGGTGAAGGTAGACAAATTCATTTTCCCGGTAGATTTTGTTGTTCTGGATTTAGACGAACGGGCTGAGGTACCTCTAATTTTTGGGCGGCCATTCCTCGCTACTTCACAAGCCATCATTGATGTGAAGGATGGTCGCCTAACCTTAAGAGTGGGGGATGAAGAAGTTGTATTCAAGCTGAAGGAAGCTATGAGACACCCCATGGCATTTGATGATTCTTGTTATTTCCTAGACGCGACTAATGACATTATTTGTGATTGTGTGCAGGAAATTTGGCAAAAGGATCATCTTACTGATTTACTAAGTGAGGAACCGCAAGATGAAGAGCTCATGGACCAAGAGGAAGCCATCGCTGCAACACGATCGAGCATTGGTCAACCAGAAATGAGGGCCAAAAGAAGGAAAGGCAGGGGGTCAAAGGCCCAGACATGGTGGCAAAAGGTAGAGGAAAGGAAGTAACAACAAGCCTCTGCCCCGAAATGCAATCCCACTAATGACCTCAGCTTTGGTGAGGCATTTCTGATAAATTCTTTTTGTCCTTTCATTGAATGTTGGTCTGCAGGGCACCAAGAGGAAAGGTATGTCTTTGAACCATCCTAAGATGTGACTAGACCCGTCAAGCTAGTGACGTTAAAAGAGCGCTTATCGGGAGGCAACCCGATTTGTTTCATTTCTTTGTTATTTCTTTGTTGTGGTTGTTGATTGGTGTGTTTTTGTGTTTTTGTTGCGTTTTGTTTCAAATCCGGCCTGTTTTTCTTCATGAGGGAATGTTCCAGGCCCAACAAGGGCATAACACCCCCGTGCTGATGGGGGTGAAGTTCACAGGCTTTCCAGGTTTGATCATTTTCAATCAGCACGGGGAGAAGCACAGCCGTGCCGTAGCCGTGCTAAATCCCTGAGCACGCTGCCCGTGCACGCGTCACGAATGTGCCGTGTTCTTCATTTTTTGTTAAATTTACTTAAGCACGGGCACAGCACGGCCGTGCTGAGGCCATGCTCAGCGCGGCGGTCCCTCTTCCTACGATTTTCTCCTTTTTAAACGTGTCGTTCCCCTTTCTTTCTTCTTACCGGCGACTCTCTTCCTTTGTGCTTTCATTTTCTTTCGTTTTTCGCGAGTTTTCGGGTGGTTGTCGTGGTTTCTCGGAGTTTCATCGCTTCTACCCCTTCTTCAACACTTTTGGTAAGTCAACGAGCCTTAGATTTGTGTTTTCTTTATAAATCTTTGCCTTTATGCTATTATTCTTATTGAAAACATCTAAATTCATCGTTAGAGACATCTAGGGTACTTTTGATTGAGTTTTAATGAATTTGTTCCGTTGATTCTTGAGTTAGAGTCCGTCGGTGCCGAAGCTGGATTTTGGCAGCACGGCCATGTTCACTCAAGCACGGCCGTGCTTTGAATTGAGATCTGAAATTACACGGAAGCACGGCCGTGCCTATTAAGCACGCCCGTGCTCGTTGGAAACCTTATATTTTAAATTACATGGGCGTGCAGATTTGAAGCAAGCCCGTGTTTCACTGTTGATCTTAACTGTTTATTAGTCTTCTCTCAACAGATCATGCTGAGGAAGGCTACTACATCTGGCCCGTCTTCGAAGAGGGCTAGAGGAGAGTCCTCCACCCCAGCCGCTCCCCCTGCGCTAGCCCTCGGTACTCCCATCCACCAGGAGCGCCATGACCATTTAAGCGTGAAGCGGTTTGGCGAGATGCGAGCTATAGATTGGGAGGTCCTCAGCGAGGTGGGCTTAGAGGCAGACGTGCGCCGCTACCTTGGCGGGGGCGCCTGGACGAGGCTGTTTTCCATCACCGACCCCGCCTACCGGGAGTTGTCTCTGGAGGTCCTTGCGACCTTCGAGCTGTCCAGAGGTCCCATCAGCTACCACCGCGCCGGCACAATACAGTTCCAGGCGCTCGGCGAGCTACATCGGATGAGTCTGACAGAGTTTTCTGTCAGACTGGGCTTGTACGATGAGGAGTTCACCAAGACTCCGGAGTACGACGCCCTCCTCGTAGCCCGACCACCCGGCGAGTCCCAGGAGGCTTGTTAGCAGCGACTGAGCACGGACCGGGAGTACAACCCCCGCCGGTCCAAGGACTCATCTCTTCGTCTCCCAGCCCTCAGGTACATCCACTTATTCTCAGTCACTCCATCACAGGGCGGGGAGACAGCACCGAAGTCGTGAGTCGCGCGACTTCGACTTCTTGCTGAGCATGCTGGATGGATTCTAGATGCACCTCGGCTATGAGGTGGCTTTTAGCATCCAGCATCAGGGACAGGACTCCCGAGTCGGCGCCATTTTCTGCGGGTCCTACATCACACGGCTGATTCGGGGGATGGGACTCCAGGCAGGCACACGTGCGATGCGGATGGTAGGTGGCGTTCTTCCCGTCTCTGTGGACACACTCCGGGCGATGGGGATGCTGCGATCCACGTCCACCTCCTAGGGTACCAGACACCAGGCCCCCCCTGCTGCCAGTGTCCCTGATTCTCCCCCTGCTGCCGGCCCCTCGTCTCCTCGCACCCCACGCACTCGCGCTTCCACCCACACTCGGGACTCTCCTCCAGCGGGCTCTCCTTCTTTCCGGCGATGGATGATCTGGAGCATGCAGCGGTTGGCCTCTACGTCACCCTGTCTCCACCTCCTCGTCATGCCGCTGGACCCTCTACATCCCGGAGTGTCGGCATCGACACCACCGACCTGCCATCATAGTCTGACTCCGATTCTGAGAGCGCCGGGTTTTGATGTTCTATTTTGTTGTTGTTTTGTTTTGTTTTCTGTTCTTTGTTTTTGCTTTTGTTGTCTTTTGTTTTCTTGAGTCAGTTAGCAAGGGGACTCCCCTACAAAACTGATCTCTTTTTAGTGTGATCTTTGTCTTTTTGTTTATTTTATGTCTCTAATGCTTGCATGTGTATTGATGATTTGTCCGCAAGCGCACGGGTCATCAAGTAATACCTCTCACGCACGCGTGAGAGGGTCGTATTCCCTGGGGTCCCAAGAGCTGCTATTACTCCCCCCTAGACGGCACTGTCTAGTCTAACTAAGATAGAGAATTAGAACAAGATAAGAAAACTAACAAAGATAACTATAAAGAGGTTGGACTAAGGCACACCAATTAAGCATATCAAGGAGGCAATTAGCAATGAAAGTACGAGGTCCCGAGCTAGGATCCCCTCGGGATTACTAAAGCTAGTAGGATGCTAGAATTACACAGGCACTGGTGGTTCTTGGCCAGGAGAATCCTAAGGTAGGCCAACCCGATGGTCACGGCAGTTGGCCAATAATCCGGTACGAGTATTGATACGGTAATTCCTTCCGCCCAAATCTTCTTACGATTGCATTAAAAGCACGAGATTCTCAAATTAGAGTTGAAGCACAAACTAGGCACAACCCTAATACCGGAGGGGTACAAAATACCCGATGGTCACGGCGTATTTATACATGTATCCCTTCCAAGCTTGGGAGTCTAAAAGTAGGGCGATGGTCACGCAACCTACTAAAACCTAGAAATCGATACACAGAGTTCTCATGCATACCAATACATCAAAGTACACCAAGCATGAACCACAAAACAAGCCAAATACCATGAATGTAAATCTAAGCATCCATACAAAGCAAGTTCATCCCAAGGTTCACCGGATGCCCGGCGACCTTGGGAGTCTATTTCATCCTTAACAAAGGAGTAAGCAAGAAATACAAAGAATACAAGATAAAACTCAAAGTAAACTCCCTCAAGATGAAGACTAGAAAGTGGTGATGAGAACTTGTCGGATCCGCGCCGGCAAGCTCCTAGATCTTCTCCTTGATAGCAAAACCTCTTCTCCCCTTGATTTCCACCTCAGATCTGCCCTCTCCACTTGCCTTGAAACCCTAGAAGATGATGGTGGAGAATGGTGTCCAAAAGTCCTCCTTCAAGATGCCCTAATGCCCCTTAAAAAGGGAAATTTCGTGTGTCCTTACGGGCGTAAGGTTGCCCGTAAGACACCCAGAAACTTTCCGAGGAATTTTATCTCGGGGGGGTGCTACAGTACCCTGCTACAGTAATCCTACTACAGTACTGCTACAGTATGAAGCCCAAAAACGCCGTATTTGATGTCGATTTCTTCATAAATACGTTCTTGAGCTTATTTTGCTTATTCCGGGCCTGTAACACAAGTAAAACAACTTTAAACAAGAAAATAGATAACAACTTAACAAAAAGTGAACAGAACATATACACAAGTACATATAAAATACGTATATTTAGACGTTTATCATGTATCTCAGGATTTATTGACTGTCTTTCTTTATGGTTGTCTCAAACGACTCATCCCTAATCGGCGATCAACACCCGCCCTTGTGTGCCATCGAATTTTTCTTCGGCACCTCTCCTTTAACTTGGTGAAAATTCCCAACCCTCACTTTTACTTGAAATTCTTTTCTTTGCTTTGCATGATTAAATCTTTAAACATTGAGGACAATGTTTCATTCAAGTCTGGGGGAGGGTTGTGTATTTGTCTCCTAGATGTTGTGCATGACTTAGGACGATCTATGAAAATTGTTTTGGTTGAGAATTGCTAAGCTAGGAGTTTTTGGGTATATTAGCGCACTTTTGTTGAATTTAAAGTTTTATTTTGCTCTTACTTTGGAAACCCAAATGCTAACACTTAGCCTTCTGTTGTGTTGTTACTCTGTTAGAGGAAGGGCTAGTTTATAAGGCTGAAAAATTAGAAGTTGACTCCAAACTCAAAATTAATAAAAGCTAGAATTTTGTGACAAGTCGGATTCCATTTTGGATGCCCTGTCAATTTTTGTGTGAAAGATGGTAGAAAGAGCTATCACTTTAGAAAAAGCGAAAGCCGCACTTGAGTAGTCGGATTTTAGGCATCACAAATGTCATTTTTGATGACCTACCAAGTGAAATGGCTGCCTCTAGGGTGTATGAAGCTACTACCCAATTTAGGAGTCAATAGTGAAAATATTGAGAAAAAAAGAGAGCTTGTACTAGCCCCCTCAAGAACAGTTTTGATATGCTCCAGGAGGCGACACACACGCACGGTAGCACGGAGTAAGAGTAAAATCTTTCACAAGCCTTCAATTGACTAAGTCACTAGTTCTCTGAAACTCCTTAAAGCTTCAGTAACTCTTTTAATTTGTTGAGATCAGAGGTCATGCACTCATCACTTTATTAGGGGAATAAGGTTGCTTGAGGACAAGCAACAATTCAAGCTTGGGGGTATTTGATGAGCGCATTTCATATATATGTTTTGCATGCTTTACCCTCATCATTATTGAATATTTTGACTGTAATTCTCCAAGTACGGTGCTATTCGAGGTATTTGTTGTTCGTCATGCAGATATCAAAGTCCGGAAGTAAGAAGAAGCGCTTTTGGAACAATTTTAGAAGCTAAAGGACTTAGAAGAAACCTCATCAAGCTCAGCACGGCTTGAGCACGCCCGTGCTGTTTCCCGTGCAAAATGCAGAAGAATTCAACCACAATTCAGCACAGCCTGAGTCCGCTGAGCACGGGTGTGAAAACCTCAACACGGTCGAAGCACGCCCGTGCTGTTTCCCGTGAAAATTACAGGAGAATGCAGCCACAGATCAGCACAGCCAGAGTTCGCTGAGCACGGTCGTGAAAACCTCAGCACGGTCTAAGCACGCCCGTGCTGTTCCCCGTGCAGATTACAGGTTTGTGAGTTTTCTGAAGAGTTATTTGGCCGTAATCTGCACGGCTTGAAGCACGGTTTCAGCACGCCCATGCTCACATCGAGATGACTTTAAAACCCTAGAAACTCAGTTTCTAAGGGGACTTTTGGGTGGGCGAACTTTGGGAGAAAGAAAGGGAGAGCTTTGGGGGTTCATCCTCCACTTCATCAAGGGTATGCCAAGCTTATGGTAGGCCGATTAGGAGGAGATTACACGGCATTGTAGATCCTTCGACAACCTCAAGGATGCAAGAAATTAGGGAGTTTCAATTTCTTGTCTTTTAATTTCTTTGGCATTGTATTTGTTGGTTGTCATCATGAGGCGCTAAACTCTTAAGGGAGCTCTGGCTCGAGTGGAAGGCTGCTCTGGCTCTGGCTCAGATGCAGGGGCCTCGGTGTCCATCGGCACAGCTGTGGTTGCCGGTGAATCAGGAGCGTCTGCTGGGTCGGCTGCCTCCTCTTCTGAATCCTCCTCCTCAGCCTCCACTGCGAGTACATATCGGCACAGTTGTGAGTTGTACTTTTACTGTGCTTGAATGTAGTTCTATTTCATCTGTAGTGCAGACTTATGCATGCTCACTGTACTTCTACCTTTGATGCTCTAACCAACCCATCTTGTTGATTTTAGTGTTAGATTGTTAAACTCTACTTTCAATGGTCGTTTAAGAACTTTTGTGTCTCTTGTTTTTGCTTTAACCCTAAGTGAAGTTTTTAGCAGGGAGTTTATCAGGCGACATGAGATAGGATGTATATATATTTTTATGAAAAGAAAAAAAAAAGAGTAAATGATGAAAAATGAGTCTATGTCAGTATTCCTCTGCTGGTAATAGCATGAATGCGTATATGTAGTCCGTAATCAAGTAAGTTGGGTGGCTCTTGTGCCTGGCCAGCATGTGCATCCATCTGAAAGATTGAAAAGAAAAAGTTTTGTGTACGGCTATGTTAGGCGGACTCGAAAAAAAAAAAAAAATATGTGTGCTTGAATAACCTATTGATCGCCTGGAACCTGTCTGTTTACTTTCACTCAAGGTTAAAGTTTTCTGTAGAGACCAAAAGATTCTTAACTGACTATTGAAAGGGTTTTTAGCTATCTAACACTATTTTTAACTTGTGTGGGGTGAATGGTTGTCCTGGGGTAATCCGGGATATGGAGGTCAAGGTAGGAGCTAGCACACACTCACATGAGCACTTTGGGTGAAACAGAGCTATCATTACTTGACTATTCATTGAACAACTCACTTCTTGATTTCTGTCCATCTGTGCTTGTGGAGTTCTTTACTCTTGAGCTTGAGATCGTGCATTTAGCCGTTTATCTTCTTGCCCCTGTTTCTCATGTGTGTTTGCTTGGGGACAAGCAAATGCTTAGGTGTGGGGATGTTTGATAAACGTCTAAATGTACGTATTTTATACGTATGTATTGTGTTTTATTGATGTGCTTTGTTAATGAATCGATGCCCTTTGATGGTTTAATCGGGGATTTTTCTTGTTTCAGGCACAAAGAAGCTAGGGGAGCTCGACTGTGGAAGTTCGATCTTTTTCGCTTCTCTTGTGCTTTGTTTCTTGTGTAGAAGTTGTGTGTTTAAGTTTTTGTCGAGTTTTATTTTTGTTGGGATCTTAGTTAAGGCTCTTTTTAGAGTGTAAAAGAGGAGGAAAATCTTTGGGGGAGAGAGCTTTTAAGTGGAGCGAGTAAGCGTGCTTCATGCCGCGAGAAACCCCCAAAAACAGGGGGCCTTGCGGCCTTCCATGCGGGCCGCATGGGAGGCCGCAAGGGGCCATGCGGCCGCTCATGCGGGCGCAAGGCCGCCCGCATGGCCTTCTGGAAAGGGCCTTGCGGCCTCCCTTGCGCCCGCAAGGGAGCCCGCAAGCCCTCCCGCGTTTTTGGTCTATAGTTACGCGTTTTCAAACTCTTAGGGCCTATATAAGACCCCATTTCCCTCTCTTTTTCTCCCCATCTTGAATCCCCATTCTCCCCTCCATTAGATCTCCATTCTTGAGCTCCAAGAAAGGAGAAAGGTGTTGATCTTCCCCTCTTCTCCATTGGTGGTGAATCTCCTATAGTTCTAGCAAGAATTGAGGTGGGTTTTCTTCTCTTCTTCAATTCCTTGTTCTTTTATTCATTTCTTTTTAGATCCATGGAGAATTAGTGTGGATTTAGTATGGATCTACTATTTAATTGGAATTTAGCCATGGATCTAATGTTTGAATGGTATAGGAGCCTTGATTTCATGTTTTGGTGAAGAATGGAGGAGATCCTTGATCTCTAAACCTTTGATTCTTGTAGATCCGAACCCAATTAGGATATTCTTGATTTCATTTTGATTTTATGGGTTTAAGGATTCTATTATTGTTAATTCTTGAATCTAGAGCACTTAGTAAACCCTAGAAGCCTTGAGATCTAATTTTGGAGCATTCTTTCCTCTCTTATTGATTGGATAAGGTTGTGATTGATTCTTGTTGTTCTTGGATGGTTAATGGCTTCAAGAAGGTGGATCTAAAGGCAAGGGTAAAGATCAAGTGAGCGAGTGATCCAAGTGTTCGATCTCGCCAAGTTTGTGAGTGGGAATTGTTAATTAAAGAGCTATGATCATGCTTGTTTAATGATGCATGCCTTGAAATGAGAAATTCTTGATTTCAATGGATTCTTGAAGTGTTTCTTGAAAACTGAAATTATGATACTATATGATCCTTTTAATTCTTGATTTCATCTTAAAGACTCATGAGATGATTTCCTTGAGATCTAGAAATCTTGATGTTTATGATCTTGCTTAACTATTGATTCTATTACAAAAGACTCATGAGATGATTTCCTTGAGATCTAGAAATCTTGATGTTTATGATCTTGCTTAACTATTGATTCTATTACAAAAGACTCATGAGATGATTTCCTTGAGGCCTAGAAACCATGATAGTTTATGATCTTGTTAAATTCTTGATTATTTATATTTGATGAGGATTGGATAATCCTATGGTTTGGAACTACATGTTTTCAAGATTTGTGAATTTGAGAATTCGATATTCTTGTTATTTTGACCGAATAAGGGTCTATGTAAACCAAATTGAGATTCTCCACGATGTTATCATATTTGAAATGTGTTTTCAAAGAATATTCTTGTGTCGATATTCTTGATGAAAATGACATTATTGTCGATGCTTTCGCAAAAGGATTTACTCTTCGATTTAGAGTTGTATTTTATGCGAATTTGTGATCTCTTGTTGAGATATGTGATTTTAAAATGATACTTTTATGATTAGCCTATGGGCAAACTATTTGTGATCTCTTGATGAGATATATGATTTTATAACGATACGTTTCTGATGAGCCTACGGGCAAGCTATTTGTGATCTCTTGATGAGATATATGATGTGTTCATGATGAGCCTACGGGCGGGATAGGATATCCCAAATGTTTCGATGGTGACATTGGGGAGGATCCCCGTCTTCTGCAGAAGCGAGTCTCCACGGACCGACCTATGGGGTGGCGTGGAGTTCTCGGCTGATGAGCCCTTTACAGGAGGCGCGGAGTGAACCTGAAGGTACTGTGTTGGGTACCCGGAGTCACCACACGGGATACTCAACGGCCAACGCCAAGATACGCGCATCTTGGTGGCTCTTGACCTAACCACGGCCATGGTTAGTGATGGAGGGTTTTTCATAGGCTATTGTTGATGCTATCGATAAAGGATTTCTGCATGCGTTGCACTATAAATTCTTATTTCGATGGGTTTGATCTTTTGATCTTTTGACGAGTATTCTTAACTTGAATTTTCAGTATTGAATCTCTTTACAAAAGATTTTCAAAGACTTATTGATGCCTTTCTTTGAGAAAGTTGGAAAGCTTGTTATATTGAAATGTGTATTTAAAGCATTTTGTGAGTTGTGATTGTTAAAGATTTACATATGTTTTCGGCATATCATTCTTTACACCTGTATGAGTTATAGCTCCATGTTCAACCCCTCACTGAGTAACTTAGTTACTCACCCATTCTTCTTCTCCCCTTTTCAGGTGTTAGCACGGCAGCGGGGCGTAAGAAGTGATAGTGCTTGGCATCTATTCTTGCATTTACCTTTGACTAGTGTATGATTCATAAACATTGTCGTCATGCATAAGAAGGATCCACTAGGACCTATGTTTTCGTATTTCCATTTGATCTTGTATAATCTTGATTGGTTCAGTCAGGACCTTAGGTTGTATGAGTCTACATCCAGTGTTTGTGAAAAACTATGATTGTGTCCATGATCATTGGTGTTGTGATTTCCAGGGATATATGTACATATATGTGTGAGTCTGTTGATCTTGTACAGGGTTGTGATTGAATACCTTAGATTTAGAGTATTATTGTGGTAATGTTAATATTGTACAGGTAACAGGTTAGCCTTACGGCGACCTGGGGTTGAGGCAGGTGTTGACCTCCCCTGGGTTGTCGTGGCGGTAGTGCCATGGACCGGGACCCGAGGGTCGGGGCGTGACACTACTTTAGTGGTATCAGAGCCCAGGTTATCATGATTGGGTCAGTATATAGTTTAATGATTGGGTCAGTATAAAGTTACATGATTGGGTCGGTACGAGATTTCATGATTGGGTCAGTAACCAGTTTAGAGTTTAGAAATGGATTTTGTCAATATAAGCTTGACTTAAAGTCAGTCTTCTGATTGGGACAGGAAGTTGATCTTCTGTTATTTACCACTGTCATCTGATTTGGTCGGAAAGTGAGCTTTTGTTTTCTACAACTGTTCCCTGATTGGGTCAAAACGTTGATCTTTTGATTCTTGTATCCAGTGGATCCAAATAGAGTCTGACTTATTGCATTTGATGCATATAGAAGCATTCCTAAGAATTGTCTTACGTTCCTGTCTCAGTAAAATGCCAGCACTACGCTCACGCGCTCGCCAAGGGAGAGTTACTCCCTCTGCTGATGCTACACCGGTATACTTTCTATCTTTCAGCTTGATGCTTATGTTTTGATTGATTCTGGGTCAGAACGTTCCTTTGTTAGCACTGTTTTTGCATGCCATGCCGATAGACAGCCTTCCTTCTTAGGGTGTGAGTTGGTGATTCAAACCCCTCTTGGTGAGGAGGTAGTTCGGAGTTTGGTGTTTAGAGAATGTCCTGTGATAGTTTGTGGAGAAGTGTTGGAGGCAGATTTGATTCCTTTAGAGATGAAGGATTTTGATGCCATTCTTGGTATGGATTGGTTGGATAGGCATCATGCTTCCATTGATTGTTTCTGGAAGGAAGTAACTTTTCCTAGGTCCTCAGGACCTGCAGTAGTGTTGAAGGGGAAGAGAAGGGCTTTACCTTCATGTTTGATTTCGTCCTTGGAAGCTAGAAGATTGGTGAGTAAGGGTTGTTCTGCGTTTTTGGCTCATGTGGTGGACACAAGAGTTAAGGAGCCAGAGTTGGAGGAGATGGCTGTGGTGAGGGAGTTTCAGGATGTCTTCCCTGAGGAATTACCGGGTTTACCCCCAGACAGAGATATGGAGTTTGTTATAGATTTGTTGCCTGGTACAGCTCCCATTTCTATACCACCTTACAGGATGGCGCCTGCGGAGTTAAAGGAGTTGAAAACTCAGTTGCAAGATCTGGTAGACAAGGGTTTTATACGACCAAGTATATCGCCCTGGGGCGCACCTGTCCTTTTTGTGAAGAAGAAGGATGGATCTCTGAGGCTGTGTATTGATTATCGACAACTGAATAAGGTGACAATTAAGAACAAGTACCCATTGCCGAGGATTGATGATTTGTTTGATCAATTAAAAGGGGCAAAGGTGTTCTCCAAGATTGATTTGAGGTCTGGGTATCATCAGTTGAAGATTAGGTCAGAAGATGTACCGAAGACGGCATTTCGGACACGATATGGACATTATGAGTTTTTGGTGATGCCATTTGGTCTGACTAATGCTCCTGCAGCTTTTATGGATTTGATGAACAGGGTGTTTAGGCCTTATTTGGACAAATTTGTCATTGTGTTTATTGTTGATATTTTGGTGTACTCACCTTCCAGTGAGGAGCATGCTCAACATTTGAGGATTGTACTGCAAACTCTCCGGGGAGAGGCGGTTGTTTGCTAAGTTTGCTAAGTGTGAGTTTTGGCTTTATGAAGTGGGATTTCTTGGGCATGTGGTGTCAGGAGAAGGGATCTCGGTGGATCCAAAGAAGGTGGAAGCCATTGTTGATTGGGAAAGGCCGAAGAATGTTACTGAAGTTCGAAGTTTTCTTGGTCTTGCGGGTTATTATAGGAGGTTTGTGGAAGGCTTTTCTGCGGTTGCATTACCTTTGTCAAAGTTAACTCGTAAGGAAGTGAAGTTCTCTTGGAATGATGAGTGTGAGAAGAGTTTTCAGATTTTAAAGGATCGATTGACATCAGCTCCTGTGCTTACTTTGCCAGAGAATGAGAAAGAGTTTGTGGTTTTCAGTGATGCCTCTCGGCAGGGTTTAGGTTGTGTATTGATGCAAGAAGGAAAGGTAGTTGCCTATGCTTCTAGACAGTTGAAACAACATGAGTTGAATTATCCTACTCATGATTTGGAGTTGGCTGCGGTAGTGTTTGCTTTGAAGATTTGGAGGCATTATCTTTATAGGGAAAGATGTCGGATTTTCACAGACCATAAAAGTTTGAAGTATCTTTTCACTCAAAAGGACTTGAATTTGAGGCAGAGGCGATGGTTGGAATTGATAAAAGATTATGATTTGATAATCGATTATCACCCAGGAAAGGCCAATGTGGTAGCTGATGCTTTGAGTAGGAAATATAGTTCGGTGGCTGTTTTGAGGGTGTCCTATTTGCAAGTTTTGTCAGCAATGAAGAGCTTGAAGTTGGAACTAGAGACTGAGGATAGTGGAGCCTTAGTGGCCAGTTTTGTGGTGAGACCTTCGCTGTTGGAACGTATTAAGGAGCTACAGAGTGTTAGTGAAGAGTTGGTGCAAGAGGTGAAGAAGTTGCAGGCCGGGGAGACTAGTGAATTTAGATTGAGAGATGATGGGACCTTGGAGTTTCGAGGACGTGTTTGTGTTCCATCGGATTCTGAGCTGAGGAAAGCTATTTTGGAGGAAGCTCATTCTTCAGCTTATGCGGTTCATCCTGGGAGTACCAAGATGTATAGAACCATTAAGGAAAGTTATTGGTGGCCTGGAATGAATAGGGAGATAGCAGAGTTTGTGGCTAAGTGTTTGGTGTGTCAGCAAGTTAAGGCAGAACACCAAAGGCCATCTGGGTTCTTACAACCTCTTCCTATCCCAGAATGGAAGTGGGATCATGTGACTATGGATTTGGTGGTTGGTTTACCACGAACGCCTCGAGGTTGTGATGCAGTGTGGGTGATAGTGGATAGACTAACAAAGTCGGCACATTTCTTAGCAGTGAATACTAAGTACTCTTTGGAGAAATTGGCAAAGTTGTACATTGATGAGATAGTAAGGTTGCATGGGGTGCCAACTTCGATAGTTTCAGATCGAGACCCCAGATTTACTTCCCGTTTTTGGCCTAGGTTTCAGGAGGCCTTGGGTACGACTTTGAAGTTCAGTACTGCTTATCATCCTCAAACGGATGGTCAGTCCGAGAGGACCATTCAGACCCTCGAGGACATGTTGAGGGCTTGTGTGATAGATTTCCAAGGGAGTTGGGAGCAACATTTGGCATTAGTGGAGTTTGCCTATAATAATAGCTTCCAAGCAAGCATTGGTATGGCTCCGTATGAAGCTTTGTATGGAAGAAAGTGTAGAACTCCTCTTTGTTGGGATGAAGTGGGAGAAAGAAAACTTCAAAGTGTGGAGTTGATTGAGCGAACGGTTAAGAAAGTAGCAGTGATTAGAGGTAGATTGAAAACAGCTCAAGACAGGCAAAAGAGTTATGCCGATAACCGTAGAAGATTTTTGGAGTTTCAGGTTGGGGATAGAGTATTCTTGAAGATCTCTCCTTGGAAAGGGGTAATTCGGTTTCGAGGTAGGGGAAAGTTGAATCCCCGATTTATAGGTCCATTTGTGATCCTGGAGCGGATCGGGCCGGTGGCATACCGATTAGAATTACCGCCTGAGTTGGAGAAGATTCATAATGTGTTCCATGTTTCCATGTTGAAGAAGTATATCCCTGACCCTTCTCATTGTCTTGAAGCTCCGCCGGTAGAGTTAAGAGAAGATTTGAAATTTGAAGTGCAACCGGTAGAGATCCTTGATTCTCAAGTGAAAACCCTTCGGCGAAAGATTATTCCTATGGTTAAAGTGCTTTGGAGAAATGATGTGGTAGAAGAGGTAACTTGGGAACCTGAGGAAGTGATGAAGAGCAACTATCCCCTTTTGTTTGAATCTTGAGGTATGCCAAAAATTTCGAGGCCGAAATTTCTTTAAGGGGTGTAGGTTGTGGAAGTTCGATCTTTTTCGCTTCTCTTGTGCTTTGTTTCTTGTGTAGAAGTTGTGTGTTTAAGTTTTTGTCGAGTTTTATTTTTGTTGGGATCTTAGTTAAGGCTCTTTTTAGAGTGTAAAAGAGGAGGAAAATCTTTGGGGGAGAGAGCTTTTAAGTGGAGCGAGTAAGCGTGCTTCATGCCGCGAGAAACCCCCAAAAACAGGGGGCCTTGTGGCCTTCCATGCGGGCCGCATGGGAGGCTGCAAGGGGCCATGCGGCCGCTCATGCGGGCGCAAGGCCGCCCGCATGGCCTTCTGGAAAGGGCCTTGCGGCCTCCCTTGCGCCCGCAAGGGAGCCCGCAAGCCCTCCCGCGTTTTTGGTCTATAGTTACGCGTTTTCAAACTCTTAGGGCCTATATAAGACCCCATTTCCCTCTCTTTTTCTCCCCATCTTGAATCCCCATTCTCCCCTCCATTAGATCTCCATTCTTCAGCTCCAAGAAAGGAGAAAGGTGTTGATCTTCCCCTCTTCTCCATTGGTGGTGAATCTCCTCTAGTTCTAGCAAGAATTGAGGTGGGTTTTCTTCTCTTCTTCAATTCCTTGTTCTTTTATTCATTTCTTTTTAGATCCATGGAGAATTAGTGTGGATTTAGTATGGATCTACTATTTAATTGGAATTTAGCCATGGATCTAATGTTTGAATGGTATAGGAGCCTTGATTTCATGTTTTGGTGAAGAATGGAGGAGATCCTTGATCTCTAAACCTTTGATTCTTGTAGATCCGAACCCAATTAGGATGTTCTTGATTTCATTTTGATTTTATGGGTTTAAGGATTCTATTATTGTTAATTCTTGAATCTAGAGCACTTAGTAAACCCTAGAAGCCTTGAGATCTAATTTTGGAGCATTCTTTCCTCTCTTATTGATTGGATAAGGTTGTGATTGATTCTTGTTGTTCTTGGATGGTTAATGGCTTCAAGAAGGTGGATCTAAAGGCAAGGGTAAAGATCAAGTGGGCGAGTGATCCAAGTGTTCGATCTCGCCAAGTTTGTGAGTGGGAATTGTTAATTAAAGAGCTATGATCATGCTTGTTTAATGATGCATGCCTTGAAATGAGAAATTCTTGATTTCAATGTATTCTTGAAGTGTTTCTTGAAAACTGAAATTATGATACTATATGATCCTTTTAATTCTTGATTTCATCTTAAAGACTCATGAGATGATTTCCTTGAGATCTAGAAATCTTGATGTTTATGATCTTGCTTAACTATTGATTCTATTACAAAAGACTCATGAGATGATTTCCTTGAGATCTAGAAATCTTGATGTTTATGATCTTGCTTAACTATTGATTCTATTACAAAAGACTCATGAGATGATTTCCTTGAGATCTAGAAACCATGATATTTGTGATTTTGCTTAACTATTGATTCTATTACAAAAGGCTCATGAGATGATTTCCTTGAGGCCTAGAAACCATGATAGTTTATGATCTTGTTAAATTCTTGATTATTTATATTTGATGAGGATTGGATAATCCTATGGTTTGGAACTACATGTTTTCAAGATTTGTGAATTTGAGAATTCGATATTCTTGTTATTTTGACCAAATAAGGGTCTATGTAAACCAAATTGAGATTCTCCACGATGTTATCATATTTGAAATGTGTTTTCAAAGAATATTCTTGTGTCGATATTCTTGATGAAAATGACATTATTGTCGATGCTTTCGCAAAAGGATTTACTCTTCGATTTAGAGTTGTATTTTATGCGAATTTGTGATCTCTTGTTGAGATATGTGATTTTAAAATGATACTTTTATGATTAGCCTATGGGCAAACTATTTGTGATCTCTTGATGAGATATATGATTTTATAACGATACGTTTCTGATGAGCCTACGGGCAAGCTATTTGTGATCTCTTGATGAGATATATGATGTGTTCATGATAAGCCTACGGGCGGGATAGGATATCCCAAATGTTTCGATGGTGACATTGGGGAGGATCCCCGTCTTCTGCAGAAGCGAGTCTCCACGGACCGACCTATGGGGTGGCGTGGAGTTCTCGGCTGATGAGCCCTTTACAGGAGGCGCGGAGTGAACCTGAAGGTGCTGTGTTGGGTACCCGGAGTCACCACACGGGATACTCAACGGCCAACGCCAAGATACGCGCATCTTGGTGGCTCTTGACCTAACCACGGCCATGGTTAGTGATGGAGGGTTTTTCATAGGCTATTGTTGATGCTATCGATAAAGGATTTCTGCATGCGTTGCACTATAAATTCTTATTTCGATGGGTTTGATCTTTTGATCTTTTGACGAGTATTCTTAACTTGAATTTTCAGTATTGAATCTCTTTACAAAAGATTTTCAAAGACTTATTGATGCCTTTCTTTGAGAAAGTTGGAAAGCTTGTTATATTGAAATGTGTATTTAAAGCATTTTGTGAGTTGTGATTGTTAAAGATTTACATATGTTTTCGGCATATCATTCTTTACACCTGTATGAGTTATAGCTCCATGTTCAACCCCTCACTGAGTAACTTAGTTACTCACCCATTCTTCTTCTCCCCTTTTCAGGTGTTAGCACGGCAGCGGGGCGTAAGAAGTGATAGTGCTTGGCATCTATTCTTGCATTTACCTTTGACTAGTGTATGATTCATAAACATTGTCGTCATGCATAAGAAGGATCCACTAGGACCTATGTTTTCGTATTTCCATTTGATCTTGTATAATCTTGATTGGTTCAGTCAGGACCTTAGGTTGTATGAGTCTACATCCAGTGTTTGTGAAAAACTATGATTGTGTCCATGATCATTGGTGTTGTGATTTCCAGGGATATATGTACATATATGTGTGAGTCTGTTGATCTTGTACAGGGTTGTGATTGAATACCTTAGATTTAGAGTATTATTGTGGTAATGTTAATATCGTACAGGTAAAGGTTAGCCTTACGGCGACCTGGGGGTGAGGCAGGTGTTGACCTCCCCTGGGTTGTCGTGGCGGTAGTGCCATGGACCGGGACCCGAGGGTCGGGGCGTGACACTACTTTAGTGGTATCGAGCCCGGGTTATCATGATTGGGTCGGTATATAGTTTAATGATTGGGTCAGTATAAAGTTACATGATTGGGTCGGTACGAGATTTCATGATTGGGTCAAGAAACCGTTTAGAGTTTAGAAATGGATTTTGTCAATATAAGCTTGACTTAAAGTCAGGTCTTCCGATTGGGACAGGAAGTTGATCTTCTCGTTATTTACCACCGTCATCCGATTTGGTCGGAAAGTGAGCTTTTGTTTTCTGCAACTGTTCCCTGATTGGGTCAAAACGTTGATCTTTTGATTCTTGTATCCAGTGGATCCAAATAGAGTCTGACTTATTGCATTTGATGCATATAGAAGCATTCCTAAGAATTGTCTTACGTTCCTGTCTCAGTAAAATGCCAGCACTACGCTCACGCGCTCGCCAAGGGAGAGTTACTCCCTCTGCTGATGCTACACCGGTATACTTTCTATCTTTCAGCTTGATGCTTATGTTTTGATTGATTCTGGGTCAGAACGTTCCTTTGTTAGCACTGTTTTTGCATGCCATGCCGATAGACAGCCTTCCTTCTTAGGGTGTGAGTTGGTGATTCAAACCCCTCTTGGTGAGGAGGTAGTTCGGAGTTTGGTGTTTAGAGAATGTCCTGTGATAGTTTGTGGAGAAGTGTTGGAGGCAGATTTGATTCCTTTAGAGATGAAGGATTTTGATGCCATTCTTGGTATGGATTGGTTGGATAGGCATCATGCTTCCATTGATTGTTTCTGGAAGGAAGTAACTTTTCCTAGGTCCTCAGGACCTGCAGTAGTGTTGAAGGGGAAGAGAAGGGCTTTACCTTCATGTTTGATTTCGTCCTTGGAAGCTAGAAGATTGGTGAGTAAGGGTTGTTCTGCGTTTTTGGCTCATGTGGTGGACACAAGAGTTAAGGAGCCAGAGTTGGAGGAGATGGCTGTGGTGAGGGAGTTTCAGGATGTCTTCCCTGAGGAATTACCGGGTTTACCCCCGACGAGAGATATGGAGTTTGTTATAAATTTGTTGCCCGGTACAGCCTCCCATTTCTATACCACCTTACAGGATGGCGCCTGCGGAGTTAAAGGAGTTGAAAACTCGGTTGCAAGATCCGGTAGACAAGGGTTTTATACGACCAAGTATATCGCCCTGGGGCGCACCTGTCCTTTTTGTGAAGAAGAAGGATGGATCTCTGAGGCTGTGTATTGATTATCGACAACTGAATAAGGTGACAATTAAGAACAAGTACCCATTGCCGAGGATTGATGATTTGTTTGATCAATTAAAAGGGGCAAAGGTGTTCTCCAAGATTGATTTGAGGTCTGGGTATCATCAGTTGAAGATTAGGTCAGAAGATGTACCGAAGACGGCATTTCGGACACGATATGGACATTATGAGTTTTTGGTGATGCCATTTGGTCTGACTAATGCTCCTGCAGCTTTTATGGATTTGATGAACAGGGTGTTTAGGCCTTATTTGGACAAATTTGTCATTGTGTTTATTGATGATATTTTGGTGTACTCACCTTCCAGTGAGGAGCATGCTCAACATTTGAGGATTGTACTGCAAACTCTCCGGGAGAGGCGGTTGTTTGCTAAGTTTGCTAAGTGTGAGTTTTGGCCTTATGAAGTGGGATTTCTTGGGCATGTGGTGTCAGGAGAAGGGATCTCGGTGGATCCAAAGAAGGTGGAAGCCATTGTTGATTGGGAAAGGCCGAAGAATGTTACTGAAGTTCGAAGTTTTCTTGGTCTTGCGGGTTATTATAGGAGGTTTGTGGAAGGCTTTTCTGCGATTGCATTACCTTTGTCAAAGTTAACTCGTAAGGAAGTGAAGTTCTCTTGGAATGATGAGTGTGAGAAGAGTTTTCAGATTTTAAAGGATCGATTGACATCAGCTCCTGCGCTTACTTTGCCAGAGAATGAGAAAGAGTTTGTGGTTTTCAGTGATGCCTCTCGGCAGGGTTTAGGTTGTGTATTGATGCAAGAAGGAAAGGTAGTTGCCTATGCTTCTAGACAGTTGAAACAACATGAGTTGAATTATCCTACTCATGATTTGGTGTTGGCTGCGGTAGTGTTTGCTTTGAAGATTTGGAGGCATTATCTTTATGGGGAAAGATGTCGGATTTTCACAGACCATAAAAGTTTGAAGTATCTTATCACTCAAAAGGACTTGAATTTGAGGCAGAGGCGATGGTTGGAATTGATAAAAGATTATGATTTGATAATCGATTATCACCCAGGAAAGGCCAATGTGGTAGCTGATGCTTTGAGTAGGAAATATAGTTCGGTGGCTGTTTTGAGGGTGTCCTATTTGTAAGTTTTGTCAGCAATGAAGAGCTTGAAGTTGGAACTAGAGACTGAGGATAGTGGAGCCTTAGTGGCCAGTTTTGTGGTGAGACCTTCGCTGTTGGAACGTATTAAGGAGCTACAGAGTGTTAGTGAAGAGTTGGTGCAAGAGGTGAAGAAGTTGCAGGCCGGGGAGACTAGTGAATTTAGATTGAGAGATGATGGGACCTTGGAGTTTCGAGGACGTGTTTGTGTTCCATCGGATTCTGAGCTGAGGAAAGCTATTTTGGAGGAAGCTCATTCTTCAGCTTATGCGGTTCATCCTGGGAGTACCAAGATGTATAGAACCATTAAGGAAAGTTATTGGTGGCCTGGAATGAAGAGGGAGATAGCAGAGTTTGTGGCTAAGTGTTTGGTGTGTCAGCAAGTTAAGGCAGAACACCAAAGGCCATCTGGTTCTTACAACCTCTTCCTATCCCAGAATGGAAGTGGGATCATGTGACTATGGATTTTGTGGTTGGTTTACCCCGAACGCCTCGAGGTTGTGATGCAGTGTGGGTGATAGTGGATAGACTAACAAAGTCGGCACATTTCTTAGCAGTGAATACTAAGTACTCTTTGGAGAAATTGGCAAAGTTGTACATTGATGAGATAGTAAGGTTGCATGGGGTGCCAACTTCGATAGTTTCAGATCGAGACCCCAGATTTACTTCCCGTTTTTGGCCTAGGTTTCAGGAGGCCTTGGGTACGACTTTGAAGTTCAGTACTGCTTATCATCCTCAAACGGATGGTCAGTCCGAGAGGACCATTCAGACCCTCGAGGACATGTTGAGGGCTTGTGTGATAGATTTCCAAGGGAGTTGGGAGCAACATTTGGCATTAGTGGAGTTTGCCTATAATAATAGCTTCCAAGCAAGCATTGGTATGGCTCCGTATGAAGCTTTGTATGGAAGAAAGTGTAGAACTCCTCTTTGTTGGGATGAAGTGGGAGAAAGAAAACTTCAAAGTGTGGAGTTGATTGAGCGAACGGTTGAGAAAGTAGCAGTGATTAGAGGTAGATTGAAAACAGCTCAAGACAGGCAAAAGAGTTATGCCGATAACCGTAGAAGATTTTTGGAGTTTCAGGTTGGGGATAGAGTATTCTTGAAGATCTCTCCTTGGAAAGGGGTAATTCGGTTTCGAGGTAGGGGAAAGTTGAATCCCCGATTTATAGGTCCATTTGTGATCCTGGAGCGGATCGGGCCGGTGGCATACCGATTAGAATTACCGCCTGAGTTGGAGAAGATTCATAATGTGTTCCATGTTTCCATGTTGAAGAAGTATATCCCTGACCCTTCTCATTGTCTTGAAGCTCCGCCGGTAGAGTTAAGAGAAGATTTGAAATTTGAAGTGCAACCGGTAGAGATCCTTGATTCTCAAGTGAAAACCCTTCGGCGAAAGATTATTCCTATGGTTAAAGTGCTTTGGAGAAATGATGTGGTAGAAGAGGTAACTTGGGAACCTGAGGAAGTGATGAAGAGCAAGTATCCCCTTTTGTTTGAATCTTGAGGTATGCCAAAAATTTCGAGGCCGAAATTTCTTTAAGGGGGGTAGGTTGTGGAAGTTCGATCTTTTTCGCTTCTCTTGTGCTTTGTTTCTTGTGTAGAAGTTGTGTGTTTAAGTTTTTGTCGAGTTTTATTTTTGTTGGGATCTTAGTTAAGGCTCTTTTTAGAGTGTAAAAGAGGAGGAAAATCTTTGGGGGAGAGAGCTTTTAAGTGGAGCGAGTAACCGTGCTTCATGCCGCGAGAAACCCCCAAAAACAGGGGGCCTTGCGGCCTTCCATGCGGGCCGCATGGGAGGCCGCAAGGGGCCATGCGGCCGCTCATGCGGGCGCAAGGCTGCCCGCATGGCCTTCTGGAAAGGGCCTTGCGGCCTCCCTTGCGCCCGCAAGGGAGCCCGCAAGCCCTCCCGCGTTTTTGGTCTATAGTTACGCGTTTTCAAACTCTTAGGGCCTATATAAGACCCCATTTCCCTCTCTTTTTCTCCCCATCTTGAATCCCCATTCTCCCCTCCATTAGATCTCCATTCTTGAGCTCCAAGAAAGGAGAAAGGTGTTGATCTTCCCCTCTTCTCCATTGGTGGTGAATCTCCTATAGTTCTAGCAAGAATTGAGGTGGGTTTTCTTCTCTTCTTCAATTCCTTGTTCTTTTATTCATTTCTTTTTAGATCCATGGAGAATTAGTGTGGATTTAGTATGGATCTACTATTTAATTGGAATTTAGCCATGGATCTAATGTTTGAATGGTATAGGAGCCTTGATTTCATGTTTTGGTGAAGAATGGAGGAGATCCTTGATCTCTAAACCTTTGATTCTTGTAGATCCGAACCCAATTAGGATGTTCTTGATTTCATTTTGATTTTATGGGTTTAAGGATTCTATTATTGTTAATTCTTGAATCTAGAGCACTTAGTAAACCCTAGAAGCCTTGAGATCTAATTTTGGAGCATTCTTTCCTCTCTTATTGATTGGATAAGGTTGTGATTGATTCTTGTTGTTCTTGGATGGTTAATGGCTTCAAGAAGGTGGATCTAAAGGCAAGGGTAAAGATCAAGTGGGCGAGTGATCCAAGTGTTCGATCTCGCCAAGTTTGTGAGTGGGAATTGTTAATTAAAGAGCTATGATCATGCTTGTTTAATGATGCATGCCTTGAAATGAGAAATTCTTGATTTCAATGGATTCTTGAAGTGTAGCAATCACTGTAGAACTTACGGGAAAAATCGGCAACCTTTCAATGGTTCTATGCGGGCATGTATACGGCCCGCATACCTGGCCGCATAACCCCCCGACTGGGGCTTTTAAAAAGAGAAACAAGAGAGTTTTTTGGGGAGAGACCTAGGGTTTTGGAGAGCTTCTTCTTCCAACTTCCGATCCGACCTTAGGGACGACGAGGGGAGCGATTCTAAGGTGGAAAACGACGGGGAGAGCAAGATTTGGGCAAGATCTACTCCGAATTTTATCGATTGAGGAGGTAGAAAACAAGGGAAGCCACACCTTGAGTGGCGTCTTCGGAAGCCACTTCTTGAGGAATTTCAAACGTCATTCGGCCTCCGGGTTTTGAGGGAGTTTTTCTATGTCTTTGTTGGTTGTTTTCAAGATGAATCTTGTTTGTAGACTTGAGATGAACACTTAAACCACCAAGGTCACCGGATGTGGGTGAACCTTGGGGGTGAACTTGTGTATTTTTGGATGCTTTGATTTATTTATGCTTTTGGTTGGTTTGTGAATCCTTGCTTGATGAGAATTATTGCCATGATATGCATGAGAATCTTGTTTATCATTTCCTTGTTTCTACTAGGATTGCATGACCATTACCCTAGTTGTAGACACATTCAAGCTTGGAAGGGAAGTTGTATAAGTATACCGTGATCATCGGGTACTTGTACCCCTCCGTTTTAGGGTTGGCTTCTTTGTGGAGTTTTAACCCTAATTTGTGAAAGCCACTACTCTCTTTGCAATCATGGAAGGATGTGGGGTGGAAGGAGTTCTTCATCCACTACTTCTATTGGATTTGGGGTCAACACCGTGACCATCGGGTTGACCTAGCTTAGGGTTTTCTTTCGGTCCAAATTGCCAAAAGCATGATAACCTTAGCCTCATTTGCACTTTAGTAGCCCCCATGGTGAGCCACATCCGTGACCATTTCTCTACCTTGATCCAATCCCGTTGCAAGTTTCTTGCTATTTTCTTATTTAGAGTTTTTAATTGCTTTGCATTAAATTACATCCTTAAACTTAACTTGATTAGTTAAACAACAAGCAAAGAGTGAGTAAAGGTAGCTCTTCGGGCCCCCTTGGGAATACGACCCCTGTGTCACGCACAGGGTATTACTTGGCGACCCGTGCACTTGCGGAGTCTGTGTGTTACGCACACGACCAGTAATCCGCCACAACAAAGCCTAAATGCATGGGGATGTTCTGGACCATGGTGTATAGGTAAAGCAAGTCGAGGCGGCTCAAAACTCCAGTGCTGTCGCCGCGTCCCGTCACAGTCCTGCTAAAGATAGAGTGTATATACCTGTAGGCCGGACGGCTGAGCATGGTGGCCTTGGAGGATCCCGGCTCGTACTGGAAACCTCCGCATATGGTCGCGTACGCACGGCTACCTATGGAGTGGTACTGACCGAATAGCCTGAAGCGGATCGTGTCCTCCTTCTCAAAATCAGGGCGAGCGCGATCGAAGTCGAATGAGGACAGAACCTCCAGTGTGATCTCGCGATAAGTGGGATCACCAATAGTAAGGAGCCGGTCCCAGCCTTCCACAATGGTAAGCTCGCTGATAAGTGCTTGCATGTACATATAATTTGAGATGTTTTTCCCTGCATGAGCATCACATTTTTCAGGTTATATTTCTCATTTCGTGTGTTTCTGTGTTCTTTCGTGCAATTAGGGTTGTGAAAAAGGTTTACGCGAAGAAAAGCAAGATTAGGTCATAATGGTGCTATGTGGAGCTCTTTTGTGCAAATACGAAGTTCAAGACACAAATCGGGTTCAAACGAGGGGGTATGTGCCAACTTCTAAAGGCTTCAAGACAATTCTTGTAGAAGGACACGAAGGCAGTCATGCTCGCTCGTTCCGATTGGTTCAAAGATTTCAAAAGCTCTCCAAGGTTTCCCATCATCAAGAAATGCCACTTGACCTTTCACATGGGCGTGTGTCCGTCCATGTGACCTCAGGAGAAGAAACGGGCGAAATCGAGGATTAGTATGAAGATTTCACAAGGCAGAAAATCCACATGGGCGTGTGGAATTTCCACACGGCCGTGTGGAATTTCCACACGGCCGTGTGGACTATCCACACGCCCGTGTAGATCCTCGAGATGGCCAATTATAAAGCCGTTCTGAAGCGTTATCCAGGGGATCATCTTCTAACTTTGGAAGGAGGCGACGGCTAGGGTTCAGGAGGTTCTTGCTACACTTTGGGGGCGCTTCTTCACCGGTTTCATCATCATTCCCTTCCAAGGAGAGCCATTGGGGGAGCCTTCGACGACTCGATTCGGCGAGGTGTGCCTTAGGCTTGGAGGAAGGGATTCTTTGAAGAAGAAGGAGAAGTTCCCATAGTCTATCAACACGAAGCTTAAGGGGGTTTTCTTTATGGATTTCTTGCACTTATCTTCATTTATTTTGATGAACTTGTATTGCTCCATGGAGAGCTAAACCCCTAGTGGGTACTTGGACTTGTAAACCCTAGATTTCCTATGTTTCATTGACTTTAATGCTTTTATTCAATTTGAGTTTGAATTTGAGTTTCAATCTTGTTTGCTTAATTGTTTCTCCCTTAGAGTGACACTAGGGTTGAGGGCTAATCCAATCATCCTTTTGACGAGTGACCATCACCATTAGGATTAGATTAATCAAGATTGGAGGGGGTTGAGAGGGTGAGTTGAGAGGTAGCGACACGTCCCCTTTCCCCTCCGGTGTGGTTCTCCCTACCTTCTTATTCCAAGTATTACCTTCGATCTCAAAGAGAGTTAGGCGTTGAGAGAGGCCTTTCCGCCGGGACTTATTTGTGATTAGGGATCTTTCGCCTGGACCAAAGGGATTGATCTATAGTTGGGAATAGGGTTTACCACTTGGAATCCCTAGAGCATAGCGCAGTCATACGTGGTGTGAGGCGTCGAGAGTCTTCTCTCCGCCGGGACATCGTAGGGGACTAGTCAAGGTTGACCTTAGATTTGGGACCTTGTATCTCTGGATTCCACGACTCTTGAAATCTCTATTGAATAAGAGTACTTGAAGTCTTGCACGTGAAACAAGTATTCTAGGGGGAGCATTGTCCGAGTACCCCATCTTCTTATTGATCTTTTTCTCCGACCTAGCTTTCATTTTCAGCACTTTGTTTCTACTACTTTCTGATTTTATTTTCTTTCAACAACAATTGGTTTATCTTTGATTACTTAACAAACTGTGATTGTTCTTACGTCTACTCCCTGTGGATTCGACTACCCACCCGTTTGGGTACTTTATTACTTCGACACCCGTGCACTTGCGGAGTACACACGCAAGGGTGTGTCACTCGCGCACCTCATCGGCCAAGTCAATCTCCTCGAGTGCCTTCCAATCAATTACGCGCGCCTGCCCGAATTTGAGACGCTGTAAGCGCTCATATCGCTGTTGATGCTCAGGGACGGCGAACTCCAATTCCTCGGGAGGAGAAGGCTCCCGAGCGGCGCTAGAATGCTTGTGGGCGACCTTCTTGGTCCTAGGGGCCATATCTGTGGAAATCAGGGCAAGTTAGTGCAAAATTTCGCTATGCAGAAATCCACATGGGCGTGTGGATGATCCACACGCCCTTGTGGATCATCCTCCTCATCCACACGGGCGTGTGGATGGGCCACACGCCCGTGTGGATGCCCGCCCATGGCCAAAAGGCCATGGTCGGGTGGTTTCCACACCTTAAAACAACCCTAAATCGACAAGCATGCACACTATGATAGTTCCCTTGAAGAATTCATGCATAAAACATCAACAAATCACCAGATTTAAAATTCAAAATTCATGGCAAGAACTAGGACAACTTGGAGCTTATCGGAGATTTTTGATGAAGAAGAAGATGGGAATCGCCGGAAAAACACCCAAGAATCCTTAAATACGCTAAGGAGAGGCGTTAGGAACCCAAGAGATGCGTCTCTTTGCGTGGAGGCGTCGGAGGGAGAAAAGGCGCGAAGGTTTGAATGAAGGTTCAAGGCCTTGTCATCTCCTTTATAAACCACATGGGCTTATGAGGGTCTCACACGCCCTTGTGGATGGCCACATGGGCGTGTGGATGAGCCACACGCCCTTGTGCCTTCAAAAATCGACGCAGAACTCCACAAGGGCACTCACACGGGTGTGTGAGTGCCGGTGTGGATTAAAAACTCGAGACAGAAGGCCACAGGGGCACTCACACGGGCGTGTGAGTGCCCTTGTGGACTTGGAAAATCCACAGGGGCAGCCACACGGGCGTGTGGCTGCCCTTGTGCCTCTCTGGAAACCTGAAAATTGAATTTTCAGGTCTCACAAGCCCATGTGGATGAGCCACATGGGCGTGTGGCTCCTCAGGAGGGCCACAGGGGCACCCACACGCCCGTGTGGTTGCCCTTGTGCCCTTCTGTTTCATGTTTTTTCAATTTTTCAGCAAGGCACAGGGGCACTCACACCCCCTTGTGCCTGCCCTTGTGGATTTTCAGCACAACATGAAACACTTAAGCACAAGGCCAATTCCTTAACTTTAAATCTCTAAATCATTCTAGATCAAGCCACACATGTATAATTATCATGAAACACCAATAATAAACAATAAAAACACAGCAACGACAGAATTAACGCAAAGTCGCCTACTCAAGCTAATTATTACTGCAGAATTGAAAAACTAACTACGGAAACAATAAAATGACTTGGGTTACCTCCGAAGAAGTGCTTGTTTTACCTCATTAGCTCGACGTACCTGTTCCTCTATGGGGGCTCATGCAAGTGAAATGCCTCCTTTCCTGCAACTGCTTCTTCTCCTGAAAAATAGCGCTTCAATCTGTGCCCGTTCACCTTAAACGTCCCTTTTTCTGGGTGAGTGATTTCAACGACCCCGTGCGGTGATACTTGAGTCACTGTGTATGGTCCTGACCACCTCGATTTTAGTTTCCCTGGGAATAATCTCAAACGAGAATTGAAAAGTAACACTAAGTCGCCTTCATTGAACCCTTTCTGGAGTTTGATGTGCTTATCATGACACCGACGCATTTTCTCTTTATAAATCTTCGCATTTTCATATGCACGCAACCGCCATTCATCTAACTCGTTCAGCTGCAGCTTCCTTTGTTCTCCAGCTTGTACAAGGTCAAAATTCATCGCCTTGATTGTCCAATAAGCTTTATGCTCGAGTTCCACCGGTAAGTGACAAGATTTCCCATAAACCACACTGTATGGTGTTGTTCCCACTGGTGTCTTGTAGGCCGTACCATATGCCCAAAGTGTGTTGGTACGCCCCTTACGTAACCGCAAGTGCACGTGTCGCACAAGTAGTATAATGTACCCTTTGGGTCGGGTAGTCGAATCCAGAGGGACTCGTATAGCTTCTAATACTAACGTCCTACTCAATATCTAACCAAATCGAGAATGAAGGAGTTGACTTTGGACTGACTTCGAGGAAGTCAAGGGAATGTAAAGTTCACCAAGGGAAGATTTAGGATTGACTCGATGGAGGAGATGGGGCCCCGGGGTTGGGTTTCAGACGTTCACTAACTCAGTCTTTCTCAGTAATTATCAGGGATGTCTTCAGTTCTAAACCTAGTTATGCTATAAGCATGTGGTTTCTAGCGCTGCCGAGCCCTAAGGTGAACTCCCTCTGCTTGCAACAATCAATAAAGATTCACAAACCTAGATAGGAGAACCTAACTACCAAGCATCAAGCACTAAACAACATACAAGATAGCCAATAACCTTGATTTATTGAAATGAACAAGAGAATCATAAAAACTGCAAGTAAAGACAATGAGTTCGAGCTACAACGTCATACAACCACCCCCGGGGCTCCCTTAAGAGTTTAGCCCCTCATAATAACAACCAACAAACAAAATGCGAAAGAAATTACAACACAAGGAATTGAAAACTCCCTAATTTCTTGCATCCTTGAGGTTGTTGAAGGATCTACGATGTCGTGTAATCTCCCTCAAATCGGCCTACCATATGCTTGGCATTCCCTTGATGAAGCTGAGGTTGAACCCCCAAAGCTCTCCCTTTCTTTCTCCCAAAGATCGCCCACCAAAAGTCCCCCAAAAACCTAAGTTTTTAGGGTTTTAATGTTTTTCCGATGTGAGCACGGGCGTGCTGAAGCCGTGCAGATTACGGTCAAATAAATCTTCAGAAAACTCACAAACCTGTAATCTGCACGGGGAACAGCACGGGCGTGCTTAGTCCGTGCTGAGGCTTTGCACGATCGTGTTCAGCGAACTCAATGCTACAGTACTTCTGCTACAGTACTCGTGCTGCAGTATTTTGTGCTACAGTGATTTTGCCCCCGAAAATTCGCCAACCTGTAATTTGCACGGGGAACAGCACGGGCGTGCTTAGGCCGTGCTGAGGTTTTCACGACCGTGCTCAGCGAACTCAAGCTGTGTTGATTTGTGGCTGAATTCTCCTGCAATTTGCACGGGGAATAGCACGGGCGTGCTTAAGCCGTGCTGAGCTTGATGAGGCTTCTTCTAAGTCCTTTAGCTTCTAAAATTGTTCCAAAACACTTCTTCTTGCTTCAGGACTTTGATATCTGCATGACAAACAACGAATACCTCAAATAGCACTGTACTTGGAGAATTACAGCCAAAATATTCAATAATGATGACGGTAAAGCATCCAATACATATATATGAAATGCGCTCATCATGTGTCATCTAGACGTTCGGACCAGCCCTTCCGGTTGTGTTCCACCGATTTCGCTAGAATTCTCTTTAACTCCCTATTTGTTACCTCGACCTGGCCGCTTGTTTGCGGGTGGTACGGAGTGGCTAGCCGATGATATACTCCATATCGTTTCAGTACCTTATCGAGCTGCACATTACAAAAATGAGTCCCTCTATCACTAATGATGATCCTGGGAGTACCAAAACGAGCGAACAGGCGCTTGAGAAATCTAACTACAGTTCTAGCGTCGTTTGTGGGGAGAGCTTGTGCCTCAACCCACTTGGACACATAATCCACGGCGACTAGAATATATCGGTTTCCATTTGAACAAGGGAATGGTCCCATAAAGTCAATACCCCAAACATCGAACACCTCACAGAACTGAATAGGATTTTGAGGCATCTCGTCCCGTCTAGACAAATTACCAGCTCTTTGACATTTATCACAGCTTTGAATGAATTGATGAGCATCTTTAAATATGGTTGGCCAATAAAAACCTGCACCCAACACTTTCTCTGCAGTTCGGCCTGCTGCATAATGACCACCAGTGGGTCCCGAGTGGCAGTGAGTAAGGATGCTCCACCCTTCTTCCCTTGAAACACATCTTCGCACTACATGGTCTGCACATACTCGAAACAGATATGGATCTTCCCAAAGGAAATTTTTCAGGTCGGCGAAAAACTTCTTCTTTTGCTGAAATGTGAGTCCCTTAGGGAGAACCTTGCCCGAAAGATAGTTTGCAAAATCAGCAAACCATGGCGTATCAGATATTGACTGATCTTGAACTCCATACAGGTGCTCCTCTGGAGATGAGTCGTTGATTTCATGATGAATGGCTTTATCATCTTCTAAACCCTCTAGCCGGGATAAATGATCTGCTGCCAGATTTTCTGCACCCCTCTTGTCCTTGATTTCCACATCAAATTCCTGCAACAACAAAATCCAACGAATTAGTCTTGGTTTGGCATCAGCCTTGCTCATGAGATAACGAAGGGCCGAATGGTCTGTGAAAACAATCACTCTAGATAAGATTAAATAAGGTCTGAATTTATCAAAAGCAAAAACTACAGCCAGCAATTCTTTTTCTGTAGTTGTATAATTTTCTTGGGCACTTGTCAATGTCTTGCTCGCATAATAGATTGGTTGAAAGTTTTTGTCTCTTCGTTGTCCCAACACAACCCCAACTGCATGGTCACTGGCATCACACATGAGCTCAAAGGGAAGGTTCCAATGAGGTGTGATCAGGATTGGTGAATGAGTAAGTTTTTCCTTTAATAAGCTGAAAGCGGATACACACTCATCATTAAACTCAAAATGGGCATCCTTTTCCAAGAGCTTGGTAAGCGGTCGAGTGATCTTGGAAAAGTCTTTTATGAAGCGGCGATAGAACCCCGCATGCCCCAAGAAGCTGCGAATTGCCCTGACGTTAGTTGGTGGTGGTAGCTTCTCAATTGTTTCAATCTTTGCTCTGTCCACTTCGATTCCCTGGCTAGAGATTTTATGCCCTAGCACTATCCCCTCTTGCACCATGAAGTGACACTTTTCCCAATTCAAGGAAAGATTCGTTTCCTCGCACCGCATGAGTACCCTTTCCAAGTTCTTAAGACATGCGTCAAAAGA
The DNA here is from genome assembly GCA_902712375.1 of Dioscorea dumetorum. NCBI lineage: Eukaryota > Viridiplantae > Streptophyta > Magnoliopsida > Dioscoreales > Dioscoreaceae > Dioscorea > Dioscorea dumetorum. Next base: position 9,475,090 of record CACTHL010000128.1, on the reverse strand, counting down.
ATCGCCGAACACAGAAAAGTCATCCATAAAGACCTCCATGACATCCTCCAATAGCTCATCAAAAATGGCTGTCATGCATCTTTGAAATGTGGCTGGTGCATTACATAACCCGAATGGCATCCTCCTGTATGCAAACGTACCATAGGGGCATGTGAATGTTGTTTTTTCTTGATCTTCAGGGGCGATCGGGATCTGAAAATACCCAGACATGCCATCCAGAAAACAATAGAACTGATGACCTGCGAGGCGCTCTAGCATTTGATTAATAAAAGGGAGAGGGAAATGATCCTTTCTTGTGGCGTCATTTAATCTTCGGTAATCAATGCACACATGCCAACCGGTTACTGTACGTGTGGGTATCAGCTCGTTCTGCTCGTTCTTCACCACAGTCATACCCTCCTTCTTCGGCACTACTTGAGTAGGACTCACCCAAGCACTATCTGATATAGGGTAAATAATGCCTGCATCAAGGAGCTTCACCACCTCTGCTTTTACTACTTCCTTCATGTTTGGATTAAGCCTTCGTTGAGGTTGGATGACTGTTTTATAGTTGTCTTCCATCAGAATCTTATGCTTGCAAAAGGATGGGTTTATCCCTTTGATGTCTAAAATCTTCCATGCAATAGCAGCTTTATGTGCTTTCAATAAAACCACCAGTGTTTCTTTTTGTGATGCAGAGAGGTTGGAAGCAATGATTACCGGCAACTTCGACCCTTCGGCTAGGAAGGCGTACTCTAGATGGTCAGGTAATGTCTTCAATTCTAGCTCAAGGGGTTCTTCCACTGAAAGCCGTAATCGATTACCCAGTTTCTGCTCAATTTCTTCGAAGCCCTTGTGTTCATTTTCAGGTTCCTCCTCGAATACCTCCAGTTCTGGCTGAGCTGATATGACAATCTCTGAATCTTCAGGATAGTCTTCTAGGATGCCTATGCTACAAATTTCTGCAGCTAGGATTTGATCAATATCTTCTATGGAATCATCATCTCCATCTGAATTACGTTCTGCCACAGCAACTTTATCTGCCATGATCATATTAAACTGTGCCATTGCTTCTTTCAGATTAACTTCAGGTTCTTCATTAAAGGAGAGGATTGCCGACTTATCAAATTGGTCCAGTAAGCTTCCAAGATCTGCACCGTGATATGAATTCCCGAACCCAGTGATCGAGTCTTCTTGGCTCCATTTGTAAGTTGCAACTAATTGTTCTACCTTCTCTTCATTCGTCGCCATTACTCCTTTCAATATCTCCAGTATTTCCTTCGTATTGAACATAATCCTTGGGCACAATAAAAGACACAAAATGAGTATCAGACAATGAAAGTAGAGAATATGGAATAGAAAACAGTAAAATAAATGAATGGCTAAAGTAACAAAATACTAGCGTTCCTAATATCCTGTTCCCCGGCAACGGCGCCAAAAACTTGATGCGTCTCCGCAACAACACAACAGGGTGATGTGTGTCAGCCCCTTGCGTTACCGCAAGTGCACGGGTCGTCAAGTAATAAAAGTGGACCCAAAGGGTCGGGTTGTCGAACCACAGGGAACATAAATACTAGTAATAGCCCCTCTTTTGTTATCTAGCCTAATGAATGTAGTGTGTGATGATCTAATGGCCAACACTAAGAGTGTCACCACAAGTGCGCAGGAAATAAAAGGAAAAGAGTTCTCAATCAATAAAGTGAGGTATCCGGACAATGCTCCCCCTAGGATTCGGGTGTTGGATGTAGATTACAAGTGTTTCTAAACGAAAACAATGAGTCGTGGGTATCCTAAGATATCACGGCCCCTGCCTCCAGGTCGCCGATAACTAGTCCCCTACGAGGTCCCGGCGGAGAATTCTCTCGACGCCTCACACCACCTATGACTGCTTAAAGCTCTAGGGATCCCAAAGATATAACCAATTCCTAAAAGTAGATCTAACCCTGCCTCCAAGTGAAAGATCCCTAACCCCTTACGAGGTCCCGGCGGAGAATTCTCTCGACGCCTCACACCACATATGGTTGCTTGACACTTAGGGAATATGGAGATAGGAAATATCTGTCGGAAGGGAAAGGGGACACTCCGCTATCTCACGGCTCACCCTCTCAACCCTCTTTACTCTTGGTAATTCTAAACCTAGTGGTGATCTCTCTCTTCACTAGATTGAATAAAACATGCAAGGCAATTAATAATGAAATCAAAAGCACGAACAAGCATTAAGAACTCAAGAGTAAAACTCAAACTGATAAATTCGAATAGAAACACAATGTAAATCTAATGAAAATAAGAATCCTAGGCTTTACATGTCCGAATACCCTCTAGGGGCTTAGCTCTCCATGGAGCGAGTCAGAAAACAAATAATAAATTGAGAATAAAGTTCCAAAGACATAAAGAATAACCCCCTTAAATCGGTGATGATGGTCTTGATGGGTAGTTTCCACGTCTGGATTGAATCCACTGCGAAGCTAGGTCGCCGATGGCTTCCATGATGCTATGACGGAGGAGGAATCGATCCAAGTTGGTGAGGAAAGCTTCCCAAAGCCGCAAAGAACTCCTTCCAAGCCGTAGCCGCCTTGTCTCTCGAAAGTGGCCGAAAAGATCCCTAAAAATTATCACAATGCGGCTTTTATAATTTGAATTTGGGGCTTTACGTGGGCATCCACACGGGCATCCACATGCCCGTCATGTACTGTAGCCACACGCCAGTGTGGAATTTCCACACGGGTGTGTGGAGTACTTTTGCTACAGTACTGCTACATTACTTCTACAGTACTTTTGCTACAGTACTCCGCTACAAAGCCCTGTTTGCACAAAAGAACACAAAACACACCTTGTTAATGCTAAAACCTGATAAAAGTGATGCTCAATGCATGTAAACTGATATTATAAAATATATATAATCAAGCACTTATCAGCCCCATCTCCTCCATCGAGTCAAACCTCAATCTTCCCTTGGTGAATTTCCCATTCCCTTAACTTCCTCGAAGTTAATCCAAAGTCAATTCCTTCATCTTCTGTTTGGTTAGATATTAAGTAGGACGTTAGTATTAGAAGCTATACCAGTCCCTGTGGATTCGACTACCCGACCCAAAGGGTACACTTTACTACTTGTGCGACCCGTGCACTTGCGGTTACGCAAGGGGCGTACCACCGAGGAACAATTGTATCGTATTCAATTGACACAAGGCGATGACATCCCGTGGTTTGCAGATATTGCCAATTACCTAGCTGCGGGTATCATCCCGAAAGGGTTCATAACCCAACAACGAAAGAAATTTTTCATAGACCTTAAACACCACATGTGGGAAGACCCTTATTTATTTCGGGTATGTGCAGATCAAGTAGTTCGCTGTTGTGTTGGCCAAGTTGAAGGTCAGGAGATTATTAAGCATTGTCATGAGGGACCCACTGGAGGTCACTATAACGCCAACCGCACCACGAGAAAAGTGTTGGACGCTGGGTTTTAGTGGCCAACACTGTTTCAGGATGCTCAATACCATGTTCGAACTTGTGATCGCTGTCAGAGGACAGGTAACATATCTCGTCGAGATGAAATGCCTCAAAACACCATCCAGGTGTGCGAAGTTTTTGATGTCTGGGGGATAGATTTCATGGGTCCGTTCCCGGCTTCGCGGGGTAACAAGTTCATCTTAGTAGCGGTAGATTATGCCGCTAGATGGGTGGAAGCTCAGTCCCTCCCAACAAGCGATGCAAGATCGGTAGTTCAATTTTTAAAAAAACTCTTCTCCCGATTCGGTACTCCAAGGACAATCATTAGTGATCGGGGTGGCACATTTTTGCAATACCCAATTTGAAAAGATCCTCAAACGATACGGAGTTCGACATCATACCTCAACTGCTTATCATCCCCAGACTAGCGGGCAAGACTATAAGACGGAACTATATCATCGGAAGGATTGGTCCAACCAACTATAAGACGCTTTGTGGGCCTACAGAACTGCCTACAAGACACCCATTGGGAGTAGTCCCTATCGCCTAGTGTAAGGCAAGGCCTGTCACTTACCCGTGGAACTCGAACATAAGGCATACTGGGCAACAAAAGTTTTGAATTTCGATTTCCAAGCGGTAGGAGAAAAAAGGAAAATGCAACTGAACGAACTCGATGAATGGAGTGCTTTTTCTTATGAAAACTCACGAGTATAAAAGGAAAGGGCAAAATTTTATCGCGATCAGAGGATTAAGCAAAACAAGCGGTTTGCAAAAGGGGATCAGGTCCTCTTATACAACTCCCGTCTCCGTTTATTTCAGGGGAAACTCAAGTACCGATGGTCAAGACTGTAGAAGTTCGACCTTTTTCGCTTCTCTTGTGCTTTGTTTCTTGTGTAAAAGTTGTGTGTTTAAGTTTTTGTCGAGTTTTATTTTGTTGGGATCTTAGTTAAGGTCTTTTTGAGAGGTTTTAGATGGGGGAAAAGTGTTTTAAAAGGTGTAAGCAAGGAAGGGACCTTGTGGGCACTTAGTGTGCCCGCAAGGAGCCAAAATAGGGGCCTTGCGGCCTCCCATGCGCCCGCATGGGAGCCCGCAAGGACCGCAGACCATGCGGGCTCCCATGCGGGCGCATGGGAGGCCGCATGGCTTCCTGGTTGAGGCCTCGCGGCCTCCCTTGCGCCCGCAAGGGAGCCCGCAAGCCCTCCCGCCCTTTGGGGCTTACATATACCGATTTGAAACTCAAATGACCTTTATAATTACCGGGTTTACCCCTAGACAGAGACGTGGAGTTTGTTATAGATTTGTTGCCTGGTACAACTCCCATTTCTATACCACCTTATAGGATGGCGCCTGCGGAGTTAAAGGAGTTGAAAACTCAGTTGCAAGATCTGGTTGAGAAGGGTTTTATACGTCCAAGTATATCACCCTGGGGCGCACCTGTCCTCTTTGTGAAGAAGAAGGATGGATCTTTGAGGCTGTGTATTGATTATCAACAACTGAATAAGGTGACAATTAAGAACAAGTACCCATTGCCGAGGATTGATGATTTGTTTGATCAATTAAAAGGGGCAAAGGTGTTCCCCAAGATTGATTTGAGGTCTGGGTACCATCAGTTGAAGATTACGTCAGAAGATGTACAGAAGACTGTATTTCGGACACGATATGGACATTATGAGTTTTTGGTGATGCCGTTTGGTTTGACTAATGCTCCTGCAGCTTTTATGGATCTGATGAACAGGGTGTTTAGGCCTTATCTGGACAAGTTTTTCATTGTGTTTATTGATGATATTTTGCTGTACTCATATTCCAATGAGGAGCATGCTCAACATTTGAGGATTGTATTGCAAACTCTCCGGGAGAGGCGGTTGTTTGCTAAGTTTGCTAAGTGTGGGTTTTGGCTTTATGAAGTGGGATTCCTTGGGCATGTGGTGTCAGGAGAAGGGATCTCGGTGGATCCAAAGAAGGTGGAAGCCATTGTTGATTGGGAAAGGCCGAAGAATGTTACTGAAGTTCGAAGTTTTCTTGGTCTTGCGGGTTATTATAGGAGGTTTGTGGAAGGGTTTTCTGCGATTGCATTACCTTTGTCAAAGTTAACTCGTAAGGAAGTGAAGTTCTCTTGGAATGATTAGTGTGAGAAGTGTTTTCAGACTTTAAAGGATCGAGTGACATCAGCTCCTCTGCTTACTTTGCCAGAAAATGAGAAAGAGTTTGTGGTTTTCAGCGATGCCTCTCGGCAGGGTTTAGGTTGTGTATTGATGCAAGAAGGAAAGGTAGTTGCCTATGCTTCTAGATAGTTGAAACAACATGAGTTGAATTATCGTACTCATGATTTGGAGTTGGATGCGGTAGTGTTTGCTTTGAAGATTTGGAGGCATTATCTTTATGGGGAAAGATGTCGGATTTTCACAGACCATAAAGTTTTGAAGTATCTTTTCACTCAGAAGGACTTGAATTTGAGGCAGTGGCGATGGTTGGAATTAATAAAAGATTATGATTTTATAATCGATTATCACCCAGGAAAGGCCAATGTGGTAGCTGATGCTTTGAGTAGGAAATATAGTTCGGTGGCTGTTTTGAGGGTGCCCTATTTGCAAATTTTGTCTGCAATGAAGAGCTTGAAGTTGAAACTAGAGACTGAGGATAGTATAGCCTTAGTGGCCAGTTTTGTGGTGAGACCTTCGCTGTTGGAACGTATTAAGGAGCTTCAGAGTGTTAATGAAGAGTTGGTGCAAGAGGTGAAGAAGTTGCAGGCCGGGGAGACTAGTGAATTTAGATTGAGAGATGATGGAACCTTGGAGTTGCGAGGACGTTTTGTGTTCCATCGGATTCTGAGCTGAGGAAAGCTATTTTGGAGGAAGCTTATTCTTCAGCTTATGCGGTTCATCCTGGGAGTAGCAAGATGTATAGAACCATTAAGGAGAGCTATTGGTGGCCAGGAATGAAGAGGGAGATAGCAGAGTTTGTGGCTAAGTGTTTGGTATGTCAGCAAGTTAAGGCAGAACACCAAAGGCCATCTGGGTTCTTACAACCCCTTCCTATCCCAGAATGGAAGTGGGATCATGTGACGATGGATTTTGTGGTTGGTTTACCACGATCGCCTTGAGGTTGTGATGCAGTGTGGGTGATAGTGGATAGACTAACAAAGTCGGCACATTTCTTAGCAGTGCATACTAAGTACTCTTTGGAGAAATTGGCAAAGTTATACATTAATGAGATAGTAAGTGTCAGAGCCCCAACCGATCAGCTGCGGCCGTGCGGCACCTGACATGCACCATAGCGATAGGTCAGCCTTTCCTTGCAAGAACAGTACGTTAATCCTGTTTGCATTACAAAGTATAGCGGAAATAAGAAGAAGCGAGCAAATCCGGAATACACGTCGGTACGAGAAACACGACACAAAGAAACCCATTTTGAGAGAGAAAAACATAAAACTCTCATAGTGTCGGAGATACTCATCCAACAGAGTATTGATCCTCTCCGTCTGCCCATCCGCCCACGGATGATTCGCTATTGAAAACTTCAACTCTGTGCCCAACAACTCGAACAACGTCGTCCAGAACCGCTGATGCGTCTCCGCAACAACACAACAGGGTGATGTGTGTCAACCCCTTGCGTTACCGCAAGTGCACGGGTCGTCAAGTAATAAAAGTGGACCCAAAGGGTCGGGTTGTCGAACCACAGGGAACAGAAGTACTAGTAATAGCCCCTCTTTTGTTATCTAGCCTAATGAGTGTAGTATGTGATGATCTAATGGCCAACACTAAGAGTGTCACCACAAGTGCGCAGGAAATAAAAAGGAAAAGAGTTCTCAATCAATAAAAGTGAGGTATCCGGACAATGCTCCCCCTAGGATTCGGGTGTTGGATGTAGATTACAAGTGTTTCTAAACGAAGACAATGAGTCGTGGGTATCCAAAGGTATAACGGCCCCTGCCTCCAGGTCACCGATAACTAGCCCCCTACGAGGTCCCGGCGGAGAATTCTCTCAACGCCTCACACCACATATGACTGCTTAAAACTCTAGGGATCCCAAAGATATGACCAATTCCTAAAAGTAGATCTAACCCTGCCTCCAGGTGGAAGATCCCTAACCCCCTACGAGGTCCCGGCGGAGAATTCTCTCGACGCCTCACACCACATATGGTTGCTTGACACTTAGGGAATATGGAGATAGGAAATATCTGTCGGAAGGGAAAGGGGACACTCCGCTATCTCACGGCTCACCCTCTCAACCCTCTTTACTCTTGGTAATTCTAAACCTAGCGGTGATCTCTCTCGTCACTAGATTGAATAAAACATGCGAGGCAATTAATAATGAAATCAAAAGCACAAACAAGCATTAAGAACTCAAGAGTAAAACTCAAACTGATAGATTCGAATAGAAACACAATGTAAATCTAATGAAAATAAGAATCCTAGGGTTTACATGCCCGAATACCCTCTAGGGGTTTAGCTCTCCATGGAGCGAGTCACAAAACAAATAATAAATTCAGAAATAAGTTCCAAAGACATAAAGAATAACCCCCTTAAATCCGTGATGATAGTCTCGATGGGTAGTTTCCACGTCTGGATTGAATCCACTCCGAAGCTAGGTCGCCGATGGCTTCCTTGACGCTATGACGGAGGAGGAATCGATCCAAGTTGGTGAGGAAAGCTTCCCAAAGCCGCAAAGAACTCCTTCCAAGCCCTAGCCGCCTTCTCTCTCGAAAGTGGCCAAAAAGATCCCAAAAAATTATCACAAGGCGGCTTTTATAATTTGAATTCGGGGCTTTACGCGGGCATCCACACGGCCATCCACACGCCCGTGTGGAAATTCCACACGGGCGTGTGAAGCACTCTGCTACAGTACTGCTACAGTAATTTGCTACAGTGATTCTACAGTAGATGCTACAGTGATTTTTCCCGAAGTCTTCCTTGGAGTCCACACGGTCGGGCACACGCTCGTGTGGTAGGGTGTGTGGCTTTCTATGCTTTGAAATCCTCAAGAACTTTCTTCTGCTTTGTACGGAAGCTGGGACATGGGCGTACTACTGCCTTTGTGCCCTTTCGGTTTGTGTAATGACTTGTACTCCTCCGAAAGTTGGCAACACCCCCATGCATATGAACACAGCTTCTGATTGTGGTCTTGGAACGTGTCATCACACCCTATCTTTGCTTCTTCCTGTATGTCATGTCTCCAAAGCCCTGTTTGCACAAAAGAACACAAAACACACCTTGTTAATGCTAAAATCTGATAGAAGTGATGCTCAATGCATATAAACTGATATTATAAAATATATATAATCAAGCACTTATCAACCGCCCAGTAAAGCGAACACCTCGATCGCTTATGATGTCTCCCGGTACCCCAAAGTGCTTCACCACATGCTTCAGGAACAGCTCAGCCACCTCTGCTGAACACTCTACCTGTGCGGGTATGAATACCGCATACTTTGTGAATCGATCCACGACCACCATCACTGTCGACATCTCTTCCACCTTAGGAAATCCGGAGAAAAATGGCTTTTCCGGAACACTCAACGGCTGGAGAAGACCGGCCTCCCGTCTTCTTTCTGACTTGTCTTGTTGGCACATGAAACGCGTCTTCACATATGCTTCAAAGTCTTCGCCCATATCCGGCCCATAACAATGTCTTGTGAGCAAGGTCTTCATTCGCTCACGACCGGGATGTCCCGCCCATGGAACATCATGATGCTCTCTCAAGAGCTCCTACCGAATCTTCCCTCCTTTCGGCACATAGAGTCTGTTGCCTCTCGGTCCAGCCCCGCGGCTGGTCCTTCTTCAACAACTCGGTGAGCGGCACGACCTTCTTTGGACGGTGCAGGCCAGTCCAAAACCACCGCCACCTTAGCCCGACCCTACGGACTTCACCCCGAGAAATGATATTTCTCCAACTTCACAACAGTTGTCACTCCCTCCATCTTGATAATCCCTGCTTCAAGTGAACAATGTGATCCACCATAGGATTCACCACAAACACCGTGTTTGGTTCAACGCTCGGTGGTCCGCGCACAGTCGAAGAGAGCACTCCCGCTTCTTCTGGAACAACACCAGCGCATGCCCTCTGGCTAAATGAAACCATTATCAAGCTTTGTGAGTCATATCCTCAACTCTGTCAACTCCAAGTGTGACATAGGGAGCCCGGGCAGGGGTTCGCAGCCCGGCATCAACTCCATCTGGTGATCTACTGCACACCGGGGTGAGAGTTCATGGGGTAGTTCCGGCGGCACCACGTCTTGAAACTCCGTCAAGACTTCAGCCATAACTGAAGGTAGATCACTCACCAGATCATCCTGCACTTCCAATACAGCAGCAACATAACTGAGTTCTCCATAACCTAGCCCTTGCACCCTCTGGTGCGCAGAAAGCGTCGGTTTCTTCCCTTTCTTCTCCTTTGCTGCCACTCACGCTACAAAGCATGGGTTCTTCTCATCCATAAGAAGACCACCCAAATGTGGAACAACAGCGGCCTTCACAGACTTGAGGACCTCTATCCCCGGTAACAACTCGAAATCATCTGATGTGACCGCCAGCAGATCTTCCCAGTCACCGCCTGTGCATGAGAGTTGACTTGCTTCCGCTCGGCTCGTGTGCGTCCCTACGCTCAGTCCCCACCGAGTCGCCACATCCTCCTTGATGAAAGTGTAAGTTGCGTCTGTATCCACCCTCCCTTGTATGGTCCTTCCATTCAAGGTCAGCTCCACATAGATCAGAGAATCCACCGCCCTGTCACTCTTGACAGTCTTCTAGGCACCCAACAGTTGTAAAGGACTCATCCTTGCTGGGTCCTCCAAATCGCTTTCTGACTTATTTCTAAGCGCGACCAACTTCTCACGCTTAGGGCAATCCTTTGCCATATGTGGTCCTTCGCAGATGAAACATCCACTCATCTTGCCTGAACCACTCGCTGCTCTTCCATTATCCCTGGGTCTATTCCATCTGGCCTGACCGGTGGGCTTCCACCTTAGGAACCCATCTCCGGTCCCTCTCTCAACTGGCTTCTTGTCTTTGGATCTGAACTTCGCCTTCTCACCCTCTCCACCGGGTAAGGTTTGCAAGTCCACCAGTGCTTCAGCTGCAATGATCGCTGAGGTCAGGTCCTTCGCGCCCTGTCTCCGTACCTCGATCTGGGCCCAACTCTGGACTCCCGTAAGGAAGTTAAACAACTTGTCCTCCTCGGACATATCCCTGATATCCAGCATCAGTGATGAAAACTCCTTCACGTACTCTCGGACAGTGCCTGTCTGCAGTAGCTCCTTCAGATTTGTGCGAGCTACCCAAGCAGTGTAGCCAGGCAAGAATTGCTCCCGCAATTCCTTCTTCAACTCGACCCACGAGTTCGAACTTGTTCGACCCGCCTGAGCGTCTTCCTGCTGACGAGTTCGCCACCATAGCTTAGCAGCGCCAGTAAGGTACATCCCGACCAACGGGACCTGCTCATGGCCCAGCACCCTTGCAGCCTTAAAGTACTGATCCACATCCCAAAGAAAGTTCTCCAGCGTCTTGGCACTCCTTGCGCCATCAAATGGGGAAGGTTCGGGGCCCTTCACTCTCGTGGGCGCCTCCCACGAGACCGGTGAAGCGCTAGCTTCCTTGAGTCGGCCGACCTCTGCCTCCAGAAACTGCACCTTCGTCTTCAGGACTTCAACAGTCTTCTGGCTCTCGCGATATCCCATCGCAAGGTCTTCTACCATCTTCGACAGGTTCTCGAGCTGATCATCGACACTCCCGACGACATTCTCCAAGCGCTCTGCTGTCTCCTCAAGGCGATCCATACGATCCTTCTTGCTAGTCGCCATCTCCACCGTCTTCACCTGTGTGTCTTCCCGCGCTTCGCTTCACGCCACGAACTCGTAGCTCTGATACCAACTGTCACAGCCCCAACCGATCAGCTGCGGCCGTGCGGCACCTGACATGCACCATAGCGACAGGTCAGCCTTTCCTTGCAAGAACAGTACGTTAATCCTGTTTGCATTACAAAGTATAGCGGAAATAAGAAGAAGCGAGCAAATCCGGAATACACGTCGGTACGAGAAACACGACACAAAGAAACCCATTTTGAGAGAGAAAAACATAAAACTCTCTTAGATTGAGAAATGTTTACAACCATGGCCAAAACCAACACCAAGTGGCCTTGTCTTCTCCCAAAGACACATTTGACCCTATTACAAGAGCTACCCCAAATCCAAGGTTGATTGAGCCCCATGGCCAATACCGGCCTGGCGTGAATACCCTGACTTCACTTAGCTTGCAGTGTCCTCTGACTCGACTGTAGCTTTAACCAGCCACCCTTGGTCACAGCGCGTAGCAGTACCGGTGACGCGCGGTAATACCGCGTGCCATCCTCGCCCCTGGCTCGGCAACGCTCCCGGCCACGTGCCTACTTGCATACGCCTGTGTAAAACCTTGTGAGATCCGGAATCAGCTCTCGGTCAACCGGCCTGATCAAGTGTCCCGCCCCGCCTAGACTTTGCTAGAGATCCAACACTCTACATGATGAAGTCCTGCGACACTTGACTCTTGGTAAGGGGCGCGCCTGCCCCACTCGCTCATCGGCCACGCGCACGCCCACGGTCCGGCGAGCGCGCGCGTCTCACGGTCTCAGCCCATGATCATGCGGGGTATTTCACCCGCCCTTGGTCCCGACACAACACAAGCGCCGCGCCACCTGCGCACGCTACCAAATCCACGCAGCTGTGCGCCCTCGTGGCTTGGTCTATGTGATACTGTATGCCGGCTGACCAAGTGTAAGGTCATCAACCCTTACAGTTAGGTTGCATGGGGTGCCAACTTTGATAGTTTCAGATTGAGACCCAGATTTACTTCCCGTTTTTGGCCTAGGTTTCAGGAGGCCTTGGGTACGACTTTGAAGTTCAGTACTGCTTATCATCCTCAAACAGATGGTCAGTCTGAGAGGACCATTCAGACCCTCGAGGACATGTTGAGTTCTTGTGTGATAGGTTTCCAAGGGAGTTGGGAGCAACATTTGGCATTAGTGGAGTTTGCCTATAATAATAGCTTCCAAGCAAGCATTGCTATGGCTCCGTATGAAGCTTTGTATGGAAGAAAGTGCAGAACTCTTCTTTGTTGGGATGAAGTGGGAGAAAGGAAACTTCAAAGTGTGGAGTTGATTGATCGAACGGTTGAGAAAGTAGCAGTGATTAGAGGTAGATTGAAAGCAGCTCAAGACAGGCAAAAGAGTTATGCCGATAACCGTAGAAGATTTTTGGAGTTTCAGGTTGCGGATAAAGTATTCTTGAAGATCTCTCCTTGGAAAGGGGTAATTTGGTTTCGTGGAAGGGGAAAGTTGAATCCCCGATATATAGGTCAATTTGTGATCCTAGAGAGGATTGGACCGGTGGCATACCGATTAGAATTACCGCCTGAGTTGGAGAAGATTCATAATGTGTTCCATGTTTCCATGTTGAAGAAGTATATCCCTGACCCTTCTCATTGTCTTGAAGCTCCACCGGTAGAGTTAAGAGAAGATTTGAAATTTGAAGTGCAACCGATAGAGATCCTTGATTCTCAAGTAAAAACTCTTCGGCGGAAGATTATTCCGATGGTTAAAGTGCTTTGGAGAAATGATGTAGTTGAAGAGGTAACTTGGGAACCTGAGGATGTGATGAAGAGCAAGTATCCCCTTTTGTTTGAATCTTGAGGTATGCCAAAAAAATTTCGAGGCTGAAATTTCTTTAAGGGGGGTAGGTTGTGGAAGTTCGACCTTTTTCGCTTCTCTTGTGCTTTGTTACTTGTGTAGAAGTTGTGTGTTTAAGTTTTTGTCGAGTTTTGTTTTGTTGGGATCTTAGTTAAGGTCTTTTTGAGAGGTTAAAAGATGGGGGAAAAGTGTTTTAAAAGGTGTAAGCAAGGAAGGGACCTTGCGGGCACTTAGTGTGCCCGCAAGGAGCCAAAATAGGGGCCTTGCGGCTTCCCATGCGCCCGCATGGGAGCCCGCAAGGACCGCAGGCCCGAAGACCATGCGGGCTCCCATGCGGGCGCATGGGAGGCCGCATGGCTTCTGGTGGTGATCCCGCGAGCGCACGGGGTCGTCAAGTAATAAACCACTCGCGCACGCACAAGTGGGTCGTATTCCCAGGGCCCGAGAATCTATCCTTACTTTCTTCTCGCAATGTTGTCTAACCGATCAAACTCGAGAGTAAAATATGAAAATGCAAATACAAGAAATAAATGCAATTCAGAATGCTAAATAACCAGGGCATTAAAAGGGGGAAATCAAGGTGAGAAAGCGGTCACGGATGAGGATCCCCTCAGGGGCTACTGAAGTGTACAGGATGCTGGATTAGCATGTAAATGGCTTGTTGGACCGAGAAACCCTAGATTAGGTCAACCCGATGGTCACGGTAGTTGACCCCTAATCCGGTACGAGTATTGAATATGGGATCTACCCGTACAAATTCTCATACGATTGCAAAGGGCGAGGTGGTTTTCTCAAACTAAGGTTGAATCACAAATGAGTAATTAACCCTAGAATTGGAGGGGCACAAATACCCGATGGTCACGGCGTATTCATACGTATTTCCCTTCCAAGCTTGGTGAGTCTAACACTAGGGCAATGGTCATGCAACCTAGTATTGCCTAAGTAGAGATACACAGAGTTCTCATGCATACCCTAACATTCAAGAGCACCAAACAAGGATCAAAAACAAGTCTACAAACATTAATTAGCACCAAGCATCCAAAATACACAAGTTCGTCCCCAAGGTTCACCTACATCCGGTGACCTTGGGGTTTAGTTGTTCATAATCTCAAAATACATACTCAAAAGCATGAAAACAACTAAATAAAGCATAATCACTCCCTCAAAGATGAAAATGTAGTTCCGAAGACGCCACTCAAGAGGTGGCTTCCCTTGTCCTCAACGCACTCTCCTCAAAGATCTCGCCGTGAAAACGCCCTCAAAGCCCTCCTCCAAGCCGGATTTGATGATGGTGGTGTGTAGCTCCAAGGAGAAGGCCAAGTCCCCTTTCCAAATGCCCTAAAAATTCTTTTAAATCAAGACATCGCGATGCCTTGCGGGTGGCCTTGCAGGCGCAAGGTTGCCCGCAAGGCATCCAGAGAGTTTCTCAGAATTTTTTCCTTTCGGTGCTACAGTACCTGCTACAGTATCGTGCTATAGTAATTATGCTACAGTACGACTACAGTGATGAAGCCCAAAAACGCCGTATTTGGTGTCGATTTCTTCATGAATACGTTCTTGAGCTTATTTTGCTTATTTCGGGCCTGTAACACAAGTAAAGCAACTTTAAAACAAGAAAATAGAAAACAACTTAACATAAAGAGAGAATAAACTATACACAAGTACGTATAAAATACGTATATTTAGACGTTTATCAGCTTCCTGGTTGAGGCCTCGCGGCCTCCCTTGCGCCCGCAAGGGAGCCCGCGAGCCCTCCCGCGCTTTAGGGCCTATATATACCGATTTGAAACTCAAAGGGCCTTTATAAGACCCCATTTCCCTCTCTTTTTCTCCCCATCTTGAATCCTCATTCTCCCCTCCATTAGATCTTCATTCTTGAGCTCCAAGAAAGAAGAAAGGTGTTGATCTTCCCCTCTCCTCTAGTTCTAGCAAGGTTTGAGGTGGGTTTTCTTCTCTTCTTCAATTCCTTGTTCTTTTATTCAATTCTCTATAGATCCATGAAGAATTAGTGTGGATTTAGTATGGATCTAATATTTAATTGGAATTTAGCCATAGATCTTATGTTTGGATGGTATAGGAGTCTTGATTTCATGTTTTGGTGAAGAATGAAGGAGATCCTTCATTTCTAAACCCTTGATTCTTTTAGATCCGAACCCAATTAGGGTATTCTTGATTTTATTTTGATTTTGAGCATTTAAGGATTCTATTATTGTTAATTCTTGAATCTAGAACACTTAGTAAACCCTAGAAGCCATGAGATCTAATTTTGGATCATTCTTTCCTCTCTTGTTTATTGTTTGGGTTATGTGATTGATTCTTGTTTTCCTTGGATGGTTAATTGCTTCAAGAAGGTGGATCTAAAGGCAAGGGTAAAGATCAAGTAGGCGAGTGATCCGAGTGTTCGATCTCGCCAAGTTTGTGAGTGGGAATTGTTTAATTAAAGAACTATGATCATGCTTGTTTGAATGTCCAATAATGCATGCCTTGAAATGAGAAATTCTTGATTTCAATGGATTCTTGAAGTGTTTCTTGAAAACTGAAATTATGATGCTATATGATCTTCTTAATTCTTGATTTCATTTTAATGGACTCATGAGATGATTTCCTTGAGATTTAGAAACCTTGATGTTTATGATCTTGCTTAACTATTGATTCTATTACAAAAGGCTCATGAGATGATTTCCTTGAGGCCTAGAAACCATGATAGTTTATGATCTTGTTAAATTCTTGATTATCTATATTTCATGAGGATTGGAAAATCCTATGGTTTGAACTACATGTTTTCAAGATTTGTGAATTTGAAAATTCGATGTTCTTGTTATTTTCACCGAATAAGGGTCTATGTAAACCAAATTGAGATTCTTCACGACGTTATCGTATTTGAAATGAGTTTTCAAAGAATACTCATGTGTTGATATTCTTGATGAAAATGACATTATTGTCGATGCTTTCGCACAAGGATTTACTCTTGGATTAAAAATTGTATTTTATTGGAATTTGTGATCTCTTGATGAGATATATGATTTTATAATGATACGTTTATGACGAGCCTACGGGCAAAGTATTTGTGATCTCTTGATGAGATATATGATGTTATATTGATGTGTTCATGATGAGCCTACGGGCGGGATGGATATCCCAAATGTTTCGATGGTGATATTTGGGGGATCCCCGTCTTCTGCAGAATCGAGTCTCTATGGACCGATGATGAGGACGCAAGTGCACGGGGTCGTCAAGTAATACCCTGTGTGTGACACAGGAATCGTATTCCACGGGGCCAAGGAGCTACTATTACTTCCCCATCATCTATTTCCTAGCCTAACAATACGAGCAAGGAGTACAACTACTAAAAATTAATAAGAGAGAATAAAGCTACCACTACACGCCTAATAAGCATTCAAGGGACGGACAATCAGGAGAGGGCATAATTTGGGCAGAGAATCCCCCTAGGGTTGTCATTAAGGCCAGGATTAAGGGTGATGTGTTGTGATGGTGGTTTGGACCGAGAGATTCCTAAATTAAGCTAATCCCGAATCCCTCGGTGATTAGCCCTAATCCCATACGAGTATTGACCGGAATCCCTTCCGGTCAATTCCTCCAACGATTGCAATGCACTCAGGGAATCCCGTATCAGGAGTAGACATCCTTCTGGGTCTAAACCTAACGTTCGGAGGGGTACCAAATACCCGAATCCCGCGGCGTATTGGTACATGAATCCCTTTCAGTCTATGTGAGTCTAGTACAAGGGCGATGGTCACGCTCCATGTACAACCTAGAAATTGAACAGCAGAGTTCTCATGCGGTCCAAGACAGTAAAGCACACATAGAAAGAATCACAAACCATAGAAATTCTTATAAAAGAAATTCAACATACAACACTAAATCACAAAGGATTATCACCGATAATTACAACAAAGCTACCCTAGGGTTCATCATGCCCAAATCACATACAAGTTAGTTCCTCATGAAAGAGGAACACTCATACAAATCCAAGGAACAAACAAGCATCAAGAAAAGCAAAGAACACTCCCTCTAGCTTTGGATTGCCTTGGATGGAAGAAGATCGTCGATGTCGCCGAGATCACTCCTCAAACGACGCCTTGAAGCCTTGGATCTTCCCCCAATTTCCTCCTCCGAAGTTTGCCTCCCTCTTGGTGAAGAATGGCGCGGTGGATCGCCGGAAAATGCCGCCGGCGAAGGTGGGGCGGCGGCCCAAGAAGAGGAGAAGAAGAAGATGTGAAGGATCCCCTTTTAATGCCCTAATTTTGGCTTTTAAAACCTTTTTTCGGGCATCCATATGGGCGGCCTTGCGGGCGCATGCTTGCCCGCAAGGCTCCCAGCCTTTTTCAAGAAAAACCCCGTTTCGTGCTACAGCGCCATGCTACAGTAGCCTTTTTCAAGAAAAACCCCGTTTCGTGCTCTGCTGTTCAATTTCTAGCTTGTACTTGGAGCGTGACCATCGCCCTTGTTCGGTTATTAGGTACCCCTCTGAATGTTAGGCTTAGACCCAGAAGAGTGTCTACTCCTGATAAGGGATTCCCTGAGCCCATTGCAATCGTAGGAGGAATTGACCGGAAGGGATTCCGGTCAATACTTGTATGGGATTATGGCTAATCACCGAGGGATTTGGGATTAGCTTAATTTAGGAATCTCTCAGTCCAAACTACCATCACAATACATCATCCTTAATTCGGGCCTTAATGACAACCCTGGGGGGATTCTCTGTCCAAATCATGCCTTCTCCTGTTCGTCCGTCCCTTGGATGCTTATTTGGCGTGTAGTGGTAGCTTTATTCTTTTATTTATAGATTTTAGTAGATATACTTTTCACTCGTATTGTTAGGCTAGGAAATAGATGAAGGGGAAGTAATAGTAGCTCCTTGGCCCCGTGGAATACGACCCCTGTGTCACACACAGGGTATTACTTGACGACCCCGTGCACTTGCGGGACGCTCGCCATGTTTTCGGCGCCGTTGCCGGGGACACAAGGGATTCTAGGAAAACTTGTAGTCTATTGCTCTAGCCATTTTTTCTTATTTTTGTACATTCTACTTTATTTTCTTGTTTTCCTCTTATTTATTTATTTATTTGATTTTTTTCTTTGGTTTTTCTTTGGTGCGAGGTACAATTTTCTGAGCTAATGCAGGGAGCTTGTTATTTGAATGATCAAGATTCAGCTTTAGCCGCTACTATAGAAGCACTTGAAGAAAGGCTGAACAAATTTATTGCCCAGAGATCACTTCAGAGCAGTCCATGCACCAACTCATACAACTCACATTGGGGTGCACCGAGTCATTTTCGTGGACAACAACGGGAATGCCCCCAAAATGAGATCATAATTTGCGCCACACCTCAAGGGCAGTGGGTCAAGCCTCATCCAAGTCCTCAGCCTCAAAAGCAGGAATTTACTACAGAGGATGTACTTGCAATATTTATGGTTCAAACAGAAAGAAAATTTGCTGCTGTTGACACTGCACTTTTGGAGGTACAAACGTTTCTTCATAGAGTGGAGAAACAGATGGGAGATCTTTTCAAGGTATTGGCTGACTTGCCACCAGCTTCTGAACAAATGAGTAAAGTCCCATCTGAAAATAGTTATGAAGAAGAAGAGCGTGTCATTGAAAAGGAGGTGGAAAATGATTGTGGTGAGTTGGAAGATAAAAAGGCAGAAGAAGTGGAATCATTACTATCGGAGCAAGCCCTGTGCATCGAAGCTAATCTTCATACCGGGCACAAACGGGAAGTATCTGGGATTGTTGAAAATGTGGGAAGGAGATCGATGCCATTCAGAAACCCACCTATGCCCGGCCTGCATAATTCCCACCCAAAGATTTTTCCTTGGAGACCAAAACATTTTTTGTGGGCAATTGCTGTTCACCGAACTAAGGTTGAGAAACGAAATGTGGAGAGGATGTTACTGCGACGCAATTATCCACCCATGCCAAGATTAACAAATTCTCAACCATACCTGTTTCCCTGGAGGCCCAAACAACGTTTCTGGGCATTTCGAACATTTCCAATGACGGTTGAGGAAAACGATGTGGGTAGAAGATTGAAACTGTCTAAGGACCCACCCGTGCCATGTTTGGACAATTCTCAACCGAAGTTATTTCCTTGGAGGCCCAAACATTTTCTCTGGGTTCCTGAAGAAATCTTGGTCGGGGCCGACGAAGAAGCGGGGAGGAAGCTCACGCCATCTCAAAATCCTCCCAAATTGAAATTGCATAATTCCCGACCGAAGCTTTTCCCGTGGAGGCCAAAAGGTAGTTCATGCATATCCTCCACATTGGCATTAACCCGGCAGGTAATTTCCATTTTCTGTGGTAGCTCATATGCCCTTTGTAGCCGGGAGGAGCACACAATTTTCAAGCCTCCCTGAGGTAATAAAAAGGTTCGTCGAGCTAATGACGTTAAACAACGCTTCTTGGGAGGCAACCCAAGTTTTAAATTCTTCGTGTTTCAATTTTTTTTTCGTACTCGTGTTGTTTGTTGTGTGTTGTTTGTTGTGTTTGTGACATTTGTTTTTCGTATTTGTGTTGTTTATTTGATCCATGCTTGTCTTAAATTCTTAGTGCTCGTTCATTTATTCGGTGTAGTTCAAGTGTGTTTAATTGTATATTTCGGCGAGTAGATGTTGTAAATCCGTTTTTCTTGAAGTTGCAGGGGAGACCATGCCGAAATTTTGAATTTTCAAGACCTTACGGGCGTCTAAACGCCCACAAAAAGCATGGTAAAATGTCTAAGGAGCCTCTTGGGCGCCTTCGCGCCCATGAGAAAGGCCACGAGAGCAGTAGCCTCGCGAGCAGCAAGGGGGCAGAACCCCTTGCGGGCAGCCTTGCGCCCACAAGGCTGCCCGCAAGGTAGCCCTGCAGGCCGCTTGCGGGCGCCCATGCGCCCGCAAGCCAGCCCGCAAGGCTGCCTGCCCTGCGGGCTGGGAGGCTTGCGGGCGCCCATGCGCCCGCATGGACGCCCGCAAGCCTGGGCAGCCACTTAAGTGAACACAAAGGCAATTGAACTAAGAAAAACGATGAAAATACAACTACAAACGAACCACAACTAAAAACACAAGTTATATAAGACAACAAAAAAAAGAAAATGAATATGAGAAATTAAAGGAACTTGGGTTGCCTCCCAAGAAGCGCTTTTTTAATGTCATTAGCTTAACGTGCATTACCTAAAAAAAATCTCATGGTGGAACAAATGGAGGGAAGTTACCTCCAACCTTTGGGCCGTGGTGCCACTAGGAAAATTCAATGAAAGACATGAGAAAACTTTGAATTTACCACTATTTCCAAAGAATACTTGGTACGCCCCTTGCATATCCGCAAGTGCACGGGTCGTACAAGTAGTATAATGTACCCAAAGGGTCGGGTAGTCGAATCCACAGGGACTGGTATAGCTTCTAATACTAACGTCCTACGTAATATCTAACCAAACCGACGATGAAGGAATTGACTTTGGACTAACTTCAAGGAAGTTAAGGGAATGGAAAGTTCACCAAGGGAAGATTTAGGTTTGACTCGATGGAGGAGATGGGGCCCTGGGGTTGGTTTTCTGACGTTCACTAACTCAGTCTTTCTCAGTAATTATCAGGGATGGCTTCAGTTCTAAACCTAGTTATGCTATAAGCATGTGGTTTCTAGCACTGCCGAGCCCTAAGTTGAACTCCCTCTGCTTGCAACAATCGATAAAGATTCACAAACCTAGATAGGAGGACCTAACTACCAAGCATCAAGCACTAAACAACATACAAGATAGCCAATAACATTGATTTATTGAAATGAACAAGACAATCATAAAAACTGCAAGTAAAGACAATGAGTTCGAGCTACAACGTCATACAACCACCCCCGGGGCTCCCTTAAGAGTTTAGCCCCTCATGATAACAACCAACAAACACAATGCCAAAGAAATTACAAGACAAGGAATTGAAAACTCCCTAATTTCTTGCATCCTTGAGGTTGTCGAAGGATCTACGATGTCGTGTAATCTCCCTCCAATCGGCCTACCATACGCTTGGCATTCCCTTGATGAAGCTGAGAATGAACCCTCAAAGCTCTCACTTTCTCTTTCCCAAAGATTGCCCACCAAAAGTCCCCCAATAACCTAAGTTTTTAGGGTTTTAATGTTTTCCCGATGTGAGCACGGGCGTGCTAAAGCCGTGCTTCAAGCCGTGCAGATTACGGCCAAATAACTCTTCAGAAAACTCACAAACCTGTAATCTGCACGGGGAACAGCACGGGCGTGCTTAGACCGTGCAGAGGTTTCCACGACAGTGCTCAGCGAACTCTGGCTGTGCTGATCTATGGCTGCATTCTCCTGTAATTTTCACGGTAAGCAGCACGGGCGTGCTTCGACCGTGCTGAGGTTTTCACACCCGTGCTCAGCGGACTCGGGCTGTGCTGAATCGTGGTTGAATTCTTCTGCACTTTGCACGGGAAACAGCACGTCCGTGCTCAAGCCGTGCTGAGCTTGATGAGGTTTCTTCTAAGTCCTTTAGATTCTAAAATTGTTCCAAAAGCGCTTCTTCTTACTTCAGGACTTTGATATCTGCATGACGAACAACGAATACCTCAAATAGCACCGTACTTGGAGAATTATAGCCAAAATATTCAATAATGTTGAAGGTAAAGCATGCAATATATATATATGAAATGCGCTCATCAAATACCCCCAAACTTGAATTGTTGCTTGTCCTCAAGCAACCTTATTCCCCTAATAAAGTGATGAGTGCATGACCTCTGATCTCAACAAATTAAAAGAGTTACTGAAGCTTTAAGGAGTTTCTGAGGACTAATGACTTAGTCAATTGAAAGCTTGTGTCGAAGTAATAAAGTACCCAAACGGGTGGGTGGTCGAATCCACAGGGAGTAGACGTAAGAACAATAACACTGTGCTAAGTAGCCAAAGATAAATCAATTGTTGTTGTGATTGAAAATAAAACAAGAAAGAAACAGAAATAAAGTTCTGAAAGTAAAAACTAGAGTGTAGAATAAGATCAATATGAAGATGGGGTACTCGGACAATGCTCCCCTTAGAATCCTAGTTTCTAGTGCAAAACTTAAGCTGCTCTTCGTACAATGAAAATCAATGAGTCGTGGAAATCCAAGGATACAGGGTCCCAAACCTAAGGTCAACCCTGACTAGTCCCCTACGAGATCCCGGCGGAGATAAAGACTCTCGATGCCTCACACCACGTATGACTGCGAAAAGCTCGTGGGAATCCAAATGATAAACCCTATTCCGAAATATGGACCAACCCCTTTGGTCCAGGCGGAAGATCCCTAATCACAAATAAGTCCCGGTGGAAAGACTTCTCTCTCAACGCCTAACTCTCTTTGAGATTGAATTTATCTCGTGGAATGAGAAGGTAGGGTAAATCATACTGGAAGGGAAAGGGGACGTGTTGCTACCTCTCAACTCACCCTCTCGACCCTCTTCAATCTTGATTGATCTAATCCTAATGGTGATGGTCACTCGTCAAGAGGATGATTAAATGTGATTCTCAACCCTAATGTCACTCTAAGGGAAAATCCAAGAAGCATACAAGATTGAAACTCAAATTAATACTCAAATTAAAGAACAACAATAAAGTCATAGAAACATAGTAATTCTAGAGTTTACATGTCCAAGCACCCACTAGGGTTTTAGCTCTCCACGGAGCAATACAAGATCATGAAAGAAATGGAAATTAAATGCAAACAATCCATAAGTAAAACCCCCTTAAGCTCCGTGCCGATAGTCTATGAGGGCTTCTCCTTCTTCTCCAAAGAATTCCTTCCTCCAAGCCTAGGGCACACCTCCTCGAATCGAGTCATCGAAGGCTCCCAAAATAGCTCTCCTTGGAAGGAATTGATGTTGAAATCGATGAAGAAGCACCCCCTTTGTGTAGCAAGAACCTCCTGAACCCTAGCCGTTACCCCTTCTCAAGTTTTGAAGAAGATCCCTCAAATAACGCTTCAGAATGGCTTTATAATTGGCCATCTCGAGGATCCACACTGGCGTGTGGATGAGCCACACGGCGGTGTGGAAATTCCACACGCCCATGTGGAATTTTAGCCTTGTGAAAAATTGCGTATTGGTCCCCGATTTCGCCCGTTTCTTCTCTTGAGGTCACACGGACGGACACACGCCCATGTGAAAGGTCATTTGGCATTTCTTGATGATGAGAAACCCTTGGAGAGCTTTTGAAATCTTCGAACAAATCCGAACAAGCGAGCATGACTGCCTTCATGTCCTTCTACAAGAGTTGTCTTAAAGCCTTTAGAAGTTGGCACATACCCCATCGTTTGAACCCGATTTGTGTCTTGAACTCTGTATTTGCACAAAAGAGCTCCACTTGGCACCATTATGACCTAATCTTGCCTTTATTCAAGTACCATGTCTTCAGAACCCTAATTGCACGAAAGAACACCAAAGCACACGAAATTAGCGATACAACCTGAGAAATGTGATGCTCATGCGTGGAAAACCTTTCCAAAAATATGTACATGTAAGCACTTATCATGCCCGAAAAAGGGTTTTAAAAGCCAAAATTAGGGCATTTCAAAAGAAGCTTCTAACTCATCTTCTTTTCCTCTTCTTGGGCCGCCGCCCCACCTTCGCCGGCGGCGTTTTCCGGCGATCCACCGCGCCATTCTTCACCAAGAGGGAGGCAAACTTTGGAGGAGGAAATAGGGGGAAGATCTAAAGCTTCAAAGCGTCGTTTGAGAAGAAATCTCGGCGACTCCGGCGATCTTCATCCATCCAAGGCGATCCAAAGCTTGAGGGAGTTTTTATTACTTCTATTTATGTTTATTTGTTCCTTGCAATTGTATGAGTGTTCCTCTTTCATGAGGAACTAACTTGTATGTGATTTGGGCATGATGAACCCTAGGGTAGGTTTATTGTAATTAAGCATGATAATCATTTTTGATTTAGTGTTGGATGTTGAATTTCTTGTATAAGAATTTCTATGGTTTGTGATTCTCTCTATGTGTGCTTTACTGTCTTGGACCGCATGAGAACTCTGCTGTTCAATTTCTAGGTTGCACTTGGAGTGTGACCATCGCCCTTGTACTAGACTCACATAGACTGAAAGGGATCCATGTACCCAAACGACGAGGGATTCGGGTATTAGGTACCCCTCTGAATGTTAGGCTTAGACCCAGAAGAGTGTCTACTCCTGATAAGGGATTCCCTGAGTGCATTGCAATCGTAGGAGGAATTGATCGGAAGGGATTCCGGTCAATACTTGTATGGGATTAGGGCTAATCACCGAGGGATTCGGGATTAGCTTAATTTAGGATCTCTCAGTCCAAACCACCATCACAACAGATCATTCTTAATTCGGGCCTTAATGACAACCCTGGGGGGATTCTCTGTCCAAATCACGCTCTCTCCTGATTGTCCGTCCCTTGAATGCTTATTAAGCGTGTAGTGGTAGCTTGATAAGTGCTTGATTATATATATTTTATAATATCAGTTTATATGCATTGAGCATCGCTTTTATCAGGTTTTAGCATTAACAAGGTGTGTTTTGTGTTCTTTTGTGCAAACAGGGCTTTGGAGACATGACATACAGGAAGAAGCAAAGATAGGGTGTGATGACACGTTTCAAGACCACAATCAGAAGCTGTGTTCATATGCATGGGGGTGTTGCCAACTTTCGGAGGAGTACAAGTCATTACACAAACCGAAAGGGCACAAAGGCGTGAGTACGCCCATGTCCCAGCTTCCGTACAAAGCGTAAGAAAGTTCTTGAGGATTTCAAAGCATAGAAAGCCACACACCCTACCACACGAGCGTGTGCCCGACCGTGTGGACTCCAAGGAAGACTTCGGGAAAAAAATCACTGTAGCATCTACCGTAGCGAAGCACTGTAGCAATTTACTTGTAAAGCGTATGTAGCAGCGAGTGCTTCACACGCCCGTGTGGAATTTCCACACGGGCGTGTGGATGGCCGTGTGGATGCCCGCGTAAAGCCCCGAATTCAAATTATAAAAGCCGCCTTGTGATAATTTTTAGGGATCTTTTTGGCCACTTTCGAGAGACAAGGCGGCTAGGGCTTGGAAGGAGTTCTTGGCGGCTTTGGGAAGCTTTCCTCACCAACTTGGATCGATTCCTCCTCCGTCATAGCGTCAAGGAAGCCATCGGCGACCTAGCTTCGGAGTGGATTCAATCCAGACGTGGAAACTACCCATCAAGACTATCATCACGGATTTAAGGGGGTTATTCTTTATGTCTTTGGAACTTATTTCTGAATTTATTATTTGTTTTGTGACTCGCTCCATGGAGAGCTAAACCCCTAGAGGGTATTCGGACATGTAAACCCTAGGATTCTTATTTTCATTAGATTTACTTTGTGTTTCTATTCGAATTTATCAGATTGAGTTTTACTCTTGAGTTCATAATGCTTGTTTGTGCTTTTGATTTCATTATTAACTGCCTTGCATGTTTTATTCAATCTAGTGAAGAGAGAGATCACCGCTAGGTTTAGAATTACCAAGAGTAAAGAGGGTTGAGAGGGTGAGCCGTGAGATAGCGGAGTGTCCCCTTTCCCTTCCGACAGATATTTCCTATCTCCATATTCCCTAAGTGTCAAGCAACCATATGTGGTGTGAGGCGTCGAGAGAATTCTCCGCCGGGACCTCGTAGGGGGTTAGGGATCTTCCACCTGGAGACAGGGTTAGATCTACTTTTAGGAATTGGTCATATCTTTGGGATCCCTAGAGTTTTAAGCAGTCATATGTGGTGTGAGGCGTCGAGAGAATTCTCCGCCGGGACCTCGTAGGGGACTAGTTATCGGTGACCTGGAGGCAGGGGCCGTTATACCTTTGGATACCCACGACTCATTGTCTTCGTTTAGAAACACTTGTAATCTACATCCAACACCCGAATCCTAGGGGGAGCATTGTCCGGATACCTCACTTTTATTGATTGAGAACTCTTTTCCTTTTTATTTCCTGCGCACTTGTGGTGACACTCTTAGTGTTGGCCATTAGATCATCACATACTACACTCATTAGGCTAGATAACAAAAGAGGGGCTATTACTAGTACTTCGTTCCCCGTGGTTCGACAACCCGACCCTTTGGGTCCACTTTTATTACTTGACGACCCGTGCACTTGCGGTAACGCAAGGGGTTGACACACATCACCCTGTTGTGTTGTTGCGGAGACGCATCAAGTTTTTGGCGCCGTTGCCGGGGAACAGGATATTAGGAACGCGAGTATTTTGTTACTTTAGCCATTCATTTATCTTTTACTGTTTTTCTATTTCTTTTACTTATCTTTGTATATATCTTTTGTACAAGGAACATGAAAGATGGTTGATCCAATTATAACTTTGTCCATGCAAATTGAAGCTTGCAATGCAAGGATTGATAAACTTTTAGGTGCAAGACAACAAAGCTTTCCTTTCTGTAACACATATCATTCAAGTCATAGGAGTTCCCCCAACATCTCGTGGAATGTGCGTGGAGAACAATGGCAAAGCCCACAATTCAGTTTTAAAGAGCACATTCCACCACAAGAGCATGAACCTAGCCTAAAAAGTCTATTGGCAAGATTTGTTCAGGGATCTGAGACTCCCCTAGTGGAAGAATCTCAAGACGAAAATTTGAATTTGAAGGATGTATTGGCTAAGTTTATCAAGAACACTGAAACCAGCATCAAAGCCCCTAATATTTCATGGCAAAATCAACAAGACTGTATTCATGACTTTGAGAACCATACTGAAGGACTTGTTGAGGATATTTCTTCAGAAAATGACAAGGAAGAGTGCGAGAACAATGAGCAAGTGGGGGAGAAAGAACAAGATGCTGCAGAGAATCAAATGGAGGAAGAAGAGCCCCAATTTGAGAATGATGAACACTTGAATGGACAACATGCTTATGAGGAGGAAGTTTTGGAAGAGGGTTTGTTGAAGCCGTATTTCTTGCAAGTTGAAAAGGTAAAAGAAACAAACCCGAACGCAATGGAACAAGTACCTCTCCTTGAAATTGATCAACCAACAAAATGCAACAAAAAGGCCATTGGAATTGAAGAAGATGTGGGTAGGAGGCTCAAACCATCCAAGGACCCACCTAAGTTGAACTTGAACAATTCTCGGCCAAAATTGTTTCCATGGAGACCTAAAGTAAAATTGTTCAAGGCTCCAATAAAAGTGCATCACCGACGAGACAAAATTATGTTCATGGGAAGTAGTTATGCAAGAGATAGTCGGGAGGAGCACACCCTTTTCAAGCCTCCATAGGATAAGGAAGATCAGGTACGTCGAGCTAATGACGTAAAACAAGCACTTCTTGGGAGGTAACCCAAGTGATTTTATTGCTTTCATAGTTAGTTTTTCAATTCTGCAGTAATAATTGGCTTGAATAGGCGACTTTGCGTTAATTCTGTCGTTGCTGTGTTTTTATTGTTTATTCTTGGTGTTTCATGATAATTATACATGTGTGGCTTGATCTAGATTGATTTAGAGATTTAAAGTTAAGGAATTGGCCTTGTGCTTAAGTGTTTCATGTTTTGCTGAAAATCCACAAGGGCAGGCACAAGGGGGTGTGAGTGCCCCTGTGCCTTGCTGAAAAATTGAAAAACCATGAAACAGAAGGGCACAAGGGCACCCACACGGGCGTGTGGGTGCCCCTGTGGCCTTCCTGAGGAGCCACACGCCCATGTGGCTCATCCACATGGGCGTGTGAGACCTGAAAATCAATTTTCAGGTTTCCAGAGAGGCACAAGGGCAGCCACACGCCCGTGTGGCTGCCCCTGTGGATTTTCCAGGTCCACAAGGGCACTCACACGCCCGTGTGAGTGCCCCTGTGGCCTTCTGTCTCGAGTTTTTAATCCACACCGGCACTCACACGCCCGTGTGAGTGCCCTTGTGGCTTTCTGGCGTCGATTTTTGAAGGCACAAGGGCGTGTGGCTCATCCACACGCCCATGTGGCCATCCACAAGGGCGTGTGAGACCCTCACACGCCCATGTGGCTTATAAAGGAGATAAGAAGGCCTTGAACCTTTCATTCAAACCTTCGCGCCTTTTCTCCTTCCGACGCCTCCACGCGAAGAGACGCACCTCTTGGGTTCCTAACGCCTCTCCTTAGCTTATTTAAGGATTCTTGGGTGTTTTTCCGGCGATTTCCATCTTCCTCTTCATCAAAAATCTCCGGTAAGCTCCAAGTTTTTTCTAGTTCTTGCCATGAATTTTGAATTTCAGATCTGGTGATTTGTTGATGTTTTATGCATAAATCTTCCATGAGAACTATCATGATATGCATGCTTGTCGATTTAGGGGTAGTTTTTGAGGTGGAAACCACCCAACCATGGCTTTTTGGCCATGGTCGGGCATCCACACGGGCGTGTGGCCCATCCACACGCCCGTGTGGATAAGGATGATGACCCACAAGGGCGTGTGGATCATCCACACGCCCATGTGGATTTCTGCACAGTGGAATTTTGCACTAACTTGCCCTGATTTTCACAGATATGGCCCCTAGGACCAAGAAGGTCGCCCACAAGCGCTCTCGTGCCGCTCGGGAGCCTTCTCCTCCCGAGGAACTGAGTTCGCCGTCCCTGAGCATCAGCAGCGATATGAGCGCTTACAGCGTCTCAAATTCGGACAGGCGCGCGTGATCGATTGGAAGGCACTCGAGGAGATTGACTTGGCCGATGAGGTGCGCGAGCTTACCGCTGTGGGAGGCTGGGACCGGCTCCTTACTATTCGTGATCCCACTTATCGTGAGCTCACACTGGAGGTCTTGTCCTCGTTCGACTTCGACCGCGCTCGCCATGATTTTGAGAGGGAGGACACGATCCGCTTCAGGCTATTCGGTCAGTACCACTCCATGAGCTTCACGCAGTTCTCTGTTTTTCTCGGTTTATATGACAGAGACTATGTTCACACGGGGGAGTACGAGCAACTCATCGTCGATTACCCTATTGGACTCACTCCGAGTCGTGCGTACGGGACCATATGCGGAGGCTTCCAGTACGAGCCGGGATCCTCCAAGGCCACCATGCTCAGCCGTCCGGCCTACAGGTATATACATTCTATTTTCAGCAGGACCGTGACGGGACGAGGCGACAGCACTGGAGTTTTGAGCCGCCTCGACTTGCTTTACCTATACACCATGGTCCAGAACATCCCCATGCATTTAGGCTTTGTTGTGGCGGATTACCTCCGCCATCAAAGCCATTACGTGCGGGTCGGTGTGATCTTTTCAGGAGTATACATTACCCGACTCGTTCGTGGCATGGGGTTGTCCGAGGCACTTCGAGGGATGGAGAGGATCAGCATACCAGCACCCTTGGGGCTTGCATCTCTCCGAGCCATGCGTATGGTGAAGAAGACGAGCACTGGCCGTTATATACTCGCAATGGAGGCTGAGGAGGAGGAGTCAGAAGAGGAGGCAGCCGACCCAGCAGACGCTCCTGATTCACCGGCACCCACAGCTGTGCCGATGGACACCGAGGCCCCTGCATCCGAGCCAGAGCCGAGCAGCCCTCCACTCGAGCCCGTGACCGTTTGGCGAGGCTCGAGGTGGCGCTTGGAGCTCTCCCGGGGGGACATGGCGACCGTGCTCGCCAACCAGTCCATGATGATGTCGCAGCTTGTCCATCATTCGACATCTTCCGGAGAGCGACACAAAGATCCGAGGTGACGACATCAGCACCACCAAGCACCACCAGCAGCACCAGCAGAGTTTCCTGACGCATGAGGCGTCCTTGAGTCATTTTATTTTATTTTATCTTCTGTATTTTTATTTTCTGTAGTTTTATTTTCAGCATGCTAGTTGAGACTCTGTCTTTTATTTCTGTCATTTTTATTTTGTGGTTCTAGTTGTTTTTCGTTGTTTTATTTTCTAATCTTGTTGAGCTTCATTGAACCCCCTGAATCCGCAGATAGTCTTGAGAGTCTTGGGAAATGGAAATCAAGTTATGCACATGGCCGTGTGAATAGGTCACACGGCCGTTTCACCTCCAAATGCCCGTTGAGCCAAACACACCCTTGTACAAGATTCCACCAACTATTTCACTTGGAATTCAGGGGAGTATTATTTTGATTTTTGCACACCCTCACATGCTTTGTGTTCAGAATTTATAATTTTATTGTGCTTGCATGTGTACATTGGGGACAATGTACATCTTAAGTGTGGGGGAGGGATCACTTTATACACCACTTTATTGTCTATTTTCATTATATATGCTCATGCAACCTATGAAGGTTCACTTTAAGGTTAAGAGTTAGATTCTAGACTATAGGGGAGCTTCGAACACTAGATTTCATCATGCTCTAGTTGTCATCCAATTTTTTGAGAAATTTTTGTCCGATTGCCATTTATGCACTCTACTCACTCATTAGACCTACAGAAGCTCTAGTTTAATGTTTTGAGACTTGTTAGTAGTTGTTTTATTCGAAAAAAAAAAAAAAAAAAAAAAAAAAAAAAAAGAAAAAGAAAAGAAAAATATAGATATTTATATAGCTTAGCAATTGTGAATTATTTCGTGTATATAGGGGGTGAAAAGAGCTACTACCTTTGATTGTATGCAGCTACTCTCATAAGTCGGATACTAGTTATGCCCTAATGAGAGAAAGAGCTATCACAAGGGATATGTGAAAGCTAGCACCCTCGGTAGAAAGAGCTACCATCTCTAAAGTGTGAAAGCCACTCGGGAGGCCGCCTGAGAAAGGGCTACCTTGGAGATTGTGTGCAGCTACTACCATTCTTTTTGCTATTATATGAGTCTCGAGCAATAAAAACTGTAAGTAGTGGACATAGAGTCGAATTGAGATGAGTTTTTCCACACACACACGCTTTCGGATTTCTTTTTCTTTCTTGTCATTGGATTGTTTTCTAGAGCATTGACTGAGCTGTTTGGTGTTAAATAGTTTTTCCCTTTTGTCATAGAATCATACTCTCATACTCTCTAGTGAACCTGAGGCCAAGCACTTATCCTTTCTTTCCTTGTAATGAATGTTTAGTTTGCTTGAGGACAAGCAAAAGCTTAAGTGTGGGGGAGTTTGATAAGTGCTTGATTATATATATTTTATAATATCAGTTTATATGCATTGAGCATCGCTTTTATCAGGTTTTAGCATTAACAAGGTGTGTTTTGTGTTCTTTTGTGCAAACAGGGCTTTGGAGACATGACATACAGGAAGAAGCAAAGATAGGGTGTGATGACACGTTTCAAGACCACAATCAGAAGCTGTGTTCATATGCATGGGGGTGTTGCCAACTTTCGGAGGAGTACAAGTCATTACACAAACCGAAAGGGCACAAAGGCAATGAGTACGCCCATGTCCCAGCTTCCGTACAAAGCGAAAGAAAGTTCTTGAGGATTTCAAAGCATAGAAAGCCACACACCCTACCACACGAGCGTGTGCCCGACCGTGTGGACTCCAAGGAAGACTTCGGGAAAAAAATCACCGTAGCATCTACCGTAGCTAAGCACTGTAGCAATTTACCGTAGCAAGATCAGTAGCAGAGTGCTTCACACGCCCGTGTGGAATTTCCACACGGGCGTGTGGATGGCCGTGTGGATGCCCGCGTAAAGCCCCGAATTCAAATTATAAAAGCCGCCTTGTGATAATTTTTAGGGATCTTTTTGGCCACTTTCGAGAGACAAGGCGGCTAGGGCTTGGAAGGAGTTCTTGGCGGCTTTGGGAAGCTTTCCTCACCAACTTGGATCGATTCCTCCTCCGTCATAGCGTCAAGGAAGCCATCGGCGACCTAGCTTCGGAGTGGATTCAATCCAGACGTGGAAACTACCCATCAAGACTATCATCACGGATTTAAGGGGGTTATTCTTTATGTCTTTGGAACTTATTTCTGAATTTATTATTTGTTTTGTGACTCGCTCCATGGAGAGCTAAACCCCTAGAGGGTATTCGGACATGTAAACCCTAGGATTCTTATTTTCATTAGATTTACTTTGTGTTTCTATTCGAATTTATCAGATTGAGTTTTACTCTTGAGTTCATAATGCTTGTTTGTGCTTTTGATTTCATTATTAACTGCCTTGCATGTTTTATTCAATCTAGTGAAGAGAGAGATCACCGCTAGGTTTAGAATTACCAAGAGTAAAGAGGGTTGAGAGGGTGAGCCGTGAGATAGCGGAGTGTCCCCTTTCCCTTCCGACAGATATTTCCTATCTCCATATTCCCTAAGTGTCAAGCAACCATATGTGGTGTGAGGCGTCGAGAGAATTCTCCGCCGGGACCTCGTAGGGGGTTAGGGATCTTCCACCTGGAGACAGGGTTAGATCTACTTTTAGGAATTGGTCATATCTTTGGGATCCCTAGAGTTTTAAGCAGTCATATGTGGTGTGAGGCGTCGAGAGAATTCTCCGCCGGGACCTCGTAGCGGACTAGTTATCGGTGACCTGGAGGCAGGGGCCGTTATACCTTTGGAAACCCACGACTCATTGTCTTCGTTTAGAAACACTTGTAATCTACATCCAACACCCGAATCCTAGGGGGAGCATTGTCCGGATACCTCACTTTTATTGATTGAGAACTCTTTTCCTTTTTATTTCCTGCGCACTTGTGGTGACACTCTTAGTGTTGGCCATTAGATCATCACATACTACACTCATTAGGCTAGATAACAAAAGAGGGGCTATTACTAGTACTTCTGTTCCCTGTGGTTCGACAACCCGACCCTTTGGGTCCACTTTTATTACTTGACGACCCGTGCACTTGCGGTAACGCAAGGGGTTGACACACATCACCCTGTTGTGTTGTTGCGGAGACGCATCATAGCTTTATTCTTTTTTATTAATTATTAGTAGTTGTACTCTTTGCTCGAATTGTTAGGTTAGGAAATAGACGAAGGGGAAGTAATAGTAGCTCCTTGGCCCCGTGGAATACGACCCCTGTGTCACACACAGGGTATTACTTGATGACCCCGTGCACTTGCGGGACGCTCATCAGTTTGCTTTTGGTTAGTTGTTTTTGGCGCTCCCTTTTTCCTCTGGGGTGTTTTATTTTCTGATTTTATTTAGCTATCGTGATTCCCATTTTCTTTTGTTGATGTTTCGTCAGTTGGTGGTGAATGATTTTCGTGTTTGTCGGTATAGTGTGCGTGCCTTAAAACGATTTAAACTGATTGGTGTTCTCATTTTCTTCGTACTAATTAAGTCACAAATCTTATTCAGGCACCTCTGGAGTCTGTGCGGGCAGGCTACAGCCCGCACAGGCCGACCAGAAGGCTGTGCGGCCCATGTGCGGCCACACAGCTCCCACACAAGACCGCCAGATCCATGTGCGGTCTGGTGTGCTGCCGCACACCTGGCCGCACAGCACGGGCAGAAGCCCGTCCGGCCTGGCGTGCGGCCCGCACGCCAGACCGCACAACCGTGTACGGGGGGTACCCCGCCCGCACATGGATGTGTGGGCAGCAGCCAGACCGCACGGATCTGGCTGCCCTCTTCCTTGGCGCGACCCCCACCCTCTTTAAGAGTCTCTTCTTCTCCCTCTACTTCTTTATCTTCCTTCACCTTCACCTCCTCTCACCAAGAAGTCCATCTCCTCATCCCACAACTCACTCCCATCACCTTCTTTTTTCATCTTACAAGCAAGGTTCATGACAATCTAACCTAAGGGAGCACCGATCCGCCATTTTTCCTTTGTCCTCAACGTCAGTGAGCTTCCTTGCATTTTAAGTGAATTGTCGTTTGTTTGGAATTGCTCCAAGTCCATTAGTTCATGAAATGAGGACATGTGGTATTCTCGCCTATTCTAATTGATGTTGGTATTTTGCTTTCCCATTCATCGTGTGGTCACTTTGTTTCGGGGTTTTATTTTTCATGGAGAAGTATGTTTACCTTTTGCAAACACATGAATGTACGATTTATTGGACCTCCGAAATTGTTTCCTCATATTTAATCAATATGATGATGAGAGCATTTGTGGTCGAGGGTCATCTTGTGTTATGTAGGAAGATGCCAAACAAGCGGGTGGCACACAAGCGATCTCGTGACGGGGCCAGTTCATCCTCGACACCCCAATTCACTGATGGCCGTTTCGCTCGCCGATACGACATACTTAAAGAGAAGCAATTCGCCCAGACTAGAGTGCTTGATTGGCAAGTATTGGAGATGCTCGGTGTGGTAGCTGATGTCCGCCATCTTGTCGGGTTCGATCACTGGCTTGCCATACTTGAAGTCGACGACCCCGCTTATAAGGAACTCACTCTAGAGGTGTTGAGCACTTTTGAAGCCGATCGGAATGTCGCTCACATTCGTCGTCCTGAAGGGATCAAATTCCAAGTTAATGGCGAACAACAAGTTATGAGCCACGCGGACTTTGCCATATGCTTGGGTATCTACGATCGTAACTTTGTAACTAGCATGGAATATCCTCGTTCTGTAATGGTGAACTACTTATACTTTCATGCATTAATTGAATAAAACAGTTGCCCTTTGATGTGCTTTTCTTGTTTTTCTTAATTCAGGGCATCCACGGACTAGTTGCGTTGTGAGGAGCGTTTACAACTAGAAAATCGAGGCCGAGGAGCGAAGAAACGAAGGATAAACGAGCTCCAGAGGGAACCCAAGCGTTCCTACACAACCCAAGCCCTTTTAGGGCCTGTGTGCGGGCTGTACACAGGCCGCACAACCCTGGCAGAAGGGTGTGCGACCACATGTGCGGCCCGCACACAGGCCGCACACTGGTCGGGGTATTTAAGCCCGACTAGGGTTTTTCAAGAGGGACTTTTGCCACCAATGCCTCCGAACACCCCTACGCTCAAAGCTTCATCAAAGGAGGTCGTTTTGGAGTGAAATCAAGGGAGAGAAGATGGTGGGACTTGAGGATCATCATCCTAGAGCTTGCCGATGCGGATTCGGCAAGTGTCTTCATCAACCCTTGTCGACACGGTCAAGAGGGAGTTTTAAGTTTTCTTGTTGATGTACTCCTATTTGTGCAAACTTCCCTTGTTATTCATGTCGAACTAAACCTCCCAAGGCCGTCGGGCAACCGGTGAACCTTGGGAGGAATACTTGTATTGGATGCTATGTTTTTAATTCAATGAATGGATGGGGTGGAATTTGGTTTCATACATTGTGTGCTTAATTGTAGTGATTTGCATGAGAACTCTGCATTTTATTTTATCGAATGTGCTTGGTTGTGTGAGATGCGCTCTTGCATTAGATCCACATAGTATGAAGAGGGAATCATTGTACCGGTACACCGGAGGTTCCGGGTGCCGGTAGCCTCCCATAGGTTGTAGAGTTCATCTTAGCGAAATTGCTTATAGATAACTCCAACCAAGGCTCCTTAATCCCAATGATATCGTGTGAGTATCCTTTGGATAAAGGAACCTGTAAAGGATTAGGGCTACACTACGGAGGTTCCGGGGTAATCGACTTCCGTGCCTTGACGGACCAAAACAATACTCTATGCATGAATTACCTGTTTTTATTTCATCCTTGCTTGTATTTCTCCCGGGGGAATCCTCGCCCGGAGCCTTGTCTTCTCTATTTGATTTCTCGTCGTTGTGCGCAACTTGGCATTGATTAAAGTTTCTATCATTAGTTTAAATTTTATTTCATTGCAACAACCTCTGTTTTGATTCGGCTAAACAATTGTTGAAGAAGAAGTAATAGTGGATCTCGGGACCCTAGGGAATACGACCCTCTTGTGCCCATACAAGAGGTATGACTTGACGACCCGTGCACTTGCGGCCGGGGAGCCGTGTGCCCGCTTTTTAGCGACACGCGCGGCGACCATCAGTAGACAGTTGGAAGCAAGGGAAAAGGGATCCCAAGTGCTTCTAATGATGGGATAGCCGTCCGGGAAGACCCTAATTTGAGTGAAGATGCAAGCAAGGAGAATGGGAGGAAAACTGGTGAAGACTCTCCCAATTCTAACATTTCAAAGGAGCACGAATACAAGCCAGTGGTACCCTACCCCTCAAGGCTCAAACAAGATAAGGATGAAGCCCAATTCAAGAAGTTCCTCAATATCTTCAAGCAACTCCACATAAATATTCCAATCATTGAGGCACTAGCTCAAATGCCGAAGTATGCTAAATTTTTAAAAGAGCTTCTCACCAATAAGAGGAAGTTAGAGGAACAAGGCTCAGTTGCACTTACTGGGAGTTGCTAAGCCATTCTAGAGAAAAAACTTCCACAAAAGTTAAAGGACCTAGGTAGTTTCGTGATTCCTTGTGTAATTGGTGAAGGAGTGACGGAGCATGCTCTAGCCGATTCTGGGGTTAGCATAAATGTAATGCCATACAACTTAACCTTGAAGCTGGGATTAGAAGACCTATAACCTACACGAATGACATTACAGCTTGCAGATAGGTCAGTGCAAAGACCTCGGGGAGTAGTCGAAGATGTCCTTGTGAGAGTTGAGAAACTCATCATTCCTGTAGACTTCGTGATTCTAGATGTGGATGATGATGTTGAGGTTCCCTTGATTCTAGTACGTCCATTCCTTAACACTTCGGGTGCTTTAATTGATGTCAAAGAAAGCAAGATGACCTTGAGGGTTGGAGATGAGCAAGTGGTCTTCACTGTCCCTGAAGAAATGAAGCACACACTTGATCATGATGACAAATTATATTTCACTGATAGTACAAATGTAATTGTTTCTGACTGTGTGCAGGAGGTGCTTGCCTTAAACCCTTTGGATGTGTACTTGGATGAGTTAACGTGCCAAGATGTCAAGGAAGAACTCTCTTCTCCACCAACACAACAAATTAATCATGTGGAGGGTAATTCATCCCATAATGGCAAGAAAGTTAAGGGTGTTAAAAAGATGTGGAGAAAGTCAAAGGAGAAACAAAGAGAGAGTAAAGAGATATCCACATTGCCACCGGATGAGGTTGATCGTGTATTTGATGAGCGCATTTCATATATATATATTGCATGCTATACCTTCATCATTATTGAATGTTTTGGCTATAATTCTCCAAGTTCGGTGCTATTTGAGGTATTCGTTGTTCGTCATTCAGATATCAAAGTCCTAAAGTAAAAAGAAGCGCTTTTAGAACAATTTTAGAAGCTAAAGGACTTAGAAGAAACCTCATCAAGCTCAGCACGGTTTGAGCACGCCCGTGCTGTTCCCCGTGCAAAATGCAGAAGAATTCAACTGCGATTCAGCACAGCCTGAGTCCACTGAGCACGGGTGTGAAAACCTCATCACGGTCGAAGCACGCCCGTGCTGCTTCCCCGTGAAAATTACAGGAGAATGCGGCCATAAATCAGCATAGCCAGAGTTCGCTGAGCACCGTCTTGCAAAGCCTCAGCACGGTCGAAGCACGCCCGTGCTGTTCCCCGTGCAAATTACAGGTTTGTGAGTTTTCTGAAGAGTTATTTGGCCGTAATCTGCACGGCTGGAAGCACGGTTTCATCACGCCCGTGCTCCCATCGGGAAAACTTTAAAACCCTAAAAACTTAGGTTTTTGGGGGACTTTTGGTGGGCGAACTTTGGGAGAAAGTAAGGGAGAGCTTTGGGGATTCATCCTCAGCTTCGTCAAGGGAATGCCAAGCGTATGGTAGGCCGATCGGAAGGAGATTACACGACATCATAGATCCTTCGACAACCTCAAGGATGCAAGAAATTAGGGAGTTACCAATTCCTTGTCTTGTAATTTCTTTGGCATTGTATCTGTGGGTTGCTATCAGAGGGGCTAAACTCTTAAGGGAGCCCCGGGGTTGGTTATATGACGTTGTAGCTCGAACTCGTAGTCTTTACTTGCAGTTTTTATGATTGTCTTGTTCATTTCATTAAACCAAGGTTATTGACTATCGTGTATGTTGTTTAGTGCTTGATGCTCGGTAGTTTGGTTCTCCTATCTAGGTTTGTGAATCTTTATTGATTTTTGCAAGCAGAGGGAGTTCAACTTAGGGCTCGGCAGCGCTAGAAACCTCATGCTTATAGCATAACTAAGTTTAGAACTGAAGACATCCCTGATAATTACTAAGAAAGACTGAGTTAGTGAACGTCAGAAACCCGACCCCGGGGCCCCATCTCCTCCCCCGAGTCAATCCTAAATCTTCCCTTGGTGAACTTTCCATTCCCTCAACTTCCTCAAAGTCAGTCCAAAGTCAACTCCTTCATTTTTGATTTGGTTAGATATTGAGTAGGACGTTAGTATTAGAAGCTATATCAGTCCCTGTGGATTTGACTACGAGACCCAAATGGTACATTATACTACTTGTACGACCCGTGCACTTGCGGTTACGCAAGGGGCGTACCAAGTTTTTGGCGCCGTTGCAGGGGACTGGTGGTGATCGTCCCGCAAGCGCACGGGGTCGTCAAGTAATAAACCACTCGCGCAAGCACGAGTGGGTCGTATTCCCAAGGGCCCGAGAATCTATCCTTACTTCCTTTTTGCTATGTTGTCTAGCCGATCAGACTTGAGATTTGGAAAGTGAAAGTAAAGAAGTAAAAAACAAAGCAATTAAAATGCTAAATACGAAGGGCGATAAACGGGAGGAAAATCAGGGTAAGAAGATGGTCACGGATGAGGATCCCCTCGGGGTTACTAAAGTGCGAAGGATGTTGGATTAACATGCAAGTGGCTTGAAGGACCGAGAAAACCCTAGATTAGGTCAACCCGATGGTCACGGCAATTGACCCCTAATCCGGTACGAGTATTG
This sequence comes from Dioscorea dumetorum, assembly GCA_902712375.1. Taxonomy (NCBI): domain Eukaryota; kingdom Viridiplantae; phylum Streptophyta; class Magnoliopsida; order Dioscoreales; family Dioscoreaceae; genus Dioscorea; species Dioscorea dumetorum. The sequence continues at coordinate 9,436,412 of CACTHL010000128.1, read as the reverse complement.
AATACGGGTTATACCCGTACAATTCCTCCTACGATTGCAAAGGGCAAGATGGTTTTCTCAAGCTAAGGTTGAATCACACATGAGTAATTAACCTTAGAATTGGAGGGGTACAAATACCCGATGGTCACGGCGTATTTGTACGTATTTCCCTTCCAAGCTTGGTGAGTCTAATACTAGGGCAATGGTCATGCAACCTAGTATTGGCTAAGTATGGATACACAGAGTTCTCATGCATACCCAAGCATTCAAAAACACCAAACATGAATCACAAACAAGCTAACAAGCATGAATTAAACCAAAACATCCAAACATCACAAGTTCACCCCAAGGTTCACCCACATCCGGTGACCTTGGGGTTTTAGTTGCTCATAGTCTCCAAATACATGAATAAAAGCATGAAAATAACTAAACCCAACATAAAAGACCTCCCTCCAAAGATTAGAGTCGAAGAAGCTTCCAAAGACGCCACTCGAAGGGGTGGCTTCCCGTCGTCTTCAACCTCAAGATTTGAAGCCCTAGAGGTAGATCCCGCACAAGAACGCGCTCTCCTCGCCGATTCTACCGTAGAAATGCCCTCCAAGCTCTCCTTCTTGGTCGGATTTGGAAGAGGTGGTGTCAAGCTTCAAGAAGAGCCAAAGTCCCTTTCTTTCATGCCCTAAAAGCCCTTAAAAGGGTGAAAATCGCGACTTCTCACGGGCTGCCTCACGGCCGTGAGGTTGCCCGTGAGGCATCCAGAAAGTTCTGCACGAAATTTCACCACGGTGCTACAGTAACCTTGCTACAGTACTGCTACAGTATTCCGCTACAGTATTCTTGCTACAGTACTGCTACAGTGAAGAACCCAAAAACGTCGTATTTGGTGTCGAATTCTTCCTAAATACGTTCTTGAGCTCATTTAGGGTCTGCAACACAAAATAAAGGGGTTTAGACTATAAAAAGGGCATCGACTTATCAAAAAGATAATAAAATAATACAAATAAATACGTATAAAATACGTATATTTAGACGTTTATCAAACATCCCCACACCTAAGCGTTTGCTTGTCCCCAAGTAATATTAGCTTCTCGACGCCGGCATTATATACCCTATATCTGACAGTGCCTGGGTGAGTCCTGTGCAAGTAGTACCCAAAAAGGGAGGAATGACAATTATTACCAATGAGAGGAACGAGCTTATCCCGACGAGAACAGTCACAGGTTGGAGGGTCTGTATTGATTACAGGAAGCTGAACGATGCCACAAGGAAGGATCACTTCCCTTTGCCTTTCATAGACCAGATGCTCGAACGATTGGCGGGACATGCTTATTACTGCTTCTTGGATGGCCTCTCTGGATATTTTCAGATACCGATTGCTCCTGAGGACCAAGAGAAGACCACTTTCACTTGTCCGTATGGAACATTTGCCTACCGCCGTATGCCCTTCGGGCTTTGCAATGCACCTGCCACATTCCAGAGATGCATGTTGGCCATTTTTGAAGGTATGGTGGAGAACATTATGGAAGTGTTTATGGATGACTTTTCAGTCTTTGGTGACTCGTTTGATTTCTGTCTCAAAAACTTGGAGCGAGTCTTAAAAAGGTGTGAAGAAACGAATTTGGTGCTTAGCTGGGAGAAATGTCATTTTATGGTCAAGGAGGGTATAGTACTTGGACATAAAATCTCTAAAAAGGGAATAGAAGTGGATCGGGCAAAAGTCGCCACTATTGAGAAACTTCCTCCTCCAACTTCGGTAAAAGCAATCGAAGTTTCTGGGCCATGCGGGGTTTTACAGGAGGTTTGTGAAAGATTTCTCTTCGATTGCCCGACCATTGACGAAGCTACTCGAGAAGGATGCCCCTTTTGAGTTCGATGAAGACTGTATGAAAGCCTTCCTTTCCTTGAAGAGAAAGCTTATAGAAGCACCGATTATGGTTTCTCCAGACCGGAATCTGCCATTTGAATTAATGTGTGATGCGAGTGACTATGCTTTGTGGGAGCCGTGCTTGGCCGGCGGCGAAACAATCACTTCCACCCCATCTACTATGCAAGCAAAACCCCGAACGATGCTCAAGAAAACTACACCACCACCGAAAAAGAAATGCTCGCTGTTGTCTTTGCATTTGACAAATTCCGCTCATATTTGGTGTTATCAAAGGTGATTGTGTACACGCATCATTCTCGCCCTAAAATATTTACTTAACAAGTCGATGCAAAGCCTCGTCTAATCCGATGGGTCTTACTGCTGCAAGAGTTTGATCTAGAAATAAAGGATAAAAAGGGGGCAGAGAACTTAGCTGCTGATCATCTCTCGCGCCTTGAGGAACCTATGGAAAATACTTTGCAAAAGGATGAGATTAATGATTCATTCCCTGGAGAACAGTTGTGCAGTATTCAGGTGATTGAAGAAGATGAGACTCCGTGGTTTGCAGATATAGCAAATTACTTGGCAGCAAAAATTTTCCCAAAGCAGCTCACATATCAGCAGAGAAAAAAATTCTTTGCCGATCTAAAGCACTACATATGGGAAGACCCGTACCTATTCAGGATGTGTGCTGATCAAATCGTCAGGAGATGTGTTTCAACAGAAGAAGGGCACGATATCTTGATACATTGCCACTCAGGGCCTACAGGAGGCCACTATAGCGGGAGCAGAACAGCGAAGAAGGTTCTTGACTCGGGATTCTACTGGCCCACTATGTTTCAGGATGCACAAGCACTGGTACAACAGTGTGACAGGTGTCAAAGAACCGGCAATATTTCAAAAAGAGAAGAAATGCCGCAATCATGGAATCAAGCTTGTGAGGTGTTTGATGTCTGGGGAATCGATTTCATGGGCCCATTCCCTAGTTCCCATGGTAACAAGTACATTTTGGTGGCTGTAGATTATGTCTCAAAATGGGTGGAAGCACAGGCTCTTCCGTCTTGTGACGCTAGGGTGGTGGTGAAATTTCTAAAGAAATTATTCTCCCGGTTTGGTACACCCAGGGTGATCATAAGTGATCGAGGCACCCATTTCTGCAACTCTCAATTTGAGAAAGTTCTAAAACGGTACGGGGTATCTCATAGCATGTCGACTGCGTATCATCCTCAAACCAAGTGGGCGGGTTGAGGTATCAAATAGGGAGTTAAAGCGGATCTTAGAGAAAACCGTCAACCAAAGACCGAAGAGATTGGGCGGAAACGGCCTAGACGATGCGCTGTGGGCATATAGGACGGCATACAAGACACCTATCGGGTCAACACCCTACAGATTGGTCTATGGAAAATCTTGCCACTTACCAGTTGAATTGGAGCACAGAGCTTACTGGGCCATTAAACAACTCAACTTCGATCCTCACCTTAGGGGCCACAAGAGGAAGTTTCAACTAAATGAATTAGACGAATGGCGAACATTGGCATATGAAACCTCGGTGCGATACAAGGAGAAAACGAAGGAGTATCATGATCGCCACATTAAACGAGCTAAATATTTTCAAAAAGGGGATCAAGTTTTATTGTTCAATGCTAGATTGAGATTGTTCCCAGGGAAATTGAAATCAAGATGGCATGGACCATACACTGTCACACAAGTTTTCCCTCATGGTGCCATCGAAATAACTCACCCTCAAGATGGAACATTCAAGGTCAATGGTCACCGTCTCAAGCATTACTTTCCAGGTCATAACATTCCGTCGAGAAATGGAGGTAATTCTCCACCCTTTGTCCCACCATGAATCAAGGTAAGAAGAGTCGAGCTAACGACTTTAAACAAGCGCTCCTTGGGAGGCAACCCAAGCTCTTAAATTGTTGCATTTCTTCTTTCTTGTTGTTTGTGTGCTTAGTGTGTTCTTTTTCCGTATTTTTGGTGTGTTAGTTTTCAAGTTGCTTTTCATTTTGTGGTGGTTTTGTTCATCATTTTTGTCCAAATCCCTTTGCATGATCTTGTGTCTCCTTGAATGATTTGTAAATTAGATGCCATGAAAATCATGTTTTGAGTGTTTCCATGCTTAATTTGTCATTGTTTTAAACGTTTTTGAGGGTTTGGAAGAGGTTAAGTTGAGAAAATTTCAGATTTTGGCCGTTTATGGCCCGTGAACTTGCCCTTAAGAAACTCAGGGAAAGCTCACGGGTGAGCTCACGGGCGTGAGCTCACCCGTGAGCCATCCAGGGATTTCTCACGGGTAGGCTCACGGCCGTGAGCCCACCCGTGAGGCTTCACGGGTTGGAGCTTTAAAGAGCATCTTTTCAAGCTCTTTGGTCCATTTTTCCCATCCAAACTTTCTCTCATTTCCCCCTCCATTCTCCACCGATTTTCTTCATTTTTGTTGCTCTAAATCCCTCTCCTCCTCCCCTCAACTAATTTGGTGAAGAGATTTTAAAGAAAAAAACACTCCTTTGGCCGGATTTTGCAAAGGGTTTGCCCCACATATTCTAGGGTTAGGTAAAGGCTCTTTCACTCAAGGGTTTGATTTCTTTTGGATTTGTGGGAAGTTTATTGTTTGGATTTTGCTCTCCTTTGTTGCAAGAGTATATTAAGTATGATTTGGCATGATTGTAAAAATTTTTTGGCTACTTTTTCAAGAAAAACTCTTGCAAAATTTTCTCGGATTTACTGTAGCAATGAGCATTTTCCATGAAATCTTCATTATTTTGCTAGTGCTTTTCTTGTAACTAGTTGAATTGATGACCCTTTGGTTTTGTAGGATGCCGGTAAAGAAAGTAGCACACAAGAGAGCCCGAAATCACCGTACTCCACCCCGCGACGAACCAAAGTTTAAAATTGAACATCACGAATCTCGTGTCGCGCCTCTTTCACAAAAGGGCTTCGGCATCATTAGAAGGATAGTTTGGGTTGTGCTCAAGAGCTTGGGCCTAACATTACCACCACCTTGTGTCTTTTATTATTTTCTTCGAGCTTGTTTGTTGTTCTTTTCTTTTGCCGTCTGTTGTACTTTTAAGTTAGTCGGGGCTCTCGCTCTCGCTAAACTTTATGTTGGTCTTTGTGAACTATTTTTGTACGCGCTCCTCCTTTATTATTTTTTGTCTCTGGAGTTGTGATCAGTTTTGTTGTGCTTTCGGGATGATGATACAAATGTTCCACACTCCAGGCCCTCACCACTTAGTTTACCCCAAGTCCACATGCACATGTTCCACACTTCATCAACGGATTGGGGAAGTTTCTTACTCCATCTCTCAATTTTTGGTTTATATTTATTTCCCACCCCGTGTCTTTGCGACTTATGTACATTGGGGACAATGTACAGGCTTTAGGTGTGGGGATGGAGTATTTTATTTTAATGCATGCTTGACTCACCTATGATAGCTATGATTTTATTGTTAAGGACTTCCTAGCTTGGTAGAATGATAGTAGTGAGTTGTACTTTACATGTACTTGAATGTAGTTCTGTTTCATCTTTAGTGTACATTGATACCTGCTCACTCTAACTTCCACTTCTGACACTCTAACCCATCTTTTTGATTTTGTGTTAGGATGTCAAATTTCTCTTTCAATAGTCCTTTAAAAAACTTTTGAGTCCCCTATTTTTGCTTTAACCCTAAGTAAGGTTTTTAAGTGAGGTTTTTAGCAGGTGGTTGATCAGGCGTCCTGAGTTAGGTTGTGTAGATAAAAAAAAAAAAAAAAAAAAAAAAAAAAAAAAAAAAAGTGAAAAATTGAGTCTATGTCAGTATTCCTCTGCTTCTAAAAGCATGAATGCGTATATGTAGATCTGTAATCAAGTAAGTCGGGTGGCTCTTGTGCCTGGCCAGCATGTGCATCCAGCTGAAAGATTTTTGTGCAGTCTACGTTAGGCGGACTCCAAAAAAAAAAAAAAAAAAAAAAAAAAAAAAAAAAAAAAAAAAAAAAAAACCTTTGGGCGCCTGAAACCTGTCTTATCTTCACTTGATGTTAAAGTTTCGTTTGGGGACCAAAAGATTTTTAACTAGCTATTGAGAGGATTTTTGTTTGGCACTCCTAGCACTAATTTCAATTTGAGTGAGGTGAACAAGCATCCTGGGTAATCCAGGGTGTGGAGGTCAAGGTGGGAGTCAGCACACACACACAGGAACACTTTGGATGAAACAGAGCTAATATTACTTGACTATAAATTGAACAACTCACTTCTTGATTTCTGTCCATTTGTGCTTGTGGAGTCCTGTACAGTTGAGCTTGAGGTCGTATATTTAGACGTTTATCAACTGGCAACTTCTAAGAATACGGACAGCCTTAGTATTCTAACCGTTTATTTTGCTGTTAGTTCATTTTTCTTTTGTTCTTATTTTATTTTTCTTGTATTCTTTGTTTTTGTTATTTGGTTTTTCTTTGTTTTTCTTAAGCTGTTTATTTTTCTTTTCTCTTTTCGCTTGGAGCTCGAAAATTCATATCTAATCTGTTTCTTTTGGTGCTTGTGCAGGAGCAGTGTACCTCAGTCGTTTTATCTTTCTAGAGAGGGAGTACCATCCATAAGATGGAAGATCTGTTGGATGCATTAAGGAGACAGGGCAACCCCCATTTTGAAACAGAAATAGGAAATCTTGATGCTAGCAAACAGCTAATAGAACTACTTTCTCGTCCATCGAACGCAAATTACCAGAATGTCTCTCTGGAAAAAGCTGTGCAGACCTTCAGCAAGAAATCTCAGCAATGGTCAAGAAATCAAATTGTCGCGAAAGAAGCACTGCCTAATAACCAAACGGAGTTAAACTATACAGAGGAGGTCATGTCAGTAAGCTGGTGCAGTGACTTAATGGAAAAACATACTGGGCGGAAATTGTTGGGAGAAGAATGTACAGATAAAAAGCTTAATCAGGACTGTGTAGATCGCCGGAATTGGGAAGATCAATTATTGCTCATAGTGGGTTCCGAATCTGTTAAGGAGCAAAGCTTTCCGACGGCAGACATAAATGGTGCAAAGATCGAGCTAAAGAAACTACCTGACCATTTAGAATATGCTTTCTTAGGGGGAGATGAACAGCACCCAGTAATAATTTCTGCAACCCTTGATGATGAACAAAAGGGGGAATTATTACAAGTACTGACTACACACAAGAAAGCTATAGCCTGGTCAATATCAGATATCAAAGGCATCAGTCCAGCTTTCTGCACACATAAAATCCTTATGGAAGATGAAATTAAGCCGAGGGTGCAACCACAACGGCGATTGAATCCTAATATTTAGGAGGTGGTCAAGACAGAGTTCAAGAAACTTTTAGATGCTGGGGTTATTTACCCTATTTCAGACAGCCCGTGGGTGAGTCCAGTGCAAGTAGTGCCGAAAAAGGGAGGTATGACGGTAATCCAGAATGATAAGAAGGAAGTGATTTCTGCTCGCACAGTCACTGGATGGCGGGTATGTATCGACTACCGGAAATTGAATGATGCTACTAGAAAAGACCACTTCCCACTCCCATTTATTGATCAAATATTGGAGAGACTTGCAGCACACTGATAAGTGCTTGCATGTACATATAATTTGAGATGTTTTTCCCTGCATGAGCATCACATTTTTCAGGTTATATTTCTCATTTCGTGTGTTTCTGTGTTCTTTCGTGCAATTAGGGTTGTGAAAAAGGTTTATGCGAAGAAAAGCAAGATTAGGTCATAATGGTGCCATGTGGAGCTCTTTTGTGCAAATACGAAGTTCAAGACACAAATCGGGTTCAAACGAGGGGGTATGTGCCAACTTCTAAAGGCTTCAAGACAATTCTTGTAGAAGGACACGAAGGCAGTCATGCTCGCTCGTTCCGATTGGTTCAAAGATTTCAAAAGCTCTCCAAGGTTTCCCATCATCAAGAAATGCCACTTGACCTTTCACATGGGCGTGTGTCCGTCCATGTGACCTCAGGAGAAGAAACGAGCGAAATCGAGGATTAGTATGAAGATTTCACAAGGCAGAAAATCCACATGGGCGTGTGGAATTTCCACACGGCCGTGTGGAATTTCCACACGGCCGTGTGGACTATCCACACGCCCGTGTGGATCCTCGAGATGGCCAATTATAAAGCCGTTCTGAAGCGTTATCCAGGGGATCATCTTCTAACTTTGGAGGGAGGTGACGGCTAGGGTTCAGGAGGTTCTTGCTACACTTGGGGGGCGCTTCTTCACCGGTTTCATCATCATTCCCTTCCAAGGAGAGCCATTGGGAGACCCTTCGACGACTCGATTCGGCAAGGTGTGCCTTAGGCTTGGAGGAAGGGATTCTTTGAAGAAGAAGGAGAAGTTCCCATAGTCTATCAACACGAAGCTTAAGGGGGTTTTCTTTATGGATTTCTTGCACTTATCTTCATTTATTTTGATGAACTTGTATTGCTCCATGGAGAGCTAAACCCCTAGTGGGTACTTGGACTTGTAAACCCTAGATTTCCTATGTTTCATTGACTTTAATGCTTTTATTCAATTTGAGTTTGAATTTGAGTTTCAATCTTGTTTGCTTAATTGTTTCTCCCTTAGAGTGACACTAGGGTTGAGGGCTAATGCAATCATCCTTTTGACGAGTGACCATCACCATTAGGATTAGATTAATCAAGATTGGAGGGGGTTGAGAGGGTGAGTTGAGAGGTAGCGACACGTCCCCTTTCCCCTCCGGTGTGGTTTTCCCTACCTTCTTATTCCAAGTATTACCTTCGATCTCAAAGAGAGTTAGGCGTTGAGAGAGGCCTTTCCGCCGGGACTTATTTGTGATTAGGGATCTTTCGCCTGACCAAAGGGATTGATCTATAGTTGGGAATAGGGTTTACCACTTGGAATCCCTAGAGCATAGCGCAGTCATACGTGGTGTGAGGCGTCGAGAGTCTTCTCTCCGCCGGGATCTCGTAGGGGACTAGTCAAGGTTGACCTTAGATTTGGGACCTTGTATCTTTGGATTCCACGACTCTTGAAATCTCTATTGAATAAGAGTACTTGAAGTCTTGCACTTGAAACAAGGATTCTAGGGGGAGCATTGTCCGAGTACCCCATCTTCTTATTGATCTATTTCTCCGACCTAGCTCTCATTTTCAGCACTTTGTTTCTACTACATTCTGATTTTATTTTCTTTTAACAACAATTGGTTTATCTTTGATTACTTAACAAAGTGTGATTGTTCTTACGTCTACTCCCTGTGGATTCGACTACCCACCCGTTTGGGTACTTTATTACTTCGACACCCGTGCACTTGTTAAGTAATCAAAGATAAACCAATTATTGTTGAAAGAAAATAAAATCAGAAAGTAGTAGAAATAAAGTGCTGAAAATGAAAGCTAGGTCGGAGAAATAGATCAATAAGAAGATGGGGTACTCGGACAATGCTCCCCCTAGAATCCTTGTTTCACGTGCAAGACTTCAAGTACTCTTATTCAATAGAGATTTCACGAGTCGTGGAATCCAGAGATACAAGGTCCCAAATCTAAGGTCAACCTTGACTAGTCCCCTACGAGGTCCCGGCGGAGAGAAGACTCTCGACGCCTCACACCACGTATGACTGCGCTATGCTCTAGGGATTCCAAGTGGTAAACCCTATTCCCAACTATAGATCAATCCCTTTGGTCCAGGCGAAAGATCCCTAATCACAAATAAGTCCCGGCGGAAAGGCCTCTCTCAACGCCTAACTCTCTTTGAGATCGAAGGTAATACTTGGAATAAGAAGGTAGGGAGAACCACACCGGAGGGGAAAGGGGACGTGTCGCTACCTCTCAACTCACCCTCTCAACCCCCTCCAATCTTGATTAATCTAATCCTAATGGTGATGGTCACTCGTCAAAAGGATGATTGGATTAGCCCTCAACCCTAGTGTCACTCTAAGGGAGAAACAATTAAGCAAACAAGATTGAAACTCAAATTCAAACTCAAATTGAATAAAAGCATTTAAGTCAATGAAAAAAAGGAAATCTAGGGTTTACAAGTCCAAGTACCCACTAGGGGTTTAGCTCTCCATGGAGCAATACAAGTTCATCAAAATAAATGAAGATAAGTGCAAGAAATCCATAAAGAAAACCCCCTTAGGCTTCGTGTTGATAGACTATGGGAACTTCTCCTTCTTCTTCAAAGAGTCCCTTCCTCCAAGCCTAAGGCCCACCTCGCCGAATCGAGTCGTCGAAGGCTCCCCCAATGGCTCTCCTTGGAAGGGAATGATGATGAAACCGGTGAAGAAGCGCCCCCAAAGTGTAGCAAGAACCTCCTGAACCCTAGCCGTCGCCTCCTTCCAAAGTTAGAAGAAGATCCCCCTAATAACGCTTCAGAACGGCTTTATAATTGGCCATCTCGAGGATCCACACGGGCGTGTGGATAGTCCACACGGCCGTGTGGAAATTCCACACGCCCATGTGGATTTTCTGCCTTGTGAAATCTTCATACTAATCCTCGATTTCGCCCGTTTCTTCTCCTGAGGTCACATGGACGGACACACGCCCATGTGAAAGGTCAAGTGGCATTTCTTGATGATGGGAAACCTTGGAGAGCTTTTGAAATCTTTGAACCAATCGGAACGAGCGAGCATGACTGCCTTCGTGTCCTTCTACAAGAATTGTCTTGAAGCCTTTAGAAGTTGGCACATACCCCCTCGTTTGAACCCGATTTGTGTCTTGAACTTCGTATTTGCACAAAAGAGCTCCACATAGCACCATTATGACCTAATCTTGCTTTTCTTCGCGTAAACCTTTTTTTCACAACCCTAATTGCACGAAAGAACACAGAAACACACGAAATGAGAAATATAACCTGAAAAATGTGATGCTCATGCAGGGAAAAACATCTCAAATTATATGTACATGCAAGCACTTATCAAATACAGAGACCAACCCAAGAGAGCAGCTGAAAGCAATCACTCTTAGGAGTGGTCGTGAGGTTGAGGGTAGACTTCCCACTGAAGAGGGTGTTCAAATTCTTGCTAAGGAGGCAGACAAGGAAAAGGGTAAGGAAAAGGAGGTAGCACCTGCACCATACAAACCAAGGATTCCTTACCCTTCAAGGCTGAAGAATGATCAAAATGATGAGCAGTACAAGAAGTTTTTGGGCCTTTTCAAGCAGCTGCACATTAATATCCCTTTTGTGGAGGCTTTGTCTCAAATGCCTCGATATGCAAAATTTTTGAAGGACCTCTTAACCAACAAGAGGAAATTGGAAGAGGGTGCAGCAGTGATATTGGATGCATCTTGTTCAGCTGTGTTGCAGAAAAATCTACCTAACAAGATGAAAGACCCTGGAAGCTTCATCATCCCATGTAACATTGGGAATTTGGGTGAAGAGAAGGCATTGGCAGATTCAGGAGCCAGTATCAATGTCATGCCTTACTCCTTCTTCAAGAAGCTGGGACTGGGAGAGCCAAGACCCACTCGGATGACTTTACAACTAGCTGACCGTTCCATTCGTCACCCGAGAGGCATCATTGAAGATATTTTGGTGAAAGTGGATAAGTATATATTTCCTGCAGATTTCGTGGTACTGGATGTAGATGAGAATGTCGACGTGCCGCTGATACTTGGAAGACCCTTTCTGCGTACTTCCAAAGCTCTTATAGACATGGATGGCGGGGAGATGACATTGAGGATAGGAGATGAGAAGCTGACCTATCGCCTTACTGAGGCCATGAGACATTCTCTCAACTTTGATGATACTTTGTATTTTCTTGACACTACTGATGCTTTGATTGATGAGTTTGTGCAGGAAATCTTTTGCCCGGATCCACTAGCTGATTTGTTGGATCAAGAGATGGATGATGATCACATTTCATTAGTTGACCTGGAAAACAAGGATACATCTATCACAGGTACGGTCAACAAACTAATGAAAAAGCTAAAGAGGGTAAGACATCGCCGCAAGAAACAAACGAATGAACCTGCGGACGTTCCTTCAAAGTTTAAGGATGATACCCTTCCATCTGGTAACAAATTCGATCACTCATCTTCTAAATTCCAGAACTTATGCTCTTCATGTTTCACATTTCCAAGCAGCGAAGTGCTTTCGACCCATGACCCCCCTTGAGTCTAGAGAGGCAGGCACGTCAAGCTAGTGACGTAAAACAAGCGCTTATTGGGAGGCAACCCAATTTTTAGAACTCTTTGCTTGTGTTGTAGTTAGTTTTATTTCTGCATTTTTTTTTTTGTTTAGTTTGTAGTGTGTGGATTTATTACTGGTAGTGCATTTCTATGTGTTCATCATTTATGGCAAGTTAGGTGGTATTCCTATGAATTTTGCGAGATTTTAAATCGTAAACGTCTTAGTTTTTAACTTCTGCAGCCGTTCCATGTGTTTTCATTAATTTCTGCAGAGTGTGGACTATTTTGAGTTGAAGAATGGAAGCACACGGCCATGTGGAATTTCCACATGGCCGTGTGGATGAAATTGTGAAGGAATTTTCTCATCCAGAGAATCCCCACGGCCGTGTGGAAATTCCACACGGCCATGTGGATTTATTTAGTACAAATCTTCACAATACAGAGAATCCCCACGGCCGTTTGGAAATTCCACACGGCCGTGTGGAATTTCGGGGAGTTTTATAAGGCCATACAGAGAATCCACACGGCCGTGTGGAATTGCCACACGGCCGTGTGGGGTACTTAAACATGAAAAGGGGCCTTTCTCTTTATAACTCCCCCAAGCAACCCTTCACCTTCAAACGCCTCCTCTTCAAAGGTCGTGACGGTTGCTCTTCTCCTTCCATTCTCTCGCTTATTTAAGGGATTTGTAGGCCTTACTCGTTACTACATTGTTAGAGCGGACTCATCTTCTCCGGAATGGCCCCAAGAACGAAGAAACTCGCTCATAAGCGCCCTCGTGAGGCCCGTGAGGTCCGGGAGTCACGTGATCTCTCGCCCGCACCATTCGAGTTCGCCGTGCCCGAACATCAAGCACGGTTTGATCGACTCTCAAAGCTAAAGTTTGGCCAGACACGCATTCCCGACTTGCAAGCTTTGGAGGCAATAGAACATGCGCGTGCAGCCGAGTTGGCGGATGAGGTCCGTGAGCTTATTGCTGTGGGCGGGTGGGAGCGACTATTGTGCATCAAAGACCCAGCCACTCGCGATCTCACTTTCGAAGTCCTTGCGACATTTGAGTTTGATCGCTCCCACACCGACTACCACCGACCGGACACAGTTCGATTCCGCATCTTTGGGCAGTATCACAGCATGAGCTTGACAGATTTTGCTGTCGCCCTCGGCCTGTACGATCGAGACTTCATCCACACGGAGGAGTACGCGCAGCTGCCATTCGACTATCCTTTCCGTGTCACTCCAAGCCGGGTTTGCCGGATGCTTGTGTGGAGATATACAAGACGAGCCCGGGTTGACCAAGGCGTCTTTGCTCCTCCGCCCCGCCCACAGGTACATTCATGCCATCCCGAGCAGGTCTATTATGCGGGGGGAGACAAAGACCGGCGTATTGGGGCGGCTGGGACCTCCTCTATTTGTACTCTATGGTCCAAAGCCTGCCCCCGCACTCCGGGTTACGTGGTAGCTGATTTTCCGAGGCACCGGGGACAAGACGCGCGGATAGGAGTTCTTTTCTCTCGGTCCCTACATCACCCGACTCATCCGAGGAATGGGACCGATTGATGCTTTGTTCGGGGAGCCGACAAGGTTATTGTTCCTTCCCCACTTGGCCTCGATACCTTGCGTATGATGGGCATGGTGAAGAGGGCCGCCCCCGGCAGTACGTACTTGCTGTTCCATTCCCGGATGAGTCCGAGGAGTCTCGAGGACGAAGACGAAGACTCGGAGGAGACCCGGCGGGGCCATCATCACAACCCGCACCCATGGAGGCGGAGGACACCCCAGCGAGACGAGGAGGTGCCACCGGTGTCGGCACTCCGCATCTCCCCCGGCACAGGAGCGCATAGACAGACTTGAGGCTGCTGTGGGGACCCTCCAGACTGATCTCGCCGCCATGCGGGTGACTCAGGCAGCGAACCACACTGAGGTTCTCGCTCGCATGGCTGAGTACCACTCGGAGATGATGACGCGCATCACTTCACTCCACCAGTTGATGGCGAGAGGTAGCGATTCCACTCCGCCGTCCACACCCCGAGCACCCTACGCCTCCCCAAAGCATCCCCAAAGAAGCACCGGCAGATGCCGACGCTTGATGCGTCTTTCATTCTTTCTTTTTATTCCCTTGTACTTTCTTTTGTGTTGAGTCTTTGTGTACTCGAAAAGGTTACACCTTCCGAGAGTTATCTTACTTGCTTTCTTTTCATGTTCTTTGTTGAGTTTGTGTTTGGCTTGTTTAATTTTTGTACTCTTTTAATCGTAGCTTTTGTTGAAATCCACTGAACCCCTTTTGTGATGTGCAGATAGACTTGTCAACTTGGTTTTGAGAGATGGTCATAGGCACGGCCGTGTGGAATTTCCACACGGCCGTGTGAGCTTCACAACCCTACGCAACTCCACTTCCCACCTTCACACCTCCATTCAACTACCACACTCGGAGATCAGGGGAGTGTTGTTTTTAATCCCCACGCCCTCATGTTTTATTTATATTCTGTTTTTGTATGCTTGCATGCGTACAATGAGGGCATTGTACATCTTAAGTGTGGGGGGGAGTTCACGTTGCACACGTTCTCTATGTATGTATGCTCATCACTCATATGCTTATCTAGCCAATGATAGTTCACCTTAAAAGACAAGGATTGCAGTCTTGAATTTAGGAGAATTTTAAACATCGTTTGTACTCATGCTCTAGTTTACTCGAAAAACTTAGAAATTTTTTGTCTGATTGCATTACTTACACCTTTCTTGCTCTGTTAACCCTGATAACTCTAGTTCAGTGCCAAAAGGACATTAGTTTTCTTTATTTTGAAAAAAAAAAAAAAAAAAAAAAAAATGAAGAAAACAAAGGAAGAATGCCTTATTTGTTTACTTGTTTTTGGAGTGGAAAGAGCTACCACCTATGTTGTATGCAGCTACTCTCATAAGTCGGATACTAGCTATGCCCTAAGGAGAGAAAGAGCTATCTAATAGGCTGTGTGAAAGCTAACACTCCCAGGTGGAAAGAGCTACCACCTCAAAGTGTGAAAGCCGCCCAGGAGGCATCTTGGGAAATGGCTACCTTCGAGGTTGTGTGCAGCTACTACCTACTTTTGTCCTTAAATAAGCCCTTTTCAATAAGGACTTTTAAGAGTAAACTTAGGGTTGGCACGAGTATGCATACACACACACACGCAGTCAGATTCTATTTTCTTTGTGCTTCGTGTTTTTGCTAGAGCAATGGTTTTTATCTTTCTATGTTGCAAATTGTTCCTTTGTTTAAGAATGCTCTCCTTACATACTTTTTGGTGAACTTAAGGCTAAGCACTTCTATCACTCTACTTGTGGATTTTATTGTATAAATTTTGCTTGAGGACAAGCAAAAGCTTAAGTGTGGGGGAGTTTGATAAGTGCTTGCATGTACATATAATTTCAGATGTTTTTCCCTGCATGAGCATCACATTTTTCAGGTTATATTTCTCATTTCGTGTGTTTCTGTGTTCTTTCGTGCAATTAGGGTTGTGAAAAAGGTTTATGCGAAGAAAAGCAAGATTAGGTCATAATGGTGCCATGTGGAGCTCTTTTGTGCAAATACGAAGTTCAAGACACAAATCGGGTTCAAACGAGGGGGTATGTGCCAACTTCTAAAGGCTTCAAGACAATTCTTGTAGAAGGACACGAAGGCAGTCATGCTCGTTCGTTCCGATTGGTTCAAAGATTTCAAAAGCTCTCCAAGGTTTCCCATCATCAAGAAATGCCACTTGACCTTTCACATGGGCGTGTGTCCGTCCATGTGACCTCAGGAGAAGAAACGGGCGAAATCGAGGATTAGTATGAAGATTTCACAAGGCAGAAAATCCACACGCCCGTGTGGATCCTCGAGATGGCCAATTATAAAGCCGTTCTGAAGCGTTATCCAGGGGATCATCTTCTAACTTTGGAGGGAGGTGACGGCTAGGGTTCAGGAGGTTCTTGCTATACTTGGGGGGCGCTTCTTCACCGGTTTCATCATCATTCCCTTCCAAGGAGAGCCATTGGGGGAGCCTTCGACGACTCGATTCGGCAAGGTGTGCCTTAGGCTTGGAGGAAGGGATTCTTTGAAGAAGAAGGAGAAGTTCCCATAGTCTATCAACACGAAGCTTAAGGGGGTTTTCTTTATGGATTTCTTGCACTTATCTTCATTTATTTTGATGAACTTGTATTGCTCCATGGAGAGCTAAACCCCTAGTGGGTACTTGGACTTGTAAACCCTAGATTTCCTATGTTTCATTGACTTTAATGCTTTTATTCAATTTGAGTTTGAATTTGAGTTTCAATCTTGTTTGCTTAATTGTTTCTCCCTTAGAGTGACACTAGGGTTGAGGGCTAATCCAATCATCCTTTTGACGAGTGACCATCACCATTAGGATTAGATTAATCAAGATTGGAGGGGGTTGAGAGGGTGAGTTGAGAGGTAGCGACACGTCCCCTTTCCCCTCCGGTGTGGTTTTCCCTACCTTCTTATTCCAAGTATTACCTTCGATCTCAAAGAGAGTTAGGCGTTGAGAGAGGCCTTTCCGCCGGGACTTATTTGTGATTAGGGATCTTTCGCCTGACCAAAGGGATTGATCTATAGTTGGGAATAGGGTTTACCACTTGGAATCCCTAGAGCATAGCGCAGTCATACGTGGTGTGAGGCGTCGAGAGTCTTCTCTCCGCCGGGATCTCGTAGGGGACTAGTCAAGGTTGACCTTAGATTTGGGACCTTGTATCTTTGGATTCCACGACTCTTGAAATCTCTATTGAATAAGAGTACTTGAAGTCTTGCACTTGAAACAAGGATTCTAGGGGGAGCATTGTCCGAGTACCCCATCTTCTTATTGATCTATTTCTCCGACCTAGCTCTCATTTTCAGCACTTTGTTTCTACTACATTCTGATTTTATTTTCTTTTAACAACAATTGGTTTATCTTTGATTACTTAACAAAGTGTGATTGTTCTTACGTCTACTCCCTGTGGATTCGACTACCCACCCGTTTGGGTACTTTATTACTTCGACACCCGTGCACTTGCGGAGTACACACGCAAGGGTGTGTCACACACATGTATTACTGCTTTCTAGACGGGATGTCAGGATACTTACAGATCCCAATTGCACCTGAAGATCAAGAGAAGACTACTTTCACTTGTCCTTATGGCACCTTTGCATACCGTCGTATGCCTTTTGGGTTATGCAACGCTCCTGCCACATTCCAGCGCTGTATGATGTCCATTTTTGACGAGTTCATCGAGGATTTTATGGAGGTATTCATGGATGATTTCTCAGTCTTTGGCAATTCATTTGATAATTGTTTGTCCAATTTGAAGAAGGTTTTAGCCCGATGTGAAGCAACAAATCTGGTACTCAGTTGGGAAAAATGTCATTTTATGGTTCAGGAAGGAATAGTGTTGGGTCACAAGATTTCACAATCCGGAATAGAAGTAGACAAGGCGAAGATCTCCACAATTGAGGGACTAGCGATTCCGACCACTACGAAGGATATCAGAAGTTTTTTGGGACATGTAGGGTTCTACAGACATTTTATTCGAGATTTTTCAAAAATTTCAGCACCCATGACAAAACTCTTAGAGAAAGATGCTCCTTTCAATTTTGACGCAACATGTCAAGCTCTTTTGAATTGCTGAGGCAGAAGTTAGTAGAAGCCCCAATTTTAAAAGCACCGCTTTGGGATCGGCCTTTCGAACTAATGTGTGATGCTAGTGATCGAGCTGTGGGAGTGGTACTAGGGCAGCGGCACGATAAACAATTTCATCCAATCTCTTACGCAAGCAAAATGTTGACCGCAACCCAAGAAAATTATACGACAACAGAGAAGGAGCTGCTAGCTATTGTTTACGCTTTCGATAAGTTTCGGCAGTACTTGGTTCTCTCTAAAGTGATAGTTTTTACCGATCATGCAGCATTGCGGTATTTGATGACTAAAGCCGATGCTAAACCAAGGTTGATACGGTGGATCCTACTGTTGCAAGAATTTGACGTGGAGATACGAGATAAGAGAGGCATTGAGAACGTAGTGGCAGATCATTTATCCTGTTTAGAGCACTCTAATAATACTTGGCAGAATTCTGAAGTCATAAATGATTCCTTCCCAGAAGAGCATCTATATCTCATAAATGACCCTTTGAATGTTTCAGTTCCATGGTTCGCAGATATTGCAAATTATCTGGCAGGGGGACTGATTCCAGAAACCTTCTCTTATCAACAACGGAAAATTTTTTTTTCAGATGTCAAGCATTATGTTTGGGATGATCCGTATTTGTATAAGCTCTGCGCGGATGAAATGGTAAGAAGATGTGTTTCGAGAGAAGAGGGATGGAATATTTTATCGCAGTGCCACGCGGGGGTGCTTGGAGGACATTTTGGACAAAACAGGACAGTGGAGAAGGTGTTATCAGCCGGTTTCTTTTGGCCTTCGCTTTTCCGGGACGCCAAGACTATGATCGAATCTTGTGATGCTTGTCAGCGGAGTGGAAATCTATCTAAACTGGACGAGATGAAGCAGACCCCAATTCAACAGTGTGAAGTTTTCGATGTGTGGGGCATTGATTTTATGGGCCCATTTCCCTCCTCGAATGGGTGCCGATATATATTGGTTGCAGTGGACTACGTGTCTAAATGGGTAGAGGCTCAAGCACTTCCTACTAATGATGCTAGGGTTGTGGTGAAATTTTTAAGAAAGCTGTTTGCCCGTTTTGGTTGCCCAAGAGCTATTATGAGTGATAGAGGGTCTCATTTCTGTAATGCTCAATTCGAAAAAATTTTATTGCGACTCGGCGTTACCCATCGGATCGTTACAGCCTATCACCCTCAAACGAGTGGACAAGTGGAAGTCACCAACCGGGAGATCAAACGAATCTTGGAAAAAACAGTTCAGTTCAGTAGGAAGGAGTGGGCAGACAAATTAGAGGAAGCTTTGTGGGCATACAGGACCGCGTATAAAACTCCTACGGGGCACACACCATATCGGTTAGTCTATGGTAAAGGTTGTCATTTGCCTGTCGAACTGGAACATCGAGCTTACTGGGCCATTAAAAAACTGAATTTCGATTTGAAAAAGGTGGGAGATAAGAGGAAATTTCAATTAAATGAGTTAGACGAACTCAGACAAGCCGCGTATGAAAATTCTGTGCACTACAAAGAAAGGGTTCGAAATTTACTTGACAAGCGGTTACGGATTGACAAACAGTTTGAGGTTGGAGATCAAGTGTTGTTATTTAACTCCCGACTGAAATTGTTCACTGGAAAATTGAAATCGCGTTGGTCGGGCTCATATCAGGTTACGAGCGTCTACCCGTAGGGGGCCATTGAAATATCTCATCCTGACCATGGCACTTTCAAGGTGAACGGGCATCGGTTAAAGCACTACATTAGTCCCACTGTTTTATCAGATATCGAGGGTGTGCAGAGCATCCTGCTTATTTCACCTACTTGAATTCCGTACCAGTCAAGCTCGAGACGATAAACAAGCGCTCGTGGGAGGCAACCCACACTCTTTCCTTTCTTTTCTGTTTTTCTTTTTGCCAGCACGGGGGAGAGCACGCCCGTGTTGCTCCCCGTGCATTTTTCAGGTTTTCTTCTTTTCTTTTTGCAGAACATCAGCACAGGCGTGCTCCTTTCGAAGCACGGCTGTGCTCCCTCCTTTTTACAGGTTTCTTTTAAGCCCAGCAACCCTAAATCTTGCTAGCCGCTCTCCACTGTCCTTGGTGGCTCTTTCTCCGGCCGTCCTCCACTTTCTTCCATCATGCCTACAAAACGTGTAGCACCACGACGGCCATCACGTCACCCTGTCTCCACCTCCTCGTCGAGCCGCTGGACCTTCTACGTCCCGGAGTGTCGGCGTCGACACCACCGACTTGCCATCGGAGTCTGACTCCGATTCTGAGAGCGCCCGGTTCTGATGTTTTATTTTGTTGTGTTTTACTTTATTTTATGTTCTTTGTTTTTGCTTCTGTTGTCGTTTGTGTTCTTGAGTCAGTTAGCAAGGGGAGTCCCCTACTAAACTGATCTCTTTTTAGTGTGTTTTTTATCTTTTGTTTATGTTCGTTCTCTAATGCTTGCATGTGTATCTCAGGCTTCATTGATTGTTTTTCTTGCTGGTTGTCTCAAACGACTCATCCTTAATCGGCGATCAACAACCGCCCTTGTGTGCCATCGAATTTTTCGTCGGCACCTCTCCTTTAACTTGGTGAAACTTTCCAACCCTCACTTTTACTTGCACTTATTTTCTTTGCTTGCATGCTTACATCTTTAAACATTGAGGACAATGTTTCTTTCAAGTGTGGGGGAGAGTTGTGCATTTGTCTCCTAGATGTTGTGCATGACTTAGGACAATCTATGAAAAATATTTTGGTTGAGAATTGCAAAGCTAGGAGTTTTTGGGTATCCTAGTGCACTTTTGTTGAACTTAAAGTTTAATTTTGCTCTTACTTTGGAAACCCAAATGATAACACTTAGTCTTCTGTTGTGTTGTTACTCTGTTAGAGGAAGGGCTAGTTATAAGGCTGAAAAATTAGAAGTTGACTCCAAACTCAAAATAAATAAAAGCTACAATTGCGTGACAAGTCGGATTCCATTTTTGGGATGCCCTGTTAATTTTTGTGTGAAAGATGGTAGAAAAAGCTATCACTTTAGAAAAAGCAAAAGCCGCACTTGAGTAGTCGGATTTTAGGCATCACAAATGTCATTTTTGATGACCTAAAAAGTGAAATGGCTGCCTCTAGGGTGTATGAAGCTACTACCCAATTTAGGAGTCAATAGTGAAAATTTGAGAAGAAAGAGCTTGTACTAGCCCCCTCAAGAACAGTTTTGACATACTTCAGGAGGCGACACACACACACGGTAGTACGGAGTATGAGTAAAATCTTTCACAAGCCTTCAATTGACTAAGTCACTAGTTCTCAGAAACTCCTTAAAGCTTCAGTAACTCTTTTAACTTGTTGAGATCAGAGGTCATGCACTCATCACTTTATTAGGGGAATAAGGTTGCTTGAGGACAAGCAACAATTCAAGTTTGGGGGTATTTGATGAGCGCATTTCATATATTTTAATTCTTGTTATATTTATTTCCCACCCTGTACTGCTGATTTATGTACATTGGGGACAATGTACAGCTTTAGGTGTGGGGATGGAGTATTTATACTATATTGCATGCTTGTATTTTACCTATGATAGCTATGATCTTATTGTTAAGGATTTCCTAGCTTGGTAGAATGTCAGTAGTGAGTTGTACTTTACATATGCTTGAATGTAGTTCTGTTTCATCCTTAGTGCATATTTATACCTGCTCACTATAACTCCCAATTCTGACGCTCTAACCCATCTTATTGATTTTTGTGTTAGGATGTTAAATTCTTCTTTCAATAGTCCTTTAAAAACTTTTGAGTCTCCTGTTTTTGCTTTAACCCTCAGTGAGGTTTTTAAGTGAAGTTTTTAGCAGGTTTGATCAGGCGTTGTGAAAAAAAAAAAAAAAAAAAAATAGAGAGTCTATGTCAGTATTCCTCTGCTTATAAAAGCATGAATGCGTATATGTAGATCTGTAGTCAAGTAAGTTGGGTGGCTCTTGTGCCTGGCCAGCATGTGCATCCTGCTGAAAGATTTTTGTGCAGTCTACGTTAGGCGGACTCGAGAAAAAAAAAAAAAAAATAAATAAATAAATAAATAAAAAAATAAAAAAAATAAAAAACGCCTGAAACCTGTTCTATCTTCACTTGATGTTAAAGTTCCTTTTTGGAGAGCAGAAGATTTTTAATTGACTATTGAGAGGGTCTTTAGCATTCCTAACACTAACTTCAATCTGTGTGAGGTGAATGGACATCCTGGGGTAATCCAGGGTGTGGAGATCAGTGTGGGAGTCAGCACACACTCACGATGACACTTTGGATGAAACAGAGCTGCTATTGCTTGTCTATACACTGAACAACTCAGTTCCTGATTTCTAATCATCTGTGCTAGTGAAGTCCTGTACATTTGAGCTTGAGGTCGTATATTTAGCCATTTATCTTCTTGCCCCTGTTCTTCATGTTTGTTTGCTTGGGGACAAGCAAACACTTAGGTGTGGGGATGTTTGATAAACGTCTAAATATACGTATTTTATACATACTTGTGTATAGTTTATTCTCTCTTTATGTTAAGTTGTTTTCTATTTTCTTGTTTAATGTGGTTTTACTTGTGTTACATTCCCGAAATAAGCTCAAGAACGTATTCATGAAGAAATCAACACCAAATACGGCCTTTTTGGGCTTCATCACTGTAGCAGAGTACTGTAGCACTGAATGGAAAAATTTCTGAGAAACTCTCTGGATGCCTTGCGGGCAACCTTGCGCCCGTAAGGCCACCCGCAAGGCATCGCGATGTCTTGATTTAAAAGACTTTTCTAGGGCATTTGAAGGGGAGTAAGTCTTCTTCCTTGGAGCTCCACACAACCATCTAAAAATCCGGCTTGGAGGAGGGCTTTGAGGGCGTTTTCACGGCAAGATCTTGGAGGAGAGTGCGTTTGGGAGCAAGATCCTACTCTAGGGCATCATTGAAGGAGGGTTGAAGACAAGAGAAGCCACCTCTTGAGTGGCGTCTTCGGAACTCCATTTTCGTATTTGAGGGAGTGATTATGCTTTCTTTAGTTGTTTTCATGCTTTTGAGTATGTATTTTGATATTATGAACAACTAAACCCCAAGGTCACCGGATGTAGGTGAACCTTGGGGGTGAACTTGTGTATTTTGGATGCTTGGTTTTAATTAATGTTTGTAGACTTGTTTGTGATCCTTGTTTGGTGCTTTTGAATGTTAGGGTATGCATGAGAACTCTGTGTATCCATACTTAGCCAATACTAGGTTGCATGACCATTGCCCTAGTGTTAGACTCACCAAGCTTGGAAGGGAAATACGTATAAATACGCCGTGACCATCGGGTATTTGTACCCCTCCAATTCTAGGGTTAATTGCTTGTTTGTGATTCAACCTTAGTTTGAGAAAACTACCTCACCCTTTGCAATCGTATGAGGATTTATACGGGTAGAGCCCCCCGTATTCAATACTCGTACCGGATTAGGGGTCAACTACCGTGACCATCGGGTTGACCTAATCTAGGGTTTTCTCGGTCCAACAACCCATTTACATGTTAATCTAGCATCCTGTACACTTCAGTAACCCGGAGGGGATCCTCATCCATGACTGCTTTCTCACCCTGATTTCCCCCTTTTATTGCCTTGGTTAATTAGTATTCTGAATTGCATTTAATTCTTGTATTTGCATTTTAATCTTTTACTCTCGAGTTTGATCTGCTAGACAACATTGCGAGAAGGAAGTAAGGATAGATTCTCGGGCCCTTGGGAATACGACCCACTCGTGCGTGCACGAGTGGTTTATTACTTGACGACCCCGTGCGCTTGCGGGACAACCACCAAAACCTCATGCTTATAGCATAACTAAGTTTAGAACTGAAGACATCCCTGATAATTACTGAGAAAAACTGAGTTAGTGAACGTCATAAACCCGACCCCGGTGCCCCATCTCCTCCACTGAGTCAATCCTAAATCTTCCCTTATTGAAATTCCATTCCCTCAACTTCCTCAAAGTCAGTCCAAAGTCAACTCCTTCATTTTTGATTTGGTTAGATATTGAGTAGGACGTTAGTATTAGAAGCTATACCAGTCCCTGTGGATTCGACTACCCGACCCAAAGGGTACATTATACTACTTGTGCGACCCGTGCACTTGCGGTTACGCAAGGGGCGTACCAGTATTATTTGGAAATAGTGGTAAATTCAAAGTTTTCTCATGTCTTTCATTGAATTTTCCGAGTGGCACCACGGCCCAAAGGTTGGAGGTAACTTCCCTCCATTTGTTCCACCATGAGATTTTTTTTAGGTAATGCACGTTAAGCTAATGAAATTAAAAAAGCGCTTCTTGGGAGGCAACCCAAGTTCCTTTAATTTCTCATATTCATTTTCTTTTTTGTGTTGTCTTATATAACTTGTGTTTTTAGTTGTGGTTCGTTTGTAGTTGTATTTTCATCGTTTTTCTTAGTTCAATTGCCTTTGTGTTAACTTGTTTGTCATGTGGTCTTTGAAGAATTATTGTTCTTGATGCATGCATGTGTATGTTTTGAGTGTTTAATTGATGTTTCCGGCTTTGTTTTTAAGGTTTCATCCATAGTCAAAGTGTGCAAAGTGTGGAGAAAAAAAGTTGTGCAAACAGAGAATCCGGATTACCATCCTTGCGGCCACAAGGATGCCCCTCAGAATTTATCCCGAGAATCTTGAGGACCATCCTTGCGGCCGCAAGGATGGTTGGCAAGACCACCCGATAGAACCTTTAAAAATCATGTTTTGGGGGAGTAAATTTTTTGGTAGGCCACCAAACTTTGGTCAATTATCAAAAAGGTGTCCTAACTTCAATTTGAATCAAAACGGTTACCCATCTTTAATTTTCTTTCACCGGGAGGCTACCCGAGGGAATCCGGCAACTCAGTGGTGACGTAGCGGCCACGGATAGATTGCAATGTCAGCACTGACGGAGGATTTCGGCCTCCACGTCACCACTGAGTTGCCGGAATCCCTCGGGTAGCCTCCCGGTGAAAGAAAATTAAAGATGGGTAACCGTTTTGATTCAAATTGCAGTTGGGACACCTTTTTGATAATTGACCAAAGTTTGGTGGCCTACCAAAAATTTTACCCTGTTTTGGGGCTAGTCACTATTCATTCTTCTTCCTCATTCTTCTAACCGGTTCTCTCTCATTTCGCCACCATTTTTCATCATTCTTTTTGCTCTAGTTTGCTCTCCTCCTCCTCTTTTCCATCTTGGTGACAAAAATTTGGAGTTTGAGCAAGCTTTTGGCCGGATCTAGCCCTTGGATTCCTTTATCTTACTCTGGAGCAAGAGTTTGACCTCTCACTCAAAACCTTGAGTTTTTCTTGTTTTTGTGGATGAAATTTCTGGGATTTTTTTTGGTTTGTGAATGCTTAGTGATTATCAAAGTGTTTCTCTTGGTTTATAAATTTTTTTTTGGTTACTTCTACAAGGAAAGTTCTTGAAAATTTTTTCCGAATTTACTGTAGCACTGGACTTTTTCTTGGATTTCTTCATTCTTCTGGTGCTCATTTTGCTTGTAAATTAGTCGGATAATCTCTACTTTGTTTCTATAGGATGTCAATGAAGAAATTAGCTTCCAAGAGAGCTAGGAGGGAACCTTCCCCTCCCGTCCAAGAGCCCAAGTTTTCCAAGGAAGAACATAAGAAGCTAGTACTCTAATCGTTTATTTTGCTTTTAATTCCTTTTCTTTTGTTCTTATTTTATTTTTCTTGTATTCTTTGTTTTTGTTCTTTGGTTTTTCTTTGTTTTTCTTAAGCTGTTTATTTTTCTTTTCTCTTTTTGCTTTGAGCTTAAAAATTCATATCTCATCTTTGTCTTTTGGTGCTTGTGCAGGAGCTGTGTTCCTCAGTCGTTTTATCTTTTTAGAGGGGGAGTACCATCCTTAAGATGGAAGATCTTTTGAATGCATTAAGGAGACAGGGCAATCCCCATTTTGAAACAGAAGTAGGAGATCTTGACGCTGGCAGACAGTTAATAGAACTACTTTCTCGACCATCAAACGAAAATTACCAGAATGTCTCTCTGGAAGAAGCTGTGCAGACCTTCAGCAAGAAATCTCAGGAATGGTCAAGAAATCAAATTGTCGCAGAAGAAGCAAGTAGCAGCAATTAGAGGTAGATTGAAAGCAGCTCAAGACAGGAAACAGAGTTATGCCGATAATCGTAGAAGATTTTTGGAGTTTCAGGTTGGGGATAAAGTATTCTTGAAGATCTCTCCTTGGGAAGGGGAAATTCGGTTTCGAGGTAGGGGAAAGTTGAATCCCCGATTTATAGGTCCATTTGTGATCCTAGAGAGGATTGGACCGGTGTCATATCGATTAGAATTACTGGTTGAGTTGGAGAATATTCATAATGTGTTTCATCTTTCCATGTTGAAGAAGTATATCCCCGACCCTTCTTACTATCTTGAAGCTCCGCCGGTAGAGTTAAGAGTGATGGTCGCCGCGCGCGTCACTAAAAAGCAGGCACACGGCTCCCCGGTCGCAAGTGCACTGGTCATCAAGTAATACCTCTCGTGCGAGCACGAGAGGGTCTTATTCCCTGGGTCCCGAGATCTACTATTACTTCCTCTTAGGTTAGTTGTTCAGTCCAATCAAACAAGGGTTTTGTTATAATAATACTAAGTACGAAAACAAAGTAATAAAAATGATAAAGCCACCAACAGGTTAAAAGCACGTAGAGTGAAAACAAGTATCAAAGATAAGGTCCCCGGGCTAGGATTCCCCCGGGAAAAATACAAGTAAGGATGATGTGATAACAGGTAATGCATGCATGGATTGTAATACTTTTGTCCGTCTAGACTCGGAAGTCGACTACCCTGGAACCTCCGTAGTGCAGCCCTAATCCAGTGCAAGTTCCTTTATCATAAGGATACTCACACGATCTCATTGGCCCTAAGGAGTCTTGGCTAGAGTTATCTATAAGCAATTGTGTTAAAATGAACTCTACAACCTACGGAGGCTACCGGCACCCGGAACCTCCGGTGTACCGGTACAATGGATCCCCCATCATACTATGCTGATCTAATGCGAGAACGTCCAAGCACAATCGATAAGATGAAATGCAGAGTTTTCATGTAATTCACTACAATTAGGTACACATAGCATGAAACCAAATGGCAAACCATGCATTTATTGAATTAAAAATGCATCATCCAATACAAGTACTTTTCCCAAGGCTCACCGATAGCCCAGTACTCTTAGGAGGTTTAGTTCAACATTACAAACAAAGGGAAGCTACAAGATACAAGATTAATCACAAATAAAGTAAGAACTTCCCCTTGAAGATGTTGACTTGGGGTGATGGAGAAACTTGCCGAATCCTCGTCGGCAAGCCCTAAGATCGAGATCTACACGTTCTTCCCCCATCTCCCACTTGATTCCGCTCCAAAATGACCTCCTCCGATGAAGCTTTGAGCGTGGAGGTGCTTGGAGGTGCCGGTGGTAAGATCCTTCGCGAAAAAACCCTAAAAGGGCTTAAATACCCGAGCGGTGTGTGGGCTGGTGTGTGCCCGCA
Source organism: Dioscorea dumetorum (assembly GCA_902712375.1). Lineage (NCBI taxonomy): Eukaryota > Viridiplantae > Streptophyta > Magnoliopsida > Dioscoreales > Dioscoreaceae > Dioscorea > Dioscorea dumetorum. Next base: position 9,409,380 of record CACTHL010000128.1, on the reverse strand, counting down.
CACCTGGCCGCACACCTGTGTGCGGGTTGGTGTGCGGGCAGCACACTGGGTCGCACACCCTTCTGCCATGGGTGTGCGAGCGGCACACAGCCTACGAGGTCCCAGCGGAGAATTCTCTCGACGCCTCACATCACATATGACTGCTTAAAAATCTAGAGATCCCAAATATATAACAAATTCCTAAAATTATATCCAACCCTGCCTCCAGGTGAAAAATCCCTAACCCCCTACGAGGCCCTAGTGGAGAATTCTCTTAACGCCTCACACCAGATATGGTTGCTTAAGACTTATGGAATACGAAGATATGAAATATCTAATGGAAGGGAAAGGGGACACTCCGCTATCTCACGGCTCACCCTCTCAACCCTCTTTACTCTTGGTAATTCTAAACCTAGTGGTGATCTCTCTCTTCACTAGATTGAATAAAACATGCATGGCAACTAATAATGCAATCAAAAGCACAAGCAAGCATTAAGAACTCAAGAGTAAAACTCAAACTAATAAATTCGAATAGAAACACAATGTAAATTTAATAAAAATAAGAATCCTAGGGTTTACATGTCTGAATACCCTCTAGGGCTTTAGCCCTCCATGGAGCGAGTCACAAAACGAATAATGAATTGATAAGTAAGTTCTAAAGACATAAAGAATAACCCCTCTAAATCCGTGATGATGGTCTTAGATGGGTAGTTTCCACGCCTGGATTGAATCCACTACGAAGCTAGGTCACCGATGGCTTCCTTGATGCTATGACGGAGGAGAAATCGATCCAAGTTGGTGAGGAAAGCTTCCCAAAGCCGCAAAGAACTCTCTCCATGCCCTAGCCGCCTTGCCTCTCGAAAGTAGCCGAAAATATCCCTAAAAATTAACACAATGCGGCTTTTATAATTTGAATTTGGGCCTTCACGCGGCATCCACACGGGCATTCACACGCCCGTGTACTGTAGCCACACGGGCATGAACAATACTTTTGCTACAGTAAATGCTATAGTGATTTTTCAAGAAGTCTTCCTTTGAGTCCACACGGTAGGGCACACGCTCGTGTGGTAGTGATAAACGTCTAAATATACGTATTTTATACGTAATTGTCTGAATTATTTTATTATCTTTTTAATGAGCCGATGCCCTTCTTTCGGGCTAAATCTCTTTATTTTGTGTTTCAGGCTCTAAATAAGCCCAAATAAGCTCGAGAACGTATTTATGAAGAAATCGACACCAAATACAGAGTTTTTTGGGCTTCATCACTGTAGCAGTACCGTAGCTGAAGTATTTGTAGCAAGGTACTGTAGTAGTTACTGTAGCAGGGTATTGTAGTACCCGGAAAAAATCTGAGAAAGTCTCTGGATGCCTTGCGGGCAACCTTGCGCTCGCAAGGTCACCCGCAAGGCATCGCGATGTCATGAATTAAAAGGGCTTTTAGGGCATTTTTGACGGGAACTTGGTCTTCTCCTTGGAGCTCCACACCACCATCATAAAATCCGGCTTGGGAGAGGGCTTTGAGGCCGTTTTCACGGCTAGATCTTGGAGGAGAGCGCATTTGGGAGCAAGATCCTACTCTAGGGCATCATTGAAGGAAGGTTGAAGACAACGGAAGCCACCTCTTGAGTGGCGTCTTCGGAACCCCATTTTTGTCTTTGAGGGAGTGATCATGATTTATTTAGTTGTTTTCATGCTTTTGAGTATGTATTTTGAGATTATGAACAACTAAACCCCAAGGTCACCGGATGTAGGTGAACCTTGGAGGTGAACTTGTGTATTTTGGATGCTTGGTTTTAATTAATGTTTGTAGACTTGTTTGTGATCCTTGTTTGGTGCTCTTGAATGTTAGGGTATACATGAGAACTCTGTGTATCTATACTTAGGCAACACTAGGTTGCATGACCATTGTCCTAGTGTTAGACTCACCAAGCTTGGAAGGGAAATACATATAAATACGCCGTGACCATCGGGTATTTGTACCCCTCCAATCCTAGGGTTAATTACTCATTTGTGATTCAACCTTAGTTTGAGAAAACCACCTCGCCCTTTGCAATCGTATGAGGATTTGTACGAGTAGAGCCCCCCGTATTCAATACTCGTACCGGATTAGGGGTCAACTACCGTGACCATCGGGTTGACCTAATCTAGGGTTTTCTCGGTCCAACAACCCATTTACATGTTAATCTAGCATCCTGTACACTTCAGTAACCCGGAGGGGATCCTCATCCATGACTGCTTTCTCACCCTGATTTCCCCCTTTTATTGCCTTGGTTAATTAGTATTCTGAATTGCATTTAATTCTTGTATTTGCATTTTAATCTTTTACTCTCGAGTTTGATCTGCTAGACAACATTGCGAGAAGGAAGTAAGGATAGATTCTCGGGCCCTTGGGAATACGACCCACTCGTGTGTGCGCGAGTGGTTTATTACTTGATGACCCCGTGCGCTTGCGGGATCACCAGGTATGGTGCGTGGCTTTCTATCCTTTGAAATTTTCAAGAACCTTCTTCCGCATGGGAACGGAAGCTAGGATATGGACGTACTACTGCCTCTGTGCCCTTTAAGTTTGTGTAATGACTTGGACTCCGCCGAAAGTTGGCAACACCCCCATGCATATGAACACAACTTCTAATTGTGGCCCTGAAATGTGTCATCACACCCTATCTTTGTTTCTTCTTGTACTTCATGTCTCCGAATCCCTGTTTGCACAAAAGAACACAAAATACACCTTGTCAATGATAAAACCTGATGAAAGTGATGCTCAATGCATGTAAACTGATGCTATAAAATATATACAAACAAGCACTTATCAAAACTCCCCCACACTTAAGCTTTTGGTTGTCCTCAAACAAACTAAACATTCATTACAATGAAAGAAAGAATAAGTGCTTGGCCTCAGGTTCACTAGAGAGCATGAGAGTATGATTCTATAACAAAGCGGAAAACTATTTAGCACTAGACGGTTCAGTCAATGCTCTAGAAAACAATCCAATGACAAGAAAGAAAAAGAAATTCGAAAGCGTGTGTGTGGAAAAACTCATCTCAATTCGACTCTATGTCCACTACTTACAGTTTTTATTGCTCGAGACTCATATAATAGCAAAAAGAAGGGTAGTAGCTGCACACAATCTCCAAGGTAGCCCTTTCTCAGGCGGCCTCCCGAGTAGCTATCACACTTTAGAGATGGTAGCTCTTTCTACCAAGGGCGCTAGCTTTGACATATTCCTTGTGATAGCTCTTTCTCTCATTAGGGTATAACTAGTATCCGACTTATGAGAGTAGCTACATACAATCAAAGGTAGTAGCTCTTTTCACCCCTTATATACAATAAAGCATTCACAATTGCTAAGTTATTATTGTTATTTTTTTATTTTTTTTTTCTTTTTTTTTTCAAATGAAACAACTACTAACAAGTCTCAAAACATTAAACTAGAGCTTCTATAGGTCTAATGAGTGAGTAGAGTGCATAAATGGTAATCGGACAAAAATTTCTCAAAACATTGGATGACAACTAGAGCATGACGAAATCTAGCGTTCGAAGTTCTCCTATAGTCCAGAATCAAACTCTTAACCCTAAAGTGAACCTTCATAGGTTGCGTGAGCATATATAATGAAAACAAAAAAAGAAATAAAGTGGTGTATAAAGTGATCCCTCCCCCACACTTAAGATGTACATTGTCCCAAATGTACACATGCAAGCACAATGAAATTATAAATTCTGAAAACAAAGCATGTGAGGGTGTGCAAAATTAAAATAATACTCCCCTGAATTCCAAGTGAAGAAGTTGGTGGAATCTCGTACAAGGGTGTGTTTGGCTCAGTGGGCATTTGGAGGTGAAACGGCCTAGTGACCTAGTCACACGGCCGTGTACATAACTTGATTTTCATTTCACAAGACTCTCAAGACTATCTGCAGATTAAGGGAGGTTCAATGAAGCTCAACAAAATTAGAAAAGAAAACAACGAAAAACAACTAGAACCCCAAAATAAAGTGACAAAAATAAAGGAACAAAGTCTCAACGGGCATACTGAAAAAAAAGGTACAGAAAATAAAAATACAGAAAATAAAATAAAAATAGCATGACTCAAGGATGCCTCATGCGTCAGGAAACTCTGCAGGTGCTGCTGGTGGTGCTGGTGGTGCTGGTGGTGCTGATTTCGTCGCCGCAGATGCTGTGTCGCTCTCCAGAAGATGTCAAATGATGGATAACTACGACATCATCATGGATTGGTTAGTGAACACAGTCGCCATATCAGCCTGGAGAGCTCCAACTGTCACCTCGAGCCTCGCCAGACGATCACGGGCTCGAGTGGAAGGCTGCTCTAGCTCTGGCTCAGATGTAGGGGCCTCGGTGTCCATCGTTACAGCTGTGGGTACCGGTGACTCAGGAGCATCTGCTGGATCGGCTGCCTCCTCTTCTGTCTCCTTCAAAATGCGCATGGCTCGGAGGGATGCAAGCCCCAAGGGTGCAGGTATGCTGATCTTCTCCATCCCTCTAAGTGCCTCGGTCAACCCCATGCCACGAACTAGTTGGGTGATGTATACTCCTGTGAAGATCACACCGTCCCACACGTAATGGCTTTGGTGGCGAAGGTAATCCGCCACAACAAAACCTAAATGCATGGGGATATTCTGGACCATGGTGTATAGGTAAAGCAATTTGAGGCGGCTCAAAACTCCGGTGCTGTCGCCTCGTCCCGTTACGGTCCTGCGAAAGATAGAGTGGATATACCTGTAGGATGGTCGCGTAAGCACGGCTTGCGGTGAGTCCAATATGGTAGTCGACAATGAGTTGCTCATACTGATGAGTGCATTTCATATATATATATTTTATACTTTACGCTCATCAGCATTGAGTCTTTTGGCTTTAATTCTCCCAATTCAGTGCTATTTGAGGTATTCTTGGTTTTCCATGCAGATATCAAAGTCCTGGAGCAAGAAGAAGTGATTTGGAATGATTTTAGAAGCTAAAGTACTCAGAAGAAACCTCATCAATATCAACACGGCCTAAGCACGCCCGTATTTTACGCCGTGCAAATTGTAGGAGAATTTAGCCAAAGTCAGCACAGTCTGAGTTCGCTGAGCACGGTCGTGCAAAACCTCAACACGCCCTAAGCACGCCCGTGTTGAACCCCCTGCAGATTACAGGAATGAGAGTTTCTGGAGTTTTATTTGGTCGTAATCTGCACGGCCTGAAGCACGGCTTCAACACGCCCGTGCTCACATCGGGAAAACATTAAAACCCTAAAAACATAGGTTTTTGGGCGGACTATTGGGTGGGGAGAACTAAAGGAGGAACCAGGAGAGAGCTTTGGGGGTTCGTCATTCTCTTCACCAAGGGAATGTCGCGCATATGGTAGGCCGATCGGGAGGAGATTCCACAGCGTTGTAGATCCTCTGACAACCTCAAGGATGCAAGAAATTAGGGAGTTTTCAACTTCTTGTATTTCAATTTCTTTGGCAATTTCCTTGTTGTTTAATGTCATGATGGGCTAAACTTTTAAAGGAGCCCCGGGGTGGTTTGTATGACGTTGTTGTTTGAACTCATTGTCTTTACTTGCAGAATTTATGAATGTCTTGTTCTTTACATTAAATCTGAGTTATTGGCTATCTTGAGTGTTGTTTAGTGCTTGAATGCTTGGAAGTTAGGTTCTCTTATCTAGGCTTGTGAATCGTTATTGATAGTTGCAAGCAGTAAGATTTCAACTTAGGGTTAAGCAGCGCTGGAAGCATCATTCTTATAGCATAACTAGGTTTAGAACTAAATACATCTCTGATAAATACTCAGAAGGACCGAGTTAGTGAACGTCAGAATTCCAACCCCGGGGCCCCATCTCCTCCATCGAGTCAATCCTCACATTTCCCTTAGTGCATTTCCTTTCCTCATACTCCTTGAATTCAACCCAGAGTCAATTCCATCCTTCTCTGTTTGGTTAGATATTAAGCAGAACATTAGTATTAGAAGGTATACCAGTCCCAGTGGATACGACTACCCGACCTTAAGGGTACATTTTACTACTTATACGACCCGTGCACTTGCGGTTACGCAAGGGCGTATCAAGTTTTTGGCGCCGTTGCCGGGGACTGGCAAGTTTTTGTTATCAGTTTCATTTATTTAGTTTTTTTGTTTTTGCTCGTATTCTTTTATTTGTTTTTGTTATTATTTGTCTTTTATTTAAACTGTTTACGTTTTTGTTATTATTTATCTCATCTTCTCTTTTTATTTTTCTGTGTAGGCGTAGTATATGACCCGGGGAAATTCCTCCCAGCTAGCGTCTCCAGATCCTGACATCAAACGGACATTTCATTGGAGACAGCGGCAGATTCATCTAAGGGAAACCGGGTCAATGGAAGTGAGCATAGAGGTGGACCAAGAGGAAATTATGGCTAGAAATCAGAGAAGTATTTCCGACTATGCCCATCCTAATCTAGAGGGATCTGGACCTAGTATTGTGCAACCCCCAGTTGCGGCCAACAACTTCGAGCTGAAGCCCAATTTCATTCAAATGGTACAACAGATGTGCCAATTTGATAGTTTTGAAGATGAGGACCCATATGCTCATCTTGCAACTTTCCTGGAGATTTGTGACACCTTCAAGGCGAATAATGTGTCCGACGATGCGGTTCGTCTTCGATTGTTCCCGTTCTCTGTGCGAGGAAGGCCAAGCAATGGCTAAGTTCCTTGCCGGTGGGTTCCATTACAAACTGGGAACACCAAGCTCAGAAGTTCTTGACTCGCTATTTTCCACCGGCAAAGATCACCAAGTTCAGAAGTGATATTTCCTCATTCGGACAGGCAGAATCTGAGACCTTGTATTATACTTGGGAACGGTACAAGGATTTGTTGAGGAAGTGCCCGCAACATTGAATAGTGGAGTGGATGCAAATCCAAATATTTTACAACGGGTTGATTGTGGCCACGAAGCAGATGTTGGACGTAGCAGCATGAGGCTCCTTGTGCAGTAAGAGACCCGATGAGGCACAGAATCTGATTGAGGACATGGCCTCCAATGGGTATCAGTGGAGCTCTGAAAGGAACAAGCCCGTGAAAACAGCCGGGCTTTATGAGGTTGATGTGCTCACCACCTTAGCGGCACAGGTCGAAGCTATTTCTAAGAGACTGGACACAATGCAAATTCAGTCTTCGCCACAAGGTGGCAGTCAGGACAGTTAGGCAAGTCAAGCTGGGCCCAGTTACTCATTAGAAGGGGTTCAGGTGACCGAACAAGTAGATTTCATCGGTCAAAATCAGCGATATGTGAACAACCCCTACAGCAATACATATAATCCTGGGTGGAGGAATCACCCAAACTTTTCTTGGAAGGATCAGAGTCAGGGGCAGCAGCGCCCCCCTCAGCAACAGCAGCAGCAGCAACAAACCCAGCCTCAATTTTCGAGGCCTTCACCACCAGAACAGAAAGGGTCTTCTATTGAAGCCCTCCTTGTTCAGTACATCCAAACCAATGATGCCCGAATCACAGGGCATGAAGAGATGATGAGGAATTAACAAGCTTCTTTATAGAACCTTGAGCGTCAGGTTGCACAGATTGCCAAGACGCTTGCTGAACGACCCCCGGGTGCCTCTACCTAGTAATACTGAAATTAACCCTCGGGAGTTCCTCAAGGCAGTCACTTTGATTAGTGGCAAGGAACTTGAATTCCCTCCTCCACAACCACAAAAAGAGTCTCAATGTGAATGAGAGGCGGAAGTGCTGGAGAGAGATCGAGGGTCAAGCTCGAGCACAAGAGGAAAGTGGAAGGGCAAGGAGAAAGACCAGGTAGCATAATACAAACCCACCTTGCCCTATCCTGCAAAACTCAAGAAGGATCAACAAGAGACACAGTTCAAAAAATTTCTTGAGATGTTCAAGACCCTACATATCAATGTCCCGTTTGTTGAAGCTCTATCACAAATGCCAAGGTACGCCAAATTTCTTAAGGAGCTATTAACTAAGAAGAGGAAATTGGAGGCATTTTCGACGGTGACTTTAAGTGAAGAATGTTCAGCAATTATTTCGAACAAGATTCCCAAGAAGGAGAAAGATCCGGGAGGTTTTGTCATTCCATGCACAATTGGAGGAATGATGGATGAAAAGGCATTCGCTGACTTAGGAGCAAGCATAAATCTGATGCCATTGAAGATTTTCCAGAAGCTAGGGTTGGGCGAACTCAAGCCAACTCAAATGAGGCTCCAGCTTGCTGATCGCTCCACCCGCCAACCTTTGGGAATTATTGAAGACGTTTTGGTGAAGGTAGACAAGTTCATATTCCCTGTAGATTTTGTTGTCCTGGATTTAGATGATAGAGCTGAGGTCCCTCTGATTTTTGGACGACTATTCTTAGCCACCTCGCAAGCAATTATTGATGTGAAGGATGGTCGCCTAACATTAAGAGTAGGGGATGAAGAAGTTGTGTTCAGATTGAAAGAAGCTATGAGGCACCCAATGACATTTGACGATTCTTGTTGTTTTTATGATGCCACTGACGATGTAATTGGTGAGTCTGTGCAGGAAACTTGGCGAAAGCACCACCACACCGATTTGCTAAGGGAGGCGCCTCCAGATGAAGAACCTACAGTGAGGGCTGAGGAAGTATCTGGGACCTCACCGAATGCTGATAAACCAGCCATGGCTGCTAAGAAAAAGAAAGTATCGAAAGCTCGGACTTTGTGGCAGAAGGTAGAGGATAGGAAGAAAGAACAAGCTTCTACCCCAAAGCAGGTCCCTATTAATGTACTCGGTACTGGTGAGGTGTTTTTAATTAATTCATTGGCTCCTTTCTTGGAATGTTGTGTTGTAGGACACCAGGAGAGAAGGTATGTCTTTGAGCCTTCGTGAGGTGAGTATAGGAATGTCAAGCTAGTGACGTTAAACGAGGGCTTATCGGGAGGTAACCCGATTGATTTCAAGTCTTTTGTGTTATTCTTTGTTGTAGTTGTTTTTGTTTTGTGTTTTTGTCATATTTTAAATCAAGTTTGGCGTGTTTTTCCTTTGTATTAGAAGGTTTCAGGCTCAACAGGGGCATAACACCCCCGTGCTGATGGGGGTGCATTTCATAGATTTTCAAGGTTTTATAACTTTTGAGCAACTCAGGGGAGAAGCACGGCCGTGCTATGGCCGTGCTGAATTCCCTAGCACGCTGCGAGAGCACGCGGCACGGACGTGCCACGTTCTTCGTTTCTAATGAAAATTTTCTTAACATGGGATCAACACGGCCGTGTTGAGGGCGTGTTAGGCGCGACGAATCGTCTTCCTCGAGTTTTCTTTTAAAATATGGTCGTTCGCGTCTCTTCTTCACTCTCCCTGCGCATTCCTTCTTTCCATTGGAGATCTTCTGTGGGTCCTACATCACACGCCTGATACACGGGATGAGTCTCCAGGCCGGCACTCTTGCGATGCGGATGGTGGGTGGCTTGCTTCCTGTCTCCGTGGACACGCTCTGCGCGATGGGGATGCTTCGCTCCACATCCACCTCCCAGGGTCCTAGGTACTAGGCTCCCCCTACTACTAGCATCCCTAATTCTCCTCTTGCTGCCACCGGACCATCATATCCTCACACCCCACGTGCTCGCGCCTCCACCCACATCCCGGACTCCCCCCAGCTTGTTCCCCTTCTTTCCGGTGATGGATGATCCGGAGTATTTAGCGGCTGGCCTCTCATCTCGACGTCACCCTGTCTCCACCTCCTCGTCGTCTGACACCGATTCTGAGAGCGCCGGGTTTTGATTTCCTATTTCGTTGTTCTGTTTTGTTGTCTTTGTACTTTGTTTTTTTTTTTTTGTCTTTTGTTCTCCTTGAGTCTGTTAGCAAGGGGAGTCCCCTACTAAACTGATATCTTTTTAGTGTGATTCTGTTATTTTGCTTGTTTTTTATCTCTAATGCTTGCATGCTTACCTCAGGATTTAGGAATATCTATCTTGCTGGTTGTTTCAAATGGACCCTCCTTAACTGGTGATCAACACACTCCCTTGTGTGACCTGGAATTCTTCTTCGGCACATCTCCCTTAACTTGGTGAAAATTCCCCAACTCTCACTTCACTTTTACTTGAAATCTTTTTCTATGCCTTGCATGTAAAATCTTTAAACTTTGAGGACAATGTTTCATTCAAGTGTGGGGGAGGGTTGGGTACTTGTGTATCAATATGTTTAGATGTTGTGCACGACTTAGGACGATCTATGAAATTTTTGGTTGAGAAGTACTAAGCTAGGAGTTTGGAGCATACTAGTGCACTTTTGTTGAACTTAAAGTTTTAATTTGCTCTTACTTTGGAAACCTTACTCTGAATACTTAGCCTTTGTTGTTTTGTTACTCTGTTAGAGGAAGGGCTAGTTGTAAGGCTTGTGAACAGTTAGTTTCTAACTCCAAACTCAAGTAATAAAAAGGAACATGAAAAGAAATTTTAAAAATAAGAAAAAGAAAAGAATGTTGTGACAAGTCGGATTCCTTTTTGGGATGCCTTGTCAAAAAGTTTTGAGAAAGATGGTAGAAAGAGCTATCACTTTAGAAAAAGAAAAAGCCGCACTTGAGTAGTCGGATCTTAGGCATCACAAATGTCATTTTTGATGACCTACCAAGTGAAATGGCTGCCTCTAGGGTGTAAGAAGCAACTACCCAGTTTAGGAGTCAGCAGTGAACACAGTGAAAATTAAGAGCTTGTACTAGACCCCCTCAAGAATAGTTTTGACATACTCCAGAAGGCGACACACACACACGGTAGTACAGAGTAAGAGTAAAATTTTTCATAAGCTTTTAATTGACTAAGACACTAGTTCTTAGAGACTCTTTAAGCTTCAGTAACTCTCTTAATTCATTGAGATCAGAGGTCATGCACTCATCACTTTATTAGGGGATTAAGGTTGCTTGAGGACAAGCAATAATTCAAGTTTGGGGGTATTTGATGAGTGTATTCATATATATATATTTTATACTTTACCCTCATCATTATTCAGTCTTTTGGCTTTAATTCTCCCAATTCAGTGCTATTTGAGGTATTCTTGGTTTTCCATGCAGATATCAAAGTCCTGGAGCAAGAAGAAGTGATTGGGAATGATTTTACAAGCTAAAGGACTCAGAAAAAACCTCGTCAATTGGTGATCGTCCCGCAAGCGAACGGGGTCGTCAAGCAATAAACCACTCGCGCAAGCACGAGTGGGTCGTATTCCCAAGGGCCCGAGAATCTATTCTTACTTCCCTTTTGCAATGTTGTCTACCGATCAAACTTGAGATTTAGAATGAAAAAGTAAAGAAGTAAAACAAAAGCAATTAAACTGCTAAAAACCAAGGGCGATAAACGGGAGGAAAATCAGGGTAAAAAGATGGTCACGGATAAGGATCCCCTCGGGGTTACTAAAGTGCGAAGGAAGTCGGATTAACATGCAAGTGGCTTGATGGACCGAGAAAACCCTAGATTAGGTCAACCCGATGGTCACGGCAATTGACCCCTAATCCGGTACGAGTATTGAATATGGGCTCTACCCGTACAATTCCTCCTACGATTGCAAAGGGCAAGATGGTTTTCTCAAACTCAGGTTGAAACACACATGAGTAATTAACCCTAGAATTGGAGGGGTACAAATACCCGATGGTCACGGCGTATTTGTACGTATTTCCCTTCCAAGCTTGGTGAGTCTAATACTAGGGCAATGGTCATGCAACCTAGTATTGGCTAAGTATGGATACACAGAGTTCTCATGCATACCCAAGCATTCTAAAACACCAAACATGAATCACAAACAAGCTAACAAGCATTAATTAAACCAAATCATCCAAACATCACAAGTTCACCCCAAGGTTCACCCACATCCGGTGACCTTGGGGTTTTAGTTGCTCATAGTCTCAAAATACATGAATGAAAGCATAAAAACAACTAAACAAAACATAAAAGACCTCCCTCCAAAGATCAAAGTCGAAGAAGCTTCCAAAGACGCCACTCGAAGGGGTGGCTTCCCGTCGTCTTCAACCTCCAAATTGGAAGCCCTAGAGGTAGATCCCGCACAAGATCGCACTCTCCTCGCCGATTCCTCCGTGGAAATGCCCTCCAAGCTCTCCTTCTTGGTCGGATTTTGGAAGTGAGGGTGTCAAGCTCCAAGAAGAGGCAAAAGTCCTCTTTCTTTCATGCCCTAAAAGCCCTTAAAAGGGTGAAAATCGCGACTTCTCACGGGCTGCCTCACGGCCGTGAGGTTGCCCGTGAGGCATCCAGTACCTGCTACAGTGATTCTGCTACAGTATCTTTGCTACATTACTGCTACAGTGAAAAACCCAAAAACGTCGTATTTGGTGTCGAATTCTTCCTAAATACGTTCTTCAGCTCATTTAGGGTCTGCAACACAAAATAAAGAGATTTAGACTATAAAAAGGGCATCGACTTATCAAAAAGATAATAAAATAATACAAATAAATACGTATAAAATACGTATATTTAGACGTTTATCAAACAACCCCACGCCTAAGCGTTTGCTTGTCCCCAAGCAAACAAACATGAAGAACAGGGGCAAGACGATAAACGGCTAAATATACGACCTCAAGCTCAACTGTACAGGACTCCACAAGCACAAATGGACAGAAATCAAGAAGTGAGCTGTTCAATGTATAGTCAAGTAATATTAGCTCTGTTTCATCCAAAGTGTTCCTCTGTGTGTGTGCTGACTCCCACCTTGACCTCTGCACCCTGGATTACCCAGGATGTTTGTTCACCTCACTCAAATTGAAATTAGCGCTAGGAGTGCCAAACAAAAATCCTCTCAATAGTCAGTTAAAAATTTTTTGGTCCCCAAACGAAACTTTAACATTAAGTGAAGGTAAAACTGGTTTCAGGCGCCCAAAGGTTACAAAAGTTTTTTTTTTTTTTTTTTTTTTTTTTTTTTTTACGGAGTCCGCCTAACGTAGACTGCACAAAAATCTTTCAGCTGGATACTGATAAGTGTCTAAATGTCGGTATTTATACGTTTTATTCTTGCACTATTTTGCTTGTATTTTGATGAGTTGATGCCCGTTTCGCGTTTAAATTGGTTTTATTTGTGTTACAGGCCTTGAAGAAGCCAAAACGAGCTCAAGAACGTATTTGGGAAGAAATACGTATCGAATACGACGTTTTCGAGCTTTCCATCACTGTAGCAGTACTGTAGAAGGAGTACTGTAGCAGTACTGTAGCACGAAACGGGGTTTTTCTGGAAAAGGCTGGGAGCCTTGCGGGTAAGCATGCGCCCGCAAGGCCGCCCGTATGGATGCCCGACAAATGGTTTTAAAACCCAAAGCTAGAGGGAGTGTTCTTTGCTTTTCTTGATGCTTGTTTGTTCCTTGGATTTGTATGAGTGTTCCTCTTTCATGAGGAACTAACTTGTATGTGATTTGGGCATGATGAACCCTAGGGTAGATTTGTTGTAATTATGGGTGATAATCCTTTGTGATTTAGTGTTGTATGTTGAATTTCTTTTATAAGAATTTCTATGGTTTGTGATTCTTTCTATGTGTGCTTTACTGTCTTGGACCGCATGAGAACTCTGCTGTTCAATTTCTAGGTTGTACTTGGAGCGTGACCATCGCCCTTGTACTAGACTCACATAGACTGAAAGGGATTCATGTACCAATACGCCGAGGGATTCGGGTATTTGGTACCCCTCCGAACGTTAGGTTTAGACCCAGAAGGATGTCTACTCCTGATAAGGGATTCCCTGAGTGCATTGCAATCGTAGGAGGAATTGACCGGAAGGGATTCCGGTCAATACTCGTATGGGATTAGGGCTAATCACCGAGGGATTCGGGATTAGCTTAATTTAGGAATCTCTCGGTCCAAACCACCATCACAACACATCACCCTTAATCCTGGCCTTAATGACAACCCTAGGGGGATTCTCTGCCCAAATCACGCCCTCTCCTGATTGTCCGTCCCTTGAATGCTTATTAGGCGTGTAGTGGTAGCCTTATCCTTTTATTTATAGATTTTAGTAGATGTACTATTCTCTCGTATTGTTAGGCTAGGAAATAGATGAAGGGGAAGTAATAGTAGCTCCTTGGCCCCGTGGAATACGATCCCTGTGTCACACACAGGGTATTACTTGACGACCCCGTGCACTTGCGGGACGCCCATCAGATACACATGCTGGCCAGGCACAAGAGCCACCCGACTTACTTGATTACAGATCTACATATTTTAGAAGCAGAGGAATACTGACATAGACTCAATTTTTCACTTTTTTTTTTTAATACAACCTAACTCAGGACGCGTGATCAACCACCTGCTAAAAACCTCACTTAAAAACCTTACATAGGGTTAAAGCAAAAATAGGGGACTCAAAAGTTTTTAAAAAATACTATTGAAAGATTAATTTGACATCCTAACACAAAATCAATAAGATGGGTTAGAGTGTCAGAAGTGGAAGTTAGAGTGAGCAGGTATCAATGTGCACTAAAGATGAAACAGAACTACATTCAAGTACATGTAAAGTACAACTCACTACTATCATTCTACCAAGCTAGGAAGTCCTTAACAATAAAATCATAGCTATCATAGGTGAGTCAAGCATGCATTAAAATAAAATACTCCATCCCCACACCTAAAGCTGTACATTGTCCCCAATGTACATAAGTCAGCTGCATAGGGTGGGAAATAAATATGCAACAAGAATTAAGAGATGCAGTGAAGAAAACTTCCCCATTTTCGGTTCAGAGTGGACAATACATGCTCGAATACGGGGTAAGTTCAATCATCGAAGGGTGGTGAGAGTGAAGCTCCTTTTATGATAATCCTACAAAGATCAAGAAGCAAATCTCATCTCACCAATTCAAAAGTAGGGAGAAAAAATAAAAATAAAAATAAAAATAAAAATAAACTAAACCGAACACAAACATCAAAGTATGACTCCATGCAAGTTCTCCTCTCAATTTACAAGAGAAGAAATAAATTCAAGGGGAATTTCATTCAAAAGTTACTGTAGCACGAGCAGAAATTTTGCAAGAGTTTCCCCGTGTTTTTGAAGCCCAAAAATTTATAAATAATGCCTTAAAATGCAATTAAATCAAAGATTAAGCATTCACACAACATCTCCCAAAGTTTGAAGCAAGATAAGCATGAAAAACAAGAAGAAACATCAAGTTTGCTTCAACACACAAGTTAGGGCTTCAAAGCTTGAATCGAAAACGATCGGTGAAGAAGATGATGAAACCTTGAATAAACCACTGGATCCTCATTGCAAAAGTTAGGAGAGGAGTGTAGAGGACGAAAAATGAAGAAAAACGGTGAAAGAATGAGGGAAAACGGATGAGAAATGAGAGAGTTATGAAAGAAATGGTGAAGGGGCGCTTTAAAGAGAAGGGTGCCCGAAGCCCTCACGGGTGAGCTCACGCCCGTGAGCCTACCCGTGAGACCTGCAAATTCAGCCCTTACACACATTTTCCATTGCAACTTAAGCACAAACAATGCACCAATGTTTTCAACAAAAACACACCTAAGAATTTGCATTCGAATGTCATAAAATCAAAGGACAAACCAATAAATTTAAGAACAAGCATGGATCATACTCAAACAAACAACCAAACAATCTAACAAACAAACAACAACGAGTAAAGAAAAACACAAACACAACAAACCATCACACAATTAAAATACGAAAATTCAAAAAACATGAATCTAAAACTTGTGTTGCCTCCCAAGAAGCGCTAGTTTAGCGTCATTAGCTCGACGTACCTTGTTCTTACCTTAGGGTGCCTTGAAAATGGTGTGCTCCTCCCGGCTAGAAGTGGCATACGAGCTACCAAGAAAATTTAATCGTAAAGCCCTGTGCAAGCTGTGCACAGCCCGCTCGCACAGGTCTGTGAGGCCTGGCGTGCGCGCCACATACCAGGCCGCACAGCCTTCTGGCCGTGCTGTGTGGCCGGGTGTGCGGCCGCACACCAGGCCACACAGGGCTGCCAGAGCCCTGTGCGTGGACTGTGTGGTAGCACACTGGCCGCACAGCCCTCTATCAGGCCTGTGCGGGTTGTAGCCTGCTCGCACAGCCTCCAGAACTGCCGAAGTAAGATTTTTTTTTCTTAGTTTTTCCGCCAAAAATGAGAACACCAATCGATGAGTAACTTTTGAAGCATGTGAACTTCGCCGACAACCCTGAAAATCATACAACATCAACCGACAATACATCGACAAATTAAAATGAGATTCAAGTCATCTAATCACAAACATAAAATAAAACAAACACATAAATAGGAAAACCAAACAGAACCAATAAAACACTGAACAGCAAAGAAAGCAAAAAAAAAAGAAAATGCAGGGAAATGAAATTGGGTTGCCTTCCAAGTGCGTTTGTTTAGAGTCACGAGCCTGACATTTCTGTTCACATCCTCAGGGTGGTTCAAAGGTAGGATTTGTACCTTGTTTCAGGAAGAATGAAGGTGATGAGCTAGGGAGGTTAAGGACATCATACTCTCAATGTTATGAGCTCCCAAGTCAACTATGAAGACGGAATTCGCCTTGAAATTCTCGCTCAGTGAATCTTGTTTAGTTACCTTTTTCCAGGCTTTCTTCCATATGGTTCATCATGGCTCCCACTTCCCATGGGTTTCGCCTTCTTCTTCTTAGGATTGAGTGGCTTTTGATGGTTCTGCTCTCCACTACCTCCAGCTTCTATTCCCTCTTGCTCTTCCCTCAAATACTCGTCAAGGCGATTAATCAACAAAACTTCTTGCACACAATCAGAAACAATTAGTTCAACATCATCAACATTATAGGAGGTATCATCCCGCTCCTCGGGTGTTTCATTGCATCTAGGATTTTAAACGCAACCTCTTCGTTCCCGGCTCTAAGTGTCATCTTGCCGTCTTGAATATCAAGTAAGGCACGAGAGGTTGTCAAGAATGGTCTTCCAAGGATGATAGGCACCTCAGCATTTTCATTGACGTCCAAGATAACGAAATCGGCAAGGAATACAAGTCCTTCCACACTCACCAATATGTCACTTACGATACCTCGGGGGATACGAACTGATCGATCTGCCAATTGTAACATCATTCTCGTGGGTTCGAGCTCATACATCCCTAACTTCATAAAAAAGTTGTAGGGCATGACGTTGATACTTGCCCCAGAGTCAACTAGGGCCTTCTCTACAACTGAGTCCCCAATTTTGCACTCAATCACAAGGCCCCCAGGATCTCGAACCTTCGGTGGAAGTGCGCTTTGCAGGATGGCGGAGCAACTCTCATTCAAGGCTACACTGGATGCTTCTTATAAATTTCCGCTTGTTTGTCAATAAATTTTTCATAAACTTTGCGTACTTAGGCATTGGAGAAAATGCCTCAACGAGGGGGAGATTTATATGGAGTTGCTTTATCAGACTCAGAAATTTCTGGAATTGGTCATCCTCCTTGCTCTTTTCAGTCTTGCTGATGAGTGCATTTCATATATATTTATTTTATGTATTACTCCCATGATTCTTCAATTTATCGGCATTAATTCTCCAAATTCAGTGCTATTTGAGGTATTCTTAGTTTTTCATGCAGATATCAAAGTCCTAAGGCAGGAAGAAGTGATTTGGCCTAATTTGAGGAGTTGAAGGACTTAGGAGAAACCTCATCAAGCTCAACACGGTCTCAGCACGCACGTGCTTCAAGAGGTGCAAATTGGAGGAGAATTCAGCCGAGAGCAACACGCGTTATGGTCGATAAGCACGGCCGTGCAACACTCAGCACAGGCGCAATACGGGCGTATTAGATCCCGTGCAGATTACAGGAATTTGAGTTTCAGGAGTTTTATTCGGCCGTAATCTGCACGGCTTCAACACGGCCGTGCTCACATCGGTAAAAGTTTAAAACCCCAGAAGCTTAGGTTTTTAGCGAACTTTTTGGCTGCGAACTAAGGAGGAAGAAAGAAGGAGCTTTGGGGAGCCGTCCTCATCCTCACAAGGGAAATGTTGCGAGAATGGTAGGCCGATCGGGAGGAGAATCCATTCCATCATAAAGCCTCGAATAGTCGCAAGGATGCAAGAAATTAGGGAGCTTTCAACTTCTTGTGTATTAATTTCTTTTGCATTTATCTTGTTGTCGAACCTCATGAGGGGCTAAACTCTCTTAGGGAGCCCTAGGGGGGGGGGAAGGGGAATATTCTTATGTTGTAGCTTGAACTTGATTACTCTACTTGCAGTATTTATGAATATCTTGTTCCTTGCATTAAATCTTGGTTGTTGGCTATCTTGAATGTTGTTGAGTGGTTGAATGCTTGAATGTTTGGTTATCTTATCTTAGCTTGTGAATCTTATTGATAGTTCCAAGAAGTGAGATTTCAACTTAGCGTTCAACAGCACTGTGAGTATCATTAATCTAGCACGACTAGATTTTAGAACTGAAGATATTTCTGATAAGTACTGAGAGAGTCCAAGTTAGTGAGCATCAGGAATTCACCCCGGGGCCCCATCTCCTCCATCGAGCCAATCCTTACCCTTCCCTTAGTGCATTACCTATTCTTCAATCTCTTTCAGTCCAACCTAGAGTCAGTTAAACCTTTCTTCAATTGATTAGATACTAAGTAGAATGAGTGTATTAGAAAATACACCAGTCCCAGTGGATACGACTACCCGATCTTAGGGTACACTTTATTAGTAGTACGCCCCCGTACACTTGTGGATACGCAAGGGGCGTATTAAGTTTTTGGAGCCGTTGTCGGGACTGGCAACTTCTTGGAATTCGGACAGCCTTAGTAATCTAATCGCTTATATTTTTGCTTTGACCTTTCTGTTACTTGTATTTTTCGCTTTTCGCTTTATTTTATTTCTTTGCGTTTCTTTAGAATTTTAGTTCTTTCCATATTTTGCATATTATCAGGAAATGTAAGCACCTAATTCCATTCCTCTTTGAGGCAGGAATTATTGTTGATAGGATGGAGGATCTTTTGTATGCGTTGAGGGCACATGAAAGTTTTTTGTTTAGAACAGAGATATGGGATCATGACGCTGGCAGGAAGTTGGTGAAGTTACTCTCAAGTCTCACGAACGATAATCATTATGATATCTCCTTGGAAGCGAGGAGGTCATGTCAGTAAATTTGTACAATGGATCAGTGGGAAGGCATGATGGTTCACAGTCGTTGGAAGATAAATTCACGCTCAGAAATACCTTCCAGGATAGTTTGGACAGTCTTAATTGGGAGGATTAATGAATTTGCACTGTAGATTTAGAGCCAGACAAGGAAACATGCCCTCCAACCTTTGGAACAGGAGTTGTCAAAACTGAGCTAAAAACATTACCTGATCATATGGAATATGCTTTCTTGGGAGGGGATGACCAATACCCAGTGATAATTTCAGCGACTTTAGAAGATGAGCAAAAGGCGAAATTATTACAAGTACTCACCAAGCACGAAAAGGCTATAGCTTGGTCAATTTCAGACATCAAGGGAATTAGTCCAACATTCTGCATGCATAAAATCCTTATGGAGGATGATATCAAGCCGAGGGTGCAACCACAGTGGCGGTTGAACCCCAATATACAGGAGGTGGTCAAGACAGAAGCAAAGAAACTCTTAGATGCTGGAGTCATTTACCCCATCTCAGATGGCCCGTGGGTTAGTCCTGTACAAGTGGTACCAAAGAAGGGAGGTATGACGGTAGTCCAGAATGATAAAAATGAAGTGATACCTACTCGCAGAGTTACTCGATGGCGAGTCTGCATTGATTACCGTAAGTTAAATGATGCCACTAGGAGAGATCATTTTCCTCTTCCATTGATCGATCGAATGCTTGAGAGGCTCGCAGTACACATGTGTTTCTATTTTTTAGGTGGGATGTCAGGCTATCTACAGATCCCAATTTCACCTGAAGATCAAGAGAAGACCACTTTCACATGTCCCTATGGCACTTTTGCTTATCGTCGCATGCCGTTTGGTTTGTGTAACGCGCCTGCCACATTCCAACGCTGTATGATGTCCATTGATGCATCTCCGCAACAACACAACAGGGTGATGTGTGTCAACCCCTTGCGTTACCGCAAGTGCACGGGTCGTCAAGTAATAAAAGTGGACCCAAAGGGTCGGGTTGTCGAACCACAGGGAACAGAAGAACTAGTAATAGCCCCTCGCTTGTTATCTAGCCTAATGAATGTAGTGTTTGATGATCTAATGGCCAACACTAAGAGTGTCACCACAAGTGCGCAGGAAATAAAAGGAAAAGAGATCTCAATCAATAAAACTGAGGTATCCGGACAATGCTCCCCCTAGGATTCGGGTGTTGGATGTAGATTACAAGTGTTTCTAAACGAAAACAATGAGTCGTGGGTATCCAAAGGTATAACGGCCCCTGCCTCCAGGTCGCCGATAACTAGTCCCCTATGAGGTCTCGGCGGAGAATTCTCTCGACGCCTCACACCACATATGACTGCTTAAAACTCTAGGGATCCCAATGATATAACCAATTCCTAAAAGTAGATCTAACCCTGCCTCTAGGTGAAAGATCCCTAACCCCCTACGAGGTCCCGGCGGAGAATTCTCTCGACGCCTCACACCACATATGGTTGCTTGACACTTAGGGAATATGGAGATAGGAAATATCTGTCGGAAGGGAAAGGGGACACTCCGCTATCTCACGGCTCACCCTATCAACCCTCTTCACTCTTGGTAATTCTAAACCTAGCGGTGATCTCTCTCTTCACTAGATTGAATAAAACATGCAAGGCAATTAATAATGAAATCAAAAGCACAAACAAGCATTAAGAACTCAAGAGTAAAACTCAAACTGATAAATTCGAATAGAAACACAATGTAAATCTAATGAAAATAAGAATCCTAGGGTTTACATGTCCGAATACCCTCTAGGGGTTTAGCTCTCCATGGAGCGAGTCACAAAACAAATAATAAATTGAGAATAAAGTTCCAAAGACATAAAGAGTAACCCCCTTAAATCCTTGATGATAGTCTTGATGGGTAGTTTCCACGTCTGGATTGAATCCACTCCGAAGCTAGGTCGCCGATGGCTTCCTTGATGCTATGACGGAGGAGGAATCGATCCAAGTTGGTGAGGAAAGCTTCCCAAAGCCGCAAAGAACTCCTTCCAAGCCCTAGCCGCCTTGTCTCTCGAAAGTGGCCGAAAAGATTACTAAAAATTATCACAAGGCGGCTTTACGCGGGCATCCACAAGGGCATCCATACGGGCGTGTGAAGTACTCTGCTACAGCACTGCTACTGTAAATGCTACAGTGATTTTTCCCCCCGAAGTCTTCCTTGGAGTCCACACGGTCGGGCACACGCTCGTGTGGTAGGGTGTGTGGCTTTCTATGCTTTGAAATCCTCAAGAACCTTCTTCTGCTTTGTACGGAAGCTGGGACATGGGCGTACTACTGCCTTTGTGCCCTTTCGGTTTGTGTAATGACTTGTACTCCTCCGATAGTTGGCAACACCCCCATGCATATGAACACAGCTTCTGATTGTGGTCTTGAAACGTGTCATCACACCCTATCTTTGCTTCTTCCTGTATGTCATGTCTCCAAAGCCCTGTTTGCACAAAAGAACACTAAACACACCTTGTTAATGCTAGAACCTGATAAAAGTGATGCTCAATGCATGTAAACTGATATTATAAAATATATATAATCAAGCACTTATCAAAACTCCCCCACACTTAAGCTTTTGCTTGTCCTCAAGCAAACTAAACATTCATTACAAGGAAAGAAAGGATAAGTGCTTGGCCTCAGGTTCACTAGAAAGTACGAGAGTATGATTCTATAACAAAAGGGGAAAACTATTTAACACCAAACAGCTCAGTCAATGCTCTAGAAAACAATCCAATGACAAGAAAGAAAAAGAAATCCGAAAGCGTGTGTGTGGAAAAACTCATCTCAATTGGACTCTATGTCCACTACTTACAGTTTTTATTGTTCAAGACTTATATAATAGCAAAAAGAATGGTAGTAGCTGCACACAATCTCCAAGGTAGCCCTTTCTCAGGCGGCCTCCCGAGTGGCTTTCACACTTAAGAGATGGTAGCTCTTTCTACCGAGGGTGCTAGCTTTCACATATCCCCTGTGATAGCTCTTTCTCTCATTAGGGCATAACTAGTATCCGACTTATGAGAGTAGCTGCATACAATCAAGGGTAGTAGCTCTTTTCACCCCCTATATACACGAAAGAATTTACAATTGCTAAACTATATATATCTATTTTTTTTTTTTTTTTTTGCAAATAAAACAACTACTAACAAGTCTCAAAAACATTAAACTAGAGCTTCTATAGGTCTAATGAGTGAGTAGAGTGTATAAATGGCAATCGGACAAAAATTTCTCAAAAAATTGGATGACAACTAGAGCATGATGAAATCTAGTGTTCGAAGGTCTCCTATAGTCTAGAATCAAACTCTTAACCTTAAAGTGAACCTTCATAGGTTGCATGAGCATATATAATGAAAACAGACAATAAAGTGGTGTATAAAGTGATCCCTCCCTCACACTTAAGATGTACATTGTCCCCAATGTACACATGCAAGCACAATAAAATTATAAATTCTGAACACAAAGCATGTGAGGGTGTGCAAAAATCAAAATAATACTCCCCTGAATTCCAAGTGAAATAGTTGGTGGAATCTTGTACAAGGGTGTGTTTGGCTCAACGGGCATTTGGAGGTGAAACGGCCGTGTGACTAGGTCACACGGCCATGTGCATAACTTGATTTCCATTTCCCAAGACTCTCAAGACTATCTGCGGATTCAGGGGGTTCAATGAAATAAAAGATTAGAAAATAAAACAACGAAAACAACTAGAACCACAAAATAAAAATGACAGAAATAAAAGACAGAGTCTCAACTGGCATGCTGAAAATAAAACTACAGAAAATAAGAATACAGAAGATAAAATAAAATGACTCAAGGACGCCTCATGCGTCAGGAAACTCTGCTGGTGGTGCTGGTGGTGCTGGTGGTGCTGGTGGTGCTGGTGGTGCTGGTGGTGCTGATATCGTCGCCTCAGATGCTGTGTCGCTCTCCAGAAGATGTCGAATGATGGACAACTGCGACATCATCATGGACTGGTTGGCGAGCTCAGTCGCCATGTCCCCCTGGAGAGCTCCAACTGCCACCTCGAGCCTCGCCAAACGGTCACAGGCTCGAGTGGAAGGCTCTGGCTCTGGCTCGGATGCAGGGGCCTAGGTTTCCATCGGCACAGCTGTGGGTGCCGGCGAATCAGGAGCGTCTGCTGGGTCGGCTGCCTCCTCTTCTGATTCCTCCTCCTCAGCCTCCACTGCGAGTATATAACGGCCGGTGCTCGTCTTCTTCACCATACGCATGCTCGGAGGGATGCAAACCCCAAGGGTGCTGGTATGCTGATCCTCTCCATCCCTCGAAGTGCCTCGGACAACCCCATGCCACGAACGAGTCGGGTAATGTATACTCCTGAAAAGATCACACCGACCCGCACGTAATGGCTTTGATGGCGGAGGTAATCCGCCACAACAAAGCCTAAATGCATGGGGATGTTCTGGACCATGGTGTACAGGTAAAGCAAGTCAAGGCGGCTCAAAACTCCAGTGCTGTCGCCTCGTCCCGTCACGGTCCTGCTGAAAATAGAATGTATATACCTGTAGGCCGGACGGCTGAGCATGGTGGCCTTGGAAGATCCCGGCTCGTACTGGAAGCCTCCGCATATGGTCCCGTACGCACGACTCGGGGTGAGTCCAATAGAGTAATCGACGATGAGTTGCTCGTACTCCCCCGTGTGAACATAGTCTCTGTCATATAAACCGAGAAAAACAGAGAACTGCGTGAGGCTCATGGAGTGGTACTGACCGAATAGCCTGAAGCGGATCGTGTCCTCCCTCTCAAAATCATGGCGAGCACGGTCGAAATCGAATGAGGACAAGACCTCCAGTGTGAGCTCACGATAAGTGGGGTCACGAATAGTGAGGAGCCGATCCCAGCCTCCCACAGTTGTAAGCTCGCGCACCTCATCGACCAAGTCAATCTCCTCTAGTGCCTTCCAATCGATCACGAGCGCCTGTCCGAATTTGAGACGCTGTAAGCGCTCATATCGCTGTTGATGCTCAGGGACGGCGAACTCCAATTCCTCGGGAGGAGAAGGCTCCCGAGCGGCGCGAGAGCACTTGTGGGCGACCTTCTTGTTTCTAGGGGCCATATCTGTGAAAATCAGGGCAAATTAGTACAAAATATTACTAAGCAGAAATCCACATGGGCGTGTGGATGATCCACACGCCCTTGTGGATCATCCTCATCATCCATACGGGCGTGTCGATGGGCCACACGCCCGTGTGGATGCCCGACCATGGCCAAAAGGCCATGGTTGTGTGGTTTCCACACCTTAAAATAACCCTAAATCGACAAGCATGCACACTATGATAGTTTCCATGAAGAATTCATGCATAAAACATCAACAAATTACAAGATCTGAAATTCAAAATTCATGGTGAGAACTCGGAAAACTTGGAGCTTACCGGAGTTTTTGATGAAGAAGAAGATGGGGATCGCCAGAAAAACATCCAAGAATCCTTAAATATGCTAAGGAGAGGCCTTCTCATCTCCTTTATAAACCACATGGGCGTGTGAGGGTCTCACACGCCCTTGTGGATGGCCACATGGGCGTGTGGATGAGCCACACGCCCTTGTGCCTTCAAAAATCGACGCCAGAAAGCCACAAGGGCACTCACACGGGCGTGTGAGTGCCGGCGTGGATTAAAAACTCGAGACAGAAGGCCACAGGGGCACTCACACGGGCGTGTGGCTGCCCTTGTGCCTCTCTGGAAACCTGAAAATTGATTTTCAGGTCTCACACGCCCATGTGGATGAGCCACATGGGCGTGTGGCTCCTCAGGAAGGCCACAGGGGCACTCACATGGGCGTGTGAGTGCCCTTGTGCCCTTCTGTTTCATGTTTTTCTGAATTTTCAGCAAGGCACTGCGACACTCACACCCCCTTGTGCCTGCCCTTGTGGATTTTAATCACAACATGAAACAAATGAGTACAAGGCCAATTCCTTAACTTTAAACCTCTAAAACATTCTAGATCAAGCCACACATGTATAATTATCATGAAACACCAAGAATAAACAATAAAAACACAGCAACGACAGAATTAACGCAAAGTCGCCTACTCAAGCTAGTTATTACTGCAGAATGAAAAACTAACTATGAAAGCAATAAAATGACATGGGTTAACTCCCAAGAAGTGCTTGTTTTACGTCACTAGCTTGACGTACCTAATCTTTCTTATTTTATGGAGGCTTGAAAAGGGTGTGCTCCTCCCGACTATATCTTGCATAGCTACTTCCCATGAACACAATTTTGTCTCGTCGGAGATGCACTTTTATTGGAGGCTTGAGCAATTTTACTTTAGGTCTCCATGGAAACAATTTTGGCCGAGAATTGTTCAAGTTCACCTTTGGTGGGTCCTTGGATGGTTTGAGCCTCCTATCCACATCTTCTTCAATTCCCATGACCTCTTTCTTGCATTTTATTGGTTGATCAATTTCAAGGGGAGGTACTTGCTCCATTGGCTTGGGGTTTGCTTCTTTTACCTTATCAACTTGAAAGAGATATGACTTCAGCAAACCCTTTTGTACAGCTTCCTCCTCATGTGCATGTTGTCCATTAAGAAATTCAACACTCTCAAATGGGGGCTCTTCTCTCTCTATTTGATTATGTGCAACATCTTGTTCTTTCTCCCCTATTTGCTCATAATTCTTGCACTCTTCTTTGCCATTTTCAAAAGAAACTTCCTCAACAAGTCTCCCAGTTTGGTTCCCCAAGTCATGAATGGAGTCTTGTTGATATTGTTGTGAAATCTCAGAAGTTTTGATGCTGGCTTCAGTATTCTTGATAAATTTAGCCAAAACATTCTCCAAATTCAAATTCTCCTCTTGAGATTGTTCCGATGAGATAGCCTCAGATCTCCTAACAAATCTTGCCAATAGATTTTCTAGGCTCGGCTCATGTTTTTGTGGTGGAATGTACTCTTCAAATCCCGATTGTGGGTTTTGAAATTGTGGTCCAAACACATTCCATGAGATATTGGGGTGGCTCCTATGACTTGGACGATATGTGTTATAGTAGAGAGAGCTTTGTTGTCTTGCACCTAAAAGTTCATCAATCCTTGCATTGCAAGCTTCAATTTGCATGGACAAAGTTATAATTGGATCAACCATCCTTCGAGTTCCTTGCACAAAAGATATATACAAAGATAAGTGAGAATGGCGAAAGTAAGAAAGATGAAATAGAGAAAACAGTAAAACATAAATGAATGGCTAAAGTAACAAAATACTAGCGTTCCTAATATCCTGTTCCCCGGCAACGGCGCCAAAAACTTGATGCGTCTCTGCAACAACACAACAGGGTGATGTGTGTCAACCCCTTGCGTTACCGCAAGTGCACGGGTCGTCAAGTAATAAAAGTGGACCCAAAGGGTCGGGTTGTCGAACCACAGGGAACAGAAGTACTAGTAATAGCCCCTCTCTTGTTATCTAGCCTAATGAATGTAGTGTTTGATGATCTAATGGCCAACACTAAGAGTGTCACCACAAGTGCGCAGGAAATAAAAGGAAAAGAGTTCTCAATCAATAAAAGTGAGGTATCCGGACAATGCTCCCCCTAGGATTCGGGTGTTGGATGTAGATTACAAGTGTTTCTAAACGAAAACAATGAGTCGTGGGTATCCAAAGGTATAACGGCCCCTGCCTCCAGGTCGCCGATAACTAGTCCCCTACGAGGTCCCGGCGGAGAATTCTCTCGACGCCTCACACCACATATTACTGCTTAAAACTCTAGGGATCCCAATGATATAACCAATTCCTAAAAGTAGATCTAACCCTGCCTCCAGGTGAAAGATCCCTAACCCCCTACGAGGTCCCGGCGGAGAATTCTCTCGACGCCTCACACCACATATGGTTGCTTGACACTTAGGGAATATGGGATAGGAAATATCTGTCGGAAGGGAAAGGGGACACTCCGCTATCTCACGGCTCACCCTCTCAACCCTCTTCACTCTTGGTAATTCTAAACCTAGCGGTGATCTCTCTCTTCACTAGATTGAATAAAACATGCAAGGCAATTAATAATGAAATCAAAAGCACAAACAAGCATTAAGAACTCAAGAGTAAAACTCAAACTGATAAATTCGAATAGAAACACAATGTAAATCTAATGAAAATAAGAATCCTAGGGTTTACATGTCCGAATACCCTCTAGGGGTTTAGCTCTCCATGGAGCGAGTCACAAAACAAATAATAAATTGAGAATAAAGTTCCAAAGACATAAAGAATAACCCCCTTAAATCCGTGATGATAGTCTTGATGGGTAGTTTCCACGTCTGGATTTAATCCACTCCGGAGCTAGGTCGCCGATGGCTTCCTTGATGCTATGACGGAGGAGGAATCGATCCAAGTTGGTGAGGAAAGCTTCCCAAAGCCGCAAAGAACTCCTTCCAAGCCCTAGCCGCCTTGTCTCTCGAAAGTGGCCGAAAAGATCCCTAAAAATTATCATAAGGCGGCTTTTATAATTTGAATTCGGGGCTTTTGCTACAGTACTTCGCTACAGTGAATGCTACAGTGATTCCCCCCCGGAAGTCTTCCTTGGAGTCCACACAGTTAGAGACACGCTCGTGTGGTAGGGTGTATGGCTTTCTATGCTTTGAAATCCTCAAGAACCTTCTTCTACTTTGTACGGAAGCTAGCACATGGGCGTACTACTGCCTTTGTGCCCTTTCGGTTTGCGTAATGACTTGTACTCCTCCGAAAGTTGGCAACACCCCCATGCATATGAACACAGCTTCTGATTGTGGTCTTGAAACGTGTCATCACACCCTATCTTTGCTTCTTCCTGTATGTCATTTCTCCAAAGCCCTGTTTGCACAAAAGAACACAAAACACACCTTGTTAATGCTAGAACCTGATAAAAGTGATGCTCAATGCATGTAAACTGATATTATAAAATATATATAATCAAGCACTTATCATCCATATTTGATGAATTCATTAAGGATATTATGGAAGTATTCATGGATGATTTCTCGGTTTTCGTTAATTCATTTGATAGCTGTCTGGCTAATTAGAAGAAAGTCTTGGCTCGGTGTGAAGAAACCAACCTGGTACTCAGTTGGGAGAAATGTCATTTCATGGTCCAGGAGGGTATAGTATTTTGTCACAAGATCTCAAAATCGGGAATAGAAGTAGACAAAGCGAAGATTGCTACAATTGAAGGGTTGGCGATCCCTACCCCCACGAAGGACATCAGAAGTTTCCTGGGGCATGCGGGTTTCCACAGGCATTTCATTCAAGATTTTTCAAGAATTTCAACACCCATGACAAAGCTTTTGGAGAAAGATGCTCCTTTCAATTTTGACGCCAACTGTCATGCCGCTTTTGAGTTGCTGAGGCAAAAGCTAGTGGAAGCTCCTATTTTAAAGGCACCCATCTGGGATCGACCCTTTGAACTGATGTGTGATGCTAGTGATCGAACTGCAGGAGCTGGGCTTGGGCAGTGGTATGATAAGCAGTTTCACCTAATATCTTACGCGAGAAAAATGTTGACCTCCGTCCAAGAAAATTATACGAAGACAGAAAAGGAGCTTCTAGCCATTGTCTATGCCTTTAATAAGTTCCAGCGGTATTTAGCTCCCTCTAAAGTGATAGTATTCAACGATCATGCAGCATTGCGATACTTGATGACTAAAAAAATACTAAACCAAGGTTAATAAGGTGGATTTTGCTTCTGCGGGAATTTGATGTGGAGATACGGGATAATAGAGTCATTGAGAATGTAGTTTCAGATCATTTATCCCGCTTAGATCATCCTGGTAATGGCGGGGCAAATCTGAAGTCGTAAATGACTCCTTCCTGGAGGAACATTTGTATCTCGCAGAAACAAGAGGGCCTCTGGATGCATCTGTCCCATGGTTCGCTGGCATTGCAAATTATTTTGCAGGGTGGTGATCTTAGAAACCTTCTCATATCAACAAAGAAAAAAATTCATGTCAGATGTCAAACACTATGTTTCGGATGATCCGTGTTTATATAAGCTATGTACTGATGAAATGGTAAGAAGGTGTGTTTCAAGAGAGGAAGGATGGCATATTTTATCGCAGTGCCATGTAGGGGTGCTTCGAGGGCATTTTGGGCAGAACCGAATAGTGGGAAAGGTGTTAGCAGCCGGTTTCTTTTGGCCCTCGCTTTTTCGAGACGCCAAGGCTATGATAGAATCTTGTGACGCTTGTTAGCGGAGTGGCAATTTGTCTAAATGGGATGAGATGAAGCAAACGCCAATTCAACAGTGTGAAGTCTTTGATGTGTGGGGCATTGATTTCATGGGCTCATTCCCGTCCCCAAATGGATGTCAGTACATCTTGGTTGCCGTTGATTACGTGTCTAAATGGGAGGAGGCCCAAGCACTTCCTACCAATGATGCAAGGGTCGTTGTGTAATTTTTAAGAAAGTTGTTTGCTCATTTGGGTTGTCCAAGAGCTATTATTAGCGATCGTGGGTCTCACTTCTGCAATGCTCAGTTCGAGAAAACTTTATCACGACTAGGAGTGACCCATCGTGTCGCCACAGCCTATCACCCTCAAACGAGCGGACAAGTGGAAGTCACTAATCGAGAAATAAAGCGAATTTTAGAAAAGACAGTTCTTTGCCATGGAAGAGCGTCTCTTGTAAATGGAGCATAAACATTTTTACAAAGCTTTTAAATTGCTCCCAAAACCCACAAAAACAACAAACAACAAAACTCCATGAAATTTCATCCACAAAAATAAGAAAAATTCAAGGTTTTGAGTGAGAGATCAAACCCTTGCCCTAGAGTAAGATGAGTGAATCTAAGGGCTAGATCCGGCCAAAAGCTTGCTCAAACTCCAAATTTTTGTCACCAAGATGGAAAAGAGGAGGAGAGCAAACTAGGGCAAAAAGAATCATGAAAAATGGTGGAGAAATGAGGGAGAAACGGTTGGAAGAATGGGGAAGAAGAGTGAATAGTATAAATGATGCGTCTCCGCAACAACACAACAGGGTGATGTGTGTCAACCCCTTGCGTTACCGCAAGTGCACGGGTCGTCAAGTAATAAAAGTGGACCCAAAGGGTCGGGTTGTCGAACCACAGGGAACAGAAGTACTAGTAATAGCCCCTCTTTTGTTATCTAGCCTAATGAGTGTAGTATGTGATGATCTAATGGCCAACACAAAGAGTGTCACCACAAGTGCGCAGGAAATAAAAGGAAAAGAGTTCTCAATCAATAAAAGTGAGGTATCCAGACAATGCTCCCCCTAGGATTCGGGTGTTGGATGTAGATTACAAGTGTTTCTAAACGAAGACAATAAGTCGTGGGTATCCAAAGGTATAACGGCCCCTGCCTCCAGGTCACCGATAACTAGTCCCCTACGAGGTCCCGGCGGAGAATTCTCTCGACGCCTCACACCACATATGACTGCTTAAAACTCTAGGGATCCCAAAGATATGACCAATTCCTAAAAGTAGATCTAACCCTGCCTCCAGTTGGAAGATCTCTAACCCCCTACGAGGTCCCGGCGGAGAATTCTCTCGACGCCTCATACCACATATGGTTGCTTGACACTTAGGGAATATGGAGATAGGAAATATCTGTCGGAAGGGAAAGGGGACACTCCGCTATCTCACGGCTCACCCTCTCAACCCTCTTTACTCTTGGTAATTCTAAACCTAGCGGTGATCGCTCTCTTCACTAGATTGAATAAAACATGCAAGGCAATTGATAATGAAATCAAAAGCACAAACAAGCATTAAGAACTCAAGAGTAAAACTCAATCTGATAAATTCGAATAGAAACACAATGCAAATCTAATAAAAATAAGAATCCTAGGGTTTACATGTCCGAATACCCTCTAGGGGTTTAGCTCTCCATGGAGCGAGTCACAAAACAAATAATAAATTCAGAAATAAGTTCCAAAGACATAAAGAATAACACACTTAAATCCGTGATGATAGTCTTGATGGGTAGTTTCCACGTCTGGATTGAATCCACTCCGAAGCTAGGTCGCCGATGGCTTCCTTGACGCTATGACGGAGGAGGAATCGATCCAAGTTGGTGAGGAAAGCTTCCCAAAGCCGCAAAGAACTCCTTCCAAGCCCTAGCCGCCTTGTCTCTCGAAAGTGGCCAAAAAGATACCTAAAAATTATCACAAGGCGGCTTTTATAATTTGAATTCGGGGCTTTACGCGGGCATCCACACGGGCATCCACACGCCCGTGTGGAAATTCCACACAGGCGTGTGAAGTACTCTGCTACAGTACGGCTACAGTGATCTGCTACAGTGATTCCCCCCGGGAAGTCTTCCTTGGAGTCCACACGGTCGGGCACACGCTCGTGTGGTAGGGTGTGTGGTTTTCTACGCTTTGAAATCCTCAAGAACCTTCTTCTGCTTTGTACGGAAGCTGTGACATGGGCGTACTACTGCCTTTGTGCCCTTTCGGTTTTTGTAATGACTTGTACTCCTCCGAAAGTTGGCAACACCCCCATGCATATGAACACAGCTTCTGATTGTGGTCTTGAAACGTGTCATCACACCCTATCTTCGCTTCTTCCTGTATGTCATGTCTCCAAAGCCCTGTTTGCACAAAAGAACACAAAACACACCTTGTTAATGCTAAAACCTGATAAAAGCGATGCTCAATGCATGTAAACTGATATTATAAAATATATATAATCAAGCACTTATCAATAAAGCCCCAAACTTGCCAATTTAAACCTTCATTCGGGTGGTCTTGCCGACCATCCTTACGGCCGTAAGGATGGTCGGCAAGAATCTCGGGAAAATTCTTGCCGGCCATCCTTACGGCCGTAAGGATGGTCGGCATGACTTTCAGTTTGCACCGAATCATTCTCCACACTTTCGACACATCAACCATCGATGAAACCTTGCAAAATATGGCCGGAAACATCATTTAAACACTCAAAACATCAACATGCATGCATCTAGAACAAGAATTCTTCAAAAACCACATGACAAACAATTTAACAAAAAGGCGAAAGAATCAAGAAAAACGACGAAAAGCACAACTACAAACGAACCACTACTTAAAACATAAGCAAAATAAGACAACACGAATAAGAAAAAGAATACGGGAAATGAAAGGAACTTGGGTTGCCTCCCAAGGAGCGCTTCTTTAACGTCATTAGCTTGACGTGCATTACCTCTTTCTTACCTAGGGAGGCTTGAAAATGGTGTGTTCCTCCCAGCTAGAGGTTGCATAAGAGCTACAAAAAAAATATGAATTTTACCTTCCGGGATGATGCAAGTTTGGAGGTCATGCTTGAGTTACCTTTTGACCTCCATGGGAAAAGCTTGGGCAGAGCATTATTCAATCTTGGCAACGGTGGGTCCTCGAATGGCGTCAACCTCCTACCCACATCTTGCTCCTCGGCCATTGTCAAATCACCTTGAATTACCCATAAGTGTTGTTTGGGTTTCCAAGGGAACAAGTTGGGTTGAGAACTTGTCAAGCTTCGCATAGGTGGATTAATTGGACGCTTTAACACCCTTTTCACATTTCTTTTCTCAACCTTTCTTGAATGATCAAAAGTGGCCCATAAAATTTGCTTGGGCCGCCATGGGAAAAGTTTGGGTTGGGAATTGTTCAAGCCCTTCATAGGTGGGTTCAAGGATGACATTGGTTTCCTCCCCAAATCTTCAAATACAATTCCCAAATTTTTTTCTCTGCACTTGAAGGTTATCGATTTGTTGATTGAATGCTTGATATCGAGGCAAGTAGTTTCTTGAAACATGGTAGATGGGGCCTCCTCTACTTCCTCACATATGTCTATAGCCATGATGACCTCCTCATTGTTTTGCTTTACCCCATCTTCCAATTGTTCCCCGCTCATGAGATTGATATCCACCCGGTTTTCGCTTGGGTTATTTTCAATATTGCTCATTGGGCCACCCAAAGAAGGCTCGGAATTTGCCCTAACAAGTTTCTCAACTTGGTTCTCAAGTGCTTTGATTGAAGCTTGGACATTCCTTAGTATTGTACCAAATTCATCAAGTCGTCTGTCCATTATTGCAAACCTTGCATCTGTAGCGAGCATAAACCTTGCTAGAACATCTTCAGTAGTGTATTTCCTCTCTTGCCGATGTTGCGGCTGAAATTGGGGAACTTGGGGTTGTTGAGGTCTTGGTTGTTGTGTAATGCCTTGGCTTGCTTTCATGGCAAAGAGACATTCCATCTTCTTCTCAAGATCAGAGACTTTTGTGGAAAACCGGTTATTTTGTTCTTCAAGTTCATAGATTTTGGCGGCCAACATATTTTCTTGAAAATCCATGGCCCTGTATAAACAATAAGACTAAAAAAAATAATAAGCTAACAAAGGAAACAAGAAAGAAGGAAAATAAACAGATATGAACAAAATGGTAAAAGACACAAACAAAAACAAATATTCACAAAAAGAAAGATAAATGACTAGAGCAGTGAGCTAGAGGTTTTCCTAGCATTCTTGGAGTTCCCCGGCAACGGCGCCAAAAACTTGGTGATTGTCCGCAAGCGCACGGGTCGTCAAGTAATACCTCTCACGCACGCGTGAGAGGGTCGTATTCCCTGGGTTCCCAAGAGCTGCTATTACTTCCCCCTAGACGGCACTGTCTAGTCTAACTAAGATAGAGAATTAGAACAAGATAAGAAAACTAACAAAGATAACTATAAACACATGGACTCAGGCACACCACATGAGCATATTCAAGGAAGCAAATAATAATGAAAACGTGAGGTCCCGGGCTAGGATCCCCTCGGGATTACTAAAGCTAGTAGGATGCTAGAATTACACAGGCACTGGTGGTTCTTGGCCGGGAGAATCCTCAGGTAGGCCAACCCGATGGTTACGGCAGTTGGCCCCTAATCCAGTACAAGTATTGATACGGAATTCCTTCCGCCCAAATTCTCTTACGATTGCATTAAAGGCACGAGATTCTCAAATTAGGGTTGAAGCACAAACTAGGCACAACCCTAATACCGGAGGGGTACAAAATACCCGATGGTCACGGCGTATTTGTACATGTATCCCTTCCAAGCTTGGAAGTCTAAAAGTAGGACGATTGTCACGCAACCTACCAAGCATGAACCACAAAACAAACCAAATACCATGAATGTAAATCTAAGCATCCATACAAAGCAAGTTCATCCCAAGGTTCACCAGATGCCCGGCGACCTTGGGAGTCTAGTTCATCATCAACAAAGGAGAAAGCAAGAAATACAAAGAATACAAGATAAAACTCAAAACAAACTCCCCTAAGATGAAGGCTAGAAGGTGGTGATGAGAACTTGTCGGATCTGCGCTGGCAAAGTCCTAGATCTTCTCCTTGATAGCAAAACCTCTTCTTCCCTTGATTTCCACCTCAGATCTGCCCTCTCCACTTGCCTTGAAACCCTAGAAGATGATGGTGGAGAATGGTGGCCAAAAGTCCTCTTTCAAGATGCTCTAATGCCCCTTTTAAACACCCAAATCCCGATGGGTAAATGGGTCAGCATACAGCCGGTATGCTGACCCCTCGGGATTTTTACTTTTCTGCCGAGAAACCCGTCATGAGATACAGTACTGCTACAGTAAAAGCTACAGTACTGTGCTATAGTATCCCCTCTCGAAAACGCTTTTTGATGTTGAATTCGTTCCCCATCTCGTCGTCGAGTCCCCAGGGCTTCCGACAGGCCTGAAATACAAAGATAAAGAGATTTAGACCGAAAAAGGGCATCAGCTCATTAAAAAGATAGTAAAATAATTTCCACAATTACGTATAAAATACGTATATTTAGACGTTTATCAAACATCCCCACACCTAAGAGTTTGCTTGTCCCCAAGCAAACAAACATGAAGAATAGGGCCAAGAAGATAAATGGCTAAATATACGACCTCAAGCTCAAATGTACAGGACTTCACTAGCACAGATGGTTAGAAATCAGGAAGTGAGTTGTTTGATGGTCGCCGCGCGCTTCGCTAAAAAGCGAGCACACGGCTCCCCGGCCGCAAGTGCACGGGTCGTCAAGTAATACCTCTTGTGCGAGCACGAGAGGGTCGTATTCCCTAGGGTCCCGAGATCTACTATTACTTCTTCTTAGATTAGTTGTTTAGACAAGTCAAAACATGGGTTTTGTTATAATAAAACTAAGTATGAAAACAAAGCAATAAAAGTGATCAAGCCACCAACAAACAATAAGCATGTAGAGGGAAAACAAGTATCAACGATAAGGCCCCAGGCAAGGATTCTCCCGGGAGAAATACAAGCAAGGACGTTGTAGAAACAGGTAATGCATACATGGAGTATAATATTTTGGTCCGTCTAGGCTCGGAAGTTAACTACCCCGGAACCTCCGTAGTGTAGCCCTAATCCAGTACAAGTTCCTTTATCCAAAGGATACTCACACGATGTCATTGGGATTAAGGAGCCTTGGTTGGAGTTATCTATAAGCAATTTTGCTAAGATAAACTCTACAACCTACGGGAGGCTACCGGCACCCGGAACCTCCGGTGTACCGGTACACTGAATCCCTCTTCATACTATGTGGATCTAATGCAAGTGCGCACCTCGCACAACCAAGCATAATTGATAAGATGAAATGCAGAGTTCTCATACAAAATCACTACAATTAAGCACACAAAGTATGAAACCAAATAACACGTCATGCATTCATTGAATTAAAAGTACAACATCCAATACAAGTATTCCTCCCAAGGTTCACCGGTTGCCCGGAGGCCTTGGGAGGTTTAGTTCGACATGAATAAGAAGGTAAGTTCAAACAATAAAGAGTACATCAACAAAAACACTAAGAACTCCCTTCTGAGCGTGTCGACTAGGTTTGATGAAGAAACTTGCCGAATCCGCGTCGGCAAGCTCTAGGATGAAGATCTATGCGTTCTTCCCTCTTCTCCCACTTGATTCCACTCCAAAATAACCTCCTCCAATGAATATTTGAGCTTTGGGGTGCTTGGAGGCGCCAGTGGCAAGATGCCTTGCGAAAAAGCCCTAAACGGGCCTAAATACCCGAGCGGTGTGCGGGCCAGTGTGCGCCCGCACACCTGGCTGCACACCGGTGTGCGAGCCGGTGTGCGGCCGCACACTGGGCCGCACACCCTTCTGCCAAGGGTGTGCGGGCCGCACACAGCCCGCACACGGGCCCGAAAACGGGCCTGAATAGGCCCGTTTCGTGTAGGAGTGCCCGAATGACGTCCGGAGCTTGTTTAACCTTCATTTCTTCGCTCCTTGGCCTCGATTTTCATCCTCTAAATGCTCCTCCTCACGTAGATGGCTCGTAGATGCCCTGAAATAGAAAAACACGAAAAACACATCAAAGGGCACCGGTTTCATTCAAATAATGCATGAAAAGTACATGTAATGCACCGTTACAAAACGGTGTATTTAGACACTTATCAAACTACCCCCCACTTGAAGGTTTGCTTGTCCCCAAACAAACAAACATGAAGAACAAGAGGAATTGATAAGTGACTAAATACACAACCTCCGGCTCAAGTATAAGTATACAATAGCAAGTGTAAGACTCTAGATGCTAAGCTACAACCATAAAAGAAATTTCGAAACATTCATTCCGCATGATGATGCTGTGTGTGTGCAACCTTCTTCACCTGGGTTCTTGTAACCTAGATATGGAGAAAAATGACACCCCGAGGACCACTTCTTGAAGCACATCACACCACTTAAAGCGGTAACGAACCTTCAAATGGTAGGGAACCCCTAATGAATTCACAAGGCACTTTTGTCTCTCGTCTATACACAATTGGCCCTTTTTTTTTTTTTTAACTAACATGAACTGTAATCTTCATTTTGGAAGGGTATATATGCCGATCAGACACCAAAAACCCAACTTATTTAGAAGATAACAAGTTCACATGAACATGCTCGTGCTTTTCTAGCTTTTGGCTTAGAAAACACTCTTTTTAGGAGCCCGAAACCTAAGTTAATTTTCTATTCAAGCAGAGGAGCATTGTCATTCTTATTGCTATATAAAACTCTTCTTTTTTTTTTTTTTTTTTTTTTGGAAAACCTTTATTTCCCTTTTTGCCAATTTAAAGAGAGAGACAGAAGCCCTCAGACAACTCATTAGGAAGAAGCCTAACACGTCAAGGTACGGTATCACTAAAATGGGTTAGCTACTAAGAGGGTCACGAAGGTTATCATTTAACCTAACCTAGGTGTCCAAGGTCCAAGCTAAAAGGTAGTGATGGAATGCCGTGAATGATCAAAATTCAGTAAGTACAAGGTTGTGTGCAATAGCTTAGCATTTATCATTGTCCTACTCTAATGTACACTTAAGTATCATCACCATCAAAGGTTACAATCATGCATAAATTTCATCTAAGTTCACCAAAACAGACATGCACAAATAATAATAATAATAAAAAAAATTTCGATGCTAAAGAACATATGTGCATGCATGCCACCCCCACTTAAACTCGTACATTGTCCCCAATGTACATGGTCAGCGGCGCAAAATAAATGATAAGAAGTATAAAGCATAGATGAGGGGTAGGTCAACTTCCCTGAGTTAGAGTGGTAGCACATGAATGGATAAGATCACGTAATCATTGTGCTCCTAATAATAGTAGAGAGAAGAGAAAGCAATGCCCACGTCTACCCCTGCGAGATAGAACGGGACATTAGATCAAAGCATCCATCATCATCACACAAAAATTATTAAAGAGCTAAAATAAAACAAGAAAAAATTAAAGCAAGAGTTTGGAAGAGTTAAGCTCTTTTCAACTTGAACTACAAAAAGAAATAAGACAAGGAAGCACAAAATGTGAGTACTCAAGCATAATTGTCTCAACTGTCGTCTCTTGGTGAGAACTTGTAAAGAAAAGATATATCAACATGAATTTTCAAGTTTAAAGCATTCTCACCTTCTTTTGATTGGGCTTTGATAAAGATTTAAGCAATAAAATCTAGAAAGATAAGAGAGAAATTCACACCCAAAGCTTGATGGCAAAAACTAACGGTGTCGTTGAAAACTTGATGAAAAGTGATAGATCGACAAAATTAAAACTCAAAATGATAAGGGGTTTGAAGATCAAGCTTAGGTTGGCAAAATAAAGAGGGTTTCCTACATAAACATTCACAAAAAACTGCACTAGAATCAGCCAAAGAGAGAAAGAGAAACAGAATTTTTTGTGTGCTAAACAGGCTGAAATTTTGTGCTGACTGGGGGTCGTGTGCGGGCTGTGTGCGGCCCGCACATGGATGTGCGGCCCGCATACAGCCCGCACAAATCTCTGCCTTGCTTGTGCGGGTGGTAGACAGCCCGCATAGCCCCAGAAAACCTTGAAACTCGTCGTTACATGCATAATCCTCATCACAATGCAAAGTATGATCATAGAACTATAGATAACACATCAAGAATCACCAACCTCAACAATAAATACTCATGCCAACACATCAAATGACAAAAATGTGCAATTGAGGTACTCACACAAAACAAAAACAAAAACAAGCACAAAAGCTATAAAAACTAAAAACACACAACTAGGAAAGTAAGAAAACTAAATTAAAAGCTTGGGTTGCCTCCCAAGAAGCGCTTGTTTAACGTCACGAGCTTGACATACCTCTTTCTTACCTCATGGAGGCTTGAAAATGGTGTGCTCCTCCCGGCTAGATGTGGCATAAGAGCTACCAGAAAATACAAAACATACCTGCCGAGAAGATGTCGAGATGGAGATCATGAAAGAATTACATTTTGGTCTCCATGGGAATAATTTGGGTCGAGAATTGTTCAAGCGCGGCGTGGGTGGGTCCTGAGATGGTTTTAACCTTCTACCCACATTTTCTTCCTCGACTCCTTGTAAATTGCCTTGAGTTACCCAAAAGTGTTGTTTGGGTTTCCAAGGGAACAAGTTGGGTTGAGAATTTGTCAAGCTTGGCATAGGTGGATTGTTGGATAGCTTCAACATCCTATCCACATGATTTTTCTCAACCTCGGGTTGATGAACTCTAATTGCCCACAACATTAGCTTGGGCCTCCAAGGAAAAATCTTCGGGTGAGAATTGTCCAAGCCGGGCATAGGTAGGTTCATGTATGGCTCTAGTTTCATACCCACATCTTCAAATACAATTCTCGGAATTTTTCTCTTGCACTTGGACAATATTGAAAAGTTGATGGATTGACTGATGTTGAGACAAGTAGCTTCTTCCGTTATGATCGATTCAGATTCTTCTACTTCCTCACATTCTTCTGCAACCATGCTTTTAGCCTCCCCATTTTCTTCTTCAATAGCATCTTTTGGTAGAACTTCGGTTGTTTGTTCCTCAATCATTTCAGCCTCTGCGTTTTCCTTTTGAAGTTCTGCCACTTGTTTCTCAATCTTCTGAATAGATGCTCGAATATTCCTAAAATTGTTCTCAGTGGCAATCATAAACTTTGCTAGCGCCTCCACAACTATGTCTTTCCTTTGACATTGTTGCTCACGTGGAATAACTGGAGGATGATAGTGCCACCGTTCTTGATATGGGGGATATTCTATCATTGTTTGTTGAGGGTAGTTCCATTGTTGTTCTTGAGAATATCTAGGAGAATTTTGGTATCCCCTCCAAAATGGGTTGTGAACATTATTATCCCTATCTCCTTCGTTTGCTTGCATGGCCATAAATTTGTCCAACTTTTCTTCAAGTGCAAAAATTTTTGCAGCCACCATAGCTTCTTGAAAATCCATGGCCTCTGTGTACAAAGAAACTAATAAAAAAAATTAAGGCATCAAAGAAAACAAAACAAAGTAGAAATGTATATATGCACAGAAATAAAATAAAAAAAATAAATGACTAAGCCAGCATCTAGGAGTTTTCCTAGTATTCTCGGAGTTCCCCGGCAACGGCGCCAAAAACTTGATGGTCGCCGCGCGCGTCGCTAAAAAGCGGGCACACGGCTCCCCGGCCGCAAGTGCACGGGTGTCAAGTAATACCTCTTGTGCGAGCACGAGAGGGTCGTATTCCCTAGGGTCCCGAGATCTACTATTACTTCTTCTTAGATTAGCTGTTTAGTCAAGTCAAAACATGGGTTTTGTTATAATAAAACTAAGTATGAAAACAAAGCAATAAAAGTGATCAAGCCACAAACAAACTATAAGCATGTAGAGGGAAAACAAGTATCAACGATAAGGCCCCAGGCAAGGATTCCCCCGGGAGAAATAC
Organism: Dioscorea dumetorum; assembly: GCA_902712375.1. Classification (NCBI taxonomy): domain Eukaryota; kingdom Viridiplantae; phylum Streptophyta; class Magnoliopsida; order Dioscoreales; family Dioscoreaceae; genus Dioscorea; species Dioscorea dumetorum. The sequence continues at coordinate 9,369,294 of CACTHL010000128.1, read as the reverse complement.
AAGCAAGGACGTTGTAGAAACAGGTAATGCATACATGGAGTATATTATTTTGGTCCGTCTAGGCTCGGAAGTCGACTACCCCGGAACCTCCGTAGTGTAGCCCTAATCCAGTACAAGTTCCTTTATCCAAAGGATACTCACACGATGTCATTGGGATTAAGGAGCCTTGGTTGGAGTTATCTATAAGCAATTTTGCTAAGATAAACTCTACAACCTACGGGAGGCTACCGGCACCCGGAACCTCTGGTGTACCGGTACACTGAATCCCTCTTCATACTATGTGGATCTAATGCAAGAGCGCACCTCGCACAACCAAGCATAATCGATAAGATGAAATGCAGAGTTCTCATGCAAATCACTACAATTAAGCACACAAAGTATTCCTCCCAAGGTTCACCGGTTGCCCGGAGGCCTTGGGAGGTTTAGTTCGACATGAATAAGAAGGTAAGTTCAAATAATAAAGAGTACATCAACAAAAACACAAAGAACTCCCTTCTGAGCGTGTCGACTAGGTTTGATGAAGAAACTTGCCGAATCCGCGTCGGCAAGCTCTAGGATGAAGATCTATGCGTTCTTCCCTCTTCTCCCACTTGATTCCACTCCAAAATAACCTCCTCCAATGAATATTTGAGCTTTGGGGTGCTTGGAGGCGCTGGTGGCAAGATGCCTTGCGAAAAAGCCCTAAACGGGCTTAAATACCCGAGCGGTGTGCGGGCCAGTGTGCACCCGCACACCTGGCCGCACACTTGTGTGCGGGCTGGTGTGCGGCCGCACACTGGGCCGCACACCCTTCTGCCAAGGGTGTGCGGGCTGCACACAGCCCGCACACGGGCCCGAAAACGGGCCTGAATAGGCCCGTTTCGTGTAGGAGTGCCCGAATGACGTCCGGAGCTTGTTTATCCTTCATTTCTTCGCTCCTTGGCCTCGATTTTCATCCTCTAAATGCTCCTCCTCACGTAGATGGCTCGTAGATGCCCTGAAATAGAAAAACACCAAAAACACATCAAAGGACACCGGTTTCATTCAAATAATGCATGAAAGTACATGTAATGCACCATTACAAAACGGTGTATTTAGACACTTATCATTGTTCAGTGTATAGACAAGCAATATCAGCTCTGTTTCATTCAAAGTGTTCTTGTGAGTGTGTGCTGACTCCCACACTGACCTCAACACCCTGGATAACCCCAGGATGTCCATTCACCTCATACAAATTGAAGTTAGTGTTAGAGTGCTAAAGACCCTCTCAATAGTCAGTTAAAAATCTTCTGGTCTCCAAAACGGAACTTTAACAACAAGTGAAGATAGGACAGGTTTCAGGCGACCGAAAGTTCAAATTTTTTTTTTTTCCCGAGTCCGTCTAACGTAGACTGCACAAAAATCTTTCAGCAGGATGCACATGCTGGCCAGGCACAAGAGCCACCCAACTTACTTGACTACAGATCTACATATACGAATTCATGCTTTTACAAGCAGAGGAATACTGACATAGACTCATTTTTCACTTTTTTTTTATTTTTTTATTTTTTTTAAGACGCCTGATCAATAGCCTGCTAAAAACCTCACTTAAAAACCTTATTTAGGGTTAAAGCAAAAAAAGGAGGCTCAAAAGTTTTTTAAAGGACTATTGAAAGAAGAATTTAACATCCTAACACAAAATCAATAAGATGGGTTAGAGTGTCAGAAGTGGAAGTTAAAGTGAGCAGGCATAAATACACTAAAGATGAAACAGAACTACATTCAAGCAAATGTAGAGTATAACTCACGACTATCATTCTACCAAGCTAGGAAATCCTTAACAATAAGATCATAGCTATCATAGGTGAGTCAAGCATGCAATTTAAAACAATTCCAAAGTTCATGAAAATCCACCCCCCACTCAAAGATGCACATTGTCCTCAATGTGTCTAAATCAGCAGTGCATAAAAGATATAGGTAATAAAAGCATAATAAGAGGGTTTCATGACTTCCCCGAGTCTCAAAACATGAGGCTTGAAGTCCAAGAGATCGGGGTAGCCACCAATGATGCGAGTAGATGAGCGGGAGAGAAGGCATGCTTGATGCCCTACTTCCATCCTACAAGATAGAAAGGAATATCATATCAAGGCATCTAACACACACAAAAAAAAAAAACACAAACAAAATCAAACAAAACAAACAACTAACACAACACAACAATCAAGCAAAACAAAATCAAAGCAAATTCTTTGTTCATCATTATCATGGTGTCCAAAGCTCAATAATGCAAGCATGGCTAAGGGTTTACAAATATGATTCAAGATTAAGTCACATACAAGAGAAGCAATGGTTCAACATGATGGGAATGTGAAAGAATTCAAGAATTGCTACAGTAATTCCCAAAAGATTTTGGAAGAGCGTCTCTTGTAAATGGAGCATAAACATTTTTACAAAGCTTTTAAATTGCTCCCAAAACACACAAAAACAACAAACAACAAAACTCCATGAAATTTCATCCACAAAAATAAGAAAAATTCAAGGTTTTGAGTGAGAGATCAAACCCTTGCCCTAGAGTAAGATGAGTGAATCTAAGGGCTAGATCCGGCCAAAAGCTTGCTCAACCTCCAAAATTTTGTCACCAAGATGGAAAAGAGGAGGAGGAAAGCAAACTAGGGCAAAAAGAATCATGAAAAATTGTGGAGAAATGAGGGAGAAACGGTTGGAAGAATGGGGAAGAAGAGTGAATAGTAAAAAGCCCCAAACTTGCCCCTTTAAACCTTCATTCGGGTGGTCTTGCCGACCATCCTTACGGCCGTAAGGATGGTCGGCAAGACTTTCAGTTTGCACCGATTCATTCTCCACACTTTCGACACATCAACCATCGATGAAACCTTGAAAAATATGGCCGGAAACATCATTTAAACACTCAAAACATCAATATGCATGCATCTAGAACAAGAATTCTTCAAAAACCACATGACAAACAAGTTAATAAAAAGGCCAAAGAATCAAGAAAAACGACGAAAAGCACAACTACACACGAACCACTACTTAAAACATAAGCAAAATAAGACAACATGAATAAGAAAAAGAATACGGGAAATGAAAAGAACTTGGGTTGCCTCCCAAGGAGCGCTTCTTTAACGTCATTAGCTTGACGTGCATTACCTCTTTCTTACCTAGGGAGGCTTGAAAATGGTGTGTTCCTCCCGGCTAGAGGTTGCATAAGAGCTACCAAAAAATTTTACCTTCCGGGATGATGCAAGTTTGGAGGTCATGCTTGAGTTACCTTTTGGCCTCCATAGGAAAAGCTTGGGCAGAGCATTATTCAATCTTGGCAACGGTGGGTCCTCGAATGGCGTCAACCTCCTACCCATATCTTGCTCCTCGGCCATTGTCAAATCACCTTGAATTACCCATAAGTGTTGTTTGGGTTTCCAAGGGAACAAGTTGGGTTGAGAACTTGTCAAGCTTCGCATAGGTGGATTAATTGGACTCTTTAACACCCTTTTCACATTTCTTTTCTCAACCTTTCTTGAATGATCAAAAGTGGCCCATAAAATTTGCTTGGGCCGCCATGAAAAAAGTTTTGGTTGGGAATTGTTCAAGCCCGGCATAGGTGGGTTCAAGGATGACATTGGTTTCCTCCCCAAATCTTCAAATACAATTCCCAAATTTTTTTCTCTGCACTTGAAAGTTATCGATTTGTTGATTGAATGCTTGATATCGAGGCAAGTAGTTTCTTGAAACGTGGTAGATGGGGCCTCCTCTACTTCCTCACATATGTCTATAGCCATGATGACCTCCTCATTGTTTTGCTTTACCCCATCTTCCAATTGTTCCCCACTCATGAGATTGATATCCACCCGGTTTTCGCTTGGGTTATTTTCAATATTGCTCATTGGGCCACCCAAAGAAGGCTCGGAATTTGCCCTAGCAAGTTTCTCAACTTGGTTCTCAAGTGCTTTGATTGAAGCTTGGACATTCCTTTGTATTGTACCAAATTCATCAAGTCGTCTGTCCATTATTGCAAACCTTGCATCTGTAGCGAGCATAAACCTTGCTAGAACATCTTCAGTAGTGTATTTCCTCTCTTGCCGATGTTGCGGCTGAAATTGGGGAACTTGGGGTTGTTGAGGTCTTGGTTGTTGTGTAATGCCTTGGCTTGCTTTCATGGCAAAGAGACATTCCATCTTCTTCTCAAGATCAGAGACTTTTGTGGAAAACCGGTTATTTTGTTCTTCAAGTGCATACATTTTGGCGGCCAACATATTTTCTTGAAAATCCATGGCCCTGTATAAACAATAAGACTAAAAAAAATAATAAGCTAACAAAGGAAACAAGAAAGAAGGAAAATAAACAGATATGAACAAAATGGTAAAAGACACAAACAAAAACAAATATTCACAAAAAGAAAGATAAATGACTAGAGCAGTGAGCTAGAGGTTTTCCTAGCATTCTTGGAGTTCCCCGGCAACGGCGCCAAAAACTTGGTGATTGTCCGCAAGCGCACGGGTCGTCAAGTAATACCTCTCACGCACGCGTGAGAGGGTCGTATTCCCTGGGGTCCCAAGAGCTGCTATTACTTCCCCCTAGACGACACTATCTAGTCTAACTAAGATAGAGAATTAGAACAAGATAAGAAAACTAACAAAGATAACTATAAACACATGGACTCAGGCACACCACATGAGCATATTCAAGGAAGCAAATAATAATGAAAGCGTGAGGTCCCGGGCTAGGATCCCCTCGGGATTACTAAAGCTAGTAGGATGCTACAATTACACAGGCACTGGTGGTTCTTGGCCGGGAGAATCCTCAGGTAGGCCAACCCGATGGTCATGGCAGTTGGCCCCTAATCCAGAACGAGTATTGATACCGAATTTCTTCCGCCCAAATTCTCTTACGATTGCATTAAAGGCACGAGATTCTCAAATTAGGGTTGAAGCACAAACTAGGCACAACCCTAATACCGGAGGGGTACAAAATACCCGATGGTCACGGCGTATTTGTACATGTATCCCTTCCAAGCTTGGGAGTCTAAAAGTAGGACGATGGTCACGCAACCTACTAAAACATAGAAATCGATACACAGAGTTCTCATGCATACCAATACATCAAAGTACACCAAACATGAACCACAAAACAAACCAAATACCATGAATGTAAATCTAAGCATCCATACAAAGCAAGTTCATCCCAAGGTTCACCGGATGCCCGGCGACCTTGGGAGTCTAGTTCATCATCAACAAAGGAGAAAGCAAGAAATACAAAGAATACAAGATAAAACTCAAAACAAACTAACCTAAGATGAAGACTAGAAGGTGGTGATGAGAACTTGTCGGATCTGCGCCGGCAAGCTCCTAGATCTTCTCCTTGATAGCAAAACCTCTTCTCCCCTTGATTTCCACCTCAGATCTGCCCTCTCCACTTGCCTTGAAACCCTAGAAGATGATGGTGGAGAATGGTGGCCAAAAGTCCTCTTTCAAGATGCCCTAATGCCCCTTTTAAACACCCAAATCCCGATGGGTAAAGGGGTAAGCATACAGCCGGTATGCTGACCCCTCGGGATTTTTACTTTTCTGCCGAGAAACCCGTCATGAGATACAGTACTGCTACAGTAAAGCTACAGTGCTGTTCTACAGTGTCCCCTCTCGAAAACGCTTTTTGAGGTTGAATTCGTTCCCCATCTCGTCGTCGAGTCCCCAGGGCTTCTGACAGGCCTGAAATATAAAGATAAAGAGATTTAGACCGAAAAAGGGCATCAGCTCATTAAAAAGATAGTAAAATAATTTCCACAATTACGTATAAAATACGTATATTTAGACGTTTATCACATGCCCACAAAACGGCTAGCCTCGCGACCAGCCTCCAATTGTCCTTGACCCACATCCACCCATAGGATCCCTCCATTTTCCACAGCAAGTCAACGGTAACGATTTCAGTGGCTCTCACAACTTCTGTTTGGAGGTTTTCGCACTCTTGATTGGCAGGTGCTGCAAGAAGTGATGGTGGCCACGCGCGTCGCTAAAAAGCGGGCACACGGCTCCTCGGCCGTAAGGGCAAGGGTCATCAAGTAATACCTCTTGTGCGGGCACAAGAGGGTCGTATTCCCTAGGCTCCCGAGATCCACTATTACTTCCTCTTCGAACAGTTGTTTAGTCGAATCGAAACAGAGGTTGTTGCAAAGAAATGAAATTAAAACCAACAAGAAAAGCTTTAACTACTGACAGGTTGAACACACCAAGACGAAATCAAGTGGAGAAGATAAGGCCCCGGGCGAGGATTCCCCAAGGAAAAAGACAAGTAATGATGTTGTGATAACAGGTAATGCATGCATTGATTGTAATACTTTGGTCTGTCTAGGCTCGGAAGTCGACTACTCCGGAACCTCCGTAGTGTAGATGATGGTTGTCCGCAAGCGCACGGGTCCCAAGAGCTGCTATTACTTCCCCCTAGACGGCACAATCTAGTCTAGCAAAGATAGAGAATTAAAACAAGATAAGAAAACTAACAAAGATAACTATAAACATGTTGCACTAAGGCACACCGCATGAGCATATTTAGGGAAGCAAATAATAATGAAAGCGCGAGGTCCCGGACTAGGATCCCCTCAGGACTACTAAAGCTAGATGGATGCTAAAATTACACAAGCAATGGTGGATGGGCCAAGAGATGTCCAAGAGTAGATCACCCCGATGGTCACGGCGATGACCCCTAATCCAGTACGAGTATTGGCTAGGAATTTCTTCCGACCAAATCCTCCTACGATTACATTATGCCTAGGGAAATCTCTAATTAGGGACGATACTCAACCTAGGTCCAACCCTAATGGTTGGAGGGGCATGAAATACCCGATGGTCACGGCATATTCATACATGAATCCCTTCCATGCTATGTGAGTCTAGCACAATTGCGATGGTCACGCACCAAGTACAATCTAGAAATTGAATCGTAGAGTTCTCATGCCAAACAACACAACAAAGAATACAAAGCATGAACCACAAACCAAACCAAATACCATAAATGTAAATCTCAAACATCCATACAAAGCAAGTTCATCCTTTGGGTCTAGTTCATCATCAACAAAGGAGAAAGTAAGAAATACAATAAATACAAGACAAAGCTCATAACAAACTCTCTTAAGATGAAGACTAGAAGGTGGTGATGAGAACTTGTGGGATCCGCGCCGACAAGCTCCTAGATCTTCTCCTTGATAGCTCAACCTCTTTTCCCATGATTTCCCCCTTAGATCTGCCTTCTCCACTTGCCTTGAAGCCCTAGGTGAAGTTGGTGGAGAATGGTGGCCAAAGTCCCAAAACATGATGCCCTAATGCCCTTTAAAAAGGTGTATTTTGTGTGTCCTTACGGGCTGCCTCATAGGCGTAAGGTTGCCCGTCAGGCATCCAGAAACTTTCGCAGAAATTTCATCTCGGGTGGTACAGTGACACTGGTACAGTAACACTGCTGCAGTACGTCACTCTTTGGATTGCTTGCGGTCGACCTCACGGCCGTGAGGTTACCCGTGAGAACTTCTAGACTTAGCTATTTCTTCCAAATCTTAGCATTGCATGCTGCTACAGTGTCGCTACAGTGTCCCGTGCTCTAAAACCTCGATTTCCTTGTCAATTGCTTCGCCATTCGCGACGTTGAGCTCACTAAGGCCTCATTTGTACCTGAAACACGAAATAAAACAATTTAGACCAAAAAGGACATCGATTCATCGAAAAGATAACAAAATCATACAAAATGAATATGTATAAAATAGGTATATTTAGGCGTTTATCAATAGCCCTAATCTAGTACAAGTTCCTTTATCCTAAGGATAATCACACGATGTCATTGGGCCTAAGAAGCCTTGGCTAGAGTTATCTATAAGGAATTGTGCTAAGATGAGCTCTACAACCTACGGGAGACTACCGGCACCCGGAACCTCCGGTGTACCGGTATAATAGATCCCCCTTCATGCTATGTGGATCTAATGCGAGATCGCACCTCGGCTAATCAAGCACAATCGATAAGATGAAATGCAGAGTTCTCATGCAATTCACTACAATTAAATACACAAAGCATGAAACCAAATGACAAACCATGCATTCATTGAATTAAGAGTACAACATCTAATACAAATATTCCTCCCAAGGTTCACCGGTTGCCGAATCCGCGTGTCGACTAGGTTTGATAAAGGAGCTTGCCGAATCCGCGTCGACAAGCTCTAGGATGAAGATCATCAAGTTCTCCGGTCTTCTCCCCCTCAATTTCTCTCCAAAATGACTTCCTTTGATGAAGCTTTGAGTGTCGGGGTGTTTAGAGCGTCGGTGGCGAAAGTACCCCAAGAAAAACCCTAATCGGGCTTAAATACCCCTAGCAGTGTGCGGCCAGTAAGCGGGCCGCACACCCTTATGCCAGGGGTGTGCTGGCTGTGTACATCCCGCACACAGGTCCTAAAATGGGCCTGGTTGTGTAGGAACACTTGGGTGCCCTCCGAAGCTCGTTTATCCTTCGTTTCTTCGCTCCTCGGCCTTGATTTTCTAGTTGTAAATGCTCCTCTCAACGTAACTGGTCCGTGTATGCCGTGAACTAAGGAAAACAAGAAAAGCACATCAAAGGGCACCTATTTTATTCCATTAATGCATGAAAGTATAAGTAATTCACCATTACAAAACGGTGTATTTAGACACCTATCAGGAAGCAAATTTGGCCGAGGAGGTTCACCGGTTGCTCCATGTGGGATCTTGGTACAAGGTGTTTTCTATCACTGAGCCTGCATATCGAGAAGTGACTACCGAGTTTCTGGCCACATTCGAGTTGAGAAGGGGACAAATTAGATGGGATGATAAAGATGCTTTGAAATTTCAGTTGTTGGGGAGGAAATTTATCATGAGCTTTACTGAACTTGCCATCAGGATGGGGTTTTATGACGAATCATTCACTTTATCTCTGGAGTATCAGTCTTTGATGTTCTATCTCCTCCCTGGTGAGCTACAACAGGATTGTTCGCGACGGGTGAGTTCCGACTATCTCCTGTATCACCTGGCCCGGTATAGAGCTTCAACGGTCAGATCTACCGCATTACGCGTCATCCACACTCTCCTGAGTGGGACCATCACGGGCCGGGCCTAGAGCACGGGGGGTGATCAAAAACCCCGAATTCACCTATTTGGTCAGTATGTGGGATGGCATTCCATTTCACATGGGTTATGTGCTCGCTACTGCTTTTCAGCGCCAATCCAAGGACCGCCGCACGAAAGACGTTTTTGCTGGACCCTACATCACTCATTTGGCACGTCGCATGCACTTGCTCCCGTCCAACAATACATTCACCGTCGGGCGACGGGTACATCCTATAAGTACGCGCACCTTGAGGGTTATAGGACTTCTTCAACCTCCATATGCACCAGCTCAGCCGACACCTCCTCCATACTCACCTCGCCCTCCCAACTCGGACTCTGGCTCCTCCGACATTTTGTCTGATAGTGCTTTCTGCCAGTGGATGCTGCGGAGTTTTTAGAAACTCATTGATCAATGCCCCCCTTCTGCTGCCGAGCCTTCTACGTCTCGGAGTGTGGGGGTTGATACCACCGACCTCCCATCTGAGTTTGACACCGACTCTGAGAGCGTCGAATTTTTATTTTTCTTGTCTCTGTTCGGTTTTCTTTATCTTTTCGTGTACTTTGCTTTTATTTTTGTTTTATTTGTTCTCTTTGAGTCTATTACCAAGGGGAGTCCCCTACTAAACCGATCTCTTTCTAGTGAGTTTTATCTTATTTATTGTTTTCTGTTTTATCTTCTTCTAATTCTTGCATGCTTAATTCAGGATGTATGGATATTTATCTTGCGGCTTTATCAAATTTCTTTCCCTTGATGGTGCTCAACACATGCCCTTCTTTCGTGATGGACTTATTTATTACGGGCACCTCTCCTTCAATTTGGTGAAAATTCCCCAACTCTACCTTCCTTGCACTTGCTTAATGTTTTGATGCTGCATGTGCTATTTTTTCACATTGAGGACAATGTTTCATTCAAGTGTGGGAGAGGGTTGTTTATTTGTTTATAATATGTTTAGATGTTGTGCATGACTTAGGACGATCTATGATATTTTTGGTTGAAAATCACTAAGTTAAGGAATCATTGAGCATGCTAGTGCACTTTTGTTGAACTTAAGGTTTCATTTTGCTTTTACTTTGGAAACTCTAACGCGAACACTTAGACTTTTGTTGTGTGGTCATTCTGTTAGAGGAAGGGCTAGTTTTAAGTCTTATGAAAAAAATTAGATGTTGACTCCAAACTCAAATAATAAAAACTAGAAAACGAGAAGAAATTTCAAAAAGTGAGAAAAAGAAACGAATTTTAACAAGTCGGATTCCTTTTCTATGGATGCTCTGTCGAATTATGTTAGAAAGATGGTGGAAAGAGCTATCACCTTAGAAAAAGCGAAAGCCACACTTGAGTAGTTGAATCTTAGGTATCACAAATGTTATTTTTTATGACCTACCAAGTGAAATGGCTGCTTCTAGGGTGTATGAAGCTAATGCCCAGTTTAGGTGTTATCTTGAAAAAGGGAGAAAATTTAGCTTGAACTAGACCCCCTCAAGGATAGTTTTGGCACACTTGCTGAGGCGGCATACACACACGGAAGTACGAAGTAAGAGTAAAATATTTTCAAGAGCTTTCAATGGACTAAGACACTAGCTACTCTGGACTCCTCAAACTTTAGGAATTTTCTAACTTAGCTGAGATCAGAGGTCATGCACTCATCACTTTATAAGGGAATTAAGGTTGCTTAAGGACAAGCAACGATTCAAGTTCGGGGGTATTTGATGAGTGCATTTCATATATATTTATTTTATGTCCTACTCCATGATTCTTCAATTTATCGGCATTAATTCCCCAAATTCAGTGCTATTTGAGGTATTCTTAGTTTTTCATGCAAATATCAAAGTCCTAAGGCAAGAAGAAGTGATTTGGAGTAATTTGAGGAGATGAAGGACTTAGGAGAAACCTCATCAAGCTCAACACCGTCTCAGCACGCCCGTGCTTCAAGCCGTGCAAATTGCAGGAGAATTCAGCCGAGAGCAACACGCGTTATGGTTTCTAAGCACTGCCGTGCAACACTCAGCACAGCCGCAACACGGGCATGTTGGACCCGGTGCAGATTACAGGAATTTGAGTTTTAGAAGTTTTATTCTGTCGTAATCTGCGCGGTTTGGAGCACTGTTTCAACACGGTCGTGCTCACTTCGGGAAAACTTTAAAACCCCAGAAACTTAGGTTTTTAGGTGACTTTTTGGCTGCAAACTAAGGAGGAAGAAGAAGGGAGCTTTGGGGAGCCGTCCTCACCCTCACAAGGGAAATGTTGCGCGAATGGCAGGCCGATCGGGAGGAGAATTAATTCCATCATAAAGCCTCTTATAGTCGCAAGGATGCAAGAAGTTAGGGAGTTTTCAACTTCTTGTGTATTAATTTCTTTGGTATTTATCTTGTTATCTAACATCATGAGGGGCTAAACTCTTTTAGGGAGACCCGGGGGGGAATATTCTGATGTTGTAGCTTGAACTTGAATACTGTACTTGCAGTATTTATGAATGTCTTGTTCCTTGCATTAAATCTTGGTTGTCGGCTATCTTGAATGTTGTTGAGTAGTTGAATGCTTGAATATTTGGTTATCTTATCTTAGCTTGTGAATCTTATTAATAGTTGATGAGTGCATTTTATATATAAATTTTATATGCATTACACCCAATATTTACTTGTCCTTTTACTATTACTTGTTTAGTTCGGTGTTATTTAAGGTATTTTGAGTTTATTGTGCATATATTTAGGTCCTGGACCAAGTAGAAGGGATTTAGAGGAGAATTCACATAAAAAGGACCTAAAAGGAAGTTCGTCAAGCCAAGTACGGTCTTAACACGGGCGTGCTCTTGGCCGTGTAGTTCCCAGGAATTGAAAAGCACGAGGAAGCACGAGAATGCCCTAAGCACGGTTGTGAAATGCCAACACGGGCTCAACACGGGCGTGTTCCACCCCGTGCAAATTACAGGCTGGCGAATTTTCTGGGGAAAATCACTGCAGCACGAGTACTGTAGCACAAGTACTGTAGCACTGAGAACTCAACAACCCATCAGCACGGCCTAAGCACGCTCATGTTGTACCTCGTGCAGATTACTGGAATTTGAGTTTCAGTGGTTTTATTTGGCCGTAATCTACACCGCTTGGAGCACGGCTTCAACACGCCCGTGCTCACATCGGGAAATGTTTTAAAACCTCAGAAACTTAGGTTTTTGGGGACTTTTTGGTGGGCGAACAAAGGGGGAAAGAAGGAAAGAGCATCGGGGGTTCATCCTCCTCTTCATCAAGGGAATGTCACGCCTATGGTAGGCCGATCGGGAGGAGATTCCACAGCATTGTAGATCCTCTGACAACCACAATGATGCAAGAAATTAGAGAGTTTTCAACTTCTTGTATTTCAATTTCTTTGGCATTGTACTTGTTGTTTATTGTCAAGAGGGGCTAAACTCTTAAGGGAACCCCGGGGTGGTTTGTATGACGTTGTAGCTTGAACTCATTATCTTTATTTGCAGCATTTATGAATGTCTTGTTCCTTGTAGTAAATCTGAGTTATTGGCTATCTCGTGTGTTGTTTAGTGCTTGCTTGCTTGAAAGTTAGGTTCTCTTATCTAGGCTTTTGAATCATTATTGATCGTTGCAAGCAGTAAGATTTCAACTTAGGGCTCGGTAGCGCTAGAAGCAACATTCTTATAGCATAACTAGATTTAGAACTAAAGACATCTCTGATAAATACTAAGAAAGACCGAGTTAGTGAACGTCAGAAATCCAACCCATATACTTGATGATCCCATATACTTGCGGGTGATCAATCACTCCTCTTTTGCTATCTTCTTCTTTTTCTAAGTCTTGAATGATGTCTTCACTTCCAATGCACCTAAGTACAATTAAAGTAGAACAAATTGGGAGCACTACCCTATTAATATAATGTGACAATAAACTTAAGTTAGCATTCACCTGGTTTTGAATTTGTTTAGCATGACTTCGTGTAATTGGTCCTTGATCTTGGTCATGTACAAGTGGTGTAGATTGTGGTGTAATAGCCATGGGTGTGATGTCCTCATCAACAAGAAGGCACGAAAGATGGCATTCTATAGACCAAGTAAAGCTATTTAACAAAACTTTCAAGGAGTAACTCTAGCAAAAATCTAACTCATGAGACATAAACTCAAAGGTAAACATACAAAACAAATATCTCTCGGTAACCCATATTCACCTTTAACCACAAACATAAAAGCTTAAATAAAATTGATAAGGGTCTAAATACACCGTTTTGTAACGGTGAACTACTTATACTTTCATGCATTAATTGAATAAAACAGGTGCCCTGTGATGTGTTTTTCTTGTTTTTCTGTTACAGGGCACCTTCGTACCATTCATGTTTAGAGGTACATTTATAACTGGAGAATCGAGGCCAAGGAGCGAAGAAACGAAGGATAAACGAGCTTCGGACGACACCCAAGCGTTCCTACACAATCCAGGCCCTTTTAGGGCCAGTGTGCGGGCTGTACACAGCCGGCACACCCCTAGCAGAAGGGTGTGCGGCCTGGTGTGCGGCCGCACACGGGTGTACGGCCATGTGTGCGGTCCACACATTGGTCGCACACTGGTCGTTGTAATTAAGCCCGATTAGGGTTTTTCTTGTGGGACTTTGGCCACCGACGCTGACACACCCTTGTGTGTGTGTTCCGCAAGTGCACGGGTGTCGAAGTAATAAATACCCAAAGGGTAGATAGTCGAATCCACGGGGAGTAGACATAAGAAACAAATAGAGTTTGCCAATTAGTCAACGAAAACTCAATGAAAGAATAGATTGAATTAAAAGTAAATAGACAGAAAATAAGGATTAAAAACGATGACGAGAGGTACGGAAAGTATCAAAATAAGAATGGGGCACTCGGACAATGCTCCCTCTAGGTTCCTTATTTCAAGTGCAAAACTCTAATTACTTTTAGTTAAACGAGATTTGAAGAGTCGTGGAATCCAAAGACACAAGGTCCCAAACCTAAGGTCAACCCTGACTAGTCCCCTGCGAGGTTCCGGCGGAGAGAAAACTCTCGACGGTTTTCTCTCCGCCTCACACCACGTATGACTGCGCTAAGCTCTAGGGATTCCAAGTGATAAACCCTATTCCCAACAATAGATCAATCCTTTTGGTCCAGGCGAAAGATCCATAATCACAAATATGTCCCGGAGGAAAGGCCTCTCTCAACGCCTAACCCTCTTTGTGTCACGCCCCGACCCTCGGGTCCCGGTCCATGGCACTACCGCCACGACATCCCAGGGGAGGTCAACACCTGCCTCATCCCCAGGTCGCCGTAAGGCTAACCTGTTACCTGTACGATATTAACATTACCACAATAATACTCTAAATCTAAGGTATTCAATCACAACCCTGTACAAGATCAACAGACTCACACATATATGTACATATATCCCTGGAAATCACAACACCAATGATCATGGACACAATCATAGTTTTTCACAAACACTGGATGTAGACTCATACAACCTAAGGTCCTGACTGAACCAATCAAGATTATACAAGATCAAATGGAAATACGAAAACATAGGTCCTAGTGGATCCTTCTTATGCATGACGACAATGTTTATGAATCATACACTAGTCAAAGGTAAATGCAAGAATAGATGCCAAGCACTATCACTTCTTACGCCCCGCTGCCGTGCTAACACCTGAAAAGGGGAGAAGAAGAATGGGTGAGTAACTAAGTTACTCAGTGAGGGGTTGAACATGGAGCTATAACTCATACAGGTGTAAAGAATGATATGCCGAAAACATATGTAAATCTTTAACAATCACAACTTACAAAATGCTTTAAATACACATTTCAATATAACAAGCTTTCCAACTTTCTCAAAGAAAGGCATCAATAAGTCTTTGAAAATCTTTTGTAAAGAGATTTAATACTGAAAATTCAAGTTAAGAATACTCGTCAAAAGATCAAAAGATCAAACCCATCGAAATAAGAATTTATAGTGCAACGCATGCAGAAATCCTTTATCGATAGCATCAACAATAGCCTATGAAAAACCCTCCATCACTAACCATGGCCGTGGTTAGGTCAAGAGCCACCAAGATGCGCGTATCTTGGCGTTGGCCGTTGAGTATCCCGTGTGGTGACTCCGGGTACCCAACACAAGACCTTCAGGTTCACTCCGCGCCCTCTGTAAAGGGCTCATCAGCCGAGAACTCCACGCCACCCCATAGGTCGGTCCGTGGAGACTCGCTTCTGCAGAAGACGGGGATCCTCCCCAATGTCACCATCGAAACATTTGGGATATCCTATCCCGCCCGTAGGCTCATCATGAACACATCATATATCTCATCAAGAGATCACAAATAGCTTGCCCGTAGGCTCATCAGAAACGTATCGTTATAAAATCATATATCTCATCAAGAGATCACAAATAGTTTGCCCATAGGCTAATCATAAACGTATCATTTTTAAAATCACATATCTCAACAAGAGGTCACAAATTCGCATAAAATACAACTCTTAATCGAAGAGTAAATCCTTTTGCGAAAGCATCGACAATAATGTCATTTTCATCAAGAATATCGACACAAGAATATTCTTTGAAAACACATTTCAAATACGATAACATCGTGGAGAATCTCAATTTGGTTTACATAGACCCTTATACGGTCAAAATAACAAGAATATCGAATTCTCAAATTCACAAATCTTGAAAACATGTAGTTCCAAACCATAGGATTATCCAATCCTTATCAAATATAAATAATCAAGAATTTAACAAGATCATAAACTATCATGGTTTCTAGGCCTCAAGGAAATCATCTCATGAGCCTTTTGTAATAGAATCAATAGTTAAGCAAAATCACAAATATCATGGTTTCTAGATCTCAAGGAAATCATCTCATGAGTCTTTTGTAATAGAATCAATAGTTAAGCAAGATCATAAACATCAAGGTTTCTAGATCTCAAGGAAATCATCTCATGAGTCCATTAAGATGAAATCAAGAATTAAAAGGATCATATAGTATCATAATTTCAGTTTTCAAGAAACATTTCAAGAATCCATTGAAATCAAGAATTCCTCATTTCAAGGCATGCATCATTAAACAAGCATGATCATAGCTCTTTAATTAAACAATTCCCACTCACAAACTTGGCGAGATCGAACACTTGGATCACTCGCCCACTTGATCTTTACCCTTGCCTTTAGATCCACCTTCTTGAAGCCATTAACCATCCAAGAAAAACAAGAATCAATCACAACCTTATCCAATCAATAAGAGAGGAAAGAATGCTCCAAAATTAGATCTCAAGGCTTCTAGGGTTTACTAAGTGCTCTAGATTCAAGAATTAACAATAATAGAATCCTTAAACCCATAAAATCAAAATGAAATCAAGAACATCCTAATTGGGTTCGGATCTACAAGAATCAAAGGTTTAGAGATCAAGGATCTCCTCCATTCTTCACCAAAACATGAAATCAAGGCTCCTATACCATTCAAACATTAGATCCATGGCTAAATTCCAATTAAATAATAGATCCATACTAAATCCACACTAATTCTCCATGGATCTAAAAAGAAATGAATAAAAGAACAAGGAGTTGAAGAAGAGAATAAAACCCACCTCAATTCTTGCTAGAACTAGAGGAGATTCACCACCAATGGAGAAGAGGGGAAGATCAACACCTTTCTCCTTTCTTGGAGCTCAAGAATGGAGATCTAATGGAGGGGAGAATGGGGATTCAAGATAGGGAGAAAAAGAGAGGTAAATGGGGTCATATATAGGCCCTAAGAGTTTGAAAACGTTTAAAATAAGCCCCAAAGCGCGGGAGGGCTCGCGGGCTCCCTTGCGGGCGCAAGGGAGGCCGCGAGGCCCTTTCCAGACGGCCATGCGGCCTCCCATGCGCCCGCATGGGAGCCCGCAAGCATTACTGGCCGAGGTCCTTGCGGGCTCCCATGCGGCCGCATGGGAGGCCGCAAGGCCTCTTCTTTGGCTCCTTGCGGGCACACTAAGTGCCCGCAATGTCCCTTCCTTGCTAAAGCCTTTTAAAACACTTTTCCCCCATCTTTTAACCTCTCAAAAAGACCTTAACTAAGATCCCAACAAAAATAAAACTCGACAAAAACTTAAACACACAACTTCTACACAAGAAACAAAGCACAAGAGAAGCGAAAAAGATCGAACTTCCACAACCTACCCCCCTTAAAGAAATTTCGGCCTCAAAATTTTTGGCATACCTCAAGATTCAAACAAAAGGGGATACTTGCTCTTCATCACTTCCTCAGGTTCCCAAGTTACCTCTTCTACCACATCATTTCTCCAAAGCACTTTAACCATAGGAATAATCTTTCGCCGAAGGGTTTTCACTTGAGAATCAAGGATCTCTACCGGTTGCACTTCAAATTTCAAATCTTCTCTTAACTCTACCGGCGGAGCTTCAAGACAATGAGAAGGGTCAGGGATATACTTCTTCAACATGGAAACATGGAACACATTATGAATCTTCTCCAACTCAGGCGGTAATTCTAATCGGTATGCCACCGGCCCGATCCGCTCCAGGATCACAAATGGACCTATAAATCGGGGATTCAACTTTCCCCTACCTCGAAACCGAATTACCCCTTTCCAAGGAGAGATCTTCAAGAATACTCTATCCCCAACCTGAAACTCCAAAAATCTTCTACGGTTATCGGCATAACTCTTTTGCCTGTCTTGAGCTGTTTTCAATCTACCTCTAATCACTGCTACTTTCTCAACCGTTCGATCAATCAACTCCACACTTTGAAGTTTTCTTTCTCCCACTTCATCCCAACAAAGAGGAGTTCTAGACTTTCTTCCATACAAAGCTTCATACGGAGCCATACCAATGCTTGCTTGGAAGCTATTATTATAGGCAAACTCCACTAATGCCAAATGTTGCTCCCAACTCCCTTGGAAATCTATCACACAAGCCCTCAACATGTCCTCGAGGGTCTGAATGGTCCTCTCGGACTGACCATCCGTTCGAGGATGATAAGCAGTACTGAACTTCAAAGTCGTACCCAAGGCCTCCTAAAACCTAGGCCAAAAACGGGAAGTAAATCTGGGGTCTCGATCTGAAACTATCGAAGTTGGCACCCCATGCAACCTTACTATCTCATCAATGTACAACTTTGCCAATTTCTCCAAAGAGTACTTAGTATGCACTGCTAAGAAATGTGCCGACTTTGTTAGTCTATCCACTATCACCCACACTGCATCACAACCTCGAGGCGTTTGCGGTAAACCAACCACAAAATCCATAGTCACATGATCCCACTTCCATTCTGGGATAGGAAGAGGTTGTAAGAACCCAGATGGCCTTTGGTGTTCTGCCTTAACTTGCTGACACACCAAACACTTAGCCACAAACTCTGCTATCTCCCTCTTCATTCCAGGCCACCAATAACTTTCCTTAATGGTTCTATACATCTTGGTACTCCCAGGATGAACCGCATAAGCTGAAGAATGAGCTTCCTCCAAAATAGCTTTCCTCAGCTCAGAATCCGATGGAACACAAACACGTCCTCGAAACTCCAAGGTCCCATCATCTCTCAATCTAAATTCACTCCGGCCTGCAACTTCTTCACCTCTTGCACCAACTCTTCACTAACACTCTGAAGCTCCTTACTACGTTCCAACAGCGAAGGTCTCACCACAAAACTGGCCACTAAGGCTCCACTATCCTCAGTCTCTAGTTCCAACTTCAAGCTCTTCATTGCTGACAAAACTTGCAAATAGGACACCCTCAAAACAGCCACCGAACTATATTTCCTACTCAAAGCATCAGCTACCACATTGGCCTTTCCTGAGTGATAATCGATTATCAAATCATAATCTTTTATCAATTCCAACCATCGCCTCTGCCTCAAATTCAAGTCCTTTTGAGTGAAAAGATACTTCAAACTTTTATGGTCTGTGAAAATCCGACATCTTTCCCCATAAAGATAATGCCTCCAAATCTTCAAAGCAAACACTACCGCAGCCAACTCCAAATCATGAGTAGGATAATTCAACTCATGTTGTTTCAACTGTCTAGAAGCATAGGCAACTACCTTTCCTTCTTGCATCAATACACAACCTAAACCCTGCCGAGAGGCATCACTGAAAACCACAAACTCTTTCTCATTCTCTGGCAAAGTAAGCACAGGAGCTGATGTCAATCGATCCTTTAAAATCTGAAAACTCTTCTCACACTCATCATTCCACGAGAACTTCACTTCCTTACGAGTTAACTTTGACAAAGGTAATGCAATCGCAGAAAAGCCTTCCACAAACCTCCTATAATAACCCGCAAGACCAAGAAAACTTCGAACTTCAGTAACATTCTTCGGCCTTTCCCAATCAACAATGGCTTCCACCTTCTTTGGATCCACCGAGATCCCTTCTCCTGACACCACATGCCCAAGAAATCCCACTTCATAAAGCCAAAACTCACACTTAGCAAACTTAGCAAACAACCGCCTCTCCCGGAGAGTTTGCAGTACAATCCTCAAATGTTGAGCATGCTCCTCATTGGAAGGTGAGTACACCAAAATATCATCAATAAACACAATGACAAATTTGTCCGAGATAAGGCCTAAACACCCTGTTCATCAAATCCATAAAAGCTGCAGGAGCATTAGTCGACCAAATGGCATCACCAAAAACTCATAATGTCCATATCGTGTCCGAAATGCCGTCTTCGGTACATCTTCCGACCTAATCTTCAACCGATGATACCCGGACCTCAAATCAATCTTGGAGAACACCTTTGCCCCTTTTAATTGATCAAACAAATCATCAATCCTCGGCAATGGGTACTTGTTCTTAATTGTCACCTTATTCGGTTGTCGATAATCAATACACAGCCTCGAGAGATCCATCCTTCTTCTTCACAAAAAGGACGAGGTGCGCCCCGGGCGATATACTTGGTCGTATAAAACCCTTGTCTACCAGATCTTGCAACCGAGTTTTCAACTCCTTTAACTCCGCAGGCGCCATCCCGTAAGGTGGTATAGAAATGGGAGCCGTACCGAGGCAACAAATCTATAACAAACTCCATGTCTCTGTCTGGGGGGTAAACCCGGTAATTCCTCGGGGAAGACATCCCGAAACTCCCTCACCACAGCCATCTCCTCCAACTCGGCTCCTTAACTCTTGTGTCCACCACATGAGCCAAAAACGCAGAACAACCCTTACTCACCAATCTTCTAGCTTCCAAGGACGAAATCAAACATGAAGGTAAAGCCCTTCTCTTCCCCTTCAACACTACTGCAGGTCCTGAGGACCTAGGAAAAGTTACTTCCTTCCAGAAACAATCAATGGAAGCATGATGCCTATCCAACCAATCCATACCAAGAATGGCATCAAAATCCTTCATCTCTAAAGGAATCAAATCTGCCTCCAACCCTTCTCCACAAACTATCACAGGACATTCTCTAAACACCAAACTCCGAACTACCTCCTCACCAAGAGGGGTTTGAATCACCAACTCACACCCTAAGAAGGAAGGCTGTCTATCGGCATGGCATGCAAAAACAGTGCTAACAAAGGAACGTTCTGACCCAGAATCAATCAAAACATAAGCATCAAGCTGAAAGATAGAAAGTACACCGGTGTAGCATCAGCAGAGGGAGTAACTCTCCCTTGGCGAACGCGTGAATGTAGTGCTGGCATTTTACTGAGACAGGAACATAAGACAATTCTTAGGAATGGTTCTATATGCATCAAATGCAATAAGTCAGACTCTATTTGGATCCACTGGATACAAGAATCAAAAGATCAACGTTTTGACCCAATCAGGGAACAGTTGCAGAAAACAAAAGCTCACTTTCCGACCAAATCAGAAGACAGTGGTAAATAACAGAAGATCAACTTCCTGTCCCAATCAGAAGACTGACTTTAAGTCAAGCTTATATTGACAAAATCCATTTCTAAACTCTAAACTGGTTACTGACCCAATCATGAAATCTCGTACCGACCCAATCATGTAACTTTATACTGACCCAATCATTAAACTATATACTGACCCAATCATGATAACCTGGGCTCTGATACCACTAAAGTAGTGTCACGCCCCGACCCTCGGGTCCCGGTCCATGGCACTACCGCCACGACATCCCAGGGGAGGTCAACACCTGCCTCAACCCCAGGTCGCCGTAAGGCTAACCTGTTACCTGTACGATATTAACATTACCACAATAATACTCTAAATCTAAGGTATTCAATCACAACCCTGTACAAGATCAACAGACTCACACATATATGTACATATATCCCTGGAAATCACAACACCAATGATCATGGACACAATCATAGTTTTTCACAAACACTGGATGTAGACTCATACAACCTAAGGTCCTGACTGAACCAATCAAGATTATACAAGATCAAATGGAAATACGAAAACATAGGTCCTAGTGGATCCTTCTTATGCATGACGACAATGTTTATGAATCATACACTAGTCAAAGGTAAATGCAAGAATAGATGCCAAGCACTATCACTTCTTACGCCCCGCTGCCGTGCTAACACCTGAAAAGGGGAGAAGAAGAATGGGTGAGTAACTAAGTTACTCAGTGAGGGGTTGAACATGGAGCTATAACTCATACAGGTGTAAAGAATGATATGCCGAAAACATATGTAAATCTTTAACAATCACAACTTACAAAATGCTTTAAATACACATTTCAATATAACAAGCTTTCCAACTTTCTCAAAGAAAGGCATCAATAAGTCTTTGAAAATCTTTTGTAAAGAGATTCAATACTGAAAATTCAAGTTAAGAATACTTGTCAAAAGATCAAAAGATCAAACCCATCGAAATAAGAATTTATAGTGCAACGCATGCAGAAATCCTTTATCGATAGCATCAACAATAGCCTATGAAAAACCCTCCATCACTAACCATGGCCGTGGTTAGGTCAAGAGCCACCAAGATGCGCGTATCTTGGCGTTGGCCGTTGAGTATCCCGTGTGGTGACTCCGGGTACCCAACACAGCACCTTCAGGTTCACTCCGCGCCTCCTGTAAAGGGCTCATCAGCCGAGAACTCCACGCCACCCCATAGGTCGGTCCGTGGAGACTCGCTTCTGCAGAAGACGGGGATCCTCCCCAATGTCACCATCGAAACATTTGGGATATCCTATCCCGCCCGTAGGCTCATCATGAACACATCATATATCTCATCAAGAGATCACAAATAGCTTGCCCGTAGGCTCATCAGAAACGTATCGTTATAAAATCATATATCTCATCAAGAGATCACAAATAGTTTGCCCATAGGCTAATCATAAACGTATCATTTTTAAAATCACATATCTCAACAAGGGGTCACAAATTCGCATAAAATACAACTCTTAATCGAAGAGTAAATCCTTTTGCGAAAGCATCGACAATAATGTCATTTTCATCAAGAATATCGACCCAAGAATATTCTTTGAAAACACATTTCAAATACGATAACATCATGGAGAATCTCAATTTGGTTTACATAGACCCTTATTCGGTCAAAATAACAAGAATATCGAATTCTCAAATTCACAAATCTTGAAAACATGTAGTTCCAAACCATAGGATTATCCAATCCTTATCAAATATAAATAATCAAAAATTTAACAAGATCATAAACTATCATGGTTTCTAGGCCTCAAGGAAATCATCTCATGAGCCTTTTGTAATAGAATCAATAGTTAAGCAAAATCACAAATATCATGGTTTCTAGATCTCAAGGAAATCATCTCATGAGTCCTTTGTAATAGAATCAATAGTTAAGCAAGATCACAAATATCATGGTTTCTAGATCTCAAGGAAATCATCTCATGAGTCTTTTGTAATAGAATCAATAGTTAAGCAAGATCATAAACATCAAGGTTTCTAGATCTCAAGGAAATCATCTCATGAGTCCATTAAGATGAAATCAAGAATTAAAAGGATCATATAGTATCATAATTTCAGTTTTCAAGAAACATTTCAAGAATCCATTGAAATCAAGAATTCCTCATTTCAAGGCATGCATCATTAAACAAGCATGATC
This sequence comes from Dioscorea dumetorum, assembly GCA_902712375.1. Classification (NCBI taxonomy): domain Eukaryota; kingdom Viridiplantae; phylum Streptophyta; class Magnoliopsida; order Dioscoreales; family Dioscoreaceae; genus Dioscorea; species Dioscorea dumetorum. The sequence continues at coordinate 9,346,234 of CACTHL010000128.1, read as the reverse complement.
ATAGCTCTTTAATTAAACAATTCCCACTCATAAACTTGGCGAGATCGAACACTTGGATCACTCGCCCACTTGATCTTTACCCTTGCCTTTAGATCCACCTTCTTGAAGCCATTAACCATCCAAGAAAAACAAGAATCAATCACAATCTTATCCAATCAATAAGAGAGGAAAGAATGCTCCAAAATTAGATCTCAAGGCTTCTAGGGTTTACTAAGTGCTCTAGATTCAAGAATTAACAATAATAGAATCCTTAAACCCATAAAATCAAAATGAAATCAAGAACATCCTAATTGGGTTCGGATCTACAAGAATCAAAGGTTTAGAGATCAAGGATCTCCTCCATTCTTCACCAAAACATGAAATCAAGGCTCCTATACCATTCAAACATTAGATCCATGGCTAAATTCCAATTAAATAATAGATCCATACTAAATCCACACTAATTCTCCATGGATCTAAAAAGAAATGAATAAAAGAACAAGGAGTTGAAGAAGAGAATAAAACCCACCTCAATTCTTGCTAGAACTAGAGGAGATTCACCACCAATGGAGAAGAGGGGAAGATCAACACCTTTCTCCTTTCTTGGAGCTCAAGAATGGAGATCTAATGGAGGGGAGAATGGGGATTCAAGATGGGGAGAAAAAGAGAGGGAAATGGAGTCTTATATAGGCCCTAAGAGTTTGAAAACGTTTAAAATAAGCCCCAAAGCGCGGGAGGGCTCGCGGGCTCCCTTGCGGGCGCAAGGGAGGCCGTGAGGCCCTTTCCAGACGGCCATGCGGCCTCCCATGCGCCCGCATGGGAGCCCGCAAGCATTACTGGCCGAGGTCCTTGCGGGCTCCCATGCGGCCGCATGGGAGGCCGCAAGGCCTCTTCTTTGGCTCCTTGCGGGCACACTAAGTGCCCGCAAGGTCCCTTCCTTGCTAAAGCCTTTTAAAACACTTTTCCCCCATCTTTTAACCTCTCAAAAAGACCTTAACTAAGATCCCAACAAAAATAAAACTCGACAAAAACTTAAACACACAACTTCTACACAAGAAACAAAGCACAAGAGAAGCGAAAAAGATCGAACTTCCACACTTTGAGATCAAAAATAATGCTTGGAATAAGAAGGTAGGGTAAACCACACCGGAGGGGAAAGGGGACGTGTCGCTACCTCTCAACTCACCCTCTCGACCCTCTTCAATCTTGGTTAATCTAATCCTAATGGTGATGGTCACTCCTCAAAAGGATAATTAGATTAGCCTTCAACCCTAGTGTCACTCTAAGGGATGAACAATTAAGCACACAAGATTGAAACACAAATAAATCTCAATTTAAACAAAAGCAATAGAGTCATTGAAACAAAGGAATTCTAGAGTTTACATGTCCAAGTACCCACTAGGGGTTTAGATCTCCATGGAGCAATACAAGTTCATCAAAATAAATGAATACAGATGCAAGTAATCCATAAAGAAAACCCCCTTAAGATCCGTGCTGATGGTCTATGAAGGCTACTCCTTCTCCACGAATCCTTCCTCCAAGCTTAGCGCCCACCTCGCCGAATCAAAGTCGTCAAAGGCTCCCCGATAGCTCTCCTTGGAAGAAATCGGTGTTGAAATCGGTGAAGAAAAGCCCCCAAAATGTAGCAAAAAACTTCTCAAACCCTAGCCGAACTCTCCCTCAAAGATAGGAAAACAAAATCCCCTTAAAACGCTTCAGAACGGCCTTTTAAATGGCAAACATCGAGGATCCACACGGCCATGTGGAAATTCCACACGGCCGTGTGGAAATACCACATGCCCGTGTGGATTTTCAGCCTCTACAAAACTGCATCTATAGGTCCCTGATTTCGCCCGTTTTTTTCTTCTGATGCCACACGAACGAACACACGATCGTGTGGTAGGTCATGAGCCATTTCTTGATGTGGAAAAACCCTTGTAGAGCTTTTGAAATCTTCGATCAAATCAGAACGAGCGAGCATGACTGCCTTCGTGTCCTTCGACAAAAATTGTCTTGAAACCTTTAGAAGTTGGCACATACTCTCTTGTTTGACCCGATTTGCATCTTAAACTTTGTGTTTGCACATAAGGACTCCACTCGGCACCATCATGACCTATTTTTGCTTTTCTTCGCATAAACCTTCTTCACAACCCTAATTGCATGAAAGAACACAAAAACACACGAAATAAGAATTATAACCTGAAAAATGTGATGCTCATGCATGGAAAACATCTCAAATAATATGTACATGCAAGCACTTATCAAACTCCCCCACACTTAAGCTTTTGCTTGTCCTCAAGCAAAATTATACAATAAAATCCACAAGTAGAGTGATGGAAATGCTTAGCCTTAAGTTCACAAAAAAGTATGTAAGGAGAGCATTCTTAAACAAAGGAACAATTTGCAACATAGAAAGGTAAAAACCAATGCTCTAGCAAAAACTCAAAGCACAAAGAAAATAGAATCTGACTGCGTGTGTGTGTGTATACTTACTCATGCCAACCCCGAGTTTACTCTTAAAAGTTCTTATTGAAAAGGATTTATTTGAGGACAAAGAATACGCAGTAGCTGCACACAACCTCGAAGGTAGCCATTTTCCAAGATGCCTCCTGGGCGGCTTTCACGATTTTTGAGGTGGTAGCTCTTTCCACCTGGGAGTGTTAGCTTTCACACAACCTATTAGATAGCTCTTTCTCTCATTAGGGCATAGCTAGTATCCGACTTATGAGAGTAGCTGCATACAACATAGATGGTAGCTCTTTCCATCCCGAAAACAAGTAAAAACAATTTTCTCTGTCTTTTTTTTTAACTCAAAAAAAAGAAACTAAGGTCCTTTCGGCACTGAACTAGAGTTATCAGGGTTGACAGAGCAAGAAAGGTGTAGGTAATGCAATCAGACAAAACATTTCTATGTTTTTCGAGTAAACTAGAGCATGGTTACAAACGAAGTTTAAAATTCTCCTAAATTCAGGACTGCAATCCTTGTCCCTTAAGGTGAACTATCATTGGCTAACTGAGCATAACAGTGATGAGCATACATACACAAAGAACGTGTGCAACGTGAACTCCCCCCCACACACTTAAGATGTACAATGCGCTCATTGTACTCATGCAAGCATACAAAACAGAAAATAAATAAAACAAGAGGGCGTGGGGAATAAAAACGACACTCCCCTTGGTTACGAATGTAGAATTTGAGTGGAGCTGCAAACTGGAGAAGTGAAGCTGCGACGGGTTGTGAAGCTCACACAGCCATGTGGAGAATCCTCATGACCGTGCCTATGACTATTCCTCAACACAAGACTGACATGACCATCTGCACGTCACAGAAAGGGTTCAGTAATGCTCAACACAAAAGATAAACAACGAGAGTTTATAAGCATGACGTCCACACTTAAACTCAAAACAAACAAACTACAACTGAAAGCAGTAAGATAGAGCTCAGAAGGTAAACCCTTTCTGAGTAACAAAGATCTAGCAACAAGAAAAAAAAACTCCTCAAGCGTCATCATCTCCTGGTGCTGCTGGTGATGCGCAGGATGCATGGGGTGCTTGAGGTGTGGGCGACGCGGTAGAGTCGGAGTCTCTCGCCATCATCTGCTGAAGTGTGGTAAATCGCGCCATCACCTCAGCGTGGTACTCGGCCATGCGAGAAAGCACCTCAGTATGGTTTGCTGCCTGAGTCATCCTCATATCTGCAAGATCGGTCTGGAGGACACCCACAGCACTCTCCAATCTGTCGATGCGATCGTAAGATGGAGGAGATGCACGTGCTGACATTAGTGGCATCTCCTCTGCTGATGGGGTGTGTTATGCCTCCATGGGTGCGGCCTGTGATGAAGGTCCAGCCTCGGTGTCTTCTTCCTCCTCACGCTCCTCCTCGGACTCGTCTCGGATAGGGACAACAAGTACATACCTGCCCGGAGCGGCCCTCTTCACCATGCGCATCATGCGCAAAGTCTCAAGGCCTAGTGGAGAGGGGATGATCACCTTGTCTGCTCCGCGGAAAGCTTCAATTAGGCCCATCCCTCTGATGAAACGAGTAATGTAAGGGCCGGAAAACAAAACTCTGACCCGTGCGTACTGTCCCTGGTGCCTCAAATAATCCGCTACCACATATCCCGGGTGTAGGGGCAGGCTTTGGACCATGGAGTACAGATATAACAGGTCCAACCGCCCTAGTACGCCGGTGCTATCGCCCCGCCCATTGATTGACCTGCTAAGGACAGCGTGGATATACCTGTGGGCCGGGTGAAGGAGTAGGGAGGCCTTTGTCGAACCGGGCTCATATTAAATATCACCACATAGCATCTTGCAAACCCGGCTAGGACTTACATGAAAAGGAAAATCGACGGGCAGTTGTGTGTACTCCTCTGTATGGGTGAAGTCTTTGTCGTACAGGCCGAGGGCGACGGAGAAGTCCGTCATGCTAATGCTATGGTACTGATCAAAGGCGCGAAAACGGATGGTGTCGGTCCGGTGGTAGTCCGAGTGTGAGCGATCGAACTCGAAGGACGCAAGGACCTCAAGAGTGATGTCGCGAGTGGCCGGGTCTTTAATGCACAACAACTTGTTCCAACCCCCCACGGTGATCAACTCTCGAACTTCATTCGCCAACACTTCCACTTGGGCATGCTCTATCGCCGCTAGTGCGTGTAAATCCGGGGTTCGCGTTTGGCCAAACTTGAGCTTTGAGAGACGCTCAAGTCGGACTTGATGTTCGAGCACGGCGAACTCCAAAACTTCAGGTGAGAAGTCACGAAGCTCACGACGACGTTTGTGTGTGACTTTCTTTGTCCTTGGAGCCATTCCTGCGCATAAGAGAGGCAAACGAATCATTTCAGGGCTCAATACAACTTCCCAGAAGTTCACATGGCCGTGTGGAAATTCCACACGGCCGTGTGTACTCTCGGGACACAAAATAACCCAACCCGAAAATCCACACGGCCTTGTGGATCTTCGACCATGGCCAAAAGGCTATGGTTGATCCAAATCGAGCCGTACAAACACATATAACTTTGAGCAAAAGTGTTTAAAACATGAAACTAAGTATTATCCATGAAAATAACATGCTAAAACACAAGATTTATCACCCAAATCGAAGTATGAACATTCATGGCAAGAAGAGAGAGAAAGGAGCTTACCGAAGAAGATGATGATACAAGATAATGATGGAGAAAGCCCACAAATCCTATAAATAGGTGAGGAAATGGAAGGAGAAGAGGTTTGGCCGCGACCTTTGGAGTGGAGATGTTTGAAGATGAAAGGGCGCGAAGGAGAATATGAAGAGAAGCAAGCTTCTCTTGTTTAAGTAATCCACATGGCCAAGTGTTTTCTCCAAATCAGGTGGGTCTTCAATGGACGGTCGCAATCTATACCCCTTTAGTCTCTCAATTTCTTCAAATTGTTCGGACTCTTCTTTAGAACTCTCTCCTGAGACATCTTCTTGAGCGCTTGAAACTGGTTGCGGTTCGAGACTTTCCACGCTTTCTGCTTCATCTTTTTCGCATATTTCGTTGGAAGTATCTAAGGAGAGAAGTTCTTAACTTTTATCAAATGAATCAAACCGCTGAAGAACCTCTTCTAAATTCTCTTCTGATTCTCCGCCCTTACGTGCTAATGTTGCTTCTTCAAACTGAGTAAGCACACTAAATAATTCACACTTTCGAACCTCATTATCCCCAACTAGACCAAGGTTGCACTCCCCCATGCTGTAATTTATTCCACCTTGATTTTGCAGCAAACAGTGTTGGGGTGATTGCTCGGTGAACCAATACATCTTCTGCTCAATGTCTTTCACCATTCTAGTGATCTTCTCAAACAATTCTGTTTTATTGATCATGTTTCCTACAAAATCAATAAAGAATAGATATTTCAGAGTGGAGGAAGAATAAGAGAATAGATAATAGAAAAGTCGAGGAATGACTAAAGTAACAAAGTAAAGATGTTTCTAAAACGCCTAACTCCTCGGCAACGGCGCCAAAAACTTGATACACCCTTGCGTGTGTTCCACAAGTGCACGGGTGTCGAAGTAATAAATACCCAAAGGGTGGGTAGTCGAATCCACATGGAGTAGACATCAGAAACAAATAGACTTTGCCAATTAGTTAATGAAAACTCAATGAAAGAATAGATTGAATTAAAAGTAAACAGACAGAAAATAAGGATTAAAAACGATGACTAGAGGTACGGAAAGTATCAAGATAAGAATGGGGCACTCGGACAATGCTCCCTCTAGGTTCCTTGTTTCAAGTGCAAAACTCTAATTACCTTTACTTAAACGAGATTTGAAGAGTCATGGAATCTAAAGACACAAGGTCCCAAACCTAAGGTCAACCCTGACTAGTCCGTTACGAGGTCCCGGCGGAGAGAAAACTCTCGACGCCTCACACCACGTATGACTGTGCTAAGCTCTAGGGATTCCAAGTGGTAAACCCTATTCCCAACTATACATCAATCCCTTTGGTCCAGGCGAAAGATCCTGATAAACGTCTAAATATACGTATTTTATACGTACTTGCATATATTTTATTTTCTTTTTTTGTTATGTTGTTATCTATTTTCTTGGTTAAAGTTGCTTTACTTGTGTTACAGGCCCGGAATAAACAAAATAAGCTCAAGAACGTATTTATGAAGAAATCGACACCAAATACGGTGTTTTTGGGCTTCATCATTGTAGTAGTACTGTAGCAGAATTACTGTATTACAATACTGTAGCAGGGTACTGTAGCACGGAAAGGGAAAAAACTGAGAAATTCTTTGGATGCCTTGCGGGCAACCTTGCGCCCGCAAGGGCACCCGCAAGGCATCGCGATGTCATGTATTAAAAGAACTTTTAGGGCATTTTTGAGGGGACTTTTGGCCACCATTCTTCACCATCTTCACCTAGGGCTTCAAGGCAAGTGGAGAAGGCAGATCTGAGGGGGAAATCAAGGGGAGAAGAGGTTGTGCTATCAAGGAGAATATCTAGGAGCTTGCCGGCGCGGATCCTACAAGTTCTCATCACCACCTTCTAGTCTTCATCTTAAGGGAGTTTGTTACGGGCTTTGTCTTGTATTTATTGTATTTCTTGCTTTCTCCTTTGTTGATGAGGAACTAGACTCCCAAGGTCACCGGGCATCCGGTGAACCTTGGGATGAACTTGCTTTGTATGGATGTTAGATTTACATTTATGGTGTTTGGTTTGGTTTGTGGTTCATGCTTTGTGTTCTTTGATGTGTTGTTTGGCATGAGAACTCTGCGATTCAACTTCTAGATTGTACTTGGTGCGTGACCATCGCCCTTGTGCTAGACTCACATAGCATGGAAGGGATTCATGTATGAATACGCCGTGACCATCGGGTATTTCATGTCCCTCCAACCATTAGGGCTAGACCTAGGTTGAGTATCGACCCTAATTAGAGGTTTTCCTAAGAGTAGTGCAATCGTAGGAGGATTTGGTCGGAAGAAATTCCAAGCCAATACTCGTACCGGATTAGGGGTCATCGCCGTGACCATCGGGGGGATCTACTGTTGGATATCTCTTGGCCCATCCACCATTGCCTGTGTAATTTTAGCATCCATCTAGCTTTAGTAGTCCTGAGGGGATCCTAGCCCAGGACCTCGCGCTTTCATTATTATTTGCTTCCTTAAATATACTCATATGGTGTGCCTGAGTCCATGTGTTTATAGTTATCTGTGTTAGTTTTCTTATCTTGTTTTAATTCTCTATCTTTGGTAGACTAGACAGTGCCGTCTAGGGGGAAGTAATAGCAGCTCTTGGGACCCCAGGGAATACGACCCTCTCACGCGTGCGTGAGAGGCATTACTTGACGACCCGTACGCTTGCGGATCTCACCAAGTTTTTGGCGCCGTTGCCGGGGACTTCCAAGAATGCTAGGAAAACCTCTAGCTCACTGCTCTAGTCATTTATCTTTATTTTTGTGAATATTTGTTTTTGTATGTGTCTTTTAGCATTTTGTTCATTTTTGTTTATTTTCCTTCTTTCTTGTTTTCTTTGTTAGCTTATTGTTTTTAGTCTTATTGTTTATACAGGGCCATGGATTGTCAAGAAAAATTGTTGGTCGCCAAAATCTATGAGCTTGAGGAACAAAATAATAGGTATTCCACAAATATCGATGATCTTGAGAAGAAGATGGAATATTTCTTTGCCATGAACGCAAGCCAAGGCATTACACAACAAACAAGACCTCAACAACCCCAAGTCCCCCAATTTCAGCCGCAACATCGGCAAGAGAGGAAATACACTACTGAAGATGTTCTGGCAATGTTTATGATCAATACAGAGGCAAGGTTTGCAAGAACGGACAGGCAACTTGATGAATTCGGTACAATACTAAGGAATGTCCAAGCTTCAATCAAAGTACTTGAGAACCAAGTTGAGCAACTTGTTAGGGCAAATTCCGAGCCTTCTTTGGGTAGCCCAATGAGCAATATTGAAAATAACCCAAGTGAAAACCGGGAGGCTATCAATTTTATGAGTGGGCAACAATTGAAAGATGGGGTAAAGCAAAACAGTGAGGAGGTCATCATGGCTATAGAAATATGTGAGGAAGTAGAGGAGGTCCCATCTACCACGTTTCAAGAAACTACTTGCCTCGATATCGACCATTCCATCAACCAATCGATAATCTTCAAGTGCAGAGAAAAAATTTGGGAATTGTATTTGAAGATTTGGGGGGGAAACCAATGTCATCTGTGAACCCACCTATGCCGGGCTTGGACAATTCCCAACGAAAACTTTTTCCATAGAGGCCCAAGCAAATTTTATGGGCCACTTTTGATCATTCAAGAAAGGTTGAGAAAAGAAATGTGGATAGGGTGTTAAAGCCTCCAATTGATCCACCTATGCGAAGCTTGACAAGTTCTCAACCAAACTTGTTCCCTTGGAAACCCAAACAACACTTATGGGTAGTTCAAGGCGATTTGACAATGGCTGAGGAACAAGATGTGGGTAGGAGGTTAACGCTATTCGAGGACCCACCAATGCCAAGATTGAATAATGCTCGGCCCAAGCTTTTCCCATGGAGGCCAAAAGGTAACTCAAGTATGACCTCCAAACTTGCATCATCCCGGAAGGTAAAGTTCGTATTTTTTGGTAGCTCTTATGCCACCTCTGGCCGGGATGAACACACTATTTTCAAGCCTCCTTAGGTCAGAAAGAGGTACGTCGAGCTAATGACGTTAAACAAGCGCTTCTTGGGAGGCAACCCAAGTCTTTAAATTCTTGTTCTTTCAATTTTCGTTTTCTAGTTGTGTTTTATATTGTTGTGTTGTTATTTCTCTTTTATTTATTGTGGTTTGATTGTTAGTTTTTGTATGTGTATTTTGAGTTTGATCCATGCTTGTTCTTGAATTTTTAGGTTTGGTCCTTTGATTTTATGCCATTCGAATGCAAATTCTTGTGTGATTTTTGGTCGAATTCATTGTTGCTTTGATTGTGCAATGGTTGAAATGAAAAAAAATGTATAAGGGCTGAATTTGCAGGTCTCACGGGCATCCTTTCGGGCGTGAGGATGCCCGCAAGCCATCCAGAAAAGGCTTGCGGGCTGGCTCACGGGCGCAAGCCAGCCCGCAAGGCCTTCGGGCACCCATCTCTTAAATCTATCCCTTCACCATTTTTTTCATAACTTTCTCGTTTCTCATCCATTTTCCCTCATTCTTTCGCCGTTTTTCTTCATTTTTCTTCCTCTTCACGCCTCTTCTACTTCTAGAGACCTGATTTGCATGAATTTTTGGGAGTTTTACCATTATCTTCATCGATTCTCCAAGGTACCTCTCTCTAAACCCTAGTTTTCAAGCATGAATGTTTCTTATTCCATTCCCCAATTTTTCAAGTTAAATGGATGCCAATGTTGTGGGAGTTTGGTTGTTTGTTGTTTTTGTGGGTTTTTGGAGCAAATTTAAAGCTTTGTAAAAATTTTTATGCTCCATTTACAAGAGAAGCTCTAGGAAAGTTTTTTTTGGGAATTACTGTAGCAATTCTTGAATTCTTTCACATTCTCATCATGTTCAACCATTGCTTCTCTTGTATGTGGCTTAATCTTGAATCATATTTGTAAACCCTTAGCCATGCTTGCATTAGAGAGATTTGGACACCATGTTAATGATTGAACAAAGGACTTGCTTCTATTATGTTTTGCTTGATTATTGTGTTGTGCTAGTTGTTTGTTTTGTTTGCTTTTGTTTGTGTTTTTTTCTTTTGGTGTCGGCCCGGTGGTAGTCTGTGTGTGAGCGATCGAACTCGAAGGACGCAAGGACCTCAAGAGTGATGTCGCGAGTGGCCGGGTCTTTAATGCACAACAACTTGTTCCAACCCTCCACGGTGATCAACTCTCGAACTTCATTTGCCAACTCTTCCGATTGGGCATGCTCTATCGCCGCTAGTGCGTGTAAATCCGGGGTTTTCTTTTAGCCAAACTTGAGCTTTGAGAGACGCTCAAGTCGGACTTGATGTTCGGGCACGGCGAACTCCAAAACCTCGGGCGAGAAGTCACGAAGCTCACGAGGACGTTTGTGTGCGACTTTCTTTGTCCTTGGAGCCATTCCTGCGCATAAGAGAGGCAAACGAATCATTTCGGGGCTCAAAACAACTTCACAGAAGTTCACAGGGCCGTGTGGAAATTCCACACGGCCGTGTGTACTCTCGGGATACAGAATAACCCAACCCGAAAATCCACACGGCCGTGTGGATCTTCGACCATTGCCAAAAGGCCATGGTTGATCCAAATCGAGCCGTACAAATGCATGGAACTTTGAGCAAAAGTGTTTAAAACATGAAACTAAGTATTATCCATGAAAATAACATGCTAAAACACAAGATTTATCACCCAAATCGAAGTATGAACATTCATGGCAAGAAGAGAGAGAAAGGAGCTTACCGAAGAAGATGATGATGAATCACACAAGATAATGATGGAGAAAGCCCACAAATCCGATAAATAGGTGAGGAAATGGAAGGAGAAGAGGTTTGGTCGCGATCTTTGGAGTTGAGACCTTTGAAGATGAAAGGGCGCGAAGGAGAATATGAAGAGAAGCAAGCTTCTCTTGTTTAAGTAATCCACATAGCCATGTGTTTTCTCTGGATGGCCCTTTCTCAATACCTGAATTTCCACATGGCCATGTGGAATTTCTACATGGCCATGTGTTTTCTCTGGATGGCCTTTACTCAAAACACTCCAATTTCCACATGGCCATGTGGAATTTCCACATGGCCGTGTGGATTCACTGGATCGCTTGGAAAAATTCTAAACAAATCCACATGACCATGTGGAAATTCCACATGGCCATGTGTCTTCTCTGGATTGGAAATCTGCAGCTCATGATAGTACTCACATGCCCATGTGGAATTTCCACATGGGCATGTGAAAATTCAATCTTTGCCAAATGAGCTCCAAATTTTTCACATGGCCATGTGGAAATTCCACATGGCTATGTGGATTCTATGGATGATAGAAAACCCACAAAAATCCAGCCACATTGCCATGTGGAAATTCCACATGGCACTGTGTTTCCATTTTTTTGGCGCAAAATTGTTCCAAACTCTGCCAAATTCATTGAAAACACATGGGAAACTGCAGAAATTGAAATCAAACAAGAATGTGGTTGAAATCTCACCAAATTCATGGGAAACACTCTCAAACTTACCAGAAACAATGAAAAACACGATTTTTCGCATCTGAAACAAAAATCGCACTACATCGGAGATGAAACAAAAGAAAACAAAAACAAACAAAAAACTCAACTGCAGAAATTGAAATCTAACTAAAACAAATGCCAAGGAATTAAAAATTGGTTGCCTCAAAATGAGCGCTTGTTTTACGTCACTAGCTTGACGTACCTGCCCTTCAAATCAAGGGGGGTCATGGAGCGAGACTCCTCCACTGCCTGCACTCTTCAAACATGATGAGACAAACTTTTGCAAATTAGAGGATGAGTAATAGAAATTGTTACCAACAAAAGAGGTATCACTCTTAATCTCTGAATGTCAGTCCGCAGAATTGTTCGGGTGTTTCTTGCGACGATGTCTCACCCTCTTCAGCGTTGTGTTGAATTTATTTACTATGCCTGTGGGAAGTTCTTCCTTGTTCTCAAGAGCAACCGAGAGACTCTCATCAATCTCTACCTCTTGGTCTAGCCATCCCACCAACGGGTCCGGACAGAAGATTTCCTACACAAACTCATCAACCAACTCATCAGTAGTGTCAAGAAAATACAGAGTGTCATCAAAGTCAAGGGAATGTCTCATGGCTTCAGCAAGGCGGTAGATCATCTTCTCATCTCCAATCCTTAACGTCATCTCTCCGCCGTCCATGTCTATAAGTGCCTTGGAAGTACGCAGAAAGGGTCTTCCAAGTATCAGAGGTATGTCGACATTCTCATCCACATCAAGAACTACAAAATCGGCCGGAAAGATGTATTTGTCCACTTTCACTAGGACGTCCTCAATGATGCCTCTAGGATGACGAACGGAATGGTCAGCTAGTTGTAAGGTCATCTGAGTGGGTCTTGGCTCTCCTAGTCCTAGTTTCTTAAAGAAGGTGTAAGGCATGACATTGATACTGGCTCCTGAGTCTGCCAATGCCTTCTCTTCACCCAAATTCCCAATGTTAGATGGGATGATGAAGTTTCCGGGGCCTTTCATCTTGTTTGGGAGAGTCTTCTGCAAAACAGCTGAACAAGATGCATCTAAAATCACCGCTGCACCTTCTTCCAATTTCCTTTTGTTGGTCAAGAGGTCCTTCAAAAACTTTGCATATCGAGGCATTTGTGACAAAGACTCCACAAATGGAATATTAATGTGCAGCTGCTTGAAAAGCCCCAAAAATTTCTTGTACTGCTCATCATTTTGATCCTTTTTCAGCCTTGAAGGGTAAGGAATCCTTGGCTTGTATGATGCAGGTGCTACCTCCTTTTCCTTGCCCTTCTCCTTAACATCCTTTTCTTTATGTCTCTCCAAAGCAGGAACATGGACAACCTCTTCAGCAGGGAGTCTACCCTCAACTTTATGACAACTCCTTAGAGTAATCGCCTTCAGCTGCTCTCTTGGGTTTGTCTCTGTATTCCCCGGGAGACTTCCTTGAGGTCGCACAGATAATGACTTCGCAATCTGTCCCACCTGATTTTCCAAATTATGTAGTGAGGCCGTGTGGTTGCGAAGTGTACTCTCCACGCCTTGGAAGCGCGTGTCTAAAGATTGAATGAACTTGGTTAATGCCTTCTCCAAGTTCGTCATTCGGCTCTCAAGCCCTGAAACTCGGCCCTCCATGTTTGGTTGTTGGGGTTGCTGAAATCCGGGGGGTGCAGAGGGCCTTTGTTGCCCTTGGTTGCTCCATGAAAAGTTCTGGTGATTTCGCCACCCCGGATTGTAGGTGTTGCTATAGGGGTTCCCTTGACCTCGTCCGGCATTCCCCACAAAATCCACCTTCTCAACAGGTGCAGCACCAACGACTGAGATAGGGCAATCAGATGAAACATGCCCTCCTCCACAACCATCACAACTCATCACTGTAGTCATCCTAGACGGGCCTGCCAAAGTGTCTAACTTCTTGCTCAATGCTTCAACCTGAGCCGCTAGAGATGTTACTGCATCAACTACATGAATACCCACCGCTTTCCTCTTGTCTCTAGCATTCCACTGATAGCTATTCATAGCCATTTCTTCTATCAGTTGGCAGGCAGCTTCGGGGGTCTTGCTTCCTAAGGTACCTCCTGCTGCGGCATCAAGTAACTGTCTTGTGCTTGGGTTCAGCCCTTTATAGAAGGTGTGGATGATCATCCACTCGCGGAACCCATGTTCAGCACACTCTCGCAGAAGATCCTTGAACCTTTCCCATGTCTCAAAAAGAGACTCCAATTCCGATTGCATGAATGAGGAAATTTATTTTCTCAATTTCGCCGACCTCCCAGGAGGGAAATATCGGGCAAGGAAGGCCTCAACCATCTCTTCCCACGTAGTGATCGACGCTCTAAGTAGAGACTGCAACAACTGTTTTGCTTTCCCCTTCAAGGAAAATGGGAAGGCTCTCAATCTGATGGCATCATCTGTAACTCCATTTATCTTCAGGATGTCGCACACTTCCAGAAAGTTCTCTATATGATTGTTCGGGTCTTCATATGCCAACCCGTTGAACTGTGTGGACTGTTGTACCATCTGAATGAACCCCGGTTTAAGCTCAAAGTTGTTAGCTGCAATTGGTGGCCTAACTATGCTTGGTTGCGTGCCACGAATAGTCGGCCTTGCAAAATCTTAAAGGGTCCGCTGTTGCTCATTTTGTTCAGCCATATTTGCGGACTCTTCAATTTCTATTTCAGCTTGATAGGACTGTTCTTGTTCAGGTTGTCGACCCCGTCAGTGTAGTCTTCTCTCAATTTCTGGATCGCCTTCGACTAATGTCGAAGGGTGTCCACGGGTCATAACCTGGAGCTAAAATCAAGAAAAGAAACCAAAATCAGAATGATGGAAGTAAAAGAAGTGTGAAGCAGAATAAGTGGTAAATGACTAAAGTAACAAAGTAAAGATGTTCCTAAAACGCCTAACTCCCCGGCAACGGCGCCAAAAACTTGACACACCCTTACATGTGTGTTCCGCAAGTGCACGGGTGTCGAAGTAATAAATACCCAAAGGGTGGGTAGTCGAATCCACAGGGAGTCGACGTCAGAAACAAATAGATTTTGCCAATTAGTCAATGAAAACTCGATGAAGGAATAGATTGAATTAAAAGTAAATAGAAAGAAAATAAGGATTAAAAACGATGACTAGAGGTACGGAAAGTATCAAGATAAGAATAGGGCACTTGGATAATGCTCCCTCTAGGTTCCTTGTTTCAAGTGCAAAACTCTAATTACCTTTACTCAAACGAGACTTGAAGAGTCGTCGAATCCAAAGACATAAGGTCCCAAACCTAAGGTCAACCCTGACTAGTCCCCTACGAGGTCCCGGCGGAGAGAAAACTCTCAACGCCTCACACCACGTATGACTGCGCTAAGCTCTATTGATTCCAAGTGATAAACCCTATTCCCAACTATAGATCAATCCCTTTGGTCCAGGCGAAAGATCCCTAATCACAAATAAGTCCCGGCGGAAAGGCCTCTCTCAATGCCTAACTCTCTTTGAGACGAAAATAATGCTTGGAATAAGAAGGTAGGGTAAACCACACCGGAGGGGAAAGGGGACGTGTCGCTACCTCTCAACTCACCCTCACGACCCTCTTCAATCTTGGTTAATCTAATCCTAATGGTGATGGTCACTGATAAATGTCTAAATGTACGTATTTTATACGTATGTATTGTGTTTTATTGATGTGTTTTGTTAATGAATCGATGCCCTTTGATGGTTTAATCGGGGATTTTTCTTGTTTCAGGCACAAAGAAGCTAGGGGAGCTCGACAACGCGATTTGTGAAGAAATCGGCATGGAAAAAGACGTTTTAGGGCTCAAGCACTGTAACAGCACTGTAGCAGTCACTGTAGAACTTACGGGAAAAATCGGCAACCTTTCAATGGTTCTATGCGGGCATGTATACGGCCCGCATACCTGGCCGCATAACCCCCCCGACTGGGGCTTTTAAAAAAGGAAACAAGAGAGTTTTTTGGGGGAGAGACCTAGGGTTTTGGAGAGCTTCTTCTTCCAACTTCCGATCCGACCTTAGGGAAGATGAAGGGAGCGATTCTAAGGTGGAAAACGACGGGGAGAACAAGATTTGGGCAAGATCTACTCCGAATTTCATCGATTGAGGAGGTAGAAGACAAGGGAAGCCACACCTTGAGTGGCGTCTTCGGAAGCCACTTCTTGAGGAATTTCAAACGTCATTCGGCCTCCGGGTTTTGAGGGAGTTTTTTCTATGTCTTTGTTGGTTGTTTTCAAGATGAATCTTGTTTGTAGACTTGAGATGAACACTTAAACCCCCAAGGTCACCGGATGTGGGTTAACCTTGGGGGTGAACTAGTGTATTTTTGGATGCTTTGATTTATTTATGCTTTTGGTTGGTTTGTGAATCCTTGCTTGATGAGAATTATTGCCTTGATATGCATGAGAATCTTGTTTATCATTTCCTTGTTTCTACTAGGATTGCATGAACATTGCCCTAGTTGTAGACACATTCAAGCTTGGAAGGGAAGTCGTATAAGTATACCGTGATCATCGGGTACTTGTACCCCTCCGTTTCAGGGTTGGGTTCTTTGTGGAGTTTTAACCCTAATTTGTGAAAGCCACTACTCTCTTTGCAATCATGGAAGGATGTGGGGTGGAAGGAGTTCTTCATCCACTACTTCTATTGGATTTGGGGTCAACACCGTGACCATCGGGTTGACCTAGCGTAGGGTTTTCTTTCGGTCCAAATTGCCAAAAGCATGATAACCTTAGCCTTCTTTACACTTTAGTAGCCCCCTTGGTGAGCCACATCCGTGACCATCTTTCTACCTTGATCCGATCCCGTTGTGATTTTCTTGCTATTTTCTTATTTAGATTTTTAAATTGCTTTGCATTAAATTACTTCCTTAAACTTAACTTGATTAGTTAAACAAGCAAAGAGTGAGTAAAGGTAGCTCTTCGGGCCCCCTTGGGAATACGACCCCTGTGTCACACACAGGGTATTACTTGGCGACCCGTGCACTTGCGGAGTCTGTGTGTTACGCACACGACCAGTCACTCGTCAAAATGATGATTAGATTAGCCCTCAACCCTAGTGTCACTCTAAGGGAGGAACAGTTAAGCACACAAGATTGAAACTCAAATAAATCTCAATTTAAACAAAAACAATAGAGTCTTTGAAAAAAGGAATTCTAGAGTTTACATGTCCAAGTACCCACTAGGGGTTTAGCTCTCCATGGAGCAATACAAGTTCATCAAAATAAATGAAGATAGATGCAAGTAGTCCATAAAGAAAACCCCCTTAAGATCTGTGCTGATGGTCTATGAAGGCTGCTAATTCTTCTCTACGAATCCTTCATCCAAGCCTAGGGCACACCTCGCCGAATCGAAGCCGTCGAAGGCTCCCCCAATTGCTCTCCTTGGAAGGAATCGGTGTTGAAATCGGTGAGGAAACACCCCCAAAACGTAGCAAAAACCTTCTCCAACCCTAGCCGAACTCTCCTCTAAAGATAGGAAAAAGATCCCCTTAAAACGCTTCAGAACGGCCTTTTAAATGGCAAACAACGAGGATCCACATGGCCATGTGGAAAATCCACACGGCCATGTGGAAATTCCACACTGTCGTGTGGAAATTCCACATGCCCATGTGGATTTTCAGCCTCTACAAAACTACATCTATAGGTCCCCGATTTCGCCTATTTTTTCTTCTGAGGCCACACGAACGGACACACGATCGTGTGGTAGGTCATGAGGCATTTCTTGATGTCGAAAAACCCTTGGAGAGCTTTTGAAATCTTCAATCAAATCAGAACTAGCGAGCATGACTGCCTTCGCCTCCTTCTACAAAAATTGTCTTGAAACCTTTAGAAGTTGGCACATACTCTCTTGTTTGACCCGATTTTCATCATAAACTTTGTGTTTGCACAAAAGGAGTCCACTCAGCACCATCATGACCTATTTTTGCTTTTCTTCGCTTAAACCTTCTTCACAACCCTAATTGCATGAAAGAACACAAAAACACACGAAATGAGAAATATAAACTGAAAAATGTGATGCTCATCCATGGAAAAACATCTCAAATAATATGTACATGCAAGCACTTATCATACTCAATTGAGAGAAATGTCATTTCATGGTCCAGGAGGGTATAGTATTGGGTCACAAGATCTCAAAATCGGGAATAGAAGTAGACAAAGCGAAGATTGCTACAATTAAAGGGTTGCCGATCCCTACCCCCACGAAGGACATCAGAAATTTCCTGGGGCATGCTGGTTTCCACAGGCATTTCATTCAAGATTTTTCAAGAATTTCAACACCCATGACAAAACTTTTGGAGAAATAGGCTCCTTTCAATTTTGACGCCAATTGTCATGCCGCTTTTGAGTTGCTGAGGCAAAAGCTAGTGGAAGCTCCTATTCTAAAGGCACCCCTCTGGGATCGACCCTTTAAACTGATGTGTGATGCTAGTGATCGAGCTGTAGGAGCTGGGCTTGGGCAGCGGTATGATAAGCAGTTTCACCCAATATCTTACGCGAGAAAAATGTTGACCTCCGTCCAAGAAAATTATACGACGACAGAAAAGGAGCTTCTAGCCATTGTCTACGCCTTTAATAAGTTCCAACAGTATTTAGTTCTCTCTAAAATGATAGTATTCACCGATCATGCAGCATTGCGATACTTGATGACTAAACAGATGCTAAACCAAGGTTAATAAGGTGGATTTTGCTTCTGCAGGAATTTGATGTGGAGATACGGGATAATAGAGTCTGATCGACACGGAGTGTGAACACCCGCAAGCGCACTGGGTTGTCAAGTAATAAACCACTCGTGCACGCACGAGTGGGTCGTATTCCCAAGGGGCCCGAGGAGCTACCTTACTCACTTCTCACCTGTTGTTTAGCTCACCGATTCCATTTTTAAGAGAATAGATAAGAAAGAAAACAAATAACAAGAGAAATTTTCTAAATAAATGCGACTCAATCAAAACACGGGAGATGCTTAGGGATGAAAACGGTCATGGATGAGGATCCCCAAGGGGGCTACTCAAGTGAGTAGGATATTTGAGAAATTAAGTATGTGGCTAGTTGGACCGAGAAAACCTAAGCTTAGGTCAACCCGATGGTCACGGCAATTGACCCCTAACCCGGTACAAGTGTTGAATAAGGAATTTCTTCCACTCAACCTCTCACACTGTTGCAAGGAGAATGATGGTTTCCTCAAGTAGGGTGGAAACACTAGTTAGTTTTCAACCCTAGAAATAGAGGGGTACAAATACCCGATGGTCACGGCGTATTTATACAATAATCCCTTCGAAGTTTGGTAGAGTCTAGCACTAATGCAATGGTCTTGCTACAAAGTGCTACCAAGAATTTGATACATCAATTAAGCATATGTACCAAAATAATCAAGAATACCAAACAAGGATCACAACAAGCCAATCATACAATAAATAGCTCAAATAATCCAAAACATCACAAGTTTTGCCCCCAAGGTTCACCTACATCCGGTGACCTTGGGGTTTAGTTGTTCATGTTCGACAAATCCACCACACAAACCATGCAAATAACTAAAATAAACATGAGGAACACTCCCTCAAATGGTGAAGGCCAAATGCTGCTTGAATCCTCGGAGAAAACCTTTCGAAGACGCCACTCGAAGGGGTGGCTTCCCATTGTCTTCAACCTCCAAACAATGAAGCTTTTGAAGTAGATCCTCCTAGATCTTGCTCTCCTCACCTAAGAAAACCCGAATTTCCTCTCCTTTTGCCGTCCAAAATGGAGTGGAAATGATGTCCAAACCCTAGCCTCTTTCTCCCCCAAAAGCTCTCCCCAAGAAGATGAAAAAGTTCCATCCAAAATGCCCTAGATCGCCCTTAAAACCCCAAATCCCGATGGGTAAACGGGTCAGCATACAGCCGGTATGTTGACCCCTCGGGATTTCTACTTTTCTGCCAAGAAGTCCGCGATGAGCTACAGTAACTGCTACAGTGAATGCTACAGTACCGTGCTACAGTATCCCGTCTCGAAAACGCTGTTTTGGTGTCGAATTCGCTCCCCATCTCGTCGTCGAGTCCCCAGGGCTTCTGGCTGGCCTGAAATACAAAGATAAAGCAATTTAGACCTAAAAGGGCATAGATTCAACAATAAGATACGAAAATAATACACAACACATACATGTAAAATACATACTTTTAGACGTTTATCAGAGTCATTGAGAATGTAGTTTCAGATCATTTATCCCGCTTAGATCATCCTGGTAATGGTGGGGTAAATATGAAGTCGTAAATGACTCATTCTGGAGGAATATTTGTATCTTGCAGAAACAAGAAAGCCTCTGGATGCATCTGTCCCATGGTTCGCTGGCATTGCAAATTATTTGGCAGGGGGGTGATCTCAGAAACCTTCTCATATCAACAAAGAAAAAAATTCATGTCGGATGTCAAACACTATGTTTGGGATGATCCGTGTTTATATAAGCTATGTACTGATGAAATGGTAAGTGGTACTCCCCTTGTGTAACCGCAAGTGCACGGGTCGCACAAGTAGTAAAGTGTACCCTTTAGGTCGGGTAGTCGAATCCACAGGGACTGTCATAGCTTCCAATACTAACATCCTGCTTAATATCTAACCAGACAGAAGATGAAGGAATTGACTTTGGATTAATTTTAAGGAGGTTAAAGGAAAGGGAAGTTCACCAAGGGAAGATTGAGGTTTGACTCGATGGAGGAGATGGGGCCCCAGGGTTGGATTTCCGACGTTCACTAACTCGGTCTTTCTCAGTATTTATCAGAGATGTCTTCAGTTCTAAACCTAGTTATGCTATAAGTATGTGGTTTCTAGCGCTGCCGAGCCCTAAGTTGAACTCCCACTGCTTGCAACAATCAATAACGATTCACAAGCCTAGATAAGAGAACCTAACTACCAAGCAATCAAGCACTAAACAACATACAAGATAGCCAATAACCTTGATTTATTGAAAGGAACAAGACATTTATAAACACTGCAAGTAAACAAATGAGTTCAAGCTACAACGTCATCCAAACAAACCCGGGGCTCCCTTAAGAGTTTAGCCCCTCATGACAACAACCAACAAATACAATGCCAAAGAAATTGAGAGACAAGAAGTTGAAAACGGATAAGTGCTTGATTATATATATTTTATAATATCAGTTTATATGCATTGAGCATCACTTTTATCAGGTTTTAACATTAACAAGGTGTGTTTTGTGTTCTTTTGTGCAAACAGGGCTTTGGAGACATGACGTACAGGAAGAAGCAAAGATAGGGTGTGATGACACGTTTCAAGGACACAATCAGAAGCTGTGTTCATATGCATGGGGGTGTTGCCAACTTTCGGAGGAGTACAAGTCATTACACAAACCGAAATGGCACAAAGGCAGTAGTACACCCATGTCCCAGCTTCCGTACAAAGCAGAAGAAGGTTCTTGAGGATTTCAAAGCATAGAATGCCACACACCCTACCACACGAGCGTGTGCCCGACCGTGTAGACTCCAAGGAAGATTTCAGGAAATCACTGTAGCATACTGTAGCAAAGTGCTATAGCAGCTAACTGTAGCAGTACTGTAGCAAAGTACTTCACACGCCTGTGTGGAATTTCCACACGGGCGTGTGGATGCCCGTGTGGATGCCTGCATAAAGCCCCTAATTCAAATTATAAAAGCCGCCTTGTGATAATTTTTAGGGATCATTTCGGCCACTTTCGAGAGACAAGGGGGCTAGGGCTTGGAAGGAGTTCTTGGCGGCTTTGGGAAGCTTTCCTCACCAACTTGGATCGATTCCTCCTCCGTCATAGCATCAAGGAAGCCATCGGCGACCTAGCTTCGGAGTGGATTCAATCCAGACGTGGAAACTACCCATCAAGACCATCATCATGGATTAAAGGGGGTTATTCTTTATGCCTTTGAAACTTTATTCTCAATTTATTATTTGTTTTGTGACTCGCTCCATGGAGAGCTAAACCCCTAGAGGGTATTCGGACATGTAAACCCTAGGATTCTTATTTTCATTAGATTTACATTGTGTTTCTATTCGAATTTATCAGTTTGAGTTTTACTCTTGAGTTCTTAATGCTTGTTTGTGCTTTTGATTTCATTATTAATTGCCTTGCATGTTTTATTCAATTTAGTGAAGAGAGAGATCACCGCTAGGTTTAGAAATACCAAGAGTAAAGAGGGTCGAGAGGTTGAGCCGTGAGATAGCGGAGTGTCCCCTTTCCCTTCCGACAGATATTTCCTATCTCCATATTCCCTAAGTGTCAAGCAACCATATGTGGTGTGAGGCGTCGAGAGAATTCTCCGCCGGGACCTCGTAGGGGGTTAGGGATCTTTCACCTGGAGGCAGAGTTAGATCTACTTTTAGGAATTTGTTATATCTTTGGGATCCCTAGAGTTTTAAGCAGTCATATGTGGTGTGAGGCGTCGAGAGAATTCTCCGCCGGGACCTCATAGGGGACTAGTTATCGGCGACCTGGAGGCAGGGGCCGTTATACCTTTGGATACCCACGACTCATTGTTTTCGTTTAGAAACACTTGTAATCTATATCCAACACCCGAATCCTAGGGGAGCATTGTCCGGATACCTCACTTTTATTGATTGAGAACTCTTTTCCTTTTATTTCCTGCGCACTTGTGGTGACACTCATAGTGTTGGCCATTAGATCATCACACACTACATTCATTAGGCTAGATAACAAAAGAGGGGCTATTACTAGTACTTCTGTTCCCTGTGGTTTGATAACCCGACACTTTGGGTCCACTTTTATTACTTGACGATCCGTGCACTTGCGGTAACGTAAGGGGTTGACACACATCACCTGTTGTGTTGTTGCGGAGACGCATCAAAAACTCCCTAATTTCTTGCATTCTTGTGGTTGTCGAAGGATCTACAATGTCGTAACATCTCCTCCCCATCAGCCTACCATAAGCTTTCCATTCCCTTGATGAAGTGGAGATTGAACTCCCAAAGCTCTTCTCTTTCTTCTCCCAAAGTTCGCCCACCAAAAGTCCCTTTAGAAACTGAGTTTCTAGGGTTTTAATGTCTTCTCGATGTGAGCACGGGCGTGTTGAAGCCGTGCAGATTACGGCCAAATATATCTCCAGTAAACTCACATTCCTGTAATTTGCACGGGGAACAGCACGGGTATGCTTAGACCGTGCTGTGGTTTCCACAACCGTGCTCAGCGAACTTAGGCTGTGCTGATTTGTGGCTGAATTCTCCTGCAATTTGCATGGGGAACAGCACGGGCGTACTCAAGCCGTGCTGAGGTTTTAACGACCGTGCTCAGCGAACTCAGGCTGTGCTGATTTGTGGCTGAATTCTCCTGCAATTTGCACGAGCAACAGCACGGGGGTGCTCAAGCCGTGCTGAGCTTGATGAGGTTTCTTCTAAGTCCTTTAGCTTCTAAAATTGTTGCAAAACACTTCTTCTTACTTCAGGACTTTGATATCTGTATGACAAACAACGAATACCTCAAATAGCACCGTACTTGGAGAATTACAGTCAAAATATTCAATAATGATGAGGGTAAAGCATGCAATACATATATATGAAATGCGCTCATCAGTAATAAGGTGTGTTTCAAGAAAGGAAGGATGGCATATTTTATCGCAGTGCCATGCAGGGGTGCTTCGAGGGCATTTAGTGCAGAACCGAATAGTGGGGAAGTTGTTAGCGGCCGGTTTCTTTTGGAACTCGCTTTTTCGACACGCCAAGGCTATGATAGATGATAAGTGCTTGATTATATATATTTTATAATATCAGTTTACATGCATTGAGCATTACTTTTATCAGGTTTTAGCATTAACAAGGTGTGTTTTGTGTTCTTTTGTGCAAACAGGGTTTTGGAGACATGACGTACAGGAAGAAGCAAAGATAGGGTGTGATGACACGTTTCAAGGCCACAATCAGAAGCTGTGTTCATATGCATGGGGGTGTTGCCAACTTTCGTAGGAGTACAAGTCATTACACAAACCGAAATGGCACAAAGGCAGTAGTACACCCATATCCCAGCTTCCGTACAAAGCAGAAGAAGGTTCTTGAGGATTTCAAAGCATAGAAAGCCACACACCCTACCACACGAGTGTGTGCCCGACCGTGTGAACTCCAAGGAAGACTTCGGGGGGGGGGGGGGGAAATCACTGTAGCATTCACTGTAGCAACAGTCTTCACACCCCCGTGTGGAATTTCCACACGGGCGTGTGGATGCCCGTGTGGATGCCCGCGTAAAGCCCCGAATTTAAATTATAAAAGCCGCCTTGTGATAATTTTTAGCGATCTTTTCGGCCACTTTCGAGGGACAAGGCAGCTAGGGCTTGGAAGGAGTTCTTGGCGGCTTTGGGAAGCTTTCCTCACCAACTTGGATCGATTCCTCCTCCGTGATAGCATCAAGGAAGCCATCGGCGACCTAGCTTCGGAGTGGATTCAATCCAGACGTGGAAACTACCCATCAAGACTATCATCACGGATTTAAGGGGGTTATTCTTTATGTCTTTGGAACTTATTTCTGAATTTATTATTTGTTTTGTGACTCGCTCCATGGAGAGCTAAACCCCTAGAGGGTATTCGGACATGTAAACCCTAGGATTCTTATTTTCATTAGATTTACATTGTGTTTCTATTCGAATTTATCAATTTGAGTTTTACTCTTGAGTTCTTGATGCTTATTTGTGCTTTTGATTTCATTAGTTATTGCCTTGCATGTTTTATTCAATCTAGTGAAGAGAGAGATCACCGCTAGGTTTAGAATTGCCAAGAGTAAAGAGGGTTGAGATGGTGAGCCATGAGATAGCGGAGTGTCCCCTTTGCCTTCCGACAGATATTTCCTATCTCCATATTCCCTAAGTGTCAAGCAACCATATGTGGTGTGAGGCGTCGAGAGAATTCTCCGCCGGGACCTCGTAGGGGGTTAGGGATCTTTCACCTGGAGGCAGGGTTAGATCTACTTTTAGGAATTGGTTATATCTTTGGGATCCCTAGAGTTTTAAGCAGTCATATGTGGTGTGAGGCGTCGAGAGAATTCTCCGCCGGGACCTCGTAGGGGACTAGTTATCGGTGACCTGGAGGCAGGGGCCGTTATACCTTTGGATACCCACGACTCATTGTTTTCGTTTAGAAACACTTGTAACCTATATCCAACACCCGAATCCTAGGGCGAGCATTGTCCGGATACCTCACTTTTATTGATTGAGAACTTTTTTCCTTTTATTTCCTGCGCACTTGTGGTGACACTCTTAGTGTTGGCCATTAGATCATCAAACACTACATTCATTGGGCTAGATAACAAAAGAGGGGCTATTACTAGTACTTCTGTTCCCTGTGGTTCGACAACCCGACCCTTTGGGTCCACTTTTATTACTTGACGACCCGTGCACTTGCGGTAACGCAAGGGGTTGACACACATCACCCTGTTGTGTTGTTGCGGAGACGCATCAAGTTTTTGGCGCCGTTGCCTTGGAACAGGATATTAGGAACGCTAGTATTTTGTTACTTTAGCCATTCATTTATTTTTACTGTTTTTTCTACTCCATCTTCTCTACTTTCATTATTCTCATTTTCTGATCTTGTGTCTTTTATTGTGCCCAAGGACTATGTTCAATACGAAGGAAATATTTGAGACATTGAAGGAAGTAATGGCGACGAATGAAGAGAAGGTAGAACAATTAGTTGCAACGTACAAGTAGAGCCACGAAGACTCGATCACTGGGTTCGGGAATTCATATCACGGTGCATATCTGGCTAGCTTACTAGACCAATTTGATAAGTCGGCAATCCTCTCTTTTAATGAAGAACCTGAAGTTAATCTGAAAGAAGCAATGGCAGAGTTTAATATGATCATGACCGAAAGTAATTCAGATGGAGATGATGATTCTATAGAAGATGTTGATCAAATCCTAGCAGCAGAAATTTGTAGCATTGGCATTCGAGAAGACTATCCTGAAGATTTAGAGATTGTCCCATCAGCCCAACCAGAACTGGAGGTATTCGAGGAGGAACCGGAAAATGAACACAAGGGTTTCGAAGAAATTGAGCAGAAACAGGGTAATCGATTATGGCCTTCAGTGGAAGAACCCCCTGAGCTGTAATTGAAGACATTACCTTACCATCTAGAGTACGCTTTCCTAGCCGAAGGGTCGAAGTTGCCGGTAATCATTGCTTCCAACCTCTCTGCGTCACAAAAAGAAAAACTGGTTGTTTTATTGAAAGCACATAAAGCTGCTATTGCATGGAAGATTTCAGACATCAAAGGGATAAACCCATCCTTTTGCACGCATAAGATTCTGATGGAAGACAACTATAAAACAGTCATCCAACCTCAACGAAGGCTTAATCCAAACATGAAGGAGGTAGTAAAAGCAGAGGTGGTGAAGCTCCTTGATGCAGGAATTATTTACCCTATATCCGATAGTGCTTGGGTGAGTCCTACTCAAGTAGTGCCGAAGAAGGGGGGTATGACTGTGGTGAAGAACGAGCAAAACGAGCTGATACCCACACGTACAGTAACCGGTTGGCGTGTGTGCATTGATTACCGAAGATTAAATGACGCCACAAGAAAGGATCATTTCCCTCTTCCTTTTATTGATCAAATGCTAGAGCGTCTCGCAGGTCATCAGTTCTATTGTTTTCTGGATGGCATGTGTGGGTATTTTCAGATCCCGATCGCCCCTGAAGATCAGGAGAAAACAACATTTACATGCCCCTATGGTACGTTTGCATACAGAAGGATGCCGTTCGGGTTATGTAATGCACCAGCCACATTTCAAAGATGCATGACAGCCATTTTTGATGAACTACTGGAGGATGTCATGGAGGTCTTCATGGATGACTTTTCTGTGTTCGGTGATTCTTTTGACGCATGTCTTAAGAACTTGGAAAGGGTACTCATGCGGTGCGAGGAAACGAATCTTGCCTTGAATTGGGAAAAGTGTCACTTCATGGTGCAAGAGGGGATAATGCTGGGGCATAAAATCTCTAGCCAGGGAATCGAAGTGGACAGTGCAAAGATTGAAACAATAGAGAAGCTACCACCACCAACTAACGTCAAGGCAATTCGCAGCTTCTTAGGGCATGCAGGATTCTATCGCCGCTTCATAAAAGATTTTTTCAAGATCACTCGACTGCTTACCAAACTCTTGGAAAAGGATGTCCATTTTGAGTTTAATGATGAGTGTGTATCTGCTTTCAGCTTATTAAAGGAAAAACTTACTCATTCACCCATCCTAATCACGCCTGATTGGAACCTTCCCTTTGAGCTCATGTGTGATGCCAGTGACCATGCAGTTGGGGCTGTTTTGGGACAAAGAAGAGACAAACACTTTCAACCAATCTATTATGCAAGCAACACATTGACAAGCGCCCAAGAGAATTATACAACTACCGAAAAAGAATTGTTGTTTGTAGTTTTTGCGTTTGATAAATTCAGACCCTATTTAATTTTATCTAGAGTGATTGTTTTCACAGACCATTCGGCCCTTCGTTATCTAATGGGCAAGGCGGATGCCAAACCAAGACTAATTCGTTGGATTTTGTCGTTGCAGGAATTTGATGTGGAAATCAAGGACAAGAGCGGTGCAGAAAATCTGGCAGCAGATCATTTATCCCGGCTGGAGGGTTTAGAAGATGATGAAGCCACTCATAATGAAATCAACGACTCATTTCCAGAGGAACACCTGTATGGAGTTCAAGATCAGTCAATATCTGATACTCCATGGTTCGCTGATTTTGCAAACTATCTTCTGAAGGGAAGGTAAGTAAAGGGTTAGGCATGGTGGGGTAGGAGCACCCAGTCGGCAAGATTTTTGGCCTGACCAAAAAGTCTTATGTCCTCCGAGTCGCACGGCGTTTTAACCGAAAGAACTTATTGCGCAATTCATGCGTTTCCGTTTTTATGAAAAGAAATTTTTTCTTGATTTCCATGAGAAATTGTTCTCTGAACTTTTTATCAATATGAGGTGATCGTAACACAGTATATAAAATTCGTGATTCAGGCAATCCAATCTTCCGTGTGTAACGCGTAAGCCCCCCAAAATGGTAGTTTTCAAAAAATGGGTTCTCAAAAGATCGAATCACTATGCGTATCTTGGTGGTCGTGACTTTTGGTGGTCTTTCTTTTCTCCTCTTCCTGTTCTATTGATCAGAAGGCAGTGCCACGTCCATGGTTCGCTGATTTTGCAAACTATCTTTAGGGCAAGGTTCTCCCCAAGGGACTCACATTTCAGCAAAAGAAGAAGTTTTTCGCCGACCTGAAAATTTTCCTTTGGGAAGATCCATATCTGTTCCGAGTATGTACAGACCTTGTAGTGCGAAGATGTGTTTCAAGGGAAGAAGGGTGGAGCATCCTTACTCATTGCCACTCGGGACCCACTGGTGGTCATTATGCAGCAGGCCGAACTGCAGAGAAAGTGTTGGCTGCAGGTTTTTATTGGCCAACCATATTTAAAAATGCTCATCAATTCGTTTAAAGCTGTGATAAATGTCAAAGAGCTGGTAATTTGTCTAGACGGGACGAGATGCCTCAAAATCCTATTCAGTTCTGTGAAGTATTCGACGTTTGGGGTCTTGACTTTATGGGACCATTCCATAGCTCAAATGGAAACCGATACATTCTAGTCGCCGTGGATTATGTGTCCAAGTGGGTTGAGGCACAAGCTCTCCCAACAAACGACGCTAGAACTGTAGTTAGATTTCTCAAGCGCTTGTTCGCTCGTTTTGGTACTCCCAGGATCATCATTAGTGATAGAGGGACTCATTTTTGTAATGTGCAGCTCGATAAGGTACTGAAACGATATGGAGTGTATCATCGGCTAGCCACTCCATACCACCCGCAAACAAGCGGCCAGGTCGAGGTAACAAACAGGGAGTTAAAGAGAATTCTAGCGAAATCGGTGGACCACAGTCGGAAAGATTGGTCCGAACGTCTCGATGACACACTTTGGGCATATCGTACGGCCTACAAGACACCAGTGGGAACAACACCATATAGCTTGGTTTATGAAAAATCTTGTCACTTACCGGTGGAACTCGAGCATAAAGCTTACTGGGCAATCAAGGCGATGAATTTTGACCTTGCACAAGCTGGAGAACAAAGGAAGTTGCAGCTGAATGAATTAGATGAATGGCGGTTGCGTGCATACGAAAATGCAAAGATTTATAAAGAGAAAATGCGTCGGTGGCATGATAAGCACATCAAACTGCAGAAAGGGTTCAATGAAGGCGACTTAGTGTTACTTTTCAATTCTTGTTTGAGATTATTCCCAGGAAAATTAAAATCGAGATGGTCAGGACCTTATACAGTGACTCAAGTATCACCGCACGGGGCTGTTGAAATCACTCACCCAGAAAAAGGGACGTTTAAGGTGAACGGGCACAGGTTGAAGCGCTATTTTTCAGGCGAAGAAGCAGTTGCAGGAAATGAGGTATTTCACTTGCGTGAGGCCCCATAGAGGAACAGGTACGTCGAGTTAATGACGTAAAACAAGCACTTCTTGGGAGGTAACCCAAGTCATTTTATTGCTTTCTTAGTTAGTTTTTCAATTCTGTAGTAATAATTGGCTTGAGTAGGCGACTTTGCGTTAAATCTGTCGTTGCTGTGTTTTTATTTGTTATTCTTGGTGTTTCATGATAATTATACATTTGTGGCTTGATCTAGAATGATTTAGAGATTTAAAGTTAAGGAATTGGCCTTGTACTTAACTGTTTCATGTTAGGCTGAAAATCCACAAGGGCAGGCACAAGGGGGTGTGAGTGCCCCTGTGCCTTGCTGGAAAATTGAAAAAACATGAAACAGAAGGGCACAAGGGCACCCACACGGGCGTGTGGGTGCCCCTGTGGCCCTCCTGAGGAGCCACACGCCCATGTGGCTCATCCACATGGGCGTGTGAGACCTGAAAATTTAATTTTCAGGTCTCCGAGAGGCACAAGGGCAGCCACACGCCCGTGTGGCTGCCCCCCGTGGATTTTCCAGGTCCACAAGGGCACTCACACGCCTATGTGCGTGCCCCCGTGGCCTTCTCGTCTCGACGTTTTTAATCCACACCGGCACTCACACGCCCGTGTGAGTGCCCTTGTGGCGTTCGGCGTCGACTTTCGAAGGCACAAGGGCGTGTGGCTCATCCACACGCCCATGTGGCCATCCACAAGGGCGTGTGAGACCCTCACACGCCCATGTGGCTTATAAAGGAGATGAGAAGTCTTTGAACACTCATTCAAACCTTCGAGCCTTTTCTCCTTCCGACGCCTCCACGCGAAGAGACGCACCTCTTGGGTTCCTAACGCCTCTCCTTAGCTTATTTAAGGATTCTTGGGTGTTTTTCCGGCGATTTCCATCTCTTTCTTCATCAAAAAGCTCCGGTAAGCTCCAAGTTTTCCTAGTTCTTGCCATGAATTTTGAATTTCAGATCTGGTGATTTGTTGATGTTTTATGCATGAATTCTTCATGGAAACTATCATAGTGTGCATGCTTGTCGATTTAGGGTTATTTTAAGGTGTGGAAACCACCCAACCATGGCCTTTTGGCCATGGTCGGGCATCCACACGGGAGTGTGGCCCATCCACACGCCCGTGTGGATGATGAGGATGATCCACAAGGGCGTGTGGATCATCCACACGCCCATGTGGATTTCTGCATAGTAAGATTTTGTACTAACTTGCCCTGATTTTCACAGATATGGCCCTAGAACCAAGAAGGTCGCCCGCAAGAGCTCTCGTCCCTTAGCATCAGCAGCGATATGAGCGCTTACAGCGTCTCAAATTCGGACAGGCGCGTGTGATCGATTGGAAGGCACTAGAGGAGATTGACTTGGTCGATGAGGTGCGCGAGCTTACCGCTGTGCGAGGCTAGGACCGGTTCCTCATTATTCGTGACCCCACTTATCGTGAGCTCACACTGGAGGTCTTATCCTCATTCGATTTCGACCGTGCTCGCCATGATTTTGAGAGGGAGGACACGATCCGCTTCAGGCTATTCGGTCAGTACCACTCTATGAGCCTCACGCAGTTCTCTGTTTTTCTCGGTTTATATGACAGAGACTATGTTCACACGGGGGAGTACAAGCAACTCATCGTCGATTACCCTATTGGACTCACCCCTAGTCGTGCGTGCAGGACCATATGCGGAGGCTTCCAGTACGAGCCGGGATCTTCCAAGGCCACTAAGCTCAGCCGTCCGGCCTACAGGTATATACACTCTATCTTCAGCAGGACCGTGACGGGACGAGGCGACAGCACTGGAGTTTTGAGCCGCCTCGACTTGCTTTACCTGTACACCATGGTCCAGAACATCCCCATGCATTTAGGCTTTGTTGTGGCGGATTACCTCCGCCATCAAAGCCATTACGTGCGGGTCGGTGTGATCTTTTCAGGAGTATACATTACCCGACTCGTTCGTGGCATGGGGTTGTCAGAGGCACTTAGAGGGATAGAGAGGATTAGCATACCAGCACCCTTGGGGCTTGCATCCCTCCGAGCCATGCGTATGGTGAAGAAGACGAGCACCGGCCGTTATATACTCGCAGTGGAGGCTGAGGAGGAGCAGTCACAAGAGGAGGCAGCCGACCCAGCAGACGCTCCTGATTTGCCGGCACCCACAGCCGTGCCGATGGACACCGAGGCCCCTGCATCCGAGCCAGAGCCAGAGCAGCCCTCCACTCGAGCCCGTGACATTTTGGCGAGGCTCGAGGTGGCAGTTGGAGCTCGCCAGGGGGACATGGCAACTGTGCTCGCCAACCAGTCCATGATGATGTCGCAGTTGTCCATCATTCGACATCTCCTGGAGAGCGACACCGCATCTGAGTCGACGACATCAGCCCCACCAGCAGCACCAGCAGAGTTTCCTGACGCATGAGGCGTCCTTGAGTCATTTTATTTTTATCTTCTGTATTTTTATTTTCTACAGTTTTATTTTCAGCATGCTCGTTGAGACTGTCTTTTATTTCTGTCATTTTTATTTTGTGGTTCCAGTTGTTGTTTTCTTTTCTAATCTTGTTGAGCTTCATTGAACCCCCTGAATCCGCAGATAGTCTTGAGAGTCTTGGGAAATGGAAATCAAGTATGTACATGGCCGTGTGACTAGGTCACACGGCCGTTTCACCTCCAAATGCCCGTTGAGCCAAACACACCCTTGTACAAGATTCCACCAACTATTTCACTTGGAATTCAGGGGAGTATTATTTTGATTTTTGCACACCCTCACATGCTTTGTGTTCAGAATTTATAATTTTATTGTGCTTGCATGTGTACATTGGGGACAATGTACATCTTAATTGTGGGGGAGGGATCACTTTATACACCACTTTATTGTCTGTTTTCATTATATATGCTCATGCAACCTATGAAGGTTCACTTTAAGGTTAAGAGTTAGATTCTAGACTATAGGAGAGCTTCGAACACTAGATTTCATCATGCTCTCGTTGTCATCCAATTTTTTGAGAAATGTTTATCCGATTGCCATTTATACACTCTACTCACTCATCAGACCTATAGAAGCTCTAGTTGAATGTTTTGAGACTTGTTAGTAGTTGTTTTATCTGAAAAAAAAAAATAGATATATATAGTTTAGCCATCTCTTAAGTGTGAAAGCCACTCGGGAGGCCGCCTGAGAAAGGGCTACCTTGGAGATTGTGTCCAGCTATTACCATTCTTTTTGCTATTCTATGAGTCTCGAGCAATAAAAACTGTAAGTAGTGGACATAGAGTCGAATTGAGATGAGTTTTTCCACACACACACGCTTTCGGATTTCTTTTTCTTTCTTGTCATTGGATTGTTTTCTAGAGCATTGACTCGAGCTGTTTGGTGTTAAATAGTTTTCCCTTTTGTTATAGAATCATACTCTCGTAATGAATGTTTAGTTTGCTTGAGGACAAGCAAAAGCTTAAGTGTGGGGGAGTTTTGATAAGTGCTTGATTATATATATTTTATAATATCAGTTTACATGCATTGAGCATCACTTTTATCAGGTTTTAGCATTAACAAGGTGTGTTTTGTGTTCTTTTGTGCAAACAGAGTTTTGGAGACATGACGTACAGGAAGAAGCAAAGATAGGGTGTGATGACACGTTTCAAGGCCGCAATCAGAAGCTGTGTTCACATGCATGGGGGTGTTGCCAACTTTCGGAGGAGTACAAGTCATTACACAAACCGAAAGGGCACAAAGGCAAAGAGTACACCCATGTCCCAGCCCTTCCGTACAAAGCGTAAGAAGGTTCTTGAGGATTTCAAAGCATAGAAAGCCACACACCCTACCACACGAGCGTGTGCCCGACCGTGTGGACTCCAAGGAAGACTTCGGGGGGCAAATCACTGTAGCATTCACTGCAGTGAAGTATCAGTAGCAAAAGTACTGTAACAGTTTACTGTAGCAAGTACTGTAACAGTTTACTGTAGCAGTACTGTAACAGTTTACTGTAGCAGTACTGTAACAACAGTCTTCACACGCCCGTGTGGATGCCCGTGTGGATGCCCGCGTAAAGCCCCGAATTCAAATTATAAAAGCCGCCTTGTGATAATTTTTAGGAATCTTTTTGGCCACTTTCGAGAGACAAGGCGGCTAGGGCTTGGAAGGAATTCTTTGCGGCTTTGGGAAGCTTTCCTCACCAACGTGGATCGATTCCTCCTCCGTCATAGCATCAAGGAAGCCATCGGCGACCTAGCTTCGGAGTGGATTCAATCCAGACGTGGAAACTACCCATCAAGACTATCATCACGGATTTAAGGGGGTTATTCTTTATGTCTTTGGAACTTTATTATCAATTTATTATTTGTTTTGTGACTCGCTCCATGGAGAGCTAAACCCCTAGAGGGTATTCGGACATGTAAACCCTAGGATTCTTATTTTCATTAGATTTACATTGTGTTTCTATTCGAATTTATCAGTTTGAGTTTTACTCTTGAGTTCTTAATGCTTGTTTGTGCTTTTGATTTCATTATTAATTGCCTTGCATGTTTTATTCAATCTAGTGAAGAGAGAGATCACCGCTAGGTTTAGAATTACCAAGAGTGAAGAGGGTCGAGAGGGTGAGCCGTGAGATAGCGGAGTGTCCCCTTTCCCTTCCGACAGATATTTCCTATCTCCATATTCCCTAAGTGTCAAGCAACCATATATGGTGTGAGGCGTCGAGAGAATTCTCCGCATGGACCTCGTAGGGGGTTAGGGATCTTTCACCTGGAGGCAGGGTTAGATCTACTTTTAGGAATTGGTTATATCTTTGGGATCCCTAGAGTTTTAAGCAGTCATATGTGGTGTGAGGCGTCGAGAGAATTCTCCGCCGGGACCTCGTACGGGACTAGTTATCGGTGACCTGGAGGCAGGGGCCGTTATACCTTTGGATACCCACGACTCATTGTTTTCGTTTAGAAACACTTGTAATCTACATCCAACACCCGAATCCTAGGGGGAGCATTGTCCGGATACCTCACTTTTATTGATTGAGAACTCTTTTCCTTTTATTTCCTGCGCACTTGTGTTAGTGTTGGCCATTAGATCATCAAACACTACATTCATTGGGCTAGATAACAAAAGAGGGGCTATTACTAGTACTTCTGTTCCCTGTGGTTCGACAACCCGACCCTTTGGGTCCACTTTTATTACTTGACGACCCGTGCACTTGCGGTAACGCAAGGGGTTGACTCACATCACCCTGTTGTGTTGTTGCGGAGACGCATCAATAGAATCTTGTGATACTTGTTAGCGGAGTGGCAATTTGTCTAAACGGTATGAGATGAAGCAAACGCCAATTCAACAGTGTGAAGTCTTTGATGTGTGGGACATTGATTTCATGGGCTCATTCCCGTCCCCAAATGGATGTCAGTACATCCTGGTTGCTGTTGATTACGTGTCTAAATGGGTGGAGGCCCAAGCACTTCCTACCAATGATGCAAGGGTCTTTGTGTAATTTTTAAGAAAGTTGTTTGCTCATTTCGGTTGTCCAAGAGATATTATTAGTGATCGTGCGTCTCACTTCTGCAATGCTCAATTCGAGAAAACTTTATCACGACTAGGAGTGACCCATCGTGTCGCCACAGCCTATCACTCTCAAACGAGCGCACAAATGGAAGTCACTAACCGGGAAATAAAGCGAATTTTAGAAAAGACAGTTCTATTTAGCAGGAAGGAGTTGGCCAACAAGTTAGAAGAAGCTCTGTGGGCGTACAGGACCGCATATAAGACTTCCACGGGGCATACACTATACCGGTTAGTCTATGGTAAAGCATGCCATCTGCCGATCGAACTGGAGAATCGAGCTTATTGTGCCATTAAGAAGCTAAACTTCGATCTGAAAAAGATAGGGGAAAAGAGAAAATTTCAATTAAATGAGTTAGATGAGTTCCGACAGGCAGCATATGAGAATTCTGTAAATTACAAAGA
Organism: Dioscorea dumetorum; assembly: GCA_902712375.1. Lineage (NCBI taxonomy): Eukaryota > Viridiplantae > Streptophyta > Magnoliopsida > Dioscoreales > Dioscoreaceae > Dioscorea > Dioscorea dumetorum. Next base: position 9,311,289 of record CACTHL010000128.1, on the reverse strand, counting down.
ACGGGCTCGAAAATTACATGACAAGCGATTACAGGTTGATAAGCAATTTGTGGCTGGAGATCAAGTTTTGCTGTTCAACTCCCGTTTGAGATTGTTCACTGGGTAACTGAAATCGCGCTGGTCAGGTCCGTACTAGGTCACGTGTGTCTACCCGTATGGAGCCATCGAAATATCTCATCCTGATCACGGAACATTCAAGGTGAATGGCCACCAGTTTAAGCATTACATCAGTCCCACCGCATTATCCGTTGATGAGGGTGTGCAGAGCCTACTTCTTATTCAACCATCTTGAATTTCAGGTTAGTCAGGCTCAAGATGGTAAACAAGCGCCGGTGGGAGGCAACCCATATATTTTAATCGGTGATTTCTTTGTGCTTCGATTTTCTTTTTGTTTGTTTAGTTTTGTTTGTTACTGTATTTCAGCTTTCTTAAGCATGGGGTGAACACGGCCGTGTTGTATCCCGTGCATTTCACAGGTGTTCAGTTTATTTTGGGCATGTCAAAAACACGGGTGTGCTTCGCTCGAAGCACGCCCGTGTTCCCTTCTTTTTGCAGGACTTTCCTCCTTTTTAATCTGAGCATCGGTCGGCAACCCTGGCTTTATTTTGGGCTTTCCTCCACCGTCTCCCACGCAGCTTCTCCTTTCATCTTCATCTCTCCTCAGCCATGCCCACAAAACGGCTAGCCTCGCGACCAGCCTCCAATTGTCCTTGACCCACATCCACCCATAGGATCCCTCCATTTTTCACCGCAAGTCAACGGCAATGATTTCAGTAGCTCTCACAACATCTGTTTGGTGGCTTTCGCACACTTGATTGGCAGGTGCTGTAAGAAGTGATGGTGGCCACGCGCGTCGCTAAAAAGCGGGCACACGGCTCCCCGGCCGCAAGTGCAAGGGTCATCAAGTAATACCTCTTGTGCGGGCACAAGAGGGTCGTATTCCTTAGGGTCCCGAGATCCACTATTACTTCCTCTTTGAACAGTTGTTTAGTCGGATCGAAACAGAGGTTGTTGCAAAGAAATGAAATTAAAACCAACAAGAAAAGCTTTAACTACTGACAGGTTGCACACACCGAGACGAAATCAAGTGGAGAATATAAGGCCCCGGGCGAGGATTCCCCCGGGAAAAATACAAGTAATGATGTTGTGATAACAGGTAATGCATGCATGGATTGCAATACTTTCGTCTGTCTAGGCTCGGAAGTCGACTACCCCGGAACCTCCGTAGTGTAGATGATGGTTGTCCGCAAGCGCACGGGTCGTTAAATAATACCATTCACACACGCGTGAGAGGGTCGTATTCCTTGGGGTCCCAAGAGCTGCTTTTACTTCCCCCTAAGCGGCACTATCTAGTCTACCAAAGATAGAGAATTAAAACAAGATAAGAAAACTAACAAAGATAACTATAAACATGTTGCACTAAGGCACACCACATGAGCATATTTAAGGAAGCAAATAATAATGAAAGCGCGAGGTCCCGGGCTAGGATCCCCTCAGGACTACAAAAGCTAGATGGATGCTAAAATTACACAAGCAATGGTGGATGGGCCAAGAGATGTCCAACAGTAGATCGCCCCGATGGTCACGGCGATGACCCCTAATCCAGTACGAGTATTGGCTAGGAACTTCTTCATACCAAATCCTCCTACGATTGCACTATGCCTAGGGAAATCTCAAATTAGGGCCTATACTCAACCTAGGTCCAACCCTAATGGTTGGAGGGGCATGAAATACCCGATGGTCACGGCATATTCATACATGAATCCCTTCCATGCTATGTGAGTCTAGCACAAGGGCGATGGTCACACACCAAGTACAATCTAGAAATTGAATCGCAGAGTTCTCATGCGAAACAACACAGCAAAGAATACAAAGCATGAACCACAAACCAAACCAAATACCATAAATGTAAATCTAAAACATCCATATAAAACAAGTTCATCCTAGGGTTCACCGGATGCCCGGTGACCTTTGGGTCTAGTTCATCATCAATAAAGGAGAAAGTAAGAAATACAATAAATACAAGACAAAGCTCATAATAAACTCCCTTAAGATGAAGACTAGAAGGTGGTGATGAGAACTTGTGGGATCCTCGCCGGCAAGCTCCTAGATCTTCGCCTTGATAGCACAACCTCTTTTCCCCATGATTTCCTATTCAGATCTGCCTTCTCCACTTGCCTTGAAGCCCTAGGTGAAGTTGGTGGAGAATGGTGGCCAAAGTCCCAAAACATGATGCCCTACTGCCCCTTAAAAAGGTGAATTTCGTGTGTCCTTAAGGGCTGCCTCATGGGCGTAAGGTTGCCCGCGAGGCATCCCGAAACTTTCCCAGAAATTTCATCTCGGGTGGTACAGTGACACTGACACCGCTAGCAGCACCGTTGCAAAGACGTCACTCTCGGATTGCTTGCGGTCGAGCTCACGGCCATGAGGTTACCCGTGAGAACTTCCAGACTTAGCTATTTCTTCCAAATCTTCGCATTTCAGGCTGCTACAGTGCCGCTACAGCGTCCCGTGCTCTAAAACCTCGATTTCCTTGTCAATTTCTCCGTCATTCGCGACGTTGAGCTCACCAAGGCCTCATTTGTACCTGAAACACGAAATAAAACAATTTGGACAAAAAAAGGCATCGATTCATCGAAAAGATAACAAAATCATACAAATGAATACGTATAAAATGCGTATATTTAGCCGTTTATGAGTAGCCCTAATCTAGTACAAGTTCCTTTATCCTAAGAATAATCACACAATGTCATTGGGCCTAAGGAGCCTTGGCTAGAGTTATCTATAAGCAATTGTGCTAAGATGAGCTCTACAACCTACGGGAGACACCCGGCACCCGGAACCTCCGGTGTACCGGTATAATAGATCCCCCTTCATGCTATGTGGATCTAATGCGAGATCGCACCTCGCGCAACCAAGCACAATCGATAAGATGAAATGCAGAGTGCTCATGCAATTCACTACAATTAAATACACAAAGCATGAAACCAAATGACAAACCATGCATTCATTGAATTAAGAGTACAACATCTAATACAAGTATTCCTCCCAGGTTCACCGGTTGCCCGACGGCCTTGGGAGGTTTAGTTCGACTTGATAAAGAAGGAAAGTTCACACAATAAAGAGTACATCAACAAAAACACCAAGAACTCCCTCTTGAGCGTGTCGACTAGGTTTGATGAAGGAGCTTTCCGAATCCGCGTCGACAAGCTCTAGGATGAAGATCCTCAAGTTCTCCGGTCTTCTCCCCCTCAATTTCTTTCCAAAATGACCTCCTTTGATGAAGCTTTGAGCGTCGGGGTGTTTGGAGGCGTCGGTGGCGAAAGTACCCCAAGAAAAACCCTAATCGGGCTTAAATACCCCGAGCAAGTGTTCGGCCAATGAGCGAACAAGCACACCCTTTTGCCGGGGTGTGCCGGCTGTGTACATCCCGCACACAGGCCCTAAAATAGGCCTCGGTTGTGTAGGAACGCTTGGGTGCCCTCCGAAGCTCGTTTATCCTTCGTTTCTTCGCTCCTCGGCCTTGATTTTCTAGTTGTAAACGCTTATCTCAACGTACCGGTCCGTGTATGCCGTGAACTAAGAAAAACACATCGAGGGCACCTATTTTATTCAATTAATGCATGAAAGTATAAGTAGTTCACCGTTATAAAACGGTGTATTTAGACACTTATCGGGAAGCAAATTTGGCCGAGGAGGTTCACCGGTTGCTCCATGTGGGATCTTGGTACAAGGTGTTTTCTATCACCGAGCCTCGCATATCGAGAAGTGACTGCCGAGTTTCGGCCACATTCGAGTTGAGAAGGGGACAAATTAGTTGGGTTGATAAAGATGCTTTGAAATTTCAGTTGTTGGGGAGGAAATTTACCATGAGCTTTACCGAACTTGCCATCCGGATGGGATTTTATGACGAACCATTCACTTTATCTCTCGGAGTATCGGTCTTTGATGTTCTATCTCCTCCCCGGTGAGCTACAACAGGATTGTTGGCAACGGGTGAGTTCCGACTATCTCTCGTATCACCCGGCCCGGTCTAGAGCTTCAACGGTCAGATCTCCCGCATTACGCGTCATCCACACTCTCCTGAGTGGGACCATCACGGGCCGGGGCTAGAGCACGGGGGTTGATCAAAAACCCCGAATTCACCTATTTGGTCAGTATGTGGGATGGCATTCCATTTCACATGGGTTATGTACTCGCTACTGCTTTTTAGCGCCAATCCAAGGACCGCCGCACGAAAGACGTTTTTGCTGGACCCTACATCAATCATTTGGCACGTCGCATGCACTTGCTCCAGTCCAACAATTCATTCACCGTCGGGAGACTGGTACATCCTATAAGTATGCGCACCTTGAGGGTTATGGGACTTCTTCAACCTCCATATGCACCAGCTCAGCCGACACCTCCTCCAGACTCACCTCGCCCTCCCAACTCGGACTCTGGCTCCTCCGACATTTTGTCTGATAGTGCTTTCTACCAGTGGATGCTGCGGAGTTTTTAGAAACTCATTGATCACTGCCCCCCTTCTGCTGCCGAGCCTTCTACGTCTCGGAGTGTGGGGGTTGAAACCACCGACCTCCCATCTGAGTTTGACATCGACTCCGAGAGCGTCGATTTTTTATTTTTCTTGTCTCTGTTCGGTTTTCTTTATCTTTTCATGTACTTTGCTTTTATTTTCGTTTTATTTGTTCTCTTTGAGTCTGTTAGCAAGGGAAGTCCCCTACTAAACCGATCTCTTTCTAGTGAGTTTTATCTTGTTTATTGTTTTCTGATTTATCTCCTTCTAATGCTTGCATGCTTAATTCAGGATGTATGGATATTTATCTTGCGGCTGTATCAAATTTCTTTCCCAAGATGGTGCTCAACACATGCCCTTCTTTGGTGATGGACTTATTTATCACGGGCACCTCTCCTTCAATTTGGTGAAAATTCCCCAACTCTACCTTCCTCGCACTTGCTTAATGTTTTGATGCTGCATGTGCTATTTTTTCACATTGAGGACAATGTTTCATTCAAGTGTGGGGGAGGATTGTTTATTTGTGTATAATATGTTTAGATGTTGTGCATGACTTAGGATGATCTATGATATTTTTGGTTGAAAATCACTAAGTTAAGGAGTCATTAAGCATGCTAGTGCTCTTTTGTTGAATTTAAGGTGATAAACGTCTAAATATACGTATTTTATACATAATTATGGAAATTATTTTATTATCTTTTTAATGAGCTGATGCCCTTTTTCGGTCTAAATCTCTTTATTTTTGTATTTCGGGCCCGTCGAAGCCCCGGGACTCGACGGCGAGATGGGGAACGAATTCAACATCAAAAAGCGTTTTCGAGAGAGGATACCGTAGCAGCACAAAGACTGTAACTTTTACCGTAGCTCATGACGGGTTCCTCGGCGAAAAAGTAAAAATCCCGAGGCAAAGATACCGGCCGTATGCCGACCCGTTTACCCATCGGGATTTGGGTGTTTAAAAGGGGCATTAGGGCATCTTGAAAGGGGACTTTTGGCCACCATTCTCCACCATCATCTTCTAGGGTTTCAAGGCAAGTGGAGAGGGCAGATCGGAGGTGGAAATCATGGGGAGAAGAGGGTTTGCTATCAAGGAGAAGATCTAGGAGCTTGCCGGCGCGGATCCGACAAGTTCTCATCACCACCTTCTAGTCTTCATCTTAGGGGAGTTTGCTTTGAGTTTTATCTTGTATTCTTTGTATTTCTTGCTTTCTCCTTTGTTGATGATGAACTAGAATCCCAAGGTCGCCGGGCATCCGGTGAACCTTAGGATGAACTTGCTTTGTATGGATGCTTAGATTTACATTCATGGTATTTGGTTTGTTTTGTGGTTCATGCTTGGTGTACTTTGATGTATTGGTATGCATGAGAACTCTGTGTATCGATTTCTAGGTTTTAGTAGGTTGCGTGACCATCGCCCTACTTTTGGACCCCCAAGCTTGGAAGGGATACATGTACAAATACGCCGTGACCATCGGGTATTTTGTACCCCTCCGGTATTAGGGTTGTGCCTAGTTTGTGCTTCAACCCTAATTTGAGGATTTCGTGCCTTTAATGCAATCGTAAGAGGATTTGGCGGAAGAAATTCCGTATCAATACTCGTACTGGATTAGGGGCCAACTGCCGTGACCATCGGGTTGGCCTACCCGAGGATTCTCCCGGCCAAGAGCCACCAAAGGCTCGTGTAATTCTAGCATCCTACTAGCTTTAGTGATCCCGAGGGGATCCTAGCCCGGGACCTCGCGCTTTCATTATTATTTGCTTCCTTGAATATGCTCATGTGGTGTGCCCGAGTCCATGTGTTTATAGTTATCTTTGTTAGTTTTCTTATCTTGTCTTAATTATCCTTCTTTGGTAGACTAGACAAAGGCCGTCTAAGGGGAAGTAATAGCAGCTCTTGGGACCCCGGGGAATACGACCCTCTCACGCGTGCGTGAGAGGTATTACTTGACGACCCGTGCGCTTGCGGACAATCGAACCATCAAGTTTTTGGCGCCGTTGCCGGGGAGCTCCAAGAATGCTAGGAAAACCTCTAGCTCACTGCTCTAGTCATTTATCTTTCTTTTTGTGAATATTTGTTTTTGTATGTGTCTTTCATTATTGTGTGCTTATTTGTTTATTTTCCTTCTTTCTTGTTTCCTTTGTTAGCTTTTTTTTTTTTTTTTTTTTTTTTTTTTTTTAGTCTTATTGTTTATACAGGGCCATGGATTTTCAAGAAAATATGTTGGCCACCAAAATCTACGCGCTTGAAGAACAAAATAATACGTTTTCCTCAAAGGTCTATGATCTTGAGAAAAAGATGGAATGTCTCTTTGCCATGAAAGCAAGCCAAGGCATTACACAAGAACCAAGACCTCAACAACCCCAAGTTCCCCAACTTCAGCCGCAACATCGGCAAGAGAGAAAATACACTACCGAAGATGTTCTGGCAATGTTTATGATCAGTACAAAGGCAAGGTTTGAAATAATGGACAGACGACTTGATGAATTCGGTACAATACTAAGGAATGTCCAAGCTTCAATCAAAGCACTTGAGAACCAAGTTGAGAAACTTGTTAGGGCAAATTTTGAGCCTTCTTTGAGCAGCCCAATAAGTAATATTGAAATTAACCTAAGCGAAAACCGGGCGGATATCAATCTCATGATTGGGGAACAGTTGGAAGATGGGGTAAAGCAAGACAATGAGGAGGTCATCATGGCTATAGACATATGTGAGGAAACTACTTGCCTCGAGATCAAGCATTCATTGAACCAATCGATAATCTTCAAGTGCAGAGAAAAAAATTTGGGAATTGTATTTGAAGATTTGGGGAGCAAACCAATGTCATCTTTGAACCCACCTATGCATGGCTTGAACAATTCCCAACCAAACCTTTTTCCATGGCGGCCCAAGCAAATTTTATGGGCCACTTTTGATCATTCAAGAAAGGTTGAGAAAAGAAATGTGAAAAGGGTGTTAAAGCGTCCAATTAATCCACCTATGCGAAGCTTGACAAGTTCTCAACCCAACTTGTTCCCTTGGAAACCCAAACAACACTTGTGGGTAGTTCAAGGAGATTTGACAATGGCCGAGGAGCAAAATGTGGGTAGGAGGTTGACGCCGTTCAAGGACCCACCAATGCCAAGATTGAATAATGCTCGAGCCAAGCTTTGCCCATGGAGGCCAAAAGGTAACTCAAGAATGGCCTCCAAACTTGCATCATCCCGGAAGGTAAAGTTCATATTTTTTGGTAGCTCTTATGCCACCTCTAGCCGGGAGGAACACACCATTTTCAAGCCTCCTTAGGTAAGAAAGAGGTACGTCGAGCTAATGACGTTAAACAAGCGCTTCTTGGGAGGCAACCCAAGCTTGCTTTCATTTCTTGCATTCATTTTCTTATTTGTGTTGTCTTATTTTACTTATGTTTTTAGTAGTGGTTCGTGTGTAGTTTTGCTTTACGTCGTTTTTCTTGATTCTTTCACCTTTTTGTTAACTTGTTTGTCATGTGGTTTTTGAAGAATTCTTGTTCTAGATGCATGCATGTTGATGTTTTGAGTGTTTAAATGATGTTTCCGGCCATATTTTTCAAGGTTTCATCGGTGTTTTGTGTGTACAAAGTGTGGAGATCAAAATGTGCAACCTGAAAAATCCCGAGCACCATCCTTGCGGCCGGTATGCTGACCCCTCGCGATTTTTCCCGAAGTTCTTGCCGACCATCCTTACGGCCGTAGGGATGGTCGGCAAGACCACCCGAATGAAGGTTTAAAGGGAGCATTTGGGGTTTTTACACTATTCATTCCTCTTCCCCATTCTTCCAACCTTTTCTCCCTCATTTCTCCACCGTTTTTACTCATTTTTTTTGCTCTAGTTTGCTCTCCTCCTCCTCTTTTCCATCTTGGTGACAAAAATTTGGAGTTTGAGCAAGCTTTTGGCCAGATCTAGCCCTTAGATTCACTCATCTTACTCTAGGCCAAGGGTTTGATCTCTCACTCAAAACCTTGAATTTTTCTTATTTTTGTGGATGAAATTTCATGGAGTTTTGTTGTTTGTTGTTTTTGAGGGTTTTGGGAGCAATTTCAAAGCTTTGTAACAATGTTTATGCTCCATTTACAAGAGAAGCTCTTGCAAAATCTTTTGGGAATTACTGTAGCAATTCTTGAATTCTTTCACATTCCCATCATGTTGAACCATTGCTTCTCTTGTATGTGACTTAATCTTGAATCATATTTGTAAACCCTTAGTCATGCTTGCATTATTGAGCTTTGGACACCATGATACTGATGAACAAAGAATTTGCTTTGATTTTGTTTTGCTTGATTGTTGTGTTGTATTAGTTGTTTGTTTTATTTGCTTTTGTTTGTGTTTTTTTTCTTTTCTTTTTGTGTGTGTTAGATGCCTTGATATGATGTTCCTTTCTATCTTGTAGGATGGAAGTAGGGCATCAAGCTCGCCTTCTCTCTCGATCATCTACTCGCATCATTGGTGGCTACCCCGATCTCTTGGACTTCAAGACTCATGTTTTGAGACTCGGGGAAGTTCATGAACCCTCTTATTATGCTTTTATTGCCTATATTTTTTATGCACTGCTGATTTAGACACATTGAGGACAATGTGCATCTTTGAGTGGGGGGTGGATTTTCATGAACTTTGGAATTGTTTTAAATTGCATGCTTGACTCACCTATGACAGCTATGATCTTATTGTTAAGGATTTCCAAGCTTGGTAGAATGATAGTCGTGAGTTGTACGCTACATTTGCTTGAATGTAGTTCTGTTTCATTTTTAGTGTATTTATGCCTGCTCACTTTAACTTCCACTTCTGACACTCTAACCCATCTTATTGATTTTGTGTTAGGATGTTAAATTCTTCTTTCAATAGTCCTTTAAAAACTTTTGAGTCTCCTGTTTTTGCTTTATCCCTAAGTGAGATTTTTTAAGTGAGGTTTTTAGCAGGCTATTGATCAGGCGTCTTAAAAAAAAAAAAAAAAAAAAAAAAAGAGCCTATGTCGGTATTCCTCTCGCTTATAAAAGCATGAATGCGTATATGTAGATCTCGTAGTAAAGTAAGTTGGGTGGCTCTTGTGCTCGGCCGCATGTGCATCCCGCTGAAAGATTTTTGTGCAGTCTACGTTAGGCGGACTCGAAAAAAAAAAAAAAAAAAAACGCCCGAAACCTCGTTCTATCTTCACTTGATGTTAAAGTTCTTTTTTGGAGACCAGAAGATTTTTAATTGACTATTGAGAGGGTCTTTAGCATTCCTAACACTAACTTCAATCTGTGTGAGGTGAATGGACATCCTGGGGTAATCCAGGGTGTGAAGATCGATGTGGGAGTCGGCACACACTCACGATGACACTTTGGATGAAACAGAGCCGATATTGCTTGTCTACACACCGAACAACTCACTTCCCGATTTCTAACCACCCGTGCTAGTGAAGTCCCGTACATTTGAGCTTGAGGTCGTATATTTAGCCATTTATCTTCTTGCCCCTGTTCTTCATGTTTGTTTGCTTGGGGACAAGCAAACGCTTAGGTGTGGGGATGTTTGATAAACGTCTAAATATACGTATTTTATACGTAATTATGGAAATTATTTTATTATCTTTTTAATGAGCTGATGCCCTTTTTCGGTCTAAATCTCTTTATTTTTGTATTTCAGGCCTGTCAGAAGCCCTGGGACTCGACGGCGAGATGGGGAACGAATTCAACATCAAAACAACTTTTCGAGAGGGGGATACCGTAGCACAAAGACCGTAACTTTTACTGTAGCAGTACTGTAGCTCATGACGGGTTCCTCGGCAGAAAAGTAAAAATCCCGAGGAAGCATACCGGCTGTATGCTGACCCGTTTACCCATCGGGATTTGGGTGTTTAAATGGGGCATTAGGGCATCTTGAAATGGGACTTTTGGCCACCATTCTCCACCATCATCTTCTAGGGTTTCAAGGCAAGTGGAGAGGGCAGATCGGAGGTGGAAATCAAGGGGAGAAGAGGGTTTGCTATCAAGGAGAAGATCTAGGAGCTTGCCGGCGCGGATCCGACAAGTTCTCATCACCACCTTCTAGTCTTCATCTTAGGGGAGTTTGCTTTGAGTTTTATCTTGTATTCTTTGTATTTCTTGTTTTCTCCTTTGTTGATGATGAACTAGACTCCCAAGGTCGCCGGGCATCCGGTGAACCATAGGATGAACTTGCTTTGTATGGATGCTTAGATTTACATTCATGGTATTTGGTTTGTTTTGTGGTTCATGCTTGGTGTACTTTGATGTACTGGTATGCATGAGAACTCTGTGTATCGATTTCTAGGTTTTAGTAGGTTGCGTGACCATCGCCCTACTTTTGGACCCCCAAGCTTGGAAGGGATACATGTACAAATACGCCGTGACCATCGGGTATTTTGTACCCCTCCGGTATTAGGGTTGTGCCTAGTTTGTGCTTCAACCCTAATTTGAGGATTTCGTGCCTTTAATGCAATCGTAAGAGGATTTGAGCGGAAGGAATTCCGTATCAATACTGCATCTTGGATTAGGGGCCAACCGCCGTGACCATCGGGTTGGCCTACCCGAGGATTCTCCCGGCCAAGAGCCACCGGTGCTCGTGTAATTCTAGCATCCTACTAGCTTTAGTGATCCCGAGGGGATCCTAGCCCGGGACCTCGCGCTTTCATTATTATTTGCTTCCTTGAATATGCTCATGTGGTGTGCCCGAGTCCATGTGTTTATAGTTATCTTTGTTAGTTTTTTTATCTTGTCTTAATTATCCTTCTTTGGTAGACTAGACAAAGGCCGTCTAAGGGGAAGTAATAGCAGCTCTTGGGACCCCAGGGGAATACGACCCTCTCACGCGTGCGTGAGAGGTATTACTTGACGACCCGTGCGCTTGCGGACAATCGAACCATCATAAGGTTTCATTTTGCTTTTACTTTGGAAACCCTAACGCGAACACTTAGACTTTTGTTGTGTGGTTACTGATAAGTGCTTGCATGTACATATGATTTGAGATGTTTTTCCCTGCATGAGCATCACATTTTTCAGGTTATATTTCTCATTTCGTGTGTTTTTGTGTTCTTTCGTGCAATTAGGGTTGTGAAGAAGGTTTATGCGAAGAAAAGCAAGATTAGGTCATAATGGTGCCATGTGGAGCTCTTTCGTGCAAATACGAAGTTCAAGACACAAATCGGGTTCAAACGAGGGGGTATGTGCCAACTTCTAAAGGCTTCAAGACAATTCTTGTAGAAGGACACGAAGGCGATCATGCTCGCTTGTTCGGATTTGTTCAAAGATTTCAAAAGCTCTCCAAGGGTTTTTCATCATCAAGAAATACCACATGACCTTTCACATGGGCGTGTGTCCGTCCGTGTGACCTCAGGAGAAGAAACGGGCGAAATCGGGGACCAATAAGCAAAATTCCACAGGGCTGAAATTCCACATGGGCGTGTGGAATTTCCACACGGCCGTGTGGAATTTCCACACGGCCGTGTGGCTCATCCACACGCCCGTGTGGATCCTCGAGATGGCCAATTATAAAGCCGTTCTGAAGCGTTAAAAAGGGGATCTTCTTCTAACGGGGAGAGTGGGTGACGGCTAGGGTTCAGGAGGTTCTTGCTACACTTTGGGGGCGCTTCTTCACCGGTTTCATCATCATTCCCTTCCAAGGAGAGCCATTGGGGGAGCCTTCGACGACTCGATTCGACGAGGTGTGCCTTAGGCTTGGAGGAAGGGATTCTTTGAAGAAGAAGGAGAAGTTCCCATAGTCTATCAATACGAAGCTTAAGGGGGTTTTCTTTATGGATTTCTTGCACTTATCTTCATTTATCTTGATGAACTTGTATTGCTCCATGGAGAGCTAAACCCCTAGTGGGTACTTGGACTTGTAAACCCTAGATTTCCTATGTTTCATTGACTTTAATGCTTTTATTCAATTTGTCTTGTATGCTTAATGGTTTCTCCCTTAGAGTGACACTAGGGTTGAGGGCTAATCCTATCATCCTTTTGACGAGTGACCATCACCATTAGGATTAGATTACCAAGATTGAAGAGGGTTGAGAGGGTAAGTTGAGAGGTAGCGACGCGTCCCCTTTCCCCCTCCAAAGGTGGTTTTCCCTACCTTCTTATTCCAAGTTTTACCTTCGATCTCAAAGAGAGTTAGGCGTTGAGAGAGGCCTTTCCGCCGGGACTTATTTGTGATTAGGGATCTTTCGCCTGGACCAAAGGGAATGATCTATAGTTGGGAATAGGGTTTACCACTTGGAATCCCTAGAGCATAGCGCAGTCATACGTGGTGTGAGGCGTCGAGAGTCTTCTCTCCGCCGGGACCTCGTAGGGGACTAGTCAAGGTTGACCTTAGATTTAGGACCTTGTATCTTTGGATTCCACGACTCTTGAAATCTCTATTGAATAACAAGATTTGAAGTCTTGCACTTGAAACAAGGATTCTAGGGGGAACATCGTCCGAGTACCCTATCTTCTTAATTGATCTATTTCTCCGACCTAGCTTTCATTTTCAGCACTTTGTTTCTACTTCTTTCTTATTTTATTTTCTTTCAACAACAATTGGTTTATCTTTGATTACTTAACAAATGTGATTGTTCTTACGTCTACTCCCCGTGGATTCGACTACCCACCCGTTTGGGTACTTTATTACTTCGACACCCGTGCACTTGCGGAACACACAAGCAAGGGTGTGTCAAGTTTTGGGGCGCCGTTGCCGGGGAGTTAGGCGTTTTAGGAATTTTTACACTTTGTTTCGCTAGTCATTTTTCGTACATTCTATCTCACATTTCTTTTACGTCCATCGTTCGACTTTACTTTCTCTTCTTGATTTCAGCCCCAGGTTATGACCCGTGGACATCCTTCGACATTAGTGGAAGGAGATCCGGAGATAGAGAGGAGATTGCATAGACGGGGAAGACAACCTAACTTGGAACAGTTTGATCAGCCGAGATAGAAGTTGAAGAGTCCGCAACCATGGCTGAACAAGAATGAGCAACAACGGACCCTTTCGATTTTGCTAGGCCGTCTGTTCGTGGTACACAGTCAAGCATAGTCGAGGCCACCAATTTCAGCTCATAACTTTGAGCTTAAGCCGGGGTTTATTCAGATGGTCCAACAATCCGCACGCTTTAATGGGTTAGCGAGATGAAGACCCAAACAATCACATAGAAAATTTCTTGGAAGTGTGCGACATGTTGAAGATCAATGGAGTTACGGACGACGCCATCAGATTGATAGCCTTCCCATTTTCCTTGAAGGGGAAAGCAAAACAGTGGTTGCAATCTTTACCTAGAGCATCAATTACCACTTGGGAAGAAATGGTTGAGGCCTTCCTTGCCCGATATTTCCCTCCTGGGAAATCGGCCAAGCTGAGAAATGAAATTTCTTCCTTCATGCAGTCGGAATTGGAGTCTCTTTTCGAGACATGGGAAAGGTTCAAGGACCTTCTGCGCAAATGTCCTCAACATGGGCTCCCCGAGTGGATGGTCATCCACACCTTCTACAATGGATTGAACCCAAGCATAAGACAGCTACTTGATGCCGCAGCAGGAGGTACCTTAGGAAGCAAGACCCCCGTAGCTGCCCGCCAACTGATAGAAGAAATGGCTATGAATAGCTATCATTGGAATGCTCGAGACAAGAGGAAAGTGGCGGGTATTCATGAAGTTGATGCAGTGACATCTCTAGCAGCTCAAGTTGAAGCATTGAGCAAGAAGTTGGACACTTTGGCAGGCCCATCTAGAATAGCTGCAGTGATGAATTGTGATAGTTGTGGAGGAGGGCATGTTTCTGCTGATTGCCCTATTTCTATGGTCGGAACAACACCTGTTGAGCAGGTTGATTTTGTGGGGAATGCTGGACGAGGTCAAGGAAACCCCTATAGCAACACCTACAATCCGGGGTGGCGAAACCACCCGAACTTTGCATGGAACAATCAAGGGCAACAAAGGCCCTCTGCACCCCCCGGATTTCAGCGACCCCAACAACCAAACATGTAGGGCCGAGTTTCAGGGCTTGAGAACCGAATGACAGACTTGAAAAAGGCGTTAACCAAGTTCATTCAGTCCTCAGACACGCGCTTTCAAGGCGTGGAGAGTACACTTCGCAATCACACCGCTTCCCTACATAACTTGGAAAATCAGGTGGGGCAGATTGCAAAATCGTTATCTGAACGACCACAAGGAAGTCTCCCAGGAAATACAGAGACCAACCCAAGAGAGCAGCTGAAGGCAATCACTCTGAGGAGTGGTCGTGAGGTTGAGGGTAGACTTCCCACTGAAGAGGTTGTTCAAATTCCTGCTAAGGAGACAGACAAGGAAAGGGTAAGGAAAAGGAGGTAGCACCTGCACCATACGAACCAAGGATTCCTTACCCTTCAAGGCTGAAGAATGATCAAAATGATGAGCAGTACAAGAAGTTTTTGGGCCTTTTCAAGCAGCTGCACATTAATATCCCTTTTGTGGAGGCTTTGTCTCAAATGCCTCGATATGCAAAATTTTTTAAGGACCTCTTAACCAACAAGAGGAAATTGGAAGAGGGTGCAGCAGTGATATTAGATGCATCTTGTTCAGCTGTGTTGCAGAAAAATCTACCTAACAAGATGAAAGACCCTGGAAGCTTCATCATCCCATGTAACATTAGGAATTTGGGTGAAGAGAAGGCATTGGCAGATTCAGGAGCCAGTATCAATGTCATGCCTTACTCCTTCTTCAAGAAGCTGGGACTGGGAGAGCCAAGGCCCACTCGGATGACCTTACAACTAGCTGACCGTTCCATTCGTCACCCGAGAGGCATCATTGAAGATATTTTGGTGAAAGTGGATAAGTATATATTTCCTGCAGATTTCGTGGTACTGGATGTAGATGAGAATGTCGACGTGCCGCTGATACTTGGAAGACCCTTTCTGCGTACTTCCAAGGCTCTTATAGACATGGATGGCGGGGAGATGACATTGAGGATAGGAGATGAGAAGCTGACCTACCGCCTTGCTGAGGCCATGAGACATTCTCTCAACTTTGATGATACTTTGTATTTTCTTGACACTACTGATGCTTTGATTGATGATTATGTGCAGGAAATCTTTTGCCCGGATCCGCTAGCTGATTTGTTGGATCGAGAGATGGATGATGATCACAGTTCATCAGTTGACCTGGAAAACAAGGATACATCTACCACGAGTACGGTCAACAAACTAATGAAAAAGCTAAAGAGGGTAAGACATCGCCGCAAGAAGCAAACGAATGAACCTGCGGACGTTCATTCAAGGTCTAAGGATGATATCCCTCCATCTGGTAACAAATTCGATCACTCATCTTCTAAATTCCAGAACTTATGCTCTTCTTGTTTCACATTTCAAAGCAAGCGAGGTGTTTTCGACCCATGACCCCCCTTGAGTTTAGAGAGGCAGTACGTCAAGCTAGTGACGTAAAACAAGCGCTTATTGGGAGGCAACCCAATTTTTAGAACTCTTTGCTTGTGTTGTAGTTAGTTTTATTTCTGCATTTTTTGTTTAGTTTGTAGTGTGTGGATTTATTGCTGGTAGTGCATTTTTATGTGTTCATCGTTTATGGCAAGTTAGGTGGTATTCCTGTGAATTTTGCGAGATTTTAAATTGTAAACGTCTTAGTTTTCAACTTCTGCAGTCGTTCCATGTGTTTTCATTAATTTCTGCAGAGTTTGGACTATTTTTGAGTTGAAGAATGGAAGCACACGGCCATGTGGAAATTCCACATGGCCGTGTGGATGAAATTGTGAAGGAATTTTCTCATCCGAGAGAATCCCCACGGCCGTGTGGAAATTCCACACGGCCATGTGGCTTTATTTAGTACAAATATTCACAATACGAGAGAATCCCCACGGCCGTGTGGGAAATTCCACACGGCCGTGTGGAATTTCGGGGAGTTTTATAATGCCATACGAGAGAATCCACACGGCCGTGTGGAATTTCCACACGGCCGTGTGGGGTACTTAAACATGAAAAGGGGCCTTTCTCTTTATAACCCCCCCCAAGCAACCCTTCACCTTCAAACGCCTCCTCTTCAAAGGTCGCCACGGTTGCTCTTCTCCTTCCATTCTCTCGCTTATTTAAGGGATTTGTGGGCCTTACTCGTTACTACATTGTTAGATTGGACTCATCTTCTCCGGTAAGCTTTCTTCCCCTCTTCTTGCCATGAAACCTTCATTAGTTGTTGTGGATGTTGAATCTTGTGTTTTTGCATGCTATTTTCGTGTTTAATACTTAGATTATTGCTTAAAACACTTGTGCTCAAATGTGTGGATGATTGTATTAAGTTGTGTGGATTCACCATGGCGCTTTGGCCATGGTCGAAGATCCACACGGCCGTGTGGAATTCTAGGAACCTATTTTTAAGCTCTGAATTAACTTCCTTACCTTTCTTATGCACAGGAATGGCCCCAAGAACGAAGAAACTCGCTCATAAGCGCCCTCGTGAGGCTCGTGAGGTCCGGGAGTCCCGTGATCTCTCGCCCGCACCATTCGAGTTCGCCGTACCCGAACATCAAGCACGGTTTGATCGACTTTCGAAGTTGAAGTTTGGCCAGACGCGCATTCCCGACTTGCAAGCTTTGGAGGCAATAGAACATGCGCGTGCAGCCGAGTTGGCGGATGAGGTCCGTGAGCTTATTGCTGTGGGCGGGTGGGAGCGACTATTGTGCGTCAAAGACCCAGCCACTCGCGATCTCACGTTCGAAGTCCTCGCGACATTCGAGTTTGATCGCGCTCACACCGACTACCACCGGCCGGACACAGTTCGATTCCGCATCTTTGGGCAGTACCACAGCATGAGCTTGACAGATTTTGCTGTCGCCCTCGGCCTGTACGATCGAGACTTCATCCACACGGAGGAGTACGCGCAGCTGCCATTCGACTATCCTTTCCGCGTCACTCCAAGCCGGGTTTGCCGGATGCTTGTGTGGAGATATACGCACGAGCCCGGGTTGACCAAGGCGTCTTTGCTCCTCCGCCCCGCCCACAGGTACATTCATGCCATCCCGAGCGGGTCTATTATCGGGGCGGGGAGACAAGACCGGCGTATTGGGGCGGCTAGACCTCCTCTATTTATACTCTATGGTCCGAGCCCGCCCCCGCACTCCGGGTTACGTGGTAGCTGATTTTCGAGGCACCCGGGACAAGACGCGCGGATAGGAGTTCTTTTCTCTGGTCCCTACATCACCCGACTCATCCGAGGAATGGGACTGATTGATGCTGTTCGGGGAGCTGACAAGGTTATTGTTCCCTCCCCACTTGGCCTTGATACCTTGCGTATGATGGGCATGGTGAAGAGGGCCGCCCCCGGCAGGTATGTACTTGCTGTTCCATTCCCAGATGAGTCCGAGGAGTCTGAGGATGAAGACAAAGACTCGGAGGAGACCCGGGCAGGGCCATCATCACAACCCGCACCCATGGAGGCGGAGGACACCCCAGCAGACGAGGAGGTGCCACCGGTGTTAGCACCTGCATCTCCCCGGCACGGGAGCGCATAGACGGACTTGAGGCTGCTGTGGGGACCCTCCAGACTGATCTCGCCGCCATGCGGGTGACTCAGGCAGCGAACCACACTGAGGTTCTCGCTCGCATGGCTGAGTACCACTCGGAGATGATGACGCACATCACTTCACTCCACCAGTTTATGGCGAGAGGTAGCGATTCCACTTCGCCGTCCACACCCCGAGCACCCTACGCCTCCCCAGCATCCCCTGTAGCACCAGCAGATGCCGACGCTTGATGCGTCTTTTGTTTTTCTTTTTATTTTCTTGTATTTTCTTTTCTGTTGAGTCTTTGTGTACTCAGAAAGGTTCCACCTTCTGAGAGTTATCTTACTGCTTCTATTTTTCTTGTTCTTGTTTCAGTTTGTTTTTGGTTTGTTTATTTTTTTTTGTAATCTTTTAATCGTAGCTTTTGTTGAAATCCACTGAACCCCTTTTGT
Organism: Dioscorea dumetorum; assembly: GCA_902712375.1. Classification (NCBI taxonomy): domain Eukaryota; kingdom Viridiplantae; phylum Streptophyta; class Magnoliopsida; order Dioscoreales; family Dioscoreaceae; genus Dioscorea; species Dioscorea dumetorum. The sequence goes on along the minus strand of CACTHL010000128.1, from coordinate 9,292,860 downwards.
GATGTGCAGATAGACTTGTCAACTTGGTTTTGAGAAATGGTCATAGGCACGGCCGTGTGGAATTTCCACACGGCCGTGTGAGCTTCACAACCCTACGCAACTCCACTTCCCACCTTCACACCTCCATTCAACTACCACACTCGGAGATCAGGGGAGTGTTGTTTTTAATCCCCACGCCCTCATATTTTATTTATATTCTGTTTTTGTATGCTTGCATGAGTACAATGAGGGCATTGTACATCTTAAGTGTGGGGGGGGGGAGTTCACGTTGCACACGTTCTCTATGTATGTATGCTCATCACTCATATGCTCATCTAGCCAATGATAGTTCACCTTAAAAGACAAGGATTGCAGTCTTGAATTTAGGAGAATTTTAAGCATCGTTTGTACTCATGCTCTAGTTTACTTGAAAAACATAGAAATTTTTTTTTTTTTTTTTTTTGTCTGATTGCATTGCTTACACCTTTCTTGCTCTGTTAACCCTGATAACTCTAGTTCAGTGCCGAAAGGACCTTAGTTTTTTTTATTTAAAAAAAAAAAAAAAAAGAGGGAAAAATGCCTTTATTTGTTTACTTGTTTTCGGAGTGGAAAGAGCTACCACCTATGTTGTATGCAGCTACTCTCATAAGTCGGATACTAGCTATGCCCTAAGGAGAGAAAGAGCTATCTAATAGGCTGTGTGAAAGCTAACACTCCCAGGTGGAAAGAGCTACCACCTCAAAGCGTGAAAGCCGCCCAGGGAGGCATCTTGGGAAATGGCTACTTCGAGGTTGTGTGCAGCTACTACCTATTTTTTGTCCTTAAATAAGCCCTTTTCAATAAGAACCTTTAAGAGTAAACTTAGGGTTGGCATGAGTAAGCATACACACACACACGCAATCGATTCTATTTTCTTTGTGCTTCGTGTTTTTGCTAGAGCATTGGTTTTTATCTTTCTATGTTGCAAATTGTTCCTTTGTTTAAGAATGCTCTCCTTACATACTTTTTGGTGAACTTAAGGCTAAGCACTTCTATCACTCTACTTGTGGATTTTATTGTATAAATTTTGCTTGAGGACAAGCAAAAGCTTAAGTGTAGGGGAGTTTGATAAGTGCTTGCATGTACATATGATTTGAGATGTTTTTCCCTGCATGAGCATCACATTTTTCAGGTTATATTTCTCATTTCGTGTGTTTTTGTGTTCTTTCGTGCAATTAGGGTTGTGAAGAAGGTTTATGCGAAGAAAAGCAAGATTAGGTCATAATGGTGCCATGTGGAGCTCTTTTTGTGCAAATACGAAGTTCAAGACACAAATCCGGTTCAAACGAGGGGGTATGTGCCAACTTCTAAAGGCTTCAAGACAATTCTTGTAGAAGGACACGAAGGCGGTCATGCTCGCTTGTTCGGATTTGTTCAAAGATTTCAAAAGCTCTCCAAGGGTTTTTCGTCATCAAGAAATACCACATGACCTTTCACATGGGCGTGTGTCCGTCCGTATGACCTCAGGAGAAGAAACGGGCGAAATCGGGGACCAATAAGCAAAATTCCACAGGGCTGAAATTCCACATGGCCGTGTGGAATTTCCACACGGCCGTGTGGCTCATCCACACGCCCGTGTGGATCCTCGAGATGGCCAATTATAAAGCCGTTCTGAAGCGTTAAAAGGGGGATCTTCTTCTAACGGGGAGAGTGGGTGACGGCTAGGGTTCAGGAGGTTCTTGCTACACTTTGGGGGCGCTTCTTCACCGGTTTCATCATCATTCCCTTCCAAGGAGAGCCATTGGGGGAGCCTTCGACGACTCGATTCGACGAGGTGTGCCTTAGGCTTGGAGGAAGGGATTCTTTGAAGAAGAAGGAGAAGTTCCCATAGTCTATCAATACGAAGCTTAAGGGGGTTTTCTTTATGGATTTCTTGCACTTATCTTCATTTATCTTGATGAACTTGTATTGCTCCATGGAGAGCTAAACCCCTAGTGGGTACTTGGACTTGTAAACCCTAGATTTCCTATGTTTCATTGACTTTAATGCTTTTATTCAATTTGTCTTGTATGCTTAATGGTTTCTCCCTTAGAGTGACACTAGGGTTGAGGGCTAATCCTATCATCCTTTTGACGAGTGACCATCACCATTAGGATTAGATTACCAAGATTGAAGAGGGTTGAGAGGGTAAGTTGAGAGGTAGCGACGCGTCCCCTTTCCCCTCCAGTGTGGTTTTCCCTACCTTCTTATTCCAAGTTTTACCTTCGATCTCAAAGAGAGTTAGGCGTTGAGAGAGGCCTTTCCGCCGGGACTTATTTGTGATTAGGGATCTTTCGCCTGGACCAAAGGGAATGATCTATAGTTGGGAATAGGGTTTACCACTTGGAATCCCTAGAGCATAGCGCAGTCATACGTGGTGTGAGGCGTCGAGAGTCTTCTCTCCGCCGGGACCTCGTAGGGGACTAGTCAAGGTTGACCTTAGATTTGGGACCTTGTATCTTTGGATTCCACGACTCTTGAAATCTCTATTGAATAACAGTATTTGAAGTCTTGCACTTGAAACAAGGATTCTAGGGGGAACATCGTCCGAGTACCCTATCTTCTTAATTGATCTATTTCTCCGACCTAGCTTTCATTTTCAGCACTTTGTTTCTACTTCTTTCTTATTTTATTTTCTTTCAACAACAATTGGTTTATCTTTGATTACTTAACAAAGTGTGATTGTTCTTACGTCTACTCCCTGTGGATTCGACTACCCACCCGTTTGGGTACTTTATTACTTCGACACCCGTGCACTTGCGGAACACACACGCAAGGGTGTGTCAAGTTTTTGGCGCCGTTGCCGGGGAGTTAGGCGTTTTAGGAATTTTTACACTTTGTTTCGCTAGTCATTTTTCGTACATTCTATCTCACATTTCTTTTACTTCCATCGTTCTGACTTTACTTTCTCTTCTTGATTTCAGCCCCAGGTTATGACCCGTGGACATCCTTCGACATTAGTGGAAGGAGATCCGGAGATAGAGAGGAGATTGCACAGACGGGGAAGACAACCTAACTTGGAACAGTTTGATCAGGCTGAGATAGAAGTTGAAGAGTCCGCAACCATGGCTGAACAGAATGAGCAACAGCGGACCCTTTCTGATTTTGCTAGGCCGTCTGTTCGTGGTACACAGTCAAGCATAAAAGAACACAAAACACACCTTGTTAATGCTAGAACCTGATAAAAGTGATGCTCAATGCATGTAAACTAATATTATAAAATATATATAATCAAGCACTTATCAGCCACACTTGAGTAGTCGGATCTTAGGCATCACAAATGTCATTTTTTATGACCTACCAAGTGAAATGGCTACTTCTAGGGTGTATGAAGCTAATGCCCAGTTTAGGAGTCATCTTGAAAAAGGGAGAAAGGATAGCTTGAACTAGACCACCTCTAGGATAGTTTTGGTGAGTGCATTTCATATATATTTATTTTATGTCCTACTCCATGATTCTTCAATTTATCGGTATTAATTCCCCAAATTCAGTGCTATTTGAGGTATTCTTAGTTTTTCATGCAGATATCAAATTCCTAAGGCAAGAAGAAGTGATTTGGAGTAATTTGAGGAGCTGAAGGACTTAGGAGAAACCTCATCAAGCTCAACACGGTCTCAGCACCCCCGTGCTTCAAGCCGTGCAAATTGCAGGAGAATTCAACTGAGAGCAACACGCGTTATGGTTGCTAAGCACGGCCGTGCAACACTCAGCACAGCCGCAACACGGGCATGTTGGACCCGGTGCAGATTACAGGAATTTGAGTTTCAGGACTTTTATTCTGCCGTAATCTTCGCGGCTTGGAGCACTGTTTCAACACGGCCGTGCTCACATCGGGAAAACTTTAAAACCCCAGAAACTTAGGTTTTTGGGTGACGTTTTGGCTGCAAACTAAGGAGGAAGAAGGAGGGAGCTTTGCGGAGCTGTCCTCACCTTTACAAGGGAAATGTTGCGCGAATGGCAGGCGGATCGGGAGGAGAATTAATTCCATCATAAAGCCTCTGATAGTCGCAAGGATGCAAGAAGTTTGGGAGTTTTCAACTTCTTGTCTATTAATTTCTTTGGTATTTATCTTGTTATCTAACATCATGAGGGGCTAAACTCTCTTAGGGAGACCCGGGGGGGAATATTCTGATGATGTAGCTTCAACTTGAGTACTCTACTTGCAGTATTTATGAATGTCTTGTTCCTTGCATTAAATCTTGGTTGTCGGCTATCTTGAATGTTGTTGAGTAGTTGAATGCTTGAATGTTTGGTTATCTTATCTTAGCTTGTGAATCTTATTAATAGTTGATGAGTGCATTTTATATATAAATTTCATACGCATTACAACCAATATTTACTTGTCCTTTTACTATTACTTGTTTAGTTCGGTGTTATTTAAGGTATTTTGAGTTTATTGTGCATATATTTAGGTCCTGGACCAAGTAGAAGGGATTTAGAGGAGAATTCACATAAAAAGGACCTAAACGGAAGTTCGTCAAGCCAAGTACGGCCTTAACACGGGCATGCTCTTAGCCGTGTAGTTCCCAGGAATTGAAAAGCACGAGGAAGCACCGTCGGGAATGTCCTAAGCACGGTCGTGCAAATGCCAACACGGCCTCAACACGGGCGTGTTCCACCCCGTGCAAATTACAGTGGCGAATTTTTGGGGAAAAATCACCGCAGCACAAATACCGTAGTGATAAGTGCTTGCATGTACATATTTTTGGAAATGTTTTCCACGCATGAGCATCACATTTCTCGGGTTGTATCGCTAATTTCGTGTGCTTTGTTGTGTTCTTTCGTGCAATTAGGGTTGTGAAGACATGGTACGTGAATAAAGGCAAGATTAGGTCATAATGGTGCCAAGTGGAGCTCTTTTGTGCAAATACAAAGTTCAAGACACAAATTGGGTTCAAACGAGGGGGTATGTGCCAACTTCTAAAGGCTTCAAGACAATTCTTGTAGAAGGACACGAAGGCAGTCATGCTCGCTTGTTCGGATTTGTTCGAAGATTTCAAAAGCTCTCCAAGGGTTTTTCATCATCAAGAAATGCCACATGACCTTTCACATGGGCTTGTGTCCGTCTGTGTGACCTCAAGAGAAGAAACGGGCAAAATCGGGGACCAATACGCAAGTCTCGACAGGGCTGAAATTCCACATGGGCGTGGAATTTCCACACGGCCGTGTGGCTCATCCACACGCCCGTGTGGATCCTCGAGATGGCCAATTATAAAGCCGTTCTGAAGCGTTATTTTGGGGATCTTCTTCCAAACTTGAAGGAGAGTGATGGCTAGGGTTCAGGAGGTTCTTGCTACGCTTTGGGGTGCTTCTTCATCGATTTCAACATCAATCCCTTCCAAGGAGAGTTATTGGGGGAGCCTTCCATGACTCGATTCGGAGAGGTGTGCCCTAGGCTTGGAGGAAGGAATTCTTTGAAGAAGAAGGAGAAGCCCTCATAGACCATCGGCACGGAGCTTAAGGGGGTTTTACTTATGGGTTGTTTGCATTTAATTCCCATTACTTTCATGATTTTGTATTGCTCCATGGAGAGCTAAAACCCTAGTGGATGCTTGGACATGTAAACCCTAGAATTACTATGTTTCTATAACTTTATTGATGTTCTTTAATTTGAGTTTTAATTTGAGTTTCAATCTTGTATGCTTCTTGGATTTTCCCCTAGAGTGACACTAGGGTTGAGAATCACATTTAATCATCCTTTTGACGAGTGACCATCACCATTAGGATTAGATCAATCAAGATTGAAGAGGGTCGACAGGGTGAGTTGAGAGGTAGCAACACATCCCCTTTCCCCTCCGGTGTGATTTACCCTACCTTCTCATTCCACGAGATAACTTCGATCTCAAAGAGAGTTAGGCTTTGCGAGGAGCCTTTCCGCCGGGACTTATTTGTGATTAGGGATCTTCCGCCAGGACCAAAGGGGTTGGTCCATATTTCGGACTAGGGTTTGTCTTTTGGATTCCCACAAGCTTTTCGCAGTCATACGTGGCGTGAGGCGTCGAGAGTCTTTCTCTCCGCCGGGACCTCATAGGGGGCTAGTCAAGGTTGACCTTAGGTTTGGGACCCTGTACCATTGGATTTCCACGACTCATTGTTTCTCATTTTAAGAAGAGCAACTTAAGTTTTGCACTAGAAACTAGGATTCTAGGGGGAGCATTGTCCGAGTACCCCATCTTCATATTGGTCTTATTCTACACTCTAGCTTTTACTTTCAGTACTTTATTTCTGTTTTCTTGTTTTATTTTCAATCACAACAACAATTGATTTGTCTTTGGCTACTTAGCAAAGTGATACTGTTCTTACGTCTACTCCCTGTGGAATCGACTACCCACCCGTTTGGGTACTTTATTACTTCGACACTCGTGCACTTGCGGAACACACACGCAAGGGTGTGTCAAGTTTTTGGTGCCATTGCGGGGAGTTAGGCATTTTAGGAACTCTTATACTTTGTTTCGTTAGTCATTCGCTTTATATTCTGTTTCACACTTTTCTTTCTTCCATTGTTCTGATTTTGTTTTCTTTTCTTGATTTGACCTCCAGGTTATGACCCGTGGACACCCCTCGACATTAGTTGAAGGTGATCCAGAGATTGAGAGAAGACTACATAGACGGGGGAAACAACCTGAACAAGAACAGAATTATCAAGCTGAAATAGAAATTGAAGACTCCGCAAATATATCTGAACAAAACGAGCAACAGCGGATACTTTCTGATTTTGTAGGGCCGTCTGTCCGTGGTACACAATCAAGCATAGTCAGGCCACCAACTTCAGCTCATAACTTTGAGCTTAAGCGGGGGTTCATTCAGATGGTTCAACAGTCCGCACAGTTTAATGGGTTAGCAGATGAAGACCCGAACAATCACATAGAAAATTTCTTGGAAGTGTGCGACATGTTGAAGATAAATGGAGTCACAGACGACGCCATCAGATTGAGAGCCTTCCCATTTTTCTTGAAAGGGAAAGCAAAACAGTGGTTGCAGTCTCTACCTAGAGCGTCGATCACTACGTGGGAAGAGATGGTTGAGGCCTTCCTTGCTCGATATTTCCCTCCCGGGAAATCAGCAAAATTGAGAAATGAGATTTCCTCGTTCATGCAGTCGGAATTGGAGTCTCTTTTCGAGACATGGGAAAGGTTCAAGGATCTTCTGCGCAAGTGTCCTCAACACGGGTTCCCCGAGTGGATGGTCATCCACACCTTCTACAATGGGCTGAACCCAAGCACAAGACAGCTACTTGATGCCGCAGCAGGAGGTACCTTAGGAAGCAAGACCCCTGAAGCTGCCCGCCAACTGATAGAAGAAATGGCTATGAATAGCTATCAGTGGAATGCTCGAGACAAGAGGAAAGTGGCGGGTGTTCATTAAGTTGATGCAGTAACATCTCTAGCAGCTCAGGTTGAAGCATTGAGCAAGAAGTTAGACACTTTGGCAGGCCCGTCTAGAATGGCTACAGTGATGAGTTGGGATGGTTGTGGAGGAGGGCATGTTTTATCTGATTGCCCTATCTCGGTGGTTGGTGCTGCACCTGTTGAGCGGTAGATTTTGTGGGGAATGCCGGACGAGGTCAAGGGAATCCCTATAGCAACACCTACAATCCGGGGTAGCGAAATCACCCGAACTTTGCATGGGGCAACCAAGGGCAACAAAGGCCCTCTCGCACCCCCGGATTTCAGCAACCCCAACAACCAAACATGGAGGGCCGAGTTTCGGGGCTTGAGAGCCGAATGATGGACTTGGAGAAAGCATTAACCAAGTTCATTCAGTCCTCAGACACGCGCTTCCAAGGCGTGGAGAGTACACTTTGCAACCACACCGCTTCGTTACATAACTTGGAAAATCAGGTGGGGCAGATTGTGAAGTCCTTATCTCGAACGACCTCAAGGAAGTCTCCCAGGGAATACAGAGACAAACCCAAGAGAGCAACTGAAGGCAATCACTCGAGGAGTGGTCGTGAGGTTAAGGGTAGACTCCCCGCTGAAGAGGTTGTTCATGTCCCTTCTAAGGAGAAAGACAAGGAGAAGGGTAAGGAAAAGGAGGTAGCACCCGCACCATACAAGCCAAGAATTCCTTATCCTTCAAGGCTAAAGAGTGATCAAAATGATGAGCAATACAAGAAGTTTCGGGCTTTTTTAACCAACTGCACATTAATATCCCTTTTGTGGAGGCTTTGTCTCAAATGCCTTGGTATGCAAAGTTTTTGAAGGACCTCTTAACTAACAAGAGGAAATTGGAAGAGGGCGCAGCGGTGATTTTGGATCCATCTTGTTCACTGTTTTGCGAAGAAGAATTTACCCGACAAGATGAAAGACCCCGGAAGCTTCATCATCAAATGTAACATTGGGAATTTGGGTGAAGAGAAGGCATTGGCGGACTCGGGAGCCGTATCAATGTCATGCCTTACTCCTTCTTCAAGAAACTGGGCTGGGAGAGCCAAGGCCCACTCGGATGACCTTATAGCTAGGCGACCGGTCGATTCGTCACCCGAGAGGCATCATTGAAGACATCTTGGTGAAAGTGGATAAGTATATATTTCCTGCAGATTTCGTGTTGCTAGATGTAGATGAGAATGTCGACGTGCCGCTGATACTTGGAAGACCCTTTCTGCGTACTTCCAAGGCTCTTATCGACATGGATGGTGGGGAGATGACATTGAGGATAGGAGATGAGAAGCTGACCTACCGCCTTGATGAAGCCATGAGACACTCTCTGATAAAAGTCTAAAAGTACGTATTTTACATGTATGTGTTGTGTATTATTTTCATATTTTATTGTTGAATATATGCCCTTTTCGGTCTAAATTGCTTTATCTTTGTATTTCAGGCTAGCCAGAAGCTCTAGGGACTCGACGACGGATAGGGAACGAATTCGACATCAAAACAGCGTTTTCGAGATGGGATACTTGTAGCGCAGAACTGTAGTAGTTACCGTAGCTCATCACGGCTTTCTCGGCAGAAAAGTAGAAATCCCGAGGGGTCGGCATACCCGCCGTATGCTGACCCGTTTACCCATCGGGATTTGGTTGTTTAAAGGATTTTTAGGGCACCTTTTGAGAGAACTTTTGGAACTTTTGCATCATCTTGGAGGGAGTTTTGGGAGGAGAAAGGAGGCTAGGGTTTGGACATCACTTCCACACCATTTAGGAGCGCAAAAGGAGAGGAAATCCGAGCATTCTTCGGTGGGGAGAGCAAGATCTAGGAGGATCCACTCCAAGGGCTTCATTTCTTGGAGGTTGAAGACAACGGGAAGCCAGCCCTTCGAGTGGCGTCTTCGGAAGGTTTTCTCCGGTGATTCAAGCGTCATTCGGCCTTCACCTTTTGAGGTAGTGTTCCTCATGTTTATTTTAGTTATTTGCATGGTTTGTTTGGTTGATTTGTTGAACATGAACAACTAAACCCCAAGGTCACCGGATGTAGGGGAACCTTGGGGCAAAACTTGTGATGTTTTGGATTATTTGAGTTATCTATTGTATGATTGGCTTGTTGTGATCCTTGTTTGGTATTCTTGATTGTTTTGGTACATGTGCTTAACTGATGTATCAAATTCTTGGAAGCACTTTGTAGCATGACCATTGCCTTAGTGCTAGACTCCACCAAACATGGAAGGGATTATTGTATAAATACGCCGTGACCATCGGGTATTTGTACCCCTCCATTTCTAGGGTTGAAAACTAACTAGTGTTTCCACCCTAACTTGAGGAAACCATTCTTCTCCTTGCAACCGTGTGAGAGGTTGAGTCGAAGAAATTCCTTATTCAACTCTTGTACCTGGTTAGGGGTCAATTGCCGTGACTATCGGGTTGACCTAAGTTTAGGTTTTCTCGTTCCAACTAGCCACATGCTTAATTTCTCAAATATCCTACTCACTTGAGTAGCCCCCTTGGGGACCCTCATCCATGACCGTTTTCCTTCCTTGAGCATCTCCCGTGTTTTAATTTCGTCGCATTTATTTAAAAAATTTCTCTTGTAGTCTGTTTCTTTTCTTTCCTAATTATTCTCTTGAAATCGAATCGGTGAGCTAAACAACAAGTCAGAAGTGAGTAAAGTAGCTCCTCAGGCCCCTTGGGAATACGACCCACTCGTGCGTGCACGAGTGGTTTATTACTTGACGACCCCGTGCGCTTGCGGGTGTTCACAATTTCCGTCGATCACTCTCTTAACTTTGATGATGCTTTGTATTTTTTGACACTACTGATGCGTTGATTGATAATTATGTGCAGGAAACTTTTTCCCCGGATCCACTAGCTGGTTGGTTGGATCAAGAGATGGAAGATCATCATAATTCATTAGTTGTCTTGAAGGACAAGGATACACTTCCCACGGGTATAGTCAACAAATTCATTAAGAAGCTAAGGAGGGTAAGACATCGCCGCAAGAAGCAACCGAACGAACCTGTGGACGGTCCTCAAGATCTAAGAACGATACCCCTCCATCTGGTAACACGTTCGATCACTTACCCTCTGATTTCCAGAATTTATGCTCATCATGTTTCAAATTTCCAAGCAGCGAAGTGCTCTCGGCCCATAACCCCCCATGAGTCTAGAGAAACAGGTACGTCAAGCTAGTGACGTAAAACAAGCACTTATTGGGAGGCAACCCAATTTTTAAATTCTTTGCACGTGTTGTAGTTAGCTTTTATTTCTGCAGTTCAATTTTTGTTTAGTTTGTAGTTTGTATGGATTCATTGTTGGTGTAGTGTAATTTAGTGTTTTCATCGTTTCTGGCAAGTTAGGTGGTAGTCCTCTGAATTTTTCGAGATTTCGGCTTTAATCGTGTTAGTTTTCAATTTCTGTAGTTGTTCCATGTGTTTTCAATGAATTCTGCAGATTTTAAATCATTTTTTTTTTTAGCTGAAGAATGGAAACACATGGCCATGTGGAATTTCCACATGGCCATGTGGATGAATTCTTGAAGGATTTCTCTCATCCAGAGAATCCACATGGCCATGTGGAATTTCCACATGGCCATGTGAGCACTATTTTTGAACTGAAAGAATTCATCCAGAGGAGACACACGGCCGTGTGGAATTTCCACACGGCTATGTGGATTTGTTCAGTAAAATTTTTGCAATCCAGAGAATCCACACGGCCATGTGGAAAATGGGGAGTTTGAGTGAGGGCCATCCAGAGAATCCACACGGCCGTGTGGAATTTCCACACGGCCATGTGGAGTACTTAAGTGTGAGAAAACCCTTGCTTTTCATATTCCACTAAGCAACCCTTCATATTTAAGCGCCTCCTCTCCAAGGATCGCGACGTTTTCTCTTCTCCTTCCGTTCTCTCGCTTATTTAGAGGAGACACACGGCCGTGTGGAAATTCCACACGGCCGTGTGTATTGGCTGTTTTTGTTCTGAGTAACCCAGAGGAGACACACGGCCGTGTGGAATTTCCACACGGCCATGTCAAATTCTGAGAACCTATTTTAAGCTCCGAATTGACTCGTTTACCTCTCTTATGCACAGGAATGGCTCCAAGGACAAAGATGCTCGCTCATAAGCATCCTCGTGAGTCCCGTGAGCTCTCGCCCGCACCATTAGAGTTCGCCATGCCCGAACACGGTTTGATCGGCTCTCAAAGCTGAAATTTGGCTAAACGCGAACTCCTGATTTGCAAGCTCTGGCGGCGATAGAACATTCACGTGCGAACGAGTTGGCGGATGAAGCCCGAGAGCTGATCGCCGTGGGTGGGTGGAATCGACTGTTGTGCATTAAAGACCCAGCCACTCGCGATATCACTCTCGAGGTCCTCGCATCGTTCGAGTTTGATTGTTCTCACACGGATTACCACCGGGCAGATACAGTTCGGTTTCGCATCTTTGGGCAGTACCACAGTATGAGCCTAACGGATTTCGCCATCGCCCTCGGCCTGTACAATCGAGATTTCATCCACACGAAGGAGTACGCGCAGCTACCATTTGAATATCCTTTTCGCGTAACTCCGAGCCGAGTTTGCAGGATGCTGTGTGGAGACATGCAGTACGAGCCCAGGTTGACCAAGGCCTCCCTGCTCCTCCGGCCTGCTCACAAGTACATTCATGCCATTCTGAGCAGGTCTATTAATGGGCGAGGAGACAGCACCGGCGTATTGGGGCAGCTGGACCTTCTCTATTTATACTCCATAGTCCAGAGTCTGCCCCTGCACCTGGGATACGTGGTGGCTGATTTCTTGAGGCATCAGGGACAGTACGCGAGGATAGGAGTCCTTTTCTCTGGTCCATATATCACTCGACTTGTCAGAGTGATGGGACTGATTGATGCTGTCCGGGGAGCTGATAAGGTCATCGTTCCCTCTCCACTAGGCCTTGATACCTTGCGTATGATGGGCATGGTGGAGAGGGCCGCTCCCGGCAGGTATGTTCTTGTTGCTCCTTTCCCAGATGAGTCCGAGGAGTCTGAGGATGAAGATGAAGACTCAGAGGAGACCCGGGCAGGGCCGTCATCACAGCACACACCGATGGCGGGAGAGGACACCCCAGCAGACGAGGAGGTGCCACCGATGTCAGCACATGCATCTCCTCCGCATATGATCGCATAGACAGACTTGAGAGTGCTGTAGGGGTCCTCCAGTGTGCTGTAGCGACCCACACTGAGGTTCTCGCTCGCATGGCCGAGTACCACTCAGAGATGATGTAGCGACTCCACTTCGCCATCCACACCAAGAGCACCCCATGCATCTCCAGCATCCCCAGCAGCACCAGCAGATGACGACGCTTGACGCGTCTTTTATTTCCTTTTATTTCCTTGTACTTTCATTTCCTCAGAAAGGGTGAACCTTCTGAGAGTTATCTTACTGTTTTCATTTCTTATATTTATGATTGAGTTTGAGTCTGGTTTTTTTTACTTTTAAACTCTTTTAATCTTTGTTTGTGTCGAGATCCATTGAATCCCCTTTTGCGATGTGCAGATGGGCTTGTCAACCTGGTTTTGAGAAATGGTCATAGGCACGGCCATGTGGATGTCTCACATGGCCGTGTGAGCTTCACAACCCTACGCAACTTCACTTCCCGCTTTTACACCTCCATTCAAATACTGCATTCGGAGATCAGGGGAGTGTTGTTTTAATACCCACGCCCTCATGTTATTATTTGTTTTCTTATTTTGCATGCTTGTATGAGTACATTGAGGGCAATGTACAGCTCAAGTGTGGGGGGGAGTTCACACTGCACACGTTCTTTATTCTTGATCATCATTTTCATGCTCATTTAGCCAATGACAGTTCACCTTAAGGAAAAAGGAGTGTATTTTTGAATTTAGGTGAAATTTAAACATCGGTTGTCACCATGCTCTAGTTTACTCGAAAAACTTAGAAATGTTTTGTCTGATTGCATTTCTTGTACATTACTTGCTCTGTTAACCCTGATAACACTAGTTCAGTTCTGAAAGGACATTAGTTTCGTTATTTGAATTTCAAAAAAATAAAAATAAAAATAAAAAAAAAAAATTAGAAAATGGTGTTCCTTTGTTCTTGGGGTGGAAAGAGCTACCACCTATTCTCAGTATGCGGCTACTCTCATAAGTCGGATACTAGCTATGAACTAATGAGAGAAAGAGCTATCTAATAGGCCGTGTGAAAGCTAACACTCCCCGGTGGAAAGAGCTACCACCTTAAAAGGGTGAAAGCCGCCTAGGAGGCATATTGGGAAATGGCTACCTTTGAGGTTGTGTGCAGCTACCACCGATTTCTTTGTCCTTAAATAAGTCTTTGTTTTAATAATGTTCAAGCGTAGACTTGGGGCTGGCATGTGTAAGTATACACACACACACGCTTTCAGATTTTATTTTCTTCGCAATTTGAGTTTTTGCTAGAGTTTTGGTTTTTATCTATCTATGTTTAAAATTTTCCCTTGTTTGAGAATGCTATCTTTACACACTTTTGGTGAACTTAAGGCCAAGAATTTTCATCACTCAACCTTTAATTCTCATGGTATGAACTTTCCTTGAGGACAAGCAAAAGCTTAAGTGTGGGGGAGTTTGATAAGTGCTTGCATGTACATATTTTTGGAAATGTTTTCCACGCATGAGCATCACATTTCTCAGGTTGTATCGCTAATTTCGTGTGCTGTTGTGTTCTTTCGTGCAATTAGGGTTGTGAAGACATGGTACGTGAATAAAGGTAAGATTAGGTCATAATGGTGCCAAGTGGAGCTCTTTTGTGCAAATACAATGTTCAAGACACAAATCGGGTTCAAACGAGGGGGTATGTGCCAACTTCTAAAGGCTTCAAGACAATTTTTGTAGAAGGACACGAAGGCGAGTCATGCTCGCTTGTTCGGATTTGTTCGAAGATTTCAAAAGCTCTCCAAGGGTTTTTCATCATCAAGAAATGCCACATGACCTTTCACATAGGCGTGTGTCCGTCCGTGTGACATCAAGAGAAGAAACGGGCGAAATCGGGGACCAATACGCAAGTTTTCAGAGGGCTGAAATTCCACATGGGCATGTGGAATTTCCACACGGCCGTGTGGCTCATCCACACGCCCGTTTGGATCCTCGAGATGGCCAATTATAAAGCCGTTCCGAAGCGTTATTTTGGGGATCTTCTTCCAAACTTGAAGGCGAGTGACGGCTAGGGTTCGGGAGGTTCTTGCTACGCTTTGGGGGTGCTTCTTCATCGATTTCAACAACAATCCCTTCCAAGGAGAGTTATTGGGGGAGCCTTCGACGACTCAATTCGGCGAGGTGTGCCCTAGGCTTGGAAGAAGGAGAAGCCCTCATATACCATCGGCACGGAGCTTAAATTGGTTTTACTTATGGGTTGTTTGCATTTAATTCCCATTACTTTCATGATTTTGTATTGCTCCATGGAGAGCTGATAAGTGCTTGATTATATATATTTTATAATATCAGGTTATATGCATTGAGCATCACTTTTATCAGGTTTTAGCATTAACAAGGTGTGTTTTGTGTTCTTTTGTGCAAACAGGGCTTTGGAGACATGACGTACAGGAAGAAGAAAAGATAGGGTGTGATGACACGTTTCAAGGCCACAATCAGAAGCTGTGTTCATATGCATGGGGGTGTTGCCAACTTTCGGAGGAGTACAAGTCATTACACAAACAGAAAAGGGCACAAAGGCGTAGTACGCCATGCCCAGCTTCCGTACAAAGCAGAAGAAGGTTCTTGAGGATTTCAAAGCATAGAAAGCCACACACCCTACCACAAGAGCGTGTGCCCGACCGTGTGGACTCCAAGGAAGACTTCGGGGGAAAAATCACGGTAGCATTTACTATAGCAGGTACTGTAGCAGGTTACTGTAGCAGTACTGTAGCAACAGTCTTCACACGCCCGTGTGGAATTTCCACACGGGCGTGTGGATGCCCGTGTGGATGCCCGCGTAAAGCCCCGAATTCAAATTATAAAAGCCGCCTTGTGATAATTTTTAGAGATCTTTTGGGCCACTTTCGAGAGACAAGGCGGCTAGGGCTTGGAAGGAGTTCTTGGCGGCTTTGGGAAGCTTTCCTCACCAACTTGGATCGATTCCTCCTCCGTCATAGCATTAAGGAAGCCATCGGCGACCTAGCTTCGGAGTGGATTCAATCCAGACGTGGAAACTACCCATCAAGACCATCATCCCGGATTTAAGGGGGTTATTCTTTATGTCTTTGGAACTTTATTCTCAATTTATTATTTGTTTTGTGAGTCGCTCCATGGAGAGCTAAATCCCTAGAGGGTATTCGGACATGTAAACCCTAGGATTCTTATTTTCATTAGATTTACATTGTGTTTCTATTCGAATTTATCAGTTTGAGTTTTACTCTTGAGTTCTTAATGCTTGTTTGTGCTTTTGATTTCATTATTAATTGCCTTGCATGTTTTATTCAATCTAGTGAAGAGAGACATCACCGCTAGGTTTAGAATTACCAAGAGTGAAGAGGGTCGAGAGGGTGAGCCGTGAGATAGCGGAGTGTCCCCTTTCCCTTCCGACAGATATTTCCTATCTCCATATTCCCTAAGTGTCAAGCAACCATATGTGGTGTGAGGCGTCGAGAGAATTCTCCGCCGGGACCTCGTAAGGGGTTAGGGATCTTTCACCTGGAGGCAGGGTTAGATCTACTTTTAGGAATTGGTTATATCTTTGGGATCCCTAGAGTTTTAAGCAGTCATATGTGGTGCGAGGCGTCGAGAGAATTCTCCGCCGAGACCTCGTTGGGGACTAGTTATCGGCGACCTGGAGGCAGGGGCCGTTATACCTTTGGATACCCACGACTCATTGTTTTCGTTAGAAACACTTGTAATCTACATCCAACACCCGAATCCTAGGGGGAGCATTGTCCGGATACCTCACTTTTATTGATTGAGAACTTTTTTCCTTTTATTTCCTGCGCACTTGTGGTGACACTCTTAGTGTTGGCCATTAGATCATCAAACACTACATTCATTAGGCTAGATAACAAAAGAGGGGCTATTACCAGTATTTCTGTTCCCTGTGGTTCGACAACCCACCCTTTGGGTCCACTTTTATTACTTGACGACCCGTGCACTTGCGGTAACGCAAGGGGTTGACACACATCACCCTGTTGTGTTGTTGCGGAGACGCTTCAAGTTTTTGGCGCCGTTGCCGGGGAACAGGATATTAGGAACGCTAGTATTTTGTTACTTTAGCCATTCATTTATTTTTACTGTTTTTCTATTCCATCCTCTCTACTTTCATTGTTCTCATTTTCTTTTGTTTATTTGATTGCAGTTCCGGCATATGACCAGAGGGAACCCATCGACATTAGTTGAAGGAGACCCTGAAATTGAGCGAAGACTTCATAAGAGAAGCAAGGAGCCTGAAGTTGTTCAAGAGAAGCATGTTGGAGTTGAAGCCGAAGGATCTCGCGACCATGGCGGACCATGAAGATGAACCAAGGACGCTTGCTGATTTTGCTAGACCTTCAGCCCGAGGAACACAATCGAGCATTGTTAGAGCGCGCATTGCGGCTAACAATTTTGAGCTGAAGCCGGCATTCATCCAGATGGTTCAGCAGTCCGCGCAGTTTTAATGGGTGGTGATCGTCCCGCAAGCGCACGGGGTCGTCAAGTAATAAACCACTCGCGCAAGCACGAGTGGGTCGTATTCCCAAGGGCCCGAGAATCTATCCTTACTTCCTTTTTGCTATGTTGTCTAGCCGATCAGACTTGAGATTTGGAAAGTGAAAGTAAAGAAGTAAAAATAAAGCAATTAAAATGCTAAATACCAAGGGCGATAAACGGGAGGAAAATCGGGGTAAGAAGATGGTCACGGATGAGGATCCCCTCGGGGTTACTAAAGTGCGAAGGATGTTGGATTAACATGCAAGTGGCTTGAAGGACCGAGAAAACCCTAGATTAGGTCAACCCGATGGTCACGGCAATTGACCCCTAATCCGGTACGAGTATTGAATACGGGTTATACCCGTACAATTCCTCCTACGATTGCAAAGGGCAAGATGGTTTTCTCAAGCTAAGGTTGAATCACACATGAGTAATTAACCTTAGAATTGGAGGGGTACAAATACCCGATGGTCACGGCGTATTTGTACGTATTTCCCTTCCAAGCTTGGTGAGTCTAATACTAGGGCGATGGTCATGCAACCTAGTATTGGCTAAGTATGGATACACAGAGTTCTCATGCATACCCAAGCATTCAAAAACACCAAACATGAATCACAAACAAGCTAACAAGCATGAATTAAACCAAAACATCCAAACATCACAAGTTCACCCCAAGGTTCACCCACATCCGGTGACCTTGGGGTTTTAGTTGCTCATAGTCTCCAAATACATGAATAAAAGCATGAAAATAACTAAACCCAACATAAAAGACCTCCCTCCAAAGATTAGAGTCGAAGAAGCTTCCAAAGACGCCACTCGAAGGGGTGGCTTCCCGTCGTCTTCAACCTCAAGATTTGAAGCCCTAGAGGTAGATCCCGCACAAGAACGCGCTCTCCTCGCCGATTCTACCGTGGAAATGCCCTCCAAGCTCTCCTTCTTGGTCGGATTTGGAAGAGGTGGTGTCAAGCTTCAAGAAGAGCCAAAAGTCCCGTTTCTTTCATGCCCTAAAAGCCCTTAAAAGGGTGAAAATCGCGACTTCTCACGGGCTGCCTCACGGCCGTGAGGTTGCCCGTGAGGCATCCAGAAAGTTCTGCACGAAATTTCACCACGGTGCTACAGTACCCCTGCTACAGTACCTGCTACAGTGATTCCGCTACAGTATTTCTGATACAGTACTGCTACAGTGAAGAACCCAAAAACGTCGTATTTGGTGTCGAATTCTTCCTAAATACGTTCTTGAGCTCATTTAGGGTCTGCAACACAAAATAAAGGGGTTTAGACTATAAAAAGGGCATCGACTTATCAAAAAGATAATAAAATAATACAAATAAATACGTATAAAATACGTATATTTAGACGTTTATCAATGGGCTGCCTGATGAAGACCCCAATGCCCATGTTGAAAATTTCTTGGAGGTTTGTGATATGCTCAAGATCAATGGGGTCTCGGATGATGCGATTCGATTGAGGACCTTCCCATTCTCATTGAAGGGACGAGCCAAACAATGGCGCCAATCATTGCCAAGGGCGTCCATCACCACTTGGGGCGAGATGGTGGAAGCCTTTCTTGCACGATATTTCCCTCCCGGGAAATCAGCGAAGCTCCGTAATGAGATCTCTTCCTTTTTTCAGAATGAGTTGGAGTCTCTATTCGAGACATGGGAAAGGTTCAAGAACCTTCTGCGGCGATGTCCCCAACACGGATTCCCAGATTGGATGATTATACACACGTTCTACAATGGACTGAATCCAAGCACTAGGCAACTCCTAGATGCGGCCGCAGGTGGGACTATGGGTAACAAGACCCCAGAAGATGCAAGGCAGCTCATTGAAGACATGGCTCTCAACAGTTGCCAATGTAGCTCGAGGGAGAAGAAGAAGGTTGCAGGAATACATGATGTTGATGCCGTTACATCACTTGCAGCCCAAGTTGAAGCCCTAAGCAAGAAGCTAGACACCATTACAACTTCGAGAGTAGCTTCCATTAGCACTTGCGATAGTTGTGGAGGTGGGCATAGCTCTACAGATTGCCCTATCTCAGTGGGGGTGTCGGCACCAATGGAGCAAGTGGATTTTGTTGGAAATCCAGTGAGGGGACAAGGGAACCCTTATTCAAATACCTACAATCGGGGATGGAGGAACCATCCGAACTTCTCATGGAGCAATCAATGCCAGCAAAAGCAAGCAGCTCCTCCGGGTTTCCCACAACAGCCTTCTATTCCAGAGAGAGTTTCTGAACTTAAAAAGGTACTTTCTAAGTTTATTCAATCTACTGACACCAGGTTTGAGAACGTGGAGACGCAAGTCGGTCAAATAGCAAAATCCTTGGCCGATAGACCTCAAGGAAGCCTGCTGAGCGATACAGAGACAAACCCAAGAGAGCACGTGAAGGCGATCACGTTGAGAAGCGGGCGAGAGGTGGAGAATAAGGTGCAAGAAAAGAAGGCTGCACAAGAACCAGAGCAAGTGCAGCCTAAGGTCCAGGAAAAAGAGAAGGAAGCTGCAGCATTACCTCCTGCTTACGTACCTCGAGTACCATACCCTTCACGGCTGAAGAAGGACCAAACGGATGAGCAGAACAAGAAATTTCTGGAGTTGTTCAAACAGCTGCACATCAACATCCCTTTTGTCGAGGTATTATCACAAATGCCCAGGTATGCAAAATTTTTGAAAGATCTTTTGACTAACAAAAGAAAATTTGAAGAAAGTGTGGCTGTGATATTGGATGGGAGTTGTTCAGCAATACTCCAAAAGAACCTCCCAAGCAAGAAGAAAGATCCTGGGAGTTTCATCATCCCATGTGTCATCGGGGGTTTAGGCGAAGAGAAAGCGTTAGCTGATTCAGGAGCAAGCATCAACGTGATGCCGTACAAATTTTTCCAGAAATTGGGGCTAGGAGAGCCACGGCCAACTCAAAAAACGTTGCAGCTAGCTGATCGCTCAATTCGACATCCTAGAGGTATCATTGAAGATGTTCTGATCAAGATTGACAAATATATTTTTCCTGCAGATTTTGTAGTGCTTGATGTCGATGAGGATGTGGAAGTGCCGTTGATTTTGGGAAGGCCATTCCTTCGAACCTCCAAGGCACTGATAGACATGGAGGGAGGCGAATTGACTCTGCGCATTGGAGACGAAAAGATCACTTGTCGCCTTACAGATGCTATAAAGCGTCCTCACGAATTTGATGACACATGTTATTTTGTTGATGCTAATGATGAGCTTGTCGATGAGTATATGCAGGAGATGTTTTACCCTGACCCATATGAGGGGTGGCCTGAGTTTGAAAAGGGTGAATCAAGTCTGCAGGAGGTTTGAGTGATAGAGGATCAACCACAACCGGGAATTCTGAAGAGGATTTTCCGTAAACTGACTAGATCAAAGCGTCACCGCAAGAAGCACCAAAAGAGTGTAAAAGATACACATACACGAGAAGAAGGTGATGGCTTTTCAAGTGGTAACAAGATTTCTCATCACTCGCCTCCCACGCAACCATATCGTCTGAATTGTCAGGTAAAGGCTGCCAAGAACACATCTCACTTGCATGAGCCCCAGTAGAGGAACAGGTACGTCGAGCTAATGACGTAAAACAAGCACTTCTTGGGAGGTAACCCAAGTCATTTTATTGCTTTCATAGTTAGTTTTTCAATTCTGCAGTAATAATTAGCTTGAGTAGGCGACTTTGGTTTAATTCTGTCGTTGCTGTGTTTTCATTGTTTATTCTTGGTGTTTCATGATAATTATACATGTGTGGCTTGATCTAGAATGATTTAGAGATTTAAAGTTAAGGAATTGGCCTTGTACTTAACTGTTTTATGTTATGCTGAAAATCCACAAGGGCAGGCACAAGGGGGTGTGAGTGCCCCTGTGCCTTGCTGGAAAATTGAAAAACATGAAACAGAAGGGCATGTGGGTGCCCCTGTGGCCCTCCTGAGGAGCCACACGCCCATGTGGCTCATCCACATGGGCGTGTGAGACCTGAAAATTCAATTTTCAGGTCTCCAGAGAGGCACAAGGGCAGCCACACGCATGTGTGGCTGCCCCTGTGGATTTTCCAGGTCCACAAGGGCACTCACACGCCCATGTGAGTGCCCCCGTGGCCTTCTGTCTCGATTTTTTTTAATCCACACCGGCACTCACACGCCCGTGTGAGTGCCCTTGTGGCGTTCTGCCGTCGAATTTTGACGGCACAAGGACGTGTGGCTCATCCACACGCCCATGTGGCCATCCACAAGGGCGTGTGAGACCCTCACACGCCCATGTGGCTTATAAAGGAGATGAGAAGGCCTTGAACATTCATTCAAACCTTCGCGCCTTTTCTCCTTCCGACGCCTCCACGCGAAGAGACGCGCCTCTTGGGTTCCTAACGCCTCTCCTTAGCTTATTTAAGGATTCTTTGGTGTTTTTCCGGCGATTTCCATCTTCTTCTTCATCAAAAAGCTCTGGTAAGCTCCAAGTTTTCACAGTTCTTGCCATGAATTTTGAATTTCAGATCTGGTGATTTGTTGATGTTTTCTGCATGAATTCTTCAAGGAAACTATCATAGTGTGCATGCTTGTCGATTTAGGGTTGTTTTAAGGTGTGGAAACCACCCGACCATGGCCTTTTGGCCATGGTCGGGCATCCACACGGGCGTGTGGCCCATCCACACGCCCGTGTGGATGAGGAGGATGATCCACAAGGGCGTGTGGATCATCCACATGCCCATGTGGATTTCTGCATAGCAAAATTCTACACTAACTTGCCCTGATTTTCACAGATATGGCTCCTAGGACCAAGAAGGTCGCCCACAAGCGCTCTCGCGCCTCTCGGGAGCCTTCTCCTCCCGAAGAATTGGAGTTCGCCGTCCCTGAGCATCAGCGGCGATATGAGCGCTTACAGCGTCTCAAATTCGGACAGGCGCGCGTGATCGATTGGAAGGCACTAGAGGAGATTGACTTGGTCGATGAGGTGCGCGAGCTTACCGTTGTGGGAGGCTGGGACCGGCTCCTCACTATTCGTGACCCCACTTATCGTGAGCTCACACTGGAGGTCTTATCCTCATTCGATTTTGACCGTGCTCGCCATGATTTTGGGAGGGAGGACACGATCCGCTTCAGGCTATTCGGTCAGTACCACTCCATGAGCCTCACGCAGTTCTCTGTTTTTCTCGGTTTATATGACAGAGACTATGTTCACACGGGGGAGTACGAGCAACTCATCGTCGATTACCCTATTGGACTCACCCCGAGCCGTGCGTACGGGACCATATGCGGAGGTTTGCAGTACGAGCCGGGATCCTCCAAGGCCACCATGCTCAGCCGTCCGGCCTACAGGTATATACACTCTATCTTCAGCAGGACCGTGACGGGACGAGGCGACAGCACTGGAGTTTTGAGCCGCCTCGACTTGCTTTACCTATACACCATGGTCCATAACATCCCCATGCATTTAGGCTTTGTTGTGGCGGATTACCTCCGCCATCAAAGCCATTACGTGCGGGTAGGTGTGATCTTTTCAATATTATACATTACCCGACTCGTTCGTGGCATGGGGTTATCCGAGGCACTTCGAGGGATGGAGAGGATTAGCATACAAGCACCCTTGGGGCTTGCATCCCTCTGAGCCATGCGTATGTTGAAGAAGACGAGTATCGGCCGATATGTACTCGCAGTGGAGGCTGAGGAGGAGGAGTCAGAAGAGGAGGCAGCCGACCCAGCAGACGCTCCTGATTCACCGGCACCCACAGCTGTGCCGATGGACACCGAGGCCCCTGCATCCGAGCCAGAGCCAGAGCAGCCCTCCACTCGAGCCCATGACCGTTTGGCGAGGCTCGAGGTGGCAGTTGGAGCTCTCCAGGGGGACATGGCGACTGTGCTCGCCAACCAGTCCATGATGATGTCGCAGTTGTCCATCATTCGACATCTTCTGGAGAGCGACACCGCATCTGAGGCGACGACATCAGCCCCACCAGCACCACCAGCAGCACTAGCAGAGTTTCCTGACGCATGAGGCGTCATTGAGTCATTTTATTTTATCTTCTGTATTTTTATTTTCTGCAGTTTTATTTTTAGCTTGCTCGTTGAGACTCTGTCTTTTATTTCTGTCATTTTTATTTTGTGGTTCTAGTTGTTTTTCGTTGTTTTCTTTTCTAATTTTGTTGAGCTTCATTGAACCCCCCTGAATCCGCAGATAGTCTTGAGAGTCTTGGGAAATGGAAATCAAGTTATGTACATGGCCGTGTGGCTAGGTCACACGGGCGTCTCACCTCCAAATGCCCGCTGAGCCAAACACACCCTTGTACAAGATTCCACCAACTATTTCACTTGGAATTCAGGGAGTAGTATTATTTTGATTTTTGCGCACCCTCACATGCTTTGTTTTCAGAATTTATAATTTTTATTGTGCTTGCATGTGTACATTGGGGAAAATGTACATCTTAAGTGTGGGAGAGGGATCACTTTATACACCACTTTATTGTTTGTTTTCATTGTATATGCTCATGCAACCTATGAAGGTTCACTTTAGGGTTAAGAGTTAGATTCCAGACTATAGGAGAGCTTCGAACACTAGATTTCATCATGTTCCAGTTGTCATCCAATTTTTTGAGAAAGTTTTGTCCGATTGCCATCTATGCACTCTACTCACTCATTAGACCTATAGAAGCTCTAGTTTAATGTTTTGAGACTTGTTAGTAGTTGTTTTATCTTAAAAAAAAAAAAAAAAAAACAAGAAAAGAAAAGAAAAAAAAAATATATAGATATATTTATAGTTTAGCAATTGTAAATTATTTCGTGTATATAGGGGGTGAAAAGAGCTACTACCTTTGATTGTATGCAGCTACTCTCATAAGTCGGATACTAGTTATGGCCTAATGAGAGAAAGAGCTATCACAAGGGATATGGGAAAGCTAGCACCCTCGGTAGAAAGAGCTACCATCTCTAAAGTGTGAAAGCCACTCGGGAGGCCGCCTGAGAAAGGGCTACCTTGGAGATTGTGTGCAGCTACTACCATTCTTTTTCCTATTATATGAGTCTCGAGCAATAAAAACTGTAAGTAGTGGACATAGAGTCGAATTGAGATGAGTTTTTCCACACACACACGCTTTCGGATTTCTTTTTCTTTCTTGTCATTGGATTGTTTTCTAGAGCATTGACTGAACCGTTTGGTGTTAAATAGTTTTCCCCTTTGTTATAGAATCATACTCTCATACTTTTTAGTGAACCTGAGGCCAAGCACTTATTCTTTCTTTCCTTGTAATGAATGTTTAGTTTGCTTGAGGACAAGCAAAAGCTTAAGTGTGGGGGAGTTTGATAAGTGCTTCATTATATATATTTTATAATATCAGGTTATATGCATTGAGCATCACTTTTATCAGGTTTTAGCATTAACAAGGTGTGTTTTGTGTTCTTTTGTGCAAACAGGGCTTTGGAGACATGACGTACAAGAAGAAGCAAAGATAGGGTGTGATGACACGTTTCAAGGCCACAATCAGAAGCTGTGTTCATATGCATGGGGGTGTTGCCAACTTTCGGATGAGTACAAGTCATTACACAAACCGAAAGGGCACAAAGGCAGTAGTACGCCCATGTCCCAGCTTCCATACAAAGCAGAAGAAGGTTCTTGAGGATTTCAAAGCACAGAAAGCCACACACCCTACCACACGAGAGTGTGCCCGACCGTGTGGACTCCAAGGAAGACTTCCCGGGGGGGGGTGGAAAAATCACTGTAGCAAAAGTACTGTAGCAGGTTACTGTAGCAACAGTCTTCACACGCCCGTGTGGAATTTCAACACGGGCGTGTGGATGCCCGTGTGGATGCCCGCGTAAAGCCCCGAATTCAAATTAAAAAAGCCGCCTTGTGATAATTTTTAGGGATTTTTGGGCCACTTTCGAGAGACAAGGCGGCTAGGGCTTGGAAGGAGTTCTTGGCGGCTTTGGGAAGCTTTCCTCACCAACTTGGATCGATTCCTCCTCCGTCATAGCATCAAGGAAGCCATCGGCGACCTAGCTTCGGAGTGGATTCAAGCCAGACGTGGAAACTACCCATCAAGACCATCATCACGGATTTAAGGGGGTTATTCTTTATGTCTTTGGAACTTTATTCTCAATTTATTATTTGTTTTATGACTCGCTCCATGGAGAGCTAAACCCCTAGAGGGTATTCGGACATGTAAACCCTAGGATTCTTATTTTCATTAGATTTACATTGTGTTTCTATTCGAATTTATCAGTTTGAGTTTTACTCTTGAGTTCTTAATGCTTGTTTGTGCTTTTGATTTCATTATTAATTGCCTTGCATGTTTTATTTAATCTAGTGAAGAGAGAGATCACAGCTAGGTTTAGAATTACCAAGAGTGAAGAGGGTCAAGACGGTGAGCCGTGAGATAGCGGAGTGTCCCCTTTCCCTTCCGACAGATATTTCCTATCTCCACATTCCCTAAGTGTCAAGCAACCATATGTGGTGTGAGGCGTCGAGAGAATTCTCCGCCGGGACCTCGTAGGGGGTTAGGGATCTTTCACCTGGAGGCAGGGTTAGATCTACTTTTAGGAATTGGTTATATCTT
Source organism: Dioscorea dumetorum (assembly GCA_902712375.1). Lineage (NCBI taxonomy): Eukaryota > Viridiplantae > Streptophyta > Magnoliopsida > Dioscoreales > Dioscoreaceae > Dioscorea > Dioscorea dumetorum. The sequence goes on along the minus strand of CACTHL010000128.1, from coordinate 9,267,307 downwards.
TGGGATCCCTAGAGTTTTAAGAAGTCATATGTGGTGTGAGGCGTCGAGAGAATTCTCCGCCGGGACCTCGTAGGGGACTACTTATCGGCGACCTGGAGGCAGGGGCCGTTATACCTTTGGATACCCACGACTCATTGTTTTCGTTAGAAACACTTGTAATCTACATCCAACACCCGAATCCTAGGGGGAGCATTGTCCGGATACCTCACTTTTATTGATTGAGAACTCTTTTCCTTTTATTTCCTGCGCACTTGTGGTGACACTCTTAGTGTTGGCCATTAGATCATCAAACACTACATTCATTAGGCTAGATAACAAAAGAGGGGCTATTACTAGTATTTCTGTTCCCTGTGGTTCGACAACCCGACCCTTTGGGTCCACTTTTATTACTTGACGACCCGTGCACTTGCGGTAACGCAAGGGGTTGACACACATCACCCCGTTGTGTTGTTGCGGAGACGCATCAAGAGCTAAAACCCTTGTGGATGCTTGGACATGTAAACCCTAGAATTACTATGTTTCTATAAATTTATTGTTGTTCTTTAATTTGAGTTTTAATTTGAGTTTCAATCTTGTATGATTCTTGGATGTTCCCCTTGAGTGACACTAGGGTTGAGAATCACATTTAATCATCCTTTTGACGAGTGACCATCACCATTAGGATTAGATCAATCAAGATTGAAGAGGGTCGAGAGGGTGAGTTGAGAGGTAGCAACACGTCCCCTTTCCCCTCCGGTGTGATTTACCCTACCTTCTCATTCCACGAGATAACTTCGATCTCAAAGAGAGTTAGTCGTTGAGAGAAGCCTTTCCGCCGGGACATATTTGTGATTAGGGATCTTCCGCCTGGACCAAAAGGGTTGGTCCATATTTCGGAATAGGGTTTGTCTTTTGGATTCCCACAAGCTTTTCCCAGTCATACGTCGTGTGAGGCGTCGAGAGTCTTTCTCTTCGCCGGGACCTCGTAGGGGGCTAGTCAGGGTTGACCTTAGGTTTGGGACCCTCTACCTTTGGATTTCCATGACTCATTGTTTCTCATTTTAAGAAGAGCAACTTAAGTTTTGCACTAGAAACTAGGATTCTAGGGGGAGCATTATCCGAGTACCCCATCTTCATATTGGTCTTATTCTACACTCTAGCTTTTACTTTCAGTACTTTATTTCTGTTTTCTTGTTTTATTTTCAATCACAACAACAATTGATTTGTCTTTGGCTACTTAGCAAAGTGTTACTGTTCTTACGTCTACTCCCTGTGGATTCCACTACCCACCCGTTTGGGAACTTTATTACTTCGACACCCGTGCACTTGCGGAACACACACGCAAGGGTGTGTCATGTAGCACGAGTACTGTAGCACTGAGAACTCAGCAACCTATCAGCACGGCCTAAGCAAGCCCGTGTTGTACCCCGTGCAGATTACTGGAATTTGAGTTTCAAGAGTTTTATTTGGCCGTAATCTGCACCGTTTGGAGCACCGCTTCAACACGCCCCTGCTCACATCGGGAAATATTTTAAATCCTCAGAAACTTAGGTTTTTGGGGACTTTTTGGTGGGCGAACAAAGGGGGAAAGGAGAGAGCTTTTGGGGTTCGTCCTCCTCTTGATCAAGGGAATGTCACGCCTATGGTAGGCCGATCGGGAGGAGATTCCACAGGATTGTAGATCCTCTGACAACCACAATGATGCAAGAAATTAGGGAGTTTTCAACTTCTTGTATTTCAATTTCTTTGGCATTGTACTTGTTGTTTAATGTCATGAGGGGCTAAACTCTTAACGGAACCCCGGGGTGGTTTGTATGACGTTGTAGCTTGAACTCATTATCTTTACTTGCAGCATTTATAAATGTCTTATTCCTTGCAATAAATCTGAGTTATTAGCTATCTCGTGTGTTGTTTAGTGCTTGATTGTTTGGAAGTTCGTTCTCTTATCTAGGCTTGTGAATCATTATTGATCGTTGCAAGCAGTAAGATTTCAACTTAGGGCTCGGCAGCGCTGGAAGCAACATTCTTATAGCATAACTAGGTTTAGAACTGAAGACATCTCTGATAAATACTGAGAAAGACCGAGTTACTGAACGTCAGGAATCCAACCCCGGGGCCCCATCTCCTCCATCGAGTCAATCCTCAAATTTCCCTTAGTGCAATTTCCGTTCCTCAACCTCCTTGACGTCAACCCAGAGTCAAATCCATCTTTTTCTGTTTGGTTAGATATTAAGCAGAACGTTAGTATTAGAAGCTATACCAGTCCCAGGGGATATGACTACCCGATCCTAAGATTACATTTTACTACTTGTACGACCCATGTACTTGCGGCTACGAAAGGGGCGTACCAATTTTTTGGCGCCGTTGAAGGGGACTGGCAACTTCTAGGAATTCGGACGGTCTTAGTAATCTAATCGTTTATTCTTTCTTGGATTTTCTTGTTCTTCTATTTTTGTGTTTTGCTGTTTCTTTCTTTTGTGTTTTGTTGTTTTTATTTAATTTTTGTGATCGTGTGTCATTTCGATCTGCCTAACTTCTTCTTTTGTGAGACAGCTAATTTCGTGACAAGATGGAGGACCTTTTGTATGCATTAACGGGACCTAGAAATTTCTCATTCCAAATAGACTTGGGGGATGACCGCTCTGACAGAAAATTGATAGAGTTACTGTCAAGTTTCGCAACGGAGAACCACTGTAATATCAGCTTGGAAGAAGCAGTGAACGCTTACTGTGAAAAATCTCAGGTTTGGGCTGGAAATCAATGTTTGGAGCAGGAGATCTTCTTGGACCGACGACTGGAACAGCAATATGACAAGGAAGTCATGTCAGTGAGTCTGTGCGATATAAACAGGGTTAGGACCAGTGATCTTCATTCTTTAGGAAATGGGTTAATGGCAAAGGACATGGTCTCCGATGGTTTGGCTAGCTTGGGTTGGGAGAATCAGGTGGCAATAATCACAGATTCAGAGTTTGAAGCATGAACTTAAAAAACTACCTGAACACTTGGAGTATGCATATTTGAATGGGGACGAACAATGCCCAGTGATCATTTCAGCGACCTTGGAGGATGAACAGAAGGAAAAGTTACTTCAAGTACTTACCACTCACAAAAGGGCTATAGCCTGGTCGAAAACCGATATCCGTAGGATAAATCCATCTTTCTGTACGCATAAGACCCTCATGGAAGATGAAATGAAACCGCGGGTTCAACCACAAAGGCGGTTAAATCCAAACATGCAAGAGGTAGTTAAGACCGAGGTCAAGAAGCTTTTAGATGCTGGGGTCATTTATCCTATTTCAGACATCCCGTGGGTTAGTCTTGTTCAAGTGGTTCCGAAGAAAGGAGGAATGATGGTTGTTCAGAATGATAAGAATGAAATAATACCCGCTCGCACGGTCACTGGATGGAGGGTTTGTATCGACTATCGTAAAATAAACGACGCTACTAGAAAAGACCATTTTCCCCTTCCCTTTATTTACCAAATGCTGGAGAGACTTGCAGGGCATACATATTATTGCTTTTTATATAGGATGTCCGGCTATTTACAGATTCCAATCGCGCTTGAAGATCAAGAAAAAACTACCTTTACGTGTCCTTATGGCACTTTTGCTTACCGCCGCATGCCATTTGGGTTATGTAATGCCCCTGCCACATTTCAGCGTTGCATGATGTGTATTTTTGATGATTTCATTGAGGATATATTGGAAGTATTCATGGATGACTTTTCAGTCTTCAGTGACTCCTTTAATGGCTGCTTAGCTAACCTAAAGAAGGTCCTGGCCCGGTGTGAGGAGACAAATCTGGTACTCAGTTGGGAAAAGCGCCACTTTTTGGGCCACAAAATTTCAAAATCCAGGATCGAAGTGGATAAAGCAAAAATAGCTACAATTGAAAAGTTGGCAATCCCCACCACCACGAAGGATATTAGAAGTTTCTTGGGGCATGTGGGCTTCTATAGGCGATTCATCCAAAACTTCTCAAGGATATCAGCCCCCAAGACAAAACTGTTGGAGAAGGATGCCATTTTCAATTTTGATACTAATTATCGAGCTGCTTTTAAGTTGCCGAGGCAAAAGTTAACTGAGGCCCCTATTCTGAAGGCACACCAATGGAATCGACCCCTTGAGTTAATGTGTCATGCTAGTGATCGAGCTGTGGTTGTTGTGCTCGGACAGCGGTATGATAAGCAATTCCACCCCATTTCATATGCAAGCAAAATGTTAACCCCAACACAAGAGAATTATACGACTACAGAGAAGGAACTTTTGGCTATTGTCTATGCGTTTGATAAGTTCCGACAGTACTTAGTTCTCTCCAAGGTGATAGTTTTCACTGATCATGCGGCATTGCAATATTTGATGACTAAGACCGACGCCAAAACAAGATTAAATCGGTGGGTCGTTCTTTTACAGGAATTTGATGTGGAAATCAGAGATAAGAGGGGGATTGAAAATGTGGAAGCTGATCATCTATCTCGTCTTGATAACACCACCGATAGTAGTGACAGGTCGAGGAGTGTGAATGACTCCTTCCCGGAGGAACATTTATATCTCATGGAAGTCAAAGAGTCCGGGGATATATCGGTCCCATGGTTTCCAGACATTGCTGATGCGTCTCCGCAACAACACAACAGGGTGATGTGTGTCAACCCCTTGCGTTACCGCAAGTGCACGGGTCGTCAATTAATAAAAGTGGACCCAAAGGGTCGGGTTGTCGAACCACAGGGAACAGAAGTACTAGTAATAGCCCCTCTTTTGTTATCTAGCCTAATGAATGTAGTGTTTGATGATCTAATGGCCAACACTAAGAGTGTCACCACAAGTGCGCAGGAACTAAAAGGAAAAGAGTTCTCAATCAATAAAAGTGGGGTATCCGGACAATGCTCCCCCTAGGATTCGGGTGTTGGATGTAGATTACAAGTGTTTCTAAACGAAAACAATGAGTCGTGGGCATCCAAAGATATAACGGCCCCTCCCTCCAGGTCGCCGATAACTAGTCCCCTACGAGGTCCTAGCGGAGAATTCTCTCGACGCCTCACTGGCATCTGACTGCTTAAAACTCTAGGGATCCCAAAGATATAACCAATTCCTAAAAGTAGATTTAACCCTGCCTCCAGGTGAAAGATCCCTAACCCCCTACGAGGTCCCGGCGGAGAATTCTCTCGACGTCTCACACCACATATGGTTGCTTGACACTTAGGGAATATGGAGATAGGAAATAGCTGTCGGAAGGGAAAGGGGACACTCCTCTATCTCACGGCTCACCCTCTCAACCCTCTTTACTCTTGGTAATTCTAAACCTAGCGGTGATCTCTCTCTTCACTAGATTGAATAAAACATGCAAGGCAATTAATAATGAAATCAAAAGCACAAACAAGCATTAAGAACTCAAGAGGAAAACTCGAACTGATAAATTCGAATAGAAACACAATGTAAATAAGAATCTTAGGGTTTACATGTCCGAATACCCTCTAGGGGTTTAGCTCTCCATGGAGCGAGTCACAAAACAAATAATAAATTTAGAATAAAGTTCCAAAGACATAAAGAATAACCCCCTTAAATCCGTGATGATGGTCTTGATGGGTAGTTTCCACGTCTGGATTGAATCCACTCCGAAGCTAGGTCGCCGATGGCTTCCTTGACGCTATGATGGAGGAGGAATCGATCCAAGTTGGTGAGGAAAGCTTCCCAAAGCCGCGAAGAACTCCTTCCAAGCCCTAGCCGCCTTGTCTCTCGAAAGTGGCCGAAAAGATCCCTCAAAATTATTGGTGGTTGTCCCGCAAGCGCACGGGGTCGTCAAGTAATAAACCACTCGCGCACGCACGAGTGGGTCGTATTCCCAAGGGCCCGAGAATCTATCCTTACTTCCTTCTCGCAATGTTGTCTAGCCGATCAATTTCGAGAGTAAAGGAAGAAAATGCAAAAACAAGAAATAAATGCAATTCAGAATGCTAATTAAACAGGGCAATAGAAAGTGTGAAATCAGGGTGAGAAAGCGGTCCCGGATAAGGATCCCCTCAGGGGCTACTGAAGTGTACAGGATACTGAATTAACATGTAAATGGCTTGTTGGACCGAGAAAACCCTAGATTAGGTCAACCCGATGGTCACGGCAGTTGACCCCTAATCCGGTACGAGTATTGAATACGGGCTCTACCCGTATAAATCCTCATACGATTGCAAAGGGTGAGGTGGTTTTCTCAAACTAAGGTTGAATCACAAATAAGCAATTAACCCTAGAATTGGAGGGGTACAAATACCCGATGGTCACGGCGTATTTATACGTATTTCCCTTCCAAGCTTGGTGAGTCTAACACTAGGGCAATGGTCATGCAACCTAGTATTGGCTAAGTATGGATACACAGAGTTCTCATGCATACCCTAACATTCAAAAGCACCAAACAAGGATCACAAACAAGTCTACAAACATTAATTGAAACCAAGCATCCAAAATACACAAGTTCACCCCCAAGGTTCACCTACATCCGGTGACCTTGGGGTTTAGTTGTTCATAATATCATAATACATACTCAAAAGCATGAAAACAACTAAAGAAAGCATAATCACTCCCTCAAATACGAAAATGGAGTTCCGAAGAGGCCACTCAAGAGGTGGCTTCTCTTGTCTTCAACCCTCCTTCAATGATGCCCTAGAGTAGGATCTTGCTCCCAAACGTACTCTCCTCCAAGATCTCGCCGTGAAAACGCCCTCAAAGCCTTCCTCCAAGCCGGATTTTTAGATGGTTGTGTGGAGCTCCAAGGAAGAAGACTTTCCCCCTGAAAACGCCCTAGAAAAGCCCTTTAAATCAAGACATCGCGATGCCTTGCGGGTGGCCTTGCGGGCGCAAGGTTGCCCGCAAGGCATCCAGAGAGTTTCTCATTAATTTTTCCATTCAGTGCTACAGTACCCCTGCTACAGTATCTGCTACAGTACTGCTACAGTGATGAATCCCAAAAACGTCGTATTTGGTGTCGATTTCTTCATGAATACGTTCTTGAGCTTATTTCGGGCCTGTAACACAAGTAAAACCACATTAAACAAGAAAATAGAAAACAACTTAACAAAAAGAGAGAATAAACTATACACAAGTACGTAAAAAATACGTATATTTAGACGTTTATCAAACATCCCCACACCTAAGCGTTTGCTTGTCCCAAAGCAAACAAACATGAAGAACAGGGGCAAGAAGATAAATGGCTAAATATACGACCTCAAGCTCAAATGTACAGGACTTCACTAGCACAGGTGGTTAGAAATCAGGAAGTGAGTTGTTCAGTGTATAGACAAGTAATATCAGCTCTATTTCATCCAAAGTGTCATCGTGAGTGTGTGCTGACTCCCACACTGATCTCCACACCCTGGATTACCCCAGGATGTCCATTCACCTCACACAGATTGAAGTTAGTGTTAGGAATGCTAAAGACCCTCTCAATAGTCAATTAAAAATCTTCTGGTCTCCAAAAAGCAACTTTAACATCAAGTGAAGATAGAACAGGTTTCAGGCGTTTTTTTTTTTTTTTTTTTTTTTCGAGTCCGCCTAACGTAGACTCGCACAAAAATCTTTCAAGAGGATGCACATGCCGGCCGAGCACAAGAGCCACCCAACTTACTTGACTACGAGATCTACATATACGCATTCATGCTTTTATAAGCAGAGGAATACTGACATAGACTCTCTGTTTTTTTTTTTTTTTTTTTTTTTTTTTTTCACAACGCCCGATCAAACCCCGCTAAAAACTTCACTTAAAAACCTCACTGAGGGTTAAAGCAAAAACAGGAGACTCAAAAGTTTTTAAAGGACTATTGAAAGAGGAATTTAACATCCTAACACAAAAATCAATAAGATGGGTTAGAGAGTCAGAATTGAGAGTTATAGTGAGCAGGTATAAATATGCACTAAGGATGAAACAGAACTACATTCATGGACATGTAAAGTACAACTCACTACTATCATTCTACCAAGCTAGAAAATCCTTAACAATAAGATCATAGCTATCATAGGTAAAATACAAGCATGCAATATAATATAAATACTCCATCCCCACACCTAAAGCTGTACATTGTCCCCAATGTACATAAATCAGCAGTACAGGGTGGGAAATAAATATAACAAGAATTAAAAGATGGAGTAAGAAACTTCCCCAATCCGTCGATGAAATGCATGTGGACTGGGGGGGTCCATTTGGTGAGGGCTGGGAGTGTGAAGCATTCCTAAAGAAATTCCTGGAAAAAGACAGAACACTGATCACAACTCCAGAATGAAAATGATAGAGAAGAGTGCAGAAACAGAAAGTGCAAAATAAACAGAGAAAGTTTAGTAGGGTCGGAACCCTAACTAACTTAAAAAGTAACACTAAAGCAAACAACAATAAGAGCAGCAAAATAAATAAAAAGAACAACAACAAGTGCCGTGATGCTGGGAGTCTAAGAGTCAGATGGCCGTGATGATGCAGCACAGGTGGTAGCTGCGGAGGTGGTGCCCGCTGAAGATGAAGAGCTGCGTAGGAATGTCAGGATCTCAGTGGTGGCACTCTCAATGTGACTCACTGATGCAGCTAACTCTCTATGTCCTCTCTCAAGTGTTTGTAGCTGTTGGTAGACCTCAGTACGAAATTCTGCAAACTGTGCCTCAAGTGATGGTCTCTGCTCTCTAGACTCTGGCTCGGACTCAGACTCTGAACCGGTGTCCGTCTCGTGCGAAGAATGAGGGTCTTCTGCGTGTGTTCCTTGGTGTTGTGCAAGCCTGTGTATGGTACCCCGCTTCTCAACTATACCAATGCAAGTCAGAGTCTGCATGCTAAGTGGCGCCATAGAACCAACAACCTGTCATGCCTTGGGTGTGCTCAAGAAGGCCCATGCCTTTGATCATTCTTGTGATATATGGCCCGGCGAAAATTGCTCCAAGGCGAACAAACCGGCCCCGGTGTGCTAAGACTTCCGCAAGAAGATGCCCCATGTGTAGTGGATAGCGCTCGATAATGCTTGTACAACATCGGTAGGTCCGTGCGCGAGACAACCCCCTGTCGAGTCCAGTCTACCCCCAATGCCTCTAGTCGGCAGTGCATGGATGTATCGATGGGCAGGGTTCAGTAGTTGGGATGCCTTCCTTGTCCCCGAGCGATTTGCTATAGAACACCAATAGGACTCATTTGTAACGGGGTGCGGTAAGTCATAGCCTAGGGCTTTAAACTCAGGAGTGTGGGTGTATGCTTCTGTGTAGAATCCCATGTATACGCCCAGTTCATCTTGAGAGATTCGGTGTTTCTCCCCAAATGCTTGAAATGTAATCACACTCGGTCGGCCGGCACACCATTGCTTTGCAACTTCAATGGAGCTTAACACTTCTAATGTGAGCTCTTTGTAGGTGGGTTCTTCAATGGAGAACAATTTGTCCCACCCACCATGAGAGATAAGCTCCAAGATGACTTCATCTAAACCCAAGGCTCTCAAAACATTCCAATCAATTTTTCGTATGGTGCCGAATTGTTTCCTTGACAAAAGGGCGAATCGGGTCTTGTGATCGTCCTTTCGAAATCGTGGTTCGTCGCCGGGCGGAGAACGGTCTCTCCGTGTCCTCTTATGAGCCACTTTCTTGGTCCTCATACCTACAAGACCAAGGGGACACTATTAAACCAAATTATAAAGAAATTGAGGCTTCATGGAATGAAAATTAAGGAGAATGGTTCATTGCTACAGTAAATCCGAGAAATTTTGGCAAGAGTTTTGCTTGAAAAAGTAGCCAAAAATTTCTACAATCATACAAAACCAATCTCATAATGCTATATTAAGCAAAGAGAACCAAAAGCACAAAGATTACATCCCAACAATTCATTAAAACACAAGATATAAGAATGAAAATCAAACCTTAACCCTAGAGTATGAGGGATGAATCAAAAGCTTGAAACGGCTTGAAAAGGTTGTAATCTTCCAAAATCTTTCCACAAAAGAGATTAGAGGAGGATGAGAGTGATTTAGAGCAAAAAAAATGAGGTGATTTGGTGGAGAAATGAGTGAGAAATGAGAGGAAGAAGATGGGAGTGTGAAGATGAGAGAAAAAGTTGGGAAGAAGCCTTTTTAGGGCTTCTATCGGGCATCCTTGCGGGTAGCCTTGCGGGCGCAAGGTTGCCCGCAAGGATCCTCGGGAAGCCTTGCGGTTGGGCTTGCGGGCGCAAGCCCACCCGCAAGGCCCTCTGGATGGTTCACGGGCAAGCTTGCGGGCGCAAGCTTGCCCGCAAGCTTGCCAAATCCGACCAAAACCTTCTCTAACGGTCATAAAACGGCTCTAAACTTGTTTAGCATCAACATAACCTCCTTTAAACCCTAAAAACAATGAAAACAAAGCCGATATAATCCCATAAACACATAAGAAGCAAGCTTCATGGCATCAACATAACAAACAACTCAAAGAATCACAACATCAAGCAACAAAGAAATGACAAAGAAAAAGAACAAAAAACTAAAACAAAGACAACAACTAACTACTACAAAATTAAAGAATACGAAAACTAGAGTGCAAGGAATTTAAAGAGCTTGGGTTGCCTCCCAAGAAGCGCTTGTTTAAAGTCGTTAGCTCGACTTATCATACCTTGATTCATGGTGGGTCAAATGGTGGAGAATTACCTCCATTTCTTGGCGGGGGGGTTGTTACCTGGAAAGTAATGCTTAAGACGGTGACCATTAACCTTGAATGTTCCGTTCTGAGGGTGAGTTATTTCGATGGCACCGTGAGGAAAAACTTCCGTGACAATGTATGGCCCATGCCATCTTGATTTCAATTTCCCGGGGAATAGTCTCAGTCTAGAATTGAACAATAAAACTTGATCTCCTTTTTGAAAATTTTTAGCTCTTTTAATGTGGCGATCATGATACTCCTTTGTTTTCTCCTTGTATCGCACCGAGGTTGTCACGCCCCGACCCTCGGGTCCCGGTCCATGGCACTACCGCCACGACAACCCAGGGGAGGTCAACACCTGCCTCAACCCCAGGTCGCCGTAAGGCTAACCTGTTACCTGTACGATATTAACATTACCACAATAATACTCTAAATCTAAGGTATTCAATCACAACCCTGTACAAGATCAACAGACTCGCACATATATGTACATATATCCCTGGAAATCACATCACCAATGATCATGGACACAATCATAGTATTTCACAAACACTGAATGTAGACTCATACAACCTAAGGTCCTGACTGAACCAATCAAGATTATACAAGATCAAATGGAAATACGAAAACATAGGTCCTAGTGGATCCATCTTATGCATAACGGCAATGTTTATGAATCATACACTAGTCAAAGGTAAATGCGAGAATGGATGCCAAGCACTATCACTTCTTACGCCCCGCTGCCGTGCTAACACCTGAAAAGGGGAGAAGAAGAATGGGTGAGTAACTAAGTTACTCAATGAGGGGTTGAACATGGGCTATAACTCATACAGGTGTAAAGAATGGTATGCCGAAAACATATGTAAATCTTTAACAATCACAACTTACAAAATGCTTTAAATACACATTTCAATATAACAAGCTTTCTAACTTTCTCAAAGAAGGGCATCAATAAGTCTTTGAAAATCTTTTGTAAAGAGATTCAATACTGAAAATTCAAGTTAAGAATACTCGTCAAAAGATCAAAAGATCAAACCCATCGAAATAAGAATTTATAGTGCAACGCATGCAGAAATCCTTTATCGATAGCATCAACAATAGCCTATGAAAAACCCTCCATCACTAACCATGGCCGTGGTTAGGTCAAGAGCCACCAAGATGCGCGTATCTTGGCGTTGGCCGTTGAGTATCCCGTGTGGTGATTCCGGGTACCCAACACAGCACCTTCAGGTTCACTCCGCGCCTCCTGTAAAAGGCTCATCAGCCGAGAACTCCACGCCACCCCATAGGTCGGTCCGTGGAGACTCGCTTCTGCAGAAGACGGGGATCCTCCCCAATGTCACCATCGAAACATTTGGGATATCCTATCCCGCCCGTAGGCTCATCATGAACACATCATATATCTCATCAAGAGATCACAAATACCTTGCCCGTAGGCTCATCAGAAACGTATCGTTATAAAATCATATATCTCATCAAGAGATCACAAATAGTTTGCCCATAGGCTAATCATAAACGTATCATTTTAAAATCACATATCTCAACAAGAGATCACAAATTCGCATAAAATACAACTCTTAATCGAAGAGTAAATCCTTTTGCGAAAGCATCGACAATAATGTCATTTTCATCAAGAAAATCAACACAAGAGTATTCTTTGAAAACTCATTTCAAATACGATAACATCGTGGAGAATCTCAATTTGGTTTACATAGACCCTTATTCGGTCAAAATAACAAGAACATCGAATTCTCAAATTCACAAATCTTGAAAACATGTAGTTCAAACCATAGGATTATCCAATCCACATCAAATATAAATAATCAAGAATTTTAACAAGATCATAAACATCAAGATTTCTAGATCTCAAGGAAATCATCTCATGAGTCTTTTGTAATAGAATCAATAGTTAAGCAAGATCATAAACATCAAGGTTTCTAGGCCTCAAGGAAATCATCTCATGAGCCTTTGAGATGAAATCAAGAAATTAAAAGATCATATAGTATCATAATTTCAGTTTTCAAGAAACATTTCAAGAATCCATTGAGATCAAGAATTTCTCATTTCAAGGCATGCATCATTAAACAAGCATGATCATAGCTCTTTAATTAAACAATTCCCACTCACAAACTTGGCGAGATCGAACACTTGGATCACTCGCCCACTTGATCTTTACCCTTGCCTTTAGATCCACCTTCTTGAAGCCATTAACCATCCAAGAAAAAAAAACAAGAATCAATCACAACCTTATCCAATCAATAAGAGAGGAAAGAATGCTCCAAAATTAGATCTCAAGGCTTCTAGGGTTTACTAAGTGCTCTAGATTCAAGAATTAACAATAATAGAATCCTTGAACCCTCAAAATCAAAATGAAATCAAGAACATCCTAATTGGGTTCGGATCTACAAGAATCAAAGGTTTAGAGATCAAGGATCTCCTCCATTCAACACCAAACATGAAATCAAGGCTCCTATACCATTCAAACATTAGATCCATGGCTAAATTCCAACTAAATAATAGATCCATGCTAAATCCACACTAATTCTCCATGGATCTAAAAAGAAATGAATAAAAGAACAAGGAATTGAAGAAGAGAAGAAAACCTACCTCAATTCTTGCTAGAACTAGAGGAGATTCACCACCAATGGAGAAGAGGGGAAGATCAACACCTTTCTCCTTTCTTGGAGCTCAAGAATGGGGATCTAATGGAGGGGGAAATGGGGATTCAAGATGGGGGGAAAAACAGAGGGAAATGGGGTCTTATATAGGCCCTAAGAGTTTGAAAACGCGTAACTAAAGACCAAAAACGCGGGAGGGCTTGCGGGCTCCCTTGCGGGCGCAAGGGAGGCCGCAAGGCCCTTTCCAGAAGGCCATGCGGCCTCCCATGCGCCCGCATGGGAGCCCGCAAGCCTTCCTGGCCGAGGTCCTTGCGGGCTCCCATGCGGCCGCATGGGAGGCCGCAAGGCCTCTTCTTTGGCTCCTTGCGGGCACACTAAGTGCCCGCAAGGTCCCTTCCTTGCTAAAGCCTTTTAAAACACTTTTCCCCCATCTTTTAACCTCTCAAAAAGACCTTAACTAAGATCCCAACAAAAAAAAATAAAACTCGACAAAAACTTAGACACACAACTTCTACACAAGAAACAAAGCACAAGAGAAGCGAACAAAGATCGAACTTCCACAACCTACCCCCCTTAAAGAAATTTCGGCCTCGAAATTTTTGGCATACCTCAAGAATCAAACAAAAGGGGATACTTGCTCTTCATCACTTCCTCAGGTTCCCAAGTTACCTCTTCTACCACATCATTTCTCCAAAGCACTTTAACCATAGGAATAATCTTTCGCCGAAGGGTTTTCACTTGAGAATCAAGGATCTCTACCGGTTGCACTTCAAATTTCAAATCTTCTCTTAACTCTACCGGCGGAGCTTCAAGACAATGAGAAGGGTCAGGGATATACTTCTTCAACATGGAAACATGGAACACATTATGAATCTTCTCCAACTCAGGCGGTAATTCTAATCGGTATGCCACCGGTCCAATCCTCTCCAGGATCACAAATGGACCTATAAATCGGGGATTCAACTTTCCCCTACCTCGAAACCGAATTACCCCTTTCCAAGGAGAGATCTTCAAGAATACTCTATCCCCAACCTGAAACTCCAAAAATCTTCTACGGTTATCGGCATAACTCTTTTGCCTGTCTTGAGCTGTTTTCAATCTACCTCTAATCACTGCTACTTTCTCAACCGTTCGATCAATCAACTCCACACTTTGAAGTTTTCTTTCTCCCACTTCATCCCAACAAAGAGGAGTTCTACACTTTCTTCCATACAAAGCTTCATACGGAGCCATACCAATGCTTGCTTGGAAGCTATTATTATAGGCAAACTCCACTAATGCCAAATGTTGCTCCCAACTCCCTTGGAAATCTATCACACAAGCCCTCAACATGTCCTCGAGGGTCTGAATAGTCCTCTCGGACTGACCATCCGTTTGAGGATGATAAGCAGTACTGAACTTCAAAGTCGTACCCAAGGCCTCCTGAAACCTAGGCCAAAAACGGGAAGTAAATCTGGGGTCTCGATCTGAAACTATCGAAGTTGGCACCCCATGCAACCTTACTATCTCATCAATGTACAACTTTGCCAATTTCTCCAAAGAGTACTTAGTATGCACTGCTAAGAAATGTGCCGACTTTGTTAGTCTATCCACTATCACCCACACTGCATCACAACCTCGAGGCGTTCGAGGTAAACCAACCACAAAATCCATAGTCACATGATCCCACTTCCATTCTGGGATAGGAAGAGGTTGTAAGAACCCAGATGGCCTTTGGTGTTCTGCCTTAACTTGCTGACACACCAAACACTTAGCCACAAACTCTGCTATCTCCCTCTTCATTCCAGGCCACCAATAACTTTCCTTAATGGTTCTATACATCTTGGTACTCCCAGGATGAACCGCATAAGCTGAAGAATGAGCTTCCTCCAAAATAGCTTTCCTCAGCTCAGAATCCGATGGAACACAAACACGTCCTCGAAACTCCAAGATCTCATCATCTCTCAATCTAAATTCACTAGTCTCCCCGGCCTGCAACTTCTTCACCTCTTGCACCAACTCTTCACTAACACTCGAAGCTCCTTAATACGCTCCAACAACGAAGGTCTCACCACAAAACCGGCCACTAAGGCTCCACTATCCTCGTCTCTAGTTCCAACTTCAAGCTTTTCATTGCCGACAAAACTTGCAAATAGGACACCCTCAAAACAGCCACCGAACTATACTTCCTACTCAAAGCATCGGCTACCACATTGGCCTTTCCTCGGGTGATAATCGATTATCAAATCATAATCTTTTATCAATTCCAACCATCGCCTCTGCCTCAAATTCAAGTCCTTTTGAGTGAAAAGATACTTCAAACTTTTATGGTCTCGAAAATCCGACATCTTTCCCCATAAAGATAATGCCTCCAAATCTTCAAAGCAAACACTACCGCAGCCAACTCCAAATCATGAGTAGGATAATTCAACTCATGTTGTTTCAACTGTCTAGAAGCATAGGCAACTACCTTTCCTTCTTGCATCAAAACACAACCTAAACCCTGCCGAGAGGCATCACTGAAAACCACAAACTCTTTCTCATTCTCTGGCAAAGTAAGCACAGGAGCTGATGTCAATCGATTCTTTAAAATCTGAAAACTCTTCTCACACTCATCATTCCAAGAGAACTTCACTTCCTTACGAGTTAACCTTGACAAAGGTAATGCAATCGCAGAAAAGCCTTCCACAAATCTCCTATAATAACCCGCAAGACCAAGAAAACTTCGAACTTCAGTAACATTCTTCGGCCTTTCCCAATCAACAATGGCTTCCACCTTCTTTGGATCCACCGAGATCCCTTCTCCTGACACCACATGCCCAAGAAATCCCACTTCATAAAGCCAAAACTCACACTTAGCAAACTTAGCAAACAACCGCCTCTCCCGGAGAGTTTGCAGTACAATCCTCAAATGTTGAGCATGCTCCTCATTGGAAGGTGAGTACACCAAAATATCATCAATAAACACAATGACAAATTTGTCCAGATAAGGCCTAAACACCCTGTTCATCAAATCCATAAAAGCTGCAGGAGCATTAGTCAAGACCAAATGGCATCACCAAAAACTCATAATGTCCATAACGTGTCCGAAATGCTGTCTTCGGTACATCTTCTGACCTAATCTTCAACTGATGATACCCAGACCTCAAATCAATCTTGGAGAACACCTTTGCCCCTTTTAATTGATCAAACAAATCATCAATCCTCGGCAATGGGTACTTGTTCTTAATTGTCACCTTATTCAGTTGTCGATAATCAATACACAGCCTCAGAGATCCATCCTTCTTCTTCACAAAAAGGACCGGTGCGCCCCAGGGTGATATACTTGGTCGTATAAAACCCTTGTCTACCAGATCTTGCAACTGAGTTTTCAACTCCTTTAACTCCGCAGGCGCCATCCTATAAGGTGGTATAGAAATGGGAGCTGTACCCGGCAACAAATCTATAACAAACTCCATGTCTCTGTCTGGGGGTAAACCCGGTAATTCCTCAGGGAAGACATCCTGAAACTCCCTCACCACAGCCATCTCCTCCAACTCTGGCTCCTTAACTCTTGTGTCCACCACATGAGCCAAAAACGCAGAACAACCCTTACTCACCAATCTTCTAGCTTCCAAGGACGAAATCAAACATGAAGGTAAAGCCCTTCTCTTCCCCTTCAACACTACTGCAGGTCCTGAGGACCTAGGAAAAGTTACTTCCTTCAAGAAACAATCAATGGAAGCATGATGCCTATCCAACCAATCCATCCCAAGAATGGCATCAAAATCCTTCATCTCTAAAGGAATCAAATCTGCCTCCAACACTTCTCCACAAACTATCACAGGACATTCTCTAAACACCAAACTCCGAACTACCTCCTCACCAAGAGGGGTTTGAATCACCAACTCACACCCTAAGAAGGAAGGCTGTCTATCGGCATGGCATGCAAAAACAGTGCTAACAAAGGAACGTTCTGACCCAGAATCAATCAAAACATAAGCATCATGCTGAAAGATAGAAAGTATACCTGTGATCACATTAGGCCTACACTCGGCCTCTTCCTCAGTCATGGCAAAAACTCGGGTCTGAACTCTAGGCTGAGGTCGCTGAGAACCCGGCTGAGGGACACTACTACCAGCTCCAGACTTCGCAGCAGCTGGAGTAGAAACAACCGGCTGAGGACCCCTGGACTGAAAAGGACGACCCTGAGCTGAAGGTGCAAAACCACCCTGTCCTAGCTCTGGACAAGCAGATCTCATGTGCCCAGTCTGACCACACTGAAAGCACTTGCGAGGTAAAAGACACGGCCCCCTATGTGACTTCCCACAGTTCCTACACTTGGCGCCGAAATCTGGACCTCTAACACTGGGAGCACTGTCAGCACGAGAGTGCCTCTGCTGGTAACCACTCTGAGATGGTGGAGGTCTAGCAGGGCCTGACACAGAAGTGCCTCTAAAAGAACCTTCACCTCTACTCTTCTTTAAGGGCTGACCCGACTCCAAACTCCTTCTCTTAGCAATGTTCTCTCGAACTCTCTTGCCTTCTCTAACCAACTGCTCTGCCCTCAAAGCTGACTGCACTAATTCCTGGAAACTCTGCTTACTGGAGACCGCCATCCTTTCCCTAATGCCCAGATTCAACCCAACTTCAAATTTGGAACAAAGAACCTCCTCAGAAGGTGCCAACTCTGGAACGAAACTAGCCAAATCCTTCAATTCTGTCTCATACTCTGTCACTGTCTTACCTCCCTGAACAAGCCTCATAAACTCAAGCCTCTTCTGATCCCGATGGAACCGGGTATAGTACTCCTCATCAAACTCTCTCAGGAAGTCAGACCAAGTAACCTGCCCAAAAGATCGGCTCCTCAAACTCTCCCACCAAATCCGAGCACGACTCTCCAGTAGTCTGGTAGCCACCCTGAGTCTCATCTCAGCACCTAAACTCATGTCATCAAAAGTAGCAACTATCCTCTTGACCCACTCCTTAGCAATCATGGCATCACTTGTGCCATCAAAAGAACTACAACCAAGCTGTCGGGCTTCCTTCAGAAATTTAGACAAAACCAAGGCTTGACTAGATCCACCGGCCTCTACTGGCACATGATGAACTACTGGCACTGGAGGTGCTGGGGCAGGCCTTGGGTCTGCCTGAGCCTGACCCCCAAAAGCCCTCCAAAACCCGAGAAAGTCCTGGTACTCCTGATAGGTAGGCTGCCTCCCCTTGGTAGCCCAATGAGCCCTAAAAGCTTCAAGTGCCTCAGGAGTTGGACCAGTACCCTGAGCATCCGGAGCATGAACAGAAGCTGCCACCTCAGGATCATGCCCTGAACTACCCTCCTGCCCAGGTGGCGATGGAGATGGCCGAGGAGTTGGTTCTCCTTGCCTCCCATCTCTCAAAACTCTTGGTGTAGCATCAGCAGGGGAAGTAGCTCTCCCTTGGCGAGCGCGTGAGCGTAGTGCTGGCATTTTACTGAGACAGGAACGTAAGACAATTCTTAGGAATGCTTCTATATGCATCAAATGCAATAAGTCAGACTCTATTTGGATCCACTCGATACAAGAATCAAAAGATCAACGTTTTGACCCAATCAGGGAACAGTTGCAGAAAACAAAAGCTCACTTTCCGACCAAATCAGAAGACAGTGGTAAATAACAGAAGATCAACTTCTTGTCCCAATCAGAAGACTGACTTTAAGTCAAGCTTATATTGACAAAATCCATTTCTAAACTCTAAACTGGTTACTGACCCAATCATGAAATCCCGTACCGACCCAATCATGTAACTTTATACTGACCCAATCATTAAACTATATACTGACCCAATCATGATAACCTGGCTCTGATACCACTAAAGTAGTGTCACGCCCCGACCCTCGGGTCCCGGTCCATGGCACTACCGCCACGACAACCCAGGGGAGGTCAACACCTGCCTCAACCCCAGGTCGCCGTAAGGCTAACCTGTTACCTGTACGATATTAACATTACCACAATAATACTCTAAATCTAAGGTATTCAATCACAACCCTGTACAAGATCAACAGACTCGCACATATATGTACATATATCCCTGGAAATCACATCACCAATGATCATGGACACAATCATAGTATTTCACAAACACTGAATGTAGACTCATACAACCTAAGGTCCTGACTGAACCAATCAAGATTATACAAGATCAAATGGAAATACGAAAACATAGGTCCTAGTGGATCCATCTTATGCATAACGGCAATGTTTATGAATCATACACTAGTCAAAGGTAAATGCGAGAATGGATGCCAAGCACTATCACTTCTTACGCCCCGCTGCCGTGCTAACACCTGAAAAGGGGAGAAGAAGAATGGGTGAGTAACTAAGTTACTCAGTGAGGGGTTGAACATGGGCTATAACTCATACAGGTGTAAAGAATGGTATGCCGAAAACATATGTAAATCTTTAACAATCACAACTTACAAAATGCTTTAAATACACATTTCAATATAACAAGCTTTCTAACTTTCTCAAAGAAGGGCATCAATAAGTCTTTGAAAATCTTTTGTAAAGAGATTCAATACTGAAAATTCAAGTTAAGAATACTCGTCAAAAGATCAAAAGATCAAACCCATCGAAATAAGAATTTATAGTGCAACGCATGCAGAAATCCTTTATCGATAGCATCAACAATAGCCTATGAAAAACCCTCCATCACTAACCATGGCCGTGGTTAGGTCAAGAGCCACCAAGATGCGCGTATCTTGGCGTTGGCCGTTGAGTATCCCGTGTGGTGACTCCGGGTACCCAACACAGCACCTTCAGGTTCACTCCGCGCCTCCTGTAAAGGGCTCATCAGCCGAGAACTCCACGCCACCCCATAGGTCGGTCCGTGGAGACTCGCTTCTGCAGAAGACGGGGATCCTCCCCAATGTCACCATCGAAACATTTGGGATATCCTATCCCGCCCGTAGGCTCATCATGAACACATCATATATCTCATCAAGAGATCACAAATAGCTTGCCCGTAGGCTCATCAGAAACGTATCGTTATAAAATCATATATCTCATCAAGAGATCACAAATAGTTTGCCCATAGGCTAATCATAAACGTATCATTTTAAAATCACATATCTCAACAAGAGATCACAAATTCGCATAAAATACAACTCTTAATCGAAGAGTAAATCCTTTTGCGAAAGCATCGACAATAATGTCATTTTCATCAAGAAAATCAACACAAGAGTATTCTTTGAAAACTCATTTCAAATACGATAACATCGTGGAGAATCTCAATTTGGTTTACATAGACCCTTATTCGGTCAAAATAACAAGAACATCGAATTCTCAAATTCACAAATCTTGAAAACATGTAGTTCAAACCATAGGATTATCCAATCCACATCAAATATAAATAATCAAGAATTTTAACAAGATCATAAACATCAAGATTTCTAGATCTCAAGGAAATCATCTCATGAGTCTTTTGTAATAGAATCAATAGTTAAGCAAGATCATAAACATCAAGGTTTCTAGGCCTCAAGGAAATCATCTCATGAGCCTTTGAGATGAAATCAAGAAATTAAAAGATCATATAGTATCATAATTTCAGTTTTCAAGAAACATTTCAAGAATCCATTGAGATCAAGAATTTCTCATTTCAAGGCATGCATCATTAAACAAGCATGATCATAGCTCTTTAATTAAACAATTCCCACTCACAAACTTGGCGAGATCGAACACTTGGATCACTCGCCCACTTGATCTTTACCCTTGCCTTTAGATCCACCTTCTTGAAGCCATTAACCATCCAAGAAAAAAAAACAAGAATCAATCACAACCTTATCCAATCAATAAGAGAGGAAAGAATGCTCCAAAATTAGATCTCAAGGCTTCTAGGGTTTACTAAGTGCTCTAGATTCAAGAATTAACAATAATAGAATCCTTGAACCCTCAAAATCAAAATGAAATCAAGAACATCCTAATTGGGTTCGGATCTACAAGAATCAAAGGTTTAGAGATCAAGGATCTCCTCCATTCAACACCAAACATGAAATCAAGGCTCCTATACCATTCAAACATTAGATCCATGGCTAAATTCCAACTAAATAATAGATCCATGCTAAATCCACACTAATTCTCCATGGATCTAAAAAGAAATGAATAAAAGAACAAGGAATTGAAGAAGAGAAGAAAACCTACCTCAATTCTTGCTAGAACTAGAGGAGATTCACCACCAATGGAGAAGAGGGGAAGATCAACACCTTTCTCCTTTCTTGGAGCTCAAGAATGGGGATCTAATGGAGGGGGAAATGGGGATTCAAGATGGGGGGAAAAAGAGAGGGAAATGGGGTCTTATATAGGCCCTAAGAGTTTGAAAACGCGTAACTAAAGACCAAAAACGCGGGAGGGCTTGCGGGCTCCCTTGCGGGCGCAAGGGAGGCCGCAAGGCCCTTTCCAGAAGGCCATGCGGCCTCCCATGCGCCCGCATGGGAGCCCGCAAGCCTTCCTGGCCGAGGTCCTTGCGGGCTCCCATGCGGCCGCATGGGAGGCCGCAAGGCCTCTTCTTTGGCTCCTCGCAAGGTCCCTTCCTTGCTAAAGCCTTTTAAAACACTTTTCCCCCATCTTTTAACCTCTCAAAAAGACCTTAACTAAGATCCCAACAAAAAAAAATAAAACTCGACAAAAACTTAGACACACAACTTCTACACAAGAAACAAAGCACAAGAGAAGCGAACAAAGATCGAACTTCCACAGAGGTTTCATATGCCAAAGTTCGCCATTCGTCTAATTCATTTAATTGAAACTTCCTCTTGTGGCCACTAAGGTGAGGGTCGAAGTTGAGTTGTTTCATGGCCCAGTAAGCTCTGTGCTCCAATTCAACTGGTAAGTGACAAGCCTTTCCATAAACTAATCGGTAGGGTGTTGATCCGATAGGTGTCTTGTATGCCGTCCTATATGCCCAAAGTGCATCATCAAGCTGTTCTGCCCAATCTTTTCGGTGATGGTTGACAGTTTTCTCTAGGATCCGCTTTAACTCCCTGTTTGACACCTCAACCTGCCCACTGGTTTGAGGATGATACGCAGTCGACATGCTATGAGATACCCCATACCGTTTTAGGACTTTCTCAAGTTGAGAGTTGCAAAAATGGGTGCCTCGATCACTTATGATCACTCTGGGTGCGCCAAACCGGGAGAACAGCTTCTTTAGAAATTTCACCACCACCCTAGCATCACAGGATGGAAAGGCTTGGGCTTCCACCCATTTTGAGACATAATCTACCGCCACCAAAATGTATTTGTTACCTTGGGAGCTAGGGAATGGACCCATGAAATCAATCCCCCAAACATCAAACACTTCGCAAGCTTGATTCCACGATTGCGGCATTTCTTCTCTTTTTGAGATATTACCGGTCCTTTGACATCTGTCACACTGTTGTACCAACGTTTGCGCATCCTGGAACATAGTGGGCCAGTAGAATCCCGAGTCAAGAGCCTTCTTAGCTGTTCTGTTCCCGCCGTAGTGGCCTCCTGTCGGACCTGAATGGCAATGCATCAAGATATCTTGCCCTTCCTCTGTGGAAACACATCGCCTGACGACCTGATCAGCGCACATCCTGAATAGGTACGGGTCTTCCCAAATGTAGTGCTTTAAATCGGCAAAGAATTTCTTCCTTTGTTGATATGTGAGCCGCTTTGGAAATATTTTTGCTGCTAAATAATTTGCGATATCTGCGAACCACGGAGTCTCATCTTCCTCGATCACCTGAATATTGCACAACTGTTCACCAGGGAATGAATCATTTATCTCACCCTTCTGCCAATTATTCTCCATAGGCTCCTCAAGGCGTGAGAGATGATCAGCAGCTAAATTCTCCGCCCCTTTTTTATCCTTTATTTCTAGATCAAACTCTTGCAGTAGCAGGACCCATCGGATCAATCGGGGTTTTGCGTCTGACTTGCTAAGTAGATATTTCAGGGCAGAATGGTCTGTGTACACAATCACCTTCGATAGCACCAAATATGATCTGAATTTGTCAAATGCAAATACAACAGCGAGCATTTCTTTTTCAGTGGTGGTGTAGTTTTCTTGCGCGTCGTTCAGGGTTTGCTTGCATAGTAGATGGGGTGGAAATGATTGTCTCGCCGCTGTCCAAGCACGGCTCCCACAGCATAGTCACTCGCATCACACATTAGTTCAAATGGTAGACTCCAATCTGGAGAAACCATAATTGGTGCTTCTATAAGCTTTTTCTTCAGGGTGAGGAAGGCTTTCATGCAGTCTTCGTTGAACTCAAAAGGGGCATCCTTCTCGAGTAGCTTCGTCAAAGGTCGGGCAATTGAAGAAAAATCTTTTACAAACCTCCTATAGAACCCTGCATGGCCCAAGAAACTTCTGATTGCTTTTACTGAAGTTGGAGGAGGAAGTTTCTCAATGGTAGCAACTTTTGCCTGATCCACTTCTATCCCCTTTTTAGAGATTTTATGTCCAAGTACTATACCCTCCTTGACCATAAAATGACACTTCTCCCAGCTAAGTACCAAATTCGTTTCTTCACACCTTTTTAAGACTCGCTCCAAATTTTTGAGACAGAAATCAAACGAGTCACCAAAGACTGAAAAGTGATGCCATAAACACTTCCATAATGTTCTCCACCATACCCTCAAAAATGGCCAACATGCATCTCTGGAATGTGGCAGGTGCATTGCAAAGCCCAAAGGGCATACGGCGGTAGGCAAATGTTCCATACGGACAAGTGAAAGTGGTCTTCTCTTGGTCCTCAGGAGCAATCGGTATCTGAAAATATCCAGAGAGACCATCCAAGAAGCAGTAATAAGCGTGTCCTGCCAATCGTTCGAGCATCTGGTCTATGAAAGGCAAAGGGAAGTGATCCTTCCTTGTGGCATCGTTCGGCTTCCTGTAATCAATACGAGACCCTCCAACCTCGTGGATCTGTTCTCGTCGGGATAAGCTCGTTCCTCTCATTGGTAATAACTGTCATTCCTCCCTTTTTGGGTACTACTTGCACAGGACTCACCCGTGCACCTGTCGATATAGGGTATATAATGCCGGCGTCGAGAAGCGTGATGACCTCATTTTTCACTACTTCCATCATGTTAGGATTCAACCTTCGTTGAGGTATTGCCATGGGTTTGTGATTGTCTTCCATAAGAATTTTGTGCGTGCAAAATGATGGACTGATCCCTTTGATATCAGCTATTTTCCAAGCAATTGCCTTTTTATACTTTTTGAGTACCTCAAGGAGTTTGCCCTTTTGTTCCTCTGTCAAATCTGACGCGATGATGACTGGAAGTTTGGAACCCTCACCCAGAAATGCGTATTCCAAGTGCACCGGTAATGGTTTTAGTTCCAGTTCAGGCGGTTCCTCCAATGATGACTTCAATTTCCCAAAACTGCCCATATCGCATTTTTCAGTCCTCACCTCTTCTGCTTCTGATGCACTGTCACTAAAATAACTTTCTTCCCTTGCTTGTGCCTCCGTTTCTCCATGAATTGGGTTTTCCTCCATTCTAAATTCCCCTTCTTCTAAATTGGTTGTCAATGGGTGCTCTGTGCCCTGTTCCGTTGGAGAATGCTCTACGAGGTTCAATTTTTCTGTTTGCATGTACTGGTTGAGGAACGACTGAGTATCAAGATCTCCATGGGCGTGATTAATCGAACCCCCACAATACTGCTTCTTCCAATTATCATCATAAAAGTTTGGAGTGTTTGACTCAATCCCAGTGCTAGAGTAGTAAGAGCACGGCACCTGCGACAGATGATAGTTAACCCAATCATTGGTTGCATACATAATTAAATAATAGAAAAACAATATTTACAATTTCAGAATAAAAAGAATGGAAGCAAAACAAAAAAAAAAAAAAAAAAAAAAAAAAAAAAAAGTCAATAGAAGTAATAATGGAATATAAACAAGAATGGTAAAAACAACAAAACAAAAGCCAAATCAACACGCTTAAAGTTTTCCGAATATTTCTCGAGGTTCCCCGGCAACGGCGCCAAAAACTTGGTGGTTGTCCCGCAAGCGCACGGGGTCGTCAAGTAATAAACCACTCGCGCACGCACGAGTGGGTCGTATTCCCAAGGGCCCGAGAATCTATCCTTACTTCCTTCTCGCAATGTTGTCTAGCCGATCAATTTCGAGAGTAAAGGAAGAAAATGCAAAAACAAGAAATAAATGCAATTCAGAATGCTAATTAAACAGGGCAATAGAAAGTGTGAAATCAGGGTGAGAAAGCGGTCCCGGATAAGGATCCCCTCAGGGGCTACTGAAGTGTACAGGATACTGGATTAACATGTAAATGGCTTGTTGGATCGAGAAAACCCTAGATTAGGTCAACCCGATGGTCACGGCAGTTGACCCCTAATCCGGTACGAGTATTGAATACGGGCTCTACCCGTATAAATCCTCATACGATTGCAAAGGGTGAGGTGGTTTTCTCAAACTAAGGTTGAATCACAAATAAGCAATTAACCCTAGAATTGGAGGGGTACAAATACCCGATGGTCACGGCGTATTTATACGTATTTCCCTTCCAAGCTTGGTGAGTCTAACACTAGGGCAATGGTCATGCAACCTAGTATTGGCTAAGTATGGATACACAGAGTTCTCATGCATACCCTAACATTCAAAAGCACCAAACAAGGATCACAAACAAGTCTACAAACATTAATTGAAACCAAGCATCCAAAATACACAAGTTCACCCCCAAGGTTCACCTACATCCGGTGACCTTGGGGTTTAGTTGTTCATAATATCAAAATACATACTCAAAAGCATGAAAACAACTAAAGAAAGCATAATCACTCCCTCAAATACGAAAATGGAGTTCCGAAGAGGCCACTCAAGAGGTGGCTTCTCTTGTCTTCAACCCTCCTTCAATGATGCCCTAGAGTAGGATCTTGCTCCCAAACGTACTCTCCTCCAAGATCTCGCCGTGAAAACGCCCTCAAAGCCTTCCTCCAAGCCGGATTTTTAGATGGTTGTGTGGAGCTCCAAGGAAGAAGACTTTCCCCCCTGAAAACGCCCTAGAAAAGCCCTTTAAATCAAGACATCGCGATGCCTTGCGGGTGGCCTTGCGGGCGCAAGGTTGCCCGCAAGGCATCCAGAGAGTTTCTCAGGAATTTTTCCATTCAGTGCTACAGTACCCCTGCTACAGTATCTGCTACAGCAATTGTGGTACAGTAATTCCGCTACAGTACTGCTACAGTGATGAATCCCAAAAACGCCG
Organism: Dioscorea dumetorum; assembly: GCA_902712375.1. Taxonomy (NCBI): domain Eukaryota; kingdom Viridiplantae; phylum Streptophyta; class Magnoliopsida; order Dioscoreales; family Dioscoreaceae; genus Dioscorea; species Dioscorea dumetorum. The sequence continues at coordinate 9,240,916 of CACTHL010000128.1, read as the reverse complement.
TATTTGGTGTCGATTTCTTCATGAATACGTTCTTGAGCTTATTTCGGGCCTGTAACACAAGTAAAACCACATTAAACAAGAAAATAGAAAACAACTTAACAAAAAGAGAGAATAAACTATACACAAGTACGTAAAAAATACGTATATTTAGACGTTTATCAATTATCACAAGGCGGCTTTTATAATTTGAATTCGGGGCTTTACACGGGCATCCACATGCCCGTGTAGAAATTCCACACGGTCGTGTGAAGACTGTTGCTACATTACCGCTACAGTAAACTGCTGCAGTACTTTTGCTACATTACCGCTACATGGGCGTGTGGCTCCTCAGGAGGGCCACAGGGGCACCCACACGCCCGTGTGAGTGCCCTTATGCCTTTCTGTTTCATGTTTTTCAATTTTCCAGCAAGGCACAGGGGCACTCACACCCCCTTGTGCCTGCCCTTGTGGATTTTCAGCATAACATGAAACAGTTAAGTACAAGGCCAATTCCTTAACTTTAAATCGCTAAATCATTCTAGATCAAGCCACACATGTATAATTATCATGAAACACCAAGAATAAACAATAAAAACACAGCAACGACAGAATTAAACCAAAGTCGCCTACTCAAGCTAATTATTACTGCAGAATTGAAAAACTAACTATGAAAGCAATAAAATGACTTGGGTTACCTCCCAAGAAGTGCTTGTTTTACGTCATTAGCTCGACGTACCTGTTTGATGAGATCCGCAAGTGCACGGGGTCGTCAAGTAATAAACCACTCGCGCAAGCACCCGAGAATCTATCCTTACTTCCTTTTTGCTATGTAGTCTAGCCGATCAGACTTGAGATTTGGAAAGTGAAAGTAAAGAAGTAAAAACAAAGCAATTAAAATGCTAAATACCAAGGGCGATAAACGGGAGGAAAATCAGGGTAAGAAGATGGTCACGGATGAGGATCCCCTCGGGGTTACTAAAGTGCGAAGGATGTTGGATTAACATGCAAGTGGCTTGAAGGACCGAGAAAACCCTAGATTAGGTCAACCCGATGGTCACGGCAATTGACCCCTAATCCGGTACGAGTATTGAATACGGGTTATACCCGTATAATTCCTCCTACGATTGCAAAGGGCAAGATGGTTTTCTCAAGCTAAGGTTGAATCACACATGAGTAATTAACCTTAGAATTGGAGGGGTACAAATACCCGATGGTCACGGCGTATTTGTACGTATTTCCCTTCCAAGCTTGGTGAGTCTAATACTAGGGCAATGGTCATGCAACCTAGTATTGGCTAAGTATGGATACACAGAGTTCTCATGCATATCCAAGCATTCAAAAACACCAAACATGAATCACAAACAAGCTAACAAGCATGAATTAAACCAAAACATCCAAACATCACAAGTTCACCCCAAGGTTCACCCACATCCGGTGACCTTGGGGTTTTAGTTGCTCATAGTCTCCAAATACATGAATAAAAGCATGAAAATAACTAAACCCAACATAAAAGACCTCCCTCCAAATATTAGAGTCGAAGAAGCTTCCAAAGACGCCACTCGAAGGGGTGGCTTCCCGTCGTCTTCAACCTCAAGATTTGAAGCCCTAGAGGTAGATCCCGCACAAGAACGCGCTCTCCTCGCCGATTCTACCGTGGAAATGCCCTCCAAGCTCTCCTTCTTGGTCGGATTTGGAAGAGGTGGTGTCAAGCTTCAAGAAGAGCCAAGGTCCCCTTTCTTTCATGCCCTAAAAGCCCTTAAAAGGGTGAAAATCGCGACTTCTCACGGGCTGGCTCACGGCCGTGAGGTTGCCCGTGAGGCATCCAGAAAGTTCTGCAAGAAATTTACCTCGGGTGCTACAGTAACCCTGCTACAGTATTTATGCTACAGTGATTCCACTACAGTATTTATGCTACAGTACTGCTACAGTGAAGAACCCAAAAACGTCGTATTTGGTGTCGAATTCTTCCTAAATACGTTCTTGAGCTCATTTAGGGTCTGCAACACAAAATAAAGGGGTTTAGACTATAAAAAGGGCATCGACTTATCAAAAAGATAATAAAATAATACAAATAAATACGTATAAAATACGTATATTTAGACGTTTATCAAACATCCCCACACCTAAGCGTTTGCTTGTCCCCAAGCAAACAAACATGAAGAACAGGGGCAAGACGATAAACGGCTAAATATACGACCTCAAGCTCAACTGTACAGGACTCCACAAGCACAAATGGACAGAAATCAAGAAGTGAGTTGTTCAATGTATAGTCAAGTAATATTAGCTCTGTTTCATCCAAAGTGTTCCTGTGTGTGTGTGCTGACTCCCACCTTGACCTCCACACCCTGGATTACCCAGGATGTTTGTTCACCTCACTCAAATTGAAATTAGTGCTAGGAGTGCCAAACAAAAATCCTCTCAATAGCCAGTTAAAAATCTTTTGGTCCCCAAACGAAACTTTAACATCAAGTGAAGATAAGACAGGTTTCAGGCGCCCAAAGGTTTTTTTTTTTTTTTTTTTTTTTTTTTTTTTTTTGGAGTCCGCCTAACGTAGACTGCACAAAAATCTTTCAGCTGGATGCACATGCTGGCCAGGCACAAGAGCCACCCGACTTACTTGATTACAGATCTACATATACGCATTCATGCTTTTAGAAGCAGAGGAATACTGACATAGACTCAATTTTTCACTTTTTTTTTCACTTTTTTTTTTTTTTTTTCTACACAACCTAACTCAGGACGCCTGATCAACCACCTGCTAAAAACCTCACTTAAAAACCTTACTTAGGGTTAAAGCAAAAATAGGGGACTCAAAAGTTTTTTAAAGGACTATTGAAAGAGAAATTTGACATCCTAACACAAAATCAAAAAGATGGGTTAGAGTGTCAGAAGTGGAAGTTAGAGTGAGCAGGTATCAATGTACACTAAAGATGAAACAGAACTACATTCAAGTACATGTAAAGTACAACTCACTACTATCATTCTACCAAGCTATGAAGTCCTTAACAATAAAATCATAGCTATCATAGGTGAGTCAAGCATGCATTAAAATAAAATACTCCATCCCCACACCTAAAGCTGTACATTGTCCCCAATGTACATAAGTCAGCAGCACAGGGTGGGAAATAAATACAGAACAAAAATTTAAAGATGGAGTAAGAAACTTCCCCAATCCGTCGATGAAGTGCAAGACATGTGCGTGTGGACTTGGGGTAAATTATGTGGTGAGGGCCTGGAGTGTGGAACAGCTGTATCATCATCCTGAAAGCACAACAAAACTGATCACAACTCCAGAGACAAAAAATAATAAAGGAGGAGCGCGTACAAAAATAGTTCACAAATAACCAACAAAAGTTTAGCAGAGCAGGGGCCCTGACTAACTTAAAAGTACAACAGACAACAAAAGAAAAGAAAAACAAACAAGTTAGAAGAGAATAAAAGAAAACAAGGTGGTGGGAGTGTCCTGGGGTCTAGGGACCAGAAGGGAGTGAAGGTGTCGCGCAGGCTGTGGATGCAGATGGGGTACCGACTGAAGATGATGAACTACGCATACGGGATAGGATCTCAGCGGTATTGCTCTCTATATGGCTCAGTGATGTCGCCATGTCTCTGTGTCCCCTCTCGAGCCCCTGTAAACGCTCATAAACTTCCGAACGAAATGCCTCAAATCTTTCCTCAAGTGACCGCCGCACTCTGGGTCTGCGCTCCTGCTCTGGCTCTGAATCAGACTCAGATGCAGACTCTGTATCCTGAGATGGGTCGGGGTCTGGTACACTGGTACTCTCGCGCTGCACAAGTCTGTAGGTATTGCCCCGCCGCTCAACTAGACCAATACATGCAAGAGTCTGCATGCCAAGTGGTGTGATAGCACCAACAACTGTCATATCCTGCGTCCGGTCTATAAGGCCCATGCCTCTGATTATGCGGGTAATAAACGGTCCGGCAAAGATGGCCCCAAGGCGGACAAACTGTCCCTGATGTGCTAATGCCTCTGCTACAAGACGTCCCATGTGGAGGGGGTGTCGCTCTATAATGCTGTAGAGCATGAGTAGATCCATGCGTGATATCACGCCGGTTGAGTCCGGCCGACCCCCTATACCGCGTGTCAATAGTGCATGAATATATCTGTGCGCGGGGTTCCTCAGTTGAGACGCCTTCTTTGTTTTTGAGCAAGTGGCAATGGAAGCCCAATATGATGCGCTCGTCACGGGGTAGGGAAAAATCAACAGTAAGGTCTTTAAATTCAGATGTGCGCGTGTACGATTCGGGGTAGAGTCCCATAAGCACCCCTAATTGATCTTGTGTGACCCGGCGATGCTTCCCAAAGGCACGGAAAGAGATAGAGCTCGGTTGGCGGGTGAAGGGACAGTGTTTCGCAACCTCAACTGTGCTTAAGACTTCACGGGTAAGCTCTTTGTAAGTTGGCTCGTCGATAGAGAATAGTTTGTCCCAACCATGGTGAGAGATGAGTTCTAAAACGGTACCGTCCAAGCCCAAGCTCTTAAGCACGTCCCAATCTATCCTTCTAATGATGCCGAAGCTCTTGCGCGAAAGAAGCGCGAAACGGGACTTGTGATCCTCATTTTTGAACCTTGGTTGGTCGGGGGATGGGGTACGGTTATTTCGGGCCCTCTTGTGTGCTACTTTCTTTACCGGCATCCTACAAGACCAAAGGATCATCAATACAAGTAACTACAAGATAAGCAATGGCAAAATAATGAAGATTTCAAGGAAAATGCTCATTGCCACAGTAAATCCGAGAAAATTTTGCAAGAGTTTTTCTTGAAAAAGTTGCCAAAAATTTTTACAATCATACCAAATCATACTTAAGATACTCTTGCAACAAAAGAGAGCAAGATCCAAGTTTAAAATACCCCACAAACCCAAAAGAAATCAAGCCCTTGAGAGAAAGAACATTACCTAGCCCTAGGATATGTAGAGTAATCCCTTTGCAAAATCCGGCCAAAGGAGTGTTTTTTCTTCAAAATCTCTTCACCAAATTAGTTGAGGGGAGGAGGAGGGGGATTTAGAGCAACAAAAATGAAGAAAATCGGTGGAGAATGGAGGGGGAAATGAGAGAAAGTTTTGGAGAAGAAGAGTGAACAAGAGGAGCTTGAAAAGGGCCTCTTTAAAGACCCAACCCGTGAAGCCTCACGGGTGGGCTCACGGCCGTGAGCCCACCCGTGAGAAATCCCTGGATGGCTCACGGGTGAGCTCACGCCCGTGAGCTCACCCGTGAGCTTCCCCTGATTCCTTCAAGGGTGCACTCACGCATTTTCTCTTTATAAATCTTCGCATCTTCGTATGCACGCAACCGCCATTCATCTAATTCATTCAGCTGCAGCTTCCTTTGTTCCCCTGCTTGTGCAAGGTCAAAATTCATCGCCTTAATTGCCCAATAAGCTTTATGCTCGAGTTCCACCGGCAAGTGACAAGATTTCCCATAAACCAGACTGTATGGTGTTGTCCCCACAGGTGTCTTGTAGGCCGTACGATATGCCCAAAGTGTGTCATCTAGACGTTCGGACCAATCCTTCCGACTGTGTTCCACCGATTTCGCTAGAATTCTCTTTAACTCCCTATTTGTTACCTCGACTTGGCCGCTTGTTTGCGGGTGGTATGGAGTGGCTAGCCGATGATATACTCCATATCGTTTCAGTACCTTATCGAGCTGCATATTACAAAAATGAGTCCCTCTATCACTAATGATGATCCTGGGAGTACCAAAACAAGCGAACAGGCGCTTGAGAAATCTAACTACAGTTCTAGCGTCGTTTGTGTGGAGAGCTTGTGCCTCAACCCACTTGGACACATAATCCACGGCGACTAGAATGTATCGGTTTCCATTTGAGCTAGGGAATGGTCCCATAAAGTCAATACCCCAAACGTCGAATACTTCACAGAACTGAATAGGATTTTGAGGCATCTCGTCCCGTCTAGACAAATTACCAGCTCTTTGACATTTATCACAGCTTTGAACGAATGGATGAGAATCTTTAAATATGGTTGGTCAATAAAAACCTAAAGCCAACACTTTCTCTGCAGTTCGGCCTGCTGCATAATGACCACCAGTGGGTCCCGAGTGGCAATGAGTAAGAATGCTCCACCCTTCTTCCCTTGAAACACATCTTCGCACTGCATGGTCTGCACATACTCGGAACAGATATGGATCTTCCCAAAGGAAATTTTTCAGGTCGGCGAAAAACTTCTTCTTTTGCTGAAATGTGAGTCTGATAAGTGCTTGATTATATATATTTTATAATATCAGTTTATATGCATTGAGCATCACTTCTATCAGATTTTAGCATTAACAAGATGTGTTTTGTGTTCTTTGGTGCAAACAGGGCTTTGGAGACATGACATACAGGAAGAAGCAAAGATAGGGTGTGATGACACGTTTCAAGACCACAATCAGAAGCTGTGTTCATATGCATGGGGGTGTTGCCAACTTTCGGAGGAGTACAAGTCATTACACAAACCGAAAGGGCACAAAGGCAGTAGTACGCCCATGTCCCAGCTTCCGTACAAAGCAGAAGAAGGTTCTTGAGGATTTCAAAGCATAGAAAGCCACACACCCTACCACACGAGCGTGTGCCCGACCGTGTGGACTCCAAGGAAGACTTCGGGGAAAAAATCACTGTAGCAGTTTACTGTAGCGGTACTGTAGCAGAGTACTTCACACGCCCGTGTGGAATTTCCACACGGGCGTGTGGATGCCCGTGTGGATGCCCGCGTAAAGCCCCGAATTCAAATTATAAAAGCCGCCTTGTGATAATTTTTAGGGATCTTTTTTGGCCACTTTCGAGAGACAAGGCGGCTAGGGCTTGGAAGGAGTTCTTTGCGGCTTTGGGAAGCTTTCCTCACTAACTTGGATCGATTCCTCCTCCGTCATAGCGTCAAGGAAGCCATCGGCGACCTAGCTTCGGAGTGGATTCAATCCAGACGTGGAAACTACCCATCAAGACCATCATCACGGATTTAAGGGGGTTATTCTTTATGTCTTTGGAACTTATTTCTGAATTTATTATTTGTTTTGTGACTCGCTCCATGGAGAGCTAAACCCCTAGAGGGTATTCGGACATGTAAACCCTAGGATTCTTATTTTCATTAGATTTACTTTGTGTTTCTATTCGAATTTATCAGATTGAGTTTTACTCTTGAGTTCATAATGCTTGTTTGTGCTTTTGATTTCATTATTAATTGCCTTGCATGTTTTATTCAATCTAGTGAAGAGAGAGATCACCGGTAGGTTTAGAATTACCAAGAGTAAAGAGGGTTGAGAGGGTGAGCCGTGAGATAGCGGAGTGTCCCCTTTCCCTTCCGACAGATATTTCCTATCTCCATATTCCCTAAGTGTCAAGCAACCATATGTGGTGTGAGGCGTCGAGAGAATTCTCCGCCGGGACCTCGTAGGGGGTTAGGGATCTTCCACCTGGAGGCAGGGTTAGATCTACTTTTAGGAATTGGTCATATCTTTGGGATCCCTAGAGTTTTAAGCAGTCATATGTGGTGTGAGGCGTCGAGAGAATTCTCCGCCGGGACCTCGTAGGGGACTAGTTATCGGTGACCTGGAGGCAGGGGCCGTTATACCTTTGGATACCCACGACTCATTGTCTTCGTTTAGAAACACTTGTAATCCACATCCAACACCCGAATCCTAGGGGGAGCATTGTCCGGATACCTCACTTTTATTGATTGAGAACTCTTTTCCTTTTTATTTCCTGCGCACTTATGGTGACACTCTTAGTGTTGGCCATTAGATCATCACATACTACACTCATTAGGCTAGATAACAAAAGAGGGGCTATTACTAGTACTTCTGTTCCCTGTGGTTCGACAACCCGACCCTTTGGGTCCACTTTTATTACTTGACGACCCGTGCAGTTGCGGTAACGCAAGGGGTTGACACACATCACCCTGTTGTGTTGTTGCGGAGATGCATCAAGTTTTTGGCGCCGTTGCCGGGGAACAGGATATTAGGAACGCTAGTATTTTGTTACTTTAGCCATTCATTTATTTTTACTGTTTTTCTACTCCATCTTCTCTACTTTCATTATTCTCATTTTCTGATCTTGTGTCTTTTATTGTGCCCAAGGACTATGTTCAATACGAAGGAAATATTGGAGACATTGAAGGAAGTAATGGCGACGAATGAAGAGAAGGTGGAACAATTAGTTGCAACTTACAAGTGGAGCCACGAAGACTCGATCACTGGGTTCGGGAATTCATATCACGGTGCATATCTAGCTAGCTTACTAGACCAATTTGATAAGTCGGCAATCCTCTCTTTTAATGAAGAACCTGAAGTTAATCTGAAAGAAGCAATGACACAGTTTAATATGATCATGACAGAAAGTAATTCAGATGGAGATGATGATTCTATAGAAGATGCTGATCAAATCCTAGCGGCAGAAATTTGTAGCATTGGCATTCGAGAAGACTATCCTGAAGATTTAGAGATTGTCCCATCAGCCCAACCAGAGCTGGATGTATTCGAGGAGGAACCGGAAAATGAACACAAGGGTTTCGAAGAAATTGAGCAGAAACAGGGTAATCGATTACGGCCTTCAGTGGAAGAACCCCCTGAGCTGGAATTGAAGACATTACCTGACCATCTAGAGTACGCTTTCCTAGCCGAAGGGTCGAAGTTGCCGGTAATCATTGCTTCCAACCTCTCTGCATCACAGAAAGAAAAACTGGTGGTTTTATTGAAAGCACATAAAGCTGCTATTGCATGGAAGATTTCAGACATCAAAGGGATAAACCCATCCTTTTGCACGCATAAGATTCTGATGGAAGACAACTATAAAACAGTCATCCAACCTCAACGAAGGCTTAATCCAAACATGAAGGAGGTAGTAAAAGCAGAGGTGGTGAAGCTCCTTGATGCAGGCATTATTTACCCTATATCCGATAGTGCTTGGGTGAGTCCTACTCAAGTAGTGCCGAAGAAGGGGGGTATGACTGTGGTGAAGAACGAGCAAAACGAGCCGATACCCACACGTACGTACAAACCGGCCGGCGTGTGTGCATTGATTACCGAAGATTAAATGACGCCACAAGAAAGGATCATTTCCCTCTTCCTTTTATTGATCAAATGCTAGAGCGTCTCGCAGGTCATCAGTTCTATTGTTTTCTGGATGGCATGTCTGGGTATTTTCAGATCCCGATCGCCCCTGAAGATCAGGAGAAAACAACATTTACATGCCCCTATGGTACGTTTGCATACAGAAGGATGCCGTTCGGGTTATGTAATGCACCAGCCACATTTCAAAGATGCATGACAGCCATTTTTGATGAACTACTGGAGGATGTCATGGAGGTCTTCATGGATGACTTTTCTGTGTTCGGTGATTCTTTTGACGCATGTCTTAAGAACTTGGAAAGGGTACTCATGCGGTGCGAGGAAACGAATCTTGCCTTGAATTGGGAAAAGTGTCACTTCATGGTGCAAGAGGGGATAGTGCTGGGGCATAAAATCTCCAGCCAGGGAATCGAAGTGGACAGAGCAAAGATTGAAACAATAGAGAAGCTACCACCACCAACTAACGTCAAGGCTATTCGCAGCTTCTTGGGGCATGCAGGATTCTATCGGCGCTTCATAAAAGATTTTTCCAAGATCACGCGACCGCTTACCAAACTTTTGGAAAAGGATGTCCATTTTGAGTTTAATGATGAGTGTGTATCTGCTTTCAGCTTATTAAAGGAAAAACTTACTCATTCACCCATCCTAATCACGCCTGATTGGAACCTTCCCTTTGAGCTCATGTGTGATGCCAGTGACCATGCAGTTGGGGCTGTTTTGGGACAAAGAAGAGACAAACACTTTCAACCAATCTATTATGCAAGCAAGACATTGACAAGTGCCCAAGAGAATTATACAACTACCGAAAAGGAATTGTTGGCTGTAGTTTTCGCGTTTGATAAATTCAGACCCTATTTAATTTTATCTAGAGTGATTGTTTTCACAGACCATTCGGTCCTTCGTTATCTAATGAGCAAGGCTGATGCCAAACCAAGACTAATTCGTTGGATTTTGTTGTTGCAGGAATTTGATGTGGAAATCAAGGACAAGAGGGGTGCGAAAAATGCGCGGCAGATCATTTATCCCTACTGGAGGGTTTAGAAGATGATGAAGCCACTCATAATGAAATCAACGACTCATTTCCGAGAGGAGCACCTGTATGGAGTTCAAGATCAGTCAATATCCGATACTCCATGGTTCGCTGATTTTGCAAACTATCTTTCGGGCAAGGTTCTCCCCAAGGGACTCACATTTCAGCAAAAGAAGAAGTTTTTCGCCGACCTGAAAAATTTCCTTTGGGAAGATCCATATCTGTTCCGAGTATGTGCAGACCATGTAGTGCGAAGATGTGTTTCAAGGGAAGAAGGGTGGAGCATCCTTACTCATTGCCACTCGGGACCTACTGGTGGTCATTATGCAGCAGGCCGAACTGCAGAGGAAGTGTTGGCTGCAGGTTTTTATTGGCCAACCATATTTAAAGATGCTCATCAATTCGTTCAAAGCTGTGATAAATGTCAAAGAGCTGGTAATTTGTCTAGACGGGATGAGATGCCTCAAAATCCTATTCAGTTCTGTGAAGTATTCGACGTTTGGGGTATTGACTTTATGGGACCATTCCCTAGCTCAAATGGAAACCGATACATTCTAGTCGCCGTGGATTATGTGTCCAAGTGGGTTGAGGCACAAGCTCTCCCCACAAACGACGCTAGAACTGTAGTTAGATTTCTCAAGCGCTTGTTCGCTCGTTTTGGTACTCCCAGGATCATCATTAGTGATAGAGGGACTCATTTTTGTAATGTGCAGCTTGATAAGGTACTGAAACGATATGGAGTGTATCATCGGCTAGCCACTCCATACCACCCGCAAACAAGCGGCCAGGTCGAGGTAACAAACAGGGAGTTAAAGAGAATTCTAGCGAAATCGGTGGAACACAGCCGAAAGGATTGGTCCGAACGTCTCGATGACACACTTTGGGCATATCGTACGGCCTACAAGACACCAGTGGGAACAACACCATACAGCTTGGTTTATGGAAAATCTTGTCACTTACCGGTGGAACTCGAGCATAAAGCTTACTGGGCAATCAAAGCGATGAATTTTGACCTCGCACAAGCCGGAGAACAAAGGAAGTTGCAGCTGAATGAATTAGATGAATGGCGGTTGCGTGCATACGAAAATGCAAAGATTTATAAAGAGAAAATGCGTCGGTGGCATGATAAGCACATCAAATTGCAGAAAGGGTTCAATGAAGGCGACTTGGTGTTACTTTTCAATTCTCGTTTGAGATTATTCCCAGGAAAATTAAAATCGAGATGGTCAGGACCTTATACAGTGACTCAAGTATCACCGCACGGGGCGGTTGAAATCACTCACCCAGAAAAAGGGACGTTTAAGGTGAACGGGCACAGGTTGAAGCGCTATTTTTCAGCGAAGAAGCAGTTGCAGGAAAGGAGGTATTTCACTTGCATGAGCCCCCATAGAGGAACAGGTACGTCGAGCTAATGACGTAAAACAAGCACTTCTTGGGAGGTAACCCAAGTCATTTTATTGCTTTCGTAGTTAGTTTTTCAATTCTGCAGTAATAATTGGCTTGAGTAGGCGACTTTGCGTTAATTCTGTCGTTGCTGTGTTTTTATTGTTTATTCTTGGTGTTTCATGATAATTATACATGTGTGGCTTGATCTAGATTGATTTAGAGATTTAAAGTTAAGGAATTGGCCTTGTGCTTAAGTGTTTCATGTTTTGCTGAAAATCCACAAGGGCAGGCACAAGGGGGTGTGAGTGCCCCTGTGCCTTGCTGAAAAATTGAAAAAACATGAAACAGAAGGGCACAAGGGCACTCACACGGGCGTGTGGGTGCCCCTGTGACCTTCCTGAGGAGCCACACGCCCATGTGGCTCATCCACATGGGCGTGTGAGACCTGAAAACCCATTTTTCAGGTTTCCAGAGAGGCACAAGGGCAGCCACACGCCCGTGTGGCTGCCCCTGTGGATTTTCCAGGTCCACAAGGGCACTCACACGCCCGTGTGAGTGCCCCTGTGGCCTTCTGTCTCGAGTTTTTAATCCACACCGGCACTCACACGCCCGTGTGAGTGCCCTTGTGGCGTTCTGGCGTCGATTTTTGAAGGCACAAGGGCGTGTGGCTCATCCACACGCCCATGTGGCCAATCCACAAGGGCGTGTGAGACCCTCACACGCCCATGTGGTTTATAAAGGAGATGAGAAGGCCTTGAACTTTCATTCAAACCTTCGCGCCTTTTCTCCTTCCGACGCCTCCACACAAAGAGACGCATCTCTTGGGTTCCTAACGCCTCTCCTTAGCATATTTAAGGATTCTTGGGTGTTTTTCCGGCGATTTCCATCTTCTTCTTCATCAAAAATCTCCGGTAAGCTCCAAGTTTTTCTAGTTCTTGCCATGAATTTTGAATTTCAGATCTGGTGAGTTGTTGATGTTTTATGCATAAATCTTCCATGAGAACTATCATAATATGCATGTTTGTCGATTTAGGGGTAGTTTTTGATGTGGAAACCACCCAACCATGGCTTCTTGGCCATGGTCGGGCATCCACACGGGCGTGTGGCCCATCCACACGCCCGTGTGGATGAGGATGATGACCCACAAGGGCGTGTGGATCATCCACACGCCCATGTGGATTTCTGCACAGTGGAATTTTGCACTAACTTGCCCTGATTTTCACAGATATGGCCCCTAGGACCAAGAAGGTCACCCACAAGCGCTCTCGCGCCGCTCGGGAGCCTTCTCCTCCCGAGGAACTGGAGTTCGCCGTCCCTGAGCATCAACAGCGATATGAGCGCTTACAGCGTCTCAAATTCGGATAGGCGCTTGATCGATTGGAAGGCACTCGAGGAGATTGACTTGGCCGATGAGGTGCGCGAGCTTACCGCTGTGGGAGGCTGGGACCGGCTCCTTACTATTCGTGATCCCACTTATCGTGAGCTCACACTGGAGGTCTTGTCCTCGTTCGACTTCGACCGCGCTCGCCATGATTTTGAGAGGGAGGACACGATCCGCTTCAGGCTATTCGGTCAGTACCACTCCATGAGCCTCACGCAGTTCTCTGTTTTTCTCGGTTTATATGACAGAGACTATGTTCACAAGGGGGAGTACGAGCAACTCATCGTCGATTACCCTATTGGACTCACCCCGAGTCGTGCGTACGGGACCATATGCGGAGGTTTCCAGTACGAGCCGGGATCTTCTAAGGCCACCATGCTCAGCCGTCCGGCCTACAGGTATATACATTCTATTTTCAGCAGGACCGTGACGGGACGAGGCGACAGCACTGGAGTTTTGAGCCGCCTCGACTTGCTTTACCTATACACCATGGTCCAGAACATCCCCATGCATTTAGGCTTTGTTGTGGCGGATTACCTCCGCCATCAAAGCCATTACGTGCGGGTCGGTGTGATCTTTTCAGGAGTATACATTACCCGACTCGTTCGTGGCTTGGGGTTGTCCGAGGCACTTCGAGGGATGGAGAGGATCAGCATACCAGCACCCTTGGGGCTTGCATCTCTCCGAGCCATGCGTATGGTGAAGAAGACGAGCACTGGCCGTTATATACTCGCAGTGGAGGCTGAGGAGGAGGAGTCAGAAGAGGAGGCAGCCGACCCAGCAGACGCTCCTGATTCACCGGCACCCACAGCTGTGCCGATGGACACCGAGGCCCCCGCATCCGAGCCGAGGCGAGCAGCCCTCCACTCGAGCCGGTGACCGTTTGGCGAGGCTCGAGGTGGCGTTGGAGCTCTCCCGGGGGACATGGCGACCGTGCTCGCCAACCGAGTCCATGATGATGTCGCAGCTTGTCCATCATTCGACATCTTACGGAGAGCGACACAAAGATTCGAGGCGACGATATCAGCACCACCAGCACCACCAGGCACCACCAGGCGACACCCAGCGAGTTTCCTCGACGCATGAGGCGTCCTTGAGTCATTTTATTTTATCTTCTGTATTTTTATTTTCTGTAGTTTTATTTTCAGCATGCTAGTTGAGACTCTGTCTTTTATTTCTGTCATTTTTATTTTGTGGTTCTAGTATTTTTTCGTTGTTTTATTTTCTAATCTTGTTGAGCTTCATTGAACCCCCTGAATCCGCAGATAGTCTTGAGAGTCTTGGGAAATGGAAATCAAGTTATGCACATGGCCGTGTGACTAGGTCACACGGCCGTTTCACCTCCAAATGCCCGTTGAGCCAAACACACCCTTGTACGAGATTCCACCAACTATTTCACTTGGAATTCAGGGGAGTATTATTTTGATTTTTGCACACCCTCACATGCTTTGTTTTCAGAATTTATAATTTTATTGTGCTTGCATGTGTACATTGGGGACAATGTACATCTTAAGTGTGGGGGAGGGATCACTTTATACACCACTTTATTGTCTGTTTTCATTATATATGCTCATGCAACCTATGAAGGTTCACTTTAAGGTTAAGAGTTAGATTCTAGACTATAGGGGAGCTTCGAACACTAGATTTCATCATGCTCTAGTTGTCATCCAATTTTTTGAGAAATTTTTGTCCGATTGCCATTTATGCACTTTACTCACTCATTAGACCTATAGAAGCTCTAGTTTAATGTTTTGAGACTTGTTAGTAGTTGTTTTATTCGAAAAAAAAAAAAAAAAAAAAAAAAATTGTGAATTCTTTCGTGTATATAGGGGGTGAAAAGAGCTACTACCCTTGATTGTATGCAGCTACTCTCATAAGTCGGATACTAGTTATGCCCTAATGAGAAAAAGAGCTATCACAGGGGATATGTGAAAGCTAGCACCCTCGGTAGAAAGAGCTACCATCTCTAAAGTTTGAAAGCCACTCGGGAGGCCGCCTGAGAAAGGGCTACCTTGGAGATTGTGTGCAGCTACTACCATTCTTTTTGCTATTATATGAGTCTCGAGCAATAAAAACTGTAAGTAGTGGACATAGAGTCGAATTGAGATGAGTTTTTCCACACACACACGCTTTCGGATTTCTTTTTCTTTCTTGTCATTGGATTGTTTTCTAGAGCATTGACTGAGCTGTTTGGTGTTAAATAGTTTTTCCCTTTTGTTATAGAATCATACTCTCATACTTTCTAGTGAACCTGAGGCCAAGCACTTATCCTTTCTTTCCTTGTAATGAATGTTTAGTTTGCTTGAGGACAAGCAAAAGCTTAAGTGTGGGGGAGTTTGATAAGTGCTTGATTATATATATTTTATAATATCAGTTTATATGCATTGAGCATCACTTCTATCAGATTTTAGCATTAACAAGGTGTGTTTTGTGTTCTTTGGTGCAAACAGGGCTTTGGAGACATGACATACAGGAAGAAGCAAAGATAGGGTGTGATGACACGTTTCAAGACCACAATCAGAAGCTGTGTTCATATGCATGGGGGTGTTGCCAACTTTCGGAGGAGTACAAGTCATTACACAAACCGAAAGGGCACAAAGGCAGTAGTACGCCCATGTCCCAGCTTCCGTACAAAGCAGAAGAAGGTTCTTGAGGATTTCAAAGCATAGAAAGCCACACACCCTACCACACGAGCGTGTGCCCGACCGTGTGGACTCCAAGGAAGACTTCGGGGAATTCACACGCCCGTGTGGAATTTCCACACGGGCGTGTGGATGCCCGTGTGGATGCCCGCGTAAAGCCCCGAATTCAAATTATAAAAGCCGCCTTGTGATAATTTTTAGGGATCTTTTTTGGCCACTTTCGAGAGACAAGGCGGCTAGGGCTTGGAAGGAGTTCTTTGCGGCTTTAGGAAGCTTTCCTCACCAACTTGGATCGATTCCTCCTCCGTCATAGCGTCAAGGAAGCCATCGGCGACCTAGCTTCGGAGTGGATTCAATCCATACGTGGAAACTACCCATCAAGACCATCATCACGGATTTAAGGGGGTTATTCTTTATGTCTTTGGAACTTATTTCTGAATTTATTATTTGTTTTGTGACTCGCTCCATGGAGAGCTAAACCCCTAGAGGGTATTCGGACATGTAAACCCTAGGATTCTTATTTTCATTAGATTTACTTTGTGTTTCTATTCGAATTTATCAGATTGAGTTTTACTCTTGAGTTCATAATGCTTGTTTGTGCTTTTGATTTCATTATTAATTGCCTTGCATGTTTTATTCAATCTAGTGAAGAGAGAGATCACCGCTAGGTTTAGAATTACCAAGAGTAAAGAGGGTTGAGAGGGTGAGCCGTGAGATAGCGGAGTGTCCCCTTTCCCTTCCGACAGATATTTCCTATCTCCATATTCCCTAAGTGTCAAGCAACCATATGTGGTGTGAGGCGTCGAGAGAATTCTCCGCCGGGACCTCGTAGGGGGTTAGGGATCTTCCACCTGGAGGCAGGGTTAGATCTACTTTTAGGAATTGGTCATATCTTTGGGATCCCTAGAGTTTTAAGCAGTCATATGTGGTGTGAGGCGTCGAGAGAATTCTCCGCCGGGACCTCGTAGGGGACTAGTTATCGGTGACCTGGAGGCAGGGGCCGTTATACCTTTGGATACCCACGACTCATTGTCTTCGTTTAGAAACACTTGTAATCTACATCCAACACCCGAATCCTAGGGGGAGCATTGTCCGGATACCTCACTTTTATTGATTGAGAACTCTTTTCCTTTTTATTTCCTGCGCACTTGTGGTGACACTCTTAGTGTTGGCCATTAGATCATCACATACTACACTCATTAGGCTAGATAACAAAAGAGGGGCTATTACTAGTACTTCTGTTCCCTGTGGTTCGACAACCCGACCCTTTGGGTCCACTTTTATTACTTGATGACCCGTGCACTTGCGGTAACGCAAGGGGTTGACACACATCACCCTGTTGTGTTGTTGCGGAGACGCATCAGAGTCCCTTTGGGAGAACCTTGCCCGAAAGATAGTTTGCGAAATCAGCAAACCATCGAGTATCAGATATTGACTGATCTTGAACTCCATACAGGTGCTCCTCTGGAAATGAGTCGTTGATTTCATTATGAATGGCTTCATCATCTTCTAAACCCTCCAGCCGGGATAAGTGATCTGCTGCCAGATTTTCTGCACCCCTCTTGTCCTTGATTTCCACATCAAATTCCGGCAACAACAAAATCCAACGAATTAGTCTTTGTTTGGCATCAGCCTTGCTCATTAGATAACGAAGGGCCAAATGGTCTGTGAAAACAATCACTCTAGATAAGATTAAATAGGGTCTGAATTTATCAAACGCAAAAACTACAGCCAACAATTCTTTTTTGGTAGTTGTATAATTCTCTTGGGCACTTGTCAATGTCTTGCTCGCATAATAGATTGGTTCAAAGTGTTTGTCTCTTCTTTGTCCCAACACAGCCCCAACTGCATGGTCACTGGCATCACACATGAGCTCAAAGGGAAGGTTCCAATCAGGCGTGATAAGGATGGGTGAATGAGTAAGTTTTTCCTTTAATAAGCTGAAAGCAGATACACACTCATCATTAAACTCAAAATGGACATCCTTTTCCAAGAGTTTGGTAAGCGGTCAAGTGATCTTGGAAAACTCTTTTATGAAGCGGCGATAGAATCCTGCATGCCCCAAGAAGCTGCGAATTGCCTTGACGTTAGTTGGTGGTGGTAGCTTTTCTATTGTTTCAATCTTTGCTCTGTCCACTTCGATTTCCTGGCTAGAGATTTTATGCCCCAGCACTATCCCCTCTTGCACCATGAAGTGACACTTTTCCCAATTCAAGGCAAGATTCGTTTCCTCGCACCACATGAGTACCCTTTCCAAGTTCTTAAGACACGCGTCAAAAGAATCACCGAACACAGAAAAGTCATCCATGAAGACCTAAATGACATCCTTCTGTACGGAAACGTACCATAGGGGCATGTGAATGTTGTTTTCTCCTGATCTTCAGGGGCGATCGGGATCTGAAAATACCCAGACATGCCATCCAGAAAACAATAGAACTGATGACCTGCGAGACGCTCTAGCATTTGATCAATAAAAGGGAGAGGGAAATGATCCTTTCTTGTGGCGTCATTTAATCTTCGGTAATCAATGCACACTTGCCAACCGGTTACTGTACGTGTGGGTATCAGCTCGTTCTGCTCGTTCTTCACCACAGTCATACCCCCCTTCTTCGGCACTACTTGAGTAGGACTCACCCAAGCACTATCAGATATAGGGTAAATAATGCCTGCATCTAGGAGCTTCACCACCTCTGTTTTTACTACCTCCTTCATGTTTGGATTAAGCCTTCGTTGAGGTTGGATGATTGTTTTATAGTTGTCTTCCATCAGAATCTTATGCGTGCAAAAGGATGGGTTTATCCCTTTGATGTCTGAAATCTTCCATGCAATAGCAGCTTTATGTGCTTTCAATAAAGCCACCAGTTTTTCTTTTTGTGATGCAGAGAGGTTGGAAGCAATGATTACCGGCAACTTCGACCCTTCGGCTAGGAAAGCGTACTCCAGATGGTCAGGTAATGTCTTCAATTCCAGCTCGGGGGGTTCTTCCACTGAAGGCCGTAATCGATTACCCTGTTTCTGCTCAATTTCTTCGAAACCCTTGTGTTCATTTTCAGGTTCCTCCTCGAATACATCCAGTTCTGGTTGGGCTGATGGGATAATCTCTGAATCTTCAGGTTGGTCTTCTCGAATGCCAATGCTACAAATTTCTGCTGCTAGGATTTGATTAATATCTTCTATAGAATCATCATCTCCATCTGAATTACTTTCTGCCATGATCATATTAAACTGTGCCATTGCTTCTTTCATATTAACTTCAGGTTCTTCATTAAAGGAGAGGATTGCCGACTTATCAAATTGGTCTAGTAAGCTTGCCAGATATGCACCGTGATATGAATTCCCGAACCCAGTGATCGAGTCTTCTTGGCTCCATTTGTAAGTTGCAACTAATTGTCCTACCTTCTCTTCATTCGTCGCCATTACTTCCTTCAATGTCTCGAATATTTCCTTCGTATTGAACATAATCCTTGGGCACAATAAAAGACACAAGATCAGTGTAAGACAATAAAAGTAGAGAATATGGAAAAGAAAAACAGTAAAAATAAATGAATGGCTAAAGTAACAAAATACTAGCGTTCCTAATATCCTGTTCCCCGGCAACGGCGCAAAAAACTTGATGCGTCTCCGCAACAACACAACAGGGTGATGTGTGTCAACCCCTTGCGTTACCGCAAGTGCACGGGTCGTCAACTAATAAAAGTGGACCCAAAGGGTCGGGTTGTCGAACCACAGGGAACAGAAGTACTAGTAATAGCCCCTCTTTTGTTATCTAGCCTAATGAATGTAGTGTTTGATGATCTAATGGCCAACACTAAGAGTGTCACCACAAGTGCGCAGGAAATAAAAGGAAAAGAGTTCTCAATCAATAAAACTGGGGTATCCGGACAATGCTCCCCCTAGGATTCGGGTGTTGGATGTAGATTACAAGTGTTTCTAAACGAAAACAATGAGTCGTGGGTATCCAAAGATATAACAGCCCCTGCCTCCAGGTTGCCGATAACTAGTCCCCTACGAGGTCCCGGCGGAGAATTCTCTCGACGCCTCACACCACATATGACTGCTTAAAACTCTAGGGATCCCAAAGATATAACCAATTCCTAAAAGTAGATCTAACCCTGCCTCCAGGTGAAAGATCCCTAACCCCCTACGAGGTCCCGGCGGAGAATTCTCTCGACGCCTCACACCACATATGGTTGCTTAACACTTAGTGAATATGGAGATAGGAAATATCTGTCGGAAGGGAAAGGGGACACTCCGCTATCTCACGGCTCACCCTCTCAACCCTCTTTACTCTTGGTAATTCTAAACCTAGCGGTGATCTCTCTCTTCACTAGATTGAATAAAACATGCAAGGTAATTAATAATGAAATCAAAAGCACAAAAAAGCATTAAGAACTTAAGAGTAAAACTCGAACTGATAAATTCGAATAGAAACACAATGTAAATCTAATGAAAATAAGAATCCTAAGGTTTACATTTTCGAATACCCTCTAGGGGTTTAGCTCTCCATGGAGCGAGTCACAAAACAAATAATAAATTGAGAATAATGTTCCAAAGACATAAAGAATAACCCCCTTAAATCTGTGATGATGGTCTTGATGGGTAGTTTCCACGTCTGGATTGAATCCACTCCGAAGCTAGGTCGCCGATGGCTTCCTTGACGCTATGAGGGAGGAGGAATCGATCCAAGTTGGTGAGGAAAGCTTCCCAAAGCCGCGAAGAACTCCTTCCAAGCCTTAGCCGCTTGTCTCTCGAAAGTGGCCGAAAAGATCCCTCAAAATTATTACAAGGCGGCTTTTATAATTTGAATTCGGGGTTTTACGCGGGCATCCACACGGGCATCCACACGCCCGTGTGGAAATTCCACACGGGCGTGTGAATACTGTTGCTACAGTACTTTTGCTACAGTACTTCGCTCGTGTGGTAGGGTGTGTGGCTTTCTATGCTTTGAAATCCTCAAGAACCTTCTTCTGCTTTGTACGGAAGCTGGGACATGGGCGTACTACTGCCTTTGTGCCCTTTCGGTTTGTGTAATGACTTGTACTCCTCCGAAAGTTGGCAACACCCCCATGTATATGAACACAACTTCTGATTGTGCCCTTGAAACGTGTCATCACACCCTATCTTTGCTTCTTCCTGTACGTCATGTCTCCGAAGCCCTGTTTGCACAAAAGAACACAAAACACACCTTGTTAATGCCAAAACCTGATAAAAGTGATGCTCAATGCATGTAAACTGATATTATAAAATATATATAATCAAGCACTTATCAATTGCGAATTATTTAGCAGGAGGAGTGATCCCTGAAACATTCTCATATCAGCAAAAGAAAAAATTCCTGTCCGATGTCAAACATTACGTTTGGGACGATCCACATTTATACAAGCTGTGTGCCGATGAGATGATACGTCGATGTGTTTCCCGAGAGGAAGGTCGGCGCATCTTATCCCAATGCCATGCTGGGGTAGTTCGAGGGCATTTTGGCCCAAATCGAACTATTGAGAAGGTTCTAGCAACGGGTTTCTTCTGGCCCTCACTTTTCCGGGATGCAAGGGCTATGATAGAATCATGCGACGCTTGTCAGCGGGATGGAAACTTATCTAAACGTGATGAGATGAAGCAGACACCAATTCAACAATGTGAAGTTTTTGATGTTTGGGGTATTGATTTTATTGGACCATTTCCGTTTTCGAATGGTTGTCGGTATATATTGGTCGCTATAGATTATGTGTCTAAATCGGTGGAGGCCCAAGCATTACCTACTAACGACGCAAGAGTGGTCGTGAAGTTTTTGAGAAGGTTATTCGCTCGCTTTGGATGTCCAAGAGCCATTATCAGTGATCGGGGTGCTCACTTTTGCAATGCACAGTTCGAAAGAATTTTGACACGACTTGGGGTGACTCATCGCATTGCTACAGCCTACCACCCTCAAACCAGTGTGCAACTGGAAGTCACCAACAGGGAAATAAAAAGAATACTAGAGAAAAGGGTTCAGTTTGACAGGAAGGATTGGTCTGACAAGCTGGAAGAAGCTCTGTGGGCATACCGAACTGCATACAAAAGTCCCACATGTCACTGATGAGTGCATTATATATATATATTTCATATGCATTACACCTGATATTTACTTGTCCTTTTGCTATTACTTGTTTAGTTCGGTGCTATTTAGGGTATTTTGTGTTTATTGTGCAGATATTTAGGTCCTGGAGCAAGTAGAAGGGATTTAGAGTAGAATTCACATCAAAAGGACCTAAAAAGAAGTTCGCCAAGCCAAGCACGGCCTCAACACGGGCGTGCTATTGGCCGTGCAATTCACAGGAATTGAAAGAACGAAGAAGCACGGTCAGAATGCCCTAAGCACGTTCGTGCAATGCCAACACGGCCTCAACACGGGCGTGCTCCACCCAGTGCAAATTACAGGCTGCCGAATTTTCGGGGGGTAATCACTGTAGCCAAGTACTGTATCAAAAGTACTGTAGCACTGAGAACTCAGAAACCCGCAATCTGCATGGGCTGAAGCACGGCCTCAACACGGCCGTGCTGAATTATGCACGCCCGTGCTGAATTAAGCACGGCCGTGCTTGCATCGGGAATGACTTTTTAAGGCCGAATTTAGGGTTTCTTGAGAGGCTTTTTGTTGAGGATTTTCTTCTCCCCTTTGGGGGAGGCGGCGGAGTAGTAGAGAGTCACCTTCAAGGGCTAGATTTAGACCAAGAGATCGTCGTATGAGTGGAGGAGCGTTGGCAAGATCATCATCGGACACTCTCCGATGAAGATTGTGAAGCAAGAAGGGAGTTGATGAATTTCATCTCATTCTCTTGTTATTTACCTTGTGTTTCTTGTAGAATCATGAGGGGCTAATCGTTTTTCGGTGCCCCGGTTTAAGAACTTGGTAGTTGTTGTATTTGAATGTTTTTATTGCAATGTTTATGGAGTCTCTAATTCTCTCTGTTAGATCTTTGGTTGTTTACTTGAATGTTGGTTATTGAGTGGCATTGATTGCTTAATTTCTTGATTTCCTCTTAGCTTGTATATCTCATTGATTGATACAAGAAGTGAAATTGGGCTCTCACTCCCAATCCCACTATATCCACATTAGGGCAACAAGACTCTAAAACATAGGGATGATGAGACGCACCTGATAAACATTGCGAGAATTCGAGTATAATTGACACCAAGTGACTACTCTGGGACACTACTCTTTTGTTGGGATCTCTTGTCACCTTAACCCTGTCTCTCTTCTGTTTATCCTCACTTTCTTATTTTTATTTATAATTAAATCTCAAACCAACTAGTGAGCTTCTAATACTAACGTCCTACTCAATATCTAACCAAATCGAGAATGAAGGAATTGACTTTGGACTGACTTTGAGGAAGTTGAGGGAATGGAACGTTCACCAAGGGAAGATTTAGGATTGACTCGATGGAGGAGATGGGGCCCCGGGGTTGGGTTTCTGACGTTCACTAACTCAGTCTTTCTCAGTAATTATCAGGGATGTCTTCAGTTCTAAACCTAGCTATGCTATAAGCATGTGGTTTCTAGCGCTGCCGAGCCCTAAGTTGAACTCCCTCTGCTTGCAACAATCAATAAAGATTCACAAACCTAGATAGGAGAACCAAACTACCAAGCATCAAGCACTAAACGACATACAAGATAGCCAATAAACTTGATTTATTGAAATGAACAAGACAATCATCAAAACTGCAAGTAAAGACTACGAGTTCGAGCTACAACGTCATACAACCAACCCCGGGGCTCCCTTAAGAGTTTAGCCCCTCATTATAACAACCAACAAACACAATGCCAAAGAAATTACAAGACAAGGAATTGAAAACTCACTAATTTCTTGCATCCTTGAGGTTGTCGAAGGATCTATGATGTCGCGTAATCTCCCTCCGATCGGCCTACCATACGCTTGGCATTCCCTTGATGAGGCTGAGGATGAATCCCCCAGGCTCTCCCTTTCTTTCTCCCAAAGATCGCCCACCAAAAGTCCCTCAAAAACCTAAGTTTTTAGGGTTTTAAAGTTTTCCCGATGTGAGCACGGGCGTGCTGAAGCCGTGCAGATTACGGCCAAATAATTCTTCAGAAAACTCTCAAACTTGTAATCTGCACGGGGAACAGCACGGGCGTGCTTAGGCCGTGCTGAGGCTTTGCACGACCGTGCTCAGCGAACTCTGGCTGTGCTGATCTATGGCCGCATTCTCCTGTAATTTTCACGGGAAGCAGCACGGGCGTGCTTCGACCGTGCTGAGGTTTTCACACCCGTGCTCAGCGGACTCAGGCTGTGCTGAATCGCAGTTGAATTCTTCTGCATTTTGCCTGGGGAACAGCACGGGCGTGCTAAAACCGTGCTGAGCTTGATGAGGTTTCTTCTAAGTCCTTTAGCTTCTAAAATTGTTCCAAAAGAGCTTCTTTTTACTTCAGGACTTTGATATCTGCATGACGAACAACGAATACCTCAAATAGCACCGTACTTGGAGAATTATAGCCAAAACATTCAATAATGATGGAGATATAGCATGCAATATATATATATATGAAATGCGCTCATCAATGAGTCATTTTTTGATGTCGAGAAACCCTTGGAGAGCTTTTGAAATCTTCGATCAAAGCAGAACGAGCGAGCATGACTGCCTTCGTGCCCTTTTACAAAAATTGTCTTGAAACCTTTAGAAGTTGGCACATACTCTCTTGTTTGACCCGATTTGTATCTTATACTTTGTGTTTGCACAAAATGACTCCACTCGGCACCATCATGACCTATTTTTGCTTTTCTTCGCATAAACCTTCTTCACAACCCTAATTGCATAAAAGAACACAAAAAAACACGAAATAAGAATTATAACCTGAAAAATGTGATGCTCATGCATGGAAAACATCTCAAATAATATGTACATGCAAACAGTTATCAGACGCTCAAATCTTCATCAAAGGAGGTCATTTTGGAGATAAATTGAGGGGAATAAGACGAGAGAACTCGAGGATCTTCATGCCAGAGCGTGCTGATGTGGATTCAGCGAGAGTTCTTAGTGTTTTTGTTGATATACTCTTTATTGTTGGAACTTTCCTTCTTTATCATGTCGAACTAAACCTCCCAAGGCCATTGGACAACCGGTGAACCTTGGGAGGAATACTTGTATTGGATGTTGTACTTTTAATTCAATGAATGCATGGTTTGTCATTTGGTTTCATGCTTTGTGTACTTAATTGTAGTGAATTGCATGAGAACTCTGCATTTCATCTTATTAATTGTGCTTGGATGCGCGACGTGCGATCTCGCATTAGATCCACATAGTATGAAGGGGGATCCATTGTACCAGTACACCGAAGGTTCCGGGTGCCAGTAGCCTCCCGTAGGTTGTAGAGTTCATCTTAGCACAATTTCTTATAGATAACTCTAGCTAATGCTCCTTAGGCCCAATGGCATCATGTGAGTATCCTTAGGATAAAGGAACTTGTACTGGATTAGGGCTACACTTCGGAGGTTCAGGGTAGTCGACTTCTGAGCCTAGACGGACCAACGTGTTACAATCCATGCATGCATTTCCTGTTATCACATCATACTTACTTGTATTTTTCCACGGGGAATCCTCGCCAGGGGCCTTATCTTCTCAATTTGATTTCTTCTCGATGTGTGCAACCTGTCAGTAGTTAAAGCTTTTATTGTTGGTTTTAATTTCATTTCTTTGCAACAACCTCTGTTTCGATTTGACTAAACAACTGTTCGAAGAGGAAATAATAGTGGATCTCGGGACCCTACGGAATACGACCCTCTTGTGAACGCACAAGCGGTATTACTTGACGACCCATACACTTGCGGCCAGGGAGCCGTGTGCCCACTTTTTAGCGACACGATCGGCCACCATCAAGTTTTTGGCGCCGTTGCCGGGCACTCCGAGAACATTAGGAAAACTCATAGACATTGGCTTAGTCAATTTCTTTTTTTTTCTTGTGTCTTTACTCTTTTGTTGCATTTTATTTTCACTGTTTATTCTCTTCCTTGGTTGTTATTTGTTTTATCAGTGGAACTTGGGCTTACATTGGATATTTGTTTACTCACCTTCCTCACTCACTAGTGTCCACTTCCTTGCAGCTTGGGGGATTTTATGACCCGTGACAACCCCACGGGTTATATCGAGGTTGACGAAGTGATCGAGAGAACCTTGCGCAGGAGGTTAAGGGAAGCTTTGAGCTCCTCTAGGTTTCCCGTGGAAGCATCAATTGACCTTCTACCTAGTGAAGAAGGAACATCGAACAGTATGGCAGAACAGAGGAGGACACTTTCGGATTATAAACGACTATAGTATACTGGGGAGGAATCGTGTATACAGATGCCCGCTGCAGTAGCAAACAATTTTGACTTGGCAAGACCCATTGCCATGATACAGAATTCCGTGCAGTTCGATGGTGATGCGTCTCCGCAACAACACAACATGGTGATGTGTGTCAACCCCTTGCGTTACCGCAAGTACACGGGTCGTCAAGTAATAAAAGTGGACCCAAAGGGTCGGGTTATCGAACCACAAGGAACAGAAGTACTAGTAATAGCCCCTCTTTTGTTATCTAGCCTAAACAATGTAGTGTGTGACGATCTAATGGCCAACACTAAGAGTGTCACCACAAGTGCGCAGGAAATAAAAGGAAAAGAGTTCTCAATCAATAAAAGTGAGGTATCCGGACAATGCTCCCTCCAGGATTCGGGTGTTGGATGTAGATTACAAGTGTTTCTAAACGAAAACAATGAGTCGTGGGTATCCAAAGGTATAACGGCCCCTGCCTCCAGGTCGCCGATAACTAGTCCCCTGCGAGGTCCCGGCGGAGAATTCTCTCGACGCCTCACACCACATATGACTGCTTAAAACTCTAGGGATCCCAAAGATATAACCAATTCCTAAAAGTAGATTTAACCCTGCCTCCAGGTGAAAGATCCCTAACCCCCTACGAGGTCCCGGCGGAGAATTCTCTCGACGCCTCACACCACATATGGTTGCTTGACACTTAGGGAATATGGAGATAGGAAATAGCTGTCGGAAGGGAAAGGGGACACTCCTCTATCTCACGGCTCACCCTCTCAACCCTCTTTACTCTTGGTAATTCTAAACCTAGCGGTGATCTCTCTCTTCACTAGATTGAATAAAACATGCAAGGCGATTAATAATGAAATCAAAAGCACAAACAAGCATTAAGAACTCAAGAGCAAAACTCAAACTGATAAATTCGAATAGAAACACAATGTAAATCTAATGAAAATAAGAATCCTAGGGTTTACATGTCCGAATACCCTCTAGGGGTTTAGCTCTCCATGGAGCGAGTCACAAAACAAATAATAAATTGAGAATAAAGTTCCAAAGACATAAAGAATAACCCTCTTGAATCCGTGATGATGGTCTTGATGGGTAGTTTCCACGTCTGGATTGAATCCACTCCGAATCTAGGTCGCCGATGGCTTCCTTGATGCTATGACGGAGGAGGAATCGATCCAAGTTGGTGAGGAAAGCTTCACAAAGCCGCAAAGACTCCTTCCAAGCCCTAGCCGCCTTGTCTCTCGAAAGTGGCCGAAAAGATCCCTAAAAATTATCACAAGGCGGCTTTTATAATTTGAATTCGGGGCTTTACGCGGGCATCCACACGGGCGTGTGAAGTACTTTGCTACAGTAAATGCTACAGTGATTTTTCCCCCGAAGTCTTCCTTGGAGTCCACACGGTCGGGTACATGCTCGTGTGGTAGGGTGTGTGGCTTTCTATGCTTTGCAATCCTCAAGAACCTTCTTCTGCTTTGTACGGAAGCTGGGACATGGGCGTACTACTGCCTTTGTGCCCTTTCGGTTTGTGTAATAACTTGTACCCCTCCGAAAGTTGGCAACACCCCCATGCATGTGAGCACAACTTCTGATTGTGGCCTTGAAATGTGTCATCACACCCTATCTTTGCTTCTTCCTGAACGTCATGTCTCCAAAGCCCTGTTTGCACAAAAGAACACAAAACACACCTTATTAATGCTAAAACCTGATAAAAGTGATACTCAATGCAGATAAACTGATATTATAAAATATATATAATCAAGCACTTATCATCATGTAACAAAAGTGGACCCAAAGGGTCGGGTTGTTGAACCACAGGGAACAGAAGTACTAATAATAGCCCCTTTCTTGTTATCTAGCCTAATGAGTGTAGTGTGTGATGATCTAATGGCCAAAACTAAGAGTGTCACTACAAGTGTGTAGGGAATAGAAAGGAAAAGAGTTCTCAATCAATAAAAGTGAGGTATCCGGACAATGTTCCCCTACGATTCTGGTGTTGGATGTAGATTGCAAGTCTTTCTAAACGAAAACAATGAGTCTTGGGTATCCTAAGGTATAACGGCCCCTGCATCCAGGTCGCCGATAACTAGTCCCCTACGAGGTCCCGACGGAGAATTCTCTCGATGCCTCACCCCACATATGACTGCTTAATGCTCTAGGGATCCTAAAGATACAACCAATTCCTAAAAGTAGATCTAACCCTGCCTCCAGGTGAAAAATCCCTAACCCCCTACGTGATCCCGGTGGAGAATTCTCTCGACGCCTCACACCACATATAGTTGCTTGACACTTAGGGAATATGGAGATAGGAAATATCTATCGGAAGGTAAAGGGGACACTCCGCTATCTCACGGCTAACCCTCTCAACCCTCTTTACTCTTGGTAATTCTAAACCTAACAGTGATCTCTCTCTTCACTAGATTGAATTAAACATGCAAGGCAACTAATAATGAAATCAAAAGCACAAGCAAGCATTAAGAACTCAAGAGTAAAACTCAAACTAATAAATTCAAATAGAAACACAATGTAAATCTAATGAAAATAAGAATCCTAGGGTTTACATGTCCGAATACCCTCTAGGGGTTTAACTCTCCATGGAGCGAATCATAAAACAAATAATGAATTGATAAATAAGTTCCAAAGACATAAAGAATAACCCCCCTAAATCCGTGATGATGGTCTTGACGGGTAGTTTCCACGTCTGGAATGAATCCACTCCGAAGCTAGGCCGCTGATGGCTTCCTTGATGCTATGACGGAGGAGGAATCGATCCAAGTTGGTGAGGAAAGCTTCCCAAAGCCGCAAAGAACTCCTTCCAAGCCCTAGCCACCTTGCCTCTCGAAAGTAACCAAAAAGATCAATAAAAATTATCACAAGGCCCCTTTTATAATTTGAATTCGGGGCTTTACGCTGGCATCCACACGGGCATTGACACGCTCGTGTACTGTAGCCACACGCCCGTGTGGAAATTCCACACTGGCTTGAACAGTACTTTGCTACAGAAAATGCTACAGTGATTTTCCCGAAGCCTTCCTTTGAGTGCACACAATCGGGCACACGCTCGTGTGGTAGGGTGCGTGGCTTTCTATCTTTTAAAATCTTCAAGAACCTTCTTCTGTTTGGGTACGGAAGCTGGGACATGGACGTACTACTGCCTTTGTGCCCTTTCGGTTTGTGTAATGACTTGGACTCCGCCGAAAGTTGGCAACACCCCCATGCATATGAACACAGCTTCTAATTGTGGCCTTGAAATGTGTCATCACACCCTATCTTTGCTTCTTCTTGTACTTCATGTCTCCAAAGCCCTGTTTGCACAAAAGAATACAAAATACACATTGTCAATGATAAAACCTGATGAAAGTGATGCTCAATGCATGTAAACTGATGTTATAAAATATATATAAACAAGCACTTATCAGATGGGTTGGCAAATGAAGATCCAAATGAGCATCTATCACTCTTCTTACAGATTTGCTCGACTTTCAAGATCAATGGTCTGTCAGATGATGCAGCCAAGTTGAGGTTGTTTCCATTCAGTCTTCGAGGGGTAGCCTACAGATGGTTTCAGGGCTTGACACCAGGCTCCGTTAAGGCCTGGGAGGATATGGTGGACAAATTCTTGGGGATGTACTTTCCCCATAATAAGGCCGCTCGACTACGATAAGAGTTTTCAGCATTCAGTCAAAGGGATTCGGAAACACTGTTTGAGACGCATGAGCGTTTCAAGGATCTGTTGAGGAGATGCCCGCATCACGAGTACCAGTCATAGATGACAATAGAAATTTTTTACAATGGTTTGATCTACCAGACACGCCAACTTATTGATGCAGCAGGGGGTTCTCTCAGTAATAAGTACCCTGAAGAGGCTGAGAAATTGATAGAAGTCATGGCGAGGAATGAGTCTCACTGAGGTTCATGAACCAAGGTACCAAGAGCGGCCGGTGTTCATGAGGTGAGTGCTCATACTGCACTCGTGGCCAAGATGGACGCTCTGACAAGAAGATTTGACTTACTAATGGCCAAAAGGGCGAGTTCTAGTTCCGCCCCCGTCCTATCCTGTGAGGTTTGTGGAGGTGGACATTCGGCCACCCTTTCTCCTATTGCAGTTAGCACGTGCACATCTATAGAACAAGTTGACTTTGTAAGTCAAAATCTGAGACCTCAAGGGAATCCGTATGTAACTACTTATAACGCCGGGTGGAGAAATCACACAAATTTTCAGTGCGGTAATCGGAACTAGCAGAGGCCTCAGCACCCACCAGGATTCCAGCATGCTCCACCCAGTAGAAGAAGAATAGAGTGTCAGTTGAAGAAGCAGGAGGAAATCGAAGCTAGAGACAATGTAGAACACAACCATCAGAAGCCACTCAATCCTAAGAAGAAGAAGGTGAAAACCAAGGGAAGCGGGAGCCGTGAGGAACCACCATGGAAGAAGGCCTGGAAAAAGGTAACTAAACAAGGTTCCCCGGGCGAAAAGATCAAGGTGACGTCGGTCCTCACAGTTGACTTGGGGGCTCATAACATCGACAGTATGATGTCACTAAACCTCCCTAGCTCATCACTTTCATTCTTCGTGAAACAAGGTATAAATCCTGCTTTTGAACCACCCTGAGGAAGTGAACAGAAATGTCAGACTCGTGACTCTAAACAAGCGCTCTTGCGAGCAACCCAACTTTATTTTCCTCAAATTTTCTTTTATTCTGCCTAGTTTGCTATTTAGTGTTTTTCGTTGGTTATGTTTGGCTTTTGATAAGTGCTTGCATGTACATATAATTTGAGATGTTTTTCCCTGCATGAGCATCACATTTTTCAGGTTATATTTCTCATTTCGTGTGTTTCTGTGTTCTTTCGTGCAATTAGGGTTGTGAAAAAGGTTTATGCGAAGAAAAGCAAGATTAGGTCATAATGGTGCTATGTGGAGCTCTTTTGTGCAAATACGAAGTTCAAGACACAAATCGGGTTCAAACGAGGGGGTATGTGCCAACTTCTAAAGGCTTCAAGACAATTCTTGTAGAAGGAGACGAAGGCAGTCATGCTCGCTCGTTCCGATTGGTTCAAAGATTTCAAAAGCTCTCCAAGGTTTCCCATCATCAAGAAATGCCACTTGACCTTTCACATGGGCGTGTGTCCGTCCATGTGACCTCAGGAGAAGAAACGGGCGAAATCGAGGATTAGTATGAAGATTTCACAAGGCAGAAAATCCACATGGGCGTGTGGAATTTCCACACGGCCGTGTGGAATTTCCACACGGCCGTGTGGACTATCCACACGCCCGTGTGGATCCTCGAGATGGCCAATTATAAAGCCGTTCTGAAGCGTTATCCAGGGGATTATCTTCTAACTTTGGGAGCAGGTGACGGCTAGGGTTGAGGAGGTTCTTGCTACACTTTGGGGGCGCTTCTTCACCGGTTTCATCATCATTCCCTTCCAAGGAGAGCCATTGGGGGAGCCTTCGACGACTCGATTCGGCGAGGTGTGCCTTAGGCTTGGAGGAAGGGATTCTTTGAAGAAGAAGGAGAAGTTCCCATAGTCTATCAACACGAAGCTTAAGGGGGTTTTCTTTATGGATTTCTTGCATTTATCTTCATTTATTTTGATGAACTTGTATTGCTCCATGGAGAGCTAAACCCCTAGTGGGTACTTGGACTTGTAAACCCTAGATTTCCTATGTTTCATTGACTTTAATGCTTTTATTCAATTTGAGTTTGAATTTGAGTTTCAATCTTGTTTGCTTAATTGTTTCTCCCTTAGAGTGACACTAGGGTTGAGGGCTAATCCGATCATCCTTTTGACGAGTGACCATCACCATTAGGATTAGATTAATCAAGATTGGAGGGGGTTGAGAGGGTGAGTTGAGAGGTAGCGACACGTCCCCTTTCCCCTCCGGTGTGGTTTTCCCTACCTTCTTATTCCAAGTATTACCTTCGATCTCAAAGAGAGTTAGGCGTTGAGAGAGGCCTTTCCGCCGGGACTTATTTGTGATTAGGGATCTTTCGCCTGGACCAAAGGGATTGATCTATAGTTGGGAATAGGGTTTACCACTTGGAATCCCTAGAGCATAGCGCAGTTATACGTGGTGTGAGGCGTCGAGAGTCTTCTCTCCGCCGGGACCTCGTAGCGGACTAGTCAAGGTTGACCTTAGATTTGGGACCTTGTATCTTTGGATTCCACGACTCTTGAAATCTCTATTGAATAAGAGTACTTGAAGTCTTGCACGTGAAACAAGGATTCTAGGGGGAGCATTGTCCGAGTACCCCATCTTCTTATTGATCTATTTCTCCGACCTAGCTTTCATTTTCAGCACTTTGTTTCTATTACATTCTGATTTTATTTTCTTTTAACAACAATTGGTTTATCTTTGATTACTTAACAAAGTGTGATTGTTCTTACGTCTACTCCCTGTGGATTCGACTACCCACCCGTTTGGGTACTTTATTACTTCGACACCCGTGCACTTGCGGAGTACACACGCAAGGGTGTGTTAAGTTTTTGGTGCCGTTGCCGGGGAGTTAGGCGTTTTAGGAATTTTTACACTTTGTTTCGCTAGTCATTTTTCGTGCATTCTATCTCACATTTCTTTTACTTCCATCGTTCTGACTTCACTTTCTCTTCTTGATTTCAGCCCCAGGTTATGACCCGTGGACATCCTTCGACATTAGTGGAAGGTGATCCGGAGATAGAGAGGAGATTGCACAGACGGGGAAGACAACCTGACTTGGAACAGTTTGATCAGGCTGAGATAGAAGTTGAAGAGTCCGCAACCATGGCTGAACAGAATGAGCAACAGCGGACCCTTTCTGATTTTGCTCGGCCGTCTATTCGTGGTACACAATCAAGCATAGTCAGGCCACCAATTTCAGCTCATAACTTTGAGCTTAAGCCGGGGTTTATTCAGATGGTCCAACAGTCCGCACAGTTTAATGGGTTAGCAGATGAAGACCCAAACAATCATATAGAAAATTTCTTGGAAGTGTGCGACATGTTGAAGATCAATGGAGTTACGGACGACGCCATCAGATTGAGAGCCTTCCCATTTTCCTTGAAGGGGAAAGCAAAACAGTGGTTGCAATCTTTACCTAGAGCATCAATTACCACTTGGGAAGAAATGGTTGAGGCCTTCCTTGCCCGATATTTCCCTCCTGGGAAATCTGCCAAGCTGAGAAATGAAATTTCTTCCTTCATGCAGTCGGAATTGGAGTCTCTTTTCGAGACATGGGAAAGGTTCAAGGACCTTCTGCGCAAATGTCCTCAACATGGGTTCCCCGAGTGGATGGTCATCCACACCTTCTACAATGGATTGAACCCAAGCACAAGACAGCTACTTGATGCCGCAGCAGGAGGTACCTTAGGAAGCAAGACCCCCGAAGCTGCCCGCCAACTGATAGAAGAAATGGCTATGAATAGCTATCAGTGGAATGCTCGAGACAAGAGGAAAGTGGCGGGTATTCATGAAGTTGATGCAGTGACATCTCTAGCAGCTCAAGTTGAAGCATTGAGCAAGAAGTTGGACACTTTGGCAGGCCCATCTAGAATAGCTGCAGTGATGAATTGTGATAGTTGTGGAGGAGGGCATGTTTCTGCTGATTGCCCTATTTCTATGGTCGGAACAGCACCTGTTGAACAGGTTGATTTTGTGGGGAATGCTGGACGAGGTCAAGGAAACCCCTATAGCAACACCTACAATCCGGGGTGGCGAAACCACCCGAACTTTGCATGGAGCAATCAAGGGCAACAAAGGCCCTCTGCACCCCCCGGATTTCAGCAACCCCAACAACCAAACATGGAGGGCCGAGTTTCAGGGCTTGAGAACCGAATGACAGACTTGGAAAAGGCGTTGACCAAGTTCATTCAGTCCTCAGACACGCGCTTTCAAGGCGTGGAGAGTACACTTCGCAATCACACTGCTTCCCTACATAACTTGGAAAATCAGGTGGGGCAGATTGCGAAATCGTTATCTGAACGACCACAAGGAAGTCTCCCGGGAAATATAGAGACCAACCCAAGAGAGCAGCTGAAAGCAATCACTCTTAGGAGTGGTCGTGAGGTTGAGGGTAGACTTCCCACTGAAGAGGTTGTTCAAATTCCTGCTAAGGAGACAGACAAGGAAAAGGGTAAGGAAAAGGAGGTAGCACCTGCACCATACAAACCAAGGATTCCTTACCCTTCAAGGCTGAAGAATGATCAAAATGATGAGCAGTACAAGAAGTTTTTGGGCCTTTTCAAGCAGCTGCACATTAATATCCCTTTTGTGGAGGCTTTGTCTCAAATGCCTCGATATGCAAAATTTTTGAAGGACCTCTTAACCAACAAGAGGAAATTGGAAGAGGGTGCAGCAGTGATATTGGATGCATCTTGTTCAGCTGTGTTGCAGAAAAATCTACCTAACAAGATGAAAGACCCTGGAAGCTTCATCATCCCATGTAACATTGGGAATTTGGGTGAAGAGAAGGCATTGGCAGATTCAGGAGCCAATATCAATGTCATGCCTTACTCCTTCTTCAAGAAGCTGGGGCCGGGAGAGCCAAGGCCCACTCGGATGACCTTACAACTAGGCGACCGTTCCATTCGTCACCCGAGAGGCATCATTGAAGATATTTTGGTAAAAGTGGATAAGTATATATTTCCTGCAGATTTCGTGGTACTTGGATGTAGATGAGAATGTCGACGTGCCGCCGATACTTGGAAGACCCTTTCTGCGTACTTCCAAAGCTCTTATAGACATGGATGGCGGGGAGATGACATTGAGGATAGGAGATGAGAAGGCGACCTATCGCCTTGCTGAGGCCATGAGACATTCTCTCAACTTTGATGATACTTTGTATTTTCTTGACACTACTGATGCTTTGATTGATGATTATGTGCAGGAAATCTTTTGCCCGGATCCACTAGCTGATTTGTTGGATCAAGAGATGGATGATGATCACATTTCATTAGTTGACCTGGAAAACAAGGATACATCTATCACAGGTACGGTCAACAAACTAATGAAAAAGCTAAAGAGGGTAAGACATCGCCGCAAGAAGCAAACGAATGAACCTGCGGACGTTCCTTCAAAGTTTAAGGATGATACCCTTCCATCTGGTAACAAATTCGATCAATCATCTTCTAAATTCCAGAACTTATGCTCTTCATGTTTCACATTTCCAAGCAGCGAAGTGCTTTCGACCCATGACCCCCCTTGAGTCTAGAGAGGCAGGTACGTCAAGCTAGTGACGTGAAACAAGCGCTTATTGGGAGGCAACCCAATTTTTAGAACTCTTTGCTTGTGTTGTAGTTAGTTTTATTTCTGCATTTTTTTTTTGTTTAGTTTGTAGTGTGTGGATTTATTGCTGGTAGTGCATTTCTATGTGTTCATCATTTATGGCAAGTTAGGTGGTATTCCTGTGAATTTTGCGAGATTTTAAATCGTAAACGTCTTAGTTTTCAACTTCTGCAGTCGTTCCATGTGTTTTCATTAATTTCTGCAGAGTTTGGACTATTTTTGAGTTGAAGAATGGATGCACACGGCCATGTGGAATTTCCACATGGCCGTGTGGATGAAATTGTGAAGGAATTTTCTCATCCAGAGAATCCCCACGGCCGTGTGGAAATTCCACACGGCCATGTGGATTTATTTAGTACAAATCTTCACAATACAGAGAATCCCCACGGCCGTGTGGAAATTCCACACGGCCGTGTGGAATTTCGGGGAGTTTTATAAGGCCATACAGAGAATCCACACGGCCGTGTGGAATTTCCACACGGCTGTGTGGGGTACTTAAACATGAAAAGGGGCCTTTCTCTTTATAACCCCCCCAAGCAACCCTTCACCTTCAAACGCCTCCTCTTCAAAGGTCGTGACGGTTGCTCTTCTCCTTCCATTCTCTCGCTTATTTAAGGGATTTGTAGGCCTTACTCGTTAATACATTGTTAGAGCGGACTCATCTTCTCCGGTAAGCCTTCTTCCCCTCTTCTTGCCATGAAACCTTCATTAGTTGTTGTGGATGTTGAATCTTGCGTTTTTGCATGCTATTTTCGTGTTTAATACTTAGATTATTGCTTAAAACACTTGTGCTCAAATGTGTGGATGATTGTATTAAGTTGTGTGGATTCACCATGGTGCTTTGGCCATGGTCGAAGATCCACACGGCCGTGTGGAAATTCCACACGGCCGTGTGGATTATCGGGGTGCCCCCTCTGAATTCCAGAGGAGACACACGGCCTTGTGGAAATTCCACACGGCCGTGTGTATTGGCTGTTTCTTTGTTTTTGGGTAACCAGAGGAGACACACGGCCGCGTGGAAATTCCACACGGCCATGTGGTGTCACGCCTCGACCCTCGGGTCCCGGTCCATGGCACTACCGCCACGACAACCCAGGGGAGGTCAACACCTGCCTCAACCCCAGGTCGCCGTAAGGCTAACCTGTTACCTGTACGATATTAACATTACCACAATAATACTCTAAATCTAAGGTATTCAATCACAACCCTGTACAAGATCAACAGACTCGCACATATATGTACATATATCCCTGGAAATCACATCACCAATGATCATGGACACAATCATAGTATTTCACAAACACTGAATGTAGACTCATACAACCTAAGGTCCTGACTGAACCAATCAAGATTATACAAGATCAAATGGAAATACGAAAACATAGGTCCTAGTGGATCCATCTTA
Organism: Dioscorea dumetorum; assembly: GCA_902712375.1. Classification (NCBI taxonomy): domain Eukaryota; kingdom Viridiplantae; phylum Streptophyta; class Magnoliopsida; order Dioscoreales; family Dioscoreaceae; genus Dioscorea; species Dioscorea dumetorum. Next base: position 9,204,444 of record CACTHL010000128.1, on the reverse strand, counting down.
TGCATAACGGCAATGTTTATGAATCATACACTAGTCAAAGGTAAATGCGAGAATGGATGCCAAGCACTATCACTTCTTACGCCCCGCTGCCGTGCTAACACCTGAAAAGGGGAGAAGAAGAATGGGTGAGTAACTAAGTTACTCAGTGAGGGGTTGAACATGGAGCTATAACTCATACAGGTGTAAAGAATGATATGCCGAAAACATATGTAAATCTTTAACAACCACCACTTACAAATGCTTTAAATACACATTTCAATATAACAAGCTTTCCAACTTTCTCAAAGAAAGGCATCAATAAGACTTTGAAAATCTTTTGTAAAGAGATTCAATACTGAAAATTCAAGTTAAGAATACTCGTCAAAAGATCAAAAGATCAAACCCATCGAAATAAGAATTTATAGTGCAACGCATGCAGAAATCCTTTATCGATAGCATCAACAATAGCCTATGAAAAACCCTCCATCACTAACCATGGCCGTGGTTAGGTCAAGAGCCACCAAGATGCGCGTATCTTGGCGTTGGCCGTTGAGTATCCCGTGTGGTGACTCCGGGTACCCAACACAGCACCTTCAGGTTCACTCCGCGCCTCCTGTAAAGGGCTCATCAGCCGAGAACTCCACGCCACCCCATAGGTCGGTCCGTGGAGACTCGCTTCTGCAGAAGACGGGGATCCTCCCCAATGTCACCATCGAAACATTTGGGATATCCTATCCCGCCCGTAGGCTCATCATGAACACATCATATATCTCATCAAGAGATCACAAATAGCTTGCCCGTAGGCTCATCAGAAACGTATCGTTATAAAATCATATATCTCATCAAGAGATCACAAATAGTTTGCCCATAGGCTAATCATAAACGTATCATTTTAAAATCACATATCTCAACAAGAGATCACAAATTCGCATAAAATACAACTCTTAATCGAAGAGTAAATCCTTTTGCGAAAGCATCGACAATAATGTCATTTTCATCAAGAAAATCAACACAAGAGTATTCTTTGAAAACTCATTTCAAATACGATAACATCGTGGAGAATCTCAATTTGGTTTACATAGACCCTTATTCGGTCAAAATAACAAGAACATCGAATTCTCAAATTCACAAATCTTGAAAACATGTAGTTCAAACCATAGGATTATCCAATCCACATCAAATATAAATAATCAAGAATTTAACAAGATCATAAACATCAAGATTTCTAGATCTCAAGGAAATCATCTCATGAGTCTTTTGTAATAAAATCAATAGTTAAGCAAGATCATAAACATCAAGGTTTCTAGGCCTCAAGGAAATCATCTCATGAGCCTTTGAGATGAAATCAAGAAATTAAAAGATCATATAGTATCATAATTTCAGTTTTCAAGAAACATTTCAAGAATCCATTGAGATCAAGAATTTCTCATTTCAAGGCATGCATCATTAAACAAGCATGATCATAGCTCTTTAATTAAACAATTCCCACTCACAAACTTGGCGAGATCGAACACTTGGATCACTCGCCCACTTGATCTTTACCCTTGCCTTTAGATCCACCTTCTTGAAGCCATTAACCATCCAAGAAAAAAAAACAAGAATCAATCACAACCTTATCCAATCAATAAGAGAGGAAAGAATGCTCCAAAATTAGATCTCAAGGCTTCTAGGGTTTACTAAGTGCTCTAGATTCAAGAATTAACAATAATAGAATCCTTGAACCCTCAAAATCAGAATGAAATCAAGAACATCCTAATTGGGTTCGGATCTACAAGAATCAAAGGTTTAGAGATCAAGGATCTCCTCCATTCAACACCAAACATGAAATCAAGGCTCCTATACCATTCAAACATTAGATCCATGGCTAAATTCCAACTAAATAATAGATCCATGCTAAATCCACACTAATTCTCCATGGATCTAAAAAGAAATGAATAAAAGAACAAGGAATTGAAGAAGAGAAGACAACCTACCTCAATTCTTGCTAGAACTAGAGGAGATTCACCACCAATGGAGAAGAGGGGAAGATCAACACCTTTCTCCTTTCTTGGAGCTCAAGAATGGAGATCTAATGGAGGGGGAAATGGGGATTCAAGATGGGGGGAAAAAGAGAGGGAAATGGGGTCTTATATAGGCCCTAAGAGTTTGAAAACGCGTAACTAAAGACCAAAAACGCGGGAGGGCTTGCGGGCTCCCTTGCGGGCGCAAGGGAGGCCGCAAGGCCCTTTCCAGAAGGCCATGCGGCCTCCCATGCGCCCGCATGGGAGCCCGCAAGCCTTCCTGGCCGAGGTCCTTGCGGGCTCCCATGCGGCCGCATGGGAGGCCGCAAGGCCTCTTCTTTGGCTCCTTGCGGGCACACTAAGTGCCCGCAAGGTCCCTTCCTTGCTAAAGCCTTTTAAAACACTTTTCCCCCATCTTTTGACCTCTCAAAAAGACCTTAACTAAGATCCCAACAAAAAAATAAAACTCGACAAAAACTTAGACACACAACTTCTACACAAGAAACAAAGCACAAGAGAAGCGAACAAAGATCGAACTTCCACATGTGGAATCCTGGGAACCTATTTTAAGCTCTGAATTAACTTCCTTACCTTTCTTATGCACAGGAATGGCCCCAAGAACGAAGAAACTCGCTCATAAGCGCCCTCGTGAGGCTCGTGAGGTCCGGGAGTCCCGTGATCTCTCGCCCGCACCATTCGAGTTCGCCGTGCCCGAACATCAAGCACGGTTTGATCGACTTTCGAAGTTGAAGTTTGGCCAGACGCGCATTCCTGACTTGCAAGCTTTGGAGGCAATAGAACATGCGCGTGCAGCCGAGTTGGCGGATGAGGTCCGTGAACTTATTGCTGTGGGCGGGTGGGAGCGACTGTTGTGCATCAAGGACCCAGCCACTCGCGATCTCACTTTCGAAGTCCTCGCGACATTCGAGTTTGATCGCGCCCACACCGACTACCACCGGCCGGACACAGTTCGATTCCGCATCTTTGGGCAATACCACAGCATGAGCCTGACAGATTTTGCTGTCACCCTCGGCCTGTACGATCGAGACTTCATCCACACGGAGGAGTACGCGCAGCTGCCATTCGACTATCCTTTCCGCGTCACTCCAAGCCGGGTTTGCCGGATGCTGTGTGGAGATATACAGTACGAGCCCGGGTTGACCAAGGCGTCTTTACTCCTCCGCCCCGCCCACAGGTACATTCATGCCATCCTGAGCAGGTCTATTACCGGGCGGGGAGACAGCACCGGCGTATTGGGGCGGCTGGACCTCCTCTATTTATACTCTATGATCCAGAGCCTGCCCCTTCACCTGGGTTACGTGGTAGCTGATTTTCTGAGGCACCAGGGACAGTACGCGAGGATAGGAGTTCTTTTCTCTGGTCCCTACATCACCCGACTCATCCGAGGAATGGGACTGATTGATGCTGTTCGGGGAGCTGACAAGGTTATTGTTCCCTCCCCACTTGGCCTTGATACCTTGCGTATGATGGGCATGGTGAAGAGGGCCGCCCCCGGCAGGTATGTACTTGCTGTTCCATTCCCAGATGAGTCCGAGGAGTCTGAGGACGAAGACGAAGACTCGGAGGAGACCCGTGCCGGGCCATCATCCCAACCCGCACCCATGGAGGCGGAGGACACCCCAGCAGACGAGGAGGTGCCACCGGTGTCAGCACCTGCATCTCCCCCGGCACAGGAGCGCCTAGGCAGACTTGAGGCTGCTGTGGGGACTCTCCAGACTGATCTCGCCGCCATGCGGGTGACTCAGGCAGCGAACCACACTGAGGTTCTTGCTCGCATGGCTGAGTACCACTCGGAGATGATGACGCGCATCACTTCACTCCACCAGTTGATGGCGAGAGGCAGCGATTCCACTCCGCCGTCCACACCCCGAGCACCCTACGCCTCCCCAGCATCCCCAGCAGCACCAGCAGATGCCGACGCTTGATGCGTCTTTCATTCTTTCTTTTTGTTCCCTTGTACTTTCTTTTGTGTTGAGTCTTTGTGTACTCAGAAAGGTTACACCTTCTGAGAGTTATCTTACTGCTTTCTTTTCATGTTCTTTATTGAGTTTGTGTTTGGCTTGTTTAATTTTTATACTCTTTTAATCGTAGCTTTTGTTGAAATCCACTGAACCCCTTTTGTGATGTGCAGATAGACTTGTCAACTTGGTTTTGAGAAATGGTCATAGGCACGGCCGTGTGGAATTTCCACACGGCCGTGTGAGCTTCACAACCCTACGCAACTCCACTTCCCACCTTCACACCTCCATTCAACTACCACACTCGGAGATCAGGGGAGTGTTGTTTTTAATCCCCACGCCCTCATGTTTTATTTATATTCTGTTTTTGTATGCTTGCATGCGTACAATGAGGGTATTGTACATCTTAAGTGTGGGGGGGAGTTCACGTTGCACACGTTCTCTATGTATGTATGCTCATCACTCATATGCTTATCTAGCCAATGATAGTTCACCTTAAAAGACAAGGATTGCATTCTTGAATTTAGGAGAATTTTAAACATCGTTTGTACTCATGCTCTAGTTTACTCGAAAAACTTAGAAATTTTTTGTTTGATTGCATTACTTACACCTTTCTTGCTCTGTTAACCCTGATAACTCTAGTTCAGTGCCAAAAGGACATTAGTTTTCTTTATTTTGAAAAAAAAAAAAAAAAAAAAAAAAATTGCCCTATTTGTTTACTTGTTTTCAGAGTGGAAAGAGCTACCACCTATGTTGTATGCAGCTACTCTCATAAGTCGGATACTAGCTATGCCCTAAGGAGAGAAAGAGCTATCTAATAGGCTGTGTGAAAGCTAACACTCCCAGGTGGAAAGAGCTACCACCTCAAAGTGTGAAAGCCGCCCAGGAGCCATCTTGGGAAATGGCTACCTTCGAGGTTGTGTGCAGCTACTACCTACTTTTGTCCTTAAATAAGCCCTTTTCAATAAGAACTTTTAAGAGTAAACTTAGGGTTGGCATGAGTATGCATACACACACACACGCAGTCAGATTCTATTTTCTTTGTGCTTCGTGTTTTTGCTAGAGCATTGTTTTTTTTTTTTTTTTATCTTTCTATGTTGCAAATTGTTCCTTTGTTTAAGAATGCTCTCCTTACATACTTTTTGGTGAACTTAAGGCTAAGCACTTCTATCACTCTACTTGTGGATTTTATTGTATAAATTTTGCTTGAGGACAAGCAAAAGCTTAAATGTGGGGGAGTTTGATAAGTGCTTGCATGTACATATAATTTGAGATGTTTTTCCCTGCATGAGCATCACATTTTTCAGGTTATATTTCTCATTTCGTGTGTTTCTGTGTTCTTTCGTGCAATTAGGGTTGTGAAAAAGGTTTATGCGAAGAAAAGCAAGATTAGGTCATAATGGTGCTATGTGGAGCTCTTTTGTGCAAATACGAAGTTCAAGACACAAATCGGGTTCAAACGAGGGGGTATGTGCCAACTTCTAAAGGCTTCAAGACAATTCTTGTAGAAGGACACGAAGGCAGTCATGCTCGCTCGTTCCGATTGGTTCAAAGATTTCAAAAGCTCTCCAAGGTTTCCCATCATCAAGAAATGCCACTTGACCTTTCACATGGGCGTGTGTCCGTCCATGTGACCTCAGGAGAAGAAACGGGCGAAATCGAGGATTAGTATGAAGATTTCACAAGGCAGAAAATCCACATGGGCGTGTGGAATTTCCACACGGCCGTGTGGACTATCCACACGCCCGTGTGGATCCTCGAGATGGCCAATTATAAAGCCGTTCTGAAGCGTTATCCAGGGGATTATCTTCTAACTTTGGGAGCAGGTGACGGCTAGGGTTGAGGAGGTTCTTGCTACACTTTGGGGGCGCTTCTTCACCGGTTTCATCATCATTCCCTTCCAAGGAGAGCCATTGGGGGAGCCTTCGACGACTCGATTCGGCGAGGTGTGCCTTAGGCTTGGAGGAAGGGATTCTTTGAAGAAGAAGGAGAAGTTCCCATAGTCTATCAACACGAAGCTTAAGGGGGTTTTCTTTATGGATTTCTTGCATTTATCTTCATTTATTTTGATGAACTTGTATTGCTCCATGGAGAGCTAAACCCCTAGTGGGTACTTGGACTTGTAAACCCTAGATTTCCTATGTTTCATTGACTTTAATGCTTTTATTCAATTTGAGTTTGAATTTGAGTTTCAATCTTGTTTGCTTAATTGTTTCTCCCTTAGAGTGATACTAGGGTTGAGGGCTAATCCGATCATCCTTTTGACGAGTGACCATCACCATTAGGATTAGATTAATCAAGATTGGAGGGGGTTGAGAGGGTGAGTTGAGAGGTAGCGACACGTCCCCTTTCCCCTCCGGTGTGGTTTTCCCTACCTTCTTATTCCAAGTATTACCTTCGATCTCAAAGAGAGTTAGGCGTTGAGAGAGGCCTTTCCGCCGGGACTTATTTGTGATTAGGGATCTTTCGCCTGGACCAAAGGGATTGATCTATAGTTTGGAATAGGGTTTACCACTTGGAATCCCTAGAGCATAGCGCAGTCATACGTGGTGTGAGGCGTCGAGAGTCTTCTCTCCGCCGGGACCTCGTAGGGGACTAGTCAAGGTTGACCTTAGATTTGGGACCTTGTATCTTTGGATTCCACGACTCTTGAAATCTCTATTGAATAAGAGTACTTGAAGTCTTGCACGTGAAACAAGGATTCTAGGGGGAGCATTGTCCGAGTACCCCATCTTCTTATTGATCTATTTCTCCGACCTAGCTTTCATTTTCAGCACTTTGTTTCTATTACATTCTGATTTTATTTTCTTTTAACAACAATTGGTTTATCTTTGATTACTTAACAAAGTGTGATTGTTCTTACGTCTACTCCCTGTGGATTCGACTACCCACCCGTTTGGGTACTTTATTACTTCGACACCCGTGCACTTGCGGAGTACACACGCAAGGGTGTGTTAGCTTTCCATTTCTTCATGCGAGTTTTATTTTCCTTTTGTGATTAGATGACTTGAACCTCATTTTATTGTGTCGATGTATTATCAGTTGGTGTTGTGTTAATTTTCATGGTTACTAGCGCAATTCATTATTTCCAGTCTTACGCGTCGACCATTGTTCTCATTTGTGGCGGAAAACGACGGGAAAACTCTCACTTCGGCACTTCTGGAAGCTGTGCGAGCAGGCTACAGCCGGCACAGGCCTGCCAGAAGGCTGTGCGACTCATGTGCGTCTGCACATCCCCCGCACAGGGCTCTGGCAGCCCTGTGCGGCCTGTTGTGTGGCCGTACAGCACGGCCAGAAGGCCGTGCGCCCCGCACGCCCCGTCGCACAAGCCTGTTCGAGCTATGCATGATGAGCGCATTTCATATATATGTATTGCATGCTTTACCCTCATCATTATTGAATATTTTGGCTGTAATTCTCCAAGTACGGTGCTATTTGAGGTATTCGTTGTTCGTCATGCAGATATCAAAGTCCTGAAGTAAGAAGAAGCGTTTTTGGAACAATTTTAGAAGCTAAAGGACTTAGAAGAAACCTCATCAAGCTCAGCACGCCTTGAGCACGCCCGTGCTGTTTCCCATGCAAAGTGCAGAAGAATTCAACCACAATTTAGCACAGCCTGAGTCCGCTGAGCACGGGTGTGAAAACCTCAGCATTGTCGAAGCACGCCCGTCCTGTTTTCCGTGCAAATTACAGGAGAATGCAGCCACAGATCAGCACAACCAGAGTTCGCTGAGCACGGTCGTGAAAACCTCAGCACGGTCGAAGCACGCCCGTGCTGTTCCCCGTGCAGATTACAGGAATGTGAGTTTTCTGAAGAGTTATTTGGCCGTAATCTGCACGGCCTGAAGCACGGCTTCAACATGCCCGTGCTCACATCGAGAAGACTTTAAAACCCTAGAAACTCAGTTTCTAGGGGGACTTTTTGGTTTGCAAACTTTGGGAGAAAGAAAGGGAGAACTTTGGGGGTTCATCCTCCACTTCATCAAGGGTATGCCAAGCTTATGGTAGGCCGATCGGGAGGAGATTACACGGCATCGTAGATCCTTCGACAACCTCAAGGATGCAAGAAATTAGGGAGTTTTCAATTCCTTGTCTTTTAATTTCTTTGGCATTGTGTTTGTTGGTTGTCATCATGAGGGGCTAAACTCTTAAGGGAGCCCCGGGGTTGGTTGTATGACGTTGTAGCTTGAACTCATTGTCTTTACTTGCAGTATTTATGATTGTCTTGTTCCTTTCAATAAATCACGGTTATTGGCTATCTTGTATGTTGTTTAGTGCTTGATGCTTGGTACTTAGGTTCTCTTATCTAGGTTTGTGAATCATTATTGATTGTTCAAAGAAGAGGGAGTTCAACCTAGGGCTCGGCAGTCCTAGAAACCACATGCTTATAGCATAACTAGGTTTAGAACTGAAGACATCTATGATAATTACTGAGAAAGACCGAGTTAGTGAACGTCGGAATTCCAACCCCGGCGCCCCATCTCCTCCATCGAGTCAAACCTCAATCTTCCCTTGGTGAACTTTCTATCCCCTTAACCTCCTCGAAGTTAGTCCAAAGTCAATTTCTTCATCTTCGGTTTGGTTAGATATTAAGTAGGACGTTAGTATTAAAGCTATACCAGTCCCTGTGGATTCGACTACCCGACCTTTTGGGTACATTATACTACTTGTACGACCCGTGCACTTGCGGTTACGCAAGGGGCGTACAAGTGCACAGCTCGCTGACACACCCTTGCGTGTGTACTCCGCAAGTGCACGGGTGTCGAAGTAATAAAGTACCCAGACGGGTGGGTAGTCGAATCCACAGGGAGTAGACGTGAGAACAATCACACTTTGTTAAGTAATCAAAGATAAACCAATTGTTGTTGTGAAAGAAAAATAAAATAGGAAAGAAGTAAAAATAGGGTGCTGAAAATAAAGATTAGGATGTAGAAATAGATCAATAAGAAGATGGGGTACTCGGACAATGCTCCCCCTAGAATCCTTGTTTCAAGTGCAAGACTTCAAACACTCTTACTAAATGAAGATTTCAAGAGTCGTGGAATCCAAAGATACAAGGTCCCAAATCTAAGGTCAACCTTGACTAATCCCCTATGAGGTCCTGGCGGAGAGAAGACTCTCGACGCCTCACACCACGTATGACTGCGCTATGCTCTAGGGATTCCAAGTGGTAAACCCTATTCCCAACTATAGATCAATCCCTTTGGTCCAGGCGAAAGATCCCTAATCACAAATAAGTCCCGGCGGAAAGGCCTCTCTCAACGCCTAACTCTCTTTGAGATCGAAGGTAATACTTGGAATAAGAAGGTAGGGAAAACCACACCGGAGGGGAAAGGGGACGTGTCGCTACCTCTCAACTCACCCTCTCAACCCCCTCAATCTTGATTAATCTAATCCTAATGGTGATGGTCACTCGTCAAAAGGATGATTGGATTAGCCCTCAACCCTAGTGTTACTCTAAGGGAGAAACAATTAAGCATACAAGATTGAAACTCAAATGCAACTCAAATTGAATAAAAGCATTAAAGTCAATGAAACATAGGAAATCTAGGGTTTACAAGTCCAAGTACCCACTAGGGGTTTAGCTCTCCATGGAGCAATACAAGTTCATCAAAATAAATGAAGACAAGTGCAAGAAATCCATAAAGGAAACCCCCTTAAGCTTCGTGTTGAGTCGTCGAAGGCTCCCCCAATAGCCCTCCTTGGAAGGGAATGATGATGAAATCGGTGAAGAAGCCCCCCCAAAGTGTAGCAAGAACCTCCTGAACCCTAGCCGTCACCTCCTCTCAAAGTTGGAAGAAGATCCTCTCAATAACGCTTCAGAACGGCTTTATAATTGGCCATCTCGAGAATCCACACGGGCGTGTGGATAAGCCACACGGCCGTGTGGAAATTCCACACGCCCATGTGGATTTTCTGCCTTGTGGAATCTTCATACTAATCCCCGATTTCGCCCGTTTCTTCTCCTGAGGTCACATGGACGGACACAAGCCCATGTGAAAGGTCAAATGGCATTTCTTGATGATGGGAAAAACTTGGAGAGCTTTTGAAATCTTTGAACCAATCGGAACAAGCGAGCATGACTGCCTTCGTGTCCTTCTACAAGAGTTGTCTTGAAGTCTTTAGAAGTTGGCACATACCCCCTCGTTGGAACCCGATTTGTGTCTTGAACTTCGTAATTGCACAAAAGATCTCCACTTGGCACCATTCTGACCTAATCTCGCCTTTATTCACGTATCATGTCTCCACAACCCTAATTGCATGAAAGAACACCAAAACACACGAAATTAGTAATAAAGCCTGAAAAATGTGATGCTCATGCGTGGAAAACATTTCCAGAATTATATACATGCAAGCACTTATCACTCGCACAAGGTTGTGAGCATGAATCCGGCCGCAGCTTAGTTGTTTTGGGCGGCCGATACCCCTTCCTCATGGCCCCTCCATTTCCTTCCACATTTTGTTGACTGAAGCTTTGTCGATCTAAGCTCTTAAAATACGATCTCTAGTTTTCCGCACCAAATTTCATCAACTCTACATCCACCCACCTCAGCACCACCGGCATCGACAGACTCTTGGGACATTTGGTTTTGAGTTTCACGTTGTCTATCGCGGTTTATTTTTTTATTTTCTCCGTAGTTGTGTTTGTAGTATGTTGGAAAGAGCTTAACTCTTCCAAGCTTCTATCTTACTTTTCATTGTTCTCATGTAGTTTTCTTTAATAAATCTTCTGTGATGATTATGGATGTCTCGATCTAATGTCATGTCTACCTCGCAGGGGTAGACATGGACATTATCTTATCGACTCTCCACAGTCATAGGAAGCACTGTGACCACTCAGCATACCTTGACACGCGATGCCTCTATAATTCAGGGAAGTTCTCCCCAACCCCCTATCTATGCTTTATACATTTTATCATATTCTTTGAGCTGCTGATTTTGTACATTGGGGACAATGTACGACTTTAAGTGAGGGTTGGCATGCATACACTTTTGTTCTTTAGAGTCAAAATCGTTATTATTTGCTGTGCATGCCTGTTTTGTGGATGAAATTTAATGACATTGATGCAAGATTGGAACCATTGATGGCAATGAGACTTAAGTATGTAGTAGAGTAGGATAATAATGGATGCTAAGCTTTGCACACAACCCTGCACTTAAGGAATTTCGATCATTCACGGCATACCGTCACATACCTTGTTAGCCGGACCTTGGACTCCTAGGTTGGATTAAATGATAACCTTCGTGACCCTCTTAGTAGCTAACCCATTTTTAGCGATACATACCTTCTTGTGTTAGGCTTCTCTCTAATGAATTGTCCGAGGGCTTCTGTTTATCTTGAAAATTGGCTACATAGAGAATATTTTGCAGTAATTAAAAAGAGTTATTTATAACAATAAGAATAACAATGCTCCTATACTGGAATAGTAAATTAACTTTGGGTTCGGGCTCCTAAAAAGAGTGTTCCCGAAGCTAAAAGCTAGGAAAGCACGAGCATGTTCATGTGAGCATGTAATCTTCCGAGTAAGTTGGGTCTTTTTGGTACCTTATCAGCACAGTTACCCTTCTAAAAAGTCGATTATAGATCATGTTAGTAAAAAAAAAAAGTGTGAATAAAGCCAACTTCGTACAGAGGAGAAACAGAAGTACCTTCTGCCACCATGTCTGAGCCTTAGATAATTTCTTTTTCTTTTTCTTGGCATAAAATGCCGGTTTACCATCACTTGGTGGTGTAACAGCAACATCTTCTACCTTGTCTGTAAGTTCTTCATCTGGAGGTTCCTCCCCTAACAAATCAGCGAGGTGATCCTTTTGCCAAATTTCCTACACACAATCACAAATCACATTATCTGTAGCATCAAGAAAATAGCAAGAATCATCAAATGCCATGGGTGTCTCATTGCTTCTTTCAATCAAGACACCACTTCTTCATCCCCCACTCGTAGCGTTAGGCGACCATCCTTCACGTCGATAATGGCTTGTGAAGTGGCCAGGAATGGTCGCCCAAAAATTAGAGGTACCTCAGCCCGATCATCCAAATCCAGGATAACAAAATCTACAGGGAATATGAATATGTCCACCTTCACCAAATGTCTTCCACAATTCCCAATGGTTGGTGAGTGGAGCGATCAGCAAGTTTGAGCGTCATTTGAGTCGGCTTGAGCTCCCCCAGTCCTAACTTATGAAAGATTTCCTCTATCAGTTGGCGGGCAGCCTCGGGGATCTTGCTTCCTAAGGTACCTCCTGCTGCGGCATCGAGTAACTGTCTCGTGCTCGGGTTAGCCCGTTATAAAATGTGTGGATGATCATCCATTCGGTGAACCCATGTTGAGGACACTAGCGCAGAAGATCCTTGAACCTTTCCCATGTCTCGAAAAGAGACTCCAATTCTGACTGCATGAACGAGGAAATTTCATTTCTCAACTTCGCCGACTTCCTAGGAGGGAAATATCGGGCAAGGAAGGCCTCAACCATTTCTTCCCATGTAGTGATCGACGCCCTAGGTAGAGACTGCAAGCACTATTTTGCTTTCCCCTTCAAGGAAAATGGGATGGCTCTCAATCTGATGGCATCATCTGTGACTCCATTTATCTTCAACATGTCGCACACTTCCAAAAAGTTCTCTATGTGATTGTTCGGGTCTTCATCTGCCAACCCGTTGAACTATGCAGACTGTTGTACCATCTGAATGAACCCCGGTTTTAACTCAAAATTGTGGACTGCAATTGGTGGCCGGACTATACTTGATTGTGTGCCATGGATAGTCAGCCTGGCAAAATCTAAAAGTGTCCGCTGTTGCTCATTCTGTTCAGCCATATTTGCGGACTCTTCAACTTCTATTTCAGCTTGAATAGACTGTTCTTGTTCAGCTTGTCTTCCCCGTCTGTGTAGTCTTCTCTCAATTTCTGGATCGCCTTCAACTAATGTCGAAGGGTGTCCACCGGTCATAACCTGGAGCTGAAATCAAGAAAAGAAACCAAAATCAGAACGATGGAAGTAAAAGAAGTGTGAAGCAGAATAAGTGGTGAATGACTAAAGTAACAAAGTAAAGATGTTCCTAAAACGCCTAAATTCCCTGCAACGGCGCCAAAAACTTGACACACCCTTGCGTGCGTGTTCCGCAAGTGCACGGGTGTCGAAGTAATAAATACCCAAAGGGTGGGTAGTCGAATCGATAGGGAGTAGACGTCAGAAACAAATACACTTTGCCAATTAGTCAATGAAAACTCAATGTGTGAAGAGATTGAATTAAAAGTGAATAAACAGAAAATAAAGATTAAAAGCGATGACTAGAGGTAAGAAATGTATCAAGATAAGAATGGGGTACTCGGACAATACTCCCTCTATGTTCCTTGTTTCAAATGCAAAACTCTAATTACCTTTACTTAAACGAGATTTGAAGAGTCGTGGAATCCAAAGGCACAAGGTTCCAAACCTAAGGTCAACCCTGACTAGTCCCCTACGAGGTCCCGGAGGAGAGAAAACTCTCGATGCCTCACACCACGTATGACTGCGCTAAGCTCTAGGAATAAGAAGGTAGGGTAAACCACACCGGAGGGGAAAAGGGACGTGTCGCTACCTCTCAACTCACCCTATCGACCCTTTTCAATCTTGGTTAATCTAATCCTAATGGTGATGGTCACTCGTTAAAAGGATGACTAGATTAGTCCTCAACCCTAGTGTCACTCTATGGGAGAAACAATTAAGCACACAAGATTGAAACTCAAACAAATCTCAATTTAAAATAAAAGCAATAGAGTCATTGAAACAAAGGAATTCTAGAGTTTACATGTCCAAGTACCCACTAGGGGTTTAGCTCTCAATGGAGAAATACAAGTTCATAAAAATAATTGAAAACAAATGCAAATAAACCATAGATAAAACCCCCTTAAGATCCGTGCTGATGGTCTATAAAGGCTGCTCCTTCTTCTCCACAAATCCTTCCTCCAAGCCTAGGGCACACCTCGCAGAATCAAAGTCGTCGAAGGCTCCACTAATAGCTCACCTTGGAAGGAATCGGTGTTGAAATCGGTGAAGAAACGAGGATCCACACGGCCATGTGGAAATTTCACACGGCCGTGTGGAAGTTCCACATGCCCATTGGTGATTGTCCGCAAGCGCACGGGTCGTCAAGTAATACCTCTCACGCACGCGTGAGAGGGTCGTATTCCCTGGGGTCCAAAGAGCTGCTATTACTTCCCCCTAGACGGCACTGTCTAGTCTAACTAAGATAGAGAATTAAAACAAGATAAGAAAACCAACAAAGATAACTATAAACATGTTGGACTAAGGCACACCAAATAAGCATATCAAGGAGGCAATTAACAATGAAAGTTGCTGCGTCTCCGCAACAACACAACAGGGTGATGTGTGTCAACCCCTTGCGTTACCGCAAGTGCACGGGTCGTCAAGTAATAAAAGTGGACCCAAAGGGTCGGGTTGTCGAACCACAGGGAACAGAAGTACTAGTAATAGCCCCTCTTTTGTTATCTAGCCTAATGAGTGTAGTATGTGATGATCTAATGGCCAACACTAAGAGTGTCACCACAAGTGCGCAGGAAATAAAAAAGGAAAAGAGTTCTCAATCAATAAAAGTGAGGTATCCGGACAATGCTCCCCCTAGGATTCGGGTGTTGGATGTAGATTACAAGTGTTTCTAAACGAAGACAATGAGTCGTGGGTATCCAAAGGTATAACGGCCCCTGCCTCCAGGTCACCGATAACTAGTCCCCTACGAGGTCCCGGCGGAGAATTCTCTCGACGCCTCACACCACATATGACTGCTTAAAACTCTAGGGATCCCAAAGATATGACCAATTCCTAAAAGTAGATCTAACCCTGCCTCCAGGTGGAAGATCCCTAACCCCCTACGAGGTCCCGGCGGAGAATTCTCTCGACGCCTCACACCACATATGGTTGCTTGACACTTAGGGAATATGGAGATAGGAAATATCTGTCGGAAGGGAAAGGGGACACTCCGCTATCTCACGGCTCACCCTCTCAACCCTCTTTACTCTTGGTAATTCTAAACCTAGCGGTGATCTCTCTCGTCACTAGATTGAATAAAACATGCAAGGCAATTAATAATGAAATCAAAAGCACAAACAAGCATTAAGAACTCAAGAGTAAAACTCAAACTGATAGATTCGAATAGAAACACAATGTAAATCTAATGAAAATAAGAATCCTAGGGTTTACATGTCCGAATACCCTCTAGGGGTTTAGCTCTCCATGGAGCGAGTCACAAAACAAATAATAAATTCAGAAATAAGTTCCAAAGACATAAAGAATAACCCCCTTAAATCCGTGATGATGGCCTTGATGGGTAGTTTCCACGTCTGGATTGAATCCACTCCGAAGCTAGGTCGCCGATGGCTTCCTTGATGCTATGACGGAGGAGGAATCGATCCAAGTTGGTGAGGAAAGCTTCCCAAAGCCGCAAAGAACTCCTTCCAAGCCCTAGCCGCCTTGTCTCTCGAAAGTGGCCAAAAAGATCCCTAAAAATTATCACCAGGCGGCTTTTATAATTTGAATTCGGGGCTTTACGCGGGCATCCACACGGGCATCCACACGCCCGTGTGGAAATTCCACACGGGCGTGTGAAGTACTCTGCTACAGTACTGCTACAGTAAACTGCTACAGTACTTTTGCTACATTAAATGCTACAGTGATTTTTCCCCGAAGTCTTCCTTGGAGTCCACACGGTCTGGCACACGCTCGTGTGGTAGGGTGTGTGGCTTTCTATGCTTTGAAATCCTCAAGAACCTTCTTCTGCTTTGTACGGAAGCTGGGACATGGGTAATGACTTGTACTCCTCCGAAAGTTGGCAACACCCCCATGCATATGAACACAGCTTCTGATTGTGGTCTTGAAACGTGTCATCACACCCTATCTTTGCTTCTTCCTGTATGTCATGTCTCCAAAGCCCTGTTTGCACAAAAGAACACAAAACACACCTTGTTAATGCTAAAATCTGATAGAAGTGATGCTCAATGCATATAAACTGATATTATAAAATATATATAATCAAGCACTTATCAAACTCCCCCACACTTAAGCTTTTGCTTGTCCTCAAGCAAACTAAACATTCATTACAAGGAAAGAAAGGATAAGTGCTTGGCCTCAGGTTCACTAGAAAGTATGAGAGTATGATTCTATAACAAAAGGGAAAAACTATTTAACACCAAACAGCTCAGTCAATGCTCTAGAAAACAATCCAATGACAAGAAAGAAAAAGAAATCCGAAAGCGTGTGTGTGTGGAAAAACTCATCTCAATTCGACTCTATGTCCACTACTTACAGTTTTTATTGCTCGAGACTCATATAATAGCAAAAAGAATGGTAGTAGCTGCACACAATCTCCAAGGTAGCCCTTTCTCAGGCGGCCTCCCGAGTGGCTTTCACACTTTAGAGATGGTAGCTCTTTCTACCGAGGGTGCTAGCTTTCACATATCCCTTGTGATAGCTTTTTCTCTCATTAGGGCATAACTAGTATCCGACTTATGAGAGTAGCTGCATACAATCAAAGGTAGTAGCTCTTTTCACCCCCTATATACACGAAATAATTCACAATTGCTAAGCTATATAAATATCTATATATATATTTTTTTTTTCTTTTCTTTTTCTTCTTTTTTTTTTTTTTTTTCGAATAAAACAACTACTAACAAGTCTCAAAACATTAAACTAGAGCTTCTATAGGTCTAATGAGTGAGTAGAGTGCATAAATGGCAATCGGACAAAAATTTCTCAAAAAATTGGATGACAACTAGAGCATGATGAAATCTAGTGTTCGAAGCTCCCCTATAGTCTAGAATCTAACTCTTAACCTTAAAGTGAACCTTCATAGGTTGCATGAGCATATATAATGAAAACAGACAATAAAGTGGTGTATAAAGTGATCCCTCCCCCACACTTAAGATGTACATTGTCCCCAATGTACACATGCAAGCACAATAAAATTATAAATTCTGAAAACAAAGCATGTGAGGGTGTGCAAAAATCAAAATAATACTCCCCTGAATTCCAAGTGAAATAGTTAGTGGAATCTCGTACAAGGGTGTGTTTGGCTCAACGGGCATTTGGAGGTGAAACGGCCGTGTGACCTAGTCACACGGCCATGTGCATAACTTGATTTCCATTTCCCAAGACTCTCAAGACTATCTGCGGATTCAGGGGGTTCAATGAAGCTCAACAAGATTAGAAAATAAAACAACGAAAAACAACTAGAACCACAAAATAAAAATGACAGAAATAAAAGACAGAGTCTCAACTAGCAAGCTGAAAATAAAACTACAGAAAATAAAAATACAGAAGATAAAATAAAATAACTCAAGGACGCCTCATGCGTCAGGAAACTCTGCTGGTGCTGCTGGTGCTGCTGGTGCTGCTGGTGGTGCTGATGTCGTCGCCTTAGATGCTGTGTCGCTCTCCAGAAGATGTCGAATGATGGACAACTGCGACATCATCATGGACTGATTGGCGAGCACAGTCGCCATGTCCCCCTGGAGAGCTCCAACTGCCACCTCGAGCCTCGCCAAACGGTCACGGGCTCGAGTGGAGGGCTGCTCTGGCTCTGGCTCGGATGCAGGGGCCTCGGTGTCCATCGGCACAGCTGTGGGTGCCGGTGAATCAGGAGCGTCTGCTGGGTCGGCTGCCTCCTCTTCTGACTCCTCCTCCTCAGCCTCCACTGCGAGTATATAACGGCCAGTGCTCGTCTTCTTCACCATACGCATGGCTCGGAGAGATGCAAGCCCCAAGGGTGCTGGTATGCTGATCCTCTCCATCCCTCGAAGTGCCTCGGACAACCCCATGCCACGAACGAGTCGGGTAATGTATACTCCTGAAAAGATCACACCGACCCGCACGTAATGGCTTTGATGGCGGAGGTAATCCGCCACAACAAAGCCTAAATGCATGGGGATGTTCTGGACCATGGTGTATAGGTAAAGCAAGTCGAGGCGGCTCAAAACTCCAGTGCTGTCGCCTCGTCCCGTCACGGTCCTGCTGAAAATAGAATGTATATACCTGTAGGCCGGACGGCTGAGCATGGTGGCCTTGGAAGATCCCGGCTCGTACTGGAAGCCTCCGCATATGGTCCCGTACGCAGGACTCGGGGTGAGTCCAATAGGGTAATCGACGATGAGTTGCTCGTACTCCGCCGTGTGAACATAGTCTCTGTCATATAAACCGAGAAAAACAGAGAACTGCGTGAGGCTCATGGAGTGGTACTGACCGAATAGCCTGAAGCGGATCGTGTCCTCCTTCTCAAAATCATGGCGAGCGCGGTCGAAGTCGAATGAGGACAAGACCTCCAGTGTGAGCTCACGATAAGTGGGGTCACGAATAGTAAGGAGCCGGTCCCAGCCTCCCACAGCGGTAAGCTCGCGCACCTCATCGGCCAAGTCAATCTCCTCGAGTGCCTTCCAATCGATCATGCGCGCCTGTCCGAATTTGAGACGCTGTAAGCGCTCATATCGCTGCTGATGCTCAGGGACGGCGAACTCCAGTTCCTCGGGAGGAGAAGGCTCCCGAGCGGCGCGAGAGCGCTTGTGGGCGACCTTCTTGGTCCTAGGGGCCATATCTGTGAAAATCAGGGCAAGTTAGTGCAAAATTCCACTGTGCAGAAATCCACATGGGCGTGTGGATGATCCACACGCCCTTGTGGGTCATCATCCTCATCCACACGGGCGTGTGGATGGGCCACACGCCCGTGTGGATGCCCGACCATGGCCAAAAAGCCATGGTTGGGTGGTTTCCACATCAAAAACTACCCCTAAATCGACAAGCATGCATATTATGATAGTTCTCATGGAAGATTTATGCATAAAACATCAACAAATCACCAGATCTGAAATTCAAAATTCATGGCAAGAACTAGAAAAACTTGGAGCTTACCGGAGATTTTTGATGAAGAAGAAGATGGAAATCGCCGGAAAAACACCCAAGAATCCTTAAATAAGCTAAGGAGAGGCGTTAGGAACCCAAGAGGTGCGTCTCTTCGCGTGGAGGCGTCGGAAGGAGAAAAGGCGCGAAGGTTTGAATGAAAGGTTCAAGGCCTTCTCATCTCCTTTATAAGCCACATGGGCGTGTGAGGGTCTCACACGCCCTTGTGGATGGCCACATGGGCGTGTGGATGAGCCACACGCCCTTGTGCCTTCAAAAATCGACGCCAGAAAGCCACAAGGGCACTCACACGGGCGTGTGAGTGCCGGTGTGGATTAAAAACTCGAGACAGAAGGCCACAGGGGCACTCACACGGGCGTGTGAGTGCCCTTGTGGACCTGGAAAATCCACAGGGGCAGCCACACGGGCGTGTGGCTGCCCTTGTGCCTCTCTGGAAACCTGAAAATTGATTTTCAGGTCTCACACGCCCATGTGGATGAGCCACATGGGCGTGTGGCTCCTCAGGAAGGCCACAGGGGCACTCACATGGGCGTGTGAGTGCCCTTGTGCCCTTCTGTTTCATGATTTCTGTAATTTTCAGCAAGGCACAGGGGCACTCACACCCCCTTGTGCCTGCCCTTGTGGATTTTCAGCACAACATGAAACAAATAAGTCCAAGGCCAATTCCTTAACTTTAAACCTCTAAAACATTCTAGATCAAGCCACACATGTATAATTATCATGAAACACCAAGAATAAACAATAAAAACACAGCAACGACAGAATTAACGCAAAGTCGCCTACTCAAGCTAGTTATTACTGCAGAATTAAAAAAAACTAACTATGAAAGCAATAAAATGACTTGGGTTACCTCCCAAGAAGTGCTTGTTTTACGTCATTAGCTCGACGTACCTGTTCCTCTATGGGGGCTCATGCAAGTGAAATATGTTCTTGGCAGCCTTTACCTGACAATTCAGACAATATGGTTGCGTGGGAGGCAAGTGATGAGAACTCTTATTACCACTTGAAAAGCCATCACCTTCTTCTCGTGTATGTGCATCTTTTACACTCTTTTGGTGCTTCTTGCGGTGACGCCTTGATCTAGTCAGTCTACGGAAAATCCTCTTCAGAATTCCCGGTTGTGGTTGATCCTCTATCACTCGAACCTCCTGCAGACTTGATTCATCCTTTTCAAACTCAGGCCACCCCTCATATGGGTCAGGGTAGAACGTCTCCTGCATATACTCATCGACAAGCTCATCATTAGCATCAACAAAATAACATGTGTCATCAAATTCGTGAGGATGCTTCATAGCATCTGTAAGGCGATAAGTGATCTTTTCTTCTCCAATGCGCAGCGTCAATTCGCCTCCCTCCATGTCTATCAGTGCCTTGGAGGTTCGAAGGAATGGTCTCCCCAAAATCAACGGAACTTCCACATCCTCATCGACATCAAGTACTCCAAAATCTGCAGGAAAAATATATTTGTCAATCTTAATCAAAACATCTTCAATGATACCTCTAGGATGTCGAATTGAGCGATCAGCTAGCTGCAACGTCATTTGAGTTGGCCGTGGCTCTCCTAACCCCAATTTCTGGAAAAATTTGTACGGCATCACGTTGATGCTTGCTCCTGAATCAGCTAACGCTTTCTCTTGGCCTAAACCCCCAATAACACATGGGATGATGAAACTCCCAGGATCTTTCTTCTTGCTTGGGAGGTTCTTTTGGAGTATTGCTGAACAACTCCCATCCAATATCACAGCTGCACTTTCTTCAATTTTCCTTTTGTTAGTCAAAAGATCTTTAAAAAATTTTGCATACCTGGGCATTTGTGATAATGCCTCGACAAAAGGGATGTTGATGTGCAGCTGTTTGAACAACTCCAGAAATTTCTTGTTCTCGCTCCTCCGTTTGATCCTTCTTCAGCCCGTGAAGGGTATGGTACTCGAGGCACATAAGCGGGGAGGTGTTGCTGCAGCCTCCTTCTCTTTTTCTTGGGCCTTAGGCTGCACTTGCTCTGGTTCTTGTGCAGTCTTCTTTTCTTGCACCTTATTCTCCACCTCTCGCCCGCTTCTCAACGTGATCGCCTTCACGTGCTCTCTTGGGTTTGTCTCTGTGTTGCTCGGCAGGCTTCCTTGAGGTCTATCGGCCAAGGATTTTGCTATTTGGCCCACTTGCGTCTCCAAGTTGTGCAATGACGCAGTGTGGTTGCGCAGCGTCGCCTCCACGTTCTGAAACCTGGTGTCAGTAGATTGAATAAACTTAGAAAGTACCTTTTCAAGTTCAGAAACTCTCTCTGGAATAGAAGGCTGTTGTGGGAAACCCGGAGGAGCTGCTTGCTTCTGCTGGCCCTGATTGCTCCATGAGAAGTTCGGATGGTTCCTCCATCCCTGATTGTAGGTATTTGAATAAGGGTTCCCTTGCCCCCTCACTGGATTTCCAACAAAATCCACTTGCTCCATTGGTGCCGACACCCCCACTGAGATAGGACAATCTGTAGAGCTATGCCCACCTCCACAACTATCGCAAGTGCTGATGGCAGCTACTCGTGAAGTTGTAATGGTGTCTAGCTTCTTGCTTAGTGCTTCAACTTGGGCTGCTAGTGATGTAACGGCATCAACATCATGTATTCCTGCAACCTTCTTCTTCTCCCTCGAGCTCCATTGGCAACTGTTGAGAGCCATGTCTTCAATGAGCTGTCTTGCATCTTCTGGGGTCTTGTTACCCATAGTCCCACCTGCGGCCGCATCTAGGAGTTGCCTAGTGCTTGGATTCAGCCCATTATAGAACGTGTGTATAATCATCCAATCCGGGAATCCATGTTGGGGACATCGCCGCAGAAGGTTCTTGAACCTTTCCCATGTCTCGAATAGAGACTCCAACTCATTCTGAAAGAAGGAAGAGATCTCATTGCGGAGCTTCGCTGATTTCCCGGGAGGGAAATATCGTGCAAGAAAGGCTTCCACCATCTCGTCCCAAGTGGTGATGGACGCTCTTGGCAATGATTGGAGCCATTGTTTGGCTCGTCCCTTCAATGAGAATGGGAAGGTCCTCAATCGAATCGCATCATCCGATACCCCGTTGATCTTGAGCATATCACAAACCTCCAAGAAGTTTTCAACATGGGCATTGGGGTCTTCATCGGGCAGCCCATTAAACTGCGCGGATCTGCTGAACCATCCGGATGAATGCCGGCTTCAGCTCAAAATTGTTAGCCGCGATGGGCGGTCTAACAATGCTCGACCTGTGTTCCTCGGGCTGAAGGTTTCGCAAAATCAGCAAGTGTCCTTGGTTCATCTTCGTGGTCCGCCATGGTCGTAGATCCTTCAGCTTCAACTTCAACTTGTCTGTTCTTGAACAACTTCAGGCTCCTTGCTTCTCTTGTGAAGTCTTCGCTCAATTTCGGGGTCCCCTTCAACTAATGTCGATGGGTTCCTCTCGGTCATAAGCTGGAGCTGCAATCAAATAAACAAAAGAAAATGAGAACAATGAAAGTAGAGAAGATGGAGTAGAAAAACAGTAAAAATAAATGAATGGCTAAAGTAACAAAATACTAGCGTTCCTAATATCCTGTTCCCCGGCAACGGCGCCAAAAACTTGCTGCGTCTCCGCAACAACACAACAGGGTGATGTGTGTCAACCCCTTGCGTTACCGCAAGTGCACGGGTCGTCAAGTAATAAAAGTGGACCCAAAGGGTCGGGTTGTCGAACCACGGGGAACGAAGTACTAGTAATAGCCCCTCTTTTGTTATCTAGCCTAATGAGTGTAGTATGTGATGATCTAATGGCCAACACTAAGAGTGTCACCACAAGTGCGCAGGAAATAAAAAAGGAAAAGAGTTCTCAATCAATAAAAGTGAGGTATCCGGACAATGCTCCCCCTAGGATTCGGGTGTTGGATGTAGATTACAAGTGTTTCTAAACGAAGACAATGAGTCGTGGGTATCCAAAGGTATAACGGCCCCTGCCTCCAGGTCACCGATAACTAGTCCCCTACGAGGTCCCGGCGGAGAATTCTCTCGACGCCTCACACCACATATGACTGCTTAAAACTCTAGGGATCCCAAAGATATGACCAATTCCTAAAAGTAGATCTAACCCTGCCTCGAGGTGGAAGATCCCTAACCCCCTACGAGGTCCCGGCGGAGAATTCTCTCGACGCCTCACACCACATATGGTTGCTTGACACTTAGGGAATATGGAGATAGGAAATATCTGTCGGAAGGGAAAGGGGACACTCCGCTATCTCACGGCTCACCCTCTCAACCCTCTTTACTCTTGGTAATTCTAAACCTAGCGGTGATCTCTCTCTTCACTAGATTGAATAAAACATGCAAGGCAGTTAATAATGAAATCAAAAGCACAAACAAGCATTATGAACTCAAGAGTAAAACTCAATCTGATAAATTCGAATAGAAACACAAAGTAAATCTAATGAAAATAAGAATCCTAGGGTTTACATGTCCGAATACCCTCTAGGGGTTTAGCTCTCCATGGAGCGAGTCACAAAACAAATAATAAATTCAGAAATAAGTTCCAAAGACATAAAGAATAACCCCCTTAAATCCGTGATGATAGTCTTGATGGGTAGTTTCCACGTCTGGATTGAATCCACTCCGAAGCTAGGTCGCCGATGGCTTCCTTGACGCTATAACGGAGGAGGAATCGATCCAAGTTGGTGAGGAAAGCTTCCCAAAGCCGCCAAGAACTCCTTCCAAGCCCTATAACCTAGAAATCGATCCAAGTAGATGCTACAGTGATTTTTTTTCCCGAAGTCTTCCTTGGAGTCCACACGGTCGGGCACACGCTCGTGTGGTAGGGTGTGTGGCTTTCTATGCTTTGAAATCCTCAAGAACTTTCTTCTGCTTTGTACGGAAGCTGGGACATGGGCGTACTACTGCCTTTGTGCCCTTTCGGTTTGTGTAATGACTTGTACTCCTCCGAAAGTTGGCAACACCCCCATGCATATGAACACAGCTTCTGATTGTGGTCTTGAAACGTGTCATCACACCCTATCTTTGCTTCTTCCTGTATGTTATGTCTCCAAAGCCCTGTTTGCACAAAAGAACACAAAACACACCTTGTTAATGCTAAAATCTGATATTATAAAATATATATAATCAAGCACTTATCAATTTTGCTACAGTAGAGAAGGCCCAAAAACAACGTATTTGGTGTCGATTTCTTCATACGTACGTTCTTAAGCTCATTTTGGCTTATTCAGGGCCTGCAACAAAAAATAAATAGATTTAGACCAATAAAGGGCATCAGCTCATTAAAAAGATAATAAAATAATTCACACAATTACATAAAGAATACGTATATTTAGACGTTTATCACCCATGTGGATTTTCAGCCTCTACAAAACTGCATCTATAGGTCCCCGATTTCGCCCGTTTTTTTGTTCTCAGGCCACACGAACGGACACACGATCGTGTGGTAGGTCATGAGGCATTTCTTTATGTCGAAAAACACTTGGAAAGCTTTTGAAATCTTCGATCAAATCAGAACTAGCGAGCATGGCTGCGTTCGTGTCCTTCTACAAAAATTGTCTTGAAACCTTTAGAAGTTGGCACATACTCTCTTGTTTGACCCCATTTGCATCTTAAACTTTGTGTTTGCACAAAAGGACTCCACTCGGCACCATCATGACCTATTTTTGCTTTTCTTCGCATAAACCTTCTTCACAACCCTAATTGCATGAAAGAACACAAAAACACACGAAATGAGAGATATAACCTGAAAAATGTGATGCTCATGCATGGGAAACATCTCAAATAATATGTACATGCAAGCACTTATCATAATACTCGTACCGAATTAGGGATCAATTGTCGTGACTATCAGGTTAACCTAATCTATGGTTTTCTCGGTCCAGCAAACCACTTGCATGTTAATCCAGCATCTTTCACACTTTAGTAACCCTGAGGTGATCCTCATCCGTGACCATCTTCTCACCCTGATTTCCCTCCCATTTATCGCCCTTGGTATTTAGTAATTTAATTGCTTTTGTTTTACTTCTTTACTTTTTTCATACTTAATCTCAAGTTTGATCGGTTAGACAAAATTGCAAGAAGGAAGTAAGAATAGATTCTCGGCCCTTGGGAATACGACCCACTCGTGCTTGCGCGAGTGGTTTATTACTTGACGACCCCATGCGCTTGTGGGAGATCACGATCATTGATCGAATCGCCAGTTGTAGAGTCATCCTCGTGGGCTTCAACTCATCTAAGCCAAGCTTCAAATATATGGTGTAGGGCATGACATTGATGCTAGGCCCCGAATCTGCTTGTGTATTTCCTTGAACTCCTCATTCGAGCATGTACGGAATTATGAAACTCCACGGATCCTTCAACTTTTGTGGAAATTTCTTTTCTAAGATGGCGGAGCAATTTCCCGTGAGTGCTACGGTGTCCTCTTCCTCCAACTTTCTCTTATTAGTAAGGAGCTCTGATGGTCGCCGTGCACGTCACTAAAAAGCGGGCACACGGCTCCCCGGCCGCAAGTGCAGGGGTCGT
Organism: Dioscorea dumetorum; assembly: GCA_902712375.1. Taxonomy (NCBI): domain Eukaryota; kingdom Viridiplantae; phylum Streptophyta; class Magnoliopsida; order Dioscoreales; family Dioscoreaceae; genus Dioscorea; species Dioscorea dumetorum. The sequence continues at coordinate 9,179,082 of CACTHL010000128.1, read as the reverse complement.
CAAGTAATACCTCTTGTGCGGGAACGAGAGGGTTGTATTCCCTAGTGTCCTGAGATCCACTATTACTTCCTCTTCGACAATTGTTTAGCCGAATCAAAACAGAGGTTGTTGTAAGGAAATGAAATTAAAACTAACAATAAAAACTTTAACTACTGACAGGATGCACACAACGAGGAGAAATCAAATAGTGAAGATAAGGCCCCGGGCGAGGATTCCCCCTGGAGAAATACAAGTAAGGACGTTGTAAAAGCAGGTGATGCATGCATGGAGTAAAATATTTTGGTCCGTCTAGGCTCGGAAGTCGATTACCCCGGAACCTCCGTAGTGTAGCCCTAATCCAGTACAAGTTCATTTATCCAAAGGATACTGACACGATGTCATTGGGATTAAGGAGCCTTGGTTAGAGTTATCTATAAGCCATTTCGCTAAGATAAACTCTACAACCTACGGGAGGCTACCGGCACCCGGAACCTCCGGTGTACCGGTACAATGAATCCCTCTTCATACTATGTGGATCCAATGCAAGAGCGCGCCTCGCACAACCAAGCACAATCAATAAGATGAAATGCAGAGTTCTCAAGCAAATCACTACAGTTAAGTACACAAAGTATGAAACCAAATAACACACCATGCATTCATTAAATTAAAAGTACAACATCCAATACAAGTATTCCTACCAAGGTTCACCGGTTGCCTGGCGGCCTTGGGAGATTTAGCTCGACATAAATAAGAAGGGAAGTTCGCACAAATAAGAATACATTAACAAAAAAAAACACCAAAACTCCCTCTTGACCGTGTCGACTAGGTTTGATGAAGAAACTTGCCGAATCCGCGTCGGCAAACTCTAGGATGATGATCCTCAAGTTCCACCATCCTCTCTCCCTCGATTTCACTCCAAAATGACCTCCTTTGATGCAGTTTTGAGCATAGGAGTGTTTGGAGGCGTCGGTGGCAAAAGTCCCCCAAGAAAAAACGTAGTCGGGCTTTAATACCCCGACCATTATGTGGCCTGTGTGCGGGCCGCACATGGGGCCGCACACTGGTGTGCGGCTTGGTGTATGGCCGCATACCAGGCCGCACACTCTTCTGCCAAGGGTGTGCGGGCTGTGTACAGCCCGCACACAGGCCCTAAAATAGGCCTGGTTGGGTAGGAACGCTTGGGTGCCTTCCGGAGCTCGTTTATCCTTCGTTTCTTCGCTCCTCGGCCTTGAGTTTCTAGTTGTAAACATTCCACTCAATGAAAATGGTACATGGATGCCCTGAAATAAGTAAAGCAAGAAAAACACATCAAAGGCACCTGTTTTATTCAATTAATGCATGAAAGTATAAGTAGTTCACCGTTACAAAAAGGTGTATTTAGACACTTATCAAATCACCCCCCACTTAAGGGTTTGCTTGTCCCCAAGCAAACAAACATTGAGAACAAGATTAATTTATAAGTGGCTAAATATACAACCTCCGGCTCAGGTGTAAGCATACAACAGCACATGTAGAACTCTAGCTGCTAAGCTACAACCAATAATAAAATTTCGAATCATTCGTTCGACACGATGATGCTGTGTGTGTGCACCCTTCTTCACCTGGATCCTTGAAACCTAGATAGGAGAAAACGATACCCCGATGACCACTTCTTAAAGCACATCACACCACTTCTAGCGATAACGAACCTTGAAACGGTAGGGAACCCTCTAACGAATTCCCAAGGTACTTCTATTTCTCCTATGAACGAGTTTTTAGAAGGGTAATTATGCTAATAAGGCACAAAGAAGACCCAACTTACTTGAAAGATTACAGGCTCACATAAACATGCTCGTGCTTTCCTCGCTTTTGGCGTAGAGAACACTCATTTTACGAGCCTGAACTCTAAGTTAATTTGCTATTCAAGAAGAGGAGCATTATCATTCTTATTTCTATACACAATTCCTTCAGAAACTACAACATATTTTCTGACTTGCCAATTTTCAAGAGAAATAGAAGCCCTCAAATAATTCATTAGGGAGAAGCCTAACACATCAAGGTACGTACCGCTACAAATGGGTTAGCTACTAAGAGGGTTACGAAGGTGGGTTAGCTACTAAGAGGGTCACGAGGGTTATCACTTAATCCAACCTAGGTGTCCAAGGTCCGGGCTAAAAAGGTATGTGAATGTATGCCGTGAATGATCAAAATTTATTAAGTGTAGGGTTGTGTGCAATGCTTAGCATCCAACATTATCCTACTCTACTGTATACTTGCGCCTTATTGCCATCAATGGTTCCAAACATGCATCAATGTCATTACATTTCATCCAGAAAACAGGCATGCACAGCAAATAACAAAGATTTTGACTCTAAAGAATAAAAGTGTATGCATGCCACCCCCCACTTAAAGTCGTACATTGTCCCTAATGTACAAATTCAGTAGCTCAAAGAATATGATAACATGTATAAAGCATAGATAGGGGGTTGGGGAAAAGTTCCCGGAATCATAGAGGCAGTGTCAAGGTATGCTGAGTGGTCGCGGTGCTTCCTGGTACGCCCCTTGCGTATCCGCAAGTGCACGGGTCGTACAAGTAGTATAATGTACCCAAAGGGTCGGGTAGTCGAATCCACAGGGGCTGGTAAAGCTTCTAATACTAACGTCCTACTTAATATCTAACCAAACCGAAGATGAAAGAATTGACTTTGGACTAACTTCGAGGAAGTTAAGGGAATGGAAAGTTCACCAAGGGAAGATTTAGGTTTGACTCGATGGAGGAGATGGGGCCCCGGGGTTGGTTTTCTGACGTTCACTAACTCAGTCTTTCTCAGTAATTATCAGGGATGGCTTCAGTTCTAAACCTAGTTATGCTATAAGCATGTGGTTTCTAGCACTGCCGAGCCCTAAGTTGAACTCCCTCTGCTTGCAACAATCGATAAAGATTCACAAACCTAGATAGGAGAACCTAACTACCAAGCATCAAGCACTAAACAACATACAAGATAGCCAATAACCTTGATTTATTGAAATGAACAAGACAATCATAAAAACTGCAAGTAAAGACTATGAGTTCGAGCTACAACGTCATACAACCACCCCCGGGGCTCCCTTAAGAGTTTAGCCCCTCATGATAACAACCAACAAACACAATGCCAAAGAAATTACAAGACAAGGAAATGAAAACTCCCTAATTTCTTGCATCCTTGAGGTTGTCGAAGGATCTACGATGTCGTGTAATCTCCCTCCAATTGGCCTACCATACGCTTGGCATTCCCTTGATGAAGCTGAGGATGAACCCTCAAAGCTCTCCCTTTCTCTCTCCCAAAGATCGCCCACCAAAAGTCCCCCAATAACCTAAGTTTTTAGGGTTTTAATGTTTTCCCGATGTGAGCACGGGCGTGCTGAAGCCGTGCTTCAAGCCGTGCAGATTACGGCCAAATAACTCTTCAGAAAACTCACAAACCTGTAATCTGCACGGGGAACAGCACGGGCATGCTTAGACCATGCTGAGGTTTTCACGACCGAGCTCAGCGAACTCTGGCTGTGCTGATCTATGGCTGCATTCTCCTGTAATTTTCACGGGAAGCAGCACGGGCGTGCTTCGACCGTGCTGATATTTTCACACCCGTGCTCAGCGGACTCAGGCTGTGCTGAATCGTGGTTGAATTCTTCTGCACTTTGCACGGGAAACAACACGGGCGTGCTCAAGCCCTGCTGAGCTTGATGAGGTTTCTTCTAAGTCCTTTAGCTTCTAAAATTGTTCCAAAAGCGCTTCTTCTTACTTCAGGACTTTGATATCTGCATGACGAACAACAAATACCACAAATAATGTTGAAGGTAAAGCATACAATATATATATATGAAATGCGCTCATCAAATACCCCCAAACTTGAATTGTTGCTTGTCCTCAAGCAACCTTATTCCCCTAATAAAGTGATGAGTGCATGACCTCTGATCTCAACAAATTAAAACAGTTACTGAAGCTTTAAGGAGTTTCTGAGAACTAATGACTTAGTCAATTGAAAGCTTGTGAAGATTTTACTCATACTCCGTACTACCGTGTGTGTGTGTCGCCTCCTGGAGTATGTCAAAACTGTTCTTGAGGGGGCTAGTACAAGCTCTTTCTTCTCAAAATTTTCACTATTGACTCCTAAATTGGGTAGTAGCTTCATACACCCTAGAGGCAGCCATTTCACTTGGTAGGTCATCAAAAATGACATTTGTGATGCCTAAAATCCGACTACTCAAGTGCGGCTTTCTCTTTTTCTAAAGTGATAGCTCTTTCTACCATCTTTCACACAAAAATTGACAGGGCATCCCAAAATGGAATCCGACTTGTCACGAAATTCTAGCTTTTATTTATTTTGAGTTTGGAGTCAACTTCTAATTTTTCAGCCTCATAACTAGCCCTTCCTCTAACAGAGTAACAACACAACAGAAGGCTAAGTGTTAGCATTTGGGTTTCCAAAGTAAGAGCAAAATAAAACTTTAAGTTCAACAAAAGTGCACTAGCATACCAAAAAACTCCTAGCTTATCAATTCTCAAACAAAACAATTTTCATAGATCGTCCTAAGTCATGCATAACATCTAGGAGACAAATGCACAACCCTCCTCCACACTTGAATGAAACATTGTCCTCAATGTTTAAAGATGTAAGCATGCAAAGCAAAGAAAATAAGTGCAAGTAAAAGTGAGTGTTGGGAATTTTCACCAAGTTAAAGGAGAGGTGCCAAAGAAAAATTCGATGGCACACAAGGGCGGGTGTTGATCGCCGATTAGGGATGAGTCGTTTGAGACAACCATCAAGAAAAACAATCAATGAAGCCTGAGATACACATGCAAGCATTAGAGAACGAACATAAACAAAAAGACAAAAAATCACACTAAAAAGAGATCAGTTTAGTAGGGGACTCCCCTTGCTAATTGACTCAAGAAGACAAACGATAACAGAAGTAAAAGCAAAGAACACAAAATAAAATAAAATAACAACAAAAAAGAACATCAAAACCCGGCGCTCTCAGAATCGGAGTCAGACTCCGATGGCAGGTCGGTGGTGTCGACGCCGACACTCCGGGACGTAGAGGGTCCAGCGGCACAACGAAGAGGTGGAGACAGGGTGACGTCGAGGTGAGAGGCCAACCGCTGCATGCTCCGGATCATCCATCGCCAGAAAGAAGGAGAGCCCGCTGGAGGAGAGTCCTGAGTGTGGGTGGAAGCATGAGTGCGCGAGTGCGGCCTGGCGTGCGGACGCGGATTCGGCAAGTGTCTTCATCAACCCTAGTCGACACGGTCAAGAGGGAGTTTTGGGTTTTTCTTGTTGATGTATTCTTATTTGTGCAAACTTCCCTTCTTATTCATGTCGAACTAAACCTCCCAGGGCCGCCGGGCAACCGGTGAACCTTGGGAGGAATACTTGTATTGGATGTTATACTTTTAATTGGAATGAATGCATGATGTGTTATTTGGTTTCATACTTTGTGTGCTTAATTGCAGTGATTTGCATGAGAACTCTGCATTTCATCTTATCGTTTGTGCTTGTTGTGCGAGGTGCACTTTTGCATTAGATCCACATAGTATGAAGAGGGATTCATTGTACCGGTACACCGGAGGTTCCGGGTACTGGTAGCTTCCTGTAGGTTGTAGAGTTTATCTTAGCGAAATTGCTTATAGATAACTCCAACCAAGGCTCCTTAACTCCAATGACATCGTGTGAGTATCCTTTGGATAAAGGAACTTGTACTGGATTAGGGCTACACTACGGAAGTTCCGGTAGCCTAGACGCGCCAAAATACTACTCCATCCATGCATTACCTATTCTTATAACATCCTTACTTGTATTTCTCCCGGGGGAATCATCGCCCGGTGCCTTATCTCCTCTATTTGATTTCTCGTCGTTGTGTGCAACTTGTCAGTAATTAAAGTTTTTATCATTTGCTTAAATTTCATTTCATTACAACAACCTCTGTTTTTGATTATGCTAAACAATTGTCGAAAATGAAGTAATAGTGGATCTCGGGACCCTAGGGAATACGACCCTCTTGTGCCCGTACAATAGGTATTACTTGACGACCCGTGCACTTGCGGCCGGGGAGCCGTGTACCCGCTTTTTAGCGACGCGCACGGCGACCATCAAGGAATACTTGTATTTGATGTTGTACTTTTAATTTAATGAATGCATGGTGTGTTATTTGGTTTCATACTTCGTGTCCTTAATTGTAGTGATTTGCATGAGAACTCTGCATTTCATCTTATCGATTATGCTTGGATGCGCAAAGTGAGCTCTTGGATTAGATCCACATAGTATGAAGAGGGATTCACTGTGCCGGAACACCGGAGGTTACGGGTGCCAGTAGCCTCCCGTAGGTTGTAGAGTTTATCTTAGCGAAATTGCTTATAGATAACTCTAACCAAGACTCCTTAATCCTAATGACATCGTGTGAGCATCCTTTGGATAAAGGAGCTTGTACTGGATTAGGGTTACACTACGGAGGTTCCGGGGTAGTCGACTTCCGAGCCTAGACGGAGCAAAATATTTTACTCCATGGATGCATTACCTGTTTTTACAACGTCCTTGCTTGTATTTCTTTTAAGGGAATCCTCGCTCGGGGCCTTATTTTCTCTATTTGATTTCTCCTCGTTGTATGCAACTTGTCAGTTGATAAGTGCTTGCATGTACATATTATTTGAGATGTTTTCCATGCATGAGCATCACATTTTTCAGTTTATATTTCTCATTTCGTGTGTTTTTGTGTTCTTTCATGCAATCAGGGTTGTGAAGAAGATTTATGCGAAGAAAAGCAAAAATAGGTCATGATGGTACCGACTGGAGTTCTTTTGTGCAAACACAAAGTTCAAGATGCAAATCGGGTCAAACAAGAGAGTATGTGCCAACTTCTAAAGGTTTCGAGACAATTTTTGTAGAAGGACACGAAGGCAGTCATGCTCGCTCATTCTGATTTCATCGAAGATTTCAAAAGCTCTCCAAGGGTTTTTCAACATCAAGAACTGCCACATGACCTTTCACATGGGCGTGTGTCTGTCCGTGTGACCTCAGGAGAAGAAACGGGCGAAATCGGGGACCAATAAGCAAGTTTCCACAGGGCTAAAATTCCACATGGGCGTGTGGAATTTCCACACGGCCGTGTGGCTCATCCACACGCCCGTGTGGATCCTCGAGATGGCCAATTATAAAGCCGTTCTGAAGCGTTATAAAGGAGGACTTTTTCCTAACTTTGGGGAGAGGTTCGGCTAGGGTTTGAGAGGGTTTTTGCTGCGTTTTGGGGGCGTTTCTTCACCGATTTCAACACCGATTCCTTCCAAGGAGAGCTATTGGGGGAGCCTTCGACGACTTCGATTCGGCAAGGTGTGCCCTAGGCTTGGAGGAAGGATCCGTGGAGAAGAAGAAACAGCCCTCATAGGCCATCAACACGAAGCTTAAGGGGGTTTTCTTTATGGATTTCTTGCACTTATCTTCATTTATTTTGATGAACTTGTATTGCTCCATGGAGGGCTAAACCCCTAGTTGGTACTTGGACTTGTAAACCCTAGGTTTTCTATGTTTCATTGACTTTAATGCTTTTATTCAATTTGGGTTTAAATTTGAGTTTCAATCTTGTGTGCTTAATTGTTTCTCCCTTAGAGTGACACTAGGGTTGAGGGCTAATCCAATCATCCTTTTGACGAGTGACCATCACCATTAGGATTAGATTAACCAAGATTGAAGATGGTCGAGAGGGTGAGTTGAGAGGTAGCGACACGTCCCCTTTCCCCTCCGGTGTGGTTTTCCCTACCTTCTTATTCCAAGTATTACCTTCGATCTCAAAGAGAGTTAGGCGTTGAGAGAGGCCTTTCCGCCGGGACTTATTTGTGATTAGGGATCTTTCGCCTGGACCAAAGGGATTGATCTATAGTTGGGAATAGGGTTCACCGCTTGGAATCCCTATAGCGTAGCGCAGTCATACGTGGTGTGAGGTGTCGAGAGTCTTCTCTCCGCCGGGACCTCGTAGGGGACTAGTCAAGGTTGACCTTAGATTTGGGATCTTGTATCTTTGGTTTCCACGACTCTTGAAATCTCTATTGAGTAAAAGTATTTGAAGTCTTGCACTTGAAACAAGGAACCTATAGGGAGCAGTGTCCGAGTACCCCATTCTTATCTCGATCTTTTCCTACACTCTAGCTTTAACTTTCAGTTCTTAATTTCTGTTTTAAATTACTTTTTAATCTCATCAAAAATTGGTTTTCTTTGGCTACCTAGCGAAGTGTTTTTGTTTCTATCGTCTACTCCCTGTGGATTCGACTACCCACCCGTTGGGTACTTTATTACTTCGACACCCGTGCACTTGCGGAACACACACGCAAGGGTGTGTCATCAGTAGTTAATGTTTTTATTGTTAGTTTTAATTTCATTTCCTTACAACAACCTCTGTTTTGATTCGGCTAAACAATTATCGAAGATGAAGTAATAATGGATCTCGGGACCCTAGGGAATACGGCGCTCTTGTGCCCGCACAAGAAGTATTACTTGACCACCCATGCACTTGCGTGCGGGGAGCTGCATGCCCGCTTTTTAGCGACGCGCGCGGCCACTATCAAGTTTTTGGCACCGTTGCCGGGGAACTCCGAGAACATTAGGAAAACTCATAGACGTTGGCTTAGTCAATTTCTTTTTCTTTTGCGCCTTTACTATTTTGTTTGCGTTTTATTTTCAGTTTTCTTCCCTTTCTTTGTTTTTATTTGGTTTCTCAGTGGAATTTGGGCTTACATTGGATATTTATTTACTTAACTTCCCCTCTCACTATTGTTATCTCTTTGCATATTTGTGGGATTTTATGACCCGTGGCAACCCCACCGGTTATATTGAGGTTGACGAAGAGATCGAGAGGACACTACACAGGAGGTTAAGGGAAGCATTGAGCTCATCTAACTGTGTCGTGGAAGCCTCAGTTGACCCTCTACCTACTGAAGAAGGGGTATCGAACACTATGGTAGAACAGAGAAGGACGTTGTCCCATTATGAGAGGCCGCAGTTCACTGGGGAAGAATCTTGTATACAGATGCCTGCCGCAGCGGCGAAAATTTTTGACTTGGCCAGACCCATCGGGATGATATAGAACTCAGTGCAGTTTGATGGGTTGGCAGATGAAGACCCTAATGAGCACTTATCAAGATTCTTGCAGATTTGCTCGACCTTCAAGATCAATGGTCTATCAGACGACGCGGCTAAGTTGAGGTTGTTTCCATTCAGTCTTCGAGGGGCAGCCTACAGATGGTTTCAGGGCTTGACAGCTGGCTCTATTAAAACTTGGGATGATATGGTGGACAGATTCTTGGGAAGATATTTTCCCCCTAGCAAGGCCGCCCGATTGTGACAAGAAATATCGGCATTTAGTCAGAGAAACGCGGAAACTCTATTTGAAACTCATGAGCGATTCAAAGATTTGTTGAGAAGGTGCCCGCATTATGGATACCAGTCATGGATGAGAATAGAGATATTCTACAATGGGCTGAATTACCAAACTTGGCAACTCATTGATGCAGCTGCCGGGGGCTCTTTAAGCAACAAGTATCCCGATGAAGCCTAAATGTTAATTGAAGATATGGCAAGGAATGAGTCTCATTGGGGTTCACGAACCAAGGTACCACGAGCGGCCGGTGTTCAAGAGGTGAGTGCTCATACTGCACTCGAGGCCAAGATGGATCCTCTGACAAGGAGATTTGACTTACTAATGGCCGAAAGGGTGAGTTCCAGCTCCGCGCCCATCCTATTGTGTGAGGTTTGTGGAGATGGACATTCGGCCATCCTTTGTCCTATTGCAGTTACCACGAGCACGTCTACAGAACAACTTGATTTAGTAAGTCAAAATCCGAGACCTCAAGGGAACCCTTATGGAGCCACTTATAACCTCGGGTGGAGAAATCACCCAAATTTTCAGTGGGGAAGTCAAAATCAGCAGAGGCCTCAGCACCCACCAGGATTCCAACATGCTCCACCACAGCCAAAGGAGCACCGAGTTTCAGTTGAGGAGGAGTTGGCTAAATTCATGATTGCTACAGAAGAAAACCTCAGAAATGTCCAAGCCTCGATCCAAAATTTCGAAAAACAAGTTGGGCAGCTAGCAAAAGCAAATTCAGAAAGGTAGCTGACACACCCTTGCGTGTGTGTTCCGCAAGTGCACGGGTGTCGAAGTAATAAAGTACCCAAACGGGTGGGTAGTCGAATCCACAGGGAGTAGACGTAAGAACAATCACACTTTGTTAAGTAATCAAAGATAAACCAATTGTTGTTGAAAGAAAATAAAATAGGAAAGAAGTAAAAATAGAGTGCTGAAAATAAAAGTTAGGGTGTAGAAATAGATCAATAAGAAGATGGGGTACTCGGACAATGCTCCCCCTAGAATCCTTGTTTCAAGTGCAAGACTTCAAGTACTCTTACTAAATGAAGATTTCAAGAGTCGTGGAATCCGAAGATACAAGGTCCCAAATCTAAGGTCAACCTTGACTAGTCCCCTACGAGGTCCCGGCGGAGAGAAGACTCTCGACGCCTCACACCACGTAAGACTGCGCTATGCTCTAGGGATTCCAAGTGGTAAACCCTATTCCCAACTATAGATCAATCCCTTTGGTCCAGGCGAAAGATCCCTAATCACAAACAAGTCCCGGCGGAAAGGCCTCTCTCAACGCCTAACTCTCTTTGAGATCGAAGGTAATACTTGGAATAAGAAGGTAGGGAAAACCACACCGGAGGGGAAAGGGGACGTGTCGCTACCTCTCAACTCACCCTCTCAACCCCCTCCAATCTTGATTAATCTAATCCTAATGGTGATGGTCACTCGTCAAAAGGATGATTGGATTAGCCCTCAACCCTAGTGTCACTCTAAGGGAGAAACAATTAAGCATACAAGATTGAAACTCAAATTCAAACTCAAATTGAACAGAAGCATTAAAGTCAATGAAACATAGGAAATCTAGGGTTTACAAGTCCAAGTACCCACTAGGGGTTTAGCTCTCCATGGAGCAATACAAGTTCATCAAAATAAATGAAGATAAGTGCAAGAAATCCATAAAGAAAACCCCCTTAAGCTTCGTGTTGATAGACTATGGGAACTTCTCCTTCTTCTTCAAAGAATCCCTTCCTCCAAGCCTAAGGCACACCTCGTCGAATCGAGTCGTCGAAGGCTCCCCCAATGGCTCTCCTTGGAAGGGAATGATGATGAAACCGGTGAAGAAGCGCCCCCAAAGTGTAGCAAGAACCTCCTGAACCCTAGCCGTCACCTCCTCCCAAAGTTAGAAGAAGATCCCTTTTTAACGCTTCAGAACGGCTTTATAATTGGCCATCTCGAGGATCCACACGGGCGTGTGGATGAGCCACACGGCCGTGTGGAAATTCCACACGCCCATGTGGAATTTCAGCCCTGTGGAATTTTGCTTATTGGTCCCCGATTTCGCCCGTTTCTTCTCCTGAGGTCACACGGACGGACACACGCCCATGTGAAAGGTCATGTGGTATTTCTTGATGATGAAAAACCCTTGGAGAGCTTTTGAAATCTTTGAACAAATCCGAACAAGCGAGCATGACTGCCTTCGTGTCCTTCTACAAGAATTGTCTTGAAGCCTTTAGAAGTTGGCACATACCCCCTCGTTTGAACCCGATTTGTGTCTTGAACTTCGTATTTGCACAAAAGAGCTCCACATGGCACCATTATGACCTAATCTTGCTTTTCTTCGCATAAACCTTCTTCACAACCCTAATTGCACGAAAGAACACAGAAACACACGAAATGAGAAATATAACCTGAAAAATGTGATGCTCATGCAGGGAAAAACATCTCAAATTATATGTACATGCAAGCACTTATCAAACTCCCCCACACTTAAGCTTTTGCTTGTCCTCAAGCAAAATTTATACAATAAAATCCACAAGTAGAGTGATAGAAGTGCTTAGCCTTAAGTTCAGCAAAAAGTATGTAAGGAGAGCATTCTTAAACAAAGGAACAATTTGCAACATAGAAAGATAAAAATCAATGCTCTAGCAAAAACACGAAGCACAAAGAAAATAGAATCTGACTGCGTGTGTGTGTGTATGCTTACTCATGCCAACCCTAAGTTTACTCTTAAAGGTTCTTATTGAAAAGGGCTTATTTAAGGACAAAAAATAGGTAGTAGCTGCACACAACCTCGAAGGTAGCCATTTCCCAAGATGCCTCCTGGGCGGCTTTCACGCTTTGAGGTGGTAGCTCTTTCCACTTGGGAGTGTTAGCTTTCACAGAGCCTATTAGATAGCTCTTTCTCTCCTTAGGGCATAGCTAGTATCCGACTTATGAGAGTAGCTGCATACAACATAGGTGGTAGCTCTTTCCACTCCGAAAACAAGTAAACAAATAAGGCATTCTTCCTTTGTTTTCTTCTTTTTTTTTTTTTTTTTTTTTCAAAATAAAGAAAACTAATGTCCTTTTGGCACTGAACTAGAGTTATCTGGGTTAACAGAGCAAGAAAGGTGTAAGTAATGCAATCAGACAAAAAATTTCTATGTTTTTCGAGTAAACTAGAGCATGAGTACAAACGATGTTTAAAATTCTCCTAAATTCAAGACTGCAATCCTTGTCTTTTAAGGTGAACAATCATTGGCTAGATAAGCATATGAGTGATGAGCATACATACATAGAGAACGTGTGCAACGTGAACTCCCCCCCACACTTAAGATGTACAATGCCCTCATTGTACGCATGCAAGCATACAAAAACAGAATATAAATAAAACATGAGGGCGTGGGGATTAAAAACAACACTCCCCTGATCTCCGAGTGTGGTAGTTGAATGGAGGGGTGAAGGTGGGAAGTTGAGTTGCGTAGGGTTGTGAAGCTCACACGGCCGTGTGGAAATTCCACACGGCCGTGCCTATGACCATTTCTCAAAACCAAGTTGATAAGTCTATCTGCACATCACAAAAGGGGTTCAGTGGATTTCAACAAAAGCTAAGATTAAAAGAGTACAAAAATTAAACAAACCAAACACAAACTCAACAAAGAACATGAAAGGAAAGCAGTAATAAAACTCTCAGAAGGTGTAACCTTTCTGAGTACACAAAGACTCAACACAAAAGAAAGTACAAGGGAATAAAAAGGAAGAATAAAAGACGCATCAAGCGTCGGCATCTGCTGGTGCTGCTGGGGATGCTGGGGAGGCGTAGGGTGCTCGGGGTGTGGACGGCGAAGTGGAATCGCTTCCTCTCGCCATCAACTGGTGGAGTGAAGTGATGCGCGTCATCATCTCCGAGTGGTACTCAGCCATGCGAGCAAGAACCTCAGTGTGGTTCGCTGCCTGAGTCACCCGCATGGCGGCGAGATCAGTCTGGAGAGTTCCTACAGCAGCCTCAAGTCTGCCTATGCGCTTCTGTGCCGGGGGAGATGCAGGTGCTGACACCGGTGGCACCTCCTCGTCTGCTGGGGTGTCCTCCGCCTCCATGGGTGCGGGTTGTGATGATGGCCCTGCCCGGGTCTCCTCCGAGTCTTCGTCTTCGTCCTCAGACTCCTCGGACTCATCTGGGAATGGAACAGCAAGTACATACCTGCCGGGGGCGGCCCTCTTCACCATGCCCATCATACGCAAGGTATCAAGGCCAAGTGGGGAGGGAACAATAACCTTGTCAGCTCCCCGAACAGCATCAATCAGTCCCATTCCTCGGATGAGTCGGGTGATGTAGGGACAAGAGAAAAGAACTCCTATCCGCGCGTACTGTCCCTGGTGCCTCAGAAAATCAGCTACCACGTAACCATAGGTGCAGGGGCAGGCTCTGGACCATAGAGTATAAATAGAGGAGGTCCAGCCGCCCCAATACGCCGGTGCTGTCTCCCCGCCCAGTAATAGACCTGCTCAGGATGGCATGAATGTACCTGTGGGCGGGGCGGAGGAGCAAAGACGCCTTGGTCAACCCGGGCTCGTACTGTATATCTCCACACAGCATCCGGTAAACCCGGCTTGGAGTGACGCGGAAAGGATAGTCAAATGGCAGCTGCGCGTACTCCTCCGTGTGGATGAAGTCTCGATCGTACAGGCCGAGGGCGACAGCAAAATCTGTCAAGCTCATGCTGTGGTACTGCCCAAAGATGCGGAATCGAACTATGTCCGGCCGGTGGTAGTCGGTGTGAGCGCGATCAAACTCGAATGTCGCGAGGACTTCGAAAGTGAGATCGCGAGTGGCTGGGTCTTTGATGCACAATAGTCGCTCCCACCCGCCCACAGCAATAAGCTCACGGACCTCATCCGCCAACTCGGCTGCACGTGCATGTTCTATTGCCTCCAAAGCTTGCAAGTCGGGAATGCGCGTCTGGCCAAACTGCAACTTCGAAAGTCGATCAAACCGTGCTTGATGTTCGGGCACGGCGAACTCGAATGGTGCGGGCGAGAGATCACGGGACTCCCGGACCTCACGAGCCTCACGAGGGCGCTTATGAGCGAGTTTCTTCGTTCTTGGGGCCATTCCTGTGCATAAGAAAGGTAAGGAAGTTAATTCAGAGCTTAAAAATAGGTTCCTAGAATTCCACATGGCCGTGTGGAATTTCCACGCGGCCGTGTGTCTCCTCTAGTTACCCAAAAATAAAGAAACAGGCAATACACACGGCCGTGTGGAAATTCCACACGGCCGTGTGTCTCCTCTGGAATTCAGAGGGGGCACCCCGATAATCCACACGGCCGTGTGGAATTTCCACACGGCCGTGTGGATCTTCGACCATGGCCAAAGCGCCATGGTGAATCCACACAACTTAATACAATCATCCACACATTTGAGCACAAGTGTTTTAAGCAATAATCTAAGTATTAAACACGAAAATAGCATACAAAAACACAAGATTCAACATCCACAACAACTAATGAAGGTTTCATGGCAAGAAGAGGGGAAGAAGGCTTACCGGAGAAAATGAGTCCAATCTAACAATGTAGTAACGAGTAAGGCCCACAAATCCCTTAAATAAGCGAGAGAATGGAAGGAGAAGAGCAACCGTGGCGATTTTGAAGAGGAGGCGTTTGAAGGTGAAAGGTTGCTTGGGGGGGTTATAAAGAGAAAGGCCCCTTTTCATGTTTAAGTACCCCACACGGCCGTGTGGAAATTCCACACGGCCGTGTGGATTCTCTGTGTGGCATTATAAAACTCCCCGAAATTCCACACGGCCGTGTGGAAATTCCACACGGCCGTGGGGATTCTCTGTATTGTGAAGCTTTGTACTAAATAAATCCACATGGCCGTGTGGAATTTCCACACGGCCGTGGGGATTCTCTGGATGAGAAAATTCCTTCACAATTTCATCCACACGGCCATGTGGAAATTCCACATGGCCGTGTGCTTCCATTCTTCAACTCAAAAATAGTCCAAACTCTGCAGAAATTAATGAAAACACATGGAACGACTGCAGAAGTTGAAAACTAAGACGTTTACAATTTAAAATCTCGCAAAATTCACAGGAATACCACCTAACTTGCCATAAACGATGAACACATAAAAATGCACTACCAGCAATAAATCCACACACTACAAACTAAACAAAAAATGCAGAAATAAAACTAACTACAACACAAGCAAAGAGTTCTAAAAATTTGGGTTGCCTCCCAATAAGCGCTTGTTTTACGTCACTAGCTTGACGTACCTGCCTCTCTAGACTCAAGGGAGTTGATGCAACAAAAATACCTCTGCACCTTCAGCACTAACCTCACCACCAAAATATGGCTTCAGACGATGCCCGTTTACCTTGAAAGTACCTCTATCTGGGTGAGTGATTTCAATTGCCCCCTGCGGTGATGCTTGAGTTACGGTGTATGGCCCAAACCACCTAGATTTTAACTTTCCGGGGAACAGTTTGAGTCGTGAGTTAAATAACAAAACTTCATCCCCCACCTTGAACTCTTTCGGCGTTTTGATATGCTTATCATGCCACTTGCGTATCCTTTCCTTGTAGATTCGGGCATTTTCGTATGCTCTCAGTCTCCATTCATCAAGCTCATTGATCTGGTGCTTCCGTTGTTCCCCAGCTCGAGAAAGGTCAAAATTCATTGTCTTGAGTGCCCAATAAGCTCGGTGTTCTAATTCAATAGGAAGATGACAAGATTTCCCATAGACCAGATTGTAGGGT
This sequence comes from Dioscorea dumetorum, assembly GCA_902712375.1. Lineage (NCBI taxonomy): Eukaryota > Viridiplantae > Streptophyta > Magnoliopsida > Dioscoreales > Dioscoreaceae > Dioscorea > Dioscorea dumetorum. The sequence goes on along the minus strand of CACTHL010000128.1, from coordinate 9,163,003 downwards.
GTAGTTCCAATAGGAGTTTTATATGCAGTCCGGTAAGCCCATAACGTGTCATCCAACCGTTCCGACCAATCTCTTTTCCCATGTTCTACCGACTTGGTCAAGATCCTCTTCAGCTCCCTGTTAGTAACCTCTACTTGGCCACTTGTCTGCGGATGATAGGGGATAGCGAGACGATGGTGCACTCCGTATCCCTTTAACACTTTTTCGAACTGACTATTACAGAAATGTGTTCCTCTATCACTAATAATGATTCTAGGTGTTCCAAATCGGGAGAAAAGCTTCTTGAGAAATTTAACTACAGTCCTCGCATCGTTTGTAGGTAATGCCTGAGCTTCCACCCACTTCGATACATAATCCACTGCTACAAGAATATATTTGTTCCCATTGGAGCCTGGGAATGGTCCCATGAAATCAATTCCCCACACATCAAAAACATCACAGAATTGAATAGGATTTTGTGGCATCTCATCACGCCGAGAGAGGTTCCCTGTCCGTTGGCAATTGTCACAACGAAGAACATACTGATGAGCGTCCTGAAATAGTGTTGGCCAATAGAATCCTGCAGCAAGCACCTTTTCGGCTGTTCTACCAGAAGCATAGTGACCCCCGGTTGGGCCTGAATGACAGTGTGTTAAAATATTCCAGCCTTCTTCCCGAGAGACACAGCGTCGGATTACATGATCTGCACAAATCCGGAACAGAAAGGGGTCATCCCAAAAATAGTTCTTTAAGTCACTGAAAAACGTTTTCTTTTGCTGAAAAGTAAGACCCTGCTTAAGAACCTTTCCCGACAAATAGTTGGCAAAATCCGCAAACCAAGGTGTTTCCTCTTCTGCCGATCTGCCACGAATTATGTATAAGTGCTCTTCTGGGAATGAGTCGTTAATCTCCGGCTTTGATGCCTTGTAACCCTCACAACCTTCTAACCTAGAGAGGTGATCAGCAGCTACATTTTCCACGCCCCTTTTGTCCTTGATTTCCATGTCAAACTCTTGTAGAAGAAGAACCCAACAGATCAACTTCGGTTTGGCATCAGACTTGCTCATGAGATAACGCAAGGCGGAATGATCTGTGAAGACAGTGACTCTGGATAAGATCAGATATGGCCTGAACTTATCAAATGCGTAAACCACTGCTAGCAACTCTTTTTCTGTAGTAGTATAATTTTCTTGTGCGCTTGTGAGTGTTTTACTCGCATAATAGATGGGCTGAAAATGTTTGTTCTTCCTCTGACCTAGCACTGCCCCATTTGCATAATCACTGGCGTCGCACATGAGCTCAAAAGGAGCGTTCCAATCTGGTGTAATCAAAATTGGTGCTTGAGTCAACTTCTCCTTCAGCAGGTTAAATGCAGCTAAACATTCGTCCCCGAACTCAAAAGATGCATCTTTTTCAAGAAGTTTTGTTAAAGGTTGAGAGATTTTTGAAAAATCTTTAATGAATCGCCGATAGAAACCTGCATGCCCAAGAAAGCTGCGAATTCCCTTCACATTAGTTGGCGGGGGAAGTTTCTCGATCACCTCAATTTTTGCCTTGTCCACCTCCATCCCATCTTTGGAAATTTTATGCCCTAAAACTATTCCTTCTTGGACCATGAAGTGGCATTTCTCCCAGTTCAACGCCAAATTAGTTTCTTCACATCTCTTGAGGACCCTTTCCAGATTCTGCAGACAGCTATCAAATGAGTCCACGAACACCGAAAAATCATCCATAAATACTTCCATGATGTCTTCCAAAAGATCGTCAAATATAGCAGTCATGCATCGTTGAAAAGTGGCAGGAGCATTACACAGATCGAAAGGCATCCTTCGGTATGCAAAAGTCCCGTAGGGACAAGTGAATGTAGTTTTTTCTTGATCCTCGGGTGCAATGGGGATCTGAAAATATCCCGACATACCGTCAAGGAAGCAGTAGAAATTATGCCCAGCTAACCTTTCCAACATCTGGTCAATGAATGGTAACGGAAAATGATCCTTTCGAGTTGCGTCATTTAGCCTTCTGTAATCAATGCATACTCTCCACCCTGTGACTGTTCTGGTTGGGATTAACTCATTACGTTCATTCTTCACTACAGTCATTCCTCCTTTCTTAGGGACCACCTGAGTAGGACTCACCCACGCACTGTCAGAGATCGGATAAATGATACCTGCATCCAGAAGTTTAACTACCTCTGCCTTCACCACCTCCTTCATGTTTGGGTTCAAACGACGTTGAGGCTGGATCACTGACTTATAATTATCCTCCATCAATATTTTATGAGTGCAGAATGACGGATTTATACCTTTAATATCAGAAATTTTCCAAGCAATGGCAGTCTTATGCTTCTTCAACATATTCACTAATTTATCCTTTTGAGACACGGATAATCTCGAAGATATAATGACCGGGAGTTTTGATCCTTCACCTAAGAATGCATATTCCAAGTGTTCTGGTAGTGTTTTAAGCTCCAGATCAGGTGGGTCTTCAATGGATGGTTGTAACCTTTTCCCCTTCTGTCTATCAATTTCCTCAAAATGTTCAGATTCTTCTTCTGAGATTTCCTCTAAGCTCCCTTCTTGGATGTGTGTGCCTTGTTGGGTTTTGAGATTTTCTATGTCTCCCACCCCACTTTCTTTGTAGGTTTCATTGGTGACGCCCAAAGAGAAAATTTCTTGCTCTTCGCCCTTATTAGAAGAATCAAATCGATTAAGGGCCTCTTCTAAACTTTCCTCTACTTCTCCCTTTATACAACCCCGTGTTGCTTCTTCAAATTGAGTGAGTACTCTGAATAAATCACAATCTTGTCCCTCAGTAACTCTATCTATATCCAGGTTAGCCTTTCTCACACAATAGTTTGTTTCAGCTGAATTTCGTAAGTAACTATGTGGAGATGATTCCTTGGTGAACCAATTCATTTTCTGCACAACGTCTCTCACCATTCCGGTTATCTTCTCAAACAGTTCTGCTTCGTCGATCATGATTCCTACAGGATTGAATAAGAGCAACAACCTTAGAATAGCGGAGAATGAAGAAAATTGATTATGTATAAGGAAATAAAGATTAGAATAATGGAAGTAAAAGAAGTGTGAAATAGGATGTACGAAAAATGACTAGCGAAACAAAGTGTAAAAATTGCTAAAACGCCTAACTCCCCGGCAACGGCGCCAAAAACTTGACACACCCTTGCGTGTGTGTTCCGCAAGTGCACGGGTGTCGAAGTAATAAAGTACCCAAACGGGTGGGTAGTCGAATCCACAGGGAGTAGACGTAAGAACAATCACACTTTGTTAAGTAATCAAAGATAAACCAATTGTTGTTGAAAGAAAATAAAATAGGAAAGAAGTAAAAATAGAGTGCTGAAAATAAAAGTTAGGGTGTAGAAATAGATCAATAAGAAGATGGGGTACTCTGACAATGCTCCCCCTAGAATCCTTGTTTCAAGTGCAAGACTTCAAGTACTCTTACTAAATGAAGATTTCAAGAGTCGTGGAATCCGAAGATACAAGGTCCCAAATCTAAGGTCAACCTTGACTAGTCCCCTACGAGGTCCCGGCGGAGAGAAGACTCTCGACGCCTCACACCACGTAAGACTGCGCTATGCTCTAGGGATTCCAAGTGGTAAACCCTATTCCCAACTATAGATCAATCCCTTTGGTCCAGGCGAAAGATCCCTAATCACAAACAAGTCCCGGCGGAAAGGCCTCTCTCAACGCCTAACTCTCTTTGAGATCGAAGGTAATACTTGGAATAAGAAGGTAGGGAAAACCACACCGGAGGGGAAAGGGGACGTGTCGCTACCTCTCAACTCACCCTCTCAACCCCCTCCAATCTTGATTAATCTAATCCTAATGGTGATGGTCACTCGTCAAAAGGATGATTGGATTAGCCCTCAACCCTAGTGTCACTCTAAGGGAGAAACAATTAAGCATACAAGATTGAAACTCAAATTCAAACTCAAATTGAACAGAAGCATTAAAGTCAATGAAACATAGGAAATCTAGGGTTTACAAGTCCAAGTACCCACTAGGGGTTTAGCTCTCCATGGAGCAATACAAGTTCATCAAAATAAATGAAGATAAGTGCAAGAAATCCATAAAGAAAACCCCCTTAAGCTTCGTGTTGATAGACTATGGGAACTTCTCCTTCTTCTTCAAAGAATCCCTTCCTCCAAGCCTAAGGCACACCTCGTCGAATCGAGTCGTCGAAGGCTCCCCCAATGGCTCTCCTTGGAAGGGAATGATGATGAAACCGGTGAAGAAGCGCCCCCAAAGTGTAGCAAGAACCTCCTGAACCCTAGCCGTCACCTCCTCCCAAAGTTAGAAGAAGATCCCTTTTTAACGCTTCAGAACGGCTTTATAATTGGCCATCTCGAGGATCCACACGGGCGTGTGGATGAGCCACACGGCCGTGTGGAAATTCCACACGCCCATGTGGAATTTCAGCCCTGTGGAATTTTGCTTATTGGTCCCCGATTTCGCCCGTTTCTTCTCCTGAGGTCACACGGACGGACACACGCCCATGTGAAAGGTCATGTGGTATTTCTTGATGATGAAAAACCCTTGGAGAGCTTTTGAAATCTTTGAACAAATCCGAACAAGCGAGCATGACTGCCTTCGTGTCATTCTACAAGAATTGTCTTGAAGCCTTTAGAAGTTGGCACATACCCCCTCGTTTGAACCCGATTTGTGTCTTGAACTTCGTATTTGCACAAAAGAGCTCCACATGGCACCATTATGACCTAATCTTGCTTTTCTTCGCATAAACCTTCTTCACAACCCTAATTGCACGAAAGAACACAGAAACACACGAAATGAGAAATATAACCTGAAAAATGTGATGCTCATGCAGGGAAAAAAACATCTCAAATTATATGTACATGCAAGCACTTATCAGTAGCAGGGCAGTTCACCTAGCAACACTGAAGAAAACACCCGTGAGCAATTGAAGACCATCACTCTGAGGAGTGGACGGGAAGTAGAGATTCGACCTCCCAATGGAAATATGAGCAGTAAAGAGAAGAATGTTGTGAGAGATACCACCCCGAAAGCGAGGGTTGACATTGAGAACAGCAACAACAACATCCCCGGACCTCAACCAAACCAAGCCTTACCCGTACCGGAGTATCAACCCAAAATCCCATACCCGGCAAGACTGAAAAAGAGCAAGGAGGTTGACCAATTCAAGAAATTTCTGAGTCTGATAAAGCAACTCCACATAAATCTCCCGCTTGCTGAGCCATTTTCTCAAATGCCCAAGTATGCAAAGTTTATGAAAGATTTATTCACAAACAGGCGGAAATTGGAAGAAGCATCTAGTGTGGCCTTGAATGAGAGTTGCTCCGCCATCCGGCAAAGCGCACTTCCGCCGAAGGTTCAAGATACTGGGGGTCTGGTGATTGAGTGTAAAATCGGAGAGTCAGTAGTGGAGAAGGCCCTAGCTGATTCTGGGGAAAGTATTAATGCTATACCCTACAGCCTATTTCTGAAATTAGGAATGCATGAGCTCGAACCTACAAGGATGACATTGCAATTGGCAGATCGATAACTTCGTCGGCCTAGGAGTATGGTGAGCGATGTCCTAGTGAACGTGGGAGGACTTGTTTTCCCGGCAGATTTTGTTATTTTGGATGTCCATGAAAATGCCGAGGTTCCTATCATTCTCGGAAGACCATTCTTGGAAACTTCACGAGTTTTACTTGACATCGAAGATGGCAACATGACTCTTAGAGCTGGGAACGAAGAACCAGTATTCAAACTCCCTGAGGCAATGAAACACCCTAAGGAGTGGGATGACACATCTTATGCTTTTGATAAAGTGGAGCTAATTGTTTCTGATTGTGTCCAGGAAGTTCTGTTAATTAATCACCTCGACGAGTGTCTGAGGAAAGGCCAAGAAGGAGTTGAAAATGAAGGAAGTTAAGAGCACAGTCCAGAGAAGCCACCGGATACTAGGGCAAAGAAGAAGAAACCAAAGAAGAGTGGTAACCGCGATGAGCCATCTTGGAAAAAAGCTTAGAAGAAGGTGACCAAATCGAGTTCGTCAACTGGAGAAAAAGATGCAAAAGCTACCTTCACAATTGACTTGGGAGCCCATAATGTGGAAAGTATGATCTCACTAAACCTCCCTACCTCATCTCCCTCATTATTCTTAAAGAAAGGTATGAACCTCTCCTTTGAACAACTCTGAGAATGTGAACAGGAATGTTAGGCTCGTGACTCTAAACAAGCGCTCTTGGGAGGCAACCCAAGTTTAATTTTCTCGAATTTTCTTTTATTTTGCATTGTGTGCTTTTTGATGTTTTATTGGTTATGTTTTGTTTTTCTATGTGCGTGTTTGTTTTATTTAATTTTTGTGATTTGACGATTTGAATCTCATTTTAAATCGTCGGTGTATTGTCGGTTGATGTTGTGCGATTTTCACTGTTATCGGCGAAGGTTACGTATTTCAAAAGTCACTCATCAATTGGTGTAATCATTATTTGGCGAAAAAAACTAAGGAAAAATATTAATTTGGCATTTCTGGAGGCTGTGCAGGCGGGCTACAGCCCGCACAGGCCTGCCAGAGGGCTGTGCGGCCCATGTGCGGCCGCACAGCCCCCGCACAGGGCTCTGGCAGCCCTATGAGGCCTAGTGTGCGGCCACACATCCGGTGATCGACACAAAGTGTGAACACCCGCAAGCGCACGGGGTCGTCAAGTAATAAACCACTCGTGCACGCACGAGTGGGTCGTATTCCCAAGGGGCCCGAGGAGCTACTTTACTCACTTCTCACTTGTTGTTTAGCTCACCGATACGATTTCAAGAGAATAATTAGGAAAGAAAAGAAATAATCAACAAGAGAAATTGTTTAAATAAATGCGACGAAATCAAAACGCGGGAGATGGTCAATGATGGAAAACGGCCATAGATGAGGATCCCCAAGGGGGCTACTTAAGTGAGTAGGATATTTAAGAAATTAAACACGTGGCTAGTTGGACCGAGAAAACCTAAACTTAGGTTAACCCGATGGTCACCGCAATTGACCTCTAACCCGGTACAAGAGTTGAATAAGGAATTTCTTCCACTCAACCTCTCACACGGTTGCAAGGAGAATGATGGTTTCCTCAAGTTAGGGCGGAAACACTAGTTAGTATTCAACCCTAGAAATGGAGGGGTACAAATACCCGATGGTCACGGCGTATTTATACAATAATCCCTTCCAACTTTGGTGGAGTCTGGCACTAAGACAATGGTCAAGCTACAAAGTGCTACCAAGAATTTGATATATCAATTAATCACATGTACCAAAACAATCAAGAACACCAAACAAGGATCACAACAAGCCAATCATACAATAGATAACTCAAATAATTCAAAACATCACAAGTTGGCCCCCAAGGTTCCCCTACATCCGGTGACCTTGGGGTTTAGTTGTTCATATTCAACAAATCAACCCAACAATCCATGCAAACAACTAAAATAAATATGAGGAACACTCCCTCAAAAGGTGAAGGCCGAATGACGCTTGAATCCCCGGAGAAAACCTTTTGAAATCGCCACTCGAAGGGGTGGCTTCCCGTTGTCTTCAACCTCCAAGCAATGAAGTCCTTAAAGTGGATCCTCCTAGATCTTGCTCTCCCCACCGAAGAATGCCAGGATTTCCTCTCCTTTTGCCCTCCTAAATCGTGTGGAAGAGATGTCCAAACCCTAGCCTCCTTTCTCCCCCAAAACTCTCCAAAAGTTGATCCAAAAATGCTTTAAAAAGATACCCTAGATAGCCTTTAAACACCCAAATCCCGAAGGGTAAACGGGTTAGCATACAGCCGGTATGCTGACCCCTCGGAATTTCTACTTTTCTGCAGAGAAACCCGTGATGAGCTACAGTAACGGCTACAGTAAGCTACAGTACTGTGCTATAGCATCGCGTCTCGAAAACGCTGTTTTGATGTCGAATTTGTTCCCCATCTCGTCGTCGAGTCCCCAGGGCTTCTGATTGGCCTGAAATACAAAGATAAAGCAATTTAGACCGAAAGGCATAGATTCAACAATAAAATGTGAAAATAATACACAACACTTACATGCAAAATACGTACTTTTAGACGTTTATCAAACATCCCCACACCTAAGCGTTTGGTTGTCCCCAAGCAAACAAACATGAAGAACAAGGGAAAGAAGATAAACGGCTAAAAATACGACCTCAAGCTTAAAATTAAAGGACTCCACAAGCATAAATGGACAGCAATCAAGAAGTGAGCTATTTAATGAATAATGAGGTGATATTAGCTCTGGTTCATCCACAGTGCCCTATGTGTGTGTGTGCTAACTCCCACCTTGACCTAAACACCCCGGATTACCCAGGATGACCATTCACCACACACATAATGAAGATGGCATTAGAGTGCCAAAGACCTCCTCAATGCTCAATTAAAAGTCCTTTGGTTCCTCAATACAACTCCAACTCTTAAGTGACCATGAAATAGGTTCTAGGGATCACAAGGGAAACTTTATTTCTTTCACGCACAAATATACACAAATTCTTTCTTTTCTGGGTCCGCCTAACATAGACTGCACAAAAATCTTTCAGATGGATGCACATGCTGGCCAGGCACAAGAGCCACCCTCTTAATCGATTACAATCTACATAGACGCATTCATGCTTATAAAGCAGAGGAATACTTTTTATTTTTTCTTTTTATGATCCCTGATAAACTACCTGCTAAAAACTTCACTTAAGGTTAGGGAAAACAACAAAGGAACTTAAAAGCTTTAAAAGGTTCATTGAAGAAAGAATTTAACAAATTAATGGCAAAGCCATTAAGATGGGTTGGTTAGAGTGTACAAGGTGAAAGTGATCGTGAGCATGTATACAGGTGCACTAAAGATGAAACAGAACTACATTCAAGCACATGTACTGTAACAAAACAATCATAGCCATCATAGGTAACAAGCATGCACAAATACAAAACACTCCCAGTAAATAACCATCCCCACACCTAAAGTTGTACATTATCCCCAATGTACCTAAGTCAGCAGAATAACGTGGAACATGAAAATAATAAGCTAAGAATTAGAGTGAAGAAACTTCAATGATTCCTTGGTGAAATTCTCAGTTGTTCCACTTGGATCAGGAGTATATCACCTAATGAGGGCGACACAAGTAGGGCTCCCCAAATTAATAACCCTGAAAAGAACAAGGAGCTTATCATCATTCAACATTTTTCAAAAGGAAATGGAAATAAAGTATAGAAAAGAGAGCCCAACATAAATAACAAAAGAGTTTAGTAGGGGATGAGCCCTAGCTAACTCAAAAGTACAATTTTAACAACAAAAACAAACAAAGAAGAAAAAATAGAAAGATAATAAACAAAGTCATGTCACAGGTCTAAGAGGCAGGATGAAGTGATGACGTGGCTCAAGTAGTGGCAGTAGAGGTCGAGGAGGATGAGCTGTGAACAATGGTTAGGAGCTCGGATAAGTCGCGCTCAATCCGCTGTTGTGCAGTGATGATCTCCCTCTGTCCTCACTCGAGGCTCTGGATCTGCTGCTGGACCTCAGCACGAAATAACTCAAACTTGGCTGTCAATGATGGCGGACTCTCCCCAGCATCCTGGTCAGGCTCTGACTCAATCTCAGTATCATGTGAAGTACCTGGGTCCTGTGGGTGCGATCCTTGCCGCTGAGCAAGGCGATAAATGCTCCCCCGCTTCTCAACGATCCCAATGGAGACGAGTGTTTGTATCCCTAAGGGAGCAATAGATCCTACCACTGTCAGGCCTCCAGCGAAGATAGCGCCCAAACGAACAAACTTACCCTGATGGGAAAGGGTCTCTGCTACTAAGTGTCCCATATGGATAGGCTGACGCTCAAGGATGCTGTAAAGCATAGTCAAATTGCGGCGTGTCACTACCCCAGTAGAGTCAACTCTGCCCCCAATACTCCTAGTCAGAAGAGCATGAATAACTCGATGAGCAGGGTTTGTGAGTTGGGAGGCCTTCCGTGTTCTAGGGCTAGCCGAGATGGAATTCCAATATGATTCATTCGCTTTCAAGTGTGGGACTTCATCAATTGATTGCTTGAACGCGGATGATCTTAAGTGAGCTTCCGTATATAGCCCCAAATGCACACCAATATCATCCTCCGAAACACGGCGTTTCTTTCCAAAAGCCCGGAAAGTGATGTGGTTTGACTGGTGGGTGAACGGGTATGCCTTGACCATCTCTATGGAGCTAAGGACTTCCAAGGTGAGTTCTTTGAATGTGGGTTCTTCAATCGAAAATAATTTATCCCAACTACCATGTGAAATGAGCTCCAATACTGTGCTATCTAATCCCAAGGTGTTCAAAGCTTCCCAATCGATCTTCCTAACGGTGCCGAACTCCTTTCGTGATAGGAATGCAAAACGCGTCTTGTGTTTTTCCTTGGAAAACTTGGGCTCTTGGACGGGAGGGGAAGGTTCCCTCCTAGCTCTCTTGGAAGCTAATTTCTTGATTGGCATACTATATAAACAAAGTAGAGATTATCCGACTAATTCACAAGCAAAATGAGCACCAAAAGAATGAAGAAACCCAAGAAAAAGTTCAGTGCTACAGTAATTTCGGAAAAAAGTTTTCAAGAACTTTGCTTGTAGAAGTAGCCAAAAAATCTTACAAACTAAGAGAAATACTTTGATAAACACTAAACATTCACCAACCAACAAAAATCCCAGAAATTTCATGCACAAAAACAAGAAAAACTCAACGTTTTGAGTGAGAGGTCATACTCTTGCCCTAGAGTAAAATGAGTGAATCCAAAGGCTAAATCTGGCCAAAAGCTTGCTCAAACTCAAAATTTTTGTCACCAAGATGGAAAAGAGGATGAGGAGAGCAAACTAGAGCAAAAAGAATGATGAAAAATGGTGGAGAAATGATAGAGAACGGGTTAGAAGAATGAGTTAGAAGAATGAATAGTGCTATCCCCAAAACTTGCTTTTTAAAGGTTCTTCTCGGGTGGTCTTGCCGACCATCCTTGCGGCCGCAACGATGGTCCTCGGGATTTTTCTGTTTGCACCATTTTGTTCTCCACACTTTGCACACTTTAATTATGGATGAAACCTTGAAAACAAAGCCGAAAACATCAATTAAACACTTAAAACATCAACATGCATGCATCAGGAACAAGAATTCTTCAAAGACCACATGACAAACAAGTTAACACAAAGGAAAAAAAAATTAATAAAAAACATTGAAAAATACAACTACAAACGAACCACTACTAAAAACACAAGAAAAGTAAGACAACACAAATAAGAAATGAATACGGGAAATGAAAGGAATTTGGGTTGCCTCCCTAGAAGCGCTTTTTTAACGTCATTAGCTTGGCGTGCATTACCTAAAAAAATCACATGGTGGAACAAATGGAGGGAAGTTACCTCCAACCTTTGGGGCCGGGTTGCCACTCGGAAAATAATGTTTGAAACGATATCCATTGACTTTAAAAGTACCTTTTGTTGGATGGTAAATCTCGACGGCCCCGTGAGGAAGCACTTGTGAGACTGAAAATGGTCCGTACCATCTTGATTTCCGTTTTCCCGGAAAAAGTTTCAATCGAGAGTTGAAAAGTAGCACTTGGTCTCTGACTTGGAAGTGTTTAGCTTGTTTAATGTGTCGGTCATGGTATTCCTTTGTCTTCTCTTTATACCGTACTGAACTCTCATACGCCAACGATCTCCATTCATCTAGTTCATTTAACTGGAATTTTCTTTTGTGACCTATTAGATGGGGATCAAAATTCAATTGCTTTATGGCCCAATAAGCATTGTGCTCCAATTCGACGGGCAAGTGACAAGCCTTCCCATAGACCAACCTAAACGGAGTTGATCCAATAGGTGTCTTAAATGCTGTTGATCCGCCCAGTCCTTCCTATAATGACTCACCGTTTTCTCCAACATTCTTTTCAATTCCCTATTAGATACCTCGACTTGACCAATCGTTTGGGGATGGTATCCAGTTGAGATTCTATGTGATACCCCATAACGTTTCAAAACAATTTCAAGTTGGAAGTTACAAAAGTGAGTGCCCCGGTCACTAATGATTGCCCTTGGGGTACCGAATCGCGAGAACAATTTCTTAAGGAATTTCACCGCGACCCTTGCATCGCAAGATGGAAGTGCTTATGCCTCCACTCATTTGGAGACATAATCCACTGCCACAAGGATAACTTTGTTACCTTGAGAACTAGGAAATGGTCCCATGAAATCTATCCCCCAAACATCAAATATCTCGCAAACCGGATTCCACGTTTGCGGCATTTCATCTCTTTTTGATATATTACCGGCTCTTTGCACTTATCACAGTGTTGTACAAATGTTTGAGCATCTTGAAAAATTGCGGGCCAGTAAAATCCCGCATCGGGAACCTTTTTAGCCATTATGTTCCCACTGTAGTGCCCCCCTGTCGGGCCCGAATGACAATGACGGAAGATGTCATGCCCTTCTTCTAATGAAACACATCTCCTCACGATTTGATCAGAGCAAACTCTAAACAAATGAGGATCCTCCCAAATATAGTGCCTCAAATCGGCAAAAAAAATTTTTCTTTATTGATAAGTGAACCAATTAAGCATGATTTTTGCTGCTAGATAGTTGGCAATGTCAGCGAACCACGGAGTCTCATCCTCTGTCATGTTTTGAATACTAGATAATTGTTCCACAGGGAATGTGTCGTTTATCCCTTCTCTCTTGAACTCCTCATCATTAGGCTCTTCAAGGCGTGATAAATGATCAGCGCCCAAGTTCTCTGTCCCCTTTTAATCCCTTATCTCTAAATCAAAGTCTTGTAGTAGATGCACCCAACGGATCAATCGAGGCTTGGCATCTGATTTATTCAGCAGGTATTTGAGTGCAGAATGATCAGTATAAACAATTACCTTGGATAGCACCAAATATGATCGAAATTTATCAAAAGCAAAGACCACCACTAGCAATTCTCTCTCCGTGGTAGTGTAGTTCTCCTGTGCGTCATTCAAAGTCTTGCTTGCGTAATAAATAGGATGAAAGTGTTTATCCCGTCTTTGTCCTAATACTGCACCCACCGCATAGTCGCTTGCATCACACATCACCTCAAAAGGTAAATTCCAATCTGGAGAAACCACTATTGGTGCTTCAACAAGTTTCTTTTTCAAGCAAAGGAAAGCATTCATGCAATCCTCATTAAACTCAAAACGAGCATCTTTTTCCAAGAGCTTTGTCAGTGGTCGGGCGATTGCAAAAAAGTCTTTGACGAAGCTTCTATAAAATCCTGCATGTCCCAGAAAACTTCTAATTGCCTTCACTGAACTTGGGGGAGGTAGTTTCTCGATGGTGGAGACTTTCGCTCTGTCTACTTCAATTCCCCCCCTTGAAATCCTATGCCCGAGTACTATACCCTCCTTGACCATAAAGTGGTATTTCTCCCAACTAAGGACTAAATTAGTCTCCTCACACCTTTTTAAGACCCATTCAAGATTTTTAAGGCATAACTCGAATGAATCCCAGAAGACTGAAAAATCATCCATAAACACCTCCATGATATCTTCCACCATATCTTCGAAGATTGCTAACATACATCTTTTGAATGTAGCCGGTGCATTACAAAGCCCAAAGGGCATTCGACGATACGCAAATGTCCCGTAGGGGCATGTGAAAGTAGTCTTCTCCTAATCTTCTCGGGCAATAGGAATCTGAAAATATCCAGAAAGACCATCCAATAAGCAGTAGTAAGAATGTCCCGCGAGTCTGTCAAGCATCTGGTCAATGATAGGTAAAGGAAAGTGGTCCTTCCTTGTAGCATCATTGAGTTTCCTATAGTCAATACAGACTCTCCAACCTGTGACTGTTCTTGTGGGAACAAGCTCATTTTTTTCATTAGTGATGACTGTCATCCCCCCTTTTTTGGGCACCACTTGCACTGGGCTCACCCAGGCACTATCAGAGATAGGGTAGATAATGCCTGCATCAAGCAACTTTATGACTTCATTCTTCACGACCTCCTTCATGTTGGGGTTGAGCCTTCGTTGGTGGATTGCTGAGGGTTTGTGATTATCCTCCATAAGTATTTTGTGTGTACAAAAAGATGGGTTGATTCCTCGAATGTCAGAAATCTTCCACGCAATTGCTCTTTTGTGCCTCCTCAACAGGTTCAGGAGTTGGTCCTTCTGTTCCCTTGTTAAATCCAAAGCGATGACAATAGGGAGTGCAGATTCTTCCACCAGGAAAGCGTATTCTAGATGATCAGGGAGGGGCTTCAATTCTAGCTCTGGAGGTTCTTCAATTGATGACTTTACCCTTCCATAATTTCTAAGGTCACGTTAATCTCCTCCATTTCTTCTGAGTCACCATCACTATTCAAGCTGCTTTCCTTGGCTCGAAATTCTGCCTCAAATGTATTCAAATCATCCCTCTGGATGTGATTCACCTCTTCTACTCTTTCAAATGTTGACTGAATTACCTCCTCTTTATCTGAACGGGTAAACTCGGGAGGACTCTTCAGACTAGTGTCTAGTTCCTCATTAGTATAGTTGGACTGACTACTGGATGAGAGAATTTTTGTTGCCAACTTTCCCCAGTCTGATTCCAAATATTTATTGAAGATTGACTGAGCTCCTTGATTCTGTACAGATTGCATAAGTGTATCCTGGCACAAATCTTCCTTCCAATGATTATCGCTGAAATCCATGCTGTCACTCTGAACAGGAGTCACAATGTTAGCTAACAACAAGAAATACAAAAAGAGCAACATAAACACAAAGATAGAATATTTACGAAAGGTCAACAACCAAAAACAACAAAACACAAAAACAAAACAAACCAAACAACAAAAAAAGGAAAACCAAAGAAAAAGATAAGGCTAAATCAACTAGCTTAAAGCTTTCCAAATATCCCTGTGTGTCCCCGGCAACGGCGCCAAAAACTTGATCGACACTAAGTGTGAATACAAGCAAGCCCACGGGGTCGTTAAGTAATAAACCACTCGTGCACGCACGAGTGGGTCGTATTCCCAAGGTGCCCGAGGAGCTACTTTACTCACTTCTCACTTGTTGTTTAGCTCATCGATACGATTTCAAGAGAATAATTAGGAAAGAAAAGAAATAATCAACAAGAGAAATTGTTTAAATAAATGCGACGAAATCAAAACGCGGGAGATGCTCAAGGATGGAAAACGGCCATAGATGAGGATCCCCAAGGGGGCTACCTAAGTGAGTAGGATATTTGAGAAATTAAACACGTGGCTCGTTGGACCGAGAAAACCTAAACTTAGGTCAACCCGATGGTCACGGCAATTGACCTCTAACCCGGTACAAGAGTTGAATAAGGAATTTCTTCCACTCAACCTCTCACACGGTTGCAAGGAGAATGATGGTTTCCTCAAGTTAGGGCGGAAACACTAGTTAGTTTTCAACCCTAGAAATGGAGGGGTACAAATACCCGATGGTCACGGCGTATTTATACAATAATCCCTTCCAAGTTTGGTGGAGTCTAGCACTAAGGCAATGGTCAAGCTACAAAGTGCTACCAAGAATTTGATACATCAATTAATCACATGTACCAAAACAATCAAGAACACCAAACAAGAATCACAACAAGCCAATCATACAATAGATAACTCAAATAATCCAAAACATCACAAGTTGGCCCCAAGGTCCCCTACATCCGGTGACCTTGGGGTTTAGTTGTTCATGTTCAACAAATCAACCCAACAATCCATGCAAACAACTAAAATAAACATGAGGAACAGTCTCTCAAAAGGTGAAGGCCGAATGACGCTTGAATCACCGGAGAAAACCTTCCGAAATCGCCACTCGAAGGGGTGGCTTCCCATTGTCTTCAACCTCCAAGCAATGAAGTCATTGAAGTGTATCCTCCTAGATCTTGCTCTCCCCACCGAAGAATGCCCGGATTTCCTCTCCTTTTGCCTTCCTAAATCGTGTGGAAGAGATGTCCAAACCCTAGCCTCCCTTCTTCCCCAAAACTCTCCCAAAGATGATCCAAAAGTCCTTTAAAAAGATGCACTAGAAAGCTTTAAACACCCAAATCCCGATGGGTAAACGGGTCAGCATACAGCCGGTATGCTGACCCCTCGGGATTTCTACTTTTCTGCCGAGAAACCCGTAATGAGCTACAGTAACTGCTACAGTACGCTACGTTGCTGTGCTACAGTATCCCGTCTCAAGAACGCTATTTTGATGTCGAATTCGTTCCCCATCTCGTTGTTGAGTCCCGAGGGCTTCTGACTGGACTGAAATACAAAGATAAAGCAATTTAGACCGAAAGGGCATAGATTCAACAATAAAATGTGAAAAATACACAACACATACATGCAAAATACGTACTTTTAGATGTTTATCACACAGCCAGAAAGCCGTGCGGCCTGTCGTGCGGCCCTCACGCCAGGCCGCACAAACCTGTGCGGGCTGTGCATAGCCCGCACAGACCTGTGCTCACGGATTTGGCCGTAACCCACCTTTTGGGCAGCCCATCCCCCTCGTCATGGCTCCCTCACTACCTCTCCTCTCCCTCCTCCTTCTCCTCCATCTTCTTCCACATTTTGGGGTTTGAAACCTTGCCAATCTAAGCTCTTAAAATAACTATCTCTAGTTTTTCAACGCCAAATTTCGTCGACTCCACATCCACATACCTCGGCACCACCGGCAATAGACCGACTCCTAACGCACCTGGTTTTGAGTTTCTTGTTGTTTGTCACAGTTTATTTGTATTATTTTCTCTGCTTTTGTGCTGGTAGTCAGAGGGAAAGAGCTTAACTCTTACAAGCTCCTATCTTACTCATCGTTGTCCTTCGGTAGTTTTCTTTAATAAATTTTTGTGATGATTATGGATGTCTCAATCTAATGTCCAGTCCTACCTCGCGGGGGTAGACATGGACATTGTCTTATCGTCCGTCCACTATCATAGGGAGCGCCACAACCACTCAGCCTATCTTGACACGCGCTGCCATTATAATTCAGGGAAGTTCTCTCCAACCCCTCATCTATGCTTTATACATTTTATCATATTCTTTGAGCTGCTGATTTTGTACATTGGGGACAATGTACGAATTTAAGTGGGGGGTGGCTGGTCGTGTGCGTAACACACAGACTCCGCAAGTGCACGGGTCGCCAAGTAATACCCTGTGCGTGACACAGGGGTCGTATTCCCAAGGGGGCCCGAAGAGCGACCTTTACTCACTCTTTGCTTGTTGTTTAACTAATCAAGTTAAGTTTAAGCAAGCAATTTAATGCAAAGCAATTTAAAACTCTAAATAAGAAAATAGCAAAAAACTTGCAACGGGATCGGATCAAGGTAGAGAAATGGTCACGGATGTGGCTCACCAAGGGGGCTACTAAAGTGCAAAGGAGGCTAAGATTATCATGCTTTTGGCAATTTGGACCGATAGAAAACCCTAAGCTAGGTCAACCCGATGGTCACGGTGTTGACCCCAAATCCAATAGAAGTAGTGGATGAAGAACTCCTTCCACCCCACATCCTTCCATGATTGCAAAGAGAGTAGTGGCTTTCACAAATTAGGGTTAAAACTCCACAAAGAAGCCAACCCTAAAACGGAGGGGTACAAGTACCCGATGATCACGGTATACTTATACAACTTCCCTTCCAAGCCTGAATGTGTCTACAACTAGGGCAATGTTCATGCAATCCTAGTAGAAACAAGGAAATGATAAACAAGATTCTCATGCATATCAAGGAAATAATTCTCATCAAGCAAGGATTCACAAACCAACCAAAAGCATAAATAAATCAAAGCATCCAAAAATACACAAGTTCACCCCCAAGGTTCACCCACATCCGGTGACCTTGGGGGTTTAAGTGTTCATCTCAAGTCTACAAACAAGATTCATCTTGAAAACAACCAAAAAAGACATAGAAAAACTCCCTCAAAACCCGGAGGCCGAATGACGTTTGAAATTCCTCAAGAAGTGGCTTCCGAAGACGCCACTCAAGGTGTGGCTTCCCTTGTCTTCTACCTCCTCAATCGATGAAATTCGGAGTAGATCTTGCCCAAATCTTGCTCTCCCCGTCGTTTTCCACCTTAGAATCGCTCCCCTCGTCGTCCCTAAGGTCGGATCGGAAGTTGGAAGAAGAAGCTCTCAAAAACCCTAGGTCTCTCCCCTTTCTAAAACTCTTGTTTCTCTTTTTAAAAGCCCCAGTCGGGGGGTTATGCGGCCGGGTATGCGGGCCGTATACATGCCCATATAGAACCATCGAAAGGTTGCCGATTTTTCCCGTAAGTTCTACAGTGATTGCTACAGTACCTGTGACACACCCTTGCGTGTGTACTCCGCAAGTGCACGGGTGTCGAAGTAATAAAGTACCCAAACGGGT
This sequence comes from Dioscorea dumetorum, assembly GCA_902712375.1. Lineage (NCBI taxonomy): Eukaryota > Viridiplantae > Streptophyta > Magnoliopsida > Dioscoreales > Dioscoreaceae > Dioscorea > Dioscorea dumetorum. Next base: position 9,144,697 of record CACTHL010000128.1, on the reverse strand, counting down.
GGGTAGTCGAATCCACAGGGAGTAGACGTAAGAACAATCACACTTTGTTAAGTAATCAAAGATAAACCAATTGTTGTTGAAATAAAATAAAATCAGAATGTAGTAGAAACAAAATGCTGAAAATGAAAGCTAGGTCGGAGAAATAGATCAATAAGAAGATGGGGTACTCGGACAATGCTCCCCCTAGAATCCTTGTTTCAAGTGCAAAACTTCAAGTACTCTTATTCAATAGAGATTTCAAGAGTCGTGGAATCCAAAGATACAAGGTTCCAAATCTAAGGTCAACCTTGACTAGTCCCCTACGAGGTCCCGGCGGAGAGGAGACTCTCGACGCCTCACACCACGTATGACTGCGCTATGCTCTAGGGATTCCAAGTGGTAAACCCTATTCCCAACTATAGATCAATCCCTTTGGTCCAGGTGAAAGATCCCTAATCACAAATAAGTCCCGGCGGAAAGGCCTCTCTCAACGCCTAACTCTCTTTGAGATCGAAGGTAAAACTTGGAATAAGAAGGTAGGGAAAACCACACCGGAGGGGAAAGGGGACGCGTCGCTACCTCTCAACTCACCCTCTCAACCCTCTTCAATCTTGGTAATCTAATCCTAATGGTGATGGTCACTCGTCAAAAGGATGATTGGATTAGCCCTCAACCCTAGTGTCACTCTAAGGGAGAAACCATTAAGCATACAAGATTGAAACTCAAATTTAAACTCAAATTGAATAAAAGCATTAAAGTCAATGAAACATAGGAAATCTAGGGTTTACAAGTCCAAGTACCCGCTAGGGGTTTAGCTCTCCATGGAGCAATACAAATTCATCGAAATAACTGAAGATAAGTGCAAGAAATCCATAAAGAAAACCCCCTTAAGCTTCGTGTTGATAGACTATGGGAACTTCTCCTTCTTCTTCAAAGAATCCCTTCCTCCAAGCCTAAGGCACACCTCGCCGAATCGAGTCGTCGAAGGCTCCCCCAATGGCTCTCCTTGGAAGGGGATGATGATGAAACCGGTGAAGAAGCGCCCCCAAAGTGTAGCAAGAACCTCCTGAACCCTAGCCGTCACCTCCTCCCAAAGTTAGAAGAAGATCTTTCCAATAACGCTTCAGAACGGCTTTATAATTGGCTATCTCGAGGATCCACACGGGCGTGTGGATAAGCCACACGGCCGTGTGGAAATTCCACATGACCATGTGGATTTTCTGTCTTGTGGAATTTTGCTTGTTGGTCCCCGATTTCGCCCATTTCTTCTCCTGAGGTCACACGAACGGACACACGCCCATGTGAAAGGTCATGTGGTATTCCTTGATGATGAAAAACCCTTGGAGAGCTTTTGAAATCTTTGAACAAATCCGAACAAGCGAGCATGACTGCCTTCGTGTCCTTCTACAAGAATTGTCTTGAAGCCTTTAGAAGTTGGCACATACCCCCTCGTTTGAACCCGATTTGTGTCTTGAACTTCGTATTTGCACAAAAGAGCTCCACATAGCACCATTATGACCTAATCTTGCTTTTCTTCGCATAAACCTTCTTCACAACCCTAATTGCATGAAAGAACACAGAAACACACGAAATGAGAAATATAACCTGAAAAATGTGATGCTCATGCAGGGAAAAACATCTCAAATTATATATACATGCAAGCACTTATCAAACTCCCCCACACTTAAGCTTTTGCTTGTCCTCAAGCAAAATTTATACAATAAAATCCACAAGTAGAGTGATAGAAGTGCTTAGCCTTAAGTTTACCAAAAAGTATGTAAGGAGAGCATTCTTAAACAAAGGAACAATTTGCAACATAGAAAGATAAAAACCAATGCTCTAGCAAAAACACGAAGCACAAAGAAAATAGAATCTGACTGCGTGTGTGTGTGTATGCTTACTCATGCCAACCCTAAGTTTACTCTTAAAGGTTCTTATTGAAAAGGGCTTATTTAAGGACAAAAAAATAGGTAGTAGCTGCACACAACCTCGAAGGTAGCCATTTCCCAAGATGCCTCCTGGGCGGCTTTCACGCTTTGAGGTGGTAGCTCTTTCCACCTGGGAGTGTTAGCTTTCACACAGCCTATTAGATAGCTCTTTCTCTCCTTAGGGCATAGCTAGTATCCGACTTATGAGAGTAGCTGCATACAACATAGGTGGTAGCTCTTTCCACTCCGAAAACAAGTAAACAAATAAGGCATTCTTTTTTTTTTTTTTTTTTTTTTTTTTTTTCAAAATAAAGAAAACTAATGTCCTTTTGGTACTGAACTAGAGTTATCAGGGTTAACAGAGCAAGAAAGGTGTAAGTAATGCAATCAGACAAAAAATTTCTATGTTTTTCGAGTAAACTAGAGCATGAGTACAAACGATGTTTAAAATTCTCCTAAATTCAAGACTGCAATCCTTGTCTTTTAAGGTGAACTATCATTGGCTAGATAAGTATATGAGTGATGAGCATACATACATAGAGAACGTGTGCAACGTGAACTCCCCCCCACACTTAAGATGTACAATGCCCTCATTGTACGCATGCAAGCATACAAAAACAGAATATAAATAAAATATGAGGGCGTGGGGATTAAAAACAACACTCCCCTGATCTCCGAATGTGGTAGTTGAATGGAGGGGTGAAGGTGGGAAGTGGAGTTGCGTAGGGTTGTGAAGCTCACACGGCCGTGTGGAAATTCCACACGGCCGTGCCTATGACCATTTCTCAAAACCAAGTTGATAAGTCTATCTGCACATCACAAAAGGGGTTCAGTGGATTGCAACAAAAGCTAAGATTAAAAGAGTACAAAAATTAAACAAACCAAACACAAACTCAACAAAGAACATGAAAGGAAAGCAGTAATAAAACTCTCAGAAGGTGTAACCTTTCTGAGTACACAAAGACTCAACACAAAAGAAAGTACAAGGGAATAAAAAGGAAGAATAAAAGACGCATCAAGCGTCGGCATCTGCTGGTGCTGCTGGGGATGCTGGGGAGGCGTAGGGTGCTCGGGGTGTGGACGGTGAAGTGGAATCGCTTCCTCTCGCCATCAACTGGTGGAGTGAAGTGATGCGCGTCATCATCTCCGAGTGGTACTCAGCCATGCGAGCAAGAACCTCAGTGTGGTTCGCTGCCTGAGTCACCCGCATGGCGGCGAGATCAGTCTGGAGAGTCCCCACAGCAGCCTCAAGTCTGCCTAGGCGCTCCTGTGCCGGGGGAGATGCAGGTGCTGACACCGGTGGCACCTCCTCGTCTGCTGGGGTGTCCTCCGCCTCCATGGGTGCGGGTTGGGATGATGGCCCGGCCCGGGTCTCCTCCGAGTCTTCGTCTTCGTCCTCAGACTCCTCGGACTCATCTGGGAATGGAACAGCAAGTACATACCTGAAGGGGGCGGCCCTCTTCACCATGCCCATCATACGCAAGGTATCAAGGCCAAGTGGGGAGGGAACAATAATCTTGTCAGCTCCCCGAACAGCATCAATCAGTCCCATTCCTCGGATGAGTCGGGTGATGTAGGGACCAGAGAAAAGAACTCCTATCCGCGCGTACTGTCCCTGGTGCCTCAGAAAATCAGCTACCACGTAACCCAGGTGAAGGGGCATGCTCTGGACCATAGAGTATAAATAGAGGAGGTCCTGCCGCCCCAATACGCCGGTGCTGTCTCCCCGCCCGGTAATAGACCTGCTCAGGATGGCATGAATGTACCTGTGGGCGGGGCGGAGGAGCAAAGACGCCTTGATCAACCCGGGCTCGTACCGTATATCTCCACACAGCATCCGGCAAACCCGGCTTGGAGTGACGCGGAAAGGATAGTCGAATGGCAGCTGCGCGTACTCCTCCGTGTGGATGAAGTCTCGATCGTACAGGCCGAGGGCGACAGCAAAATCTGTCAGGCTCATGCTGTGGTATTGCCCAAAGATGCGGAATCGAACTGTGTCCGGCCGGTGGTAGTCGGTGTGGGCGCGATCAAACTCGAATGTCGCGAGGACTTCGAAAGTGAGATCGCGAGTGGCTGGGTCTTTGATGCACAATAGTCGCTCCCACCCGCCCACAGCAATAAGTTCACGGACCTCATCCGCCAACTCGGCTGCACGCGCATGTTCTATTGCCTCCAAAGCTTGCAAGTCGGGAATGCGCGTCTGGCCAAACTTCAACTTCGAAAGTCGATCAAACCGTGCTTGATGTTCGGGCACGGCGAACTCGAATGGTGCGGGCGAGAGATCACGGGACTCCCGGACCTCACGAGCCTCACGAGGGCGCTTATGAGCGAGTTTCTTCGTTCTTGGGGCCATTCCTGTGCATAAGAAAGGTAAGAAAGTTAATTCAGAGCTTAAAACTAGGTTCCTAGAATTCCACATGGCCGTGTGGAATTTCCACGCGGCCGTGTGGATCTTCGAGTTACCCAAAAACAAAGAAACAGGCAATACACACGGCCGTGTGGAATTTCCACACGGCCGTGTGTCTCCTCTGGAATTCAGAGGGGGCACCCCGATAATCCACACGGCCGTGTGGAATTTCCCCACGGCCGTGTGGATCTTCGACCATGGCCAAAGTGCCATGGTGAATCCACACAACTTAATACAATCATCCACACATTTGAGCACATGTGTTTTAAGCAATAATCTAAGTATTAAACACGAAAATAACATGCAAAAACACAAGATTCAACATCCACAACAACTAATGAAGGTTTCATGGCAAGAAGAGGGGAAGAAGGCTTACCGGAGAAGATGAGTCAAATCTAACAATGTAGTAACGAGTACGGCCCACAAATCCCTTAAATAAGCGAGAGAATGGAAGGAGAAGAGCAACCGTGGCGACCTTTCAAGAGGAGGCGTTTGAAGGTGAAGGGTTGCTTGGGGGGGTTGTAAAGAGAAAGGCCCCTTTTCATGTTTAAGTACCCCACACGGCCGTGTGGAAATTCCACACGGCCGTGTGGATTCTCTGTATGGCATTACAAAACTCCCCGAAATTCCACACTGCCGTACTAAATAAATTTGTGTGGATTCTCTGTATTGTGAAGATTTGTACTAAATAAATCCACATGGCCGTGTGGAATTTCCACACGGCCGTGGGGATTCTCTGGATGAGAAAATTCCTTCACAATTTCATCCACACGGCCATGTGGAAATTCCACATGGCCGTGTGCTTCCATTCTTCAACTCAAAAATAGTCCAAACTCCGCAGAAATTAATGAAATCACATGGAACGACTGCAGAAGTTGAAAACTAAGACGTTTACAATTTAAAATCTCACAAAATTCACAGGAATACCACCTAACTTGCCATAAACGATGAACACATAAAAATGCACTACCAGCAATAAATCCACACACTACAAACTAAACAACAAATGCAGAATTAAAACTAACTACAACACAAGCAAAGAGTTCTAAAAATTGGGTTGCCTCCCAATAAGCGCTTGTTTTACGTCACTAGCTTGACGTACCTGCCGCTCTAAACTCAAGGGGGGTCATGGGTCGAAGGCACTTCGCTGCATTCTTAAACTTTGAAGGAACGTCCGCAGGTGCATTCGTTTGCTTCTTACGGTGATGTCTTACCCTCTTTAGCTTTTTCATTAGTTTGTTGACCGTACCTGTGATAGATGTATCCTTGTTTTCCAGGTCAACTAATGAAATGTGATCATCATCCATCTCTTGATCCAACAAATCAGCTAGTGGATCCGGGCAAAAGATTTCCTGCACATAATCATCAATCAAAGCATCAGTAGTGTCAAGAAAATACAAAGTATCATCAAAGTTGAGAGAATGTCACATGGCCTCAGCAAGGCGATAGGTCAGCTTCTCATCTCCTATCCTCAATGTCATCTCCCCGCCATCCATGTCTATAAGAGCCTTGGAAGTACGCAGAAAGGGTCTTCCAAGTATCAGCGGCACGTCGACATTCTCATCTACATCCAGTACCACGAAATCTGCAGGAAATATATACTTATCCACTTTCACCAAAATATCTTCAATGATGCCTCTCGGGTGACGAATGGAACGGTCAGCTAGTTGTAAGGTCATCCGAGTGGGCCTTGGCTCTCCCAGTCCCAGCTTCTTGAAGAAGGAGTAAGGCATGACATTGATACTGGCTCCTGAATCTGCCAATGCCTTCTCTTCACCCAAGTTCCCAATGTTACATGGGATGATGAAGCTTCCAGGGTCTTTCATCTTGTTAGGTAGATTTTTCTGCAACACAGCTGAACAAGATGCATCCAATATCACTGCTACACCCTCTTCCAATTTCCTCTTGTTGGTTAAGAGGTCCTTCAAAAACTTTGCATATCGAGGCATTTGAACCAAAGCCTCCACAAAAGGGATATTAATGTGCAGCTGCTTGAAAAGGCCCAAAAACTTCTTGTACTGCTCATCATTTTGATCATTCTTCAGCCTTGAAGGGTAAGGAATCCTTGGTTTGTATGGTGCAGGTGCTACCTCCTTTTCCTTACCCTTTTCCTTGTCTGTCTCCTTAGCAGGAATTTGAACAACCTCTTCAGTGGGAAGTCTACCCTCAACCTCACGACCACTCCTAAGAGTGATTGCTTTCAGCTGCTCTCTTGGGTTGGTCTCTGTATTTCCCGGAAGACTTCCTTGTGGTCGTTCAGATAACGATTTCGCAATCTGCCCCACCTGATTTTCCAAGTTATGTAGGGAAGCGGTGTGATTGCGAAGTGTACTCTCCACACCTTGAAAGCGCGTGTCTGAGGACTGAATGAACTTGGTCAACGCCTTTTCCAAGTCTGTCATTCGGTTCTCAAGCCCTGAAACTCGGCCCTCCATGTTTGGTTGTTGGGGTTGCTGAAATCCGGGGGTGCCAGAGGGCCTTTGTTGCCCTTGATTGCTCCATGCAAAGTTCGGGTGGTTTCGCCACCCCGGATTGTAGGTGTTGCTATAGGGGTTTGCTTGACCTCGTCCAAAGCATTCCCCACAAAATCAACCTTGTTCAACAGTCTTTGTTCCGACCATAGAAATAGGGCAATCCGAGAAACATGCCCTCCTCCACAACTATCACAATTCATCACTGCAGCTATTCTAGATGGGCCTGCCAAAGTGTCCAACTTCTTGCTCAATGCTTCAACTTGAGCTGCTAGAGATGTCACTGCATCAACTTCATGAATACCCGCCACTTTCCTCTTGTCTCGAGCATTCCACTGATAGCTATTCATAGCCATTTCTTCTATCAGTTGGCGGGCAGCTTCGGGGGTTTTGCTTCCTAAGGTACCTCCTGCTGCGGCATCAAGTAGCTGTCTGGTGCTTGGGTTCAATCCATTGTAGAAGGTGTGGATGACCATCCACTCGGGGAACCCATGTTGAGGACATTTGCGCAGAAGGTCCTTGAACCTTTCCCATGTCTCGAAAAGAGACTCCAATTCCGACTGCATGAAGGAAGAAATTTCATTTCTCAGCTTGGCCGATTTCCCAGGAGGGAAATATCGGGCAAGGAAGGCCTCAACCATTTCTTCCCAAGTGGTAATTGATGCTCTAGGTAAAGATTGCAACCACTGTTTTGCTTTCCCCTTCAAGGAAAATGGGAAGGCTCTCAATCTGATGGCGTCGTCCGTAACTCCATTGATCTTCAACATGTCGCACACTTCCAAGAAATTTTCTATGTGATTGTTTGGGTCTTCATCTGCTAACCCATTAAACTGTGCGGACTGTTGGACCATTTGAATAAACCCCGGCTTCAGCTCAAAGTTATGAGCTGAAATTGGTGGCCTGACTATGCTTGATTGTGTACCACGAACAGACGGCCTAGCAAAATCAGAAAGGGTCCGCTGTTGCTCATTCTGTTCAGCCATGGTTGCGGACTCTTCAACTTCTATCTCAGCCTGATCAAACTGTTCCAAGTCAGGTTGTCTTCCCCGTCTGTGCAATCTCCTCTCTATCTCCGGATCACCTTCCACTAATGTCGAAGGATGTCCACGGGTCATAACCTGGGGCTGAAATCAAGAAGAGAAAGTAAAGTCAGAACGATGGAAGTAAAAGAAGTGTGAGATAGAATATACGAAAAATGACTAGCGAAACAAATTGTAAAAATTCCTAAAACGCCTAACTCCCCGGCAATGGCGCCAAAAACTTGACACACCCTTGCGTGTGTACTCCGCAAGTGCACGGGTGTCGAAGTAATAAAGTACCCAAACGGGTGGGTAGTCGAATCCACAGGGAGTAGACGTAAGAACAATCACACTTTGTTAAGTAATCAAAGATAAACCAATTGTTGTTGAAATAAAATAAAATCAGAATGTAGTAGAAACAAAATGCTGAAAATGAAAGCTAGGTCGGAGAAATAGATCAATAAGAAGATGGGGTACTCGGACAATGCTCCCCCTAGAATCCTTGTTTCAATTGCAAAACTTCAAGTACTCTTATTCAATAGAGATTTCAAGAGTCGTGGAATCCAAAGATACAAGGTTCCAAATCTAAGGTCAACCTTGACTAGTCCCCTACGAGGTCCCGGCGGAGAGGAGACTCTCGACGCCTCACACCACGTATGACTGCGCTATGCTCTTGGGATTCCAAGTGGTAAACCCTATTCCCAACTATAGATCAATCCCTTTGGTCCAGGTGAAAGATCCCTAATTACAAATAAGTCCCGGCGGAAAGGCCTCTCTCAACGCCTAACTCTCTTTGAGATCGAAGGTAAAACTTGGAATAAGAAGGTAGGGAAAACCACACCGGAGGGGAAAGGGGACGCGTCGCTACCTCTCAACTCACCCTCTCAACCCTCTTCAATCTTGGTAATCTAATCCTAATGGTGATGGTCACTCGTCAAAAGGATGATTGGATTAGCCCTCAACCCTAGTGTCACTCTAAGGGAGAAACCATTAAGCATACAAGATTGAAACTCAAATTTAAACTCAAATTGAATAAAAGCATTAAAGTCAATGAAACATAGGAAATCTAGGGTTTACAAGTCCAAGTACCCGCTAGGGGTTTAGCTCTCCATGGAGCAATACAAATTCATCGAAATAACTGAAGATAAGTGCAAGAAATCCATAAAGAAAACCTCCTTAAGCTTCGTGTTGATAGACTATGGGAACTTCTCCTTCTTCTTCAAAGAATCCCTTCCTCCAAGCCTAAGGCACACCTCGCCGAATCGAGTCGTCGAAGGCTCCCCCAATGGCTCTCCTTGGAAGGGGATGATGATGAAACCGGTGAAGAAGCGCCCCCAAAGTGTAGCAAGAACCTCCTGAACCCTAGCCGTCACCTCCTCCCAAAGTTAGAAGAAGATCTTTCCAATAACGCTTCAGAACGGCTTTATAATTGGCTATCTCGAGGATCCACACGGGCGTGTGGATAAGCCACACGGCCGTGTGGAAATTCCACACGGCCGTGTGGAAATTCCACACGCCCATGTGGATTTTCTGTCTTGTGGAATTTTGCTTGTTGGTCCCCGATTTCGCCCATTTCTTCTCCTGTGGTCACACGAACGGACACACGCCCATGTGAAAGGTCATGTGGTATTCCTTGATGATGAAAAACCCTTGGAGAGCTTTTGAAATCTTTGAACAAATCCGAACAAGCGAGCATGACTGCCTTCGTGTCCTTCTACAAGAATTGTCTTGAAGCCTTTAGAAGTTGGCACATACCCCCTCGTTTGAACCCGATTTGTGTCTTGAACTTCGTATTTGCACAAAAGAGCTCCACATAGCACCATTATGACCTAATCTTGCTTTTCTTCGCATAAACCTTCTTCACAACCCTAATTGCATGAAAGAACACAGAAACACACGAAATGAGAAATATAACCTGAAAAATGTGATGCTCATGCAGGGAAAAACATCTCAAATTATATATACATGCAAGCACTTATCAACCTGCTACAGTATCTGCCACAGTGCTGCGCAGTAGCTGCTACAGTGCTTGAGCCCTAAACCGTCTTTTTCCATGCCGATTTCTTCTCAAATCGCGTTGTCGAGCTCCCCTAGCTTCTTTGTGCCTGAAACAAGAAAGATCCCCGATTAAACCATCAAAGGGCATCGATTCATTAACAAAACACATCAAGAGAACACAATACATACATATAAAATACGTATATTTAGACGTTTATCAAACATCCCCACACCTAAGCATTTGCTTGTCCCCAAGCAAACAAACATGAGAAACAGGGGCAAGAAGATAAACGGCTAAATGCACGACCTCAAGCTCAACAGTAAAGAACTCCACAAGCACAGATGGACAGAAATCAAGAAGTGAGTTGTTCAATGAATAGTCAAGTAATGATAGCTCTGTTTCATCCAAAGTGCTCATGTGAGTGTGTGCTAGCTCCTACCTTGACCTCCATATCCCGGATTACCCCAGGACAACCATTCACCCCACACAAGTTAAAAATAGTGTTAGACAGCTAAAAACCCTTTCAATGGTTAAGTAAATATCTTTTGGTCTCTACAGAAAACTTTAACCTTGAGTGAAAGTAAACAGACAGGTTCCAGGCGATCAATAGGTTATTAAAGCACACATTTTTTTTTTTTCGAGTCCGCCTAACATAGCCCGTACACAAAACTTTTTCTTTTCAATCTTTCAGATGGATGCACATGCTGGCCAGGCACAAGAGCCACCTAACTTACTTGATTACAGGCTACATATACGCATTCATGCTATTACCAGCAGAGGAATACTGACATAGACTCATTTTTCATCATTTACTCTTTTTTTTTTCTTTTCATAAAAATATATATACATCCTATCTCATGTCGCCTGATAAACTCCCTGCTAAAAAACTTCACTTAGGGTTAAAGCAAAAACAAGAGACACAAAAGTTCTTAAACAACCATTGAAAGTAGAGTTTAACAATCTAACACTAAAATCAACAAGATGGGTTGGTTAGAGCATCAAAGGTAGAAGTACAGTGAGCATGCATAAGTGTGCACTATAGATGAAATAGAACTACATTCAAGCACAGTAAAAGTACAACTCACAACTATCAGTCTACTAAGCTATGAAGTTCTTAACAGTGAAATCATAGCTATCATAGGTTGATCAAGCATGCAATGAAATAGGGTCTCCATCCCCACACCTAAAGTTGTACATTGTCCCCAATGTACATCAATCAGCAGCACAAGGTGGGAAATAAATATAACAAGAATTAAAAGATGGAGTGAAGAAAACTTCCCCATTTTCGGTTCGGAGTGGACAATACATGCACGAATACGGGGTAAGTTCAATCATCGAAGGGTGGTGAGAGTGAAGCTCCTTTTATGATAATCCTACAAAGATCAAGAAGCAAATCTCATCTCACCAATTCAAAAGTAGGGAGCAAAAACAAAAACAAAAAATAAACTAAGTCGAACAAAAACAACAAGGTATGACTCCATGCAAGTTCTCTTCTCAATCTATAAGTGAACAAATAAATTCAAGGAAATTTCATTGAAAAGTTACTGTAGCACGAGCAGAAATTTTGAAAGAGTATCCCCTTGTTTTTGAAGCCCAAAAATTTACAAATAATGCCTTAAAATGCAATTAAATCAAAGATTAAACATTCACATATCATCTCCCAAAGTTTGAAGCAAGATAAGCATGAAAAACAAGAAGAACCATCAAGTTTGCTTCAACACACAAGTTAGGGCTTCAAAGCTTGAATCGAAAACGATCGGTGAAGAAGATGATGAAACCTTGAATAAACCACTGGATCCACGTTGCAAAGGTTAGGAGAGGAGTGTAGAGGACGAAAAATGAAGAAAAACGGTGAAAGAATGAGGGAAAACGGATGAGAGATGAGAGAGATATGAGGAAAATGGTGAAGAGGCATATTTAAGAGATGGGCAGCCCGAGCTCCTTGCGGCCTAGCATGCGCCCGCATGCTAGCCCGCATAGGGCTCGGGTTGGCTATGTGGGCAAGCATGCGGGCGCATGCTTGCCCGTATAAATGCCCAGAACCTCCCAACTCAATTTTTTTCAAGATTTTTCAAGAGATCAAGCTATACACATGAAAGTTTACCTCCAAACAATCATAAAAACACTCGAAACAAAGCCGAAAACTCACATGAATTGATAAAACCTTCAACCAAAAAGCACCAAAACTAAAAGGAACAACAAAGAACACAACAACCAAGCATTAGCAAATGATACAAAAACTAAGAAATACGAAAAACAACACAACTAACACAACACACCAAAGAATAAAACTATACCACACACTCAAAGAAAATACGAAAACACACTTGCGATGAATTTAAAAACTTGGGTTGCCTCCCAAGAAGCACTTGTTTTATGTCATTAGCTTGACATTAGTTACCTCTAATTCATGGTGGAGCAAATGGTGGAGACTTACCTCCATTCTTTGACAAGGAGTTGTTACCCGAGAAGTTCAATGAAAGGCATGAGAAAATTCCAAATTTACCTTGGCCCTTAAAGAACAAACGATCTACCTCCTCGGGTGGAAATGTGGAGACCTTTGTACTTCCTTTTGATCTCTCATGCTTGTTTCTCCACACCTTCTTTTCATTTTTCTTCTTTTTGCCATGGGGTGGCAAGATGCTCTCCAATTGAGTCACATGATAAGTTGGCGGAGAGGGGGTCTCTTCTTCAATTTCCTCATTCTCAAAATCTTCTAAGTATTCATCTAAAGGGTTCATGGCGAGGACTTCCCGTACACAATCGGTAACAATCAAATCTGTTGTATCCGCAAAATATAAAGTATCATCATGATCAAGGGAGTGTTTCATTGCTTGAGGAAGGGTGAAGACCACTTGCTTGTCTCCAACTCTCAAGGTCATTTTGCCCTCCTTCACATCTATCAAAGCACCTGAAGTATTGAGAAACGGCCGGCCAAGAATTAGGGGGACCTCGACATCGTCATCCACATCCAGTATCACGAAATCCACTGGGATAATAAGCTTGTCCACCCTAACAAGAACATCTTCCACAACCCCACGCGGTTTTCTCACTGATCGATCAGCTAGCTGTAAGGTCATCCGCGTAGGTCTCAAATCTTCCAAGCCCAATTTCAGGAACAGGTTGTATGGCATAACATTAATGCTGGCTCCTGAGTCGGCCAATGCACTTTCTTGCATTCCATTTCCTAACACACAAGGAATGATGAAGCTACCGGGATCTGTCAGTTTTTTTGGCAATTTTCTCTGAATTATAGCTGAACAATTTTCAGTAAGCGTCACCGTATCCAAGTCTTCTAGCTTTCTCTTGTTGGTGAGGAGGTCCTTCATGAACTTGGCGTACTTAGGCATTTGTGAGAGAGCTTCGACAAGGGGGATGTTCACATGAAGTTGTTTAAAGATATTTAGAAATTTCTTGAATTGAGCCTCATCCTTGTCCTGCTTAAGCCTAGATGGGTACGGCACAGATGGTCTAAACTCAGGGACCTTTGATGTTGGAGATGGGTTATGAATTTCAGTTTGCTTCTTTCTACTCCCTTCATTTTCATTCTCGGTTGCATTGGAGTCTTCCCGGACGGCCACCCCATCATTAGAAGCACTTGGGCTTTCCTTAGCCCTTACTTCCATTTGTTTCCCACTCCTCAGTGTCACGGCCTTCAATTGCTCTCTTGGATTGCTCTCCGTGTTGCTAGGCAAGCTCCCTGAGGGTCTTTCTGATTGTGCCCTAGCAAGCTGTCCCACTTGATTTTCCAAGGACTGAATTGAAGCTTGCACATTCCTCAGAACGGCCCCGAACTCATCAAACTTCTTCTCGTGTGCCCCAAATCATGCCTCGTTGTTGATCATGAACTTAGCAAGAATCTCCTCAGTTGTATACTTTTTTTCTTGTTGTTGTTGTGGAGGTTGATATTGAGTGCTTTGGTGTAGTGGAGGCCTCTGTTGCGATTGGCTTTGATTCCATGAGGGGTTTGGATAATTTCTCCACCCCGAGTTATAGGTATTACCATATTGGTTTCCCAGTCCCCTTTGCCCTCCACCAACATAGTCAACTGTCTCCACAGGTGTTGAGGGAGCAATAAAAATAGGGCAATAAAAGTACTGTAGCAGTACTGTAGCAGAGTACTTCACACGCCCGTGTGGAATTTCCACACGGGCGTGTGGATGCCCGTGTGGATGCCCGCGTAAAGCCCCGAATTCAAATTATAAAAGCCGCCTTGTGATAATTTTTAGGGATCTTTTCGGCCACTTTCGAGAGGCAAGGCGGCTAGGGCTTGGAAGGAGTTCTTTGCAGCTTTGGGAAGCTTTCCTCACCAACTTGGATCGATTCCTCCTCCGTCATAGCGTCAAGGAAGCCATCGGCGACCTAGCTTCGGAGTGGATTCAATCCAGACGTGGAAACTACCCATCAAGACTATCATCACGGATTTAAGGGGGTTATTCTTTATGTCTTTGGAACTTTATTCTGAATTTATTATTTGTTTTGTGACTCGCTCCATGGAGAGCTAAACCCCTAGAGGGTATTCGGACATGTAAACCCTAGGATTCTCATTTTCATTAGATTTACATTGTGTTTCTATTCGAATTTATCAGTTTGAGTTTTACTCTTGAGTTCTTAATGCTTGTTTGTGCTTTTGATTTCATTATTAATTGCCTTGCATGTTTTATTCAATCTAGTGAAGAGAGAGATCACCGCTAGGTTTAGAATTACCAAGAGTATAGAGGGTTGAGAGGGTGAGCCGTGAGATAGCGGAGTGTCCCCTTTCCCTTCCGACAGATATTTCCTATCTCCATATTCCCTAAGTGTCAAGCAACCATATGTGGTGTGAGGCGTCGAGAGAATTCTCCTCCGCGACCTCGTAGGGGGTTAGGGATCTTTCACCTGGAGGCAGGGTTAGATCTACTTTTAGGAATTGGTCATATCTTTGGGATCCCTAGAGTTTTAAGCAGTCATATGTGGTGTGAGGCGTCGAGAGAATTCTCCGCCGGGACCTCGTAAGGGACTAGTTATCGGTGACCTGGAGGCAGCGGCCGTTATACCTTTGGATACCCACGACTCATTATCTTCATTTAGAAACACTTGTAATCTACATCCAACACCCGAATCCTAGGGGGAGCATTGTCCGGATACCTCACTTTTATTGATTGAGAACTCTTTTCCTTTTATTTCCTGCGCACTTGTGGTGATACTCTTAGTGTTGGCCATTAGATCATCTTCTGTTCTCTGTGGTTCGACAACCCGACCCTCTGGGTCCACTTTTATTACTTGACGACCCGTGCACTTGCGGTAACGCAAGGGGTTGACACACATCACCCTGTTGTGTTGTTGCGGAGACGCATCAAGTTTTTGGCGCCGTTGCCGGGGAACAGGATATTAGGAACGCGAGTATTTTGTTACTTTAGCCATTCATTTATTTTTACTGTTTTTCTATTCCATCCTCTCTACTTTCATTGTTTTCATTTTCTTTTGTTTATTTGATTGCAGCTCCAGCTTATGACCAGAGGGAACCCATCGACATTAGTTGAAGGAGACCCTGAAATTGAGCAAAGACTTCACAAGAGAAGCAAAGAGCCTGAAGTTGTTCAAGAACAGCAAGTTGAAGTTGAAGCTGAAGGATCTGCGACCATGGCAGATCACGAAGATGAACCAAGGACACTTGCTGATTTTGCTAAACCTTCAGCCCGAGGGACACAGTCGAGCATTATTAGACCGCCCATCGCGGCTAACAATTTTGAGCTGAAGCCGGCATTCATTCAGATGGTTCAGCAGTCCGCGCAGTTTAATGGGCTACCTGATGAAGACCACAATGCCCATGTTGAAAACTTTTTGGAGGTTTGTGATATGCTCAAGATCAACGGGGTCTCGGATGATGCGATTCGATTGAGGACCTTCCCATTCTCATTGAAGGGACGAGCCAAACAATGGCTCCAATCATTGCCAAGAGCGTCCATCACCACTTGGGACGAGATGGTGGAAGCCTTTCTTGCACGATATTTCCCTCCCGGGAAATCAGCGAAGCTCCGCAATGAGATCTCTTCCTTCTTTCAGAATGAGTTGGAGTCGCTATTCGAGACATGGGAAAGGTTCAAGAACCTTCTGCGGCGATGTTCCCAACATGGATTCCCGGATTGGATGATTATACACACGTTCTATAATGGGCTGAATCCAAGCACTAGGCAACTCCTAGATGCGGCCGCAGGTGGGACTATGGGCAACAAGACCCCAGAAGATGCAAGGCAGCTCATTGAAGACATGGCTCTCAACAGTTGCCAATGGAGCTCGAGGGAGAAGAAGAAGGTTACAGGAATACATGATGTTGATGCCGTTACATCACTAGCAGCCCAAGTTGAAGCACTAAGCAAGAAGCTAGACACCATTAGAACTTCAAGAGTAGCTGCCATCAGCACTTGCGATAGTTGTGGAGGTGGGCATAGCTCTACAGATTGTCCTATCTCAGTGGGGGTGTCGGCACCAATGGAGCAAGTGGATTTTGTTGGAAATCCAGTGAGGGGACAAGGGAACCCTTATTCAAATACCTATAATCAGGGATGGAGGAACCATCCGAACTTCTCATGGAGCAATGAGGGCCAGCAGAAGCAAGCAGCTCCTTCGGGTTTCCCACAACAGCCTTCTATTCCAGAGAGAGTTTCTGAACTTGAAAAGGTACTTTCTAAGTTTATTCAATCTACTGACACCAGGTTTCAGAACGTGGAGGCGACGCTGCGCAACCACACTGCGTCATTGCACAACTTGGAGACGCAAGTGGGCCAAATAGCAAAATCCTTGGCCGATAGACCTCAAGGAAGCCTGCCGAGCAATACAGAGACAAACCCAAGAGAGCACGTGAAGGCGATCACGTTGAGAAGCGGGCGAGAGGTGGAGAATAAGGTGCAAGAAAAGAAGACTGCACAAGAACCAGAGCAAGTGCAGCCTAAGGCCCAAGAAAAAGAGAAGGAGGCTGCAGCAACACCTCCTACTTATGTGCCTCGAGTACCATACCCTTCACGGCTGAAGAAGGATCAAACGGAGGAGCAGAACAAGAAATTTCTGGAGTTGTTCAAACAGCTGCACATCAACATCCCTTTTGTCGAGGCATTATCACAAATGCCCAGGTATGCAAAATTTTTGAAAGATCTTTTGACTAACAAAAGGAAAATTGAAGAAAGTGCAGCTGTGATATTGGATGGGAGTTGTTCAGCAATACTCCAAAAGAACCTCCCAAGCAAGAAGAAAGATCTTGGGAGTTTCATCATCCCATGTGTCATCGGGGGTTTAGGCCAAGAGAAAGCGTTAGCTGATTCAGGAGCAAGCATCAATGTGATGCCGTACAAGTTTTTCCAGAAATTGGGGCTAGGAGAGCCACGGCCAACTCAAATGACTTTGCAGCTAGCTGATCGCTCAATTAGACATCCTAGAGGTATCATTGAAGATGTTTTGATTAAGATTGACAAATATATTTTTCCTGCAGATTTTGTAGTACTTGATGTCGATGAGGATGTGGAAGTGCCGTTGATTTTGGGGAGGCCATTCCTTCGAACCTCCAAGGCATTGATAGACATGGAGGGAGGCGAATTGACACTGCGCATTGGAGACGAAAAGATCACTTATCGCCTTACAGATGCTATGAAGCACCCTCACGAATTTGATGACACATGTTATTTTGTTGATGCTAATGATAAGCTTGTTGATGAGTATATGCAGGAGATGTTCTACCCTAACCCATATGAGGGGTGGCCTGAGTTTGAAAAGGATGAATCAAGTCTGCAGAAGGTTCGAGTGATAGAGGATCAACCACAACCGGGAATTCTGAAGAGGATTTTCCGTAGACTGACTAGATCAAGGCGTCACCGCAAGAAGCACCAAAAGAGTGTGAAAGATACACATACATGAGAAAAAGGTGATGGCCTTTCAAGTGGTAACAAGATTTTCCATCACTCGCCTCCCACGCAACCATATTGTCTGAATTGTCAGGTAAAAGCTGCCAAGAACACATCTCACTTGCATGAGCCCCCATAGAGGAACAGGTACGTCGAGCTAATGACGTAAAACAAGCACTTCTTGGGAGGTAACCCAAGTCATTTTATTGCTTTCATAGTTAGTTTTTCAATTCTGCAGTAATAATTGGCTTGAGTAGGCGACTTTGCGTTAATTCTATCGTTGCTGTGTTTTTATTGTTTATTCTTGGTGTTTCATGATAATTATACATGTGTGGCTTGATCTAGATTGATTTAGAGATTTAAAGTTAAGGAATTGGCCTTGTGCTTAAGTGTTTCATATTTTGCTGAAAATCCACAAGGGCAGGCACAAGGGGGTGTGAGTGCCCCTGTACCTTGCTGGAAAATTGAAAAAACATGAAACAGAAGGGCACAAGGGACCCACACGGGCGTGTGGGTGCCCCTTTGGCCCTCCTGAGCAGCCACACGCCCATGTGGCTCATCCACATGGGCGTGTGAGACCTGAAAATTTAATTTTCAGGTCTCCAGAGAGGCATAAGGGCAGCCACACGGGCGTGTGGCTGCCCCTGTGGATTTTCCAGATCCACAAGGGCACTCACACGCCCGTGTGAGTGCCCCTGTGGCCTTCTGTCTCGAGATTTTTAATCCACACCGGCACTCACACGCCCGTGTGAGTGCCCTTGTGGCGTTCTGGCGTTGATTTTTGAAGACACAGGGGCGTGTGGCTCATCCACACGCCCATGTGGCCATCCACAAGGGCGTGTGAGACCCTCACACGCCCATGTGGCTTATAAAGGAGATGAGAAGGCCTTGAACACTCATTCAAACCTTCGCGCCTTTTCTCCTTCCGACGGCTCCACGGGAAGAGACGCACCTCTTGGGTTCCTAACGCCTCTCCTTAGCTTATTTAAGGATTCTTGGGTGTTTTTCCGGCGATTTCCATCTTCTTCTTCATCAAAAATCTCCGGTAAGCTCCAAGTTTTTCTAGTTCTTGCCATGAATTTTGAATTTCAGATCTGGTGATTTGTTGATGTTTTATGCATGAATTCTTCATGGAAACTATCATAGTGTGCATGCTTGTCGATTTAGGGTTGTTTTAAGGTGTGGAAACCACCCGACCATGGCCTTTTGGCCATGGTCGGGCATCCACACGGGCGTGTGGCCCATCCACACGCCCGTGTGGATGAGGATGATGATCCACAAGGGCGTGTGGATCATCCACACGCCCATGTGGATTTCTGCACAGTGGAATTTTGCACTAACTTGCCCTGATTTTCACAGATATGGCCCCTAGGACAAAGAAGGTCGCCCACAAGCGCTCTCGCGCCGCTCGGGAGCCTTCTCCTCCCGAGGAATTGGAGTTCGCCGTCCCTGAGCATCAGCAGCGATATGAGCGCTTACAGCGTCTCAAATTCGGACAGGCGCGCGTGATCGATTGGAAGGCACTTGAGGAGATTGACTTGGCCGATGAGGTGCGCGAGCTTACCGCTGTGGGAGGCTGGGACCGGCTCCTTACTATTCGTGATCCCACTTATCGTGAGCTCACACTGGAGGTCTTGTCCTCGTTCGACTTCGACCGCGCTCGACATGATTTTGAGAAGGAGGACACGATCCGCTTCAGGCTATTCGGTCAGTACCACTCCATGAGCCTCACGCGGTTCTCTGTTTTTCTCGGTTTATATGACAGAGACTATGTTCACACGGGGGAGTACGAGCAACTCATCGTCGATTACCCTATTGGACTCACCCCGAGTCGTGCGTACGGGACCATATGCGGAGGTTTCCAGTACGAGCCGGGATCTTCCAAGGCCACCATGCTCAGCCGTCCGGCCTACAGGTATATACACTCTATCTTTAGCAGGACCGTGACGGGACGAGGCGACAGCACTGGAGTTTTGAGCCGCCTCGACTTGCTTTACCTATACACCATGGTCCAGAACATCCCCATGCATCTAGGCTTTGTTGTGGCGGATTACCTCCGCCATCAAAGCCATTACGTGCGGGTCGGTGTGACCTTTTCAGGAGTATACATTACCCGACTCGTTCGTGGCATGGGGTTGTCCGAGGCACTTCGAGGGATGGAGAGGATTAGCATACTAGCAACCTTGGGGCTTGCATCCCTCCGAGCCATGCGTATGGTGAAGAAGACGAGTACCGGCCGTTATATACTCGCAGTGGAGGCTGAGGAGGAGGAGTCAGAAGAGGAGGCAGCCGACCCAGCAGACGCTCCTGATTCACCGGCACCCACAGCTGTGCCGATGGACACCGAGGCCCATGCATCCGAGCCAGAGCCAGAGCAGCCCTCCACTCGAGCCCGTAACCGTTTGGCGAGGCTCGAGGTGGCAGTTGGAGCTCTCCAGGGGGACATGGCGACTGTGCTCGCCAACCAGTCCATGATGATGTCGCAGTTGTCCATCATTCGACATCTTCTGGAGAGCGACACAGCATCTGAGGCGACGACATCAGCACCACCAGCACCACCAGCAGAGTTTCCTGACGCATGAGGCGTCCTTGAGTCATTTTATTTTATCTTCTGTATTTTTATTTTCTGTAGTTTTATTTTCAGCATGCTAGTTGAGACTCTGTCTTTTATTTCTGTCATTTTTATTTTGTGGTTCTAGTTGTTTTTCGTTGTTTTATTTTCTAATCTTGTTGAGCTTCATTGAACCCCCTGAATCCGCAGATAGTCTTGAGAGTCTTGGGAAATGGAAATCAAGTTATATACATAGCCGTGTGGCTAGGTCACACGGCCGTCTCACCTCCAAATGCCCGCCGAGCCAAACACACCCTTGTACAAGATTCCACCAACTATTTCACTTGGAATTCAGGGGAGTATTATTTTGATTTTTGCACACCCTCACATGCTTTGTTTTCAGAATTTATAATTTTATTGTGCTTGCATGTGTACATTGGGGACAATGTACATCTTAAGTGTGGGGGAGGGATCACTTTATACACCACTTTATTGTTCGTTTTCATTATATATGCTCATGCAACCTATGAAGGTTCACTTTAGGGTTAAGAGTTTGATTCTAGACTATAGGAGAGCTTCGAACACTAAATTTCATCATGCTCTAGTTGTCATCCAATTTTTTGAGAAATTTTTGTCCGATTGCCATTTATACAATCTACTCACTCATTAGACCTATAGAAGCTCTAGTTTAATGTTTTTGAGACTTGTTAGTAGTTGTTTTATTTAAAAAAAAAAAAAAGATATATATAGTTTAGCAATTGTGAATTCTTTCGTGTATATAGGGGGTGAAAAGAGCTACTACCCTTGATTGTATGCAGCTACTCTCATAAGTCGGATACTAGTTATGCCCTAATGAGAGAAAGAGCTATCACAGGGGATATGTGAAAGCTAGCACCCTCGGTAGAAAGAGCTACCATCTCTAAAGTGTGAAAGGGCTACCTTGGAGATTGTGTGCAGCTACTACCATTCTTTTTGCTATTATATAAGTCTCGAACAATAAAAACTGTAAGTAGTGGACATAGAGTCGAATTGAGATGAGTTTTTCCACACACACGCTTTCGGATTTCTTTTTCTTTCTTGTCATTTGATTGTTTTCTAGACCATTGACTGAGCTGTTTGGTGTTAAATAGTTTTCCCCTTTTGTTATAGAATCATACTCTCGTACTTTCTAGTGAACCTGAGGCCAAGCACTTATCTATTCTTTTCTTGTAATGAATGTTTAGTTTGCTTGAGGACAAGCAAAAGCTTAAGTGTGGGGGAGTTTTGATAAGTGCTTGATTATATATATTTTATAATATTAGTTTACATGCATTGAGCATCGCTTCTATCTGGTTTTAGCATTAACAAGGTGTGTTTTGTGTTCTTTTGTGCAAACAGGGCTTTGGAGACATGACATACAGGAAGAAGCGAAGATAGGGTGTGATGACACGTTTCAAGACCACAATCAGAAGCTGTGTTCATATGCATGGGGGTGTTACCAACTTTCGGAGGAGTACAAGTCATTACACAAACCGAAAGGGCACAAAGGCAGTAGTACGCCCATGTCCCAGCTTCCGTACAAAGCAGAAGAAGGTTCTTGAGGATTTCAAAGCATAGAAAGCCACACACAATACCACACGAGCGTGTGCCCGACCGTGTGGACTCCAAGGAAGACTTCGGGGGGAAAAAGCACTGCAGCATTACTGTAGCGAAAGTACTGTAGCAGAGTACTTCACACGCCCGTGTGGAATTTCCACACGGGCGTGTGGATGCCCGTGTGGATGCCCGCGTAAAGCCCCGAATTCAAATTATAAAAGCCGCCTTGTGATAATTTTTAGGGATCTTTTCGGCCACTTTCGAGCGGTAAGGCGGCTAGGGCTTGGAAGGAGTTCTTTGCAGCTTTGGGAATCTTTCCTCACCAACTTGGAACGATTTCTCCTCCGTCATAGCGTCAAGGAAGCCATCGGCGACCTAGCTTCGGAGTGGATTCAATCCAGACGTGGAAACTACCCATCAAGACTATCATCACGGATTTAAGGGGTTATTCTTTATGTCTTTGGAACTTTATTCTGAATTTATTATTTGTTTTGTGACTCGCTCCATGGAGAGCTAAACCCCTAGAGGGTATTCGGACATGTAAACCCTAGGATTCTTATTTTCATTGGATTTACATTGTGTTTCTATTCGAATTTATCAGTTTGAGTTTTACTCTTGAGTTCTTAATGCTTGTTTTTGCTTTTGATTTCATTATTAATGGCCCTGCATGTTTTATTCAATCTAGTGAAGAGAGAGATCACCGCTAGGTTTAGAATTACCAAGAGTAAAGAGGGTTGAGAGGGTAAGCCGTGAGATAGCGGAGTGTCCCCTTTCCCTTCCGACAGATATTTCCTATCTCCATATTCCCTAAGTGTCAAGCAACCATATCAGATTATATATATTTTATAATATTAGTTTACATGCATTGAGCATCACTTTTATCAGGTTCTAGCATTAACAAGGTGTGTTTTGTGTTCTTTTGTGCAAATAGGGCTTTGGAGACATGACGTACAGGAAGAAGCAAAGATAGGGTGTGATGACACGTTTCAAGACCACAATCAGAAGCTGTGTTCATATGCATGGGGGTGTTGCCAACTTTCGGAGGAGTACAAGTCATTACACAAACCGAAAGGGCACAAAAGCAGTAGTACGCCCATGTCCCAGCTTCCGTACAAAGCAGAAGAAGGTTCTTGAGGATTTCAAAGCATAGAAAGCCACACACCCTACCACACGAGCGTGTGCCCGATCGTGTGGACTCCAAGGAAGACTTCGGTGGGGAAAATCACTGTAGCATTTACTATAGCAAAAGTAGTGTAGTAGTTTACTGTAGCCGTACTGTAGCAGAGTACTTCACACGCCCGTGTGGAATTTCCACACGGGCGTGTGGATGCCCGTGTGGATGCCCGCGTAAAGCCCCGAATTCAAATTATAAAAGCCGCCTTGTGATAATTTTTAGGCATCTTTTCGGCCACTTTCGAGAGACAGGGCGGTTAGGGCTTCGAAGGAGTTCTTTGCGGCTTTGGGATGCTTTCCTCACCAACTTGGATAGATTCCTCCTCCATCATAGCATCAAGGATGCCATCGGCGACCTAGCTTCGGAGTGGATTCAATCCAGACGTGGAAACTACCCATCAAGACTATCATCACGGATTTAAAGGGGTTATTCTTTATGTTGAGCTAAACCCCTAGAGGGTATTCGGACATGTAAACCCTAGGATTCTTATTTTCATTAGATTTACATTGTGTTTCTATTCGAATTTATCAGATTGAGTTTTACTCTTGAGTTCTTAATGCTTGTTTGTGCTTTTGATTTCATTATTAATTGCCTTGCATGTTTTATTCAATCTAGTGAAGAGAGAGATCACCACTAGGTTTAGAATTACAAAGAGTAAAGAGGGTTGAGAGGGTGAGCCGTGAGATAGCGGAGTGTCCCCTTTCCCTTCCAACAGATATTTCCTATCTCCATATTCCCTAAGTGTCAAGCAACCATATGTGGTGTGAGGCGTCGAGAGAATTCTCCGCCGGGACCTCGTAGGGGGTTAGGGATCCTCCACCTGGAGGCAGGGTTAGATCTACTTTTAGGAATTTGTCATATCTTTGGGATCCCTAGAGTTTTAAGCAATCATATGTGGTGTGAGGCGTCGAGAGAATTCTCCGTCGGGACGTCGTAGGGGACTAGTTATCGGTGACCTGGAGGCAGGGGCCGTTATACCTTTGGATACCCATGACTTATTTGTCTTCGTTTAGAAACACTTGTAATCTACATCCAACACCTGAATCCTAGGGGAGCATTGTCCGGATACCTCACTTTTATTGATTGAGAACTCTTTTCCTTTTATTTCCTGCGCACTTGTGGTGACACTCTTAGTGTTGGCCATTAGATCATCACATACTACACTCATTAGGCTAGATAACAAGAGAGGGGCTATTACTAGTACTTCTGTTCCCTGTGGTTCGACAACCCGACCCTTTGGGTCCACTTTTATTACTTGACGACCCGTGCACTTGCGGTAATGCAAGGGGTTGACACACATCACCCTGTTGTGTTGTTGCGGAGACGCATCAATGTGCTTCAAAAAGTGTTTCATTGTCACCTTGCCTGAATGATGAGATCTCTTGTCTCAGTCGTGCTGCCTTGCTTGGAGGGAAATATCGAGCCAAGAATTTTTCTACCATTTCCTTCCAAGTAGTGATCGACCCAGGAGCCAAACCAGTGAGCCATCTGTAAGCTGCTCCTCTCAAACTGAATGGGAATAATCTCAACCTAATGGCATCATCTGAGACTGAGTTGATCTTAAAGGTTGAGCAAATTTGAAGAAATCTAGATAAATGAGCATGGGGGTCTTCATCTGCTAAACCATCAAACTGAACCGAATTCTGTATCATTCCAATTGTGCTAGCCTTGATCTCAAAATTGTTCGCCGGAACTGTAGGTGCTTGAACACTGAATTCTTCTCCAGTGAACTGTGGCCTTTCATAATCGGATAGGGTTCTTCCTGGTTCAGCCATAACTGAAGGCTCACTAGTTTCAACCCGAATTTCTCTCAAACGATGGTGTAGAGTTCGCTCAATCTCTTGATTGGGTTCAACAAGATGTGCTTGACTTGCTCGTGTCATAAGACGGGTACCTTGCAGAATGTTCAAGTCGAGGCTTAGAAAGTGAAGAAAGCAATCAAAGAAAAACAACAGTAACAGAATGGCGAAATATAAACAGGAATGGAAAATACGAAACAAAACAAAACGTTAAATCAACCCGCTCGGGCTTTCCAAGTATCCTTCGGTGAAACTCCCCGGCAACGGCGCCAAAAACTTGGTCGTGTGCGTAACACACAGACTCCGCAAGTGCACGGGTCGCCAAGTAATACCCTGTGCGTGACACAGGGGTCGTATTCCCAAGGGGGCCCGAAGAGCGACCTTTACTCACTCTTTGCTTGTTGTTTAACTAATCAAGTTAAGTTTAAGCAAGCAATTTAATGCAAAGCAATTTAAAACTCTAAATAAGAAAATAGCAAGAAACTTGCAACGGGATCGGATCAAGGTAGAGAAATGGTCACGGATGTGGCTCACCAAGGGGGCTACTAAAGTGCAAAGGAGGCTAAGATTATCATGCTTTGGCAATTTGGACCGATAGAAAACCCTAAGCTAGGTCAACCCGATGGTCACGGTGTTGACCCCAAATCCAATAGAAGTAGTGGATGAAGAACTCCTTCCACCCCACATCCTTCCGTGATTGCAAAGAGAGTAGTGGCTTTCACAAATTAGGGTTAAAACTCCACAAAGAAGCCAACCCTAAAACGGAGGGGTACAAGTACCCGATGATCACGGTATACTTATACAACTTCCCTTCCAAGCCTGAATGTGTCTACAACTAGGGCAATGTTCATGCAATCCTAGTAGAAACAAGGAAATGATAAACAAGATTCTCATGCATATCAAGGCAATAATTCTCATCAAGCAAGGATTCACAAACCAACCAAAAGCATAAATAAATCAAAGCATCCAAAAATACACAAGTTCACCCCCAAGGTTCACCCACATTCGGTGACCTTGGGGGTTTAAGTGTTCATCTCAAGTCTACAAACAAGATTCATCTTGAAAACAACCAAAAAAGACATAGAAAAACTCCCTCAAAACCCGGAGGCCGAATGACGTTTGAAATTCCTCAAGAAGTGGCTTCCGAAGACGCCACTCAAGGTGTGGCTTCCCTTGTCTTCTACCTCCTCAATCGATGAAATTCGGAGTAGATCTTGCCCAAATCTTGCTCTCCCCGTCGTTTTCCACCTTAGAATCGCTCCCCTCGTCGTCCCTAAGGTCGGATCGGAAGTTGGAAGAAGAAGCTCTCCAAAACCCTAGGTCTCTCCCCTTTCTAAAACTCTTGTTTCTCTTTTTAAAAGCCCCAGTCGGGGGGTTATGCGGCCGGGTATGCGGGCCGTATACATGCCCATATAGAACCATCGAAAGGCTGCCGATTTTTCCCGTAAGTTCTACAGTGATTGCTACAGTGCTTGATCCCTAAACCGTCTTTTTCCATGCCGATTTCTTCTCAAATCGCGTTATCGAGCTCCCCTAGCTTCTTTGTGCCTGAAACAAGAAAGATCCCTGATTAAACCACCAAAGGGCATCGATTCATTAACAAAACACATCAAGAGAACACAATACATACATATAAAATACGTACATTTAGACGTTTATCAGTGGCATTCATACACTTTTGTTCTTTAGAGTAAAAATCTTTGTTATTTGCTATGCATGCCTGTTTTATAGATGAAATTTAATGACATTGATGCATGATTGGAACCATTGATGGCAATGAGACGTAAGTATACAGTAAAGTAGGATAATGATGGATGCTAAGATTTGCACACAACCCTGCACTTAATGAATTTCGATCATTCACGGCATACCATCACATATCTTTTTAGCCCGAACCTTGGACACCTAGGTTGGATTAAATGATAACCTTCATGACCCTCTTAATAGCTAACCCATTTTTAGCGATACGTACCTTGATGTGTTAGGCTTACCTCTAATGAGTTGTCCGAGGGCTTCTGTTTCTCTTGAAAATTTGCAAAGCAAAAACTATTTTGCAGTTTTTAAAAGAGTTTTATATAGCAATAACAATGACAATGCTCCTCTACTTGAATAGCAAATTAACTTAGGTTTTGGGCTCCTAAAAAGAGTGTTTCCTATGCCGAAAGCTAAAAAAGCACGAGCATGTTCATGTGAACTTGTAACCTTCTAAATAAGTTGGGTTTTTGGTGCCCGATCGGCATATTTACCCTTCCAAAATGAAGATTGCAGTTCATGTTAGTCAAAAAAAAGAAAAAAGGAGAAATAAGCCAATTTTGTACAAAGGGAAGACAAAAGTGCCTTGTGAATTCATTAGGGGGTTCCCTACCATTTCAAGGTCCGTTATCGCTACAAGTAGTGTGATGCGCTTTAAGAAGTTGTCCTTGGGGTATCGTTTTCTCCTATCTATGTTACAAGGATTACAGTGAAGAAGGTTGCACACACACAACATCATCTTGCCGAAGGAATAGTTTGAAATTTTGTTATTGGTTGTAGCTTAGCATCTAGAGTTCTACATGTGCTGCTATATGCTTACATTTGAGCCGGAGGTTGTGTATTTAGCAACTTATCAATTCCTCTTGTTCTTCATGTTTGTTTGCTTGGGGAAAAGCAAACCCTTAAGTGGGGGATGATTTGATAAGTGTCTAAATACACCGTTTTATAACGGTGAACTACTTATAATTTCATGCATTAATTTAATAAAACAGGTGCCCTTTGATGTATTTTTCTTGTTTTTCTATTTCAGGGCATCTATAAGCCGTCTATGGTAGGAGGAGCATTTGTAGCATGAAAATAGAGGCCAAGGAGCAAAGAAACGAAGGTTAAACGAGCTCCGCACATCATTCGGGCACTCCTACACGAAACGGGCCTATTCAGGGCCATATTCAGGCCCGTGTGCGGGCTGTGTGCGGCCCACACACCCTTGGCAGAAGGGTGTGCGGCCCAGTGTGCGGCCGGGCAGCAACCCGTACACAGGTGTGCGGCCAGGTGTGCGGGCGCACACCAGCCCGCACACTGGTCGGGGTATTTAAGCCCGATTAGGGTTTTTTTTCTTGGGGGACTTTTGCCACCGACTCCTCCGGAGACCCCTACGCTCAAAGCTTCTTAAAAGGAGGTCGTTTGGGAGTGAAATCGAGGGAGAGAAGACAGAGGAACTTGAGGATCATCATCCTAGATCTTGTGATAAACGTCTAAATATACGTATTTTATACATAATTGTCTGAATTATTTTATTATTTTTTTGATGAGACGATGCCCTTCTTTGGTCTAAATCTCTTTATTTTGTATTGCAGTCCCTGAATAAGCCAAAATGAGCTCAAGAACATATTTATGAAGAAATCGACACCAAATACATCGTTTTTGGGGCTTCTTCAATATAGCACGATTACTGTATAGTACTGTAGTAATATACTGTAGCAGGGCACCGTAGCACCGAGATGAAAATTCTGGGGAAGTTTCTGGATGCCTCACGGGCAACCTCACGGCCGTGAGGCATCCTGTTAGGACCCACGAAATTCACCTTTTTAAGGGGTATTAGGGCATCATGTTTGGGGACTTTGGCCACCATTCTCAACCATCTTCACCTAGGGCGTCAAGGCAAGTGGAGAAGGCAGATCTGAGGAGGAAATCAAGGGGAGAAGAGGTTGTGCTATTAAGGAGAAGATCTAGGAGCTTGCCGGCACGGATCCGACAAGTTCTCATCACCACCTTCTAGTCTTCATCTTAAGGGAGTTTGTTATGAGCTTTGCCTTGTATTTGTTGTATTTCTTGCTGATGCGTCTCCGCAACAACACAACAAGGTGATGTGTGTCAACCCCTTGCGTTACCGCAAGTGCACGGGTCGTCAAGTAATAAAAGTGGACCCAAAGGGTCGGGTTGTCGAACCACAGGGAACAGAAGTACTAGTAATAGCCCCTCTTTTGTTATCTAGCCTAATGAATGTAGTGTGTGATGATCTAATGGCCAACACTAAGGGTGTCACCACAAGTGCGCAGGAAATAAAAGGAAAAGAGTTCTCAATCAATAAAAGTGAGGTATCCGGACAATGCTCCCCCTAGGATTCGGGTGTTGGATGTAAATTACAAGTGTTTCTAAACGAAAACAATGAGTCGTGGGTATCCAAAGGTATAACGGCCCCTGCCTCCAGGTAAACGATAACTAGTCCCCTACGATGTCCCGGCGGAGAATTCTCTCGACGCCTCACACCACATATGTCTGCTTAAAACTATAGGGATCCCAAAGATATAACCAATTCCTAAAGGTAGATCTAACCCTGCCTCCAGGTGAAAGATCCCTAACCCCCTACGAACTCCCGGCGGAGAATTCTCTCGACGCCTCACACCACATATGGTTGCTTGACACTTAGGGAATATGGAGATAGGAAATATCTGTCGGAAGGGAAAGGGGACAGTCCGCCATCTCACGGCTCACCCTCTCAACCCTCTTTACTCTAGGTAATTCTAAACCTAGCGGTGATCTCTCTCTTCACTAGATTGAATAAAACATGCAAGGCGATTAATAATGAAATCAAAAGCACAAACAAGCATTAAGAACTCAAGAGTAAATCTCAAATTGATAAATTCGAATAGAAACACAATGTAAATCTAATGAAAATAAGAATCCTAGGGTTTACATGTCCGAATACCCTCTAGGGGTTTAGCTCTCCATGGAGCGAGTCACAAAACAAATAATAAATTGAGAATAAAGTTCCAAAGACATAAAGAATAACCCCCTTGAATCCGTGATGATGGTCTTGATGGGTAGTTTCCACTTCTGGATTGAATCCACTCCGAAGCTAGGTCGCCGATGGCTTCCTTGATGCTATGACGGAGGAGGAATCGATCCAAGTTGGTGAGGAAAGCTTCCCAAAGACGCCAAGAACTCCTTCCAAGCCCTAGCCGCCTTGTCCCTCGAAAGTGGCCGAAAAGATCGCTAAAAATTATCACAAGGCGGTTTTATAATTTAAATTCGGGGCTTTAAGCGGGCATCCACACGGGCATCCACACGCCCGTGTGGAAATTCCACACGGGCGTGTGAAGTACTATGCTACAGTACTGCTACATTAAACTGCTACAGTACTTTTGCTGCAGTGATTTTTTCCCCCCGAAGTCTTCCTTGGAGTCCACACGGTCGGGCACACGCTCGTGTGGTAGGGTGTGTGGCTTTCTATATTTTGAAATCCTCAAGAACCTTCTTCTGCTTTGTACGGAAGCTGGGACATGGGCGTACTACTGCCTTTGTGCCCTTTCGGTTTGTGTAATGACTTGTACTCCTCCGAAAGTTGGCAACACCCCCATGTATATGAACACAACTTCTGATTGTGGCCTTGAAACGTGTCATCACACCCTATCTTTGCTTCTTCCTGTACGTCATGTCTCCAAAGCCCTGTTTGCACAAAAGAACACAAAACACACCTTGTTAATGCTAAAACCTGATAAAAGTGATGCTCAATGCATGTAAACTGATATTATAAAATATATATAATCAAGCACTTATCACTTGCTTTATCCTTTGTTGATGATGAACTAGACTCCCAAGGTCACCGGGCATCCGGTGAACCTTGGGATGAACTTGCTTTGTATGAATGTTTTAGATTTACATTTGTGGTATTTGCCTTGGTTTGTGGTTCATGCTTTCTGTTCTCTGATGTGTTGTTTGGCATGATAACTCTGTGATTCAACTTCTAGATTGTACTTGGTGCGTGACCATCGCCCTTGTACTAGACTCAAATAGCATAGAAGGGATACATGTACAAATACGCCGTGACCATCGATTATTTTGTACCCCTCCGGTATTAGGGTTGTGCCTAGTTTGTGCTTCAACCTTAAGTTGAGAATCTCGTGCTTGTAATGCAATCGTAGGAGGATTTGGTCGGAAGGAATTCCGTATCAATACTCGTACCGGATTAGAGGCCAACTGCCGTGACCATCGGGTTGGCCTACCTTAGGATTCTCCTGGCCAGGAACCACCAGTGCCTGTGTAATTCTAGCATCCTACTAGCTTTAGTAATCCCGAGGGGATCCTAGCTCGGGACCTCGTACTTTCGTTGCTAATTGCCTCCTTGATATGCTTATTTGGTGTGCCTTAGTCCAACATGTTTATAGTTATCTTTGGTAGTTTTCCTTTCTTGTTTTAATTCCCTATCTTTGGTAGATTAGATAGTGCCGTCTAGGGGGAAGTAATAGCAGCTCTTGGAACCCCAGGGAATATGACCCTCTCACGCGTGCGTGAGAGGTATTACTTGACGACCCGTGCGCTTGCGGACAATCACCAAGTTTTTGGCGCCGTTGCCGGGTACTCCAAGAATGCTAGGAAAACCTCTAGCTCACTGCTCTAGTCATTTATTTTTGTTTTTGTTTATGTCTTTTATCATTTTGTGCTTATTTGTTTATTTTCCTTCTTTTTTGTTTTCTTTGATAGCTTATTGTTTTTAGTCTTATTGTTTATACAGGGCCATGGATTTTCAAGAAAAATTGTTGGCCGCCAAAATCTATGCGCTTGAGGAACAAAATAACAACTTTTCCACAAATATCTATGATCTTGAGAAGAAGATGGAATATGTCTTTGCCATGAAAGCAAGCCAAGGCATTACACAACAACCAAGACCTCAACAACCCCAAGTCCCCCAATTTCAGCCACAACATCGGCAAGAGAGGAAATACACGACTGAAGATATTCTAGCAAGGTTTATGATCAATACAGAGGCAAGGTTTGCAAGAACGGACAGACGACTTGATGAATTCGATACAATACTAAAGAATGTCCAAGCTTCAATCAAAGCACTTGAGAACCAAATTGAGCAACTTGTTAGGGAAAATTCCGAGCCTTCCTTGGGCAGCCCAATGAGCAATATTGAAAATAACCCAAGTGAAAACCGAGCGGCTATCAATCTTATGAGTGGGCAACAATTGGAAGATGGGGTAAAGCAAAACAATGAGGAGGTCATCATGGCTATAGAAATATGTGAGGAAGTAGAGGAGGTCCAATCTACCACGTTTCAAGAAACTACTTGCCTCGATATCAACCATTCCATCAACCAATCGATAATCTTCAAGTGCAGAGAAAAAATTTGGGAATTGTATTTGAAGATTTGGGGAGGAAAGCAATGTCATCTTTGAACCCACCTATGCCAGGCTTGGACAATTCCCAACCAAAACTTTTTCCATGGCGGCCCAAGCAAATTTTATGGGCCACTTTTGATTATTCAAGAAAGGTTGAGAAAAGAAATGTGGGTAGGGTGTTAAAGCCTCCAATTGATCCACCTATGCGAAGCTTGACAAGTTCTCAACCAAACTTGTTTCCTTGGAAACCCAAACAACACTTATGGGTAGTTCAAGGCTATTTAACAATGGTCGAGGAACAAGATCTGGGTAGGAGGTTGACGCGGGTCGAAGACCCACCAATGCCAAGATTGAATAATGCTTGGCCCAAGCTTTTTCCATGGAGGCCAAAAGGTAACTCAAGCATGACCTCCAAACTTGCATCATCCCGGAAGGTAAAGTTCGTATTTTTTGGTAGCTCTTATGCCACTTCTAGCCGGGATGAACACACCATTTTCAAGCCTTCCTAGGTGAAAAAAGAGGTACGTCGAGCTAATGACGTTAACCAAACGCTTCTTGCGAGGCAACCCAAGTCTTTAAATTCTTGTTCTTTCAATTTTCGTATTCTAGTTGTGTATTAGATTGTTGTGTTGTTGTTTCTCCTTTATTTGTTGTGGTTTGAATGTTAGTTTTGGTATGTGTCTTTTGAGTTTGATCCATGCTTGTTCTTGAATTTTTAGGTTTGGTCCTTTGATTTTATGCCATTCGAATGCAAATTCTTGTGTGATTTTTGGTCGAATTCATTGTTGCTTTGATTGTGCAATGGTTGAAATGAAAAAAAATGTTTGAAGGCTGAATTTGCAGGTCTCACGGGCATCCTCACGGCCGTGACGATGCCCGTAAGCTATCCAGAAGAGGCTCACGGGTAAGCTCAGGGGCGTGAGCTCACTCATGAGGCCTTCGGGTACCCTCACCTTTAAAACGTCCCTTCGCGATTTCTTTCATAACTTTCTCATTTCTCATCCGTTTTCCCTCATTATTTAGCCGTTTTTCTTCATTTTTCTTCCTCTTCATGCCTCTTCTACTTTTAGAGACCTGATCTACATGAATTATGGGGGGTTTTAACATTATCGTCATCGATTCCCCAAAGGTACATCTCTCTAAACCCTAGTTTTCAAACATGAGTGTTTCTTCTCCCTTTCTTTTTCTTTTCAAGTTGAATGGATGCCAATGTTGTGGGAGATTGGTTGTTTGTTGTTTTTGTGGGTTTTTGGAGCAATTTCAAAGCTTTGTAAAAATGTTTATGCTCCATTTACAAGAGAAGCTCTTGCAAAACTTTTTTGGGAATTACTATAGCAATCCTTGAATTTTTTCATTTTCCCATCATGTTGAACCATTGCTTCTCTTGTATATGACTTAATCTTGAATCATATTTGTAAACCCCTAGCCATACTTGCATTAGAGAGATTTGGACACCATGATAATGATTGAACAAAGGACTTGCTTGGATTATGTTTTGCTTGATTGTTGTGTTGTGCTAGTTGTTTGTTTTGTTTGCTTTTGTTTTTATTATTTTTTATTTCTTTTTGTGTGTGTTAGAAGACTTGAGATGATGTTCCTTTCTATCTTGTAGGGTGGAAGTAGGGCATGAAGCACACCTTCTCTCTCGATCATCTACTTGCATCATTGGTGGCTACCCCGATCTCATGGACTTCAAGACTCATGTTTTGAGACTCGGGGAAGTTCATGAAACCCTCTTATTACACTGACACACCCTTGCGTGTGTACTCCGCAAGTGCACGGGTGTCGAAGTAATAAAGTACCCAAACGGGTGGGTAGTCGAATCCACAGGGAGTAGACGTAAGAACAATCACACTTTGTTAAGTAGCCAAAGATAAACCAATTGTTGTTGTGAAAGAAAATAAAATAGGAAAGAAGTAAAAATAGAGTGCTGAAAATAAAAGTTAGGGTGTAGAAATAGATCAATAAGAAGATGGGGTACTCGGACAATGCTCCCCCTAGAATCCTTGTTTCAAGTGCAAGACTTCAAGTACTCTTACTAAATGAAGATTTCAAAAGTCGTGGAATCCAAAGATACAAGGTCCCAAATCTAAGGTCAACCTTGACTAGTCCCCTACGAGGTCCCGGCAGAGAGAAGACTCTCGACGCCTCACACCACGTATGACTGCGCTATGCTTTAGGGATTCCAAGTGGTAAACCCTATTCCCAACTATAGATCAATCCCTTTGGTCCAGGCGAAAGATCCCTAATCACAAATAAGTCCCGGCGGAAAGGCCTCTCTCAACGCCTAACTCTCTTTGAGATCGAAGGTAATACTTGGAATAAGAAGGTAGGGAAAACCACACCGGAGGGGAAAGGGGACGTGTCGCTACCTCTCAACTCACCCTCTCAACCCCCTCCAATCTTGATTAATCTAATCCTAATGGTGATGGTCACTCGTCAAAAGGATGATTGGATTAGCCCTCAACCCTAGTGTCACTCTAAGGGAGAAACAATTAAGCATACAAGATTGAAACTCAAATTCGAACTCAAATTGAATAGAAGCATTAAAGTCAATGAAACATAGGAA
This sequence comes from Dioscorea dumetorum, assembly GCA_902712375.1. Classification (NCBI taxonomy): domain Eukaryota; kingdom Viridiplantae; phylum Streptophyta; class Magnoliopsida; order Dioscoreales; family Dioscoreaceae; genus Dioscorea; species Dioscorea dumetorum. The sequence goes on along the minus strand of CACTHL010000128.1, from coordinate 9,110,255 downwards.
ATCTAGGGTTTACAAGTCCAAGTACCCACTAGGGGTTTAGCCCTCCACGGAGCAATACAAGTTCATCAAAATAAATGAAGACAAGTGCAAGAAATCCATAAAGAAAACCCCCTTAAGCTTTGTGTTGATAGACTATGGGGACTTCTCCTTCTTCTCCAAAGAATTCCTTCCTCCAAGCCTAAGGCACACCTCGTCGAATCAAGTCGTCGAAGGCTCCCCCAATAGCTCTCCTTGGAAGGTATTGATGATGAAATTGGTGAAGAAGGGCCCCCAAAGTGTAGCAAGAACCTCTTGAACCCTAGCCGTCACTCCCTCTCAAAGTTGGAAGAAGATCCTCTAAATAACGCTTCAGAACGGCTTTATAATTGGCCATCTCGAGGATCCACACGGGCGTGTGGAAATTCCACACGGCTGTGTGGAAATTCCACACGCCCATGTGGATTTTCTGCCCCGTGGAAACGTCATACTAGTCCCCGATTTCGCCCCTTTCTTCTCCTGAGGTCACATGGACGGACACACGCCCATGTGAAACGTCATGTGGCATTTCTTGATTATAGGAAAACCTTGGAGATCTTTTGAAAGCTTTGAACAAATCGGAACAAGCGAGCATGACTGCCTTCGTGTCCTTCTACAAGAGTTGTCTTGAAGTCTTTAGAAGTTGGCACATACCCCCTCGTTGGAACCCGATTTGTGTCTTTGATGTGTCTCCGCAACAACACAACAGGGTGATGTGTGTCAACCACTTGCGTTACCGCAAGTGCACGGGTCGTCAAGTAATAAAATTGGACCCAAAGGGTCGGGTTGTCGAACCACAGGGAACAGAAGTACTAGTAATAGCCCCACTTTTGTTATCTAGCCTAATGAGTGTAGTGTGTGATGATTTAATGGCCAACACTAATAGTGTCACCACAAGTGCGCAAGAAATAAAAGAAAAAGAGTTCTCAATCAATAAAAGTGAGGTATCCGGACAATGCTCCCCCTAGGGTTCGGGTGCTGGATGTAGATTACAAGTGTTTCTAAATGAAAACAAAGAGTCGTGGGTATCCAAAGGTATAACGGCCCCTGCCTCCAGGTCGCCGATAACTAGTCCCCTACGAGGTCCAGGCGGAGAATTCTCTCGACGCCTCACACAACATATGACTGTTTAAAACACTAGGGATCCCAAAGATATAACCAATTCCTAAAAGTAGATCTAACCCTGCCTCCAAGTGAAAGATCCCTAACCCCCTACGAGGTCCCGGTGGAGAATTCTCTCGACGCCTCACACCACATATGGTTGCTTGACACTTAGGGAATATGGAGATAGGAAATATCTGTCGGAAGGGAAAGGGGACACTCCACTATCTCACGGCTCACCATCTCAACCCTCTTTACTCTTGGTAATTCTAAACCTAGCGGTGATCTCTCTCTTCAGTAGATTGAATAAAACATGCAAGCCTATTAATAATGAAATCAAAAGCACAAACAAGCATTAAGAACTCAAGAATAAAACTCAAACTGATAAATTCGAATAGAAACACAATGTAAATCTAATGAAAATAAGAATCCTAGGGTTTACATGTCCGAATACCCTCTAGGGGTTTAGCTCTCCATGGAACGAGTCACAAAACAAATAATAAATCGAGAATAAAGTTCCAAAGACATAAAGAATAACCCCCTTGAATCCGTGATGATGGTCTTGATGGGTAGTTTCCACGTCTGGATTGAATCCACTCCGAAGCTAGGTCGCCGATGGCTTCCTTGATGCTATGACGGAGGAGGAATCGATCCAAGTTGGTGAGGAAAGCTTCATAAAGCCGCAAAGAACTCCTTCCAAGCCCTAGCCGCCTTGTCTCTAGAAAGTGGCCAAAAAGATCCCTAAAAATTATCACAAGGCGGCTTTTATAATTTGAATTCGGGGCTTTACACGGGCATCCACACGCCCGTGTGGAAATTCCACACGGGCGTGTGAAGTACTTTGCTATAGTACTGCTACAGTAAACGGTTGCAGTGGTTTTGCTACAGTACTTCGCTACAATAAATGCTACAGTGATTTCCCCCCCCCCCCTAGTCTTCCTTGGAGTCCACACGGTCGGGCACACGCTCATGTGGTAGGGTGTCTGGCTTTCTATGCTTTGAAATCCTCAAGAACCTTCTTCTGCTTTGTACGGAAGCTGGGACATGGGCGTACTACTCCCTTTGTGCCCTTTCAGTTTGTGTAATAACTTGTACCCCTCCGAAAGTTGGCAACACCCCCATGCATATGAGCACAACTTCTGATTGTGGACTTGAAACGTGTCATCACACCCTATCTTTGCTTCTTCCTGTACGTCATGTCTCCAAAGCCCTGTTTGCACAAAAGAACACAAAACACACCTTGTTAATGCTAAAACCTGATAAAAGTGATGCTCAATGCATGTAAACTGATATTATAAAATATATATAATCAAGCACTTATCAAACTCCCCCACACTTAAGCTTTTGCGTGTCCTCAAGCAAACATTCATTACAAGGAAAGAAAGAATAAGTGCTTGGCCTCAGGTTCACTAGAAAGTATGAGAGTATGATTCTATAACAAAGGGGAAAACTATCTAACACCAAACAGCTCAGTCAATGCTCTAGAAAACAATCCAATGACAAGAAAGAAAAAGAAATCCGAAAGCGTGTGTGTGTGGGAAAAACTCATCTCAATTCGACTCTATGTCCACTACTTACAGTTTTTATTGCTCGAGACTCATATAATAGCAAAAAAAATGGTAGTAGCTGCACACAATCTCCAAGGTAGCCCTTTCTCAGGCGGCCTCCCGAGTGGCTTTCACACTTTAGAGATGGTAGCTCTTTCTACCGAGGGTGCTAGCTTTCACATATCCCCTGTGATAGCTCTTTCTCTCATTAGGGCATAACTAGTATCCGACTTATGAGAGTAGCTGCATACAATCAAAGGTAGTAGCTCTTTTCACCCCCTATATACACAAAAGAATTCACAATTGCTAAACTATATTCTTTTTTTTTTTTTTTCAACTAAAACAACTACTAACAAGTCTCAAAACATTAAACTAGGGCTTCTATAGGTCTAAGGAGTAAGTAGAGTGCATAAATGGCAATCGGACAAAAATTTCTCAAAAAATTGGATGACAACTAGAACATGATGAAATCTAGTGTTCGAAGTTCTCCTATAGTCTAGAATCTAACTCTTAACCCTAAAGTGAACCTTCATAGGTTGCATGAGCATATACAATGAAAGCAGACAATAAAGTGGTGTATAAAGTGATCCCTCCCCCACACTTAAGATGTACATTGTCCCCAATGTACACATGCAAGCACAATAAAATTATGAATTCTGAAAACAAAGCATGTGAGGGTGTGCAAAAATCAAAATAATACTCCCTTGAATTCCAAGTGAAATAGTTGGTGGAATCTTGTACAAGGGTGTGTTTGGCTCAACGGGCATTTGGAGGTGAAACGGCCGTGTGACCTAGTCACACGGCCATGTACATAACTTGATTTCCATTTCCCAAGACTCTCAAGACTATCTGCGGATTCAGGGGGTTCAATGAAGCTCAACAAGGTTAGAAAAGAAAACAACGAAAACAACTAGAACCACAAAATAAAAATGACAGAAATAAAAGACAGAGTCTCAACGAGCATGCTGAAAATAAAAGTGCAGAAAATAAAAATACAGAAGATAAAATAAAATGACTCAAGGACGCCTCATGCGTCAGGAAACTCTGCTGGTGCTGCTGGTGGTGCTGGTGGTGCTGATGTCGTCGCCTCAGATGCGGTGTCGCTCTCCAGAAGATGTCGAATGATGGACAACTGCGACATCATCATGGACTGGTTGGCGAGCACAGTCGCCATGTCCCCCTGGAGAGCTCCAACTGCCACCTCGAGCCTCGCCAAACGGTCACGGGCTCGAGTGGAGGGCTGCTCTGGCTCTGGCTCGGGTGCTGGGTGCTCGGTGTCCATCGGCACAGCTGTGGGTGCTTGTGAGGCTCATAGAGTGGTACTGACCGAATAGCCTGAAGCGGATCGTGTCCTCCTTCTCAAAATCATGGCGAGCGCGGTCGAAGTCGAATGAGGATAGGACCTCCAGTGTGAGCTCACGATAAGTGCGATCACGAATAGTAAGGAGCCGGTCTTAGCCTTCCACAGCGGTAAGCTCGCGCACATCATCGGCCAAGTCAATCTCCTCGAGTGCCTTCCAATCGATCACGCGCGCCTGTCCGAATTTGAGACGCTGTAAGCGCTCATATCGCTGTTGATGCTCAGGGACGGCGAATGATGGTCGCCGCGCGCGTCGCTAGAAAGCGGGCACGTGGCTCCCCGGCCGCAAGTGCATGGGTCATCAAGTAATACCTCTTGTGCGGGCACAAGAGGGTCATATTCCCTGGGGTCCCGAAATCCACTATTACTTCCTCTTCGACAATTGTTTAGTCGAATCAAAACAGAAGTTGTGTTATAATAAAACTACGTATGAAAACAAAACAATAAAAGTGATCAAGCCACCAACAAACAATAAGCATGTAGAGGGAAAACAAGTATCAACGATAAGGCCCCAGGCAAGGATTGCCCCGGGAGAAATACAAGCAAGGACGTTGTAAAAACAGGTAATGCATGCATGGAGTATAATATTTTGGTCCGTCTAGGCTCGGAAGTCGACTACCCCGGAACCTCCGTAGTGTAGCCCTAATCCAGTACAAGTTCCTTTATCCAAAGGATACTCATACGATGTCATTGGGATTAAGGAGCCTTGGTTGGAGTTATCTATAAGCAATTTCGCTAAGATAAACTCTACAACCTACGGGAGGCTACGGGCACCCGGAACCTCCGGTGTACCGATACAATGAATCCCTCTTTATACTATGTGGATCTAATGCAAGAGCGCACCTCGCACAACCAAGCATAATCGATAAGATGAAATGCAGAGTTCTCATGCAAATCACTACAATTAAGCACACCATGCATTCATTGAATTAAAAGTACAACATCCAAAACAAGTATTCCTCCCAAGGTTCACCGGTTGCCCGGGGGCCTTGGGAGGTTTAGTTCGACATGAATAACAAGGGAAGTTTACACAAATAAGAATACATCAATAAGAGAACTCAAAACTCCCTCTTGACCGTATCGACTAGGGTTGATGAAGACACTTGCCGAATCCGCGTCGGCAAGATCTAGGATGAAGATCTATGCGTTCTTCCCTCTTCTCCCACTTGATTCCACTCCAAAATAACCTCCTCCAATGAATATTTGAGCGTTGGGGTGCTTGGAGGCGCCGGTGGCAAGATGTCTTGCGAAAAAGCCCTAAACGATCTTAAATACCCGAGCGGTGTGCGGGCCAGTGTGCGCCCGCACACCTGGCCGCACACCTGTGTGCGGGCGGGTGTGCGGCCGCACACTGGGCCGCACACCCTTCTGCCAAGGGTGTGCGGGCCGCACACAGCCCGCACACGGGCCCGAAAACGGGCCTGAATAGGCCCGTTTCGTGTAGGAGTGCCCAAATGACGTCCGGAGCTTGTTTAACCTTCGTTTCTTCGCTCCTTGGCCTCGATTTTCATCCTCTAAATGCTCATCCTCACGTAGATGGCTCGTAGATGCCCTGAAATAGAAAAACACGAAAAACATGAAACAGTTAAGTACAAGGTACAGGGGTACAGGGGCACTTCTGTTTCATGTTTTTTTCAGTTTTTCAGCAAGGCACAGGGGCACTCACACCCCCTTGTGCCTGTCCTTGTGGATTTTCAGCATAACATGAAACAGTTAAGTACAAGGCCAATTCATTAACTTTAAATCTCTAAATCATTCTAGATCAAGCCACACATGTATAATTATCATGAAACACCAAGAATAAACATTAAAAACACAGCAACGACAGAATTAACGCAAAGTCGCCTGCCCAAGCTAATTATTACTGCAGAATTGAAAAACTAACTATGAAAGCAATAAAATGACTTGGGTTACCTCCCAAGAAGTGCTTGTTTTACGTCATTAGCTCGACGTACCTGTTCCTCTATGGGGGCTCATGCAAGTGAAATACCTCCTTTCCTGCAACTGCTTCTTCGCCTGAAAAATAGCGCTTCAATCTGTGCCCGTTCACCTTAAACGTCCCTTTTTCTGGGTGAGTGATTTCAACAGCCCCGTGCGGTGATACTTGAGTCACTGTGTATGGTCCTGACCACCTCGATTTTAATTTCCCTGGGAATAATCTCAAACGAGAATTGAAAAGTAACACTAAGTCGCCTTCATTGAACCCTTTCTGCAGTTTGATGTGCTTATCATGCCACCGACGCATTTTCTCTTTATAAATCTTCGCATTTTCGTATGCACGCAACCGCCATTCATCTAATTCATTCAGCTGCAGCTTCCTTTGTTCCCCCGCTTGTGCAAGGTCAAAATTCATCGCCTTAATTGCCCAATAAGCTTTATGCTCGAGTTCCACCGGTAAGTGACAAGATTTCCCATAAACCAGACTGTATGGTGTTGTCCCCACAGGTGTCTTGTAGGCCGTACGATATGTCCAAAGTGTGTCATCTAGACGTTCGGACCAGTCCTTCCGGCTGTGTTCCACTGATTTCGCTAGAATTCTCTTTAACTCCCTATTTGTTACCTCGACCTGGGCGCTTGTTTGCGGGTGGTATGGAGTGGCTAGCCGATGATATACTCCATATCGTTTCAGTACCTTATCGAGCTGCACATTACAAAAATGAGTCCCTCTATCACTAATGATGATCCTGGGAGTACCAAAACGAGCGAACAGGCGCTTGAGAAATCTAACTACAGTTCTAGCGTCGTTTGTGGGGAGAGCTTGTGCCTCAACCCACTTGGACACATATTCCACGGCGACTAGAATGTATCGGTTTCCATTTGAGCTAGGGAATGGTCCCATAAAGTCAATACCCCAAACGTCGAATACTTCACAGAACTGAATAGGATTTTGAGGCATCTCGTCCCGTCTAGACAAATTACCAGCTCTTTGACATTTATCACAGCTTTGAACGAATTGATGAGCATCTTTAAATATGGTTGGCCAATAAAAACCTGCAGCCAACACTTTCTCTGCATTTCGGCCTGCTGCATAATGACGACTAGCGGGTCCCGAGTGGCAATGAGTAAGGATGCTCCACCCTTCTTCCCTTGAAACACATCTTCGCACTACATGGTCTGCACATACTCGGAACAGATATGGATCTTCCCAAAGGAAATTTTTCAGGTCGGCGAAAAACTTCTTCTTTTGCTGAAATGTGAATCCCTTGGGGAGAACCTTGCCCGAAAGATAGTTTGCAAAATCAGCAAACCATGGAGTATCAGATATTGACTGACCTTAAACTCCATACAGGTGCTCCTCTGGAAATGAGTCGTTGATTTCATTATGAATGGCTTCATCATCTTCTAAACCCTCCAGCCGGGATAAATGATCTGCTACCAGATTTTCTGCACCCCTCTTGTCCTTGATTTCCACATCAAATTCCTGCAACAACAAAATCCAACGAATTAGTCTTGGTTTAGCATCAGCCTTGCTCATTAGATAACGAAGGGCCGAATGGTCTGTGAAAACAATCACTCTAGATAAGATTAAATAGGGTCTGAATTTATCAAACGCAAAAACTACAGCCAACAATTCTTTTTCGGTAGTTGTATAATTTTCTTGGGCACTTGTCAATGTATTGCTCGCATAATAGATTGGTTGAAAGTGTTTGTCTCTTCTTTGTCCCAACACAGCCCCAACTGCATGGTCACTTGCGTCACACATGAGGTCAAAGGGAAGGTTCCAATCAGGCCTGATAAGGATGGGTGAATGAGTAAGTTTTTCCTTTAATAAGCTGAAAGCAGATACACAGTCATCATTAAACTCAAAATGGACATCCTTTTCCAAGAGTTTGGTAAGCGGTCGAGTGATCTTGGAAAAATCTTTTATGAAGCGGCGATAGAATCCTGCATGCCCCAAGAAACTGCGAATTGCCTTGACGTTAGTTGGTGGTGGTAGCTTCTCTATTGTTTCAATCTTTGCTCTGTCCACTTCGATTCCTTGGCTAGAGATTTTATGCACCAGCACTATCCCTCTTGCACCATGAAGTGACACTTTTCCCAATTCAAGGCAAGATTCGTTTCCTCGCACCGCATGAGTACCCTTTCCAAGTTCTTAAGACACGCGTCAAAAGAATCACCGAACACAGAAAAGTCATCCATGAAGACCTCCATGACATCCTCCAGAAGTTCATCAAAAATGGCTGTCATGCATCTTTGAAATGTGGCTGGTGCATTACATAACCCGAACGGCATCCTTCTGTATGCAAACGTACCATAGGGGCATGTGAATGTTGTTTTCTCCTGATCTTCAGGGGCAATCGGGATCTGAAAATACCCAGACATGCCATCCAGAAAACAATAGAACTGATGACCTGCGAGACGCTCTAGCATTTGATCAATAAAAGGGAGAGGGAAATGATCCTTTCTTGTGGCATCATTTAATCTTTGGTAATCAATACACACACGCCAACCGGTTACTGTACGTATGGGTATCAGCTCATTCTGCTCGTTCTTCACCACAGTCATACCCCCCTTCTTCGGCACTACTTGAGTAGGACTCACCCAAGTACTATCGGATATAGGGTAAATAATGCCTGCATCAAGGAGCTTCACCACCTCTGCTTTTACTACCTCCTTCATGTTTGGATTAAGCCTTCGTTGAGGTTGGATGACTGTTTTATAGTTGTCTTCCATCAGAATCTTATGCGTGCAAAAGGATGGGTTTATCCCTTTGATGTCTGAAATCTTCCATGCAATAGCAGCTTTATGTGCTTTCAATAAAACCACCAGTTTTTCTTTTTGTGATGCAGAGAGGTTGGAAGCAATGATTACCGGCAACTTCGACCCTTCGGTTAGGAAAGCGTACTCTAGATGGTCAGGTAATGTCTTCAATTCCAGCTCAGGGGGTTCTTCCACTGAAGGCCGTAATCGATTACCCTGTTTCTGCTCAATTTCTTCGACACCCTTGTGTCCATTTTCAGGTTCCTCCTCGAATACCTCCAGTTCTGGTTGGGCTGATGGGACAATCTCTGAATCTTCAGGATAGTCTTCTCGAATGCCAATGCTACAAATTTCTGCTGCTAGGATTCGATCAATATCTTCTATAGAATCATCATCTCCATCTGAATTACTTTCTGCCATGATCATATTAAACTGTGCCATTACTTCTTTCAGATTAACTTCAGGTTCTTCATTAAAGGAGAGGATTGCCGACTTATCAAATTGGTCTAGTAAGCTTGCCAGATATGCACCGTGATATGAATTCCCGAACCCAGTGATCGAGTCTTCTTGGCTCAATTTGTAAGTTGCAACTAATGGTTCTACCTTCTCTTCATTCGTCGCCATTACTTCCTTCAATGTCTCCAATATTTCCTTCGTATTGAACATAATCCTTGGGCACAATAAAAGACACAGGATCAGCGTAAGACAATAAAAGTAGAGAATATGGAAAAGAAAAAACAGTAAAAATAAATGAATGGCTAAAGTAACAAAATACTAGCGTTCCTAATATCCTGTTCCCCGGCAACGGCGCCAAAAACTTGATGCGTCTCCGCAACAACACAACAATGTGATGTGTGTCAACCCCTTGCGTTACCGCAAGAGCACGGGTCGTCAAGTAATAAAAGTGGACCCAAAGGGTCGGGTTGTCGAACCACAGGGAATAGAAGTACTTGTAATAGCCCCTCTTTTGTTATCTAGCCTAATGAGTGTAGTGTGTGATAATCTAATGGCCAACACTAAGATTGTCACCACAAGTGTGCAGGAAATAAAAGAAAAAGAGTTCTCAATCAATATAAGTGAGGGGTCCGGACAATGCTCCCCCTAGGATTCGGGTGTTGGATGTAGATTACAAGTGTTTCTAAACGAAAACAATGAGTCGTGGGTATCCAAAGGTATAACGGCCCCTGCCTCCAGGTCGCCGATAACTAGTCCCCTACGAGGTCCCGGCGGAGAATTCTCTAGACGCCTCACACCACATATGACTGTTTAAAACTCTAGGCATCCCAAAGATATAACCAATTCCTAAAAGTAAATCTAACCCTGCCTCCAGGTGAAAGATCCCTAACACCCTACGAGGTCCCGGCGGAGAATTCTCTCGACGCCTCACACCACATATGGTTGCTTGACACTTAGGGAATATGGAGATAGGAAATATCTGTCGGAAGGGAAAGGGGACACCCCGCTATCTCACGGCTCACCCTCTCAACCCTCTTTACTCTTGGTAATTCTAAACCTAGCGGTGATCTCTCTCTTCACTAGATTGAATAAAACATGCAAGAAGATTAATAATGAAATCAAAAGCACAAACAAGCATTAAGAACTCAAGAGTAAAACTCAAACTGATAAATTCGAATAGAAACACACTGTAAATCTAATGAAAACAAGAATCCTAGGGTTTACATGTCCGAATACCCTCTAGGGGTTTAGCTCTCCATGGAGCGAGTCACAAAACAAATAATAAATTGAGAATAAAGTTCCAAAGACATAAAGAATAACCCCCTTGAATCCGTGATGATGGTCTTGATGGGTAGCTTCCACGTCTGGATTGAATCCACTCCGAAGCTAGGTCGCCGACGGCTTCCTTGATGCTATGACGGAGGAGGAATCGATCCAAGTTGGTGAGGAAAGCTTCCCAAAGCCGCAAAGAACTCCTTCCAAGCCCTAGCCGCCTTGTCTCTCGAAAGTGGCCGAAAAGATCCCTAAAAATTATCGCAAGGCGGCTTTTATAATTTGAATTCGGGGCTTTACGCGGGCATCCACACGGGCAACCACACGCCCGTGTGAAGTACTTTGCTAAAGTACTGCTACATTAAACTGCTACAGTGATTCCCCCCCCCCCCGAAGTCTTCCTTGGAGTCCACACGGTCGGGCACACGCTCGTGTGGTAGGGTGTCTGGCTTTCTATGCTTTGAAATCCTCAAGAATCTTCTTCTGCTTTGTACAGAAGTTGGGACATGGGCGTACTACTGCCTTTTTGCCCTTTTGGTTTGTGTAATGATTTGTACTCCTCCGAAAGTTGGCAACACCCCCATGCATATGAACACAGCTTCTGATTGTGGCCTTGAAACGTGTCATCACACCCTATCTTTGCTTCTTCCTGTACGTCATGTCTCCAAAGCTCTGTTTGCACAAAAGAATACAAAACACACCTTGTTAATGCTAAAACCTGATAAAAGTGATGCTCAATGCATGTAAACGGATATTATAAAATATATATAATCAAGCACTTATCAGTCTTGAACGTCGTAATTGCACAAAAGAGTTCCACTTGGTACCATTATGACCTAATCTTGTATTTATTCACGTACCATGTCTTCACAACCCTAATTGCATGAAAGAACACCAAAGCACATGAAATTAGCGATAAAACCTGAGAAATGCGATGCTCATGCGTGGAAAACATTTCCAAAAGTATATACACGCAAGCATTTATCAAACTTCCCCGCACTTAAGCTTTTGCTTGTCCTCAAGCAAAGTTCATACCATGAGAATTAAAGGTTTAGTGATGAAAATGCTTGGCCTTAAGTTCACCAAAAGTGTACAAAGATAGTATTCTCAAAAAGGGAAAATTTTAAACATCGATAGATAAAAACCAAAACTCTGGCAAAAAACTCGAATTGCGAAGAAAGTAAAAATCTGAAAGCGTCTGTGTGTGTATACGTACTCATGCCAACCCCAATTCTACGCTTGAACATTATTAACACAAGGACTTATTTAAGGAAAAAGAAATCGGTGGTAGCTGCACATAACCTCAATGGTAGTCATTTCCCAAGATGCCTTCTAAGCGGCTTTCACCATTTCAAGGTGGTAGCTCTTTCCACCTGGGGGTGTTAGCTTTCACACAGCCTATTAGATAGCTCTTTCTCTCATTAGGGTATAGCTAATATCCGACTTATGAGAGTAGCTGCATACAGAATAGGTGGTAGCTCTTTCCACCCCAAGAACAAAGGAGCACCTCATTTTTTTTTTTTTTTTTTTTTTTGAAACTCAAAGAAAATGAAACTAATGTCCTTTCAAACTGAACTAGCGTTATCAGGGTTAACAGAGCAAGTAAAGTGCAAGAAATGCAATCAGACAACAAATTTCTAAGTTTTTCGAGTAAACTAGAGCATGGTAACAACCGAAGTCTAAATTTCACCTAAATTCGAAAATACACTCATGTTCCTTAAGGTGAACTGTCATTGGCTAGATGAGCATGAAAGTGATGATCAAGAATAAAGAACGTGTGCAGTGTGAACTCCCCCCCCACACTTGAGCTGTACATTGCCCTCAATGTACTCATACAAACATGCAACATAAAACCGCAAACAAAAACATGAGGGCGTGGATATTAAAACAACACTCCCCTGATCTCCGAGTGTGGTATTTGAATGAAGGTGCGGAAACGGGAAGTGAAGTCGCGTAAGGTTGTGAAGCTCACAAGGCCGTGTGGAAATTCCACACGGCCGGCCTATGACCATTTCTCAAAACCAAGTTGACAAGTCTATCTGCACATCACAAAAGGGGTTCAGTGGATCTCAACAAAAGCTAAGATTAAAAGAGTACAAAAGAAACAAACCAAACACAAACTCAACAAAGAACATGAAAAAAAAGCAAACAGTAAGATAACTCTCAGAAGGTGAAACTTTTCTGAGTACACAAGGACACAACAGAAATGAAAGTACAAGTAAATAAAAAGAAGAGTAAAAGACGCATCAAGCGTCGGCGTCTGCTGGTGCTGCTGGGGATGCTGGGGATGCGTGGGGTGCTCTGGGTGTGGACGGCAAAGTGGAATCGCTACCTCTCGCCATCAACTGGTGGAGTGAAGTGATGCGCGCCATCATCTCCGAGTGGTACTCAGCCATGCGGGCGAGAACCTCAGTGTGGTTTGCTGCCTGAGTCACCCGCATGGCGGCGAGATCAGTCTGGAGGGTCCCCACAGCAGCCTCAAGTCTGTCTATGCATTTCGGTGCCGGAGGAGATGCAGGTGTTGACACCGGTGGCACCTCCTCGTCTGCTGGGGTGTCCTCCACTTCCATGGGTGCGGGTTGTGATGATGGCCCCGCCCGGGTCTCCTCCTAGTCTTCATCTTCGTCCTCAGACTCCTCGGACTCATCTGGGAAGGGAGCAACAAGTACGTACCTGCCGGGAGCGGCCCTCTTCACCATGCCCATCATACTCAAGGTATCAAGGCCAAGTGGAGAGGGAACAATAACCTTATCAGCTCCCCGAACAGAATCAATTAGTCCCATTCCTCTAACAAGTCGCGTGATGTAGGGACCAGAGAAAAGAACTCCTATCCGCGCATACTGTCCCTGGTGTCTCAAAAAATCAGCTACCACGTATCCCAGGTGCAGGGGAAGGCTCTGGACCATAGAATGTAAGTAGAGGAGGTCCAGCCGCCCCAATACGCCGGTGCTGTCTCCTCGCCCAGTAATAGACCTGCTCAGGATGGCATGAATGTACCTGTGGGCGGGGCGGAGGAGCAGAGAAGCCTTGGTCAACCCAGGCTCGTACCGTATATCTCCACATAGCATCCGGCAAACTCGGCTCGGAGTGACGCGGAAGGGGTAGTCGGATAGTAGCTGCGCGTACTCCTCCGTGTGGATGAAGTCTCGATCGTACAGGCCGAGGGCGACAGCAAAATCAGTCAAACTCATGCCGTGGTACTGCCCAAAGATGCGGAACCGAACTGTGTCTGGCCGGTGGTAGTCGGTGTGGGAGCGATCAAACTCGAATGTCGCGAGGACTTCGAGAGTGATATCGCGAGTGGCTGGGTCATTTATGCACAAGAGTCGTTCCCACCCGCCAACAGCAATTAGCTCACGGACTTCATCCGCCAACTCGGTCGCACGCGCGTGTTCTATCGCCTCCAGAGCTTGCAAGTCAGGAATTCGCGTCTGGCCAAATTTCAACTTTGAGAGTCGATCAAACCGTGCTTGATGTTCGGGTACGGCGAACTCGAATGGTGCGGGCGAGAGATCACGGGACTCATGGACCTCACGGGCCTCACGGGGACGCTTATGAGCGAGTCTCTTCGTTCTTGGGGCCATTCCTATGCATAAGAGAGGTAAACAAGTTAACTCGGAGCGTAAAATAGGTTCCCAGAATTTCACATGGCCGTGTGGAAATTCCACGCGGCCGTGTGTCTCCTCTGGGTTACCCAAAACAAAGAAGCAGCCAATACACACGGCCGTGTGGAATTTCCACACGGCCGTGTGTCTCCTCTGGAATTCAGAGGGGGCACCCCGATAATCCACACGGCCGTGTGAAATTTCCATACGGCCGTGTGGATCTTCGACCATGGCCAAAGTGCCATGGTGAATCCACACCATTTCATACAATCATCCACACAATTGAGCACGAGTGTTTTAAGCAATAATCTAAGTACTAATCATGAAAATAGAATGCAAAAACACAAGATTCAACATCCACAACAAATAATGAAGGTTTCATGGCAAGAAGGGGGGGAAAGAAGGCTTACCGGAGAAGATGAGTCCAATCTCACAATGGAGCAATGAGTGAGGCCTACAAATCCCTTAAATAAGCGAGAGAATGGAAGGAGAAGAGAAACCGTCGCGACCCTTGAAGAGGAGGCGTTTGAAGATGAAGGGTTGCAAGGTGGGGGAAGATGAAGATAAAGGCCCCTTTTCATGTTTAAGTACCCCACACGGCTGTGTGGAAATTCCACACGGCTGTGTGGATTCTCTGTATGACACTTATCAAACTCCCCATTTTCCACACGGCCGTGTGTAATTTCCACACGGCCGTGTGGATTCTCTGTATTGCGAAAGTTTGTATTGAATAAATCCACATGGCGGTGTGGAATTTCCACACGGCCGTGTGGATTCTCTGGATGAGAGAATTCTTTCACAAAATCATCCACACGGCCATGTGGAAATTCCACATGGCCGTGTGTTTCCATTCTTCAACTCAAATATAGTCTAACCTCTGCAGAAATCATTGGAAACACATGGAATGACTGCAGAAGTTGAAAACTAATACGTTTACAACTGAAATCTCACAAAATTCACAGGACTACCACCTAACTTGCCCTAAACGATGAAAACATAAAAATGCACTACCAGCAATGAATCCACACAACTACAAACTAAACAAAACAAAAAATACAGAAATAAAAACTAACTACAACACAAGCAAAGAATTTTTAAAAATTGGGTTGCCTCCCAATAAGCGCTTGTTTTACGTCACAAGCTTGACGTACCTGTCTCTCTGGACTCAAGGGGGGTCATGGGTCGAAAGCACTTCACTGCTTGGAAATGTGAAACATGATGAGCATAAGTTCTGGAATTTAGAAGAGGAGTGATAGAATTTGTTACCAAAAGGAGGGATATCATTCTTAGACCTTGAAGGACCGTCCGCAAGTTCATTCGTTGGCTTTTGGCGGCGATGTCTTACCCTCCTTAGCTTCTTCATTAATATGTTGACTGCACCCGTGGGAGATGTACCCGTGTTCTCCAAGTCAACTGATGAAGTATGATCAACTTCCATCTCGTGATCCAACAAACCAGCTAGTGGATCTGGGCAAAAGGTTTCCTGCACATAATTATCAATCAATGCATCAGTAGTGTCAAGAAAATGCAGAGCATCATCAAAATTAAGAGAGTGTCTCATGGCCTCAGCAAGGCGGTAGGTCAGCTTCTATCTCCTATCCTCAATGTCATCTCCCCGCCATCCATGTCTATAAAAGCGTTGGAAGTACGCAGAAAGGGTCTTCCAAGTATCAGCGGCACGTCGACATTCTCATCTACATCCAGTACCAACAAATCTGCAGGAAATATATACTTATCTACTGATGCGTCTCCGCAACAACACAACAGGGTGATGTGTGTCAACCCCTTGCGTTACCGCAAGTGCACGGGTCATCAAGTAATAAAAGTGGACCCAAAGGGTCGGGTTGTCGAACCACAGGGAACAGAAGTACTAGTAATAGCCCCTCTTTTGTTATCTAGCCTAATGAGTGTAGTGTGTGATGATCTAATGGCCAACACTAAGAGTGTCACCACAAGTGCGCAGGAAATAAAAGGAAAAAGAGTTCTCAATCAATAAAAGTGAGGTATCCGGACAATGCTCCCCCTAGGATTCGGGTGTTGGATGTAGATTACAAGTGTTTCTAAACGAAAACAATTAGTCGTGGGTATCCAAAGGTATAACGGCCCCTACCTCCAGGTCGCCGATAACTAGTCCCCTACGAGGTCCCGGCGGAGAATTCTCTCGACGCCTCACACCACATATGACTGCTTAAAACTCTAGGGATCCCAAAGATATAACCAATTCCTAAAAGTAGATCTAACCCTGCCTCCAGGTGAAAGATCCCTACCCCCCTACGAGGTCCTGGCGGAGAATTCTCTCGACGCCTCACACCACATATGGTTGCTTGACACTTAGGGAATATGGAGATAGGAAATATCTGTCGGAAGGGAAAGGGGACACTCCGCTATCTCACGGCTCACCCTCTCAACCCTCTTTACTCTTGGTAATTCTAAACCTAGCGGTGATCTCTCTCTTCACTAGATTGAATAAAACATGTAAGGCGATTAATAATGAAATCAAAAGCACAAACAGGCATTAAGAACTCAAGAGTAAAACTCAAACTGATAAATTCGAATAGAAACACAATGTAAATCTAATGAAAAGAAGAATCCTAGGGTTTACATGTCCGAATACCCTCTAGGGGTTTAGCTCTCCATGGAGCGAGTCACAAAACAAATAATAAATTGAGAATAAAGATCCAAAGACATAAAGAATAACCCCCTTGAATCCGTGATGATGGTCTTGATGGGTAGTTTCCACGTCTGGATTGAATCCACTCCGAAGCTAGGTCGCCGATGGCTTCCTTGATGCTATGACGGAGGAGGAATCGATCCAAGTTGGTGAGGAAAGCTTCCCAAAGCCGCAAAGAACTCCTTCCAAGCCCTAGCCGCCTTGTCTCTCGAAAGTGGCCGAAAAGATCCCTAAAAATTATCACAAGGCGGCTTTTATAATTTAAATTCGGGGCTTTACGCGGGCATCCACACGGGCATCCACACGCCCGTGTGGAAATTCCACACGGGCGTGTGAAGTACTTGCTACAGTACTGTTACAGTACTTTTGCTACAGTACTTCACTACAGTAAATGCTACTGTGATTTTCTCCCCGAAATCTTCCTTGGAGTCCACACGGTCGGGCACACGCTCGTGTGGTAGGGTGTGTGGCTTTCTATGCTTTGAAATCCTCAAGAACCTTCTTCTGCTTTGTACGGAAGCTGTTACATGGGCGTACTACTGCCTTTTTGCCCTTTCGGTTTGTGTAATGACTTGTACTCCTCCGAAAGTTGGCAACACCCCCATGCATATGAACACAGCTTCTGATTGTGGCCTTGAAACGTATCATCACACCCTATCTTTGCTTCTTCCTGTACGTCATGTCTCCAAAGCCCTGTTTGCACAAAAGAACACAAAACACACCTTATTAATGCTAAAACCTGATAAAAGTGATACTCAATGCATATAAACTGATATTATAAAATATATATAATCAAGCACTTATCAAAACTCCCCACACTTAAGCTTTTGCTTGTTCTCAAGCAAACTAAACATTCATTACAAGGAAAGAAAGAATAAGTGCTTGGCCTCAAGTTCACCAGAAAGTATGAGAGTATGATTCTATAACAAAGGGGAAAACTATTTAACACCAAACAGTTCAGTCAATGCTCTAGAAAACAATCCAATGACAGGAAAGAAAAAAAAATCCGAGAGCGTGTGTGTGTGGAAAAACTCATCTCAATTCGACTCTATGTCCACTACTTACAGTTTTTATTGCTCGAGACTCATATAATAGCAAAAAGAATGGTAGTAGCTGCACACAATCTCCAAGGTAGCCCTTTCTCAGGCGGCCTCCCGAGTGGCTTTCACACTTTAGAGAAGGTAGCTCTTTCTACCGAGGGTGCTAGCTTTCACATATCCCTTGTGATAGCTCTTTCTCTCATTAGGGCATAACTAGTATCCGACTTATGAGAGTAGCTGCATACAATCAAAGGTAGTAGCTCTTTTCACCCCCTATATACACGAAAGAATTCACAATTGCTAAACTATATACATATCTTTTGTTTTTTTTTTTTTTTTTTTCAAATAAAACAACAACTAACAAGTCTCAAAACATTAAACTAGAGCTTCTATAGGTCTAATGAGTGAGTAGAGTGCATAAATAGCAATCGGGCAAACATTTCTCAAAAACAATTGGATGAAAACTAGGGCATGATGAAATCTAGTGTTCGAAGCTCTCCTATGGTCTAGAATTGAACTCTTAACCCTAAAGTGAACCTTCATAGGTTGCATGAGCATATATAATGAAAACAAACAATAAAGTGATGTATAAAGTGATCCCTCCCCCACACTTAAGATGTACATTGTCCCCAATGTACACATGCAAGCACAATAAAATTATGAATTTTGAAAATAAAGCATGTGGGGTGTGCAACATTAAAAAAATACTCCCCTGAATTCCAAGTGATGAAGTTGGTGGAATCTTGTACAAGGGTGTGTTTGGCTCAGCGGGTATTTGGAGGTGAGACGGCCGTGTGACCTAGCCACACGGCCATGTACATAACTTGATTTCCATTTCCCAAGACTCTCAAGACTATCTGCGGATTCAGGGGGGTTCAATGAATCTTAAAAACAAAACAAAAACAAGAAGAGAACAATGATATTATAAAACTAAATAAAGCATGAGTAAAGACGCCTCATGCGTCAGAATCATCTGCTGGTGTTGTTGGTGTTGATGGTGGTGCTCGCTGGATGGCCTTTGATGTGGTGTTGCTCAATTTGTATGATCCGGCCAACGTGGCTACAAAAAATGCTCAAAAACATACAATAAAAGCATGATAAATATTTTTTTAGGAGCAAAACATTCTATAAGCACTAATTCATGAAGAAATAACAAAAGAAAAGATCATGGCAAGACCTAGTGTTGATGAGAGCTTACCGACAAAAATAACAATGAAATCTTCGTGTGGGTATCGGATAAACTCTTTAAATCCTTTAAATATATGGAGAAATGGTTTTGGAAGCCCAAAGGATGGTCTTTTGGTGTGGAGGGCTTAGGAGATGAAAGAGTGCAAGTGTTGGAGTGATAGAAAAGTTATTTCTCCTCTTTGAGTAGCCCACATGGGCATGTGGATAATCCACACCCCCATGTGGTTACTGTACACGGGCGTGTGGAAATTCCCCACGCCCGTGTGGATGTTTTTTCATCCTCCAGAAGCCCACAAGGGCACCCACACGGGCGTGTGAGTGCCCGTGTGGGCTGGGGAGGTCACAGGGGGAGCCACACGGGCGTGTGGCTGCCCCTGTGCCTCTCTGGACACCAAGAAATGGTCCACACGCCCGTGTGAAGTGCCCACACGGGCGTGTGGCCCTTCTGGGAGGCCACAAGAGCTCCCACACGCCCGTGTGGGTGCCCCTGTGCCTCTCAGGTAGCTAGTTTTCTGAAATTTCGGCAAGGCACAGGGGCACTCACACCCCATGTGCCTGCCCTTGTGGATATGCAGAAATTTCCGATTTCTCCCATTCCAAGGCCTATTTCTCAACTAGAAACATATAAAGCATACTAGATCATGCCACACACATTATCCATAAAGAAATACCAAAAGTCGACAGAAAAACTCAACACCAACAGAATAAAAAAAATCGACATCTACTCATGCTAATTATTTCAGCAGAATTTAAAACATAACTAGAAATTGATGCAATTACTTGGGTTGCCTCCCAAGAAGCGCTTGTTTAACGTCATTAGCTCGATGTACCTAATCTTCACGGGGGTTTGTTAAGATGGGACATCTCAGTTGCTGCAATTACCTGGCATCGGGAGCAGAATTTATGTATAGGTGGAGAAAATTTATAGAACTTGTTACCAGATTGAAAATTGTTCCCCTCTACCAGTGTGCACACATCCTCTACATGTTTGAGGTGTTTCTTTCGGTGACGCCTTGGCCTTGTCATTCGACGAAAGATTCTTTTCAGAATCCCCGGAGCTGGTTGCTCCTTGACTAGCAGAAAATCTTGTGGGCTCATTTCCACCTCTTCTGATTCGGGCCACCCCTCATATGGATCGGGGTGGAGGAACTCCTGCATATACTCGTCAACAAGTTCGTCAGTAACATCCAAACAGTAACAAGTATCATCAAAATCTAGAGGATGCTTCATGGCTTCGGCGAGACGATAGGTGATCTTTTCATCTCCAATTCGCAGAGTCATCTCACCTCCATCCATGTCTATGAGTGCCTTGGAAGTGCACAAGAATGGCCTCCCAAGGATTAGCGGCACATCAACATCCTCGTCCACATCGAGCACTACAAAATCTACAGGAAAAATATACTTGTCAACTTTAATTAAAACATCTTCAATTATACCACTTGGATGCCGAACTGAACGATCTGCTAGCTGTAATGTCATTCGGGTTGGCCTTGGCTCTCCTAGCTCCAACTTTTGGAAGAATTTATACGGCATCACATTGATGCTTGCCCCCGAATCAGCTAGTGCCTTCTCTTCATCCAAACCTCCGATTATACAAGGAATTATGAAGCTTCCTGGATCTTTCATCTTGCTCCGCAGATTTTTCTGAAGGATAGCTGAGCAAGTTCCATCTAAGACGACAGCTGCACTCTCCTCCATTTTCCTCTTATTGGTTAAGAGGTCCTTTAGAAACTTCGCGTACCGGGGCATTTATGACAATGCCTCAATAAACGGGATATTGATGTGCAGCTGCTTGAACATATCCAGGAACCTCTTCAAGCGTGCTGGGTAAGGAATTCTAGGTGTGAATGCCGGAGGTGCTGCAGCCACCCCCTTCTCTTTGTCTTGTACCTTATCCTCTTGCTTCTTGGCAGCCTTCTCAGCAGGGAGTCTACTCTCTAACTTTCGACCACTTCTCAATGTGATCGCCTTCACATGTTCTCTAGGATTTGTTTCAATTTGTGGTTTCTTAGCCAATGACTTCGCGATTTGGCCCACCTGGGTCTCCAGATTATGCAGAGATTCTGTGTGGTTGCGGAGTGTTGCCTCTACATTTTGAAACCTGGTATCAGTAGATTGAATAAATTTAGATAATACCTTTTCCAACTCAGAAACTCTCTCTAGAATAGATGGTTGTGGCTGAGATCCTGGTGGGGCTGCTGGCTTCTGTTGTCCTTGGTTGCTCTATGAGAAGTTTGAATGGTTCCTCCATCCCTGATTGTAGGTACTTGAATAAGGGTTCCCTTGCCCCCTCACTGGATTTCTAACAAAATCCACTTGCTCCATTGGTGCCGATGCCCCCACTGAGATAGGACAATCTGAAGAGTTATGCTCGCCTCCGCAACTATCGCAAGAGCTAACTGCAGCTACTCTTAAAGTTGTGAGGGTGTCTAGCTTTTTGCTTAGTGCTTCAACTTGGGCTGCTAGTGATGTAATGACTTGTACTCCTCCGAAAGTTGGCAACACCCCATGCATATGAACACAGCTTCTGATTGTGGCCTTGAAATGTGTCATCACACCCTATCTTTGCTTCTTCCTCTACGTCATGTCTCCAAAGCACTGTTTGCACAAAAGAACACAAAACACACCTTATTAATGCTAAAACCTGATAAAAGTGATACTCAATGCATATAAACTGATATTATAAAATATATATAATCAAGCACTTATCAGTTTCAAAACTTTTTCAAGTTGGAAGTTACAAAAGTGAGTGCCCCGGTCACTAATGATTGCCCTTGGGGTACTAAATCGCGAGAACAATTTCCTGAGGAATTTCACCACGACCCTTGCATCGCAAGATGGAAGTGCTTGTGCCTCCACCCATTTGGAGACATAATCCACTGCCACAAGGATAAATTTGTTACCTTGAGAACTAGGAAATGGTCCCATGAAATCTATCCCCCAAACATCAAATATCTCGCAAACCTGATTCCACGTTTGTGGCATTTCATCTCTTTTTGAGATGTTACCGGCTCTTTGGCACTTATCATAGTGTTGTAGAAATGTTGGAGCATCTTGAAAAATTGTGGGCCAGTAAAATCCAGCATCGAGAACCTTTTTAGCTGTTCTGTTCCCACTGTAGTGCCCCCCTGTCGGGCCCGAATGACAATGATGCAAGATGTCATGCCCTTCTTCTAATGAAACACATCTCCTCACGATTTGATCAGAGCAAACTCTAAACAAATAAGGATCCTCCCTGATATAGTGCTTCAAATCGGCAAAAAAAATTTTTTTTTCGTTGATAAGTGAACCAATTAGGCATGATTTTTGCTGCTAGATAGTTGGCAATGTCAGCGAATCACGGAGTCTCATCATCTGTCACTGTTTGGATACTACATAATTGTTCCAGAGGGAATGTGTCGTTTATCCCTTCTCTCTTCAACTCCTCATCATTAGGCCCTTCAAGGCGTGATAAATCATCAGCTGCCAAATTTTCTGCCCCCTTTTTTATCCCTTATCTCTAGATCAAACTCTTGTAGTAGAAGCACCCAACGGATCAGTCGAGGCTTGGCATCTGATTTATTCAGCAGGTATTTGAGTTCAGAATGATCAGTATAAACAATTACCTTGGATAGCACCAAATATTATCGAAATTTATCAAAAGCAAAGACTACCGCTAGCAATTCTTTCTCCGTGGTAGTGTAGTTCTTCTATGTGTCATTCAAAGTCTTGCTTGTGTAATAAATAGGATGAAAGTGTTTGTCCCGTCTTTGTCCTAATACTGCACCCACTGCATAGTCGCTTGCATCACACATCACTTCGAAAGGTAAATTCCAGTCCGGAGAGACCACTATTGGTGCTTCAACAAGTTTCCTTTTCAAGCAGAGGAAAGCATTCATGCAATCTTCATTAAACTGAAAACGAGCATCTTTTTCCAAGAGCTTTGTCAGTGGTCGGGCGATTGCATAAAAGTCTTTGACGAACCATCTATAAAACCCTGCATGTCCCAGAAAACTTCTAATTGGCTTCACTGAACTTGGAGGGGTTAGTTTTTCGATGGTGGAGACTTTCGCTCTGTCTACTTCAATTACCCTCCTTGAAATCTTATGCCTGAGTACTATGCCCTCCTGGACCATAAAATGGCATTTCTCCCAACTGAGGACTAAATTAGTCTCCTCACACCTTTTTAAGACCCGTTCAAGGTTTTTAAGGCATAACTCAAATGAATCCCCGAAGACCGAAAAATCATCCATAAACGCCTCCATGATGTCTTCCACCATATCTTCGAAGATTGCTAACATACAACCTTGGAATGTAGCCGGTGCATTACAAAGTCCAAAGGGCATTCGACGATACGCAAATGTCCCGTAGGGGCATGTGAAAGTAGTCTTCTCCTGATCTTCTGGGGCAATAGGAATCTAAAAGTATCCAGAAAGGCCGTCCAAGAAACAGTAGTAAGAATGTCCCGTGAGTCTGTCAAGCATCTGGTCAATGAAAGGTAAAGGGAAATGATCCTTCCTTGTAGCATCATTAAATTTCCTATAATCGATACAGACTCTCCAGCCTGTGACTGTTCTTGTGGGAACAAGCTCATTTTTTTCATTAGTGATGACTGTCATTCCTCCTTTCTTTGGCACCACTTGCACTGGGCTCACCCAAGCACTATCGGAGATAAGGTAGATAATGCCCGCATTAAGCAACTTTATGACTTCACAACCTCCTTCATGTTGGGATTGAGTCTTCGTTGGGGAATTGCTGATTCCTCGAATGTCAGAAATCTTCCACGTAATTGCCTTTTTGTGCCTCCTGACACACCCTTGCGTGTGCAAGTGCACGGTGGTCGAAGTAATAAAGTACCAAAAAGGGTGGGTAGTCGAATCAACAGGGAGTAGACGTAAGAACAATCACACTTTGTTACGTAGCCAAAGATCAACCAACTGTTATTGTGAAAGAAAATAGAATAAGAAGGAAATAGAAATAAAGTGCTGGAAATAAAAGCTAGGGTGTAGCAATAGATCAATAAGAAGATGGGGTACTCGGACAATGCTCCCCCTAGAATCCTTAGTTCAAGTGCAAGACTTCAAGTACTCTTATTCAATAGAGATTTCAAGAGTAGTGGAATCCAAAGATACAAGGTCCCAAATCTAAGGTCAACCTTGACTAGTCTCCTACGAGGTCCCGGTGGAGAGAAGACTCTCGACACCTCACACCACGTATGACTCAGCTATGCTCTAGGGATTCAAAGTGGTAAATCCTATTCCCAACTATAGATCAATCCCTTTGGTCCAGGCGAAAGATCCCTAATCACTAATAAGTCCCGGCGAAAAGGCCTCTCTCAATGCCTAACTCTCTTTGAGATAGAAGGTAATAGTTGGAATAAGAAGGTAGGGAAAACCACGCCGGAGGGGAAAGGGGACATGTCGCTACCTCTCAACTCACCCTCTCGACCCTCTTCAATCTTGGTTAATCTAATCCTAATGGTGATGGTCACTTGTCAAAAGGATGACTGGATTAGCCCTCAACCCTAGTGTCACTCTAAGGGAGAAACAATTAAGCACACAAGATTGAAAGTCAAATTTAAACTCAAATTGAAAAAAAGCATTAAAGTCAATGAAACATAGGAAACTTAGGGTCTACAAGTCCAAGTACCCTCTAGGGGTTTAGCCCTCCATGGAGCAATACAAGTTCATCAAAATAAATGAAGATAAGTGCAAGAAATCCATAAAGCAAACCCCCTTAAGCTTTGTGTTGATAGACTATGAGGGCTTCTCCTTCTTCTCCAAAGAACTCCTTCCTCCAAGCCTAGGGCACACCTCGTCGAATCGAGTCGTCGAAGGCTCCACCAATAGCTCTCCTTGGAAGGGATTGATGTTGAAATCGGTTAAGAAGCACCCCCCAAAGTGTAGCAAGAACCTCCTGAACCCTAGCCGTCACTCCCCATCGAGTTTGGAAGATGATGCCTCAAATAACGCTTTTGAACGGCTTTATAATTGGCTATCTCAAGGATCCACACGGGCGTGTGGATGAGCCACACGGCCGTGTGGAAATTCCACACGCCCATGTGGAGTTTCTGCCCTGTGGAAAACTTCGTATTATTCCCCGATTTCGCCCGTTTCTTCTCTTGAGGTCACATGGACGGACACACGCCCATGTGAAAGGTCATGTGGCATTTCTTGATGATGAGAAAACCTTGGAGTGCTTTTGAAATCTTTGAATAAATCGGAACAAGCGAGCATGACTGCCTTCGTGTCCTTCTACAAGAATTGTCTTGAAGTCTTTAGAAGTTGGCACATACCCCCTCGTTTGAACCCGATTTGTCTTGAACTTCGTATTTGCACAAAAGAACTCCACTTGGCACCATTATGACCTAATCTTGCCTTTTACTCACGTACCATGTCTTCACAACCCTAATTGCATGAAAGAACACCAAAGCACACGAAATTAGCGATAAAACCTGAGAAATGTGATGCTCATGTGTGGAAAACATTTCCAAAAATATATACATGCAAGCACTTATCACCTCCTCAGCATGTTCAAGAGTTGGTCCTTCTGTTCCCTTGTTAAATCCGAGGCAATGACAACAGGGAGTGTAGATTCTTTCCCCAGGAAAGCGTATTCTAGATGATCGGGGAGGGGCTTCAATTCTAGCTCTGGAGGTTCTTCAATTGATGACTTTACCCTTCCATAATTTCTAAGGTCACGCTCCTCAATCTCGTCCATTTCTTCTGAGTTACCATCACTGTTCAAGCTGCAATTCTCGGCTCGAAATTCTGCCTCAAATGTATTCAAATCATCCCTCTGGATGTAATTCACCTCTTCTACTCTTTCAACTGTTAACTGAATTACCTTCTCCTTTTCTGAACGGGTTAATTCAAGAAGACTCTTCAAACTAGTGTCTAGTTCCTCATGAATATAGTTGGACTGACTATTGGATGAGAGAATTTCTGTTGCCAACTTTCCCCAGTCTGATTCCAAATATTTATTGAAAATTGACTGAGCTCCTTGATTCTGTACAGATTGCATAAATGTATCCTGGCACAAATCTTCCTTCCAAAGATTATCGCTGAAAACCATGCTGTCACTCTGAACAGGAGTCATAATGTTAGCTAACAACAAGAAATACAAAAGAGCAACAATAGAATACAAACCTGGAATAATTACAAAATCTCAACAACCAAAAACAAGAAAACACAAAAACAAAACAAACCACACAACAAAAAGAAAGAAAAACAAAAGAAGAAGAAAAGGCTAAATCAACAAGCTTAAAGCTTTCCAAATATCCCTCGGTGAAGTCCCCGGCAACGGCGCCAAAAACTTGATCGACACGGAAAGTGTGAACACCCGCAAGCGCATGGGGTCGTCAAGTAATAAACCACTCGTGCACGCACGAGTGGGTCGTATTCCCAAGGGCCTGAGGAGCTACTTTACTCACTTCTCACTTGTTGTTTAGCTCACCGATTCCATTTCAAGAGAATAAATAAGAAAGAAAACAAATAACAACTAGAGAAATTTTCTAAATAAATGCGACTGAATCAAAACACGGGAGATGCTCAGGGATGGAAAACGGTCATGGATGAGGATCCCCAAGGGGGCTACTCAAGTGAGTAGGATATTTGAGAAATTAAGTATGTGGCTAGTTGGACCGAAAAAACGTAAACTTAGGTCAACCCGATGGTCACGGTAATTGACCTCTAACCCGGTAGAAGAGTTGAATAAAGAATTTCTTCCACTCAACCTCTCACACGGTTTCAAGGAGAATGATGGTTTCCTCAAGTTAGGGTGGAAACACTAGTTAGTTTTCAACCCTAGAAATGGAGGGGTACAAATACCCGATGGTCACGGCGGATTTATACAATAATCCCTTCCAAGTTTGGTAGAGTCTAGCACTACGGCAATGGTCATGCTACAAAGTGCTACCAAGAATTTGATACATCAATTAAGCACATGTACCAAAACAATCAAGAATACCAAACAAGGATCACAACAAGCCAATCATACAATAAATAACTCAAATAATCCAAAACATCACAAGTTTTGCCCCCAAGGTTCACCTACATCCGGTGACCTTGGGGTTTAGTTGTTCATGTTCCACAAATCCACCAAACAAACCATGCAAATAACTAAAATAAACATGAGGAACACTCCCTCAAATGGTGAAGGCCGAATGCCGCTTGAATCCCCGGAGAAAACCTTCCGAAGATGCCACTCGAAGGGGTGGCTTCCCGTTGTCTTCAACCTCCAAACAATGAAATCCTTGAAGTGGATCCTCCAAGATCTTGCTCTCCCCACCTAAGAAAGCCTGGATTTCCTCTCCTTTTGTACTCCAAAATGGTGTGGAAGTGATGTCCAAACCCTAGCCTTCTTTCTCCCCCAAAACTATCCTCAAGAAGATGTAAAAAGTTTTTTAAATAAATGCCCTAGATCGAACTTAAAACCCCAAATCCCGATGGGTAAACGGGTCAGCATACAGCCGGTATGCTGACCCCTCGGGGTTTCTACTTTTTTGCCGAGAAGTCCGCGATGAGCTACAGTAACTGCTATCAAAGACAAAGACAAAGCAATTTAGACCTAAAAGGGCATAGATTTAACAATAGAATATGAAAATAATACACAACACATACATGGAAAATACGTACTTTTAGACGTTTATCAAGGGGAGAAGAGGTTGTGCTATCAAAGAGAAGATCTAGGATCTTGCCGGCGCGGATCCGATAAGTTCTCATCGCCACCTTCTAGTCTTCATCTTAAGGGAGTTTGTTATGAGCTTTGTCTTGTATTTGTTGTATTTCTTGCTTTCTCCTTTGTTGATGATGAACTAGCCTCCCAAGGTCACCGGGCATCCGGTGAACCTTGGGATGAACTTGCTTTGTATGGATGTTTTAGATTTACATTTATGGTATTTGGCTTGGTTTGTGGTTTATGCTTTCTGTTCTTTGATGTGTTGTTTGGCATGAGAACTTTGTGATTCAACTTCTAGATTGTACTTGGTGCGTGACCATCGCCCTTGTACTAGACTCACATAGCATGGAAGGGATACATGTACAAATACACCGTGACCATCGGGTATTTTGTACCCCTCCGGTATTAGGATTGTGCCTAGTTTGTGCTTCAACCTTAAGTTGAGAATCTCGTGCTTGTAATGCAATCGTAGGGGGATTTGGTCGGAAGGAAGTCCGTATCAATACTTGTACCGGATTAGGGGCCAACTGCCGTGACCATCGGGTTGGCCTACCTTAGGATTCTCCTGGTCAGGAACCACCAGTACCTGTGTAATTCTAGCATCCTACTAGCTTTTGTAATCCCGAGAAGATCCTAGCTCGGGACCTCGTACTTTCATTTCTAATTGCCTCCTTGATATGCTTATTTGGTGTGCCTTAGTCCACCCTGTTTATAGCTATCTTTGTTAGTTTTCTTTTCTTGTTTTAATTCCCTATATTTGGTAGACTAGATAGTGCCATCTAGGGGGAAGTAATAGCAGCTCTTGGGACCCCAGGGAATACGACCCTCTCACGCGTGCGTGAGAGGTATTACTTGATGACCCATGCGCTTGAGGACAATCACCATCTTGCCAACGCGGATTCGGCAAGTTTCTTCATCAAACCTAGTCGACACTGTCAAGAGGGAGTTTTGGTGTTTTCTGTTGATGTATCCTTATTTGTGCGAACTTCCCTTCTTATTCATGTCGAGCTAAACCTCCCAAGGCCGCCGGGCAGCCGGTGAACCTTGGGAGGAATACTTGTATTGGATGTCGTACTTTTAATTTAATGAATGCATGGTGTGTTATTTGGTTTCATAGTTTGTGTCCTTAATTGTAGTCATTTGCATGAGAACTCTGCATTTCATCTTATTGATTGTGCTTGGTTGTGTGAGGTGCGCTCTTGCATTAGATCCACATAGTATGAAGAGGGATTCATTGTACCGGTACACCGGAGGTTCCGGGTGCCGGTAGCCTCCCGTAGGTTGTAGAGTTTATCTTAGCGAAATTGCTTATAGATAACTCTAACCAAGGCTCCTTACTCCCAATGACATCGTGTGAGTATCTTTTGAATAAAAGAACTTGGACTGGATTAGGGCTACACTACGGAGGTTCCGGGGTAGTCGACTTCCGAGCCTAGACGGACCAAAATATTATACTCCATGCATGCATTACCTGTTTTTACAACGTCCTTGCTTGTATTTCTCCCGGGGGAATGCTCGCCCAGGGCCTTATCTACTCTATTTGATTTCTCCTCGTTGTGTGCAACTTGTCAGTAGTTAAAGTTTTTATTGTTAGTTTTAATTTGATTTCCTTACAATAACCTCTGTTTTGATTCGGCTAAACAATTGTCGAAGAGGAAGTAATAGTGGATCTCGGGACCCTAGGGAATACGACCCTCTTGTGCCCTCACAAGAGGTATTACTTGACGACCCGTGCACTTGCGGGTGGGGAGCCGTGTGCCCGCTTTTTAGTGACGCGCGCGGCGACCATCAACCTCCCACTGGCAATCCCAATGGCAACGGAGCCAAAAACTTGATAGTCGTCGCGCGCGTCGCTAAAAAGCTGGCACACGACTCCCCGGATGCAAGTGCACGGGTCGTCAAGTAATTCCTCTTGTGCGGGCACAAGAGGGTCGTATTCCCTAGGGTCCCGAGATCCACTATTACTTCCTTTTCGACAATTGTTTAGCCGAATCAAAACAGAGGTTGTTGTAAGGAAATCAAATTAAAACTAACAATAAAAAGTTTAACTACTGACAGGATGCACTGATGCATCTCCGCAACAACACAAAAGGGTGATGTGTGTCAACCCCTTGCGTTACCGCAAGTACACGGGTCGTCAAGTAATAAAAGTGGACCCAAAGGGTCGGGTTGTCGAACCACAGGGAACAGAAGTACTAGTAATAGCCCCTCTTTTGTTATCTAGCCTAATGAGTGTAGTGTGTGATAAGTGCCTGCATGTATATATTTTTGAAAATGTTTTCCACGCATGAGCATCACATTTCTCAGGTTGTATCGCTAATTTCGTGTGCTTTGGTGTTCTTTTATGCAATTAGGGTTGTGAAGACATGGTACATGATTAAAGGCAAGATTAGGTCATAATGGTGCCAAGTGGAGCTCTTTTGTACAATTACGAAGTTCAAGACACAAATCGGGTTCCAACGAGGGGTATGTGCCAACTTCTAAAGACTTCAAGACAACTCTTGTAGAAGGACACGAAGGCAGTCATCCTCGCTTGTTCCGATTTGTTCGAAGATTTCAAAAGCTCTCCAGGGTTTTCTCATCATCAAGAAATGCCACATGAACTTTCACATGGGCGTGTGTCCGTCCGCGTAACCTCAAGAGAAGAAACGGGCGAAATCGGGGACTAATATGAAGTTTTCCACAGGGCAGAAAATCCACATGGGCGTGTGGAATTTCCACACGGCCGTGTGGCTTATCCACACGCACGTGTGGATCCTCGAGATGGCCAATTATAAAGCCGTTCTGAAGCGTTATTTGGTGGATCTTCTTCCAAACTTGAGAGGGAGTGACGGCTAGGGTTCAGGAGGTTCTTGCTACACTTTGGGGGTGCTTCTTCACCGATTTCAACATCAATTCCTTCCAAGGAGAGCTATTGGGGGAGCCTTCGACGACTCGATTCGACAAGGTATGCCCTAGGCTTGGAGGAAGGAGTTCTTTGGAGAAGAAGGAGAAGCCCTCATAGTCTATCAACACAAAGCTTAAGGGGGTTTTCTTTATGGATTTCTTCCACTTATCTTCATTTATTTTGATGAACTTGTATTACTCCATGGAGGGCTAAACCCCTAGTGGGTACTTGGACTTGTAAACCCTAAGTTTCCTATGTTTCATTGACTTTAATGCTTTTATTCAATTTGAGTTTAAATTTGAGTTTCAATCTTGTGTGCTTAATTGTTTCTCCCTTAGAGTGACACTAGGGTTGAGGGCTAATCCAATCATCCTTTTGAGGAGTGACCATCACCATTAGGATTAGATTAACCAAGATTGAAGAGGGTTGAGATGGTGAGTTGAGAGGTAGCGACACGTCCCCTTTCCCTCCGGTGTGGTTTTCCTTACCTTCTTATTCCAAGTTTTATCTTCGATCTCAAAGAGAGTTAGGCGTTGAGAGAGGCCTTTTCGACGGGACTTATTTGTGATTAGGGATCTTTCTCCTGGACCAAAGGGATTGATCTATAGTTGGGAATAGGGTTTACCACTTGGATTTGTAATTAGGGAGCATAGCGCAGTCATACGTGGTGTGAGGTGTTGAGAGTCTTCTCTCCGCCGGGACCTCGTACGGGACTAGTCAAGGTTGACCTTAGAGTTGGGACCTTGTATCCTTGGATTCCACGACTCTTGAAATCTCTATTGAGTAAGAGTATTTGAAGTCTTTCTCTTGAAACAAGGATTCTAAGGGGAGCATTGTCCGAGTACCCCATCTTCTTATTGATCTATTTCTACACCCGAGCTTTTATTTTCAGCACTTTATTTCTATTTATTTCTTATTTTATTTTCTTTCACAACAACAATTGGTTTATCTTTGGCTACTTAACAAAGTGTGATTGTTCTTACGTCTACTCCCTGTGGATTCGACTACCCACCCGTTTGGGTACTTTATTACTTCGACACCCGTGCACTTGTGGAGTACACACGCAAGGGTGTGTCAATTTTTTGGCGCCGTTGCCGGGGACTTAGGCGTTTTAAGAATTGTTATACTTTGTTTCGCTAGTCATTTTTCGCACATTCGATTTCACACTTCTTTTAATTCCATTATTCTAATCTTTATTTCCTTGTACGTAATCATTTTTCATTCTCCACTTTTTTAAGGTTTCTACTCTTTATCAACCCTGTAGGAATCATGATCGACGAAGCAGAACTGTTTGAGAAGATAACCGGGATGGTGAGAGACGTTGAGCAGAAAATGAATTGTTTCACCAAGGAATCATCTCCACATAATTATTTGCAAAATTCAGCTGAAATAAACTATTGTGTGGGGGAGGTTAACCTGGATCTAGAGGGAGTTACTGAGGGACAAGATTGTGATTTATTCAGAGCACTCACTCAATTTGAAGAAGCAACACGGGGTTGTACAAGCGGAGAATTAGAGGAAAGTTTAGAAGAGGCCCTTCGTCGATTTGATTCTTCTAATAAGGTCGAAGAGCAAGAAATTTTCTCTTTGGGTGTCACCAATGAAACCTATAAAAAAGGTGGGGTGGAAGCCATAGAAAATCTCGAAGCTCAACAAGGTACACACATTCAAGAAGGGGGCTTAGAGGAAATTTCCGAAGAAGAATCTGAACAGTTTGAGGAAATTGATGGACAGAAGAGGAAAAGATTACAACCATCCATTGAAGACCCACCTGATTTGGAGCTTAAAACTCTACCAGAACACTTGGAGTATGCATTTTTAGGTGAAGAATCAAAACTCCCGGTCATTATATCTTCGGGATTATCCGTGTCTCAAAAGGATAAATTAGTAAATATGTTGAAGAAGCATAAGACTGCCATTGCTTGGAAATTTTTTGATATTAAAGGTATAAATCCTTCATTCTGCACTCACAAAATATTGATGGAAGATAATTATAAATTAGTGATCCAGCCTCAACGTCGTTTGAACCCAAACATGAAAGGGGTAGTGAAAGCAGAGGTAGTTAAACTTTTGGATGCAGGTATTATTTATCCGATCTCTGACAGTGCGTGGGTGAGTCCTACTCAGGTGGTCCCTAAGAAGGGAGGCATGACTGTAGTGAAGAATGAACGGAATGAGTTAATCCCAACCAGAACAGTCACAGGGTGGAGAGTATGCATTGATTACAGAAGGCTAAATAACGCAACTCGAAAGGATCATTTTCCGTTACCATTCATTGACCAGATGTTGGGAAGGTTAGCTGGGCATAATTTTTACTGCTTCCTTGACGGTATGTCGGGCTATTTTCAGATTCCCATTGCACCCGAGGATCAAGAAAAAACTACATTCACTTGTCCCTACGGAACTTTCGCATACCGAAGGATGCCTTTCGGGCTGTGTGATGCTCCAGCTACTTTTCAACGATGCATGACCGCCATATTTGATGATCTTTTGGAGGACATCATGGAAGTATTTATGGATGATTTCTCGGTGTTCGGGGACTCATTTGATAGCTGTCTGCAGAATCTGGAAAGGGTCCTCAAGAGATGTGAAGAAACAAATTTGGCGTTGAACTGGGAGAAATGCCATTTCATGGTCCAAGAAGGAATAGTTTTAGGGCATAAAATTTCCAAAGATGGGATGGAGGTGGACAAGGCAAAAATTGAGGTGATCGAGAAACTTCCCCCACCAACTAACGTGAAGGGGATTCGCAGCTTTCTTGGGCATGCGGGTTTCTATCGGCGATTCATTAAAGATTTTTCAAAAATCACTTAGCCATTAACAAAACTTCTTGAAAAGGATGCATCTTTTGAGTTCGGGAATGAATGTTTAGCTGCATTTAACCTGCTGATGGAGAAGTTGACTCAAGCACCAATTTTGATCACACCAGATTGGAGCGCTCCTTTTGAGCTCATGTGCGACTCCAGTAATTATGCAATCGGGGCAGTGCTAGGGCAGAGGAAGAACAAACATTTTCAACCCATTTATTATGCGAGTAAAACACTCACAAGCGCACAAGAGAATTATACTAGTACAGAAAAAGAGTTGTTGGCAGTGGTTTACGCATTTGACAAATTCAGGCCATATCTGATCTTATCCAGAGTCACTGTTTTCACAGACCATTCTGCCTTGCGTTATCTCATGAGCAAGACCTATGCCAAGCCGAGGTTGATCCGTTGGGTTCTGCTTCTACAAGAGTTCGACATGGAAATCAAGGACAAAAGAGGTGTTTAAAATATGGCTGCTGATCATCTCTCTAAGCTAGAAAGTTTTGAGGGGTATAAGACATCAAAGCCGGAAATTAACGACTCATTTCCAGAAGAACACTTATACATAATTCATGGCGGATCGGCAGAAGAGGAAACACCTTGGTTTGCGGATTTTGCCAACCATTTGTCGGGAAAGGTCCTTAAGCAGGGTCTTACTTTTCAGCAAAAGAAAAGTTTTTCAGTGACTTAAAGAACTATTTTTGGGATGATCCCTTTCTGTTTCGGATTTGTGCAGATCATATAATCCGACGCTGTGTCTCTCGGGAAGAAGGCTGGAATATTTTAACACAATGTCATTCAGGCCCAACCGGGGGATACTATGCTTCTGGTAGAACAGCCGAAAAGGTGCTTGCAGCAGGATTCTATTGGCCAACTCTATTTCAGGACGCTCATCAGTATGTTCTTCGTTGTGACAATAGCCAACGGACATGGAACCTCTCTCGGCGTGATGAGATGCCACAAAATCCTATTCAATTCTGTAAGGTTTTTGATGTGTGGGGAATTGATTTCATGGGACCATTTCCAGGCTCCAATGGGAACAAATATATTCTTGTAGCAGTGGATTATGTATCTAAGTGGGTGGAAGCTCAGGCATTACCTACAAACGATGCGAGGACTGTAGTTAAATTTCTCAAGAAGCTTTTCTCCCGATTTGGAACACCTAGGATCATTATTAGTGATAGAGGAACACATTTCTGCAATAGTCAGTTCGAGAAAATGTTAAAGCGATATGGAGTACACCATCGTCTCGCCACTCCCTACCATCCGCAGACAAGTGGTCAAGTAGAGGTTACTAACAGGGAGCTGAAGAGGATCTTGACCAAGTCGGTAGAACATGGGAAAAAAGATATGTCAGAACGGTTAGATGACACTTTGTGGGCTTACCGGACTGCATATAAAACTCCTATTGGAACTACACCCTATAATCTGGTTTATGGCAAATCTTTTCATCTTCCTGTTGAACTCGGATGACACGTTGGGGGAGTTTGATAAGTGCCTGCATGTATATATTTTTGAAAATGTTTTCCACGCATGAGCATCACATTTCTCAGGTTTTATCGCTAATTTCGTGTGCTTTGGTGTTCTTTCATGCAATTAGGGTTGTGAAGGCATAGTACGTGAATAAAGGCAAGATTAGGTCATAATGTGACAAGTGGAGCTCTTTTGTGCAATTACGAAGTTCAAGACACAAATCGGGTTCCAATGAGGGGGTATGTGCCAACTTTTAAAAACTTCAAGACAACTCTTGTAGAAAGACACGAAGGCAGTCATGCTCGCTTTGTTCGAAGATTTCAAAAGCTCTCCAGGGTTTTCTCATCATCAAGAAATGCCACATGACCTTTCACATGGGTGTGTGTCCGTCCGCGTGACCTCAAGAGAAGCAACGGGCGAAATCGGGGACTAATATGAAGTTTTCCACAGGGCAGAAAATCCACATGGGTGTGTGGAATTTCCACACGGCCGTGTGGAATTTCCACATGCCCGTGTGGATCCTCGAGATGGCCAATTATAAAGCCGTTTTGAAGCGTTATTTGGGCGATCTTCTTCCAAACTTGAGAGGGAGCGACGGCTAGGGTTCAGGAGGTTCTTGCTACACTTTGAGGGTGCTTCTTCACCGATTTCAACATCAATTCCTTCCAAGGAGAGCTATTGGGGGAGCCTTCGACGACTCGATTCGACGAGGTATGCCCTAGGCTTGGAGGAAGGAGTTCTTTGGAGAAGAAGGAGAAGCCCTCATAGTCTATCAACACAAAGCTTAAGGGGTTTTTCTTTATGGATTTCTTGCACTTATCTTCATTTATTTTGATGAACTTGTATTACTCCATGGAGGGCTAAACCCCTAGTGGGTACTTGGACTTGTATACCCTAAGTTTCCTATGTTTCATTGACTTTAATGCTTTTATTCAATTTGAGTTTAAATTTAAGTTTCAATCTTGTGTGCTTAATTGTTTCTCCCTTAGAGTGACACTAGGGTTGAGGGCTAATCCAATCATCCTTTTGACGAGTGACCATCACCATTAGGATTAGATTAACCAAGATTGAAGAGGGTTGAGAGGGTGAGTTGAGAGGTAGCGACACGTCCCCTTTCCCCTCCGGTGTGGTTTTCCCTACCTTCTTATTCCAAGTTTTACCTTCGATCTCAAAGAGAGTTAGGCGTTGAGAGAGGTCTTTCCGCCGGGACTTATTTGTGATTAGGGATCTTTCGCCTGGACCAAAGGGATTGATCTATAGTTGGGAATAGGGTTTACCACTTGGAACCCCTAGAGCATAGCGCAGTCATACGTGGTGTGAGGTGTTGAGAGTCTTCTCTCCGCCGGGACCTCGTATGGGACTAGTCAAGGTTGACCTTAGATTTGGGACCTTGTATCCTTGGATTCCACGACTCTTGAAATCTCTATTGAATAAGTGCATTTGAAGTCTTGCACTTGAAACAAGGATTCTAGGGGGAGCATTGTCCGAGTACCCCATCTTCTTATTGATCTATTTCTACACCCTAGCTTTTATTTTCAGCACGTTATTTCTATTTCTTTCTTATTTTATTTTCTTTCACAACAACAATTGGTTTATCTTTGGCTACTTAACAAAGTGTGATTGTTCTTACGTCTACTCCCTATGGATTCGACTACCCACCCGTTTGGGTACTTTATTACTTCGACACCCGTGCACTTGCGGAGTACACACGCAAGGGTGTGTCAGTGTGCGATGATGTAATGGCCAAAACTAAGAGTGTCACTACAAGTGCGCAGGGAATAAAGAGGAAGGCCGTGAGGTTGCCCGTGAGGCATCCAGAGAATTTTGCAGAAACTTTTCACCTCGGTGCTACAGTACCCCTGCTACAGTGACTATGCTACATTTTTTGCTACAGTACTGCTACAGTGAAAAACCCAAAAACGTCGTATTTGGTGTCGAATTCTTCCTAAATACGTTCTTGAGCTCATTTAGGGTCTGCAACACAAAATAAAGAGATTTAGACTATAAAAAGGGCATTGACTTATCAAAAAGATAATAAAATAATACAAATGAATACGTATAAAATACGTATATTTAGACGTTTATCAACGACCTAAAATAAACTTGCCTACAATATGTGTGCTACAGTAACAGCGGCTACTGCCTATATTGAGACTACGACCTAAAATAAACATAACTACAATAAGCTCTACAGTAACCACGTCATTAGTATCTCTATATTTAGATTTATTTTATTAAGTAATTTGTAATAAAATGCTTTTCTTGCATCCCAAGTTTTGGTTGTCTTTAATTGTCTTGTATTTTCTCTTTTGAAAAAACTTTGATTATTTTTTTTTAGAAATAAGAGTGTTCTTATTACTATTGT
Organism: Dioscorea dumetorum; assembly: GCA_902712375.1. Classification (NCBI taxonomy): domain Eukaryota; kingdom Viridiplantae; phylum Streptophyta; class Magnoliopsida; order Dioscoreales; family Dioscoreaceae; genus Dioscorea; species Dioscorea dumetorum. The sequence continues at coordinate 9,073,109 of CACTHL010000128.1, read as the reverse complement.
TCTTGTGAGTTCTCTTAGATTCGTGAGAGGAAGGCCTCTGCTTTCCCCCTAATTCGTGCTCTACACTTCCGGGCGTTTTGTGTGAATTAGTTCCGGTTTGTGATTCTGCGATTGTTCAGACAGCGGGTCGGAGTTCTTGAAGGTTCGGATCGTCTCTCCCCAACGCATGGATCACAACCACCCCAGGTTGTTCGCAGCCAGTTATCCTTTTACCTTGATCCTACGTCGTGATGATCGGGCCACCCTCAAGGTGTGGAAGTTTGACCTTTTTCGCTTCTCTTGTGCTTTGTTTCTTGTGTAGAAGTTGTGTGGTTAAGTTTTTGTCGAGTTTTAATTTTTGTTGGGATCTTAGTTAAGGTTTTTTCGAGAGGTTAAAAGATGGTGGAAAAGTGTTTTAAAACGTTTAAGCATGGAAGGGACTTTTGATGCGTCTCCGCAACAACACAACAGGGTGATGTGTGTCACCCCCTTGCGTTACCGCAAGTGCACGGGTCGTCAAGTAATAAAAGTGGACCCAAAGGGTCGGGTTGTCGAACCATAGGGAACAGAAGTACTAGTAATAGGCCCTCTTTTGTTATCTAGCCTAATGAGTGTAGTATGTGATGATCTAATGGCCAACACTAAGAGTGTCACCACAAGTGCGCAGGGAATAAAAGGAAAAGAGTTCTCAATCAATAAAAGTGAGGTATCCGGACAATGCTCCCCCTAGGATTCGGGTGTTGGATGTAGATTACAAGTGTTTCTAAACGAAAACAATGAGTCGTGGGTATCCAAAGGTATAACGGCCCCAGCCTCCAGGTCGCCGATAACTAGTCCCCTACGAGGTCCCGGCGGAGAATTCTCTCGACGCCTCACACCACATATGACTGCTTAAAACTCTAAGGATCCCAAAGATATAACCAATTCCTAAAAGTATATCTAACCCTGCCTCCAGGTGAAAGATCCCTAACACCCTACGAGGTCCCGGCGGAGAATTCTATCGACGCCTCACACCACATATGGTTGCTTGACACTTAGGGAATATGGAGATAGGAAATATCTATCGGAAGGGAAAGGGGACACTCCGCTATCTCACGGCTCACCCTCTCAACCCTCTTTACTCTTGGTAATTCTAAACCTAGCGGTGATCTCTCTCTTCACTAGATTGAATAAAACATGCAAGGCAATTAATAATGAAATCAAAAGCACAAACAAGCATTAAGAACTCAAGAGTAAAACTCAAACTGATAAATTCGAATAGAAACACAATGTAAATCTAATGAAAATAAGAATCCTAGGGTTTATATGTCCGAATACCCTCTAGGGGTTTAGATCTCCATGGAGCGAGTCACAAAACAAATAATAAATTGAGAATAAAGTTCCAAAGACATAAAGAATAACCCCCTTAAATCTGTGATGATGGTCTTGATGGGTAGTTTCCACGTCTGGATTGAATCCACTCCGAAGCTAGGTCGCCGATGGCTTCCTTGATGCTATGACGGAGGAGGAATCGATCCAAGTTGGTGAGGAAAGCTTCCCAAAGCCGCAAAGAACTCCTTCCAAGCCTTAGCCGCCTTGTCTCTCGAAAGTGGCCGAAAAGATCCCTAAAAATTATCACAAGGCGGCTTTTATAATTTGAATTCGGGGCTTTACGCGGGCATCCACACGGGCGTGTGAAGTACTTGCTACAGTACTGCTACAGTAATTTGCTACAGTAATTTGCTACAGCTGGGACATGGGCGTACTACTGCCTTTGTGCCCTTTCGGTTTGTGTAATGACTTGTACTCCTCCGAAAGTTGGCAACACCCCCATGCATATGAACACAGCTTCAGATTGTGGCCTTGAAACGTGTCATCACACCCTATCTTTGCTTCTTCCTGTACGTCATGTCTCCAAAGCCCTGTTTGCACAAAAGAACACAAAACACACCTTCTAATGCTAAAACCTGATAAAAGTGATACTCAATGCATATAAACTGATATTATAAAATATATATAATCAAGCACTTATCAACTTTGCTGGCACTTATTGTGCCCGCAAGGAGCCAAAAAGGGACTTTGGGGCCTCCCATGCGGCCGCATGGGAGCCCGCAAGGACCACAGGCCAGAAGACCATGCGGGCGCATGGGAAGCCGCATGGCTTCCAGGATGAGGCCTCGCGGCCTCCCTTGCACCCGCAAGGGAGCCCGCGAGCCCTCCCGCGCTTGGGGGCCTATATATACCGATTTGAAACTCAAAGGGCCTTTATAAAACCCCATTTCCCTCTCTTTTTCTCCCCATCTTGAATCCTATTTCTCCCCTCTATTAGATCTTCATTCTTGAGCTCCAAGAAAGAAGAAAGGTGTTGATCTCTCCCTCTCCTTCATTGGTGATGATTCTCCTCTAGTTGTAGCAAGATTTAAGGTGGGTTTTCTTCTCTTCTTCAATTCCTTGTTCTTTTATTCAATTCTCTTTGGATCCATAAAGAATTAGTGTGGATTTAGTATGGATCTAATGTTTAAGTGGAATTTAACCATAGATCTTATGTTTGGATGGTATAGGAGTCTTGATTTCATGTTTTGGTGAAGAATGAAGGAGATCCTTCATCTCTAAACCCTTGATTCTTTTAGATCCGAACCCAATTCGGATATTCTTGATTTTATTTTGATTTTGAGGGTTTAAGGATTCTATTATTGTTAATTTTTGAATCTAGAGTACTTAGTAAACCCTAAAAGCCATGAGGTCTAATTTTGAATAATTCTTTCCTCTCTTGTTTATTGTTTGGGTTATGTGATTGATTCTTATTTTTCTTGGATGGTTAATGGCTTCAAGGAGGTGGATCTAAAGGCGAGGGTAAAGATCAAGTAGGCGAGTGATCCAAGTGTTCGATCTCGCCAAGTTTGTCAGTGGGAATTGTTTAATTGAAGAGCTATGATCATAGTTGTTTGAATGTCCACTAATGCATGCTTTGAAATGAGAAATTCTTTATTTCAATGGATTCTGGAAGTGTTTCTTGAAAACTGAAATTATGATGCTATATGATATTCTTAATTCTTGATTTCATTTTAATGGACTCATGAGATGATTTCCTTGAGATCTAGAAACCATGATGTTCATGATCTTGCTTAACTATTGATTCTATTACAAAAGGCTCATGAGATGATTTCATTGAGGCCAAGAAACCATGATAGTTTATGATCTTGTTAAATTCTTGATTATTTATATATTATGAGGATTGGAAAATCCTATGGTTTGAACTACATGTTCTCAAGATTTGTAAATTTGATAATTCGATGTTCTTGTTATTTTGACCGAATAAGGGTCTGTGTAAACCAAATTGAGATTCTCCACGACGTTATCGTATTTGAAATGAGTTTTAAAAGAATACTCTTGTGTTGATATTCTTGATGAAAATGACAATATTGTCGATGCTTTCGCACAAGGATTTACTCTTGGATTAAAAGTAGTATTTTTTTGGGAATTTGTGATCTCTTGATAAGATATATGATTTTATAATGATACGTTTATGATGAGCCTACGGGCAAACTATTTGTGATCACTTGACGAGATATATGATGCTATATTGATGTGTTCATAATGAGCGTACGGGCGAAATGGATATCCCAAATGTTTCGATGGTGACATTGGGGGGATCCCCGTCTTCTGCAGAAGCGAGTCTCCACGGACCGACCTAGTTGAGGTGGCGTGGAGTTGTCGGCTGACTAGCCCTTACAGGAGGCGTGTAGAGAACCTGAAGGTGCTGTGTTGGGTTCCCGGAGTCACCACACGGGATTCCCAACGGCCAACACCAAGATACTTGCATCTTGGTGGCTCCTGACCTAGCCACGGCCATGGCCAGTGATGGAGAGTTTTCATAGGCTGTTGATGATACTATCGATAGAGGATTTCCACATGTGTTGCACTATAAGTCCTTGATTCGATGGGTTTGATCTTTTAACAAGTACTCTTAACTTGATTTTTCAGTATTGACTCTCTTTATAAATGATTTTTCAGAGTTTTATTGATGCATTTCTTCGAGAAAGTTGGAAAGCTTATTATATTGAAGTGTGTATTGAAATCATTTTGTAAGTTGTTGGTTATTAAAGATATAGATATACAGATATTTTTGGCATATCATTCGTTACACTTGTATGAGTTATAGCTCCATGTTCAACCCCTCACTGAGTAACTTAGTTACTCACCCATTCTTCTCCTCTTCTTTTCTGGTGTTAGCACGGCAGCAGGGCATGAGACGTGATATTGCTTGGCATCTATTATTGCATTTACCTTTGAGTAGTGTATGATTCATAAACATTGTTGTCATGCATAAGATGGATCCACTATGACCTATGTTTTCGTATTTCCATTTTGGTCTTGTATAATCTTGATTGGTTCAGTCAGGACTTTAGGTTGTATGAGCTTTGCACATAGTGTTTAGGGGAGACTATGATTGTGTCCATGATCATTGATGTTGTGATTTCAAGGGATATATGTACATATCTGGTGTGAGTATGTTGATCTTGTACAGGGTTGTGGTTGAATAACTTAGATTTAGAGTATTATTGTGGTAATGTTAATATTGTACAGGTAACAGGTAAGCCTTGCGGCGATCTGGGGTTGAGGCAGGTGCTTGACCTTCCTTGGGTTGTCGTGGCGGTAGTGCCATGGACCGGCACCCGAGGGTCGGGGCGTGACATAAGGCATCTTTCTCTTTCCCCAAGTTGGAGCCTATCATTTGGTACCAGAGCCTCTATTGAAACGGTGGGATCAGTCTTTCCTAAATTAGCCTTTTCCATTAAATCTTAGTCTTTTCCTAAACATTAATATTCTCAGTCCCAAAGTCCACAAGCCTAAAACATTAAAAAAAAACACCTAGCCCTTGCAATAGTACTGTTACTTTAGTATTATATTTTGAGTTTTTAATTTGTTTCGTTTTTCTTTAGTTGCTGATAAAAAAAAAACAAATGAAAAAAAGAGAAGAGGAAAGAGAGAAAGGTTTGTGGCTGTTATTGTTGCCATAAAAGGCAAAAGAAAGAAAGAAACTAGAGACTATAGTTTCTAGGTTTTGGTGTTAAGACCAGCAATCTAGAGACTATCTTCACTCAGATTATTACTCGTTTGCATCTACTAGATTACAGTACTATACATTTTCTTTGTTTTAGCCTACCAAGCTCCACTTAAAACCGAAGTTAGTTATTTTGACTCTTGTTGTTCAATCGATTAATCACATACAAAGAACTACCACCAAGCACAACCATGATCCAACGAGAAGGCATAAGAACTTTGCTAAGTAAGAGGTGAGATTTGTGTGATTCCACAAATATTACTCTATTTGTTTTTCAAATCTACTAACATGGTAGGTTTAGATTGTAGTGGTCATCATGATGACCTTTCTGGTTCGCGCCATGCGCTCGATGCACCTGTCACATGGTCAGAGTATGATGCATTGGTGAGTCACTTTCAGCGTGAATTGAGAGTATCAATTATGTCAGTGCAAGAGGTCATTGGTGGTCGTCCCGCAAGTGCACGGGTCGTCAAGTAATACCTCTCACGCATGCGTGAGAGGGTCGTATTCCCTGGGGTCCGAGAATCTATCCTTACTTCCTTCTCGCAATATTGTCTAGCCGATCAAACTCGAGAGTAAAAGATGAAAATGCAAATACATGGAAATAATACAAATCAGAAAGCTAAATAACCAGGGCAATAGAAAGTGTGAAATCAGGGTGAGAAAGCGGTCCCGGATAAGGATCCCCTCAGGGGCTACTGAAATGTACAGGATGCTGGATTAACATGTAAATGGCTTGTTGGACCGAGAAAACCCTAGATTAGGTCAATCCGATGGTCACGGCAGTTGACCCCTAATCCGGTACGAGTATTGAATACGGGCTCTACCCGTATAAATCCTCATACGATTGCAAAGGGTGAGGTGGTTTTCTCAAACTAAGGTTGAATCACAAATAAGCAATTAACCCTAGAATTGGAGGGGTACAAATACCCGATGGTCACGGCGTATTTATACATATTTCCCTTCCAAGCTTGGTGAGTCTAACACTAGGGCAATGGTCATGCAACCTAGTATTGGCTAAGTATGGATACACAGAGTTCTCATGCATACCCTAACATTCAAAAGCACCAAACAAGGATCACAAACAAGTCTACAAACATTAATTGAAACCAAGCATCCAAAATACACAAGTTCACCCCCAAGGTTCACCTACATCCGGTGACCTTGGGGTTTAGTTGTTCATAAGATCAAAATACATACTCAAAAGCATGAAAACAACTAAAGAAAGCATAATCACTCCCTCAAATACGAAAATGGAGTTCCGAAGACGCCACTCAAGAGGTGGCTTCTCTTGTCTTCAACCCTCCTTCAATGATGCCCTAGAGTAGGATCTTGCTCCCAAACGCACTCTCCTCCAAGATCTTGTCGTGAAAACGCCCTCAAAGCCCTCCTCCAAGCCGGATTTTTAGATGGTTGTGTGGAGCTCCAAGGAAGAAGACTAACTCCCCTCAAATGCCCTAGAAAAGCCCTTTAAATCAAGACATCGTGATGCCTTGCGGGTGGCCTTGCGGGCGCAAGGTTGCCCGCAAGGCATCCAGAGAGTTTCTCAGGAATTTTTCCATTCAGAGCTACAGTAATTGTGCTACAGTATCTGCTACAGTGTTGCTACAGTGATGAATCCCAAAAACGCCGTATTTGGTGTCGATTTCTTCATGAATACGTTCTTGAGCTTATTTCGGGCCTGTAACACAAGTAAAACCACATTAAACAAGAAAATAGAAAACAACTTAACATAAAGAGAGAATAAACTATACACAAGTACGTATAAAATTCGTATATTTAGACGTTTATCAAACATCCCCACACCTAAGCGTTTGCTTGTCCCCAAGCAAACAAACATGAAGAACAGGGGCAAGAAGATAAATGGCTAAATATACGACCTCAAGCTCAAATGTACAGGACTACACTAGCACAGGTGGTTAGAAATCAGGAAGTGAGTTGTTCAGTGTATAGACAAGCAATATCAGCTCTGTTTCATACAAAGTGTCATCGTGAGTGTGTGCTGACTCCCACACTGATCTCCACACCCTGGATTACCCCAGGATGTCCATTCACCTCACACAGATTGAAGTTGGTGTTAGGAATGCTAAAGACCCTCTCAATAGTCAATTAAAAAAATCTTCTGGTCTCCAAAAAGGAACTTTAACATCAAGTGAAGATAGAACAGGTTTCAGGCGTTTTTTTTTTTTTTTTTTTTTTTTTTTTCTAGTCCACCTAACGTAGACTGCACAAAAATCTTTCAGTAGGATGCACATGCTGGCCAGGCACAAGAGCCACCCAACTTACTTGACTACAGATCTACATATACGCATTCATGCTTTTATAAGCAGAGGAATACTGACATAGACTCTTTTTTTTTTTTTTTTTTTTTTTTTTTTTTCACAACGCCTGATCAAACCTGCTAAAAACTTCACTTAAAAACCTCACTGAGGGTTAAAGCAAAAACAGGAGACTCAAAAGTTTTTAAAGGACTATTGAAAGAAAAATTTAACATCCTAACACAAAAATCAATAAGATGGGTTAGAGCGTCAGAATTGGGAGTTATAGTGAGCAGGTATAAATATGCACTAAGGATGAAACAGAACTACATTCATGCACATGTAAAGTACAACTCACTACTGTCATTCTACCAAGCTAGGAAATCCTTAACAAAAAGATCATAGCTATCATAGGTAAAATACAAGCATGCAATACAGTATAAATACTCCATCCCCACACCTAAAGCTGTACATTGTCCCCAATGTACATAAATCAGCAGTACAGGGTGGGAAATAAATATAACAAGAATTAAAAGATGGAGTAAGAAACTTCCCCAATCCGTCGATGAAATGCATGTGGACTGGGGGGTCCATGTGGTGAGGGTCGGGAGTGTGAAGCATTCCTAAAGAAATTCCTGGAAAAAAGACAACACAACGATCACAACTCCATAGTGAGAATGATAGAGAAGAGTGCAAAAACAGAAAGTGCAAAATAAACAGAGAAAGTTTAGTAGGGTCGGAACCCTAACTAACTTAAAAAGTAACACTAAAGCAAACAACAATAAGAGCAGCAAAATAAATAAAAAGAACAACAAGAACAACAACAAGTGCCGTGATGCTGGGAGTCTAAGAGTCAGATGGCCGTGATGATGCAGCACAGGTGGTAGCTGCGGAGGTGGTGCCCGCTGAAGATGAAGAGCTGCGTAGGAATGTCAGGATCTCAGTGGTGGCACTCTCAATGTGACTCACTGATGCAGCTAACTCTCTATGTCCTCTCTCAAGTGTCTGCAGCTGTTGGTAGACCTCAGTGCGAAATTCTGCAAATTGTGCCTCAAGTGATGGTCTCTGCTCTCTAGACTCTGGCTCGGACTCAGACTCTGAACCGGTGTCCGTCTCATGCGAAGAATGAGGGTCTTCTGCGTGTGTTCCTTGGTGTTGTGCAAGCCTGTGTATGGTACCCCGCTTCTCAACTATACCAATGCAAGTCAGAGTCTGCATGCTAAGTGGTGCCATAGAACCAACGACTGTCATGCCTTGAGTGTGCTCAAGAAGGCCCATGCCTTTGATCATTCTTGTGATATATGGCCCGGCGGAAATTGCTCCAAGGCGAACAAACTGGCCCTGGTGTGCTAAGACTTCCGCAAGAAGATGCCCCATGTGTAGTGGATAGCGCTCGATATTGCTGTACAGCATCAGTAGGTCTGTGCGCGAGACAACCCCTGTCGAGTCCAGTCTACCCCCAATGCCTCTAGTCAGCAGTGCATGGATGTATCGATGGGCAGGGTTCAGTAGTTGGGATGCCTTCCTTGTCCCCGAGCGATTTGCTATAGAACACCAATAGGACTCATTTGTAACGGGGTGCGGTAAGTCATAGCCTAGGGCTTTAAACTCAGGAGTGTGGGTGTATGCTTCTGTGTAGAATCCCATGTATACGCCCAGTTCATCTTGAGAGATTCGGTGTTTCTCCCCAAATGCTTGAAATGTAATCACACTCGGTCGGCCGGCATACCATTGCTTTGCAACTTCAATGGAGCTTAAGACTTCTAATGTGAGCTCTTTGTAGGTGGGTTCTTCAATGCAGAACAATTTGTCCCACCCACCATGAGAGATAAGCTCCAAGATGACTTCATCTAACCCCAAGGCTCTCAAAACATTCCAATCAATTTTTCGTATGGTGCCGAATTGTTTCCTTGACAAAAGGGCGAATCGGGTCTTGTGATCGTCCTTTCGAAATCGTGGTCCGTCGCCGGGCGGAGAACGGTCTCTCCGTGTCCTCTTATGAGCCACTTTCTTGGTCCTCATACCTACAAGACCAAGGGGACACTATTAAACCAAATTATAAAGAAATTGAGGCTTCATGGAATGAAAATTAAGGAGAATGGTTCATTGCTACAGTAAATCCGAGAAATTTTGGCAAGAGTTTTGCTTGAAAAAGTAGCCAAAAATTTCTACAATCATACAAAACCAATCTCACAATGCTATATTAAACAAAGAGAACCAAAAACACAAAGATTACATCCCCACAATTCATTAAAACATAAAGTAAAAGAATGAAAACCAAACCTTAACCCTAGAGTATGTGGGATGAATCAAAAGCTTGAAACGGATTGAAAAGGTTGTAATCTTCCAAAATCTTTCCACAAAAGAGTTTAGAGGAGGATGAGAGTGATTTAGAGCAAAAAAAAATGAGGTGATTTGGTGGAGAAATGAGTGAGAAATGAGAGGAAGAAGATGGGAGTGTGAAGATGAGAGAAAAAGTTGGGAAGAAGCCTTTTTAGGGCTTTTATCGGGCATCCTTGCGGGTGGCCTTGCGGGCGCAAGGTTGCCCGCAAGGATCCTCGGGAAACCTTGCGGTTGGGCTTGCGGGCGCAAGCCCACCCGCAAGGCCCTCTGGATGGTTCACGGGCAAGCTTGCGGGCGCAAGCTTGCCCGCAAGTTTGCCAAATCCGACCAAAACCTTCTCTAACGGTCATAAAACGGCTCTAAACTTGTTTAGCATCAACATAACCTCCTTTAAACCCTAAAAACAATGAAAACAAAGCCGATATAATCCCATAAACACATAAGAAGCAAGCTTCATGGCATCAACATAACAAACAACTCAAAGAATCACAACATCAAGCAACAAAGAAATGACAAAGAAAAAGAACAAAATAACTAAAACAAAGACAACATCTAGCTACTACAAAATTAAAGAATACGAAAACTAGAGTGCAAGGAATTTAAAGAGCTTGGGTTGCCTCCCAAGAAGCGCTTGTTTAAAGTCGTTAGCTCGACTTATCATACCTTGATTCATGGTGGGTCAAATGGTGGAGAATTACCTCCATTTCTTGGCGGGGGGTTGTTACCTGGAAAATTCATGGAAAGACACGAGAAAATGCAAAATTTACCTTCATTTCCAAAATATAGGCGGTCTACCTCACTCGGTGGTAACGTGGAGATACTCATGCTTTTCTTCATTTTTGCATTCACCTTTCGCCATGCCTTCTTCAAAGTTCCCTTTTTCTTATGGTGCGGAGGTGATACAACTTCTACTTGAGCTATTTGTGGTGTTGGCGAAGGCGAGGGGTCCTTTACTTCCAGTTCTTCATCCTCGGTTCCTTCTAGGTACTCGTCTGAGGGATTCAACGAAAGAACCTCCTGCACACAATCAGAAATTATCACATCAGTTACATCCGTGTAATATAACGTATCATCATGGTCTAGTGTGTGCTTCATAGCCTCTGGAAGAGTGAAGACAACTTGTTCATCCCCAACTCTCAGTGTCATCTTCCCTCCCTTAACATCAATTAAAGCTCCGGAAGTGTTAACGAAAGGGCGGCCAAGGATCAATGGGACCTCTACATCATCATCCACATCTAGTATCACAAAGTCCACCGGGATGATAAGTTTATCAACTCTCACAAGAACATCCTCGACAACTCCTCTAGGTTTTCTCACTGAGCGGTCTGCGAGCTGTAAGGTCATCCTTGTAGGTCTCAATTCCTCCAGCCCTAGCTTCAGAAATAATTTATAGGGCATCACGTTAATACTTGCCCCCGAGTCAGCTAGAGCATTTTCTTCCATCCCTTCTCCAAGTACACAAGGGATAATAAAGCTGCCCGGATCAGTCAGTTTCTTCGGTAGCTTCTTTTGGATTACAGCAGAACAATTCCCCGATAGAGTTACAATGCCCAAGTCTTCTAATTTCCTCTTGTTAGTAAGAAGGTCTTTCATGAATTTCGCATACTTGGGCATTTGAGATAGAGCTTCAACCAAGGGAATGTTAATATGAAGCTGCTTGAACATGTGGAGGAACCTTTTAAATTGGGCTTCATCCTTGTCTTGCTTGAGCCTTGAGGGATATGGCACCACAGGCTTGTATTCGGGGCTTTTAAAAGTGGAGGATTTTGAAGCATCATCATCAAGTTTCTTCCCTTTTTCTTCACTTGTGTTTTTAATCACATTGGGGTCTTCCCGAATGGCTACCCCGTCATTAGAAGCACTTGGGCTCTCCTCGGCCCTTGCCTCCAACTGTCTCCCACTCCTCAGTGTCACAGCTTTTAAGTGTTCCCAGGGGTTGCTTTCAGTGTTACTTGGCAAACTACCCGAGGGACGTTCTGCTTGCGCTCCAGCAAGTTGCCCGACCTGATTTTCTAAAGACTGAATAGAAGCCTGCACATTTCTCAGAACAGCACCAAATTCATCAAATTTCTTATCTTGGGCCACAAATCTTGATTCGGTGTTAATCATGAATCTAGCCAGGACATCTTCAGTTGTGTATTTTCTCTCCTGTTGTTGAGGAGGTTGATACTGAGGACCTTGAGGTTGGGGTGGCCTTTGTTGTGATTGGCCTTGGTTCCACGAGAAGTTTGAATTGCTCTTCCACCCCGGGTTATATGTATTGCCATATTGATTACCCGGTCCTCTCTGACCTCCACTGACATAGTCAACTGACTCCATTTGTGCAGGGGGAGTAACAAGAATGGGGCATTGGCTTGTTGCATGCCCAGCTCCACATGTTTCACATGACATCACTGCCTTTGAGCTTGAACTGGAACCCAACATGAATTGATCAAGTTTCTGTGTTAAAGCTTCAACCTTAGCATTGTTGTCAATAACATTCTTGTTCAGGGCTTCCACTCTTGCCGCTAAGGCGGTAGTCTCACTCACCTCATACAGTCCCGCTGCTCGAACCGGCTTCGTCTAGTACTCCGGTGACATTCGTTACTAGCCATGTTCTCAATCAAAGCTTCAGCTTCTTCAGGAAGTTTGTTACTCAAAGATCCTCCCGCTGCCGCATCAATGAGCTGCCTTGTAGCGTAATTCAGTCCATTACGAGAATGTCCGCACCCTCATCCAAGCAGGGAACCCATGATGAGGACATCTTCTTAGGAGATCCTTAAATCTTTCATGAGCTTCAAATAGGGTCTCAGAATCTCCTTGTCGAAATGCTGATATTTCCTGCCTCAACCTAGCTGCCTTGCTTGGTGGAAAATATCGGGCAAGAAACTTCTCCACCATTTCCTTCCATGAAGTGATCGATCCAGGAGCCAAAGAAGTAAGCCATCTATATGCTGCTCCCCTTAAACTGAAAGGAAATAATCTCAGCCTTATTGCATCATCAGAAACTGAATTGATCTTGAAGGTTGAGCATATCTGAAGGAACTTGGACAAGTGGGCATGCGGGTCTTCATCAGCCAGACCATCAAACTAAACTGAGTTTTGCACCATCCCAATTGTGCTTGCTTTTATTTCGAAGTTATTTGCAGGCACAGTAGGAACCAACACACTGAACTCGTCCCCGGTGAACTGTGGCCTTTCATAATCAGATAGGGTTCTTCTTGGCTCGGCCATGACAGTAGGCTCACTAGATTCGACACGAATTTCTTGTTGCCGTGAGCTTTCAGTAACTTCTCTCAAACGTTGATGCAAAGTTCGTTCAATCTCGTTGTCAGGATCAACCAAATTTGTGTGACTCGCTCGTGTCATAAGATAGGTACCTCGCAAGAAAATTCAAGGCGAGAGTCAAAACTTAAAGAAAAACAAACAGGAAAAACGCAGGGAATAAAATAACGGAAAATAAACAAGAATGGCAAAAACAACAACACAATAGCTAAATCAACACGCTAAAAGTTTTCCGAATATTTCTCGAAGTCCCCGGCAACGGCGCCAAAAACTTGGTGGTCGTCCCGCAAGCGCACGGGTCGTCAAGTAATACCTCTCACGCACGCGTGAGGGGGTCGTATTCCCTGGGGTCCGAGAATCTATCCTTACTTCCTTCTCGCAATATTGTCTAGCCGATCAAACTCGAGAGTAAAAGATGAAAATGCAAATACACGGAAATAATACAAATCAGAAAGCTAAATAACCAGGGCAATAGAAAGTGTGAAATCAGGGTGAGAAAGCGGTCCCGGATAAGGATCCCCTCAGGGGCTACTGAAATGTACAGGATGCTGGATTAACATGTAAATGGCTTGTTGGACCGAGAAAACCCTAGATTAGGTCAATCCGATGGTCACGGCAGTTGACCCCTAATCCGGTACGAGTATTGAATACGGGCTCTACCCGTATAAATCCTCATACGATTGCAAAGGGTGAGGTGGTTTTCTCAAACTAAGGTTGAATCACAAATAAGCAATTAACCCTAGAATTGGAGGGGTACAAATACCCGATGGTCACGGCGTATTTATACATATTTCCCTTCCAAGCTTGGTGAGTCTAACACTAGGGCAATGGTCATGCAACCTAGTATTGGCTAAGTATGGATACACAGAGTTCTCATGCATACCCTAACATTCAAAAGCACCAAACAAGGATCACAAACAAGTCTACAAACATTAATTGAAACCAAGCATCCAAAATACACAAGTTCACCCCCAAGGTTCACCTACATCCGGTGACCTTGGGGTTTAGTTGTTCATAATATCAAAATACATACTCAAAAGCATGAAAACAACTAAAGAAAGCATAATCACTCCCTCAAATACGAAAATGGAGTTCCGAAGACGCCACTCAAGAGGTGGCTTCTCTTGTCTTCAACCCTCCTTCAATGATGCCCTAGAGTAGGATCTTGCTCCCAAACGTACTCTCCTCCAAGATCTTGCCGTGAAAACGCCCTCAAAGCCCTCCTCCAAGCCGGATTTTTAGATGGTTGTGTGGAGCTCCAAGGAAGAAGACTAACTCCCCTCAAATGCCCTAGAAAAGCCCTTTAAATCAAGACATCGCGATGCCTTGCGGGTGGCCTTGCGGGCGCAAGGTTGCCCGCAAGGCATCCAGAGAGTTTCTCAGGAATTTTTCCATTCAGAGCTACAGTGATTGTGCTACAGTAATTCCGCTACAGTACTGCTACAGTGATGAATCCCAAAAACGCCGTATTTGGTGTCGATTTCTTCATGAATACGTTCTTGAGCTTATTTCGGGCCTGTAACACAAGTAAAACCACATTAAACAAGAAAATAGAAAACAACTTAACATTAAAAGAGAATAAACTATACACAAGTACGTATAAAATTCGTATATTTAGACGTTTATCAGTCATGCAAGATACCTTGCGTGAATCTATTGACAAGGCTCTCGTTGAACGCATTCCGACCCAAGTTGGGCTTGATGGCCGTCATGACCACTATGATCCTGGTAATGTTGGTCATGGACAGCAATTATTTGCACACAGTGACATTGACTTCGGCAATGATCTGCGCCCCCACGGTCGTCGAAACAGAGAAGACCCTGATAGTATGGGAAAGATCAAGATGAGTATACCGCCTTTCAGCGGCAAAGTAGATCCCGAAGTTTACTTGGAGTGGGAGACGAGATGTGATCACTTTTTCCGGATCCATGGGTTTTCTGATGAAAAAAGGGTAAATCTTGCTTCTCTTGTGTGTACTGATTATGCACTGACATGGTGGAACCAGTTGCAGGAAGATAGGCTCTATGCGGATAATGGCTATACTCACACGTGGGACGCTATGACAAGAGCTATGCGACACCTGATCGACACAAAGTGTGAACACCCGCAAGCGCACGGGGTCGTCAAGTAATAAACCACTCGCGCACGCACGAGTGGGTCGTATTCCCAAAGGGCCATAGGAGCTACTTTTCTCACTTCTTACTTGTTGTTTAGCTCACCGATTCGATTTCAAGAGACTAAATAGGAAAGAAAGGAAACAAACTACAAGAGAAATTATTTAAATAAATGCGACGAAATTAAAACACGGGAGATGCTCAAGGAGGGAAAACGGCCATGGATGAGGATCCCCAAGGTGGCTACTAAAAGTGAGTAGGATATTTGAGAAATTAAGCACGTGGCTAGTTGGACCGAGAAAACCTAACCTTTGGTCAACCCGATGGTCACGGCAATTGACCCCTAACCCGGTACAAGAGTTGAATAAGGAATTTCTTCCACTCAACCTCTCACACGGTTGCAAGGAGAATGATGGTTTCCTCAAGTTAGGGTGGAAACACTAGTTAGTTTTCAACACTAGAAATGGAGGGGTACAAATACCCGATGGTCACGGCGTATTTATACATTAATCTCTTCCAAGTTTGGTGGAGTCTAGCACTAAGGCAATGGTCATGCTACAAAGTGCTTCCAAGAATTTGATACATCAATTAATCACATGTACCAAAACAATCAAGAACACCAAACAAGGATCACAACATGCCAAGCATGTAATAGATAACTCAAATAATCCAAAACATCACAAGTTGGCCCCCAAGGTTCCCCTACATTTGGTGACCTTGGGGTTTAGTTGTTCACGTTCAACAAATCAACCAAACAATCCATGCAAACAACTAAAATAAACATGAGGAACACTCCCTCAAAAGGTGAAGGCCGAATGACGCTTAAATCCCTGGAGAAAACCTTCCGAAGTCGCCACTCGAAGGGGTGGCTTCCCGCTGTCTTCAACCTTTAAGCAATGAAGCCCTTGAAGTGGATCCTCCTAGATCTTGCTCTCCCCACCGAAGAATGCTCGGATTTCCTCTCCTTTTGCCCTCCAAAATTGGGTGGAAGTGGTGTCCAAACCCTAGCCTCTCTTCTTCCCCAAAACTCTCTCCAAGATGATCCAAAAGTTTCCTTAAAAAGATGCCCTAAATAGCTTCTAAACACCCAAATCCCGATGGGTAAATGGTCAGCATACAGCCGGTATGCTGACCCCTCGGGATTTCTACTTTTTTGCCGAGAAGTCCATGATGCGCTACAGTATCCCGTGCTCAAAAACGCTGTTTTGATGCCGAATTCGTCCCCAATCACGTCGTCGAGTCTCCCATGGCTTCTGACAGACCTGAAATACAAAGATAAAGCAATTTAGAACGAAAGGGCATAGATTCAATAATAAAATGTAAAAATAATACACAACACATACATGCAAAATACGTACTTTTAGAGGTTTATCAAACATCCCCACACCTAAGCGTTTGCTTGTCCCCAAGCAAACAAACATGAAGAACAAAGGAAAGAAAATAAATGGCTAAAAATATGACCTCAAGCTTAAAATTAAAGGACTCCACAAGCACAAATGGACAGGAATCAAGAAGTGAGTTGTTCAATGAATAATGAGGTGATATTAGCTCTGGTTCATCCACAGTACCCTATGTTTGTGTGTGCTAACTCCCACCTTGACCTAAACACCCCGGATTACCCAGGATGACCATTCACCCCACACATAATGAAGATGGCATTAGAGTGCTAAAGACCTCCTCAATGCTCAATTAAAAGTCCTTTGGTTCCTCAATACAACTCCAACTCTTAAGTGACCATGAAACAGGTTCTAGGGATCACAAGGGAAACTTTATTTCTTTCACACACAAATATACACAAATTCTTTCTTTTCTGGGTCCGCCTAACATAGATTGCACAAAAATCTTTCAGATGGATGCACATGCTGGCCAGGCACAAGAGTCACCCTCTTAATCGATTACAATCTACATATACGCATTCATGCTTATAAAGCAGAGGAATACTGACATAGACCCTCCTTCTTATTTTTTTTATTTATTTTTTTTATCAAGATCCCTGATAAACTACCTGCTAAAAACTTCACTTAAGGTTAGAGAAAACAACAAAGGAACTTAAAAGCTTCTAAAAGTGCATTGAAGAAAGAATTTAACAAATTAATGCCAAAGCCATTAAGATGGGTTGGTTAGAGTGTACAAGGTGAAAGTGATCGTGAGCATGTATGTAGATGCACTAAGGATGAAACAGAACTACATTCAAGCACATGTACTGATCGACACGGAAGTGTGAACACCCGCAAGCGCACGGGGTCGTCAAGTAATAAACTACTCGTGCACGCACGAGTGGGTCGTATTCCCAAGGGGCCCGAGGAGCTACTTTACTCACTTCTCACTTGTTGTTTAGCTCACCGGTTTCATTTCAATAGAATAAATAAGAAAGAAAACAAATAACAACAAGAGAAATTTTCTAAATAAATGCGACTGGATCAAAACACGGGAGATGCTCAGGGGTGGAAAACGGTCATGGATGAGGATCCCCAAGGGGGCTACTCAAGTGAGTAGGATAATTGAGAAGTTAAGTATGTGGCTAATTGGACCGAGAAAACCGAAACTTAGGTCAACCCGATGGTCACGGCAATTGACCTCTAACCCGGTACAAGAGTTGAATAAAGAATTTCTTCCACTCAACCTCTCACATGGTTGCAAGGCGAATGATTGTTTCCTCAAGTTAGGGTGGAAACACTAGTTAGTTTTCAACCCTAGAAATGGAGGGGTACAAATAACCAATGGTCAAGGCGTATTTATACAATACTTCCTTCCAAGTTTGGTAGAGTCTAGCACTAATGCAATGGTCATGCTACAAAGTGCTACCAAGAATTTGATACATCAATTAAGCACATGTACCAAAACAATCAAGAATACCAAACAAGGATCACAACAAGCCAATCATACAATAAATAGCTCAAATAATCCAAAACATCACAAGTTTTGCCCCCAAGGTTCACCTACATCCGGTGACCTTGGGGTTTAGTTGTTCATGTTCCACAAATCCACCACACAAACCATGCAAATAACTAAAATAAACATGAGGAACACTCCCTCAAATGGTGAAGGTCGAATGCCGCTTGAATCCCCGGAGAAACCTTCTGAAGACGCCACTCGAAGGGGTGGCTTCCCGTTGTCTTCAACCTCCAAACAATGAAGCTTTTGAAGTAGATCCTCCTAGATCTTGCTCTCCTCACCTAAAAAAATCGAATTTCCTCTCCTTTGCCCTCCAAAATGGTGTGGAAATGATGTCCAAACCCTAGCCTTCTTTCTCCCCAAAAAGCTCTCTCAAAGAAGATGCAAAAAAGTTTTCTTCAAAATGCCCTAGATCGCCCTTTAAACCCGAAATCCCGATGGGTAAACGGGTCAGCATACAGCCGGTATGCTGACCCCTTGGGATTTCTACTTTTCTGCCAAGAAGTCCGCGATGAGCTACAGTAACTGCTACAGTGAATGCGACAGTATCCCGTCTCGAAAACAATGTTTTGGTGTCGAATTCGCTCCACATCTCGTCGTCGAGTCCCCAGGTCTTCTGGCTGGCCTGAAATACAAAGATAAAGCAATTTAGACCTAAAAGGGCATAGATTCAACAATAAGATATGAAAATAATACATAATACATACATGTAAAATACGTACTTTTAGACGTTTATCATGTACTGTACATCTCACAACTATCATTCTACAAAGCGAGGAAGTCCTTAACAATACAATCATAGCCATCATAGGTAACAAGCATGCACAAATACAAAACACTCCACGGAAATAACCATCCCCACACCTAAAGTTGTAAATTGTCCTCAATGTACCTAAGTCAGCAGAATAACGTGGGGGATGAAAATCAAAAGCAAAGAATGGGAGTGAAGAAACTTCCCTGATTCCTTGGTGTGATTCTCAGTTGTTCCACTTGGATCAGGAGTATATCACTGATGGTGATCCCGCAAGCACACGGGGTCGTCAAGTAATAAACCACTCGCGCACGCACGAGTGGGTCGTATTCCCAAGGGCCCGAGAATCTATCCTTACTTCCTTTTCGCAATGTTGTCTAGCCGATCAAACTCGAAAGTAAAAGATGAAAATGCAAATACAAGAATAAATGCAATTCAGAATGCTAAATAACCAGGGCAAAAAAAAGGGGAAATCAGGGTGAGAATGTGGTCATGGATGAGGATCCCCTTATGGGCTACTGAAGTGTACAGGATGCTGGATTAACATGTAAATGGCTTGTTGGACCGAGAAAACCCTAGATTAGGTCAACCCGATGGTCACGGCAGTTAACCCCTAATCCGGTACCAGTATTGAATACGGGCTCTACCCGTACAAATCCTCATACGATTGCAAAGGGCGAGGTGGTTTTCTCAAACTAAGGTTGAATCACAAACGAGTAATTAACCCTAGAATTGGAGGGGTACAAATACCCGATGGTCACGGCGTATTTATACATATTTCTCTTCCAAGCTTGGTGAGTCTAACACTAGGGCAATGGTCATGCAACCTAGTATTGGCTAAGTATGGATACACAGAGTTCTCATGCATACCCAAGCATTCAAGAGCACCAAACAAGGATCACAAACAAGTCTACAAACATTAATTAAAACTAAGCATCCAAAATACACAAGTTCACCCCCAAGGTTCACCTACATCCGGTGACCTTGGGGTTTAGTTGTTTATAATCTCAAAATACATACTCAAAAGCATGAAAACAACTAAATAAAGCATGATCACTCCCTCAAAGCTGAAAATGGAGTTCCGAAGACGCCACTCAAGAGGTGGCTTTCCTTGTCTTCAACCTTCCTCCAATGATGCCCTAGAGTAGGATCTTGCTCCCAAATGCACTCTCCTCCAAGATCTCGCCGCGAAAACGCCATCAAAGCCCTCCTCTATGCCGGATTTCATGATGGTGGTGTGGAGCTCCAAGGAGAAGGCCAAGTCCCCCTTCAAAATGCCCTAAAAACTCTTTTAATACATGGCATCGCGATGCCTTGCGAGTGGCCTTGCGGGCGCAAGGTTGCCCGCAAGGCATCCAAAGACTTTCTCAGTTTTTTTCTTTCGGTGTTATAGTGATCGTGCTACAGTGTTTCTGCTACAGTACCACTATAGTGATAAAACCCAAAAACGCCGTATTTGGTGTCGATTTCTTCATAAATACGTTCTTGAGCTTATTTTGCTTATTACGGGCCTGTAACACGAGTAAAGCAACTTTAAACAAAGAAAATAGAAAACAATTTAACAAAAAGAGAAAATAAAATATACGCAAGTACGTATAAAATACGTATATTTAGACGTTTATCAAACATCCCCACACCTAAGCGTTTGCTTGTCCCCAAGCAAACAAACATGAAGAACAGGGGCAAGAACATAAAGGGGTAAATATACGACTTCAAGCTCAAATGTACAGGACTTCACTAGCACAGATGATTAGAAATCAGGAAGTGAGTTGTTCAATGTATAGACAAGCAATATCAGCTCTGTTTCATCCAAAGTGTTCTTGTGAGTGTGTGCTGACTCCCACACTGACCTCCACACTCTGGATTACCCCAGGATGTCCATTCACCTCACACAAATTGAAGTTAGTGTTAGAAGTGCTATAGACCCTCTCAATAGTCAATTAAAAATCTTCTGGTCTCCAAAACGGAACTTTAACATCAAGTGAGGATAGAACAGGTTTCAAGCGCCCGAAAGGTCTTTTTTTTTTTTTTCTCGAGTCCGCCTAACGTACACTGCGCAAAAATCTTTCAGCAGGATGCACATGCTGGCCAAGCACAAGAGCCACCCAACTTACTTAACTACAGATCTACATATACGCATTCATACTTTTACAAGCAGAGGAATACTGACATAGACTCTTTCATTTTTTTTTTTCACGACGCCTGATCAAACCTGCTAAAAACCTCACTTAAAAACCTCACTTAGGGTTAAAGCAAAAACAGGAGACTCAAAAGTTTTTAAAGGACTATTGAAAGAAGAATTTAACATCCTAACACAAAAATCAATAAGATGGGTTAGAGCGTCAGAAGTGGGAGTTATAGTGAGCAGGTATAAATGTGCACTAAGGATGAAACAGAACTACATTCAAGCACATATAAAGTACAGCTCACTACTATCATTCTACCAAGCTAGAAAGTCCTTAACAATAAAATCATAGCTATCATAGGTGAATCATGCATGCAATACGGTATAATACTCCATCCCCACACCTAAAGATGTACATTGTCCCCAATGTACATAAATCAGCAGTACAGGGTGGGAAATATATATGATAAGAATTAAAAGATGGAGTAAGAAACTTCCCCAATCCGTCGATGAAGTGAATGTGGACTGGGGGTGGTCCATGTGGTGAGGGCTTGGAGTGTGAAGCATTCCTATAGAAATTCTTGGAAAAAGACAAAACACTGATCATAACTCCAGAATGAAAATGATAGAGGAGAGTACAAAAACAGAAAATTCAAAATAACAAAGAAAGTTTAGTAGGGTCAAAACCCTAACTAACTTAAAAAGTAAACACTAAAGCAAACAACAAGAAAAACAACAAAATAGATAAAAAGAACATCAAGAACAACAACAAGTGGCGTGATGCTGGGAGTCTAAGAGTCAGATGGCCGTGATGATGCACCACAGGTGGTAGCTGCGGAGGTGGTGCCCACTGAAGATGAAGAGCTGCGTAGGAATGTCAGGATCTCAGTGGTGGCACTCTCAATGTGGCTCACTGATGCAGCTAACTCTCTATGTCCTCTCTCAGGTGTCTGCAGCTGTTGGTAGACCTCAATGCGAAATTCTGCAAACTGTGCCTCAAGTGATGGTCTCTGCTCTCTAGACTCTGGCTCGGACTCAGACTCTGAACCGGAGTCCGTCTCGTGCGAAGAATGAGGGTCTTGTGCGTGTGTTCCTTGGTGTTGTGCAAGCCTGTGTATCGTACCCCGCTTCTCACCTACACCAATGCAAGTCGGAGTCTGCATGCTAAGCGGTGCCATAGAACCAACAACTGTCATGCCTTGGGTGTGCTCAAGAAGACCCATGCCTTTGATCATTCTTGTGATATATGGCCCGGCGAAAATTGCTCCAAGGCTAACAAACTGGCCCTAGTGTGCTAAGACTTCCGCGAGAAGATGCCCCATGTGTAGTGGATAACGCTCGATAATGCTGTACAGCATCAGTAGGTCCGTGCGCGAGACAACCCTTGTCGAGTCCAATCTACCCCCAGTGCCTCTAGTCAGCAGTGCATGGATGTATTGATGGATAGGGTTCACTAGTTGGGATACCTTCCTTGTCCCCGAGCGATTTTCTATAGAAATCCAATAGGACTCATTTGTAACGGGGTGCGGTAAGTCATGGCCAAGGGCTTTAAACTCAGGAGTGGTTGTATATGCTTCTGTGTAGAGCCCCATGTATACACCCAGTTCATCTTGAGAGATTCGGTGTTTCTCCCCAAATGCTTGAAATGTAATCACACTTGGTCGGCTGGCACACCATTGCTTTGCAACTTCAATGGAGCTTAACACTTCTAATGTGAGCTCTTTGTAGGTGGGTTCTTCAATGGAGAACAATTTGTCCCACCCATCATGAGAAATAAGCTCCAGGACGACTTCATCTAACCCCAAGGTTCTCAAAACATTCCAATCAATCTTTCGTATGGTGCCGAATGTTTTCCTTGACAAAAGGGCGAATCGGGTCTTATGATCGTCCTTTCGAAATCTTGGTCCGTCGGCGGGCGGAGAACGGTCTCTCCGTGTCCTCTTATGAGCCACTTTCTTGGTCGTCATACCTAGAAGACTAAGGGGACACCATTAAACCAAATTATAAAGAAAATAAAGCTTCATGGAATGAAAATTAAGGAGAATAGTACAATGCTACAGTAAATCCAAGAAAATTTGGCAAGAGTTTTGCTTGAAAAAGTAGCCAAAAATTTTTACAATCATGCAAAACCAATCTCACAATGCTATATTAAGCAAAGAGAACCAAAAACACAAAGATTGCATCCCAAAATGTCATTAAAACACAAGGTATAAGAGTGAAAACCAAACCTTAACCCTAGAGTATGAGGGATGAATCAAAAGCTTAAAACGGCTTGAAAAGGTGCAATCTTCAAAAATCCTTCAACAAAAGAGTTTAGAGGGGGAGGAGAGTGATTTAGAGCAAAAAACAATGAGGTGATTTGGTGGAGAAATGAGTGAGAAATGAGAGGAAGAAGATGGGATTGTGAAGATGAGAGAAGGAAAATGGGGAGAAGCCCTTTAAGGGCTGTTGTCGGGCACCCTTGCGGGTAGCCTTGCGGGTGCAAGGTTGCCCGCAAGGAGCCACTGGATGCCTTGCGGTTGGGCTTGCGGGCGCAAGCCCACCCGCAAGGATCCTCTGGATGCTTTACGGGCAAGCTTGCGGGCGTAAGCTTGCCCGTGAGCTTGCCATTTGTGACCAAACTCCTCTCTAACGGTCATAAAACGGCTCCAAACTTGTTTAGCATCAACATAACCTCCTTTAAACTCTAAAAACAATGAAAACAAAGCCGATATAAGCCCATAAACACACAAGCAAGCTTTATGGCATCAACACATCAAACAACTCAAAGAATCTAAACATCATGCACAAAGACAAAAACAATGAAGAAGAACAAAATAACTAAAACAAAGGCAACAACCAAAAACAAAAACTACTACAAAATAAAAGAATACGAAAACTAGAGTGCAAGGAATTTTAAAAGCTTGGGTTGCCTCCCAAGAAGCGCTTGTTTAAAGTCGTTAGCTGGACTTATCATACCTCAATTCATGGTGGGACAAAGGGTGGAGAATTACCTCCATTTCTTGACGGAATGTTGTGACCTGGAAAGTTCATGGAAAGACAAGAGAAGATGCAAAATTTACCTTGATTATCAAAATATAGGCGGTCTACCTCACTCGGTGTTAATGTGGAGATACTCATGCTTTTCTTCATTTTCGCATTCACCTTTCGCCATGCCTTCTTCAAAGTTCCCTTTTTCTTACAATGCGGAGGTGCTACAACTTCCACTTGGGCTAGTAGTTGTTTTGGCAGAGGAGAGGGGTCCCTTACTTCAGTTTCTTCTTCCTCGATTCCTTCTAAGTACTCATTTAAGGGGTTCACAGCGAGGACTTCCTGCACACAATCAGAAATTATTACGTCAGTTATATCTGTGAAATATAAAGTATCATCATGGTCTAGTGTGTGCTTCATAGCCTCTGGAAGAGTGAAAACAACTTGTTCATCCCCCACTCGCAATGTCATCTTCCCTCCCTTGACATCAATTAGGGCTCCTGTAGTGTTGAGGAAAGGGCGGCCAAGGATCAACGGGACCTCTACACCATCATCCACATCTAGTATCACAAAGTCCACCGGGATGATGAGTTTATCAACCCTCACAAGAACATCCTCGACAACTCCTCTAGGTTTTCTCACTGAGCGGTCTGCGAGCTGTAAGGTCATCCTTATAGGTCTCAATTCCTTCAGCCCTAGCTTCAGAAATAATTTATAGGGCATCACGTTAATACTTGCCCCCGAGTCAGCTAAAGCATTTTCTTCCATCCCTTCTCCAAGTACACAAGGGATAATAAAGCTACCCGGATCATTCTGTTTCTTCGGCAACTTCTTTTGGATTACAGCAGAATAATTCCCCGATAAGGTTACAGTTCCCAAGTCTTCTAATTTCCTCTTATTAGTAAGAAGGTCCTTCATGAATTTTGCATACTTGGGCATTTGAGACAGAGATTCGACCAAGGGAATGTTATTATGAAGTTGCTTGAACATGTGTAGGAACTTTTTGAATTGTGCGTCATCCTTGTCTTGCTTGAGCCTTGATGGATATGGCACCGCAGGCTTGTATTCGGGGCTCTTATGAGTGGATGATTTTGCAGCATCATCATTAATTTTGTTATCATTTTCTTCACTTGTTCTTTTAATCACATTAGGGTCTTCCCGAATGGCTACACTATCATTAGAAGCACTTGGCCTCTCCTCGGCCCTTGCCTCCAACTGTTTTCCACTTCTTAGTGATCGACACGGAAGTGTGAACAATCGCAAGCGCACGGGGTCGTCAAGTAATAAACCACTCGTGCACGCACGAGTGGGTCGTATTGCCAAGGGGCCCAAGGAGCTACCTTACTCACTTCTCACTTGTTGTTTAGCTCACCGATTCCATTTTCAAGAGAATAGAAAGGAAATGAAAGAAATAAACTACAAGAGAAATTATCTAAATAAATTCAACTGAATCAAAATACGGGAGATGCTCAGGGATGGAAAACGGTCATGGATGAGGATCCCCAAGGGGGCTACTCAAGTGAGTAGGAAAATTGAGAAATTAAGTATGTGGCTAGTTGGACCGAGAAAACCTAAACTTAGGTCTACCCGATGGTCACGGCAATTGACCCCTAACCCGGTACAAGTGTTGAATAAGGAATTTCTTCCACTCAGCCTCTCACGCGGTTGCAAGGCGAACGATGGTTTCCTCAAGTTAGGGTGGAAACACTAGTTAGTTTTCAACCCTAGAAATGGAGGGTTACAAATACCCGATGGTCACGACATATTTATACAATAATCCCTTCCAAGTTTGGTGGAGTCTAGCACTAAGGCAATGGTAATGCTACAAAGTGCTACCAAGAATTTGATACAACAATTAAGCACATGTACCAAAACGATTAAGAATACCAAACAAGGATCACAACAAGCCAATCATACAATAGATAACTCAAATAATCCAAAACATCACAAGTTTTGCCCCCAAGGTTCACCTACATCCGCTGACCTTGGGGTTTAGTTGTTCATGTTCCACAAATCCACCACATAAACCATGCAAATAACTAAAATAAACATAAGGAACACTCCCTCAAATGATGAAGGTCGAATGCCGCTTGAATCCCCGGAGAAAACCTTCCGAAGACGCCACTCGAAGGGGTGGCTTCCCGTTGTCTTCAACCTCCAAACAATGAAGCTTTTGAAGTAGATCCTCCTAGATCTTGCTATCCTCACCTAAGATAACCCGAATTTCCTCTCCTTATGCCCTCCAAAACGGGGTGGAAATGATGTCCAAACCCTAGCCTTCTTTCTCCACCAAAAGCTCTCTCAAAGAAGATGCAAAAGTCCCTTTCAAAATGCCCTAGATCGCCCTTAAAACCCCAAATCCCGATGGGTAAACGGGTCAGCATACAGACGGTATGCTGCCCCCTCGGGATTTCTACTTTTTTGCCGAGAAGTCCGCGATGAGCTACAGTAAGTGCTACAGTGAATGCTACAGTACCGTGCTACAGTATCGCAATTTAGACCTAAAAGGCATAGATTCAACAATAAGATACGAAAGTAATACACAATACATACATGTAAAATACGTACTTTTAGACGTTTATCAAACATCCCCACACCTAAGCGTTTGCTTGTCCGCAAGCAAACAAACATGAAGAACAAGGGAAAGAAGATAAACGGCTAAAAATACGACCTCAGGCTCAAAATTAAAGAATTCGACAAGCACAAATGTACAGGAATCAAGAAGTGAGCTATTCAATGCATAATGAGGTGATGATAGCTCTGTTTCATCCACAGTGCCCTATGTGTGTGTGTGCTGACTCTCACCTTGACCTCTACACCCCGGATTACCCCAAGATGACCATTCACCCCACACATAATGAAGATGGCATTAGTGTGCTAAAGACCTCCTCAATGCTCAATTAAAGTCCTTTGGTTCCTAAATACAACTCCAACTCTTAAGTGACCATAAAACAGGTTCTAGGGATCAAAATGGAAGCTTTATTTCCTTCACTCACAAATATACACAAGTTCTTTCTTTTCTGGGTCCGCCTAACATAGACTGCACAAAAAATCTTTCAGATGGATGCACATGCTGACCAGGCACAAGAGTCACCCTCTTAATTGATTACAATCTACATATACGCATTCATGCTTTTAAAGCAGAGGAATACTGACATAGACCCATTTTTTTTTTCGATCCCTGATAAACTACCTGCTAAAAACATCACTTAGGTTGGAGAAAACAATAAAGGAACTTAAAAGCTTTTAAAAGTGCATTGAAGAAAGAATTTAACAAATTAATGCCAAAGTCATTATGATGGGTTGGATAGAGTGTACAAGGTGAAAGTGATCGTGAGCATGTATACAGGTGCACTAAAGATGAAACAGAGTTACATTAAAGTACAGGTACTGTACAGCTCACTACTATCATTCTACCAAGCTAGGAAATCCTTTAACACAATAATCATAGCCATCATAGGTAACAAGCATGCATAAATACAAAATACTCTAAGTAAATAACCATCCCCACACCTAAAGTTGTACATTGTCCTCAATGTACCTAAGTCAGCAGAATAATGTGGGGGATGAAAATGATAACAAAAAAAAAAATAGGGGTGAAGGAACTTCCCTGATTCCTTGGTGTGGTTCTCAGTTGTTCCACTTGGATCAGGGGTATATCACCTAAGGAGGGCGACACAAGTAAAGCTCCCAAAATTAATAATCCTGAAAAGAACAGGGAGCTTATCATCATTCAAAGTTTTTCAGGAGGAAAAGAAATAAAGTAAGGAAAAAAATAAAGTAAGGAATGAGCCCTAGCTAACTCAAAAGTACAAGTCTGAACAACAAACAACAAAGCACAAAAGGAAGAAAATAAACAAAGTCGTGTCATGGGTCTAAAGTGGTGATGCGGCGCAAGTAGTGGCAGCAGAGGTCGATGAGGATGAGCTGCGAACAATGGTTAGGAGCTCGGACAGGTCGCGCTCAATCCGCTGCTGTGCCGTGATGATCTCCCTCTGTCCTCGCTCAAGGCTCTGAATCTGCTGCAGAACCTCTGTGCCAAATGACTCAAACCTGGCTGTCAATGATGGCGAACTCTCCCCAGTATCCTGGTCAGGCTCTGACTCAGTCTCAGTGTCATGTGAGGTGCCTGGGTCTTGTGAATGTGATCCTTGCCGCTGGGCGAGGCGATAACTGCTTCCCCGCTTCTCAGCGATCCCAATGGAGACGAGTGTTTGTATCCCTAAGGAAGCAATAGATCCTACCACTGTCATGCCTCTGGTGAGCTCAATAAATCCCATGCCCCGGATAAGTCGAGTGATGTAGGGTCCAGCGAAGATAGCGCCCAAACGAACAAACTTACCCTGATGGGAAAGGGTCTCTGCTATTAAGTGTCCCATATGGATAGGCTGACGCTCAATGATGCTGTAAATCATAGTCAGATCGTGGCGCGTCACTACCCCAGTAGAGTCAACTCTGCCCCTAATACTCCTAGTCAGAAGAGCGTGGATAATTCGATGAGCTGGGTTTGTGAGTTGGGATGCCTTCCGTGTTCTAGAGCTAGCAGAGATAGAATGCCAATAAGCTGTGTTCGCTTTCAACTATGGGACTTCATCAATGGATTGCTTGAATGCGGATGATCGTAGTTGAGCCTCTGTATATAGTCCCAAATACATACCAATATCTTCCTCCGAAACACGGTGTTTCTTCCCAAAAGCCCGAAAAGTGACATGGTTTGATTGGTGGGTGAACGGATATGCCTTGACCATCTCTATGGAGCTAAGGACTTCCAAGGTAAGTTCCTTGAATGTGGCTTCTTCAATCGAAAACAATCTATCCCAACTGCCATGGGAAATAAGCTCCAACACCGTGCCATCTACTCCCAAAGTACTCAAAGCTTCCCAATCAATTTTCCTCACCGTGCCGAACCCTTTTCGTGATAAGAGTGCGTAGCGCGTCTTGTGTTCTTCCTCGGAAAATTGGGGTTCATGGACGGGAGGGGAAGGTTTCCTCCTAGGTCTCTTGGAAGCTAGTTTCTTGATTGGCATCCTATACAAACAAGATAGAGATTAACCAACTAACTTATAAGCAAAATAAGCACCAAAAAATGAAGAAATCCAAGAAAAAGTGCATTGCTACAGTAATTTCGGAAAAAATTTTCAAGAACTTTGCTTGTAGAAGTAGCCAAAAAAAATTTACAAACTAAGAATAATACTTTGATCAACAATAAGAATTCACCCAACAACATAATTCCACAAATTCCAACCAATTTCAGCCATAAAAAACAAGAAAAAATCAAAGTTTTGAGTGAGGTGCCATACTTGTGCCCTAGGGTAAGATGAGTGGATCCAAATGGTAAATCCGGCCAAAAGCTTGCTCAAACTACAAATTTGTGTCACCAAGATAGAAAAGAGGGGGAGGAGAGCAAACTAGAGCAAAAAAAATGAGTAAAAACGATGGAGAAATGAGGGAGAAAAGGTTGGAAGAATGGGGAAGAAGAATGAATAGTGTAAAAAACCCCAAAAGCTCCCTTTAAAACCTTCTATCGGGTGGTCTTGCCGACCATCCTTACGGCCGTAAGGATGGTCGGCAAGAATCTCGGGAAAATTCTTGCCGGCCATCCTTACGGCCGTAAGGATGGTCTGCAAGACTTTCAGTTTGCACCGATTCATTCTCCACACTTTCGACACATCAACCATCGATGAAACCTTGAAAAATATGGCCGGAAACATCATTTAAACACTCAAAACATCAACATACATACATCTAGAACAAGAATTCTTTAAAAACCACATGACAAACAAGTTAACAAAAAGGCGAAAGAATCAAGAAAAACGACGAAAAGCGCAACTACACACGAACCACTACTGAAAACATAAGTAAGATATAATAACACAAACAAGAAAATGAATACGGGAAATGAAAGGAACTTGGGTTACCTCCCAAGGAGCGCTTCTTTAACATCATTAGCTTGACGTGCATTACTTAAAAATTCTCATGGTGGGACAAATGGAGGAAAGTTACCTCCAACCTTTGGAACCAGGTTGCCGCTCGAAAAATTCAATGAAAGGCATGAAAAGACTTTGAATTTACCAGCATTTCCAAAGAATATACTATCAAATTCATCCAGAGGCAATGTGGATAAATCTCTACTCTCTTTTTGTTTCTTCTTTGATTTTCTCCACATTTTCTCAACACCCCTAATTTTCTTACCATTATTGGATGAATTACCCTCCACTTGATTGATTTGTTGTGTTGGTGGAGGAGAGAGTTCTTCCTTGACATCTTGGCACGTTAACTCATCCAAGTACTCATCCAAAGGGTTTAAGGAAAGCACCTCCTGCACACAGTCAGAAACAATTATATCAGTACTATCAGTGAAATATAATTTGTCATCATGATCAAGTGTGTGCTTCATTGCTTCAGGGAGAGTGAAGACCACTTGCTCATCTCCAACCCTCAAGGTTATCTTGCCTTCTTTGACATCAATTAAAGCACCCGAAGTGTTCAGGAATGGGCGCCCTAGAATTAGGGAAACCTCAACATCATCATCCACATCCAGAATCACGAAGTCTACGGGAATGATGAGTTTGTCAATTCTGATACGGACATCTTCAACTACTCCCCGAGGTCTTCGCACCGACCTATCTGCAAGCTGTAATGTCATTCATGTAGGTCGTAGGACTTCCAATCCCAGCTTCAAGAATAAGTTGTATGGCATTACATTTATGCTAGCCCCAGAATCGGCTAGAGCATGCTCCGTCACTCCTTCACCAATTACACAAGGAATCACAAAACTACCTGGATCCTTTAACTTTTGTGGAAGTTTCTTCTCTAGAATTGCTGAGCAATTCCCAGTAAGTGCAACAGTGCCTTGTTCTTCTAACTTCCTCTTATTGGTGAGAAGCTCTTTTAAAAATTTGGCATACTTGGGCATTTGAGCTAGTGCCTCAATGATTGGAATATTTATATGGAGTTGCTTGAATATATTGAGGAACTTCGTGAATTGGGCTTCATCTTTATCTGGTTTGAGTCTCGAGGGGTAAGGTACCACTGGCTTGTATGTGGGCTCCTTTGAAATGTCAGAATTGGGAGAGTCTTCACCAGTTTTCCTCCCATTCTCCTTGGTTGCATCTTCACTCAAATTAGGGTCTTCCCGGACGGCTACCCTATCATTAGAAGCACTTGGGATCCCTTTTTCCCTTGCTTCCAACTGTTTACCACTTCTCAAAGTAACCGCTTTTAATTGCTCCCTCGGGTTGCTTTCGGTGTTGCTTGGTAAACTCCCAGAGGGTCGTTCAGATTGTCCACGAGCAAGCTGTCCCACTTGGTTCTCCAAAGATTGGATGGATGCTTGAACATTTCTAAATATGGTACCAAATTCATCCATTTTCTTTTCATTATTCACAAAGCATGCCTCCGTGCTAATCATGAATCTGGCTAAAACATCCTCTGTAGAGTATTTCTTCTCTTGTGGGGGAGGAGCTTGGTATTGGCTTCGCTGAGATTATGGAGGTCTATATTGAGATTGACCTTGAGTCCAAGAAGGATTTGAAGGGCCTCTCCATCCATAAGTGTAAGTGATAAACGTCTAAATATACGTATTTTTTACGTACTTGTGTATAGTTTATTCTCTCTTTTTGTTAAGTTGTTTTCTATTTTCTTGTTTAATGTGGTTTTACTTGTGTTACAGGCCCGAAATAAGCTCAAGAACGTATTCATGAAGAAATCGACACCAAATACGGCGTTTTTGGGATTCATCACTGTAGCCGTACTGTAGCGAAATTACTATAACACAATTACTGTAGAAGGTACTGTAGCAGGGTACTGTAGCTCTGAATGGAAAAATTCCTGAGAAACTCTCTGGATGCCTTGCGGGCAACCTTGCGCCCGCAAGGCCACCCGCAAGGCATCGCGATGTCTTGATTTAAAGGGCTTTTCTAGGGCATTTTGGGGAGGAGAAAGTCTTCTTCCTTGGAGCTCCACACAACCATCTAAAAATCCGGCTTGGAGGAAGGCTTTGAGGGCGTTTTCACGGCGAGATCTTGGAGGAGAGTGCGTTTGGGAGCAAGATCCTACTCTAGGGCATCATTGAAGGAGGGTTGAAGACAAGAGAAGCCACCTCTTGAGTGGCGTCTTCGGAACTCCATTTTCGTATTTGAGGGAGTGATTATGCTTTCTTTAGTTGTTTTCATGCTTTTGAGTATGTATTTTGATATTATGAACAACTAAACCCCAAGGTCACCGGATGTAGGTGAACCTTGGGGGTGAACTTGTGTATTTTGGATGCTTGGTTTCAATTAATGTTTGTAGACTTGTTTGTGATCCTTGTTTGGTGCTTTTGAATGTTAGGGTATGCATGAGAACTCTGTGTATCCATACTTAGCCAATACTAGGTTGCATGACCATTGCCCTAGTGTTAGACTCACCAAGCTTGGAAGGGAAATACGTATAAATACGCCGTGACCATCGGGTATTTGTACCCCTCCAATTCTAGGGTTAATTGCTTATTTGTGATCCAACCTTAGTTTGAGAAAACCACCTCACCCTTTGCAATCGTATGAGGATTTATATGGGTAGAGCCCGTATTCAATACTCGTACCGGATTAGGGGTCAACTGCCGTGACCATCGGGTTGACCTAATCTAGGGTTTTCTCGGTCCAACAAGCCATTTACATGTTAATCCAGTATCCTGTACACTTCAGTAGCCCCTGAGGGGATCCTTATCCGGGACCGCTTTCTCACCCTGATTTCACACTTTCTATTGCCCTGGTTAATTAGCATTCTGAATTGCATTTATTTCTTGTTTTTGCATTTTCTTCCTTTACTCTCGAAATTGATCGGCTAGACAACATTGCGAGAAGGAAGTAAGGATAGATTCTCGGGCCCTTGGGAATACGACCCACTCGTGCGTGCGCGAGTGGTTTATTACTTGACGACCCCGTGCGCTTGCGGGACAACCACCAGTAAGTGTTGCTAAACTGATTTCCGGGTCCTCTTGGTCCACCCCCGACATAATCAACTGCTTCCCTCAGCGGTGATGGGGCAACAACAATAGGGCTTTGTGATGCTGCATGCCCTGCCCCACAAGTATCACATGACATAACAGCCTTGGACCCTGAACTGGATCCTATCATAAGTTGATTAACTTTTTGTGCTAGGGCGTCATACTTCGAACTATTATCCATGACATGTTTCGTCAAGGCAACAATCTTCGCAGCCAAAGCTGTGGA
Organism: Dioscorea dumetorum; assembly: GCA_902712375.1. Taxonomy (NCBI): domain Eukaryota; kingdom Viridiplantae; phylum Streptophyta; class Magnoliopsida; order Dioscoreales; family Dioscoreaceae; genus Dioscorea; species Dioscorea dumetorum. The sequence continues at coordinate 9,040,153 of CACTHL010000128.1, read as the reverse complement.
TTCAGTCACCTCGTACAGCCCTGCAGCCCTTGGAAGCTTCTGTCGAGTGCTCCAATGGCACTCATTGCTGGCCATATTCTCAATTAATTCCTCGGCCTCTTCAGGAAGCTTGTTGCTCAAAGAACCGCCTGCTGCTGCATCGATGAGTTGCCTAGTAGCATAATTCAACCCGTTACACAACATCTGCACTCTCATCCATGAAGGGAAGCCATGATGAGGACACTTGCGAAGAAGGTCCTTGAATCGTTCATGGACTTCAAAGAGTGTCTCAGTATCACCCTGCCTGAAGGACGATATCTCCTGTCTTAGTCTTGCAGCTTTGCTTGGGGGAAAATATCGGGCGAGGAACTTCTCAACCAATTCTTTCCAAGTGGTGATGGACCCAGGAGCTAAGTATGTGAGCCATCTGTATGCCGTTCACCTCAAGCCAAACGGGAATAATCTCAGTCTGATGGCATCGTCTGAGACTGAGTTGATCTTAAAAGTGGAGCATATCTGAAGGAACCGGGCAAGATGGGCATGGGGGTCTTCATCCGCTAGACCATCAAACTGGACTGAATTCTGAATCATCCCTATGGTGCTGGCCTTGGTTTCAAAGTTATTGGCCGGACCAGTTGGTGCTTGGACACTAAATTCTTCTCCGGTGAATTGTGGCCTTTCATAGTCAGATAGAGTTCTCCTTGGCTCATCCATAACTGTGGGCTCACTGGATTCTACCTGAACTTCTCGTTGACTTGAACCCTCGATACCTTCTCTCAAACGACGGTGAAGTGTTCTTTCTATCTCGTTATCGGGTTCAATCAAATTTGCTTGACTCGCTCGTGTCATAAGATGGGTACCTACACGGGTTGAGGAGTCACGACGTTAGCTAACAACAAGAAATATAAAAGAGCAACAAAAGAATACAAATATGGAATAATTACAAAATCACAACAACCATAAACAAGAAAACACAAAAATAAAACAAAACACACAACAAAAAGAAAGAAAAACAAAAGAAAAAGAAAAGGCTAAATCAACAAGCTTAAAGCTTTCCAAATATCCCTCGGTGAAATACCCGGCAACGGCGCCAAAAACTTGATCGACACGGAAGTGTGAACACCCGCAAGCGCACGGGGTCGTCAAGTAATAAACCACTCGTGCACGCATAAGTGGGTCGTATTCCCAAGGGGCCCGAGGAGCTACCTTACTCACTTCTCACTTGTTGTTTAGCTCACCGATTCCATTTTCAAGAGAATAGAAAGGAAATGAAAGAAATAAACTACAAGAGAAATTATCCAAATAAATGCAACTGAATCAAAATACGGGAGATGCTCAGGGATGGAAAACGGTCATGGATGAGGATCCCCAAGGGGGCTACTCAAGTGAGTAGGAAAATTGAGAAATTAAGTATGTGGCTAGTTGGACCGAGAAAACCTAAACTTAGGTCAACCCGATGGTCACGGCAATTGACCCCTAACCCGGTACAAGTGTTGAATGAGGAATTTCTTCCACTCAACCTCTCACACGGTTGCAAGGCGAACGATGGTTTCCTCAAGTTAGGGTGGAAACACTAGTTAGTTTTCAACCCTTCCAAGTTTGGTCACGGCGTATTTATACAATAATCCCTTCCAAGTTTGGTGGAGTCTAGCACTAAGGCAATGGTAATGCTACAAAGTGCTACCAAGAATTTGATACAACAATTAAGCACATGTACCAAAACGATTAAGAATACCAAACAAGGATCACAACAAGCCAATCATATAATAGATAACTCAAATAATCCAAAACATCACAAGTTTTGCCCCCAAGGTTCACCTACATACGGTGACCTTGGGGTTTAGTTGTTCATGTTCCACAAATCCACCACATAAACCATGCAAATAACTAAAATAAACATGAGGAACACTCCCTCAAATGATGAAGGTCGAATGCCGCTTGAATCCCCGGAGAAAACCTTCCGAAGACGCCACTCGAAGGGGTGGCTTCCCGTTGTCTTCAACCTCCAAACAATGAAGCTTTTGAAGTAGATCCTCCTAGATCTTGCTCTCCTCACCTAAGAAAACCCGAATTTCCTCTCCTTTTGCCCTCCAAAATGGTGTGGAAATGATGTCCAAACCCTAGCCTTCTTTCTCCCCCAAAAGCTCTCTCAAAGAAGATGCAAAAGTCCCTTTCAAAATGCCCTAGATCGCCCTTAAAACCGCAAATCCCGATGGGTAAACGGGTCAGCATACAGCCGGTATGCTGCCCCCTCGGGATTTCCACTTTTCTGTTTTGGTGTTGAATTCGCTCCCCATCTCGTCGTCGAGTCCCCAGGGCTTCTGGCTGACCTGAAATATAAAAATAAAGCAATTTAGACCTAAAAGGGCATAGATTCAACAATAAGATACGAAAATAATACACAATACATACATGTAAAATACGTACTTTTCGACGTTTATCACTTAGTGTGACAGCTTTTAAGTGTTCCCTTGGGTTGCTTTCAGTGTTACTTGGTAAACTACCCGAGGGATGTTCTGGTTGAGCTCTAGTGAGTTGCCCAACTTAATTTTCCAAGGACTGAATAGATGCTTGAACATTTCTCAGTACAGTACCTATTTCATCAAACCTTTTATCTTGAGCAACAAATCTGGATTCAGTATTAATCATGAATCTCACCAAGACGTCTTCAGTTGTGTATTTTCTTTCTTGTTGTTGAGGTGGTTGATAAGGAGGACCTTGAGGTGGAGGTGGCCTTTGTTGTGATTGGCCTTGGTTCCAAGAGAAGTTTGAATTGTTTTTCCACCCCGGGTTATATGTATTACCATATTGGTTACCCGGTCCCCTCTGACCTCCAATGACATAGTCTACTGACTCCATTTGTGCAGGGGAAGTAACAAGAATGGGGCATTGGTTTGTTGCATGCCCAGCACCACATGTTTCACATGACATCACTGCCTTTGAGCTTGAACTGGAGCCTAACATGAATTGATCAAGTTTTTGAGTCAAAGTGATGCGTCTCCGCAACAACACAACAGGGTGATGTGTGTCAACCCCTTGCGTTACCGCAAGTGCACGGGTCGTCAAGTAATAAAAGTGGACCCAAAGGGTCGGGTTGTCGAACCACAGGGAACAGAAGTACTAGTAATAGCCCCTCTTTTGTTATCTAGCCTAATGAGTGTAGTATGTGATGATCTAATGGCTAACACTAAGAGTGTCACCACAAGTGCACAGGAAATAAAAGGAAAAGAGTTCTCAATCAATAAAAGTGAGGTATCCGGACAATGCTCCCCCTAGGATTCGGGTGTTGGATGTAGATTACAAGTGTTTCTAAACGAAGACAATGAGTCGTGGGTATCCAAAGGTATAACGGCCCCTGCCTCCAGGTCGCCGATAACTAGTCCCCTACGAGGTCCCGGCGGAGAATTCTCTCGACGCCTCACACCACATATGACTGCTTAAAGCTCTAGGGATCCCAAAGATATAACCAATTCCTAAAAGTAGATCTAACCCTGCCTCCAGGTGAAAGATCACTAACCCCCTACGAGGTCCCGGCGGAGAATTCTCTCGACGCCTCACACCACATATGGTTGCTTGACACTTAGGGAATATGGAGATAGGAAATATCTATCGGAAGGGAAAGGGGACACTCCGCAATCTCACGGCTCACCCTCTCAACCCTCTTTACTCTTGGTAATTCTAAACCTAGCGGTGATCTCTCTCTTCACTAGATTGAATAAAACATGCAAGGCAATTAATAATGAAATCAAAAGCACAAACAAGCATTAAGAACTGAAGAGTAAAACTCAAACAGATAAATTCGAATAGAAACACAATGTAAATCTAATGAAAATAAGAATCCTATGGTTTACATGTCCGAATACCCTCTAGGGGTTTAGCTCTCCATGGAGCGAGTCACAAAACAAATAATAAATTCAGAATAAAGTTCCAAAGACATAAAGAATAACCCCCTTAAATCCGTGATGATAGTCTTGATGGGTAGTTTCCACGTCTGGATTGAATCCACTCCGAAGCTAGGTCGCCGATGGCTTCCTTGACGCTATGACGGAGGAGGAATCGATCCAAGTTGGTGAGGAAAGCTTCCCAAAGCCGCAAAGAACTCCTTCCAAGCCCTAGCCGCCTTGTCTCTCGAAAGTGGCCAAAAAGATCCCTAAAAATTATCACAAGGCGGCTTTTATAATTTGAATTCGGGGCTTTACGCGGGCATCCACACGGCCAGCCACACGCCCGTGTGGAAATTCCACACGGGCGTGTGAAGTACTCTGCTACAGTACTGCTACAGTAAATTGCTACAATAGATGCTACAGTGATGTTTTTCCCGAAGTCTTCCTTGGAGTCCACACGGTCGGGCACACGCTCGTGTGGTAGGGTGTGTGGCTTTCTATGCTTTGAGATCCTCAAGAACCTTCTTCTGCTTTGTACGGAAGCTGGGACATGGGCGTACTACTGCCTTTGTGCCCTTTCGGTTTGTGTAATGACTTGCACTCCTCCGAAAGTTGGCAACACCCCCATGCATATGAACACAGCTTCTGATTGTGGTCTTGAAACGTGTCATCACACCCTATCTTCGCTTCTTCCTGTATGTCATGTCTCCAAAGCCCTGTTTGCACAAAAGAACACAAAACACACCTTGTTAATGCTAAAACCTGATAAAAGCGATGCTCAATGCATGTAAACTGATATTATAAAATATATATAATCAAGCACTTATCAAAAAGCTTCAACCTTAGCATTGTTATCAATAACATTCTTGTTCAGGGCTTCAACTCTTGCCGCCAAGGCAGTAGTCTCATTCACCTCATACAGTCCGGCTGCTCTAACTGGCTTCTGCCTAGTACTCCAGTGACATTCATTACTAGCCATATTCTCAATTAATGCTTCGGCTTCTTCAGGGAGTTTGTTACTTAAGGAGCCACCTGCTGCTGCGTCGATGAGCTGCCTTGTAGCATAATTCAGCCCATTACAAAATGTCTGCACCCTCATCCATGCAGGGAATCCGTGATGAGGACATCTTCTTAGAAGGTCCTTAAATCTTTCATGAGCTTCAAATAGGGTCTCAGAATCTCCTTGTCGGAATGCTGAAATTTCTTGCCTCAGCCTCGCTGCCTTACTTGGTGGAAAATATCGGGCAAGAAACTTTTCCAAGATTTCCTTCCATGAAGTAATCGATCCCGGAGCCAAAGAAGTAAGCCATCTATAGGCTGCTCCCCTTAAACTGAAAGGAAATAATCTCAACCTGATTGTATCATCAGAAACTGAATTGATCTTGAAGGTTGAGCATATTTGAAGGAACTTGGACAAGTGGGCATGCGGGTCTTCATCAGCTAGACCATCAAACTGTACTTAGTTTTGCACCATCCTAATTGTGCTTGCCTTTATTTCGAAATTATTCGCATGCACGGTGGGAACCAACACACTAAATTCATCCCTGGTGAATTGTGGCCTTTCATAATCTGATAGAGTTCTTCTTGGATCGGCCATAACTGAGGGTTCACTCGATTCGACCCGAACATCTCATTGATTTGAACCCTCAATACCTTCTCGCAAACGTCGGTGCAATATTCTTTCTATCTCGTCGTCGGGTTCAACTAAATTTTCTTGACTTGCTCGGGTCATAAGATGGGTACCTTGCAAGAAAATTCAAGACAAGTGTTAAAACTTGCAGAAGAACAAGTAGGAAAATGCAAAGAAAATGAAATGACGGAATATATACAAGAATGGCAAAAACAGCAAAACAAAAGCTAAATCATCACGCTCAAAGTTTTCCGAATATTTCCCGTGGTTCCCCGGCAACGGCGCCAAAAACTTGATTGTGATCCCTCAAGTGCACGGGGTCGTCAAGTAATAAACCACTCGCGCACACACGAGTCGGTCGTATTCCCAAGGGCCCGAGAATCTATCCTTACTTCCTTCTCGCAATGTTGTCTAGCCAATCAAACTCGAGAGTAAAAGATGAAAATGCAAATACAAGAATAAATGCAATTCAGAATGCTAAATAACCAGGGCAATAAAAAAGGGAAATCAGGGTGAGAAAGCGGTCACGGATGAGGATCCCCTCAGGGGCTACTGAAGTGTACAGGATGCTGGATTAACATGTAAATGGCTTGTTGGGCCGAGAAAACCCTGGATTAGGTCAACCCGATGGTCACGACAGTTGACCCCTAATCCGGTATGAGTATTGAATACGGGCTCTACCCGTACAAATCCTCATACGATTGCAAAGGGCGAGGTGGTTTTCTCAAACTAAGGTTGAATCACAAATGAGTAATTAACCCTAGAATTGGAGGGGTACAAATACCCGATGGTCACGGCAATGGTCATGCAACCTAGTATTGGCTAAGTATAGATACACAGAGTTCTCATGCATACCCAAGCATTCAAGAGCACCAAACAAGGATCACAAACAAGTCTACAAACATTAATTAAAACTAAGCATCCAAAATACACAAGTTCACCCCCAAGGTTCACCTACATCCGGTGACCTTGGGGTTTAGTTGTTTATAATCTCAAAATACATACTCAAAAGTATGAAAACAACTAAATAAAGCATGATCACTCCCTCAAAGATGAAAATGGAGTTCCAAAGACGCCACTCAAGAGGTGGCTTCCCTTGTCTTCAACATTCCTCCAATGATGCCCTAGAGTAGGATCTTGCTCCCAAATGCACTCTTCTCCAAGATCTCGCCGCGAAAATGCCCTCAAAGCCCTCCTCCAAGCCGGATTTGATGATGGTGGTGTGGAGCTCCAAGGAGAAGGCCAAGTCCCCCTTCAAAATGCGCTAAAAACTCTTTTAATACATGACATCGCGATGCCTTGCGGGTGGCCTTGCGGGCTGATAAGTGCTTGCATGTATATATTTTTGAAAATGTTTTCCACGGATGAGTATCACATTTCTCAGGTTTTATCGCTAATTTCGTGTGCTTTGGTGTTCTTTCATGCAATTAGGGTTGTGAAGACATGGTACGTGAATAAAGGCAAGATTAGGTCATAATGGTGCCAAGTAGAGCTCTTTTGTGCTAATACGAAGTTCAAGACACAAATCGGGTTCAAATGAGGGGGTATATGCCAACTTCTAAAGACTTCAAGACAATTCTTGTAGAAGGACACGAAGGCAGTCATGCTCGCTTGTTCCGATTTGCTCGAAGATTTCAAAAGCTCTCCAAGGTTCTCTCATCATCAAGAAATGCCACATGACCTTTCACATGGGCGTGTGTCCGTCCATGTGACCTCAAGAGAAGAAACGGGCGAAATCGGGGACTAATACGAAGTTTTTCACAGGGCAGAAATTCCACATGGGCGTGTGGAATTTCCACACGGCCGTGTGGCTCATCCACACGCCTGTGTGGATCCTCGAGATGGCCAATTATTAAGCCGTTCTGAAGCGTTATTTGGGGGATGTTCTTCCAAACTTAAGAGGGAGTGACGGCTAGGGTTCAGGAGATTCTTGCTACACTTTGGGGGTGCTTCTTCATCGTTTTCAACATCAATCCCTTCCAAGGAGAGCTATTGGGGAAGCCTTCGATGACTCGATTCGACGAGGTGTGCCCTAGGCTTGGAGGAAGGAATTCTTTGCAGAAGAAGGGGAAACCCTCATAGACTATCGGCACGGAGCTTAAGGGGGTTTTATTTATGGATTGTTTGTATTTCATTTCCATTTCTTTCATGATTTTGTATTGCTCCATGGAGAGCTAAAAACCCTAGTGGGTACTTGGACATGCAAACTCTAGAATTTCTATGTTTCTATGACTTTATTGCTGTTCTTTAATCTAGGTATTAATTTGAGTTTCAATCTTGTATGCTTCTTGAATTCTCCCTTAGAGTGACACTAGGGTTGAGAATTACATTTAATCATCCTTTTGACTGGTGACCATCACCATTAGGATTAGATCAGTCGGGATTGAAGAGGGTCGAGAGGGTGAGTTGAGAGGTAGCAACACGTCCCCTTTCCCTTCCGGTGTGATTCACTCTACCTTCTCATTCCACGAGATAACTTCAATCTCAAAGAGAGTTAGGCGTTGAGAGAGAAGTCTTTCCGCCGGGACTTATTTGTAATTAGGGATCTTCCGCCTGGACCAAAGGGGTTGATCCATATTTCGGAATAGGGTTTATCAATTAGATTTCCCACGAGCTTTCCGCAGTCATACGTGGTGTGAGGCATCCAGAGTCTTTCTCTCCGCCGGGACCTCGTAGGGGACTAGTCAGGGTTGACCTTAGGTTTGGAACCCTGTATCCTTGGATTTCCTCGACTCATTGACTTTCATTGTAAGAAGAGCAGCTTAAGTTTTGCACTAGAAACTAGGATTCTAGAGGGAGCATTGTCCGAGTACCCCATCTTCGTATTGATCTTATTCTACACTCTAGCTTCTACTTTTAGAACTTTATTTCTGTTTCTTTCTTGTTTTATTTTCAATCACATCAACAATTGATTTATCTTTGACTACTTAGCAAATTGTTATTGTTCTTACGTCTACTCAATGTGAATTCGACTACCCACCCGTTTGGGTACTTTATTACTTCGACACCTGTGCACTTGCGGAGCACACGCAAGGGTGTGTCACGGGCGCAAGGTTGCCCGCAAGGCATCCAGAGACTTTCTCAGTTTTTTTCTTTCGGTGCTACAGTACCCTGCTACAGTAATTTCGGAAAAAAATTTCAAGAACTGTGCTTGTAGAAGTAGCCAAAAAAAATTACAAACTAAGAGAAATACTTTAATAAACACCAAACATTCACCAACCAACAAAAATCCCAGAAATTTCATCCACAAAAACAAGAAAAACTCAAGGTTTTGAGTGAGAGGTCATACTCTTGCCCTAGAGTAAGACTCTTGCCCTAGAGTAAGATGAATGAATCCAAAGGCTAAATCGAGCCAAAAGCTTGCTCAAACTCCAAATTTTTGTCACCAAGATGGAAAAGAGGACGAGGAGAGCAAACTAAAGCAAAAAGAATGATGAAAAATTGTGGAGAAATGAGAGAGAACCTGTTAGAAGAATGAGGAAGAGGAATGAATAGTGACTAGCCCCAAAACATGATTTTTAAAGGCTCTATCGGGTGGTCTTGCCGACCATCCTTGCGGCCGCAAGGATGGTCCTCGGGATTTTTTTGTTCACACGATTTTTTTCTCCACACTTTACACACATTAACCATGGATGAAACCTTGAAAAACAAAGCCAGAAACATCAATTAAACACTCAAAACATCAACATGCATGCATCAAGAACAAGAATTATTCAAAGACCACATGACAAACAAGTCAACACAAAGGCAAAAGAATTAAGAAAAAACGATGAAAAATACAACTACAAACGAACCACTACTAAAAACACAAGTAAAATAAGACAACACAAATAAGAAAATGAATACGGGAAATGAAAGGAACTTGGGTTGCCTCCCAAGAAGAGCTTTTTTAACGTCATTAGCTTGACGTGCATTACCTAAAAAAAATCTCATGGTGGAACAAATGGAGGGAAATTACCTCCAACCTTTGGGGCCGTGTTGCCACTTGGAAAATTCAATGAAAGACATTAGAAAACTTTGAATTTACCACTATTTCCAAAGAATACACGATCAACCTCATCCGGTGGCAATGTGGATATCTCTCTACTCTCTCTTTGTTTCTCCTTTAACTTTCTCCACATCTTCTTAACACCCTTAACTTTCTTGCCATTATGGGATGAATTACCCTCCGCTTGATTAATTTTGTTGTGTTGGTGGAGGAGAGAGTTCTTTTTCGACATCTTGGCACGTTAACTCATCCAAGTACTCATCCAAAGGGTTGAAGGTAAGCACCTCCTGCACACAGTTGATGAGCGCATTTCATATATATGTATTGCATGCTTTACCCTCATCATTATTGAATATTTTGGCTGTAATTCTCAAAGTACAGTGCTATTTGAGGTATTCTTGGTTTTCCATGCAGATATCGAAGTCCAGAAGCAAGAAGAAGCGCTTTTGGAACAATTTTAGAAGCTAAAGGACTTAGAAGAAACCTCATCAAGCTCAGCACGGTTTGAGCATGCCCGTGCTGTTCCCCGTGCAAAATGCAGAAGAATTCAGCTGCGATTCAGCACAGCCTGAGTCAGCTGAGCACGGGTGTGAAAACCTCAGCACGGTCGAAGCACGCCCGTGCTGCTTCCCGTGAAAATTACAGGAGAATGTGGCCATAAATCAGCACAGCCAGAGTTCGCTGAGCACGGTCGTGCAAAGCCTCAGCACGGTCGAAGCACGCCCGTGCTGCTCCCCGTGCAGATTACAGGTTTGTGAGTTTTCTGAAGAGTTATTTGGCCGTAATCTGCACGGCTTGAAGCACGGTTTCATCACGCCCGTGCTCACATCGGGAAAACTTTAAAACCCTAAAAACTTAGGTTTTTGGGGGACTTTTGGTGGGCGATCTTTGGGAGAAAGAAAAGGAGAGCTTTGGGGATTCATCCTCAGCTTCATCAAGGGAATGCCAAGCGTATGGTAGGCCGATCGGAAGGGGATTACACGACATCATAGCTCCTTCGACAACCTCAAGGATGCAAGAAATTAGGGAGTTTTCAATTCCTTGTTTTGTAATTTCTTTGGCATTGTGTTTGTTGGTTGTTATCATGAGGGGCTAAACTCTTAAGGGAGCCCCGGGGGTGGTTGTATGACGTTTTAGCTCGAACTCGTAGTCTTTACTTGCAGTTCTTATGATTGTCTTGTTCATTTCAATAAATCAAGGTTATTGACTATCTTGTTTATTGTTTAGTGCTTGATGCTTGGTAGTTTGGTTCTCCTATCTAGGTTTGTGAATCTTTATTGATTGTTGCAAGCAGAGGGAGTTCAATTTAGGGCTCGGCAGCGCTAGAAACCACATGCTTATAGCATAACTAGGTTTAGAACTGAAGACATCCCTGATAATTACTGAAAAAGACTGAGTTAGTGAACGTCAGAACCCAACCCCGGGGCCCCATCTCCTCCATCGAGTCAATTCTAAATCTTCCCTTGGTGAACTTTCCATTCCCTCAACTTCCTCAAAGTCAGTCCAAAGTCAACTCCTTCATTCTGGATTTGGTTAGATATTGAGTAGGACGTTAGTATTAGAAGCTACACCAGTCCCTGTGGATTCGACTACTTGTGAGACCCGTGCACTTGCGGTTACGCAAGGGGCGTACCAACAGTCAGAAACCATTACATCAGTACTATCAGTGAAATATAATTTGTCATCATGATCAAGTGTGTGCTTCATTGCTTCAGGGAAAGTGAAGATCACTTGCTCATCTCCAACCCTCAAGGTCATCTTGCCTTCTTTGACATCAATTAAAGCAGCCGAAGGGTTAAGGAATGGGCGTCCTAGAATCAAGGGAACCTCAACATCATCATCCACATCTAAAATCACGAAGTCTACAGGAATGATGAGTTTGTCAACTCTGACAAGGACATCTTCGACTACTCCCCGAGGTCTTCGCACTGACCTATCTGCAAGCTGTAATGTCATTCGTGTAGGTCGTAGGTCTTCTAATCCCAGCTTCAAGAATAAGTTGTATGGCATTACATTTATGCTAGCCCCAGAATCAGCTAGGGCATGCTCTATTACTCTTTCACCAATTACACAAGGAATCATAAAACTACCTGGATCCTTTAACTTTTGTGGAAGTTTCTTCTCTAGAATGGCTGAGCAGTTCCCAGTAAGTGCAACTGTGCCTTGTTCCTCTAACTTTCTCTTATTGGTGAGAAGCTCCTTTAAAAACTTGGCATACTTCGGCATTTGAGCTAGTGCCTCAATGATTGGAATATTTATGTGGAGTTGCTTGAAGATATTGAGGAACTTCTTGAATTGGGCTTCATCTTTATCTTGTTTGAGTCTTGAAGGGTAAGGTACCACTGGCTTATATTCGTGCTCCTTTGAAATGATAGAATTGGGAGAGTCTTTACAGTTTTCCTCCCATTCTCCTTGCTTGCAACTTCACTCAAATTAGGGTCTTCCCGGACGGCTACCCCATCATTAGAAGCACTTGGGATCCCTTTTTCCCTTGCTTCCAACTATTTACCACTTCTCAAAGGAACAGCTTTTAATTGTTCCCTTGGGTTGCTTTCGATGTTGCTTGGCAAACTCCCCGAGGGTCGTTCAGATTGTCCACGAGCAAGCTGTCCCACTTGGTTCTCCAGAGATTAGATGGATGCTTGAACATTTCTCAGTATGGTACCGAATTCATCAATTTTCTTTTTATTATTTACAAAACGTGCCTCCATGCTAATCATGAATTTGGCCAAAACATCCTCTGTATAGTATTTTTTCTCTTGTGGGGGAGGAGCTTGGTATTGGCTTCCCTGAGATGGTGGGGGTCTATATTGAGATTTGCCTTGAGTCCAAGAAGGATTTGAAGAGCCCCCCATCCATAATTGTAAGTGTTGCCAAACTGATTCCCTGGTCCTCTTGGTCCACCCTCAACATAATCAACTGTTTCCATCAGCGGTGATGGGGCAACAACAATAGGGCATTGTGATGCTGCATGCCCTGCCCCACAGGTATCACATGACATAACGGCCTTGGACCCTGAACTGGATCCTAACATGAGTTAATCAACCTTTTGTGCTAGGGCGTCATACTTCGAACTATTCTCCATGACATGTTTTGTTAGGGCATCAATCTTCGCAGCCAAATCTGTGGATTCAGTCACCTCGTACAGCCCTGCAGCCCTTGGAAGCTTCAGTCGAGTGCTCCAATGGCACTCATTGCTGGCCATATTCTCAATTAATTCCTCAGCCTCTTCAGGGAGCTTGTTGCTCAAAGAACCGCCTGCTACTGCATCGATGAGTTGCTTAGTAGCATAATTCAACCCGTTACACAACATCTGCACTCTTATCCATGAAGGAAAACCATAATGAGGACACTTGCGGAGAAGGTCCTTAAATCGTTCGTGGGCTTCAAAGAGTGTCTCTGTATCACTCTGCCTAAAAGACGATATCTCCTGTCTCAGTCTTGCAGCTTTGCTTGGGGGAAAATATCGGGCCAGGAACTTCTCAACCATTTCCTTCCAAGTGGTGATGTACCCAGGAGCTAAGGATGTGAGCCATCTGTATCCTGTTCCTCTCAAACTGAACGGGAATAATCTCAGTCTGATGGCATCGTCTGATACTGAGTTGATCTTAAAAGTGGAGCATATCTCAAGGAACTGGGCAAGATGGGCATGGGGGTCTTCATCGGCTAGACCGTCAAACTGGACTAAATTCTGAATCATCCCTATGGTACTCGCCTTGATTTCAAAGTTGTTAGCCTGAACAATTGGTGCTTGGACACTAAATTCTTCTCCGGTGAACTATGTCCTTTCATATTCCGATAGGGTCTTCCTAGGCTCCGCCATGACTGATGGTTCATTCGACTCAACCTGAATCTCTTGTTGTCTAGAACTTTCTGCCACTTCTTTCAATCGTTGATGCAAAGTTCTTTCTATCTCGCACGGGGTCGTCAAGTAATAAACCACTCGCGCACGCACAAGTGGGTCGTATTCCCAAAGGGCCCGAGGAGCTACTTTCTCACTTCTTACTTGTTGTTTAGCTCACCGATTCAATTTCAAGAGACTAAATAGGAAAGAAAAGAAACAAACTACAAGAGAAATTATTTAAATAAATGCGACGAAATTAAAACACGGGAGATGCTCAAGCAGGGAAAACGGCCATGGATGAGGATCCCCAAGGGGGCTACTTAAGTGAGTAGGATATTTGAGAAATTAAGCACGTGGCTAGTTGGGCCGAGAAAATATAAACTTAGGTCAACCCGATGGTCACGGCAATTGACCCCTAACCCAGTACAAGAGTTGAATAAGGAATTTCTTACACTCAACCTCTCAAACGGTTGCAAGGAGAATGATGGTTTTTGATAAGTGCTTGATTATATATATTTTATAATATCAGTTTACATGCATTGAGCATCACTTTTATCAGTTTTTAGCATTAACAAGGTGTGTTTTGTGTTCTTTTGTGCAAACAGGGTTTTGGAGACATGACGTACAGGAAGAAGCAAAGATAGGGTGTGATGACACGTTTCAAGGCCACAATTAGAAGCTGTGTTCATATGCATGGGGGTGTTGCCCACTTTCGGAGGAGTACAAGTCATTACACAAACCGAAAGGGCACAAAGGCAGTAGTACGTCCATGTCCCAGCTTCCGTACAAAGCAGAAGAAGGTTCTTGAGGATTTCAAAGCATAGAAAGCCACCCACCCTACCACACGAGCGTGTACCCGACCGTGTGGACTCCAAGGAAGACTTCTGGGGGGGGCAATCACTGTAGTATTTTACTGTAACAAAAGTACTGTAGCAGTTTACCGTAGCAAAAATACTCTACACGCCCATTGTGATAATATTTAGGGATCTTTTCGGCCGCTTTCGCGAGACAAGGCGGCTAGGGCTTGGGAGGAGTTCTTTGCGGCTTTGGGAAGCTTTCCTCACCAACTTGGATTGATTCCTCCTTCGTCATAGCATCAAGGAAGCAATCGGCGACCTAGCTTCCTAGTGGATTCAATCCAGACGTGGAAACTAAACATCAAGACCATCATCACGGATTTAAGGGGGTTATTCTTTATGTCTGGTAGCCCCTTGCGTATCCGCAAGTGCACGGGTCGCACAAGTAGTAAAGTGTACCCTTTGGGTCGGGTAGTCGAATCCACAGGGACTGGTATAGCTTCTAATACTAACGTCCTACTTAATATCTAACCAAACCGAAGATGAAGGAATTGACTTTGGACTAACTTCGAGGAAGTTAAGGAAATGGAAAGTTCACCAAGGGAAGATTGAGGTTTGACTCGATCTAGGAGATAGGGCCCCGGGGTTGGGTTTCTGACGTTCAATAACTCGGTCTTTCTCAGTATTTATCAGAGATGTCTTCAGTTTTAAACCTAGTTATGCTATAAGCATGTGGTTTCTAGCGCTGCCGAGCCCTAAGTTGAACTCCCACTGCTTGCAACAATCAATAACGATTCACAAGCTTAGATAGGAGAACCTAACTACCAAGCATCAAGCACTAAGCAACATACAAGATAACCAATAACCTTGATTTATTGAAAGGAACAAGACATGCATAAAAACTGCAAGTAAAGATAATGAGTTCGAGCTACAACGTCATACAACCACCCCCGGGGCTCCCTTAAGAGTTTAGCGCCTCATAATGACTACCAACAAACACAATGCCAAAGAAATTAAAAGACAAGGAATAGAAAACTCCCTAATTTCTTGCATTCTTGAGGTTGTCGAAGGATCTACGATGCCGTGTAATCTCCTCCCGATCGGCCTACCATAAGCTTGGCATACCCTTGATGAAGTGGAGGATGAACCCCTAAAGGTCTCCCTTTCTTTCTCCCAAAGTTCGCCCACCAAAAGTCCCCTTAGAAACTGAGTTTCTAGGGTTTTAAAGTCTTCTCGATGTGAGCACTGGCGTGTTGAAGCCGTGCTTAAGGCCGTGCAAATTACGGCCAAATAACTCTTCAGAAAAATCACATTCTTGTAATTTGCACGGGGAACAGCACGGGCGTTCTTCGACCGTGCTGAGGTTTTCACGACCGTGCTCAGCGAACTCTGGCTGTGCTGATCAGTGGCTGCATTCTCCTGTAATTTTCACGGGAAGCAGCACGGGCGTGCTTCGACCGTGCTGAGGTTTTCACACCCGTGCTCAGCGGACTCAGGCTGTGCTGAATTGTGGTTGAATTCTTCTGCACTTTGCACGGGAAACAGCACGGGCGTGCTCAAGCCGTGCTGAGCTTGATGAGGTTTCTTCTAAGTCCTTTAGCTTCTAAAATTCTTCCAAAAACGCTTCTTCTTACTTCAGGACTTTGATATCTGCATGACGAACAACGAATACCTCAAATAGCACCGTACTTGGAGAATTATAGCCAAAATATTCAATAATGATGAAGGTAAAGCATGCAATATATATATATGAAATGCGCTCATCAATGTCTGATAAACGTCTAAATATACGTATTTTATACGTACTTGTGTATATTTTCTGTTCCCTTTTTGTTAAGTTGTTATCTATTTTCTTGTTTAAAGTTGCTTTACTTGTGTTACAGGCCCGGAATCGACCAAATAAGCTCAAAACATATTTATGAAGAAATCGACACCAAATACGGCGTTTTTGGGCATCATCACTGTTGTAGTACTGTAGCAGGATGTTGTAGCTAAATACTGTAGCAGGACACTGTAGCATCCCCCGAGATAAAATTCCTGGGAAAGTTTTTGGGTGTCTTACGGGCAACCTTACGCCTGTAAGGACACACGAAATTTCCCTTTTTAAGGGGCATTAGGGCACTTTGGAAGGGGACTTTTGGCCACCATTCTCCACCATCATCTTCTAGGGTTTCAAGGCAAGTGGAGAGGGCAGATCTGAGGTGGAAATCAAGGGGAGAAGAGGTTTTGCTATCAAGAAGAGGATCTAGGAGCTTGCCGGCGCAGATCCGACAAGTTCTCATCACCACCTTCTAGTCTTCATCTTAGGGGAGTTTGCTTTGAGTTTTATCTTGTATTCTTTGTATTTCTTGCTTTCTCCTTTGTTGATGATGAACTAGACTCCCAAGGTCGCCGGGCATCCGGTGAACCTTGGGATGAACTTGCTTTGTATGGATGCTTAGATTTATATTCATGGTATTTGGTTTGTTTTGTGGTTCATGCTTGGTGTACTTTGATGTATTGGTATGCATGAGAACTCTGTGTATCGATTTCTAGGTTTTAGTAGGTTGCGTGACCATCGCCCTACTTTTAGACTCCCATGCTTGGAAGGGATATATGTACAAATACGCCGTGACCATCGGGTATTTTGTACCCCTCCGGTATTAGGGTTGTGCCTAGTTTGTGCTTCAACCCTAATTTGAGAATCTCGTGCCTTTAATGCAATCGTAAGAGGATTTGGGAGGAAGGAATTCCCGTATCAATACTCGTACCGGATTAGGGGCCAACTTCCGTGACCATCGGGTTGGCCTACCTTAGGATTCTCCTGGCCAAGAACCGGCAGTACCTGTGTAATTCTAGCTTCCTACTAGCTTTAGTAATCCCGAGGGGATCCTAGCTCGGGACCTCATACTTTCATTGCTAATTGCCTCCTTGATATGCTTATTTGGTGCGCCTTAGTCCAACATGTTTATAGTTATCTTTGTTAGTTTTCTTATCTTGTTTTAATTATCCTTCTTTGGTAGACTAGACAGTGCCGTCTAGGGGGAAGTAATAGCAGCTTTTGGGACCCCAGGGAATACGACCCTCTCACGCGTGCGTGAGAGGTATTACTTGACGACCCGTGCGCTTGCGGACAATCGACCAATGTTTTTGGAACTTATTTCTGAATTCATTATTTGTTTTGTGACTAGCTCCATGGAGAGCTAAACCCCTAGAGGGTATTCGGACATGTAAACCCTAGGATTCTTATTTTCATTAGATTTACATTGTGTTTCTATTCGAATTTATCAGTTTGAGTTTTACTCTTGAGTTCTTAATGCTTGTTTGTGCTTTTGATTTCATTATTAATTGCCTTGCATGTTTTATTCAATCTAGTGAAGAGAGAGATCACCGCTAGGTTTAGAATTACCAAGAGTAAAGAGGGTTGAGAGGGTGAGCCGTGAGATAGCGGAGTGTCCCATTTCCCTTCCGACAGATATTTCCTATCTCCATATTCCCTAAGTGTCAAGCAACCATATGTGGTGTGAGGCGTCGAGAGAATTCTCCGCCGGGACCTCGTAGGGGTTAGGGATCTTTCACCTGGAGGCAGGGTTAGATCTACTTTTAGGAATTGGTTATATCTTTGGGATCCCTAGAGTTTTAAGCAGTCATATGTGGTGTGAGGCGTCGAGAAAATTCTCCTCCAGGACCTCGTAGGGGACTAGTTATCGGCGACCTAGAGGCAGGGGCCGTTATACCTTAGGATACCCACGACTCATTGTTTTCGTTTAGAAACACTTGTAATCTACATCCAACACCCGAATCCTAGGGGAGCATTGTCCGGATACCTCACTTTTATTGATTGAGAACTCTTTCCTTTTTATTCCCTGTGCACTTATAGTGACACTCTTAGTTTTGGCCATTAGATCATCACACACTACACTCATTAGGCTAGATAACAAAAGGGGGGCTATTACTAGTACTTCTGTTCCCTGTGGTTCGACAACCCGATCTTTTGGGTCCACTTTTATTACTTGACGACCCGTGCACTTGCGGTAACGCAAGGGGTTGACACACATCACCCTGTTGTGTTGTTGCGGAGACGCATCAGCTTTCTCAAGTTAGGGTGGAAACACTAGTTAGTTTTCAACCCTAGAAATGGAGGGGTACAAATACTCGATGGTCACGGCATATTTATACAATAATCCCTTCCATGTTTGGTGGAGTCTAGCACTAAGGCAATGGTCATGCTACAAAGTGCTACCAAGAATTTGATACATCAATTAATCACATGTACCAAAACAATCAAGAACACCAAACAAGGATCACAACAAGCCAATCATGTAATAGATAACTCCAATAATCCAAAACATCACAAGTTGGCCCCCAAGGTTCCCCTACATCCAGTGACCTTGGGGTTTAGTTGTTCATGTTCAACAAATCAACCAAACAATCCATGCAAACAACTAAAATAAACATGAAGAACACTCCCTCAAAAGGTGAATGCCGAATGACGCTTGAATCCCCAGAGAAAACCTTCCGAAGTCGCCACTCGAAGGGATGGCTTCCCATTGTCTTCAACCTCCAAGCAATGAAGCCCTTGAAGTGGATCCTTCTAGATCTTGCTCTCCCCACTGAAGAATGCTCGGATTTCCTCTCCTTTTACCCTCCAAAATTGGGTGGAAGTGGTGTCCAAACCCTAGCCTCTCTTCTTCCCCAAAACTCTCTCCAAGATGATCCAAAAGTTTCCTTAAAAAGATGCCCTAAATAGCTTTTAAACACCCAAATCCCGATGGGTAAATGGGTCAGCATACAGCCGGTATGTTGACCCCTTGGGATTTCCACTTTTTTGCCGAGAAGTCCGTGATGCGCTACAGTAACTGCTACAGTTCTGTGCTACAGTATCCCGTGCTCGAAAACACTGTTTTGATGGAGAATTTAGGCCATGGCTTCGAGTCTCCCATGGCTTCTGACAGACCTAAAATACAAAGATAAAGCAATTTAGGCCGAAAGGGCATAGATTTAACAATAAAATGTGAAAATAATACACAACATATACATGCAAAATACGTACTTTTAGACATTTATCAATACCACTTTGTTGCACCACACTTTCAAAGGGATCTATATAACAAGCTACAATGGCTTGTTCAAGGTGCAAGAATCGTCGATGAGTATTACAAAGAGATGGAGGTCCTAATGATCCGTACTAACATGCTGGAAAGTGCGGAGGCGAACATGTCGAGGTTCTTGAACGGTCTTAACCATGATATTGCTGATCATGTGGAGATGTTTCCCGATAACACTTTACAAGAACTTGTGCATCAAGCAACTAAAGTGGAGTAACAACAGCGGCGTGCGGGTCGAAGTCGCTCCACACCCAATCACCCTGCTGCCGCCACCTGGCGCCGCCCTCAAGGTGCCTTAGGAGGTGGCACCACTAGTAGGCCGACCATGGCCCCTTCTACCGCACCTATTGGCAGGTCATCAACTATACCGGCTTCCTCACCGGCCTCCCCCCCTAGTGACCGACGTTCCACTATTTTGGCAACACCCGTGGCATCTTCTCGCAGCCGCGACATTGAGTGCTTCAAGTGCAAAGGGAGAGGGCACATTGCTTCTGAGTGCCCTAGTAGGAGGACCTTGCTCATTAATGAGCATGGTGAGTGGGAGTCCGAGAGTGACCCCGAAGATGTTGGTGAAGCAAATGAAGAGATAGCAACTGAGGTTGATAATGACATTCAAGCTGATGTGGGAGATTGTTTTATTTCTCGGCGTGTGCTTAGTGTCAATGCTGTTGAAGAAGATAAGGGGCAGCGGAATAACATCTTCCACACTAGAGGCACCATTAAGAATAAGGTATGCAGAATTATTGTTGATAGTGGTAGCTGTAATAACATTGCTAGTTTGGACCTGGTGGAGAGATTGGGGTTAAAGTAGCGGCGTCGCTCTAGTCCACACAAGATTCAGTGGCTTAATGATTGTGGAGCGTTGCGTGTTAGCAACATTATCACCGTTCAGTTCTCCATTGGGAAGTATCAAGATCAGGTTGAGTGTGATGTTGTCCCAATGCAAGCATGTCAATTGTTGTTGGGACGTCCTTGGTTGTTTGATCGTGATGTTCACATTAGCAGCCGAGCTAATTGGCTCACTTTTATGTACAAAGGGGAGCGCATCTCTTTGCTGCCCATGACTCCAAAGGAAATATTGTTGGATGATCTCAAGAAAAAAGAGAGTGTGTCAAAAAAATAAGTGAAAGATGCTTCTTGAAGAATGTGTGTAGATTGTAGAGCCATTAATAATATAACTGTGAGGTATAGGCATCCCATACCTTGATTTGATGATATGCTTGACGAACTTAGTAGGTCTGTTATCTTCTCCAAAATAGACTTGCGTAGTGGTTATCACCAGATTAGAATGAAAGAAGGTGATGAGTGGAAAACAGCATTTAAAACAAAATTTGGGTTGTATGAATGGTTAGTCATGCCTTTTGGTTTAACGAATGCACCTAGTACTTTTATGAGATTGATGAACCATGTGCTTAGAGCTTTCATTTGAAATTTTGTGGTAGTTTACTTTGATGATATCTTGGTTTATAGCAAGTCTTTGGATGATCATATTGAACATTTGCATGCTGTACTTGCTGTTTTGAGAAAAGAACAACTATATGCTAACATTGCAAAGTGCAGCTTTTGCACTGACAAAGTAGTGTTTCTTGGTTTTGTGGTTTCATCTCAGGGTGTTGAGATGGATGAAGAAAAGATCAAAGCTGTGCGTGAATGGGCAGCACCCCAAAATGTGAGCCAAGTAAGAAGCTTTTTTGGACTTGCGGGCTTCTACCGCAGGTTTGTCAAAGATTTCAGCACCATTGCAGCCCCAATCAATGAGTTGACGAAGAAAGAAGTTCTATTCAAATGGGGGACAGCACAAGAAAAGGCATTTCAACAATTGAAGGACAACTTGACATCCGCACCACTACTAGCACTTCTTGACGTTGGTAAGACTTTTGAAATAGAATGTGATGCAAGTGGTGTAGGAATTGGTGGGGTGCTCATGCATGAAGGTAGGCCCATTGCTTATTTTAGTGAGAAGTTAAGTGGTGCAGCACTTAATTATTCTGTTTATGATAAGGAGTTATATGCGCTTGTTAGGGCTTTAGAAACTTGGCAACATTACTTATGGGCTAAAGGCTTATAAAACCCTTTATTTTGAGGAGAGGAGGTATCTTTTGGAGGGGAGAACAACAACTGCAACCCTAGGAAAGGAAGAGGATCTCATTAGTGCAAACTGGGTAGTTCGGTGTCATCAAACAAGTTAGAGAAGCATTCATTTGGCATCGGACATTGGCCCATAGACCTTGCATAAGGGAGTCTCTTATGATTAGTGATTTCAGTATGTTTTGTAAAACCTTTATTCATAATTTGTATTGCTCCATAAGGAGCTAAATTTCCTTTGTCGACACTTGAACATGTGAACTTTAGGATGCATTAATTTTATTCGGATTTGTTTTCTCAATCTCTCTTGCTTGAATGTTTTTGTTTAAGTTCATCTCTTGTTAGTTTAATGTGTTGAATCTATGTAAGCGATAACTTACGTTCCATTTTTTAATATTCTATGAGGGAGGTCCCACTAGGATAGGTCTAGCGAGGATTAAGGGAGTGAAGAAGTGAGCCTTAGGTAGAGGATTGTCTGTTTCCTCTTCAAGATGATTCACATCTACCTTAGACTCTTGAGTGATTAATGCAACCATGCAGACTCTTAGATGTGACAGATCCTGTTAGACTATATTCTGGATTTGAGACTAGCGGTCTTGCAAAAGAGCTAGTCTACTGCGGGTACCTAGTGGATCTAGATAGGAATCATTAGAGCCTTATTCTCTTATATAATCTCCAGTAATATGACAGGTTACGAATAGGGAGATTGTTTCGAAGAAGACTCCAATTGCCATGTAAACAAGATTCGGGGAATTTAGAATTCCTTCGGCTTAACTTTTGCGTTCAAGAGAGAAGAGGTAGAGAAAAGTTTGAATTCCGTAGTGCTTGTTTGGTCACCGTCCGAAGGGGATCATCATCGTTCGAGTGCCCAAGCTTTTTCTACTGATAATTCATTCCTTCTTGTACTTTCGGTGTTCACATTGTTTTTACCCTCATCTCAAGCGAAGATTTTGAGTATAGAGTATATAATTGAACTAAGGTAGTAGCTGGTACTTGTGAGCTCCCTGTGGATACGATAACTCAACAATTGGGTTATTCACTACTTTGACACCCATGCACTTGCAGATTCTATATACGCATAGGAACGTGTCAGTTTGCTAGGTTGACATGGGGTGTGCCTAGCTCCTAGTTAGGCATTTTCTTCTTGGTTTTACTCCTTCTAGCTTCACTTTGATGCCTTTTCAATCTCGAGTTCTTTTTACTTCTTAAAGATCATTATCTTAGCTTGACTTTGACAACCATATTTTGTTGAACTCATCTATGATGTTTTTAAATTGCTTATAGAAAAAAACATATGGAACACCAAAAAGAATGAAACAAAACTTTCATAATAAAATAAGTGTTCCAAAATAATAAATGAATAAATGCATATTTGAGCACTTTAATAATAATATGTGACAGTTCCAGTCTATAAATCTATAGCTTTGTTATTATAGTTTGAAATTCAAAACTCTCCTTTAAAAAACACTTCGAGTTTATCATTGTTATATATATAGGCAGTCACCTTGTGATTTTGGAACAATTTTCTTTTTAATTTTATTTTTCAATTGCATGTAGGGGCATAATTTTGTAAAACTAACTCTTATATATGAATATACCTAATGTCTATGATTGTAGTACAGGCACATCTCACAATCAGAGTAAGAGTATGAAATAAATTTTAACCATATTGATACCTTACCCAGAAGTTGCTTTTTCATCAAAGATAAGTTCCTTTGTAGTTTGCTGTAAAAAAGTACATCAATAAAAAATTATATTTATATAAGAAACAGTAAGTTTCAAATAGTTTTATTACTAAAATGTTTGGTACAAGGAATTAGAGTAATTATAGTCGGTTGCAGAAAACTAAATCAAAATATTAGTTTGGCTTTAACTATCACCTCTCATACCTTGAAGCATTAAGGTATGTTGAATGCCTAGAATAAAGGATGAGGTAAAATTTGTGCTTGGAGTAGAGGCTAAGACATGACAGTGCAGGTAAAGTTTGAAATGTTAAAATTGTGTAACAAGAAAAGTGGTTTTGCTAAACTCGCTGGATTAGTATAAAGAAGATACATATTTTATGATATGAACCTTTTCTTCATTTAAAGATACATATTTCTAAATTTGAATTTTAAAAGCAATGACTAGATCTGTTGATTTAAATAATTAAATATTGAAAAATAAATTAGCACCAAAATTTTGTTCTATTTGGTCTGAGGTTTGAGTGCCATGAAGTACCTTATTGCGTAAAACATGTATATATTATGTGTGGTTGGAGATGGTCTTTCCCTTAAGTAAACTCTACGGTGTTAGCCTTTATATATTTTTTAAAAAAAAATCTACAATTTAAAATCTTTATTAGACAAATAGCAATCTAATACCATAAATGCATTAGAAGCATAACCAAATACATTAATGTAGGGATAGTAAATTTTATAGAAAAGCTTTTAGGAACTATTACTAGAAATATAATGAATTGTTAGAAAATATATTATCAAAGTGATTAATAATAATTATAAAGACGAGACAGATAATCTATAAAATATCACTACATTAAAGTAAGACAAAACATATTATGAGCTAACACCCTTGAAGAAGACACTATTGCAAGACATAAATATAAGCAACTTAATATTGTATCTAGCTAGATAGTTTTAATTATCTTGTAAAATTCAATCAAAGTTCTATTAGTTTAGCCACAAATTCAAGTAAAGCAAATTCTTAATAAATGTTTTTACAACACTGGTTAATTTCGTGTTTTTCTTGGTAAAGAGAGACCAAACACACTCCATTTAAGGAAAATCAAGTACATGTCTAGGAGTGCTGTTAATTTTTTTATACATGTGAACTTTCATTTTGTATAATTTTATGTGGAAATTGCAAAAAAAAACCCTAAGTTTGCAATATGACCAAAAACTCCCCTTTAATTTTGCAATACCTAAAACCCATTCCTTTTAAAAACAATGTTTTTTAACCACCCAAAGCATATAATAATGGTTAATAAAGTTATTTTTGAATTTTATGGACGAAATTGCACCTTGCATGGGAAGTCGTAGCACTCCAATCATTTTTCCGGTTTGAGCTCGAAGGAACTCCACCTCCCAATCTCCATCTCCATTACCGATTGATCCCAATTTTGGTACCTCTCTCTCTCTTTCTCTCTCTCTCTCTCACTCTCTCTCTCTCTGTGTCTCCTTCATAAGGTTCGTTCTTCTCCAACGTAGTATAGGGTTTGGTCCATGGATGAGGCCTGTGGCCTCGATCTCAACTCCTTGGGTGACCCCCCGGAACCATCCCTAGCTGATCCGGTGGAAGCCCTAGCCATGACCACTTCTGCTTTGGAAGAAGCTGATCGTGCTGATGCCGGTGATAATGCCAGAGGTGAGCTGCAGAGTGTTGAAATTGATGGTCAGTGACACATCCTTGCGTATGTACTCCGCAAGTGCACGGGTGTCGAAGTAATAAAGTACCCAAACGGGTGGGTAGTCGAATCCACAGGGAGTAGACGTAAGAACAATCACACTTTGTTAAGTAGCCAAAGATAAACCAATTGTTGTTGTGAAAGAAAATAGAATAAGAAAGAGATAGAAATAAAGTGCTGAAAATAAAAGCTAGGGTGTAGAAATAGATCAATAAGAAGATGAGGTACTCGGACAATGCTCCCCCTAGAATCCTTGTTTCAAGTGCAAGACTTCAAGTACTCTTATTCAATAGAGATTTCAAGAGTCGTGGAATCCAAAGATACAAGGTCCCAAATCTAAGGTCAACCTTGACTAGTCCCCTA
Organism: Dioscorea dumetorum; assembly: GCA_902712375.1. Lineage (NCBI taxonomy): Eukaryota > Viridiplantae > Streptophyta > Magnoliopsida > Dioscoreales > Dioscoreaceae > Dioscorea > Dioscorea dumetorum. Next base: position 9,015,093 of record CACTHL010000128.1, on the reverse strand, counting down.
CGAGGTCCCGGCGGAGAGAAGACTCTCGACACCTCACACCACGTATGACTGCGCTATGCTCTAGGGATTCCAAGTGGTAAACCCTATTCCCAACTATAGATCAATCCCTTTGGTCCAGGCGAAAGATCCCTAATCACAAATAAGTCCCGGCGGAAAGGCCTCTCTCAACGCCTAACTCTCTTTGAGATCGAAGGTAATGCTTGGAATAAGAAGGTAGGGAAAACCACACCGGAGGGGAAAGGGGACGTGTCGCTACCTCTCAACTTACCCTCTCGACCCTCTTCAACCTTGGTTAATCTAATCCTAATGGTGATGGTCACTCGTCAAAAGGATGACTGGATTAGCCCTCAACCCTAGTGTCACTCTAGGGGAGAAACAATTAAGCACACAAGATTGAAACTCAAACTTAAACTCAAATTGAATAAAAGCATTAAAGTCAATGAAACATAGGAAACTTAGGGTTTACAAGTCCAAGTACCCACTAGGGGCTTAGCCCTCCATGGAGCAATACAAGTTCATCAAAATAAATGAAGATAAGTGATGCGTCTCCGCAACAACACAATAGGGTGATGTGTGTCAACCCCTTGTGTTACCGCAAGTGCACGGGTCGTCAAGTAATAAAAGTGGACCCAAAGGGTCGGGTTGTCGAACCACAGGGAACAGAAGTACTAGTAATAGCCCCTCTTTTGTTATCTAGCCTAATGAATGTAGTGTGTGATGATCTAATGGCCAACACTAAGAGTGTCACCACAAGTTCGCAAGGAATAAAACTAAAAGAGTTCTCAATCAATAAAAGTGAGGTCTCCAGACAATGCTCCCCTTAGGATTCGGGTGTTGGATGTAGATTACAAGTGTTTCTAAACGAAAACAATGAGTCGTGGGTATCCAAAGGTATAACGGCCCCTGCCTCCAGGTCCCCGATAACTAGTCCCCTACGAGGTCCCGGCGGAGAATTCTCTCGACGCCTCACACCACATATGACTGCTTAAAACTCTAGGGATCCCAAAGATATGACCAATTCCTAAAAGTAGATCTAACCCTGCCTCCAGGTGAAAGATCCCTAACCCCCTACGAGGTCCCGGCGGAGAATTCTCTCGACGCCTCACACCACATATGGTTGCTTGACACTTAGGGAATATGGAGATAGGAAATATCTGTCGGAAGGGAAATGGGACACTCCGCTATCTCACGGCTCACCCTCTCAACCCTCTTTACTCTTGGTAATTCTAAACCTAGCGGTGATCTCTCTCTTCACTAGATTGAATAAAACATGCAAGGCAATTAATAATGAAATCAAAAGCACAAACAAGCATTAAGAACTCAAGAGTAAAACTCAAACTGATAGATTCGAATAGAAACACAATGTAAATCTAATGAAAATAAGAATCCTAGGGTTTACATCTCCGAATACCCTCTAGGGGTTTAGCTCTCCATGGAGCGAGTCACAAAACAAATAATAATTTGAGAATAAAGTTCCAAAGACATAAAGAATAACCCCCTTAAATCCGTGATGATGGTCTTGATGGGTAGTTTCCCCGTTTGGATTGAATCCACTCCGAAGCTAGGTCGCCGATGGCTTCCTTGATGCTATGACGGAGGAGGAATCGATCCAACTTGGTGAGGAAAGCTTCCCAAAACCGCAAAGAACTCCTTCCAAGCCCTAGTCGCCATGTCTCTCGAAAGTGGCCGAAAAGGTCCCTAAAAATCATCACAAGGCGGCTTTTATAATTTGAATTCGGGGCTTTACGCGGGCATCCACATGGGCATCCACACGCCCGTGTGGAATTTCCACACAGGCGTGTGAAGACTGTTGCTACAGTACTGCTACAGTGCTTCGCTACAGTGAATGCTATAGTGATTCCCCCCCCCCGGAAGTCTTCCTTGGAGTCCACACGGTCCGGCACACGCTCGTGTGGTAGGGTGTGTGGCTTTCTATGCTTTGAAACCCTCAAGAACCTTCTTCTGCTTTGTACGGAATCTGGGACATGGGCGTACTACTGCCTTTGTGCCCTTTCGGTTTGTGTAATGACTTGTACTCCTCCGAAAGTTGGCAACACCCCCATGCATATGAACACAACTTCTGATTGTGGCCTTGAAACGTGTCATCACACCCTATCTTTGCTTCTTCCTGTACGTCATGTCTCCAAAGCCCTGTTTGCACAAAAGAACATAAAACACCCCTTGTTAATGCTAAAACCTGATAAAAGTGATGCTCAATGCATTTAAACTGATATTATAAAATATATATAATCAAGCACTTATCAATAAGTGCAAGAAATCCATAAGGAAAACCCCCTTAAGCTTTGTGTTGATAGACTATGAGGGCTTCTCCTTCTTCTCCAAAGAACTCCTTCCTCCAAGCCAAGGGTACACCTCGTCGAATCGAGTCGTCGAAAGCTCCCCCAATAGCTCTCCTTGGAAGGAATTGATGATGAAATCGGTGAAGAAGCACCCTCAAAGTGTAGCAAGAACCTCCTGAACCCTAGCCGTCACTCCCTCTCAAGTTTGGAAGAAGATTCTCCAAATAACGCTTCAGAACGGATTTATAATTGGCCATCTCGAGGATCCACACGGCCGTGTGGAAATTCCAGACGCCCATGTGGAATTTCTGTCATGTGGAAAACTTCATATTAGTCCCCGATTTCGCCTGTTTCTTCTCTGGAGGTCACACGGACGGACCCACGCCCATGTGAAAGGTCATGTGGCATTTCTTGATGATGATAAAACCTTGGAGAGCTTTTGAAATCTTCCAACAAATCGGAACAAGCGAGCATGACTGCCTTCGTGTCCTTCTACAAGAATTGTCTTGAAGTCTTTAGAAGTTGGCACACACCCCCTCGTTTGAACCCGATTTGTGTCTTGAGCTTCGTATTTGCACAAAAGAGCTCCACTTGGCACCATTATGACCAAATCTTGCCTTTGTTCACGTACCAAGTCTTCACAACCCTAATTGCATAAAAGAACACCAAAGTACACGAAATTAGCGATAAAACCTGAGAAATGTGATGCTCATGCGTGGAAAACATTTCCAAAAATATATACATGCAAGCACTTATCAAACTCCCCCACACTTAAGCTTTTGCTTGTCCTCAAGCAAAGTTCATACCCTGAGAATTAAAGGATTGAGTGATGAAAATGCTTGGCCTTAAGTTCACCAAAAGTGTACAAAGATAGTATTCTCAAAAAGGGAAAATTTAAACATAGATAGATAAAAACCAAAACTCTAGCAAAAACTCAAATTACGAAGAAAATAAAATCTGAAAGCGTGTGTGTGTACACTTACTCATGCCAACCCCAAGTTTACGCTTGAATATTATTACAACAAGGACTTATTTAGGGAAAAAGAAATCGGTGGTAGCTGCACACAACCTCAAAGTTAGCCATTTCCCAAGATGCCTCCTAGGCGGCTTTCACCCTTTCAAGGTGGTAGCTCTTTCCACCCGGGAGTGTTAGCTTTCACACAGCCTATTAGATAGCTCTTTCTCTCATTAGGGCATAGCTAGTATCCGACTTATGAGAGTAGCTGCATACAGAATAGGTGGTAGCTCTTTCCACCCCAAGAAATTATTTATTGTTTTTTTTTTTTAACTCAAAGAGTGAAACTAAAGTCCTTTCAAAACTGACTAGCGTTATCAGGGTTAACAGAGCAAGTAAAGTGCAAGAAATGCAATCAGACAAAAAATTTCTAAGTTTTTCGAGTAAACCAGAGCATGGTAACAACCGATGTTTAAAATTTCACCTAAATTTGAAAATACACTCCTTTTCCTTAAGGTGAACTGTCATTGGCTAGATGAGCATGAAAATGATGATCAAGAATAAAGAACGTGTGCAGTGTGAACTCCCCCCCACACTTGAGCTGTACATTGCCCTTAATGTACTCATACAAACATGCAATATAAGAACACAAATAATAACATGAGGGCGTGGGTATTAAAACAACACTCCCCTGATCTCCGAGTGTAGTATTTGAATGGAGGTGTGAAAGCGGGAAGTGAAGTTGCGTAGGGTTGTGAAGCTCACACGGCCGTGTGGAAATTCCACACGGCCGTGCCTATGACCATTTCTCAAAACCAAGTTAACAAGCCTATCTGCACATCACAAAAGGGGTTCAGTGGATCTCAACAAAAACTAAGATTAAAAGAGTATAAAAGTAAACAAACCAAACTCAAACTCAAACAAAGACACGAAAAATAAAAACAGTAAGATAACTCTCAGAAGGTGTAACCTTTCTGAGTACACAAAGACTCAACAGAAATGAGAGTAGAAGGAAATAAAAAGAGGAATAAAAGACGCATCAAGCGTCGTCATCTGCTGGTGCTGCTGGGGATGCTGGGGATGCGTGGAGTGCTCTGGGTGTGGACGGCGAAGTGGAGTCGCTACCTCTCGCCATCAACTGGTGGAGTGAAGTGATGCGCGCCATCATCTCCGAATGGTACTCAGCCACACGAGCGAGAACCTCAGTGTGGTTTGCTGCCTGGGTCATCCGCATGGCGGCGAGATTAGTCTGGAGGGTCCCTACAGCAGCCTCAAGTCTGTCTATGCGCTCTTGTGCCGGAGAAGATGCATGTGCTGATACCGGTGGCACCTCCTCGGCTGCTGGGGTGTCCTCTGCCGCCATTGGTGTGGGCTGTGATGACGGCCCTGCCCGGGTCTCCTCCGAGTCTTCATCTTCATCATCAGACTCCTCGGACTCATCTGGGAAAGGAGCAACAAGCACATACCTGCCGGGGGCGGCCCTCTTCACCATGCCCATCATACGTAAGGTATCAAGGCCTAGTGGAGAGGGAACAATAACCTTATCAACTCGCCGGACAGCATCAATCAGTCCCATCCCTCTGACGAGTCGAGTGATGTAGGGACCCGAGAAGAGGACTCCTATCTGCGCGTACTATCCCTGATGCCTCAAGAAATCAGCTACCACGTATCCTAGGTGCAGGGGCAGGCTCTGGACCATGGAATGTAAGTAGAGAAGGTCCAACCGCCACAATACGCCGGTGCTGTCTCCTCGCCCAGTGATAGACCTGCTCAGAATGGCATGAATGTACCTGTGGGCAGGGCGGAGGAGCAGAGAGGCCTTGGTCAACTCGGGCTCGTACCGTATATCCCCACAAAGCATCCGGCAAACTCGGCTTGGAGTGACGCGGAAGGGGTAATCGAATGGTAGCTGCGCGTACTCCTCCGTGTGGATGAAGTCTCGATCGTACAGGCCGAGTGCGATAGCGAAATCAGTCAGGCTCATGCTGTGGTACTACCCAAAAATGCGGAACCGAACTGTGTCTGCCCGGTGGTAGTCGGTGTGAGAGCGATCAAACTCGAATGACGCGAGGACTTCGAGAGTGATGTCGCGAGTGGCTGGGTCTTTGATGCACAACAGTCGATTCCACCCACCCACAGCAATCAGCTCTCGGACTTCATCCGCCAACACGTTCGCACGCGCGTGTTCTATCGCCTCCAGAGCTTGCAAGTTAGGAGTTCGCGTTTGGTCAAATTTCAGCTTTGAAAGCCGATCAAACCGTGCTTGATGTTCGGGCACGGCGAACTCTAATGGTGCGGGCGTAATATCACGGGACTCACGGGCCTCACGGGGACGCTTATGAGCGAGTCTCTTTGTTCTTGGAGCCATTCCTGTGCATAAGAGAGGTAAATGAGTTAATTCGGAGCTTAAAATAGGTTCCCAGAATCCCACATGGCAGTGTGGAAATTCCACGCGGCCGTGTGTCTCTTCTGGGTTACTCAGGACAAAGAAACAGACAATACACACGGCCGTGTGGAATTTCCACACGGCCGTGTGTCTCCTCTGGAATTCAGAGGGGGCACCCCGACAATCCACACGGCCGTGTGGAATTTCCAAACGGCTGTGTGGATCTTCGACCATGGCCAAAATGCCATGGTGAATCCACATCGTTTCATACAATCATTCACACAGTTGAGCACAAGTGTTTTAAACAATAATCTAAGTATCAATCATGAAATTAGCATGCAAAAACACAAGATTCAACATCCACAACAAGTATTGAAGGTTTCATGGCAAGAAGAGGGGAAGAAGGCTTACCGGAGAAGATGAGTCCAATCTCACAATGTAGCAACGAGTAAGGCCTACAAATCCTTTAAATAAGCGAGAGAATGGAAGGAGAAGAGAAACCGTCGCGACCCTTGGAGAGGAGGCGCTTGAAGATGAAGGGTTGCTTGGGGGAATATGAAGAGAAAGAGACTTTTTCATGTTTAAGTACCCCACATAGCCGTGTGGAAATTCCACACGGCCATGTGGATTCTCTGTATGACCCTCATCCGACTACCCATTTTCCACACGACCGTGTGTAATTTCCACACGGCCGTGTGGATTCTCTGTAATGTGAAAGTTTTTACTGAATAAATCCACATGGCCGTGTGGAATTTCCACACGGCCGTGTGGATTCTCTGGATGAGAGAATTCTTTCGCAAAGTCATCCACACGGCCATGTGGAAATTCCACATGGCCGTGTGTTTCCATTCTTCAACTCAAATATAGTCTAAACTCTGCAGAAATCATTGAAAACACATGGAACGACTGCAGAAGTTGAAAACTAACACGTTTACAACTGAAATCTCGCAAAATTCACAGGACTACCACCTAACTTGCCAGAAACGATGAAAACATTAAAATGCACTACACCAGCAATGAATCCACACAAACTACAAACTAAACAAAAACTAAAACTGAACAAAGAAAACTAACTACAACTCGAGCAAAGAATTTTAAAAATTGGGTTGCCCCCAATAAGCGCTTGTTTTACGTCATTAGCTTGACGTTCCTGGTTCACCAGACTCAAGGGGGGTCATGTAACAAAAACACCTCTGCACCTACAGTACTCACCTCACCACCGAAATATGGCTTTAGACGATGCCCGTTTACCTTGAAAGTGCCTCTATCTAGATGGGTGATCTCAATTGCCCTCTGCGGTGACACTTGAGTTACGGTATATGGTCCAAACCACCTAGATTTTAGTTTTCCAGGGAACAGTTTGAGTCGTGAGTTGAATAACAAAACTTCATCCCCCACCTTGAACTCTTTCGGGGTTTTGATATGCCTATCATGCCATTTGCGTATTCTTTCTTTGTAGATTCGAGTGTTTTCATATGCTCTCAGTCTCCATTCATCGAGCTCATTAATCTGGTGTTTCCTTTGTTCCCCCGCTCGAGAAAGGTCAAAATTCATTGTCTTAAGTGCCCAATACGCTCGGTGTTCGAGTTCAACAGGAAGATGACAAGATTTCCCATAAACCAGATTATAGGGTGTAGTTCCAATAGGAGTTTTATATGCAGTCCGGTAAGCCCACAACGTTTCATCTAACCGTTCTCACCAATCTCTTTTCCCATGTTCTACCGACTTGGTCAAGATCCTCTTCAGCTCCCTGTTAGTAACCTCTACTTGGCCACTTGTCTGCGGATGGTAGGGAGTGGCGAGACGATGGTGTACTCCATATCGCTTTAACACTTTCTCGAACTGACTATTGCATAAATGTGTTCCTCTATCACTAATAATGATCCTAGGTGTTCCAAATCGGGAGAAAAGCTTCTTGAGAAATTTAACCACAGTCCTCGCATCGTTTGTAGGTAATGCCTGAGCTTCCACCCACTTAGATACATAATCCACTGCTGCAAGAATATATTTGTTCCCATTGGAGCCTGAAAATGGGCCCATGAAATCAATTCCCCACACATCAAAAACCTCACAGAATTGAATAGGATTTTGTGGCATCTCATCAAATTCCCTGTCCGTTGGCAATTGTCACAACGAAGAACATACTGATAAGCGTCCTGAAATAATGTTGGCCAATAGAATCCTGCTGCAAGCACCTTTTCGGCTATTCTACCAGAAGCATAGTGACCCCCGGTTGGGCCTGAATGACAGTGTGTTAAAATATTCCAGCCTTCTTCCCGAGAGACACAGCGTCGGATTACATGATCTGCACAAATCCGAAACAGAAAGGGGTCATCCCAAAAATAGTTCTTTAAGTCACTGAAAAACTTTTTCTTTTGCTGAAAAGCAAGGCCCTGTTTAAGAACCTTTCCCGACAAATAGTTGGCAAAATCCGCAAACCAAGGTGTTTCCTCTTCTGCCGATCCGCTATGAATTATGTATAAGTGTTCTTCTGGAAATGAGTCGTTGATTTCCGGCTTTGATGTCTTATACCCCTCAAAACCTTCTAACCTAGAGAGATGATCAGCAGCTACATTTTCCACACCTCTTTTGTCCTTGATTTCCATGTCAAACTCTTGTAGAAGCAGAACCCAACGGATCAACTTCGGCTTGGCATCAGTCTTTCTCATGAGATAACGCAAGGCAGAATGATCTGTGAAGACAGTGACTCTGGATAAGATCAGATATGGCCTGAATTTGTCAAATGCTTAAACCACTGCCAACAACTCTTTTTCTGTAGTAGTATAATTCTCTTGTGCGCTTGTGAGTGTTTTACTTGCATAATAAATGGGTTGAAAATGTTTGTTCTTCCTCTGCCCTAGCACTGCCCCAATTGCATAATCACTGGCGTCGCACATGAGTCAACTTTTCCTTCAGCAGGTTAAATGCAGCTAAACATTCGTTCCCAAACTCAAAAGATGCATCCTTTTCAAGAAGTTTTGTTAATAGCTGAGTGATTTTTGAAAAATCTTTAATGAATCGCCGATAGAAACCGGCATGCCCAAGAAAGCTGCGAATCCCTTTCACGTTGGTTGGCGGGGGAAGTTTCTCGATCACCTCAATTTTTGCCTTGTCCACCTCCATCCCATCTTTGGAAATTTTATGCAATAAAACTATTCCTTCTTGGACCATGAAATGGCACTTCTCCCAGTTCAACGCCAAATTTGTTTCTTCACATCTCTTGAGGACCCTTTCCAGATTCTGCAGACAGCTATCAAATGAGTCCCCGAACAACGAGAAATCATCCATAAATACTTCCATGATGTCCTCCAAAAGATCATCAAATATGGTGGTCATGCATCGTTGAAAAGTAGCTGGAGCATTACACAGCCCGAAAGGCATCCTTCGGTATGCGAAAGTCCCGTAGGGATAAGTGAATGTAGTTTTTTCTTGATCCTCGGGTGCAATGGGAATCTGAAAATAGCCCGACATACCGTCAAGGAAGCAGTAAAAATTATGCCCAGCTAACCTTTCCAACATCTGGTCAATGAATGGTAACGGAAAATGATCCTTTCGAGTTGCGTCATTTAGCCTTCTGTAATCAATGCATACTCTCCACCCTGTGACTGTTCTGGTTGGGATTAATTCATTCCGTTCATTCTTCACTACAGTCATGCCTCCCTTCTTAGGGACCACCTGAGTAGGACTCACCCACGCACTGTCAGAGATCGGATCAATAATACCTGCATCCAAAAGTTTAACTACCTCTGCCTTCACTACCTCTTTCATGTTTGGGTTCAAACGACGTTGAGGCTGGATCACTAACTTATAATTATCTTCCATCAATATTTTGTGAGTGCAGAATGAAGGATTTATACCTTTAATATCAGAAATTTTCCAAGCAATGGCAGTCTTATGCTTCTTTAACATATTTGCTAATTTATCCTTTTGAGACACGGATAATCCCGAAGATATAATGACCGGGAGTTTTGATCCTTCGCCCAAAAATGCATACTCCAAGTGTTCTGGTAGAGTTTTAAGCTCCAAATCAGGTGGGTCTTCAATGGATGGTTGTAATCTTTTCCCCTTCTGTATATCAATTTCCTCAAACTGTTCAGATTCTTCTTCGGAAATTTCCTCTAAGCCCCCTTCTTGAATGTGTGTACCTTGTTGGGTTTCGAGATTTTCTATGCCTTCCACCCCACCTTTTTTATAGGTTTCATCGGTGACACCCAAAGAGAAAATTTCTTGCTCTTCGCCCTTATTAGAAGAATCAAATCGATGAAGGGCCTCTTCTAAACTCTCCTCTAATTCTCCGCTTGTACAACCCCGTGTTGCTTCTTCAAATTGAGTGAGTACTCTGAATAAATCACAATCTTGTCCCTCAGTAACTCCTTCTAGATCCAGGTTAACCTCCCCCACACAATAGTTTATTTCAGCTGAATTTTTCAAATAATTATGTGGAGATGATTCCTTGGTGAAACAATTCATTTTCTGCTCAACGTCTCTCACCATTCCGGTTATCTTCTCAAACAGTTCTGCTTCGTCGATCATGATTCCTACAGGGTTGATAAAGAGTAGAAACCTTAGAATAGTGGAGAATGAATGAAATGATTATGTACAAGGAAATAAAAATAAGAATAATGGAAGTAAAAGAAGTGTGAGATAGAGTGTGCGGAAAATGACCAGCGCAACAAAGTGTAACAATTCCTAAAACGCCTAACTCCCCGGCAACGGCGCCAAAAACTTGACACACCCTTGCGTGTGTACTCCGCAAGTGCACGGGTGTCGAAGTAATAAAGTACCCAAACGGGTGGGTAGTCGAATCAACAGGGAGTAGACGTAAGAACAATCACACTTTGTTAAGTAGCCAAAGATAAATCAATTGTTGTTGTGAAAGAAAATAGAATAAGAAAGAGATAGAAAGAAAGTGCTGAAAATAAAAGCTAGGGTGTAGAAATAGATCAATAAGAAGATGGGGTACTCGGACAATGCTCCCCCTAGAATCCTTGTTCCAAGTGCAAGACTTCAAGTACTCTTATTCAATAGAGATTTCAAGAGTCGTGGAATCCAAAGATACAAGGTCCCAAATCTAAGGTCAACCTTGACTAGTCCCCTACGAGGTCCCGGCGGAGAGAAGACTCTCGACACCTCACACCACGTATGACTGCGCTATGCTCTAGGGATTCCAAGTGGTAAACCCTATTCCCAACTATAGATCAATCCCTTTGGTCCAGGCGAAAGATCCCTAATCACAAATAAGTCCCGGCGGAAAGGCCTCTCTCAACGCCTAACTCTCTTTGAGATCGAAGGTAATGCTTGGAATAAGAAGGTAGGGAAAGGGGACGTGTCGCTACCTCTCAACTTACCCTCTCGACCCTCTTCAACCTTGGTTAATCTAACCCTAATGGTGATGGTCACTCGTCAAAAGGATGACTGGATTAGCCCTCAACCCTAGTGTCACTCTAGGGGAGAAACAACTAAGCACACAAGATTGAAACTCAAATTTAAACTCAAATTGAATAAAAGCATTAAAGTCAATGAAACATAGGAAACTAAGGGTTTAGAAGTCCAAGTACCCACTAGGGGCTTAGCCCTCCATGGAGCAATACAAGTTCATCAAAATAAATGAGGATAAGTGCAAGAAATCCATAAGGAAAACCCCCTTAAGCTTTGTGTTGATAGACTATGAGGGCTTCTCCTTCTTCTCCAAAGAACTCCTTCCTCCAAGCCTAGGGCACACCTCATCGAATCGAGTCGTCGAAGGCTCCCCCAATAGCTCTCCTTGGAAGAAATTGATGATGAAATCGGTAAAGAAGCACCCTCAAAGTGTAGCAAGAACCTCCTGAACCATAGCCGTCACTCCCTCTCAATTTTGGAAGAAGATTCTCCAAATAACGCTTCAGAACGGCTTTATAATTGGCCATCTCGAGTATCCACACGGGCGTGTGGATGAGCCACACGGCCATGTGGAAATTCCACACGGCCGTGTGGAAATTCCACACGCCCATGTGGAATTTCTGCCATGTGGAAAACTTCATATTAGTCCCCGATTTCGCCCGTTTCTTCTCTGGAGGTCACACGGACGGACACACGCCCATGTGAAAGGTCATGTGGCATTTCTTGATGATGATAAAACCTTGGAGAGCTTTTGAAATCTTCGAACAAATCGGAACAAGCGGGCATGACTGCTGATCGACACGGAAAGTGTGAACACCCGCAAGCGCACGGGGTCGTCAAGTAATAAACCACTCGTGCACGCACGAGTGGGTCGTATTCCCAAGGGGCCCGAGGAGCTACCTTACTCACTTCTCACATGTTGTTTAGCTCACCAATTCCATTTCAAGAGAATAAATAAGAAAGAAAACAAATAACAACTAGAGAAATTTTCTAAATAAATGCGACTGAATTAAAACACGGGAGATGCTCAGGGATGGAAAACGGTCATGGATGAGGATCCCCAAGGGGGCTACTCAAGTGAGTAGGATAATTGAGAAATTAAGTATGTGGCTAATTGGACCGAGAAAACCTAAGCTTAGGTCAAACCGATGGTCACGGCAATTGACCCCTAACCCGGTACAAGTGTTGAATAAGGAATTTCTTCCACTCAACCTCTCACACGGTTGCAAGGAGAATGATGGTTTCCTCAAGTTAGGGTTTAAACACTAGTTAGTTTTCAACCCTAGAAATGGAGGGGTACAAATACCCGATGGTCACGGCGTATTTATAAAATAATCCCTTCCAAGTTTGGTAGAGTCTATCATTAAGGCAATGGTCATGCTACAAAGTGCTACCAATAATTTGATACAACAATTAAGCACATGTACCAAAACGATTAAGAATACCAAACAAGGATCACAACAAGCCAATCATACAATAGATAACTCAAATAATCCAAAACATCACAAGTTTTGCCCCCAAGGCTCACCTACATCCGGTGACCTTGAGGTTTAGTTGTTCATGTTCCACAAATCCACCACACAAACCATGCAAATAACTAAAATAAACATGAGGAACACTCCCTCAAATGGTGAAGGCCGAATGCGGCTTGAATCCCCGGAGAAAACCTTCCGAAGACGCCACTCGAAGGGGTGGCTTCCCGTTGTCTTCAACCTCCAAACAATGAAATCTTTGAAGTGGATCCTCCAATATCTTGCTCTCCCGACCTAAGAAAGCCCGGATTTCCTCTCCTTTTGCCCTCCAAAATGGTGTGGAAATGATGTCCAAACCCTAGCCTTCTTTATCCCCCAAAAGCTCTCAAAGAAGATGAAAAAGTCCCTCTTCAAAATACCCTAGATCGCCCTTTAAACCCCAAATCCCGATGGGTAAACTTGTCAGCATACAGCCGGTATGCTAACCCCTCGGGATTTCTACTTTTCTGCCAAGAAGTCCGCGATGAGCTACAGTAACTGCTACAGTGAATGCTACAGTGCCGTTCTACAGTATCCCGTCTCGAAAACGCTGTTTTGGTGTCGAATTCGTTCCCTATCTCGTCGTCGAGTCCCCAGGGCTTCTGGCTGGCCTGAAATACAAAGATAAAGCAATTTAGACCTAAAAGGGCGTAGATTCAACAATAAGATATGAAAATAATACACAATACATACATGTAAAATACGTACTTTTAGACGTTTATCAAACATCCCCACACCTAAGCGTTTGCTTGTCCCCAAGCAAACAAACATGAAGAATAAGGGAAAGAAGATAAACGGCTAAAAATACGACCTCAGGCTCAAAATTAAAGAACTCCACAAGCACAATTGGACAGGAATCAAGAAGTGAGCTGTTCAATGGATAATGAGGTGATAATAGCTCTGGTTCATCCACAGTGCCCTATGTGTGTGTGTGCTGACTCTCACCTTGACCTCCACACCCCGGATTACCCCAGGATGACCATTCACCCCACACATAATGAAGATGGCATTAGAGTGTTAAAGACCTCCTCAATGCTCAGTTAAAATCCTTTTGTTCCTAAATACAACTCTAACTCTTAAGTGACCATAAAACAGGTTCTAGGGATCAAAATGGAAACTTTATTTCTTTTACTCACAAATATACACAAATTCTTTCTTTTCTGGGTCCGCCTAACATAGACTGCACAAAATTCTTTCAGATGGAAGCACATGCTGGCCAGGCACAAGATTCACCCTCTTAATTGATTACAATCTACATATATGCATTCATGCTTAAGAAGCAGAGGAACACTGACATAGACCCTTTTTTTATTTCGATCCCTAATAAACTACCTGCTAAAAACTTCACTTAGGTTAGAGAAAACAATAAAGGAACTTAAAAGCTTTTAAAAGTGCATTGAAGAAAGAATTTAACAAATTAATGCCAAAGTCATTAAGATGGGTTGGTTAGAGTGTACAAGGTGAAAGTGATCGTGAGCATGTATACAGGTGCACTAAAGATGAAACAGAGCTACATTAAAGTACAGGTACTATACAGCTCACTTCTATCATTCTACCAAGCTAGGAAATCCTTTAACAAAACAATCATAGCCATCATAAGTAACAAGCATGCATAAATACAAAATACTCTAAGTAAATAACCATCCCCACACCTAAAGTTGTACATTGTCCTCAATGTACCTAAGTCAGCAGAATAATATGGGGGATGACAATGATAAGCAAAGAATGGAGGTGAAAAAACTTCCCTGATTCCTTGGTGTGGTTCTCAGTTGTTCCACTTGGATCAGGAGTATATCACCTAAGGAGGGCGACACAAGTAAATCTCCCAAAATTAATAACCCTGAAAAGAGCAAGGAGCTTATCATCATTCAAAGTTTTTCAAGAGGAAAAAGAAATAAAGAAAAGAAAAGAGAGCTCCAACATAAATAACACAAGAGTTTAGTAGGGATGAGCTCTAGCTAACTCAAAAGTACAAGTCTGAACAACAAACAACGAAGAACAAAAGAATGAAAATAAACAAGGTCGTGTCATGGGTCTAAAGTGATGATGCGGCGCAAGTAGTGGCAGCAGAGGTCGATGAGGATGAGCTGCGAACAATGGTTAGGAGCTCGGATAGGTCGCACTCAATCCGCTGCTGTGCCGTGATGATCTCCCTCTGTCCTCGCTCAAGGCTCTGAATCTGCTGCTGGACCTCTGTGCCAAATGACTCAAACCTGGCGGTCAATGATGGCGAACTCTCCCCCGCATCCTGGTCAGGCTCTGACTCAGTCTCAGTGTCATGTGAGGTGCCTGGGTCCTGTGAATGTGATCATTGCCGCTGGGCAAGGCAATAACTGCTTCCCCGCTTCTCAATGATCCCAATGGAGACGAGTGTTTGTATCCCTAAGGAAGCAATAGATCCTACCACTGTCATGCCTCTGGTGTGCTCAATAAGTCCCATGCCCCGGATAAGTCGAGTGATGTAGGGTCCAGCGAAGATAGCGCCCAAACGAACAAACTTACCCTGATGGGAACTGGTCTCTGCTATTAAGTGTCCCATATGGATAGGCTGACGCTCAATGATGCTGTAAAGCATAGTCAGATCGTGGCGCGTCACTACCCCAGTAGAGTCAATTCTGCCCCTAATACTCCTAGTCAGAAGAGCATGGATAATTCGATGAGCAGGGTTTGTGAGTTGGGATGCCTTCCGTGTTCTAGAGTTAGCAGAGATGGAATGGCAATAAGATGTGTTCGCTTTCAACTGTGGGACTTCATCAATGGATTGCTTGAACGCGGATGATCGTAGTTGAGCCTCTGTATATAGCCCCAAATACACACCAATATCATCCTCCGAAACACGGTGTTTCTTTCCAAAAGCCCGAAAAGTGACATAGTTTGATTGGTGGGTGAACGGATATGCCTTGACCATTTCTATGGAGCCAAGGACTTCCAAGGTAAGTTCCTTGAATGTGGCTTCTTCAATCGAAAACAATCTATCCCAACTACCATGGGAAATGAGCTCCAACACCGTGCCATCTACTCCCAGAGTGCTCAAAGCTTCCCAATCAATCTTCCTCACCGTGCCGAACCCTTTTCGTGATAGGAGTGCGTAGCGCGTCTTGTGTTTTCCTTGGAAAATTGGGGTTCATGGACGGGAGGGGAAGGTTCCCTCCTAGGTCTCTTGGAGGCTACTTTCTTGATTGGCATCCTATAGAAACAAAATAGAGATTATCCAACTAATTTACAAGCAAAATAAGCACCAAAAAATGAAGAACCCAAGAAAAAGTGCATTGCTACAGTAATTTCGGAAAACTTTTTCAACAACTTTGCTTGTAGAAGTAGCCAAAAAATTTTACAAACTAAGAACAATACTTTGATCAACAATAAGCATTCATCAACCAACAACATCCCAAGATATTTCAGCCAAAAAAAACAAGAAAAGTCCAAAGGTTTGAGTGAGGTGCCATACTCTTGCCCTAGGGTAAGATGAGTGGATCCAAATGGTAAATCCGTCCAAAAGCTTGCTCAAATTCCAACTTTTTGTCACCAAGATGGAAAAGAGGAGGACGAGAGCAAACTAGAGCAAAAAAAATGAGTAAAAACGATGGAGAAATGAGGGAGAAACGGTTGGAAGAATGGGGAAGAAGAGTGAATAGTATAAAGCCCCAAAATTTTCCCTTTAAAGCCTCTATCGGGTGGTCTTGCCGACCATCCTTACGGCCGCAAGGATGGTCGGCAAGAAGTTCTGTTTGCACCGCTTCTTTCTCCACTCTTTCGACACATCAACCATCGATGAAACCTTGAAAAATATGGCCGGAAACATCATTTAAACTCTCAAAACATCAACATGCATGCATCTAGAACAAGAATTCTTCAAAAACCACATGACAAACAAGTTAACAAAAAGGCGAAAGAATCAAGAAAAGTGACGAAAAGCACAACTACACACGAACCACTACTAAAAACATAATTAAAAGAAGACAACACGAATAAGAAAATGAATACGGGAAATGAGAGGAACTTGGATTGCCTCCCAAGGAGCGCTTCTTTAACGTCATTAGCTTGACATGCATTACCTAAAAATTCTCATGGTGGGACAAATGGAGGGAAGTTACCTCCAATCTTTGGGACCGGGTTGCCACTTAGAAAATTCAATGAAAGACATGAGAAGACTTTAAATTTACCACTCTTTCCAAAGAATATACGATCAACCTCATCCGAAGGCAATGTGGATACCTCTCTACTCTCTTTTTGTTTCTTCTTTGATTTTCTCCACATCTTCTCAACACCCCTAATTTTCTTACCATTATTGGATGAATTACCCTCCACTTGATTAATTTGTTGTGTTGGTGGAGGAAAAAGTTCTTCCTCGACATCTTGGCACGTTAACTCATCCAAATACTCATCCAAGGGGTTTAAGGCAAGCACCTCCTGCACACAGTCAGAAACAATTACATCAGTACTATCGGTGAAATAGAGTTTATCATCATGATCAAGTGTGTGCTTCATTGCTTCAGGGAGAGTGAAGACCACTTGCTCATCTCCAACCTCAAGGTCATCTTGCCTTCTTTGACATCAATTAGGGCACCCGAAGTGTTCAGGAATGGCCGCCCTAGAATTAAGGGAACCTCAACATCATCATCCACATCTAGAATCACGAAGTCTACAGGAATGATGAGTTTGTCAACTCTGACTAGGACATCTTCAACTACTCCCCGAGGTCTTCGCACCGACCTATCTGCAAGCTGTAATGTCATTCGTGTAGGTCGTAGGTCTTCCAATCCCAGCTTCAAGAATAACTTGTATGGCATTACATTTATGCTAGCCCCAGAATCGGCTAGAGCATGCTCCGTCACTCCTTCACCAATTACACAAGGAATCACAAAACTACCTGGGTCCTTTAACTTTTGTGGAAGTGTCTTCTCTAGAATGGCCGAGCAATTCCCAGTAAGTGCAACTGTGCCTTGTTCCTCTAACTTCCTCTTATTGGTGAGAAGCTCCTTTAAAAATTTGGCATACTTCGGCATTTGAGCTAGTGCCTCAATGATTGGAATATTTATGTGGAGTTGCTTGAAGATATTGAGGAACTTCTTGAATTGGGCTTCATCTTTATCTGGCGTGAGTCTTGAGGGGTAAGGTACCACTGGCTTGAATTTGTGCTCCTTTGGAATGTTAGAATTGGGAGAGTCTTCACCAATTTTCCTCCCATTCTCCTTGGTTGCATCTTCACTCAAATTAGGGTCTTCCCGGACGGCTACCCTATCATTAGAAGCACTTGGGATCCCTTTTTCCCTTGCTTCCAACTGTTTACCACTTCTCAAAGTAACAGCTTTTAATTGCTCCCTCGGGTTGCTTTCAGTGTTGCTTGGCAAACTCCCAGAGGGTCGTTCAGATTGTCCACGAGCAAGCTGTCCCACTTGGTTCTCCAGAGATTGGATGGATGCTTGAACATTTCTCAATATGGTACCAAATTCATCCATTTTCTTTTCATTATTCACAAAGCGTGCCTCCGTGCTAATCATGAATCTGGCTAAAACATCCTCTGTAGAGTATTTCTTCTCTTGTGGGGAATGAGCTTGTTATTGGCTTCCCTGAGATTATGGAGGTCTATATTGAGATTGACCTTGAGTCCAAGAAGGATTTGAAGGGCCCCTCCATCCATAATTGTAATTGCTGCCAAACTGATTCCCTGGTCCTCTTGGTCCACCCCCAACATAATCAACTGCTTCCATCAGCGGTAATGGGGCAACAACAATAGGCCATTGTGATGTTGCATGCCTTGCCCCGCAAGTATCACATGACATAACAGCCTTAGACCCTGAATTAGACCCTAACATGAGTTGATCAACTTTTTGTGCTAGGGCGTCATACTTCGAACTATTCTTCGTGACGTGTTTCGTTAGGGCATCAATCTTAGCAGCCAAAGCTGTGGATTCAGTCACCTCGTACAACCCTGCAGCCCTTGGAAGCTTCTGTCGAGTGCTCCAATGGCACTCATTGCTGGCCATACTCTCAATTAACTCCTCGGCCTCTTCAGGAAGCTTGTTGCTCAAAGAACCGCCTGCTGCTGCATCGATGAGTTGTCTAGTAGCATAATTCAGCCCATTACAAAATGTCTGCACCCTCATCCATGCAGGGAACCCGTGATGAGGACATCTTCTTAAAAGGTCCTTAAATCTTTCATGAGCTTCGAATAGGGTCTCAGAATCTCCTTGTCGGAATGCGGAAATTTCTTGCCTTAACCTCGCTGCCTTACTCAGTGGAAAATATCAGGCAAGAAACTTCTCCACCATTTCCTTCCAAGTAGTAATCGATCCCGAAGCCAAAGAAGTAAGCCATCTATATGCTGCTGCCCTTAAACTGAAAAGAAATAATCTCAACCTTATTGCATCATCAGAAACTGAATTGATCTTGAAGGTTGAACATATCTGAAGGAACTTGGACAAGTGGGCATGCGGGTCTTCATCAGCTAGACCATCAAACTGTACTGAGTTTTGCACCATCCCAATTGTGCTTGCTTTTATTTCAAAATTATTCGCAGGTACGGTGGGGACCAACACACTAAATTCATCCCCGGCGAATTGTGGCCTTTTATAATCAGATAGAGTTCTTCTTGGCTCGGCCATAACTGTGGGCTCACTGGATTCTACCTGAGCTTCTCGTTGAATTGAACCCTCAATACCTTCTCCCAAACGACGGTGCAGTGTTCTTTCTATCTCGTTATCGGGTTCAATCAAGTTTGCTTGAATTGCTCGTGTTATAAGATGGGCACCTACACAGATTGAGGAGTCACAACGTTAGCTAACAACAAGAAATACAAAAGAGCAACAATAAAATACAAAGCTGGAATAATTACAAAATCTCAACAACCAAAAGCAAGAAAACACAAAAATAAAACAAAACACACAACAAAAAGAAAGAAAAACAAAAGAAAAAGAAAAGGCTAAATCAACAAGCTTAAAGCTTTCCAAATATCCATCGGTGAAATCCCCGGCAACGGCGCCAAAAACTTGATCGACACGGAAAGTGTGAACACCCGCAAGCGCACGGGGTCGTCAAGTAATAAACCACTCGTGCACGCACGAGTGGGTCGTATTCCCAAGGGGCCCAAGGAGCTACCTTACTCACTTCTCACTTGTTGTTTAGCTCACCGATTCCATTTCAAGAGAATAAATAAGAAAGAAAACAAATAACAACTAGAGAAATTTTCTAAATAAATGCGACTGAATTAAAACACGGGAGATGCTCAAGGATGGAAAACGGTCATGGATGAGGATCCTCAACGGGGCTACTCAAGTGAGTAGGATAATTGAGAAATTAAGTATGTGGCTAATTGGACCGAGAAAACCTAAGCTTAGGTCAACCCGATGGTCACGGAAATTGACCCCTAACCCGGTACAAGTGTTGAATAAGGAATTTCTTCCACTCAACCTCTCACACGGTTGCAAGGAGAATGATGGTTTCCTCAAGTTAGGGTGGAAACACTAGTTAGTTTTCAACCCTAGAAATGGAGGGGTACAAATACCCGATGGTCACGGCGTATTTATACAATAATCCCTTCCAAGTTTGGTAGAGTCTAGCACTAAGGCAATGGTCATGCTACAAAGTGCTACCAATAATTTGATACAACAATTAAGCACATGTACCAAAACGATTAAGAATACCAAACAAGGATCACAACAAGCCAATCATATAATAGATAACTCAAATAATCCAAAACATCACAAGTTTTGCCCCCAAGGTTCACCTACATCCGGTGACCTTGGGGTTTAGTTGTTCATGTTCCACAAATCCACCACACAAACCATGCAAATAACTAAAATAAACATGAGGAACACTCCCTCAAATGGTGAAGGCCGAATGCCGCTTGAATCCCCGGAGAAAACCTTCCGAAGACGCCACTTGAAGGGGTGGCTTCCCGTTGTCTTCAACCTCCAAACAATGAAATCTTTGAAGTGGATCCTCCAAGATCTTGCTCTCCCCACCTAAGAAAACCCGGATTTCCTCTCCTTTTGCCCTCCAAAATGGTGTGGAAGTGATGTCCAAACCCTAGCCTTCTTTCTCCCCCAAAATTTCTCAAAGAAGATGAAAAAGTCCCTCTTCAAAATGCCCTAGATCGCCCTTTAAACCCCAAATCCCGATGGGTAAACGGGTCAGCATACAGCCGGTATGCTGACCCCTCGGGATTTCTACTTTTCTGCAAAGAAGTCCGCGATGAGCTACAGTAACTGCTACAGTGAATGTTACATTACCGTGCTACAGTATCCCGTCTCGAAAACGCTGTTTTGGTGTCGAATTCGCTCCCCATCTCGTCGTCGAGTCCCCAGGGCTTCTGGCTGGCCTGAAATACAAAGATAAAGCAATTTAGACCTAAAAGGGCGTAGATTCAACAATAAGATATGAAAATAATACACAATACATACATGTAAAATACGTACTTTTAGACGTTTATCAACTGAACCCGATTTACATGTATGTATTGTGTATTATTTTCATATCTTACTGTTGAATCTATGCCCTTTTAGATCTAAATTGCTTTATCTTTGTATTTCAGGCCAGCCAGAAGCCCTGGCGACTCGACGACAAGATGGGGAGCGAATTCGATACCAAAACAGCGTTTTCGAGACGGTATACTGCAGCACGGTACTGTAGCATTTACTGTAGCTCATCGCGGACTTCTTGGCAGAAAAGTAGAAATCCCGAGGGGGCAGCATACCGGCAGTATGCTGACCCGTTTACCCATCGGGATTTGGGGTTTTAAGGGCGATCAAGGGCATTTTGAAAGGAACTTTTGGCATCTTCTTGGAGAGCTTTTGGGGGAGAAAGAAGGCTAGGGTTTGGACATCATTTCCACACCATTTTGGAGGGCAAAAGGAGACGAAATTCGGGTTTTCTTAGGTGAGGAGAGCAAGATCTAGGAGGATCTACTTCAAAGGCTTCATTGTTTGGAGGTTGAAGACAACGGGAAGCCACCCCTTCGAGTGGCGTCTTCGGAAGGTTTTCTCCGGGGATTCAAGCGGCATTCGACCTTCACCATTTGAGGGAGTGTTCCTCATGTTTATTTTAGTTATTTGCATGGTTTATGTAGTGGATTTGTGGAACATGAACAACTAAACCCCAAGGTCACCGGATGTAGGTGAACCTTGGGGGCAAAACTTGTGATGTTTTGGATTATTTGAGTTATCTATTGTATGATTGGCTTGTTGTGATCCTTGTTTGGTATTCTTAATCGTTTTGGTACATGTGCTTAATTGTTGTATCAAATTCTTGGTGGCACTTTGTAGCATGACCATTGCCTTAGTGCTAGACTCTACCAAACTTGGAAGGGATTATTGTATAAATACGCCGTGACCATCGGCTATTTGTACCCCCTCCATTTCTAGGGTTGAAAACTAACTAGTGTTTCCACCCTAACTTGAGGAAACCATCATTCGCCTTGCAACCATGTGAGAGGTTGAGTGGAAGAAATTCCTTATTTAACACTTGTACCGGGTTAGGGGTCAATTGCCGTGACCATCGGGTTGACCTAAGTTTAGGTTTTCTCGGTCCAACTAGCCGCATACTTAATTTCTCAAATATCCTACTCACTTGAGTAGCCCCCTTGGGGATCCTCATCCATGACCGATTTCATCCCTGAGCATCTCCCGTGTTTTGATTCAGTTGCATTTATTTAGAAAATTTCTCTTGTAGTTTGTTTCTTTCATTTCCTTTCTATTCTCTTGAAAATGGAATCGGTGAGCTAAACAACAAGTGAGAAGTGAGTAAGGTAGCTCCTCGGGCCCCTTGGGAATACGACCCACTCGTGCGTGCACGAGTAGTTTATTACTTGACGACCCCGTGCGCTTGCGGGTGTTGACACTTCCGTGTCGATCAATACGTTACTCTCAAATATTCTAACATTCGTGAACATGAATTTAACATCTTTTTCAATTGATTGCATATATATAGATAGATGGATCATGTGAAAGAATATTAATTCTGAAGAATAGATTTAGCTTGCTGTTTTTTATGGTATTAAAATGTTTAGGTTGTTCCATGGTTAACTAGTGTGATCAAAATTTTAAACAAAAACATAAAATTTTTAAACGATAACTATAAAATTTAAACGTTAAAACAAATATTTAAACAGAAACATAATAATTTAAACGGAGAAGACAGTTTTTAAATGAAAACTTGATTGAGTTAAACAAAGACTGTGATAATTAAACAATAACGCAAAAAAAATGCACACTCGTATGCATGAAAGGTCAGACATGATCTGATTGGGCGGTATTTTTTCCACCATTTGCAAGGCAAAAATGGAATTTCATAACATGAACCCACTTGAAATAACTGATAGGGGGTGAAAGGGAATGTAAATTATAAAGGAAGAGTTGTCCGGGGTGTGCAAAAGTTAGAGGGGATTTTTAGGATGTTTTGAAATTCCCGAGGGATGAACAGTAATTTTTTTTAATTTTGAGTTTTTTACAAATGAACACTTTACTAAAAAAAACAAACACTTTACAAAAAAAATTAACGACCATGTCAAAATTGCTGTTGGCATTTTGTGTTTTTCATTTTAAAAAACTTCAACCAAGGGAAATATGTATTTGTGGTGTTGGTACAGAAAACAAAGGTAGGATGCAAAATAATTAACAGTCAGTTTTCCTCAGAAACAGATGCTGCAAGAGATATTTGAAGATATCAGCATTGAATGCTAAAGTCGAGAGCGGCTCCTATTGGTAGTCAACAATATTCTCAAACCGAAACCGTCATTTACTAAAAGAAAAATTAATACACATTCAAGTTAAATGCAGGAAACAAACAAACAAACACAAGACACCTCTGTACCAACCTTGAAATCGAAAACAATTGCGACTGTTTCTTTCCCAAGGTCACCGTTTCTTACCGAAACTCGCCGTTTATGCATGCATCCTGCGACGCGTGCGCTCACTTTAACGGCATCCACTTTCTTTTCTTAGTTCATAAGCAAACCAAAACCGATGCCTTCACCTACTCCATCCCCATTTCCGTCTCTCTCCCTCTCTACACCAATGACTTTTGAAACTTTTTCTGTCCCTCTTTCTTATAACAGTACTTTTCAACGGGTCAACGATGGTGAAGTACCTCTTGATGATGGTTATTATCATGACCAAGTTCTTCAACAGGTTCTTCTTGAGCAGCAGAGACAAGAAACTGACCAACTTATTCATCTGGAGGTATGAGTTGTCGTTAATTTATCTCTTCAATTTTAATATGGAGAAAAATATCGTGTTCCTCATGGTGAAAACAGTACACAAGGCTTTCAGTGGCACTGAAGCAGCAGAGAAAGGAACTCATAGAGTTTCTTTTCAAAATCCTAGAGGATAAAAATCAGGAGATAGAGATAGCCAAGAAGAGGTGCGAGGAACTGGAAGATTGTTTGAAGAGAGGAGAGGCCGACGTTAGTAAGTTGAAGAGGGTCTCAAAGGAAAATGAAGCAGTGGCTTTGTCTTTTAACAGTACCTTGAGGAAGATTCAAATTCCTGCTTTCTCTTCTTCCAAGATTTCTTTCGGAGACGAAGAGTGCACAATGGCTTGCAAGAGATGCAGTGCATGCGGATTTCGGGATTCGTGCTTGATGTTTATCCCATGCATGCATGTGTGTGCATGCAGGGAGTGTGGGCTTCATCTCCAGGTTTGCCCTCTCTGTGGTATTACCAAGAGAAAGAGCATGGAGGTTTTCTTTCATCTTTGAGAAGGTTATTTTTATTTTTTATTTTTCTTGTATGGAAGCATGAAATGGGATTGTGCTTGTTTTATGGACTATTTGGGTGGACATGCATGTAGCCTGTTCAGGTAGAGGATTTTCTTGAGTGAAATGCCAGCAGTATTCCCTTGTGTTTTGTTTTAATTTGGCAATGGGTTTGCCGTTTGACAGCACTATATACCACATGGTGGTAGTGATGGCTGGAAAGTGGGGGCACGCTTTTCTGGGAATTGGGTTTCGTTGTTGATTGGCCGTCGAGGGCATTCTTCGTTGTACCAGCAGGAGGTACCGGTGAATGTGGTCGTCTCCGTGAAAGTGAGGGGAATGAAATGCGTGGTGGACGCTTTTCTCTCACTTGATTAAAGTTAGTTCGTGGTGCTCTAGGTTGCTGTTATACATCAGTGTCATGAAACTTCTTATGGACTTGACTAAAGTTAGCCCTGGCTGTTTTGTATATTTTCTTTTTTATTTTTTTTTTGTATTCTTTATTAAAAAAAAAAGACACTTTTAAGGGCTATATGCTAAAACAACATATATAACTTTACAAAATTGAGTATAAAAACTTATGACCCAACTAGAAATTACAGCCAACCTCAACAACAAACTTCATGATCCACTTTGAAATATCTAAACCATTTTGAAACAGAGATATTGAGGTGACAATTTACTTTGCTTTGCTAGTCTGCTTGTGATTTAGTTCCAATCTCCAGGGATACTATATCAATGGTGCGATATCCTAGCTCAATCCTCATCTCAATACTGTAAATATGTCTTCTACGCTTCCAAATAGCTTTATCTCCATTAGAATATTGGATTTATGAAATGGCCTTGAAAAAGAGATGGTCTTATTAATTCTTAAGTTCCATTCCTTTGCTCATGTAAGATTGATTTCTAGCGCTAATAACTCCGTTTCTAGGCTTGTTCTTGTGTCTGGTTTACAACACCATGCAACGTGAAATTTTCAATTAGAACCAATTAAAACAAAGTCTGCCCTACCTCTGTTGTCCTTGCTATTCCATGATGCATCCATAAATAGAGCTGTCTTTGGACTTATCGGCACAATGATTCATGAAGAAATTCTGCATTTGGTGCTCTAGGCTGCAAGAGTATTCAGACACTTGGCACATGGCTACCTGAGCTATTCCATGATTATCACGTTGAGAGCCTCTAAATAGTAGATTGCGTTGTGCCTTCCAGATGGGGTAAATGATTGTAGCCATAATAGAGGCCCTATATTTATCCAGATCAAGCTCTTGAGCAAGAGTTGCATCCCTGTAATTTTCTCATCATCATTCCAAACCCATTTTGCCTTGAAAACATTGGAAGAAGAAAGAAGATGTTCTCCTTTTCAAAACGAAAAAATAGACAAGGAGTGTTGCAATCTAAATTTAAAACATATAGGTATTAAAAGATTTTGATTCCGCCATGCATCATCAACCAAATGAAGAATTTAGTGTGTTAAGGGCCCAAATGTTTTTCTAGCCATCATAAGGGGAACCATTCGAATTCAAAGTTTTATAGAAAGAGTACACTATAGTGCAATCTTGCACCTATTGGAGTGTAGAAGTCAACCTCAGCAAATTTCTTTTCCTAAGCTCACCTTACTTCCTTCAATTATATTATTGACTTTGTATTGCTCCATGGAGAGCTAAACCCCTAGTGGGTACTTAGACATATAAACCCTAGGATTTCTTTGTTTCATTGACTCTTATTGCTTTACTTTTAATTGAGATTTAATTTGAGTTTCATTCTTGT
This sequence comes from Dioscorea dumetorum, assembly GCA_902712375.1. Classification (NCBI taxonomy): domain Eukaryota; kingdom Viridiplantae; phylum Streptophyta; class Magnoliopsida; order Dioscoreales; family Dioscoreaceae; genus Dioscorea; species Dioscorea dumetorum. The sequence goes on along the minus strand of CACTHL010000128.1, from coordinate 8,989,100 downwards.
GTGCTTATTTGATTTTCCCTTAGAGTGACATTAGGGTTGAGAATGTAATCTAATCATCTTTTTTACGAGTGACCATTACCATTAGGATTAGATTTGCCAAGATTGAAAAGGGTTGAGAGGGTTTGTCTAGAGGTAGCGAAACGTCCCCTTTCCTCTCCGGTGTGATTCATCCTACCTCTTTATTCCAAGAGCTTTTAGAAATCACAAAGAGAGTTAAGCGTAGAGACTCCTCTACGTTGGGCCTTATTTGTGATTAGGGATCTTTCGCCTAAACCAAAGGGTTTGATCTAGGATTGGGAATAGGGTTTATCACTTGGAATCCCTAAAACTTAGAGTAGTCATACGTGGTGTGAGGCGTCGAGAGTTTCCTCTCTGCTAGGTCCTCATAGGGGACTAGTCAAGGTTGACCTTAGATTTGGGGCCTTGTGTCTTTGGATGTCCACAACTCTGTGAATCTCGATTTGATAAGAGTAATTTGAGTCTTGCACTTGAAACTAGGATCTTAGGGGGAGCATTGTCTGTGTACCCCATCTGCATCTTGATATTTTCCTTCACTCTAGCTATTACTTTTAGTCCTTTATTTCTATTTAATTACTTTCCTTTGATCTCTATGACAAATGATTTCTTCTCGACTATTTTGCAAAGTGTTTTTGTTACTAACATATACTTCCTCTGGATTCTACTACCCACCCTTGGGTACTTTATTACTTTGACACTAGTGCGCTTGCGGAACACATACTCAAGGGCGTGTCACCGATTAGCAGAAGCCATGAAGAAATCGGTGAGTTTTGATGATGCATGTTACTTTTGTGATGTTACTGATACACTTGTTGAAGAATGCATGCAGGAATTAATTCAGCCTCATCACTTTGAAGGCTGGCAGAATAGAGCCAAGGAGGAAGCAATGTGCTCAGTTTATAACAGTGTGATGGGGCACTAGATCACTCGGAAATCCTAATGGATGAAGAGTCGTCACCTCTAAAGAAAGCTTTCTGGAGGTAGATGTGTTCGTGTAGTCATCGCTAGCACCAATCTGGAGGAAAAAGAAGTGCACCAGTTCAAAACGACGACATTACTCCAAAAGCAAGCAACACCCAACTCCGAACCTCAGGTAAGGAGGTTATCTGTAAGGGTTGATGACCTTACACTTGGTCAGCGGGCATACAGTATCACATAGACCAAGCCACGAGGGCGCACAGCTGCGTGGATTTGGTAGCGCGCGCAGGTGGCGCGGCGCTGGTGTTGTGTCGGGACCAAGGGCGGGTGAAATACCCCGCATGATCATGGACCGAGGCCGTGAGGCGCGCGCGCGCTGGACCGTGGGCGTGCGCGTGGCCGGTGAGCGAGTGGGGCAGGCGCGCCCCTTACCAAGAGTCAAGTGTCGCAGGACTTCATCATGCAAGAGTGTTGGATCTCTCGCAAGTCTAGGCGGGGCGGGACACTTGATCAGGCCGGTTGACCGAGAGCTGATTCCGGATCTGACAAGGATTTACACAGGCGTATGCAAGTAGGCACGTGGCCGGGAGCGTTGCCGAGCCAGGGGCGAGGATGGCACGCGGTATTACCGCGCGTGACCGGTACTGCTACGCGCTGTGACCAAGGGTGGCTGGTTAAAGCTACAGTCGAGTCAGAGGACACTGCAAGCTAAGTGAAGTCAGGGTATTCACGCCAGGCCGGTATTGAGCATGGGGCTCAATCAACCTTGGATTTGGGGTAGCTCTTGTAATAGGGTCAAATGTGTCTTTGGGAGAAGACAAGGCCACTTGGTGTTGGTTTTGGCCATGGTTGTAAACATTTCTCAATCTAAGAGAGTTTTATGTTTTTCTCTCTCAAAATGGGTTTCTTTGTGTCGTGTTTCTCGTTCCGACGTGTATTCCGGATTTGCTCGCTTCATCTTATTTCCGCTATACTTTGTAATGCAAACAGGATTAACGTACTGTTCTTGCAAGGGAAGGCTGACCTGTCGCTATGGTGCATGTCAGGTGCCGCACGGCCGCAGCTGATCGGTTGGGGCTGTGACAGTTGGTATCAGAGCCACGAGTTCGTGGCGTGAAGCGAAGCGCGAGAAGACACAGAAGTGAAGACGGTGGAGATGGCGACTAGCAAGAAGGATCGTTTGGATCGCCTTGAGGAGACAGCGGAGCGCTTGGAGAACGTCGTCGGGAGTGTCGATGATCAGCTCATGAACCTGTCGAAGATGGTCGAAGACCTTGCGATGGGATATCGCGAGAGCCAGAAGACTGTTGAAGTCCTGAAGACGAAGGTGCAGTTTCTGGAGGCAGAAGTCGGCCAACTCAAGGAAGCTAGCGCTTCACCGGTCTCGTGGGAGGCGCCCACGAGAGTGAAGGTCCCCGAACCTTCCCCATTTGATGGCGCAAGGAGTGCCAAGACGCTGGAGAACTTTCTTTGGGATGTGGATCAGTACTTTAAGGCTGCAAGGGTGCCGGGCCATGAGCAAGTCCCGTTGGTCGGGATGTACCTTACTGGCGATGCGAAGCTATGGTGGCGAACGCGTCAGCAGGAAGATGCTCAGGCGGGTCGGACAAGTTCGAACTCGTGGGTCGAGTTGAAGAAGGAATTGCGGGAGCAATTCTTGCCTGGCAACACTGCTTGGGTAGCTCGCACAAATCTGAAGGAGCTACGGCAGACAGGCACTGTCCGAGAGTACGTGAAGGAGTTTTCATCACTGATGCTGGATATCAGGGACATGTCCGAGGAGGACAAGTTGTTTAACTTCCTTACGGGACTCCAGAGTTGGGCCCAGATCGAGGTACGGAGACAGGGCGCGAAGGACCTGACCTCCGCGATCATTGCAGCTGAAGCACTGGTGGACTTGCAAACCTTACCCGGTGGAGAGGGTGAGAAGGCGAAGTTCAGATCCAAAGACAAGAAGCCAGTTGAGAGAGGGACCGGAGATGGGTTCCTAAGGTGGAAGCCCACCGGTCAGGCCAGATGGAATAGACCCAGGGATAATGGAAGAGCAGCGAGTGGTTCAGGCAAGATGAGTGGATGTTTCATCTGCAAAGGACCACATATGGCAAAGGATTGCCCTAAGCGTGAGAAGTTGGTCGCGCTTAGAAATAAGTCAGAAAGCGATTCGGAGGACCCGGCAAGGATGAGTCCTTTACAACTGTTGGGTGCCTAGAAGACTGTCAAGAGTGACAGGGCGGTGGATTCTCTGATCTATGTGGAGCTGACCTTGAATGGAAGGGCCATACAAGGGAGGGTGGATACAGACGCAACTCACACTTTCATCAAGAAGGATGTGGCGACTCGGTGGGGACTGCGCGTAGGGACGCACACGAGCCGAGCGGAAGCAAGTCAACTCTCAGGCACAGGCGGTGACTGGGAAGATCTGCTGGCGGTCACATTAGATGATGTCAAGTTGTTACCGGGGATAGAGGTCCTCAAGTCTGTGAAGGCCACTGTTGTTCCACATTTGGGTGGTCTTCCTATGGATGAGAAGAACCCATGCTTTGTAGCGGGAGTGGCTGCAAAGGAGAAGAAAGGGAAGAAACCGACGCTTTCTGCGCACCAGAGGGTGCAAGGGCTGGGTTATGGAGAACTCAGTTATGTTGCTGCTGTATTGGAAGTGCAGGATGATCTGGTGAGTGATCTACCTTCAGTTGTGGCTGAAGTCTTGACGGAGTTTCAAGACGTGGTGCCGCCGGAACTACCCCATGAACTCCCACCCCGGCGGGCAGTAGATCACCAGATTGACCGGGCTGCGAACCCCTGCCCGGGCTGCCTATGTCACACTTGGAGTTGACAGAGTTGAGGATATGACTCACAAAGCTTGATAATGGCTTCATTTAGCCAGAGGGCATGCGCTGGTGTTGTTCCAAAAGAAGCGGGAGTGCTCTCTTCGACTGTGCGCGGACCGCCGAGCGGTGAACCAAACACGGTGTTTGTGGTGAATCCTATGGTGGATCACATTGTTCACTTGAAGCAGGAATTATCAAGATGGAGGGAGTGACAACTGTAGTGAAGTTGGAGAAATATCATTTCTCGGGGTGAAGTCCGTATGGTCGGGCTAAGGTGGCGGTGGTTTTGGACTGGCCTGCACCGTCCAAAGAAGGTCGTGCCGTTCACCGAGTTGTTGAAGAAGGACCAGCCGCGGGGCTGGACCGAGAGGCAACAGACTCTATGTGCCGAAAGGAGGGAAGATTCGGCAGAAGCTCTTGGGAGAGCATCATGATGTTCCATGGGCGGGACATCCCGGTCGTGAGCGAAGGAAGACCTTGCTCACAAGACATTGTTATGGGCCGGATATGGGCGAAGGCTTTGAAGCATATGTGAAGACGCGTTTCGTGTGCCAACAAGACAAGTCGGAAAGAAGACGGGAGGCCTGTCTTCTCCAGCCGTTGAGTGCTCCGGAAAAACCATTTTTCTCCGGATTTTCCTAAGGTGGAAGAGATGTCAACAGTGATGGTGGTCGTGGACCGAGTCACAAGGTATGCGGTATTCATACTCGCACCGGTAGTGTGTTCAGCAGAGGTGGCTGAGCTGTTCCTGAAGCATGCGGTGAAGCACTTTGGGGTACCGGGAGACATCATAAGCGATCGAGGTGTTCGCTTTACTGGGCGGTTCTGGACGGCGTTGTTCGAGTTGTTGGGCACAGAGTTGAAGTTTTCAACAGCGAATCATCCGTGGACGGATGGGCAGACGGAGAGGATCAATACTCTGTTGGATGAGTATCTCCGACACTATGTTTCAGCTTCGCGGAAGAATTAGCTAAGTCTGGTTGATGTGGCGCAGTTTAGCTACTTTATCGGTCTTCATCAACGGAGAGAAATCCGTTTGAGCTTGCGTATGGATACCAACCTATTACTCCTTCAAAAGATGGCGAAGAGGAGGACATGAGGAGAATGTCCTGCCGCGTATCATTTTGCTATTGATCGGCAAGAGATGATGGAGAGTGCTCGGGATAGCCTCGCAAGGCGGCTCGCCAGGATGAAGAAGTATGCAGATCAAGGGAGACGTCCTTTGGAGTTCCAAGTAGGGGACAAGGTTTGGTTGAAGCTCACTCCACAGGTGTGGAAGAAGTTACATCAGGAGGATGTACACAAAGGCTGAATCATGTGGTATGATGGGCCTTTCGTTATTGTCCAGCGGCTGGACAACCCCACGGATTCATCGAAGGCAAAGAAGAGTCGGGCTCCGCCGACTATTCGCGAGGAGTTCAGCAGGGTGGCTGAGCGGATCCTAGACCGAAGAGTAGAAGGCCAAAGCAAGAAGAACCGCAGGGTGTTCTTCCTTGTCCAATGGAAGGACTTGCCTATGTCAGAGGCAAGCTGGGGGCGCGATACTACTCTTTGGCAGTTCAAGGAGTTGGTGGAAGACTTCTTGAGTTCGAGACCGACGAGGACGTCGGGTTCAACTAGTGGGGGTGGTTTGTAAGGGTTGATGACCTTACACTTGGTCAGCGGGCATACAGTATCACATAGACCAAGCCACGAGGGTGCACAGCTGCGTGGATTTGGTAGCGCGCGCAGGTGGCGCGGCGCTGGTGTTGTGTCGGGACCAAGGGCGGGTGAAATACCCCGCATGATCATGGACCGAGGCCGTGAGGCGCGCGCGCGCTGGACCGTGGGCGTGCGCGTGGCCGGTGAGCGAGTGGGGCAGGCGCGCCCCTTACCAAGAGTCAAGTGTCGCAGGACTTCATCATGCAAGAGTGTTGGATCTCTCGCAAGTCTAGGCGGGGCGGGACACTTGATCAGGCCGGTTGACCGAGAGCTGATTCCGGATCTGACAAGGATTTACACAGGCGTATGCAAGTAGGCACGTGGCCGGGAGCGTTGCCGAGCCAGGGGCGAGGATGGCACGCGGTATTACCGCGCGTGACCGGTACTGCTACGCGCTGTGACCAAGGGTGGCTGGTTAAAGCTACAGTCGAGTCAGAGGACACTGCAAGCTAAGTGAAGTCAGGGTATTCACGCCAGGCCGGTATTGAGCATGGGGCTCAATCAACCTTGGATTTGGGGTAGCTCTTGTAATAGGGTCAAATGTGTCTTTGGGAGAAGACAAGGCCACTTGGTGTTGGTTTTGGCCATGGTTGTAAACATTTCTCAATCTAAGAGAGTTTTATGTTTTTCTCTCTCAAAATGGGTTTCTTTGTGTCGTGTTTCTCGTTCCGACGTGTATTCCGGATTTGCTCGCTTCATCTTATTTCCGCTATACTTTGTAATGCAAACAGGATTAACGTACTGTTCTTGCAAGGGAAGGCTGACCTGTCGCTATGGTGCATGTCAGGTGCCGCACGGCCGCAGCTGCTCGGTTGGGGCTGTGACATTATCCATGGTGGAGGAACCACGTAAGGTAAGCATCTTGGTTGTGTCAAGTTAGAGACATTAAACAAGCGCTTAATTGGAGGCAACCCAAGTTCTTTTTCATATTTTCTTCTTTTCCTTTTGCTTTTGTTATTCTTTGTTTTAGTTGTGTTTGGTTGTCTATTTTCTTACTGATTCCAGTGGTAAATGTTCATGTCTAAAGTCCATGCTAGAAATCATTGTTTCAAGGCATGTGTTTTAGAGCGGGGGAGGCTCTACTAGAATTCCAGGGACACTTGCAGGCATAATACGCCCGTAAGTCCGGTGGTAATGCCCTTCCAGAGATGCTTACGATTTGGCTTACGGCTTGCAAAGGTTGGGCAGAGAATTCCAGAGAACCTTGCGGATGAAGTTTACGCCGCTAAGCACTATCGTGAGTGGCAGACAAAGAGCCTTACGGGGTATATCAATAGCCACTTACAGCCCATAATCTTCTAGACAATTCTTTTCAGAAGACCTTACAGGGTTAGTTACGGCAGTAAGAGGAGCCCGTAATTGAAAGATAGAGGGGCTTACGCCTCTATCATTCAAATCCTTTATGGCCCGTAAACTCTGAGGAGAAGAAGGTGAAACACCTTATGAGGCTGTCCTTACGGCCGTAAGAACCCTCTTATAGAAATTCTAGAGAACCTTACAATCTAACTTACACCCATAAGCTAGCCGTAACTAGTTAGGTTTAAGGCCCCGCCGTGCATATCTTCTGTTTGTTATTTGCTTTTAATCTCTTTTCTCTTTTGTGAAAGTTTAGTGTATGAACCGGGGGAGTTCATCTCAATTGGCTAGCCACGATCCGGATATTGAGCTCACATTTCATCGGAGATTGAGGCAAGTCAGTCTGAGGGAATCTGGGTCAGTTGAGATCAGTATAGAAGTAGACCAGAAATAAGTTATGGTTGTAATCAAAGAAGTATTTCAGACTAGGCACGGCAAAACCATGAGGGATCTGGATTAAGTATTGTTCGCCCTCCTGTCATAGCAAACAATTTCAAACTTAAGCCTAACTTTATTTAAATGGTTTAACAGATGTGTTAGTTCGATGGTTTTCAAGATGAAGATCCTTATGCTCATCTGACGAGTTTCTTGGAAAATTGTGATACGTTTAAGGCGAATAATGTGTCCGAGGATGCGGTGCGCCTTAGGCTATTCCCATTTTCAGTGCGAGGAAGGGCCAAGCAATGGCTAAGTTATTTGTCAACGGATTCTATCACTTGTTGGGCACGGTTAGCAGAGAAATTCCTCGCCATATATTTCCCTCTAGCAAAGATCACCAAGTTAAGGAGCGACATCTCCTCCTTCCGACAGTTAGAGTCTGAAACCTTATATGATACTTGGGAGAGATATAAGGATATGTTAAGAAAATGTCCACAGCATGGGATCGTTGAGTAGATGCAGATACAGATTTTTTACAATGGGTTAAACATTGCCACTAAACAAATGCTTGATGCGGCAGCTGGAGGCTCATTGTACAACAAGAGACTTGAGGAAGCACAGAATTTGATCGAAGACATGGCTTCCATTGGATATCAGTGGTGTTCTAAAAGGAACAAGCCAGTGAAGACTTCTAGCATTTATGAGGTGGATGCACTGATCACTCTGGCAGCACAAGTTGTAGCCATTTCTAAGCGGTTGGATACCATGCAAGTACAGCTACCCAATTCTGTTTTGAGTTCTGACAGTTGCGGGAGTCAAGCTAGACCTAGTTACTCTTTTGAGGGGGGTCCGGGTAACGAGCAGGTTGATTTCATTGGGCAGAACCAGCGGTACCAAAATAACTCCTACAGCAGCACATACAATTCGGGGTAGAGGAACCACCCGAATTTCTCTTAAAGGCAGCAGACACAAGGGCAGCAGCACCCCCAGCCACCATACCAAACACAACAGCAGCAGCAACTCTAGTTTTCTAGAGGTCCTCAAGAGAATAGAGGCCCTACACTTGAGACCCTTTTGGCGAGGTATATCCAATTCACTGACACTTGTCTTTCAGGGCATGAAGAATCAATGTGCAACCAACAAGCATCTCTCCAAATCTTGGAGCATCAAGTAGCGCAGATTGTCAATTCTCTCGCCGAACGGCCCCAGGGTTCATTATCAAGTGATACGGAAGTCAACCCTCTGGAGTCACTCAAAGCAGTAACACTGAGAAGTGGCAAGGAACTGGAATTGATACGCCCCTTGCGTATCCGCAAGTGCACGGGTCGTACAAGTAGTAAAGTGTATCCGTAAGGTCGGGTAGTCGAATCCACAGGGACAGTTGTAGCTTCTAATACTAACGGGTAGCTTAATATCTAATCAACCAAAGAAAGATGGATTGTGACTCAAGGTTGAAATTAAGGAGATTGAGGGAGAGAATTGCACAAAGGGGAATGTAAGGATTGACTCGATGGAGGAGATGGGGCCCCGGGGTTGGACTTTTGACGTTCACTAACTCGTTCTTTCTCAGTATTTATCAGAGATGTCTTCAGTTCTAAATCTAGTTATGCTAAAAGAGTGTTGCTTCCAACGCTACCGAGCTCTAAGTTGAAATCTTACTGCTTGTAACTATCAATCATGATTCACAAACCTAGATAAGAAAAACTAACTTCCAAGCATTCAAGCACTAAACAACACACAAGATAACCAATAACTCAGATTTATTGTAAGGAACAAGATACTCATAAATGCTGCAAGTAAAGATAAAGAGTTCAAGCTACAACGTCATACAAACAATCCCGGGGTTCCCTTAAGAGTTTAGCCCCTCATGACAATAAACAACAAGTACAATGCCAAAGAAATTGAAATACAAGAAGTTAAAAACTCCCTAATTTCTTGCATCCTTGTGGTTGTCCGAGGATCTACAATGTTGTATAATCTCCTCCCGATCGGCCTACCATAGGCGTGACATTCCTTTGATGACGAGGAGGATGAACCCCCAAAGCTCTCTCCTCTTTCCTCCCTTCGTTCGCCCACCAAAAGTCCCCCAAAAACCTAAGGTTTTAGGGTTTTAATGTTTTTCCGATGTGAGCACGGGCGTGTTGAAGCCATGCTTCAAGCCGTGCAGATTACGGCCAAATAAAACTCTTGAAACTCAAATTCCCGTAATATGCACGGGGTACATCACCGGCGTGCTGAGGGCGTGTTGAGGGTTTGCACGATCGTGCTCAGCGAACTCAAATTGTGCTGACTTTGGCTGAATTCTCCTGCAATCTGCACGGGGTATAGCACGGGCGTGCTTAGGCCGTGTTGACCTTGATGAGGTTTCTTCCAAGTCCTTTCGCTTCTAAAGTCATTCCCAATCACTTCTTCTTGCTCCAGGACTTCGATATCTGCATGAAAAACCAAGAATACCTCAAATAGCACTGAATTGGGAGAATTAAAGCCAAAAGACTCAATAATGATGAGGGTAAAGTATAATATATATATATATATATATATATATATATATATATATGAAATGCACTCATCAAATACCCCCAAACTTGAATTGTTGCTTGTCCTCAAGCAACCTTAATCCCCTAATAAAGTGATGAGTGCATGACCTCTTATCTCAACGAATTAAGAGAGTTACTGAAGCTTAAAGAGTCTCTAAGAACTAGTGTCTTAGTCAATTGAAAGCTTATAAAAAATTTTACTCTTACTCCGTACTACTTTGTGTGTGTGTCCCCTTCTGGAGTATGTCAAAACTGTTCTTGAGGGGGCTAGTACAAGCTCTTACTTTTCACTGTGTTCACTGCTGACTCCTAAACTGGGTAGTAGCTTCATACACCCTAGAGGCTGCCATTTCACTTGGTAGGTCATCAAAAATGACATTTCTGATGCCTAAGATCCGACTACTCAAGTGCGACTTTCACTTTTTCTAAAGTGATAGCTCTTTCTACCATCTTTCTCACAAAATTGACAGGGTATCCCAAAAAGGGATCCGACTTGTCACAACATTCTTTTCTTTTTCTAATTTTTCAAATTTCTTTCCATGTTCCTTCTTATTACTTGAGTTTGGAGGCTCTAGCTCAAGAGAAAAATTGAAGGGTAAAGAGAAAGACCCGGTGGCATAATACAAGCCCACTTTGCCTTATCCTGCGACGCTCAAGAAAGACCAACAAGAGGCGCAGTTCAAAAAGTTTCTGGTGATGTTCAAGACCTTGCATATAAATGTCCCCTTTGTAGAAGCTCTTTCACAAATGCCCAAGTGCGCCAAATTTCTTAAAGAGCTTCTGACTAACAAAAGGAAGCTAGAAGCAGTTTCAACGGTGACATTAAGCGAAGAATGTTCAGCGATCATCTCTAACAAAATCCCCAAGAAAGAGAAGGATCCCGGAGGTTTCATCATCCCATGTACAATTGGGGGATGAATGATCAGAAGACCTTGGCTGACTTTAGGGTGAGCATCAATCTAATGCCATTGAAAATTTTTTAGAAGTTGGGACTGAGGGAACTCAAGCCAACTCAGATGACGCTCCAACTTGCTGATCGCTCCACTCGCCGACCTTTGGGAATTGTAGAAGATGTCTTGGTGAAAGTTGACAAGTTTATATTCCCGGTGGATTTTGTTATTCTAGACTTGGATAAACGGGCTGAGGTACCTCTGATTTTTGGGCGACCATTCCTCGCTACTTCACAAGCAATCATTGATGTGAAGGATGGTCGCCTAACATTAAGGGTCGGTGATAAGTGCTTGCATGTACATATTATTTGAGATGTTTTTCCATGCATGAGCATCACATTTTTCAGGTTATTTTTCTCATTTCGTGTGTTTTTGTGTTCTTTCGTGCAATTAGGGTTGTGAAGAAGGTTTATGTGAAGAAAAGCAAGATTAGGTCATAATGGTGCCATGTGGAGCTCTTTTGTGCAAATACAAAGCTCAAGACACAAATCGGGTTCAAACGAGGGGGTATGTGCCAACTTCTAAAGGCTTCAAGACAATTCTTGTAGAAGGACACGAAGGCAGTCATGCTCGCTTGTTCGGATTTGTTCAAAGATTTCAAAAGCTCTCCAAGGGTTTTTCATCATCAAGAAATGCCATATGACCTTTCACATGGGCGTGTGTCCGTCCGTGTGACCTCAGGAGAAGAAACGGGCGAAATCGGGGACCAATAAGCAAGTTTCCACAAGGCTGAAATTCCACATGGGCGTGTGGAATTTCCACACGGCCGTGTGGAATTTCCACACGGCCGTGTGGCTCATCCACACGCCCGTGTGGATCCTCGAGATGGCCAATTATAAAGCCGTTCTGAAGCGTTATACTGGGGGACTTTTTCCTAACTTTGGGGGGAGGTTCGGCTAGGGTTTGAGAGGGTTTTTGCTGCGTTTTGGGGGCGTTTCTTCACCGATTTCAACACCGATTCCTTCCAAGGAGAGCTATTGGGGGAGCCTTCGACGACTTCGATTCGGCAAGGTGTGCCCTAGGCTTGGAGGAAGGATCCGTGGAGAAGAAGAAACAGCCCTCATAGGCCATCAACACGAAGCTTAAGGGGGTTTTCTTTATGGATTTCTTGCACTTATCTTCATTTATTTTGATGAACTTGTATTGCTCCATGGAGGGCTAAACCCCTAGTGGGTACTTGGACTTGTAAACCCTAGGTTTTCTATGTTTCATTGACTTTAATGCTTTTATTCAATTTGAGTTTAAATTTGAGTTTCAATCTTGTGTGCTTAATTGTTTCTCCCTTAGAGTGACACTAGGGTTGAGGGCTAATCCAATCATCCTTTTGACGAGTGACCATCACCATTAGAATTAGATTAACCAAGATTGAAGAGGGTCGAGAGGGTGAGTTGAGAGGTAGCGACACGTCCCCTTTCCCCTCCGGTGTGGTTTTCCCTACCTTCTTATTCCAAGTATTACCTTCGATCTCAAAGAGAGTTAGGCATTGAGAGAGGCCTTTCCGCCGGGACTTATTTGTGATTAGGGATCTTTCGCCTGGACCAAAGGGATTGATCTATAGTTGGGAATAGGGTTCACCGCTTGGAATCCCTATAGCGTAGCGCAGTCATACGTGGTGTGAGGTGTCGAGAGTCTTCTCTCCGCCGGGACCTCGTAGGGGACTAGTCAAGGTTGACCTTAGATTTGGGATCTTGTATCTTTGGTTTCCACGACTCTTGAAATCTCTATTGAGTAAAAGTATTTGAAGTCTTGCACTTGAAACAAGGAACCTAGGGGGAGCAGTGTCCGAGTACCCCATTCTTATCTCGATCTTTTCCTACACTCTAGCTTTAACTTTCAGTTCTTAATTTCTGTTTTAAATTACTTTTTAATCTCATCAAAAATTGGTTTTCTTTGGCTACCTAGCGAAGTGTTTTTGTTTCTATCGTCTACTCCCTGTGGATTCGACTACCTACCCGTTGGGTACTTTATTACTTCGACACCCGTGCACTTGCGGAACACACACGCAAGGGTGTGTCAGTCGGTGATGATGAAGTTGTATTCAGATTGAAAGAAGCTATGAGGCACCCAATGGCATTTAACGATTCTTATTATTTTCTTGATGCTACAGACGATATAATCGGTGAGTGTGTGCAGGAAACTTGGCGAAAGGACCACCTCACTGATTTGCTAGGGGAGGCAGTAGCTGTTGTCTCACCAAGTGCTGATAAACCAGCCATGTCTGCCAAGAAAAAGAAAATATCGAAAGCTCTGACTTGGTGGCAGAAGGTAGAGGATAGCAAGAAACAGGAAGCCTCAACCCCAAAGCACGTCCCTGTTAATGTACTAGGTGCTGGTGAGGGGTTTTTAATTAATTCATTGTCTCCTTTCTTGGAATATTGTGTTATAGGACGCCAGGAGAGAAGGTATGTCTTTAAGCCTTCATGAGGTGAGTACAGGAATGTCAAGCTAGTGACGTTAAACGAGCTCTTATCGGGAGGCAACCCGATTGGTTTAATGTCTTTTTCTTTCTTTGTTGTGTTTGTTTGTTGTGTCTTTGTGTTTTTGTTGTGTGTTGAATCGAGTCCAGTGTGTTTTCACTTGTTTTGGAAGGTTTCAGGCTCAGCACGGTGATAAGTGCTTGATTATATATATTTTATAATATCAATTTACATGCATTGAGCATCACTTTTATCAGTTTTTAGCATTCACAAGGTGTGTTTTGTGTTCTTTTGTGCAAACAGGGCTTTGGAGACATGACGTGCAGGAAGAAGCAAAGATAAGGTGTGATGACACATTTCAAGGCCACAATTAGAAGCTGTGTTCATATGCATGGGGGTGTTCCCAACTTTCGGAGGAGTACAAGTCATTACACAAACCGAAAGTGCACAAAGGCAGTAGTACGTCCATGTCCCAGCTTCCGTACAAAGCAGAAGAAGGTTCTTGAGGATTTCAAAGCATAGAAAGCCACGCACCCTACCACACGAGCGTGTGCTCGACCGTGTGGACTCCAAGGAAGACTTCGGGGGGAAAAATCACTGTAGCAAAGTACTGTAGCAAAAGTACTGTAGCCGGGGAACAGGATATTAGGAACGCTAGTATTTTGTTACTTTAGCAATTCATTTATTTTTACTATTTTTCTATTCCATCTTCTCTACTTTCATTGTCTTACCATGATTCTGTGTCTTTTATTGTGCCCAAGGATTATGTTCAATACGAAGGAAATACTGGAGACATTGAAGGAAGTAATGGCGACGAATGAAGAGAAGGTGGAACAATTAGTTGCAACATACAAATGGAGACAAGAAGATTCGATCAATGGGTTCGGGAGTTCATATCACGTTGCAGATCTGGCAAGCTTACTAGACCAATTTGATAAGTCGGCAATTCTCTCCTTTAATGAAGAACCTGAAGTTAATCTGAAAGAAGCAATGGCACAGTTTAATATGATCATGGCAGAAAAAATGTTGCTGTGGCAGAAAGTAATTCAGATGGAGATGATGATTCTATAGAAGATATTGATCAAATCCTAGCAGGAGAAATTTGCAGCATAGGCATCCAAGAAGACTATCCTGAAGATTCAGAGATTTTCCTATCAGCTCAGCCAGAACTGGAGGTATTCGAGGAGGAACCTAAAAATGAACACAAGGGCTTCGAAGAAATTGAGCAGAAACAGGGTAATCGATTACGGCCTTCAGTGGAAGAACCCCCTGAGTTGGAATTGAAGACATTACCTGACCATCTAGAGTACACCTTCCTAGCCGAAGAGTCAAAGTTATCGGTAATCATTGCTTCCAACCTCTCTGCATCACAAAAAGAAAAACTGGTGGTCTTATTGAAAGCAAATAAAGCTGCTATTGCATGAAAAATTTCAGACATCAAAGGGATAAACCCATCCTTTTGCACGCATAAAATTCTGATGGAAGACAACAATAAAACAGTCATCCAACCACAACGAAGGCTTAATCCAAACATGAAGGAGGTAGTAAAAGCAGAGGTGGTGAAGCTCCTTGATGCAGGCATTATTTACCCTATATCAGATAGTGCTTGGGTGAGTCCTACTCAAGTAGTGCCGAAGAAGGGGGGTGTGACTTTGGTGAAGAACGAGCAGAACAAGCTGATACCCACACGTACAGTAACCGGTTGGCGTGTGTGCATTGATTACCGAAGATTAAATGACGCCACAAGAAAGGATCATTTCCCTCTTCCTTTTATTGATCAAATGCTAGAGCGTCTCGTAGGTCATCAGTTCTATTGTTTTCTGGATGACATGTCTGGGTATTTTCAGATCCCGAGCGCCCCTGAAGATCAAGAGAAAACAACATTCACATGCCCCTATGGTACGTTTGCATACAGGAGGATGCCGTTCAGGTTATGTAATGCACCAGCCACATTTCAAAGATGCATGACAGCCATTTTTGATGAGCTATTGGAGGTTGTCATGGAGGTCTTTATGGATGCTTTTTCTGTGTTCGGCGATTCTTTTGACGCGTGTCTCAAGAACTTGGAAAGGGTACTCATGCGGTACGAGGAAACGAATCTTGGCTTGAATTGGGAAAAGTCTCACTTCATGGTGCAAGAGGGGATAGTGCTAGGGCATAAAATCTCTAGCCAGGGAATCGAAGTGGACAGAGCAAAGATCGAAACAATCGAGAAGCTACCACCACCAACTAACGTCAGGGCAATTCGCAGTTTCTTTGGGCATGCGGGGTTCTATCGCAGCTTCATAAAAGACTTTTCCAAGATCAAAAGGATGTCCATTTTGAGTTTAATGATGAGTGTGTATCTGCTTTCAGCTTATTAAAGGAAAAACCTACTCATTCACCCATCCTTATCACGCCTGATTGGAACCTTCCCTTTGAGCTCATGTGTGATGCCAGTGACCATGCAATTGGAGCTATGTTGGGACAAAGAAGAGACAAACACTTTCAGCCAATCTATTATGCGAGCAAGACATTGACAAGTGCCCAAGAAAATTATACAACTACCGAAAAGGAATTGCTGGCTATAGTTTTTGCTTTTGATAAATTCAGACCCTATTTAATCTTATCTAGAGTGATTGTTTTCACAGACCATTCGACCCTTCGTTATCTAATGAGCAAGGCTGATGCCAAACCAAGACTAATTCGTTGGATTTTGTTGTTGCAGGAATTTGATGTGGAAATCAAGGACAAGAGGGGTGCAGAAAATCTGGCAGCAGATCATTTATCCCGGCTGGAGGGTTTAGAAGGTGATGAAGCCATTCATCATGAAATCAACGACTCATTTCCAGAGGAGCACCTGTATGGAGTTCAAGATCAGTCAATATCTGATACTGCATGGTTTGCTGATTTTGCAAACTATCTTTCGGGCAAGGTTCTCCCCAAGGGACTCACATTTAAGCAAAAGAAGAAGTTTTTCGCTGACCTGAAAAATTTCCTTTGGGAGGACCCATATCTGTTCCGAGTATGTGCAGACCATGTAGTACGAAGATGTGTTTCAAGGGAAGAAGGGTGGAGCATCCTTACTCACTGCCACTCGGGACCCACTAGTGGTCATTATGCAGCAGGCCGAACTGCAGAGAAAGTGTTAGCTGCAGGTTTTTATTGGCCAACCCTATTTAAAGATGCTCATCAATTCATTCAAAGCTGTGATAAATGTCAAAGAGCTGGTAATTTGTCTAGACGGGACGAGATGCCTCAAAATCCTATTCAGTTCTGTGAAGTATTCGATGTTTGGGGCATTGACTTTATGGGACCATTCCCTAGTTCAAATGGAAACCGATACATTCTAGTCGCCGTGGATTATGTGTCCAAGTGGGTTGAGGCACAAGCTCTCCCCACAAACGACGCTAGAACTGTAGTTAGATTTCTCAAGCGCCTGTTCGCGTGTTTTGGTACTCCTAGGATCATCATTAGCGATAGAGGGACTCATTTTTGTAATGTGTAGCTCGATAAGGTACTAAAACGATATGGAGTATATCATCGGCTAGCCACTCGGTACCACCCGCAAACAAGTGGCCAAGTCGAGGTAACAAATAGGGAGTTGAAGAGAATTCTAGCGAAATCGGTGGAACACAACCGGAAGGACTGGTCCGAACATCTAGATGACACACTTTGGGCATATCGTACGGCCTACAAGACACCAGTGGGAACACCACCATAAAGTCTGGTTTATGGGAAATCTTGTCACTTACCGGTGGAACTCGAGCATAAAGCTTATTGGGCAATCAAGGCGATGAATTTTGACCTTGTACAAGCTGGAGAACAAAGGAAGCTGCAGTTGAACGAGTTAGATGAATGGAGGTTGTGTGCATATGAGAATACGAAGATTTATATAGAGAAAATGCGTCGGTGGCATGATAAGCACATCAAACTGCAGAAAGAGTTCAATGAAGGCGACTTAGTGTTACTTTTCAATTATCGTCTGAGATTATTCCCAGGGAAATTAAAATCGAGGTGGTCAGGACCATGCACAGTGACTAAAGTATCACCGCACGGGGCTGTTGAAATCACTCACCCAGAAAAAGGGACGTTTAAGGTGAATGGGCACAGATTGAAGCGCTATTTTTCAGGCGAAGAAGTAGTTGCAGGAAAGGAGGTATTTCACTTGCATAAGCCCCCATAAAAGATCAGGTACGCCAAGCTAGTGACGTAAAACAAGCACTTCTTGGGAGGTAACCCAAGTCATTTTATTGCTTTCGTAGTTAGTTTTTCATTCTGCAGTAATAATAAGCTTGAGTGGGCGACTTTGCGTTAATTCTGTCGTTGCTGTGTTTTTATTGTTTATTCTTAGTGTTTCATGATAATTATACATGTGGGGCTTGATCTAGAATGTTTTAGAGGTTTAAAGTTAAGGAATTGGCCTTGTACTCATTTGTTTCATGTTGTGCTAAAAATCCACAAGGGCAGTGGTGGTTGTCCCGCAAGCGCACGGGGTCGTCAAGTAATAAACCACTCGTGCACGCACGAGTGGGTCGTATTCCCAATGGCCCGAGAATCTATCCTTACTTCCTTCTCGCAATGTTGTCTAGCCGATCAATTTCGAGAGTAAAGGAAGAAAATGCAAAAACAAGAAATAAATGCAATTCAAAATGCTAATTAACCAGGGCGATAGAAAGTGTGAAATCAGGGTGAGAAAGCGGTCCCGGATAAGGATCCCCTCAGGGGCTACTGAAGTGTACAGGATGCTGGAATAACATGTACATGGCTTGTTGGACCGAGAAAACCCTAGATTAGGTCAACCCGATGGTCACGGCAGTTGACCACTAATCCGGTACGAGTATTGAATACGGGCTCTACCCGTATAAATCCTCATACGATTGCAAAGGGTGATGTAGTTTTCTCAAACTAAGGTTGAATCACAAACAGGCAATTAACCCTAGAATTGGAGGGGTACAAATACCCGATGGTCACGGCGTATTTATACGTATTTCCCTTCCAAGCTTGGTGAGTCTAACACTAGGGCAATGGTCATGCAACCTAGTATTGGCTAAGTATGGATACACAGAGTTCTTATGCATACCCTAACATTCAAAAGCACCAAACAAGGATCACAAACAAGTCTACAAACATCAATTAAAACCAAGCATCCAAAATACACAAGTTCACCCCCAAGGTTCACCTACATCCGGTGACCTTGGGGTTTAGTTGTTCATAATATCAAAATACATACTCAAAAGCATGAAAACAACTAAAGAAAGCATAATCACTCCCTCAAATACGAAAATGGAGTTCCGAAGACGCCACTCAAGAGGTGGCTTCTCTTGTCTTCAACCCTCCTTCAATGATGCCCTAGAGTAGGATCTTGCTCCCAGACGCACTCTCCTCCAAGATCTTGCCGTGAAAACGCCCTCAAAGCCCTCCTCCAAGCCGGATTTTTAGATGGTTGCGTGGAGCTCCAAGGAAGAAGACTCCCCCCCCCCCCACAAATGCCCTAGAAAAACCTTTTAAATCAAGACATCCCGATGCCTTGCGGGTGGCCTTGCGGGCGCAAGGTTGCCCGCAAGGCATCCAGAGAGTTTCTCATGAAGCCCAAAAACGTCGTATTTGGTGTCGATTTCTTCATGAATACGTTCTTGAGCTTATTTCGGGCCTGTAACACAAGTAAAACCACATTAAACAAGAAAATAGAAAACAACTTAACATAAAGAGAGAATAAACTATACGCAACTACGTATAAAATGCGTATATTTAGACGTTTATCAAACATCCCCACACCTAGGCGTTTGCTTGTCCCCAAGCAAACAAACATGAAAAACAGGGGCAAGAAGATAAATGGCTAAATATACGACCTCAAGCTCAAATGTACAGGACTTCACTGGCACAGATGGTTAGAAATCATGAAGTGAGTTGTTCAGTGTATAGACAAGCAATATCAGCTCTGTTTCATCCAAAGTGTCATCGTGAGTGTGTGCTGACTCCCACACTGATCTCCACACCCTGGATTACCCCAGGATGTCCATTCACCTCACACAGATTGAAGTTAGTGTTAGGAATGCTAAAGACCCTCTCAATAGTCAATTAAAAATTTTCTGGTCTCCAAAAAGGAACTTTAACATCAAGTGAAGATAGAACAGGTTTCAGGCGTTTTTTTTTTTTTTTTTTTTCTCTCGAGTCCGCCTAACGTAGACTGCACAAAAATCTTTCAGCAGGATGCACATGCTGGCCAGGCACAAGAGCCACCCAACTTACTTGACTACAGATCTACATATACGCATTCATGCTTTTATAAGCAGAGGAATACTGACATAGACTCTCTTCTTTTTTTTTTTTTTTTTTTTTTTTTCACAACGCCTGATCAAACCTGCTAAAAACTTCACTTAAAAACCTCACTGAGGGTTAAAGCAAAAACAGGAGACTCAAAAGTTTTTAAAGGACTATTGAAAGAAGAATTTAACATCCTAACACAAAAATCAATAAGATGGGTTAGAGCGTCAGAATTGGGAGTTATAGTGAGCATGTATAAATATGCACTAAGGATGAAACAGAACTACATTCAAGCATATGTAAAGTACAACTCACTACTGACATTCTACCAAGCTAGGAAATCCTTAACAATAAGATCATAGCTATCATAGGTAAAATACAAGCATGCAATATAGTATAAATACTCCATCCCCACACCTAAAGCTGTACATTGTCCCCAATGTACATAAATCAGCAGTACAGGGTGGGAAATAAATATAACAAGAATTAAAAGATGGAGTAAGAAACTTCCCCAATCCGTCGATGAAATGCATGTGGACTGGGGGGGTCCATTTGGTGAGGGCTGGGAGTGTGAAGCATTCCTAAAGAAATTCCTGGAAAAAGACAGAACACTGATCACAACTCCAGAATGAAAATGATAGAGAAGAGTGCAAAAACAGAAAGTGCAAAATAAACAGAGAAAGTTTAGTAGGGTCGGAACCCTAACTAACTTAAAAAGTAACACTAAAGCAAACAACAATAAGAGCAGCAAAATAAATAAAAAGAACAACAAGAACAACAACAAGTGTCGTGATGCTGGTAGTCTAAGAGTCAGATGGCCGTGATGATGCAGCACAGGTGGTAGCTGCGGAGGTGGTGCCTTGAAATGTAATCACACTTGGTCTGCCGGCACACCATTGCTTTGCAACTTCAATGGAGCTTAAGACGTCTAATGTGAGCTCTTTGTAGGTGGGTTCTTCAATGGAGAACAATTTGTCCCACCCATCATGAGAGATAAGCTCCAAGATGACTTCATCTAACCCCAAGGCTCTCAAAACATTCCAATCAATTTTTCGTATGGTGCCGAATGTTTTCCTTGACAAAAGGGCGAATCGGGTCTTGTGATCGTCCTTTCGAAATCGTGGTCCGTCGCCGGGCGGAGAACCGTCTCTCCGTGTCCTCTTATGAGCCACTTTCTTGGTCCTCATACCTACAAGACCAAGGGGACACCATTAAACCAAATTATAAAGAAATTGAGGCTTCATGGAATGAAAATTAAGGAGAATGGTTCATTGCTACAGTAAAGCCGAGAAATTTTGGCAAGAGTTTTGCTTGAAAAAGTAGCCAAAAATTTCTACAATCATACAAAACCAATCTCACAATGCTATATTAAGCAAAGAGAACCAAAAACACAAAGATTACATCCCAACAATTCATTAAAACACAAGATATAAGAATGAAAATCAAACCTTAACCCTAGAGTATGAGGGATGAATCAAAAGCTTGAAACGGCTTGAAAAGGTTGTAATCTTCCAAAATCCTTCCACAAAAGAGTTTAGAGGAGGAGGAGAGTGATTTAGAGCAAAAAAAATGAGGTGATTTGGTGGAGAAATGAGTGAGAAATGAGAGGAAGAAGATGGGAGTGTGAAGATGAGAGAAAAAGTTGGGAAGAAGCCTTTTTAGGGCTTTTATCGGGCATCCTTGCGGGTGGCCTTGCGGGCGCAAGGTTGCCCGCAAGGATCCTCGGGAAGCCTTGCGGTTGGGCTTGCAGGCGCAAGCCCACCCGCAAGGCCCCTCTGGATGGTTCACGGGCAAGCTTGCGGGCGCAAGCTTGCCCGCAAGCTTGCCAAATCCGACCAAAACGATCTCTAACGGTCATAAAACGGCTCTAAACTTGTTTAGCATCAACATAACCTCCTTTAAACCCTAAAAACAATGAAAACAAAGCCGATATAATCCCATAAACACACAAGAAGCAAGCTTCATGGCATCAACACATCAAACAACTCAAAGAATCCCAACATCAAGCAACAAAGAAATGACAAAGAAGAAGAACAAAATAACTAAAACAAAGACAACATCTAACTACTACAAAATTAAAGAATACAAAAACTAGAGTGCAAGGAATTTAAAGAGCTTGGGTTGCCTCCCAAGAAGCGCTTGTTTAAAGTCATTAGCTCGACTTATCATACCTTGATTCATGGTGGGTCAAATGGTGGAGAATTACCTCCATTTCTTGGCGGGGGGTTGTTACCTGGAAAGTAATGCTTAAGACGGTGACCATTAACCTTGAATGTTCCGTTCTGAGGGTGAGTTATTTCGATGGCACCGTGAGGAAAAACTTCCGTGACAATGTATGGCCCATGCCATCTTGATTTCAATTTCCCGGGGAATAGTCTCAGTCTAGAATTGAACAATAAAACTTGATCTCCTTTTTGAAAATTTTTAGCTCTTTTAATGTGGCGATCATGATACTCCTTTGTTTTCTCCTTGTATCGCACCGAGGTTTCATATGCCAAAGTTCGCCATTCGTCTAATTCATTTAATTGAAACTTCCTCTTGTGGCCACTAAGGTGAGGGTCGAAGTTGAGTTGTTTCATGGCCCAGTAAGCTCTGTGCTCCAATTCAACTGGTAAGTGACAGGCCTTTCCATAAACTAGTCGGTAGGGTGTTGATCCGATAGGTGTCTTGTATGCCGTCCTATATGCCCAAAGTGCATCATCAAGCTGTTCTGCCCAATCTTTTCGGTGATGGTTGACAGTTTTCTCTAGGATCCGCTTTAACTCCCTGTTTGACACCTCAACCTGCCCACTGGTCTGAGGATGATACGCAGTCGACATGCTATGAGATACCCCGTACCGTTTTAGAACTTTCTCAAGTTGAGAGTTGCAAAAATGGCTGCCTCGATCACTTATGATCACCCTGGGTGCGACAAACCGAGAGAACAGCTTCTTTAGAAATTTCACCACCACCCTAGCATCACAGGATGGAAAGGCTTGGGCTTCCACCCATTTTGAGAAATAATCGACCGCCACCAAAATGTATTTGTTACCTTGGGAGCTAGGGAATGGACCCATGAAATCAATCCCCCAAACATCAAACACTTCGCAAGCTTGATTCCACGATTGCGGCATTTCATCTCTTTTTGAGATATTACCGGTCCTTTGACATCTGTCACACTGTTGTACCAACGTTTGCGCATCCTGGAACATAGTGGGCCAGTAGAATCCCGAGTCAAGAGCCTTCTTAGCTGTTCTGTTCCCGCCGTAGTGGCCTCCTGTCGGACCTGAATGGCAATGCATCAAGATATCTTGCCCTTCCTCTGTCGAAACACATCTCCTGACGACCTGATCAGCGCACATCCTGAATAGGTACGGGTCTTCCCAAATGTAGTGCTTTAAATCGGCAAAGAATTTCTTCCTTTGTTGATATGTGAGCCGCTTTGGGAATATTTTTGCTGCAAAATAATTTGCGATATCTGCGAACCACGGAGTCTCATCTTCCTCGATCACCTGAATATTGCACAACTGTTCACCAGGGAATGAATCATTTATCTCACCCTTCTGCCAATTAATCTCCATAGGCTCCTCAAGGCGTGAGAGATGATCAGCAGCTAAATTCTCCGCCCCCTTTTTATCCTTTATTTCTAGATCAAACTCTTGCAGTAGTAGGACCCATCGGATTAATCGGGGTTTTGCGTCTGACTTGCTAAGAAGATATTTCAGGGCAGAATGGTCTGTGTACACAATCACCTTCGATAGCACCAAATATGATCTGAATTTGTCAAATGCAAATACAACAGCGAGCATTTCTTTTTCAGTGGTGGTGTAGTTTTCTTGCGCGTCATTCAGGGTTTTGCTTGCATAGTAGATGGGGTGGAAATGATTGTCTCGCCGCTGTCCAAGCACGGCTCCCACAGCATAGTCTCTCGCATCACACATTAGTTCAAATGGTAGACTCCAATCTGGAGAAACCATAATTGGTGCTTCTATAAGCTTTTTCTTCAAGGTGAGGAAGGCTTTCATGCAGTCTTCGTTGAACTCAAAAGGGGCATCCTTCTCGAGTAGCTTTGTCAAAGGTCGGGCAATTGAAGAAAAATCTTTTACAAACCTCCTATAGAACCCTGCATGCCCCAAGAAACTTCTGATTGCTTTTACTGAAGTTAGAGGAGGAAGTTTCTCAATGGTAGCAACTTTTGCCTGATCCACTTCTATCCCCTTTTGAGAGATTTTATGTCCAAGTACTATACCCTCCTTGACCATAAAATGACACTTCTCCCAGCTAAGTACCAAATTCGTTTCTTCGCACCTTTTTAAGACTCGCTCCAAATTTTTGAGACAGAAATCAAACGAGTCACCAAAGACTGAAAAGTCATCCATAAACACTTCCATAATGTTCTCCACCATACCCTCAAAAATGGCCAACATGCATCTCTGGAATGTGGCAGGTGCATTGCAAAGCCCAAAGGGCATACGGCGGTAGGCAAATGTTCCATACGGACAAGTGAAAGTGGTCTTCTCTTGGTCCTCAGGAGCAATCGGTATCTGAAAATATCCAGAGAGACCATCCAAGAAGCAGTAATCAGCGTGTCCTACCAATCGTTCGAGCATCTGGTCTATGAAAGGCAAAGGGAAGTGATCCTTCCTTGTGGCAACGTTCAGCTTCCTGTAATCAATACAGACCCTCCAACCTGTGACAGTTCTCGTCGGGATAAGCTCGTTCCTCTCATTGGTAACAACTGTCATTCCTCCCTTTTTGGGTACTACTTGCACAGGACTCACCCAGGCACTGTCAGATATAGGGTATATAATGCCGGCGTCGAGAAGCTTGATGACCTCATTTTTCACTACTTCCTTCATGTTAGGATTCAACCTTCGTTGAGGTATTGCCATGGGTTTGTGATTGTCTTCCATAAGAATTTTGTGCGTGCAAAATGATGGACTGATCCCTTTGATATCAGCTATTTTCCAAGCAATTGCCTTTTTATACTTTCTGAGTACCTCAAGGAGTTTTCCCTTTTGTTCCTCTGTCAAATCTGACGCGATGATGACTGGAAGTTTGGAACCCTCACCCAGAAATGCGTATTCCAAGTGCACCGGTAATGGTTTTAGTTCGAGTTCAGGCGGTTCCTCCAATGATGACTTCAATTTCCCGAAACTGCCCATATCGCTTTTTTCAGTCCTCACCTCTTCTGCTTCTGATGCGCTGTCACTAAAATAACTTTCTTCCCTTGCTTGTGCCTCTCTTTCTCCATGAATTGGGTTTTCCTCCATTCTAAATTCCCCTTCTTCTAAATTGTCTGTCAATGGGTGCTCTGTGCCCTGTTCCGTTGGAGAATGCTCTACGAGGTTCAATTTTTCTGTTTGCATGTACTGGTTGAGAAACGACTGAGTATCAAAATCTCCATGGGTATGATTAATTGAATCCCCACAATAATGCTTCTTCCAATTATCATCATAAAAGTTTGGAGTGTTTGACTCAATCTCAGTGCTAGAGTAGTAAGAGCACGGCACCTGCGACTGATGATAGTTAACCCAATCATTGGTTGCATACATAATTAAATAATAGAAAAAACAATATTTACAAACTCAGAATAAAAAGAATGGAAGAAAAACAAGAAAAAGAATGTCAATAGAAGTAATAATGGAATATAAACAGGAATAGTAAAAACAACAAAACAATAGCCAAATCAACACGCTTAAAGTTTTCCGAATATTTCTCGAGGGTCCCCGGCAACGGCGCCAAAAACTTGGTGGTTGTCCCGCAAGCGCACGGGGTCGTCAAGTAATAAACCACTAGTGCACGCACGAGTGGATCGTATTCCCAAGGGCCCGAGAATCTATCCTTACTTCCTTCTCGCAATGTTGTCTAGCCGATCAATTTTGAGAGTAAAGGAAGAAAATGCAAAAACAAGAAATAAATGCAATTCAAAATGCTAATTAACCAGGGCGATAGAAAGTGTGAAATCAGGGTGAGAAAGCGGTCCCGGATAAGGATCCCTTCAGGGGCTACTGAAGTGTACAGGATGCTGGAATAACATGCTACAGTAATCGTACTACAGTAATTCCGCTACAGTACTGCTACAGTGATGAAGCCCAAAAACGCCGTATTTGGTGTCAATTTCTTCATGAATACGTTCTTGAGCTTATTTCGGGCCTGTAACACAAGTAAAACCACATTAAACAAGAAAATAGAAAACAACTTAACATAAAGAGAGAATAAACTATACGCAACTACGTATAAAATGCGTATATTTAGACGTTTATCAGGCAGGCACAAGGGGGTGTGAGTGCCCCTATGCCTTGCTGAAAAATTGAAAAAGCATGAAACAGAAGGGCACAAGGGCACTTACACGCCGGTGTGAGTGCCCCTGTGACCCTCCTAAGGAGCCACACGCCCATGTGGCTCATCCACATGGGCGTGTGAGACCTGAAAATTGATTTTTCAGGTTTCCAGAGATGCACAAGGGCAGCCACATGCCCGTGTGGCTGCCCCTGTGGATTTTCCAGGTCCACAAGGGCACTCACACGCCCGTGTGAGTGCCCTTGTGGCCTTCTGTCTCACGTTTTTCATCCACACCGGCACTCACACCCCTTGTGGCGTTCTGGCGTCGATTTTTGAAGACACAAGAGCGTGTGGCTCATCCACACGCCCGTGTGGCCATCCACAAGGGCGTGTGAGACTCTCACACGCCCATGTGGCTTATAAAGAAGATGAGAAGGCCTTGAAACCTTCATTCAAACCTTCGCGCCTTTTCTCCTTCCAACGCCTCCACGCAAAGAGACGCACCTCTTGGGTTCCCAACGCCTCTCCTTAGCTTATTTAAGGATTCTTGGGTGTTTTTCCGGCGATTCCCATCTTCTTCTTCATCAAAAATCTCCGGTAAGCTCCAAGTTTTCCTAGTTCTGACCATGAATTTTAAATTTCAGATGTGGTGATTTATTGATGTTTTATGCATAAATCTTTCATGAGAACTATCATAATATGCATGCTTGTCGATTTAGGGGTATTTTTCGATGTGGAAACCACCCAACCATGGCCTTTTGACCATGGTCGGGCATCCACACGGGAGTGTGGCCCATCCACACGCCCGTGTGGATGAGGAGGATGATCCACAAGGGCGTGTGGATCATCCACACGCCCATGTGGATGAGGAGGATGATCCACAAGGGCGTGTGGATCATCCACACGCCCATGTGGATTCCTGCATGGTGAATTCTTGCACTAACTTGCCCTGATTTTCACAGATATGGCCCCTAGGACTAAGAAGGTCGCCCACAAGCGTTCTCGCGCCCCTCGGGAGCCTTCTCCTTCCGAGGAATTGGAGTTCGCCGTCACTGAGCATCAACAGCGATATGAGCACTTACAGCGTCTCAAATTCGGGCAGGCGCGCGTAATTGATTGGAAGGCACTCGAGGAGATCGACTTGGCCGATGAGGTGCGCGAGCTTACCACTGTGGGAGGCTGGGACCGTCTCCTTACTATTTGTGATCCCACCTATCACGAGGTCACACTAGAGGTTCTGTCCTCATTCCACTTCGACCGCGCTCTCCCTGATTTTGAGAAGGAGGACACGATCCGCTTCAGGCTATTCAGTCAGTACCACTCCATGAGCCTCACGCAGTTCTATGTTTTTCTCGGTTTATATGACAGAGACTATGTTCACACGGGGGAGTACAAGCAACTCATCGTCGATTACCCTATTGCACTCACCCCGAGCCGTGGTACGCGACCATATGCGGAGGTTTCCAATACGAGCCGGGATCCTCCAAGGCCACCATGCTCAGTCGTCCGGCCTACAGGTATATACACTCTATCTTTAGCAGGACCGTGACGGGATGAGGCGACAGCACTCGACTTGCTTTACCTATACACCATGGTCCAGAATATCCCCATGCATTTAGGCTTTGTTGTGGCGGATTACCTCCGCCATCAAAGCCATTACGTGTGGGTCGGTGTGATCTTCTCAGGAGTATACATCACCCAACTCGTTCGTGGCATGGGGTTGACCGAGGCACTTAGAGGGATGGAGAAGATCAGTGTACCTGCACCCTTGGGGCTTGCATCTCTGCGAGCCATGCGTATGGTGAAGAAGACGAGTACCGGCCGATATGTACTCGCAGTGGAGGCTGAGGAAGAGGAGTCAGAAGATGAGGCGGCCGACCCAGCAGACGCTCCTGATTCACCGGCACCCACAGCTGTGCTGATGGACACCGAGGCACCTGCATCTGAGCCAGAGCCAGAGCAGCCTTCTACTCGAGCCCGTGACCGTTTGGCGAGTCTCGAGGTGGCAGTTGGAGCTCTCCAGGGGGACATGGCGACTGTGCTCGCCAACCAGTCCATGATGATGTCGCAGTTGTCCATCATTCGACATCTTCTGGAGAGCGATACCGCATCTGAGGCGACGACATCAACACCACCAGCAGCACCAGCAGAGTTTTCTGATGCATGAGGCGTCCTTGAGTCATTTTATTTTATCTTCTGTATTTTTATTCTCTGCACTTTTTTTTTCAGCATGCTCGTTGAGACTTTGTCTTTTATTTCTGTCATTTTTATTTTGTGGTTCTAGTTGTTTTTCGTTGCTGGCTTTTCTAATTTTGTTGAGCTTCATTGAATCCCCCTGAATCCGCAGATAGTCTTGAGAGTCTTGGGAAATGAAAATCAAGTTATGTACATGGCCGTGTGATTAGGTCACACGGCTGTTTCACCTCCAAATGCCCGCTGAGCCAAACATACCCTTGTACGAGATTCCACCAACTATTTCACTTGGAATTCAGGGGAGTATTGTTTTAAGTTTGCACACCCTCACATGCTTTATTTTCAGAATTCATAATTTTATTGTACTTGCATGTGTACATTGGGGACAATGTACATCTTAAGTGTGGGGGAGGGATCACTTTTATACACCACTTTATTATTTGTTTTCATTATATGTGCTCATGCAACCTATGAAGGTTCACTTTAGGGTTAAGAGTTAAATTCTAGACTATAGGAGAGCTTGAAACACTAGATTTCATCATGGTCTAGTTGTCATCCAATTCTTTTGAGAAATTTTTGTCCGATTGCCATTTATGCACTCTACTCACTCATTAGACCTATAGAAGCTCTAGTTTAATGTTTTGAGACTTGTTAGTAGTTGTTTTATAAATAAAAAAAGAGAAATGAAAAAAAAATGTAGATATTTTGACACACCCTTGAGTGTGTGTTCCGCAAGTGCACGGGTGTCGAAGTAATAAAGTACCAAAACGGGTGGGTAGTCGAATCCACAGGGAGTAGACGTAAGAACAGTAACACTTTGCTAAGTAGCCAAAGACAAATCAATTGTTGTTGTAATTGAAAATAAACCAAGAAAAACAAAAATAAAGTACTGAAAGTAAAAGTTAGAGTGTAGAACAAGACCAATATGAAGATGGGGTACTCGGACATTGCTCCCCCTAGAATCCTAGTTTCTAGTGCAAAACTTTAAGTTGCTCTTCTTAAAGTGAGAATCAATGAGTCGTGGAAATCCAAAGATACAGGGTCCCAAACCTAAGGTCAACCCTAACTAGTCCCCTACGAGGTCCCGGTGGAGAGAAAGACTCTCGACACCTCACACCACGTATGACTGCGAAAAAACTCGTGGGAATCCAAATGATGAACCCTATTCCGAAATATGGACCAACCCCTTTGGTCCAGGCGGAAAATCCCTAATCACAAATAAGTCCCGGCGGAAAGGCTTCTCTCAACACCTAACTCTCTTTGAGATTGATAAGTGCTTGCATGTACATATTATTTGAGATGTTTTTCCATGCATGAGCATCACATTTTTCAGGTTATTTTTCTCATTTCGTGTGTTTTTGTGTTCTTTCGTGCAATTAGGGTTGTGAAGAAGGTTTATGCGAAGAAAAGCAAGATTAGGTCATAATGGTGCCATGTGGAGCTCTTTTGTGCAAATACAAAGTTCAAGACACAAATCGGGTTCAAACGAGGGGGTATGTGCCAACTTCTAAAGGCTTCAAGACAATTCTTGTAGAAGGACACGAAGGCAGTCATGCTCGCTTGTTCGGATTTGTTCAAAGATTTCAAAAGCTCTCCAAGGGTTTTTCATCATCAAGAAATGCCATATGACCTTTCACATGGGCGTGTGTCCGTCCGTGTGACCTCAGGAGAAGAAACGGGCGAAATCGGGGACCAATAAGCAAGTTTCCACAAGGCTGAAATTCCACATGGGCGTGTGGAATTTCCACACGGCCGTGTGGAATTTCCACACGGCCGTGTGGCTCATCCACACGCCCGTGTGGATCCTCGAGATGGCCAATTATAAAGCCGTTCTGAAGCGTTATACTGGGGGACTTTTTCCTAACTTTGGGGAGAGGTTCGGCTAGGGTTTGAGAGGGTTTTTGCTGCGTTTTGGGGGCGTTTCTTCACCGATTTCAACACCGATTCCTTCCAAGGAGAGCTATTGGGGGAGCCTTCGACGACTTCGATTCGGCAAGGTGTGCCCTAGGCTTGGAGGAAGGATCCGTGGAGAAGAAGAAACAGCCCTCATAGGCCATCAACACGAAGCTTAAGGGGGTTTTCTTTATGGATTTCTTGCACTTATCTTCATTTATTTTGATGAACTTGTATTGCTCCATGGAGGGCTAAACCCCTAGTGGGTACTTGGACTTGTAAACCCTAGGTTTTCTATGTTTCATTGACTTTAATGCTTTTATTCAATTTGAGTTTAAATTTGAGTTTCAATCTTGTGTGCTTAATTGTTTCTCCCTTAGAGTGACACTAGGGTTGAGGACTAATCCAATCATCCTTTTGACGAGTGACCATCACCATTAGGATTAGATTAACCAAGATTGAAGAGGGTCGAGAGGGTGAGTTGAGAGGTAGCGACACGTCCCCTTTCCCCTCCGGTGTGGTTTTCCCTACCTTCTTATTCCAAGTATTACCTTCGATCTCAAAGAGAGTTAGTCGTTGAGAGAGGCCTTTCCGCCGGGACTTATTTGTGATTAGGGATCTTTCGCCTGGACCAAAGGGATTGATCTATAGTTGGGAATAGGGTTCACCGCTTGGAATCCCTATAGCGTAGCGCAGTCATACGTGGTGTGAGGTGTCGAGAGTCTTCTCTCCGCCGGGACCTCGTAGGGGACTAGTCAAGGTTGACCTTAGATTTGGGATCTTGTATCTTTGGTTTCCACGACTCTTGAAATCTCTATTGAGTAAAAGTATTTGAAGTCTTGCACTTGAAACAAGGAACCTAGGGGGAGCAGTGTCCGAGTACCCCATTCTTATCTCGATCTTTTCCTACACTCTAGCTTTAACTTTCAGTTCTTAATTTCTGTTTTAAATTACTTTTTAATCTCATCAAAAATTGGTTTTCTTTGGCTACCTAGCGAAGTGTTTTTGTTTCTATCGTCTACTCCCTGTGGATTCGACTACCCACCCGTTGGGTACTTTATTACTTCGACACCCGTGCACTTGCGGAACACACACGCAAGGGTGTATCAGAGATCAAAGCTATCTCGTGGAATGAGAAGTTAGGGTAAATCAAACCGGAAGGGAAAGGGGACGTGTTGCTACCTCTCAACTCACCCTCTCGACCCTCTTCAATCTTGATTGATCTAATCCTAATGGTGATGGCCACTCGTCAAAAGGATGATTAAATGTGATTCTCAACCCTAGTGTCTCTCTAAGGGAAAATCCAAGAAGCATACAAGATTGAAACTCAAATTAAAGAACAGCAATAAAGTCATAGAAACATAGTAATTCTAGGGTTTACATGTCCAAGCACCGACTAGGGTTTTAGCTCTCCATGGAGCAATACAAAATCATGAAAGTAATGGGAATTAAATGCAAACAATCCATAAGTGAAACCCCCTTAAGATCCGTGCCGATGGTCTATGAGGGCTTCTCCTTCTTCTCCGAAAAATCCTTCCTTCAAGCCTAGGGCACACCTCGTGGAATCGAGTCGTCGAAGGCTCCCCCAATAGCTCTCCTTCGAAGGGATGGATGTTGAAATCGATGAAGAAGCACCCTCAAAGCGTAGCAAGAACCTCTTGAACCCTAGCCGTCACCCCCTCTCAAGTTTGGAAGAAGATCCCCCAAATAACGCTTCAGAACGGCTTTATAATTGGCCATCTCGAGGATCCACACGGGCTTGTGGATGAGCCACACGGCAGTGTGGAAATTCCACACGCCCATGTGGAATTTCAGCACCGTGGAAACTTGCGTATTGGTCCCCGATTTCGCCCGTTTCTTCTCTTGAGGTCACACGGACGGAGACACGCCCATGTGAAAGGTCATGTGGCATTTCTTGATGATGAAAAACCCTTGGAAAGCTTTTGAAATCTTCGAACAAATCCGAACTGCCTTCGTGTCCTTCTACAAGAATTGTCTTGAAGCCTTTAGAAGTTGGCACATACCCCCTCTTTTGAACACGATTTGTGTCGTGAACTTTGTATTTGCATAAAAGAGCTCTACTTGGCGCCATTATGACCTAATCTTGCCTTTATTCACGTACCATGTCTTCACAACCCTAATTGTACGAAAGAACACAACAGCACACGAAATTAGTGATACAACCTGAGAAATATGATGCTCATGCGTGGAAAACATTTCCAAAAATATGTACATGCAAGCACTTATCATATTTACAGTTTAGCAATTGTGAATTCTTTCTTGTATATAGGGGGTGAAAAGAGCTACTACCTTTGATTGTATGCAGCTACTCTCATAAGTCGGATACTAGTTATGCCCTAATGAGAGAAAGAGCTATCACAGGGGATATGTGAAAGCTAGCACCCTCGGTAGAAAGAGCTACCATCTCTAAAGTGTGAAAGCCACTCGGGAGGCCGCCTGAGAAAGGGCTACCTTGGAGATTGTATGCAGCTACTACTATTCTTTTTGCTATTATATGAGTCTCGAGCAATAAAAACTGTAAGTAGTGGACATAGAGTCAAATTGAGATGAGTTTTTCCACACACACACGCTTTCGGATTTTTTTTCTTTCTTGCCATTAGATAGTTTTCTAGAGCATTGACTGAACTATTTGGTGTTAAATAGTTTCCCCTTTCTCATAGAATCATACTCTCATACTCTCTAGTGAACCTGAGGCCAAGCACTTATTCTCTCTTTCCTTGTAATGAATGTTTAGTTTGCTTGAGGACAAGCAAAAGCTTAAGTGTGGGGGAGTTTTCATAAGTGCTTGATTATATATTGACACACCCTTGCGTGTGTACTCCGCAAGTGCACGGGTGTCGAAGTAATAAAGTACCCAAACGGGTGGGTAGTCGAATCCATGGGGAGTAGACGTAAGAACAATCACACTTTGTTAAGTAGCCAAAGATAAACCACTTGTTGTTGTGAAAGAAAATAGGATAGGAAAGAAATAGAAATAAAGTGATGAAAATAAAAGCTAGGGTATAGAAATAGATCAATAAGATGATGGGGTACTCGGACAATGCTCCCCCTAGAATCCTTGTTTCAAGTACAAAACTTCAAGTACTCTTATTCAATAGAGATTTCAAGAGTCGTGGAATCCAAAGATACAAGGTCCCAAATCTAAGGTCAACCTTGACTAGTCCCCTACGAGGTCCCGGCGGAGAGAAGACTCTCGACACCTCACACCACGTATGACTGCGCTATGCTCTAAGGATTCCAAGTGGTAAACCCTATTCCCAACTATAGATCAATCCCTTTGGTCCAGGCGAAAGATCCCTAATCACAAATAAGTCCCGGTGGAAAGACCTCTCTCAACGCCTAACTCTCTTTGAGATCGAAGGTAATACTTGGAATAAGAAGGTAGGGAAAACCACACCGGAGGGGAAAGGGGACGTGTCACTACCTCTCAACTCACCCTCTCAACCCTCTTCAATCTTGGTTGATCTAATCCTAATGGTGATGGTCACTCGTCAAAAGGATGATTGGATTAGCCCTCAACCCTAGTGTCACTCTAAGGGAGAAACAATTAAGCATACAAGATTGAAACTCAAATTCAAACTCAAATTGAATAAAAGCATTAAAGTCAATGAAACATAGGAAATCTAGGGTTTACAAGTCCAAGTACCCGCTAGGGGTTTAGCCCTCCATGGAGTAATACAAGTTCATCAAAATAAATGAAGACAAGTGCAAGAAATCCATAAAGAAAACCCCCTTAAGCTTTGTGTTGATAGACTATGGGGACTCCTCCTTCTTCTCCAAAGAGCTCCTTCCTCTAAGCCTAAGGCACACCTCGTCGAATCGAGTCGTCGAAGGCGCCCCCAATAGCTCTCCTTGGAAGGAATTGATGATGGAATCCGTGAAGAAGCGCCCCCAAAGTGTAGCAAGAACCTCCTGAACCCTAGCCGTCACCCCCTCTCAAAGTTGGAAGAAGATTCTCTTAAATAACGCTTCAGAACGGCTTTATAATTGGCCATCTCGAGGATCCACACGGGCGTGTGGATGAGCCACACGGCCGTGTGGAAATTCCACACGCCCATGTATAGTCTCTGCCCTGTGGAAAACTTTGTATTCGTCCCCGATTTTGCCCGTTTCTTCTCTCGAGGTCACACGGACGGACACACGCCCATGTGAAAGGTCATGTGGCATTTCTTGATGATGAGAAAACCTTGGAGAGCTTTTGAAATCTTCGAACAAATCGGAACAAGCGAGCATGACTGTCTTCGTGTCCTTCTACAAGAAATGTCTTGAAGTCTTTAGAAGTTGGCACATACCCCCTCGTTGGAACCCGATTTATGTCTTGAACTTCGTATTTGCGCAAAAGAGCTCCACTTGGCACCATTATGACCTAATCTTGCCTTTATTCACGTACCATGTCTTCACAACCCTAATTGCATGAAAGAACACCAAAACACACGAAATTAGCGATAAAGCCTGATAAATGTGATGCTCATGCGTGGAAAACATTTCCAAAAAATATATACATGCAAGCACTTATCATATATATTTTATAATATCAATTTACATGCACTCATGGGGTTTTCACGACCGTGCTCAGCGAACTCAGGCTGTGCTGATTTGTGGCTGAATTCTCTTGCAATTTGCACGGGGAACAGCACGGGCGTGCTCAAGCCGTGCTGAGCTTGATGAGGTTTCTTCTAAGTCCTTTAGCTTCTAAAATTGTTCCAAAACACTTCTTCTTGCTTCAAGACTTTGATATCTGCATGACAAACAACGAATACCTCAAATAGCACTGTACTTGGAGAATTACAGCCAAAATATTCAATAATGATGAGGGTAAAGCATGCAATACATATATATGAAATGCGCTCATCAAACACAGCTGAACAAGATGCATCCAAAATCACCGCTGCACCCTCTTCCAATTTCCTCTTGTTAGTTAAGAGGTCCTTCAAGAATTTTGCATACCGAGGCATTTGAGACAAAGCCTCCACAAAAGGGATATTAATGTGCAGCTGCTTGAAAAGGCCTAGAAACTTCTTGTACTGCTCATCACTTTGATCATTCTTCAGCCTTGAAGGATAAGGAATCCGTGGTTTGTATGGTGCGGGTGCTACCTCCTTTTCCTTACCCTTCTCCTTGTCTTTCTCCTGAGCAGGAATTTGGACAACCTCTTCAGCGGGAAGTCTACCCTCAACCTCACGACCACTCCTCAGAGTGATTGCCTTCAGCTGTTCTCTTGGGTTGGTCTCTGTATTTCCCGGGAGACTTCCTTGAGGTCGCTCAGATAAAGACTTCGCAATCTGCCCCACCTGATTTGCCAAGTTATGTAGTGAAGCGGTGTGATTGCGAAGTGTACTCTCCACGCCTTGGAAGCGCGTGTCTGAGGACTGAATGAACTTGGTCAATGCCTTCTCCAAGTCTGTCATTCGGTTCTCAAGCCCTGAAACTCGGCCCTCCATGTTTGGTTGTTGGGGTTGCTGAAATCCGGGGGGTGCAGAGGGCCTTTGTTGCCCTTGGTTGCTCCATCCAAAGTTCGGGTGGTTTCGCCACCCCGGATTGTAGATGTTGCTATAGGGGTTTCCTTGACCTCGTCCAGCATTCCCCACAAAATCAACCTGCTCAACAGGTGCTGTTCCGACCGTAGAGATAGGGCAATCAGAAGAAACATGCCCTCCTCCACAACTATCACAATTCATCACTGCAGCTATTCTACATGGGCCTGCCAAAGTGTCTAACTTCTTGTTCAATGCTTCAACTTGAGCTGCTAGAGATGTTACTCCATCAACTTCATGAATACCCGCCACTTTCCTCTTGTCTCGAGCATTCCACTGATAGCTGTTCATAGCCATTTCTTCTATCAGTTGGCCGGTAGCTTCGGGGGTCTTGCTTCCTAAGGTACCTCCTGCTGCGGCATCAAGTAGCTGTCTTGTGCTTGGGTTCAGCCCATTGTAGAAGGTGTGGATGACCATCCACTCGGGGAACCCGTGTTGAGGACATTTGCGCAGAAGATCCTTGAACCTTTCCCATGTCTCGAAAAGAGACTCCAATTCCGACTGCATAAAGGAAGAAATTTCATTTCTCAGCTTGGCCGATTTCCCAGGAGGGAAATATCGGGCAGGGAAGGCCTCAACCATCTCTTCCCAAGTGGTAATTGATGCTCTAGGTAAAGATTGCAACCATTGTTTTGCTTTCCCCTTCAAGGAAAATGGGAAGGCTCTCAATCTGATGGCGTCATCCGTGACTCCATTGATCTTCAACATGTCGCACACTTCCAAGAAATTTTCTATGTGATTGTTTGGGTCTTCATCTGCTAACCCATTAAACTGTGCGGACTGTTGGACCATCTGAATGAACCCCGGCTTAAGCTCAAAGTTATGAGCTGAAATTGGTGGCCTGACTATGCTTGACTGTGTACCACGGACAGACGGCCTAGCAAAATCAGAAAGTGTCCGCTATTGCTCATTTTGTTCAGCCATGGTTGCGGACTCTTCAACTTCTATCTCAGCTAGATCAAACTGTTCTAGTTCAGGTTGTCTTCCCCGTCTGTGCAATCTCCTCTCTAATGTCGAAGGATGTCCACGGGTCATAACCTGGAGCTGAAATCAGGAAAAGAAAGTAAAATCAGAACGATGGAAGTAAAAGAAGTGTGAGATAGAATGTGCGAAAAATGACTAGCGAAACAAAGTATAACAATTCCTAAAACGCCTAACTCCCTAGCAACGGCGCCAAAAACTTGACACACCCTTGCGTGTGTACCCCGCAAGTGCACGGGTGTCGAAGTAATAAAGTACCCAAACGGGTGGGTAGTCGAATCCACAGGGAGTAGACGTAAGAACAATCACACTTTGTTAAGTAGCCAAAGATAAATCACTTGTTGTTGTGAAAGAAAATAGGATAGGAAAGAAATAGAAATAAAGTGATGAAAATAAAAGCTAGGGTATAGAAATAGATCAATAAGACGATGGGGTACTCGGACAATGCTCCCCCTAGAATCCTTGTTTCAAGTGCAAAACTTCAAGTACTCTTACTCAATAGAGATTTCAAGAGTCGTGGAATCCAAAGATACAAGGTCCCAAATCTAAGGTCAACCTTGACTAGTCCCCTACGAGGTCCCGGCGGAGAGAAGACTCTCGACACCTCACACCACGTATGACTGCGCTATGCTCTAGGGATTCCAAGTGGTAAACCCTATTCCCAACTATAGATCAATCCCTTTGGTCCAAGCGAAAGATTCCTAATCACAAATAAGTCCCGGGGGAAAGACCTCTCTCAACGCTTAACTCTCTTTGAGATCGAAGGTAATACTTGGAATAAGAAGGTAGGGAAAACCACACCGGAGGGGAAAGGGGACGTGTCACTACCTCTCAACTCACCCTCTCAACCCACTTCAATCTTGGTTGATCTAATCCTAATGGTGATGGTCACTCGTCAAAAGGATGATTGGATTAGCCCTCAACCCTAGTGTCACTCTAAGGGAGAAACAATTAAGCATACAAGATTGAAACTCAAATTCAAACTCAAATTGAATAAAAGCATTAAAGTCAATGAAACATAGGAAATCTTTGGTTTACAAGTCCAAGTACCCGCTAGGGGTTTAGCCCTCCATGGAGTAATATAAGTTCATCAAAATAAATGAAGACAAGTGCAAGAAATCCATAAAGAAAACCCCCTTAAGCTTTGTGTTGATAGACTATGGGGACTCCTCCTTCTTCTCCAAAGAACTCCTTCCTCCAAGCCTAAGGCACACCTCGTCGAATCGAGTCGTCGAAGGCTCCCCCAATAGCTCTCCTTGGAAGGAATTGATGATGGAATCCGTAAAGAAGCGCCCCCAAAGTGTAGCAAGAACCTCCTGAACCCTAGCCGTCACCCCCTCTCAAAGTTGGAAGAAGATTCTCTTAAATAATGCTTCAGAACGGCTTTATAATTGGCCATCTGGAGGATCCACACGGGCGTGTGGATGAGCCACACGGCCGTGTGGAAATTCCACACGCCCATGTGGAGTCTCTGCCCTGTGGAAAACTTCGTATTCGTCCCCGATTTCGCCCGTTTCTTCTCTCGAGGTCACACGGACGGACACACGCCCATGTGAAAGGTCATGTGGCATTTCTTGATGATGAGAAAACCTTGGAGAGCTTTTGAAATATTCGAACAAATCGGAACAAACGAGCATAACTGCCTTCGTGTCCTTCTACAAGAAATTTCTTGAAGTCTTTAGAAGTTGGCACATACCCCCTCGTTGGAACCCGATTTGTGTCTTGAACTTCGTATTTGCGCAAAAGAGCTCCACTTGGCACCATTATGACCTAATCTTGCCTTTATTCACGTACCATGTCTTCACAACCCTAATTGCATGAAAGAACACCAAAACACACGAAATTACCGATAAAGCCTGATAAATGTGATGCTCATGCGTGGAAAACATTTCCAAAAAATATATACATGCAAGCACTTATCATATATATTTTATAATATCAATTTACATGCATTAAGCATCACTTTTATCAGTTTTTAGCATTAACAAGGTGTGTTTTGTGTTCTTTTGTGCAAACAGGGCTTTGGAGACATGACGTGCAGGAAGAAGCAAAGATAGGGTGTGATGACACGTTTCAAGGCCACAATTAAAAGCTGTGTTCATATGCATGGGGGTGTTGCCAACTTTCGGAGGAGTACAAGTCATTACAAAAACCGAAAGGGCACAAAGGCATTAATACGTCCATGTCCCAGCTTCCGTACAAAGCAGAAGAAGGTTCTTGAGGATTTCAAAGCATAGAAAGCCACGCACCCTACCACACGAGCGTGTGCCCGACTGTGTGGACTCCAAGGAAGACTTCCCGGGGGGCACTGTAGAGAAGTACTGTACCAATTTACTGTAGCAGTACTGTATCAAAGTACTGTACGCGCCCGTGTGGAATTTCCACACTGGCGTGTGGCTATAGTACACGGCGTGTGGATGCCCGTTTAAAGCCCCGAATTCAAATTATAAAAGTCGCCTTGTGATAATTTTTAGGGATCTTTCTCGGCTACTTTCGAGAGACAAGGCGGCTAGGGCTTGGGAGGAGTTCTTTGCGGCTTTTGGAAGCTTTCCTCACCAACTTGGATCGATTCCTCCTCCGTCATAGCATCAAGGAAGCCATCGGTGGCCTAGCTTCGGAGTGGATTCAATCCAGACGTGGAAACTACCCATCAAGACCATCATCACGGATTTAGGGGGGTTATTCTTTGTCTTTGGAACTTTATTCTCAATTTATTATTTGTTTTGTGACTCGCTTCATGGAGAGCTAAACCCCTAGAGAGTATTCGGACATGTAAACCCTAGGATTCTTATTTTTATTAGATTTACATTGTGTTTCTATTCGAATTTATTAGTTTGAGTTTTACTCTTGAGTTCTTAATGCTTGCTTGTGCTTTTGACTTCATTATTAATTGCCTTGCATGTTTTATTCAATATAGTGAAGAGAGAGATCACCGCTAGGTTTAGAATTACCAAGAGTAAAGAGGGTCGAGAGGGTGAGAAGTGAGATAGCGGAGTGTCCTTTTTCCCTTCCGATAGATATTTCCTATCTCCATATTCCGTAAGTATCAAGCAACCATATGTGGTGTGAGGCGTCGAGAGAATTGTTCGCCGGGACCTTGTAGGGGGTTAGGGATCTTTTACCTGGAGGCAGGGTTAGATCTACTTTTAGGAATTGGTTATATCTTTGGGATCCCTAGAGTTTTAAGAAGTCATATTTGGTGTGAGGCGTCGAGAGAATTCTCCTCCGGGACCTCGTAGGGGACTAGTTATCGGCGACCTGGAGGCAGGGGCCGTTATACCTTAGGATACCCACGACTCATTGTTTTCGTTTAGAAACACTTGTAATCTACATCCAACACCCGAATCCTAGGGGGAGCATTATCCGGATACCTCACTTTTATTGATTGAGAACTCTTTTCCTTTTTATTCCCTACGCACTTGTAGTGACACTCTTAGTTTTGGCCATTAGATCATCACACACTATACTCATCAGGCTAGATAACAAAAGAGGGGCTATTACTAGTACTTCTATTCCCTGTGGTTCGACAACCCGACCCTTTGGGTCCACTTTTATTACTTGACGACCCGTGCACTTGTGGTAACGCAAGGGGTTGACACACATCACCCTGTTGTGTTGTTGCGGAGACGCATCACTTATCTTCATTTATTTTGATTGCCCCGTGTTGATTGCGGTGCAGTTTACAGGTTTTCAACGTTCTATTTCTCTTGAGCAGCACGGGGGGAAGCACGCCTGTGCTGTGGCCGTGCTGAATCCCCTAGCACGCTGCCCATGCACGTGGCACGGACGTGCCGCGTTCTTCTTTTCTGTTGTTCGGCGCGACAGATCCTTTTCCGCAAGTTTTTCCTTTAAAATCCAGCCGTTCACACCCGTTCTTCACTTTCACTTGCGAGTTCTCCTCTTTTACTCTCCATTTTCTTGCGAATTCACGGTCATTTGCAGGGTTTTAGTGATCTTTTAGAGTTTTACCATTTATATTTTTCTTCTCGGACATTGTGGTAAGTCGACGAACCCTAATCGTTTAATCTTTTTCAAATCATGATTTGTATTCCTTGAATCGTTGTTTAAAAGCTTAATTTAGCTTTTAGAGGCATCTAGGGTGAATTTTAAATGATTTAAACAATGTTTTACCATCGAGTTTCATGCCCGGAGTCGTCGGGGATGACGCAGGGTTTGGTCAACACGGCCGTGCTTCGCTAAGCACGGCCATGCTCTTACCCAGATCCGTAATTTGAGTGCCAGCACGGGCGTGCTCTAGTCAGCACGCCCTGTTCCATGTAAACCCTTGCTTGAAATCAACAAGGGCGTGCAACTTTCAGCATGCCCGTGCATTCATTGGTTCTAAGTGTTTTAATCTTTTATATCGTAGATTATGCCGCGGAAGGCTACCACGTCAGGC
This sequence comes from Dioscorea dumetorum, assembly GCA_902712375.1. Taxonomy (NCBI): domain Eukaryota; kingdom Viridiplantae; phylum Streptophyta; class Magnoliopsida; order Dioscoreales; family Dioscoreaceae; genus Dioscorea; species Dioscorea dumetorum. Next base: position 8,948,466 of record CACTHL010000128.1, on the reverse strand, counting down.
CCTTCATCGAAGAGGGCCAGAGGGGAGTCTTCTACCCTCGCTGTCCCCACCGAGCCCACCTTCGGAGCTCAAGTCCACAAGGAGCGATATTCCCTGATAAACGTCTAAAAGTACGTATTTTACATGTATGTGTTGTGTATTATTTTCATATTTTATTGTTGAATCTATGCCCTTTTCGGTCTAAATTGCTTTATCTTTGTATTTCAGGCTAGCCAGAAGCTTTGGGGACTCGACGACGAGATGGGGAACGAATTTGACATCAAAACAGCGTTTTCGAGACAGGATACTGTAGCACGGTGTTGTAGCGTCACTGTAGCAGTTACTGTAGCTCATCACGGGTTTCTCGGCAGAAAAGTAGAAATCCCGAGGGGTCAGCATACCGGCTGTATGCTGACCCGTATACCCATCGTGATTTGGGTGTTTAAGGGCGATCTAGGGCATCTTTTGGAACTTTTGCATCATCTTGGAGAGTATTTTGGAGGGAGAAAGGAGGCTAGGGTTTGGACATCACTTCCACACCATTTAGGAGGGCAAAAGGAGAGGAAATCCGAGCATTCTTCGGTGGGGAGAGAAAGATCTAGGAGGATCCACTTCAAGGGCTTCATTTCTTGGAGGTTGAAGACAACGGGAAGCCACCCCTTAGAGGGGCGTCTTCGGAAGGTTTTCTCATTGGATTCAAGCGTTATTTGCATGGTTTGTTTGGTTGATTTGTTGAACATGAACAACTAAACCCCAAGGTTACCGGATGTTTTGGATTATTTGAGTTATCTATTGTATGATTGGCTTGTTGTGATCCTTGTTTGGTATTCTTGATTGTTTTGGTACATGTGCTTAATTGATGTATCAAATTCTTGGTAGCAGTTTGTAGCATGACCATTGCCTTAGTGCTAGACTCCACCAAACTTGGAAGGGATTATTGTATAAATACGCCCTGACCATCGGGTATTTGTACCCCTCCATTTCTAGGGTTGAAAACTAACTAGTGTTTCCACCCTAACTTGAGGAAACCATCTTTCTCCTTGCAACCGTGTGAGAGGTTGAGTGGAAGAAATTCCTTATTCAACTCTTGTACCGGGTTAGGGGTCAATTGCCGTGACCATCGGGTTGACCTAACTTTAGGTTTTCTCAGTCCAACAAGCCATATGTTTAATTGGTCAAATATCCTGCTCACTTGAGTAGCCCCCTTGGGGACTCTCATCCATGACCATTTTCCATCCCTGAGCATCTCCCGTGTTTTAATTCAGTCGCATTTATTTAGACAATTTATCTTGTTGTTATTTCTATACTTTCCTATTTATTCTCTTGAAATCGAATCAGTGAGCTAAACAACAAGTAAGAAGTGAGTAAAGTAGCTCCTCGGGCCCCTTGGGAATACGACCCACTCGTGCGTGCACGAGTGGTTTATTACTTGACGACCCCGTGCGCTTGCCGGGGACTTCACCGAGGGATATTTGGAAAGCTTAAACCTTGTTGATTTAGCCTTATTTCTTTTTCTTTTGTTTTTCTTTTTTGTTGTTTGGTTTGTTTTTGTTTTTGTATTTTCTTGTCTTTGGTTGTTGACCTTTTACAAATATTCTATCTTTGTGTTTATTGTTGCTCCTTTTTGTATTTCTTGTTATTAGCTAACGTCGTGACTCCTCAATCCGTGGAGGTACCCATCTTATGACACGAGCGAGTCAAGAAAACTTGATTGAACCTATAACGAGATAGAAAGAACTTTGCACCAACGATTGAAAGAAGTGGTAGAAAGTTCTAGACAACAAGAGATTCGGGTTGAGTCGAGTGAACCATCAGTTATGGCGGAGCATAGGAAGACCCTATCTGAATATGAAAGGCCACAATTCACCGGAGAAGAATTTAGTGTCCAAGCACCAACTGTTCCGGCTAATAACTTTGAAATCAAGGCCAGCACCATAGGGATGCTTCAGAATTCAGTCCAATTTGATGGTCTAGCGGATGAAGACCCCCATACCCATCTTGCCCGGTTCCTTCAGATATTCTCCACTTTTAAGATCAACTCAGTTTCAGACGATGCCATAAGACTAAGATTATTCCCGTTTAGCTTGAGAGGAAAGGCATATAGATGGCTCACATCCTTAGCTCCTGGGTCCATCACCACTTGGAAGGAAATGGTTGAGAAGTTCCTCGCCCGAAATTTTCCCCCAAGTAAAGCTGCAAGACTGAGACAGGAAATATAGTCTTTCAGGTAGGGTGATACTGAGACACTTTTTGAAGCCCATGAACGATTTAAGGACCTTCTTCGCAAGTGTCCTCATCATGGCTTCCCTTCATGGATGAGAGTACAGATGCTGTGTAACGGGTTGAATTATGCTACTAGGCAACTCATCGATACAGCAGCGGGCGGTTCTTTTAGCAACAAGCTTCCTGAAGAGGCCGAGGAATTAATTGAGAATATGGCTAGCAATGAGTGCCATTGGAGCACTCGACAGAAGCTTCCAAGGGCTGCAGGGTTGTACGAGGTGACTGAATCCACAGCTTTGGCTGCAAAGATTGATGCCCTAACGAAACATGTCATGGAGAATAGTTCGAAGTATGACGCCCTAGCACAAAAAGTTGATCAACTTATGATAGGATCCAGTTCAGGGTCCAAGGCTGTTATGTCATGTGATACTTGTGGTGCAGGGCATACAGCATCACAATGCCCTATTGTTGTTGCCCCATCACCGCTGATGGAAACGGTTGATTATGTTGGTGGTGGACCAAGAGGACCCGGAAATCAGTTTAGCAACACTTACACTTATGGATGGAGAGGCTCTTCAAATCCTTCTTGGACTCAAGGACAATCTCAGTACAGACCTTCACCCTCTCAGGGAAGCCAACACCAAGCTCCTCCCCAACAAGAGAAGAAATACTCTACAGAGGATGTTTTAGCCAGGTTCATGATTAGCACGGAGGCACGATTTGTTAATAATGAAAAGAAAATGGATGAATTTGGTACCATACTGAGAAATGTTCAAGCATCCATCCAATCTCTGGAGAACCAAGTAGGACACCTTGCTCGTAGACAATCTGAACGACCCTCGGGGAGTTTGCCAAGCAACACCGAAAGCAACCCAAGGGAACAATTAAAAGCTGTTACCTTGAGAAGTGGTAAACAGTTGGAAGCAAGGGAAAAAAAGATCCCAAGTGCTTCTAATGATGGGGTAGCCGTCCGGGAAGACTCTAATCTGAGTGAAGATGCAAGCAAGGAGAATGGGAGGAAAACTGGTGAAGACTCTCCCAATTCTGACATTTCAAAGGAGCACAAATACAAGCCAGTGGTACCTTACCCCTCAAGACTCAAACCAGATAAAGATAAAGCCCAATTCAAGAAGTTCCTCAATATATTCAAGCCACTCCACATAAATATTCCAATCATTGAGACACTAGCTCAAATGCCAAAGTATGCCAAATTTTTAAAAAAGCTTCTCACCAATAAGAGGAAGTTAGAAGAACAAGGCACAGTTGCACTTACTGGGAATTGCTCAGCCATTCTAGAGAAGAAACTTCCACAAAAGTTAAAGGATCTAGGTAGTTTTGTGATTCCTTGTGTAATTGGTAAAGGAGTGACGGAGCATGCTCTAGCCGATTCTGGGGATAGCATAAATGTAATGCCGTACAACTTATTCTTGAAGCTGGGATTAGAAGACCTACGACCTACATGAATGACATTACAGCTTGCAGATAGGTCAGTGCGAAGACCTCGGGGAGTAGTTGAAGATGTCCTTGTCACAGTTGACAAACTCATCATTCCTGTAGACTTCGTGATTTTAGATGTGGATGATGATGTTGAGGTTCCCTTAATTCTAGGGAGCCCATTCCTGAACACTTCGGGTGCTCTAATTGATGTGAAAGAAGGCAAGATGACCTCGAGGGTTTGAGATGAGCAAGTGGTCTTCACTCTCCCTGAAGCAATGAAGCACACACTTGATCATGATGACAAATTATATTTCACTGATAGTACTGATATAATTGTTTCTGACTGTGTGCAGGAGGTGCTTGCCTTAAACCCTTTGGATGAGTACTTGGATGAGTTAACGTGCCAAGATGTCGAGGAAGAACTCTCTCCTCCACCAACACAACAAATTAATCAAGTGGAGGGTAATTCATCCCACAATGGTAAGAAAATTAAGGGAGTTAAGAAGATATGGAGAAAATCAAAGGAAAAACAAAGAGAGGGTAGAGAGGTATCCACATTGCCTCCAGATGAGGTTGATCATATATTCTTTGGAAATAGTGGTAAATTCAAAGTCTTCTCATGTCTTTCATTGAATTTTCCGAGTGGCAACCCGGCCCCAAAGGTAGGAGGTAACTTCCCTCCATTTGTTCCACCATGAGATTTTTTAGGTAATGCACGTCAAGCTAATGACGTTAAAAAAGCGTTTCTTGGGAGGCAACCCATGTTCCTTTCATTTCCCGTATTCTTTTTCTTATTTGTGTGGTCTAATTTTACTTATGTTTTTAGTAGTGGTTCATGTGTAGTTGTACTTTTCGTCGTTTTTCTTAATTCTTTCGCCTTTGTGTTAACTTGTTTGTCATGTGGTTTTTGAAGAATTCTTGTTCTAGATCCATGCATGTTAATGTTTTGAGTGTTTAAATGATGTTTCCGACCTTATTTTTCAAGGTTTCATCGATGGTTAATGTGTAGAAAGAGTGGAGAAAGAAGTGGTGCAAACAGAAAATCCCGAGGACCATCCTTGCGGCCGCAGGGATGCCCCTCGGGATTTATCCCGAACTACTTGCCAACCATCCTTGCGGCCGTAAGGATGGTCGGCAAGACCACCCGAAGAAGCAATAAAACTCAAGTTTTGGGGCTTTTACTATTCACTCTTCTTCCCCATTCTTCTAACCGGTTCTCCCTCATTTCTCCACCATTTTTCTTCATTCTTTTTGCCCTAGTTTGCTCTCCTCCTCCTCTTTTCCATCTTGGTGACAAAAATTTGGAGTTTGAGCAAGCTTTTGGCCAGATCTAGCCCTTGGATTCACTCATCTTACTCTAGGGCAAGAGTATGGCATCTCACTCAAAACATTGAGTTTTTCTTGTTTTTATGGCTGAAATTTCTTGGATTTTTGTTGGTTGGTGAATGTTTAATGTTTATCAAAGTATTTCTCTTAGTTTGTAAAATCTTTTGGCTACTTTCACAAGCAAGGTTCTTGAAAACTTTTTCCGAAATTACTGTAGCACTGCACTTTTTCTTCGATTTCTTCATTTTTTTGGTGCTCATTTTGCTTGTAAATTAGCCGGATAATCTCTACTTTGTTTCTATAGGATGTCAATCAAGAAACTAGCTTCCAAGAGACCTAGGAGGGAACCTTCCCCTCCCGTCCAAGAGCCCAAGTTTTCCAAGGAAGAACATACGACGCGTTTTGCACTCCTATCATGAAAGGGGTTCGGCACCGTTAGGAAGATCGATTTGGAAGCTTTGAACACATTGGGATTAGATGGCACAGTGTTGGAGCTCATTTCGTATGGTAGTTGAGATAAATTATTTTCAATCGAAGAACCCACATTCAAAGAACTCACCTTGGAAGTCCTTAGCTCCATAGAGATGGTCAAGGAATAGCCGTTTACTACTTACGCTGCGTCATCACTTCATCCAGCCTCTTAGACCCATGACACGACCTTGTTTCTTTTCTTTTTTTTGTTCTTCGTTATTTGTTGTTAAGACTTGTACTTTTGAGTTAGCTAGGGCTCATCCCTACTAAACTCGTTTGTTATTTATGTGGAGCTCCCTTTTCCGTACTTTCTTTCTTTTTCCTCTTAAAAAAACTTTGAATGATGATAAGCTCCTTGTTCTTTTCAGGGTTATTAATTTTGGGAGCTTTACTTGTGTCACCCTCCTTAGGTGATATACTCCTGATCCAAGTGGAACAACTAAGAATCACACCAAGGAATCAGAGAAGTTTCTTCACCCCCATTCTTTGCTTATCATTTTCATTCCTCACATTATTCTGCTGACTTAGGTACATTGAGGACAATGTACAACTTTAGGTGTGGGGATGGTTATTTACTTGGAGTATTTTGTATTTGTGCATGCTTGTTACCTATGATGGCTATGATTGTTTTGTTCAAGGACTTCCTAGCTTGGTAGAATGATAGTAGTGAGCTGTACAATACCTGTACTTTAATGTAGTTCTGTTTCATCTTTAGTGCACCTGTATACATGCTCACAATCACTTTCACCTTGTACACTCTAACCAACCCATCTTAATGGCTTTGGCATTAATTTGTTAAATTCTTTCTTCAATGCACTTTTAAAAGCTTTTAAGTTCCTTTGTTGTTTTCTCCAACCTTTAGTGAAGTTTTTAGCAGGTAGTTTTTCAGGGATAAAAAAAAAGAGGGGGTCTATGTCAGTATTCCTCTGCTTTATAAGCATGAATGCGTATATGTAGACTGTAATCAATTAAAAGGGTGGCTCTTGTGCCTGTCCAGCATGTGCATCCATCTGAAAGATTTTTGTGCAGTCTATGTTAGGCGGACCCAGAAAAGAAAGAATTTGTGTATATTTATGTGTGAAAGAAATAAAGTTTCCCTTGTGATCCCTAGAACCTGTTTTATGGTCACTTAAGAGTTGGAGTTGTATTTAGGAACCAAAGGACTTTAATTGAGCATTGAGGAGGTCTTTAGCACTCTAATGCCATCTTCATTATGTGTGTGGTGAATGGTCATCCTGGGGTAATCCGGGGTGTGGAGGTCAAGGAGGGAGTTAGCACACACACACATAAGGCACTGTGGATGAACAGAGCTAATATCACCTCATTATTCATTGAACAGCTCACTTCTTGATTCCTGTCTATTTGTGCTTGTGGAGTTCTTTAATTTTAAGCCTGAGGTCGTATTTTTAGCCGTTTATCTTCTTTCCCTTGTTCTTCATGTTTGTTTGCTTGGGGACAAGCAAACGCTTAGGTGTGGGGATGTTTGATAAACGTCTAAAAGTACGTATTTCACATGTATCTGTTGTGTATTATTTTCATATTTTATTGTTCAATCTATGCCCTTTTCGGTCTAAATTGCTTTATCTTTGTATTTCAGGCTAGCTAGAAGCTTTGGGGACTCGACGACGAGATGGGGAACGAATTTGACATCAAAACAGCGTTTTCGAGACAGGATACTGCAGCACGGTATTGTAGCGTTCACTGTAGCAGTTACTGTAGCTCATCACGGGTTTCTCGGCAGAAAAGTAGAAATCCCGAGGGGTCAGCATACCGGCTGTATGCTGACCCGTTTACACATCGGGATTTGGGTGTTTAAGGGCGATCTAGGGCAACTTTTGGAACTTTTGCATCATCTTGGAGAGAGTTTTGGGGGGAGAAAGGAGGCTAGGGTTTGGACATCACTTCCACACCATTTAGGAGTGCAAAAGGAGAGGAAATCCGAGCATTCTTCGGTGGGGAGAGCAAGATCTAGGAGGATCCACTTCAAGGGCTTCATTTCTTGGAGGTTGAAGACAACGGGAAGCCACCCCTTCGAGTGGCGTCTTCGGAAGGTTTTCTCCGGGGATTCAAGTGTCATTCCGCGTTCACCTTTTGAGAGAGTGTTCCTCATGTTTATTTTAGTTATTTGCATGGTTTGTTTGGTTGATTTGTTGAACATGAACAACTAAACACCAAGGTCACCGGATGTAGGGGAACCTTGGGGGCAAAACTTGTGATGTTTTGGATTATTTGAGTTATCTATTGTATGATTGGCTTGTTGTGATCCTTGTTTGGTATTCTTGATTGTTTTGGTACATGTGCTTAATTGATGTATCAAATTCTTGGTAGCACTTTGTAGCACGACCATTGCCTTAGTGCTAGACTCCACCAAACTTGGAAGGGATTATTGTATAAATACGCCCTGACCATCGGGTATTTGTACCCCTCCATTTCTAGGGTTGAAAACTAACTAGTGTTTCCACCCTAACTTGAGGAAGCCATCCTTCTCCTTGCAACCGTGTGAGAGGTTGAGTGGAAGAAATTTCTTATTCAACTCTTGTACCGGGTTAGGGGTCAATTGCCGTGACCATCGGGTTGACCTAAGTTTAGGTTTTCTCGGTCCAACAAGTCATATGCTTAATTTCTCAAATATCCTGCTCACTTGAGTAGCCCCCTTGGCGACCCTCATCCATGACCGTTTTCCATCCCTGAGCATCTCCCGTGTTTTAATTCAGTCACATTTATTTAGACAATTTATCTTGTTATTATTTCTATACTTTCCTATTTATTCTCTTGAAATCGAATCGGTGAGCTAAACAACAAGTAAGAAGTGAGTAAAGTAGCTCCTCGGGCCCCTTGGGAATATGACCCACTCGTGCGTGCACGAGTGGTTTATTACTTGACGACCCCGTACGCTTGCGGGTGTTCACACTTTCTGTCGATCATTCCCTCTTGAGTGCCAAGCGGTTCGGTGAGACGAGGATTGTAGATTGGGAGGTCCTCCGCGAGACTGGACTTGAGGCCGACGTGCGGCGATACCTCTGGGTGGTCGCATGGACGCGGCTTCTGTCCATCACCGACCCTTCATATCGGGAGGTCGCCTTGGAGGTGCTTGCGACATTCGAGATGCCGCGAGGTCTGGTGAGTTACCACCGGGCCGACACTATCCAATTCCAGGTGTTCGATGCGCTGCAGCAGATGAGTCTAACTGAATTCTCGGTCAGACTGGGGCTCTACGATGAGGAGTTCCCCCGGACTCTAGAGTATGACGCCCTCCTCATTGCGTGACCACTGATAAGTGTCTTAATACACCGTTTTGTAACGGTACATTACTTGTACTATCATGCATTATTTGAATAAAACCGATGCCCTTTGATGTGTTTTTCATGTCTTTTTCTATTTCGGGGCATATACGAGCCGTCTACAGGAGGATGAGCATTTAGAGGATGAAAATCGAGGCTAAGGAGCGAAGAAACGAAGGTTAAACGAGCTCCGGACGTCATTCCGGCACTCCTACACGGACCTCAGCTCTATCATCTAAATCCAGGACAACAAAATCTACAGGGAATATGAACTTGTCTACCTTCACGAAAATGTCTTCAATAATTCCCAAAGGTTAGCGGGTGGAGCGACCAGCAAGCTGGAGCGTCATTTGAGTTGGCTTGAGTTCCCCCAAACCTAACTTCTGAAAAATCTTTAATGGCATCAGATTAATGCTCGCTCCTAGATGAACCAACGCTTTTTCATCCATCGTTCCTCCAATCGTGCATGGAATGATGAAACTTCCCTGATCTTTCTCCTTTTTGGGAATCTTGTTCAAAATAATGGCAGAACATGCTTCACTCAAAGTGACCATCGACACTGCTTCCAACTTCCTCTTATTCGTCAACAATTCCTTGAGGAACTTAGCATACTTCGGCATCTGGGAGAGAGCTTCCACAAAAGGAACATTGATGTGCAACGTCTTGAACATCTCCAGAAACTTCTTGAACTGTGCCTCTTGTTGGTCCTTCTTGAGTTTTGCTGGATAGGGCAAGGTGGGTTTGTATTCTGCCACCGGGTCTTTCCCCCTGCCCTTCAACTTTTCCTTTGTGATCAAGCTTGACTAAGTCACTAATTCTCAGAAACTCCTTAAGCTTCAGTAACTCTTTTAATTTGTTGAGATCAGAGGTCATGCACTCATCACTTTATTAGGGGAATAAGGTTGCTTGAGGACAAGCAACAATTCAAGTTTGGGGGTATTTGATGAGTGCATTTCATATATATGTATTGCATGCTTTACACTCATCATTATTGAATATTTTGGCTTTAATTCGCCAAGTACGGTGCTATTCGTTGTTTGTCATGCAGATATCAAAGTCCTGAAGCAAGAAGAAATGTTTTGGAATAAATTTAGAAGCTAAAGGACTTAGAAGAAACCTCATCAAGCTCAGCACGGCTTGAGCACGCCCGTGCTGTACCCCGTGCAAATTGCAGGAGAATTCAGCCAAAAATTAGCACAGCGAGAGTTCGCTGAGCACGGTCGTGAAAACCTCAGCACGGCCTAAGCACCCTCGTGCTGTTCCCCTTGCAGATTACAGGAATGTGCGTTTTCTGGAGATTTATTTGGCCGTAATCTGCACGGCTTCAACACGCCCGTGCTCACATCGAGAAGACATTAAAACCCTAGAAACTCAGTTTGTAAAGGGACTTTTGGTGGGTGAACAAAGGGAGAAAGAAAGGGAGAGCTTTGGGGGTTCATCCTCCTCTTCATAAAGGGAATGCCAAGCTTATGGTAGGCCGATCGGGAGGAGATTACACGGCATTGTAGATCCTTCGACAACCTCAAGAATGCAAGAAATTAGGGAGTTTTCAACTTCTTGTCTTTCAATTTCTTTGGCATTGTACTTGTTGTTTGTCATCATGAGGGGCTAAACTCTTAAGGGAGCCCCGGGGTTGTTTGTATGACGTTGTAGCTTGAACTCTTAATCTTTACTTGCGGCATTTATGAGTATCTTGTTCCCTTCATTAAATCTGAGCTATTGGTTATTTTGTGTGTTGTTTAGTGCTTGATTGCTTGGAAGTTAGGTTCTCTTATCTTGGTTTGTAAATCACAATCGATAGTTGCAAGCAGTGAGAGTGCAATTTAGAGCATCGGCAGCGCTAGAAACAACACCCTTATAGCATAGCTAGGTTTAGAACTGAAGATACCTCTGATAAATGCCGAGAAAGCCGAGTTAGTGAACGTCGGAAATCCAACCCCGGGGCCCCATCTCCTCCATCGAGTCAAACCTCAAATCTTCCCTTGGTGAAATTCCTTTCCCTTAACCTCCTTGAAGTTAATCGAGAGTCAATTCCATCATCTTCTTTCTGGTTAGATATTAAGTAGGACGTTAGTATTAGAAGCTATACCAGTCTCTGTGGATTCGACTACCTGACCTAAAGGGTACACTTTACTACTTGTGCGACCAGTGCACTTGCGGATAAGCAAGGGGTGTACCAGCTACTGTTGCTGAGGGGTGCGCTGCTGTCCCTGATTCTGATCCTTCCAAGAAAAGTTTGGGTGACTCCTCCACCCAGGATTATATGTGTTGCTGTAAGGGTTGTTCACATACCGCTGATTTTGACCGATGAAATCTACTTGTTCGGTTACTTGAACCACTTCTGATAAGTAACTTGGCCCTGCTTGACTTGCCCAACTGTCATGACTGCCACCTTCCGTCAAAGACTGAATTTGCATTGTGTCCAGTCTCTTAGAAATAGCTTCGACCTGTGCCGCTAAGGTGATGAGCACATCAACCTCATAAAGCCCGGCTATTTTCACGGGCTTGTTCCTTTCAGAGCTCCACTGATACCCATTGGAGGCCATGTCTTTAATTAGATTTTGTGCCTCATCGGGTCTCTTACTGCACAAGGAGCCTCCTGCTGCTGTGTCCAACATTTGCTTGGTGGCCACATTCAACCCGTTGTAGAATATTTGATTTGCATCCACTCCACTATTCCATGTTGCGGGCACTTCCTCAACAAATCCTTGTACCGTTCCCAAGTATCATACAAGGTCTCAGATTCTGCCTGTCGGAATGAGGAAATATCACTTCTGAGCTTGGTGATCTTTGCCGGTGGAAAATAGCGAGCCAAATCCCATCATCGAGAGAGATATAATTGATTGAAGACAAAACCATTTGGAACATTATGCTACCTTGATTGGGGACTTGTGGAGAACCTTGGGATAGCAAATCAAGTCAAGGATTGGTTATCACGTAATTTCTGGGGTAAGCTTTTTGCCATAAACGAGCCAACCTTTCGCCAATTGACTTTGGAGGTTTTGAGTACATTTGAGGCACGTCAAGATGGAGAATCCGTACGGGATATGAAAATTATCACCATTCAGTTTCAAGCTTTTGGAAAGAAGCGTACTATGCACCACTTGGACTTCGCCAAGTACTTAGGGATCTATGATGATGAGTTTATTAAGTCCATGCCCGGTAAATGTCTTATGCTTGATTTCCCAAGTGAAGTGGGTAGAAGCAACTATTGGGTGACCTTGGCGGGTGATGATCGGACCCGAAAAGCCTCGCGCATGATTGACCCGGCACACAGGTTCCGATATTTACACGATGTATGGCATTTTCGAGCGGCGCCCTACTCACCTGGGTCATCTTGTTGCCGATGCATTCCTTCACCAGGGCTCGTATACACGATTGAAGGCTATATTTGCTGGGCCCTATGTGACTAGATTGATCCGTGGCATGGGTCTATTTGAGCAGACGCGAGGTATGACCGTTGTAGGAGGTGCAGTACCCCTCAGGCAGGCCCACATTCGGGCGATTGGCTTGGTAGTGAATGAGCGTGTGAGTGGCAGACCGACAGGTCACTAGGCCATTGGTGAGTCCAGTCAGCGACAGACAGAGCACACAGAGTCAGAGCCTGAAGGCGCACCTGTTCCCACCCCTGGCTTTGACATGAGACTGAGGGGGATCGAGGGAGAGGTACAGGCCGTGCGTCAGGCTCGGCGTGAGATTCGTGGCCAGCTTCACCAGATTATTGAAGGACAGCGTCGGCTCGAGGCAGATTTTCACCGTTTCATCACTTCGTACTATGGTTCATCCTAGCACACTATGACCACTCCTTCTGCCGCCATGCCACCACCACCAGCACCAGATTGTGATGAGTAGCAGCTTGTTGGAACATGAACAATTTCGTTTATTTTTGCTTGCTTTATTTTGTATTTTTGTATTTTGTTGAGTCGGCATGGTTCTACCCTACCGGCTTGTGTTGTAAAACTTTATGTTATTTTCATCTCTGTGTTGTTGACTACTCCCTAGTTTCTCTCTTGTGTCTATATATTTTTTTTTTAAATCTTTGTGGAATGATGATGTCCCCTTTTTGCCTCGCAGGGCATTGAGGGAATTTGGTGAGCTTTCCTAGTTTTTAATGGAGGTCGGACGAGACATGTATTGCTCACCACACCTTTTGTCGAGTCACACCTCTCCACAAACACAAGAGTAACCGAAGAAGTTCATTTTCACCCTCCTCTTTTATTTTCATTAACAATTTGCCATGTTTTCATGATTAGTGTACATTGAGGGCAATGCACAACACTAAATGTGGGGATGGGTGTATTTCATGTATTAGGACCATTTGTTACATGCTAGTGTTACCTATGATGGCTTTGTTCATTCTTGTAAGATTCTTTTAGCTTGGATTAATGATTGATGTGAGTTACTTGTTTCTATGCTTTATTGAATCCTGTTTTACCCCTAATATTGTCTTGTGCACTGAATTTTTTTGTCGATGCCCTAGGAATAGCCAATGTGACTACTCTAACTCTCTTGTATGCGTAACACACTACTTTGAGTACTTATCCTCCAATGGACTCTTAAGAACTTCTAAGTCTTGTTGAGCTAATCCTAGTTTTGTGTCATGTTGTGGGCATAGTGTTGTTCCATGCGAGCTCTACAGTACTCAGCCTCAATATAGTCCATTTGATCAAGAATTCGCCCAAATTGAGTTTTCCAGCCCACAATGATTTCTTTAAGATCTACAAGGCAATAAAACAAATTCAAGCATAAAACGGGCATGTTTGGTAAAGTGGAACGTGGATTGATGCATTGGGAGTGGGAATCACAAGCACCCAGGAATTACACTCCCATGTTTGGTAACCAGCTTAGGAGTGAACAGTAAAATTTTATGGGATTGGGATTACTAAATTGGGTGTTTGTCACTCCTGAGAATTTTGAGAGGCTTCCCATTCCTTAGTTATAAAAATACCATTATACCCTTCATATATAAAAATGTTTAATACTAATAAATCATGTTCGACATTTATTTATTTAATAAACAAACAATTGTTAAATTATATAATTAGTTGATTACAATTAGAAAAAATAAATAAGATATTAACAATATTAAATAAAAATAAAACATGTTATTTATTAAATGTTACGTTATATTAATTAGATGAAATAATTTAATAACAAAATTATTTACATGTTATATTAAAACATGTAATTTATTAATTGGTACGTTATATTTTATTTAATAACAAAATTATTTACACGTTATAATTTAATAGTTACATTAATGGTTAAGTTATATGTATTTATACGTTATATTTATTAATATAGTCAAATTTTCTTAAGTTATATTAATTAGATAAAATAATTTAATAATAATCATGTTAATTATTAATTGTTAAATATAAACTATAGTTGTGTACAATGTCATTATATTTATATGAAAGGGCATAAGTGTAATTCTCCTATATTTATTTCTTACTTTTTCCATTCCTAACTCTCATTCCCTTCAACCAAACAACTTTATCATTATTCTCATTCACATTCCGCCCTTCTTCTCATTCCCCCCTTCCCATTCCTACTCCGCAATCCAAACGGGCCCTAAAAATACATGCAAATCATATAAAATATACTAGAATACACTTAAATTTAGGCACTTATCAAAAGCTGTCTTTCACTGCATTAGATTCATAAAAAGTTTTGTGCTCATAGGTTAGTGAATTTGTGTGAACAACCCTAATTTTATGTAAAATTCCTACTTTTGCTTTTTCTTGCATAGTAGTCCCTTCTACATCATATTTGCATATTAGACCCTCACTTATATTTTTTACCTTTTTTCTCATGATTTATGCAACTACGTCCCTAGACTTCTTAATTGTTATATTTTATATCAAAATTTTCAAATACACCTCGCTTTTTATAATTTTTGTATATTTTGCACATGAAATTTGTAATGAAACCCTAAATTTTTCATGTTTTTATAATAAAATCTATAATCTACCTAACAAGGGTATGCATAGGCACATGTCCACATAATAAAGATAATAAAAAAATGATAATAATAAAAAAATCAAGAACCGTGATATTTTTTAAATAGTAATAATAATAATAATAATAATAATAATAATAATAATAATAATAATAATAATTCACTAAGCAGCATACATGAACCGTGATTTTTTTAAATAATAATAATAACAATAACAATAAAAAATAATAATAATCCTAAAAGATAATAATAAATAACGACATAAATAAAATAAAAAAATGCATGGCAAACAGCTTGAGACCTTAATGGATGAATTAGCATATGAAGCTTGAACATATTAAATTATGTAAAAATATTTTTTTAATATAATGGTGACATACAAAACCTTGTTGTTTTTGTCTCTTTTTCAAACTTTACTCATCGATTGATGACAGCAGTGACGGAACCAGGATTAATTGATAGGGGGGCTGAAGGTAAAATGTAAATAAAAAAAAATTTAGTCTACATAATAATTGTTTTCGATACAAAATAGTGCGACATTGTGACATTTAATTAAAACAATTACATAAAACATAAAACGTTTATCTATGCACACTCGAGCTAGAACTACCATCTGTGTGACGCATGCTACTCAGAGGAGGTAACTGCATACGACAAGTTTCACACAAAAGACTTGGATTTGACTTGCTTCTCTGCTTTGAGACAAGTTCCCTCTCAGAAGGCAAAGAAAGACGTCTATTTCTATGAAAGGACCCATTTAGATGGCAGTGGTATTCCAATGTCTTCCAGCAAATGGGGCATTAAATATGTTAGCATGACACGAGTCCTCTTGGATTCTGGTCTTTATATTAATGTATAAAACAAGGAGATGGACACAAAACGTGCCCCTCTCTTCGCATAACATTAACAATGAATTGAGAAGATTGTTTTTGAAAAGTATTGTTTTTGAAAAGTATTATAACTAAAAAATTATCCTCTAGTATTGTTTTTTCTTTAGATAGAGTCATTGATCAATTACAAACTTGAGAAGATTTGTTTTTGAAAAGTATTATAACTAAAAAATTATCCTCAAGCTACAGACAGCTAACTTAATGCATTTCTGAAGCTAATTATATAAATTAATAATGATAATATAGGCAAAACTCTAGTAAAAAGTTTGTTGATATAATCAATATATAATGTAATTATCATCTAGCCACCAACTATATTATGCAATGTTTTTTTGATCAAAGGAGAAGAGGACTTCTAATTCCTCTCCAAGCAAGCGCTTCTGAATAAGTTGCAAGGTGATTTCTCTTATAAAAACTATCATCATCATTCAAAGAAGACACCACTCAATTACATGGCACATCAATTTTGCTTTTTAGTTGCCAAACTTAACATTATTATATTTGGCATGAACCACCAATCCAAAATTTGATAATCCCCCTTTATATATATTAGTATGAAAAACCACGCTCACGCTGCAGGTTCTATAGAATGAGAATAAATGCTATTAATGGGTTAGTATTGATGAATATTAATATTAATAGATTAGAGTAGATGTGATTCATTATTACAATATAATAATTCATAATAAATTAACATATTAATCATGTGGAATACAAAAATACAAATGTCATGAAATCTGCAAATGGATATTGATGAGGTTTTTTTTATATTTTTATCATATTTATGTTTACTTAAATAATATGTATGTTAAAAAAAATAACTATTATAATCGGATGTTATCAACAATTATCATTAATTTTTTTTATAATATCCAGTTTCTTACTATTAATATATATTAATATATAAAACTGATAGTATATATATATATACTGGCTGAGGGGGGCTGAAGCCCCTGCTAGCTCCCCCTTAGTTCCGTCCCTGGATGACGGTTACAATCTCTTTTTCTTCACAGTTGCTCTTTTTTTTGCGTCTTTTTTCACCTGAGTTTTTTTTCACTGAGTTCCTCTCCTCTCTTCTTCCTTCCTCCTTCTCCATCATGATTTTTTTTGGATTTTTTTCCCTTTCTCTCCGAAAATCCGCCAAGATAGATTTTTTTAAAATCTGACTTATTTTAAAATACTGAGTAATGATCTATCTGTATACTTTATTTTATTATTTATGCAAAATTCTGAAAGAAATTCAGAATTTGAATTTTAAATTTTTTTATCTGAATTTTTTTTATTTAAAGATACATTTAAGTTTTTTTATGTTGCGTAAAATTTGAGCTTTATTATTTTAAAAACAAGATCTCTGTAAATAATGATAGCATCTCGTGGTTTTGATAAACCAGGTGGAACCCCCGACAAAAGACCGCTTCGCCCTTTTCTGAAGAGGCCCCTTTTCTGTTTCTCTTTCGAAGTTTCAGGTGATCCCTTTCATGGCAGCGGAGAACGGTGCAAAGGTGATTGTTTTGAAGAGCTCCGATGGCGAGACCTTCGAGGTTGAGGAGTCCGTGCTCATGGAATCCCAGACCATCAAGCACTTGATCGAGGACGACTGCGCTGAGAACATCCCCCTTCCCAACGTCACCAGCAAGATCCTTTCCAAGGTCATCGAGTACTGCAAGAAGCACGTTAACCATGCCTCGAAGGCCTCTTCGGACGAGAAGCTCATCGACGACGAGATCAAGGCGTGGGACGCTGATTTCGTCAAAGTCGATCAGGCTACCCTCTTCGATCTCATTTTGGTAATCAATGTTGACTTTCTCTCTGTGTTTTCTATTGTGGATTGGTTTTATTTTGTGAAGTTTTTTTTCATTTTGTTTATTATGTTTGATCTTAGATTCAGTACTCCAAACTATGCCCTGCTTTATTTTTTATGGTTTTATGTTTGAAATCAATGATTTCGTCCCTTTTGTTCTTGTTGCATGGTTTTTTTATTATATTTTAGAGTTTTTCTTCCAATCCTTTCCCTTTTTATAGTTGATCGCTTGATGTTTTGTAGAGAATGTTAAAAAAACATGGCTTTGATCTATATGGTAACTTTGGATTTGGAGGCAGTGGTATTTTAGAGTCCTGGTTTGAGAGATTTTCTTTGATCATTGGCCATATTGAAAATTTCTTGAATTACACTGATATTTGAACCTTTCCAATTTATTCAATCGCATGATGTTTTATCAATGATTTCTGTATGAAATAATAATGATTTCTTCCTCCAATGGTCCTTGTATGTTCATTATCTTTCGTTTTTTACTTTTCTTCCTTGTTTAAGGTTTCTCTTTTAATTCATTAATCCCTCGGTGTTGATTTTTCTTGTGCAATCTTTTCTTTCTGGCCTGGCATTTTATTTTGTTTATTGTAGAGCAATTGATTCATTAATCCCTTGGTGTTGATCATGACCTGTAATCCACCCTGCTGCTATTTTGATGTGTAGTTAACATAACTGGAAATCTATACATCTACAATTGAATCGACTAAAGGAATTTAAACTGTTGGAAGTCATATTTCTCTTTAACTTTCTGAAATGTCTGGAATTTTAACCATTTTGATTTTATTTATTTTTCTAAACTCTGAATCAAAGTTACTTACCATCGAGGGAGTGGTAAAAGATGATGCTTGTTACTTTTGGTTTTCTCAAATATAATAGTGAGCTTTTCTTCTATCTTGGGTGAGCAACAGCACAAAATAATGGAAGAACATTGAATATTTTGAAATTGAGTATAATTCTTAAGTTTCAAAATTTTTACTGCCAATATCCGTTGTTCCTCTACCTGCCTTAACTTTGTTACAGAAAAGGAACACTATCAAGGAAGTTGAAGAAAACATTTTGCTAGGTGTTGTTCAGTTTGTTATAACATATATTTTTTATAGTTTCTCATTTAAGTTGTATTCTTTTTTATAGGTTTTGATCCATAAGAAATTGTTTGATTGTTCAATAAGTGTTTGTGTCCCATGATTTTTGGGTATTTTTCTAGAAATTAAAAAATATTTAGACTACAAAGGAGAACATATTGCATGTGCTTTGGTTTTTATTGTTATTTTCATTTTTCTAGATCTGATGTTGAAGAACCAGTTAATAGCTTTCTCCCAATTTCTTTACTTTTCTTTAAGAAATTGTGTGGATTGATCGGAAAGGGGAGTAGAAAAAAGGTCAAAACATAGAATTTATTTATCTATTTATTGAAGTATTTGGTTGCTAGAGTTATGTACAAATGAAGAAGTGTGGATCATAAGCACAATTAATTTTCTTTTCTTTCCCACAATGTTTTTGGGGAAAAAGGCTTCCAATAATTTTCATTCTTTTTTTTTTTTGTTTTTGGCCCTTTACTGAAGCACAACCTGAGTATCCCAACAAGAAATGGAATATGTTTTCAAGTATATTTTTTCCATCCGTTTATTCTGACTGGTGATTTTGCCTTTTCATTTCTAGCCTTGTTCCAGGGTGCTGCTTGTCCATTGAAAATGTTTTGTTTGGATATTGAATTTCTTGTTCTGTCTTTTATGTTGCCGTACTCGCTTGACCATCTATTTGAAGCATGTGCATTGTTTTTGGAAGGAGCTATTTCACTTGGACCAATCATTTTGATTATTCCGTCATGAAATATGTTTTCTTTTGATCTTCTATAGTCATCCTTACTATCGGTCAATTTTTTAAGGCTGCTAACTACCTTAATATCAAGAGCCTTCTGGACCTTACCTGCCAGACAGTGGCTGACATGATCAAGGGGAAGACTCCTGAGGAAATACGCAAAACTTTTAACATCAAGAATGATTTCACACCAGAAGAAGAGGAAGAGATCCGCAGGGAGAATCAGTGGGCTTTCGAATGAAAGCATGGACATTGGGAAATTGGAATGAATGTTATAAAGGTTTTGGTGCCATCTATCAACTTGGACTCTTATCTAATCATTTGAAAGACACTGTAGAACTTGGACCAGTTGCAATTGCTGTGGTACTGTTGCCGTATCGCTTTTTCAATGTCTTGTGTCTATGGTTTAATTATATCTCTTATTTTGCTGCCACTTCGTAGTTCCGTTGGTGCATAGTGAATGTTAACTTCCAGTTGGCGGTCGTTTGAAAAAATGCTTCTTTTATTCACTTGGAGCATTGTTGTTGGCAAAGTAGTAGAGAACCCAGGGCTTTAGCGTATGATATGTTGATGATGAGTTTATGGGAGCAGGTATCTCTTTTTCTGCAATATTGTGAGCGGGAGGGGAAGCAAATGTTTTAGATTTTAAACACATAAGCTTTGTACTTTCAAAGATTTTTATTTTGGTAAATGCGTATTTGGCGCGTTTGGTCAATTTCAGATTTAATAATCTTTAATTGTTAGTGATAGTGAGCATTTAAAAATCAATTTTCTCTTTGGGGATTGAGAATTTGGATCTCGAGGCTAAATGCATTGGAAACTTGTGACGGTCAATGAAATGATTTTGAAGTCTCTCGTCGGTGTTTTTCAAAATTTAACAATCTTGTTTTGTGTTTTTATCTTTATATAGTAAGTCAAAACGAAGTGTATAATCTGTGCTAGGACAGTGTAGGCTAGGGTTTTAGATATATGTGAAATCTAAAATTTTAATCTTTTAATAAATGCTAGCTTGAAATTAAATTTTTAAAAAAATTTAGTTTCATAACCTTCGTTGTTGGTTTTAATTTCTTTGGTATTTTTATTATTGTTAACAGAAAACAAACTTTTCATGAAATATTAAAAAACCCAAATTTAATTTTGCAAAATACTGTGATGCCATGTTTTATTTCCGTTTTATATTTCCTTTATTTTGCTATAATCCCTGGAATTGTATTGTTGAGATTGCAAAATCTTGAGCATATCAAACCATGAACTCTCGAGTAAATTTGTTGATGTGAAAATTGATCTTTCTTGAGATTAGCACAGATTCGAGATTTATCTTAGAGCGCCTGGGTGGCTTTTTATCATCTTTCCTATTTTTCCTTTAGTTGTCTTTGTCCTTAATCATCTCACTTAGTTGCTTGCTTTTTTTGCATTTGTATATTTTTCAACTTATTGTGAGATCCTCAGTTGCCTTCTAAATTAGAAAAATAAAAAAAATCACCACCAAAATCCTCCCAGCAAGGCCACCCTGCAAATGTGTAGCTAAGGACCGGAACTTCGAGTGTTTTAAAATGGAAACATTTTACGAATTCCTGTAGGCTCTTATCCTCTTGTTACTTAACATTCATCAACATAGTGAAAGTTTTTGGTTTTTGTGACTATTGATCAAGTGATCGTGAAAGATTACCCTCAACCCTTAATAGAAAAATATGAAACCTTACCAAAAGCAAGAGAGCCATGACTGAGGAGCTGCATGAAGTGTAGCTAGAAATGCTATTCATTTTATACATATGGACAACATGACGTAGTATCATTACTTTAAAGGCTTCTATGTGATGAATGACATAGTTAATGACCTTTGGATCAATTGGTACTTGGGTCCTCTGTAAAGAAAGTTCGTAAGTGGCAAAAAATCGAATTCACGGGGTGAGGGTGCACATCTGAGATTTGTGAGCATGAACTGTAGGTGATCCCAGCGTCCATGTGTGCGAGGGCCCCACAGGTCTTAGTCGAGGCGTGCGCACACCTTTATCTTAGTTTGGCGGGCCCATTAGGAGTTTTGCTCCTCTTAACAAAAAAACGCTGATGAATGGCATCTGAGATGCTGTGATACACATTGATCTGGTGACATTCAAAATCTTATAAGAAGCTTAGCATCAAGAATGTTTAGTATCAAAGGCAAAACGATTTGATGTAGTGGACTTGGATATTGATTTATCTTTGGAGAGTGTTTCTTGAAATTATTCCTTCGAGAACTTCAAATTGGGGCTCAGAAGGACCTCTACTGCTTGTCTTGTAAAGAGGATATTCTTTATGCTTTTTCTATTCCTTATCCTCAAGTTTAGAGGTATGAGACATTGGTTTCTTCCACCATTCCATGAAGATATCCTCCATAAAGGTTGAATGCTTATTTCTTTGTATTATAGAATGCTTGAGTGACGATTCGATTCTTTACTCTAGAGCTCACTACCTTTGTTATAAGTCTTCTTTGATTTGAAGAAGAGAATAACCTGGATGGTCATCCCCAACTTCTACTTTTGCATTACCTCTAAAAGAGTTCTCCTTTGGTTGAGGATTAAGAAACCCTCTTATTCCTTACCACTTGAGACTTACAACTTCTTTTCAACATGTTCCCATAGATTACACCCAATTATTGATGTGAGAATCCATCTTTTCCTTAGGATTAGTAATGATCCTGATCAATTGCGTAAAACAACTAAATAGTCACTAGAGTCTACGAAGTACTAGATCATCTCTCCTAGAATGATTTATACCTCTTGCATGCATGCATTGTTAGTGTCTATCCTGAGAGTGTATTTGACCACAGTATATTAGGTGCCCACAAGCAAAACATAAAGACACCAAAGTCAATCCTAGCTGAGTAGAGGGAAAGGCTCTAATGCTTAAGTTAGTGAGGATTTATCTCTTCAAAGTGATGGAAAACTAAACAAAAAGAATGGTCTTTAACAATGTAATGCCCAGTAAGTTCTCTCTTCCTTTGATGACGATGATAATCCCTTTTATAGTCCTTTGACTTTAATGACAAAAGTTTTCAGCCTTTGGTGCTTTAATCTCCCCATTAGATGCTAAGATGGCTAGCTAGGCTTTGTCTCCTTTAGCAACATTTGTCCCTTTTACACGATAGCTGCGTAGCTCTCACAATTATAGCGGATTCTTTCATCCATTAGATAATCATATTTGTTCTATTGCTTTATGAGATTTAATCTCTTTTGTTTGGTGATTGCCCGCCAACATGAGCATGTTAATACTATGTATCTCTCGGAATGAACAGCACACCGAGGGGAGAGTTACATGCCTATATATTTTGTCAAGGGTTTTGCTTTAAATAACTTGTGGACCAAGAACACAACTTGGTACACAATCATGTTGAGCTCATGTCGTGCCTTATTTTTATAGCTATAAAAAGAAAATACATCAAGGTTTTGGGGATTCTTTCTAGGGAAAACTTTTCCATGGATTTTGGTTAGAAAGAATATTTTGAGAACACGTGAGGAGAGATCCTTGGTGGTGATTTAAAGAGGATATTGGAAAGCTTAAGCAAGATCGAAGATTAATGGTAGCATCCCCTTAGAGAAGATTCCATCACGCCAAAGAAGACTGAAGATTGGGGAGTTTACTATGTTTTCTTTAGTTTCTTGTTCTTTCATTGAAATAATGTGAAATCTTTAATGATAAATAAAACAATTTCTGATACTCATGTATCGATGAATTCTAGGATGCATTTTGTAATTTGACCACTTATATAAGTAATATAGAGTTTCAATGTGTGATATCCGGTCTTCGATCCCAAAATGGAAGGGAGAGATGGTAAAGGTTTGGGTTTTGTGAGTGTTGTGTAACAGCCCCGAATGGCACCCGACAGCAATTGGGGCTTGGCCAGGTGGACCTGTCCGATGGAGGAAAGGCCAAATATATACTAAGTATCGGGAGGAATCACAACCTTGCGAGCACAGGCGCATTGGCCAGGCAGGCTGGCCAAGCGGCGTGACCTTTGGGTGACCAGGCGCATTGGCCAGGCAGGCTGATCAAGCGTTGCGTCCCTTGGGCGCATAGGCATGCTAGCCAGGTGATGCGGACCTTGGGCGGACCGGCAAGCACAAGCAAGCTGCAGTGCATACAAGCACGGGAGTGCGCATCCCAACGGACACCTCAGTGGTTGTCTATGGTTGGGGTATCAAGTATATAAGCCCAAGCTTTGTGGCCTGAGGCATGCAATGAAATCCAATAAGCAATAAAGTGACATAGTACTTTCAGCCTGCATATCTTTGGGTAGTCTTGGGTTATGCTTCCGTTGCGTTGATCGTTAATCGTTAATCAAATGTAAGAGTGTTTGGTTGGCAGTGAGCGTGGGTTGCATCATGCCATCACAACCTCTTTTGAGGGCGAAAATTTTCAAAGGGTTGGGTAACCTTTCTATCTTGGCAAAGACTGTGACAACTAGTATTAGAGCCAGGTTTACCATGTGGTGGTTTAGTTTTTCCCAGCGTGTGTCGTTGTCTAAACTGTTTAGACAATAGTTGTGTCTTGAGTCTTGGTACGTTTTAAATCGTTTTGGATTTAAAACGCAGTTCCCAGAGTAAGCATGATCGTGCTCTTGACCGTGCACTTCACGAGATGTTTTAGATCTTATTTCCATCAACCTGTAAAGTGTATGGGATGAAACACCCCCGTGCTTCTTGCCGTGCTTGTGAGAGCATGGTGGTGCTAAGGGTAGAGAAACTGTGATTTCTTGCCCTAATCTTCTTATAAACTGCACAGGCATAAGTATGCCCGTGCTTCCAGCCTGTGTTTCGCCAGTGAAGCAGTGCTTTTCTTGCCCTATTTTCTTGTAAAGTGCAAGGGACTAGAAGCACCGGCAGGGGACTATGAAGCACACCCGTGTTCAGCCTGTGTTCTTCTAGGGGTATTTATAAGTCTTGAACTTGAGCCTTAATCTTTTGAATGGCTTGATGCTGTTGATTTTTGGAGTGCCTTGTTAGTTTTCCTTCACCCTTTCTGTATCATGAAGTGGATGTGAAGATTCACCCCTTTCCACCTTGATGAAACCTTTAACATTTTTCCTGCTTAGGCTCGGGGCTACGGTAGCAGGCTATTGTAGCACTGAGAAATACATTGCTACCCCTTAGGGCAAATTCAGGCTACACCTAAGCCTCGTTAGGGTTTCGTGGTTTGTAGATGAAGAGGTTCATGTGTGTGTTTTCTTCTTATGTTTTCTTTTGGTTTTGAGCACTTGTGGCTTGTGTTGGTGTAGGTGTTGAAAGCTCGGCCCGAGACAAGGAGCCAACGGAGGAGTAGCGCCGTTGAGGAGTTGTTCTCCAAAGTTGTGAGTGGGTTATGATTGCACATTCTAGTATACTACTATATAATTATACTCATGGATTTATTAAATAAAATCCTTGGGTATACCATGTTAAAATGATGGTTTGATGGTTTTCAAAGAAATTCTATGTTTCTTGTTTTATGAATGAAACACTTGACGAATCAATGATTTGAAAGGAATTTCGATACCTTTTATTTTACAAGTAAAGCTCTTGATTTTGATGAAAATACTTTTGGCAACGTTGGTACATCGGATAGAAATAAGCGGTTGAATTTTCATACATGTTATACTCTTGGTCTGGATTTATTTGATAGCGATGTTTATCACCGATATGTGGTTATTTGTCCTGAACAAGGACTCTATGAAGTGAATTACTTGAGCTATCTTGATAACACATTTTGTGATGTTTTGTTAGTGATGGGGTTGGAACCCTTCTGCTGCAGTAAGGGGTCCCTACGGTCCAGCCTTTAGAGGTGGCATGATTAACCTAGCTGATCTGTCCACTTCAGGTGCCGCGTAGAGTACTAGCTAGTTGCACATCGGGTATCCGGAGTCATCACACGGTCCAGTGGGTTAACGTCAAAGACATGAGTGTCTTGACGGCTCTGAACTTAGTCATGTCCACTGTTTGAGTTTAGAGTGGTTTTAGACTGTGATTCACCAGCTCCAAATGCAAGTTTGTATCTTGGTCAACGTCAATGACATGAGTGCCTTGATGGCTCTGAACTAAGCCGCGCCAAGGGCTATAGTTTAAAGAGGTCTTTAGACCATGACTCATTTGCTCGGGATACAAGTTTGTATTTTGGTCAACGTCAAGAACATGAGTGCCTTGACGGCTTTGAACCTAGTCACAGTTACAGCTAGAGTTTAGAGAGGGTTTTAGACCAGTATTTGCTTGCTTGATATGCAAGTTCGTATGTTGAGAAAATACATATATTACAAATTAGATCATTGAGATGTGAATACTTGTATCTTCTTTGGAAAGCAATTTGGTTTGAAAAACTTCGTATTTTGAGAAAATGAGTTTCATACAAAGAAAATGAGAAAAACGCATATCATGCTAGTCATGAGCTTTGAGTGTTGAAACTTCTTTTGAGAAAAATGGTTCTTCTATGATATATGTATGATTTTCTTATATATTGGAGTCTCCCCTGCTAGGGTTTAGTATTTGAGCACTGTCGACGACATTGATTTAGAGGTGGTGCAATTGTCACGGCATTAACCTATCACCTTTGGCCGTGCGGCACCTGACACGCACCATAGCGATAGGTCAGCCTTCCTTACAAGAATAGTTAGTAAATTCTTGTTTGCATTACAAGCACAACGAAATAAAGAAAAGCAAGCAAAACCCGAAAACAATCACGGTACGAGAAACACGACACATGAAACCCATTTTGAAAGAGAAAAACATAAATTCTCTTAGATTGAGAAATGTGTACAACCATTGGCAAAAACTATCACCAAGAGGCCTTGTATCCTCCTAAAGACACATTAGACCCTATTACAAGAGCTACCCCAAATCCAAGGTTAATTGAGCCCCATGCCCAATACAGGTTTGGCGTGAAGTCCCTGACTTCACTTAGTTTGAAGTGTCCACCAACACGACTGTAGCTTTAACCAGCCACCTTTTATTCACACCGTGTAGTATTACTGATAACGCACAGTAATATCACATGCCATCCTCGACCTTGGCTCTGCCACAGTCCCAACCGCGTGCCCACTTGCATACGCCTACGTAAAACCGCGTGCCATCCTCGACCTTCTTATCAAGTATCCAGCCTCGCCTAGATTTGCTAGAGATCCAACACTCTACATAATTAGGTCTTGCAACACTTTACTCTTAGTATGGGTGCGTCTGCCCCACGAGCTCATCCGTCACGCGCACGCTGACAGTCCAGCGCGCGTGTACCTCAAGGTCTTAACTCATGATCGTGTGGGATATTCCACCCGCTCTTGGTCACAACACAACACATACCTCGTGCTAACTGTGCGCTACCTAATCCACGCAGCTGTGCGCTCTCGTGGCTTGGCCTGTGTTGAAATGTACGCCCGCTGACAAAGTGTAAGGTCATCAACCTTTACAAACCACCCCCACTAGTTGAACCCTACGTCCTCGTCAGTCTTGAACTCAAGAAGTCTTGCACCAACTCCTCGAACTGCCAAAGAACAGTATCACGCTCCTAGCTTGCCTCCTACATAGGCAAGTCCTTCCACTGGATGAGAAAGAACACCATGCGGTTCTTCTTACATTGGATTTCTACTCTTCGGTCTAGGATCTGCTCAGCCACCCTGCTGAACAAATTACGAATAGTTGGCTGGCCCTGACTCTTCTTCACCCTCGATGGATCCGTGGTGTGCTCGTGGCATGGCTCAAGAAACTCACATGAAAAGTTGGATGGAGTTTCAGCTGATCGGAGAGATCCAAACGATATACCATGTTGCCCATCCGCTTGACAATAGTGAAAGGCCCATCATACCTCGCGATTAAGCCTTTGTATACATCCTTCCGATGTAACTATTCTCACACCTATGGAGTGAGCTTTAACCAAACCTTGTCCTCTACCTGGAACTCCAAAGGACATCTCCCTTGATATGCATACTTCTTCATTCGGCGAGCCGCCTTGGCGAGGCTATCCCGAGCACTCTCCATTATCTCTTGCCGATCAATAGCAAAGTGATACATGGCAGGACATTTCCCTCCTGCCCTCCTCTTCACCACCTCTGAAGGAGCAATAGGTTGGTATCCATATGCAAGCTCAAACGGACTCTTTTCCGTCGATGAAGACCGATAACGATTGTAGCTAAACTGCGCCACATCAAGCAGACTTAGACAATTCTTTTGCGAAGCCGAAACATGGTGCCGGAGAAACTCTTTCAATAGAGCATTGATCATCTCCGTCTCCTCATCCGTCTGTGGATGATTCATAGTTGAAAACTTTAACTCTGTACCTAACAACCCGAACAACGCCGTCCAGAACCATCCAGTAAAGCTTGCATCTCGATCGCTTATGATGTCTTCCGGTACCCCAAAGTGTTTCACCATATTCTTTAGGAACAGCTCAGCAGCTATCTCTGTCGAACATACTACCGGTGTGGGTATGAATACCGCATACTTTGTGAATCAGTCCATGACCACCATTACTGTCGACATCCCTTCCACCTTAGGAAATCCGGTGATTAAGTCAATGGAAATTGATGCCCATGGTATTTCCGGAATACTCAACAGCTAGAGAAGACTGGCCTCCCGTCTTCTTTCAGACTTGTCTTGTTGGCACATGAAAGAAGTTTTCACATATGCTTCAATGTATTCGCCCATATCCGGCCAATAGTAATGTCTGTGAGCAAGGCCTTCAATCGCTCACAACCGGGATGTCCCACCCTTGGAACATCATGATGCTCCTTAAGGAGCTCCTATCGAATCTTCCCTCTTTTCGGCACATAGAGTCGGTTACCATTGGCGTAGAGAAGCCCATTCTCCATCCAGTACTTGCGCACGATTTTGTCTTGGACATCCTTCATCAGCTTCCTATACTGACTGTCGGTCTTTGCTATCTCCTCGATACGACTTTGCAAGTCATTCTCCACTTGCGTCAACATAGCCACGTACTTAACCATCTATTTGCGATTCAACGTATCAACCCCCTGGTTATATCTCCCTAGTTTGTGCTGCCATTCAAGTCATATTCCTACAAGAACTCTTGCCAATAAGCTTGTCTAGCCGACAACTTCTTTTGAGTAGCAAAGAATGTATTGGCAATATTATCTGTTTTGACAAGAAACTTGGTGGCCGAAAGGTACACTGACCATACCTGTAAACAATGAACAACAGCGAGCATCTCCCTTTCTGATGACTGCATTTCATATAGATATATTTCCCATTTTATACCAGTCGTTTTGTTGGTAAGTTGATATTAATTCTCCCATTTCCATGCTATTTGAGGTATTTCTAGTTTTCTGTGCATATATCGAGGTCCTGAAGTAATAACGAACAATTCCGAGCGATTTTGGTAGCTAAGGGACTTAGAAGAAATCTCATCAAGCCAAACACGGCCTCAACACGCCCGTGCTCCCAAAGCTTGCAATTCACAGAAGAATTCACCCAGAGTCAGCACATCTTCCGGTCTCTGAGCATGGTCGTGTAACTCGCAACATGGTCGCAACATGCCTGTGTTGAACCTCGTGCAGATTCCAGGTTGCTGAGTTTTAGAGTTTTTATTTGGCAGCAATCTGAACGGTTTGGAACACGGCCTAAGCACGACCGTGTTTACATCGGGAGAATGTTAAAAAGCCCTGAAAGTTAGGGTTTGGGGACTTTTTGGCCGGAAAGAAAAGAAGGGAAGCGAAGGGAGAAGTTTGTACAGCCGTTTCCATCATCAGAAGGGAGGAATGCATGAATTGTAGCCCGAATCGGAGGCGATGCTTATCAACATTGGTGCCTCAGAGTGCAAAGAAAATGTAAGCGAAGAGGGAGTCCTTGCCTTTGATTGTAGTTGTTCTTTTTGCTACTTATTTGGTTGTTGAACTAATGAGGCGCTAAACCTTCTATGGTGCCCCGGGCTGGTGTTTTGGCTTGTTAAACTATATTAATTTAATACAACATTTATGGTTGTTTCAATATCTAATTGTTAGATCTTTGGTTGTTTACTTGAATGTTGGTTGATGAGTGATTGATTGGTTGAGTTCTTGATTTCTACTTAGCTTAGATATCCTTCTCGATTGATACAAGAAGTTGGGAATAGGCTTTTACCTCGTCTTCACTAGTGCGTTAACCTCATTAGGGTAACAATATTCTTGAACATAGATCGATTGAATACGCCTGATAGATCCTGCAGAATCATAGTTTTGAACATTACCAAGACACCGACCCGGGACCCCGGCCTTCCTATCGAAAACTCCTAAGTTCCTCCTCCATCTCTCTTTCCCTGCTTCACCTTTGTCCTTAAGACAGAATCATCCAACCATTCTACTTCTGGTTAGATATTAAGCAGCGAGATAGTACTAGGAGATATATCAGTCCCTGTGGATTTGATTACCCGATCTGAGGGTACACTTACTACTTATACGGCCCGTGCACTTGCGGATACGCAAGGGGCGTACTACGCTCATGCGCCGAATAGCGCTGCTCTGCGTCTTTCAGCTTCCAACTCTCGAACACCACCAGATACCCATTCTGAACAAGGACACCACCAACTGCCTTGTCTGGCGCATCGGTATGCACCTCAAAATGTTCTTCCAAGTTGGGTAATGCTAAGACTAGTTCACATGCAATTGCACTCTTAATTTTATCAAAAGCAGTTTGTTGCCTCTCAGTGCAACCCCATGGTTGGTCCTTTTTCAGCAAATCGGTAAGCGGCACGACCTGTCTTGAATATCCCTTGATAAATCGGCGATAGTAGTTGGCTAAGCCGAGAAAAGATCGTAACTTTGGTACCTTGGATGGTGCAGGACAGTCCAAAATCGCATCCTCCTTAGCCCGATCCATTCGGACTTCACCCTGAGAAATGATGTGCCCAAGGAACTTGATCTCCTGTTCAGCGAAATGACATTTCTCCAGCTTCACATACAGCTTATACTCCCTTAATTTTGATAGTACCTGCTTCAAGTGAACAAGGTGATCCTCCAAGGATTCACTATAAACCACAACCATCCAAGTACACTACCACAAACTCATCAATGTAGTCCGAAAACACTTGATTCATTAAGTGGCAAAAAGTTGTCGGAGCATTAGTCAAGCCAAAGGGCATTACAAGGAATTCAAAAGAACCAAGCGCGTCACACACGCCGTCTTGGACTCGTCTCCCTCTGCAATCCTCACTTGCCAATACCCCGAACGAAGATCCAGCTTGGAAAAGTATGTTGCTTTGGCCAACCGATCGAATAAGTCCTAAATGAGAGGAATTGGATACTTGTTCTTCACCATGATCTTGTTCAATGCCAGGTAGTCCATGCACAGTCGAAGAGAGCCATCCTGCTTCTTCTAGCACAACACCGGTGCACCATATGGAGCCTTTGATGGCTGAATAAAGCCACTATCAAGAAGCTCTATCAGTTGTCTCCTCAGTTCTCCAACGAAGACATTCGAAAGGGAGCCCGGGAGGGCGTTTGCCGCCCGGCATCAACTCGATTTGGTGATTTATTGTCCTCTTGGATAGGAGTTTTCGGGGTAGTTCCGGTGACATCACATCTTGGAACTCCTTCAAGACTTCAACCACAGCTGAGGATAGATCACTCACCAAACCTTTCTGTATTACCAACAAATCAGCTACATAAGTGGGTTCTCCATGTTTCAACCCTTGCACCACCTGGTGAGCAGAAAGCATCAGCTCCTTCCTTTCTTCTCCTTCGCAGATACTCCAGCTACAAAGCATTGGTTCTTCTCATCCATTATAAGAAGACCACCCAATTATGGAACAACAGCGGCTTTAACAGACTTCAGAAACTCCATCCCCAATATCAACTCAAAATTATCCAATGCGACAACCAGCAAGTCAATCTTACCTTGCCATCCACCCATGTGAATGGTCATGCTAGAGATCTTCTCAGTCACCGCATGTGCCTGAGAGTTGGCTGGCTTTACTCCTCTCGTGTGCGTTCCTATGCTCAGTCCCAACTGAGTGGCGACATCCTTCCTGGTTAATGTATGAGTTGCGACTGTATCCATCATCCCGTGTATGGCCTTTCCGTTTAAGGTCAGCTCCACATAGATAAGAGAATTTACAGCCCCATCACCCTTAACGATCTTCAAGACACCCAACAGTTGTAAACGACTCACTCTTGTTGGGCCCTCAGAATCGCTTTCTGGTTCATTCCTAAACGCGGCCAACTTTTCATGTTTGGGGCAATCCTTCTCCAAATGTGGTCCGGTAAAGATATAGCATCTACTTGTCCTGCTGCCTGAACCACCTGCTACTTTCCCATCAGTCTTAGGTCTATTCCATTTAGCTTGGCCATTGGGTTTCCTCCTCTGGAACCCATCTCCGGTCCTTCTCTCAATCGGCTTCCTATCTTTGGGTCTGGACTTAGATTTTTCATCCTCTCCATTGAGTAAAGTTCGTAACTCCACCAGTGCTTCTGCTACGATGATCGCGGAGGAGAGATCCTTCGCTTTAAGTTTGGGGGTATTTGATGAGCGCATTTCATATACATATATTTTAGACTATACCCTCATCATTATTGAGTCTTTTGCCTTTAATTCTTTCAATTCTGTGCTATTTGAGGTATTCTTGGTTTTCCATACAAATATCAAAGTCCTGGAGCAAGAAGAATTGATTTGGAATGATTTTAGAAACTAAAGGACTTAAAAGAAACCTCATCAAGATAACCACGGCTTAAGCACGCCCGTGATTTACCCCGTGCAGATTGCAGGAGAATTCAGCCAAAGTCAGCACAGTCTGAGTTCGCTGAGCACGGTCGTGCAAACCCTCAACACGGCCTAAGCACGCCCATGTTGAACCCCGTGCAGATTACAGGAATGAGAGTTTTTGGAGTTTTATTTGGCCGTAATCTGCACGGCTTCAACACGCCCGTGCTCACAGCGGGAAAACATTAAAACCCTAAAAACTTAGATTTTTGGGGGACTTTTGGTGGGAGAACTAAAGGAGGAACCAGGAGAGAGCTTTGGGGGTTTGTCCTCCTCTTCACCAAGGGAATGTCGTGCATATGGTAGGCCGATCGGGAGGAGATTCCACAGCATTGTAGATCCTCTGACAACCTCAAGGATGCAAGAAATTAGGGAGTTGTCAACTTCTTGTATTTCAATTTTTTTGGCAATTTCCTTGTTGTTTAATGTCATGAGGGGCTAAACTTTTAAAGGAGCCCCTGGGTGGTTTGTATGACGTTATAGCTTGAACTCATTGTCTTTACTTGCAGAATTTATGAATGTCTTGTTCTTTACATTAAATCTGAGTTATTGCTATCTTGAGTGTTGTTTAGTGCTTGAATACTTGGAAGTTAGGTTCTCTTATCTAGGCTTGTGAATCGTTATTGATAATTGCAAGCAGTAAGATTTCAACTTAGGGTTCAACAGCACTGGAAGCATCATTCTTATAGCTGATAAGTGCTTGCATGTATATATTATTTAAGATGTTTTCCATGCATGAGCATCATATTTTTCAGGTTATATCTCTCATTTCGTGTGTTTTTGTGTTCTTTCATGCAATTAGGGTTGTGAAGAAGGTTTATGCGAAGAAAAGCAAAAATAGGTCATGATGGTGCCGAGTTGAGTCCTTTTGTGCAAATACAAAGTTTAAGATGCAAATCGGGTCAAACAAGAGAGTGAACTGCTATTTAAAACATCATCTCGAGGATCCACACGGGCGTGTGGATGAGCCACACGGCCGTGTAGAAATTCCACATGGCCGTGTGGAAATTCCACACGCCCATATGGAATTCCAGCATGGTAGAATTTCACTTGTACGTCCCCGATTTCGCTCGTTTTCACTTCTGAGGCCACACGGACGGACACACGATCGTGTGGTAGGTCATGAGGCATATCTTGATGTCGGAAAACCCTTGGAGAGCTTTTGAAATCTTCGATCAAATCAGAACGAGCGAGCATGACTGCCTTCCAAGGAGAGCTATTGGGGGAGCCTTCGATGACTTCGATTCGGAGAGGTGTGCCCTAGGCTTGGAGGAAGGATCCGTGGAGAAAAAAGAGCAGCCCTCATAGGCCATCAGCACGAAGCTTAAGGGGGTTTTCTTTATGGATTGCTTGTATTTATCTTCATTTATTTTGATGAACTTGTATTGCTCCATGGAGAGCTAAACCCCTAGTGGGTACTTGGACATGTAAACTCTATTATTCCTTTGTTTCAATGACTCTATTGCTTTTATTTTAAATTGAGATTTAATTGAGTTTCAATCTTGTGTGCTTAATTGTTTCTCCTTTAGAGTGACACTAGGGTTGAGGGCTAATCTAATCATCCTTTTGACGAGTGACCATTACCATTAGGATTAGATTAACCAAGATTGAAGAGGGTCGAGAGGGTGAGTTGAGAGGTAGCAACACGTCCCCTTTCCCCTCCGGTGTAGTTTACCCTACCTTCTTATTCCAAGCATTATTTTCGATCTCAAAGAGAGTTAGGCGTTGAGAGAGACCTTTCCACCGGGACTTATTTGTGATTAGGGATCTTTCGCCTGGACGAAAGGGATTGATCTATAGTTGGGAATAGGGTTTATCACTTGGAATCCTTAGAGCTTACCGCAGTTATATATGGTGTGAGGCGTCAAGAGTTTTGGGACCTTGTGTATTTGGATTCCATGACTCTTCAAATCTCGTTTAAGTAAAGGTAATTATAGTTTTGCACTTGAAACAAGGACCCTAGAGGAATCATTGTCCGAGTACCCCATTCTTATCTTGGTACTTTCAGTAGCTCTAGTCATTGCTTTTAATCTCTATTTTCTGTTTATTCACTTTTAATTCAATCTCTTCACACATTGAGTTTTCATTGACCAATTGGCAAAGTGTATTTGTTTCTGATGTCTACTCCCTATGGATTCGACTACCCACCCTTTGGGTATTTATTACTTCGACACCCGTGCACTTGCGGAACACACACGCAAGGGTGTGTCAAGTTTTTGGCGCCATTGCCGGGGAGTTAGGCGTTTTAGGAACATCTTTACTTTGTTACTTTAGTTATTCACCACTTATTCTGCTTCACATTTCTTTTACTTCCATCGTTCTGATTTTGGTTTCTTTTCTTGATTTCAGCTCCAGGTTATGACCCGTGGCCACCTTTCGACATTAGTTGAAGGCGATCCAGAAATTGAGAGAAGACTACACAGACGATGAAGACAACCTCAATAAGAACAGTCCTATCAAGTTGAAATAGAAATTGAAGAGTCCACAAATATGGCTGAACAAAATGAGCAACAGCGGACACTTTTAGATTTTGCTAGGCCGACTATCCGTGGCACGCAATCAAGCATAGTTAGGCCACCAATTACAGCTAACAACTTTGAGCTTAAACCGTGGTTCATTCAGATGGTACAACAGTCTGTACAGTTCAACGGGTTGGCAGATGAAGACCCGAACAATCATATAGAGAACTTTCTGGAAGTGTGCGACATGCTGAAGATAAATGGAGTCACATATGATGCCATCAGATTGAGAGCCTTCCCATTTTCCTTGAAGGAGAAGGCAAAACAGTGGTTGCAGTCTCTACCTAGGGTGTCGATCACTACATGGGAAGAAATGGTTGAGGCCTTCCTTGCCGGATATTTCCCTCCTGGGAAGTCGGCGAAATTGAGAAATGAAATTTCCTCATTCATGCAATCGGAATTGGAGTCTCTTTTCGAGACATGGGAAAGGTTCAAGGATCTTCTACGCAAGTGTCCTCAACACAGGTTCCCAGAATGGATGATCATCCACACGTTCTACAATGGGATGAACCCAAGCACAAGACAATTACTTGATGCCGCAGTAGGAGGTACCTTAGGAAGTAAGACCCCCGAAGCTACCCGCCAACTGATAGAAGAAATGGCCATGAATAGTTATCAGTGGAATGCTCAAGACAAGAGGAAAGTGGCGGGTATTCATGAAGTTGTTGCAGTAACATCTCTAGCAGCTCAGGTTGAAGCATTGAGCAAGAAGTTAGATACTTTGGCAGCCCCATCTAGAATGGCTACAATGATGAGTTGTGATGGTTGTGGAGGAGGGCATGCTTCATTTGATTGCCCTATCTCAGTTGTTGGTGTTGCACCTGTTGAGCAGGAAGATTTTGTGGGGAATGCCGGACGAGGTCAAGGGAACCCTTATAGCAACACCTACAATCCGGGGTGGCGAAATCACCCGAACTTTTTATGAAGCAATCAAGGGCAACAAAGGCCCTCTGCACCCCCCGGATTTTAGCAACCCCAACAACCAAACATGGAGGGCCGAGTTTCAAGGCTTGAGAGCCGAATGACGGACTTGGAGAAAGCATTAACCAAGTTCATTCAGTCTTCCGACACGCGCTTCCAAGGCGTCAAGAGTACACTTCGCAACCACAACGCCTCACTACATAATTTGGAAAATGAGGTGGGACAGATTGCGAAGTCATTATCTGAGCGACCTCAAGGAAGTCTCCTGGGGAATACAGAGACAAACCCAAGAGAGCAGTTGAAGGCGATTACTCTGAGGAGTGGTCGTGAGGTCGAGGGTAGACTCCCTGCTGAAGAGGTCGTCCATGTTCCTGCTACGGAGAGAGATAAGGAAAAGGATGTTAAGGAGAAGGGCAAGGAAAAGGAGGTAGCACCTGCACCATACAAGCCACGGATTGCTTACCCTTCGAGGCTGAAAAGTGATCAAAATGATGAGCAGTACAAGAAGTTTTTGGGTCTTTTCAAGCAGCTGCACATTAACATTCCATTTGTGGAGGCTTTGTCTCAAATGCCTCGTTATGCAAAGTTTTTGAAGGACCTCTTGACCAACAAGAGGAAATTGGAAGAGGGCGCAGCGGTGATTTTAGATACATCTTGTTCAGCTGTTTTGCAGAAGAATCTACCTAACAAGATGAAAGACACCGGAAGCTTCATCATCCCATGTAACATTGGGAATTTGGGTGAAGAGAAGGCATTGGCATACTCAGGGGCCAGCATCAATGTCATGCCTTATACCTTCTTCAAGAAACTGGGACTGAGAGAGCCAAGTCCCACTTGGATGACTTTACAACTAGTTGACCATTCCGTTCGTCATCCTAGAGGCATCATTGAGGACGTCCTAGTGAATGTAGATAAATACATCTTTCCGGCTGATTTTGTAGTTCTTGATGTGGATGAGAATGTCGATGTGCCATTGATACTTGGAAGACCCTTTCTGCGTACTTCCAAGGCTCTTATAGACATGGACGGCGGAGAGATGACGTTAAGGATTGGAGATGAGAAGCTGACCTACCGCCTTGCTGAAGCCATGAGACATTCCCTTGACTTTGATGACACTCTGTATTTTCTTGACACTACTGATGAGTTGGTCGATGATTTTTTTGCAGAAAAGCTTCTGTCCGGATCCGCTGGTGGGATGGCTATACCAGGAGGTAGAGATTGATGAGAGTCTCTCGGTTGCTCTAGAGAACAAGGAAGAACCACCCACGGGCATAGTAAATAAATTCATCACAAAGATGAAGAGGGTGAGACATCGTCGCAAGAAACACCCGAACAACGCTGCGGACGGACATTCAGAGATTAAGAGTGATACCTCTTTTGTTGGTAACAATTTCTATTACTCATCCTCTAATTTGCAAAAGTTTGGCTCATCATGTTTGAAGAGTGCAGGCAATGGAGGAGTCCCGCTCCATGACACCCCTTGATTTGAAGGGCAGGTACGTCAAGCTAGTGACGTAAAACAAGCGCTCTGACACACCCTTGCGTGTGTGTTCCGCAAGTGCACGGGTGTCGAAGTAATAAAGTACCCAACGGGTGGGTAGTCGAATCCACAGGGAGTAGACGATAGAAACAAAAACACTTCGCTAGGTAGCCAAAGAAAACCAATTTTTGATGAGATTAAAAAGTAATTTAAAACAGAAATTAAGAACTGAAAGTTAAAGCTAGAGTGTAGGAAAAGATCGAGATAAGAATGGGGTACTCGGACACTGCTCCCCCTAGGTTCCTTGTTTCAAGTGCAAGACTTCAAATACTTTTACTCAATAGAGATTTCAAGAGTCGTGGAAACCAAAGATACAAGATCCCAAATCTAAGGTCAACCTTGACTAGTCCCCTACGAGGTCCCGGCGGAGAGAAGACTCTCGACACCTCACACCACGTATGACTGCGCTACGCTATAGGGATTCCAAGCGGTGAACCCTATTCCCAACTATAGATCAATCCCTTTGGTCCAGGCGAAAGATCCCTAATAACAAATAAGTCCCGGCGGAAAGGCCTCTCTCAACGCCTAACTCTCTTTGAGATCGATGGTAATACTTGGAATAAGAAGGTAGGGAAAACCACACCGGAGGGGAAAGGGGACGTGTCGCTACCTCTCAACTCACCCTCTCGACCCTCTTCAATCTTGGTTAATCTAATCCTAATGGTGATGGTCACTCGTCAAAAGGATGATTGGATTAGCCCTCAACCCTAGTGTCACTCCAAGGGAGAAACAATTAAGCACACAAGATTGAAACTCAAATTTAAACTCAAATTGAATAAAAGCATTAAAGTCAATGAAACATAGAAAACCTAGGGTTTACAAGTCCAAGTACCCACTAGGGGTTTAGCCCTCCATGGAGCAATACAAGTTCATCAAAATAAATGAAGATAAGTGCAAGAAATCCATAAAGAAAACCCCCTTAAGCTTCGTGTTGATGGCCTATGAGGGCTGTTTCTTCTTCTCCACGGATCCTTCCTCCAATCCTAAGACACACCTTGCCGAATCGAAGTCGTCGAAGGCTCCCCCAATAGCTCTCCTTGGAAGGAATCGGTGTTGAAATCGGTGAAGAAACGCCCCCAAAACGCAGCAAAAACCCTCTCAAACCCTAGCCGAACCTCTCCCCAAAGTTAGGAAAAAGTTCCCCAGTATAACGCTTCAGAACGGCTTTATAATTGGCCATCTCAAGGATCCACACGGGCGTGTGGATGAGCCACACGGCCGTGTGGAAATTCCACACGGCCGTGTGGAAATTCCACACGCCCATGTGGAATTTCAGCCTTGTGGAAACTTGCTTATTGGTCCCCGATTTCGCCCGTTTCTTCTCCTGAGGTCACACGGACGGACACACGCCCATGTGAAAGGTCATATGGCATTTCTTGATGATGAAAAACCCTTGGAGAGCTTTTGAAATCTTTGAACAAATCCGAACAAGCGAGCATGACTGCCTTCGTGTCCTTCTACAAGAATTGTCTTGAAGCCTTTAGAAGTTGGCACATACCCCCTCGTTTGAACCCGATTTGTGTCTTGAACTTTGTATTTGCACAAAAGAGCTCCACATGGCACCATTATGACCTAATCTTGCTTTTCTTCGCATAAACCTTCTTCACAACCCTAATTGCACGAAAGAACACAAAAACACACGAAATGAGAAATATAACCTGAAAAATGTGATGCTCATGCAGGGAAAAACATCTCAAATTATATGTACATGCAAGCACTTATCACGCTCATTGGGAGGCAACCCAATTTTTAATTCCTTGGCATTTGTTTTAGTTAGATTTTAATTTCTGTAGTTTATTTTTTGGTTTGTTTTTGTTTTCTTTTGATTGATCTCCGGTGTAGTGCGATTTTTGTTTCAGATGCGAAAAATCGTGTTTTCATCGTTTCTGGTAAGTTTGAGTGTGTTTCCTATGAATTTGGTGAGATTAGAGCCACATTCTTGTTTGATTTCAATTTCTGCAGTTTTCCATGTGTTTTCAATGAATTTGGCAGAGTTTGGAACAATTTTGGGCCAAAATATGGAAACACATGGCCATGTGGTATTTCTACATGGCCATGTGGCTGGATTTTTGTGGGTTTTCTACCATCCAGAGAATCCACACATGGCCATGTGAAAAATTTGGAGCTCATTTGGTAAAGAATGAATGTCCACATGCCATGTGGAAATTCCACATGGGAATGTGAGTACTATTCATGAGCTGCAGATTTCCAACCCAGAGAAAACACACGGCCATGTGGAATTTCCACATGGCGATGTGGAATTGTTCAGAATTTTTTCAAGCGATCCAGAGAATCCACACGGTCATGTGGAATTTCACATGGCCATGTGGAAATTGGAGTGTTTTGAGTAAAGGCTATCCAGAGAAAACACATGGCCATGTGGAATTTCCACATGGCCATGTGAAAATTCAGGTGTTGAGTAAGGGCCATCCAGAGAAAACACATGGCCATGTGGAATTTGGAGTGTTTTGAGTAAAGGCCATCCAGAGAAAACACATGGCCATGTGGAATTTCAACATGGCCATGTGGATTACTTAAACAAGAGAAGCTTGATTCTCTTCATATTCTCCTTCGCGCCCTTACATCTCCAAACGCCTCCACTCCAAAGATCGCGACCAAACCGCTTCTCCTTCCATTTCCTCGCCTATTTATAGGATTTGTGGGCTTTCTCCATCATTATCTTGTGTGATTCATCATCATCTTCTCCGATAAGCCCCCTTCTATCTCTTCTTGCCAAGAATTTTAATCCTTCGATTTGGGTGATGAATCTTGTGTTTTAGCATGCTGTTTTCATAGATAATACTTAGTTTCATGTTTAAACACTTTTGCTCAAAGTTTCATGTGTTTGTACTGCTCGATGTGGATCAACCATGGCCTTTTGGCTATGGTCGAAGATCCACATGGCCGTGTGGAAATTCCACACGGCCTTGTGGATTTTCGGGCTTGCTTGTTTTGTGTCCCGAGAGTACACACGGCCATGTGAACTTCTGGGAAGTTGTTTTGAGCCCTGAAATGATTCGTTTGCCTCTCCTATGAGCAGGAATGGCTCCAAGGACAAAGACAGTCGCACACAAACGTCCTCATGAGGTTCGTGACTTCTCGCCTGAAGTTTTGGAGTTCGCCGTGCCTAAACATCAAGTCCGACTTGAGCGTCTCTCAAAGCTCAAGTTTGGCCAAACGCGAACTCCGGATTTACAAGCGGAAGAGTTGGCAAATGAGGTTCGAGAGTTGATTGCCGTGGGGGGTTGGAAAAAATTGTTGTGCATCAAAGACCCGGCCACTCGCGACATCACTCTTGAGGTCCTTGTCCTTGCACCCTTCGAGTTTGATCGCTCACACACGTACTACCACCGGGCCGACACCATCCGTTTCCGCGCCTTTGATCAGTACCACAGCATGAGCATGATGGACTTCTCCGTCGCCCTCGGCCTGTACGACAGAGACTTCACCTATACAGAGGAGTACACACAACTGCCCGTCGATTTTCCTTTTCGTGTGACTCCTAGCCGGGTTTGCAAGATGCTATGCGGTGACATTCAGTATGAGTCCGGTTCGACAAAGGCATCCTTGCTCCTTCTCCCGGCCCACAGGTATATCCACGCTGTTGTTAGCAGGTCGATCAATGGGTGGAGCGATAGCACTGGCGTACTACGGCGGCTGGACCTGCTATATCCGTACTCCATGGTTCAAAGCCTGCCCTTGCACCTGGGATATGTGGTAGCGGATTATTTGAGGCACCAAGGACAGTACGCACGGGTCGGAGTTCTGTTTTCCAGCCCTTACATCACTCGTCTCATAAGAGGAATGTGCCTTATTGAAGCTGTCCGCGGAGCAGACAAGGTGATCATCCCCTCTCCACTAGGACTTGAGATTTTGCGCATGATGGGCATGGTGAAGAGGGCCACTCCGGGCAGGTATGTACTTGTTGTCCCTATCCCAGACGAGTCCGAGGAGGAGAGTGAGGAGGAAGAAGACATCGAGGCTGGACCTTCATCACAGGCAGAGAACAACCCAGCAGTAGAGGAGGTGCCCCCGATGTCAGCACGCGCATCTCCTCCATCTTATGATCGCATGGACAGATTGGAGAGTGCTGTGGGGGTTCTACAGATTGATCGTGCAGCTATGAGGATGACTCAGGCAGCGAACCATACTGAGGTGCTCTCTCGCATGGCCGAGTATCACGCTGAGGTGATGGCGCGATTTACCACACTTCAGCAGATGATGGCGAGAGACCTCGACTCCACCGCGTCGCCTGCACCCTGAGCACCCCATGCATCCCCCGCATCACCAGCAGCACCAGGAGATGATGACACTTGAGGTGTCTTTCTTTTAGTTGTTTTTTCTTGTTCTTGTTTATTTTCTTGTCACTAGATCTTTGTCACTCAGAAAGGGTTTATGATGCGTCTCCGCAACAACACAACAGGGTGCACGGGTCGTCAAGTAATAAAAGTGGACCCAAAGGGTCGGGTTGTCGAACCACAGGGAACAGAAGTACTAGTAATAGCCCCTCTTTTGTTATCTAGCCTAATGAGTGTAGTATGTGATGATCTAATGGCCAACACTAAGAGTGTCACCACAAGTGCGCAGGAAATAAAAGGAAAAGAGTTCTCGATCAATAAAAGTGAGGTATCCGGACAATGCTCCCCCTAGGATTCGGGTGTTGGATGTAGATTATAAGTGTTTCTAAACGAAAACAATGAGTCGTGGGTATCCAAAGGTATAACGGCCCCTGCCTCCAGGTCGCCGATAACTAGTCCCCTACGAGGTCCCGGCGGAGAATTCTCTCGACGCCTCACACCACATATGACTGCTTAAAACTCTAGGGATCCCAAAGATATAACCAATTCCTGAAAGTAGATCTAACCCTGCCTCCAGGTGAAAGATCCCTAACCTCCTACGAGGTCCCGGCGGAGAATTCTCTCGACGCCTCACACCACATATGGTTGCTTGACACTTAGGGAATATGAAAATAGGAAATATCTGTCGGAAGGGAAAATGGACGCTCCGCTATCTCACGGCTCACCCTTTCAACCCTCTTTACTCTTGGTAATTCTAAACCTAGCGGTGATCTCTCTCTTCACTAGATTGAATAAACATGCAAGGCAATTAATAATGAAATCAAAAGCATAAACAAGCATTAAGAACTCAAGAGTAAAACTCAAACTGATAAATTCGAATAGAAACACAATGTAAATCTAATGAAAATAAGAATCCTAGGGTTTACATGTCCGAATACCCTCTAGGGGTTTAGCTCTCCATGGAGCGAGTCACAAAACAAATAATGAATTCAGAATAAAGTTCCAAAGACATAAAGAATAACCCCCTTAAATCCGTGATGATAGTCTTGATGGGTAGTTTCCACGTCTGGATTGAATCCACTTCGAAGCTAGGTCGCCGATGGCTTCCTTGACGCAATGACGGAGGAGGAATCGATCCAAGTTGGTGAGGAAAGCTTCCCAAAGCTGCAAAGAACTCCTTCCAAGCCCTCGCCGCCTTGTCTCTCGAAAGTGGCAAAAAAAAATCCCTAAAAATTATCACAAGGCGGCTTTTATAATTTGAATTCGGGGCTTTACGCGCATCCACACGCCCGTGTGGAAATTCTACACGGGCGTGTGAAGTACTCTGCTACAGCACCGCTACAGTTCACTGCTACAGTACTTAGCTACAGTAATGCTACAGTACTTAGCTACAAAAAAATGAGAATAAACTTAATTTTACATTGAAAATGCAATCATTCCAAACAAGGAAATTAAGTTTACATGCAATTTAATTACAAGTTTTATTGAAACCACCAAACATTGTAATGTTATTTTGCAGGGAAAGTAATTGCATGCAAAATCATTCTCTGCAAAAGCTTTGCATGCAATTACTTTCCCTGTAAAGTTCCAAACGGGCCCTAAGAGTAAACTTAGGGTTGGCATGAGTAAGCATACACACACACACGCAGTCAGATTCTATTTTCTTTGTGCTTCGAGTTTTTGCTAGAGCATGGGTTTTTACCTTTCTATGTTGCAAATTGTTCCTTTGTTTAAGAATGCTCTCCTTACATACCTTTTGGTGAACTTAAGGCTAAGCACTTCTAACACTCTACTTGTGGATTTTATTGTATAAAGTTTGCTTGAGGACAAGCAAAAGCTTAAGTGTGGGGGAGTTTGATAAGTGCTTGCATGTATATATTATTTAAGATGTTTTCCATGCATGAGCATCATATTTTTCAGGTTATATCTCTCATTTCGTGTGTTTTTGTGTTCTTTCATGCAATTAGGGTTGTGAAGAGGGTTTATGCGAAAAAAAGCAAAAATAGGTCAAACAAGAGAGTATGTGCCAACTTCTAAAGGTTTCAAGACAATTTTTGTAAAATGACACGAAGGCAGTCATGCTCGCTCGTTCTTATTTGATCGAAGATTTCAAAAGCTCTCCAAGGGTTTTTCGACATCAAGATATGCCTCATGACCTACCACACAATCGTGTGTCCGTCCGTGTGGCCTCAGAAGCGAAAACGAGCGAAATCTGGGACCTACAAGTGAAATTCTACCAGGCTGGAATTTCCACACGGCCGTGTGGCTCATCCACACGCCCGTGTGGATCCTCGAGATGATGTTTTAAATAGCCATTCTGAAGCGTTTTAAGGGGATCTTTTTCCTATCTTTGGGAGAGAGTTCGGCTAGGGTTTGAGAAGGTTTTTGCTACGTTTTGGGGGTGTTTCTTCACCGATTTCAACACCGAATCCTTCCAAGGTGAGCTATTGGAGGAGTCTTAGACGGCTTCGATTCGGCGAGGTGTGCCCTAGGCTTATAGGAAGGATCCGTGGAGAAGAAGGAGCAACGCTCATAGGCCTTCAGCACGAAGCTTAAGGGGTTTTCTTTATGGATTACTTGCATTTATCTTCATTTATTTTGATAAACTTGTATTGCTCCATGGAGAGCTATACCCCTAGTGGGTACTTGGACATGTAAACTCTAGAATTCCTTTGTCTCAATGACTCTATTGCTTTTATTTTAAATTGAGATTTAATTGAGTTTCAATCTTGTGTGCTTAATTGTTTCTCCCCTAGAGTGACACTAGGGTTGAGGGCTAATCTAATCATCCTTTTGACGAGTGACCATCACCATTAGGATTAGATTAACCAAGATTGAAGAGGGTCGAGAGGGTGAGTTGAGAGGTAGCAACACGTCCCCTTTCCCCTCCGGTGTGGTTTACCCTACCTTTTAATTTTTATTTTCTGTTTATTCACTTTTAATTCAATCTCTTCACACATTGAGTTTTCATTGACTAATTGGCAAAGTGTACTTGTTTCTGACGTCTAATCCCTATGGATTCGACTACCCACCCTTTGGGTATTTATTACTTCGACACCCGTGCACTTGCGGAACACACACGTAAGGGTGTGTCAATAGCATAACTAGATTTAGAACTGAAGACATCTCTGATAAATACCG
The DNA here is from genome assembly GCA_902712375.1 of Dioscorea dumetorum. Taxonomy (NCBI): domain Eukaryota; kingdom Viridiplantae; phylum Streptophyta; class Magnoliopsida; order Dioscoreales; family Dioscoreaceae; genus Dioscorea; species Dioscorea dumetorum. Next base: position 8,904,167 of record CACTHL010000128.1, on the reverse strand, counting down.
AGAAGGACCGAGTTAGTGAACGTCGGAATTCCAACCCCGGGGCCCCATCTCCTCCATCGAGTCAATCTTCACATTTCCCTTATTGCATTTCCTTTCCTCATACTCCTTGAATTCAACCCAGAGTCAATTCCATCCTTCTCTGTTTAGTTAGATATTAAGCAGAACGTTAGTATTAGAAGCTATACCAGTCCCAGTGGATACGACTACCCGACCCTAAGGGTACATTTTACCACTTATACGACCCGTGCACTTGCGGTTACGCAAGGGGCGTATCACTTAGTAATTCTCAACCAAAAATGTCATAGACCATCCTAAGTCATGCGCTACATCTAAACATATTATACATAAATAAACAACCCTCCCCCACACTTGAATGAACCATTGTCCTCAATGTTTAAACATAGAACATGCAACATAAATAAAATGATCAAGTGAAATTAAGGTGAGAGTTGGGGAATTTTCACCAAACTAAAGGAGAGGTGCCCGTGAATAATTCCATGACAAACAAGGGCATGTGTTGAGCACCATCAAGGGGAAGCCATTTGAGACAAGCAGCAAGAGAAATATCCATACATCTCGGGGGAGAGATTGGTGGTGTCAACTCTCATACTCATGGAGGTAGAAGTAACCGCACGATGCAGAGGGGGAGAAAGCATGACATCGAGGTGAGAGGCCAAACGCTGCATGCTCCAGATCATCCATCGACGGAAAGAGGGAGAGCCAGCTGAGGGAGAGTCGGGAATATGTGTGGAAGCACGCGCTCATGGGGTGCGAGGGGAAGAGGGACCGGCTGTGGCGGGTGGAGAATCTGGTACGCTGGCAGCAGCTGCGGCGTGGTACAGAGTGCGTGGGAGGTGGAGGTAGATCGAAGCATCCGCTTCGCTCGGAGTGTGTCTACCGAGAGTGCAACACACCGCCCACCATCCTCATCGATCGGGTGCCCTCATGGAGACCCATGCCTCGGATCAGCCGCGTGATGTACGGTCCAACAAAGAGAGCGCCCACACGGGAATCCTGCCCCTGGTGCTGGATGCTGAATGCGACCTCATAACCGAGATACAATGGGATGGTTTCTTTTCCTTGGCATACACAACTGGATTATCAGCGCTCAGTGGTACAACAGCTACTTCTTCAGCCCTCGCTATGGGCTTTTTATCTGGAGATTCCTCCCCTAACAAGTCAGTGAGGTAGTCGTTCCGCCAGTTCTCCTGCACACAATCACCAATCACATCGTCAGTAGCATCAAGAAAATAACAAGAATCATCAAATGCCATTGGGAGTCTCATCGCTTCCTTCAGTTTGAACACCACTTCTTCATCCCCCACTCTTAATGTTAGTCGACCATCTTTCACATCAATGATTGCTTGCGAAGTAGCTAGGAATTTTCTCGCAAAGATCAGAGGTACCTCAGCACGATCAACATTCACCAAAACATCCTCCATAATTCCTAAAGGTCGGCGAGTGGAGCGATCAGCAAGCTGGAGCATCATTTGAGTCGGCTTGAGCTCTCCCAGTCCTAGCTTCTGAAAATTTTAAACGGCATCAGATTGATGCTCGCCCTTAGGTCAGCAAGTGCTTTCTCATCCATCATTCCCCTAATTGTGTATGGGATGATGAAACCTCCCTAATCCTTCTCTTTCTTCTGGATTTTGTTTGAGATGATCGCGGAACATTCTTCACTTAGCGTCACCGTCAAGACTGTTTCTAATTTCCTCTTGTTAGTCAATAGCTCTTTAAGAAATTTGGCCTATTTGGGCATTTGTGAAAGAGCTTCTATGAACGGGATATTTATCTACAAAGTCATGAACATCTCAAGAAACTTTTTAAACTGTGCCTCTTGTTGGTCTTTCTCGAGCTTCGCAGGATAAGGCAATGTGGGTCATTACTCTGCCACAGGATCTTTCTCTTTACCCTTCAGTTTTGCTCTTGAAACTGACCCTGAATCTTTCTCTAGAACTTCTACCTCCGATTCACTTTGAATATCATGTTGTGCTTGTGGAGGTGGGGATTCTAGTTCCTTCCCACTTCTTAGAGTAACTGCCTTGAGAGACTCCCGGGGGTTGACTTCCGTATTACTACGTAGAGAATCTGGGGGTCGTTCCGCGAGCGTCTTCGCTATTTGCGCGACCTGGCACTCAAGATTCAGCAAGGAGGCCTGTTGGTTCCTCATGACCTTCTCATGCCCTGTGATTCGGGCATCATTGGACTAAATGTACTGAACAAGTAGGGCCTCAAGAGAAGGTGCCTTCTGTTCTGGTGGGGAAGGCCTAAAAAATGGAGACTATGTCTGTTGTTGTTGCTGTTGTTGCTGCTGATGGCGCTACTGCCTTTGGTTTTGCTATTTCCAAGAAAAATTGGGGTGATTTCTCCACCCCGGGTTGTAGGTGCTGCTGCATGGGTTGTTAATGTACCGCTGATTTTGTCCAATAAAATTCACCTGCTCGATTGCAGTACTCCCCTCTGATAAACAACTGGGCCCCGCTTGGGTTGCCCGACTATCAGTACTCAAATTCTGCGATGAAGATTGGACTTGCATTGTGTCTAACCTTTTAGAGATGGCTTCCACTTGTGCTGCCAAGGTAGTGAGCACATCAACTTCATAAAGTCCAGTTGTCTTAAGCGGTTTGTTTCTCTCAGAGCTCCATTGGTACCCATTAGATGCCATGTCTTCGATGAGGTTCTGTGCTTCTTCTGGTCTCTTGCGGCACAAAAAACCTCCAGCTGCCGCATCTAGCATGTGCTTGGTCACCACATTCAGCCCATTATAAATGATCTGAATTTGCATCCATTCCACTATCCCATGCTGTGGACACTTCCTCAATAATTCCTTGTACTTTTCCCATGTGTCGTTGACACACCCTTGCGTGTGTGTTCCGCAAGTGCACGGGTGTCGAAGTAATAAATTACCCAAACGGGTTGGTAGTCGAATCCACAGGGAGTAGACGTAAGAATAGTAACACTTTGCTAAGTAGCCAAAGACAAATCAATTGTTGTTGTGATTGAAAATAAACCAAGAAAAACAGAAATAAAGTACTGAAAGTAAAAGCTAGAGTGTAGAACAAGACCAATATGAAGATGGGGTACTCGGACAATGCTCCCCCTAGAATCCTAGTTTCTAGTGCAAAACTTTAAGTTGCTCTTCTTAAAATGAGAATCAATGAGTCGTGGAAATCCAAAGATACAGGGTCCCAAACCTAAGGTCAACCCTGACTAGTCCCCTACGAGGTCCTGACGGAGAGAAAGACTCTCGACACCTCACACCACGTATGACTGCGAAAAAACTCGTGGGAATCCAAATGATGAACCCTATTCCGAAATATGGACCAACCCCTTTGGTCCAGGCGGAAGATCCCTAATCACAAATAAGTCCCGGCGGAAACGCTTCTCTCAACGTCAAAAGGATGATTAAATATGATTCTCAACCCTAGTGTCACTCTAAGGGAAAATCCAAGAAGCATACAAGATTGAAACTCAAATTAAAACTCAAATTAAAGAACATCAATAAAGTCATAGAAACATAGTAATTCTAGGGTTTACATGTCCTAGCACCCACTAGGGTTTTAGCTCTCCATGGAGCAATACAAAATCATGAAAGTAATGGGAATTAAATGCAAACAATCCATAAGTGAAACCCCCTTAAGCTCCGTGCCGATGGTCTATGAGGGCTTCTCCTTCTTCTCCGAAAACTCCTTCCTTCAAGCCTAGGGCACACCTCGTCGAATCGAGTCGTCGAAGGCTCCCCCAATAGCTCTCCTTTGAAGGGATTGATGTTGAAATCAATGAAGAAACACCCTCAAAGCGTAGCAAGAACCTCCTGAACCCTAGCCGTCACCCCCTCTCAAGTTTGGAAGAAGATCCCCCAAATAACGCTTCAGAACGGCTTTATAATTGGCCATCTCGAGGATCCACACGGGCGTGTGGATGAGCCACACGGCCGTGTGGAAATTCCACACGGCCATGTGGAATTTCAGCCATGTGGAAACTTGCGTATTGGTCCCCGATTTCGCCTGTTTCTTCTCTTGAGGTCACACGGACGGACACACGCCCATGTGAAAGGTCATGTGGCATTTCTTGATGATGAAAAACCCTTGGAGAGCTTTTGAATCTTCGAACAAATCCGAACAAGCGAGCATGACTGCCTTCGTGTCCTTCTACATGAATTGTCTTGAAGCCTTTAGAAGTTGGCACATACCCCCTCTTTTGAACCCGATTTGTGTCTTGAACTTTGTATTTGCATAAAAGAGATCCACTTGGCGCCATTATGACCTAATCTTGCCTTTATTCACGTACCATGTCTTCACAACCCTAACTGTACGAAAGAACACAACAACACACGAAATTAGCGATACAACCTGAGAAATATGATGCTCATGCGTGGAAAACATTTCCAAAAATATGTACATGCAAGCACTTATCAGTCGTACTAGGTTTCAGACTCTGATTGTCGGTAAGAGGAAAGGTCACTTCTGAGTTTAGTGATCTTGGCCGGTGGAATGTATCGAGTCAAGAACTTCTCGGCCAGCTATGCCCAATTTGTGATAGACCCCGCCGGCAAGGAATTTAGCTACTGCTTAGCCCTGCCTCGCACTGAAAACGGGAACAGTCGGAGGCGAACCGCATCCTAGGACACATTATTCGCCTTGAATGTGTCACAAATTTCCAGAAAATTTGCAAGATGTGCATATGGGTCCTTGTCTTGGAAACCATCAAACTGGCACATCTGTTGCACCATTTGGATAAAATTTGGCTTGAGCTCGAAATTGTTCGCTGCAACAGGGGGCCGAACAATGCTTGATCCAGATCCCTCCAAATTAGGGCGTGCATAGTCTGAGATACTCCTCTGATTCCTGGCCATGCTTTCTTCTTGGTTTACTTCTATACTCAATTCCACTGACCCGGTCTCCCTTAAATTGATCTGCCTCTTTCTCCTATAGAATGTCCTTTCATTGTCAGAATTAGGGGAAGCTAATTGGAAAGAATTCCCCCGGGTCATACACTAAGCCTAAGTACCAACAGAAAGAGAGAATGAGATATGTACTTTAAAGAGTGAGGAGAAGAAAATGATGAACAGTTTAAACAAATCACAAATACTAACCACAAATGAAAGTGATAAACGTCTAAAAGTACGCATTTTGCATGTATGTGTTGTGTATTATTTTCACATTTTATTATTGAATCAATGCCCTTTCGGTCTAGATTTCTTTATCTTTGTATTTCAGGTCTGTCAAAAGCCCTGGGAGACTCGACAACGCGATTGGGGACGAATTCTACATCAGAACAGCGTTTTCGAGCAGGGATTACTGTAGCATAGTACCCCGACTGTTACTATAGTAGTTACTGTAGCTCATCACGGGTTTCTCAGCAGAAAAGTAGAAATCCCGATGGGTCAGCATATGGCCGGTATGCTGACCCGTTTTCCCATCGGGATTTGGGTGTTTAAATGCTATCAAGGGCATCTTTTTGGGGACAGTTGGATTGGATTGTGGGAGAGAGTTTTTGGGGAAGGAGAAAGACAAGGGTTTGGACCCCACTTCCACATGATTTAGGAGGGCAAAAGGAGAGGAAATCCGGGCTTTCCTCGATGGGGAGAGAAAGATTTACGAGGATCCACTTCAAGGACGTCACTGCTTGGAGGTTGAAGACAACGGAAGCCACCCCTTCGAGTGTCGACTTCGGAAGGGTTTCTCCGTGGATTCAAACGTCATTCGGCCTTCACCTTTTGACGGAGTGTTCCTCATGTTTATTTTAGTTGTTTGCATGGATTGTTTGGTTGATTTGTTGAACATGAACAACTAAACCCCAAGGTCACCGGATGTAGGTGAACCTTGGGGCCAACTTGTGATGTTTTGGATTATTTGAGTCTTTTATTGCATGATTGGCTTGTTGTTATCCTTGTTTGGTGTTCTTGATTGTTTTGGTACATTTGATTGATTGATGTATCAAATTCTTGGTAGCACTTTGTAGCATGACCATTGCCTTATTGCTAGACTCCATCAAACTTGGAAGGGATTATTGTATAAGTACGCCCTGACCATCGGGTATTTGTACCCGTCCATTTCTAGGGTTGAAAACTAACTAGGGTTTCTACCCTAACTTGAGGAAACCATCATTCTCCTTGCAACCGTGTGAGAGGTTGAGTGGAAGAAATTCCTTATTCAACACTTGTACCGGGTTAGAGGTCAATTGCCGTGACCATCGGGTTGACGTAAGCTTAGGTTTTTTCGGTCCAACTACCATGTGTTTAATTTCTCAAATATCCTACTCATTTAAGTAGCCCCTTGGGGATCCTCATCCATGGCGGTTTCCATACTTGAGCATCTCCAGTGTTTTGATTTCGTCCCATTTAATTAAGCAATTTCTCTTGTTGTTCATTTCTTTTCTTTCTTGTTTGTTCTCTTGAAATCGAATCGGTGAGCTAAACAACAAGTAAGAAGTGAGTAAAGTAGGTCCTCGGGGACCTTGGGAATACGACCCACTCGTGCGTGCGCGAGTGGTTTATTACTTGACTACCCCGTGCGCTTGCGGGTGTTCACACTTTGTGTCGATCAAGTTTTTGGCGCCGTTGCCAGGGAACCACCGAGTGATATTTGGAAAGCTTTAAGCTCGTTGATTTAGCCTTATCTTTTTCTTTTGTTTTCCTTTTTTGTTGAACCCGATAACGAGATAGAAAGAACTTTGCATCGACGATTGCTAGAAGTGGCAGAAAGTTCTAGACAACAAGAGATTCGGGTTGAGTCGAGTGAACCATCAGTCATGGCGGAGCCTAGGAAGACCCTATCTGAATATTAAAGGCCACAGTTCACCGGAGAAGAATTTAGTGTCCAAGCACCAACTGTTCCTGCTAATAAATTTGAAATCAAGGCGAGTACCATAGGGATGATTTAGAATTCAGTCCAGTTTGATGGTCTAGCGGATGAAGACCCCCATGCCCATCTTGCCCGGTTCCATCAGATATGCTCTACTTTTAAGATCAACTCAGTATCAGACGATGCCATCAGACTGAGATTATTCCCATTCAGTTTGAGAGGAATAGCATACAGATGGCTCACATCCTTAGCTCCTGGGTCCATCACCACTTGGAAGGAAATGGTTGAGAAGTTCCTATCCCGATATTTTGCCCCAAGCAAAGCTGCAAGACTGAGACAAGAGATATCGTCTTTCAGGTAGAGTGATACTGAGACACTCTTTGAAGCCCACGAACGATTTAAGGACCTTCTTCGAAGTGTCCTCATCACGGCTTCCCTTCATGGATGAGAGTGCAGACATTGTGTAACGGGTTGAATTATGCTACTAGGCAATTCATCGATGCAGCAGCAGGCGGTTCTTTGAGCAACAAGCTTCATGAAGAGGCTGAGGCCATTATGTCATGTGATACTTGTGATACTTCTGGGGCAGGGCATGCAGCATCACAATGCCCTATTGTTGTTGCCCCACCACTTCTGAGGGAAACAGTTGATTATGTTGGGGGTGGACCAAGAGGACCGGGGAATCAGTTCGGCAACACTTACAATTATGGATGGAGGGGTCTTCAAATCCTTCTTGGACTCAAGGCCAATCTCAGTATAGACCTCCACCATCTCAGGGAAGCCAATACCAAGCTCCTCCCCTACAAGAGAAGAAATACTCAACGGAGGATATTTTGGCTAGATTCATGATTAGCACGGAGGCACGTTTTGTGAATAATGGAAAGAAATGTGATGAATTCGGTAACATATTGAGAAGTGTTCAAGCATCCATCCAATCTCTGGAGAACCAAGTTGGACAGCTTGCTCGTGGACAATCTGAACGACCATCGGGGAGTTTGCCAAGCAACACCAAAAGCAACCCAAGGGAACAATTAAAAGCTGTTACTTTGAGAAGTGGTAGACAGTTGGAAGCAAGGGAAAAAGGGAGCCCAAGTACTTCCAATAATGGGGTGGCCGTCCGGGAAGACCCTAATTCGAGTGAAGATGCAAGCAAGGAGAATGGTAGGAAAACTGGTGAAGACTCTCCCAATTCTAACATTTCAAAGGAGCACGAATACAAGCCAGTGGTACCTTACCCCTCAAGACTCAAACAAGATAAAGATGAAGTCCAATTCAAGAAGTTCCTCACTATCTTCAAGCAACTCCACATAAATATTCCAATCATTAAGGCACTAGCTCAAATGCCGAAGTATGCTAAGATTTTAAAGGAGCTTCTCACAAATAAGAGAAAGTTAGAGGAACAAGGCACAGTTGCACTTACTGGGAATTGCTCAGCCATTCTAGAGAAAAAACTTCCACAAAATTTAAAGGATCCAGGTAGTTTTGTGATTCCTTGCGTAATTGGTGAAGGAGTGACGGAGCATGCTCTAGCCGATTATGGGGCTAGCATAAATGTAATGCGATACAACTTATTCTTGGAGCTGGGATTAGAAGACCTACGACCTACATGAATGACATTACAGCTTGCAGATAGGTCGGTGCGAAGACCTCGGGGAGTAGTCGAAGATGTCCTTGTCAGAGTTGACAAACTCATCATTCCTGTAGACTTCGTGATTCTAGATGTGGATGATGATGTTGAGGTTCCCTTGATTCTAGGACGCCCATTCATTAACACTTCGGGTGCTATAATTGATGTCAAAGCAGGCAAGATGACCTTGAGGGTTGGAGATGAGCAAGTGGTCTTCACTCTCCCTAAAGCAATGAAGCACACACTTGACCATGATGACAAATTTTATTTCACTGATAGTACTGATGTAATTGTTTCTGACTGTGTGTAGGAGGTGCTTGCCTTAAACCATTTGGATGAGTACTTGGATTAGTTAGCGTGCCAAGATGTCGAGGAAGAACTTTCACCTCCACCAACACAACAAATTAATCAAGTGGAGGGTAATTCATCACATAATAGAAAGAAAATTAAGGGTGTTAAGAAGATGTGGAGAAAGTCAAAGGAGAAACAAAGAGAGAGTAAAGAGATATCCATATTGCCACCGGATGAGGTTGATCGTGTATTCTTTGGGAATTGTGTTAAATTCAAAGTCTTCTCATGTCTTTCATTGAATTTTCCGAGTGGCAACACGGCCCCAAAGGTTGGAGGTAACTTCCCTCCATTTGTTCCACAATGAGACTTTTTTAGGTAATTCACATCAAGCTAATGACGTTAAACAAGCGCTTCTTGGGAGGCAACCCAAGTTCCTTTCACTTCTCGTATTCATTTTCTTATTTGTGTTGTCTTATTTAACTTGTGTTTTTAGTTGTGGTTCGTTTGTAGTTGTATTTTCATCGTTTTTCTTAGTTCAATTGCCTTGGTGTTCCTTTGTTTGTCATGTGGTCTTTGAAGAATTCTTGTTCTTGATGCATGCATGTTGATGTTTTGAGTGTTTAATCGATGTGTCCGGCTTTGTTTTTATCCATAGTCAAAGTGTGGAGAAAAAGTTGTGCAAACAGAGAATCTCGAGGACCATCCATGTGGCCGCAAGGATGCCCCTCGGAACTTATCGCGAGAATCCTGAAGACCATCCTTGCGGCCTCAAGGATCGTCGGCAAGACCACCCGCGAGAAACCTTTAAAGTCATGTTTTGGGCTGGTCACTATTCATTCTTCTTCCTCATTCTTCTAACCTGTTCTCTCTCATTTCTCCACCATTTTGCATCATTCCTTTTGCTCTAGTTTGCTCTCCTCCTCCTCTTTTCCATCTTGGTGACAAAAATTTAGAGTTTGAGCAAGCTTTTGGCCGGATCTAGAACTTGGATCTAGCCCTTGCATTACCTACTATCACAACATCCTTACTTGTATTTCTCCCAGGGGAATCCTAGCCCGGGGCCTTATATTCTTCATTTGATTTCTTCTCGGTGTGCGCAATCTGTCAGTAGTTAAAGTTTTTATTGTTGATTTTAATTTCATTTTTTTATAATAACCTCTGTCTCGATTCGGCTAAACAACTGTTCGAAGAGGAAGTAATAGTGGATCTCGGGACCCTAGGGAATACGACCCTCTTGTGCCCGTACAGGAGGTATTACTTGAAGACCCGCGCACTTGCGGCCGATGAGCCGTGTGCCCGCTTTCACCGTCAAGTTTTTGGCGTCGTTTCCGTGGAACTTCCGAGAACATTAGGAAAACTCACAGACGTTGGCTTTGTCAATTTCTTTTTCTTTTGTGCCTTTACTCTTTTGTTGCATTTTATTTTCACCTTTTATTCTCCTTCTTGGTTGTTATTTGTTTTATCAGTGGAACTCGGGCTTATATTGGATACTTGTTTGCTTACCGTCCCCACTGACTAGTGTCCACTTCCTTGCAGCTTGGGGGATTTTATGACCCGTGGTAACCCCACTGGTTATATCGAGGTAGACGAAGAGATCGAGAGAACCTTGCACAGGAGGTTGAGGGAAGTATTGAGCTCCTCTAACTGTCCCGTGGAAGCATCAGTTGACCCTCTACCTACTGAAGAAGGAACATCGAACAGTATGGCAGAACAGCGAGGACACTTTCGGATTATGAACGACCACAGTTTACTAGGGAGGAATCATGTATACAAATGCCTGCTGCAGCAACAAACAACTTTGACTTGGCAAGACCCATCGGCATGATACAAAATTCTGTGCAGTTCGATGGGTTGGCAGATGAAGATCCAAATGAGCATCTATCACGCTTCATATAGATTTGCTCGACCATCAAGATCAATGGTTTGTCAGATGATGCTGCCAAGTTGAGGTTGTTACCCTTCATTCTTCGAGGGGCAGCCTACAAATGGTTTCAAGGCTTGACACCAAGCTCCGTTAAGGCCTGAGAGGATATGGTGGACAAATTCTTGGGGAGGTACTTTGCCCCCAGTAAGGCCGCCTGACTACGACAAGAGATTTCAACATTCAGTCAAAGGGATTCGGAAACACTGTTTGAAATGCATGAGTGTTTCAATTATCTGTTGAGGAGATGCCCGCATCACGGGTATCAGTCATGGATGATGATAGAAATTTTTTACAATGGTTTGAACTACCAGACTATCCAATTTATTGATGCAGCAACAGGGGGTTCTCTCAGTAATAAGTACCCCGAAGAGGCTGAGAAATTGATAAAAGACATGGCGAGGAATGAGTCTCACTGGGGTTCAAGAACCAAGGTATCACGAGCGGCCGGTGTTCATGAGGTGAGTGCTCATACTACACTCGGGGCCAAGATGTACGCTCTGACAAGAAGATTCGACCTTCTAATGGCTGAAAGGGCGAGTTCCAGTTCCGCGCCCGTCCTATCCCGTGAGGTTTGTGGAGGTGGACATTCGGCCACCCTTTGTCCTATTGCAGTGACTACGGGCACGTCTACAGAACAAGTTGACTACGTAAGTCAAAATATGAGACCTCATGGGAACCCGTATGCAGCTACTTACAACCCTGGATTGAGAAATCACCCAAATTTTCAGTGGGGTAATCAGAACCAGCAGAGGCCTCAGCACCCACCAGGATTCCAGCATACTCCACCCAGCAGAAGGAGAATAGAGTGTCTGTTGAAGAAGGATTGGCGAAATTCATGATCGCCACAGAGGCAAACTTCAAAAATGTCCATGCTTCAATTCAGAATTTGGAGAAACAGATTGGGCAGTTGGCAAAAACAGGATCATATCGGCAGCAGGGTAGTTTGCCGAGTAACACTTAAGAAACCCCTCGTGAACAGCTGAAGGCTATCACTCTGAGGAGTGGACGAGAGATCGAGGCCCGACCTCCAAGTGGAAATCAGAGTGGGAAAGAAAAGAATGTTGTAAGAGATGCAACCCTGAGAGCGAGAGTTGACATTGAGGACAGCAACAACCCCACCTCCGAACCTGAACCAAACCAAGCTTCACCCGTGCCTGAGTATCAACCCAAAATTCCTTACCCGGCAAGATTGAAAAACCACAAGGAGGATGATCAGTTTAAGAAGTTTTTAATTTTATTGAAGCAACTCCACATCAATCTTCCACTCGTTGAGGCATTTGCACAGATGCCTAAGTATGCGAAGTTCATGAAGGACTTGTTGACAAACATGCGGAAGCAAGAGGAAGCATCCAATGTAGCTTTGAATAAAAATTGCTCCGTCATATTACAAAGCGCACTCCCACGAAAAGTTCGAGATCCTGGAGTCCTTGTAATTGAATGCAAGATCGGAGAGAATGTGGTAGAGAAGGCCTTGATAGATTCCGGAGCAAGTATCAACGTTATGCCATACAGTCTGTTGTTAAAATTGGGACAACAGGAACTCGAACCTACACGGATGACTCTACAACTCGCAGACCGATCCGTATGTCGACCTCGCTGTGTTGTGAGTGATGTATTAGTGAGCGTGGGAGGACTTGTGTTCCAGGCCAATTTTGTTATGTTGGACGTCAATGAAACTGCTGAGGTGCCTATAATCCTTGGAAGACCATTTTTGGCAACCTCTCGTGCCCTACTTGACATCCAAGACGGCAAGATAACACTTAGAGTTGGAATGAAGAAGCTGTGTTTAAACTCCCAGATGCAATGAAATACCCCAAGGAGAGAGATGACACCTCCTATGATTTTGATGAGGTTGAACTAATTGTGTCTCATTGTGTGCAGGAGGTTCTGTCGATTAATCCCCTTGATGAGTATTTGAGGGAGGAGCAGGAGGAAATTAAAGCTAGAGACAATGAAGAACAAAACCATCAGAAGCCACTCAATGTTAAGAAGAAGAAGGCGACAATCAAGGGAAGCGGGAGCCGTGAGGAACGGCCATGGAAGAAGGCCTGGAAAAGGATGACTAAACAAGGTTCCCTGAGCGAAAAGATGAAGGTGACATCTGTCCTCACAGTTAACTTGGGAGCTCATAACATCGAGAATATGATGTCACTTAACCTCCCTAGCTCATCGCCTTCATTCTTCATGGAATAAGGTATAAATCCTGCCTTTGAACCACCCTGAGGAAGTAAACAGAAATGTCAGGCTCATGACTCTAAAAAAGCGCTCTTGAGTTTATTTTCCTCGTATTTCCTTTATTCTGCCTGGTTTGCTTTTTAGTGTTTTTCGTTGGTGATGTTTGGCTTCCCCTTTCTTCGTGTATGTTTTATTTTCCGTTTGAGATTAGATAACTTGATTCTCATTTTATTGTGTCGATCTATTATCAGTGGTATTGTGTCAATTTTCATGGTTACTGGCGCAATTCATTATTTCCAGTCTTACGCGTCGATCATTGTTCACATTTGTGGCATAAAACGATGAGAAAACTCTCACTTCGGCACTTCTGGATGCTGTGCGGGCAGGCTACAGCCTGCACAGGCCTGCCAGTAGGCTGTGCGGCTCATGTGCGGCCACACAACCCCCGCACAGGGCTCTGGCACAGGGTTGTGCGCACGTATCCGGCCGCAGCCCATCTGTTTTGGGAGGCCCATGCCCCTTCCTCCTCCATCTTCTTCTACATTTCGCGGATTGAAGCTTGCCGATCTAAGCTCTTAAAATACGATCTCTAGTTTTCCACACTGAATTTCATCGACTCCACATCCACCCACCTTACACCACCGGTATCGACCAACTCTTGGGACATTTGGTTTTGAGTTTCTTGTTGTCTATCGCAGTTCATTTTTTTTTATTTATTTTCTCCGCAGTTGTGTTTGTAGTATTTTGGAAAGAGCTTAACTCTTCCAAGCTTCTATCTTACTTTTCGTTGTTTTTATGTCGTTTTCTTTAATAAATCTTCTGTGATGATTATGGATGTCTCGATCTAATGTCCTGTCTACCTCGCAGGGGTAGACATGGACATTGTCTTATCGTCTCTCCGCCATCATTGAAGCACCGTGACCACTCAACATACTTTGACACGCGATGCCTCTATGATTCAGGAAAGTTTTCCCCAACCCCCTATCTACACTTTATACAAGTTATCATATTCTTTGAGCTGCTGATTTTGTACATTGGGGACAATGTACGACTTTAAGTGGGTGGTGGCATGCATACACTTTGGTTTTTTATGGTCAAAATCTTTGTTATTTGCTATGCATGCCTGTTTTGCGAATGAAATTTAATGACATTGATGCATGATTGGGACCATTGATGGCAATGAGACTTGAGTATACAGTAGAGTAGGATAATGATGGATGCTAAGCTTTGCACACAACTCTGCACTCAATGAATTTTGATCATTCATGGCATACCGTCACATACCTTTTTAGCCCGGACCTTGGACACCTAGGTTGGATTAAATGATAACCTTCATGACCCTCTTAATAACTAAACCATTTTTAGCGATACGTACCTTGATATATTAGGCTTCTTTCTAATTAGTTGTCCGAGGGCTTCTGTTTCTCTTGAAAATTGGCAGCACATATAATATTTTGCAGTAAGTAAAATGAGTTATTTATAACAATAAGAATGACAATGCTCTTATACTAGAATAGCAAATTAACTTAGTGTTCGGGCTCCTAAAAAGAGTGTTACCTAAGCCAAAACCTAGGAAAGCATGAGCATGTTCATGTGAGCATGTAATCTTCCGAGTAAGTTGGGTCTTTTTAGTGCCTTATCACGACAGTCACCCTTCTAAAATGTCGATTACAAATCATGTTAGTCAAAAAAAAAAAAAAATTGAATAAAGCTAACGTCGTACAGAGGAGAAACAGAAGTACCTTGGGAATTCATTAGGGGGTCTCCTACCATTTCAAGGTCCGTTACCGCTATGAGTGGTGTGATGTGAGTTAAGAAGTGGTCCTCGGGGTATCGTTTTCTCCTATCTATGTGACAAGGATCCACGTGAAGAAGGTTGCACACACACATCATCATCTTGCTGAACGAATGGTTCGAAATTTTGTTAACGGTTGTAGCTTTGCATCTAGAGTCCTTGATAAACGTCTAAATATACGTATTTTATACGTACTTGTGTATAGTTTTTTCTCTCTTTCTGTTAAGTTGTTTTCTATTTTCTTGGTTAAAGTTGCTTTACTTGTGTTACAGGCCCGAAATAGGCTCAAGAACGTATTCATGAAGAAATCGACACCAAATACGGTGTTTTTGGGCTTCATCACTGTAGCAGTACTGTAGTAGAATTACTGTAGCTGTCACTGTAGCAGGGTACTGTAGCACTGAAAGGAAAATTTCCCTGAGAAACTCTCTGGATGCCTTGCGGGCAACCTTGCGCCCGCAAGGCAACCCGCAAGGCATCGCGATGTCATGTATTAAAAGTGCTTTTAGGGCATTTTTGAGGAGGCTCTTGGCCACCATTCTCCACCATCTTCACCTAGGGCTTCAAGGCAAGTGGAGAAGGCAAATCTGAGGAGGAAATCAAGGGGAGAAGAGGTTGTGCTATCAAGGAGAGGATCTAGGAGCTTGCCGGCGCGGATCCGACAAGTTCTCATCACCACTTTCTAGTCTTCATCTTAAGGGAGTTTGTTATGAGCTTTGTCTTGTATTTGTTATATTTCTTGCTTTCTCCTTTGTTGATGATGAACTAGACTCCCAAGGTCACCGGGCATCCGGTGAACCTTGGGATGAACTTGCTTTGTATGGATGTTTTATATTTACATTTATGGTATGTGGTTTGGTTTGTGGTTCATGTTTTGTGATTCTTTGATGCGTTGTTTGGCATGAGAACTCTGCGATTCAACTTCTAGATTGTACTTGGTGCGTGACCATCGCCCTTGTACTAGACTCACATAGCATGGAAGGGATTCATGTATGAATACGCCGTGACCATCGGGTATTTCATGCCCCTCCAACCATTAGGGCTGGACCTAGGTTGAGTATCGACCCTAATTAGAGGTTTTCCTAAGCGTAGTGCAATCGTAGGAAGATTTGGTCGGAAGAAATTCCGAGCCAATACTCGTACCGGATTAGGGGTCATCGCCGTGACCATTGGGGTGATCTACTGTTGGATATCTCTTGGCCCATCCACCATTGCCTGTGTAATTTTAGCATCCATCTAGCTTTAGTAGTCCTGAGGGGATCCTAGCCCGGGACCTCGCGCTTTCATTATTATTTGCATCCTTAAAAATGCTCATGTGGTGTGCCTGAGTCCATGTGTTTATAGTTATCTTTGTTAGTTTTCTTATCTTGTTTTAATTCTCTATCTTTGGTAGACTAGACAGTGCCGTCTAGGGGGAAGTAGCAGCTCTTGGGACCCCAGGGAATACGACCCTCTCACGCGTGCGTGAGAGGTATTACTTGACGACCCGTGCACTTGCGGATCGCACCAGTCCTACATGTGCAATTGTGTGCTTATACTTGAGCCGGAGGTTGTGTATTTAGCCACTTATCAATTCCTCCTGTTTTCCATGTTTGTTTGCTTGGGGACAAGCAAACCCAAAAATGGGGGTGATTTGATAAGTGTCTAAATACACCGTTTTGTAACGGTAAACCACCTATACTTTCATGCATTAATTGAATAAAACAGGTGCCCTTTGATGTGTTTTTCTTGTTTTTCTTATTTCAGGGCATCCACGGACCAGTTACGTTGAGAGGAGCGTTTACAACTAGAAAATCAAGGCTGAGGAGCGAAGAAACGAAGGATAAACGAGCTTCGGAGGGCACCCAAGCATTCCTACACAACCCAGGCCCTTTTAGGGCCTATGTGTGGGTTGTACACAGCCCGCACACACCTGGAAGAAGGGTGTGCGTGTGCGGCCATATGTGCGGCACACACTGGCCGCAGACTGCTCGGGGTATTTAAGCCTGATTAGGGTTTTCCTTGGAGGACTTTGGCCACCGTCGCATCCAAACACCCCGACGCTCAAAGCTTCATCAAAGGAGATCGTTTTGTAGAGAAATCGAGGGGCAGAAGACGGAAGAACTTGAGGATCCTCATCCTAGAGCTTGGCGACGCGGATTTGGCAAGTTTCTTCATCAAACCTAGTCGACACGCTCAAGAGGGAGTTCTTGGCGTTTTTGTTGATGCACTCTTTATTGTGTGAACTTTCCTTCTTATTCATGTCGAACTAAACCTCCCAAGGCCGCCGGGCAACCGGTGAACCTTGGGAGGGATACTTGTATTGGATGTTATACTCTTAATTCAATGAATGCATGGTTTGTCGTTTGGTTTAACACTTTGTGTACTTAATTGTGATGATTTGCATGAGAACTCTGCATTTCATCTTATTGATTGTGCTTGGTTGTGTGAGGTGCGCTCTCGCATTAGATCCACTTAGTATGAAGAGGATCCATTGTACTGGTACACCGAAGGTTCCGGGTGCCGGTAGCCTCCCGTAGGTTTTAGAGTTCATCTTAGCGCAATTACTTATAGATAACTCTAGCCAAGGCTCCTTAGGCCCAATGACATCGTGTGAGTATCCTTGGGATAAAGGAACTTGTACTGGATTAGGGCTACACTATGGAGGTTCCGGGGTAGTTGACTTCCGAGCCGAAACGAACCCAAGTATTATGATCCATGCATTCATTACCTACTATCACAACATCCTTACTTGTATTTCTCCCGGGGAAATCCTAGCCCAGGGCCTTATCTTCTTCATTTGATTTCTTCTCGGTGTGTGCAACCTGTCAGTAGTTAAAGTTTTCATTGTTGATTTTAATTTCATTTCTTTACAGCAACGTCTGTTTCGATTCGACTAAACAACTGTTCGAAGAGGAAGTAATAGTGGATCTCGGGACCCTAGGGAATACGACCCTTGATAAACGTCTAAAAGTACGTATTTTACATGTATGTGTTGTGTATTATTTTCATATTTCATTGTTAAATTTATGCCCTTTCGGTCTGAATTGCTTTATAATTGTATTTCAGGCCAGTCAGAAGCCCTGGGGACTCGACGACTGATGCGCGCATTTCATATATATGTATTGCATGCTTTACCCTCATCATTATTGAATATTTTGGCTGTAATTCTCCAAGTACAGTGCTATTTGAGGTATTCTTGGTTTTCCATGCAGATATCGAAGTCCTGAAGCAAGAAGAAGTGTTTTGGAACAATATTAGAAGCTAAAGGACTTAGAAGAAACCTCATCAAGCTCAGCACGGCTTGAGCACGCCCGTGCTGTTCCCCGTGCAAATTGTAGGAGAATTCAGCCACAAATCAGCACAGCTCGAGTTCGCTGAGCACGGTCGTGAAAACCTCAGCACGGCCTAAGCACGCCCGTGCTGTTCCCCGTGCAAATTACAGGCTGGCGATTTTTCGGGGGAAAATCACTGCAGCACAAATACTGTAGCAGAAATACTGTAGCATGAGTACTGTAGCACGAGTACTGTAGCATTGAGTTCGCTGAGCACGATCGTGCAAACCCTCAGCACGGCCTAAGCACGCCCGTGCTGTTCCCCGTGCAGATTACAGGAATGTGAGTTTTCTGGAGTTTTATTTAGCCGTAATCTGCACGGCTTGGAGCACGGCTTCAACACGCCCGTGCTTACATCGGGAAAACATTAAAACCTTAAAAACTTAGGTTTTTGGGGGACTTTTGGTGGGCGAACTTTGGGAGATAGAACGGGAGAGCTTTGGGGGTTCATCCTTCTCTTCATCAAGGGAATGGCAAGCTTATAGTAGGCCGATCGGGAGGAGATCTTACCACATTATAGATCCTCAGACAACCTCAAGGATGCAAGAAATTAGGGAGTTTTCAACTTCTTGTCTTTCAATTTCTTTGGCATTGTATTTGTTGGTTGTTGTCATGAGGGGCTAAACTATTAAGGGAGCCCCGGGGTTGTTTGGATGACGTTGTAGCTTGAACTCATTTCTTTACTTGCAGTGTTTATGAATGTCTTGTTCCTTTCAATAAATCAAGGTTATTGGCTATCTTGTATGTTGTTTAGTGCTTGATGCTTGGTAGTTAGGTTCTCTTATCTTGGCTTGTGAATCGTTATTGATTGTTGCAAGCAGTGGGAGTTCAACTTAGGGCTCGGCAGCGCTAGAAACCACATTCTTATAGCATAACTAGGTTTAGAACTGAAGACATCTCTGATAAACACTGAGAAAGACCGAGTTAGTGAACGTCGGAAATCCAACCCCGGGGCCCCATCTCCACCATCGACTCAATCCTCAAACCTTCCCTTGGTGAACTTCCCTTTCCTTAACCTCTTTGAATTCGACCCAGATTCAAATCCATCTTTTTCTGTTTGTTAGATATTAGAGATCCGACGAGTATCAAAAGCTATACCAGTCCCTGTGGATTCGACTACCCGACCTAAAGGGTACACTTCACTACTTGTACGACCCGTGCACTTGTGTATACGCAAGGGGCGTACCAAGTTTTTGGCGCCGTTGCCGGGGACTGGCAACTTTTGAGAAAGTTTACATTTCTAGTAATCTAGCCATTTTTTTTTTTACTTCTGTATATATCTCTTTGGGTTATTTTTTCTTTTGTTTTATTTTGATTCGTCTTCATTTGTTTTTCAGGTACCATTGTAAAGGTTGCTTATTTTAAGCGAGATGGTTGATCCAATTGTAGCCTTATCTATCCAAATTGAAGCTCTCAAGGCTTGGACTGATGAGTTTTTATCTATGCAACAACAATGCTATCCCTACTATGACACATACCATCCAAGTCAAGCGAGCTACCCTAACACCTCATATAATGTATTTGAGCAACAATGGCTTTATCCACAATTCGGATTTGAAGAATACATTCCACCACAAGAGCATGCACCTAGCCTAGAAAACCTGCTAGCAAAATATGCTCAAGGATATGGGGATTCTCTAGAGGAGCAATTTCACGAGAAAAACTTGAATTTGGAAGATGTGCTAGCCAAATCTATCCAAAACACTGAAGCCATCCTTCAAACTTTTGTAATTCCACCTCAAATTCAACCGAGCCCCATTTATGACCTACAGATCCAAACTGATCAATTTAATGAGGAAGATTCTCTTGAAAATGTCAAGGAAGTATGTAAGAACAATGAGGAAGTAGGGGAGATAGAACAAGTTGTGGTAGAGAATGAAATTGAGGAAATAGAGCTTCCACTCAAGAATGATGAATGTTTGAAAAGACAACATATTTATGAGGAGGCAACAAAAGAAGAGGGTTTGCTGAAGCTATGTCTCTTTCAAGTTGAAAAAGTAAACGAAGCAATCCCCAAGGCAATAAAACAAATAGATTGCCTCAGAATTCATCAACCTACAAAACACAATAATGTGGATTTGGGAATTGAAGAAGATTTGGGTAGGAGGTTCAAGCTATTCAAGGACCCACCTGAGCGGACCCTAAACAATTCCTTGTCCAACTTGTTTCCATGGACGCCTAAAGTTCACTCGTTCAATCCTCCAACTGAAGTACATCCCCGGCCAGATAAAAAAATGTTTATGGGCAGTAGCTATGCAAGCTAGAGCCGGGAGGAACACACCCTTTTCAAGCCTCCATAAGGTAAGAAATAGGTACGTCAGGCTCGTGACGTTAAACAAGCGCTTCTCGGGAGGCAACCCGAGTAGTTTCATGTTTTGTTTGTCTTTAATTGTGTTGTTTGTGTGTTTGTGTGCGCTACTAAACTGATCTCATTTGAGTTGAGTTTTGTTTTTGTTTGTACCCTTTAGGTCGGGTAGTCGAATCCGAGTAGCATGAGTACTGTAGCATGAGTACTGTAGCATTGAGTTCGCTGAGCACGATCGTGCAAACCCTCAGCACGGCCTAAGCACGCCCGTGCTGTTCCCCGTGCAGATTACAGGAATGTGAGTTTTCTGGAGTTTTATTGGGCCGTAATCTGCACGGCTTGGAGCACGGCTTCAACACGCCCGTGCTCACATCGGGAAAACATTAAAACCCTAAAAACTTAGGTTTTTGGGGGACTTTTGGTGGGCGAACTTTGGGAGATAGAACGGGAGAGCTTTGGGGGTTCATCCTCCTCTTCATCAAGGGAATGGCAAGCTTATAGTAGGCCGATCGGGAGGAGATCTTACCACATTATAGATCCTCAGACAACCTCAAGGATGCAAGAAATTAGGGAGTTTTCAAGTTCTTGTCTTTCAATTTCTTTGGCATTGTATTTGTTGGTTGTTGTCATGAGGGGCTAAACTCTTAAGGGAGCCCCGGGGTTGTTTGGATGACGTTGTAGCTTGAACTCATTTCTTTACTTGCAGTGTTTATGAATGTCTTGTTCTTTTCAATAAATCAAGGTTATTGGCTATCTTGTATGTTGTTTAGTGCTTGATGCTTGGTAGTTAGGTTCTCTTATCTAGGCTTGTGAATCGTTATTGATTGTTGCAAGCAGTGGGAGTTCAACTTAGGGCTCGGCAGTGCTAGAAACCACATGCTTATAGCATAACTAGGTTTAGAACTGAAGACATCTCTGATAAACACTGAGAAAGACCGAGTTAGTGAACGTCGGAAATCCAACCCCGGGGCCCCATCTCCTCCATCGAGTCAATCCTCAAACCTTCCCTTGGTAAACTTCCCTTTCCTTAACCTCTTTGAATTCGACCCAGAATTAAATCCATCTTTTTCTGTTGGTTAGATATTAGAGATCCGACGAGTATCAAAAGCTATACCAGTCCCTGTGGATTCGACTACCCGACCTAAAGGGTACACTTTACTACTTGTACGACCCGTGCACTTGCGGATACGCAAGGGGCGTACCAACGACGAGATGGGGAACGAACTTGACATCAAAATAGCATTTTCGAGACGGGATACTGTGGCACGGTAATGTAGCGTTAACTGTAGCAGTTACTGTAGCTCATCACGGACTTCTCGGCAGAAAAGTAGAAATAACGAGGGGTAAGCATACCGGCTGTATGCTGACCCGTTTACCCATCGGGATTTGGGTGTTTAAGGGCTATGTAGGGCATCTTTTGGGAGAACTTTCTGCATCATCTTGGAGAGAGTTTTGGTGGGAGAAAGGAGGCTAGGGTTTGGAGATCACTTTCACACCATTTAGGAGGGCAAAAGGAGAGGAAATCCGAGCATTCCTCATTGGGGAGAGCAAGATCTAGGAGGATCCACTCCAAGGGCTTCATTTCTTGGAGGTTGAAGACAACGGGAAGCCACCCCATCGAGTGGCGTCTTCGGGAGGTTTTCTCCTGGGATTCAAGTGTCATTCGGCCTTCACCTTTTGAGGGAGTGTTGCTCATGTTTATTTTAGTCATTTGCATGGTTTGTTTGGTTGATTTGTTGAACATGAACAACTAAACCCCAAGGTCACCGGATGTAGGGGAACCTTTCGGGGTAAAACTTGTGATGTTTTGGATTATTTGAGTTATCTATTGTATGATTGGCTTGTTCTGATCCTTGTTTGGTGATGCGTCTCCGCAACAACACAACAGGGTGATGTGTGTCAACCCCTTGCGTTACCGCAAGTGCACGGGTCGTCAAGTAATAAAAGTGGACCCAAAGGGTCGGGTTGTCGAACCACAGGGAACAGAAGTACTAGTAATAGCCCCTCTTTTGTTATCTAGCCTAATGAGTGTAGTATGTGATGATCTAATGGCCAACACTAAGAGTGTCACCACAAGTGCGCAGGAAATAAAAAAGGAAAAGAGTTCTCAATCAATAAAAGTGAGGTATCCGGACAATGCTCCCCCTAGGATTCGGGTGTTGGATGTAGATTACAAGTGTTTCTAAACGAAGACAATGAGTCGTGGGTATCCAAAGGTATAACGGCCCCTGCCTCCAGGTCACCGATAACTAGTCCCCTACGAGGTCCCGGCGGAGAATTCTCTCGACGCCTCACACCACATATGACTGCTTAAAACTCTAGGGATCCCAAAGATATGACCAATTCCTAAAAGTAGATCTAACCCTGCCTCCAGGTGGAAGATCCCTAACCCCCTACGAGGTCCCGGCGGAGAATTCTCTCGACGCCTCACACCACATATGGTTGCTTGACACTTAGGGAATATGGAGATAGGAAATATCTGTCGGAAGGGAAAGGGGACACTCCGCTATCTCACGGCTCACCCTCTCAACCCTCTTTACTCTTGGTAATTCTAAACCTAGCGGTGATCTCTCTCGTCACTAGATTGAATAAAACATGCAAGGCAATTAATAATGAAATCAAAAGCACAAACAAGCATTAAGAACTCAAGAGTAAAACTCAAACTGATAGATTCGAATAGAAACACAATGTAAATCTAATGAAAATAAGAATCCTAGGGTTTACATGTCCGAATACCCTCTAGGGGTTTAGCTCTCCATGGAGCGAGTCACAAAACAAATAATAAATTCAGAAATAAGTTCCAAAGACATAAAGAATAACCCCCTTAAATCCGTGATGATGGCCTTGATGGGTAGTTTCCACGTCTGGATTGAATCCACTCCGAAGCTAGGTCGCCGATGGCTTCCTTGATGCTATGACGGAGGAGGAATCGATCCAAGTTGGTGAGGAAAGCTTCCCAAAGCCGCAAAGAACTCCTTCCAAGCCCTAGCCGCCTTGTCTCTCGAAAGTGGCCAAAAAGATCCCTAAAAATTATCACAAGGCGGCTTTTATAATTTGAATTTGGGGCTTTACGCGGGCATCCACACGGCCATCCACACGCCCGTGTGGAAATTCCACACGGGCGTGTGAAGCACTCTGCTACAGTACTGCTACAGTAAATTGCTACAGTGCTGTGCTACAGTAGATGCTACAGTGATTTTTTTCCCGAAGTCTTCCTTGGAGTCCACACGGTCGGGCACACGCTCGTGTGGTAGGGTGTGTGGCTTTCTATGCTTTGAAATCCTCAAGAACTTTCTTCTGTTTTGTACGGAAGCTGGGACATGGGCGTACTACTGCCTTTGTGCCCTTTCGGTTTGTGTAATGACTTGTACTCCTCCGAAAGTTGGCAACACCCCCATGCATATGAACACAGCTTCTGATTGTGGTCTTGAAACGTGTCATCACACCCTATCTTTGCTTCTTCCTGTATGTCATGTCTCCAAAGCCTTGTTTGCACAAAAGAACACAAAACACACCTTGTTAATGCTAAAATCTGATAGAAGTGATGCTCAATGCATATAAACTGATATTATAAAATATATATAATCAAGCACTTATCATTTGGTATTCTTGATTGTTTTGGTACATGTGCTTAATTGATGTATCAAATTCTTAGTAGCACTTTGTAGCATGACCATTGTCTTAGTGCTAGACTCCACCAAACTTGGAAGGGATTATTGTATAAATACGCCGTGACCATCGGGTATTTGTACCCCTCCATTTCTAGGGTTGAAAACTAACTAGTGTTTCCACCCTAACATGAGGAAACCATCATTCTCCTTGCAACCGTGTGAGAGGTTGAGTGGAAGAAATTCCTTATTCAACTCTTGTACCGGGTTAGGGGTCAATTGCCGTAACCATCGGGTTGACCTAAGTTTAGGTTTTCTCGGTCCAACTAGTCACATGCTTAATTTCTCAAATATGCTGCTCACTTGAGTAGCCCCCTTAGGGACCCTCATCCATGACCGTTTTCCATCATTGAGCATCTCCCGTGTTTTAATTTCGTCGCATTTATTTAAACAATTTCTCTTGTTGATTATTTGTTTTCTTTCATAATTATTCTCTTGAAATCGAATCGGCGAGATAAACAACAAGTGAGAAGTGAGTAAAGTAGCTCCTCGGGCCTTGGGAATACGACCCACTCTTGTGTGCACGAGTGGTTTATTACTTGACGATCCCGTGCGCTTGCGGGTGTTCACACTTTGTGTCGATCAAGTTTATGGCGCCGTTGCCGGGGACTCACTGAGGGATATTTGGAAAGCTTTAAGCTTGTTGATTTAGCCTTATCTTTTTCTTTTGTTTTTCTTTTTGTTGTTTGGTTAGTTTTTGTTTTTGTGTTTTCTTGTTTTTTGGTTGTTTACCTTTTGTAAATATTCCATCTTTGTGTTTTTTTTGTTGCTCTTTTTGTATTTCTTGTTGTTAACTAATTTCATGAATCCTCAATCCGTGTAGGTACCCATCTTATGACATGAGCGAGTCAAGTAAACTTGGTTGACCCCGATAACGAGATAGAAAGAACTTTGCATCAACGATTGAAAGAAGTGGCAGAAAGTTCTAGACAACAAGAGATTCGGGTTGAGTCGAGTGAACCATCAGTCATGGCGGAGCCTAGGAAGACCCTATCTGAATATGAAAGGCCACAGTTCACCGGTGAAGAAGTTAGTGTCCAAGCACCAACTGTTCCTGGTAATAACTTTGAAATCAAGGCGAGTACCATAGGGATGATTCTGAATTCAGTCCAGTTTGACGGTCTAGCGGATGAAGACCCCCATGCCCATCTTGCCCGGTTCCTTCAGATATGCTCCACTTTTAAGATCAACTCAGTATCAGACGATGCCATCAGACTGAGATTTTTCCCGTTCAGTTTGAGAGGAACAACATACAGATGGCTCACATCCTTAGCTCCTGGGTCCATCACCACTTGGAAGGAAATGGTTGAGAAGTTCCTCGCCCGATATTTTCCCCCAAGCAAAGCTGCAAGACTAAGACAGGAGATATCATCCTTCAGGCAGGGTGATACTGAGACACTCTTTGAAGCCCACGAATGATTTAAGGACCTTCTTCGCAAGTGTCCTCATCATGGCTTCCCTTCATGGATGAGAGTGCATATGCTGTGTAACGGGTTGAATTATGCTACTAGGTAACTCATCGATGCCGCAGGCGGTTCTTTGAGCAACAAGCTTCCTGAAGAGGTCGAGGAATTAATTGAGAATATGGCCAGCAATGAGTGCCATTGGAGGACTCGACAGAAGCTTCCAAGGGCTGCTGGGCTGTACGAGGTGACTGAATCCACAGCTTTGGCTGCGAAGATTGATGCCCTGATGAAACATGTCATGGAGAATAGTTCGAAGTATGACGCCCTAGCATAAAAAGTTGATCAACTCATGTTAGGATCCAGTTCAGGGTCCAAGGCTGTTATGTCATGTGATACTTGTGGGGCAGGGCATGCAGCATCACAATGCCCTATTGTTGTTGCCCCATCACCGCTGATGGAAACGGTTGATTATGTTGGGGGTGGACCAAGAGGACCAGGGAATCAGTTTGGAAACACTTACAATTATGGATGGAGGGGCTCTTCAAATCCTTCTTGGACTCAAGGCCAATCTCAGTACAGACCTCCACCATCTCAGGGAAGCCAATACCAAGCTCCTCCCTCACAAGAGAAGAAATGCTCTAGAGAGGATGTTTTACACAGATTCATGATTAGCACGGAGGCACGCTTTTTGAATAATGAAAAGAAAATGGATGAATTTGGTACCATATTGAGAAATGTTCAAGCATCCATCCAATCTCTAGAGAACCAAGTGGGACAGCTTGCTCGTGGACAATCTGAACGACCCTCGGGGAGTTTGCCAAGCAACACCGAAAACAACCCAAGGGAACAATTAAAAGCTATTACTTTGAGAAGTGGTAAACAGTTGGAAGCAAGGGAAAAAGGGATCCCAAGTGCTTCTAAGGATGGGGTAGCTGTCCGGGAAAACCCTAATTTGAGTGATGATGCAAGCAAGGAGAATGGGAGGAAAACTGGTGAAGACTCTCCCAATTCTAACATTTCAAAGGAGCACAAATACAAGCCAGTGGTACCTTACCCCTCAAGACTCAAACAAGATAAAGATGAAGGCCAATTCAAGAAGTTCCTCAATATCTTCAAGCAACTCCACATAAATATTCCAATCATTGAGGCACTAGCTCAAATGCCGAAGTATGCCAAATTTCTAAAAGAACTTCTCACCAATAAGAGGAAGTTAGAGGAACAAGGCATAGTTGCACTTACAGGGAATTGCTCAGCAATTCTAGAGAAAAAACTTCCACAAAAGTTAAAGGACCCAGGTAGTTTTGTGATTCCTTGTGTAATTGGTGAATGAGTGACTGAGCATGCTCTAGCCGATTCTGGGGCTAGCATAAATGTAATGCCGTACAACTTATTCTTGAAGCTGGGATTAGAAGACCTATGACCTACACAAATGACATTACAGCTTGCAGATAGGTCGGTGCGAAGACCTCGGGGAGTAGTTGAAGATGTCCTTGTTAGAGTTGACAAACTCATCATTCCTGTAGACTTTGTGATTTTAGATGTGGATGATGATGTTGAGGTTCCCTTAATTCTAGGGCGCCCATTCTTGAACACTTCGGGTGCTCTAATTGATGTCAAAGAAGGCAAGATGACCTTGAGGGTTGGAGATGAGCAAGTGGTCTTCATTCTCCCTGAAGCAATGAAGCACACATTTGATCATGATGACAAATTATATTTCACTGATAGTACTGATGTAATTGTTTCTGACTGTGTGCAGGAGGTGCTTGCCTTAACCCCTTTGGATGAGTACTTGGATGAGTTAACGTACCAAGATGTCGAGGAAGAACTCTCTCCTCCACCAACACAACAAATTAATCAAGTGGAGGGTAATTCATCCCACAATGGTAAGAAAATTAAGGGAGTTAAGAAGATGTGGAGAAAATCAAAGGAGAAACAAAGAGAGAGTAGAGAGGTATCCACATTGCCTCCGGATGAGGTTGATAGTATATTCTTTGGAAATAGTGGTAAATTCAAAGTCTTCTCATTTCTTTCATTGAATTTTCCAAGTGGCCATTCTTAGGAATGGTTCTATATGCATCAAATGCAATAAGTCAGACTCTATTTGGAAAATTCAATGAAAGAATATACTTGTGCTGAATTTTTTGGTACATGTGCTGAATTTTGGTTGAACTTTCCTGCACTTTGCACGGGAAACAGCACGGGCGTGCTCAAGCCGTGCTGAGCTTGATGAGGTTTCTTCTAAGTCCTTTTGCTTCTAAAATTGTTCTAAAAATGCTTCTTCTCACTTCAGGACTTTGATATCTGCATGACGAACAACGAATACCTCAAATAGCACCATACTTGGAGAATTACAGCCAAAATATTCAATAATGATGAGGGTAAAGCATGCAATACATATATATGAAATGCGCTCATCACAAAGTGCTACCAAGAATTTGATATATCAATTAAGCACATGTACCAAAACAATCAAGAATGCCAAACAAGGATCACAACAAGCCAATCATACAATAGATAACTCAAATAATCCAAAACATCACAAGTTTTGCCCCCAAGGTTCCCCTACATCCGGTGACCTTGGGGTTTAGTTGCTCATGTTCAACAAATCAACCAAACAAACCATGCAAATGACTAAAATAAACATGAGGAACAGTCCCCCAAAAGGTGAAGGCCGAATGACGCTTGAATCCCCGGAGAAAACCTTCCGAAGACGCCACTCGAAGGGGTGGCTTCCCGTTGTCTTCAACCTCCAAGAAATGAAGCCCTTGGAGTGGATCCTCCTAGATCTTGCTCTCCCCTCCGAAGAATGCTCTGATTTCCTCTCCTTTTGCCCTCCTAAATGGTGTGAAAGTGATCTCCAAACCCTAGCCTCCTTTCTCCCACCAAAACTCTCTCCAAGATGATGCAAAACGTTCTCCCAAAAGATGCCCTAGATAGCCCCTAAACACCCAAATCCCGATGGGTAAACGGGTCAGCATACAGCCGGTATGCTAACCCCTCGAGATTTCTACTTTTCTGCCGAGAAGTCCGTGATGAGCTACAGTAACTGCTACAGTGAATGCTATAGTGCCGTGCTACAGTATCCCCGTCTCGTCGTCGAGTCCCCAGGGCTTCTGACTGGCCTGAAATACAAAGATAAAGCAATTCAGACCGAAAGGACATAAATTCAACAATAAAATATGAAAATAATACACAACACATACATGTAAAATACGTACTTTTAGACGTTTATCAAACATCCCCACACCTAAGCGTTTGCTTTTCCCCAAGCAAACAAACATGAAAAACAAGGGAAAGAAGATAAACGACTAAAAATACGACCTCAAGCTTAAAATTAAAGGACTCCACAAGCACAAATGGACAGGAATCAAGAAGTGAGCTGATCAATGAATAATGAGGTGATACTAGCTCTGGTTCATCCACAGTGCCCTATGTGTGTGTGTGCTAACTCCCACCTTGACCTCCACACCCCGGATTACCGCAGGATGACCATTCACCCCACACATAATGAAGATGGCATTAGAGTGCTAAAGACCTCCTCAATGCTCAATTAAAGTCCTTTGGTTCCTAAATACAACTCCAACTCTTAAGTGACCATAAAACAGGTTATAGGGATCACAAGGGAAACTTTATTTCTTTCACACACAAATATACACAAATTCTTTCTATTCTGGGTCCGCCTAACATAAACTGCACAAAAATCTTTCAGATGGATGCACATGCTGGCCAGGCACAAAGCCACCCTCTTAATCGATTACAGTCTACATATACGCATTCATGCTTATAAAGCAGAGGAATACTAACATAGACCCCTTTTTTTTTTTATGATCCCTGATAAACTACCTGCTAAAAACTTCACTTAAGGTTAGAGAAAACAACAAAGGAACTTAAAATCTTTTAAAAGTTCATTGAAGAAAGAATTTAACAAATTAATGCCAAAGCCGTTAAGATGGGTTGGTTAGAGTCTACAAGGTGAAAGTGATCGTGAGCATGTATACAGGCGCACTAAAGATGAAACAGAACTACATTCAAGCACATGTACTGTACAGCTCACGACTATCATTCTACCAAGCTAGGAAGTCATTTAACAAAACAATCATAGCCATCATAGGTAACAAGCATGCACAAATACAAAATACTCCAAGTAAATAACCATCCCCACACCTAAAGTTGTACATTGTCCTCATTGTACCTAAGTCAGCAGAATAACGTGGAGGATGAAAATAATAAGCAAAGAATTGGAGTGAAGAAACTTCCTTGATTCCTTGGTGAGACTCTCAGTTGTTCCACTTGGATCAGGAGTATATCACCTAATGGGGGCGACACAAGTAATGCTCCCAAAATTAATAACCCTGAACTGAACAAGGAACTTATCATCATTCAATATTTTTTTAAAAGGAAATGGAAATAAAGTACGGAAAAGAGAGCTCCAACATACAAACAAAAGAGTTTAGTAGGGGTTGAGCCCTAGCTAACTCAAAAGTACAAGATTTAACAAAAAAAAACAAACGACGAAGAACAAAAGAAAGACAAAAAACAAAGTCATGTCACAGGTCTAAGAGGCAGGATGAAGTGAACAGGTATTCCTTGACCATCTCTATGGAGCTAAGGACTTCCAAGGTGACTTCGTCAATCGAAAGTAATTTATCTCAACTATCATGTGAAATGAGCTCCAACACTGTGCCATCAAATCCCAATGTGTTCAAAGCTTCCAAATCGATCTTCCTAATGGTGCCGAACCCCTTTCATGATAGGAGTGCAAAACGCGTCGTATGTTCTTCCTTGAAAAACTTGGGCTCTTGGACGGGACGGAAAGGTTCCCTCCTAGCTCTCTTGGAAGCTAATTTCTTGATTGGCATCCTATAGAAACAAAGTAGAGATGATCCGACTAATTTACAAGCAAAATGAGCACCAAAAGAATGAAGAAATCCAAGAAAAAATTCAGTGCTACAGTAATTCCGGAAAAAAGTTTCAAGAACTTTGCTTGTCGAAGTAGCCAAAAATTTTACAAACTAAGAAAAATACTTTGATAAACTTTAAACATTCACCAACCAACAAAAATCCTAGGAATTTCAGCGATAAAAACAAGAAAAACTCAATGTTTTGAGTGAGATGCCATACTCTTGCCCTAGAGTAAGATGAGTGAATCCAAGTGCTAGATCTGGCCAAAAGCTTGCTCAAACTCCAAATTTTTGTCACCAAGATGGAAAAGAGGAGGAGAGCAAACTAGGGCAAAAAGAATGAAGAAAAATGGTGGAGAAATGAGGGAGAACCGGTTAGAAGAATGGGGAAGAAGAGTGAATAGTATAAGCCCAAAAACTTGCTCTTTAAAGCCTCTATCGGGTGGTCTTGCCGACCATCCTTACGGCCGCAAGGATGGTCGGCAAGAAGCTCGGGATAAATCCCGAGGGGTATCCTTGCGGCCGCAAGGATGGTCCTCGGGATTTTCTGTTTGCACCACTTCTTTCTCCACTCTTTCTACACATTAACCATCGATGAAACCTAGAAAAATACGGCCGGAAACATCATTTAAACACTCAAAACATCAACATGGATGCATCTAGAACAAGAATTCTTCAAAAATCACATGACAAACAAGTTAACACAAAGGCGAAAGAATTAAGAAAAACGACGAAAAGTACAACTACACACGAACCACTACTAAAAACATAAGTAAAATAAGACAACACAAATAAGAAAAAGAATACGGGAAATGAAAGGAGCTTGGGTTGCCTCCCAAGGAGCGCTTTTTTAACGTCATTAGCTTGACGTGCATTACCTAAAAAAAATCTCATGGTGGAACAAATGGATGGTAACTGAGACAGGAACGTAAGACAATTCTTAGGAATGGTTCTATATGCATCAAATGCAATAAGTCAGACTCTATTTGGATCCATTGGATACAAGAATCAAAAGATCAACTTTTTGACCCAATCAGGGAACAGTTGCAGAAAACAAAAGCTCACTTTCCGACCCAATCAGAAGACAGTGGTAAATAACAAAAGATCAACTTCCTGTCCCAATCAGAAGACTGACTTTAAGTCAAGCGTATATTGACAAAATCCATTTCTAAACTCTAAACTAGTTACTGACCCAATCATGAAATCTCGTACCGACCCAATCATGTAACTTTATACTGACACAATCATTAAACTATATACTGACCCAATCATGATAACCTGGGCTCTGATACCACTAAAGTAGTGTCACGCCCCGACCCTCGGGTCCCGGTCCATGGCACTACCGCCACGACAACCCGGGGGAGGTCAACACCTGCCTCAACCCCATGTCGCCGTAAGGCTAACCTGTTACCTGTACGATATTAACATTACCACAATAATACTCTAAATCTAAGGTATTCAATCACAACCCTGTACAAGATCAACAGACTCACACATATATGTACATATATCCCTGGAAATCACAACACCAATGATCATGGACGCAATCATAGTTTTTCACAAACACTGGATGTAGACTCATACAACCTAAGGTCCTGACTGAACCAATCAAGATTATACAAGATCAAATGGAAATACGAAAACATAGGTCCTAGTGGATCCATCTTATGCATGACGACAATGTTTATGAATCATACACTAGTCAAAGGTAAATGCAAGAATAGATGCCAAGCACTATCACATCTTACGCCCCGCTGCCGTGCTAACACCTGAAAAGGGGAGAAGAAAAATGGGTGAGTAACTAAGTTACTCAGTGAGGGGTTGAACATGGAGCTATAACTCATACAAGTGTAAAGAATGATATGCCGAAAACATATGTAAATCTTTAACAATCACAACTTACAAATGCTTTAAATACCCATTTCAATATAACAAGCTTTCCAACTTTCTCAAAGAAAGGCATCAATAAAACTTTGAAAATCTTTTGTAAAGAGTTTCAATACTGAAAATTCAAGTTAAGAATACTCGTCAAAAGATCAAAAGATCAAACCCATCGAAAAAAGAATTTATAGTGCAACGCGTGCAGAAATCCTTTATCGATAGCATCAACAATAGCCTATGAAAAACCCTCCATCACTAACCATGGCCGTGGTTAGGTCAAGAGCCACCAAGATGCGCGTATCTTGGCGTTGGCCGTTGAGTATCCCGTGTGGTGACTCCGGGTACCCAACACAGCACCTTCAGGTTCACTCCGCGCCTCCTGTAAAGGGCTCATCAGCCGAGAACTCCACGCCACCCCATAGGTCGGTCCGTGGAGACTCGCTTCTGCAGAAGACGGGGATCCTCCCCAATGTCACCATCGAAACATTTGGGATATCCTATCCCGCCCGTAGGCTCATCATGAACACATCATATATCTCATCAAGAGATCACAAATAACTTGCCCGTAGGCTAATCATAAACGTATCGTTATAAAATCATATATCTCATCAAGAGATCACAAATAGTTTGGCCATAGGCTAATCATAAATGTATCATTTTAAAATCACATATCTCAACAAGAGATCACAAATTCGCATAAAATACAACTCTTAATCGAAGAGTAAATCCTTTTGCGAAAGCATCGACAATAATGTCATTTTCATCAAGAAAATCAACACAAGAGTATTCTTTGAAAACTCATTTCAAATACGATAACATCGTGGAGAATCTCAATTTGGTTTACATAGACCCTTATTCGGTCAAAATAACAAGAACATCGAATTCTCAAATTCACAAATCTTGAAAACATGTAGTTCAAACCATAGGATTATCCAATCCTCATCAAATATAAATAATAAAGAATTTTAACAAGATCATAAACTATCATGGTTTCTAGACCTCAAGGAAATCATCTCATGAACCTTTTGTAATAGAATCAATAGTTAAGCAAGATCATAAACATCAAGATTTCTAGATCTCAAGGAAATCATCTCATGAACCTTTTGTAATAGAATCAATAGTTAAGCAAGATCATAGACATCAAGATTTCTAGATCTCAAGGAAATCATCTCATGAACCTTTTGTAATAGAATCAATAGTTAAGCAAGATCATAAACATCAAGATTTCTAGATCTCAAGGAAATCATCTCATGAACCTTTTGTAATAGAATCAATAGTTAAGCAAGATCATAAACATCAAGATTTCTAGATCTCAAGGAAATCATCTCATGAACCTTTTGTAATAGAATCAATAGTTAAGCAAGATCATAAACATCAAGATTTCTAGATCTCAAGGAAATCATCTCATGAGTCTTTTGTAATAGAATCAATAGTTAAGCAAGATCATAAACATCAAGATTTCTAGATCTCAAGGAAATCATCTCATGAGTCTTTTAAGATGAAATCAAGAATTAAAAGGATCATATAGTATCATAATTTCAGTTTTCAAGAAACATTTCAAGAATCCATTGAAATCAAGAATTTCTCATTTCAAGGCATGCATCATTAAACAAGCATGATCATAGCTCTTTAATTAAACAATTCCCACTCACAAACTTGGCGAGATCGAACACTTGGATCACTCGCCCACTTGATCTTTACCCTTGCCTTTAGATCCACCTTCTTGAAGCCATTAACCATCCAAGAAAAAAAACAAGAATCAATCACAACCTTATCCAATCAATAAGAGAGGAAAGAATGCTCCAAAATTAGATCTCAAGGCTTCTAGGGTTTACTAAGTGCTCTAGATTCAAGAATTAACAATAATAGAATCCTTAAACCCATAAAATCAAAATGAAATCAAGAACATCCTAATTGGGTTCGGATCTACAAGAATCAAAGGTTTAGAGATCAAGGATCTCCTCCATTCTTCACCAAAACATGAAATCAAGGCTCCTATACCATTCAAACATTAGATCCATGGCTAAATTCCAACTAAATAATAGATCCATGCTAAATCCACACTAATTCTCCATGGATCTAAAAAGAAATGAATAAAAGAACAAGGAATTGAAGAAGAGAAGAAAACCTACCTCAATTCTTGCTAGAACTAGAGGAGATTCACCACCAATGGAGAAGAGGGGAAGATCAACACCTTTCTCCTTTCTTGGAGCTCAAGAATGGAGATCTAATGGAGGGGGAAATGGGGATTCAAGATGGGGAGAAAAAGAGAGGGAAATGGGGTCTTATATAGGCCCTAAGAGTTTGAAAACGTTTAAAATAAGCCCCAAAGCGCGGGAGGGCTCGCGGGCTCCCTTGCGGGCGCAAGGGAGGCCGCGAGGCCCTTTCCAGACGGCCATGCGGCCTCCCATGCGCCCGCATGGGAGCCCGCAAGCATTACTGGCCGAGGTCCTTGCGGGCTCCCATGCGGCCGCATGGGAGGCCGCAAGGCCTCTTCTTTGGCTCCTTGCGGGCACACTAAGTGCCCGCAAGGTCCCTTCCTTGCTAAAGCCTTTTAAAACACTTTTCCCCCATCTTTTAACCTCTCAAAAAGACCTTAACTAAGATCCCAACAAAAATAAAACTCGACAAAAACTTAAACACACAACTTCTACACAAGAAACAAAGCACAAGAGAAGCGAAAAAGATCGAACTTCCACAGTATCGGACTTATGAGAGTAGCTGCATACAACATAGGTTGTAGCTCTTTCCACCCCGAAAACAAGTAAACAAATAAATGTATTAGTCTCTTTTTTTTGGACTTAAAAGGATGAAACTAAGGTCCTTTCAGCATTGAACTAGAGTTGTCAGGGCTAACATAGCAAGTAGTGTGTAAAAAATGCAATCAGACAAAAAATTTCTAAGTTTTTCGAGTAAACTAGAGCATGGTGACAATCGATGTTTAAATTTCACCTAAATTCAAAAATACAATCCTTTCCACTTAAGGTGAACTATCATCGGCTAAATGAGCATGAAAATGATGAGCATAAATAAAGAACGTGTGTAACGCGAACTCCCCCCCACACTTGAGATGTCCATTGCCCTCAATGTACAAATACATGTATAAAGAATAGAAATTTGCAAAGAACTGAACATGAAAATGTGGGTATTAAAAACAACACTCCCCTAATCTCCATATGTATATTGTGGTGGAGCTGAAGTGGCGGGGAATGAAGGTGTGAACGGTTGTGATGTTCACACGGCCGTGTGGATGAAGCACACGGCCGTGCCTATGACTATTCCTCAAAACATGACTCACAAGACCATCTTCATGTCACAAAAGGGGTTCAGTGAAGCTCATCACAAATAAAAGATAAAACGAGTTTATAAGCATACATCAAAGCATAAACTCAAAACAAACTAAACACGAGTAAAAACAAAAAGATAGATCTCATAAGGTAAACCCTTTCTGAGTGAACAAGTTCTCAAACAACACAAACGTAAATAACAGAAATAAAAGTAGAAAGAAACTAAAGACGCCTCAAGCGCCGTCATCTGCTAGTGCTGCTGGTGATGCGGGTGATGCATATGGTGCACGGGGTGTGGGGGACGTGGTGGAGTCATTGTCTCTCGACATCATCTCGTCCGCCAACTCTTCCACTTGTTCATGCTCAATCGCGGCCAATGCTTGCAAGTCGGGGGTCCGTGTCTAGCCGAACTTGAGCCTTGGGAGACGCTCAAGCCGGGTTTGATGTTTGGGTACGGCGAACTCTAACGGCTCAGGAGAGGGCTCACGAGGCCCACGAGGATGCTTATGTGCAAGTTTCTTTGTCCTTGGAGGCATTCTTGCACAAAAGAGAGGCAAACGGGTCATTTCGGGGTCCAAAACTAAGTGTCAATGGTCCACATGGCCGTATGGAATTTTCACACTGGTGTGTGGACCCTCTGGACGAGAAAAACTCCACTTGATGATCCACACGGCCGTGTGGAATATCCACATGGCCGTGTGGATCTTCGGCCATGGCAAGGGAAGCCACCTCTTGACTGGCGTCTTCGGAACTCCATTTCCATCTTTAAGGGAGTTGATCATGCCTTATTTAGTTGTTTTCATGCTTTTAATTGTGTATTTTGAGATTATGAACAACTAAACACCAAGGTTACCCAATGTAGGTTAACCTTGGGGGTGAACTTGTGTATTTTTGGATGCTTTGTT
The DNA here is from genome assembly GCA_902712375.1 of Dioscorea dumetorum. Taxonomy (NCBI): domain Eukaryota; kingdom Viridiplantae; phylum Streptophyta; class Magnoliopsida; order Dioscoreales; family Dioscoreaceae; genus Dioscorea; species Dioscorea dumetorum. The sequence goes on along the minus strand of CACTHL010000128.1, from coordinate 8,867,882 downwards.
TTAATTAATGCTTGTTGGCTTGTTTGTGATCCTTGTTTGGTGTTCTTGAATGTTAGGGTATGCATGGGAACTCTGTATATCTTTACCTAGGCAATACTAGGTTGAATGACCATTACCCTAGTGTTAGACTCACCAAGCTTGGAAGGGAAATACGTACAAATATCCGTTAGTCATGAGTGGTTGAAAATAAGGGAAGCCACCTCTTGAGTGGCGTCTTTGGAACTCCATTTCCATCTTTGAGGGAGTTGATCATGCCTTATTTAGTTGTTTTCATGCTTTTAATTGTGTATTTCGAGATTATGAACAACTAAACCCCAAGGTCACCGAATGTAGGTGAACCTTGGGGGTGAACTTGTGTATTTTTGGATGCTTTGTTTTAATTAATGCTTGTTGGCTTGTTTGTGATCCTTGTTTGGTGTTCTTGAATGTTAGGGTATGCATGAGAACTCTGTGTAGCTTTAATTAGCCAATACTAGTTTGCATGACCATTGCCCTAGTGTTAGACTCGAGAAGCTTGGAAGGGAAATACGTATAAATATCCCATAACTACCGGATATTTGTACCCCTCCAATTCTAGGGTAGAGTACACATTTGTATTTCTACCCTAACTTGAGAAAACCAGCTTTCCCTTTGCAATCATAAGAGGATTTGGACGGAATAGATTCCGTATCCAATACTCATACCGGATTAGGGGTCAATTGCCGTGCCCATCGGGTTGACCTAATTTAGGGTTTTCTCGGTCCAACTAGCCAACTGCATGTTAGTTCAACATCATGTACACTTTAGTAACAACTGAGGAGATCCTCATCCGTGACCATTTGCTCACCCTGATTTCTCCCGTTTGTCATCCAGGTTATTTAGCACTTTGAATTGCATTTGTTTCATTTATTTGCATTTTCAACCTTTACTGCCTAGGTTGATCGGCTAGATAACATTGCGAGAAGGAAGTAAGGATAGATTCTCGGGCACTTAAGAATATGACCCACTCGTGCGTGCACGAGTGGTTTATTACTTGACGACCCCGTGCACTTGCGGGGAACCTACCAATACCTCCTATAATGTTGATGATGTTGAACTAATTGTTTCTGATTGTGTGCAGAAAGTTCTGCTGATTAACCCCTCGACGAGTATTTGACGGAAGAGCAAGAGCGAATCGAAGCTGGAGGCAGTGGAGAGCAGAACCATCATAAGCCACTCAACCCTAAGAAGAAAAAGGCAAAAGCTAAGGGAAGTGGCAGCCGTGATGAACCACCATGGAAGAAGCCTGGAAAAAACTAACTAAACAAGGTTCACCGGGCAAGAAGATCAAGGCGAATTACGCCTTCACAGTTGGCTTGGGAGCTCATAACATCGAGAGTATGATGTCACTTAACCTCCTTAGCTCGTCACCTTCATTCTTCATTAAACAGGGTACAAGTCCTGCCTTTGAACCACCCTGAGGATGTGAACAGAAATGTCAGGCTCGTGACTCTAAACAAGCGCTCTTGGGAGGCAACCCAATTTCATTTCCTTACATTCTCTTCTGTTTTGCTTTGTTTGCTGTTTAGTGTTTTTGTTTTGTTCTGTTTGGCTTTCCTATTTACGTGTTTGTTTTATTTTACGTTTGTGATTAGATGACTTGAATCTCATTTTAATTTGTCGATGTATTGTCGGTTGATGTTGTGTGATTTTCATGGTTGTTGACGAAGTTCACGTGCTTCAAAAGTTACTTATCGATTGGTTTGCTCATTTCTGGCGAAAAAACTAAGAAAAAAAATTTTACTTCGGCACTTCTGGAGGCTGTGCGGGCAGGCTACAGTCCGCATAGGCCTGCTAGAGGGCTGTGTGGCCCATGTGTGGCAGCCCTGTGCGGCCGCACACCCGGCCGTACAACATGGCCAGAAGGTCGTGCGGCCTGGCGTACAGCCCGCACGCAGGGCCGCACAGACCTATGCGGGCTGTGCACAACCCGCACAGGCTGTAGCGGAATTACTGTAGCTGTTACTGTAGCAGGTACTGTAGCACTGAAAGGAAAGTTTTTCTGAGAAACTCTCTGGATGCCTTGCGGGCAACCTTGCGCCCGCAAGGCATCGCGATGTCATGTATTAAAAGTGCTTTTAGGGCATTTTTAAAGGGACTTTGGCCACCATTCTCCACCATCTTCAGCTAGGGCTTCAAGGCAAGTGGAGAAGGCAGATCTGAGGAGGAAATCAAGGGGAGAAGAGGTTGTGCTATCAAGGAGAGGATCTAGGAGCTTGCCGGCGCGGATCCGACAAGTTCTCATCACCACCTTCTAATCTTCATCTTAAGGGAGTTTGTTATGATCTTTGTCTTGTATTTGTTATATTTCTTGCTTTCTCCTTTGTTGATTATGAACTAGACTCCCAAGGTCACCGGGCATCCGGTGAACCTTGGGATGAACTTGCTTTGTATGGATGTTTTATATTTACATTTATGGTATGTGATTTGGTTTGTGGTTCATGCTTTGTGTTCTTTGATGTGTTGTTTGGCATGAGAACTCTGCGATTCAACTTCTAGATTGTACTTGGTGCGTGACCATCGCCCTTGTGCTAGACTCACATAGCATGGAAGGGATTCATGTATGAATACGCCGTGACCATCGGGTATTTCATGCCCCTCCAACCATTAGGGCTGGACCTAGGTTGAGTATCGACCCTAATTAGAGGTTTTCCTAAGTTTAGTGCAATCGTAGGAGGATTTCGGCGGAAGAAATTCAGAGGCAATACTCGTACCGGATTAGGGGTCATCGCCGTGACCATCAGGGTGATCTACTGTTGGATATCTCTTGGCCCATCTACCATTGCCTGTGTAATTTTAGCATCCATCTAGCTTTAGTAGTCCTGAGGGGATCCTAGTCAGGGACCTCGCGCTTTCATTATTATTTGTTTCCTTAAATATGCTCATGTGGTGTGCCTGAGTCCATGTGTTTATAGTTATCTTTGTTAGTTTTCTTGTCTTGTTTTAATTCTCCTTCTTTGGTAGACTAGACTGTAGCAATTCTTGAATTCTTTCACATTCCCGTCATGTTGAACCATTACTTCTCTTGTATGTGGCTTAATCTTGAATCATATTTGTAAACCCTTAGCCATGCTTGCATTAGAGAGATTTGGACACCATGTTAATGATTGAACAAAGGACTTGCTTGGATTATGTTTTGCTTGATTGTTGTGTTGTGCTAGTTGTTTGTTTTGTTTGCTTTTGTTTGTGTTTTTTTTTTTTTTTTTTTTTGGTGTATGTTAGATGCCTTGAGATGATGTTCCTTTCTATCTTGTAGGGTGGAAGTAGGGCATCAAGCACGCCTTCTCTCTCGATCATCTACTCGCATCATTGGTGGCTACCTCGATCTCATGGACTTCAAAACTCATGTTTTGAGACTCGGGGAAGTTCATGAAACCCTCTTATTATGCTTTTATTACCTATATTTTTTATGAACTGCTGATTTAGACACATTGAGGACAATGTGCATCTTTGAGTGGGGGCGGGTAGATTTTCATGAACTTTGGAGTATTTTATTTAATTGCATGCTTGAATTACCTATGATAGCTATGATGTTATTGTTAATGACTTCCTAGCTTGGTAGAATGATAGTAGTGAGTTGTACTTTACATGTGCTTGAATGTAGTTCTGTTTCATCCTTAGTGCACATTTATACCTGCTCACTATAACTCCCACTTCCGACGCTCTAACACATCTTATTGATTTTTGTGTTAGGATGTTAAATTCTTCTTTCAATGGTCCTTTAAAAACTTTTGAGTCTCCTGTTTTTGCTTTAACCCTAAGTGAGGTTTTTAGCAGGCAATTGATCAGGCGTTCAAAAAAAAAAAAAAAAAAAAAAAAAAAGAGGTGAAAAATGAGTCTATGTCAGTATTCCTTTGCTTGTAAAAGCATGAATGCGTATATGTAGATCTGTAGTTAAGTAAATTCGGTGGCTCTTGTGCCTGGCCAGCATGTGCATCCTGCTGAAAGATTTTTTGGCAGTCTACGTTAGGCGGACTCGAAAAAAAAAAAAAAAAAAAAGAAGAAAAAAAAAAACCTTTCGGGCGCCTGAAACCTGTTCTATTTTCACTTGATGTTAAAGTTCCGTTTTGGAGACCAGAAGATTTTTAATTGACTATTGAGAGGGTCTTTAGCACTTCTAACATTAACTTCAATTTGTGTGAGGTGAATGGACATCCTGGCGTAATCCAGGGTGTGGAGATTAGTGTGGGAGTTATCACACACTCACAATGACACTTTGGATGAAACAGAGCTGATATTTCTTCTCTATACACTGAACAACTCACTTCCTGATTTCTAACTATCTGTGCTAGTGAAGTCCTGTACATTTGAGCTTGAGGTCGTATATTTAGCCATTTATCTTCTTGACCCTGTTCTTCATGTTTGTTTGCTTGGGGACAAGCAAATGCTTAGGTGTGGGGATGTTTGATAAACGTCTAAATATACGAATTTTATACGTACCTGTGTATAGTTTTTTCTCTCTTTCGGTTAAGTTGTTTTCTATTTTCTTGGTTAAAGTTGCTTTACTTGTGTTACAGGCCCGAAATAAGCTCAAGAATGTATTCATGAAGAAATCGACACCAAATACGGCGTTTTTGGGCTTCATCACTGTATCAGAATTACTGTAGCTGTACTGTAGCAGGGTACTGTAGCACTGAAAGAAAAGTTTTTCTGAGAAACTCTCTGGATGCCTTGCGGGCAACCTTGCGCCCACAAGGCCACCCGCAAGGCATCGCGATGTCATGTATTAAAAGTGCTTTTAGGGCATTTTTAAAGGGACTTTGGCCACCATTCTCCACCATCTTCACCTAGGGCTTCAAGGCAAGTGGAGCAGGCAGATCTGAGGAGGAAATCAAGTGGAGAAGAGGTTGTGCTATCAAGGAGAGGATCTAGGAGCTTGCCGGCGCGGATCCGACAAGTTCTCATCACCACCTTCTAATCTTCATCTTAAGGGAGTTTGTTATGAGCTTTGTCTTGTATTTGTTATATTTCTTGCTTTCTCCTTTGTTGATTATGAACTAGACTCCCAAGGTCACCGGGCATCCGGTGAACCTTGGGATGAACTTGCTTTGTATGGATGTTTTATATTTACATTTATGGTATGTGGTTTGGTTTGTGGTTCATGCTTTGTGTTCTTTAATGTGTTGTTTGGCATGAGAACTCTGCGATTCAACTTCTAGATTGTACTTGGTGCGTGACCATCGCCCTTGTGCTAGACTCACATAGCATGGAAGGGATTCATGTATGAATACGCTGTGACCATCGGGTATTTCATGCCCCTCCAACCATTAGGGCTGGACCTAGGTTGAGTATCGACCCTAATTAGAGGTTTTCCTAAGTTTAGTGCAATCGTAAGAGGATTTGGGCGGAAGAAATTCCGAGCCAATACTCGTACCGGATTAGGGGTCATCGCCGTGACCATCGGGGTGATCTACTGTTGGATATCTCTTGGCCCATCCACCATTGCCTGTGTAATTTTAGCATCCATCTAGCTTTAGTAGTCCTGAGGGGATCCTAGTCCGGGACCTCGCGCTTTCATTATTATTTGCTTCCTTAAATATGCTCATGTGGTGTGCCTGAGTCCATGTGTTTATAGTTATCTTTGTTAGTTTTCTTGTCTTATTTTAATTCTCCTTCTTTGGTAGACTAGACAGTGCCGTCTAGGGGGAAGTAATAGCAGCTTTTGGGACCCCAGGGGATACGACCCTCTCACTTGTGCGTGAGAGGAATTACTTGACGACCCGTGCGCTTGCGGATCTCACCAATGAGGTTTCTCCTAAGTCCTTTAGCTCCTAAAACGGTCCAAATCACTTCTTCTTGCGTTAGGACTTTGATATCTGCATGGAAAACTAACAATACCTCATATAGCACTGAATTTGGAGAATTTTTGCCGATAACTTAATAATCATGGATGCCAGATATGAAATAAATATATATGAAATGCACTCATCAAATACCCCAAACTTGAATCGTTGCTTGTCCTCAAGCAACCTTAATTCCCTAATGAAGTGATGAGTGCATGACCTTTGATCTCAACAAAGTTAGAAAATTCCTAAAGCTCAGAGGGCCCAGAGTAGCTAGTGCCTTAGTCGATTGAAAGCTCATGAAAAATTTTACTCTTACTCCGTATTACGGTGTGTGTGGGCCGCCTCACGAAGTGCGTCATAACTGTTCTTAAGGGGGTCTAGTTCAAGCTATCCCTTTTCACTTTTTCACGATAACTCCTAAACTCGGTAGTAGCTTCATACACCCTAGAGGCAGCCATTTCACTTGGTAGGTCATCAAAAATGACATTTGTGATGCCTAAGGTCCGACTACTCAAGTGCGGCTTTTGCTTTTCCTATGATGATAGCTCTTTCTACCATCTTTCCAACAAAATTTGACAGGGCATCCCTAAGAAAGGAATCCGACTTGTCAAAATTCGTTTCCTTTTTCCCACTTTTTGAAATTTCTTCTCATTTTCCAGCTTTTATTAATTGAGTTTGAAGTCAACATTTGATTTTTCATAAGCCTTAAAACTAGCCTTTCCAATAACAGAATAATCCCACGACATAAGGCTAAGTGTTAACGTTAAGGTTTCCAAAGTAAGAGCAAAATGAAACCTTAAGTTCAATAAAAGTGCACTAGCATACTCAATGACTCCTTAGTGATTGATTCCCCGCAAGTGTACGGGATCGCCAAGTAATACCTCGTGCGAAAACACAAAGATCGTATTCCACGGGGCTAAGGATCTTCTATTACTCCTTCTCGAGCTATTATCTAGCCTAAGATATCAAGTGATGGAATTTACTCTACTAGGTGCAATTAAAATTTAAAACAAGATTATGAACAAATTAGAGAGAACAAGCAATAAGCAAGCAAGAAACTCAATGTAATGCAAAGGCCTATGGATGTAGATCCCCTTGAGGGGTTATCATGAAACATGGATGATGAATAAAAGATGCAAGGGTAAAATGGACCATGAGATCCCAAGATTAGAACAGCCCCAATTTCTCGGCGATTGAACCCTAATCCCATAATAACATAGATAGGAATTTCCTCCAAATCCACATTCCTACTATTGCATTAAATACGAGGAAATCTCACTTAGGAGTAAACCTACTCTTCTTCGGATTAAACCTACATGGAGGGCTACCAAACACCCGATTTCTCGGCGTGATGATACAAGTGTCCCCTTCTAATCCATTTATGATCTAATACATGCGAGCAAGCCACATCTACATGCATCACTCATAAAAGAGCTACGGATTTCTCCTTAGTGTAGCACTTAGCATGAAAACAATGGATTAGATCTCAAAATTATCCAAACATGGAATTAACAAGTAATCATCCAAAATACATGATAAAACCCACCAAGGTTCACCAACACCCGGTGGCCTTGGGGGTCTAGTGTGTCATCATCCCACAACAAGCAATACAATCAAGTAAAACACACAAGAAAAAGCATAAATGACACTCCCTAGATGAAATGGTAGAGGAGGAGGTAGAAAATATGCCGAATGACACTTTCTCTAGCCGCGGGTCTCCATCCTTCAAATCGTGGTAGATCTCCCCTTGAATGATGTTGCCTTCTTGCCTTGAGAGTCCTGGACCTTGGGCTTGAATAATCTCCTAGCTTCCTTGCCCTTCTTCTCCTTCCCAAGGTCGCCCAAAACCTCCCAAGTGGTGTCCCGAAATCAGCCCAGAAAAAGTCCAGAAAAAGTCTTCCAGTTCTGCCCTAAAAGTCAGTATAGCACTCCATACGGCGGTATAGCACTCAAAAAAACCTAGATTCGCGATTCATACGGGATGCATCCGGCCTCCATATCTGGGAAGTATGGGGGTGGTATGAAATTCCTGTTTTCTTCACTTTTCGCCTAAATAACTCCATGGCTTCCTTATGCCCTACAAAGCAAATAATAGATGATTAAGCGTAAAACGGGCATCAAACAAGGATCACCAACCAAGGATCACAAACAAGCCTACAAGCATTGATTAAAACCAAACATCCAAAATACACAAGTTCACCCCCAAGGTTCACCTACATCCGGTGACCTTGGGGTTTAGTTGTTCATAATCTCAAAATACACACTCAAAAGCATGAAAACAACTAAATAAGGCATAATCAACTACCTCAAAGATGAAAATGGGGTTCTGAAGACGGCACTCAAGAGGTGGCTTCCCTTGTCTTCAACCTTACTCCAATGATGCCATAGAGTTTGATGTTGCTCTCAAATGCGCTCTCCTCCACCATCTCGCCATGAAAACGGCCTCAAAGTCCTCCTCCAACCCGAATTTGATGATGGTGGTGTGGAGCTCCAAGGAGAAGGCCAAGTCTTCCTTTCCAAAATACCCTAAAAGCCTTTAAATTCATGACATCGTGATGCCTTGCAAGTGACCTTGCGGGAGCAAGGTTGGCCGCAAGGCATCCATAGACTTTCTCAGATTTGTTTCGGTGCTACAGTACACTGCTACAGTACTTCTGCTGTATTCATTCTAAAGTAATACTGCTACAGTGCTGCTACGGTGATGAAGGCGAAAAACGCCGTATTTGGTGTCGATTTCTTCATAAATACGTTCTTGAGCTTATTTTGGCTTATTCAGAGCCTGTAACACAAGTAAAACAACTTTAAACACGAAAATAGACATCAACTTTACAAAAAGAAAATAGAAAAATATACACAAATACGTATAAAATACATATATTTAGACGTTTATCAAACATCACCACACCTAAGCGTTTGCTTGTCCCCAAGCAAACAAACATGAAGAACAGGGGCAAGAAGATAAATAGCTAAATATACAACCTTAAGCTCAAATGTACATAACTCCACAAGCTTAGATGGTTAGAAATCAAGAAGTGAGTTGTTCAATGTATAGACAAGTAATATCAGCTCTGTTTCATCCAAAGTGTTCTTGTGAGTGTGTGCTGACTCCCACCATGACCTCTACACCCTGGATTACCCCAGGATGTCCATTCACCTCACATAAATTGAAGTTAGTGTTAGAAGCTCTAAAGACCGTCTCAATAGTAAGTGAAAAATCTTCTGGTCTCAAAACGGAACTTTAACATCAAGTGAAGGTAAAACAGGTTTCAGGCGCCGGAAAGGTCAGAAAATAATTTTTTTTTTCGAGTCCGCCTAACATAGACTGCACAAGAATCTTTCAGAAGGATGCACATGCTGGCCAGACACAAGAGCCACCCAACTTACTTGATTACAGATCTACATATACGCATTCATGCTTTTATAAGCAGAGGAATACTGACATAGACTCATTTTCAGATTATTTATTTTTGTTGTTATTATTATTATTATTATTATTATTATTATTATTATTATTATTATTATTATTATTATATATATATTTTTTGTTTTTTTTTTCAAGACGCCTGATCAATTATCTTCTAAAAACCTCACTTAGGGTTAAAGCAAAAACAGGAGACTCACAAAATCAATAAGATAGGTTACAGCGTCAGAAGTGAAAGTTATAGTGAGCAGGTATAAATGTTCACTAGGATGAAACAGAACTACATTCAAGCACATGTAAAGTACAACTCACTACTGTCATTCTACCAAGCTAGGAAATCCTTAACAATAAGATCATAGCTATCATAGGTAATTCAAGCATGCAGTACAGTATAATACTCCATCCCCACACCTAAAACTGTACATTGTCCCCAATGTACATAAATCAACAGTACAGGGTGGGAAATATATATAACAAGAGTTCAAAGATGGAGTAAGAAACTTTCCCAATCCGTCGATGAAATGCATGTGTACTGGGGGTGGTCCATGTGGTGAGGGCTTGGAGTGTGAAGCATTCCTAAAGAAATTCCTGGAAAAATACAAAACACTGATCACAACTCCATAATGAAAATAATAGAGAGTGCAAAACCAGAAAATTCAAAATAAACAAAGAAAATTTTGTAGGATCGAAACCCTAACTAACTTAAAAAGTAAACACTAATGCAAACAACAAGTAGAGCAGTAAAATAGATAAAAAGAACATCAATAACAACAACAAGTGGCATGATGCTGGGAGTCTAAGAGTCGGATGACCGTGATGATGCCACACAGGTGGTAGCTGCGGAGGTGGTGCCCACTGAAGATGAAGAGCTGCGTATGAATGTCAGGATCTCAGTGCCACCAATGCGGCTCAGGGATGCAGCTAACTCTCTGTGTCCTTTCTCAAGTGTCTGCAGTTGCTGGTAGGCGTCAGTGAGAAATTCTACAAACTGTGCCTCAAGTAGTGGTCTCTGCTCTCTGGACTCTGGCTCTGACTCAGACTTTGAACTGGTATCCGTCTCATGCGAAGAATGAGGGTCTTGTGCGTGTGTTCCTTGGTGCTGTGCAAGCCTGTGTATGGTACCCCGCTTCTCAACTATACCAATGCAAGTCAGAGTCTGCATGCTGAGTGGTGCCATAGAACCAACAACTGTCATGCGTTGGGCGTGCTCAAGAAGGCCCATGCCTTTGATCATTCTTGTGATATATGGCCCGGCGAAAATTGCTCCAAGGCGAACAAGCTGGCCCTGGTGTGCTAAGCCTTTCACGAGAAGATGCCCCATGTGTATTGGATGACACTCGATAATGCTGTACAGCATCAGTAGGTCCGTGCGAGAGACAACCCCTATCGAGTCTAGTCTACCCCCAATGCCTCTAGTCAGCAGTGCATGGATGTATCGATGGGCGGGGTTCACTAGTTGGGAGGCCTTCCTTGTCCTCGAGCGATTTGCTATGGAACTCCAATAGGATTCATTTGTAATGGGGTACGGTAAGTCATGGCCAAGGGCTTTAAACTCAGGAGTGTTTGTGTATGCTTCTGTGTAGAGCCCCTTGTATATGCCCAGTTCATCTTGAGAGATCCGGTGTTTCTCCCCAAATGCTTGAAATGTAAGCACACTTGGTCGGCCGGCACACCATTGCTTTGCAACTTCAATGGAGCTTAACACTTCTAATGTGAGCTCTTTGTAGGTGGGTTCTTCAATGGAGAACAATTTGTCCCACCCATCATGAGAAATAAGCTCAAAGACAACTTCATCTAACTCCAAGGTTCTCAAAACATTCCAATCAATCATTCGTATGGTGCTGAATGTTTTCCTTGACAAAAAGGCGAATCAGGTCTTATGATCGTCCTTTCGAAACCTTGGTCCGTCGGCGGGCGGAGAATTGTCTCTCCATGTCCTCTTATGAGCCACTTTCTTGGACCTCATGCCTACAAGACCAAGGGAACACCATTAAACCAAATTATAAAGAAAATGAAGCTTCATGGAATGAAAATTAAAGAGAATGGTTCATTACTACAGTAACTCCGAGAAAATTTTGCAAGAGTTTTGCTTCAAAAAGTAGCCAAAAAACTTTACAATCATGCAAAACCATTCTCACAATGCTATATTAAGCAAAGAGAACCAAAAACACAAAGATTGCATCCCAAAATTTCATAAAAACACAAGAAATAAAAATGAGAACCAAACCATAGCCCTAGAGTATGAGGGATGAATCCAAAGCTTAAAACGTCTTGAATAGAGTGTAATCTTCCAAAATTCTTCAACAAAAGAGTTTAGAGGAGGAGGAGAGTGTTTTAGAGCAAAACAAATGAGGTGATTTAGTGGAGAAATAAGTGAGAAATGAGAGAAAGAAGATGGGAGTGTATAGATGAGAGAAAAAAGATGAGGGGCAGCCATTTAAGGATTGTTCTCGGGCATCCTTACGGGTGACCTTGCGGGTGCAAGGTTTCCCGCAAGGATCCACTGGATGGCTCAGGGGCAAGCTTGCGGGCGCAAGCTTGCCCGTGAGCTTGCCATGTGTGACCAAAATTTTCTCTCACAGTCATAAAACGGCTCCAAACTTGTTTATCATCAACATAACCTCCTTTAAACCCAAAAAACAAATAAAACAAAGCCGATATAAGCCCGTAAACACACAAGAAGTACGCTTCATGACATCAACACATCTAACAACTCAAAGAATCTCAACATCATGCAACAAAGAAAATACAATGATGAAGAACAAAATAACTAAAACAAAGGCAACATCTAAGAACAAAAACAACTACAAAATTAACGAATACGAAAACTAGAGTGCAAGGAATTTTAAAAGCTTGGGTTGCCTCCCAAGAAGCGCTTGTTTAAAGTCGTTAGCTCGACTTATCATATCTCAATTCATGGTGGGACAAAGGGTGGAGAATTACCTCCATTTCTTGGCGAGGGGTTATTACCTGGGAAGTAATGCTTAAGACGATGAATATTAACCTTGAATGTTCCATTCTGCGGGTGAGTTATTTCGATGGCACCATGAGGAAAAACTTCTGTGACAATGTATGGCTCATGCCATCTTGATTTCAATTTCCCTTGGAATAGTCTCAGTCTAGCAATGAACAATAAAACTTGATCTCCTTTTTGAAAATTTTTAGCTCGTTTAATGTGGTGATCATGATACTCCTTTGTTTTCTCCTTGTATCGCGCCGAGGTTTCATATGCCAAAGTTCGCCATTCGTCTAATTCATTTAATTGAAACTTCCTCTTGTGGCCACTAAGGTGAGGTGACACACCCTTGCGTGTGCTCCGCAAGTGCACGGGTGTCGAAGTAATAAAGTACCCAACCGGGTTGGTAGTCGAATCCACAGGGAGTAGACGTAAGAACAATAACACTTTGCTAAGTAGCCAAAGATAAATGGATTGATGTTGTGAAAGAAAATAGAACAAGAAAGAAATAGAAATAAAGTTCTGAAAATGAAAGCTAGGGTGTAGAATAAGATCAATATGAAGATGGGGTACTCGGACAATGCTCCCTCTAGAATCCTAGTTTCTAGAGCAAAACTTAAGCTGCTCTTCTTACAATGAAAATCAATGAGTCGTGGAAATCCAAGGATACAGGGTCCCAAACCTAAGGTCAACCCTGACTAGTCCCCTACGAGGTCCCGGCTGAGAGAAAGACTCTTGACACCTCACACCACGTATGACTGCGAAGAGCTCGTGGGAATCCAAATGAAAAACCCTATTCCAAAATATGGACCAACCCCTTTGGTCCAGGCGGAAGATCCCTAATCACAAATAAGTCCCGGCGGAAAAATTTCTCTCTCAACTCCTAACTCTCTTTGAGATTGAAGTTATCTCGTGGAATGAGAAGGTAGGGTAAATCACACCGGAAGGGAAAGGGGACGTGTTGCTACCTCTCAACTCACCCTCTCAACCCTCTTCAATCCCGATTGATCTAATCCTAATGGTGATGGTCACTCGTCAATAGGATGATTAAATATAATCCTCAATCCTAGTGTCACTCTAAGGGAGAATTCAAGAAACATACAAGATTGAAACTCAAATTAAAACACAAATTGAAGAACAGCAATAAAGTCATAGAAACATAGAACTTCTAGAGTTTACAAGTCTAAGTTCCCACTAGGGTTTTTAGCTCTCCATAGAGCAATACAAAATCATGAAAGGAATGGAAATTAAGTGCAAACAATCCATAAATAAAACCCCCTTTAGCTCCGTGCTGATAGTCTATGAAGGCTTCTCCTTCTTCTCCAAAGAGTTTCTTCCTCCAAGCCTAGGGCACACCTCGTCAAATCGAGTCGTCGAAGGCTCCCCCAATAGCTCTCCTTGGAAGGGATTGATGTTGAAAACGATGAAGAAGGACCCCCAAAGTGTAGCAAGAACCTCCTGAACCCTAGCCGTCACTCCCTCTCCAGTTTTTGAAGAAGATTTCCAAATAACGCTTCAGAACGGCTTTATAATTGGCCATCTCAAGGATCCACACGGACGTGTGGATGAGCCACACGGCCGTGTGAAAATTCCACGCGCCCATGTGGAATTTCTGCCCTGTGGAAAACTTCGTATTAGTCCCCGATTTCGCCCGTTTCTTCTCTTGGGGTCACACGGACGGACACACGCCCATGTGAAAGGTCATGTGGCATTTATTGATGATGAGAAAACATTGGAGAGCTTTTGAAATCTTTGAACAAATCGGAACAAGCGAGCATGACTGCCTTCGTGTCCTCCTACAAGAATTGTCTTGAAGTCTTTAGAAGTTGGCACATACCCCCTCGTTTGAACCCGATTTGTGTCTTGAACTTCGTATTAGCACAAAAGAGCTCCAGTTGGCACCAAGTCTTCACAACCCTAATTGCATGAAAGAACACCAAAGCACACGAAATTAGCGATAAAACCTGAGAAATGTGATGCTCATGCGTGGAAAACATTTCCAAAAATATATACATGCAAGCACTTATCGAACTCCCCCACACTTAAGCTTTTGCTTGTCCTCAAGCAAAATTCATACCATGAGAATTAAAGGTTGAGTGATGAAAATGCTTGGCCTTAAGTTCACCAAAAGTGTGCAAAGATAGTATTCTCAACAAGGGAAAATTTTAAACATAGATAGATAAAAACCAACACTCTAGCAAAAACTCAAATTGCGAAGAAAATAAAATCTGAAAGCGTGTGTGTGTGTATACTTACTCATGCCAGCCCCAAGTCTACGCTTGAACATTATTAAAACAAGGACTTATTTAGGGAAAAAGAAATCAGTGGTAGCTGCACACAGCCTCAAAGGTAGCCATTTCTCAAGATGTCTCCTAGGCGGCTTTCACCCTTTCAAGATGGTAGCACTTTCCACCCGGGAGTGTTAGCTTTCGCACAGCCTATTGGATAGCTCTTTCTCTCATTAGGGCATAGCTAGTATCCGACTTATGAGAGTAGCTGCATACAGAATAGGTGGTAGCTCTTTCCACCCCAAGAACAAAGGAGCACCATTTTCTAATTTTTGCCATTATTTTTTTTTTTAAAAAACTCAAAGAAAATGAAACTAATGTCCTTTCAAACTGAACTAGCGTTATCAGGGTTAACAGAGCAAGTAAAGTGCAAGAATTGCGATCAGATAAAAAATTTCTAAGCTTTTCGAGTAAACTAGAGCATGGTAACAACCGAAGTTTAAATTTCACCTAAATTCGAAAATACACTCCTTTTCCTTAAGGTGAACTGTCATTGGCTAGATGAGCATGAAAGTGATGATCAAGAATAAAGAACATGTGCAGTGTGAACTCCCCCCCACACTTGAGCTGTACATTGCAACATAAGAACACAAATAATAACATGAGGGCGTGGGTATTAAAACAACACTCCCCTGATCTCCGAATGTAGTATTTGAATGGAGGTGTGAAAGCGGGAAGCGAGGTTGCGTAGGGTTGTGAAGCTCACACGGCCGTGTGGAAATTCCACACGGCCGTGCCTATGACCATTTCTCAAAACCAAGTTGATAAGCCTATCTGCACATCACAAAAGGGGTTCAGTGGACTCAACATAAACCAAGATTAAAAGAGTACAAAAGTAAACAAACCAAACTCAAACTCAAACAAAAACATGAGAAATAAAAACAGTAAGATAACTCTCAGAAGGTGCAACCTTTCTGAGTACACAAAGACTCAACAAAAATGAAAGTACAAGGAAATAAAAAAAAAGAATAAAAGACGCATCAAGCGTCGTCATCTGCTGGTGCTGCTGGGGATGCTGGAGATGCGTGGGGTGCTCTGGGTGTGGACGGCGAAGTGGAGTCGCTACCTCTCGCCATCATCTGGTGGAGTGAAGTGATGCGCGCCATCATCTCCGAGTGGTACTCGGCCATGCGAGCGAGAACCTCAGTGTGGTTCACCGCCTGGGTCATCCGCATGGCAGCAAGATCAGTTTGGAGGGTCCCTACAGCAGCCTCAAGTCTGTTTATGCGCTCCTGTGCCAGAGGAGATGCATGTGCTGACACCGGTGGCACCTCCTCGTCTGCTGGGGTGTCCTCTGCCGCCATCGGTGTGGGCTGTGATGACGGCCCTGCTCGGGTTTCCTCGGAATCTTCATCTTCATCCTCGGACTCCTCGGACTCATCTGGGAAAGGAGCAACAAGCACATACCTGCCGGGAGCGGCCCTCTTCACCATGCCCATCATACGCAAGGTATCAAGGCCTAGTGGAGAGGGAACAATTACCTTATCAGCTCCCCGGATAGCATCAATCAGTCCCATCCCTCTGACGAGTCGAGTGATGTAGGGACGCGAGAAGAGGACTCCTATCCGCGCGTACTGTCCCTGATGCCTCAAGAAATCAGCCACCACGTATCCCAGGTGCAGGGGCAGGCTCTGGACCATAGAATATAAGTAAAGAAGGTCCAGCCTCCCCAATACGCCGGTGTTGTCTCCTCGCCCATTGATAGACCTACTCAGAATGGCAAGAATGTACCTGTGGGCAGGGTGGAGGAGCAGGGAGGCCTTGGTCAACCCGGGCTCGTACTGTATGTCTCCACAGAGCATCCTGCAAACTCGGCTCGGAGTGACACGGAAGGGGTAATCGAATGGTAGCTGCGCGTACTCCTCCGTGTGGATGAAATCTCGATCGTACAGGCCGAGGGCGATGGCGAAATCCGTCAGACTCATGCTGTGGTACTGCCCCAGGATGCGAAACTGAACTGTATCTGCTCGGTGGTAGTCTGTGTGAGAACGGTCACACTCGAACGACGCGAGGACCTCGAGAGTGATGTCGCGAGTGGCCGGGTCTTTGATGCACAATAGTCGATTCCACCCACACACAGCAATCAGCTCTCGGACTTCATCCGCCAGCTCATTCGCACGTGCGTGTTCTATCGCCTCCAGAGCTTGCAAATCAGGAGTCCGCGTTTGGCCAAATTTCAGCTTTGAGAGCCGATCAAACAGTGCTTGATGATTGGGCACGGCGAACTCTAATGGTGCGGGCGAGAGATCACGGGACTCACGAGGACGCTTATGAGCGAGTCTCTTTGTCCTTGGAGCCATTCCTGTGCATAAGAGAGGTAAACGAGTTAATTCGGAGCTTAAAATAGGTTCCCAGAATTCCACATGGCCGTGTGGAAACTCCAAACAGCCGTGTGTCTCCTCTGGGTTACTCAGAACAAAGAAACAGCCAATACACACGGCCGTGTGGAATTTCCACACGGCCGTGTCTCCTCTGGAATTCAGAGGGGGCACCCCGACAATCCACACCACCGTGTGGAATTTCCACACGGCCATGTGGATCTTCGACCATGGCCAAAATGCCATGGTGAATCCATATCGTTTCATAAAATCATTCACATAGTTGAGCACAAGTCTTTTAAACAATAATCTAAGTATTAATCATGAAAATAACATGCAAAAACACAAGATTCAACATCCACAACAAGTATTGAAGGTTTCATGGCAAGGAAAGGGGAAGAAGGCTTACCGGAGAAGATGAGTACAATCTCACAATGTAGCAACGAGTAAGGCCTACAAATCCTTTAAATAAGCGAGAGAATGGAGAAGAGAAACCGGCGCGACCCTTGGAGAGGAGGCGCTTGAAGATGAAGGGTTGCTTGGGGGAATATGAAAAGAAAGGGGCTTTTCATGTTTAAGTACCCCACATGGCCGTGTGGAAATTCCACACGGCCCTGTTGATTCTCTGTATGACCCTCATTCAACTCCCCATTTTCCACACGGCCGTGTGGATTCTCTGTATTGCGAAAGTTCTTACTGAACAAATCCACATGGCCGTGTGGAATTTCCACATGGCCGTGTGGAATTTCCACACGGCCGTGTGGATTCTCTGGATGAGAGAATTCCTTCACAAATTCATCCACACGGCCATGTGGAAATTCCACATGGCCGTGTGTTTCCATTCTTCAGCTCAAATATAATCTAAACTCTGCAGAAATCATTGAAAACACATGGAACGACTGCAGAAGTTGAAAACAAACAAGTTTACACTGAAATCTCGCAAAATTCACAGGACTACAACCTAACTTGCCAGAAACGATTAAAACACAAAAGTGCACTACACCAGCAATGAATCCACACAAAATACAAACTAAACAAAAAAAACTAAACTGCAGAAAGAAAAACTAACTACAACTAGAGCAAAGAATTTAAAAAATTTGGGTTGCCTCCCAATAAACGCTTGTTTTACGTCACTAGCTTGACGTACCTGTTTCTCTAGACTCAAGGGGGGTCATGTAACAAAAACACCTCTGCACCTACAGTACTCACCTCACCACCGAAATATGGCTTTAGACGATGCCCGTTTACCTTGAAAGTGCCTCTATCTGGATGGGTGATCTCAATTACCCCCTACGGTGACACTTGAGTTACGGTATATGGCCCAAACCATATAGATTTTAGTTTTCCACGGAACAGTTTGAGTCGTGAGTTGAATAACAAAACTTCATCCCCCACCTTGAACTCTTTTGGGGTTTTGATATGCTTATCATGCCATTTGCGTATTCTTTCTTTGTAGATTCGGGTGTTTTCATATGCTCTCAGTCTCCATTCATCAAGCTCATTAACCTGGTGTTTCCTTTGTTCCCCAGCTCGAGAAAGGTCAAAATTCATTGTCTTAAGTGCCCAATACGCTCGGTGTTCGAGTTCAACAGGAAGATGACAAGATTTCACATAAACCAGATTATAGGGTGTAGTTCCAATAGGAGTTTTATATGCAGTCCGGTAAGCCCACAACGTGACATCTAATTGTTCTGACCAATCTCTTTTCCCATGCTCTATCGACTTGGTCAAGATCCTCTTCAGCTCCCTGTTAGTAACCTCTACCTGGCCACTTGTCTGCGGATGGTAGGGAGTGGCAGACGATGGTGTACTCCGTATCGCTTTAATACTTTCTCGAACTGACTATTGTAGAAATGTGTTCCTCTATCACTAATAATGATCCTAGGTGTTCCAAAACGGGAGAAAATCTTCTTGAGAAATTTAACTACAGTCCTCGCATCGTTTGTAGGTAATGCCTGAGCTTCCACCCACTTAGATACATAATCCACTGCTACAAGAATATATTTGTTCCCATTGGAGCCTGGAAATGGTCCCATGAAATCAATCCCCCACACATCAAAAACCTCACAGAATTGAATAGGATTTTGTGGCATCTCATCACGCCGAGAGAGGTTCCCTGTCCGTTGGCAATTGTCACAACGAAGAATATACTGAAGAGCGTCCTGAAATAGTGTTGGCCAATAGAATCCTGCTGCAAGCACCTTTTCGGCTGTTCTACCAGAAGCATAGTGACCCCCGGTCGGGCCTGAATGACAGTGTGTTAAAATATTCCAGCCTTCTTCCCGAGAGACACAGCGTTGGATTACATGATCTGCACAAATCCGAAACAGAAAGGGGTCATCCCAAAAATAGTTGTTTAAGTCACTGAAAAACTTTTTCTTTTGCTGAAAAGTAAGACCCGGCTTAAGAACCTTTCCCGACAAATTGATGAGGGAATTTCATATATATATATTGCATGCTATATCTCCATCATTATTGAATGTTTTGGCTATAATTCTCCAAGTACGGTGCTATCTGAGGTATTCGTTGTTCGTCATGCAGATATCAAAGTCCTGAAGTAAAAAGAAGCGCTTTTGGAACAATTTTAAAAGCTAAAGAACTTAGAAGAAACCTCATCAAGCTCAGCACGGTTTGAGCACGCCCTTGCTGTTCCCCGTGCAAAATGCAGAAGAATTCAACTGCGATTCAGCACAGCCTGAGTCCGCTGAGCACAAGTGTGAAAACCTCAGCACGGTCGAAGCGCGGTAGTGCTGCTTCCCGTGAAAATTACAGGAGAATGCGGCCATAGATCAGCACAGCCAGAGTTCGCTGAGCACGGTCGTGCAAAGCCTCAGCACGGCCTAAGCACGCCCGTGCTGTTCCCCGTGCAGATTACAGGTTTGAGAGTTTTCTGAAGAATTATTTGGCCGTAATCTGCACGGCTTGAAGCACGGCTTCAGCACGCCCGTGCTCACATCGGGAAAACTTTAAAACCCTAAAAACTTAGGTTTTTGAGGGACTTTTTGGTGGGCGATCTTTGGGAGAAAGAAAGGGAGAGCCTTGGGGATTCATCCTCAGCTTCATCAAGGGAATGCCAAGCGTATGGTAGGCCGATCGGAGGGAGATTACACGACATCGTAGATCCTTCGACAACCTCAAGGATGCAAGAAATTAGGGAGTTTTCAATTCCTTGTCTTGTAATTTCTTCGGCATTGTGTTTGTTGGTTGTTATCATGAGGGGCTAAACTCTTAAGGGAGCCCCGGGGTTGGTTGTTGATGCGTCTCCGCAACAACACAACATGGTGATGTGTGTCAACCCCTTGCATTACCGCAAGTGCACGGGTCGTCAAGTAATAAAAGTGGACCCAAAGGGTCGGGTTGTCGAACCACAGGGAACAGAAGTACTAGTAATAGCCCATCTTTTGTTATCTAGCCTAATGAATGTAGTGTTTGATGATCTAATGGCCAACACTAAGAGTGTCACCACAAGTGCACAGGAAATAAAAGGAAAAGAGTTCTCAATCAATAAAAGTGGGGTATCCGGACAATGCTCCCCCTAGGATTCGGGTGTTGGATGTAGATTACGAGTGTTTCTAAACGAAAACAATGAGTCGTGGGTATCCAAAGATATAACGGCCCCTGCCTCCAGGTCACCGATAACTAGTCCCCTACGAGGTCCCGGCGGAGAATTCTCTCGACGTCTCACACCACATATGACTGCTTAAAACTCTAGGGATCCCAAAGATATAATCTGGGTAAGAGCACGACCGTGCCTACCGAAGAACGGCCGTGTTGACCAAATCCTGTGTCGTCCCGGACGACGCCGTGCATGAAACTCAACGGTAAAACATTGTTTAAATCACTTAAAATTCACCCTAGATGCCTCTAAAAGCTAAGTTAAGCATTTAAACAATGATTCAAGGCATACAAATCATGATTTGAAAAGGATTAAATGATTAGGGTTCGCCGACTTACCACAATGTCGTCGAAGAAAAATATAAACGGTGAAACTCTAAAAGATCCCTAAAACCCCGCAAATGACTGCGGATTCGCAAGAAAATTGAGAGTGAAAGAAGAGAACTCGCAAGTGAAAGTGAAGAAAGGATGTTGATGGGCGTCCCGCAAGTGTACGGGGTCGTCAAGTAATACCCTGTGTGTGACACAGGGATCGTATTCCACGGGGCCAAGGAGCTACTATTACTTCCCCTTCATCTATTTCCTAGCCTAACAATACGAGAGAATAGTACATCTACTAAAATCTATAAATAAAAGGATAAGGCTACCACTACACGCCAAATAAGCATACAAGGGACGGACAAGCAGGAGAAGGCGTGATTTGGGCAGAGAATCCCCCCAGGGTTGTCATTAAGGCCCGAATTAAGGGTGATGTGTTGTGATGGTGGTTTGGACCGAGAGATTCCTAAGTTAAGCTAATCCCGAATCCCTCGGTGATTAGCCCTAATCCCATACAAGTATTGACCGGAATCCCTTCCGGTCAATTCCTCCTACGATTGCAATGCACTCAGGGAATCTCTTATCAGGAGTAGACATCCTTCTGGGTCTAAACCTAACGTTCGGAGGGGTACCAAATACCCGAATCCCTCGGCGTATTGGTACATGAATCCCTTTCAGTCTATGTGAGTCTAGTACAAGGGCGATGGTCACGCTCCAAGTACAACCTAGAAATTGAACAAACGAGTTCTCATGCGGTCCAAGACAAGAAAAGCACACATAGAAAGAATCACAAACCATAGAAATTCTTATAAAAGAAATTCAACATACAACACTTAATCGCAAAGGATTATCACCCATAATTACAACAAACCTACCCTAGGGTTCATCATGCCCAAATCACATACAAGTTAGTTCCTCATGAAAGAGGAACACTCATACAAATCCAAGAAACAAATAAACATAGAAAGAAGCTATAAAAACTCCCTCAAGCTTTGGATCGCCTTGGATGGATGAAGATCGCCGGAGTCGCCGAGATTTCTTCTCAAACGATGCTTTGAAGCTCTAGATCTTCCCCCTATTTCCTCCCCCAAAGTTTGCCTCCCTCTTGGTGAAGAATGACGCGGTGGATCGCCGGAAAACGCCGCCGGCGAAGGTGGGGCGGCGGCCCAAGAAGTGGAGAAGAAG
Organism: Dioscorea dumetorum; assembly: GCA_902712375.1. NCBI lineage: Eukaryota > Viridiplantae > Streptophyta > Magnoliopsida > Dioscoreales > Dioscoreaceae > Dioscorea > Dioscorea dumetorum. Next base: position 8,845,977 of record CACTHL010000128.1, on the reverse strand, counting down.
AAGATGTGAAAAGATCCCCCAAATTTGCCCTCATTTTGGCTTTTAAAACCCTTTGTCGGGCATCCATACGGGCGGCCTTGCGGGCGCATGCTTGCCCGCAAGGCTCCCAGCCTTTTTCCAGAAATCCCGTTTCGGTGCTACAGTGCCATGCTACGGTATATGCTACAGGTAATCCGTCTACAAGATCTGCTACAGTGATGAAAGCTCAAAAACGTCGTATTTGATACGTATTTCTTCCCAAATACGTTCTTGGGCTCGTTTTGGCTTCTTCAAGGCCTGTAACACAAATAAACCAATTTAAACGCGAAACGGGCATCAACTCATCAAAATACATGCAAAATAGTACAAGAGTATAACGTATAAATACCTACATTTAGACACTTATCATAACATCCCCACACCTAAGCGTTTGCTTGTCCTCAAGCAAACAAAAACATAAAGAACAAGGGAAAGATGATAAGTGGCTAAATGTAAAACCTCAAGCTCAGAGTGTGGAGAATCTCACAAGCATAGAGCGAAAAGAATTCAAGACAATGAGTTGTATTAAAAGAAACCAAATAAAGATAGTCCTGTTCCATCTAGAGTGCTCCCGTGAGTGTGTGAACCTCCTATCTCGCCCTCTTTACCCTAGATCAGTCTAGGGGTCCATTCACCCCACACACAATGATTACCGGTCTTAGAACCGCTAAGAACACCCTCAATGGTCAACTAAGATCCTTTTGATTCCTATATTCAATCCTAGCCTTATTCTAATTGTTGCGACAATCTCGGAGATCAATAGGATTTTCTTTTTCTCTTTTTTTTTTTTTTTTTTTTTTTTTTTAGATAGACTAACGTAGACTGTACATTATCTTTCGACTGGGTGCACATGCTTGTTTAGGCACCGTAACACCCATCTACTCGATTTATTACATATCTACATAAACGCATTCATGCTTCATTAGCCGTTGGCTTAAGGTGCACTCGGTTAGGAGCCCGTACCCCGAGCTACTTAGCTAATGAGAGCAAATGGAATACTCGTCTTTTGACTTATTTCTATTTACAGACCTATATCATGTCTCCCGGGTTTAGTCTACATGTCAAGATGTTACTAAGACTAGTGTCATAAGAATCAAAAGTTCTTAAAGGCCCATTGAAAGTAGCCCTTAACAAACTAAGACTCGGTATCAACAAGATGGGTTGGTCGAGTGTGCGAGAAGGAAGTCTAGTGACAAAATGTGTGGGTTACACTAGAGATACAACAGGACTTCCAATTAAGTACAAAAAAATAAATCACAACTCATATCTATCATTCTTTCATGCTAGGAGATTCTCAACAAGATGATCATAGCTATCATAGGTAAATTTTGCATGCAAATGTATGAAATACCCCATCCCCACACCTAAAGTCATGCATTGTCCTCAATGCACATAAATCAGCAGCCCATGGTGAAAAGATAAACAAGAAATTCATGGGAAGGGATAAAGAAACTTCCCTTGCTCATAACTTGAACATGGGGTAGGGCCGGTATTAGGTGTTGTGGCCGGCCTCGAGGAGGATGATGGGGGTGCATAACATGCCCTAGAATCCCTGCAAGGATAATAGGGCTCATCACATCACAAAATTTTAATAAAAGAGGAAGAATTCACTAGAAGAAACAAACAAGACAAAAATACGAAAACGAAAATCCAAGCAAGTCTTTAAGACAATGAATAATCTGTCCGTTTGTACGCCTTGTCGGTGTCATGGATGTGGTGGGCACTAAGGCCATTGTTCGGCATGTCTACAAGCACAAAACACAAGATTAATCCGAACAAAATGAAAACAAGGGTTTTGGGGCTCTCATTATGTCATAAAACCAAAGAAAATTAGATGCCCCAAAAAAAAATTTTGCAAGAGTTCCCCTTGTATTTGGAGCTTTAAAAATTTTACAAACATAGCTCAAAGCTCATGAAATTCACAAAATCCACATCCATTCATTCCACCATGAAGTTTGCATCTCATAAGCATGAAGAATCAAGAAGAAAAATGAAGTTGAGAGCAAACCTTGAGTTAGGGCTTCAAAGTCCAAGTCCAAGAAATTCGGCGAAAATGACGGTGAAAGTTCGAAAAATATACAAAATTGAAGTTGCTAAAGGTAGGAGAGGGGTTTAGAGGAGGAAAAACGAAGAAAAACGGCGGAAAAACCAAGAAGACAAGAGGAGAAATCGAGAGGAAGAAAGGGGGAAAAGAAGGGAAACAAGAGGGGGGAGAAGGGAGGGCAGCCACTTAAGTGGCTGCCCAGGCTTGCGGGTGCCCATGCGGGCGCATGGGCGCCCGCAAGCGTCCCAGCCCGCAGGGCAGGCAGCCTTGCGGGCAGCCTTGCGGGCGCAAGGCTGCCCGCAAGGGGTTCTGCCCCCTTGCGGCCCGCGAGGCTGGCAGCCTCGCGGGCAGCCTTGCGGGCGCATGGACGCCCGCAAGGCTCCCAGCCGCGGGGCTGGGGCTCTCGTGGCCTTCCTCGCGGGCGCGAAGGCGCCCACGAGGCTTCCCAAGTGTTAGACCATGCCATTTGTGGGTGTTTAGACGCCCGTAAGGTCCCGAAAATTCAAAATTTCGGCATGGTCTCCCCTGCAACTTCAATAAAAAACGTATGTACAACATCAACTCGCCGAAATAAACAATGAAAGAATACTTGAACTACACCGAATAAATGAACGAACATGAGGAATTTAAAACAAGCATGGATTCATAAACACAACACAAAGACGAAAATGAAAGTCACAAAACCAACAAACAACAAGAGCACGAAAAAAATAAAACACAAAGAATTTAAAACTTGGGTTGCCTCCCAAGAAGCGCTTGTTTAACGTCACTAGCTCGACGAAACTTTTTATTACCTCAGGGAGGCTTGAAAATTGTGTGCTCCTCCCGGCTACAAAGGGCATAAGAGCTACCACAGAAGATGGAAATTACCTGCCGGGTTAATGCCAATGTGGAGGATATGCATGAACTACCTTTTGGCCTCCACGGGAAAAGCTTCGGTCGGGCGTTATGCAATTTCGCGTTGGGAGGATTGTGAGATGGCTTGAGCTTCCTCCCCGGTTCTTCGTCTGCCCCGACCGAGATTTCTTCAGGAACCCCAAGAAAATGTTTGGGCCTCCAAGGAAATAACTTCGGTTGAGAATTATCCAAACATGGCATGGGTGGGTCCTTAGACAGTTTCAATCTTCTACCCACATCGTTTTCCTCAACCGTCATTGGAAATGTTCGAAATGCCCGAAAAAGTTGTTTGGGCCTCCAAGGAAACAGTTTTGGCTGAGAATTTGTTAATCTTGGCATGGGTGGAGAATTGGGGGGGCACTAACATCCTCTCCACATTTCGTTTCTCAACCTTGGTTCGGTGAACTGTAATCGCCCACAAAAAATGTTTTGGTCTCCAAGGAAAAATCTTTGGGTGGGAATTATCCAGGCCGGGCATAGGTGGGTTTCTGAATGGCATCGATCTCCTTCCCACATTTTCAATAATCCCAGATACTTCCCGTTTGTGCTCGGTATGAAGATTAGCTTCTATGCACAGGGCTTGCTCCGGTAGTAATGATGTCACTTCTTCTGCCTTTTTATCTTCCAACTCACCACAATCATCTTCCACCTCCTTTTCAATGACACGCTCTTCTTCTTCATGAATATTTGCAGATGGGACTTCACACATTGGTTCAGGAGCTGGTGGCAAGTCAACCAATACCTTGAAAAGATCTCCCATCTGTTTCTCCACCCTATGAAGAGATGTTTGTACCTCCAAAAGTGCGAGTGTCAACGCAGAAGAAATTTGCTTTCTGTTTGAACCATAAATCTTGCAAGTACATCCTCTGTAGTAAATTGCTGCTTTTGAGGCTGAGGACTTGGAGGAGGCTTGACCCACTGCCCTTCAGGTGTGGCATAAATTATGATCTCATTTTGGGGGCATTCCCGTTGTTCTCCACGAAAATGACTCGGTGCACCCCAATGTGAGTTGTATGAGTTGGTGCATGGACTGCTCTGAAGTGATCTCTGGGCAATAAATTTGTTCAGCCTTTCTTCAAGTGCATCTATAGTAGCGGCTAAAGCTGAATCTTGATCATTCAAATAATCAGCTCCCTGCATTTGCACAGAAAATTGTACCTCGCACCAAATAAAAAACAAAAAACAAAATCAAATAAATAAATAAGAAGGAAACAAGAAAATAAAGCAGAATGTACAAAAATAAGAAAAATGGCTAGAGCAATAAACTACAGGTTTTCCTAGTATCCCTTGTGTCCCCGGCAACGGCGCCAAAAACTTGATGGGCGTCCCGCAAGTGTACGGGGTCGTCAAGTAATACCCTGTGTGTGACACAGGGATCGTATTCCACGGGGCCAAGGAGCTACTATTACTTCCCCTTCATCTATTTCCTAGCCTAACAATACGAGAGAATAGTACATCTACTAAAATCTATAAATAAAAGGATAAGGCTACCACTACACGCCAAATAAGCATACAAGGGACGGACAAGCAGGAGAAGGCGTGATTTGGGCAGAGAATCCCCCCAGGGTTGTCATTAAGGCCCGAATTAAGGGTGATGTGTTGTGATGGTGGTTTGGACCGAGAGATTCCTAAGTTAAGCTAATCCCGAATCCCTCGGTGATTAGCCCTAATCCCATACAAGTATTGACCGGAATCCCTTCCGGTCAATTCCTCCTACGATTGCAATGCACTCAGGGAATCTCTTATCAGGAGTAGACATCCTTCTGGGTCTAAACCTAACGTTCGGAGGGGTACCAAATACCCGAATCCCTCGGCGTATTGGTACATGAATCCCTTTCAGTCTATGTGAGTCTAGTACAAGGGCGATGGTCACGCTCCAAGTACAACCTAGAAATTGAACAGCAGAGTTCTCATGCGGTCCAAGACAGTAAAGCACACATAGAAAGAATCACAAACCATAGAAATTCTTATAAAAGAAATTCAACATACAACACTTAATCGCAAAGGATTATCACCCATAATTACAACAAACCTACCCTAGGGTTCATCATGCCCAAATCACATACAAGTTAGTTCCTCATGAAAGAGGAACACTCATACAAATCCAAGAAACAAATAAACATAGAAAGAAGCTATAAAAACTCCCTCAAGCTTTGGATCGCCTTGGATGGATGAAGATCGCCGGAGTCGCCGAGATTTCTTCTCAAACGATGCTTTGAAGCTCTAGATCTTCCCCCTATTTCCTCCCCCAAAGTTTGCCTCCCTCTTGGTGAAGAATGACGCGGTGGATCGCCGGAAAACGCCGCCGGCGAAGGTGGGGCGGCGGCCCAAGAAGTGGAGAAGAAGAAGATGTGAAAAGATCCCCCAAATTTGCCCTCATTTTGGCTTTTAAAACCCTTTGTCGGGCATCCATACGGGCGGCCTTGCGGGCGCATGCTTGCCCGCAAGGCTCCCAGCCTTTTTCCAGAAATCCCGTTTCGGTGCTACAGTGCCATGCTACAGTATATGCTACAGTAATCCGTCTACAGTACTGCTACAGTGATGAAAGCTCAAAAACGTCGTATTTGATACGTATTTCTTCCCAAATACGTTCTTGGGCTCGTTTTGGCTTCTTCAAGGCCTGTAACACAAATAAACCAATTTAAACGCGAAACGGGCATCAACTCATCAAAATACATGCAAAATAGTACAAGAGTATAACGTATAAATACCTACATTTAGACACTTATCAGATGTGAACGGCCATATTTGAAAGGAAAAACTCGCAGAAGACGATCCGCCGCGCCGAACATGCCCTCAACACGGTTGTGTTGTGCCCGTGCTAATAAAATTCACAAGAAACGAAGAATACGGCACGTCCGTGCCGCATGCACGGGCAGCGTGCTAGGGGATTCAGCACGGCCACAGCACGGCCGCGCTTCCCCCCATGCTGCTCAAGAAAAATAGAATGTTGAAAATCTGTAAACTGCCCCGCAAGCAACACAGGGGTGTTATGCCCGTGCTGGGCCTGAAACCTTCCAAAATAAATGAGAACACACCGGACTCGATTCCACACACAACAAAAACACAACAAACAAACACCACAAAGAAAGAAAAATACAAGAAACCAATCGGGTTGTCTCCCGGTAAGCAATCGTTTAACGTCACTTGCTTGACATTCCTGTACTGACCTCATGAAGGCTCAAAGACATACCTTCTCTCCTGGCGTTCTACAACACAACATTCCAAGAAAGGAGATAATGAATTAATTAAAAACGCCTCACCAGCACCGAGTACATTAATATGGACGTGCTTTGGGGTAGAGGCTTGCTATTTCTTCCTATCCTCTACATTCTACCACCAAGTCCGAGCTTTCAATATTTTCTTTTTCTTGGCATACCTGGCTGGTTCATCAGCACTCGGTGAGACAACAGCTACCTCTTCAGTGGTCGACACAAAGTATGAACACCCGCAAGAGCATGGGGTCGTTAAGTAATAAACCACTGTGCACGCACGAGTGGGTCGTATTCCCAAGGGGACCGAGGAGCTACTTTACTCACTTCTTACTTGTTGTTTAGCTCACCGATTCGATTTCAAGACACTAAATAGGAAAGAAAAGAAACAAACTGCAAGAGAAATCATTTAAATAAATGCGACGAAATTAAAACACGGGAGATGCTCAAGGAGGGAAAACGGCCATGGATGAGGATCCCCAAGGGGGCTACTTAAGTGAGTAGGATATTTGAGAAATTAAGAACGTGTATTGTTGGACAGAGAAAACCTAAACTTAGGTCGACCCGATGGTCACGGCAATTGACCACTAACCCGGTACAAGAGTTGAATAAGGAATTTCTTCCACTCAACCTCTCACACGGTTGCAAGAAGAATGATGGTTTCCTCAAGTTAGGGTGGAAACACTAGTTAGTTTTCAACCCTAGAAATGGAGGGGTACAAATACCCGATGATCACGGCGTATTTATACAATAATCCCTTCCAAGTTTGATGGAGTCTAGCAATAAGGCAATGGTCATGCTACAAAGTGCTACCAAGAATTTGATACATCAATCAATCAAATGTACCAAAACAATCAAGAACACCAAACAAAGATAACAACAAGCCAATCATACAATAAAAGACTCAAATAATCCAAAACATCACAAGTTGGCCCCCAAGGTTCCCCTACATCCGGTGACCTTGGGGTTTAGTTGTTCATATTCAACAAATCAACCAAACAATCCATGCAAACAACTAAAATAAACATGAGGAACACTCCCTCAAAAGGTGAAGGCCGAATGACGCTTGAATCCCCGGAGAAAACATTCCGAAGTCGCCACTTGGTCGTGTGCGTAACACACAGACTCCGCAAGTGCACGGGTTGCCAAGTATTACCCTATGTGTGACACAGGGGTCGTATTCCCAAGGGGGCCCGAAGAGGTACCTTTACTCACTCTTTGCTTGTTGTTTAACTAATCAAGTTAAGTTTAAGGAAGTAATTTAATGCAAAGCAATTTAAAACTCTAAATACGAAAATAGCAAGAAAATCACAACGGGATCGGATCAAGGTAGAAAGATGGTCACGGATGTGGCTCCCCAAGGGGGCTACTAAAGTGCAAAGGAGGCTAAGGTTATCATGCTTTAGGCAATTTGGACCGAAAGAAAACCCTAAGCTAGGTCAACCCGATGGTCACGGTGTTGACCCCAAATCCAATAGAAGTCGTAGATGAAGAACTCCTTCCACCCCACATCCTTCCATGATTGCAAAGAGAGTAGTGGCTTTCACAAATTAGGGTTAAAACTCCACAAAGAAGCCAACCCTAAAACGGAGGGGTACAAGTACCCGATGATCACGGTATACTTATACGACTTTCCTTCCAAGCTTGAATGTGTCTACAACTAGGGCAAAGTTCATGCAATCCTAGTAGAAACAAGGAAATGATAAACAAGATTCTCATGCATATCAAGGCAATAATTCTCATCAAGCAAGGATTCACAAACCAACCAAAAGCATAAATAAATCAAAGCATCCAAAAATACACAAGTTCACCCCCAAGGTTCACCCACATCCGGTGACCTTGGGGGTTTAAGTGTTCATCTCAAGTCTACAAACAAGATTCATCTTGAAAACAACCAACAAAGACATAGAAAAACTCCCTCAAAACCCGGAGGCCGAATGACGTTTGAAATTCCTCAAGAAGTGGCTTCCCAAGACGCCACTCAAGGTGTGGCTTCCCTTGTCTTCTACCTCCTCAATCGATGAAATTCGGAGTAGATCTTGCCCAAATCTTGTTCTCCCCGTCGTTTTCAACCTTAGAATCGCTCTCCTCGTTGTCCCTAAGGTCTGATCAAAAGTGGAAGAAGAGGCTCTCCAAAACCCTAGGTCTCTCCCCCAAAAACTCTCTTGTTTCTCTTTTTTAAAAGCCCCAGTTGGGGGGGTTATGCGACCAGGTATGCGGGCCGTATACATGCCCGCATAGAACCATTGAAATGTTGCCGATTTTTCCCGTAAGTTCTACAGTGATTGCTACAGTATCTGCTACAGTACCTGCTGCGCTACTGCTACAGTGCTCGAGCCCTAAAACGCCTTTTTCCATGCCGATTTCTTCTCAAATCGCGTTGTCGAGCTCCCCTAGCTTCTTTGTGCCTGAAACAAGAATCCCCGATTAAACCATCAAAGGGCATCGATTCATTAACAAAACACATCAAGAGAACACAATACATACGTATAAAATACGTACATTTAGACGTTTATCAAACATCCCCACACCTAAGCATTTGCTTGTCCCCAAGCAAACACACATGAGAAACAGGGGCAAGAAGATAAACGGCTAAATGCACGACCTCAAGCTCAACAGTAAAGAACTCCACAAGCACAGATGGACAGAAATCAAGAATTGAGTTGTTCAATGAATAGTCAAGTAATGATAGCTCTGTTTCATCCAAAGTGCTCATGTGAATGTGTGCTAGCTCCTACCTTGACCTCCATATCCCGGATTACCCCAGGATAACCATTCACCCCACACAAGTTAAAAATAGTGTTAGACAGCTAAAAACCCTTTCAATGGTCAAGCAAGAATCTTTTGATCTCTACAGAAAACTTTAACCTTGAGTGAAAGTAAACAGACCGGTTCCAGGCGATCAATAGGTTATTAAAGCACACATTTTTTTTTTTTTTTTTTTTTCGAGTCCGCCTAACATAGCCCGTACACAAAACGTTTTCTTTTCAATCTTTCAGATGGATGCACATGCTGGCCAGGCACAAGAGCCACCCAACTTACTTGATTACAGGCTACATATACGCATTCATGCTATTACCAGCAGAGGAATATTGACATAGACTCATTTTTCATCATTTACTCTTTTTTTTTCTTTTCAGAAAAAAAATAAATATACATCCTATCTCATGTCGCCTGATAAACTCCCTGCTAAAAACTACACTTAGGGTTAAAGCAAAAACAAGAGACACAAAAGTTCTTAAACAACCATTGAAAGTAGAGTTTAACAATCTAACACTAAAATCAACAAGATGGGTTGGTTAGAGTGTCAAAGGTAGAAGTACAGTGAGCATGCATAAGTGTACACTACAGTTGAAATAGAACAACATTCAAGCACAATAAAAGTACAACTCACAACTATCAGTCTACCAAGCTAGGAAGTTCTTAACAGTGAAATCATAGCTATCATAGGTTGATCAAGCATGCAATGAAATAGGGTACTCCATCCCCACACCTAAAGCTGTACATTGTCCCCAATGTACATAAATCAGCAACACAAGGTGAAAAATAAACATATATATAATGAAATGCATGGGATGGAGAAAAGAAACTTCCCTGAATTGTTGGTGTACCAAGTACTTGTTCATTATGCACAGGGGGAAGTAGCTAAATGAGAGCGAAGGAATGTGTAGCTCCAAGAAAAACTGATGCCCTGAAATGAACAAGAAGCTTATCACAAACCAAAGTTGTTCTAAATATCATATAAAATGGAGAGAAGCAAGAACCAAAATAAAGAGAGTTTAGAAAGGACAAGGCCTTAACTAACTCCAAAAGGACACAAAAAAAAAAAAAAAAAAAAAAAAAATGCACAGCAAAATAAACAGCAACAAGTCGCAATAAAAACATGATGCGGGTCTAAGGATCTGGAGGGAAAGATGGTGCTGAATGGGTGGTCGCAGCGGAAACAGTGCCAGAAGATGAAGAAGATCCTCGCACAAGACTGAGTATCTCCGCCAAGTCGCGCTCCATACGGTGGTGGGCGGCAATGAGCTCCTGCTGTCCTCTCTCAAGACTCTGAATCTGAGAGCGGACCTCCTCACGAAACTCCTCAAAAATACCTCCATCATATGATCGGGCCCTTGAAGGTTCGGACTCTGACTCAAACTCTATATCTGTCTCCTGTGAAAGGCCAGGATCCTGTCCTCGTGCTCCTTGAGTCTGTACCAAGCGAATCTTATCTCCTACTCGCTCAATGATGCCCATAGATACCAGTGTCTGTACTCCAAGCGGTGTCATGGAACCCACAATCTTCATTCCCCGGGTCTGGTCAAATAAACCCATGCCTTTAATCAATCTAGTAATGAAAGGTCCGGCGAAGATAGCCCCAAGACGAGAATGTGTTCCCTGATGATAAAGTAGATCGGCCAGAAGGTGTCCCAAGTGTATAGGGTAGCGCTCAATAATGCTATAGAGCATCAACAAATCAGTTCGTGTCATTGTCCCTGTTGAGTCCTGTCGCCCCCCTATGCTCCTAGTCCATAATGCATGAATGTAACGGTGAGCAGGGTTCATCATTTGGGATGCCTTTCGACCCTGTGGGTTACTGGAAATTTTAGCCCAGAATGAATGGTAATCCGCCGGGTATGGGAGGTCACTAGGCAATCCTTGACAATCTGAAGTCTGTGCATATGCTTCCGAGTAAATTCCCATGAAAACACCCAACTCTTCATGAGAAATGCGATGTTTCTTCCCGAGGACCCTGAATGAAATGTAGCTCGGTGTACGCACACTCGCCTTTGTGATCTCAATCGTGCTTAATACTTCAAGTGTAAGCTCTCGGTAAGTAGGCTCCTCGATAGAAAACAATTTGTCCCAACCGGCTTGTGAAATGTATCTCATAATGACGCCATCCAATTTCAACGTTCGTAACACCTCCCAATCTATCTTGCGCGCGGTGCCAAAGCTTTTGCGGGATAAAATGGCGTATCTCATACTGTGGTCATCATTAGAGAACCTTGGCTCACTCACGACGGGTGGAGGATCGCTCCTCGACCGTTTGAAAGACACTCTCTTGATTAGCATATCTACAAGATGAGAGGGGAAGCATCAAATGAAAAATTAAAATCATTAACTCTCAAAAATTCAAGAAAAGCAAGGAAAACACCCAGTGCTACAGTAACTTCCGAAAATTTTGGCAAGAGTTCTCCTTAGAAAAGTAGCCAAAAAACGAATACAAAGCTTTAAAATCCCCAACAATTGTTTCCCAAACATTCATCCATCATCAAATTAAAGATTGAAGTCAAAAAGAGCAAGAAATAATCATGGAAATACTAAAAAAAACAAACATTGCCCTAGTTTGTGTGTAGAAGGATGAATGGAGAAATCGGCTCAAAAGAAGTGTAAATCCTTGAAAAATCTTCACAAATTTGATTGCAAGGAGGAAGAGAGTGAGTTAAAGCAAGAAAAATGAAGGAAAATGGTGGAGAAATGAAGGAGAAGTGAAGGGAAACTTTAGAGAAGAAGGGTGAATAGTGAAAGAAATTGGGGCCTAAGTTCTTTTTCTACCGGCCGAGCCTATGCGGGCAAGCATGCGGCCGCATGCTAGCCCGCATAGGGCTCGGGTTGGCTTATGTGGGCAAGCATGCGGGCGCATGCTTGCCCGCATAGCTCTCTGATTTCCTATACGGGCAAGCATGCGGGCGCTTGCTAGCCCGTATAGGTGCCCAGAACTTCCCAACTCAATTTTTTTCAAATTTTTTCGAAGAGATCAAGCTATACACATGAAAGTTTTCCTCCAAACAATCATAAAAACACTCGAAACAAAGCCGAAAACTCACATGAATTGATAAAACCTTCAACCGAAAAGCACCAAAACTAAAAAAGAACAACAAAGAACACCACAACCAAGCATTAGCCAATGATACAAAAAACTAAGAAATACGAAAAACAACACAACTAACAAAACACACCAAAGAATAAAACTAAACCACACACTCAAAGAAAATACGAAAACACACTTGCAATGAAATTAAAAACTTGGGTTGCCTCCCAAGAAGCGCTTGTTTTATGTCATTAGCTTGACATTAGTTACCTCGAATTCATGGTGGAGCAAATGGTGGAGACTTACCTCCATTCTTTGACAAGGCGTTGTTACCTGGGAAGTAGTGCTTTAGACGATGACCATTGACTTTGAATGTCCCATTTTTAGGGTTGTTTATCTCTACTGCGCCATGGGGAAAGACTCGTGTGACAGTATACGGCCCATGCCTTCTCGATTTCAACTTCCCTGGGAAAAGTTTTAGCCTGGCATTGAATAAGAACACTTGATCTCCCTTTTGGAAGCACTTAGCCTGCTTGATATGTCGGTCATGATACTCCTTGGTTTTCTCTTTGTAATGCACTGAAGTTTCATAGGCTAAGGTTCTCCATTCATCTAATTCATTTAATTGAAATTTCCTCTTGTGACCACAAAGGTGATGATCAAAGTTGAGATGCTTAATGGCCCAATATGCTTTGTGCTCCAGTTCAACAGGCAGATGACAAGCTTTTCCAAAGACCAATCTATATGGTGTGGTCTCGATAGGGGTTTTGTACGCTGTCCTATAAGCCCAGAGCGCATCGTCAAGTTGATCTGACCAATCTTTCCTGTGATGACTAACAGTTTTCTCCAAAATTCGTTTCAACTCCCTGTTAGACACTTCCACTTGACCATTAGTTTGAGGGTGGTAGGCGGTTGAAATTCTATGTGACACACCATAGCGTTTCAAAGTTTTTTCAAATTGTGAATTACAAAAATGAGTGCCTCGGTCACTGATGATCGCCCTTGGAGTGCCGAATCTAGTGAACAATTTTTTAAGGAATTTTACCACCACTCTTGCATTAGGTTGGGAATGCTTGCGCTTCTACCCACTTGGAGACATAGTCTACGGCCATGAGAATAAACTTATTGCCATGAGAACTAGGAAACGGTCCTATGAAGTCGATCCCCCAAACATCAAAAATTTCACAAGCTTGATTCCAAGTTTGCGGCATCTCATCTCTTTTTGATATGTTACCCACGCGTTGACACCTATCAGAGTGCTGCACAAGCATCTGAGCATCATGGAATATCGTGGGCCAATAAAATCCTGCATCAAGTACCTTCCTCGCTGTCCTGTTTCCACTGTAGTGCCCCCCTGCTGGGCCCGCGTGGCAATGCAACAGAATGTCATGTCCTTCTCTTGTTGAGACACATCTCCTGACAATTTGATCAGAACAAGTCTTGAACAGGTATGGATCCTCCCAAGTATAATGCTTCAGGTCGGCAAAGAACTTCTTTCTTTGTTGATGGGTAAGCCATTTTGGGAAAACCCCTGCTGCCAAGTAATTTGCGATATCAGCAAACCATGGTGTCTCATCCTCTTCCACTACCTGAATGCTGCATAACTGCTCCCCAGGAAATGTGTCATCAATTTCTTTTCTTCCCAAGGTGTTATCATCGGGGCCCTCTAGGCGAGAAAGGTGATCTGCAGCCAAGTTCTCTGCTCCCTTTTTGTCCTTTATCTCTAAATCAAATTCTTGTAGCAGGAGCACCCAGCGAATCAATCGAGGCTTGGCAACCGATTTGTTCAGCAAGTACTTGAGTGCGGAGTGATCAGTGTACACAATTACCTTGGACAGCACTAGATAGGATCGAAATTTATCGAATGCAAAGACCACCGCAAGTAATTCTTTCTCAGTAGTAGTATAATTCTCCTGAGCATTGTTCAAAGTTTTGCTTGCGTAGTAAATGGGATGGAAGTGCTTATCCCGTCTCTGCCCCAACACAGCTCCTACTGCATAATCAATTGCATCGCACATCACTTCAAAGGGCATACTCCAATCGGGGGAAACTATTATGGGTGGCTCAACAAGTTTATTTTTCAGAGTAAGGAAGGCATTCATGCAGTCTTCATTAAAATCAAAGGGAGCATCTTTTTCCAAAAGCCTCGTCAATGGGCGAGCGATTGCCGAAAAATCCTTGATAAATCTTCTATAAAAGCCTGCATGCCCCAAGAAGCTTCTGATAGCTTTCACTGAAGTTGGTGGAGGTAATTTTCCAATCGTAGAAACCTTTGCCTTGTCTACTTCGATCCCTTGTTTTGAAATTTTGTGCCCGAGTACTATGACCTCCTTCACCATAAAGTGGCACTTTTCCCAACTAAGCACCAAATTTGTTTCTTCGCATCTTCTTAGGACTCGCTCCAAATTCTTGAGACACAAATCAAACGAATCCCCAAAGACTGAAAAGTCATCCATGAAAACTTCCATGATGTCTTCAACCATGTCTTCGAAAATGGCTAGCATGCATCTTTGGAATGTAGCAGGGGCGTTGCAGAGTCCAAAGGGCATTCGCCGATAGGCAAAAGTTCCATAAGGACAAGTGAAAGTGGTCTTCTCCTAGTCTTCTGGTGTAATCGGAATTTGGAAGTATCCGGAGAGGCCATCCAAGAAACAGTAATAGGAGTGTCCTGCCAATCGTTCAAGCATCTGATCTATGAAGGGTAAAGGGAAATGATCTTTTCTAGTGGCATCATTAAGCTTTCTATAATCAATACAAACCCTCTACCCCGTGACTGTTCTTGTAGGGACAAGTTCGTTCTTTTCATTCATGATGACTGTCATGCCCCCCTTCTTTGGAACCACTTGAACTGGGCTTACCCAAGCACTGTCTGAGATTGGATAGATAATGCCTGCATCAAGTAGTTTAATAACTTCATTCTTCACAACCTCTTTCATGTTGGGGTTGAGTCTTCGTTGAGGGATTGCTGTGGGTTTGTGATTGTCCTCCATCGAGATTTTGTGAGTGCAAAAAGATGGATTGATTCCACGGATATCAGAGATTTTCCATGCAATTGCTTTCTTATGCTTCCCTAGAACATCGAGGAGTTTATCTTTTTGTTCTCTAGTTAGGTCCGATGCAATGATAACAGGGAGTGTGGCATTCTCACCTAAGAAAGCGTATTCCAAATGTCCCGGGAGTGGCTTCAATTCAAGTACTGGGGGTTCCTCAATTGATGATTTCAATCTTCCATAGTTTCCCAAATCATGCTTTTCCTCTTTCTCATCTTCCCTTTCTGACGAACTCTCACTGCTCATACAATCCTCTGTTAATTGAATTTGGGTCTCATGCTTCTTTAACTCATCCCCAGGTAGGTAATCCATTGTGTCTGAAGGTTCATGCACTGAATGGTTTGTCTCCTTTTCACGCAAACATGTTGACTCTAAGTATTCTTGTGAATGGTCTCTCAACCCTACCTTCGTGGGGTTACATTGGCGACTTAGTAAGTGTATGATCTCAGTATGGTTCTCTATTGTAGACTCCATGTATTTCTCAAAGAATGATGGAAGCAAATGGTATTCCGGACTAGGATTGGTCGAGTCCTCAAAGTATCTTCTTCTCCATTGTTCATCATCAACAAAATTAACACTTCCCGCTTCCGTTGATTCATATGAATGGTAACCGTAAGATTCCTGCGAATACAAGTAGCCATAATGATCATTAGCAGTAGTCATGCTGAAAAAGATAATAAAGCGTGAATATTTACAAGTATGGAAACTAACACACCAACAAAAACAAAAACAACCAAGATGGCGAAAGCGAAACAAAACAAAAAGTTAAATCAACCCGCTCAAGCTTTCCAAGTATCCTTCGGTGAAAGTCCCCGGCAACGGCGCCAAAAAACTTGGTCGTGTGCGTAACACACAGACTCCGCAAGTGCACCGGTCGCCAAGTAATACCCTGTGAGTGACACAGGGGTCGTATTCCCAAGGGGGCCCGAAGAGCTACCTTTACTCACTCTTTGCTTGTTGTTTAACTAATCAAGTTAAGTTTAAGGAAGTAATTTAATGCAAATCAATTTAAAACTCTAAATAAGAAAATAGCAAGAAAATCACAACGGGATCGGATCAAGGTAGAAAGATGGTCACGGATGTGGCTCCCCAAGGGGGCTACTAAAGTGCAAAGGAGGCTAAGGTTATCATGCTTTTGGCAATTTGGACCGAAAGAAAACCCTAAGCTAGGTCAACCCGATGGTCACGGTGTTGACCCCAAATCCAATAGAAGTAGTGGATGAAGAACTCCTTCCACCCCACATCCTTCCATGATTGCAAAGAGAGTAGTGGCTTTCACAAATTAGGGTTAAAACTCCAGAAAGAAGCCAACCCTAAAACGGAGGGGTACAAGTACCCGATGATCACGGTATACTTATACGACTTCCCTTCCAGGCTTGAATGTGTCTACAACTAGGGCAATGTTCATGCAATCCTAGTAGAAACAAGGAAATGATAAACAAGATTCTCATGCATATCAAGGCAATAATTCTCATCAAGCAAGGATTCACAAACCAACCAAAGGCATAAATAAATCAAAGCATCCAAAAATACACAAGTTCACCCCCAAGGTTCACCCACATCCGGTGACCTTGGGGGTTTAAGTGTTCATCTCAAGTCTACAAACAAGATTCATCTTGAAAACAACCAACAAAGACATAGAAAAACTCCCTCAAAACCCAGAGGCCGAATGACGTTTGAAATTCCTTAAGAAGTGGCTTCCGAAGACGCCACTCAAGGTGTGGCTTCCCTTGTCTTCTACCTCCTCAATCGATGAAATTCAGAGTAGATCTTGCCCAAATCTTGTTCTCCCCGTCGTTTTCCACCTTAGAATCGCTCCCCTCGTTGTCCCTAAGGTCTTATCAAAAGTGGAAGAAGAGGCTCTCCAAAACCCTCGGTCTCTCCTCAAAAGGCTCTCTTGTTTCCCTTTTTAAAAGCCCCAGTCGGGGGGGTTATGCGGCCAAGTATGCGGGCCGTATACATGCCCGCATAGAACCATTGAAAGGTTGCCGATTTTTCCCGTAAGTTCTACAGTGACTGCGACAGTGACTGCTACAGTACTGCTACATTACTGCTACAGTGCTCGAGCCCTAAACCGTCTTTTTCCATGCCGATTTCTTCACAAATCGCGTTGTCGAGCTCCCCTAGCTTCTTTGTGCCTGAAACAAGAAAAATCCCCGATTAAACCATCAAAGGGCATCGATTCATTAACAAAACACATCAATAAAACACAATACATACGTATAAAATACATACATTTAGACGTTTATCACCACTCGAAGGGGTGGCTTCCCATTGTCTTCAACCTCCAAGCAATGAAGCCCTTGAAGTGGATCCTCCAAGATCTTGCTCTCCCCATCGAAGAATGCTCGGATTTCCTCTCCTTTTGCCCTCCAAAATCAGGTGGAAGTGGTGTTCAAACCCTAGCCTCTCTTCTCCCCCAAAACTATCTCAAAGATGATCCAAAAGTCCTTTAAAAAGATGCCCTAGATAGCCTTTAAACACCCAAATCCCGATGGGTAAATGGGTCAGCATACAACCGGTATGCTTACCCCTCGGGATTTCTACTTTTCTGCTGAGGAGTCCGTGATAAGCTACAGTAACTGCTACAGTTATCCCGGCTCGAAAACGCTTTTTGATGCCGAATTCGTCCCCAATCGCGTCGTCGAGTCTCCCATGGCTTCTAACAGACCTGAAATACAAGATAAAACAATTTAGACCGAAAGAGCATAGATTCAACAATAAAATGTGAAAATAATACACAATACATACATGCAAAATACATACTTTTAGACGTTTATCATTGAGCCCTAATTGTAAGCTCTTCATCTGGAGGCGCCTCCCCTAGCAAATAAGTGAGGTGGTCCTTTTGCCAAGTTTCCTACGCACACTCACCAATTACATCGTTAGTAGCATCAAGAAAATAAGTGAGGTGGTCCATTAGATGCCTCATAGCTTCTTTCAATCTGAACACAACTTCTTCATCCCCCACCCTTAATGTTAGGCGACCATCCTTCACATCAATGATTGCTTGTAAAGTAGAGAGGAATGGTCGCCCAAAAATCAAAGGCACCTTAGCCCGATCATCCAAGTCCAAAATAACAAAATCCACGGAATATACACTTATCAACCTTTACCAAGACATCTTCCACAATTCCCAAAGGTTAGCGAGTGGAACGATTAGCAAGTTGGAGCATCATCTGAGTCGGCTTGAGTTCCCCCAGTCCTAACTTCTGAAAAATTTTCAGTGGCATCAGATTGATGCTCGCCCCTAAATCAGCCAAGGCCTTCTCATCATTCATCCCCCCAATTGTACATGGGATGATGAAACCTCTCGGATCCTTCTCTTTCTTGGGTATTTTGTTGGAGATGATCGCTGAACATTCTTCGCTTAGTGTCACCATTGAAACTGCTTCTAGCTTCCTTTTGTTAGTTAGAAGCTCTTTTAGAAATTTGGCGTACTTGGGCATTTGTGAAAGAGCTTCTACGAACGGGACATTTATATGCAAAGTCTTGAACATGTCAAGGAACTTTTTGAACTGCGCCTCTTGTTGGTCTTTCTTGAGCCTAGCAGGATAAGGCAAAGTGGGCTTGTATTCTGCCACAGAGTCTTTCTCTTTACCCTTCAACTTTTCTCTTGAGCTTGAGCTTGACCTTGGATCTCTCTCTAGAACTTCCACCTCCAATTCACATTGAGACTCCTGTTGTGCTTGTGGAGGTGGGGACTCGAGTTCCTTACCACTTCTGAAAGTTACTGCCTTGAGAGACTCCCGGGGGTTAACTTCTGTATTACTAAGTAGTGCACCCGGGGGTCGTTCTGCGAGCGTCCTTGCTATCTGTGCGACCTGGCGCTCAAGGTTCTGCAGAGAGGCCTGTTGGTTCCTCATGACATCTTCATGGCTTGTGATACGGGCATCATTGGACTGGATGTACTGGACAAGTAGGGCCTTAAGTGAAGGTCCTTTTTGTTCTGGTGGTGGGGGCCTCGAAAATTGACGCCCACCTGTTCGGTGGCACTAACTCCCTTAGATGAACAATTGGGCCCTGCTTGGTTCGCCCAACTATCGGTATTCACATTCTGTGCTGAAGATTGGACTTGCATTGTGTCCAACCTTTTAGAGATGGCTTCCACTTATGCTGCCAAAGTAGTGAGCACATCAACCTCATAAAAACCGGCTGACTTCACCGGTTTGTTCCTCTTAGAACTCCACTGGTAACCATTAGATACCATGTCTTCTATGAGGTTTTGTGCTTCTTCTGATCTCTTGCCGCACAAAGAACCTCCCGCTGCCGCATCTAACATTTGTTTCGTCACCACATTCAGCCCATTGTAAAAAATTTGGATTTGCATCCATTCCACTATCTCATGTTGCGGGCATTTCCTCAATAACTCCTTGTACCTTTCCCATGTATCGTACAAGGCTTCAGATTCTGCTTGGCGATAAGAAGAAATATCACTTCTCAACTTAGTGATTTTTGCCGGTGGAAAGTAGCGGGTTAAGAACTTCTCGGCCAATTGTGCCCAATTTGTGATAGAACCCGCCGGCAAGGAACTTAGCCACTGCTTAGCCCTTCATCACACTGAAAACGGGAACAGTCGAAAGCGAACCGCATCCTCGGACACATTATTCACCTTGAACGTATCACAAATTTCCAGAAAATTTGCAAGAAGAGCATATGGGTACTCATCTTGAAATCCATCAAACTGGCACATCTGCTGCACTATTTGAATAAAATTCAGCTTCAGTTCAAAGTTGTCCGCTGCAATAGGTGGCCGAATAATGCTTGATCCAGAGGCCTCCAAATTAGGGCGTGCATAATCGGAGATGCTCCTCTGATTCCAGGCCATACTTTCTTCTTGCTCTACCTCTATATTCACTTCCACTGACTCGGTTTCCCTTAAATTGATCTGTCTCTGTCGCCTATGAAATGTCCTTTCAATGTCAAGATCTAGAGATGCTAACTGGGAAGAGTTCCCCCGGGTCATACACTAAACCTGAATATCAACAGAAAGAGAAAATTAGATTACTAAGCAACAAATGAAAGAACACAAACAAAAAGTGAAAAATAAAGGAAGAATAAAAATGAAAGCAAAGATAAGCAATTAGATTACTAAGCCTGACAGAATTCCTAGAAGTTGCCATTCCCCGGCAACGGCGCCAAAAACTTGATACGCCCTTCGCATAACCGCAAGTGTACGGGTCATATAGGTAGTTAAGTGTACCCTAAAGGACGGGTAGTCGTATCCACTGGGACTGGTGTAGCTTCTACTACTCTCGCTCTGCTTAGTATCTAATCAGTTGATGAATGGTTTGATTGACTCTAGATTGGACTGAAAGGGAATTAAGGGAAAATAATGCACTAGGGAAAAGTAAGGATTGGCTCGATAGAGGAGACGGGGCCCCGGGGTGAATTCCTGCTGCTCACTAACTTGCACTCTCTCAGTAGTTATCAGAAATATCTTCAATTCTAAAATCTAGTTATGCTAGGTAAATGATGTTCACAGTGCTGTTGAACCCTATGTTGAAATCTCACTTTTTGCAACTATCAATAAAGATTCACAAGCTAAGGAAAGAAAACCAAACATTCAAACATTCAACCACTCAACAACATTCAAGATAGCCAACAACCAAGATTTAATACTAGGAATAAGATATTCATAAATACTGCAAGTAGAGTAACAAGTTCAAGCTACAACATCAGAATATTTCCCCTGGGGCTCCCTAAGAGAGTTTAGCCCTCATGAGGATAGACAACACAATAAATGCTAAAGAAATTAAAATACACGAAGTTAAAAACTCCCTAATTTCTTGCATCCTTGCGTCTATCCGAGGCTTTGCAATGTGATGGACCCTCCTACCAATCGACCTATCATTCGTGCAGCATTCCCTTGGTGGTGGTGAGGAAGGCCCCTCAAAGCTTCCTCCTTCTTCCCTTCTAGTCCGCAGCCAAAAAGTCCCTCAAAAACCTAATTTTCTGGGGTTTTAAACTTTTTCCGATGTGAGCACGGCCGTGTTGGAGCCGTGCTCCAAGTCGTGTAGATTACGACCAGATAAAACTCTTGAAACTCCAATTCCTGCAATCTGCACGGGGTACAACATGCCCGTATTGCGGCCGTGCTGAGAGTTGCACGGCCGTGCTTAGCGAACATTTTGCATGTTTGATAAGTGCTTGCATGTACATATTATTTGAGATGTTTTTCCGTGCATGAGCATCACATTTTTCAGGTTATATTTCTCATTTCGTGTGTTTTTGTGTTCTTTCATGCAATTAGGGTTTTGAAGAAGGTTTATGCGAAGAAAAGCAAAAATAGGTCATGATGGTGACGAGTGGAGTCCTTTTGTGCAAATACAAAGTTCAAGATGCAAATTGTATCAAACAAGAGAGTATGTGCCAACTTCTAAAGGTTTCAAGACAATTTCTGAAGAAAGACACGAAGGCAGTCATGCTCGCTCGTTTTGATTTGATCGAAGATTTTAAAAGCTCTCCAAGGGTTTTTCGACATCAAGAAATGCCTCATGACCTACCACACGATCGTGTGTCCGTTCGTGTGGCCTCAGAAGAAAAAACGGGCGAAATCGGGGACCTATTGATGCAGTTTTGTAGAGGCTGAAAATCCACATGGGCATGTGGATCCTCAACTTTTGCCATTTAAAAGGCCGTTCTGAAGCGTTTTGAGGGGATCTTTTTCCTATCTTTGGGGGAGAGTTCAGCTAGGTTTGAGAAGGTTTTTGCTACGTTTTGGGGGCGTTTCTTCACCGATTTCAACACCGATTCCTTCCAAGGTGAGCTATTAGGGGAGCCTTCGACGACTTCGATTCGGCGAGGTGTGCCCTAGGCTTGGAGGAAGGATCCGTGGAGAAGAAGGAGCAGCCCTCATAGGCCAACAGCACGAAGCTAGAGGGGGTTTTCTTTATGGATTACTTGCATTTATCTTCATTTATTTTGATGAACTTGTATTGCTCCATGGAGAGGTAAACCCCTAGTGGGTGCTTGGACATGTAAACTCTAGAATTCGTTTGTTTCAATGACTCTATTGCTTTTTTTTAAATTGAGATTTATTTGATTTTCAATCTTGTGTGCTTAATTGTTTCTCCCCTAGAGTGACACTAGGGTTGAGGGCTAATCTAATCATCCTTTTGACGAGTGACCATTACCATCAGGATTAGATTAACCAAGATTGAAGAGGGTCGAGAGGGTGAGTTGAGAGGTAGCGACACATCAACTATCCCCTCCGGTGTGGTTTACCCTACCTTCTTATTCCAAGCATTTTTATCGATCTCAAAGAGAGTTAGGCGTTGAGAGAGGCCTTTCCGCCGGGACTTATTTGTGATTAGGGATCTTTCGCCTGGACCAAAGGGATTGATCTATAGTTAGGAATAGGGTTTATTACTTGGAATCCCTAGAGCTTAGCGCAGTCATATGTGGTGTGAGGCGTCGAGAGTTTTCTCTCCGCCGGGACCTCGTAGGGGACTAGTCAAGGTTGACCTTAGGTTTGGGACCTTGTGTCTTTGGATTCCACGACTCTCCAAATCTCGTTTAAGTAAAGGTAATTAGAGTTTTGCACTTGAAACAAGGAACCTAGAGGGAGCATTGTCCGAGTGCCCCATTCTTATCTTGATACTTTCCGTACCTCTAGTCATCGCTTTTAATCTTTATTTTCTGTTTATTCACTTTTAATTCAATCTCTTCACACATTGAGTTTTCATTGACTAATTGGCAAAGTGTATTTGTTTCTGACGTCTACTCCCTGTGCATTCGACTACCTACCATTTGGGTATTTATTACTTTGACACCCGTGCACTTGCGGAGCACACACGCAAGGGTGTGTCAGTGTTGCTCTCGGTTGAAATCTCCTGTGAATTGTACGGCTTAAAGCACGAGGGTGCTGAGCCCGTGTTGAGCTTGATGAGGTTTCTCCTAAGTCCTTTAGCTCCTAAAACCGCTCCAAATCACTTCTTCTTGACTTAGGACTTTGATATCTGCATGGAAAACTAAGAATACCTCATATTGCACTGAATTGGGAGAATTTATGCCGATAACTTAACGAATCATGGAGGCAAGACATAAAATAAATATATATGAAATGCACTCATCAATGACCACCAAGCCTATCTTGTCACACGTTGCCACTATGATTCAGGGAAGTTTCCCCAACCCCTCTATTTATGCTTTCTACATTTTATCATATTATTTGAGCCGCTGATCTTGTACATTGGGGATAATGTACGACTTTAAGTGGGGGGCGGCATGCATACACTTTTGTTCTTTAGATTCAAAATTTTATATTTATTTTCCGTGCATGCTTGTTTTAGGGTGAACTTTAATGGCATTGATGCATGATTGGAACCAATGATGGCGAGGAGACCTAAGTGTACACTAGAGTAGGATAATGATAGATGCTAAGCTTCGCACATAACTCTTCACTTAATGAACACCTAGGTTGGGTTAAATGATAACCTTCGTGATCCTCTTAATAGCTAACCCATTTTTGGCGATATGTACAGTGATGTGTTAGGCTTCTCTCTAATAAGTTGTTTGAGGGCTTCTCTTTCTCTTGAAAATTGGCCAAATAGAAAATATTTTGCAGTAATTAAAAAGAGTTGTGTATAGCAATAAGAATGACAATGCTTCTATACTGGAATAGCAAATTAACTTAGGGTTCGGGATATAAAAAGAGTGTTCTCTAAGCCAAAAGCTAGGAAAGCACAAGCATGTTCATGTGAGCTTGTATTCTTCTGAGTAAGTTGGGTCTTTTTGGTGCCTTATAAGCACAGTTACCCTTCTAAAAAGTCGATTACAGATCATGTTAGTCAAAAAAAAAAAAACAACGGGTGTGAATAAAGGCAATTTTGTACAGAGGACAGACAGAAGTGCTTTGTGAATTCATTAGGGGGTTCCCTACCGTTTCAAGGTCCGTTACCTCTATAAGTGGTGTGATGTGCTTTAAGAAGTGGTCCTCGGGGTATCGTTTTCTCCTATCTATGCTACAAGGATTGTGGAAGTTCGATCTTTGTTCGCTTCTCTTGTGCTTTGTTTCTTGTGTAGAAGTTGTGTGTCTAAGTTTTTGTCGAGTTTTATTTTTTTGTTGGGATCTTAGTTAAGGTCTTTTTGAGAGGTTAAAAGATGGGGGAAAAGTGTTTTAAAAGGCTTTAGCAAGGAAGGGACCTTGCGGGCACTTAGTGTGCCCGCAAGGAGCCAAAGAAGAGGCCTTGCGGCCTCCCATGCGGCCGCATGGGAGCCCGCAAGGACCTCGGCCAGGAAGGCTTGCGGGCTCCCATGCGGGCGCATGGGAGGCCGCATGGCCTTCTGGAAAGGGCCTTGCGGCCTCCCTTGCGCCCGCAAGGGAGCCCGCAAGCCCTCCCGCGTTTTTGGTCTTTAGTTACGCGTTTTCAAACTCTTAGGGCCTATATAAGACCCCATTTCCCTCTCTTTTTCCCCCCATCTTGAATCCCCATTTCCCCCTCCATTAGATCCCCATTCTTGAGCTCCAAGAAAGGAGAAAGGTGTTGATCTTCCCCTCTTCTCCATTGGTGGTGAATCTCCTCTAGTTCTAGCAAGAATTGAGGTAGGTTTTCTTCTCTTCTTCAATTCCTTGTTCTTTTATTCATTTCTTTTTAGATCCATGGAGAATTAGTGTGGATTTAGCATGGATCTATTATTTAGTTGGAATTTAGCCATGGATCTAATGTTTGAATGGTATAGGAGCCTTGATTTCATGTTTGGTGTTGAATGGAGGAGATCCTTGATCTCTAAACCTTTGATTCTTGTAGATCCGAACCCAATTAGGATGTTCTTGATTTCATTCTGATTTTGAGGGTTTAAGGATTCTATTATTGTTAATTCTTGAATCTAGAGCACTTAGTAAACCCTAGAAGCCTTGAGATCTAATTTTGGAGCATTCTTTCCTCTCTTATTGATTGGATAAGGTTGTGATTGATTCTTGTTTTTTTTCTTGGATGGTTAATGGCTTCAAGAAGGTGGATCTAAAGGCAAGGGTAAAGATCAAGTGGGCGAGTGATCCAAGTGTTCGATCTCGCCAAGTTTGTGAGTGGGAATTGTTTAATTAAAGAGCTATGATCATGCTTGTTTAATGATGCATGCCTTGAAATGAGAAATTCTTGATCTCAATGGATTCTTGAAATGTTTCTTGAAAACTGAAATTATGATACTATATGATCTTTTAATTTCTTGATTTCATCTCAAAGGCTCATGAGATGATTTCCTTGAGGCCTAGAAACCTTGATGTTTATGATCTTGCTTAACTATTGATTTTATTACAAAAGACTCATGAGATGATTTCCTTGAGATCTAGAAATCTTGATGTTTATGATCTTGTTAAATTCTTGATTATTTATATTTGATGTGGATTGGATAATCCTATGGTTTGAACTACATGTTTTCAAGATTTGTGAATTTGAGAATTCGATGTTCTTGTTATTTTGACCGAATAAGGGTCTATGTAAACCAAATTGAGATTCTCCACGATGTTATCGTATTTGAAATGAGTTTTCAAAGAATACTCTTGTGTTGATTTTCTTGATGAAAATGACATTATTGTCGATGCTTTCGCAAAAGGATTTACTCTTCGATTAAGAGTTGTATTTTATGCGAATTTGTGATCTCTTGTTGAGATATGTGATTTTAAAATGATACGTTTATGATTAGCCTATGGGCAAACTATTTGTGATCTCTTGATGAGATATATGATTTTATAACGATACGTTTCTGATGAGCCTACGGGCAAGCTATTTGTGATCTCTTGATGAGATATATGATGTGTTCATGATGAGCCTACGGGCGGGATAGGATATCCCAAATGTTTCGATGGTGACATTGGGGAGGATCCCCGTCTTCTGCAGAAGCGAGTCTCCACGGACCGACCTATGGGGTGGCGTGGAGTTCTCGGCTGATGAGCCCTTTACGGGAGGCGCGGAGTGAACCCGAAGGTCTTGTGTTGGGTACCCGGAGTCACCACACGGGATACTCAACGGCCAACGCCAAGATACGCGCATCTTGGTGGCTCTTGACCTAACCACGGCCATGGTTAGTGATGGAGGGTTTTTCATAGGCTATTGTTGATGCTATCGATAAAGGATTTCTGCATGCGTTGCACTATAAATTCTTATTTCGATGGGTTTGATCTTTTGATCTTTTGACGAGTATTCTTAACTTGAATTTTCAGTATTGAATCTCTTTACAAAAGATTTTCAAAGTCTTATTGATGCCTTTCTTTGAGAAAGTTGGAAAGCTTGTTATATTGAAATGTGTATTTAAAGCATTTGTAAGTGGTGGTTGTTAAAGATTTACATATGTTTTCGGCATATCATTCTTTACACCTGTATGAGTTATAGCTCCATGTTCAACCCCTCACTGAGTAACTTAGTTACTCACCCATTCTTCTTCTCCCCTTTTCAGGTGTTAGCACGGCAGCGGGGCGTAAGAAGTGATAGTGCTTGGCATCCATTCTCGCATTTACCTTTGACTAGTGTATGATTCATAAACATTGCCGTTATGCATAAGATGGATCCACTAGGACCTATGTTTTCGTATTTCCATTTGATCTTGTATAATCTTGATTGGTTCAGTCAGGACCTTAGGTTGTATGAGTCTACATTCAGTGTTTGTGAAATACTATGATTGTGTCCATGATCATTGGTGATGTGATTTCCAGGGATATATGTACATATATGTGCGAGTCTGTTGATCTTGTACAGGGTTGTGATTGAATACCTTAGATTTAGAGTATTATTGTGGTAATGTTAATATCGTACAGGTAACAGGTTAGCCTTACGGCGACCTGGGGTTGAGGCAGGTGTTGACCTCCCCTGGGTTGTCGTGGCGGTAGTGCCATGGACCGGGACCCGAGGGTCGGGGCGTGACAAGGATCCATGGGAAGAAGGTTGCACACACACAGCATCATCTTGCCGAACGAATGGTTCGAAATTTCGTTATTGGTTGTAGCTTAGCATCTAGAGTTCTACATTTGCTACTATATACTTACGCCTGAGCCGGAGGTTGTGTATTTAGCCAGTTATCAATCCCTCCCTATTTTCCATGTTTGTTTGCTTGGGGACAAGCAAACCCTTAAGTGGGATGTGATTTGATAAGTGTCTAAAAACACCATTTTGTAACGGTGAACTACTTATACTTTCATGCATTAATTGAATCAAACCGGTTCTCTTTGATGTGTTTTTCTTGTTTTTCTATTTTAGGGCATCTACGGACTACTTACGTTGAAAGAAGTGCTTATTGGTACGCCCCTTGCGTAACCGCAAGTGCACGGGTCGCACAAGTAGTATAATGTACCCTTTGGGTCGGGTAGTCGAATCTACAGGGACTGGTATAGCTTCTAATATTGGTAACCCCATTCATGTGTTGTGAAATGACTCATATGCCCTTCTTTAAAAACTTAAAAGTCTTTGATATTTTTCACTATTAATTCATTATCTTATGCAATCATTTTTCATTGTTAATTATTTAATTTAACTTGATAGTTATAATAATTTAAATAAATTATTATTATTATTAAAAATTATTTATAATTCAATTATATAAATTATAACGAAGTAATAGTTATCCTTATTTTTTATTATACTTATACAATAATTATGTATGGTTACTTATTAATTCATTATGTATATAAGGATTATTAAAGTTAATTGTTCGCTTTAACTTAATAGTTATAATAATTTAAATTAATAATAAGTGTTATTTAAAATTATTTATAATTGAATTATTTAAATGATAACGAATTAATAATTATTCTTATTTATAATCATACTTATACGATATTTATTTGTAGTTTTTGATTAATTCATTATCTTATACAATACTTACAACCATTAATCAATTAAAGGGCATATGAGTAATTTACGCAATTTCTCTCTCATACTTTTTCCCACTCCCAATACACATTCCTTCAAACCAAACACTGTTGTATCATTCCTTCCTTCTCATCCCCCCTATTCCCACTCCCCCATTCTCATTCCGTAATCCAAACGCCCCCTTAGTGTGTGAAGAAAAAATATATTAATATCTTCCAATCTTCTTGCTTCTAATAGAGCATAGAAAGTTTGTAGTGAGACATATGAATGGATTCATGTGAGTATAAAAAAGATCAAGATATAAGTAGTACAATACATTTATCTGTCGAGCCAAGTAAAGCAACTCAGAAGCCATTTCATCTTTCCATTTTCCTTACTCAGCAAAAGTCAAGGCAAACTCCAAAAAAGCAGCTTATACCTTCTCTAGTCAGCACTCAAAGGAATCAACCCTAGAACGCAAGAGTAAGGCAATAGAAGGGTAAGGGAAGATGGCCATTGATTCAAGGAAAACGAGGAGTACTAGCAGGAAACAACAATTATAATAATGATCGTATAACCTGGGTGACTGATAACCAAATACACATCTGACTGTTAATAAGCACGTGTGAGTAATTGCTTATCACTGAACTCCATAGCATGTTAAAGCTAAGTTTTTATAAAAAATTACTTATTTAAGTAAATATCCTAATTAATTTCTAAATTTGTTAACATTAATAAGTAATGATTTTTATGGAAAAAAAATTTTTGATAAAATGTTTAATTTTATTAATATTAATATATC
The DNA here is from genome assembly GCA_902712375.1 of Dioscorea dumetorum. Classification (NCBI taxonomy): domain Eukaryota; kingdom Viridiplantae; phylum Streptophyta; class Magnoliopsida; order Dioscoreales; family Dioscoreaceae; genus Dioscorea; species Dioscorea dumetorum. The sequence continues at coordinate 8,817,369 of CACTHL010000128.1, read as the reverse complement.
CCTCTTATTCAATACTTTTCTATTATTCCCTTACTCAAACATCCACTTAGGATAAAAATAAAATATTTTTGTGAAAAAACGTTACCTCGGACTCTAGACATCTTTATGTTAACACTTTGTGAAAACCAAGTGAAAACTTTATGCTAACACTTTAGGGGCTGTTTGGTTTGAAGTAATTCAAATTACATGTAAATGGATTTACAGTGTAAGTGAAAATGCTGTATTTTAAATTACATCATTGTTGTTTGGTTTGATGTAAGTGATAATACTGTATTTACTTTTTATGTGTTTGGTTTGATGTAATGTGAGAGGTATGGTCACCATGTAAGTAGTATGGTAAGCTTACCTCCACCAGCTTTTAATAATTATTGTCATATAAATTAATTTAAGTTACAACAATTAATTAACTTTAGTACATTATTTATTTAACATAAAAATATTTATGATTTAGCTATTTAAAGAATTAGCATTCTATTAAATTAGAAAATAATATTTTTTTAATATAAAATGACCTTACATACCGCAACACCTAGCATACATCCAAAATAAGTGAACATTAAAAATCTATAAAAAAATTTTGTTCTTAATTAAATGATCTAAAGTCTATCAAAGTATAAAAAAAAAGCAATAACAACATGCCAAACAATAAGATAATATTCAACACAATGTTTGTCTAAACAACAATAACATTCACCTAACATCAAATAAAAACACAACATGGATATATTACAATACTTGTCCAAACAACCAAATACAATACAACAATACATTGGTCCAAACAACAAAGTCAAATACAATATTAATTGTCCAAACAGCAAAATGCAATACCACACGATATTTTTTAAACAACAAACAAAGTACGACTTGATATTTCTCCAACTTAACTCATGTTCGATGATCATCCCTCAAACGATCAAGAAAATCATCCATCCAAATGCACCGAAGCGAATGGGTTTTATTCATAAATCCATTCGCTAAAGGGAGATTCTGGAGCAAGTAGTCGTACGCTCGTCCAATATCGTATTCACTATAGTGTGCACTCAAAGTCATCATTTCATCAAGCAAATCTTTACTAATGAATTTGCTCTTATCCGCCTCCAACGCATTTGCAATTCTTCCTAGTTCAAACTTTACATCTCGCATGATCTCTTCATCCGTGTTAGCATGGTTCGCTCTTTTCTTACCTTTTTTGGCCGTGGAAGTGGCGGTCGTTGGTGTGTCATTAGTAGGAGTTTCACTTCTTGCAATGTCGTCAAAATCTTCAAATCCTTGGCTTTGGTTGTCAAGATCAATTACCGGTGATGTCAGTGGTTGATCCATGCGAGCACCTAGGCTCCTAGAGCTTTGAGCACCCGTTCTTGCAAAAGACCCCGTTGCTTGATCATTTCCACATACAATAGCCATTTCTTCATAATCTTGTATTGATTTATTGATATAAATCTCCTCTCCAGGGTGCGCCTGTAAAATAAACATGACATTCTATAATTAGGGTCAATGTACAAAATGTAATATGAACTATTATAATCACTAACCACAACTTGTGACTTACTTGTATGTATATTTGGTATTCCTCCTCCCCCATGACTATTTTTTTTCCCACATCATCCCATGACACACCACTAAAACTCTTAATTTTCTTAATAATTAACCATATTTTTCTTACGTGTCGAAGACGATTGTTCACATGTGTGTCACTCACAGCAAGGCCGAACCTTGCACTAACAACTCTTGCGACCGCGTTGAGAGCAACATTCTTAAATCCCTTATCAGATTTAAGCCCAAGATTTGCTTGCTCAACAAGAGATGTTAACATGAAAGATGTCATTACTGCAGTCCATCGGACATTAATTGTTGCTTTCTTCCCAGCCAAGTTATGGCTTACCGGTGTCATATCTTGAGATTCCATCTGCAATAAGTAATTAGCATGGAAGCAATTATTTAAAAAATAAATATTTCATAAGATCAATGAAGACAACACAAGACATGAGATACAACAATATACTCATCATTAAGGTTCTGTTATATCATAACTCAAAAATAAAGGTACACATCAAAACTTGCAATATAAGTAGCTAATTTCATCTATTTCTCCACATGTCATTCATGATTGCTTCTCGTATTGCTAACCATTCTCTTGTTTCTTCACGGACTTGAGATTGTGTTCTTATCTCCCGCGCATTTAGATTAGGTTCCCACTCTTCAAGGTTTGGTACATACATGTCACTACCTCTTTGTAATATATAATTATGTAGAATGCAACATGCTATCACAATATCTATTTGTGTTTCAAAAGGAAAAAAAGGCCTAGACGTCAAGATCTTGAAACGGTTTTTCAATGCTCCGAAGGCTCGTTCCACCGACGTACGCAAAGAAGAATGCCTATAGTTAAACAATTCTTTGCAATTTGATGGAGAATGTGCGGTAAATTCTTTAAGATGGTATCGGGCACCACGAAAAGGTGATATGAAACCAGGTCTCGTGGCATACCCTGCATCGACAAGGTAATATTTCCCTATAACAAAAAATGGTACGAGTTACTACATAATTGTAATTGGTTAAATATTTTAATTTTCATAGAATGGTTTGATACCTTCGGGCACTATAAGTGGGTCTTCTCTTTCCAACGCATTACGAAGGACAAGTGCATCATGAGCTGAGCCCTCCCAACCAGCTAGCACATATGTAAATCGTAATTCAAAATTGACTGCAGCTAATACATTTTGAGTGGGATATGGTTTTCTCCCCCGGAAACGTGCGATGATATCATTCGGAACAGATGCATGAATATGTGTGCCATCGAGTGCTCCAATACAATCCTAGTTGTTAACGAAAAATTTGTAGGTTTAGTAATTCTTCTTTCCAAAATTTAAACGTAACTAATTGCAAATTTTTTTACCTTAAAATATGGCATGAACCTTGGATCTTGTGCTATGATCGGAGTAGTACTTGTATTAGGTGGTGCGATTAACTCGCCACGAAGTTCTCCAATAGCATGCAACACATGATGGAAATATCGGCTAACAGTTTCTCCAGATCTTAAAAAATTCGTTCCAACAACTCTATTCCTCACATTATGTCCAACAATGTGAAGGAACATTGCCACTTGCTCTTCAACACTTACATGTAAAGTGTTGAATAATAACCCTTTCGTCTTTAATATATCACACAGTCCAAAAAAGGATGCTCGTCTCATTCTTAGCATTGATATACTGGCCGCATCAGAGGTATGTATAATTCTTGAAATATAATTTGTGCGTTGTCCATCCCTATTGTAGTAAGGCTCCCATGGCAAATTAAGTCTTCTTCCTCTATACCAAATTAAAGCTAAAATACTAATGCACACGGCGGAGGCTACTGCAGCATATTCATCTTCCGATATTGTGTCCATCTATAAATCATGTCGTCGTAAGCAACATGTAAGACAAGTAAACATATACACTAAACTTTTTTCTATAATTGTTGGCAGCTACCTTAAAGAAATGAACTTTGACACTATTCAGAATATGTAAAAAAGCAATAGAAAATTCAATGAGATTATAGTCTTGTTATTGTTTCTTTTTTCTCAGATTTGTTTATTCTAGTTCAAGGTATTACTGTTACTTTAAATGAATGATCAGTAAGTGAATATATTTTTTTCTCTGATGATTTAAATCTATGTTGTCATATTGAGTAGTAAGAGTTCTATTTCTATTTCTACACACAATCGACTGTTGGATTGTGAAGTGATATTTAACTTCCTCCAAGAACATGCTGATAATAAAATAAAGTTGTAACAAATTGTAAGTACTTTATCATCCTATCTCAGCAATTAAATCATATAAAAAGGGTCATTAAATTTGGCATGCTTCTGATGACACATGGCTGAATGTATAATGCTATTCAAACTTTCATATAGTTAACTCATCTTATGTCCTGGTTGTATCTGGAGTCATACATGCATACATACACACATGGCTTAGCAAATATATATATATATATATATATATATATAGGATGGTACCTTTGCTATTGAGAATCATGTTATCTTTTACTTGACGTTGTTTGCATGTTTTCTATTTTTTCTACAACCACTAAATTCCAGGTTAAAGCTTTCAGCAAATCTTCGGATTCAATAAAAACTGTGGTTGTTGTGGGTGGAACAAATATGTCTGAGCAGGTAAACCTCTCTCTCTATCTCTCTCTCTCTCTCTCTCTCTCTCTATATATATATATATATATATATATATATATATATTTGGGTTATTGATGTCGCTCCATTCCCTGGAGGTATTGTTTTTTCATTAGGAGAAGCCTTTCGTGGTTATTATTAACATCGTCCCATGCAGGTATTGTTGTGTCGGGGAAAATGAAAGAAAAAGATGCTATCAGACAGAGGTTATAGCAAGAAAATAAATAAGTAAATTGTGTATTTCTCTAATATACCTAATTCTCTCCAAATATTGATGTTCACAATAGAAGGAAAAAAACAAGAAATAGGAAGATCTTCTTTCTCATTCTATGTAAGTGGAGATGGGGAAAATAACTTGACATATAAATTGCCTCATGTTCATTTCTTTACCAATCAAATATAGGAAATGTTTTTTCATCTGTGTAGCCTAAAGGAAATTATGATATGATAAATGCACAAGAAGAATTTTGCGGAATGTGTTTCCGTATGGTGAATCCTCTGCACACTGCTGCATGCCATGGTTGCATGTGACTTCTATATGCAAACCCCAAGTAAACTACCAGGACATAGGCATGAAGAAGTAAATTAAAAAATGCAAATCAGGATTAAAAAAAATGATGGCTATATTTGCGTATTATAATGTCTAAGGATACTGATGATTTTGCCCCTTAGGGAAGTTTTATAAGCCTATTATATCATTAAGATATTTATCATATTATCAAAGTCAAGAAAGAAACAAAATTTAACAAATTAAGGATAATATATCAATGAAATATCAACATCTTAATAGGCAAGCCTAAATACAAATTAGTAGGCGATGTCTAATTTCACTGATTGTCTAAACTGCTGCATATGTGTTGGCTGGATGTTGCTATGTGTCCTCAGCTGCCTATATGTGCTTACTCATGATGCAGAAATATGAGCTACGGGCAGGAGTGCATATTGTGGTTGCCACACCTGGAAGATTTATTGATCACTTACAACAAGGAAATACTTTTCTTTCTAGTATATCTTTTGTTGTTCTAGACGAAGCTAACCGGATGCTGGACATGGGCTTTGAGCCTCAGATCAGAGAAGTAATGATGATTTGTCAATGCATATATATGCAGTCTATTATCTCTGTTTGATTAACATGATATTAACCTCTAAATTGCAAGAGACATTATGTCTGTTTGCTAGCCTTGCCCTCTTCCACCATTTAGATGAAAGTCAATATTCTGTTCTCCCAATTTCAAGCTTACTTGATATGCTTGCTTCTTTCTGAGGAGACAGTCATTTTATAATTTTAACTTGATCAAATGACAGGTTCCTGCTTATAACATCATCAACTGTTATTATCTTCTTTCAAAATTTCCTGTTTTATGTTTTAAATTGATCTGCTTATAACTTCATTATAATTCCTTTTGCTGTGATGTGCTTGTGAGTTAACATTTAATGATATTATCTTGGGTAATCCCTTTTTCCATTAGATACAGCACACCCTCATCTGAAAAACTTGATACCTATATCCTAAACAACTAGTTAAGCACCTTAAACTGAATGTTTAGAAGCTCCCAATCATGGTAGATAGACATGGTATTATTCATCTTTGGGGCTATAATGATTAGCAAATCAAGATTCTTATTTACAGACAACATGAAATTGGATTAAGAAAAATGTTAATGAAGAGAAACAAAAGGATTGGAGATACCAGAAGAAAAAAAATTCAATTCAGAGAGCAAAAAAATAGAAAATCCTTACTCTATAAACCAAGAATGCACATCAATTCATCAATAATGAAAGCTAATCATCAGTAAGAAATTTATTTTAGGATTCTAAGATTTCTGATGCATTTTACCTCTATCGCCGGTGGAGATCCGGACAAATCGTACCCAGGATCGAACCCCAAGAAGTGGCTACGCCGGTGGTGGAGGTCGTCGTGGTGTTGGGGGCCGTCACCGGTGATGGAGGAAGAGATCCCACCGACCTTCTCGTCTTCGGTGGTGGAGGTCGTCGCCGGTGGTGGAGGGCTTCGCAGGTGGAGCGACTCACCGACGGTGGAGGGTGTCACCGGTGGGAGGTTATGATGGTGAAGATGAAGAAGAGCTAGTTTAGGGCTTTGAGTGTGGCACAGGTGGGAGGTTATAATAAGGAGAGAGTTTTACAGCATTTTAACTCACATCCACTTTTGCTGTGAGTCAAAATGCTGTAAAAGGAGGGTTTGCTGTAAAAACTTTTACGGGTATTTTTTAGTTTTACTTCAAAACAAACACCAAAAAGTAAGTTTTACATGTAAAACTTTTTACTTTACATCCACTTACTTTAAACCAAACAGCCCCTTTGTGAAAACCAAGTGAAAAGTAAACCCACAAATTTTTCATTCCTTAAGAATAAGAACTAGAACAGTAAAATGAAAAAAATAAAAAACACACGTGGGTAAGCTACCTTATTAGGAATCAATGATCATAAGTATGTATACGTTGTATTATTATATAACAATAAAATTCCAAAAAAAAAAGAACTGAACAAAGCCCTAAGAACGGTAGTCACGGGACACAACATACTTGGTCAAGTTCTTATTTCAAAGAATTGATCCTGTAGTTTATAACGAGATTTCATCCATACTTACTATAAGGTTAGTTGTCAAACTTAGAAGCATTGGCATATTGACGAATCTCCACGGCTCAATCTGATATCTATATTATTTCAAGGTTGAAATCTACCTATTTAGGAAATCCTAGGTGGAATCATAGATGACCCAATCTAACCTAGGAGTCTATATTATTTCTTTGAGGCCCAATCTCGAATTCTGTGAGTCTTGTAGTTTAGTGGTGTTAAGAGTTTTTTATCTTTTTAATTTTTTGCAACGACTTCCATATAAAAGAAAAAAAGTACTAATAATCACAATCCTCATAAGATTGCCATCTTGTGAGTTGTCACATACTTTTATTAATTGAAGATTCATGCACTTGTAAGTGCATGTTTATTAAGGTTGAGTTTGAACATGATTGTTCATTTGAGCCTTGGTAGGATCTGATTTATATGGTCTATGACTTTATATAAGATAATCTATATGCAAACGATTAAAGTGTAGTTGGTGTGTGATACGCCCTTCTTTAAGGTTTGAGGCACTTGATTATTACAATTTAGTATATTAGTGTGTGAAGAATAAAGATATTAATGCTTTCCCATCCTTCTTGATTCTAACTACATGTAGAAATCTTGTAGTGGGAGATATGAATAGATTCATGTAAGTCTAAAAGAAAATCAAGATACAAGTACAAAAGTACATTTATCAATCAAGCCACATAAAGCATCCATTTTTGAAAACCAACTCAAAAACCAATTCACCATCTTCCATTTTCCTAGCTTGCAACATCTAAAGCATAACTTCAGCTCAAAGCAATCACCAAAAAAGCAACCTATACCTTCTCTAGTCAGCACATGAATGAACCAACCCCTGCACCGATAGAGTGAAGGAATACAAGGGCAAGGGGAGATGGGCAATGATTCAAGGAAAATGAGAGTAGTAAAAACAAGAGACAACAATCACAATAATGACTGTCAAACTTCAGTGAGTATCAACCAAATGCACAGCAGACAGTTAGCATGTCTGCGTAATATTGAAAATCTAAAAAAATAAAATGATGAAAAACAAGGCAAATGTCCTTATCCTTATTATATGATAAGAAAATTATAAAACATGATTAAAAAACATTTAAAATCTATAAAAGGAAAGCTAACTAATAAAAACATAAAACTTTTGATAAAAAAGGCCATGTTTGGTCCGGAGGATTACTCCCTTCACTTCATAGCATTTTACAAAGCTAAATTTTTATAAAAATTTATTTATTTAGATAAACATCTTCCATTAATTTTAAAATATTTAATTTAATTTATTCCGCTCAAATAAAAATTTTCCCACTAATTAAATCCTTTTTTTTTTAATATCCACTTAATCAAACATCCACTTGGGGTGGAAATAAAACAATTTTTTGGATAAAATTATCTCCAACACCACGCACATTTATGCCAAGCGCTGTGTGAAAACCGAGTGAAAGATTAACCCACATCCCTGTTACTCTTTTTTGTTCCTCAAGAAGAACCAGAATAGCCAAAGGGACACATGGGCAAGCAACCTTGTCAGAAATCAATAATAATAAGTATCATATATCGCATATTGTAGAGCAATAAAATCTCCAAAAAAAAAAAAGGAAAAAAACAGAACAAAGCCCCTACAATGGTAGTCACTGCACTTAACATACTTGGTCAAGTTCTTGTTTGAAAGAATCGAACCTGCATGCAACACTAGCAGCATATCCCTTTTTTTTTTTGTCAAAAAGAACGAAACCCCTAATGAGCCCGCTAAACTAAGACAGGGGCGTGCGCATGCCTCGACTGCGGCCTGTGGGACCGCGCACACATGGGCGATGGTACCACCCACAATTCGTGCTCACAATTCTCAGACATGCACCCTCACCCCGAGGATTCGAACTCTCGCCACTTGCGAAGCGTCCTCACGGGGGACCCAAATGCCAATTGACCCAAAGGCCGTTGACAGCAGCATATCCCTTTAATGGTCTTCCATGTTAGAACAACACTCATCCACAGCCTGATCATGTTGTACATGGATGACTTTGTACAATTAAGCAGGCAAAGGAGTCATTTACACTATTTGTCATAATCAGTTGTGAATACTGTGATAAATGAGAGACAAAACCCATACATTATGCCAAGAAAGAGAACAATATTGAGATGTTGAGATCCAGTAAAATCCCTAGAAAGAACCATGAAATCACTGATAGAGATCAATTACCAAAAACTTCGCAATTTTCCACTAGGATGTGATCTCTTGACTCAGAGAATGAACAGCAAGCTGATGATACTCAGTGAAGTTGATGCCATTCAAACGCAGACAACAGAGGATCTGCTCTGGTAGATCTTCTGGTTTATTTCCCTGTCACAAAGATTTGCCGCATGTAAAAACAGGCAAGAAAATGCATCTCCCATACACTAATATAGAAAGGCCTCAAGTAAGGGCTCGGTTTTCAGAGGAGACAACATTTTCAGAGAAAGAATGAAAAGGGAAATGATAGAAAGAAACAATGATGGCAAAATTCGGGTAGTAATTACCTGAATTGTCAAGCCGATGTCTAGGACACAAAGTTTCAACCTATCTAGAAATGCATCAAACCCTTTTCTTGATATATAACTAAATCTATGCATATCCAAGTCAATCTCCAAATAATTCTCTCCCTGCAAAACAAGCGGATCTAATAGTAGGTTAGTCAAGAATCACAACAGACTAATAAGTATGGAGACAATTAAAATTTTCCAAATTTAATCTAAGGTTGCTCTGTCATACGAAAAACACTAAGCATTTAGATGGAGTTCATCATGGATCTTACATTCCCTACAAACATGCTTCACTAGAAGACCGAAGCATACTTGCTTCATTCTAAAAGTTTAAGACTATTTTCTGCTGGATAAAAACTTATGCTCACATTGGAGTTTTATACATTTTTAAGCAAAGTTCGAGCATGTTATTAGATCTCAAAATTAATTTTGAGCTGACTTCAAACCAAGACAGGGCCGATCGAGCTTAGCTAGATATTTAAAACAACATATATTAAAATATTACTATATATTGATATAATATTATTTTTTAAAATAAATGTTTTTATTATATGAATAATAAAAGCAAGGTTCATATGAACCAATATAACCCTAATTATGAATTTTAATTTTATTTATTTAAATATTATGCAAATCTATTGTCTATTGTATACGACAATTTTAATATTGAGCTTCAAGCCAGATACAAGATCACAAAATTAAAATTGGCTTCGTTTTGATTTCAAGCTGAATTGATTCTGAAAGTAAAATTAAGCTGAACTTGGACAAATATATTAACATTCAAGCTAATTTTGAGCCTGAACTTGAATTAAACAATTTCTAGCTGAGCATGTATTGGACCCAGCCTGATCAGGACTTATCAGTTTGCACCCCTAGTCATCATGCTTTGTGAATCATATACGCATTTCCATAATAGCCAATGTGAAGAACTATAAATGTAACACAAAATTGCAGACCAAGCATTTAATAAGGGAATACAGTTACAGTGCTCAGCAATCTCTTCTACTTCTCCCTCTGCTTTGCAAACTTAGTGACACAATTTCAAGTACCATTTAGTAAAAATTATATTCCAAAATGAACACCTACAAGTGAGCATCAAACTTAGAAACAATCCTCTGTATGATCTAAATATCCAACCAACAACAAATAGAATAGGCCATGATGTCCGCTGTCATAACCAAACCCCGGTGCAGGATTTGCCATTTCCACATGATCTCAGCTAATCAGATCATACAAGCTTCTCCAATTAGGATCCCTTTGTGAGAGTTGATCCCCTTGGAACAGCATCAGATTATCCTCACATGATCATTTTCACAAGAACAATCTACTCCACAATGTCTCAGTTCTTGTTCTTTTGCAACCACAACACAAAATAAGCAACTCAAGTTGCCAAGAATAATTATTGTATAACATCATTTCCTCTAAACTTCTTCCTTCCTAAATACTTGGCTTTAATTAGGCAATTGCTTTTAGCAAATATAACAGGTTAGAAGATTTGGCAGAAGAGAACATTACCAAGTAGAACTCATGCTGGGGACGAGAAAGAACCGGCTTTTCATTGTATGCATGCATAAGCTTTTTCTCTGCTGCATTTAGAGGAAGTTCATCCACATTCGCCACTCGGCCTAATATCTTTAGCCTTTCTCGGAAAGGTACAATTGCATCCATGGGAAAGCCTTTAACCCTTTCAACTTCATCAACAATTAACCTCTATTCATAAATATAAGATAATATATAATGAGGTAAGGTAACAAACACAGAGAAGGAAGAAAAACATGATTCCACCAAATGGCAATTAGGCAAAACATTATGATTATTAGTTAGTGAACATAAATTTATGTGCAAAATTCTAGCTTTTACCAAAGCCTCTGAAGAGTTTGAAGAGCAGTTCATTATCATGCATTTCTGCTTGCGTGTGTGCATGTGTCATCCGTGCATGCACGCGTGGGTGTGTTTGTGCGTGCGCATGTGTGTGTTGGGTGTGTTTGTGCATGCGCGCGCGCGCGCGCGTGTGTGTGTGTGTGAGAGAGAGAGAGGGCGCCAAAGAAGCTTATTATATATTTACCATCATAAATCTAGTGCAAAAATTGGTTGATTTAAAGCCAACTATCCTCAACCTCAGCTAATATTATTACATAAAAACATTGTAAAATAAACCTAATCACTGAGCAAAGAAGAAGAAAATAAGGTAAAACAAGAATTAATACTTCAAATAAACCCATCTTACTTGGATATTTTCTTGGAAATTTAATGGAAGTTCTTTCCTATAGCTTTCTGAGAGCTTAAAATACAACACAAAGCTCATTCCTTCTCCATCAGTTTCACTCTGAAAGATTGTTGGAGGATACAGCGGAACCTATGAAAAGTTACATGGAATTTTTATTAGAGAATAGTTTGAATAGATAGCTTGAAACAACTCATGTTAAATCCACGAAAATTTCAAAAATTTTATATGTTACTAGCATAACAGATGCTGAAAAATAAGGAAATCGTTCTGTGATGGATGTGAATTTTAAATATAATGAAATAACAAGAGAAATGCCTTTTGTGTTACACCAAAACATATCCACATATGAGAAAATCTGTTATCTTAATTTGAAACAGATCAGGTACATTACTTCCTCTCTAGAAATTATTACAGAAATCATGAGAAAAGTTCAGGAGAGACCACTTTCAAGAAATGTTACACCCAAACCTACAATTCACAGTTAAATCAATAGGATAGCTAGCATATAGATGCAACCATCCAGTCTCAACAAAAACATTTTGACATATTATAATGCTGGTGTTCGTATCCTACTTCCACACCTATCCAATAGTTTTCCTTGAGTTAATTTATTCACTAAATCTCCCCTTAACACATAGGACCCATTAAACTGTCCTGTTCGCTCACTAAAATATTGAACTTCGTGATACATGTTTGCTCTTACCTGATCCTCATAGAGATAAAGGATCAGGACCGTCAGGTATGTGTACTAAATAAAAGAGAACTTTCTTATTAAAATATCACATTAAAATTTAAATGATCAAGTTTGGCCAGTCTCAGGTCTGCCGCTCATTGTTCACTAATCCTTGGCAAGTAAGAAGCCTTCTATAAGACGCTAAATTTGTGTTACACTATAATTAGGCATATTCACAATGTAAAAAGTCCTTATACAATGTATGGCCAATTGCAGAAATGAACAGCCAGAAAACCCATACCTGGACATTAACAACAAGGAGTGATGGCAGCTTGCAGGATAGATCTACTGTTGGGAGTTCTACAAATCGAGCAATGTGATCAATTTTCCGATGGCATAGGTAGACATCGACACCAAAAGGATAATATGCTGCATAATTAGGAGCAAAATCTTTCTTTTTATCCCTGAAATGAAGTCAAGAGAAAATGTAGTCATCAAGTGTATATTTAGTTTTTACCAACAAAGCGTTCAATATAATTTCTAGAGTAGAAAAATATTTCTCTGTTAACTAAAAAAAATAAAAAAGTTGAAAAATTGGAGGTCATATTGACCTGAAGTAGTTTTCTCCTCTAACCCGAAATGTACGTGGTTCAATTTTTGACCAACAATTCATCATATTCTTCTCAGCTGGGCAGAATGGTACTTGAGATCCTGCCAATGGTCTTTCAATAAAGCCCTTAGCAGAAACTGAGATGCAAAAGTTAAATTAAATCAAACAAATAATATCAGTTGGAATAAAACTTATTATATACATCAAATCCAAAAATATCACATATAATTGCTCATACAAAAAGAATCTAAGCACAGGTACCAGTTTTTATATATTAAGTGGTCAAAATTACACGAGCTTAACATAAGTCCATGTTGGTTGTTGATGCCATCAACTTGATATTTCATCTTGAAAACAAAAGTAAGTAGCATTATTAACTCTGTGAACTGTCGTTGAAACATTAAAATGACATATAACATATCATGCACATGAGTTGCAAGCTAGATTTCACATTTCAAGGGATTGTGCTTTCATAAAACAGGTCTTTTGCAATGTTTTCAGTCTTTTCCGTAGAATACATTCATGTACTGCTTCACTTATGACCTTCTAAGGTCTTCCTCACTTTGCTTTGGCAAGTAGATCAGTTTTTCTTAACATCTTAGCTTCTTGAAGCAAAAGGAAGAAAACCTTAAAGTTCAACAAGCTTGATAAGGAACCTATTAGATTCAATAAAAAGTTCCATATAAACAACCACATTTGGTAAATGGGGCATAGGTAAGTAATCTCTCATGACCATAGATGTAATTGCTTCCTGCAAGTGACAGACCAAGAAAACCTACCCCATACAGGTCCAACGAAACTAATCAACCCCTCTTCCTTACAATATGATTGCTATCTTTTTCAGTTGGATCAATTTGATAAATGTTTTTAAAAGATAATTTAGAAAATACCTGTCTCAATATTTCTATGAAAACATTAAACTAATATGGTGTTCAATGAAATTGATACTCACCATACCATTTCTAGGTTTCATCAACCAAAGCATTCTTATTTAGGATGTTTATGTTTACTACTAAAACCTTTTTATCAGCCAGCATTTTCTAAAATAGAAAACACTAGCAAATTATATTAATAAGATTTGATCTCTTGAGTAAATGTGAAGCATACAATTAATATGATAGATACCCGACTTTTCCTTGTAACTCAAACACTAGAACATGTGTCTTTTTTATTAACCTAGCCATCCATCTGAAATAATGAACACCAGGAACAAGAAGCATTTGAACTGTATTAGTTGGCATGTTCTTTGATGAGATGTCAAAGTCGCGATGTATCTTCACATTAATATTGTTATGAACTTTTTTCAAGAAAAGAAATGCATGGGTAAGTACTAAATCCAAAAAACATGGACCAAAAGGCAAGTCAAAACCAGGCTACTTATTGAGTGATCCTAAGAGAGAAATTTGAAAAATACATCTTCCTAATATGTGGAATATTGAATGATTCAGGGGATAGAGAACAAATGCATACAAATCAAATGTATCAGATTAAGATGATATTCATGATTAAGTTGGCTAAGATAATTTCCGTGTAAGCACAGGCAAGCAAAACTAACTTTGATGAAGAGATATCATGATAGAGGAACACAATAATGAAAGACGATTGACCAACTTTAGTTCGAGCCGGCAATCAATACATCTGAATGGTAGAAAATAGAAGTACTTACATAGTGGAGCAAAATAGAAGTACTTACATAGTGTAGCAGCATTATGACCTTCCCCAGATCTCCACTTGAAAGAAATCTTCAGTGCTGCCTTTTTCTTCGAGTTTGGTGGGCTGGAACTTGGTGATCTTCTCTTTTCAATAGTCAGAGCACTAGCAGCAAGACAGGGCAAGCAATTGTTTGGCAAAATACCACAGTTGTCTAGTATTCCTTCCTCAGTGCGAACACCTTCATCTACAGGTTGGCTGGATATATCATCATGGCTTACAATAGGCTTTGCACCAATGAAATTGACATCAGATTGAGAATTCACACCATTCACAGAGGTCCCAAGTGACTGGTCTCCTCGTTTTGAACTCCTCTGCTTTCGCTCAGAGGAAGCAAAGGGCACATTAGAATGAAGTTCTCCACAATGACGCTCTTTGAGAGACTGCAAACTCAACACAGATGCACCTTCCAACCCATTTAAAGACAGCACATCTGTTGAAAATTTTGACAGGAAGTACAAACCTCAAAGTCTAAAAAGTTCTCTTACACCTGAATCTAACAATATGATCAGTTTATCACCTACTGCAACAATCGAATTTGAACACGAACACCTCAGCATCACATACCTTCCTGAACGCTCAGAAAATCATCATCGCAGTCTGACTCCATTGCAGCTATTGTGTCAAACCAAGCCTCCTCAATACTTCCTGATAGGTGAGTCACAGTCAAATAAGTGAAACTAACAGAGAAGTCATTAATCAGTCAAATGGCATACAGAACAGATACTAGCATGGAATGAAGTAAACTACAAACAGTTTACAATAGAATATGGTGGCGAAAGAGACGGTGATGTCAACAAAGATCATTGATTTGTTTTATATTCCAGACCCAGGATTAAAAAAAAGCCTCTGATTTCCCCCAAAAGCTTCTCAAAGTAGAAAAATTTTTGTTAACAAATAAATAATCTATCACCCATAATCCACAATCAAGCGTCACATTGCAGCTATCATTTAATTCGCTAACACACCAGATCTAAAATCCTCCGTAAAAACCATAGACGATCAACCAAACGAACAAACAAATCAACATAAAAAATAAAAAACTAAAAACACAACAAAATTCACAACCTTGAAACGTAGGATTAGAATACACCGGCTGATCATCAGCACGCTCCTCTCCGGGAATCTCGTCGATCGTCTCCATACAATTCCGAGAAGATGACACCGTCCTCCTGATCCCCATCCTTCTCCTCCGCTTCCGTGGCCCATCTCCGCTCCTCCGCCGCACTCGCACGCACACCTCCGGCCTAGAGACGCAAGTCCCCATCTTCTCTCCAATTTCAAGAAGCACCGCCAGACTACTTTATTTCACCTCCAGCGAAAACCAATAAAGGAATCGATAAACCACAACGACGACGTGCAACGCCGAGTACCGAGTCGCATGGTCGTGGGCCCCGAATGAAGCGTGTGGTCGCCGGTTGGCACGTGTCGAAAGCGTCGGCGCCGCACGCGCGGGTCGTGGGGTAGCATTTTGTTAAAGTGGGAGCTTGTACCAGGGATTCCTGCGTTTAAAAAACACACACACACAACATTGCACGTGTGGTGGGTGTGCCCTTTGGCCTTGTTTGGTTCAACCAGGGGGGTGAGGGAGTAGAGGTTTGAATTGGTTGAATGGAAGCATTAATCTATTTTTTTTTTTGTTTAGTTGGGAGGAAAAGTGAGAAGGAGTGGACAACGTATTATATTGTATATTGTGTATTTGACCAATTTACTTTTTTATATAAAAAAAAATAAGTTTTTTACAATATTTTTTATTTTATATTATTATTAAGTGGAAATTGCTAAAAAAACCCCTAAGTTTGCAATATAGTCAAAAACACCCCGTTAATTTCGAAATACCTAAAAACTTTTTTTTTAAAAACAATGTTTTCCAAACCCCCAAAAATTTCAACGGAGGTTAACGGAGTTATGTTTGAATTTTTTGGACGAAATTACCCTTTTTGCATGGGAGTCGTTACACTAGAACTTTTGAAAAGTGGGCCATTTTCCTTAGGGTAATCCCAAGAGACGTCTGTATACGCTTTTCTTCTCGACTACGCCTCTTCGGTTTTTCCCTTTCCAAAGTTGTCTCTGCGTGGACATCATCCGTAACTTCAGTTCTCAAGCTTCTGTATCACTCATGGCAAATATTCGGCACTTCGTCAGTTTGCGGTCGAAGGTATTGAAGAAGTTATCATTTGGTTTTATTTGAAGTACTTCGTTACACAGAGATATTTGTCGGTTTTCTTTTATGGTTCTGTTTTTATCGGAAGATGCTGAAGACTGCGGGGAGACTTCTCTGCTGGGGTTTTGTTAGTGTGCAGAGAGAGTTGTCGGATAAAGTTTTCTTTTATTTTACATTTTCATCTATGTACACGATCATCGAAAGAGTTTTTCGATTGTTTTGATTTGTGTAATGGTTGTAATGTACGTTTCCCTTTCATTTGATATGGTTGCAGTCTGTAAATGAGGTTTCCGTGTAAGAAATTAGTTTTTGTTTAAAACCTTCTGTCTCCGTTTAAATTGTTTGGTTACTGTTTAAGGAACGAGGTTACTATTTAACAAACGATATTTCGGTTTAAGATTCGAGTTTTCTGCTTAAAAACTTACTTAAACCGAGGTCTCTGTTTAACAAGTGTTGTCATTGTTGCAGTATTGTGATTATGGCGGTAAACCTAGTCAACGGGAGATGCTACTTGACACCGGTGGTGAAGACCTTGGCCGAATTGAAAGCCCACATGACCATCCGATATTGGGAGATCATCCAAAGAACACCGTTTGCGGCATTCACTGAGGTGGAAGCTGTATTATAAGAGATGGCCGTTCTGGATTCGCTTCTGCAGAGGTACAATGGCCGCACCAATAAATTCAGGATCGGGGCGAGCCTGCTGAGCTTCAGGCCTGAGGATATGGCTCTCGTTCTGGGTCTGCGTTGCGACGGAGACACGGTCCTGTCTAAGAAGAAGAAAATACCGTCAGTTCTCGAGGGCAGGTATTTATCGAAAAGCTACGAGAGACACTGGGACTCCATCAAGGCCATTCTTCAGCGGCTTGTTGGACAGAAGGGGGAAGAGGAAGATTTCGCGAAACTCTTGATGGTGTACCTCATGGAGACAATCCTCTTCCCAAATATTTCATGCTCGGTACCTAATTGGATCGTGGATTATGTCGACGATCTACTTGGCATGGGCCGGTACGCATGGGCGCAGGCGACGCACAAATGGCTTATAAAGGACGTTTCACAAGCTGTAGCTCGAGTGCAAGCCAGATACACGGGGGGGGGAGATAAACACGGGCTACATTAAGGGTTGCTCGATCGCGCTGAGCATCTGGTTTTACGAGCTGACCGGAACAGGCTGAAAGTCCGTTTCGGCAAGACCCCAAAGGTGTTGTGCTATGGTGAAATTACTTACCGGAAGCATGCGACGATAGAAACCAATTAATCAGCTCTCGAAGGAAAAGAGGTAATAAATCATGAACAATGTGTTTAAAATGAGTTGTTAAGGTTTAATTATAGCCTTTCCCGTTTAAGAACTTTAGGTTGTGTTTAACGTTTGGTAACTTCGTTTAAACTTTTGTTTCTATGTTTAAGTTTTTGTGATACCGTTTACGTATATAAGTTAAATGTTTAAATATGTTTGTTTTTTATTAAATTGAATGATTTGACTGAGATTGTTTTCTTTGTGTATGTTAGTTTCCTGAGCTGGTCCCGGTGAATGCTGATGAGGAGATATTTACTCGGGCCAACCGGCGGAGGGATGCTATTGCGCCGAAACCACTTGCACGAAGGCAAGAGGAGAGGCCATCCTCTTCCGTGAGTGCTCGACGACGCCGTTCCCCATTTCTAGCCCAACAAGCAATCCTCGGCGTCGGGTAAGCCCTCCCCTACTGATTGCTTCCCCGCAAGTGTACGGGATCGCCAAGTAACACCTCGTGCGAAGACACAAGGATCATATTCCACAGGGCTAAGGATCTCCTATTACTCCTTCTCGAGTTATTATCTAGCCTAAGATCTCAAGTGATGGAATTTACTCTACTAGGTGCAATTAAAATTTAAAACAAGATTATGAACAAATTAGAGAGAACAAGCAATAAACAAGCAAGAAACTCAATGTAATGCAAAGGCCTATGGATGTGGATCCCCTTGAGAGGTTATCATGAAATATGGATGATGAACAAAAGATGCAAGGGTAAAATAGACCATGAGATTCCAAGATTAGAACAACCCAAATTTCTCGGCGATTGAACCCTAATCCCATACGAACATAGATAGGAATTTCTTCCAAATCCACATTCCTACAATTGCATTAAGTATGAGGAAATCTCACTTAGGAGTAAACCTACTCTTCTTCGGATTAGACCTACATGGAGGGCTACCAAACACCCAATTTCTCGGCGTGATGAGACAAGTGTCCACTTCTAATCCATTCATGATCTAATACATGCGAGCAAGTCACATCTACATGCATCACTCATAAAAGAGCTACGAATTTCTCCTTAGTGTAGCACTTAGCATGAAAACAATGGATTAGATCTCAAAATTACCCAAGCATGAAATTAACAAGTAATCATCCAAAATACATGATAAAACCCCCCAAGGTTCACCAACACCCGGTGGCCTTGGGGGTCTAGTGTGTCATCATCCCACAACAAGCAATACAATCAAGTAAAACACACAAGAAAAGCATAAATGACACTCCCTAGATGAAATGGTGGAGGAGGAGGTAGAAAATAAACGACTTTAGCTATGGTCGGAGATGCCACCAAAGTCGTGCATAACGTTGACATTGCCATCCTTCCCATGATCATGAATGGCCACTTCCATGTCGTGGTTCTCGACAATAACAACCAAGAGTACATGCATTACACTTCATGCCAAAGTGAAGAGTACAATAGAGATGCGGTTGCAATGGTAAGTTCTTTGCGAAATAGATTTCGATTCATAGAGTTCCATAGATGGCTGCTATTCTAACCTCAAATTGTATACCTTGACCGCGGGAACTGTTCGACACCTGTCTTGAAATGGAGTACGGCGAGACGATGACCAAACACTACCCGCTTGTTCACGACAATGAAACACCGCGATAAAAAAAAAGGAAACATCAACTGCGCCATCTACGTCATGCGGTTTATTGAGCAAGTACTCCTCAGTAAAAAGCTACGGATACCGCGTGCGGACATACCCTACCTCAGATTAAAGTATGCTACCCGCATACTTAAGGAAGGCCGCGCATCCGACATCATCCAAAAAGGGATGCCTCCACCTTCGGAGAAGTAGAATTCTTGATCAATGGCGTTCTTTATCAAATGTAAAACAGTTTTATTGTTATTGTTTTAAATTCAATTCATTCTTTGCCAGTGACATGGCAGATATGTCAATGTAAATTTACTATTGTTCGTTATTGTTTGAAATTCAATCCATTCTTTTCTTAACTTTCCATTGTACCGTTTAAGGGTCATTGCTTCTTTATAAAATGAAGTGTCACTGTTAAAACGACATTGTCACTTTTAAAATATTGTGTTACACTTTATTAATAAGGTTCTCCCTATAATAGTCACCGTCTCTGTTTAACATCAGGGGACTCTGCTTAAAACACATAGTCTCTGTTTAAATCTTACACGTATGCGTTTAAATTTCCTTGTCTCGGTCTAACATACGGTGACCATATTTAAGGTTAAGCGTCTCTATTTAACTTTCGCGGTCTCTATGTAAATAGTAGCTTATGACAATAAAACAGATTTTCTCCATTGAACGAAGTTGCATAGCATTAACGAAGCTGCAACAAAAACTACATAACTTCTAAACAAAGTTAAGAAACAAATACCTATTAGTTTTCTCATTTTTATTTTAAATTCAATTCATTGTTTACGACTGAGATAGCAGACTTTCCAATATAAATATACTATTGTTCATTTAACGTATGTATTTCTTTATACTTTGCATCCTTTGCTTGCCTTGTAATTGTAACGACGGTTTCTTTATAAAAGGTCATTCGTCCTTTATAAAATTACGTACATCTGCTTAAACGACGATGTCGCAAATGAAACATTGAGTTACACTTTAATAATAAGATTTTCCGTTTAATATTCCGCGTTCTCGTTTAACGTTAGGTGTCACTCGTTAAAGTCTCCTGGTGCCATTTAAATATGTGTGTCACCGTTTGATACTCGAGTCTCCATTTAACTTTCCTTGTCTCTGTTGACTATACGGTGTCTATATTTAGTAGAAAGTGTCTCTATTTAGTAGAAAGTCTCTACATTTATCTTTGTTTAAACGACGATGTATGTGTTGAAATATTGAGTTACACTTTATAAATAACGTTCTCCACTTAATTTTCGGAGTTTCCGTTTAACATTAGGTGTGCCTGGGTAAAAGATTATGTCTCTATTTAAGATTACTGAGTTGTAGCAGAAATAAGTGAACTTTTAAACGAAGATAACAAGATTGCATTTAACAAACAACATTAACAAAGTAACACACAGCAAAGGTTCTTATTTTTCAAAATGAAAACAAAGGAGAGTAAAACTATCACTCATCCCTTTTTGTCTCCTTTAGAGCATGGAGCAGCTTCTCGACATGGGCCCTTCGCTTTTTTATTCCTTCCAGTTTTGCAGTAGCAAATACTTCTTTTGCTGCTAGCTCATCAAAGTAAGTCTTCGAAGAACCACTCCAATTCTTCATTGCTGGAGTAATGTGGACAAGATGAAGGCCCTGCAATGGGGGCATCAGCAGCAGCGGGGGACACAGTGGGAGACACAGAGGAAGACACAGCGGGAGACGGAGCAGCTCTGTCCTTCCCACTGGATGAGGGACAGAGCTGCTTGAACGCCAACTCAGCAGCAAAGTTTTGGGCCTGCTTGGAACTTGTCGTAAGCTCAGTACTGGAGAAGGAGGTACCATCGACCGACACCATCGTCACAAAAGTGGGGCTGTGATCGGGGCCTTCCCTGACGATGGAGTATTCGGGCGTGGGCAGGCGCTTCTTCTGGCAAAGCTCGTTGAGTAGAGACTTATACATTTTCTTTGTTATGGATATATTTAGATGTTTAACTCTGTTTCAGCGGCTTGTTTAAATAGAAATCTGCATCTTTGGCGTTTAAACTCTCTTCTCAAATTCCACGCTGATCATGATTATGTACCTGTGTTTATCGTACAGCTATACTCTTGTGTACTTGACTTACATTGTTTAAATTGTCACTGTATTGTTTAAATATCAAGGCCTCTGTTTAAACTCAAGCTTCTTTGAGTAAAATACAATGTCTCTATTTAACATCATTTGTGTCATCCGTTGATAATAACCGTTTCAGTTTAACATTCAGTGACCTTATTTAAGTTACAAAGAATACGAATTAAATTGGTAAGTTATCTGTTTAAATATAAAAAGTAAACACGCAAAACTTATTTGTTCCCCTCCAAGAATTATTTATCTACAATGCCTAGTCGGCGACAATTTCATTAAAAGATGTACGATTATTACCGGACATGTGATAACGGCTGCAATGTAATCGATGACGCAGACGCAGCTCTCGATTTTCGTCCGTAGACTTTTCATTATCGGGTATGGGGAATTGATGAGTGCATTTCATATATACAAATTCTATACCCTACGCTCATAATTATTGAGTTTTTTGGCTTTAATTCTCCCAATTCAGTGCTGTTTGAGGTATTCTTGGTTTTCCATGCAAATATCAAAGTCCTGGAGCAAGAAGAAGTGATTTGGAATGATTTTAGGAGCTAAAGGACTTAGAAGAAACCTCATCAAGCTCAACATGGCCTAAGCACGCCCGTGTTGTACCCCGTGCAGATTGCAGGAGAATTCAGCCAAAGTCAGCACAGTCTGAGTTCACTGAGCACGGTCGTGCAACCCCTCAGCACGGCCTAAGCACGCCCGTGTTGAACCCCATGAATATTACAGGAATGTGAGTTTCAGGAGTTTTATTTGGCCGTAATCTGCACGGCTTCAACAAGCCCGTGCTTACATCGGGAAAACATTAAAACCCCAGAAACTTAGGTTTTGGGGAAACTTTTGGAGGGCGAACTAGAGGAGGAAGAAGGGGAGAACTTTGGGGCGCCGTCCTCATCTTCACCAAGGGAATGTCGCGCATATGGTAGGCCGATCGGGAGGAGATTCCACGACATCGTAGAGCCTCTGACAACCACAATGATGTAAGAAATTAGGGAGTTTTCAACTTCTTGTATTTCAATTTCTTTGGCAATTTCCTTGTCGTTTAATGTCATGAGGGGCTAAACTCTTAAAGGAGCCCCGGGGTGGTTTGTATGACGTTGAAGCTTGAACTCGTTGTCTTTACTTGCGGTATTTATGAATGTCTTGTTCGCCATAAATCTTGGTTATTGACTATCTTGTGTGTTGTTTAGTGTTTGAATGCTTGGAAGTTTGGTTTTCTTATCTAGGCTTGTGAATTGTTATTGATAGTTGCAAGCAGTAAGATTTCAACTTAGGGTTCATCAGCGCTGTAAGCATCATTATCATAGCATAACTAGATTTAAAACTGAAGACATCTCTGTTAAATACTGAGAAAGATCGAGTTAGTGAACGTCAGAAATCCAACCCCGGGGCCCCATCTCCTCCATCGAGTCAATCCTCACATTTCCCTTAGTGCAATCCCTTTCCTCAATCTCCTTGAATTCACCCCAGAGTCAAATCCATCCTTCTTTGTTTAGTTAGATATTAAGTGGAACATTAGTATTAGAAGCTACACCAGTCCCAGTGGATACGACTACCCGACCCTTCGGGTACATTTTATTACTTATACGACCCGTGCACTTGCGGACACGCAAGGGGCGTATCAAGTTTTTGGCGCCGTTGCCGGGGACTGGCGACTTCTAAGAATTCGGGCAGTCTTAGTACTCTAATCGTTTTCTTTTTGTTATCAGTTTCACTTATTTTGTTCTTTGTTTTTGTTCGTATTTTTTTGTTTGTTTTTGTTATTATTTGTGTTTTCTTTAAACTGTTTTCGTTTTCTTTTGTTTTGAGCCGAAAAGATCATATCTCATCTTTTACTTTTGTTATTGTGCAGGCGTAGTGTATGACCCAGCGGAATTCCTCCCAGCTAGCGTCTCCAGATCCTAGCATCGACCGGACATTTCATTGGAGACAGCGGCAGATTCATCTAAGGGAAACTGGGTCAGTGGAAGTGAGTATAGAGGTGGACCAAGAGGAAAATATGGTTGGAAATCAGAGAAGTATTTCCGACTATGCCCGGCCTAATCTAGAGGGATCTAGGTCTAGTATTGTGCGACCCCCAGTTACGGCCAACAACTTCGAGCTGAAGCCCAATTTCATTCAAATGGTGCAACAGATGTGCCAATTTGATGGTTTTCAAGATGAGGACCCATATACTCATCTTGCAACTTTTCTGGAGATTTGTGACACCTTGAAGGCGAATAATGTGTCCGAGGATGCGATTCGTCTTCAATTGTTCCCGTTCCCTGTGAGAGGAAGGGCCAAGCAATGGCTAAGTTCCTTGCCAGCGGGTTCTATTACAAACTGGGAACAGTTAGCTGAGAAGTTCTTGACTCGCTATTTTCCACCGGGAAAGATCACCAAGCTCAGAAGTGATATCTCCTCATTCCGACAGGCAGAATCGGAGACCTTTTATGATACTTGGGAATGGTACAAGGATTTGTTGAGGAAGTGGCTGCAACATGGAATAGTGGAGTGGATGCAAATCCAAATATTCTATAACGGGTTGAATGTGGCCACCAAGCAGATGTTGGACGCAGCAGCAGGAGGCTCCTTGTGCAGTAAGAAACCTGATGAAGCACAGAATCTGATTGAAGACATGGCCTCCAATGGGTATCAGTGGAACTCTGAAAGGAACAAGCCTGTGAAAACAGCCGGGCTTTATGAGGTTGATGTGCTCACCACCTTAGCGGCACAGGTCGAAGCTATTTCTAAGAGACCGGACACAATGCAAATTCAGTCTTCGACACAAGGTGGCAGTCATGACAGTTGGGCAAGTTAAGCAGGGCCCAGTTACTTATCAGAAGGGGTTCAGGTGACCGAACAAGTGGATTTCATTGGTTAAAATCAGCGATATGCGAATAACCCCTACAGCAATACATACAATCCTGGGTGGAGGAATCACCCAAATTTTTCTTGGAAGGATCAGAATCAGGGCAGCAACGCCCCCAACAGCAATAGCAGCAGCAACAACAGATACAGCCTCAATTTTCGAGGACTTCACCACAAGAGCAAAAGGAACCTTCTATTGAGGCCCTCCTTGTCTAGTACATCCAAGCCAATGACGCCCGAATCACAGGGCATGAAGAGATGATGAGGAACCAACAAGCCTCTTTACATAATCTTGAGCGTCAGGTGGTACAGATTGCCAAGACGCTTTCTTAACGACCCCCGGGTGCTCTACCTAGTAACACGGAAATCAATCCCCGGGAGTCCCTCAAGGCAGTTACTTTGAGGAGTGGCAAGGAACTTGAGTCCCCACCTCCACATGCATAACAAGAGCCTCAGTGTGAATCAGAGGTGGAAGTGCTAGAGAGAGATCGAGGGTCAAGCTCGAGCTCGAGGGAAAAGTCAAAAGGCAAAGAGAAAGACCCGGTTGCAGAATACAAGCCCACCTTGCCTTATCCTGCAAAGCTCAAGAAGGACCAACAAGAGGCACAATTCAAGAAGTTTCTGAAAATGTTCAAGACATTGCACATCAATGTTCCTTTTGTTGAAGCTCTCTCCCAGATGCCAAAGTATGCCAAGTTCCTCAAAGAGTTGTTGACTAATAAGAAGAAGTTGGAAGCAGTTTCGATGGTCACTTTGAGTGAAGAATGTTCTGCAATCATTTCAAACAAAATTCCCAAGAAGAAGAAGGATCCGGGAGGTTTCATCATTCCATGCACGATTGGGGGAATGATGGATGAAAAAGCATTGGCTGATTTACGAGCGTGCATAAATTTGATGCCATTGAAAATCTTTCAGAAGTTAGGACTGGGGGAGCTCAAGCCGACTCAAATGACGCTCCAACTTGCTGATCGCTCCACTCGCCAACCTTTGGGAATTATGGAAGACATCTTGGTGAAGGTGGACAAATTTATATTCTCTGTAGATTTTGTTATCATGGATTTGGATGATCGGGCTGAGGTACCTCTAATTTTTGGGCGACCATTCCTGGCCACGTCACAAGCCATTATCGACGTGAAGGATGGTCGCCTGACGCTACGAGTGGGGGATGAAGAAGTGGTGTTTCGATTGAAAGAAGCAATGAGACACCCCATGGCATTTGATGATTCTTGCTATTTTCTTGATTCTACTGATAATGTGATATGTGATTGTGTGCAGGAAATTTGGCAAAAGGATCACCTCGCTGATTTGTTAGGGGAGGAACCTCCAGATGAAGAACTTACAGAAAAGGTAGAAGATGTTGCTGTTACACCACCAAGTGCTGGTAAACCAGCATTGTATGCCAAGAAAAAGAAAAAGAAATTATCTAAGGCTCAGACATGGTGGCAGAAGATAGAGGAAAGGAAGAAACAACAAACCTCTATACCGAAGCATACCCCTGCTAATGTCCTCAGTATTGGTGAGGCATTTTTGATTAATTCATTATCTCTTTTCATGGAATGTTGTTCTGCAGGGCGCCAAGAAAGAAGGTACGCTTTTGAGCCGTCGTGAGGTGAGAATAGGTACGTCAAGCTAGTGACGTTAAACAAGCGCTTATCGGGAGGCAACCCGATTGGTTTCATTTCTTTTTTTCTTTGTTGTGTTTTTATGTTTTTGTCGTGTTTTGAATCGAGTCCGGCATGTTCTCCTTTGTTTTAGAAGGTTTCAGGCTCAGCATGGGCTTAACACCCCCGTGTTGATTGCGGTGCAACTTACAGGTTTTCTACTTTCCATTTCTCTTTGGTAGCACGGGGGAAAGCACGGCCGTGTTGAATCCCTTAGCACGCTGCCCGTGCACGCAGCACGGACGTGCTGCATTCTTCAGTTCTATTACATTTTATTAGCACGGGCACAACACGACCGTGTTGAGGGCATGTTCGGCGCGACAGTTCGTTCCTGAGAGTTCTTCTTTTAAACACGGCCGTTCACGCCCCTTCTTCTCTTCACTTGCAAATTCTCTCTTCGGAGCTCTTGATTTCCTTGTGTTTTTCATGATTACTTGCTCGGTCATCAAGGTTTCTTGGCGTTTCCCTCTACCTCTCGGAGTGTGGGAGTGGATACTACTGATCTTCCATCTGAGTCCGACTCCGACTCCGAGAGCGCCGGGTTTTGATTTCTGTATCTTTGTTCTGTTTTTCTTTTCTGTCGTTGTACTTTGCTTTTATTTGTGTTATCTTTTGTTCTCTTTGGGTCAGTTAGAAAGGGGAGTCCCCTACTAAACTGATCTCTTTTTAGTGAGTTTCTGTTATTTCTCTTTTTATCTCTCTAATGCTTGCATGATTACCTCAGGACGTCTGAATGTCTCTCTTACTGGTTGTATCAAAAGGCTCTCCCTAAAGGGTGATCATTACACGCCCTTGTGTGACATGGAATTATTCTCGAGCACCTCTCTTTTAAATTGGTGAAAATTCCCCAACTCTTTTTCACTTTCACTTGAAATATTTTTCTTTGCCTTGCATGCTATATATTTCAACATTGAGGACAATGTTTCATTCAAGTGTGGGGGAGGGTTGTATACTTGTGTATTAATATGTTTAGATGTTGTGCATGACTTAGGACGATCTATGAAATTTTTGATTAAGAAGTGCTAAGCTAGGAGTTTTTGAGCATACTAATGCACTTTTGTTGAACTTAAAGTTTTATTTTGCTCTTACTTTGGAAACCCTAACCTGAACACTTAGCCTGTGTAGTATTGTCACTCTGTTAGAGGAAGGGCTAGTTGTAGAGCTTCTGAAACAATTAGTTTTGACTCCAAACTCAAATAATAAAATAGAATGTGAAAAGAAATTGAAAAATGAGAAAAAGTGACAATTCGGATTCCTTTTTTGGATGCCCTGTCAAATTTTGTGATAAAGATGGTAGAAAGAGCTATCACTTTAGAAAAAGCGAAAGCCGCACTTGAGTAGTCAGATCTTAGGCATCACAAATGTCATTTTTGATGACCTACCAAGTGAAATGGCTGCCTCTAGGGTGTATGAAGCTACTACCCAGTTTAGGAGTCAACGGGGAAAAAGTGAAAAGTAAGAGCTTGTACTAGACCCCCTCAAAAACAGTTTTGACATACTCCAGGAGGCGACACACACACACGGTAGTACGAAGTAAGAGTAAAATTTTTCATAAGCTTTCAATTGACTAAGACACTAGTTCTTAGAGATTCCTTAAGCTTCAGTAACTCTCTAAATTTGTTGAGATCAGAGGTCATGCACTCATCATTTTACTAGGGAATTAAGGTTGCTTGAGGACAAGCAACAATTCAAGTTTGGGGGTATTTGATGAATGCATTTCATATATACATATTTTATACCCTACGCTCATAATTATTGAGCCTTTTGGCTTTACTTCTCCCAATTCAGTGCTATTTGAGGTATTCTTAGTTTTCCATGCAAATATCAAAGTCCTGGAGCAAGAAGAAGTGATTTGGAATGATTTTAGGATCTAAAGGACTTAGAAGAAACCTCATCAAGCTCAACACGGCCTAAGCGCGCCCGTGTTGTACCCCGTGCAGATTGCAGGAGAATTCAGCCAAAGTCAGCACAGTCTGAGTTCGCTGAGCACGGTCATGCAACCCCTCAGCACGACCTAAGCACGCCCGTGTTGAACCCCGTGCAGATTACAGGAATGTGAGTTTCAGGAGTTTTATTTGGCCGTTGATGATTGTCCGCAAGCGCACGGGTCGTCAAGTAATACCTCTCACGCACGCGTGAGAGGGTCGTATTCCCTGGGGTCCCAAGAGCTTCTATTACTTCCCCCTAGACGACACAGTCTAGTCTAACTAAGATAGAGAATTAAAACAAGATAAGAAAACTAACAAAGATCACTATAAACATGTTGGACTAAGGCACACCAAATAAGCATATCAAGGAGGCAATTAGCAATGAAAGTACGAGGTCCCGAGCTAGATTCCCCTCGGGATTACTAAAGCTAGTAGAAAGCTAGAATTGCACAGGTACTGGTGGTTCTTGGCCAGGAGAATCCTAAGGTAGGGCAACCCGATGGTCACGGCAGTTGGCCCCTAATCCAGTACGAGTATTGATACGGAATTCATTCTGCCCAAATCCTCCTACGATTGCAATAAAGGCACGAGATTCTCAAATTAGGGTTAAAGCACAAACTAGGCACAACCCTAATACCGGAGGGGTACAAAATACCCGATGGTCACGGTGTATTTGTACATGTATCCCTTCAAAGCTTGGGAGTGTAAAACTAGGGCGATGGTCACGCAACCTACTATAACCTAGAAATCGATACACAGAGTTCTCATGCATACAAATACATAAAAGTACGCCAACCATGAACCACAAAACACAACAAATACCATAAATGTAAATCTAAAGCATCCATACAAAGCAAGTTCATCCCAAGGTTCACCGGATGCCCGGAGACCTTGGGAGTCTAGTTCATCATCAACAAAGGGGAAAGCAAGAAATACAATAAATACAAGACAAAACTCAAAGTAAACTCCCCTAAGATGAAGACTAGAAGGTGGTGATGAGAACTTGTCAGATCCGCGCCGGCAAGCTCCTAGATCTTCCCCTTGATAGCACAACCTCTTCTCCTCTTGATTTCCTCCTCAGATCTACCTTCTCCACTTGCCTTGAAGCCCTAGGTGAAGATGGTGGAGAATGGTGGCCAAAAGTTACCTTTCAAGATGCCCTAATGAACCTTAAAAAGGGAAATTTCGTGTGTCCTTACGGGCATAAGGTTGCCCGTAAGGCACCTAGAAACTTTCCCAGAAATTTTATCTCGGGGTGCTACAGTGCTAATACAGTATTTTACTACAGTAATCCTGCTACAGTAAAGAAAGCCCAAAAGCGACGTATTTGGTGTCGATTTCTTCATACATACGTTCTTGAGCTCATTTTGGCTTATTCAGGGCCTGCAACAAAAAATAAATAGATTTAGACCAATAAAGGGCATCAGCTCGTTAAAAAGATAATAAAATAATTCACACAATTACATATAGAATACGTATATTTAGACGTTTATCAGCCGTAATCTGCACGGCTTCAACAAGCCCGTGCTTACATCGGGAAAACATTAAAACCCCATAAACTTAGGTTTTTGGGGAAACTTTTGGAGGGCGAACTAGAGGAGGAAGAAGGGGAGAACTTTGGGGCGCCGTCCTCATCTTCACCAAGGGAATGTCGCGCATATGGTAGGCCGATCGAGAGGAGATTCCACGATATCGTAGAGCCTCTGACAACCACAAGGATGCAAGAAATTAGGGAGTTTTCAACTTCTTGTATTTCAATTTCTTTGGCAATTTCCTTGTCGTTTAATGTCATGAGGAGCTAAACTCTTAAAGGAGCCCGGGGTGGTTTGTATGACGTTGAAGCTTGAACTCGTTGTCTTTACTTGCAGTATTTATGAATGTCTTGTTCTTTGCAATAAATCTTGGTTATTGGCTATCTTGTGTGTTGTTTAGTGTTTGAATGCTTGGAAGTTTGGTTTTCTTATCTAGGCTTGTGAATCGTTATTGATAGTTGCAAGCAGTAAGATTTCAACTTAGGGTTCATCAGCGCTGTAAGCATCATTCTCATAGCATAACTAGATTTAAAACTGAAGACATCTCTGTTAAATACTGAGAAAGATCGAGTTAGTGACCGTCAGAAATCCAACCCCGGGGCCCCATCTCCTCCATCGAGTCAATCCTCACATTTCCCTTAGTGCAATCTCTTTCCTCAATCTCCTTGAATTCACCCAGAGTCAAATCCATCCTTCTTTATTTGGTTAGATATTAAGTGGAACATTAGTATTAGAAGCTACACCAGTCCCAGTGGATATGACTACCCGACCCTTCGGGTACATTTTACTACTTATACGACCCGTGCACTTGCGGACACGCAAGGGGCGTATCAGGAATATAGCTCCCTCATACGGCAGTTTGTAATTGTCGACGGTGAAGTAGCCGCTAATAAAATGATGAACGTTGGTGTCTATCTGCATTATTTCAGCACAAACGTGTTTGCACGGGGTAGCATAAACTTGCCATCTGCGCATGAGTTGGAATGGAAGCGCTCACAGATTCCTAATTTCTGACAACACTTCAGTTCAAACGAAAACGATAAATATTTAAGCAGGAACACTACTTGTTAAACGGTAACTACAAATAGAATTGTAATATTTTAAACGGAGAAGGGAATACTTAAACAGTATCACAATAAGTTACACAGAGAACTCAGGTCTTAAACGGTAAACTCATATAATTAAACATGGAATGTGATAATTAAACAATAATTAACAAATAGAACTAGATAAACATAATTGAGAAGAAACTTACAGATGACATTCTTTGTTTTCAAACGTACAACAGTTTTGCCTTTGTTATTTTGAATTCAATACATTCTTTGCCAATTTCATGTCTTCTTCCTTTATACGTCACATTATTTGGATAACATTCGATTGTAATGTTTAGGGGTTTGAAGTTTATCTAATGAAGCACTCTGTTTAAAAACATGGGTCACTTGCAATACCTACTCTGCGACATTGTCATTGCAACATCTACAAGTTAAACGGCTATGTTCTAATGAAGCACTGTCTGTATAAACGACTATGTTTCCATTTTAACATTCAGTGATTATGGTGAAATATGAATGAATTCAAAAAATGAAGTTTCTGTTTAAATTACAGATATCCGCAACGGACGTCGCTTATCTAAGATTAAAGTATGTTGCCTGCATACTATTGTTCGTTTAACGCTCGTATTTTTTAATACTTCGCATTCTTTGTAGCAATATTCAATTGTAACGTTTAAGTGTTAGTGTTGCTATTTAAAATAAAGTACTCTCTGTTTACAATACGATTCTACGTTTAGAAATTTGCTTTAACATTTAGAATGTAAGCTTCTGATGCGTCTCCGCAACAACACAACAGGGTGATGTGTGTCAACCCCTTGCATTACCGCAAGTGCACAGGTCGTCAGGTAATAAAAGTGGACCCAAAGGGTCGGGTTGTCGAACCACAGGGAACAGAAGTACTAGTAATAGCCCCTCTCTTGTTATCTAGCCTGATGAGTGTAGTGTGTGATGATCTAATGGCCAAAACTAAGAGTGTCACTACAAGTGCGCAGGAAATGAAAAGGAAAAGAGTTCTCAATCAATAAAAGTGACGTATCCGGACAATGCTACCCCTAGGATTCGGGTGTTGGATGTAGATTACAAGTGTTTCTAAATGAAAACAATGAATCGTGGGTATCCTAAGGTATAACGGCCCCTGCCTCCAGGTCGCCGATAACTAGTCCCCTACGAGGTCCCTGCGGAGAATTCTCTCGACGCCTCACACCACATATGACTGCTTCAAACTCTAGGGATCCCAAAGATATAACCAATTCCTAAAAGTAGATCTAACCCTGCCTCAAGGTGAAAGATCCCTAACCCCCTACGAGGTCCCGGCGCAGAATTCTCTCGACGCCTCACACCACATATAGTTACTTGACACTTAGGGAATATGGAGATAGGAAATATCTGTCGGAAGGGAAAGGGGACACTCCGCTATCTCACGGCTCACCCTCTCAACCCTCTTTACTCTTGGTAATTCTAAACCTAGCGGTGATCTCTCTCTTCACTAGATTGAATAAAACATGCAAGGCAATTAATAATGAAATCAAAAGCACAAACAAGCATTAAGAACTCAAGAGTAAAACTCAAACTGATAAATTCGAATAGAAACACAATGTAAATCTAATGAAAATAAGAATCCTAGGGTTTACATGTCCGAATACCCTCTAGGGGTTTAGCTCTCCATGGAGCGAGTCACAAAACAAATAATGAATTGAGAAATAAGTTCCAAAGACATAAAGAATAACCCCCCTAAATCCGTGATGATGGTCTTGATGGGTAGTTTCCACGTCTGGATTGAATCTACTCCGAAGCTAGGTCGCCGATGGCTTCCTTGATGCTATGACGGAGGAGGAA
Source organism: Dioscorea dumetorum (assembly GCA_902712375.1). Taxonomy (NCBI): domain Eukaryota; kingdom Viridiplantae; phylum Streptophyta; class Magnoliopsida; order Dioscoreales; family Dioscoreaceae; genus Dioscorea; species Dioscorea dumetorum. Next base: position 8,784,841 of record CACTHL010000128.1, on the reverse strand, counting down.
TCGATCCAAGTTGGTGAGGAAAGCTTCCCAAAGCCGTAAAGAACTCATCCCAAGCCCTAGCTGCCTTCTTTCTCGAAAGTAGCCGAAAAGATCCCTAAAAATTATCACAAGGCGGCTTTTAAAATTTGAATTCGGAGCTTTACGCGGGCATCCACACGAGCATCCACACGCCCGTGTAATGTAGCCACACGCCCGTGTGGAAATTCCACACGGGCGTGTACAGCACTTTGCTATAGTACTACTACAGTGAATTTCCCCCGAAGTCTCCCTTGGAGTCCACACGGTCGGGCACACGCTCGTGTGTTAGGGTGCGTGGCTTTTTATGCTTTAAAATCTTCAAGAACCTTCTTTTGCTTTGTACGGAAGCTGGGACATGGACGTACTACTGCCTTTGTGCCCTCTCGGTTTGTGTAATGATTTGTACTCCTCCGAAAGTTGGCAACACCCCCATGCATATGAACATAGCTTCTAATTGTGGCCTTGAAATGTGTCATCACACCCTATTTTTGCTTCTTCCTGTACTTCATGTCTCCAAAGCCCTGTTTGCACAAAAGAACACAAAACACACCTTGTTAATACTAAAACCTGATAAAAGTGATGCTCAATGCATGTAAACTGATATTATAAAATATATATAATCAAGCACTTATCAGCTTCCCGTTTGAGATTCAATTTCTCTGTTTAACTATATGTGTTACCGTGTAAGAAGTAGAGTCCCCATTTATTAATTCCATCCATGTAATAATATCTATTAGACGATGTTCCATAATTTTAGCTCCTTGTTTCAGAAATTACAGTAGTTTCATAAGTTAACAGATTAATACCCATCAGGTTTTTTATTTACAAAATGACAACTAAAAGAACATAAACTTTCACTCCGCCCTTTTCTTCTCTTTCAAAGCTTAGAGCAGCTTTTGTACACGTGTCTTTTGATTTTTTATTCCTTCAAGTTTTGCTGTTAGTTCATAGACCAGTTCTTCAAAAACCCACTCCAACTCTTCATCGCTAGAGTAATCCCCACCGCCTGAAGGCCATGCAATGGAGACTTCTAGGTTTTACAAGAAGCAGACATTTTTAAAACATTCATATGAAAATCTTACGGTTCGAAGTGCCCGCGTTGCTGTCATCGTCAGCAGCAGCAGGAACGGGGGGTGAACTCGTCTTCTCACTGATGGAAGGATAGAGGTGCTTGTACGCCACCTCAGCGGCAATGTTCTCGGCAATCTTGGCACTCTTTGCAGACTCAGTGCCATAGAATTGGGTACCATCAACCGTCACCATGGCAACGAAATCGGGGTTGTGGTCGGGGCCACCATTCTTGAGGGTGGAGTAGTCCGACGTGGGTTGGTGCGTCTTCTGGCAATACTCATTGAGAAGTGTCTTATATATTTTGTTAGATTCTGGATATATCTGGATATTTATCTTCTTCCAGACTCTTGTTTAAATATGAATCTAGGGATGCGAAGGACAACGTCTCTTTTTAGTGAAAGTAATTACTATTGGTTTTCGATGAAAGCGGTTACTGTGGCCGATGACATTTATGCCTACGTTTTGAATTCACATATCAAATTGAATTTAAGTAACTACTAATAAATTTCCACTGAAGGGTTGCATTCCACTAAAGGGTTGCAGTAATTAAGTTTTCTCGACATAATTGAATTCATTCTTTCCCAATGATGTGGCAGATTTTTCAATGTAATCGTCGAATGTCTGTAATATTTTATACTTGACTTTCTTTGTTTAACTTCGCATTGTATTGTTTAAATATCGATGACCCGGTTTAAAACGGTATTCTCACTGTTTAAAATCCGACGACGCTGTTTAAATATATGCGTCACCCGTTAAGCATAAGAGTTCGCGTTTAACATTCAGGGCCTACGTCTAAATATATGCGTCTCTGTTTACATATCAAACGTTTACACTGAAACAAATTTCTTTCCCTTAAAAAATTATTCATTTACAATGCCCAGTCGGCGACAGTTTCATTGCAAGATCTTCGATTGTGACTGGACGTATGGCAACGGCTAAAACTTGATTTTCCTTCGTCTAGGACGCCTAGGTTACCTTTTCGTCGCAGGCGGCCGCAAACGCAGATCGCGATTGTCGTCCGTAGGCCTCTCATTGTCGGGTATGGGGAATATAACTTCCTTATACGCCAGCTTGTAAGTGTCGACGTGAAGTAGCCGCTAATAAAACGATGAACGTTGGTGTCTGTCTGCGTTATTGCAGTGCAAGTGTGTTTGCACGGGATACCAGAAACTTGCTATCTGCGACATGAGCAAGTTCTACTGGCAAGATCTATATAGTTGCTGCAGTGGTCAATCACTTCGTAACGATCATCGACACAGCGACCAACATGAAGACTTCGGATGTCCTCAACAATCGTCTCAACCTTCAAATGTATGTTCGGGCATAAGTAGGTCTCCCATTTGTTCGCTTGCTCACGGCGAGTCCATAACATGCGCATCAACTTGAACCTGCACAACGAAGATCAGAAATCTTAAAGACATTTAAGTGAAGATATTGATATTTAAAAGGAAACCCATAGGCTTACACATTATTAGAATAAACTAAACGGTGATACCGAAAGTTAAACAATTAAACTGATATTTAATCAAAGGCAGTGCAATTTAAACACAAAAAAAGATATTTAAAGGATAAGGGCAAATTGTAAGCGTTACATAGAATCAAAATTCGAATACCTTATGGCGTCGACCATTTTCGTCACCGGTAAATGTTGAGCTTCTTTGATCCATGCATTGAGCGACTTCGCGACATTTGAATAATCTCGCCCCAGCGTTCACCTTTGAATAGATAATTCGACCGATGCGACATGTTCGACTTGTGAATCAACCACTGATAGGCTTCGGGTGATGCGGCTTGCAGTTTATTGACGGTGTCATCGAATTCTTTAGCCGTCGATGCCCACGCAATACGAAAGTATATTGACCAGCACCCCTCCCTTAATGCCTTCCCAAGTCTGATATTGGCTTTCATAAAATTGGCCTCCAAGTGTCAATAGCGTTCATAAGGCCCTTTGACCTGTCAGACATGAATGTAATTATCTCTTCATAATCTCCTTCGCCATATAAAGCATCACCTAACTTGGAAATGAACCACGTCCAATTGGCATCAGTCTCGTAGTCGCTAATGGCGAAGGCGACGTGGAAGAAACGATTGTTCTCATCTTTGCATGTGGCACCCAACAGAGTATCCCGATACTTTCCAAAGAGGTGGGTACCATCGAGAAACAGCAGCGGCCTGCATGCTCTCTTGAATCCCACAATGCACGCGCTGAAAGAAAAGAACGCACGTTTAAATCGCTCACCGTCTCTTTCCACAAACGCAATGCTGCCGGGGTTCGTCTCAACCACCTTATCGACGTACCAAAGCAACAAATCGTAGCTGGCGATGTCGCTACCGTCAAGGACCACCCGGGTATGTTCTTTTCCGAACCAAGCCTGCTTATATGGAATGTGGATACCATGCTCCCGCAGCATGTCCTTCTGAATGTCGATGGCATTATACAAGGGCTGGTCCTTGAGCTTCTGAATCACTCATGCGCTTACCCATTTGGTGGATGCTTTCGGGTGTGACGCCGAGCCAATTCCACCACCACAAGTGTGTAACGGGTCCATTGTTTTGATTCTGAAGGTGTTTTTATTATATTCCATTGACAACCATCGGCAGCGCATTCCACAGTGACCCGGTGTATTTCGTTCTTTACAAATTTGAAGTCAAAATTCCTTTTGATGGCAAAATTTCGAAGTGGGTCTCTGAAATGCTCAACACCTTGAAAACGTTGTCCGACATCCAACGACAACACTTTAGGTTGTTCTGACGAGGAAGGTAGGCATGTGACACCGTCAAGGTCGCCATGAGGTGGAACTGAAGCGCTCCCAAATTCTGAATTCCTACTAACACTTCAGTTCAAACGAAAACGATCAGGATTTAAGCATGAACTCCAAATGTTTAAGCGATAACTATAAATGTTAAACACTACCAGCAATATTTAAATAGCTACTCAATAATGTAAAAGCTATAGAGAATATTTAAACATTAACATAATAAATTAAATGAAGACGTCAACTTTAAACGGTAAATTAATGTTGTTAAACAGAGAAGGGGGGATTCTTAAACGATAACTAACATATACAACTAGGTAAACTTTACCATGACATGAACTTGTTTTCAGTAGGATGCGATGGCACGTCATTCGTCTCGACAACAAGATCGACTACACCGCATTTAAAGATGGAGAAAACATGACACATACGCTAGAAGTTGACTTAGTTTTCTATTGGGTAAACCTTTTTATGTCCATCAGGTGTGATAAACTTCACCCTCACACGGGAAATATCGAGACCCCATCGCTCACATATCTCGCCTAACATTGACTCCCAAGCAATCAGTGCCGTGAACATCAGCACTCGTCCCTCCCTGTTGTATCTAGCAATAGCACAAAAACTCTCTATAACATCGGGAAACCGACAAACCTCAGATCGAACAAACCAAATGAGTAGAAGAAGAAGAAGACGAAAAAAAAGATGTAATTCGCCTTCTAAACTTTATTTGACAAAAAGCAATCATGAAGGGGAAAAAAACTCACAGTTGTATGCATAAAGGTCAGACATGACATGATGTGATCGGGCGGGTTTTTTCCCACCATTTTCAAAGGGCAAATATGAAATTTCATAACAAGTACCCATTGGAAGTGACTAATAGGGGGTAGAAGGGAAGTAAGCTATAACGAAGGGGCTGTCCGGGACGTGCAAAAGTTGGAGGGGGTTTTTAGGAAGTTTTGAAATTCCCGAGGGGTGAACAGTAATTTTCCCTATTATTAATAATAATAAACCAATAACTACATGCCACATTTTTTACTTTTTTCGTATTTTTAATTACATAAATTTTTTATTAATAATTTTAAACTAATATTAAGAAATTTAGAGTGAATGAAAATAATATATTTGTGGGAATAAAAAATTTTCATATAAATCTCATACTTGTGTCCATATTAAATTGTGATAATGTTATTTTTTATTGTATGACAAATACTCGCATTATGAAAATAAAGAATTATTGAAAAAAAAGATATGATTTTTTTCAAATTAATAATGGGTATAATAGACTATTCACATGAGCCTTTTTCTATTAAAAATTATTTAATAATCTCACCCCTCCAAACCCCTCCCCCTTCTCCTCACACCCCCATCCAAACAAGTATAACTTTTTCTCACCCCTTGCTACCCCTCCAAAATCCTCAAACCAAACAAAGCCTTGATGATCCAGGACCCCCTTACGTGTTGGGTGACTCAAAGTGACCATGGGCCCTTGAGCTGTGCGCCATGTGGAATGGATATTACGCTTGTCGTTCCTCCACATTTATATTTCTTTTTCAATTTAATTTTAAATTCGTTCAAATGCACCCAATTTCAAATTAATGTGAGTTGAACTTGATCTGACAAAAATATATTGTTAAACAAACAAGAGTTTGGTTGAAAAAGGCAGAGGAGCTTGAGGTTTAACCGACTCAAGCAAGTGATTTTTTACTTTTTAAATGATACATTTTAAAAGATGAGATAGTTGAGAACTCCTGATTTTTTTAATTGGAAAAGAAATGAAACAATACTTACCCCATTGTAAGAGTTCTCAAGTAAATTATTTTACTACTAAAATTTTATAGAATACTTATTTACTTTTCTTTCTCTAAAAGTCATTGAAATTAATTGTCTTGGGGATTAAGGGAGTTGATATTTGTTTGCTAAAATGTTGATAATTATTTGTGTGCCATTAGTAATTAACATCTTCCAATGTTTTTTTGTTTATTTTCAATTCATGCCACTCGTCACTAATGTACCTTCAAACATGAATTAATTAAATCTTTTTAAATTTATGGTGTCAAACATGCAGTGCATAACAAGTACTACATGTCGTCAAAGCAACCTAAAAAGTATTATGGGTTGTTTGGTTCGGAAGTGATTTTTTGAAGTTGTGAGTTCTTGAAAGTGACAACTTCAGTGGAAGTGTGTAGTTCAGTTGGAAGTAAGGACTTCTGTGTGTTTGGTTGTTGCTGGAAGTGTCATGCCAGTAACCACTTCCAATGTTTGGTTGGTTGAAGTGAAATCTGGAAGTTGCCACTTCAGTCATTTCATGGTGTTTGGTAAAAGGTGAAATGGGCGTATGATTACCACTTCGGGAGGGGGGTATGGTTACCCCCTTTGTAATTTTTTGTGTTTAATTTTTAAAATTATTCATTAATGAATGTTTATTTATTTACATTTTCTTCAATTTTGTTTATTAAATTTGTAATTTCATGAATAAATTATAATTACTCGATAAATGTTTATTTATCTGCTCATAAAAATCGTGATATAAAGTTGGTACAATTTTGTTTATTCAATTTTTAATTTCATCATTAAATTTTAATTATTCATAAAAATCGTGATATAAAGTTCGTACAATTTTGTTTATTCAATTTTCAATTTCAACATTAAATTTTAATTATTGTGTGATTAAATTTAATTATTCGAAGGATGTTTACTTTTGTTTTTTTTTTAACGGTATCTACATTCGTTAAATTTTATTTATAGAATTTGTGATTTCATGCTTAAGTTTTAAATGCTCAATAACATGACAATATGGACATCAACAAACTTTCGCCCTGATGGAAACAACTCGATTTTTAGCCTGGAATATGAGCAGGGACCGAGGAGGGCGATTTTCCCCTGAGGATCGTGATAGGGCCAGGGATGGGGAAGAAAATTCTTTGTTGGGGCCGGGGAACACTATCACTTTAAAATGAAACCAACACTGAAATATGGAATATTGAATTCTAAAAAAAAAATATAAACACTAACACTTAATTAATTACACGTGCATTTTCCATGATAAAAACCATTAAAAAAAATTAATGAGGGTTTCAGATAATTACGTTTTTCATTCATTGTGTATCTATCTATATCAAGATATATCTCAAAGTGAAGGCTGGCCTATAAAGAAACTATGACATTCATAAAATTATACATAATACTAAAATTTGGAACACCTATGAATTATGCCAACTCCTAACTACAACCTGCATGAGATAAGTAAATTGCTTCAACTAATACCATGGACTTCAATTGGAACAATTAGAAAAAGTAAAATATTGCACAGCTGCTATTATTATTTCACAACATTGAGCAACAGTTCATACATTACAGTTGATGTACAATTGAGTTACACCAAAAAAAGTTCAATAATGATTTGGTCAACAAGATCACAACTGAGTTACATAAACAATTACAGGAGACAACATTCATGTTCTCCTCGACAACATAATTTTATCACATTCAGCTTCCTGCTAGACACATTGATCACCACTTGAACTTTTCATAGCTGCCGTCGGGGATGAAAACTTGCAAGTTACAGACAATGTGGCGAACAAAAAAAACACACTAATCAGGTTCATCAAAAGAAAGCCAGAAAACACAATAACATGGAAGATAATAGGTAAGAGAATGGTACACGATTTAATGATAACAACGGCATAAAACCAAGCAACTTATGTGCTAGATAAACCAAGCCTGCAGTGAAATTGGAAGCAAGAAATTGTATAGGAAAGATGATAAACGTCTAAAAGTACGTATTTTACATGTATGTGTTGTGTATTATTTTCATATTTTATTGTTGAATCTATGCCCTTTTCGGTCTCAATTGCTTTATCTTTGTATTTCAGGTTAGCCAGAGGCTCTGGGGATTCAACGACGAGATGGGGAACGAATTCGACATCAAAACAGCGTTTTCCAGACGGGATACTGTAGCGCAGTACTGTAGCTCATCACGGACTTCTCGGCAGAAAAGTAGAAATCCCGAGGGGTCAGCATACCGGCTGTACGCTGACCCGTTTACCCATCGGGATTTGGGTGTTTAAAGGCTTTTTAGGGCACCTTTTGAGAGGAACTTTTGCATCATCTTGGAGAGAGTTTTGGGGGAGAAAGGAGGCTAGGGTTTGGACATCACTTCCACACCATTTAGGAGGGCAAGAAGAGAGGAAATCCGAGCATTCTTCGGTGGGGAGAGCAAGATCTAGGAGGATCCACTCCAAGGGCTTCATTTCTTGGAGGTTGAAGACAACGGGAAGCCACCCCTTCGAGTGGCGTCTTCGGAAGGTTTTCTCCGGGGATTCAAGCGTCATTCGGCCTTCACCTTTTGAGGGAGTGTTACTCATGTTTATTTTAGTTATTTGCATGATTTGTTTGGTTGATTTGTTGAACATGAACAACTAAACCCCAAGGTCACCGGATGTAGGGGAACCTTGGGGGCAAAACTTGTGATGTTTTGGATTATTTGAGTTATCTATTGTATGATTGGCTTGTTGTGATCCTTGTTTGGTATTCTTGATTGTTTTGGTACATGTGCTTAATTGATGTATCAAATTCTTGCTAGCACTTTGTAGCATGACCATTGCCTTAGTGCTAGACTCCACCAAACTTGGAAGGGATTATTGTATAAATACGCCGTGACCATCGGGTATTTGTACCCCTCCATTTCTAGGGTTGAAAACTAACTAGTGTTTCCACCCTAACTTGAGGAAACCATCATTCTCCTTGCAACCGTGTGAGAGGTTGAGTGGAAGAAATTCCTTATTCAACACTTGTACCGGGTTAGGGGTCAATTGCCGTGACCATCGGGTTGACTTAAGTTTAGGTTGTCTCGGTCCAACTAGCCACATGCTTAATTTCTCGAATATCCTGCTCACTTGAGTAGCCCCCTTGGGGACCCTCATCCATTACCGTTTTCCTTCCTTGAGCATCTCCCGTGTTTTAATTTCGTCGCATTTATTTAAACAATTTCTCTTGTAGTCTGTTTCTTTTCTTTGCTAATTATTCTCTTGAAATCGAATCGGTGAGCTAAACAACAAGTGAGAAGTGAGTAAAGTAGCTCCTCGGGCCCCTTGAGAATACGACCCACTCGTGCGTGCACGAGTGGTTTATTACTTGACGACCCCGTGCGCTTGCAGGTGTTCACACTTTGTGTCGATCAAAACACACAAATAATAAAACAGTCATCAACATTGAAATTGAATACTATCACATCTGAAAGCAATACATAAACCAGCTTAGGAAAATGGATGCATGCCACAGTGAATGGAAATGTAAAATCCAGTTTATGCATTCACAACAGAATTGAAGAAGTGACTTTTTTGCATTGTTCAAGAATCAGAACAGATTTTGCATTAACATGTGAAAAAGGATACGACTTTCATGCAGGAAAAAAAGTATGGTAAAGAAGACCTAATGATTCTAGAAGAAGAATAAACAATGTATGTTTTCTTTTCCACAATCTAAATTGTATTTGCAGAAATATAATGAACATCTGGCACATTAAGATAATCAAAGTAAACTTCTGGTATTTAATATAATAAAAGTAAACATTAGAGAGCTGCTATAAATATTATGCAGTACCTCAAGATCTTGTAACTATTTAGACACCTTTTCCATTAGCTTTTCAACTTCGTCCATCTTAAAGGCAAAGTTGGCAAAATCTATCATGGCTCAGGTGACAAGGGTATCATGAACGCACCGTAATCGGCATTTATTAGTCCAATGTTTGTCACTATACCCACATCTGGTTTAAAACGAAGAAAAGGCAGCTCACCATACAAAATGGGCTGCAATGGTGGCAGTACATGCCTCCGAATTGCTGATGAGTGCATTTCATATATATATATATATATATTGCATGCTGTACCCTCATCATTATTGAATATTTTGGCTTTAATTCTCCAAGTACGGTGCTATTTGAGGTATTCTCAGTTTGTCATGCAGATATCAAAGTCCTGAAGCAAGAAGAGATGTTTTGGAATAATTTTAGAAGCTAAAGGACTTAGAAGAAATCTCATCAAGCTCAACACGGCTTGAGCACACCCGTGCAGATTGCCGGAGAATTCAGCCAAAGTCAACACAGTCTGAGTTTACTGAGCACGGTCCTGCAAACCCCAGCACGGCCTAAGCACGCTCATGCTGTTCCCCGTGCATATTACAGGAATGTGAGTTTTCTGGAGTTTTATTTGGCCGTAATCTGCACGGCTTGAAGCACGGCTTCAACACGCCCGTGCTCACATCGGGAAAACATTAAAACCCCAAAAACTTAGGTTTTTGGGGGACTTTTTGGTGGGCGAACAAGGGGAGAAGGAAGAAGAGAGCTTTGGGGGTTCGTCCTCCTCCCATTCAAGGGAATGTCATGCGTATAGTAGGCCGATCGGGAAGAGATTCCACGGCATTGTAGATCCTTTGACAACCACAAGGATGCAAGAAATTAGGGAGTTTTCAACTTCGTGTCTTTCAATTTCTTTGGCATTGTACTTCTTGTTTGTTGTCATGAGGGGCTAAACTCTTAAGGGAGCCCTGGGGTTGTTTGTATGACGTTGTAGCTTGAACTCATTATCTTTACTTGCTGTATTTATGAGTGTCTTGTTCCTTTCATTAAATCAAAGTTATTGGCTATCTTGTGTGTTGTTTAGTGCTTGATTGCTTGGTAGTTAGGTTCTCTTATTTAGGCTTGTGAATCGTTATTGATCGTTGTAAGCAGTGAGAGTTCAACTTAGGGCTCGACTGCGCTAGAAACAGCATGCTTATAGCATAACTAGGTTTAGAACTGAAGATATCTCTGATAAATACTGAGAAAGACTGAGTTAGTGAACGTCAGAAATCCAACCCCGGGGCTCCATCTCCTCCATCGAGTTAATTCTCAAGCTTCCCATAGTGCATTTGTCCCTTCCTCAGTCTCCTTGAATTCGACCCAGAGTCAAATCCATCATTTTCTGTTTGGTTAGATATTAAGCAGGACGTTAGAATTAGAAGCTATACCAGTCCCTGTGGATTCGACTACCCGACCCTACGTGTACACTTTACTGCTTGTACGACCCGTGCACTTGTGAATACGCAAGGGGCGTACCAAGTTTTTTTGGCACCGTTGCCGGGGACTGGCAACTTCTGAGAATTCGGACATTCTTAGTACTCTAACCGTTTTCATTTGCTTTTAGTTTCATTTCTTTTGTTCTTGTTTTACTTGTATTCCTTTATTTGTTCTTTTGTTTTTCTTTGTATTACTTAAGCTGTTTATTATTTTTTCTTTTGCTTTAAGCATGAAAGTTCATATCTCATTTCTTTCTTTTGGTTTTTTGTGCAGGCGCAGTGTACTTAAGTCATTTTCTTTTCAAGAGAGGAAATACCACCCATAAGATGAAAGATCTTTTGAATGCATTGAGGGGACAGGATAATCTCTATTTCAAAAAAGAAGTAAGAGATCATGATGCTGGCTGACAGCTAGTAGAACTACTTTCTCGTCTATCGAACAGAGATTATCAAAATGTCTCTTTGGAAGAAGCAGTAAGGGCTTTCAGCGAGAAAACTCAGGAGTTGTCGAGGAGTCAAATTATTGATGAGGTAGCATTGCCTGATAACCAGATGGAGTTAAAGTATAATGAGGAGGTCATGTCAGTAAATTGGTGCAACGAATCAGTGGAAAGATATAATGGTCTACACATGTTGGGAGACGAATTTACAGAGAAAAAGTCTACCCACGATTGTTTGGACAGCTTGAATTGGGAGGATCAATTATTGTACACGGTGAGTTCAGAATCTGATAAGGAACCAAGCCTCCCAACCGTGGGAATCGAAGGTGTGAAGCTTGAATTAAAGGAATTACCTGATCATTTAGAATATGCTTTCATAGAAGGAGATAAACAGTACCCAGTGATAATTTCAGCAACTCTTGATGATGAACAAAAGGAAGAACTATTACAAGTACTTACCACACACAAGAAAGCTATAGCTTGGTCAATTTCAGACATCAAGGGCATCAGTCCAGTTTTTTGCACACATAAAATCCTCATGGAGGATGAAATTAAGCCGAGGGTGCAACCACAAAGGCGATTGAATCCCAATATGAAGGAGGTGGTTAAGGCAGAGGTCAAGAAACTATTAGATGCTGGGGTTATTTACCCTATCTCAGATAGCCCTTGGGTGAGTCCGGTACAAGTAGTACCAAAAAAGGGAGGTATGATGGTGGTCCAGAATGACAAGAAAGAAGTGATACCTGCTCGCACAGTTACTGGATGGCAGGTCTGCATCGATTACCGAAAGTTGAATGATGCTACTAGAAAAGATCACTTTCCCCTTCCATTTATTGATCAAATGCTGGAGAGACTTGCAGGACACATGTATTACTGTTTCCTAGACGGGATGTCAGGGTACTTACAAATCCCCATTGCACCTGAAGATTAAGAGAAGACTACTTTCACCTGCCCCTATGGCACTTTCGCATATCGTCGCATGCCTTTTGGTTGATGTAACGCCCCTGCCACATTCCAACGTTGTATGATGTCCATTTTTGACGAGTTCATCGAAGATTTTATGGAAGTATTCATGGATGATTTTTCGGTTTTCGGCAACTCATTTGATGACTGTCTGTCCAATTTGAAGAAAGTTTTAGCTCGATGTGAAGAAACAAACCTGGTACTCAGTTGGGAAAAATATCATTTCATGGTCCAGGAGGGAATAGTGTTGGGCCACAAGATTTCACAATCAGGAATCGAAGTAGACAAAGCGAAGATCTCCACAATTGAAGGATTAGTGATTCCAACCACTGCGAAGGATATCAGAAGTTTCTTGGGTCATGTAGGGTTCTACAGGCGTTTTATTCAAGATTTTTCAAAAATGTCAGCACCCATGACCAAACTTTTGGAGAAAGATGCCCCTTTCAACTTTGGCGCAAATTGCCAAGCTGCTTTTGAATTGCTGAGACAGAAGTTAGTGGAAGCCCCAATTTTAAGGGCACCTCTTTGGGATTGCCCCTTTCAATTGATGTGTGATGCTAGTGATCGAGCTGTAGGAGTGGTACTCGAGCAGCGGTACGATAAGAAATTTCACCCAATCTCTTACGCAAGCAAAATGTTGACCTCAGCCCAAGAAAATTATACGACAACGGAGAAGGAACTGCTAGCCGTTGTTTACGCTTTCGATAAGTTCCGTCAGTATCTGGTTCTCTCTAAAGTGATAGTGTTCACTGATCATGCAGCACTGCGGTACCTGATGACTAAAACGGATGCTAAACCAAGGTTGATACGATGGATTTTACTGTTGCAGGAGTTTGATGTGGAGATACGGGATAAGAGAGGCATTGAGAATGTAGTGGCAGATCATTTATTCCGCTTAGAGATTCAAATAATACTTGGGAAAATTCTGAAATCGTAAATGATTCCTTCCCAGAAGAGCATTTATATCTCGCAGAAACGAAAGACCCTTCGGATGTTTCAGTTCCATGGTTCGCGGACATTGCGAACTATCTAGCAGAGGGACTAATCCAAGAAACTTTCTTTTATCAACAACGAAAAAAATTCCTGTCAGATGTCAAGCATTATGTTTCGGATGATCCGTATTTATATAAGCTTTTCGCGGACGAAATGGTGAGAAGGTGTGTTTCAAGAGAGGAAGGATGGCATATGTTATCACAGTGCCATGCGGGGGTGCTTGGAGTGCATTTTGGGCAGAACAGGACAGTTGATAAGGTGTTATCAGCCGGTTTCTTTTGGCCTTCGCTTTTCCGAGACACTAAGGCTATGATCGAATCTTGTGACGCTTGTCAGCGAAGTGGCAATCTGTCTAAACGGGATGAGATGAAATAGACACCAATTCAACAGTGTGAAGTTTTTGATGTGTGGGGCATTGATTTCATGGGCCCATTTCCTTTCTCAAATGGGTGTCGATACATACTGGTTACTATTGACTATGTGTCTAAATGGGTAGAGGCACAAGCGCTTCCTACTAATGATGCTAGGGTCGTTGTGAAATTTTTAAGAAAGCTGTTTGCTCGTTTTGGTTGCCCAAGAGCTATCATCAGCGATCGAGGTTCTCATTTTTGTAATGCTCAGTTCGAAAAAATCTTATTGCGACTCGGCGTCACTCATCGTATCGCTACTGCATATCATCCTCAAACGAGCGGACAAGTGGAAGTCACCAACCGGGAAATTAAACGAATTCTAGAAAAAACAGTTCAGTTCAGTAGGAAGGAGTGGGCGGACAAGTTAGACGAAGCTTTGTGGGGATACAGGACCGCATATAAAACCCCTACGGGGCACACACCATATCGGTTAGTCTATGGTAAAGCTTGCCATTTGCCAGTCGAACTGGAACATCGAGCCTATTTGGCCATTAAAAAACTGAATTTCGATCCGAAAAGGTAGGAGGTAAGAGGAAATTCCAATTAAATAAGTTAGACGAATTCAGACAGGCTGCATATGAAAATTCCGTGCATTACAAAGAACGGGTTCGGAATCTACATGACAAGCGGTTACGGATTGATAAACACTTTGAGGTTGGAGATCAAGTCTTGTTATTCAACTCCCGTCCGAAGTTGTTCCCTGGGAAATTGAAATCGCGCTAGTCAGGCCCATATCAGGTTATGTGTGTCTACCCGTATGAGGCCATCGAAATATCTCATTCTGATCATGGCACTTTCAAGGTAAACGGCACCGGTTGAAGCATTACATCAGTCCCACTGTTTTGTCCAATATTGAGGGTGTGCAGAGCATCCTGCTTCTTCCACCCACTTGAATTACAAATCAGTCAAGCTCCGGACTATAAACAAGCGCTAGTGGGAGGCAACCCATATTTTCTTTTTGTCGCCTTTCTCTTCATTTTGTAAGCACGGGGAGAACACGCCGTGTTGCTCCCCGTGCATTTTACAGGTTTTCTTTTCGTTTCTTTTTGCAGAACATCAGCACGGGCGTGCTCCACAAGAAGCACGGCCGTGCTTCTTTCTTTTTGCAGGTTCCCAGTTCCTGTTTTAAACCGTGAAATCCCTGATAACCCTAATTCTTTTTCTAGCCTTTCTCTACCGCCCTTCGCTGCTACTCCCCTTACCATTTTCAACTCTCTTCCATCATGCCCACTAAACGTGTAGCATCAAGACAGCCATCTCGCCATCCTCGACCCACACCCATCCCTAGCTTTCCTCCTTTTAGCTCAACTTTACAGAGGAAACGATTTCAGAGGCTTCTTCAACAACCTTTTGGGGATTTTCGCATGCTTGAATGGCAGGCCCTTCGGGAAGCAAATTTAGCCGACGAGATTGACCGGCTGCTCCATGTAGGATCATGGTACAAGGTTTTCTCCATTACTAAACCTGCATATCGTGAGTTAGTAGCCGAGTTTCTAGCTACATTTGAGTTGAAACGGGGACAAATTATGTGGGAGGACCCAACTGCCTTGAGATTTCAATTGCTAGGGAGGCGTTTACTATGAGCTTTACTGAATTTGCTATCTGGATGGGGTTGTACGATGAACCTTTCACTTTATCTCCGGAGTATCAATCTTTGAGGTTCTATCTTCCTCCTGGTGAAACTCAACAGGAACGTTGGCGGCGGGTGAGCTCTGATTATCTTTTGTTTCAACCAGCTCGATCTAGAGCCTCAACGCACAAATCTCCTGCATTGCGAGTCCTTCACACTCTCTTGAGTGGGACCATCACAGGCCGGGACGAGAGCACGGGCGTAATCACCAACTTTGAATTCACCTATTTGGTCAATATGTGGGATGGCATTCCATTTCATTTGGGCTATGTGCTTGCTACGGTATTCCAGCATCAGTCAAAGGATCGACGCGCGAAAGCCATTTTTGTCGGACCTTACATCACTTATTTGGCATGCCGCATGCATTTGTTGCCAGCTTAGTGGTCGGGTTCATCCTATAAATGCGCGCACCTTACGGAGTATGGGTTTGTTTCCGTCCGCGTCTTCATCAACTCAGCCGACACCTCCTCCAGAAAAATCTCGCCCGCCCAATTCGGATTCTGATTCCTCTGATGTTTCATCTGACCTTGAATTTTGCCAGTGGATGTTGCGGAATTTTCAGAAAATCATTGACCACTATCCTCCTCGCTATGCTGCTGGACCCTCTACATTCAGGAGTGTGGGAGTCGACACCACCGACCTTCCATCGGAGTCTGATTCCGATTATGAGAGAGCTGGGTTTTGATGTTCTGCTTTGTTGTTTTGTTTTGTATCTGTGTACTTTGTTTTTACTTTTGTTGTCTTTTGTTCTCCTTGAGTCAGTTAGCAAGGGGAGTCCCCTACTAAACTGATCTCTTTTCAGTGAGTTTTTGTTATTTTCTGTCTCTAATGCTTGCATGTTTACCTCAGAATTTATGAATATCTATCTTGCTGGTTGTTTCAAACGGATCCTCCCTAATTGGCGATCAACACACGTCCTTGTATGACATGGAATCCTTCTTCGACATATCTCCCTTAACTTGGTGAAAATTCCCCAACTCACTTCCCTTTTACTTGAAATCTTTTTATGTGCCTTGCATGCTAAATCGTTAAACATTGAGGACAATGTTTCATTCAAGTGTGGGGGAGGGTTTGTATATTTGTGTTTTAATATGTTTAGATGTAGTGCATGACTTAGGACGATCTTTGAAATTTTTGGTTGAGAATCGCTAAGCTAGGAGTTTTTGAGCATACTAGTGCACTTTTGTTGAACTTAAAGTTTTATTTTGCTCTTACTTTGGAAACCTTAATCTAAACACTTAGCCTTTGTTGTTTTGTCACTCTGTTAGAGGAAGGGCTAGTTGCAAGGCTTTTAAACAGTTAGTTTCTGACTCCAAACTCAAGGAATAAAATGAGAAAAGAAATAAAAGAATATTGTGACAAGTCGGATTCCTTTCAGGGATGCCCTGTCAAAATTTTATTAGAAAGATGGTAGAAAGAGCTATCACTTTAGAAAAAGCGAAAGCCGCACTTGAGTAGTCGGATTTAGGCATCACAAATGTCATTTTTGATGACCTACCAAGTGAAATGGCTGCCTCTAGGGTGTATGAAGCTACTACCCAGTTTAGGAGTCAGCAGTGAAAATTTTGAGAAGAAAGAGCTTGTAATAGACCCCCTCAAGAACAGTTTTGACATGCTCCAGGAAGCGACACACACACACGGTAGTACAGAGTAAGAGTAAAATCTTTCACAAGCTTTCAATTGACTAAGTCACTAGTTCTTAGAAACTCCTTAAGCTTCAGTAACCCTCTTAATTTGTTGAGATCAGAGGTCATGCACTCATCATTGTATTAGGGGATTAAGGTTGCTTGAGGACAAGAAACAATTCAAGTTTGGGGGTATTTGATGAGTGCATTTCATATATATATATTGCATGCTTTACCCTCATCATTATTGAATATGTTGGCTTTAATTCTCCAAGTACGGTGCTATTTGAGGTATTCTCAGTTTGCCATGCAGATATCAAAGTCCTGAAGCAAGAAGAGATGTTTTGGAATAATTTTAGAAGCTAAAGGACTTAGAAGAAATCTCATCAAGCTCAACACGGCTTGAGCACGCCCGTGCTGTACCCCGTGCAGATTGCAGAAGAATTCAGCCAAAGTCAACACAGTCTGAGTTCGCTGAGCATGGTCGTGCAAACCCTAGCACGGCCTAAGCACGCCCGTGCTGTTCCCCGTGCAGATTACAGGAATGTGAGTTTTTTGGAGTTTTATTTGGCCGTAATCTGCACGGCTTGAAGCACGGCTTGAAGCACGGCTTCAACACACCCGTGCTCACATCGGGAAAACATTAAAACCCTAAAAACTTAGGTTTTTGGGGGACTTTTTGGTGGGCGAACAAGGGGAGAAGGAAGAAGAGAGCTTTGGGGGTTCGTCCACCTCTCCATCAAGGGAATGTCATGCGTATGGTAGGACGATCGGGAGGAGATTCCACGGCATTGTAGATCTTTTGACAACCACAAGGATGCAAGAAATTAGGGAGTTTTCAACTTCTTGTCTTTCAATTTCTTTGGCATTGTACTTCTTGTTTGTTGTCATGAGGAGCTAAACTCTTAAGGGAGCCCTGGGGTTGTTTGTATGACGTTATAGCTTGAACTCATTATCTTTACTTGCAGTATTTATGAGTGTCTTGTTCCTTTCATTAAATCAAAGTTATTGGCTATCTTGTGTGTTGTTTAGTGCTTGATTGCTTGGTAGTTAGGTTCTCTTATTTAGGCTTGTGAATCGTTATTGATCGTTGTAAGCAATGAGAGTTCAACTTAGGGCTCGGCAGCGCTAGAAACGTCATGCTTATAGCATAACTAGGTTTAGAACTGAAGATATCTCTGATAAATACTGAGAAAGACTGAGTTAGTGAACCTCAAAAATCCAACCCCGGGGCTCCATCTCCTCCATCGAGTTAATTCTCAAGCTTCCCATAGTGCATTTGTCCCTTCCTCAGTCTCCTTGAATTCGACCCAGAGTAAAATCCATCATTTTCTGTTTGGTTAGATATTAAGCAGGACGTTAGTATTAGAAGCTATACTAGTCCCTGTGGATTCGACTACCCGACACTACGGGTACACTTTACTATTTATATGACCCGTGCACTTGCGGATACGCAAGGGACGTACCAATTGCCACGCCGCACATGTACATTAGTCGACCGGGAAACAAAAAACGTATTAACGAAATAAAAACCAAACCAGCCGAACATTTGTCCGACAACGTAAACAAATAACAAAAAAAGTACAGAGCACCTGCTAACTCAAACATGACAGCCAATCATAACGATCAAAATCAGATAACTTCGAAAACCATTGGAATGAAGGAAAATACACATAAAAACTGAAACATTCACAGAAAACTTCTGTATGCAACCAAACCCAACAGAAGAAAGAAACATAAAAAAACAAATAACATTGTATAATTCTTGCAAAGATACGAATGGGATGCCATATGGCTGCAATGACACATGAACAACCTATTGTCTCATTGCCCCGCCAAATCACCCATTCCCCCAATTACAAACCATTGGACCATGCCTCAATGCAGTTTTTGTATTCATCATCACCACTTCATACCACCTAAAAACACAGAAAATCATGAACAATTCAGTCCAGAAAGTGGGTCACAGGGAAAAAAATACAGACTGGCAAAAGCAAAAGTACCCAAAAAATAACAAACCTTAAACATGATATGACAGACTCCAACATAGTAGAAAATGCAAATGCAGCATGATTTAGATGCAGTTCAGAGCCATGAAAGTCCATGCAATGTTCTACATGTAGTACGTGCCAATGCATGATGCGTAACGAGGAAAAAAAAATAAGACAACATAATAGTAAATAACTGCAGAAGTTCTTTTGTCGCATGTAGATATCAACCCGTAAGGCCACCATATCCGAGAGCTCACACTATTCGCGAGAGGAACCTCTCAACCCAAAGTCGCCTAAGGTCCATATCTTTCACAATGAACCTCAGGCTTCATTCTCTGCATCTGTAAATAATCGACTGCTTCGGCCAGTTCAGATTTGTGTAATCCATCCACTTCCATCACCTTCATGTACAAAATCTGAGTCCAATGGATATGGTTCCTTATTGCGTGAGCCATTTGACCAACAACGGTTATAAGTTCACCGATCATGGCATCCTTCTTAGCCACTTTGGTTGGTCAGTGGCTCCTTTGCGTTGACGATGACGCTGGGCTATTAACAACAAGCGAGGTTGGAGTGTCGTCATCCTCGCCATCACTATGATTCAAGGCTTGAGTCGATTGAACATACTCGTTGTTGGTGTCGTCATTCTCGCATCCCTCCCCAATATCTGAGAATAAGGATGTCGCATAGGAAC
Organism: Dioscorea dumetorum; assembly: GCA_902712375.1. Classification (NCBI taxonomy): domain Eukaryota; kingdom Viridiplantae; phylum Streptophyta; class Magnoliopsida; order Dioscoreales; family Dioscoreaceae; genus Dioscorea; species Dioscorea dumetorum. The sequence continues at coordinate 8,765,197 of CACTHL010000128.1, read as the reverse complement.
CCGTGGCGCTGTCATCACCGCATATTATCCTCAGGTCGTCACAGTTCTCTATTGGCTCATTAATGAATAGTCTTGCACCTGGGTGTGCCTACAATTCAAACTAAATTGGAACATCCCACACAAAACAATTCGTCAACTGCTGATGCTTTGCAAATTACCTTGATGTTCGTCACTACTACAACTGGATCAAGAAGGATAGTTTTCGTTGCATCATCCCAACCAGCACCGCTTAGTTCTTTAGTCTTCTTAATTTCAAAATATCGGGCCTTGAAGGTTCTATAGTGAGTCTCTACATTTTCGGTGCTGAAGTCCGTTTTGAACATAATGCTCACAGTTGCCACTGCAAAAGAGAACATAACGCGCTTGAAAGACTTGTCACATTTTAGGCTTTTCTTTGCTTGTTCGACAAGAACTGGAATTAGAAAATTATCATGCTCTGGCTTCCATCGTTTGTTTGGAGTGCCACGCTTGTTGCCCATAAGTTTTGAGGGGCCACTGTTATTGCCCTCCATTTTGCTTAAAAATTCCAACGAGGGAGTAAGTCACTCATTTCAAAGGAAGCCGAAAAAAACAATAATAATAACAACACAAGGAACACATACATAGATGCATAATTTTGAAAGGAAACATGTGCGGGTAAAAGTAATTAACATAATTGTCCAACATGGCAAGTAAATAAAACATTTGTCTTGCGTTAGTCAAACAACACTATTATAAGAAGCCCATATATCATTCGCTATTTTGTCCCTTAGCTCCACCCATTGCCTATTTTACTCGCGTTGTTCCCATTATGAACGAGATTGCATTGAAAGCAACTATTCATGTAGTGTAATGCTTTCGTTCAATATCGTGTCGGCTGGATCGACACTGGCAATGTAGTTATGTAGAATGCAGCACGCAAGCACTAACTTAACCTGCGTTTTGAATGGGAAAAAAGGATGTGATGTGAGGACATTGAATCTATTCTTCAGTACTGCAAACGTGTGCTCAACCTTTGACCTCAACATGAAGTGCCTAAGGTTGAATAGTTCTTTTGCGTTTGTCGGCGGCCTTCCATTGTGTTCCTTTAAGTGATACCTAACACCTCGATATGGTGCTATGAATCCATTCAAAGTTGTAAACCCGGCGTCTACCAAGTAGTATTTTCCTATAAGATAAGTTATTGGTCAATCCATGTTCATATAACGTTGAGAACTTTTTTTTGTTGTTACCCTAACCTTCTATTATTTTGAGACCTTCAGGTTGTAGATGTGAGATTGCATCTCTCAAAACTGTAAAATCATTCGTCGATCCTTCCCATCCAGCCAGAATGTAAGTGAACTTCAGGTAAGGGTTCACTACTGCAAGCACATTTTGGGTCGGTCCTTTTCGGCCATGGAACCGAGGCAATTCATGCTGAGGGACAGAAGCATCGATGTGTATCACATCCAGTAAGCCTATACAATCCTACATTAAAAAAGGAATGAAAGGTAATATTGATTCTATTATGAAATTTATTGCATTATGTCGATTAACTGGATGTGAGCTTACTTGGTAAAAAGGGAACCAATTTGGGTTGCATGAAATTTCCGGATGGCATATGTTGGTGGGGGGATGCACAAAGTCATCGCGAATGGCACATATGGCGCGGAGGGCGTTGTTGAAGTAACGACTGATAGTTTCCCCGGGCCGAAGAAACTCAATGCGAATGGTTCAGTTTTTTAGTGTTGTGACCAACTATGTGGAGGAATATTGCTAATTGTTCTTCTACAGACACATGTTTGTTGTCTCGAAGCAAATGTTTGTCACGTATGATCGATGCCAGATGGAGAAATGGGCCTACGTCCATCCTAAGATAGTTGATACAGTAGTCGGGACCACTCCTTAAAAAAACGCTCCATGTGTTTCTTCCTAGTTATGTCTCGAAACACAGAGGGTTCCCTACATCTTGCATGCCTACTTAAGTGAGGTTCTTCGAGTAAATAACAAACGATGGTGACTATAGTTGTGAAGGCCGCTGTCAAAGGTCTCGTAAGAGCATTTAGTGCCTAGTTTTCCATCTACATGTTTAATGATTAGATATGGTCATTGGTGACGATGTCAAATTATAGATATACCACATGCATTTACATGCATGGCAAATTCTACATAAAAAAATGTCGACAAGGACAATTACAAAGAGAGCATAGGCAATGGAAACTTTGTGAAAAAATTACAATAACATAGCAACAGACCTTCACGAGGCACTCATGAGACCGGAACAGAAAAAAGTAAACACTTAAACCTAGCTCGGATGGAAGCATGCATTTTTTTAAACTGAAAAATACAGGGCAACCTGCAGTAGTATAAGAAGTCAGTAAATATAATAAAAATAAAACATAACAAGTGGCAAGTCGGGATTAGAAAACCCTTTGGTAGAGATACATCAAGAGTAAGTACATGTGGAAGAACATCAACACCAACAACAGAATTAAAAAAAAATAACGACAACGAGACCTTTACAAACTTGCATAGCATTAGAACAGAAAAAAACAAACAGCGAGCAGGTAATAGAAACCTAGTTCAAAGTTTTCACAAACATGCTTTCAAATGAAAACAATACAGATTTATTGGTGCAGAATTTGGTATAGGAAGCTGTACATTTGAGAAAAATAAATCATAACAAGTACCAAGTTAGAATTTAGAACAAAATCCAGCAATTGAAATCAAAGTTTGTACAACTCGAAAACGACATTTAAAAGAAATCCAAAACACAAGGAGGAAGTGGAGAACAAAAATAACAACTACAAAATCTAAATCAAAAGAAATACAACAGACCTTCTCAGGCACTCATGAGAGTGGAACGGAAAAAAAGTAACCCTTAAACCTAGCTCAGATGGAAGCATGCATTTTTTAAACTGAAAAATACAGGGCAACTGCAGTAGTATAAGAAGCTATAAATATAACAAAAATAAAACATAACAAGTAGCAAGTCACGATTAGAAAACCCTTCGCTAGAGATGCATCAAGAGTAAGTAAATATGGAAGAACATCGACACCAACGACAGAATTAAAAAAAAAAAAATAATGACAACGAGACCTTCACAAACTTGCATGACATTAGAACAGAAAAAAAAAAAAACAAGTGAGCAGGTAATAGAAACCTAGTTCAAAGTTTTTACAAACATGCTTTCAAATGAAAACAATATAGATTTATTGGTGCAGAATTTGGTATAGGAAGCTGTACATTTGAGTAAAATAAATCATAACAAGTACCAAGTTAGAACTTAGAACAGAATCTAGCCATCGAAATCAAAGTTTGTACAACTCAAAAACGACATGTAAAAGAAATCCAAAACACAAGGAGGAAGTGGAGAACAAAAATAACAACTACAAAATCTAAATCAAAAGAAACACAACAGACCTTCACAGGCACTCATGAGATTGGAATTGGAAAAAAGTAAACACTTAAACCTAGCTCAGATGGAAGCATGCATTTTTTTAAACTGAAAAATACAGGGGCAACTGTAGTAGTATAAGAAGCTATAAATATAACAAAAGTAAATTATAACAAATAGCATGCCAGAATTCAGAACACAAACAAGCCAAACATTGCAATAACGGAATACCAAACCATGCATCAAAACAGATTATCACAATATTAGTTCAAAAAGGGGAAGAAAAGCTAATCCAACAAAGCAGATCTTGTAGGGATACCGAGGGAGAAGAGGGAACCCTTGAGGCAAGATCAGGGGCAATAATTGCAGAGAAAGTCGGATAAGTCTATAACACAACGCATACAAATCAGATCAATGGTGATGTTTGTCGAAGGAGCACTATGCATAGAAGCAAACCCACCACTGAAGTCCAAATCTGGAGAAAAAAATAGTGTTGAACCTCAAATGTGAACAATAACGACTTTCATATAAAAAAATATTTAAGGGAAAAAACAAAACAGAAGACACCCAAAAAGAAAAGGTCGATTAGAGATACCCGCAAAAGGAGAAAGTTCGATTCTTCTGTGGAGCCGATGAAACCCAGAGATGAGGTAATAGCGCACGTTGGTGATGATAGAGGTGACGGAGGACACGATCTTGCTTCAATTTGGAAACAGAGAAGAACTTTCAGGATTGTAAAAAAAAAATTTGAAAGGAAAAAACAAATCTAAACACCAGCCCCCAAAAATAACTAATCGGCCATGGAAACCGGGGGGAGGAACATCCTTGCCTTACGTGGAGACGATGATGGCCGGAGGTGAAGCGATCGCGTCAGTCGGTGACAAATGGAGACGGCGGAGGCGGCTAGTTTCGAGATGGAGTGCAAATGAAGTGGGTGACCCTAATTTGAGGTATGACTTCAGTTAAATGGGGGAAAAAAAGGGGAAGTCCCCACTTCGGCCATTTTTTGCTGAAGTGAGATGGTGAAGTGGGGGTGGGCTGGAAGTGTCCCATCACCCACTTCGGCCCGAAAATCCGTTAAACAAACATGAGGAACTCGGCTGGAAGTGACCACTTCAGGCACTTCAGCACAGTTTGAAGCAAAATAAACGGCTCCTTAATATCTAGGCTGATATGACTAGGTTAGATTTTTATACCAAGCAAGCATACCAATCTCTTAAGATTGGCATAGCATAAACCTTGCCTTCTTTGGGCTCATGCTATGTTGGGCAAAAAGAATTCTAAATTTTTATTAATAGTTAACAGACAATAAATAATTGTCGATTTCAAAATAATTTAATTATGTTGAAATGTAAACTACTACAAGCAAGCATAGTAGTTTATTTTAAAAACAAAATACCAAAAAGGTATGTTTATATAATTAATTCTTCAGAAAGTTTTAATTTTCAAATTCTTTTAATTTTAGACGAAAGTAATTGCTCCACTACAACTATTTTTTTACCAAAATTTATTGATAGGGATGGCAAAACACAACCCGCCCTGTGGTTTCCAATCCGATCCGCCCCAATGGGGTAGTTTTTTTTGTTGAAAATCGGGGAATAGGGCCGGGCGGGGCGAGACAGTTTTGGTTTTACCTTACCCCGCCCAGCCCCGTCCCGTTAAAAATTTTCATATATACCCCTATATATTAATATATACATATAATTTAAAATTTTTTAATTTATAAATCAAAATAAATAAGATTATATTCACTTAGTTGTTTGTATTCTCTCTCTAATGTAGCTACTAGTATTATGCCCTACTTAGATTTGAATTATATCTTTAACATTCAGCCAATCTTTAAATACATGAACAACTCAGATATCAATGGAGTTAAAATAAAGAAATTACATGAAATTAACAAGAGCACTAAAATTATGAGTATATCTACATTTTGCAACATAAAAAAAAGAAATATTAAATAAAAACCTCATTGATAAAATATTATTGGTTAATAGTCATAAAGTTTGTAGGATAATAAGCATGGGAAACAAATTGATGCACTATAAAAGTTTGGAATAATTCTTTTATCATGTTTCTCTAATTACCTAGTCAAAAAACAAATAAAAAAGGCGTCTTTACAGTCATATGCATACTATAACATAAGTTGAAATTCAATGTCCTTGACTTCAATGATAAAGTTTTTATGTGCTCTGAAATACGAAATCTTCAAAATTGTTTCTTTGCTTTGAAGAATTTCAAACAAATAAAATGCTTCCAATTCTTTAAATATAAAAATCAATTATTTGAAATACTTTTTTACACATATTTTAAATATGGCATGTACATATAATATAAAACTATGGAAGTTTGGTTTCAAATGTGTTTTAAAATCTTAATCTCACTAGCATTATTGGAATCATTGTTAGAAGTAGTATACCAAATCGCATTTTCTAGTTTGCAACCATAAATAGTATTGATTATGTAGAAATTTAGAGGAAATATTCTCCAAACCACAAAGCAAATTTTCTTGTAATGTTTATAAAGTGAAAAAATTGGCAAATTTTCATAGCATTGAGGTCATTTAAAAGTCATAACAAAATCCTTCATGAATTATGATGCAGAAGAAAAAACTTGATACGTTGTACTATCATACCAATAGGCATGGTGTGATCCTCACCCACACATCTAGATTTGAGTGCCCAACCATCTAACTATCGAGATTCAATCCATGTAGCAAGGCTCACTCACCATCTAACAACGAGAAGGAAATTCCACTAGTAGTGAAAGTTCACTTAGCCATTGAAAGCAGAGAATAAATTGCCCCAGAGATAGTAAAATCTTTATGGCCATCCCATTAAGGAAATTTGAATCATTAAAAGATGGAAAAACCCAAGTCGATGAACCCAAAGGATGATAAGAAAAATCATCATAAACATCCAGAAAAAAAGAGAAAACAATATGAAAGCCCACCGCAACATCGATCTTCTATGGTTTTCTTCATCCTTCCTTCTTTCTCATTCTGGAGATCAACTGCGATTTAACTTAAGTATTAGATCATCACTGCAATCAAGGTCCAAAATGTCATCAGTTTATATCTTTTTGAATGTGTGGCATTTTTTAAAGTATTTAAGGTTTTATATTTCTTTGGGATTACTTTCATTAGTTGGATGACAGTGAAAAGTTTTTATGTGATTTATTTGAAAATTTTCAGTTTTTATAAGAATTGTCAGCGCAAAATTTGCCAAGAGCGATAAAATATTAATTTTGCATTTTTTATTATAATTCCTCTACTGTAGAAATTTGGACATCTTATTGTACTATAGTGGCTACTATAGCTTCAAAAAGTTTGTCGTGATTTCAGTAAGCTTGGAGGATAAGTTTGAGAGATAAGGTTTAGCAAATTACCCATCAAGACCATCATCACGGATTTAGGGGGGTTATTCTTTATGTCTTTGGAACTTTATTCTCAAATTATTATTCGTTTTGTGACTCGCTCCATGGGGAGCTAAACCCCTAGAGGGTATTCGGACATGTAAACCCTAGGATTCTTATTTTCATTAGATTTACATTGTGTTTCTATTCGAATTTATCAGTTTGAGTTTTACTCTTGAGTTCTTAATGCTTGTTTGTGCTTTTGATTTCATTATTAATTGCCTTGCATGTTTTATTCAATCTAGTGAAGAGAGAGATCACCGCTAGGTTTAGAATTACCAAGAGTAAAGAGGGTCGAGAGGGTGAGCCGTGAGATAGCGGAGTGTCCCCTTTCCCTTCCGACAGATATTTCCTATCTCCATATTCCCTAAGTGTCAAGCAACCATATGTGGTGTGAGGCATCGAGAGAATTCTCCGCCGGGACCTCGTAGGGGGTTAGGGATCTTTCACCTGGAGGCAGGGTTAGATCTACTTTTAGGAATTGGTTATATCTTTGGGATCCCTAGAGTTTGAAGCAGTCATATGTGGTGTGAGGCGTCGAGAGAATTCTCCGCAGGGACCTCGTAGGGGACTAGTTATCGGCGACCTGGAGGCAGGGGCCGTTATACCTTTGGATACCCACGACTCATTGTTTTCGTTTAGAAACACTTGTAATCTACATCCAACACCCGAATCCTAGGGGGAGCATTGTCCGGATATCTCACTTCTATTGATTGAGAACTCTTTTCCTTTATTTCCTGCGCACTTGTGGTGACACTCTTAGTGTTGGCCATTAGATCATCACACACTACATTCATTAGGCTAGATAACAAAAGATGGGCTATTACTAGTACTTCTGTTCCCTGTGGTTCGACAACCCGACCCTTTGGGTCCACTTTTATTACTTGACGACCCGTGTACTTGCGGTAACGCAAGGGGTTGACACACATCACCCTGTTGTGTTGTTGCGGAGACGCATCAGTCAACAACCAAAAACAAGAAAACACAAAAACAAAACAAACCAAACAAAAGAAAAAAAAAGAAAACCAAAGAAAAAGATAAGGCTAAATCAACTAGCTTAAAGCTTTCCAAATATCCCTCGGTGTTCCCCGGCAACGGCGCCAAAAACTTGATCGACACAAAGTGTGAACACCTGCAAGCGCACGGGGTCGTCAAGTAATAAACCACTCGTGCACGCACGAGTGGGTCGTATTCCCAAGGGGCCTGAGGATCTACTTTACTCACTCCTTGCTTGTTGTTTAGCTCACCAATTCGATTTCAAGAGACTAAATAGGAAAGAAAATAAACAAAGTACAAGAGAAATTGTTTAAAAAAATGCAACGAAATTAAAACACGGGAGATGCTCAAGGAGGGAAAACGGCCATGGATGAGGATATCCAATGGGGCTACTTAAGTGAGTAGGATATTTGAGAAATTAAACACGTGGCTAGTTAGACCGAGAAAATCTAAACTTACGTCAACCCGATGGTCATGGCAATTGACCCCTAACCCGGTACAAGAGTTGAATAAGGAAATTCTTCCACTCAACCTCTCACACGGTTGCAAGTAGAATGATGGTTTCCTCAAGTTAAGGTAGAAACACTAGTTAGTTTTCAACCCTAGAAATGGCGGGGTACAAATACCCGATGGTCACGGCGTATTTATACAATAATCTCTTCCAAGTTTGGTGGAGTCTAGCACTAAGGCAATGGTCATGCTACAATGTGCTACCAAGAATTTGATACATCAGTTAATCACATGTACCAAAACAATCAAGAACACCAAAAAAGGATCACAACAAGCCAATCATGCAATAGATAACTCAAATATTCCAAAACATCACAAGTTTGCCCCCAAGGTTCCCCTACATCCGGTGACCTTGGGGTTTAGTTGTTCATGTTCAACAAATCAACCAAACAATCCATGCAAATAACTAAAATAAACATGAGGAACACTCCCTCAAAAGGTGAAGGCCGAATGACGCTTGAATCGCCAGAGAAAACCTTCCGAAGTCGCCACTCGAAAGGGTGGCTTCCCGTTGTCTTCAACCTCCAAGCAATGAAGCTCTTGAAGTGGATCCTCCTTGATCTTGCTCTCCCCACCGAAGAATGCTCAGATTTCCTCTCCTTTTGCCCTCCAAAATTGGGTGGAAGTGGTGTCCAAACCCTAGCCTCCCTTCTCCCCCAAATCCCGATGGGTAAATGGGTCAGCATATAGCCGGTATGCTGACCCCTCGGGATTTCTACATTTCTGCCGAGAAGTCCGTGATAAGCTACAGTACTGTGCTACAGTAATCCCGGGCTCGAAAATAATTTTTGATGCCGAATTCATCCCCAATAGCGTCGTCGAGTCTCCCATGGCTTCTGACTGACCTGAAATACAAAGATGAAGTAATTTAGACCAAAAGGGCATAGATTCAACAATAAAATGTGAAAATAATACACAACACATACATGCAAAATACGTACTTTTAGACGTTTATCAATTGGTCTTTTAAAGCCATTTTTTGGGCTTCCATACTGGCAGCCATACGGGCTACAGTAATCTTGCTACAGTATCCTTCTACATTACTACTACAGTAATGAAACTTGAAAATATAGTGTTCTATACGGATTCCTTCCTAAATACGTTCTTGAGCTCATTTTGGCTTTTTAAAGGCCTGTAACACAAATAAAACCAATTTAAATGCGAAACGTGCATCAACTCATCAAAATACATTCAAAATAGTACAAGAATAATAGCTATAAATACCTACATTTAGACACTTATTATAACATCGCCACAGCTAAGCGTTTGCTTGTCCTCAAGCAAACAAAAATCATAAAGAGTCAGGAAAAGATGATAAGTGGCTAAATGTAAAACCTCAAGCTCAGAGTGTGGAGAATCTCAAAAGCATAAAGTGAAAAGGATTTAAGACAATGAGTTGTATCAAAAGAAACCAAATAAAGATAGTCCTATTCCATCTAGAGTGTTCCCGTGAGTGTATGAATCTCCTATCTCGCCCTCTTTACCATAGATCAGTCTAGGGGTCCATTCACCCCACACATAATGATTATTGGTCTAAGGAATGCTAAGAACACTCTCAATGGTCCACTAAGATCCTTTCGATTCCTATAGTCAACTCCAGCCTCATTCTAATTATTATAGACAATCCTAGAGATCAATAGGATTTTTTTTTAAGAGACTAACGTAGACTGTACATTATCTTTTGACTGGGTGCACATGCTGTTTAGGCACCAGAGCGCCCATCTACTCAATTTATTACATATCTGCATAACCGCATTCATGCTTCATTAGCTGTTGCCTTAAGGTGCACTCTGGTTAGGAGCCTGTCCCCTGAGCTACTTAGTCATTGAGAGCAGCGAAATACTGTCTTTTGACTTATTTCTATTTACAACCTATATCATGTCTCCTAGTATAGTCTACATGTCATGATGTTACTAAAACTAGTGTCATAAGAATTAAAAGTTCTTAAAGGCCCTTTGAAAGTAGCCCTTAACAAACTAAGACTGGTATCAACACGATGGGTTGGTAAGAGTGTGCGAGATGGAAGTCTAGTGACAAAGTCTGTGGGTTGCACTAGAGATAAAACATGACTTCCAAGTAAGTATAAAAGTAAATTACAACTCATATCTATCATTCTTTCATACTAGGAAATTCTCAATAAGATGATCATAGCTATCATAGGTAAATTTTGCATGCAAATGTATGAAATACCCCATCCCCACACCTAGAGTCGTGCATTGTCCTCAATGCAATAAATCAGCAGCCCATGGTGAACAAAAATGACAAAGTAATGCATGGAAGGGGTATACAGAAACTTCCCCAGTTCATCCATGATGATACGTGCTTTATAACTCAAACATGGGGTAGGGCCGGTACTAGGTGATGACGCCGGCCTCGAGGAGGATGATGGGGGTGCATATCTTGCCCTAGAATCTCTGCAAGGATAGTAGGGCTCATCACATCTCAAAATTTTAATAAAAGAGGGAGTATTCACTAAAAGAAATAACCTAAACAAAAATATGAAAACAAAAGTCCATGCAAGTCTTTAAGACAATGAAGAAGTTATTCGTCTATACGCCTTGTCGGCGTCATGGATGTGGTGGGCACTAAGGCTCATGCTCGGCATGTCTACAAATACAAAGCACATGATTAATCCGAACAAAATGAAAACAAGGGTTTTAGGGCTCTCACTATATCATAAAACCAAAAAAAATTAGATGCCCTAAAACATTTTTGCAAGAGTTCCCCTTGTACATGGAGCTTTGGAAATTTTACAAACATAGCTCAAAGCTCATAAAATTCATATAATAACGCACATCCATTCATTCAATCATGATGTTTGCATCACCTAAGCATGAAAAACCAAGATGAAAAATGAAGTTGGGGGCAAACCTTGATTTAGGGCTTCAAAGTCCAAGTCCATGATAATCGGCGAAAAAGACTGTAGAAGTTCGAATAAATAGCAAAATCGAAGTTGCTAGAGGTAGGAGAGGGGTTTAGAGGAGGAAAAATGAAGAAAATGGCGGGAAAACAAAGAATTATAGAGGGAAAGTGGAGAAGGAGAAAAGGGAGAAGAAAGGGAACAAGAGGGGAGAGAAAGGAGGGCAGGCACTTAACAGGCTTGTGGGGGCCCATGCTGGCGCATGGGCGCCCGCAAGCCTCCCAGCCCACAAGGCAGGCAGCCTCACGGGCTGCCTTTCGGGCGCATGGGCACCCAACTTGCGAGGCTGGACCTCTCACGGCCTTCCACGCGGGCGCGATGGCGCCCACAAAGCTCCCTAGACACTTTGCCATGCTTTTTGTGGGTGTTTAGACGCCCGTAAGGTCTTGAAAATTCAAAATTTCGGCATGGTCTCCCTTGCAACTTCAAGAAAAAATGGATATACAACATTTTAACGCCGAAATATACAATTAAAGACACTTGAGCTACACCGAATAAATGAACGAACACTAGGAATTTAAGTCAATCATGGATTCATAAACACAACACAAGTATGAAAACAAACATCGCAAACACAACAAACAACACGAGTACGAAAAAATTAAAACACGAAGAATTTAAAACTTGGGTTGCCTCCCAAGAAACGTTTGTTTAACGTCACTAGCTCGATGAACCTTTTTCTTAACTCAGGGTGGCTTGAAAATGGTGTGCTCCTCACAATTACCTGTAGCATAACCACCTCTAAGGAAAAAGAAAATTACCTGCCGGGAGGGTGCCAATGTGGAGGATATGCATGAAGTACTTTTTGGCCTCCACGGGAAAAGCTTCGGTCGGGCATTATGCAATTCAACTTGGGAGGGTTTTTAAATGGCTTCAGTCACCTCCCCTCTTCTTCCTTAGCCTAGACTAATCTTCTAGCAAGAGACCCAGAAAAATATTTGGGCCTCCACTGAAATAGCTTGGGTTGAGAACTGTTTAAGCATGGTGTGTGTTGATCATTAAATGGATTTAACATCTTGCACAGGTATTCTCGCTCAACCCTTACGGGAAATTTCTGAAATGCTCACAAAAGTAATTTGATCCTCCATGGGAAAATATTTGGCTGGGAATTGCCTAGGCTGGGTACAGGTGGGTTTTTAGATGGCATTACCTCCTTACCCACATTTTCAGCGATTTTAGACAGTTCCCGCTTGTGCTCGGCATAAGGAATACTTTTTATGCAAAGGGATCGCTCAGGTGATGCTGGTGTTACTTCTTCTACATTTTGGTCATCTAATACACCACAATCATTTTCCACCTCATTTTCAGCATTGCACTCTCTGATTGCTTCCCCGCAAGTGTGCAGGATCGCCAAGTAATACCTTGTGCGAAAACACAGGGATCGTATTCCACGGGGCTAAGGATCTCCTATTACTCCTTCTCGAGCTATTATCTAGCCTAAGATCTCAAGTGATGGAATTTACTCTACTAGGTGCGATTAAAATTTAAAACAAGATTAAGAACAAATTGGAGAGAACAAACAATAAGCAAGCAAGAAACTCAATGTAATGCAAAGGCCTATGGATGTGGATCCCCTTGAGGGGTTATCATGAAACATGGATGATGAACAAAAGATGCAAGGATAAAATGGACCATGAGATTCCAAGATTAGAACAACCCCAATTTCTCAGCGATTGAACCCTAATCCCATACGAACATAGATAGGAATTTCTTCCAAATCCACATTCCTACGATTGCAATAAGTACGAGAAAATCTCACTTAGGAGTAAACCTACTACATGGAGGGCTACCAAACACCCGATTTCTCGGCGTGATGATACAAGTGTCCCCTTCTAATCCATTCATGATCTAATACATGCGAGCAAGTCACATCTACATGCATCACTCATAAAAGAGCTACGGATTTCTCCATAGTGTAGCACTTAGCATGAAAACAAAGGATTAGATCTCAAAATTACCCAAGCATGAAATTAGCAAACAATCATCCAAAATACATGATAGAACCCCCTAAGGACTTCAATCAGTACAGCTCTAGATGCTAATCACTCCACTTACAAAGAATACTAAGTCTTAAACTACTAAATGCTACTTCAATGGCCAAGTAAAATCCTTCTAATTCTAAAGCTTGAAACTAGATCCAATTTCAACTCAAAACCTTTGGTAGATACTCAAAAAGATCACTAGGGTTTTATTTTCATTTCATTTTTTTTTTCGAGTCCGACTAACGTAGACTGCACCAACATCATTTTGAAATCTTTTTGGAGGGTGCACATGCTGGTTAGGCACAAGAGCCACCTAACTACTCGATTACAGTCTACATAGACGCATTCATGCTTCAGAAGCAGAGGAATACTGACATAGACTCTTTTTTTTTCACATTTACCCTAGATCACATCTTCAGAGTATACTACATGACACAAAACTAGGATTAGCTCAACAAGACTTAGAAGTTCTTAAGAGTCCATTGGAGGATAGAACTTAGTGTTCTAAGGCCAAGTACTCAAAGTAGTGTGTTACGCATACAAGAGAGTTAGAGTAGTCACATTGGCTATTCCTAGGGCATCAACAAAAAAATTCAGTGCACATGACAATACTAGGGGTAAAACAGGATTCAATAAAGCATAGAAACAAGTAACTCACATCAATCATTAATCCAAGCTAAAAGAATCTTATAAGATTGAACAAAGCCATCATAGGTAACACTAGCATGTAACAAATGGTCCTAAAACATGAAATACACCCATCCCCACACTTAGTGTTGTGCATTGCCCTCAATGTACACTAATCATGAAAAACATGGCAAATCGTTAATGAAAATAAAAGAGGAGGGTGAAAATGAACTTCCCTGGTTACTCTTGTGGGTGTGGGGAGTTGAGACTCGACAAAAAGTGTGGTGAGCAACACATGTCTCGTCCGACCTCCATTAAAAATTAGGAAGGCTCACCAAATTCCCTCAATGCCCTGTGAGGCAAAAAGGGGACATCATCATTCCACAAAAACTTACAAAGGAGAGATGGGAAGTAATCATGCCAAAGCTCAAACAAAACACAAAGAGAACACACAAACTAGAAAATAAAGTCTAAACAAACAAAACAAAAAAAAATAAAGTGTTCATGCTCATCCTTGTCCTTAGAATTAAGTCTCTAATCACAAAATGACATCTTGTTTCATGGGGTCACCCCGTATGGTGTAAATATCACTCCATGGTTGCTTGTCAATTTCTTCATCCCTAAAATTCCTACAAACCATGAAAAACCCAATCAAGCATAGAGGAATGCAATATGATTCAAAATGTAGTGTAAGAGATGAAGAAACAACGAAAAATATGATGTATAGTGTCCATATGGCCGTATGGGGGCCGTATAGGTACTGTTCATTTCGACAGAACCTCCCCAAAAACATGAAAATCGAAAAATTTTTACATAAATTCAAGGGAAACTCCATCCATAACAATCACACCATCCAAACCAAGCAAAATGCTAAAGAAATTCCACACAAAAGCTCCAAGAATGCCCAAGAAATGAATAAGATAAAACTAGGGCATTGAAAAAGCATACCGACGAAATCTTGAGAAAACAAGCGTTAAACTTGAGGAAAACTACTAGATCGACGTCTCAAATGGATGAGGAGAAGTTTTAGGAGAAAAAATGAGAAGATTTGGCCAAGAAATGAGGTTGAAAGAAGAGAGAAAATCGGTGGAGGGTGAGAGGAATGAGAGAAAGGAAGGGAGAGTGTAAAGATGATGGTTTAAAAAGGGGGGGGGGGACCGTGGCATACCGCCCCCATACTACCCCGTATGGAGGGCCATATGGGCCAAGAGGGATATTCAAGGAAGGTCGTACCGCTCACCGATTTGTTGAAGAAGGACCAGCCGTGGGGCTGGGCGGAGAGGCAACAGGCTGCATTTGACAAGATCAAGAGTGCAATTGCAAGTGAACCAGTCTTAGCATTGCCCAACTTCGAAGAACCTTTTGAGGTCCACACCGATGCGTCAGACAAGGCCGTTGGCGGTGTCCTTGTTCAGAACGTGCATCCGGTGGCGTTCGAGAGTTAGAAGTTGAAAGACGCGGAGCAGTGCTATTTGGCGCATGAGCGGGAGATGCTCGCCGTTGTTCATTGCTTACAGGTATGGAGAGTGTACCTTCTGGGCACTAGGTTTCTTGTCAAAACAGATAATATTGCCAATACATTCTTTGCTACTCAAAAGAAGCTGTCGGCTAGACAAGTTCGTTGGCAAGAGTTCTTGCAGGAATATGACTTTGAATGGCAGCACAAACCGGGGAGACACAACCAGGTGGCGGATGCGTTGAGTCGCAAGCAGATGGTTGAGTACGTGGCTGCGTTGGCGCAAGTGGAGAATGACTTGCAAAGTCGTATCGAGGAGGTAGCAAAGACGGACAGTCAGTATTTGAAGCTGATCAAAGATGTCCAAGACGGAGTCGTGCGCAAGTACTGGGTGGAGAATGGGCTTCTCTACGCCAAAGACGACAGACTCTATGTGCCGAAAGGAGGGAAGATTCGGCAGGAGCTCTTGAGGGAGCATCATGATGTTCCATGGGCGGGACATCTCGGTCGTGAGCGAATGAAGGCCTTGCTCACAAGACATTATTATTGGCCGGATATGGGCGAAGACATTGAAGCATATGTGAAGACGTGTTTCGTGTGCCAACAAGACAAGTCGGAAAGAAGACGGGAGGCCGGTCTTCTCCAGCCGTTGAGTATTCCGGAAAGGCCATGGGCATCAATTTCCATGGACTTTATCTCCGGATTTCCTAAGGTGGAAGGGATGCCGACAGTGATGGTGGTCGTGGACCGATTTACAAAGTATGCGGTATTCATACCCGCACCGGTAGTTTGTTCGGCAGAAGTGGCTGCTGAGCTGTTCCTGAAGCATGTGGTGAAGCACTTTGGGGTACCGGAAGACATCATAAGCGATCGAGATGCTCGCTTTACTGGACGGTTCTGGACGGCGTTGTTCGGGTTGTTGGGCACAGAGTTGAAGTTTTCAACAGCAAATCATCCGCAGACGGATGGACAGACGGAGAGGATCAATGCTCTGTTGGAAGAGTATCTCCGACACTATGTTTCAGCTTCGCAGAAGAATTGGCTAAGTCTGATTGATGTGGCGCAGTTTAGCTACAATCTTCATTGGTCTTCATCAACGGAGAAGAGTCCGTTTGAGCTTGTATACGGACACCAACCTATTACTCCTTCAGAGGTGGCGAAGAGGAGGACAGGAGGAAAATGTCATGCC
This sequence comes from Dioscorea dumetorum, assembly GCA_902712375.1. Classification (NCBI taxonomy): domain Eukaryota; kingdom Viridiplantae; phylum Streptophyta; class Magnoliopsida; order Dioscoreales; family Dioscoreaceae; genus Dioscorea; species Dioscorea dumetorum. The sequence goes on along the minus strand of CACTHL010000128.1, from coordinate 8,748,747 downwards.
GCGTATCATTTTGCTATTGATCGGCAAGAGATGATGGAGAGTGCTCGGGATAGCCTCGCCAAGGCGGCTCGCCGTATGAAGAAGTATGCAGATCAAGGGAGACATCCTTTGGAGTTCCAAGTAGGGGACAAAGTTTGGTTGAAGCTCACTCCACAGGTGTGGAAGAAGTTACAACGGAAGGATGTACACAAAAGCTTAATCGCGAGGTATGATGGGCCTTTTGTTATTGTCCAGCGGCTGGGCAACGTGGCATATCGTTTGGATCTCCCCGATCGGCTGAAACTCCATCCAACGTTTCATGTGAGTTTCTTGAAGCCATGCCACGAGGACCCCAAGGATCCATCGAGGGCGAAGAAGAGTCGGGCTCCGCCGACTATTCACAAGGAGTTCAGCAGGGTGGCTGAGCGGATCCTAGACCGAAGAGTAGAAGGCCAAAGCAAGAAGAACCGCAGGGTGTTCTTCTTTGTCCAATGGAAGGACTTGCCTATGTCAGAGGCAAGCTGGGAGCGCGATACTACTCTTTGGCAGTTCGAGGAGTTGGTGGAAGACTTCTTGAGTTCGAGACCGACGAGGACATCGGGTTCAACTAGTGGGGGTGGTTTGTTAGGGTTGATGACCTTACACTTGGTCAGCGGGCATACAGTATCACATAGACCAATCCACGAGGGCGCACAGCTGCGTGGATTTGGTAGCGCGCGCAGGTGGCGCGGCGCTAGTGTTGTGTCCAGACCAAGGGCGGGTGAAATACCCCGCATGATCATGGGCTGAGACCGTGAGACGCGCGCGCGCTGGACCGTGGCCGGGAGCGTTGCCGAGCCAGGGGCGAGGATGGCACGCGGTATTACCGCGCGTGACCGGTACAGCTGCGCGCTGTGACCAAGGGTGGCTGGTTAAAGCTACAGTCGAGTCAGAGGACACTGCAAGCTAAGTGAAGTCAGGGAATTCACGCCAGACCGGTATTGGGCATGGGGCTCAATCAACCTTGGATTTCGGGTAGCTCTTGTAATAGGGTCAAATGTGTCTTTGGGAGAAGACAAGGCCACTTGGTGTTGGTTTTGGCCATGGTTGTAAACATTTCTCAATCTAAGAGAGTTTTATGTTTTTCTCTCTCAAAATGGGTTTCATTGTGTCGTGTTTCTCGTACCGAGGGGTTTTCCGGATTTGCTCGCTTCTTCTTATTTTCGCTGTGCTTTGTAATGCAAACAGGATTCACTAACTGTTCTTGCAAGGAAAGGCTGACCTGTCGCTATGGTGCATGTCAGGTGCCGCACGGCCGAAGGTGATCGGTTGAGGCCGTGACACTGGGTAGTATGGAAATCTGGGCAGATAAGTTCAAATCATTACGCTGCTACAGTACATACGGCCCCCATACTGGGTAGTATGGGGGTAGTATGAAATTCCTGTTTTCGTCTCTTTTTGCCTAAATGATATCTTCTTGTTCTCCATGGCTTCCTTATGCTCTACAAAGCAAATAATAGACGATTAAGAGCAAAATAGGCATCAAACCTCACAAAATACATGCAAAGTGAATACGATATATATATGAAAAGCAACTACATTTAGACACTTATCACTCTCCCTTATCACAATTATTTCTAAATGGGACTTCCCATTTTGGCTCACGATTATTAGCATTCTTGAGAAGCACTTCAACTTGGTTCTCCAGCTTGTGAAGGGATACTTGTATAGTCAAAGCTGTGGCGTTAAGGCTTGCAATTTGGGCATATACGGCTTCATATTGTCTTTCTGTATGCACCGTGTGATGAGCGCATTTCATATATATGTATTGCATGCTTTACCCTCATCATTATTGAATATTTTGGCTGTAATTCTCCAAGTACAGTGCTATTTGAGGTATTCATTGTTTGTCATGCAGATATCAAAGCCCTGAAGCAAGAAGAGATGTTTTGGAATAATTTTAGAAGCTAAAGGACTTAGAAGAAATCTCATCAAGCTCAACACGGCTTGAGCACACCCGTGCAGATTGCCGGAGCATTCAGCCAAATTCAACACAGTCTGAGTTTACTGAGCACGGTCCTGCAAACCCCAGCACGGCCTAAGCACGCTCATGCTGTTCCCCGTGCATATTACAGGAATGTGAGTTTTCTGGAGTTTTATTTGGCCGTAATCTGCACGGCTTGAAGCACGGCTTCAACACGCCCGTGCTCACATCGGGAAAACATTAAAACCCCAAAAACTTAGGTTTTTGGGGGACTTTTTGGTGGGCGAACAAGGGGAGAAGGAAGAAGAGAGCTTTGGGGGTTCGTCCTCCTCCCCATCAAGGGAATGTCATGCGTATAGTAGGCCGATCGGGAAGAGATTCCACGGCATTGAAGATCCTTTGATAACCACAAGGATGCAAGAAATTAGGGAGTTTTCAACTTCGTGTCTTTCAATTTCTTTGGCATTGTACTTCTTGTTTGTTGTCATGAGGGGCTAAACTCTTAAGGGAGCCCTGGGGTTGTTTGTATGACGTTGTAGCTTGAACTCATTATCTTTACTTGCTGTATTTATGAGTGTCTTGTTCCTTTCATTAAATCAAAGTTATTGGCTATCTTGTGTGTTGTTTAGTACTTGATTGCTTGGTAGTTAGGTTCTCTTATTTAGGCTTGTGAATCGTTATTGATCGTTGTAAGCAGTGAGAGTTCAAGTTAGGGCTCGACTGCGCTAGAAACAGCATGCTTATAGCATAACTAGGTTTAGAACTGAAGATATCTCTGATAAATACTGAGAAAGACTGAGTTAGTGAACGTCAGAAATCCAACCCCGGGGCTCCATCTCCTCCATTGAGTTAATTCTCAAGCTTCCCATAGTGCATTTGTCCCTTCCTCAGTCTCCTTGAATTCGACCCAGAGTCAAATCCATCATTTTCTGTTTGGTTAGATATTAAGCAATACGTTAGAATTAGAAGCTATAGCAGTCCCTGTGGATTCGACTACCCGACCCTACGGGTACACTTTACTGCTTGTACGACCCGTGCACTTGTGGATACGCAAGGGGCGTACCAAGTTTTTTTGGCGCCGTTGCCGGGGACTGGCAACTTCTGAGAATTCGGACATTCTTAGTACTCTAACCGTTTTCATTTGCTTTTAGTTTCATTTCTTTTGTTCTTGTTTTACTTGTATTCCTTTATTTGTTCTTTTGTTTTTCTTTGTATTACTTAAGCTGTTTATTATTTTTTCTTTTGCTTTAAGCATGAAAGTTCATATCTCATTTCTTTCTTTTGGTTTTTTGTGCAGGCGCAGTGTACTTAAGTCATTTTCTTTTCAAGAGAGGAAATACCACCCATAAGATGAAAGATCTTTTGAATGCATTGAGGGGACAGGATAATCTCTATTTCAAAAAAGAAGTAAGAGATCATGATGCTGGCTGACAGCTAGTAGAACTACTTTCTCGTCCATCGAACAGAGATTATTAAAATGTCTCTTTGGAAGAAGCAGTAAGGGCTTTCAGCGAGAAAACTCAGGAGTTGTCGAGGATTCAAATTATTGATGAGGTAGCATTGCCTGATAACCAGATGGAGTTAAAGTATAATGAGGAGGTCATGTCAGTAAACTGGTGCAATGAATCAGTGGAAAGATATAATGGTCTACACAAGTTGGGAGACGAATTTACAGAGAAAAAGTCTACCCACGATTGTTTGGACAGCTTGAATTGGGAGGATCAATTATTGTACACGGTGAGTTCAGAATCTGATAAGGAACCAAGCCTCCCAACCGTGGGAATCGAAGGTGTGAAGCTTGAATTAAAGGAATTACCTGATCATTTAGAATATGCTTTCATAGAAGGAGATAAACAGTAAACAGTGATAATTTCAGCAACTCTTGATGATGAACAAAAGGAAGAACTATTACAAGTACTTACCACACACAAGAAAGCTATAGCTTGGTCAATTTCAGACATCAAGGGCATCAGTCCAGTTTTTTGCACACATAAAATCCTCATGGAGGATGAAATTAAGCCGAGGGTGCAACCACAAAGGCGATTGAATCCCAATATGAAGGAGGTGGTTAAGGCAGAGGTCAAGAAACTATTAGATGCTGGGGTTATTTACCCTATCTCAGATAGCCCTTGGGTGAGTCCGGTACAAGTAGTACCAAAAAAGGGAGGTATGATGGTGGTCCAGAATGACAAGAAAGAAGTGATACCTGCTCGCACAGTTACTGGATGGCGGGTCTGCATCGATTACCGAAAGTTGAATGATGCTACTAGAAAAGATCACTTTACCTTCCATTTATTGATCAAATGTTGGAGAGACTTGCAGGACACATGTATTACTGTTTCCTAGACGGGATGTCAGGGTACTTACAAATCCCCATTGCACCTGAAGATTAAGAGAAGACTACTTTCACCTGCCCCTATGGCACTTTCGCATATCGTCGCATGCCTTTTGGTTGATGTAACGCCCCTGCCACATTCCAACGTTGTATGATGTCCATTTTTGACGAGTTCATCGAAGATTTTATGGAAGTATTCATGGATGATTTTTCGGTTTTCGGCAACTCATTTGATGACTGTCTGTCCAATTTGAAGAAAGTTTTAGCTCGATGTGAAGAAACAAACCTGGTACTCAGTTGGAAAAAATGTCATTTCATGGTCCAGGAGGGAATAGTGTTGGGCCACAAGATTTCACAATCAGGAATCGAAGTAGACAAAGCGAAGATCTCCACAATTGAAGGATTAGTGATTCCAACCACTGCGAAGGATATCAGAAGTTTCTTGGGTCATGTAGGGTTCTACAGGCGTTTTATTCAAGATTTTTCAAAAATGTCAGCACCCATGACCAAACTTGTGGAGAAAGATGCCCCTTTCAACTTTGGCGCAAATTGCCAAGCTGCTTTTGAATTGCTGAGACAGAAGTTAGTGGAAGCCCCAATTTTAAGGGCACCTCTCTGGGATCGCCCCTTTGAATTGATGTGTGATGCTAGTGATTGAGCTGTAGGAGTGGTACTCGGGCAGCGGTACGATAAGAAATTTCACCCAATCTCTTACGCAAGCAAAATGTTGACCTCAGCACAAGAAAATTATACGACAACGGAGAAGGAAATGCTAGCCGTTGTTTACGCTTTCGATAAGTTCCGTCAGTATCTGGTTCTCTCTAAAGTGATAGTGTTCACTGATCATGCAGCACTGCGGTACCTGATGACTAAAACGGATGCTAAACCAAGGTTGATACGATGGATTTTACTGTTGCAGGAGTTTGATGTGGAGATACGGGATAAGAGAGGCATTGAGAATGTAGTGGCAGATCATTTATTCCGCTTAGAGCATTCAAATAATACTTGGGAAAATTCTGAAATCGTAAATGATTCCTTCCCAGAAGAGCATTTATATCTCGCAGAAACGAAAGACCCTTCGGATGTTTCAGTTCCATGGTTCGTGGACATTGCGAACTATCTAGCAGAGGGACTAATCCAAGAAACTTTCTCTTATCAACAACGAAAAAAATTCCTGTCAGATGTCAAGCATTATGTTTTGGATGATCCGTATTTATATAAGCTTTTCACGGACGAAATGGTGAGAAGGTGTGTTTCAAGAGAGGAATGATGGCATATGTTATCACAGTGCCATGCGGGGGTGCTTGGAGGGCATTTTGGGCAGAACAGGACAGTTGATAAGGTGTTATCAGCCGGTTTCTTTTGGCCTTTGCTTTTCCGAGACACTAAGGCTATGATCGAATCTTGTGACGCTTGTCAGCGAAGTGGCAATCTGTCTAAACGGGATGAGATGAAACAGACACCAATTCAACAGTGTGAAGTTTTTGATGTGTGGGGCATTGATTTCATGGGCCCATTTCCTTCCTCAAATGGGTGTCGATACATACTGGTTACTATTGACTATGTGTCTAAATGGGTAGAGGCACAAGCGCTTCCTACTAATGATGCTAGGGTCGTTGTGAAATTTTTAAGAAAGCTGTTTGCTCGTTTTGGTTGCCCAAGAGCTATCATCAGCGATCGAGGTTCTCATTTTTGTAATGCTCAGTTCGAAAAAATCTTATTGCGACTCGGCGTCACTCATCGTATCGCTACTGCATGTCATCCTCAAACGAGCGGACAAGTGGAAGTCACCAACCGGGAAATTAAACGAATTCTAGAAAAAACAGTTCAGTTCAGTAGTAAGGAATGGGCGGACAAGTTAGACGAAGCTTTGTGGGGATACAGGACCGCATATAAAACCCCTACGGGGCACACACCATATCGGTTAGTCTATGGTAAAGCTTGCCATTTGCCAGTCGAACTGGAACATCGAGCCTATTGGGCCATTAAAAAACTGAATTTCGATCCGAAAAAGGTAGGAGGCAAGAGGAAATTCAAATTAAATAAGTTAGACGAATTCAGACAGGCTGCATATGAAAATTCCGTGCATTACAGAGAACGGGTTCGGAATCTACATGACAAGCGGTTACCGATTGATAAACACTTTGAGGTTGGAGATCAAGTCTTGTTATTCAACTCCCGTCCGAAGTTGTTCCCTGGGAAATTGAAATCGCGCTGGTCAGGCCCATATCAGGTTATGTGTGTCTACCCATATGAGGCCATCGAAATATCTCATCCTGATCATGGCACTTTCAAGGTAAACGGCACCGGTTGAAGCATTACATCAGTCCCACTGTTTTGTCCGATATTGAGGGTGTGCAGAGCATCCTGCTTCTTCCACCCACTTGAATTACAAATCAGTCAAGCTCCGGACTATAAACAAGCGCTAGTGGGAGGCAACACATATTTTCTTTTTGTCGCCTTTCTTTTCATTTTGTAAGCACGGGGAGAACACGCCGTGTTGCTCCCCGTGCATTTTACAGGTTTTCTTTTCGTTTCTTTTTGCAGAACATCAGCACGGGCGTGCTCCACAAGAAGCACGGCCGTGCTTCTTTCTTTTTGCAGGTTCCCAGTTCCTGTTTTAAACCGTGAAATCCCTGATAACCCTAATTCTTTTTCTAGCCTTTCTCTACCGCCCTTCGCTGCTACTCCCCTTGCCATTTTCAACTCTCTTCCATCATGCCCACTAAACGTGTAGCATCAAGACAGCCATCTCGCCATCCTCGACCCACACCCATCCCTAGCTTTCCTCCTTTTAGCTCAACTTTACAGAGGCAACGATTTCAGAGGCTTCTTCAACAACCTTTTGGGGATTTTCGCATGCTTGAATGGCAGGCCCTTCGGGAAGCAAATTTAGCCGACGAGATTTACCAGCTGCTCCATGTAGGATCATGGTACAAGGTTTTCTCCATTACTAAACCTGCATATCGTGAGTTAGCAGCCGAGTTTCTAGCTACATTTGAGCTGAAACGGGGACAAATTATGTGGGAGGACCCAACTGCCTTGAGATTTCAATTGCTAGGGAGGCGTTTACTATGAGCTTTACTGAATTTGCTATCCGGATGGGGTTGTACGACGAACCTTTCACTTTATCTCCGGAGTATCAATCTTTGAGGTTCTATCTTCCTCCTGGTGAAACTCAACAGGAACGTTGGCGGCGGGTGAGCTCTGATTATCTTTTGTTTCAACCAGCTCGATCTAGAGCCGCAACGCTCAAATCTCCTGCATTGCGAGTCCTTCACACTCTCCTGAGTGGGACCATCACAGGCCGGGACGAGAGCACGGGCGTAATCACCAACTTTGAATTCACCTATTTGGTCAATATGTGGGATGGCATTCCATTTCATTTGGGCTATGTGCTTGCTACGGTATTCCAGCATCAGTCAAAGGATCGACGCACGAAAGCCATTTTTGTCGGACCTTACATCACTTATTTGGCATGCCGCTTGCATTTGTTGCCAGCTAATTGCTCATTCACCGTTAGTGGTCGGGTTCATCCTATAAATGCGCGCACCTTACGGAGTATGGGTTTGTTTCCATCCGCGTCTTCATCAACTCAGCCGACACCTCCTCCAGAAAAATCTCGCCCGCCCAATTCGGATTCTGATTCCTCTGATGTTTCATCTGACCTTGAATTTTGCCAGTGGATGTTGCGGAATTTTCAGAAAATCATTGACCACTGTCCTCCTCGCTATGCTGCTGGACCCTCTACATTTAGGAGTGTGGGAGTCGACACCACCGACCTTCCATCGGAGTCTGATTCCGATTATGAGAGAGCTGGGTTTTGATGTTCTGCTTTGTTGTTTTGTTTTGTATCTGTATACTTTGTTTTTACTTTTGTTGTCTTTTGTTCTCCTTGAGTCAGTTAGCAAGGGGAGTCCCCTACTAAACTGATCTCTTTTCAGTAAGTTTTTGTTATTTTCTGTCTCTAATGCTTGCATGTTTACCTCAGAATTTATGAATATCTATCTTGCTGGTTGTTTCAAACGGATCCTCCCTAACTGGCGATCAACACACGCCCTTGTATGACATGGAATCCTTCTTCGGCACATCTCCCTTAACTTGGTGAAAATTCCCCAACTCACTTCCCTTTTACTTGAAATCTTTTTATGTGCCTTGCATGCTAAATCGTTAAACATTGAGGACAATGTTTCATTCAAGTGTGGGGGTGGGTTTGTATATTTGTGTTTTAATATGTTTAGATGTAGTGCATGACTTAGGACGATCTTTGAAATTTTTGGTTGAGAATTGCTAAGCTAGGAGTTTTTGAGCATACTAGTGCACTTTTGTTGAACTTAAAGTTTTATTTTGCTCTTACTTTGGAAACCTTAATCTAAACACTTAGCCTTTGTTGTTTTGTCACTCTGTTAGAGGAAGGGCTAGTTGCAAGGCTTTTAAACAGTTAGTTTCTGATTCCAAACTCAAGGAATAAAATGAGAAAAGAAATAAAAGAATATTGTGACAAGTCGGATTCCTTTCAGGGATGCCCTGTCAAAATTTTATGAGAAAGATGGTAGAAAGAGCTATCACTTTAGAAAAAGCGAAAGCCGCACTTGAGTAGTCGGATTTAGGCATCATAAATGTCATTTTTGATGACCTACCAAGTGAAATGGCTGCCTCTAGGGTGTATGAAGCTACTACCCAGTTTAGGAGTCAGCAGTGAAAATTTTGAGAAGAAAGAGCTTGTAATAGACCCCCTCAAGAACAGTTTTGACATGCTCCAGGAAGCGATACACACACACGGTAGTACGGAGGAAGCGATACACACACAGGAAGCGATAAATGTCAATTGACTAAGTCACTAGTTCTTAGAAATTCCTTAAGCTTCAGTAACCCTCTTAATTTGTTGAGATCAGAGGTCATGCACTCATCATTGTATTAGGGGATTAAGGTTGCTTGAGGACAAGCAACAATTCAAGTTTGGGGGTATTTGATTAGTGCATTTCATATATATATATTGCATGCTTTACCCTCATCATTATTGAATATGTTGGCTTTAATTCTCCAAGTACGGTGCTATTTGAGGTATTCTCAGTTTGCCATGCAGATATCAAAGTCCTGAAGCAAGAAGAGATGTTTTGGAATAATTTTAGAAGCTAAAGGACTTAGAAGAAATCTCATCAAGCTCAACACGGCTTGAGCACGCCCGTGCTGTACCCCGTGCAGATTGCAGAAGAATTCAGCCAAAGTCAACACAGTCTGAGTTCGCTGAGCGTGGTCGTACAAACCCTAGCACGGCCTAAGCACGCCCGTGCTGTTCCCTGTGCAGATTACAGGAATGTGAGTTTTCTGGAGTTTTATTTGGCCGTAATCTGCACGGCTTCAACACACCCATGCTCACATCGGGAAAACATTAAAACCCTAAAAACTTAGGTTTTTGGGGGACTTTTTGGTGGGCGAACAAGGGGAGAAGGAAGAAGAGAGCTTTGGGGGTTCGTCCTCCTCTCCATCAAGGGAATGTCATGCGTATGGTAGGACGATCGGGAGGAGATTCCACGGCATTGTAGATCTTTTGACAACCACAAGGATGTAAGAAATTAGGGAGTTTTCAACTTCTTGTCTTTCAATTTCTTTGGCATTGTACTTCTTGTTTGTTGTCATGAGGAGCTAAACTCTTAAGGGAGCCCTGGGGTTGTTTGTATGACGTTATAGCTTGAACTCATTATCTTTACTTGCAGTATTTATGAGTGTCTTGTTGCTTTCATTAAATCAAAGTTATTGGCTATCTTGTGTGTTGTTTAGTGCTTGATTGCTTGGTAGTTAGGTTCTCTTATTTAGGCTTGTGAATCGTTATTGATCGTTGTAAGCAGTGAGAGTTCAACTTAGTTCTCGGCAGCGCTAGAAACGTCATGCTTATAGCATAACTAGGTTTAGAACTGAAGATATCTCTGATAAATACTGAGAAAGACTGAGTTAGTGAACGTCAGAAATCCAACCCCGGGGCTCCATCTCGTCCATCGAGTTAATTCTCAAGCTTCCCATAGTGCATTTGTCCCTTCCTCAGTCTCCTTGAATTCGACCCAGAGTAAAATCCATCATTTTCTGTTTGGTTAGATATTAAGCAGGACGTTAGTATTAGAAGCTATACCAGTCCCTGTGGATTCGACTACCCGACACTACTGGTACACTTTACTATTTATACGACCCGTGCACTTGCGGATACGCAAGGGACGTACCAATTGCCACGCCGCACATGTACATTAGTCGACCGGGAAACAAAAAACGTATTAACGAAATAAAAACCAAACCAGCCGAACATTTGTCCGACAACGTAAACAAATAACAAAAAAAGTACAGAGCACCTGCTAACTCAAACATGACAGCCAATCATAACGATCAAAATCAGATAACTTCGAAAACCATTGGAATGAAGGAAAATACACATAAAAACTGAAACATTCACAGAAAACTTCTGTATGCAACCAAACCCAACAGAAGAACGAAACATAAAAAAACAAATAACATTGTATAATTCTTGCAAAGATACGAATGGGATGCCATATGGCTGCAATGACACATGAACAACCTATTGTCTCATTGCCCCGCCAAATCACCCATTCCCCCAATTACAAACCATTGGACCATGCCTCAATGCAGTTTTTGTATTCATCATCACCACTTCATACCACCTAAAAACACAGAAAATCATGAACAATTCAGTCCAGAAAGTGGGTCACAGGGAAAAAAATACAGACTGGCAAAAGCAAAAGTACCCAAAAAATAACAAACCTTAAACATGATATGACAGACTCCAACATAGTAGAAAATGCAAATGCAGCATGATTTAGATGCAGTTCAGAGCCATGAAAGTCCATGCAATGTTCTACATGTAGTACGTGCCAATGCATGATGCGTAACGAGGAAAAAAAAATAAGACAACATAATAGTAAATAACTGCAGAAGTTCTTTTGTCGCATGTAGATATCAACCCGTAAGGCCACCATATCCGAGAGCTCACACTATTCGCGAGAGGAACCTCTCAACCCAAAGTCGCCTAAGGTCCATATCTTTCACAATGAACCTCAGGCTTCATTCTCTGCATCTGTAAATAATCGACTGCTTCGGCCAGTTCAGATTTGTGGAATCCATCCACTTCCATCACCTTCATGTACAAAATCTGAGTCCAATGGATATGGTTCCTTATTGCGTGAGCCATTTGACCAACAACGGTTATAAGTTCACCGATCATGGCATCCTTCTTAGCCACTTTGGTTGGTCAGTGGCTCCTTTGCGTTGACGATGACGCTGGGCTATTAACAACAAGCGAGGTTGGAGTGTCGTCATCCTCGCCATCACTATGATTCAAGGCTTGAGTCGATTGAACATACTCGTTGTTGGTGTCGTCATTCTCGCATCCCTCCCCAATATCTGAGAATAAGGATGTCGCATAGGAACCCGTGGCGCTGTCATCACCGCATATTATCCTCAGGTCGTCACAGTTCTCTATTGGCTCATTAATGAATAGTCTTGCACCTGGGTGTGCCTACAATTCAAACTAAATTGGAACATCCCACACAAAACAATTCGTCAACTGCTGATGCTTTGCAAATTACCTTGATGTTCGTCACTACTACAACTGGATCAAGAAGGATAGTTTTCGTTGCATCATCCCAACCAGCACCGCTTAGTTCTTTAGTCTTCTTAATTTCAAAATATCGGGCCTTGAAGGTTCTATAGTGAGTCTCTACATTTTCGGTGCTGAAGTCCGTTTTGAACATAATGCTCACAGTTGCCACTGCAAAAGAGAACATAACGCGCTTGAAAGACTTGTCACATTTTAGGCTTTTCTTTGCTTGTTCGACAAGAACTGGAATTAGAAAATTATCATGCTCTGGCTTCCATCGTTTGTTTGGAGTGCCACGCTTGTTGCCCATAAGTTTTGAGGGGCCACTGTTATTGCCCTCCATTTTGCTTAAAAATTCCAACGAGGGAGTAAGTCACTCATTTCAAAGGAAGCCGAAAAAAACAATAATAATAACAACACAAGGAACACATACATAGATGCATAATTTTGAAAGGAAACATGTGCGGGTAAAAGTAATTAACATAATTGTCCAACATGGCAAGTAAATAAAACATTTGTCTTGCGTTAGTCAAACAACACTATTATAAGAAGCCCATATATCATTCGCTATTTTGTCCCTTAGCTCCACCCATTGCCTATTTTCCTCGCGTTGTTCCCATTATGAACGAGATTGCATTGAAAGCAACTATTCATGTAGTGTAATGCTTTCGTTCAATATCGTGTCGGCTGGATCGACACTGGCAATGTAGTTATGTAGAATGCAGCACGCAAGCACTAACTTAACCTGCGTTTTGAATGGGAAAAAAGGATGTGATGTGAGGACATTGAATCTATTCTTCAGTACTGCAAACGTGTGCTCAACCTTTGACCTCAACATGAAGTGCCTAAGGTTGAATAGTTCTTTTGCGTTTGTCGGCGGCCTTCCATTGTGTTCCTTTAAGTGATACCTAACACCTCGATATGGTGCTATGAATCCATTCAAAGTTGTAAACCCGGCGTCTACCAAGTAGTATTTTCCTATAAGATAAGTTATTGGTCAATCCATGTTCATATAACGTTGAGAACTCTTTTTTGTTGTTACCCTAACCTTCTATTATTTTGAGACCTTCAGGTTGTAGATGTGAGATTGCATCTCTCAAAACTGTAAAATCATTCGTCGATCCTTCCCATCCAGCCAATGAATGTAAGTGAACTTCGGTAAGGGTTCACTACCGCAAGCACATTTTGGGTCGGTCCTTTTCGGCCATGGAACCGAGGCAATTCATGCTGAGGGACAGAAGCATCGATGTGTATCACATCCAGTAAGCCTATACAATCCTACATTAAAAAAGGAATGAAAGGTAATATTGATTCTATTATGAAATTTATTGCATTATGTCGATTAACTGGATGTGAGCTTACTTGGTAAAAAGGGAACCAATTTGGGTTGCATGAAATTTCCGGATGGCATATGTTGGTGGGGGGATGCACAAAGTCATCGCGAATGGCACATATGGCGCGGAGGGCGTTGTTGAAGTAACGACTGATAGTTTCCCCGGGCCGAAGAAACTCAATGCGAATGGTTCAGTTTTTTAGTGTTGTGACCAACTATGTGGAGGAATATTGCTAATTGTTCTTCTACAGACACATGTTTGTTGTCTCGAAGCAAATGTTTGTCACGTATGATCGATGCCAGATGGAGAAATGGGCCTACGTCCATCCTAAGATAGTTGATACAGTAGTCGGGACCACTCCTTAAAAAAACGCTCCATGTGTTTCTTCCTAGTTATGTCTCGAAACACAGAGGGTTCCCTACATCTTGCATGCCTACTTAAGTGAGGTTCTTCGAGTAAATAACAAACGATGGTGACTATAGTTGTGAAGGCCGCTGTCAAAGGTCTCGTAAGAGCATTTAGTGCCTAGTTTTCCATCTACATGTTTAATGATTAGATATGGTCATTGGTGACGATGTCAAATTATAGATATACCACATGCATTTACATGCATGGCAAATTCTACATAAAAAAATGTCAGACAAGGACAATTACAAAGAGAGCATAGGCAATGGAAACTTTGTGAAAAAATTACAATAACATAGCAACAGACCTTCACAGGCACTCATGAGACCGGAACAGGAAAAAAGTAAACACTTAAACCTAGCTCAGATGGAAGCATGCATTTTTTTAAACTGAAAAATACAGGGCAACTGCAGTAGTATAAGAAGCTGTAAATATAATAAAAATAAAACATAACAAGTGGCAAGTCAGGATTAGAAAACCCTTTGGTAGAGATACATCAAGAGTAAGTACATATGGAAGAACATCAACACCAACAACAGAATTAAAAAAAAATAACGACAACAGACCTTTACAAACTTGCATAGCATTAGAACAGAAAAAAAACAAGCGAGCAGGTAATAGAAACCTAGTTCAAAGTTTTCACAAACATGCTTTCAAATGAAAACAATACAGATTTATTGGTGCAGAATTTGGTATAGGAAGCTGTACATTTGAGAAAAATAAATCATAACAAGTACCAAGTTAGAATTTAGAACAAAATCCAGCAATTGAAATCAAAGTTTGTACAACTCGAAAACGACATTTAAAAGAAATCCAAAACACAAGGAGGAAGTGGAGAACAAAAATAACAACTACAAAATCTAAATCAAAAGAAATACAACAGACCTTCTCAGGCACTCATGAGAGTGGAACGGAAAAAAAGTAACCCTTAAACCTAGCTCAGATGGAAGCATGCATTTTTTAAACTGAAAAATACAGGGCAACTGCAGTAGTATAAGAAGCTATAAATATAACAAAAATAAAACATAACAAGTAGCAAGTCACGATTAGAAAACCCTTCGCTAGAGATGCATCAAGAGTAAGTAAATATGGAAGAACATCGACACCAACGACAGAATTAAAAAAAAAAAATAATGACAACAGACCTTCACAAACTTGCATGACATTAGAACAGAAAAAAAAAACAAGTGAGCAGGTAATAGAAACCTAGTTCAAAGTTTTTACAAACATGCTTTCAAATGAAAACAATATAGATTTATTGGTGCAGAATTTGGTATAGGAAGCTGTACATTTGAGTAAAATAAATCATAACAAGTACCAAGTTAGAACTTAGAACAGAATCTAGCCATCGAAATCAAAGTTTGTACAACTCAAAAACGACATGTAAAAGAAATCCAAAACACAAGGAGGAAGTGGAGAACAAAAATAACAACTACAAAATCTAAATCAAAAGAAACACAACAGACCTTCACAGGCACTCATGAGATTGGAATTGGAAAAAAGTAAACACTTAAACCTAGCTCAGATGGAAGCATGCATTTTTTTAAACTGAAAAATACAGGGCAACTGTAGTAGTATAAGAAGCTATAAATATAACAAAAGTAAATTATAACAAATAGCATGCCAGAATTCAGAACACAAACAAGCCAAACATTGCAATAACGGAATACCAAACCATGCATCAAAACAGATTATCACAATATTAGTTCAAAAAGGGGAAGAAAAGCTAATCCAACAAAGCAGATCTTGTAGGGATACCGAGGGAGAAGAGGGAACCCTTGAGGCAAGATCAGGGGCAATAATTGCAGAGAAAGTCGGATAAGTCTATAACACAACGCATACAAATCAGATCAATGGTGATGTTTGTCGAAGGAGCACTATGCATAGAAGCAAACCCACCACTGAAGTCCAAATCTGGAGAAAAAAATAGTGTTGAACCTCAAATGTGAACAATAACGACTTTCATATAAAAAAATATTTAAGGGAAAAAACAAAACAGAAGACACCCAAAAAGAAAAGGTCGATTAGAGATACCCGCAAAAGGAGAAAGTTCGATTCTTCTGTGGAGCCGATGAAACCCAGAGATGAGGTAATAGCGCACGTTGGTGATGATAGAGGTGACGGAGGACACGATCTTGCTTCAATTTGGAAACAGAGAAGAACTTTCAGGATTGTAAAAAAAAAAATTTGAAAGGAAAAAACAAATCTAAACACCAGCCCCCAAAAATAACTAATCGGCCATGGAAACCGGGGGGAGGAACATCCTTGCCTTACGTGGAGACGATGATGGCCGGAGGTGAAGCGATCGCGTCGGTCGGTGACAAATGGAGACGGCGGAGGCGGCTAGTTTCGAGATGGAGTGCAAATGAAGTGGGTGACCCTAATTTGAGGTATGACTTCGATTAAATGGGGGAAAAAAGGGGAAGTCCCCACTTCGGCCATTTTTTGCTGAAGTGAGATGGTGAAGTGGGGGTGGGCTGGAAGTGTCCCATCACCCACTTCGGCCCGAAAATCCGTTAAACAAACATGAGGAACTCGGGCCGGAAGTGACCACTTCAGGCACTTCAGCACAGTTTGAAGCAAAATAAACGGCTCCTTAATATCTAGGCTGATATGACTAGGTTAGATTTTTATACCAAGCAAGCATACCAATCTCTTAAGATTGGCATAGCATAAACCTTGCCTTCTTTGGGCTCATGCTATGTTGGGCAAAAAGAATTCTAAATTTTTATTAATAGTTAACAGACAATAAATAATTGTCGATTTCAAAATAATTTAATTATGTTGAAATGTAAACTACTACAAGCAAGCATAGTAGTTTATTTTAAAAACAAAATACCAAAAAGGTATGTTTATATAATTAATTCTTCAGAAAGTTTTAATTTTCAAATTCTTTTAATTTTAGACGAAAGTAATTGCTCCACTACAACTATTTTTTTACCAAAATTTATTGATAGGGATGGCAAAACACAACCCGCCCTGTGGTTTCCAATCCGATCCGCCCCAATGGGGTAGTTTTTTTTGTTGAAAATCGGGGAATAGGGCCGGGCGGGGCGAGACAGTTTTGGTTTTACCTTACCCCGCCCAGCCCCCGTCCCGTTAAAAATTTTCATATATACCCCTATATATTAATATATACATATAATTTAAAATTTTTTAATTTATAAATCAAAATAAATAAGATTATATTCACTTAGTTGTTTGTATTCTCTCTCTAATGTAGCTACTAGTATTATGCCCTACTTAGATTTGAATTATATCTTTAACATTCAGCCAATCTTTAAATACATGAACAACTCAGATATCAATGGAGTTAAAATAAAGAAATTACATGAAATTAACAAGAGCACTAAAATTATGAGTATATCTACATTTTGCAACATAAAAAAAAGAAATATTAAATAAAAACCTCATTGATAAAATATTATTGGTTAATAGTCATAAAGTTTGTAGGATAATAAGCATGGGAAACAAATTGATGCACTATAAAAGTTTGGAATAATTCTTTTATCATGTTTCTCTAATTACCTAGTCAAAAAACAAATAAAAAAGGCGTCTTTACAGTCATATGCATACTATAACATAAGTTGAAATTCAATGTCCTTGACTTCAATGATAAAGTTTTTATGTGCTCTGAAATACGAAATCTTCAAAATTGTTTCTTTGCTTTGAAGAATTTCAAACAAATAAAATGCTTCCAATTCTTTAAATATAAAAATCAATTATTTGAAATACTTTTTTACACATATTTTAAATATGGCATGTACATATAATATAAAACTATGGAAGTTTGGTTTCAAATGTGTTTTAAAATCTTAATCTCACTAGCATTATTGGAATCATTGTTAGAAGTAGTATACCAAATCGCATTTTCTAGTTTGCAACCATAAATAGTATTGATTATGTAGAAATTTAGAGGAAATATTCTCCAAACCGCAAAGCAAATTTTCTTGTAATGTTTATAAAGTGAAAAAATTGGCAAATTTTCATAGCATTGAGGTCATTTAAAAGTCATAACAAAATCCTTCATGAATTATGATGCAGAAGAAAAAACTTGATACGTTGTACTATCATACCAATAGGCATGGTGTGATCCTCACCCACACATCTAGATTTGAGTGCCCAACCATCTAACTATCGAGATTCAATCCATGTAGCAAGGCTCACTCACCATCTAACAACGAGAAGGAAATTCCACTAGTAGTGAAAGTTCACTTAGCCATTGAAAGCAGAGAATAAATTGCCCCAGAGATAGTAAAATCTTTATGGCCATCCCATTAAGGAAATTTGAATCATTAAAAGATGGAAAAACCCAAGTCGATGAACCCAAAGGATGATAAGAAAAATCATCATAAACATCCAGAAAAAAAGAGAAAACAATATGAAAGCCCACCGCAACATCGATCTTCTATGGTTTTCTTCATCCTTCCTTCTTTCTCATTCTGGAGATCAACTGCGATTTAACTTAAGTATTAGATCATCACTGCAATCAAGGTCCAAAATGTCATCAGTTTATATCTTTTTGAATGTGTGGCATTTTTTAAAGTATTTAAGGTTTTATATTTCTTTGGGATTACTTTCATTAGTTGGATGACAGTGAAAAGTTTTTATGTGATTTATTTGAAAATTTTCAGTTTTTATAAGAATTGTCAGCGCAAAATTTGCCAAGAGCGATAAAATATTAATTTTGCATTTTTTATTATAATTCCTCTACTGTAGAAATTTGGACATCTTATTGTACTATAGTGGCTACTATAGCTTCAAAAAGTCTGTCGTGATTTCAGTAAGCTTGGAGGATAAGTTTGAGAGATAAGGTTTAGCAAATTACCCATCAAGACCATCATCACGGATTTAGGGGGGTTATTCTTTATGTCTTTGGAACTTTATTCTCAAATTATTATTCGTTTTGTGACTCGCTCCATGGAGAGCTAAACCCCTAGAGGGTATTCGGACATGTAAACCCTAGGATTCTTATTTTCATTAGATTTACATTGTGTTTCTATTCGAATTTATCAGTTTGAGTTTTACTCTTGAGTTCTTAATGCTTGTTTGTGCTTTTGATTTCATTATTAATTGCCTTGCATGTTTTATTCAATCTAGTGAAGAGAGAGATCACCGCTAGGTTTAGAATTACCAAGAGTAAAGAGGGTCGAGAGGGTGAGCCGTGAGATAGCGGAGTGTCCCCTTTCCCTTCCGACAGATATTTCCTATCTCCATATTCCCTAAGTGTCAAGCAACCATATGTGGTGTGAGGCGTCGAGAGAATTCTCCGCCGGGACCTCGTAGGGGGTTAGGGATCTTTCACCTGGAGGCAGGGTAAGATCTACTTTTAGGAATTGGTTATATCTTTGGGATCCCTAGAGTTTTAAGCAGTCATATGTGGTGTGAGGCGTCGAGAGAATTCTCCGCCGGGACCTCGTAGGGGACTAGTTATCGGCGACCTGGAGGCAGGGGCCGTTATACCTTTGGATACCCACGACTCATTGTTTTCGTTTAGAAACACTTGTAATCTACATCCAACACCCGAATCCTAGGGGGAGCATGGTCCGGATATCTCACTTTTATTGATTGAGAACTCTTTTCCTTTTATTTCCTGCGCACTTGTGGTGACACTCTTAGTGTTGGCCATTAGATCATCACACACTACATTCATTAGGCTAGATAACAAAAGAGGGGCTATTACTAGTACTTCTGTTCCTTGTGGTTCGACAACCCGACCCTTTGGGTCCACTTTTATTACTTGACGACCCGTGTACTTACGGTAACGCAAGGGGTTGACACACATCACCCTGTTGTGTTGTTGCGGAGACGCATCAGTCAACAACCAAAAACAAGAAAACACAAAAACAAAACAAACCAAACAACAAAAAAAAAAAAGAAAACCAAAGAAAAAGATAAGGCTAAATCAACTAGCTTAAAGCTTTCCAAATATCCCTCGGTGTTCCCCGGCAACGGCGCCAAAAACTTGATCGACACAAAGTGTGAACACCTGTAAGCGCACGGGGTCGTCAAGTAATAAACCACTCGTGCACGCATGAGTGGGTCGTATTCCCAAGGGGCCTGAGGATCTACTTTACTCACTCCTTGCTTGTTGTTTAGCTCACCAATTCGATTTCAAGAGACTAAATAGGAAAGAAAATAAACAAAGTACAAGAGAAATTGTTTAAAAAAATGCAACGACATTAAAACACGGGAGATGCTCAAGGAGGGAAAACGGCCATGGATGAGGATATCCAATGGGGCTACTTAAGTGAGTAGGATATTTGAGAAATTAAACACGTGGCTAGTTGGACCGAGAAAATCTAAACATACGTCAACCCGATGGTCATGGCAATTGACCCCTAACCCGGTACAAGAGTTGAATAAGGAAATTCTTCCACTCAACCTCTCACACGGTTGCAAGTAGAATGATGGTTTCCTCAAGTTAAGGTAGAAACACTAGTTAGTTTTCAACCCTAGAAATGGCGGGGTACAAATATCCGATGGTCACGGCGTATTTATACAATAATCCCTTCCAAGTTTGGTGGAGTCTATCACTAAGGCAATGGTCATGCTAGAAAGTGCTACCAAAAATTTGATACATCAGTTAATCACATGTACCAAAACAATCAAGAACACCAAAAAAGGATCACAACAAGCCAATCATGCAATAGATAACTCAAATATTCCAAAACATCACAAGTTTGCCCCCAAGGTTCCCCTACATCCGGTGACCTTGGGGTTTAGTTGTTCATGTTCAACAAATCAACCAAACAATCCATGCAAACAACTAAAATAAACATGAGGAACACTCCCTCAAAAGGTGAAGGCCGAATGACGCTTGAATCGCCAGAGAAAACCTTCCGAAGTCGCCACTGGAAAGGGTGGCTTCCTGTTGTCTTCAACCTCCAAGCAATGAAGCTCTTGAAGTGGATCCTCCTTGATCTTGCTCTCCCCACCGAAGAATGCTCAGATTTCCTCTCCTTTTGCCCTCCAAAATTGGGTGGAAAAGCTTTCCAAACCCTAGCCTCCCTTCTCCCCCAAATCCCGATGGGTAAACGGGTCAGCATATAGCCGGTATGCTGACCCCTCGGGATTTCTACATTTCTGCCGAGAAGTCCGTGATAAGCTACAGTACTGTGCTACAGTAATCCCGGGCTCATAAATTATTTTTGATGCCGAATTCATCCCCAATAGCGTCGTCGAGTCTCCCATGGCTTCTGACTGACCTGAAATACAAAGATGAAGTAATTTAGACCAAAAGGGCATAGATTCAACAATAAAATGTGAAAATAATACACAACACATACATGCAAAATACGTACTTTTAGACGTTTATCAATTGGTCTTTTAAAGCCATTTTTTGGGCTTCCATACTGGCTGCCATACGGGCTACAGTAATCTTGCTACAGTATCCTTCTATATTACTACTACAGTAATGAAACTTGAAAATATAGTGTTCTATACGGATTCCTTCCTAAATACGTTCTTGAGCTCATTTTGGCTTTTTAAAGGCCTGTAACACAAATAAAACCAATTTAAATGCGAAACGTGCATCAACTCATCAAAATACATTCAAAATAGTACAAGAATAATAGCTATAAATACCTATATTTAGACACTTATTATAACATCGCCACAGCTAAGCGTTTGCTTGTCCTCAAGCAAACAAAAATCATAAAGAGTCAGGAAAAGATGATAAGTGGCTAAATGTAAAACCTCAAGCTCAGAGTGTGGAGAATCTCAAAAGCATAAAGTGAAAAGGATTTAAGACAATGAGTTGTATCAAAAGAAACCAAATAAAGATAGTCCTATTCCATCTAGAGTGTTCCCGTGAGTGTATAAATCTCCTATCTCGCCCTCTTTACCATAGATCAGTCTAGGGGTCCATTCACCCCACACATAATGATTATTGGTCTAAGGAATGCTAAGAACACTCTCAATGGTCCACTAAGATCCTTTCGATTCCTATAGTCAACTCCAGCCTCATTCTAATTATTATAGATAATCCTAGAGATCAATAGGATTTTTTTTTAAGAGACTAACGTAGACTGTACATTATCTTTTGACTGGGTGCACATGCTGTTTAGGCACCAGAGCGCCCATCTACTCAATTTATTACATATCTGCATAACCGCATTCATGCTTCATTAGCTGTTGCCTTAAGGTGCACTCTGGTTAGGAGCCTGTCCCCTGAGCTACTTAGTCATTGAGAGCAGCGAAATACTGTCTTTTGACTTATTTCTATTTACAACCTATATCATGTCTCCTAGTATAGTCTACATGTCATGATGTTACTAAAACTAGTGTCATAAGAATTAAAAGTTCTTAAAGGCCCTTTGAAAGTAGCCCTTAACAAAATAAGACTGGTATCAACACGATGGGTTGGTAAGAGTGTGCGAGATGGAAGTCTAGTGACAAAGTCTATGGGTTGCACTAGAGATAAAACATGACTTCCAAGTAAGTATAAAAGTAAATTACAACTCATATCTATCATTCTTTCATACTAGGAAATTCTCAATAAGATGATCATAGCTATCATAGGTAAATTTTGCATGCAAATGTATGAAATACCCCATCCCCACACCTAGAGTCGTGCATTGTCCTCAATGCAATAAATCAGCAGCCAATGGTGAACAAAAATGACAAAGTAATGCATGGAAGGGGTATACAGAAACTTCCCCAGTTCATCCATGATGATACGTGCTTTATAACTCAAACATGGGGTAGGGCCGGTACTAGGTGATGACGCCGGCCTCGAGGAGGATGATGGGGGTGCATATCTTGCCCTAGAATCTCTGCAAGGATAGTAGGGCTCATCACATAAAAAATTTTAATAAAAGAGGGAGTATTCACTAAAAGAAATAACCTAAACAAAAATATGAAAACAAAAGTCCATGCAAGTCTTTAAGACAATGAAGAAGCTATTCGTCTATACGCCTTGTCGGCGTCATGGATGTGATGGGCACTAAGGCTCATGCTCGGCATGTCTACAAATACAAAGCACATGATTAATCCGAACAAAATGAAAACAAGGGTTTTAGGGCTCTCACTATATCATAAAACCAAAAAAAATTAGATGCCCTAAAAAATTTTTGCAAGAGTTCCCCTTGTACATGGAGCTTTGGAAATTTTACAAACATAGCTCAAAGCTCATAAAATTCACATAATAACGCACATCCATTCATTCAATCATGATGTTTGCATCACCTAAGCATGAAAAACCAAGATGAAAAATGAAGTTGGGGGCAAACCTTGATTTAGGGCTTCAAAGTCCAAGTCCTTGATAATCGGCGAAAAAGACTGTAGAAGTTCGAATAAATAGCAAAATCGAAGTTGCTAGAGGTAGGAGAGGGGTTTAGAGGAGGAAAAATGAAGAAAATGGCGGGAAAACAAAGAATTATAGAGGGAAAATGGAGAAGGAGAAAAGGGAGAAGAAAGGGAACAAGAGGGGAGAGAAAGGAGGGCAGGCACTTAACAGGCTTGGGGGGGCCCATGCTGGCGCATGGGCGCCCGCAAGCCTCCCAGCCCACAAGGCAGGCAGCCTCACGGGCTGCCTTTCGGGCGCATGGGCACCCAACTTGCGAGGCTGGACCTCTCACGGCCTTCCACGCGGGTGCGATGGCACCCACAAAGCTCCCTAGACACTTTGCCATGCTTTTTGTGGGTGTTTAGACGCCCGTAAGGTCTTGAAAATTCAAAATTTCGGCATGGTCTCCCTTGCAACTTCAAGAAAAAAATGGATATACAACATTTTAACGCCGAAATATACAATTAAAGACACTTGAGCTACACCGAATAAATGAACGAACACTAGGAATTTAAGTCAATCATGGATTCATAAACACAACACAAGTATGAAAACAAACATCGCAAACACAACAAACAACACGAGTACGAAAAAATTAAAACACGAAGAATTTAAAACTTGGGTTGCCTCCCAAGAAACGTTTGTTTAACGTCACTAGCTCGATGAACCTTTTTCTTAACTCAGGGTGGCTTGAAAATGGTGTGCTCCTCACAATTACCTGTAGCATAACCACCTCTAAGGAAAAAGAAAATTACCTGCCGGGAGGGTGCCAATGTGGAGGATATGCATGAAGTACTTTTTGGCCTCCACGAGAAAAGCTTCGGTCGGGCATTATGCAATTCAACTTGGGAGGGTTTTTAAATGGCTTCAGTCTCCTCCCCTCTTCTTCCTTAGCCTAGACTAATCTTCTAGCAAGAGACCCAGAAAAATATTTGGGCCTCCACTGAAATAGCTTGGGTTGAGAACTGTTTAAGCATGGTGTGTGTTGATCATTAAATGGATTTAACATCTTGCACAGGTATTCTCGCTCAACCCTTACGGGAAATTCCTGAAATGCTCACAAAAGTAATTTGGGCCTCCATGGGAAATATTTGGCTGGGAATTGCCTAGGCTGGGTACAGGTGGGTTTTTAGATGGCATTACCTCCTTACCCACATTTTCAGCGATTTTAGACAGTTCCCGCTTTTGCTCGGCATAAGGAATACTTTTTATGCAAAGGGATCGCTCAGGTGATGCTGGTGTTACTTCTTCTACCTTTTGGTCATCTAATACACCACAATCATTTTCCACCTCATTTTCAGCATTGCACTCTCTGATTGCTTCCCCGCAAGTGTGCAGGATCGCCAAGTAATACCTTGTGCGAAAACACAGGGATCGTATTCCACGGGGCTAAGGATCTCCTATTACTCCTTCTCGAGCTATTATCTAGCCTAAGATCTCAAGTGATGGAATTTACTCTACTAGGTGCGATTAAAATTTAAAACAAGATTAAGAACAAATTGGAGAGATCAAACAATAAGCAAGCAAGAAACTCAATGTAATGCAAAGGCCTATGGATGTGGATCCCCTTGAGGGGTTATCATGAAACATGGATGATGAACAAAAGATGCAAGGATAAAATGGACCATGAGATTCCAAGATTAGAACAACCCCAATTTCTCAGCGATTGAACCCTAATCCCATACGAACATAGATAGGAATTTCTTCCAAATCCACATTCCTACGATTGCAATAAGTACGAGGAAATCTCGCTTAGGAGTAAACCTACTACATGGAGGGCTACCAAACACCCGATTTCTCGGCGTGATGATACAAGTGTCCCCTTCTAATCCATTCATGATCTAATACATGCGAGCAAGTCACATCTACATGCATCACTCATAAAAGAGCTACGGATTTCTCCTTAGTGTAGCACTTAGCATGAAAACAAAGGATTAGATCTCAAAATTACCCAAGCATGAAATTAGCAAACAATCATCCAAAATACATGATAGAACCCCCCAAGGTTCACCAACACCCGGTGGCCTTGGTGATCTAGTGTGTCATCATCCTACAACAAGCAATACAATCAAGTAAAACACACAAGAAAAGCATAATTGATACTCCCTAGATGAAATGGTGGAGGAGGAGGTAGAAAGTATGCCGAATGATGCTTCCACCGCCAAAGGAATGCCGAATGACGCTTCCTCTAGCCATGGATCTCCTTCCTTCAAATCGTGGTAGATCTCCCCTTGAATGATGATGCCTTCATGCCTTGAGAGTCTTGGACCTTAGGCTTTAATGATCTCCTAGCTTTCTTGCCCTTCTTCTCCTCCCTAAGGTCGCCCAAGAACTCCCCCAAAAACAGTCCAGCAAAAGCCCTCCAAAGAGTCCAGCAAAAAGTCTAGCCAAAAAGTTCCCTTTTCTGCCCTAAAAGTTGGTATTTATATCCACCAATTCGCGATTCATACGGGGTACATACGGCCCCGTATGCTGGGTAGTATGGAAATCTGGGCAGATAAGTCCAAATCATTACGCTGCTACAGTACATACGGCCCCCATACTGGGTAGTATGGAGGTAGTATGAAATTCCTGTTTTCGTCTCTTTTTGCCTAAATGATATCTTCTTCTTCTTCATGGCTTTCTTATGCTCTACAAAGCAAATAATAGACGATTAAGCGCAAAATAGGTATCAAACCTCACAAAATACATGCAAAGTGAATACGATATATATATGAAAAGCAACTACATTTAGACACTATTCGCAAGGAGTTCAGCAGGGTGGCTGAGCGGATCCTAGACCGTAGAGTAGAAGGCCAAAGCAAGAAGAACCGCAGGGTGTTCTTCTTTGTCCAATGGAAGGACTTGCCTATGTCAGAGGCAAGCTGGGAGCGCGATACTACTCTTTGGCAGTTCGAGGAGTTGGTGGAAGACTTCTTGAGTTCGAGACCGACGAGGACATCGGGTTCAACTAGTGGGGGTGGTTTGTTAGGGTTGATGACCTTACACTTGGTCAGCGGGCATACAGTATCACATAGACCAATCCACGAGGGCGCACAGCTGCGTGGATTTGGTAGCGCGCGCAGGTGGCGCGGCGCTAGTGTTGTGTCCAGACTAAGGGCGGGTGAAATACCCCGCATGATCATGGGCTGAGACCGTGAGACGCGCGCGCGCTGGACCGTGGCCGGGAGCGTTGCCGAGCCAGGGGCGAGGATGGCACGCGGTATTACCGCGCGTGACCGGCACTGCTGCGCGCTGTGACCAAGGGTGGCTGGTTAAAGCTACAGTCGAGTCAGAGGACACTGCAAGCTAAGTGAAGTCAGGGAATTCAAGCCAGACCGGTATTGGGTATGGGGCTCAATCAACCTTGGATTTCGGGTAGCTCTTGTAATAGGGTCAAATGTGTCTTTGGGAGAAGACAAGGCCACTTGGTGTTGGTTTTGGCCATGGTTGTAAACATTTCTCAATCTAAGAGAGTTTTATGTTTTTCTCTCTCAAAATGGGTTTCATTGTGTCGTGTTTCTCGTACCGAGGGGTTTTCCGGATTTGCTCGCTTCTTCTTATTTTCGCTGTGCTTTGTAATGCAAACAGGATTCACTAACTGTTCTTGCAAGGAAAGGCTGACCTGTCGCTATGGTGCATGTCAGGTGCCGCACGGCCGAAGGTGATCGGTTGAGACCGTGACACTGGGTAGTATGGAAATCTGGGCAGATAAGTTCAAATCATTACGCTGCTACAGTACATACAGCCCCCATACTGGGTAGTATGGGGGTAGTATGAAATTCCTGTTTTCGTCTCTTTTTGCCTAAATGATATCTTCTTGTTCTCCATGGCTTCCTTATGCTCTACAAAGCAAATAATAGACGATTAAGCGCAAAATAGGCATCAAACCTCACAAAATACATGCAAAGTGAATACGATATATATATGAAAAGCAACTACATTTAGACACTTATCACTCTCCCTTATCACAATTATTTCTAAATGGGACTTCCCATTTTGGCTCACGATTATTAGCATTCTTGAGAAGCACTTCAACTTGGTTCTCCAGCTTGTGAAGGGATACTTGTATAGTCAAAGCTGTGGCGTTAAGGCTTGCAATTTGGGCATATACGGCTTCATATTGTCTTTCTGTATGCACCGTGTGATGAGCGCATTTCATATATATGTATTGCATGCTTTACCCTCATCATTATTGAATATTTTGGCTGTAATTCTCCAAGTACAGTGCTATTTGAGGTATTCATTGTTTGTCATGCAGATATCAAAGCCCTGAAGCAAGAAGAGATGTTTTGGAATAATTTTAGAAGCTAAAGGAATTAGAAGAAATCTCATCAAGCTCAACACGGCTTGAGCACACCCGTGCAGATTGCCGGAGCATTCAGCCAAATTCAACACAGTCTGAGTTTACTGAGCACGGTCCTGCAAACCCCAGCACGGCCTAAGCACGCTCATGCTGTTCCCCGTGCATATTACAGGAATGTGAGTTTTCTGGAGTTTTATTTGGCCGTAATCTGCACGGCTTCAACACGCCCGTGCTCACATCGGGAAAACATTAAAACCCCAAAAACTTAGGTTTTTGGGGGACTTTTTGGTGGGCGAACAAGGGGAGAAGGAAGAAGAGAGCTTTGGGGGTTCGTCCTCCTCCCCATCAAGGGAATGTCATGCGTATAGTAGGCCGATCGGGAATAGATTCCACGGCATTGTAGATCCTTTGACAACCACAAGGATGCAAGAAATTAGGGAGTTTTCAACTTCGTGTCTTTCAATTTCTTTGGCATTGTACTTCTTGTTTGTTGTCATGAGGGGCTAAACTCTTAAGGGAGCCCTGGGGTTGTTTGTATGACGTTGTAGCTTGAACTCATTATCTTTACTTGCTGTATTTATGAGTGTCTTGTTCCTTTCATTAAATCAAAGTTATTGGCTATCTTGTGTGTTGTTTAGTGCTTGATTGCTTGGTAGTTAGGTTCTCTTATTTAGGCTTGTGAATCGTTATTGATCGTTGTAAGCAGTGAGAGTTCAACTTAGGGCTCGACTGCGCTAGAAACAGCATGCTTATAGCATAACTAGGTTTAGAACTGAAGATATCTCTGATAAATACTGAGAAAGACTGAGTTAGTGAACGTCAGAAATCCAACCCCGGGGCTCCATCTCCTCCATTGAGTTAATTCTCAAGCTTCCCATAGTGCCTTTGTCCCTTCCTCAGTCTCCTTGAATTAGACCCAGAGTCAAATCCATCATTTTCTGTTTGGTTAGATATTAAGCAATACGTTAGAATTAGAAGCTATACCAGTCCCTGTGGATTCGACTACCCGACCCTACGGGTACACTTTACTGCTTGTACGACCCGTGCACTTGTGGATACGCAAGGGGCGTACCAAGTTTTTTTGGCGCCGTTGCCGGGGACTGGCAACTTCTGAGAATTCGGACATTCTTAGTACTCTAACCGTTTTCATTTGCTTTTAGTTTCATTTCTTTTGTTCTTGTTTTACTTGTATTCCTTTATTTGTTCTTTTGTTTTTCTTTGTATTACTTAAGCTGTTTATTATTTTTTCTTTTGCTTTAAGCATGAAAGTTCATATCTCATTTCTTTCTTTTGGTTTTTTGTGCAGGCGCAGTGTACTTAAGTCATTTTCTTTTCAAGAGAGGAAATACCACCCATAAGATGAAAGATCTTTTGAATGCATTGAGGGGACAGGATAATCTCTATTTCAAAAAAGAAGTAAGAGATCATGATGCTGGCTGACAGCTAGTAGAACTACTTTCTCGTCCATCGAACAGAGATTATCAAAATGTCTCTTTGGAAGAAGCAGTAAGGGCTTTCAGCGAGAAAACTCAGGAGTTGTCGAGGAGTCAAATTATTGATGAGGTAGCATTGCCTGATAACCAAATGGAGTTAAAGTATAATGAGGAGGTCATGTCAGTAAACTGGTGCAATGAATCAGTGGAAAGATATAATGGTCTACACATGTTGGGAGACGAATTTACAGAGAAAAAGTCTACCCACGATTGTTTGGACAGCTTGAATTGGGAGGATCAATTATTGTACACGGTGAGTTCAGAATCTGATAAGGAACCAAGCCTCCCAACCGTGGGAATCAAAGGTGTGAAGCTTGAATTAAAGGAATTACCTGATCATTTAGAATATGCTTTCATAGAAGGAGATAAACAGTACCCAGTGATAATTTCAGCAACTCTTGATGATGAACAAAAGGAAGAACTATTACAAGTACTTACCACACACAAGAAAGCTATAGCTTGGTCAATTTCAGACATCAAGGGCATCAGTCCAGTTTTTTGCACACATAAAATCCTCATGGAGGATGAAATTAAGCCGAGGGTGCAACCACAAAGGCGATTGAATCCCAATATGAAGGAGGTGGTTAAGGCAGAGGTCAAGAAACTATTAGATGCTGGGGTTATTTACCCTATCTCAGATAGCCCTTGGGTGAGTCCGGTACAAGTAGGCACGTGGCCGGGAGCGTTGCCGAGCCAGGGGCGAGGATGGCACGCGGTATTACCGCGCGTGACCGGTACAGCTGCCCGCTGTGACCAAGGGTGGCTGGTTAAAGCTACAGTCGAGTCAGAGGATACTGCAAGCTAAGTGAAGTCAGGGAATTCACGCCAGACCGGTATTGGGCATGGGGCTCAATCAACCTTGGATTTGGGGTAGCTCTTGTAATAGGGTCAAATGTGTCTTTGGGAGAAGACAAGGCCACTTGGTGTTGGTTTTGGCCATGGTTGTAAACATTTCTCAATCTAAGAGAGTTTTATGTTTTTCTCTCTCAAAATGGGTTTCATTGTGTCGTGTTTCTCATACCGAGGGGTTTTCCGGATTTGCTCGATTCTTCTTATTTTCGCTGTGCTTTGTAATGCAAACAGGATTCACTAACTGTTCTTGCAAGGAAAGGCTGACCTGTCGCTATGGTGCATGTCAGGTGTCGCACGGCCGAAGGTGATCGGTTGAGACCGTGACACTGGGTAGTATGGAAATCTGGGCAGATAAGTCCAAATCATTACGCTGCTACAGTACATACGGCCCCCATACTAGGTAGTATGGGGGTAGTATGAAATTCCTGTTTTCGTCTCTTTTTGCCTAAATGATATCTTCTTGTTCTCCATGGCTTCCTTATGCTCTACAAAGCAAATAATAGACGATTAAGCGCAAAATAGGCATCAAACCTCACAAAATATATGCAAAGTGAATACGATATATATATGAAAAGCAACTACATTTAGACACTTATCACTCTCCCTTATCACAATTATTTCTAAATGGGACTTCCCATTTTGGCTCACGATTTATAGCATTCTTGAGAAGCACTTCAACTTGGTTCTCCAGCTTGTGAAGAGATACTTGTATAGTCAAAGCTGTGGCGTTAAGGCTTGCAATTTGGGCATAGACGGCTTCATATTGTCTTTCTGTATGCAAAATGTGATGAGCGCATTTCATATATATGTATTGCATGCTTTACCCTCATCATTATTGAATAGTTTGGCTGTAATTCTCCAAGTACAGTGCTATTTGAGGTATTCATTGTTTGTCATGCAGATATCAAAGCCCTGAAGCAAGAAGAAGTGTTTTGGAACAATTTTAGAAGCTAAAGGACTTAGAAGAAACCTTATCAAGCTCAGCACGGCTTGAGCACGCCCGTGCTGTTCCCCGTGCAAATTGCAGGAGAATTCAGCCACAAATCAGCACAGCTTGAGTTCGCTGAGCACGGTCGTGAAAACCTCAGCACGGCCTAAGCACGCCCGTGCTGTTCCCCGTGCAAATCACAGGCTGGCGAATTTTCGGGGGAAAATCACTGTAGCACAAAATAATGTAGCGGAAGTACTCTTGCACGAGTACTGTAGCACTGAGTTCGCTGAGCACGACCGTGCAAAACCTCAGCACGGCCTAAGCACGCCCGTGCTATTCCCCGTGCAGATTACAGGAATGTGCGTTTTCGGGAGAATTATTTGGCCGTAATCTGCACGGCTTCAACACGCCCGTGCTTACATCGAGAAGACATTAAAACCCTAGAAACTCAGTTTCTAAGGACTTTTTGGTGGGCGAACTTTGGGAGAAAGAAAGGGAGAACTTTGGGGGTTCATTCTCCACTTCATCAAGGGTATGCCAAGCTTATGGTAGGCCGATCGGGAGGAGATTACACGGCATCGTAGATCCTTCGACAACCTCAAGGATGCAAGAAATTAGGGAGTTTTCAATTCCTTGTCTTTTAATTTCTTTGGCATTGTGTTTGTTGGTTATCATCATGAGGGGCTAAACTCTTAAGGGAGCCCCGGGGTTGGTTGTATGACGTTGTAGCTTGAACTCATTGTCTTTACTTGCAGTATTTATGATTGTCTTGTTCCTTTCAATAAATCAAGGTTATTAGCTATCTTGTATGTTGTTTTGTGCTTGATGCTTGGTAGATAGGTTCTCCTATCTAGGTTTGTGAATCATTATTGATTGTTGCAAGCGGAGGGAGTTTAACTTAGGGCTCGGCAGCGCTAGAAACCACATGCTTATAGCATAACTAGATTTAGAACTGAAGACATCTCTGATAATTACTGAGAAAGACCGAGTTAGTGAACGTCGGAATTCCAACCCCGGGGCCCCATCTCCTCCATCGAGTCAAACCTCAATCTTCCCTTGGTGAACTTTCTATCCCCTTAACCTCCTCGAAGTTAGTCCAAAGTCAATTCCTTCATCTTCGGTTTGGTTAGATATTAAGTAGGATGTTAGTATTAGAAGCTATACCAGTTCCTGTGGATTCGACTACCCGACCTTTTGGGTACATTATACTACTTGTACGACCCGTGCACTTGCGGTTACGCATGGGGCGTATCACCGTGAATCTTGCCAATACATCCTCTATAGTAAAATGCTGCTTTGGCGGCTAAGGACTTTAAGGATGTTAGTGCCACTGCTGTTGGGTGGGGCGAACTACAAGCTCCATGCATTTGCTTTGAAAATTATACCCCGCACAAAAGAAAAACAAAAGAACAAGCTCAAATAAATAGACAAGAAAAGAAAAGAAAATCAAGTAGAATTTACAAAAATAAGAAAAATGGCTAGAGTGATTGCTTCCCCGCAAGTGTACGAGATCGCCAAGTAATACCTCGTGCGAAGACACAAGGATAGTATTCCACGGGGCTAAGGATCTAATATTAGTCCTTCTCGAGCTATTATCTAGTCTAAGATCCCAAGTGATGGAATTTACTCTACTAGGTGCAATTAAAATTGAAAACAAGATTATGAACAAATTATAGAGAACAAGCAATAAGCAAGCAAGAAACTTAATGTAATGCAAAGGCCTATGGATGTGGATCCCCTTGAGAGGTTATCATGAAACATGGATGATAAACAAAAGATGCAAGGGTAAAATGGACCATGAGATTCCAAGATTAGAACAATCCCAATTTCTCGGCTATTGAACACTAATCCCATATGAAGATAAATAGGAATTTCTTCCAAATCCATATTCCTACGATTGCATTAAGTACGAGGAAATTTCACTTAGGAGTAAACCTACTCTTCTTCGGATTAAACCTACATGGAGGGCTACCAAACACCCTATTTCTCGGCGTGATGATACAAGTGTCCCTTCTAATCCATTCATGATCTAATACATGCGAGCAAGTCACAACTATATGCATCACTCATAAAAGAGCTACGGATTTCTCCTCAGTGTAGCACTTAGCATGAAAACAATGGATTAGATCTCAAAATTACCCAAGCATGGAATTAACAAGTAATCATCCACCCCCCAAGGTTCACCAACACCCGGTGGCCTTGGGCGTCTAGTGTGTCATCATCCTACAACAAGCAATACAATCAAGTAAAACACACAAGAAAAGCATAAATGACACTCCCTAAATGAAATGGTGGAGGAGGAGGTAGAAAATATGCTGAATGATGCTTCCACCACCAAAGGAATACCGAATGACGCTTCCTCTAGCCGCGGGTCTCCTTTCTTCAAATCGTGGTAGATCTCCCATTGAATGATGCTGCCTTCTTGCCTTGAGAGTCTTGGACCTTTGGCTTGAATGATCTCCTAGCTTCCTTGCCTTCTTCTCCTTCCCAAGGCCGCCTAAAACCTCCCAAGTGGTCTCCCAAAATTGGCCCAGAAAAAGTTCAGAAAAAGTCCTCCAATTCTGCCATAAAAGTCAGTATTTATACCCCCATGACATACGGGCCGTATAGGGGTCGTATGGGGGTCGTATAGCACACAAAAAACCTAGATTCACGATTTATGCTGGGTGCATACGGCCCGTATACTAGGTAGTAGGGAAATCTGGGAAAACAACTCCAAATCATTCCGCTGCTACAGTACATACGGCCCTCATACTGGGTAGTATGGGGGTGGTATGAAATTCCTGTTTGCTTCTCTTTTTGTCTAAATGATATCTTCTTGTTCTCGATGGCTTGCTTATGCGCTACAAAGCAAATAATAGACGATTAAGCGCAAAGCGGGCATCAAACCTCACAAAATACATGCAAAGTGAATACGATATATATATGAAAACACCTACATTTAGACACTTATCATAGAGCAATAGACTACAGGTTTTCCTAGTATCCCTTGTGTCCCCGGCAACGGCGCCAAAACTTGATGGGTGTTTCTCAAGCTGATGATTGTCCGCAAGCGCACGGGTCGTCAAGTAATACCTCTCACGCACGCGTGAGAGGGTCGTATTCCCTAGTGTCCAAAGAGCTACTATTACTTCCCCTTAGACGACACTGTCTAGTCTACCAAAGATAGAGAATTAAAACAAGATAAGAAAACTAACAAAGGTAACTATAAACATGTTTGACTAAGGCACACCAAATAAGCATATCAAGGAGGCAATTAGCAATGAAAGTACGAGGTCCCGAGCTAGGATCCCCTCGGGATTACTAAAGCTAGAAGGATGCTAGAATTACACAAGCACTGGTGGTTCTTGGCCAGGAGAATCCTAAGGTAGGCCAACCCGATGGTCACGCATATCTGTACATGTATCCCTTCCAAGCTTGGGGGTCTAAAACTAGGGCGATGGTCATGCAACCTACTATAACCTAGAAATCGAGACAGAGATTTCTCATGCATACCAATATATCAAAGTACACCAAGCATGAACCACAAAACAAACCAAATACCATATATGTAAATCTAAAGCATCCATACAAAGCAAGTTCATCCCAAGGTTTACCGGATGCCCAGCGACCTTGGGAGTCTAGTTCATCATCAACAAAGGAGAAAGCAAGAAATAAAAATAAATTTAAGACAAAACTCATAGCAAACTCCCCTAAGATGAAGACTAGAAGGTGGTGAAGAGAAGTTGTCGGATCCGCGCCTGTAAGCTCCTAGATCTTCTCCTTGATAGCACAACCTCTTTTCCCCGTGATTTTCTCCTCAGATCTACCTTCTCCACTTGCCTTGAAGCCCTATGTGAAGATAGTGGAGAATGGTGGATAAAAGTCCCCATTCATGATGCCCTAATGCCCCTTATAAAGGTGAATTTCGTCTGTCCTTACGGGCTGCCTCACGGGCGTAAGGTTGCCCGCAAGGCACCCAGAAACTTTCCCAGAAATTTTATCTCGGGGGTGCTACAGCACCCTGCTACAGTACCCTACAGTAATCCTGCTACAGTACAACCTAGAAATTGATCCGCAGAGTTCTCATGCAATCTAAGATGGTAAATAATACATAGAAAGAATCACAAACTAAGAGATTCTATAAAAGAAATCTAACATCCAAAAATACATCAATCATAATGATCATAAAAAATTACAATGAAAACACCCCAGGGTTCATCATGCCCAAATCACATACAAGTTAGTTCCTCTTGAAAGAGGAGCACTCATGCAAATCCAATGAACAAACAAGCATAAAGAAAAGCAAAGAAGACTCCCTCTAGCTTTGGATTGCCTTGGATGGAAGAAGACCGTCGATGTCGCCGAGATAGCTCCTTAAACGGCACCTTGAAGCCTTGGATCTTCCCCCTATCTCCTCCTCCAATGTTGGCCTCCCTCTTGGTGAAAAATGATGCAGTAGATCACCGGAAAAGGCCGCCGCCGAGGGTGGGGCGGCGGCCCAAGTAGAAGAGAAGAAGATTCCCTAAAATTTTGAATTAATTTTTCTTTCAAAGCCACTTTTCGGGCTTCCATACGGGCTGCCTTGCGGACGCAAGCTTGCCCGCAAGGCTCCCAGCCTTTTCTAGAAAAATCCCATTTCGGTGCGAAAATCCATGCTATAGTAAGGGCTACAGTAATCCTTCTGCAGTACTGTTGTAGTGATGAAAACTCGAAAACGTCGTATTTGATACGGATTCCTTCCCAAATGCATTCTTGAGCTCATTTTGGCTTATTCAAAGCCTGTAACATAAATAAAACCAATTTAAATGCGAAAAGGGCATCAACCCTCTTCTGGCTGGATTTTGTAAGGTACTTGTCGTATGACAAGAGCAAGGCATTCAAATTTATTGGAACAAGATAACTAGATTGAGAGGACCTTGCAGAGAACGGGTAGAAAGTTCAGAATAACAAGAGGTTCAGATTGAAGAAAGTAAACCCTCAGTCATGGTTGAACCAAGAAGGACATTGTTAGATTATGAGAGGCCACAGTTTACTGGAGATGAATTCAGTGTGCAAGCCCAACAGTGCCCGCAAACAATTTTAAAATCAAGGCTAGTACTGTTGAGATGATTCAAAATTCGGTCCAGTTCGACGGGTAGCTGATGAATAACCCATGCTCATTTGTCGTGTTTCCTCCAAATATGCTCTACCTTCAAAATTAATTCTGTTTCAGATGATACGATCAGATTACGACTGTTTCCGTTCAGCTTGAGGAGAGCGGCTATAGATGGCTCACTTCACTAGCCCCCGGGTCCATCAAGACCTGGAAGGAAATGGTGGAGAAGTTTTTGGCAAGGTACTTCCCGCCTAGCAAGGCAACCAAGCACAGGCAAGAAATTTCAGCCTTCAGACAGGGGGATTCAGAAACACTGTTTGAAGCACATGAAAAGTTCAAGGATCTGCTCAGAAGATGCCCCCATCATGGTTTTTCAGCTTGGATGAGAGTCCAAACACTGTACAATGGATTCAACCATCAGACACGTCAGCTGATTGATGCCGTGGCAGGCGGATCTTTGAGCAATAAATTCCCTAAGGACGCCG
Organism: Dioscorea dumetorum; assembly: GCA_902712375.1. NCBI lineage: Eukaryota > Viridiplantae > Streptophyta > Magnoliopsida > Dioscoreales > Dioscoreaceae > Dioscorea > Dioscorea dumetorum. Next base: position 8,712,716 of record CACTHL010000128.1, on the reverse strand, counting down.
AGGAATTGTTTGAGAACATGGCTATCAATGAATCACATTGGAGTGCACGGGGGAAGCCCCAGAAGACTGCAGGAATTTATGAGGTCAACAACACCACCACTTTGGCCGCGAAAGTGGATGCACTGACTAGGAGGTTTGATCAGTTCTTGATGGGATCAAGCTCAAGTTCTGGGGCCATACTCTCCTATTTCACATGTGGAGCAGGGCATGAAACTACACAGTGTCCAATTTCTGGTGTCACTGTTGCGCCAATGGATAGAATTGATTATGTGAGTGGAGGCCAAAGAGGCCCTGGAAATCCATATGGTGCCAACGACAACACCGGGTGGAGGAGCCACACAATTTCTCATGGGTTCAGAGTTCACAACAGAGACCACCACCACCAGTGCATCAACAACAACCACCACAGCAGCAAGAGAGAAAATTCACACCGCAGAGGACGTGCTAGCAAGGTTCATAGTCAGTACTGAGGCAAAGTTTGAGAATGTTAATGCTAACATCAGCAATCTCCAAGCCTCAGTCCAGAATATAGAGATTCAGATAGACCAAATGGCCAAGACCTTGGCAGAAAGACTACCAGGAAGTCTCCCGAGTAACATTGAAGTGAATCCAAGGGAGCAGCTGAAAGCTATCTCACTATGGAGTGATAAGGAGGTCGAAACAAGGGCTGAAAAGAATCACATCTTTGAGGACAACGAATCAGCTATGCAAAAAATCCAAGTGCACTTAAAAATTCTGAAGGAAAAGAAGCTCCGCCATTGCCCCAGAAAATGAAAATTCCTGAGTATAAGCCTTGTGTCCCTTACCCTGAGAGGTTAAAGAAGGACAAAGAAGACGCTCAATTCAAGAAATTCCTCAGTGTCTTTAAGCAGATTCATATAAATATTCCCCTCATTGTGGCGTTATCGCAAATTCCCAAGTACACCAAGTTCATGAAGGATCTTCTCACCAACAAATGGAAATTGGAAGAACTAGAGACTATGGCACTTACTGGGAATTCTTCAGCTGTGATATAAAGGAAATTGCTGAAGAAGCTGACTGATCCGGGAAGCTTCATAATACCCTGCATGATTGGCGATGGTATACAGGAAAAAGCTTTAGCAGATTCAGGGGCTAGCATTAATGTCATGCCCTATAAGTTATTTTTTAAGCTTGGGTTGGAAAAATTAAGACCCACTCGAATGACATTGTAACTGGCCGATCGGTCTGTGTGGAAACCCCGGGGCGTGGTGGAAGATTTGCTAGTGAAGGTTGATAGTTGATTATCCCGGTAGATTTTGTGATCCTGGATATAGATGATGATGTGGAGGTTCCATTGATCCTCGGGCGCCCATTCTTGAATACTGTGGGGGCCGTTATAGATGTGAAGGGAGGAAAGATGACGCTGCGGGTCGGGGAGGAAGAAGTTGTTTTCACTCTCCCGCATGCCATGAAGCACACACTAGATCACGATGATGCATTTTATTTTGCTGATGAGACTGAATTAATCATTTTTGATTATGTGCAGGAGGTCATGTCATTAAACCCGATGGATGAACACTTAGAGGAGTTGGACGCAAAAGGAGATGAAAAAGAAGTCCCTACTCATTCACGAGCGCACTAGTTAAAGCTTATCGGGAGGAACTCCCCACCGAAAAAGCAAAAGAGAAAGGCATAAAGAAAGTATGGAGTAAAGTGCTTGGGAAGAAGAAGAGAGGCTTCAATGTTACACACTCCAGACCAAGCGAAGTAGACCGTTTACATTTCGAAGAACAGCGCATATTTCGGGTCTATTCGTGCCTCTCGATGAATCTTCCAAGCGGTAATGTGTGCAAGAAAACCAGAGGTAATTCGCCTCCATTTGACCCACCCTGAGGTAACGTTGAAGGTACTTCGAGCTAACGACGTTAAACAAGCCCTTCTTGCGAGGCAACCCAAGTTTTAAATTCCCACAATTTACTTTCTCATACTCTTTTGATTTGTGTTGTGTGGTTTGCTTGGTGTGTTTACTTTTTCGTATTCTTAGTTATTGTTTGAACCCATGTTGCCCTTATTTTGATGAAATTCAAGTGTGTTGTTTTAAATGTTTCGGCAATTATTTGTGTATTTCAGATTTTCCTTGAAGTTGTAGGGGAGACCATGCCGAAATTTTGACTTTTCAGGACTTTACGAGCATTTTTATGCCCTTAAAAAGCATACCGAGATTTACTACATTGATTACTTTATGAAACCTTGAAAAGTTGAGCATTCCAAAAAAGTATCTTAAACTTGAATTTTCAGATTTATATCATTTTATGAATGGCTTCTCAAGGATTTTATGAATGCATTTCATTGAGGAAGTTGGAAAGTTTCTTATAATGAATTGTACATATATATATGTGCATTGAAAGTAAGTACTTTAATTGTTGTTGAATACTGAAGATTTGTCGTTGGGCCTGCTTAAAGACTCTTACTTGTGTGAACTATAGCTCCATGTCCAGCTCCTCACTGAGTAACTTAGTTACTCACCCATTCTTCTTCTCTCTTTACAGTTGTTGGTACGGCAGTAGGGCGTGAGACGTGATAGTGCTTGGCAAAACTAATCTTGTATTTACCTTTGAGTAGTGTATGATTCATAAACATTGTTGTCTTCCATAAGATGGATCCATTAGGATCTATGTTTTCGTATTTCCATTTTAGTTTTGAATAATCTCGATTGGTTTAGTCAGGACCTTAGGTTGTATGAGCTTTACACCCTATGTTTGGGAGAGATTATGATTGTGTTCATGATCATTGATGTTGTGCTTTCCAGGGATATATACCTGGTGTGAGTATGTTGATCTTGTACAGGGTTGTGGTTGAATACCTTTAGATTTGGAGAATTATTATTGTGATGTTGATAATGTACAGGTAATAGGTTAGCCTTACTGCGATCTAGGGTTGAGACGGGTGTCTGACCTCCCCTGGGTTGTCGTGGCCGTAGTGTCATGGGCCAGGATCCGAGGTCCAGGGCGTGACATTATTCATGGGAGTCTCATTTTGTTTACTTGGTAAAAATTCCCCAACCCTATTTCCACGTGTACTTGAAACATTTTACATGTGTTGCATATTTTACTCTTTTAACATTGAGGACAATGTTTTATTCAAGTGTGGGGTAGGGTTGTATGTTTTGTATGCCTTTTGATGTTAGTGCATAACCTGGGACGATCTATGAAAATTTTTGGTTAAGAATTCCTAATCTTAGGAGACAATGAGCATGCTAGTGTACTTTTGTTGAACGTAAAGGCTATTTTTGCTCTTACTTTGGAAACCCTAATTCAAACACCTCGCCTAATTTTGTGATTCACTTCGTTGAGAGGAAGGTTTAGCTTTAAGACTTGTAATAAAAAAATGATTGACTCCAAACTCAAGCAATAAAAGCTTGAAAGTGAAAAGAAATATTAAGAAGTGTTAAGAATTGAATTTCGAAAATTCGGATTATTGTTAGGATGCCCTTTTAATTCTGTAAGAAAGATGGTAAAAAGAGCTATCACTTTAGAAAAAGTGAAAGCCGCACTTGAGTAGTCGGATCTTAGGCATCACAAAGTCATTTCTGATGACCTACCGGGTGAAATGGCTACCTCTAAGGTGTATGAAGCTACTACCCAGTTTAGGAGTAATTGTGAATGAAAAAAATGTGGCTTGACCTAGACCCCCTCAAAGACATTCGTGACGCATTTCCTTAAGCCGCACACACACACGGCAGTACGAAGTAAGAGTAAAAAAAATTTTTCATGAGCTTTCAATGGACTAAGGCACTTGCTACTCTTGGACCCCAAGCTTTAGGAATTCTCTGACTTAGCTGAGATCAGAGGTCATGCACTCATCTCTTTATTAGGGGATTAAGGTTGCTTGAGGACAAGCAACGATTCAAGTGTGGGGGTATTTAATGAGTGCATTTCATATAGATATGTTTTCCATTGTTTCATGAGTATGTTGGTATTAATTCTCCCATTTCAGTGCTCTTTGAGGTATTTCTAGTTTTCTATGCAGATATTGAAGCCCTGAAGAGAGAAGAAACAATTTTGAGCAATTTTCATAGTTAAGGGACTTAGAAGAAACCTCACCAAGCTAAGCACAGCCTCAACAAGCCCGTGTCTGAAGGCGTGCAATTCACAGAAGAATCCAGCCAGAGTCAGCACGCCTTTGGGTCTCTGAGCAAGGTCGTGCAACTCGCAGCACGACCACAAAATGCCCATGTTGGACACCTTGCAGATTACAGGCAGTTGAGTTTCAGAGTTTTTATTTGGCAGAAATCTGCACGGCTTAGAACACGGAATAAGCACGGCCGTGTTCATATCGGGAGAGTGTTAAAACACCCTGAAAGTTAGGGTTTGGGGGACTTTCTGGACGCGTAAAAAGGAGACGGAAGGGAGGAGAGGAGTGTACAGTCGCATCATCACTCAAGAGGGAATCACGCACGAATTGTAGGCCAACTAGGAGGAAAGGATCCATCGACATCAGGACCTCAGAGGGCAATAAGAATGGAAGCAAATAGGGAGTCATTGATTTCTTTTGTATTTACTTTTTCAGTTATTTCTTTGTTGCTGGAATCTATTAGGGGCTAAACTCTTCTTGGAAGCTCTGAGTTGAGAACTTGTGTGTGTATTTTTGAACTTAAATTCTTCTAACACAACATTTATGGATGTCTTTGTTTCCCTTTTTAAATCTTTGGTTGTTGGCTTCATTGATGGTTGTTGAGCGTTTTGAATACTTTAAGATCTTGATTTAGACTTAGCCTGCATATCTTCTCGATTGATGCAAGAAGTTAGAATTCAATTTAGGGTTTCAATTGCACTACATGTATCCTCCACATAGCACAACAAGATTCTAGAATTTAGGGTTTGTGAGAGACACTAAAGATAAGTGCTGTAAGAATCTAAGTTAGGTAGCACCAAGAGATCGACTCGGGGCCCCATCTCCTCCATTGAGCAATCCCAAATCTCTCCCTCTAGTGAGATTCCTCTTCCCTCAACTTCTCTCTTTCTCAAGTTAGAGTCAATTCACCCTAATTCCAGTTGATTAGATATTAAGTAGAAAGATAGTATTAGGAGATATACCAGTCACTGTGGAATCAACTATCTGACCCTCTGGTACATTATACTACTTATACGACCCGTGCACTTGCAGATACGCAAGGGGCGCATCAACCACCTCTGCAGCTACCACCTGTGTGACATCATCACTGTCATCCGGCTCTTAGACTCACAACATGGTCGTTTCTATTGTTGTTGACGTTTATCTTCTCTATTTTTATGGCACTACTTGTTATTTACTTTAGTGTGTACTGTTTGAGTTAGTCAGGGTTTCGACCCTACTAAACTTTCCTTATTTATTTTGGATTTCTTGTTTTTGCGCTCTTCTCTATAATTTTTGATTTCGGAGTTGTGATCAGTGTTTTGTGTTTTTGCAGGAATTTATTTAAGATTGCTTCACACTCCAGGCCATCTTCACATGGTTTACCCCAAGTCCACATGCACTTGTCTCACACTTCATTGACGGATTGGGGAAGTTTCTTACTCTATCTTTGATTTCTTGTTTTATATTTCTTTCCCACTCTGTGCTGCTGACTTATGTACATTGGGGACAATGTACAGCTTTAGGTATAGGAATGGAGTATTTTACCTTATTGCATGCCCGACTCACCTATGATAGCTATGATCTTATTGTTAAGGATTTCATAGCTCGGTAGAATGATAGTTGTGAGTTGTACTTTGCATGTGCTTGAATGTAGTTCTGTTTCATCTTTAGTGCACATTTATACATGCTCACTATAACTTGTACTTCTGACACTCAAACCCATTTTATAGATTTTGTGTTAGGATGTTAAATTTTACTTTCAATAATCTTTTAAGAACTTTTGAGTCTCTTATTTTTGCTTTAACCCTAAGTGAGGTTTTTAGCAGGTGATTGATTAAGCGATATTAGATAGGATGTATATAGATACTTGAAACAACAGTGATGAAAAATGTTCTATGTCAGTATTCCTCTGCTGGTAAAAGCATGAATGCGTATATGTAGATCTGTAATCGAGTAAGTTGGGTGGGTCTTGTGCCTCGCCAGCATGTGCATCCTTCTAAAGGATTTTTGGGCACTCTACGTTAGGCGGACTCGGAAAAAAAGAAGGAGGTTTGTGACCTATTGATCGCATGGAACCTGTTTTTACTTTCACTTGAGGTTAAAGTTTTGTTAGAGAGCGAAAGATTCTTGACTGACTATTGAAGGAGTCTTTAACACTTCTAACACTAACTTCAATTTTCGTGGGGTGAATGGATACCCTAGGGTAATCCAGGATGTGGAGGTCAAGGTCGAAGTCGGCACACACTCACTTGAACTCTTTGGTTGAAACAGAGCTAATATTACTTCAATATACATTGAACAACTCAATTCTTGATTTCTGTTCATTTGTGCTTGTGGAATCTTGTACATTTGAGCCTAATGTCATATATTTAGCCGTTTAACTTCTTGCCCCTGTTCCTCATGTTTGTTTTCTTGGGGATGACTGATAAGTGCTTGATTATATATATTTTATAATATCAGTTTACATGCATTGAGCATCACTTTTATCAGGTTTTAGCATTAACAAGGTGTGTTTTGTGTTTTTTTGTGCAAACAGGGCTTTGGAGACGTGACGTACAGGAAGAAGCAAAGATAGGGTGTGATGACACGTTTCAAGGCCACAATCAGAAGTTGTGTTCATATGCATGGGGGTGTTGCCAACTTTCGAAGGAGTACAAGTCATTACACAAACCGAAAGGGCACAAAGGCAGTAGTACGCCCATGTCTCAGCTTCCGTACAAAGCAGAAGAAGGTTCTTGAGGATTTCAAAGCATAGAAAACCCCACACCCTACCACACGAGCGTGTGCCCGACCGTGTGGACTCCAAGGAAGACTTCGGGGGGGAAAAATCACAGTAGCATTACTGTAGCAGAGTACTGTAACAGTACTGTAGCAACAGTACTTCACACGCCCGTGTGGAATTTCCACACGGGCGTGTGGATGCCCGTGTGGATGCCCGCGTAAAGCCCCGAATTCAAATTATAAAAGCCGCCTTGTGATAATTTTTAGGGATCTTTTTGGCCACTTTCAAGAGACAAGGCGGCTAGGGCTTGGAAGGAGTTCTTTGCGGCTTTGGGAAGCTTTCCTCACCAACTTGGATCGATTCCTCCTCCGTCATAGCATCAAGGAAGCCATCGGCGACCTAGCTTCGGAGTGGATTCAATCCAGACGTGGAAACTACCCATCAAGACCATCATCACGGATTTAAGTGGGTTATTCTTTATGTCTTTGGAACTTTATTCTCAATTAATTATTTGTTTTGTGACTCGCTCCATGGAGAGCTAAACCCCTAGAGGGTATTCGGACATGTAAACCCTAGGATTCTTATTTTCATTAGATTTACATTGTGTTTCTATTCGAATTTATCAGTTTGAGTTTTACTCTTGAGTTCTTAATGCTTGTTTGTGCTTTTGATTTCATTATTAATTGCCTTGCATGTTTTATTTAATCTAGTGAAGAGAGAGATCACCGCTAGGCTTAGAATTACCAAGAGTAAGAGGGTCGAGAGGGTGAGCCGTGAGATAGCGGAGTGTCCCCTTTCCCTTCCGACAGATATTTCCTATCTCCATATTCCCTAAGTGTCAAGCAACCATATGTGGTGTGAGGCGTCGAGATAATTCTCCGCCGGGACCTCGTAGGGGGTTAGGGATCTTTCACTTGGAGGCAGGGTTAGATCTACTTTTAGGAATTGGTTATATATTTGGGATCCCTAGAGCTTTAAGCAGTCATATGTGGTGTGAGGCGTCGAGAGAATTCTCCGCCGGGACCTCGTAGGGGACTAGTTATCGGCGACCTGGAGGCATGGGCCGTTATATATTAGGATACCCACGACTCATTGTTTTCGTTTAGAAACACTTGTAATCTACATCCGACACCCGAATCCTAGGGGGAGCATTGTCCGGATACCTCACTTTTATTGATTGAGAACTCTTTTCCTTTTTATTCACTGTGCACTTGTAGTGACACTCTTAGTTTGGCCATTAGATCATCACACACTACACTCATTAGGCTAGATAACAAAAGAGGGGCTATTACTAGTACTTCTATTCCTTGTGGTTCGACAACCCGACCCTTTGGGTCCACTTTTATTACTTGACGACCAATGCACTTGCGGTAACGCAAGGGGTTGACACACATCACCCTGTTGTGTTGTTGCGGAGACGCATCAATGACACACCCTTACGTGTGTGCTCCGCAAGTGCACGGGTGTCGAAGTAATAAATACCCAAAGGATGGGTAGTCGAATCCATAGGGAGTAGACAATAGCAACAAATACACTTTGAAAATTAGTCTAGAAAACTCAATGTGTGAAAATATTGAATTAAAAGTGAATAAACAGAAAATAAAGATTGAAAGTGGTAACTAGAGATAAAGAGAATATCAAGATAAGAAAGGGGTACTCGGACAGTGCTCCCCTAGGTTCCTAGTTTCAAGTGCAAGACTCTAATTACCTTTACTTAAACGAGATTTGAGGAGTCTTGGAAATCCAAAGACATAAGGTCCCAAACCTAAGGCCAACCTTGATTAGTCCCCTACGATGTCCCGGCGGAGAGAAAACTCTCAAAGTCTCACACCACGTATGACCGCGCTAGGCTGTAGGGATTCTAAGAGATAAACCCTATTCCCAACTATAGATCAAACCCTTTGGTCCAGGCGAAAGATCCCTAATCACAAATAAGTCCCAACGGAAAGGCCTCTCTCAACGCCTAACTCTCTTTGAGATCAAAACTAATTCTTGGAATAAGAAGGTTGGGTAAACCACACCGGAGGGGAAAGGGGACGTGTCGCTATCTCTCGACTCACCCTCTCGACCCTCTTCAATCTTGGTTAATCTAATCCTAATGGTGATGGTCACTCATCAAAAGGATGATTAGATTGGCCCTCAACCCTAGTGTCACTCTAAGAGAGAAACAATTAAGCACACAAGATTGAAACTCAAAACAAATCTCAATTTAAATAAAAACAATAGAGTCATTGAAACAAAGGAGTTCTAGAGTTTACATGTCCAAGTACCCACTAGGGGTTTAGCTCTCCATGGAGCAATACCAGTTCATCAAAATAATTGAAAACAAATGCAAATAAACCATAGAGAAAACCCCCTTAAGCTCCATGCTGATGGTCTATATGGGCTACTCCCGCCTCTTCACAAATACCTCCGTCAAGCCTAGGGCACACCTCGCCAAATCGATGTCGTTGAAAGCTCCCCCAATAGCTCTTGTCACGCCCCGACCCTCGGGTCCCGGTCCATGGCACTACCGCCACGACAACCCAGGGGAGGTCAACACCTGCCTCCACCCCAGGTCGCCGTAAGGCTAGCCTGTTACCTGTACAATATTAACATTACCACAATAATACTCTAAATCTAAGGTATTCAATCACAACCCTGTACAAGATCAACAGACTCACACATATATGTACATATATCCCAGGAAATCACAACATCAATGATCATGGACACAATCATAGTTTTTCCCCAAACACTGGGTGTAAACTCATACAACCTAAGGTCCTGTCTTAACCAATCAAGATTATACAAGATCAAATGGAAATACGAAAACATAGGTCCTAATGGATCCATCGTATGCATGACGACAATGTTTATGAATCATACACTACTCAAAGGTAAATGCAAGAATAGATGCCAAGCACTATCACGTCTTACGCCCTGCTGCCGTGCTAACACCTGAAAAGGAGAGAAGAAGAATGGGTGAGTAACTAAGTTACTCAGTGAGGGGTTGAACATGGAGCTATAACTCATACAGGTGTAAAGAATGGTATGCCGAAAACATATGTAAATCTTTAACAACCACAACTTACAAAATGCTTTAAATATACATTTCAATATAACAAGCTTTCCAACTTTCTCAAAGAAAGGCATCAATAAAACACAGAAATTCTTTTGTAAAGGTTCAAGATTTAAAACTTCAAGTTATGGAAACTCGTTAAAAGCTCAAACCCATCGAATCAAGAATTTATAGTGCAACGCATGCAGAAATCCTTTATCGATAGCATCATCAATAGCCTATGAAAACCCTCCATCACTAACCATGGCCGTGGCTAGGTCAAGAGCCACCAAGATGCGCGTATCTTGGCGTTGGCCGTTGGGTATCCCGTGTGGTGACTCCAGGATCCCAACACAGCACCTTCAGGTTCTCTACGCGCCTCCTGTAACGGCTCGTCAGCCGAGAACTCCACGCCACCCCAACTAGGTCGGTCCGTGGAGACTCGCTTCTGCAGAAGACGGGGATCCTCCCCAATGTCACCATCGAAACATTTGGGATATCCATCCCGCCCGTAGGCTCATCATGAACACATCATATATCTCATCAAGAGATCACAAATAGTTTGCCCGTAGGCTCATCATAAACGTATCATTATAAAATCATATATCTCAACAAGAGATCACAAATTCGCATAAAATACAACTCTTAATCGAAGAGTAAATCCTTTTGCGAAAGCATCGACAATAATGTCATTTTCATCAAGAATATCAACACAAGAGTATTTTTTGAAAACTCATTTCAAATACGATAACATCGTGGAGAATCTCAATTTGGTTTACATAGACCCTTATTCGGTCAAAATAACAAGAACATCGAATTCTCAAATTCACAAATCTTGAAAACATGTAGTTCAAACCATAGGATTATCCAATCCTCATCAAATATAAATAATCAAGAATTTAACAAGATCATAAACTATCATCGTTTCTAGGCCTCAAGGAAATCATCTCATGAGCCTTTTGTAATAGAATCAATAGTTAAGCAAGATCATAAACATCAAGGTTTCTAGATCTCAAGGAAATCATCTCATGAGTCCATTAAGATGAAATCAAGAATTAAATGGATCATATAGCATCATAATTTTAGTTTTCAAGAAACACTTCAAGAATCCATTGAAATCAAGAATTTCTCATTTCAATGCATGCATTATTAAACAAGCATGATCATAGCTCTTTAATTAAACAATTCCCACTCACAAACTTGGCGAGATCGAACACTTGGATCACTCGCCTACTTGATCTTTACCCTTGCCTTTAGATCCACCTTCTTGAAGCCATTAACCATCCAAGAAAAACAAGAATCAATCACATAACCCAAACAATAAACAAGAGAGGAAAGAATGATCCAAAATTAGATCTCAAGGCTTCTAGGGTTTACTAAGTGTTCTAGATTCAAGAATTAACAATAATAGAATCCTTAAACCCATAAAATCAAAATGAAATCAAGAATATCCTAATTGGGTTCGGATCTAAAAGAATCAAAGGTTTAGAGATGAAGGATCTCCTTCATTCTTCACCAAAACATGAAATCAAGGCTCCTATACCATTCAAACATTAGATCCATGGCTAAATTCCAATTAAATAATAGATCAATACTAAATCCACACTAATTCTCCATGGATCTAAAGAGAAATGAATAAAAGAACAAGGAGTTGAAGAAGAGAATAAAACCCACCTCAAACTTTGCTAGAACTAGAGGAGAATCACCACCAATGGAGAAGAGGGGAAGATCAACACCTTTCTCCTTTCTTGGAGCTCAAGAATGAAGATCTAATGGAGGGGAGAATGAGGATTCAAGATGGGGAGAAAAAGAGAGGGAAATGGGGTCTTATAAAGGCCCTTTAAGTTTGAAAACGGGTATTTATAGACCCAAAGCGCGGGAGGGCTCGCGGGCTCCCTTGCGGGCGCAAGGGAGGGCGCGAGGCCTCAACCAGGAAGCCATGCGGCCTCCCATGCGCCCGCATGGGAGCCCGCATGCACTTCTGGCCGGAGTCCTTGCGGGCTCCCATGCGGGCGCATGGGAGGCCGCAAGGCCTCTTTTTTGGCTCCTTGCGGGCACACTAAGTGCCCGCAAGGTCCCTTCCTTGCTAAAGACTTTTAAAACACTTTTCCCCCATCTTTTAACCTCTCAAAAAGACCTTAACTAAGATCCCAACAAAAATAAAACTCGACAAAAACTTAAACACAAGAAACAAAGCACAAGAGAAGCGAAAAAGGTCGAACTTCCACAACCTACCCCCCTTAAAGAAATTTCGGCCTCGAAATTTTTGGCATACCTCAAGATTCAAACAAAAGGGGATACTTGCTCTTCATCACTTCCTCAGGTTCCCAAGTTACCTCTTCTACCACATCATTTCTCCAAAGCACTTTAACCATAGGAATAATCTTTCGCCGAAGGGTTTTCACTTGAGAATCAAGGGTCTCTACCGGTTGCACTTCAAATTTCAAATCTTCTCTTAACTCTACCGGCGGAGCTTCAAGACAATGAGAAGGGTCAGGGATATACTTCTTCAACATGGAAACATGGAACACATTATGAATCTTCTCCAACTCAGGCGGTAATTCTAATCGGTATGCAACCGGTCCGATCCGCTCTAGGATCACAAATGGACCTATAAATCGGGGATTCAACTTTCCCCTACCTCGAAACCGAATTACCCCTTTCCAAGGAGAGATCTTCAAGAATACTCTATCCCCAACCTGAAACTCCAAAGATCTTCTACGATTATCGGCATAACTCTTTTGCCTCTCTTGAGCTGTTTTCAATCTACCTCTAATCACTGCTACTTTCTCAACCGTTCGATCAATCAACTCCACACTTTGAAGTTTCCTTTCTCCCACTTCATCCCAACAAAGAGGAGTTCTGCACTTTCTTCCATACAAAGCTTCATGCGGAGCCATACCAATGCTTGCTTCGAAGCTATTATTATAGGCAAACTCCACTAATGACAAATGTTGCTCCCAACTTCCTTGGAAATCTATCACACAAGCCCTCAACATGTCCTCGAGGGTTTGAATGGTCCTCTCAGACTGACCATCTGTTTGAGGATGATAAGCAGTACTGAACTTCAAAGTCGTACCCAAGGCCTCCTGAAACCTAGGCCAAAAACGGGAAGTAAATCTGGGGTCTCGAGCTGAAACTGTCGAAGTTGGCACCCCATGCAACCTTACTATCTCATCAATGTACAACTTTGCCAATTTCTCCAAAGAGTACTTAGTATGCACTGCTAAGAAATGTGCCGACTTTGTTAGTCTATCCACTATCACCCACACTGCATCACAACCTCGAGGCGTTCGTGGTAAACCAACCACAAAATCCATCGTCACATGATCCCACTTCCATTCTGGGATAGGAAGAGGTTGTAAGAACCCAGATGGCCTTTGGTGTTCTGCCTTAACTTGCTGACACACCAAACACTTAGCCACAAACTCTGCTATCTTCCTCTTCATTCCAGGCCACCAATAACTCTCCTTAATGGTTCTATACATCTTGGTACTCCCAGGATGAACCGCATAAGCTGAAGAATGAGCTTCCTCCAAAATAGCTTTCCTCAGCTCAGAATCCGATGGAACACAAACACGTCCTCGAAACTCCAAGGTCCCATCATCTCTCAATCTAAATTCACTAGTTTCCCCGGCCTGCAACTTCTTCACCTCTTGCACCAACTCTTCATTAACACTCTGAAGCTCCTTAATACGTTCCAACAGCGAAGGTCTCACCACAAAACTGGCCACTAAGGCTCCACTATCCTCACTCTCTAGTTCCAACTTCAAACTCTTCATTGCTGACAAAATTTGCAAATAGGACACCCTCAAAACAGCCACCGAACTATATTTCCTACTCAAAGCATCAGCTACCACATTGGCCTTTCCTGGGTGATAATCGATTATCAAATCATAATCTTTTATCAATTCCAACCATCGCCTCTGCCTCAAGTTCAAGTCCTTCTGAGTGAAAAGATACTTCAAACTTTTATGGTCTGTGAAAATCCGACATCTTTCCCCATAAAGATAATGCCTCCAAATCTTCAAAGCAAACACCACCGCAGCCAACTCCAAATCATGCGTAGGATAATTCAACTCATGTTGTTTCAACTGTCTAGAAGCATAGGCAACTACCTTTCCTCCTTGCATCAATACACAACTTAAACCCTGCCGAGAGGCATCACTGAACACCACAAACTCTTTCTCATTTTCTGGCAAAGTAAGCACAGGAGCTGATGTCAATCGATCCTTCAAAGTCTGAAAACTCTTCTCACACTCATCATTCCAAGAGAACTTCACTTCCTTACGAGTTAACTTTGACAAAGGTAATGCAATCACATTAAACCCTTCCAAAAACCTCCTATAATAACCCGCAAGACCAAGAAAACTTCGAACTTCAGTAACATTCTTCGGCCTTTCCCAATCAACAATGGCTTCCACCTTCTTTGGATCCACCGAGATCCCTTCTCCTGACACCACATGCCCAAGAAATCCCACTTCATAAAGCCAAAACTCACACTTAGCAAACTTAGCAAACAACCGCCTCTCCCGGAGAGTTTGCAGTACAATCCTCAAATGTTGAGCATGCTCCTCATTGGAAGGTGAGTACACCAAAATATCATCAATAAACACAATGACAAATTTGTCCAGATAAGGCCTAAACACCCTGTTCATCAAATCCATAAAAGCTGCAGGAGCATTAGTCAGACCAAATGGCATCACCAAAAACTCATAATGTCCATATCGTGTCCGAAATGCCATCTTCGGTACATCTTCTGACCTAATCTTCAACTGATGATACCCAGACCTCAAATCAATCTTGGAGAACACCTTTGCCCCTTTTAATTGATCAAACAAATCATCAATCCTCGGCAATGGGTACTTGTTCTTAATTGTCACCTTATTCAGTTGTCGATAATCAATACACAGCCTCAGAGATCCATCCTTCTTCTTCACAAAAAGGACAGGTGCGCCCCAGGGTGATATACTTGGTCGTATAAAACCCTTGTCTACCAGATCTTGCAACTGAGTTTTCAACTCCTTTAACTCCGCAGGCGCCATCCTGTAAGGTGGTATAGAAATGGGAGCTGTACCAGGCAACAAATCTATAACAAACTCCATGTCTCTGTCTGGGGGTAAACCCGGTAATTCCTCAGGGAAGACATCCTGGAACTCCCTCACCACAGCCATCTCCTCCAACTGTGGCTCCTTAACTCTTGTGTCCACCACATGAGCCAAATACACAGAACAACCCTTAGTCACCAATCTTTTAGCTTCCAAGGACGAAATCAAACATGAAGGTAAAGCCCTTCTCTTCCCCTTTAACACTACTGCAGGTCCTGAGGACCTAGGAAAAGTTACTTCCTTCAAGAAACAATCAATGGAAGCATGATGCCTATGTAACCAATCCATACCAAGAATGGCATCAAAATCCTTCATCGCTAAAGGAATCAAATCTGCCTCCAATACTTCTCCACAAACTATCACAGGACATTCTCTAAACACCAAACTCCGAACTACCTCCTCACCAAGAGGGGTTTGAATCACCAACTCACACCCTAAGAAGGAAGGCTGTCTATCGGCATGGCATGCAAAAACAGTGCTAACAAAGGAACGTTCTGACCCAGAATCAATCAAAACATAAGCGTCATGCTGAAAGATAGAAAGTATACCGGTGTAGCATCAGCAGAGGGAGTAACTCTCCCTTGGCGAACGCGTGAGCGTAGTGCTGGCATTTTACTGAGACATGAACATAAGACAATTCTTGGGAATGGTTCTATATGCATCAAATGCAATAAGTCAGACTCTATTTGGATCCATTGGATACAAGAATCAAAATATCAACTTTTCGACTCAATCAGGGGACAGTTGCAGAAAACAAAAATTCACTTTCCGACCCAATCAGAAGACAGTGGTAAATAATAGAAGATCAACTTCCTGACCCAATCATAAGGCTAACTTTAAATCCAAATTATACTGACAAAAACTCTAAACTGGTTACTTACCCAAGCCTGAACACTTATACTAACCCAATCATGAAATCTCGTACTGACCCAATCATGTAATTTTATACTGACCCAATCACTAAACCATATACTGACCCAATCATGATAACCTGGGCTCTGATACCACTAAAGTAGTGTCACGCCACGACCCTCGGGTCCCGGTCCATGGCACTACCGCCACGACAACCCAGGGGAGGTCAACACCTGCCTCAACCCCAGGTCGCCGTAAAGCTAGCCTGTTACCTGTACAATATTAACATTACCACAATAATACTCTAAATCTAAGGTATTCAATCACAACCCTGTACAAGATCAACAGACTCACACATATATGTACATATATCCCTGGAAATCACAACATCAATGATCATGGACACAATCATAGTTTTTCCCCAAACACTGGGTGTAAACTCATACAACCTAAGGTCCTGTCTTAACCAATCAAGATTATACAAGATCAAATGGAAATACGAAAACATAGGTCCTAATGGATCCATCTTATGCATGACGACAATGTTTATGAATCATACACTACTCAAAAGTAAATGCAAGAATAGATGCCAAGCACTATCACGTCTTACGCCCTGCTGCCGTGCTAACACCTGAAAAGGAGAGAAGAAGAATGGGTGAGTAACTAAGTTACTCAGTGAGGGGTTGAACATGGAGCTATAACTCATACAGGTGTAAAGAATGGTATGCCGAAAACATATGTAAATCTTTAACAACCACAACTTACAAAATGCTTTAAATATACATTTCAATATAACAAGCTTTCCAACTTTCTCAAAGAAACGCATCAATAAAACACAGAAATTCTTTTGTAAAGGTTCAA
This sequence comes from Dioscorea dumetorum, assembly GCA_902712375.1. Lineage (NCBI taxonomy): Eukaryota > Viridiplantae > Streptophyta > Magnoliopsida > Dioscoreales > Dioscoreaceae > Dioscorea > Dioscorea dumetorum. Next base: position 8,696,056 of record CACTHL010000128.1, on the reverse strand, counting down.
GATTTAAAACTTCAAGTTATGGAAACTCGTTAAACGCTCAAACCCATCGAATCAAGAATTTATAGTGCAACGCATGCAGAAATCCTTTATCGATAGCATCATCAATAGCCTATGAAAACCCTCCATCACTAACCATGGCCGTGGCTAGGTCAAGAGCCACCAAGATGCGCGTATCTTGGCGTTGGCCGTTGGGTATCCCCTGTGGTGACTCCGGGATCCCAACACAGCACCTTCAGGTTCTCTACGCGCCTCCTGTAAGGGTTCGTCAGTCGAGAACTCCACGCCACCCCAACTAGGTCGGTCCGTGGAGACTCACTTCTGCAGAAGACGGGGATCCTCCCCAATGTCACCATCGAAACATTTGGGATATCCATCCCGCCCGTAGGCTCATCATGAACACATCATATATCTCATCAAGAGATCACAAATAGTTTGCCCGTAGGCTCATCATAAACGTATCATTATAAAATCATATATCTCAACAAGAGATCACAAATTCGCATAAAATACAACTCTTAATCGAAGAGTAAATCCTTTTGCGAAAGCATCGACAATAATGTCATTTTCATCAAGAATATCAACACAAGAGTATTCTTTGAAAACTCATTACAAATACGATAACATCGTGGAGAATCTTAATTTGGTTTACATAGACCCTTATTCGGTCAAAATAACAAGAACATCGAATTCTCAAATTCACAAATATTGAAAACATGTAGTTCAAACCATAGGATTATCCAATCCTCATCAAATATAAATAATCAAGAATTTAACAAGATCATAAACTATCATGGTTTCTAGGCCTCAAGGAAATCATCTCATGAGCCTTTTGTGATAGAATCAATAGTTAAGCAAGATCATAAACATCAAGGTTTCTAGATCTCAAGGAAATCATCTCATGAGTCCATTAAGATGAAATCAAGAATTAAATGGATCATATAGCATCATAATTTTAGTTTTCAAGAAACACTTCAAGAATCCATTGAAATCAAGAATGTCTCATTTCAAGGCATGCATTATTAAACAAGCATGATCATAGCTCTTTAATTAAACAATTCCCACTCACAAACTTGGCGAGATCGAACACTTGGATCACTCGCCTACTTGATCTTTACCCTTTCCTTTAGATCCACCTTCTTGAAGCCATTAACCATCCAAGAAAAACAAGAATCAATCACATAACCCAAACAATAAACAAGAGAGGAAAGAATGATCCAAAATTAGATCTCAAGGCTTCTAGGGTTTACTAAGTGTTCTAGATTCAAGAATTAACAATAATAGAATCCTTAAACCCATAAAATCAAAATGAAATCAAGAATATCCTAATTGGGTTCGGATCTAAAAGAATCAAAGGTTTAGAGATGAAGGATCTCCTTCATTCTTCACCAAAACATGAAATCAAGGCTCCTATACCATTCAAACATTAGATCCATGGCTAAATTCCAATTAAATAATAGATCCATACTAAATCCACACTAATTCTCCATGGATCTAAAGGGAAATGAATAAAAGAACAAGGAGTTGAAGAAGAGAATAAAACCCACCTCAAACTTTGCTAGAACTAGAGGAGAATCACCACCAATGGAGAAGAGGGGAAGATCAACACCTTTCTCCTTTCTTGGAGCTCAAGAATGAAGATCTAATGGAGGGGAGAATGAGGATTCAAGATGGGGAGAAAAAGAGAGGAAAATGGGGTCTTATAAAGGCCCTTTAAGTTTGAAAACGGGTATTTATAGACCCAAAGCGCGGGAGGGCTCGCGGGCTCCCTTGCGGGCGCAAGGGAGGGCGCGAGGCCTCAACCAGGAAGCCATGCGGCCTCCCATGCGCCCGCATGGGAGCCCGCATGCACTTCTGGCCGGAGTCCTTGCGGGCTCCCATGCGGGCGCATGGGAGGCCGCAAGGCCTCTTTTTTGGCTCCTTGCGGGCACACTAAGTGCCCGCAAGGTCCTTTCCTTACTAAAGACTTTTAAAACACTTTTCCCCCATCTTTTAACCTCTCAAAAAGACCTTAACTAAGATCCCAACAAAAATAAAACTCGACAAAAACTTAAACACATAACTTCTACACAAGAAACAAAGCACAAGAGAAGCGAAAAAGGTCGAACTTCCACAGCTCTCCTTAGAAGGATTCAAGTTGGAAATCGGTGAAAACCGCCCTCAAACCCTAGCAAAAACCTCTCCGAACCCTAGCCGAACTCCCTCCAAAAGTTGGGAAGAAGATCCCTTGAAAACGGTTCAGAATGGCTTTTTAAAACACGATCTCGAGGATCCACACGGGCATGTGGATGAGCCACACGGCCGTGTGGAAATTTCAGCCGTATAGAATTTCGCTTGTAGGTCCCGATTTCGCTCTTTTTTGCTTCTGAGGCCACACGGACGGACACACGCTCGTGTGGAAGGTCATAAGGCTTTTCTTGATAGGGAAAACCCCTTGGAGAGCTTTTGAAGTCCTCGAACAAATTAGAACTAGCGAGCATGACTACCTCTTTGTCCTTTTACAAGAATTGTCTCGAACCTTGTAGAAGTTGGCACATACTCTCTCCTTTGACCCCGATTTTGTCTCATGATCTTTGTAATTGTGCAAAAGAACTCCACATGGCACCATCATGACCTATTTTTGCTTAAACTTGCAAAGAAAACTCTTCACAACCCTAACTGCACGAAAGAACACAAAAGTACACGAAATGAGCGATTTAGCCTGATAAAAGTAATACTCATGCATGAAAAACATCTAAATTATTCTGTACATGCAAGCACTTATCTGGGGACAAGCAAACGCTTAGGTGTGGGGATGTTTGATAAACGTCAAAATATATATATATTTTATACGTATTTGTGTGTATTATTTTGTTATCTTTTTGATGAGTCGATGCGCGTTTTATGGTCTAATTATGTTATTTCATGTTTCAGGCACAAAGGAAACCTTGGGGAGCTCAACGTCGCGAATTTAGGAGAATTTGATAAAGAAATCAACGTTTTAGGGTTGGGGCACTGTAGGAACACTGTAACAGCCCGAAGTACGAAGATCGGCAGGGAATTTCATGCCTGAAGATCCTCACCGGCACCCTCACGGCCACAAAGACAACCGCAAGCCGTTCAGAGAGGAATGGTACTGTAGCCGTTACTGTAGCAATTTGGCAAAATTTTTAAGCCATTTTTTTAGCATTCTCATGGCCCGTATATGGACCATGAGGCCACCTGTGAAGCATCCCGAATTCATCCTTTTTAATGGTCTTTAGGGCAAAGTTTTTAGGAGGAAGAGCTCCTCCTTGGAGCTAGAGACCACCATCTTCAAATCCGAGTTGGAGGAAGGTTTTGAGGGCATTTTCACCGCGAGATCGGCGAGGAGAATGCATCCTTGAGCAAGATCTACGACTAGGATTTGTTGGCAGAAGGTTGAAGACAAGGGAAGCCACCCCTTGAGTGGTGTCTTCAGAACTTCATCTCCGGGGGATCCAAGCGTCATTCGGCCTTCCATCTTTGAGGGAGTTTGCTCATGTATTATTTAGTTGTTTGTATGATTTTGATTGTGTGTTTTGTGACCATGAAGAACTAAACCCCCAAGGTCACCGGATGTAGTTGAACCTTGGGGTTAAACTTGTATATTTTGGATGATTCTTGCTATTTATTGCATCTTGGCTTATTTGTGATCCTTGTTTGGTGTACTTCAATGCCTTGGTATGCATGAGAACTCTGTGTATCAATTCTTAGATAGTGCTAGGTTGCATGACCATTGCTTTAGCACTAGACTCACCAATGTTTGAAGGGACTTGTGTATAAATACGCCGTAACCATCAGGTATTTGTACTCCTCCAATTCCAGGGTTGAGTACTAGTTTATGTTTTAACCCTGGTATGAGAAAACCATTGTTCCCTTTGTAATCGTAGGAGATATTGTTTTGAAAGGAGGGATTCCGTATCCAAGTCTCGTACTGGATTAAGGGTCAATTGCCGTGACCATCGGGTTGACCTATTCTAGGGTTTTCTCGGTCCAACTAGCCTTGTACATGTTAGTTGTTTTATCCTTTACACTTTAGTAGAACCTGAGGGGATCCTCATCCGTGACCGCTTTCTTACCCTGATCTTCCCCTGTTTATTGCCCTTGTTATTTAGCTTTTAATTGCATTTGTCTTATTTCTTTGCATTTTACTCTTTTATTCTCGGACTTGATCAGCTAGACAACATTGCAAGAATGAAGTAAGGGTAGATTCTCGTACCCTTAGGAATAAAACCCACTCGTACGTGCACGAGTGGTTTATTACTTGGCGACCCCGTGCGCTTGCGGGATACCGATAAGTTTTTTTCCACTTCTTAACGTTACCGGTTTAAGGGACTCTCAGGGATTGACTTCTGTATTACTGGGTAACAACCCCTGAGGTTGCTCTGAGAGAGATTTGGCAATCTACGCTACTTGGTGTTCCAAATTCTACAGTGATGCCTGCTGATTTCACATTACTTCCTTATGCCCTGAAAGTCGGGCATCATTATATTGGATGTACTTCACAAGAAGGGCTTCCATAGTTGGGCCCTTGGTTTCCTAAGGTGGAGCTCTAGGAAACTGGCACTTTGACTGCTGCTGTTCTTACGTGGTGGAGGGCGCTAATAACCTTGTGACTGCTGGCTTCATGAAAAATTGGGGTGGTTCCTCTACACAAGTATGTAAGTGCTGTTGTAAGGGTTGTTCTGGTACCGCTGATTCTGTCCAATGAAATCCACCTGCTCAGTACTCTGACCCCCTTAAAAAGAGCAACTAGGTCTAGCTTGGACTCCCCAACTGTCACTACTCAAAATAGGAACAAATGGCTGTACTTGCATAGTATCCAACCGTTTAGACAGAGCTTCCACTTATGCTGCTATAGTGGTAAGTGCATATCAGCCTCATAAACTCCAACAGTTTTCACCGGCTTGTTCCTCTCTGTGCTCCATTGGTACCTGTTAGAGGCCATGTCTTCGATCAAATTTTGTGCCTCCTTGGGTCGTTTGCTATATAATGAGCCTCCGACCGCTGCATCCAATATTTGCTTTGTAGCCACATTCAAACCATTATAAAAAATTTGGATTTGCATTTACTCCACTATCTCATGCTGCGGGCATTTTCTCAACAAGTCCTTGTACCTCTCCCATGTGTCATATAAGGTTTCTGACACCAATTGATGAAAAGAACGGGTCAGAAACTTGGTAATTTTTGCCAGAGGAAAATAACGGGTCAGAAACTTCTCAGCTAACTGAGCCCAACTTGTGATAGATCCTGCTAGCAAGGAACTTAGCAATTGCTTGGCCCTTCCTCACACAGAAAAAGGAAACAACCTAAGATGCAAAGCATCCGCGGACACATTATTGGCATTGACGGTATCACAAATCTCTAGGAAGCTTGACAAATGAGCGTACAGGTCTTCATCTTGGAATCCGTCAAATTGACACATTTGTTGCACCATCTAGATGAAATTAGGTTTCAACTCGAAGTTGTTTGCCGCAACGGGGGGTCGAATGATACTTGATCCGGATCCCTCTAGATTAGGTCGTGTATAATCTAAAATGCTCCTCTGATTTCCGGCCATAACTTCCTCTTGGTCCACTTCGATGCTAACTTCAACTGACCCGGTTTCTCTCAGACTCACCTGCCTAAATCTCTATGGAATATACATTCGATATCAGGATCAGGGCTAGCTAATTGTGATGAACTCCCATGGGTCATACGCTATGCCTGCATACAAGAAAAACAAAGAGATGAGAACTGAAAAATTAAAATCAAGATGAAGAAAAGCAAAACAACCACTTAAAACAAACAAAAACAACAAAAAGAAGAAAATATAGAGATAGGAGAAGCGAAGAAAATAAACGACAAAATTACTAAGACTACGAGATTTCTCAAAAGTTGCCAGTCCTCGGCAATGGCGCCAAAAACTTGATACGCCCCTTACATATTCGCAAGTGCATGGGTCGTATAAGTAGTACAATGTACCCTAAGAGTCAGGTAATCGAATCCATAACGACTGATGTATCTCCTAATATTCTCTCGCTGCTTAATATCTAGTCAATTAAAAGTGAGATTAAGGGGACTACGGCCTAGGCATGAAAGAGAAGTGGAGAAGGAAAACGGCCATGTACTTCAATTACACAGCCATGTACCTCTAGGTTGGGAGATGGAAAGTGGAAGATGTGCTGATGACACGTGATGCCCCTTTTCTTCTGAAATTCTTCTGAAAACTACACGGGAAAGTACACGGGTGTGTACTTTACCTGTGTACTCTTTGTATTTCATTTTTATGTACCGATTACTCTCAATTTCATTCCTCTAGTTGTAATTGTGCTTTTTTTTATCTGTGGAGTACAATAGAGCAATTAAGAATCGAATATCACCACAATCCACAATTTAGGGTTCAATAAGTGCTAACAATGATGAGTAAAATATATATAAAATAGCACTTATCACGCATATTCAAAAACTTTATTAGGAGTCTCATATGCCTTTGATAAGTGCCTGAACATATATTTTGCCTGCATGTAATTTCTTGTGATTTGTCTTCAAACTAATTTTAGTGTAATTCGGTACTTAGTTGTTCTACTTATGCTATTAGTAGAGAAAAGACACACGAAAGGTTAGAAGGAACAGTGGGAGCAAAAAAAGCCGAAAGCGTTAACTGTGAGTTACAGAGCATGTACACATCCGTGTAGTCTCTAGTCAGTGGTGAGCGAGGTCACGCAGATCGTGCGCAACCTGCCACACACATGACTGAGCATTCATGAAGAGCCCTGTACCGAGAAGAACACGGCCATGTAGATGAGGTACATGATGGTGGCCGCACGTGGTACGCCCCTTGCGTAACCGCAAGTGCACGAGTCGCACAAGTAGTATAATGTACCCTTTGGGTCGGGTAGTCGAATCCACAGGGACTGGTATAGCTTCTAATACTAACGTCCTACTCAATATCTAACCAAATCGAGAATAAAGGAGTTGACTTTGGACTGACTTCGAGGAGGTCGAGGGAATGGGAAGTTCACCAAGGGAAGATTTAGGATTGACTCGATGGAGGAGATGGGGCCCCGGGGTTGGGTTTCTGACGTTCACTAACTCAGTCTTTCTCAGTAATTATCAGGGATGTCTTCAGTTCTAAACCTAGTTATGCTATAAGCATGTGGTTTCTAGCGCTGCCGAGCCCTAAGTTGAACTCCCTCTGCTTGCAACAATCAATAAAGATTCACAAACCTAGATAGGAGAACCAAACTACCAAGCATCAAGCACTAAACAACATACAAGATAGCCAATAACCTTGATTTATTGAAATGAACAAGACAATCATAAAAACTGCAAGTAAAGACTACGAGTTCGAGCTACAACGTCATACAATCACCCCCGGGGCTCCCTTAAGAGTTTAGCCCCTCATGATAACAACCAACAAACACAATGCCAAAGAAATTACAAGACAAAGAATTGAAAACTCCCTAATTTCTTGCATCCTTGAGGTTGTCGAAGGATCTACGATGTCGTGTAATCTCCCTCCGATCGGCCTACCATACGCTTGGCATTCCCTTGATGAAGTAGAGGATCAACCCCCAAAGCTCTCCCTTTCTTTCCCTTAAAGTTCGCCCACAAAAGTCCCCCAAAAACCTAAGTTTTTAGGGTTTTAATGTTTTCCCGATGTGAGCATGGGCGTGCTGAAGCCGTGCTTCAAGCCGTTCAGATTACGGCCAAATAACTTTTCAGAAAACTCACAAACCTGTAATCTGCACGGGGAACAGCACGGGCGTGCTTAGACCGTGCTGAGGCTTTGCACGACCGTGCTTAGAGAACTCTGGCTGTGCTGATCTATGGCCGCATTCTCCTGTAATTTTCACGGGAAGCAGCACGGGCGTGCTTCGACCGTGCTGAGGTTTTCACACCCGTGCTCAGCGAACTCAGGCTGTGCTGAATCGCAGTTGAATTCTTCTGCATTTTGCACGGGGGACAGCACGGGCGTGCTCAAACCGTGCTAAGCTTGATGAGGTTTCTTCTAAGTCCTTTAGCTTCTAAAATTGTTTCAAAAGCGCTTCTTTTTACTTCAGGACATTGATATCTGCATGACGAACAACGAATATCTCAAAGAGCACCGTACTTGGAGAATTATAGCCAAAACATTCAATAATGATGAAGGTATAGCATGCAATATATATATATGAAATGCGCGCATCAAATACCCCCAAACTTGAATTGTTGCTTGTCCTCAAGCAACCTTATTCCCCTAATAAAGTGATGAGTGCATGACCTCTGATCTCAACAAGTTAAAAGAGTTACTGAAGCTTTAAGGAGTTTTTGCGAACTAGTGACTTAGTTTATTGAAGGCTTGTGAAAGATTTTACTCATACTCTGTACTACCGTGTGTGTGTGTCGCCTCCTGAAGTATGTCAAAACTGTTCTTGAGGGGGCTAGTACAAGCTCTTTCTTCTCAAATTTTCGCTATTGACTCCTAAATTGGGTAGTAGCTTCATACACCCTAGAGGCAGCCATTTCACTTGATAGGTCATCAAAAATGACATTTGTGATGCCTAAAATCCGACTACTCAAGTGCGGCTTTCGCTTTTTCTAAAGTGATAGCTCTTTCTACCATCTTTCACACAAAAATTGACAGGGCATCCCAAAAATGGAATCGGACTTGTCACGCAATTCTAGCTTTTATTTATTTTGATTTTGGAGTCAACTTCTAATTTTTCAGCCTTATAGCTAGCCCTTCCTCTAACAGAGTAACAACACAACAGAAGACGAAGTGTTAGCATTTGGGTTTCCAAAGTAAGAGCAAAATGAAACTTTAAGTTCAACAAAAGTGCACTAGTATACCCAAAAACTCCTAGCTTAGCAATTCTCAACCAAAATAATTTTCATAGATCGTCCTAAGTCATGCACAACATCTAGGAGACAAATGTACAACTCTCCCCCACACTTGAATGAAACATTGTCCTCAATGTTTAAAGATGTAAGCATGAAAGCAAAGAAAATAAGCGCAAGTAAAAGTGAGGGTTGGGAATTTTCACCAAGTTAAAGGAGAGGTGCCGACGAAAAATTCGATGGCACACAAGGGCGGGTGTTGATCGCCGATTAGGGATGAGTCATTTGAGACAACCATCAAGAAAAATAATCAATGAAGCCTGAGATACACATGCAAGCATTAGAGAACGAACATAAACAAAAGATAAAAATCACACTAAAAAGAGATCAGTTTAGTAGGGGCCTCCCCTTGCTAACTGACTCAAGAACACAAACGACAACAGAAGTAAAAACAAAGAACAGAAAATAAAGCAAAACACAACAAAATAGAACATCAAAACCGGGCGCTCTCAGAATCGGAGTCAGACTCCGATGGCAGGTCGGTGGTGTCGACGCCGACACTCCGGGACGTAGAAGGTCCAGCGGCACGACGAGGAGGTGGAGACAGGGTGACGTCGAGATGAGAGGCCAACCGCTGCATGCTCCGGACCATCCACCGCCGGAAAGAAGGAGAGCCTGCTGGAGGAGAGTCCTGAGCGTGGGTGGAAGCGCGAGTGCGTGGGGTGTGAGGGCACGATGGGCCGGCGGCAGGTGGAGAATCAGGGACACTGGTGGCGGGCGGGACCTGGTGTCTGGTGCCATGAGAAGTGGACGTGGATCGCAGCATCCCCATCGCCCGGAGTGTGTCCACTGGGACGGGAAGGACGCCACTGACCATCCGCATCACGCGTGTGGCTGCCTGGAGTCCCATCCCCCGAATCAGCCGTGTGATGTAAGATCCCCAGAAGATGGCGCCGACTCGGGAGTCCTGTCCTTGGTGCTGGATGCTAAAAGCCACCTCGTAGCCGAGGTGCATCCGGAATCCGTCCAGCATGCTCAGCAAGAACTCGAAGTCGCGGCGATTAACGACTCCGGTGCTGTCTCCCCGCTCTGTGATGGAGTGACTGAGAATGAAATGGATGTACCTGAGGGCTGGGAGACGAAGAGATGAGGCCTTGGACCGGCGTGGTTTGTACTCCCGGTCCGTGCTCAGACGCTGCCAGCAAGCCTCCTGGGACTCGCCGGGTGGTCGGGCTACGAGGAGGGCATCGTACTCTGGAGTTCTGGTGAACTCCTCATCGTACGAGCCCAGTCTGACAGAAAACTCTGTCAGACTCATCAGATGTAGCTCGCCAAGCGCCTGGAACTGTACTGTGCCGACGCGGTGGTAGCTGATGGGGCCTCTGGAAAGCTCGAAGGTCGCAAGGACCTCCAGAGACAGCTCCCGGTAGGCGGGGTCGGTGATGGACAACAGCCTCGTCCAAGCGCCCTCGCCGAGGTAGCGGCGCACGTCAGTCTCGAGGCCCACCTCGCGGAGGACCTCCCAATCTATCGCTCGCAGCTCGCCAAATCGCTTCGCGCTCAAACGGTTGTGGCGCTCCTGGTGGATGGGAGTACCGAGAGTCAGCGCAGGGGGAACGGCTGGGGTCGACGACTCCCCCCTAGCCCTCTTCGAAGAAGGGCCAGACGCAGTAGCCTTCCTCGGCATGATCTGTTGAGAGAAAAATACTAAACAGTTAAGGTTAACAGTGAAACACGGGGGTGCTTCAAATCGGCACGCCCATGTTATTCAAAATATAGGGTTTCTCAAGAGCACGGGCGTGCTGAACAGGCACGCCCGTGCCTCCATGCAATTCCAGATCTAGAATTAAAGCACGGCCGTGCTTGAGTGAACACGGCCATGCTGACAAAACCTAGCTTCGGCACCGACGGCTTCTAACTCAAAAATCGACGGAACAATTGTATTTAAACTCAATCAGAAGCACCGTAGAGGTCTCTAACAGTAAACTTAGATGTTTTCGAAAAGAATAATAGCATAAGAACAATGATTTATATAGAAAGCACAAATCCAGGGCTCGTTGACTTACCAAAAGTGTTGAAGAAGGAGTAGAAGCGATGAAACTCCGAAAAAACCACGACAACCACCCGCAAAATCGCGAAAACGCAAGAAAATGAAAGCACAAGGGAAGAGAGTCGCCGGTAAGAAGAAAGAAAGGATGAACGGCGCGTTTAAAAGGGAGAAAAACGCAGGAAGAGGGACAGTCGCGCTGAGCACGGCCTCAGCACGGCTGTGCTGTGCCCGTGCTTAAGTAAATTTAACGAAAAACGAAGAACTCGGCACGTCCGTGACGCGTGCACGGGCAGCGTGCTCCGGGATTCAGCACGGCCATGGCACGGCCGTGCTTCTCCCCGTGCTGAATGGAAAAGATCAAACCTGGAAAGCCTGTGAATTTCACCCCCATCAGCACGGGGGTGTTATGCCCGTGTTGGGCCTGGAACCTTCCTTCATGAAGAAAAACACGCCGGAATCACAACAAAACGCAACAAAAACACAAAAATACACCAAACAGCAACCAAAACAAAGAAGTAACAAAGAAATGAAATAAATCGGGTTGCCTCTCGATAAGCGCTCTTTTAACGTCACTAGCTTGACGGGTCTAGTCACACTTAAGATGGTTCAAAGACATACCTTTCCTCTTGGTGCCTTGCAGAAGAACATTCAATGAAAGGACAAAAAGAATTGATCAGAAATGCCTCACCAAAGCTGAGGTCATGAGTGGGACTGCATTTCGGGGCAGAGACTTGTTGTTTCTTCCTTTCCTCTACCTTTTTCCACCAAGTAGTGTCTAAGAAATAGCAAGAATCATCAAATGCCATGGGGTGTCTCATAGCCTCCTTCAGCTTGAAAACAACTTCTTCATCCCCCACTCTTAATGTTAGGCGACCATCCTTCACATCTATGATGGCTTGTGAAGTAGAGAGGAATGGACGCCCAAAAATTAAAGGTACCTCAGCCCGTTCGTCTAAATCTAGAACAACAAAGTCGACCGGGAATATGAATTTGTCGACTTTCACTAAAATGTCCTCAACAATTCCCAAGGGTTGGCGGATGGAGCGATCAGCAAGCTGGAGCGTCATTTGAGTTGGCTTGAGTTCCCCCAACCCCAGCTTCTGAAAAATCTTTAATGGCATGAGGTTGATACTTGCTCCTAGATCAGCCAACGCCTTTTCATCCATCATACCTCCAATGGTGCACGGGATGATGAAACTTCCCGGATCTTTTTCCTTCTTGGGAATTTTATTTGAGATGATGGCAGAACATTCCTCACTCAAGGTGACCGTCGAAACTGCTTCCAATTTCCTCTTGTTAGTCAATAATTCCTTGAGGAACTTGGCATACTTCGGCATCTGGGAGAGGGCTTCCACAAATGGAACATTGATGTGCAATGTTTTAAACATCTCCAGAAACTTCTTAAACTGTGCCTCCTGTTGGTCCTTCTTGAGTTTAGCTGGATAAGGCAATGTAGGCTTATAGTCTGCTACCAAGTCTTTCCCCTTGCCCTTATCCTTTCTCCCCGAGCTTGCCCCTGAATCTTGATCCTGAGCCTCTGCTTCTAATTCTTCGGGTGAATCTTGCTGTGCTTGTGGGGTTGAAAGTTCCAGTTCCCTGCAACTTCTCAAAGTGACTGCCTTGAGGGACTCCCGGGGATTAATTTCTGTATTACTTGGGAGAGCACCCTGGGGTCGTTCAGCAAGCGTCTTGGCGATCTGTGCAACCTGACGCTCAAGGTTCTGTAAAGAAGCCTGCTGATTCCTCATCATCTCTTCATGCCCTGTGATTCGAGCATCATTAGCTTGAATGTATTGAACGAGGAGAGCTTCAAGAGAAGGTCCCTTTTGTTCTGGTGGTGGGGGCCTCGAAAATTGAGGCTGAGTCTGCTGCTGCTGCTGTTGCTGAGAGGGGCGCTGCTGCCCCTGATTCTGGTCTTTCCAAGGGAAATTAGGGTGATTCCTTCACCCTGGGTTGTAGGTGTTGCTGTAGGGGTTATTGGTGTACCGCTGATTCTGACCAATGAAGTCCACCAGTTCAGTGGCACTAACTCCCTCAGGAGAACAACTGGGCCCTGCTTGGTTTGCCCAACTATCATTATTCATGTTCATTGCTGGAGGTTGGACTTGCATTGTGTCCAGCCTTTTAGAGATGGCTTCCACCTGTGCTGCCAAAGTAGTGAGCACATCAACCTCATAAAGTCCGGCGGTCTTCACCGGCTTATTTCTCTCAGAACTCCACTGGTAGCCATTGGAGGCCATGTTCTCAATCAAATTCTGTGCCTCATCAGGTCTTTTGCTACACAAGGAGCCTCCTGCTGCGGCATCCAACATTTGTTTAGTGGCCACATTCAATCCATTGTAGAATATTTGGATTTGCATCCATTCCACAATTCCATACTACGGGCACTTCCTCAACAATTCCTTATACCGCTCCCAGATATCATATAGTGTTTCAGATTCGGCTTGCCGGAATGAAGAGATGTCACTTCTAAGTTTGGTGATCTTGGCCGGTGGAAAATATCTGGTCAGAAACTTTTCGGCCAACTGTTCCCAGCTTGTAATCGAACCCGCTGGCAAGGAACTTAGCCATTGCTTGGCCCTCCCTCGCACAGAGAACGGGAACAATCTCAGACGAACCGCATCCTCGGACACATTGTTCGCCTTAAAAGTGTCACAAATTTCCAGGAAAGTTGCAAGATGAGCATATGGGTCCTCATCTTGGAAGCCATCAAATTGGCACATCTGTTGCACGATTTGAATAAAATTGGGCTTCAGCTCGAAATTGTTGGCCGCAACTGGGGACCGGACAATGCTAGATCCAAATCCTTCCAAATTAGGCCGGGCATAATCTGAAATGCTCCTCTGATTTCCAGCCATGTTTTCCTCTTGATCCACTTCAACACTTATTTCCACTGACCCGGTCTCTCTTAAGTGAATCTGTCGCTGTCTCCGATGAAATGTCCGCTCAATATCTGGATCTGGAGAAGCAAGATGGGAAGAATTTTCCCGGGTCATCCACTGCACCTGCACACACACCAAAAGAAACAGATGAGATATGAATTTTTAAGCTCAAAGCGAAAAGAGAAAAGAAAAATAAACAGCTTAAGAAAAACAAAAAAAAACCAAAGAACAAAAACAAAGAATGCAAGAAAAATAAAATAAGAACAAAAGAAAATGAATTAAAAGAAAAATAAACGGTTAGAGTACTAAGACTGTCCGTATTCTTAGAAGTTGCCAGTCCCCGGCAACGGCGCCAAAAACTTGGTACGCCCCTTGCGTAACCGCAAGTGCACGGGTCGCACAAGTAGTATAATGTACCCTTTGGGTCGGGTAGTCGAATCCACAGGGACTGGTATAGCTTCTAATACTAACGTCCTACTCAATATCTAACCAAATCGAGAATGAAGGAGTTGACTTTGGACTGACTTTGAGGAAGTTGAGGGAATGGAAAGTTCACCAAGGGAAGATTTAGGATTGACTCGATGGAGGAGATGGGGCCCCGGGGTTGGGTTTCTGACGTTCACTAACTCAGTCTTTCTCAGTAATTATCAGGGATGTCTTCAGTTCTAAACCTAGTTATGCTATAAGCATGTGGTTTCTAGCGCTGCCAAGCCCTAAGTTGAACTTCCTCTGCTTGCAACAATCAATAAAGATTCACAAACCTAGATAGGAGAACCAAACTACCAAGCATCAAGCACTAAACAACATACAAGATAGCCAATAACCTTGATTTATTGAAATGAACAAGACAATCATAAAAACTGCAAGTAAAGACTACGAGTTCGAGCTACAACGTCATACAACCACCCTCGGGGCTCCCTTAATAGTTTAGCCCCTCATGATAACAACCAACAAACACAATGCCAAAGAAATTACAAGACAAGGAATTGAAAACTCCCTAATTTCTTGCATCCTTGAGGTTGTCGAAAGATCTACGATGTCGTGTAATCTCCCTCCGATCGGTCTACCATACGCTTGGCATTCCCTTGATGAAGTAGATGATCAACCCCCAAAGCTCTCCCTTTCTTTCCCCCAAAGTTCGCCCACAAAAGTCCCCCAAAAACCTAAGTTTTTAGGGTTTTAATGTTTTCCCGATGTGAGCAAGGGCGTGCTGAAGCCGTGCTTCAAGTCGTGCAGATTACGGCCAAATAACTACTCTTCAGAAAACTCACAAACCTGTAATCTGCACGGGGAACTGCACGGGCGTGCTTAGACCGTGCTGAGGCTTTGCACGACCGTGCTCAGCGAACTCTGGCTGTGCTGATCTATGGCCGCATTCTCCTGTAATTTTCACGGGAAGCAGCACGAGCGTGCTTCGACCGTGCTGAGGTTTTCACACCCGTGCTCAGCGGACTCAGGCTGTGCTGAATCGCAGTTGAATTCTTCTGCATTTTGCACGGGGGACAGCACGGGCGTGCTCAAACCGTGCTGAGCTTGATGAGGTTTCTTCTAAGTCCTTTAGCTTCTAAAATTGTTCCAAAAGCGCTTCTTTTTACTTCAGGACTTTGATATCTGCATGACGAACAACGAATACCTCAAATAGCACCGTACTTGGAGAATTATAGCCAAAACATTCAATAATGATGAAGGTATAGCATGCAATATATATATATGAAATGCGCTCATCAGCACGCGTCGCTAAAAAGCGGGCACACGGCTCCCCGGCCGCAAGTGCACAGGTTGTCAAGGAATACCTCTTGTGCGGGCACAAGAGGGTCGTATTCCCTAGGGTCCCGAGATCCACTATTACTTCCTCTTTGACAGTTGTTTATCCGAATCAAAATAGAGGTTGTTGTAAGGAAATGAAATTAAAACTAACAATAAAAGCTTTAACTGCTGACAGGTTGCACACAACGAGAAGAAATCAAATAAAGAAGATAAGGCCCCGGGCGAGGATTCCCCCGGGAGAAATACAAGTAAGGACGTTGTTATAACAGGTAATGCATGCATGGAGTATTATACTTTGGTCCGTCTAGGCTCGGAAGTCGACTGCCACGGAACCTCCGTAGTGTAGCCCTAATCCAGTACAAGTTCTTTTATCCTAAGAATACTCACACGATGCCATTGGGGCTAAGGAGCCTTGGTTAGAGTTATTTATAAGCAATTGCGCTAAGATAAACTCTACAACCTACGGGAGGCTACTGGCACCCGGAACCTCCAGTGTACTGGTACAATGGATCCCTGGTCGTGTGCGTAACACACAGACTCCGCAAGTGCACGGGTCGCCAAGTAATACCCTGTGCGTGACACAGGGGTCGTATTCCCAAGGCGGCCCGAAGAGCTACCTTTACTCACTCTTTGCTTGTTGTTTAACTAATCATGTTCAGTTTCAGCAAGTAATTTAATGCAAAGCAATTTAAAACTCTAAATAAGAAAATAGCAAGAAACTTGCAACGGGATTGGATCAAGGTAGAGAAATGGTCACGGATGTGGCTCACCAAGGGGGCTACTAAAGTGCAAAGGAGGCTAAGGTTATCATGCTTTTGGCAATTTGGTCCGAAAGAAAACCCTAAGCTAGGCCAACCCGATGGTCACAGTGTTGACCCCAAATCCAATAGAAGTAGTGGATGAAGAACTCCTTCCACCCCACATCCTTCCATGATTGCAAAGAGAGTAGTGGCTTTCACAAATTACGGTTAAAACTCCACAAAGAAGCCAACCCTAAAACGGAGGGGTACAAGTACCCGATGATCACGGTATACTTATACGACTTCCCTTCCAAGCTTGAATGTCTCTACAACTAGGGCATTGTTCATGCAATCCTAGGTTTCTCTTTTTAAAAGCCCCAGTCGGGGGGTTATGCGGCCAGGTATGCGGGCCGTATACATGCCCGCATAGAACCATTGAAATGTTGCCGATTTTTCCCGTAAGTTCTACAGTGATTGCTACAGTACCCGCTATAGTATCTGTTACAGTACTGCTACAGTGCTCGAGCCCTAAAACGCCTTTTTCCATGCCGATTTCTTCTCAAATCGCGTTGTCGAGCTCCCCTAGCTTCTTTGTGCCTGAAACAAGAAAAATCCCCGATTAAACCATCAAAGGGCATCGATTCATTAACAAAACACATCAAGAGAACACAATACATACGTATAAAATATGTACATTTAGACATTTATCAAACATCCCCACACCTAAGCATTTGCTTGTCCCCAAGCAAACACACATGAGAAACAGGGGCAAGAAGATAAACGGCTAAACGCACGACCTCAAGCTCAACAGTAAAGAACTCCACAAGCACAGATGGACAGAAATCAAGAAGTGAGTTGTTCAATAAATAGTCAAGTAATGATAGCTCTGCTTCATCCAAAGTGCTCATGTGAGTGTGTGTTAGCTCCTACCTTGACCTCCATATCCCGGCTTACCTCAGGACAACCATTCACCCCACACAAGTTAAAAATAGTGTTAGACAGCTAAAAACCTTTCAATGGTCAAGTAAGAATCTTTTGGTCTCTACCGAAAACTTTAACCTTGAGTGAAAGTAAACAGACAGGTTCCAGGCGATCAATAGGTTATTCAAGCACACTCTCTTTTTTTTTTTTGTTTTTTTTTTTCGAGTCCGCCTAACATAGCCCGTATACAAAACTTTTTCTTTTCAATCTTTTAGATGGATGCACATGCTGGCCAGGCACAAGAGCCACCCAACTTACTTGATTACGGGCTACATATACGCATTCATGCTATTACCAGCAGAGGAATACTGACATAGACTCATTTTTCATCATTTACTCTCTTTTTTTTTTTTCTTTTCAAAAAAAATATATATACATCCTATCTCATGTCGCCTGATAAACTCCCTGCTAAAAACTTCACTTAGGGTTAAAGCAAAAACAAGAGACACAAAAGTTCTTAAACAACCATTGAAAGTAGAGTTTAACAATCTAACACTAAAATCAACAAGATGGGTTGGTTAGAGCATCAAAGGTAGAAGTACAGTGAGCATGCATAAGTGTGCACTACAGATGAAATAGAACTACAGTCAAGCACAGTAAAAGTACAACTCACAACTATCAGTCTACCAAACTAGGAAGTTCTTAACAGTGAAATCATAGCTATCATAGGTTGATCAAGCATGCAATGAAATAGGGTCTCCATCCCCACACCTAAAGTTGTACATTGTCCCCAATGTACATAAATCAGCAGCACAAGGTGGGAAATAAATATAACAAGAATTAAAATATGGAGTGAGGAAAACTTCCCCATTTTCGGTTCAGAGTGGACAATACATGCACGAATACGGGGTAAGTTCAATCATCGAAGGGTGGTGAGAGTGAAGCTCCTTTTATGATAATCCTACAAAGATCAAGAAGCAAATCTCATCTCACCAATTCAAAAGTAGGGAGCAAAAACAAACAAAAAAAATAAACTAAGTCAAACAAAAACAACAAGGTATGACTCCATGCAAGTTCTCTTCTCAATCTATAAGTGAACAAATAAATTCAAGGAAATTTCATTGAAAAGTTACTGTAGCACGAGCAGAAATTTTGCAAGAGTATCCCCTTGTTTTTGAAGCACAAAAATTTACAAATAATGCCTTAAAATGCAATTAAATCAAAGATTAAACATTCACATAACATCTCCCAAAGTTTGAAGCAAGATAAGCATGAAAAACAAGAAGAAACATCAAGATTGCTTCAACACACAAGTTAGGGCTTCAAAGCTTGAATCGAAAACGATCGGTGAAGAAGATGATGAAACCTTGAATAAACCACTGGATCCATGTTGCAACGGTTAGGAGAGGAGTGTAGAGGACAAAAAATGAAGAAAAACGGTGAAAGAATGAGGGAAAACGGATGAGAGATGAGAGAGATATGAGTAAAATGGTGAAGAGGTGTATTTAAGAGATGGGCAGCCCGAGCTTCTCGCGGTCTAGCATGCGCCCGCATGCTAGCCCGCATAGGGCTCGGGTTGGCTATGTGGGCAAGCATGCGGGCGCATGCTTGCCCGTATAGATGCCCAGAACCTCCCAACTCAATTTTTTTCAAGTTTTTTCAAGAGATCAAGCCATACACATGAAAGTTTTCCTCCAAACAATCATAAAAACACTCGAAACAAAGCCGAAAACTCACATAAATCGATAAAACCTTCAACCAAAAAGCACCAAAACTAAAAAGAACAACAAAGAACACAACAACCAAGCATTAGCAAATGATACAAAAAACTAAGAAATACGAAAAACAACACAACTAACACAACACACCAAAGAATAAAACTAAACCACCA
This sequence comes from Dioscorea dumetorum, assembly GCA_902712375.1. NCBI lineage: Eukaryota > Viridiplantae > Streptophyta > Magnoliopsida > Dioscoreales > Dioscoreaceae > Dioscorea > Dioscorea dumetorum. Next base: position 8,677,006 of record CACTHL010000128.1, on the reverse strand, counting down.
CTCAAAGAAAATACGAAAACACACTTGCAATGAAATTAAAAACTTGGGTTGCCTCCCAAGAAGCGCTTGTTTTATGTCATTAGCTTGACATTAGTTACCTCGAATTCATGGTGGAGCAAATGGTGGAGACTTACCTCCATTCTTTGACAAGGCGTTGTTACCTGGGAAGTAGTGCTTTAGACGATGACCATTGACTTTGAATGTCCCATTTTTAGGGTTGTTTATCTCTACTGCGCCATGGGGAAAGACTTGTGTGACAGTATACGGCCCATGCCATCTCGATTTCAACTTCCCTGGAAAAAGTTTTAGCCTGGCATTGAATAACAACACTTGATCTCCCTTTTGGAAGCACTTAGCCTGCTTGATATGTCGGTCATGATACTCCTTGGTTTTCTCTTTGTAATGCACTGAAGTTTCATAGGCTAAGGTTCTCCATTCATCTAATTCATTTAATTGAAATTTCCTCTTGTGACCACAAAGGTGATGATCAAAGTTGAGATGCTTAATGGCCCAATATGCTTTGTGCTCCAGTTCAACAGGCAGATGACAAGCTTTTCCAAAGACCAATCTATATGGTGTGGTCCCGATAGGGGTTTTGTACGCTGTCCTATAAGCCCAGAGCGCATCGTCAAGTTGATCTGACAAATCTTTCCTGTGATGACTAACAGTTTTCTCCAAAATTCGTTTCAACTCCCTATTAGACACTTCCACTTGACCATTAGTTTGAGGGTGGTAGGCGGTTGAAATTCTATGTGACACACCATAGCGTTTCAAAGTTTTTTCAAATTGTGAATTGCAAAAATGAGTGCCTCGGTCACTGATGATCGCCCTTGGAGTGCCGAATCTAGTGAACAATTTTTTAAGGAATTTTACCACCACTCTTGCATCACAGGTTGGGAATGCTTGCGCTTCTACCCACTTGGAGACATAGTCTACGGCCACGAGAATAAACTTATTACCATGAGAACTAGGAAATGGTCCTATGAAGTCGATCCCCCAAACATCAAAAATTTCACAAGCTTGATTCCAAGTTTGCGGCATCTCGTCTCTTTTTGATATGTTACCCACGCGTTGACACCTATCACAGTGCTGCACAAGCATCTGAGCGTCATGGAATATCGTGGGCCAATAAAATCCTGCATCAAGTACCTTCCTCGCTGTCCTGTTTCCACTATAGTGCCCCCCTGCTGGGCCCGCGTGGCAATGCAACAGAATGTCATGTCCTTCTCTTGTTGAGACACATCTCCTGACAATTTGATCAGAACAAGTCTTGAACAGGTATGGATCCTCCCAAGTATAATGCTTCAGGTCGGCAAAGAACTTCTTTCTTTGTTGATGGGTAAGCCACTTTGGGAAAACCCCTGCTGCCAAGTAATTTGCGATATCAGCAAACCATGGTGTCTCATCCTCCTCCACTACCTGAATGCTGCATAACTGCTCCCCAGGAAATGTGTCATCAATTTCTTTTCTTCCCAAGGTGTTATCATCGGGGCCCTCTAGGCGAGAAAGGTGATCTGCAGCCAAGTTCTCTGCTCCCTTTTTGTCCTTTATCTCTAAATCAAATTCTTGTAGCAGGAGCACCCAGCGAATCAATCGAGGCTTGGCATCCGATTTGTTCAGCAAGTACTTGAGTGCGGAGTGATCAGTGTACACAATTACCTTGGACAGCACTAGATAGGATCGAAATTTATCGAATGCAAAGACCACCGCAAGTAATTCTTTCTCGGTAGTAGTATAATTCTCCTAAGCATTGTTCAAAGTTTTGCTTGCGTAGTAAATGGGATGGAAGTGCTTATCCCGTCTCTGCCCCAACACAGCTCCTACTGCATAATCACTTGCATCGCACATCACTTCAAAGGGCATACTCCAATCGGGGGAAACTATTATGGGTGCCTCAACAAGTTTATTTTTTAGAGTAAGGAAGGCATTCATGCAGTCTTCATTAAAATCAAAGGGAGCATCTTTTTCCAAAAGCCTCGTCAATGCGCGAGCGATTGCCAAAAAATCCTTGATAAATCTTCTATAAAAGCCTGCATGCCCCAAGAAGCTTCTGATAGCTTTCACTAAAGTTGGTGGAGGTAATTTTTCAATCGTAGAAACCTTTGCCTTGTCTACTTCGATCGCTTGTTTTGAAATTTTGTGCCCGAGTACTATGCCCTCCTTCACCATAAAGTGGCACTTTTCCCAACTATGCACCAAATTTGTTTCTTCGCATCTTCTTAGGACTCGCTCCAAATTCTTGAGACACAAATCAAACAAATCCCCAAAGACTGAAAAGTCATCCATGAAAACTTCCATGATGTCTTCAACCATGTCTTCGAAAATGGCTAGCATGCATCTTTGGAATGTAGCAGGGGCGTTACAGAGTCCAAAGGGCATTCGCCGATAGGCAAAAGTTCCATAAAGACAAGTGAAAGTGGTCTTCTCCTGGTCTTCTGGTGTAATCGGAATTTGGAAGTATCCGGAGAGTCCATCCAAGAAACAGTAGTAGGAGTGTCCTGCCAATCGTTCAAGCATCTGATCTATGAAGGGTAAAGGGAAATGATCTTTTCTAGTGGCATCATTAAGCTTTCTATAATCAATACAAACCCTCCACCCCGTGACTGTTCTTGTAGGGACAAGTTCGTTCTTTTCATTCATGATGACTGTCATGCCCCCCTTCTTTGGAACCACTTGAACTGGGCTTACCCAAGCACTGTCTGAGATTGGATAGATAATGCCTGCATCAAGTAGTTTAATAACTTCATTCTTCACAACCTCTTTCATGTTGGGGTTGAGTCTTCGTTGAGGGATTGCTGTGGGTTTGTGATTGTCCTCCATCAAGATTTTGTGAGTGCAAAAAGATGGATTGATTCCACGGATATCAGAGATTTTCCATGTAATTGCTTTCTTATGCTTCCCTAGAACATCGAGGAGTTTATCTTTTTGTTCTCTAGTTAGGTCCGATGCAATGATAACAGGGAGTGTGGCATTCTCACCTAAGAAAGCGTATTCCAAATGTCCCGGGAGTGGCTTCAATTCAAGTTCTGGGGGTTCCTCAATTGATGATTTCAATCTTCCATAGTTATCCAAATCATGCTTTTCCTCTTTCTCATCTTCCCCTTCTGACGAACTATCACTGCCCATACAATCCTCTGTTAATTGAATTTGGGTCTCATGCTTCTTTAACTCATCCCCAGGTAGGTAATCCATTGTGTCTGAAGGTTCATGCACTGAATGGTTTGTCTCCTTTTCACGCAAACATGTTGACTCTAAGTATTATTGTGAATGGTCTCTCAACCCTACCTTCGTGGGGTTACATTGGCGACTTAGTGAGTGTATGATCTCAGTATGGTTCTCTATTGTAGACTCCATGCATTTCTCAAAGAATGAAGGAAGCAAATGGTATTCCGGACTAGGATTGGTCGAGTCCTCAAATTGTTGTCTTCTCCATTGTTCATCATCAACAAAATTAACACTTCCCGCTTCCGTTGATTCATATGAATGGTAACCGTAAGATTCCTGCGGATACAAGTAGCCATAACGATCATTAGTAGTAGTCATGCTGAAAAAGATAATAAAGCGTGAATATTTACAAGTACGGATACTAACACATCAACAAAAACAAAAACAACAAAGATGGCGAAAGCGAAACAAAACAAAAAGTTAAATCAACCCGCTTAAGCTTTCCAAGTATCCTTCGGTGAAAGTCCCCGGCAACGGCGCCAAAAACTTGGTCGTGTGCGTAACACACAGACTCCGCAAGTGCACGGGTCGCCAAGTAATACCCTGTGCGTGACACAGGGGTCGTATTCCCAAGGGGGCCCGAAGAGCTACCTTTACTCACTCTTTGCTTGTTGTTTAACTAATCATGTTCAGTTTAAGCAAGTAATTTAATGCAAAGCAATTTAAAACTCTAAATAAGAAAATAGCAAGAAACTTGCAACGGGATTGGATCAAGGTAGAGAAATGGTCACGGATGTGGCTCACCAAGGGGGCTACTAAAGTGCAAAGGAGGCTAAGGTTATCATGCTTTTGGCAATTTGGACCGAAAGAAAACCCTAAGCTAGGTCAACCCGATGGTCACGGTGTTGACCCCAAATCCAATAGAAGTAGTGGATGAAGAACTCCTTCCACCCCACATCCTTCCATGATTGCAAAGAGAGTAGTGGCTTTCACAAATTAGGGTTAAAACTCCACAAAGAAGCCAACCCTAAAACGGAGGGGTACAAGTACCCGATGATCACGGTATACTTATACGACTTCCCTTCCAAGCTTGAATGTGTCTACAACTAGGGCAATGTTCATGCAATCCTAGTAGAAACAAGGAAATGATAAACAAGATTCTCATGCATATCAAGGCAATAATTCTCATCAAGCAAGGATTCACAAACCAACCAAAAGCATAAATAAATCAAAGCATCCAAAAATACACAAGTTCACCCCCAAGGTTCACCGACATCCGGTGACCTTGGGGGTTTAAGTGTTCATCTCAAGTCTACAAACAAGATTCATCTTGAAAACAACCAACAAAGACATAGAAAAACTCCCTCAAAACCCGGAGGCCGAATGACGTTTGAAATTGCTCAAGAAGTGGCTTCCGAAGACGCCACTCAAGGTGTGGCTTCCCTTGTCTTCTACCTCCTCAATCGATGAAATTCGGAGTAGATCTAGCCCAAATCTTGCTCTCCCCGTCGTTTTCCACCTTAGAATCGCTCCCTTCGTCGTCCCTAAGGTCGGATCGGAAGTTGGAAGAAGAAGCTCTCCAAAACCCTAGGTCTCTCTCCCAAAAAACTCTCTTGTTTCTCTTTTTAAAAGCCCAAGTCGGGGGGTTATGCGGCCAGGTATGCGGGCCGTATACATGCCCGCATAGAACCATTGAAATGTTGCCGATTTTTCCCGTAAGTTCTACAGTGATTGCTACAGTACCGCTATAGTATCTGTTACAGTACTGCTACAGTGCTCGAGCCCTAAAACACCTTTTTCCATGCCGATTTCTTCTCAAATGCGTTGTCGAGCTCCCCTAGCTTCTTTGTGCCTGAAACAAGAAAAATCCCCGATTAAACCATCAAAGGGCATCGATTCATTAACAAACACATCAAGAGAACACAATACATACGTATAAAATACATACATTTAGACGTTTATCAATCCCTCTTCATACTATGTGGTTCTAATGCGAAAGCGCACCTTGCGCAACCAAGCACAATCGATATGATGAAATGCAGAGTTCTCATGCAACTCACTATAATTAAGTACACAAAGTATGAAACCAAATAACACACCAAGCATTCATTAAATTAAGAGTACAACATCCAATACAAGTATTCCTCCCAAGGTTCACCGATTGCTCGGCGGCCTTGGGAGGTTTAGTTCGACATGAATACGAAGGGGAGTTCACACAAATAGCAATACATCAACAAAAACACCAAAAACTCCCTCTTGAACGTGTCAACTAGGTTTGATGAAGAAACTTGCTGAATCCGCGTCGGCAAGCTCTAGGATGAAGGTCCTCGAGTTCTCCCATCTTCTCTCCCTCGATTTCGCTCCAAAACGCCCTCCTTTGATGAAGCTTTGATCGTAGGGGTGTTTGGAGGCGTCGGTGGCAAAAGTTCCCAAGAAAAAGACCCTAATCGGCCTAAATACCCCGACCATTATTGGGGCGGGTGTGCGCCCGCACACCTGTGTGCGGGCTGGTGTACGGCCGCACACTGGGCCGCACACAGCCCGTACACGGGCCTGAAAATGGGCCTGAATAGGCCCGTTTCGTGTAGGAGTGCCCGAATGACGTCCGGAGCTCGTTTAACCTTCGTTTCTTCGCTCCTTGGCCTCGATTTTCATGCTACAAATCCTTCTCCTACCATAGACGGCTCGTAGATGCCCTGAAATAGAAAAACAAGAAAAATACATCAAAGGGCACCTCTTTTATTCAATTAATGCATGAAAGTATAAGTAGTTCACCGTTATAAAACGGTGTATTTAGACACTTATCAAATCACGCCCGTGTACAGCTAGGGTTTCAAGGAATATGATTTCTTGTGGAACACGGCCGTGTAGTGCATCAACTTGAAGAAAGACTAGGTCGTAATATACACGGTTGGCCAAATATATACATAGCTATCTATCCTCAGAAGCCGGAGTTTAATAAGTCACGATGACTACACAGGCAAGATACGCACCTATGTTCTTGCCCGTGTACTAAGCAGATTCTAGAGTCTATTAATAGAAGGCCGGAAAGCCTATAGAAAGGGCTTGAAGAAGCTAATGGAGTGACGAATTCAAAGCTAGGTAAGGAGCTTGAAGAAGCGAATGGAGTAACGATCAGAGGTGATAATAGCATCTTACCTGCTTCCTCGCATAGAGGACATTGAGAGAGGGCTTCCTTACTTCATGTTCAGAATTGTAGGTTTAATTTCTTATTTCATTTTTATGAACATGACTTCTATGGAGAGGTAAACTAATTTCGGTATTTGGATTAATGTAGCTTATGATAATTTTATCTTAAGATTGCTTTTAGTATAGAATTTCTTTTGTTTAATTGGGTTAATCTATGTTTCTTAATTGTGAATTAGTGCAAGAGAGTGACTTCCGCTTATCTATTGACGTGATTGAGATCGAGAGATAATATTGTGTTAGATCACACATGGATTAAGGAATTTACGAGTGGGCGCTAGAGATAAGACGCTTGCTATCCCCGGGATAGGATTGTGTAATAAAGCTCCAATTCTTAGAGATTTTCCAAAACTCAATGCGATCGTGTGGAAGTAGAGAGGAAGAGATTCAATCCTACCAAGCATGGGATTAGGTATTAAAGCAACTTGAGAAAGCACCTAATATATTTTTTATTTCCCTCGGTCCAATAAGACTTAGGTTTTCTATTTGACATAGCAATCAATTTAACTTTCAAATCCCAAGTGAAATCTTTCTAAGCATCGTCTTCTCATCCTGATTTCTCTAACCTTAATCCTCAACCTTCCCAGTCAACATCTATTGATATTTCCTACTCTTAAATTGTGTTTGAGTTAGATAGCTATAATTGAGTTACTAATTGTATTTTTTAATCCTTGCGAATACAAACTTTGTTTTTTAATACTGTATTACTCGGTAGAGCATATACACTTGCATATTCGCAAGTGCACGAGTTGCATAAAATAGTATAATGTACCCAATAAAGGATCAGGTAGTCGAATGCACAGGCACTAGCAAGCTTCTAATACTAATTTATCATCGAATATCTAGTCTACCCAAAGATTAGGGAAAGGTTCTAATCTAGAAGTTTAAGAGAAAAAAAGAGAAATGAAGAGAGAATAGAAAGAGGTGGGGAAAATCTAGCACGTGGCAGTGATAGGGAGTAGCGTCCCTGCCATAAAAGAAAGGGTATATCATGACTCTCCTACAATGATTATGAAGTACATCCTATGAATTCCAAGTGTGCTCTATAAGCCTTGTTACATCTATGGCAATCAAATATATCAAGTTTTGTAATTGTAACTATGGGAACAATGCACATCGAGTTTTGCAACTACTCTACGGCAATCACAACTATGGCATTCAACACACGTTAGATTTTAAAATTACAGCTACACAAATCATGTATATCAAGTTATGTAATACAATTGATGAGTGTGTTTTATACATATATTTTACCCGTTTTATACCTACTATTTTCTTATCCTTTGGGCATTATCTTCCTAGTTCGGTGCTATTTGAGGTATTTTTAGTTAATTGTGCAAATATTTAGATCATGGAACAATTAGAAGGGTTTTTAAGAAGCTTGTATCACAAAAGGACCTAAACGGATAATTCGTCAAGGCATGATGATACGCCCCTAGTGTAACCGCAAGTGAACGGGTCGTATAAATAGTACAATTTACCCGAAGGTCGGGTAGTCGATTCAATCGAGACCGGTGTATCTCCTAATACTCTCTCACTGCTTAATATCTAATCAATTAAAATTGAGATTGAAGACTCTAAAACTTAGGAACGAAAGAAATTTGGGGAAGAAGAATCACAAGAGAAGATGATTAGGGTTTGCTCAAAGGAAGGGAAGGGGCCAAGGGTTAGTACCTTGGTGTAATTCAAAACTCAGATTCTGCAGAATTCATCCGACGTGTCTCAATCAACCTATGTTCTAGAATCTTGTTGCCCTAATGTGGAATGTGCAATTAGTGGAATTGAAAGTATGTGCCTGTTTCCAACTTCTCGTATCAATCATTGGGATATACAAGCTAAGTGAAAATTAAGTAAACTCAAACAATCAACCCACTCAACAACCAACATTCAAATAAACAACCAAAGATCTAACAAAGAGATAATAAAACATCCATAAATGCTGCATTAAATGAATCCAAGTTTAACACAACCAATTCACCAACCTGGGGCACCCTAAGAGGTTTAGCCCCTTATTAATACAATCAACAAAAAGACAATAAAAATAACAAATACACCAAAAGCCAAGAACTCTCTCTTTACTTGCATCTTTCTCAAGATCTATGGTGCCGATGTCGATAAGATTCCCTCCCATTTGGCCTACAATTGGCGCTCTATCCTCTCCTGATGATGAAGAAGGCTGTACAAACTTCTCCCCATTGGTCTCTGCTATTTTCCCCTAAGCCAAAAATCCCGAAACACTAACTTTTAGTACTTTTTAACTAGCTCTCAAGGTGAGCACGCCCGTGCTTAGGCTGTACTTCAAGCCATGCAGTTTGAGCCCAGATGGAAATTCTTGATTCTCGCCAAACTGTAATCTACACGGGGTGGAACACGCCCGTGTTGCCGCCGTGTTACCAACGGCACGACCGTATTCAGAGGCTTGAGAGTATGCAAATGCTTCCTGAATTCTTCTATAAAGTGCATGGCTTGGGAGCACAGCTGTGCTTAGGCCATGCTTGACTTGATGAACTTTCTTCTAGGTCCTTTTGCTACAAAAATCACTCTAAAATGCTTGTTATTTCTCCGGGACCTAGATAACTGCACAATCAACTGAAAATACCTCAAATAGCACTGCATTGGTGATAAGTGCTTGATTATATATATTTTATAATATCAGTTTATATGCATTGAGCATCACTTTTATCAGGTTTTAGCATTAACAAGGTGTGTTTTGTGTTCTTTTGTGCAAACAGGGCTTTGGAGACATGACATACAGGAAGAAGCAAAGATAGGGTGTGATGACACGTTTCAAGGCCACAATCAGAAGCTGTGTTCATATGCATGGGGGTGTTGCCAACTTTCGGAGGAGTACAAGTCATTACACAAAACGAAAGGGCACAAAGGCAGTAGTACGCCCATGTCCCAGCTTCCGTACAAAGCAGAAGAAGGTTCTTGAGGATTTCAAAGCATAGAAAGCCACACACCCTACCACACGAGCGTGTGTCCGACCGTGTGGACTCCAAGGAAGACTTCGGGGGGAAACATCACTGTAGCATTTATTGTAGCGAAGTAATGTAGCAAAAGTACTGTAGTAGTACTGTACACGCCCGTGTGGAATTTCCACACGGGCGTGTGGCTGGCCGTGTGGATGCCCGCGTAAAGCCCCGAATTCAAATTATAAAAGCCGCCTTGTGATAATTTTTAGGGATCTTTTTTGCCACTTTTGAGAGACAAGGCGGCTAGGGCTTGGAAGGAGTTCTTTGCGGCTTTGGGAAGCTTTCCTCACCAACTTGGATCGATTCCTCCGCCGTCATAGCATCAAGGAAGCCATCGGCGACCTAGCTTCGGAGTGGATTCAATCCAGACGTGGAAACTACCCATCAAGACCATCATCACGGATTCAAGGGGATTATTCTTAATGTCTTTGGAACTTTATTCTCAATTTATTATTTGTTTTGTGACTCGCTCCATAGAGAGCTAAACCCCTAGAGGGTATTCGGACATGTAAACCTTAGGATTCTTATTTTCATTATATTTACATTATGTTTCTATTCGAATCTATCAGTTTGAGTTTTACTCTTGAGTTCTTAATGCTTGTTTGTGCTTTTGATTTCATTATTAATTGCCATGCATGTTTTATTCAATCTAGTGACGAGAGAGATCACCGCTAGGTTTAGAATTACCAAGAGTAAAGAGGGTCGAGAGGGTGAGCCGTGAGATAGCGGAGTGTCCCCTTTCCCTTCCGACAGATATTTCCTATCTCCATATTCCCTAAGTGTCAAGCAACCATATGTGGTGTGAGGCGTCGAGAGAATTCTCCGCCGGGACCTCGTAGGGGGTTAGGGGTCTTTCACCTGGAGGCAGGGTTAGATCTACTTTTAGGAATTGGTTATATCTTTGGGATCCCTAGAGTTTTAAGCAGTCATATGTGGTGTAAGGCGTCGAGAGAATTCTCCGCCGGGACCTCGTAGGGGACTAGTTATCGGTGACCTGGAGGCAAGGGCCGTTATACCTTTGGATACCCACGACTCATTGTCTTCGTTTAGAAACACTTGTAATCTACATCCAACACCCGAATCTTAGGGGGAGTATTGTCCGGATACCTCATTTTTATTGATTGAGAACTCTTTTCCTTTTATTTCCTGCGCACTTGTGGTGACACTCTTAGTGTTGGCCATTAGATCATCACATACTACACTCATTAGGCTAGATAACAAAAGAGGGGCTATTACTAGTACTGCTATTCCCTGTGGTTCGACAACCCGACCCTTTGGGTCCACTTTTATTACTTGACGACCCGTGCACTTGCGGTAACGCAAGGGGTTGACACACATCACCCTGTTGTGTTGTTGCGGAGACGCATCAATTGGGAAATTAATGTCAAGAGAACAAAGAAATAGCGGGTATAACATGGAAAATATATCTATAGGCAATGCACTCATCAAATACCTCCACACTTGAATCGTTTCTTGTCCTCAAGCAAACCTAACCCCTTGACAAAGAGATGAGTGCATGACCTCTGATCTTAGCAAGGTAAGGAGATTCATAAAGCTTAAAGGACCTTGAATAACAAGTGCATAAGCCAATTAAAAGCTCATGAAAGATTTTACTCTTACTCTGTACTACCGTGTATGTGTGTGCGTTCTAAAAAGGTGAGCCATGAGTGTTTTTGAAGTGGCCTAGCTAAGAGCACATTTTTCTTTCAAGATGACTCCTAAACTGGGTAGTAGCTTCATACACCGTAGAGGCAGCCATTTCACCCGGTAGGTCATCAAAAATGACATTTGTAATGCCCAAGATCCGACTACTCAAGTGCAGTTTCTGCTTTTTCTAGAATGATAGCTCTTTCTACCATCTTACTCATTAATTTTCAAAGAATTTGATAGGCATCTCACAAGAGATCCGACTTTTCGAAATTCTTTTCTTTTTCACTTTTTTAATTTTCTTTTTACTTTCTTGCTTTTATTTTTGAGTTTGGAGTCAATCATTTTGCTTTTACTAGCCTTATAACAAGACCCTCTTCTAAACAAGATGGAAGCACAAAATTAGGTGAGGTGATTGAATTTAGGGTTTCCAAAGTATGAGCAAAAGTATCCTTTAAGTTCAACAAAAGTATACTAGGATGCTCAAAGTCTCCTTAGCTTAGAAATTCTTAACCAAAAATTTCATAGATTGTCCTAAGTCATGCACTATCATCATAAAGCATACTTAGGCCGTGTTTCAAGCCGTGCAGTTTGCGGCCAATTAAAAATTCTTTTGACACATCAGGCTGTAATTTGCGCGGGTAGAACACGGGCGCGTTGCTGCCGTGTTGACAGTTGCACGACCGTGCTCAGAGACCTGAGGACGTGTAGACTCTTGCTGAATTGTCATGTAATTTGCACTTCTTGGGAGCACGGCAGTGCTTAGGCCGCGCTTGACTTGTTAGCTTTCTTTTAAGTCCTTTTTTCTACAGAAATAGCTCAGAAGCACTTGTTATTGCCCCGGGACCTAGATAACTACACAATCAACTGAAACTACCTCAAATAGCACTGAATTGAGCAAATAATGATATGTGGACAGAGAAATAGCGGATGTAAAATGGGAAAATCTATATATAAAATGCACTCATCACCTATACTCACCTCAAGATGGCTCAAAAACATATCTCCTCTCTCGATAGCCTGCAACAGAAAACACAGTGTATGGGGTTAATGAATTTATTAAATATGCCTCACCCATATCAAACAATTCATGAGGAACATGAGTAGTAGTGGTGGATTGTTTTTTCTTTCTTTCAGCAACCTTCTTCCACCAGCTCCGCGCTTGACACAGCTTTCCCCCCTTGGGTGGTTGTATTAAATCCATGGCCTTAGGCGTTGCAACGATAGCTTGCCTACTCCTTGAGATGTCAGATTCATCAAGAGGTTCCTCCCCCAATAACTCAATAAGTTCATCCTTGAACAAAGTTTCTTGCATAAAATCATCAACAACATCGCCAATAGCATCCAAGGCATAGCCTGTGTCATCGAAGCTCATTTTGTATCTCATGGCGTCTTTCAACCGAAACACCAGCTCTTCATCCCCCACTCTTAATACCATTCGACCATCCTTAAGATCAATAAGTGCTTGTGAAGTGGCGAGGAATGGTCTGCCGAAGATCAAGGGTATCTCTGCTCGATCGTCCACGTCTAAAATCACGAAGTCCACCAGGAAGATAAATTTGTCAATTTTCACCAGCACGTCTTTGATAATCCCCACTGGCTGACAAGTGGAACGATCAGCAAGCTGAAGCGTCATTTGAGTGGGTTTGAGCTCCCCAAGGCCTAGTTTCTAAAAACTTTTGTAGGGCATCACATTTATGCTTACCCCCAAATCAGCCAATGCCTTCTCATCCATCATTACCCCAATGGTGCAAGGAATGATAAAACCTCTTGGATCCTTCTCCTTCTTGGGAATCCTATTGGTGATGATAGTGGAGCACTCCTCGCTCAAAGTCACCGTTGAGACTGCTTCCAACTTCCTCTTATTTGTCAACAAATCCTTAAGGAACTTAGCATACTTGGGCATCTGGGAAAGGGCCTCTACGAACGGGACATTAATATGCAATGTCTTCAGCATCATCAAGAATTTTTTAAATTGCGCATCCTGTTGGTCTTTCTTCAACTTGGCAGGATAGGGTAAGGTGTGCCGGTAATCGGGCAATGGTGCTTTTTCCTTGCCCTTTATTATCTCCTTCGACATTGAGTTAGAATCACTATCCTTCTGCAAAAGTTCCATCTCAGGCTCATCATGTATAACTTTTTGTACTAGAGTAGGTAGAGGCTCTAGCTTTTTTCCACTTCTCAAAGTCATGGCCTTAAGTGATTCCCGGGGATTGACTTCAGTGTTGCTCTGTAATGAACCCGGGGCAGCTCGGCAAGAGACTTGGCGATCAGTGCTACCTGATGCTCGATGCCTGCTGATTTCTTATAACTTCCTCATGCCCTGAGAGTCAGGCGTCATTGGACTGAATGTATTTCACAAGGAGGACTTCTAAAGTAGGGCCCTTTTGCTCTTGAGGCGGGGCTCTAGAAAATTGAGATTGTGACTACTGTTGTGACTGCTGTGGTGGAGGTCGTTGCTGTCCTTGAGTCTGTTAGCTCCATGAAAAATTGGGGTGATTCCTCCACCCAAGGTTGTAAGTGCTACTGTAGTGGCTGTTTTGGTACCTCTGATTCTGTCCAATAAAATCCACCAGCTCGGTATTCTGACCCCCTTCAGAAGAACAACTAGGCCTGGCTTGGCCTCCCCAACTATCACTAGTCAAAACAGGAACAGATGACTGTACTTGCATAAGATCCAACCGTTTAGACAGAGCTTCCACTTGGGCTACCAGAGTAGTAAATACATCACCCTCATAAATACCTTCAGCCATTACTGGCTTGTTCCTCTCCGAGCTCCTTAGGTACCTATTAGAGCCCATGTCCTCAATCAAATTTTGTGCCTCTTCTGGTCTTTTGCTACATAATGAACCACCAGCCTTGGCGTAGAGCATTTGTTTAGTGGCAATGTTTAACCTATTGTAAAAATTCCTTATCTACATCCACTCAACAATCCCATGCTGCGACATTTTCTTAACATGTCCTTGTACCTCTCCCAAGTGTCGTATAAAGTTTCGGATTCCAACTATCGGAAAGAAGAAATATCACTCCTTAATTTCGTGATCTTGGCGGGAGGGAAATATTTCGTGAGAAACTTTTCAGCTAATTGAGCCCAATAAGTGATAGAGCCCGTTGGCAAGAAAGTTAGCCACTTCTTGGCCCTTTTTTCGCACTGAAAACGGGGACAACCTAAGGCTCACAGCATCCTCGAATACGTTGTTCTCCTTGAAGGTATCACAGATCTCCAAGAAACTCGACAAATGGGCATACGGATCATCATCTTGAAACCTGTCAAACTAGCACATTTGCTGCACCATCTGGATAAAATTTGGTTTCAGCTCAAAATTGTTCACTGCGACTGCCGGGTGAACAATGCTAGACCCTAACCCCTCTAAATTCGACCGTGCATAATCCGAAATACTGCACTGATTTCTGGCGATGTTTAGTTCTTGATCAACTTCAATGCTAATCTCAACTACCTCGGATTCCCTTAGACTGATTTGTCTCAACCTCTGATGAAATGTACGATCGATATCGTGGTCAGGGGCTGGCCAGTGGTGACGAACTGCTTCGGGTCATACACTACACCTTCCAAGAGAAACAAAGATGTAAGTAGATGACAAAAGAAAACAGTTAGCCTCCGAACAAGTAAATACTTGAATGTAATAAAAACAAGAGTGATGGAAAGTGAACCAACAACAATTAAGCAAATAAAAATCAAACAAGAAAATAAAAGACTGGATTACTAAGACTAAGAGATTTCTCAGAAGTTGCTAGTCCCTTGCAACGGCGCTAAAAACTTGATACGCCCTTGCGTAACTGCAAGTGCATGGGTCGTATAAGTAGTACAATATACCCGATGGTTGGGTAGTCGAATCCACAGGGACTGGTATATCTCCTAATACTCTTTTACTGCTTAATATCTAATCAATTGAAATTGAGATTGAAGACTCTAAAACTTAGGAACGAGAGAAATTTGGGGAAGAAGAATCACAGGAGAAGATGATTAGGGTTTGCTCAAAGGAATGGAAGGGGCCCCGGGTTAGTACCTTGGTGTAATTCAAAACTCAGATTCTACAGAATTCATCCTGCGTATCTTAATCAACCTATGTTCTAAAATCTTGTTGCCATAATGTTGAATATACAAGTAGTGAAATTGAAAGTATGAGCCTATTTCCAACTTCTCGTATCAATCATTGGCATATACAAGCTAAGTGAAAATCAAGTAACTCAAACAATCAAACCACTCAATAACCAACATTCAAGTAAACAACCAAAGATATAAAAAAGAGATAATAAAACATCCATAAATGCTGTATTAAATGAATCCAAGTTTAACATAACCAATTTACTAACCCGGGGCACCCTAAGAGATTTAGCCCCTCATTCATACAATCAACAGAAAGACAACAAAAATAACAAATACAATAAAAACCAAGAACTCCCACTATGCTTGCATCTTTCTTAAGATCTGCGGTGCCGATGTCGATAAGATTCCTCCTCCAATTTGGCCTACAATTCGTGCTCTATCCTCTCCTGATGATGAAGAAGGTTGTTGATGCGTCTCCGCAACAACACAACAGGGTGATGTGTGGCAACCCCTTGCGTTACCGCAAGTGCACGGGTCGTCAAGTAATAAAAGTGGACCCAAAGGGTCGGGTTGTCGAACCACAGGGAACAGAAGTACTAGTAATAGCCCCTCTTTTGTTATCTAGCCTAATGACTGTAGTGTGTGATGGTCTAATGGCCAACACTAAGAGTGTCACCACAAGTGCGCAGGAAATAAGAAGGAAAAGAGTTCTCAATCAATAAAAGTGAGGTATCCGGACAATGCTCCCCCTAGGATTCGGGTGTTGGATGTAGATTACAAGTGTTTCTAAACGAAAACAATGAGTCGTGGGTATCCTAAGGTATAACGGTGGTACGCCCCTTACGTAACCGCAAGTGCACGGGTCGCAAAAGTAGTATAATGTACCCTTTGGGTCGGGTAGTCGAATCCACAGGGACTGGTATAGCTTCTAATACTAACGTCCTACTCAATATCTAACCAAATCGAGAATGAAGGAGTTGACTTTGGACTGACTTCGAGGAAGTCGAGGGAATGGGAAGTTCACCAAGGGAAGATTTAGGATTGACTCGATGGAGGAGATGGGGCCCCGGGGTTGGGTTTCTGACGTTCACTAACTCAGTCTTTCTCAGTAATTATCAGGGATGTCTTCAGTTCTAAACCTAGTTATGCTATAAGCATGTGGTTTCTAGCGCTGCCGAGCCCTAAGGTGAACTCCCTCTGCTTGCAACAATCAATAAAGATTCACAAACCTAGATAGGAGAACCTAACTACCAAGCATCAAGCACTAAACAACATACAAGATAGCCAATAACCATGATTTATTGAAATGAACAAGACAATCATAAAAACTGCAAGTAAAGACAATGAGTTCGAGCTACAACGTCATACAACCACCCCCGGGGCTCCCTTAAGAGTTTAGCCCATCATAATAACAACCAACAAACAAAATTCCAAAGAAATTACAAGACAAGGAATTGAAAACTCCCTAATTTCTTGCATCCTTGAGGTTGTTGAAGGATCTACGATGTCGTGTAATCTCCCTCCAATCGGCCTACCATACGCTTGGCATTCCCTTGATGAAGCTGAGGTTGAAACCCCAAAGCTCTCCCTTTCTTTCTCCTAAAGATCGCCCACCAAAAGTCCCCCAAAAACCTAAGTTTTTAGGGTTTTAATGTTTTCCCGATGTGAGCACGGGCGTGCTGAAGCCGTGCTTCAAGCCGTGCAGATTACGGCCAAATAAATCTTCAGAAAACTCACAAACCTGTAATCTGCACGGGGAACAGCACGGGCGTGCTTAGGCCGTGCTGAGGCTTTGCACGATTGTGCTCAGCGAACTCAATGCTACAGTACTCGTGCTACAGTGCTTCTGCTACAGTACTCGTGCTACAGTATTTTGCCCCGAAAATTCGCCAACCTGTAATTTGCACGGGCGTGCTTAGGCCGTGCTGAGGTTTTCACGACCGTGCTCAGCGAACTCAAGCTGTGCTGATTTGTGGCTGAATTCTCCTGCAATTTGCACGGGGAACAGCACGGGCGTGCTTAAGCCGTGCTGAGCTTGATGAGGCTTCTTCTAAGTCCTTTAGCTTCTAAAATTGTTCCAAAACACTTCTTCTTGTTTCAGGACTTTGATATCTGCATGACAAACAACGAATACTTCAAATAGCACTGTACTTGGAGAATTACAGCGAAAATATTCAATAACGATGAGGGTAAAGCATGCAATACATATATATGAAATGCGCTCATCAAATACCCCCAAACTTGAATTGTTGCTTGTCCTCAAGCAACCTTATTCCCCTAATAAAGTGATGAGTGCATGACCTCTGATCTCAACAAATTAAAAGAGTTGCTGAAGCTTAAGGTGTTTCTAAGAACTAGTGACTTAGTCAATTGAAATCTTGAAAAAGATTTTACTCTTACTTCGTACTACCGTGTGTGTGTGTCGCCTCCTGGAGCATGTCAAAACTGTTCTTGAGGGGGTCTAGTACAAGCTCTTTCTTCTTAATATATTCACTGTTGACTCCTGAACTGGGTAGTAGCTTCATAAACCCTAGAGGCAGCCATTTCACTTGGTAGGTCATCAAAAATGACATTTGTGATGCCTAAAATCCGACTACTCAAGTGCGGCTTTCGCTTTTTCTAAAGTGATAGCTCTTTCTACCATCTTTCTCCCAAAATTTGACAGGGCATCCCAAAAGGAATCCGACTTGTCACAATTATTTTCTTTTTCTCGTTTTAAAATTTCTTTTCATGTTTCTTTTTATTGCTAGAGTTTGGAGCAAGAAACTAACTTTTTCAATAGCCTTGCAACTAGCCCTTCCTCTAACAGAGTGACAAATCGACAAAGGCTAAGTGTTCAATTAAGGTTTCCAAAGTAAGAGCAAAATAAAACTTTAAGTTCAACAAAAGTGCACTAGTATGCTCAAAAACTCCTAGCTTAGCAATTCTTAACCAAAAATTTCATAGATCGTCCTAAGTCATGCACAACATCTAATTATATTAGAACACAATTACACAACCCTCCCCCACACTTGAAAGAAACATTGTCCTCAATGTTTAAAGAGTTAATCATGCAGCATAAAAATGTTAAACAAGTGCGAGGAAAGAAAAGTTGAGGATTTTTTACCAAATTGAAGGAGAGGTGCCCGTGATAAATAAGTCGAGGACCACAGACGGGCATGTGTTGATCACCATCAAAGGGAAGCCATTTGATACAAGCAGCAAGAGAAATATCCATACATCCTGAAGTAAGCATGCAAGCATTAGAAAGGGATAATAAAAACAAACAAAAGAAAACTCAACTGAAAAGAGATTAGTTTAGAAGCACACACAAACACACAAGCAACAGAATTAAAGATGAACAAAACATGAAACTACTCGGGTTGCCTCCCGAGAAGCGCTCGTTTAACGTCACTAGCTTGACGTTCCTATACTCACCTCATGAAGGCTCAAAGACATACCTTCTCTCTTGACGTCCTACAACACAACATTCCAAGAAAGGAGCCAATGAATTGATTAAAGACGCCTCACCAGCACCGAGTACATTAACAGGGACGTACTTTGGGGTAGGGGCTTGCTGTTTCTTCCTATCCTCTACCTTCTGCCACCAAGTCCGAGCTTTCGAGATTTTCTTTTTCTTGGCACACATGGCTAGTTTATCACCACTCGGTGAGATCACAGCTACTTCTTCAGCCCTAACTGTAGGTTCTTCATCTGGAGGCGCCTCCCTTAACAATTTAGTGAGGTGGTCCTTTTGCCAAGCTTCCTGCACACACTCACCAATTACATCGTCAGTGGCATCAAGAAAATAACAAGAATCATCAAATGCCATTGGGTGCCTCATTGCTTCTTTCAATTTGAACACAACCTCTTCATCCCCCACTCTTAATGTTAGGCGACCATCCTTCACATCAATGATGGCTTGTGAAGTGGCGAGGAATGGTCGCCCAAAAATCAAAGGTACCTCAGCCCGTTCATCCAAGTCTAGAATAACAAAGTCCACTGGGAAGATAAACTTGTCCACTTTTACCAGAACATCCTCCACGATTCCCAAAGGTCGGCGAGTGGAGCGATCAGCAAGTTGGAGCGTCATCTGAGTTGGCTTGAGTTCCCCTAGTCCCAACTTCTGAAAAATTTTCAATGGCATTAGATTGATGCTCGCCCCAAGGTCAGGCAAGGCCTTCTCATCGTTCATCCCCCCAATTGTACATGGGATGATGAAACCTCCCGGATCCTTCTCTTTCTTGGGGATTTTGTTGGAAATGATCGCTGAACACTCTTCGCTTAATGTCACCGTCGAGACTGCTTCTAACTTCCTTTTCTTGGTTAGAAGCTCCTTAAGGAACTTGGCATACTTCGGCATCTGGGAGAGAGCTTCCACAAACGGAACATTGATATGCAGTGTCTTGAACTTTTTCAGGAACTTCTTAAACTGCGCATCATGTTGATCTTTCTTAAATTTAGCAGGATAGGGTAAGTTAGGCCGGTACTCTGCTACTGGCTCTTTCTTCTTGCCCTTCATTCTCTCCTTTGACCCTGAATCAAAATTAGAATTTTTCTCTACAATCTCCATCTTAGGTTCATCATGAATAACTGGCTGCACTTGAGTAGGTAGTGACTCTAGCTCTTTCCCACTTCTCAAAGACACGGCCTTGAGCGATTCCCGGGTTTTGACCTCAGTATTGCTTGGTAATGAACCCGGGGACCGTTCAGCGAGAGTCTTGGCAATCTGTGCAACTTGATGCTCAAGATTCTGTAATGATGCCTGCTGATTGCGCATTACTTCCTCATGCCTTGAGAGTCGGGCGTCATTAGATTGGATGTACTTCACCAAAAGGGCCTCAAGAGTGGGACCCTTCTGTTCTTGTGGTGGAGGCCTCGAGAATTGAGGTTGTGTCTGCTGTTGCTGAGGGCGCGGCTGTCCTTGAGTCTGCTGACTCCCTGAAAAATCTGGGTGATTCCTCCACCCAGGATTATATGTGCTGCTGTAGGGGTTGTTCTGGTGTCTCTGATTTTGACCAATAAAATCCACCTGCTCAGTAGTATGAACCCCTCCAGACGAACAACTTTGCCCCGCTTGGCTTGCCCAAGTATCAGTGCTCAAATTCTGCGATGAAGATTGGACTTGCATTGTGTCCACCCTTTTAGAGATGGCTTCCACTTGTGCTACCAAGGTAGTGAGCACATCAAGCTCATAAAGTCCGGCTGTCTTCACCGGCTTGTTCCTCTTAGAGCTCCATTGGTACCCATTTGATGCCATGTCTTCAATGAGATTTTGTGCTTCTTCCGGTCTCTTACTGCACAAAGAATCTCCAGCTGCCGCATCTAGCATTTGTTTGGTCGCCACATTCAGCCCATTATAAAAAATCTGGATTTGCATCCATTCCACTATCCCGTGCTGTGGGCACTTTCTCAGTAATTCCTTGTACCTTTCCCAAGTGTCGTACAAGGTTTCTGATTCTGCTTGTCGATAAGAGGAAATAACACTTCTCAGTTTAGTGATCTTGGCCGGGGGGAAGTAGCGAGTTAAAAACTTCTCGGCCAGCTGTGCCCAATTTGTGATAGATCCCGCAGGCAAGGAACTTAGCCACTGCTTCGCCCTTCCTCGCACTGAAAACGGGAACAGTCGAAGGCGAACCGCATCCTCGGACACATTATTCGCCTTGAACGTATCACAGATTTCCAAAAAGCTTGATAAATGTGCATATGGGTCCTCATCTTGAAACCCATCAAATTGGCACATCTGCTGCACCATTTGAATGAAGTTGGGCTTCAGTTCGAAATTGTTTGCCGCAATTGGAGGTCGAACAATACTCGATCCAGATCCCTCTAGATTAGGCCGGGCATAATCTGAAATGCTCCTCTGATTTCCAGCCATGTTTTCCTCTTGGTCCAGTCAATACTTACTTCCACTGACCCGTTTTCTCTTAAATGAATCTCCCGCTGTCTCCGATGGAATGATCGCTCAATGTCTGGATCTGGAGACGCTAGATGGGATGAATTCCCCCGGGTCATACACTGCACCTGCACAAACACCAAAAGAAACAGATGAGATATGAATTTCCAAGCTCAAAGCAAAAAGAGAAAAGAAAAATAAACAGCTTAAGGAAAACAAGGAAAAACCAAAGAACAAAAACAAAGAATACAAGAAAAATAAAATAAGAACAAAAGAAAATGAATTAAAAGCAAAATAAACGGTTAGAGTACTAAGACTGTCCGTATTCTTAGAAGTTGCCAGTCCCCGGTAACGGCGCCAAAAACTTGGTACGCCCCTTGCGTAACCGCAAGTGCACGGGTCGCACAAGTAGTATAATGTACCCTTTGGGTCGGGTAGTCGAATCCACAGGGACTGGTATAGCTTCTAATACTAACGTCCTACTCAATATCTAACCAAATCGAGAATGAAGAAGTAGACGTTGGACTGACTTCGAGGAAGTCGAGGGAATGGAAAGTTTACCAAGGGAAGATTTAGGATTGACTCGATGGAGGAGATGGGGCCCCGGGGTTGGGTTTCTGACTTTCACTAACTCAGTCTTTCTCAGTAATTATCAGGGATGTCTTCAGTTCTAAACCTAGTTATGCTATAAGCATGTGGTTTCTAGCGCTGCCGAGCCCTAAGGTGAACTCCCTCTGCTTGCAACAATCAATAAAGATTCACAAACCTAGATAGGAGAACCTAACTACCAAGCATCAAGCACTAAACAACATACAAGATAGCCAATAACCTTGATTTATTGAAATGAACAAGACAATCATAAAAACTGCAAGTAAAGACAATGAGTTCGAGCTACAACGTCATACAACCACCCCCGGGGCTCCCTTAAGAGTTTAGCCCCCATAATAACAACCAACAAACAAAATTCCAAAGAAATTACAAGACAAGGAATTGAAAACTCCCTAATTTCTTGCATCCTTGAGGTTGTTGAAGGATCTATGATGTCGTGTAATCTCCCTCCAGTCGGCCTACCATACGCTTGGCATTCCCTTGAAGAAGCTGAGGTTGAACCCCCAAAGCTCTCGCTTTCTTTCTCCCAAAGATCGCCCACCAAAAGTCCCCCAAAAACCTAAGTTTTTAGGGTTTTAATGTTTTCCCGATGTGAGCACGGGCGTGCTGAAGCCGTGCATCAAGCCGTGCAGATTACGGCCAAATAAATCTTCAGAAAACTCACAAACCTGTAATCTGCACGGGGAACAGCACGGGCGTGCTTAGGCCGTGCTGAGGCTTTGCACGATCGTGCTCAGCGAACTCAATGCTACAGTACTTGTGCTACAGTACTCGTGCGACAGTACTCTGCTACAGTACTCGTGCTACAGTATTTTGTGCTACAGTGATTTTGCCCCGAAAATTCGCCAACCTGTAATTTGCACGGGGAACAGCACGGGCGTGCTTAGGCCGTGCTGAGGTTTTCACGACCGTGCTCAGCGAACTCAAGCTGTGCTGATTTGTGGCTGAATTCTCCTGTAATTTGCACGGGGAACAGCACGGGCGTGCTTAAGCCGTACTGAGCTTGATGAGGCTTCTTCTAAGTCCTTTAGCTTCTAAAATTGTTCCAAAACACTTCTTCTTGCTTCAGGACTTTGATATCTGCATGACAAACAACGAATACCTCAAATAGCACTGTACTTGGAGAATTACAGCCAAAATATTCAATAATGATGAGGGTAAAGCATGCAATACATATATATGAAATGCGCTCATCAAACGGCCCCTGCCTCCAGGTCTCCGATAACTAGTCCCTTACGAGGTCCCGGCGGAGAATTCTCTCGACGCCTCACACCACATATGGTTGCTTGACACTTAGGGAATATGGAGATAGGAAATATTTGTCGGAAGGGAAAAGGGACACTCCGCTATCTCACGGCTCACCCTCTCAACCCTCTTTACTCTTGCTAATTCTAAACCTAGCGGTGATCTCTCTCTTCACTAGATATAATAAAACATGCAAGGCGATTAATAATGAAATCAAAAGCACAAACAAGCATTAAGAACTCAAGAGTAAAACTCAAACTGATAAATTCGAATAGAAACACAATGT
Source organism: Dioscorea dumetorum (assembly GCA_902712375.1). NCBI lineage: Eukaryota > Viridiplantae > Streptophyta > Magnoliopsida > Dioscoreales > Dioscoreaceae > Dioscorea > Dioscorea dumetorum. The sequence continues at coordinate 8,653,928 of CACTHL010000128.1, read as the reverse complement.
AAATCTAATGAAAATAAGAATCCTAGTGTTTACATGTCCGAATACCCTCTAGGGGTTTAGCTCTCCATGGAGCGAGTCACAAAACAAATAATAAATTGAGAATAAAGTTCCAAAAACATAAAAAATACCCCCTTGAATCCGTGATGATGGTCTTGATGGGTAGTTTCCACGTCTGGATTGAATCCACTCCGAAGCTAGGTCGCTGATGGCTTCCTTGATGCTATGACGGAGGAGGAATCGATCCAAGTTGTTGAGGAAAGCTTCCCAAAGCCGCCAAGAACTCCTTCCAAGCCCTAGCCGCCTTGTCTCTCGAAAGTGGCCAAAAAGATCCCTAAAAATTATCATAAGGCGGCTTTTATAATTTGAATTCGGGGCTTTACGCGGGCATCCACACGCCCGTGTGGAAATTCCACACGGGCGTGTGAAGTACTTGCTACAGTACTTTTGCTACAGTAACGCTACAGTGGTTTTCCCCGGAAGTCTTCCTTGGAGTCCACACGGTCGGGCACACGCTCGTGTGGTAGGGTGTGTGGCTTTCTATGCTTTGAAATCCTCAAGAACCTTCTTCTGCTTTGTACGGAAGCTGGGACATGGGCGTACTACTGCCTTTGTGCCCTTTCGTTTTGTGTAATGACTTGTACTCCTCCGAAAGTTGGCAACACCCCCATGCATATGAATGATGCGTCTCCGCAACAACACAAACAGGGTGATGTGTGTCAACCCCTTGCGTTACCGCAAGTGCACGGGTCGTCAAGTAATAAAAGTGGACCCAAAGGGTCGGGTTGTCGAACCACAGGGAACAGAAGTACTAGTAATAGCCCCTCTTTTGTTATCTAGCCTAATGAGTGTAGTATGTGATGATCTAATGGCCAACACTAAGAGTGTCACCACAAGTGCGCAGGAAATAAAAAGGAGTTCTCAATCAATAAAAGTGAGGTATCCGGACAATGCTACCCCTAGGATTCGGGTGTTGGATGTAGATTACAAGTGTTTCTAAACGAAGACAATGAGTCGTGGGTATCCAAAGGTCTAACGGCCCTTGCCTCCAGGTCACCGATAACTAGTCCCCTACGAGGTCCCGGCGGAGAATTCTCTCGACGCCTCACACCACATATGACTGCTTAAAACTCTAGGGATCCCAAAGATATGACCAATTCCTAAAAGTAGATCTAACCCTGCCTCCAGGTGGAAGATCCCTAACCCCCTACGAGGTCCCGGCTGAGAATTCTTGATGGGCGTCCCGCAAGTGCACGGGGTCGTCAAGTAATACCCTGTGTGTGACACAGGGGTCGTATTCCACGGGGCTAAGGAGCTACTATTACTTCCCCTTCATCTATTTCCTAGCCTAACAATACGAGAGAATAGTACATCTACTAAAATCTATAAATAAAAGGATAAGGCTACCACTACACGCCAAATAAGCATACAAGGGACGGACAAGCAGGAGAAGGCGTGATTTGGGCAGAGAATCCCCCCAGGGTTGTCATTAAGGCCCGAATTAAGAGTGATGTGTTGTGATGGTGGTTTGGACCGAGAGATTCCTAAGTTAAGCTAATCCCGAATCCCTCGGTGATTAGCCCTAATCCCATACAAGTATTGACCGGAATCCCTTCCGGTCAATTCCTCCTACGATTGCAATGCACTCAGGGAATCTCTTATCAGGAGTAGACATCCTTCTGGGTCTAAACCTAACGTTCGGAGGGGTACCAAATACCCGAATCCCTCGGCGTATTGGTACATGAATCCCTTTCAGTCTATGTGAGTCTAGTACAAGGGCGATGGTCACGCTCCAAGTACAACCTAGAAATTGAACAGCAGAGTTCTCATGCGGTCCAAGACAGTAAAGCACACATAGAAAGAATCACAAACCATAGAAATTCTTATAAAAGAAATTCAACATACAACACTAAATCACAAAGGATTATCACCCATAATTACAACAAACCTACCCTAGGGTTCATCATGCCCAAATCACATACAAGTTAGTTCCTCATGAAAGAGGAACACTCATACAAATCCAAGAAACAAATAAACATAGAAAGAAGCTATAAAAACTCCCTCAAGCTTTGGATCGCCTTGGATGGATGAAGATCGCCGGAGTCGCCGAGATTTCTTCTCAAACGATGCTTTGAAGCTCTAGATCTTCCCCCTATTTCCTCCTCCAAAGTTTGCCTCCCTCTTGGTGAAGAATGACGCGGTGGATCGCCGGAAAACGCCGCCGGCGAAGATGGGGCGGCGGCCCAAGAAGAGGAGAAGAGGATGATGCAGAAGGATCCCCAAATTTGCCCTCATTTTTGGCTTTTAAAACCAATTGTCGGGCATCCATACGGGCGGCCTTGCGGGCGCATGCTTGCCCGCAAGGCTCCCAGCCTTTTTCCAGAAATCCCGTTTCGGTGCTACAGTGCCATGCTACAGTATCTGCTACAGTAATCCGTCTACAGTACTGCTACAGTGATGAAAGCTCAAAAACGTCGTGTTTCGTACGTATTTCTTCCCAAATACGTTCTTGGGCTCGTTTTGGCTTCTTCAAGGCCTGTAACACAAATAAACCAATTTAAACGCGAAACGGGCATCAACTCATCAAAATACATGCAAAATAGTACAAGAGTATAACGTATAAATACCTACATTTAGACACTTATCATAACATCCCCACACCTAAGCGTTTGCTTGTCCTCAAGCAAACAAAAACATAAAGAACAAGGGAAAGATGATAAGTGGCTAAATGTAAAACCTCAAGCTCAGAGTGTGGAGAATCTCACAAGCATAGAGCGAAAAGAATTCAAGACAATGAGTTGTATTAAAAGAAACCAAATAAAGATAGTCCTGTTCCATCTAGAGTGCTCCCGTGAGTGTGTGAACCTCCTATCTCGCCCTCTTTACCCTAGATCAGTCTAGGGGTCCATTCACCCCACACACAATGATTACCGGTCTTAGAACTGCTAAGAACACCCTCAATGGTCAACTAAGATCCTTTTGATTCCTATATTCAATCCTAGCCTTATTCTAATTGTTGCAGACAATCCTGGAGATCAATAGGATTTTCTTTTTCTCTTTTTTTTTTTTTTTTTTTTTTTTTTTTTTTAGATAGACTAACGTAGACTGTACATTATCTTTCGACCGGGTGCACATGCTTTGTTTAGGCACCGAAACACCCATCTACTCGATTTATTACATATCTACATAAACGCATTCATGCTTCATTAGCCGTTGGCTTAAGGTGCACTCGGTTAGGAGCCCGTACCCCGAGCTACTTAGCTAATGAGAGCAATGGAATACTTGTCTTTTGACTTATTTCTATTTACAGCCTATATCATGTCTCCTGGTTTAGTCTACATGTCAAGATGTTACTAAGACTAGTGTCATAAGAATCAAAAGTTCTTAAAGGCCCATTGAAAGTAGCCCTTAACAAACTAAGACTGGTATCAACAAGATGGGTTGGTCAGAGTGTGCGAGAAGGAAGTCTAGTGACAAAATGTGTGGGTTACACTAGAGATACAACAGGACTTCCAATTAAGTACAAAAAAATAAATCACAACTCATATCTATCATTCTTTCATGCTAGGAGATTCTCAACAAGATGATCATAGCTATCATAGGTAAATTTTGCATGCAAATGTATGAAATACCCCATCCCCACACCTAAAGTCATGCATTGTCCTCAATGCACATAAATCAGCAGCCCATGGTGAAAAGATAAACAAGAAATTCATGGGAAGGGATAAAGAAACTTCCCTTGCTCATAACTTGAACATGGGGTAGGGCCGGTATTAGGTGTTGTGGCCGGCCTCGAGGAGGATGATGGGGGTGCATAACATGCCCTAGAATCCCTGCAAGGATAATAGGGCTCATCACATCACAAAATTTTAATAAAAGAGGAAGAATTCACTAGAAGAAGCAAACAAGACAAAAATACGAAAACGAAAATCCAAGCAAGTCTTTAAGACAATGAATAATCTGTCCGTTTGTACGCCTTGTCGGTGTCATGGATGTGGTGGGCACTAAGGCCATTGTTCGGCATGTCTACAAGCACAAAACACAAGATTAATCCGAACAAAATGAAAACAAGGGTTTTGGGGCTCTCATTATGTCATAAAACCAAAGAAAATTAGATGCCCCAAAAAAAATTTTGCAAGAGTTCCCCTTGTATTTGGAGCTTTAAAAATTTTACAAACATAGCTCAAAGCTCATGAAATTCACAAAATCCACATCCATTCATTCCACCATGAAGTTTGCATCTCATAAGCATGAAGAATCAAGAAGAAAAATGAAGTTGAGAGCAAACCTTGAGTTAGGGCTTCAAAGTCCAAGTCCAAGAAATTCGGCGAAAATGACGGTGAAAGTTCGAAAAATATACAAAATTGAAGTTGCTAAAGGTAGGAGAGGGGTTTAGAGGAGGAAAAACGAAGAAAAACGGCGGAAAAACCAAGAAGAAAAGAGGAGAAATCGAGAGGAAGAAAGGGGGAAAAGAAGGGAAACAAGAGGGGGGGGAAGGGAGGGCAGCCACTTAAGTGGCTGCCCAGGCTTGCGGGTGCCCATGCGGGCGCATGGGCGCCCGCAAGCGTCCCAGCCCGCAGGGCAGGCAGCCTTGCGGGCTGGCTTGCGGGCGCATGGGCGCCCGCAAGCAGCCTGCAGGGCTGCCTTGCGGGCGCAAGGCTGCCCGCAAGGGGTTCTGCCCCCTTGCGGCCCGCGAGGCTGGCAGCCTCGCGGGCAGCCTTGCGGGCGCATGGACGCCCGCAAGGCTCCCAGCCGCGGGGCTGGGGCTCTCGTGGCCTTCCTCGCGGGCGCGAAGGCGCCCACGAGGCTTCCCAAGTGTTAGACCATGCCATTTGTGGGTGTTTAGACGCCCGTAAGGTCCCGAAAATTCAAAATTTCGGCATGGTCTCCCCTGCAACTTCAATAAAAAACGTATGTACAACATCAACTTGCCGAAATAAACAATGAAAGAATACTTGAACTACACCGAATAAATGAACGAACATGAGGAATTTAAAACAAGCATGGATTCATAAACACAACACAAAGACGAAAATGAAAATCACAAACACAACAAACAACAAGAGCACGAAAAAAAATAAAACACAAAGAATTTAAAACTTGGGTTGCCTCCCAAGAAGCGCTTGTTTAACGTCATTAGCTCGACGAACCTTTTTATTACCTCAGGGAGGCTTGAAAATGGTGTGTTCCTCCCGACTACCTGTAGCATAACTACTTCCAAGGAAAAAGAAAATTACCTGCCGGGAGGGTGCCAATGTGGAGGCTATGCACGAAGTACCTTTTGGCCTCCACGGGAAAAGCTTCGGTCGGGCATTATGCAATTTCAACTTGGGAGGATTTTTAGATGGCTTCAGTCTCCTCCCCTCTTCTTCCTTAGCCCGGACCAATTTCCTAACAAGAGACCCAAGAAAAAATTTAGGCCTCCATGGAAACAACTTGGGTTGAGAAACTGTTTAAGCATGGCGTGTGTGGATCATTAAATGGCTTTAACTTCTTGCACACGTATTCTCGCTCAACCCCCACAGGAAATTCCTGAAATGCCCACCAAAGTCGTTTGGGCCTCCAGGGAAACATTTTTGGCTGGGAATTCCCTAGGCTAGGTACAGGTGGGTTTTTAGATGGCATTAATTCCTTACCCACATTTTCAGCGATCCTAGAGACTTCCCGCCCGTGCTCGGCATGAAGAACACTTTTTATGCAAAGGGGTCGCTCAGGTGATGCTGGTGTTACTTCTTCTACCTTTTGGTCATCCAATACACCACCCTCATATTCCACCTCTTTTCCAGCATTGCACTCTCCCTTATCACAATTATCTCCAAGATGGACTTCTCTTCTTGGCTCATGATTACTGGCATTCTTCAGAAGCTCCTCAACCTGGTTCTCTAGTTTGTGGAGAGATGCTTGTATATTCGCAACTGTGGCATTAAGGCTTGCAATTTGAGCATAAACGGCTTCAAATCGTCTTTCCGTACCCACCATGAATCTTGCCAATACATCCTCTATAGTAAAATGCTTTGTCATTGCGGCCGAGAACTTGGAGGACGTTGGTGCCACGGCCATTGAGATGGGGGCGAACTACAAGCTCCTTGCATTTTCTTTGAAAATTATGCCTCACACAAAAGGAAAACAAAATAACAAAGTCAAATAAATAAATAAGAAGGAAACAAGAAAATAAAGCGGAATGTACAAAAATAAGAAAAATGGCTAGAGCAATAAACTACGGGTTTTCCTAGTATCCCTTGTGTCCCCGGCAACGGCGCCAAAAACTTGATGGGCGTCCCGCAAGTGCACGGGGTCGTCAAGTACCCCCTGTGTGTGACACGGGGGTCGTATTCCACGGGGCTAAGGAGCTACTATTACTTCCCCTTCATCTATTTCCTAGCCTAACAATACGAGAGAATAGTACATCTACTAAAATCTATAAATAAAAGGATAAGGCTACCACTACACGCCAAATAAGCATACAAGGGACGGACAAGCGGGAGAAGGCGTGATTTGGGCGAGAATCCCCCCGGGGTTGTCATTAAGGCCCGAATTAAGAGTGATGTGTTGTGATGGTGGTTTGGACCGAGAGATTCCTAAGTTAAGCTAATCCCGAATCCCTCGGTGATTAGCCCTAATCCCATACAAGTATTGACCGGAATCCCTTCCGGTCAATTCCTCCTACGATTGCAATGCACTCAGGGAATCTCTTATCAGGAGTAGACATCCTTCTGGGTCTAAACCTAACGTTCGGAGGGGTACCAAATACCCGAATCCCTCGGCGTATTGGTACATGAATCCCTTTCGGTCTATGTGAGTCTAGTACAAGGGCGATGGTCACGCTCCAAGTACAACCTAGAAATTGAACAGCGAGTTCTCATGCGGTCCAAGACAAGTAAAGCACACATAGAAAGAATCACAAACCATAGAAATTCTTATAAAAGAAATTCAACATACAACACTAAATCACAAAGGATTATCACCCATAATTACAACAAACCTACCCTAGGGTTCATCATGCCCAAATCACATACAAGTTAGTTCCTCATGAAAGAGGAACACTCATACAAATCCAAGAAACAAATAAACATAGAAAGAAGCTATAAAAACTCCCTCAAGCTTTGGATCGCCTTGGATGGATGAAGATCGCCGGAGTCGCCGAGATTTCTTCTCAAACGATGCTTTGAAGCTCTAGATCTTCCCCCTATTTCCTCCTCCAAAGTTTGCCTCCCTCTTGGTGAAGAATGACGCGGTGGATCGCCGGAAAACGCCGCCGGCGAAGATGGGGCGGCGGCCCAAGAAGAGGAGAAGAGGATGATGCAGAAGGATCCCCAAATTTGCCCTCATTTTTGGCTTTTAAAACCAATTGTCGGGCATCCATACGGGCGGCCTTGCGGGCGCATGCTTGCCCGCAAGGCTCCCAGCCTTTTTCCAGAAATCCCGTTTCGGTGCTACAGTGCCATGCTACAGTATCTGCTACAGTAATCCGTCTACAGTACTGCTACAGTGATGAAAGCTCAAAAACGTCGTGTTTCGTACGTATTTCTTCCCAAATACGTTCTTGGGCTCGTTTTGGCTTCTTCAAGGCCTGTAACACAAATAAACCAATTTAAACGCGAAACGGGCATCAACTCATCAAAATACATGCAAAATAGTACAAGAGTATAACGTATAAATACCTACATTTAGACACTTATCAATTCTCTCGACGCCTCACACCACATTTGGTTGCTTGACACTTAGGGAATATGGAGATAGGAAATATCTGTCGGAAGGGAAAGGGGACACTCCGCTATCTCACGGCTCACCCTCTCAACCCTCTTTACTCTTGGTAATTCTAAACCTAGCGGTGATCTCTCTCTTCACTAGATTGAATAAAACATGCAAGGCAATTAATAATGAAATCAAAAGCACAAACAAGCATTATGAACTCAAGAGTAAAACTCAATCTGATAAATTCGAATAGAAACACAAAGTAAATCTAATGAAAATAAGAATCCTAGGGTTTACATGTCCGAATACCCTCTAGGGGTTTAGCTCTCCATGGAGCGAGTCACAAAACAAAAAAATAAATTCAGAAATAAGTTCCAAAGACATAAAGAATAACCCCCTTAAATCCGTGATGATAGTCTTGATGGGTAGTTTCCACGTCTGGATTGAATCGACTCTGAAGCTAGGTCGCCGATGGCTTCCTTGACGCTATGACGGAGGAGGAATCGATCCAAGTTGGTGAGGAAAGCTTCCCAAAGCCGCAAAGAACTCCTTCCAAGCCCTAGCCGCCTTGTCTCTCGAAAGTGGCCAAAAAGATCCCTAAAAATTATCACAAGGCGGCTTTTATAATTTGAATTCGGGGCTTTACGCGGGCATCCACACGGCCATCCACACGCCCGTGTGGAAATTCCACACGGGCGTGTGAAGCACTCTGCTACAGTACTGCTACAGTAAATTGCTACAGTGCTTCGCTACTGTGGATGCTACAGTGCCTTTTTCCCGAAGTCTTCCTTGGAGTCCACACGGTCGGGCACACGCTCGTGTGGTAGGGTGTGTGGCTTTATATGCTTTGAAATCCTCAAGAACTTTCTTCTGCTTTGTACGGAAGCTGGGACATAGGCGTACTACTGCCTTTGTGCCCTTTCGGTTTGTGTAATGACTTGTACTCCTCCGAAAGTTGGCAACACCCCCATGCATATGAACACAGCTTCTGATTGTGGTCTTGAAACGTGTCATCACACCCTATCTTTGCTTCTTCCTGTATGTCATGTCTCCAAAGCCCTGTTTGCACAAAAGAACACAAAACACACCTTGTTAATGCTAAAATCTGATAGAAGTGATGCTCAATGCATATAAACTGATATTATAAAATATATATAATCAAGCACTTATCAAACTCCCCCACACTTAAGCTTTTGCTTGTCCTCAAGCAAACTAAACATTCATTACAAGGAAAGAAAGGATAAGTGCTTGGCCTCAGGTTCACTAGAAAGTGTGAGAGTATGATTCTATAACAAAAGGGAAAAACTATTTAACACCAAACATCTCAGTCAATGCTCTAGAAAACAATCCAATGACAAGAAAGAAAAAGAAATCCGAAAGTGTGTGTGTGTGGAAAAACTCATCTCAATTCGACTCTATGTCCACTACTTACAGTTTTTATTGCTCGAGACTCATATAATAGCAAAAAGAATGGTAGTAGCTGCACACAATCTCCAAGGTAGCCCTTTCTCAGGCGGCCTCCCGAGTGGCTTTCACACTTTAGAGATGGTAGCTCTTTCTACCGAGGGTGCTAGCTTTCACATATCCCTTGTGATAGCTCTTTCTCTCATTAGGGCATAACTAGTATCCGACTTATGAGAGTAGCTGCATACAATCAAAGGTAGTAGCTCTTTTCACCCCCTATATACACGAAATAATTCACAATTGCTAAGCTATACAAATATCTATATTTTTTTCTTTTCTTTTTCTTCTTTTTTTTTTTTTTTTTTTTCGAATAAAACAACTACTAACAAGTCTCAAAACATTAAACTAGAGCTTCTATAGGTCTAATGAGTGAGTAGAGTGCATAAATGGCAATCGGACAAAAATTTCTCAAAAAATTGGATGACAACTAGAGCATGATGAAATCTAGTGTTCGAAGCTCCCCTATAGTCTAGAATCTAACTCTTAACCTTAAAGTGAACCTTCATAGGTTGCATGAGCATATATAATGAAAACAGACAATAAAGTGGTGTATAAAGTGATCCCTCCCCCACACTTAAGATGTACATTGTCCCCAATGTACACATGCAAGCACAATAAAATTATAAATTCTGAAAACAAAGCATGTGAGGGTGTGCAAAAATCAAAATAATACTCCCCTGAATTCCAAGTGAAATAGTTGGTGGAATCTCGTACAAGGGTGTGTTTGGCTCAACGGGCATTTGGAGGTGAAACGGCCGTGTGACCTAGTCACACGGCCATGTGCATAACTTGATTTCCATTTCCCAAGACTCTCAAGACTATCTGCGGATTCAGGGGGTTCAATGAAGCTCAACAAGATTAGAAAATAAAACAACGAAAAACAACTAGAACCACAAAATAAAAATGACAGAAATAAAAGACAGAGTCTCAACTAGCATGCTGAAAATAAAACTACAGAAAATAAAAATACAGAAGATAAAATAAAATAAAATGACTCAAGGACGCCTCATGCGTCAGGAAACTCTGCTGGTGCTGCTGGTGGTGCTGGTGGTGCTGATGTCGTCGCCTCAGATGCTGTGTCGCTCTCCAGAAGATGTCGAATGATGGACAACTGCGACATCATCATGGACTGGTTGGCGAGCACAGTCGCCATGTCCCCCTGGAGAGCTCCAACTGCCACCTCGAGCCTCGCCAAACGGTCACGGGCTCGAGTGGAGGGCTGCTCTGGCTCTGGCTCGGATGCAGGGGCCTCGGTGTCCATCGGCACAGCTGTGGGTGCCGGTGAATCAGGAGCGTCTGCTGGGTCGGCTGCCTCCTCTTCTGACTCCTCCTCCTCAGCCTCCACTGCGAGTATATAACGGCCAGTGCTCGTCTTCTTCACCATACGCATGGCTTGGAGAGATGCAAGCCCCAAGGGTGCTGGTATGCTGATCCTCTCCATCCCTCGAAGTGCCTCGGACAACCCCATGCCACGAACGAGTCGGGTAATGTATACTCCTGAAAAGATCACACCGACCCGCACGTAATGGCTTTGATGGCGGAGGTAATCCGCCACAACAAAGCCTAAATGCATGGGGATGTTCTGGACCATGGTGTATAGGTAAAGCAAGTCGAGGCGGCTCAAAACTCCAGTGCTGTCGCCTCGTCCCGTCACGGTCCTGCTGAAAATAGAATGTATATACCTGTAGGCCGGACGGCTGAGCATGGTGGCCTTAGAAGATCCCGGCTCGTACTGGAAACCTCCGCATATGGTCCCGTACGCACGACTCGGGGTGAGTCCAATAGGGTAATCGACAATGAGTTGCTCGTACTCCCCCGTGTGAACATAGTCTCTGTCATATAAACCGAGAAAGACAGAGAACTGCGTGAGGCTCATGGAGTGGTACTGACCGAATAGCCTGAAGCGGATCGTGTCCTCCCTCTCAAAATCATGGCGAGCGCGGTCGAAGTCGAACGAGGACAAGACCTCCAGTGTGAGCTCACGATAAGTGGGATCACGAATAGTAAGGAGCCGATCCCAGCCTCCCACAGCGGTAAGCTCGCGCACCTCATCGGCCAAGTCAATCTCCTCGAGTGCCTTCCAATCGATCGCGCGCGCCTGTCCGAATTTGAGACGCTGTAAGCGCTCATATCGCTGCTGATGCTCAGGGACGGCGAACTCCAGTTCCTCGGGAGGAGAAGGCTCCCGAGCGGCGCGAGAGCGCTTGTGGGCGACCTTCTTGGTCCTAGGGGCCATATCTGTGAAAATCAGGGCAAGTTAGTGCAAAATTCCACTGTGCAGAAATCCACATGGGCGTGTGGATGATCCACACGCCCTTGTGGGTCATCATCCTCATCCACACGGGCGTGTGGATGGGCCACACGCCCGTGTGGATGCCCGACCATGGCCACAAAGCCATGGTTGGGTGGTTTCCACATCAAAAACTACCCCTAAATCGACAAGCATGCATATTATGATAGTTCTCATGGAAGATTTATGCATAAAACATCAACAAATCACCAGATCTGAAATTTAAAATTCATGGCAAGAACTAGGAAAACTTGGAGCTTACCGGAGCTTTTCGATGAAGAAAGAGATGGAAATCGCCGGAAAAACACCCAAGAATCCTTAAATAAGCTAAGGAGAGGCGTTAGGAACCCAAGAGGTGCGTCTCTTTGCGTGGAGGCGTCGGAAGGAGAAAAGGCGCGAAGGTTTGAATGAGTGTTCAAGGCCTTCTCATCTCCTTTATAAGCCACATGGGCGTGTGAGGGTCTCACACGCCCTTGTGGATGGCCACATGGGCGTGTGGATGAGCCACACGCCCTTGTGCCTTCAAAAATCGACGCCAGAACGCCACAAGGGCACTCACACGGGCGTGTGAGTGCCGGTGTGGATTAAAAACTCGAGACAGAAGGCCACAGGGGCACTCACACGGGCGTGTGAGTGCCCTTGTGGACCTGGAAAATCCACAGGGGCAGCCACACGGGCGTGTGGCTGCCCTTGTGCCTCTCTGGAAACCTGAAAAATGGGTTTTCAGGTCTCACACGCCCATGTGGATGAGCCACATGGGCGTGTGGCTCCTCAGGAAGGTCACAGGGGCACTCACATGGGCGTGTGAGTGCCCTTGTGCCCTTCTGTTTCATGATTTCTGCAATTTTCAGCAAGGCACAGGGGCACTCACACCCCCTTGTGCCTGCCCTTGTGGATTTTCAGCACAACATGAAACAAATAAGTCCGAGGCCAATTCCTTAACTTTAAACCTCTAAAACATTCTAGATCAAGCCACACATGTATAATTATCATGAAACACCAAGAATAAACAATAAAAATACAGCAACGACAGAATTAACGTAAAGTCGCCTACTCAAGCCAATTATTACTGCAGAATTGAAAAACTAACTATGAAAGCAATAAAATGACTTGGGTTACCTCCCAAGAAGTGCTTGTTTTACGTCATTAGCTCGACGTACCTGATCTTCCTTATCTTATGGAGGCTTGAAAAGGGTGTGCTCCTCCCGACTATCTCTTGCGTAGCTACTTCCCATGAACATAATTTTGCCTCGACGGTGATGCACTTTTATTCGAGGCTTGCACAGTTTTACTTTAGGTCTCCATGGAAACAATTTTGGCCGAGAATTGTTCAAGTTCACCTTAGGTGGGTCCTTGGATGGTTTGAGCCTCCTACCCACATCTTCTTCAATTCCCATGGCCTTTTTCTTGCATTTTGTTGGTTGATCGATTTCAAGGAGAGGTACTTGTTCCATTGCCTTCGGGTTTGTTTCTTTTACCTTTTCAACTTGCAAGAAATATGGCTCCAACAAAGCCTCTTCCAAAGCTTCCTCCTCAAAAACATGTTGTCCCTTCAAGTGTTCATCATTCTCAAATTGGGGCTCTTCTTCCTCCATTTGATTCTCTGCAACATCTTGTTCTTTCTCCCCCACTTGCCCATTGTTCTCGCACTCTTCCTTGTCATTTTCTAAAGAAACATCCTCAACAAGTCCTTCAGTATGGTTCTCAAAGTCATGAATGTTGTCTTGTTGATTTTGTCGTGAAATCTCAGGGGCTTTGATGCTGGTTTCAGTGTTCTGGATAAACTTAGCTAATACATCCTTCAATTTCAAATTTTCACCTTGAGATTCTTCCACTAGGGGAGCCTTAGATCCCTGAACAAATCTTGCCAATAGACTTTTTAGGCTAGGATCATGCTCTTGTGGTGGATTGTGCTCTTGTGGGCTTTGCCATTGTTGTCTACACACATTCCACGAGATGTTGGGGGAGCTCCTATGACTTGTATGATATGTGTTACAGTAAGGAAAACTTTGTTGTCTTGCACCTAAAAGTTTGTCAATCCTTGCATTGCAAGCTTCAATTTGCATGGACAAAGTGATAATTGGATCAACCATCCTTTATGTTCCTTGCACAAAAGATATATACAAAGATAAGTGAGAACGGCGAAAGTAAGAAAGATGAAATAGAAAAAACAGTAAAAGATAAATGAATGGCTAAAGTAACAAAATACTCGCGTTCCTAATATCCTGTTCCCCGGCAACGGCGCCAAAAACTTGGTGCGTCTCCGCAACAACACAAACAGGGTGATGTGTGTCAACCCCTTGCGTTACCGCAAGTGCACGGGTCGTCAAGTAATAAAAGTGGACCCAAAGGGTCGGGTTGTCGAACCACAGGGAACAGAAGTACTAGTAATAGCCCCTCTTTTGTTATCTAGCCTAATGAGTGTAGTATGTGATGATCTAATGGCCAACACTAAGAGTGTCACCACAAGTGCGCAGGAAATAAAAAGGAAAAGAGTTCTCAATCAATAAAAGTGAGGTATCCGGACAATGCTACCCCTAGGATTCGGGTGTTGGATGTAGATTACAAGTGTTTCTAAACGAAGACAATGAGTCGTGGGTATCCAAAGGTCTAACGGCCCCTGCCTCCAGGTCACCGATAACTAGTCCCCTACGAGGTCCCGGCGGAGAATTCTCTCGACGCCTCACACCACATATGACTGCTTAAAACTCTAGGGATCCCAAAGATATGACCAATTCCTAAAAGTAGATCTAACCCTGCCTCCAGGTGGAAGATCCCTAACCCCCTACGAGGTCCCGGCGGAGAATTCTCTCGACGCCTCACACCACATATGGTTGCTTGACACTTAGGGAATATGGAGATAGGAAATATCTGTCGGAAGGGAAAGGGGACACTCCGCTATCTCACGGCTCACCCTCTCAACCCTCTTTACTCTTGGTAATTCTAAACCTAGCGGTGATCTCTCTCTTCACTAGATTGAATAAAACATGCAAGGCAATTAATAATGAAATCAAAAGCACAAACAAGCATTATGAACTCAAGAGTAAAACTCAATCTGATAAATTCGAATAGAAACACAAAGTAAATCTAATGAAAATAAGAATCCTAGGGTTTACATGTCCGAATACCCTCTAGGGGTTTAGCTCTCCATGGAGCGAGTCACAAAACAAAAAAATAAATTCAGAAATAAGTTCCAAAGACATAAAGAATAACCCCCTTAAATCCGTGATGATAGTCTTGATGGGTAGTTTCCACGTCTGGATTGAATCCACTCCGAAGCTAGGTCGCCGATGGCTTCCTTGACGCTATGACGGAGGAGGAATCGATCCAAGTTGGTGAGGAAAGCTTCCCAAAGCCGCAAAGAACTCCTTCCAAGCCCTAGCCGCCTTGTCTCTCGAAAGTGGCCAAAAAGATCCCTAAAAATTATCACAAGGCGGCTTTTATAATTTGAATTCGGGGCTTTACGCGGGCATCCACACGGCCATCCACACGCCCGTGTGGAAATTCCACACGGGCGTGTGAAGCACTCTGCTCTGATCGCTTGCTACAAGAAATTGCTACAGTGCTTCGCTACTGTGGATGCTACAGTGCCTTTTTCCCGAAGTCTTCCTTGGAGTCCACACGGTCGGGCACACGCTCGTGTGGTAGGGTGTGTGGCTTTATATGCTTTGAAATCCTCAAGAACTTTCTTCTGCTTTGTACGGAAGCTGGGACATAGGCGTACTACTGCCTTTGTGCCCTTTCGGTTTGTGTAATGACTTGTACTCCTCCGAAAGTTGGCAACACCCCCATGCATATGAACACAGCTTCTGATTGTGGTCTTGAAACGTGTCATCACACCCTATCTTTGCTTCTTCCTGTATGTCATGTCTCCAAAGCCCTGTTTGCACAAAAGAACACAAAACATACCTTGTTAATGCTAAAATCTGATAGAAGTGATGCTCAATGCATATAAACTGATATTATAAAATATATATAATCAAGCACTTATCAATGAACACAGCTTCTGATTGTGGCCTTGAAACGTGTCATCACACCCTATCTTTGCTTCTTCCTGTATGTCATGTCTCCAAAGCCCTGTTTGCACAAAAGAACACAAAACACACCTTGTTAATGCTAAAACCTGATAAAAGTGATGCTCAATGCATGTAAACTGATATTATAAAATATATATAATCAAGCACTTATCAAAACTCCCCCACACTTAAGCTTTTGCTTGTCCTCAAGTAAACTAGACATTCATTACAAGGAAAGAAAGAATAAGTGCTTGGCCTCAGGTTCACTAGAAAGTATGAGAGTATGATTCTATAACAAAGGGGAAAACTATTTAACACCAAACAGCTCAGTCAATGCTCTAGAAAACAATCCAATGACAAGAAAGAAAAAGAAATCCGAAAGCGTGTGTGTGTGGAAAAACTCATCTCAATTCGACTCTATGTCCACTACTTACAGTTTTTATTGCTCAAGACTCATATAATAGCAAAAAGAATGGTAGTAGCTGCACACAATCTCCAAGGTAGCCCTTTCTCAGGCGGCCTCCCGAGTGGCTTTCACACTTTAGAGATGGTAGCTCTTTCTACCGAGGGTGCTAGCTTTCACATATCCCCTGTGATAGCTCTTTCTCTCATTAGGGCATAACTAGTATCCGACTTATGAGAGTAGCTGCATACAATCAGAGGTAGTAGCCCTTTTCACCCCCTATATACACGAAATAATTCACACTTGCTGAACTATATATATATTTTTTTCTTTTTTTTTATTTTTTTTTTTTTTTTTTTTTTTCAAATAAAATAACTACTAACAAGTCTCAAAACATTAAACTAGAGCTTCTATAGGTCTGATGAGTGAGTAGAGTGTATAAATGGCAATCGGACAAAAATTTCTCAAAAAATTGGATGACAACTAGAGCATGATGAAATCTAGTGTTCGAAGCTCTCCTATAGTCTAGAATCGAACTCTTAACCCTAAAGTGAACCTTCATAGGTTGCATGAGCATATATAATGAAAACGAACAATAAAATGGTTTATAAAGTGATCCCTCCCCCACACTTAAGATGTACATTGTCCCCAATGTACACATGCAAGCACAATAAAATTATAAATTCTGAAAACAAAGCATGTGAGGGTGTGCAAAAATCAAAATAATACTCCCCTGAATTCCAAGTGAAATAGTTGGTGGAATCTTGTACAAGGGTGTGTTTGGCTCAACGGGCATTTAGAGGTGAAACGCCGTGTGACCTAGTCACACGGCCATGTACATAACTTGATTTCCATTTCCCAAGACTCTCAAGACTATTCAAGGACGCCTCATGCGTCAGGAAACTCTGCTGGTGGTGCTGGTGGTGCTGATGTCGTCGCTTCAGATGCGGAGTCGCTCTCCAGAAGATGTCGAATGATGGACAACTGCGACATCATCATGGACTGGTTGGCGAGCACAGTCGCCATGTCCCCCTGGAGAGCTCCAACTGCCACCTCGAGCCTCCCCAAACGGTCACGGGCTCGAGTGGAGGGCTGCTCTGGCTCTGGCTCGGATGCAGGGGCCTCGTTGTCCATCCGCACAGCTGTGGGTGCCGGTGAATCAGGAGCGTCTGCAGGGTCTGCTGCCTCCTCTTCTGACTCCTCCTCCTCAGCCTCCACTGCGAGTACATATTGGCCGGTACTCGTCTTCTTCACCATACGCATGGCTCGGAGGGATGCAAGCCCCAAGGGTGCTGGTATGCTAATCCTCTCCATCCCTCGAAGTGCCTCGGACAACCCCATGCCACGAACGAGTCGGGTAATGTATACTCCTGAAAAGATCACACGGACCCGCACGTAATGGCTTTGATGGCGGAGGTAATCCGCCACAACAAAGCCTAAATGCATGGGGATGTTCTGGACCATGGTGTATAGGTAAAGCAAGTCGAGGCGGCTCAAAACTCCAGTGCCGTCGCCTCGTCCCGTCACGGTCCTGCTAAAGATAGAGTGTATATACCTGTAGGCCGGACGGCTGAGCATGGTGGCCTTGGAGGATGCCGGCTCGTACTGGAAACCTCCGCATATGGTCCCGTACGCCCGGCTCGGGGTGAGTCCAATTGGGTAATCGACGATGAGTTGCTCGTACTCCCCCGTGTGAACATAGTCTCTGTCATATAAACCGAGAAAAACAGAGAACTGCGTGAGGCTCATGGAGTGGTACTGACCGAATAGCCTGAAGCGGATCGTGTCCTCCTTCTCAAAATCATGGCGAGCGCGGTCGAAGTCGAATGAGGACAAGACCTCCAGTGTGAGCTCACGATAAGTGGGATCACGAATAGTGAGGAGCCGGTCCCAGCCTCCCACAGCGGTAAGCTCGCGCACATCATCGACCAAGTCAATCTCCTCGAGTGCCTTCCAATCGATCACGCGCGCCTGTCCGAATTTGAGACGCTGTAAGCGCTCATATCGCTGCTGATGCTCAGGGACGGCGAACTCCAATTCCTCGGGAGGAGAAGGCTCCCGAGCGGCGCGAGAGCGCTTGTGGGCGACCTTCTTGGTTCTAGGAGCCATATCTGTGAAAATCAGGGCAAGTTAGTGCAGAATTTTACTATGCAGAAATCCACATGGGCGTGTGGATGGTCCACACACCCTTGTGGATCATCCTCATCATCCACACGGGCGTGTGGATGGGCCACACGCCCGTGTGGATGCCGGACATGGCCAAAAGGCCATGGTCGGGTGGTTTCCACACCTTAAAACAACCCTAAATCGACAAGCATGCGCACTATGATAGTTTCCATGAAGAATTCATGCATAAAACATCAACAAATCACCAGATCTGAAATTCAAAATTCATGGCAAGAACTAGGAAAACTTGGAGCTTACCGGAGCTTTTTGATGAAGAAGTAGATGGAAATCGCCGGAAAAACACCCAAGAATCCTTAAATAAGCTAAGGAGAGGCGTTAGGAACCCAAGAGGTGCGTCTCTTCGCGTGGAGGCGTCGGAAGGAGAAAAGGCGCGAAGGTTTGAATGAATGTTCAAGGCCTTCTCATCTCCTTTATAAGCCACATGGGCGTGTGAGGGTCTCACACGTCCTTGCGGATGGCCACATGGGCGTGTGGATGAGCCACACGCCCTTGTGCCTTCAAAAATTCGACGCCAGAACGCCACAAGGGCACTCACACGGGCGTGTGAGTGCCGGTGTGGATTAAAATCTCGAGACAGAAGGCCACAGGGGCACTCACACGGGCGTGTGAGTGCCCTTGTGGACCTGGAAAATCCACAGGGGCAGCCACACGCCCGTGTGGCTGCCCTTGTGCCTCTCTGGAGACCTGAAAATTGAATTTTCAGGTCTCACACGCCCATGTGGATGAGCCACATGGGCGTGTGGCTCCTCAGGAGGGCCACAGGGGCACTCACATGGGCGTGTGAGTGCCCTTGTGCCCTTTTGTTTCATGTTTTTCTGAATTTTCAGCAAGGCACAGGGGCACTCACACCCCCTTGTGCCTGCCCTTGTGGATTTTCAGCTCAACATGAAACATATAAGTACAAGGCCAATTCCTTAACTTTAAACCTCTAAAACATTGTAGATCAAGCCACACATGTATAATTATCATGAAACACCAAGAATAAACAAGAAAAACACAGCAACGACAGAATTAACGCAAAGTCGCCTACTCAAGCTAGTTATTACTGCAGAATTAAAAACTAACTACGAAAGCAATAAAATGACTTGGGTTACCTCCCAAGAAGTGCTTGTTTTACGTCATTAGCTCGACGTACCTGATCTTCCTTATCTTATGGAGGCTTGAAAAGGGTGTGCTCCTCCCGACTATCTCTTGCGTAGCTACTTCCCATGAACATAATTTTGCCTCGACGGTGATGCACTTTTATTCGAGCCTTGCACAATTTTACTTTAGGTCTCCATGGAAACAATTTTGGCCGAGAATTGTTCAAGTTCACCTTAGGTGGGTCCTTGGATGGTTTGAGCCTCCTACCCACATCTTCTTCAATTCCCATGGCCTTTTTCTTGCATTTTGTTGGTTGATCGATTTCAAGGAGAGGTACTTGTTCCATTGCCTTCGGGTTTGTTTCTTTTACCTTTTCAACTTGCAAGAAATATGGCTTCAACAAAGCCTCTTCCAAAGCTTCCTCCTCAAAAACATGTTGTCCACTCAAGTGTTCATCATTCTCAAATTGGGGCTCTTCTTCCTCCATTTGATTCTCTGCAACATCTTGTTCTTTCTCCCCCACTTGCCCATTGTTCTCAGACTCTTCCTTGTCATTTTCTAAAGAAACATCCTCAACAAGTCCTTCAGTATGGTTCTCAAAGTCATGAATGTTGTCTTGTTGATTTTCTCGTGAAATGTCAGGGGCTTTGATGCTGGTTTCAGTGTTCTGGATAAACTTAGCTAATACATCCTTCAAATTCAAATTTTCATCTTGAGATTCTTCCACTAGGGGAGCCTCAGAACCCTGAACAAATCTTGCCAATAGACCTTTTAGGCTAGGATCATGCTCTTGTGGTGGAATGTGCTCTTTAAAACTGAATTGTGGGCTTTGCCATTGTTGTCCACGCACATTCCACGAGATGTTGGGGGAACTCCTATGACTTGAATGATATGTGTTACAGAAAGGAAAGCTTTGTTGTCTTGCACCAAAAAGTTTATCAATCCTTGCATTGCAAGCTTCAATTTGCATGGACAAAGTTATAATTGGATCAACCATCTTTCATGTTCCTTGTACAAAAGATATATACAAAGATAAGTGAGAACGGCGAAAGTAAGAAAAATGAAATAAAAAAAAAGCAGTCAAAGATAAATGAATGGCTAAAGTAACAAAATACTCGCGTTCCTAATATGCTGTTCCCCGGCAACGGCGCCAAAAACTTGATGCGTCTCCGCAATAACACAACAGTGTGATGTGTGTCAACCCCTTGCGTTACCGCAAGTGCACGGGTCGTCAAGTAATAAAAGTGGACCCAAAGGGTCGGGTTGTCGAACCACAGGGAACAGAAGTACTAGTAATAGCCCCTCTTTTGTTATCTAGCCTAATGACTGTAGTGTGTGATGGTCTAATGGCCAACACTAAGAGTGTCACCACAAGTGCGCAGGAAATAAGAAGGAAAAGAGTTCTCAATCAATAAAAGTGAGGTATCCGGATAATGCTCCCCCTAGGATTCGGGTGTTGGATGTAGATTACAAGTGTTTCTAAACGAAAACAATGAGTCGTGGGTATCCTAAGGTATAACGGCCCCTGCCTCCAGATCGCCGATAACTAGTCCCCTACGAGGTCCCGGCGGAGAATTCTCTCGACGCCTCACACCACATATGACTCCTTAAAACTCTAGGGATCCCAAAGATATAACCAATTCCTAAAAGTAGATCTAACCCTGCCTCAAGGTGAAAGATCCCTAACCCCCTACGAGGTCCCGGCGGAGAATTCTCTCGACGCCTCACACCACATATGGTTGCTTGACACTTAGGGAATATGGAGATAGGAAATATCTGTCGGAAGGGAAAGGGGACACTCCGCTATCTCACGGCTCACCCTCTCAACCCTCTTTACTCTTGCTAATTCTAAACCTAGCGGTGATCTCTCACTTCACTAGATTGAATAAAACATGCAAGGCGATTAATAATGAAATCAAAAGCACAAACAAGCATTAAGAACTCAAGAGTAAAACTCAAACTGATAAATTCGAATAGAAACACAATGTAAATCTAATGAAAATAAGAATCCTAGGGTTTACATGTCCGAATACCCTCTAGGGCTTTAGCTCTCCATGGAGCGAGTCACAAAACAAATAATAAATTGAGAATAAAGTTCCAAAGACATAAAGAATAACCCCCTTGAATCCGTGATGATGGTCTTGATGGGTAGTTTCCACGTCTGGATTGAATCCACTCCGAAGCTAGGTCGCCGATGGCTTCCTTGATGCTATGACGGAGGAGGAATCGATCCAAGTTGGTGAGGAAAGCTTCCCAAAGCCGCCAAGAACTCCTTCTAAGCCTTAGCCGTCTTGTCTCTCGAAAGTGGCCAAAAAGATCCCTAAAAATTATCACAATGCGGCTTTTATAATTTGAATTCGGGGCTTTACGCGGGCATCCACACGCCCGTGTGGAGATTCCACACGGGCGTGTGAAGTACTTGCTACAGTACTGCTACATTACTTTTGCTGCAGTAACGCTACATTGCTTTTTCCCCGAAGTCTTCCTTGGAGTCCACACGGTCGGGCACACGCTCGTGTGGTAGGGTGTGTGGCTTTCTATACTTTGAAATCCTCAAGAACCTTCTTCTGCTTTGTACGGAAGCTGGGACATGGGCGTACTACTGCCTTTGTGCCCTTTCGGTTTGTGTAGTGACTTGTACTCCTCCGAAAGTTGGCAACACCCCCATGTATATGAACACAACTTCTGATTGTGGCCTTGAAACGTGTCATCACACCCTATCTTTGCTTATTCATGTACGTCATGTTTCCAAAGCTCTGTTTGCACAAAAGAACACAAAACACACCTTGTTAATGCTAAAACCTGATAAAAGTGATGCTCAATGCATGTAAACTGATATTATAAAATATATATAATCAAGCACTTATCAGTTGTACAAACTTCTCCCCCTTGGTCTTTGCGATTTTCCCCCAAGCCAAAAGTCCCAAAACCCTAACTTTCAGTGCTTTTTAACCAGCTCTCAATGTGAGCACGGCCATGCTTAGGCCCTGCTTCAAGCTGTACAGTTTGCGGCCAGTTGGAAATTCTCGATTGTCGCCAAACTGTAATTTGTACGCAGTGGAACCCGCCCGTGCTGCGGCTGTGTTGCCAACTGCAAGATCATGCTCAGAGGCCTTAGAGCGTGCAGATGCTTCCTGAATTCTTCTGTAAAGTGCACAGCTTGGGAGCACGGCTGTGCTTAGGCCATGCTTGACTTGACGAACTTTCTTCTAGGTCCTTTTGCTACCAAAATCACTCAGAAATGCTTGTTATTGCTTCGGGACCTAGATAACTACACAATCAACTGAAAATACCTCAAATAGCACTGAATTGGGAAATTAATGTCAACAAAACAAAGAAATAGCTGGTATAACATGGAAAATATATCTATACACAATGCACTCATCACAAGCACGGCCTAAGCATGGGCATGCTGCTCGACCACGCAAATCATAGGAGTTTTGAAGAAAAATGAATAACCGAGAAGCACGGACACAGCCCCAAGAGCACAGGCTTGCAGATAGGAGCACGGCCTAAACACGGGCGTGTTTCAGCCCGCACACTTTACTGCCTGGCGAGCTTTTGGAAATGATTGTAATTCCTTATCTGCCTGTAAACTACACAGCCAGGAGTACGGCCTAGGACCGGCCGTGCTCCTGTTGAAACTTAGTTTAAAAACACAAAAAGTTAGGTTTTGGGTGGTTTTTTGTCGAGGCGATTGCTGGAGGCTAAGGGAGGAACCTCTGCACATATTTCATCACTTTCATGAGAGGATTTGAGCGCCAATTATAGGCTAATATCAGGGGTGGACTCTCGTCAAGTTAGATCCTCGGAGCTCAATGAAGATGCAAGCAAATAGGGAGTTTTTATATTTTTTTGTATTTGTTTCTTTCTTTATTTCCTTGTTGAGTGAACCGATGAGGGCTAACTCTCTCGGGAGCCCCTGGTTGTGAACTTGGTTAAATGGTTGTATTTAATGCTTATTTTGCAATGCTTTTGGAGTCTTAGTAGTTTCTATGTTAAATCTTGTGTTGCATAACTGGATGTGCATAATTGCATAGCGTGATTATAAACTTGGTGTGTGTATGTGCCTTAGGGTAATTGCCATAGTGTAATTGCTACCTCAAGTGCTTGAACCTCACAGTATAATCGCTACCTTGATGTTTATCATAGCCATAGCTGCAATAAAGCTCTTAGAGCACACATAAATTTATTGGATATACCTGATAAGTCTTGCAAAAGCTTGAATACGATCAATCACCAAGGGATCAACTAAGGGCCCTACTCCCTATCGAGCGATTTGTTAGAAATTTTCTCGGTCTCCCTCTTCTCCCTTTTACCCATGTCCCTAGGTTTTTAGTCTCAATTCAATCCCAATTGTTGATCAATTAGATACTAAGCAACAAGGGAGTATTGGAAGCTATACCATTCCCTGTCGATTCGACTACCTGATCACACATTGAGTACATTATACTACTTGTACTTTCATAATCATTACAAGAAAGTAAATTAACTACAAATTAAGATCTAAGTTCATGAATCCGAAGCACCAGAGAACAGTTAACCCTTCATAGGTTTGCACAACACTGGAGAAAATAAGAAAACAATCAAATAGAAATCCATTGACTCCCTATTGCTTCTCAATCACTCCGACTGTGCTCAGAGAATCTATCCGTCGACAAAGATTCACTCCAAATTGTGCCTCTAAATCATTCCTCTAATACTCCTCTAGATGGTGGTGAAGATCACCACAAAGATCGCCTCCAAATCTCCAAGCCGAACTCCCTTCAAAACCCTAACTATGACTTAAAATGGCATTTTCGACCCAAGCACAGGCGTACTTGGCCCATGCTTCTCAGTTGTGCTCTTTGTTGCTAGATCTAGGGTTCAGCATCAAAACAATTTTTCGCGAAACAGTAAAGTGCACATCCCAAATGCCCGTGCTTGGGGCGTGCTTCATTCTCTAAATAACTCTTGAAGTCCAGTAATCTGCACTGCTCAAAAGCATGCCCGTGCTTAGGCCATGCTCATCCTGGCTATTTGCAACTTGGTTCTCTTGATGCTAATTTCTCTCCAATACTTCTTCTAATCACCCAAGGCCTGCTAATTTACACAAAAATGCAAACACATCCAAAGTAGTAGTAAAATATATAAAATGAATGCGAAAAGACAAGCAAAACATGTATAAGAGGGATATAAAATATGTATATAAAATGCACTCATCATGCGTGCGACTTGTTGAGCCCTCATCACCCTTTTATTGGCATAACCCAATCAGAATTAAAAAAAAAGAAGTAGGCATGGCTAAAAGCACCCACGCTGATAAGGCACCCTAGATGAAGTGAAACTTACACTTTCCTTAAACTTTAACAGTCCCATTTTTTAGGCCAAAGGTCAACGAATGATACTGTCTTTCCCATTTTCTTCTATATTTGCGTGAGGACAAGCAAACATTTACGTATAAGAAAGTTTGATAAGTTCTTGATTGTACATATTTTTATATCAATATTCAAAGGGTTTACTTGTTCCTTTAATGAATTTTATTTATTTTGGTGCTTAGTTTGGCTAAATTGAGTATTCAAGCCATATTTTATTTGTTTGGAGCGAATGTAACGTATTTGGAGTGATATGAAGCTATTTTAAGGAAGAATTAAAGCTCTCAGAAGTTGCACAAGTAGATTTCTAGCAATGTTCATGGTGGTGGTGATTTCTATTATGCACACTGAATTATGCATGATAGAGTTGAAGAGTGTGATCTATCTTGAGAGTTATATTGTGATACCCTGTCACGTCCTGACCATCGGGTCCCGGCCCATGACACTACCGTCACGATAACCCAGGGGAGGTCAGACACCTGCCTCAACCCTAGATCACTGTAGAAGATCAAAAGGTATTCAACCACAACCCTGTAGAAGATCAATATACTCACACTAGGTATATATCCCTGGAAATCACAACATCAATCGTCATGAACACAACATAGTCTCCCCCAAACACTAGGTGTAAAGTTCACACAACCTAAGGTCCTGACTGAATCAATCAAGATTATTCAAGACCAAAATGGAAATATGAAAACATAGGTCCTAGTGGATCCATCTTATGCATGACAACAATGTTTACGAATCATACACTACTCAAAGGTAAATGTAAGAATAGCTCTGCCAACCACTATTACGTCTTACGCCCTGCTGCCGTGCTAACCGTAAAAAAGAGAAGAAGAATGGGTGAGTAACTAAGTTACTCAGTGAGGGGTTGAACATGGAGCTATAACTCATACAACTGTAACAAAATGATATGCTGAAAATATATGTATATCTTTAATAACCAACAACTTACAAAATGCTTTAAATACACATTTCAAAATAAGAAGCTTTCCAACTTTCTCAAAGAAAGAAATCAATAAAACTCTGAAAATCATTTATAAAGAGATTCAAGATTGAAAATTCACGTTAAGAATACTCGTTAAAAGATCAAACCCATCGAATCAATGATTTATAGTGCAACACATGCGGAAATCCTCTATCGATAGTATCATCAATAGCCTAAGAAAACCCTCCATCACTAACCATGGCCGTGGCTAGGTCAGGAGCCACCAAGATGCGCGTATCTTGGTGTTGGCCGTTGGGAATCCCGTGTGGTGACTCCGGAAACCCAACACAGCACCTTTAGGTTCTCTACGCGCCTCCTGTAAGGGCTTGTCAGCCGAGAACTCTACACCACCCAACTAGGTCGGTCCATGGAGACTCGCTTCTGCAGAAGATGGGGAACCCCCCAATGTCACCATCAAAACATTTGGGATATCCATCCCGCCCATAGGATCATCATGAACACATCACGATAATAATATGAACACATCAATATGATATCATAAATCTCGTCAAGAGATCACAAATTCTCATAGATACAACTCTCAATTCGAAAATGAATTCTTGAGTAAACATCGGCAATGATATTATTTTCATCAAGAATATCATCATAAAAGTATTCTTTCAAAACACATTTCAAATATGACATAATTGCAAAGAATAACATTTCAGATAGAGCTTCATCACTAAGAAATCCATTTTGATTCACTTAGGCCCTTTCTTGGGTCCTTATGTCAAGAACATTAACCCTTTGACAATACTTTAAAAATATGCATTTCAAGATATAGGGATTCCATCCCGTAAGAATAATAAAAGATCGTTGATCATAATCGAAAAGTATACCAAATCATAAACCACGAAGTATAAATGATCAATAACCTTAATCAAAAGTACATCGGATCATAAATCAAGAAGTATAAATGATCAATGTCTTCAATCAAGAAATAAACTGAAAAATAAATCATCATTATTCAAAGTTTCATGAAAACATCTCAAGAAATCTTTGAAACATGAAATTCACCATTCAAGAACGTATATAATTAGGTATTTAAACAAGCATGATCATAGCTCATGAATTAAACAATTTCCCACTCACAAACTTGGCGGGATCGAACTCTTGGATCACTCGCCTACTTGCTCTTTACCCTTGCCTTTAGATCCACCTCCTTGATGCCATTAACCATCCAAGAAAATCAAGAATCAATCACATAACCCAAACAATAAACAAGGGAGGAAAGAATGATCAAAATTAGATCTCATGGCTTCTAGGGTTTTCTAGATTCACGAATTAACACTAAAAGGATCCTCAAACCCTCAAGATCACAATAAAATCAAAAATATCCTAATTGGGTTTGGATCTACAAGAATCAAGGGTTTAGAGATGAAGGATCTCCTTCATTCTTCACTAAAACGTGAGATCAAGGGTCTTAAACCAACTAAACATTAGATCTATACTATAATCCGATTCAAGCATTGGATGTATGCTAGATCCACACTTTTCCTTCATAGATCTATAGAGAATTGGATAAAAGAACAAGAAATTGAAGAAGAGAAGAAAACTCACCTTAAACCTTGCTAGATCTAGAGGGGAAACATCATCAATGGAGGAGAGGGAGAGATCACCACCTTTTTTCTTTCTTGGAGCTCAACAATGAAGATCTAATATAGGAGAGAATGAGGATTCAAGATGGGAAGAAAAAGAGAGGGAAAAGAGGTCTTATGAAGACCCTTAGTGTTTCAAATCGGGTATTTATAGAGTCAAAGCGCGGGGAGTGATGAGCGCATTTCATATATATGTATTGCATGCTTTACCCTCATCATTATTGAATATTTTGGCTGTAATTCTCCAAGTACGATGCTATTTGAGGTATTCGTTGTTTGTCATGCAGATATCAAAGTCCTGAAGTAAGAAGAAGTGTTTTGGAACAATTTTAGAAGCTAAAGGACTTAGAAGAAACCTCATCAAGCTCAGCACGGCTTGAGCACGCCCGTGCTGTTCCCCGTGCAAATTGCAGGAGAATTCAGCCACAAATCAGCACAGCCTGAGTTCGCTGAGCACGGTCGTTAAAACTCAGCACGGCTTGAGCACGCCCGTGCTGTTCCCCGTGCAAATTGCAGCAGAATTCAGCCACAAATCAACACAGCCTAAGTTCGCTGAGCACGGTCGTGAAAACCTCAGCACGGTCTAAGCACGCCCGTGCTGTTCCCCGTGCAGATTACAGGAATGTGAGTTTCCTGGAGATTTATTTGGCCGTAATCTGCATGGCTTGAAGCACGGCTTCAACACGCCCGTGCTCACATCGAGAAGACATTAAAACCCTAGAAACTCAGTTTCTAAAGGGACTTTTGGTGGGCAAACTTAGGGAGAAAGAAAGGGAGAGCTTTGGGGGTTCATCCTCCTCTTCATCAAGGGAATGCTAAGCCTATGGTAGGCCGATCGGGAGGAGATTACATGGATTGTAGATCCTTCGACAACCTCAGGGATGCAAGAAATTAGGGAGTTTTCAACTTCTTGTCTTTTAATTTCTTTGGCATTGTACTTGTGGTTTGTCATTATGAGGGGCTAAACTCTTAAGGGAGCCCCGGGGTTGTTTGGATGACGTTGTAGCTTGAACTCATTTCTTTACTTGCAGTGTTTATGAATGTCTTGTTCCTTTCAATAAATCAAGGTTATTGGCTATCTTGTATGTTGTTTAGTGCTTGATTGCTTGGTAGTTAGGTTCTCTCATCTAGGCTTGTGAATCGTCATTGATTGTTGAAAGCTGTGAGAGTTCAACTTAGGGCTCGGCAGCGCTAGAAACCGCATGCTTATAGCATAACTAGGTTTAGAACTGAAGACATCTCTGATAAATACTGAGAAAGTCGAGTTAGTGAACGTCGGAAATCCAACCCCGGGGCCCCATCTCCTCCATCGACTCAAACCTCAAATCTTCCCTTGGTGAAATTCCTTTCCCTTAATCTCCATGAAGTTAATCTAGAGTCAATTCCATCATCTTCTGTCTGTTTAGATATTAAGCAGGACGTTAGTATTAGAAGCTATACCAGTCCCTGTGGATTCGACTACCCGACCTAAAGGGTACACTTTACTACTTGTGCGACCCGTGCACTTGCGGTTACGCAAGGGGCGTACCAAGTTTTTGGCGCCGTTGCCTGGGACTGGCAACTTCTGAGAATTCGGACAGTCTTAGTACTCTAACCGTTTATTTTGCTTTTAGTTTCATTTCTTTTGTTCTTATTTTATTTGTATTCTTTGTTTTTTTTTTTTTTTTGTTTTTCTTTGTATTACTTAAGCTGTTTATTATTTTTTTTCTTTTGCATTAAGCCTGAAAGTTCATATCTCATTTTTTCTTTTGGTTCTTATGCAGGAGCAGTGTACCTCAGTCGTTTTCTTTCTAGAGAGGGAGTACCATCCATAAGATGGAAGATCTTTTGAATGCATTAAGGAGACAGGACAATCTCCATTTCAAAACAAAAGTAGGAGATCTTGACGCTGGCAGACAGCTAATAGAACTACTTTCTCGTCCATCAAACGAAAATTATCAAAATGTCTCTCTGTAAGAAGCAGTAAGGGCTTTCAGCAAGAAATCTCAGGAATGGTCAAGAAATCAAATTGTTGCGAAAGAAGCAATGCCTAATAACCGAACGGAGCTGAACTATATAGAGGAGGTCATGTCAGTAAACTGGTGCAGTGAATCAATGGAAAAACATACTGGGCTGCAATTGTTGGGAGAAGAATGTACAGAGAAAAAGCCTACCCAGGATAGTTTGGACCGCCTGAATTGTGAGGATCAATTATTGCACATGGTGGGCTCCAAATCTGGTAAGGAGCCAAGCCTCCCAACAGCGGGAATCGAAGATGCAAAGATCGAGCTAAAGAAACTACCTGACCATTTAGAATATGCCTTCTTAGGAGGAGAAGAACAGTACCCAGTAATAATTTCTGCGACCCTTGATGATGAACAAAAGGGAGAACTATTACAAGTACTTACCACACACAAGAAAGCTATAGCCTGGTCAATTTCAGACATCAAGGGCATCGGTCCAGCTTTTCCGCACACATAAAATCCTTATGGAAGATGAAATTAAGCCGAGGGTGCAACCACAACGGCGATTGAATCCTAATATGCAGGAGGTGGTTAAAACAGAGGTCAAGAAACTTTTAGATGCTGGGGTTAATTACCCTATTTCGGATAGCCCGTGGGTGAGTCTAGTACAAGTAGTATCGAAAAAGGGAGGTATGACGGTGATTCAGAATGACAAGAAAGAAGTGATATTTGCTCGCACAGTCACTGGATGGCGGGTATGCATCGATTACTAGAAAAGATCACTTTCCTCTCCCATTTATTGATCAAATGTTGGAGAGACTTGCAGGACACATGTATTACTGTTTCCTAGACGGGATGTCAGGGTACTTATAGATCCCAATTGCACCTGAAGATCAAGAGAAGACTACTTTCACCTGTCCCCATGGCACTTTCTCATATCGTCGTATACCTTTTGGTTTATGCAACGCTCTCGCCACATTCCAGTATGTATGATGTCCATTTTTGACGAGTTCATCGAGGATTTTATGGAGGTATTCATGGATGATTTTTCAGTTTTCGGCAATTCATTTGATAACTGTTTGTCCAATTTGAAGCAAGTATTAGCTCGATGTGAAGCAACAAACCTGGTACTCAGTTGGGAAAAATGTCATTTTATGGTCCGGGAAGGAATAGTGTTGGGTCACAAGATTTCACAATCCGGAATTGAAGTAGACAATGCGAAGATCTCCACAATCGAAGGATTAGTGATTCCGACCACTGCGAAGGATATTAGAAGTTTCTTGGGACATGTAGCGTTCTACAGACGTTTTATTCGAGATTTTTCAAAAATTTCAGCACCCATGACCAAACTCTTAGAGAAAGATGCAACTTTCAATTTTGACGAAAAGTGCCAAGCTGCTTTTGAATTGCTGAGGCAGAAGTTAGTGGAGGCTCCAATTTTAAAAGCACCGCTCTGGGATCGGCCCTTTGAATTGATGTGTGATGCTAGTGATCGAGCTGTAGGAGTGGTACTAGGGCAGCGGTATGATAAACAATTTCACCCAATCTCTTACGCAAGCAAAATGTTGACCTCAGCCCAAGAAAATTATACGACAACGGAGAAGGAGCTGCTAGCTATTGTTTACCCCTTTCATAAGTTCCGGCGTACACGGTTCTCTTTAAAGTGATAGTATTCACCGATCATGCAGCGTTAAGGTATTTGATGACTAAAGCGGATGCTAAACCAAGATTGATACTTGTTGCAAGAATTTGATGTGGAGATACGGGATAAGAGATGCATTGAGAATGTAGTGGCAGATCATTTATCCCGTTTAGAGCACTCCAATAATACTTGGGAAAAGTCTGAAATCGTAAATGATTCCTTCCCAGAAGAGCATCTATATCTCGCAGAAACGAAAGACCCTTTGGGTGTTTCAATCCCATGGTTCGAAGACATTGCAAACTATCTGGCAGGGGGACTGATCCCAGAAACCTTCTCTTATCAACAACGGAAAAAATTCCTATCAGATGCCAAGCATTATGTTTGGGATGATCCATATTTATATAAGCTCTGCGCGGATGAAATGGTAAGAAGATGTGTTTCAAGAGAAGAGGGATGGCATATTTTATCGTAGTGCCATGCGGGGGTGCTTGGAGGACATTTTGGACAAAACAGGACAGTGGAGAAGGTGTTATCAGCCGGTTTCTTTTGGCCTTCGCTTTTCCGAGACGCCAAGGCTATGATCGAATCTTATGATGCTTGTCAGCGTAGTGGCAATCTATCTAAACGGGACGAGATGAAGCAGACCCCAATTTAGCAGTGTGAAGTTTTTGATGTGTGGGGCATTGATTTCATGGGCCCATTTCCTTCCTCAAATGGGTGTCGATATATACTGGTTGCGGTAGACTACGTGTCTAAATGGGTAGAGGCTCAAGCACTTCCTACTAATGATGCTAGGGTTGTTGTGAAATTTTTAAGAAGGCTGTTTGCCCGTTTTGGTTGCCCAAGAGCTATTATCAGTGATAAAGGGTCTCATTTCTGTAATGCCCAGTTCGAGAAAATTTTATTGCGACTCGGCGTTACCCATCGGATCGCTACAGCATATCACCCTCAAACGAGTGGTCAAGTGGAAATCACTAACCGGGAAATTAAACGAATTCTAGAAAAAACAGTTCAGTTCAGTAGGAAGGAGTGGGCAGACAAATTAGAAGAAGCACTGTGGGCATACAGGACCGCATATAAAACCCCTACGGGGCACACACCATATCGGTTAGTCTATGCTAAAGCTTGCCATTTGCCTGTCGAACTGGAACATCGAGCATATTGGGCCATTAAAAAGCTGAATTTCGATCCGAAAAAGGTGGGAGATAAGAGGAAATTCCAATTAAATGAGTTAGACGAACTCAGACAAGCTGCATATGAAAATTCTGTGCACTACAAAGAACGTGTAGCACCAAGACAGCCATCTCGCCATTCTCGCCCCACCTCTAACCCTAGCTTTCCTCCATTTTCCTCAGCTGTACAAAGGCAACGATTTCGAGGCTTCTTCAACAACCATTCGGGGATTTTCGCATTCTTGAATGGCGGGCCCTTCGGGAAGCACATTTGGCCGACGAGATTGACCGGCTGCTCCACGTGGGATCATGGTACAAGATTTTCTCCATTACGGAACCTGCATATCGTGAATTAACAAATGAGTTTCTCGCTACATTTGAGCTGAAACGTGGGCAAATTAGTTGGGAGGATCCAACTGCCTTGCGATTTCAATTGCTAGGGAGGCTTTTTACAATGAGTTTTACGGAGTTTGCTATCCGGATGGGGTTGTATGATGAGCCGTTCACTTTATCTCCGGAATATCAATCTTTGACGTTCTATCTTCCTCCTAGTGAAACTCAACAGGAATGTTGGCGGCGGGTGAGCTCTGACCATCGGTTATTTCAACCGGCTCGATCTAGAGCCTTAGTGCTCAAATCTTCTGCATTGCGAGTCATTCACATTCTTTTGAGTGGGACCATCACGGGCCGAGGAGAGGGCACGGGTGTCATCACCAACGCTGAATTCACATATTTGGTTAGTATGTCGAATGGCATTCCATTTCATATGGGTTATGTACTTACTAAGGCATTTCAGCATCAGTCTAAGGATCGCCGTACAAAAGCCATTTTTGTCGGACCTTACATCACACACTTGGCACGTCGCATGCAATTGTTGCCAGTTAACTGCTCGTTCACCATTCTCGGTCTGGTCCATCCTATAAATGCGCACACTTTGCGGAGTATGGGTTTGTTTCCATCATCATCTGCATCAGCTCAACCGACACCACCTCCAGAAACACGTAGGCCGTCCAATTCGGATTCTGATTCCTCTAATGTTTCATCTGATCGTGAATTTTGCCAGTGGATGTTGCGGAGTTTTCAGCAAATCATGGATCATTGTCCTCCTCGTCGTGCCGCTGGACCTTCTACGTCCCGGAGTGTAGGCGTCGACACCACCGACCTTCCATCGGAGTCTAATTCCGATTCTGAGAGCGCCGGGTTTTGATGTTTTATCTTGTTGTTTTTATTTTGTTTTTCGTCGTACTTTGTTTCTAGTGTGATGTTGTTTTTCTTGAGTCAGTTAGCAAGGGGAGTCCCCTACTAAACTGATCTCTTTTTAGTGTGATCTTTGTCTTTTTGTTTATTTTCTGTCTCTAATGCTTGCATGTGCATCTCAGGATTTATGAATATCTATCTTGCTGGTTGTCTCAAACGACTCCTCCCTAACTGGCGATCAACACCCGCCCTTGTGTGCCATGGAATTTTTCTTCGGCACCTCTCCCTTAACTTGGTGAAATTTTCCCAACCCTCACTTTTCCTTGAAATCATTTTCATTGTTTTGCATGATTAAATCTTTAAACATTGAGGACAATGTTTCATTCAAGTGTGGGGGAGAGTTGTATATTTGTGTTCTAATATGATTAGATGTTGTGCATGACTTAGGATGATCTATGAAATATTTTGTTGAGAATTGCTAAGCTAGGAGTTTTTGAGCTTATTAGTGCACTTTTGTTAAACTTAAAGTTTTATTTTGCTCTTACTTTGGAAACCCAAATGCTAACACTTAGCCTTCTGTTGTGTTGTTACTCTGTTAGAGGAAGGGCTAGTTTATAAGGCTGAAAAATTAGATGTTGACTCCAAACTCAAATTAATAAAAGCTAGAATTTTGTGACAAGTCGGCTTCCATTTTGGATGCCCTGTCAATTTTTATGAAAAAGATGGTAGAAAGAGCTATCACTTTAGAAAAGCGAAAGCCGCACTTGAGTAGTCGGATTTTAGGCATCACAAATGTCATTTTTGATGACCTACTAAGTGAAATGGCTGCCTCTAGGGTGTATGAAGCTACTACCCAGTTTAGGAGTCAGCGGTGAAAATATTGAGAAGAAAGAGCTTGTACTAGACCCCCTCAAGAACAGTTTTGACATGCTCCAGGAGGCGACACACACACACGGTAGTACGGAGTAAGAGTAAAATCTTTCATAAGCCTTCAATTGACTAAGTCACTAGTTCTCAGAAACTCCTTAAGCTTCAGTAACTCTTTTAATTTGTTGAGATCAGAGGTCATGCACTCATCACTTTATTAGGGGAATAAGTTTGCTTCAGGACAAGCAACAATTCAAGTTTGGGGGTATTTGATGAGCGCATTTCATATATATATATTGCATGCTTTACCCTCATCATTATTGAATATTTTGGCTATAATTCTCCAAGTACGATGCTATTTGAGGTATTCGTTGTTTGTCGTGCAGATATCAAAGTCCTGAAGTAAGAAGAAGTGTTTTGGAACAATTTTAGAAGCTAAAGGTTTTAGAAGAAACCTCATCAAGCTCAGCACGGCTTGAGCACGCCCGTGCTGTTCCCCTTGCAAATTACAGGAGAATTCAGCCACAAATCAGCACAGCCTGAGTTCGCTGAGCACGGTCGTTAAAACCTCAGCACGGCTTGAGCACGCCCGTGCTATTCCCCGTGCAAATTGCAGGAGAAATCAGCCACAAATCAACACAGCCTAAGTTCGCTGAGCACGGTCGTGAAACCTCAGCACGGTCTAAGCACGCCCGTGTTGTTCCCCGTGCAGATTACAGGAATGTGAGTTTCCTGGAGATTTATTTGGCCGTAATCTGCACGGCTTCAACACGCCCGTGCTCACATCGAGAAGACATTAAAACCCTAGAAACTCAGTTTCTAAAGGGACTTTTGATGGGCGAACTTAGGGAGAAAGAAAGGGAGAGCTTTGGGGGTTCATCCTCCTCTTCATCAAGGGAATGCTAAGCCTATGGTAGGCCGATCAGGAGGAGATTATACGGATTGTAGATCCTTCGACAACCTCAGGGATGCAAGAAATTAGGGAGTTTTCAACATCTTGTCTTTTAATTTTTTTGGCATTGTACTTGTGGTTTGTCATTATGAGGGGCTAAACTCTTAAGGGAGCCCCGGGGTTGTTTGGATGACGTTGTAGCTTGAACTCATTTCTTTACTTGCAGTGTTTATGAATGTCTTGTTCCTTTCAATAAATCAAGGTTATTGGCTATCATGTATGTTGTTTAGTGCTTGATTGCTTGGTAGTTAGGCTCTCTCATCTAGGCTTGTGAATCGTCATTGATCATTGCAAGCAGTGAGAGTTCAACTTAGGGCTCGGCAGCGCTAGAAACCGCATGCTTATAGCATAACTAGGTTTACAACTGAAGACATCTCTGATAAATACTGAGAAAGCCGAGTTAGTGAACGTCGGAAATCCAACCCCGGGGCCCCATCTCCTCCATCGAGTCAAACCTCAAATCTTCCCTTGGTGAAATTCCTTTCCCTTAATCTCCTTGAAGTTAATCCAGAGTCAATTCCATCATCTTCTGTCTGGTTAGATATTAAGCAGGACGTTAGTATTAGAAGCTATACCAGTCCCTGTGGATTCGACTACCCGACCTAAAGGGTACACTTTACTACTTGTGCGACCCGTGCACTTGCGGTTACGCAAGGGGCGTACCAAGTTTTTGGCGCCGTTGCCTGGGACTGGCAACTTCTGAGAATTCGGACAGTCTTAGTACTCTAACCGTTTATTTTGCTTTTAGTTTCATTTCTTTTGTTCTTATTTTATTTGTATTCTTTGTTTTTTTTTTTTTGTTTTTCTTTGTATTACTTAAGCTGTTTATTATTTTTTTTCTTTTGCATTAAGCCTGAAAGTTCATATCTCATTTTTTCTTTTGGTTCTTATGCAGGAGCAGTGTACCTCAGTCGTTTTCTTTCTAGAGAGGGAGTACCATTGGTGGTCGTCCCGCAAGCGCACGGGTCGTCAAGTAATACCTCTCACGCACGCGTGAGAGGGTCGTATTCCCTGGGGTCCGAGAATCTGTCCTTACTTCCTTCTCGCAATGTTGTCTAGCCGATCAATTTCGAGAGTAAAGGAAGAAAATGCAAAAAACAAGAAATAAATGCAATTCAGAAAGCTAATTAAACAGGGCAATAGAAAGTGTGAAATCAGGGTGAGAAAGCGGTCCCGGATAAGGATCCCCTCAGGGGCTACTGAAGTGTACAGGATGCTGGGTTAACATGTAAATGGCTTGTTGGACCGAGAAAACCCTAGATTAGGTCAACCCGATGGTCACGGCAGTTGACCCCTAATCCGGTACGAGTATTGAATACGGGCTCTACCCGTATAAATCCTCATACGATTGCAAAGGGTGAGGTGGTTCTCTCAAGCTAAGGTTGAATTACAAATAAGCAATTAACCCTAGAATTGGAGGGGTACAAATACCCGATGGTCACGGCGTATTTATACGTATTTCCCTTCCAAGCTTGGTGAGTCTAACACTAGGGCAATGGTCATGCAACCTAGTATTGGCTAAGTAGAGATACACAGAGTTCTCATGCATACCCTAACATTCAAAAGCACCAAACAAGGATCACAAACAAGTCTACAAACATTAATTGAAACCAAGCATCCAAAATACACAAGTTCACCCCCAAGGTTCACCTACATCCGGTGACCTTGGGGTTTAGTTGTTCATAATATCAAAATACATACTCAAAAGCATGAAAACAACTAAAGAAAGCATAATCACTCCCTCAAATACGAAAATGGAGTTCCGAAGACGCCACTCAAGAGGTGGCTTCTCTTGTCTTCAACCCTCCTTCAATGATGCCCTAGAGTAGGATCTTGCTCCCAAACGCACTCTCCTCCAAGATCTCGCCGTGAAAACGCCCTCAAAGCCCTCTTCCAAGCCGGATTTTGAGATGGTTGTGTGGAGCTCCAAGGAAGAAGACTTCTCCTCTTTAAAATGCCCTAGAAAAGCCCCTTTAAATCAAGGCATCCAGAGAGTTTCTCAGGGATTTTTCCATTCAGAGCTACAGTACCCCGCTACAGTATCTGCTACAGTAATTGTGCTACAGTAATTCCGCTACAGATCTGCTACAGTGATGAATCCCAAAAACGCCGTATTTGGTGTCGATTTCTTCATGAATACGTTCTTGAGCTTATTTCGGGCCTGTAACACAAGTAAAACCACATTAAACAAGAAAATAGAAAACAACTTAACAAAAAGAGAGAATAAACTATACACAAGTACGTATAAAAGCGTATATTTAGACGTTTATCAAACATCCCCACACCTAAGCGTTTGCTTGTCCCCAAGCAAACAAACATGAAGAACAGGGGCAAGAAGATAAATGGCTAAATATACGACCTCAAGCTCAAATGTACGGGACTTCACTAGCACGGTGGTTAGAAATCGGGAAGTGAGTTGTTCGGTGTATAGACAAGTAATATCAGCTCTGTTTCATCCAAAGTGTCATCGTGAGTGTGTGCTGACTCCCACACTGATCTCCACACCCTGGATTACCCCAGGATGTCCATTCACCTCACACAGATTGAAGTTAGTGTTAGGAATGCTAAAGACCCTCTCAATAGTCAATTAAAAATCTTCTGGTCTCCAAAAAGCAACTTTAACATCAAGTGAAGATAGAACAGGTTTCAGGCGTTTTTTTTTTTTTTTTTTTTTTTTTCCGCCTAACGTAGATCGCACAAAAATCTTTCGGCGGGATGCACATGCGGCCGAGCACAAGAGCCACCCAACTTACTTGACTACGAGATCTACATATACGCATTCATGCTTTTATAAGCGAGGAATACCGACATAGACTCTCTGTTTTTTTTTTTTTTTTTTTTTTTTTTTTTTTTTTTTCAACGCCTGATCAAACCTGCTAAAAACTTCACTTAAAAACCTCACTGAGGGTTAAAGCAAAAACAGGAGACTCAAAAGTTTTTAAAGGACTATTGAAAGAAGAATTTAACATCCTAACACAAAAATCAATAAGATGGGTTAGAGCGTCAGAATTGGGAGTTATAGTGAGCAGGTATAAATATGCACTAAGGATGAAACAGAACTACATTCATGCACATGTAAAGTACAACTCACTACTGTCATTCTACCAAGCTAGGAAATCCTTAACAAAAAGATCATAGCTATCATAGGTAAAATACAAGCATGCAATACAAGTATAAATACTCCATCCCCACACCTAAAGCTGTACATTGTCCCCAATGTACATAAATCAGCGACATGGGGTGGGAAATAAATATAACAAGGATTAAAAGATGGAGTAAGAAACTTCCCCAATCCGTCGATGAGATGCATGTGGACTGGGGGGGTCCATTTGGTGAGGGCTGGGAGTGTGAAGCATTCCTAAAGGAATTCCTGGAAAAAGACAGAACACTGATCACAACTCCAGAATGAAAATGATAGAGAAGAGTGCAAAAACAGAAAGTGCAAAATAAACAGAGAAAGTTTAGTAGGGTCGGAACCCTAACTAACTTAAAAAGTAACACTAACGCAAACAACAATAAGAGCAGCAAAATAAATAAAAAGAACAACAAGAACAACAACAAGTGCCGTGATGATGGGAGTCTAAGAGTCAGATGGCCGTGATGATGCAGCACAGGTGGTAGCTGCGGAGGTGGTGCCCGCTGAAGATGAAGAGCTGCGTAGGAATGTCAGGATCTCAGTGGTGGCACTCTCAATGTGACTCACTGATGCAGCTAACTCTCTATGTCCTCTCTCAAGTGTCTGCAGCTGTTGGTAGACCTCAGTGCGAAATTCTGCAAACTGTGCCTCAAGTGATGGTCTCTGCTCTCTAGACTCTGGCTCGGACTCAGACTCTGAACCGGTGTCCGTCTCATGCGAAGAATGAGGGTCTTCTGCGTGTGTTCCTTGGTGTTGTGCAAGCCTGTGTATGGCACCCCGCTTCTCAACTATACCAATGCAAGTCAGAGTCTGCATGCTAAGTGGCGCCATAGAACCAACAACTGTCATGCCTTGGGTGTGCTCAAGAAGGCCCATGCCTTTGATCATTCTTGTGATATATGGCCCGGCGAAAATTGCTCCAAGGCGAACAAACTGGCCCTGGTGTGCTAAGACTTCCGCAAGAAGATGCCCCATGTGTAGTGGATAGCGCTCGATAATGCTGTACAACATCAGTAGGTCTGTGCGCGAGACAACCCCTGTCGAGTCCAGTCTACCCCCAATGCCTCTAGTCGGCGGTGCATGGATGTATCGATGGGCAGGGTTCAGTAGTTGGGATGCCTTCCTTGTCCCCGAGCGATTTGCTATAGAACACCAATAGGACTCATTTGTAACGGGGTGCGGTAAGTCATAGCCTAGGGCTTTAAACTCGGGAGTGTGGGTGTATGCTTCGTGTAGAATCCCATGTATACGCCCGGTTCATCTTGAGAGATTCGGTGTTTCTCCCCAAATGCTTGAAATGTAATCACACTCGGTCGGCCGGCACACCATTGCTTTGCAACTTCAATGGAGCTTAACACTTCTAATGTGAGCTCTTTGTAGGTGGGTTCTTCAATGGAGAACAATTTGTCCCACCCACCATGAGAGATAAGCTCCAAGATGACTTCATCTAAACCCAAGGCTCTCAAAACATTCCAATCAATTTTTCGTATGGTGCCGAATTGTTTCCTTGACAAAAGGGCGAATCGGGTCTTGTGATCGTCCTTTCGAAATCGTGGTTCGTCGCCGGGCGGAGAACGGTCTCTCCGTGTCCTCTTATGAGCCACTTTCTTGGTCCTCATAC
The DNA here is from genome assembly GCA_902712375.1 of Dioscorea dumetorum. Classification (NCBI taxonomy): domain Eukaryota; kingdom Viridiplantae; phylum Streptophyta; class Magnoliopsida; order Dioscoreales; family Dioscoreaceae; genus Dioscorea; species Dioscorea dumetorum. The sequence goes on along the minus strand of CACTHL010000128.1, from coordinate 8,614,317 downwards.
CTACAAGACCAAGGGGACACCATTAAACCAAATTTTAAAGAAATTGAGGCTTCATGGAATGAAAATTAAGGAGAATGGTTCATTGCTACAGTAAATCCGAGAAATTTTGGCAAGAGTTTTGCTTGAAAAAGTAGCCAAAAATTTCTACAATCATACAAAACCAATCTCATAATGCTATATTAAGCAAAGAGAACCAAAAGCACAAAGATTACATCCCAACAATTCATTAAAACACAAGATATAAGAATAAAAATCAAACCTTAACCCTAGAGTATGAGGGATGAATCAAAAGCTTAAAACGGCTTGAAAAGGTTGTAATCTTCCAAAATCCTTCCACAAAAGAGTTTAGAGGAGGATGAGAGTGATTTAGAGCAAAAAAAATGAGGTGATTTGGTGGAGAAATGAGTGAGAAATGAGAGGAAGAAGATGGGAGTGTGAAGATGAGAGAAAGAGTTGGGAAGAAGCCTTTTTAGGGCTTTTATCGGGCTTCCTTGCGGGTAGCCTTGCGGGCGCAAGGTTGCCCGCAAGGATCCTCGGGAAGCCTTGCGGTTGGGCTTGCGGGCGCAAGCCCACCCGCAAGGCCCCTCTGGATGGTTCACGGGCAAGCTTGCGGGCGCAAGCTTGCCCGCAAGCTTGCCAAATCCGACCAAAACGATCTCTAACGGTCATAAAACGGCTCTAAACTTGTTTAGCATCAACATAACCTCCTTTAAACCCTAAAAACAATGAAAACAAAGCCGATATAATCCCATAAACACACAAGAAGCAAGCTTCATGGCATCAACACATCAAACAACTCAAAGAATCCCAACATCAAACAACAAAGAAATGACAAAGAAGAAGAACAAAATAACTAAAACGAAGACAACAACTAACCACTACAAAATTAAAGAAAACGAAAACTAGAGTGCAAGGAATTTTAAAAGCTTGGGTTGCCTCCCAAGAAGCGCTTGTTTAAAGTCGTTAGCTCGACTTGCATTACCTCAAAATTTTCATGGTGGGACAAATGGAGGAAAGTTACCTCCAACCTTTGGAGCTGGGTTGCCGCTTGGAAAGTTTAATGAAAGGCAAGAAAAGACTTTGAATTTACCCGCATTTCCAAAGAAGATACGATCAACCTCATCCGGAGGCAATGTGGATACCTCTCTATTCTCTTTTTGTTTCTTCTTCGATTTTCTCCACATCTTCTCAACACCCCTAATTTTCTTACCATTATTGGATGAATTACCCTCCACTTGATTAACTTGTTGTGTTGGTGGAGGAGAGAGTTCTTCCTTGACATCTTGGCATGTTAACTCATCCAAGTACTCATCCAAAGGGTTTAAGGCAAGTACCTCCTGCACACAGTCGAAACAATTATATCGGTACTATCGGTGAAATAGAGTTTATCATCATGATCAAGTGTGTGTTTCATTGCTTCCGGGAGGGTAAAGACCACTTGCTCATCTCCAACCCTCAAGGTCATCTTGCCTTCTTTAACATCTATTAGAGCACCCGAAGTGTTCAGGAATGGGCGCCCTAGAATTAGGGGTACCTCGACATCATCATCCACATCTAGAATCACGAAATCTACGGGAATGATGAGTTTGTCGACTCTGACAAGGACATCTTCAACTACTCCCCGAGGTCTTCGCACCGACCTATCTGCAAGTTGTAATGTCATTCGTGTAGGTCGTAGGTCTTCCAATCCCAGTTTCAAGAACAAGTTGTATGGCATTACATTTATACTAGCCCCGAGAATCGGCTAGAGCATGCTCGATTACTCCTTCACCAATTACACAAGGGATCACAAAACTACCTGGATCTTTTAACTTTTTTGGAAGTTTCTTCTCTAGAATTGCTGAGCAATTACCGGTAAGTGCAACGGTGCCTTGTTCTTCTAACTTCCTCTTATTGGTGAGAAGCTCTTTTAAAAATTTGGCATACTTGGGCATTTGAGCTAGTGCCTCAATGATTGGAATATTTATGTGGAGTTGTTTGAATACATTGAGGAACTTCTTGAACTGGGCTTCATCTCTATCTGGTTTGAGTCTCGAGGGGTAAGGTACCACCGGCTTGTATGTGTGCTCCTTTGAAATGTCGAATTGGGAGAGTCTTCACCGGTTTTCCTCCCATTAGCCTTGCTTACATCTTTATTCAAATCGGGGTCTTCCCGGACGGCTACCCCATCATTAGAAGCACTTGGGATTCCTTTTTCCCTTGCTTCCAACTGTCTACCACTCCTCAAAGTAACAACTTTTAATTGCTCTCTCGGGTTGTTTTCGGTATTGCTTGGCAAACTCCCCGAGGGTCGTTCGATTGTCCACGAGCAAGTCAGTCCCACTTGATTCTCCGAGAGATTGGATGGATGCTTGAACATTTCTCAATATAGTACCAAATTCATCCATTTTCTTTTCATTATTCACGAAGCGTGCCTCCGTGCTAATCATGAATCCGGCTAACACATCCTCTCGTAGAATATTTCTTCTCTTGTGGGGGAGGAGCTTGGTATTGGCTTCCCTGAGATTGTGGAGGTCTATATTGAGATTGACCTTGAGTCCAAGAAGGATTTGAAGAGCCTCTCCATCCATAAGTGTAAGGGTTGCTAAACTGATTTCCGGGTCCTCTTGGTCCACCCCCAACATAATCCACTTGTTTCCATCGGCGGTGATGGGGCAACAACAATGGGGCACTTGTGATGTTGCATGCCCCGCCCCCACAAGTATCACATGACATAACTGCCTTTGATCCTGAACTGGATCCTATCATGAGCTGATCAACCTTTTGTGCTAGGGCGTCATACTTCGAACTATTATCCATGACATGTTTTGTTAGGGCATCAATCTTCGCGGCCAAAGCTGTGGATTCAGTCACCTCATACAACCCTGCAGCCCTTGGAGGCTTCTGTCGAGTGCTCCAATGGCACTCATTACTGGCCATGTTCTCAATTAACTCCTCGGCCTCTTCAGGAAGCTTGTTGCTCAGAGAACCTCCTGCTGCTGCATCGATGAGCTGCCTAGTAGCATAATTCAGCCCATTGCAAAATGTTTGCACCCTCATCCATGAAGGGAAGCCATGATGAGGACACTTGCGAAGAAGGTCCTTAAATCGTTCATGGGCTTCAAAAAGTGTCTCAGTATCACCCTGTCTGAAGGATGATATTTCCTGTCTCAATCTTGCAGCTTTGCTTGGGGGAAAATATCGGGCCAGGAACTTCTCAACCATTTCCTTCCAAGTGGTGATGGAACCAGGAGCTAAGGATGTGAGCCATCTGTATGCTGTTCCTCTCAAACTGAACGGGAATAACCTCAGTCTGATGGCATCGTCTGATACTGAGTTGATCTTAAAAGTGGAGCAAATCTGAAGAAATTTAGACAAGTGAGCATGCGGGTCTTCATCAGCTAAACCATCAAACTGGACTGAATTCTGAATCATTCCTATGGTGCTGGCCTTGATTTCAAAATTATTGGCCGGAACAGTTGGCACTTGGACACTAAATTCTTCTCCCGTGAATTGTGGCCTTTCATAATCTGATAGCGTTCTTCTTGGCTCGGCCATGACGTAGGCTCACTAGATTCGACCCGAATTTCTTGTTGCCTTGAGCTTTCAGTAACTTCTCTCAAACGTTGATGCAAGGTTCGTTCAATCTCGTCGTCAGGATCAACCAAATTTGTGTGACTCGCTCGTGTCATAAGATAGGTACCTCGCAAGAAAATTCAAGGCGGGTGTCAAAACTTGAAGAAAAACAAACAGGAAAAATGCAGGGAATAAAATAACGGAATATAAACAAGAATGGCAAAAACGGCAAAACAAAAGCCAAATCAACACGCTAAAAGTTTTCCGAATATTTCTCGAGGGTCCCCGGCAACGGCGCCAAAAACTTGGTGGTCGTCCCGCAAGCGCACGGGTCGTCAAGTAATACCTCTCACGCACGCGTGAGAGGGTCGTATTCCCTGGGGTCCGAGAATCTGTCCTTACTTCCTTCTCGCAATGTTGTCTAGCCGATCAATTTCGAGAGTAAAGGAAGAAAATGCAAAAAACAAGAAATAAATGCAATTCAGAAAGCTAATTAAACAGGGCAATAGAAAGTGTGAAATCAGGGTGAGAAAGCGGTCCCGGATAAGGATCCCCTCAGGGGCTACTGAAGTGTACAGGATGCTTTGGGTTAACATGTAAATGGCTTGTTGGACCGAGAAAACCCTAGATTAGGTCAACCCGATGGTCACGGCGGTTGACCCCTAATCCGGTACGAGTATTGAATACGGGCTCTACCCGTATAAATCCTCATACGATTGCAAAGGGTGAGGTGGTTCTCTCAAGCTAAGGTTGAATTACAAATAAGCAATTAACCCTAGAATTGGAGGGGTACAAATACCCGATGGTCACGGCGTATTTATACGTATTTCCCTTCCAAGCTTGGTGAGTCTAACACTAGGGCAATGGTCATGCAACCTAGTATTGGCTAAGTAGAGATACACAGAGTTCTCATGCATACCCTAACATTCAAAAGCACCAAACAAGGATCACAAACAAGTCTACAAACATTAATTGAAACCAAGCATCCAAAATACACAAGTTCACCCCCAAGGTTCACCTACATCCGGTGACCTTGGGGTTTAGTTGTTCATAATATCAAAATACATACTCAAAAGCATGAAAACAACTAAAGAAAGCATAATCACTCCCTCAAATACGAAAATGGAGTTCCGAAGACGCCACTCAAGAGGTGGCTTCTCTTGTCTTCAACCCTCCTTCAATGATGCCCTAGAGTAGGATCTTGCTCCCAAACGCACTCTCCTCCAAGATCTCGCCGTGAAAACGCCCTCAAAGCCCTCTTCCAAGCCGGATTTTGAGATGGTTGTGTGGAGCTCCAAGGAAGAAGACTTCTCCTCTTTAAAATGCCCTAGAAAAGCCCCTTTAAATCAAGACATCGCGATGCCTTGCGGGTGGCCTTGCGGGCGCAAGGTTGCCCGCAAGGCATCCAGAGAGTTTCTCAGGGATTTTTCCATTCAGAGCTACAGTACCCCGCTACAGTATCTGCTACAGTAATTGTGCTACAGTAATTCCGCTACAGTACTGCTACAGTGATGAATCCCAAAAACGCCGTATTTGGTGTCGATTTCTTCATGAATACGTTCTTGAGCTTATTTCGGGCCTGTAACACAAGTAAAACCACATTAAACAAGAAAATAGAAAACAACTTAACAAAAAGAGAGAATAAACTATACACAAGTACGTATAAAAAGCGTATATTTAGACGTTTATCAACCATCCATAAGATGGAAGATCTTTTGAATGCATTAAGGAGACAGGACAATCTCCATTTCAAAACAAAAGTAGGAGATCTTGACGCTGGCAGACAGCTAATAGAACTACTTTCTCGTCCATCAAACGAAAATTATCAAAATGTCTCTCTGTAAGAAGCAGTAAGGGCTTTCAGCAAGAAATCTCAGGAATGGTCAAGAAATCAAATTGTTGCGAAAGAAGCAATGCCTAATAACCGAACGGAGCTGAACTATATAGAGGAGGTCATGTCAGTAAACTGGTGCAGTGAATCAATGGAAAAACATACTGGGCTGCAATTGTTGGGAGAAGAATGTACAGAGAAAAAGCCTACCCAGGATAGTTTGGACCGCCTGAATTGTGAGGATCAATTATTGCATATGGTGGGCTCCAAATCTGGTAAGGAGCCAAGCCTCCCAACAGCGGGAATCGAAGATGCAAAGATCGAGCTAAAGAAACTACCTGACCATTTAGAATATGCCTTCTTAGGAGGAGAAGAACAGTACCCAGTAATAATTTCTGCGACCCTTGATGATGAACAAAAGGGAGAACTATTACAAGTACTTACCACACACAAGAAAGCTATAGCCTGGTCAATTTCAGACATCAAGGGCATCAGTCCAGCTTTCTGCACACATAAAATCCTTATGGAAGATGAAATTAAGCCGAGGGTGCAACCACAACGGCGATTGAATCCTAATATGCAGGAGGTGGTTAAAACAGAGGTCAAGAAACTTTTAGATGCTGGGGTTAATTACCCTATTTCGGATAGCCCGTGGGTGAGTCTAGTACAAGTAGTATCGAAAAAGGGAGGTATGACGGTGATTCAGAATGACAAGAAAGAAGTGATATTTGCTCGCACAGTCACTGGATGGCGGGTATGCATCGATTACTAGAAAAGATCACTTTCCTCTCCCATTTATTGATCAAATGTTGGAGAGACTTGCAGGACACATGTATTACTGTTTCCTAGACGGGATGTCAGGGTACTTATAGATCCCAATTGCACCTGAAGATCAAGAGAAGACTACTTTCACCTGTCCCCATGGCACTTTCTCATATCGTCGTATACCTTTTGGTTTATGCAACGCTCCTGCCACATTCCAGCGCTGTATGATGTCCATTTTTGACGAGTTCATCGAGGATTTTATGGAGGTATTCATGGATGATTTTTCAGTTTTCGGCAATTCATTTGATAACTGTTTGTCCAATTTGAAGCAAGTATTAGCTCGATGTGAAGCAACAAACCTGGTACTCAGTTGGGAAAAATGTCATTTTATGGTCCGGGAAGGAATAGTGTTGGGTCACAAGATTTCACAATCCGGAATTGAAGTAGACAATGCGAAGATCTCCACAATCGAAGGATTAGTGATTCCGACCACTGCGAAGGATATTAGAAGTTTCTTGGGACATGTAGCGTTCTACAGACGTTTTATTCGAGATTTTTCAAAAATTTCAGCACCCATGACCAAACTCTTAGAGAAAGATGCAACTTTCAATTTTGACGAAAAGTGCCAAGCTGCTTTTGAATTGCTGAGGCAGAAGTTAGTGGAGGCTCCAATTTTAAAAGCACCGCTCTGGGATCGGCCCTTTGAATTGATGTGTGATGCTAGTGATCGAGCTGTAGGAGTGGTACTAGGGCAGCGGTATGATAAACAATTTCACCCAATCTCTTACGCAAGCAAAATGTTGACCTCAGCCCAAGAAAATTATACGACAACGGAGAAGGAGCTGCTAGCTATTGTTTACCCCTTTCATAAGTTCCGGCAGTACCTGGTTCTCTTTAAAGTGATAGTATTCACCGATCATGCAGCGTTAAGGTATTTGATGACTAAAGCGGATGCTAAACCAAGATTGATACTGTTGCAAGAATTTGATGTGGAGATACGGGATAAGAGATGCATTGAGAATGTAGTGGCAGATCATTTATCCCGTTTAGAGCACTCCAATAATACTTGGGAAAAGTCTGAAATCGTAAATGATTCCTTCCCAGAAGAGCATCTATATCTCGCAGAAACGAAAGACCCTTTGGGTGTTTCAATCCCATGGTTCGAAGACATTGCAAACTATCTGGCAGGGGGACTGATCCCAGAAACCTTCTCTTATCAACAACGGAAAAAATTCCTATCAGATGCCAAGCATTATGTTTGGGATGATCCATATTTATATAAGCTCTGCGCGGATGAAATGGTAAGAAGATGTGTTTCAAGAGAAGAGGGATGGCATATTTTATCGTAGTGCCATGCGGGGGTGCTTGGAGGACATTTTGGACAAAACAGGACAGTGGAGAAGGTGTTATCAGCCGGTTTCTTTTGGCCTTCGCTTTTCCGAGACGCCAAGGCTATGATCGAATCTTGTGATGCTTGTCAGCGTAGTGGCAATCTATCTAAACGGGACGAGATGAAGCAGACCCCAATTTAGCAGTGTGAAGTTTTTGATGTGTGGGGCATTGATTTCATGGGCCCATTTCCTTCCTCAAATGGGTGTCGATATATACTGGTTGCGATAGACTACGTGTCTAAATGGGTAGAGGCTCAAGCACTTCCTACTAATGATGCTAGGGTTGTTGTGAAATTTTTAAGAAGGCTGTTTGCCCGTTTTGGTTGCCCAAGAGCTATTATCAGTGATAAAGGGTCTCATTTCTGTAATGCCCAGTTCGAGAAAATTTTATTGCGACTCGGCGTTACCCATCGGATCGCTACAGCATATCACCCTCAAACGAGTGGTCAAGTGGAAATCACTAACCGGGAAATTAAACGAATTCTAGAAAAAACAGTTCAGTTCAGTAGGAAGGAGTGGGCAGACAAATTAGAAGAAGCACTGTGGGCATACAGGACCGCATATAAAACCCCTACGGGGCACACACCATATCGGTTAGTCTATGCTAAAGCTTGCCATTTGCCTGTCGAACTGGAACATCGAGCATATTGGGCCATTAAAAAGCTGAATTTCGATCCGAAAAAGGTGGGAGATAAGAGGAAATTCCAATTAAATGAGTTAGACGAACTCAGACAAGCTGCATATGAAAATTCTGTGCACTACAAAGAACGTGTAGCACCAAGACAGCCATCTCGCCATTCTCGCCCCACCTCTAACCCTAGCTTTCCTCCATTTTCCTCAGCTGTACAAAGGCAACGATTTCAGAGGCTTCTTCAACAACCATTCGGGGATTTTCGCATTCTTGAATGGCAGGCCCTTCGGGAAGCACATTTGGCCGACGAGATTGACCGGCTGCTCCACGTGGGATCATGGTACAAGATTTTCTCCATTACGGAACCTGCATATCGTGAATTAACAGCCGAGTTTCTCGCTACATTTGAGCTGAAACGTGGGCAAATTAGTTGGGAGGATCCAACTGCCTTGCGATTTCAATTGCTAGGGAGGCTTTTTACAATGAGTTTTACGGAGTTTGCTATCCGGATGGGGTTGTATGATGAGCCGTTCACTTTATCTCCGGAATATCAATCTTTGACGTTCTATCTTCCTCCTAGTGAAACTCAACAGGAATGTTGGCGGCGGGTGAGCTCTGACCATCGGTTATTTCAACCGGCTCGATCTAGAGCCTTAGTGCTCAAATCTTCTGCATTGCGAGTCATTCACATTCTTTTGAGTGGGACCATCACGGGCCGAGGAGAGGGCACGGGTGTCATCACCAACGCTGAATTCACATATTTGGTTAGTATGTCGAATGGCATTCCATTTCATATGGGTTATGTACTTACTAAGGCATTTCAGCATCAGTCTAAGGATCGCCGTACAAAAGCCATTTTTGTCGGACCTTACATCACACACTTGGCACGTCGCATGCAATTGTTGCCAGTTAACTGCTCGTTCACCATTCTCGGTCTGGTCCATCCTATAAATGCGCACACTTTGCGGAGTATGGGTTTGTTTCCATCATCATCTGCATCAGCTCAACCGACACCACCTCCAGAAACATGTAGGCCGTCCAATTCGGATTCTGATTCCTCTAATGTTTCATCTGATCGTGAATTTTGCCAGTGGATGTTGCGGAGTTTTCAGCAAATCATGGATCATTGTCCTCCTCGTCGTGCCGCTGGACCTTCTACGTCCCGGAGTGTAGGCGTCGACACCACCGACCTTCCATCGGAGTCTAATTCCGATTCTGAGAGCGCCGGGTTTTGATGTTTTATCTTGTTGTTTTTATTTTGTTTTTCGTCGTACTTTGTTTCTAGTGTGATGTTGTTTTTCTTGAGTCAGTTAGCAAGGGGAGTCCCCTACTAAACTGATCTCTTTTTAGTGTGATCTTTGTCTTTTTGTTTATTTTCTGTCTCTAATGCTTGCATGTGCATCTCAGGATTTATGAATATCTATCTTGCTGGTTGTCTCAAACGACTCCTCCCTAACTGGCGATCAACACCCGCCCTTGTGTGCCATGGAATTTTTCTTCGGCACCTCTCCCTTAACTTGGTGAAATTTTCCCAACCCTCACTTTTCCTTGAAATCATTTTCATTGTTTTGCATGATTAAATCTTTAAACATTGAGGACAATGTTTCATTCAAGTGTGGGGGAGAGTTGTATATTTGTGTTCTAATATGATTAGATGTTGTGCATGACTTAGGATGATCTATGAAATATTTTGTTGAGAATTGCTAAGCTAGGAGTTTTTGAGCTTATTAGTGCACTTTTGTTAAACTTAAAGTTTTATTTTGCTCTTACTTTGGAAACCCAAATGCTAACACTTAGCCTTCTGTTGTGTTGTTACTCTGTTAGAGGAAGGGCTAGTTTATAAGGCTGAAAAATTAGATGTTGACTCCAAACTCAAATTAATAAAAGCTAGAATTTTGTGACAAGTCGGCTTCCATTTTGGATGCCCTGTCAATTTTTATGAAAAAGATGGTAGAAAGAGCTATCACTTTAGAAAAAGCGAAAGCCGCACTTGAGTAGTCGGATTTTAGGCATCACAAATGTCATTTTTGATGACCTACTAAGTGAAATGGCTGCCTCTAGGGTGTATGAAGCTACTACCCAGTTTAGGAGTCAGCGGTGAAAATATTGAGAAGAAAGAGCTTGTACTAGACCCCCTCAAGAACAGTTTTGACATGCTCCAGGAGGCGACACACACACACGGTAGTACGGAGTAAGAGTAAAATCTTTCATAAGCCTTCAATTGACTAAGTCACTAGTTCTCAGAAACTCCTTAAGCTTCAGTAACTCTTTTAATTTGTTGAGATCAGAGGTCATGCACTCATCACTTTATTAGGGGAATAAGTTTGCTTCAGGACAAGCAACAATTCAAGTTTGGGGGTATTTGATGAGCGCATTTCATATATATATATTGCATGCTTTACCCTCATCATTATTGAATATTTTGGCTATAATTCTCCAAGTACGATGCTATTTGAGGTATTCGTTGTTTGTCGTGCAGATATCAAAGTCCTGAAGTAAGAAGAAGTGTTTTGGAACAATTTTAGAAGCTAAAGGTTTTAGAAGAAACCTCATCAAGCTCAAGCACGGCTTGAGCACGCCCGTCTTGTTCCCCTTGCAAATTACAGGAGAATTCAGCCACAAATCAGCACGGCTCGAGTTCGGCGAGCACGGTCGTTAAAACCTCAGCACGGCTTGAGCACGCCCGTGCTATTCCCCGTGCAAATTGCAGGAGAAATCAGCCACAAATCAACACAGCCTAAGTTCGCTGAGCACGGTCGTGAAACCTCAGCACGGTCTAAGCACGCCCGTGTTGTTCCCCGTGCAGATTACAGGAATGTGAGTTTCCTGGAGATTTATTTGGCCGTAATCTGCACGGCTTCAACACGCCCGTGCTCACATCGAGAAGACATTAAAACCCTAGAAACTCAGTTTCTAAAGGGACTTTTGATGGGCGAACTTAGGGAGAAAGAAAGGGAGAGCTTTGGGGGTTCATCCTCCTCTTCATCAAGGGAATGCTAAGCCTATGGTAGGCCGATCAGGAGGAGATTATACGGATTGTAGATCCTTCGACAACCTCAGGGATGCAAGAAATTAGGGAGTTTTCAACATCTTGTCTTTTAATTTTTTTGGCATTGTACTTGTGGTTTGTCATTATGAGGGGCTAAACTCTTAAGGGAGCCCCGGGGTTGTTTGGATGACGTTGTAGCTTGAACTCATTTCTTTACTTGCAGTGTTTATGAATGTCTTGTTCCTTTCAATAAATCAAGGTTATTGGCTATCATGTATGTTGTTTAGTGCTTGATTGCTTGGTAGTTAGGCTCTCTCATCTAGGCTTGTGAATCGTCATTGATCATTGCAAGCAGTGAGAGTTCAACTTAGGGCTCGGCAGCGCTAGAAACCGCATGCTTATAGCATAACTAGGTTTACAACTGAAGACATCTCTGATAAATACTGAGAAAGCCGAGTTAGTGAACGTCGGAAATCCAACCCCGGGGCCCCATCTCCTCCATCGAGTCAAACCTCAAATCTTCCCTTGGTGAAATTCCTTTCCCTTAATCTCCTTGAAGTTAATCCAGAGTCAATTCCATCATCTTCTGTCTGGTTAGATATTAAGCAGGACGTTAGTATTAGAAGCTATACTAGTCCCTGTGGATTCGACTACCCGACCTAAAGGGTACACTTTACTACTTGTGCGACCCGTGCACTTGCGGTTACGCAAGGGGCGTACCAGGGAGGGCTCGCGGGATCCCTTGCGGTTGCATGGGAGGCCGCGAGGCTTTTTTCCAGAAAGCCATGCGGGCGGCTATGTGCCCGCATGAGGGGCCGCATGGCCCCTTGCGGGCGGCCATACAGCCCGCATGGGAGGCCGCAACGCCCCCTGTTTTTGGGGGGTTCTTGCGGCATCTTGATGCCTTACACCCTCCACTTAAAAGCTCTTTCCCCAAAGGTTTTTTCTCCTATTTTCCACTCTAAGAAGAACCTTAACTAAATTACTAAACACGAAAAAAACACCGAACGAAAAAAAATTAAGGACACAACTTCTACAAAGAAACCAAAACACAAAAGAAGAGAAAAAGATTGAATTTCCACATATCCCATCCTCGATTTTGAAATCAAAGGAAGAAAAGCTAAGGCCCAGTTTTATGTGTATGCATAGTTATTTTGGTTTTTTGATTTTCTTTACTTTTAAAACCAAGTGTTTCTGAGTCATTTTTGTTGGGCTCATGAGCAACTCTCATAGAGTTATGCTCCTTGTGTTTTTAGGTGTTAGGTGAGGTTTTATGAGCGGGCAAAATTTTTCATTTCACCGAAATTGTTTCCTTTTCCTTATTGGTGTTTTTAGTTAGAGGGGCAAAATGATCATTTGCCTTTTAATTACTTAGCCCTTAAGTAAATCCCTTTAAAAAAACCTTATCATCATCTTCAACAAGAAGCCTTCTCCTCTTGTTTTGTTTTCCTTCATCCTTTTCCTTTATTTCACTTTTGTTTTCTAGTTTTCATGCACTTTCTCCAAATCAAGGTTTAATTGGACGATTGGCGTCTATATGATATTGAAAACATTTGAGGTAAGATGATTTTCCCTCTCCTTTTCAAAATTTTTTTGATCTCTTGGCTTACTTGAAGTTTACTAAATTTGTCCATAGTTCATGAAGGTTTCTTTGGTGTTTAAAGCATGTTTTTTCTTTTAATTCTTTGTTGATGTACATTCTTGTATATAGGGTTGCAGCGTAACTTTAGGCCTCCAATTCTTCAGTTTTGAATTGATTTTCATTTTATATCTTGAATACCCTTGTGATTTAAATTAGTGTTTTTCTTGTTTTCCCCAAAGATTTTGTAAAAAAATAGATGTATTCACCGGCTAAAACTCACCGATAAGTTCATAGTTACTAAAGCAATACTGTAGCACAGAACTGTCTTCATCATTTCACCTTACTTCTATGTTTGAATCATAGGTTTAGTGGCAGGAATTCTCTCATTATTGTTTGGGCCTATTGGTCTTCGTTTGATTCCAATTTGGTCTTTTAAACCCGCGTTAGTAGAGTTGCGCACATCGGACCTTTTCGTATTTTTGCCTTTTGATTTTTCTAAGTTCTTTGCTTGCTTTTTAGGAAACATTCTCCTGCAATGGCGAGGAACTCGTGGAGATTTTGGGAACGTTTGTCTATGAGTGGGAGTTTTATACAGCGTATAGCTTTATTAAGGTTATATCGCATTTCTTGAGCCTCTATTTGGCATCCTTTTGAAAATGCATTTCATGATATTTAGCATTGTTTGTGCAAGCTTTGAGAATAGTATTTCATACGCTTGCATGACTTGATTTTAGATTTTTCAGAAGGACAGGAATCTAGTGGAAGATTTTTAAAGTCAGGAAATGCTTTTATTTTGTTTAAGCATGGAAATACATGTTCATATATTTTATTATAAACCTACATGACAAAAGAATTTGATGACTTAGAGCAAGTATTTAAATGTTTGCTAGGCATGATTCGCATGGATTTGAGAATGTGATGTGGTATACATAAAAATTGATTTCTACTTGCATCTATGTCAGCTTTAACATGTTTCCATTTGAAGCATGATTTAAGGCAAAAAGAATTTGAAACGATTCAAATATTTCTATTTGGAAAGTGGTTTAATGCTAAACAGACTTGATATGCTCTTAAGAGTGTTTTACTTGGGATTATGGCTTGGAACCAAAATGTGAAACTTGGGAGATGAAAATGATTACATGCCTATGTTATAATAGAATTATACTCGATAGCGAGCCATAGATGATATATGAGTGGTTTCAAATAATTTTGATAGTGACATGCTTTGTGCGATTCACTGTAGTGGAGATCTTCATGGTTTGATCTATAGATACGGCATGGCTGACCATTTATAATTACCCATATCAAGAGAAAGCCTGAATGCGACCAAGCCTGTGTGAGAATTTCGGAGTCACCACACAAGGCGCTGAGAGGCCAACACCAAAGAGGGCTACTAGTTTTAAAAACAAATATATATATATGGAGAATAGCCTTGGCGGGTTCACATAACTTGTTGTGATGACAACTAGGTGGAACATTATTTGAGGCTAGCCTAATAAGTTTCAAAATGAGGATTTAACATTGAAATATGTTTTTTTTCTTAGTGTTTGGGTTTTGAATTGTTTTTCAGGTGGGGTTATATATGGTTTACCAATGGTGACCATTGGAAACACTTTTTTGTGGCTTTATGTTCCTCTAAAGGTTTTCACTTTATAATTAGATATTTATTTGAAAGCTTGCATTATCATTCACATGGTACTATTTTTATATTTGTTGAAACTTAAAGAACAGATTCTAGTGGGAACTATGTTTCAGATTTTTAATGTAGTTAATTTGTATTGGATGCATCTTTCTCTTGTTGGATGAAATATGATTTGTTAGAGCTATATAGATGCCACTCACTAGGTAACATTTTTATTGTTACTCACCTCCACCACTCTTTTCCTAGGTATCGCTTTGCATTGGTACAGCTAGGAATAGTGCTAAGCAGTCTAGTTCTGGTGGAGCTGCCTAAGACCTAGTGTCGGATCCACTAGGCTGTTGATGTTTTCCTTCTTTTCTGTTGCTTTTGTGGTCCGTTATGTATTAAATATCACTGAATTTTTGCAAAATTTTCCTTGTATTTTATGTACAACTACTTGAACTCTTATATATAGTTCGGTTTTTTATTAATTTCTTTTAGGGGTATTTCTTGCTATCTTGCATGTACAGATATAAATATATCAGGTAGATCCTCTTTTGAAGCCTTGTGTGCAACTTGGGGATTACGGTGCTACGTGTACCTCCCCTCAGGTTGTCTCGGTGGTTGTCGCGTGCTCGGCCTTTTTATCGGGAGTGACATATATTACCATCTATAAGACCCTTAGGACAACATGTTCACTAACACATCCGTGCGAAGAGCTACAAACTGTGGTGTTAATTTTTGAGACTTTCTTTGGATACCATATGTTTTAAAGTTACACTACCTATTACATGGCCCCTTTCAAGCCCATGTTTAGTGCCAAAAGCTATAAATATAAAAGGAAAAACTGATTATTGTTAATTGGGGATGAGATTTAGGGATTAGAATTTGTCAAATTAATTGTCAGGGAGACCTTTGGAGGAAATTAGGAGAAGAGCCCATAGCTCTAACATGGATTAAAGGTCAAGGATCATGCATCATTGGAGAGGATTCCATCAAACCAAGTGGACTATGAAGATTCAGAAGTGGTTTATAATGTTATCAGTAGTTTCTTGTTACTTCTTTTGATTTGATCTTATTACCCTAATGATGAGGAACTAAACATCCTTTGTATTTAAATATTGATGAACCCTAGGTTTGTTTGCTTTTAAAATCGAACTTTGTTTATATCAATTTAGTGCACATAGTATTATGATTCAATTATGTGTTCATGATTTCTTTGAAGTGAATATGAATAAATCTACGATGACGGATGCAATCCTAGAGATAGAATGGCATAAATCCCCAAGATCCTAATAGAGATACACAAAACGATTAATGCAACCCTTAGGGAGATCCTATCAGAATGATCTTAGAAGGAATCAATCTAAAGTCAGTTATTAGTAGTCTTAAGAAAAATAGACTTAATATAGGAATTACCAAGGTCCAATGAACTTGAGATTAAAACTGATATCTTAAAAGGATTCTTTATCTTAGTCCTTCCTTTACCATTGATTGTTTTTCTAATTAATTTATCACTCTTGTTAATCTTTGCATTGATTTAGTTTTTCTTTGATTAAATTTCTCCAGTCATATTGTTTTGTTTGCAGGATAATCAAAGGAGAGTTATTACTAATGCTCATAGTCTTTGTGGGATCGACACTCTACTTACACTCATACTTAACTTAATGCCCTCCTAGCTAATGAAACATACTTAACTTCCTCTAGAAGAAGTAAAACCTTTTTGGCTTCTTGACAACAATGCTTTCAAAATCATGGCCATTAGCAACTCTCTTTCTTAAATTTTGATTGGGCATATTCAATTGTATCTCTTCTAGGATAATTTTTAATTTTTGAATTCTAGGAATTAACCTATCATTTAAAATCTTATACAAAAATAGAATATGAAGTCCTAACTTCATGCGTTCCATGTTTTACAATTAAATAACACTCTGTTATCATTCCATTATGGATAGTTTAGCTACCGCCTTTTCTCTTTTTTTATGCAGGTTCAATATGTATTGCTACATGCATGAATCAAGTTGTGAATGTTATAACCATGTCTTTAAACCCTGTGGATCATCATCACATTTTGCTCAAGCTAAAATTTGCTTTAGGCATAGGGACTGTTAAGGAAAGTTCACATTGACTTACTTATCTTCTCAATTTGTATCTTATCTTCAGTTATAATTAACTTATAAATTACCTTACCTCACAAAATAGTGTTTTATCTATATGTCTTTGATAAGTGTCTAAATACACCGTTTCGTAACGGTGCATTACTTGTACTTTCGTACATTATTTGAATAAAATCAGTGTCCTTTGATGTGTTTTTCGTGTTTTTTCTATTTCAGGGCATCTATGAGCCGTCTACGTGAGGATGATCATTTAGAGGATGAAAATCGAGGCCAATGAGCGAAGAAACTAAGGTTAAACAAGCTCCCGACGTCATTCGGGCACTCCTACATGAAACGGGCCTATTAAGGCCTGTTTTCGGGCCCGTGTGTGGGCTGTGTGCGGCTCGCATGCGGCCCAGTGTGAGGCCACACACCAGCCCGCTGGGTATTTAAGCCTGTTTAGGGTTTTTTCGGGGAACATCTTGCCACCGGCGCCTACAAGCACCCCCACGCTCAAATCTTCATTAAAGGATGTCATTTTGGAGTGGAATCAAGTGAGAGAAGAGGGAAGAATGGGAAGATCTTCATCCTAGGGCTTGCCACGCAGATTCGGCAAGTTGCTCCATCATCCCTAGTCAACATCTTCAAGAGGGGAGTTCTTGCTTTTTTTTTGTCATGAATCTTGTATCTTGTAGCTTTCCTTTGCTTGAAATGTTGAACTAAACCTCCCAAGGCCACCGGGCAACCGGTGAACCTTGGAAGGAGCACTTGTATTGGATGACATTTCCTTAGTTTAATGAATGCATGGATTGTTGTGTTTGGTTTATTTCATTCTAATGTATGTTTATTCTACAATGGATGGTTTCCGTAGAATTAATTATAAATGATACTTGTTTGGCAGGATGCTAGCATGCATTAGGTCAAAAAATGTTAGGAGTGGGATCCATTCTACGGGCGCACCGGAGGTTCCGGGCGCCGGATGCCTCCCACAGGCTTTTGAGTGTATTCTAGCACAATTGCTTTTGAATAACTCTAGCCAAGACTCCCTATGCCCAATGATATCGTGTGAGTATCTTTAGGATCAAGGAACTTATACTGGATTAGGGCTACACTACGGAGATTCCAGGGTAGTCAACTTCCGAGTATAAGCAGACCAACTTGTTACAAACCATGCATGCATTATTTATTTATCTTATCATCCATACTTGTGTTCTCCCCGGGGGAATCCTCGCCCGGGGCCTTATCTTTGATACTTGTTTTCCCTCTATGTGCTTATTGCTTGTTGGTGGCTTGATCACTTTTATTACTTTGTTTTCATACATATCTTTATTACTGCAAAACCTCTGTTTTGACTTGACTAAACCGCTAACCTAAAAGGAAGTAATAGTAGATCTCGGGACCCCAGGGAATACGACCCTCTTATGCTCGCACAAGAGGTATTAGTTGACAACCAGTGCACTTGCGGCCGGGGAGCCGTGTGCCCGCTTTCTAGCGACACGCGCGGCCGCCATCAGTCTTATTCTTAGTAAGTTCTCTAACTAAATATGATTTTATTATGTTAATGAAAGAATTTCATCCTATCTCTTTTATTGTTATGGACATCTTGTAATCATTTAGGATTACTAAGGCAAAAACTAAAAGATTGAATTTGAGATGAGTCATCAAATATAACTAAGGATGCAAACACAATTGTTATAGCATGTGTATATATATATATATATATATATATATATATATATATATAGAAGGTGATGTGCTGGGATGATCATCATTAGAGCAAAATGATACCATAGTACATAAAAAAAATGTTTGTTTTCGGTTAACAAAAATCCCATTTTATTGCTACTATTGTAAACTTAAATGAAATAAGAAAAACATTAATACATTAACAGGGTTTGTTCACATTGTTTTGGGTTATTTGATTTGTAACCACCATGCCACAAAAAATTTTCAGACAATCTATCACATAAAAAACCCAATGATCAAAATAACAAGGTTAAATTTCAATTTAACAAGACCTTTGAACAAGAAGAGTAAGTCTCTTCTCAATCTTTTACTTCTTTCTTGGATTGGCACATGATTCATATATCTAATTCTGGTCAGATTCTACTACTAAAATGCATGTCTTTGTGTTCACCATGTGAATGAACTGTGTTTATTGTCTCATTATTTGTTAATTTATCTCAATCAATTGATTTCTTTGATATAACTTCAAGATCTTTCATGAGTGTTGCTCTCTTTGGGATTTCCTTATCATCTTCTAAGGGAAAAACCTGTGATTATAATACAATAGCATTGTTATAAATGAATGAAATTAAATTGATGCAAAAATTGTATATGATTTTACATAGTTGTCTATCAAAATAAACTAGACTAGTAAATAAAGAAATCAAGAATGTTTCAAGATGAGTTTTTCTTATGTTTCACACTGACCTTGATGTGAGTGATATCAATGCCATTTCCCTTCAGAAAGCTCTTAAACACAAAAACAGTTTCATCTGTTGGACGATAATGCCCACTATTACGGCATATAGCCTGTAGAGAGAGATATGTTACAAAATGTTACTAGTTAGTTCAATTTCTATAACACCTAAGCCCACATAAAGAAAAACTTATATATATCAACTTATCTTATTTAATTAAATTATGAGCATATTGAGAATAGAATTTCTAGTGCTCAAAATTTCATCCATTGCATCTTTTACCTTCAATATTCCCTTTTCAACAACCAAGCTGCCAGCAGCTAATATAGCTGCCCCTGACAAGAAACTTGAATGTTGGAATACACCTTTCCTTTTCTGTGTTACTCAAAAACACAATAAATTATATATGAATGCTCTACTAAAATGTAATAGAAATGGAGAATAACACATTGACTGAATGGAGGGAAGCCAACCTGCGCAATATATAATGTCCCTGTGGTGCTAAGGACAAAAATCCACTTTGTGTCTTCAGGGCTCATTGTTGTGTCTACTAGTCTTTTGCTCATTTTGTATAATATTCTCCCATCTTCAAACATCACTTCAAATACTTGCCTTTCTTGCTGTATATCCAAAGAGTTGTGATCATTTACATATTTTATAGCTATGAAAATAAATGCAAAATACTCAGGTTTAGAGATTTACTGGGCCAAGATATTTGACGAGTTGATTTTGAAGTTTTGAACGAGGACAATCTTCCTCTAGGTTAATCATTCTACCTTCCCCTACATCTAGCCTGCATTTCTCATTATAAGGTTTTCATGAACACTAAAATTGAACTTACATAATGATTTTTCAAGTTATAAAAAATTTTCTACTTACCAGTAGAAGAAAGGTTGTCTGCTTTGACATTTGAGCCATTTTTTGTGGTAGTAGTTCAAATTGTGACCATACCGATGACTATGATCAATCTTTCAAAATTAAACCCACGAGATAAAGTTGGTATTAGAGACAATAGTCATCATACTCTTGTTAATAGAGAATATAAGAGATTTTAATTTGATGAAAAAGAGAAAAAGGCTTGAATATATATAAATAAGACGATACATGTCTAATGTTATTGTATAATGATATGAAGTTGTTGAGGGATAAGGAAAGATTTATATTGAAACTTATCCAAACAATAATGAAATCACGAACAAAATTAAGGAGATATTACAAGCATAGGAGATAACCCAATAGTTGAACAATCTCTCACAGGTGTCTTCCTAACTCTTTGTACTCATCACAAACAAGACTAGAGAAATACTATATATATATATGACTAAGAAACTATAAATCTATTCAAGCTCAAGCTGTAATATTAAAATAACTCAAAAATAAAATGGCACGTCATTAAAATTTTAAAGTTATGGTATGAGGGCATTTGATTTTTTTTTTTTTTTTTTTTTTTTTTTTGAGATAGGGCGACAAGCGCCAAGTCTCAGGGGCGTACACGTGGCGGGGGGATTGCCACAATGTCTTTACCTTCTTAAAACAGACGAACGCGGTTTGGGAGAATTGAACTCGCGTTTGTACTCAATAGTTTAATTTAATTGGTTTTCATTTGTTTCATTTAATACAATTTGTGGATATATCATATAAGTGAATGAAGAAGTTACCCATTATCCATTCAATTATATTTATTAAACTAAATGATGTCCTAGTAAAAATCTTATCACAAAAAATAGAATTAATTACAATATCATATATTTGATAAAAATAAAATTAAAGAAAAATCATTTTAAAAATCAAATAAAATGAAATTTAGGCGGCATTAATATTATCACTAAATTTATTTATTATTTATAGTAGCTATTAGTTAAATGATGGACATAATAGGAATTAAAATGGTGCAAAGTTGAACACTTCAATCAATAATAAACATACTTATTTTTCAAACTTCAATAAAACTCCTAACCTAAACTTGATCTAGCATAAAATCTTATTAACACAATAAAAATTGTCTTAAGCTATTCTATTTTTTCAGCTTTATTTTTCTAGACATCTTGGTTATCATCAATTATCTTCGAGTATGTCAAGCAAGGGACAGATCCAGACATATTCGTAGGGGGACTAAAGGCTAAATACCAACAAAAAAAAAAATCAACATAACAATTGTTTCCAAAGTAAAAAAGTATGATAATTATAAAATTTGTTTAATACAACCACAACAAACATAAAAGATCTATTTATGTACATTCGAACTAGAACCACCATCTATTCCAAAAGTGCTCATCTTACTAAATAAGTTCAAAAAGCTAAAAATGGATTCTTTTTAAAAAAAAAAAAAAACAACAAAGCACTTGATAAAATAACACTTATAAAATAACTGTTTTTATATGCCAATTCAAACAAGGCTTTTACCCTCCTAGGATAAACCAAAATAATATTAAACAATATCCTTTAAGAAGATCTAGGATTAATAAAACAATGGGATGTTCAAAGTTCAAAGCACAAACGTATAATAAAAAATTAAAGTCATGAGGAAAGCTTCATTGATTCGGTACTACTTCATAACAAGAGAAATATAGTCATAGAAAGAGAGAGAGAGAAAGCTGCAAGCCCATGCTACCATCCTATTTTACGGCGGGTGATTTCGCCGGAGCCGAGGGAGGGTTGAAGCCCTCTCTAGGCCTCCCTTGGTTCAGTCCCTGATGTTAGGTGTATATATTGGGAACTTAGTGTGTCATTTAAACAAATAATATATATACTAGACATCTATTTTACTACCCAAAATAAACCGACAAGCTAGGTAGGAAGGGCTTCTAAAATAACATGAGTTTGAATGATAGCATAAAGAAAGAAGGCACAATTGGGTGACTAACACACTTTATAGGAAGAAAATTATGGAGTTTATAGTTTTTATTGTCTGAAACTAGGACTTTGTAAACTAAATTTGGAATATCCATAAGGTAAATGAATAATACCCAAAGCTTGTGAAAGAGGTATAACAAGGCTTGGTGTTGTATATGCCTCATATAGAAGAGTAAACGGGCAGATGTTGGAGCGGTACTGGGAGGAGCGACAGAGCGCAACGGAGGAACGGACAAAAGTATTTTTATAAAATTGTACCGGATAAAGTTTATATGTTCATATAATGTGTAATACTAATTTCTTCTAATAAGATAAACGCTAGCTCTCCGCTCCCGAGAACATAGGCATACATTGCCGAACCTCGTTTAATTCTTATCTTTGCGATTGCTGTTCTTCCTGTGTTCTATTTTCTCAACACTTGGTATGTAGGTATTGTGTAGGAAATAGACTTTTTTAATTTAGAAGAGTGAAACATTTTATACATACAAAGGAGAGATAACCTCAGTGAGAGTTATTGAATAAGACTCATAACACCAAGTGATACCAAGTGAGCACAATATCTTAGTCAAAAAGAAGTATCCTAATATTGTACAATAGATGGACCTTGCAAAAGAGGGTGCTCACAAAAAATATAAAAACTACAATTTTAGTACAAAAAATCTAATAATAAAATAATATCTTAATAAAATTAACACATTTAATATTAGAATTTAATAAAAATTTATTTTAATATACATATATAAATATCCGTAGATTCAAGCAACAAAAAATATGGGCCAATAAAAACAAAATCAAATATACTTTTGTTTGGGAATAATACCGCTTCAAGCCAATGTTGCAATTCGAGTTTTAAAGCTTCTGTATCATCTGATAAACCTTTTCCTACCTGAGAAATATGTTTTTTGTTAGCCTTGCATATATTGAAGAAAAGATGAGTTATTCTCCAGTTTTATAATGAGAGAATGAAGAGCTATCTTCTACTGATAGATGCCACCATCCCTCATCTATCCATGTCTAACAAGAAAGTAGAAACATTAGAGAGAACACTATCTGTCCTTCCACTAAGACTCTTCCGTAAATTTGATCTCTCAACTGCAAAATGATCATTTCAATCTACGAACTATCAGAAATCTACATCAGAATTCCTTACATTTAATTACTTCATTAATCATGTTTATATAAAATTTAACTTTTCTTTTTTGAGGTGAACAATGGAGATTCTGTGATGTGTGAATGTTATTAAGAAAGTAGCGGAGACACCACATCAGTCCAAAATTTTATGTGCATGTTAGATAACCTATTTAATGATGAAACATGGTAAAAAGAATCTAAAATAGATGTGGCAGAGGATGCAAAAACATGGTAAAAACCTACATCATGAATTTCAATATAGGCTTTTCAGTCCAAAATTAAGGGCATTAAAATTAAGAATTTTATGTGCGTGTTAGATAACCTATTTAATGATGATGGTTTTTTCTTTTTATAACAAAGAGATAACAACCACCGCCTACTAAAAAATCAAGGGTATGAACGGGCATTTAATTAATTTTTCTACACATCTGTGGCCTCATTTTGGGGAGTTTCAGGGTTTAATCTTGGTTATTTTCATAAATGAACACCCTACTCAAGGAATCAAGTGTTTATAGACTAAGAGGTCATTGTGGTGATGGGTTTTGAATAAGCATTTCTTTTACTTGAGAGAATTAAATTACTTATTTTTGGTTTAAAGTTCAAATTTACCAAAAACCCAGAAAAAAAAAAAGTAGTTCTACAACTAATACTAGACCTACTCTTAAAATATATAAGCTAGGTCTATATATGAACAACAATTACAGCAATGATTTAAAAAACATACTACTTTACATATTGTTTTTTAACTTAGCAACTATATAAAAGACACTGTTTTTATGCAGATTGGTCGACCAAAACACACTAGTTTTATTACACTACTGTTTTTCTACATCCCTCTTCAATTTCTATCATCAAAAATAAACAAAAACAAGAAAATAAAAATAATTAGTACATAAGAAAAACAAAATATCAAAGAATAAAATATAATAATGATAATTTCTGGTATCTTTTAGATAAGTTCTACCTTAACAGGCCCTACTCGTAATATCATTCTCCAAAGAAAAGCAACCGATTATGTTTTTCCCCAAGTGGAAATAGTCATCTGAATTATTATCATGCATATATGTATAAGCATATTGCTTAAAAAGATTTAGACGTGTATGTTGAGCATAATAAAAAAACACTAAGCTTACAACATTAACAGGGTGTGCCATCTATAAGCAACGATAGCTCATTTGTACAATGTCGTTTTTGTGCCAAAGCAAAACCCAAACACGTGGTTAACCAAGGGTTGGCAGCTCATGTGCCATGGTAGCATGAGACCATTGTTGGCCATGCTAACAGATCATGCAGCCTCTTTTATTACAATGAATGTGAACAAACTATGTGCTAGGATCATACATGCCAGTAGAGTTAATAATTCACATACATATGTCCTAACTCTGTGTGAGGTGAGGTTTCAACCCATCTCGTCTGTAGAACACAAACATTTTACATAGAGAATGTGATGCTAATAGATCAAGCATCATTGACGCTAACAACTCTGTCTTGATGCATATGTTTTCTATATACTAAAATATTTATTTTAATGAATATAGAATTGTAATTCTTTATCTCTTTTCCAATAAATAATAGTTTCAAAACTTTTTAACTGGAACTCAATATTTTAATTAGTTCGCTTTTGAATATAATCAATTTATTTGGGACTTCATGCTTAATGCAATTTATTATATAAATATTAAATCTTAATAAAATTTTAAATTTCTTGTTCAAACTATTTATGTATTTATATTTTGTGATTTTGTTTTTAATAAAATGGATGTTAGCTTACGATGTCATGAATCCAAGCGGGCCCTAGGGATGGCTCATGTTGGGTTACTCATTTTGGGTTGACATGCTTTTTAATTTTGGAGCAAAATTTAATTGGACAGTGTTGGTTTTAGCACAAACCATAACTGAGCTCCCCACACTGTTACAACATAGTCTCTTCTAAACAGAATTATTATTATATAGTTCTATATGCATAAAATAAACAAGCACTCTTTATGTTATCTTTTTCCTTCATCCATTTTTAATTTTTAATTTTTTTGTTTTATTCATCTTCTTCAACAAGCTCCCAAGAGCCTTAAGCAAGACACAACCACAATATGCAAGACTTGCTATCATGGCTAGTGTCACAGTCCTACTGAGAGGAGGTTACCATAGTCAACACTTAGTTATTTTTTCTACCATCCCAATTGACTATGATTGCATACCACCAATCCTTGCCCGTCGCCAGCCAATCTTCATTTCACTATCACGAAGGCAAGCAAATGAAAACAAAGAAGCACACAAAAGAGAAAAGCCCAAAGACTTAGATTTTATTGATCTCTCACTCAATGATCTCGCCACCCTCTCTACTTGGCTATTTCGGCCTCTCCTCCTTTCCTACAAAATTATTCTGCCAAAGGCCTATTTATCTAAGTCCCAAGAGAGCATGGTGGTTCCACTAATTGACCGCTAGAGGATGTGGGTTGATCGCCACGATCTAGAGATCATGGCTCAACTACCTTAGCAATTGTCCAATGAAAGCGCTCGCGCTTTGCTCCTCGGTCAAGCGTCTCGCCACGTCTAGAAACCAACCCCCATGTCCCTGGATCATGTGCACGTGCTGGAGGAAGCAGGTTCACCACGTCACCAAGTGTCACATGACTTGACAACAGCCTAGTGCAGCCACTTGCTTCAACCGCCCACTACTTAGCCATGTGCGGACACCACTCTGCCCATCTCCATGCCTTGCACACATGGCAACCCACCTGCACGCATGCGCCCATGTCTCTCGGTCATGCTTGCTTGTCCACCTGGCCGTGGTAGGGTTCTTCGGTCATGCTTGCCTAGCTCACCTAGCCATAATAGGTTTCCTCAGCGCCCTTGGTCACGCTTGCCTGGCCCACCCGGTCGTGGTATGTTTCCTTGGCGCTCTTGATCAAGCTAGCTTGGTCTCCTTGGCTGCGATAAGTTTTCCTCAGCATCCTCGGTCACGTCTGCCTGGCTCACCGGGCTAAGGCAGAATTCCTCGGTGTCGCGAGTGCTGTTAACTTGCCACCTACGCTGACCAATGATTGGGCTTCCCATACTTAGAATTTTCTTGGCTCACCTTCCCTCGACAAAAATCACCTCAATAGCACCACGCACTACCGGGCGCCCTGCTAGGCCTTGCCAGCTAGCATAGCATATGTACTGCAAACTCACTTTGGCTGGGGAGAGCTTGTTTGGCGATGAGAAGCTCCCTATAGCACTAAGAGGCCAATGAGATTGGGGCAAGCTCACCTCAATTTACCAACCTCCTTGAGGTCTGGCGCTTAGTATGTAAGCTTGTCCAACCCTTGGAAACTCACTGAGGCTGGCCAGAGGAAAACTAATCTAATCATGGAAAGCTCCTAAAGGCTGTGATAAATTGAGCTCATCGTGGTGTTAAGGAACTCATTAGGGCCAAGGAGAACTTGTTGCATGATTATGAAATCTCTGTGGCCACTCATAGATGGGGCACCAGCTAAACTTTAGCCCCGCCCTACCCAAAACCAGCTAGCAAAAGCTGTCAAGTTAGCTCTCCTAGCTGGAATGGAATCCCATAATAGACTTACACTGTACCAAGCTCTGTTACAAGTTAGGTTTTCCCAACCCGGTGATAAGGCAGGTAAACCCGATCAACCTAGTGGGTTAACTTTTGTTTGAATTTTAATAAAATAGTTTTATGAATTCTTTAATTGCATGTCCTGTGTTTCAACCCAAGACCCTTCAAAATTGAAGTGAGGCACTAACAAACTCTCCCCACCGTAAATGGTAGTTAATTCTTAGAAAGTGATATTTATACAAAAATAATTGTTGAACAATGATGTTCCACTTCATTGCAAGCATCAATATGGTTATGAACTTTAACACCATTTAACGGTGGTAAAGTAAAAAAAATGTACTACTCTTTTTATTAGTTATAAAAATATTTTTGTATGTCTTATCTTTGCAGTAAGTGCGAGCAGATATACTTTATGTAAGTAGAATTATACTGGACATAACAAGCTCTCAATTGTTATTATTAAACATTAAAATGCCAACTTCCGTAGATGATTAGAAGCGGTTTAGTTCAAGAACAAGAAGCAAGTGTAGGAATTCTTGAACCAAATGGCTTATTCTTTCCTAACAAGATGATGATCACAAAAATAACTCCCAAGAGTTTAAGACAAGTCAAAACCTAAGTAGACCTCAATGGTTATCAATAAGTGAGTGAATGACAATTTCTATTCAAAATAAGAGAAGTATGTGGGCTTTAATTTATAACATCAAGAATATATAGACAATTTAATTTGATGGATAAATGAATTCAATATATACCTTTTATCTCTTTTAAAGTTAATTTTAACTATTTTGGGTTATCTCATATTTTGAATTTAGGTTTACTAAAAGAATTCGATTTAAGCATTTTCTATTTAAAGTTTTAAAAAAGAGCTTGGGTGAATGATTAGGTGGTTGCTGGGCATTATAGGATGCCATGGTTAGATTCCTATCAATAACATGAATATGTTTTTAATTTAGGAATTCATGTGAACATCTAATAATTAAAAAAAATGAAAATTATAAGAAATTAAAAAACATGTTGGGTTGGACGAGTCAAACTCAAACTCGGTGGGCTTACAGTTCTCCCGAGTCAGTTTCGGGTCACTTTGATGGGTTTTCTTGGTTCCCTCCTATGTGGACAAACCCATTTTCTTCATTTCTTATATAGAGCCCATTTGTTAAAGGCCCACTAGGGTATTCTGTGGTATTCTCTCATTCCTTTCAGGGGATATAGAAAGGATGGTTTTCTGGAAAGAGTGGGAGATTCAGAGAAAAGAGTGCTGGGCTCAAAAGGGTGTAGACGATGAATTTGTCTTTAGCATGTGTTGACATATACGAATCCGGTAATTTCTATCCAAAACCTCTTTCTTTACTTATAGTCATTGTTTGTTGCTATGAAATTCTATGGTTATGGATTGTTTGTATGTGTACATTTGTTGAAGACCTTGATCTCATATTGAAGAGTTACTCTTTAGACCGATTTTGGTCCTGTGGTTTTTTTCTCCTTCTCATATATAGAAGGAGCTTTTACACATTAAAAATTTGTGTGTGGTTGTGGTGTGTTGTGTTTGCATTATATATATATATATAGCTCTTTGTATTTGTTTAGATCAAGACTTTGGTTTAGAAGCAAGATCTATGGTTGCAGATTGATTTTTCACAGAGATTGAACTCCTTTAACTGGTATCAGAGCTTGGTTTGGCTGTCAAATCTAGTTGTTTTTGCTTGAGTGGAATTATGGAAGTTAGTACAAAAAGAATGATATGCTTAAATGGCACAAATTATCATCTTTGGAAAAATAAGATGAAGGATCTTTTATTTGTGAAATCACTCCATCTTCCTGTATTTGCCCATCAAAAGCCAGAATCTAAGAGTGATGATGACTGGGAGTTTGAACATGATTAAGTATGTGTGTTCATTCGATAGTTTGTTGATGACAATGTTTATAACCACATTTCTAATGAAAAGCATGCCAAAACTTTATAGAACAAGTTAAAGACTCTGTATGCTTCAAAGAGTGGTAACAACAAACTTTTCTTGTTGAAGAAAATGTTGCAATTAAAATATAATGAAGCTAGTTCTGTGGTTCGTCATTTAAATGAATTTCAGGGAACTGTAGATCAGTTGTCTGGAATGGGCATTAAATTTGATGATGAAGTTTTAGGCCTTTGGTTGCTTAACACCTGGCCTGATTCTCGGGAAACCTTTCATATCTCACTTTCTAATTTAGCAACAAATGGTGTTGTTTCTTTTGAAGATGCAAAAGGAGGCATCTTGAATGAAGAGATGAGAAGAAGGTCTCAAGGTTCATCTTCAACAAAACCGAGGCAAAAGCAGAAGTAAGTCAAGATCAAGTTATAAGAATCTTGAATGCCATTATTGTGGCAAAACAGGACACATCAAAACGTATTGCTATAAGTGGAAGAAAGAGAGCAGGGTTAACAAGGCAACCAAGAGAAAAAGGGTAGTGATGATAGCAGTGATTGTGTTAACACTACCATTTCATTTGATTTAATTGTTGTCTATGAGAAAAATATGATCAATCTTGCTAGCAATGTAACAAGCTGGGGGGTTGATAGTGGTGCTTCCTTTGACACCTAGAAAGGAGTTTTTCTCAACTTATACTCCAGGTGACTTTGGAGTCCTAAAAATGGGTAATTATGCCCTCTCTAAAGTTGTTGGCATTGAAAGGTTTGTTTGGAAACCAATAATGGCTCGAAGTTAGTCCTTGAGGATGTTAAACATGCTTCCTCCTGATATCCAACTGCATTTAATCTCTGGAAGTAAACTTGATGATGATGGTTACTACAGTACCATTCATGATGGGCAGGTGCAAATCTCCGAAGTCTCTTTTCTTGTAGCTAAAGGCAAGAAGTCTATGGGATTGTATTGGTTGCAGGCTTCGATTCCTGGTAGTCATGTGAATACTGTTGAATTAAATCTGCTTATTGTTTTGAATAAAGCTAAATTGGTTAAATGTTTGCACTATTTGGCTAGAAAACAGAAAAGAGTTTTTTTTAAACATCACCCTACTTCAAGGAAAATAGAGTTGCTTGAACTTGTCCATTCAGATGCCTGTGGTCCTCTAAAGGAGAAGACTTTTACCTATGGAATGTATTTTGTTACATACATCGATGATCACTCAAGGAAACTCTAGGTTCGTGTCTTAAATTCAAAAGATCAAGTGGCCGATGCATTTAAGGAATTTCATGTCACTGCTGAAAGAGAAATAGGGAAGAAGCTCAAATGTATTCGCACTGATAATAGAGGTGAACATCTTGCTATTTTTGATACATATTGCAAAGAGCAAGGTATAAGACACCAATGCACACCTCCTAAGACTCCCCAATTAAATGGTTTGGCAGAAAGAATGAATATAACATTGGTGGAGAGAGTTAGATGTCTACTTTCATATGCAAGACCGCCTAAATCATTCTGGGGAGAGGCGTTGTGCAGTACTGCACATGTTATTAATCTTTCCACTACTATTGCATTGGAAGCAGATGTTCCTAATAGGGTGTGGTATAGCAAAGATGTCTCCTATAAACACTTCCATGTGTTTTGATGCAAATGCTTTGTTCATGTTCCTAAAGATGAAAGATCCAAGTTAGATGGCAAAGCTCGACAATGCATCTTATTGGCTATGATCAAGATGAATTTGGCTATAGATGTTATGATCCCATTGAAAAGAAGCTTGTTAGGAGTCGAGATGTTGTCTTCATGGAGGATCAAACCATTGAAGATATTGATCAGTCAGGAAAATCAAGAGATCAGGAGGAGACCTTAATTGATATAGATCTAACTCCATCAGCTGCTTTACCTAATGAAATTGAGATTGATACTCATGTTGATGTGCAGAATAATGTTCATGATGATCAGACTATTGTAAATCCTGAAGCTTCAAATGGCACTAATGCTCCTATTCATGAAATACTTGATGATTTTTAAGAGCCACATGTTAAGCAGCCTGAGTCTTTACTCAGGAGGTCAGTTAGAGAGCGTAAGCCTTCTAGTTGGTATTCTCCAAATGATTATGCACTCCTAACTGATGGAGATGAACCTGAATGCTATCAGGAAGCTATTGAAAGTGAGCTAAAGGCAAAATGGATCAAAGCAATGAATGATGAAATGCAATCCTTGCTTGATAATCACACCTTTGAATTGGTGAAGTTACCTAATGATAGAAAAGGCTTAAAGAACAAATGTGGATCTACAGAGTGAAGCAAGCTGTGAATTCATCTTCTCCTCAATACAAAGCCAGATTAGTTGTCAAAGGTTTTAGTTAGAAAAGGGGAATTGATTTTGAAGAGATTTTTTCGCCAAAAGTGAATATGTCCTCCATTCGAGTTATATTGGGACTAGCTGCAAGCCTTGATTTAGAGGTTGAACAATTGGATGTGAAAACAACTTTCCTTGATGGTGAACTAAATGAGAAAATTTATATGGAGCAACCCGAAGGTTTTGTAGTAACAGGCAAAGAGAATTATTTCTGCAGACTGAAAAAAGAGCTTGTATGGCTTAAAATAAGCACCCAGACAGTGGTATAAGAAGTTTGAGTCAGTCATGGTTCAACAAGGCTACAAGAGGACTTCTTCTGACTATTGTGTTTTCATGTAGAGACTTTCTTATTCTGATTTGGTTATTTTATTAATCTATTTTGACAACATGCTTATTGTATGTCCTAACTCCTCCAAAATTGATCATTTGAAAAATGAGTTGAGTAAGTTTTTTGCAATGAAAGATCTAGGATTGGCGAAGCACATTCTTGGCATAAGGATCACTTGTGATAGAAACTGCAAGAAATTATAGTTGTCTCAAGAAAAATATATTGAGAAAGTGTTACAAAGATTCAACATGGCTAACGCCAAAGCTGTGGGTAATTACCTTTCAGATTAAGTGTAAAGTAATTACCTTCTAGTGAAAGAAAGAGAAGAAATGCTAAGAACTCCATATGCTTCAGCAGTGGGAAGTCTGATGTATTGTATGGTTTATACAAGGCCTGATATATCTCATGCAGTTGGAACAGTGAGCAGATTTTTATCCAATCCCGGGAAAAAGCATTAGAATGCTGTAAAGTGGGTACTAAGATATCTCCGTGGTACTTTTGGTATGAAGTTGTGTTTTGGATCTGATGAACCTCTACTCGTTGATTATACAGATTCTGACCTAGCTGGAGATATTGATTCAAGAAAATCTACTTCTGGGTACTTAATAACCTTTGTAGGGGGAGCTGTGGCATGGTAATCTAGACTGCAAAAAAGCATAGCATTGTCTACTACAGAGGCAAAATTCCTTGCGGCAACTGAAATATGTGAAGAGTTACTTTGGATGAAGAAATTTGTGATTAAGCTTGGATTAACTCAACATCGGTATGTCTTATTTTGTGATAACCAAAGTGCCATTCACCTTGGTAAGAATCTGACTTTTCATGATAGGTCTAAGCACATTGATACAAGATATCATTGGATTCGAGATGTTGTGGAATCCATGTTGCTTGCGCTCGAGAAAATTCACACTATTGATAATGGCTTTGATATGCTTACAAAAGTCCTTTCAAAAACAAAGTTTGAGACAAGTTGTTCAGTTGCAGGTTTGGAGAATTTCAGCGCATAGTCGGGAGGGGGAGAATTGATGGGTTTTTTTTGGTTCCCTCCTATGTGGACAAACCCATTTTCTTCATCTCTTGTATAAAGCCCATTTGTCAAAGGCCCACTAGGGTATTCTGTGGCATTCTCTCATTTCTTTCAGGGGATATAGAAAGGATGGTTTTCTGCAAAGAGAGGGAGAGGCAGAGAAAAAAGTGCTTGGCTCAAAAGGGTATGGAGCGTGCTCTTAATCAACTGCCAATTTTCTAGTTTTTGTTCACCATTAGATTGGGCTAGTCTTGGTGGCGGTGAGTAACTCTTTGGTTTTTCAATCAAAACGGAGGAGATTGGGTGTAGACAATCAATTTATCTTCAGCGTGTGTCGACATATACGAATCCGGTGATTTCTATCCAAGACCTCTTTCTTTACTTCTAGTCATTGTTTGTGGCTATGAAATTCTGTGGTTATGGATTGTTTGTATGTGCACATTTGTTGAAGACCTTGATCTCATAGTGAAGAGTTACTCTTTGGACCGATTTTGGTCTTGTGGTTTTTTTTTTCCTTCTCATATATAGGAGTTTTTTCACATTAAAAATTTGCTTGTGACTGTGGTGTGTTGTGTTTGCATTATATATATATATAGCTCTTTGTATTTGTTTAGATCAAGATTTTGTTTCAGAAGCAAGAGCTATTGCTACAGATTGATTTTTTACAGAAATTGAACTCCTTCACACTTTAGTGACCCGTGACTAGGTAGGATCTCCCGACATGTTATGGATCAGTTTTTAACTAACCCGGACTTTATTGGGTTAGGCATGGTAGGCTCGGTTACATAGTCCATGCCCACCTCTAGCTAGGAGCTTGTCTTGATTAGCTTTAGAGATTAAAGTGAGCTCATCATGCTCTGGGAAGCTAACCTAAGCTCAACTTAACTCTCCTAATTAGGCCCCAGGCAGCTTAGAGGGGCTAAGGTGTAAGCTTGGTTTTACCATAGAATGCCACTTATATTCATAGCGGGGTGTACGTTCGACGGGGAATTAATGAAGGTAAAGATATGATATTTAAATTTATAAAAAGGTTTAAAATAATAATTTTAAGTCCATGCATTTACTAGATAAATGAAAAGCCGCAAAAGCACTTTTCAACAAATGAATAATGACCAAGGAATTTATTGTGTTTCGATGAGCAAAATAAACCTATGGGGAATTCAGAATATCACTAGCAATGATAATTTCAATCCATCATTTAAATAAGTAGATTTACCTTAGCAGCCCTGGTTCCTAATCCTCTCCAAAGAAAAGGAGCCGTTTTTGTTTTTTTCATGATGGAAACCTTCATCCAAATCATTTCAAGCAATATGCTCCTATATATTCATGCATGTGTTTTAATATCAAGACAAAACTCTGTTTAAACCATCATAGATTCATATTCACACACATAATTAAGACAAAGAATATTATTCCGTAACATACCATTTCATGAGCGTAAGCTTCTTTCTTACACGAAATCTCTTCCGATTTTTAAATAGCCTCACTAGCGTGCGAATTCGAGCCATTCGTTCGTCTTCTCCGAAGAAGAGAGCTTGTTCTTTCTTTTAATTTGTATTCCGTGAGATGAACAAGATTGCATATTAAATAGGATCAGATGACTTCTTTTTGTCTTTTCTGAGTCTTGATCCGTACGTTGGCAAGCAATTCTTGTTAAATGTTAAGGAGTTACAAAGAAACTCAACAAACATCTTTTTATGTATAAAATTCTATCGCATTCCGCGTTTGGACTCTCATACAACTCTTGACCAACTCCTTAGCATTGTTTGTAATCCTGCCTATATTATTTTTTATGTTTAGGGATGATGGGAAAACTCCAAAAACTATTGTGATGGTGTTTTAATTAAGTGATTTAGATATTTAATTTAATGAAAATATTATTTTACATTAATCTAAATTATTTTGCTGACAGAACAAAAACTAAAATTTATTTTTATTTTACATTAGTTTGTCATTCGAAAACCACTTTGTGGAAAGTGAAATATTTTTTATAGTACCCAAGGAATGCATTTCTCAATCAGGGGAATTTTCAGGAGGAAAGTCAGAATCGTATTAACTGACTTAAGTTGACTAGCTCCCTTGCTATTTTCTTAACAGCATATTTCTCGGTTCTTTCATGAATATGTTTGTATGCTTCAAGGAAAATGTTTAACTTGACTTCCGATTATTATTTTCAAGACTCCATTGCATGGATCTACGTTGAAATTTACTCAGTAATTCAAAAGGTTAGAAAATTAAAAAGCAAGTTCAAGGTATTTTCTTATGTGACTAGAGTTTTCCAAGCATTATTCCTCTCTTTTGAATATCGTATGTGTGCTGTCCAAACTCGTTGATCCAATATTTTATTACTTTTGACTTAAATATTTATTAATTTTGTATTATTTTGTAGTCTAATCATCTCAAAACTGATAGGTACTATAATTGCAATCCTCTTAATATTCTCTAAGAGGTGATCCTTTTTAGAATTTTTATTCATGATAAGTTAGTCTGTTTAGGTTTAAAACATTGTATAGAGAAGATCAGACATAGGGCATCTCCACACAATTATATAGTTTGAAAACATATTAAAATATTAATTTAAAACTGTTTCCAATTAGAAATGTACTCAAATCTGTTCCTTTTTTTTATTTTTGTATATAAATTAATATATTTATTTGAAAATTGTTCAAAATCCATTTTTAATTAGAAACTGATTCAATTCCGTTTCAAAATTAGAAACTGAATTGAAACGAATGAACTTTCAGATTTCTAAATTAGAAATGAAGCTATCCATTTTTAAATTAAAAACATATTTTCATTCTATTTCTAATCGGTTTCCAATTAGAACTGGAATAGTTATGTTTCTAAACTTGGTTTCTGATTTTGCAAATTCTTATTGTGATAGATATGATAAGCCTCATTTCCCATTAACCAATTTGATCTTTTGAGTTTATATTAAAAGACCTCAGAGTCCAAGCTACTTCCCTATTTAATGGGGACAAACAATCTCATTAATTAATATAATATTACGTTATTTCTTTAAAGTTTGATTTATCCAAATGCTATGCTTTAAATAGTTAATTTCATCCTTATCAGTACATTAGTGCTATTTTCTAAATAATATCAAATTCATGGCCTACCCTCCATGACAGTTAAGTTTGGGGCACACTTCAAACTTACATACACTTCCGCTTCTTTCCAGCAATGCCTAATTAATAAATAGATTGTTATTAATTGATATTACAAAATGATTATTACTTATGCATTTGACTGTTTAATTAAATTAAGATGATTTCAAGCTCTAAAATTTCAATTGCTGTAGAGCAGATTATTATGAGATTTAACATTGATTAATATAACTAAAGATATTTTAATGAACACAATACTTTATATTTAATTTATATTAATTTAATTTAAGAGTCAAAGAAAATACTTTAAACATAAGTGATAATTATATTATATTTATTGATTAAATATTTAAAAACATTTGTTATATTCCCAATTTTCTCTTTAGATGGATGGCATTTACACATATTATTTATCATTTGGCATAAGGGTGTTTTATGGATTAATGAAATTAAAATAGGGAATAAATGACATCAAACAAATGAAACCAAATCTCATATTATTCTCTCATTTAATTACTATTATTTAAAATTACTATGGATTATATACCAGATCAATACTTGATCATTAACATTTTCATTTGCATCGTGCGGTGTTTAATCTAACATGGTCCATCACAAGATTGGCTGTGCTTGGCATGACCCGATGCTACACTTGGGGGCCATGTTAGGCAAAATAAGTGCTAGAACAAATAAAATGCTCACTATATTAATCTCCATAGGATATGTAGATGTATAAGGATATAAAGATAATCACCACTATATAAGAAAATAATCAATCTAAGAGATCTTATACCAATTATAAAATATCATATACATATTTGGGAGATATGGAAGATCCATGAATATTCTCTAATAAAGAAAAAAATTAATCTACGAGATCTTATGCCAATTGTAAAATATCATGTGCATATTTGGGAGGTATGGAAAATCTCATGGATATTCTCTAATGTGCCCCCGCAAGCTAAAGTCCGAGAACGACTCGTAGTTTGGACCAAAGAGACTCAAACCGAGACTTGGCTAACAATTTAGTCATAATATCCGCGAGTTGATCTTGAGTGGTGATGAATTGAACTTGAAGGCCGCGACGAGCTACCTTGTCACGAGCAAAGTGAAAATCAATCTCAATATGTTTCTTCGAGCATAGAACATAGGGTTTGTTGAGAGGTAGGTGGCACCAAGGTTATCATACCAAAAGATTAGAGGAGATGAGAGAGGTAGGACTAGCTCGGAGAAAAAGGACTGCAGCCACTTGAGCTCAGCAGAGGTATTTGTAAGCCTCCTGTGGACTTGCAATCGAGAACTCCATGAGATAAGGTTATTTCCTAAGAAAATTGTGAAGTCTCCTGTGGACTTGCAATTATCAGGACAATCAACCCAATCCGCATCATAAAATGCTTAAAGATGGTGGATAGAACCATGGTTAAAAAATAAACCATGACTAGTTCCCTTGAGATATCGAAGGATGCGCTTCACCGTATACCAACGGGTCTCTGTGAGTTGATGCATGAATTAGCTATTTACTAAGAAAGAGAGATCAGGGCAAGTAAGAGTTACATATTGTAGGGCACCCACAACCTGATGATACGTGATTGGATCAGAGAACAAAGGACCAGGAAGTTTGGTGAGAGGTATGGATGTGGAAAGAGGAGTGGTAACTGGTTTAGCATCAGCAAGGTCGGCTTCCTGAAGTAGATAAGAGATATACTTCTGTTGGAAGAGTATAATTCCTGATGAGTGAGGAATGACTGCAATGCCCATAAAGTAGTGCAAGGCACCGAGATTTTTGAGGGAAAACTCAGTGGAGAGAGCACCAATGAGATGAGAAATAGACCCTGGATTAGTATCTTTGACAATGATACCAACCACATATATAAGAACATAAATGTTAGTACCATCCTTGGAGTAGAAGAATAGATAGGAATCAGTCTTGGATCCGACAAATCCATGGCTGATAAGTTCCTGAGAGAGACGATGAAACCAAGCCCTGGGAGCCTGCTTGAGGCCATATAGGGAGCGATGTAGGAGGCATACATGGTTTGTATGAGACAAGTCAATGAAATAAGTGGTTGAGACATGTAGACTATTTCTGTGAGATTACCATGTAAGAAGGTGTTATGAACATCAAGTTGCCGGATTGACCATCCATAGGAGATAGCAAGGGTAAGGATGGTTCGGATGGTCGTATGTTTCACTACCTGGTTGAAAGTCTCATCGTAGTCCACTCCTGGCTATTAGTGGAATCCCTTAGCAACTAACCGAGCCTTGCATCTCTCAATAGATCCATCGGTATGCCTCTTAATCTTCGACACCCACTTAGAGTCAACCACCTTCATAGAGACATGCATTGGGACAAGAGGCCAAGTGTCATACCTTAATAGCGCATTAAACTTGTCAGCTATGGTCTGACCGCCACTGTGGATCTTTATTAGCCATAGTGAACTATGTTGGTTCAATGGGAGAGATAGTGTCAATGGTACACAATGCAACCAAGGGCGAAAAGGGAACCTTTGGTTTTGGATTTGAATGTAAGTGCATTGGATGAGTCCGAGAGCCTGGAAAGGGGGTGTATTGTGCCGATGAGATATTTAAGGAGTTGGTGGAACTAGTTGGAATAAGAGATAAGGAAGAAGAGACACTCTCGGGTTGCTCGTTAAGGAAATTGTCGACAGGCGAGGAAGATGAAGATGAGGGGGTTGGGAGAGAAGGATTCATCTTTGGCTGTGTAAGAGGTATCAGAAATAGGGTAGGTGGTGGTTGACACACCCTTGCGTGTGTACTCCGCAAGTGCACGGGTGTCGAAGTAATAAAGTACCCAAACGGGTGGGTAGTCGAATCCACAGGGAGTAGACGTAAGAACAATCACACTTTGTTAAGTAATCAAAGATAAACCAATTGTTGTTAAAAGAAAATAAAATCAGAATGTAGTAGAAACAAAGTGCTGAAAATGAGAGCTAGGTCGGAGAAATAGATCAATAAGAAGATGGGGTACTCGGACAATGCTCCCCCTAGAATCCTTGTTTCAAGTGCAAGACTTCAAGTACTCTTATTCAATAGAGATTTCAAGAGTCGTGGAATCCAAAGATACAAGGTCCCAAATCTAAGGTCAACCTTGACTAGTCCCCTACGAGATCCCGGCGGAGAGAAGACTCTCGACGCCTCACACCACGTATGACTGCGCTATGCTCTAGGGATTCCAAGTGGTAAACCCTATTCCCAACTATAGATCAATCCCTTTGGTCCATGCGAAAGATCCCTAATCACAAATAAGTCCCGGCGGAAAGGCCTCTCTCAACGCCTAACTCTCTTTGAGATCGAAGGTAATACTTGGAATAAGAAGGTAGGGAAAACCACACCGGAGGGGAAAGGGGACGTGTCGCTACCTCTCAACTCACCCTCTCAACCCCCTCCAATCTTGATTAATCTAATCCTAATGGTGATGGTCACTCGTCAAAAGGATGATTGGATTAGCCCTCAACCCTAGTGTCACTCTAAGGGAGAAACAATTAAGCAAACAAGATTGAAACTCAAATTCAAACTCAAATTGAATAAAAGCATTAAAGTCAATGAAACATAGGAAATCTAGGGTTTACAAGTCCAAGTACCCACTAGGGGTTTAGCTCTCCATGGAGCAATACAAGTTCATCAAAATAAATGAAGATAAGTGCAAGAAATCCATAAAGAAAACCCCCTTAAGCTTCGTGTTGATAGACAATGGGAACTTCTCCTTCTTCTTCAAAGAATCCCTTCCTCCAAGCCTAAGGCACACCTTGCCGAATCGAGTCGTCGAAGGCTCCCCCAATGGCTCTCCTTGGAAGGGAATGATGATGAAACCGGTGAAGAAGCGCCCCCAAAGTGTAGCAAGAACCTCCTGAACCCTAGCCGTCACCTCCCTCCAAAGTTAGAAGATGATGCCCTGGATAACGCTTCAGAACGGCTTTATAATTGGCCATCTCGAGGATCCACATGGGCGTGTGGATAGTCCACACGGCCGTGTGGAAATTCCACACGCCCGTGTGGAAATTCCACACCCCCATGTGGATTTCCTGCCTTGTGAAATCTTCATACTAATCCTCGATTTCGCCCGTTTCTTCTCCTAAGGTCACATGGACGGACACACGCCCATGTGAAAGGTCAAGTGGCATTTCTTGATGATGGGAAACCTTGGAGAGCTTTTGAAATCTTTGAACCAATCGGAACGAGCGAGCATGACTGCCTTCGTGTCCTTCTACAAGAATTGTCTTGAAGCCTTTAGAAGTTGGCACATACCCCCTCGTTTGAACCCGATTTGTGTCTTGAACTTCGTATTTGCACAAAAGAGCTCCACATGGCACCATTATGACCTCATCTTGCTTTTCTTCGCATAAACATTTTTCACAACCCTAATTGCACGAAAGAACACAGAAACACACGAAATGAGAAATATAACCTGAAAAATGTGATGCTCATGCAGGGAAAAACATCTCAAATTATATGTACATGCAAGCACTTATCAAACTCCCCCACACTTAAGCTTTTGCTTGTCCTCAAGCAAAATTTATACAATAAAATCCACAAGTAGAGTGATAGAAGTGCTTAGCCTTAAGTTCACCAAAAAGTATGTAAGGAGAGCATTCTTAAACAAAGGAAAAATTTGTAACATAGAAAGATAAAAACCAATGCTCTAGGAAAAACACGAAGCACAAAGAAAATAGAATCTGACTGCGTGTGTGTGTATGCATACTCGTGCCAACCCTAAGTTTACTCTTAAAAGTTCTTATTGAAAAGGGCTTATTTAAGGACAAAAGTAGGTAGTAGCTGCACACAACCTCGAAGGTAGCCATTTCCCAAGATGCCTCCTGGGCGGCTTTCACACTTTGAGGTGGTAGCTCTTTCCACCTGGGAGTGTTAGCTTTCACACAGCCTATTAGATAGCTCTTTCTCTCCTTAGGGCATAGCTAGTATCCGACTTATGAGAGTAGCTGCATACAACATAGGTGGTAGCTCTTTCCACTCCGAAAACAAGTAAACAAATAAGGCATTCTTCCTTTGTTTTCTTCATTTTTTTTTTTTTTTTTCAAAATAAAGAAAACTAATGTCCTTTTGGCATTGAACTAGAGTTATCAGGGTTAACAGAGCAAGAAAGGTGTAAGTAATGCAATCAGACAAAAAATTTCTAAGTTTTTCGAGTAAACTAGAGCATGAGTACAAACGATGTTTAAAATTCTCCTAAATTCAAGACTGCAATCCTTGTCTTTTAAGGTGAACTATCATTGGCTAGATAAGCATATGAGTGATGAGCATACATACATAGAGAACGTGTGCAACGTGAACTCCCCCCCACACTTAAGATGTACAATGGCCTCATTGTACGCATGCAAGCATACAAAAACAGAATATAAATAAAACATGAGGGCGTGGGGATTAAAAACAACACTCCCCTGATCTCCGAGTGTGGTAGTTGAATGGAGGTGTGAAGGTGGGAAGTGGAGTTGCGTAGGGTTGTGAAGCTCACACGGCCGTGTGGAAATTCCACACGGCCGTGCCTATGACCATCTCTCAAAACCAAGTTGACAAGTCTATCTGCACATCACAAAAGGGGTTCAGTGGATTTCAACAAAAGCTACGATTAAAAGAGTACAAAAATTAAACAAGCCAAACACAAACTCAACAAAGAACATGAAAAGAAAGCAGTAAGATAACTCTCAGAAGGTGTAACCTTTCTGAGTACACAAAGACTCAACACAAAAGAAAGTACAAGGGAATAAAAAGAAAGAATGAAAGACGCATCAAGCGTCGGCATCTCTGTCTTCTTTGGGGGGATCTTTGGGGAGGCGTAGGGTGCTCGGGGTGTGGACGGCGGAGTGGAATCGCTACCTCTCGCCATCAACGGGTGGAGTGAAGTGATGCGCGTCATCATCTCCGAGTGGTACTCGGCCATGCGAGCGAGAACCTCGGTGTGGTTCGCTGCTCGAGTCACCCGCATGGCGGCGAGATCGGTCCGGAGGGTCCCCACAGCAGCCTCAAGTCTGTCTATGCGCTCCCGTGCCGGGGGAGATGCGGGTGCGACACCGGTGGCACCTCCTCGTCTGTCGGGGTGTCCTCCGCCTCCATGGGTGCGGGTTGTGATGATGGCCCCCGCCCGGGTCTCCTCCGAGTCTTCGTCTTCGTCCTCGAGACTCATCGGACTCATCCGGGAATGGAACAAGCAAGTACGTACCTGCCGGGGGCGGCCCTCTTCACCATGCCCATCATACGCAAGGTATCGAGGCCAAGTGGGGAAGGAACAATAACCTTGTCAGCTCCCCGAACAGCATCAATCAGTCCCATTCCTCGGATGAGTCGGGTGATGTAGGGACCAGAGAAAAGAACTCCTATCCGCGCGTACTGTCCCTGGTGCCTCAGAAAATCAGCTAGCACGTAACCCAGGTGCAGGGGCAGGCTTTGGACCATAGAGTACAAATAGAGGAGGTCCAGCCGCCCCAATACACCGGTGCTGTCTCCCCGCCCAGTAATAGACCTGCTCAGGATGGCATGAATGTACCTGTGGGCGGGGCGGAGGAGCAAAGACGCCTTGGTCAACCCGGGCTCGTACTGTATATCTCCACACAGCATCCGGCAAACCCGGCTTGGAGTGACACGGAAAGGATAGTCGAATGGCAGCTGCGCGTACTCCTCCGTGTGGATGAAGTCTCGATCGTACAGGCCGAGGGCGACAGCAAAATCTGTCAAGCTCATGCTGTGATACTGCCCAAAGATGCGGAATCGAACTGTGTCCGGTCGGTGGTAGTCGGTGTGGGAGCGATCAAACTCAAATGTCGCGAGGACTTCGAAAGTGTGATCGCGAGTGGCTGGGTCTTTGATGCACAATAGTCGCTCCCACCCACCCACAGCAATAAGCTCACGGACCTCATCCGCCAACTCGGCTGCACGCGCATGTTCTATTGCCTCCAAAGCTTGCAAGTCGGGAATGCGTGTCTGGCCAAACTTTAGCTTTGAGAGTCGATCAAACCGTGCTTGATGTTCGGGCACGGCGAACTCGAATGGTGCGGGCGAGAGATCACGGGACTCCCGGACCTCACGGGCCTCACGAGGGCGCTTATGAGCGAGTTTCTTCGTTCTTGGGGCCATTCCTGTGCATAAGAAAGGTAAGGAAGTTAATTCAGAGCTTAAAATAGGTTCACAGGATTCCACATGGCCGTGTGGAATTTCCACGCGGCCGTGTGTCTCCTCTAGTTACCCAAAAACAAAGAAACAGCCAATACACACGGCCGTGTGGAATTTCCACACGGCCGTGTGTCTCCTCTGGAATTCAGAGGGGGCACCCCGATAATCCACACGGCCGTGTGGAATTTCCACACGGCCGTGTGGATCTTCGACCATGGCTAAAGCACCATGGTGAATCCACACAACTTAATACAATCATCCACACATTTGAGCACAAGTGTTTTAAGCAATAATCTAAGTATTAAACACGAAAATAGCATGCAAAAACACAAGATTCAACATCCACAACAACTAATGAAGGTTTCATGGCAAGAAGAGAGGAAGAAGGCTTACCGGAGAAGATGAGTCCGCTCTAACAATGTAGTAACGAGTAAGGCCTACAAATCCCTTAAATAAGCGAGAGAATGGAAGGAGAAGAGCAACCGTCACGACCTTTGAAGAGGAGGCGTTTGAAGGTGAAGGGTTGCTTGGGGGAGTTATAAAGAGAAAGGCCCCTTTTCATGTTTAAGTACCCCACACGGCCGTGTGGCAATTCCACACGGCCATGTGGATTCTCTGTATGGCCTTATAAAACTCCCCGAAATTCCACACGGCCGTGTGTAATTTCCACACGGCCGTGGGGATTCTCTGTATTGTGAAGATTTGTACTAAATAAATCCACATGGCCGTGTGGAATTTCCACACGGCCGTGGGGATTCTCTGGATGAGAAAATTCCTTCACAATTTCATCCACACGGCCATGTGGAAATTCCACATGGCCGTGTGCTTCCATTCTTCAACTCAAAAATAGTCCACACTCTGCAGAAATTAATGAAAACACATGGAACGACTGCAGAAGTTAAAAACTAAGACGTTTACGATTTAAAATCTCGCAAAATTCACAGGAATACCACCTAACTTGCCATAAATGATGAACACATAGAAATGCACTACCAGCAATAAATCCACACACTACAAACTAAACAAAAAAAAAAAAAATGCAGAAATAAAACTAACTACAACACAAGCAAAGAGTTCTAAAAATTGGGTTGCCTCCCAATAAGCGCTTGTTTTACGTCACTAGCTTGACGTACCTGCCTCTCTAGACTCAAGGGGGTTGATGCAACAAAAATACCTCTGCACCTTCAGCACTAACCTCACCACCAAAATATGGCTTCAGACGATGCCCGTTTACCTTGAAAGTACCTCTATCTGGGTGAGTGATTTCAATTGCCCCCTGCGGTGATACTTGAGTTACGGTGTATGGCCCAAACCACCTGGATTTTAACTTTCCGGGGAACAGTTTGAGTCGTGAGTTAAATAACAAAACTTCATCCCCCACCTTGAACTCTTTCGGAGTTTTGATATGCTTATCATGCCACTTGCGTATCCTTTCCTTGTAGATTCGGGCATTTTCGTATGCTTTCAGTCTCCATTCATCAAGCTCATTGATCTGGTGCTTCCGTTGTTCCCCAGCTCGAGAAAGGTCAAAATTCATTGTCTTGAGTGCCCAATAAGCTCGGTGTTCTAATTCAACCGGAAGATGACACGATTTCCCATAGACCAGATTGTAGGGTGTAGTTCCAATAGGAGTTTTATATGCAGTCCGGTAAGCCCATAACGTGTCATCCAACCGTTCCGACCAATCTCTTTTCCCATGTTCTACCGACTTGGTCAAGATCCTCTTCAGTTCCCTGTTAGTAACCTCCACTTGGCCACTTGTCTGCGGATGATACGGGGTAGCAAGACGATGGTGCACTCCGTATCGCTTTAACACTTTTTCAAACTGACTATTACAGAAATGTGTTCCTCTATCACTAATAATGATCCTAGGTGTTCCAAATCGGGAGAAAAGCTTCTTGAGAAATTTAACTACAGTCCTCGCATCGTTTGTAGGTAATGCCTGAGCTTCCACCCACTTAGATACATAAATCCACTGCTACAAGAATATATTTGTTCCCATTGGAGCCTGGGAATGGTCCCATGAAATCAATTCCCCACACATCAAAGACCTCACAGAATTGAATAGGATTTTGTGGCATCTCATCACGCCG
Source organism: Dioscorea dumetorum (assembly GCA_902712375.1). NCBI lineage: Eukaryota > Viridiplantae > Streptophyta > Magnoliopsida > Dioscoreales > Dioscoreaceae > Dioscorea > Dioscorea dumetorum. The sequence goes on along the minus strand of CACTHL010000128.1, from coordinate 8,569,942 downwards.
AGAGAGGTTCCCTGTCCGTTGGCAATTGTCACAACGAAGAACATACTGATGAGCGTCCTGAAATAGTGTTGGCCAATAGAATCCTGCAGCAAGCACCTTTTCGGCTGTTCTACCAGAAGCATAGTGACCCCCGGTTGGGCCTGAATGACAGTGTGTTAAAATATTCCAGCCTTCTTCCCGAGAGACACAGCGTCGGATTACATGATCTGCACAAATCCGGAACAGAAAGGGGTCATCCCAAAAATAGTTCTTTAAGTCACTGAAAAACTTTTTCTTTTGCTGAAAAGTAAGACCCTGCTTAAGAACCTTTCCCGACAAATAGTTGGCAAAATCCGCAAACCAAGGTGCTTCCTCTTCTGCCGATCCGCCACGAATTATGTATAAGTGCTCTTCTGGGAATGAGTCGTTAATCGCCGGCTTTGATGCCTTGTAACCCTCACAACCTTCTAACCTAGAGAGGTGATCAGCAGCTACATTTTCCACGCCCCTTTTGTCCTTGATTTCCATGTCAAACTCTTGTAGAAGAAGAACCCAACGGATCAACCTCGGTTTGGCATCAGACTTGCTCATGAGATAACGCAAGGCGGAATGATCTCGTGAAGACAAGTGACTCGGGATAAGATCGATATGGCCTGAACTTATCAAATGCGTAAACCACTGCTAGCAACTCTTTTTCTGTAGTAGTATAATTTTCTTGTGCGCTTGTGAGTGTTTTACTCGCATAATAGATGGGCTGAAAATGTTTGTTCTTCCTCTGCCCTAGCACTGCCCCAATTGCATAATCACTGGCGTCGCACATGAGCTCAAAAGGAGCGTTCCAATCTGGTGTAATCAAAATTGGTGCTTGAGTCAACTTCTCCTTCAGCAGGTTAAATGCAGCTAAACATTCGTCCCCGAACTCAAAAGATGCATCTTTTTCAAGAAGTTTTGTTAAAGCTTGAGAGATTTTTGAAAAATCTTTAATGAATCGCCGATAGAAACCTGCATGCCCAAGAAAGCTGCGAATTCCTTTCACATTAGTTGGCGGGGGAAGTTTCTCGATCACCTCAATTTTCGCCTTGTCCACCTCCATCCCATCTTTGGAAATTTTATGCCCTAAAACTATTCCTTCCTGGACCATGAAGTGGCATTTCTCCCAGTTCAACGCCAAATTGGTTTCTTCACATCTCTTGAGGACCCTTTCCAGATTCTGCAGACAGCTATCAAACGAGTCCCCGAAAACCGAAAAATCATCCATAAATACTTCCATGATGTCTTCCAAAAGATCGTCAAATATAGCAGTCATGCATCGTTTAAAAGTGGCTGGAGCATTACACAGCCCGAAAGGCATCCTTCGGTATGCGAAAGTCCCGTAGGGACAAGTGAATGTAGTTTTTTCTTGATCCTCGGGTGCAATGGGGATTTGAAAATATCCCGACATACTGTCAAGGAAGCAGTAGAAATTATGCCGAGCTAACCTTTCCAACATCTGGTCAATGAATGGTAACGGAAAATGATCCTTTCGAGTCGCGTCATTTAGCCTTCTGTAATCAATGCATACTCTCCACCCTGTGACTGTTCTGGTTGGGATTAACTCATTACGTTCATTCTTCACTACAGTCATTCCTCCTTTCTTAGGGACCACCTGAGTAGGACTCACCAACGCACTGTCAGAGATCGGATAAATGATACCTGCATCCAAAAGTTTAACTACCTCTGCCTTCACCACCTCCTTCATGTTTGGGTTCAAACGACGTTGAGGCTGGATCACTGACTTATAATTATCCTCCATCAATATTTTATGAGTGCAGAATGACGGATTTATACCTTTAATATCAGAAATTTTCCAAGCAATGGCAGTCTTATGCTTCTTCAACATATTCACTAATTTATCCTTTTGAGACACGGATAATCCCGAAGATATAATGACCGGGAGTTTTGATCCTTCACCTAAGAATGCATATTCCAAGTGTTCTGGTAGTGTTTTAAGCTCAAGATCAGGTGGGTCTTCAATGGATGGTTGTAACCTCTTCCCCTTCTGTCTATCAATTTCCTCAAAATGTTCAGATTCTTCTTCTGAGATTTCCTCTAAGCTCCCTTCTTGGGTGTGTGTGTCTTGTTGGGTTTTGAGATTTTCTATGTCTCCCACCCCACTTTCTTTGTAGGTTTCATTGGTGACACCAAAAGAAAAAATTTCTTGCTCTTCGCCTTTATTAGAAGAATCAAATCGATTAAGGGTTTCTTCTAAACTTTCCTCTACTTCTCCCTTTATACATCCCCGTGTTGCTTCTTCAAATTGAGTGAGTACTCTGAATAAATCGCAATCTTGTCCCTCAGTAACTCTATCTATATCCAGGTTAACCTTTCTCACACAATAGTTTGTTTCAGCTGAATTTCGTAAGTAACTATGTGGAGATGATTCCTTGGTGAACCAATTCATTTTCTGCTCAACGTCCCTCACCATTCCGGTTATCTTCTCAAACAGTTCTGCTTCATCGATCATGATTCCTACAGGATTGAAAAAGAGCAACAACCTTAGAATAGCGGAGAATGAAGAAAATTGATTATGTATAAGGAAATAAAGATTAGAATAATGGAAGTAAAAGAAGTGTGCAATAGAATGTACGAAAAATGACTAGCGAAACAAAGTGTAAAAATTCCTAAAACGCCTAACTCCCCGGCAACGGCGCCAAAAACTTGATACACCCTTGCGTGTGTACTCCGCAAGTGCACGGGTGTCGAAGTAATAAAGTACCCAAACGGGTGGGTAGTCGAATCCACAGGGAGTAGACGTAAGAACAATCACACTTTGTTAAGTAATCAAAGATAAACCAATTGTTGTTAAAAGAAAATAAAATCAGAATGTAGTAGAAACAAAGTGCTGAAAATGAGAGCTAGGTCGGAGAAATAGATCAATAAGAAGATGGGGTACTCGGACAATGCTCCCCCTAGAATCCTTGTTTCAAGTGCAAGACTTCAAGTACTCTTATTCAATAGAGATTTCAAGAGTCGTGGAATCCAAAGATACAAGGTCCCAAATCTAAGGTCAACCTTGACTAGTCCCCTACGAGATCCCGGCGGAGAGAAGACTCTCGACGCCTCACACCACGTATGACTGCGCTATGCTCTAGGGATTCCAAGTGGTAAACCCTATTCCCAACTATAGATCAATCCCTTTGGTCCAGGCGAAAGATCCCTAATCACAAATAAGTCCCGGCGGAAAGGCCTCTCTCAACGCCTAACTCTCTTTGAGATCGAAGGTAATACTTGGAATAAGAAGGTAGGGAAAACCACACCGGAGGGGAAAGGGGACGTGTCGCTACCTCTCAACTCACCCTCTCAACCCCCTCCAATCTTGATTAATCTAATCCTAATGGTGATGGTCACTCGTCAAAAGGATGATTGGATTAGCCCTCAACCCTAGTGTCACTCTAAGGGAGAAACAATTAAGCAAACAAGATTGAAACTCAAATTCAAACTCAAATTGAATAAAAGCATTAAAGTCAATGAAACATAGGAAATCTAGGGTTTACAAGTCCAAGTACCCACTAGGGGTTTAGCTCTCCATGGAGCAATACAAGTTCATCAAAATAAATGAAGATAAGTGCAAGAAATCCATAAAGAAAACCCCCTTAAGCTTCGTGTTGATAGACAATGGGAACTTCTCCTTCTTCTTCAAAGAATCCCTTCCTCCAAGCCTAAGGCACACCTTGCCGAATCGAGTCGTCGAAGGCTCCCCCAATGGCTCTCCTTGGAAGGGAATGATGATGAAACCGGTGAAGAAGCGCCCCCAAAGTGTAGCAAGAACCTCCTGAACCCTAGCCGTCACCTCCCTCCAAAGTTAGAAGATGATGCCCTGGATAACGCTTCAGAACGGCTTTATAATTGGCCATCTCGAGGATCCACACGGGCGTGTGGATAGTCCACACGGCCGTGTGGAATTTCCACACGGCCGTGTGGACTATCCACACGAATTCCACACGGCCGTGTGGAAATTCCACACGCCCATGTGGATTTCCTGCCTTGTGAAATCTTCATACTAATCCTCGATTTCGCCCGTTTCTTCTCCTGAGGTCACATGGACGGACACACGCCCATGTGAAAGGTCAAGTGGCATTTCTTGATGATGGGAAACCTTGGAGAGCTTTTGAAATCTTTGAACCAATCGGAACGAGCGAGCATGACTGCCTTCGTGTCCTTCTACAAGAATTGTCTTGAAGCCTTTAGAAGTTGGCACATACCCCCTCGTTTGAACCCGATTTGTGTCTTGAACTTCGTATTTGCACAAAAGAGCTCCACATGGCACCATTATGACCTAATCTTGCTTTTCTTCGCATAAACCTTTTTCACAACCCTAATTGCACGAAAGAACACAGAAACACACGAAATGAGAAATATAACCTGAAAAATGTGATGCTCATGCAGGGAAAAACATCTCAAATTATATGTACATGCAAGCACTTATCAGTGGTCCAACAAAGAAATGTGAAGTAGAATAGGTAGAAGAAGAGAGTGGTGGAGAGAGTTGGGATTCAGAAAAAGGAATACGTAGCCCATCAAACCGAACATGCCTAGCAATATAAGTTTTGTTGGTGGTAAGGTTGAGACACTGATATCCGTGATGTTTAGGGCTATAACCAAGGAAGACACATTTTGAGGATTAAATTTTTAGTAGGTCACTGAAGTTTGGACTTATTTCATTAAGGTCACCAAGTTTTAATTTGCATCAAAAAGGTTACTAACATTCGATTTTGTTTGTCCGGCAGGTCACCCGCGAGTGACTATATTCATTCAGCTGACGTGGCGACCGGAAAAAACACAGTCAGTCTCACTGTGCCACGTAACCAGCTGACGTGGCAACCAGAAAATAGAATTAAATTTTTGGTAGGTTACTGAGGTTTCAACTTGTTTCATTAAGGTTAACCGGTTTCATTTGTATCAAAACGGTTACTACAATTTGATTTTGTTTCTCTGGCTGGTGACCCGCAAGTAACCACATTCATCCTACTGACATGTCTACTGGAAAACACACAGTCACCTTGATGATGTCACGTCACCAGAATACTATATCAGCATTTGTCCTCGTCACCAGGTGCCATATCAGCATTTGTCCACGTCACCTTGTGGGCAAAAAATTATATTACGTGGGCAAATGCTGATGTTGCATCCTGGTGACATGATCACATCAGGCTAACTGTGTTTTTTTCGGTCGACACGTCAGCAAGATGGATGTGGTTACTTGCGGGTCACCTGCCGAAGAAACAAAATCAAATTGTAGTAACCGTTTTGATACAAATTGAAATTTGGTAACCTTAACGAAACAAGTCCAAACCTCAGTAACCTACCAAAAATATAATTTTTTTTTCCGGTCGCCACGTCAGCTGAATGAATGTGGTCACTCGCGGGTGACCTGCCGGAGAAACAAAATCGAATGTTAGTAATTTTTTTGATACAAATTGAAACTTGGTGACCTTAATGAAATAAGTCTAAACTTCAGTGACCTACCAAACATTTAATCCCACATTTTGATGATCGATACTCAATTTTGTGAGAATTATAGGGATGAAGATATGGAAAACAAAGGCATGCAAATACTTTGAGAGGAGATAGTCTGATGGTTTCTTAGAAGACATTGAAAGGGAGTGATGCCAAAGGAAACCAGAGATGGCATACAATTTATGAGATAGACTGTTGTCTGAAAGGCAAAATGGCATAAAGTTTTAGGAGAAGAAAATGAGCAAGGAGTGTGAGTTCCATCTCAACAATTTGACGGTGGCACCACTCAACAAGTCCATTTTATTCATGGGGTTGGGATAAGATACCTGATGACTAATGCCCATTTTGGAAAGGAATGGTGTTAATTTTTGAAATTCTCTGCCCCAATCAATTTGGATGGATTTTAGTTTTATGTTAAACTGGTATTCAGCCATACTAAGAAATAACAGAAAAATAGTCAAAACATCAGACTTTTGAGAGACAGAGAGAGAGAGAGAGAGAGAGAGAGAGGATAAAACTAGATATATTTGGAAAAACTCTCAACAAAAATTACAAAATAACGATGGCCATTGGATGACATAGTAGGGGAAGGACCTCAAACGTCACTAAATATTAAATCCAATGGAGATGAATTAGAACTAGAACTAGAACTAATAGAAAGAGATAAGTTACACAGTTTACCAAGTTGACAAGAAGTACAACGAGATTGTTTTAGTGAAGAATGATTGTGGAAGTTTGACTTTCTCTTCTTCTCTTGTGCTTTAATTCTTGAGTAAAACTTTGTGTGCATGCATTTGTCGAGTATTCTTTCGTGTTAGAACCTTAGTTATGGTCCTTTTTAGAGAGAAGAGGAGGGGGGAAAACCCTTGGGAATGGGCAAACAAGGCCGGGGACTTGCGGCACTTGGTGTGCCGCAAGACCCCCAAAAACAGGAGGCCTTGTGGCCTCTCTTGCGCCCGCAAGGGAGCCCGAGAGGATGCCCGCGAACCATGGCCTATAAATACCCCTTTTGAATCTTCTAGGGGCTTCATTAGACTTCTTTTCCCACCCTTTTCCCTTCTTTTTGAATCCTTATTCCCTTCTCTCTTAGATCATCATCCTTGGACTCCAAGAAAGAAGAGAGATGGTGATATCTTCTCCTCCTCCATTGGTGAAGGATTCTTCTAGATCTAGGTGATTCTTGAAGGTGAGTTCCTTCCTCTTCAATTTCTTGTTCTTGATGCCAATTCTCTTTTGATCTATGAATGGGAAGCATAGATCTATTATAGATCTAAAGTTTAGAAGGAATTAGGGCTATGATTTCTTGTTTTGGTGAAGAATGAGGGAGATCCTTCATCTCTAAACCTATAATTTTTGTAGATTTGAACCCAACTAGAATCTTCTTGATTTTCTTGTGATCTTGAGGGTTGTGAGGCTTTCATCTTTTTTAACTCTTCTAGTTAGAGTGTTAGCAAACCCTAGAAGCAATGAGATCTCATTTTGATTATTTTTTCCTCTTGTTACTTGATTGGGTTTTTGTGTTTGATTCTTAATTTTTCTTGGATGTTTAATGGCATCTAGGAGGTGGATCTTCAAGCAAGGGTAAAGGGCGAGTAGGTGATTGACCCGGAGGGTTTGATCTCGCCAAGTTTGTGAGTGGGAATCGATTAATTAATGAGCTATGATCATGCATGCTTGTTTGAATACCCAATAACGCATGTTTTTGAATGATGATTTTTCTTGTTTTTGAAGACTCTTGAAATAATTCCTATGAAACTTAGAAATCATGATGATTTATGATTTGGATTATTTCTTTATTGTTGTTAAAATATTATTCATAATTCTTGTGGGTTGGAAACCCTATGATTTGAAATATATGTTTTCAAGATTTGTGTCCTTAGAGGTTTGATGATTCTTGATATAAAGATCCAAAAAAGCTGATGTGAATCAAAATGAATTTCTTATGATGATACTATATTTGGTACATATTTTCAAAGAATTGTTCTTGTTTTAAGAACCCAAGAAGGGCCTTTGTGAATCAAAAAGAAATTCTTTGTGTTGATGCCATTTTGAAGTATAATTTCAATGAATACCCTTATATAATGTTCTTGATGAAAATCATATCATTGATGAAGTTTTACTCGAGTATTCACTCTTGGATTGAGAGTTTCATTTTTGAGAACTTATGATCTCTTGATGAGATATATGTTATCATATTGATGTTTACATGTGAGTCTACGGGCCGGATTGGTATCCTAATGTTTGATGGTGACATGGGAGAATCCCCGGTATCTACTGCAGTAGTGAGTCTCCACGGACCGACCTAGTTGGGGTGGTGATGAGCGTATTTCATATAGATATATTTTCCATTGTATACCATTGTTTCATGAGTATTCTGACATTAATTCTCCCATTTCAGTAATATTTGAGGTATTTTTAGTTTTCTATGCAGATATTGAAACCCCGAAGCAGGAAGGAATAATTTCGAGCGATTTTGTTAGCTAAGGGACTTAGGAGAAACCTCACCAAGCTAAACACGGCCTCAACTAGCCCGTGTCAAAAGGCGGTCACTTCACAGAAGAATCCAGCCAAAGTCAACATGGCCTTGGGTCACTAAGCACGATCGTGCAACTCGCATCATAGCCGTAACACACCCGTGTTGAACCCCGTGCAGATTACAGGCAGTTGTACTTTAAGAGTTTTCATTTGGTAGTAACCTGTATGACTTAGAACATGGCCTAACCACGGCTGTGTTCACATCGCGAGAGTGTTAAAACACCCTGAAACTTAGGGTTTAGGGGACTTTTTGGAGGGAGGAAAAGAGGAAAAGAAAGGGGGAAGCCAATATAGCCTTCGGAACCATTGGAGAGGGAACAAAGCATGAATTGTAGGCCGATCGGAAGGAGAAGATCCATCGATATCAGAACCTCGGAAGACAACAAGGATGGAAGCAAATAGGGAGTCTTCGATTTTTGTTGTATTTGCTTCTTCAGTTATTTCTTTGTTGTTTGAATCTATGAGGGGCTAAACCCTTCTTGGAAGCCTTGGGTTGGGAACTGTGTGTATTTTTGAATTTGGATTTTCTATTCCAGCATTTATGAATGTATTTATTTCTCTTGTTAAATCTTTGGTTGTTGGCTTCACTGATGGTTGTTGAGTGTGTTGATTACCTTGAGATCTTGATTGTGAGTAGGCTTGCATATCTCCTCGATTGATGCAAGAAGTTAGAACTCAACTTAGGGTTTCAATTACACCACATGTATCCTCCACATAGCACAACAAGATTCTTGAATTAAGGTTTCTGAGAGACACTTCAGATAAATGCTGTGAGAATTCAAGTTAGGTAGCACCAAGTGATCAACCCGGGGCCCCATCTTTTCCATTGAGAAATCCCAAATCTATCCCTCTAGTATGATTCCTCCTCCCTTACATTCTTGCTTTCTCAAGTTAGAGTCAATTCACCCTAATTTCAGTTGATTAGATACTAAGTAGGAAGATAGTATTAGGAGATATACCAGTTCCTGTGGAATCGACTGCCCGACCCTCAGGTACATTATACTACTTGTATGACCCGTGCACTTGTGGTTACGCAAGGGGCGTATCAGGTGGCGTGGAGTTCTTGGCTGATTTCGCCTTTTCAAGGGGCGAGTAGAGAGCCTGAAAGGTGCGGTATTGGGTGCCCGGAGTTACCACAAGGGACTCCCAACGGCTAACACCAAGATACGCGCATCTTGGTTGTTCCTGACCTAACCGGGGCCACGGTTAGTAATGGAGGGCTTCGGAGGCTGGTGATACTAACGTTACGGGACTTGTTGTGAATATCTTATAAATCCTTGAATCATTGAGTATGTAAAAGTGTATTTTAAAACTTAGATTTCGTGATACGAGCTTTATTACTATGATTACGTTGTGAAATCTTGAAAAGTTGAGCATTCTAAAAAAGATTATTCAACTTGAATTTTCAAAATTGTATTATTTTATGAATGATTTCCAAGGCTTTATTGATGCATTTCATTGAGAAAGTTGAAAAGTTTGTTATATGTTGAATAGTGTATTCTAAGTATCTTTCTTCTTAATAATTATTATAGATGCATTATTGGCATTGTATTCTATTTATGCATGTGTGAAGTATAGCTCCATGTTCTGCCCCTCACTTAGTAACTTAGTTACTCATCCCCATTTCTTATTTTCTTCTTCCAAGTGTTACCACAGAATCGGGGAGCGAAGTGCTTTTCAAAGTTTTCCTTGCTTTTACTTTTGAGTCGTGTATGATTCTCAAACATTTGTGGATATGTACTAGATGGATCCAGTAGGACCTATATTCTCGTATTTTACCTTGTTTCCTTGATTGTTTTCTAATTGGGTCAGTAAGGACCTTGTGATGTATGCGATTTATACCCGGTGTCTGGGGGAGAATATTTTTATGGTCATGACCTTGCATGTTGTGATTTTCCCAGCCTGGTGTGAGTAGGTTGACCTTGTATAGGGATGTGGTCATATTTTCATCAGATTTAAATTGTTTCTTGTTGTTATATTAATGTTGTACAGAAAATAGGTTAGCCTTACAGCGATCTAGGGTTGAAGAAGGTGCTTGACCTGCCTTGGGTTGTCATGGCGGTATTCATTGATACTCTTTTACGTAGCCGCAAGTGCACGGGTCGTATAAGTAGTACAATGCACTCGAAAGGTCAGGTAGTCGAATCCACAGGGACTAGTGTATCTCTTAATACTCTCTTAATGCTTAATATCTAGTCAATTAAAAGTGTGATTAAAGGCTCTAAACTTAGGCAAGAAGGAAGTAGGAAGAGGAGAATCACAAGGGAAAATGATTCTGGGTTGCTTAATAAAAGGGATGGGGCCCTGGGTTTAGTACCTTAGTGCAATTCAAAAACATAAATTCTCGCAGAATTTATCCGGCGCGTCTCAATAGTCCTATGTTCTAGAATCTTGTTGTGCTATGTGAAAAATACATGTAGCGGGATTGAAAGCATGAGCCGATTCCAAACTTCTCATATCAATCATCAAGATATACAAGCTAAGTGAAATCGCGTAACTCAAGCATTCAAACCAGTCAACAACCAAGATCAACCAAAACAACCAATGATCTAACAAGGAGAAATAAAGGCTTCCATAAATGCTGCAATAAATGAATCCAAGTTTATCTAACACACAAGTTCCTAAACCGGGCACCCAAAAAGGGTTTAGCGCCTCATAGATTCAAGCAACAGAAAGACAACAGAGGAAACAAATACAACAAGGATCAAGAACTCCCTCCTTGCCCCTCCAATTGGTCTACAATTCGCGCTCTATCCTCTCCTGATGATGACGACTGTACAAACTTCTCCCCCTAGCCTCAACCGCGCTTATCCCAAGCCAAAAAGTCCCTTCAAAATCTAACTTTCGGTGCTTAAGCCGTGCTTCAGGCTGTGTAGATTGCTGGAAAATAAACGGCTTTAGCGAGTCTGCATTTTTGCCATGCTGTGAAGTGCACGGGCTGGAACACGCCTGTGCTTGAGCCATGCTCAGGTTTGCATGCCTGTGCTCTGGGCACTCTGACCATGCTTCCTTGTGCTTGCAAATTCCTGTGAACTTCATGGTCAAGAGCACACCTATGCTTAGGCCGTGCTTGCCTTGACGAACTTCCTTTTTAGATCCTTTTATCATAAATTCTTCTCTAAATCACTTCTAATTGCTCTAGGAGCTTAGTATCTGCACAATAAACTCAAACTACCTTAAGTAGCACCGAATTAGGAAAATAATAGCAAAAGGACAAGTAAATAGTGGGTATAATATGTATAAAATATATATATGAAAAGCACTCATCAGTCATGAACCAGGACCCGTGGGTCGGGGAGTGACAATGATAAGTAAGATAATTCTTTTTATTATAGCCCTAATAATTTGATTATGTGGGTGTCCCAAATAATGGGGCCATGGGTCAGTCAAGCGAGGTCCGTTCAGCAAGATGAGCTATGAATGATCTTTTAAGAGGAGTACAGAGGGTGTAAAGACCATGTTCACTGGATCCACGAAGCAAAGTTTGGCGGGTAGACAAATCTTTCACATAAAAATAATAGGGATGAAATTGAAAAAACAACATTCTTATCTCTTGTGAATTGTTGGATTGATAATAGGGATTTGGAAATGGTGGAGACATGGAGAATGTTGTTAAGGTGGAATGAAGTATAAGGTGTGTGGAAGGTAGATGAACCGACATGAGCAATAGGAAGACCCTTACCATTGCCAATATGGAGATCCTTAGTACCGCGGTATGGTTGAACAATGTCAATGCTAGCTATGTCCGGCATGACATGGTTTGCTGCCCCGGTTTCGGCGAACCACCTTTGGGAGGACGATGAAGTGGTTGGGTAGGACACACAGTGAGCTACTGGGGCTCCACGATGATAGCCAGTAATTGAAGTGTGACCCCACGTACCATAGAGCTGGCGTTGAACAGAATTTTCACCATTAGGTTGATACCATCTACCATTTATTTGATGACTATAGTCACGCACCCTACCGCCACAGCGGCCATGAGCACATGTAGAGTTGTGTCGATAGTAGTTATGGCCAAAAGAAGAAAGACATTGCTGAAGAGGTCCAAACGCAACGGGACTAGGGGGAGTTTGAGGAGAAAAGTACCTGGAAAATGACTTGAGGGACTAGTTGCAGGGCCAAAACCACTAATGGGTAGTCCGGAGGTTTGGTTGAGGGAAGTAGTGCCTTCTCCGAGGCCCGGTAGATGTCTGGGAAAGTGAACCTCCGAAGGGTTGTATCACGGAGAGCTGAGCAATTGGAGGAGCAATGTGGTTCTTGTTGATAAACTTGTGGTCGCGAAGGAGGGCTTGAAGATCAAAGAAAGAAACAGACTTAGGATGAGCATTCAAGGTGGTGGTGAGATCTTTGAATTCAAAACAGAGACCGTTGAAGATGTAGAGGTTTAGGTCATCCACTGAAAAATGACGTCCGACAGCAGCTAGCGAATAAGATATATTCTTAGCTTTGTTGAGATAGGTGGCGATAGAGAGATAGCCTTGTTCAAGTTTATGGAGGTCTTTGTGGAGTTGGAGAATATGGGCGTTAGAGGAAGAGGCATTTGCAGTTTTTAGGGTTGCCTAGATAGAGGCAGAGATCTTCAGAGAGAAAGGAAAGGTGAATAGTGACAATGTGTTTATCAATTTGTTTCTAAGAGACAAAGATAGGATTCAATTGTGGAGTAGAGTTGTTCGAAGAGGAAAGGTAATCCTATGGCGGAGGGATCGATCCATCAATAAAGCCCATCAAGTTTTGACTTTCTAGGAATTGTGTGATTTGGGTTTGCCAATATAGATAATTGTGGGGCTTGAGTTTAATGTCTAGGTAGTGATGAGAGTTTTGGACCACGGGAGGAAGATTAGTGGTGGCAGAAATTGATATAAGTGGTGACAAGGTTAGGGGTGGGCGACAAGGTGGTGGGAGGAGAAGACATCATGATTTCGAAGAAACAACCTGAGATTTAAACTAAGAATTGTGCGTTGTCAAAGCTTGCTAGAGATCTAAAAAAAAACCAATGGCTATAAAGGTGTTAATACTGATACGACCTTGCATATTCACAAATGCACAGGTCGTACAAGTAGTATAATATACCCAACGTGGGATCGGGTAGTTGAATCAAGAGGGACTAGTGTAGCTTTTAGTACTTGTTGTTGTTCTAGTATTTAATCTAGAAAAGATTGAGAGTTGTTTTGGACTAAGGATTGGGAGTAATAGTAAAGCAAGAGAAGGATGGAAAGGTAAGGGAAATTCTGGCAAATAGCATTGATTTGGAGTAGCACCCCGGATCAATCCCTCGGAGTAGCTTGTACTTACTTTCTATAAAATCTATCTGGGCTCTCTAAGCCTTGTTGCATTTATGGAAATTATGAACATTGAGGTTTATGACTATAACTGCGGGAATCATGCACGTCTAGGATAGCAATCATTCTACAGCAATCACACTAAGCCAATCAACACACGACAATCTTTACAATTATAACTATGCTAATCATGCACAACGTGTTTTGCAACATCAAATTAAACATAACAATCAAAAGGATTCCATAAACATTGCATGAAAATATCCAGACACTTAGTCAGAGCTTCAACTTATGCTACTAGAGTGGTGAGTGCATCCACCTCATAGATGCCTGCAGCCTTTACTGGTTTGTTCCTCTCTGAGCTCCATTGGTATCCATTGGAGGCCATGTCTTCAATCAAATTTTGTGCCTCTTCGGGTCTTTTGCTACACAATGAACCCCCAGCCACGGCGTCGAGCATTTGTTTAGTGGCAATGTTCAAATCATTGTAGAAGATTTGTATTTGCCTCCACTCAACAATTCCGTGCTGTGGACATTTTCTCAACATATCCTTGTACCTTTCCCAAGTGTCATACAAGGATTCTAACTTCAACTGCCCGAGCAATGAAATGTCGCTTCTTAATTTTGTGATCTTGGCGGGAGGGAAATATCTCGTGAGGAACTTCTCAGCTAGTTGAGCCCAACAAGAGATATAGCCCATCGGCAAGGAACTTAGCCATTGCTTGGCCCTCCCTCGCACCGAGAATGGGAACAACCTAAGGTGCACTGCATCCTCGGACACGTTGTTCATCTTGAAGGTATGTGGGATTAAATTTTTAGTAGGCAACTAAGTTTTAGACTTATTTCATTAAGGTTACCATGTTTCAATTTGGATCAAAAAGGTTACTAACTTTCGATTTTGTTTCTCGGGGAGGTTACTCGCGAGTAAACATATCCTTTATGCTGACGTGGCTACCGGAATTTGCACAGTCAGCATTACTGTGCGACTTACTAAGATGCTGAGTGATAAGTGCTTGCATGTATACAATTCTGGAAATGTTTTCCACGCATGAGCATCACATTTTTCAGGCTTTATTGCTAATTTCGTGTGTTTTGGTGTTCTTTCACGCAATCAGGGTTGTGGAGACATGGTACGTGAATAAAGGCAAGATTAGGTCAGAATGGTGCCAAGTGGAGATCTTTTGTGCAATTACGAAGTTCAAGACACAAATCGGGTTCCAACGAGGGGGTATGTGCCAACTTCTAAAGACTTCAAGACAACTCTTGTAGAAGGACACGAAGGCAGTCATGCTCGCTCGTTCCGATTGGTTCAAAGATTTCAAAAGCTCTCCAAGGTTTCCCCATCATCAAGAAATGCCACTTGACCTTTCACATGGGCGTGTGTCCGTCCATGTGACCTCAGGAGAAGAAACGGGCGAAATCGGGGACTAGTTTGAAGATTCCACAAGGCAGAAAATCCACAGGGGCGTGTGGAATTTCCACACGGCCGTGTGGCTTATCCACACGCCCGTGTGGGTCCTCGAGATGGCCAATTATAAAGCCGTTCTGAAGCGTTATTGAAGGGATCTTCTTCCAACTTTGAGAGGAGGTGACGGCTAGGGTTCAGGAGGTTCTTGCTACACTTTGGGGGCGCTTCTTCACCGATTTCATCATCATTCCCTTCCAAGGAGAGCTATTGGGGGAGCCTTCGATGATTCGATTCGACGAGGTGTGCCTTAGGCTTGGAGGAAGGGATTCATTGAAGAAGAAGAAGAAGAAGTTCCCATAGTCTATCAACACGAAGCTTAAGGGGGTTTTCTTTATGGATTTCTTGCACTTGTCTTCATTTATTTTGATGAACTTGTATTGCTCCATGGAGAGCTAAACCCCTAGTGGGTACTTGGACTTGTAAACCCTAGATTTCCTATGTTTCATTGACTTTAATGCTTTTATTCAATTTGAGTTGAATTTGAGTTTCAATCTTGTATGCTTAATTGTTTCTCCCTTAGAGTGACACTAGGGTTGAGGGCTAATCCAATCATCTTTTTGACGAGTGACCATCACCATTAGGATTAGATTAATCAAGATTGGAGGGGGTTGAGAGGGTGAGTTGAGAGGTAGCGACACGTCCCCTTTCCCCTCCGGTGTGGTTTTCCCTACCTTCTTATTCCAAGTATTACCTTCGATCTCAAAGAGAGTTAGGCGTTGAGAGAGGCCTTTCCGCCGGGACTTATTTGTGATTAGGGATCTTTCGCCTGGACCAAAGGGATTGATCTATAGTTGGGAATAGGGTTTACCACTTGGAATCCCTAGAGCATAGCGCAGTCATACGTGGTGTGAGGCGTCGAGAGTCTTCTCTCCGCCGGGATCTCGTAGGGGACTAGTCAAGGTTGACCTTAGATTTGGGACCTTGTATCTTTGGATTCCACGACTCTTGAAATCTTCATTTAGTAAGAGTGTTTGAAGTCTTGCACTTGAGACAAGGATTCTAGGGGGAGCATTGTCCGAGTACCCCATCTTCTTATTGATCTATTTCTACATCCTTATCTTTATTTTCAGCACCCTATTTTTACTTCTTTCCTATTTTATCTTCGTTCACAACAACAATTGGTTTATCTTTGATTACTTAACAAAGTGTGATTGTTGTCACGTCTACTCCCTGTGGATTCGACTACCCACCCGTCTGGGTACTTTATTATTTCGACACCCGTGCACTTGCGGAGTACACACGCAAGGGTGTGTCACTGAGGTGGCAAAATAAAGGGTTAAATTTTTGGTAAGTTACTAAGGTTTGGACTTGTTTCATTAATGTTACCAAGTTTCAATTTGTAACAAAACGGTTACTAGAATTTGATTTTTTTTCTCCGACAGGTGACCCGCGAGTAACCACATCCATCCTGCTGATTTGTCGACCGGAGAAAACATAGTCAGCCTGATTAGGCCACGTCACCAGATGTCACATCAGCATTTGCCACCTGGTGGCGTGGCCTCATCAGGCTGACTGTGTTTTTTCCATTCGACACGTCAGCAGGTTTGACACCTGGTGACGTGGCCTCATCAGGCTGACTGTGTTTTTTTCGGTCGACACGTCAGCAGGGTGGATATGGTTACTCGCGGGTCACTTGCCGGAGAAACAAAATCAAATTGTAGTAACTGTTTTGATACAAATTGAAACTTGGTAACCATAATAAAACAATTCCAAACCTTAGTAACCTACCAAAAATTTGATCCCCATTACCTAGCCATATGGGTGACATGGCATTATGGTGAGTGGCACAGTAATGCTGACTGTGCAAATTCCGGTAGCCACGTCAGCCGAAATGATATGGTTACTCGCGAGTAACCTCCCGGAGAAACAAAATCGAAAGTTAGTAACCTTTTTGGTACAAATTGAAATATGGTAACCTTAATGAAATAAGTCTAGAACTTAGTGACCTACAAAAAATTTAATCCAAGGTATCACAGATCTCCAAGAAGCTGGATAAATGGGCGTACGGGTCTTCATCTTGGAACCCATCAAATTGGCACATCTGTTGTACCATCTAGATAAAGTTAAGCTCCAACTCAAAATTGTTAGCCGCAACAGGGGGTCGAACGATACTTGCGCCAGAACCTTCTAAATTAGGCCATGCATAGTCTAAAATACTCCTTTTATTTCTGGCCATGACTTCCTCTTGGTCCACTTCAATGCTAATCTCGACTGACCCGGTCTCCCTCAGACTAACCTGCATCAATCTTCCATGAAATGTTCGTTCGATGTCGGGATCTGGGCTAGCTAATTGGGATGAACTTCCCCAGGTCATACGCTATACCTGCGTATAATAAAGATAAAGATATGAGAATCGAGAAATTGAATCAAGGTGAAAATATGCATATCAAAGCCAAAACAATTACTTAAAAACAACCAAGAACGCAAAAGAAGAAAAGAAAGGGAACAGAAAAACAAAGAAAATAAACAACAAGACTACTAAGGCTGTATGATTTCTCAAAAGTTGCCAGTACCCAGCAAGGGCACCAAAAACTTGATACGCCCTTACGTAACCGCAACTGCACGGGTGGCATAAGTAGTAAAGTGTACCCAAAGGTCGGGTAGTCGAATCCACAGGGACTGGTGTATCTCCTAATACTCTATTACTGCTTAATATCTAATCAATTGGAATTAGGATGAATGACTCTAAACTTAGGAATGGGAGAAATTATGGAAGAAGAATCACGGAAGGAGAAACTTAGGATTTGCGCAATGGAAGGAATGGGGCCCCGGGTTAGTGCCTTGGTGAAATTCTGAACTAAGATTCTATAGAATTTATCCGGCGTGTCTCAATCAATCGATGTTCTAGAATTTTGTTGCCCTAATATGGATGATGCAAATAGTGGAGTTAGAAGTATAAGCCTATTTCCCACTTCTTGTACCAATCAAAAAGACATACAAGCAAAGCAAAAATCAAGCAACTCAAACAATCAAACCACTCAACCAGCATTCAAGTAACAACCAAAGATCTAACAAGTAGATATTGAAACATCCATAAATGGTGCATTAATTGAAACTGAGATTAACACAACCAATTCACAAACCCGGGGCACCCTAAGAGGTTTAGCCCCTCATTAATTCAACAAGTAGAAGGGCAACAAAATTAACAAATACAATAAAAACCAAGAACTCCCTTGTTGGGGGACATCCCCGGCAACGGCGCCAAAAACTTGGTCGATGTCCCGCAAGCGCAATAGGTCGTCAAGTAATACCACTCGTGCGAACATGAGAGGGTCATATTCCTAAGGGCCCGAGAAGCTACCCTTACTTCCTTATAGCAATGTTGTTTAACTGATCAAAACCGGGAATAAAAGATTAAAAAGCAAAGAAATAGAACGAATGCAATTAAAATGCTAAATACCAGTGGCAATAACAGAGGAAAATCAAGCTATGGAAGCGGTCACGGATGAGGATCTCCTCAGGGGCTACTAAAGTGTGAAGGATACTGAATTAACATGCAAATGGCTTGTTGGACTGAGAAACCCCTAGATTAGGTGAAACCGATGGTCACAGCAATTGACCCCTAATCCGATACGAGTATTAGATATAGAATCTATTCTGTCCAAATCCTCCTATGATTGCAATAGGCCAGGTGGTTTTCTCAGGTTAGAGTTGAAATACAAGTGAGTACTTGACCATAGAATTGGAGGGGTACAAATACCTGATGGTCACGGGGTATTTATAAGTGTATCCCTTCCAAGCTTGGTGAGTCTAACACTAGGGCAATGGTCATGCAACCTAGTATTGCCTAAGTATTGATACACAAAGTTCTCATGCATACCCAAGCATTCAAAAACAAGAAACAAGGATCACAAACATGCCAACAAGCATTAATTAAAACAAAGCATCCAAACATCACAAGTTCACCCCCAAGGTTCACCTACATCCGGTGGCCTTGGTGTTTAGTTTCTCATAATCTCAAAATACACAATCAAAAGCATGAAAACAACTAAATAATGCATAAGCAAACTCCCTAAAAGATGGAAGGCCGAATGACGCTTGGATTCCCCGGAAAAGAAGTTCCGAAGACACCACTCAAGAGGTGGCTTCCCTTGTTTTCAACCGACTACCTGTCACGCTCCGACCCTCGGTTCTCGGCTCATGACTCTACCACCATGACAACACAAGGGAGGTCAGACACCTGCCTCAACCCTAGATCACCGTAAGGCTAACCTGTTACCTGTACAATTGATTGCTTTCCCGCAAGCGTACGGGATCGCCAAGTAATACCTCGTGCGAAGACACAAGGATCGTATTCCACGGGGCTAAGGATCTCCTATTACTCCTTCTCGAGCTATTATCTAGCCTAAGATCTCAAGTGATGGAATTTACTCTACTAAATGCAAATAAAAATTAAAACAAGATTAAGAACAAATTGGAGAGAACAAGCAATAAGCAAGCAAGAAACTCAATGTAATGCAAAGGCCTATGGATGTGGATCCCCTTGAGGGATTATCATGAAAGAAGGATGATGAACAAAAGATGCAAAGGTAAAATGGACCATGAGATTCCAAGATTAGAACAACCCCAATTTCTGGGCGATTGAACCCTAATCCCATACGAACATAGATAGGAATTTCTTCCAAATCCACATTCCTACGATTGCAATAAGTACGAGGAAATCTCACTTAGGAGTAAACCTACTCTTCTTCGGATTAAACCTACATGGAGGGCTACCAAACACCCGATTTCTCGGCGTGATGATACAAGTGTCCCCTTCTAATCCATTCATGATCTAATACATGCGAGCAAGTCACATCTACATGCATCACTCATAAAAGAGCTACGGATTTCTCCTTAGTGTAGCACTTAGCATGAAAACAAAGGATTAGATCTCAAAATTACCTAAGCATGAAATTAGCAAACAATCATCCAAAATACATGATAGAACCCCCCAAGGCTCACCAACACCCAGTGGCCTTGGGGGTCTATTGTGTCATCATCCTACAACAAGCAATACAAACAAGTAAAGTACACAAGAAAAGCATAATTGACACTCCCTAGATGAAATGGTGGAGGAGGAGGTAGAAAATATGCCGAATGATGCTTCCACCGCCAAAGGAATGCCGAATGACGCTTCCTCTAGCCGCGGATCTCATTCCTTCAAATCGTGGTAGATCTCCCCTTGAATGATGATGCATTCTTTCCTTGAGAGTGTTGGACCTTGGGCTTCAATGATCTCCTAGCTTTCTTGCCCTTCTTCTCCTCCCTAAGGTCGCCCAAGAACTCCCCCAAAAACAGTCCAGCAAAAGCCCTCCAAAAGTCCAGCAAAAAGTTTAGCCAAAAGTCCCTCATTCTGCCCTAAAAGTCAGTATTTATACCCACTGATTCGCGATTCATACGGGGTACATACGGCTCCTTATACTGGGTAGTATGGAAATCTGGGTAGATAAGTCCAAATCATTACGCTGCTACAGTGCATACGGGCCCCATACTGGGTAGTATGGGGGTAGTATGAAATTCCTATTTTCGTCTTTTTTTGCCTAAATGATATCTTCTTGTTCTCCATGGCTTCCTTATGCCCTACAAAGCAAATAATAGATGATTAAGAGCAAAATAGGCATCAAACCTCACAAAATACAAGCAAAGTGAAAACGATATATATATGAAAACACCTACATTTAGACACTTATCAACAATATCAACATCACAACAATAATACTCTAAATCTAAAGGTATTCAACCACAACCCTATACAAGATCAACATACTAACGCAAGGTATATATCCCTAGAAATCACAGCAGCAATGATCATGAACACAACATAGTCTCCCCCAAACACTGGGTGTAAAGCTGATAGAACCCAAGGTCCTGACTAAACCAATCAAGATTATTCAAGACCAAAATGGAAAAACCAAACCATAGGTCCTAGTGGATCCATCTTATCCATGACAACAATGTTTATGAATCATACACTACTCAAAGGTAAATGCAGGAATAGCTTTGCCGAGCACTATTGATGGTGGCCGCGTGCCTAGCTAAGAAGCGGGCACACGGATCCCCGGCCGCAAGTGCACGAGTCGTCAAGTAATACCTCTTGCGCGAGAGCAAAAGGGTCGTATTCCCTAGGGTCGCAAGATCTACTATTACTACCTCTTAGATTAGCTATTCAGCCAACTCAAAACAGGGGTTTTGTTGTAATAAGACTAAAAATGAAAACAAAGCAACAAAAGTGATCAAGCCACCAACAAGCAATAAGCACGCAGAGGGAAAACAAGTATCAAAAGATAAAGCCTCGGGCGAGGATTCCCAAGGGAAGAACACAAATATGGATGATAAGATAAATAAATAATGCATGCATGGTTTGTAACAAGTTGGTCCGCTTAGACACGGAAGTCGACTACTACAGAACCTCCGTAGTGTAGCCCTAATCCAGTACAAGTTCCTCGATCCTAAGGATACTCACACGATTTCATTGGGCATAGGGAGTCTTGGCTAGAGTTATTCAAAAAAAATTGTGCTAAAATACACTATAAAGCTTGCGGGAGCCTACCAGCGACGGTACAATGGATCCCTCTCCTAACATTCTTTGACCTAATACATGCTAGCATCCCGCCATACAAGTATTATTCATAATTAATTCAACGGAATCCATCCATTGTAGAATGAACATATATTAGAATGAAAGGAACCAAACACAACAATCCATGCATTAATTAAACTAAAGAAATGTCATCCAATACAAGTGTTCCTCCCAAGGTTCACCGGTTGCCCGGTGGCCTTGGGAAGTTTAGTTCAACATTACAAGCAAAGCGAAGCTATAAGATACAAGATTCATCACAAAGAAAGCAAGAACTCCCCTCTTGAAGATGGTGACAAGGGATGATGAAGCAACTTGCCGAATCCGAGTCGACAAGCCCTAGGATGAAGATCTACGCGTTCTGCCCTCTTCTCCCACTTGATTCCACTCCAAAATGACCTCCTTTGATGAAAATTTGAGCGTGGGAGTGCTTGGAGTCGCTGGTTTCAAGATACTTTGCGAAAAAAACCCTAAACGGGCTTAAATACCCGAGTATTGTGCGAGCTGGTGTGCGCTCGCACACTGGGCCGCACACAGCCGGCACACGTACCTGAATTGGCCCGTTTTATGTACGAGTCCCCGAATGATATCCGGAGCTCGTTTAACCTTTGTTTCTTCGCTCCTTGGCCTCGATTTTCATCGTATAAATGCTCCTCCTCACGTAGACTGCTCGTACATGCCCTGAAATAGAACAAACATGAAAAACACATCAAAGGGCACCGGTTTTATTCAAATAATGCATGAAAGTACAAGTAATGCACCGTTACAAAACGGTGCATTTAGACACTTATCAAACTAACCCCCACTTAAGGGTTTGCTTGTCCCCAAGCAAACAAACATGAAGAACAAGAGGAATTGATAAGTGTCTAAATACACAGCCTCCGGCTCAAATATAAGTATACAATAGTAAGTGTAAGCCTCTAGATGCTATGCTACAACCATAAACAAAATTTTGAAACATTCATTCGGCAAGATGATGCTGTGTGTGTGCAACCTTCTTCACC
Source organism: Dioscorea dumetorum (assembly GCA_902712375.1). Classification (NCBI taxonomy): domain Eukaryota; kingdom Viridiplantae; phylum Streptophyta; class Magnoliopsida; order Dioscoreales; family Dioscoreaceae; genus Dioscorea; species Dioscorea dumetorum. The sequence goes on along the minus strand of CACTHL010000128.1, from coordinate 8,547,622 downwards.
AGGGTTCTCGTAACCTGGATAGAAAAAAATGACAGGAGGACCACTTCCTGAAGCACATCACACCACTTATAGCAGTAACGAACTTTAAGGGAACATCCTAATGAATTCATGAGGCACTTCTGTCTCTCGTCTATACACAATTAGCTTTTTTTTTGTTTTGACTAACATGAACTCTAGTCTTCATTTTGGAAGGGTAAATATGCTGTAAAGGCACTAAGAAACTTAACATATTTAGAAGATTACAAGTTCACATGAATATGCTTGTGCTTTTCTAGCTTTTGGCTTAGGAAACACTCTTTTTAGGAGCCCAAAACCTAAGTTAATTTGCTATTTAAGTAGAAGAGCATTATCATTCTTATTGCTATACAAAACTCGTTTTATGACCACACTTTATTTCCCTTCTTACCAATTTAAAGAGAGAGACAGAAGCCCTCAGACAACTCATTAGGAAGAAACATAACACGTCAAGGTATGGTGTCACGAAAATGGGTTAGCTACTAAGAGGATCACGAAGGTTATCATTTAACCTAACCAAGATGTCCAAGGTCCAAGCTAGAAGGTACGTGATGGAATGCCGTCAATGATCAAAATTCATTAAGTAATAAAAGGTTGTGTGCAAAGTTAGTATCTATCATTATCCTACTCTAATGTACACTTAGGTATCATTGCCATCATAGGTTACAATCATGCATAAATGTCATCAAAGTTCACCAAAACAATCATGCACAAGTAATAAAAAAAAAATTGATGCTAAAGAACATATGTGCATACATGCCACCCCCACTTAAAGTCATACATTGTCCCCAATGTACATGATCAGCATCTCAAAACATAGGATATGAAATATAAAGCTGGAAAGAGGGGTGAGTGAACTTCCCTGAGTTAGAGTGGTAGCACATGAATGGATACGATCATGTAATCATCGTACTCCTAATAATAGTAGAGAAGAGAAACCAATGCCCACATCTACCCCTGCAAGGTAGAACGGGACATTAGATCAAGGCATCCATCATCATCACACAAACATTATTAAAGAGCTGAAAAATAAGACAATAAAAGAAGAAAAACAATTGTTTGCAAGAGTTAGGCTTTTTCCAACTTGAACTACAAAAGGAAATAAGACAAGGAAGCACAATGTGTGAGTAATCAAGCATAATTGTCTCAATCGTCGTCTCTTGGTGAAAACTTGTAAAAAAAAGATATATAAACATGGATTTTCAAGTTTAAAGCATTCTCACCTTCTTTAGCTTGGGGTTTAATAAAGATTTAAGCAATAAAAGCTAGAAAGATAAGAGAGAAAGTGATACCCAAAGCTTGATGGTAAAATTCGACGGTATCATTGAAAACTTGATGAAAAGTAATAGATCGACAAAATTAAAACTGAAAATGATAAGGGATTTCAAGAACAAAGTTAAGTTGGCAAAATAGAGAGGGTTTCCTACACAAACATTCACAAAAAACTGCACTAGAATCAACCAAAGAGAGAAACAGAAACAAAATTTTTTGTGTGCTGAAATGGCGAAAATTTTGCGCTGAATGGGGGTTGTGTGCGGGCTGTGTGTGGCCCGCACATATATGTGCGGCCTGTATCTAGCCGGCACACCCCTTTGCCTTGCTTGTGCGGGCAGTAGACAGCCCGTACAGCCCCAGAAAACCTTGAAACTCTTCATTACATGCATAATTCTTATCACAATGCAAAGTATGATCATAGAACCATAGAAAACACATCAAGAATCATTGACCTCAACAATAAATACTCATGCCAACACATCAAACGACAAAAATGTGCAATTGAGACACTCACACAAAACAAAATAAAAAACAAGCATGAAACCTATGAAAACTAAAACACACAACTAGGAAAATAAGAAAACTATTTTAAAAGCTTGGGTTGCCTCCCAAGAAGCGCTTGTTCAACGTCATTAGCCTGGCATACCTCTTTCTTACCTCATGGAGGCTTGAAAATGGTGTGCTCCTTCCGACGACATCTAGCATAACTACTAGCAATAAAAGAGATTACCTGCCGGGTTATGGAGCTTGCGGAGACCTTGAACAATTTACTTTAGGACTCCAAGGAACAGTTTAGGCCGAGAGTTATGTAGTTTAAACTTTGGGGGGTTTGTTGTCGGTTTGATCATTTTCCTCGCATCTTCTTCTCTCCTAGTCTTATTTCTTCTAAGTGCCCCTAAGCATTGTTTGGGCCTCCAAGGAAATACTTTTGGTTAAGAATTATCCAAGTATAGTATAGGTGGGTCCTTGGACGGCTTTAGCATGCTACCCACATCTCCATCCTCAACAATCATCATCCTTCCCTCGATTATACACACAAATTGTTTAGGCTTCCAAGGAAAAACTTTTGGATGGGAATTGTCCAGTCCAAGCATAGATGGGTTATTAGGTGGCTTCAACTTCTTACCCACTTCTTCAAATTTAATTCCCAGAGTTTTACTTGTGCACTTGCGAAGTGGACCACTATTGAGAGAGGTAGCTTGTTCAATTGGCTTTGAATTAACCTCTTCAATTTCCTCTAAGATTTCTTCGGCTATGCTTTTGCCCTCCCCATTTTGTACTTTGATAGCATCTTTTGGCAGAACTTCAATTGTTTGCTCTTCCATCATTTCAACCTCTGCATTTGCCTTTTGAAGTTCTACCACTTGTTTCTCAATCTTCTGAATAGATGTTTGAACATTCCTAAAATTGGTCTCAGTGGCTATCATAAACATTGCTAACGCTTCCTCAATTGTGAATTTCTTTTGACAGGGTTGCTCACATGGAATAACTAGAGAATGGTGGTGCAACCATTCTTGATACGGGGGATATTCGACCATTGTTTGTTGAGGGTAGTCACGTTGTTGTCCTTGAGAATACCTAGGAGAATTTTGATGTCCCCGCCAAAAAGGTGGTGAATATTATTATGCCTATCTCCTTCCTTTGCTTGCATGGCCATAAATTTGTCTAACTTTTCTTCAAGTGCATAAATTTTTGTGGCCACCATAGCTTCTTGAAAATCCATGGCCTCTGTGTACAAACAAAATAATAAAAAAAAATAACGCATTAAAGAAAACAAAAGAAAATAAAAATGTATATATACACATAAATAAAAAGATAAACGACTAAGCCAGCATCTAGGAGTTTTCCTAGTATTCTCAGAGTCCCCGGCAACGGCGCTAAAAACTTGATGGTGGCTGCGCGCGTCGCTAAGAAGCGGGCACACGGCTCCCCGGCCGTAAGTGCACGGGTCGTCAAGTAATACCTCTTGCGCGAGCGCAAAAGGGTCGTATTCCCTAGGGTCTCAAGATCTACTATTACTTCCTTTTAGATTAGCTGTTCAGCCAAGTCAAAATAGGGGCTTTGTTGTAATAAGACTGAATATGAAAACTAAGCAATAAAAGTGATCAAGCCACCAACAAGCAATAAGCACGTAGAGGGAAAACAAGTATCAAAGAGAAGGCCTCAGGTGAGAATTCCCCCGGGAAGAACGCAAGTATGGATGATAAGATAAATAAATAATGCATGCATGGTTTGTAACAAGTTGGTCTGCTTAGACTCGGAAGTCGACTACCCCAGAACCTTCGTAATGTAGCCCTAATCCAGTACAAGTTCCTCAATCCTAAGGATACTCACAAAATGTCATTGGGCATAGGGAGTCTTGGCTAGAGTTATTCAAAAGTGATTGTGCTAGAATATACTCTAAAGCCTGCAGGAGCCTACTGGCCCCCGGAACCTCCGGTGCGTCGGTACAATGGATCCCTCTCCTAACATTATTTGACCTAATACAAGTATCATTCATAATTAATTCTACGGATTCCATCCATTGTAGAATGAACATATATTAGAATGAAAGGAACCAAACACAACAATCCATGCACTAATTAAACTAAAGAAATGTCATCCAATACAAGTGTTCCTCCCAAGGTTCACCGGTTTCCCGGTGGCCTTGGGAGGTTTAGTTCAACATTACAAGTAAAGGGAAGCTACAAGATATGATCGTGATCCGCAAGCACACGTGTCGTCAAGTAATACCACTTAAGCACGCGTGAGAGGGTCGTATTCCCTGGGGTCCCAAGAACTGCTATTACTTCCCCCTAGATGGCACTGTCTAGTCTACCAAAGATAGAGAATTAAAACAAGATAAGAAAACTAACAAAGATAACTATAAACAAGTTGGACTAAGTCACACCAAATAAGTATATCAAGGAGGTAATTTGCAATGAAAGTACGAAGCGCAGAGCTAGGATCCCCTTGGGATTACTAAAGCTAGTAGGATCCTAGAATTATACAGCCACTGGTGGTTCTTGGCCAGGAGAATCCTAAGGTAGGCCAACTCGACGGTCACGGCAGTTGGCCCCTAATCTGGTACCAGTATTGATATGAAATTCCTTCCGACCAAATCCTCCAACAATTGCATTAAAGGCACGAGATTCTCAAATTAGGGTTGAAGCACAAACTAGGCACAACCCTAATATTGGAGGGGTACAAAATACCCGATGGTTACGGCGTATTTGTACATGTATCACTTCCAAGCTTGGGAGTCTAAAACTAGGGCGATGGTCACGCAACCTACTATAACCTAGAAATCGATACACAAAGTTCTCATGCATACCAATACATCAAAGTACACCAAGCCTGAACCACAAAACAAACAAAATACCATAAATGTAAATCTAAAGCATACATACAAAGCAAGTTCATCCCAAGGTTCACCGGATGGCCGGCGATCTTGGGATTCTAGTTCATCATCAACAAAGGAGAAAGCAAGAAATACAATAAATACAAGACAAGACTTATAGCAAACTCCCCTAAGATGAAGACTAGAAGATGGCCATGAGAACTTGTTAGATCCACGTCGGCAAGCTCCTAGATCTTCTCTTTGATAGCACAACCTCTTTTCCCCTTGACTTCCTCCTCAGATCTGCCTTCTCCACTTGCCTTGAAGCCTTAGATGAAGATGGTGGAGAATGGTGGCCAAAAGTCCCTCTTCATGTTGCCCTAATGCCCCTTAAAAAGGTGAATTTCGTGTGTCCTTACGGGCTGCCTCTCGAGCGTAAGGTTGCCCGTAAGGCACCCAAAAACTTTCACAAAATTTTATCTCGGTGCAACAGTACCTGCTACAGTACTGCTACTGTAATCCTGCTACAGTAACCGCTACAGTCTGTCACTCTCCGGATCGCTTGCGGCCGACCTCACGGCCGTGAGGTTACCCGTGAGAACTTCCAGACTTAGCGATTTCTTCAAAATCTTCGTATTTTAGGCTGCTATAGTGCCGCTACAGTGCCGGTGCTCTAAAACCTCGATTTCCTTGTCAATTTCTCCGCCATTCGTGACCTTGAGCTCACAAAGGACTCATTTGTGCCTGAAACACGAAATAAAACAATTTAGACCGAAAAGGGCATCAATTCATTGAAAAGATAACAAAATCATACAAATGAATATGTATAAAATACATATATTTAGGCCTTTATCAAGATATAAGATTCATCACAGAGAAAGCAAGAATTCCTCTTTTGAAGATGTTGACTAGGAATGATGGAGCAACTTGCCGAATCCGTGTTGACAAGCCCTAAGATGAAGATCTATGCGTTCTTCCCTCTTCTCCCACTTGATTCCACTCCAAAATCACCTCCTTTGATGAAGATTTGAGCTTGGGAATGCTTGGAGGCGTCGGTGGCAAGATACTTTGCAAAAAAAACCCTAAACAGGCTAAAATACCAGAGTAGTGTGCGGGCTGGTGTGTGCCGGCACACTTGGCCGCACACCTGTGTGCGGGCGGGTGTGCCGCCACACACTGGGCCGCACGCCCTTCTGCCAAGGTTGCGTGGGCCGCACACAGAGCCCAAACAGCCCTGAAAATGGGTCTGAATAGGCCGGTTTCGTGTAGGAGAGCCCGTATGACGTCCGGAGCTTGTTTAACCTTCGTTTCTTCGCTCGTTGGCCTCGATTTTCATCCACTAAATGCTCCTCCTCACGTTGACAGCTCGTACATGCCTTGAAATTAAAAAAAATGAAAAACACATCAAAAGGCACCAGTTTTATTCAAATAATGCATGAAAGTACAAATAATGCACGTTACAAAATGGTGTATTTAGATAGTTATCAACTAGCACGTCTCACGCCCTGCTTCCGTGCTAATACCTGTAAAGGAGAGAAGAAAAATGGGTGAGTAATTAAGTTACTCAGTGAGGGGCTGAACATGAAGCTATAATTAACACAAGTAAGAGTTTATAAGCAAGCCCAATGACAAATCTTCAATATTCAACAACAAATAAAGTACTTACTTTCAATGCATATATATGTACAATTCAATATAAGAAACTTTCAAACTTCCTCAACGAAATGCATTCATAAAATCCTTGAAAAGTCATTCATAAAATGATATAAATCTGAAAATTCAAGTTTAAGATACTTTTTCGGAATGCTCAACGTTTCAAGGTTTCATAAAGTAGTCAATGTAGTAAATCTCGTATCACGAAATCCAAATTCTGAAAACACTCTTTTCTTACTCAACAACCTAGGGATTTATAAGATAATCAAAATGAATCCCATATCGCTAGTATCACCAGCCTATGAAAACCCTCCGTCACTAATCCGCGGCAGCGGTTAGGTCAGGAGTCACCAAGATGCACGTATCTTGGTGTTGGCCATTGGGAATCCCGCGTGGTGACTCCGAGAACCCAACACGGCTCCTCAGGATCTCTACGCGTCTCCTGAATGAGCGAGTCAGCTGAGAACTCCACGCCACCCCAACTAGGTCGGTCCGTGGAGACTCGCTTCTGCAGAAGATACCGGGGATCCTTCCCCTTTTAGCATCGAACATCTGGGATATCCATCCCGCCCGTAGGCTCATCATGAACACATTAATATGATATCATATATCTCATCAAAAGATCACAAATATTTTGGCCGTAGGCTCATCATAAACGTATCAATATAAAATCAGATATCTCCTCAAGGGATCATAAATTCACATAAATGCAACTCTTAATCAAAGAGTGAAAACTCGTGTGAAAACGTCGTCAATAATGTTTCAAGAACATAATCATGAAAGTATTTTTTTGAAATACATCTCAAATACAATAACATCGTAAGAATCACACATTGGTGCACATAGGCCCATCTTTGGTCAAAATAATGGGAGTATCAAGTTCTTGAATTATCAAATATTGTAATTATATATTTCAAGCCATTGGGTTTCTAACCCTCACAAAAATTACGAAAACTCTTTTAGAAATCTTTGAGAACATCGTTTAAATATGGCATCATCACCAAGAAATTCATTTTGACTCACATCAGCCCTTCTAGGGTCTTTTTATCAAGAACATTAAACCTTTAACAATTTCCTTGAAAACATGAAATTGAAATCATCGGGTTTCCAACCCACTAGATATATGAAAGGTCTTTGATCATAATCAAGAAGTAATTCAAGTCATATAGAATCATAATTTCAGGTTTCAAGAAACAATTCAAGAATCCATTGAAATTAAGAAATTCACATTTCAAAGCATGCATTATTGGACATTCAAACAAGCATGATCATAGCTCTTTAATTAAACAATTCCCTTTCATAAACTTGGCGAGATCGAACTCTTGGATCACTCGCCTACTTGCTCTTTACCCTTGCCTTTAGATCCACCTCCTTGATGCCATTAACCATCAACGAAAAACAAGAATCATTCACATAACCCAAATATGCGTCTCCGCAACAACACAATAGGGTGATGTGTGTCAACCCCATGTGTTACCGCAAGTGCACGGATCGTCAAGTAATAAAAGTGGACCCAAAGGGTCGGGTTGTCGAACCACAGGGAACAGAAGTACTAGTAATAGCCCCTCTTTTGTTATCTAGCCTAATGAGTGTAGTGTGTGATGATCTAATGGCCAAAACTAAGAGTGTCACTACAAGTGCGCAGGGAATAAAAAGGAAAAGAGTGCTCAATCAATAAAAGTGAGGTATCCGGACAATGCTCCCCCTACGATTAGGGTGTTGGATGTAGATTACAAGTGTTTCTAAACGAAAACAATGAGTCGTGGGTATCCTAAGGTATAACGGCCCCTGCCTCCAGGTCGCCAATAACTAGTCCCCTACGAGGTCCCGGCGGAGAATTCTCTCGACGCCTCACACGACATATGACTGCTTAAAACTCTAGGGATCCCAAAGATATAACTAATTCCTAAAAGTAGATCTAACCCTGCCTCCAGGTGAAAGATCCCTAACCCCCTACGAGGTCTCGGCGGTGAATTCTCTCGACGCCTCACACCACATATGGTTGCTTGACACTTAGGGAATATGGAGATAGGAAATATCTGTCGGAAGGGAAAGGGGACACTCCGCTATCTCACGGCTCACCCTCTCAACCCTCTTTACTCTTGGTAATTCTAAACCAAGTGGTGATCTCTCTCTTCACTAGATTGAATAAAACATGCAAGGCAATTAATAATGAAATCAACAGCACAAAGTAGCATTAAGAACTCAAGAGTAAAACTCAAACTGATAAATTCGAATAGAAACACAATGTAAATCTAATGAAAATAAGAATCCTAGGGTTTACATGTCCGAATACCCTCTAAAGGTTTAGCTCTCCATGGAGCGAGTCGCAAAACAAATAATAATTTGAAAATAAAGTTCCAAAGGCATAAAGAATAACCCCCTTAAATCCGTAATGATGGTCTTAATGGGTAGTTTCCACGTCTGGATTGAATCCACTCCGAAGCTAGGTCACGGATGGCTTCCTTGATGCTATGACAGAGGAGGAATCGATCCAAGTTGGTGAGGAAAGCTTCCCAAAGCCGCAAAGAACTCCTCCCAAGCCCTAGCTGATGAGCGCATTTCATATACATATATTGCATGCTTTACCTTCATCATTATTTAATATTTTGGCTTTAATTCTCCAAGTACGGTGCTATTTGAGGTATTCGTTGTTCGTCATGCAGATATCAAAGTCCTGAAGTAAGAAGAATCGTTTTTGGAACAATTTTAGAAGCTAAAGGACTTAGAAGAAACCTCATCAAGCCCAGCACGGCTTGAGCACGCCCGTGCTGTTTCCCGTGCAAAATACAGATGGATTCAACCATAATTCAGCACAGCCTGAGTCCGCTAAGAACGGGAGCGAAAATCTCAGCACGGTCGAAGCACGCCCGTGCTGCTTCCCGTGAAAATTACAAGAGAATACAGCCATATTTCAGCACAGCCAGAGTTCGCTGAGCACGGTCGTGAAAACCTCAGCACGGTCTAAGCACGCCCGTGCTACTCCCCGTGCAGATTACAGGTTTCTGAGTTTTCTGAAGAGTTATTTGGCCGTAATCTGCACGGCTTGAAGCACGGTTTCAGCACGCCCGTGCTCACATCGGGAAAACATTAAAACCCTAAAAACTTAGGTTTTTTGGGGACTTTTTGGTGGGCGATCTTTGGGAGAAAGAAAGGGAGAGCCTTGGGGATTCATCCTCAGCTTCATCAAGGGAATGCCAAGTGTATGGTAGGCCGATCGGAAGGGGATTACACGACGTCATAGATCCTTCGACAACCTCAATGATGCAAGAAATTAGGGAGTTTTCAATTCTTTGTCTTCTAATTTCTTTGGCATTGTATTTGTGGGTTGTTGTCATGAGGGGCTAAACTGTTAAAGGAGCCCCGGGGGTGGTTGTATGACGTTGTAGCTCAAACTCATAGTCTTTACTTGCAGTTTTTATGATTGTCTTGTTCCTTTAATAAATCAAGGTTATTGGCTATCTTGTTTGTTGTTTAGTGCTTGATGCTTGGTAGTTAGGTTCTCCCATCTAGGTTTGTGAATCCTTGTTGATTGTTGCAAGCAGAGGGAGTTCAACTTAGAGCTCGGCAGCGCTAAAAACCACATGCTTATAGCATAGCTAGATTTAGAACTGAAGACATCCCTGATAATTACTGAGAAAGACTGAGTTAGTGAACGTCAGAAACCCAACCCTGGGGCCCATCTCTTCCATCGAGTAAAATCGAAATATTCCCTTAGTGAACTTCCCATTCCCTTAACTTCCTCGAAGTTAGTCCAAAGTCAATTCCTTCATCTTTAGTTTGGTTAGATATTAAGTAGGACGTTAGTATTAGAAGCTATACCAGTCCCTGTGGATTTGACTACCCGACCTTTTGGGTACATTATACTACTTGTACGACCCGTGCACTTGCGGTTACGCAAGGGGCGTATCAAGTTTTTGCGCCGTTGCCGGGGACTGGCAACTTCTAAGAATTCGGACAGTCTTAGTATTCTAGCCGTTTATTTTGCTTTTAATTCCGTTTCTTTTGTTCTTATTTTATTTTCATTTGTTTTCTTTGTTTTTGTTCTGTTGTTTTTCTTTGTTTTTCTTAAGCTGTTTATTATTCTTTTCTCTTTTCGCTTTGAGCTTGAAAATTCATATTTCATTTGTTTCTTTTGGTGTTTGTGAAGGTGCAGTGCATGACCCGGGGGAATTCTTCCCATCTTGCGTCTCCAGATCCAGATATTGAGCGGACATTTCATCGGAGACAGCGACAGATTCACTTAAGGGAGACCGGGTCAGTGGAAGTAAGTGTTGAAGTGGACCAAGAAGAAAACATGGCTGGGAATCAGAGAAGCATTTCTGACTATGCTCGGCCTAATTTGGAAGGATCTGGATCTAGCATTGTTCGGCCCCCAGTTGCGGCCAACAATTTCTAGCTGAAGCCCAATTTTGTTCAAATGGTGCAACAGATGTGCCAATTTGACGGCTTCCAAGATGAGGACCCATATGCTCATCTTGCAACTTTCCTAGAAATCTGTGATACCTTCAAGGCGAACAATGTGTCCGAGGATGCGGTTCGTCTTCGATTGTTCCCATTTTCTGTGCGAGGGAGGGCCAAGCAATGGCTAAGTTCCTTGCCAGCGGGTTCGATTACAAGCTGGGAACAGTTGGCCGAAAAGTTTCTGACCAGATATTTTCCACCGGCCAAGATCACCAAACTTAGAAGTGACATCTCTTCATTCCGGCAAGCCGAATCTGAAACACTGTATGATACCTGGGAGCGGTACAAGGAACTGTTGAGGAAGTGCCCGCAGCATGGAATTGTGGAATGGATGCAAATCCAGATATTCTACAATGGATTGAATGTGGCCACTAAACAAATGTTGGATGCCGCAGCAGAGGCTCCTTGTGTAGCAAAAGACCTGATGAGGCACAGAATTTGATTGAAAACATGGCCTCCAATGGCTACCAGTGGAGTTCTGAGAGAAATAAGCCGGTGAAGACCGCCGGACTTTATGAGGTTGATGTGCTCACTACTTTGGTAGCACAGGTGGAAGCCATCTCGAAAAGGCTGGACACAATGCAAGTCCAACCTCCTGCAATGAACATGAATACTGATAGTTGGGCGAACCAAGCAGGGCCCAGTTGTTCTTCTGAGGGAGTTAGTGCCACCGAACAGGTGGATTTCATTGGTCAGAATCAGAGGTATTCAGGCAACCCCTACAGCAGCACCTACAACCCTGGGTCCAGGAATCACCCCAATTTTTCTTGGAAAGACCAAAATCAGGGGCAGCAGCGCCCCAAGCAACAACAGCAGCAGAAGCAGCAACAGACACAGTGATAAGTGCTCGATTATATATATTTTATAATATCAGTTTACATGCATTGAGCATCACTTTTATCAGGTTCTAGCATTAACAAAGTGTGTTTTGTGTTCTTTTGTGCAAACAGGGCTTTGGAGACATGACATACAGGAAGAAGCAAAGATAGGGTGTGATGACACGTTTCAAGACCACAATCAGAAGCTGTGTTCATATGCATGGGGGTGTTGCCAACTTTCGGAGGAGTACAAGTCATTACACAAACCGAAAGGGCACAAAGGCAGTAGTACGCCCATGTCCCAGCTTCCGTACAAAGCAGAAGAAGGTTCTTGAGGATTTCAAAGCATAGAAAGCCACACACCCTACCGCACGAGCGTGTGCCCGACCGTGTGGACTCTAAGGAAGACTTCGGGGAAAAATCACTGTAGCAGTTTACTGTAGCAGTACTGTAGCAGAGTACTTCACACGCCCGTGTGGAATTTCCACACGGGCGTGTGGATGCCAGTGTAGATGCCCGCGTAAAGCCCCGAATTCAAATTATAAAAGCCGCCTTGTGATAATTTTTAGGGATCTTTTCGGCCACTTTCGAGAGACAAGGCGGCTAGGGCTTGGAAGGAGTTCTTTGCGGCTTTGGGAAGCTTTCCTCACTAACTTGGATCGATTCCTCCTCCGTCATAGCGTCAAGGAAGCCATCGGCGACCTAGCTTCGGAGTGGATTCAATCCAGACGTGGAAACTACCAATCAAGACTATCATCACGGATTTAAGTGGGTTATTCTTTATGTCTTTGGAACTTTATTCTGACTTTATTATTTGTTTTGTGACTCGCTCCATGGAGAGCTAAACCCATTCGGACATGTAAACCATAGGATTCTTATTTTCATTAGATTTACATTGTGTTTCTATTCAAATTTATCAGTTTGAGTTTTACTCTTGAGTTCTTAATGCTTGTTTGTGCTTTTGATTTCATTATTAATTGCCTTGCATGTTTTATTCAATCTAGTGAAGAGAGAGATCACCGCTAGGTTTAGAATTACCAAGAGTAAAGAGGGTTGAGAGGGTGAGCCGTGAGATAGCGGAGTGTCCCCTTTCCCTTCCGACAGATATTTCCTATCTCCATATTCCCTAAGTGTCAAGCAACCATATGTGGTGTGAGGCGTCGAGAGAATTCTCCGCCGGGACCTCGTAGGGGGTTAGGGATCTTTCACCTGGAGGCAGGGTTAGATCTACTTTTAGGAATTGGTTATATCTTTGGGATCCCTAGAGTTTTAAGCAGTCATATGTGGTGTGAGGCGTCAAGAGAATTCTCCGCCGGGACCTCGTAGGGAACTAGTTATCGGCGACCTGGAGGCAGGGGCCGTTATATCTTTAGATACCCACGACTCATTGTTTTCGTTTAGAAACACTCGTAATCTACATCCAACACCCGAATCCTAGGTGGAGCATTGTCCGGATACCCCACTTTTATTGATTGAGAACTCTTTTCCTTTTATTTCCTGCGCACTTGTGGTGACACTCTTAGTGTTGGCCATTAGATCATCATACACTACATTCATTAGGCTAGATAACAAAAGAGGGCTATTACTAGTACTTCTGTTCCCTGTGGTTCGATAACCCGACCCTTTGGGTCTACTTTTATTACTTGACGACCCGTGCACTTGCGGTAACGCAAGGGGTTGACACACATCACCCTGTTGTGTTGTTGCGGAGACGCATCAAGTTTTTGGCGCCGTTGCCGGGGAACAGGATATTAGGAACGCGAGTATTTTGTTACTTTAGCCATTCATTTATCTTTTACTGTTTTTCTATTTCATTTTTCTTACTTTCGCCGTTCTCACTTATCTTTGTATATATCTTTTGTACAAGGAACATGAAAGATGGTTGATCCAATTATAACTTTGTCCATGCAAATTGAAGCTTGCAATGCAAGGATTGATAAACTTTTAGGTGCAAGATAACAAAGCTTTCCTTTCTGTAACACATATCATTCAAGTCATAGGAGTTCCCCCAACATCTCGTGGAATGTGCGTGGACAACAATGGCAAAGCCTACAATTCAGTTTTAAAGAGCACATTCCACCACAAGAGCATGATCCTAGCCTAAAAGGTCTATTGGCAAGATTTGTTCAGGGTTCTGTGGCTCCCCTAGTGGAAGAATCTCAAGATGAAAATTTAAATTTGAAGGAGGCATTAGCTAAGTTTATCCAGAACACTGAAACCAGCATCAAAGCCCCTGAGATTTCACGACAAAATCAACAAGACAACATTCATGACTTTGAGAACCATACTGAAGGACTTGTTGAGGATGTTTCTTTAGAAAATGACAAGGAAGAGTGCGAGAACAATGGGCAAGTGGGGGAGAAAGAACAAGATGTTGCAGAGAATCAAATGGAGGAAGAAGAGCCCCAATTTGAGAATGATGAACACTTGAATGGACAACATGTTTTTGAGGAGGAAGCTTTGGAAGAGGCTTTGCTGAAGCCATATTTCTTGCAAGTTGAAATGGTAAAAGAAACAAACCCGAAGGCAATGGAACAAGTACCTCTCCTTGAAATCGATCAACCAACAAAATGCAAGAAAAAGGCCATGGGAATTGAAGAAGATGTGGGTAGGAGGCTCAAACCATCCAAGGACCCACCTAAGGTGAACTTGAACAATTCTCGGCCAAAATTATTTCCATGGAGACCTAAAGTAAAATTGTGCAAGCCTCGAATAAAAGTGCATCTCCGACGAGACAAAATTGTGTTCATGGGAAGTAGCTACGCAAGATATAGTCGAGAGGAGCACACCCTTTTCAAGCCTCCATAAAATAAGAAAGATCAGGTACGTCAAGCTAGTGACGTAAAACAAGCACTTCTTGGGAGGTAACCCAAGTCATTTTAATGCTTTCGTAGTTAGTTTTCCATTCTGCAGTAATAATTAGCTTTAGTAGGCGACTTTGCGTTAATTCTGTCGTTGCTGTGTTTTTATTGTTTATTCTTGGTGTTTCATGATAATTATACATGTGTGGCTTGATCTAGAATGTTTTAGAGGTTTAAAGTTAAGGAATTGGCCTTGTACTTATATGTTTCATGTTAGGCTGAAAATCCACAAGGGCAGGCACAAGGGGGTGTGAGTGCCCCTGTGCCTTGCTGGAAAATTGAAAAAACATGAAACAGAAGGGCACAAGGGCACCCACATGGGTGTGTGGGTGCCCTTGTGGCCCTCCTGAGGAGCCACACGCCCATGTGGCTCATCCACATGGGCGTGTGAGACCTGAAAATTTAATTTTCAGGTCTCCAGAGAGGCACAAGGGCAGCCACACGCCCGTATGGCTGCCCCTGTGGATTTTCCAGGTCCACAAGGGCACTCACACGCCCATGTGAGTGCCCCTGTGGCCTTCTGTCTCGACCTTTTTAATCCACACCGGCACTCACACGCACGTGTGGCTCATCCACACGCCCATGTGGCCATCCACAAGGGCGTGTGAGACCCACACACGCCCATGTGGCTTATAAAGGAGATGAGAAGGCCTTGAACATTCATTCAAACCTTCGCGCCTTTTCTCCTTCCGACGGCTCCACGCGAAGAGACGCACCTCTTGGGTTCCTAACGCCTCTCCTTAGCTTATTTAAGGATTCTTGGGTGTTTTTCCGGCAATTTCCATCTTCTTCTTCATCAAAAATCTCCGGTAAGCTCCAAGTTTTCCTAGTTCTTGCCATGAATTTTGAATTTCAGATCTGGTGATTTGTTGATGTTTTATGCATGAATTCTTCATGGAAACTATCATAGTGTGCATGCTTGTCGATTTAGGGTTGTTTCCCATCCACACGCCCGTGTGGATGAGGAGGATGATCCACAAGGGCGTGTGGATTCCACACGCCCATGTGGATTTCTGCATAGTGAAATTCTGCACTAACTTGCCCTGATTTTCACAGATATGGCCCCTAGGACCAAGAAGGTCGCCCACAAGCGCTCTCGCGCCGCTCGGGAGCCTTCTCCTCCCGAGGAATTGGAGTTCGCCGTCCTTGAGCATCAACAGCGATATGAGCGCTTACAGCCTCTCAAATTCGGACAGGCGCGCGTGATCGATTGGAAGGCACTCGAGGAGATTGACTTGGTCGATGAGGTGCGCGAGCTTACCGCTGTTGGAGGCTGGGACCGGCTCCTCACTATTCGTGATCCCACTTATCATGAGCTCACACTGGAGGTCTTGTCCTCATTCGACTTCGACCGCGCTCGCCATGATTTTGAGAAGGAGGACACGATCCGCTTCAGGCTATTCGGTCAGTACCACTCCATGAGCCTCACGCAGTTCTCTGTTTTTCTCGGTTTATATGACAGAGACTATGTTCACACGGGGGAATACGAGCAACTCATCGTCGATTACCCTATTGGACTCACCCCGAGTCGTGTGTACGGGACCATATGCGGAGATTTCCAGTACGAGCCGGGATCTTACAAGGCCACCATGCTCAGCCGTCCGGCCTACAGGTATATACACTCTATCTTCAGCAGGACCGTGACGGGACGAGGCGACAGCACTGGAGTTTTGAGCCGCCTCGACTTGCTTTACCTATACACCATGGTCCAGAACATCCCCATGCATTTAGACTTTGTTGTGGTGGATTACCTCCGCCATCAAAGCCATTACGTGCGGGTCGGTGTGATCTTTTCAGGAGTATACATTACCCGACTCGTTCGTGGCATGGGGTTGTCCGAGGCACTTCGAGGGATGGAGAGGATGAGCATACCAGCACCCTTGGGGCTTGCATCCCTCCGAGCCATGCGTATGGTGAAGAAGACGAGCACCGGCCGTTATATACTCGCAGTGGAGGCTGAGGAGGAGGAGTCAGAAGAGGAGGCAGCCGACCCAGCAGACGCTCCTGATTCACCGGCACCCACAGCTGTGCCGATGGACACCGAGGCCCCTGCATCCGAGCCAGAGCCAGAGCAGCCCTCCACTCGAGCCCGTGACCGTTTGGCGAGGCTCGAGGTGGCAGTTGGAGCTCTCCAGGGGGACATGGCGACTGTGCTCGCCAACCAGTCCATGATGATGTCGCAGTTGTCTATCATTCGACATCTTCTGGAGAGCGACACCGCATCTGAGGCGACGACATCAGCACCACCACCAGCACCACCACCAGCACCAGCAGAGTTTCCTGACGCATGAGGCGTCCTTGAGTCATTTTATTTTATCTTCTGTATTTTTATTTTCTGTAGTTTTATTTTCAGCATGCTAGTCGAGACTCTGTCTTTTATTTCTGTCATTTTTATTTTTTGGTTCTAGTTGTTTTTCGTTGTTTTATTTTCTAATCTTGTTGAGCTTCATTGAACCCCCTGAATCCGCAGATAGTCTTGAGAGTCTTGGGAAATGGAAATCAAGTTATGTACATGGCCGTGTGACCAGGTCACACGGCCGTTTCACCTCCAAATGCCCGTTGAGCCAAACACACCCTTGTACAAGATTCCACCAACTATTTCACTTGGAATTCAGGGGAGTATTATTTTGATTTTTGCACACCCTCACATGCTTTGTGTTCAGAATTTATAATTTTATTGTGCTTGCATGTGTACATTGGGGACAATGTACATCTTAAGTGTGGGGGAGGGATCACTTTATACACCACTTTATTGTCTGTTTTCATTATATATGCTCATGCAACCTATGAAGGTTCACTTTAAGGTTAAGAGTTAGATTCTAGACTATAGGAGAGCTTCAAACACTAGATTTCATCATGCTCTAGTTGTCATCCAATTTTTTGAGAAATTTTTATCCGATTGCCATTTATACACTCTACTCACTCATCAGACCTATAGAAGCTCTAGTTGAATGTTTTGAGACTTGTTAGTAGTTGTTTTATCTGAAAAAAAAAAAACATAAAAAAAAAAAAAAATATATAGATATATATAGTTTAGCCATTGTGAATTCTTTCATGTATATAGTGGGTGAAAAGAGCTACTACCTTTGATTGTATGCAGCTACTCTCATAAGTCGGATACTAGTTATGCCCTAATGAGAGAAAGAGCTATCACAGGGGATATGTGAAAGCTAGCACCCTCGGTAGAAAGAGCTACCATCTCTTAAGTGTGAAAGCCACTCGGGAGGCCGCCTGAGAAAGGGCTACCTTGGAGATTGTGTGCAGCTACTACCACTCTTTTTGCTATTATATAAGTCTCGAACAATAAAAACTGTAAGTAGTGGACATAGAGTTGAATTGAGATGAGTTTTTCCACACACACACGCTTTCGGATTTCTTTTTCTTTCTTGTCATTGGATTGTTTTCTAGAGCATTGACTGAGCTGTTTGGTGTTAAATAGTTTTCCCCTTTTGTTATAGAATCATACTCTCGTACTTTCTAGTGAACCTGAGGCCAAGCACTTATCCTTTCTTTCCTTGTAATGAATGTTTAGTTTGCTTGAGGACAAGCAAAAGCTTAAGTGTGGGGGAGTTTTGATAAGTACTTGATTATATATATTTTATAATATCAGTTTACATGCATTGAGCATCACTTTTATCAGGTTCTAGCAATAACAAGGTGTGTTTTGTGTTCTTTTGTGCAGACAGGGCTTTGGAGACATGACATACAGGAAGAAGCAAAGATAGGGTGTGATGACACGTTTCAAGACCACAATCAGAAGCTGTGTTCATATGCATGGGGGTGTTGCCAACTTTCGGAGGAGTACAACTCATTACACAAACCGAAAGTGCACAAAGGCAGTAGTACGCCCATGTCCCAGCTTCCGTACAAAGCGGAAGAAGGTTCTTGAGGATTTCAAAGCATAGAAAGCCACACACCCTACCACACGAGCGTGTGGACTCCAAGGAAGACTTTCGGGGAAAAATCACTGTAGCAGTTTAATGTAGCAGTACTGTAGCAGAGTACTTCACACGCCCGTGTGGAATTTCCACACGGGCGTGTGGATGCCCGTGTAGATGCCCGCGTAAAGCCCCGAATTCAAATTATAAAAGCCGCCTTGTGATAATTTTTAGGGATCTTTTCGGCCACTTTCGAGAGACAAGGCGGCTAGGGCTTAGAAGGAGTTCTTTGCGGCTTTGGGAAGCTTTCCTCACTAACTTGGATCGATTCCTCCTCCGTCATAGCGTCAAGGAAGCCATCGGCGACCTAGTGTCGGAGTGGATTCAATCCAGACGTGGAAACTACCCATCAAGACTATCATCACGGATTTAAGGGGGTTATTCTTTATGTCTTTGGAACTTTATTCTGAATTTATTATTTGTTTTGTGACTCGCTCCATGGAGAGCTAAACCCCTAGAGGGTATTCGGACATGAAAACCCTAGGATTCTTATTTTCATTAGATTTACATTGTGTTTCTATTCGAATTTATCAGTTTGAGTTTTACTCTTGAGTTCTTAATGCTTTTTTGTGCTTTTGATTTCATTATTAATTGCCATGCATGTTTTATTCAATCTAGTGAAGAGAGAGATCACCGCTAGGTTTAGAATTACCAAGAGTAAAGAGGGTTGAGAGGGTGAGCCGTGAGATAGCGGAGTGTCCCCTTTCCCTTCCGACAGATATTTCCTATCTCCATATTCCCTAAGTGTCAAGCAACCATATGTGGTGTGATGCGTCGTAGGGGGTTAGGGATCTTTCACCTGGAGGCAGGGTTAGATCTACTTTTAGGAATTGGTTATATCTTTGGGATCCCTAGAGTTTTAAGCAGTCATATGTGGTGTGAGGCGTCGAGAGAATTCTCCGCCGGGACCTCGTATGGGACTAGTTATCGGCGACCTGGAGGCAGGGGCTGTTATATCTTTGGATACCCACGACTCGTTGTTTTCGTTTAGAAACACTCGTAATCTACATCCAACACCCGAATCCTAGGGAGAGCATTGTCCGGATACCCCACTTTTATTGATTGAGAACTCTTTTCCTTTTATTTCCTGCGCACTTGTGGTGACACTCTTAGTGTTGGCCATTAGATCATCAAACACTACATTCATTAGGCTAGATAACAATAGAGGGGCTATTACTAGTACTTCTGTTCCCTGTGGTTCGACAACCTGACCCTTTGGGTCCACTTTTATTACTTGACGACCCGTGCACTTGCGGTAACGCAAGGGGTTAACACACATCACTCTGTTGTGTTGTTGCGGACACGCATCACACAGCCTCAATTTTCGAGGCCTCCACCACAAGAGCAAAAGGGACCTTCTATCGAGGCCCTCCTTGTCCAGTACATCCAAGCCAATGATGCCCGAATCACAGGGCATGAAGAGATGATGACGAATCAACAAGCCTCTTTACAGAATCTTGAGCGTCAGGTCGCACAGATTGCCAAGACGCTTGCTGAACGACCCCCGGGTGCTTCCATGTTGAGGACTTGGAGGGGGAATGCACCGTTGCTCTTGAAGTGATTTGTGGTTAATAAATTTGTTGAGTTTCTCCTCAAGAGCATCTATTCGAGCGGCCAAAGCAAAGTTTGGATCATTCAAGGTCAAAGCTCCTTGCATTTGCCAAGATTAGTATACCTCGCACAAAAAGAAAACACAAAGTCAAACAAAGCACAACAAAAGAAGGAAGATAAATAAGAAAATATGTACAAAAATAAGAAGAATGGCTAGAGCAATAGACTATAGGTTTTCCTAGTATCCCTTGTGTCCCCGGCAATGGCGCCAAAAACTTGGTGGTGATCCCGCAAGCGCACGGGGTCGGCAAGTAATAAAGCACTCGCGCACGCACTAGTGGGTCGTATTCCCAAGGGCCCAAGGAGCTACTATTACTCCGCTTTCATCTATTTCCTAGTCTAACACTTCAAAAGATAAACAGTGATTGCAAAAAGATAAAAAACTATTAAAATGAAATCCGGGCTACTACTACACACATTTAGCGAACAAGGAAGAATCAAACGCACGAAGAGGTGATTTGGACAATGAATTCTCCTAGGGTTGTCATTAGGTCCTCAATTTAGGATGAAATGTTGAGATGGTAGCTGGGCCAAGAGACTCCTAAAGTAGGTCAACCCCGATGGTCACGGCGATCAACCCCTAATCCGGTAGAAGTATTGGATCGGAATCACATCCGCCCAAATCCTCCTACGATTGCATTAAACTTAGGGAAATCTCTAATTAGAGTCAAACTCAATATCTATGTTCATCCCTAATGGTTGGAGGGGTACGAAATACCCGATGGTCACGGTGTATTCATACATGAATCCCTTTCAAGTTTTTTGAGTCTAATACTAGGGCAATGGTCATGCAACCTAGCATTTCCTAGAAATGGCACACCGAGTTCTCATGCATACCAAGGCATTAAAATACACCAAACATGAACCACAAACTATAAGATTCCATAAAAGAAATACAACATCCAACAATGCATCACAAGGATGATAATCCAAATTACAAACAAACACCCCTAGAGTTCATCATGTCCAAACCACAAATAAGTTAGTTCCTCATGGAAGAGGAACACTTATACAAGTTCAAGGGCAAATAAACAAGAAAAGAAGGAAGAAACACTCCATCTAACTTTGTAAACCCTTGAATGGATGAAGACCTTCAAAATACACCTTGATGTCTTGAATCTTCCCTCCAAAGCTTCTCCTTCGATGTGTGCCTCCCTCTTGGTGAAGATTGCGCCATAGATCGCCGGAAATGGCCGGCAAAGAAGGTGGGGCGCCGGCCCTAGAAGAATAGATCCCAGGTCCCCCAAACATGATGCCCTAGAACCCTTTTAAAAAGGTGAAATTCGTGTCTCCTCACGGGCAGCCTCACGGCCTTGAGCTTGCCCATGAGGCATCCAGAAAGTTTCACAGAAAATTCACCTGGGGGTGCTACAGTACCCTGCTATAGTATTGTGCTACAGTGCTGCTACGGTGAAGAAGCCCCAAAAACATCGTATTTGGTGTCGATTTCTTGCTAAATACGTTCTTGAGCCCATTTTGGCTTATTTAGGGTCTGCAACACAAAATAAAGGGATTTAGACCATAAAAAGGGCATCGACTCATCAAAAAGATAATAAAATAATACAAATGAATACGTATAAAATACATATATTTAGACGTTTATCACCACCCCCAGTTTTCCTTGTAATGTTGTTTCTTCCTGGTAAATTCAGTGATAACATTGAAAAGACCTCGAATTGTTCATGAGTAGAGATGGGTGAAAATTTTACCTTTTTTTCTTGAGATGTGGGGTGATGAAGCTTGGTACCTTTCTTTTTTCTCCCATGAATCTCCCTCCACATTTCTTCACAAATTATTCTTTTTCTCCTTTTCCTTAGCATTAGTACAGAACACCCTCTTTTTTAGTTGCTTCAAGTTATGAATTTGAGGATGGTGGTGAGATTCTTCTTGTTCTTCATTCTCCAACTCTCCCAAGTACTCATCCAAAGGGTTTATAGAGAGCACCTCCTGCACACAATCAGAAATCAACCTATCAGTTTCATCAATAAAGTAAAGTGTGTCATCATGATCTAAAGAATGTTTCATAGCAGCTGGCAAAGTGTACACCACTTCCTCTTCTCCGACTCTTAGCGTTAACTTCCCTCCTTTCAAATCAATTAGGGCACCCGAGGTGCTGAGGAATGGTCGGCCAAGGATCAATGGTATCTCCACATCCTCATCTATGTCCATGATGACAAAGTCCACAGGAAAAACAAATTTGTCCACTCGGACAATCACATCTTCAACAATCCCACGAGGTTTTCTTGTTGATCGATCCGCCAATTGTAAGGTCATCCTCGTAGGCCGTAACTCATCCAACCCAAGTTTCAAATACATGGTGTAGGGCATGACGTTTATGCTAGCCCCCGAATCCGCTAGAGCATTTTCTTGGACTCCACCTTCAAGCATGCACGGGATAATGAAGCTTCCCGGATCTTTCAACTTTTGTGGGAGCTTCTTTTCTAGGATGGCCGAGCAATTCCCCGTAGGTGCAACCGTACCTTCTTCCTCCAACTTTCTCTTGTTTGTGAGGAGTTCTTTTAAAAACTTAGCATATTTCGGCATTTGAGTCAATGCTTCAACTATAGGAATGTTCAAGTGAAGTTGTTTGAAGATGTTTATGAATTTTCTAAAGTGAACATCTTCCTTGTCATGCTTCAATCTGGTTGGATAAGGTATTGGAGGCTTGTACTCGGATGATTTTGTTGGTTCTTATTGTTGCGGCTTATCGTTTCTTCCCCGATTTTTGCCTTCACCGTTTTCTTCCACTAGCTTGGGGTCTTCCCCGGAGGCTGCCCCACTTTTCTTGACACTTGGGTCAACTTCTGTGGAAGTTCGATCTTTGTTCACTTCTCTTGTGCTTTGTTTCTTGTGTAGAAGTTGTGTGTCTAAGTTTTTGTCGAGTTTTATTTTTTTTTTTTGTTGGGATCTTAGTTAAGGTCTTTTTGAGAGGTTAAAAGATGGGGGAAAAGTGTTTTAAAAGGCTTTAGCAAGGAAGGGACCTTGCGGGCACTTAGTGTGCCCGCAAGGAGCCAAAGAAGAGGCCTTGCGGCCTCCCATGCGGCCGCATGGGAGCCCGCAAGGAGCCAAAGAAGAGGCCTTGCGGCCTCCCATGCGGCCGCATGGGAGCCCGCAAGGACCTCGGCCAGGAAGGCTTGCGGGCTCCCATGCGGGCGCATGGGAGGCCGCATGGCCTTCTGGAAAGGGCCTTGCGGCCTCCCTTGCGCCCGCAAGGGAGCCCGCAAGCCCTCCCGCGTTTTTGGTCTTTAGTTACGCGTTTTCAAACTCTTAGGGCCTATATAAGACCCCATTTCCCTCTCTTTTTCCCCCCATCTTGAATCCCCATTTCCCCCTCCATTAGATCTCCATTCTTGAGCTCCAAGAAAGGAGAAAGGTGTTGATCTTCCCCTCTTCTCCATTGGTGGTGAATCTCCTCTAGTTCTAGCAAGAATTGAGGTAGGTTTTCTTCTCTTCTTCAATTCCTTGTTCTTTTATTCATTTCTTTTTAGATCCATGGAGAATTAGTGTGGATTTAGCATGGATCTATTATTTAGTTGGAATTTAGCCATGGATCTAATGTTTGAATGGTATAGGAGCCTTGATTTCATGTTTGGTGTTGAATGGAGGAGATCCTTGATCTCTAAACCTTTGATTCTTGTAGATCCGAACCCAATTAGGATGTTCTTGATTTCATTCTGATTTTGAGGGTTTAAGGATTCTATTATTGTTAATTCTTGAATCTAGAGCACTTAGTAAACCCTAGAAGCCTTGAGATCTAATTTTGGAGCATTCTTTCCTCTCTTATTGATTGGATAAGGTTGTGATTGATTCTTGTTTTTTTTCTTGGATGGTTAATGGCTTCAAGAAGGTGGATCTAAAGGCAAGGGTAAAGATCAAGTGGGCGAGTGATCCAAGTGTTCGATCTCGCCAAGTTTGTGAGTGGGAATTGTTTAATTAAAGAGCTATGATCATGCTTGTTTAATGATGCATGCCTTGAAATGAGAAATTCTTGATCTCAATGGATTCTTGAAATGTTTCTTGAAAACTGAAATTATGATACTATATGATCTTTTAATTTCTTGATTTCATCTCAAAGGCTCATGAGATGATTTCCTTGAGGCCTAGAAACCTTGATGTTTATGATCTTGCTTAACTATTGATTCTATTACAAAAGACTCATGAGATGATTTCCTTGAGATCTAGAAATCTTGATGTTTATGATCTTGTTAAATTCTTGATTATTTATATTTGATGTGGATTGGATAATCCTATGGTTTGAACTACATGTTTTCAAGATTTGTGAATTTGAGAATTCGATGTTCTTGTTATTTTGACCGAATAAGGGTCTATGTAAACCAAATTGAGATTCTCCACGATGTTATCGTATTTGAAATGAGTTTTCAAAGAATACTCTTGTGTTGATTTTCTTGATGAAAATGATATTATTGTCGATGCTTTCGCAAAAGGATTTACTCTTCGATTAAGAGTTGTATTTTATGCGAATTTGTGATCTCTTGTTGAGATATGTGATTTTAAAATGATACGTTTATGATTAGCCTATGGGCAAACTATTTGTGATCTCTTGATGAGATATATGATTTTATAACGATACGTTTCTGATGAGCCTACGGGCAAGCTATTTGTGATCTCTTGATGAGATATATGATGTGTTCATGATGAGCCTACGGGCGGGATAGGATATCCCAAATGTTTCGATGGTGACATTGGGGAGGATCCCCGTCTTCTGCAGAAGCGAGTCTCCACGGACCGACCTATGGGGTGGCGTGGAGTTCTCGGCTGATGAGCCCTTTACAGGAGGCGCGGAGTGAACCTGAAGGTGCTGTGTTGGGTACCCGGAGTCACCACACGGGATACTCAACGGCCAACGCCAAGATACGCGCATCTTGGTGGCTCTTGACCTAACCACGGCCATGGTTAGTGATGGAGGGTTTTTCATAGGCTATTGTTGATGCTATCGATAAAGGATTTCTGCATGCGTTGCACTATAAATTCTTATTTCGATGGGTTTGATCTTTTGATCTTTTGACGAGTATTCTTAACTTGAATTTTCAGTATTGAATCTCTTTACAAAAGATTTTCAAAGACTTATTGATGCCCTTCTTTGAGAAAGTTAGAAAGCTTGTTATATTGAAATGTGTATTTAAAGCATTTTGTAAGTTGTGATTGTTAAAGATTTACATATGTTTTCGGCATACCATTCTTTACACTTATATGAGTTATAGCCCCATGTTCAACCCCTCACTGAGTAACTTAGTTACTCACCCATTCTTCTTCTCCCCTTTTCAGGTGTTAGCACGGCAGCGGGGCGTAAGAAGTGATAGTGCTTGGCATCCATTCTCGCATTTACCTTTGACTAGTGTATGATTCATAAACATTGCCGTTATGCATAAGATGGATCCACTAGGACCTATGTTTTCGTATTTCCATTTGATCTTGTATAATCTTGATTGGTTCAGTCAGGACCTTAGGTTGTATGAGTCTACATTCAGTGTTTGTGAAATACTATGATTGTGTCCATGATCATTGGTGATGTGATTTCCAGGGATATATGTACATATATGTGCGAGTCTGTTGATCTTGTACAGGGTTGTGATTGAATACCTTAGATTTAGAGTATTATTGTGGTAATGTTAATATCGTACAGGTAACAGGTTAGCCTTACGGCGACCTGGGGTTGAGGCAGGTGTTGACCTCCCCTGGGTTGTCGTGGCGGTAGTGCCATGGACCGGGACCCGAGGGTCGGGGCGTGACACTACTTTAGTGGTATCAGAGCGAGGTTATCATGATTGGGTCAGTATATAGTTTAATGATTGGGTCAGTATAAAGTTACATGATTGGGTCGGTACGGGATTTCATGATTGGGTCAGTAACCAATTTAGAGTTTAGAAATGGATTTTGTCAATATAAGCTTGACTTAAAGTCAGTCTTCTGATTGGGACAAGAAGTTGATCTTCTGTTATTTACCACTGTCTTCTGATTTGGTCGGAAAGTGAGCTTTTGTTTTCTGCAACTGTTCCCTGATTGGGTCAAAACGTTGATCTTTTGATTCTTGTATCCAGTGGATCCAAATAGAGTCTGACTTATTGCATTTGATGCATATAGAAGCATTCCTAAGAATTGTCTTACGTTCCTGTCTCAGTAAAATGCCAGCACTACGCTCACGCGCTCGCCAAGGGAGAGCTACTTCCCCTGCTGATGCTACACCAAGAGTTTTGAGAGATGGGAGGCAAGGAGAACCAACTCCTCGGCCATCTCCATCGCCACCTGGGCAGGAGGGTAGTTCAGGGCATGATCCTGAGGTGGCAGCTTCTGTTCATGCTCCGGATGCTCAGGGTACTGGTCCAACTCCTGAGGCACTTGAAGCTTTTAGGGCTCATTGGGCTACCAAGGGGAGGCAACCTACCTATCAGGAGTACCAGGACTTTCTCGGGTTTTGGAGGGCTTTTGGGGGTCAGGCTCAGGCAGACCCAAGGCCTGCCCCAGCACCTCCAGTGCCAGTAGTTCATCATGTGCCAGTAGAGGCCGGTGGATCTAGTCAAGCCTTGGTTTTGTCTAAATTTCTGAAGGAAGCCCGACAGCTTGGTTGTAGTTCTTTTGATGGCACAAGTGATGCCATGATTGCTAAGGAGTGGGTCAAGAGGGTAGTTGCTACTTTTGATGACATGAGTTTAGGTCTGCCGAGATGAGACTCGGGGTGGCTACCGGACTCACCGGAGAGTCGTGCTCGGATTTGGTGGGAGAGTTTGAGGAGCCGATCTTTTGGGCGGAGTTACTTGGTCTGACTTCTTGAGAGAGTTTGATGAGGAGTACTATACCCGGTTCCATCGGGATCGAAGAGGCTTGAGTTTATGAGGCTTGTTCGGGGAGGTAAGACAAGGTGACAGAGTATGAGACAGAATTGAAGGATTTGGCTAGTTTCGTTCCGCAGTTGGCACCTTCCGAGGAGGTTCTTTGTTCCAAATTTGAAGTTGGGTTGAATCTGGGCATTAGGGAAAGGATGGCGGTCTCCAAGAAGCGAGTTTCCGGGAATTAGTGCGATCGGCTTTGAGGGCGAAAGCGGTTGGTTAGAGAAGGCAAGAGAGTTCGAGAGAACATTGCTAAGAGAAGGAGTTTGGAGTCGGGTCAGCCCTTAAAGAAGAGTAGAGGTGAAGGTTCTTTTAGAGGCACTTCTGTGTCAGGCCCTGCTAGACCTCCACCATCTCAGAGTGGTTACCCGCAGAGGCACTCTCGTGCTGACAGTGCTCCCAGTGTTAGAGGTCCAGATTTCGGCGCCAAGTGTAGGAACTGTGGGAAGTCACATAGGGGGCCGTGTCTTTTACCTCGCAAGTGCTTTCAGTGTGGTCAGACTGGGCACATGAGATCTGCTTGTCCAGAGCTAGGACAGGGTGGTTTTGCACCTTCAGCTCAGGGTCGTCCTTTTCGAGTCCCGGGGGTCCTCGGCCGGTTGTTTCTACTCCAGCTGCTGCGAAGTCTGGAGCTGGTAGTAGTGTCCCTCAGCCGGGTTCTCAGCGACCTCAGCCTAGAGTTCAGACCCGAGTTTTTGCCATGACTGAGGAAGAGGCCGAGTGTAGGCCTAATGTGATCACAGGTATACTTTCTATCTTTCAGCATGATGCTTATGTTTTGATTGATTCTGGGTCAGAACGTTCCTTTGTTAGAACTGTTTTTGCATGCCATGCTGATAGACAGCCTTCCTTCTTAGGGTGTGAGTTGGTGATTCAAACCCCTCTTGGTGAGGAGGTAGTTCGGAGTTTGGTGTTTAGAGAATGTCCTGTGATAGTTTGTGGAGAAGTGTTGGAGGCAGATTTGATTCCTTTAGAGATGAAGGATTTTGATGCCATTCTTGGGATGGATTGGTTGGATAGGCATCATGCTTCCATTGATTGTTTCTTGAAGGAAGTAACTTTTCCTAGGTCCTCGGGACTGCGGTAGTGTTGAAGGGGAAGAGAAGGGCTTTACCTTCATGTTTGATTTCGTCCTTGGAAGCTAGAAGATTGGTGAGTAAGGGTTGTTCTGCGTTTTTGGCTCATGTGGTGGACACAAGAGTTAAGGAGCCAGAGTTGGAGGAGATGGCTGTGGTGAGGGAGTTTCATGATGTCTTCCCTGAGGAATTACCGGGTTTACCCCCAGACAGAGACATGGAGTTTGTTATAGATTTGTTGCCGGATACAGCTCCCATTTCTATACCACCTTATAGGATGGCGCCTGCGGAGTTAAAGGAGTTGAAAACTCAGTTGCAAGATCTGGTAGACAAGGGTTTTATACGACCAAGTATATCACCCTGGGGCGCACCGGTCCTTTTTGTGAAGAAGAAGGATGGATCTCTGAGGCTGTGTATTGATTATCGACAACTGAATAAGGTGACAATTAAGAACAAGTACCCATTGCCGAGGATTGATGATTTGTTTGATCAATTAAAAGGGGCAAAGGTGTTCTCCAAGATTGATTTGAGGTCTGGGTATCATCAGTTGAAGATTAGGTCAGAAGATGTACCGAAGACAGCATTTCGGACACGTTATGGACATTATGAGTTTTTGGTGATGCCATTTGGTCTGACTAATGCTCCTGCAGCTTTTATGGATTTGATGAACAGGGTGTTTAGGCCTTATCTGGACAAATTTGTCATTGTGTTTATTGATGATATTTTGGTGTACTCACCTTCCAATGAGGAGCATGCTCAACATTTGAGGATTGTACTGCAAACTCTCCGGGAGAGGCGGTTGTTTGCTAAGTTTGCTAAGTGTGAGTTTTGGCTTTATGAAGTGGGATTTCTTGGGCATGTGGTGTCAGGAGAAGGGATCTCGGTGGATCCAAAGAAGGTGGAAGCCATTGTTGATTGGGAAAGGCCGAAGAATGTTACTGAAGTTCGAAGTTTTCTTGGTCTTGCGGGTTATTATAGGAGATTTGTGGAAGGCTTTTCTGCGATTGCATTACCTTTGTCAAGGTTAACTCGTAAGGAAGTGAAGTTCTCTTGGAATGATGAGTGTGAGAAGAGTTTTCAGATTTTAAAGAATCGATTGACATCAGCTCCTGTGCTTACTTTGCCAGAGAATGAGAAAGAGTTTGTGGTTTTCAGTGATGCCTCTCGGCAGGGTTTAGGTTGTGTTTTGATGCAAGAAGGAAAGGTAGTTGCCTATGCTTCTAGACAGTTGAAACAACATGAGCTGAATTATCCTACTCATGATTTGGAGTTGGCTGCGGTAGTGTTTGCTTTGAAGATTTGGAGGCATTATCTTTATGGGGAAAGATGTCGGATTTTCACAGACCATAAAAGTTTGAAGTATCTTTTCACTCAAAAGGACTTGAATTTGAGGCAGAGGCGATGGTTGGAATTGATAAAAGATTATGATTTGATAATCGATTATCACCCAGGAAAGGCCAATGTGGTAGCTGATGCTTTGAGTAGGAAGTATAGTTCGATGGCTGTTTTGAGGGTGTCCTATTTGCAAGTTTTGTCAGCAATGAAAAGCTTGAAGTTGGAACTAGAGACTGAGGATAGTGGAGCCTTAGTGGCCAGTTTTGTGGTGAGACCTTCGCTGTTGGAGCGTATTAAGGAGCTTCAGAGTGTTAGTGAAGAGTTGGTGCAAGAGGTGAAGAAGTTGCAGGCCGGGGAGACTAGTGAATTTAGATTGAGAGATGATGAGATCTTGGAGTTTCGAGGACGTGTTTGTGTTCCATCGGATTCTGAGCTGAGGAAAGCTATTTTGGAGGAAGCTCATTCTTCAGCTTATGCGGTTCATCCTGGGAGTACCAAGATGTATAGAACCATTAAGGAGAGTTTTTGGTGGCCTGGAATGAAGAGGGAGATAGCAGAGTTTGTGGCTAAGTGTTTGGTGTGTCAGCAAGTTAAGGCAGAACACCAAAGGCCATCTGGGTTCTTACAACCTCTTCCTATCCCAGAATGGAAGTGGGATCATGTGACTATGGATTTTGTGGTTGGTTTACCTCGAACGCCTCGAGGTTGTGATGCAGTGTGGGTGATAGTGGATAGACTAACAAAGTCGGCACATTTCTTAGCAGTGCATACTAAGTACTCTTTGGAGAAATTGGCAAAGTTGTGCATTGATGAGATAGTAAGGTTGCATGGGGTGCCAACTTCGATAGTTTCAGATCGAGACCCCAGATTTACTTCCCGTTTTTGGCCTAGGTTTCAGGAGGCCTTGGGTACGACTTTGAAGTTCAGTACTGCTTATCATCCTCAAACGGATGGTCAGTCCGAGAGGACTATTCAGACCCTCGAGGACATGTTGAGGGCTTGTGTGATAGATTTCCAAGGGAGTTGGGAGCAACATTTGGCATTAGTGGAGTTTGCCTATAATAATAGCTTCCAAGCAAGCATTGGTATGGCTCCGTATGAAGCTTTGTATGGAAGAAAGTGTAGAACTCCTCTTTGTTGGGATGAAGTGGGAGAAAGAAAACTTCAAAGTGTGGAGTTGATTGATCGAACGGTTGAGAAAGTAGCAGTGATTAGAGGTAGATTGAAAACAGCTCAAGACAGGCAAAAGAGTTATGCCGATAACCGTAGAAGATTTTTGGAGTTTCAGGTTGGGGATAGAGTATTCTTGAAGATCTCTCCTTGGAAAGGGGTAATTCGGTTTCGAGGTAGGGGAAAGTTGAATCCCCGATTTATAGGTCCATTTGTGATCCTGGAGAGGATTGGACCGGTGGCATACCGATTAGAATTACCGCCTGAGTTGGAGAAGATTCATAATGTGTTCCATGTTTCCATGTTGAAGAAGTATATCCCTGACCCTTCTCATTGTCTTGAAGCTCCGCCGGTAGAGTTAAGAGAAGATTTGAAATTTGAAGTGCAACCGGTAGAGATCCTTGATTCTCAAGTGAAAACCCTTCGGCGAAAGACAAGGATCGTATTCCACGGGGCTAAGGATCTCCTATTACTCCTTCTCGAGCTATTATCTAGCCTAAGATCTCAAGTGATGGAATTTACTCTACTAAATGCAAATAAAAATTAAAACAAGATTAAGAACAAATTGGAGAGAACAAGCAATAAGCAAGCAAGAAACTCAATGTAATGCAAAGGCCAATGGATGTGGATCCCTTTGAGGGATTATCATGAAACATGGATGATGAACAAAAGACGCAAGGGTAAAATGGACCATGAGATTCCAAGATTAGAACAACCCCAATTTCTCGGCGATTGAACCCTAATCCCATACGAACATAGATAGGAATTTCTTCCAAATCCACATTCCTACGATTGCAATAAGTACGAGGAAATCTCACTTAGGAGTAAACCTACTCTTCTTCGGATTAAACCTACATGGAGGGCTACCAAACACCCGATTTCTCGGCGTGATGATACAAGTGTCCCCTTCTAATCCATTCATGATCTAATACATACGAGCAAGTCACATCTACATGCATCACTCATAAAAGAGCTACGGATTTCTCCTTAGTGTAGCACTTAGCATGAAAACAAAGAATTAGATCTCAAAATTACCCAAGCATGAAATTCACAAAAAATCATCCAAAATACATGATAGAACCCCCCATGGTTCACCAACACCCGGTGGCCTTGGGGGTCTAGTGTGTCATCATCCTACAACAAGCAATACAATCAAGTAAAATACACAAGAAAAGCATAATTGACACTCCCTAGATGAAATGGTGGAGGAGGAGGTAGAAAATATACCGAATGATGCTTCCACCGCCAAAGGATTGCCGAATGACGCTTCCTCTAGCCGCGCAGCTCCTTCCTTCAAATCGTGGTAGATCTCCTCTTGAATGATGATGCCTTCTTGCCTTGAGAGTCTTGGACCTTGGCTTCAATGATCTCCTAGCTTTCTTGCCCTTCTTCTAATCCCTAAGGTCGCCCAAGAACTCCCCCAAAAACAGTCCAGCAAAAGCCCTCCAAAAAGTCCAGCAAAATGTTTAGCCAAAAGTCCCTCATTCTGCCCTAAAAGTCAGTATTTATACCCACTGATTCGCGATTCATACGGGGTACATACGGCTCCTTATACTGGGTAGTATGAAAATCTGGGCAGATAAGTCCAAATCATTACGCTGCTAAAGTGCATACGGCCCCCATACTGGGTAGTATGGGGGTAGTATGAAATTCCTGTTTTCGTCTCTTTTTGCCTAAATGATATCTTCTTGTTCTCCATAGCTTCCTTATGCCCTACAAAGCAAATAACAGACGATTAAGCGCAAAATAGGCATCAAACCTCACAAAATACAAGCAAAGTGAAAACGATATATATATGAAAACACCTACATTTAGACACTTATCAGTTCACCAACACCCGGTGGCCTTGGAGGTCTAGTGTGTCATCATCCTACAACAAGCAATACAATCAAGTAAAACACACAAGAAAAACATAATTGACACTCCCTAGATGAAATGGTGGAGGAGGAGGTAGAAAATATGCCGAATGACGCTTCCTCTAGCCGCGGGTCTCCTTCCTTCAAATCGTGGTAGACCTCCCCTTGAATGATGTTGCCTTCTTGCCTTGAGAGTCTTGGACCTTGGGCTTGAATGATCTCCTAGCTTCCTTGCCCTTCTTCTCCTTCCCAAGGTTACCAAAAACCTCCCAAGTGGTCTCCCAAAATCGGCCCATAAAAAGTTCAGAAAAAGTCCCAAGTTATGCCCTAAAAGTCAGTATTTATGCCCCCCATGACATACGGGCCGTATAGGGGTCGTATGGGGGTCGTATGACACTCAACAAACCTAGATTTGTGATTCATACGGGGTGCATACGGCCCCGTATACTGGGTGGTATGGAAATTTGGGCAGATAACTCCAAATCATTCCGCTGCTACAGTGCATACGACCCCCATACTAGGTAGTATGGGGGTGGTATGAAATTCTTGTTTTCTTCTCTTTTTGCCTAAATGATATCTTCTTGTTCTCCATGGCTTCCTTATGCCCTACAAAGCAAATAATAGACGATTTAGCGCAAGACGGGCATCAAACCTCACAAAATACATGCAAAGTGAATACGATATATATATGAAAACACCTACATTTAGACACTTATCAGCCTTGCACTACTATAGTTTAAAATCCGAGAGATAGGTTTAATTTGCAAACTATTTCATGAAAGCTTCATCTACAGCTATTTTTTAGAGAGGAGATTGAAAGTCGCTGATCAAGGATTAACTAAAACCATGCATTCCATTGACCCTAATAGTATCAGATTCGATTGCAACACCAACTCTTATTCGTAGAGATTCCATCATCTTTTAAAAGGAAGCATTGATGGAGTTCTTCATATGTTTTCTTTAATGACTCTATATTTTGATTCATTTATGGATTCTTCTGTTATTAAAAGCTAAACCTTACTGATGCCTTGGGCCATAACCCTTAAAATGATGTGTAGTTAGTTTCCCTTATTTTTAATTTTGACTATTTGACTGTCTTGTGAATCTTCTATAGTTGTTCATGCTTGTGTTTGCTAGTGCGAGAGCCCCATTCACATACCTTATTTGCATGATCAAAATTGAGATTTTAATTATGTACTAATCACCAATAGAAGATAGAGGTTAAGTGCAAGCCTAGAGATAGGACATGTAATATCAAACTATCCGGATTATGAAAAAACCTTATAGAGTGATTCACCTAATAGATTAATTAATATTTTCATATCCGATTCTGGCTTGATTGCCTTGAGAAAGAGATTAAAGGAAAATAGAAGTCTCCATTGTCCAAGAACACTTATTACTTCATCTTATGACTAATATTATCGGGAAATTAGTACAAGGTAGTCTAAAGATAATGTGTATCTAATGCACCTTACATCCATCTTAATTTGATCCTAATCCTCGCTACATGATAAATTTTTAGGAGGTCATCAAACCATTATATATAATTTATGCACCTCCATACTATAGGATGGTTTAGTAGGGCTTATGGCTTTTTTTTAAAAAAAGAAAAATTATATATAAACTCATTTGAAATAGATTTCAATTTGAAGATTTTAAACAATTTCAGGTTTAAAATTTGTAGTTTTCACAAATACATTCGTCATTTTCATTCCTGATCTTATGCCACCCTTTCTTAATTTGAATTAAAATCACTAGTTATAAATAAACTTTTGCACATTATCTTTTTTTATTTTAAAAAAATATTCAATTAAGCTTAAAAAGGCGTTTTTGTTCTCTTTATTCAAGATGAGATTTCTATTTGCCCATTATGTCGTCGTATATAAAAATCAATAGCAACCCAAACGTTCAATACCTTCTTAATATTTCGTATGAATCAATTATTTTAACTTTGGGTTTTGACTTAATTCCTATTTAAGGCGCACCTCAAGGTGGTGTGAAGCAAGGATGGAGCCATCCATTATGAATTGCCAATCAATTATAGTGTCACGCTTTTAAAGCCCAACGTGAGAATTAGCTTGCATGGTATCCCACATCCACAATTATGTCGTTTACTGGATGAAATATTGCATTGAGCTTCACAAGCATTTTGAGTGCAATTATTTTGGCTTTCGATTTTGATATGTTTTTTGTGGTAAAAAATCGATGACGAGAATAGCTGAAGAACAACTTGTATATATAAAAGAACTAACTAATAAAAGATGAAAATACTACTTTAAAAATTAGACTTTTAGTCCAATGTTTATGCAATGAGTCATTTTATGACAATGGGTTCTTATCCTTTTTCAGAATCTTTACATTTTAATGGTTACATAGACGTTAGTCAGTCAATACAAGCAAAAGAGATGCATAAGATGCTCTTAATTCTTATCTGGCAGCATTTTAGATTTAATGATACAATCCGACAATATCTCAAAATAAATAAAGGAAAAAGAGAGAAATTATAATCATTCCTCTACCCTGTCTCAGCCTCATCCACTCCATCTGCAGCTCTCTAATACATCATGTGGAACAATGGCTCCTCCTCTCATCCCTCCCACACCAAAACATCACTGTCAACCATCTTTCCTCTGTTATCATTTTCCGCCCCTAATCATTTTATTCTTTTAAATGGAAAGTAAGGAATCCCATGAAACTTATCTAGCTAATATCAATTATGAACCATTTTTAAGGCTATAAAATGTGCCATTGGAGATGTAGTGTTCAAGAAATTAATAGGGAGAGAGAGAGAGGAAGTTTTCAAGGAACAGAAGGCATAATGGTGAAGGAAGAGAGTGAGTTGGTTGTGCACCATTCAGGTAAGCCCTATACAGATCCACCTCCAGCTCCACTTTTGGACGGAACCGAACTTCGACGTTGGTCATTGTACCGAGCACTAATCGCCGAGTTCATGTCCACACTCCTGTTCCTCTATGTCACCATTGCGACTGTCATTGGTAATAAGTCTCAGTCTGCCTCAGATGCCTGCAATGGAGTCGGTGTGCTCGGGATAGCTTGGTCTTTTGGTGGCATGATTTTCATCCTCGTCTACTGCACTGCGGGGATCTCTGGTTCATTCTTAAACCCACTAACACATTTCAGTTTTTCTTTTTCTTTTAAAAAAATACTTTTTGTTAAGCAGGGATACTGTTTCAATCATGTAAATAGAAAAATTTATGTTGGGCAAAAAAATCTTTAGTCTATCAACACCAGCATCACTGCAAAAGGTCGTCATGATTTATTTGTCTAAATTACTCCCCACCTTAGTCTTTATTAAATCATGCATATGGCTTTAACTGTATAAGTGCTTATCACATTTTTTTTTAAACATATTAAAAAAAATAGATGCAGCGGAGAATGATAATATAAAAAATTGAGATGATTTAACCAGAAGCATAAAACATTAAGAATGGCAGCGTTTAACTAATTTTGTATTAGGTGGTCACATCAACCCTGCTGTTACATTCGGGTTATTTTTGGCTCGGAAGGTGTCAATAGTGCGCGCAGTAGGCTACATTGTGGCACAATGTCTGGGTGCCATCTGTGGTGTGGGGTTGGTCAAGGCCTTCATGAAGAACCAATATAATTCACTTGGAGGTGGGGCCAATGAGGTCTCTTCCGGGTATTCAAATGGAGCTGCTCTTGGAGCTGAGATTATCGGCACTTTTGTTCTAGTCTACACTGTTTTCTCTGCAACTGACCCTAAGCGCAAGGCTCGTGACTCACACGTTCCGGTGAGGACATTGAATAGCAAAGAACTTTAGATGTTTTCTCTTGTGACTTTAATTTATATCTAATGCATTACATTGCTATGGTTTAATTAATTGGCAGGTGTTGGCTCCACTGCCTATAGGTTTTGCAGTGTTTATGGTGCATTTGGCGACCATTCCAATCACTGGCACTGGGATCAACCCTGCTAGGAGCTTCGGAGCTGCAGTTATCTACAATCAAAACAAGGCGTGGAATGATCATGTAAGCACTCTTGCGATTAGTTAAGTAATTTGAATTTCTAACTATTAATTATTTAACTAAACTTTTTTTCTTCTTATTTATAGTGGATATTTTGGGTTGGACCATTAATTGGAGCTTTGGCAGCAGCAGCCTATCACCAATTCGTTTTGAGAGCCCTAGCTGCAAAGGCGCTTGCTTCATTTAGGAGCAATCCTCATTATTAATCTTAGCTTGAAAACGGGGTGATTTTTATTTTAATTAAAGTCGTTTTCATTATATTTATTTTGGTGGAATGATGTTTTTTTTTATAATTTTATAATTATTTATTTTATTTTATTTTGTGTATCTTTGGGATTGAATTCATCTTGTAAACTGGATGTTGGGATTGCAAAATAAAATTATTATGGAGTTGTTTGATATAATATTTCTAAGTTTGGTAGTAAATATTATGATGAAAATATTATTTCCAACAAAAAAGGTTGGGTGTCATTTTGTTAGGTGTTGAATTATTGTTAACTTGAAATAATATTTTTTAAACTGTGGAATGCAAATGAAAATGAGAAAATTGCAAACGATGGACACAAATTAATGTACAAAAAAATAGGGATGGTACTTAAAATAATTTTTTGTTGAAGGCAATAGGGATTGGTAATATAAAAAGTAAGAGAGAAATGTAATAAAATTATGTGTGTGGCCTTTTGCGTAAATGAGATGATATTATATAGGATAATTAATTATGTTTAATAATAAATATGTGGCAGTTGTTTATTATTAAATATGAAGTATTTAATTATTTAATTTAACTTATTATAATCAAATATGTCAAATTAATAATTTGCTTTCAGAGTTATATGTTTATTAAAATATTGTAATTAAATATTTTCATTACATTTATAGTTCAATTATTATCTTTCACGGATTAACTTCGCTATCAAAATTAATTGTGACATTCAAATTATTTAATAATTTAATGCACCTTCACTATTATTATTTAAATAATAGTTTGGTTATTACAGCAAAAACATTACAACAAAAACAAAAACAAAAACATATGAGGTGAAAAGATGAAACTAAGACTGTAAGTGCTTGGTGAAAAATCAAAGTAGAACGAAGCCTTGAGCATATGCATAAAAAAACAAGAAAAAGAGTACCTAGTGTTATAATAATTATAAATTGTGGGATAAAAAATACACGTTCTAGCACCGTGTTGGTATAGAGACACCGGGCGATGTATCGAATCACAAATGTTTTTATTTTATTTTATTTTTATGGGTTTTTCCATTTCTAATAAAAGCAAGCCTCCATTATTAATTACCCCAAATTAAAATCCTGAAAACCTTCGATTAAGGGCTCGAGTACAAGAAAGACAAATTAAAAATATTACAAACTATAAATTTTATTATTTATTTATTTCATATATATATATATATATATTACATTATTTATATATGAACATATAACTTTATATATATAGTGTCGTCTGTGCCTCCTCATTGCATTGCATGCTTCGTTGCCGTCTTGAGATATTTATTTCATTATCGCCTTAAATATTTGTTGTTGCCTCGAGATAAACATTCTTGTCATTACTTCAGAATGGGTATTTTTATCATTCCCTAGCGCCTAGGTATTAATAACATACATTGTGATTTGATTAGTCTCGAGGAAAGTAGTGATAATTTAGACATTGTTTACAGGTAACACACCAGGTAAGCTTATAATGGGAGAGTTGATACGCCCCTTACGTAACCGCAAGTGAACGGGTCGTATAAGTAGTAAAGATGTACCTTTAGGGTCAGGTAGTCGTATCCACTGGGACCGGTATAGCTTCTAATACTAACATTCTGCTTAATATCTAACCAAACAGAGAAGGATGGAATTGACTCTGGGTTGAATTCAAGGAGTATGAGGAAAGGAAATGCACTAAGGGAAATGTGAGGATTTACTCGATGGAGGAGATGGGGCCCCGAGGTTGGAATTCTGACGTTCACTAACTCGGTCTTTCTCAGTATTTATCAGAGATGTCTTCAGTTCTAAATCTAGTTATACGATAAGAATGCTGCTTCCAGCGCTGCTGAACCCTAAGTTGAAATCTTACTGCTTGCAACTATCAATAACGATTTACAAGCCTAGATAAGAAAACCTAACTTCCAAGCATTCAAGCACTAAACAACACTCAAGATAGCCAATAACTCAGATTTAATGTACAGAACAAGACATTCATAGATGCTGCAAGTAAAAACAATGAGTTCAAGCTACAACGTCATACAAACCACCCCGGGGCTCCTTTAAGAGTTTAGCCCCTCATGACATTAAACAACAAGGAAATTGCCAAAGAAATTGAAATACAAGTAGTTGAAAACTCCCTAATTTCTTGCATCCCTGAGGTTGTCAGAGGATCTACAATGCTGTGGAATCTCCTCCCGATCGGCCTACCATATGCGCGACATTCCCTTGGTGAAGAGGACGAACCCCCAAAGCTCTCTCCTTCTTCCTCCTTTAATTAGCCCACCAAAAAGTTCCCAAAACCCAAAGTTTTTAGGGTTTTAATGTTTTCCCGATGTGAGCACGGGCTTGTTGAGGCCGTGCTTCAAGCCGTGCCAATTATGGCAAAATAAAACTCCAGAAACTCTCATTCCTGTAATCTGCACGGGGTTCAACACGGGCGTGCTTAGGGCGTGTTGAGGGTTTGCACGACCGTGCTCAGCGAACTCAGATTGTGCTGACTTTGGCTAAATTCTCCTGCAATATGCACGGGGTAGAGCACGGGCGTGCTTAGGCCGTGTTGATCTTGATGAGGTTTCTTCCAAGTCCTTTAGCTTCTAAAATCATTCCAAATCACTTATTCTTACTCCATGACTTTGAAATCTGCATGGAAAACCAAGAATACCTCAAATAGCACTGAATTGGGAGAATTAAAGCCAAAAGACTCAATAATGATGAGGATAAAGTATAAAATATATATATATGAAATGCACTCATCAAGAGTAAATAGAATTCTTAAATTCATGACACCAATACCCTTGACCTTGTCACATGAGCATTTTTTTTTTTTTTGATATAGTATATGGGTTTCTCCCTGTTTGAATATGCTGAACCATGTTCTCTGATTGTTGAAGTGTGATTTTTGTGATTGTAAATATCACTTCGTTTGTTTCTTTAGATTAATTTCACAAACTTAGAGGGTATTAATCTCTTTATAAGGCTCAAACTTCTCTTTCTTTCCCCGTTGTTTGCTATTAAAGTTGATATGTATATATATATATATATATATATATAAACACATAACTTTCATCCTTCAAATGCATTGGAGCCTATAGTTTACGAAGTCATCTAGGTGAACTGCATTAAAAGTTTTACCCAAATAGTATGAAACACAACATCATCAATAAATTCCTAGAGCGATTATTAAAAAATAAACCGTATGACAGTTGCCATAATAGATTTTGAAAATCTAGAGAGCTTAAAAATAACTCTTAACAATGCAACCCTCATACTACCATGGAACTTCTCTTTTACATCAGATATCCATTGGTGCCACAACCTACCCCTGATCCTCCTGGATGGCTCCTGGTTCAGCTACAGGAGCTTCCTCTCGATTTTTGATAGAATCAATCAACTCTTGGATTGTCTTTTAATCGAGTACATGAAATGGCTCTCCGACTCAAATAACAGCAACCCTGCAGATGGAGCACATTAATTTCTCCCCTTGCAATGTTTCTTTAATGGCAAAGAAAGCATCCTTAATATGTTCATCGCAAGAAGCATTAGAGTAAGTCTCGAATTTGCACTCTAAGAAGATCTTTGCCACTTGGGATCGTGATCCCATAGCGAATGCTTGGTATTGGAAATAGCTACCACTATGATAGTTATAGTAGAGGCGAGCACCAACTTCATCCAAACCAGCAACCAAGCGCCAACACCAAAGTCTTTTCCAAGAGCGTTGAGTGCAGACCTGGCCTTTATCTACGAGTCTGACGACGAGGGCACCAACAGGAAGCGGCGACTCATAGACAAATGAGTAGTTGATGCACTCATTGTGGAAGTAGCATGAGAGAAAGTGGTCATCTGCGGAGGGGCCGGCGATGGCAATACCAATATGATCGTCCACCTTGAATACCTTACGCTGGGCAGATAAGAGCTCAGAGCTAGCCTTGTTGACAGTGGGTGTCACGCCCAGACCTTCGGGTCCCGGCCTATGACACTACTCCACGACAACCCAGGGGAGGTCAGACACCTGCCTCAACCCTAGATCGCCGTAAGGCTAACCTGTTACCTGTACAATATCAACATCACAACAATAATATTCTAAATCAAAAGGTGACACACCCTTGCGTGTGTGCTCCCCAAGTACATGGGTGTCGAAGTAATAAATACCCAAAGGGTGGGTAGTCGAATCCACAGGGAGTAGACGTTAGAAACAAATACACTTTGCCAATTAGTCAAGAAAAACTCAATGTCTGAAGAGATTAAATTAAAAGTGAATAAACACTAAATAAAGATTAAAAGCGATGACTAGACGTACGGAAAATATCAAGATAAGAATGGGGTACTCGGACAATGCTCCCCCTAGGTTCCTTGTTTCAAGTGCAAGACTCTAATTACCTTTACTTAAACGAGATTTGAGGAGTCGTGAAATCCAAAGACACAAGGTCCCAAACCTAAGGTCAACCTTGACTAGTCCCCTACGAGGTCCCGGTAGAGAGAAAACTCTCGATGCCTCACACCACGTATGACCGCGCTAATCTCTAGGTATTCCAAGTGATAAACCCTATTCTCAACTATAGATCAATCCCTTTGGTCCAGGCGAAAGATCCCTAATCACAAATAAGTCCCGGCGGAAAGGCCTCTCTCAACGCCTAACTCTCTTTGAGATCGAAACTAATTCTTGGAATAAGAAGGTAGGCTAAACCACACCGTAGGGGAAAGGGGACGTGTCGCTGCCTCTCGACTCACCCTCTCGACCCTCTTCAATCTTGGTTAATAAAATCCTAATGGTGATGGTCACTT
The DNA here is from genome assembly GCA_902712375.1 of Dioscorea dumetorum. Lineage (NCBI taxonomy): Eukaryota > Viridiplantae > Streptophyta > Magnoliopsida > Dioscoreales > Dioscoreaceae > Dioscorea > Dioscorea dumetorum. The sequence continues at coordinate 8,506,389 of CACTHL010000128.1, read as the reverse complement.
GTCAAAAGGATGATTAGATTGGCCCTCAACCCTAGTGTCACTCTAAGGGAGAAACAATTAAGCACACAAGATTGAAACTCAAAACAAATCTCAATGTAAATAAAAACAATAGAGTCATTGAAACAAAGGAGTTCTAGAGTTTACATGTCCAAGTACCCACTAGGGGTTTAGCTCTCCATGGAGCAATACAAGTTCATCAAAATAATTGAAAACAAATGCAAATAAACCATAGAGAAAACCCCCTTAAGCTCCGTGGTGATGGTCTAAGAAGGCTGCTCCTTCTTCTCCACGAATCCCTCCTTGAATAGCTCTCCTTGAAGGGAATCGGTGTTGAAAATAGTGAAGGAACACCTCGCCGAATCGAAGTCATCGAAGGCTCCCCCAATAGCTCTCCTTGAAGGGAATCGGTGTTGAAAATGGTGAAGGAACACCCCCAAAACGCAGCAAAAACCTCTCCGAACCCTAGCCGAACTCCCTCCAGAAGTTGGGCAAAAGATCGCCCAAAAACGCTTCATAACGGCCTTTTAAAACGCAAAAGTTGGGGATCCACACGGCCATGTGGAAATTCCACACGGCCGTGCGGAAAATTGATGAGCGCATTTCATATATATGTATTGCATGCTTTACCCTCACCATTATTTAATATTTTGGCTGTAATTCTCCAAGTACGGTGCTATTTGAGGTATTCGTTGTTCGTCATGCAGATATCAAAGTCCTGAAGTAAGAAGAAGCGTTTTTGGAACAATTTTAGAAGCTAAAGGACTTAGAAGAAACCTCATCAAGCTCAGCACGGCTTGAGCACGCCCGTGCTGTTTCCCGTGCAAAGTGCAGGAAAGTTCAACCAAAATTCAGCACAACCTGAGTCCGCTGAGCACGGGTGTGAAAACCACAGCACGGTCTAAGCACGCCCGTGCTGTTCCCCGTACAGATTACAGGTTTGTGAGTTTTTTGAAGAGTTATTTGGCCGTAATCTGCACGGCTTGAAGCACGGCTTCAGCACGCCCGTGCTCACATCGAGAAGACTTTAAAACCCTAGAAACTCAGTTTCTAAAGGGACTTTTGGTGGGCGAACTTTGGGAGAAAGAAAGGGAGAGCTTTGGGGGTTCATCCTCCACTTCATCAAGGGTATGCCAAGCTTATGGTAGGCCGATCGGGAGGAGATTACACGGCATTGTAGATCCTTCGACAACCTCAAGGATGCAAGAAATTAGGGAGTTTTCAATTCCTTGTCTTTTAATTTCTTTGGCATTGTATTTGTTGGTTGTCATCATGAGGGCTAAACTCTTAAGGGAGCCCCGGGGTTGGTTGTATGACGTTGTAGCTTAAACTCATTGTTTTTACTTGCAGTATTTTGAATGTCTTGTTCTTTTCAATAAATCAAGGTTATTTGCTATCTCGTATGTTGTTTAGTGCTTGATGCTTGGTAGTTAGGTTCTCCTATCTAGGCTTGTGAATAGTTATTGATTGTTGCAAGCAGTGGGAGTTCAACTTAGGGCTCGGCATCGCTAGAAACCACATGCTTATAGCATAACTAGGTTTAGAACTGAAGACTTCGCTGTTAAATACTGAGAAAGGCCGAGTTAGTGAACGTCGGAAATCCAACCCCGGGGCCCCATCTCCTCCATCGAGTCAAACCTCAATCTTCCCTTGGTGAACTTCCCATTCCCTTAACCTCCTCGAAGTTAATCCAAAGTCAATTCCATCATCTTCTGTCTGGTTAGATATCAAGTAGGACGTTAGTATTGGAAGCTATACCAGTCCCTGTGGATTCGACTACCCGACCCAAAGGGTACACTTTACTACTTGTGCGACCCGTGCACTTGCGGTTACGCAAGGGGCGTACCAAGTTTTTGGCGCCGTTGCCGGGGACTGGCAACTTCTAAGAATTCGGACGGTCTTAGTAATCTAACCGTTTTATTTTGCTTTTAGTTTCATTTCTTTGTTTTGTTGTTACTTGTTTTCTTTATATTTGATCTTTTGTTTTTCTTGTTTTTATTTAAACTGTTTATTATTTTTCTTTTGCATTAATCCTAAAAGTTCATATCTCTTCTCTTTCTTTTGGTTTTTGTGTAGGTGCAATGTATGACCCGGGGGAATTCCTCCAATCTTGCGTCTCCAGATCCAGACATCGAACGGACATTTCATCGGAGACAGCGGCAGATTAATTTAAGAAAAACCGGGTCAGTGGAAATGAGCATAGAATTCGACCAAGAAGAAAACATGGCAGGAAATCAGAGGAGTATCTCAGACTTTACATGCCCTAATTTGGAGGGATCTGGATCAAGCATTGTTCGGCCCCCAGTTGCGGCCAACAACTTCGAGCTAAAGCCCAATTTTATTCAAATGGTGCAACAGATGTGCCAATTTGATGGCTTCCAAGATGAGGACCCATATGCTCATCTAGCAACTTTCTTAGAAATTTGTGACACCTTCAAGGCAAACAATGTGTCCGAGGATGCGGTTCGTCTTCGATTGTTCCCATTCTCTGTGCGAGGGAGGGCCAAGCAATGGCTAAGTTCCTTGCCAGCGGGTTCTATCACAAGTTGGGAACAGTTGACCGAAAAATTTTTGGCCAGATACTTCCCACCGGCCAAGATCACTAAACTGAGAAGTGATATTTCCTCTTATCAGCAAGCAGAATCAGAAACCTTGTACGACACTTGGGAAAGGTACAAGGAATTACTGAGAAAGTGTCCACAGCACGGCATAGTGGAATGGATGCAAATCCAGATTTTTTATAATGGGCTGAATGTGGCGACCAAACAAATGCTGAATGTAGAGGTTCTTTGTGCAGTAAGAGACCGGAAGAAGCACAAAATCTGATTGAAAACATGGCCTCCAATGGATATCAGTGGAGTTCTGAAAGGAACAAGCCCGTAAAAACAGCCGGGCTTTATGAGGTTGATGTGCTCACTACTTTGGCAGCACAAGTGGAAGTCGTTTCCAAAAGGTTGGACACAATGCAAGTCCAATCTTCAGCACAGAACATGAATACCGATAGTTGGGCGAACCAAGCAGGGCCCAGTTGTTCATCTGAGGGAGTTATTGCCGCTGAACAGGTGGATTTCATTGGGCAAAATCAGCGGGATACCAATAATCCTTACAGCAACACCTACAACCCCGGGTGGAGGAATCACCCCAATTTTTCTTGGAAGGACCAGAATCAAGGGCAACAGCGCCCTCAACAGCAACAGACGCAACCTCCATTTTCGAGGCCCCCACCACCAGAACAAAAGGGACCTTCACTTGAGGCCCTACTTGTCCAGTACATCCAGTCCAACGATGCCCGCATTACAGGGCATGAAGAGGTCTTGAGGAACCAGCAGGCCTCTCTACAGAATCTTGAGCGCCAGGTCGCACAGATAGCGAAGACGCTCGCAGAACGACCCCCGGGTGCACTACCTAGCAATACTGAAGTCAATCCTCGGGAGTCCCTCAAGGCAGTCACTTTGAGAAGTGGCAAGGAACTCGAGTTCCCACCTCCACAAGCACAACAAGAGTCTCAATGTGAATCAGAGGTGGATGTTCTAGAGAGAGAACCACGGTCAAGCTCGAGCTCAAGAGAAAAATTGAAGGGTAAAGAGAAAGACTCGTTGGCAGAATATAAGCCCCCTTTGCCTTATCCTGCGAAGCTCAAGAAAGACCAGCAAGCGGCGCAGTTCAAAAAGTTTCTAGAGACGTTCAAGACCTTACATATAAATGTCTCGTTTGTAGAAGCTCTTTCACAAATGCCCAAGTACGCCAAATTTCTTAAAGAGCTTCTAACCAACAAAAGGAAGTTAGAAGCAGTCTCGACGGTGACATTAAGCGAAGAATGTTCAGCGATCATCACCAACAAAATCACCAAGAAAGAGAAGGATCCGGGAGGGTTCATCATCCCATGTACAATTTGGGGGATGAATGATGAGAAGGCCTTGGCTGACTTAGGGGCGAGCATCAATCTGATGGCTTTGAAAACTTTTCAGAAGTTGGGACTAGGGGAACTCAAGCCAACTCAGATAACGCTCGAACTTACTGATCGCTCCACTCGCCGACCTCTGGGAATTGTGGAGGACGTCTTGGTTAAAGTGGACAAGTTTATATTCCCGGTAGACTTTGTTATTCTAGACTTGGAAGAATTGGCTGAGGTACCTTTGATTTTTGGGCAGCCATTCCTCGCTACTTCACAGGCCATCATTGATATGAAGGATGGTCGCCTAACATTAAGAGTGGGGGGTGAAGAAGTTGTATTCAAGCTGAAGGAAGCTATGAGAGACCCCATGGCATTTGATGATTCTTGCTATTTCCTAGACGCTACTAATGACATTATTTGTGATTGCGTGCAGGAAATCTGGCGAAAGGATTGTCTTACTGATTTACTAGGTGAGGAAGCCCCAGATGAAGAGCTCATAGACCAAGAGGAAGCCATTGCTGCTACACCCTCGAGCATTGGTCAACCAGAATTGAAAGCCAAAAGAAAGAAAGGCAGGGGGTCAAAGGCCTAGACATGGTGGAAAGAGGTAGAAGAAAGGAAAAAACAACAAGCCTCTACCCCGAAATGTACTTCTACTAATGACCTCAGCTTTGGTGAGGCATTTCTGATAAATTCTTTTTGTCCTTTCATAGAATGTTGGTCTGCAGGGCACCAAGAGGAAAGGTATGTCTTTGAACCATCCTAAGATGAGGCTAGACCCGTCAAGCTAGTGACGTTAAAAGAGCGCTTATCGGGAGGCAACCCGATTTGTTTCTTTTCTTTGTTACTTCTTTGTTGTGGTTGTTGTTTTGTTCGTTTTTGTGTTTTTATTGCATTTTGTTTCGAATCAGGCGTGTTTTTTTTCTTCATGAGGAAAATTTCCAGGCCCAACATGGGCATAACACCCCCGTGCTGATGGGGGTGAAATTCACAGGCTTTCCAGGTTTGATCATTTCTAATCAGCACGTGGAGAAGCACGGCCATGCCGTGGCCGTGCTGAATCCCTGAGCACGCTGCCCGTGCACGCGTCATGGACGTGCCGCGTTCTTCATTTTTCATTGAATTTACTTAAGCACGGGCACAGCACGGCCGTGCTGAGGCCGTGCTCAGCGCAACGGTCCCTCTTCCTGCGATTTTCTCCTTTTTAAACGCGCCGTTCACCCTTTCTTTCTTCTTACCGGCGACTCTTTTCCTTTTTGCTTCCATTTTCTTGCGTTTTTCGCGAGTTTTCTGGTGGTTGTCGTGGTTTCTCGGAGTTTCTTCGCTTCTACTCCTTCATCACCACCTTTGGTAAGTCGACGAACCCTAGATTTGTGTTTTAATTCTAAATCTTTGATTATATGCCATGATTCTACATAAAAACATCTGAATTCATCTTTAGAGTCATCTAGGGTGTTTTTGATTGAGTTTAAATGAATTTGTTCCGTCGATTTTTGAGTTAGAGTCCGTCGGAGCCGAAGCTGTATTTTAGCAGCACGGCAGTGTTCACTCAAGCACGGCCGTGCTTTGATTTCAGATCTGGAATTACTCAGCAGCACGGGCGTGCCTGTTCAGCACGCCCGTGCTCGTAGGAAACCCTATTTTTTTTGAATTACAGGGGCGTGCAGATTTGAAGCACGCCCGTGTTTCACTGTTGATCTTAACTGTTTATTATTTTCCCTCTCGACAGATCATGCCGAGGAAGGCTACTACATCTGGCCCTTCTTCGAAGAGGGCTAGAGGGGAGTCGTCGACCCCAGCCGCTCCCCTTGCGCTAGCCCTCGGTACTCCGATCCACCAGGAGCGCCACGACCATTTGAGCGCAAAGCGGTTTGGCGAGATGCGGGCTATCGATTGGGAGGTCCTCCGTGAGGTGGGCTTGGAGGCAGATGTGCGCCGCTACCTTGGCGAGGGCGCCTGGACGAGATTGTTTTCTATCACAGACCCCGCCTACCGGGAGCTGTCTTTGGAGGTCCTTGCGACCTTCGAGCTGTCACGGGGCCCAGTCAGCTACCACCGCGCCGGCACAGTACAATTCCAGGCACTCGGCGAGCTACATCGTATGAGTCTGACAGAGTTTTCTGTCAGACTGGGCTTGTACGATGAGGAGTTCACCAGGACTCCAGAGTACGACGCCCTCCTCGTAGCCCGACCACCCGGCGAGTCACAGGAGGCTTGCTGGCAGCGACTGAGCACGGACCGGGAGTACAACCCTCGCCGGTCCAAGGCCTCATCTCTTCGTCTCCCAGCTCTCAGGTACATTCACTTTATCCTCAGTCACTCGATCACATTGCGGGGAGACAACACAGGAGTCGTTAGTCGCCGCGACTTCGATTTCCTGCTGAGCATGTGATAAACGTCTAAAAGTACGTATTTTACATGTATTTGTTGTGTATTATTTTCATATCTTTTTGTTGAATCTATGCCCTTTTAGATCTAAATTGCTTTATTTTTGTATTTGAGGCCAGCCAGAAGCCCTGGGGACTCGACGACGAGATGGGGAGCGATTTCGACATCAAAACAGCGTTTTCGAGACGGGACACTGTAGCACGGTACTGCAGCAGTCACTGTAGCAATTACTGTAGCTCATCGCGGACTTCTTGGCAGAAAAGTAGAAATCCCGAGGGGTCAGCATACCGGCAGTATACTGACCCGTTTACCCATCGGGATTTGGGGTTTAAAGGCCGATCTAGGGCATTTTGAAGGGAACTTTTGCATCTTCTTGGAGAGAGCTTTTGGAGGAAAAGAAGGCTAGGGTTTGGGCATCATTTCTACACCATTTTGGAGGGCAAAAGGAGAGGAAATTCGGGTTTTCTAAGGAGAGGAGAGCAAGATCTTGGAGGATCCACTTCAAAAGCTTCATTGTTTGGAGGTTGAAGACAACGGGAAGCCACCCCTTCGAGTGGCGTCTTCGGAAGGTTTTCTCCGGGGATCCAAGCTGCATTCGACCTTCACCGTTTGAGGGAGTGTTCCTCATGTTTACTTTGGTTATTTGCATGGTTTGTGTGGTGGATTTGTTGAACATGAATAACTAAACCCCAAGGTCACCGGATGTAGGTGAACCTTGGGGGCAAAACTTGTGATGTTTTGGATTATTTGAGTTATTTATTGTATGATTGGCTTGTTGTGATCCTTGTTTGGTATTCTTGATTGTTTTGGTACATATGCTTAATTATTGTATCAAATGCTTGGTAGCACTTTGTAGCATGATCATTGCCTTAGTGCTAGACTCTACCAAACTTGGAAGGGATTAATGTATAAATACGTCGTGACCATCGGGTATTTGTACCCCTCCATTTCTAGGGTTGAAAACTAACTAGTGTTTCCACCCTAACTTGAGAAAACCATCATTCTCCTTGCAACCGTGTGAGAGGTTGAGTGGAAGAAATTCCTTATTCAACACTTGTACCGGGTTAGGGGTCAATTGCCGTGACCATCGGGTTGGCCTAAGCTTAGGTTTTCTCGGTCCAACTAGCCACATACTTAATTTCTCATTTATCCTACTCACTTGAGTAGCCCCCTCGGGGATCCTCATCCGTGACCGTTTTCCATCCCTGAGCATCTCCCGAGTTTTGATTCAATTGTATTTATTAAGAAAATTTCTCTTGTTGCTATTTGTTTTCTTTCTTAGCTATTCTCTTAAAAAATGGAATCGGTGAGCTAAACAACAAGTGAAAAGTGAGTAAGGTAGCTCCTCGGGCCCCTTGGGAATACGACCCACTCGTGCTTGCACGAGTGGTTTATTACTTGACGACCCGTGCGCTTGCGGGTGTTGACACATTCCGTGTCGACCAGCATGCTGGATGGATTCCAGATGCACCTCGGCTACGAGGTGGCTTTTAGCATCCAGCATCAGGGACAGGACTCCTGAGTCGTCGCCATCTTCTGCGTATCCTACATCACACGGCTGATTCGGGGGATGGGACTCCAGGAGGGCACATGTGCGATGCGGATGGTAGGTGGCGTACTTCCCGTCTCCGTGGACACACTCTGGGCTACGGGAATGCTGCGATCCACGCCCACCTCCCAGGGCACCAGACATCAGGCCCCCATGCTGCCAGCGTCCCTGATTCTCCTCCTGACGCCGCCGGCCCATCGTCTCCTCGCACCCCACGCACTCGCGCTTCCACCCACACTCGGGACTCTCCTCCAGCGGGCTCTCCTTCTTTCCGGCGATGGATGATCCGGAGCATGCATTGGTTGGCCTCTCACCTCGACGTCACCCTGTCTCCACCTCCTTGTCGTGCCGCTGGACCTTCTACATCCCGGAGTGTCGGTGTCGACACCACCGACCTTCCATCGGAGTCCGACTCCGATTCTGAGAGCGCCGGGTTTTGATGTTTTATTTTGTTGTTTCTATTCTGTTTTGTGTTCTTTGTTTTTACTTTTGTTGTCTCTTGTTTTTCTTGAGTCAGTTAGCAAGGGGAGTCCCCTACTAAACTGATCTCTTTTTAGTGTGATCTTTGTCTTTCTGTTTATTTTCTGTCTCTAATGCTTGCATGTGTATCTCAGGATTTATTGACTGTCTTTCTTGATGGTTGTTTCAAACGACTCCTCCCTAATTGGCGATCACCACCCGCCCTTGTGTGCCATCGAAATGTTTCTTCGGCACCTCTCCTTTAACTTGGTGAAAATTCCCAACCCTCACTTTTACTTGCCATTATTTTCTTTGCTTTGCATGATTAAATCTTTAAACATTGAGGACAATGTTTCATTCAAGTGTGGGGGAAGGTTGTGTATTTGTCTCCTAGATGTTGTGCATGACTTAGGAAGATCTATGAAAATTGTTTTGGTTGAGAATTGCTAAGCTAGGAGTTTTTGGGTATATTAGTGCACTTTTGTTGAACTTAAAGTTTTATTTTGCTCTTACTTTGGAAACCTAAATGCTAACACTTAGCCTTCTGTTGTGTTGTTACTCTGTTAGAGGAAGGGCTAGTTTATAAGGCTGAAAAATTAGAAGTTGACTCCAAACTCAAAATTAATAAAAGTTAGAATTTTATGACAAGTCGGATTCCATTTTGGATGCCCTGTCAATTTTTGTGTGAAAGATGGTAGAAAGAGATATCACTTTAGAAAAAGCAAAAGCCGCACTTGAGTAGTCGGATTTTAGGTATCACAAATGTCATTTTTGATTAACCAAGTAAAATGGCTGCCTCTAGGGTGTATGAAGCTACTACCCAATTTAGGAGTCAATAGTGAAAATATTGAGAAAAAAAAGAGCTTGTACTAGCCCCCTCAAGAATAGTTTTGACATGCTCCAGGAGGCGACACACACGCACGGTAGTACGGAGTAAGAGTAAAATCCTTGACAAGCCTTCAATTGACTAAATCACTAGTTCTCAGAAACTCCTTAAAGCTTCAGTAACTCTTTTAATTTGTTGAGATCAGAGGTCATGCACTCATCACTTTAGTAGGGGAATAAGGTTGCTTGAGGACAAGCAATAATTCAAGCTTGGGGGTATTTGATGAGCGCATTTCATATATATGTATTGCATGCTTTACCCTTAACATTATTTAATATTTTGGCTGTAATTATCCAAGTACGGTCCAATTTGAGGTATTCGTTGTTCGTCATGCAGATATCAAAGTCCTGAAGTAAGAAGAAGCGTTTTTGGAACAATTTTAGAAGCTAAAGGACTTAGAAGAACCCTCATCAATCTCAGCACGGCTTGAGCACGCCCGTGCTGTTTCCCGTGCAAAGTGCAGGAAAGTTCAACCAAAATTCAGCACAGCCTGAGTCCGCTGAGCACGGGTGTGAAAACCTCAGCACGGTCGAAGCACGCCCGTGATGCTTATCGTGAAAATTACAGGAGAATGCAGCCACAGATCAGCACAGCCAAAGTTTGCTGAGCACGGTCGTGAAAACCGCAGCACGGTCTAAGCACGCCCGTGCTGTTCCCCGTGCAGATTACAGGTTTGTGAGTTTTCTGAAGAGTTATTTGGCCGTAATCTGCACGGCTTCAGCACTCCCGTGCTCACATCGAGAAGACTTTAAAACCCTAGAAACTCAGTTTCTAAAGGGACTTTTGGTGGGCGAACTTTGGGAGAAAGAAAGGGAGAGCTTTGGGGGTTCATCCTCCACTTCATCAAGGGTATGCCAAGCTTATGGTAGGCCGATCGGGAGGAGATTACACGGCATTGTAGATCCTTCGACAACCTCAAGGATGCAAGAAATTAGGGAGTTTTCAATTCCTTGTCTTTTAATTTCTTTGGCATTGTATTTGTTGGTTGTCATCATGAGGGGCTAAACTCTTAAGGGAGCGCCGGGGTTGGTTGTATGACGTTGTAGCTTGAACTCATTGTTTTTACTTGCAGTATTTTGAATGTCTTGTTCCTTTCAATAAATCAAGGTTATTGGCTATCTCGTATGTTGTTTAGTGCTTGATGCTTGGTAGTTAGGTTCTCCTATCTAGGCTTGTGAATCGTTATTGATTGTTGCAAGCAGTGGGAGTTCAACTTAGTGCTCAGCATCGCGAGAGACCACATGCTTATAGCATAATTAGGTTTAGAACTGAAGACTTCGCTGTTAAATACTGAGAAAGACCGAGTTAGTGAACGTCGGAAACCCAACCCCGGGGCCCCATCTCCTCCATCGAGTCAAACCTAAATCTTCCCTTGGTGAATTTCCCATTCCCTTAACTTCCTCGAAGTAAATCCAAAGTCAATTCCTTCATCTTCTGTTTGGTTAGATATTAAGTAGGACGTTAGTATTAGAAGCTATACCAGTCCTTGTGGATTCGACTACCCGACTCAAAGGGTACACTTTAGTACTTGTGCGACCCGTGCACTTGCGGTTACGCAAGGGGCGTACCAATAGCCCCCGATTTTGCCAGTTCCTTCTTCTGAGGCCACACGGACGGACACACGATCGTGTGGTAGGTCATGAGGCATTTCTTGATGTCGAAAAACCCTTTGAGAGCTTTTGAAATCTTCGAACAAATCAGAACGAGCGAGTATGACTACCTTCTTGTCCTTCTACAAAAATTGTCTTGAAACCTTTAGAAGTTGGCACATACTCTCTTGTTTGACCCGATTTGTATCTTGAACTTTGTATTTGCACAAAATGACTCCACTCGGCACCATCATGACCTATTTTTGCTTTTCTTGGCATGAACCTTCTTCACAACCCTAATTGCATAAAAGAACACAAAAGCACACGAAATGAGAGATATAACCTAAAAAATGTGATGGTCATGCATGGAAAACATCTTATATAATATATACATGCAAGCACTTATAAAAAGGTATTAAATAACAACCCTGTATAAGATCAACATACTCACACCAGGTATATATTTATCCCTGGAAATCACAACATCAATGATCATGAACACAATCATAGTCTCCCCCAAACACTGGGTGTAAAGCTCATACAACGTAAGCTTCTGACTGAACCAATCAAGATTATTTAAGACCAAAATGGAAATACGAAAACATAGGTCCTAGTGGATCCATCTTATACATGACAACAATGTTTATGAATCATACACTACTCAAAGGTAAATGTAGGAATAGCTCTACCAAGCACTATCACATCTCACGCCCTGCTGCCGTCCTAACACCTGTAAAGAAGAGGAGAAGAATGGGTGAGTACCTAAGTTACTCAGTGAGGGGTTGAACATGGAGTTATAACTCATACAAGTGTAACAAATGATATGCCGAAATAAATGTATATCTTTAATAACCAACAAATTACAAAATGCTTTAAATACACATTTCAATATAATAAGCTTTCCAACTTTCTCAAAGAAAGGCATCAATAAAACTCTGAAAATCCTATGTCAAGAGATTCAATACTGAAAATTCAAGTTAAGAATACTCGTTAAAAGATCAACCCCATCGAATCAAGGATTTATAGTGCAACACATGGCGAAATCCTCTATCAATAGTATCATCGACATCCTATGAAAATCCTCCATCACTAACCATGGCCGTGGCTAGGTCAGGAGCTACCAAGATGCGCGTATCTTGGTGTTGGCCGTTGGGAGTCCCGTGGGGTGACTCCGGAAACCCAACACAGCACCTTCAGGTTCCCTACAAACCTCCTGTAAGGGCTAGTAAGCCGAGAACTCCACGCCAAGCCAACTAGATCGGTCCGTGGAGACTCGCTTCTGCAGAAGATGGGGATCCCCCCAATGTCACCATCGAAACATTTGTGATATCCATCCCCTTCATAGGCTCATCATGAACACATCACGATAATAAAATGAACACATCAATATAATAACATAATTTTCATCAAGAGATCACAAATTCTCATAGATACAAATCTCAATTCGAAAGTGAATTCTTGAGTAACATCAACAATGATATTGGTTTCATCAAGAATATCATCATAAAAGTATTCTTTGAAAACACATTTCAAATACGACATCATCGCAAAGAATAATATTTCAAATAGAGCTTTATCACCAAGAAATTCATTTTGATTTACTTAGGCCCTTTCTTGGGTCCTTATGTCAAGAACATTAACCCTTTGACAATACTTTGAAAATATGCATTTCAAGATATAGGGATTCCATCTCTTAAGAATAATAAAAGATCATTGATCATAATAAAAAAAATATCAAATCATAAACAACGAAGTATAAATGATCAATAACCTTAATCAAAAGTACATCGGATCATAAATCAAGAAGTATAAATGATCAATGTCTTCAATCAAAAATAAACTGAAACATAAATCATTATTATTCAAAGTTTCATTAAAACATCTCAAGAAACCTTTGAAACATGAAATTCACCATTCAAGAATGTATATAATTAGGTATTGAAACAAGCATGATCATAGCTCATGAATTAAATAATTTCCCACTCACAAACTTGAAGAGATCGAACTTCTTGGATCACTCGCCTACTTGCTCTTTACCCTTGCCTTTAGATCTACCTCCTTGATGCCATTAATCATCCAATAAAAAAAACAAGAATAAATCACATAATCCAAAATTAGATCTCATGGCTTCTAGGGTTCACTAGATATTCTAGATCCAAGAATTAACAATAATAGTATCCTCAAATCCTCAAGATCACAATAAAATCAAGAAAATCCTAATTGGGTGAAGATCTACAAGAATCAAGGGTTTAGAGATGAAGGATCTCCTTCATTCTTCACCAAGACATGAGATCAAGACTCCCAAACCATCCAAACATTAGATCTATACTCTAATTCCCTTCAAACATTTTATCCTTACTAGATCCACACTTTTCCTTCATGGATCTATAGAGAATTGAATAAAAGAACAAGAAATTGAAGAAGAGAAGAAAACTCACCTTAAATCTTGCTAGATCTAGAAGAGAAGTGATACACCCCTTGCGTATCCGCAAGTGCACGGGTTGTACAAGTAGTAAAGTGTACCTGTAGGGTTGGGTACTCGAATCCACAGGGACTAATGTAGCTTTCAATACTCGTTAGCTTTCTAATATCTAGCCGGCTCACTAGCTGGTTTGAGATTTAATTTTAAATAAAAATAAGAAAGTGAGGATAAACAGAAGAGAGACAGTGTTAAGGTGACAAGAGATCCAAACAAAAGAGTAGCGTCCCGGAGTAGTCACTTGGTATCAATTATACTCGAATTCTCGCAATGCTTATCAGGTAAGTCTCATGATCCCTATGTTCTAGAGTCTTGTTGCCCTAATGTGGATATAGTGGGATTGAGAGTAAGAGCCCAATTCCACTTCTTGTATCAATCAAAGAGATATACAAGGTAAGAGGAAATCAAGAAATTAAGCAATCAATGCCACTCAATAACCAACATTCAAGTAAACAACCAAAGATCTAACAGAGAGAATTAGAGACTCCATAAACATTGCAATACAAGCATTCAAATACAACAACTACCAAGTTCTTAAACCGGGGCATCGAAGAACGATTAGCCCCTCATGATTCTACAATAAACACAAGGTAAATAATAAGAGAATGAGATGAAATTCATCAACTCCCTTCTTGCTTCACAATCTTCGTCGGAGAGTGTCCGATGATGATCTTGCCAACGTTCCTCCACTCATATGACGATCTCTTGGTCCAGATCTAGCCCTTGAAGGTGCCTCTCTACTACTCCGCCGCCTCCCCCAAAGGGGAGAAGAAAATCCCCACCAAAAAGCCCCTCAAGAAACCCTAAATTCGGCCTTAAAAAGTCATTCCCGATGCAAGCACGGCCGTGCTTAATTCAGCACGCCCGTGTTGAGGCCGTGCTTCAGCCCATGCAGATTGAGGGTTTCTGAGTTCTCGGTGCTACAGTACTTTTGCTACATTGTTTGTGCTACAGTACTTGGGCTACAGTGATTTTCCCGAAAAAATCGCCAGCTTGTAATTTGTACCAGGTGGAACAAGCCCGTGTTGAGGCCGTGTTGGCATTGGACGACCGTGCTTAGGGCATTCTGACCGTGCTTCTTCGTGCTTTCCAATTCCTGTGAATTGCACGGCCAAGAGCACGCCCGTGTTGAGGCCGTGCTTGGCTTGGCGAACTTATTTTTAGGTTCTTTTGATGTGAATTCTCCTCTAAATCCCTTCTATTTTCTCCAGGACCTAAATATCTGCACAATAAACTCAAAATACCTTAAATAGCACCGAACTAAACAAATAATAGCAAAAGGACAAGTAAATATCGGGTGTAATGCATATGAAATATATATATATATATATATAATGCACTCATCAAATACCCCCCACACTTGAATCATTGCTTGTCCTCAAGCAAAAACTTAACTTACAATAAAAGGATGAGTGCATGACCTCTGATCTCAGCAAGATAAGGAGTTTCCAAGATTAAGGAAGATTTTAAGTAGCAAGTGTATATAACAATTGAAGGCTTATATAAATTTTCACTCTTACTCTGTACTTCCTGTGTGTGTGTAACCTAATAGAGTGCGCCCCATGTGTTTTTGAAGTGATCTAATTTATTTTTTTTAGCAACTGACTCCTCAACTGGGTAGTAGCTTCATACACCCTAAAGGTAGCCATTTCATCCGGTAGGTCATCATATATGACATTTGTGGTGTCTAGGATCCGACTACTCAGATGCGGCTTTCACTTCATATAAGGTGATAGCTCTTTCTACCATCTTGTATATTTTTATTCAAAATTCGATAGGGCATCCCAAAAGAATCCGACTTTTCGATTTTCTTTGTTTTTCTTTTTTTTTTCTATTCACTTTTTGCTTTTATTTTTGAGTTTCGAGTCAAACATTTTTTTGTACAAGCCTTGAAACTAAACCCACTTCTAAACAAAGTGGCTGCACAAAATTAGGTGAAGTGAATAAACCTTAGGTTTCTAAAATAAGAGTGAGTTTATCTTTAAGTTCAAAGAATGGACACTAGGATACTCATTATCTCCCTAACTTAGAAATTCCTATCCAAAAATTCACAGATCATCCTAAGTCATGCATCATCACAACATCAGCATACTCACACCAGGTATATATATATCCCTGGAAATCACAACATCAATGATCATGAACACAATCATAGTCTCCCCAAAACACTGGGTGTAAAGCTCATACAACATAAGGTCCTGACTGAACCAATCAAGTTTATTCAAGACCAAAATGAAAATACGAAAACATAGGTCCTAGTGGATCCATCTTATATATGACAACAATTTTTATGAATCATACACTACTCAAAGGTAAATGTAAGAATAGCTCTGCCAAGCACTATCACGTCTCATGCCCTGCTGCCGTGCTAACACCTGTAAAGAAGAGGAGAAGAATGGGTGAGTAACTAAGTTACTCATTGAGGGGTTGAACATGGAGCTATAAATCATACAAGTGTAACAAATGATATGCCGAAAATATATGTATATCTCAAATAACCAACAACTTACAAAATGCTTTAAATACATATTTCAATATAAGAAGCTTTCCAACTTTCTCAAAGAAAGGCATCAATAAAACTCTGAAAATCCTTTGTAAAGAGATTCAATATTGAAAATTCAAGTTAAGAATACTCGTTAAAATATCAAACCCATTGCATCAAGGATTTATAGTGCAACACATGTGGAAATCCTCAATCGATAGTATCATTAACAGCCTATGAAAGCCCTCCATCACTAACCATGGCGTGGCTAGGTCAGGAGCCACCAAGATAAGCGTATATTGGCGTTGGCCGTTGGGAATCCCGTGTGGTGACTCCAGGAACCCAACACAGCACCTTCAGGTTCCCTACACGCCTCCTGTAAGGGCTATTCAGCCGAGAACTCCACGTCACCCCAACTAGATCAACCCGTGGAGACTCGCTTCTGCAGAAGATGGGGATCCCCCCAATGTCACCAATGAAACATTTGGGATATCCATCCCGCCCGGCGGCTCATCATGAATACATCATGATAATAAAATGAACACATCAATATAATATCATAAATTTTGTCAAAAGATCACAAATTCTCATAGATACAACTCTCAATTCGAAAGTGAATTCTTGAGTAACATCGGCAATGATATTATTTTCATGAATAATATCATCATAAAAGTATTCTTTAGAAACACATTTCAAATACGACATCATCGCAAATAATAACATTTCAAAGAGAGCGTTATCACCAAGAAATCCATTTTGATTCACTTAGGCCCTTTCTTGGGTCCTTATGTCAAGAACATTCACCCTTTGACAATACTTTGAAAATATGCATTTCAAGATATAGGGATTCCATCCATTAAGAATAATAAAAGATCATTGATCATCATAAAAAAGAATATCAAATCATAAACCACGAAGTATAAATGATCAATAACCTTAATCAAAAGTACATCGGATCATAAATCAAGAGTATAAATGATCAATATCTTCAATCAAGAAATAAACTGAAACATAAATCATCATTATTCAAAGTTTCATGAAAACATCTCAAGAAACATTTGAAACATGAAATTCACCATTCAAGAACGTATATAATCAGGTATTGAAACAAGCATGATCATAGCTCGTGAATTAAATAATTTCCCACTCATAAACTTGGCGAGATCGAACTTCCTGGATCACTAGCCTACGTGCTCTTTACCCTTGCCTTTAGATCTACCTCCTTGATGCCATTAACCATTCAAGAAAAAAAAAGAAGAATCAATCACATAACCCAAACAATAAACACAAGAGAGGAAAGAATGATCAAGAATTAGATCTCATGGCTTCTAGGGTTCACTAGATATTCTAGATTCAAGAATTAACAATAATAGTATCATCAAGTCCTCAAGATCTCAATAAATCAAGAAAATCCTAATTGGGTTCGGATCTACAAGAATCAAGGGTTTCGAGATGAAGGATGTCCTTCATTCTTCACCAAGACATGCAATCAAGACTCTTATACCATCCCAACATAAGATCTATGGCTAAATTCCAATTAAACATTAGATCCATACTAGATACACACTAATTCTTCATGGATCTATAGAGAATTAAATAAAAGAACAAGAAATTGAAGAAGAGAAGAAAACCCATCTTAAACCTTGCTAGAACTAGAGAATAATCATCCCCAATGGAGGAGAGGGGGAGATAAACACTTTCTTCTTTCTTGGAGCTCAAAAATGAAGATCTAAAAGAGGGGAGAATGAGGATTCAAGATGGGGAGAAAAAGAGAGAGAAATGGGGTCTTATGAAGGCCCTTTGAGTTTTAACTGGTGTATTTCTAGACCCAAAGCGCTGGAGGGCTCGTGGGCTCATTTTCGGGCTCATGGGAGGCTGCGAGGCCTCTTTCCAGAGGCCCTTGCGGGCTCCCTTGCGCCCGCAAATCAAGCGGCAAGGCTTATTTTCAGGGGGCCATGCGGGTTGCCGTGCGCCAGCATAGGGGGCCGCATGGCCCCTGTTTTTGGGGGTTTCTTGCGGCGTCTAGATGCCTTACACCCTCCACTTAAAAGCTCTTTCCCCAAAGGTTTTTCCTCCTCTTTTCCACTCTAAAAAGAACCTTAACTGAGATCCTAAACACGAAAAAGACCTGACGAAAAATTTAAACCTACAACTTCTACACAAGAACCCAAAACACAAAAAAAGCGAAAGGTCGAATTTCCACAGTTTGAGGAAGGAGTGAGTGGCGGAATGTTTGCTTTTCATTATATATATATATATATATATATACCGCATGTGACCGGTACTGCTACGTCCTGTGACCCAAGGATGGCTGGTTGAAACTACAGTCACGTCGATGGACACTGCAATCTAAGTGAAGTCAGGGACTTCACGCCAGACCTATATTCGGCATATGGCTCAATTTACCTTGGATTTGGGGTAGCTCTTGTAATAGGGTCTAATGTGTCTTTAAGAGGAGACAAGGCCTCTTGGTGATGGTTTTTGGCCATGGTTGTATACATTTCTCAATCTAAGAGAGTTTATGTTTTTCTCTTTCTCAAAATGGGTTTCATTTGTCGCGTTTCTCGTATCGTGAATGTTTTCCGGTTTTGCTCGCTTTTATTTATTTCGCTGTGCTTGTAATGCAAATAGGAATTCACTGACTGTTCTTGTAAAGAAGGCTGACTTGTCGCTATGGTGCACGTTAGGTGCGGCACGGCTGAAGGTGATCGGTTGAGGCCGTGACAGCGATAAGCGAGGAATATTCCACCCTCGCATAGTGTTAGCATCAGTGATGATGAGCGGTGACAGCCGTAGCAGTGGCTCTTATATATATATATATCGGAGAGAGGTGAGGGATATTTCATCCTCGTTAGCCTCGGTAGTGGCGATGATGAACGGCGATGGCAACAGAGACGGTGATAGCGACCTTTTATATTTATATATGTACTGTAGAAAAAGAAAAGGAAAGAGAAAGATAAAAGTATGAAAACCTTCTTCTCTTCCTTTTTCTTCTTCTTCTTCCTTCCTTTTTTTCCTTCCCATCTCTTCTCTTGGCCGATTCCCACATTTCTCTTCCTTTCATCCTCCATTTAAAAAAATCTCTAATAACTGCCTCAAATCTATTTTCAAAAAAAAAAAGTGCCTCATATCATGGTGGTGCATGTTCCTACGTCCATTCAAAAGTCCCACCAGCCCATGTCTTCACAGCAGTATATATATATATATATATATATATATACTATATTTTATTTATTATTCATTATTATTTATATTTTCTATATCTGATTCGATATTTTTATATATGATTTTTTTTGCTTCATGATTTGTATTTATAGCCTATCTTAAAATTTGTGTATCTTAGATCTTCTCGAGATCTATGTTCTCAATTGATCTTGAGATTTAGATCGCCTCAAGATCTGTGCTCTCGGGTGATTTTGGAATTTGAATATTTTAGATCGTTTCGAGATCTATGCTCTTGCTAATTTTTAGAATTGACTATTTTAGATTCCTTTGAGATCTGTGCTCTGGGTTGATCTTAAAATTTGAGTATTTAAATCGCCTCGAGATCTGTGCTCTCGGCTGATCTCGTATTTTGAATATACTAGATTACCCCGAGATCTGTGCTCTAGGTTGATATTGAGAATTGTGTATTTTAGATCGCCTCGAGATCTGTGCTCTCCGCTGATATTGGGATTTATATATTTTAAATCGCTTGATATTTACGATTATTTATTTATTTATTTATTTATTATTATTATTATTTTAATATATCCAAGTAATAGCCATTTCTTTTATCTTAATTTGACTTTTGTTAAAGTTTTTTTATATAAACATAAATAACTAAAGGTGCTTCTGGCATGTGAAAGCAAATTTCTAATTGAAATTCTCATAATTACAGATAACGCAAATGATTGGCCATCCTTCACATATTTGTAGAGGTATGACAGCCACAATTTAATAGGCAACTCTAATGAGAAGTACGACAACCACAATTTGAATGCCATGAAATCTTAAATGTTAAAAGCCGCTTACTAGTACTATTACTTACCTGCAACAATAACAAACTAATTCATACATACGAATACCATACTTAAAAGCCAAACAAAATACATAGGCAAACCAAAAAAAATCTAAGAGTGGTTTCTTACAAACATTCAAAAGACAAATTTCACACTTAAAACATAGTAAGCAATGTTGATGAGTAGTCATCATAGGACTCAAACGTTGGTGGTAAGGGATGGATATCAATGCTTCTGCTACATTATGCCCTTCCTGGAATTAAATGAAACATAACAAGAAAACATTAGAATGTGCACACTATTAATGAAACTAATAATCTGCCGTAGAAATTAACGAACAAAAATGCCATGAATACAATAAAACAAATGGTTTGCCATAGAAATTAATGAATAAAAATTTATCATGATTATCAATGAACATCCTCACAATTGAATCAATGAATAAAAATGCCATGAATGCCATAAACAAAGTATATAAAAATAATAAAAGAGACGCATATAAGGCTATTTCTAGGAGCCACATTCAACAAGGGATGGTTTGCATATTTGGTGGGTGATATATGATGAGGGCTCAATGAGTCGCACGCAAATGTACTTGCCCTATCGAGTAATATAATACTATAAAGCAAAGTTCATATCCATAGAGACTAGAAAGTACTAGTAATAACTCAATTATAGCTATCAAACTCAGAACACAATTTAAGAGTACAAAATATGGCCAAATCGCTGACTGGAAAGATTGAGGATTGTTAATTGAGAAATCAGAATGAGAAGACGGTGTTTGGAAAAATTTCACTTGGGATTTAAGAATTGAATTGATTGTGATGTTAAACAGAAAACCTAAGTCTAATTGGACCGAGGAAAATCAAAAGTATATTAGGTGTTTTCTCAAGTTTCCTTAATACTAATCCCATGCTTGGTAGGATTCAATCTCTTCCTCTTTTACTTCCACACTATTGCATAAAGTTATAGGAAATCCCTAAGGATTGTAATTCTCGCTACATAACCCTACCCTAGAGGATATCATGTGTCCTATCGATCTCAATCACGCTATCAAATCCATGTGTGATCTAGCATAATATTATCTTTTGATCTCAATCATGCCATTAAATAGGAAGAAGTCACTCTCTTGCACTAAGATAGGGTCCCACATAGATATTGCTTAGTTTAGGGTGCTGCCCCTGTCGAGTGATCAGCTCAGCAGTGGTGAGTACGATGTTGATCTCGTAGGGTGAAATCATACTGTACAACACTAGCAGATCTGTTCATGTCACAACTCCGGTGCTGTCCCCTAGTTTGGTTATCGATCGGCTCATTCTAGCATGAATATATCATTGTGCAGGGTGGGTTATACGTGACACCTTCTTGGAGTTATTGTTCCCATCCCTCATTATAGATCTCCAAAAAAGAATGGGAGTAACTGAAACTGGGAAATAGAAGGGTGGTCTCAGATAATCAAAGCTTTCGCTGAACCCCTTGTCATAAATTCCTCATTGCACCAAAAACTCTGCGAAGCTCGTCGAGTACTGCTCATCGTGGTACTGAAACATGAACCCCCCTAGTTGGCGGAATCGCACCATGCTAGTGTCTACCCAAAAGTGCTGAGGACTTGCAGTGTGAACTCTAAGAAATGGGTGCGTCAACTTTGAAAAGGGCGGACCAATGGTCGAATCCTATCATCTTCTTAACTACGTCTGCTAAACTCAACTGACCAAGAGCTTCTTAGTCGATTATCATCATTGGGGAAAATGCCTTTGCTTGTAGGCTGTTATATCACTCTTGGAATCATGCTATGAAAATATGGGTGCTGAAAATGAGCTAACACCTAGGTGGGAACGCTTAGAAGATAAGCACTCCACATTCGGCATTGTCCTACAAAATAAGAATGTAGGAAATTAAACCTAGCTCAGTTTAGAAAAAACTATGGGAAAAAATCCCTAAAAAATACCGACAACACCCATGCTATGGACCAATCCGCACCCGCAACCCTCGGCATGCGGGAGATGACAAAGCCTTTTGTGTCACCGTAAGTGCACGGGTCGTCATGTAGTAAAGTGGACTCGATAAAAGGTCGGGTTGTCGAACCACAGGGAGCAAGACTATTGGTATTAACTTTAACTTATGAAATCTAGCCTGAATAACTTGGCACAGGATAAGTCTAATAATTTCTGTTAAAAGAGATTAAGCAAGGGATAGAGTCTAAAGCAAGAGATTAATACTATCAAGATTAGCGGGAATACTTGGACAATAGTCCTTTAGGGTTTCAACAGTAAAGCATTGAATTCTATGAATACTCCTTAGTTAATTAAAACAGAAGTCGAATAGAAATGTGGCATCTTGACGGGTTTTCACCGCACGCTAATTACCAAGATCTAATGGGTTTTCACCGCACACTAGTTCTTACAAACCAACGGATTTTCACTGCGCGCTAGCTTAGATAAATAATGGGTTTTCACCGCACGCTAGTTCTTACAAACCAACGGGTTTTCACTGAGCGCTAGCTTAGATAAATAATGGGTTTTCACCGCACATGAACAACCATGCAACATGCAATAGGAATTGAATCAAACTATACATGCATTCCCACAATCAAATTTCATAATCAATTGAGAACAAAAGAGTGCAAATATCATTCAAACAAATCCCTAAGATTTCAAGTCCAAGCTCCCAATGGGGCTTTAGCTCATAATGCAATAGAAAGCAATCACAATATTCAACATGTTCATCATCATAATGAGAAAACTAATAAGTACTCCCTCAAAAACCAAGAATACAAGAGTCAACAAGAAGTTCCCCTCGACATTGGTGGAGTGATGACCCTTGATCGCAATGGCGGCCTAATGAATATTGTTGATGATAATGATGAACGCCCACGTGACTTCCTTACCTTGGAGGGGTGGAAGTTGCCCTTGATCCCACAATCTCCTTCTTCTCTTCTCAAGCCTCTATTTTCCCCTAAACAAATCTGAAAACCCAAAAACTCCCTTTCTCAATTTCAACAAAACCTTATATACTCGTATCTTTAAGGCCAGCTTATGGGCGTAGTGATGGTCGCCGCGCGCGTCGCTAGAAAGCGGGCACACGGCTCCCCGGCCGTAAGTGCACGGGTTGTCAAGTAATATCTCTTGTGCAGGCACAAGAGGGTCGTATTCCCTAGGGTCCCAAGATCCACTATTACTTCCTCTTCGACAGTTGTTTAGCCGAATCAAAACAGAGGTTGTTGTAAGGAAATGAAATTAAAACTAACAATAAAAGCTTTAACTACTGATAGGTTGCACACACCGAGAAGAAATCAAATAGAGAAGATAAGGCCCCGGGCGAGGATTCCTCCGGGAGAAATACAAGTAAGGACGTTGTGATAATAGGTAATGCATGCATGCATGGAGTGTAATACTTTGGTCCGTCTAGGCTCGGAAGTCGACTACCCCGGAACCCCCGTAGTGTAGCCCTAATCCAATACAAGTTCCTTTATCCTAAGGATGCTCACACGATGTCATTGGGACTAAGGAGCCTTGGTTAGAGTTATCTATAAGCAATTGCGCTAAGATGAACTTTACAACCTACGGGAGGCTACCGGCACCCGGAACCTCCGGTGTACCGATACAATGGATCCCTCTTCATACTATGTGGATCTAATGCGAGAGCGCACCTCGCGCAACCAAGCACAATCGATAAGATGAAATGCAGAGTTCTCATGCAAATCACTACAATTAAGTACACAAAGTATGAAACCAAATGACACACCATGCATTCATTGAATTAAGGAGTACAACTTCCAATACAAGTATTCCTCCCAAGATTCACCGGTTGCCCGGCGGCCTTGGGAGTTTTAGTTCAACATGATTAAGAAGGAAAGTTCACACAATAAAGTGTACATCAACAAAAACACCAAAAACTCCCTCTTGAACGACTAGGTTTGATGAAGAAACTTGCTGAATCCGCGTCGGCAAGCTCTAGGATGAAGATCCTTGAGTTCCCCATCTTCTCCCCCTCGATTTCTCTCCAATACGACCTCCTTTGATGAAGCTTTGAGCGTCGGGGTGTTTGGAGGCGTCGGTGACAAAAGTCCCCAAAGAAAAAAACCCTTAAAACCCTTTTAAACCCGAGCCGTTTGCGGCCTAGTGTGCGGGCCGCACACTAGGCCACACACAGGCACGCACAGGGCCTGAAAACAGGCTTGAATAGGCCCGTTTCATGTAGGAGTGCCCGAATGACATCCGGAGCTCGTTTAACTTTTGTTTCTTCGCTCCATGGCCTCGATTTTCATGCTACAAATGCTCCTCCTACCGTAGACGGCTCATGGATGCACTAAAATAGAAAAACATGAAAACACATCAAAGGGCACCGGTTTCATTCAAAAAAATGCATGAAAGTACAAGTAATTCACCGTTACAAAACAGTGTATTTAGACACTTATCACGTAGGCCTAGTCTTAAGCATTGGGGTTTCAACTATTCTCGTGCTTTATGACCTCGATTACGACAGTAAGCCTCTCCTGTAAGGGTTTCTTCTATCGGGTTATGGTCCCACTTACTGCATAAGGGGAGGACTGTAAACCGCATCTTGATGATTTTGCCCTACTCCTTATGGGCGTAAGCCGCTTCCGTAAACATCTATGTCTTCTACTTATGATCTCACTTATGGCCATAAGTCCAACCGTAAACCTCTCTGTTTGACATCGCTTCTTCTCTTACGGGCATAAGGAGGCCCGCAAAGCCCTCTCAATATAGTTTACAATTGTAAGCCTAGCCATAAGGAGCCAGTAAGTGGTTTTGGCTCCAGGTCAATATTTCAGGAGAGCACCATCTTCTACATTTTGGTATCCCATTGCCTCCTTTGGCTCTCCTTTGTCTTAAAACTCCATCTGGTGCCTGCAAAGACAATTCACACTTGGTTTAGCCTCATTTTCTATAAATTTACTCTAATACTAACTCTATAAGTATAAAAATTAATATGTAAAATATAGTGTAATTGTATACCTATCAGGCGACACAACGCCCGCATGCTATGCGGGTTGGGTCAATAATGACCCAACCACGCTCATCAAGGTGCTATTTACATGCATAAACTCGGAATGTTTCACAAAACTTGCATTCGACTACAAACCATGGATTTCTCATCATTTATATCAAGAACTATTAAAGAAATGAGAGCGAAAAAAAACATATCAAAGTTTAAAGAAAATACTGCCTAATAATGACGAAACTCGAGCGGCAAAGGTTAATTGGCAAATGAAAGCTTAGAAAATACGACAATCTTTGAACTTACTTCACAATTTCACACTATAGTGTGGATTTAGGAAGTGCAAGTGGGAAGGCTTCAGAGGGGGGGTTCGGCGTGGACATCCATGCGTGTTACACAGAGCCCGCACTAGCCACAACATGCCCCGTGCGAGCTAGCATGGGGACACACCCCGCCCCGACAGGCAACAGCTTGTGCCATGCTGCCTCCGTTCGGCCACATGGCACCCACACGGGCTTCTGCTTGCGTTGTGCTGGCTGTTGTGCGGGTCGCATGCAGCCGCCATGTGCCTTTGGCTACACGATGTGGGCGTCATGCAGCCGCATGGCACTTTGTCTCCTTCGTGACAGGGCGACACAGCCCGCACGACTCCCAGAACACTTTGAAAAGTCCAATTCTGCTCGAAGAAAAGTATCATATTACATAAATATACTCCAAGGCATGAAAATAAACTCGAATATTGATAAACGTCTAAAAGTACGTATTTTACATGTATGTGTTGTGTATTATTTTCATATTTTATTGTTGAATCTACACCCTTTTCGGTCTAAATTGCTTTATCTTTGTATTTCAGGCCAGCCAGAAGCCCTGGTGACTCGACGACGAGATGGGGAGCGAATTCGACACCAAAAAGCGTTCTCGAGACAGGTACTGTAGCATTCACTGTAGCAGGATTTGTGGAACATGAACAACTAAACCCCAAGGTCACCGGATGTAGGTGAACCTTGGGGGCAAAACTTGTGATGTTTTGGATTATTTGAGTTATCTATCGTATGATTGGCTTGTTGTGATCCTTGTTTGGTATTCTTAATCGTTTTGGTACATGTGCTTAATTGTTGTATCAAATTCTTGGTAGCACTTTGTAGCATGACCATTGCCTTAGTGCTAGACTCTACCAAACTTGGAAGGGATTATTGTATAAATACGCCATGACCATCGGGTATTTGTACCCCTCCATTTCTAGGGTTGAAAACTAACTAGTGTTTAAACCCTAACTTGAGGAAACCATCATTCTCCTTGCAACCGTGTGAGAAGTTTAGTGGAAGAAATTCCTTATTAAACACTTGTACCGGGTTAGGGGTCAATTCCCGTGACCATCGGGTTGACCTAAGTTTAGGTTTTCTCCGTCCAACTAGCCACATACTTAATTTCTCAATTATCCTACTCACTTGAGTAGCCCCCTTGGTGATCCTCATCCATGACCGTTTTCCATCCCTGATCATCTCCCGTGTTTTAATTCAGTCGCATTTATTTAGAAAATTTCTCTTGTTGTTATTTGTTTTCTTTCATATTTATTCTCTTGAAATGGAATCGGTGAGCTAAACAACAAGTGAGAAGTGAGTAAGGTAGCTCCTCGGGCCCCTTGGGAATACGACCCAGTCGTGCGTGCATGAGTGGTTTATTACTTGACGACCCCGTGCGCTTGCGGGTGTTCACACTTTCCGTGTCGATCAAGTTTTTGGCGCCGTTGCCGGGGACTCATCGAGGGATATTTGGAAAGCTTAAAGCTTGTTGATTTGGCCTTTTCTTTTTCTTTTGTTTTTCTTTCTTTTTGTTGTGTGTTTTGTTTTGTTTTTTTGTGTTTTCTTGTTTTTGGTTGTTGAGATTTTGTAATTATTCCAGCTTTGTATTCTATTGTTGCTTTTTTGTATTTCTTGTTGTTAGCTAACGTTGTGACTCCTCAATCTGTGTAGGTACCCATCTTATGACACGAGCGAGTCAAGCAAACTTGATTTAACCCGATAACGAGATAGAAAGAACACTACACCGTTGTTTGAGAGAAGGTATTGAGGGTTCAATTCAACGAGTAGTTCAGGTAGAATCCAGTGAGCCCACAGTTATGGCCGAGCCAAGAAGAACTCTATCTGATTATGAAAGGCCACAATTCACCGGGGATGAATTTAGTGTGTTGGTCCCCACCGTACCTGCGAATAATTTTGAAATAAAAGCAAGCACAATTGGGATGGTGCAAAACTCAGTACAGTTTGATGGTCTAGCTGATGAAGACCCGCATGCCCACTTGTCCAAGTTCCTTCAGATATGTTCAACCTTCAAGATCAATTCAGTTTCTGATGATGCAATAAGGTTGAGATTATTTCCTTTCAGTTTAAGGGGAGCAGCATATAGATGGCTTACTTCTTTGGCTCCGGGATCGATTACTACATGGATGGAAATGGTGGAGAAGTTTCTTGCCCGATATTTTCCACCAAGTAAGGCAGCGAGGCTAAGGCAAGAAATTTCCGCATTCCGACAAGGAGATTCTGAGACCCTATTCGAAGCTCATGAAAGATTTAAGGACCTTCTAAGAAGATGTCCTCATCACGGGTTCCCTGCATGGATGAGGGTGCAGACATTTTGTAATGGGCTGAATTATGCTACTAGGCAACTCATCGATGCAGCAGCAGGCGGTTCTTTGAGCAACAAGCTTCCTGAAGAGGCCGAGGAGTTAATTGAGAATATGGCCAGCAATGAGTGCCATTGGAGCACTCGACAAAAGCTTCCAAGGGCTGCAGGGTTGTACGAGGTGACTGAATCCACAGCTTTGGCTGCTAAGATTGATGCCCTAACGAAACAAGTCACGGAGAATAGTTCGAAGTATGACGCCCTAGCACAAAAAGTTGATCAACTCATGTTAGGGTCTAGTTTAGGGTCTAAGGCTGTTATGTCATGTGATACTTGTGGGGTAGGGCATGCAACATCACAATTCCCTATTGTTGTTGCCCCATCACCGCTGATGGAAACAGTTGATTATGTTGGGGGTGGACCAAGAGGACCAGGGAATCAGTTTGGCAGCAATTACAATTATGGATGGAGGGGCCCTTCAAATCCTTCTTGGACTCAAGGTCAATCTCAATATAGACCTCCACAATCTCAGGGAAGCCAATACCAAGCTCCTCCCCCACAAGAGAAGAAATACTCTACAGAGGATGTTTTAGCCAGATTCATGATTAGCACGGAGGCACGCTTTGTGAATAATGAAAAGAAAATGGATGAATTTGGTACCATATTGAGAAATGTTCAAGCATCCATCCAATCTCTGGAGAACCAAGTGGGACAGCTTGCTCGTGGACAATCTGAACGACCCTCTGGGAGTTTGCCAAGCAACATTGAAAGCAACCCGAGCAATTAAAAGCTGTTACTTTGAGAAGTGGTAAACAGTTGGAAGCAAGGGAAAAAGGGATCCCAAGTGCTTCTAATGATGGGGTAGCCGTCCGGGAAGACCCTGATTCGAGTGAAGATGCAAGCAAGGATAATGGGAGGAAAACTGGTGAAGAATCTCCCAATTCTAACATTCCAAAGGAGCATGAATACAAGCCAGTGGTACCTTACCCCTCAAGACTCAAACCAGATAAAGATGAAGCCAATTCAAGAAGTTCCTCAATATATTCAAGCAACTCCACATAAATATTCCAATCATTGAGGCACTAGCTCAAATGCCAAAGTATGCCAAATTTTTAAAAGAGCTCCTCACCAATAAGAGGAAGTTAGAAGAACAAGGCACAGTCGCACTTACTGGGAATTTCTTAGTCATTCTAGAGAAGAAACTTCCACAAAAATTAAAGGACCCAGGTAGTTTTGTGATTCCTTGTGTAATTGGTGAAGGAGTGACGGAGCACGCTCTAGCCGATTTTGGGGCTAGCATAAATGTAATGCCATACAACTTATTCTTGAAGCTAGGATTGGAAGACCTACGACCTACACGAATGACATTACAGCTTGTAGATAGGTCGGTGCGAAGACCTCGGGGAATAGTTGAAGATGTCCTTGTCAGAGTTGACAAACTCATCATTCCTGTAGACTTCGTGATTCTAGATGTGGATGATGATGTTGAGGTTCCCTTAATTCTAGGGCGGCCATTCCTGAACACTTCGGGTGCCCCTAATTGATGTCAAAGAGGGCAAGATGACCTTGAGGGTTGGAGATGAGCAAGTGGTTTTCACTCTCCCGGAAGCAATGAAACACACACTTGATCATGATGATAAACTCTATTTCACCGATAGTACTGATGTAATTGTTTCTGACTGTGTGCATGAGGTACTTGCCTTAAACCCTCTGGATGAGTATTTGGATGAGTTAACGTGTCAAGATGTCGAGGAAGAACTTTTTCCTCCACCAACACAACAAATTAATCAAGTGGAGGGTAATTCATCCAATAATGGTAAGAAAATTAGGGGTGTTGAGAAGATGTGGAGAAAATCAAAGAAGAAACAAAAAGAGAGTAGAGAGGTACCCACATTGCCTCCGGATGAGGTTGATTGTATATTCTTTGAAAATGCTGGTAAATTCAAAGTCTTCTCATGTCTTTCATTGAATTTCCCGAGCGGCAACCCGGTTCCAAAGGTTGGAGGTAACTTCCCTCCATTTGTCCCACCATGAGAATTTTTAGGTAATGCACGTCAAGCTAATGACGGTAAAGAAGCGCTCCTTGGGAGGCAACCCAAGTTCCTTTCATTTCCCGTATTCATTTTCTTGTTTGTGTTATCTTATCTTTCTTATGTTTTCAGTAGTGATTCGTGTGTAGTTGTGCTTTTCGTTGTTTTTCTTGATTCTTTCGCCTTTTTGTTAACTTGTTTGTCATGTGGTTTTTGAAGAATTCTTGTTCTAGATGCATGCATGTTGATGTTTTGAGTGTTTAAATGATGTTTCCGGCCATATTTTTCAAGGTTTCATCGATGGTTGATGTGTACAAAGTGTGGAGAACGAATTGGTGCAAACAGAGGTTCTTGCCGACCATCCTTACGGCCGTAAGGATGGTCGGCAGGGTTCATCCCGAACTTCTTGCCTACCATCCTTGCGGCCGTAAGGATGGTCGGCAAGACCACCCGAGTGAAGGCTTAAAAGGGCAAGTTTGGGGCTTTATACTATTCACTCTTCTTCCACATTCTTCCAACCGTTTCTCCCTCATTTCTCCATCGTTTTTACTCATTTTTTTTTATCTAGTTTGCTCTCCTCCTCCTCTTTTCCATCTTGGTGACAAAAATTTGGAGTTTGAGCAAGCTTTTGGCCGGATTTACCATTTGGATCCACTCATCTTACCCTAGGGCAAGAGTATGGCACCTCACTCAAACCTTTGGACTTTTCTTGTTTTTTTTGGCTGAAATATCTTGGGATGTTGTTGGTTGATGAATGCTTATTGTTGATCAAAGTGTTTTTCTTAGTTTGCAAAATTTTTTGGCTACTTCCACAAGCAAAGTTCTTGAAAATGGTTTCCGAAATTACTGTAGCAATGCACTTTTTCTTGGTTTTCTTCATTTTTTGGTGCTTATTTTGCTTGTAAATTTGTCAGATAATCTCTATTTTGTTTCTATAGGATGCCAATCAAGAAACTAGCTTCCAAGAGACCTAGGAGGGAACCTTCGCCTCCCGTCCATGAACCCCAATTTTCCAAGGAAGAACACAAGACGCGCTACGCACTCCTATCATGAAAAGGGTTCGGCAAGGTGAGGAAGATTGATTGGGAAGCTTTGAGCACTTTAGGAGTAGATGGCACGGTGTTGGAGCTTATTTCCCATGGTAGTTGGGATAGATTATTTTCGATTGAAGAAGCTACATTCAAGGAACTTACCTTGGAAGTCCTTAGCTCCATAGATATGGTCAAGGCATATCCGTTCACCCACCAATCAAACCATGTCACTTTTGGAAAGAAACACCGTGTTTCGGAGGATGATATTGGTGTGTATTTGGGGCTATATACAAAAGCTCAACTACGATCATCCACGTTCAAGCAATCCATTGATGAAGTCCCACAGTTAAAAGCGAACACATCTTATTGGCATTCCATCTCTGCTAACTCTAGAACACGGAAGGCATCCCAACTCACAAACCCTGCTCATCGAATTATTCATGCTCTTCTGACTAGGAGTATTGGGGGCAGAGTTGACTCTACTGGGATAGTGACGCGCCACGATCTGACTATGCTTTACAGCATCATTGAGCGTCAGCCTATCCATATGGGACACTTAATAGCAGAGACCCTTTCCCATCTGGGTAAGTTTGTGCGTTTGGGCGCTATCTTCACTGGACCCTACATCACTCGACTTATCCGGGGCATGGGACTTATTGAACACACTAGAGGTATGACAGTGGTAGGATCTATTGCTTCCTTAGGGATACAAACACTCGTCTCCATTGGGATCGTTGAGAAGCGGGGAAGCAGTTATCGCCTTGCCCAGCGGCAAGGATCACATTCACAGGACCCAGGCACCTCACATGACACTGTGACTGAGTCAGAGCCTGACCAGGGTGCGGGGGAGAGTTCGCCATCATTGACCGCAATGTTTGAGTCATTTCGCACAGAGGTCCAGCAGCAGATTCAGAGCCTTGAGCGAGGACAGAGGGAGATCATCACGGCACAACAGCGGATTGAGCGCGACCTATCCGAGCTCCTAACCATTGTTCGCAGCTCATCCTCATCGACCTCTGCCGCCACTACTTGCGCCTCATCATCACTTTAGACCCATGACATGACCTTGTTTATTTTCTTTCTTTTGTTCTTCGTTGTTTGTTGTTCAGACTTGTATTTTTGAGTTAGCTAGGGCTCATCCCTACTAAACTCTTTTGTTATTTATGCTGGAGCTCTCTTTTCCGTACTTTATTTCTATTTCCTCTTGAAAAACTTTGAATGATGATAAGCTCCTTGTTCTTTTCAGGTTTTTAATTTTGGGAGCTTTATTTGTGTCGCCCTCCTAAGGTGATATACTCCTGATCCAAGTGGAACAACTGAGAATCACACCAAGGAATCAGGGAAGTTTCTTCACCCCCATTCTTTCCTTATCATTTTCGTCCCTCACATTATTCTGCTGACTTAGGTACATTGAGGACAATGTACAACTTTAGGTGTGGGGATGGTTATTTCCTTAGAATGTTTTGTATTTGTGCATGCTTGTCACCTATGATGGCTATGATTATGTTGTTAAAGGACTTCCTAGCTTGATAGAATAATAGTTGTGAGCTGTATAGTACCTGTACTTTAATGTAGTTCTATTTCATCTTTAGTGCACCTGTATACACGCTCATGATCACTTTCACCTTGTACACTTTAACCAACCCATCTTAATGGCTTTGGCATTAATTTGTTAAATTCTTTCTTCAATGCACTTTTAAAAGCTTTTAAGTTCCTTTGTTGTTTTCTCCAACCTTCAGTGAAGTTTTTAGCAGGTAGTTTATCAGGGATCGAAAAAAAAAAATAAAGAGAAAAAGGGGATCTATGTCAGTATTCCTCTGCTTTATAAGCATGAATGCGTATATGTAGATTGTAATCGATTAAGAGGGTGACTCTTGTGCCTGGCCAGCATGTGCATCCATCTGAAAGATTTTTGTGCAGTCTATGTTAGGCGAACCCAGAAAAGAAAGAATTTGTGTATATTTCTGTGTGAAAGAAATAAAGTTTCCCTTGTGATCCCTAGAACCTGTTTTATGGTCACTTGAGAGTTGGAGTTGTATTTAGGAACCAAAGGACTTTAACTGAGCATTGAGGAGGTCATTAACACTCTAATGCCATCTTCATTATGTGTGGGGTGAATGGTCATCCTGGGGTAATCCGGGGTGTGGAGGTCAAGATGAGAGTCAGCACACACACACATAGGGCGCTGTGGAAAAAGCAGATATATTATCACCTGATTATTCATTGAACAGCTCACTTCTTGATTCCTGTCAATTTGTGTTTGTGGAGTTCTTTAATTTTGAGCCTGAGGTCGAATTTTTAGCCGTTTATCTTCTTTCCCTTGTTCTTCATGTCTGTTTGCTTGGGGGCAAGCAAACGCGTAGGTGTGGGGATGTTTGATAAACGTCTAAAAGTACGTATTTTACATGTATGTGTTGTGTATTATTTTCATATTTTATTGTTGAATCTACACCCTTTTCGGTCTAAATTGCTTTATCTTTGTATTTCAGGCCAGCCAGAAGCCCTGGGGGCTCAACGATGAGATAGGGAGCGAATTCGACACCAAAACAGCGTTCTCGAGACATGATACTGTAGCATTCACTGTAGCAGTTACTGTAGCTCATCGCGGACTTCTCGGCAGAAAAGTAGAAATCCCGAGGGGTCAGCATACCGGCTGTATGCTGACCCGTTTACCCATCGGGATTTGGGGTTTTAAGGGCGATCTAGGGCATTTTATGGGGGACTTTTTGCATCTTCTTGAGAGCTTTTGGGGGGAGAAAGAAGGCTAGGGTTTGGACATCACTTCTACACCATTTTGGAGGGCAAAAGGAGAGGAAATCTGGGCTTTCTTAGGTGGGGAGAGCAAGATCTTGGAGGATCCACTTCAAGGATTTCATTGTTTGGAGGTTGAAGACAACGGGAAGCCACCCCTTCGAGTGGCGTCTTCGGAAGGTTTTCTCCGGGGATTCAAGCGGCATTCGGTCTTCACCATTTGAGGGAGTGTTCCTCATGTTTATTTTAGTTATTTGCATGGTTTGTGTGGTAGATTTGTGGAACATGAACAACTAAACCCAAAGGTCACCGGATGTAGGTGAACCTTGGGGGCAAAACTTGTGATGTTTTGGATTATTTGAGTTATCTATCGTATGATTGGCTTGTTGTGATCCTTGTTTGGTATTCTTAATCATTTTGGTACATGTGCTTAATTGTTGTATCAAATTCTTGGTAGCAGTTTGTAGCATGACCATTGCCTTAGTGCTAGACTCTAACAAACTTGGAAGGGATTATTGTATAAATACACCGTGACCATCAGGTATTTGTACCCCTCCATTTCTAGGGTTGAAAACTAACTAGTGTTTCCACCCTAACTTGAGGAAACTATCATTCTCCTTGCAACCGTGTGAGAGGTTGAGTGGAAGAAATTCCTTATTCAACACTTGTACCGGGTTAGGGGTCAATTTCCGTGACAATCGGGTTGACCTAAGTTTAGGTTTTCTCCGTCCAACTAGCCACATACTTAATTTCTCAATTATCCTACTCACTTGAGTAGCCCCCTTGGGGATCCTCATCCATGACCGTTTTCCATCCCTGAGCATCTCCCGTGTTTTAATTCAGTCGCATTTATTTAGAAAATTTCTCTTGTTGTTATTTGTTTTCTTTCTTATTTATTCTCTTGAAATGGAATCGGTGAGCTAAACAACAAGTGAGAAGTGAGTAAGGTAGCTCCTCGGGCCCCTTGGGAATACGACCCACTCGTGTGTGCACGAGTGGTTTATTACTTGACGACCCCGTGCGCTTGCAGGTGTTTACACTTTCCGTGTCGATCAGATATCATCGAACAAATGCAATAATCCACCAAGTGTGTCATGGAGGGACAAAAAATACAAAACAAATAGCCGAATGTACAAGAAGTAAAAATACACTAAGGAAATGAGGTAAAACAAACCAAAGAACTAAAAATAGGAGAAATTAAAGCTAGGTTGCCTCTCAAGAAGTGCTTGTTTAGTGTCACGAGCTTGACATACTTGCACTTACCATCATGGCGGTTCAAATGCAAGTGTCTTACCAACCACCTTTTGACTTGTGGTTGTCCTTCTCCTGGGTAGGTTTAGTTAAATCATCGACTCGATTTTGTGCGTAGCTAGGGCGATCATAAATGAGAGTTTTACCTCATTCTTTTCAGTGAGGGTTGCCTTGGAATAGTTCCTAGTATGCTTCCATGATGGCCAGTGATGATCATTATCTTTCCTCAATTGGGAGAACACTTTTCCTTGTATTTTGGGGGCCTCCATCAGGTTTCTCCTTTGGTGACCAGTTCCTTGTTCTTTTCCTCCAAAGCCTCTAAATATTCATGGAGTGGGCTGATTTTCAGCACCTCATTTACACAATCACAAACAATGAGTTCAGTGTTATCCAAAGCATAAGAGATGTCATCAAGCTTCTTGGGTTGCTTTATCGCATCAGGTAACTTGAATGTTGCTTCCTCATTGCCAGCCTTGAGGGCCATTTTTCATCTTTATATCTAGTAGAGAGTGGGACGTCACCAAGAACGCCCGTCCTAGAATGATACAGACCTCCGTGTCTTTATACCCATCAAAGATCACAAAGTCGGGTGGGAACACAAGGTCCATGACACTCACTAAGATGTCATTAACAATGCCACATCGGTGGTGCACTAATCAGTTGGTTAGCTATAATGTCATGCTGGTCGGTTTGAGCTCTTGGATTCTGAGCTTCAGGAACAAAGAATACGACATCACATTAATACATACCCTAGAATCTGCTTGGGCCTTCTCCACTATTGCGTTGCCTATTTGGCACTCGATCACTGATCCTTAAGCTTCTTGGGGAGTTTAATCTGGGGGATAGTTGAACAGCTCTCACTCAACGTGATAATGGATGCTTGTTACAACTTGCGCTTGTTGGTAAGCAGCTCTGACATACCGCACGACAACCCAAGGGAGATCAAGCACCTGTCTCAACTCTAGATTGCCGTAAGGCTGACCCGTTTCCTGTACAATATTAATATAACAACAAGAAACAATCTAAAACGAAGATATACAATTAGAACCCTACACAAGGTCAATCATACTCACATCATGTGTATAATCCTGGATTAATCACAACATTAAGGTTATGACCACAAAATAGTCTTCCCCAATCACTGGGTATAAATCCTATACATCACAAGGTCCTCACTGACCCAATTAGGAAACAATCAAGTAAACGAAGTAAAATACAAACATATATGTCCTAGCGAGTCCATCTAGTACATATGTATAATATTCGAATATCATACACAACTAAAATGTAAATGCAAGAAATGCTTTGCCAAGCACTTCACGCTTCACCCCGTTGTTGTGCTAACACCTGGAAAGAAAAGAATAAGAAGAGGGGATGAGTAACTAGGTTACTCAGTGAGGGGCTGAACATGGAGCTATTCTTCACACATGCATAAACAAAATACAATGCCAATAATAGATCTTTAACTATCATTAATAAGAAAGATACTTTGAATACACGATTCAATATAAGATGTTTCTCAACTTTCACAAAGAAATGCATCAAAATAAAACGTTGGAAATCATTCATAAAATGGTACAAATATGAAATTCAAGTTTTAAATAATCTTGAAGTACTCAACAATCTAAGAATTCATAAAGTAGCCAAATTAATAAATCAAGTGTCGATAATTTCATCAATAGCCTCACGAAAACCCTGAATTACCAACCATGGCCGTGGTTAGGTCAAGAGCCGCCAAGATGCGTGTATCTTGGCGTTGGCTATTGGGGAACTCATGTGGTGACTCCGGGCACCCAACCCATACCTTTCAGGCTCTCTACGTGCCCCCTGAAAGGGTGATATCAGCCGAAAACTCCATGTCACCCTAACTAGGTCGGTCCGTGGAAACTCGATCCATACTGCAGTAGGCACTGAGGATCCCCTCATGTCAGCATCAAACATTCGGATATCCGTCCGGCCCGTAGGCTTAAATGAAAACATCAATATGATAGCATATATCTCATCAAGAGATCACAAGTTCTCATAAATGCAACTCTCAATCCAAGAATGAATACTCAAGTAAAACATCATCAATGGTACGATTTTCATCAAGAACTTCAAATAAGCATATTCTTTAAAAATATGCTTCAAAAATGGCATCATCACAAAGAAATCCATTTTGGTTCACATTGGCCCTTCTTGGGTTTTTATAACAAGGGCAATTCTTCGAAAACATGTTTTAAACATGGTATCATCACAATGAAATTAATTTTGAATCACTTAGGCCCTTCTTGGGTCCTTATGTCAAGAATATTAAACCTTTGACAATTCTTTGAAAGCATGTATTTCAAAATATAGGGTTTCCAACCCACTAGAAATATGAATGATATTTAATCATAATCAAGAAATAAACCAACTAATAAATCATCATCGGGTTAATTGTCTACTCGCTCTTTACCATTGCTTGAAGATCCACCTCCTAGATGCAATTAAACATCTAAAAACAAATCAAGAATCAATCACAATAACCCAATCAAGTAACACGAAAGGAAAAATGATCAAAATGGGACCACATTGCTTCTAGGGTTTGCTAAACACGCTAACTAGAAGAGTTAACAAGAATGAAATCCTCACAACCCTCAAGATCACAAGAAAATCAAGAAAATTCCAATTGGGTTCTGTACTATGAAAATCATAGGTTTAGAGATGAAGGATTTCCCTCATTCTTCACCAAACCATGAATTCACAACTCTAATTCTTTTTAAACTTTAGATCTAAACTATATCCATACTTTTTCATCATAAATCAAAGAATAATTGGCATCAACAACAAGAAATTGAAGAAGAGGAAGGAACTCACCTCCAAGATTCATCTAGCACTAGAAGAAACCTAAACAATGGAGGAAGAGAAGAGATTGTCATTTCTCTTCTTTCTTGGAGGCCAAGGATAATGATCTAAGAGAGGTGGGAATAAGGGTTTAAGAAGAGGGGAAAAAGAGAGGGAAAAGAAGTCTTATGAAGATCCTAGAAAGTTCAAAAGTGTTTAAATAGGCTGGGAAATGCAGGCATCCTCGCGGGCTCCCTGTTTTTGGGGGTCTTGTGGCATATCAAGTGCCACAAGTCTCCGGCATTGGTTGCTCTTTCCCAAGGGTTTTTCCTTCTTTTTCTCTCTCAAAAGGACCTTAACTAAGATCCCAACACAAGAAAAAAACACTTGACAAACTTGACCACGCAAAGTTTTACTCAAGAAACAAAGCACAAGAGAATGGAAAAAGTCGAACTTCCACAAGTTCCTTCATTAACTTCGCATATTTTAGCATCTGAGAAAATGCTTCAATAAGAGGGAAATTAATGTGGAGTTGCTTAAGGATGGTCAGAAATTTCTTGAACTGTGCGTCATTATTATCTTTTTTAATCTTACAGAATATGGAATCTTTCGATGATCTTCACGCATCGGAGGTGTTTGGATCTTGTGAGGTTCAGAAGTAGTGTTGTTGCTGTCCTCAATGAGAACCCCATCCTTGGAGGTTACATCTCTCACAAGATTTTTTTCTTTTTCTTTGGGGGCCATGTGCGAGGAAGAACCTCGATCTCCCTACCACTTCATAAAATGATAGCCTTGAGATGCTTCTGTGGGGTTGCCTCGATCTTACTTGGGAGACTTCCTTATGGTCTCCCCGAATTAGCTTTGGCCAACTGGGCAACCTGGTTCTTAAGATTCTTTGGTGACACTTGGACATTTCTGAAAGTAGTGCTCACCGGATCAAACTTTCATCGATACTCACCATAAATCGAGCCTGTACTTCTTCAGTTGAGAATTTCTTCTCCTTGGGTGCTGATGGCAGATCGTGAAATTATGGAAGTTCAACCTTTTTCGGTTCTGTTGTGCTTTGTTTCTTGTGTAGAAGTTGTGTGTTTAAGTTTTTGTCGAGTTTTATTTTTGTTGGGATCTTAGTTAAGGTCTTTTTGAGAGGCTAAAAGATGGGGGAAAAGTGTTTTAAAAGGTGTAAGTGAGGAAGGGATTTTGCGGGCACTTAGTGTGCCCGCAAGGTCTTCTGGCCTGTGGTCCATGCTGGCTCCCATGCGGGCGCATGGGAGCCCGCATGGACCACAGGCCAGAAGACCATGCGGGCGATGGGAGGCCGCGTGGCTTCCAGGATGAGGCTTCGTGGGCTCCCTTGAGCCCGCAAGGGAGCCCACGAGCCCTCCCGCGCTTGGGGGCCTGTATATACCGATTTGAAACTCAAAGGGCCTTTATAAGACCCCATTTCCCTCTCTTCTTCTCCCTATCTTGAATCCTCATTCTTCCCACTATTAGATCTTCATTCTTGAGCTCCAAGAAAGAAGAAAGGTGTTGATCTCTCCCTCTCCTCCATTGGTGATGATTCTCCTCTAGTTCTAGCAAGGTTTAAGGTGGGTTTTCTTCTCTTCTTCAATTCCTTGTTCTTTTATTCAATTCTCTTTGGATCCATGAAGAATTAGTGTAGATTTAGTATGGATCTAATATTTAATTGGAATTTAGCCATAGATCAAATGTTTTGATAGTTTAGGAGTCTTGATCTCATGTTTTGGTGAAGAATGAGGGAGATCCTTCATCTCTAAACCTCTGATTCTTGTAGACCATAACCCAATTAGGATATTCTTGATTTTATTTTGATTTTGAAGGTTTAAGGATTCTATTATTGTTAATTCTTGAATCTAGAGCACTTAGTAAACTCTAGAAGCCATGATTTCTAATTTTGGATCATTCTTTCCTCTCTTGTTTATTGTGTGAGTGGGAATTGTTTAATTAAAGAGCTATGATCATGCTTGTTTGAATGCCAAATAATGCATGCTTTGAAATGAGAAATTCTTGATTTCAATGGACTCTTGAAGTGTTTCTTGAAAACTGAAATTATAATGCTGTATGATCTTCTTAATTCCTAATTTCATTTTAATGGACTCATGAGATGATTTCCTTGAGATCTAGAAACCATGATGTTTATGATCTTGCTTAACTATTGATTCTATTACAAAAAGCTCATGAGATGATTTCCTTGAGGCCTAGAAACCATGATAGTTTATGGTCTTGTTAAATTCTTGATTATTTATATTCCATGAGGATTGGAAAATTCTATGGTTTGAACTACACGTTTTCAAGATCTGTGAATTTGAGAATTTGATGTTCTTGTTATTTTGACCGACTAAGGGTCTATGTAAACCAAATTGAGATTCTCCACGACGTTATTGTATTTGAAATGAGTTTTCAAAGAATATTCTTGTGTTGATATTCTTGATGAGAATGACATTATTATCGATGCTTTCGCACAAGGATTTACTCTTGGATTAAAAGTTGTATTTCAGGGGGATTTATGACCTCTTGATGAGATATATGATTTTATAATGATACGTTTATGATGAGCCTATGGGCAAACTACTTGTGATCTCCTGATGAGATATATGATGTTATATTGATGTGTTCATGATGAGCCTACGGGCGGGATGGATATCTAATGAGCGCATTTCATATATATGTATTGCATGCTTTACCCTCATCATTAATGAATATTTTGGCTGTAATTCGCCAAGTACGGTGCTATTTAAAGTATTCGTTGTTCGTCATGCAGATATCAAAGTCCTGAAGTAAGAAGAAGCGTTTTTGGAACAATTTTAGAAGCTAAAGGACTAAGAAGAAACCTCATCAAGCTCAGCACGGCTTGAGCACACCCGTGCTGTTTCCCGTGCAAAGTGCAGGAGAATTCAACCACAATTCAGCATAGCCTGAGTCCGCTGAGCACGGGTGTGAAAACCTCAGCACGGTCGAAGCACGCCCATGCTGTGTCCCGTGCAAATTACAGGAAAATGCAGCCACAGATCAGCACAGCCAGAGTTCGCTGAGCACGGTCGTGAAAACATCAGCACGATCAAAGCACGCCCGTGCTCTTCCCCGTGCAGATTACTGGAATGTGAATTTTCTGAAGAGTTATTTGGCCGTAATCTGCACGGCTCCAACACGCCCGTACTCACATCGAGAAGACTTTAAAACCCTAGAAACTCAGTTTCTAAAGAGACTTTTTGGTGGGCGAACTTTGGGAGAAAGAAAGGGAGAGCTTTGGGGGTTCATCCTCCACTTCATCAAGGGTATGCCAAGCTTATGGTAGGCCGATCGGGAGGAGATTACACGGCATTGTAGATCCTTCGACAACCTCAAGGATGCAAGAAATTAGGGAGTTTTCAATTCCTTGTCTTCTAATTTCTTTGGCATTGTATTTGTCGGTTGTCATCATGAGGGGCTAAACTCTTAAGGGAGCCCCGGGGTTGGTTGTATGACGTTGTAGCTTGAACTCATTGTCTTTACTTGCAGTATTTATGAATGTCTTGTTCCTTTCAATAAATCAAGGTTATTGGCTATCTTGTATGTTGTTTAGTGCTTGATGCTTGGTAGTTCGGTTCTCCTATCTTGGCTTGTGAATCGTTATTGATTGTTGCAAGCAGTAGGAGTTCAACTTAGGGCTCGACAGCGCTAGAAACCACGTGCTTATAGCATAACTAGGTTTAGAACTGAAGACATCTCTGATAAATACTGAGAAAGACCGAGTTAGGGAACGTCGAAAATTCAACCCCGGGGCCCCATCTCCTCCATCGAGTCAAACCTCAATCTTCCCTTGGTGAACTTCCCATTCCCTTAACCTTCTCGAAGTTAATCCAAAGTCAATTCCATCATCATCTGTTTGGTTAGATATCAAGCAGGACGTTAGTATTGGAAGCTATACCAGTCCCTGTGGATTCGACTACCCGACCCAA
Organism: Dioscorea dumetorum; assembly: GCA_902712375.1. Lineage (NCBI taxonomy): Eukaryota > Viridiplantae > Streptophyta > Magnoliopsida > Dioscoreales > Dioscoreaceae > Dioscorea > Dioscorea dumetorum. Next base: position 8,465,256 of record CACTHL010000128.1, on the reverse strand, counting down.
AGGGTACACTTTACTACTTGTACGACCCGTGCACTTGCGGTTACGCAAGGGGCGTACCAAGTTTTTGGCGCCGTTGCCGGGGACTGGCAACTTCTAAGAATTCGGACAGTCTTAGTAATCTAACCGTTTTATTTTGCTTTTTATTTTCATTTCTTTTTTTTGTTGTTACTTGTATTCTTTTATTTGTTCTTTTGTTTTTCTTTGTTTTTTTCAAGCTGTTTGTTATTTTTTTTTCTCTTTCTTTTGCTTTAAGCCTGAAAGTTCATATCTCATTTTTTTTCCTTTTGGTTCTTGTGCAGGAGCAGTGTACTCCAGTCGTGTTTCTTTCTAGAGAGGGAGTACCATCCATAAGATGGAAGATCTTTTGAATGCATTAAGGAGGCAGAGCAATCTCCAATTCGAAACAGAAGTAGGAGATCTTGACGCTGGCAAACAGCTAATAGAACTACTTTCTCGTCCATCAAACGAAAATTATCAGAATGTCTCTCTGGAAGAAGCAGTGCGGGCCTTCTGCAAGAAATCTCATGAATTGTCAAGAAATCAAATTGTTGCGGAAGAAGCAATGCCTAATAACCGAATGAAGCTGAACTATATAGAGGAGGTCATGTCAGTAAACTGGTGCAGTGAATCAATTGAAAACCATAATGGGCTGCAAGTGTTGGGAGAAGAAGGTACAGAGAAAAAGCTTACCCAGGATAGTTTGGATCGCCTGATTTGTGAGGATCAATTATTACACATGGTGGGCTCTGAATCTGGTAAGGAGCCAAGCCTTCCAACAGCAGGAATCGAAGGTGCAAAGATTGAGCTAAAGAAACTACCTGACCATTTAGAATATGCTTTCCTAGCATGAGATGAACAGTACCCAGTAATAATTTCTGCGATCCTTGATGATGAACAAAAGGGCGAACTATTACAAGTACTTACCACATACAAGAAAGCTATAGCCTGGTCAATTTCAGACATCAAGGGCATTAGTCCAGCTTTCTGCACACATAAGATCCTTATGGAAGATGAGATTAAGCCGAGGGTGCAACCACAACGGCGATTGAATCCTAATATGCAGGAGGTGGTCAAGACAGAGGTCAAGAAACTTTTAGATGCTGGGGTTATTTACCCTATTTCGGATAGCCCGTGGGTGAGTCTAGTGCAAGTAGTACCAAAAAAGGGAGGTATGACGGTAATCCAGAATGACAAGAAATAAGTGATATCTGCTCCCACAGTCACTGGATGGTGGGTATGCATCGATTACCGAAAATTGAATGATGCTACTAGAAAAGATCATTTTCCTCTCCCATTTATTGATCAAATGTTGGAGAGACTTGCAGGACACATGTATTACTGTTTCCTAGACGGGATGTCAGGATACTTACATATCCCAATTGCACCTGAAGATCAAGAGAAGACTACTTTCACCTGTCCCTATGGCACCTTCACATATCGTTGTATGCCTTTTGGTTTATGCAACGCTCCTGCCACATTCCAGCATTGTATGATGTCCATTTTTGACGAGTTCATCGAGGATTTTATGGAGGTATTCATGGATGATTTTTCAGTTTTCGGCAATTCATTTGATAACTGTTTGTCCAATTTGAAGAAAGTATTACCTCGATGTGAGGCAACAAACCTGGTACTCAGTTGGGAAAAATGTCATTTTATGGTCCAAGAGGGAATAGTGTTGGGTCACAAAATTTCACAATCCGGAATAGAAGTAGACAAGGCGAAGATCTCCACAATCGAAGGATTGGCGATTCCGACCACTACGAAGGATATTAGAAGTTTCTTGGGACATGTAGGGTTCTACAGACGTTTTATTCGAGATTTTTCAAAAATTTCAGCACCCATGACCAAACTCTTAGAGAAAGATGCCCCTTTCAAGTTTGACGCAACGTGCCAAGCTGCTTTTGAATTTCTGAGGCAGAAGCTAGTGGAGGCTCCAATTTTAAAAGCACCGCTCTGGGATCGGCCCTTTGAATTGATGTGTGATGCTAGTGATCGAGCTGTAGGAGTGGTACTAGGGCAGCGGTACGATAAACAATTTCATCCAATCTCTTACGCAAGCAAAATGTTGACCTCAGCCCAAGAAAATTATACGACAACAGAGAAGGAGCTGCTAGCTATTGTTTACGCCTTCGATAAGTTCCGGCAGTACTTGGTTCTCTCTAAAGTGATAGTATTTACTGATCATGCAGCATTGAGGTATTTGATGACTAAAGTGGATGCTAAACCAAGGTTGATACGGTGGGTCCTACTGTTGCAAGAATTTGATGTGGAGATACGGGATAAGAGAGGCATTGAGAACGTAGTGGTAGATCATTTATCCCGTTTAGAGCACTCCAATAATACTTTGGAAAATTCTGAAATCGTAAATGATTCCTTCCCAGAAGAGTATCTATATCTCGCAGAAACGAAAGACCCTTTAGATGTTTCAGTTCCATGGTTCGCAGACATTGCAAACTATTTGGCAGGGGGACTGATCCCAGAAACCTTCTCTTATCAACAACGAAAAAAATTTGTCAGATGCCAAGCATTATGTTTGGGATGATCCGTATTTGTATAAGCTCTGCGCGGATGAAATGATAAGAAGATGTGTTTCAAGAGAAGAGGGATGGCATATTTTATCGCAGTCTCATGCAGGGGTGCTTGGAGGACATTTTGGACAAAACCGGACAGTGGAGAAGGTATTATCAGCCGGTTTCTTTTGGCCTTCGCTTTTCCGAGACGCGAAGGCTATGATTGAATCTTGTGATGCTTGTCAGCGGAGTGGCAATCTATCTAAACGGGACGAGATGAAGCAGACCCCAATTCAACAGTGTGAAGTTTTTGATGTGTGGGGCATTGATTTCATGGGCCCATTTCCCTCCTCAAATGGGTGTCGATATATACTGGTTGCAGTGGACTACGTATCTAAATGGGTAGAGGCTCAAGCACTTCCTACTAATGATGCTAGGGTTGTTGTGAAATTTTTAAGAAAGCTTTTTGCCCGTTTTGGTTTCCCAAGAGCTATTATCAGTTATAGAGGGTCTCATTTCTGTAATGCCCAGTTCGAGAAAATTTTATTGCGACTCGGCGTTACCCATCGGATCGCTACAGCATATCACCCTCAAACGAGTGGACAAGTGGAAGTCACCAACCGGGAAATTAAACGAATTCTTGAAAAAATAATTCAGTTTAGTAGGAAGGAGTATGCAGACAAATTTGAAGAAGCTCTGTAGGCATACAGGACCGCATATAAAACCCCTACGGGGCACACACCATATCGGTTAGTCTATGGTAAAGCTTGCCATTTGCCTGTCGAACTAGAACATCGAGCATATTGGGCCATTAAAAAGCTGAATTTCGATCCGAAAAAGGTGGGAGATAAGAGGAAATTTCAATTAAATGAGTTAGACGAACTTAGACAAGCGGCATATGAAAATTCTATGCACTACAAAGAACGGGTTCGAAATTTACATGACAAGCGGGTACGGATTGATAAACAGTTTGAGGTTGGAGATCAAGTGTTGTTGTTCAACTCCCGACTGAAATTGTTCCCTGGAAAATTGAAATCGCGTTGGTCGGGCCCATATCAGGTTACGAGTGTCTACCCGTATAGGGCCATCGAAATATCTCATCCTGACCATGGCACTTTCAAGGTGAATGGGCATCGATTGAAGCACTACATCAGTCCCACTGTTTTATCAGATATCGAGGGTGTGCAGAGCATCCTTCTTATTTCACCTACTTGAATTCCAGACCAGTCAAGCTCGGGACGGTAAACAAGCGCTAGTGGGAGGCAACCCATACTTTTTCTTTCTTTTCACACTTTCTTTTTGCTAGCACGGGGAGAGCACGCCCGTGCTGCTCCCCGTGCATTTTTCAGGTTTTCTTCTCGTCTTTTTGCAGGACATCAGCACGGGCGTGCTCCACACGAAGCACGGCCGTGCTCCTTTCTTTTTACAGATTTCCAATTCTCCTTTTAAGCAGCACAATCCCTGTTAACCCTAATTTTTGCTAGCCGTTCTCCGCTGTCCTTGGTGGCTATTTCCCCGGCCGTGTTCCACTCTCTTCCATTATGCCCACGAAACGTGTAGCACCAAGACAGCCCTCTCGCCATTCTCGCCCCACCTCCAACCCTAGCTTTCCTCCTTTTTCCTCAGCTGTACAAAGACAACGATTTCAGAGGCTTCTTCAACAACCATTCGGGGATTTTCGCATTCTTGAATGGCAGGCCCTTCGGGAAGCACATTTGGCCGACGAGATTGACCGGTTGCTCCACGTGGGATCATGGTACAAGATTTTCTCCATTACGGAACCTACATATCGTGAATTAACAGCCGAGTTTCTCGCTACATTCGAGCTGAAACGTGGGCAAATCAGTTGGGAGGATCCAACTGCCTTGCGATTTCAATTGCTGGGGAGGCTTTTTACAATGAGTTTTACAGTGTTTGCTATCCGGATAGGGTTGTACGACGAGCCGTTCATTTTATCTTCGGAATATCAATCTTTGACGTTCTATCTTCCTCCTGGTGAAACTCAACAGGAATGTTGGAGGCGGGTAAGCTCTGACCATCAGTTATTTCAACCGGCTCGATCTAGAGCCTCAGGGCTCAAATCTTCTGCATTGCGAGTCATTCACATTCTTTTGAGTGGGACCATCACGGGCCGAGGCGAGAGCACGGGTGTCATCACCAACGCTGAATTCACATATTTGGCTAGTATGTGGAATGGCATTCCATTCCATATGGGTTATGTACTTGCTAAGGCATTTCCGCATCAGTCTAAGGATCGCCGCACAAAAGCCATTTTTGTTGGACCTTACATCACACACTTGGCACGTCGCATGCAATTGTTGCCAGTTCACTGCTCGTTCACCGTTAGCGGTCGGGTCCATCCTATAAATGCGTTCACCTTGCGGAGTATGGGTTTGTTTCCAGCATCATCTGCATCAGCTCAGCCGGCACCACCCACAGAAACACCTAAGCCATCCAATTCGGATTCTGATTCCTCTAATGTTTCATCCGACCGTGAATTTTGCCAGTGGATGTTGCGGAGTTTTCAGAAAATCATGGATCATTGTCCTCCTCGTCGTGCCGCTGGACCTTCTACATCACGGAGTGTAGGCATCGACACCACCGACCTTCCATCGGAGTCTGACTCCGATTCTGAGAGCGCCGGGTTTTGATGTTTTTCTTTTGTTGTCTTTTGTTTTTCTTGAGTCAGTTAGCGAGGGGAGTCCCCTACTAAACTGATCTCTTTTTAGTGTGATCTTTGTCTTTTTGTTTATTTTCTGTCTCTAATGCTTGCATGTGTCTCTCAGGATTTGTTGACTGTCTATCTTGATGGTTGTCTCAAACGACTCCTCCCTAATCGGCGATCAACACCCGCCCTTGTGTGCCATGGAATTTTTCTTCGGCACCTCTCCCTTAATGTGGTGAAAATTTCCCAACCCTCACTTCTTCTTGAAATCATTTTTGTTGTTGTGCATGATTAAATATTTAAACATTGTGGACAATGTTTCATTCAAGTGTGGGGGAGGGTTGTATATTTGTGTTCTAATATGATTAGATGTTGTGCATGACTTAGGACGATCTATGAAATTTTTGGTTGGGAATTGCTAAGCTAAGAGTTTTTGAGCATATTAGTGCACTTTTGTTGAACTTAAAGTTTTATTTTGCTCTTACTTTGGAAACCCAAATGCTAACACTTAGCCTTCTGTTGTGTTGTTACTCTGTTTGAGGAAGGGCTAGTTTATAAGGCTGAAAAATTAGATGTTGACTCCAAACTCAAATTAATAAAAGCTAGAATTTTGTGACATCGGATCCCATTTTGGATGCCCTGTCAATTTTTATGAAAAAAAGATGGTAGAAAGAGCTATCACTTTAGAAAAAGCGAAAGCCGCACTTGAGTAGTCGGATTTTAGGCATCACAAATGTCATTTTTGATGACCTACCAAGTGAAATGGCTGCCTCTAGGGTGTATGAAGCTACTACCCAATTTAGGAGTCAATAGTAAAAATATTGAGAAGAAAGAGTTTGTACTAGCCCCCTCAAGAACAGTTTTGACATGCTCCAGGAGGCGACACACACACACGGGAGTACGGAGTAAGAGTAAAATCTTTCACAAGCCTTCAATTGACTAAGTCACTAGTTCTCAGAAACTCCTTAAGCTTCAGTAACTCTTTTAATTTGTTGAGATCAGAGGTCATGCACTCATCACTTTATTAATGGAATAAGGTTGCTTGAGGACAAGCAACAATTCAAGTTTTGGGGGTATTTGATGAGCGCATTTCATATATATGTGTATTGCATGCTTTACCCTCATCATTATTGAATATTTTGGCTGTAATTCGCCAAGTACGGTGCTATTTGAGGTATTCGTTGTTCGTGATGCAGATATCAAAGTCCTGAAGTAAGAAGAAGCGTTTTTGGAAAAATTTTAGAAGCTAAAGGACTTAGAAGAAACCTCATCAAGCTCAGCACGGCTTGAGCACGCCCGTGCTGTTTCCCGTGCAAAGTGCAGGAGAATTCAACCACAATTCAGCACAGCCTGAGTCCGCTGAGCATGGGTGTGAAAACCTCAGCACGGTCGAAGCACGCCCATGCTTTTTTCCGTGCAAATTACAGGAGAATGCAGCCACATATCAACACAGCCAGAGTTCGCTGAGCACGGTCGTGAAAACCTCAGCACCATCTAAGCACGCCCGTGCTGTTCCCCGTACAGATTACAGGAATGTGAGTTTTCTGAAGAGTTATTTGGTCGTAATCTGCACGGCTTCAACACGCCCGTGCTCACATCGAGAAGAATTTAAAACCCTAGAAACTCAGTTTCTAAAGGGACTTTTTGGTGGGGGAACTTTGGGAGAAAGAAAGGGAGAGCTTTGTTGGTTCATCCTCCACTTCATCAAGGGTATGCTACGCTTATGGTAGGCCGATCGGGAGGAGATTACACGGCATTGTAGATCCTTCGACAACCTCAAGGATGCAAGAAATTAGGGAGTTTTCAATTCCTTGTCTTCTAATTTCTTTGGCATTATATTTGTCGGTTGTCATCATGAGGGGCTAAACTCTTAAAGGAGCCCCGGGGTTGGTTGTATGGCGTTGTAGCTTGAACTCATTGTCTTTACTTGCAGTATTTATGAATGTCTTGTTCCTTTCAATAAATCAAGGTTATTGGCTATCTTGTATGTTGTTTAGTGCTTGGTTCTTGGTAGTTAGGTTCTCCTATCTATGCATGTGAATCGTTATTGATTGTTGCAAGCAGTGGGAGTTCAACTTAGGGCTCGGCAGCGCTAGAAACCACATGCTTATAGCATAACTAGGTTTAGAACTGATGACATCTCTGATAAATACTGAGAAAGACCGAGTTAGTGAACGTCGGAAAGCCAACCCCGGGGCCCCATCTCCTCCATCGAGTCAAACCTCAATCTTCGCTTGGTGAACTTCCCATTCCCTTAACCTCCTCGAAGTTAATCCAAAGTCAATTCCATCATCTTCTGTCTGGTTAGATATCGAGCAGGACGTTAGTATTGGAAGCTATACCAGTCCCTGTGGATTCGACTACCCGACCCAAAGGGTACTCTTTACTACTTGTGCGACCCGTGCACTTGCGGTTACGCAAGGGGCGTACCAATATCCCAAATGTTTCGATGGTCACATTGGGGGGATCCCCGTCTTCTGCAGAAGCGAGTCTCCATGGACCGACCTAGTTGAGGTAGCGTGGAGTTCTCGGCTGACTAGCCCTTACAGGAGGCGCGTAGAGAACCTGATGGTGCTGTGTTGGGTTCCCGGAGTCACCACACAGGATTCCCAAAGGCCAACGCCAAGATACGCGCATCTTGGTGGCTCCTGATCTACCCATGGCCATGGTTAGTGATGGAGGGTTTTCATAGGCTATTGATGATGCTATCGATAGAGGATTCCCGCATGTGTTACACTATAAATCCTTGTTTCGATGGGTTTTATTTTTTGATCTTTTAACTAGTACTCTTAACTTGATTTTTCAGTATTGAATCTCTTTATAAATGATTTTTCAGAGTTTTATTGATGCATTTCTTCGAGAAAGTTGGAAAGCTTCTTATATTGAAATGTGTATTGAAATCATTTTGTAAGTTGTTGGTTACTAAAGATATAGATATACATATATTTTCGGCATATCATTCATTACACTTGTATGAGTTATAGCTCCATGTTCAACCCCTCACTGAGTAACTTAGTTACTCACCCATTCTTCTCCTTTTCTTTTCAGGTGTTAGCACAGCAGGACGGCGTGAGACGTGATAGTGCTTGGCATCTATCCTTGCATTTACCTTTGAGTAGTGTATGATTCATAAATATTGTCGTATGCATAAGATGGATCCGCTAGGACCTATGTTTTCGTATTTCTATTTTTGTCTTGTATAATCTTGATTGGTTCAGTCCGGATCTTAGGTTGTATGAGCTTTGCACCCAGTGTTTGGGGGAGACTATGATTGTGTCCATGATCATTGATGTTGTGATTTCCAGGGATATATGTACATACCTGGTATGAGTATGTTGATCTTGTACAGGGTTGTGGCTAAATGCCTTAGGTTTAGAGTATTATTGTGGTAATGTTAATATTGTACATGTAACAGGTGAGCCTTGCTGCGATCTGGGGTTGAGGCAGGTGCTTGACCTCCCCTGTGTTGTCGTGGCGGTAGAGCCATGGGCCGAGACCCGAGGGTCGGGGCGTAACAGAAATCCTGGAGGTTGAGATGAGAACTGCTGACCTTTGAACCTCCCCTCACCCAAATGAAAAATTTGGATGTTCCTCTATCCTGGATTATAAGTATTACTGTAGGAGTTACCTTGAGGTCTTTAGCCGCCACTGTAGACCCAAAATAGGACATTATACTGCAACATGTCCTTCCCCGCAAGTCTCACATGACATCAATGCTGTGGTGCTTGAACCTGCTCTATCAGTTATCAAGAGATTGATTTGTCTTGTCAACATGTTCACCTTAATTTCCAGGGTCGTGTGAGTGTTGACCTCATGTATTCCGGCAACACGGGGCACTCGCTTTCTAGGTGCCCAGTGAGACTCATTTCTTACTATGTCCTCAAATATGCTTGCTGTTCAGAGACCCCCCTGTTGTTACATCGATCAACTAATAGGCTTGGTAGTTCAGTCTATTGTACTAAATCTGTACCTTCATCCACAAAGAAAACTCATGTTGTGGGTACTTTCAGAGCAGGTCCTTGAATTGTTTATATGCCTCGAATACTATCTCTTTTTCTTTTTGACTGAGCATTGAAATTTCCCACCTCAATTTCGCCATCTTTCTTGGTGCGAAGTAGCGGCCAAGAAATTTATCCACAATGTCCCCCCATATCTTGATGAAGTCGGAAGGTAAAGAAGTCATCCATTGATAAGCTGCATTCTTGAAAGTAATAAGAATAGTCAGAGTTTGATCTCATCGTCTGAAACCCCCTTCACCTTAAAGGTGGCACACATATGTAGGAACCTTGATAAGTGCTCATTAGGGTCTTCATGACCCAAACCCTCAAACTGCAACGAATTCTGAAATTGTTGGCATTAACTGCTAGTTCCTGAACATTAAATTTGTCCCCAGTAAATTATGGCTTCTCATAATCAGATAAGGTTATGCGTTGTTCTTCCATGACACAAGATTTTCTGTCTTCAATGATACCCTCTTCAGATGTGGAGCCCTTCTTGGTCCCCCTGAAACTTTTGTGCAATGTCGGTTCAATTTCACTGTTTAGTTCCATAAACTCCGTATGATTTGCACGGGCACCTCACAAAATACTATAGATAAGGAGTTAAATTAACAAAAGAATAAACAAAAATATAGAAAGAATGTAAAAGCAACCAGAAACAAAAGTGACTTGATAAGTGTTTGAGCACATGTACCTTATTGGCATGAATTATTGCATATGAGCATGATTTATTACAATTTTATGGGCCCAAGTGGATGTATTTCGCTCCTTTGTGCAGATTTTATGTAGAAGCCTCGGAAAGAGGGAATGTAGGAAAAAGAAGCCTTTGCTGAGGAGTTCAGAGGGGTCCACGCCCATGGCATCATGGTCTGCAGCCTTGGGAGCAACTCCGAGCAGTCAAATGTCTAAGATAATGGAGTCCACGCACATGGAAGGAGAGGCCATGGCCATGGGTGATACGATCTAGGCTAGACAGAGTACACCAGCGTGGAGCTTGTTGTCCACGCCTGTGGATGCCAACAAGCAACGGGCATCCACAGCCGTGGGAGATTTATGTGTTAGCAAGTTGCTAGAAGCAGAACACTCCACTGCCATGGTGCTCACTGTTCAAGAAGTTGGACTCATTTGGCAAAGGGTTATAAAACCCTTTGATAACTGCCTAATTATACATGTATTTTAATATATTTTATATGCGTTGCATGTATTTTTTATGGATCGATGCTCGTTTTATGCTTGAGCTTGTTTTTATTTTTCTTGTAGATCATGAAGAAGCCATTGCGGGCCGGAAAACATAATGTGGGTGCAATCTGGACCAAAATGAGCTATATTGAGGCAGAGTACTGATGGGTCACCCGCAAGTATACGTGGGTCGTCAAGTAATACTTCATGCACAAACACGAGGATTGTATTTCTCAGCGCCAAGAAGCTACTATTACCCTTTTATCGCCTATTTTCTAACCTAACAAATGGTTGGAGAATTAACGACTAACTAAAGAAAACAATAACTGAAGACTAATGGATAACATGGAGACAAGGGTAGGAAATCAATGGGACATAGATGGCCATGGATGTAGATCCCTTTAGGGTTAGTCATGCTACTAGGGTGATAGTAAATAATTGCAATGGTTGTTTGGACTGTGAGACTTCTTAATTAGATTAACCCCAAACCCCTTGGTAATTAATCCCTAATCCCATACGAGCATTGATCGGAATCCCTTCTGGGTCAACTCCTCCTGCGATTGCACTACACTCAAGGAAGTCTCTAACTAAGTATGAACATAATTCTAGGTTTGCACCTAAATTTCGGAGGTCTATCGAATACCTAAGTCTCTCAGCGTATTTGATGAGTGCATTTTATACATACATTTTACCTTTGGAAATTTGATCCTTTCACTTCTCTTGTGCTTTGTTTATTGTGTAGAAGTTGTGTGTTTAAATTTTTGTCGGGTGTTTTTCGTGTTTAGGATCTCAGTTAAGGTTCTTTTTAGTGTAGAAAAGAGGAGGAAAAATCTTTAGGGAAAGAGCCTTTAAGTGGGGAGAGTAAGGCTTTAAGAGGCCGCAAGAAAACCCCAAAAAATAGGGGGCCTTGCGGCCTCCCATGCGGGTCGCATGGGAAGCCGCAAAGGGCCATGCGGCCCCCCATGTTCGCACATGGCCGCCCGCATGGGCCCCTGAAGATAGGGTTTGTGGCATGCCTTGCGCCCGCAAGGGCCTCTGGAAAGAGGCCTTGAGATCTCCCATGCGCCAGCTTGGGAGCCCGCGAGCCCTCCCGTGCTTTGGGTCTATAAATACCCGATTTAAAACTCAAAGGGTTTTCATATGACCCCATTTCCCTCTATTTTTCTCCCCATCTTGAATCCTCATTCTCCCCTCTGTTAGATCTTCATTCTTGAGCTCCACGAAAGAAGAAAGGTGTTGATCTTCCCCTCTCCTCCATTGGTGATGATTCTCCTCTAGTTCTAGCAAGATTTAAGGTGGGTTTTATTCTCTCCTTCAATTTCTTGTTCTTTTATTCAATTCTTTATAGATCCATGTAGAATTAGTGTGGATCTAGTATGGATCTAATGTTTAATTGGAATTTAGCCATAGATCTTATGTTTGAATTGTATAGGAGTCTTGATTTCATGTTTTAGTGAAGAATAAAGGAGATCCTTCATCTCTAAACCGTTGATTGTTGTAGATCCGTACCCAATTAGGATATTCTTGATTTTATTATGATTTTGAGGGTTTAAGGATACTATTATTGTTAATTCTTGAATCTAAAACACTTAGTAAACCCTAGAGCCATAAGATCTAATTTTGGATAATTATTTCCTTTGTTTATTGTTTTGGTTATGTGATTGATTCTTGTTTTTCTTGGATGGTTAATGGCTTCAAGGAGGTGGATCTAAAGGCAAGGGTAAAGGTGAAGTAGGCGACTGATCCAAGAGTTCGATCTTGCCAAGTTTGTGAGTGGAAATTGTTTAATTCTTGAGCTATGGTCATGCTTAGTTGAATACCAAATTATATACATTCTTGAATGGTGAATTTCATGTTTTAAGGGTTTCTTGAGATGTTTTCATGAAACTTTGAATAATGATGATTTATGTTTCAGTTTATTTCTTGATTGAAGACATTGATCATCTATACTTCTTGATTTATGATCTGATATACTTTTGACTAAGGTTGTTGATCATTTATACTTATGGTTCATAATTTGATATACTTTTTTGATTATGACCAATGATCTTTTATTATTCTTAAGGGATGAAATCCCTATGTCTTGAAATGCATATTTTCAAAGTAATGTCAAAGGGTTAATGTTCTTGACATAAGGACCCAAGAAAGCGCCTAAGAGAATCAAAATTGATTTCTTGGTGATGAAACTCTATTTGAAAGGTTATTCTTTGCTATGATGTCGTATTTGAAATGCGTTTTCAAAGGATACTTTTATGATGATAATCTTGATGAAATAATATCATTGCCGATGTTTACTCAAGAATTCACTTTCGAATTGGGAGTTGTATCTATAAGAATTTGTGATCTCTTGATGAGATTTATGATATCATATTGATGTGTTCATATTATTATCGTGATGTGTTCATGATGAGCCTACGGGCGGGATGGATATCCCAAATGTTTCGATGGTGACATTGGGGGATCTCCGTCTTCTGCATAAGCGAGTCTCCACAGACCAACCTAGTTGGGGTGGTGTGGAGTTCTCGGCTGACTAGCTCTTACAGGAGGCACGTAGAGAACCTGAATGTGTTGTGTTGGGTTCCTGGTGTCACGACAAGGGATTCCCAATGGTCAACGCCAAGATACGTACATCTTGGTGGCTCCTGACCTAGCCACAGCCATGGTTTGATGTGGAGAGTTTTCATAGGCTATTGATGATGCTATTGATAGAGGATTTCCGCATGTGTTGCACTATAAATCTTTGTTGAATTTTCAGTATTGAATCTCTTTATAAAAAATTTTCAGAGTTTTATGGATACCTTTCTTTGAGAAAGTTGGAAAGCTTCTTATATTGAAATGTGTGTTTAAAGCATTTTGTAAGTTGTTGGCTATTAAAGATATAGATATATATATATATATATATATATATATATATATATATATATATATATATATATATATATATATATATATATATATATATATATTCGGCATATCATTTGTTACACTTGTATGAGTTATAGCTCCATGTTCAACCCCTCACAGAGTAACTTAGTTACTCACCCATTCTTCTTCTCTTCTTTTCAGGTGTTAGCACGGCAGCAGGGCGTGAGACGTGATAGTGCTTGGCATATCTATTCTTGCATTTACCTTTGAGTAGTGTATGATTCATAAACATTGTTGTCATGCATAAGATGGATCCACTAGGATTTATGTTTTCGTATTTCCATTTTGGTCTTCAATAATCTTGATTGGTTCAGTCAGGACCTTAGGTTGTATGAGCTTTACATCCAGTGCTTGGCGAAGACTATAATTTTGTTCTTGATCATTGATTTGTGATGTCCAGGGATATATATACGAAAACATAACTCTTATCCCATATTTGTTTGAGGGGAATGAATAGGGCCCAGTAATGGTAAGCCCAATAGTAAAGGAGTCCCATTGATCCCAAATTTGGGGGTAATATGATTCATGTGGGATAAATTACTTTTTTGCCCATCTATGGTTACTTATACAATAATTATCTATGGTTATTTTTTAATTCATTATATATACAACAATTATTAAAGTTAATTGTTTCTTTAACTTAATAGTTATAATAATTTAAATTAATAATAATTATTATTTAAAATTATTTAAAATTCAATTTGATAAATTATAACCAATAATAATTATTCTTGTTTTAATTATACTTATACAATAATTAACTTATACAATAATTATTAAAGTTAATTTTATAATTTAACTTAAGAGTTATAATAATTTAAATTAATAATAATTATTATTTAAAATTATTTCTAATTCAATTATTTAAATTATACCAAATTAATAATTATTCCTATTTTTAATTATGCTTATATGATATTTATTTGTAGTTTCTTATTAATTCATTATCTTATACGATACTTACAACCATTAATTAACTAAAGGGCATATAAGTAATTTACACAGTTTCTCTCTCATACTTTTCTCATTCCGAATACACATTCCTTCAAACCAAATATTGTTTTCTCATTCCCTCCTTCTCATTCACCCTACTTCCATTCTCCCCATTTCCATTCCCCCATTCCTATTCTGTGATCCAAACACCCCCTAGTGTGAGTAAGTTTATATTGTACAGGGTTGTGGTCAAATACCTTAGATTTAGAGTATTATTGTTGTGATGTTAATATTGTACAGGTAACAGGTTAGCCTTGAGGAGATCTAGGGTTGAGGTAGGTGCCTGACCTCCCTTGGGTTGTCGTGGCGGTAGTGTCATGGGCCGAGACCCGAGCGTCGGGGCGTGACACTAAAGATTTTATGCCTTCTATTTTCGTGTCCTTTCGTTATTATCTTCCAAGTTCGGTGCTATTTGAGGTATTTGTGATTTATTGTGTAGATATTTAGGTCCTAGAGCAATTATAAGTGTTCTTGAGGAAGATTCACATTAAAAGGACCAAAAGGGCAATTCGTCAAGGCAAGCATGGCCTAAGCATGGGTGTGCTCCTCAACTGTGCAATTCACAAGAACTTGAAGATAAATGAAGAACTGTGAAGCACGAGCACAGTCTTAGGAGCGTGGGCATGTAGATGGGAGTACAGCCTAAGCACAGGTGTGTTTCAGCCTGTGCACTTTACTGTCTAGGGAGTTTTCAAAGCTGCTGAAATCTTTCTCCTGCCCGTAAATTGCAAAGCCGGAAGCACGGCCGTGCTCGAATCGAAACTTAGGTTAAAAGTAGTTAAAGTTAGATTGACGGGGAGCTTTTTGTCTAGGTGAATCATGGAGGCTAAGGGAGGAAGATTTGCACATATTACACCACTCTCAGAAGAGGATTTGAGCGCCAATTGTATTCTGATATCAAGGAAGGATTCTCGTTAAGTTAGATTGACAGAACTCACGAAGATGCATGCAAAAAGGAAGCCTTTGTATTCCTTTGTATTTGTTTCTGTTTTTATTCCTTGTTGAGTCAACCCATGAGGGGCTAACTCTCTCGGGAGCCTCGGGTTGTGAACTTGGTTGAATGATTGTTTTGAATGCTTATTTTGCAATTCTTATGGAGTCTTAGTTTCCTCTATCTTAAATCTTGTGTTGCATAAAGTGATGTGGATGATTGCATAGCCTAATTACCATACTGTAATTGCTACCTTGAAGTCCTTGAACCTCGCAAGATAATAGCTAAATTGATGTTTATCATAGCCATAGCTACAACACGGCTCCTAGAGCACACATAGAGTTCTTAGATGTACCTAATAAGTTTTGCAAAAGCTTGGTCGCACTTCGTCACCAAGGGATCAACCCGGCGCCCTACTCCCCCATCGACCTTCTCGTTAGAAATATCCTTTGTTTTCCTCTTTCTCCTTTTACCCACAACCCTAGACTTCTAGTCTCAATTCAATCCCAATTGTTGATCGATTAGATACTAAGCAAAGAGAAAGTATTGGAAGCTATACCAATCCCTGTGGATTTGACTACCCGATCCCACATTGGGTACACTTTACTACTTGATATTGATCACGATATCACGATAGCTGACCCGCAGTAGTTTGGTGTGTGATCTCCCTCAAGAGGACGGGGTCGTCAAGTAATAAACCACTCGCGGACGCACGAGTGGGTCGTATTCCCAAGGGCCTGAGAATCTATCCTTACTTCCTTCTCGCAATGTTGTCTAGCTGATCAAACGCGAGAGTAAAAGATGAAAATGCAATTAAATGAAATAAATGCAATTCAAAATGATAAATAACAGGGCGATAAAAGGGGGAAATCAGAGTTAGAAATCGGTCATGGATGAGGATCCTCTCAAGGGCTACTGAAGTGCATAGGATGCTGGAGTAACATGCAAATGGCTTGTTGGACCGAGAAAACCCTAGATTAGGTCAACCCGATGGTTACGGCAATTGAACCCTAATCCAGTACGAATATTGAATACGGGCTCTACCCGTACAAATCCGCCTACAATTGCAAAAGGCAAGGTGGTTTTCTCAAACTAAGGTTGAATCACAAATGAGTAATTAACCCTAGAATTGGAGGGGTACAAATACCCGACGGTCACGGCGTATTTATACGTATTTCCCTTCCAAACTTGGTGAGTCTAAGACTAGGGCAATGGTCATGCAACCTAGTATTGCGTAAGTGTAGATACACAAAGTTCTCATGCATACCCTAAACATTCAAGAGCACCAAACAAGGATCACAAACAAGCCTACAAGCATTGATTAAAACCATGCATATACAACCACTCCTGAGTTTAAAGCCCTTGGCCATGACTTACCGTACCCCATTACAAATGAGTCCTATTGGAGTTCCATAGAAAATCGCTTGAGGACGAGGAAGGCATCCCAACTAGTGAACCCTGGCAATCGATACATCCATGCACTGCTGGCTAGAGGCATTGGGGGCAGACTGGACTCGACACGGGTTGTCTCGCCCACGGACCTACTGATGCTGTACAGCATTATCGAGCATCATCCAATACACATGGGGCATCTTCTCGCGGAAGTCTTAGCACACCAGGGCTAGTTTGTTCGCCTTGGAGCCATTTTTGCCGGGCCATATATCACAAGAATGATCAAAGGCATGGGCCTTCTTGAGCACAACCAAGCCATGACAGTTGTTGGTTCTATGGCACCACTCAGCATGCAGACTCTGACTTGCATTGGTATAGTTGAGAAGCGGGGTACCATACACAGGCTTGCACAACACCAAGGAACACACGCACAAGACCCTCATTCTTTGCACGAGACGGACAGCAGTTCAGAGTCTGAGTCCGAGCTAGAGTCCAGAGAGCAGAGACCAACACTTGAGACACAGTTTACAGAATTTCGCACTGAGGTCTAGCAGCAACTGCAGACACTTGAGAGAGGACATAGAGAGTTAGCTGCATCAGTGAGCCTCATTGAGAGTGCCACCACTGAGATCCTGACATTCAGACGCAGCTCTTCATCTTCAGGGGACCATCCGACTCTTAGACTCCTAGCACCACACCACTTGTTGTTGTTATTGATGTTCTTTTTATCTATTTACTGCTCTTCTTGTTGTTTACTTTAGTGTTTACTTTTTTAAGTTAGTTAGAATTTCGACCCTACTAAACTTTCTTTGTTTATTTTGAATTTTCTGTTTTTGCACTCTCCTCTATTGTTTTCATTCTGGAGTTGTGATCAGTGTTTTGTATTTTTTCAGGAATTTCTTTAGGAATGCTTCACACTCCAAGCCCTCACCACATGGAACAACCCCAGTCCATATGCATTTCATCGACGGATTGGGGAAGTTTCTTACTCCATCTTTTAATTCTTGTTATATATATTTCCCACCATGTACTGCTGATTTATGTACATTGGGGACAATGTACAGCTTTAGGTGTGGGGATGGAGTATTATTCTTTACTGCATGCTTGAATTACCTATGATAGCAATGATCTTATTGTTAAGGATTTCCTAGCTTGGTAGAATGACAGTAGTGAGTTGTACTTTACATGTGCTTGAGTGTAGTTCTGTTTCATCCTTAGTGCACATTTATACCTGCTCACTATAACTCTCACTTCTGACGCTCTAACCCATCTTATTGATTTTTGTGTTAGGATGTTAAATTCTTCTTTCAATAGTCCTTTAAAAACTTTTGAGTCTCCTGTTTTTGTTTTAACCCTAAGTGAGGTTTTTAAGTGAGGTTTTTAGCAGGCAATTGATCAGGCGTCTTGAAAAAAAAAATAAAATGATATGAAAATGAGTCTATGTTAGTATTCCTCTGCTTGTAAAAGCATGAATGCGTACATGTATATCTGTAATCAAGTAAGTTGGGTGGCTCTTGTGCCTGGCCAGTATGGGTATCCTTCTGAAAGCTTTTTGTGCAGTCTACGTTAGGCGGACTCGAAAAAATAAAAAGAAAAAAAAATTATTTCCTGACCTTTCGGGCGTCTGAAACATGTTCTACCTTCACTTGATGTTAAAGTTCCGTTTTGAGACAAGAATATTTTTAACTGACTATTGAGAGGGTCTTTAGCACTTCTAACACTAACTTCAATTTGTGTGAGGTAAATGGACATCCTGGGGTAATCCAGGGTGTGGAGGTCAGGGTGGGATTCAGCACACACTCACAAGAACACTTTGATGAAACAGAGCTGACATTACTTGTCTATACATTGAACAACTCACTTCTTGATTTCTAACCATCTGTGCTTGTGGAGTCCTGTACATTTGAGCTTGAGGTCATATATTTAGCCATTTATCTACTTGCCCCAGTTCTTCATGTTTGTTTGCTTGGGGACAACCAAACGCTTAGGTGTGGGGATGTTTTATAAACGTCTAAATATACATATTTTATATGTATTTGTGTATATTTTTCTGTTTTCTTTTTGTTAAGTTGATGTCTATTTTCGTGTCTAAAGTTGGTTTATTTGTGTTACAGGCTCTGAATAAGCCAAAATAAGCTCAAGACCGTATTTATGAAGAATTGATGTAGCAGTACTGTAGCATTTTTGGGGCTTCATCACTGTAGCAGTACTGTAGCAGAATTGATGTAGCAAGATTACCGTAGTAGGTATTGTAGCAAGATTACTGAGAAAGTCTCTGGATGCCTTGCGGGCAACCTTGCGCCCGCAAGGTCACCGCATCGCGATGTCATGAATTTAAAGGTTTTTAGGGCATTTTGAAAGACGGACTTAGCCTTCTCCTTGGAGCTCCACACCACCATCATCAAATCCGGCTTGCAGGAGGGCTTTGAGGGAGTTTTCACTGCTAGATCGTGGAGGAGAGCCCATTTGGGAGCAAGATCCAACTCTAAGGCATCATTAGAGGAAGGTTAAAGACAAGGGAAGCCATCTCTTGAGTGGCGTATTCGGAACCCCATTTTCGTCTTTGAGGGAGTTGATCATGCCTTATTTAGTTGTTTTCATGCTTTTGAGTGTGTATTTTAAGATTATGAACAACTAAACCCCAAAGTCACCGGATGTAGGTGAACCTTGGGGTTGAACTTGTGTATTTTGGATGCTTGGTTTTAATTAATGCTTGTAGGCTTGTTTGTGATCCTTGTTTGGTGCTCTTGAATGTTTAGGGTATGCATAAGAACTCTATGTATCTATACTTAGGCAATACTAGGTTGCATGACCATTGCCCTAGTGTTAGACTCACCAAGCTTTGAAGGGAGACATGTATAAATACGTCGTGACCATCGGGTATTTGTACCCCTCCAATTCTAGGGTTAATTACTCACTAGTAGTCCAGCCTTATTTAGAGAAAACCACCTTGCTCTTTGCAATCGTAGGAGGAATTGAACGGAACAGAACCCGTATTCAATAATCGTACCGGATTAGTGTTCAACTGCTGTGACCATCGGGTTGATCTAATCTAGGGTTTTCTCAGTCCAACAAGCAATTTGCATGTTAATCCAGCATCCCGTACACTTCAGTGGCCCCTGAGGGGATCCTCATCCGTGACCGCTTTCTCATCCTGATTTCCCACTTTTATGGCCCTGGTTATTTAGCATTTTGAATGGCATTTATTTCATTTATTTGCACTTTCATCTTTTACTCTCGAGTTTGATCAGCTAGACAACATTGCGAGAAGGAAGTAAGGATAGATTCTCGGGCCCTTGGGAGTACGACCCACTCGTGCGTCCGCGAGTGGTTTATTACTTGACGACACCGTGCGCTTGCGAGATACCCACCACATGCCTTTTTATTTTTCTTGTTGTGTTTGTTTGCTGTGTTTGTGTTTTTTTTTTTCTTTTTGTTGTTTGTTGAGTCGATTCCGGTGTGTTTTCAGTTGTTTTGGGAAGTTTCAGGCTCAGCACGGGCATAACACGACCTTGCTGATTGTGGTGCAGTTTACAGGCTTACCACGTCTTATTTTTTCGAGCAACACAGGGGAAACGAGGCCGTGTTATGGCCGTGCTGAACCCCAAGCACGTTGCCCGTGCACGCAGCACGAACGTGCTGTGTTCTTCACTTTCTATGAACTTTAATTATCACGGGCACAACACAGCCGTGTTGAGGGAGTGTTCGGCGCGACTTTTTATTTCCTGCGAGTTCTTCTTTTAAATCCGGCCGTTTCACGTCCGTTCTTCATCTCTTCCTACGAGTTCCCTCTTCTTCGCACTTTGTTTTCTTGCAATTTGCGGTCATTTTCTCGGTTGTAGGGATTTTTTTTGGAGTTCCATTGCTTGCATTTCTCTTCCCCGACATTGTGTTGAGTCGATGAACCCTTATTGCTTATTTTTTTTCAAATCATGGTTTATATGCCTTTAATCATTGTTCAAATGCTTAACTTAGATTTTAGAGGCATCTAGGGTGAGTTTTAATTTGATTCAACACCGTTTTACCGTCGATTTTTAAGCTAAGAGTCGTCGGGGACGACGACGCAGGGTTTCGGCAACACAGGCGTGCTCACATAAGCACGGTTGTGTTCCCCAATAAAATCCTAAGATTGCATGTTAGCACGGGCATGCTTGATTAGCATGGCAGTGCTCTTTGGTAACCCTATTTCTGATCAGCACGGGCGTGCAGACTTCCAGCACGCCCGTGCTTCCACTGTTTTCCTTATGTTTATTTGGTCTTCCTTCTCGTAGAACATGCCGAGGAAGGCTACTACGTCAGGTCCCTCTTCGAAGATGGCCTTAGGGGAGTCTTCTACCCCAGCTGCTCCCGCCAAGCCCACCTTTGGAGCTCCTGTCCACCAGGAGCGATATTCCCGCTTGTGTGCTAAGCGGTTCGGTGAGATGCGGACGATCGATTGGGAGGTCCTCAGTGAGGTCGGGCTCGAGGCAGACGTGCGGCGCTATCTTTTAGTAGGCGCCTGGACACACATCCTCGCCATCACCGACCCCTCATATAGGGAGCTAGCTTTGGAGGTTCTTGTGACCTTCGAGATGCCCGAGGTCTAGTCAGCTTCCACCGCGCCGGCACCATTTAGTTCCAAGCGTTTGGCGAGTTGCAGCGGATGAGTTTGACCGAATTCTCGGTCAGACTTGGACTGTACGATGAGGAGTTCACCCGGACTCCAGAGTACGACGCCCTCCTCATCGCACGAATACCCGGAGAGCCCTTAGAGAGTTGCTGGCAGCGCTTGAGTACGAACCAGTCTTATGATCCTCGCCAGTCCAAGGCTTCGTCCCTTCGTCTCCCTGCCCTCAGGTACATTCATTTTATACTGAGTCACTCCATTAGAGGTCGGGGGGACAACATAGGAGTCGTTAGTCACCGTCACTTAGACTTTCTATTGAGCATGCAGGACGGTTTCCCGTTGCATCTCGGCTACGAGGTTGCATTCAGCATCCAGCACCAGGGGCAGGATTCCCAAGTGGGCGCTCTCTTTGCTAAACCCTACATCACGCGGTTGTTCCGAGGTATGGGTCTCCAGGATGGCACCCGATCGAAAAGGATAGTGGGCAGTGTGTTGTCAGTCTCGGTGGACACACTCCGAGTGATGCGGATGCTCCGATCTACCTCCACCTCCCACGGCCCTCAATACCACGCTGCTCCAGGGCCTTCATCCCTAGCACCCCACGAGCGCGTACTTCCACACATATTCCCGACTCTCCCTCAGCTAGCTCCCCCTTTTTCCGATGATGGATGATACGGAGCATGTAGCGTTTGGCCTCTCATCTCGACGTCACGCTCTCTCTGACGAGTGCATTTCATATATATTTATTTTATGTCTTACTCCCATGATTCTTCAATTTATCAGCATTAATTCTCTAAATTCAGTGCTATTTGAGGTATTCTTAGTTTTCCATGCAGATATCAAAGTCCTAAGGCAAGAAGAAGTGATTTGGAGTGATTTTCGGAGCTAAAGGACTTAAGAGAAACCTCATCAAGCTCAATACGGTCTCAGCACGCCCATGCTTCAGGCCGTGCAAATTGCTGGAGAATTCAGCCGAGACCAACATGCGTTATGGGCGCTAAGCACTGCCGTGCAACCTTCAGCAAGGCCACAACACGGGCTTGTTGGACCCCGTGAAGATTACAGGAATTTGAGTTTCAGGAGTTTTATTTGGCGGCTTGGAGCACGGCTTCAACACGGCCGTGCTCACATCGGGAAAAGTTTAATTACTCTACTTGTAGTATTTATGAATGTCTTGTTCCTTGCATTAAATCTTGGTTATTGGCTATCTTGAATGTTTGTTGAGTGCTTGAATGCTTGAATGTTTGGTTATCTCAACTTAGAATGTGAATCTTATTGATAGTTGCAAGAAGTGAGATTTCAACTTAGGGTTCAACAGCACTGTGAGCATCATTCACCTAGCACGACTAGATTTTAGAACTGAAGATATCTCTGATAAGTACTGAGAGAGTCCAAGTTAGTGAGCATCAAGAATACAACCCCGGGGCCCCATCTCCTCCATCCAGCCAATCCTTAACTTTCCCTTAGTGCATTACCTTCTCTTAAATCTCTTTCAGTCCAACCTAGAGTCAGTTAAACTTTTCTTCAATTGATTAGATACTAAGCATAACGAGAGTATTAGAAGATACACAGTCCCAGTGGATACGACTACTGGACCTTAGGGTACACTTTATTACTGGTACGACCCGTGCACATGTGGATACGCAAGGGGCGTATCAAGTTTTTGGCGCCGTCGCGGGGGACTGGCAACTTCTAGGAATTCGGGAAGTCTTGGTAATCTAATCGTTTATCTTTGTTTTTGGAGTATCAAGTTTTTCTCTTATTTTTTTCTTCTGCTTGCATTCCTTCATTTTATTTTATTGCTTTGTTTTTCTCTAAAATTTTCAGATCTTCCCAGATTTTGCGTATTAACAATAAATTTCAGCGCCTTATTCATTTCCTCCTTGAGGCAGGAAATACTATTGATAAGATGGAAGACCTTTTGAATGCATTAAGGGAACAGGAAAATTTTTCGTTTAGAACAGAAGTAGGAGATCATGATGCTGGCAGGCAGCTGGTAGAGTTACTCTCAAGTGTCCCGAACGAGGGTCACTACAATTGATAAATGTCTAAATATACGTATTTTATACGTATTCATTTCCTGTAGTAGTACTGTCACAAAAGACGACGTTTTCGGGCTTCTTCAATGTAGCAGTACTGTAGCAAAATACTGTAGCAAAATTACTGTTTTTTGTCTATAATTTGGTTTAATGTTGTCCCCTTGATCTTGTAGGTATGACGACCAAGAAAATTGCTCATAAGAGAACACGGAGAGATTGTACCCCAACCCACCAACCAATCAAGGTTTTGAAAAAACGATCATAAGACATGATTCACACTTTTGTCAACTATGACATTTGGAACCATTAGAAAAATTGGTTGGGATGTATTGAGAACCTTGGAGCTTGATGAAGCTGTCTTGCATCTTATTTCGCATGATGGGTAGTACAAGTTATTATTCATTGAAGAACCCACCTGAGGTTTACCAGCAGCTGCGGGCGTTTGAAAGAGGACACAGAGACAGGGCCTCTAGGCCCCAGGTGATGAGCGC
The DNA here is from genome assembly GCA_902712375.1 of Dioscorea dumetorum. Taxonomy (NCBI): domain Eukaryota; kingdom Viridiplantae; phylum Streptophyta; class Magnoliopsida; order Dioscoreales; family Dioscoreaceae; genus Dioscorea; species Dioscorea dumetorum. The sequence continues at coordinate 8,441,527 of CACTHL010000128.1, read as the reverse complement.
ATTTCATATATATATATTGCATGCTATATCTCCATCATTATTAAATGTTTTGGCTATAATTCTCCAAGTACGGTGCTATTTGAGGTATTCGTTGTTCGTCATGCAGATATCAAAGTCCTGAAGTAAAAAGAAGCGCTTTTGGAACAATTTTAGAAGCTAAAGGACTTAGAAGAAACCTCATCAAGCTCAGCACGGTTTGAGCACGCCCATGCTGTTCCCTGTGCAAAATGCAGAAGAATTCAACTGCGATTCAGCACAGCCTGAGTCCGCTGAGCACGGGTGTGAAAACCTCAGCACGGTCGAAGCACGCCCGTGCTACTTCCCGTGAAAATTACAGGAGAATGCGGCCATAGATCAGCACAGCCAGAGTTCGCTGAGCACGATCGTGCAAAGCGTCAGCACGGCCTAAGCACGCCCGTGCTGTTCCCCGTGCAGATTACAGGTTTGAGAGTTTTCTGAAGAATTATTTGGTTGTAATCTGCACGGCTTGAAGCACGGCTTCAGCACGCCCGTGCTCACATCGGGAAAACTTTAAAACCCTAAAAACTTAGGTTTTGGAGGGACTTTTGGTGGGCGATCTTTGGGAGAAAGAAAGGGAGAGCCTTGGGGATTCAACCTCAGCTTCATCAAGGGAATGCCAAGCGTATGGTAGGCCGATCGGAGGGAGATTACACGACATCGTAGATCCTTCGACAACCTCAAGGATGGAAGAAATTAGGGAGTTTTCAATTCCTTGTCTTGTAATTTCTTTGGCATTGTGTTTGTTGGTTGTTATCATGAGGGGCTAAACTCTTAAGGGAGCCCCGGGGTTGGTTGTATGACGTTGTAGCTCGAACTCGTAGTCTTTACTTGCAATTTTTATGATTGTCTTGTTCATTTCAATAAATCAAGGTTATTGGCTATCTTGTATGTTGTTTAGTGCTTGATGCTTGGTAATTTGGTTCTCCTAACTAGGTTTGTGAATCTTTATTGATTGTTGCAAGCAGAGGGAGTTCAACTTAGGGCTCGGCAGCGCTAGAAACCACATGCTTATAGCATAACTAGGTTTAGAACTGAAGACATCCCTGATAATTACTTAGAAAGACTGAGTTAGTGAACGTCAGAAACCCAACCCCGGGGCCCCATCTCCTCCATCGAGTCAATCCTAAATCTTCCCTTGGTGAACGTTCCATTCCCTCAACTTCCTCAAAGTCAGTCCAAAGTCAATTCCTTCATTCTCGATTTGGTTAGATATTGAGTAGGACGTTAGTATTAGAAGCTATACCAGTCCCTGTGGATTCGACTACCCGACCCAAGGGTACATTATACTACTTGTGCGACCCGTGCACTTGAGGTTACGCAAGGGGCCTACCAAGTTTTTGGCGCCGTTGCCGGGGACTGGCAACTTCTAAGAATACGGACAGTCTTAGTACTCTAACCGTTTATTTTGCTTTTAATTCATTTTCTTTTGTTCTTATTTTATTTTTCTTGTATTCTTTGTTTTTGTTCTTTGGTTTTTCTTTGTTTTTCTTAAGCTGTTTATTTTTCTTTTCTTTTTTTCGCTTTGAGCTTAAAAATTCATATTTCATCTGTTTCTTTTGGTGTGTGTGCAGGTGCAGTGCATGACCCGGGGAAATTTTTCCCATCTTGCTTCTCCAGATCCAGATATTGAGCGGACATTTCATCGGAGACAGCGACAGATTCACTTAAGAGAGACCGGGTCAGTGGAAATAAGTGTTGAAGTGGATCAAGAGGAATACATGGCTGGAAATAAGAGGAGCATTTCAGATTATGCCCGGCCTAATTTGGAAGGATCTGGATCTAGCATTGTTCGGGGCCCAGTTGCGGCCAACAATTTCGAGCTGAAGCCCAATTATATTCAAATGGTGCAACAGATGTGCCAATTTGATGGCTTCCAAGATGAGGACCCATATGCTCATCTTGCAACTTTCCTGGAAATTTGTGACACTTTTAAGGCGAACAATGTGTCCGAGGATGCGGTTCGTCTGAGATTGTTCCCGTTCTCTGTGCGAGGGAGGGCCAAGCAATGGCTAAGTTCCTTGCCAGCGGGTTCGATTACAAGCTGGGAACAGTTGGCCGAAAAGTTTCTGACCAGATATTTTCCACCGGCCAAGATCACCAAACTTAGAAGCGACATCTCTTCATTCCGGCAAGCCGAATCTGAAACACTATACGATACCTGGGAGCGGTATAAGGAATTGTTGAGGAAGTGCCCGCAGCATGGAATTGTGGAATGGATGCAAATCCAGATATTCTAAAATGGATTGAATGTGGCCACTAAACAAATGTTGGATGCCGCAGCAGGAGGCTCCTTGTGTAGCAAAAGACCTGATGAGGCATAGAATTTGATTGAGAACATGGCCTCCAATGGCTACCAGTGGAGTTCTGAGAGAAATAAGGCGGTGAAGACCGCCGGACTTTATGAGGTTGATGTGCTCACTACTTTGGCAGCACAGGTGGAAGCCATCTCTAAAAGGCTGGACACAATGCAAGTCCAACCTCCAGCAATGAACATGAATAATGATAGTTGGGCGAACCAAGCAGGGCCCAGTTGTTCTTCTGAGGGAGTTAATGCCACTGAACAGGTGGACTTCATTGGTCAGAATCAGCGGTACACCAATAACCCCTACAGCAACACCTACAACCCAGGGTGGAGGAATCACCCTAATTTCTCTTGGAAAGACCAGAATCAGGGGCAGCAGCAGCAGACTCAGCCTCAATTTTCGAGGCCCCTACCACCAGAACAAAAGGGACTTTCTCTTGAAGCTCTCCTCGTTCAATACATTCAAGCTAATGATGCTCGAATCACAGGGCATGAAGAGATGATGAGGAATCAGCAGGCTTCTTTACAGAACCTTGAGCGTCAGGTTGCACAGATCGCCAAGACGCTTGCTGAACGACCCCAGGGTGCTCTCCCAAGTAATACAGAAATTAATCCCCGGGAGTCCCTCAAGGCAGTCACTTTGAGAAGTGGCAGGGAACTGGAACCTTCAACCCCACAAGCACAGCAAGATTCACACCAAGAATTAGAAGCAGAGGCTCAGGATCAAGATTTAGGGGCAAGCTCGGGGAGAAAGGATAAGGGCAAGGGGAAAGACTTGGTAGCAGACTATAAGCCTACGTTGCCTTATCCAGCTAAACTCAAGAAGTACCAACAGGAGGCACAGTTTAAGAAGTTTCTGGAGATGTTTAAAACATTGCACATCAATGTTCCATTTGTGGAAGCCCTCTCCCAGATGCCGAAGTATGCCAAGTTCCTCAAGGAATTATTGACTAACAAGAGGAAATTGGAAGCAGTTTTGACGGTCACCTTGAGTGAGGAATGTTCTGCCATCATCTCAAATAAAATTCCCAAGAAGGAAAAAGATCCGGGAAGTTTCATCATCCCGTGCACCATTGGAGGGATGACGGATGAAAAGGGGTTGGCTGATCTAGGAGCAAGTATCAACCTCATGCCATTAAAGATTTTTCAGAAGCTGGGGTTGGGGGAACTCAAGCTAACTCAAATGACGCTCCAGCTTGCTGATCGCTCCATCCGCCAACCCTTGGGAATTGTTGAGGACATTTTAGTGAAAGTCGACAAATTCGTATTCCCGGTCGACTTTGTTGTTCTGGATTTAGACGAACGGGCTGAGGTACCTTTAATTTTTGGGCGTCCATTCCTCGCTACTTCACAAGCCATCATAGATGTGAAGGATGGTCGCGTAACATTAAGAGTGGGGGATGAAGAAGTTGTTTTCAAGCTGAAGGAGGCTATGAGACACCCCATGGCATTTGATGATTCTTGCTATTTCTTAGACACTACTAATGACATTATTTGTTATTGTGTGCAGGAAATCTGGCGAAAGGATCATCTTTCTGATTTACTAGGTGAGGAACCCCCAGATGAACAGCTCAAAGACCAAGAGGAAACCATCGCAGTTACACCCTCGAGCATTGGTCAACCAGAATTGAAGGCCAAGAGAAAAAAAGGCAGGGGGTCAAAGGCCCATACTTGGTGGAAAAAGGCAGAGGGAAGGAAGAAACAACAAGCCTCTGCCCCGAAATGCAGTCCCACTCATGACCTCAGCTTTGGTGAGGCATTTCTGATCAATTCTTTTTGTCCTCTCATTGAATGTTCTTCTGCAGGGCACCAAGAGGAAAGGTTTGTGGTACGCCCCTTGCGTAACCGCAAGTGCACGGGTCGCACAAGTAGTATAATGTACCCTTTGGGTCGGGTAGTCGAATCCACAGGGACTGGTGTAGCTTCTAATACTAACGTCCTACTCAATATCTAACCAAATCAAGAATGAAGGAGTTGACTTTGGACTGACTTCGAGGAAGTTGAGGGAAAGGAAAGTTCACCAAGGGAAGATTTAGGATTGACTCGATGGAGGAGATGGGACCCCGGGGTTGGGTTCTGACGTTCACTAACTCAGTCTTTCTCAGTAATTATCAGGGATGTCTTCAGTTCTAAACCTAGTTATGCTATAAGCATGTGGTTTCTTGCGCTGCCGAGCCCTAAGTTGAACTCCCTCTGCTTGCAACAATCAATAAAGATTCGCAAACCTAGATAGGAGAACCAAACTACCAAGCATCAAGCACTAAACAACAAACAAGATAGCCAATAACCTTGATTTATTGAAATGAACAAGACAATCATAAGAACTGTAAGTAAAGACTACGAGTTTGAGCTACAACGTCATATAACCACCCCCGGGGCTCCCTTCAGAGTTTAGCCCCTCATGATTACAACCAACAAACACAATGCCAAAGAAATTACAAAACAAGGAATTGAAAACTCCCTAATTTCTTGCATCCTTGAGGTTGTCGAAGGAGCTATGATGTCGTGTAATCCCCTTCCGATCGGCCTACCATACGCTTGGCATTCCCTTGATGAAGCTGAGGACGAATCCCCAAAGCTCTCCTTTTCTTTCTCCCCAAGATCGCCCACCAAAAGTCCCCCAAAAACCTAAGTTTTTAAGGTTTTAAAGTTTTCCCGATGTGAGCATGGGCGTGATGAAACCGTGCTTCAAGCCGTGCAGATTACGGTCAAATAACTCTTCAGAAAACTCCCAAACCTGTAATCTGCACGGGGAACAGCACGGGCGTACTTAGACCGTGCTGAGGCTTTGCACGACCGTGCTCAACGAACTCTGGCTGTGCTGATCTATGGCCGCATTCTCCTGTAATTTTCACGGGAAGCAGCACGGGCGTGCTCCGACCGTGCTGAGGTTTTCACACCCGTGCTCAGCGGACTCAGGCTGTGCTGAATCGCAGTTGAATTCTTCTGCATTTTGCACGGGGAACAGCACGGGCGTGCTCAAACCGTGCTGAGCTTGATGAGGTTTCTTCTAAGTCCTTTAGCTTCTAAAATTGTTCCAAAAGCGCTTTTTTTTACTTCAGGACTTTGATATCTGCATGACGAACAACGAATACCTCAAATAGCACCGTACTTGGAGAATTATAGCCAAAACATTCAATAATGATGAAGGTATAGCATGCAATATATATGTATGAAATGCGCTCATCAAATACCCCCAAACTTGAATTGTTGCTTGTACTCAAGCAACCTTATTCCCCTAATAAAGTGATGAGTGCATGACCTCTGATCTCAACAAGTTAAAAGAGTTACTGAAGCTTTAAGGAGTTTCTGATAACTAGTGACTTAGTCAATTGAAGGCTTGTGAAAGATTTTACTCATACTCCGTACTACCGTGTGTGTGTGTCGCCTCCTGAAGTATGTCAAAACTGTTCTTGAGGGGGCTAGTACAAGCTCTTTCTTCCAAATTTTCACTATTGACTCCTAAATTGGGTAGTAGCTTCATACACCCTAGAGGCAGCCATTTCACTTGGTAGGTCATCAAAAATGACATTTGTGATGCTTAAAATCCGACTACTCAAGTGCGGCTTTTGCTTTTTCTAAAGTGATAGCTTTTTCTACCATCTTTCACACAAAATTTGACAGGGCATCCCAAAATGGAATCCGACTTGTCACAAAATTCTAGCTTTTATTTATTTTGAGTTTGGAGTCAACTTCTAATTTTTCAGCCTTATAACTAGCCCTTCCTCTAACAGAGTAACAACACAACAGAAGACTAAGTGTTATCATTTGGGTTTCCAAAGTAAGAGCAAAATGAAACTTTAAGTTCAACAAAAGTGCACTAGGATACCCAAAAACTCCTAGCTTAGCAATTCTTAACCAAAATAATTTTCATAGATCGTCCTAAGTCATGCACAACATCTAGGAGACAAATGTACAACTCTCCCCCACACTTGAAAGAAACATTGTCCTCAATGTTTAAAGATGTAAGCATGCAAGCAAAGAAAACAAGTGCAAGTAAAAGTGAGGATTGGGAATTTTCACCAAGTTAAAGGAGTGGTGCCGACGAAAAATTCGATGGCACACAAGGGCGGGTGTTGATCGCCGATTAAGGATGAGTCGTTTGAGACAACCAGCAAGCAAAACAATCAATGAAGCCTGAGATACACATGCAAGCATTAGAGAAGGAACAAAAACAAAAAGATAAAAATCACACTAAAAAGAGATCAGTTTAGTAGGGGACTCCCCTTGCTAACTGACTCAAGAACACAAACAACAACAGAAGTAAAAACAAGGAACAGAAAATAAAGTAAAACACAACAAAATAAAACATTAGAACCGGGCGCTCTCAGAATCGGAGTCAGACTCCGATGGCAAGTCGGTGGTGTCGACGCCGACGCTCCGGGACGTAGAAGGTCTAGCGGCACGACGAGGAGGTGGAGACAGGGTGACGTCGAGATGAGAGGCCAACCGCTGCATGCTCCGGACCATCCACCGCCGGAAAGAAGGAGAGTCCGCTGGAGGAGAGTCCTGAGCGTGGGTGGAAGCGCAAGGGCGTGGGGTGCGAGGAGACGATGGGCCGGCGGCAGGTGGAGAATCAGGGACACTGGTGGCGGGCGGGACCTGGTGTCTGTTGCCATGAGATGTGGACGTGGCTCGTAGCATCCCCATCGCCCGGAGTGTGTCCACTGAGACGGGAAGGACGCCACCGACCATCCGCATCATACGTGTGGCTGCCTGGAGTCCCATCCCCCTTATCAGCCGTGTGATGTAAGATCCGCAGAAAATGGCGCCGACTCGGGTGTCTTGTCCCTGGTGCTGGATGCTAAAAGCCACCTCGTAACCGAGGTGCATATGGAATCCGTCCAGCATGCTCAGCAAAAAGTCGAAGTCGCGGCGACTAACGACTCCGGTGCTGTCTCCCCGCCCTGTGATGGAGTGACTGAGAATGAAATGGATGTACCTGAGGGCTGGGAGACGAAGAGAGGAGGCCTTGGACCGGCGGGGGTTGTACTCCCGGTCCGTGCTCAGACGCTGCCAACAGTCCTCCTGGGACTCGCCGGGTGGTCGGGCTACAAGGAGGGCATCGTACTCTGGAGTTCTGGTGAACTCCTCATCGTACAATCCCAGTCTGACAGAAAACTCTGTCAGACTCATCCTATGTAGCTCGCCGAGCGCCTGGAAAGCTCGAAGGTCGCAAGGACCTCCAGAGACAGCTCCCGGTAGGCGGGGTTGGTGATGGACAACAGCCTCGTCCAGGCGCCCGCGCCGAGGTATCGGCGCACGTCAGCCTCGAGGCCCACCTCGAGGAGGACCTCCCAATCTATCGCTCGCAGCTCGCCAAACCGCTTCGCGCTCAACCGGTCGTGGCGCTCCTGGTGGATGGGAGTACCGAGAGTCAGCGTAGGGGGGACGGCTGGGGTCGATGACTCCCCTCTAGCCCTCTTCGAAGAAGGGCCAGACGCAGTAGCCTTCCTCGGCATGATCTGTTGAGAGAAAAAAAAAAACTAAACAGTTAAGGTCAACAGTGAAACACGGGCGTGCTTCAAATCGGCACGCCCATGTTATTTAAAATATAGGGTTTTCTCACGAGCACGGGCGTGCTGAAAAAGCACGCCCGTGCCTCCATGCAATTTCAGATCTAGAATCAAAGCACGGCCGTGCTTGGGTGAACACAGCCGTGCTGCCAAAACCCAGCTTCAGCACCGACGGCTTCTAACTCAAAAATCGACGGAACAATTGTATGTAAACTCAATCAAAAGCACCCTAGAGGTCTCTAACAGTAAATTTAGATGTTTTCGATAAGAATAATAGCATAAAAACAAAGATTTAAATAGAAAGCACAAATCTAGGGCTCGTCGACTTACCAAAAGTGTTGAAGGAGGAGTAGAAGCGATGTAACTCCGAAAAACGACGACAACCACCCGCAAAATCGCGAAAACGCAAGAAAATGAAAGCACAAGGGAAGAGAGACGCCGGTAAGAAGAAAGAAAGGATGAACGGCGCGTTTAAAAAGGAGAAAAACGCAGGAAGAGGGACAGTCGCGCTTAGCACGGCCTCAGCACGGCCGTGCTGTTCCCGTGCTTAAGTAAATTCAACAAAAAATGAAGAACTCGGCACGTCCGTGACGCGTGCACGGGCAGCGTGCTCCGGGATTCAGCACGGCCATGGCACGGCCGTGCTTCGCCCCGTGCTGAAAGGAAAAGATCAAACCTGGAAAGCCTGTGAATTTCACCCCCATCAGCACGGGGGTGTTATGCCCGTGTTGGGCCTGAAACCTTCCTTCATGAAGAAAAACACGTCGGATTCACAACAAAACGCAACAAAAACACAAAAACACACCAAACAACAACCAAAACAAAGAAATAACAAAGAAAAGAAACAAATCGGGTTGCCTCCCGATAAGCGCTCTTTTAACGTCACTAGCTTGACAGGTCTAAACTCACCTCATGATGGCTCAAAAACATACCTTTCTTCTTGAAGCCGTGTGGAACAACAGTCCATGAAAGAAGAAAAGGAATTAATCAAAATTGCCTCACCAGAACTGAGGTCATTAACAGGATGATGCTGTAGGGAGGCTTGTTGTTTCTTCCTTTCCTCTACCTTTTTCCACCAAGTATGGGCCTTTGACCCGCTGCCTTGCCTTCTTTTGATCCTCTTTTCTGGTTGACAAATGCTCGAAGGTGTAGAAATGATGGCTTCCTCTTGATCCATGAGCTCTTCATCTGAGGGTTCCTCACCCAACAAATTAGTGAGACGATCATCTTGCCAAACTTTCTGCACACAATCACAAATAATGTCATTAGTCGCGTCTAGGAAATAGCAAGAGTCATCAAATGCCATGGGGTGCCTCATAGCTTCCTTCAGCTTGAATATAACTTCTTCATCCCCCACTCTTAAGGTTAGGCGCCCATCCTTCACATCAATGATAGCTTGTGAAGTGGCGAGGAATGGCCGCCCAAAAATTAGAGGTACCTCAGCTCGTTTGTCCAAATCCAGAACAACAAAATCTACCGGGAAAATGAATTTGTCCACCTTCACCAAAATATCCTCAACAATTCCCAAGGGTTGGCGGGTGGAGCGATCAGCAAGCTGGAGCGTCATTTGAGTTGGCTTGAGTTCCCCCAACCCCAGCTTCTGAAAAATCTTTAATGGCATGAGGTTGATACTTGCTCCTAGATCAGGCAACGCCTTTTCATCCATCATCCCTCCAATGGTGCACGGGATGATGAAACTTCCCGGATCTTTTTCCTTCTTGGGAATTTTATTTGAGATGATGGCAGAACATTCCTCACTCATGGTGACCGTCGAGACTGCTTCCAATTTCCTCTTGTTAGTCAATAATTCCTTGAGGAATTTGGCATACTTCGGCATTTGGGAGAGAGCTTCCACGAATGGAACATTAATATGCAATGTCTTGAACATCTCCAGAAACTTTTTAAACTGTGCCTCCTGTTGGTCCTTCTTGAGTTTAGCTGGATAAGGCAACGAAGGCTTATAGTCTGCTACCAAGTCTTTCCCTTTGCCCTTATCCTTTCTCCCCGAGCTTGCCCCTGATCCTGAGCTTCTGCTTCTAATTCTTGGGGTGAATCTTGCTGTGCTTGTGGGGTCGAAGGTTCTAGTTCCCTGCCACTTCTCAAAGTGACTGCCTTGAGGGACTCCAGGGGATTAATTTCTGTATTACTTGGGAGGGCACCCTGGGGTCGTTCAGCAAGCGTCTTGGCGATCTGTGCAACCTGACGCTCAAGGTTCTGTAAAGAAGCCTGCTGATTCCTCATCATCTCCTCATGCCCTGTGATTCGGGCATTATTAGCTTGAATATACTGAACGAGGAGAGCTTCAAGAGAAGGTCCCTTTTGTTCTGGTGGTGGGGGCCTCGAAAATTGAGGCTGAGTTTGCTGCTGCTGAGAGGGGCGCTGCTGCCCCTGATTCTGGTCTTTCCAAGAGAAATTAGGGTGATTCCTCCACCCTGGGTTGTAGGTGTTGCTGTAGGGGTTATTACCTGAATACCTCTGATTCTGACCAATGAAATCCACCTGTTCGGTGGCACTAACTCCCTCAGAAGAACAACTGGGCCCTGCTTGGTTCACCCAACTATCATTATTCATGTTCATTGCTGGAGGTTGGACTTGCATTGTGTCCAGCCTTTCAGAGATGGCTTCCACCTGTGCTGCCAAAGTAGTGAGCACATCAACCTCATAAAGTCTGGCGGTCTTCACCGGCTTATTTCTCTCAGAACTCCACTGGTAGCCAATGAGCCCTAAAAGCTTCCACCTGGCCATGTTCTCAATCAAATTCTGTGCCGCATCAGGTCTTTTGCTACACAAGGAGCCTCCTGCTGCGGCATCCAGCATTTGTTTAGTGGCCACATTCAGTCCATTGTAGAATATCTGGATTTGCATCCATTACACAATTCCATGCTGCGGGCACTTCCTCAACAATTCCTTATACCGCTCCCAGGTATCATATAATGTTTCAGATTCTGCTTGCCGGAACGAGGAGATATTGATAAACGTCTAAATATACGCATTTTATACGTAGTTGCGTATAGTTTATTCTCTCTTTATGTTAAGTTGTTTTCTATTTTCTTGTTTAATGTGGTTTTACTTGTGTTACAGGCCCGAAATAAGCTCAAGAACGTATTCATGAAGAAATCGACACCAAATTCGGCGTTTTTGGGCTTCATCACTGTAGTAGTACTGTAGCAGAATTACTGTAGTACGATTACTGTAGCAGATACTGTAGCAAGATACTGTAGCATTGAATGGAAAAATTCCTGAGAAACTCTCTGGATGCCTTGCGGGCAACCTTGCGGCCGCAAGGCATCGCGATGTCTTGATTTAAAAGGGCTTTTCTAGGGCATTTTGAGGGGGGAAAAGTCTTCTTCCTTGGAGCTCCACACAACCATCTAAAAATCCAGCTTGGAGGAGGGCTTTGAGGGTGTTTTCACGGCAAGATCTTGGAGGAGAGTGCGTTTGGGAGCAAGATCCTACTCTAGGGCATCATTGAAGGAGGGTTGAAGACAAGAGAAGCCACCTCTTGAGTGGCGTCTTCGGAACTCCATTTTCGTATTTGAGGGAGTGATTATGCTTTCTTTAGTTGTTTTCATGCTTTTGAGTATGTATTTTGATATTATGAACAACTAAACCCCAAGGTCACCAAATGTAGGTGAACCTTGGGGGTGAACTTGTGTATTTTGGATGCTTGGTTTTAATTAATGTTTGTAGACTTGTTTGTGATCCTTGTTTGGTGCTTTTAAATGTTAGGTATGCATGAGAACTCTGTGTATCCATACTTAGCCAATACTAGGTTGCATGACCATTGCCCTAGTGTTAGACTCACCAAGCTTGGAAGGGAAATACGTATAAATACGCCGTGACCATCGGGTATTTGTACCCCTCCAATTCTAGGGTTAATTGCTTGTTTGTGATTCAACCTTAGTTTGAGAAAACTACCTCACCCTTTGCAATCGTATGAGGATTTATACGGTTAGAGCCCGTATTCAATACTCGTACAGGATTAGTGGTCAACTGCCGTGACCATCGGGTTGACCTAATCTAGGGTTTTCTCGGTCCAACAAGCCATGTACATGTTATTCCAGCATCCTGTACACTTCAGTAGCCCCTGAGGGGATCCTTATCCGGGACCGCTTTCTCACCCTGATTTCACACTTTCTATCGCCCTAGTTAATTAGCATTTTGAATTGCATTTATTTCTTGTTTTTGCATTTTCTTCCTTTACTCTCGAAATTGATCGGCTAGACAACATTGCGAGAAGGAAGTAAGGATAGATTCTCGGACCCCAGGGAATACGACCCTCTCACGCGTGCGTGAGAGGTATTACTTGACGACCCGTGCGCTTGCGGGACAACCACCATATATCACTTCGAAGCTTAGTGATCTTGGCAGGTGGGAAATATCTGGTCAAAAATTTCTCGGCCAACTGTTCCCAGCTCGTAATAGAACCCGCTGGCAAGGAACTTAGCCATTGCTTGGCCCTCCCTCGCACAGAAAATGGGAACAATCGAAGACGAACCGCATCCTCGGACACATTGTTCGCCTTGAAGGTATCACAGATTTCTAATACTAACGTCCTACTCAATATCTAACCAAATCAAGAATGAAGGAGTTGACTTTGGACTGACTTCGAGGAAGTTGAGAGAAAGGAAAGTTCACCAAGGGAAGATTTAGGATTGACTCGATGGAGGAGATGGGACCCCGGGGTTGGGTTCTGACGTTCACTAACGCAGTCTTTCTCAGTAATTATCAGGGATGTCTTCAGTTCTAAACCTAGTTATGCTATAAGCATGTGGTTTCTAGCGCTGCCGAGCCCTAAGTTGAACTCCCTCTGCTTGCAACAATCAATAAAGATTCGCAAACCTAGATAGGAGAACCAAACTACCAAGCATCAAGCACTAAACAACAAACAAGATAGCCAATAACCTTGATTTATTGAAATAAACAAGACAATCATAAGAACTGCAAGTAAAGACTACGAGTTCGAGCTACAACGTCATACAACCACCCCCGGGGCTCCCTTAAGAGTTTAGCCCCTCATGATTACAACCAACAAACACAATGCCAAAGAAATTACAAAACAAGGAATTGAAAACTCCCTAATTTCTTGCATCCTTGAGGTTGTCGAAGGAGCTATGATGTCGTGTAATCCCCTTCCGATCGGCCTACCATACGCTTGGCATTCCCTTGATGAAGCTGAGGACGAATCCCCAAAGCTCTCCTTTTCTTTCTCCCCAAGATCGCTCACCAAAAGTCCCCCAAAAACCTAAGTTTTTAGGGTTTTAAAGTTTTCCCGATGTGAGCACGGGCGTGATAAAACCGTGCTTCAAGCCGTGCAGATTACGGTCAAATAACTCCTCAGAAAACTCCCAAACCTGTAATCTGAACGGGGAACAGCACGGGCGTGCTTAGACCGTGCTGAGGCTTTGCACGACCGTGCTCAGCGAACTCTGGCTGTGCTGATCTATGGCCGCATTCTCCTGTAATTTTCACGGGAAGCAGCACGGGCGTGCTCCGACCGTGCTGAGGTTTTCACACCCGTGCTCAGCGGACTCAGGCTGTGCTGAATCGCCGTTGAATTCTTCTGCATTTTGCACGGGGAACAGCACGGGCGTGCTCAAACAGTGCTGAGTTGATGAGGTTTCTTCTAAGTCCTTTAGCTTCTAAAATTGTTCCAAAAGCGCTTCTTTTTACTTCAGGACTTTGATATCTGCATGACGAACAACGAATACCTCAAATAGCACCGTACTTGGAGAATTATAGCCAAAACATTTAATAATGATGAAGGTATAGCATGCAATATATATATATGAAATGCGCTCATCAGTTTGTCTTTGAACCATCTTAAGTGTGACTAGACCCGTCAAGCTAGTGACGTTGAAAGAGCGCTTATCGGGAGGCAACCCGATTTATTTCATTTTATTTGTTACTTCTTTGCTGTTCCCGTGCAAAGTGCAGAAGAATTCAACTGCGATTCAGCACAGCCTGAGTCCGCTGAGCACGGGTGTGAAAACCTCAGCACGGTCGAAGCACTCCCGTGCTGCTTCCCGTGAAAATTACAGGAGAATGCAGCCATAGATCAGCACAGCCAGAGTTCGCTGAGCATGGTCGTGCAAAGCCTCAGCACGGCCTAAGCACGCCCGTGCTGTTCCCCGTGCAGATTACAGGTTTGTGAGTTTTCTGAAGATTTATTTGGCCGTAATCTGCACGGCTTGAAGCACGGCTTCAGCACGCCCGTGCTCACATCGGGAAAACATTAAAACCCTAAAAACTTAGGTTTTTGGGGGATTTTTGGTGGGCGAACTTTGGGAGAAAGAAAGGGAGAGCTTTGGGGGTTCATCCTCTACTTCATCAAGGGAATCCGAAGCGTATGGTAGGCCGATCGGAGGGAGATTACACGACATCGTAGATCTTTCGACAACCTCAAGGATGCAAAAAATTAGGGAGTTTTCAATTCCTTGTCTTGTAATTTCTTTGGCATTGTGTTTGTTGGTTGTTATCATGAGGGGCTAAACTCTTAAGGGAGCCCCGGGGGTGGTTGTATGACGTTGTAGCTCGAACTCGTTGTATTTACTTGCAGTTTTTATGATTGTCTTGTTCATTTCAATAAATCAAGGTTATTGGCTATCTTGTTTGTTGTTTAGTGCTTGATGCTTGGTAGTTAGGTTCTCCTATCAAGGTTTGTGAATCTTTATTGATTGTTGCAAGCAGAGGGAGTTCAACTTAGGGCTCGGCAGCGCTAGAAACCACATACGTATAGCATAACTAGGTTTAGAACTGAAGACATCCCTGATAATTTCTGAGAAAGACTGAGTTAGTGAACGTCAGAAACCCAACCCTGGGGCCCCATCTCCTCCATCGAGTCAAACCTAAATCTTCCCTTGGTGAACTTTCCATTCCCTCAACTTTATCGAAGTTAGTCCAAAGTCAACTCCTTCATTCTCGATTTGGTTAGATATTGAGTATGACGTTAGTATTAGAAGCTATACCAGTCCCTTTGGATTCGACTACCCGAACTTTTGGGTACATTACACTACTTGTACGACCCGTGCACTTGCGGTTACGCAAGGGGCGTACCAGTGTCCCCTTGATCCTATAAGTATGAGGACCAAGAAAATTGCTCATAAGAGGACACGAAAAGATTATACCCCAACCCGCCGATGAACCAAGGTTTTGAAAAGACGATGATAAGACATGATTCGCACTTTTGGCAAGTATGACATTTGGAACCATCAGAAAATTGGTTGGGATGTATTGAGAACCTTGGAGCTAAATGAAGTTGTCTTGCATCTTATTTCCCATGATGGGTGGGACAAGTTATTGTTCATTGAAGAACCCACCTAAGGTTTACCAACAGCTGCAGGCGTTTGAGAGGGGACACAGAGACAGGGTCTTTTGAAGGAACTTTTTGGAGGAACCTTTTGAAGGCTTTGGGTGTTTAAAGGCTTTCTAGGGCACCTTTTGAAGGAACTTTTTGGAACTTTTGGCATCATCTTGGAGAGAGTTTTGGGGAGAGAAAGGAGGCTAGGGTTTGGAGATCACTTTCACACCATTTAGGAGGGCAAAAGGAGAGGAAATCCGAGCATTCTTCGGTGGGGAGAGCAAGATCTAGGAGGATCCACTCCAAGGGCTTCATTTCTTGGAGGTTGAAGACAACGGGAAGCCACCCCTTCGAGTGGCGTCTTCGGAAGGTTTTCTCCGGGGATTCAAGCGTCATTCGGCCTTCACCTTTTGAGGGAGTGTTCCTCATGTTTATTTTAGTTATTTGCATGGTTTGTTTGGTTGATTTGTTGAACATGAACAACTAAACCCCAAGGTCACCGGATGTAGAGGAACCTTGGGCACAAAACTTGTGATGTTTTGGATTATTTGAGTTATCTATTGTATGATTGGCATGTTGTGATCCTTTTTTGGTATTCTTGAGTGTTTTTGTACATGTGCTTAATTGATGTATCAAATTCTTGGTAGTACTTTGTAGCATGACCATTGCCTTAGTGCTAGACTCCACCAAACTTGGAAGGGATTGTTGTATAAATACGACGTGACCATCGGGTATTTGTACCCCTCCATTTCAAGGGTTGAAAACTAACTAGTGTTTCCACCCTAACTTGAGGAAACCATCATTCTCCTTGCAACCGTATGAGAGGTTGAGTGGAAGAAATTCCTTATTCAACACTTGTACCCGGTTAGGGGTCAATTGCCGTGACCATCGGGTTGATCTAAGCTTAGGTTTTCTCGGTCCAACTAGCCACGTGCTTAATTTCTCAAATATCCTACTCACTTGAGTAGCCCCCTTATGGATCCTCATCCATGAAAGTTTTCCATCCTTGAGCATCTCCCGTGTTTTAAGTTCGTCGCATTTATTTTGACAATTTCTCTTGTTGTTATTTCTTTACTTTCCTGTTTATTCTCTTGAAATCGAATCGGTGAGCTAAAAAACAAGTAAGAAGTGAGTAAAGTAGCTCCTCCGGCCCCTTGGGAATACGACCCACTTGTGCGTGCACGAGTGGTTTATTACTTGACGACCCCATGAGCTTGCGGGTGTTCACACTTTGTGTCGATTACGTTTTTGGCGCCGTTGCCGGGGACTCACCGGGGGATATTTGGAAAGCTTTAACCTTGTTGATTTAGCCTTATCTTTTTCTTTTGGTTTTCTTTTTTTTTTTTTTTTTTTGTTTCGTTTGTTTTGTTTTTGTGTTTTTTTGTTTTTTTTTTTTTGTTTTCCTTTTGTAAATATTCTAACTTTGTGTTTTTTGTTGCTCTTTTTGTATTTCTTGTTGTTAGCTAACATTGTGGCACCTATTCAGAGAGACAGCATGGATTTCAGCGAAAATCATCGAAAGGAAGATTTTTGTCAGATTCACTTATGCAATTTGTACAGAATCAAGGAGCTCCGTCAATCTTCAATAAATATTTGGAATCAAATTGGGGAAAGTTGGCAATAGAAATTCTCTCATCCAATAGTCAGGCCAACTATACTCATGAGGAACTAGACACTAGTCTGAAGAGTCCTCCCGAGTTAACCTGTTTTGATAAAGAGGAGGTAATTCAGTCAACATTTGAAAGAGTAGAATAGGTGAACTACATCCAGAGGGATGATGTGAATACAAGTGAGGCAGAATTTCGAGCGAAGGAATGCAGCTTGAACAGTGATGGTGACTCAGAAGAAATGGAGGAGATTGAGGAACGTGACCTTAGAAATTATGGAAGGATAAAGTCATCAATTGAAGAACCTCCAGAGCTAGAATTGAAACCCCTCCCTGATCATCTAGAATACGCTTTCCTGGGGGAAGAATCTACACTCCCTGTTGTCATTGCTTCGGATTTAACAAGGGAACAGAAGGACTGATGAGCGCATTTCATATATATGTATTGCATGCTTTACCCTCATCATTATTGAATATTTTGGCTGTAATTCTCCAAGTACAGTGCTATTTGAGGTATTCTTGGTTTTCCATGCAGATATCGAAGTCCTGAAGAAAGAAAAAGTGCTTTTGGAACAATTTTAGAAGCTAAAGGACTTAGAAGAAACCTCATCAAGCTCAGCACGGTTTGAGCACGCCCGTGCTGTTCCCCGTGCAAAATGCAGAAGAATTCAACTCGGATTCAGCACAGCCTGAGTCCGCTGAGCACGGGTGTGAAAACCTCAGTACGGTCGAAGCACGCCCGTGCTGCTTCCCGTGAAAATTACAGGAGAATCTGGCCATAAATCAGCACAGCCAGACTTCGCTGAGCACGGTCGTGCAAAGCCTCAGCACGGTCGAAGCACACCCGTGCTGTTCCCCGTGTAGATTACAGGTTTGTGAGTTTTCTGAAGAGTTATTTGGCCGTAATCTGCACGGCTTGAAGCACGGTTTCATCACGCCCGTGCTCACATCGGGAAAACTTTAAAACCCTAAAAACTTAGGTTTTTGGGGGACTTTTGGGGGCGATCTTTGGGAGAAAGAAAGGGAGAGCTTTGGGGATTCATCCTCAGCTTCATCAAGGGAATGCCAAGCGTATGTTAGGCCGATCGGAAGGGGATTACACGACATCATAGCTCCTTCGACAACCTCAAGGATGCAAGAAATTAGGGGGTTTTCAATTCCTTGTTTTGTAATTTCTTTGGCATCGTGTTTGTTGGTTGTTATTATGAGGGGCTAAACTCTTAAGGGAGCCCCGGGGGTGGTTGTATGACGTTGTAGCTCGAACTCGTAGTCTTTACTTGCAGTTCTTATGATTGTCTTGTTCATTTCAATAAATCAAGGTTATTAGTTATCTTGTATGTTGTTTAGTGCTTTATGCTTGGTAGTTTGGTTCTCCTATCTAGGTTTGTGAATCTTTATTGATCGTTGCAAGCAGAGGGAGTTCAACTTAGGGCTCGGCAGCGCTAGAAACCACATGCTTATAGCATAACTAGGTTTAGAACTGAAGACATCCCTGATAATTACTGAGAAAGACTGAGTTAGTGAACGTCAGAAACCCAACCCCGGGGCCCCATCTCCTCCATCGAGTCAATCCTAAATCTTCCCTTGGTGAACTTTCCATTCCCTCAACTTCCTCAAAGTTAGTCCAAAGTCAACTCCTTCATTCTTGATTTGGTTAGATATTGAGTAGGACGTTAGTATTAGAAGCTACACCCGGTCCCGTGGATTCGACTACCCGACCCAAAGGGTACATTATACTACTTGTGCGACCCGTGCACTTGCGGTTACGCAAGGGGCGTACCAAGTTTTTGGCGCCGTTGCCGGGGACTGGCAACTTCTAAGAATACGGACAGTCTTAGTACTCTAGCCGTTTATTTTACTTTTAATTCGTTTTCTTCTGTTCTTATTTTATTTTTCTTGTTTTCTTTGTTTTTGTTCTTTGGTTTTTCTTTGTTTTTCTTAAGGTGTTTATTTTTCTTTTCTCTTTTCGCTTTGAGCTTGAAAATTCATATCTCATCTGTTTCTTTTGGTGCTTGTGCAGGAGCAGTGTATCTTAGTCGTTTTATCTTTCTAGAGAGGGAGTACCATCCATAAGATGGAAGATCTGTTGGATGCATTAAGGAGACAGGGCAACCCCCATTTTGAAACAGAAATAGGAAATCTTGATGCTAGCAGACAGCTAATAGAACTACTTTCTCGACCATCGAACGCAAATTACCAGAATGTCTCTCTGGAAGAAGCTGTGCAGACCTTCAGCAAGAAATCTCAGCAATGGTCAAGAAATCAAATTGTAGCGAAAGAAGCACTGCCTAATAACCAAACGGAGTTAAACTATACAGAGGAGGTCATGTCAGTAAGCTGGTGCAGTGACTTAATGGAAAAACATACTGGGCGGAAATTGTTGGGAGAAGAATCTACAGATAAAAAGCTTAATCAGGACATTGTGGATCACCGGAATTGTGAAGATCAATTATTGCACATAGTGGGTTCCGAATCTGTTAAGGAGCAAAGCTTTCCGACGGCAGACATAAAAGGTGCAAAGATCGAGCTAAAGAAACTACCTGACCATTTAGAATATGCTTTCTTAGGGGGAGATGTACAGTACCCAGTAATAATTTCTGCGACCCTTGATGATGAACAAAAGGGGGAATTATTACAAGTACTGACTACACACAAGAAAGCTATAGCCTGGTCAATATCAGATATCAAAGGCATCAGTCCAGCTTTCTGCACACATAAAATCCTTATGGAAGATGAAATTAAGCCGAGGGTGCAACCACAACGGCGATTGAATCCTAATATGCAGGAGGTGGTCAAGACAGAGGTCAAGAAACTTTTAGATGCTGGGGTTATTTACCCTATTTCAGACAGCCCGTGGGTGAGTCCAGTGCAAGTAGTGCCGAAAAAGGGAGGTATGACTGTAATCCAGAATGATAAGAAGGAAGTGATTTCTGCTCGCACAGTCACTGGATGGCGGGTATGTATCGACTACCGGAAATTGAATGATGCTACTAGAAAAGACCATTTCCCCCTCCCATTTATTGATCAAATGTTGGAGAGACTTGCAGGACACATGTATTACTGCTTTCTAGATGGGATGTCAGGATACTTACAGATCCCAATTGCACCTGAAAATCAAGAGAAGACTACTTTCACCTGTCCTTATGGCACCTTTGCATACCGTCGTATGCCTTTTGGTTTATGCAACGCTCCTGCCACATTCCAAATTGTATGATGTCCATTTTTGACGAGTTCATCGAGGATTTTATGGAGGTATTCATGGATGATTTCTCAGTCTTTGGCAATTCATTTGATAATTGTTTGTCCAATTTGAAGAAGGTTTTAGCCCGATGTGAAGCAACAAATCTGGTACTCAGTTGGGAAAATGTCATTTTATGGTTCAGGAAGGAATAGTGTTATGTCACAAGATTTCACAATCCGGAATAGAAGTAGATAAGGCGAAGATCTCCACAATTGAGGGACTAGCGATTCCGACCACTACGAAGGATATCAGAAGTTTTTTGGGACATGTAGGGTTCTACAGACGTTTTATTCGAGATTTTTCAAAAATTTCAGCACCCATGACAAAACTCTTAGAGAAAGATGCTCCTTTCAATTTTGACGCAACATGTCAAGCTGCTTTTGAATTGCTGAGGCAGAAGTTAGTAGAAGCCCCAATTTTAAAAGCACCGCTTTGGGATCGGCCTTTCGAACTAATGTGTGATGCTAGTGATCGAGCTGTGGGAGTGGTACTAGGGCAGCGGCACGATAAACAATTTCATCCAATCTCTTACGCAAGCAAAATGTTGACCGCAACCCAAGAAAATTATACGACAACAGAGAAGGAGCTGCTAGCTATTGTTTACGCTTTCGATAAGTTTCGGCAGTACTTGGTTCTATCTAAAGTGATAGTTTTTACCGATCATGCAGCATTGAGGTATTTGATGACTAAAGCGGATGCTAAACCAAGGTTGATACGGTGGATCCTACTGTTGCAAGAATTTGACATGGAGATACGAGATAAGAGAGGCATTGCGAACGTAGTGGCAGATCATTTATCCCGTTTAGAGCACTCCGATAATACTTGGCAGAATTCTGAAGTCGTAAATGATTCCTTCCCAGAAGAGCATCTATATCTCAAAGAAACGAAAGACCCTTTGAATGTTTCAGTTCCATGGTTCGCAGATATTGCAAATTATCTGGCAGGGGGACTGATTCCAGAAACCTTCTCCTATCAACAACGAAAAATTTTTTTTTCAGATGTCAAGCATTATGTTTGTGATGATCCGTATTTGTATAAGCTCTGCGCGGATGAAATGGTAAGAAGATGTGTTTCAAGAGAAGAGGGATGGAATATTTTATCGCAGTGCCACGCGGGGGTGCTTGGAGGACATTTTGGACAAAACAGGACAATGGAGAAGGTGTTATCAGCCGGTTTCTTTTGGCCTTCGCTTTTCCGGGACGCGAAGACTATGATCGAATCTTGTGATGCTTGTCAGAGGAGTGGGAATCTATCTAAACGGGACGAGATGAAATAGACCCCAATTCAACAGTGTGAAGTTTTCGACGTGTGGGGCATTGATTTTATGGGCCCATTTCCCTCCTCGAATGGGTGCCGCTATATATTGGTTGCAGTGGACTACGTGTCTAAATGGGTAGAGGCTCAAGCACTTCCTACTAATGATGCTAGGGTTGTTGTGAAATTTTTACGAAAGCTGTTTGCCCGTTTTGGTTGTCCAAGTGCTATTATCAGTGATAGAGGGTCTCATTTCTGTAATGCTCAATTCGAAAAAATTTTATTGCGACTCGGCGTTACCCATCGGATCGCTACAGCCTATCACCCTCAAACGAGTGGACAAGTGGAAGTCACCAACCGGGAGATCAAACGAATCTTAGAAAAAACAGTTCAGTTCAGCAGGAAGGAATGGGCAGACAAATTAGAAGAAGCTTTGTGGGCCTACAGGACAGCGTATAAAACTCCTACGGGGCACACACCATATCGGTTAGTCTATGGTAAGGCTTGCCATTTGCCTGTCGAACTGGAACATCGAGCTTACTGGGCCATTAAAAAACTGAATTTCGATTTGAAAAAGGTGGGAGATAAGAGGAAATTTCAATTAAATAAGTTAGACGAACTCAGACAAGCCGCGTATGAAAACTCTGTGCACTACAAAGAAAGGGTTCGAAATTTACATGACAAGCGGTTACGGATTGACAAACAGTTTGAAGTTGGAGATCAAGTGTTGTTATTTAACTCCCGACTGAAATTGTTCCCTGGAAAATTGAAATGGCGTTGGTCGGGCCCATATCAGGTTACGAGCGTCTACCCATATGGGGCCGTTGAAATATCTCATCCTGACCATGGCACTTTCAAGGTGAACGGCCATCGGTTAAAGCACTACATTAGTCCCACTGTTTTATCAGATATCGAGGGTGTGCAGAGCATCCTGCTTATTTCACCTACTTGAATTCCATACCAGTTAAGCTCGAGACGATAAACAAGCGCTCGTGGGAGGCAATCCACATTCTTTCCCTTCTTTTCTGTTTTTCTTTTTGCCAGCACGGGGGAGAGCACGCCCGTGTTGCTCCCCGTGCATTTTTCAGGTTTTCTTCTTTTCTTTTTGCAGAACATCAGCACGGGCGTGCTCCTTTCGAAGCACGGCCGTGCTCCCTCCTTTTTGCAGGTTTCTTTTAAGCCGAGCAACCCTAAATTTTGCTAGCCGCTCTCCACTGTCCTTGGTGGCTCTTTCTCCGGCCGTCCTCCACTTTCTTCCATCATGCCTACAAAACGTGTAGCACCACGACGGCCATCTCACCATTCTCGCTCCACCTCTAACCCTAGCTTTCCCCCTTTCTCCTCAGCTGATCAAAGGCAACGATTTCAGAGGCTTCTTCAACAACCTTTCGGGGATTTTCGCATTCTTGAATGGCAGGCCCTTCAGGAAGCACATCTAGCCGACGAAATTAACCGGTTGCTCCACGTCGGATCTTGGTACAAGATTTTCTCCATTACAGAACCTGCATATCGGGAATTAACGGCCGAGTTTCTCGCTACATTTGAGCTGAAACGTGGTCAAATCAATTGGGAGGATCCCACCACCTTGCGATTTCAATTGCTGGGGAGGGCTTTTACCATGAGTTTTACAGAGTTTGCCATTCGGATGGGGTTGTATGACGAACCGTTCACTTTATCTTCCGAATATCAATCCTTGACATTCTATCTCCCTCCAGGTGAAACTCAACAGGAATGTTGGAGGCGGGTGAGCTCTGACCATCGGTTATTTCAACCGGCTCGATCTAGAGCCTCAGCGCTCAAATCTTCTGCACTGCGCGTCATTCACATTCTGTTGAGTGGGACCATCACGGGCCGAGGCGAGAGCACGGGTGTCATCACTAACACTGAATTCACATACTTGGTTAGTATGTGGAATGGCATTCTATTTCATGTGGGTTATGTACTTGCTAAGGCATTGCAGCATCAGTCTAAGGATCGCCGCAAGAAAGCCATTTTTGTTGGACCTTACATCACACACTTGGCACGTCGCATGCAATTGTTGCCAGTTCACTGCTCGTTCACCGTTAGCGGTCGGGTCCATCCTATCAATTTGCGTACCTTACGGAGTATGGGTTGTCTTCCATCATTATCTGCATCAGCTCAGCCGACACCACCCACCGAAACTGTGGAAGTTCGACCTTTTTTCGCTTCTCTTGTGCTTTGTTTCTTGTGTGGAAGTTGTGTGTTTAAGTTTTTGTCGAGTTTTATTTTTGTTGGGATCTTAGTTAAGATCTTTTTGAGAGGTTAAAAGATGGGGGAAAAGTGTTTTAAAAGGCTTTAGCAAGGAAGGGACCTTGCGGGCACTTAGTGTGCCCGCAAGGAGCAAAATTAGGGGCCTTGCGGCCTCCCATGCGGGCGCATGGGAGCCCGCAAGGACCCCGGCCAGAAATGCATGCGGGCTCCCATGCGGGCGCATGGGAGGCCGCATGGCTGGGAAAGGGCCTCGCGGCCTCCCTTGCGCCCGCAAGGGAGCCCGCGAGCCCTCCCGCGCTTTGGGTCTATAAATACCCGTTTTCAAACTTAAAGGGCCTTTATAAGACCCCATTTCCCTCTCTTTTTTCTCCCCATCTTGAACCCTCATTCTCCCCTCCATTAGATCTCCATTCTTGAGCTCCAAGAAAGGAGAAAGGTGTTGATCTTCCCCTCTTCTCCATTGGTGGTGAATCTCCTCTAGTTCTAGCAAAGAATTGAGGTGGGTTTTCTTCTCTTCTTCAATTCCTTGTTCTTTTATTCAATTCTCTTTAGATCCATGTAGAATTAGTGTGGATTTAGTATGGATCTATTATTTAATTGGAATTTAGCCATGGATCTAATGTTTGAATGGTATAGGAGCCTTGATTTCATGTTTTGGTAAAGAATGAAGGAGATCCTTCATCTCTAAACCTTTGGTTCCTATAGATCCGAACCCAATTAGGAGATTCTTGATTTCATTTTGATTTTATGGGTTTAAGGATTATATTATTGTTAATTCTTGAATCTAGAGCACATAGTAAACCCTAGAAGCCTTGAGATCTAATTTTGGAGCATTCTTTCTTCTCTTATTGATTGTATAAGGTTGTGAATGATTCTTGTTTTTCTTGGATGGTTAATGGCTTCAAGAAGGTGGATCTAAAGGCAAGGGTAAAGATCAAGTAGGCGAGTGATCCAAGTATTCGATCTCGCCAAGTTTGTGAGTGGGAATTGTTTAATTAAAGAGCAATGATCATGCTTGTTTAATAATGCATGCCTTGAAATGAGAAATTCTTGATTTCAATGGATTCTTGAAGTGTTTCTTGAAAACTGAAATTATGATGCTATATGATCTTCTTAATTCTTGATTTCATTTTAATGGACTCATGAGATGATTTCCTTGAGATCTAGAAACCTTGATGTTTATGATCTTGCTTAACTATTGATTCTATTACAAAAGGCTCATGAGATGATTTCCTTGAGGCCTAGAAACCATGATAGTTTATGATCTTGTTAAATTCTTGATTATTTATATTTGATGAGGATTGGATAATCCTATGGTTTGAACTACATGTTTTCAAGATTTGTGAATTTGAGAATTCGATGTTCTTGTTATTTTGACCGAATAAGGGTCTATGTAAACCAAATTGAGATTCTCCACGATGTTATCGTATTTGAAATGAGTTTTCAAAGAACACTCTTGTGTTGATATTCTTGATGAAAATGACATTATTGTCGATGCTTTCGCAAAAGGATTTACTCTTCGATTAAGAGTTGTATTTTATGCGAATTTGTGATCTCTTGTTGAGATATGTGATTTTAAAATGATACGTTTATGATTAGCCTATGGGCAAACTATTTGTGATCTCTTGATGAGATATATGATGTGTTCATGATGAGCCTACGGGCGGGATAGGATATCCCAAATGTTTTGATGGTGACATTGGGGAGGATCCCCGTCTTCTGCAGAAGCGAGTCTCCACGGACCGACCAATGGGGTGGCGTGGAGTTCTCGGCTGACGAGCCCTTTACAGGAGGCGCGGAGTGAACCTGACGGTGCTGTGTTGGGATCCCGGAGTCACCACACGGGATACCCAACGGCCAACGCCAAGATACGCGCATCTTGGTGGCTCTTGACCTAGCCACAGCCATGGTTAGTGATGGAGGGTTTTCATAGGCTATTGATAATGCTATCGATAGAGGATTTCCGCATGTGTTGCACTATAAATCCATATTTCGATGGGTTTGATCTTTTGATCTTTTGACGAGTATTCTTAACTTGAATTTTCAGTATTGAATCTCTTTACAAAAGATTTTCAAAGTTTTATTGATGCCTTTCTTTGAGAAAGTTGGAAAGCTTGTTATATTGAAATGTGTATTTAAAGCATTTTGTAAGTTGTGGTTGTTAAAGATTTACAAATGTTTTCGGCATAGCATTCTTTACACTTGTATGAGTTATAGCCCCATGTTCAACCCCTCACTGAGTAACTTAGTTACTCACCCATTCTTCTTCTCTCCTTTTCAGGTGTTAGCACGGCAGCAGGGCGTAAGACGCGATAGTGCTTGGCATCTATTCTCGCATTTACCTTTGAGTAGTGTATGATTCATAAACATTGTCGTCATGCATAAGATGGATCCATTAGGACCTATGATTTCGTATTTCCATTTGATCTTGTATAATCTTGATTGGTTAAGACAGGACCTTAGGTTGTATGAGTTTACACCCAGTGTTTGGGGAAAAACTATGATTGTGTCCATGATCATTGATGTTGTGATTTCCAGGGATATATGTACATATATGTGTGAGTCTGTTAATCTTGTACAGGGTTGTGATTGAATACCTTAGATTTAGAGTATTATTGTGGTAATGTTAATATTGTACAGGTAACAGGCTAGCCTTACGGCGACCTGGGGTTGAGGCAGGTGTTGACCTCCCCTGGGTTGTCGTGGCGGTAGTGCCATGGACCGGAACCCGAGGGTCGGGGCGTGACACGTCTACTCGGTATGCAAAGTTCTTGAAGGACCTCTTAACCAACAAGAGGAAATTGGAAGAGGGTGCAGCGGTGATTTTGGATGCATCTTGTTCAGCTGTGTTGCAGAAGAATTTACCTGACAAGATGAAAGACCCCGGAAGCTTCATCATCCCATGTAACATTGGGAATTTGGGTGAAGAGAAGGCATTGGCAGACTTAGGGGCCAGTATCAATGTCATGCCTTACTCCTTCTTCAAGAAGCTGGGACTGGGAGAACCAAGGCCCACTCGGATGACCTTACAACTAGCTGACCGTTCCATTCGTCACCCGAGAGTTATCATTGAAGATATTTTGGTGAAAGTGGATAAGTATATATTCCCTGCAGATTTCGCGGTACTGGATGTAGATGAGAATGTCGACGTGCCGCTGATACTTGGAAGACCCTTTCTGCGTACTTCCAAGGCTCTTATAGACATGGATGGCGAGGAGATGACATTGAGGATAGGAGATGAGAAGCTGACCTACCGCCTTGCTGAAGCCATGAGACATTCTCTTAACTTTGATGATACTTTGTATTTTCTTGACACTACTGATGCTTTGATTGATGATTATGTGCAGGAAATCTTTTGCCCGGATCCACTAGCTGATTTGTTGGATCAAGAGATGGATGATGATCACATTTCATCAGTTGACCTGGAAAACAAGGATATATCTACCACGGGTACGGTCAACAAACTAATGAAAAAGCTAAAGAGGGTAAGACATCGCCGCAAGAAGCAAACGAATGAACCTGCGGACGTTCCTTCAAGGAAACAAATTCGATCACTCATCTTCTAAATTCCAGAACTTATGCTCTTCATGTTTCACATTTCCAAGCAGCGAAGTGCTTTCGACCCATGACCCCCCTTGAGTTTAGAGAGGCAGGTACGTCAAGCTAGTGACGTAAAACACGCGCTTATTGGGAGGCAACCCAATTTTTTTTTTTTTTTAAAAACTCTTTGCTTGTGTTGTAGTTAGTCTTATTTCTGCATTTTTTTGTGTTTTGTTTAGTTTGTAGTGTGTGGATTCATTGCTGGTAGTGCATTTTTATGTGTTCATCGTTTATGGCAAGTTAGGTGGTATTCCTGTAAATTTTGCGAGATTTTAAGTTATAAACGTGTTAGTTTTCAACTTCTGCAGTCGTTCCATGTGTTTTCATTAATTTCTGCAGAGTTTGGACTATTTTTGAGTTGAAGAATGGAAACACACGGCCATGTGGAATTTCCACATTGCCGTGTGGATGAATTTGTGAAGGAATTTTCTCATCCAGAGAATCCCCACGGCTGTGTGGAAATTCCACACGGCCATGTGGATTTATTTAGTACAAACCTTCACAATACAGAGAATCCACACGGCCGTGTGGAAATTACCAACGGCCGTGTGGAATTTCGGGGAGTTTGATAATGCCATACAGAGAATCCACACGGCCGTGTGGGGTACTTAAACATGAAAAGGGGCCTTTCTCTTTATATTCCCCCCCCAAGCAACCCTTCATCTTCAAACGCTTCCTCTTCAAAGGTCGCGACGGTTGCTCCTCCCCTTCCATTCTCTCGCTTATTTAAGGGATTTGTGAGCCTTACTCGTTGCTACATTGTTAGATTGGACTCATCTTCTCCGGTAAGCCTTCTTCCCCTCTTCTTGCCATGAAACCTTCATTGTTTGTTGTGGATGTTGAATCTTGTGTTTTTGCATGCTATTTTCATGTTTAATACTTAGATTACTGTTTAAGACACTTGTGCTCAACTGTGTGGATGATTGTATGAAATGGTGTGGATTCACCATGGCACTTTGGCCATGGTCGAAGATCCACACGGCCGTGTGGATTATCGGGGTGCCCCCTCTGAATTCCAGAGGAGACACACGGCCGTGTGTATTTCCTGTTTCTTTGTTTTGGGCAACCCAGAGGAGACACACGGCCGAGTAGAATTTCCACACGGCCATGTGGAATTAACTTGTTTACTTCTCTTATGCACAGGAATGGCCCCACGAACGAAGAAACTCGCTCATAAGCGCCCTCGTGAGGCCCGTGAGGTCCGTGAGTCCCGTGATCTCTCGCCCGCACCATTCAAGTTCGCCGTGCCCGAACATCAAGCACGGTTTGATCGACTTTCCAAGTTGAAGTTTGGCCAGACGCGAATCCATGACTTGCAAGCTTTGGAAGCGATATAACACGCGCGTGCGGCCGAGTTGGCGGATGAAGTCCGTGAGCTTATTGCTGTGGGCTGGTGGGAAAGACTATTGTGCATCAAAGACCCAGCCACTCGCGATCTTACTCTCGAAGTCCTCGCGACATTCGAGTTTGATCGCTCTCACACCGACTACCACCGGCCAGACACCGTTCGATTCCGCATCTTTGGGCAGTACCACAGCATGAGTTTGACAGATTTTGCTGTCGCCCTTGGCCTGTACGATCGAGACTTCATCCACACGGAGGAGTACGCGCAGCTGCCATTCGACTACCCTTTCCGCGTCACTCCAAGCCGAGTCTGCTGGATGCTATGTAGAGATATACAGTACCTTGCATATGATGGGCATGGTGAAGAGGGCCGCCCCCGGTAGGTACGTACTTGTTGCTCCATACCCAGATGAGTCCGAGGAGTCTGAGGACGAAGATGAAGACTCGGAGGAGACCCGGGCAGGGCCATCATCACAAACCGCACCCATGGAGGCGGAGGACACCCGAGCAGACGAGGAGGTGCCACCGGTATCAGCACCTGCATCTCCTCCAGCACAGGATCGCATAGACAGACTTGAGGCTGCTGTGGGGACCCTCCAGACTGATCTCGCCGCCATGCGGGTGACTCAGGCAGCGAACCACACTGAGGTTCTCGCTCGCATGGCTGAGTACCACTCAGAGATGATGGCGCGCATCGCTTCACTCCACCAGCTGATGGCGAGAGGTAGCGACTCCACTTCGCCATCCACACCCAGAGCACCTACGTATCACCAGCTTCCCCAGCAGCTCCAGCAGATGTCGACGCTTGATGCGTCTTTAATTCTTCTTTTTTATTCCCTTGTACTTTCTTTTGTGTTGAGTCTTTGTGTACTTGGAAATGTTACACCTTCTGAGAGTTATCTTACTGCTTTATCTTACTACTTTATTTGCATGATGAGCGCATTTCATATATATATATTGCATGCTATACCTTCATCATTATTGAATGTTTTGGCTATAATTCTCCAAGTACGGTGCTATTTGAGGTATTCGTTGTTCGTCATGCAGATATCAAAGTCCTGAAGTAAAAAGAAGCGCTTTTGGAACAATTTTTAGAAGCTAAAGGACTTAGAAGAAACCTCATCAAGCTCAGCACGGTTTGAGCACGCCCGTGCTGTTCCCCGTGCAAAATGCAGAAGAATTCAACTGTGATTCAGCACAGCCTGAGTCCGCTGAGCACGGGTGTGAAAACCTCAGCACGGTCGAAGCACGCCCGTGCTGCTTCCCGTGAAAATTACAGGGGAATACGGCCATAGATCAGCACAGCCAGAGTTCGCTGAGCACGGTCGTGCAAAGCCTCAGCACGGTCGAAGCACGCCCGTGCTGTTCCCCGTGCAGATTACAGGTTTGTGAGTTTTCTGAAGAGTTATTTGGCCGTAATCTACACGGCTTGAAGCACGGTTTCATCACGCCCGTGCTCACATCGGGAAAACTTTAAAACCCTAAAAACTTAGGTTTTTGGGGGACTTTTGGTGGGCGAACTTTGGGAGAAAGAAAGGGAGAGCTTTGGGGATTCATCCTCAGCTTCATTAAGGGAATGCCAAGTGTATGGTAGGCCGATCGGAAGGGGATTACACGACATCATAGATCCTTTGACAACCTCAAGGATGCAAGAAATTAGGGAGTTTCCAATTCCTTGTCTTGTAATTTCTTTGGCATTGTATTTGTTGGTTGTTATCATGAGGGGCTAAACACTTAAGGGAGCCCCGGGGTTGGTTGTATGACGTTGTTGCTCGAACTCGTAGTCTTTACTTGCAGTTTTTATGATTGTCTTGTTCATTTCATTAAACCAAGGTTATTGGCTATCGTGTATGTTGTTTAGTGCTTGATGCTTGGTAGTTTGGTTCTCCTATCTAGGTTTGTGAATCTTTATTGATTGTTGCAAGCAGAGGGAGTTCAACTTAGGGCTCGGCAGTGCTAGAAACCGCATGCTTATAGCATAACTAGGTTTAGAACTGAAAACATCCCTGATAATTACTGAGAAAGACTGAGTTAGTGAACGTCAGAAACCTGACCCCGGGGCCCCATCTCCTCCATCGAGTCAATAATAAATTTTCCCTTGGTGAACTTTCCATTCCCTCAACTTCCTCAAAGTCAGTCCAAAGTCAACTCCTTCATTTTTGATTTGGTTAGATATTGAGTAGGACGTTAGTATTAGAAGCTATACCAGTCCCTGTGGATTCGACTACCCGACCCAAAGGGTACATTATACTACTTGTGCGACCCGTGCACTTGCGGTTACGCAAGGGGCGTACCAAGTTTTTGGCGCCGTTGCCGGGGACTGGCAACTTCTAAGAATACGGACAGTCTTAGTACTCTAACCGCTTATTTTTCTTTTAATTCATTTTCTTTTGTTCTTATTTTATTTTTTCTTGTTTTCTTTGTTTTTGTTCTTTGGTTTTTCTTTGTTCTTCTTAAGCTGTTCATTTTTCTTTTCTCTTTTCGCTTTGAGCTTGAAAATTCATATCTAATCTGTTTCTTTTGGTGTGCGTGCAGGTGCAGTGCATGACCCGGGGGAATTCTTCCCATCTTGCGTCTCCCGATCCAGATATTGAGCGGACATATCATCGGAGACAGCGACAGATTCACTTAAGAGAAACCGGGTCAGTGGAAATAAGTGTTGAAGTGGATCAAGAGGAAAACATGGCTGGAAATCATAGGAGCATTTCAGATTATGCCCGGCCTAATTTGGAAGGATCTAGGTCTAGTATTGTGCGACCCCCAGTCGCAGCCAATAATTTCGAGTTGAAGCCCAATTTTATTCAGATGGTGCAACAGATGTGCCAATTTGATGGCTTCCAAGATGAGGACCCATATGCTTGATAAGTGCTTGCATGTATATAATTCTGGAAATGTTTTCCACGCATGAGCATCACATTTTTCAGGCTTTATCGCTAATTTCGTGTGTTTTGGTGTTCTTTCACGCAATTAGGGTTGTGGAGACATGGTACGTGAATAAAGGCAAGATTAGGTTAGAATGGTGCCAAGTGGAGATCTTTTGTGCAATTACGACGTTCAAGACACAAATCGGGTTCCAACGAGGGGGTATGTGCCAACTTCTAAAGACTTCAAGACAACTCTTGTAGAAGGACACGAAGGCAGTCATGCTCGCTCGTTCCGATTGGTTCAAAGATTTCAAAAGCTCTCCAAGGTTTCCCATCATCAAGAAATGCCACTTGAGCTTTCACATGGGCGTGTGTCCGTCCTTGTGACCTCAGGAGAAGAAACGGGCGAAATCGAGGATTAGTATGAAGATTTCACAAGGCAGAAAATCCACATGGGCGTGTGGAAATTCCACACGGCCATGTGGAATTTCCACACGGCCGTGTGGACTATCCACACGCCCGTGTGGATCCTCGAGATGGCCAATTATAAAGCCGTTCTTAAGCGTTATTGAGGGGAACTTCTTCTAACTTGGAGAGGAGGTGACGGCTAGGGTTCAGGAGGTTCTTGCTACACTTTGGGGGCGCTTCTTCACCGGTTTCATCATCATTCCCTTCCAAGGAGAGCCATTGGGGGAGCCTTCGACGACTCGATTCGACGAGGTGTGCCTTAGGCTTGTAGGAAGGGATTCTTTGAAGAAGAAGGAGAAGTTCCCATAGTCTATCAACACGAAGCTTAAGGGGGTTTTCTTTATGGATTTCTTGCACTTATCTTCATTTATTTTGATGAACTTGTATTGCTCCATGGAGAGCTAAACCCCTAGTGGGTACTTGGACTTGTAAACCCTAGGTTTTCTATGTTTCATTGACTTTAATGTTTTTATTCAAGTTGAGTTTAAATTTGAGTTTCAATCTTGTGTGCTTAATTGTTTCTCCCCTAGAGTGACACTAGGGTTGAGGGCTAATCCAATCATCCTTTTGACGAGTGACCATCACCATTAGGATTAGATTACCAAGATTGAAGAGGGTTGAGAGGGTGAGTTGAGAGGTAGCGACGCGTCCCCTTTCCCCTCCGGTGTGGCTTTCCCTACCTTCGTATTCCAAATATTACCTTCGATCTCAAAGAGAGTTAGGCGTTGAGAGAGGCCTTTCCGCCGGGACTTATTTGTGATTAGGGATCTTTCGCATGGACCAAAGGGATTGATCTATAGTTGGGAATAGGGTTTACCATTTGGAATCCCTAGAGTATAGCGCAGTCATACGTGGTGTGAGGCGTCGAGAGTCTTCTCTCCGCTGGGACCTCGTAGGGGACTAGTCAAGGTTGACCTTAGATTTTGGACCTTGTATCTTTGGATTCCACGACTCTTGAAATCTTCATTTAGTAAGAGTGTTTGAAGTCTTGCACTTGAAACAAGGATTCTAGGGGGAGCAGTGTCCGAGTACCCCATTCTTATCTCGATCTTTTTCTACTATCTAGCTTTAACTTTCTGTTTTTAATTTCTGTTTTTAATCACTTTTTAATCTCAACAACAATCGGTTTTCTTTGGCTACTTGGCGAAGTGTTTTTGTTTCTATCGTCTACTCCCTGTGGATTCGACTACCCACCCGTTGGGTACTTTATTACTTCGACACCCGTGCACTTGCGGAACACACACGCAAGGGTGTGTCAAGTTTTTGGCGCCGTTGCCGGGGAGTTAGGCGTTTTAGGAATTTTTACACTTTGTTTCGCTAGTCATTTTTCGTACATCCTATTTCACACTCCTTTTACTTCCATCGTTCTGACTTTACTTTCTTTTCTTGATTTCAGCCCCAGGTTATGACCCGTGGACATCCTTCGACATTAGTGGAAGGTGATCCGGAGATAGAGAGGAGATTGCACAGACGGGGAAGACAACCTGACTTGGAACAGTTTGATCAGGCGGAGAGAGAAGTTGAAGAGTCCGCAACCATGGCTGAACAGAATGAGCAACAGCGGACCCTTTCTGATTTTGCTAGGCCGTCTGTTCGTGGTACACAGTAAAGCATAGTCAGGCCACCAATTTCAGCTCATAACTTTGAGCTTAAGCTGGGGTTTATTCAGATGGTCCAACAGTCCGCACAGTTTAATGGGTTAGCAGATGAAGACCCAAACAATCACATAGAAAATTTCTTGGAAGTGTGCGACATGTTGAAGATCAATGGAGTTACGGACGACGCCATCAGATTGAGAGCCTTCCCATTTTCCTTGAAGGGGAATGCAAAACAGTGGTTGCAATCTTTACCTAGAGCATCAATTACCACTTGGGAAGAAATGGTTGAGGCCTTCCTTGCCCGATATTTCCCTCCTGGGAAATCGGCCAAGCTGAGAAATGAAATTTCTTCCTTCATGCAGTCGGAATTGGAGTCTCTTTTCGAGACATGGGAAAGGGTCAAGGACCTTCTGCGCAAATGTCCTCAACATGGGTTCCCCGAGTGGATGGTCATCCACACCTTCTACAATGGATTGAACCCAAGCACAAGACAGCTACTTGATGCCGCAGCAGGAGGTACCTTAGGAAGCAAGACCCCCGAAGCTGCCCGCCAACCGATAGAAGAAATGGCTATGAATAGCTATCGGTGGAATGCTCGAGACAAGAGGAAAGTGGCGGGTATTCATGAAGTTGATGCAAAGGACATCTCTAGCAGCTCAAGTTGAAGCATTGAGCAAGAAGTTGGACACTTTGGCAGGCCCATCTAGAATAGCTGCAGTGATGAATTGTGATAGTTGTGGAGGAGGGCATGTTTCGCCGATTGCCCTATTTCTATGGTCGGAACAAAGACTCGTTGAACAGAGTTGATTTTGTGGGGAATGCCGGACGAGGTCAAGGAAACCCCTATAGCAACACCTACAATCCGGGGTGGAGAAACCACCCGAACTTTGCATGGAGCAATCAAGGGCAACAAAGGCCCTCTCGCACCCCCGGATTTCAGCAACCCCAACAACCAAACATGGAGGGCCGAGTTTCGGGGCTTGAGAACCGAATGACGGACTTGGAAAAGGCGTTAACCAAGTTCATTCAGTCCTCGACACGCGCTTTCAAGGCGTGGAGAGTACACTTCGCAATCACACCGCTTCCCTACATAACTTGGAAAATCGGGTGGGGCAGATTGCAAAATCGTTATCCGAACGACCACAAGGAAGTCTCCCGGAAATACAGAGACCAACCCAAGAGAGCAACTGAAGGCAATCACTCGAGGAGTGGTCGTGAGGTTGAGGGTAGACTTCCCACTGAAGAGGTTGTTCAAATTCCCGCTAAGGAGACAGATAAGGAAAAGGGTAAGGAAAAGGAGGTAGCACCCGCACCATACAAACCAAGGATTCCTTACCCTTCAAGGTCAAGAATGATCAAAATGATGAGCAAGCAAGAAGTTTTTGGGCCTTTTCAAGCAACTGCACATTAATATCCCTTTTGTGGAGGCTTTGTCTCAAATGCCTCGATATGCAAAATTTTTGAAGGACCTCTTAACCAACAAGAGGAAATTGGAAGAGGGTGCAAAGAGTGATATTGGATGCATCTTGTTCACCGTGTTGCGAAAAATCTACCTAACAAGATGAAAGACCCCGGAAGCTTCATCATCCCATGTAACATTGGGAATTTGGGTGAAGAGAAGGCATTGGCGATTCGGGAGCCAGTATCAATGTCATGCCTTACTCCTTCTTCAAGAAGCTGGGACCGGGAGAGCCAAGGCCCACTCGGATGACCTTACAACTAGCTGACCGTTCCATTCGTCACCCGAGAGGCATCATTGAAGATATTTTGGTGAAAGTGGATAAGTATATATTTCCTGCAGATTTCGTGGTACTGGATGTAGATGAGAATGTCGACGTGCCGCTGATACTTGGAAGACCCTTTCTGCGTACTTCCAAGGCTCTTATAGACATGGATGGCGGGGAGATGACATTGAGGATAGGAGATGAGAAGCTGACCTACCGCCTTGCTGAGGCCATGAGACATTCTCTTAACTTTGATGATACTTTGTATTTTCTTGACACTACTGATGCTTTGATTGATGATTATGTGCAGGAAATATTTTGCCCAGATCCGCTAGCTGATTTGTTGGATCGAGAGATGGATGATGATCACAGTTCATCAGTTGACCTGGAAAACAAGGATACATCTACCACGGGTACGGTCAACAAACTAATGAAAAAGCTAAAGAGGGTAAGACATTGCCGCAAGAAGCAAACGAATGAACCCGCGGACGTTCATTCAAGGTCTAAGGATGATATCCCTCCATCTGGTAGCAAATTCGATCACTCATCTTCTAAATTCCAGAACTTATGCTCTTCTTGTTTCACATTTCAAAGCAGCGAAGTGCTTTCGACCCATGACCCCCCTTGAGTTTAGAGAGGCAGGTACGTCAAGCTAGTGACGTAAAACACGCGCTTATTGGGAGGCAACCCAATTTTTTTTTTTTTTTAAAAAACTCTTTGCTTGTGTTGTAGTTAGTCTTATTTCTGCATTTTTTTGTGTTTTGTTTAGTTTGTAGTGTGTGGATTCATTGCTGGTAATGCATGTTTATGTGTTCATCGTTTATGGCAAGTTAGGTGGTATTCCTGTGAATTTTGCGAGATTTTAAGTTGTAAACGTGTTAGTTTTCAACTTCTGCAGTCGTTCCATGTGTTTTCATTAATTTCTGCAGAGTTTGGACTATTTTTGAGTTGAAGAATGGAAGCACACGGCCATGTGGAATTTCCACATGGCCGTGTGGATGAAATTGTGAAGGAATTTTCTCATCCAGAGAATCACCACGGCCGTGTGGAAATTCCACACGGCCATGTGGATTTATTTAGTACAAATCTTCACAATACAGAGAATCCCCACGGCCGTGTGGAAATTACCCACGGCCGTGTGGAATTTCGGGGAGTTTATAAGGCCATACAGAGAATCCACACGGCCGTGTGGAATTTCCACACGGCCGTGTGGGGTACTTAAACATGAAAAGGAGCCTTTCTCTTTATATCCCCCCCCCAAGCAACCCTTCATCTTCAAACGCCTCCTCTTCAAAGGTCGCGACGGTTGCTCTTCTCATTCCATTCTCTCGCTTATTTAAGGGATTTGTGGGCCTTACTCGTTACTACATTGTTAGATTGGACTCATCTTCTCCGGTAAGCCTTCTTCCCCTCTTCTTGCCATGAAACCTTCATTAGTTGTTGTGGATGTTGAATCTTGTGTTTTTGCATGCTATTTTCATGTTTAATACTTAGATTATTGCTTAAAACACTTGTGCTCAAATGTGTGGATGATTGTATTAAATGGTGTGGATTCACCATGGCGCTTTGGCCATGGTCGAAGATCCACACGGCCGTGTGGATTATCGGGGTGCCCCCTCTGAATTCCAGAGGAGACACACGGCCGTGTGGAAATTCCACACGACCGTGTGTATTGCCTGTTTCTTTGTTTTTGGGTAACTAGAGGAGACACACGGCCGCGTGGAAATTCCACACGGCCATGTGGAATTCTGGGAACCTATTTTAAGCTCTGAATTAACTTCCTTACCTTTCTTATGCACAGGAATGGCCCCAAGAACGAAGAAACTCGCTCATAAGCGCCCTCGTGAGGCCCGTGAGGTCCGGGAGTCCCGTGATCTCTCGCCCGCACCATTCGAGTTCGCCGTGCCCGAACATCAAGCACGGTTTGATCGACTTTCGAAGTTGAAGTTTGGCCAGACGCGCATTCCCGACTTGCAAGCTTTGGAGGCAATAGAACATGCGCGTGCAGCCGAGTTGGCGGATGAGGTCCGTGAGCTTATTGCTGTGGGCGGGTGGGAGCGACTATTGTGCATCAACGACCCAGCCACTCGCGATCTCACTTTCGAAGTCCTCGCGACATTCGAGTTTGATCGCTCCCACACCGACTACCACCGGCCGGACACAGTTCGATTCTACATCTTTGGGCAGTACCACAGCATGAGCTTGACAGATTTTGCTGTCGCCCTCGGCCTGTACGATCGAGACTTCATCCACACGGAGGAGTACGCGCAGCTGCCATTCGACTATCCTTACCGCGTCACTCCAAGCCGGGCTTGCCGGATGCTGTGTGGAGATATACAGTACGAGCCCGGGTTGACCAAGGCGTCTTTGCTCCTCCGCCCCGCCCACAGGTACATTCATGCCATCCTGAGCAGGTCTATTACTGGGCGGGGAGACAGCACCGGCGTATTGGGGCGGCTGGACCTCCTCTATTTATACTCTATGGTCCAGAGCCTGCCCCTGCACCTGGGTTATGTGGTAGCTGATTTTCTGAGGCACCAGGGATAGTACGCGCGGATAGGATTTCTTTTCTATGGTCCCTACATCACCCGACTCATCCGAGGAATGGGACTGATTGATGCTGTTCGGGTAGCTGACAAGGTTATTGTTCCCTCCCCACTTGGCCTTGATAACTTGCGTATGATGGGCATGGTGAAGAGGGCCGCCCCCGGCAGGTACGTACTTGCTGTTCAATTCCCAGATGAGTCCGAGGAGTCTGAGGACGAAGACGAAGACTCGGAGGAGACCCGGGCAGGGCCATCAGCACAACCCGCACCCATGGAGGAGGAGGACACCCCAGCAGACGAGGAGGTGCCACCGGTATCAGCACCTGCATCCCCTCCAGCACAGGATCGCATAGGCAGACTTGAGGCTGCTGTGGGGACTCTCCAGACTGATCTCGCCGCCATGCGGGTGACTCAGGCAGCGAACCACACCGAGGTTCTCGCTCGCATGGCTGAGTACGATTCGGAGATGATGACGCACATCACTTTACTCCACCAGTTGATGGCGAGAGGTAGCGATTCCACTTCGCCGTCCCCACCCCGAGCACCCTACGCTTCCCCAGCATCCCCAGCAGCACCAGCAGATGCTGACGCTTGATGCGTCTTTTGCTCTTCTTTTTATTTTCTTGTATTTTCTTTTCTGTTGAGTCTTTGTGTACTCAGAAAGGTTCCACCTTCTGAGAGTTATCTTACTGCTTCTCTTTTTCATGTTCTTGTTTCAGTTTGTTTTTGGTTTGTTTATTTTTTGTAATCTTTTAATCGTAGCTTTTGTTGAAATCCACTGAACCCCTTTTGTGATGTGCAGATAGACTTGTCAACTTGGTTTTGAGAAATGGTCATAGGCACGGCCGTGTGGAATTTCCACACGGCCGTGTGAGCTTCACAACCCTACGCAACTCCACTTCCCACCTTCACACCTCCATTCAACTACCACACTCGGAGATCAGGGAGTGTTGTTTTTAATACCCACGCCCTCATGTTTTCTATTTGCGTTCTTATGTTGCATGTTTGTATGAGTACATTGAGGGCAATGTACAGCTTAAGTGTGGGGGGGAGTTCACACTGCACACGTTCTTTATTTTTGATCATCACTTTCATGCTCATCTAGCCAATGACAGTTCACCCTAAGGAACATGAGTGTATTTTCGAATTTAGGAGAAATTTAAACTTCGGTTGTTACCATGCTCTAGTTTACTCGAAAAACTTAGAAATTTTTTGTCTGATTGCATTTTTTGCACTTTACTTGCTCTGTTAACCTTGATAACGCTAGTTCAGTGTGAAAGGACATTAGTTTCATTTTTCTTGAGCAATAAAAAAAAAAAAATGGTGCTCCTTTGTTCTTGGGGTGGAAAGAGCTACCACCTATTCTGTATGCAGCTACTCTCATAAGTCGGATACTGGCTATGCCCTAATGAGAGAAAGAGCTATCTAATAGGCTGCGTGAAAGCTAACACTCCCTGGTGGAAAGAGCTACCACCTTATTAGGGTGAAAGCCGCCTAGGAGGCATCTTGGGAAATGGCTACCTTTGAGGTTGTGTGCAGCTACCACCGATTTCTTTTTCCTAAATAAGTCCTTGTTTTAATAATGTTCAAGCGTAGACCTGGGGTTGGCATGAGTAAGGGTACACACACTCACGCTTTCAGATTTTATTTTCTTCGTAATTTGAGTTTTTACTAGAGTTGTGGTTTTTATCTATCTATGTTTAAATTCTCCCTTTTTGAGAATACTATCGTTGTACACTTTTGGTGAACTTAAGGCCAAGCATTTTCATCACTCAACCTTTAATTCTCATGGTATGAACTTTGCTTGAGGACAAGCAAAAGCTTAAGTGTGGGGGAGTTTGATAAGTGCTTGCATGTATATAATTCTGGAAATGTTTTCCACGCATGAGCATCACATTTTTCAGGCTTTATCGCTAATTTCGTGTGTTTTGGTGTTCTTTCACGCAATTAGGGTTGTGGAGACATGGTACGTGAATAAAGGCAAGATTAGGTCAGAATGGTGCCAAGTGGAGATCTTTTGTGCAATTACGAAGTTCAAGACACAAATCGGGTTCCAACGAGGGGGTATGTGCCAACTTCTAAAGACTTCAAGACAACTCTTGTAGAAGGACACGAAGGCAGTCATGCTCGCTCGTTCCGATTGGTTCAAAGATTTCGAAAGCTCTCCAAGGTTTCCCATCATCAAGAAATGCCACTTGACATTTCACATGGGCGTGTGTCCGTCCATGTGACCTCAGGAGAAGAAACGGGTGAAATCGAGGATTAGTATGAAGATTTCACAAGGCAGAAAATCCACATGGGCGTGTGGAATTTCCACACGGCCGTGTGGACTATCCACACGCCCGTGTGGATCCTCGAGATGGCCAATTATAAAGCCGTTCTGAAGCGTTATTGAGGGGAACTTCTTCTAACTTGCAGAGGAGGTGACGGCTAGGGTTCAGGAGGTTCTTGCTACACTTTGGGGGCGCTTCTTCACCGGTTTCATCATCATTCCCTTCCAAGGAGAGCCATTGGGGGAGCCTTCGACGACTCGATTCGACGAGGTGTGCCTTAGGCTTGGAGGAAGGGATTCTTTGAAGAAGAAGGAGAAGTTCCCATAGTCTATCAACACGAAGCTTAAGGGGGTTTTCTTTATGGATTTCTTGCACTTATCTTCATTTATTTTGATGAACTTGTATTGCTCCATGGAGAGCTAAACCCCTAGTGGGTACTTGGACTTGTAAACCCTAGGTTTTCTATGTTTCATTGACTTTAATGTTTTTATTCAAGTTGAGTTTAAATTTGAGTTTCAATCTTGTGTGCTTAATTGTTTCTCCCCTAGAGTGACACTAGGGTTGAGGGCTAATCCAATCATCCTTTTGACGAGTGACCATCACCATTAGGATTAGATTACCAAGATTGAAGAGGGTCGAGAGGGTGAGTTGAGAGGTAGCGACGCGTCCCCTTTCCCCTCCGGTGTGGTTTTCCCTACCTTCATATTCCAAGTATTACCTTCGATCTCAAAGAGAGTTAGGCGTTGAGAGAGGCCTTTCCGCCGGGACTTATTTGTGATTAGGGATCTTTCGCCTGGACCAAAGGGATTGATCTATAGTTGGGAATAGGGTTTACCATTTGGATTCCCTAGAGTATAGCGCAGTCATACGTGGTGTGAGGCGTCGAGAGTCTTCTCTCCGCTGGGACCTCGTAGGGGACTAGTCAAGGTTGACCTTAGATTTGGGACCTTGTATCTTTGGATTCCACGACTCTTGAAATCTTCATTTAGTAAGTGTGTTTGAAGTCTTGCACTTGAAACAAGGATTCTAAGGGGAGCAGTGTCCGAGTACCCCATTCTTATCTCGATCTTTTCCTACTCTCTAGCTTTAACTTTCTGTTTTTAATTTATGTTTTTAATCACTTTTTAATCTCAACAACAATCGGTTTTCTTTGGCTACTTAGCGAAGTGTTTTTGTTTCTATCGTCTACTCCCTGTGGATTCGACTACCCACCCGTTGGGTACTTTATTACTTCGACACCCGTGCACTTGCGAAACACACACGCAAGGGTGTGTCAATGCTCATCTTGCAACTTTCCTGGAAATTTGTGACACTTTTAAGGCGAACAATGTGTCCGAGGATGCGGTTCGTCTGAGATTGTTCCCGTTCTCGGTGCGAGGGTGGGCCAAGCAATGGCTAAGTTCCTTGCCAGGGGGTTCTATTACGAGCTGGGAACAGTTGGCCGAGAAATTTTTGACCAGATATTTTCCCCCGGCCAAGATCACTAAGCTTCGAAGTGATATCTCCTCGTTCCGGCAAGCAGAATCTGAAACACTGTATGATACCTGGGAGCGGTATAAGGAATTGTTGAGGAAGTGCCCGCAGCATGGAATTGTGGAATGGATGCAAATCCAGATATTCTACAATGGATTGAATGTGGCCACTAAACAAATGTTGGATGCCGCAGCAGGAGGCTCCTTGTGTAGCAAAAGACCTGATGAGGCACAAAATTTGATTGAGAATGATGCGTCTCCGCAACAACACAACAGGGTGATGTGTGTCAACCCCTTGCGTTACCGCAAGTGCACGGGTCGTCAAGTAATAAAAGTGGACCCAAACGGTCGGGTTGTCGAACCATAGGGAACAGAAGTACTAGTAATAGCCCCTCTTTTGTTATCTAGCCTAATGAATGTAGTGTTTGATGATCAAATGGCCAACACTAAGAGTGTCACCACAAGTGCGCAGGAAATAAAAGGAAAAAGAGTTCTCAATCAATAAAAGCGAGGTATCCGGACAATGCTCCCCCTAGGATTCGGGTGTTGGATGTAGATTACAAGTGTTTCTAAACGAAAATAATGAGTCGTGGGTATCCAAAGATATAACGGCCCCTGCCTCCAGGTCGCCGATAACTAGTCCCCTACGAGGTCCCGGCGGAAAATTCTCTCGACGCCTCACACCACATATGACTGCTTAAAACTCTAGGGATCCCAAAGATATAACCAATTCCTAAAAGTAGATCTAACCCTGCCTCCAGGTGAAAGATCCCTAACCCCCTACGAGGTCCCGGCGGAGAATTCTCTCGACGCCTCACACCACATATGGTTGCTTGACACTTGGGGAATATGGAGATAGGAAATATCTGTCGGAAGGGAAAGGGGACACTCCGCTATCTCACGGCTCACCCTCTCAACCCTCTTTACTCTTGGTAATTCTAAACCTAGCGGTGATCTCTCTCTTCACTAGATTGAATAAAACATGCAAGGCAATTAATAATGAAATCAAAAGCACAAACAAGCATTAAGAACTCAAGAGTAAAACTCAAACTGATAAATTCGAATAGAAACACAATGTAAATCTAATGAAAATAAGAATCCTAGGGTTTACATGTCCGAATACCCTCTAGGGGTTTAGCTCTCCATGGAGCGAGTCACAAAACAAATAATAAATTCAGAATAAAGTTCCAAAGACATAAAGAATAACCCCCTTAAATCCGTGATGATAGTCTTGATGGGTAGTTTCCACGTCTCGGATTGAATCCACTCCGAAGCTAGGTCGCCGATGGCTTCCTTGATGCTATGACGGAGGAGGAATCGATCCAAGTTGGTGAGGAAAGCTTCCCAAAGCCGCAAAGAACTCCTTCCAAGCCCTAGCCGCCTTGTCTCTCGAAAGCGGCTGAAAAGATCCCAAAAAATTATCACAAGGCGGCTTTTATAATTTGAATTCGGGGCTTTACGCGGGCATCCACACGGGCATCCACACGCCCGTGTGGGAAATTCCACACGGGCGTGTGAAGTACTCGCTATAGTGCCGCTACGAGAAAGGCTACTGTGATTTTTCCCCGAAGTCTTCCTTGGAGTCCACACGATCGGGCACACGCTCGTGTGGTAGGGTGTGTGGCTTTCTATGCTTTGAAATCCTCAAGAACCTTCTTCTGCTTTGTACGGAAGCTGGGACATGGGCGTACTACTGCCTTTGTGCCCTTTCGGTTTGTGTAATGACTTGTACTCCTCCGAAAGTTGGCAACACCCCCATGCATATGAACACAGCTTCTGATTGTGGTCTTGAAACGTGTCATCACACCCTATCTTTGCTTCTTCCTGTACGTCATGTCTCCAAAGCCCTGTTTGCACAAAAGAACACAAAACACAGCTTGTTAATGCTAGAACCTGATAAAAGTGATGCTCAATGCATGTAAACTGATATTATAAAATGTATATAACCAAGCACTTATCAAAACTCCCCCACACTTAAGCTTTTGCTTGTCCTCAAGCAAACTAAACATTCATTACAAGGAAAGAAAGGATAAGTGCTTGGCCTCAGGTTCACTAGAAAGTATGAGAGTATGATTCTATAACAAAAGGGGAAAACTATTTAACACCAAACAGCTCAGTCAATGCTCTAGAAAACAATCCAATGACAAGAAAGAAAAAGAAATCCGAAAGCGTGTGTGTGTGAAAAACTCATCTCAATTCGACTCTATGTCCACTACTTACAGTTTTTATTGTTCGAGACTTATATAATAGCAAAAAGAATGGTAGTAGCTGCACACAATCTCCAAGGTAGCCCTTTCTCAGGCGGCCTCCCGAGTGGCTTTCACACTTTAGAGATGGTAGCACTTTCTACCGAGGGTGCTAGCTTTCACATATCCCCTGTGATAGCTCTTTCTCTCATTAGGGCATAACTAGTATCCGACTTATGAGAGTAGCTGCATACAATCAAATGTAGTAGCTCTTTTCACCCCTATATACACGAAAGAATTCACAATTGCTAAACTATATATATCTATTTTTTTTTTTCAGATAAAACAACTACTAACAAGTCTCAAAACATTCAACTAGAGCTTCTATAGGTCTGATGAGTGAGTAGAGTGTATAAATGGCAATCGGACAAAAATTTCTCAAAAAATTGGATGACAACTAGAGCATGATGAAATCTAGTGTTCGAAGCTCTCCTATAGTCTAGAATCTAACTCTTAACCTTAAAGTGAACCCTCATAGGTTGCATGAGCATATATAATGAAAACAGACAATAAAGTGGTGTATAAAGTGATCCCTCCCCCACACTTAAGATGTACATTGTCCCCAATGTACACATGCAAGCACAATAAAATTATAAATTCTGAACACAAAGCATGTGAGGGTGTGCAAAAATCAAAATAATACTCAACTGAATTCCAAGTGAAATAGTTGGTGGAATCTTGTACAAGGGTGTGTTTGGCTCAACGGGCATTTGGAGGTGAAACGGCCGTGTGACCTAGTCACACGGCCATGTACATAACTTGATTTCCATTTCCCAAGACTCTCAAGACTATCTGCGAATTCAGGGGTTCAATGAAGCTCAACAAGATTAGAAAAGAAAACAACGAAAACAACTAGAACCACAAAATAAAAATGACAGAAATAAAGGACAGAGTCTCAACTAGCATGCTGAAAATAAAACTACAGAAAATAAAAATACAGAAGATAAAATAAAATGACTCAAGGACGCCTCATGCGTCAGGGAACTCTGCTGGTGCTGCTGGTGGTGCTGGTGGTGCTGATGTCGTCACCTCAGATGCTGTGTCGCTCTCCAGAAGATGTCGAATGATGGACAACTGCGACATCATCATGGACTGGTTGGCGAGCACAGTCGCCATGTCCCCCTGGAGAGCTCCAACTACCACCTCGAGCCTCGCCAAACGGTCACGGGCTAGAGTGGAGGGCTGCTCTGGCTCTGGCTCGGATGCAAGGGCCTCGGAGTCCATCGGCACAGCTGTGGGTGCCGGTGAATCAGGAGCGTCTGCTGGGTCGGCTGCCTCCTCTTCTGACTCCTCCTCCTCAGCCTCCACTGCGAGTATAT
Source organism: Dioscorea dumetorum (assembly GCA_902712375.1). NCBI lineage: Eukaryota > Viridiplantae > Streptophyta > Magnoliopsida > Dioscoreales > Dioscoreaceae > Dioscorea > Dioscorea dumetorum. The sequence goes on along the minus strand of CACTHL010000128.1, from coordinate 8,396,601 downwards.
AACGGCCGGTGCTCGTCTTCTTCACCATACGCATGGCTCGGAGGGATGCAAGCCCCAAGGGTGCTGGTATGCTGATCCTCTCCATCCCTCGAAGTGCCTCAGACAACCCCATGCCATGAACGAGTCGGGTAATGTATACTCCTGAAAAGATCACACCGACCCGCACGTAATGGCTTTGATGGCGTAGGTAATCCGCCACAACAAAGCCTAAATGCATGGGGATGTTCTGGACCATGGTGTATAGGTAAAGCAAGTCGAGGCGGCTCAAAACTCCAGTGCTGTCGCCTCGTCCCGTCACGGTCCTGCTGAAAATAGAATGTATATACCTGTAGGCCGGACGGCTGAGCATGGTGGCCTTGGAAGATCCCGGCTCGTACTTGAAGCCTCCGCATATGGTCCCGTACGCACGACTCGGGGTGAGTCCAATAGGGTAATCGACGATGAGTTGCTCGTACTCCCCCGTGTGAACATAGTCTCTGTCATATAAACCGAGAAAAACAGAGAACTGCGTGAGGCTTATGGAGTGGTACTGACCGAATAGCCTGAAGCGGATCGTGTCCTCCCTCTCAAAATCATGGCGAGCACAGTCGAAATCGAATGAGGACAAGACCTCCAGTGTGAGCTCACGATAAGTGGGGTCACGAAAAGTGAGGAGCCGATCCCAGCCTCCCACAGCGGTAAGCTCGCGCACCTCATCGACCAAGTCAATATCCTCTAGTGCCTTCCAATCGATCATGCTCAGGGACAGCGAACTCCAATTCCTCGGGAGGAGAAGACTCCCGAGCGGCGCGAGAGCGCTTGTGGGCGACCTTCTTGGTTCTAGGGGCCATATCTGTGAAAATCAGGGCAAGTTAGTACAAAATATTACTAAGCAGAAATCCACATGGGCGTGTGGATGATCCACACGCCCTTGTGGATCATCCTCATCATCCACACGGGCGTGTGGATGGGCCACATGCCCGTGTGGATGCCCGACCATGGCCAAAAGGCCATGGTTGGGTGGTTTCCACACCTTAAAATAACCCTAAATCGACAAGCATGCACACTATGATAGTTTCCATGAAGAATTCATGCATAAAACATCAACAAATCACCAGATCTGAAATTCAAAATTCATGGCAAGAACTAGGAAAACTTGGAGCTTACCGGAGCTTTTTGATGAAGAAAGAGATGGAAATCGCCGGAAAAACACCCAAGAATCCTTAAATAAACTAAGGAGAGGCGTTAGGAACCCAAGAGGTGCGTCTCTTCGCGTGGAGGCGTCGTAAGGAGAAAAGGCGCCAAGGTTTGAATGAGTGTTCAAGTCCTTCTCATCTCCTTTATAAGCCACATGGGCGTGTGAGGGTTTCACACGCCCTTGTGGATGGCCACATGGGCGTGTGGATGAGCCACACGCCCTTGTGCCTCCAAAATTCGACGCCAGAACGCCACAGGGGCACTCACACGGGCGTGTGAGTGCCGGTGTGGATTAAAAAGGTCGAGACAGAAGGCCACAGGGGCACTCACATGGGCGTGTGAGTGCCCTTGTGGACCTGGAAAATCCACAGGAGCAGCCACACGGGCGTGTGGCTGCCTTGTGCCTCTCTGGAGACCTGAAAATTAAATTTTCAGGTCTCACACGCCCATGTGGATGAGCCACATGGGCGTGTGGCTCCCCAGGAGGGCCACAGGGGCACCCACACGCCCGTGTGGGTGCCGTTGTGCCCTTCTGTTTCATGTTTTTTTTCAATTTTCCAGCAAGGCACAGGGGCACTCACACCCCCCTTGTGCCTGCCCTTGTGGATTTTCAGCCTAACATGAAACAGTTAAGTACAAGGCCATTTCCTTAACTTTAAATCTCTAAATCATTCTAGATCAAGCCACACATGTATAATTATCATGAAACACCAAGAATAAACAATAAAAACACAGCAACGACCGAATTAACGCAAAGTCGCCTACTCAAGCCAATTATTACTGCATAATTGAAAAACTAACTATGAAAGCAATAAAATGACTTGGGTTACCTCCCAAGAAGTGCTTGTTTTACGTCATTAGCTCGACGTACCTGTTCCTCTATGGGGGCTCATGCAAGTGAAATACCTCCTTTCCTGCAACTGCTTCTTCGCCTGAAAAATAGCGCTTCAACCTGTGCCCGTTCACCTTAAACGTCCCTTTTTCTGGGTGAGTGATTTCAACAGCCCCGTGCGGTGATACTTGAGTCACTGTATAAGGTCCTGACCATCTCGATTTTAATTTTCCTGGGAATAATCTCAAACGAGAATTGAAAAGTAACACTAAGTCGCCTTCATTGAACCCTTTCTGCAGTTTGATGTGCTTATCATGCCACCGACGCATTTTGTCTTTATAAATCTTTGCATTTTCGTATGCACGCAACCGCCATTCATCTAATTCATTCAGCTGCAACTTCCTTTGTTCTCCAGCTTGTGCAAGGTCAAAATTCATCGCCTTGATTGCCCAGTAAGCTTTATACTCGAGTTCCACCGGTAAGTGACAAGATTTTCCATAAACCAAGCTGTATGGTGTTGTTCCCACTGGTGTCTTGTAGGCCGTACGATATGCCCAAAGTGTGTCATCGAGACGTTCGGACCAATCCTTCCGGCTGTGTTCCACCGATTTCGCTAGAATTCTCTTTAACTTCTTGTTTGTTACCTCGACCTGGCCGCTTGTTTGCGGGTGGTATGGAGTGGCTAGCCGATGATACACTCCATATCGTTTTAGTACCTTATCGAGCTGCACATTACAAAAATGAGTCCCTCTATCACTAATGATGATCCTGGGAGTACCAAAACGAGCGAACAAGCGCTTGAGAAATCTAACTACAGTTCTAGCGTCGTTTGTGGGGAGAGCTTGTGCCTCAACCCACTTGGACACATAATCCACGGCGACTAGAATGTATCGGTTTCCATTTGAGCTAGGGAATGGTCCCATAAAGTCAATACCCCAAACGTCGAATACTTCACAGAACTGAATAGGATTTTGAGGCATCTCGTCCCGTCTAGACAAATTACCAGCTCTTTGACATTTATCACAGCTTTGAACGAATTGATGAGCATCTTTAAATATGGTTGGTGTGGAAGTTCGATCTTTTTCGCTTCTCTTGTGCTTTGTTTCTTGTGTAGAAGTTGTGTGTTTAAGTTTTTGTCGAGTTTTATTTTTGTTGGGATCTTAGTTAAGGCTCTTTTTAGAGTGTAAAAGAGGAGGAAAATCTTTGGGGGAGAGAGCTTTTAAGTGGAGCGAGTAAGCGTGCTTCATGCCGCGAAAAACCCCCAAAAACAGGGGGCCTTGCGGCCTTCCATGCGGGCCGCATGGGAGGCCGCAAGGGGCCATGCGGCCGCTCATGCGGGCGCAAGGCCGCCCGCATGGCCTTCTGGAAAGGGCCTTGCGGCCTCCCTTGCGCCCGCAAGGGAGCCCGCAAGCCCTCCCGCGTTTTTGGGTCTATAGTTACGCGTTTTCAAACTCTTAGGGCCTATATAAGACCCCATTTCCCTCTCTTTTTCTCCCCATCTTGAATCCCCATTCTCCCCTCCATTAGATCTCCATTCTTGAGCTCCAAGAAAGGAGAAAGGTGTTGATCTTCCCCTCTTCTCCATTGGTGGTGAATCTCCTCTAGTTCTAGCAAGAATTGAGGTGGGTTTTATTCTCTTCTTCAACTCCTTGTTCTTTTATTCATTTTTTTTTAGATCCATGGAGAATTAGTGTGGATTTAGTATGGATCTATTATTTAATTGGAATTTAGCCATGGATCTAATGTTTGAATGGTATAGGAGCCTTGATTTCATGTTTTGGTGAAGAATGGAGGAGATCCTTAATCTCCAAACCTTTGATTCTTGTAGATCTGAACCCAATTAGGATGTTCTTGATTTCAATTTGATTTTATGGGTTTAAGGATTCTATTATTGTTAATTCTTGAATCTAGAGCACTTAGTAAACCCTATAAGCCTTGAGATCTAATTTTGGAGCATTCTTTCCTCTCTTATTGATTGGATAAGGTTGTGATTGATTCTTGTTTTTCTTGGATGGTTAATGGCTTCAAGAAGGTGGATCTAAAGGCAAGGGTAAAGATCAAGTGGGCGAGTGATCCAAGTGTTCGATCTCGCCAAGTTTGTGAGTGGGAATTGTTTAATTAAAGAGCTATGATCATGCTTGTTTAATGATGCATGCCTTGAAATGAGGAATTCTTGATTTCAATGGATTCTTGAAATGTTTCTTGAAAACTGAAATTATGATACTATATGATCCTTTTAATTCTTGATTTCATCTTAATGGACTCATGAGATGATTTCCTTGAGATCTAGAAACCTTGATGTTTATGATCTTGCTTAACTATTGATTCTATTACAAAAGACTCATGAGATGATTTCCTTGAGATCTAGAAACCATGATATTTGTGATTTTGCTTAACTATTGATTCTATTACAAAAGGCTCATGAGATGATTTCCTTGAGGCCTAGAAACCATGATAGTTTATGATCTTGTTAAATTCTTGATTATTTATATTTGATGAGGATTGGATAATCCTATGGTTTGGAACTACATGTTTTCAAGATTTGTGAATTTGAGAATTCGATATTGTTGTTATTTTGACCGAATAAGGGTCTATGTAAACCAAATTGAGATTCTCCACGATGCTATCGTATTTGAAATGTGTTTTCAAAGAATATTCTTGTGTCGATATTCTTGATGAAAATGACATTATTGTCGATGCTTTCGCAAAAGGATTTACTCTTCGATTTAGAGTTGTATGTTATGCGAATTTGTGATCTCTTGTTGAGATATGTGATTTTAAAATGATACGTTTATGATTAGCCTATGGGCAAACTATTTGTGATCTCTTGATGAGATATATGATTTTATAACGATACGTTTCTGATGAGCCTACGGGCAAGCTATTTGTGATCTCTTGATGAGATATATGATGTGTTCATGATGAGCCTACGGGCGGGATAGGATATCCCAAATGTTTCGATGGTGACATTGGGGAGGATCCCCGTCTTCTGCAGAAGCGAGTCTCCACGGACCGACCTATGGGGTGGCGTGGAGTTCTCGGCTGATGAGCCCTTTACAGGAGGCGCGGAGTGAACCTGAAGGTGCTGTGTTGGGTACCCGGAGTCACCACACGGGATACTCAACGGCCAACGCCAAGATACGCGCATCTTGGTGGCTCTTGACCTAACCACGGCCATGGTTAGTGATGGAGGGTTTTCATAGGCTATTGTTGATGCTATCGATAAAGGATTTCTGCATGCGTTGCACCATAAATTCTTATTTCGATGGGTTTGATCTTTTGATCTTTTGACGAGTATTCTTAACTTGAATTTTCAGTATTGAATCTCTTTACAAAAGATTTTCAAAGACTTATTGATGCCTTTCTTTGAGAAAGTTGGAAAGCTTGTTATATTGAAATGTGTATTTAAAGCATTTTGTAAGTTGTGATTGTTAAAGATTTACATATGTTTTCGGCATATCATTCTTTACACCCCGTATGAGTTATAGCTCCATGTTCAACCCCTCACTGAGTAACTTAGTTACTCACCCATTCTTCTTCTCCCCTTTTCAGGTGTTAGCACGGCAGCGGGGCGTAAGAAGTGATAGTGCTTGGCATCTATTCTTGCATTTACCTTTGACTAGTGTATGATTCATAAACATTGTCGCCATGCATAAGAAGGATCCACTAGGACCTATGTTTTCGTATTTCCATTTGATCTCGTATAATCTTGATTGGTTCAGTCAGGACCTTAGGTTGTATGAGTCTACATCCAGTGTTTGTGAAAAACTATGATTGTGTCCATGATCATTGGTGTTGTGATTTCCAGGGATATATGTACATATATGTGTGAGTCTCGTTGATCTTGTACAGGGTTGTGATTGAATACCTTAGATTTAGAGTATTATTGTGGTAATGTTATTATCGTACAGTAATGTGTTAGCCTTACGGCGACACCGGGTTGAGGCAGTGTTGACCTCCCCCGGGTTGTCGTGGCGGTAGTGCCATGGACCGGGACCCGAGGGTCGGGGCGTGACACTACTTTAGTGGTATCAGAGCCCAGGTTATCATGATTGGGTCAGTATATAGTTTAATGATTGGGTCAGTATAAAGTTACATGATTGGGTCGGTACGAGATTTCATGATTAGGTCAGTAACCAGTTTAGAGTTTAGAAATGGATTTTGTCAATATAAGCTTGACTTAAAGTCAGTCTTTTGATTGGGACAGGAAGTTGATCTTCTGTTATTTACCACTGTCTTCTGATTTGGTCAGAAAGTGAGCTTTTGTTTTCTCGCAACCTGTTCCCTGATTGGGTCAAAACGTTGATCTTTTGATTCTTGTATCCAAGTGGATCCAAATAGAGTCTGACTTATTGCATTTGATGCATATAGAAGCATTCCTAAGAATTGTCTTACGTTCCTCGTCTCGCAAAAATGCCGGCACTACGCTCACGCGCCGCCAAGGGAGAGCTACTTCCCCCGCCGATGCTACACCAAGAGTTTTGAGAGATGGGAGGCAAGGAGAACCAACTCCTCGCCCATCTCCATCGCCGCTGGGCAGGAGGGTAGTTCGGGGCATGATCCCGAGGTGGCGGCTTCGTTCATGCTCCCGGATGTTCGAGGTACTGGTCCAACTCCCGAGGCACTTGAAGCTTTTAGGGCTCATTGGGCTACCAAGGGGAGGCAGCCTACCTATCGGGAGTACCAGGACTTTCTCGGTTTTTGGAGGGCTTTTGGGGGTCGCTCAGGCTAGCACCCAAGGCTCGCCCCCAAAGACCTCCAAGTGCCGGTAGTTCATCATGTGCCGGAGAGGCCGGTGGATCTAGTCAAGCCTTGGTTCCGTCTAAATTTCCAAGGAAGCCCGACAGCTTGGTTGTAGTTCTTTTGATGGCACAAGTGATGCCATGATTGCTAAGGAGTGGGTCAAGAGGGTAGTTGCTACTTTTGATGACATGAGTTTAGGTGCCGAGATGAGACTCGGGGTGGCTACCGGACTACCGGAGAGTCGTGCTAGGATTTGGTGGGAGAGTCCGAGGAGTCGATCTTTTGGGCAGAGTTACTTGGTCCGATTTCCCGAGAGAGTTTGATGAGGAGTACTATACCCGGTTCCATCGGGATCGAAGAGGCTTGAGTTTATGAGGCTTATTCGGGGAGGTAAGACAAAGGGCAGAGTATGAGACAGAATTGAAGGATTTGGCTAGTTTCGTTCCCGAGTTGGCACCTTCTCGAGGAGGTTCTTTGTTCCAAATTTGAAGTTGGGTTGAATCCGGGCATTAGGGAAAGGATGGCGGTCTCCGAAGAAGCGAGTTTCCAGGAATTAGTGCGACGGCTTTGAGGGCAGAGCGGTTGGTTAGAGAAGGCAAGAGAGTTCGGGAGAACATTGCTAAGAGAAGGAGTTTGGAGTCGGGTCAGCCCTTAAAGAAGAGTAGAGGTGAAGGTTCTTTTAGAGGCACTTCGTGTCGGGCCCCGCTAGACCTCCACCATCTCGCAGTGGTTACCGGCAGAGGCACTCTCGTGCCGACAGGTGCTCCCAAGTGTTAGAGGTCCGGATTTCGGCGCCAAGTGTAGGAACTATGGGAAGTCACATAGGGGGCCGTGTCTTTTACCTCGCAAGTGCTTTCGGTGTGGTCGACCGGGCACATGAGATCCGCTTGTCCGAGCTAGGACAGGGTGGTTTTGCACCTTCACCTCGGGTCGTCCTTTTCAGTCCAGGGGTCCTCGGCCGGTTGTTTCTACTCCACCGCTGCGAAGTCTAGAGTCGGGTAGTAGTTTCCCTCAGCCCGGGTTCTCGCCGACCTCAGCCTAGAGCTCGGACCCGAGTTTTTGCCATGATCGAGGAAGAGGCCGAGTGTAGGCCTAATGTGATCACAGTATACTTTCTATCTTTCAGCTTGATGCTTATGTTTTGATTGATTCCCGGGTCGAACGTTCCTTTGTTAGCACTGTTTTTGCATGCCATGCCGATAGACAGCCTTCCTTCTTAGGGTGTGAGTTGGTGATTCAAACCCCTCTTGGTGAGGAGGTAGTTCGGAGTTTGGTGTTTAGAGAATGTCCTGTGATAGTTTGTGGAGAAGTGTTGGAGGCAGATTTGATTCCTTTAGAGATGAAGGATTTTGATGCCATTCTTGGTATGGATTGGTTGGATAGGCATCATGCTTCTATTGATTGTTTCTGGAAGGAAGTAACTTTTCCTAGGTCCTCGGGACCTGCAAGAGTGTTGAAGGGGAAGAGAAGGGCTTTACCTTCATGTTTGATTTCGTCCTTGGAAGCTAGAAGATTGGTGAGTAAGGGTTGTTCTGCGTTTTTGGCTCATGTGGTGGACACAAGAGTTAAGGAGCCAGAGTTGGAGGAGATGGCTGTGGTGAGGGAGTTTCAGGATGTCTTCCCTGAGGAATTACCGGGTTTACCCCTAGACAGAGACATGGAGTTTGTTATAGATTTGTTGCCTGGTACAGCTCCCATTTCTATACCACCTTACAGGATGGCGCCTGCGGAGTTAAAGGAGTTGAAAACTCGCTTGCAAGATCCGGTAGACAATGGTTTTATACGACCAAGTATATCGCCCGGGGCGCACCCGTCCTTTTTTGTGAAGAAGAAGGATGGATCTCTCGAGGCCGTGTATTGATTATCGACAACCGAATAAGGTGACAATTAAGAACAAGTACCCATTGCCGAGGATTGATGATTTGTTTGATCAATTAAAAGGGGCAAAGGTGTTCTCCAAGATTGATTTGAGGTCCGGGTATCATCGGTTGAAGATTAGGTCGAAGATGTACCGAAGACGGCATTTCGGACACGATATGGACATTATGAGTTTTTGGTGATGCCATTTGGTCCGACTAATGCTCCCGCAGCCTTTTATGGATTTGATGAACAGGGTGTTTAGGCCTTATCTGGACAAATTTGTCATTGTGTTTATTGATGATATTTTGGTGTACTCACCTTCCAATGAGGAGCATGCTCAACATTTGAGGATTGTACTGCAAACTCTCCGGGAGAGGCGGTTGTTTGCTAAGTTTGCTAAGTGTGAGTTTTGGCTTTATGAAGTGGGATTTCTTGGGCATGTGGTGTCAGGAGAAGGGATCTCGGTGGATCCAAAGAAGGTGGAAGCCATTGTTGATTGGGAAAGGCCGAAGAATGTTACTGAAGTTCGAAGTTTTCTTGGTCTTGCGGGTTATTATAGGAGGTTTGTGGAAGGCTTTTCTGCGATTGCATTACCTTTGTCAAAGTTAACTCGTAAGGAAGTGAAGTTCTCTTGGAATGATGAGTGTGAGAACAGTTTTCAGATTTTAAAGGATCGATTGACATCAGTTCCTGTGCTTACTTTGCCAGAGAATGAGAAAGAGTTTGTGGTTTTCAGTGATGCCTCTCGGCAGGGTTTAAGCTGTGTATTGATGCAAGAAGGAAAGGTAGTTGCCTATGCTTCTAGACAGTTGAAACAACATGAGTTGAATTATCCTACTCATGATTTGGAGTTGGCTGCGGTAGTGTTTGCTTTGAAGATTTGGAGGCATTATCTTTATGGGGAAAGATGTCGGATTTTCACAGACCATAAAAGTTTGAAGTATCTTTTCACTCAAAAGGACTTGAATTTGAGGTAGAGGCGATGGTTGGAATTGATAAAAGATTATGATTTGATAATCGATTATCACCCAGGAAAGGCCAAAGTGGTAGCTGATGCTTTGAGTAGGAAATATAGTTCGGTGGCTGTTTTGAGGGTGTCCTATTTGCAAGTTTTGTCAGCAATGAAGAGCTTGAAGTTGGAACTAGAGATGGAGGATAGTGGAGCCTTAGTGGCCAGTTTTGTGGTGAGACCTTCGCTGTTGGAACGTATTAAGGAGCTTCAGAGTGTTAGTGAAGAGTTGGTGCAAGAGGTGAAGAAGTTGCAGGCCGGGGAGACTAGTGAATTTAGATTGAGAGATGATGGGACCTTGGAGTTTCGAGGACGTGTTTGTGTTCCATCGGATTCTGAGCTGAGGAAAGCTATTTTGGAGGAAGCTCATTCTTCAGCTTATGCGGTTCATCCTGGGAGTACCAAGATGTATAGAACCATTAAGGAAAGTTATTGGTGGCCTGGAATGAAGAGGGAGATAGCAGAGTTTGTGGCTAAGTGTTTGGTGTGTCAGCAAGTTAAGGCAGAACACCAAAGGCCATCTGGGTTCTTACAACCTCTTCCTATCCCGCAATGGAAGTGGGATCATGTGACTATGGATTTTGTGGTTGGTTTACCGCGAACGCCTCGAGGTTGTGATGCAAGTGTGGGTGATAGTGGATAGACTAACAAAGTCGGCACATTTCTTAGCAGTGAATACTAAGTACTCTTTGGAGAAATTGGCAAAGTTTTACATTGATGAGATAGTAAGGTTGCATGGGGTGCCAACTTCGATAGTTTCGGATCGAGACCCCGCATTTATTTCCCGTTTTTGGCCTAGGTTTCAGGAGGCCTTGGGTACGACTTTGAAGTTCAAGATCGCTTATCATCCTCAAACGGATGGTCAGTCCGAGAGGACCATTCAGACCCTCGAGGACATGTTGAGGGCTTGTGTGATAGATTTCCAAGGGAGTTGGGAGCAACATTTGGCATTAGTGGAGTTTGCCTATAATAATAGCTTCCAAGCAAGCATTGGTATGGCTCCGTATGAAGCTTTGTATGGAAGAAAGTGTAGAACTCCTCTTTGTTGGGATGAAGTGGGAGAAAGAAAACTTCAAAGTGTGGAGTTGATTGAGCGAACGGTTGAGAAAGTAGCAGTGATTAGAAGTAGATTGAAAATGACTCAAGACAGCAAAAAGAGTTATGCCGATAACCGTAGAAGATTTTTGGAGTTTCAGGTTGGGGATAGAGTATTCTTGAAGATCTCTCCTTGGAAAGGGGTAATTCGGTTTCGAGGTAGGGGAAAGTTGAATCCCCGATTTATAGGTCCATTTGTGATCCCGGAGCGGATCGGGCCGGTGGCATACCGATTAGAATTACCGCCCGAGTTGGAGAAGATTCATAATGTGTTCCATGTTTCCATGTTGAAGAAGTATATCCCCGACCCTTCTCATTGTCTTGAAGCTCCGCCGGTAGAGTTAAGAGAAGATTTGAAATTTGAAGTGCAACCGGTAGAGATCCTTGATTCTCAAGTGAAAACCCTTCGGCGAAAGATTATTCCTATGGTTAAAGTGCTTTGGAGAAATGATGTGGTAGAAGAGGTAACTTGGGAACCCGAGGATGTGATGAAGAGCAAGTATCCCCTTTTGTTTGAATCTTGAGGTATGCCAAAAATTTCGAGGCCGAAATTTCTTTAAGGGGGTAGGTTGTGGAAGTTCGATCTTTTCGCTTCTCTTGTGCTTTGTTTCTTGTGTAGAAGTTGTGTGTTTAAGTTTTTGTCGAGTTTTATTTTTGTTGGGATCTTAGTTAAGGCTCTTTTTAGAGTGTAAAAGAGGAGGAAAATCTTTGGGGGGAGAGAGCTTTTAAGTGGAGCGAGTAAGCGTGCTTCATGCCGCGAGAAACCCCCAAAAACAGGGGGCCTTGCGGCCTTCCATGCGGGCCGCATGGGAGGCCGCAAGGCGCCATGCGGCCGCTCATGCGGGCGCAAGGCCGCCCGCATGGCCTTCTGGAAAGGGCCTTGCGGCCTCCCTTGCGCCCGCAAGGGAGCCCGCAAGCCCTCCCGCGTTTTTGGTCTATAGTTACGCGTTTTCAAACTCTTAGGGCCTATTTAAGACCCCATTTCCCTCTCTTTTTCTCCCCATCTTGAATCCCCATTCTCCCCTCCATTAGATCTCCATTCTTGAGCTCCAAGAAAGGCGAAAGGTGTTGATCTTCCCCTCTTCTCCATTGGTGGTGAATCTCCTCTAGTTCTAGCAAGAATTGAGGTGGGTTTTATTCTCTTCTTCAACTCCTTGTTCTTTTATTCATTTTTTTTTTAGATCCATGGAGAATTAGTGTGGATTTAGTATGGATCTATTATTTAATTGGAATTTAGCCATGGATCTAATGTTTGAATGGTATAGGAGCCTTGATTTCATGTTTTGGTGAAGAATGGAGGAGATCCTTGATCTCTAAACCTTTGATTCTTGTCGATCCGAACCCAATTAGGATGTTCTTGATTTCATTTTGATTTTATGGGTTTAAGGATTCTATTATTGTTAATTCTTGAATCTAGAGCACTTAGTAAACCCTAGAAGCCTTGAGATCTAATTTTGGAGCATTCTTTCCTCTCTTATTGATTGGATAAGGTTGTGATTGATTCTTGTTTTTCTTGGATGGTTAATGGCTTTAAGAAGGTGGATCTAAAGGCAAGGGTAAAGATCAAGTGGGCGAGTGATCCAAGTGTTCGATCTCGCCAAGTTTGTGAGTGGGAATTGTTTAATTAAAGAGCTATGATCATGCTTGTTTAATGATGCATGCCTTGAAATGAGGAATTCTTGATTTCAATGGATTCTTGAAATGTTTCTTGAAAACTGAAATTATGATACTATATGATCCTTTTAATTCTTGATTTCATCTTAATGGACTCATGAGATGATTTCCTTGAGATCTAGAAACCTTGATGTTTATGATCTTGCTTAACTATTGATTCTATTACAAAAGACTCATGAGATGATTTCCTTGAGATCTAGAAACCATGATATTTGTGATTTTGCTTAACTATTGATTCTATTACAAAAGGCTCATGAGATGATTTCCTTGAGGCCTAGAAACCATGATAGTTTATGATCTTGTTAAATTCTTGATTATTTATATTTGATGAGGATTGGATAATCCTATGGTTTGGAACTACATGTTTTCAAGATTTGTGAATTTGAGAATTCGATATTCTTGTTATTTTGACCGAATAAGGGTCTATGTAAACCAAATTGAGATTCTCCACGATGCTATCGTATTTGAAATGTGTTTTCAAAGAATATTCTTGTGTCGATATTCTTGATGAAAATGACATTATTGTCGATGCTTTCGCAAAAGGATTTACTCTTCGATTTAGAGTTGTATGTTATGCGAATTTGTGATCTCTTGTTGAGATATGTGATTTTAAAATGATACGTTTATGATTAGCCTATGGGCAAACTATTTGTGATCTCTTGATGAGATATATGATTTTATAACGATACGTTTCTTGATGAGCCTACGGGCAAGCTATTTGTGATCTCTTGATGAGATATATGATGTGTTCATGATGAGCCTACGGGCGGGATAGGATATCCCAAATGTTTCGATGGTGACATTGGGGAGGATCCCCGTCTTCTGCAGAAGCGAGTCTCCACGGACCGACCTATGGGGTGGCGTGGAGTTCTCGGCTGATGAGCCCTTTACAGGAGGCGCGGAGTGAACCTGAAGGTGCTGTGTTGGGTACCCGGAGTCACCACACGGGATACTCAACGGCCAACGCCAAGATACGCGCATCTTGGTGGCTCTTGACCTAACCACGGCCATGGTTAGTGATGGAGGGTTTTCATAGGCTATTGTTGATGCTATCGATAAAGGATTTCTGCATGCGTTGCACCATAAATTCTTATTTCGATGGGTTTGATCTTTTGATCTTTTGACGAGTATTCTTAACTTGAATTTTCAGTATTGAATCTCTTTACAAAAGATTTTCAAAGACTTATTGATGCCTTTCTTTGAGAAAGTTGGAAAGCTTGTTATATTGAAATGTGTATTTAAAGCATTTTGTAAGTTGTGATTGTTAAAGATTTACATATGTTTTCGGCATATCATTCTTTACACCTGTATGAGTTATAGCTCCATGTTCAACCCCTCACCGAGTAACTTAGTTACTCACCCATTCTTCTTCTCCCCTTTTCGGTGTTAGCACGGCAGCGGGGCGTAAGAAGTGATAGTGCTTGGCATCTATTCTTGCATTTACCTTTGACTAGTGTATGATTCATAAACATTGTCGCCATGCATAAGAAGGATCCACTAGGACCTATGTTTTCGTATTTCCATTTGATCTCGTATAATCTTGATTGGTTCAGTCAGGACCTTAGGTTGTATGAGTCTACATCCAGTGTTTGTGAAAAACTATGATTGTGTCCATGATCATTGGTGTTGTGATTTCCGAGGATATATGTACATATATGTGTGAGTCTCGTTGATCTTGTACGGGGTTGTGATTGAATACCTTAGATTTAGAGTATTATTGTGGTAATGTTATTATCGTACAGTAATGTGTTAGCCTTACGGCGACCCGGGGTTGAGGCAGTGTTGACCTCCCCCGGGTTGTCGTGGCGGTAGTGCCATGGAGCGGGACCCGAGGGTCGGGCGTGACAGCTTGGCCAATAAAAAAACCTGCAGCCCAACACTTTCTCTGCAGTTCGGCCGTCCGCATAATGACCACTAGTGGGTCCCGAGTGGCAATGAGTAAGGATGCTCCACCCTTCTTCCCTTGAAACACATCTTCGCACTACATGGTCTCGCACATACTGAACAGATATGGATCTTCCCAAAGGAAATTTTTCAGTCGGCGAAAAACTTCTTCTTTTGCTGAAATGTGAGTCCCTTGGGAAGAACCTTGCCCGAAAGATAGTTTGCAAAATCAGCGAACCATGGAGTATCGTATATTGACCGATCTTGAACTCCATACAGAGTGCTCCTCCGGAAATGAGTCGTTGATTTCATTATGAGTGGCTTCATCATCTTCTAAACCCTCCAAACGGATAAATGATCTCGCCGCGATTTTCCGCACCCCTCTTGTCCTTGATTTCCACATCAAATTCCTGCAACAACAAAATCCAACGAATTAGTCTTGGTTTGGCATCAGCCTTGCTCATTAGATAACGAAGGGCCGAATGGTCTGTGAAAACAATCACTCTAGATAAAATTAAATAGGGTCTGAATTTATCAAACGCCAAAACTACAGCCAACAATTCTTTTTCGGTAGTTGTGTAATTCTCTTGGGCGCTTGTCAATGTCTTGCTTGCATAATAGATTGGTTGAAAGTGTTTGTCTCTTCTTTGTCCCAAAACAGCCCCAACTGCATGGTCACTGGCGTCACACATGAGCTCAAAGGGAAGGTTCCAATCAGGCGTGATTAGGATGGGTGAATGAGTAAGTTTTTCCTTTAATAAGCTGAAAGCAGATACACACTCATCATTAAACTCAAAATGGACATCCTTTTCCAAGAGTTTGGTAAGCGGTCGAGTGATCTTGGAAAAATCTTTTATGAAGCGGCGATAGAATCCTGCATGCCCCAAGAAGCTGCGAATTGCCTTGACGTTAGTTGGTGGTGGTAGCTTCTCTATTGTTTCAATCTTTGCTCTGTCCACTTCGATTCCCTGGCTAGAGATTTTATGCCCCAGCACTATCCCCTCTTGCACCATGAAGTGACACTTTTCCCAATTCAAGGCAAGATTCGTTTCCTCGCACCGCATGAGTACCCTTTCCAAGTTCTTAAGACATGCGTCAAAAGAATCACCGAACACCGAAAAGTCATCCATGAAGACCTCCATGACATCCTCCAGTAGTTCATCAAAAATGGCTGTCATGCATCTTTGAAATGTGGCTGGTGTATTACATAACCCGAACGGCATCCTTCTGTATGCAAACGTACCATAGGGGCATGTAAATGTTGTTTTCTCCTGATCTTCAGGGGCGATCGGGATTTGAAAATACCCAGACATGCCATCCAGAAAACAATAGACCTGATGACCTGCGAGACGCTCTAGCATTTGATCAATAAAAGGAGGAGGGAAATGATCCTTTCTTGTGGCGTCATATAATCTTCGGTAATCAATGCACACACGCCAACCGGTTACTGTACGTGTGGGTATCAGCTCGTTTTGCTCGTTCTTCACCATAGTCATACCCCCCTTCTTCGGCACTACTTGAGTAGGACTCACCCAAACACTATCGGATAAAGGGTAAATAATGCCTGCATCAAGGAGCTTCACCACCTCTGCTTTTACTACCTCCTTCATGTTTGGATTAAGCCTTCATTGAGGTTGGATGACTGTTTTATAGTTGTCTTCCATCAGAATCTTATACGTGCAAAAGGATGGGTTTATCCCTTTGATGTCTGAAATCTTCCATGCAATAGCAGCTTTATGTGCTTTCAATAAAACCACCAGCTTTTTCTTTTTGTGATGCGTAAAGGTTGGAAGCAATGATTACTGGCAACTTCGACCCTTCAGCTAGGAAAGCGTACTCTAGATGGTCAGGTAATGTCTTCAATTCCAGCTCAGGGGGTTCTTCCACTGAAGGCCGTAATCGAGTACCCTGTTTCTGCTCAATTTCTACGAAACCCTTGTGTTCATTTTCCGGTTCCTCCTCGAATACCTCCAGTTCTGGTCGGGCTGATGGGACAATCTCTAAATCTTCAGGATAGTCTTCTCGAATGCCAATGCTACAAATTTCTGCTGCTAGGATTTGATCAACATCTTCTATAGAATCATCATCTCCATCTGAATTACTTTCTGTCATGATCATATTAAACTGTGCCATTGATTCTTTCAGATTAACTTCAGGTTCTTCATTAAAAGAGAGGATTGTCGACTTATCAAATTGGTCTAGTAAGCTAGCCAGATATGCACCGTGATATGAATTCCCGAACCCAGTGATCGAGTCTTCGTGGCTCCACTTGTAAGTTGCAACTAATTGTTCTACCTTCTCTTCATTCGTCGCCATTACTTCCTTCAATGTCTCCAATATTTCCTTCGTATTGAACATAGTCCTTGGGCACAACAAAAGACACAAGATCAGAAAATGAGAATAATGAATGTAGAGAATATGGAGAAGAAAAACAGTAAAAATAAATAAATGGCCAAAGTAACAAAATACTAGCGTTCCTAATATCCTGTTCCCCGGCAACGGCGCCAAAAACTTGATCCGTCACCGCAACAACACAACAGGGTGATGTGTGTCAACCCCTTGCGTTACCGCAAGTGCACGGGTCGTCAAGTAATAAAAGTGGACCCAAACGGTCGGGTTGTCGAACCACAGGGAACATAAGTACTAGTAATAGCCCCTCTTTTGTTATCTAGCCTAATGAATGTAGTGTTTGATGATCTAATGGCCAACACTAAGAGTGTCACCACAAGTGCGCAGGAAATAAAAGGAAAAAGAGTTCTCAATCAATAAAAGCGAGGTATCCGGACAATGCTCCCCCTAGGATTCGGGTGTTGGATGTAGATTACAAGTGTTTCTAAAGGAAAACAATGAGTCGTGGGTATCCAAAGATATAACGGCCCCTGCCTCCAGGTCGCCGATAACTAGTCCCCTACGAGGTCCCAGCGGAGAATTCTCTCGACGCCTCACACCACATATGACTGCTTAAAACTCTAGGGATCCCAAAGATATAACCAATTCCTAAAAGTAGATCTAACCCTGCCTCCAGGTGAAAGATCCGTAACCCCCTACGAGGTCCCGGCGGAGAATTCTCTCGACGCCTCACACCACATATGGTTGCTTGACACTTGGGGAATATGGAGATAGGAAATATCTGTCGGAAGGGAAAGGGGACACTCCGCTATCTCACGGCTCACCCTCTCAACCCTCTTTACTCTTGGTAATTCTAAACCTAGCGGTGATCTCTCTCTTCACTAGATTGAATAAAACATGCAAGGCAATTAATAATGAAATCAAAAGCACAAACAAGCATTAAGAACTCAAGAGTAAAACTCAAACTGATAAATTCGAATAGAAACACAATGTAAATCTAATGAAAATAAGAATCCTTGGGTTTACATGTCCGAATACCCTCTAGGGGTTTGGCTCTCCATGGAGCGAGTCACAAAACAAATAATAAATTCAGAATAAAGTTCCAAAGACATAAAGAATAACCCCCTTAAATCCGTGATGATAGTCTTGATGGGTAGTTTCCACGTCTGGATTGAATCCACTCCGAAGCTAGGTCGCCGATGGCTTCCTTGATGCTATGACGGAGGAGGAATCGATCCAAGTTGGTGAGGAAAGCTTCCCAAAGCCACAAAGAACTCCTTCCAAGCCCTAGCCGCTTGTCTCTCGAAAGTGGCCGAAAAGATCCCTAAAAATTATCACAAGGCACACGCTCGTGTGGTAGGGTGTGTGGCTTTCTATGCTTTGAAATCCTCAAGAACCTTCTTCTGCTTTGTACGGAAGCTGGGACATGGGCGTACTACTGCCTTTGTGCCCTTTCAGTTTGTGTAATGACTTGTACTCCTCCGAAAGTTGGCAACACCCCCATGCATATGAACACAGCTTCTGATTGTGGTCTTGAAACGTGTCATCACACCCTATCTTTGCTTCTTCCTGTACGTCATGTCTCCAAAGCCCTGTTTGCACAAAAGAACACAAAACACACCTTGTTAATGCTAGAACCTGATAAAAGTGATGCTCAATGCATGTAAACTGATATTATAAAATGTATATAATCAAGCACTTATCAGAGAACATGGCCTCCAATGGCTACCAGTGGAGTTCTGAGAGAAATAAGCCGGTGAAGACCGCCGGACTTTATGAGGTTGATGTGCTCACTACTTTGGCAGCACAGGTGGAAGCCATCTCTAAAAGGCTGGACACAATGCAAGTCCAACCTCCAGCAATGAACATGAATAATGATAGTTGGGTGAACCAAGCAGGGCCCAGTTGTTCTTCTGAGGGAGTTAGTGCCACCGAACAGGTGGATTTCATTGGTCAGAATCAGAGGTATTCAGGCAATCCTTACAGCAGCACCTACAACCCAGGGTGGAGGAATCACCCTAATTTCTCTTGGAAAGACCAGAATCAGGGGCAGCAGCGCCCCTCTCAGCAACAGCAGCAGCAGCAGACTCAGCCTCAATTTTCGAGGCCCCCACCACCAGAACAAAAGGGACCTTCTCTTGAAGCTCTCCTCGTTCAGTACATCCAAGCCAATGATGCCCGAATCACAGGGCATGAAGAGATGATGAGGAATCAACAAGCCTCTTTACAGAATCTTGAGCGTCAGGTCGCACAGATTTCCAAGCCGCTTGCTGAACGAACCCCGGGTGCACTACCTAGCAATACTGAAGTTAACCCCCGGGAGTCCCTTAAGGAAGTCACTTTGAGGAGTGGCAAGGAACTTGAGTTCCCACCTCCACAAGCCCAAAAAGAATATCAATGTGAATCAGTGGTGGAAGTGCTAGAGAGAGATCCAGGGTCAAGTTCGAGCTTAAGGGAAAACTCGAAGGGTAAAGAAAAGGACCCAGTGGCAGAATACAAACCTACTTTGCCCTATCCTGCGAAGCTCAAGAAAGACCAACAAGAGGCACAGTTTAAAAAGTTTCTGGAGATGTTCAAGACATTGCACATAAATGTCCCGTTTGTAGAAGCTCTCTCACAAATGCCCAAATACGCCAAATTTCTTAAAGAGTCGTTGACTAACAAAAGGAAACTAGAAGCAGTTTCAACAGTTACATTAAGAGAAGAATGCTCAACGATCATCTCAAATAAAATCCCCAATAAAGAGAAAGATCCGGGAGGTTTTATCATTACATGTATAATTGGAGGGATGAATGATGAGAAGGCATTGGCGGACTTAGGGACGAGCATCAATCCGATGCCGTTGAAAATTTTTCAGAAACCGGGCCGGGAGAACTCAAGCCAACTCGGATGACGCTCCAACTTGCCGATCGCTCCACCCGCCAACCTTTGGGAATTGTAGAGGACGTCTTGGTGAAGATTGACAAGTTTATATTCCCAATCGATTTTGTTATCCTAGATTTGGATGAACAGTCGAGGTACCTCCGATTTTTGGACGACCCTTTCTCGCTACTTCACAAGCCATCATTGATGTGAAGGATGGTCGTCTAACATTAAGAGTGGGGGATGAAGAAGTTGTATTCAAGCTGAAGGAAGCTATGAGACATCCCATGGCATTTGATGATTCTTGCTATTTTTTAGACGCTACTAATGACGTGATTTGTGATTGTGTGCAGGAGATTTGGCAAAAGGATCATCTTACTTATTTGCTGGGGGAAGAACCTCCCGATGACGAGCTCATAGCCCAAGAGGAAGCCATTGCTGCTACACCGTAAAGCATTGGTCAACCAGAAATGGAAATCAAAAGAAGGAAAAGCAAGGTGTCGAAGGCCCAGACATCGTGGAAAAAGGTGGAGGAGAGGAAGAAACAACAAGCCTCCCCACAAAGACCGTCCTGTTAATGACCTCGCCCGGTGAGGCATTTTTGATTAATTCCTTTTCTTCTTTCATGGACTGTTGTTCCACACGGCTTCAAGAAGAAAGGTATGTTTTTGAGCCATCATGAGGTGAGATTAGACCTGTCAAGCTAGTGACGTTAAAAGAGCGCTTATCGGGAGGCAACCCGATTTGTTTCTTTTCTTTGTTATTTCTTTGTTTTGGTTGTTGTTTGGTGTGTTTTTGTGTTTTTGTTGCGTTTTGTTGTGAATCCGGCGTATTTTTCTTCATGAAGGAAGGTTTCAGGCCCAACAAGGGCATAACACCCCCGTGCTGATGGGGGTGAAATTCACAGGCTTTCCAGGTTTGATCTTTTCCATTCAGCACGGGGAAAACCACGGCCGTGCCATGGCCGAGCTGAATCCCGGAGCACGCTGCCCGTGCACGCGTCACGGACGTGCCGAGTTCTTCGTTTTTCGTTGAATTTACTTAAGCACGGGCACAAAGACGGCCGTGTTGAGGCCGTGCTCGCCGCGACCGTCCCTCTTCCCCGCGTTTTTCTCCTTTTTAAACGCGCCGTTCATCCTTTCTTTCTTCTTACCGGCGTCTCTCTTCCCTTGTGCTTTCATTTTCTTGCGTTTTCGCGATTTTGCGGGTGGTTGTCGTGGTTTTTCGGAGTTACATCGCTTCTACTCCTTCTTCAACACTTTTGGTAAGTCGACGAGCCCTAGATTTGTGCTTTCTATATTAATCTTTGTTTTTATGCTATTATTCTTATCGAAAACATCTAAATTTACTGTTAGAGACCTCTAGGGTGCTTTTGATTGAGTTTTAAATACATTTTTCCCGTCGATTTTTGAGTTAGAAGCCGTCGGTGCCGAAGCCGGGTTTTGGCAAAGACGGCCGTAATTCACACAAGCACGGCCGTGCTTTGATTCTAGATCTGGAATTGCATGGAGGCACGGGCGTGCCTGTTCAGCATGCCCGTGCTCATGAGAAACCCTATATTTTGAATAACATGGGCGTGCCGATTTGAAGCACGCCCGTGTTTCACTGTTGACCTTAAATGTTTAGTGTTTTTCTCTCAACAGATCATGCCGAGGAAGGCTACTGCGTCTGGCCCTTCTTCGAAGAGGGCTAGAGGGGAGTCGTCGACCCCAGCCGTCCCCCCTGCGCTGACCCTCGGCACTCCCATCCACCAGGAGCGCCACGACCGTTTGAGCGCGAAGCGGTTTGGCGAGCTGCGAGCGATAGATTGGGAGGTCCTCCGCGAGATGGGCCTCGAGGCTGACGTGCGCCGATACCTCGGCGGGTGCGCCTGGACGAGGCTGTTGTCCATCACCGACCCCGCCTACGGGAGCTGTCTCTGGAGGTCCTTACGACCTTCGAGCTTTCCAAAGGCCCCATCAGCTACCACCGCGCCGGCACGGTACAGTTCCAGGCGCTCGGCGAGCTACATCGGATGACTCTGACAGAGTTTTCTGTCAGACTGGGATTGTACGATGAGGAGTTCACCAGAACTCCAGAGTACGATTCCCTCCTTGTAGCCCGACCACCCGGCGAGTCCCAGGAGGATTGTTGGCAGCGTCTGAGCACGGACCGGGAGTACAACCCCCGCCGGTCCAAGGCCTCCTCTCTTCGTCTCCCAGCCCTCAGGTACATCCATTTCATTCTCAGTCACTCCATCACAGGGTGGGGAGACAGCACCGGAGTCGTTAGTCGCCGTGACTTCGACTTTTTGCTGAGTATGCTGGACGGATTCTAGATGCACCTCGGTTACGTGGTGGCTTTTAGCATCCAGCACCAGGGACAGGACACCCGAGTCGGCGCCATCTTCTGCGGATCTTACATCACACGGCTGATTCGGGGGATGGGAGTCCAGGCAGCCACATGTACGATGCGGATGGTCGGTGGCGTACTTCCCGTCTCAGTGGACACACTCCGGGAGATGGGGATGCTGCGATCCACGTCCACTTCTCATGGCACCAGACACCAGGTCCCGCCCGCCACCAGTGTCCCTGATTCTCCACCTGCCGCCGGCCCATCGTCTCCTCGCACCCCACGCCCTCGCGCTTCCACCCACGCTCGGGACTCTCCTCCAGCCGGGCTCTCCTTCTTTCCGGCGGTGGATGGTCCGAGCATGCAGCGGTTGGCCTCTCATCTCGACGTCACCCCCGTCTCCACCTCCTCGTCGTGCCGCTGGACCTTCTACGTCCCGGAGTGTCGGCGTCGACACCACCGACCTGCCATCGGAGTCCGACTCCGATTCCCGAGAGCGCCCGGTTCTGATGTTTTATTTTGTTGTGTTTTACTTTATTTTCTGTTCTTTGTTTTTGCTTCTGTTGTAGTTTGTGTTCTTGAGTCAGTTAGCAAGGGGAGTCCCCTACTAAACTGATATCTTTTTAGTGTGCTTTTTATCTTTTGTTTATGTTCGTTCTCTAATGCTTGCATGTGTATCTCAGGCTTCATTGATTGTTTTTCTTGATGGTTGTCTCAAACGACTCATCCTTAATCGGCGATCAACACCCGCCCTTGTGTGCCATCGAATTTTTCGTCGGCACCTCTCCTTTAACTCGGTGACAATTCCCAACCCCCACTTTTACTTGCACTTATTTTCTTTCCTTGCATGCTTACATCTTTAAACATTGAGGACAATGTTTCTTTCAAGTGTGGGGGAGAGTTGTGCATTTGTCTCCTAGATGTTGTGCATGACTTAGGACGATCTATGAAAATTATTTTGGTTGAGAATTGCTAAGCTAGGAGTTTTTGGGTATACTAGTGCACTTTTGTTGAACTTAAAGTTTCATTTTGCTCTTACTTGGGAAACCCAAATGATAACACTTAGTCTTCTGTTGTGTTGTTACTCTGTTAGAGGAAGGGCTAGTTATAAGGCTGAAAAATTAGAAGTTGACTCCAAACTCAAAATAAATAAAAGCTAGAATTGCGAAACAAGTCGGATTCCATTTTTGGGATGCCCTGTCAATTTTTGTGTGAAAGATGGTAGAAAAAGCTATCACTTTAGAAAAAGCGAAAGCCGCACTTGAGTAGTCGGATTTTAGGCATCACAAATGTCATTTTTGATGACCTACCAAGTGAAATGGCTGCCTCTAGGGTGTATGAAGCTACTACCCAATTTAGGAGTCAATAGTGAAAATTTGAGAAAAAAGAGCTTGTACTAGCCCCCTCAAGAACAGTTTTGACATACTTCAGGAGGCGACACACACACACGGTAGTACGGAGTATGAGTAAAATCTTTCACAAGCCTTCAATTGACTAAGTCACTGGTTCTCAGAAACTCCTTGAAGCTTCAGTAAGTCTTTTAACTTGTTGAGATCAGAGGTCATGCACTCATCACTTTATTAGGGGAATAAGGTTGCTTGAGAATAAGCAACAATTCAAGTTTGGGGGTATTTGATGAGCGCATTTCATATATATATATTGCATGCTATACCTTCATCATTATTGAATGTTTTGGCTATAGTTCTCCAAGTACGGTGCTATTTGAGGTATTCGTTGTTCGTCATGCAGATATCAAAGTCCTGAAGTAAAAAGCAGCGCTTTTGGAACAATTTTTAGAAGCTAAAGGACTTAGAAGAAACCTCATCAAGCTCAGCACGGTTTGAGCACGCCCGTGCTGTTCCCCGTGCAAAATGCAGAAGAATTCAACTGCGATTCAGCACTGACTGAGTCCGCTGAGCACGGGTGTGAAAACCTCAGCACGGTCGAAGCACGCCCGTGCTGCTTCCCGTGAAAATTACAGGAGAATGCGGCATAGATCAGCACAGCCAGAGTTCGCTGAGCACGGTCGTGCAAAGCCTCAGCACGGTCGAAGCACGCCCGTGCTGTTCCCCGTGTAGATTACAGGTTTGTGAGTTTTCTGAAGAGTTATTTGGCCGTAATCTGCACGCCTTGAAGCACGGTTTCATCACGCCCGTGCTCACATCGGGAAAACTTTAAAACCCTAAAAACTTAGGTTTTTGGGGGACTTTTGGTGGGCGAACTTTGGGAGAAAGAAAAGGAGAGCTTTGGGCATTCATCCTCAGCTTCATTAAGGGAATGCCAAGCGTATGGTAGGCCGATCGGAAGGGGATTACACGACATCATAGATCCTTCGACAACCTCAAGGATGCAAGAAATTAGGGAGTTTCCAATTCCTTGTCTTGTAATTTCTTTGGCATTGTATTTGTTAGTTGTTATCATGAGGGGCTAAACTCTTAAGGGAGCCCCGGGGTTGGTTGTATGACGTTGTAGCTCGAGCTCGTAGTCTTTACTTGCAGTTTTTATGATTGTCTTGTTCATTTCATTAAACCAAGGTTATTGGCTATCGTGTATGTTGTTTAGTGCTTGATGCTTGGTAGTTTGGTTCTCCTATCTAGGTTTGTGAATCTTTATTGATTGTTGCAGCAGAGGGACTTCAACTTAGGGCTCGGCAGCACTAGAAACCTCATGCTTATAGCATAACTAGGTTTAGAACTGAAGACATCCCTGATAATTACTGAGAAAGACTGAGTTAGTGAACGTCAGAAACCCGACCCCGGGGCCCCATCTCCTCCATCGAGTCAATCCTAAATCTTCCCTTGGTGAACTTTCCATTCCCTCAACTTCCTCAAAGTCAGTCCAAAGTCAACTCCTTCATTTTTGATTTGGTTAGATATTGAGTAGGACGTTAGTATTAGAAGCTATACCAGTCCCTGTGGATTCGACTACCCGACCCAAAGGGTACATTATACTACTTGTGCGACCCGTGCACTTGCGGTTACGCAAGGGGCGTACCAGTGCACGAGTAGTTTATTACTTGACGACCCCGTGCACTTGCGGGTGTTCACACTTTGTGTCGATTAACTATTTTGTACGCGCTCTTCCTTTATTATTTTTGCTTCTGAAGTTGTTATAAGCTTTTGTTGTGATTTCAGGATGATGATACAGATGTTCCACACTCCAGGCCCTCACCACATGGTTTACCCCAAGTCCACATGCACTTGTCTCACACGTCATCGACGGCTTGGGAAAGTTTCTTACTCCATCTTTGAATTTTTGTTTTACATTTCTTTCCCACCCCGTGCGGTGACTTATGTACATTGGGGACAATGTACAACTTTAGGTGTGGGGATGGAGTATTTTATTTTAATGCATGCTTGACTCACCTATGATAGCAATGATTTTATTGTTAATGACTTCCTAGCTTGGTAGAATGATAGTAGTGAGTTGTACTTTACATGTGCTTGATTGTAGTTCTGTTTCATCTTTAGTGTACATTGATACCTGCTCACTATAACTTCCACTTCTGACACTCTAACCCATCTTATTGATTTTGTGTCTCCTATTTTTGCTTTAACCCTAAGTGAGGTTTTTAAGTGAGGTTTTTAGCAGGTGATTGGTTAGGCGACTTGTGATAGGATGTATTTATTTTCTTAAAAAAAAGTGAAAAAATGAGTCTATGTCAGTATTCCTTTGCTTGTAAAAGTATGAATGCGTATATGTAGATCTGTAGTCAAGTAAGTTGGGTGCCTGGCCAGCATGTGCATCCTACTGAAAGATTTTTGTGCAGTTTACGTTAGGCGGACTCGGAAAAAAAAAGAAAAAACTTTTGTGACCTATTGGGCGCCTGAAACCTGTTTTACCTTCACTTAATGTTAAAGTTTTGTTTTGAGACCAAAAGATTTTTAACTGACTATTGAGAGGGTCTTTAGCACTTTTAACACTAATTTCAATTTGTGTGAGGTGAATGAGCATCCTGGGGTAATCCAGGGTGTGGAGGTCAAGGTGGAAGTTGGCACACACTCACTTGATCACTTTGGATGAAACAGAGCTAATATTACTTGACTATACATTGAACAACTCACTTCTTGATTTCTGTCCATTCGTGCTTGTGGAGTCCTGTACATTTGAGCTTGAGGTCGTATATTTAGCCGTTTATCTTCTTGCCCCTGTTCTTCATGTTTGTTTGCTTGGGGGCAATCAAACGCTTATGTGTGGGGATGTTTGATAAACGCCTAAATATACGTATTTTATACGTATTCATATGTATCATTTTGTTATCCTTTCAATGAATCGATGCCCTTTTCGGTCTAAATTGTTTTATTTCATGTTTCAGGTACAAATGACGCCTTGGTGAGCTCAACGTCGCAAATGGCGGAGAAATTGACAAGGAAATCGATGTTTTAGGGCACTAGCACTGTAGCAGCCTGAAATACGAAGATTTTGAAGAAATAGCTATGTCTGGAAGTTCTCACGGGTAACCTCACGGCCGTGAAGTCGACCGCAAGAGATCCAGAGAGTGACAATAGTGTAGCAGGGTTACAGTAGAATTGGAAAGGTAGTGGGTTACTGTAGTAAGGTGGTTTTCTCAAACTAAGGTTGAATTACAAATGAGTAATTAAACCTAGAATTGGAGGGGTACAAATACCCGATGGTCACGGCGTATTTATACGTATTTATACGTATTTCCCTTCCAAGCGTGGTGAGTCTAACACTAGGGTAATGGTCATGCAACCTAGTATTGGCTAAGTATGGATACACGAGTTCTAATGCATACCCAAGCATTTAAAAACACCAAACAAGGATCACAAACAAACCAACAAGCATTAATTAAACCAAATAATCCAAACATCACAAGTTCACCCCAAGGTTTACCTACATCCGGTGACCTTGGTGTTTTAGTTGGTCATAATCTCAAAATACATAAATAAAAGCATGAAAACAACTAAACTAAACATAAGAACACTCCCTCTAAGGATGAAAGTCGAAGAAGCTTCCAAAGATGCCTCTCGAAGGGGTGGTTTCCCATCGTCTTCAACCTGTTAATCGCAAGCCCTAGGAGTAGATCTCGCTCAAGATTGCACTCTCCTCACCGATTCGTCCGTGGAAATGCCCTCCAAGCTCTCCTTCTTGGGCAGATTTGGAAAAGGGGGTGTGGAGCTCTAAGAAGAGGCCAAAGTTTCCCAAAAGAATGCCTTAAAAGTCTTTAAAAAGTGAAAGTTCCGGTGTCCTTACGGGCTGCCTCACGGGCGTGAGGTTGCCCGTGAGGCATCCAAAGACTTTCCCAGAAATTTTATCTCG
The DNA here is from genome assembly GCA_902712375.1 of Dioscorea dumetorum. Taxonomy (NCBI): domain Eukaryota; kingdom Viridiplantae; phylum Streptophyta; class Magnoliopsida; order Dioscoreales; family Dioscoreaceae; genus Dioscorea; species Dioscorea dumetorum. The sequence continues at coordinate 8,369,506 of CACTHL010000128.1, read as the reverse complement.
GGTGCTACAAAACTCTCGCTACGATAATGTCACTCTCTGGATCAGCCGCTACGTCTTGAGGTTACCCGTGAGAACTTCCGGACTTAGCTATTTCTTCAAAATCTTCGCATTTCAGTGCCGCCACAAGTATCGCTATAGTGCCCAAGTGCCCTAAACCATCGATGTCCTTGTCAATTTCTCCGCCATTTGAGACGTTGAGCTCACCAAGGCCTCATTTGTGCCTGAAACACGAAATAAAACAATTTAGACCGAAAAGGGCATCGATTCATCGAAAGGATAACAAAATGATACATATGAATATGTATAAAATACATATATTTAGGCGTTTATCAGAATCGAAGTAGACCGAGCAAAGATCGAAACCATCGAGAAGCTGCCACCATCGACCAACGTCAAGGCAATTCACAGTTTCTTGGGGCATGTGGGGTTCTATCGCCGCTTCATAAAAGACTTTTCCAAGATCACTCGGCCGCGAACCAAACTCTTGGAAAAGGATGTCCCTTTCGAGTTTAATGATGAATGTGTATCTGCTTTCAGCTTACTAAAGGAAAAAAACTCACTCATTCACCCATCCTTATCACGCCTGATTGGAACCTTTCCTTTGAGCTCATGTGTGATGCTAGTGATCATGCAGTAGGGGTTGTGTCGGAACAAAGAAAAGACAAGCACTTTCAGCCAATCTATTATGCGAGCAAGACATTGACAGGTGCCCAAGAGAATTATACAACTACCGAAAAAGAATTGTTGGCTGTAGTTTTTGCTTTTGATAAATTCAGACCCTACTTAATCTTGTCTCGACTGATTGTCTTCACGGACCACTCGGCCATTCGTTATCTAATGAGCAAAGCCGATGCCAAACCAAGACTAATTAGTTGGATTTTGTTGTTGCAGGAATTCGATGTGGAAATCAAGGACAAGAGAGGGCAGAAAATCTAGTAGCAGATTATTTATCCCTGCTGGAAGGTTTAGAAGATGACGAAGCCATTCATCATGAAATTAATGACTCATTCCCTGAAGAGCACGTGTATGGAATTCAAGATTTTTCAATATCTGATACTCCATGGTTTGCTGATTTTGCAAACTACATCTCGGGCAAGGTTCTTCCCAAGGGACTCACATCTCAGCAAAAGAAGTAGTTTTTCGCTGACCTGAAAAATTTCCTTTGGGAGGACCCATATTTGATTCGAGTATGTGCAGACCATGTCGTGCGAATGTGTGTTTCAAGGGAAGAAGGGTGGAGCATTCTTACTCACTGCCATTCGGGACCGACTGGTGGTTATTATGCAGCGGGCCGAATTGCAGAAAAAGTGTTGCCTGCGAGTTTTTTTTGGCCAACCCTATTTAAAGATGCTCATCAATTCATCCAAAGCTGTGATAAATGTTAAAGGGCTAGTAATCTGTCTAGGCGGGACGAGATGCCTCAAAATCCATTTAGTTTTGTGAAGTATTTGATGTTTGGGGTATTGACTTTATGTGACCATTTCCTACTTCAAATGGAAACCGATACATTCTAGTCACGGTGGATTATGTGTTCAAGTGGGTTGAGGCACAAGCTCTCCCCACAAACGACGCTAGAACTGTGGTTAGATTTCTCAAGCGGTTGTTCGCGCGCTTTGGCACCCCAGGATCATCATCAGAGATAGACGAACTCATTTTTGTAATGTGTAGCTCGATAAGGTCCTGAAACGATATGAAGTATACCATCGGCTAACCACTCCGTATCACCTACAAACAAGTGGCCAGGTCGAGGTAACAAATAGAGAGTTGAAGAGAATTCTAACGAAATTGGTGGAGCACAACCGGGAGGACTGGTCCCGAATGTTTAGATGACACACTCGGGTATATCGCACGGCCTATAAGACACCAAGTGGGAACAACACCATACAGTCTAATTTATGGAAAATCCTGTCACTTACCGGTGGAACTTGAGCATAAAGCTTACTAGCAATCAAGGCAATGAATTTTGACCTTGTACAAGCTGGAAATCAAAGGAAGCTGCAGTTAAAGGAGTTAGATGAATGGCGGTTGCGTGCATATGAGAATACAAAGATCTATAAAGAGAAATTGCGTCGGTGGCATGATAAGCATATCAAACTGCAGAAGGAGTTCAAGGAAGGCGACTTAGTATTGCTATTCAATTCTTCTCTGAGATTATTCCCGGGGAAATTAAAATCGAGGCTGTTGAAATCACTCACCCAGAAAAGGGAACGTTTAAGGTGAATGGGCACAGATTGAAGCGGTATTTTCCAGGCGAAGAAGTAGCTGCAGGAAAGGAGGTATTTCACCTGCATGAACCCCAATAAGACATCAGGTACGTCAAGCTAATGACAGAAATCAAGCATTTCTTGGGAGCTAACCCAAGTCATTTTATTGATTTTGTAGTTAGTTTTTGATTATGCAGTAATAACTAGCTTGAGTAGGCAACTTTGCGTTAATTCTGTCGTTGCTGCGTTTTTATTGCATATTCTTGGTGTTTCATGATAATTATACATGTGCGGCATGATCTAGGATGTCTGAGAAGTCTAAAGTAAGGAATTGGCCTTGGGCTTTATTGTTTCATGGTTTGCTGAAAATCCACAAGGGCAGGCACAAGGGGGTGTGAGTGCCCATGTGCCTTGCTGAAAATTGAAAAAAACATGAAACAGAAGGGCACAAGGGCACCCACACGGGCGTGTGGGTGCCCTTGTGGCTTTCCTGAGGAGCCACACGCCCATGTGGCTCATCCACATGGGCGTGTAAGACCTGGAAATTATTTTTTCAGTTTTCCAGAGAGGCACAAGGGCAGCCACACGGGCGTGTGGCTGCCCCTGTGAATTTTCCAGGTCCACAAGAGCACTCACACGCCCGTGTGAGTGCCCCTGTGGCCTTCTGTCTCGAGTTTTTTCATCCACACCGGCACTCACACTCCCGTGTGAGTGCCCTTGTGGTGTTCTGGCGTCGATTTTTGGATTCACAAGGGCGTGTGGATGATTTAAACGCCCTGTCATCCACACGCCTGTGTAGGTATCCACAAGGGCGTGTGAGACCCTCACACGCCCATGTGGCTTATAAGGAGATGAAAGGGGGCATGAAACCTCCATTCAAACTTTCGCGCCTTTTCTCCTTCCGACGCCTCCACACGAAGAGACGCACCTCTTGGGTTCCTAACGCTTTTCCTTGCCTTATTTAAGGATTCTTGGGTGTTTTTACGGCGATCCCCATCTCTTTCTTCATCAAAAATCTTAGGTAAGCTCCAAGTTTTCCTAGTTTTTGCCATGAGTTTTCAATTTCAGATCTGGTGATTTGTTGATGCTTTATTCATGAATCTTTCATGGGAATTATCATAGTATGCATGCTTGTCGATTTAGAGGTGTGGAAACCACCCAACCATGGCCTTTTGGCCATGGTCAGGCATCTACACGGGCATGTGGATTCCTGCATGATGATTTTTTGCACTAAATTACCCTGATTTTCACAGATATGTCACCCAGGACTAAGAAGGTCGCCCACAAGCGTTCTCGCGCCACTCGGGAGCCCTCTCCTCCCATGGAATTGGAATTTGCAGTGCCCGAACATCAACAACGATATGAGCGCTTGCAGCGTCTCAAATTCGGGCAAAGCGCATAATTGATTGGAAGGCACTCGAGGAGATCGATTTGGCGATGAGGTTCGAGAGCTTACCGCCGTGGGAGGCCGGGACCGTCTCCTCACTATTCATGATCCCATTTATCGCGAACTCACACTGGAGGTCCTGTCCTCATTCGATTTCAACCGCGCTCGCGCTGATTTTAAGAAGGAGGACACGATCCGCTCGTAGTATTTGGTCGCATCACACCATGTGCCTCACTCGTTCTCTTTTTCTTGGTTTATATGACAGAGACTATGTACACAATGTTCACCCGTCCGTCCTACAGGTATATACACTCTATCTTTAGCAGGACCGTGACGTGATGAGGAGAAAGCACCGGAGTTTTGAGCCACCTCAGTTTGCTTTACTTATACACCATGGTCCAGAATATCGCCATGCATGTGGGCTTTATTGTGGCGGACTACCTTTGCCATTAAGATCTTCTCGGGAGTATACATCACAAGGCTCGTTTGTGGCATGGGTTTGACAGATGCACTTAGAGGGATGGAGAAGATCAGCGTATCTCGTACCTTTGGGAATTACATCCTTCCGAGCCATGCAGATGGTGAAGAAGACAAGTGCCGGCCGATATGTACTCGCAGTAGAGGTTGAGGAGGAGGAGACAGAAGAGGCGGCAGCTGATCCAGCAGATGCTCCTGAGTCACCGGTACCTACAGCTGTGCCGATGGACAACGAGGCCCCTGCATTTAAACCGGAGCCAGAGCAGCCTTCCACTCGAGCCCGTGACCATCGGGCGAGGCTCGAGGTGGCAGTTGGAGCTCTCCAGGGAGACATGGTGACTGTGCACGACAGCCAGTCCATGATGCTATCACAGCTTGTCCATCATTCGACATATCCTGGAGAGCGACACAAAGATCCGAGGCGATGACATCAGCACCAACAAGCAGCACCAAATAGAGTTTCCCGACGCATGAGGCGTCTTTGAGTCTTTGTTTCTTGTCTTTGAGTCTTTGAGTCTTTGAGTTTTTATTTTCTGTATTTTTATTTTTTGTATTTTTATTTTCAGTATGCTCGTTGAGACTTTGTTTCTTTATTTCTGTCATCTTATTTTTGTTGCTCTAGTTGTATTTAGTTGTTTTCTTATCTAGTTTTGTTGAGCTTCATTGAACCTCCCTTAATCCGTGCGTATAGTCTTGAGAGTATTGTGAAATGAAAATTGAGTTATGTACATGGTCAGTATGACAAGGTCACCGGTACGCCACTTGCATATCCGCAAATGCATGGGTCGTACAAGTAGTAAAGTGTACCTATAGAGTCGGGTAGTCGAATCCACAGGGACCGGTATAGCTTCTAATACTAACGTCCCGCTTAATATGTAACCAAACAGAAAATGATGGATTTGACTCGGGTCGAATTCAAGGAGACCGAGGAAGGGACAAATGCACTAAGGGAAGCTTGAGAATTGACTCGATGGAGGAGATGGGGCCCCGGGGTTGGATTTCGACGTTCACTAACTCGGTCTTTCTCGGATTTATCGAGATGTCTTCGGTTCTAAACCTAGTTATGCTATAAGCATGTTGTTTCTAGCGCCGCCGAGCCCTAAGTTGAACTCTCACTACTTGCAACAATCAATAACGATTCACAAGCCTAGATAAGAGAACCTAACTACCAAGCAATTAAGCACTAAACAACACACAAGATAGCCAATAACTTTGATTTATTGAAAGGAACAAGACACTCATAAATACCGCAAGCAAAGATAATGAGTTCAAGCTACAACGTCATACAAACAACCCCGGGGATCCCTTAAGAGTTTAGCCCCTCATGACAACAAACAACAAGTACAATGCCAAAGAAATTGAAAGACAAGAAGTTGAAAACTCATTAATTTCTTGCATCCTTGTGGTTGTCAAAAAGATCTACAATGCCGTGGAATCTCCTCCCGATCGGCCTACCATACGCATGGCATTCCCTTGATGGAGAGTAGGACGAACCCCCCAAAGTTCTCTTCTTCCTTCTCCCCTTGTTCGCCCCCAAAAAGTCTCTCAAAAACCTAAGTTTTTAGGGTTTTAATGTTTTCCCGATATGAGCACGGGCGTGTTGAAGCCGTGCTTCAAGCCGTGCAGATTACGGCCAAATAAAACTCCAGAAAAACTCACATTCCTATAATCTACACGGGGAACAGCACGGACTGTGTTGATGACACACCCTAGCGTGTGTACTCCGCAAGTGCACGGGTGTCGAAGTAATAAAGTACCCAAACGGGTGGGTAGTCGAATCCACAGGGAGTAGACGTAAGAACAATCACACTTTGTTAAGTAATCAAAGATAAACCAATTGTTGTTGAAAGAAAATAAAATCAGAAAGTAGTAGAAACAAAGTGCTGAAAATGAAAGCTAGGTCGGAGAAATAGATCAATAAGAAGATGGGGTACTCGGACAATGCTCCCCCTAGAATCCTTGTTTCAAGTGCAAGACTTCAAGTACTCTTATTCAATAGAGATTTCAAGAGTCATGGAATCCAAAGATACAAGGTCCCAAATCTAAGGTCAACCTTGACTAGTCCCCTACGAGGTCCCGGCGGAGAGAAGACTCTCGACGCCTCACACCACGTATGACTCGCGCTATGATCTAGGGATTCCAAGTGGTAAACCCTATTCCCAACTATAGATCAATCCCTTTGGTCCAGGCAAAAGATCCCTAATCACAAATAAGTCCCGGCGGAAAGGCCTCTCTCAACGCCTAACTCTCTTTGAGATCGAAGGTAAAACTTGGAATAAGAAGGTAGGGAAAACCACACCGGAGGGGAAAGGGGACGCGTCGCTACCTCTCAACTCACCCTCTCAACCCTCTTCAATCTTGGTAACCTAATCCTAATGGTGATGGTCACTCGTCAAAAGGATGATTGGATTAGCTCTCAACCCCAGTGTCACTCTAAGGGAGAAACTATTAAGCATACAAGATTGAAACTCAAATTTAAACTCAAATTGAATAAAAAACATTAAAGTCAATGAAACATAGGAAATCTAGGGTTTACAAGTCCAAGTACCCACTAGGGGTTTAGCTCTCCATGGAGCAATACAAGTTCATCAAAATAACTGAAGATAAGTGCAAGAAATCCATAAAGAAAACCCCCTTAGGCTTCGTGTTGATAGACTATGGGAACTTCTCCTTCTTCTTCAAAGAATCCCTTCCTCCAAGCCTAAGGCACACCTCGCCGAATCGAGTCGTCGAAGGCTCCCCCAATGGCTCTCCTTGGAAGGGAATGATGATGAAACTGGTGAAGAAGCGCCCCCAAAGTGTAGCAAGAACCTCCTGAACCCTAGCCGTCACCTCCTCCCGATGTTAGAAGAAGATGTCCCAAATAACGCTTCAGAACGGCTTTATAATTGGCCATCTCGAGGATCCACACGGGCGTGTGGATAGTCCACACGGCCGTGTGGAAATTCCACACGCCCATGTGGATTTTCTCGCCTTGTGAAATCTTCATACTAATCCTCGATTTCGCCCGTTTCTTCTCTCGAGGTCACATGGACGGACACACGCCCATGTGAAAGGTCAAGTGGCATTTCTTGATGATGGGAAACCTTGGAGAGCTTTTGAAATCTTTGAACCAATCGGAACGAGCGAGCATGACTGCCTTCGTGTCCTTCTACAAGAGTTGTCTTGAAGTCTTTAGAAGTTGGCACATACCCCCTCGTTGGAACCCGATTTGTGTCTTGAACTCCGTAATTGCACAAAAGATCTCCACTTGGCACCATTCCGACCTAATCTTGCCTTTCTTCGCATAAACCTTCTTCACAACCCTAATTGCACGAAAGAACACGAAACACACGAAATGAGAAATATAACCTGAAAAATGTGATGCTCATGCAGGGAAAAACATCTCAAATTATATGTACATGCAAGCACTTATCGCTTGACTTTGGCTGAATTCTCCTGTAATCCGGACGGGTACAAGACGGGCGTGCTCAAGCCGTGTTGAGCTTGATGAGATTTCTTCTAAGTCCTTTAGCATCTAAAATTATTCCAAAACCTCTCTTCTTGCTTTAGGACTTTGATATCTGCATGACAAACTAAGAATACCTCAAATAGCACCGTACTTGGAGAATTAAATCCAAAATATACAATAATGATGAGCGTAAAGCATGCAATATATATATATGAAATGCACTCATCAAATACCCCCAAACTTGAATTGTTGCTTGTCCTCAAGCAACCTTGATCCCCTAATACGGTGATGAGTGCATGACCTCTGATCTCAACAAATTAAGAGAGTTACCGAAGCTTAAGGAGTTTCTTAGAACTAGTGACTTAGTCAATTGAAAGCTTGAAAAAAATTTTACTCTTACTCCGTACTACCGTGTGTGTGTGTGTCGCCTCTGGAGCATGTCAAAACTGTTCTTGAGGGGGGTCTAGTACAAGCTCTTTATTCTCAATATTTTCACCGCTGACTCCTAAACCGGGTAGTAGCTTCATACACCCTAGAGACAGCCATTTCACTTGGTAGGTCATCAAAAATGACATTTGTGATGCCTAAAATCCGACTACTCAAGTGCGGCTTTCGCTTTTCTAAAGTGATAGCTCTTTCTACCATCGTTCTCATAAAATTTTGACATGGCATCCCTAAAGGAATCCGACTTGTCACAATATTCTTTTATTTTTTTCTCATTTTATTCCTTGAGTTTGGAGTTAGAAACTAACTTTTTCACGAGCCTTACAACTAGCCCTTTCTCTAACAGAGTGACAAATCAACAAAGGCTAAGTGTTCAATTAAGGTTTCCAAAGTAAGAGCAAAATAAAACTTTAAGTTCAACAAAAGTGCACTAATATGCTCAAAAACTCCTAGCTTAGCAATTCTCAACAAAACATTTCGTAGATCGTCCTAAGTCATGCACAACATCTAATCATATTAAAACACAAGTACACAACCCTCCCCCACACTGGAATGAAACATTGTCCTCAATGGTTAAAGATTTTACATGCAAGGCATAGAAAAAGATTTCAAGTAAAAGTGAAGTGAGAGTTGGGGAATTTTCACCAAATTAAGGGAGATGTGTCGAAGAAGAATTCTAGGTCACACAAAGACGTGTAGTGATCACCATCTAGGGAGAGCCTTTTGCTACAACCAGCAAGAGAGAGATATTCATACGTCCTGAGGTAAGTATACAAGCATTAGAGAACAAAAGATAACAAAAAATAAAAGCAAAGTACAACGACAGAAAAGAAAAACAAAACAGTACAAAAATACAGAGAATCAAAATCCGGTGCTCTCAGAATCAAACTCAGACTCCGATGGAAGGTCAGCAGTGTCCTCTCCCACACTTCGAGAGGTGGAGGGCCCGGCAGCACGATGTGGTGGCAGTGGTGAAAGACATGAAAAATATAACCGGTGAAACTCCAAAAGTTCCCTAAAACCCCGCAAATGATGCGCGAAATCGCAAGAAAATCGAGAGTGAAAGGGAAGAACGCGTAAGCGAAAGTGAAGAAAAGGAGTGAACGGCCAGATTTTAAAACAAAAACTCGCGGAAGACGATCCGTCACGCCGAACACATCCTCAACACGGCCATGGTGTGCCCGTGCTAATAAAATTCAACAGAAACGAAGAATGCGGCACGTCCGTGTTTTCCCCCGTGCTACCAAAGAGAAATAGAACGTTGAAAACCTGTAAATTGCACCGCGATCAACACGGGGGTGTTATGCCCGTGCTGAGCCTGAAACCTGCCAAAACAAAACAAAACACAACAAAAACACAAAAACACAACAAACAAACATGACAAACGAAATAAAAAAAGATAGAAACCGATCGGGTTGCCTCCCGATAAGCGCTCGTTTAACGTCACTAGATTGACATTCCTATACTCACCTCACGAAGGCTCAAAGACATACCTTCTCTCCTGGCGTCCTACAACACAACATTCCAAGAAAGGAGCTAATGAATTAATTAAAAACACCTCACCAGTACCGAGTACATTAACAGGGACTTGCTTTGGGGTAGAAGCTTGCTTTTTCTTCCTATCCTCTACCTTCTGCCACCAAGTGCGAGCTTTCGATTCTTTCTTTTTCTTAGCAGACTTGGCTGGTTTATCAGCATTCGGTGAGATCCCAGCTACTTCCTCAGCCCTCACTGTAGGTTCTTGATCTGAAGGCGCCTCCTCTAGCAAATCAGTGAGGTGGTCCTTTCGCCAAGTTTCCTGCACACACTCACCAATTATATCGTCAGTGGCATCAAGAAAATAAAAAGAATCGTCAAATGCCATTGGGTGCCTCATAGCTTCTTTCAATCTGAACACAACTTCTTCATCCCCCACTCTTAATGTTAGGCGACCATCCTTCACATCAATGATGGCTTGTGAAGTAGTGAGGAATGGCCGCCCAAAAATCAGAGGTACCTCAACCAGTTCATCCAAGTCTAGAATAACAAAGTCCACAGGGAATATAAACTTGCCCACTTTAACCAAGACGTCCTCCACAATTCCCAGAGGTCGGTGAGTGGAGCGATCAGCAAGTTGGAGCGTCATCTGAGTTGGCTTGAGTTCCCCCAGTCCCAACTTCTGAAAAATTTTCAAAGGCATCAGATTGATACTCGCCCCTAAGTCAGCCAAGGCCTTCTCATCATTCATCCCCCCAATTGTACATGGGATGATGAACCCTCCCGGATCCTTCCCTTTCTTACACGGCATTGTAGATCCTGATGATTATCCCGCAAGCGCACGGGGCCGTCAAGTAATAAAGCACTCGCGCAAGCACGAGTGGGTCGTATTCCCAAGGGCCCAAGGAGCTACTATTACTCCCCTTTCGTCTATTTCCTAGCCTAACACTACAAAAGATAAATAGTGATTGCGAAAAGATAAAAAAACTACTAATACGAAATCCGGGCTACTACTACACACATTTAGCGAACAAGGGAGAATCAAACACACGAAGAGGTGATTTGGACAATGAATTCCCCTAGAGTTGTCATTAGGTCCTGAATTTAGGATGAAATGTTGAGATGGTAGCTGGGCCAAGAGACTCCTAAAGTAGGTCAACCCCGATGGTCACGACGATCAACCCCTAATCCGATAGAAGTATTGGATCGGAATCACATCCGCCCAAATCCTCCTATGATTGCATTAAACTTAGGGAAATCTCTAATTAGGGTCAAACACAATATCTATGTTCATCCCTAATGGTTGGAGGGGTACGAAATACCCGATGGTCACGGTGTATTCATACATGAATCCCTTTCAAGCTTGGTGAGTCTAATACTAGGGCAATGGTCATGCAACCTAGCATTTCCTAGAAATGGCACACCGAGTTCTCATGCATACCAAGGCATTAAAATACACCAAACATGAACCACAAACTATAAGATTCCATAAAAGAAATACAACATCCAACAATACATCACAAGGATAATCATCCAAATTACAAACAAACACCCCTAGAGTTCATCATGTCCAAACCACAAATAAGTTAGTTCCTCATGAAAGAGGAACACTTATACAAGTTCAAGGAGCAAATAAACAAGAAAAGAAGGAAGAAACACTCCCTCTAGCTTTGGAAACCCTTGAATGGATGAAGACCTTCAAAATACACCTTGATGTCTTGGATCTTCTCTCCAAACCTTCTCCTTCGATGTGTGCCTCCCTCTTGGTGAAGATTGTGTCGTAGATCGCCGGAAATGGCCGGCAAGGAAGGTGGGGCGCCGGCCCTAGAAGAATAGATCAAAAGTCCCCTTTTCCATGCCCTAAAAGTCTTTAAAAAGGGTGAAAGTCGCGACTCCTCACGGGCTGCCTCACGGCCGTGAGGTTGCCCGTGAGGCATCCAGAGAATTTTGCAGAAACTTTTCACCTCGGTGCTACAGTACCCCTGCTACAGTGATTATGCTACAGTATTCCTGCTACAGTGCTGCTACAGTGAAAACCCAAAAACGTCGTATTTGGTGTCGAATTCTTCCTAAATACGTTCTTGAGCTCATTTAGGGTCTGCAACATAAAATAAAGAGATTTAGACTATAAAAAGGGCATTGACTTATCAAAAAGATAATAAAATAATACAAATGAATACGTATAAAATACGTATATTTAGACGTTTATCAAACATCCCCACACCTAAGCGTTTGCTTGTCCCCAAGCAAACAAACATGAAGAACAGGGGCAAGACGATAAACGGCTAAATATACGACCTCAAGCTCAACTGTACAGGGCTCCACAAGCACAAATGGACAGAAATCAAGAAGTGAGTTGTTCAAAGTATAGTCAAGTAATATTAGCTCTGTTTCATCCAAAGTATTCCTGTGTGTGTGTACTGACTCCCACCTTGACCTCCACACCCTGGATTACCCAGGATGTTTTTTTCACCTCACTCAAATTGAAATTAGTGCTAGGAGTGCCAAACAAAAATCCTCTCAATAGTCAGTTAAAAATCTTTTGGTCCCCAAACGAAACTTTAACATCAAGTGAAGATAAGACAGGTTTCAGGCGCCCAAAAGGCTTTTTTCTTTTTTTCTTTTTTTTTTTTTTTTTTTTTTTTTTTTTTTTTTTGGAGTCCGCCTAACGTAGACTGCACAAAAATCTTTCAGCTGGATGCACATGCTGGCCAGGCACAAGAGCCACCCGACTTACTTGATTACAGATCTACATATACGCATTCATGCTTTTAGAAGCAGAGGAATACTGACATAGACTCAATTTTTCACCTTTCTTTTTTTTTTTTTTTTTTTTTTTTTTTTTTAATACACAACCTAACTCAGGACGCCTGATCAACCACCTGCTAAAAACGTCACTTAAAAACCTTACTTAGGGTTAAAGCAAAAATAGGGGACTCAAAAGTTTTTAAAGGACTATTGAAAGAAGAATTTGACATCCTAACACAAAATCAATAAGATGGGTTAGAGTGTCAGAACTGGAAGTTAGAGTGAGCAGGTATCAATGTACACTAAAGATGAAACAGAACTACATTCAAGTACATGTAAAGTACAACTCACTACTATCATTCTACCAAGCTAGGAAGTCCTTAACAATAAAATCATAGCTATCATAGGTGAGTCAAGCATGCATTAAAATTGAGTCAAGCATGCATTAAAATAAAATACTCCATCCCCACACCTAAAGCTATACATTGTCCCCAATGTACATAAGTCAGCTGCACAGGGTGGGAAATAAATATGCAACAAGAATTGAGAGATGGAGTGAAGAAAACTTCCCATTTTCGGTTCAGAGTGGACAATACATGCTCGAATACGGGGTAAGTTCAATCATCGAAGGGTGGTGAGAGTGAAGCTCCTTTTATGATAATCCTACAAAGATCAATAAGCAAATCTCATCTCACCAATTCAAAAGTAGGGAGAAAAAATAAAAATAAAAATAAAAATAAACTAAACCAAACAAAAACAACAAAGTATGACTCCATGCAAGTTCTCCTCTCAATCTACAAGTGAACAAATAAATTCAAGGGGAATTTCATTCGAAAGTTACTGTAGCACGAGCAGAAATTTTGCAAGAGTTTCCCCTTGTTTTTGAAGCCCGAAAATTTACAAATAATGCCTTAAAATGCAATTAAATCAAAGATTAAACATTCACACAACATCTCCCAAAGTTTGAAGCAAGATAAGCATGAAAAACAAGAAGAAACATCAAGTTTGCTTCAACACACAAGTTAGGGCTTCAAAGCTTGAATCGAAAACGATCGGTGAAGAAGATGATGAAACCTTGAATAAACCACTGGATCCTCATTGCAAAAGTTAGGAGAGGAGTGTAGAGGACGAAAAATGAAGAAAAACGGTGAAAGAATGAGGGAAAACGGATGAGAAATGAGAGAGTTATGAAAGAAATGGTGAAGGGGCGCTTTAAAGAGAAGGGTGCCCGAAGCCCTCACGGGTGAGCTCACGTCCGTGAGCCTACCCGTGAGACCTGCAAATTCAGCCCCTTACACACATTTTCCATTGCAACTTAAACACAAACAATGCACCAATGTTTTCAACAAAAACTCACATAAGAATTTGCATTCGAATGTCATAAAATCAAAGGACAAAACCAATAAATTCAAGAACAAGCATGGATCATACTCAAACAAACAACCAAACAATCTAACATTCAAACAACGAGTAAAGAAAAACACAAACACAACAATCCATCACACAATTAAAATACGAAAATTCAAAAAAACATGAATCTAAAACTTGGGTTGCCTCCCAAGAAGCGCTAGTTTAGCGTCATTAGCTCGACGTACCTTGTTCTTACCTTAGGGTGGCTTGAAAATGGTGTGTTCCTCCCGGCTAGAAGTGGCATACGAGCTACCAAGAAAATTAAATCGTACCTTCCGGGATGGTGTCAATGTGGAGGTCAAGTATGAATTACCTTTTGGCCTCCATGGAAAGAGCTTCGGCCGGGCATTGTGCAATTTTAATCTTGGCAAATCTTTAGATGGACTTAGCATTCTTCCCGCCACTTCATTTGTCCCGGCTAAATTTCCATGGAGCCTCATCAAAAATCGTTTTGGCCTCCAATGGAATAAGTTAGGATGAAGATTTTTCAAGCTCGGCATAGGTGGGTCCTTGGGTGGTGTAAACCTCCTACCCACTTCTCCTTCTTCAACCATTGTCAATCTTCCATTAATTACCCACAAAAATCGTTTGGGTCTCCAAGGAAATAATTTTGGGTGGGACGTGTCTAGCAATGACATAGGTGGGTCATTGGATGGCTTCAACCTCCTACCCACTTCTTCAGTTGTCCCGGAAAATCCTTTTTTGTGCATAATAAATGGATTGGCTTCTATGCAAAGGGCTCGCTCAATTTGTATCGGCACCACCTTTTCTTCTCCTTCAAGCTCCACTATACCAAAGTTCTCTTCTATCTCCCTTTCAATGTAGCTCTCTTCGTTTTCATTATTGCTTGTAGTTGGGAGTTCTATTCTTGGCATGAGGATTAATTGTTCAACCCGGTCCTCTAGCTTGTGAAGGGATGCTTGCACATTCAAAAGTGTGGCATGGATAGCCTCAAATCCGGAATTATATTTAGCATCAAGGGATTGAAGTTCGGCGGTAATGGCTTCAAATTTAGTGTCGATGGTGCGAAATCTATGTTCAGTATTCACCATGAATTTTGCCAATACATCCTCAGTAGTATATTTCCTTTCTTGCGGAGTTCCATGTTGAGGACTTGGAGGGGGAATGTACCGTTGCTCTTGAAGTGACTTGTGGTTAATAAATTTGTTGAGTTTCTCCTCAAGAGCATCTATTCGAGCGGCCAAAGCAAAATTTGGATCATTCAAGGTCAAAGCTCCTTGCATTTTGCCAAGATTAGTATACCTCGCACAAAAAGAAAACACAAAGTCAAACAAAGCACAACAAAAGAACGAAGATAAATAAGAAAATATGTACAAGAAGAAGAAGAATGGCTAGAGCAATAGACTATAGGTTTTCCTAGTATCCCTTGTGTTCCCCGGCAACGGCGCCAAAAACTTGATGATTATCCCGCAAGCGCACGGGGCCGTCAAGTAATAAAGCACTCGCGCAAGCACGAGTGGGTCGTATTCCCAAGGGCCCAAGGAGCTACTATTACTCCCCTTTCGTCTATTTCCTAGCCTAACACTACAAAAGATAAATAGTGATTGCGAAAAGATAAAAAAACTACTAATACGAAATCCGGGCTACTACTACACACATTTAGCGAACAAGGGAGAATCAAACACACGAAGAGGTGATTTGGACAATGAATTCCCCTAGAGTTGTCATTAGGTCCTGAATTTAGGATGAAATGTTGAGATGGTAGCTGGGCCAAGAGACTCCTAAAGTAGGTCAACCCCGATGGTCACGACGATCAACCCCTAATCCGATAGAAGTATTGGATCGGAATCACATCCGCCCAAATCCTCCTATGATTGCATTAAACTTAGGGAAATCTCTAATTAGGGTCAAACACAATATCTATGTTCATCCCTAATGGTTGGAGGGGTACGAAATACCCGATGGTCACGGTGTATTCATACATGAATCCCTTTCAAGCTTGGTGAGTCTAATACTAGGGCAATGGTCATGCAACCTAGCATTTCCTAGAAATGGCACACCGAGTTCTCATGCATACCAAGGCATTAAAATACACCAAACATGAACCACAAACTATAAGATTCCATAAAAGAAATACAACATCCAACAATACATCACAAGGATAATCATCCAAATTACAAACAAACACCCCTAGAGTTCATCATGTCCAAACCACAAATAAGTTAGTTCCTCATGAAAGAGGAACACTTATACAAGTTCAAGGAGCAAATAAACAAGAAAAGAAGGAAGAAACACTCCCTCTAGCTTTGGAAACCCTTGAATGGATGAAGACCTTCAAAATACACCTTGATGTCTTGGATCTTCTCTCCAAACCTTCTCCTTCGATGTGTGCCTCCCTCTTGGTGAAGATTGTGTCGTAGATCGCCGGAAATGGCCGGCAAGGAAGGTGGGGCGCCGGCCCTAGAAGAATAGATCAAAAGTCCCCTTTTCCATGCCCTAAAAGTCTTTAAAAAGGGTGAAAGTCGCGACTCCTCACGGGCTGCCTCACGGCCGTGAGGTTGCCCGTGAGGCATCCAGAGAATTTTGCAGAAACTTTTCACCTCGGTGCTACAGTACCCCTGCTACAGTGATTATGCTACAGTATTCCTGCTACAGTGCTGCTACAGTGAAAACCCAAAAACGTCGTATTTGGTGTCGAATTCTTCCTAAATACGTTCTTGAGCTCATTTAGGGTCTGCAACATAAAATAAAGAGATTTAGACTATAAAAAGGGCATTGACTTATCAAAAAGATAATAAAATAATACAAATGAATACGTATAAAATACGTATATTTAGACGTTTATCAGATCCTTCGACAACCTCAAGGATGCAAGAAATTAGGGAGTTTTCAATTCCTTGTCTTTTAATTTCTTTGGCATTGTATTTGTTGGTTGTCATCATGAGGGGTTAAACTCTTAAGAGAGCCCCAGGGTTGGTTGTATGACGTTGTAGCTTGAACTCATTGTCTTTACTTGCATTATTTATGAATGTCTCGTTCCTTTCAATAAATCAAGGTTATTGGCTATCTTGTATGTTGTTTAGTGCTTGATGCTTGGTAGTTAGGTTCTCCTATCTAGGCTTGTAAATCAGTATTGATTGTTGCAAGCAGCGGGAGTTCAACTTAGGGCTCGGCAGCGCTAGAAACCACACGCTTATAGCATAACTAGGTTTAGAACTGAAGACATCTCGGATAAATACTGAGAAAGACCGAGTTAGTGAATGTCGGAAATCCAACCCCGGGGCCCCATCTCCTCCATCGAGTCAAACCTCAATCTTCCCTTGGTGAACTTCCCATTCCCTTAACCTCCTTGAAGTTAATCCAAAATCAATTCCATCATCTTCTGTCTGGTTAGATATTTAGTACGACGTTAGTATTGGAAGCTATACCAGTCGCTGTGGATTCGACTACCCGACCTAAAGGGTACACTTTACTACTTGTGCGACCCATGCACTTGCGGTTACGCAAGGGGTGTACCAAGACTCAAATTCCGGGCCGACGATTTGACTTGCATTGTGTCCAACCTTTTAGAAATCGCTTCCACTTGTGCCGCCAAGGTAGTGAGTACATCAACTTCATAAAGGCCAGTGTCTTCACGAGGTTTGTTTCTCTCGAACTCCATTGGTAACCATTGGATGCCATGTCTTCGATGAGGTTTTGTGCTTCTTCCGGTCTCTTGCTGCACAAAGAACCTCCAAATGCGGCATCCAAAGATTTGTTTGGTCGCCACATTAAGCCTATTATAAAAAATCTGGATTTGCATCCATTCCACTATCCCGTGTTGTGGACACTTCCTCAGTAATTCCTTGTACCTTTCCCAAGTGTCATACAATGTTTCTTGATTCTGCTTGTCGGTAAGAGGAAATATCACTTCTGAGTTTGGTGATCTTGGCCGGTGGGAAGTATCGAGTCAAGAATTTCTCAGCCAGCTGTGCCCAACTTGTGATAGATCCCGCCGGCAAGAAACTTAGCCATTGCTTGGCCCTTTCTCGCACTGAAAATGGGAATAGTCGGAGGCGAACCGCGTCCTCGGACACATTATTCGCCTTGAAAGTGTCATAAATTTCCAGAAAACTTGCGAGATGTGCATATGGGTCCTCATCCTGGAAACCGTCGAACTGGCACATCTGCTGCACCATCTGGATAAAATTTGGCTTCAGCTCGAAATTGTTCGTTGCAATAGGGGGCCGAACAATGCTTGATCCAGATCCCTCCAAATTAGGGCGTCCATAGTCTGAGATACTCCTCTGATTTCCTGTAATGCTTTCTTCTTGGTCCACTTCTATGCTCACTTCCACTGACCCGGTTTCCCTTAAATTAATCTGCCGCTGTCTCCGATGAAATGTTCGTTCGATGTCTGGATCTAAAGATGCTTGCTGGGAAGAATTCCCCCCGGTCATACACTACGCCTGCGTACTAACAAAAAGAGAGAGTGAGATATGAACTTTTAAGCTTGAAGCAAAAGAAGACAAAAACAGTCTAAATAAAACACAAATAATAAAGAAAACAAATAAAAGAATGCGAGCAAAAACAAAGAACAAAATAAGTGAAACTATAACAAAAGAAAACGGTTAGAGTACTAAGACTGTCCGAATTCTTAGAAGTTGCCAGTCCCCGGCAACGACGCCAAAAACTTCTAATACCCGTAGGGTCGGGTAGTCGAATCCACAGGGATTGGTATAGCTTCTAATACTAACGTCCTACTTAATATCTAACCAAACAAAAAATGATGGATTTGACTCTGTGTCGAATTCAAGGAGACTGAGGAAGGGACAAATGCACTAAGGGAAGCTTGAGAATTGACTCGATAGAGGAGATGGGGCCCCGGAGTTGGATTTCTGACGTTCACTAACTCGGTCTTTCTCCGTATTTATCATAGATGTCTTCAGTTCTAAACCTAGTTATGTTATAAGCATGTTGTTTCTAGCGCTGCCGAGCCCTAAGTTGAACTCTCACTGCTCGCAACGATCAATAACGATTGGTGGTCATCCCGCAAGCGCACGGGTCGTCAAGTAATACCTCTCACGCACGCGTGAGAGGGTCATATTCCCTGGGGTCCGAGAATCTATCCTTACTTCCTTCTCGCAATATTGTCTAGCCGATCAAACTCGAGAGTAAAAGATGAAAATGCAAATACACGGAAATAATACAAATCAGAAAGCTAAATAACCAGGGCAATAGAAAGTGTGAAATCAGGGTGAGAAAGCGGTCCCGGATAAGGATCCCCTCAGGGGCTACTGAAATGTACAGGATGCTGGATTAACATGTAAATGGCTTGTTGGACCGAGAAAACCCTAGATTAGGTCAACCCGATGGTCACGGCAGTTGACCCCTAATCCGGTACGAGTATTGAATACGGGCTCTACCCGTATAAATCCTCATACGATTGCAAAGGGTGAGGTGGTTTTCTCAAACTAAGGTTGAATCACAAATAAGCAATTAACCCTAGAATTGGAGGGGTACAAATACCCGATGGTCACGGCGTATTTATACGTATTTCCCTTCCAAGCTTGGTGAGTCTAACACTAGGGCAATGGTCATGCAACCTAGTATTGGCTAAGTATGGATACACAGAGTTCTCATGCATACCCTAACATTCAAAAGCACCAAACAAGGATCACAAACAAGTCTACAAACATTAATTGAAACCAAGCATCCAAAATACACAAGTTCACCCCCAAGGTTCACCTACATCCGGTGACCTTGGGGTTTAGTTGTTCATAATATCAAAATACATACTCAAAAGCATGAAAACAACTAAAGAAAGCATAATCACTCCCTCAAATACGAAAATGGAGTTCCGAAGACGCCACTCAAGAGGTGGCTTCTCTTGTCTTCAACCCTCCTTCAATGATGCCCTAGAGTAGGATCTTGCTCCCAAACGCACTCTCCTCGAAGATCTTGCCGTGAAAACGCCCTCAAAGCCCTCCTCCAAGCCGGATTTTTAGATGGTTGTGTGGAGCTCCAAGGAAGAAGACTAACTCCCCTCAAATGCCCTAGAAAAGCCCTTTAAATCAAGACATCGCGATGCCTTGCGGGTGGCCTTGCGGGCGCAAGGTTGCCCGCAAGGCATCCAGAGAGTTTCTCAGGAATTTTTCCATTCGTAGCTACAGTACCTGCTACGCACTACCTGCTACAGTGATGAATCCCAAAAACGCCGTATTTGGTGTCGATTTCTTCATGAATACGTTCTTGAGCTTATTTCGGGCCTGTAACACAAGTAAAACCACATTAAACAAGAAAATAGAAAACAACTTAACATAAAGAGAGAATAAACTATACACAAGTACGTATAAAATTCGTATATTTAGACGTTTATCAAACATCCCCACACCTAAGCGTTTGCTTGTCCCCAAGCAAACAAACATGAAGAACAGGGGCAAGAAGATAAATGGCTAAATATACGACCTCAAGCTCAAATGTACGGGACTTCACTAGCACAGGGTGGTTAGAAATCGGGAAGTGAGTTGTTCAGTGTATAGACAAGCAATATCAGCTCTGTTTCATCCAAAGTGTCATCGTGAGTGTGTGCTGACTCCCACACTGATCTCCACACCCTGGATTACCCCAGGATGTCCATTCACCTCACACAGATTGAAGTTGGTGTTAGGAATGCTAAAGACCCTCTCAATAGTCAATTAAAAATCTTCTGGTCTCCAAAAAGGAACTTTAACATCAAGTGAAGATAGAACAGGTTTCAGGCGTTTTTTTTTTTTTTTTTTTTCGAGTCCACCTAACGTAGACTGCACAAAAATCTTTCAGTAGGATGCACATGCTGGCCAGGCCAAGAGCCACCCAACTTACTTGACTACAGATCTACATATACGCATTCATGCTTTTATAAGCAGAGGAATACTGACATAGACTCTTTTTTTTTTTTTTTTTTTTTTTTTTTTTTTTTTTTTTCACAACGCCTGATCAAACCTGCTAAAAACTTCACTTAAAAACCTCACTGAGGGTTAAAGCAAAAACAGGAGACTCAAAAGTTTTTAAAGGACTATTGAAAGAAAAATTTAACATCCTAACACAAAAATCAATAAGATGGGTTAGAGCGTCAGAATTGGGAGTTATAGTGAGCAGGTATAAATATGCACTAAGGATGAAACAGAACTACATTCATGCACATGTAAAGTACAACTCACTACTGTCATTCTACCAAGCTAGGAAATCCTTAACAAAAAGATCATAGCTATCATAGGTAAAATACAAGCATGCAATACAATATAAATACTCCATCCCCACACCTAAAGCTGTACATTGTCCCCAATGTACATAAATCAACAGTACAGGGTGGGAAATAAATATAACAAGAATTAAAAGATGGAGTAAGAAACTTCCCCAATCCGTCGATGAAATGCATGTGGACTGGGGGGGTCCATGTGGTGAGGGCTGGGAGTGTGAAGCATTCCTAAAGAAATTTCTGGAAAAAGACAGAACACTGATCACAACTCCATAGTGAGAATGATAGAGAAGAGTGCAAAAACAGAAAGTGCAAAATAAACGAGAGAAAGTTTAGTAGGGTCGGAACCCTAACTAACTTAAAAAGTAACACTAAAGCAAACAACAATAACAAGAAGACAAAATAAATAAAAAGAACAACAAGAACAACAACAAGTGCCGTGATGCTGGGAGTCTAAGAGTCAGATGGCCGTGATGATGCAGCACAGGTGGTAGCTGCGGAGGTGGTGCCCGCTGAAGATGAAGAGCTGCGTAGGAATGTCAGGATCTCAGTGGTGGCACTCTCAATGTGACTCACTGATGCAGCTAACTCTCTATGTCCTCTCTCAAGTGTCTGCAGCTGTTGGTAGACCTCAGTGCGAAATTCTGCAAACTGTGCCTCAAGTGATGGTCTCTGCTCTCTAGACTCTGGCTCGGACTCAGACTCTGAATCGGTGTCCGTCTCATGCGAAGAATGAGGGTCTTCTGCGTGTGTTCCTTGGTGTTGTGCAAGCCTGTGTATGGTACCCCGCTTCTCAACTATACCAATGCAAGTCAGAGTCTGCATGCTAATTGGTGCCATAGAACCAACGACTGTCATGCCTTGAGTGTGCTCAAGAAGGCCCATGCCTTTGATCATTCTTGTGATATATGGCCCGGCGAAAATTGCTCCAAGGCGAACAAACTGGCCCTGGTGTGCTAAGACTTCCGCAAGAAGATACCCCATGTGTAGTGGATAGCGCTCGATAATGCTGTACAGCATCAGTAGGTCTGTGCGCGAGACAACCCCTGTCGAGTCCAGTCTACCCCCAATGCCTCTAGTCAGCAGTGCATGGATGTATCGATGGGCAAGGTTCAGTAGTTGGGATGCCTTCTTTGTCCCCGAGCGATTTGCTATAGAACACCAATAGGACTCATTTGTAACGGGGTGCGGTAAGTCATAGCCTAGGGCTTTAAACTCGGGAGTGTGGGTGTATGCTTCGTGTAGAATCCCATGTATACGCCCGGTTCATCTTGAGAGATTCGGTGTTTCTCCCCAAATGCTTGAAATGTAATCACACTCGGTCGGCCGGCATACCATTGCTTTGCAACTTCAATGGAGCTTAAGACTTCTAGTGTGAGCTCTTTGTAGGTGGGTTCTTCAATGGAGAACAATTTGTCCCACCCACCATGAGAGATAAGCTCCAAGATGACTTCATCTAACCCCAAGGCTCTCAAAACATTCCAATCAATTTTTCGTATGGTGCCAAATTGTTTCCTTGACAAAAGGGCGAATCGGGTCTTGTGATCGTCCTTTCGAAATCGTGGTCCGTCGCCGGGCGGAGAACGGTCTCTCCGTGTCCTCTTATGAGCCACTTTCTTGGTCCTCATACCTACAAGACCAAGGGGACACCATTAAACCAAATTATAAAGAAATTGAGGCTTCATGGAATGAAAATTAAGGAGAATGGTTCATTGCTACAGTAAATCCGAGAAATTTTGGCAAGAGTTTTGCTTGAAAAAGTAGCCAAAAATTTCTACAATCATACAAAACCAATCTCACAATGCTATATTAAACAAAGAGAACCAAAAACACAAAGATTGCATCCCCACAATTCATTAAAACATAAAGTAAAAGAATGAAAACCAAACCTTAACCCTAGAGTATGTGGGATGAATCAAAAGCTTGAAACGGCTTGAAAAGGTTGTAATCTTCCAAAATCTTTCCACCAAAGAGTTTAGAGGAGGATGAGAGTGATTTAGAGCAAAAAAAATGAGGTGATTTGGTGGAGAAATGAGTGAGAAATGAGAGGAAGAAGATGGGAGTGTGAAGATGAGAGAAAAAGTTGGGAAGAAGCCTTTTTAGGGCTTTTATCGGGCATCCTTGCGGGTGGCCTTGCGGGCGCAAGGTTGCCCGCAAGGATCCTCGGGAAGCCTTGCGGTTGGGCTTGCGGGCGCAAGCCCACCCGCAAGGCCCTCTGGATGGTTCACGGGCAAGCTTGCGGGCGCAAGCTTGCCCGCAAGCTTGCCAAATCCGACCAAAACCTTCTCTAACGGTCATAAAACGGCTCTAAACTTGTTTAGCATCAACATAACCTCCTTTAAACCCTAAAAACAATGAAAACAAAGCCGATATAATCCCATAAACACATAAGAAGCAAGCTTCATGGCAACAACATAACAAACAACTCAAAGAATCACAACATCAAGCAACAAAGAAATGACAAAGAAAAAGAACAAAAAACTAAAACAAAGACAACAACTAACTACTACAAAATTAAAGAATACGAAAACTAGAGTGCAAGGAATTTAAAGAGCTTGGGTTGCCTCCCAAGAAGCGCTTGTTTAAAGTCGTTAGCTCGACTTATCATACCTTGATTCATGGTGGGTCAAATGGTGGAGAATTACCTCCATTTCTTGGCGGGGGGTTGTTACCTGGAAAGTAATGCTTAAGACGGTGACCATTAACCTTGAATGTTCCGTTCTGAGGGTGAGTTATTTCGATGGCACCGTGAGGAAAAACTTCCGTGACAATGTATCGCCCATGCCATCTTGATTTCAATTTCCCGGGGAATAGTCTCAGTCTAGAATTGAACAATAAAACTTGATCTCCTTTTTGAAAATTTTTAGCTCTTTTAATGTGGCGATCATGATACTCCTTTGTTTTCTCCTTGTATCGCACCGAGGTTTCATATGCCAAAGTTCGCCATTCGTCTAATTCATTTAATTGAAACTTCCTCTTGTGGCCACTAAGGTGAGGGTCGAAGTTGAGTTGTTTCATGGCCCAGTAAGCTCTGTGCTCTAATTCAACTGGTAAGTGACAGGCCTTTCCATAAACTAATCGGTAGGGTGTTGATCCGATAGGTGTCTTGTATGCTGTCCTATATGCCCAAAGTGCATCATCAAGCTGTTCTGCCCAATCTTTTCGGTGATGGTTGACAGTTTTCTCTAGGATCCGCTTTAACTCCCTGTTTGACACCTCAACCTGCCCACTGGTCTGAGGATGATACGCAGTCGACATGCTATGAGATACCCCGTACCGTTTTAGAACTTTCTCAAGTTGAGAGTTGCAAAAATGGCTGCCTCGATCACTTATGATCACCCTGGGTGCGCCAAACCGAGAGAACAGCTTCTTTAGAAATTTCACCACCACCCTAGCATCACAGGATGGAAAGGCTTGGGCTTCCACCCATTTTGAGACATAATCTACCGCCACCAAAATGTATTTGTTACCTTGGGAGCTAGGGAATGGACCCATGAAATCAATCCCCCAAACATCAAACACTTCGCAAGCTTGATTCCACGATTGCGGCATTTCATCTCTTTTTGAGATATTACCGGTCCTTTGACATCTGTCACACTGTTGTACCAACGTTTGCGCATCCTGGAACATAGTGGGCCAGTAGAATCCCGAGTCAAGAGCCTTCTTAGCTGTTCTATTCCCGCCGTAGTGGCCTCCTATCGGACCTGAATGGCAATGCATCAAGATATCTTGCCCTTCCTCTGTCGAAACGCATCTCCTGACGACCTGATCAGCGCACATCCTGAATAGGTACGGGTCTTCCCAAATGTAGTGCTTTAAATCGGCAAAGAATTTCTTCCTTTGTTGATATGTGAGCCGCTTTGGGAATATTTTTGCTGCTAAATAATTTGCGATATCTGCGAACCACGGAGTCTCATCTTCCTCGATCACCTGAATATTGCACAACTGTTCACCAGGGAATGAATCATTTATCTCACCCTTCTGCCAATTATTCTCCATAGGTTCCTCAAGGCGTGAGAGATGATTAGCAGCTAAATTCTCCGCCCCCTTTTTATCCTTTATTTCTAGATCAAATTCTTGCAGTAGTAGGACACATCGGATTAATCGGGGTTTTGCGTCTGACTTGCTAAGTAGATATTTCAGGGCAGAATGGTCTGTGTACACAATCACCTTCGATAGCACCAAATATGATCTGAATTTGTCAAATGCAAATACAACAGCGAGCATTTCTTTTTCAGTGGTGGTGTAGTTTTCTTGCGCGTCATTCAGGGTTTTGCTTGCATAGTAGATGGGGTGGAAATGATTGTCTCGCCGCTGTCCAAGCACGGCTCCCACAGCATAGTCACTCGCATCACACATTAGTTCAAATGGTAGACTCCAATCTGGAGAAACCATAATTGGTGCTTCTATAAGCTTTTTCTTCAAGGTGAGGAAGGCTTTCATGCAGTCTTCATTGAACTCAAAAGGGGCATCCTTCTCGAGTAGCTTTGTCAAAGGTCGGGCAATTGAAGAAAAATCTTTTACAAACCTCCTATAGAACCCCGCATGGCCCAAGAAACTTCGATTGCTTTTACTGAAGTTGGAGGAGGAAGTTTCTCAATGGTAGCAACTTTTGCCCGATCCACTTCTATCCCCTTTTGAGAGATTTTATGTCCAAGTACTATACCCTCCTTGACCATAAAATGACACTTCTCCCAGCTAAGTACCAAATTCGTTTCTTCGCACCTTTTTAAGACTCGCTCCAAATTTTTGAGACAGAAATCAAACGAGTCACCAAAGACTGAAAAGTCATCCATAAACACTTCCATAATGTTCTCCACCATACCCTCAAAAATGGCCAACATGCATCTCTGGAATGTGGCAGGTGCATTGCAAAGCCCAAAGGGCATACGGCGGTAGGCAAATGTTCCATACGGACAAGTGAAAGTGGTCTTCTCTTGGTCCTCGGGAGCAATCGGTATTTGAAAATATCCGAGAGAGACCATCCAAGAAGCGTAATAAGCGTGTCCCGCCAATCGTTCGAGCATCCGGTCTATGAAAGGCAAAGGGAAGTGATCCTTCCTTGTGGCATCGTTCGGCTTCACTGTAATCAATACGAGACCCTCCAACTTTGTGACAGTTCTCGTCGGGATAAGCTCATTCCTCTCATTGGTAATAACTGTCATTCCTCCCTTTTTGGGTACTACTTGCACAGGACTCACCCAGGACTGTCAGATATAGGGTATATAATGCCGGCGTCGAGAAGCTTGATGACCTCATTTTTCACTACTTCCTTCATGTTAGGATTCAACCTTCGTTGAGGTATTGCCATGGGTTTGTGATTGTCTTCCATAAGAATTTTGTGCGTGCAAAATGATGGACTGATCCCTTTGATATCAGCTATTTTCCAAGCAATTGCCTTTTTATACTTTCCCGAGTATCTCAAGGAGTTTGCCCTTTTGTTCCTCTCTGTCAAATCTGACGCGATGATGACTGGAAGTTTGGAACCGTCACCCAGAAATGCGTATTCCAAGTGCACCGGTAATGGTTTTAGTTCGAGTTCAGGCGGTTCCTCCAATGATGACTTCAATTTCCCGAAACTGCCCATATCTCCTTTTTCAGTCCTCACCTCTTCTGCTTCTGATGCGCTGTCACTAAAATAACTTTCTTCCCTTGCTTGTGTCTCTCTTTCTCCATGAATTGGGTTTTCCTCCATTCTAAATTCCCCTTCTTCTAAATTGTCTGTCAAAGGGTGCTCTGTGTCCTGCTCCGTTGGAGAATGCTCTACGAGGTTCAATTTTTCTGTTTGCATGTACTGGTTGAGAAACGACTGAGTGTCAAAATCTCCATGGGTATGATTAATTGAACCCCCACAATACTGCTTCTTCCAATTATCATCATAAAAGTTTGGAGTGTTTGACTCAGTCCCAGCGCTAGAGTAGTAAGAGCACGGCACCTGCGACTGATGATAGTTAACCCAATCAATGGTTGCATACATTATTAAATAATAGAAAAAACAATATTTACAAACTCAGAGAAAAAAAAAAAAAAAAAAAGAAAGGAAGAAAAACAAGAAAAAGAAAGTCAATAGAAGTAATAATGGAATATAAACAGGAATAGTAAAAACAACAAAACAAAAGCCAAATCAATACGCTAAAAGTTTTCCGAATATTTCTCGAAGGTCCCCGGCAACGGCGCCAAAAACTTGGTGGTCGTCCCGCAAGCGCACGGGTCGTCAAGTAATACCTCTCACGCACGCGTGAGAGGGTCGTATTCCCTGGGGTCCGAGAATCTATCCTTACTTCCTTCTCGCAATATTGTCTAGCCGATCAAACTCGAGAGTAAAAGATGAAAATGCAAATACACGGAAATAATACAAATCAGAAAGCTAAATAACCAGGGCAATAGAAAGTGTGAAATCAGGGTGAGAAAGCGGTCCCGGATAAGGATCCCCTCAGGGGCTACTGAAATGTACAGGATGCTGGATTAACATGTAAATGGCTTGTTGGACCGAGAAAACCCTAGATTAGGTCAACCCGATGGTCACGGCAGTTGACCCCTAATCCGGTACGAGTATTGAATACGGGCTCTACCCGTATAAATCCTCATACGATTGCAAAGGGTGAGGTGGTTTTCTCAAACTAAGGTTGAATCACAAATAAGCAATTAACCCTAGAATTGGAGGGGTACAAATACCCGATGGTCACGGCGTATTTATACATATTTCCCTTCCAAGTTGGTGAGTCTAACACTAGGGCAATGGTCATGCAACCTAGTATTGGTTAAGTATGGATACACGAGTTCTCATGCATACCCTAACATTCAAAAGCACCAAACAAGGATCACAAACAAGTCTACAAACATTAATTGAAACCAAGCATCCAAAATACACAAGTTCACCCCCAAGGTTCACCTACATCCGGTGACCTTGGGGTTTAGTTGTTCATAATATCAAAATACATACTCAAAAGCATGAAAACAACTAAAGAAAGCATAATCACTCCCTCAAATACGAAAATGGAGTTCCGAAGACGCCACTCAAGAGGTGGCTTCTCTTGTCTTCAACCCTCCTTCAATGATGCCCTAGAGTAGGATCTTGCTCCCAAACGCACTCTCCTCCAAGATCTTGCCGTGAAAACGCCCTCAAAGCCCTCCTCCAAGCCGGATTTTTAGATGGTTGTGTGGAGCTCCAAGGAAGAAGACTAACTCCCCTCAAATGCCCTAGAAAAGCCCTTTAAATCAAGACATTGCGATGCCTTGCGGGTGGCCTTGCGGGCGCAAGGTTGCCCGCAAGGCATCCAGAGAGTTTCTCAGGAATTTTTCCATTCAGAGCTACAGTGCTACAGTAATTGTGCTACAGTACTTCCGCAACAGTACTGCTACAGTGATGAATCCCAAAAACGCCGTATTTGGTGTCGCTTTCTTCATGAATACGTTCTTGAGCTTATTTCCGGCCTGTAACACAAGTAAAACCACATTAAACAAGAAAATAGAAAACAACTTAACATAAAGAGAGAATAAACTATACACAAGTACGTATAAAATTCGTATATTTAGACGTTTATCAACGATTCACAAGCCTAGATAAGAGAACCTAACTACCAAGCAATCAAGCACTAAACAACACACAAGATAGCCAATAACATTGATTTATTGAAAGAACAAGACACTCATAAATACTACAAGTAAAGATAATGAGTTCAAGCTACAACGTCATACAAACAACCCCAGGGCTCCCTTAAGAGTTTAGCCCCTCATGACAACAAACAACAAGTACAATGCCAAAGAAATTGAAAGACAAGAAGTTGAAAACTCCCTAATTTCTTGCATCCTTGTGGTTGTCAAAGAATCTATAATGCCGTGGAATCTCCTCCCGATCGGCCTACTATACGCATGACATTCCCTTGAAGGAGAGGAGAATGAACCCCCAAAGCTCTCTTCTTCCTTCTCCCCTTGTTCACCCCCAAAAAGTCCCTCAAAAACCTAAGTTATTAGGGTTTTAATCTTTTCCCGATGTGAGCACGGGCGTGTTGAAGCCGTGCAGATTACGGCCAAATAAAACTCCAGAAAATTCACATTCCTGTAATCTGCACGGGGAACAGCACGGGCGTGCTTAGGCCGTGCTGGGGTTTACACGACTCTGCTCAGTGAACTCAGACTGTGTTGACTTTGGCTGAATTCTCCTACAATCTGCACGGGGTACAGCACGGCCGTGCTCAAGCCGTGTTGAGCTTGATGAGATTTCTTCTAAGTCCTTTAGCCTCTAAAATTATTCCAAAACATCTCTTCTTGCTTCAGGACTTTGATATCTGCATGACAAACTAAGAATACCTCAAATAGCACCGTACTTGTAGAATTGAAGCTAAAATATTCAATAATGATGAGGGGAAAGCATGCAATATATATATATGAAATGCACTCATCAGTCACACGGCCGTCTCACCTCCAAATGCCCGCTGAGCCAAACACACCCTTGTATAAGATTCCACCAACTTCGTCACTTGGAATTTAGGGGAGTATTGTTTTTATTTTGCACACCCTCACATGTTTTATGTTCAGAATTCATAATCTTATTGTGCTTACAGGTGTACATTGGGGACAATGTACATCTTAAGTATGGGGGAGGGATCACTTTATACACTATTTTTGTTTTTGTTCTGATCATAAATGCTCATGCAACCTATGAAGGTTCACTTTAGGGTTAAGAGTTTGATTCAAAACTATAGGAGAGCTTTGAACACTACATTTCGTCATGCTCTAGTTGTCATCCAATTTTTTGAGAAATTTTGGTCCGATTGCCATTTATGCACTCTACTCACTCATTAGACCTATAGATGCTCTAGTTTAATGTTTTGAGGCTTGTTAGTAGTTGTTTTATTTAAAAACTAAAAAAGAAAAAGAAAAAATAACAATAATAACTTACCAATTGTGAATGCTTTCGTGTATATAGAGGGTGAAAACAGCTACACCTTTGATTGTATGCAGCTACTCTCATAAGTCGGATACTAGTTATGCCTTATTGAGAGAAAGAGCTATGACAAGGATATGTGAAAGCTACCACCCTCGGTAGAAAGAGCTACCATTTCTAAAGTGTGAAAGCCACTCGGGAGGCCACCTGAGAAAGGGCTACCTTGGAGGTTGTGTGCAGCTACTACCCTTCTTTTTGCTACTATATGAGTCTCGAGCGATAAAAATTGTAAGTAGTGAACATAGAGTCGAATTGAGATGATTTTTTCCACACACACACGCTTTTGGATTTCTTTTTCTTTCTTGGATTGGATTATTTTATGGACCATTTGGTGTTAAATAGATTTCTCCTTAGTCTTAGAATCATATCCTTCTGCTCTCTAGTGAACCTGAGGCCAAGCACTTTTACTATCTTCACCTGAGGCCAAGAACTTTTCCTATCTTCACTTGTAATGAATGTTTAGTTTGCATGAGGACAATGAAAAGCTTAAGTGTGGGGGAGTTTTGATAAGTGCTTGTTTGTATATATTTTATAATATCAGTTTACATGCGTTGAGCATCATTTTTATCAGGTTCTTTCATTGACAAGGTGTGTTTTGTGTTCTTTTATGCAAACAGGGCTTTGGAGATATAAAGTACAAGAAGAACCAAAGGTAGGGTGTGATGACATATTTCAAGGCCACAATTAGAAGCTGTGTTCATATGCATGGTGGTGTTACCAACTTTCGGCGGAGTCGAAGTCATTATACAAACCGATAGGGCACAAAGGCAATAGTACGTCCATGTCTCAGTTTCGGTACCTAAGTGGAAGACGGTTCTTGAAGATTTCAAAGGATATAAAACTACGCACCTTACCACACGAGCGTGTGCCTGACCGTGTGGACTCAAATGAAAATTTCGGGGGAAAATAACTGTAGCATTTAATGTAACAAAAGTACTGTACCAACCCATCATGTTGGTACCAGCCTTAGTTTGTTAAGGGCTACTTTCAATGGGCCTTTAAGAACTTTTGATTCTTATGACAACATCTTGACATGTAGACTAGACCAGGAGACATGATATAGGATGTAAATAGAAATAAGTCAAAAGACAGTATTCCGCTGCTCTCATTGGCTAAGTAACTCAGGGTACAGGCTCCTAACCAGAGTGCACCTTAAGCAATTGGCTAATGAAGCATGAATGTGTTTATGTAGATATGTAATAAATCGAGTATATGGGTGTTCTGGTGCCTAAACAGCATGTGCACCCAGTCGAAAGATAATGTACAGTCTACGTTAGTCTTAAATAAAAAAAAAACTTGATGAGCGTCCCGCAAGTGTACGGGGTCTTCAAGTAATACCCTGTGTGTGACACAGAGGTCATATTCCTCGGGGCCAAGGATCTACCCTTACTTCCTATTCACTTATTGTCTAACCAAATATCTCGAAGTTGGGTGCTAAGATCTACTAATTGATTTTAAGAAAATCTAAACTGAATGACGAACTACAGGCGAAATGGGTGGAGAATCACAAAGGGGAAAAACGGTCACGGACGCGGATCCCCCTGGGACTACTGAAGCTAGACAGATGCTAGGGTTAAAATTGCAATTGTGGTTTGGGCCAAGAGACTCCTAAATTAGGTTATCCCCGAATCCTTAGGGGATTAACCCCTAATCCCATACATGTATTGCACAGATTCTCTTCTGACGAAATCCCCCTATGATTGCACTATGACTAATGAAATCTCTGATTAGGGTCGAACTCAGTACTTAGGTTTGAACCTAATGGTTGGAAGGGTACCAAATACCCGAATCCCTCGGCGTATAGGTACATGTATCCCTTTCAAACTATGTGAGTCTAATACAAGGGTGTATCCCACGCTCCAAGTACAACCTAGGAATTGAACTACAGAGTTCTCATGTAATTCAAGGCAATCAGGCACACATAGCACCATTCGAACATCGATTCCAAGCACTAGAGAATGAGGTGCAAGTCTCTTCGACAAGGGCAACAACAAATACTTGATATCTAGCATCAAATATTGAGAGACATGGGCGAAGTTTTAGCTTATATACGGGGATCCTCCTCTTCCGTTTGCACTTCTTCTGCCGCCACCACATCCAGGGCTCCGACTGAGCCTACAGCCAGGCAGCATCCACTTTGAGGATTGGGCACGTGGGATTTTGTTTTTATTTTTTTTCGTATTATTTCCTTGAGTGTTTTTTTTTTCTTTGATCTTCTTTATTTCTTAAGTGTTTTATTTTGTAGCTGTACTTTTCCCTCTCTGTTATGAATGGTGAGTTTGATCTACTTTTTGGATCTTTGCAGGTGCTAGTAATGAGTACTCTCCCACCACTCTTCTAGTTTCTTGCCCCAGATCACTACCAGTCTTCATCTAATAACTGGGGAAGTTGTTCTTATACCCTACCCTTCTAGTTTTATCTTCCTTATTCTTTATGCGCTGCTAATCATGTGCAATGGGGACAATGCACAACTCTAGGCGTGGGGATGGGGTATCTATACATCTGCATGCATAATTCACCTGTGATAGCTATGATTTGTTGTAAAAATTTTCTAGCTTAAAGAATGATAGAATTGAGTTGTACCTTATTCATATGCTTGATTTAAGGTCCTATCTTATCTCTAGTGTAGACCACGTACTGTATCACTGAACTTTCACCTCGTACACTCCGACTAATCCATCACATTGATACTAGTCTTAGTATGTTAAGGGCTACTTTTAATGGGCCATTAAGAACTTTTGATTCTTGTGAACCCTAGCATTAGTGGTGTTATGATGATAAGTGCTTGATTATATATATTTTATAATATCAGTTTACATGCATTGAGCATCACTTTTATCAGTTTTTAGCATTAACAAGGTGTGTTTTGTGTTCTTTTGTGCAAACAGGGCTTTGGAGACATGACGTACAGGAAGAAGCAAAGATATGGTGTGATGACACGTTTCAAGGCCACAATTAGAAGCTGTGTTCATATGCATGGGGGTGTTGCCAACTTTCGGAGGAGTATAAGTCATTACACAAACCGAAATGGCACAAAGGCAGTAGTACGTCCATGTCCCAGCTTTCGTACAAAGCAGAAGAAGGTTCTTGAGGATTTCAAGGCGTGAGCAGATTCATCGTAGCGAGATTGTATCAAAAGTACCGCACACGCCCGTGTGGAATTTCCACATGGGCGTGTGGCTACAGCACATGGGCGTGTGGATGCCCGTGTGGATGCCCGCGTAAAGCCCCGAATTCAAATTATAAAAGCCGCCTTGTGATAATTTTTAGGGTTCTTTTCGGCTACTTTCGAGAGACAAGGCGGCTAGGGCTTGGGAGGAGTTCTTTCCGGCTTTGGGAAGCTTTCCTCACCAGCTTGGATCGATTCCTCCTCCATCATAGCATTAAGGAAGCCATCGGCGACCTAGCTTCGGAGTGGATTCAATCCAGACGTGGAAACTACCCATCAAGACCATCATCACGAATTTAGGGGGGTTATTCTTTATGTCTTTGGAACTATATTCTCAATTTATTATTTGTTTTGTGACTCGCTCCATGGAGAGCTAAACCCCTAGAGGGTATTCGGACATGTGAACCCTAGGATTCTTATTTTCATTAGATTTACATTGTGTTTCTATTCGAATTCATCAGTTTGAGTTTTACCCTTGAGTTCTTAATACTTGCTTGTGCTTTTGATTTCATCATTAATTACCTTGCATGTTTTATTCAATCTAGTGAAGAGAGAGATCACCGCTAGGTTTAGAATTACCAAGAGTAAAGAGGGTTGAGAGGGTGAGCCGTGAGATAGCGGAGTGTCCTCTTTCCCTTCCGATAGATATTTCCTATCTCCATATTTCCTAAGTGTCAAGCAACCATATGTGGTGTGAGGCGTGGAGAGAATTTTTCGCCGGGACCTCGTAGGGGGTTAGGGATCTTTCACCTGGAGGCGTCGAGAGAATTCTCCTGGAATTGGTTATATCTTTGAGATCCCTAGAGTTTTAAGCAGTCATATGTGGTGAGGCGTCGAGAGAATTCTCCGCCGGGACCTCGTAGGGGACTAGTTATCGGTAACCTGGAGGCAGGGGCCGTTATACCTTACGATACCCACGACTCATTGTTTTCGTTTAGAAACACTTGTAATCTACATCCAAGACCCGAATCCTAGGGGGAGCATTGTCCGGATACCTCACTTTTATTGATTGAGAACTCTTTTTCTTTTCATTCCCTGCGCACTTGTAGTGACACTCTTAGTTTTGCCCATTAGATAATCACACACTACACAACACTCATCAGGCTAGATAACAAAAGATGGGCTATTACTAGTACTTCTGTTCCCGATGGTTGGACAACCCGACCCTTTGGGTCCACTTTTATTACTTGACGACCCGTGCACTTGCGGTAACGCAAGGGGTTGACACACATCACCCTGTTGTGTTCTTGCGGAGACGCATCAGTATTACTTAACGACCAAATCATTCCAGGCGGAGAATTCTCTCGACGCCTCTAGGTGAAAGATCCCTAACCCCCTACGAGGTCCGGCGGAGAATTCTCTCGACGCCTCACACAACATATGGTTGCTTGACACTTAGGAAATATGGAGATAGGAAATATCTATCGGAAAGGAAAGGGGACACTCCGCTAACTCACGGCTCACCCTTTCAACACTCTTTACTCTTGGTAATTCTAAACCTAGCGGTGATCTCTCTCTTCACTAGATTGAATAAAACATGCAAGGCAATTAATGATGAAATCAAAAGCACAAGCAAGCATTAAGAACGCAAGAGTAAAACTCAAACTGATGAATTCGAATAGAAACACAATGTAAATCTAATGAAAATAAGAATCCTAGGGTTCACATGTCCGAATACCCTCTAGGGGTTTAGCTCTCCATGGAGCGAGTCACAAAACAAATAATAAATTGAGAATAAAGTTCCAAAGACATAAAGAATAACCCCCCTAAATCCCTGATGATGGTATTTGACACACCCTTGCGTGTGTGTTCCGCAAGTGCACGGGTGTCGAAGTAATAAAGTACCCAACGGGTGGGTAGTCGAATCCACAGAGAGTAGACGATAGAAACAAAAACACTTCGCTAGGTAGCCAAAGAAAACTGATTTTTGTTGAGATTAAAAAGTGATTTAAAACAGAAATTAAGAACTGAAAGTTAAAGCTAGAGTGTAAGAAAAGACCGAGATAAGAAAGGGGTACTCGGACACTGCTCCCCCTAGGTTCCTTGTTTCAAGTGCAAGACTTCAAATACTTTTACTCAATAGAGATTTCAAGAGTCGTGGAATCCAAAGATACAAGGTCCCAAATCTAAGGTCAGCCCTAACTAGTCCCCTACGAGGTCCCGGCGGAGAGAAGACTCTCGACACCTCACACTACGTATGACTGCGCTACGCTCTAGGGATTCCAAACGGTAAACCCTATTCCCAACTATAGATAAATCCCTTTGGTCCAGGCGAAAGATCCCTAATCACAAATAAGTCCCGACGGAAAGGCCTCTCTCAACGCCTAACTCTCTTTGAGATCGAAAGTAATACTTGTAATAAGAAGGTAGGGAAAACCACACCGGAGGGGAAAGGGGACGTGTCGCTACCTCTCAACTCACCCTCTCGACCCTCTTCAAACTTGGTTAATCTAATCCTAATGGTGATGGTCACTCGTCAAAAGGATGATTGGATTAGCCCTCAACAATAGTGTCACTCTAAGGGAGAAACAATTAAGCACACAAGATTGAAACTCAAATTTAAACTCAAATTGAATAAAAGCATTAAAGTCAATGAAACATAGAAAACCTAGGGTTTACAAGTCCAAGTACCCGCTAGGGGTTTAGCCCTCCATGGAGCAATACAAGTTCATCAAAATAAATGAAGATAAGTGCAAGAAATCCATAAAGAAAACCCCCTTAAGCTTCGTGTTGATGGCCTATGAGGGCTGTTTCTTCTTCTCCACGGATCCTTCCTCCAAGCCTAGGGCACACCTTGCCGAATCGAAGTCGTCGAAGGCTCCCCCAATAGCTCTCATTGGAAGAAATCGGTGTTGAAATCGGTGAAGAAATGCCCCCAAAACGCAGCAAAAACCCTCTCAAACCCTAGCCGAACCTCTCCCCAAAGTTAGGAAAAAGTCCCCCTTAAAACGCTTCAGAACGGCCTTTAAAATTGCAAAGATCGAGGATCCACACGGCCATGTGGAAAATCCACACGGCCTTGTGGAAATTCCACACGGCCGTGTGGAAATTCCACATGCCCATGTGGAAATTCATCCTCTATAAAACTGCATCAATAGGTCCCCGATTTCGCCCGTTTTTCTTCCGAAGCCACACGAACGGACACACGATCGCGTGGTAGGTCATGAGGCATTTCTTGATGTTGAAAAACCCTTGGAGAGCTTTTGAAATCTTCGATCAAATCGAAACGAGCGAGCATGACTCGCCTTTGTGTCCTTCTACAAAAATTGTCTCGAAACCTTTAGAAGTTGGCACATACTCTCTTGTTTGACCCGATTTGCATCTTGAACTTTGTGTTTGCACAAAAGAACTCCAGTCGGTACCATCATGACCTATTTTTGCTTTTCTTTGCATAAATCTTCTTCACAACCCCGATTGCATGAAAGAACACAAAAACACACGAAATGAGAAATATAAACTGAAAAATGTGATGCTCATGCATGGAAAACATCTCAAATAATATGTACATGCAAGCACTTATCAAACTCCCCCACACTTAAGCTTTTGCTTGTCCTCAAGCAAAATTTATACAATGAAAACCACAAGTAAAGTGATATAAGTGCTTAGCCTTAAGTTCACCAAAAAGTATGTAAGGAGAGCATTCTTAAACAAAGGAACAATTTGCAACATAGAAGGATAAAAACCAATGCTCTAGCAAAAACTCGGAGCACAAAGAAAATAGAATCCGATTGCGTGTGTGTGTGTAATGCATACTCATGCCAACCCTAAATTTACTCTTAAAAGTTCTTATTGAAAAGGATTTATTTGAGGACAAAGAATAGGCGGTAGCCGCACACAACCTCGAAGGTAGCCATTTCCCAAGATGACTCCCCGGGCGGCTTTCACGCTTTGAGGTGGTAGCTCTTTCCACCTGGGAGTGTTAGCTTTCACACGGCCTATTAGATAGCTCTTTCTCTCATTAGGGCATAGCTAGTATCCGACTTATGAGAGTAGCTGCATACAACATAGGTGGTAGCTCTTTCCACTCCGAAAACAAGTAAACAAACAAGGCATTCTTCCTTTGTTTTCTTCTTTTTTTTTCTTTTTTTTTTCAAAATAAAGAAAACTAAGGTCCTTTTGGCACTGAACTAGAGTTATCAGGGTTAACAGAGCAAGAAAGGTGTAAGTAATGCAATCAGACAAAAAATTTCTATGTTTTTCGAGTAAACTAGAGCGTGAGTACAAACGATGTTTAAAATTCTAATAAATTCAAGACTGCAATCTTTGTCTTTTAAGGTGAACTATCATTGGCTAGATAAGCATATGAGTGACGAGCATACATACATAGAGAACGTGTGCAACGTGAACTCCCCCCCACACTTAAGATGTACAATGCCCTCATTGTACTCATGCAAGCATACAAAAACAGAATATAAATAAAACATGAAGGCGTGGGGATTAAAAACGACACTCCCCTTGGCTCCGAATGTAGAATTTGAGTGGAGTTGCAAACGGGGGGAAGTGAAGCTGCGACGGGTTGTGAAGCTCACACGGCCATGTGGAGAATCCTCATGGCCGTGCCTATAACTATTCCTCAACACAGGACTGACATGACCATCTGCACATCACAAAAGGGGTTCAGTAAAGCTTAACACAAAAGATAAACAACGAGAGTTTATAAGCATGACGTACACGCTTAAACTCGAAACAAACAAACTACAACTGAAAGCAGTAAGATAGAGCTCAGAAGGTAAACCCTTTCTAAGTAATAGAGATAAAGCGACAAGAAAATAAACTAGCACAAGAAAAAGAAACAACTAAAAGAAAGACGCCTCAAGCGTCATCATCTCGTGGTGCTCGGGGTGCGGGAGACATGGTAGAGTCGGTGTCTCTCGCCACCATCTCGTCCGCCAACTCTTCCACTTGTTCATGGTCAATCGCGGCCAACGCTTGCGAGTCAAGGGTCCGTATCTTGCCGAACTTGAGCCTTGAGAGATGCTCAAGTTCAATTTGATGTTTGGGTATGGGGAACTTCAATCGCTTAGGCGAGGCCTCACGAGGCCCACATGGACGCTTATGTGCACGTTTTCTTGTCCTTGCAGCCATTTCGTGTAAAAGAGAGGCAAACGGGTCATTTCGGGGTCAAAAACTAAGTGCCGGGGATCCACATGGCCGTGTGGAATTTCCACACGGCCGTGTGGACCCTCCCGGATGAGAAAAACTCCCTTTATGATCCACACGGCCGTGTGGAATATCCACATGGCCGTGTGGATCTTCGGCCATGGCTATACGGCCATGGTGGATCCACTTTGACGCGTGCAAAGTTGCCATATTTCCACCATTGGTGTTTATAGCATAAAAGCAAGTATCTCCCATGAAAATAACATGCTAAAACACAAGAATCATCACCCAAATCCAAGAAAGAAAATTCATGGATTTGCATTTAGAAACGACCATGATGCACTACACCAAAGATGAAACAACAAAAAACTAAAACTAAACAAAAACTACAATGCAGAAATTAAAACTAACTAAAACAAGTGCAAAGAATTTAAAAACTTGGGTTGCCTCCCAAGAAGCGCTTGTTTTACGTCACTAGCTTGACGTACCTGTTCTTCAACTCAAGGGGGATCATAAGGCGAAAATTCTCTGTTACCTGCAACCTTCAAGCATGATGAACAAAAATTCTTCAAGTTAGAGGGCGAGTAATAGGAGTTGTTACCAACTGAAGGTGTATCGCTCTTAGACTTTGACTGTTCATTCGTAGAATTATTCGGTTGTTTCTTGTGGCGATGTCTCACTCTCTTCAACTTTTTGACAAACTTATTGACTATGCCTGGGGAAGGTTCTTCCTTATCCACTAGATCAAATGGTGACACCTCAGCAACGTCCATCTCTTGCTCTAGCAATTCAGCTAATGGGTCTGGACATAGTGATTCCTGTACATAATCATCAATTAACTCATCAGTGGTGTCAAGAAAATATAACGCATCATCAAAATCAAGAGAATGTCGCATGGCTTCTGCAAGGCGGTAGGTCACTTTCTCGTCTCCAATCCTCAATGTCATCTCTCCGCCCTCCATGTCAATAAG
Organism: Dioscorea dumetorum; assembly: GCA_902712375.1. Classification (NCBI taxonomy): domain Eukaryota; kingdom Viridiplantae; phylum Streptophyta; class Magnoliopsida; order Dioscoreales; family Dioscoreaceae; genus Dioscorea; species Dioscorea dumetorum. The sequence continues at coordinate 8,330,542 of CACTHL010000128.1, read as the reverse complement.
TGCCTTGGAAGTGCGCAGGAACGGCCTCCCAAGTATCAGTGGTACGTCGACATCCTCATCCACATCAAGAACCACAAAATCTACAGGGAAGATATACTTGTCAACCTTAACAAGTATATCTTCAATAATGCCCCTCGGATGTCTAATTGAACGGTCAGCTAATTGAAGCGTCATCCGAGTCGGTCTTAGTTCCCCCAAACCCAACTTTTGGAAGAAAGTGTAAGGCATCACATTAATACTAGCCCCTGAGTCTGCCAATGCCTTTTCTTCACCTAAATTTCCAATATTGCACGGGATGATGAAACTCCCGGGATCCTTCTTCTTGTTCGGCATGTTCTTCTGCAATATTGCTGAACATGATGCATCTAAGATCACCGCTGCACTCTCCTCCAGCTTCCTCTTATTGCTCAAGAGGTCCTTCAAGAACTTCGCATAGCGAGGCATTTGTGATAATGCCTCCACGAATGGAATGTTGATGTGCAGCTGCTTGAATAAGCCCAAAAATTTCTGGTATTGCTCCTCATTGTGGTCATTCTTCAGCCTTGAAGGATAGGGGATCCTTGGTTTGTAAGGTGTGGGAACCCCCTCCTTCTCCTTACTCTTCTCCTCAATCTCTTTCTCCTGGGGCGAACCATGTGCAACCTTCTCAGCTGGAAGTTTACTCTCAATGTCGCGACCACTCCTCAAAGTGATTGCTTTTAGCTGCTCTCTTACACTTGTCTCTGTATTGCTAGGAAAGCTTCTTTGAGGTCTCTCTCGATAACGACTTCGCAATTTGTCCAACCTGATTCTCTAGATTATGCAAGGACGCAAAGTATGGTTGCGAAGTATAGTCTCTACACCCCGAAAGCGTGTGTCGATGACCGGGATGAATCTAGTCGGTGCTTTTTCTAGATCTCGTGATCCGATTCTCTAGACCCGAAACTCGATTCTCCAAGTTTGGAAGCCGTGGTTGCTGAAATCCTTGTGGTGCAAGAGGTCTTTCCTCGTCCCGGATTACTCAAAGAAAAATTCGGGTGGTTTCGCCACCCCGGATTGAAAGTGCTACTGTAAGGGTTACCTTGTCCTCTTATTGCATTACCCACAAAGTCTACCTGCTCAACAGGGATGCACCACTCACGTAAATAGGGCAATCGGATGAGGCATGCCCACCTCCACAACCATCACAGTTCATCACTGCCGCCACTCTTGAAGAAGTTAGAGTGTCTAGCTTCTTGCTCAATGCTTCTACTTGAGCCGCTAAGGAGGTGACAAAGATCGATTTCATGAAGACCGGCTACCTTCTTCTTATCACGAGCATTCCATTGATAACTATTCATAGCCATCTCTTCTATGAGTTGCCCGGCAGCTTCCCGGGGTTTTGCTTCCTAAGGTACCTCCCGCCGCTGCGTCAAGTAACCTGTCTTGTGCTCGGGTTCAGCCCATTGTAAAAGGTGTGGATGATCATCCACTCAGGAAACCCATGTTGGGGACATTTCCGCAGGAGGTCCTTGAACCTCTCCCATGTCTCAAAGAGAGACTCCAATTCCATTTGCATAAAAGAAGAGATTTCATTCCTAAGCTTCGCAGATTTTCCAGAGGGAAATATCTAGCAAGAAAGGCCTCAACCATCTCCTCCCACGTAGTAATTGAAGCTCTAGGAAGTGACCGTAACCACCGCTTTGCTCTTCCCTTCAAGGAAAATGGGAAAGCCCTCGGTCGAATAGCATCATCTCGTAACCCCACTAATCTTGAGCATGTCGCACACTTCCAAAAAATTCTCAATATGATTATTTGGGTCTTCATCCGCTAACCTATTGAACTGTGCGGACTGTTGTACCATTTGAATAAAACCCGGCTTGAGCTCAAAATTGTGAACTGTAATTGGTGGCCGTACGATGCTGGATTGTGTGCCACGAGGGGTAGGTCTTGCATAGTCCGAGAGTGTCCGCTGTTGCTCATTCTGTTCAGCCATAGTTGCTGACTCCTCAACCTCTATTTCAGCTTGATAATTCTGTTCTTGTTCAGGTTGTTTTCCCCGTCTATGTAATCTCCTCTCAATCTCTGGATCGTCTTCAACTAATGTCGAAGGATGTCTACGGGGCATAACCTGGAGCTGAAATCAATAAAAGAAAACAAAATCAGAACAATGGAAGAACAAGAAGTGTGGAACAGAATATAAAGTGAATGACTAACGAAACAAAGTATAAGTATTCCTAAAACGCCTAACTCCCCGGCAACGGCGCCAAAAATTGACACACCCTTCCGTGTGTGTTCCGCAAGTGCACGGGTGTCGAAGTAATAAAGTACCCAACGGGTGGGTAGTCGAATCCACAGGGAGTAGACGATAGAAACAAAAACACTTCGCTAGGTAGCCAAAGAAAACTGATTTTTGTTGAGATTAAAAAGTGATCTAAAACAGAAATTAAGAACTGAAAGTTAAAGCTAGAGTGTAGGAAAAGACCGAGATAAGAAAGGGGTACTCGGACACTGCTCCCCCTAGGTTCCTTGTTTCAAGTGCAAGACTTCAAATACTTTTACTCAATAGAGATTTCAAGAGTCGTGGAATCCAAAGATACAAGGTCCCAAATCTAAGGTCAGCCTTAACTAGTCCCCTAAGAGGTCCCGGCGGAGAGAAGACTCTCGACACCTCACACCACGTATGACTGTGCTACGCTCTAGGGATTCCAAACGGTAAACCCTATTCCCAACTATAGATAAATCCCTTTGGTCCAGGTGAAAGATCCCTAATCACAAATAAGTCCCGGCGGAAAGGCCTCTCTCAACGCCTAACTCTCTTTGAGATCGAAAGTAATACTTGTAATAAGAAGGTAGGGAAAACCACACCGGAGGGGAAAGGGGACGTGTCGCTGCCTCTCAACTCACCCTCTCGACCCTCTTCAAACTTGGTTAATCTAATCCTAATGGTGATGGTCACTCGTCAAAAGGATGATTGGATTAGCCCTCAACAATAGTGTCACTCTAAGGGAGAAACAATTAAGCACACAAGATTGAAACTCAAATTTAAACTCAAATTGAATAAAAGCATTAAAGTCAATGAAACATAGAAAACCTAGGGTTTACAAGTCCAAGTACCCGCTAGGGGTTTAGCCCTCCATGGAGCAATACAAGTTCATCAAAATAAATGAAGATAAGTGCAAGAAATCCATAAAGAAAACCCCCTTAAGCTTCGTGTTGATGGCCTATGAGGGCTGTTTCTTCTTCTCCACGGATCCTTCCTCCAAGCCTAGGGCACACCTTGCCGAATCGAAGTCGTCGAAGGCTCCCCCAATAGCTCTCCTTGGAAGGAATCGGTGTTGAAATCGGTGAAGAAACGCCCCCAAAACGCAGCAAAAGCCCTCTCAAACCCTAGCCGAACCTCTCCCCAAAGTTAGGAAAAAGTCCCCCTTAAAACGCTTCAGAACGGCCTTTAAAATGGCAAAGATCGAGGATCCACACGGCCGTGTGGAAATTCCACATGCCCATGTGGAAATTCAGCCTCTATAAAACTTCATCAATAGGTCCCCGATTTCGCCCGTTTTTTCTTCTGAAGCCACACGAACGGACACACGATCGCGTGGTAGGTCATGAGGCATTTCTTGATGTTGAAAAACCCTTGGAGAGCTTTTGAAATCTTCGATCAAATCAGAACGAGTGAGCATGACTGCCTTCGTGTCCTTCTACAAAAATTGTCACGAAACCTTTAGAAGTTGGCACATACTCTCTTGTTTGACCCGATTTGCATCTTGAACTTTGTGTTTGCACAAAAGAACTCCAGTCGGTACCATCATGACCTATTTTTGCTTTTCTTCGCATAAATCTTCTTCATAACCCTGATTGCATGAAAGAACACAAAAACACACGAAATGAGAAATATAAACTGAAAAATGTGATGCTCATGCATGGAAAACATCTCAAATAATATGTACATGCAAGCACTTATCAGTCTTGATTGGTAGTTTCCACGTCTGGATTGAATCCACTCCGAAGCTAGGTCGCCGATAGCTTCCTTGATGCTATAACGGAGGAGGAATCGATCCAAGCTAGTGAGGAAAGCTTCCCAAAGCCGCAAAGAACTCCTCCCAAGCCCTAGCCGCCTTGTCTCTCGAAAGTAGTCGAAAAGATCCCTAAAATTTATCACAAGGTGGCTTTTATAATTTGAATTCGGGGCTTTACGCGGGCATCCACACGCCCGTGTGGAAATTCCACACGGGCGTGTGCAGTACTTTTGATACAGTACTGCTACAGTAAACTGCTACTGCCTTGAAATCCTCAAGAACCTTCTTCTGCTTTGTACGTGGTACGCCCCTTGCGTAACCGCAAGTGCATGGGTCGCACCAGTAGTATAATGTACGCTTTGGGTCGGGTAGTCGAATCCACAGGGACTGGTATAGCTTCTAATACTAACGTCCTACTCAATATCTAACCAAATCAAAAATGAAGGAGTTGACTTTGGACTGACTTTGAGGAAGTTGAGGGAATGGAAAGTTCACCAAGTGAAGATTTAGGATTGACTCGATGGAGGAGATGGGGCCCCGCGGTCGGGTTTCTGACGTTCACTAACTCAGTCTTTCTCAGTAATTATCAGGGATGTCTTCAATTCTAAACCTAGTTATGCTATAAGCATGAGGTTTCTAGCGCTGCCGAGCCCTAAGTTGAACTCCCTCTTGCTTGCAACAATCAATAAAGATTCACAAACCTAGATAGGAGAACCAAACTACCAAGCATCAAGCACTAAACAACATACACGATAGCCAATAACCTTGGTTTAATGAAATGAACAAGACAATCATAAAAACCGCAAGTAAAGACCACGAGTTCGAGCTACAACGTCATACAACCAACCCCGGGGCTCCCTTAAGAGTTTAGCCCCTCATGATAACAACCAACAAATACAATGCCAAAGAAATTACAAGACAAGTGTGGAAGTTCGACCTTTTTCGCTTCTCTTGTGCTTTGTTTCTTGTGTAGAAGTTGTGTGTTTAAGTTTTTGTCGAGTTTTATTTTTGTTGGGATCTTAGTTAAGATCTTTTTGAGAGGTTAAAAGATGGGGGAAAAGTGTTTTAAAAGGCTTTAGCAAGGAAGGGACCTTGCGGGCACTTAGTGTGCCCGCAAGGAGCAAAATTAGGGGCCTTGCGGCCTCCCATGCGGGCGCATGGGAGCCCGCAAGGACCCCGGCCAGAAATGCATGCGGGCTCCCATGTGGGCGCATGGGAGGCCGCATGGCTTTTTGGAAAGGGCCTCGCGGCCTCCCTTGCGCCCGCAAGGGAGCCCGCGAGCCCTCCCGCGCTTTGGGTCTATAAATACCCGTTTTCAAACTTAAAGGGCCTTTATAAGACCCCATTTCCCTCTCTTTTTCTCCCCATCTTGAACCCTCATTCTCCCCTCCATTAGATCTCCATTCTTGAGCTCCAAGAAAGGAGAAAGGTGTTGATCTTCCCCTCTTCTCCATTGGTGGTGAATCTCCTCTAGTTCTAGCAAAGAATTGAGGTGGGTTTTCTTCTCTTCTTCAATTCCTTGTTCTTTTATTCAATTCTCTTTAGATCCATGTAGAATTAGTGTGGATTTAGTATGGATCTATTATTTAATTGGAATTTAGCCATGGATCTAATGTTTGAATGGTATAGGAGCCTTGATTTCATGTTTTGGTGAAGAATGAAGGAGATCCTTCATCTCTAAACCTTTGATTCTTTTAGATCCGAACCCAATTAGGAGATTCTTGATTTCATTTTGATTTTATGGGTTTAAGGATTATATTACTGTTAATTCTTGAATCTAGAGCACATAGTAAACCCTAGAAGCCTTGAGATCTAATTTTGGAGCATTCTTTCCTCTCTTATTGATTGTATAAGGTTGTGAATGATTCTTGTTTTTCTTGGATGGTTAATGGCTTCAAGAAGGTGGATCTAAAGGCAAGGGTAAAGATCAAGTAGGCGAGTGATCCAAGTGTTCGATCTCGCCAAGTTTGTGAGTGGGAATTGTTTAATTAAAGAGCTATGATCATGCTTGTTTAATAATGCATGCCTTGAAATGAGAAATTCTTGATTTCAATGGATTCTTGAAGTGTTTCTTGAAAACTGAAATTATGATGCTATATGATCTTCTTAATTCTTGATTTCATTTTAATGGACTCATGAGATGATTTCCTTGAGATCTAGAAACCTTGATGTTTATGATCTTGCTTAACTATTGATTCTATTACAAAAGGCTCATGAGATGATTTCCTTGAGCCCTAGAAACCATGATAGTTTATGATCTTGTTAAATTCTTGATTATTTATATTTGATGAGGATTGGATAATCCTATGGTTTGAACTACATGTTTTCAAGATTTGTGAATTTGAGAATTCGATGTTCTTGTTATTTTGACCGAATAAGGGTCTATGTAAACCAAATTGAGATTCTCCACGATGTTATCGTATTTGAAATGAGTTTTCAAAGAACACTCTTGTGTTGATATTCTTGATGAAAATGACATTATTGTCGATGCTTTCGCGAAAGGATTTACTCTTCGATTAAGAGTTGTATTTTATGCGAATTTGTGATCTCTTGTTGAGATATGTGATTTTAAAATGATACGTTTATGATTAGCCTATGGGCAAACTATTTGTGATCTCTTGATGAGATATATGATGTGTTCATGATGAGCCTACGGGCGGGATAGGATATCCCAAATGTTTTGATGGTGACATTGGGGAGGATCCCCATCTTCGCAGAGCGAGTCTCCACGGACCGACCAATGGGGTGGCGTGGAGTTCTCGGCTGACGAGCCCTTTACAGGAGGCGCGGAGTGAACCTGAAGGTGCTGTGTTGGGATCCCGGAGTCACCACACGGGATACCCAACGGCCAACGCCAAGAGACGCGCATCTTGGTGGCCCTTGACCTAGCCACGGCCATGGTTAGTGATGGAGGGTTTTCATAGGCTATTGATAATGCTATCGATAGAGGATTTCCGCATGTGTTGCACTATAAATCCTTATTTCGATGGGTTTGATCTTTTGATCTTTTGACGAGTATTCTTAACTTGAATTTTCAGTATTGAATGTCTTTACAAAAGATTTTCAAAGTTTTATTGATGCCTTTCTTTGAGAAAGTTGGAAAGCTTGTTATATTGAAATATGTATTTAAAGCATTTTGTAAGTTGTGGTTGTTAAAGATTTACAAATGTTTTCGGCATATCATTCTTTACACTTGTATGAGTTATAGCCCCATGTTCAACCCCTCACTGAGTAACTTAGTTACTCACCCATTCTTCTTCTCTCCTTTTCAGGTGTTAGCACGGCGACAGGCGTAAGACGCGATAGTGCTTGGCATCTATTCTCGCATTTACCTTTGAGTAGTGTATGATTCATAAACATTGTCATCATGCATAAGATGGATCCATTAGGACCTATGATTTCGTATTTCCATTTGATCTTGTATAATCTTGATTGGTTAAGACAGGACCTTAGGTTGTATGAGTTTACACCCAGTGTTTGGGGAAAAACTATGATTGTGTCCATGATCATTGATGTTGTGATTTCCAGGGATATATGTACATATATGTATGAGTCTGTTAATCTTGTACAGGGTTGTGATTGAATACCTTAGATTTAGAGTATTATTGTGGTAATGTTAATATTGTACAGGTAACAGGCTAGCCTTACGGCGACCTGGGGTTGAGGCAGGTGTTGACCTCCCCTGGGTTGTCGTGGCGGTAGTGCCATGGACCGGAATCCGAGGGTCGGGGCGTGACAACAAGGAATTGGAAACTCCCGAATTTCTTGCATCCTTGAGGTTGTCGAAGGATCTATGATGTCGTGTAATCCCCTTCCGATCGGCCTACCATACGCTTGGCATTCCCTTGATGAAGCTGAGGATGAATCCCCAAAGCTCTCCCTTTCTTTCTCCCAAAGTTTGCCCACCAAAAGTCCCCCAAAAACCTAAGTTTTTAGGGTTTTAAAGTTTTCCGATGTGAGCACGGGCGTGATGAAACCGTGCTTCAAGCCGTGCAGATTACGGCCAAATAACTCTTCGTAAAACTCACAAACCTGTAATCTGCACGGGGGAACAAGACGGGCGTGCTTCGACCGTGCCGAGGCTTTGCACGACCGTGCTCGCCGAACTCCGGCTGTGCCGATCTATGGCCGCATTCTCCTGTAATTTTCACGGGAAGCAAGCACGGGCGTGCTTCGACCGTGCTGAAGTTTTCACACCCGTGCTCGGCCGGACTCAGTCGTGTCGAATCACGGTTGAATTCTTCGCATTTTGCACGGGGAACAAAGCACGGGCGTGCTCAAACCGTGCTGAGCTTGATGAGGTTTCTTCTAAGTCCTTTAGCTTCTAAAAATTGTTCCAAAAGCGCTTCTTTTTACTTCAGGACTTTGATATCTCGCATGACGAACAACGAATACCTCAAATAGCACCGTACTTGGAGAATTATAGCCAAAACATTCAATAATGATGAAGGTATAGCATGCAATATATATATATATGAAATGCGCTCATAAGTACGGAAGCCGGGACATGGGCGTACTCTTCGCCTTTGTGCCCTTTCGGTTTGTGTAATGACTTGTACTCCTCCGAAAAGCGGCAACACCCCTATGCATATGAACATAGCTTCGATTGTGGCCTTGAAACGTGTCATCACACCCTATCTTTGCTTCTTACCGTACGTCATGTCTCCAAAGCCCTGTTTGCACAAAAAGAACACAAAACACACATTGTTAATGCTAAAACCTGATAAAAGTGATGCTCAATGCATATAAACCGATATTATAAAATATATATAATCAAGCACTTATCAATGAGATATGAACTTTCCGGCTCAAATCAAAAGAGAAATACTAAACAGCTTAAGTAAAAACAAAGAAAAACAAAAGAACAAATAAAAGAATACACGTAACAACAAAAACAAAGAAATGAAACTAAAAAGCAAAATAAAAACGGTTAGAGTACTAAGACTGTCCGAATTTCTAGAAGTTACCAGTCCCGGCAGCAAAACGCCAAAAACTTGGTACGCCCCTTGCGTATCCGCAAGTGCACGGGTCGCACAAGTAGTAAAGTGTACCCATTAGATCGGGTAGTCGAATCCACAAGGACCGGTATAGCTTCTAATACTAACGTCTCGTTAATATTTAACCGGACGAAAGATGATGGAATTGACTCTGGATTAACTTCAAGGAGGTTAAAGGAAAGGGATTTCACCAAGGGAAGATTTGAGGTTTGACTCAATGGAGGAGATGGGGCCCCGGGGTTGGATTTCCGATGTTCACTAACTCAGCTTTCTCGGCACTTATCGAGGTATCTTCGGTTCTAAACCTAGCTATCTTTGTAAGGGTGTTGTTTCTAGCGACTGCCGATGCTCTAAATTGCACTCTCACTGCTTGCAACTATCGATTGTGATTTACAAACCAAGATAAGAGAACCTAACTTCCAAGCAATCAAGCACTAAACAACACACAAATAACCAATAGCTCAGATTTAATGAAGGGAACAAGATACTCATAAATGCCGCAAGTAAAGATTACGAGTTCAAGGTACAACGTCATACAAACAACCCCGGGCCCCTTAAGAGTTTAGCCCCTCATGATGACAAGCAACAAGTCCAATGCCAAAGAAATTGAAAGACAAGAAGTTGAAAACTCCCTAATTTCTTGCATCCTTGAGGTTGTCGAAGGATCTACAATGCCATGTAATCTCCTCCCGATCGGCCTACCACAAGCTTGGCATTCCCTTGATGAAGAGGAGATGAACCCCAAAGCTCTCCCTGTCTTTCTCCCTTTGTTCGTCCACCAAAAGTCCCTTTAGAAACTGAGTTTCTAGGGTTTTAATGTCTTCTCGATGTGAGCACGGGCGTGTTGAAGCCGTGCTTCAAGCCAGTGCGGATTACGGCCAAATAAATCTCCGAAAACTCACATTCCTATAATCTACACGGGCGTGCTTAAGCCGTGCAGTTGTTTTCACGACCGTGCTCAGCGAACTCGGCTGTGTCTGATTTTTGGCTGAATTCTCCTGCAATTTGCACGGGGTACAAGACGGGCGTGCTCAAGCCAGTCTTGAGCTTGATGAGGTTTCTTCTAAGTCCTTTAGCTTCTAAATTTATTCCAAAACACTTCTTCTTGCTTCGGGACTTTGATATCTGCATGACAAACAACGAATACCTCAAATTGCACCGTACTTGGAGAATTAAAGCCAAAATATTCAATAATGATGAGGGTAAAGCATGCAATACATATATATGAAATGCACTCATCAATACATCAACAAAAACACCAAAAACTCCCTCTTGAACGTGTCGACTAGGTTTAATGAAAAAACTTGCCGGATCCGCGTCGGCAAGCTCTAGGATGAAGATCCTCAAGTTCTCCCGTCTTCTCCCCCTCGATTTCACTCAAAAACGACCTCCTTTGATGAAGCTTTAAGCGTAGGGGTGTTTGGATACCTCGAGCGGTGTGCGGCCGGTGTGCGGGTTGCACACATGGCCGCACACCCTTCTACCAGGGTTGTGCGGGCTATGCAGCCCGCACACAGCCCTAAAAGAGTGCGGTTGTGTAGGAACGCTTGGGTGCCCTCGGAGCTCGTTTATCCTTCGTTTTTTTCGCTCCTCGGCCGTGATTTTCTAGTTGTAAACACTCCTCTCAACGTAACCGGTCCGTGGATGCCCTGAAATAAGAAAACACATCAAAGGGCACCTGTTTTATTCAATTAATGCATGAAAGTATAGGTGGTTCACCCATTACAAAACGGTGTATTTAGACACTTATCAAATCCCCCCCCCACTAAGGGTTTGCTTGTCCCCAAGCAAACAAACATGAAATCAAGAGAAATGATAAGTGGCTAAATACACACCGCTACGGTCGAAGGATAAAGCCTCACACGTAACGTCTCTAACTCTAAAGCCAAACCCAAAACCAAAACTTAAACTTATACCTTCCGTACGCCACCCCGTTTTGGGGGGGGCCAACCTTTTTCCTTTGGATCCTTGTAACATAGAGGGAACATAATCCGGGACCCTTCTTAAGCACATCACACCCTTAAAGGCAAAACGGGCCTCCAGCGGGGGGGGGGCCCCCAAAAAAACCCACAGGGCCTACGTCCTCTCCTCCGCACAAGTGGCTTTATTCACTCCCTTTTTGTTTCTTGTCTTTTGGTTTTTTTTTTTTTTTTTGACTATTTTGATTAGTTTTCGGCTTAAAGAACACTTTTTTATCTTTGAAAAGTAACCAAATTACCAATTTTAATGGAAGGTTCTGAGTATCTCTTATGACAACCTCCTACTTTTTTAATTTTTGGAATTAATGTTCCTTTTTTTTGTGCAATTTTCAAGAGAAACAACCTTCAACTTTGCGGAAAGGGGGCACTTGCCTATTCTTTTTACAAATTTTTTTTTTTTTAAAGTTGGTTTAGTTTTGTTTTGGCCTTTTTTGTGTTGTTTTTTTTTTCTTGTTTTATTTTGCCTTTTCTTTGTTTCTTGTTTCCCCCCGTCCCCCCTCATTCTCTTAGGGGTCCATTTCCCCCTTCCCGTCGGGTTGACCTAATCTAGGTTTTCTTGGTCCAACAAGCCATTTACATATTAATCCCAAAATCTGTATGCTTTGGTAGCCCCTATCTTCGTCCCCGCTTTCTCACCTGTTTCCCCTTTTTTTGCCTGTTGTTTTTTGCATTATGGATTGCATTTATTTCTTGTATTTGCATTTTCATCTTTTACTCTCGAGTTTGATCGGCTAGACAATATTAGCGGGAGGGAGAAAGGATAGATTCTGGCCCTTGGGAATACGACCCACTCGTGCTTGCGCGAAAGTGGTTTATCCCCCGAAGGACCCCGTGCGCTCCCGGGATCACCACCAACTACAAACACAGCTATGAGAGAAAATAATAAAAAAAAACCGTGAAAAATAAGAAACGCAAAACCCCCCGTCCGGTCTATGCCTGTGGGTGTGCGGGTGTGAAAATTTGGTGTGGAAAACTAGAGATCGCATTTTAAGAGCTTAGATCGGCAAAGTTTCAAACCCCAAAGTGGATTGGGGGGGAAGAGGAGGAAGGGGAAAGGGGGAAGGAGCCATGGGAGGGGTATGGGCCACCCCAAAAAGAAAAAAATGGGGTGGAGGGGAGAGCCATGTGCATAGGTTTGTGCGGCGTTCGCCGAGCGTAGACCCACAAACCGTGTGCCGGGTTCCCGCCCGACCAAGGGCCGAAATTTTTTTTTTTTCATACTTTTTCCACCAAAAGTGCTGTCCCGGTTGAGTAACTTTTAAAACATGTAACCCGCCACAAAATAGAAAAACACACAACATCGACCGACAATACATCGACAAAATAAAATGAAATTCAAGTCATCTAATCACAAACATTAAATAAAACACACACCTACATAAAAAACAAAACATAACCAATAAAACACAACAAAGCACAAAAGTAAAAAAAAAAAAAAAAGGAGGAAAATAAACTTGGGTGCCTACCATTCCTGTTTCACTCGGGGTGTTTTAAGGTGTAGTTTTTATCTTTTTTCGGCGGAGAATGGAGGGTGTGGGGTAAGGAGGGTAAAGTGACATCATACTCTCAATGTTATGAGCTCCCAAGCGAAGACCGGGCGTCACCTTAGATTTTTCGCCGGGAGAGAATCTTGCTAGTCACCTTTTTCCAAGCTTTCTTCCATGGTGGTTCTCTCAACGCCCCGCCCCGCTTCAGGCTTCCTTAGCCTTCTTCTTTTTAGGACTGAGTGGCTCTGGTGGCTCTCCTTTTCCTCCGAGAAGGCCCCACCCCGTTTTCCTCTTGCTCTTCCCTCAGTGTCGTCAAGGGCGACCATCGGCCGGAACCTCCCGCCTGGCGACACAATCGACACACAATTAGTTTGACCTCATCAAAAGCATAGTAGGCGTCATCTCGCTCTTTGGGGTGTTTCATTGCATCGGGAAGTTTAAACACAGCTTTCTTCATTCCCGGCTCGAAGTGTCATCTTGCCATCTTGGATGTCAAGCGGGACGTGAGCGGTTACCAAAAATGGTCTTCCAAGAATTATAGGAACCTCGGCGGTTTCATTAATGTCCAAGATAACAAAATCAGCCGGAAACACAAGTCTTCCCACGCTCACTAATACATCACTCACAACACCCCGAGGTCGGCGTACGGACCGGTCTGTGAGTTGTAGAGTCCTCCGTGTAGGTTCGAGTTCTTGTTGTCCCAATTTTAAAAATAGACTGTATGGCATAACATTGATACCTTCTCCCGAATCTGCCAAGGCCTTCTCTACCACATTCTCTCCAATCTTGCATTCAATTACAAGGCCTCCAGTATCTCGAACTTTTGGTGGGAGTGCGCTTTGTAATATGGCGGAACAATTTTCATTCAAAGCTACAATGGATGCTTTCTCTAGCTTCCGCCTGTTTGTCAACAAGTCCTTTATGAAATTTGCATAATTAGGCATCTGTGCGAATGCCTCAACGAGTGGAAGATTGATGTGGAGTTGCTTCAACAAAATTAAAAACTTCTTAAACTGATCATCCTCTTTGTGTTTTTTCAATCTTGCCAGGTAAGGAACTTTGGGTTGATACTCCGGCACGGGTGGAACTTGGTTCGGTTCAGGTTCGGAGGTGGGGTTGTTGCTGTCCTCAATGTCAATCCTCGCTCTCGGGATTGCATCTCTCACAACATTCTTTCCTTTCCCACTCTCATTCCCACTTGGGGGTCGAACCTCGATCTATAGGCTACTCCTCGAGTGATAGCTTTCAGCTGTTCATGAGGGTTTTCTTCAATGTTACTTGGCAAACTACCTTCGCTGCCGATCCGATCCTCGCTTTTGCTAACCGCCCAATCTGTTTATCCAAATTCTGAATTGAAGCATGGACGTTTCTGAAATTTGCCTCTGTAGCGATCATGAATTTCGCCAATGCTTCTTCAACCGACACTCTATTCTCCTTCGTTAGGGTGTAACATCTTTGGAATCCTCGGTTGGTGTTGAGGCCTCTGGCTGGTTTTGATTACCCAACTGAAAATTTGAGTGATTTCTTTACCCGGGATTATAAGTGGATGCATACGGATTCCCGATGAGTGCATTTAATATATATATATATATTTTATACTTTACCCTCATCATTATTGAGTCTTTTGGCTTTAATTCTCCCAATTCGGTGCTATTTGAGGTATTCGGGTTTTCCATGCAGATATAGAAGTCCGGGAGCTAGAAGAAGTGATTTGGAATGATTTTAGAAGCTAAAGGACTTGGAAGAAACCTCATCAAGGTCAACACGGTCTAAGCATGCCCGTGCTATACCACGTGCGGATTGCGGGAGAATTCAGCCAAAGTCGGCACGATCTGAGTTCGGCGAGCACGGTCGTGCAAACCCTCAACACGCCCTAAGCACGCCCGTGCTGTACCCCCGTGCAGATTACGGGAATTTGAGTTTCAAGAGTTTTATTTGGCCGTATTCTGCACGACTTGAAGCACTTGCTTCAACACGCCGTGCTCACATCGGGAAAACATTAAAACCCTAAAAACTCAGGTTTTTGGGGGACTTTTGGTGGGCGAACCAAGGGAGAAGGAAGAAGAGAGCTTTGGGGGTTCATCCTCCTCTTCATCAAGGGAATGTCAAGCTTATGGTAGGCCAATCGGGAGGAGACTTTTCAACATTGTAGATCCTCAGACAACCACAAGGATGCAAGAAATTAGGGAGTTTTCAACTTCTTGTGTTTCAATTTCTTTGGCATTGTACTTGTTGGTTGTTGTTATGAGGGCTAAACTCTTAAGGGAGCCCCGGGTGGTTTTGTATGATGTTGTAGCTTGAACTCATTTTCTTTACTTGCAGCATTTATGAGTCGCTTGTTCCTTTCAATAAATCTGAGTTATTGGTTATCTTGTGTGTTGTTTAGTGCTTGAATGCTTGGAAGTTAGGTTTTCTTATCTAGGCTTATGAATCGTGATTGATAGTCGCAAGCAGTAAGATTTCAACTTAGAGCTCAGAAGCGCTGGAAGCAACACCCTTATAGCATAACTAGGTTTAGAACTGAAGTTATCTCCGATAAATGCTGAGAAAGACCGAGTTAGTGAACGTCAGACATCCAACCCCTGGGCCCCATCTCCTCCATCCAGTCAATCCTTACATTCCCCTTTGTGCAATTCTCTCCCTCAATCTCCTTATTTTCAACCTAGAGTCACAATCCATCCTTCTTTGCTTGGTTAGATATTAAGCACCCCGTTAGTATTAGAAGCTACACCAGTCCCTGTGGATTCGACCACCCTACCCTACGGGTGCACTTTACTACTTGTACAACCCGTGCACTTGCGGATACGCAAGGGGCGTATCAATTCCCTTGAGGTCTCGGATTTTGGCTTACAAAGTCAACTTGTTCTGTGGATGTGCCCGTGGTAACTCCAATAGGACAAAGGGTGGCCGAATGTCCACCTCCACAAACCTCACAAGACAGGACGGGCGCAGAAGTGGAACTCTCCCTTTCAGCCATTAATAACTCAAATCTTCTTGTCAGAGCGTCCATCTTGGGCTCGAGTGCAGTATGGGCACTCACCTCATGAACACCGGCCGCTCGTGACACCTTGGTTCTTGAACCCCAGTGAGACTCATTCCTCGCCATGTCTTCTATCAATAAGTTGGCGAGTCTGGTAGTTCAAACCATTGTAAAAAATTTTGATCCTCATCCATGACTGATACCCGTGGTGCGGGCATCTCCTCAACAGATCCTTGAAACGCTCATGCGTCTCAAACAGTGTTTCCGAATCCCTCTGACTGAATGCTGAAATCTCTTGGCGTAGTCGGGCGGCCTTACTAGGGGGAAAGTACCTCCCCAAGAATTTATCCACCATATCCTCCCAGGCCTTAACGGAGCCTGGTGTCAACCCCTGGAGCCATCTGTAGGCTGGCCCTCGAAGACTAAAAGGGAACAACCTCAACTTAGCTGCATCATCTGATAAACCATTGATCTTGAAGGTCGAGCAAATCTGCAAGAAGCGTGATAGATGCTCATTTGGATCTTCGTCTGCCAACCCATCAAATTGCACGGAATTCTTTATCATGCCAATGGGTCTTGCCAAGTCAAAGTTATTTGCGGCTGCAGGGGGCATTTGTATACATGAGTCCTCCCCCGTAAACTGTGGTCGTTCATAATCCGAAATTGTCCTCCTCTGTTCTGCCATACTGATCGATATTCCTTCTTCAGTAGCCAGAGGATCAACTGATGCTTCCACGGGGCAGTTAGTGACATGATGACATGTTAGACCAGGAGACGTGAGATAGGTTGTAAGTAGAAATAAGTTAAGACAGTATTCCTCTGCTCTCATTGGCTAAGTAACTTAGGGTACAGGCTCCTAACCAGAGTGTACCTTCGGCCAACAGCTAGTGAAGTTTGAATGCGTTCATGTAGATTTGTAATAAATTGAGTAGGTGGGTGCTCGGGTGCTTAAATAGCATGTGTACCCTACCGAAAAATTTTGTACAATCTACGTCAGTCCAAAAAAAAAAAAAAAATCTTATTGATCTCCTTGGGCTATCTGGGACTCTTAAAATCAGGCTAGAGTTCTAGTTAAGATTCAAAAGGGTCTTAACTCTTCATTGATGGTTTTTCTTGACATTTCTAAGACTACTCATCATAATGTGTGGAGTGCATGGAAACCCTAGATTTATCTAGGGTGAGGAGAGCGAGGTAGAGAGTTTGCACACTGATCCGTCTCCGCAAAAACACAACAGGGTGATGTGTGTCCACCCCTTGCGTTACCGCAAGTGCACGGGTCGTCAAGTAATAAAAGTGGACCCAAAGGGTCGGGTTGTCGAACCACAGGGAACAGAAGTACTAGTAATAGCCCCTCTCTTGTTATCTAGCCTAATGAGTGTAGTACGTGATGATCTAATGACCAACACTAAGAGTGTCACCACAAGTGCGCAGGAAATAAAAGGAAAAGAGTTCTCAATCAATAAAAGTGAGGTATTCGGACAATGCTCCCCCTAGGATTCGGGTGTTGGATGTAGATTACAAGTGTTTCTAAACGAAGACAAATGAGTCGTGGGTATCCAAAGGTATAACGGCCCCTGCCTCCAGGTCACCGATAACTAGTCCCCTACGAGGTCCCGGCGGAGAATTCTCTCGACGCCTCACACCACATATGACTGCTTAAAACTCTAGGGATCCCAAAGATATGACCAATTCCTAAAAGTAGATCTAACCCTGCCTCCAGGTGAAAGATCCCTAACCCCCTACGAGGTCCCGGCGGAGAATTCTCTCGACGCCTCACACCACATATGGTTGCTTGACACTTAGGGAATATGAAGATAGGAAATATCTGTCGGAAGGGAAAGGGGACGCTCCGCTATCTCAAGGCTCACCCTCTCAACCCTCTTTACTCTTGGTAATTCTAAACCTAGCGGTGATCTCTCTCTTCACTAGATTGAATAAAACATGCAAGGCAATTAATAATGAAATCAAAAGCACAAACAAGCATTAAGAACTCAAGAGTAAAACTCAAACTGATAAATTCGAATAGAAACACAATGTAAATCTAATGAAAATAAGAATCCTAGGGTTTACATGTCCGAATACCCTCTAGGGGTTTAGCTCTCCATGGAGCGAGTCACAAAACAAATAATAAATTCAGAAATAAGTTCCAAAGACATAGTCTTGATGGGTAGCTTCCACGTCTGGATTGAATCCACTCCGAAGCTAGGCCGCCGATGGCTTCCTTGATGCTATGACGGAGGAGGAATCGATCCAAGTTGGTGAGGAAAGCTTCCCAAAGCCGCAAAGAACTCCTTCCAAGCCCTAGCCGCCTTGTCTCTCGAAAGTGGCCAAAAAGACGCCTAAAAATTATCACAAGGCGGCTTTTATAATTTGAATTCGGGGCTTTACGCGGGCATCCACACGGGCATCCACACGCCCGTGTGGAAAATTCCACACGGGCGTGTGAAGTACTCTGCTACAGTACTGCTACAGTAAAGGCTACAGTGATTTTTCCCCCGAAGTCTTCCTTGGAGTCCACACGATCGGGCACACGCTCGTGTGGTAGGGTGTGTGGCTTTCTATGCTTTGAAATCCTCAAGAACCTTCTTCTGCTTTGTACGGATGCTGGGACATGGGCGTACTACTGCCTTTGTGCCCTTTCGGTTTGTGTAATGACTTGTACTGCTCCGAAAGTTGGCAACACCCCCATGCATATGAACACAGCTTCTGATTGTGGTCTTGAAACGTGTCATCACACCCTATCTTTGCTTCTTCCTGTACGTCATGTCTCCAAAGCCCTGTTTGCACTAAAGAACACAAAACACACCTTGTTAATGCTAGAACCTGATAAAAGTGATGCTCAATGCATGTAAACTGATATTATAAAATGTATATAATCAAGCACTTATCAAAACTCCCCCACACTTTAGCTTTTGCTTGTCCTCAAGCAAACTAAACATTCATTACAAGGAAAGAAAGGATAAGTGCTTGGCCTCAGGTTCACTAGAAAGTACGAGAGTATGATTCTATAACAAAAGGGGAAAACCATTTAACACCAAACAGCTCAGTCAATGCTCTAGAAAACAATCCAATGACAAGAAAGAAAAAGAAATCCGAAAGCGTGTGTGTGTGGAAAAACTCATCTCAATTCGACTCTATGTCCACTACTTACAGTTTTTATTGTTCGAGACTTATATAATAGCAAAAAGAATGGTAGTAGCTGTACACAATCTCCAAGGTAGCCCTTTCTCAGGCGGCCTCCCGAGTGGCTTTCACACTTTAGAGATGGTAGCTCTTTCTACCGAGGGTGCTAGCTTTCACATATCCCCTGTGATAGCTCTTTCTTTCATTAGGGCATAACTAGTATCCGACTTATGAGAGTAGCTGCATACAATCAAGGGTAGTAGCTTTTTTCACCCCCTATATACACGAAAGAATTCACAATTGCTAAACTATATATATATATCTATTTTTTTTTTTTTTTTTTTCAGATAAAACAACTACTAACAAGTCTCAAAACATTCAAATAGAGCTTCTATAGGTCTGATGAGTGAGTAGAGTGTATAAATGGCAATCGGACAAAAATTTCTCAAAAAAATTGGATGACAACTAGAGCATGATGAAATCTAGTGTTCGAAGCTCTCCTATAGTCTAGAATCTAACTCTTAACCTTAAAGTGAACCCTCATAGGTTGCATGAGCATATATAATGAAAACAGACAATAAAGTGGTGTATAAAGTGATCCCTCCCCCACACTTAAGATGTACATTGTCCCCAATGTACACATGCAAGCACAATAAAATTATAAATTCTGAACACAAAGCATGTGAGGGTGTGCAAAAATCAAAATAATACTCCCCTGAATTCCAAGTGAAATAGTTGGTGGAATCTTGTACAAGGGTGTGTTTGGCTCAACGGGCATTTGGAGGTGAAACGGCCGTGTGACCTAGTCACACGGCCATGTACATAACTTGATTTCCATTTCCCAAGACTCTCAAGACTATCTGCGGATTCAGGGGGTTCAATGAAGCTCAACAAGATTAGAAAATAAAACAACGAAAACAACTAGAACCACAAAATAAAAATGACAGAAATAAAAGACAGAGTCTTAACTAGCATGCTGAAAATAAAACTACAGAAAATAAAAATACAGAATATAAAATAAAAATGACTCAAGGACGGCTCATGCGTCAGGAAACTCTGCTGGTGCTGCTGGTGGTGCTGGTGGTGCTGATGTCGTCGCCTCAGATGCTGTGTCGCTCTCCAAAAGATGTCGAATGATGGACAACTGCGACATCATCATGGACTGGTTGGCGAGCACAGTCGCCATGTCCCCCTGGAGAGCTCCAACTGCCACCTCGAGCCTCGCCAAACGGTCACGGGCTCGAGTGGAGGGCTGCTCTGGCTCTGGCTCGGATGCAGGGGCCTCGGTGTCCATCGGCACAGCTGTGGGTGCCGGTGAATCAGGAGCGTCTGCTGGGTCGGCTGCCTCCTCTTCTGAGTCCTCCTCCTCAGCCTCCACTGCGAGTATATAACGGCCGGTGCTCGTCTTCTTCACCATACGCATGGCTCGGAGGGATGCAAGCCCCAAGGGTGCTGGTATGCTGATCCTCTCCATCCCTCGAAGTGCCTCGGACAACCCCATGCCACGAACGAGTCGGGTAATGTATACTCCTGAAAAGATCACACCGACCCGCACGTAATGGCTTTGATGGCGGAGGTAATCCTCCACAACAAAGCCTAAATGCATGGGGATGTTCTGGACCATGGTGTATAGGTAAAGCAAGTCGAGGCGGCTCAAAACTCCAGTGCTGTCGCCTCGTCCCGTCACGGTCCTGCTGAAAATAGAATGTATATACCTGTAGGCCGGACGGCTGAGCATGGTGGCCTTGGAAGATCCTGGCTCGTACTGGAAGCCTCCGCATATGGTCCCGTACGCACGACTTGGGGTGAGTCCAATAGGGTAATCGAGGATGAGTTGCTCGTACTCCCCGAGGTGAACATAGTCTCTGTCATATAAACCG
This sequence comes from Dioscorea dumetorum, assembly GCA_902712375.1. NCBI lineage: Eukaryota > Viridiplantae > Streptophyta > Magnoliopsida > Dioscoreales > Dioscoreaceae > Dioscorea > Dioscorea dumetorum. Next base: position 8,310,119 of record CACTHL010000128.1, on the reverse strand, counting down.
AGAAAAACAGAGAACTGCGTGAGGCTCATGGAGTGGTACTGACCGAATAGCCTGAAGCGGATCGTGTCCTCCCTCTCAAAATCATAGCGAGCACGGTCGAAATCGAATGAGGACAAGACCTCCAGTGTGAGCTCACGATAAGTGGGGTCACGAATAGTGAGGAGCCGGTCCCAGCCTCCCACAGCGGTAAGCTCGCGCACCTCATCGACCAAGTCAATCTCCTCTAGTGCCTTCCAATCGATCACGCGCGCCTGTCCGAATTTGAGACGCTGTAAGCGCTCATATCGCTGCTGATGCTCAGGGACGGCGAACTCCAATTCCTCGGGAGTAGAAGGCTCCCGAGCGGCGCGAGAGCGCTTGTGGGCGACCTTCTTGGTTCTAGGGGCCATATCTGTGAAAATCAGGGCAAGTTAGTACAAAATATTACTAAGCAGAAATCCACATTGTGGATCATCCTCATCATCCACACGGGCGTGTGGATGGGCCACACGCCCGTGTGGATGCCCGACCATGGCCAAAAGGCCATGGTTGGGTGGTTTTAACACCTTAAAATAACCCTAAATCGACAAGCATGCACACTATGATAGTTTCCATGAAGAATTCATGCATAAAACATCAACAAATCACCAGATCTGAAATTCAAAATTCATGGCAAGAACTAGGAAAACTTGGAGCTTACCGGAGCTTTTTGATGAAGAAAGAGATGGAAATCGCCGGAAAAACACCCAAGAACCTTAAATAAGCTAAGGAGAGGCGTTAGGAACCCAAGAGGTGCGTCTCTTCGCGTGGAGGCGTCGGAAGGAGAAAAGGCGCGAAGGTTTGAATGAGTGTTCAAGGCCTTCTCATCTCCTTTATAAGCCACATGGGCGTGTGAGGGTCTCACACGCCCTTGTGGATGGCCACATGGGCGTGTGGATGAGCCACACGCCCTTGTGCCTCCAAAATACGACGCCAGAACGCCACAAGGGCACTCACACGGGCGTGTGAGTGCCGGTGTGGATTAAAAAAGTCGAGACAGAAGGCCACAGGGGCACTCACATGGGCGTGTGAGTGCCCTTGTGGACCTCGAAAATCCACAGGGGCAGCCACACGGGCGTGTGGCTGCCCTTGTGCCTCTCTGGAGACCTGAAAATTAAATTTTCAGGTCTCACACGCCCATGTGGATGAGCCACATGGGCGTGTGGCGCCTCAGGAGGGCCACAGGGGCACCCACACTTCCGTGTGGGTGCCCTTGTGCCCTTCTGTTTCATGTTTTTTTCAATTTTCCAGCAAGGCACAGGGGCACTCACACCCCCTTGTGCCTGCCCTTGTGGATTTTCAGCCTAACATGAAACAGTTAAGTACAAGGCCAATTCCTTAACTTTAAATATCAAAATCATTCTAGATCAAGCCACACATGTATAATTATCATGAAACACCAAGAATAAACAATAAAAACACAGCAACGACAGAATTAACGCAAAGTCGCCTACTCAAGCCAATTATTACTGCAGAATTGAAAAACTAACTATGAAAGCAATAAAATGACTTGGGTTACCTCCCAAGAAGTGCTTGTTTTACGTCATTAGCTCGACGTACCTGTTCCTCTATGGGGGCTCATGCAAGTGAGATGTGTTCTTGGCAGCCTTTACCTGACAATTTAGACAATATGGTTGCGTGGGAGGCGAGTGATGAGAAATCTTGTTACCACTTGAAAAGCCATCACCTTCTTCTCGTGTATGTGTATCTTTCACACTCTTTTGGTGCTTCTTGCGGTGACGCCTTGATCTAGTCAGTCTACGGAAAATCCTCTTCAGAATTCCCGGTTGTGGTTGATCCTCTATGACTCGAACCTCCTGCGGACTTGATTCATCCTTTTCAAACTCAGGCCACCCCTCATATGGGTCAGGGTAGAACATCTCCTGCATATACTCATCAACAAGCTTATCATTAGCATCAACAAAATAACATGTGTCATCAAATTCGTGAGGGTGCTCCATAGCATCTGTAAGGCGATAAGTGATCTTTTCATCTCCAATGCGCAGTGTCAATTCGCCTCCCTCCATGTCTATCAATGCCTTGGAGGTTCGAAGGAATGGCCTCCCCAAAATCAACGGCACTTCCACATCCTCATCGACAACAAGTACTACAAAATCTGCAGGAAAAATATATTTGTCAATCTTAATCAAAACATCTTCAATGATACCTCTAGGATGTCGAATTGAGCGATCAGCTAGCTGCAAAGTCATTTGAGTTGGCCGTGGCTCTCCTAGCCCCAATTTCTGGAAAAACTTGTACGGCATCACGTTGATGCTTGCTCCTGAATCAGCTAACGCTTTCTCTTGGCCTAAACCCTCGATGACACATGGGATGATGAAACTCCCAGGATCTTTCTTCTTGCTTGGGAGGTTCTTTTGGAGTATTGCTGAACAACTCCCATCCAATATCACAGCTGCACTTTCTTCAATTTTTCTTTTGTTAGTCAAAAGGTCTTTCAAAAATTTTGCGTACCTGGGCATTTGTGATAATGCCTCGACAAAAGGGATGTTGATGTGCAGCTGTTTGAACAGCTCAAGAAATTTCCTGTTCTGCTCCTCCGTTTGGTCCTTCTTCAGCCGTGTAGGGTATGGTACTCGAGGTACGTAAGCAGGAGGTGTTGCTGCAGCTTCCTTCTCTTTTTCTTGGGCCTTAGGCTGCACTCGCTCTGGTTCTTGTGCAGTCTTCTTTTCTTGCACCTTATTCTCCACCTCTCGCCCGCTTTTCAACGTGATCGCTTTCACGTGCTCTCTTGGGGTTGTCTCTGTATTGCTCGGCAGGCTTCCTTGAGGTCTATCGGCCAAGGATTTTGCTATTTGGCCCACTTGCGTCTCCAAGTTGTGCAATGACGCAGCGTGGTTGCGCAGCGTCGCCTCCACGTTCTGAAACCATGTGTCAGTAGAGTGAATAAACTTAGAAAGTACCTTTTCAAGTTCAGAAACTCTCTCTGGAATAGAAGGCTGTTGTGGGAAGCCCGGAGGAGCTGCTTGCTTCTGCTGGCCCTGATTGCTCCATGAGAAGTTCGGATGGTTCCTCCATCCCTGATTGTAGGTATTTGAGTAAGGGTTCCCTTGTCCCCTCACTGGATTTCCAACAAAATCCACTTGCTCCATTGGTGCCGACACCCCCACTGAGATAGGGCAATCTGTAGAGCTATGCCCACCTCCACAACTATCGCAAGTGCTAATGGCAGCTACTCTTGAAGTTGTGATGGTGTCTAGCTTCTTGCTTAGTGCTTCAACTTGGGCTGCTAGTGATGTAACGGCATCAAAATCATGTATTCCTGCAACCTTCTTCTTCTCCCTCGAGCTCCATTGGCAACTGTTGAGAGCCATGTCTTCAATGAGCTGCCTTGCATCTTATGGGGTCTTATTACCCATAGTCCCACCTGCGGCCGCATCTAGGAGTTGCCTAGTGCTTGGATTCACCCCATTATAGAACGTGTGTATAATCATCCAATCCGGGAATCCATGTTGGGGACATCACTGCAGAAGGTTCTTGAACCTTTCCCATGTCTCGAATAGAGACTCCAACTCATTCTGAAAAAAGGAAGAGATCTCATTGCGGAGCTTCGCTGATTTCCCGGGAGGGAAATATCGTGCAAGAAAGGCTTCCACCATCTCGTCCCAAGTGGTGATGGACGCTCTTGGCAATGATTGGAGCCATTAGTTGGCTCGTCCCTTCAATGAGAATGGGAAGGTCCTCAATCGAATCGCATCATCCGCCACCCCGTTGATCTTGAGCATATCACAAACCTCCAAAAAGTTTTCAACATGGGCATTGGGGTCTTCATCAGGCAGCCCAATAAACTGCGCGGACTGCTGAACCATCTGGATGAATGCCGGCTTCAGCTCAAAATTGTTAGCCGCGATGGGCGGTCTAACAATGCTCGACTGTGTTCCTCGGGCTGAAGGTTTAGCAAAATCAGCAAGTGTCCTTGGTTCATCTTCGTGGTCTGCCATGGTCGCAGATCCTTCAGCTTCAACTTCAACTTGCTGTTCTTGAACAACTTCAGGCTCCTTGCTTCTCTTGTGAAGTCTTCGCTCAATTTCAGGGTCTCCTTCAACTAATGTCGATGGGTTCCCTCTGGTCATAAGCTGGAGCTGCAATCAAATAAACAAAAGAAAATGAGAACAATGAAAGTAGAGAGGATGGAATAGAAAAACAGTAAAAATAAATGAATGGCTAAAGTAACAAAATACTCGCTTTCCTAATATCCTGTTCCCCGGCAACGGCGCCAAAAACTTGATGCGTCTCCGCAACAACACAACAGGGTGATGTGTGTCAACCCCTTGCGTTACCGCAAGTGCACGGGTCGTCAAGTAATAAAAGTGGACCCAAAGGGTCGGGTTGTCGAACCACAGGGAACAGAAGTACTAGTAATAGCCCCTCTCTTGTTATCTAGCCTAATGAGTGTAGTATGTGATGATCTAATGGCCAACACTAAGAGTGTCACCACAAGTGCGCAGGAAATAAAAGGAAAAGAGTTCTCAATCAATAAAAGTGAGGTATCCGGACAATGTTCCCCCTAGGATTCGGGTGTTGGATGTAGATTACAAGTGTTTCTAAACGAAGACAAATGAGTCGTGGGTATCCAAAGGTATAACGGCCCCTGCCTCCAGGTCACCGATAACTAGTCCCCTACGAGGTCCCGGCGGAGAATTCTCTCGACGCCTCACACCACATATGACTGCTTAAAACTCTAGGGATCCCAAAGATATGACCAATTCCTAAAAGTAGATCTAACCCTGCCTCCAGGTGAAAGATCCCTAACCCCCTACGAGGTCCCGGCGGAGAATTATCTCGACGCCTCACACCACATATGGTTCCATGACACTTAGGGAATATGAAGATAGGAAATATCTGTCGGAAGGGAAAGGGGACGCTCCGCTATCTCACGGCTCACCCTCTCAACCCTCTTTACTCTTGGTGAAGAGAGAGATCACCGCTAGGTTTAGAATTACCAAGAGTAAAGAGGGTTGAGAGGGTGAGCCGTGAGATAGCGGAGTGTCCCCTTTCCCTTCCGACAGATATTTCCTATCTCCATATTCCCTAAGTTTTAAGCAACCATATGTGGTGTGAGGCGTCGAGAGAATTCTCCGCCGGGACCTCGTAGGGGGTTAGGGATCTTCCACCTGGAGGCAGGGTTAGATCTACTTTTAGGAATTGGTCATATCTTTGGGATCCCTAGAGTTTTAAGCAGTCATATGTGGTGTGAGGCGTCGAGAGAATTCTCCGCCGGGACCTCGTAGGGGACTAGTTATCGGTGACCTGGAGGCAGGGGCCGTTATACCTTTGGATACCCACGACTCATTGTCTTCGCCTAGATAAGAGAACCTAACTACCAAGCAATCAAGCACTAAACAACACACAAGATAGCCAATAACATTGATTTATTGAAAGAACAAGACACTCATAAATACTACAAGTAAAGATAATGAGTTCAAGCTACAACGTCATACAAACAACCCCAGGGCTCCCTTAAGAGTTTAGCCCCTCATGACAACAAACAACAAGTACAATGCCAAAGAAATTGAAAGACAGGAAGTTGAAAACTCCCTAATTTCTTGCATCCTTGTGGTTGTCAAAGAATCTATAATGCCGTGGAATCTCCTCCCGATCGGCCTACTATACGCATGACATTCCCTTGAAGGAGAGGAGAATGAACCCCCAAAGCTCTCTTCTTCCTTCTCCCCTTGTTCACCCCCAAAAAGTCCCTCAAAAACCTAAGTTATTAGGGTTTTAATCTTTTCCCGATGTGAGCACGGGCGTGTTGAAGCCGTGCAGATTACGGCCAAATAAAACTCCAGAAAATTCACATTCCTGTAATCTGCACGGGGAACAGCACGGGCGTGCTTAGGCCGTGCTGGGGTTTACACGACTCTGCTCAGTGAACTCAGACTGTGTTGACTTTGGCTGAATTCTCCTACAATCTGCACGGGGTACAGCACGGCCGTGCTCAAGCCGTGTTGAGCTTGATGAGATTTCTTCTAAGTCCTTTAGCCTCTAAAATTATTCCAAAACATCTCTTCTTGCTTCAGGACTTTGATATCTGCATGACAAACTAAGAATACCTCAAATAGCACCGTACTTGTAGAATTGAAGCTAAAATATTCAATAATGATGAGGGGAAAGCATGCAATATATATATATGAAATGCACTCATCAGTCACACGGCCGTCTCACCTCCAAATGCCCGCTGAGCCAAACACACCCTTGTATAAGATTCCACCAACTTCGTCACTTGGAATTTAGGGGAGTATTGTTTTTATTTTGCACACCCTCACATGTTTTATGTTCAGAATTCATAATCTTATTGTGCTTACAGGTGTACATTGGGGACAATGTACATCTTAAGTATGGGGGAGGGATCACTTTATACACTATTTTTGTTTTTGTTCTGATCATAAATGCTCATGCAACCTATGAAGGTTCACTTTAGGGTTAAGAGTTTGATTCAAAACTATAGGAGAGCTTTGAACACTACATTTCGTCATGCTCTAGTTGTCATCCAATTTTTTGAGAAATTTTGGTCCGATTGCCATTTATGCACTCTACTCACTCATTAGACCTATAGATGCTCTAGTTTAATGTTTTGAGGCTTGTTAGTAGTTGTTTTATTTGAAAACTAAAAAAGAAAAAGAAAAAATAACAATAATAACTTACCAATTGTGAATGCTTTCGTGTATATAGAGGGTGAAAACAGCTACACCTTTGATTGTATGCAGCTACTCTCATAAGTCGGATACTAGTTATGCCTTATTGAGAGAAAGAGGTATGACAAGGATATGTGAAAGCTACCACCCTCGGTAGAAAGAGCTACCATTTCTAAAGTGTGAAAGCCACTCGGGAGGCCACCTGAGAAAGGGCTACCTTGGAGGTTGTGTGCAGCTACTACCCTTCTTTTTGCTATTATATGAGTCTCGAGCGATAAAAATTGTAAGTAGTGAACATAGAGTCGAATTGAGATGATTTTTTCCACACACACACGCTTTTGGATTTCTTTTTCTTTCTTGGATTGGATTATTTTATGGACCATTTGGTGTTAAATAGATTTCTCCTTAGTCTTAGAATCATATCCTTCTGCTCTCTAGTGAACCCGAGGCCAAGCACTTTTACTATCTTCACCCGAGGCTAAGAACTTTTCCTATCTTCACTTGTAATGAATGTTTAGTTTGCATGAGGACAATGAAAAGCTTAAGTGTGGGGGAGTTTTGATAAGTGCTTGTTTGTATATATTTTATAATATCAGGTTTACATGCGTTGAGCATCATTTTTATCGGAGTTCTTTCATTGACAAGGTGTGTTTTGTGTTCTTTTATGCAAACGGGGCTTTGGAGATATGAAGTACAAGAAGAACCAAAGGTAGGGTGTGATGACATATTTCAAGGCCACAATTAGAAGCTGTGTTCATATGCATGGTGGTGTTACCAACTTTCGGCGGAGTCGAAGTCATTATACAAACCGATAGGGCACAAAGGCAATAGTACGTCCATGTCTCGGTTTCGGTACCTAAGTGGAAGACGGTTCTTGAAGATTTCAAAGGATATAAAACTACGCACCTTACCACACGAGCGTGTGCCCCGACCGTGTGGACTCAAATGAAAATTTCGGGGGAAAATAACTCGTAGCATTTAATGTAACAAAAAGTACTGTACCAACCCATCATGTTGGTACCAGCCTTAGTTTGTTAAGGGCTACTTTCAATGGGCCTTTAAGAACTTTTGATTCTTATGACAACATCTTGACATGTAGACTAGACCAGGAGACATGATATAGGATGTAAATAGAAATAAGTCAAAAGACAGTATTCCGCTGCTCTCATTGGCTAAGTAACTCGGGTACAGGCTCCTAACCGAGTGCACCTTAAGCAATTGGCTAATGAAGCATGAATGTGTTTATGTAGATATGTAATAAATCGAGTATATGGGTGTTCTGGTGCCTAAACAAGCATGTGCACCCAGATCGAAAGATAATGTACAGTCTACGTTAGTCTTAAATAAAAAAAAAACTTGATGAGCGTCCCGCAAGTGTACGGGGTCGTCAAGTAATACCCTGTGTGTGACACAGGGGTCATATTCCTCGGGGCCAAGGATCTACCCTTACTTCCTATTCACTTATTGTCTAACCAAATATCTCGAAGTTGGGTGCTAAGATCTACTAATTGATTTTAAGAAAATCTAAACTGAATGACGAACTACAGGCGAAATGGGTGGAGAATCACAAAGGGGAAAAACGGTCACGGACGCGGATCCCCCTGGGACTACTGAAGCTAGACAGATGCTAGGGTTAAAATTGCAATTGTGGTTTGGGCCAAGAGACTCCTAAATTAGGTTATCCCCGAATCCTTAGGGGATTAACCCCTAATCCCATACATGTATTGCACAGATTCTCTTCTGACGAAATCCCCCTATGATTGCACTATGACTAATGAAATCTCTGATTAGGGTCAAACTCAGTACTTAGATTTGAACCTAATGGTTGGAAGGGTACCAAATACCCGAATCCCTCGGCGTATAGGTACATGTATCCCTTTCAAACTATGTGAGTCTAATACAAGGGTGTATCCCACGCTCCAAGTACAATCTAGGAATTGAACTACAGAGTTCTCATGTAATTCAAGGCAATCAGGCACACATAGCACCATTCGAACATCGATTCCAAGCACTAGAGAATGAGGTGCAGTCTCTTCGACAAGGGCAACAACAAATACTTGATATCTAGCATCAAATGTTGAGAGACATGGGCGAAGTTTTAGCTTATATACGGGGATCCTCCTCTTCCGTTTGCACTTCTTCTGCCGCCACCACATCCAGGGGCTCCGACCGAGCCTACAACCGGCAAAGATCCACTTTGAGGATTGGGCACATGGGATTTTGTTTTTATTTTTTTTCGTATTATTTCCTTGAGTGTTTTTTTTTTTTGATCTTCTTTATTTCTTAAGTGTTTTATTTTGTAGCTGTACTTTTCCCTCTCGTTATGAATGGTGAGTTTGATCTACTTTTTAGATCTTTGCAGGTGCTAGTAATGAGTACTCTCCCACCACTCTTCTAGTTTCTTGCCCCGCATCACTACCAGTCTTCATCTAATAACTGGGGAAGTTGTTCTTATACCCTACCCTTCTAGTTTTATCTTCCTTATTCTTTATGCGCTGCTAATCATGTGCAATGGGGACAATGCACAACTCTAGGCGTGGGGATGGGGTATCTATACATCTGCATGCATAATTCACCTGTGATAGCTATGATTTGTTGTAAAAATTTTCTAGCTTAAAGAACGATAGAATTGAGTTGTACCTTATTCATATGCTTGATTGAAGGTCCTATCTTATCTCTAGTGTAGACCACGTACTGTATCACTGAACTTTCACCTCGTACACTCCGACTAAAACATCACATTGATACTAGTCTTAGTATGTTAAGGGCTACTTTTAATGGGCCATTAAGAACTTTTGATTCTTGTGAACCCTAGCATTGGTGGTGTTATGATGATAAGTGCTTGATTATATATATTTTATAATATCAGTTTACATGCATTGAGCATCACTTTTATAAGTTTTTAGCATTAACAAGGTGTGTTTTGTGTTCTTTTGTGCAAACAGGGCTTTGGAGACATGACGTACAGGAAGAAGCAAAGATATGGTGTGATGACACGTTTCAAGGCCACAATTAGAAGCTGTGTTCATATGCATGGGGGTGTTGCCAACTTTCGGAGGAGTATAAGTCATTACACAAACCGAAATGGCACAAAGGCAGTAGTACGTCCATGTCCCAGCTTTCGTACAAAGCAGAAGAAGGTTCTTGAGGATTTCAAGGCGTGAGCAGTTCTCGTAGCGTAATTGTATCAAAAGTACTGCACACGCCCGTGTGGAATTTCCACACGGGCGTGTGGCTACAGTACATAGGCGTGTGGATGCCCGTGTGGATGCCCGCGTAAAGCCCCGAATTCAAATTATAAAAGCCGCCTTGTGATAATTTTTAGGGTTCTTTTCGGCTACTTTCGAGAGACAAGGCGGCTAGGGCTTGGGAGGAGTTCTTTCCGGCTTTGGGAAGCTTTCCTCACCAGCTTGGATCGATTCCTCCTCCATCATAGCATTAAGGAAGCCATCGGCGACCTAGCTTCGGAGTGGATTCAATCCAAACGTGGAAACTACCCATCAAGACCATCATCACGAATTTAGGGGGGTTATTCTTTATGTCTTTGGAACTATATTCTCAATTTATTATTTGTTTTGTGACTCGCTCCATGGAGAGCTAAACCCCTAGAGGGTATTCGGACATGTGAACCCTAGGATTCTTATTTTCATTAGATTTACATTGTGTTTCTATTCGAATTCATCAGTTTGAGTTTCACCCTTGAGTTCTTAATACTTGCTTGTGCTTTTGATTTCATCATTAATTACCTTGCATGTTTTATTCAATCTAGTGAAGAGAGAGATCACCGCTAGGTTTAGAATTACCAAGAGTAAAGAGGGTTGAGAGGGTGAGCCGTGAGATAGCGGAGTGTCCCCTTTCCCTTCTGATAGATATTTCCTATCTCCATATTTCCTAAGTGTCAAGCAACCATATGTGGTGTGAGGTGTGGAGAGAATTTTTCGCCGGGACCTCGTAGGGGGTTAGGGATCTTTCACCTGGAGGCGTCGAGAGAATTCTCCTCGGAATTGGTTATATCTTTGAGATCCCTAGAGTTTTAAGCAGTCATATGTGGTGAGGCGTCGAGAGAATTCTCCGCCGGGACCTCGTAGGGGACTAGTTATCGGTAACCTGGAGGCAGGGGCCGTTATACCTTACGATACCCACGACTCATTGTTTTCGTTTAGAAACACTTGTAATCTACATCCAAGACCCGAATCCTAGGGGGAGCATTGTCCGGATACCTCACTTTTATTGTTTGAGAACTCTTTTTCTTTTCATTCCCTGCGCACTTGTAGTGACACTCTTAGTTTTGCCCATTAGATCATCACACACTACACAACACTCATCAGGCTAGATAACAAAAGATGGGCTATTACTAGTACTTCTGTTCCCGATGGTTCGACAACCCGACCCTTTGGGTCCACTTTTATTACTTGACGACCCGTGCACTTGCGGTAACGCAAGGGGTTGACACACATCACCCTGTTGCGTTCTTGCGGAGACGCATCAGTATTACTTAACGACCAAATCATTCCAGGCGGAGAATTCTCTCGACGCCTCTATGTGAAAGATCCCTAACCCCCTACGAGGTCCGGCGGAGAATTCTCTCGACGCCTCACACCACATATGGTTGCTTGACACTTAGGAAATATGGAGATAGGAAATATCTATCGGAAAGGAAAGGGGACACTCCGCTAACTCACGGCTCACCCTTTCAACACTCTTTACTCTTGGTAATTCTAAACCTAGCGGTGATCTCTCTCTTCACTAGATTGAATAAAACATGCAAGGCAATTAATGATGAAATCAAAAGCACAAGCAAGCATTAAGAACGCAAGAGTAAAACTCAAACTGATGAATTCGAATAGAAACACAATGTAAATCTAATGAAAATAAGAATCCTAGGGTTCACATGTCCAAATACCCTCTAGGGGTTTAGCTCTCCATGGAGCGAGTCACAAAACAAATAATAAATTGAGAATAAAGTTCCAAAGACATAAAGAATAACCCCCCTAAATCCGTGATGATGGTCTTTGACACACCCTTGCGTGTGTGTTCCGCAAGTGCACGGGTGTCGAAGTAATAAAGTACCCAACGGGTGGGTAGTCGAATCCACAGAGAGTAGACGATAGAAACAAAAACACTTCGCTAGGTAGCCAAAGAAAACTGATTTTTGTTGAGATTAAAAAGTGATTTAAAACAGAAATTAAGAACTGAAAGTTAAAGCTAGAGTGTAGGAAAAGACCGAGATAAGAAAGGGGTACTCGGACACTGCTCCCCCTAGGTTCCTTGTTTCAAGTGCAAGACTTCAAATACTTTTACTCAATAGAGATTTCAAGAGTCGTGGAATCCAAAGATACAAGGTCCCAAATCTAAGGTCAGCCCTAACTAGTCCCCTACGAGGTCCCGGCGGAGAGAAGACTCTCGACACCTCACACCACGTATGACTGCGCTACGCTCTAGGGATTCCAAACGGTAAACCCTATTCCCAACTATAGATAAATCCCTTTGGTCCAGGCGAAAGATCCCTAATCACAAATAAGTCCCGACGGAAAGGCCTCTCTCAACGCCTAACTCTCTTTGAGATCGAAAGTAATACTTGTAATAAGAAGGTAGGGAAAACCACACCGGAGGGGAAAGGGGACGTGTCGCTACCTCTCAACTCACCCTCTCGACCCTCTTCAAACTTGGTTAATCTAATCCTAATGGTGATGGTCACTCGTCAAAAGGATGATTGGATTAGCCCTCAACCCTAGTGTCACTCTAAGGGAGAAACAATTAAGCACACAAGATTGAAACTCAAATTTAAACTCAAATTGAATAAAAGCATTAAAGTCAATGAAACATAGAAAACCTAGGGTTTACAAGTCCAAGTACCCGCTAGGGGTTTAGCCCTCCATGGAGCAATACAAGTTCATCAAAATAAATGAAGATAAGTGCAAGAAATCCATAAAGAAAACCCCCTTAAGCTTCGTGTTGATGGCCTATGAGGGCTGTTTCTTCTTCTCCACGGATCCTTCCTCCAAGCCTAGGGCACACCTTGCCGAATCGAAGTCGTCGAAGGCTCCCCCAATAGCTCTCATTGGAAGAAATCGGTGTTGAAATCGGTGAAGAAATGCCCCCAAAACGCAGCAAAAACCCTCTCAAACCCTAGCCGAACCTCTCCCCAAAGTTAGGAAAAAGTCCCCCTTAAAACGCTTCAGAACGGCCTTTAAAATTGCAAAGATCGAGGATCCACACGGCCATGTGGAAAATCCACACGGCCTTGTGGAAATTCCACACGGCCGTGTGGAAATTCCACATGCCCATGTGGAAATTCATCCTCTATAAAACTGCATCAATAGGTCCCCGATTTCGCCCGTTTTTTCTTCTGAAGCCACACGAACGGACACACGATCGCGTGGTAGGTCATGAGGCATTTCTTGATGTTGAAAAACCCTTGGAGAGCTTTTGAAATCTTCGATCAAATCAGAACGAGTGAGCATGACTGCCTTTCTGTCCTTCTACAAAAATTGTCTCGAAACCTTTAGAAGTTGGCACATACTCTCTTGTTTGACCCGATTTGCATCTTGAACTTTGTGTTTGCACAAAAGAACTCCAGTCGGTACCATCATGACCTATTTTTGCTTTTCTTTGCATAAATCTTCTTCACAACCCTGATTGCATGAAAGAACACAAAAACACACGAAATGAGAAATATAAACTGAAAAATGTGATGCTCATGCATGGAAAACATCTCAAATAATATGTACATGCAAGCACTTATCAAACTCCCCCACACTTAAGCTTTTGCTTGTCCTCAAGCAAAATTTATACAATGAAAACCACAAGTAAAGTGATATAAGTGCTTAGCCTTAAGTTCACCAAAAAGTATGTAAGGAGAGCATTCTTAAACAAAGGAACAATTTGCAACATAGAAGGATAAAAACCAATGCTCTAGCAAAAACTCGGAGCACAAAGAAAATAGAATCTGACTGCGTGTGTGTGTGTAATGCATACTCATGCCAACCCTAAATTTACTCTTAAAAGTTCTTATTGAAAAGGATTTATTTGAGGACAAAGAATAGGCAGTAGCTGCACACAACCTCGAAGGTAGCCATTTCCCAAGATGCCTCCTGGGCGGCTTTCACGCTTTGAGGTGGTAGCTCTTTCCACCTAGGAGTGTTAGCTTTCACACGGCCTATTAGATAGCTCTTTCTCTCATTAGGGCATAGCTAGTATCCGACTTATGAGAGTAGCTGCATACAACATAGGTGGTAGCTCTTTCCACTCCGAAAACAAGTAAACAAACAAGGCATTCTTCCTTTGTTTTCTTCTTTTTTTTTCTTTTTTTTTTCAAAATAAAGAAAACTAAGGTCCTTTTGGCACTGAACTAGAGTTATCAGGGTTAACAGAGCAAGAAAGGTGTAAGTAATGCAATCAGACAAAAAATTTCTATGTTTTTCGAGTAAACTAGAGCGTGAGTACAAACGATGTTTAAAATTCTAATAAATTCAAGACTGCAATCTTTGTCTTTTAAGGTGAACTATCATTGGCTAGATAAGCATATGAGTGATGAGCATACATACATAGAGAACGTGTGCAACGTGAACTCCCCCCCACACTTAAGATGTACAATGCCCTCATTGTACTCATGCAAGCATACAAAAACAGAATATAAATAAAACATGAAGGCGTGGGGATTAAAAACGACACGCCCCTTGGCTCCGAATGTAGAATTTGAGTGGAGTTGCAAACGGGGGGAAGTGAAGCTGCGACGGGTTGTGAAGCTCACACGGCCATGTGGAGAATCCTCATGGCCGTGCCTATAACTATTCCTCAACACAGGACTGACATGACCATCTGCACATCACAAAAGGGGTTCAGTAAAGCTTAACACAAAAGATAAACAACGAGAGTTTATAAGCATGACGTACACGCTTAAACTCGAAACAAACAAACTACAACTGAAAGCAGTAAGATAGAGCTCAGAAGGTAAACCCTTTCTAAGTAATAGAGATAAAGCGACAAGAAAATAAACTAGCACAAGAAAAAGAAACAACTAAAAGAAAGACGCCTCAAGCGTCATCATCTCGTGGTGCTCGGGGTGCGGGAGACATGGTAGAGTCGGTGTCTCTCGCCACCATCTCGTCCGCCAACTCTTCCACTTGTTCATGGTCAATCGCGGCCAACGCTTGCGAGTCAAGGGTCCGTATCTTGCCGAACTTGAGCCTTGAGAGATGCTCAAGTTCAATTTGATGTTTGGGTATGGGGAACTTCAACTGCTTAGGCGAGGCCTCACGAGGCCCACATGGACGCTTATGTGCACGTTTTCTTGTCCTTGGAGCCATTTCTGTGTAAAAGAGAGGCAAACGGGTCATTTCGGGGTCAAAAACTAAGTGCCAGGGATCCACATGGCCGTGTGGAATTTCCACACGGCCGTGTGGACCCTCTGGATGAGAAAAACTCCCCTTTATGATCCACACGGCCGTGTGGAATATCCACATGGCCGTGTGGATCTTCGGCCATGGCTATACGGCCATGGTGGATCCACTTTGACGCGTGCAAAGTTGCCATATTTCCACCATTGGTGTTTATAGCATAAAAGCAAGTATCTCCCATGAAAATAACATGCTAAAACACAAGAATCATCACCCAAATCCAAGAAAGAAAATTCATGGATTTGCATTTAGAAACGACTATGATGCACTACACCAAAGATGAAACAACAAAAAACTAAAACTAAACAAAAACTACAATGCAGAAATTAAAACTAACTAAAACAAGTGCAAAGAATTTAAAAACTTGGGTTGCCTCCCAAGAAGCGCTTGTTTTACGTCACTAGCTTGACGTACCTGTTCTTCAACTCAAGGGGGATCATAAGGCGAAAATTCTCTCGTTACCCGCAACCTTCAAGCATGATGAACAAAAATTCTTCAAGTTAGAGGGCGAGTAATAGGAGTTGTTACCAACTGAAGGTGTATCGCTCTTAGACTTTGACTGTTCATTCGTAGAATTATTCGGTTGTTTCTTGTGGCGATGTCTCACTCTCTTCAACTTTTTGACAAACTTATTGACTATGCCTGGGGAAGGTTCTTCCTTATCCACTAGATCAAATGGTGACACCTCAGCAACGTCCATCTCTTGCTCTAGCAATTCAGCTAATGGGTCTGGACATAGTGATTCCTGTACATAATCATCAATTAACTCATCAGTGGTGTCAAGAAAATATAACGCATCATCAAAATCAAGAGAATGTCGCATGGCTTCTTGCAAGGCGGTAGGTCACTTTCTCGTCTCCAATCCTCAATGTCATCTCTCCGCCCTCCATGTCAATAAGTGCCTTGGAAGTGCGCAGGAACGGCCTCCCAAGTATCAGTGGTACGTCGACATCCTCATCCACATCAAGAACCACAAAATCTACAGGGAAGATATACTTGTCAACCTTAACAAGTATATCTTCAATAATGCCCCTCGGATGTCTAATTGAACGGTCAGCTAATTGAAGCGTCATCCGAGTCGGTCTTAGTTCCCCCAAACCCAACTTTTCGAAGAAAGTGTAAGGCATCACATTAATACTAGCCCCTGAGTCTGCCAATGCCTTTTCTTCACCTAAATTTCCAATATTGCACGGGATGATGAAACTCCCGGGATCCTTCTTCTTGTTCGGCATGTTCTTCTGCAATATTGCTGAACATGATGCATCTAAGATCACCGCTGCACTCTCCTCCAGCTTCCTCTTATTGCTCAAGAGGTCCTTCAAGAACTTCGCATAGCGAGGCATTTGTGATAATGCCTCCACGAATGGAATGTTGATGTGCAGCTGCTTGAATAAGCCCAAAAATTTCTGGTATTGCTCCTCATTGTGGTCATTCTTCAGCCTTGAAGGATAGGGGATCGTTGGTTTGTAAGGTGTGGGAACCCCCTCCTTCTCCTTACTCTTCTCCTCAATCTCTTTCTCCTGGGGCGAACCATGTGCAACCTTCTCAGCTGGAAGTTTACTCTCAATGTCGCGACCACTCCTCAAAGTGATTGCTTTTAGCTGCTCTCTTACACTTGTCTCTGTATTGCTAGGAAAGCTTCTTTGAGGTCTCTCTGATAACGACTTCGCAATTTGTCCAACCTGATTCTCTAGATTATGCAAGGACGCAGTATGGTTGCGAAGTATAGTCTCTACACCCTGAAAGCGTGTGTCAGATGACTGGATGAATCTAGTCAGTGCTTTTTCTAGATCTGTGATCCGATTCTCTAGACTTGAAACTCGATTCTCCAAGTTTGGAAGCTGTGGTTGCTGAAATCCTTGTGGTGCAATGATAAGTGCTTGATTATATATATTTTATAATATCAGTTTATATGCATTGAGCATCACTTCTATCAGATTTTAGCATTAACAAGGTGTGTTTTGTGTTCTTTTGTGCAAACAGGGCTTTGGAGACATGACATACAGGAAGAAGCAAAGATAGGGTGTGATGACACGTTTCAAGACCACAATCAGAAGCTGTGTTCATATGCATGGGGGTGTTGCCAACTTTCGGAGGAGTACAAGTCATTTCACAAACCGAAAGGGCACAAAGGCAGTAGTACGCCCATGTCCCAGCTTCCGTACAAAGCAGAAGAAAGTTCTTGAGGATTTCAAAGTATAGAAAGCCACACACCCTACCACACGAGCGTGTGCTCGACCGTGTGGACTCCAAGGAAGACTTCGGGAAAAAATCACTGTAGCATCTACTGTAGCGAAGCACTGTAGCAATTTACTGTAGCAGTACTGTAGTAGAGTGCTTCACACGCCCGTGTGGAATTTCCACACGGGCGTGTGGATGGCCGTGTGGATGCCCGCGTAAAGCCCGAATTCAAATTATAAAAGCCGCCTTGTGATAATTTTAGGGATCTTTTTGGCCACTTTCGAGAGACAAGGCGGCTAGGGCTTGGAAGGAGTTCTTTGCGGCTTTGGGAAGCTTTCCTCACCAACTTGGATCGATTCCTCCTCCGTCATAGCATCAAGGAAGCCATCGGCGACCTAGCTTCGGAGTGGATTCAATCCAGACGTGGAAACTACCCATCAAGGCCATCATCACGGATTTAAGGGGGTTATTCTTTATGTCTTTGGAACTTATTTCTGAATTTATTATTTGTTTTGTGACTCGCTCCATGGAGAGCTAAACCCCTAGAGGGTATTCGGACATGTAAACCCTAGGATTCTTATTTTCATTAGATTTACATTGTGTTTCTATTCGAATCTATCAGTTTGAGTTTTACTCTTGAGTTCTTAATGCTTGTTTGTGCTTTTGATTTCATTATTAATTGCCTTGCATGTTTTATTCAATCTAGTGACGAGAGAGATCACCGCTAGGTTTAGAATTACCAAGAGTAAAGAGGGTTGAGAGGGTGAGCCGTGAGATAGCGGAGTGTCCCCTTTCCCTTCCGACAGATATTTCCTATCTCCATATTCCCTAAGTGTCAAGCAACCATATGTGGTGTGAGGCGTCGAGAGAATTCTCCGCCGGGACCTCGTAGGGGGTTAGGGATCTTCCACCTGGAGGCAGGGTTAGATCTACTTTTAGGAATTGGTCATATCTTTGGGATCCCTAGAGTTTTAAGCAGTCATATGTGGTGTGAGGCGTCGAGAGAATTCTCCGCCGGGACCTCGTAGGGGACTAGTTATCGGTGACCTGGAGGCAGGGGCCGTTATACCTTTGGATACCCACGACTCATTGTCTTCGTTTAGAAACACTTGTAATCTACATCCAACACCCGAATCCTAGGGGGAGCATTGTCCGGATACCTCACTTTTATTGATTGAGAACTCTTTTCCTTTTTTATTTCCTGCGCACTTGTGGTGACACTCTTAGTGTTGGCCATTAGATCATCACATACTACACTCATTAGGCTAGATAACAAAAGAGGGGCTATTACTAGTACTTCTGTTCCCTGTGGTTCGACAACCCGACCCTTTGGGTCCACTTTTATTACTTGACGACCCGTGCACTTGCGGTAACGCAAGGGGTTGACACACATCACCCTGTTGTGTTGTTGCGGAGACGCATCAAGTTTTTGGCCCCGTTGCCGGGGAACAGGATATTAGGAACGCTAGTATTTTGTTACTTTAGCCATTCATTTATTTTTACTATTTTTCTATTCCATCTTCTCTACTTTCATTGTTCTCATTTTCTTTTGTTTATTTGATTGCAGTTCCGGCTTATGACCAGAGGGAACCCATCGACATTAGTTGAAGGAGACCCTGAAATTGAGCGAAGACTTCACAAGAGAAGCAAGGAGCCTGAAGTTGTTCAAGAACAGCGAGTTGAAGTTGAAGCTGAAGGATCTGCGACCATGGCAGACCACGAAGATGAACCAAGGACACTTGCTGATTTTGCTAGACCTTCAGCCCAAGGAACACAGTCGAGCATTGTTAGACCGCCCATCGCGGCTAACAATTTTGAGCTGAAGCCGGCATTCATCCAGATGGTTCAGCAGTCCGCGCAGTTTAATGGGCTGCCTGATGAAGACCCCAATGCCCATATTGAAAACTTTTTGGAGGTTTGTGATATGCTCAAGATCAACGGGGTCTCGGATGATGCGATTCGATTGAGGACCTTCCCATTCTCATTGAAGGGACGAGCCAAACAATGGCTCCAATCATTGCCAAGAGCGTCCATCACCACCTGGGACGAGATGGTGGAAGCCTTTCTTGCACGATATTTCCCTCCCGTTAAATCAGCGAAGCTCCGCAATGAGATCTCTTCCTTTTTTCAGAATGAGTTGGAGTCTCTATTCGAGACATGGGAAAGGTTCAAGAACCTTCTGCGGCGATGTCCCCAACACGGATTCCCGCATTGGATGATTATACACACGTTCTATAATGGACTGAATCCAAGCACTAGGCAACTCCTAGATGCGGCCGCAGGTGGGACTATGGGTAACAAGACCCCAGAAGATGCAAGGCAGCTCATTGAGGACATGGCTCTCAACAGTTGCCAATGGAGCTCAAGGGAGAAGAAAAATGTTGCAGGAATACATGATGTTGATGCCATTACATCACTAGCAGCCCAAGTTGAAGCACTAAGCAAGAAGCTAGACACCCTCACAACTTCAAGAGTAGCTGAAGTTAGCTCTTGCGATAGTTGCGGAGGCGAGCATAACTCTTCAGATTGTCCTATCTCAGTGGGGGCATCGGCACCAATGGAGCAAGTGGATTTTGTTGGAAATCCAGTTAGGGGGCAAGGGAACCCTTATTCAAGTACCTACAATCAGGGATGGAGGAACCATTCAAACTTCTCATGGAGCAACCAGGGACAACAGAAGCCAGCAGCCCCACGAGGATCTCAGCCACAACCATCTATTCCAGAGATAGTTTCTTCGTTGGAAAAGGTATTATCTAAATTTATTCAATCTACTAATACCAGGTTTCAAAATGTAGAGGCAACACTCCGCAACCACACAGCCTCTCTGCATAATTTGGAGACCCAGGTGGGCCAAATCGCGAAGTCATTGGCGAAGAAACCACAAATTGAAACAAATCCTAGAGAACATGTGAAGGCGATCACATTGAGAAGTGGTCGAAAGTTAGAGAGTAGACTCCCTGCTGAGAAGGCTGCCAAGAAGCAAGAGGATATGGTACAAGACAAAGAGAAGGGGGTGGCTGCAGCACCTCCGGCATTCACACCTAGAATTCCTTACCCAACACGCTTGAAGAAAGACCAAACCGACGAACAGAATAAGAGGTTCCTGGATATGTTCAAGCAGCTGCACATCAATATCCCGTTTATTGAGGCATTATCACAAATGCCCCGGTACGCGAAGTTTCTAAAGGACCTCTTAACCAATAAGAGGAAAATGGAGGAGAGTGCAGCTGTCGTCTTAGATGGAACTTGCTCAGCTATCCTTCAGAAAAATCTGCCGAGCAAGATGAAAGATCCAGGAAGCTTCATAATTCCTTGTATAATCGGAGGTTTGGGTGAAGAGAAGGCACTAGCTGATTCGGGGGCAAGCATCAATGTGATGCCGTACAAATTCTTCCAAAAGTTGGGGCTAGGAGAGCCAAGGCCAACCCGAATGACATTACAGCTAGCAGATCGTTCAGTTCGGCATCCAAGAGGTATAATTGAAGATGTTTTAATTAAAGTTGACAAGTATATTTTTCCTGTAGATTTTGTAGTGCTCGATGTGGACGAGGATGTTGATGTGCCGCTAATTCTTGGGAGGCCATTCTTGTGCACTTCCAAGGCACTCATAGACATGGATGGAGGTGAGATGACTCTGCGCATTGGAGATGAAAAGATCACTTATCGTCTCGCCGAAGCCATGAAGCATCCTCTTGATTTTGATGATACTTGTTACTGTTTGGATGTTACTGACGAACTTGTTGACGAGTATATGCAGGAGTTTCTACACCCCGATCCATATGAGGGGTGGCCCGAATCAGAAGAAGTGGAAATGAGCCCACAAGAGGTTCTGCTAGTCAAAGAGCAACCAGCTCCGGGGATTCTGAAAAGAATCTTCCGTCGAATGACAAGGCCAAGGTGTCGCCGAAAGAAACACCTCAAACACGTAGAGGATGCGTGCACACTGGTAGAGGGTGGCAATTTTCAATCCGGTAACAAGTTCTATCAATTTTCTCTACCTATTCAAAAATTTTGCTCCCGATGCCAGGTAATTGCAGCAACTGAGATGTCCCACCTTCACAAACCCCCATGAAGATTAGGTACGTCGAGCCAATGACGTTAAACAAGCGCTTCTTGGGAGGCAACCCAAGTAATTTCATTAAATTCTAGTTAGGTTTTCAATTCTGCTGAAATAATTAGCATGAGTAGATGTCGATTTTTTTTAATTCTGTTGGTGTTGAGTTTTTCTGTCGACTTTTGGTATTTCTTTATGGATAATGTGTGTGGCATGATCTAGTATGCTTTATATGTTTTTAGTTGAGAAATAGGCCTTGGAATGGGAGAAATCAGAAATTTCTGCATATCCACAAGGGCAGGCACATGGGGGTGTGAGTGCCCCTGTGCCTTGCTGAAATTTCAGAAAACTAGCTACCTGAGAGGCACAGGGGCACCCACACGGGCGTGTGGGAGCCCTTGTGGCCTCCCAGAAGGGCCACACGCCCGTGTGGGCACTTCACATGGGCGTGTGGACCATTTCTTGGTGTCCAGAGAGGCACAGGGGCAACCACACGCCCGTGTGGCTCCCCCTGTGACCTCCCCAGCCCACACGGGCACTCACACGCCCGTGTGGGTGCCCTTGTGGGCTTCTGGAGGATGAAAAACCATCCACACGGGCGTGTGGAATTTCCACACGCCCGTGTACAGTAACCACATGGGGGTGTGGATTATCCACATGCCCATGTGGGCTACTCAAGGATGAGAAATAATTTTTCTGTCACTCCAACACTTGCACCCTTTCATCTCCTAACCCCTCCACACCAAAAGACCATCCTTTGGGCTTCCAAAACCATTTCTCCATATATTTAAAGGATTTAAAGAGTTTATCCGATAACCACACGAAGATTTCATTGTTATTTTTGTCGGTAAGCTCTTATCAACACTAGGTCTTGCCATGATCCGTTCTTTTGTTATTTATTCATGAATTGGTGCTTATAGAATGTTTTGCTCCTTAAAAATATTTAACATGCTTTTATTATAAGTTTTTGAGCATTTTTTGTAGCAACGTTGGCCGGACCATACAAATTGAGCAACACTACATCAAAGGCCATCGAGCGAGCACCACCATCAACACCAACAACACCAACAGATGTTTCCTGACGCATGAGGCGTCCTTGAGTCATTTTATTTTATCTTCTGTATTTTTATTTTCTGTAGTTTTATTTTCAGCATGCTAGTTGAGACTCTGTCTTTTATTTCTGTCATTTTTATTTTGTGGTTCTAGTTGTTTTTCGTTGTTTTATTTTCTAATCTTGTTGAGCTTCATTGAACCCCCTGAATCCGCAGATAGTCTTGAGAGTCTTGGGAAATGGAAATCAAGTTATGCACATGGCCGTGTGACTAGGTCACACGGCCGTTTCACCTCCAAATGCCCGTTGAGCCAAACACACCCTTGTACGAGATTCCACCAACTATTTCACTTGGAATTCATGGGAGTATTATTTTGATTTTTGCACACCCTCACATGCTTTGTTTTCAGAATTTATAATTTTATTGTGCTTGCATGTGTACATTGGGGACAATGTACATCTTAAGTGTGGGGGAGGGATCACTTTATACACCACTTTATTGTCTGTTTTCATTATATATGCTCATGCAACCTATGAAGGTTCACTTTAAGGTTAAGAGTTAGATTCTAGACTATAGGGGAGCTTCGAACACTAGATTTCATCATGCTCTAGTTGTCATCCAATTTTTTGAGAAATGTTTGTCCGATTGCCATTTATGCACTCTACTCACTCATTAGACCTATAGAAGCTCTAGTTTAATGTTTTGAGACTTGTTAGTAGTTGTTTTATTCGAAAAAAAAAAAAAAAAAAAAAGAAGAAAAAGAAAAGAAAAAAAATATAGATATTTATATAGCTTAGCAATTGTGAATTATTTCGTGTATATAGGGGGTGAAAAGAGCTACTACCTTTGATTGTATGCAGCTACTCTCATAAGTCGGATACTAGTTATGCCCTAATGAGAGAAAGAGCTATCACAAGGGATATGTGAAAGCTAGCACCCTCGGTAGAAAGAGCTACCATCTCTAAAGTGTGAAAGCCACTCGGGAGGCCGCCTGAGAAAGGGCTACCTTGGAGATTGTGTGCAGCTACTACCATTCTTTTTGCTATTATATGAGTCTCGAGCAATAAAAACTGTAAGTAGTGGACATAGAGTCGAATTGAGATGAGTTTTTCCCACACACACACGCTTTCGGATTTCTTTTTCTTTCTTGTCATTGGATTGTTTTCTAGAGCATTGACTGAGCTATTTGGTGTTAAATAGTTTTTCCCTTTTGTTATAGAATCATACTCTCATACTTTCTAGTGAACCTGAGGCCTAGCACTTATCCTTTCTTTCCTTGTAATGAATGTTTAGTTTGCTTGAGGAAAAGCAAAAGCTTAAGTGTGGGGGAGTTTGATAAGTGCTTGATTATATATATTTTATAATATCAGTTTATATGCATTGAGCATCACTTCTATCAGATTTTAGCATTAACAAGGTGTGTTTTGTGTTCTTTTGTGCAAACAGGGCTTTGGAGACATGACATACAGGAAGAAGCAAAGATAGGGTGTGATGACACGTTTCAAGACCACAATCAGAAGCTGTGTTCATATGCATGGGGGTGTTGCCAACTTTCGGAGGAGTACAAGTCATTTCACAAACCGAAAGGGCACAAAGGCAGTAGTACGCCCATGTCCCAGCTTCCGTACAAAGCAGAAGAAAGTTCTTGAGGATTTCAAAGTATAGAAAGCCACACACCCTACCACACGAGCGTGTGCTCGACCGTGTGGACTCCAAGGAAGACTTCGGGAAAAATCACTGTAGCATCTACTGTAGCGAAACACTGTAGCAATTTACTGTAGCAGTACTGTAGTAGAGTGCTTCACACGCCCGTGTGGAATTTCCACACGGGCGTGTGGATGGCCGTGTGGATGCCCGCGTAAAGCCCCGAATTCAAATTATAAAAGCCGCCTTGTGATAATTTTAGGGATCTTTTTGGCCACTTTCGAGAGACAAGGCGGCTAGGGCTTGGAAGGAGTTCTTTGCGGCTTTGGGAAGCTTTCCTCACCAACTTGGATCGATTCCTCCTCCGTCATAGCATCAAGGAAGCCATCGGCGACCTAGCTTCGGAGTGGATTCAATCCAGACGTGGAAACTACCCATCAAGGCCATCATCACGGATTTAAGGGGGTTATTCTTTATGTCTTTGGAACTTATTTCTGAATTTATTATTTGTTTTGTGACTCGCTCCATGGAGAGCTAAACCCCTAGAGGGTATTCGGACATGTAAACCCTAGGATTCTTATTTTCATTAGATTTACATTGTGTTTCTATTCGAATCTATCAGTTTGAGTTTTACTCTTGAGTTCTTAATGCTTGTTTGTGCTTTTGATTTCATTATTAATTGCCTTGCATGTTTTATTCAATCTAGTGACGAGAGAGATCACCACTAGGTTTAGAATTACCAAGAGTAAAGAGGGTTGAGAGGGTGAGCCGTGAGATAGCGGAGTGTCCCCTTTCCCTTCCGACAGATATTTCCTATCTCCATATTCCCTAAGTGTCAAGCAACCATATGTGGTGTGAGGCGTCGAGAGAATTCTCCGCCGGGACCTCGTAGGGGGTTAGGGATCTTCCACCTGGAGGCAGGGTTAGATCTACTTTTAGGAATTGGTCATATCTTTGGGATCCCTAGAGTTTTAAGCAGTCATATGTGGTGTGAGGCGTCGAGAGACTTCTCCGCCGGGACCTCGTAGGGGACTAGTTATCGGTGACCTGCAGGCAGGGGCCGTTATACCTTTGGATACCCACGACTCATTGTCTTCGTTTAGAAACACTTGTAATCTACATCCAACACCCGAATCCTAGGGGGAGCATTGTCCGGATACCTCACTTTTATTGATTGAGAACTCTTTTCCTTTTTTATTTCCTGCGCACTTGTGGTGACACTCTTAGTGTTGGCCATTAGATCATCACATACTACACTCATTAGGCTAGATAACAAAAGAGGGGCTATTACTAGTACTTCTGTTCCCTGTGGTTCGACAACCCGACCCTTTGGGTCCACTTTTATTACTTGACGACCCGTGCACTTGCGGTAACGCAAGGGGTTGACACACATCACCCTGTTGTGTTGTTGCGGAGACGCATCATGCAAGAGGTCTTTCCTGTCCCGGATTACTCAAAGAAAAATTCGGGTGGTTTCGCCACCCTGGATTGAAAGTGCTACTGTAAGGGTTACCTTGTCCTCTTACTGCATTACCCACAAAGTCTACCTGCTCAACAGGGGATGCACCACTCACAGAAATAGGGCAATCAGATGAGGCATGTCCACCTCCACAACCATCACAGTTCATCACTGCTGCCACTCTTGAAGAAGTTAGAGTATCTACCTTCTTGCTCAATGCTTCTACTTGAGCTGCTAAGGAGGTGACAGCATCGATTTCATGAAGACCGGCTACCTTCTTCTTATTACGAGCATTCCATTGATAACTATTCATAGCCATCTCTTCTATGAGTTGCCTGGCAACTTCTGGGGTTTTGCTTCCTAAGGTATCTCCTGCTGCTGCGTCAAGTAACTGTCTTGTGCTCGGGTTCAGCCCATTGTAAAAAGTGTGGATGATCATCCACTCAGGAAACCCATGTTGGGGACATTTCCGCAATAGGTCCTTGAACCTCTCCCATGTCTCAAAGAGAGACTCCAATTCCATTTGCATAAAAGAAGAGATTTCATTCCTAAGCTTCGCAGATTTTCCAGGAGGGAAATATCTAGCAAGAAAGGCCTCAACCATCTCCTCCCACGTAGTAATTGAAGCTCTAGTAAGTGACTGTAACCACTGCTTTGCTCTTCCCTTCAAGGAAAATGGGAAAGCCCTCAGTCGAATAGCATCATCTGTAACCCCACTAATCTTGAGCATGTCGCACACTTCCAAAAAATTCTCAATATGATTATTTGGGTCTTCATCCGCTAACCTATTGAACTGTGCGGACTGTTGTACCATTTGAATAAAACCCGGCTTGAGCTCAAAATTGTGAACTGTAATTGGTGGCCGTACGATGCTGGATTGTGTGCCACGAGGGGTAGGTCTTGCATAGTCCGAGAGTGTCCGCTGTTGCTCATTCTGTTCAGCCATGGTTGCTGACTCCTCAACCTCTATTTCAGCTTGATAATTCTGTTCTTGTTCAGGTTGTTTTCCCCGTCTATGTAATCTCCTCTCAATCTCTGGATCGTCTTCAACTGATGTCGAAGGATGTCTACGGGGCATAACCTGGAGCTGAAATCAATAAAAGAAAACAAAATCAGAACAATGGAAGAACAAGAAGTGTGGAACAGAATATAAAGTGAATGACTAACGAAACAAAGTATAAGTATTCCTAAAACGCCTAACTCCCCGGCAACGGCGCCAAAAATTGACACACCCTTCCGTGTGTGTTCCGCAAGTGCACGGGTGTCGAAGTAATAAAGTACCCAACGGGTGGGTAGTCGAATCCACAGGGAGTAGACGATAGAAACAAAAACACTTCGCTAGGTAGCCAAAGAAAACTGATTTTTGTTGAGATTAAAAAGTGATTTAAAACAGAAATTAAGAACTGAAAGTTAAAGCTAGAGTGTAGGAAAAGACCGAGATAAGAAAGGGGTACTCGGACACTGCTCCCCCTAGGTTCCTTGTTTCAAGTGCAAGACTTCAAATACTTTTACTCAATAGAGATTTCAAGAGTCGTGGAATCCAAAGATACAAGGTCCCAAATCTAAGGTCAGCCTTAACTAGTCCCCTAAGAGGTCCCGGCGGAGAGAAGACTCTCGACACCTCACACCACGTATGACTGTGCTACGCTCTAGGGATTCCAAACGGTAAACCCTATTCCCAACTATAGATAAATCCCTTTGGTCCAGGTGAAAGATCCCTAATCACAAATAAGTCCCGACGGAAAGGCCTCTCTCAACGCCTAACTCTCTTTGAGATCGAAAGTAATACTTGTAATAAGAAGGTAGGGAAAACCACACCGGAGGGGAAAGGGGACGTGTCGCTGCCTCTCAACTCACCCTCTCGACCCTCTTCAAACTTGGTTAATCTAATCCTAATGGTGATGGTCACTCGTCAAAAGGATGATTGGATTAGCCCTCAACCCAAGTGTCACTCTAAGGGAGAAACAATTAAGCACACAAGATTGAAACTCAAATTTAAACTCAAATTGAATAAAACCATTAAAGTCAATGAAACATAGAAAACCTAGGGTTTACAAGTCCAAGTACCCGCTAGGGGTTTAGCCCTCCATGGAGCAATACAAGTTCATCAAAATAAATGAAGATAAGTGCAAGAAATCCATAAAGAAAACCCCCTTAAGCTTCGTGTTGATGGCCTATGAGGGCTGTTTCTTCTTCTCCACGGATCCTTCCTCCAAGCCTAGGGCACACCTTGCCGAATCGAAGTCGTCGAAGGCTCCCCCAATAGCTCTCCTTGGAAGGAATCGGTGTTGAAATCGGTGAAGAAACGCCCCCAAAACGCAGCAAAAACCCTCTCAAACCCTAGCCGAACCTCTCCCCAAAGTTAGGAAAAAGTCCCCCTTAAAACGCTTCAGAACGGCCTTTAAAATGGCAAAGATCGAGGATCCACACGGCCGTGTGGAAATTCCACATGCCCATGTGGAAATTCAGCCTCTATAAAACTGCATCAATAGGTCCCCGATTTCGCCCGTTTTTTCTTCTGAAGCCACACGAACGGACACACGATCGCGTGGTAGGTCATGAGGCATTTCTTGATGTTGAAAAACCCTTGGAGAGCTTTTGAAATCTTCGATCAAATCAGAACGAGCGAGCATGACTGCCTTCGTGTCCTTCTACAAAAATTGTCTCGAAACCTTTAGAAGTTGGCACATACTCTCTTGTTTGACCCGATTTGCATCTTGAACTTTGTGTTTGCACAAAAGAACTCCAGTCGGTACCATTATGACCTATTTTCGCTTTTCTTCGCATAAATCTTCTTCACAACCCTGATTGCATGAAAGAACACAAAAACACACGAAATGAGAAATATAAACTGAAAAATGTGATGCTCATGCATGGAAAACATCTCAAATAATATGTACATGCAAGCACTTATCAGTCTTGATTGGTAGTTTCCACGTCTGGATTGAATCCACTCCGAAGCTAGGTCGCCGATAGCTTCCTTGATGCTATAACGGAGGAGGAATCGATCCAAGCTAGTGAGGAAAGCTTCCCAAAGCCGCAAAGAACTCCTCCCAAGCCCTAGCCGCCTTGTCTCTCGAAAGTAGCCGAAAAGATCCCTAAAATTTATCACAAGGTGGCTTTTATAATTTGAATTCGGGGCTTTACGCGGGCATCCACACGCCCGTGTGGAAATTCCACACGGGCGTGTGCAGTACTTTTGATACAGTACTGCTACAGCAAACTGCTACTGCCTTGAAATCCTCAAGAACCTTCTTCTGCTTTGTACGTGGTACGCCCCTTGCGTAACCGCAAGTGCACGGGTCGCACCAGTAGTATAATGTACGCTTTGGGTCGGGTAGTCGAATCCACAGGGACTGGTATAGCTTCTAATACTAACGTCCTACTCAATATCTAACCAAATCAAAAATGAAGGAGTTGACTTTGGACTGACTTTGAGGAAGTTGAGGGAATGGAAAGTTCACCAAGTGAAGATTTAGGATTGACTCGATGGAGGAGATGGGGCCCCGCGGTCGGGTTTCTGACGTTCACTAACTCAGTCTTTCTCAGTAATTATCAGGGATGTCTTCAATTCTAAACCTAGTTATGCTATAAGCATGAGGTTTCTAGCGCTGCCGAGCCCTAAGTTGAACTCCCTCTGCTTGCAACAATCAATAAAGATTCACAAACCTAGATAGGAGAACCAAACTACCAAGCATCAAGCACTAAACAACATACACGATAGCCAATAACCTTGGTTTAATGAAATGAACAAGACAATCATAAAAACTGCAAGTAAAGACCACGAGTTCGAGCTACAACGTCATACAACCAACCCCGGGGCTCCCTTAAGAGTTTAGCCCCTCATGATAACAACCAACAAATACAATGCCAAAGAAATTACAAGACAAGTGTGGAAGTTCGACCTTTTTTCGCTTCTCTTGTGCTTTGTTTCTTGTGTAGAAGTTGTGTGTTTAAGTTTTTGTCGAGTTTTATTTTTGTTGGGATCTTAGTTAAGATCTTTTTGAGAGGTTAAAAGATGGGGGAAAAGTGTTTTAAAAGGCTTTAGCAAGGAAGGGACCTTGCGGGCACTTAGTGTGCCCGTAAGGACCCCGGCCAGAAATGCATGCGGGCTCCCATGCGGGCGCATGGGAGGCCGCATGGCTTTTTGGAAAGGGCCTCGCGGCCTCCCTTGCGCCCGCAAGGGAGCCCGCGAGCCCTCCCGCGCTTTGGGTCTATAAATACCCGTTTTCAAACTTAAAGGGCCTTTATAAGACCCCATTTCCCTCTCTTTTTCTCCCCATCTTGAACCCTCATTCTCCCCTCCATTAGATCTCCATTCTTGAGCTCCAAGAAAGGAGAAAGGTGTTGATCTTCCCCTCTTCTCCATTGGTGGTGAATCTCCTCTAGTTCTAGCAAAGAATTGAGGTGGGTTTTCTTCTCTTCTTCAATTCCTTGTTCTTTTATTCAATTCTCTTTAGATCCATGTAGAATTAGTGTGGATTTAGTATGGATCTATTATTTAATTGGAATTTAGCCATGGATCTAATGTTTGAATGGTATATGAGCCTTGATTTCATGTTTTGGTGAAGAATGAAGGAGATCCTTCATCTCTAAACCTTTGATTCTTTTAGATCCGAACCCAATTAGGAGATTCTTGATTTCATTTTGATTTTATGGGTTTAAGGATTATATTACTGTTAATTCTTGAATCTAGAGCACATAGTAAACCCTAGAAGCCTTGAGATCTAATTTTGGAGCATTCTTTCCTCTCTTATTGATTGTATAAGGTTGTGAATGATTCTTGTTTTTCTTGGATGGTTAATGGCTTCAAGAAGGTGGATCTAAAGGCAAGGGTAAAGATCAAGTAGGCGAGTGATCCAAGTGTTCGATCTCGCCAAGTTTGTGAGTGGGAATTGTTTAATTAAAGAGCTATGATCATGCATGTTTAATAATGCATGCCTTGAAATGAGAAATTCTTGATTTCAATGGATTCTTGAAGTGTTTCTTGAAAACTGAAATTATGATGCTATATGATCTTCTTAATTCTTGATTTCATTTTAATGGACTCATGAGATGATTTCCTTGAGATCTAGAAACCTTGATGTTTATGATCTTGCTTAACTATTGATTCTATTACAAAAGGCTCATGAGATGATTTCCTTGAGCCCTAGAAACCATGATAGTTTATGATCTTGTTAAATTCTTGATTATTTATATTTGATGAGGATTGGATAATCCTATGGTTTGAACTACATGTTTTCAAGATTTGTGAATTTGAGAATTCGATGTTCTTGTTATTTTGACCGAATAAGGGTCTATGTAAACCAAATTGAGATTCTCCACGATGTTATCGTATTTGAAATGAGTTTTCAAAGAACACTCTTGTGTTGATATTCTTGATGAAAATGACATTATTGTCGATGCTTTCGCGAAAGGATTTACTCTTCGATTAAGAGTTGTATTTTATGCGAATTTGTGATCTCTTGTTGAGATATGTGATTTTAAAATGATACGTTTATGATTAGCCTATGGGCAAACTATTTGTGATCTCTTGATGAGATATATGATGTGTTCATGATGAGCCTACGGGCGGGATAGGATATCCCAAATGTTTTGATGGTGACATTGGGGAGGATCCCTATCTTCTGCAGAAGCGAGTCTCCA
This sequence comes from Dioscorea dumetorum, assembly GCA_902712375.1. Classification (NCBI taxonomy): domain Eukaryota; kingdom Viridiplantae; phylum Streptophyta; class Magnoliopsida; order Dioscoreales; family Dioscoreaceae; genus Dioscorea; species Dioscorea dumetorum. The sequence goes on along the minus strand of CACTHL010000128.1, from coordinate 8,279,013 downwards.
CGGACCGACCAATGGGGTGGCGTGGAGTTCTCGGCTGACGAGCCCTTTACAGGAGGCGCGGAGTGAACCTGAAGGTGCTGTGTTGGGATCCCGGAGTCACCACACGGGATACCCAACGGCCAACGCCAAGATACGCGCATCTTGGTGGCTCTTGACCTAGCCACGGCCATGGTTAGTGATGGAGGGTTTTCATAGGCTATTGATAATGCTATCGATAGAGGATTTCCGCATGTGTTGCACTATAAATCCTTATTTCGATGGGTTTGATCTTTTGATCTTTTGACGAGTATTCTTAACTTGAATTTTCAGTATTGAATCTCTTTACAAAAGATTTTCAAAGTTTTATTGATGCCTTTCTTTGAGAAAGTTGGAAAGCTTGTTATATTGAAATATGTATTTAAAGCATTTTGTAAGTTGTGGTTGTTAAAGATTTACAAATGTTTTCGGCATATCATTCTTTACACTTGTATGAGTTATAGCCCCATGTTCAACCCCTCACTGAGTAACTTAGTTACTCACCCATTCTTCTTCTCTCCTTTTCAGGTGTTAGCACGGCAGCAGGGCGTAAGACGCGATAGTGCTTGGCATCTATTCTCGCATTTACCTTTGAGTAGTGTATGATTCATAAACATTGTCATCATGCATAAGATGGATCCATTAGGACCTATGATTTCGTATTTCCATTTGATCTTGTATAATCTTGATTGGTTAAGACAGGACCTTAGGTTGTATGAGTTTACACCCAGTGTTTGGGGAAAAACTATGATTGTGTCCATGATCACTGATGTTGTGATTTCCAGGGATATATGTACATATATGTGTGAGTCTGTTAATCTTGTACAGGGTTGTGATTGAATACCTTAGATTTAGAGTATTATTGTGGTAATGTTAATATTGTACAGGTAACAGGCTAGCCTTACGGCGACCTGGGGTTGAGGCAGGTGTTGACCTCCCCTGGGTTGTCGTGGCGGTAGTGCCATGGACCGGAATCCGAGGGTCGGGGCGTGACAACAAGGAATTGGAAACTCCCGAATTTCTTGCATCCTTGAGGTTGTCGAAGGATCTATGATGTCGTGTAATCCCCTTCCGATCGGCCTACCATACGCTTGGCATTCCCTTGATGAAGCTGAGGATGAATCCCCAAAGCTCTCCCTTTCTTTCTCCCAAAGTTCGCCCACCAAAAGTCCCCCAAAAACCTAAGTTTTTAGGGTTTTAAAGTTTTCCCGATGTGAGCACGGGCGTGATGAAACCGTGCTTCAAGCCGTGCAGATTACGGCCAAATAACTCTTCAGAAAACTCACAAACCTGTAATCTGCACGGGGAACAGCACGGGCGTGCTTCGACCGTGCTGAGGCTTTGCACGACCGTGCTCAGCGAACTCTGGCTGTGCTGATCTATGGCCGCATTCTCCTGTAATTTTCACGGGAAGCAGCACGGGCGTGCTTCGACCGTGCTGAGTTTTCACACCCGTGCTCAGCGGACTCAGGCTGTGCTGAATCACAGTTGAATTCTTCTGCATTTTGCACGGGGAACAGCACGGGCGTGCTCAAACCGTGCTGAGCTTGATGAGGTTTCTTCTAAGTCCTTTAGCTTCTAAAAATTGTTCCAAAAGCGCTTCTTTTTACTTCAGGACTTTGATATCTGCATGACGAACAACGAATACCTCAAATAGCACCGTACTTGGAGAATTATAGCCAAAACATTCAATAATGATGAAGGTATAGCATGCAATATATATATATATATGAAATGCGCTCATAAGTACGGAAGCTGGGACATGGGCGTACTACTGCCTTTGTGCCCTTTCGGTTTGTGTAATGACTTGTACTCCTCCGAAAGCTGGCAACACCCCTATGCATATGAACATAGCTTCTGATTGTGGCCTTGAAACGTGTCATCACACCCTATCTTTGCTTCTTACTGTACGTCATGTCTCCAAAGCCCTGTTTGCACAAAAGAACACAAAACACACATTGTTAATGCTAAAACCTGATAAAAGTGATGCTCAATGCATATAAACTGATATTATAAAATATATATAATCAAGCACTTATCAATGAGATATGAACTTTCCGGCTCAAATCAAAAAGAGAAATACTAAACAGCTTAAGTAAAAACAAAGAAAAACAAAAGAACAAATAAAAGAATACACGTAACAACAAAAACAAAGAAATGAAACTAAAAAGCAAAATAAAACGGTTAGAGTACTAAGACTGTCCGAATTTCTAGAAGTTACCAGTCCCCGGCAACGGCGCCAAAAACTTGGTACGCCCCTTGCGTATCCGCAAGTGCACGGGTCGCACAAGTAGTAAAGTGTACCCATTAGATCGGGTAGTCGAATCCACAAGGACTGGTATAGCTTCTAATACTAACGTCCTGCTTAATATTTAACCAGACAGAAGATGATGGAATTGACTCTGGATTAACTTCAAGGAGGTTAAAGGAAAGGGATTTCACCAAGGGAAGATTTGAGGTTTGACTCAATGGAGGAGATGGGGCCCCGGGGTTGGATTTCCGATGTTCACTAACTCAGCTTTCTCGGCACTTATCAGAGGTATCTTCAGTTCTAAACCTAGCTATGCTGTAAGGGTGTTGTTTCTAGCGCTGCCGATGCTCTAAATTGCACTCTCACTGCTTGCAACTATCGATTGTGATTTACAAACCAAGATAAGAGAACCTAACTTCCAAGCAATCAAGCACTAAACAACACACAAATAACCAATAGCTCAGATTTAATGAAGGGAACAAGATACTCATAAATGCCGCAAGTAAAGATTACGAGTTCAAGGTACAACGTCATACAAACAACCCCGGGGCTCCCTTAAGAGTTTAGCCCCTCATGATGACAAGCAACAAGTCCAATGCCAAAGAAATTGAAAGACAAGAAGTTGAAAACTCCCTAATTTCTTGCATCCTTGAGGTTGTCGAAGGATCTACAATGCCATGTAATCTCCTCCCGATCGGCCTACCACAAGCTTGGCATTCCCTTGATGAAGAGGAGATGAACCCCCAAAGCTCTCCCTGTCTTTCTCCCTTTGTTCGTCCACCAAAAGTCCCTTTAGAAACTGAGTTTCTAGGGTTTTAATGTCTTCTCGATGTAAGCACGGGCGTGTTGAAGCCGTGCTTCAAGCCGTGCAGATTACGGCCAAATAAATCTCCAGAAAACTCACATTCCTGTAATCTACACGGGCGTGCTTAGGCCGTGCTGTTGTTTTCACGACCGTGCTCAGCGAACTCTGGCTGTGCTGATTTTTTGGCTGAATTCTCCTGCAATTTGCACGGGGTACAGCACGGGCGTGCTCAAGCTGTGCTGAGCTTGATGAGGTTTCTTCTAAGTCCTTTAGCTTCTAAATTTATTCCAAAACACTTCTTCTTGCTTCAGGACTTTGATATCTGCATGACAAACAACGAATACCTCAAATTGCACCGTACTTGGAGAATTAAAGCCAAAATATTCAATAATGATGAGGGTAAAGCATGCAATACATATATATGAAATGCACTCATCAATACATCAACAAAAACACCAAAAACTCCCTCTTGAACGTGTCGACTAGGTTTAATGAAAAAACTTGCCGGATCCGCGTCGGCAAGCTCTAGGATGAAGATCCTTAAGTTCTCCCGTCTTCTCCCCCTCGATTTCACTCAAAAACGACCTCCTTTGATGAAGCTTTAAGCGTAGGGGTGTTTGGATACCTCGAGCAGTGTGCGGCCAGTGTGCGGGTTGCATACATGGCCGCACACCCTTCTACCAGGGTTGTGCGGGCTGTGTACAGCCCGCACACAGGCCCTAAAAGAGTCTGGGTTGTGTAGGAACGCTTGGGTGCCCTCCGGAGCTCGTTTATCCTTCGTTTTTTCGCTCCTTGGCCGTGATTTTCTAGTTGTAAACACTCCTCGCAACGTAACTGGTCCGTGGATGCCCTGAAATAAGAAAACACATCAAAGGGCACCTGTTTTATTCAATTAATGCATGAAAGTATAGGTGGTTCACCGTTACAAAACGGTGTATTTAGACACTTATCAAATCACCCCCCACTTAAGGGTTTGCTTGTCCCCAAGCAAACAAACATTGAAATCAAGAGAAATCGATAAGTGGCTAAATACACAACCTCCGGCTCGAGTGTAAGCATACAGCAGCACATGTAGAACTCTAGATGCTAAGCTACAACCAATAACAAAACTTCGAACCATTCGTTCGGCAAGACGATGTTGCGTGTGTGCAACCTTCTTCACCTGGATCCTTGTAACATAGATAGGAGAAAACGATAATCCGAGGACCACTTCTTAAAGCACATCACACCACTTATAGCAATAACAGACCTTGAAACGGTAGGGAACCCCCTAATGAATTCACAAGGCACTTCTGTCTCTCCTCTGCACAAAGTTGGCTTTATTCACATCCCTTTTTGTTCCTTGTCTTTTGTTTTTTTTTTTTTTTTGACTAACATGATCTGTAATCGACTTTTTAGAAGGGTAACTGTGCTGATAAGGCACCAAAAAGACCCAACTTACTCAGAAGATTACAGGCTCACATGAACATGCTCGTGCTTTACTAGCTTTTGGCTTAGAGAACACTCTTTTTAGAAGCCCGAACCCTAAGTTAATTTGCTATTCCAGTATAGGAGCATTGTCATTCTTATTGCTACACACCACTCTTTCAATTACTGCAAAATATGTTCCTTTTTTTTGTCAATTTTCAAGAGAAACAGAAGCCCTCAAACAACTCATTAGAGAGAAGCCTAACACATCAAGGTATGTGTCGCTAAAAATGGGTTAGCTACTAAGAGGATCACGAAGGTTATCATTTAAACCAACCTAGGTGTCCAAGGTCCAGGCTAAAAAGGTACGTGATGGTATGCCGTGAATGATCGAAATTCATTAAGTGCAGGGTTGTGTGCAAGGCTTAGCATCTATCATTATCCTACTCTACTGTATGCTTAAGTATCTTAGCCATCACCATTTCCAATCATGCATCAATGTCTTTAAATTTTATCCTAAAACAGGCATGCACAGAAAATAACAAAGATTTTGACTCTAAAGAACAAAAGTGTATGCATGCCACCCCCCACTTAAAGTCGTACATTGTCCCCAATGTACAAAATCAACGGCTCAAAGAATATGATAGAATGTATAAAGTATAGGTAGGGGGTTGGGAAGAACTTCCCTGAATCATAGAGGCAGCGCGTGTCGAGGCAGCGCGTGTCGAGGCATGCTGAGTGGTCGCGGCGCACCCTATGATGGTGGAGAGACAATAAGACAATGCCCATGTTTACCCCTGCGAGGTAGATAGGACATCAGATCGAAACATCCATAATCATCACAGAAAGTTTATTAAAGAAAACTACAAAAGGACAACCAAAAGTAAGATAGGAGCTTGGAAGAGTTAAGCTCTTTCCAACAGACTACTGATAAACGTCTAAATATATGTATTTTTATACGTACTTGTGTATATTTTATTTTCTCTTTTTGTTAAGTTGTTATCTATTTTCTTGTTTAAAGTTGCTTTAGTTGTGTTATAGGCCCGAAATAAGCAAAATAAGCTCAAGAACGTATTTATGAAGAAATCGACACCAAATACTGTGTTTTTGGGCTTCATCACTGTAGCAGTACTGTAGCACCGAAAGAAAAAACTGAGAAAGTCTCCGGATGCCTTGCGGGCAACCTTGAGCCCGCAAGGCATCGCGATGTCATGTTTTAAAAGAGCTTTTAAGGGATTTTGGAAGAGAGACTTGGCCTTCTCCTTGGAGCTCCACACTACCATCATCAAATCCGGCTTGGAGGAGGGCTTTGAGGGCGTTTTCGCGGCGAGATCTTGGAGGAGAGCACATTTGGGAGCAAGATCCTACTCTAGGGCATCATTGAAGGAAGGTTGAAGACAAGGGAAGCCACCTCTTGAGTGGCGTCTTCGGAACTCCATTTTCGTCCTTGAGGGAGTGATCATGCTTTATTTAGTTGTTTTCATGCTTTTGAGTATGTATTTTGAGATTATGAACAACTAAACCCCAAGGTCACCGGGTGTAGGTGAACCTTTGGGGTGAACTTGTGTATTTTGGATGCTTAGTTTTAATTAATGTTTGTAGACTTGTTTGTCATCCTTGTTTGGTGCTCTTGAATGCTTGGGTATGCATGAGAACTCTGTGTATCCATACTTAGCCAATACTAGGTTGCATGACCATTGCCCTAGTGTTAGGCTCACCAAGCTTGGAAGGGAAATACATATGAATACGCCGTGACCATCGGGTATTTGTACCCCTCCAATCCTAGGGTTAATTACTCATTTGTGATTCAACCTTAGTTTGAGAAAACCACCTTGCCCTTTGCAATCGTATGAGGATTTGTACGGGTAGAGCCCACAGTCAATACTCGTACCGGATTAGGGGTCAACTTCCGTGACCATCGGGTTGACCTAATCTAGGGTTTTCTTGGTCCAACAAGCCATTTACATATTAATCCAACATCCTGTATGCTTTAGTAGCCCCTGAGGGGATCTTCATCCGTGACCGCTTTCTCACCCTGATTTCCCCCTTTTATTGCCCTGGTTATTTAGCATTATGGATTGCATTTATTTCTTGTATTTGCATTTTCATCTTTTACTCTCGAGTTTGATCGGCTAGACAATATTGCGAGAAGGAAGTAAGGATAGATTCTCGGCCCTTGGGAATACGACCCACTCGTGCTTGCGCGAGTGGTTTATTACTTGACGACCCCGTGCGCTTGCGGGATCACCACCAACTACAAACACAACTGCAGAGAAAATAATAAAATAAACTGTGAAAAATAACAAGAAACGCAAAACCAGGTGTCCCAGAAGTCGGTCTATGCCGTGGTGCTGAGGTGTGTGGATGTGCAGTCGACGAAATTTGGTGTGGAAAACTAGAGATCGCATTTTAAGAGCTTAGATCGGCAAAGTTTCAAACCCCAAAATGCGGAAGAAGATTGGGGGGGGAAGAGGAGGAAAAGGGAAGGTAGGGAAGGAGCTATGAGGAGGGGTATGGGCCACCCCAAAAGAAAAAAATGGGTTGTAGCCAGATCCATGTGCATAGGTTTGTGCGGCCTTCTGGCCGTGCTGTGCGGCCGCACACAAAACTGCACAGGACTGCAGAGCCTTGTGCGGGGGCTGTGCGGGCTGTAGTATGCCCGCACAGCCTCCAGAAGGGCCGAAGTAAGATTTTTTTTCCTTACTTTTTCCACCAAAAATGATTACACCAATCGATGAGTAACTTTTAAAACATGTAACCTTCGCCGACACAAGTGAAAATCACACAACATCAACCGACAATACATCGACAAAATAAAATGAAATTCAAGTCATCTAATCACAAACATTAAATAAAACACACACCTACATAGAAAAACAAAACATAACCAATAAAACACAACAAAGCACACAAAGTAAAATAAAATAAAATATGAGGAAAATAAACTTGGGTTGCCTACCAAGAGCGCTTGTTTAGAGTCACGAGCCTGACATTTCTGTTCACTTCCTCAGGGTGGTTCAAAGGTAGGATTTATACCTTGTTTGACGAAGAATGAAGGTGATGAGCTACGGAGGTTAAGTGACATCATACTCTCAATGTTATGAGCTCCCAAGCCAACTGTGAAGACAGACGTCACCTTGATCTTTTCGCCAGGAGAATCTTGCTTAGTCACCTTTTTCCAAGCTTTCTTCCATGGTGGTCCTCACGGCCCCCGCTTCCCTTGGCTTTCGCCTTCTTCTTTTTAGGACTGAGTGGCTTCTGATGGTTCCATTCTCCTTTTTCTTCAGCTTCGATTTCCTCTTGCTCTTCCCTCAATTAATCGTCAAGGGGACTAATCGACAGAACCTCCTGCACACAATCAGACACAATTAGTTTGACCTCATCAAAAGCATAGTAGGCGTCATCTCGCTCTTTGGGGTGTTTCATTGCATCTGGGAGTTTAAACACAGCTTCTTCATTCCCGGCTCGAAGTGTCATCTTGCCATCTTGGATGTCAAGCAGGACGTGAGCGGTTACCAAAAATGGTCTTCCAAGAATTATAGGCACCTCAGCAGTTTCATTAATGTCCAAGATAACAAAATCAGCCGGAAACACAAGTCTTCCCACGCTCACTAATACATCACTCACAACACCCCGAGGTCGGCGTACGGACCGGTCTGCGAGTTGTAGAGTCCTCCGTGTAGGTTCGAGTTCTTGTTGTCCCAATTTTAATAATAGACTGTATGGCATAACATTGATACCTTCTCCCGAATCTGCCAAGGCCTTCTCTACCACATTCTCTCCAATCTTGCATTCAATTACAAGGCCTCCGAGTATCTCGAACTTTTGGTGGGAGTGCGCTTTGTAATATGGCGGAACAATTTTCATTCAAAGCTACAATGGATGCTTTCTCTAGCTTCCGCCTGTTTGTCAACAAGTCCTTTATGAAATTTGCATAATTAGGCATCTGTGCGAATGCCTCAACGAGTGGAAGATTGATGTGGAGTTGCTTCAACAAAATTAAAAACTTCTTAAACTGATCATCCTCTTTGTGTTTTTTCAATCTTGCCAGGTAAGGAACTTTGGGTTGATACTCCGACACGGGTGGAACTTGGTTCGGTTCAGGTTCGGAGGTGGGGTTGTTGCTGTCCTCAATGTCAATCCTCGCTCTCGGGATTGCATCTCTCACAACATTCTTTCCTTTCCCACTCTCATTCCCACTTGGGGGTCGAACCTCGATCTATAGGCTACTCCTCGAGTGATAGCTTTCAGTTCATGAGGGTTTTCTTCAATGTTACTCGGCAAACTACCTTGCTTGCCGATCTGATCCTGCTTTTGCTAACTGCCCAATCTGTTTATCCAAATTCTGAATTGAAGCATGGACGTTTCTGAAATTTGCCTCTGTAGCGATCATGAATTTCGCCAATGCTTCTTCAACTGACACTCTATTCTCCTTCTGTTAGGGTGTAACATGCTGGAATCCTGGTGGGTGTTGAGGCCTCTGCTGGTTTTGATTACCCAACTGAAAATTTGAGTGATTTCTTTACCCGGGATTATAAGTGGATGCATACGGATTCCTGATGAGTGCATTTCATATATATATATATATTTTATACTTTACCCTCATCATTATTGAGTCTTTTGGCTTTAATTCTCCCAATTCAGTGCTATTTGAGGTATTCTGGGTTTTCCATGCAGATATAGAAGTCCTGGAGCTAGAAGAAGTGATTTGGAATGATTTTAGAAGCTAAAGGACTTGGAAGAAACCTCATCAAGGTCAACACGGTCTAAGCATGCCCGTGCTATACCACGTGCAGATTGCAGGAGAATTCAGCCAAAGTCAGCACAGTCTGAGTTCGCTGAGCACGGTCGTGCAAACCCTCAACACGCCCTAAGCACGCCCGTGCTGTACCCCGTGCAGATTACGGGAATTTGAGTTTCAAGAGTTTTATTTGGCCGTATTCTGCACGACTTGAAGCACTGCTTCAACACGCCGTGCTCACATCGGGAAAACATTAAAACCCTAAAAACTCAGGTTTTTGGGGGACTTTTGGTGGGCGAACCAAGGGAGAAGGAAGAAGAGAGCTTTGGGGGTTCATCCTCCTCTTCATCAAGGGAATGTCAAGCTGATGGTAGGCCAATCGGGAGGAGACTTTTCAACATTGTAGATCCTCAGACAACCACAAGGATGCAAGAAATTAGGGAGTTTTCAACTTCTTGTGTTTCAATTTCTTTGGCATTGTACTTGTTGGTTGTTGTTATGAGGGCGAAACTCTTAAGGGAGCCCCGGGGTGGTTTTGTATGATGTTGTAGCTTGAACTCATTTTCTTTACTTGCAGCATTTATGAGTCGCTTGTTCCTTTCAATAAATCTGAGTTATTGGTTATCTTGTGTGTTGTTTAGTGCTTGAATGCTTGGAAGTTAGGTTTTCTTATCTAGGCTTATGAATCGTGATTGATAGTCGCAAGCAGTAAGATTTCAACTTAGAGCTCAGAAGCGCTGGAAGCAACACCCTTATAGCATAACTAGGTTTAGAACTGAAGTTATCTCCGATAAATGCTGAGAAAGACCGAGTTAGTGAACGTCAGACATCCAACCCCTGGGCCCCATCTCCTCCATCCAGTCAATCCTTACATTCCCCTTTGTGCAATTCTCTCCCTCAATCTCTTTATTTTCAACCTAGAGTCACAATCCATCCTTCTTTGCTTGGTTAGATATTAAGCACCCCGTTAGTATTAGAAGCTACACCAGTCCCTGTGGATTCGACCACCCTACCCTACGGGTGCACTTTACTACTTGTACAACCCGTGCACTTGCGGATACGCAAGGGGCGTATCAATCCCCTTGAGGTCTCGGATTTTGGCTTACAAAGTCAACTTGTTCTGTGGATGTGCCCGTGGTAACTCCAATAGGACAAAGGGTGGCCGAATGTCCACCTCCACAAACCTCACAAGACAGGACGGGCGCAGAAGTGGAACTCTCCCTTTCAGCCATTAATAACTCAAATCTTCTTGTCAGAGCGTCCATCTTGGGCTCGAGTGCAGTATGGGCACTCACCTCATGAACACCGGCCGCTCGTGACACCTTGGTTCTTGAACCCCAGTGAGACTCATTCCTCGCCATGTCTTCTATCAATAAGTTGGCGAGTCTGGTAGTTCAAACCATTGTAAAAAATTTTGATCCTCATCCATGACTGATACCCGTGGTGCGGGCATCTCCTCAACAGATCCTTGAAACGCTCATGCGTCTCAAACAGTGTTTCCGAATCCCTCTGACTGAATGCTGAAATCTCTTGGCGTAGTCGGGCGGCCTTACTAGGGGGAAAGTACCTCCCCAAGAATTTATCCACCATATCCTCCCAGGCCTTAACGGAGCCTGGTGTCAACCCCTGGAGCCATCTGTAGGCTGGCCCACGAAGACTAAAGGGAACAACCTCAACTTAGCTGCATCATCTGATAAACCATTGATCTTGAAGGTCGAGCAAATCTGCAAGAAGCGTGATAGATGCTCATTTGGATCTTCGTCTGCCAACCCATCAAATTGCACGGAATTCTTTATCATGCCAATGGGTCTTGCCAAGTCAAAGTTATTTGCGGCTGCAGGGGGCATTTGTATACATGAGTCCTCCCCCGTAAACTGTGGTCGTTCATAATCCGAAATTGTCCTCCTCTGTTCTGCCATACTGATCGATATTCCTTTTTCAGTAGCCAGAGGATCAACTGATGCTTCCACGGGGCAGTTAGTGACATGATGACATGTTAGACCAGGAGACGTGAGATAGGTTGTAAGTAGAAATAAGTTAAGACAGTATTCCTCTGCTCTCATTGGCTAAGTAACTTAGGGTACAGGCTCCTAACCAGAGTGTACCTTCGGCCAACAGCTAGTGAAGTTTGAATGCGTTCATGTAGATTTGTAATAAATTGAGTAGGTGGGTGCTCGGGTGCTTAAACAGCATGTGTACCCTACCAAAAAATTTTGTACAATCTACGTCAGTCCAAAAAAAAAAAAAAATCTTATTGATCTCCTTGGGCTATCTGGGACTCTTAAAATCAGGCTAGAGTTCTAGTTAAGATTCAAAAGGGTCTTAACTCTTCATTGATGGTTTTTCTTGACATTTCTAAGACTACTCATCATAGTGTGTGGAGTGCATGGAAACCCTAGATTTATCTAGGGTGAGGAGAGCGAGGTAGAGAGTTTGCACACTGATCCGTCTCCGCAAAAACACAACAGGGTGATGTGTGTCCACCCTTGCGTTACCGCAAGTGCACGGGTCGTCAAGTAATAAAAGTGGACCCAAAGGGTCGGGTTGTCGAACCACAGGGAACAGAAGTACTAGTAATAGCCCCTATCTTGTTATCTAGCCTAATGAGTGTAGTATGTGATGATCTAATGACCAATACTAAGAGTGTCACCACAAGTGCGCAGGAAATAAAAGGAAAAGAGTTCTCAATCAATAAAAGTGAGGTATCCGGACAATGCTCCCCCTAGGATTCGGGTGTTGGATGTAGATTACAAGTGTTTCTAAACGAAGACAAATGAGTCGTGGGTATCCAAAGGTATAACGGCCCCTGCCTCCAGGTCACCGATAACTAGTCCCCTACGAGGTCCCGGCGGAGAATTCTCTCGACGCCTCACACCACATATGACTGCTTAAAACTCTAGGGATCCCAAAGATATGACCAATTCCTAAAAGTAGATCTAACCCTGCCTCCAGGTGAAAGATCCCTAACCCCCTACGAGGTCCCGGCGGAGAATTCTCTCGACGCCTCACACCACATATGGTTGCTTGACACTTAGGGAATATGAAGATAGGAAATATCTGTCGGAAGGGAAAGGGGACGCTCCGCTATCTCACGGCTCACCCTCTCAACCCTCTTTACTCTTGGTAATTCTAAACCTAGCGGTGATCTCTCTCTTCACTAGATTGAATAAAACATGCAAGGCAATTAATAATGAAATCAAAAGCACAAACAAGCATTAAGAACTCAAGAGTAAAACGCAAACTGATAAATTCGAATAGAAACACAATGTAAATCTAATGAAAATAAGAATCCTAGGGTTTACATGTCCGAATACCCTCTAGGGGTTTAGCTCTCCATGGAGCGAGTCACAAAACAAATAATAAATTCAGAAATAAGTTCCAAAGACATAGTCTTGACGGGTAGCTTCCACGTCTGGATTGAATCCACTCCGAAGCTAGGCCGCCGATGGCTTCCTTAATGCTATGACGGAGGAGGAATCGATCCAAGTTGGTGAGGAAAGCTTCCCAAAGCCGCAAAGAACTCCTTCCAAGCCCTAGCCGCCTTATCTCTCGAAAGTGGCCAAAAAGACGCCTAAAAATTATCACAAGGCGGCTTTTATAATTTGAATTCGGGGCTTTACGCGGGCATCCACACGGGCATCCACACGCCCGTGTGGAAATTCCACACAGGCGTGTGAAGTACTCTGCTACAGTACTGCTACAGTAAAGGCTACAGTGATTTTTCCCCCGAAGTCTTCCTTGGAGTCCACACGATCGGGCACACGCTCGTGTGGTAGGGTGTGTGGCTTTCTATGCTTTGAAATCCTCAAGAACCTTCTTCTGCTTTGTACGGAAGCTGGGACATGGGCGTACTACTGCCTTTGTGCCCTTTCGGTTTGTGTAATGACTTGTACTCCTCCGAAAGTTGGCAACACCCCCATGCATATGAACACAGCTTCTGATTGTGGTCTTGAAACGTGTCATCACACCCTATCTTTGCTTCTTCCTGTACGTCATGTCTCCAAAGCCCTGTTTGCACAAAAGAACACAAAACACACCTTGTTAATGCTAGAACCTGATAAAAGTGATGCTCAATGCATGTAAACTGATATTATAAAATGTATATAATCAAGCACTTATCAAAACTCCCCCACACTTTAGCTTTTGCTTGTCCTCAAGCAAACTAAACATTCATTACAAGGAAAGAAAGGATAAGTGCTTGGCCTCAGGTTCACTAGAAAGTACGAGAGTATGATTCTATAACAAAAGGGGAAAACCATTTAACACCAAACAGCTCAGTCAATGCTCTAGAAAACAATCCAATGACAAGAAAGAAAAAGAAATCCGAAAGCGTGTGTGTGTGGAAAAACTCATCTCAATTCGACTCTATGTCCACTACTTACAGTTTTTATTGTTCGAGACTTATATAATAGCAAAGAGAATGGTAGTAGCTGTACACAATCTCCAAGGTAGCCCTTTCTCAGGCGGCCTCCCGAGTGGCTTTCACACTTTAGAGATGGTAGCTCTTTCTACCGAGGGTGCTAGCTTTCACATATCCCCTGTGATAGCTCTTTCTCTCATTAGGGCATAACTAGTATCCGACTTATGAGAGTAGCTGCATACAATCAAGGGTAGTAGCTTTTTTCACCCCCTATATACACGAAAGAATTCACAATTGCTAAACTATATATATATCTATTTTTTTTTTTTTTTTTTCAGATAAAACAACTACTAACAAGTCTCAAAACATTCAAATAGAGCTTTTATAGGTCTGATGAGTGAGTAGAGTGTATAAATGGCAATCGGACAAAAATTTCTCAAAAAAATTGGATGACAACTAGAGCATGATGAAATCTAGTGTTCGAAGCTCTCCTATAGTCTAGAATCTAACACTTAACCTTAAAGTGAACCCTCATAGGTTGCATGAGCATATATAATGAAAACAGACAATAAAGTGGTGTATAAAGTGATCCCTCCCCCACACTTAAGATGTACATTGTCCCCAATGTACACATGCAAGCACAATAAAATTATAAATTCTGAACACAAAGCATGTGAGGGTGTGCAAAAATCAAAATAATACTCCCCTGAATTCCAAGTGAAATAGTTGGTGGAATCTTATACAAGGGTGTGTTTGGCTCAACGGGCATTTGGAGGTGAAACGGCCGTGTGACCTAGTCACACGGCCATGTACATAACTTGATTTCCATTTCCCAAGACTCTCAAGACTATCTGCGGATTCAGGGGGTTCAATGAAGCTCAACAAGATTAGAAAATAAAACAACGAAAACAACTAGAACCACAAAATAAAAATGACAGAAATAAAAGACAGAGTCTTAACTAGCATGCTGAAAATAAAACTACAGAAAATAAAAATACAGAATATAAAATAAAAATGACTCAAGGACGGCTCATGCGTCAGGAAACTCTGCTGGTGCTGCTGGTGGTGCTGGTGGTGCTGATGTCGTCGCCTCAGATGCTGTGTCGCTCTCCAAAAGATGTCGAATGATGGACAACTGCGACATCATCATGGACTGGTTGGCGAGCACAGTCGCCATGTCCCCCTGGAGAGCTCCAACTGCCACCTCGAGCCTCGCCAAACGGTCACGGGCTCGAGTGGAGGGCTGCTCTGGCTCTGGCTCGGATGCAGGGGCCTCGGTGTCCATCGGCACAGCTGTGGGTGCCGGTGAATCAGGAGCGTCTGCTGGGTCGGCTGCCTCCTCTTCTGACTCCTCCTCCTCAGCCTCCACTGCGAGTATATAACGGCCGGTGCTCGTCTTCTTCACCATACGCATGGCTCGGAGGGATGCAAGCCCCAAGGGTGCTGGTATGCTGATCCTCTCCATCCCTCGAAGTGCCTCGGACAACCCCATGCCACGAACGAGTCGGGTAATGTATACTCCTGAAAAGATCACACCGACCCGCACGTAATGGCTTTGATGGCGGAGGTAATCCTCCACAACAAAGCCTAAATGCATGGGGATGTTCTGGACCATGGTGTATAGGTAAAGCAAGTCGAGGCGGCTCAAAACTCCAGTGCTGTCGCCTCGTCTCGTCACGGTCCTGCTGAAAATAGAATGTATATACCTGTAGGCCGGACGGCTGAGCATGGTGGCCTTGGAAGATCCTGGCTCGTACTGGAAGCCTCCGCATATGGTCCCGTACGCACGACTTGGGGTGAGTCCAATAGGGTAATCGAGGATGAGTTGCTCGTACTCCCCAGTGTGAACATAGTCTCTGTCATATAAACCGAGAAAAACAGAGAACTGCGTGAGGCTCATGGAGTGGTACTGACCGAATAGCCTGAAGCGGATCGTGTCCTCCCTCTCAAAATCATAGCGAGCACGGTCGAAATCGAATGAGGACAAGACCTCCAGTGTGAGCTCACGATAAGTGGGGTCACGAATAGTGAGGAGCCGGTCCCAGCCTCCCACAGCGGTAAGCTCGCGCACCTCATCGACCAAGTCAATCTCCTCTAGTGCCTTCCAATCGATCACGCGCGCCTGTCCGAATTTGAGACGCTGTAAGCGCTCATATCGCTGCTGATGCTCAGGGACGGCGAACTCCAATTCCTCGGGAGTAGAAGGCTCCCAAGCGGCGCGAGAGCGCTTGTGGGCGACCTTCTTGGTTCTAGGGGCCATATCTGTGAAAATCAGGGCAAGTTAGTACAAAATATTACTAAGCAGAAATCCACATTGTGGATCATCCTCATCATCCACACGGGCGTGTGGATGGGCCACACGCCCGTGTGGATGCCCGACCATGGCCAAAAGGCCATGGTTGGGTGGTTTTAACACCTTAAAATAACCCTAAATCGACAAGCATGCACACTATGATAGTTTCCATGAAGAATTCATGCATAAAACATCAACAAATCACCAGATCTGAAATTCAAAATTCATGGCAAGAACTAGGAAAACTTGGAGCTTACCGGAGCTTTTTGATGAAGAAAGAGATGGAAATCGCCGGAAAAACACCCAAGAACCTTAAATAAGCTAAGGAGAGGCGTTAGGAACCCAAGAGGTGCGTCTCTTCGCGTGGAGGCGTCGGAAGGAGAAAAGGCGCGAAGGTTTGAATGAGTGTTCAAGGCCTTCTCATCTCCTTTATAAGCCACATGGGCGTGTGAGGGTCTCACACGCCCTTGTGGATGGCCACATGGGCGTGTGGATGAGCCACACGCCCTTGTGCCTCCAAAATACGACGCTAGAACGCCACAAGGGCACTCACACGGGCGTGTGAGTGCCGGTGTGGATTAAAAAAGTCGAGACAGAAGGCCACAGGGGCACTCACATGGGCGTGTGAGTGCCCTTGTGGACCTCGAAAATCCACAGGGGCAGCCACACGGGCGTGTGGCTGCCCTTGTGCCTCTCTGGAGACCTGAAAATTAAATTTTCAGGTCTCACACGCCCATGTGGATGAGCCACATGGGCGTGTGGCGCCTCAGGAGGGCCACAGGGGCACCCACACTTCCGTGTGGGTGCCCTTGTGCCCTTCTGTTTCATGTTTTTTTCAATTTTCCAGCAAGGCACAGGGGCACTCACACCCCCTTGTGCCTGCCCTTGTGGATTTTCAGCCTAACATGAAACAGTTAAGTACAAGGCCAATTCCTTAACTTTAAATATCTAAATCATTCTAGATCAAGCCACACATGTATAATTATCATGAAACACCAAGAATAAACAATAAAAACACAGCAACGACAGAATTAACGCAAAGTCGCCTACTCAAGCCAATTATTACTGCAGAATTGAAAAACTAACTATGAAAGCAATAAAATGACTTGGGTTACCTCCCAAGAAGTGCTTGTTTTACGTCATTAGCTCGACGTACCTGTTCCTCTATGGGGGCTCATGCAAGTGAGATGTGTTCTTGGCAGCCTTTACCTGACAATTTAGACAATATGGTTGCGTGGGAGGCGAGTGATGAGAAATCTTGTTACCACTTGAAAAGCCATCACCTTCTTCTCGTGTATGTGTATCTTTCACACTCTTTTGGTGCTTCTTACGGTGACGCCTTGATCTAGTCAGTCTACGGAAAATCCTCTTCAGAATTCCCGGTTGTGGTTGATCCTCTATGACTCGAACCTCCTGCGGACTTGATTCATCCTTTTCAAACTCAGGCCACCCCTCATATGGGTCAGGGTAGAACATCTCCTGCATATACTCATCAACAAGCTTATCATTAGCATCAACAAAATAACATGTGTCATCAAATTCGTGAGGGTGCTCCATAGCATCTGTAAGGCGATAAGTGATCTTTTCATCTCCAATGCGCAGTGTCAATTCGCCTCCCTCCATGTCTATCAATGCCTTGGAGGTTCGAAGGAATGGCCTCCCCAAAATCAACGGCACTTCCACATCCTCATCGACAACAAGTACTACAAAATCTGCAGGAAAAATATATTTGTCAATCTTAATCAAAACATCTTCAATGATACCTCTAGGATGTCGAATTGAGCGATCAGCTAGCTGCAAAGTCATTTGAGTTGGCCGTGGCTCTCCTAGCCCCAATTTCTGGAAAAACTTGTACGGCATCACGTTGATGCTTGCTCCTGAATCAGCTAACGCTTTCTCTTGGCCTAAACCCTCGATGACACATGGGATGATGAAACTCCCAGGATCTTTCTTCTTGCTTGGGAGGTTCTTTTGGAGTATTGCTGAACAACTCCCATCCAATATCACAGCTGCACTTTCTTCAATTTTTCTTTTGTTAGTCAAAAGGTCTTTCAAAAATTTTGCGTACCTGGGCATTTGTGATAATGCCTCGACAAAAGGGATGTTGATGTGCAGCTGTTTGAACAGCTCAAGAAATTTCCTATTCTGCTCCTCCGTTTGGTCCTTCTTCAGCCGTGTAGGGTATGGTACTCGAGGTACGTAAGCAGGAGGTGTTGCTGCAGCTTCCTTCTCTTTTTCTTGGGCCTTAGGCTGCACTCGCTCTGGTTCTTGTGCAGTCTTCTTTTCTTGCACCTTATTCTCCACCTCTCGCCCGCTTTCAACGTGATCGCTTTCACGTGCTCTCTTGGGGTTGTCTCTGTATTGCTCGGCAGGCTTCCTTGAGGTCTATCGGCCAAGGATTTTGCTATTTGGCCCACTTGCGTCTCCAAGTTGTGCAATGACGCAGCGTGGTTGCGCAGCGTCGCCTCCACGTTCTGAAACCTGGTGTCAGTAGATTGAATAAACTTAGAAAGTACCTTTTCAAGTTCAGAAACTCTCTCTGGAATAGAAGGCTGTTGTGGGAAGCCCGGAGGAGCTGCTTGCTTCTGCTGGCCCTGATTGCTCCATGAGAAGTTCGGATGGTTCCTCCATCCCTGATTGTAGGTATTTGAGTAAGGGTTCCCTTGTCCCCTCACTGGATTTCCAACAAAATCCACTTGCTCCATTGGTGCCGACACCCCCACTGAGATAGGGCAATCTGTAGAGCTATGCCCACCTCCACAACTATCGCAAGTGCTAATGGCAGCTACTCTTGAAGTTGTGATGGTGTCTAGCTTCTTGCTTAGTGCTTCAACTTGGGCTGCTAGTGATGTAACGGCATCAAAATCATGTATTCCTGCAACCTTCTTCTTCTCCCTCGAGCTCCATTGGCAACTGTTGAGAGCCATGTCTTCAATGAGCTGCCTTGCATCTTATGGGGTCTTATTACCCATAGTCCCACCTGCGGCCGCATCTAGGAGTTGCCTAGTGCTTGGATTCACCCCATTATAGAACGTGTGTATAATCATCCAATCCGGGAATCCATGTTGGGGACATCACCGCAGAAGGTTCTTGAACCTTTCCCATGTCTCGAATAGAGACTCCAACTCATTCTGAAAAAAGGAAGAGATCTCATTGCGGAGCTTCGTTGATTTCCCGGGAGGGAAATATCGTGCAAGAAAGGCTTCCACCATCTCGTCCCAAGTGGTGATGGACGCTCTTGGCAATGATTGGAGCCATTAGTTGGCTCGTCCCTTCAATGAGAATGGGAAGGTCCTTAATCGAATCGCATCATCCGCCACCCCGTTGATCTTGAGCATATCACAAACCTCCAAAAAGTTTTCAACATGGGCATTGGGGTCTTCATCAGGCAGCCCATTAAACTGCGCGGACTGCTGAACCATCTGGATGAATGCCGGCTTCAGCTCAAAATTGTTAGCCGCGATGGGCGGTCTAACAATGCTCGACTGTGTTCCTCGGGCTGAAGGTTTAGCAAAATCAGCAAGTGTCCTTGGTTCATCTTCGTGGTCTGCCATGGTCGCAGATCCTTCAGCTTCAACTTCAACTTGCTGTTCTTGAACAACTTCAGGCTCCTTGCTTCTCTTGTGAAGTCTTCGCTCAATTTCAGGGTCTCCTTCAACTAATGTCGATGGGTTCCCTCTGGTCATAAGCTGGAGCTGCAATCAAATAAACAAAAGAAAATGAGAACAATGAAAGTAGAGAGGATGGAATAGAAAAACAGTAAAAATAAATGAATGGCTAAAGTAACAAAATACTCGCTTTCCTAATATCCTGTTCCCCGGCAACGGCGCCAAAAACTTGATGCGCCTCCGCAACAACACAACAGGGTGATGTGTGTCAACCCCTTGCGTTACCGCAAGTGCACGGGTCGTCAAGTAATAAAAGTGGACCCAAAGGGTCGGGTTGTCGAACCACAGGGAACAGAAGTACTAGTAATAGCCCCTCTCTTGTTATCTAGCCTAATGAGTGTAGTATGTGATGATCTAATGGCCAACACTAAGAGTGTCACCACAAGTGCGCAGGAAATAAAAGGAAAAGAGTTCTCAATCAATAAAAGTGAGGTATCCGGACAATGTTCCCCCTAGGATTCGGGTGTTGGATGTAGATTACAAGTGTTTCTAAACGAAGACAAATGAGTCGTGGGTATCCAAAGGTATAACGGCCCCTGCCTCCAGGTCACTGATAACTAGTCCCCTACGAGGTCCCGGCGGAGAATTCTCTCGACGCCTCACACCACATATGGTTCCATGACACTTAGGGAATATGAAGATAGGAAATATCTGTCGGAAGAGAAAGGGGACGCTCCGCTATCTCACGGCTCACCCTCTCAACCCTCTTTACTCTTGGTAATTCTAAACCTAGCGGTGATCTCTCTCTTCACTAGATTGAATAAAACATGCAAGGCAATTAATAATGAAATCAAAAGCACAAACAAGCATTAAGAACTCAAGAGTAAAACTCAAACTGATAAATTCGAATAGAAACACAATGTAAATCTAATGAAAATAAGAATCCTAGGGTTTACATGTCCGAATACCCTCTAGGGGTTTAGCTCTACATGGAGCGAATCACAAAACAAATAATAAATTCAGAAATAAGTTCCAAAGACATAAAGAATAACCCCCTTAAATCCGTGATGATAGTCTTGATGGGTAGTTTCCACGTCTGGATTGAATCCACTCTGAAGCTAGGTCGCCGATGGCTTCCTTGATGCTATGACGGAGGAGGAATCGATCCAAGTTGGTGAGGAAAGCTTTCCAAAGCCGCAAAGAACTCCTTCCAAGCCCTAGCCGCCTTGTCTCTCGAAAGTGGCCAAAAAGACGCCTAAAAATTATCACAGGCGGCTTTTATAATTTGAATTCAGGGCTTTACGCGGGCATCCACACGGGCGTGTGGATGGCCGTGTGGATACCCGCGTAAAGCCCCGAATTCAAATTATAAAAGCCGCCTTGTGATAATTTTTTAGGGATCTTTTGGCCACTTTCGAGAGACAAGGCGGCTAGGGCTTGGAAGGAGTTCTTTGCGGCTTTGGAAAGCTTTCCTCACCAACTTGGATCGATTCCTCCTCCGTCATAGCATCAAGGAAGCCATCGGCGACCTAGCTTCAGAGTGGATTCAATCCAGACGTGGAAACTACCCATCAAGACTATCATCACGGATTTAAGGGGGTTATTCTTTATGTCTTTGGAACTTATTTCTGAATTTATTATTTGTTTTGTGATTCGCTCCATGTAGAGCTAAACCCCTAGAGGGTATTCGGACATGTAAACCCTAGGATTCTTATTTTCATTAGATTTACATTGTGTTTCTATTCGAGTTTATCAGTTTGAGTTTTACTCTTGAGTTCTTAATGCTTGTTTGTGCTTTTGATTTCATTATTAATTGCCGTGCATGCTTTATTCAATCTAGTGAAGAGAGAGATCACCGCTAGGTTTAGAATTACCAAGAGTAAAGAGGGTTGAGAGGGTGAGCCGTGAGATAGCGGAGTGTCCCCTTTCCCTTCCGACAGATATTTCCTATCTCCATATTCCCTAAGTTTTAAGCAACCATTTGTGGTGTGAGGCGTCGAGAGAATTCTCCGCCGGGACCTCGTAGGGGGTTAGGGATTGACACACCCTTGCGTGTGTACTCCGCAAGTGCACGGGTGTCGAAGTAATAAAGTACCCAAACGGGTGGGTAGTCGAATCCACAGGGAGTAGACGTAAGAACAATCACACTTTGTTAAGTAATCAAGATAAACCAATTGTTGTTGAAAGAAAATAAAATCAGAAAGTAGTAGAAACAAAGTGCTGAAAATGAAAGCTAGGTCGGAGAAATAGATCAATAAGAAGATGGGGTACTCGGACAATGCTCCCCCTAGAATTCTTGTTTCACGTGCAAGACTTCAAGTACTCTTATTCAATAGAGATTTCAAGAGTCATGGAATCCAGAGATACAAGGTCCCAAATCTAAGGTCAACCTTGACTAGTCCCCTACGAGGTCCCGGCGGAGAGAAGACTCTCGACGCCTCACACCACGTATGACTGCGCTATGCTCTAGGGATTCCAAGTGGTAAACCCTATTCCCAACTATAGATCAATCCCTTTGGTCCAGGCAAAAGATCCCTAATCACAAATAAGTCCCGGCGGAAAGGCCTCTCTCAACGCCTAACTCTCTTTGAGATCGAAGGTAATACTTGGAATAAGAAGGTAGGGAGAACCACACCGGAGGGGAAAGGGGACGTGTCGCTACCTCTCAACTCACCCTCTCAACCCCCTCCAATCTTGATTAATCTAATCCTAATGGTGATGGTCACTCGTCAAAAGGATGATTGGATTAGCCCTCAACCCTAGTGTCACTCTAAGTGAGAAACAATTAAGCAAACAAGATTGAAACTCAAATTCAAACTCAAATTGAATAAAAGCATTAAAGTCAATGAAACATAGGAAATCTAGGGTTTACAAGTCCAAGTACCCACTAGGGGTTTAGCTCTCCATGGAGCAATACAAGTTCATCAAAATAAATGAAGATAAGTGCAAGAAATCCATAAAGAAAACCCCCTTAAGCTTCGTGTTGATAGACTATGGGAACTTCTCCTTCTTCTTCAAAGAATCCCTTCCTCCAAGCCTAAGGCACACCTCGCCGAATCGAGTCGTCGAAGGCTCCCCCAATGGCTCTCCTTGGAAGGGAATGATGATGAAACCGGTGAAGAAGCGCCCCCAAAGTGTAGCAAGAACCTCCTGAACCCTTGCCGTCGCCTCCTTTCAAAGATAGAAGATAATCCCCTGGATAACGCTTCAGAACGGCTTTATAATTGGCCATCTCGAGGATCCACACGGGCGTGTGGATAGTCCACACGGCCGTGTGGAAATTCCACACGGCCGTGTGGAAATTCCACACGCCCATGTGGATTTTCTGCCTTGTGAAATCTTCATACTAATCCTCGATTTCGCCCGTTTCTTCTCCTGAGGTCACATGGACGGACACACGCCCATGTGAAAGGTCAAGTGGCATTTCTTGATGATGGGAAACCTTGGAGAGCTTTTGAAATCTTTGAACCAATCGGAACGAGCGAGCATGACTGCCTTCGTGTCCTTCTACAAGAATTGTCTTGAAGCCTTTAGAAGTTGGCACATACCCCCTCATTTGAACCCGATTTGTATCTTGAACTTCGTATTTGCACAAAAGAGCTCCACATAGCACCATTATGACCTAATCTTGCTTTTCTTCGCGTAAACCTTTTTCACAACCCTAATTGCACGAAAGAACACAGAAACACACGAAATGAGAAATATAACCTGAAAAATGTGATGCTCATGCAGGGAAAAACATCTCAAATTATATGTACATGCAAGCACTTATCAAACTCCCCCACACTTAAGCTTTTGCTTGTCCTCAAGCAAAATTTATACAATAAAATCCACAAGTAGAGTGATAGAAGTGCTTAGCCTTAAGTTCACCAAAAAGTATGTAAGGAGAGTATTCTTAAACAAAGGAACAATTTGCAACATAGAAAGATAAAAACCGATGCTCTAGCAAAAACACGAAGCACAAAGAAAATAGAATCTGACTGCGTGTGTGTGTGTATGCTTACTCATGCCAACCCTAAGTTTACTCTTAAAAGTTCTTATTGAAAAGGGCTTATTTAAGGACAAAAGTAGGTAGTAGCTGCACACAACCTCGAAGGTAGCCATTTCCCAAGATGCCTCTCGGGCGGCTTTCACACTTTGAGGTGGTAGCTCTTTCCACACGGGGAGTGTTAGCTTTCACACAGCCTATTAGATAGCTCTTTCTCTCCTTAGGGCATAGCTAGTATCCGACTTATGAGAGTAGCTGCATACAACATAGGTGGTAGCTCTTTCCACTCGAAAACAAGTAAACAAAAAAGGCATTCTTCCTTTTTTTTCTTCTTTTTTTTTTTTTTTTTTTTTTTTTTTTGAAAATAAAGAAAATTAATGTCCTTTTGGCACTGAACTAGAGTTATCAGGGTTAACAGAGCAAGAAAGGTGTAAGTAATGCAATCAGACAAAAAATTTCTAAGTTTTTCGAGTAAACTAGAGCATGAGTACAAACGATGTTTAAAATTCTCCTAAATTCAAGACTGCAATCCTTGTCTTTTAAGGTGAACTATCATTGGCTAGATAAGCATATGAGTGATGAGCATACATACATAGAGAACGTGTGCAACGTGAACTCCCCCCCACACTTAAGATGTACAATGCCCTCATTGTACGCATGCAAGCATACAAAAACAGAATATAAATAAAACATGAGGGCGTGGGGATTAAAAACAACACTCCCCGATCTCCGAGTGTGGTAGTTGAATGGAGGTGTGAAGGTGGGAAGTGGAGTTGCGTAGGGTTGTGAAGCTCACACGGCCGTGTGGAAATTCCACACGGCCGTGCCTATGACCATTTCTCAAAACCAAGTTGACAAGTCTATCTCGCACATCACAAAAGGGGTTCGGTGGATTTCAACAAAAGCTACGATTAAAAGAGTACAAAAATTAAACAAGCCAAACACAAACTCAACAAAGAACATGAAAAGAAAGCGGTAAGATAACTCTCGAAGGTGTAACCTTTCTGAGTACACAAAGACTCAACACAAAAGAAAGTACAAGGGAATAAAAAGAAAGAAAGAAAGACGCATCAAGCGTCGGCATCTCGGTGGTCTGCTTTGGGGATGTTTGGGGAGGCGTAGGGTGCTCGGGGTGTGGACGGCGGAGTGGAATCGCAACCTCTCGCCATCAACCGGGTGGAGTGAAGTGATGCGCGTCATCATCTCCGAGTGGTACTCGGCCATGCGAGCGAGAACCTCGGTGTGGTTCGCTGCTCGAGTCACTCGCATGGTGGCGAGATCGATCCGGGAGAGTCCCCACAGCAGCCTCAAGTCTGCCTATGCGATCCTGTGCTGGAGGGGATACAGGTGCTGATACTGGTGGCCCCTCCTCGTCTGCTGGGGTGTCCTCTGCCTCCATGGGTGCGGGTTGTGATGATGGCCCTGCCCGGGTCTCCTCCGAGTCTTCATCTTCGTCCTCAGACTCCTCGGACTCATATGGGAATGGAACAGCAAGTACATACCTGTCGGGAGCGGCCCTCTTCACCATGCCCATCATACGCAAGGTATCAAGGGCAAGTGGGGAGGGAACAATAACCTTGTCAGCTCCCCGAACAGCATCAATCAGTCCCATTCCTCGGATGAGTCGGGTGATGTAGGGGCCAGAGAAAAGAACTCCTATCCGCGCGTACTGTCCCTGGTGCCTCAGAAAATCTGCTACCACGTAACCCAGGTGCAGGGGCAGGCTTTGGACCATAGAGTACAAATAGAGGAGGTCCAGCCGCCCCAATACGCCGGTGCTGTCTCCCCGCCCGGTAATAGACCTGCTCAGGATGGCATGAATGTACCTGTGGGCGGGGCGGAGGAGCAAAGACGCCTTAGTCAACCCGGGCTCGTACTGTATATCTCCACACAGCATCCGGCAAACCCGGCTTGGAGTGATGCGGAAAGGATAGTCGAATGGCAGCTGCGCGTACTCCTCCGTGTGGATGAAGTCTCGATCGTACAGGCCGAGGGCGACAGCAAAATCTGTCAGGCTCATGCTGTGGTATTGCCCAAAGATGCGGAATCGAACTGTGTCCGGCCGGTGGTAGTCGGTGTGGGCGCGATCAAACTCGAATGTCGCGAGGACTTCGAAAGTGAGATCGCGAGTGGCTGGGTCTTTAATGCACAACAGTCGCTCCCACCCGCCCACAGCAATAAGTTCACGGACCTCATCCGCCAACTCGGCTGCACGCGCATGTTCTATTGCCTCCAAAGCTTGCAAGTCGGGAATGCGCGTCTGGCCAAACTTCAACTTCGAAAGTCGATCAAACCGTGCTTGATGTTCGGGCACGGCGAACTCGAATTGTGCGGGCGAGAGATCACGGGACTCCCGGACCTCACGAGCCTCACGAGGGCGCTTATGAGCGAGTTTCTTTGTTCTTGGGGCCATTCCTGTGCATAAGAAAGGTAAGGAAGTTAATTCAGAGCTTAAAATAGGTTCCCAGGATTCCACATGGCCGTGTGGAATTTCCACGTGGCCGTGTGTCTCCTCTGGTTACCCAAAAACAAAGAAACAGCCAACACACACGGCCGTGTGGAATTTCCACACGGCCGTGTGTCTCCTCTGGAATTCAGAGGGGGCACCCCGATAATCCACACGGCCGTGTGGAATTTCCCCACGGCCGTGTGGATCTTCGACCATGGCCAAAGCGCCATGGTGAATCCACACAACTTAATACAATCATCCACACATTTGAGCACAAGTGTTTTAAGCAATAATCTAAGTATTAAACACGAAAATAGCATGCAAAAACACAAGATTCAACATCCACAACAACTAATGAAGGTTTCATGGCAAGAAGAGGGGAAGAAGGCTTACCGGAGAAGATGAGTCTGCTCTAACAATGTAGTAACGAGTAAGGTCTACAAATCCCTTAAATAAGCGAGAGAATGGAAGGAGAAGAGCAACCGTCACGACCTTTGAAGAGGAGGCGTTTGAAGGTGAAGGGTTGCTTGGGGGGTTATAAAGAGAAAGGCCCCTTTTCATGTTTAAGTACCTCACACGGCCGTGTGGAAATTCCACACGGCCGTGTGGATTCTCTGTATGGCCTTATAAAACTCCCCGAAATTCCACACGGCCGTGTGGAATTTCCACACGGCCGTGGGGATTCTCTGTATTGTGGAGATTTGTACTAAATAAATCCACATGGCCGTGTGGAATTTCCACACGGCCGTGGGGATTCTCTGGATGAGAAAATTCCTTCACAATTTCATCCACACGGCCATGTGGAAATTCCACATGGCCGTGTGCTTCCATTCTTCAACTCAAAAATAGTCCAAACTCTGCAGAAATTAATGAAAACACATGGAACGACTGCAGAAGTTGAAAACTAAGACGTTTACGATTTAAAATCTCGCACAATTCACAGGAATACCACCTAACTTGCCATAAACGATGAACACATAAAAATGCACTACCAGCAATAAATCCACACACTACAAACTAAACAAAAAATGCAGAAATAAAACTAACTACAGCACAAGCAAAGAGTTCTAAAAATTGGGTTGCCTCCCAATAAGCGCTTGTTTTACGTCACTAGCTTGACGTACCTGCCTCTCTAGACTCAAGGGGGTTCATGCAACAAAAATACCTCTGCACCTTCAGCACTAACCTCACCACCAAAATATGGCTTCAGACGATGCCCGTTTACTTTGAAAGTACCTCTATCTGGGTGAGTGATTTCAATTGCCCCCTGTGGTGATGCTTGAGTTACGGTGTATGGCCCAAACCACCTAGATTTTAACTTTCCGGGGAACAGTTTGAGTCGTGAGTTAAATAACAAAACTTCATCCCCCACCTTGAACTCTTTCGGCGTTTTGATATGCTTATCATGCCACTTGCGTATCCTTTCCTTGTAGATTCGGGCATTTTCGTATGCTCTCAGTCTCCATTCATCAAGCTCATTGATCTGGTGCTTCCGTTGTTCCCCAGCTCGAGAAAGGTCAAAATTCATTGTTTTGAGTGCCCAATAAGCTCGATGTTCTAATTCAACAGGAAGATGACAAGATTTCCCATAGACCAGATTGTAGGGTGTAGTTCCAATAGGAGTTTTATATGCAGTCCGGTAAGCCCATAACGTGTCATCCAACCGTTCCGACCAATCCCTTTTCCCATGTTCTACCGACTTGGTCAAGATCCTCTTCAGCTCCCTGTTAGTAACCTCTACTTGGCCACTTGTCTGCGGATGATAGGGGGTAGCGAGACGATGATGCACTCCGTATCGCTTTAACACTTTTTCGAACTGACTATTACAGAAATGTGTTCCTCTATCACTAATAATGATCCTAGGTGTTCCAAATCGGGAGAAAAGCTTCTTGAGAAAATTAACTACAGTCCTCGCATCGTTTGTAGGTAATGCCTGAGCTTCCACCCACTTCGATACATAATCCACTGCTACAAGAACATATTTGTTCCCATTGGAGCCTGGGAATGGTCCCATGAAATCAATTCCCCACACATCAAAAACCTCACAGAATTGAATAGGATTTTGTGGCATCTCATCACGCCGAGAGAGGTTCCCTGTCCGTTGGCAATTGTCACAACGAAGAACATACTGATGAGCGTCCTGAAATAGTGTTGGCCAATAGAATCCTGCAGCAAGCACCTTTTCGGCTGTCCTACCAGAAGCATAGTGACCCCCGGTTGGGCCTGAATGACAGTGTGCTAAAATATTCCAGCCTTCTTCCCGAGAGACACAGCGTCGGATTACATGATCTGCACAAATCCGGAACAGAAAGGGGTCATCCCAAAAATAGTTCTTTAAGTCACTGAAAAACTTTTTCTTTTGCTGAAAAGTAAGACCCTGCTTAAGAACCTTTCCCGACAAATACTTGGCAAAATCCGCAAACCAAGGTGTTTCCTCTTCTGCCGATCCGCCACGAATTATGTATAAGTGCTCTTCTGGGAATGAGTCGTTAATCTCCGGCTTTGATGCCTTGTAACCCTCACAGCCTTCTAACCTAGAGAGGTGATCAGCAGCTACATTTTCCACGCCCCTTTTGTCCTTGATTTCCATGTCAAACTCTTGTAGAAGAAGAACCCAACGGATCAACCTCGATTTGGCATCAGACTTGCTCATGAGATAACGCAAGGCGGAATGATCTGTGAAGACAGTGACTCTGGATAAGATCAGATATGGCCTGAACTTATCAAATGCGTAAACCACTGCTAGTAACTCTTTTTCTGTAGTAGTATAATTTTCTTGTGCGCTTGTGAGTGTTTTACTCGCATAATAGATGGGCTGAAAATTTTTGTTCTTCCTCTGACCCAGCACTGCCCCAATTGCATAATCACTGGCGTCGCACATGAGCTCAAAAGGAGCGTTCCAATCTGGTGTAATCAAAATTGGTGCTTGAGTCAACTTCTCCTTCAGCAGGTTAAATGCAGCTAAACATTCGTCCCCGAACTCAAAAGACGCATCTTTTTCAAGAAGTTTTGTTAAAGGTTGAGAGATTTTTGAAAAATCTTTAATGAATCGCCGATAGAAACCTGCATGCCCAAGAAAGCTGCGAATTCCCTTCACATTAGTTGGCGGGGGAAGTTTCTCGATCACCTCAATTTTCGCCTTGTCCACCTCCATCCCATCTTTGGAAATTTTATGCCCTAAAACTATTCCTTCTTGGACCATGAAGTGGCATTTCTCCCAGTTCAACGCCAAATTGGTTTCTCCACATCTCTTGAGGACCCTTTCCAGATTCTGCAGACAGCTATCAAATGAGTCCCCGAACACCGAAAAATCATCCATAAATACTTCCATGATGTTTTCCAAAAGATCGTCAAATATAGCAGTCATGCATCGTTGAAAAGTGGCTGGAGCATTACACAGCCCGAAAGGCATCCTTCGGTATGCGAAAGTCCCATAGGGACAAGTGAATGTAGTTTTTTCTTGATCCTCGGGTGCAATGGGGATCTGAAAATATCCCGACATACCGTCAAGGAAGCAGTAGAAATTATGCCCAGCTAACCTTTCCAACATCTCGGTCAATGAATGGCAACGGAAAATGATCCTTTCGAGTTGCGTCATTTAGCCTTCGTAATCAATGCATACTCTCCACCCCGTGATCGTTCCGGTTGGGATTAACTCATTACGTTCATTCTTCACTACGGTCATTCCTCCTTTCTTAGGGACCACCCGAGTGGGACTCACCCACGCACCGTCGAGAGATCGGATAAATGATACCTCGCATCCGAAGTTTAACTACCTCTCGCCTTCACCACCTCCTTCATGTTTGGGTTCAAACGACGTTGAGGCTGGATCACCGACTTATAATTATCCTCCATCAATATTTTATGAGTGCGAGAATGACGGATTTATACCTTTAATATCAGAAATTTTCCAAGCAATGGCAGTCTTATGCTTCTTCAACATATTCACTAATTTATCCTTTTGAGACACGGATAATCTCGAAGATATAATGACCGGGAGTTTTGATCCTTCACCTAAGAATGCATATTCCAAGTGTTCTGGTAGTGTTTTAAGCTCCAGATCAGGTGGGTCTTCAATGGATGGTTGTAACCTTTTCCCCTTCTGTCTATCAATTTCCTCAAAATGTTCAGATTCTTCTTCTGAGATTTCCTCTAAGCTCCCTTCTTGGATGTGTGTGCCTTGTTGGGTTTTGAGATTTTCTATGTCTCCCACCCCACTTTCTTTGTAGGTTTCATTGGTGACGCCCAAAGAGAAAATTTCTTGCTCTTCGCCCTTATTAGAAGAATCAAATCGATTAAGGGCCTCTTCTAAACTTTCCTCTATTTCTCCCTTTATACAACCCCGTGTTGCTTCTTCAAATTGAGTGAGTACTCTGAATAAATCACAATCTTGTCCCTCAGTAACTCTATCTATATTCAGGTTAACCTTCCTCACACAATAGTTTGTTTCAGCCGAATTTCGTAAGTAACTATGTGGAGATGATTCCTTGGTGAACCAATTCATTTTCTGCTCAACGTCTCTCACCATTCCGGTTATCTTCTCAAACAGTTCTGCTTCGTCGATCATGATTCCTACAGGATTGAATAAGAGCAACAACCTTAGAATAGCGGAGAATGAAGAAAATTGATTATGTATAAGGAAATAAAGATTAGAATAATGGAAGTAAAAGAAGTGTGAAATAGGATGTACGAAAAATGACTAGCGAAACAAAGTGTAAAAATTCCTAAAAACGCCTAACTCCCCGGCAACGGCGCCAAAAACTTGACACACCCTTGCGTGTGTACTCCGCAAGTGCACGGGTGTCGAAGTAATAAAGTACCCAAACGGGTGGGTAGTCGAATCCACAGGGAGTAGACGTAAGAACAATCACACTTTGTTAAGTAATCAAGATAAACCAATTGTTGTTGAAAGAAAATAAAATCAGAAAGTAGCAGAAACAAAGTGCTGAAAATGAAAGCTAGGTCGGAGAAATAGATCAATAAGAAGATGGGGTACTCGGACAATGCTCCCCCTAGAATCCTTGTTTCACGTGCAAGACTTCAAGTACTCTTATTCAATAGAGATTTCAAGAGTCGTGGAATCCAGAGATACAAGGTCCCAAATCTAAGGTCAACCTTGACTAGTCCCCTACGAGGTCCCGGCGGAGAGAAGACTCTCGACGCCTCACACCACGTATGACTGCGCTATGCTCTAGGGATTCCAAGTGGTAAACCCTATTCCCAACTATAGATCAATCCCTTTGGTCCAGGCGAAAGATCCCTAATCACAAATAAGTCCCGGCGGAAAGCCCTCTCTCAACGCCTAACTCTCTTTGAGATCGAAGGTAATACTTGGAATAAGAAGGTAGGGAGAACCACACCGGAGGGGAAAGGGGACGTGTCGCTACCTCTCAACTCACCCCTCTCAACCCCCTCCAATCTTGATTAATCTAATCCTAATGGTGATGGTCACTCGTCAAAAGGATGATTGGATTAGCCCTCAACCCTAGTGTCACTCTAAGGGAGAAACAATTAAGCAAACAAGATTGAAACTCAAATTCAAACTCAAATTGAATAAAAGCATTAAAGTCAATGAAACATAGGAAATCTAGGGTTTACAAGTCCAAGTACCCACTAGGGGTTTAGCTCTCCATGGAGCAATACAAGTTCATCAAAATAAATGAAGATAAGTGCAAGAAATCCATAAAGAAAACCCCCTTAAGCTTCGTGTTGATAGACTATGGGAACTTCTCCTTCTTCTTCAAAGAATCCCTTCCTCCAAGCCTAAGGCACACCTCGCCGAATCGAGTCGTCGAAGGCTCCCCCAATGGCTCTCCTTGGAAGGGAATGATGATGAAACCGGTGAAGAAGCGCCCCCAAAGTGTAGCAAGAACCTCCTGAACCCTAGTCGTCGCCTCCTTTCAAAGATAGAAGATAATCCCCTGGATAACGCTTCAGAACGGCTTTATAATTGGCCATCTCGAGGATCCACACGGGCGTGTGGATAGTCCACACGGCCGTGTGGAAATTCCACACGGCCGTGTGGAAATTCCACACTCCCATGTGGATTTTCTGCCTTGTGAAATCTTCATACTAATCCTCGATTTCGCCCGTTTCTTCTCCTGAGGTCACATGGACGGACACACGCCCATGTGAAAGGTCAAGTGGCATTTCTTGATGATGGGAAACCTTGGAGAGCTTTTGAAATCTTTGAACCAATCGGAACGAGCGAGCATGACTGCCTTCGTGTCCTTCTACAAGAATTATCTTGAAGCCTTTAGAAGTTGGCACATACCCCCTCGTTTGAACCCGATTTGTATCTTGAACTTCGTATTTGCACAAAAGAGCTCCACATAGCACCATTATGACCTAATCTTGCTTTTCTTCGCGTAAACCTTTTTCACAACCCTAATTGCACGAAAGAACACAGAAACACACGAAATGAGAAATATAACCTGAAAAATGTGATGCTCATGCAGGGAAAAACATCTCAAATTATATGTACATGCAAGCACTTATCAGGGATCTTCCACCTGGAGGCAGGGTTAGATCTACTTTTAGGAATTGGTCATATCTTTGGGATCCCTAGAGTTTTAAGCAGTCATATGTGGTGTGAGGCGTCGAGAGAATTCTCCGTCGGGACCTCGTAGGGGACTAGTTATCGGTGACCTGGAGGCAGGGGCCGTTATACCTTTGGATACCCACGACTCATTGTCTTCGTTTAGAAACACTTGTAATCTACATCCAACACCCGAATCCTAGGGGGAGCATTGTCCGGATACCTCACTTTTATTGATTGAGAACTCTTTTCCTTTTTATTTCCTGCGCACTTGTGGTGACACTCTTAGTGTTGGCCATTAGATCATCACATACTACATTCATTAGGCTAAATAACAAAAGAGGGGCTATTACTAGTACTTCTGTTCCCTGTGGTTCGACAACCCGACCCTTTGGGTCCACTTTTATTACTTGACGACCCGTGCACTTGCGGTAACGCAAGAGGTTGACACACATCACCCTGTTGTGTTGTTGCGGAGACGCATCAGCATGTAAACTAATATTATAAAATATATATAATCAAGCACTTATCACACACACTCACGGGAACACTTTAGATATGACAGGACTATCTTTGCAGAGCTGATCCTGTTTTATATACAACTCAATTTCTGGACTTTCTTTCACTTCATGATGAAGTTCTTTACTGTTTGAGCTTGAGGTCACATTTAGCTACTTATCATCTTTCCCTTATTCTTCATGTTTTTGTTTTCTTGAGGACAAGCAAATGCTTAGCTGTGGGGATGTTATGATAAGTGCTTAAATGTGTATATTTATTTATAGTATTTTTGTATTAAATTACATGCTTTTGATAAGCCGACGCCCGCTTTTGTGGTTAAATTAGTTTTATTTGCGTTACAGGCTCTAACGAAGCCAAAAAGAGCTCAAGAATGTATTTATGAAGAAATCGACACCAAACACTGCGTTTTTGGAGCTCCATACTGTAGCAGTACTGTAGTATGAACGATGTAGCAGAATTACTGTAGCAGGGGGTTACTGTAGCACCCCCCCCAGAGACGATTTTCTTGAAAATTCCTGGGAGCCTTGCGGGCAAGCATGCGCCCGCAAGGCTGCCCGCATAACCCCCCGAATTTCAGGTTTTAAAAGGCGTTAGGGCTAAAGAGAAGAAGGCTTTTTGGTGAGGCTTTTGGGGGAGGTTTCTTGAAGCTTGAAGGAGGCTCAAATCCGGGGAAGAGGAGACCTTTTCTCATCAATTGGAGAATGGAGATCAAGAGGAGAGTAGAGATTTGGCAAGATTCATCCTTTACTTCACCATTTAAGGGTTGAAGAAGAAGAAGGAAGCCGCCCTCATTGCGGCGTAGGTGGAGGCTCGTGGCGACGATCCGGCTCACCTTTTCATCACCAACAACTAAGGGAGTGTTTATTATGGATAGATTAGTTGTTTTCATGATGTGTTCTATGTTATTTGCTTGTATGAACAACTAAGTCCCAAGGTCACCGGACCCCGGTGAACTTTGGGACGAACGAGCTTGTATGGATGCTTTGATTTATATTTAATGCAATTTGTTAGTTTATGGTTCATGCTATGTGTGCTTGATTGCTTTGAATTACATGAGAACTCTGTATTTCAATTCCTAGGTTATACTTGGAGCGTGGGATACGCCCTTGTATTAGACTCACATAGTTTGAAAGGGATACGTGTACCTATACGCCGAGGGATTCGTGTATTTGGTACCCTTCCAATCATTAGATTCAAACCAAAATACAGAGTTTGACCCTAATCAGATATTTCCCTAGTCATAGTGCAATCATAGGGGGAATTGGTCAGAAGAGAATCTGTCTAATACCTGTATGGGATTAGGGGTTAAGCACCGAGGGATTCGGGGTTAACCTATTTTAGCAGTCTGTTGGCCTAAATCGCAATTGTAATTTTAACCCTAGCATCTGTCTAGCTTCAGTAGTCCCAGGTGGATCCGCTTCCGTGACCGTTTTCTCCCCTTTGTGATTCTCCATCTTTTTCGCCTGTAGTTCGTCATTCAGGTAGATTTTCTTAAAATCTGTTTGTAGAACTTAGCACCCAACTTCGAGAAATTTGGTTAGACAATAAGTTAAGAGGAAGTAATGGTAGATCCTTGGCCCCGAGGAATACGACCCCTGTGTCACACACAGGGTATTACTTGACGAACCCGTGCACTTGCGGGACGCTCATCAGCCGTCATGAGATGAGACTAGTGATAAGTGCTTGATTATATATATTTTATAATATCAGTTTACATGCATTGAGGATTTTTTTTATCGGTTTTTAGCATTAACAAGGTGTGTTTTGTGTTCTTTTGTGCAAATAGGGCTTTGGAGACGTGACGTACAGGAAGAAGCAAAGATAGGGTGTGATGACACGTTTCAAGACCACAATTAGAAGCAGTGTTCATATGCATGGGGGTGTTGCCAACTTTCGGAGGAGTACAAGTCATTACAAAAACCGAAAGGGCACAAAGCAGTAGGACGTCCATGTCCCAGCTTCCGTACAAAGCAGAAGAAGGTTCTTGAGGATTTCAAAGCATAGAAAGCCACGCACCCTACCACATTAGCGTGAGCCCGACTGTGTGGACTCCAAGGAAGACTTCGGGGGGGGGGGGGAATCACTGTAGTATTCACTGTAGCAAAGTACTGTAGCAAAAGTATTGCACACGCTCGTGTGGAATTTCCACACGGGCGTGTGGCTATAATATACGGGCGTGTGGATGCCCGCGTAAAGCCCCGAATTCAAATTATAAAAGCCGCCTTGTGATAATTTTTAGGGATCTTTTCGGCCACTTTCGAGAGACAAGGCGGGGCTTGGAGGAAGTTCTTTGTAGCTTTGGGAAGCTTTCCTCACCAAGTTGGATTGATTCCTCCTCCGTCATAGCATCAAGGAAGCCATCGGCGACCTAGCTTCGGAGTGGATTCAATCCAGACGTGGAAACTACCTATCAAGACCGTCATCACGGATTTAGGGGGGTCATTCTTTATGTCTTTGGAACTTTATTCTCAATTTATTATTTGTTTTGTGACTCGCTCCATGGAGAGCTAAACCCCTAGAGGGTATTCGGACATGTAAACCCTAGAATTCTTATTTTCATTAGATTTACATTGTGTTTCTATTCGAATTTATCAGTTTGAGTTTTACTCTTGAGTTCTTAATGCTTGCTTGCGCTTTTGATTTCATTATTAATTGCCATACATGTTTTATTCAATCTAGTGAAGAGAGATATCACCGCTAGGTTTAGAATTACCAAGAGTAAAGAGGGTTGAGAGGGTGAGCCGTGAGATAGCGGAGTGTCCCCTTTCCCTTCCGACAGATATTTCCTATCTCCATATTCCCTAAGTGTCAAGCAACCATATGTGGTGTGAGGCGTCGAGAGAATTCTCCGCCGGACCTCGTAGGGGGTTAGGGATCTTTCACCTGGAGGTAGGGTTAGATCTACTTTTAGGAATTGGCTATATCTTTGGGATCCCTAGAGTTTTAAGCAGTCATATGTGGTGTGAGGCGTCGAGAGAATTCGCCGCCGGGACCTCGTAGGGGACTAGTTATCGGCGACCTGGAGGCAGGGGCCGTTATACCTTAGGATACCCACGACTCATTGTTTTCGTTTAGAAACACTTGTAATCTGCATCTAACACCCGAATCCTAGGGGGAGCATTGTCCGGATACCTCACTTTTACTGATGGAGAACTCTTTTCCTTTTTATTCCCTGCGCACTTGTAGTGACACTCTTAGTTTTAACCATTAGATCATCACACACTACACTCATTAGGCTAGATAACAAAAGAGAGGCTATTACTAGTACTTCTTTTCCCTGTGGTTCGAT
Organism: Dioscorea dumetorum; assembly: GCA_902712375.1. Classification (NCBI taxonomy): domain Eukaryota; kingdom Viridiplantae; phylum Streptophyta; class Magnoliopsida; order Dioscoreales; family Dioscoreaceae; genus Dioscorea; species Dioscorea dumetorum. The sequence goes on along the minus strand of CACTHL010000128.1, from coordinate 8,242,750 downwards.
AACCCGACCATTTGGGTACACTTTTATTACTTGACGACCCGTGCACTTGCGGTAACGCAAAGGGTTGACACAAATCACCCTGTTGTGTTGTTGCGGAGACGTATCAACTAGACCCGTCAAGCTAGTGACGTTAAACGAGCGCTTATCGGGAGGCAACCTGATTGGTTCTTTTTCTTTTGTTATTTCTTTGTTGTGGTTGTTTCGTTTTGCGTTCTTTGTTTTTCTCGTGTTTTGAATCGAGTCCGGCTCGTTTTTCCTTTATGTTGGATGATTTCAGGCTCAACACGGGCATAACACCCCCGTGCTGATGTGGGTGCAATTCACAGGCTTTCAAGTTTATATATTTTTCTGAGCAACACGGGGGGCAAGCACGGCCGTGTTAAGGCTGTGCTGATTCCTTTAGCGCGCTGCCCGTGCTTGCGGCACGGACTTGCCGCGTTCTTTGTTCCTGTTTAATTTTTTTACAACGGGAACAACACGGCTGTGTTGAGGCCGTGCTCAGCGCGATGGTTCCTCTTCCTGCGAGTTTCTCCTTTTTAAACGAGCCGTTCGTCCTTCGCCTCTCTTCACCGGCGAAGTACCTCCCTTGCACTCCCTTTTTTTCTTGCGTTTTGCACGAGTTTTTGCGCGGGTGTCTTGGTTTCTCGTTTCATTGCTTATACTTCGTCTCCAACGATTTGGTGAGTCGACGAACCTTGATTTGTGTTTTGTTTCCAAATCCTTGATTCTATGCCTATATTCCTCTTGAAAACGTTTAAATTCGGCTTTAGAGGCATCTAGGGTGATTTTTGATTAGTTTAGATAATTTTGTACCGTCGATTTTTGGGTTAGAAACTGGCGGGGAAGACGCAGGGTTTGGTCAACACGGGAGTGCTTCTTTAAGCACGGCCGTGCTCTTAACCAGATCTCAAATTTGTGTACCAGCACGGGCGTGCAACTTTCAGCACGCCCGTGTTCCATCTAAACCCTTTTCTGAACTCAACACGGGCGTGCAACTTGCAGCACGCCCGTGCATTCGCTGGTTCTAATTGTTAAACCCTTTATTTCACAGATCATGCCAAGGAAGGCTACTACATCAGGCCCTTCTTCGAAGAGGGCTGGAGGGGAGTCGTCGACCCCAGCTGCTCCCCCTGCGCTAGCCTTCGGTGCCCCCATCCACCAGGAGCGCCATAACCGCTTGAGCAAGAAGCGGTTTGGCGAGGTACGAGTCATTGATTGGGAGGTCCTCCGCAAGGTGGGTCTGGAGGCATATATTCGTCGATATCTTGGCGAGGGCGCCAGGACGCGGCTTCTCGCCATCACCGACCCCGCTTACCGGGAGCTATCTTTGGAGGTCCTCGCGACCTTCGAGATGCCCCGAGCTCCACCGAATGAGTCAGACGGAGTTTTCCATCAGATTGGGCTGGTACGATGAGGAGTTCACCAGGACTCCGGAGTACGATGCCCTTCTTGTCGCCCGACCACCCGGTGAGTCCTAGGAGGTGTGTTGGCAGCGGTTGAGCATAGATCGGGCCTATGACCCTCGCCGGTCTAAGGCCTCGTCCCTTCGCACCCCAGCTCTCAGGTACATTCACTTTATCCTCAGTCATTCTCTCACAGGTTGGGGAGATAGCACAGGAGTCGTTAGTCGCCATGACTTCGACTTTCTATGGAGCATGCTCGACGGATTCCAGATGCACCTCGGTTACGAGGTGGCCTTCAGCATCCAGCATCAGGGAGAGGATTCCCGGGTTGGCGCGATCTTCTGTGGGTCCTACATCACGCGCCTGATTCGAGGGATGGGCATCCAGGCGGGCACCCGTGCGATGAGGATGGTGGGTGGCGTGCTTCCTGTCTCTGTGGATACGCTACGCACGATGGGGATGCTGCGCTCCACCGCCACCGCCCAGGGTGCTCGGTACCAGGCCCCAAAATCCAGCATCCCTGATTCCCCTCCTGCTGCCTCCGGTCCATCTTCTCCTCGCACCCCACGTGCTCGCGCATCCACACACATTCCGGACTCGCCCCCAGCTGGTTCCCCTTCTTTCCGGCGATGGATGATCCGGAGTATGCAGCAACTGACCTCTCATCTCGACGTCACCCTGTCTCCACCTCCTCGCCGTGCTGCTGGACTCTCGACATCCAGGCGTGTGGGCGTCGACACCACCAACCTTCCATCGGAGTCTGATTCCGATTCTGAGAGCGACGGGTTTTGATTTTCTGTTTTGTTGTTCTGTTTTGTTGTCTTTGTACTTTACTTTTATTTTTGTTGTCTTTTGTTCTCCTTGAGTCAGTTAGCAAGGGGGGTCCCCTACTAAACTGATATCTTTTTAGAGTGATTTTGTTATTTTGCTTGTCTTTTGTCTCTAATGCTTGCATGCTTACCTCAGGATTCATGAATATCTATCTTGCTGGTTGTTTCAAACGGATCCTCCCTAACTGGTGATCAACACACACCCATGTGTGACATGGAATTCTTCTTCCGCACATCTCCCTTAACTTGTTGAAAATTCCCCAACTCTCACTTCACTTTTACTTGAAATTTTTTTTTGCCTATGCCTTGCATGTTAAATCTTTAAACATTGAGGACAATGTTTCATTCAAGTGTGGGGGAGGGTTATATACTTGTATATTAATATGTTTAGATGTTGTGCATGACTTAGGACGATCTATGAAATTTTTGGTTGAGAATTGCTAAGCTAGGAATTTTTGAGCATACTAGTGCACTTTTGTTGAATGATGCATCTCCGCAACAACACAACAGGGTGATGTGTGTCAACCCCTTGCGTTACCGCAAGTGCACGGGTCGTCAAGTAATAAAAGTGGACCCAAAGGGTCAGGTTGTCGAACCACAGGGAACATAAGTACTAGTAATAGCCACTCTTTTGTTATCTAGCCTAATGAGTGTAGTGTGTGATGATCTAATGGCCAAAACTAAGAGTGTCACTAAAAGTGCCCAGGGTGTGGAAGTTCGACCTTTTTTCATTTCACTTGTGCTTTGTTTCTTGTGTAGAATTTGTGTGTTTAAGTTTTTGTCGAGTTTAATTTTTTTTGTTGGGATCATAGTTAAGGTCTTTTTGAGAGGTTAAAAGATGGGGGAAAGCCTTTTTGACGAGTCTCAACGTTAGCTAACAACAAGAAATACAAAGAAGCAACAATAAAATACAAAGTTGGAATAATTACATAATCTCAACAACCAAAAACAAGAAAAAACAAAAACAAAACAAAACACACAACAAAAAGAAAGAAAAACAAAAGAAAAAGAAAAGGCTAAATCAACAAGCTTGAAGCTTTCCAAATATTCCTCGGTGAATTCCTCAAGTAGGGTGGAAACACTAGTTAGTTTTCAACCCTAGAAATGGAGGGGTACAAATACCCGATGGTCACGGCGTATTTATACAATAATCCCTTCCAAGTTTGGTAGAGTCTAGCACTAATGCAATGGTCATGCTACAAAGTGCTACCAAGAATTTGATACAACAATAAGCACATGTACCAAAAGGATTAAGAATACCAAACAAGGATCACAACAAGCCAATCATACAATAAATAGCTCAAATAATCCAAAACATTACAAGTTTTGCCCAAAAGGTTCACCTACATCCGGTGACCTTGGGGTTTAGTTGTTCATGTTCAACAAATCCACCACACAAACCATGCAAATAACTAAAATAAACATGAGGAACACTCCCTCAAATGGTGAAGGTCGAATGCAGCTTGAATCCCCGGAGAAAACCTTCCGAAGACGCCACTCGAAGGGGTGGCTTCCCGTTGTCTTCAACCTCCAAACAATGAACTTTTGAAGTAGATCCTCCTAGATCTTGCTCTCCTCTCCTAAGAAAACCCGAATTTCCTCTCCTTTTGCCCTCCAAAATGGTGTAGAAATGATGCCCAAACCCTAGCCTTCTTTCTCCCAAAAGCTCTCTCCAAGAAGATGCAAAAGTTTTTTTCAAAATGCCCTAGATCGCCCTTAAAACCCCAAATCCCGATGGGTAAACGGGTCAGTATACAGCCGGTATGCTGACCCCTCGGGATTTCTAATTTTCTGCCGAGAAGTCCGTGATGAGCTACAGTAACTGCTACAGTGAATGCTACATTACCGTGCTACAGTGTCCCATCTCGAAAACGCTGTTTTGAAGTCGAAATCGCTCTCCATCTCGTCATCGAGTCCCCAGGGCTTCTGGCTGGCCTGAAATACAAAAATAAAGCAATTTAGATCTAAAAGGGCATAGATTCAACAAAAAGATATGAAAATAATACACAATACATACATGTAAAATACGTACTTTTAGACGTTTATCAAACATCCCCACACCTAAGCGTTTGCTTGTCCCCAAGCAAACAAACATGAAGAACAAGGGAAAGAAGATAAACGGCTAAAAATATGACCTCAGGCTCAAAATTAACGAACTCCACAAGCACAAATGGACAGGAATCAAGAAGTGAGCTGCTTAAAATTAATAGCTCTGGTTCATCCACAGTGCCCTATGTGTGTGTGTGCTGACTCTCACCTTGACCTCCACACCCCGGATTACCCCAAGATGACCATTCACCCCACACAAAATGAAGATGGCATTAGAGTGCTAAAGACTTCATAATGCCCAGTTAAAGTCCTTTGGTTCCTAAATACAACTCCAACTCTTAAGTGACCATAAAACAGGTTCTAGGGATCAAAATGGAAACTTTATTTCTTTCACTCACAAATATACACAAATTCTTACTTTTCTGGGTCCGCCTAACATAGACTGCACAAAAATCTTTCAGATGGATGCACATGCTGGCCAAGCACAAGAGTCACCCTCTTAATCGATTACAATCTACATATACGCATTCATGCTTGTAAAGCAGAGGAATACTGACATAGACCCCAAAATTTTTTTTTTTTTTGATCCCTGATAAACTACCTGCTAAAAACTTCACTTAGGTTGGAGAAAACAATAAAGGAACTTAAAAGCTTTTAAAAGTGCATTGAAGAAAGAATTTAACAAATTAATGCCAAAGTCACTAAGATGGGTTGGATAGAGTGTACAAGGTGAAAGTGATCGTGAGCATGTATACAGGTGCACTAAAGATGAAACAGAGCTACATTAAAGTACAGTTACTATACAGCTCACTACTATCATTCTACCAAGCTAGGAAATCCTTTAACAAAATAATCATAGCCATCATAGGTAACAAGCATGCAAAAATACAAAATACTCTAAGTAAATAACCATCCCCACACCTAAAGTTGTACATTGTCCTCAATGTACTTAAGTCAGCAGAATAATGTGGGGGATGAAAATGATAACCAAAAATGAAAAATGGGGGTGAAGGAACTTCCCTGATTCCTTGTTGTGGTTCTCAGTTGTTCCACTTGGATCAGGAGTATTTCACCTAAGGAGGGCGACACAAGTAAAGCTCCCAAAATTAATAATCCTGAAAAGAACAAGGAGCTTATCATCATTCAAAGTTTTTCAGGAGGAAAAAGAAATAAAGTAAGGAAAAGAGAGCTCCAACATAAATAACACAAGAGTTTAGTAGGGAGTGAGCCCTAGCTAACTCAAAAGTACAAGTCTTAACAACAAACAACAAAGCACAAAAGAAAGAAAATAAACAAGGTCTTGTCATGGGTCTAAAGTGGTGATGCGGCGCAAGTAGTGCTCAAAGCTTCCCAAAATTCTCAAAGCTTCCCAATCGATCTTCCTCACCGTGCCGAACCCTTTTCGCGATAAGAGTGCAAAACGAGTCTTATGTTCTTCCTTGGAAAATTGGGGTTCATGGACGGGAGAGGAAGGTTCCCTCCTAGGTCTCTTGGAAGCTAGTTTTTTTATTGGCATCCTATAGAAACAAAGTAAAGATTAACCAACTAACTTACAAGCAAAATAAGCACCAAAAAATGCAGAAATCCAAGAAAAAGTGCATTGCTACAGTAATTTCGGAAAAAAATTTCAAGAACTTTGCTTGTAGAAGTAGCCAAAAAATTTTACAAACTAGGAAAAATGCTTTGATAAACCTTAAACAATCACCCATCAACAATATTCCAACAAATTCCAACAAATTTCAGCCATAAAACACAAAAGAAATCAAAGTTTTGAGTGAAGTGCCATACTTGTGCCCTAGGGTAAGATGAGTAGATCCAAATGGTAAATCCGGCCAAAAGCTTGCTCAAACTCCAAATTTTTGTCACCAAGATGGAAAAGAGGGGGAGGAGAGCAAACTAGAGCAAAAAAAATGAGTAAAAACGGTGGAGAAATGAGGGAGAAAAGGTTGGAAGAATGGGGAAGAAGGATGAATAGTGTGAAGAACCCCAAAATCTCCCCTTAAACCCTTCTATCGGGTGGTCTTGCCGACCATCCTTACGGCCGTAAGGATGGTCGGCAAGAACTTCGGGATAGTTCTTACCGGCCATCCTTACCGCCGTAAGGATGGTCGGAAAGACCCTCTGCTTGCACCGCTTCTTTCTCCACACTTCGTACGCGTCAACCCTCTATGAAACCGTGAAAAATATGGCCGGAAACATCATTTAAACACTCAAAACATCAACATGCATGCATCTAGAGCAAGAATTCTCCATAAACCACATGACAAACAAGTTAACAAAAAGGCGAAAGAATCAAGAAAAACGACGAAAAACACAACTACACATAAACCACTACTAAAAATAAGTAAAATAAGACAACAGGAATAAGAAAATGAATACGGGAAATGAAAGGAACTTGGGTTGCCTCCCAAGGAGCGCTTCTTTAATGTCATTGTGCTAGGGCCTCATACTTCGAACTATTCTCTATGACATGTTTCGTCAGGGCATCAATCTTCGCAGCCAAAGCTGCGGATTCAGTCACCTCGTACAACCCTGCAGCCCTTGGAAGCTTCTGTCGAGTGCTCCAATGACACTCATTACTGGCCATGTTCTCAATTAACTCCTCGGCCTCTTCAGGAAGCTTGTTGCTCAAAGAACCACCTGCTGCTGCATCGATGAGTTGCCTAGTAGCATAATTCAACCCGTTACACAACATCTGCACTCTCATCCATGAAGGGAAACCATGATGAGGACATCTTCTTAGCAGGTCATTGAATCGTTCATGGGCTTCAAAGAGTGTCTCAGTATCACCCTGCCTGAAAGACGATATCTCCTGTCTTAGTCTTGCAGCTTTGCTTGGGAGAAAATATCGGGCGAGGAACTTCTCAACCAATTCCTTCCAAGTGGTGATGGACCCAGGAGCTAAGGATGTGAGCCATCTGTATGCTGTTCCTCTCAAACTGAACGGGAATAATCTCAGTCTGATGGCATCGTCTGATACTGAGTTGATCTTAAAAGTGGAGCATATCTGAAGAAACTTGGCAAGATGGGCATGGGGGTCTTCATCCGCTAGACCATCAAACTGGACTGAATTCTAAATCATCCCTATGGTGCTGACCTTGATTTCAAAGTTATTGGCCGGAACAGTTGGTGCTTGGACACTAAATTCTTCTCCGGTGAATTGTGGCCTTTCATAGTCAGATAGAGTCCTTCTTGGCTCGGCCATAACTGTGGGCTCACTGGATTCTACCTGAACTTCTTGTTGACTTGAACCCTCGATACCTTCTCTCAAACGACGGTGAAGTGTTCTTTCTATCTCGTTATCGGGTTCAATCAAATTTGCTTGACTCGCTCGTGTCATAAGATGGGTACCTACACAGATTGAGGAGTCTCAACGTTAGCTAACAACAAGAAATACAAAGAAGCAACAATAAAGTACAAAGCTGGAATAATTACAAAATCTCAACAACCAAAAACAAGAAAACACAAAAACAAAACAAAACACACAACAAAAAGAAAGAAAAACAAAAGAAAAAGAAAAGGCTAAATCAACAAGCTTGAAGCTTTCCAAATATTCCTCGGTGAATTCCTCAAGTAGGGTGGAAACACTAGTTAGTTTTCAACCCTAGAAATGGAGGGGTACAAATACTCGATGGTCACGGCGTATTTATACAATAATCCCTTCCAAGTTTGGTAGAGTCTAGCACTAATGCAATGGTCATGCTACAAAGTGCTACCAAGAATTTGATACAACAATTAAGCACATGTACCAAAACGATTAAGAATACCAAACAAGGATCACAACAAGCCAATCATACAATAAATAGCTCAAATAATCCAAAACATCACAAGTTTTGCCCCCAAGGTTCACCTACATCCGGTGACCTTGGGGTTTAGTTGTTCATGTTCAACAAATCCACCACACAAACCATGCAAATAACTAAAATAAACATGAGGAACACTCCCTCAAATGGTGAAGGTCGAATGCCGCTTGAATCCCTGGAGAAAACCTTCCGAAGACGCCACTCGAAGGGGTGGCTTCCCGTTGTCTTCAACCTCCAAACAATGAAGCTTTTGAAGTACATCCTCCTAGATCTTGCTCTCCTCTCCTAAGAAAACCCGAATTTCCTCTCCTTTTGCCCTCCAAAATGGTGTAGAAATGATGCCCAAACCCTAGCCTTCTTTCTCCCAAAAGCTCTCTCCAAGAAGATGCAAAAGTTTTTTTCAAAATGCCCTAGATCGCCCTTAAAACCCCAAATCCCGATGGGTAAACGGGTCAATATACAGCCGGTATGCTGACCCCTCGGGATTTCTAATTTTCTGCCGAGAAGTCCGCGATGAGCTACAGTAACTGCTACAGTGAATGCTACAGTGCCGTGCTACATTGTCCCGTCTCGAAAACGCTGTTTTGATGTCGAAATCGCTCTCCATCTCGTCATCGAGTCCCCAGGGCTTCTGGCTGCCCTGAAATACAAAAATAAAGCAATTTAGATCTAAAAGAGCATAGATTCAACAAAAATATATCAAAATAATACACAATACATACATGTAAAATACGTACTTTTAGACGTTTATCAAGTATATTCTGAATTTGGTTTCCGTGATACGAGATTTACTACATTGATTACTTTATGAAACCTTGAAAAGTTAAGCATTCTAAAAAGAAGTATTTTAAAAATGGATTTCAAACGTGTACCATTTTATAAATGATTTTCAAGGTTTCATTGATGCATTATCTTGAGAAAGTTAACAAACACCTTTTATTGAATTGAGTGCCGATACGGGAATTACTATATTGGTTTTTTATAAATCATTGAGTTGTTGAAAGTTTCTTATAATGAGTTGTACATATATATTTGTATGCATTGAAAGTAAGTACTTTAATTGTTGTTGAATATTGAAGTTTTGTCAATGGGTTTGCTTATAGACCCTTACTTGTGTGATGTATAGCTCCATGTCCAGCCCCTCACGGAGTAACTTAGTTACTCACCCATTCTTCTTCTCTTCTTTACAGGTGTTAGCACGGCAGCAGGGAGTGAGACGTGATAGTGCTTGGCAGATCTATTCTTGCATTTACTTTTGAGTAGTGTATGATGCATAAACATTGTTGTCATGCATAAGATAGATCCACTAGGACCTATGTTTTCATTTTTTTCATTTTGGTATTGAATAATCTTGATTGGTTCAGTAAAAATTGTATGAGTTTTACACCCAGTGTTTGGGGAAGACTATGATTGTGTCCATAATCATTGATGTTGTGATTTCTAGGGATATATGTACATACATGGTGTGAGTATGTTGATCATGTACAGGGTTGTGGTTGAATACCTTAGATTTAGAGTGTTATTGTGGTAATGTTAATATTGTATAGGTAACAGGTTAGCCTTGCAGCGATCTGGTGTTCAGGCAGGTGCTTGACCTCCCCTGTGTTGTCGTGGCGGTAGTGCCATGGTCCGGGGCCCGAGGGTCTGGCCGTGACACTACTTTAGTGGTATCAGAGCCTAGGTTATCATGATTGGGTCGGTATGAGGTTTTATGATTTGGTCGGTTTGAGATTTCATGATTGGGTCAGTATAAGGTTTCATGATTGGGACAGTAACCAGTTTAGAGTTTAGAAATGGATTTTATTAATATAACTTTGATTTCGAGTCAGCCTTCTGATTGGGTCGGGAAGTTGATCTTCTGTTACTTACCACTGTCTTCTGATTGGGTCAGGAAGTTAATCTTCGAAAAATGAACTTTTGTTTTCTGCAATTATTCCCTGATCTAGTCGAAAAGTTGATCTTGTGATTATTGTATCTAGTGGATCCAAATAGAGTCTGACTTATTGTATTTGATGCATGTAGAACCATTCCTAAGAGTTGTCTTATGTTCCTCTTTCAGTAAAATGCCAGCACTACGCTCACGTGTTCGCCAAGTGAGAGCTTCTTCCCCTACTAATGCTACACAAAGAGTTTTGAGAGGTGGAAGGCGAGGAGAGCTGTCTCCTCCCCCTTCTCTATCGCCACCTAGGCAGGAAGCTAGTTCAGGGCATGATCCTAAGGTGGCAGCTTCTGTTCATGCTCCGGAGGTTCGGGGTACTGGTCCAACTCCTGAGGCACTTGAAGCTTTTAGGGCTCATTAGGCTACCAAGGGGAGGCAGCCTACCTATCAGGAGTACCAGGACTTTCTGGAGTATTGGAGTGCTTTTTTGGGTTAGGCTCAGGCAGACCCAAGGCCTGCCTCAGCACCTCCAGTGCTAGTAGTTCAGCATGCGCCAGTAGAGGACGGTGGATCTACTCAAGCCTTGGCTTTGTCAAAACTTCTGAAGGAAGCCCGTCAGCTTGGTTGTGGTTCTTTTGATGGCACAAGTGGTGCCATGATTGCTAAGGAATGGGTCAAGAGGTTAGTTGCTACTTTTGATGATATGAGTTTTGGTGTTGAGATGAGACTCAGGGTGGCCGCTAGACTGTTGGAGGATCGAGCTCGGATTTGGTGGGAGAGTTTGAAGAGCTGATCTTTTGGGCATGTCACTGATGAGCGCATTTCATATATATGTATTGCATGCTTTACCCTCATCATTATTGAATATTTTGGCTGTAATTCTCCAAGTACGGTGCTATTTGAGGTATTCGTTGTTTGTCATGCAGATATCAAAGTCCTGAAGTAAGAAAAAGTGTTTTGGAACAATTTTAGAAGCTAAAGGACTTAGAAGAAACCTCATCAAGCTCAGCACGGCTTGAGCACGCCCGTGCTGTTCCCCGTACAAATTGCAGGAAAATTCAGCCACAAATCAGCACAGCCTGAGTTCGCTAAGCACGGTCGTAAAAACCTCAGCACGGCTTGAGCACGCCCGTGCTGTTTCCCGTGCAAATTGCAGGAGAATTCAGCCACAAATCAGCACAGCTTGAGTTCACTGAGCACGGTCGTGAAAACCTCAGCACGGTCTAAGCACGCCCGTGCTGTTCCCCGTGCAGATTACAGGAATGTGAGTTTTCTGTAGATTTATTTGGCCATAATCTGCACGGCTTGAAGCAAGGCTTCAACACGCCCGTGCTCACATCAAGAAGACATTAAAACCCTAGAAACTCAGTTTCTAAGGGGACCTTTGGTGGGCGAACTTTGGGAGAAAGAAAGGGAGAGCTTTGGGGGTTCATCCTCCACTTCATCAAGGGAATGGAAAGCTTATGGTAGGCCGATCGGGAGGAGATCTTGCAACATTGTAGATCCTTCGACAACCACAAGGATGCAAGAAATTAGGGAGTTTTCAACTTATTGTCTTTTAATTTCTTTGGCATTATATTTGTTGGTTGTTGTCATGAGGGGCTAAACTCTTAAGGGAGCCCCGGGGTTGGTTGTATGACGTTGTCACTTGAACTCATTTCTTTACTTGCAGTATTTATGAATGTCTTGTTCCTTTCAATAAATCAAGGTTATTGGTTATCTTATATGTTGTTTAGTGCTTGATGCTTGGTAGTTAGGTTCTCTTATCTAGGCTTGTGAATCGTTATTGATTGTTGCAAGCAGTGGGAGTTCAACTTAGGGCTCGGCGGCGCTAGAAACCACATGCTTATAGCATAACTAGGTTTAGAACTGAAGACATCTTTGATAAATACTGAGAAAGACCGAGTTAGTGAACGTCGGAAATCCAACCCCGGGGCCCCATCTCCTCCATCGAGTCAAACCTCAAATCTTCCCTTGGTGAACTTCCCTTTGCCTTAACCTCCATGAAGTTAATCCAAAGTCAATTCCATCATCTTCTGTCTGGTTAGATATTGAGCAGGACGTTAGTATTGAAAGCTATACAAGTCCCTGTGGATTCGACTACCCGACCTAAAGGGTACACCTTACTACTTGTGCGACCCGTGCACTTGCGGTTACGCAAGGGGCGTACCAAGTTTTTGGCGCCGTTGCCGGGGACTGGCAACTTCTAGGAATTCGGACGGTCTTAGTACTTTAACCGTTTTATTTTGCTTTTAGTTTCATTTCTTTGTTTTGCTGTTACTTCTATTCTTTTATTTGTTCTTTTGTTTTTCTTTGTATTACTTAAGCTGTTTATTATTTTTTCTTTTGCATTAAGCCTGAAAGTTCATATCTCATCTTTTTCTTTTGGTTCTTGTGCAGGAGCAGTGTACCTCAGTTGTTTTTCTTTCTAGAGAGGGAGTACCATCCATAAGATGGAAGATCTTTTGAACACATTAAGGAGACAGGACAATCTCCATTTCAAAACAGAAGTAGGAGATCTTGACGCTGGCAGACAGCTAATAGAACTACTTTCTCGTCCATCAAACGAAAATTATCAAAATGTCTCTATGGAAGAAGCAGTAAGGGCTTTCAGCAAGAAATCTCAGGAATGGTCAAGAAATCAAATTGTTGCGGAAGAAGCAATGCCTAATAACCGAACGGAGCTGAACTATACAGAGGTGGTCATGTTAGTAAACTGGTGCAGTGAATCAATGGAAAAACATACTGGGCTGCAATTGTTGGGAGAAGAATGTACAGAGAAAAAGCCTACCCAGGATAGTTTGGACCGCCTGAATTGTGAGGATCAATTATTGCACATGGTGGGCTCCAAATCTGGTAAGGAGCCAAGCCTTCCAACAGCGGGAATCGAAGGTGCAAAGATCGAGCTAAAGAAACTACCTGACCATTTAGAATATGCCTTCTTAGGAGGAGATGAACAGTACCCAGTAATAATTTCTGCGACCCTTGATGATGAACAAAAGGGAGAACTATTACAAGTACTTACCACACACAAGAAAGCTATAGCCTGGTTAATTTCAGACATCAAGGGCATCAGTCCAGCTTTCTGCACACATAAAATCCTTATGGAAGATGAAATTAAGCCGAGGGTGCAACCACAACGGCGATTGAATCCTAATATGCAGGAGGTGGTTAAGACGGAGGTCACGACACTTTCAGATGCTGGGGTTATTTACCCTATTTCGGATAGCCCGTGGGTGAGTCCATTATAAGTAGTACCGAAAAAGGGAGGTATGACGGTGATTCAGAATGACAAGAAAGAAGTGATATCTGCTCGCACAGTCACTGGATGGCGGGTATGCATCGATTACCGAAAATTGAATGATGCTACTAGAAAAGATCACTTTCCTCTCCCATTTATCGATCAAATGTTGGAGAGACTTGCAGGACACATGTATTACTGTTTCGTAGACAGGATGTAAGGGTACTTACAGATCCCAATTGCACCTGAAGATCAAGAGAAGACTACTTTCACCTGTCCCTATGGCACTTTCGCATATCGTCGTATGCCTTTTGGTTTATACAACGCCCCTCCACATTCCAGCGCTGTATGATGTCCATTTTTGACAAGTTCATCGAGGATTTTATGGAGGTATTCATGGATGATTTTTCAGTTTTCGGCAATTCATTTGATAACTGTTTGTCAAATTTGAAGAAAGTATTAGCTCGATGTGAAGCAACAAACCTGGTACTCAGTCGGAAAAAATGTCATTTCATGGTCCAGGAAGGAATAGTGTTGGGTCATAAGATTTCACAATCCGGAATCGAAGTAGACAATGCGAAGATCTCCACAATCGAAGGATTAGCGATTCCGACCACTACGAAGTATATTAGAAGTTTCTTGGGACATGTAGGGTTCTACAGACGTTTTATTCGAGATTTTCAAAAATTTCAGCACCCATGACCAAACTCTTAGAGAAAGATGCCCCTTTCAATTTTGACGCAAAGTGCCAAGTTGCTTTTGAATTGCTGAGGCAGAAGTTAGTAGAAGCTCCAATTTTAAAAGCACCGCTCTCGGATCGGCCCTTTGAATTAATGTGTGATGCTAGTGATCGAGCTGTAGGAGTGGTACTAGGGCAGCGGTACGATAAACAATTTCACCCAATCTCTTACGCAAGCAAAATGTTGACCTCAGCCCAAGAAAATTATACGACAACGGAGAAGGAGCTGCTAGCTATTGTTTACGCCTTCGATAAGTTCCGGCAGTACCTGGTTCTCTCTAAAGTGATAGTATTCACCGATCATGCAGCATTGAGGTATTTGATGACTAAAGCGGATGCTAAACCAAGATTGATACGGTGGATTCTACTGTTGCAAGAATTTGATGTGGAGATACGGGATAAGAGAGGCATTGAGAATGTAGTGGCAGATCATTTATCCCGTTTAGAGCACTCCAATAATACTTGGGAAAATTCTGAAATCGTAAATGATTCCTTCCCAGAAGAGCATCTATATCTCGCAGAAACGAAAGACCCTTTGGATGTTTCAGTCCCATGGTTCGCAGACATTGCAAACTATCTGGCAGGGGGACTGATCTCAGAAACATTCTCTTATCAACAACGGAAAAAATTCCTGTCAGATGCCAAGCATTATGTTTGGGATGATCCATATTTATATAAGCTCTACGCGGATGAAATGGTAAGAAGATGTGTTTCAAGAGAAGAGGGATGGCATATTTTATCGCAGTGCCATGCGGGGGTGCTTGGAGGACATTTTGGACAAAACAGGACAGTGGAGAAGGTGTTATCAGCCGGTTTCTTTTGGCCTTCGCTTTTCCGAGACTCCAAGGCTATGATTGAATCTTGTGATGCTTGTCAGCGGAGTGGCAATCTATCTAAACGGGATGAGATGAAGCAGACCCCAATTCAACAGTGTGAAGTTTTTGATGTGTGGGGCATTGATTTCATGGGCCCATTTCCTTCCTCAAATGGGTGTCGATATATACTGGTTGCAGTAGACTACGTGTCTAAATGGGTAGAGGCTCAAGCACTTCCTACTAATGATGCTAGGGTTATTGTGAAATTTTTAAGATAGTTGTTTGCCCGTTTTGGTTGCCCAAGAGCTATTATCAGCGATAGAGGGTCTCATTTCTGTAATGCCCAGTTCGAGAAAATTTTATTGCGTCTCGGCGTTACCCATCGGATCGCTACAGCATATCACCCTCAAACGAGTAGATAAGTGGAAGTCACCAACCGGGAAATTAAACGAATTCTAGAAAAAACAGTTCAGTTCAATAGGAAGGAGTGGGCAGACAAATTAGAAGAAGCTCTGTGGGCATACAGGACCGCATATAAAACCCCTACGGGGCACACACCATATCGGTTAGTCCATGGTAAAGCCTGCCATTTGCCTGTCGAACTGGAACATCGAGCATATTGGGCCATTAAAAAGCTGAATTTCGATCCGAAAAAGGTGGGAGATAAGAGGAAATTCCAATTAAATGAGTTAGACGAACTCAGACAAGCTGCATATGAAAATTCTGTGCACTACAAAGAACGGGTTCGAAATTTACATGACAAGCGGTTACGGATTGATAAACAGTTTGAGGTTGGAGATCAAGTTTTGTTGTTCAACTCCCGACTGAAATTGTTCCCTGGAAAATTGAAATCGCGTTGGTCGGGCCCATATCAGGTTACGAGCGTCTACCCGTATGGGGCCATCGAAATATCTCATCCTAACCATGGCACTTTCAAGGTGAATGGGCATCGGTTGAAGCATTACATCAGTCCCACTGTTTTATCAGATATCGAGGGTGTGCAGAGCATCCTGCCTATTTCACCTACTTGAATTCCAGACCAGTCAAGCTCGGGACGGTAAACAAGCGCTAGTGGGAGGCAACCCATACTTTTCCTTTCTTTTCAGATTTTCATTTTGCTAGCACGGGGAGAACACGCCCGTGTTGCTCCCCGTGCATTTTTCAGGTTTTCTTTCCGTTTTTTTTTGCAGAATATCAGCACGGGCGTGCTCCACACGAAGCACGGCCGTGCTCCCTTTTTCTTTACAGGTTTCCAATTCTCCTTTTAAGCCGCACAATCCCTGTTAACCCTAATTTTTGCTAGCCGTTCTCCGCTGTCCTTGGTGGCTATTTCCCCGCCCGTTTTCCACTCTCTTCCATCATGCCCACGAAACGTGTAGCACCAAGACAGCCATCTCGCCATTCTCGCCCCACCTCCAACCCTAGCTTTCCTCTATTTTCCTCAGCTGTACAAAGGCAACGATTTCAGAGGCTTCTTCAACAACCATTCGGGGATTTTCGCATTCTTGAATGGCAGGCCCTTCGGGAAGCACATTTGGCCGACGAGATTGACCAGCTACTCCACGTGGGATAATGGTACAAGATTTTCTCCATTACGGAACCTGCATATTGTGAATTAACAGCCGAGTTTCTCGCTACATTTGAGCTGAAATGTGGGCAAATTAGTTGGGAGTATCCAACTGCCTTGCGATTTCAATTGCTAGGGAGGCTTTTTACAATGAGTTTTACAACGAGCCGTTCACTTTATCTCTGGAAGAGGCTGAGTGTAGGCCTACTGTGATCACAGGTATACTTTCTATCTTTCAGCATGACGCTTATGTTTTGATTGATTCTAGGTCAGAACGTTCTTTTGTTAGCACTGTTTTTGCATGCCATGCTGATAGCCAGCCTTCCAACTTAGGGTGTGAGTTGGTGATTCAAACCCCTCTTGGTGAGGAGGTAGTTCGGAGTTTGGTGTTTAGAGAATGTCCCGTGATAGTTTGTGGAGAAGTGTTGGAGGCAGATTTGATTCCTTTAGAGATGAAGGATTTTGATACCATTCTTGGTATGGATTGGTTAGATAGGCATCATGCTTCCATTGATTGTTTCAAGAAGGAAGTAACATTTCCTAGGTCCTCAAGACCTGCAATTGTGTTGAAGGGGAAGAGAAGGGCTTTACCTTCATGTTTGATTTCGCCTTTGGAAGCTAGAAGATTGGTGAGTAAGGTTTGTTCTGTGTATTTGGCTCATGTGGTGGACACAAGAGTTAAGGAGCCAGAGTTGGAGGAGATGGTTGTGGTGAGGGAGTTTCAGGATGTCTTTCCTGAAGAACTACCGGGTGTACCCCCAGACAGAGACATGGATTTTGTTATAGATTTGTTGCCTCGTACAGCTCCCATTGCTATACCACCTTACAGGATGGCGCATGCGGAGTTAAAGGAGTTGAAAACACAGTTGCAAGATCTGGTTGACAATGGTTTTATACGTCCAAGTATATCACCCTGGGCGTACCTGTCCTCTTTCTGAAGAAGAAGGATGGATCTTTGAGGCTGTGTATTGATTATCGACAACTGAATAAGGTGACAATTAAGAACAAGTACCCATTGCCGAGGATTGATGATTTGTTTGATCAATTAAAAGGGGCAAAGGTGTTCTCCAAGATTGATTTGAGGTCTGGGTATCATCAGTTGAAGATTAGGTCAGAAGATGTACCAAAGACGGCATTTCGGACACGATATGGACATTATGAGTTTTTGGTGATGCTGTTTGGTTTGACTAATGCTCCTGCAGCTTTTATGGATTTGATGAACAGGGTGTTTAGGCCTTTTCTTGACAAATTTGTCATTGTATTTATTGATGATATTTTGGTGTACTCACCTTCCAATGAGGAGCATGCCCAACATTTGAGGATTGTACTGCAAACACTCCGAGAGAGGCGGTTATTTGCTAAGTTTGCTAAGTGTGAGTTTTGGCTTTATGAAGTGGGATTCCTTGGGCATGTGGTGTCAGGAGAAGGGAACTCGGTGGATCGAAAGAAGGTGGAAGCCATTGTTGATTGGAAAGGCTGCTGGGGTGTCCTCTGCCGCTATCGGTGTGTGATGTGATGACGGCCCTGCGCGGGTCTCCTCTGAGTCTTCATCCTCATCCTCAGACTCCTCGGACTCATCTAGGGAAGGAGCAACAAGAACATACCTGCTGGGAGCGGCCCTCTTCACCATGCCCATCATGCGCAAGGTCTCAAGGCCTAGTGGAGAGGGAACGATGACCTTATCAGCTCCCCGGACAGCATCAATCAGTCCCATCCCTCTGACAAGTCGAGTGATATATGGACCAGAGAAAAGGACTCATATTCGCGGGTACTGTCCCTGATGCCTCAAGTAGTCAGCCACCACGTATCCCAAGTGTAGGGGCAGACTCTGGACCATAGAGTATAAATAGAGAAGGTCCAGCCGCCCCAATACGCAGGTGCTGTCTCCTCGCCCATTGATAGACCTGGTCAGAATGGCATGAATGTATCCGCAAGTGCACGGGTCGCACAAGTAGTAAAGTGTACCCTTTAGGTCGGGTAGTCGAATCCACAAGGACTCGAATAGCTTCTAATACTAACGTCCTGCTTAATATCTAACCAGATAGAAGATGATGGAATTGACTTTGGATTAACTTCAAGAAGGTTAACGGAAAGGAAAGTCACCAAGGGAAGATTTGAGGTTCACTCGATGGAGGAGATGGGGCCCCAGGGTTGGATTTCCGACGTTCACTAACTCAGCTTTCTCAGTATTTATCAGAGATGTCTTCAGTTCTAAACCAAGTTATGCTATAAGCATGCGGTTTCTAGCGCTACCGAGCCCTAAGTTGAACTCTCACTGCTTGCAACAATCAATGAATATTCACAAGCCTAGATGAGAGAACCTAACTACCAAGCAATCAAGCACTAAACAACATACAAGATAGCCAAAAACCTTGATTTATTGAAAGGAACAAGACATTCATAAATACTGCAAGTAAAGAAATGAGTTCAAGCAACAACGTCATCCAAACAACCCCGGGGCTCCCTTAAGAGTTTAGCCCCTCATAATGACAAACCACAAGTACAATGCCAAAGAAATTAAAAGACAAGAAGTTGAAAACTCCCTAATTTCTTGCATCCCTGAGGTTGTCGAAGGATCTACAATCCATGTAATCTCCTCCCGATCGGCCTGCCATAGGCTTGGCATTTCCTTGATGAAGAGGAGGATGAACCCCCAAAGCTCTCCCTTTCTTTCTCCCTAAGTTCGCCCACCCAAAAGTCCCTTTAGAAACTAAGTTTCTAGGGTTTTAATGTCTTCTCCATGTGAGCACGGGCGTGTTGAAGCCGTGCTTCAAGCCGTGCAGATTACGGCCAAATAAATCTCCAGAAAACTCGCATTCCTGTAATTTGCATGGGGAACAGCACGGGCGTGCTTAGGCCGTGCTGAGGTTTTCACGACCGTGCTCAGCGAACTCAGGCTGTGCTGATTTGTGGCTGAATTCTCCTGCAATTTGCACGGGGAACAGCACGGGCGTGCTCAAGCCGTGCTGATCTTGATGAGGTTTCTTCTAAGTCCTTTAGCTTCTAAAATTATTCCAAAACACTTCTTCTTGCTTCAGGACTTTGATATATGCATGACAAACAACGAATACCTCAAATAGCACCGTACTTGGAGAATTAAAGCCAAAATATTCAATAATGATGAGGGTAAAGCATGCAATACATATATATGAAATGCACTCATCAAATACCCCCAAACTTGAATTGTTGCTTGTCCTCAAGCAACCTTATTCCCCTAATAAAGTGATGAGTGCATGACCTCTGATCTCAATAATTGAAAAGGGTTACTGAAGCTTAAGGAGTTTCTGAGAACTAGTGACTTAGTCAATTGAAAGCTTGTGAAAGATTTTACTCTTACTCCGTACTACCGTGTGTGTGTGTCGCCTCCTGGAGCATGTCAAAACTGTTCTTGAGGGGGTCTAGTACAAGCTCTTTCTTCACAATATTTTCACTGCTGACTCCTAAACTGGGTAGTAGCTTCATAAAATCCGACTACTCAAGTGCCGCTTTCGCTTTTTCTAAAGTGATAGCTCTTTCTACCATGTTTCTCATAAAAATTGAAAGGGCATCCAAAATGGAATCCGAATTGTCACAAAATTCTATTCATTTTCCCACAAAATTTTAGCTTTTATTAATTTGAGTTTGGAGTCAACATCTAATTTTTCAGCCTTATAAACTAGCCCTTCCTCTAACAGAGTAACAACACAACAGAAGGCTAAGTGTTAGCATTTGGGTTTCCAAAGTAAGAGCCAAATAAAACTTTAAGTTCAACAAAAGTACACTAATATGCTCAAAAACTCCTAGCTTAGCAATTCTCAACCAAAAATTTCATAGATCGTCCTAAGTCATGCACAACATCTAATCATATTAGAACACAGTTACACAACCCTCCCCCACACTTGAATGAAACATTGTTCTCAATGGTTAAAGATTTAATCATCCAAAGCAAAGAAATTGAGTTCAAGTAAAAGTGAGAGTTGGGAAATTTTCACCAAGTTAAGGGAGAGGTGCCGAAGAAAAATTCCATGGCACACAAGGGCGTGTGTTGATCGCGAGTTAGGTAGGAGTCGTTTGAGACAACCAGCAAGATAGACATTCATAAATCCTGAGATACACGTGCAAGCATTAGAGACAGAAAATAAACAAAAAGGCAAAGATCACACTAAAAAGAGATCAGTTTAGTAGGGGACTCCCCTTGCTAACTGACTCAAGAAAAACAAAGGACAACAAAAAAGAAAGCAAAGGACACAGATACAAAACACAAAAACAAACAGAACATCAAAACCCGGCGCTCTCAGAATCGGAATCAGACTCCGATGAAAGGTCGGTGGTGTCGACACCTACACTCCGGGATGTAGAAGGTCCAGCGGCACGGCGAGGAGGAGGAGGCAGGGTGACGTCGAGGTGAGAGGCCAGCCGCTGCATGCTCCGGATCATCCATCGTCGGAAAGAAGGAGAGCTAGCTGGAGGAGAGTCCGGAGGGTTGGTGGAAGCGCAAGCGCGTGGGGTGCGAGGATATGATGGTCCGGCGGCGTTAGGAGGAAACTCAGGGACGCTGGCAGCAGGGGGGCCTGGAATCTGGTACCCTGGGAGGTGGACGTGGATCGCAGCAGCCCCATCGCTCGGAGCGTGTCCACGGAGACAGGAAGGACTTCACCTACCATCCGCATCGCACGAGCGCCCGCCTGGAGTCCCATCCCTCGAATCAGCCGTGTAATGTAGGACCTGTAGAAAATGGCGCAGACCCGAGAGTCCTGTCCCTGATGCTGGATGCTAAAAGCCACCTCGTAGCTAAGGTGCATCTGGAATCCGTCCAGCATGCTCAACAGGAAGTCGAAGTCGCGGCGACCAACGACTCCTGTGCTGTCTCCCGGCCCTGTGATCGAGTGACTGAGAATAAAATGAATGTACCTGAGGGCTGGGAGACGAAGAGATGAGGCCTTGGACCGGCGAGGGTTGTTCTCCCGGTCCGTGCTCAGACGCTGCCAACAGGCCTCCTTAGACTCGCCGATTGGTCGGGCGACGAGGATGGCGTCGTACTCCAGAGTCCTGGTGAACTCCTCATCGTACAAGCCCAGTCTGATAGAAAACTCCGTCAGACTCATGCGGTGTAGCTCGCCTAGCGCCTGGAACTGCACTGTGCCGGCGCGGTGGTAGCTGACTGGGCCTCGAGACATCTCGAAGGTCGCGAGGACCTCGAAAGACAGCTCCCGGTAGACGGGGTCGGTGATGGAAAACAGCCATGTCCAGGCGCCCTCGCCAAGGTAGCGGCGCACGTCTGCCTCCAAGCCCACGTCGCGGAGGACCTCCCAATCTATAACTCGCATCTCGCCAAACCGCTTCGCGCTCGAACGATCGTGGCTCGCCTGGTGAATGGGGGCACCGAAGGCTGGCGCAGGGGGAGCAGCTGGGGTCGAAGACTCCCCTCTAGCCCTCTTCGAAGAAGGGCCAGATGTAATAGCCTTCCTCGGCATGATCTGTTGAGAGAAAAATATAAAACAGTTAAGATCAACAGTGCAACATCGGCGTGCTCCAGATCTGCATCCCCATGTAATTCAAAAAGAAAGGGTTCCAACGAGCACGAGCGTGCTTAACAGGCACGCCGGTGCTTCCTTGCAATTCCAGATCTCAAATCAGAGCACGGCAGTGCTTGAGTGAACACGGTCGTGCTGCCAAAGTCCAGCGTCGGCTCCGATGGATTCTAACTTAAAAATTGACGGGACAAGGTTGTTTAAACTCAATCAAACGCACCCTAGATGTCTCTAAAGATGAATTTAAATGTTTTCAAGAAGAATAACGACATATAATCAAAGATTTGGAAACAAAACACAAATCTAGGGTTCGTCGACTTACCCAAAAGGTTGAAGAAGGAGTGGAAGCGATGAAACTCCGAGAAACCACAACAATCACGAAAAAACTCGCGAAAAACGCAAGAAAAATAAAGCACAAGGGAAGAGAGTCACCGATGAGAAAAAGGAAGGTTGAACGGCGCGCTTAAAAAGAAGAAAATCGCAGGGAGAGGGACTATCGCGCTGAGCACGGCCTCAGCACGGCCGTGTTGTGCCCGTGCTTAAGTAAATTCAACAAAAACGAAGAACGCGGCACGTCCGTGACGCATGCACGGGCAGCGTGCTCATGGATTTAGCACGGCCAAGGCACGGCTGTGCTTCTCCCCGTGCTGCTTAGAAATGATCAATCTTGAAAAACCTGTAAATTGCACCCCCATCAGCACGGGGGTGTTATGCCCGTGTTGGGCCTGGAACCTTCCCTCATGAAGAAAAAACACGCCGGATTCGAAACAAAACACAACAAAAACACAAAAACAAAGACACACCCGATAAGCGCTCTTTTAACGTCACTAGCTTGACGGGTCTAGTCTCATCTTAGGATGGCTCAAAGACATACCTTTCTTCTTGGCGCCCTGCGGAACAACAGTCCATTAAAGACGGTAAAAACTTTATTAAAAATGCCTCACCACAACTGAGGACATTAGCAGGGTTACGTTTCGGGGTAGAGGATTGTTGTTTCTTTCTCTCCTCTACCTTCTGCCTCCATGTCTGGGCCTTCGACACCTTGCTTTTACCTCTTTTGGCCCTCATTTCTGGTTGACCAATGTTCGATGGTGTAGCAGCGATGGCTTCCTCTTGGTCTATGAGCTCTTCATCTGGAGGTTCCTCACTTAGCAAATCAGTAAGATGATCCTTTTGCCAAATTTCCTGCACACAATCACAAATAACGTCATTAGTAGCGTCTAGGAAATAACAAGAATCATCAAATGCCATGGGGTGTCTTATAGCTTCCTTCAGTCTGAACACAACTTCTTCACCCCCCACTCTTAATGTTATGCGACCATCCTTCACATTAATAATGGCTTGTGAAGTAGCGAGGAATGTATTGAACAAGGAGAGCTTCAATAGAAGATCCTTTCTGTTCTGGTGGTGAAGGCCTCGAAAATTGAGGCTAAGTCTGCTACTGCTGCTGTTGCTGAGGGGGCGCTGCTGCCCCTGATTCTGGTCTTTCCAAGAGAAGTTAGGGTGATTCCTCCACCCTGGATTGTAGGTGCTGCTGTAGGGGTTTCCTGAATACCTCTGATTTTGACCGATGAAATCAACTTGCTCGGTTATCTGAACTGTCACGCCCCGACCCTCGGGTCCCGGTCCATGGCACTACCGCCACGACAACCCAGGGGAGGTCAACACCTGCCTCAACCCCAGGTCGCCGTAAGGCTAACCTGTTACTTGTACGATATTAACTTTACCACAATAATACTCTAAATCTAAGGTATTTAATCACAACCCTGTACAAGATCAACAGACTCGCACATATATGTACATATATCCTTGGAAATCACATCACCAATGATCATGGACACAATCATAGTATTTCACAAACACTGAATGTAGACTCATACAACCTAAGGTCCTGACTGAACCAATCAAGATTATACAAGATCAAATGGAAATACGAAAACATAGGTCCTAGTGGATCCATCTTATGCATAACGGCAATGTTTATGAATCATACACTAGTCAAAGGTAAATGCGAGAATGGATGCCAAGCACTATCACTTCTTACGCCCCGCTGCCGTGCTAACACCTGAAAAGGGGAGAAGAAGAATGGGTGAGTAACTAAGTTACTCAGTGAGGGGTTGAACATGGAGCTATAACTCACACAGGTGTAAAGAATGATATGCCGAAAACATATGTAAATCTTTAACAATCACAACTTACAAAATGCTTTAAATACACACTTCAATATAACAAGCTTTCCAATTTTCTCAAAGAAAGGCATCAATAAGTCTTTGAAAATCTTTTGTAAAGAGATTCAATACTGAAAATTCAAGTTAAGAATACTCGTCAAAAGATCAAAAGATCAAACCCATCGAAATAAGAATTTATAGTGCAACGCATGCAGAAATCCTTTATCGATAGCATCAACAATAGCCTATGAAAAACCCTCCATCACTAACCATGGCCGTGGTTAGGTCAAGAGCCACCAAGATGCGCGTATCTTGGCGTTGGCCGTTGAGTATCCCGTGTGGTGACTCCGGGTACCCAACACAGCACCTTCAGGTTCACTCCGCGCCTCCTGTAAAGGGCTCATCAGCCGAGAACTCCACGCCACCCCATAGGTCGGTCCGTGGAGACTCGCTTCTGCAGAAGACGGGGATCCTCCCCAATGTCACCATCGAAACATTTGGGATATCCTATCCCGCCCGTAGGCTCATCATGAACACATCATATATCTCATCAAGAGATCACAAATAGTTTGCCCGTAGGCTCATCATAAACGTATCGTTATAAAATCATATATCTCATCAAGAGATCACAAATAGTTTGCCCATAGGCTAATCATAAATGTATCATTTTAAAATCACATATCTCAACAAGAGATCACAAATTCGCATAAAATACAACTCTTAATCGAAGAGTAAATCCTTTTGCGAGAGCATCGACAATAATGTCATTTTCATCAAGAAAATCAACACAAGAGTATTCTTTGAAAACTCATTTCAAATACGATAACATCGTGGAGAATCTCAATTTGGTTTACATAGACCCTTATTCGGTCAAAATAACAAGAACATCGAATTCTCAAATTCACAAATCTTGAAATCATGTAGTTCAAACCATAGGATTATCCAATCCTCATCAAATATAAATAATCAAGAATTTAACAAGATCATAAACTATCATGGTTTCTAGGCCTCAAGGAAATCATCTCATGAGCCTTTGTAATAGAATCAATAGTTAAGCAAAATCACAAATATCATGGTTTCTAGATCTCAAGGAAATCATCTCATGAGTCTTTTGTAATAGAATCAATAGTTAAGCAAGATCATAAACATCAAGGTTTCTAGGCCTCAAGGAAATCATCTCATGAGCCTTTGAGATGAAATCAAGAAATTAAAAGATCATATAGTATCATAATTTCAGTTTTCAAGAAACATTTCAAGAATCCATTGAAATCAAGAATTTCTCATTTCAAGGCATGCATCATTAAACAAGCATGATTATAGCTCTTTAATTAAACAATTCCCACTCACAAACTTGGCGAGATCGAACACTTGGATCACTCGCCCACTTGATCTTTACCCTTGCCTTTAGATCCACCTTCTTGAAGCCATTAACCATCCAAGAAAAACAAGAATCAATCACAACCTTATCCAATCAATAAGAGAGGAAAGAATGCTCCAAAATTAGATCTCAAGGCTTCTAGGGTTTACTAAGTGCTCTAGATTCAAGAATTAACAATAATAGAATCCTTAAACCCTCAAAATCAAAAATGAAATCAAGAACATCCTAATTGGGTTCGGATCTACAAGAATCAAAGGTTTAGAGATCAAGGATCTCCTCCATTCAACACCAAACATGAAATCAAGGCTCCTATACCATTCAAACATTAGATCCATGGCTAAATTCCAACTAAATAATAGATCCATGCTAAATCTACACTAATTCTCCATGGATCTAAAAAGAAATGAATAAAAGAACAAGGAATTGAAGAAGAGAAGAAAACCTACCTCAATTCTTGCTAGAACTAGAGGGGATTCACCACCAATGGAGAAGAGGGGAAGATCAACACTTTTCTCCTTTCTTGGAGCTCAAGAATGGAGATCTAATGGAGGGGGAAATGGGGATTCAAGATGGGGGGAAAAAGAGAGGGAAATGGGGTCTTATATAGGCCCTAAGAGTTTGAAAACGCGTAACTAAAGACCAAAAACGCGGGAGGGCTTGCGGGCTCCCTTGCGGGCGCAAGGGAGGCCGCAAGGCCCTTTCCAGAAGGCCATGCGGCCTCCCTTGCGGGCGCAAGGGAGCCCGCAAGCCTTCCTGGCCGAGGTCCTTGCGGGCTCCCATGCGGCCGCATGGGAGGCCGCAAGGCCTCTTCTTTGGCTCCTTGCGGGCACACTAAGTGCCCGCAAGGTCCCTTCCTTGCTAAAGCCTTTTAAAACACTTTTCCCCCATCTTTTAACCTCTCAAAAAGACCTTAACTAAGATCCCAACAAAAAAATAAAACTCGACAAAAACTTAGACACACAACTTCTACACAAGAAACAAAGCACAAGAGAAGCGAACAAAGATCGAACTTCCACATGAACCCCTTCCGACGAGTAACTGGGACCTGCTTGACTTGCCCAACTATCCTGACTGCCGCCTTGTGTCGAAGACTGAATCTGCATCGTGTCAAGTCTCTTAGAAATAGCTTCGACCTGTGCTGCCAAGGTAGTTAGTACATCAACTTCATAAAATCCGGCTGTCTTCACCGGTTTGTTCCTTTCAGAGCTCCATTGATATCCATTGGAGGCCATGTTTTCAATCAGTTTCTGTGCCTCACCGGGTCTCTTACTACACAAGGAACCTCCTGCTGCGGCGTCCAACATCTGCTTAGTGGCCACATTCAATCCATTGTAGAATATTTGGATTTGCATCCATTCCACTATTCCATGCTGCGGGCACTTCCTCAACAATTCCTTATACCGCTCCCATGTATCATACAATGTTTCAGATTCTGCCTGCCGGAATGAGGAGATATCACTTCTAAGCTTGGTGATCTTGGCTGGTGGAAAATATCTGGTCAGAAACTTTTCGGCCAACTATTCCCAGTTTGTAATCGAACCCGCTGGCAAGGAACTTAGCCATTGCTTGGCCCTCCCTCGCACAGAGAACGGGAACAACCTAAGACGAACAGCATCCTCAAACACATTGTTTGCCTTAAAAGTGTCACAAATTTCCAGGAAAGTTGTAAGATGGGCATATGGGTCCTTATCTTGGAAGCCATCAAATTGGCACATCTGTTGCACCATCTGAATAAAATTGGGCTTCAGCTCGAAGTTGTTGGCCGCAACTGGGGCCGAACAATGCTTGATCCAGATCCCTCCAAATTAGGTCGTGCATAGTCTGAGATACTCTGATTTCCTGCCATGTTTTCTTCTTGATCCACTTCTATGCTCACTTCCACTGACCCGCTTTCTCTTAAGTGAATCTGTCACTGTCTCCTATGAAAGGCCCGCTCAATATCAGGATCTGGAGACGCAAGATGGGAGGAATTCCCCCGGGTCATGCACTGCACCTGCACAAAAACCAAAAGACAGAGATGAGGTATGGACTTTCAGAATTAATGCAAAAGAAAAAAAAATAAACAGCTTAAGTAAAAACAAAGAAAAACAAAAGAACAAATAAAAGAATACACGTAACAACAAAAACAAAGAAATGAAACTAAAAGCAAAATAAACGGTTAGAGTACTAAGACTGTCCGAATTCTCAGAAGTTGCCAGTCCCCGGCAACGGCGCCAAAAACTTGGTACGCCCCTTGCGTATCCGCAAGTGTACGGGTCGCACAAGAAGTAAAGTGTACCCTTTAGGTCGGGTAGTCGAATCCACAGGGACTGGAATAGCTTCTAATACTAACGTCCTGCTTAATATCTAACCAGAGAGAAGATGATGGAATTGACTTTGGATTAACTTCAAGAAGGTTAAGGGAAAGGAAATTCACCTAGGGAAGATTTGAGGTTTGACTTGATGGAGGAGATGGGGCCCCGGGGTTGGATTTCCGACGTTCACTAACTCGGCTTTCTCAGTATTTATCAGAGATGTCTTCAGTTCTAAACCTAGTTATGCTATAAGCATGCGGTTTCTAGCGCTGCCGAGCCCTAAGTTGAACTCTCACTGCTTGCAACGATCAATGACGATTCACAAGCCTAGATGAGAGAACCTAACTACCAAGCATTCAAGCACTAAACAACATACAAGATAGCCAAAAACCGTGATTTATTGAAAGGAACAAGACATTCATAAATACTGC
Source organism: Dioscorea dumetorum (assembly GCA_902712375.1). Lineage (NCBI taxonomy): Eukaryota > Viridiplantae > Streptophyta > Magnoliopsida > Dioscoreales > Dioscoreaceae > Dioscorea > Dioscorea dumetorum. The sequence continues at coordinate 8,214,643 of CACTHL010000128.1, read as the reverse complement.
AAGTAAAGAAATGAGTTCAAGCAACAACGTCATCCAAACAACCCCGTGGCTCCCTTAAGAGTTTAGCCCCTCATAATGACAAACCACAAGTACAATGCCAAAGAAATTAAAAGACAAGAAGTTGAAAACTCCCTAATTTCTTGCATCCCTGAGGTTGTCGAAGGATCTACAATCCGTGTAATCTCCTCCCGATCGGCCTCCCATAGGCTTGGCATTCCCTTGATGAAGAGGAGGATGAACCCCCAAAGCTCTCCCTTTCTTTCTCCCTAAGTTTCTAGGGTTTTAATGTCTTCTCGATGTGAGCACGGGCGTGTTGAAGCCGTGCTTCAAGCCGTGCAGATTACGGCCAAATAAATCTCCAGAAAACTCACATTCCTCTAATTTGCACGGGGAACAGCACGGGCGTGCTTAGGCCGTGCTGAGGTTTCCCCGTGCTCAGCGAACTCAGGCTGTGCTGATTTATGGCTGAATTCTCCTGCAATTTGCACGGGGAACAGCACGGGCGTGCTCAAGCCATGCTGATCTTGATGAGGTTTCTTCTAAGTCCTTTAGCTTCTAAAATTATTCCAAAACACTTCTTCTTGCTTCAGGACTTTGATATCTGCATGACAAACAACGAATACCTCAAATAGCACCGTACTTGGAGAATTAAAGCCAAAATATTCAATAATGATGAGGGTAAAGCATGCAATACATATATATATATGAAATGCACTCATCAGCAGGGCGGATGAGCAGAGAGGCCTTGGTTGACCCGGGCTCGTACTGCATGTCTCCACAAAGCATCCTGCAAACCCGGCTCGGAGTTACGCGAAAAGCATAGTCAAATGGTAGCTGCGCGTACTCCTCAGTGTGGATGAAATCTCGATCGTACAGGCCGAGGGCGACGGCGAAATCCGTTAGGCTCATACTGTGGTACTGCCCAAAGATGCGAAACCGAACTGTATCTGCCGGGTGGTAATGAGTGTGAGAACGATCAAACTCGAACGATATGAGGACCTCGAGAGTGATATCGCGAGTGGCTGGGTCTTTAATGCACAACAGTCGATTCCACCCACCCACGGTGATCAACTCTCGGACTTCATCCGCCAACTCGTCCGCACGTGCATGTTCTATCGCCGTCAGAGCTTGCAAATCAGGAGTTCGCGTTTGGCCAAATTTAAGCTTTGAGAGCCGATCAAGCCGTGCTTGATGTTCGGGCACGGCGAACTCTACTAGTGCGGGCGAGAGCTCACGGGACTCACAAGGACGCTTATGAGTGAGTATCTTTGTCCTTGGAGTCATGCCTGTGCATAAGAGAGGTAAACGAGTCAATTCGGAGCTTAAAATAGGTTCACAGAATTTCACATGGCCGTGTGGAAACTCCACACGGCCGTGTGTCTTCTCTGGGTTACTCAGAACAAAAACAGCCAATACACACGGCCGTGTGGAATTTTCACACGGCCGTGTGTCTCCTCTGGAATCCAGAGGGGGCAACCCGACAATCCACACAGCCATGTGGAATTTCCACACGGCCGTGTGGATCTTCGACCATGGCCAAAATGCCATGGTAAGTCCACATCGGTTCATACAAACATTCACATAGTTGAGCACAAGTGTTTTAAACAATAACCTAAGTATTATCCATGAAAATATCATGCAAAACACAAGATCCATCATCCACATCAAAGAATTGAAATTTTCATGGCAAGAAAAGGGAAAGAGGGCTTACCGGAGAAGATGAGTACAAATCTCACAATGTAGCGACGAGTAAAGCCCACAAATCCTCTAAATAAGCGAGAGAATGGAAGGAGAAGAGAAAATGTCGGGATCCTTGGAGAGGAGGTGCTTGAAGATGAAGGGTTGCTTGGTGGAATATGAAGAGCAAGGGTTTTCTCACATTTAAGTACTCCACATGGCCGTGTGGAAATTCCACACGGCCGTGTGGATTCTCTGGATGGTCCTCACACAAACTCCCCATTTTCCACATGGCCATGTGGAAAGTCCACATGGCCGTGTGGATTCTCTGGATTGCGAAAACGTTATTGAACAAATCCACATGGCCTTGTGGAATTTCCACACGGGCGTGTTTCTCCTCTGGATGAATTTTTTTCAATTCAAAAATAGTGCTCACATGGCCATGTGCAAATTCCACATGGCCATTTGGATTCTCTGGATGAGAGAAATCCTTCAAGAATTCATCCACATGGCCATGTGGAAATTCCACATGGCCATGTGTTTCCATTCTTCAGCTCAAAAAATGATCTAAAATCTGCAGAATTCATTGAAAACACATGGAACGACTGCAGATATTGAAAACTAACACGATTAAAGCCGAAATCTCGAAAAATTTACAGGACTACCACCTAAACTTGCCAGAAACGATGAAAACACTAAATTGCACTACACCAACAATAAATCCACACAAACTACAAACTAAACACAAACTAAACTGCAGAAATAAAAGCTAACTACAACACGTGCAATGAATTTAAAAATTGGGTTGCCTCCCAATAAGCGCATGTTTTACGTCACTAGCTTGACGTACCTGTTTCTCTAGACTCAAGGGGGGTCATGCAACAAAAACACCTCTGCACCTACAGTACTCACCTCACCACCAAAATATGGCTTTAGACGATGCCCGTTTACCTTGAAAGTGCCTCTATCTGGGTGGGTGATCTCAATTGCCCCCTGCGGTGATACGTGAGTTACGGTATATAGCCCAAACCATCTAGATTTTAGTTTTCCAGGGAACAGTTTGAGTCGTGAGTTAAATAACAAAACCTCATCCCCCACCTTGAACTCTTTCGGGGTCTTGATATGCTTATCATGCCATTAGCGTATTCTTTCTTTGTAGATTTGGGCGTTTTCATATGCTCTCAGTCTCCATTCATCAAGCTCATTAATTTGGTGTTTCCTTTGTTCCCCAGCTCGAGAAAGGTCAAAATTCATTGTCTTGAGTGCCCAATAAGCTCAGTGTTCGAGTTCAACAGGAAGATGACAAGATTTCCCATAAACCAGATTATAGGGTGTAGTTCCAATAGGAGTTTTATATGCAGTCTGGTAAGCCCACAACGTGTCATCTAATCGTTCTGACCAATCTCTTTTCCCATGTTCTACCGACTTGGTCAAGATCCTCTTCAGCTCCCTGTTAGTAACCTCTACTTGGCCACTTGTCTGCGGATGGTAGGGAGTGGCGAGACGATGGTGTACTCCGTATCGCTTCAACACTTTCTTGAATTGACTATTGCAGAAATGCGTCCCTCTATCACTAATAATGATCCTAGGTGTTCCAAATCGGGAGAAAAGCTTCTTAAGAAATTTAACTACAGTCCTCGCATCGTTCGTAGGTAATGCCTGAGCTTCCACCCACTTAGATACATAATCCACTGCTACAAGAATATATTTGTTCCCAAAGGAGCTTGGAAATGGTCCCATGAAATCAATCCCCGACACATCAAAAACCTCACAGAATTGAATAGGACTTTGCGGCATCTCATCACGCCGAAAGAGGTTCCCTGTCCATTGGCAATTGTCACACTGAAGAACATACTAATGAGCGTCCTGAAATAGTGTTGGCCAATAAAACCCTACTGCAAGCACCTTTTCGGCTGTTCTACCAGAAGCGTAGTGACCCCCAGTCAGGCCTGAATGACAGTGTGTTAAAATATTCCAGCCTTCTTCCCGAGAGACACAGTGTCGGATTACATGATCTGCACAAATCCGAAACAGAAAGGGGTCATCCAAAAAATAGTTCTTTAAGTCACTGAAAAACTTTTTCTTTTGCTGAAAAGTAAGACCCTGCTTAAGAACCTTTCCCGACAAATAATTAGCAAAATCCGCAAACCAAGGTGTTTCCTCTTCTACCGACCTGCCATGAATTATGTATAAGTGTTCTTCTGGAAATCAGTCGTTAATTTCTGGCCTTGATGTCTCATACCCCTCAAAACCTTCTAACCTAGAGAGATGGTCAGCAACCACATTTTCCACACCTCTTTTGTCCTTGATTTCCATGTCAAACTCTTGTAGAAGTAGAACTCAACGGATCAACCTCGGCTTGGCATCAGTCTTGCTCATGAGATAACGCAAGGGAGAATGATCTGTAAAGACAGTGACTCTTGATAAGATCAGATATGGCCTGAATTTGTCAAATGCGTAAACCACTGCTAACAACTCTTTCTCTGTAGTAGTATAATTCTCTTGTGCGCTTGTGAGTGTTTTACTCGCATAATAGATGGGCTGAAAATGTTTGTTCTTCCTCTGCCCTAGCACTGCCCCAATTGCATAATCACTGGCGTCGCACATGAGCTCAAAAGGAGCGTTCCAATCTGGTGTAATCAAAATTGGCGCTTGAGTCAACTTCTCCTTCAGCAGGTTAAATGCAGATAAACATTCATTCCCGAACTCAAAAGATGCATCTTTTTCAAGAAGTTTTGTTAATGGCTGAGTGATTTTGGAAAAGTCCTTAATAAATCGCCGATAGAAACGGCCATGCCCAAGAAAGCTGCGAATCCCCTTCACGTTGGTTGGCGTGGGAAGTTTCTCGATCACCTCAATTTTTGCCTTGTCCACCTCCATCCCATTTTTAGAAATTTTATGCCCTAAAACTATTCCTTCTTGAACCATGAAATGGCATTTCTCCCAGTTCAACGCTAAATTTGTTTCTTCACATCTCTTGAGGACTCTTTCCAGATTTTGCAGACAGCTATCAAATGAGTCTTCGAACACCGAGAAATCATCCATAAATACTTCCATGATGTCCTCCAAAAGATCATCAAATATGGCTATCATGCATCATTGAAAAGTAGCTGGAGCATTACACAGCCCGAAAGGCATCCTTCGGTAAGCAAAAGTCCCATAGGGACAAGTGAATGTAGTTTTTTCTTGATCCTCGGGTGCAATGGGAATCTGAAAATAGCCCGACATACCGTCAAGGAAGCAGTAAAAATTATGCCCAGCTAACCTTTCCAACATCTGGTCAATGAATGGTAACGGGAAATGATCCTTTCGAGTTGCGTCATTGAGCCTTCTGTAATCAATGCATACTCTCCACCCTGTGACTGTTCTGGTTGGGATTAATTCATTCCGTTCATTCTTCACTACAGTCATGCCTCCCTTCTTAGGGACCACCTGAGTAGGACTCACCCAAGCACTGTCAGAGATCGGATAGATAATACCTGCATCCAAAAGTTTAACAACCTCCGCCTTCACTACCTCTTTCATGTTTGGGTTCAAATGACGTTGAGGCTGGATCACTGACTTATAATTATCTTCCATCAATATTTTGTGAGTGCAAAATGAAGGATTTATACCTTTAATATCAAAAGTTTTCCAAGCAATGGCAGTCTTATGCTTCTTCAATATATTCACTAATTTATCCTTTTGAGATACGGACAGACCTGAAGATATAATGACCGAGAGTTTTGATCCCTCGCTTAAAAAGGCATACTCCAAGTGTTCTGGTAGAGTTTTAAGCTCCAAATCAGGTGGGTCTTCAATGGACGGTTGTAATCTTTTCCCTTTTTGTCTATCAATTTCCTCAAACTGTTCAGGTTCTTCTTCAGAAATTTCCTCTAAGCCCCCTTTCTTGAATATGTGTGCCTTGTTGGGTTTCGAGGTTTTCTATGCCTTTCACCCCACTTTTTTTATAGATTTCATCGGTGACACCCAAAAAGAAAATTTCTTGCTCTTCGCCCTTATCAGAAGAATCAAATCGATGAAGGGCCTCTTCTAGACTCTCCTCTAATTCTCTGCTCATACAACCCCGCGTTGCTTCTTCAAATTGAATGAGCACTCTGAATAAGTCACAACCTTGTCCCTCAGTAACTCCATCTAGATCCAGGTTAACCTCCCCCACACAATAGTTTATTTCAGCCAAATTTTGCAAAACGTTATGCGGAGATGATTCCTTGGTGAACCAATTCATGATTCCTACAAAGTTGATAAAGAATAGACACCTTAGAATGGTGGAGAATGAATAAAATGATTACGTACAAGAAAATAAAGATTAGAACAATGGAAGTAAAAGAAGTGTGAGATAGAATGTGTGAAAAATGACTAGCGAAACAAAGTATAACAGTTCCTAAAGCGCCTAACTCCCGGGCAACGGCGCCAAAAACTTGACACACCCTTGCGTGTGTGTTCCGCAAGTGCACGGGTGTCGAAGTAATAAAGTACCCAAACGGGTGGGTAGTCGAATCCACAGGGAGTAAACGTAAGAACAGTAACACTTTACTAAGTAGCCAAAGACAAATCAATTGTTGTTGTGATTGAAAATAAAACAAGAAAAACAGAAATAAAGTACTGAAAGTAAAAGCTAGTGTGTAGAACAAGACCAATATGAAGATGGCGTACTCGGACAATGCTCCCCCTAGAATCCTAGTTTCTAGTGCAAAACTTAAGTTGCTCTTCTTAAAATGAGAATCAATGAGTCGTGGAAATCCAAAGATACAGGGTCCCAAACCTAAGGTCAACCCTGACTAGTCCCCTACGAGGTCCCGGCGGAGAGCAATACTCTCGACACCTCACACCACGTATGACTTCGAAAAGCTCGTGGGAATCCAAATGATAAACCCTATTCCGAAGTATGGACCAACTCCTTTGGTCCAGGTGGAAGATCCCTAATCACAAATAAGTCCCGGCGGAAAGGCTTCTCTCAATACCTAACTCTATTTGAGATCGAAGTTATCTCGTGGAATGAGAAGGTAGGGTAAATCACACCGGAGGGGAAAGGGGACGTGTTGCTACCTCTCAACTCACCCTCTCGACCCTCTTCAATCTTGATTGATCTAATCCTAATGGTGATGGTCACTCGTCAAAAGGATGATTAAATGTGATTCTCAACCCTAGTGTCACTCTAAGGGAAAATCCAAGAAGCATTCAAGATTGAAACTCAAATTGAAACTCAAATTAAAGAACAGCAATAAAGTCATAGAAACATAGTAATTCTAGGGTTTACATGTCCAATCACCCACTAGGGTTTTAGCTCTCCATGGAGCAATACAAGATCATGAAAGTAATGGAAATTAAATGCAAATAATCCATAAGTAAAACCCCCTTAAGCTCCGTGCCGATGGTCTATGAGGACTTCTCCTTCTTCTCCAAAAAATCCTTCCTCCAAGCCTGGGGCACACCTCGCCGAATCGAGTCGTCAAAAGCTCCCCCAATAGCTTCCCTTGGAAGAGATTGATGTTGAAATCGATGAAGAAGCACCCCCAAAGCGTAGCAAGAACCTCCTGAACCCTAGCCGTCACCCCCTCTGAAGTTTGGAAGCCGCCCCCCCAAATAACGCTTCAGAACGGCTTTATAATTGGCCATCTCGAGGATCGTGTGGAACTTCCACACGCCCATGTGGAATTTCAGCCCTGGGGAAACTTGCGTATTGGTTCCCGATTTCGCCCGTTTCTTCTCTTGAGGTCACACGGACGAACACACGCCCATGTGAAAGGTCATGTGGCATTTCTTGATGATGAAAAACCCTTGGAGAGCTTTTGAAATCTTAGAACAAATCCGAACAAGCGAGCATGACTGCCTTCGTGTCCTTCTACAAGAATTGTCTTGAAGCCTTTAGAAGTTGGCACATACCCCCTCGTTTGACCCCGATTTGTGTCTTAAACTTTGTATTTGCACAAAAGAGCTCCACTTGGCACCATTATGACCTAATCTTGCCTTTATTCACGTACCATGTCTTCACAACCCTAATTGCACGAAAGAACACAACAGCACACGAAATTAGCGATACAACCTGAGAAATGTGATGCTCATGCGTGGAAAACATTTCCAAAAATATGTACATGCAAGCACTTATCAGAAGTAAAGTTCTCTTAGAATGATGAGTGTGAGAAGAGTTTTCAGACTTTAAAGGATCGATTGACATCAGCTCCTGTGCTTACTTTGCCAGAAAATGAGAAAGAGTTTGTGGTTTTCAGTAATGCCTCTCGGCAGGGTTTAGGTTGTGTATTAATGCAAGAAGGAAAGGTAGTTACCTATGCTTCTAGACAGTTGAAACAACATGAGTTGAATTATCCTACTCATGATTTGGAGTTGGCTGCGGTAGTGTTTGCTTTGAAGATTTGGAGGCATTATCTTTATGGGGAAAGATGTCGGATTTTCACAGACCATAAAAGTTTGAAGTATCTTTTCACTCATAAGGACTTGAATTTGAGGCAGAGGCGATGGTTGGAATTGATAAAAGATTATGATTTGATAATTGATTATCACCCAAGAAAGGCCAATGTGGTAGCTGATGCTTTGAGTAGAAAATATACTTCGGTGGCTGCTTTGAGGGTGTCCTATTTGCAAATTTTGTTAGCAATGAAGAGCTTGAGGTTAGAGCTTGAGACTGAGCATAGTGGAGCCTTAGTGGCCAGTTTTGTGGTGAGACCTTCGCTGTTGGAACGTATTAAGGAGCTTCAGAGTGTTAATGAAGAGTTGGTGCAAGAAGTGAAGAAGTTGAAGGGCGGGAAGACTAGTGAATTCAGATTAAGAGATGATGGGTGATAAACGTCTAAATATACGTATTTTATACGTATTCATTTGTATTATTTTATTATCTTTTTGATGAGTCGATGCCCTTTTTATAGTCTAAATCTCTTTATTTTGTGTTGCAGACCCTAAATGAGCTCAAGAACGTATTTAGAAAGAATTTGACACCAAATACGACGTTTTGGGGGCTTTCACTGTAGCAGTACTGTAGCAGAATTACTGTAGCAGGGTACTGTAGTACCCGAGGTGAAATTTCCTGCAAAACTCACGGGCAACCTCGCGGCCATGAGGCAGCCCGTGAGGAGTCGCGACTTTCACCCTTTTTAAAGACTTTAGGGCATGGAAAAGAGACCTTGGCCTCTTCTTGGAGCTCCACAACCCTACTTCCAAATCCGACCAAGAAGGAGAGCTTGGAGGGCATTTTCACGGAGGAATCGGCGAGGAGAGCGCGATCTTATGCGGGATCTACTTCTAGGGCTTCAAATCTTGAGGTTGAAGACGACGGGAAGCCACCACTTCGAGTGGCATCTTTGGAAGCTTCTTCGACTCTTATCTTTGGATGGAGGTCTTTTATGTTGGGTTTAGTTATTTTCATGCTTTTATTCATGTATTTTGAGACTATGAGCAACTAAAACCCCAAGGTCACCAGATGTGGGTGAACCTTGGGGTGAACTTGTGATTCATGTTTGGTGTTTTTGTTAGCTTGGGTATGCATGAGAACTCTGTGTATCCATACTTAGCCAATACTAGGTTGCATGACCATTGCCCTAGTATTAGACTCACCAAGCTTGGAAGGGAAATACGTACAAATACGCCGTGACCATCGGGTATTTGTACCCCTCCAATTCTAGGGTTAATTACTCATGTGTGATTCAACCTTAGTTTGAGAAAACCACCTTGCCCTTTGCAATCGTAGGAGGAATTGTACGAGTAGAGCCATGATAGTTTATGATCTTGTTAAATTCTTGATTATTTATATTTCATGAGGATTGGAAAATCCTATGGTTTGAACTACATGTTTTTAAAATTTGTGAATTTGAGAATTCGATGGTCTTGTTATTTTGATCGAATAAGGGCCTATGTGAACCAAATTGAAATTCTCCACGACGTTATCGTATTTGAAATGAGTTTTCAAAGAATACTCTTGTGTTAATATTCTTGATGAAAATGACATTATTGTCGATGCTTTCACAAAAGGATTTACTCTTGGATTAAGAGTTGTATTTTATGGGAATTTGTGATCTCTTGATGAGATATATTATTTTATAATGATACATTTATGATTAGCCTACGGGCAAACTATTTGTGATCTCTTGATGAGATATATGATGTTATATTGATGTGTTCATGATGAGCCTACGGGCGGGATGGATATCCCAAATGTTGATGGTGAGGGAGAAGGATCCCCGGTATCTGCTTCAGAAGTGAGTCTCCACGGACCGACCTAGTTGGGGTGGCGTGGAGTTCTCGGCTGACTCGCTCATTCAGGAGGCGCATAGAGATCCTGAAGAGCCGTGTTGGGTTCTCGGTGTCCCCACCCGGGATTCCCAATGGCTAACGCCAAGATACGCGCATCTTGGTGGCTCCTAATCTAACCGCAGCCGCGGATTAGTGATAGAGGGTTTTTCATAGGCTGGTGATACTAGCTATACGGGATTTATTGTGATTATATTATAAATCCCTAGGTCGTTGAGTAAGAAAAGAGTATTTTCAGAATTTGGTTTCCGTGATACGTGATTTACTACATTGATTACTTTATGAAACCTTGAAAAGTTGAGAATTCTGAAAAGAAGTATTTTAAAAATGGATTTCAAACGTGTACCATTTTATAAATGATTTTCAAGGTTACATTGATGCATTTTCTTGAGAAAGTTGATAAACACCTTTTATTGAATTGAGTGCCGACACGGGAATTACTATATTGGTTCTTTATAAATCATTGAGTTGTTGAGTATTTCAAAAAGGAGTTTTAAAACTTGAATTTTCAGATTTATATCATTTTATGAATGACTTCCCAACGATTTTTATAAATGCATTTCATTGAGGAAGTTTGAAAGTTTCTCATAATGAGTTGTACATATATATTTGTATGCATTGAAAGTAAGTACTTTAATTGTTGTTGAATATTGAAGTTTTGTCAATGGGTTTGCTTATAGACTCTAACTTGTGTGAAGTATAGCTCCATGTCCAACCCCTCACTGAGTAACTTAGTTACTCACCCATTCTTCTTCTCTTCTTTACAGGTGTTAGCTGTCACGCCCCGACCCTCTGGTCCTGGCCCATGGCATTACCGCCACGACAACCCAGGAGAGGTCAAGCACCTGCCTCAACCCCAGATCGCCGCAAGGCTTACCTGTTACCTGTACAATATTAACATCACAACATTAATATTCTAAATCTAAGGTATTCAACCACATCCCTGCATAAGATCAATATACTCACACCAGGTATATATCCCTGAGAACCACAAAATCGATGATCATGGACACAATCATAGTCTCTCCCAAACACTGGATGTAAAACTCAAACAACCTAAGGTCCTGTCTGAACCAATCAAGATTATACAAGACTAAAATGGAAATACGAAAATATAGGTCCTAGTGAATCGATCTTATGCATGACAACAATGTTTATGAATCATACACTACTCAAAGGTAAATGCACGAATAGATGCCAAGCACTATCACGTCTTACGCCCTGCTGCCGTGCTAACACCTGAAAAGGAGAGAAAAAGAATGGGTGAGTAACTAAGTTACTCAGTGAGGGGTTGAACATGGAGCTATAACTCATACAAGTGTAAAGAATGATATGCCGAAAACATATGTAAATCTTTAACAACCACAACTTACAAAATGCTTTAAATACACATTTCAATATAACAAGCTTTCCAACTTTCTCAAAGAAAGGCATCAATAAAACACTGAAATTCTTTTGTAAAGGTTCAAGATTTAAAACTTCAAGTTATGGAAACTCGTTAAAAGCTCAAACCCATCGAATCAAGAATTTGTAGTGCAACGCATGCAGAAATCCTTTATCGATAGCATCATCAATAGCCTATGAAAACTCTCCATCACTAACCATGGCCGTGGCTCGGTCAAGAGCCACCAAGATGCGCGTATCTTGGTGTTGGCCGTTGAGTATCCCGTGTGGTGACTCCGGGATCCCAACACAGCACCTTCAGGTTCACTCCGCGCCTCCTGTAAAGGGCTCGTCAGCCGAGAACTCCACGCCACCCCATAGGTCGGTCCGTGGAGACTCGCTTCTGCAGAAGACGGGGATCCTCCCCAATGTCACCATCGAAACATTTGGGATATCCATCCCGCCCGTAGGCTCATCATGAACACATCATATATCTCATCAAGAGATCACAAATAGTTTGCCCGTAGGCTCATCATAAACGTATCATTATGAAATCATATATCTCATCAAGAGATCACAAATAGTTTGCCCATAGGCTAATCATAAACGTATCATTTTAAAATCACATATCTCAACAAGAGATCACAAATTCGCATAAAATAAAACTCTTAATCGAAGAGTAAATCCTTTTGCGAAAGCATCGACAATAATGTCATTTTCATCAAGAATATCAACACAAGAGTATTCTTTGAAAACTCATTTCAAGTACGATAACATCGTGGAGAATCTCAATTTGGTTTACATAGACCCTTATTGGGTCAAAATAACAAGAACATCGAATTCTCAAATTCACAAATCTTGAAAACATGTAGTTCAAACCATAGGATTATCCAATCCTCATCAAATATAAATAATCAAGAATTTAACAAGATCATAAACCATTATGGTTTCTAGGTCTCAAGGAAATCATCTCATGAGCCTTTTGTAATAGAATCAATAGTTAAGCAAGATCATAAACATCAAGGTTTCTAGATCTCAAGGAAATCATCTCATGAGTCCATTAAAATGAAATCAAGAATTAAGAAGATCATATAGCATCATAATTTCAGTTTTCAAGAAACACTTCAAGAATCCATTGAAATCAAGAAATTCTCATCTCAAAGCATGCATTATTCAAAGTTCCATGAAAACATCTCAAGAAACCTTTAAAACATGAAATTCACCATCCAAAAATGTATATAATTAAGTATTTAACCAAGCATGACCATAGCTCAAGAATTAAACAATTTCCCACTCACAAACTTGGCGAGATCGAACACTTGGATCACTCGCCTACTTGATCTTTACCCTTGCCTTTAGATCCACCTTCTTGAAGCCATTAATCATCCAAGAAAAACAAGAATCAATCACATAACCCAAACAATAAACAAGAGAGGAAAGAATGATCTAAAATTAGATCTCAAGGCTTCTAGGGTTTACTAAGTGTTCTAGATTCAAGAATTAACAATAATAGAATCCTTAAACCCATAAAATCAAAATGAAATCAAGAATATCCTAATTGGGTTCGGATCTAAAAGAATCAAAGGTTTAGAGATGAAGGATCTCCTTCATTCTTCACCAAAACATGAAATCAAGGCTCCTATACCATTCAAACATTAGATCTATGACTAAATTCCAATTAAATAATAGATCCACACTAAATCCACACTAATTCTCCATGGATCTAAAGAGAAATGAATAAAAGAACAAGGAGTTGAAGAAGAGAATAAAACCCACCTCAAACTTTGCTAGAACTAGAGGAGAATCACCACCAATGGAGAAGAGGGGAAGATCAACACCTTTCTCCTTTCTTGGAGCTCAAGAATGAAGGTCTAATGGAGGGGAGTATGAGGATTCAAGATGGGGAGAAAAAGAGAGGGAAATGGGGTCTTACAAAGGCCCTTTGAGTTTGAAAACGGTTTAAATAGGCCCCAAAACGCGGGAGGGCTCGCGGGCTCCCTTGCGGGCGCAAGGGAGGCCGCGAGGCCTCAACCAGGAAGCCATGCGGCCTCCCATGCTCCCGCATGGGAGCCCGCATGCCCTTCTGGCCGGGGGTCCTTGCGGGCTCCCATGCGGGCGCATGGGAGGCCGCAAGGCCTCTTTTTTGGCTCCTTGCGGGCACACTAAGTGCCCGCAAGCTCCCTTCCTTGCTAACGCCTTTTAAAACACTTTTCCCCCATCTTTTAACCTCTCAAAAAGACCTTAACTAAGATTCCAACAAAAATAAAACTCGACAAACACTTAAACACACAACTTCTACACAAGAAACAAAGCACAAGAGAAACGAAAAAGGTCGAACTTCCACATTAGCACAGCAGCAGGGCGTGCGACGTGATAGTGTTTGGCAGATCTATTCTTGCATTTACTTTTGAGTAGTGTATGATTCATAAACATTGCTGTCATGCATAAGATGGATCCACTAGGACCTATGTTTTCATATTTTCATTTTGGTATTGAATAATATTGATTGGTTCAGTCAGAGCGTTAGGTTGTATGAGTTTTATACCCAGTGTTTGGGGAAGACTATGATTGTGTCTATAATCATTGATGTTGTGATTTCTAGGGATATATGTACATACATGGTGTGAGTATGTTGATCTTGTACAGGGTTGTGGTTGAATACCTTAGATTTAGAGTATTATTGTGGTAATGTTAATAATGTACAGGTAACATGTTAGCCTTGCGGCGATCTGGGGTTGAGGCAGGTGCTTGACCTCCCCTGGGTTTTCGTGGCGGTAGTGCCATGGGCCGGGGCCCGAGGGTCGGGGCGTGACACTACTTTAGTGGTATCAGAGCCCAGGTTATCATGATTGGGTCGGTATGACGTTTTATGATTTAGTCGGTTTGAGATTTCATGATCGGGTCAGTATAAGGTTTCATGATTGGGACGGTAACCAGTTTAGAGTTTAGAAATGGATTTTGTTAATATAACTTTGATTTCGAGTGAGCCTTCTGATTGGGTCAGGAAGTTGATCTTCTGTTACTTTCCACTGTCTTCTGATTGGGTCATGAAGTTAATCTTCGAAAAGTGAACCTTTGTTTTCTGCAATTATTCCCTGATCTAGTCGAAAAGTTGATCTTGTAATTATTGTATCTAGTAGATCCAAATAGAGTCTGACTTATTGTATTTGATGCATGTAGAACCATTCCTAAGAGTTGTCTTATGCTCCTCTTTCAGTAAAATACCAGCACTACGCTCACGTGTTCGCACGGTACTTTTGCTACAGTACTTTGCTACAATAAATGCTACAGTGATTTTTCCCACGAAGTCTTCCTTGGAGTCCACACGGTCGGGCACACGCTCGTGTAGTAGGGTTCGTGGTTTTCTATGCTTTGAAATCTTCAAGAACCTTCTTCTGCTTTGTACGAAAGCTGGGACATGGACGTACTACTGCCTTTGTGCCCTTTCGGTTTGTGTAATGACCTGTATTCTGCCGAAAGTTGGCAACACCCCCATGCATATGAACACAGCTTCTAATTGTGGCCTTGAAACGTGTCATCACACCCTATCTTTACTTCTTCCTGTACTTCATGTCTCCAAAGCCCTGTTTGCACAAAAGAACACAAAACACACCTTGTTCATGCTAAAACCAGATAAAAGTGATGCTCAATGCGTGTAAACTGATATTATAAAATAAATATAATCAAGCACTTATCAATGAAATTAAAGTTTTATTTTGCTCTTACTTTTGGAAACCTTAATCTGAACACTTAGCCTTTGTTGTTTTTTCACTCTGTTAGAGGAAGGGCTAGTTGCAAGGCTTGGGAGCAGTTAGTTTCTGACTCCAAACTCAAGTAATAAGAAGGAACATGGAAAGAAATTTGAAAAATGAGAAAAAAAAAAAAAAAAATGTTGTGACAAGTCGGATTCCTTTTTGGGATGCCCTGTCAAATTTTGTGAGAAAGATGGTAGAAAAAGCTATCACTTTAGAAAAAGCGAAAGCCACACTTGAGTAGTCGTATCTTAGGCATCACAAATGTCATTTTTGATGACCTACCAAATGAAATGGCTGCCTCTAGTGTGTATGAAGCTACTACCCAGTTTAGGAGTCAGCAGTGAACACAGTGAAAAGTAAGAGCTTGTACTAGACCCCCTCAAGAACGGTTTTGACATAGTCTAGAAGGTGACACACACACACAGTAGTACGGAGTAAGAGTAAAATTTTTCACAAGCATTCAATTGACTAAGACACCAGTTCTTAGAGACTCTTTAAGCTTCAGTAACTCTCTTAATTCGTTGAGATCAGAGGTTATGCACTCATCACTTTATTAGGGGATTAAGGTTGCTTGAGGGCAAGCAACAATTCAAGTTTGGGGGTATTTGATGAGTGCATTTCATATATATATATTTTATACTTTTCCCTCATCATTATTGAGTGTTTTAGCTTTAATTCTCCCAATTCAGTGCTATTTGAGGTATTCTTGGTTTTCCATGCAGATATCGAAGTCCCAGAGCAAGAAGAAGTGATTTGGAATGATTTTAGAAGCTAAAGGACTTGGAAGAAATCTCATCAAGATCAACACGGCCTAAGAACGCCCGTGCTCTACCCCGTGCAGATTGAAGGAGAATTCAGCCAAAGTCAGCACAGTCTGACTTCGCGGAGCACAGTCGTGCAAACCCTCAACACGCATTAAGCACGCCCGTGTTGAACCCCGTGCAGATTACAGGAATGAGAGTTTCTGGAGTTTTATTTTGCCGTAATCTGCACGGCTTCAACACGCCCGTGCTCACATCGGGAAAACATTAAAACCCTAAAAACTTAGGTTTTTGGGGACTTTTGGTGGGCGAAATAAAGGAGGAAGAAGGAGGGAGCTTTGGGGGTTAGTCCTCCTCTTCACCAATGGAATGTCGCGCATATGCTAGGCCGATCGGGAGGAGATTCCACAGCATTGTAGATCCTCTGACAACCTCAAGGATGCAAGAAATTAGGGAGTTTTCAACTTCTTGTATTTCAATTTCTTTGGCAATTTCCTTGTTGTTTAATGTCATGAGAGGCTAAACTCTTAAAGGAGCCCCGGGGTGGTTTGTTTGACGTTGTAGCTTGAACTCATTGTCTTTACGTGCAGAATTTATGAATGTCTCGTTCTTTACATAGAATCTGAGTTATTGGCTATCTTGAGTGTTGTTTAGTGCTTGAATGCTTGGAAGTTAGGTTCTCTTATCTAGGCTTGTGAATCGTTATTGATAGTTGCAAGCAGTAAGATTTCATTCTTATAGCATAACTAGATTTAGAACTGAAGACATCTTTGATAAATACTGAGAAAGACCGAGTTAGTGAACGACAGAATTCCAACCCCGGGGCCCCATCTCCTCCATCGAGTCAATCCTCACATTTCCCTTAGTGCATTTCCTTTCCTCAATCTCCTTAATTTCAACCTAGAGTCACAATCCATCTTTCTTTGGTTGATTAGATATTAAGCAACCCGTTAGTATTAGAAGCTACACCAGTCCCTGGTACGCCCCTTGCGTAACCGCAAGTGCACGAGTCGTACAAGTAGTATAATGTACCCAAAAGGTCGGGTAGTCGAATCCACAGGGACTGGTATAGCTTCTATTACTAACGTCCTACTCAATATCTAACCGAACCGAAGATGAAGGAATTGACTTTGGACTAACTTCGAGGAAGTTAAGGGAATGGAAAGTTCGCCAAGGGAAGATTTAGGTTTGACTCGATGGAGGAGATGGTTCCCCGCGGTTGGGTTTCTTACATTCACTAACTCAGTCTTTCTTAGTAATTATCAAGGATGTCTTCAGTTCTAAACCTAGTTATGCTATAAGCATGCGGTTTCTAGCACTGCCGAGCCCTAAGTTGAACTCCCTCTGCTTGCAACAATCAATAAAGATTCACAAACCTAGATAGGAGAACCTAACTACCAAGCATCAAGCACTAAACAACATACAAGATAGCCAATAACCTTGATTTATTGAAAGGAACAAGACAATCATAAAAACTGCAAGTAAAGACAATGAGTTCGAGCTACAACATCATACAACCACCCCCGGGGCTCCCTTAAGAGTTTAGCCCCTCATGATAACAACCAACAAACACAATGCCAAAGAAATTACAAGACAAGGAATTGAAAACTCCCTAATTTCTTGCATCCTTGAGGTTGTCGAAGGATCTACAATGTCGTGTAATCTCCTTCCGATCGGCCTACCATACGCTTGGCATTCCCTTGATGAAGTGGAGGATGAACCCCCAAAGCTCTCCCTTTCTTTCTCCCAAAGATCGCCCACCAAAAGTCCCCCAAAAACCTAAGTTTTTAGGGTTTTAATGTCTTCTCGATGTGAGCACGGGCGTGTTGAAGCCCTGCTTCAAGCCGTGCAGATTACGGCCAAATAAATCTCCAGAAAACTCACATTCCTGTAATCTGCACGGGGAACAGCACGGGCGTGCTTAGACAGTGCTGAGGTTTTCACGACCGTGCTCAGCGAACTTAGTGCTACAGTACTCGTGCTACAGTACTTTCGCTACAGTGTTCGATCTACAGTACCTCGGCTACAGTGTTTTGTGCTGCAATGATTTTCCCCCGAAAATTCGCTAGCCTGTAATTTGTACGGGGAACATGACACACCCTTGCGTGTGCACTCCGCAAGTGCACGGGTGTCGAAGTAATAAAGTACCCAGACGGGTGGGTAGTCGAATCCACAGGGAGTAGATGTGAGAACAATCACACTTTGTTAAGTAATCAAAGATAAACCAATTGTTGTTATGAAAGAAAATAAAATATTAAAGAAGTAAAAATAGGGTGCTGAAAATAAAGATTAGGATGTAGAAATATATCAATAAGAAGATGGGGTACTCGGACAATGCTTCCCCTAGAATCCTTGTTTCAAGTGCAAGACTTCAAACACTCTTACTAAATGAAGATTTCAAGAGTCGTGGAATCCAAAGATACAAGGTCCCAAATCTAAGGTCAACCTTGACTAGTCCCCTACGAGGTCCCGGCGGAGAGAAGACTCTCGACGCCTCACACCACGTATGACTGCGCTATGCTCTAGGGATTCCAAGTGGTAAACCCTATTCCCAACTATAGATCAATCCCTTTGGTCCAGGCGAAAGATCCCTAATCACAAATAAGTCCTGGCGGAAAGGCCTCTCTCAACGCCTAACTCTCTTTGAGATCGAAGGTAATACTTGGAATAAGAAGGTAGGGAAAACCACACCGGAGGGGAAAGGGGACGTGTCGCTACCTCTCAACTCACCCTCTCAACCACCTCCAATCTTGATTAATCTAATCCTAATGGTGATGGTCACTCGTCAAAAGGATGATTGGATTAGCCCTCAACCCTAGTGTCACTCTAAGGGAGAAACAATTAAGCATACAAGATTGAAACTCAAATTCAACTCAAATTGAATAAAAGCATTAAAGTCAATGAAACATAGGAAATCCAGGGTTTACAAGTCCAAGTACCCACTAGGGGTTTAGCCCTCCATGGAGTAATACAAGTTCATCAAAATAAATGAAGACAAGTGCAAGAAATCCATAAAGAAAACCCCCTTAAGCTTTGTGTTGATAGACTATGGGGACTTCTCCTTCTTCTCCAAAGAACTCCTTCCTCCAAGCCTAAGGCACACCTCGTCGAATCAAGTCGTCGAAGGTTCCCATAATAGCTCTCCTTGGAAGGTATTGATGATGAAATCGGTGAAGGAGCGCCCCCAAAGTGCAGCAAGAACCTCCTGAACCCTAGCCGTCACTACCTCTCAAAGTTGGAAGAAGATCCTCCAAATAACGCTTCAGAACGGCTTTATAATTGGCCATCTCGAGGATCCACACGGGCGTGTGGAAATTCCACACGCCCATGTGGATCTTCTGCCCTGTGGAAACTTCATATTAATCCCCGATTTCGCCCGTTTCTTCTCCTGAGGTTACATGGACGGACACACGCCCATGTGAAAGGTCATGCGGCATTTCTTGATGATGGGAAAACCTTGGAGAGCTTTTGAAATCTTTGAACCAATCGGAACAAGCGAGCATGACTGCCTTCGTGTCCTTCTACAAGAGTTGTCTTGAAGTCTTTAGAAGTTGGCACATACCTCCTCGTTGGAACCCGATTTGTGTCTTGAACTTCGTAATTGCACAAAAGAGCTCCACTTGGCACCATTATGACCTAATCTCGCCTTTATTCACGTACCATGTCTCCACAACCCTAATTGCATGAAAGAACACCAAAACACACGAAATTAGCGATAAAGCCTGAAAAATGTGATGCTCATGCGTGGAAAACATTTCCAAAATTATACACATGCAAGCACTTATCAAACTCCCCCACACTTAAGCTTTTGCTTGTCCTCAAGCAAAGTTCATACCATGAGAATTAAAGTTTGAGTGATGAAAATGCTTGGCCTTAAGTTCACCAAAAGTGTACAACGATAGTATTCTCAAAAAGGGAGAATTTAAACATAGATAGATTAAAACCAAAACTCTAGCAAAAACTAAAATTACGAAGAAAATAAAATCTGAAAGCGTGTGTGTGTGAACACTTACTCAAGCCAACCCCAAGTTTACGGTTGAACATTATTAAAACAAGGACTTATTTAGGGAAAAATAAATCGGTGGTAGCTGCACACAACCTCAACGGTAGCCATTTCCCAAGATGCCTCCTAGGTGGCTTTCACCCTTTCGAGGTGGTAGCTCTTTCCACCCGGGAGTGTTAGGTTTCACACAGCCTATTAGATAGCTCTTTCTCTCATTAGGGCATAGCTAGTATCCGACTTATGAGAATAGCTGCATACAGAATAGGTGGTAGCTCTTTCCACCCCAAGAACAAAGGAGCATCAATTTCCCATTTTTTTTTTTTTATATAGCTCAAGAGGAATGAAACTAATGTCCTTTCAAACTGAACTAGCGTTATCAGGGTTAGCAGAGCAAGTAAAGTGCAAGAAATGCAATCAGACTAAAAAAAAAAAATTCTAAGTTTTTCGAGTAAACTAGAGCATGGTAACAACCGAAGTTTAAATTTCTCCTAAATTCGAAAATACACTCATGTTCCTTAGGGTGAACTGTCATTGGCTAGATGAGTATGAAAGCGATGATCAAGAATAAAGAACGTGTGCAGTGTGAACTCCCCCCCACACTTAAGCTGTACATTGCCCTCAATGTACTCATGCGAACATGCAACATAATAGCGCAAATAAAAACATGCGGGCGTGGGTATTAAAAACAACACTCCCCTGATCTCCGAGTGTGGTATTTGAATGGAGGTGTGAAAGCGGGAACTGGAGTTGCGTAGGGTTGTGAAGCTCACACGGCCGTGTGGAAATTCCACACGGCCGTGCCTATGACCATTTCTCAAAACCAAGATGACAAGTCTATCTGCACATCACAAAAGGGGTTCAGTGGATCTCAACAAAAGCTAAGATTAAAAGAGTACAAAAGTAAACGAAACAAAAACAAACTCAAACAAGAACATGAAAAATAAAAACAGTAAGATAACTCTCAGAAGGTGTAACCTTTCTGAGAACACAAAGACTCAACAGAAAAGAAAGTACAAGAAAATAAAAAGAAGAGTAAAAGATGCATCAAGCGTCGGCATCTGCTGGTGCTGCGGGGGATGCTGGGGAGGCGTGGGGTGCTCGGGGTGTGGACGGTGGAGTGGAATCGCTACCTCTCGCCATCAACTGGTGGAGTGAAGTGATGCGCGCCATCATCTCCGAGTGGTACTCAGCCATGCGAGCGAGAACCTCAGTGTGGTTCGCTGCCTGAGTTACCCGCATGGCGGCGAGATCAGTCTGGAGGGTCCCCACAGCAGCCTTAAGTCTGTCTATGCGCTCCTGTGCCGGAGGAGATGCAGGTGCTGACACCGGTGGCACCTCCTCGTCTGCTGGGGTGTCCTCCGCCTCCATGGGTGCGGGTTGTGATGATGGCCCTGCCCGGGTCTCCTCCGAGTCTTCATCTTCGTCCTCAGACTCCTCAGACTCATCTGGGAAGAGAGCAACAAGCACGTACCTGCCGGGGGAGGCCCTCTTCACCATGCCCATCATACGCAAGGTATCAAGGCCAAGTGGAGAGGGAACAATAACCTTATCAGCTCCCCGAACAGCATCAATCAGTCCCATTCCTCGGATGAGTCGAGTGATGTAGGGACCGGAGAAAAGAACTCCTATCCGCGCGTACTGACCCTGGTGCCTCAGAAAATCAGCTACCACGTATCCCATGTGCAGGGGCAGGCTCTGGACCATAGAGTGTAAGTAGAGGAGATCCAGCCGCCCCAATACGCCGGTGCTGTCTCCTCGCCCAGTAATAGACCTGCTCAGGATGGCATGAATGTACCTGTGGGCGGGGCGGAGGAGCAGAGAAGCTTTGGTCAACCCGGGCTCGTACTGTATATCTCCACATAGCATCCGGCAGACTCGGCTTGGAGTGACGCGGAAGGGGTAGTCGAATGGTAGCTGCGCGTACTCCTCCGTGTGGATAAAGTCTCGATCGTACAGGCCGGGGCCGACAGCAAAATCAGTCAAGCTCATGCTGTGGTACTGCCCAAAGATGCGCAACCGAACTGTGTCTGGCCAGTGATAGTCTGTGTGGGAGCGATCAAACTCGAATGTCGCGAGGACTTCAAGGGTGAGATCGCGAGTGGCTGGGTCTTTGATGCACAATAGTCGTTCCCACCCGCCCACAGCAATAAGCGCACGGACTTCATCCGCCAACTCGGCCGCAAGCGCGTGTTCTATCGCCTCCAAAGCTTGCAAGTCAGGGATTCGCATCTGGCCAAACTTCAACTTGGAAAGTTGATCAAACCGTGCTTGATGTTCGGGCACGGCGAACTCGAACGGTGCGGGCTAGAGATCACGGGACTCACGGACCTCACGGGCCTCACGGGGGCGCTTATGAGCGAGTTTCTTCGTTCTTAGGGCCATTCCTGTGCATAAGAGAGGTAAACAAGTTAATTCGGAGCTTAAGATAGGTTCCCAGAATTCCACATGGCCGTGTGGAAATTCCACACGGCCGTGTGTCTCCTCTGGTTACCCAAAACAAAGAAACAGGCAATACACACGGCCGTGTGGATCTTCGACCATGGCCAAAGTGCCATGGTGAATCCACACCAATTCATACAATCATCCACACAATTGAGCACAAGTGTTTTAAGCAATAATCTAAGTATTAATCATGAAAATAGCATGCAAAAACACAAGATTCAACATCCACAACAAATAATGAAGGTTTCATGGCAAGAAGAGGGGAAGAAGGCTTACCGGAGAAGATGAGTCCAAAATCACAATGTAGCAACGAGTAAGGCCTACAAGTCCCTTAAATAGGCGAGAGAACGGAAGGAGAAGAGCAACCGTCGCGACCCTTGCAGAGGAAGCGTTTGAAGATGAAGGGTTGCTTGGGGGGGGTGAATATAAAGAGAAAGGCCCCTTTTCATGTTTAAGTACCCCACACGGCCGTGTGGAAATTTCACACGGCCGTGTGGATTCTTTGTATGATCCTTATCAAATTCCCCGAAATTCCACACGGCCGTGTGGATTCTCTGTATTGTGAAGGTTTGTACTAAATAAATCCACATGGCCGTGTGGAATTTCCACACGGCCGTGTGGATTCTCTGGATGAGAGAATTCCTTCACAAAGTCATCCACACAGCCATGTGGAAATTCCACATGGCCGTGTGTTTCCATTCTTCCACTCAAATATAGTCTAAACTCTGCAGAAATCATTGGAAACACATGGAACGACTGCAGAAGTTGAAAACTTATACATTTACAACTAAAATCTCGCAAAATTTCACAGGACTATCACCTAACTTGCCAGAAACGGTGAAAACATAAAAATGCACTACCAGCAATGAAACCACACAACTACAAACTAAACAAAACGAAAATGCAGAAATAAAAACTAACTACAACACAAGCAAAGAATTTTTAAAAATTGGATTGCCTCCCAATAAGCGCTTGTTTTACGTCACTAGCTTGACGTACCTACCTCTCTAGACTAAAGGGGGGTCATGGGTCGAAAGCACTTCGCTGCTTGGAAATGTGAAACATGAAAAGCATAAGTTCTAGAATTTAGAAGATGAGTGATCGAATTTGTTACCAGATGGAGGGATATCATCCTTAGACCTTGAAGGAACGTCCGCAGGTTCATTCGTTTGCTTCTTGCGGCGATGTCTTACCCTCCTTAGCTTTTTCATTAGTTTGTTAACCGTACCCGTGGTAGGTGTATCCTTGTTCTCCAAGTCAACTGATGAAATGTCTTCATCATCCATCTCCTGATCCAACAAATCAGCTAGTGGATCTGGGCAAAAGGTTTCCTGCACATAATTATCAATCAATGCATCAGTAGTGTCAAGAAAATACAAAGCATCGTCAAAGTTAAGAGAATGTCTCATGGCCTCAGCAAGGCGGTAGGTCAGGTTCTCATCTCCTATCCTCAATGTCATCTCCCCGCCATCCATGTCTACAAGAGCCTTGGAAGTACGCAGAAAGGGTCTTTCAAGTATCAGCGGCACATCGACATTCTCATCTACATCCAGTACCACGAAATCTGCAGGGAATATATACTTATCCTCTTTCACCAAGATGTCTTCAATGATGCCTCTCGGGTGACGAATGGAACGGTCAGCTAGTTGTAAGGTCATCCGAGTGGGCCTTGGCTCTCCCAGTCCCAGCTTCTTGAAGAAGGAGTAAGGCATAACATTGATACTGGCTCCTGAGTCTGCCAATGCCTTCTCTTCACCCAAATTCCCAATGTTACATGGGATGATGAAGCTTCCGGGGTCTTTCATCTTGTTAGGTAGATTCTTCTGCAACACCGCTGAACAAGATGCATCCAAAATCACCGCTGCACCCTCTTCCAATTTCCTCTTGTTGGTTAAGAGGTCCTTCAAGAATTTTGCATACCGAGGCATTTGAGACAAAGCCTCCACAAAAGGGATATTGATGTGCAGCTGCTTGAAAAGGCCCAGAAACTTCTTGTACTGCTCATCATTTTGATCATTCTTCAGCCTTGAAGGATAAGGAATCGTTGGTTTGTATGGTGCGGGTGCGACCTCCTTTTCCTTACCCTTTTCCTTGTCTTTCTCCTTAGCAGGAATTTGAACAACCTCTTCAGCGGGAAGTCTACCCTCAACCTCACGACCACTCCTCAGAGTGATTGCCTTCAGCTGCTCTCTTGGGTTGGTCTCTGTATTTCCTTGGAGACTTCCTTGAGGTCGCTCAGATAAAGACTTCGCAATCTGCCCCACCTGATTTTCAAAGTTATGTAGTGAAGCGGTGTGATTGCGAAGTGTACTCTCCACGCCTTGGAAGCGCGTGTCTGAGGACTGAATGAACTTGGTTAATGCCTTTTCCAAGTCTGTCATTCGGTTCTCAAGCCCTGAAACTCGGCCCTCCATGTTTGGTTGTTGGGGTTGCTAAAATCCGGGGGGTGCAGAGGGCCTTTGTTGCCCTTGGTTGCTCCATGCAAAGTTCGGGTGGTTTCGCCACCCCGGATTGTAGGTGTTGCTATAGGGATTTCCTTGACCTCGTCCAACATTCCCCACAAAATCAACCTGCTCAACAGGTGCTGTTCCGACCATAGAAATAGGGCAATCAGAAGAAACAGCCCTCATCCACAACTGTCACAATTCATCACTGCAGCTATTCTAGATGGGCCTGCCAAAATGTCCAACTTCTTGCTCAATGCTTCAACTTGAGCTGCTAGAGATGTCACTGCATCAACTTCATGAATACCCGCCACTTTCCTCTTGTCATGAGCATTCCACTGATAGCTATTCATAGCCATTTCTTCTATCAGTTGGCGGGCAGCTTCGAGGGTCTTGCTTCCCAAGGTACCTCCTGCTGCGGCATCAAGTAGCTGTCTTGTGCTTGGGTTCAAACCATTGTAGAAGGTGTGGATGACCATCCACTCGGGGAACCCATGTTGAGGACATTTGCGCAGAAGATCCTCGAACCTTTCCCATGTCTCGAAAAGAGACTCCAATTCCGACTGCATGAAGGAAGAAATTTCATTTCTCAGCTTGGCCGATTTCCCAGGAGGGAAATATCGGGCAAGGAAGGCCTCAACCATCTCTTCCCAAGTGGTAATTGATGCTCTAGGTAAAGATTGCAACCACTGTTTTGCTTTCCCCTTCAAGGAAAATGGGAAGGCTCTCAATCTGATGGCGTCGTCCGTGACTCCATTGATTTTCAACATGTCGCACACCTCCAAGAAATTCTCAATGTGATTATTTGGGTCTTCATCAGCTAACCCATTGAACTGTGCGGACTGCTGGACCATCTGAATGAACCCCGGCTTAAGCTCAAAGTTATGAGCTGAAATTGGTGTCCTGACTATACTTGATTGTGTACCACGTACAGACGGCCTAGAAAAATCAGAAAGTGTCCGCTGTTGCTCATTTTGTTCACCCATGGTTGCGGACTCTTCAACCTCTATCTCAGCTTGATCAAACTGTTCTAGTTCAGGTTGTCTTCCCCGTCTGTGCAATCTTCTCTCTATTTCCGATCGGCCTACCATACTCTTGGCATTCCCTTGATGAAGTGGAGGATGAACCCCCAAAGCTCTCCCTTTCTTTCTCCCAAAGATCGCCAACCAAAAGTCCCCCAAAAACCTAAGTGTTTAGGGTTTTAATGTCTTCTCGATGTGAGCACGGGCGTGTTGAAGCCCTGCTTCAAGCCGTGCAGATTACGGCCAAATAAATCTCCAGAAAACTCACATTCCTGTAATCTGCACGGGGAACAGCACGGGCGTGCTTAGACAGTGCTGAGGTTTTCACGACCAAGCTCAGCGAACTTAGTTTCAAGTGCTCCCCCTAGAATCCTTGTTTCAAGTGCAAGACTTCAAGTACTCTTACTAAATGAAGATTTCAAGAGTCGTGGAATCCAAAGATACAAGGTCCCAAATCTAAGGTCAACCTTGACTAGTCCCCTGCGAGGTTCCGGCGTAGAGAAGACTCTCGACGCCTCACACCACGTATGACTGCGCTATGCTCTAGGGATTCCAAGTGGTAAACCCTATTCCCAACTATAGATCAATCCCTTTGGTCCAGGCGAAAGATCCCTAATCACAAATAAGTCCCGGCGGAAAGGCCTCTCTCAACGCCTAACTCTCTTTGAGATCGAAGGTAATACTTGGAATAAGAAGGTAGAGAAAACCACACCGGAGGGGAAAGGGGACGTGTCGCTACCTCGCAACTCACCCTCTCAACCCCCTCCAATCTTGATTAATCTAATCCTAATGGTGATGGTCACTCGTCAAAAGGATGATTGGATTAGCCCTCAACCCTAGTGTCAGTCTAAAGGAGAAACAATTAAGCATACAAGATTGAAACTCAAATTCAACTCAAATTGAATAAAAGCATTAAAGTCAATGAAACATAGGAAATCCAGGGTTTACAAGTCCAAGTACCCACTAGGGGTTTAGCCCTCCATGGAGCAATACAAGTTCATCAAAATAAATGAAGACAAGTGCAAGAAATCCATAAAGAAAACCCCTTTAAGCTTTGTGTTGATAGACTATGGGGACTTCTCCTTCTTCTCCAAAGAACTCCTTCCTCCAAGCCTAAGGCACACCTTGTCGAATCAAGTCGTCGAAGGTTACCCCAATAGCTCTCCTTGGAAGGTATTATGATGAAATCGGTGAAGGAGCGCCCCCAAAGTGCAGCAAGAACCTCCTGAACCCTAGCCGTCACTCCCTCTCAAAGTTGGAAGAAGATCCTCCAAATAACGCTTCAGAATGGCTTTGTAATTGGCCATCTCGAGGATCCAGACGGGCGTGTGGATAAGCCACACGGCTGTGTGGAAATTCCACACGCCCATGTGGATCTTTTGCCCTGTGGAAACTTCATATTAATCCCCGATTTCGCCCGTTTCTTCTCCTGAGGTCACATGGACGGACACACGACCATGTGAAAGGTCATGCGACATTTCTTGATGATGGGAAAACCTTGGAGAGCTTTTGAAATCTTTGAACCAATCGGAACAAGCGAGCATGACTGCCTTCGTGTCCTTCTACAAGAGTTGTCTTGAAGTCTTTAGAAGTTGGCACATACCCCCTCGTTGGAACCCGATTTGTGTCTTGAACTTCGTAATTGCACAAAAGAGCTCCACTTGGCACCATTATGACCTAATCTCGCCTTTATTCACGTACCATGTCTCCACAACCCTAATTGCATGAAAGAACACCAAAACACACGAAATTAGCGATAAAGCCTGAAAAATGTGATGCTCATGCATGGAAAACATTTCCAAAATTATACACATGCAAGCACTTATCAGAACAGCACGGGCGTGCTTAGGCCGTGCTGAGGTTTTCACGAGCGTGCTCAGTGAACTCAGGCTGTGCTGATTTGTGGCTGAATTCTCCTGCAATTTGCACGGGGAACAGCACGGGCGGGCTCAAGCCGTGCTGAGCTTGATGAGGTTTCTTCTAAGTCTTTAGCTTCTAAAATTGTTCCAAAACACTTCTTCTTGCTTCAGGACTTTGATATCTGCATGACAAACAACGAATACCTCAAATAGCACTGTACTTGGAGAATTACAGCCAAAATATTCAATAATGATGAGGGTAAAGCATGCAATACATTTATATGAAATGCGCTCATCAGTCCCTGTGGATTCGATTACCTGACCCTAAGGGTACATTTTACTACTTATACGACCCGTGCACTTGCGGTTACGCAAGGGGCGAACCATGCACCTCAGCTACAAGGTGGCCTTCAGCATCCAGCATCAGGGACAGGATTCCCGGGTAGGCGCGATCTTCTGTGGGTCCTACATAACGCGCCTGATTCGAGGGATGGGCCTCCAGGTGGGCACCCGTGCGATGCGGATGGTGGGTGGCGTGCTTCTTGTCTCCGTGGACACGCTCCGCGTGATGGGGATGCTTCGATCCACATCCACCTTCCAGGGTCCTAGGTACCAAGCTCCCCCTGCTGCTAGCGCCGCTGATTCTCCTCCTGCTGCCGCCGAACCATCATCTCCTCGCACCCGACGCGCTCGCGCCTCCACCCACATCCCGGACTGCCCCCCAGCTGGTTCCCCCTCCTTCCGGCGATGGATGATCCGGAACATGTAGCGGCTGCCCTCTCATCTCGACGTCACCCTATCTCCACCTCCTCCTCGTGCTGCTGAGCCCTCCACATCCAGGAGTGTGGGAGTCGACACCACCGACCTTCCATGGGACTCTGATTCCGATTCTGAGAGTGCCGGGTTTTGATTTTCCGTTTCATTGTTATGTTTTGTTATCGTTGTACTTTGCTTTTATTTTTGTTGTCTTTTGTTCTAATTGACTCAGTTAGCAAGGGGAGTCCCCTACTACACTGATCTCTTCTCAGTGAGTTTTTGATATTTTGCTTATTTTCTGTCTCTAATGCTTGCATGATTACCTCAGGACGTATCAATGTCTCTCTTGCTGGTTGTATAAAAAGGCTCCCCCTAAACGGTGATCATTACACGCCCTTATGTGACATGGAATTATTCTCGGGCACCTATCCTTTTAAATTGGTGAAAATTCCCCAACTCTCTTTCACTTTTACTTGAAATATTTTTCTTTGCCTTGCATGCTGATAAGTGCTTAAATGTGTATATTTATTTATAGTATTTTTGTATTAAATTACATGCTTTTGTTAAGATGACGCCCGCTTTTGTGGTTAAATTAGTTTTATTTGTGTTACAGGCCTTGAAGAAGCCAAAACGAGCTCAAAAACGTATTTTTGAAGAAATCGACACCAAATACGGTTTTTTGTAGCTCTATTACTGTAGCACCGCAGAAATCGATTTTTTGGAGAATTCCTAAGAACCTTGCGGGCAAGCATGCGCCCGCAAGGCTGCCCGCATAACCCTCCGATTTCCATGTTTTAAAGGGCGTTAGGGCTAAGAAAGAAGGGTTTTTTTTGTGAGGCTTGGGAAATAGGTTTCTTGAGCTTGAAAGAGGCTTGAATCGGAAGAAGAAGGGACCTTTTCTCATCAATTGGAGAGTGAGATCAAGAGGAGAGTAGAATTTTGGCAAGATTCATCTTCTATTTCACCTTTCAAGGTTTGAAGAAGAAGAAGGAAGCCGCCCTCATTGCGGCGTAGGTGGAGGCTCGTGGCGACGATCAGGCTCACCATTTCATCACCAACAATTAAGGGATTGTTTGTTATGGCTAGATTAGTTATTTTCATGATGTGTTTTATGCTATTTGCTTGTATGAACAACTAAGTCCCAAGGTCACCGGACAACGGTGAACCTTGGGACGAACGAGCTTGTATGGATGCTTTGATTTATATTTAATGCAATTTGTTAGTTTGTGGTTCATGCTATGTGTGCTTGATTGCCTTGAATTACATGAGAACTCTGTAGTTTGATTTCTAGGTTGTACTTGGAGCTTGGGATACGCCCTTGTATTAGACTCACATAGTTTGAAAAGGATACATGTACCTATACGCCGTGGGATTCGGGTATGTGGTACCCTTACAATCATTAGGTTCGAACCTAAATACTGAGTTTGTCCCTAATCAGAGATTTCCCTAGTCGTAGTGCAATCATAGGGAGAATTGGTCAGAAGAGAATCTGTCCAATACCTGTCTGGGATTAGGGGTTAATCACCGAGGGATTCGGGGATAACCTATTTTAGGAGTCTCTTGGCCTAAACCGCAATTGCAATTTTAACCCTAGCATCTGTCTAGCTTCAGTAGTCCCAGGGGGATCCGCGTCCGTGACCGTTTTCTCCCCTTTGTGATTCTCCACCTATTTCGGCTGTAGTTCGTCATTCAGTTAGATTTTCTAAAAGTCAGTCTGTAGAACTTAGCACCCAACTTCGAGACATTTGGTTAGACAATAAGTGAAGAGGAAGTAAGGGTAGATCCTTGGCCCCGAGGAATACAACCCCTGTGGCACACACAGGGTATTACTTGACGACCCCGTACACTTGCGGGACGCTCATCAAGTTTTTGGCGCCGTTGCCGGGGACCCACAAGGAATATTCGGAAAACTTTGAGCTTATTGATTTAACCACTTTATTTTTTTTATCTTCTTTGTTTTTTTTGGTATTTGATGTACATACTTTCTCCACTCTGTTTTACTCTATTTCATTTATCTTGTGGTCATCTAGTTTTTATTTTGAGTTTAACCCTCTACTGGCTTTATTTTTCAAGGTACCTGTTGTATGACAAGAGCAAGGCATTCAAATTTATTGGATCAAGATAACGAGATTGAGAGGACCTTGCATCAGAGGCTTAGAGAAGGGATAGGGAGCTCAGAACAGCAAGAGGTTCAGACTGAAGAAAGTGAACCCTCAGTCATGGCTGAACCAAGAAGGACATTGTCAGATTATGAGAGGCCACAGTTTACTGGAGATGAATTCAGTGTGCAAGCCCCAACAGTGCCCGCAAACAATTTTGAAATCAATTCTAGTACTATTGGGATGATCCAAAATTCGGTCCAGTTCGACGGATTAGCTGATGAAGACCCCCATGCTCATTTGTCGCGCTTTCTCCAAATATGCTCCACCTTCAAAATTAATTCTGTTTCGGATGACGCGATTAGATTACGACTGTTTCCGTTCAGCTTGAGGGGAGCGGCTTACAGATGCCTCACTTCACTAGCCCCCCGGTCAATCAAGACCTGGAAGCAAATGGTGGAGAAGTTCTTAGCAAGGTACTTCCCGCCTAACAAGGCAGCCAGGCTCAGGCAAGAAATTTCAGCCTTCAGATAGGGGGAGTCAGAAACATTGTTTGAAGCACATGAAAGGTTTAAGGATCTGCTCAGAAGATGTCCCCATCAGGGTTTTTCAGCTTGGATGAGAGTCCAAACACTGTACAATGGACTGAACTACCAGACACGTCAGCTGATTGATGCCGCGGCAGGTGGATCTTTGAGTAATAAATTCCCTGAGGACGCCGAGGTATTGTTTGAGAACATGGCTAGCAATGAATCCCATTGGAGCGCACGGGGGAAGCCCCAGAAAACTGCAGGAATTTATGAGGTCAACGACACCATGGCTTTGGCCGCAAAAGGGGATGCACTGACTAGGAGATTTGATCAGTTCTTGATGGGATCAAGCTCAAATTTTGGGGCCGTACTCTCCTGTGACACATGTGGAGCAGGGCATGAAACTACCCAGTGTCCAATTTCTAGTGCCGCTGTTGCTCCAATGGAGAGAGTTGATTATGTGAGTGGGGGCCAAAGAGGCCCAGGAAATCCATATGGTGCCAACTATAACCCCGGGTGGAGGAACCACCCCAATTTTTCATGGGGACAAAGTTCACAACAAAGGGTACCACCACCACCGCCACCAGTACATCAACAACAACCACCACAGCAGCAAGAGAGAAAATTCACCACAGAGGATGTGCTAGCAAGGTTCATGGTCAGTACTGAGGCAAAATTCGAGAATGTTAATGCTAACATCAGAAATCTACAAGCCTCTGTCCAAAACATCGAGAATCAGATAGGCCAAATGGCCAAGACCTTGGCAGAAAGACTCCCATGAAGTCTCCCGAGTAACACTGAAGTGAATCCAAGGGAGCAGCTGAAAGCTATCTCACTAAGGAGTGGCAAGGAGGTGGAAACAAGAACTGAAAAGAATCACATCTTGGAGGACAACGAATCAGCTATGCAAAAAACTCCAAGTGCATGTAAAAATTCTGAAGGAGAAGAAGCTCCACCATTGCCCCAGAAAATGGAAATTCCGGAATATAAGTATCGCGTCCCTTACCCTGAGAGGTGATCGACACGGAATGTCAACACCCGCAAGCGCACGGGCCGTCAAGTAATAAACCACTCGTGCACGCACGAGTGGGTCGTATTCCCAAGGGGCCCGAGGAGCTACCTTACTCACTTTTCACTTGTTGTTTAGCTCACCGATTCCATTTTTAAGAGAATGGCTAAGAAAGAAAACAAATAGCAACAAGAGAAATTTTCTTAATAAATACGATTGAATCAAAACTCGGGAGATGCTCAGGGATGGAAAACGGTCACGGATGAGGATCCCCAAGGGGGCTACTCAAGTGAGTAGGATATTTGAGAAATTAAGTATGTGGCTAGTTGGACCGAGAAAACCTAAGCTTAGGTCAACCCGATGGTCACGGCAATTGACCCCTAACCCGGTACAAGTGTTGAATAAGGAATTTCTTCCACTCAACCTCTCACACGGTTGCAAGGAGAATGATGGTTTCCTCAAGTAGGGTGGAAACACTAGTTAGTTTTCAACCCTAGAAATGGAGGGGTACAAATACCCGATGGTCACGGCGTATTTATACAATAATCCCTTCCAAGTTTGGTAGAGTCTAGCACTAACGCAATGGTCATGCTACAAAGTGCTACCAAGAATTTGATACAACAATTAAGCACATG
Organism: Dioscorea dumetorum; assembly: GCA_902712375.1. Lineage (NCBI taxonomy): Eukaryota > Viridiplantae > Streptophyta > Magnoliopsida > Dioscoreales > Dioscoreaceae > Dioscorea > Dioscorea dumetorum. The sequence continues at coordinate 8,182,006 of CACTHL010000128.1, read as the reverse complement.
TACCAAAACGATTAAGAATACCAAACAAGGATCACAACAAGCCAATCATACAATAAATAGCTCAAATAATCCAAAACATCACAAGTTTTGCCACCAAGGTTCACCTACATCCGGTGACCTTGGGGTTTAGTTGTTCATGTTCAACAAATACACCACACAAACCATGCAAATAACTAAAATAAACATGAGGAACACTCCCTCAAATGGTGAAGGTCGAATGCCGCTAGAATCCCCGGAGAAAACCTTCCGAAGACGCCACTCGAAGGGGTGGCTTCCCGTTGTCTTCAACCTCCAAACAATGAAGCTTTTGAAGTAGATCCTCCTAGATCTTGCTCTCCTCTCGTAAGAAAACCCGAATTTCCTCTCCTTTTGCCCTCCAAAATGGTGTAGAAATGATGCCCAAACCCTACCCTTCTTTCTCCCAAAAGCTCTCTCCAAGAAGATGCAAAAGTTTTCTTCAAAATGCCCTAGATCGCCCTTAAAACCCCAAATCCCGATGGGTAAACGGGTCAGCATACAGCCGGTATGCTGACCCCTCGGGATTTCTAATTTTCTGCCGAGAAGTCCGCGATGAGCTACAGTAACTGCTACATTACCATGCTACAGTGTCCCGTCTCGAAAACGCTGTTTTGATGTCAAAATCGCTCTCCATCTCGTCATCGAGTCCCCAGGGCTTCTGGCTGGCCTGAAATACAAAAATAAAGCAATTTAGATCTAAAAGGGCATAGATTCAACAAAAAGATATGAAAATAATACACAATACATACATGTAAAATACGTACTTTTAGACGTTTATCAAGAGGTTAAAGAAAGACAAAGAAGACGCTCAATTCAAGAAATTCCTCAGTGTCTTTAAGCAACTTCATATAAATATTCCCCTTGTTGAGGCGTTATCCCAAATGCCTAAGTACGCCAAGTTCATGAAGGATCCTCTCACCAACAAACGGAAATTGGAAGAAGTAGAGACTGTGGCACTTACTGGGAATTGCTCAGCTGTGATACAAAGGAAATTACCGAAGAAGCTGACTGATCCGGGGAGCTTCATAATACCCTGCATAATTGGCGATGGTATACAGGAAAAAGCTTTAGCAGATTCAGGGCTAGCATTAATGGCATGCCCTACAAGTTATTTTTGAAGCTTGGGTTAAAAGAGTTAAGACCCACTCGGATGACATTGCAACTCGCCGATCGGTCTATGCGGAAACCCCGGGGCGTAGTGGAAGATTTGCTAGTGAAGGTTGATAATTTGATTATCCCGGTAGATTTTGTGATCCTGGATGTAGATGATGATGTGGAGGTTCCATTGATCCTCGGGCGCCCTTATAGATGTGAAGGGAGGAAAGATGACGTTGCGGGTCGGGGAGGAAGAAGATGTTTTCACTCTCTGGTGATCGTCCCGCAAGCGCACGGGATCGTCAAGTAATAAACCACTCGCGCAAGCACGAGTGGGTCGTATTCCCAAGGGCCCGAGAATCTATCCTTACTTCCTTTTTGCTATGTTGTCTAGCCGATCAGACTTGAGATTTGGAAAGTGAAAGTAAAGAAGTAAAAATAAAGCAATTAAAATGCTAAATACCAAGGGCGATAAACGGGAGGAAAATCAGGGTAAGAAGATGGTCACGGATGAGGATCCCCTCGGGGTTACTAAAGTGCGAAGGATGTTGGATTAACATGCAAGTGGCTTGAAGGACCGAGAAAACCCTAGATTAGGTCAACCCGATGGTCACGGCAATTGACCCCTAATCCGGTACGAGTATTGAATACGGGTTATACCCGTACAATTCCTCCTACGATTGCAAAGGGCAAGATGGTTTTCTCAAGCTAAGGTTGAATCACACATGAGTAATTAACCTTAGAATTGGAGGGGTACAAATACCCGATGGTCACGGCGTATTTGTACGTATTTCCCTTCCAAGCTTGGTGAGTCTAATACTAGGGCAATGGTCATGCAACCTAGTATTGGCTAAGTATGGATACACAGAGTTCTCATGCATACCCAAGCATTCAAAAACACCAAACATGAATCACAAACAAGCTAACAAGCATGAATTAAACCAAAACATCCAAACATCACAAGTTCACCCCAAGGTTCACCCACATCCGGTGACCTTGGGGTTTTAGTTGCTCATAGTCTCCAAATACATGAATAAAAGCATGAAAATAACTAAACCCAACATAAAAGACCTCCCTCCAAAGATTAGAGTCGAAGAAGCTTCCAAAGACGCCACTCGAAGGGGTGGCTTCCCGTCGTCTTCAACCTCAAGATTTGAAGCCCTAGAGGTAGATCCCGCACAAGAACGCGCTCTCCTCGCCGATTCTACCGTGGAAATGCCCTCCAAGCTCTCCTTCTTGGTCGGATTTGGAAGAGGTGGTGTCAAGCTTCAAGAAAAGCCCAAAGTCCCTTTCTTTCATGCCCTAAAAGCCCTTAAAAGGGTGAAAATCGCGACTTCTCACGGGCTGCCTCACGGCCGTGAGGTTGCCCGTGAGGCATCCAGAAAGTTCTGCACGAAATTTCACCACGGTGCTACAGTAACCTTGCTACAGTACTGCTACAGTATTCCGCTACAGTATTCTTGCTACAGTACTGCTACAGTGAAGAACCCAAAAACGTCGTATTTGGTGTCGAATTCTTCCTAAATACGTTCTTGAGCTCATTTAGGGTCTGCAACACAAAATAAAGGGGTTTAGACTATAAAAAGGGCATCGACTTATCAAAAAGATAATAAAATAATACAAATAAATACGTATAAAATACGTATATTTAGACGTTTATCAAACATCCCCACACCTAAGCGTTTGCTTGTCCCCAAGCAAACAAACATGAAGAACAGGGGCAAGAAGATAAATGGCTAAATATACGACCTCAAGCTCAACTGTACAGGACTCCACAAGCACAAATGGACAGAAATCAAGAAGTGAGTTGTTCAATTTATAGTCAAGTAATATTAGCTCTGTTTCATCCAAAGTGTTCCCGTGTGTGTGTGCCGACTCCCACCTTGACCTCCACACCCGGGATTACCCAGGATGCTTGTTCACCTCACTCAAATTGAAATTAGTGCTAGGAGTGCCAAACAAAAATCCTCTCAATAGCTAGTTAAAAATCTTTTGGTCCCCAAACGAAACTTTAACATCAAGTGAAGATAAGACAGGTTTCAGGCGCCCAAAGGTTTTTTTTTTTTTTTTTTTTTTTTTTTTTTTTTTTTTTTGGAGTCCGCCTAACGTAGACTGCACAAAAATCTTTCAGCTGGATGCACATGCTGGCCAGGCACAAGAGCCACCCGACTTACTTGATTACAGATCTACATATACGCATTCATGCTTTTAGAAGCAGAGGAATACTGACATAGACTCAATTTTTCACTTTTTTTTTTTTTTTTTTTTTTTTTTTTTTTTTTTTATCTACACAACCTAACTCAGGACGCCTGATCAACCACCTGCTAAAAACCTCACTTAAAAACCTTACTTAGGGTTAAAGCAAAAATAGGGGACTCAAAAGTTTTTTAAAGGACTATTGAAAGAGAAATTTGACATCCTAACACAAAATCAAAAAGATGGGTTAGAGTGTCAGAAGTGGAAGTTAGAGTGAGCAGGTATCAATGTACACTAAAGATGAAACAGAACTACATTCAAGTACATGTAAAGTACAACTCACTACTATCATTCTACCAAGCTAGGAAGTCCTTAACAATAAAATCATAGCTATCATAGGTGAGTCAAGCATGCATTAAAATAAAATACTCCATCCCCACACCTAAAGCTGTACATTGTCCCCAATGTACATAAGTCAGCTGCACAGGGTGGGAAATAAATATAAACCAAAAATTGAGAGATGGAGTAAGAAACTTCCCCAATCCGTTGATGAAGTGTGGAACATGTGCATGTGGACTTGGGGTAAACTAAGTGGTGAGGGCCTGGAGTGTGGAATAGCTATATCATCATCCTGAAACCACAACAAAAGCTGATCACAACTCCAGAGGCAAAAAATAATAAAGGAGGAGTGCGCACAAAAATAGTTCACAAAAAACCAACAAAAAGTTTAGCAGAGCAGGAGCCCTGACTAACTTAAAAGTACAACAGACAACAAAAGAAAAGAAAAACAAACAGGTTCGAAGAAAAGAATAAAAGACACAAGGTGGTGGTAATGTTAGGCCCAAGCTCTTGAGCACAACCCAAACTATCCTTCTAATGATGCCGAAGCCCTTTTGTGAAAGAAGCGCGACACGAGATTCGTGATGTTCAATTTTAAACTTTGGTTCGTCGCGGGGTGGAGTACGGTGATTTCGGGCTCTCTTGTGTGCTACTTTCTTTACCGGCATCCTACAAAACCAAAGGGTCATCAATTCAACTAGTTACAAGAAAAGCACTAGCAAAATAATGAAGATTTCATGGAAAATGCTCATTGCTACAGTAAATCCGAGAAAATTTTGCAAGAGTTTTTCTTGAAAAAGTAGCCAAAAATTTTTACAATCATGCCAAATCATACTTAATATACTCTTGCAACAAATGAGAGCAAAATCCAAACAATAAACTTCCCACAAATCCAAAAGAAATCAAACCCTTGAGTGAAAGAGCCTTTACCTAACCCTAGAATATGTGGGGCAAACCCTTTGCAAAATCCGGCCAAAGGAGTGTTTTTTCTTTAAAATCTCTTCACCAAATTAGTTGAGGGGAGGAGGAGAGGGATTTAGAGCAACAAAAATGAAGAAAATCGGTGGAGAATGGAGGGAGAAATGAGAGAAAGTTTGGAGAAGAAGAATGGACCAAAGTTGCTTGAAAGGGGGGCCTTTAAACCCCAACCCGTGAAGCCTCACGGGTGGGCTCACGGCCGTGAGCCCACCCGTGAGAAATCCCTGGATGGCGCACGGGTGAGCTCACGCCCGTGAGCTCACCCGTGAGCTTCCCCTGATTCCTTCAAGGGTGCACTCACGGGCCATAAACGGCCAAAATCCGAAATTTTCTCAACTTAACCTCTTCCAAACCCTCAAAAACGTTTAAAACAATGACAAATTAAGCATGGAAACACTCAAAACATGATTTTCATGGCATCTAATTTACAAATCATTCAAGGAAACACAAGATCATGCAAAGGGGTTTGGACAAAAATGATGAACAAAACCACCACAAAATGAAAAGCAACTTGAAAACTAACACACCGTAAATACGGAAAAAGAACACACTAAGCAAACAAACAACAAGAAAGAAGAAATGCAACAAATTTAAGAGCTTGGGTTGCCTCCCAAGGAGCGCTTGTTTAAAGTCGTTAGCTCGACTCTTCTTACCTCGAATCAGGGTGGGACAAAGGGTGGAGAGTTACCTCCATTTCTCGACGGAATGTTATGACCTGGAATGTTCATGGAAAGACAAGAGAAGATGCAAAATTTACCTTGATTATCAAAATAAAGGCGGTCTACCTCACTCGATGGTAATGAGGAGATACTCGTGCTTTTCTTCATTTTTGCATTCACCTTTCGCCATGCCTTCTTTAAAGTTCCTTTTTTCTTACAATGCGGAGGTGCTACAACTTCCACTTGGGCTAGTTGTTGTTTTGGCGGAGGCGAGGGGTCCTTTACTTCCGGTTCTTCATCCTCGATCCCTTCTAGGTACTCATTTAAGGGGTTCACAGCGAGGACTTCCTGCACACAATCAGAAATTATTACGTCAGTTATATCCGTGAAATATAAAGTATCATCATGGTCTAGTGTGTGCTTCATAGCCTCTGGAAGAGTGAAAACAACTTGTTCATCCCCCACTCGCAATGTCATCTTCCCTCCCTTAACATCAATTAGGGCTCCTGCGGTGTTGAGGAAAGGGCGGCCAAGGATCAACGGGACCTCTACATCATCATCCACATCTAGTATCACAAAGTCCACCGGGATGATGAGTTTATCAACTCTCACAAGAACATCCTCGACAACTCCTCTAGGTTTTCTCACTGAGCGGTCTGCGAGCTGTAAGGTCATCCTTGTAGGTCTCAATTCCTCCAGCCCTAGCTTCAGAAATAATTTATAGGGCATCACGTTAATACTTGCCCCCGAGTCAGCTAAAGCACTCTCTTCCATCCCTTCTCCAAGTACACAAGGGATAATAAAGCTGCCCGGATCAGTCAGTTTCTTCGGTAGCTTCTTTTGGATTACAGCAGAACAATTCCCCGATAGAGTTACAGTGCCCAAGTCTTCTAATTTCCTCTTGTTAGTAAGAAGGTCTTTCATGAATTTCGCATACTTGGGCATTTGAGATAGAGCTTCGACCAAGGGGATGTTAATATGAAGCTGCTTGAACATGTGGAGGAACTTTGTAAATTGGGCTTCATCCTTGTCTTGCTTGAGCCTTGAGGGATATGGTACCACAGGCTTGTATTCGGGGCTTTTATGAGTGGAGGATTTTGAAGCATCATCATCAAGTTTCTTCCCTTTTTCTTCACTTGTGTTTTTAATCACATTGGGGTCTTCCCGAATGGCTACCCCGTCATTAGAAGCACTCGGGCTCTCTTCGGCCCTTGCCTCCAACTGTCTCCCACTCCTCAGTGTCACAGCTTTTAAGTGTTCTCTCGGGTTGCTTTCAGTGTTACTTGGCAAACTACCCGAGGGACGTTCTGCTTGCGCTCTAGCAAGTTGCCCGACCTGATTTTCTAAAGACTGAATAGAAGCCTGCACATTTCTCAGAACAGCACCAAATTCATCAAATTTCTTATCTTGGGCCACAAATCTTGATTCGGTGTTAATCATGAATCTAGCCAGGACATCTTCAGTTGTGTATTTTCTCTCCTGTTGTTGAGGAGGTTGATACTGAGGACCTTGAGGTTGGGGTGGCCTTTGTTGTGATTGGCCTTGGTTCCAAGAGAAGTTTGAATTGCTCTTCCACCCCGGGTTATATGTATTGCTATATTGATTACCCGGTCCTCTCTGACCTCCACTGACATAGTCAACTGACTCCATCTGTGAAGGGGGAGTAACAAGAATGGGGCATTGGTTTGTTGCATGCCCAGCACCACATGTTTCACATGACATCACTGCCTTTGAGCTTGAACTGGACCCCAACATGAATTGATCAAGTTTCTGTGTTAAAGCTTCAACCTTAGCATTGTTGTCAATAACATTCTTGTTCAGGGCTTCCACTCTTGCCGCCAAGGCAGTAGTCTCATTCACTTCATACAGTCCGGCTGCTCTAACTGGCTTCTGCCTAGTGCTCCAGTGACATTCATTACTAGCCATGTTTTCAATCAATGCTTCAGCCTCTTCCGGGAGTTTGTTACTTAAGGAGCCGCCTGCTGCTGCATCGATGAGCTGCCTTGTAGCATAATTCAGCCCATTACAAAATGTTTGCACCCTCATCCATGCAGGGAACCCATGATGAGGACATCTTCTTAGAAGGTCCTTAAATCTTTCATGAGCTTCAAATAGGGTCTCGGAATCTCCTTGTCGGAATGCTGAAATTTCTTGCCTCAGCCTCGCTGCCTTGCTTGGTGGAAAATATCGGGCAAGAAACTTCTCCACCATTTCCTTCCATGAGGTAATCGATCCCGGAGCCAAAGAAGTAAGCCATCTGTATGCTGCTCCCCTTAAACTGAAAGGAAACAACCTCAACCTGATTGCATCATCAGAAACCGAATTGATCTTGAAGGTTGAGCATATCTGAAGGAACTTGGACAAGTGGGCATGCGGGTCTTCATCAGCTAGTCCATCAAACTGTCATGAAGTTTTGCACCATCCCAATCGTGCTTGCTTTTATTTCGAAATTATTCGCGGGCACGGTGGGAACCAACACACTGAATTCATCCCCGGTGAATTGCAGCCTTTCATAATCAGATAGAGTTCTTCTTGGCTCGGCCATAACTGTGGGCTCACTCGATTCTACCCGAACTTCTCGTTGACTTGAACAGTCAATACCTTCTCTCAAACGACGGCGCAGTGTTCTTTCTATCTCGTCGTCGGGTTCAACTAAATTTTCTTGACTTGCTCGGGTCATAAGATGGGTACCTTGCAAGAAAATTCAAGTCAAGCGTTAAAACTTGCGGACGAACAAGTAAGAAAATGTAAAGAAAATAAAATGATGGAATATATACAAGAATGGCAAAAACGTCAAAACAAAAGCCAAATCAACACGCTCAAAGTTTTCCGAATATTTCTCGTGGGTCCCCGGCAACGGCGCCAAAAACTTGGTGATCGTCCCGCAAGCGCACGGGATCGTCAAGTAATAAACCACTCGCGCAAGCACGAGTGGGTCGTATTCCCAAGGGCCCGAGAATCTATCCTTACTTCCTTTTTGCTATGTTGTCTAGCCGATCAGACTTGAGATTTGGAAAGTGAAAGTAAAGAAGTAAAAATAAAGCAATTAAAATGCTAAATACCAAGGGCGATAAACGGGAGGAAAATCAGGGTAAGAAGATGGTCACGGATGAGGATCCCCTCGGGGTTACTAAAGTGCGAAGGATGTTGGATTAACATGCAAGTGGCTTGAAGGACCGAGAAAACTCTAGATTAGGTCAACCCGATGGTCACGGCAATTGACCCCTAATCCGGTACGAGTATTGAATACGGGTTATACCCGTACAATTCCTCCTACGATTGCAAAGGGCAAGATGGTTTTCTCAAGCTAAGGTTGAATCACACATGAGTAATTAACCCTAGAATTGGAGGGGTACAAATACCCGATGGTCACGGCGTATTTGTACGTATTTCCCTTCCAAGCTTGGTGAGTCTAATACTAGGGCAATGGTCATGCAACCTAGTATTGGCTAAGTATGGATACACAGAGTTCTCATGCATACCCAAGCATTCAAAAACACCAAACATGAATCACAAACAAGCTAACAAGCATGAATTAAACCAAAACATCCAAACATCACAAGTTCACCCCAAGGTTCACCCACATCCGGTGACCTTGGGGTTTTAGTTGCTCATAGTCTCCAAATACATGAATAAAAGCATGAAAATAACTAAACCCAACATAAAAGACCTCCCTCCAAAGATTAGAGTCGAAGAAGCTTCCAAAGACGCCACTCGAAGGGGTGGCTTCCCGTCGTCTTCAACCTCAAGATTTGAAGCCCTAGAGGTAGATCCCGCACAAGAACGCGCTCTCCTCGCCGATTCTACCGTGGAAATGCCCTCCAAGCTCTCCTTCTTGGTCGGATTTGGAAGAGGTGGTGTCAAGCTTCAAGAAAAGCCCAAAGTCCCTTTCTTTCATGCCCTAAAAGCCCTTAAAAGGGTGAAAATCGCGACTTCTCACGGGCTGCCTCACGGCCGTGAGGTTGCCCGTGAGGCATCCAGAAAGTTCTGCACGAAATTTCACCACGGTGCTACAGTAACCTTGCTACAGTACTGCTACAGTATTCCGCTACAGTATTCTTGCTACAGTACTGCTACAGTGAAGAACCCAAAAACGTCGTATTTGGTGTCGAATTCTTCCTAAATACGTTCTTGAGCTCATTTAGGGTCTGCAACACAAAATAAAGGGGTTTAGACTATAAAAAGGGCATCGACTTATCAAAAAGATAATAAAATAATACAAATAAATACGTATAAAATACGTATATTTAGACGTTTATCACTCTCCCGCATGCCATGAAACATACGCTGGATCACGATGATGCGTTTTATTTTGATGACGAGACTGAATTAATCATTTCTGATTGTGTGCAGGAGGTCATGTTATTAACCCCGCTGGATGAATACTTGGAAGAGTTGGACGCAAAAGAAGATGAAAAAGAAGTCCCTACTCATCCACCAGCACACCAGTTAAAGCTTATCGAGAGGAACTCCCCACCGAAAAAAGAAAAAAAGAAAGGTTTAAAGAAAGTGTGGAGTAAAGTGCTTGGGAAGAAGAAGAAAGACTCCAATCTTACACACTCTAGGCCAAGCGAAGTAGACCGATTATATTTCGAAGGACAAGGCAAATTTCAGGTCTACTCGTGCCTCTCGATGAATATTCCAAGCGGTAATGTGTGCAAGAAAACCGGAGGTAATTCTCCTCCATTTGACCCACCCTGAGGTAATGTCGAAGGTATGTCGAGCTAACGACGTTAAACAAGCGCTCCTTGGGAGGCAACCCAAGTTTTAAATTCCCGCAATTTATTTTCTTGTACTCTTTTATTTTGTGTTGTGTGGTTTGCTTGGCGTGTTTAATTTTTCATATTTTTGGTTCTTGTTTGAACCCATGTTGCCTTTATTTTGATGAAATTCAAGTGTGTTGTTTTAAATGTTTTGGTAATTAGTTGTGTATTTCAGATTTCTCTTTGAAGTTGTAGTGAGACCATGCCGAAATTTTGATTTTCCAGGACTTTACGGGCGTTTTTACGCTCTTAAAAAGCATGGCAAACTTCGTTGGGAGCCTCCGGGGCGTCTTCGCGCCCGCGAGGAAGGCCGCAAGGAGCCCCAGCACAAAGGCTGGGAGCCTTGCGGGCGCATATGCGCCCGCAATGCTGGCCGTGAGGCTTCCAGCCTCACGACCAACCGCAGGGCAGAGCGCCTTGCGGGCGGCCTTGCGCCCGCAAGCGGCCCAGGCCCGCGCGGGCTAGGCGCCTTGCGGGCGCCCATGCGCCCGCAAGGGCGGGCAGCCTCCCGCACTCTCTCTTCTTCTTCATTGTTTTCTTTGCTTCCCTTCTCCTTTCCCCACCATTTTTCCACCATTTTTCCTTGTTTTTCTTGCCCTAAACTCCTCTCCCACCTCTAGCAACTTCATTTTAACAAGTTTTTGAGAGTTTTACCAACTTTTTATTTCCTTGTTGAGTGTGGTTTTGTTTGAACTTCTATATTTCTTGAGTGTTTTATTTTGTAACTATACTTTTCCCTCTCTGTTATGAATGGTGAGTTTGATCTACTTTTTGGATCTTTGCAGGTGCTAATAATGAGTTCTCTTCCACCACTCTTCTACTTTCTTTCCCCAGATCACTACCAGTCTTCATCCAATAACTGAGGAAGTTCTTCTTATACCTTACCCTTCTGGTTTTATCTTCTTTATTCTTTTTGCGCTGTTGATCATGTGCATTGGGAACAATGTACAACTCTAGGTGTGGGGATGGGGTATGTATATATCTGCATGTATAATTCACCTGTGATGGCTATGATTTGTTGTAAGAATTTCCTAGCTTGAAAGAATGTTAGAATTGAGTTGTATTTTATTCATGTGCTTAATTAAAAGTCCTGTCTTATCTCTAGTGTAGACCACGTACTGTATCACTGAACTTTCACCTCGTACACTACAACTAACCCATCACGTTGATACTAGTCTTAGTTTGTTAAGGGCTACTTTCAATGGGCCTTTAAGAACTTTTGATTCTTGTGAACCCTAGCATTAGCGACATGATGATATGTTAGACCAGGAGAAGTGAGATAAGTTGTAAATAGAAAATAAGTTAAAGACAATATTCCTCTGCTTTCATTGGCTAAGTAACTTAGGGTACAGGCTCCTAACCAGAGTGTACCTTCGGCCAACAGCTAGTGAAGTATGAATGCGTTCATGTAGATATGTAATAAATTGATTAGGTGGGTGCTCGGGGGCTTAAACAGCATGTGTACCCTACCAAAAAATTTTGTACAGTCTACGTTAGTCAAAAAAAAAAAATTTGATTGATCTCCTTAGCCTGTCTAGGACCTTTAAAATCACGCTAGAGGTCTAGTTTAGATTCAAAAGGGTCTTAATTCCTCATTGATGGTTTTTCTTGACATTTCTAAGACTACTCGTCATAGTGTGTGGAGTGCATGGAAACCCTAGATTGATCTAAGGTGAGGAGAGTAAGGTAGAGAGTTCGCACACACTCACAGGAACACTTGAGATATGACAGGACTATCTTTGCAGAGCTGATCTTGGTCTATATAGAACTCAATTTCTGGTCTTTCTTTCACTTCATGCTAGCGGAGTTCTTTACTGTTGAGCTTGAGGTCACATTTAGCCACTTATCATCTTTCCCTTATTCTTCATGTTTTTATTTGCTTGAGGACAAGCAAATGCTTAGGTGTGGGGATGTTATGATAAGTGCTTAAATGTGTATATTTATTTATAGTATTTTTGTATTAAATTACATGCTTTTCTTAAGCCGACGCCCACTTTTGTGGTTAAATTAGTTTTATTTCTGTTGCAGGCCTTGAAGAAGCCAAAACGAGCTCAAGAACGTATTTTTGAAGAAATCGACACCAAATACGGTTTTTTGGAGCTCTATTACTGTAGCAAGATTACTGTAGCACCGCAGAAACCGATTTTTTGGAGAATTATTAGGAGCCTTGCGGGCAAGCATGCGCCCGCAAGGCTGCCCGCATAACCCCCCGATTTTCATGTTTTAAAGGGCGTTAGGGCTAAGAAAGAAGGGTTTTTTTTGTGAGGCTTGGGAAATAGGTTTCTTGAGCTTGAAGGAGGCTTGAATCGGAAGAAGAAGGGACCTTTTCTCATCAATTGGAGAGTGAGATCAAGAGGAGAGTAGAATTTTGGCAAGATTCATCTTCTATTTCACCTTTCAAGGTTTGAAGAAGAAGAAGGAAGCCGCCCTCATTGCGGCGTAGGTGGAGGCTCGTGGCGACGATCAGGCTCACCATTTCATCACCAACAATTAAGGGATTGTTTGTTATGGCTAGATTAGTTATTTTCATGATGTGTTTTATGCTATTTGCTTGTATGAACAACTAAGTCCCAAGGTCACCGGACAACGGTGAACCTTGGGACGAACAAGCTTGTATGGATGCTTTGATTTATATTTAATGCAATTTGTTAGTTTGTGGTTCATGCTATGTGTGCTTGATTGCCTTGAATTACATGAGAACTCTGTAGTTCGATTTCTAGGTTGTACTTGGAGCTTGGGATACGCCCTTGTATTAGACTCACATAGTTTGAAAAGGATACATGTACCTATACGCCGTGGGATTCGGGTATGTGGTACCCTTACAATCATTAGGTTCGAACCTAAATACTGAGTTTGTCCCTAATCAGAGATTTCCCTAGTCGTAGTGCAATCATAGGGAGAATTGGTCAGAAGAGAATCTGTCCAATACCTGTATGGGATTAGGGGTTAATCACCAAGGGATTCCGGGTTAACCTATTTTAGGAGTCTCTTGGCCCAAACCGCAATTGCAATTTTAAACCTAGCATCTGTCTAGCTTCAGTAGTCCCAGGGGAATCCGCGTCCGTGACCGTTTTCTCCCCTTTGTGATTCTCCACCTATTTCGGCTGTAGTTCGTCATTCAGTTAGATTTTCTAAAAGTCAGTCTGTAGAACTTAGCACCCAACTTCGAGACATTTGGTTAGACAATAAGTGAAGAGGAAGTAAGTGTAGATCCTTAGCCCCGAGGAATACGACCACTGTGGCACACACAGGGTATTACTTGACGACCCCGTACACTTGCGGGACGCTCATTACATGCTATATCTTTCAACATTGAGGACAATGCCTCATTCAAGTGTGGGGGAGGGTTGTATACTTGTGTTTTAATATGTTTAGATGTTGTGCATGACTTAGGAGGATCTATGAATTTGTTGATTGAGAAGTGCTAAGCTAGGAGTTTTTAAGCAAACTAGTGCACTATTGTTGAACTTAAAGTTTTATTTTGCTCTTACTTTGGAAATCCTATTCTGAACACTTAGCCTATGCAATATTGTGATTCTGTTAGAGGAAGGGATAGTCGTAGAGCTTGTGAAACAATTAGTTTTGACTCCAAATAGTAAAATAGAATGTGAAAAGAAATTTAAAAATGAGAAAAAGTGACAAGTCGGATTCCTTTTTGGAATGCCCTGTCAAATTTTGTAAGAAAGAAGGTAGAAAGAGCTATCACTTTAGAAAATGTGAAAGCCGCACTTGAGTCGTTGGATCTTAGGCATCACAAATGTCATTTTTGATGACCTACCAAGTGAAATGGCTGCCTCCAGGGTGTATGAAGCTACTACCCAGTTTAGGAGTCAACGGAGAAAAAGTGAAAAGTAAGAGCTTCTATTTGACTCCTTCAAGAACGGTTTTGACATACTCTAGAAGGCGACACACACACACGGTAGTACGGAGTAAGAGTAAACTTTTTCATAACCATTCAATTGACTAAGACACTAGTTCTTAGAGATTCCTTAATCTTCAGTAACCCTCTAAATTTTGTTGAGATCAGAGGTCATGCACTGATCATTTTATTCGGGAATTAAGGTTGCTTGAGGACAAGAACAATTACAGTTTGGAGGTATTTGATGAGTGCATTTCATATATATATATATATATATTTTATATCTTACTCTCATAATTATTGAATTTATTGGCTTTAATTCTCCAAGTGCGGTGCTATTTGAGGTATTCTTAGTTTTTCATGCAGATATCAAAGTCCTGAAGCAAGAAGAAGTGTTTTGGAATGATTTTATAAGCTAAAGGACTTAGAAGAAATCTCATCAAGCTCAACACGGCTTAAGCACGCCCGTGCTGTACCCCGTGCAGATTGCAGGAGAATTCAGCCAAAGTCAGCACAGTCTGAGTTCGCAGAGCACGGTCGTGCAACCCATCAGCACGGCCTAAGCACGCCCATGTTGAACCCCGTCCAGATTAAAGGAATGTGAGTTTTAGAAGTTTTATTTGGCCGTAATCTGCACGGCTTGAAGCACGGCTTCAACACACCCATGCTTACATCGGGAAGACATTAAAACCCCAGAAATTTAGGTTTTTTGGGGGGACTTTTGGTGGACGAACTAAAGGAGGAAGAAGGTGAGAACTTTCGGGGGTCGTCCTCCTCTTCACCAAGGGAATGTCGCGCATATTGTAAGCCGATATGAAGGAGATTCCACGACATTGTAAATCCTCTGGCAACAACAAGGATGAAAGAAATTAGAGAGTTTTCAACTTCTTGTATTTCAATTTCTTTGGTAATTTCCTTGTTGTTTAATGTCATGAGGGGCTAAACACTTAAAGAAGCCCCAGGGTGGTTTGTATGACGTTGTAGCTTGAGCTCACTGTCTTTACTTGCAGCATTTGTGAATGTCTTTTTTTTTTACAATAAATCTGAGTTATTGGCTATCTTGTGTGTTGTTTAGTGCTTGAATTCTTGGAAGTTAGGTTTTCTTATCTAGGCTTGTGAATCGTTATTGATAGTTCCAAGCAGTAAGATTTCAACATAGGGTTCAGCAGCGCTGGAAGCATCATTCTTATAGCATAATTAGATTTAGAACTGAAGACATCTCCTCCATCGAGTCAATCCTCACATTTCCCTTAGTGCAATTCATTTCCTCAACCTCCTTGAATTCAACCCAGAGTCAAATCCATCCTTCTCTGTTTGGTTAGATATTAAGCAGAACGTTAGTATTAGAAGCTATACCAGTCCCAATGGATACGACTACCAGACCCTAAGGGTATATTTTACTACTTATATGACCCGTGCACTTCCGGTTACGCAAGGGTCGTATCAATGCGGGTTGTGCGCAGCCCGCACACATATGGCGGAGGGGTGTGCGGCCTGCCGCACGCTAGCCGCACACCAGTCGGGTATTTAACCCCCATTAGGGTTTTTTCTTATTGGACTTTGGCCACCAACGCCTCCAAACACCCCACGCTCAAATCTTCATCAAAGGATTTCGTTTTGCAGAGAATTCAAGTGGGAGAAAATGGGAGAACCCGAAGATCTTCATCTGAGGGCTTGCCGACGCGGATTCGTCGAGTTTCTACATCACACCTAGTCGACACATTCAAGAGGGAGTTCTTGGTGTTTTATTGAAATATCTTTCATTGTGTGAATTTCCCTCCTTTATTATGTCAAACTAAACCTCCCAAGGCCGTCGGGCAACCGGTGAACCTTGGAATGAATACTTATATTGGATTATGTATTTTTAATTCAATAAATGCATGGTTTGTCTTAATTGGTTTCTTTCATTCTTAATGCTTGTTTATTCTACAAGGGATGGTTTCCGTATAATTGATTTTGATTGATATTTGTTTGGCGGGATGCTAGCATGTATTAGGTCAAAGAATGTTAGAAGAGGGATTCATTGTACCGGTGCCGGTAACCTCCCGTAGGCTGTAGAGTTTATCTTAGCACAATTGCTTATAGATAACTCTAGCCAAGACTCCCTAGGCCCAATGACATCGTGTGAGTATCCTTAGGATAAAGGAACTTGTACTAGATTAGGGCTACACTACGAAGGTTCCGGGGTAGTCGACTTCTGAGTCTATACCGACTAAAGCATTACAATGCATGCATGCATTATCTGTTATAACATCATCATTACTTGTATTTTTCCTGGGGGAATCCTCGCCAGGGGCCTTATCTCTCTATTTGATCTCTTTTCGGTGTGTTTAACCTGTTGGTGGTTGAAGCTTTCATTCTTTGTTTTAGTTTTACTTCTTTGCAACAACCTTTGTTTTGATCCAACTAAACAACTGTTCGACGAGGAAGTAATAGTGGATCTTGGGACCCGAGGGAATACGACTCTCTTGTGAGGTATTATTTGATGACCCGTGCACTTGCGGCCGGGGAGCCATGTGCCCACTTTTTAGCGACGTGCGCGGCCGCCATCAATGAATCAAATATCATGCCCTAATTGCCCTTTAAAGCCTTTTCGCGGGCTACCTTATAGGCTGCCTTGCGAGCGCAAGGATGCCCGCAAAGCTCCCAGCCTTTTCGCAGAAATTCAATTCAGGTGCTACAATAACTGTTATAGTAATCCTTCTACAGTACTCCTGAAGTAATGAAACTTGATAACGTCATATTTGATACGGATTTCTTCCCGAATTTGTTCTTGAGCTCACTTTAGCTTCTTCAAGGCCTGTAACACAAATAAAACCAATTTAAACTTGAAAAGGCCATCGGTTCATCAAAATACATGTAAAATATAATAAAAATACACTGCAATAATACATACATTTAGACACTTATCAGTAACCATCCCAAAACAATTTGATTATCCCTCCATAAATAAGAAAAAAACTTACTATCTTTGGGATCTAACACGACACCGCTGCTCAATACCTTATACCTTAATGGATTGACTTTATTGCATAAGTTGGGGTTTTCTAGTCAAAGCGTATCTTGTCTTTATCACGAGTTATTTTCCTTAGTTAACAATAATGGTCATTTTTCGGAGATTGGACACAGTTACTAATTCATGTCTTTATCACAAGCATTTGTAATTTCAAATACAAATCAAAATTTATAAAATACATAATAATCAAATACATATTTATAGAATATTTAAAATATTGAATTTAATTAGTTAAATTTAACTATTTTATTTTACTATTATTTTTTATTTTAATATTTTTTAAAAGAGAGGGATGGGGTTTCTCTCACTTTTGGCATAGAGTAGATTAGTTCCAATCACTCGGCAACTAATCCCTAATCCCATACAAGCGTCAATCAGAATCTCTTCTGGATCAACACCCCTATGATTGCATTAAGTTCTAGGAAATCTCAACTAGGGGTAAACCTACTCTCCTTCGGTTTAAACCTAGCAATGGAGGGCTACCGGCACCAAAGCTCTCGGCGTGTCGCCACAAGTATCCCCTTTCAATCTCTCGTAGATCTAGTACACGCAAGTAGGTCACATCTACACATACAACTCATAATAGAATACGGATCTCTCCATAAATGTAATTCTAAGCATCAAAGCACGAAAGATTGAATCTTAAACAACCATCAAATGAAATACATGACAACATCCAAAGTTCTTACAACAAAAATTACCCTAGGGTTCATCCATATCCAAACACAACAATAAGTTAGTTCCTCATGATAAGGAACACTTATACAATAAACAAGGAAGACAAACACATAAAAGAAGTAATGAAAACCCATTCTAGGCCGTGGTCCCCTTGAATGGGTGAAGATCCACAAGTTCGTCGATGATGGCTCACAACTTCACCTCTTCTCCTTCTCCTTTTCACCTCTCCCTCTTGGTGATGATGTGTGCTTGTTGTCCACAAAGATCACCGCTAAAAGATGGCTGGAAGGCCTCAAGATGATGTGCTGGCGGCGGCCCAAAAGGCGAAAGAAAAAGTCCTTTAGAAAGCCCTAAAAACACCCTTTTATACCCAGGAACCATACTGCCCCATATATGGGCCGTATGGGTGTCGTATAGGGCACCAGGTGCACATCTTCACGCTTCATACGGCCTGCATATGGCCTGCATACTACCCGGTATACTGACTGCACAGTTCTCTAGATAGCAGCATCAAATGGGTTCACTGCTACGGTGCACATGGACCACTTTCTTCTTCTTTTTGCGCAACATTGCATACTTGCGTTCTCGATGGCTTCCTTGTACCCTACAAAGAAAATAATGCACGATTAAGCATAAAACGGGTATCAATTCATAACAAAATACATGCAAAGTGCATAAAATACATATAAGGGAATATCTACATTTAGACACTTATCAAATATCCCCACACCGAAGCGTTGCTGGTGCCCAAGCAAACAAATCATGAAAACAAAGATACTGATAAGCAACTAAATGCATTATTTCTTGCTCAAACAAGTATAAGAATACAAAAGCAATGGATCATAATATATAGATATTGAGTTACAATGAATAAGCACAATAAAAGTATCTTGTCTCACCTCTTACATGTTTGTGCTGTGTAAGTGAATCTTTTATCTCATATACCTTGATCTGGTCTAGCCTAATCACTTCAATCAGTACAACTCTAGATACTAATCACTCCACGTACAAAGAATATTAAGTCTTAAGCTACTAAGTGCTACTTCAATGAACAAGTAAGATCCTTGTAATTCTTGAACTTAAACTAAATCCCTTTTTTTTTCAGAACCTCTAGTAGGCAGTCAAAAAGATCACTAGGGTTTTATTTTCATTTCATTTCATTTTCATTTTGTTTTTCTTTTTCATTTTTTTTCTAGTCCGACTAACATAGACTGCACAAAAATCTTTCTGGAGGGTGCACATGCTGGTTAGGCACAAGAGCCACCCAACTACATGATTACAGTTTACATAGACGCATTCATGCTTCATTAGCAGAGGAATACTGACATATACTCTTTTTTTTTTCACATTCACCCTAAATCATGTCTTCAAACTACTCTACATGCCACAAAACGAGGGCTAGCTCAACAAGACTTAGAAGTTCTTAAGACTTCATTGAAGGATAAAACGTAGTGTTCTAAGGCCATGTACTCTCAGAAGTGTGTTAAGCATACTAGAGAGTTAAAGTAGTCAAGTTGGCTATTCCCAAGGCATCAATCAAAAGATTCAGTGCACAAACAATACTAGAGGTGAAACATGATTCAATAAAGCATAAAAACAAGTAACTCACATCAATCATTAATCCAACCTAAAAGAATCTTGCAAAAATGAATAAAGCCATCATAGGTAACACTAGCATGTAAATAATGGTCCTGATACATGAAATACACCCATCACCACACTTAGTGTTGTACATTCCCTCAATACACTAGTCATGAAAAACAAGGCAAATAGGCTATGAAAATAACAGAGGAGGTTGAAAATAAACTTCCCCAGTTACTCTTGTGCTCGTGGTGAGGTGTGGCTCGACAAAAGGTATGGCGAGCAATACATGTCGGGTCCAACCTCCATTCCAAACTAGGAAAGCTCACCAAACTCCCTTAATGCCTTACGAGGCAAAAAGGGGACATCATCATTCTACAAAAATTATAAAGAAGAGATGGGGAGTATGATACGCCCCTTGCGTAACCGCAAGTGCACGGGTCGTATAAGTAGTAAAATGTACTCTTAGGGTCGGGTAGTCGTATCCACTGGGACTGGTATAGCTTCTAATACTAACGTTCTGCTTAATATCTAACCAAGCAGAGAAGAATGGATTTGACTCTGGGTTGAATTCAAGGAGATTGAGAAAAAGAAATGCACTAAGGGAAATGTGAGGATTGACTCGATGGAGGAGAGGGGGCCCCGGGGTTGGAATTCTGACGCTCACTAACTCGGTCTTTCTCAGTATTTAGCAGAGATGTCTTTAGTTCTAAATCTCATTATGCTATAAAATGATGCTTCCAGCGCTGCTGAACCATAAGTTGATATCTTACTGCTTGCAACTATCAATAACGATTCACAAGCCTAGATAAGAAAACCTAACTTCCAAGCATTCAAGCACAAAACAACACTCAAGATAGCCAATAACTCAGATTTAATGTAAAAAAACAAGACATTCATAGATGCTGCAAGTAAAGACAATGAGTTCAACTACAACGTCATACAAACCACCCCGGGGCTCCTTTAAGAGTTTAGCCCCTCATGACATTAAACAACAAGGAAATTGCCAAATAAATTGAAATACAAGAAGTTGAAAACTCCCTAATTTCTTGCATCCTTGAGATTGTCAGAGGATCTACAATGCTGTGGAATCTCCTCCCGATCGGCCTACCATATGCGCGATATTCCCTTGGTGAAGAGGAGGACGAACCCCCAAAGCTCTCTCCTTCTTCCTCTTTTAATTCACCCACCAAAAAGTTCCCAAAAACCTAAGTTTTTAGGGTTTTAATGTTTTCCCGATGTCAGCACGGGCGTGTTGAGGCCATGCAAATTACGGCAAAATAAAACTCCAGAAACTCTCATTCCTGTAATCTACACGGGGTTCAACACGGGCGTGCTTAGGGCGTGTTGAGGGTTTGCACGACCGTGCTCAGCGAACTCAGACTGTGCTGACTTTGGCTGAATTCTCCTGCAATATGCACGGGGTAGAGCACGGGCGTGCTTAGGCCGTGTTGATCTTGATGAGGTTTCTTCCAAATCCTTTAGCTTCTAAATTCATTCCAAATCACTTCTTGCTCCTGGACTTTGATATCTGCATGGAAAACCAAAGATACGTCAAATAGCACTGAATTGGGAGAATTAAAGCCAAAAGACTTAATAATGATGAGTATAAAGTATAAAATATATATATATATATAATGCACTCATCAAAGTAATCATAAAAAGAAAACAAAGCACAAAAAGAAAACAAAAGCTAGAAATAAAGTCTAAAACAACAAAGCAAAGTGTCCATGCTAGTCCTTGTCTTTCAAATTTGTTACTCATCGCCGCTTCATGGTTGCTTGTCAATTTCTTCATCCTCGACACTCCTATGAAAACTTGAGAAAACCTGCATTAAACTTGAGGAAAACCACTACATCGAAGTCTCAAAGTGTTTAGGAGAAGAAATGAGAGGATTTGGCCAAGAAATGGGAGAGAAAGATGAGAGAAATTTGGTGGAAAACATGAGAATATGAGAGAATGAGAAAATGAGAGAAAGAGGAAGAAAAAGGGGGTATATGGCCAAAGCCCGTGCCATACGGCCCCTATACGGGGCGGTATACCCTAAGCCAGCCTCTCCGTTTTATTTGGGCTCATGTGCGCAAACGACCTCCATACGGGCATGACAAAACAGTATGACTCAAAAACACCTTCTAAACTCCAAAATACTCCTCCAAATGATAAAACATTGATATGGCAAGCTTTAAAAGTTCTCCAAGAATGAATGAAATGAATAAAACTTTGATCTAACGCATGAATTGACACAAAAACATGTGTTTCTCAAGAATATACATGATTAAACCACAAGAAAGATGATAAGAAAATTACCCAAGGTGTGTGGGCATGGACTTATTCAAGAAATAAAAATACGAAAGAACTACAAACACACTACAAAAACAAAATTCCACACTCAACTAAAAACACGAAAAAGAAGAAAATGAAGAAATTAATGTTTGGGTTACCTCCTAAGAAGCGCTTGTTTTACGTCATTAGCTCGACGTACCTCTTTCTTACCTTAGGGAGGCTTGAAGAGGGTGTGTTCATCCCGGCTATAAGTGGCATAAGAACTACCACGAAACATAAAGCATACCTTCCGGGATGATGTGGAAGTGGAGGTTAAAAATGAACTACTTTTGGCCTCCATGGAAAAAGCTTGGGTCGGGCGTTGTGCAATTTCACTTTGGGAGGATTTTTAGATGGCTTGAGCTTCCTCTCCAGTTCTTCGTCGGCCCCAACCAACCTTCTTGCAAGGGACCCAAAAACATATTTTGGCCTCCAAGGAAACAGCCCGGGTTGAGAACTATTTAAACTCATCTTGTGTGCGTTTTTAAATGGCTTTAATCTCCTGCACATATTTTCCCCCTCAACCACTATAGGTGATACGCCTTGCGTATCCGCAAGTGCACGGGTCATACAAGTAGTAAAGTGTACCCGTAGGGTCGGGTAGTCGAATCCACAGGGACTGGTGTAGCTTTCGATACTCGTTGGATTTCTAATATCTAGCCGGCTCACTAGTTGGTTTGAGATTTAATTATAAATAAAAATAAGAAAGTGAGGATAAACAGAAGAGAGACAGGGTTAAGGTGACAAGTGATCCAAACAAAAGAGTAGCATCCCAGAGTAGTCACTTGATGTCAATTATACTCGAATTCTCGCAATGTTTATCAGGTGCGTCTCATAATCCCTATGTTCTAAAGTCTTGTTGCCCTAATGTGGATATAGTGGGATTGAGAGTAAGAGCCCAATTCCACTTCTTGTATCAATCAATGAGGTATAAAAGCTAAGAGGAAATCAAGAAATTAAGCAATCAATGCCACTCAATAACCAACATTCAAGTAAACAACCAAAGATCTAACAGAGAGAATTAGACACTCCATAAACATTGCAATAAAAGCATTCAAATACAACAACTACCAAGTTCTTAAACTGGGGCACCGAAGAACATTAGGCCCTCATGATTCTACAAGAAACACAAGGTAAATAACAAGAGAATGAGATGAAATTCATCAACTCCCTTCTTGCTTCACAATCTTCGTCGAAGAGTGTCAGATGATGATCTTGCCAACGTTGCTCCACTCATACGACGATCTCTTGGTCTGGATCTAACCCTTGAAGGTGCCTCTTGGTACGCACCTTGCGTATCCGCAAGTGCACGGGTCGTACAAGTAGTAAAATGTACCCGTAGGGTCGGGTAGTCGAATCCACAGGGACTGGTATAGCTTCTAATACTAACTCCTGCTTAATATCTAACCAAACAGAAAATGATGGATTTGACTCTGGGTTGAATTCAAGGAGACTGAGGAAGGCACAAATGCACTAAGGGAAGCTTGAGAATTTACTCGATGGAGGAGATGGGGCCCCGGGGTTGGATTTCTGACGTTCACTAACTCGGTCGTTCTCAGTATTTATCAGAGATGTCTTCAGTTCTAAACCTAGTTATGCTATAAGCATGCTGTTTCTAGCGCTGCCGAGCCCTAAGTTGAACTCTCACTGCTTGTAACGATCAATAACGATTCACAAGCCTAGATAAGAGAACCTAACTACCACGCAATCAAGCACTAAACAACACACAAGATAGCCAATAACTTTGATTTATTGAAAGGAACAAGACACTCATAAATACTGCAAGCAAAGATAATGAGTTCAAGCAACAACGTCATACAAACAACCCCAGGGCTCCCTTAAAAGTTTAGCCCCTCATGACAACAAACAACAAGTACAATGATAAAGAAATTGAAAGACAAGAAGTTGAAAACTCCCTAATTTCTTGCATCCTTGTGGTTGTCAAAGGATCTACAATGCCGTGGAATCTCCTCCCGATCGACCTACCATACGCATGACATTCTCTTGATGGAGAGGAGGACGAACCACCAAAGCTCTCTTCTTCCTTCTCCCCTTGTTGGCCCACCAAAAGTCCCCCCAAAAACCTAAGTTTTTAGGGTTTTAATGTTTTCCCGATGTGAGCACGGGCGTGTTGAAGCCGTGCTTCAAGCCGTGCAGATTACGGCCAAATAAAACTCCAGAAAACTCACATTCCTGTAATCTGCACGGGGAATAGCACGGGCGTGCTTAGGTCGTGCTGGGGTTTGCACGACCGTGCTCAGCGAACTCAGACTGTGTTGACTTTGGCTGAATTCTCCTGCAATCTGCACGGGGTACAGCACGGGCGTGCTCAAGCCGTGTTGAGATTGATGAGATTTCTTCTAAGTCCTTTAGTTTCTAAAATTATTCCAAAACATCTCTTCTTGCTTCAGGACTTTGATATATGCATGACAAACTAAGAATACCTCAAATAGCACCGTACTTGGAGAATTAAAGCCAAAATATTCAACAATGATGAGGGTAAAGCATGCAATATATATATATGAAATGCACTCATCACCTCTCTACTACACCGCCGCCTCCCCTAAAGAGAAGAAGAAAATCCCAACAAAAAGCCCCTAAAGAAACCCTAAATTAGGCCTTAAAAAGTCATTCCCGATGTAAGCACGCCCGTGCTTAATTCAGCACGCCCGTGTTGAGGCCGTGCTTCAGCCCATGTAGATTGCGGGTTTCTGAGTTCTCAGTGCTACAGTACTTTGCTACAGTGCTCATACTGCAATACTCATGCTACAGTGATTTTCCCCCGAAAATCGCCAGTATGTAATTTGCACGGGGTAGAACACGCCCATTTTGAGGCCGTGTTGGCATTGCACGACCGTGCTTAGGGCATTCTAACCGTGTTTCCTCGTGCTTTCCAATTCCTGTGAACTGCACGGCCAAGAGCACGCCAGTGTTGAGGCTGTGCTTGGCTTGACAAACTTCCTTTTAGGTCCTTTTGATGTGAATTCTCCTCTAAATCCCTTCTACTTGCTCCAGGACCTAAATATATGCACAATAAACTCAAAATACCTTAAATAGTACCGAACTAAACAAGTTATAGCAAAAGGACAAGTAAATATCGGGTGTAATGCATATGAAATATATATATATATATATATATATATATATATATATATATATAATGCACTCATCAATAGGTAATTCCTGAAATGCCCACCAAAGTCATTTAGGCCTCCAAGGAAACAATTTTGGTTGGGAATTGCCTAGACTCTGCACAGGTGGATTTTTACATGGCATTAGTCTCGTACCCACATCTTCAGTGATCCCAGGCAATCCCCGCTTGTGCTCAGTATTGGGAATACTTTTTATGCAAAGAGCTCACTCAGGTGATGCTGGTGCTACTTCTTCTACCTTTTTGGCATCCAAAACACCACAATCATTTTCCACCACTTCTTCAACATTGCATTATTCCCTATCGTAGTTAGTTCCAGATGGGGCTTCTCTTTTCGGCTCCTGATTATGGGCATTCTTGAGAAAGAAAGCTCTCCAACTTGGTTCTCGAGCTTGTGAAGAGATGCTTGAACACTCAAAACTATTGCAGTAAGGTCTGCAATTTTTGGCATAAACGGCATCAAACCTTTGTTCCGTATGCACTATGAATCTTGCCAACACATCCTCTGTAGTATACCATGGCTTTTGTGGCTGAGGGCTTGGAGGATGTTGGTGCCTCTGCTCTTGAGGTGATGACGAACTACAACCTTCTTGCATTTACAGAGAAAATTATACCTCGCACAAAAGAAAAAGAAGGAACAAAGTCAAATAAAACAAGAAAAATATGTACAAAAAGTAATACGCACAATGACAAGAAAAATGGCTAGAGCAATAGATTACAAGCTTTCGTAATATTCCTTGAAAGGTCCCCGGCAACGGCACCAAAAACTTGGTTGATTACCCGCAAGTGTACGGGATCGTCAAGTAATACCCTTTGCGTGACACAGGGGTGGTATTCTACTGTGGCCAAGGTAGTACTATTACTCACTTTTCATCTATTTCTAGACTTCAAATCTTAGTGAAAGGAACAAATAAATTAAACTAACTAATCTAATACTAATCCTATGGACGGATCACAAGCACATGAATTAAGCAAGAAAGGGAATATCAAGCATGAGAAAGGTGTGTTTGGACAAAGAATCCACCTAGGGTTGTCATTTAAGGCCCAAACTAGGATGGTTTAAAGATGCATTGATGACAGTTATGACCTAGAGATCTCTTAAGTAGATTAGTCCCAGTCTCTCGGCAACTAATCCCTAACCCATACAAGTGTCAATCAGAATCTCTTCTGGATCAACACCCGTATGATTGCATTAAGTTTTAGGAAATCTCAACAAGGAGTAAACCTACTATCCTTCAGCTTAAACCTAGCAATGGAGGGCTACCGGCACCAAATCTCTCGGCGTGTCGGCACAACTATCCCCTTTCAATCTCTCGTAGATCTAGTACACGCGAGTAGGTCACATCTACGCATACAACTCATAATAGAATTACGGATCTCTCCATAAATGTAATTCTAAGCATCAAAGCACGAAAGATTGAATCTTAAACAACCATCAAATAAAATACATCACAACATCCAAAGTTCTTACAACAAAAATTACCCTAGGGTTCATCCACATCCAAACACAACAACAAGTTAGTTCCTCATGGTAAGGAACACTTATATAATAAACAAGGAAGACAAATACATAAAAGAAGTAATGAAAACCCCCTCTAGGTCGTGGTCCCTTTAAATGGGTGAAGCTCCACAAGTTTGTCGATAATGGCTCAATACTTCACCTCATCTCCTTAACCTTTGCTCCTCTCCCTCTTGGGGATGATGTGTGCTTGTTCTCCACAAAGATCGCCGCTAAAAGATGGCCGGAAGGCCTCAAGATGATGTTGTCACGCGACGACCCTCGGATCTAGGCCTAAGACACTACCGCCACGGTAACCCAGAGGAAGTCAGACACCTGCCTCAATCCTAGATCGCCGTAAAGCTAACCTGTTACCTGTACAAATCAGCATACTCACACCATGTTTGGAAATCACAACGAGAATGATTATGACCACAACATAGTCTCCCCCAGATACGGGGTATATAGCTCATACAATACAAGGTCCTAACTGACCCAATCATGATTATTCAATACCAAAATGAAAATACGAAAACATAGGTCCTAGTGGATCCATCTTATATCTGACAACAATGTTTATGAATCATACACTATTTAATGGTAAATGCAAGAATAATTTTGCCAAGCACTAACATGTCTCACTCCCTGCTGCCGCGCTAACACCTGTAAAGAAGAGAAGAAGAATGGGTGAGTAACTAAGTTACTAAGTGAGGGGCTGGACATAGAGCTACACTTCACACAAGTAAGAGTCTATAAGCAAGCCCAATGACAAATCTTCAATATTCAACATCAAGTAAAATACTTTCTTTCTATATATATATATATATATATATATATATATATTATACACACACACAATTTAATATAAGAAACTTTTAAACTTACTCAATGAAATGCATTCATAAAATCCTTGAAAGTTATTCTTAAAATGATACAAATCTGGAAATTCAAGTTTTAAAACTCCTTTTTGAAATACTCAACGACTCAAAGATTTATAAAGAAACTAATTTAGTCATTCAAGTGTCGGCACTCATTTCAATAGAGGTGTTTATCAACTTTCTCAAGAAAATGCATCAGTAAAACCTTGAAAATCATTTATAAAATGGTACATGTTTGAAATCCATTTTTCAAATACTTCTTTCCAGAATGCTCAACTTTTCAAGATTTCATAAAGTAATCAATGTAATAAATCTCGTATCACGAAAATCGAATTCTGAAAATACTCTTTTTTTACTGAACGGCCTAGGGATTTATAAGATAATCATAATAAATCCCGTATCGCTAGTATCACCAGCCTATGAAAGCCCTCCGTCACTAATCCGCGGTCGCGGTTAGATTAGAAGCCACCAAGATGCGCGTATCTTGGTGTTGGCCATTGGGAATCGCATGAGGTGACACCGAAAACCCAACACGGCTCTTCAGGATCTCTACGCGCCTCCTGAATGAGAGAGTCAGCCGAGAACTCCATGCTACCCCAACTAGGTCGGCCCATGAAGACTCACTTTTGCAGAAGATATCGAGGATCCTTCCCCTTCACCATCAACATTTGGGACATCCATCCCGCCCGTAGGCTCATCATATATCTCATCAAGAGATCACACATATTTCGCCCGTAGGCTCATCAAAAATATATCAATATAAAAGCACATACTGAAGGATGACCTTACGGAATTGTTGGGGGAAGAACCCCCGGATGAAGCTCCTACCTCGAGGGAAGAAGAAGTTACTGTTGCGACACCGAGCACTAACGATTTGACCCAACCCCCCAAGGAGAAGAAACCATCTCGGGCTCGGACATGGTGGAAAATGGTTGCCGACAGGAAGAAACAGCAAGCTCTTGCTCCAAAACATATCTCTTCAGGCTTATTCGGTATCGATGAGGCATTTTTGGTTTATTCATTAACTCCCTATGTTGATGGTTCGGCTGTGAGTTCTCAAGAGAGAAGGTATGCGTTTGAGCATTCATAAGGTGAGTGCGGATACGTCAAGCTAGTGATGTTAAACAAGCGCTTCTCAGGAGGCAAT
The DNA here is from genome assembly GCA_902712375.1 of Dioscorea dumetorum. Classification (NCBI taxonomy): domain Eukaryota; kingdom Viridiplantae; phylum Streptophyta; class Magnoliopsida; order Dioscoreales; family Dioscoreaceae; genus Dioscorea; species Dioscorea dumetorum. Next base: position 8,153,828 of record CACTHL010000128.1, on the reverse strand, counting down.
CCGAGTAGTTTCTTTCTCTTTATTCTTGAGTCATGTTTACTTGTTGTTAGTGTTTTGTTTCATTCGAGTTCTTTTTCGGTGTTTCTCGGCTAGTAGTGAGTGTTCATGTGACCAGCAATTTTTGGAAAGGTGGTTCAGGAGAATAAGTAAGAAAGTTGAGTTTTGGAGCATTTTTCAGGCCTAACACGGGCCCTGCACGACTGTGTTTAGGCCCGTGCAGACCGTGCCACTAGCACGGGCATGCTGTGTTCTTCAGCTTTTATAAAATTTTGTCAACACGGTCACAATATTGAAGCCAGCATGACCGTGTTGCCCGAATTTTTCTTTGTGATTTGTTTAGCACGGGCCCAACACGGCCGTGTCTAGGGCGTATTTTGCACGGCTTTTCGTATTCCGACAAGTTTTCCTTTAAAAATCGGCGGCTTCGCGTCCCTTCTTCACCACTTCTTGCTTGCTCTCATTTCTTGCTTTCTGGTTTTTCACGATTTGCTCTCACTGTGCTCAGTCATTGGAGTTTTCTCAGAGTTCTCCTCGCCTTTATTTATCTTCCCCGACAGTTTGGTATGTCGACAGCCCATTGACGCTTTTTCCTTCAATTCATGGCTTGAATGCTTATATGATTTGTCTAAATGTTTAGCTTTGACCCTTAGAGCTGTCTTGGGTAAACTTTAGCTAATTTAAATGACTTTGTACCTTCGATTTTTGTACTATGAGTCGTCGGTGACGACGCACGGTTTTGGTAACACGGGTGTGCTTATATAAGCACGGTTGTGTTCCTAATAAGATCCCCAATTTCATGTCAGCATGGGTGTGCTCTGATTAGCACGGCCGTGTTCCCATGTGAAACTCTGTTGCTAATCAACATGGGTGTGCCGAATTCGACACACCCGTGCTTCTACTGTTTCTAAAACTTTTCAATTTCTTATATTGCAGATCATGCCGAGGAAGGCAACTACAGCAGGTTCTTCTTTGAAGAGGGCCCGAGGGGAATCGTCTACCCCATCCGCCTCGTCTGAGCCTACCTTTGGAGCTCCTGTCCACCAAGAGTGCTATTCCCGCTTGAGAGCCAAGCGGTTTGGCGAGATGCGAGCAATAGATTGGGAGGTCCTGCGCGGAGTTGGTCTGGAGGCTGACGTGCGTCGATACCTAGGAGTGGGTGCCTAGATGCAGCTATTTCCATCGCCGACCCCTTGTACTGGGGGCTCACCTTGGAGGTAATCGCGACCTTAGAGATGCCCCGAGGGCCAGTCAGCTATCCTCGCTCCAGCACCATTCAGATTCAGGCGTTCGGAGCACTACATCGGATAAGTCTGACAGAGTTCTCTGTCCGACTAGGATTGTACCATGAGAAGTTCACCAGGACTCCAAAGTACGATGCGCTCCTAGTCTCTCGACCACCTGGGGAGCCTGAGGAGGTTTATTGGTAGCGGCTGAGCACGGACCGGTCTTATGATCCTCGTCGGTCCAAGGCCTCATCCCTACGTCTCCCTACCCTCAGGTACATTCATTTCATCTTGAGCCATTCCATTATAGGCAGGGGAGACAGCACAGAGGTCGTCAGTTGCCGCGACTTCGATTTCCTGCTGAGTATGATGGACGGCTTTCACCTGTACCTCGGTTACGAGGTTGCTTTCAGCCTTCAGTATCAGCCCAGGACTCCTGTGTTGGCTCCCTTTTTGGCAGACCCTACATCACGCGTCAGATCAGCGGGATGGGCCTCCAGTCTGGCGTCCAAGGGATGAGGATGGTGGGAGGAGTGTTGTGTCTCTGTGGACACACTCCCAGCGATGGGTTGTTACGGTCCACCCACACCTCGCATGGGCTCAGGCACCATGCCACCACTGTCGCCGGTGTACCAGATTCTCCACCCGCAACAGCCGATCCCTCTTCCCCTCATACTCCATATGCCCGGACTTCTGCTAGCCATCCTTCCCTCCCAGTCGGTTCTCCATCCTTTAGACGATGGATGGTCAGGAGTGTACAGCGCTTGGCGGCTCGTTTGGATGTCACGCTCTCACCACCACCTCATTCTGTTGCTGCTGCGTCCACCTCCAGGAGTGTCGGCTTTGACACTGCCGACCTTGCCTCCGACTCCGAGACCAGCTCCGAGAGCACCGATTTTTGAGCCCTTTGTTTCTACTTTTAACTGTTTTTCATTATTTTCAGTTCTTGTTCTTTCTTTCCAGTTTGTTTTTTTTTTTTTGTAGTTGAGGCAGTTAGCAAGGGTTGTCCCCTACTAAACTGATCTCTTTTCATCTTAAGTTTGATTTTATGCTTGTTTCTCGTGTCTCTCTAATGCTTGTGCGCTCTACTTCAAGATATATGGATAACTCCTTTGCTGCTTGTGTCAAATGGTCATGCAAATCCAGTATTTCTCCACGGTTCGTTCATGGGAGCCTCGCCTTTTTACTTGGTGAAAATTCCCCAACTCTTTTTCCATGTGCACTTGAATCATTTTACATGTGTGCCTATTTTACTCTTTTAACATTGAGGACAATGTTTTATTCAAGTGTGGGGGACGGTTGTATGTTTTGTATGTCTTTTGATGTTAGTGCATGACCTAGGACGATCTATGAAAATTTTTTGTTAAGAATTCCTAATCATAGGTGACAATGAGCATGCTATTGTACTTTTGTTGAACTTAAAGCCTATTTTTGCTCTTACTTTAGAAACCCTAATTCAAACACGTTGCCTAATTTTGTGCTTCACTTCGTTGAGAGGAAGGTTTAGCTTTAAGACTTGTAAAAGAAAAATGATGGATTCCAAACTCAAACACTAAAAGCTTGAAAGTGAAAAGAAAAAAAAATTAAGAAGTGTTAAGAATTGAATTTCGAAAAGTCGGATTCCTGTTAGGATGCCCTTTCGAATTTTGTCAGAAAAAAGGTAGAAAGAGCTATCACTTTAGAAAAAGCGAAAACCGCGCTTTAGTAGTCGGATCTTAGACATCACAAATGTCATTTTTGATGACCTACCGGGTGAAATGGCCTCTATGGTGTATGAAGCTACTACCCAGTTTATGAGTCATCGGGAAAGAAAAATGTGGCTCGAACTAGACCCCCTCAAAGACGTTAGTGACGCATTTCCTTAGGCCGCACACACATACGGCAGTACGAAGTAAGAGTAAAAATCTTTCACGAGCTTTCAATTGACTAAGGCACTTGCTACTCTTGCCTCTCCAAGCTTTAAGGATTCTCTGACTTAGCTGAGATCAGAGGTCATACACTCATCGCTTTGTTAGGGGATTAAGGTTGCTTGAGGATAAACAACGATTCAAGTGTGAGGGTATTTGATGAGTGCATTTTATATAAATATATTTTCCATTGTATACCCGTTGTTTCATGAGTATGTTCGTATTAATTTTCCCATTTTAGTGCTATTTGAGGTATTTCTAATTTTCTATGCAAATACTGAAGCCCCGAAGCAAGAAGAAACAATTTCAAGCTATTTTGGTAGTTAAGGGACTTAGAAGAAACCTCACCAAGCTAAGCACGGCCTCAACATGCCCGTGTCCCAAGGCGTGTAATTCACAGGAGAATTCAGCCAAAGTCGGCACGGTTTCGGGTCTCTAAGCACGGTCGTCCAACTCGCAACACGGCTACAACACGCCCGTGTTGAACCCCGTGCAGATTATAAGCAGTTGAGTTTCAGAGCTTTTATTCGGTAGCAATCTACACGGCTTAGAATACGACCTAAGCACGGTCGTGTTCACATCGCGAGAGTGTTAAAACACCCTGAAAGTTAGGGTTTGAGGGATGTTTTTTTGGATGGCAGAAAAACGGGGAAAGAAAGGGAGGAGCCGGTATAGTTATCAGAACCATTGGAAAGGGAACCAAGCGCGAATTGTAGGCCAATCGGAAGGAGAAAATCCATCATCATCGGAACCTCAGATGGCAACAAGGATGCAAGCAAATAGGGAGTCATTGATTTCTTCTGTATTTGCTTCTTCAGTTATCTCTTTGTTGTTTGAATCTATGAGGGGCTAAACCCTTCTTGGGAGCCTCGGGTTGAGAACTTGTGTGTGTATTTTGAACCTGGATTCTTCTATTTCAGCATTTATGGATGTGTTGTTTCCCTTATTAAATCTTTGGTTATTTGCTTCATTGATGGTTGTTGAGTGTTTTGATTACCTTGAGATCTTGATTTTGACTTAGCTTGCATATCTTCCCAATTGATGCAAGAAGCTAGAATTCAACTTAGGGTTTCAATTACAATGCATGTATCTTCCTCATAGCACAATAAGATTCTAGAATTTAGGGTCCCTGAGAGACACTCCAGATAAGTGCTGTAAGAATCTATTTAGGGAGCACCAAGTGATTAATCTAGGGCCCCATCTCCTCCATTGAGCAATCCTAAATTTCTCCCTCTAGTGCGAGTCCTCTTCTCTCACATTCTCGTTTTCCCAAGTCAGAGTCATTTCACTCTAATTCCAGTTGATTAGATACTAAGTAGGAAGATAGTATTAGGAGATATACCAGTCCCTGTGGAATCGACTACCCGACCCTCGGGTACATTATAGTACTTGTACGACCCGTGCATTTGCGGTTAGGCAAGAGGCGTATCAAACATCCTCTTTAAAAACTTAGTACTTTCCCTCATGTTTAAAAGGACTGTAAAGAAGAAGAGAACTGAATCAAAAGAAGGTAATCAATATAACATAATAACCAGAGTAGAAAAACACTGCAACAAAGAACAATAGCGCTTCATTGAAACAAACAAAGCAGCTTCAAGAACAACCAATCTTTCAATTAATATTCTCACCTTACACATAAACCAAGCTGATTTCCTTGCCACATAATACTCCGTCATTAGAGTTCACAAAAAAACCATTGTAAAAAAGACAACATAATGGAAATGATTAGGAAATCAAACCGAATTAGATAAAAAGGAGCCAATTACAGAGAAAGGTGTTGTACATCTATAGACTAAAAATAAAATATGAAGGAGCCAATTATAAGTTTTATATTTATATAAACCTGTTTCACAAAATTGATATCATGGAGGTTTATGCAATAAAAATACCTGAATCAAGTAATATGAAATGAAAGGGACTTGCAAAGAGAAGCTTAACTATTTTCCTTGATCCAAATGCTTTAGATTAATGGCTAAAATATGCTATAAATTTAATTTGAAATTTGTGACGCAACTCGATTATCCTTTCATTGTCTTGGACCTCAAAAAGTAGAATGGATCTAAACAAGGTGGTTCAGTAGATTGTCACATCAAGACAAGGTGGTGCATTGTCAGCTAAATTTCAATAAGAAAAGTGATTAGAGAAGATATTAGACAGGTCCTTGAAGAAATAGTTCCAAGTCTATACACAGCGTATACAATCTTGATTTAATCATTATTCTATGTTGGACTATTGGTGATCATCATAAAATAAAAGGTTCTAAAATCAATAAAATGAAATATCGCCAGGTATCAAATTTATTACCTAACACTACTGCAAGCAGAGGAAATTTTCATGACTAAAATTACTAACTATCGAACACTAAAAAAAGGCCCTGAATGTGCCTGCACATATAAACAAATGGTTTATATTGATAAACCATTCAATAAAAAGAAGAAATGACAGTAAGAGAAAAGTATTTCTTTTAAGGCACCAAAGCTGCAACATGCAATAATAGCATAATTTATATATGAAACAAAATGGATGATTTGTTGGTGTAAACCACAACAAAAGGCATATCTCAAACAAAAGCATAAAAGTCAGTCAAGAACTCTAATGAGGAAACCAACAACAAGGAGACTACATCTTCCCATTGCTAGTCAAACAATAGCACAGAGTGAACATGACTAAAGAAACATGAATAGAGTATAAACCATGATGCACAGAACAAGAATCAGAGTGAATCAATTTTTAAAAAGAACCTAAAATACACATCAGGTAAGTAGAAATCAATGATTAAATCAATGAGCCAAAAAAAACCCTAAACATATAGATCAAACAAAAAAAAACCCTAGGCATACACGATTAAAAACAATGAGCCAAAAAATTATTTCAAAAACAAACAATGTTTGAAGTCCTTAAACCAAAAAAAACATTTTTAAAAGGGGGAAATCACTAACCCTTTCATCGGATCCTCGTCCCCAGTGATTCTCTTCTTTGCTAACCCTCTCAACAAATCCTTTAGTTGTATTTTCAATGATTCTTTGAGGCCTTTTTATCAAACGCACCAGCAACCTCTCTCTGTCAACATAATAAACAAAAATCCCTCAAAAGACAACTATAGAACATGAAAATCTAACACTAACCCTAGATTGAAGTCTCAAAACACCAATATTAGCTCAAAAATTAGAAACTCAAAACCAAATTCTAGCCTAAATTAAGAAAAACTTGCTTGGAAGTAGGATATATGGATGCCGAAAAGTTTACCGGAGCATGTGAAGGCCTAAAGAAGATGGAGTGGAGAGCTTTTGAGCCTTTTTCTTTGTTTTCTTTCTATCGATCCAGAGAGAGAGAGAGTGAGAGCAGTTCCTTTTGAGAGAGAGAGAGAGAGTGAGATAATAAATAAATAATATATATATATATATCAGGTTTTGGTTTAGAAAGATTATTTAATTGATCTTTTTCACATAACTCCTCCTAAAAAATTAATTATATTCATAACATATTATACAAAAATATATTTAAAAGTTATTATTTAAATATGATTTTCATTAATTATTTATTATTTAAATTCAAATATTCGAAACCTAAAAATAAACCAATTTAATTTAACATAAAAATTAATTTTTTTATTTTTATAAGAAATACTTATGTTGTAATTAATTTATTAAATGAACATTATAATTTAGTAACATACATTTTTATTTAATATAGTTATATCAAATATATTATAATCCAATAATAAAAGTTATTTTAAAAATAATTAAAATTAAATATTTATTCAAAAAAATCAAGTATTTCTTTTTTAGTAGTTGTAGTACTGATGTTAATTTTTTAAATGTTTATTTTAGCAATTATTTATCTTAAATCAAATAATCAAATAAAAAATTATATGCTATAAATAATCTATAGCCACAAATTTGACTGTCGCTATAGATAAAAGTAAGTATACAATCATATCTATATACAAAACAAAAACAATTCGTCAAAAATCTCTTATATATTCGAATAGTTTTAAAATATCGTCTGTAAAAATCGTTTATAGCTATGAAATTTGACTATTACTATAGAAAAGCATCAATACATGGCAATTTTTTGTAGTGTATGTTTGAGCAGGGATAATATTTTGTTTTATTTTTGTTTATATTTGTTTGTAATTTAGTAATTTAAAAAAAACTTTTATATATTTGAAAAAAGGAACAATATGTTAAAATAAAATAGATAATACAAAATAAACAAACCTAAGAAATAAAAATAATATAAATAGAGACGAGTTGTATTATGTTTACCAATAAATTAAAAAACATTTTTTGGTTGGGAGAAATATAATTTTTTTATTGTTTAATTTTTGTGACACATTTTGCGACGAGCCTAAGTTGTTGCAAAAAACTGTCACGAAATATGTCACAAATTAAATTAAATGCTTTATTTATGATCATTACTTTTGGGAACGAAATTCTGCGACACAGTTTGCGGCGTTTAGAAATGGTCTTTTTTTTACGACACATTTTGATATGTAATAGGATAAATGAACGAGTTAATGATGGAGTTGCATCTCAAATTGTTACAAAATATGTCACAAATTTATGACACTTTTATGTGTCGCAAATACGACTTTTTCCTATGGTGTCTACTATGAAAAAAATTTAAAACTACACATGAATTGCGTACAATATTATAATTTAATTAAAGAATAATGATAAATGAACAAGTATTCTAACAAAATTAGTGAATTCAACAAAATTTGACCATGCCCCCTTTTTATACATAATATCACAAAATTATAAACAAGTCAACAATTAATTGGTAGTACAAGAGTTTGACATGCACACATCAATATTATAACATAAACATTTGGACCAAGATTTCAACATTATTAAAACAAAATCACAAATATATGTCTACAATGACAAACATAAAATAACTTAATTTTACATCCTTATCATGGGTATACATTTCTACACTAAATTCATACAGTATTTCACAATGTTAACGAGAATTTCGTCGCAATAACTAGCAAGGTTAGTAGTGTATTTACTATGATAGCAAATTTGAAGATCATGCAAAAGATAAAAATACAATAAAAAACTAAAAAATTCCAAGAATAAAGCAAATGCTAACACCCATGACAATCAATACATTTTATGCGATACCATCCAGCACAAATCATTTGTGAATATAAACATCTTTTCTTCGTAAAATGCCTAATATCAGAGAAGATGAAGGTGTGTTTGATTCGTCGAAGTAGAGGCTGAAGTGGCTGAAGTGGGAGCTGATATGACACTTCCACTTGTTTGGTTCACCGAGGTGGAAACCGAAATGAAAAAGTGACTACTTTCAAAACCTCACACTTCAATCTTTGATTTCGAGAATTGTTTTTCCGAAGTGGGACTTCGGCATCCCACCCCACCCATTTTGTATATTTTTATAAATCCTTTATTATTTTTTGTTTCTTGTTTTATTTTTTAAATTTTTAATTTTTTTAATTTTTACAACAAAATTAAAATTTTAATTAAAAAAAGTTACATTACATCAAATATAATAAGTAATTTATTATAAATCATAATTTCATTTTCTTTCATTCTTAACATAGGCAAAAAAAAAATCATAATATAATACTTCCCTCAACCAAATAAATGGAACTAAAGACTTCCAAATGAAAAGTTCACTCTAATCGAAGTTACACTTCCAGACATCCATCATTTCAGTGGATCACTTTTGAACCAAACACACCATAATTGATATTTAGTATCGCCCATCCACTAGGCTTCATGCCTCTTGGGCTAGGAATTTTGGTGATATTCCTTTCAAAAAACGTCTAGTAGTGTGTGTGCTATTAGCTTACCTCGAGCCTCCTCTTTGTGTTTCCGGCGAAGGATCCTTTAGGAGTTAACTAACTGCTTCCCAGTGGAGGTCAGATAGAAATGGGACCGAGTTGGTTAATCAGGCTCGTCACGCCCAATCCGATTGGCCAGGGTCAACTTCTAATCAATCCGTAACTGGCCCAAGCTACAATATCTGCCTACTAGGCCAGGAAGGCCCGACAGATACAATGAGTTACGGGTCCTCTTAGGGCGACTCGATGCCCCCGAACCAACGGGGCCAAAACCTCCTGTTCACGAGCAGGCCCTCCAGTTTTCTTGTTTTACTTTTTTAAATATTTATTATTATTAAATGTACAAACTTTGAATTAAATATCATGAATAAGATTGAGCTTGGGTCACCAGATGCCTCAAGCATACACTCCAACCAACCTAATATGACTTTGTTGTAACCTAATATGACTTTGTTGTAATATTGTTAAAAAGAAGAGAATAATTTTTAATAAACTAAAAAAATTTAAAAACACTCAAAATAATTCAAAATAATTAAAAAAAAATAAAAACTGCTTGCACTTAATTTATTTATTAATCGCATTAAGTTTTTTTCATGTCATTTTAGGTGTGAGAGGAATCAAAATTCAGAGTCTTTTAATTTTGGATTAGAGCTACTGCATACTTATCTATTTGTCATGATTGTTTTTACTTCAATCTCGGTTTCTATCTCAATCTTTCATGAGCTGTTGTTATTAAATTCATTATGTTATTATTGAAAAAAATCAATAATACAGGGTCACCCATCTTTGTTTTGTTGTCAAACTTAAGCACTCATAATCATACATAAAAATTGAGAAATTATTGTGTAAGTTTTGTTTCAACTGGCATAAATGTATGCTCGCACACTATAGCAAACTTAAGACACATACAAATATTTTTTTTTTACAATCAATTAAAAAAATATCCTACAAGGTTTTATTATTTTCCCATCATTCAAAGATATTTTGATTTATATCCATGATGATATTTTGGAGTGGATGGTTAAAACCAAACATCAAAAAATTATCTATATATACTATTCTATTTTCATCAAATAACAACCCTATGCGAAGTGGCTGGGTTATCACGGTGAAAGAGAGGCTTTGGGCTCAAATCCTTCAAAAAGCAATTGAAATTTTAAATATTTTATCAAAAAGTTTAAAAAATAATAATCCAGGGGGCGGGTCCAACCCAACGCCGACGAGCCAAATCCACCAAATCCACCGAGCCATGGATTGGAAGAAACTCAACCCGTCACTTGGCCGCTACAGTGCGGGCCGTTTACAAGTTTTCAGTCGAACCCGCCAGGTTAGCTGACCCAATGGGTTTTATCATACCGGGCCAGATCAAATATCAGTCCATAACCTCTCGAACTGGTGGAAACCCTGAAAACTACAGAAGACCTTGGCAAAATTGCAGTATGTTCTCCCTGGGCGACGACCCGATACAAAAACATCGCCGTAACTTCCACCATTTCAAATTTTAGTCTCTTGTTCCAAGATAGGTCATTCATTCATTAAATTTGTCATGTTTAGGAAAAAGTGAGTTGGATTGAAAATATGAAAAAATAATGGATCAAGGAAATTAAAAATTAACGATATACGGGAGATTTCTTAAAAATAAAAGGAGCTCTAATTATTTTTCTATTATTTATTTTTTTGTCAAAAACGTTTTTCAACTCTTAAAAATAAAAAAATATCGCTCTGGAACTGATTCAAAGTTCAAAATCCACAATCACACATCAATCAACCGAAAACCCGTGACTCAACCAGATGATCAAAAACCGCTCCAAAGAGTTGTAAGCTAGCTAGCTGAAGTGATTCAAGTTGAAACAAAAAACAGTGCCAAACAAACGAGACCAGAGAACAACGCGAGGGTAGCGGTTGGGAGTGGAAAAGTCCTGTTAATTAATCCAAAAGTTTAGACTATACCATGGGAATTCAGCAGGATTACTAACAGACTGAATTTACATTCATACATGCCGGAAGTCAATTCTCTTACAAAACAAGGTGGCCACCTCATGTTTCAGTTGATTTAAAGCTCACCCAAGTAAATCTGTTTGTCACTGCTGCATGAGCCTATAATAGGTTCAGTTGGATGAAACACGGTCTCATTCACCGATCCATTATGTCCAGGGAGCTTATACAGAATGCGACGTGAAGTTGTGTCCCAGATGTACACCATCCTGTCTGAACTCCCAGCACTTACCTTGCTCCCATCAGCCGACCAGCTGCATTTCAGCAAATTCTTCTCAAAGTTATGCTGGTGCCCGGTAAAAATCTTCACACACCGATTCTGGGGGGCATATGGACGCATATCCCATATACGGAGTGAGCAGTCCATGCCATTGGTTAAGAGGTAGGATCCGTCCGGACTGAGCTGCATCCCCGTTATCATATCAGCATGCCCCTGTAGAGTCATGGTAGCCTCGTTCCGACGAAGATCCCACACCTTTACATCATTGTCCAATCCTCCAGTAAAGATCTTATCTGATGCATCGGAGAAACTGACAGCAGTGATCTGATATTTGTCAGGGAAAGTCTGGATGGCCCCTCTTTGACGAAGATCCCAAAGTTTTGCTGTCCCGTCATCTGACCCGCTGACAACAAGGGGTGGTCCCCGGCGTGAAGGGCAGCATGAGTTCACAAACGATGAGTGCTCTGCCATTTTCTTGATTTGCTTCCCAGTTTCGACATCCCATGCTCTTAAAGTCTTATCTGGGCTAGCTGAGATGATTTGGCTTCCATCATTTGTCCATTGGAGGTCTAAGACTGCATTCTTGTGGCCTCTCAAGACCATGAAATTTTTGCAGTCGCCATGAACATACCACAGGAAGATATCCTTATCGTGTGATCCAGATGCAATGACAGTTCCATTAGGATTGAACTTCATGGTGTAGATTGCACTCTGATGACCTGTGAGCAGCATAATTGGGGATTCCAAACTGGAGGTTCTTTGTTTTCCACCTGGTTCTGGGGCCTGAAGGAAATGTGGAACAGTAGCCCATTCTCCTCCTGGTCTCGGACCTGAGATGGCCAACGAATTTTCACCCTCTCTCGGCACAGTCAACATTATCACTGCTGTTCACCAATCCTAGTTGAATCTAAATTAAGCATAACAACAATAACGGTATAAATAAAAAAGATATGAAAATTCATAAATCACAAATAATACCCATTCACTACTGTAAATCATAGAACAAGCTGAACACTAAAAGCCAATTATAATACTTCCACAAAGAAGATCTTGATATTTTGCATCAATTTCTCATTAAGCTAACTTATAATATGACTAACCGTGACTTCACAAAACTTCCGATAGCAAGGTACCAGAGAGATTTCTAAACAAGATTTAAGAAAATACACACACACACACACATAAATGTCCAATATCGTAGAAAAATTATGGAAAATCAAGCAAATTTCTAAGGTTCCTGAGAAGAATGAAATCTATAGATTCACATAAGGATGTATGATACAGAAATAAGACAGACTTGTGCAAAGAATCATATGGAAATCAGGTAAATACTTCATCAGAACCTGCAATTGAAATACATCAAGTCGTCCAGAAAATAAAAAAGATCATCAAAAAAGCACAAATTCAAATCATAGTAACCAATAGCCTGAGGATACCTACAAACTTACAACCTCAACGGATCCATGCCCTAAAACAGCGAAACTACGATACAAAAACCATGTGATTGCGATCAGGCGTCCAAAAACAACAACCAAGAATACTATAAATTATACCGTGGAAAGAAGAAATAAGAGAAAGAGATCACGAGAGAGCACAGCAGACAAGTCCAAAGCGCGGCCGCGGGTTCCATGGAGAAACCCTAAAATGAACCTCAGCATTATATACAGTTGGTATGATGGTTGAAACAGCTGCAGATTTCCTTCAAAAGTAAGGGCATTTTCGTATTTTACTAAAGGCGGTTGAGATGCTTCGACCGTTGGATCATTGATCTACTTGGAAAGTGATCGTGACAAATAACGGGCTTTAAAGAGAAAGCAATAAAATTGAGCCTACACATACAAACAGAAGATATAGCTTCTGTAAACTTGGGCTGTAATGTGAGATATTAAGATGAAAATCAATTAACCGATTTCTTTTTCCCTTTGAAACCAAAACAGGGGGAATTCAGTACTGTCAGCATCACCTCTATCATTTGTTATCTCTGACTTCCGATTACGGTAAAGAACAAAGAGATTAAAAAGAAGAAGAATAAGAGATGAAGATGAAGACCATGAAGGGAGAGAATCATTGATGTATTTCATTAAAATTGATAAATTAGAATGAACTAATAACAACTTGTCCAGTTGGTTGCCACGCTGGCATATCTTGATAAAACTTCTGTCAAGTTGGTATAACTAAAATAACAGAAGCAGGCCACGCGGACTACATTGAATTTGAATAATAGAGAATCAGCATCTCTTCTGAAACATAGATGCAACTCCACCGTTAACTTGAGCTTCTCTTGCTTCTCTTTTTCTCTTCGGAATCAGAGAAGTAACTCCTCCATCAACAAGCTTCTGTACTTCCAGCTGCTGGCAAGACACTTAAAGAATAACTTGCTGATGGGCGTCTCACAAGTGCACGGGGTCGTCAAGTAATACCCTGTGAGTGACACAGGGATCATATTCCACGGGGCCAAAGAGCTACTATTACTTCCCTTTCGTCTATTTCCTACCCTAACAATACGAGTCAAGAGCACAACTACTAAAACTAACAATAAGAGAACAAAGCTATTACTACACGCCAAATAGGCATTCAAGGGACGGACAAACACAAGAAGGTGTGATTTGGACATGGAATCCCCCTAGGGTTGTCATTAAGCCCTGAATTAAGGGTGATGTATTGCGATAATAGTTTGGATCGAGAGATTCCTAAAGTAGGCTAATCCTGAATCTCTAGCTGATTGACCCCTAATCCCATACGAGTGTTGACTGGAATCCCTTCCAGTCAACTCCACCTACGATTGCAGTGCACTCAAGGAATCTCTTATAAAGAGTAGACACTCATCTGAGTCTAAGCCTAACATTCATAGGGCTACCAAATACCCGAATCCTTCGGCGTAGTGGTACATGAATCCCCTTTCAATCTATGTGAGTCTAGTATAGTACAAGGGCATATCTCACACTCCAAGTACAACTTAGAAATTGAATAGCAGAGTTCTTATGTGATCCAAGATAGTAAGTACACATAGAATGAATCACAAACTACAAGAATTCTATAAAAGAAATCTATCAATCACAATACATCATTATCCCAAAATTACAATAAAACTACCCTAGGGTTCATCATGCCCAAATCACATACAAGTTAGTTCCTCATGAAAGAGGAACACTCATACAAATCTAAAGTACAAATAAACTCAACAAGGAGCATAAAATACTCCCTCTAGCTTTGGATCACCTTGGATGGATGAAGATCCCAAATATCGCCAAGATCTCTCATCAAACGATGAATTGAAGCTCTAAATCTTCCCCCTATCTCCTCTTCCAATGTTGCCTTCCTCTTAGTGATGAATGGTGCAGTAGATCGCCGGAAAACGCCGCCGGCCAAGGTGGGGTGGCTGCCCAAGAAGAAGAGAAGTAAAGCTCCCCAAATTCATGCCCTAAATGCCCATTTAAAGCTTCTTTTCGGGTGGCTATGCGGGTTATCTTGCAAGGCTCCCAGCCTTTTCGCAGAAATTCGTTTCGGGTGCTACAGTGCCTGCTACAGTAATCTTGCTACAATAATGAAACTCCAAAATGCCGTATTTGATGTCGATTTCTTCCTAAATGCGTTCTTGAGCTCATTTGGGCTTCTTCAATGCCTGTAATACAAATAAAACTAATTTAAATGAAAACCGGCATCGGTTCATCAAAATACAAGCAAAATATAACAAGAATATAGCATATAAATGCATACAAAATCTATGTGTGCTCTAGGAGCTTTATTGCAGCTATGGCTATGATAAACATATGGGTAGTGATTATATTGTGAGATTCAAGCACTTCGAGAGAGCAATTAAGCTAAGGTAATTATGCTAAGGTAAAAACACATGCTGAGTTTATAATTACGGTATGTAAATCATGCACATTAAGTTATGCAACACGAGATTAAAAAAAGAAATCGCTAAGACTCCATAAACATTACAAGAAAGTATTCAACTACAAAATAACATCCAAGTTTATGAATTCGGGGTATCGGAGAATAGTTTGCTCGTCATGATAATACAAGAAACATAAAGAAAGTAACAAGAGAATGAGTTGAAATCCATAAACTCCATTCTTGCTTTACAATCTCTCGGTCCTGATTTGGTCTTCTAAGGTGCACCGCTCCCCTCTCACATTGCCTTCCCCAAAGGAGAAGAAAGATCCGGAAGAAGTCCCGTTGAAACCCTAACTTTTGGGCTTAAAAATTCACTTTCTGATGCAAGCACGACCGTGCTTAATTTTGCACGTCGGTGCTTCACGTAGTGAGACTGTGCTTCGCCTGTGCTTTAGCCCATGCGGATTTCATGTTTTTGAATTTTCAGTTGCTACAGTACTTTCGCTACAGCACATATATTTTCGCCAGGCCGTAAAGTGCACGGGTCTAAGCACGTCCGTGCTTAGGTCATGCTTCCATTTGTACGCCCATACTTTGGAAACTAAAACCGTGCTTTTGAGTCCTTTATTTCTCATGAGACTCATGTAAAATGCATGGCTGAGAAGCACGCCCATGCTTGGGCAGTGCTTGCCTTGACGAACTGCTCTTATGTCCTTTCGTTATGAAATCTTATCCAAACCACTTATAATTGTTCTAGGACCTTAATTTCTACATAATTTACCACACATACCCAAGGTAGCACTGATTTATCATAAATACATGCCAAAGACAAGCTAAAAAATAGGTAAAACACATATGGAAATATGCATATGACATGCACTCATCATCCGCAAGACTCGGAAATCAACTACCCCAGAACCTCTGTAGTATAGCCCTAATCCACTATAGGTTCCTCCATTTAGAAGATACCCCCACGATGTCTTTTGGCACAAGGAGTCTTGGCTAAGGAAGTTCTAATACTCTACAGGCTAGAACTATCCCTAATACCCTTAGGAGGCTATCGGCACCTAGAACCGCCGATGTACCAGTACACTGAATCCCTCTTCAAACTATATGGATCTAATACAAGGGTGCACCCCACACATCCAAGTACAATCGATAAGATGAATAACAGAGTTCACATGCAATCCACTACAATCAAATACACATAGAAGGAAACCACACAACAAACTAACATTCATTCATAAATAAATAATATCATCCAAACAAGTTCTTCTGCCAAGGGTCACCAGATGCCCAATGCCCTTTGTAGTCTAGTTCAACATAAATAATAGAGAGATCTTAAAATACATAGAAAGCATGATAAAAATCATAGACAAACTTTCTTGAGACTTTGCGCATGATGGGCATGGTGAAGAGGGCCGCTCCAGGCAGGTATGTACTTGTTGTCCCTATCCCAGACGAGTCCGAGAAGGAGAGTGAGGAGGAAGAAGACACCGAGGCTGGACCTTCATCACAGACAGAGGACACCCCAGCAGTAGAGGAGGTGCCCCCGATGTCAGCATGCGCATCTCCTCCATCTTATGATCGCATGGACAGATTGGAGAGTGCTGTGGGGGTCCTCCAGACTGATCTTGCAGCTATGAGGTTGACTCAGGCAGCGAACCATACTGAGGTGCTCTCTCGCATGGCCGAGTATCACGCTGAGGTGATGGCGCGATTTACCACACATCAGCAGATGATGGCGAGAGACTCCGACTCCACCGCGTCGCCCGCACCCCGAGCACCCCATGCATCCCCCGCATCACCAGCAGCACCAGGAGATGATGACGCTTGAGGCGTCTTTCTTTTAGTTGTTTTTTCTTGTACTTGTTTATTTTCTTGTCACTAGATCTTTGTCACTCAAAAAGGGTTTACCTTCTGAGCTCTATCTTACTGCTTTCAGTTGTAGTTTGTTTGTTTCGAGTTTAAGCGTGGATGTCATGCTTATAAACTCTCGTTGTTTATCTTTTGTGTTGAGCTTTACTGAACCCCTTTTGTGACATGCAGATGGTCATGTCAGTCTTGTGTTGAGGAATAGTATAGGCACGGTCATGAGGATTCTCCACATGGTCGTATGAGCTTCACAACCCATCGCAGCTTCACTTCCCCCGTTTGCAGCTCCACTCAAATTCTACATTCGGAGCCAAGGAGAGTGTCCTTTTTGTTCCCCACTGATAAGTGTCTAAATGTCGGTATTTATACGTTTTATTCTTGCACTATTTTGCAAGTATTTTGATGAGTTGATGCCCGTTTTGCGTTTAAATTGGTTTTATTTGTGTTACAGGCCTTGAAGAAGCCAAAACGAGTTCAAGAACGTATTTGGGAAGAAATACGTATCAAATACGACGTTTTCGAGCTTCCATCACTGTAGCAGTACTGTAGAAGGATTACTGTAGCACAATTACTGTAGCAGTTACTGTAGATTGGCGCTGTAGCACGAAACGGGGTTTTTCTGGAAAAGGCTGGGAGCCTTGCGGGCAAGCATGCGCCCGCAAGGCCGCCCGTATGGATGCCCGACAAATGGTTTTAAAACCCAAAATTAGGGCATTTTCAAGGGGATTCTTCACATCTTCTTCTTCTCCTCTTCTTGGGCCGCCGCCCCACCTTCGCTGGCGGCGTTTTCCGGCGATCCACCGCGCCATTCTTCACCAAGAGGGAGGCAAACTTCGGAGGAGGAAATAGGGGGAAGATCCAAGGCTTCAAGGCGTCGTTTGAGGCGTGATCTCGGCGACATCAACGATCTTCTTCCATCCAAGGCAATCCAAAGCTACAGGGAGTGTTCTTTGCTTTTCATGATGCTTGTTTGTTCCTTGGATTTGTATGAGTGTTCCTCTTTCATGAGGAACTAACTTGTATGTGATTTGGGCATGATGAACCCTAGAGTAGATTTGTTGTAATTATGGGTGATAATCCTTTGTGATTTAGTGTTGTATGTTGAATTTCTTTTATAAGAATTTCTATGGTTTGTGATTCTTTCTATGTGTGCTTTACTGTCTTGGACCGCATGAGAACTCTGCTGTTCAATTTCTAGGTTGTACTTGGAGCGTGACCATCGCCCTTGTACTAGACTCATATAGACTGAAAGGGATTCATGTACCAATACGCCGAGGGATTCGGGTATTTGGTACCCCTCCGAACGTTAGGTTTAGACCCAGAAGGATGTCTACTCCTGATAAGGGATTCCCTGAGTGCATTGCAATCGTAGGAGGAATTGACCGGAAGGGATTCCGGTCAATACTCGTATGGGATTAGGGCTAATCACCGAGGGATTCGGGATTAGCATAATTTAGGAATCTCTCGGTCCAAACCACCATCACAACACATCACCCTTAATCCTGGCCTTCATGACAACCCTAGGGGGATTCTCTGCCCAAATCACGCCCTCTCCTGATTGTCCGTCCCTTGAATGCTTATTAGGCGTGTAGTGGTAGCCGTATCCTTTTATTTATAGATTTAAGTAGATGTACTATTCTCTTGTATTGTTAGGCTAGGAAATAGATGAAGGGGAAGTAATAGTAGCTCCTTGGCCCCGTGGAGTACGATCCCTGTGTCACACACATGGTATTACTTGACGACCCCGTGCACTTGCGGGACGCCCATCAAGTTTTTGGCGCCGTTACCGGGGACACAAGGGATACTAGGAAAACCTGTAGTCTATTGCTCTAGCCATTTTTTCTTATATTTGTACATTCTACTTTATTTTATTTTTTCTTCTTATTTATTTATTTGATTTTGTTCTTTGGTTTTTGTTTGGTGCGAGGTACAATTTTCTGTGCAAATGCAGGGAGCTTATTATTTGAATGATCAAGATTCAGCTTTAGCCACTACTATAGATGCACTTGAAGAAAGGCTGAACAAATTTATTGCCCAGAGATCACTTCAGAGCAGTCCATACACCAACTCATACAACTCACATTGGGGTGCACCGAGTCATTTTCGTGGAGAACAACGAGAATGCCCCCAAAATGAGATCATAATTTACGCCACACCTGAAGGGCAGTGGGTCAAGCCTCCTCCAAGTCCTCAGCCTCAAAAGCAGCAATTTACTACAGAGGATGTACTTGCAAGATTTATGGTTCAAACAGAAAGGAAATTTGCTGCCGTTGACACTGCACTTTTGGAGGTACAAACGTCTCTTCATAGGGTAACCATGCTCTAGTTTACTCGAAAAACTTATTTATTTTTTGTCTGAGTGCATTTCTTACACACTACTTGCTCTTTTAGCCCTAACAACTCTAGTTCAGTGCCGAAAGGACCTTAGTTTCTTTATTTTGAGTTAAAAAAAAAGGATTATTTTTACTTGTTGTCGGGGTGGAAAGAGCTACCACCTATGTTGTATGCAGCTACTCTCATAAGTCGGATACTAGCTATGCCCTAATGAGAGAAAGAGCTATCTAATAGGCTGTGTGAAAGCTAACACTCCCAGGTGGAAAGAGCTACCACCTCAAAGCGCGAAAGCCACCCAGGAGGCATCTTGGGAAACGGCTACCTTCGAGGTTATGTGCAGCTACAACATATTCTTTGTCCTTAAATAAGTCCTTTTCAATAAGAACATTTAAGAGTAAACTTAGGGTTGGCATGAGTAAGCATACACACACACGCAGTCAGATTCAATTTTCTTTGTGCTTCGAGTTTTTGCTAGAGCATGGGTTTTTACCTTTCTATGTTGCAAATTGTTCCTTTGTTTAAGAATGATCTCCTTACATACCTTTTGGTGAACTTAAGGCTAAGCACTTCTAACACTCTACTTGTGGATTTTATTGTATAAATTTTGCTTGAGGACAAGCAAAAGCTTAAGTGTGGGGGAGTTTGATAAGTGCTTGCATGTATATATTATTTAAGATGTTTTCCATGCATGAGCATCATATTTTTTAGGTTATATCTCTCATTTCGTGTGTTTTTGTGTTCTTTCATGCAATTAGGGTTGTGAAGTTGGTTTATGCGAAGAAAAGCAAAACTAGGTCATGATGGTGCCAAGTGGAGTCCTTTTGTGCAAATACAAAGTTTAAGATGCAAATAGGGTCAAACAAGAAAGTATGTGCCAACTTCTAAAGGTTTCAAGACAATTTTTGTAGAAGGACACGAAGGCAGTTGATAAACGTCTAAATATACGTATTTTATACGTATTTATTTGTATTATTTTATTATCTTTTTGATAAGTCGATGCCCTTTTTATAGTCTAAACCCCTTTATTTTGTGTTGCAGACCCTAAATGAGCTCAAGAACGTATTTAGGAAGAATTCGACACCAAATACGACGTTTTTGGGTTCTTCACTGTAGCAGTACTGTAGCAAGAATACTGTAGCGGAATACTGTAGCAGTACTGTAGCAAGGTTACTGTAGCACCGTGGTGAAATTTCGTGCAGAACTTTCTGGATGCCTCACGGGCAACCTCACGGCCGTGAGGCAGCCCGTGAGAAGTCGCGATTTTCACCCTTTTAAGGGCTTTTAGGGCATGAAAGAAAGGGACTTTGGCTCTTCTTGAAGCTTGACACCACCTCTTCCAAATCCGACCAAGAAGGAGAGCTTGGAGGGCATTTCTACGGTAGAATCGGCGAGGAGAGCGCGTTCTTGTGCGGGATCTACCTCTAGGGCTTCAAATCTTGAGGTTGAAGACGACGGGAAGCCACCCCTTCGAGTGGCGTCTTTGGAAGCTTCTTCGACTCTAATCTTTGGAGGGAGGTCTTTTATGTTGGGTTTAGTTATTTTCATGCTTTTATTCATGTATTTGGAGACTATGAGCAACTAAAACCCCAAGGTCACCGGATGTGGGTGAACCTTGGGGTGAACTTGTGATGTTTGGATGTTTTGGTTTAATTCATGCTTGTTAGCTTGTTTGTGATTCATGTTTGGTGTTTTTGAATGCTTGGGTATGCATGAGAACTCTGTGTATCCATACTTAGCCAATACTAGGTTGCATGACCATTGCCCTAGTATTAGACTCACCAAGCTTGGAAGGGAAATACGTACAAATACGCCGTGACCATCGGGTATTTGTACCCCTCCAATTCTAAGGTTAATTACTCATGTGTGATTCAACCTTAGCTTGAGAAAACCATCTTGCCCTTTGCAATCGTAGGAGGAATTGTACGGGTATAACCCGTATTCAATACTCGTACCGGATTAGGGGTCAATTGCCGTGACCATCGGGTTGACCTAATCTAGGGTTTTCTCGGTCCTTCAAGCCACTTGCATGTTAATCCAACATCCTTCGCACTTTAGTAACCCCGAGGGGATCCTCATCCGTGACCATCTTCTTACCCTGATTTTCCTCCCGTTTATCGCCCTTGGTATTTAGCATTTTAATTGCTTTATTTTTACTTCTTTACTTTCACTTTCCAAATCTCAAGTCTGATCGGCTAGACAACATAGCAAAAAGGAAGTAAGGATAGATTCTCGGGCCCTTGGGAATACGACCCACTCGTGCTTGCGCGAGTGGTTTATTACTTGACGACCCCGTGCGCTTGCGGGACGATCACCAAGTTTTTGGCGCCGTTGCCGGGGACCCACGAGAAATATTCGGAAAACTTTGAGCGTGTTGATTTGGCTTTTGTTTTGACGTTTTTGCCATTCTTGTATATATTCCATCATTTTATTTTCTTTACATTTTCTTACTTGTTCGTCCGCAAGTTTTAACGCTTGACTTGAATTTTCTTGCAAGGTACCCATCTTATGACCCGAGCAAGTCAAGAAAATTTAGTTGAACCCGACGACGAGATAGAAAGAACACTGCGCCGTCGTTTGAGAGAAGGTATTGACTGTTCAAGTCAACGAGAAGTTCGGGTAGAATCGAGTGAGCCCACAGTTATGGCCGAGCCAAGAAGAACTCTATCTGATTATGAAAGGCCGCAATTCACCGGGGATGAATTCAGTGTGTTGGTTCCCACCGTGCCCGCGAATAATTTCGAAATAAAAGCAAGCACGATTGGGATGGTGCAAAACTCAGTACAGTTTGATGGACTAGCTGATGAAGACCCGCATGCCCACTTGTCCAAGTTCCTTCAGATATGCTCAACCTTCAAGATCAATTCGGTTTCTGATGATGCAATCAGGTTGAGGTTGTTTCCTTTCGGTTTAAGGGGAGCAAAGATACGGATGGCTTACTTCTTTGGCTCCGGGATCGATTACCTCATGGAAGGAAATGGTGGAGAAGTTTCTTGCCCGATATTTTCCACCAAGCAAGGCGGCGAGGCCGAGGCAAGAAATTTCAGCATTCCGACAAGGAGATTCCGAGACCCTATTTGAAGCTCATGAAAGATTTAAGGACCTTCTAAGAAGATGTCCTCATCATGGGTTCCCCGCATGGATGAGGGTGCAAACATTTTGTAATGGGCTGAATTATGCTACAAGGCAGCTCATCGATGCAAGGCGAGGGCGGCTCCTTAAGTAACAAACTCCCGAAGAGGCTGAAGCATTGATTGAAAACATGGCTAGTAATGAATGTCACTGGAGCACTAGGCGAAAGCCGCTTAGAGCAGCCGGACTGTATGAAGTGAATGAGACTACTGCCTTGGCGGCAAGAGTGGAAGCCCCGAACAAGAATGTTATTGACAACAATGCTAAGGTTGAAGCTTTAACACGAAACTTGATCAATTCATGTTGGGGTCCAGTTCAAGCTCAAAGGCAGTGATGTCATGTGAAACATGTGGTGCTTGGGCATGCAACAAACCAATGCCCCATTCTTGTTACTCCCCCTTCACGAGATGGAGTCGGTTGACTATGTCGGTGGAGGTCGAGAGGACCGGGTAATCAATATAGCAATACATATAACCCGGGGTGGAAGAGCAATTCAAACTTCTCTTGGAACCAAGGCCAATCACAACAAAGGCCACCCCAACCTCAAGGTCCTCGGTATCAACCTCCTCAACAACGGGAGAGAAAATACACAACCGAAGATGTCCTGGCTAGATTCATGATTAACACCGAATCAAGATTTGTGGCCCAAGATAAGAAATTTGATGAATTTGGTGCTGTTTCGAGAAATGTGCGGGCTTCTATTCAGTCTTTAGAAAATCAGGTCGGGCAACTTGCTAGAGCGCAAGCGAACGTCCCTCGGGTAGTTTGCCAAGTAACACCGAAAGCAACCCGAGAGAACACTTAAAAGCCGTGACACCGAGGAGTGGGAGACAGCTTGGAGGCAAGGGCCGAAGAGAGCCCGAGTGCTTCTAATGACGGGGTAGCCATTCGGGAAGACCCCAATGTGATTAAAAACACAAGTGAAGAAAAAGGGAAGAAACTTGATGATGATGCTTCAAAATCCTCCACTCATAAAAGCCCCGAATACAAGCCTGTGGTACCATATCCCTCAAGGCTCAAGCAAGACAAGGATGAAGCCCAATTTACAAAGTTCCTCCACATGTTCAAGCAGCTTCATATTAACATCCCCTTGGTCGAAGCTCTATCTCAAATGCCCAAGTATGCGAAATTCATGAAAGACCTTCTTACTAACAAGAGGAAATTAGAAGACTTGGGCACTGTAACTCTATCGGGGAATTGTTCTGCTGTAATCCAAAAGAAGCTACCGAAGAAACTGACTGATCCGGGCAGCTTTATTATCCCTTGTGTACTTGGAGAAGGGATGGAAGAGAGTGCTTTAGCTGACTCGGGGGCAAGTATTAACGTGATGCCCTATAAATTATTTCTGAAGCTAGGGCTGGAGGAATTGAGACCTACAAGGATGACCTTACAGCTCGCAGACCGCTCAGTGAGAAAACCTAGAGGAGTTGTCGAGGATGTTCTTGTGAGAGTTGATAAACTCATCATCCCGGTGGACTTTGTGATACTAGATGTGGATGATGATGTAGAGGTCCCGTTGATCCTTGGCCGCCCTTTCCTCAACACCGCAGGAGCCCTAATTGATGTTAAGGGAGGGAAGATGACATTGCGAGTGGGGGATGAACAAGTTGTTTTCACTCTTCCAGAGGCTATGAAGCACACACTAGACCATGATGATACTTTATATTTCACGGATATAACTGACGTAATAATTTCTGATTGTGTGCAGGAAGTCCTCGCTGTGAACCCCTTAAATGAGTACCTAGAAGGGATCGAGGATGAAGAACCGGAAGTAAAGGACCCCTCGCCTCCGCCAAAACAACAACTAGCCCAAGTGGAAGTTGTAGCACCTCCGCATTGTAAGAAAAAAGGAACTTTAAAGAAGGCATGGCGAAAGGTGAATGCAAAAATGAAGAAAAGCACGAGTATCTCCTCATTACCATCGAGTGAGGTAGACCGCCTTTATTTTGATAATCAAGGTAAATTTTGCATCTTCTCTTGTCTTTCCATGAACATTCCAGGTCATAACATTCCGTCGAGAAATGGAGGTAACTCTCCACCCTTTGTCCCACCCTGATTCGAGGTAAGAAGAGTCGAGCTAACGACTTTAAACAAGCGCTCCTTGGGAGGCAACCCAAGCTCTTAAATTTGTTGCATTTCTTCTTTCTTGTTGTTTGTTTGCTTAGTGTGTTCTTTTTCCGTATTTACGGTGTGTTAGTTTTCAAGTTGCTTTTCATTTTGTGGTGGTTTTGTTCATCATTTTTGTCCAAACCCCTTTGCATGATCTTGTGTTTCCTTGAATGATTTGTAAATTAGATGCCATGAAAATCATGTTTTGAGTGTTTCCATGCTTAATTTGTCATTGTTTTAAACGTTTTTGAGGGTTTGGAAGAGGTTAAGTTGAGAAAATTTCGGATTTTGGCCGTTTATGGCCCGTGAGTGCACCCTTGAAGGAATCAGGGGAAGCTCACGGGTGAGCTCACGGGCGTGAGCTCACCCGTGCGCCATCCAGGGATTTCTCACGGGTGGGCTCACGGCCGTGAGCCCACCCGTGAGGCTTCACGGGTTGGGGTTTAAAGGCCCCCCCTTTCAAGCAACTTTGGTCCATTCTTCTTCTCCAAACTTTCTCTCATTTCTCCCTCCATTCTCCACCGATTTTCTTCATTTTTGTTGCTCTAAATCCCTCTCCTCCTCCCCTCAACTAATTTGGTGAAGAGATTTTAAAGAAAAAACACTCCTTTGGCCGGATTTTGCAAAGGGTTTGCCCCACATATTCTAGGGTTAGGTAAAGGCTCTTTCACTCAAGGGTTTGATTTCTTTTGGATTTGTGGGAAGTTTATTGTTTGGATTTTGCTCTCATTTGTTGCAAGAGTATATTAAGTATGATTTGGCATGATTGTAAAAATTTTTGGCTACTTTTTCAAGAAAAACTCTTGCAAAATTTTCTCGGATTTACTGTAGCAATGAGCATTTTCCATGAAATCTTCATTATTTTGCTAGTGCTTTTCTTGTAACTAGTTGAATTGATGACCCTTTGGTTTTGTAGGATGCCGGTAAAGAAAGTAGCACACAAGAGAGCCCGAAATCACCGTACTCCACCCCGCGACGAACCAAAGTTTAAAATTGAACATCACGAATCTCGTGTCGCGCTTCTTTCACAAAAGGGCTTCGGCATCATTAGAAGGATAGTTTGGGTTGTGCTCAAGAGCTTGGGCCTAACATTACCACCACCTTGTGTCTTTTATTCTTTTCTTCGAACCTCGTTTGTTTTTCTTTTCTTTTGTTGTCTCGTTGTACTTTTAAGTTAGTCAGGGCTCCTGCTCTGCTAAACTTTTTGTTGGTTTTTTGTGAACTATTTTTGTGCGCACTCCTCCTTTATTATTTTTTGCCTCTGGAGTTGTGATCAGCTTTTGTTGTGGTTTCAGGATGATGATATAGCTATTCCACACTCCAGGCCCTCACCACTTAGTTTACCCCAAGTCCACATGCACATGTTCCACACTTCATCAACGGATTGGGGAAGTTTCTTACTCCATCTCTCAATTTTTGGTTTATATTTATTTCCCACCCCGTGCGGTGACTTATGTACATTGGGGACAATGTACGGCTTTTAGGTGTGGGGATGGAGTATTTTATTTTAATGCATGCTTGACTCACCTATGATAGCTATGATTTTATTGTTAAGGACTTCCTAGCTTGGTAGAATGATAGTAGTGAGTTGTACTTTACATGTACTTGAATGTAGTTCTGTTTCATCTTTAGTGTACATTGATACCGCTCACTCTAACTTCCACTTCGACACTCTAACCCATCTTTTTGATTTTGTGTTAGGATGTCAAATTTCTCTTTCAATAGTCCTTTAAAAAACTTTTGAGTCCCCTATTTTTGCTTTAACCCTAAGTAAGGTTTTTAAGTGAGGTTTTTAGCAGGTGGTTGATCGGGCGTCCCGAGTTAGGTTGTGTAGATAAAAAAAAAAAAAAAAAAAAAAAAAAAAAAAAAAAAAAGTGAAAAATTGAGTCTATGTCAGTATTCCTCTGCTTCTAAAAGCATGAATGCGTATATGTAGATCTGTAATCAAGTAAGTCGGGTGGCTCTTGTGCCTGGCCAGCATGTGCATCCAGCTGAAAGATTTTTGTGCAGTCTACGTTAGGCGGACTCCAAAAAAAAAAAAAAAAAAAAAAAAAAAAAAAAAAAAAAAAAAAAAAACCTTTGGGCGCCCGAAACCCGTCTTATCTTCACTTGATGTTAAAGTTTCGTTTGGGGACCAAAAGATTTTTAACTAGCTATTGAGAGGATTTTTGTTTGGCACTCCTAGCACTAATTTCAATTTGAGTGAGGTGAACAAGCATCCTGGGTAATCCAGGGTGTGGAGGTCAAGGTGGGAGTCAGCACACACACACAGGAACACTTTGGATGAAACAGAGCTAATATTACTTGACTATAAATTGAACAACTCACTTCTTGATTTCTGTCCATTTGTGCTTGTGGAGTCCTGTACAGTTGAGCTTGAGGTCGTATATTTAGCCATTTATCTTCTTGCCCCTGTTCTTCATGTTTGTTTGCTTGGGGACAAGCAAACGCTTAGGTGTGGGGATGTTTGATAAACGTCTAAATATACGTATTTTATACGTATTTATTTGTATTATTTTATTATCTTTTTGATAAGTCGATGCCCTTTTTATAGTCTAAACCCCTTTATTTTGTGTTGCAGACCCTAAATGAGCTCAAGAACGTATTTAGGAAGAATTCGACACCAAATACGACGTTTTTGGGTTCTTCACCGTAGCAGATCAGTAGCAAGAATACTCGTAGCGGAATACCGTAGCAGTATCAGTAGCAAGGTTACTGTAGCACCGTGGTGAAATTTCGTGCAGAACTTTCTGGATGCCTCACGGGCAACCTCACGGCCGTGAGGCAGCCCGTGAGAAGTCGCGATTTTCACCCTTTTAAGGGCTTTTAGGGCATGAAAGAAAGGGACTTTGGCTCTTCTTGAAGCTTGACACCACCTCTTCCAAATCCGACCAAGAAGGAGAGCTTGGAGGGCATTTCTACGGTAGAATCGGCGAGGAGAGCGCGTTCTTGTGCGGGATCTACCTCTAGGGCTTCAAATCTTGAGGTTGAAGACGACGGGAAGCCACCCCTTCGAGTGGCGTCTTTGGAAGCTTCTTCGACTCTAATCTTTGGAGGGAGGTCTTTTATGTTGGGTTTAGTTATTTTCATGCTTTTATTCATGTATTTGGAGACTATGAGCAACTAAAACCCCAAGGTCACCGGATGTGGGTGAACCTTGGGGTGAACTTGTGATGTTTGGATGTTTTGGTTTAATTCATGCTTGTTAGCTTGTTTGTGATTCATGTTTGGTGTTTTTGAATGCTTGGGTATG
Organism: Dioscorea dumetorum; assembly: GCA_902712375.1. NCBI lineage: Eukaryota > Viridiplantae > Streptophyta > Magnoliopsida > Dioscoreales > Dioscoreaceae > Dioscorea > Dioscorea dumetorum. The sequence goes on along the minus strand of CACTHL010000128.1, from coordinate 8,126,128 downwards.
CATGAGAACTCTGTGTATCCATACTTAGCCAATACTAGGTTGCATGACCATTGCCCTAGTATTAGACTCACCAAGCTTGGAAGGGAAATACGTACAAATACGCCGTGACCATCGGGTATTTGTACCCCTCCAATTCTAAGGTTAATTACTCATGTGTGATTCAACCTTAGCTTGAGAAAACCATCTTGCCCTTTGCAATCGTAGGAGGAATTGTACGGGTATAACCCGTATTCAATACTCGTACCGGATTAGGGGTCAATTGCCGTGACCATCGGGTTGACCTAATCTAGGGTTTTCTCGGTCCTTCAAGCCACTTGCATGTTAATCCAACATCCTTCGCACTTTAGTAACCCCGAGGGGATCCTCATCCGTGACCATCTTCTTACCCTGATTTTCCTCCCGTTTATCGCCCTTGGTATTTAGCATTTTAATTGCTTTATTTTTACTTCTTTACTTTCACTTTCCAAATCTCAAGTCTGATCGGCTAGACAACATAGCAAAAAGGAAGTAAGGATAGATTCTCGGGCCCTTGGGAATACGACCCACTCGTGCTTGCGCGAGTGGTTTATTACTTGACGACCCCGTGCGCTTGCGGGACGATCACCAGCAGTCATGCTCGCTCGTTCTGATTTGATCGAAGATTTCAAAAGCTATCCAAGGGTTTTTCGACATCAAGATATGCCTCATGACCTACCACACGATCGTGTGGCCTCAAAAAGCAAAAACGAGCGAAATCGGGGACCCACAAGTGAAATTCTACCAAGCTGGAATTCCACAGGGCCGTGTGGCTCATCCATACGCCCGTGTGGATCGTCGAGATGATGTTTTAAATAGCCGTTCCTAAGCGTTTTAAGGGGAATTTTTTTCTATGTTTGGGAGAGAGTTTGGCTAGGGTTTGAGAAGGTTTTTGCTACTTTTTGGGGGTGTTTCTTCACCGATTTCAACACCGATTCCTTCCAAGGAGAGCTATTGGGGGAGCCTTCGACGACTTCGATTCGGCGAGGTGTGCCCTAGGCTTGGAGGAAGGATTCATGGAGAAGAAGGAGCAGCCTTCATAGACCATCAGCACAGATCTTAAGGGGGTTTTATCTATGGTTTATTTGCATTTATTTTCAATTATTTCGATGAACTTGTATTGCTCCATGGAGAGCTAAACCCCTAGTGGGTACTTGGACATGTAAACTCTAGAATTCCTTTGTTTCAATGACTCTATTTCTTTTATTTTAAATTGAGATTTATTTGAGTTTCAATCTTGTGTGCTTAATTGTTTCTCCCTTAGAGTGACACTAGGGTTGAGGACTAATCTAATCATCCTTTTGACGAGTGACCATCACCATTAGGATTAGATTAACCAAGATTGAAGAGGGTCGAGAGGGTGAGTTGAGAGGTAGCGCCATGTCCCCTTTCCCCTCCGGTGTGGTTTACCCTACCTTCTTATTCCAAGCATTATTTTCAATCTCAAAGAGAGTTAGGCGTTGAGAGAGGCCTTTCCGCCAGGACTTATTTGTGATTAGGGATCTTCGCCTGGACCAAAGGGATTGATTTATAGTTGGGAATAGGGTTTATGACTTGGAATCTCTAGAGCTTAGCGCAGTCTTACGTGGTGTGAGGCGTCGAGAGTTTTCTCTCCGAAGGGACCTCGTAGGGGACTAGTCAGGGTTGACCTTAGGTTTGGGACCTTATGTCTTTGGATTCCATGACTCTTCAAATCTCGTTTAAGTAAAGGTAATTAGAGTTTTTCACTTGAAACAAGGAACCTAGAGGGAGCAATTCCCGAGTACCCCATTCTTATCTTGATACTTTCAGTACCTCTAGTCATTGCTTTTAATCTTTATTTTCTGTTTATTCACTTTAATTCAATCTCTTCACACATTGAGTTTTCATTGACTAATTGGCAAAGTGTATTTGTTTCTGACGTCTACTCCCTGTGGATTCGACTACCCACCCTTTGGGTATTTATTACTTCGACACCAGTGCACTTGCGGAACACACACGCAAGGGTGTGCCACCCCACTTGAGGGTTTGCTTATCCCCAAGCAAACAAACATGAAGAACAAGAGGAATTGATAAGTGGCTAAATACACAACCTCCGGCTCAAATATAAGTATACAATAGCAAGTGTAAGACTCTAGATGCTAAGCTACAACCATAAACGAAATTTTGTAACATTCATTCGGCAAGATGATGCTATGTGTGTGCAACCTTATTCACCTGGGTTCTTGTAACCTAGATAGGGAGAAAAATGACACCCCGAGGACCACTTCTTGAAGCACATCACACCACTTATAGCGGTAACGAACCTTGAAATGGTAGGGAACCCCGTAATGAATTCACACGGCACTTTTGTCTCTCGTCTATACACAATTGGTTTTTTTTTTGTTGACTAACATGAACTGTAATCTTCATTTTGGAAGGGTAAATATGCCGATCAGACACCAAAAACCCAACTTATTTAGAAGATTACAAGTTCACATGAACATGCCCGTGCTTTTGTAGCTTTTGGCTTAGGAAACACTCTTTTTAGGAGCTCGAAACCTAAGTTAATTTTCTATTCAAGTAGAGGAGTGGTACGCCCCTTGCGTATCCGCAAGTGCACGGGTCGTACAAGTAGTAAAGTGTACCCGTAGGGTCAGGTAGTCGAATCCAAAGGGACTGGTGTAGCTTCTAATACTAACAGGTTGCTTAATATCTAATCAACCAAAGAAAGATGGATTGTGACTCTAGGTTGAAATTAAGGAGATTGAGGGAGAGAATTGCACAAAGGGGAATGTAAGGATTGACTCGATGGAGGAGATGGGGCCCCGGGGTTGGACTTCTGACGTTCACTAACTCGTTCTTTCTCAGTATTTATCAGAGATGTCTTCAGTTCTAAACCTAGTTATGCTAAAATGGTGTTGCTTCCAGCACTACCGAGCTCTAAGTTGAAATCTTAATGCTTGCAACTATCAATCATGATTCACAAACCTAGATAAGAAAACCTAACTTCCAAGCATTCAAGCACTAAACAACACACAAGATAACCAATAACTCAGATTTATTGTAAGGAACAAGACACTCATAAATGTTGCAAGTAAAGATAAAGGGTTCAAGCTACAACGTCATACAAATAACCCCGGTGCTCCCTTAAGAGTTTAACCCCTCATGACAATAAACAACAAGTATAATGCCAAAGAAATTGAAATATAAGAAGTTGAAAACTCCCTAATTTCTTGTATCCTTGTGGTTGTCCGAGGATCTACAATGTTGTATAATCTCCTCCCGATCGGCCTACCATAGGCGTGACATTCCCTTGATGACGAGGAGAATGAACCCCCAAAGCTCTCTCCTATTTCCTTCCTTCGTTCGCCCACCAAAAGTCCCCCAAAACCCTAAGTTTTTAGGGTTTTAATGTTTTCCCGATGTGAGTACAGGCGTGTTGAATCCGTGCTTCAAGTCGTGCAGATTACGGCCAAATAAAACTCTTGAAACTCAAATTCCCGTAGTCTGCATGGGGTACAGCACGGGCGTGCTGAGGGCGTGTTGAGGGTTTGCACGACCATGATCAGTGAACTCAGACTGTGCTGACTTTGGCTGAATTCTCCTGCGATCTGCACAGGGTATAGCACGGGCGCGCTTAGGCAGTGTTGACCTTGATGAAGTTTCTTCCAAGTCCTTTAGCTTCTAAAATCATTCCAAATCACTTCTTGTTACTCCAGGACTTCGATATCTGCATGGAAAACCAAGAATACCGCAAATAGCACTGAATTGGGAGAATTAAAGCCAAAACACTCAATAATGATGAGGGTAAAGTATAAAATATATATATATATGAAATGCACTCATCAAATACCCCCAAACTTGAATTGTTGCTTGTCCTCAAGCACCCTTAATCCCCTAATAAAGTGATGTGTGCATGACCTCTGATCTGAACGAATTAAGAGAGTTACTGAAGCTTAAAGAGTCTCTAAGAACTAGTGTCTTATCAATTGAAAGCTTATGAAAAATTTTACTCTTACTCCGTACTACCGTGTGTGTGTGTCACCTTCTGGAGTATGTCAAAACTGTTCTTGAGGGGGTCTAGTACAAGCTCTTACTTTTCACTGTGTTCACTGTTGACTCCTAAACTGGGTAGTAGCTTCATACACCCTAGAGGCAGCCATTTCACTTGGTAGGCCATCAAAAATGACATTTGTGATGCCTAAGATCCGACTACTCAAAAGCGGCTTTCATTTTTTCTAAAGTGATAGCTCTTTCTACCATCTTTCTCACAAAAATGACAGGGCATCCCAAAAAGGGATCCGACTTGTCATAACATTCTTTTCTTTTTCTAATTTTTCAAATTTCTTTCCATGTTCCTTCTTATTACTTGAGTTTGGAGTCAGAAACTAACTGTTTACAAGCCTTGCAACTAGCCTTCCTCTAACAGAGTGATAAAACAACAAAGGCTAAGTGTTCAGATTAAGGTTTCCAAAGTAAGAGCAAAATAAAACTTTAAGTTCGACAAAAGTGCACTAGTATGCTGAAAAACTCCTAGCTTAGCAATTCTCAACCAAAAATTTCATAGATCGTCCTAAGTCATGCATAACATCTAACCATATTAATACACAAGTACACAACCCTCCCCCACACTTGAATGAAACATTGTCCTCAATGTTTAAAGATTTAATATGCAAGGCATAGAAAAAGATTTCAAGTAAAAGTGAAAGAGAGTTGGGGAATTTTCACCAATTTAAAGGAGAGGTGCCAGAGAATAAGTCCATGTCACACAAGGGTGTAATGATCACCATTTAGCAAGAGCCTTTTGATACAACCAGCAAGAGAGACATTCAGACGTCCTGAGGTAATCAATCAAGCATTAGAGAGACAAAAAGAAAAATAAAAGGAACACACTAACAAGAGATCAGTTTAGTAGGGGACTCCCCTTGCTAACTGACTCAAAAAGAACAAAAGATAACAAAAATAAAAACAAAGTAACAACAGAAAAGAAAAGTAAGAACAAAGACACGGGACATCAAAATCCGGCGCTCTCAGAATCGGAGCCAGAGTCCGATGGAAGGTCCGACTCCTACACTCCTGGAAGTAGAGGGTCAAGCAGCACGGCGAGGAGAGTGGTCAATGAGTTTCTGAAAACTCTGCAGCATCCACTTTTTAAAACGCACCGTCAGATGAAACATTGGAGAAATCAGAATCCGAGTTGGACGGGTGAGATGTCTCTGGGGGACGTGTTGGCTGAACTGATGCAGATGGGATGGAAACGGGCCCATACTCCGCAAGGTGCGCGCATTTATAGGATGGACCCTGCCACTAACGATGAACGAGCAATTAGATGGCAACAAATGCATGCGACATGCCAAGTGAGTGATGTAAGGTCCAACAAAAATGGCTTTCGTGCGGCGATCCTTGGATTGATGCTGAAATGCCTTAGCCAGCACATAACCCATATGAAATGGAATGCCATCCCACATACTGACCAAATAAGTGAATTCAGAGTTGGTGATTACGCCCGTGCTCTCACCCTGACCCGTAATGGTCCCACTAAGGAGAGTGTGGATGACTCGTAATGCAGGAGATTTGAGCGTGGAGGCTCTAGATCGCGCCACTTGATACAAAAGATGGTCGGAGCTCACCTTCCTCCAACGTTCCTGCTGAGTCTCACCAGGAGGAAGATAGAACGTCAAAGATTGATACTCCGGAGATGAAGTGAATGGCTCGTCATAGAACCCCATCCGGATAGCAAATTAAGTAAAACTCATAGTAAACGCCCTTCCCCAGCAATTGAAATCTCAAGGCAGTTGAATCCTTCGAACTAATTTGTCCCCGTTTTAGCTCAAATGTGGCAAGAAACTCAGCTGTTAACTCCACATATGCAGGTTCAGTAATAGAGAAAACCTTATACCATGATCCCACGTGGAGCAACCTGTGAATCTCGTCAGCTAAATTTGCTTCCCGAATGGCCTGCCATTCAAGCGTGCGAAAATCCCCAAATGGTTGTTGAAGAAGCCTCTGAAATCGTTGCCGTTGAAAGGCCGAGAAAAATGGAGGAAAGCTAGGGATGGGAGTGGGCCGAGGATGGCGAGATGGCTGTCGTGATGCTAGTCGTTTCGTCGGCATGGTGGACGAGAGTTGTAAATGGCAGGGTGAATGGCAGTGGAGGATGGCAGAGAAAGGCTAGACAAAATTTAGGGTTACCAAGAATTGTGCGGGTTAAAAGGAGGTCCGGAAGCCTGCAAAAAGAAAGAAGCACGGCCGTGCTTCGTGTGATGCACGCCGTGCTGATGGTCTGCAAAAAAAAACAAAGTGAAAACCTGCAAAGTGGACGGGGAGCAACACGGGCGTGTTCTCCCCGTGCTTACAAAATGAAAACCTGAATAGAATAGTGAAAATTACAAACACAAAAGAAATGCAACAAAAGGAAAATATGGGTTGCCTTCCACAAGCGCTTGTTTACCGTCCCGAGCTTGACTGATATGGGATTCAAGTATGTTGAATTTGCAGGATGCTCTGCACACCCTCAATATTGGATAAAACAGTGGGACTGATGTAGTGCTTCAACCGGTGTCCGACTTTGAAAGTGCCGTGGTCGGGATGAGATATTTCGATGGCCCCATAGGGGCAGACACACGTAACCTGGTATGGACCTGACCAGCGTGATTTCAATTTCCCAGGAAACAACTTCAGACGGGAGTTAAACAACAAAACTTGACCTCCAACCTCAAACTGTTTATCTGTCCATAATCGCTTGTCATGTAAATTCCGATTCCGTTCCTTGTAGTACACGAAAGTTTCATATGCTACCTGTCTGAACTCATCTAACTCATTTAATTGGAATTTCCTCTTGTCTCCTACCTTTTGCAAATCGAAGTTCAGCTTTTTGATGGCCCAATAGGCTCGATGTTCCAGTTCGACTGGCAAATGGAAAGCTTTACCATAAACTAACCGATATGGTGTATGCCATGTGGGAGTTTTATATGCTGTTCTGTATGCCCATAAAGCTTTTTCTAACTTGTCCGCCCACTCCTTCCTGCTGAACTGAACTGTCTTTTCTAAAATTCATTTAATTTCCCGGTTGGTAACTTCCACTTGTCCGCTCATTTGAGGATGATATGCTGTAGCGATACGATGGGTAATGCCTAGTGGCAATAAAATTTTCTCGAACTGAGCATTACAAAAATGAGACCCTCGATCGCTGATAATAGCTCTTGGGCAACCAAAATGAGCAAACAACTTTCTTAAAAATTTCACAACGACCCTTGCATCATTAGTAGGAAGCGCTTGGGCCTCTACCCATTTAGACACGTAGTCAACTGCAACCAATATGTAACGACACCCATTTGAGGAAGGAAATGGGCCCATGAAATCAATGCCCCACACCTCAAAAAGCTCACACTGTTGAATTGGTGTTTGCTTCATCTCATCTCGTTTAGACAAATTACCACTCCGCTGACAAGTGTCACAAGATTCGATCATAGCCTTGGCATCTCGAAAAAGCGAGGGCCAAAAGAAACCGGCTGATAACATCTTCTCAACTGTCCTGTTCTGCCCAAAATGCCCTCCAAGCACCCCCGCATGGCACTGTGATAAAATATGCCATCCTTCCTCTTTTGAAACACACATTCTCACCATTTCGTCCGCGCATAGCTTATACAAATACGGATCATCCCAAACATAATGCTTGACATCTGACAGTAATTTTTTTCGTTGTTGATAAGAGAAAGTTTCTGGAATCAGTCCCCCTGCCAGATAGTTTGCAATGTCAGCGAACCATGGAACTAATGCAAGGGCTAATCTAATCATCCTTTTGACGAGTGACCATCACCATTAGGATTAGATTAACCAAGATTGAAGAGGGTCGAGAGGGTGAGTTGAGAGGTAGCGACACGTCCCCTTTCCCCTCCGGTGTGGTTTACCCTACCTTCTTATTCCAAGCATTATTTTCGATCTCAAAGAGAGTTAGGCGTTGAGAGAGGCCTTTCCGCCGGGACTTATTTGTGATTAGGGATCTTTCGCCTGGACCAAAGGGATTGATCTATAGTTGGGTATAGGGTTTATCACATGGAATCCCTAGAGCTTAGCGCAGTCATACGTGGTGTGAGGCGTCGAGAGTTGTCTCTCCGCCGGGACCTCGTAGGGGACTAGTCAGGGTTGACCTTAGGTTTGGGACCTTGTGTCTTTGGATTCCACGACTCCTCAAATCTCGTTTAAGTAAAGGTAATTAGAGTTTTGCACTTGAAACAAGGGACCTAGAGGGAGCATTGTCCGGGTACCCCTCTCTTATCTTGATATATTCCATACCTCTAGTCATCGTTTTTTAATCTTTATTTTTCTGATTTTTTTACTTTTAATTCAATCACTTCACACATTGATTTTTCATTGACTAATTGGCAAAGTATATTTTTTTCTGACGTCTACTCCCTGTGGATTCGACTACCCACCCTTTGGGTATTTATTACTTCGACACCCATGCACTTGCGGAGGTAATATCAGACTTGACAGATCTATTTGATCTCCGATCGTCCTGGAATGTTCACTATTCAATGTAATCTCCATCATTCTTAATGTAAAACTTAACATCCGGGGATGACCTGGCACTCTGAATATTCGGGTGGGACCGGCGTTTGGATGTATAATGGTTTAAATCAAATAACCTATCATTTGATACATATAGCTTATCACAAAACTGGAAAAGTACATGGAGATGTGGTTATCCATCTTCGTGTATCTCTCTGGCAATGATGATATATTATTTTGTGCTGGCAATCGAAGATTGAGTAATTGATCCATAGCTTCGTCTTTGGTCAAAATACATGGGGGGGGGGCATGTTAACAATATATTCTTGATATTAATAGGGAATGTCTTGCATCGTGGTGGCATTTATGTAGCTAAGTATCTCTTAAACACGAAGTAAACATGAAGAAAGATGGAACATAATCAATTAAGTGGGTGTTTATTTATAATGAGTCTAAACATAAGCCATGTAGCACTTTCGTAAATAAATGACCATTGATTTACGATCACACCCCCAGGGTCTATGTCATAGCTTTCCACCTTTGCTAGAGGGATTTAAGACTCATAAAACTCCTCTTTGAATAGGGTGATGCATAAAATGATTATTAATAGCTTTTTTTGGTAAAACAACGATTAAGATGTTTTTTTACGAGATAACGATTGAAGACATGAGGTATCTGCTCAACACAGACAACATCGAACCAATCAGGAAGATGAGGGATGAACTTGAGCATGTACTCTGTAATGTTGGTGATAATGATATGAATCACCGGTACATAGTATTGAGTTGAAAATGTGGCTGGTTAGAGTATGTTGAACTACATGTTTATCGCTGTATAGAAATGATGTTGTATTATAATAACCGAATACATAACCAGGATATGCCGCATGAAGTTTGACTCAGTTTACAACTGCAATTCACATACAAGATACAGGTAGCAAACAATGTCAAAGGAGAACTGTTATCTCATTACATGGATATTAAGCAGTCATACTACTGATGCTTATTGGGTTCTAAACTCATGTATTCTGTTTTGTTTACCGAGTGGGCCTCAAGACCCATATTGTTATGTTATCAGATATGTTATGTTTTCTTTATGGATTGGGCCTGAAGGCCCATACTGTGGGCTTTAAACTAACGCATTTTGTTTTGTAAATGGATTGGGCATGTTGGCCCATACTGTTAATAACTCATATATTGTATAAGCATAACCATAAGGTAGCCTCTCATCATTGTCTCTTTCTCAGGGTAAACACAACTGTGTTTCACACAGTCAAGTAAGTGTATTTTCAAAACATTACGGTTATTCTCATACGATATTAACAATATATATATCATTAAACAGATCCGATATTGAACGGTATGGGCCGAGAGGCCCATTCCATTAAGAAAACCGAGTACATAAGTTTGGTACATAGTTACATTATATAACAGGATGGGCCTTTAGTCCCAATACATAAACAAAGCAGACAGGATTAAACAGTATGGGCCCTTGGTCGCGATATCCGGCAAGCGTACGGGGTCGTTAAGTAATAAACCACTCGCGCAAGCACGAGTGGGTCGTATTCCCAAGGGGCAAAGAATATATTTTTACTTCATTTTTGCAATGTTGTCTAGTCGATCAGACTTGAGATTAAGTATGAAAAAAGTAAAGAAGTAAAACAAAAGCAATTAAATTACTAAATACCAAGTGCAATAAACGGGAGGAAAATCAGGGTGAAAAGATGGTCACGGATGAGGATCCCCTCGGGGTTACTAAAGTGTGAAGGATGCTAGATTAACATGCAAGTGGCTTGTTGGACCGAGAAAACCCTAGATTAGGTCAACCCGATGGTCACGGCAATTGACCCCTAATCCAGTACGAGTATTGAATACGGGCTCTATCCGTTCAAATCCTCCCACGATTGCAAGGGGCAGGGTGGTTTTCTCAAACTAAGGTTGAATTACAAGTGAGTAATTAACCCTAGAATTGGAGGGGTACAAATACCCGATGGTCACGGCGTATTTACACGTATTTCCCTTCCAAACTTGGTGAGTCTAACTGTCACGCCCCGACCCTCGGGTCCCGGTCCATGGCACTACCGCCACGACAACCCAGGGAAGGTCAACACCTGCCTCAACCCCAGGTCGCCGTAAGGCTAACCTGTTACCTGTACAATATTAACATTACCACAATAATACTCTAAATCTAAGGTATTCAATCACAACCCTGTACAAGATCAACAAACTCACACATATATGTACATATATCCCTGGAAATCATAACATCAATGATCATGGACACAATCATAGTTTTTCCCCAAACACTGGGTGTAAACTCATACATCCTAATGTCCTGTCTTAACCAATCAAGATTATACAAGATCAAATGGAAATACGAAATCATAGGTCCTAATGGATCCATCTTATGCATGATGACAATGTTTATGAATCATACACTACTCAAAGGTAAATGCAAGAATAGATGCCAAGCACTATCACGTCTTACGCCTTGCTGCCGTGCTAACACCTGAAAAGGAGAGAAGAAGAATGGGTGAGTAACTAAGTTACTCAGTGAGGAGCTGAACATGGAGCTATAACTCATACAGGTGTAAAGAATGATATGCCGAAAACATATGTAAATCTTTAACGACCACAACTCACAAAATGCTTTTAAATACACATTTCAATATAACAAGCTTTCCAACTTTCTCAAAGAAAGGCATCAATAAAACTTTGAAAATCTTTTGTAAAGAGATTCAATACTGAAAATTCAAGTTAAGAATACTCGTCAAAAGATCAAAAGATCAAACCCATCGAAATAAGGATTTATAGTGCAACACATGCGGAAATCCTCTATCGATAGCATCATCAATAGCCTATGAAAACCCTCCATCACTAACCATGGCCGTGGCTAGGTCAAGAGCCACCAAGATGCGCGTATCTTGGCGTTGGCCGTTGGGTATCCCGTGTGGTGACTCCGGGATCCCAACAGAGCACCTTCAGGTTCTCTCCGCGCCTCCTGTAAAGGGCTCGTCAGCCGAGAACTCCACGCCACCCCATAGGTCGGTCCGTGGAGACTCGCTTCTGCAGAAGACGGGGATCCTCCCCAATGTCACCATCGAAACATTTGGGATATCCATCCCGCCCGTAGGCTCATCATGAACACATCATATATCTCATCAAGAGATCACAAATAGTTTGCCCATAGGCTAATCATAAACGTATCATTTTAAAATCATATATCTCATCAAGAGATCACAAATAGTTTGCCCATAGGCTAATCATAAACGTATCATTTTAAAATCATATATCTCATCAAGAGATCACAAATTCGCATAAAATACAACTCTTAATCGAAGAGTAAATCCTTTTGCGAAAGCATCGACAATAATGTCATTTTCATCAAGAATATCAACACAAGAGTACTCCTTGAAAACTCATTTCAAATACGATAACATCGTGGAGAATCTCAATTTGGTTTACATAGACCCTTATTCGGTCAAAATAACAAGAACATCGAATTCTCAAATTCACAAATCTTGAAAACATGTAGTTCAAACCATAGGATTATACAATCCTCATCAAATATAAATAATCAAGAATTTAACAAGATCATAAACCATTATGGTTTCTAGGTCTCAAGGAAATCATCTCATGAGCCTTTTGTAATAGAATCAATAGTTAAGCAAGATCATAAACATCAAGGTTTCTAGATCTCAAGGAAATCATCTCATGAGTCCATTAAGATGAAATCAAGAATTAAAAGGATCATATAGTATCATAATTTCAGTTTTCAAGAAACACTTCAAGAATCCATTGAAATCAAGAATTTCTCATTTCAAGGCATGCATCATTAAACAAGCATGATCATAGCTCTTTAATTAAACAATTCCCACTCACAAACTTGGCGAGGTCGAATACTTGGATCACTCGCCTACTTGATCTTTACCCTTGCCTTTAGATCCACCTTCTTGAAGCCATTAACCATCCAAGAAAAACAAGAATCAATCACATAACCCAAACAATAAACAAGAGAGGAAAGAATGATCTAAAATTAGATCTCAAGGCTTCTAGGGTTTACTAAGTGTTCTAGATTCAAGAATTAACAATAATAGAATCCTTAAACCCATAAAATCAAAATGAAATCAAGAATATCCTAATTGGGTTCGGATCTAAAAGAATCAAAGGTTTAGAGATGAAGGATCTCCTTCATTCTTCACCAAAACATGAAATCAAAGCTCCTATACCATTCAAACATTAGATCCATGGCTAAATCCCAATTAAATATTAGATCCATACTAAATCCACACTAATTCTATATGGATCTAAAGAGAATTGAATAAAAGAACAAGGAGTTGAAGAAGAGAATAAAACCCACCTCAAACTTTGCTAGAACTAGAGGAGAATCACCACCAATGGAGAAGAGGGGAAGATCAACACCTTTCTCCTTTCTTGGAGCTCAAGAATGAAGATCTAATGGACGGGAGAATGAGGATTCAAGATGGGGAGAAAAAGAGAGGGAAATGGGGTCTTATAAAGGCCCTTTAAGTTTGAAAACGGGTATTTATAGACCCAAAGCGCGGGAGGGCTCGCGGGCTCCCTTGCGGGCGCAAGGGAGGCCGCGAGGCCTCAACCAGGAAGCCATGCGGCCTCCCATGCGCCCGCATGGGAGCCCGCATGCACTTCTGGCCGGGGGTCCTTGCGGGCTCCCATGCGCCCGCATGGGAGGCCGCAAGGCCCCTAATTTTGCTCCTTGCGGGCACACTAAGTGCCCGCAAGGTCCCTTCCTTGCTTACGCCTTTTAAAACACTTTTCCCCCATCTTTTAACCTCTCAAAAAGACCTTAACTAAGATCCCAACAAAAATAAAACTCGACAAAAACTTAAACACACAACTTCTACACAAGAAACAAAGCACAAGAGAAGCGAAAAAAAAAGTCGAACTTCCACACTAACACTAGGGCAATGGTCATGCAACCTAATATTGGCTAAGTATGGATACACAGAGCTCTTATGCATACCCAAACATTGAAAAACACCAAACAAGGATTACAAACAAACCAACAAGCATTAATTAAACCAAATCATCCAAACATCACAAGTTCACCCCAAGGTTAACCTACATCCGGTGACCTTGGGGTTTTAGTTGCTCATAATCTCAAAATACATAAATAAAAGCATGAAAACAACTAAACCAAACATAAGAGCACTCCCTTCAAAGATGAAGGTCGGAGAAGCTTCCAAAGACGCCACTCGAAGGGGTGGCTTCCCGTCGTCTTCAACTTCCTAATTACAAACCCTAGGAGTAAATCTCGCTCAAGATCGCGCTCTCCTCGCTGATTCCTCTGCAGAAATGCCCTCCAAGCTCTCCTTCTTAGTCAGATCTACAAATGGGTGTGTGGAGCTCCAAGAGAAGGCCAAAAGTCCAAAAAAGAATTCCCTAGAAATCCTTAAAAAGAGAAAGTTCGGGATGGCTCATGGGTTGCCTCACGGTCAATATATTGCCCGTAAGGTCGCCTAGAAAACGGGCAAATTTTGAGTAAGTTGCTACATCACTGCTACAGTAATACTGCTACAGTACGCACTTCTACAGTACCCTACTACAGATTAAACAGAACTACATTCAAGCACATGTAAAGTACAACTCACTACTATCATTCTACCAAGTTAGGAAGTCCTTAACAGTAAGATCATAGCTATCATAGGAAATTCAAGCATGCATTAAGGTAAAATACTCCATCCCCACACCTAAAGCTGTACATTGTCCCCAATGTACATAAGTCAGCTGCAGAGGGTGGGAAAGAAATATAAAACAAAAATTCAAAGATGAAGTAAGAAACTTCCCTAATCCTGTTGATGAAGTGCATGTGGACTGGGGGTGGTCCATATGACGAGGGCATGGAGTGTGAAACAGCTGTATCATTATCCTAAAAACACAAAAAGAGCTGATCACAATTCCAGATACAAACAATACAAAAGAAGAGCGCCTACAAAAAAAAGTCTAAACAAAAATAAATCCAAAATAAAGTTTAGCGGAGCAGGAGCTCTGACTAGCTTAAAAGTACAACAAACAGCAAAAGAAAAGGAATACAAGGAAGCTCGAAGTAAAGAAGAAAAAACAAGGTGGTGGTAATGTCCTGGGGCCGAGAGGCCAGAAGGGAGTGAAGGTGTCGCGCAGGTAGTGGCTACAGATGTGGTGCCGACTGAAGATGACGAACCACGCAGAAAGGATAAGATCTCGACAGTACTGCTCTCTATACGGCTCATTGATGCAACCATGTCTCTGTGTCCCCTCTGGAGCCCCTGTAATCGCTAATAAACTTCAAAATGAAATGCCTCAAACATTTCCTCAAGTGGTCTCCGCGCCCTGGATCCGTGCTCCTGCTCCGGCTCTGAATCAGACTCGGATGCAGACTCTGTCTCGTGAGATGGGTCAGGGTACAGTACACTGGTACTCTGACGCTTCACAAGTCTGTAAGTACTACTCGCCGCTCGACTAAACCAATACATGCAAGAGTCTGCATGCCAAGCGGAGTGATGGCACCAACAACTGTCATACCCTGGGTGCGGTCTATAAAGCCCATGCCTCTGATCATACGGGTAATAAACGTTCTGGCAAAAATTGCCCCAAGGCGGACAAACTGTCCTTGATGTGCCAATACCTGATGAGTGCATTTCATATATATTTATTTCATGTATTACTCCCATGATCCTTCAATTTATCGGTATAAATTCTCCTTATTCAGTGCTATTTGAGGTATTCTTAGTTTTCCACGTAGATATCAAAGTCCTAAGGCAAGAAGAAGTTATTTGGAGCATTTTCAGGAGCTAAAGGACTTAGGAGAAACGTCATCAAGCTCAACACAGGCGCAACACGCCCGCGCTTCAAGCCCTGCAATTTACGGGAGATTCCAGCCGAGAGCAACACGTATTCTGTTCGCTAAGCACGGCCATGCAACTCTCAGCACGGCCGCAACACGGTCGTGTTGGATCCCGTACAGATTATAGGAATTGGAGTTTCAAGAGTTTTATTCGGCCATAATCTGCACTCCTTGGAACACGGCTTCAACACGGCCGTGCTCACATCGGAAAAAGTTTAAAACCCCAGAAACTTAGGTTTTTGGGGGACTTTTTGGCTGCGAACTAGAAGAGAAGAAGGAGGAAGCTTTGGGGAGCCGTCCTCACCATCACAAGGGGAATGATGCACGAATGGTAGGCCGATTGGGAGGAGAATCCTTCACATCGTAAAGCCTCGGATAGACGCAAGGATGCAAGAAATTAGGGAATTTTCAACTTCTTGTATTTTAATTTCTTTGGCATTTATTGTGTTGTCTATCCTCATGAGGTGCTAAACTCTCTTAGGGAGCCCCGAAGGGAAATATTCTGATGTTGTAGCTTGAATTTGTTACTCTTCTTGCAGAATTTATGAATATCTTGTTTCTAGTATTAAATCTTGGTTGTTGGCTATCTTGAATGTTGTTGAGTGGTTGAATGCTTGAATGTTTGGTTATCTTTCCTTAGCTTTTGAATCTTTATTGATAGTTGCAAGAAGTGAGATTTCAACATAGGGTTCAACAGCACTGTGAACTTCATTTACCTAGCACAACTAGATTTTAGAACTGAAGATATTTCTGATAAGTACTGAGAGAGTGCAAGTTAGTGAGCATCAGGAATTCACCCCTGGGCCCCATCTCCTCCATCGAGCCAATCCTTACTTTTCCCTAGTGCATTACTTTCCCTTAATCCTCTTTCAGTCCAACCTAGAGTCAATCAAACCATTCTTCAACTGATTAGATACTAAGCATAGCGAGAGTAGTAGAAGCTACAGCAATCCTAGTGGATATGACTACCTGACCTTTAGGGTACACTTTACTACTTATACGACCCGTACACTTGCGGTTACGCAAGGGGCGTATCAAGTTTTTGGCGCCGTTGCCGGGGACTGGTAACTTCTAGGAATTCGAACAGACTTAGTAATCTAATTGCTTATCTTGTTTTGATTTTTTGTTTTTCCCTTAATTTTCGAGTCTTCTTGCATTCCTTCATTTTATTTTATTGCTTTGTTTTCTTTTCTAAAAAGTTTTCAGTTCTGCCAGATTTTGCAGATTGACAGTAAATTTCAGCGCCTAATTCGTCTCCTCCTTGAGACAGGAAATACTATTAATAAGATGGAAGACCTTTTAAATGCCTTAAGGGGGACAGGAAAATTTTTCGTTCAGAACAAAAGTAGGAGATCATGATGCTGGTAGGCAGCTAGTAGAGTTACTCTCTAGTGTCCCGAACGAGGATCACTACAATATCTACCTGGAAGAAGTAGTAAGGGCTTACAGTGAGAAATCTCGGGAGTGGTGAAGAAGTCAATTGATTGATGAGGTAGCATTGACTGATAGCCAGACGGAGCTGAAGCATAGTGAGGAGGTCATGTCAGTAAATTTGTACAGTGAATTAGTGGAAGGGTGTGATGGTCTACATGTGTTGGAAGATTAATTCACACAAAGAGAGGCCTTCCAGGATAGTTTGGACAGTCTGAATTGGGAGGATCGATTGATATGCACTGTGGATTCAGAATCCGACAAGGAAACAAGCCTTCCAACCCCAAGAATCGGAATTGCAAAAATTGAGCTAAAACAATTACTTGACCATTTGGAATATGCTTTCTTCGGGGGGGGGGGGGGGGGGGGGGGATAAACAATACCCAATGATAATTTCAGCAACCCTAGAAGATGAGCAAAAGGTGAGATTATTACAAGTACTTACCACACACAAAAGGACCATAGCTTGGTCAATTTCAGACATCAAGGGAATCAGTCCAGCATTTTGCACGCATAAAATCCTTATGGAGGATGACATTAAGCTGAGGGTGCAACCACAGCGGCGGTTGAACCCCAATATGGAGGAGGTGGTCAAGGCAAAAGTAAAGAAACTCTTAGATGCTGGAGTTATTTACCCAATCTCGGATAGCCCGTGGGTAAGTCCTGTACAAGTGGTGCCAAAGAAAAGAGGTATGACTGTGGTCCAGAATGATAAGAATGAAGTGATACCTGCTCGCACAGTTACTGGATGGCGGGTCTGCATTGATTACCATAAGTTGAATGATGCCACTTGGAAAGATCACTTTCCTCTCCCATTTATTGATCAAATGCAAGAGAGGCTCGCAGGACATATGTATTATTGTTTCCTAGATGGGATGTCAGGGTACTTACAAATTCTGGGGTTTTAACATTTTCACGATGTGAGCACGACCGTGTCGAGGCCGTGCTCCAAGCCGTGCAGATTACGGCTGAATAAAACTCAGGAAACCCAAATTCCCGTAATCTGCACGGGCTCCAACACGCCCATGTTGCGGTCGTGCTAAGGGTTGAACGACCGTGCTTAGTGATAAGTGCTTGCATGTACAGAATAATTGAGATGTTTTTCATGGATGAACATTACTTTTATCAGGTTATATCGCTCATTTCGTGTGCTTTTGTGTTCTTCCGTACAGATAGGGTTGTAAAGAGTCTTATTTTGGCGTTCAAGCAAAAATATGTTATGATGGTGCCAAGTGGAGTTCTTTTGCTCAATTACAAAGATCAAGACACAAATCGGGGTCAAACGAGAAAGTATGTGCCAACTTCTTCAAGGTTCGAGACAATTCTTGTAGAAGGACACAGAGGCAGTCATACTTTCTCGTTCTGATTTGTTCTAAGACTTCAAAAGCACTCCAAGGGGGTTCTCACTATCAAGAAAAGCCTCATGACCTTCCACAAGAGTGTGTGTCCGTCCGTGTGGCCTCAGAAGCGAAAACCAGCGAAATCGGGGACGTACAAGCGGAATTCTACAGGGCCGGAATTCTATAGACCATCAGCACGGAGCTTAAGGGGGTTTTCTCTATGGTTTATTTGCATTTGTTTTCAATTATTTTTTGAACTTGTATTGCACTATGGAGAGCTAAACCCCTAGTGGGTACTTGGGCATGTAAACTCTAGAATTCCTTTGTTTCAATGACTCTATAGCTTTTATCTAAATTGAGTTTTATTTTGAGTTTCAATCTTGTGTGCTCAATTGTTTCTCCCTTAGAATGACACTAGGGTTGAGGGCAAATCTAATCATCCTTTTGACGAGTGACCATCACCATTATGATTAGATTAACCAAGATTGAAGAGGGTTGAGAGGGTGAGTTGAGAGGTAGCGACACGTCCTCTTTCCCCTCCGGTGTGGTTTACCCTACCTTCTTATTCCAAGAATTAACTTCGATCTCAAAGAGAGTTAGACGTTGAGAGAGGCCTTTCCGCCGTGACTTATTTGTCATTAGGGATCTTTCGCCTGGACAAAAGGGATTGATCTATACGTGGTGTGAGGCGTCGAGAGTTTTCTCTCCGCCGGGACCTCGTAGGGGACTAGTCAAGGTTGACCTTAGGTTTGGGACCTTGTGTCTTTGGATTCCACAACTCATTAAATCTCAATTGAGTAAGAGTAATTGAAGTCTTGCACTTGAAACAAGGAACCTAGGGGGAGCATTGTCCGAGTACCCCATTCTTATCTTGATATTTTTCCATACCTTTAGTCATTGCATCTTTCTTTTCTGTTTATTTGCTTTTAATTTAATCTCTTCACACATTGAGTTTCTAGTGACTAATTGGCAAAGTGTATTTGTTTCTAACGTATACTCCCTGTAGATTCGACTACCCACCCTTTGGGTATTTATTAGTTCGACACTCGTGCACTTGCGGAACACAAACGCAAGGGTCTGTCACTTAGCGACAAGAAGGCGTGTTGTCCTTGGCTGAATTCTCCTGCAATCTGCACGGCTTGCAAGCACGGGGGTGCTGAGGCCGTGTTGAGCTTAGTGAGGTTTTTTCTAAGTCCTTTAGCTCCCAAAATCACTCCAAATCACTTCTTCTTACTTTAGGACTTTAATATCTGCATGAAAAACTAGAAATACCTCAAATAGCACTGAAATTGGAGAATTAACGCCAATAAACTCAATAATCATGGGAGTAAGATATAAAATAACTATATATGAAATGCACTCATCACCGATTCCTCCATGGAAATGCCCTCCAAGCTCACCTTCTTGGTCAGATCTGCAGATGGGTGTGTGGAGCTCCAAGAGAAGGCCAAAAGTCCAAAAATGAATGCCCTAGAAATCCTTAACAAGTCAAAGTTGGGGATGGCTCACAGGTTGCCTCACGGTAAATATATGGCCCGTAAGGTTGCCAAGAAAACGGGCAAATTTTGAGTAAGTTGCTACAGTACTCCTACAGTAACACTACTACATTAAAATGGCTACAGTACTGTCACTCTCTGGAAGTTGCTACAGTACTCCTACCTCACGGCAGTGAGGTTACCCGTGAGAACTTCCAGACTTAGTGATTTCTTCAAAATCTTCGCATTTCAGGCTGCTACAGTGCCTGGTGCTCTAAAACCTTGATTTCCTTATCAATTTCTCCGCCATTCGCGACATTGAGATCACCAAGGCCTCATTTGTACTTGAAACACGAAATAAAACAATTTAGATTTAAATGGGCATCGATTCATCGAAAGGATAACAAAATAGTACAAATTAATACGTATAAAAACCGTATATTTAGTCGTATAACAGCCCTGAGGCCCTATCTATAAAGAAAACATAATACATAAAGTTAAATCCCAAGAGACATCAACAGTATGATGATTCGATCATCATGTACCTGTGTAACACTCTGTCCGTTGAGATGCATGGAACGGTTGAGATTGATTCATGTAATCGTTTACTGCAGAAAAGGTGGAAACGATTTATTTACGAATGTGAAATGATACCAATGGGGCTCCTTGGGATACTCACTACGTGACATCGGACGCTGTTCCGTTCTTTGAGATGCGAGGTACTCCACGGATGGCGACGCGTGGCACTTTGGGAAATGGGCTTCCTAGTAATATTAATAGGAAGCCCTTTGAAATAATCATTTTACGCATCAACCTATTCATAGAGGAGTTTTATGAGTTTTAAATCTCTGCAACAAAAGGGAAAAGCTATGACATAGGCCCTAGGGGCACGATCATAAATTAATGGTCGTTTATTTATGAAAGTGCCACATGGCTTGTGTTTAAACTGATTATAAAAAAACACCCACTTAATTTATTCTGTTCTATCTTTCTTCATGCTTACTTCGTGTTTAAGAGACTACTTCGCTACATAAATGCACCACGATCCAAGATATTCCGTATTAATGCCAAGAATATATTTTTTACATACCCCCGGTGTATTTTGACCAAAGACGAAGCTATGGATCAATTACTCGATCTTTGATTGACGGCACAAAAATAATATATTATCATTGTGAGAGAGTTACACGAAGACGGGCAACCACATCTCCATGTACTTTTCCAGTTTTGTGACAAGCAATACATATCAAATGATAGGTTATTTGATTTAACCCATTGTATGTCTAAACGCCAGTTCCACCCAAATATTCAGAGTGCCAGGTCATCCCTGGATGTTAAGTTTTACATTGAGAAGGATGGAGATTACATTGAATGGGGAACATTGCAGGAAGATCGAAGATCCAATAGATCAGTCAAGTCTGATATTACAGCGGTATATACGAACGCCCTCAACGCGCCTTCTATACAAGAGTCACTTGACATTATATGCGTGCATGACATATTACCTTCAGTATAACAACTTGCGTTCCAATGCAGAGCGCATATTATAAAAACCGATCCTTCCGTTTACACCCATATGGGAGTATTCTACATTTATTCTGCCTCCTGATATACAGAAGTGGTATGATAATAACTTCACATTGGGCCCAAATAATTGTATTGATGGGCTACAACAATTGAACCAAAGGACTGATGTAGATTGCCCCATGAGCTTGATTATCAAAGGCCCAAGTCGTATTGGAAAGACTGCATGGGCTAGCTCATAGAGCTCCCATAATTACATATATGGGCACATGGACCTCAATTCTCGTACATTCCACAACGACGCCATGTACATTGTACTGGAGGATATTACTCCTACGTATTTAAAGTTGAAACATTGGAAAGAATTCTTAACAGTGTAGATGGATGCTATAAATAGCATCCCCATCTAAGTGATTGTGAATAACTTTTTCTAGAAAAAAAACGATTAAGATTTTTTTTTACGAGACAGCGATCGAGGTCATGAGGCATCTGCTTGGCGCAGACAGCATCGAACTGATTAGGAGAATGAGGGATAAACTTGAGCATGTACTCCGTAATGTTGGTGCGAATGATATGATTGACTGGTACATAGTATTGAGACGGAAATGTGACTGGTTAGAGTATGTTAAACTATACATTTATCGGAATATAGAAATGATGTCATATTATAATAACTGAATACATAACCAGGATATGCGGTATGAAGTTCGACTCAGTTTACAACTGCAATTCACATACAAGATACAAGTCACAAACAATGTCAATAGAGAACTGTTATCTCGTTACGTGGATATTGAGCAGTCATACTGTTGATTCTTATTGGGTTTTAAACTCAAGTATTCTGTTTTGTTTACAGAGTGGGCCTCAAGGCCCATACTTTTATGTAATCAGATTTGTTCTGTTTTCTTTATGGCTTAGGCCTAAAGGCCCATATTGTGGGCTTTAAACTTATGCATTATGTTTTGTAAATTGATTGGGCCTATTAGCCCATACTGTTAATATCTCATATATTGTATACGCCTAACCTTGAGGTAGCCTCTCCACTGTCTCCTTCTTAGGGTAAACACAACTGGGTTTTTATGGATTGGGCCTCAAGGCTACTATTCTATAGTCAGAATTGTTTATATATTATATTGTATAAGATCCACCCTCAATTTGAGACTCCTTACCAATACGCGAGCGTATAAGTATGTCCCGAGCATATATGAGTATCTGCTCTTTTCATCCTGTTGATATGTGCGCAATGTCAAGACAGTGCCGGGTGTAATGTAACTGTAATTGTTAATTATTTTTTTAAGTGTATCCTTGCGTCACAGGACGCAAGTGGATCATAACATGATTAACCTAGAATGAGTGTGCCTAACCTCACTTACTAGTTGTTGAATTTCATTTTTTTTTATTTGTTTTTTGATCGAATGCTTATCCACAAAGCATCTATCGTGAATTTGACACGTGTGCATACTATGGCATGGTAGGTGAATGATTAAATGCTACAATTCATCACCAGTCAGATCATGACATGTGTATATGTGGGACATATCATCCCTGATATTGCAATTGCGTCTTGTTCAAATACGATAACATCTTCAACAAAATTAAAAACGTCTTGAACTGATCATCCTCTTTGTGTTTTTTTAAACTTGCCGGGTAAGGAACTTTGGGTTGATACTCCGGCACGGGTGAAGCTTGGTTTGGTTCAGGTTCGGAGGTGGGGTTGTTGTTGTCCTCAATGTCAACCCTCGCTCTCGGGGTTGCATCTCTCACAACATTCTTTCCTTTCCCACTCTCATTCCCACTTGGGGGCCGAACCTCGATCTCTCGGCCACTCCTCAGAGTGATAGCTTTCAGCTGTTCACGAGGGTTTTCTTCAGTGTTACTCGGCAAACTACCTTACTGCCGATCTGATCCTGCTTTTGCCAACTACCCAATCTGTTTCTCCAAATTCTGGATTGAAGCGTGGACGTTTCTGAAATTTGCCTCTGTGGCGATCATGAATTTCACCAATGCTTCTTCAACTGACACTCTATTCTCCTTCTGTTGGGGTGGAGCATGCCGGAATCCTGGCGGGTGTTGAGGCCTCTGCTAGTTCTGATTACCCCACTGAAAATTTGGGTGATTTGTCCACCCGGGATTATAGGTAGATGCATACGGATTCCCTTGAGGTCTAGGATTTTGACCTACAAAGTCAACTTGTTCTGTAGGTGTGCCCGAGATAACTGCAATAGGACAAAGGGTGGCCGAATGTCCACCTCCACAAACCTCATTGGACAGGCCGGACGCGGAACTGGAACTCGCCCTTTCAGCCATTAATAGGTCAAATCTTCTTGTCGGAGTGTCCATCTTTGCCTCGAGTCCAGTATGGGCACTCACCTCATGAACACCAGTCGCTCATGACACCTTGGTTGTTGAACCCCAGTGAGACTCATTCCTCGACATGTCTTCTATCAGTTTTTCAGCCTCCTCGGGGTACTTATTGCTGAGTGAACCCCCTGCTGCTGCATTAAAAAGTTGGCGAGTCTGGTAGTTCAAACAATTGTAAAAAATTTCGATCCTCATCCATGACTGATCCCTGTGATGCGGGCATCTCCTCAACAAATCCTTGAAATGCTCATGAGTCTCAAACAGTGTTTCCGAATCCCTTTAGCTGAATGCAGAAATCTCTTGTCGTAGTCGGGCGGCCTTACTAGGGGGAAAGTACCTCCCCAAGAATTTGTCCACCATATCCTCCCAGGCCTTAACGGAGCTTGGTGTCAATCCCTGGAAGCATCTGTAGGCTGACCCTCGAAGACTAAAAGGGAACAACCTCAACTTGGCTGCATCATCTGATAAATCATTTATCTAGAAGGTCGAGCAAATCTGCAAGAAGCGTGATAGATGCTCATTTGGGTCTTCATCTGCCAACCCATCAAACTGGACGGAATTTTGTATCATGCCGATGGGTCTTGCCAAGTAAAAGTTGTTTGCGGCTGCAGCGAGCATTTGTATACATGATTCCCCCCCCGCGTAAATTGTGGTCGTTCATAATCAGAAAGTGTCCTCTGTTCTTCCATACTATTCGATGTTCCTTCTTCAGTAGGCAGAGGATCAACTGATGCTTCCACGAGGCAGTTAGAGGACCTCAATGCTTCCCTCAACCTCCTGTGCAAAGTTCTCTACATCTCTTCGTCAACCTCATATAACCGGTGGGGTTGCCACTGGTCATAAAATCCCCGAAGCTGCAAGGAAGTGGACACTAGTCAGTGGGGAAGGTAAGCAAACAAGTACCCAATATAAGCCAAAGTTCCACTAATAAAACAAATAACAACCAAGCAAGAGAATAAAAAGTGAAAATAAAATGAAACAAAAGAGTAAAGACACAAAAGACAAAGAAATTGACCAAGCCAACGTTTATGAGTTTTCGTAATGTTCTCGGAAGTCCTCGGCAATGGCGCCAAAAACTTGATGGTCGCAGCGTGC
The DNA here is from genome assembly GCA_902712375.1 of Dioscorea dumetorum. Taxonomy (NCBI): domain Eukaryota; kingdom Viridiplantae; phylum Streptophyta; class Magnoliopsida; order Dioscoreales; family Dioscoreaceae; genus Dioscorea; species Dioscorea dumetorum. The sequence continues at coordinate 8,101,554 of CACTHL010000128.1, read as the reverse complement.
GTCGCTAAAAAGCGGGCACACGGCTCCCCGGCCGCAAGTGCACGGGTCGTCAAGTAATACCTCTTGTGGGGGCACAAGAGGGTCGTATTCCCTAGGGTCCCGAGATCCACTATTACTTCCTCTTCGACAGTTGTTTAGCCGAATCAAAACAGAGGTTGTTGTAAGGAAATGAAATTAAAACTAACAATAAAAACTTTAACTACTAACATGTTGCACACAACGTGGAGAAATCAAATAGAGAAGATAAGGCCCCGGACGAGGATTCCCCCGGGAGAAATACAAGTAAGGACATTGTGAAAACAGGTAATGCATGCATGGAGTATAATATTTTGGTCCGTCTAGGCTCAGACGTCGACTACCCTGGAACCTCCGTAGTGTAGCCCTAATACAGTAGAAGTTCCTTTATCCAAAGGATGCTCACACGATGTCGTTGGGACTAAGGAGCCTTGGTTAGAGTTATCTATAAGTAATTTCCCTAAGATAAACTCTATAACCTACGGGAGGCTACCGGCACCCGGAACCTCCGGTGTATCGGTACAATGAATCCCTCTTCATATTCCGTGGTTCTAATGCGAGAGCGCACCTCGCGCAACCAAGCACAATCGATAAGATGAAATGCAGAGTTCTCATGCAAATCACTACAATTAAGTACACAAAGTATGAAACCAAATAACATACCATGCATTCATTGAATTAAAAGTACAACATCCAATACAAGTATTCCTCCCAAGGTTCACTGGTTGACCGGCGGCCTTGGGAGGTTTAGTTCGACATGAATAAGAAGGAAAGTTCACACAAATAAGAATACATAAACAAGAACACCAAAAACCACCTCTTGACCGTGTCGACTATTTTTGATGAAGAAACTTGCCGAATCCGCGTCGGCAAGCTCTAGGATGAAGATCCTCACGTTCCACCGTCTTCGCTCCCTCGATTTCACTCCAAAACGACCTCCTTTGATGAAGCTTTGAGCGTAGGGTTGTTTGGAGGTGTCGGTGGCAAAAGTCCCCCAATAAAAACCCTAGTCGGGTTTAAATACCCCGACCAGTGTGCGGCCTGTGTGCGGGCCGCACACGTGGCCGCACAATGGTGTGCGGCCTGGTATTCGGCCGCACACCAGGCCGTACACCCTTCTGCCAGAGGTCTGCGGGCTTGATGCGTCTCCGCAACAACACAACAGGGTGATGTGTGTCAACCCCTTGCGTTACCGCAAGTGCACGGATCGTCAAGTAATAAAAGTGGACCCAAAGGGTCGGGTTGTCGAACCACAGGGAACAGAAGTACTAGTAATAGCCCCTCTTTTGTTATCTAGCCTAATGAGTGTAGTATGTGATGATCTAATGGCCAACACTAAGAGTGTCACCACAAGTGCGCAGGAAATAAAAAGGAAAAGAGTTCTCAATCAATAAAAGTGAGGTATCCGGACAATGCTCCCCCTAGGATTCGGGTGTTGGATGTAGATTACAAGTGTTTCTAAACGAAGACAATGAGTCGTGGGTATCCAAAGGTATAACGGCCCTTGCCTCCAGGTCACCGATAACTAGTCCCCTACGAGGTCCCGGCGGAGAATTCTCTCGACGCCTCACACCACATATGACTGCTTAAAACTCTAGGGATCCCAAAGATATGACCAATTCCTAAAAGTAGATCTAACCCTGTCTCCAGGTGGAAGATCCCTAACCCCCTACGAGGTCCCGGCGGAGAATTCTCTCGACGCCTCACACCACATATGGTTGCTTGACACTTAGGGAATATGGAGATAGGAAATATCTGTCGGAAGGGAAAGGGGACACTCCGCTATCTCACGGCTCACCCTCTCAACCCTCTTTACTCTTGGTAATTCTAAACCTAGCGGTGATCTCTCTCTTCACTAGATTGAATAAAACATGCAAGGCAATTAATAATGAAATCAAAAGCACAAACAAGCATTATGAACTCAAGAGTAAAACTCAATCTGATAAATTCGAATAGAAACACAAAGTAAATCTAATGAAAATAAGAATCCTAGGGTTTACATGTCCGAATACCCTCTAGGGGTTTAGCTCTCCATGGAGCGAGTCACAAAACAAATAATAAATTCAGAAATAAGTTCCAAAGACATAAAGAATAACCCCCTTGAATCCGTGATGATGGTCTTGATGGGTAGTTTCCACGTCTGGATTGAATCCACTCCGAAGCTAGGTCGCCGATGGCTTCCTTGATGCTATGACGGAGGAGGAATCGATCCAAGTTTGTGAGGAAAGCTTCCCAAAGCCGCAAAGAACTCCTTCCAAGCCCTAGCCTCCTTGTCTCTCGAAAGTGGCCAAAAAGATCCCTAAAAATTATCACAAGGCGGCTTTTATAATTTGAATTCGGGGCTTTACGCGGGCATCCACACGGCCATCCACACGCCCGTGTGGAAATTCCACACGGGCGTGTGAAGCACTCTGCTACAGTACTGCTACAGTAAATTGCTACAGTGCTTCGCTACAGTAGATGCTGCAGTGATTTTTTCCCGAAGTCTTCCTTGGAGTCCACACGGTCGGGCACACGCTCGTGTGGTAGGGTGTGTGGCTTTCTATGCTTTCAAATCCTCAAGAACTTTCTTCTGCTTTGTACGGAAGCTGGGACATGGGCGTACTACTGCCTTTGTGCCCTTTCGGTTTGTGAAATGACTTGTACTCCTCCGAAAGTTGGCAACACCCCCATGCATATGAACACAGCTTCTGATTGTGGTCTTGAAACGTGTCATCACACCCTATCTTTGCTTCTTCCTGTATGTCATGTCTCCAAAGCCCTGTTTGCACAAAAGAACACAAAACACACCTTGTTAATGCTAAAATCTGATAGAAGTGATGCTCAATGCATATAAACTGATATTATAAAATATATATAATCAAGCACTTATCAGGGCTGTGTACAGCCCACACACAGGCCCTAAAATGGGCCTGGTTGTGTAGGAACGCTTGAGTGCGCTCCGGAGCTCGTTTATTCTTCGTTTCTTCGCTCCTCGGCCTTGGTTTTCTAGTTGTAAACGTTCCTCTCAACGTAAATGGTCCGTGGATGCCCCTAAATAAGTAAAGCAAGAAAAACACATCAAAGGTGCCTGTTTTTTTCAATTAATGCATGAAAGTATAAGTAGTTCACCGTTACAAAATGGTGTATTTCGACACTTATCACGGGGTAGTCGACTTCCGAGCCTAGACGGACCAAAGTATTATACTCCATTCATGCATTACCCGTTATCACAACGTCCTTACTTGTATTTCTCCCGGGGGAATTTATGAGTGCATTTCATATATATATATATTTTATACTTTACCCTCATCATTATTGAGTCTTTTGGCTTTAATTCTCCCAATTCAGTGCTATTTGAGGTATTCATGGTTTTCCATGCAGATATCGAAGTCCTGGAGCAAGAAGAAGTGATTTGGAATGATTTTAGAAGCTAAAGGACTTAAAAAAAACCTCATCAAGGTCAACAGGGCCTAAGCACGCCCGTGCTATACCCCGTGCAGATTGCAGGAGAATTTAGCCAAAGTCAGCACAGTTTGAGTTCGCTGAGCACGGTCCTGCAAACCCTCAACACGCCCTCAACACGGCCGTGCTGTACTCCGTGCAGATTACGGGAATTTGAGTTTCAAGAGTTTTATTTGGTCGTAATCTGCACAGCTTGAAGCACGGCTTCAACACACCCGTGCTCACATCGGAAAAACATTAAAACTCTGAAAACTTAGGTTTTTGGGGGATTTTTGGTGGGCGAACGAAGGGAGGAAAGAGGAGAGAAACTCTTAAGGGAGTTTTCAACTTCTTGTATTTCAATTTCTTTGGCATTGTACTTGTTGTTTATTGTCATGAGGGGCTAAACTCTTAAGGGAGCCCCGGGGTTGTTTGTATGACGTTGTAGCTTGAACTCTTTATCTTTACTTGCAGCATTTATGAGTGTCTTGTTCCTTACAATAAATCTGAGTTATTGGTTATCTTGTGTGTTGTTTAGTGCTTGAATGCTTGGAAGTTAGGTTTTCTTATCTAGGTTTGTGAATCATGATTGATAGTTGCAAGCAGTAAGATTTCAACTTAGAGCTCGGTAGCGCTGGAAGCAACACCCTTTTAGCATAACTAGGTTTAGAACTGAAGACATCTTTGATAAATACTGAGAAAGAACGAGTTAGTGAATATCAGAAGTCCAACCCCGGGGCGCCATCTCCTCCATCGAGTCAATCCTTACATTCCCCTTTGTGCAATTCTCTCCCTCAATCTCCTTAATTTCAACCTAGAGTCACAATCCATCTTTCTTTGGTTGATTAGATATTAAGCAACTCGTTAGTATTAGAAGCTACAGCAGTCCCTGTGGATTCGACTACCCGACCCTAGGGTTACACTTTACTACTTGTACGACCCGTGCACTTTCGGATACGCAAGGGGCGTACCAAGTTTTTGGCCCTGTTGCTGGGGACTGGCAACTTCTAAGAATTCGGATAGTCTTAGTACTCTAGTCGTTTGCTTTTGTCATCAGTTTCATTTATTTTATTCTTTGGTTTTGCTCGTATTCTTTTATTTGTTTTCGTTTTCAATTGTGTTTTTTTTAAACTGTTTTCGTTTTTCTTTTGCTTCAAGCCTAAAGGATCATATCTCATCTTCTCTTTTTATTCTCTTGCGCAGGCGCGGTGTATAAGCCGAAGGAAATTTTCCGCAACTAACAAAAATATTTTAGTACCTAAGTCGTGTTCTTTTCTAGAGAGGAAGTATCATTCATAAGATGGAAGATCTTTGGAATGCATTGAGGGGACAGGAAAATCTCTATTTCAAAACAGAAGTAAGAGATCTTGATGCTGGCAATAAGCTAGTAGAACTACTCTCTCGTACATCGAACAGAGATTATCATAATGTCTCTCTAGAAGAAGCAGTATGGGCTTACAGCGAGAAATCTCAGGAGTGGTCGAGGAGTCAAATTATTGATGAGGTGGCATTGCCTGATAACCAGATGGAGCTGAAGAATAGCGAGGAGGTCATGTCAGTAAATTGGTGCAGTGAACCGGTGGAAGAGTGTAATGGTCTACAAATGTTAGAAGATGAATTTACAGAGGAAAAGTATTCCCAGGATAGTTTGGACAGCTTGAATTGGGAGGATCAATTATTGTGCACGATGGGTTCAAACTCTGACAAGGAAATAAGCCTCCCAACCGCGGGATTCGAAGGTGCAAAGACCGAGCTAAAGAAATTACCTGATCATTTGGAATATGCTTTCTTAGGGGGAGATAAACAGTGCCCGGTGATAATTTCAGCAACTCTTGATGATGAACAAAAGGGAAAACTATTAAAAGTACTTACCGCACACAAAAAGGCTATAGCTTGGTCAATTTCAGACATCAAGGGAATCAATCCAGCTTTTTGCACACATAAAATCCTTATGGAGGATGAAATTAAGCCGAGGGTGTAACCACAGCGGCGATTGAATCCCAATATGCAGGAGGTGGTCAAGACAGAGGTCAAGAAACTATTAGATGCCGGAGTTATTTACCCTATCTCGGATAGCCCGTGGGTGAGTCCAGTACAAGTAGTACCGAAAAAAGGAGGTATGACGGTGGTCCAGAATGACAAGAAGGAAGTGATACCCGTTCGCACAGTTACTGGATGGAGGGTCTCCATCGATTACCGTAAGTTGAATGATGCCACTAGAAAAGATCATTTCCCCCTTCCATTTATCGATCAAATGCTTGAGAGAATTGCTGGGCACATGTATTATTGTTTCCTGGATGGGATGTCAGGGTACTTACAGATCCCAATTTCACCTGAAGCTCAAGAGAAGACCACTTTCACATGCCCTTATGGTACTTTCGCGTACCGCCGCATGCCTTTTGGTTTATGTAACTCTCCTGCACGTTCCAACCCTGTATGATGTCCATTTTTGACAAATTCATCGGGGATTTTATGGAAGTATTCATTGATGATTTTTCGGTTTTCGGTAATTCATTTGATAACTGTCTATCCAATTTGAAGAGAGGTTTAGCTCGATGTGAAGAAACAAACCTGGTACTCAGTTGGGAAAAATGCCATTTCATGGTCCAGGAGGGAATAGTGTTGGGTCATAAGATCTCAAAATCTGGAATCGAAGTAGACAAAGCGAAGATCTCCACAATTGAAGGGTTAACAATCCCGACCACCACAAAAAATATTAGAAGCTTCTTGGGGCCTGTAGGGTTCTACAGGCGTTTTATTCAAGATTTTTCAAAAAATTCAGCACCCATGACCAAACTTTTGGAGAAAGATGCTCTTTTCAATTTTGACGCTAATTGCCAAGCTGCTTTTGAATTGCTGAGGCAGAAGTTAGTGGAAGCTCTAATCTTAAAGGCATCTCTTTGGGATCGACCCTTTGAATTGATGTGTGATGCTAGTGATCGAGCTGTAGGAGTGGTACTCGGGCAGCGATACGATAAGCAATTTCACCCAATTTCCTACGCAAGCAAAATGTTGACCTCGGCCGAAGAAAACTATACGACGACGGAGAAGGACCTGTTAGCTATTGTTTACGCTTTTGATAAGTTCCGTCAGTATTTGGTTCTCTCTAAAGTGATAGTGTTCACCGATCATGCGGCACTGCAGTATCTGATGACTAAAACAGATGCCAAACCAAGGTTGATACGGTGGATTTTACTGTTGTAAGAATTTGATGTGGAGATACGGGATAAGAGAGGCATTGAGAATGTAGTAGCAGATCATTTATCTAGATTAGAGCATTCAAATAATACTTGGGAAAATTCTGAAGTCGTAAATGATTCCTTCCTAGAAGAGCATCTATATCTCGCAGAAACGAAAGAACCTTCGGATGCGTCAGTTTCATAGTTCGCTGACATTGCAAACTATCTAGCAGGCGGACTGATTCCAGAAACTTTCTCTTATCAACAACGAAAAAAATTCCTGTTAGATGTCAAGCATTATGTTTGGGATGATCCGTATTTGTATGAGATATGCGCGGACGAAATGGTGAGAAGGTGTGTTTCAAAAGAGGAAGGATGGCATATTTTATCACAATGCCATGCGGGGGTGCTTGGAGGGCATTTTGGGCAGAACAGGACAGTTGAGAAGGTGTTATCAGCCGGTTTCTTTTGGCCCTCGCTTTTTCGAGATGCCAAGGCTATGATCGAATCTTGTGACGTTTGTCAGTGGAGTGGTAATCTGTCTAAACGAGATGAGATGAAGCAAACACCAATTCAACAGTGTGAGGTTTTTGATGTGTGGGGGATTGATTTCATGGGCCCATTTCCTTCCTCAAATGGGTGTCGTTACATACTGGTTGCAGTTGACTACATGTCTAAATGGGTAGAGTCCCAAGCGCTTCCTACTAATGATGCAAGGGTCGTTGTGAAATTTTTAAAAAAGCTGTTTGCTGGTTTTGGTTGCCCAAGAGCTATTATCAGCGATCGAGGGTCTCATTTCTGTAATGCTCAGTTCGAGAAAATTTTATTGCGACTAGGCATTACCCATCGTATCGCTACAGCATATCATCCTTAAACGAGCGGACAAGGGGAAGTCACCAACCGGGAAATTAAACGAATTTTAGAAAAGACAGTTCAGTTCAGCAGGAAAGAGTGGGTGGACAAGTTAGAAGAAGCTTTATGGGCATACAGAACCGCATATAAAACTCCCACGGGGCATACACCATATCGGTTAGTTTATGGTAAAGCTTGCCATTTGCCAGTCGAACTGGAACATCGAGCCTATGGGCCATCAAAAAGTTGAACTTCGATTTGCAAAAGGTAGGAGACAAGAGGAAATTCCAATTAAATCAGTTAGATGAGTTCATACAGGTAGCATATGAAAATTCCGTGTACTACAAAAGATCACAAATGGTTTGCCCGTAGGTTCATCATAAGCGTATCATTATAAAATCATATATCTCATCAAGAGATCACAAATTCCAATAAAATACAACTTTTAATCCAAGTGTAAATCCTTGTGTGAAAGCATCAACAATAATGTCATTTTCATCAAGAATATCAACACAAGAGTATTCTTTGAGAACTCATTTCAAATACGATAACATCTTCAACAAAATTAAAAACTTCTTGAACTAATCATCCTCTTTGTGTTTTTTTAAACTTGCCGGGTAAGGAACTTTGGGTTGATACTCCGGCACGGGTGAAGCTTGGTTTGGTTCAGGTTCGGAGGTGGGGTTGTTGCTGTCCTCAATGTCAACCCTCGCTCTCGGGGTTGCATCTCTCACAACATTCTTTCCTTTCCCACTCTCATTCCCACTTGGGGGCCGAACCTCGATCTCTCGGCCACTCCTCAGAGTGATAGTTTTCAGCTGTTCACGAGGGTTTTCTTCAGTGTTACTCGGCAAACTACCTTACTGCTGATCTGATCCTGCTTTTGCTAACTACCCAATCTGTTTCTCCAAATTCTGAATTGAAGCGTGGACGTTTCTGAAATTTGCCTCTGTGGCGATCATGAATTTCACCAATGCTTCTTCAACTGACACTGTATTCTCCTTCTGTTGGGGTGGAGCATGCCGGAATCCTGGCGGGTGTTGAGGCCTCTGCTGGTTCTGATTACCCCACTGAAAATTTGGGTGATTTGTCCACCCGGGATTATAGGTAGATGCATACGGATTCCCTTGAGGTCTAGGATTTTGACCTACAAAGTCAACTTGTTCTGTAGGTGTGCCCGAGGTAACTGCAATAGGACAAAGGGTGGCCGAATGTCCACCTCCACAAACCTCACAGGACAGGCCGGGCGCGGAACTGGAACATAATTGTTCTAGGACCTTAATTGTTCCAAACCACTTATAATTGTTCTAGGACCTTAGGAGGCTATCGGCACCTAGAACCGCCGATGTACCAGTACACTGAATCCCTCTTCAAACTATATGGATCTAATACAAGGGTGCACCCCACACATCCAAGTACAATCGATAAGATGAATAACAGAGTTCACATGCAATCCACTACAATCAAATACACATAGAAGGAAACCACACAACAAACTAACATTCATTCATAAATAAATAATATCATCCAAACAAGTTCTTCTGCCAAGGGTCACCAGATGCCCAATGCCCTTTGTAGTCTAGTTCAACATAAATAATAGAGAGATCTTAAAATACATAAAAAGCATGATAAAAATCATAGACAAACTTTCTTGAGACTTTGCGCATGATGGCATGGTGAAGAGAGCCGCTCCGGGCAGGTATGTACTTGTTGTCCCTATCCCAGACGAGTCCGAGGAGGAGAGTGAGGAGGAAGAAGACACCGAGGCTGGACCTTCATCACAGGCAGAGGACACCCCAGCAGTAGAGGAGGTGCCCCCGATGTGAGCATGCGCATCTCCTCCATCTTATGATCGCATGGACAGATTGGAGAGTGCTGTGGGGGTCCTCCAGACTGATCTTGCAGCTATGAGGTTGACTCAGGCAGCGAACCATATTGAGGTGCTCTCTCGCATGGCCGAGTATCACGCTGAGGTGATGGCGCGATTTACCACACATCAGCAGATGATGGCGAGAGACTCCGACTCCACCGCGTCGCCCGCACCCCGAGCACCCCATGCATCCCCCGCATCACCAGCAGCACCAGGAGATGATGACGCTTGAGGCGTCTTTATTTTAGTTGTTTTTTCTTGTACTTGTTTATTTTCTTGTCACTAGATCTTTGTCAATCAAAAAGGGTTTACCTTCTGAGCTCTATCTTACTGCTTTCAGTTGTAGTTTGTTTGTTTCGAGTTTAAGCGTGGATGTCATGCTTATAAACTCTCGTTGTTTATCTTTTGTGTTGAGCTTTACTGAACCCCTTTTGTGACATGCAGATGGTCATGTCAGTCTTGTGTTGAGGAATAGTATAGGCACGGTCATGAGGATTCTCCACATGGTCGTGTGAGCTTCACAACCCGTCGCAGCTTCACTTCCCCCGTTTGCAGCTCCACTCAAATTCTATATTCGGAGCCAAGGAGAGTGTCCTTTTTGTTCCCCACACCCTCTTGTTTTATTTATTTTCTGTTTTGTATGGTTGCATGAGTACAATGAGGGCATTGTACATCTTAAGTGTGTAGGGGGGGAGGGAGTTCACGTTGCACACGTTGTCTATATATGTATGCTCATCACTCATATGCTCATTTAGCCAATGATAGTTCACCTTAAGGGACAAGGATTGCAGTCTTGAATTTAGGAGAATTTTAAACATAGTTTGTAACCATGCTCTAGTTTACTCGAAAAACTTAGAAATTTTTTGTCTGAGTGCATTTCTTACCCACTACTTGCTCTGTTAGCCCTGATGATGCGTCTCCGCAACAACACAACAGGGTGATGTGTGTCAACCCCTTGCGTTACCGCAAGTGCACGGGTCGTCAAGTAATAAAGTGGACCCAAAGGGTCGGGTTGTCGAACCACAGGGAACAGAAGTACTAGTAATAGCCCCTCTTTTGTTATCTAGCCTAATGAATGTAGTGTTTGATGATCTAATGGCCAACACTAAGAGTGTCACCACAGGTGCGCAGGAAATAAAAGGAAAAGAGTTCTCAATCAATAAAAGTGAGGTATCCGGACAATGTTCCCCCTAGGATTCGAGTGTTGGATGTAGATTACAAGTGTTTCTAAACGAAAACAATGAGTCGTGGGTATCCAAAGGTATAACGGCCCCTGCCTCCAGGTCACCGATAACTAGTCCCCTACGAGGTCCCGGCGGAGAATTCTCTCGACGCCTCACACCACATATGACTGCTTAAAACTTTAGGGATCCCAAAGATATAACTAATTCCTAAAAGTAGATCTAACCCTGCCTCCAGGTGAAAGATCCCTAACCCCCTACGAGGTCCCGGCGGAGAATTCTCTCGACGCCTCACACCACATATGGTTGCTTGACACTTAGGGAATATGGAGATAGGAAATATCTGTCGGAAGGGAAAGGGGACACTCCGCTATCTCACGGCTCACCCTCTCGACCCTCTTCACTCTTGGTAATTCTAAACCTAGCGGTGATCTCTCTCTTCACTAGATTGAATAAAACATGCAAGGCAATTAATAATGAAATCAAAAGCACAAACAAGCATTAAGAACTCAAGAGTAAAACTCAAACTGATAAATTCGAATAGAAACACAATGTAAATCTAATGAAAATAAGAATCCTAGGGTTTACATGTCCGAATACCCTATAGGGGTTTAGCTCTCCATGGAGCGAGTCACAAAACAAATAATAAATTCAAAATAAAGTTCCAAAGACATAAAGAATAACCCCCTTAAATCCGTGATGATAGTCTTGATGGGTAGTTTCCACGTTTGGATTGAATCCACTCCGAAGCTAGGTCGCCGATGGCTTCCTGGATGCTATGACGGAGGAGGAATCGATCCAAGTTGGTGAGGAAAGCTTCCCAAAGCCGCAAAGAACTCCTTCCAAGCCCTAGCCGCCTTGTCTCTCGAAAGTGGCCGAAAAGATCCCTAAAATTTATCACAAGGCGGCTTTTATAATTTGAATTCGGGGCTTTACGCGGGCATCCACACGGGCATCCACACGCCCGTGTGAAGTACTCTGCTACAGTAAATTGCTACAGTACTTTTGCTACAGTACTTTGCTTTGAAATCCTTGGAGTCCACACGGTCGGGCACACGCTCGTGTGGTAGGGTGTGTGGCTTTATATGCTTTGAAATCCTCAAAAACCTTCTTCTGCTTTGTACGGAAGCTGGGACATGGGCGTACTACTGCCTTTGTGCCCTTTCGGTTTGTGTAATGACTTGTACTCCTCCGAAAGTTGGCAACACCCCCATGCATATGAACACAGCTTCTAATTGTGGTCTTGAAACGTGTCATCACACCCTATATTCGCTTCTTCCTGTATGTCATGTCTCCAAAGCCCTGTTTGCACAAAAGAACACAAAACACACCTTGTTAATGCTAAAACCTGATAAAAGCGATGCTCAATGCATGTAAACTGATATTATAAAATATATATAATCAAGCACTTATCACCTGACAACTCTAGTTCAGTGCCGAAAGGACCTTAGTTTCTTTATTTTGAGTAAAAAAAAAAGGATTATTTTTACTTGTTTACGGGGTGGAAAGAGCTACCACCTATGTTGTATGCAGCTACTCTCATAAGTCGGATACTAGCTATGCCCTAATGAGAGAAAGAGCTATCTAATAGGCCGTGTGAAAGCTAACACTCCCAGGTGGAAAGAGCTACCACCTCAAAGCGCGAAAGCCACCCAGGAGGCATCTTGGGAAACCGCTACCTTCGAGGTTATGTGCAGCTACTACATATTCTTTGTCCTTAAATAAGTCCTTTTCAATAAGAACATTTAAGAGTAAACTTAGGGTTGGCATGAGTAAGCATACACACACACACGCAGTCAGATTCTATTTTCTTTGTGCTTTGAGTTTTTTCTAGAGCATGGGTTTTTACCTTTCTATGTTGCAAATTGTTCCTTTGTTTAAGAATGATCTCCTTACATACCTTTTGGTGAACTTAAGGGTAAGCACTTCTAACACTCTACTTGTGGATTTTATTGTATAAATTTTGCTTGAGGACAAGCAAAAGCTTAAGTGTGGGGGAGTTTGATAAGTGCTTGCATGTATATATTATTTAAGATGTTTTCCATGCATGAGCATCATATTTTTCAGGTTATATCTCTCATTTCGTGTGTTTTTGTGTTCTTTCATGCAATTAGGGTTGTGAAGTTGGTTTATGCGAAGAAAAGCAAAAATAGGTCATGATGGTGCCAAGTGGAGTCCTTTTGTGCAAATACAAAGTTTAAGATGCAAATCGGGTCAAACAAGAAAGTATGTGCCAACTTCTAAAGGTTTCAAGACAATTTTTGTAGAAGGACACGAAGGCAGTCATGCTCGCTCGTTCTGATTTGATCGAAGATTTCAAAAGCTATCCAAGGGTTTTTTGACATCAAGATATGCCTCATGACCTACCACACGATCGTGTGTCCGTCCGTGTGGCCTCAAAAAGCAAAAACGAGCGAAATCGGGGACCCACAAGTGAAATTCTACTAAGCTGGAATTCCACAGGGCCGTGTGGCTCATCCATACGCCCGTGTGGATCGTCGAGATGATGTTTTAAATAGCCGTTCTTAAGCGTTTTAAGGGGAATTTTTTTCTATGTTTGGGAGAGAGTTTGGCTAGGGTTTGAGAAGGTTTTTGCTACGTTTTGGGGGTGTTTCTTCACCGATTTCAACACCGATTCCTTCCAAGGAGAGCTATTGGGGGAGCCTTCGACGACTTCGATTCGGCGAGGTGTGCCCTAGGCTTGGAGGAAGGATTCATGGAGAAGAAGGAGCAGCCTTCATAGACCATCAGCACAGATCTTAAGGGGGTTTTATCTATGGTTTATTTGCATTTGTTTTCAATTATTTCGATGAACTTGTATTGCTCCATGGAGAGCTAAACCCCTAGTGGGTACTTGGACAAGTAAACTCTAGAATTCCTTTGTTTCAATGACTCTATTTCTTTTATTTTAAATTGAGATTTATTTGAGTTTCAATCTTGTGTGCTTAATTGTTTCTCCCTTAGAGTGACACTAGGGTTGTGTGCTTTTGACGAGTGACCATCACCATTAGGATTTGATTAACCAAGATTGAAGAGGGTCGAGAGGGTGAGTTGAGAGGTAGCGCCACGTCCCCTTTCCCCTCCGGTGTGGTTTACCCTACCTTCTTATTCCAAGCATTATTTTCGACCTCAAAGAGAGTTAGGCGTTGAGAGAGGCCTTTCCGCCAGGACTTATTTGTGATTAGGGATCTTTCGCCTGGACCAAAGGGATTGATTTATAGTTGGGAATAGGGTTTATGACTTGGAATCCCTAGAGCTTAGCGCAGTCTTACGTGGTGTGAGGCGTCGAGAGTTTTCTCTCCGAAGGGACCTCGTAGGGGACTAGTCAGGGTTGACCTTAGGTTTGGGACCTTGTGTCTTTGGATTCCATGACTCTTCAAATCTCGTTTAAGTAAAGGTAATTAGAGTTTTTCACTTGAAACAAGGAACCTAGAGGGAGCAATTCCCGAGTACCCCATTCTTATCTTGATACTTTCAGTACCTCTAGTCATTGCTTTTAATCTTTATTTTCTGTTTATTCACTTTTAATTCAATCTCTTCACACATTGAGTTTTTATTGACTAATTGGCAAAGTGTATTTGTTTCTGACGTCTACTCCCTGTGGATTCGACTACCCACCCTTTGGGTATTTATTACTTCGACACCAGTGCACTTGCGGAACACACACGCAAGGGTGTGCCACCCCACTTGAGGGTTTGCTTATCCCCAAGCAAATAAACATGAAGAACAAGAGGAATTGATAAGTGGCTAAATACAGAACCTCCGGCTCAAATATAAGTGGCTACATTCATTCGGCAAGATGATGCTATGTGTGTGCAACCTTATTCACCTGGGTTCTTGTAACCTAGATAGGGAGAAAAATGACACCCCGAGGACCACTTCTTGAAGCACATCACACCACTTATAGCGGTAACGAACCTTGAAATGGTAGGGAACCCCCTAATGAATTCACACGGCACTTCTGTCTCTCGTCTATACACAATTGGTTTTTTTTTGTTGACTAACATGAACTGTAATCTTCATTTTGGAAGGGTAAATATGCCGATCAGACACCAAAAACCCAACTTATTTAGAAGATTACAAGTTCACATGAACATGCCCGTGCTTTTGTAGCTTTTGGCTTAGGAAACACTCTTTTTCGGAGCTCGAAACCTAAGTTAATTTTCTATTCAAGTAGAGGAGTGGTACGCCCCTTGCGTATCCGCAAGTGCACGGGTCGTACAAGTAGTAAAGTGTACCCGTAGGGTCGGGTAGTCGAATCCAAAGGGACTGGTGTAGCTTCTAATACTAACAGGTTGCTTAATATCTAATCAACCAAAGAAAGATGGATTGTGACTCTAGGTTGAAATTAAGGAGATTGAGGGAGAGAATTGAACAAAGGGGAATGTAAGGATTGACTTGATGGAGGAGATGGGGCCCCGGGGTTGGACTTCTGACGTTCACTAACTCGTTCTTTCTCAGTATTTATCAGAGATGTCTTCAGTTCTAAACCTAGTTATGCTAAAATGGTGTTGCTTCCAGCGCTACCGAGCTCTAAGTTGAAATCTTAATGCTTGCAACTATCAATCATGATTCACAAACCTAGATAAAAAAACCTAACTTCCAAGCATTCAAGCACTAAACGACACACAAGATAACCAATAACTCAGATTTATTGTAAGGAACAAGACACTCATAAATGTTGCAAGTAAAGATAAAGAGTTCAAGCTACAACGTCATACAAACAACCCCGGGGCTCCCTTAAGAGTTTATCCCCTCATGACAATAAACAACAAGTACAATGCCAAAGAAATTGAAATACAAGAAGTTGAAAACTCCCTAATTTCTTGCATCCTTGTGGTTGTCCGAGGATCTACAATGTTGTATAATCTCCTCCCGATCGGCCTACCATAGGCGTGACATTCCCTTGATGACGAGGAGAATGAACCCCCAAAGCTCTCTCCTCTTTCCTTCCTTCGTTCGCCCACCAAAAGTCCCACAAAACCCTAAGTTTTTAGGGTTTTAATGTTTTCCCGATGTGAGCACAGGCGTGTTGAAGCCGTGCTTCAAGCCGTGCAGATTACGGCCAAATAAAACTCTTGAAACTCAAATTCCCGTAGTCTGCATGGGGTACAGCACGGGCGTTGATAAACGTCTAAATATACGTATTTTATACGTAATTGTGGAAATTATTTTATTATCTTTTTAATGAGCTGATGCCCTTTTTCGGTCTAAATCTCTTTATCTTTGTATTTTAGGCCTGTCAGAAGCCCTGGGGACTCGACGACGAGATGGGGAACGAATTCAACATCAAAACAGCGTTTTCGAGACGGAATACTGTAGCACAGTAATGTAGCAGTTACTGTAGCTCATGACGGGTTTCTCGGCAGAAAAGTAAAAATCCCGAGGGGTCAGCATACCGGCTGTATGCTGACCCGTTTACCCATCGGGATTTGGGTGTTTAAAAGGGGCATTAGGGCATCTTGAAAGGGGACTTTTGGCCACCATTCTCCACCATCATCTTCTAGGGTTTCAAGCCAAGTGGAGAGGGCAGATCGGAGGTGGAAATCAAGGGGAGAAGAGGTTTTGCTATCAAGGAGAAGATCTAGGAGCTTGTCGGCGCGGATCCGACAAGTTCTCATCACCACCTTCTAGTCTTCATCTTGAGGGAGTTTGCTTTGAGTTTTATCTTGTATTCTTTGTATTTCTTGCTTTCTCCTTTGTTGATGATGAACTAGACTCCCAAGGTCGCCGGGCATCCGGTGAACCTTGGGATGAACTTGCTTTGTATGGATGCTTAGATTTACATTCATGGTATTTGGTTTGTTTTGTGGTTCATGCTTGGTGTACTTTGATGTATTGGTATGCATGAGAGCTCTGTGTATCGATTTCTAGGTTTTAGTAGGTTGCGTGACCATCGCCCTACTTTTAGACTCCCAAGCTTGGAAGGGATACATGTACAAATACGCCGTGACCATCGGGTATTTTTTACCCCTCCGGTATTAGGGTTGTGCCTACTTTGTGCTTCAACCCTAATTTGAGAATCTCGTGCCTTTAATGCAATCGTAAGAGGATTTGGGCCGAATGAATTCCGTATCAATACTCGTACTGGATTAGGGGCCAACTGCAGTGATCATCGGGTTGGCCTACCTGAGGATTCTCCCGGCCAAGAGCCACCAGTGCCTGTGTAATTCTAGCATCCTGCTAGCTTTAGTAATCCCGAGGGGATCCTAGCCTGGGACCTCGCGCTTTCATTATTATTTGCTTCCTTGAATATGCTCATGTGGTGTGCCTGAGTCCATGTGTTTATAGTTATCTTTGTTAGTTTTCTTATCTTGTTTTAATTAACCTTCTTTGGTAGACTAGACAGTGTCGTCTAGGGGGAAGTAATAGCAGCTCTTGGGACCCCTGGGAATACGACCCTCTCACGCGTGCGTGAGAGGTATTAGTTGACGACCCGTGCGCTTGCGGACAATCGACCAAGTTTTTGGCGCCGTTGCCGGGGAACTCCAAGAATGCTAGGAAAACCTCTAGCTCACTGCTCTAGTCATTTATCTTTCTTTTTGTGAATATTTGTTTTTGTTTGTGTCTTTTACCATTTTGTTCATATCTGTTTATTTTCCTTCTTTCTTGTTTCCTTTGTTAGCTTATTATTATTTTTTAGTCTTATTGTTTATACAGGGCCATGGATTTTCAAGAAAATATGTTGGCCGCCAAAATCTATGCACTTGAAGAACAAAATAACCAGTTTTCCACAAAACTCTCTGATCTTGAGAAGAAGATGGAATGTCTCTTTGCCATGAAAGCAAGCCAAGGCATTACATAACAACCAAGACCTCAACAACCCGAAATTCCCCAATTTCAGCCGCAACATCGGCAAGAGAGGAAATACACTACTGAAGATGTTCTAGCAAGGTTTATGCTCGCTACAGATGCAAGGTTTGCAATAATGGACAGAAGACTTGATGAATTTGGTACAATACTAAGGAATGTCCAAGCTTCAATCAAAGCACTTGAGAACCAAGTTGAGAAACTTGTTAGGGCAAATTCCGAGCCTTCTCTGGGTGGCCCAATGAGCAATATTGAAAATAACCCAAGCGAAAACCGGGTGGATATCAATCTCATGAGTGGGGAACAATTGGAAGATGGGATAAAGCAAAACAATGATGAGGTCATCATGGCTATAGACATATGTGAGGAAGTAGAGGAGGCCCCATCTACCACGTTTCAAGAAACTACTTGCCTCGATATCGATCATTCAATCAACAAATCGATAACCTTCAAGTGCAGAGAAAAAAATTTGGGAATTGTATTTGAAGAATTGGGGAGGAAACCAATGTCATCCTTGAACCCACCTATGCCGGGCTTGAACAATTCCCAACCAAAACTTTTTCCATGGCGGCCCAAGCAAATTTTATGTCCCACTTTTGATCATTCAATAAAGGTTGAGAAAAGAAATGTGAAAAGGGTGTTAAAGCGTCCAATTAATCCAATTATGCGAAGCTTGACAAGTTCTCAACCCAACTTATTCCCTTGGAAACCCAAACAACACTTATGGGTAATTCAAAGTGATCTGACAATGGCCGAGGAGCAAGATGTGGGTAGGAGGTTGACGCCATTCGAGGACCCACCGTTGCCAAGATTGAATAATGCTCGGCCCAAGCTTTTCCCATGGAGGCCAAAAGGTAACTCAAGCATGACCTCCAAACTTGCATCATCCCGGAAGGTAAATATCATATTTTTTGGTAGCTCTTATGCCACCTCTAGCCGGGAGGAACACACCATTTTCAAGCCTCCCTAGGTAAGAAAGAGGTACGTCGAGCTAATGACGTTAAACAAGCGCTTCTTGGGAGGCAACCCAAGCTTCCTTTCATTTCCCGTTTTCATTTTCTTATTCGTGTTGTCTTCTTTTACTTATGTTTTTAGTAGTGGTTCGTGTGTAGTTGTGCTTTTCGTCGTTTTTCTTGATTCTTTTGCCTTTTTGTTAACTTGTTTGTCATGTGGTTTTTGAAGAATTCTTGTTCTAGATGCATGCATGTTGATGTTTTGAGTGTTTAAATGATGTTTCCGGCCATATTTTTCAAGGTTTCATCGATGGTTGATGTGTCGAAAGTGTGGAGAATGAATCGGTGCAAACTGAAAGTCTTGCCACCATCCTTACGGCCGTAAGGATGGCCGGCAAGAATTTTCCCGAGCTTCTTGCCGACCATCCTTGTGGCCGCAAGGATGGTCGGCAAGACCACCCAATAGAGAGGTTTAAAGGTGTATTTTGGGGCTTCAAACTATTCACTCTTCTTCCCCATTCCTCTAACCGGTTCCCCCTCATTTCTCCACCATTTTTCATGATCCTTTTTGCCCTAGTTTGCTCTCCTCCTCCTCTTTTCCATCTTGGTGACAAAAATTTGGAGTTTGAGCAAGCTTTTGGCCGGATCTAGCACTTGGATTCACTCATCTTACTCTAGGGCAAGGGTTTGATCTCTCACTCAAAACCTTGAATTTTTCTTGTTTTTGTGGATGAAATTTCATGGAGTTTTGTTGTTTGTTGTTTTTGTGGGTTTTGGGAGCAATTTTAAAGCTTTGTAAAAATGTTTATGCTCCATTTACAAGAGAAGCTCTTGCAAAATCTTTTGGGAATACTGTAGCAATTCTTGAATTCTTTCACATTCCCATCATGTTGAACCATTGCTTCTCTTATATGTGACTTAATCTTGAATCATATTTGTAAACCCTTAGCCATGCTTGCATTATTGAGATTTGGACACCATGATAATGATGAACAAAGAATTTGCTTTGATTTTATTTTGCTTGTTTGTTGTGTTGTGTTAGTTGTTTGTTTTGTTTGATTTTGTTTGTGTTTTTTTCTTTGCGTGTGTGTTAGATGCCTTTATAAACGTCCAAATATACGTATTTTATACGTAATTGTGGAAATTATTTTACTATCTTTTTAATGAGCTGATGCCCTTTTTTCGGTATAAATATCTTTATCTTTGTATTTCAGGACTATCAGAAGCCCTGGGGACTCGACGACGAGATGGGGAACGAATTCAACATCAAAACAGCGTTTTCTAGACGGGGATACTGTAGCACAGTACTGTAGCAGTTACTGTAGCTCATGACGGGTTGCTCGGCAGAAAAGTAAAAATCCCGAGGGGTCAGCATACCGGCTGTATGCTGACCCGTTTACCCATCGGGATTTGGGTGTTTAAAAGGGGCATTAGGGCATCTTGAAAGGGGGCTTTTGGCCACCATTCTCCACCATCATCTTCTAGGGTTTCAAGGCAAGTGGAGAGGGCAGATCTGAGGTGGAAATCAAGGGGAGAAGAGGTTTTGCTATCAAGGAGAAGATCTAGAAGCTTGCCGGCGCGGATCCGACGAGTTCTCATCACCACCTTCTAGTCTTCATCTTAGGGGAGTTTGCTTTGAGTTTTATCTTGTATTTTTTGTATTTCTTGCTTTCTCCTTTGTTGATGATGAACTAGACTCGCAAGGTCGCCGGGCATCCGGTGAACCTTGGGATGAACTTGCTTTGTATGGATGCTTAGATTTACATTCATGGTATTTGGGTTGTTTTGTGGTTCATGCTTGGTGTACTTTGATGTATTGGTATGCATGAGAACTCTGTGTATCGATTTCTAGGTTTTAGTAGGTTGCGTGACCATCGCCCTACTTTTAGACTCCCAAGCTTGGAAGGGATACATGTACAAATACGCCGTGACCATCGGGTATTTTGTACCCCTCCGGTATTAGGGTTGTGCCTAGTTTGTGCTTCAACCCTAATTTGAGAATCTCGTGCCTTTAATGCAATCGTAAGAGGATTTGGGCGGAAGGAATTCCCTTATCAATACTCGTACCGGATTAGGGGCCAACTGCCGTGACCATCGGGTTGGCCTACCTTAGGATTCTCCTGGCGAAGAACCACCAGTGCCTGTGTAGTTCTAACATCCTACTAGCTTTAGTAATCCCGAGGGGATTCTAGCTCGGGACCTCGCACTTTCATTGCTAATTGCCTCCTTGATATGCTTATTTGGTGTGCCTTAGTCCAACCTGTTTATAGTTATCTTTGTTAGTTTTCTTATCTTGTTCTAATTCTCTATCTTAGTTAGACTAGACAGTGCCGTCTAGGGGGAAGTAATAGCAGCTTTTGGGACCCCAGGGAATACGACCCTCTCACCCGTGCGTGAGAGGTATTACTTGACGACCCGTGCGCTTGCGGACAATCACCAGCATGCCTTGATATGATGTTCCTTTCTATCTTGTAGGATGGAAGTGGGGCATTAAGCACGCCTTCTCTCTCGCTCATCTACTCGCATCATTGGTGGCTACCCCGATCTATATGTATTTTATACTTTACCCTCATCATTATTGAGTCTTTTGGCTTTAATTCTCCCAATTCAGTGCTATTTGAGGTATTCATGGTTTTCCATGCAGATATCGAAGTCCTGGAGCAAGAAGAAGTGATTTGGAATGATTTTAGAAGCTAAAGGACTTGAAAAAACCTCATCAAGGTCAACAGGGCCTAAGCACGCCCGTGCTATACCCCGTGCAGATTGCAGGAGAATTTAGCCAAAGTCAGCACAGTTTGAGTTCGCTGAGCACGGTCCTGCAAACCCTCAACACGCCCTCAGCACGGCCGTGCTGTACCCCGTGCAGATTACGGGAATTTGAGATTCAAGAGTTTTATTTGGCCGTAATCTGCAAGGCTTCAACACACCCGTGCTCACATCGGGAAAACATTAAAACCCTGAAAACTTAGGTTTTTGGGGGATTTTTGGTGGGCGAACGAAGGGAGGAAAGAGGAGAGAAACTCTTAAGGGAGTTTTCAACTTCTTGTATTTCAATTTCTTTGGCATTGTACTTGTTGTTTATTGTCATGAGGGGCTAAACTCTTAAGGGAGCCCCGGGGTTGTTTGTATGACGTTGTAGCTTGAACTCTTTATCTTTACTTGCAGCATTTATGAGTGTCTTGTTCCTTACAATAAATCTGAGTTATTGGTTATCTTGTGTGTTGTTTAGTGCTCGAATGCTTGGAAGTTAGGTTTTCTTATCTAGGTTTGTGAATCATGATTGATAGTTGCAAGCAGTAAGATTTCAACTTAGAGCTCGGTAGCGCTGGAAGCAACACCCTTTTAGCATAACTAGGTTTAGAACTGAAGACATCTTTGATAAATACTGAGATAGAACGAGTTAGTGAATGTCAGAAGTCCAACCCCGGGGCGCCATCTCCTACATCGAGTCAATCCTTACATTCCCCTTTGTGCAATTCTCTCCCTCAATCTCCTTAATTTCAACCTAGAGTCACAATCCATCTTTCTTTGGTTGATTAGATATTAAGCAACTCGTTAGTATTAGAAGCTACAGCAGTCCCTGTGGATTCGACTACCCGACCCTAGGGTTACACTTTACTACTTGTACGACCCATGCACTTGCGGATACGCAAGGGGCGTACCAAGTTTTTGGCGCCGTTGCTGGGGACTGGCAACTTCTAAGAATTCGGACAGTCTTAGTACTCTAGTCGTTTGCTTTTGTTATCAGTTTCATTTATTTTATTCTTTGGTTTTGCTCGTATTCTTTTATTTGTTTTCGTTTTCAATTGTGTTTTTTTAAACTGTTTTCGTTTTTCTTTTGCTTCAAGCCTAAAGGATCTTATCTCATCTTCTCTTTTTATTCTCTTGCGCAGGCGCGGTGTATAAGCCGAAGGAAATTTTCCGCAACTAATAAAATTATTTAAGTACCTGATCGACACAGAATGTCAACACCCGCAAGCGCACGGGGTCATCAAGTAATAAACCACTCGTCCACGCACGAGTGGGTCGTATTCCCAAGGGGCCCGAGGAGCTACCTTACTCACTTTTCACTTGTTGTTTAACTCACCGATTCCATTTTTAAGAGAATAGCTAAGAAAGAAAACAAATAGCAACAAGAGAAATTTTCTTAATAAATACGATTGAATCAAAACTCGGGAGATGCTCAGGGATGGAAAACGGTCACGGATGAGGATCCCCAAGGGGGCTACTCAAGTGAGTAGGATATTTGAGAAATTAAGTATGTGGCTAGTTGGACCGAGAAAACCTAAGCTTAGGTCAACCCGTTGGTCACGGCAATTGACCCCTAACCCGGTACAAGAGTTGAATAAAGAATTTCTTCCACTCAACCTCTCACACGGTTGCAAGGCGAATAATGGTTTTCTCAAGTTAGGGTGGAAACACTAATTAGTTTTCAACCCTAGAAATGGAGGGGTACAAATACCCAATGATCACGGCGTATTTATACAATAATCCCTTCCAAGTTTGGTAGAGTCTAGCACTAAGGCAATGGTCATGCTACAAAGTGCTACCAAGTATTTGATACAACAATTAAGCACATGTACCAAAACAATTAAGAATACCAAACAAGGATCACAACAAGCCAATCATACAATGAATAACTCAAATAATCCAAAACATCACAAGGTTTGCCCCCAAGGTTCACCTACATCCGGTGACCTTGGGGTTTAGTTGTTCATGTCCAATAAATCCACCACACAAACCATGCAAATAACCAAAATAAACATGAGGAACACGCCCTCAAATGGTGAAGGCCGAATGCCGCTCAAATCTCCGGAGAAAACCTTCCGAAGACGCCACTCGAAGGGGTGGCTTCCCGTTGTCTTCAACCTCCAAACAATGAAGCCTTTGAAGTAGATCCTCCAAGATCTTGCTCTCCTCTCCTTAGAAAAAACGAATTTCCTCTCCTTTTGCCCTCCAAAATAGTGTAGAAATGATGCCCAAACCCTAGCCTTCTTTTCCCCCAAAAGCTCTCTCCAAGAAGATGCAAAAGTTTTCTTCAAAATGCCCTAGGTCGGCCTTTAAACCCCAAATCCCGATGGGTAAACGGGTTAGTATATTGCCGGTATGCTGACACCTCGGGATTTCTACTTTTCTGCCAAGAAGTCCGCGATGAGCTACAGTACCGTGCTACAGTGTCCCGTCTCGAAAACGCTGTTTTGATGTCGAAATCGCTCCCCATCTCGTCGTCGAGTCCCCAAGGCTTCTGGCTGGCCTAAAATACAAAAATAAAGCAATTTAGATCTAAAAGGGCATAGATTCAACAAAAAGATATGAAAATAATACACAACAAATACATGTAAAATACGTACTTTTAGACGTTTATCAAACATCCCCACACCTAAGCGTTTGCTTGTCCCCAAGCAAACAAACATGAAGAACAAGGGAAAGAAGATAAACGGCTAAAAACACGACCTCAGGCTCAAAAGTAAAGAACTCCACAAGCACAATTGGACAGAAATCAAGAAGTGAGCTGCTCAAAACTAATAGCTCTGGTTCATCCACAGTGCCCTATGTGTGTGTGTGCTGACTCTCACCTTGACCTCCACACCCCGGATTACCCCAGGATGACCATTCACCCCACACAAAATGAAGATGGCATTAGAGTGCTAAAGATTTCCTCAATGCCCAGTTAAAGTCCTTTGGTTCCTAAATACAACTCCAACTCTTAAGTGACCATAAAACAGGCTCTAGGGATCAAAATGGAAACTTCATTTATTTCACTCACAAAAATATACAAATTCTCTTTTTTCTGGGTCTGCCTAACATAGACTGCACATTAATCTTTCAGATGGATGCACATGCTGGCCAGGCACAAGAGTCACCCTCTTAAACAATTACAATCTACATATACGCATTCATGCTTAAAAGCAGAGGAATACTGACATAGACCCCAATTTTTTTTTTTTTTTTTTTTTTTTTTCGATCCCTGATAAACTACCTGCTAAAAACTTCACTTAGGTTGGAGAAAACAATAAAGGAACTTAAAAGCTTTTAAAAGTGCATTGAAGAAAGAATTTAACAAATTAATGCCAAAGTCACTAAGATGGGTTGGATAGAGTGTACAAGGTGAGAGTGATCGTGAGTATGTATACAGGTGCACTGAAGATGAAACAGAGCTACATTAAAGTACAAGTACTGTACAGCTCACTACTATCATCCTACCAAGCTAGGAAGTCCTTTGACAAAACAATCATAGCCATCATAGGTAACAAGCATGCATAAATACAAAAATACTCTAAGTAAATAACCATCCCCACACCTAAAGTTGTACATTGTCCTCAATGTACCTAAGTCAGCAGAATAATGTGGGGGATGTGAATGATAACCAAAAAATGGGGGTGAAGAAACTTCCCTGATTCCTTGATGTGGTTCTCAGTTGTTCCACTTGGATCAGGAGTATTTCACCTAAGGAGGGTGGCACAAGTAAAGCTCCCAAAATTAATAATCCTGAAAAGAACAAGGAGCTTATCATCATTCAAAGTTTTTCAGGAGGAAAAATAAATAAAGTAAAGAAAAGAGAGCTCCAACAAAAATAACACGAGAGTTTAGTAGGGAGTGAACCCTAGCTAACTCAAAAGTACAAGTTTTAACAACTAACAACAAAGCACAAAAGAAAAAAAAATAAACAGAGTCTTGTCATGGGTCTAAAGTGGTGATGCGGCGCAAGTAGTGGCAGCAGAGGTCGATGAGGATGAGCTGCGAACAATAGTCAGGAGCTCGGACAGGTCGCGCTCAATCCGCTGCTGTGCTGTGAGGATCTCCCTCTGTCCTCGCTCAAGGCTCTGAATCTGCTGCTGAACCTCTGTGCGAAATGACTCAAACCTGGCTGTCAATGATGGTGAACTCTCCCCAGTATCCTGGTCAGGCTCTGACTCAGTCTCAGTGTCATGTGAAGTGCCTGGGTCCTGTGAATGTGATCCTTGCCGCTGGGCCAGGCGATAACTGCTTCCCCGCTTCTCAACAATCCCAATGGAGACGAGTGTTTGCATCCCTAAGGAGGCAATAGATCCTATCACTGTCATGCCTCTGGTGAGCTCAATAAATCCCATGCCCCGGATGAGTCGAGTGATGTAGGGTCCGGCAAAGATAGCGCCCAAACGAACAAACTTGCCCTGATGGGAAAGGGTCTCTGCTATTAGGTGTCCCATATGGATAGGCTGACGCTCAATGATGCTGTAAAGCATAGTCAGATCGTGGTGCGTCACTACCCCAGTAGAGTCAACTCTGCCCCCACTACTTCTAGTCAGAAGAGCATGGATAATTCGGTGAGCAGGGTTTGTGAGTTGGGATGCCTTCCGTGTTCTAGAATTAGCAGAGATGGAATGCCAATAAGCTGTGTTCGCTTTCAGCTGTGGGACTTCATCAATGGACTGCTTGAATGCGGATGATCGTAGTTGAACCTCTGTATACAGTCCCAAATACATACCAATATTGTCCTCTGAAACACGGTGTTTCTTTCCAAAAGCCCGAAAAGTGACATGGTTCGATTGGTGGGTGAAAGGATATGCTTTGACCATCTCGATGGAGCTAAGGACTTCCAAGGTAAGCTCCTTGAATGTGGCTTCTTCAATAGAAAACAACCTATCCCAACTGCCATGGGAAATAAGCTCCAATACCGTGCCGTCTACTCCCAAAGTACTCAAAGCTTCCCAATCAATTTTTCTCACCGTGCCGAACCCTTTTCGTGACAAGAGCGCGTAGCGCGTCTTGTGTTCTTCCTTGGAAAATTGAGGTTCATGGACGGGAGGCGAAGGTTCTCGCCTAGGTCTCTTGGAAGCTAGTTTCTTTATTGGCATCCTATAAAAATAAGATAGACATTAACCAACTAAATTACAAGCAAAATAAGCACCAAAAAATGAGGAAATCCAAGAAAATGTGCATTGCTACAGTAATTCCGGAAAACGTTTTCAAGAATTTTGCTTGTAGGAGTAGCCAAAACAAATTTTACAAACTATGAAAAATGCCTTGATAAATCTTAAACATCCACCCAACAACAATATTCCAACAATTTCCAACAAATTTCAGCCATAAAAGTAAGGAAAAATCAAAGTTTTTGAGTGAGTGTCATACTTGTGCCCTAGGGTAAAATGAGTAGATCCAAATGGTAAATCCGGCCAAAAGCTTGCTCAAACTCCAAATTTTTGTCACCAAAATGGAAAAGAGGAAGATGAGAGCAAACTAGAGCAAAAAAAATGAGTAAAAACGGTGGAGAAATGAGGGAGAAAAGGTTGGAAGAATGGGGAAGAGAATGAATAGTGTGAAATCCCCAAAACCCCTTTTAAAACCTAAGTATCGGGTGGTCTTGCCGCTCATCCTTACGGCCGTAAGGATGGTCGGCAAGACCCAATTTTTGCACCGGTTCTTTCTCCACACTTCGTACGCGTCAACCCTCGATGAAACCTTGAAAAATATGGCCGGAAACAACATTTAAACACTCAAAACATCAACATGAATGCATCTAGAGCAAGAATTCTTCAAAAACCTCATGACAAACAAGTTAACAAAAAGGCGAAAGAAACAAGAAAAACGACGAAAAGCAAAACAACACAAGAACTACTACTAAAAACATAAGCAAAACAAGACAACACGAATAATAAAAAGAAATACGGGAAATGAAATGAACTTGGGTTGCCTCACAAGGAGCGCTTCTTTAACGTCATTAGCTTGACTTGCATTACCTCAAAATTTTCATGGTGGGACAAATGGAGGGAAGTTACCTCCAACCTTTGGAACCGGGTTGCCACTCGGAAGATAATGTTTCAAACGATAGCCATTGACTTTAAAAGTACCTTTTGTTGGATGGTGAACCTCAACGGCCCCGTGAGGAAACACTTGTGAGACTGAAAATGGCCCATACCATCTTGATTTTAGTTTTCCCGGAAAAAGTTTCAATCGAGAGTTGAAAAGTAGCACTTGGTCTCCGACTTGAAAATGTTTAGCTTGTTTAATGTGCCGGTCATGGTATTCCTTTGTCTTCTCTGTATACCGTATTGAACTCTCATATGCCACCGACCGCCATTCATCTAATTCATTTAACTGGAATTTTCTCTTGTGGCCTATTAGACGGGGATCAAAATTCAATTGCTTTATTTCCCAATAAGCTTTGTGCTCCAATTCGACGGGCAAGTGACAAGCCTTCCCATATACCAACCTATACGGAGTTGATCCAATAGGGGTCTTAAATGCTGTTCTGTATGCCCAGAGTGCATCATCAAGTTGATCCGCCCAATCCTTCCTGTGATGACTCACCGTTTTCTCCAAGATTCTTTTCAATTCCCTATTAGATACCTCGACTTGACCACTCGTTTGGGGATGGTAAGCAGTTGAGATTCTATGTGATACCCCATATCGTTTTAAAACTTTTCAAATTGTGAATTGCAAAAATGAGTGCCCCGGTCACTGATGATCGCCCTTGGAGTGCCGAATCTACCGAACAATTTTTTTAAGAATTTTACTACCACTCTTGCATCACAGGTTGGGAATGCTTGCTCTTCTACCCACTTGGAGACGTAATCTACAGCCACGAGAATAAACTTATTGCCATGAGAACTAGGAAATGGTCCCATGAAGTCGATCCCCCAAACATCAAAAATTTCACAAGCTTGATTCCAAGTTTGCGGCATCTCGTCCCTTTTTGATATGTTACCTACGCGTTGACACCTATCACAGTGCTGCACAAGCATCTGAGCGTCATGGAATATCGTGGGCCAATAAAATCCGGCATCAAGTACCTTCCTCGCTGTCCTGTTTCCACTGTAGTGCCCCCCTGCTGGACCCGAGTGGCAATGCAACAGGATGTCGTGTCCTTCTCTTGTTGAGACACATCTCCTGACAATTTGATCAGAACAAGTCTTGAACAGGTATGGATCCTCCCAAGTATAATGCTTCAGGTCAGCAAAGAACTTCTTTCTTTGTTGATAGGTGAGCCACTTTGGGAAAACCCCTGCTGCCAAGTAATTTGCGATATCAGCAAACCATGGTGTCTCATCCTCTTCCACTACTTGAATGCTGCATAACTGCTCCACAGGGAATGTGTCATTTATCCCCTCTCTCTTCAACTCCTCATCATGAGGCCCTTCAAGGCGTGATAAATGATCAGCGGCCAAGTTTTCTGCCCCCTTTTTATCCCTTATCTCTAGATCAAACTCTTGTAGTAGAAGCACCCAACGGATCAATCGAGGCTTGGCATCTGATTTATTCAGTAGGTATTTGACTGCAGAGTGATCAGTATAAACAATTACCTTAGATAGCACCAAATATGATCGAAATTTATCAAAAGCAAAGACCACCGCTAGCAATTCTTTCTCCGTGGTAGTGTAGTTCTCCTGTGCGTCATTCAAAGTCTTGCTTGCGTAATAAATAGGATGAAAGTGTTTATCCCGTCTTTGTCCTAATACTGCACCCACTGCATAGTCACTTGCATCACACATTACCTCGAAAGGTAAATTCCAGTCCGGAGAAGCCACTATTGGTGCTTCAACTAGTTTCTTTTTCAAGCAGAGGAAGGCATTCATGCAATCTTCATTAAACTCAAAACGAGCATCTTTCTCCAAGAGCTTTGTCAGTGGTCGGGCGATTGCAGAAAAATCTTTGATGAATCTTCTATAAAACCCTGCATGTCCCAGAAAACTTCTGATTGCCTTCACTGAACTTGGAGGGGGTAGTTTTTCGATGGTGGAGACTTTCGCTCTGTGTACTTCAATTCCCCTCTTTGAAATCTTATGCCCGAGTACTATGCCCTCCTTGACCATAAAGTGGCATTTCTCCCAACTGAGGACTAAATTAGTCTCCTCACACCTTTTTAGGACCCGTTCAAGATTTTTAAGGCATAACTCGAATGAATCCCCCAAGACCGAAAAATCATCCATAAACACCTCCATGATATCTTCTACCATATCTTCAAATATTGCTAACATACATCTTTGGAATGTAGCCGGTGCATTACAAAGTCCAAAAGGTATACGACGATACGCAAATGTCCCGTAAGGGCATGTGAAAGTAGTCTTCTCCTGATCTTCTGGTGCAATAGGGATCTGAACGTATCCAGGAAGACCGTCCAAGAAACAGTAGTAAGAATGTCCCGCGAGTCTGTCAAGCATCTGATCAATGAAAGGTAAAGGGAAATGATCCTTTCTTGTAGCATCATTGAGTTTCCTATAATCGATACAGACTCTCCAACCTGTGACTGTTCTTGTGGGAACAAGCTCATTTTTTTCATTAGTGATGACTGTCATTCCTCCTTTCTTTGGCACCACTTGCACTGGGCTCACCCAGGCACTATCAGAGATAGGGTATATAATGCCCGCATCAAGCAACTTTATGACTTCATTCTTCACAACCTCCTTCATGTTGGGATTGAGTCTTCGTTGGGGGATTGCTGAGGGTTTGTGATTATCCTCCATAAGTATTTTGTGCGTACAAAAAGATGGGCTGATTCCTCGAATGTCAGAAATCTTCCACGCAATTGCCTTTTTGTGCCTCCTCAGCGTGTTCAAGAGTTGGTCCTTCTGTTCCCTTGTTAAATCTGAAGCAATGACAACAGGGAGTGTAGATTTTTCCCCCAGGAAAGCGTATTCTAGATGATCAGGGAGGGGTTTCAATTCTAGCTCTGGAGGTTCTTCAATTGATGACTTTATCCTTCCATAATTTCTAAGGTCACGTTCCTCAATCTCCTCCATTTCTTCTGAGTCACCATCACTGTTCAAGCTGCATTCCTTCGCTTGAAATTCGGTCTCACTTGTATTCACATCATCCCCCTGGATGTAGTTCACCTCTTCTACTTTTTCAAGGGTTGACTGAATTACCTCCTCTTGATCAAAACAGGTTAACTCGGGAGGACTCTTCAGACCAGTGTCTAGTTCCTCATGAGTATAGTTGGCCCGACTATTGGATGAGAGAATTTCTATTGCCAACTTTCCCCAATTTGATTCCAAATATTTACTGAAGATTGACTGAGCTCCTTGATTCTGTACAGATTGCATACGTGTATCCTGCCACAAATCTTCCTTCCGAAGATTATTGCTAAAATCCATGCTGTCACTCTGAAAAGGAGACACAAAGTTAGCTAACAAAAAAAAAAATACAAAGGAGCAACAATAGAATACAAAGCTGGAATAATTACAAAATCTTAACAACCAAAAACAAGAAAACACAAAAACAAAATAAAACACACAACAGAAGAAAGAAAAACAAAAGAAAAAGAAAAGGCTAAATCAACAAGCTTGAAGCTTTCCAAATATCCCTCGGTGAAGTCTCCCGCAACGGCGCCAAAAACTTGATCGACACAGAATGTCAACACCCGCAAGCGCACGGGGTCGTCAAGTAATAAACCACTCGTGCACGCACGAGTGGGTCGTATTCCCAAGGGGCCCGAGGAGCTACCTTACTCACTTTTCACTTGTTGTTTAACTCACCGATTCCATTTTTAAGAGAATAGCTAAGAAAGAAAACAAATAGCAACAAGAGAAATTTTCTTAATAAATACGATTGAATCAAAACTCGGGAGATGCTCAGGGATGGAAAACGGTCACGGATGAGGATCCCCAAGGGGGCTACTCAAGTGAGTAGGATATTTGAGAAATTAAGTATGTGGCTAGTTGGACCGAGAAAACCTAAGCTTAGGTCAACCCGATGGTCATGGCAATTGACCCCTAACCCGGTACAAGAGTTGAATAAAGAATTTCTTCCACTCAACCTCTCACACGGTTGCAAGGCGAATAATGGTTTTCTCAAGTTAGGGTGGAAACACTAATTAGTTTTCAACCCTAGAAATGGAGGGGTACAAATACCCAATGATCACGGCGTATTTATACAATAATCCCTTCCAAGTTTGGTAGAGTCTAGCACTAAGGCAATGGTCATGCTACAAAGTGCTACCAAGCATTTGATACAACAATTAAGCACACGTACCAAAACAATTAAGAATACCAAACAAGGATCACAACAAGCCAATCATACAATGACTAACTCAAATAATCCAAAACATCACAAGTTTTGCCCCCAAGGTTCACCTACATCCGGTGACCTTGGGGTTTAGTTGTTCATGTCCAATAAATCCACCACACAAACCATGCAAATAACCAAAATAAACATGAGGAACACTCCCTCAAATGGTGAAGGCCGAATGCCGCTCGAATCCCCGGAGAAAACCTTCCGAAGACGCCACTCGAAGGGGTGGCTTCCCGTTGTCTTCAACCTCCAAAACAATGAAGCCTTTGAAGTAGATCCTCCAAGATCTTGCTCTCTTCTCCTTAGAAAACCCGAATTTCCTCTCCTTTTGCCCTCCAAAATAGTGTAGAAATGATGCCCAAACCCTAGCCTTCTTTTCCCCCAAAAGCTCTCTCCAAGAAGATGCAAAAGTTTTCTTCAAAATGCCCTAGGTCGGCCTTTAAACCCCAAATCCCGATGGGTAAACGGGTCAGTATACTGCCGGTATGCTGACCCCTCGGGATTTCTACTTTTCTGCCAAGAAGTCCGCGATGAGCTACAGTAACTGCTACAGTACCGTGCTACAGTGTCCCGTCTCGAAAACGCTGTTTTGATGTCGAAATCGCTCCCCATCTCGTCGTCGAGTCCCCAAGGCTTCTGGCTGGCCTAAAATACAAAAATAAAGCAATTTAGATCTAAAAGGGCATAGATTCAACAAAAAGATATGAAAATAATACACAAAAAATACATGTAAAATACGTACTTTTAGACGTTTATCAGTACCTAAGTCGTGTTCTTTTCTAGAGAGGAAGTATCATTCATAAGATGGAAGATCTTTGGAATGCATTGAGAGGACAGGAAAATCTCTATTTCAAAACAGAAGTAAGAGATCTTGATGCTGGCAATCAGCTAGTAGAACTACTCTCTCGTGCATCGAACAGAGACTATCATAATGTCTCTCTGGAAGAAGCAGTAAGGGCTTACAGCGAGAAATCTCAGGAGTGGTCGAGGAGTCAAATTATTGATGAGGTGACATTGCCTGATAACCAGATGGAGCTGAAGAATAGCGAGGAGGTCATGTCAGTAAATTGGTGCAGTGAACCGGTGGGAGAGTGTAATGGTCTACAAATGTTGGAAGATGAATTTACAGAGGAAAAGTCTTCCCAGGATAGTTTAGACCGCTTGAATTGGGAGGATCAATTATTGTGCACGATGGGTTAAAACTCTGACAAGCAAATAAGCCTCCCAACCGCGGGATTCGAAGATGCAAAGACCGAGCTAAAGAAATTACCTCATCATTTGGAATATGCTTTCTTAGGGGGAGATAAACAGTGCCCGGTGATAATTTCAGCAACTCTTGATGATGAACAAAAGGGAAAACTATTAAAAGTACTTACCGCACACAAAAAGGCTATAGCTTGGTCAATTTCAGACATCAAGGGAATCAGTCCAGCTTTTTGCACACATAAAATCCTTATGGAGGATGAAATTAAGCCGAGGGTGTAACCACAGTGGCGATTGAATCCCAATATGCAGGAGGTGGTCAAGACAGAGGTCAAGAAACTATTAGATGCCGGAGTTATTTACCCTATCTCGGATAGCCCGTGTGTGAGTCCAATACAAGTAGTACCGAAAAAAGGAGGTATGGAGGTGGTCCAGAATGACAAGAAGGAAGTGATACCTGTTCGCACAGTTACTGGATGGCGGGTCTCCATCGATTACCGTAAGTTGAATGATGCCACCTGAAAAGATCATTTCCCCCTTCCATTTATCGATCAAATGCTTGAGAGAATTGCTGGGCACATGTATTACTGTTTCCTGGATGGGATGTCAGGGTACTTACAGATCCCAATTTCACCTGAAGCTCAAGAGAAGACCACTTTCACCTGCCCTTATGGTACTTTCGCGTACCGCCGCATGCCTTTTGGTTTATGTAACTCTCCTGCACGTTCCAACCCTGTATGATGTCCATTTTTGACAAATTCATCGGGGATTTTATGGAAGTATTCATGGATGATTTTTTGGTTTTCGGTAATTCATTTGATAACTGTCTATCCAATTTGAAGAGAGTTTTAGCTCGATGTGAAGAAACAAACCTGGTACTCAGTTGGGAAAAATGCCATTTCATGGTCCAGGAGGGAATAGTGTTGGGTCATAAGATCTCAAAATCTGGAATCGAAGTAGACAAAGCGAAGATCTCCACAATTGAAGGGTTAACAATCCCGACCACCACAAAAGATATTAGAAGCTTCTTGGGGCCTGTAGGGTTCTACAGGCGTTTTATTCAATATTTTTCAAAAATTTCAGCACCCATGACCAAACTTTTGGAGAAAGATGCTCTTTTCAATTTTGACGCTAATTTCCAAGCTGCTTTTGAATTGCTGAGGCAGAAGTTAGTGGAAGCTCCAATCCTAAAGGCACCTCTTTGTGATCGACCCTTTGAATTGATGTGTGATGCTAGTGATCGAGCTGTAGGAGTGGTACTCGGGCAGCGATACGATAAGCAATTTCACCCAATTTCCTACGCAAGCAAAATGTTGACCTCGGCCGAAGAAAACTATACGACGACGGAGAAGGACCTGTTAGCTATTGTTTACGCTTTTGATAAGTTCCGTCAGTATTTGGTTCTCTCTAAAGTGATAGTGTTCACCGATCATGCGGCACTGCGGTATCTGATGACTAAAACAGATGCCAAACCAAGGTTGATACGGTGGATTTTACTGTTGTAAGAATTTGATGTGGAGATACGGGATAAGAGAGGCATTGAGAATGTAGTAGTAGATCATTTATCTAGATTAGAGCCTTCAAATAATACTTGGGAAAATTCTGAAGTCGTAAATGATTCCTTCCCAGAAGAGCATCTATATCTCGCAGAAACGAAAGAACCTTCGGATGCGTCAGTTCTATAGTTCGCTGACATTGCAAACTATCTAGCAGGCGGACATATTTTATCACAGTGCCATGCGGGGGTGCTTGGAATGCATTTTGGGCAGAACAGGACAGTTGAGAAGGTGTTATCAGCCGGTTTCTTTTGGCCCTCGCTTTTTCGAGATGCCAAGGCTATGATCGAATCTTGTGACGTTTGTCAGTGGAGTGGTAATCTGTCTAAACGAGATGAGATGAAGCAAACACCAATTCAACAATGTGAGGTTTTTGATGTGTGGGGCATTGATTTCATGGGCCCATTTCCTTCCTCAAATGGGTGTCGTTACATACTGGTTGCAGTTGACTACATGTCTAAATGGGTAGAGTCCCAAGTGCTTCCTACTAATGATGCAAGGGTCGTTGTGAAAGTTTTAAAAAAGCTGTTTGCTGGTTTTGGTTGCCCAAGAGCTATTATCAGCGATCGAGGGTCTCATTTCTGTAATGCTCAGTTCGAGAAAATTTTATTGCGACTAGGCATTATTCATCGTATCGCTACAGCATATCATCCTCAAACGAGCGGACAAGGGGAAGTCACCAACCGGGAAATTAAACGAATTTTAGAAAAGACAGTTCAGTTCAGCAGGAAAGAGTGGGCGGACAAGTTAGAAGAAGCTTTATGGGCATACAGAACCGCATATAAAACTCCCACGGTGCATACATTATATCGGTTAGTTTATGGTAAAGCTTGCCATTTGCCAGTCGAACTGGAACATCGAGCCTATGGGCCATGAAAAAGTTGAACTTCGATTTGCAAAAGGTAGGAGACAAGAGGAAATTCCAATTAAATCAGTTAGATGAGTTCAGACAGGTAGCATATGAAAATTCCGTGTACTACAAGGAACAGAATTGGAATTTACACGACAAGCGATTACGGACAGATAAACAGTTTGATGTTGGAGATCAAGTTTTGTTGTTTAACTCCCGTCTGAAGTTGTTTCCTGGGAAATTGAAATCGCGCTGATCAGGTCCATACCAGGTTACGTGTGTCTACCCGTATGGGGCCATCGAAATATCTCATCTCGACCACGACACTTTCAAAGTGAACGGACACCGGTTGAAGCACTACATCAGTCCCACTGTTTTATCCGATATTGAGGGTGTGCAGAGCATCCTGCTAATTCAACACACTTGAATCCCATATCAGTCAAGCTCGGGACGGTAAACAAGCGCTTGTGGGAGGCAACCCATATTTTCCTTTTCTTGCATTTCTTTTGTGTTTGTAATTTTCACTGTTCTATTCAGGTTTTCATTTTGTAAGCACGGGGAGAACACGTCCGTGTTGCTCCCCGTGCACTTTGCAGGTTTTCACTTTGTTTCTTTTTGCAGACCATCAGCACGGGCCTGCTTCACACGAAGCACGACCGTGCTTCTTTCTTTTTGAAGGCTTCCGGACCTCCTTTTAACCCGCACAATTCTTGGTAACCCTAAATTTTGTTTAGACTTTCTTTGCCATCCTCCACTGCCATTCACCCTGCCATTTACAACTCTCATCCACCATGCCCACGAAACGACTAGCATCATGACAGCCATCTCGCCATCCTGAGCTAAAACGGGGATAAATTAGTTGGGAGGATTCAACTGCCTTGAGATTTCAATTGCTGGGAAGGGCATTTACTATGAGTTTGACTGAATTTGCTATCCGGATGGGGTTCTATGACGAACCATTCACTTCATCTCCGGAGTATCAATCTTTGATGTTCTATCTTCCTCCTGGTGAGACTCAGCAGGAACGTTGGCGGAAGGTGAGCTCCGACCATCTTTTGTATCAACCGGCGCGATCTCGAGCCTCCACACTCAAATCTCCTGAATTACGAGTCATCCACACTCTCATGAGTGGGACCATTACGGGTCGGGGTGAGAGCACGGGCGTAATCACCAACTCTGAATTCACTTATTTGGTCAGTATGTGTGATGGCATTCCATTTCATATGGGTTATGTGCTGGCTAAGGCATTTCAGCATCAATCCAAGGATCGCCGCAAGAAAGCCATTTTTGTTGGACCTTACATCACTCACTTGGCATGTCGCATGCATTTGTTGATAGCTAATTACTCGTTCATCGTTAGTGGCAGGGTCCATCCTATAAATGCGCTCACCTTGCGGAGTATGGGCCTTTTTCCATCCTCATCTGCATCAGTTCAGCCAACACCTCCCCCAGAGACATCTCACCCGTCCAACTCGGATTCTGATTCCTCCGATGTTTCGTCTGACGGTGCGTTTTGCCAGTAGATGCTGCGGAGTTTTTAGAAACTCATTGACCAGTCTCCTCGCCGTGCTGCTGGACCCCCTACTTCCAGGAGTGTAGGAGTCGACACCGCCGACCTTCCATCGGACTCTGGCTCCGATTCTGAGAGCGCCGGGTTTTGATGTCCCGTGTCTTTGTTCTTACTTTTCTTTTCTGTTGTTTCTTTGTTTTTATTTTTGTTATCTTTTGTTCTTTTTGAGTCAGTTAGCAAGGGGAGTCCCCTACTAAACTGATCTCTTGTTAGTGTGTTTCTTTTATTTTCCTTTTTGTCTCCCTAATGCTTGCATGATTACCTTAGGAAGTCTGAATATCTCTCTTGCTGGTTGTATCAAAAGGCTCTTGCTAAATGGTGATCATTACACACCCTTGTGTGACATGGACTTATTCTCTGGCACCTCTCCTTTAAATTGGTGAAAATTCCCCAACTCTCTTTCACTTTACTTGAAATATTTTTCTATGCCTTGCATGTTAAATCTTTAAACATTGAGGACAATGTTTCATTCAAGTGTGGAGGATTGTTGTGTACTTGTGTATTAATATGTTTAGATGTTGTGCATGACTTAGGACGATCTATGAAATGTTTTGTTGAGAATTGCTAAGCTAGGAGTTTTTGAGCATACTAGTGTACTCTTGTTGAACTTAAAGTTTTATTTTGCTCTTACTTTGGAAACCTTAATCTGAACACTTAGCCTTTGTTGTTTTGTCACTCTGTTAGAGGAAGGGCTAGTTGCAAGGCGTATGAACAGTTAGTTTCTGACTCCAAACTCAAGGAATAAGAAGGACCATGGGAAGAAATTTGAAAAATTAGAAAAAGAAAAGAATGTTGTGACAAGTCGGATCCCTTTTTGGGATGCCCTGTCAATTTTGTGAGAAAGATGGTAGAAAGAGCTATCACTTTAGAAAAAGCGAAAGCCGCACTTGAGTAGTCGGATCTTAGGCATCACAAATGTCACGCCCCGACCCTCGGGTCCCGGTCCATGGCACTACCGCCACGACAACCCAGGGGAGGTCAACACCTGCCTCAACCCCAGGTCGCCGTAAGGCTAACCTGTTACCTGTACGATATTAACATTACCACAATAATACTCTAAATCTAAGGTATTCAATCACAACCCTGTACAAGATCAACAGACTCGCACATATATGTACATATATCCCTGGAAATCACATCACCAATGATCATGGACACAATCATAGTATTTCACAAACACTGAATGTAGACTCATACAACCTAAGGTCCTGACTGAACCAATCAAGATTATACAAGATCAAATGGAAATACGAAAACATAGGTCCTAGTGGATCCATCTTATGCATAACGGCAATGTTTATGAATCATACACTAGTCAAAGGTAAATGCGAGAATGGATGCCAAGCACTATCACTTCTTACGCCCCGCTGCCGTGCTAACACCTGAAAAGGGGAGAAGAAGAATGGGTGAGTAACTAAGTTACTCAGTGAGGGGTTGAACATGGAGCTATAACTCATACAGGTGTAAAGAATGATATGCCGAAAACATATGTAAATCTTTAACAACCACCACTTACAAATGCTTTAAATACACATTTCAATATAACAAGCTTTCCAACTTTCTCAAAGAAAGGCATCAATAAGACTTTGAAAATCTTTTGTAAAGAGATTCAATACTGAAAATTCAAGTTAAGAATACTCGTCAAAAGATCAAAAGATCAAACCCATCGAAATAAGAATTTATAGTGCAACGCATGCAGAAATCCTTTATCGATAGCATCAACAATAGCCTATGAAAAACCCTCCATCACTAACCATGGCCGTGGTTAGGTCAAGAGCCACCAAGATGCGCGTATCTTGGCGTTGGCCGTTGAGTATCCCATGTGGTGACTCCGGGTACCCAACACAAGCACCTTCGGGTTCACTCCGCGCCTCCCGTAAAGGGCTCATCGGCCGAGAACTCCACGCCACCCCATAGGTCGGTCCGTGGAGACTCGCTTCTGCGAAGACGGGGATCCTCCCCAATGTCACCATCGAAACATTTGGGATATCCTATCCCGCCCGTAGGCTCATCATGAACACATCATATATCTCATCAAGAGATCACAAATAGCTTGCCCGTAGGCTCATCAGAAACGTATCGTTATAAAATCATATATCTCATCAAGAGATCACAAATAGTTTGCCCATAGGCTAATCATAAACGTATCATTTTAAAATCACATATCTCAACAAGAGATCACAAATTCGCATAAAATACAACTCTTAATCGAAGAGTAAATCCTTTTGCGAAAGCATCGACAATAATGTCATTTTCATCAAGAAAATCAACACAAGAGTATTCTTTGAAAACTCATTTCAAATACGATAACATCGTGGAGAATCTCAATTTGGTTTACATAGACCCTTATTCGGTCAAAATAACAAGAACATCGAATTCTCAAATTCACAAATCTTGAAAACATGTAGTTCAAACCATAGGATTATCCAATCCACATCAAATATAAATAATCAAGAATTTAACAAGATCATAAACATCAAGATTTCTAGATCTCAAGGAAATCATCTCATGAGTCTTTTGTAATAGAATCAATAGTTAAGCAATATCATAAACATCAAGGTTTCTAGGCCTCAAGGAAATCATCTCATGAGCCTTTGAGATGAAATCAAGAAATTAAAAGATCATATAGTATCATAATTTCAGTTTTCAAGAAACATTTCAAGAATCCATTGAGATCAAGAATTTCTCATTTCAAGGCATGCATCATTAAACAAGCATGATCATAGCTCTTTAATTAAACAATTCCCACTCACAAACTTGGCGAGATCGAACACTTGGATCACTCGCCCACTTGATCTTTACCCTTGCCTTTAGATCCACCTTCTTGAAGCCATTAACCATCCAAGAAAAAAAAACAAGAATCAATCACAACCTTATCCAATCAATAAGAGAGGAAAGAATGCTCCAAAATTAGATCTCAAGGCTTCTAGGGTTTACTAAGTGCTCTAGATTCAAGAATTAACAATAATAGAATCCTTGAACCCTCAAAATCAAAATGAAATCAAGAACATCCTAATTGGGTTCGGATCTACAAGAATCAAAGGTTTAGAGATCAAGGATCTCCTCCATTCAACACCAAACATGAAATCAAGGCTCCTATACCATTCAAACATTAGATCCATGGCTAAATTCCAACTAAATAATAGATCCATGCTAAATCCACACTAATTCTCCATGGATCTAAAAAGAAATGAATAAAAGAACAAGGAATTGAAGAAGAGAAGAAAACCTACCTCAATTCTTGCTAGAACTAGAGGAGATTCACCACCAATGGAGAAGAGGGGAAGATCAACACCTTTCTCCTTTCTTGGAGCTCAAGAATGGAGATCTAATGGAGGGGGAAATGGGGATTCAAGATGGGGGGAAAAAGAGAGGGAAATGGGGTCTTATATAGGCCCTAAGAGTTTGAAAACGCGTAACTAAAGACTAAAAACGCGGGAGGGCTTGCGGGCTCCCTTGCGGGCGCAAGGGAGGCCGCAAGGCCCTTTCCAGAAGGCCATGCGGCCTCCCATGCGCCCGCATGGGAGCCCGCAAGCCTTCCTGGCCGAGGTCCTTGCGGGCTCCCATGCGGCCGCATGGGAGGCCGCAAGGCCTCTTCTTTGGCTCCTTGCGGGCACACTAAGTGCCCGCAAGGTCCCTTCCTTGCTAAAGCCTTTTAAAACACTTTTCCCCCATCTTTTAACCTCTCAAAAAGACCTTAACTAAGATCCCAACAAAAAAATAAAACTCGACAAAAACTTAGACACACAACTTCTACACAAGAAACAAAGCACAAGAGAAGCGAACAAAGATCGAACTTCCACAACAAATGTCATTTTTGATGACCTACCAAGTGAAATGGCTACCTCTAGGGTGTATGAAGCTACCACCCAGTTTAGGAGTCAGCAGTGAACACAGTGAAAACTAAGAGCTTGTACTAGACCCCCTCAAGAACAGTTTTGACATACTCCAGAAGATGGCCGTAGGCGTGCCCGTAACCTCCTTTGTCTAGGTGTTACGTCCGTAAAAGTGCCGTAACAGTGCCATGAACGCCCATAAAAGTGCCGTAAAAGTGCCGTAACTCTGCTACAGTAACAACCGTAAGGACACCCATAAGCCGGACCGTAAGTCCGTCTGAAAACGCTATCCTACTTCCAAAATGAGCCTAAATCGCCTCGACCTTGTTCCTCTTGGTTTATATGTTTTCTTTCTAGCCTGAATACGGAATAGAATCGAATTAAGCATCAAATTCAATTATGTATTCAATAATTACATGGAAAGTGCTATAAGTAATAATTATCAAATACATTCATTCAAGAAATCCATAAAGAAAACCCCCTTAAGCTTCGTGTTGATGGCCTATGAGGGCTGCTCCTTCTTCTCCACGGATCCTTCCTCCAAGCCTAAGGCACACCTCGCCGAATCGAAGTCGTCGAAGGCTCCCCCAATAGCTCTCCTTGGAAGGAATCGATGTTGAAATCGGTAAAGAAACGCCCCCAAAACGCAGCAAAAACCCTCTCAAACCCTAGCCGAACCTCCCCCCAAAGTTAGGAAAAAGTTTCCCTTAAAACGCTTCAGAACGGCCTTTAAAATGGCAAAGATCGAGGATCCACACGGCCGTGTGGAAATTCCACACTGCCGTGTGGAAATTCAGTCTCTATAAAACTGCATCTATAGGTCCCCGATTTCGCCTGTTTTTTCTTCTGAGGCCACACGAACAGACACACGATCGCGTGGTAGGTCATGAGGCATTTCTTAATGTCGAAAAACCCTTGGAGAGCTTTTGAAATCTTCGATCAAATCAGAACGAGTGAGCATGACTGCCTTCGTGTCCTTCTACAAAAATTGTCTCGAAACCTTTAGAAGTTGGCACATACTCTCTTGTTTGACCCGATTTGCATCTTGAACTTTGTATTTGCACAAAAGAACTCCACTAGGTACCATCATGACCTATTTTTGCTTTTCTTCGCATAAATCTTCTTCACAACCTTAATTGCATGAAAGAACACAAAAACACACGAAATGAGAAATATAACCTGAAAAATGTGATGCTCATGCAGGGAAAAACATCTCAAAAATATGTACATGCAAGCACTTATCAAACTCCCCCACACTTGAGCTTTTGCTTGTCCTCAAGCAAAATTTATACAATGAAAACCACAAGTAGAGTGATATAAGTGCTTAGCCTTAAGTTCACCAAAAAGTATGTAAGGAGAGCATTCTTAAACAAAGGAACAATTTGCAACATAGAAAGATAAAAACTAATGCTCTAGCAAAAACACGAAGCACAAAGAAAAAAGAATCTGACTGCGTGTGTGTGTGTATATTTACTCATGCCAACCCCGAGTTTACTCTTAAAAGTTCTTATTGAAAAGGATTTATTTGAGGACAAAGAATAGGCAGTAGCTGCACACAACCTCGAAGGTAGCCATTTCCCAAGATGCCTCCTGGGCGGCTTTCACGCTTTGAGGTGGTAGCTCTTTCCACCTGGGAGTGTTAGCTTTCACACAGCCTATTAGATAGCTCTTTATCTCATTAGGGCATAGCTAGTATCCGACTTATGAGAATAGCTACATACAACATAGGTGGTAGCTCTTTCCACTCCGAAAACAAGTAAACAAAAAAAGGCATTCTTCCTTTTTTTTTTTTTCAAAATAAAGAAAACTAAGGTCCTTTCGGCACTGAACTAGAGTTATCAGGGTTAACTGAGCAAGAAAGGTGTAAGCAATGCAATCAGACAAAAACAATTTCTAAGTTTTTCGAGTAAACTAGAGCATGAGTACAAACGATGTTTAAAATTCTCCTAAATTCAAGACTGCAATCCTTGTCTTTTAAGGCGAACTATCATTGGCTAGATGAGCATATGAGTGATGAGCATACATACATAGAGAACGTGTGCAACGTGAACTCCCCCCAACACTTAAGATGTACAATGCCCTCATTGTACTCATGCAAACATACAAAAGCAAAATATAAATAAAACATGAGGGAGTGGGGATTAAAAACGACACTCCCCTCGGCTCCGAATGTAGAATTTGAGTGGAGCTGCAAATGGGAGAAGTGAAGCTGCGACGGGTTGTGAAGCTCACACGGCCATGTGGAAAATCCTCATGGCCGTGCCTATGACTATTCCTTAACACAGGACTGACATGACCATCTGCACATCACAAAAGGGGTTCAGTAAAGCTCAACACAAAAGAT
Source organism: Dioscorea dumetorum (assembly GCA_902712375.1). Lineage (NCBI taxonomy): Eukaryota > Viridiplantae > Streptophyta > Magnoliopsida > Dioscoreales > Dioscoreaceae > Dioscorea > Dioscorea dumetorum. The sequence continues at coordinate 8,058,922 of CACTHL010000128.1, read as the reverse complement.
AAACAATGAGAGTTTATAAGCATGATGTACACGCTTAAACTCGAAACAAACAAACTACAACTGAAAGCAGTAAGATAGAGCTCAGAAGGTAAACCCTTTCTGAGTAACAGAGATAAAGCGATAGGAAAATAAACTAGTACAAGAAAAAGAAACAGCTAAAAGAAAGACGCCTCAAGCGTCATCATCTCCTGGTGCTGCTGGTGATGCGAGGGATTCACGTGGTGCTCGGGGTGCGGGAGACATGGTGGAGTCTGATGAGCGCATTTCATATATTTTGGCTATAATTCTCCAAGTACGGTGCTATTTGAGGTATTCGTTGTTCGTCATGCAGATATCAAAGCCCTGAAGTAAGAAGAAGCGTTTTTGGAACAATTTTAGAAGCTAAAGGACTTAGAAGAAACCTCATCAAGCTCAGCACGGCTTGAGCACTGATGAGCGCATTTCATATATATATATTGCATGCTATACCTTCATCATTATTGAATATTTTGGCTATAATTCTCCAAGTACGGTGCTATTTGAGGTATTCATTTTTCGTCATGCAGATATCAAAGTCCTGAAGTAAAAAGAAGTGCTTTTGGAACAATTTTTCGTCATGCAGATATCAAAGTCCTGAAGAAACCTCATCAAGCTCAGCACGGTTTGAGCACGCCCGTGCTGTTTCCCGTGCAAAGTGCAGAAGAATTCAACTGCGATTCAGCACAGCCTGAGTCCGCTGAGCACAGGTGTGAAAACCTCAGCACGGTCGAAGCACACCCGTGCTGCTTCCCTTGAAAATTACAGGAGAATGCAGCCATAGATCAGCACAGCCAGAGTTCGCTGAGCACGGTCGTGCAAAGCCTCAGCACGGCCTAAGCACGCCCGTGCTGTTCCCCGTGCAGATTACAGGTTTGTGAGTTTTCTGAAGATTTATTTGGCCGTAATCTGCACGACTTGAAGCACGGCTTTAGCACGCCCGTGCTCACATCGGGAAAACATTAAAACCCTAAAAACTTAGGTTTTTGGGGGACTTTTGGAGGGCGATCTTTGGGAGAGAGAAAGGGAGAGCTTTGAGGGTTCATCCTCAGCTTCATCAAGGGAATGCCAAGCGTATGGTAGGCCGATTGGAGGGAGATTACACGACATCGTAGAACCTTCGACAACCTCAAGGATGCAAGAAATTAGGGAGTTTTCAATTCCTTGTCTTGTAGTTTCTTTGGCATTGTGTTTGTTGGTTGTTATCATAAGGGGATAAACTCTTAAGGGAGCCCGGGGGTGGTTGTATGACGTTGTAGCTCGAACTCGTTGTCTTTGCTTGCAGTTTTTATGATTGTCTTGTTCATTTCATTAAATCAAGGTTATTGACTATCTGGTATGTTGTTTAGTGCTTGATGCTTGGTAGTTAGGTTCTCCTATCTAGGTTTGTGAATCTTTATTGATTGTCGCAAGCAGAGGGAGTTCAACTTAGGGCTCGGCAGTGCTGGAAACCACATGCTTATAGCATAACTAGGTTTAGAACTGAAGCCATCCCTGATAATTACTGAGAAAGACTGAGTTAGTGAACGTCAGAAAACCAACCCCGGGCCCCATCTCCTCCATCGAGTCAAACCTAAATTTTCCCTTGGTGAACTTTCCATTCCCTTAACTTCCTCGAAGTTAGTCCAAAATCAATTCCTTCATCTTCGGTTTGGTTAGATATTAAGTAGGACGTTAGTATTAGAAGCTATACAAGTCCCTGTGGAATCGACTACCCGACTCTTTGGGTACATTATACTACTTGTACGACCCGTGCACTTGCGGATACGCAAGGGGCGTACCAAGCACGCCCGTGCTGTTTCCCGTGCAAAGTGCAGAAGAATTCAACCCCGATTCAGCACAGCCTGAGTCCGCTGAGCACGGGTGTGAAAACCTCAGCACCGTCGAAGCACGCCCGTGCTGCTTCCCGTGAAAATTACAGGAGAATGCAGCCATAGATCAGCACAGCCAGAGTTCGCTGAGCACGGTTGTTCAAAGCCTCAGCACGGCCTAAGCACGCCCGTGCTGTTCCCCGTGCAGATTACAGGTTTGTGAGTTTTCTGAAGAGTTATTTGGCCGTAATCTGCACGGCTTCAGCACGCCCGTGCTCACATCGAGAAGACTTTAAAACCCTAGAAACTCAGTTTCTAAAGGGGACTTTTGGTGGGCGATCTTTGGAAGAAAGAAAGGGAGAGCTTTGGGGGTTCTTCCTCCACTTCATCAAGGGAATGCCAAGCGTATGGTAGGCCGATCAGAAGGAGATTACACGACATTGTAGATCCTTCGACAACCTCAAGGATGCAAGAAATTAGGGAGTTTTCAATTCATTGTCTTGTAATTTCTTTGGCATTGTGTTTGTTGGTTGTTATCATGAGGGGCTAAACTCTTAAGGGAGCCCCGGGGGTATTTGTATGACGTTGTAGCTCGAACTCATTGTCTTTACTTGCAGTTTTTATGATTGCCTTGTTCCTTTCAATAAATCAAGGTTATTGGCTATCTTGTATGTTGTTTAGTGCTTGATGCTTGGTAGTTAGGTTCTCCTATCTAGGTTTGTGAATCTCTATTGATTGTTACAAGCAGAGGGAGTTCAACTTAGGGCTCGGCAGTGCTAGAAACCACATGCTTATAGCATAACTAGGTTTAGAACTGAAGACATCCGTGATAATTACTGAGAAAGACTGAGTTAGTGAACGTCCGAAACCCAACCCCGGGGCCCCATCTCCTCCATCGAGTCAAACCTAAATCTTCCCTTGGCAAACTTTCCATTCCCTTAACTTCCTCAAAGTTAGTCCAAAGTCAATTCCTTCATCTTCGGTTTGGTTAGATATTGAGTAGGACGTTAGTATTAGAAGCTATACCAGTCCCTGTAGATTCGACTACCCGACCTTTTGGGTACATTATACGACTTGTACGACACGTGCACTTGCGGTTACGCAAGGGGCGTACCAGGTTTTTGGCGCCGTTTATTTTGCTTTTAAGAATTCGGACAGTCTTAGTACTCTAACCGTTTATTTTGCTTTTAATTCCTTTTCTTTTGTTGTTATTTTATTTTATTTGTATTCTTTGTTTTTGTTCTTTTGTTCTTCTTTGTTTTTCTTAAGCTGTTTATTATTCTTTTCTCTTTCTGCCTTAAGCTTAAAAAAAAAATTCTTATCTCATCTGTGTCTTTTGGTGTTTGTTCAGGAGCAGTGTACCTCAGTCGTTTTATCTTTCTAGAGAGGGAGTACCATCCATAAGATGGAAGATCTTTTGAATGCATTAAGGAGACAGGGCAATACCCATTTTGAAGCAGAAGTAGGAGATCTTGACGCTGGCAGACAGCTAATAGAACTACTTTCTCGACCATCAAACGAAAATTACCATAATGTCTCTCTGGAAGAAGCTGTGCAGGCCTTCAGCAAGAAATCCTAGGAATGGTCAAGAAATCAAATTGTCGCAGAAGAAGCAATGCCTAATAACCAAACGGAGCTGAACTATACAGAGGAGGTCATGTCAGTAAACTGGTGCTGTGAATCAATAGAAAAACATACTGGGCGGAAATTGTTGGGAGAAGAATGTACAGATAAAAAAGACTACTCAGGACAGTGTGGACCGCCTGAATTGTGAGGATCAATTATTGCACATAGTGGGCTCCGAATCTGGTAAGGAGCCAAGCTTTCCAATGGCAGAAATCGAATGTGCAAAGATCGAGCTAAAGAAACTACCTGACCATTTAGAATATGCTTTCTTAGGAGGAGATCAACAGTACCCAGTAATAATTTTTGCGACCCTTGATGATGAACAAAAGGGAGAATTATTACAAGTACTTACCACACACAAGAAAGCTATAGCCTGGTCAATTTCAGATATCAAGGGCATCAGTCCAGCTTTCTGCACACATAAAATCCTTATGGAAGATGAAATTAAGTCGAGAGTGCAACCACAACGGCGATTGAATCCTAATATGCAGGAGGTGGTCAAGACAGAGATCAAGAAACTTTTAGATGCTGGGGTCATTTACCCTATTTCGGATAGCCCGTGGGTGAGTCCAGTGCAAGTAGTGCCAAAAAAGGGAGGTATGACGGTGATCCAGAATGACAAGAAAGAAATGATTTCTGCTCGCACAGTCACTGGATGGCGGGTATGCATCGATTACCGGAAATTGAATGATGCTACTAGAAAAGATCACTTCCCTCTCCCATTTATTGATCAAATGTTGGAGAGACTTGCAGGACACATGTATTACTGCTTTCTAGACGGGATGTCAGGATACTTACAGATCCAAATTGCACCTGAAGATCAAGAGAATACTGCTTTCACCTGTCCCTATGGCACCTTTGCATATCGTCGTATGCCTTTTGGTTTATGCAACGCTCCTGCCACATTCCAGCGCATTATGATGTCCATTTTTTGACGAGTTTATCGAGGATTTTATGGAGGTATTCATGGATGATTTTTCAGTTTTTGGCAATTCATTTGATAATTGTTTGTCTAATTTGAAGAAAGTATTAGCCCGATGTGAAGCAACAAACCTGGTACTCAGTTGGGAAAAATGTCATTTTATGGTCCAGGAAGGAATAGTGTTGGGTCACAAGATTTCACGATCCGGAATAGAAGTAGATAAGACGAAGATCTCCACAATTGAAGGACTAGCAATTCCGACCACTACGAAGGATATCAGAATTGTTTTGGGACATATAGGGTTCTACAGACGTTTTATTCAAGATTTTTCAAAAATTTCAGCACACATAACAAAACTCTTAGAGAAAGATGCTCCTTTCAATTTCGACGCAACATGTCAAGCTGCTTTTGAATTGCTGAGGCAGAAGTTAGTGGAGGCCCCAATTTTAAAAGCACCGCTTTGGGATCGGCCTTTCGAACTAATGTGTGATGCTAGTGATCGAGCTGTGGGAGTGGTACTAGGGCAGCGACACGATAAACAATTTCATCCAATCTCTTACGCAAGCAAAATGTTGACCGCAGCCCAAGAAAATTATACGACAACAGAGAAGGAGCTGCTAGCTATTGTTTACGCTTTCGATAAGTTCCGGCAGTACCTGGTTCTCTCTAAAGTGATAGTTTTCACCGATCATGCAGCATTGAGGTATTTGATGACTAAAGCGGATGCTAAACCAAGGTTGATACCTTGGATCGTACTGTTGCAAGAATTTGACGTGGAGATACGAGATAAGAGAGGCATTGAGAACGTAGTGGCTGATCATTTATCCCGTTTAGAGCACTCCAATAATACTTGGCAAAATTCTGAAATCGTAAATGATTCCTTCCCAGAAGAGCATCTATATCTCACATAAAGGAAAGACCCTTTGGATGTTTCAGTTCCATGGTTCGCAGACATTGCAAATTATCTGGCAGGGGGACTGATCCCAGAAACCTTCTCTTATCAACAACGAAAAAATTTGTTTTCAGATGTCAAGCATTATGTTTAGGATGATCCGTATTTGTATAAGCTCTACGCGGATGAAATGGTAAGAAGATGTGTTTCAAGAAAAGAGGGATGGAATATTTTATCGCAGTGCCACGCGGGGGTGCTCGGAGGATATTTTGGACAAAACAGGATAGTGGAGAAGGTGTTATCAGCCGGTTTCTTTTGGCCTTCGCTTTTCCGGGACGCCAAGACTATGATCGAATCTTGTGATGCCTGTCAGCGGAGTGGAAATCTATCTAAACGGGACGAGATGAAGCAGACCCCAATTCAACAGTGTGAAGTTTTTGATGTGTGGGGCATTGATTTTATGGGCCCATTTCCCTCCTAAAATGGGTGTCGATATATATTGGTTGCAGTAGACTACGTGTCTAAATGGGTAGAGGCTCAAGCGCTTCCTACTAATGATGCTAGGGTTGTTGTGAAATTTTTAAGAAAGCTGTTTGCCCGTTTTGGTTGCCCAAGAGCTATTATCAGTGATAGTGGGTCTCATTTCTGTAATGCCCAATTCGAGAAAATTTTATTGCGACTCGGCGTTACCCATCGGATCGCTACAGCATATCACCCTCAAACGAGTGGACAAGTGGAAGTCACCAACCGGGAAATCAAACGAATCCTAGAAAAAACAGGCCGCATATGAAAATTCTGTGTGCTACAAAGAAAGGGTTCGAAATTTACATGACAAGCGGTTACGGATTGACAAACAGTTTGAGGTTGGAGATCAAGTGTTGTTGTTTAACTCCCGACTGAAATTGTTCCCTGGAAAATTGAAATCGCGTTGGTCGGGCCCATATCAGGTTACGAGCGTCTACCTGTATGGGGCCATCGAAATATCTCATCCTGACCATGGCACTTTCAAGGTGAACGGGCATCGGTTGAAGCACTACATTAGTCCCACTGTTTTATCAGATATCGAGGGTATGCAGAGCATCCTGCTTATTTCACCTACTTGAATTCCAGACCAGTCAAGCTCGGGACTCTAAACAAGCGCTCGTGGGAGGCAACCCACGTTCTTTCCCTTCTTTCTGTTTTTTTTTCTTCTTTTTGCCAGCACGGGGAGAGCACGCCCGTGTTGCTCCCTGTGCATTTTTCCGGTTTTCTTCTTATCTTTTTGCAGAACATCAGCACGAGCGTGCTCCTTTCGAAGCATGGCCGTGCTCCCTTCTTTTTACAGGTTTCCATTTTCTCTTTTAAGCCGAACGACCCCTGTTAGCCTAATTTTTGCTAGCCGTTCTCGGCTGTCCTTGGTGGCTCTTTCTCCGGCCGTCCTCCACTCTCTTCCATCATGCCTACGAAACGTGTAGCACCACGACGGCCATCTTGCCATTCTCGCTCCACCTCTAACCCTAGCTTTCCTCCTTTTTCCTCAGCTGTTCAAAGACAACGATTTCAGAGGCTTCTTCAACAACCATTCGGGGATTTTCGCATTCTTGAATGGCAGGCCCTTCGGGAAGCACATCTAGCCGACGAAATTGACCGGTTACACCACGTGGGATCATGGTACAAGGTTTTCTCCATTACAGAACCTGCATATCGGGAATTAACGGCCGAGTTTCTCGCTACATTTGAGCTGAAACGTGGTCAAATTAATTGGGAGGATCCCACTGCCTTGCGATTTCAATTGCTGGGGAGGGTTTTTACAATGAGTTTTACAGAGTTTGCTATTCGGATGGGGTTGTACGACGAACCGTTCACTTTATCTTCCGAATATCAATCTTTGACATTCTATCTTCCTCCTGGTGAAACTCAACAGGAATGTTGGAGGCGGGTGAGCTCTGACCATCGGTTATTTCAACCGGCTCGATCTAGAGCCTCAGCGCTCAAATCTTCTGCATTGCGCGTCATTCACATTCTGTTGAGTGGGACCATCACGGGCCGAGGCGAGAGCACGGGTGTCATCACCAACGTTGAATTCATATACTTGGTTAGTATGTGGAATGGCATTCCATTTCATATGGGTTATGTACTTGCTAAGGCACTTCAGCATCAGTCTAAAGATCGCCGCATGAAGGCCATTTTTGTTGGACCTTACATCATACACTTGGCACGTCGCATGCAATTGTTGCCAGTTCACTGCTCGTTCACCGTTAGCGGTCGGGTCCATCCTATAAATTTGCGAGCCTTACGGAGTATGGGTTTGCTTCCATCATCATCTGCATCAGCTCAGCCGACACCACCTACAGAAACACCTAGGCCGTCCAATTCGGATTCCGATTCCTCTAATGTTTCATCCGATCGTGAATTTTCCCAGTGGATGTTGCGGAGTTTTCAGAAAATCATAGATCAGTGTCCTCCTCGTCGTGCCGCTGGACCTTCTACGTCCCGGAGTGTCGGCGTCGACACCACCGACCTGCCATCGGAGTCTGACTCCGATTCTGAGAGCGCAGGGTTTTGATGTTCTATTTTGTTGTTGTTTTGTTTTATTTTGTGTTCTTTGTTTTTACTTCTGTTGTCTTTTGTTTTCTTGAGTCAGTTAGCAAGGGGAGTCCCCTACTAAACTGATCTCTTTTTAGTGTGATCTTTGTCTTTTTGTTTATCTTTGTTCTCTAATGCTTGCATGTGTATCTCAGGATTCATTGATTGTCTTTCTTGATGGTTGTCTCAAACGACTCATCCCTAATCGGCGATCAACACCCGCCCTTGTGTGCCATCGAATTTTTCTTTGGCACCTCTCATTTAACTTGGTGAAAATTCCCAACCCTCACTTTTACTTGCACTTATTTTCTTTGCTTTGCATGATTACAACTTTAAACATTGAGGACAATGTTTCATTCAAGTGTGGGAGAGGGTTGTGTATTTGTCTCCTAGATGTTGTGCATGACTTAGGACGATCTATGAAAATTGTTTTGGTTGAGAATTGCTAAGCTAGGAGTTTTGGGTATACTAGTGCACTTTTGTTGAACTTAAAGTTTTATTTTGCTCTTACTTTGGAAACCCAAATGCTAACACTTAGCCTTCTGTTGTGTTGTTACTCTGTTAGAGGAAGGGCTAGTTATAAGGCTGAAAAATTAGAAGTTGACTCCAAACTCAAAATAAATAAAAGCTAGAATTTCGTGACAAGTCAGATTCCATTTTGGATGCCCTGTCAATTTTTTGTGTGAAAGATGGTAGAAAGAGCTATCACTTTAGAAAAAGCGAAAGCCGCACTTGAGTAGTCGGATTTTAGGCATCCCAAATGTCATTTTTGATGACCTACCAAGTGAAATGGCTGCCTCTAGGGTGTATGAAGCTACTACCCAATTTAGGAGTCAATAGTGAAAATATTGAGAAGAAAGAGCTTGTACTATCCCCCTCAAGAACAGTTTTGACATACTCCAGGAGGCGACACACACACACGGTAGTACGGAGTATGAGTAAAATCTTTCACAAGCCTTCAATTGACTAAGTCACTAGTTCTCAGAAACTCCTTGATAAGTGCTTGCATGTATATAATTCTGGAAATGTTTTCCACGCATGAGCATCACATTTTTCAGGCTTTATCGCTAATTTCATGTGTTTTGGTGTTCTTTCACGCAATTAGGGTTGTGGAGACAGGGTACATGAATAAAGGCAAGATTAGGTCAGAATGGTGCCAAGTGGAGATCTTTTGTGCAATTACGAAGTTCAAGACACAAATCGGGTTCCAACGAGGGGGTATGTGCCAACTTCTAAAGACTTCAAGACAACTCTTGTAGAAGGACACGAAGGCAGTCATGCTTGCTCGTTCCGATTGGTTCAAAGATTTCAAAAGCTCTCAAAGGTTTCCCATCATCAAGAAATGCCACTTGACCTTTCACATGGGCGTGTGTCCGTCCATGTGACCTCAGGAGAAGAAACGGGCGAAATCAAGGATTAGTATGAAGATTTCACAAGGCAGAAAATCCACATGGGCGTGTGGAATTTCCACACGGCCGTGTGGACTATCCACACGCCCGTGTGGATCCTCGAGATGGCCAATTATAAAGCCGTTCTGAAGCGTTATTTGAGGGATCTTCTTCTAACTTTGGGAGGAGGTGACGGCTAGGGTTCAGGAGGTTCTTGCTACACTTTGGGGGCTCTTCTTCACCGGTTTCATCATCATTTCCCTTCCAAGGAGAGCCATTGGGGGAGCTTTCGACGACTCGATTCGACGAGGTGTGCCTTAGGCTTGGAGGAAGGGATTCTTTGAAGAAGAAGGAGAAGTTCCCATAGTCTATCAACACGAAGCTTAAGGGGGTTTTCTTTATGGATTTCTTGCACTTATCTTCATTTATTTTGATGAACTTGTATTGCTCCATGGAGAGCTAAACCCCTAGTGGGTACTTGGACTTGTAAACCCTAGATTTCCTATGTTTCATTGACTTTAATGCTTTTATTCAATTTGAGTTTGAATTTGAGTTTCAATCTTGTATGCTTAATTGTTTCTCCCTTAGAGTGACACTAGGGTTGAGGGCTAATCCAATCATCCTTTTGACGAGTGACCATCACCATTAGGATTAGATTAATCAAGATTGGAGGGGGTTGAGAGGGTGAGTTGAGAGGTAGCGACACGTCCCCTTTCCCCTCCGGTGTGGTTTTCCCTACCTTCTTATTCCAAGTATTACCTTCGATCTCAAAGAGAGTTAGGCATTGAGAGAGGCCTTTCCGCCGGGACTTATTTGTGATTAGGGATCTTTCGCCTGGACTAAAGGGATTGATCTATAGTTGGGAATAGGGTTTACCACTTGGAATCCCTAGAGCATAGCGCAGTCTTACGTGGTGTGAGGCGTCGAGAGTCTTCTCTCCGCCGGGACCTCGTAGGGGACTAGTCAAGGTTGACCTTAGATTTGGGACCTTGTATCTTTGGATTCCACGACTCTTGAAATCTTCATTTAGTAAGAGTACTTGAAGTCTTGCACTTGAAACAAGGATTCTAGGGGGAGCATTGTCCGAGTACCCCATCTTCTTATTGATCTATTTCTACACCCTAACTTTTATTTTCAGCACTCTATTTTTACTTCTTTCCTATTTTATTTTCTTTCAACAACAATTGGTTTATCTTTGATTACTTAACAAAGTGTGATTGTTCTTACGTCTACTCCCTGTGGATTCGACTACCCACCCGTTTGGGTACTTTATTACTTCGACACCCGTGCACTTGCGGAACACACACGCAAGGGTGTGTCACTCCTTAAAGCTTCAGTAACTCTTTTAATTTGTTGAGATCAGAGGTCATGCATCCATGACTTTATTAGGGGAATAAGGTTGCTTGAGGACAAGCAACAATTCAAGTTTGGGGGTATTTGATGAGCGCATTTCATATATATATATTGCATGCTTTACCTCCATCATTATTGAATATTTCACTATAATTCTAAAAGTACTGTGCTATTTGAGGTATTCGTTGTTCGTCATGCAGATATCAAAGTCATGAAGTAAGAAGAAGCGTTTTTGGAACAATTTTAGAAGCTAAAGGACTTAGAAGAAACCTCATCAAGCTCAGCACGGCTTGAGCATGCCCGTGCTGTTTCCCGTGCAAAGTGCAGAAGAATTCAACCACGATGCAGCACAGCCTGAGTCCGCTGAGCACGGGTGTGAAAACCTCAGCACGGTCGAAGCACGCCCGTGCTGCTTCCCGTGAAAATTACAGGAGAATGCAGCCATAGATCAGCACAGCCAGAGTTCGCTGAGCAGGGTCGTGCAAAGCCTAAGCACGGCCTAAGCACGCCCGTGCTATTCCCCGTGCAGATTACAGGTTTGTGAGTCTTCTGAAGAGTTATTTGGCCGTAATCTTCACGGCTTGAAGCACGGCTTCAGCACCTACAATCCGGGGTGGCGAAACCACCCGAACTTTGCATGGAGCAATCAAGGGCAACAAAGGCCCTCTGCACCCCCCGGATTTCAGCAACCCCAACAACCAAACATGGAGGGCCGAGTTTCAGGGCTTGAGAACCGAATGACAGACTTGGAAAAGGCGTTAACCAAGTTCATTCAGTCCTCAGACACGCGCTTTCAAGGCGTGGAGAGTACACTTCGCAATCACACCGCTTCCCTACATAACTTGGAAAATCAGGTGGGGCAGATTGCATAATCGTTATCTGAACGACCACAAGGAAGTCTCCCAGGAAATACAGAGACCAACCCAAGAGAGCAGCTGAAGGCAATCACTCTGAGGAGCGGTCGTGAGGTTGAGGGTAGACTTCCCACTGAAGAGGTTGTTCAAATTCCTGCTAAGGAGACAGACAAGGAAAAGGGTAAGGAAAAGGAGGTAGCACCTGCACCATACAAACCAAGGATTCCTTACCCTTCAAGGCTGAAGAATGATCAAAATGATGAGCAGTACAAGAAGTTTTTGGGCCTTTTCAAGCAGCTGCACATTAATATCCCTTTTGTGGAGGCTTTGTCTCAAATGCCTCGATACGCAAAATTTTTGAAGGACCTCTTAACCAACAAGAGGAAATTGGAAGAGGGTGCAGCAGTGATATTAGATGCATCTTATTCAGCTGTGTTGCAGAAAAATCTACCTAACAAGATGAAAGACCCTGGAAGCTTCATCATCCCATGTAACATTTGGAATTTGGGTGAAGAGAAGGCATTGGCAGATTCAGGAGCCAGTATCAATGTCATGCCTTACTCCTTCTTCAAGAAGCTGGGACTGGGAGAGCCAAGGCCCACTCGGATGACCTTACAACTAGCTGACCGTTCCATTCGTCACCCGAGAGGCATCATTGAAGATATTTTGGTGAAAGTGGATAAGTATATATTTCCTGCAGATTTCGTGGTACTGGATGTAGATGAGAATGTCGACGTGCCGCTGATACTTGGAAGACCCTTTCTGCGTACTTCCAAGGCTCTTATAGACATGGATGGCGGGGAGATGACATTGAGGATAGGAGATGAGAAGCTGACCTACCGCCTTGCTGAGGCCATGAGACATTCTCTCAACTTTGATGATACTTTGTATTTTCTTGACACTACTGATGCTTTGATTGATGATTATGTGCAGGAAATCTTTTGCCCGGATCCGCTAGCTGATTTGTTGGATCGAGAGATGGATGATGATCACAGTTCATCAGTTGACCTGGAAAACAAGGATACATCTACCACGAGTACGGTCAACAAACTAATGAAAAAGCTAAAGAGGGTAAGACATCGCCGCAAGAAGCAAACGAACGAACCTGCGGACGTTCATTCAAGGTCTAAGGATGATATCCCTCCATCTGGTAACAAATTCGATCACTCATCTTCTAAATTCCAGAACTTATGCTCTTCTTGTTTCACATTTCAAAGCAGCGAGGTGTTTTCGACCCATGACCCCCCTTGAGTTTAGAGAGGCAGGTACGTCAAGCTAGTGACGTAAAACAAGTGCTTATTGGGAGGCAACCCAATTTTTAGAACTCTTTGCTTGTGTTGTAGTTAGTTTTATTTCTGCATTTTTTGTTTAGTTTGTAGTGTGTGGATTTATTGCTGGTAGTGCATTTTTATGTGTTCATCGTTTATGGCAAGTTAGGTGGTATTCCTGTGAATTGTGCGAGATTTTAAATTGTAAACGTCTTAGTTTTCAACTTCTGCAGTCGTTCCATGTGTTTTCATTAATTTCTGCAGAGTTTGGACTATTTTTGAGTTGAAGAATGGAAGCACACGGCCATGGGGAAATTCCACATGGCCGTGTGGATGAAATTGTGAAGGAATTTTCTCATCCAGAGAATCCCCACGGCCGTGTGGAAATTCCACACGGCCATGTGGATTTATTTAGTACAAATCTTCACAATACAGAGAATCCCCACGGCCGTGCGGAAATTCCACACGGCTGTGTGGGGTACTTAAACATGAAAAGGGGCCTTTCTCTTTATAACCCCCCCAAGCAACCCTTCACCTTCAAATGCCTCCTCTTCAAAGGTCGCCACGGTTGCTCTTCTCCTTCCATTCTCTCGCCTATTTAAGGGATTTGTGGGCCTTACTCGTTACTACATTGTTAGATTGGACTCATCTTCTCCGGTAAGCTTTCTTCCCCTCTTCTTGCCATGAAACCTTCATTAGTTGTTGTGGATGTTGAATCTTGTGTTTTTGCATGCTATTTTCGTGTTTAATACTTAGATTATTGCTTAAAACACTTGTGCTCAAATGTGTGGATGATTGTATTAAGTTGTGTGGATTCACCATGGCGCTTTGGCCATGGTCGAAGATCCACACGGCCGTGTGGAAATTGGACACGGCCGTGTGGATTATCGGGGTGCCCCTCTGAATTCCAGAGGAGACACACGGCCGAGTGGAAATTCCACACGGCCGTGTGTATTGCCTGTTTCTTTGTTTTTGGTTAACTAGAGGAGACACACGGCCGCGTGGAAATTCCACACGGCCATGTGGAATCCTGGGAACCTATTTTAAGCTCTGAATTAACTTCCTTACCTTTCTTATGCACAGGAATGGCCCCAAGAACGAAGAAACTCGCTCATAAGCGCCCTCGTGAGGCTCGTGAGCTCCGGGAGTCCCGTGATCTCTCGCCCGCACCATTCGAGTTCGCCGTGCCCTAACATCAAGCACGATTTGATCGACTTTCGAAGTTGAAGTTTGGCCAGACGCGCATTCCCGACTTGCAAGCTTTGGAGGCAATAGAACATGCGCGTGCAGCCGAGTTGGCGGATGAAGTCCGTGAGCTTATTGCTGTCGGCGGGTGGGAGCGACTATTGTGCATCAAAGACCCAGCCACTCGCGATCTCACTTTCGAAGTCCTCGCGACATTCGAGTTTGATCGCGCTCACACCGACTACCACCGGCCGGACACAGTTCGATTCCGCATCTTTGGGCAGTACCACAGCATGAGCTTGACAGATTTTGCTGTCGCCCTCGGCCTGTACGATCGAGACTTCATCCACACGGAGGAGTACGCGCAGCTGCCATTCGACTATCCTTTCCGCGTCACTCCAAGCCGGGTTTGCCGGATGCTGTGTGGAGATATACAGTACGAGCCCGGGTTGACCAAGGCGTCTTTGCTCCTCCGCCCCGCCCACAGGTACATTCATGCCATCCTGAGCAGGTCTATTACTGGGCGGGGAGACAGCACCGGCGTATTTGGGCGGCTGGACCTCCTCTATTTATATTCTATGGTCCAGAGCCTGCCCCTGCACCTGGGTTACGTGGTAGCTGATTTTCTGAGGCACCAGGGACAGTACGCGCGGATAGGAGTTCTTTTCTCTGGTCCCTACATCACCCGACTCATCCGAGGAATGGGACTGATTGATGCTGTTCGGGGAGCTGACAAGGTTATTGTTCCCTCCCCACTTGGCCTCGATACCTTGCGTATTATGGGCATGGTGAAGAGGGCCGCCCCCGGAAGGTACGTACTTGCTGTTCCATTCCCAGATGAGTCCGAGGAGTCTGAGGACGAAGACGAAGACTCGGAGGAGACCCGGGCGGGGCCATCATCACAACCCGCACACATGGAGGCGGAGGACACCCCAGCAGACGAGGAGGGGCCACCGGTATCAGCACCTGTATCCCCTCCAGCACAGGATCGCATAGGCAGACTTGAGGCTGCTATGGGGACTCTCCAGACTGATCTCGCCGCCATGCGGGTGACTCAGGCAGCGAACCACACTGAGGTTCTCGCTCGCATGGCTGAGTACCACTCGGAGATGATGACACGCATCACTTCACTCCACCAGTTGATGGCGAGAGGTAGCGATTCCACTCCGCCATCCACACCCCGAGCACCCTACGCCTCCCCAGCATCCCCAGCAGCACCAGCAGATGCCGACGCTTGATGCGTCTTTTGCTCTTCTTTATATTTTCTTGTATTTTCTTTTCTGTTGAGTCTTTGTGTACTCAGAAAGGTTCCACCTTCTGAGAGTTATCCTACTGCTTCTATTTTTCATGTTCTTGTTTCAGTTTGTTTTTGGTTTGTTTATTTTTTTGTAATCTTTTAATCGTAGCTTTTGTTGAAATCCACTGAACCCCTTTTGTGATGTGCAGATAGACTTGTCAACTTGGTTTTGAGAAATGGTCATAGGCACGGCCGTGTGGAATTTCCACACGGCCGTGTGAGCTTCACAACCCTACGCAACTCCACTTCCCACCTTCACACCTCCATTCAACTACCACACTCGGAGATCAGGGGAGTGTTGTTCTTTTTTTTTAATACCCACACCCTCATGTTTTTTTTATTTATTTGCACTCTTATGTTGCATGTTTGTATGAGTACATTGAGGGCAATGTACAGCTTAAGTGTGGGGGGGAGTTCACACTGCACACGTTCTTTATTTTTGATCATCACTTTCATGCTCATCTAGCCAATGACAGTTCACCCTAAGGAACATGAGTGTATTTTCGAATTTAGGAGAAATTTAAACTTCGGTTGTTACCATGCTCTAGTTTACTCGAAAAACTTAGAAATTTTTTGTCTGATTGCATTTTTTGCACTTTACTTGCTCTGTTAACCTTGATAACGCTAGTTCAGTGTGAAAGGACATTAGTTTCATTTTTCTTGAATTAAAAAAAAAAAAAAAATGGTGCTCCTTTGTTCTTGGGGTGGAAAGAGCTACCACCTATTCTGTATGCAGCTACTCTCATAAGTCGGATACTGGCTATGCCCTAATGAGAGAAAGAGCTATCTAATAGGCTGCGTGAAAGCTAACACTCCCTGGTGGAAAGAGCTACCACCTTAATAGGGTGAAAGCCGCCTAGGAGGCATCTTGGGAAATGGCTACCTTTGAGGTTGTGTGCAGCTACCACCGATTTCTTTTTCCTAAATAAGTCCTTGTTTTAATAATGTTCAAGCGTAGACCTGGGGTTGGCATGAGTAAGTGTACACACACTCACACTTTCATATTTTATTTTCTTCGTAATTTGAGTTTTTGCTAGAGTTGTGGTTTTTATCTATCTATGTTTAAATTCTCCCTTTTTGAGAATACTATCGTTGTACACTTTTGGTGAACTTAAGGCCAAGCATTTTCATCACTCAACCTTTAATTCTCATGGTATGAACTTTGCTTGAGGACAAGCAAAAGCTTAAGTGTGGGGGAGTTTGATAAGTGCTTGCATGTATATAATTCTGGAAATGTTTTCCACGCATGAGCATCACATTTTTCAGGCTTTATCGCTAATTTCGTGTGTTTTGGTGTTCTTTCACGCAATTAGGGTTGTGGAGACAGGGTACGTGAATAAAGGCAAGATTAGGTCAGAATGGTGCCAAGTGGAGATCTTTTGTGTAATTACGAAGTTCAAGACACAAATCGGGTTCCAACGAGGGGGTATGTGCCAACTTCTAAAGACTTCAAGACAACTCTTGTTGAAGGACACGAAGGCAGTCATGCTCGCTCATTCCGATTGGTTCAAAGATTTCAAAAGCTCTCAAAGGTTTCCCATCATCAAGAAATGCCACTTGACCTTTCACATGGGCGTGTGTCCGTCCATGTGACCTCAGGAGAAGAAACGGGCGAAATCGAGGATTAGTATGAAGATTTCACAAGGCAGAAAATCCACATGGGCGTGTGGAATTTCCACACGGCCGTGTGGACTATCCACACGCCCGTGTGGATCCTCGAGATGGCCAATTATAAAGCCGTTCTGAAGCGTTATTTGAGGGATCTTCTTCTAACTTTTGGAGGAGGTGACGGCTAGGGTTCAGGAGGTTCTTGCTACACTTTGGGGGCTCTTCTTCACCGGTTTCATCATCATTTCCCTTCCAAGGAGAGCCATTGGGGGAGCCTTCGACGACTCGATTCGACGAGGTGTGCCTTAGGCTTGGAGGAAGGGATTCTTTGAAGAAGAAGGAGAAGTTCCCATAGTCTATCAACACGAAGCTTAAGGGGGTTTTCTTTATGGATTTCTTGCACTTATCTTCATTTATTTTGATGAACTTGTATTGCTCCATGGAGAGCTAAACCCCTAGTGGGTACTTGGACTTGTAAACCCTAGATTTCCTATGTTTCATTGACTTTAATGCTTTTATTCAATTTGAGTTTGAATTTGAGTTTCAATCTTGTATGCTTAATTGTTTCTCCCTTAGAGTGACACTAGGGTTGAGGGCTAATCCAATCATCCTTTTGACGAGTGACCATCACCATTAGGATTAGATTAATCAAGATTGGAGGGGGTTGAGAGGGTGAGTTGAGAGGTAGCGACACGTCCCCTTTCCCCTCCGGTGTGGTTTTCCCTACCTTCTTATTCCAAGTATTACCTTCGATCTCAAAGAGAGTTAGGCGTTGAGAGAGGCCTTTCCGCCGGGACTTATTTGTGATTAGGGATCTTTCGCCTGGACCAAAGGGATTGATCTATAGTTGGGAATAGGGTTTACCACTTGGAATCCCTAGAGCATAGCGCAGTCTTACGTGGTGTGAGGCGTCGAGAGTCTTCTCTCCGCCGGGACCTCGTAGGGGACTAGTCAAGGTTGACCTTAGATTTGGGACCTTGTATCTTTCGATTCCACGACTCTTGAAATCTTCATTTAGTAAGAGTACTTGAAGTCTTGCACTTGAAACAAGGATTCTAGGGGGAGCATTGTCCGAGTACCCCATCTTCTTATTGATCTATTTCTACATCCTAACTTTTATTTTCAGCACTTTATTTTTACTTCTTTCCTATTTTATTTTCTTTCAACAACAATTGGTTTATCTTTGATTACTTAACAAAGTGTGATTGTTCTTACGTCTACTCCCTGTGGATTCGACTACCCACCCGTTTGGGTACTTTATTACTTCGACACCCGTGCACTTGCGGAACACACACGCAAGGGTGTGTCACTCATTAAAGCTTCAGTAACTCTTTTAATTTGTTGAGATCAGAGGTCATGCATCCATGACTTTATTAGGGGAATAAGGTTGCTTGAGGACAAGCAACAATTCAAGTTTGGCGGTATTTGATGAGCGCATTTCATATATATATATTGCATGCTTTACCTCCATCATTATTGAATATTTCCCTATAATTCTAAAAGTACTGTGCTATTTGAGGTATTCGTTGTTCGTCATGCAGATATCAAAGTCATGAAGTAAGAAGAAGCGTTTTTGGAACAATTTTAGAAGCTAAAGGACTTAGAAGAAACCTCATCAAGCTCAGCACGGCTTGAGCACGCCCGTGCTGTTTCCCGTGCAAAGTGCAGAAGAATTCAACCACGATGCAGCACAGCCTGAGTCCGCTGAGCACGGTTGTGAAAACCTCAGCACGGTCGAAGCACGCCCGTGCTGCTTCCCGTGAAAATTACAGGAGAATGCAGCCATAGATCAGCACAGCCAGAGTTCGCTGAGCAGGGTCGTGCAAAGCCTCAGCACGGCCTAAGCACGCCCGTGCTATTCCCCGTGCAGATTACAGGTTTGTGAGTCTTCTGAAGAGTTATTTGGCCGTAATCTTCACGGCTTGAAGCACGGCTTCAGCACGCCCGTGCTCACATCGAGAAGACTTTAAAACCCTAGAAACTCAGTTTCTAAAAGGGACTTTTGGTGGGCGATCTTTGGAAGAAAGAAAGGGAGAGCTTTCGGGGTTCATCCTCCACTTCATCAAGGGAATGCCAAGCGTATGGTAGGCCGATCGGAAGGAGATTACACGACATTGTAGATCCTTCGACAACCTCAAGGATGCAAGAAATTAGGGAGTTTTCAATTTCTTGTCTTGTAATTTCTTTGGTATTGTGTTTGTTGGTTGTTATCATGAGGGGCTAAACTCTTAAGGGAGCCCCGGGGGTGGTTGTATGACGTTGTAGCTCGAACTCATTGTCTTTATTTGCAGTTTTTATGATTGTCTTGTTCCTTTCAATAAATCAAGGTTATTGGCTATCTTGTATGTTGTTTAGTGCTTGATGCTTGGTAGTTAGGTTCTCCTATCTAGGTTTGTGAATCTTTATTGATTGTTGCAAGCAGAGGGATTTCAACTTAGGGCTCGGCAGTGCTAGAAACCACATGCTTATAGCATAACTAGGTTTAGAACTGAAGACATCCGTGATAATTACTGAGAAAGACTGAGTTAGTGAACGTCAGAAACCCAACCCCGGGGCCCCATCTCCTCCATCGAGTCAAACCTAATTCTTCCCTTGGCGAACTTTCCATTCCCTTAACTTCCTTGAAGTTAGTCCAAAGTCAATTCCTTCATCTTCGGTTCGGTTAGATATTGAGTAGGACGTTAGTATTGGAAGCTATACCAGTCCATGTGGATTCGACTACCCGACCTTTTGGGTACATTATACTACTTGTACGACCCGTGCACTTGCGGTTATGCAAGGGGCGTACCAGAGTCGGTGTCTCTCGCCCTCAACTCGTCCGCCAACTCTTCCACTTGTTCATGGTCAATCGCGGCCAACGCTTGCGAGTCAAGGGTCCGTATCTTGCCGAACTTGAGCCTTGAGAGGTGCTCAAGTTCGATTTGATGTTTGGGTACGAGGAACTTCAACTGCTTAGGCGAGGGCTCACAAGGCCCACAAGGACGCTTATGTGCACGTTTTCTTGTCCTTGGAGGCATTTCTGTGCAAAAGAGAGGCAAACGGGTCATTTCGGGGTCAAAAACTAAGTGCCAGGGATCCACATGGCCATGTGGAATTTCCACACGGCCGTGTGGACCCTCTGGATGAGAAAAACTCCCTTTTGTGATCCACACTGTCACGCCCCGACCCTCGGGTCCCGGTCCATGGCACTACCGCCACGACAACCCAGGGGAGGTCAACACCTGCCTCAACCCCAGGTCGCCGTAAGGCTAACCTGTTACTTGTACGATATTAACTTTACCACAATAATACTCTAAATCTAAGGTATTTAATCACAACCCTGTACAAGATCAACAGACTCGCACATATATGTACATATATCCCTGGAAATCACATCACCAATGATCATGGACACAATCATAGTATTTCACAAACACTGAATATAGACTCATACAACCTAAGGTCCTGACTGAACCAATCAAGATTATACAAGATCAAATGGAAATACGAAAACATAGGTCCTAGTGGATCCATCTTATGCATAACGGCAATGTTTATGAATCATACACTAGTCAAAGGTAAATGCGAGAATGGATGCCAAGCACTATCACGTCTTACGCCCTGCTGCTGTGCTAACACCTGAAAAGGGGAGAAGAAAAATGGGTGAGTAACTACGTTACTCAGTGAGGGGTTGAACATGGAGCTATAACTCATACAAGAGTAAGGAATGATATGCCGAAAATATATGTAAATCTTTAACAATCACACCTTACAAAATGCTTTAAATACACATTTCAATATAACAAGCTTTCTAACTTTCTCAAAGAAAGGCATCAATAAGTCTTTGAAAATCTTTTGTAAAGAGATTCAATACTGAAAATTCAAGTTAAGAATACTCGTCAAAAGATCAAAAGATCAAACCCATCGAATTAAGAATTTATAGTGCAACGCATGCAGAAATCCTTTATCGATAGCGTCAACAATAGCCTATGAAAAACCCTCCATCACTAACCATGGCCGTGGTTAGGTCAAGAGCCACCAAGATGCACGTATCTTGGCGTTGGCCGTTGAGTATCCCGTGTGGTGACTCCGGGTACCCAACACAGCACCTTCAGGTTCACTCCGCGCCTCCTGTAAAGGGCTCATCAACC
Source organism: Dioscorea dumetorum (assembly GCA_902712375.1). NCBI lineage: Eukaryota > Viridiplantae > Streptophyta > Magnoliopsida > Dioscoreales > Dioscoreaceae > Dioscorea > Dioscorea dumetorum. The sequence continues at coordinate 8,038,008 of CACTHL010000128.1, read as the reverse complement.
GAGAACTCCACGCCACCCCATTGGTCGGTCCGTGGAGACTCGCTTCTGCAGAAGACGGGGATCCTCCCCAATGTCACCATCGAAACATTTGGGATATCCTATCCCGCCCGTAGGCTCATCATGAACACATCATATATCTCATCAAGAGATCACAAATAGTTTGCCCGTAGGCTCATCATAAACGTATCGTTATAAAATCATATATCTCTTCAAGAGATCACAAATAGTTTGCCCATAGGCTAATCATAAATGTATCATTTTAAAATCACATATCTCAACAAGAGATCACAAATTCGCATAAAATACAACTCTTAATCGAAGAGTAAATCCTTTTGCGAAAGCATCGACAATAATGTCATTTTCATCAAGAATATCAACACAAGAGTATCCTTTGAAAACTCATTTCAAATACGATAACATCGTGGAGAATCTCAATTTGGTTTACATAGACCCTTATTTGGTCAAAATAACAAGAATATCGAATTCTCAAGTTCACAAATCTTGAAAACATGTAGTTCAAACCATAGGATTATCCAATCCTTATCAAATATAAATAATCAAGAATTTAACAAGATCATAAACTATCATGGTTTCTAAGCCTCAAGGAAATCATCTCATGAGCCTTTGTAATAGAATCAATAGTTAAGCAAAATCACAAATATCATGGTTTCTAGATCTCAAGGAAATCATCTCATGAGTCTTTTGTAATATAATCAATAGTTAAGCAAGATCATGAACATCAAGATTTCTAGATCTCAAGGAAATCATCTCATGAGTCTTTTAAGATGAAATCAAGAATTAAAATGATCATATAGTATCATAATTTCAGTTTTCAAGAAACATTTCAAGAATCCATTGAAATCAAGAATTTCTCATTTCAAGGCATGCATCATTAAACAAGCATGATCATAGCTCTTTAATTTAAACAATTCCCACTCACAAACTTGGCGAGATCGAACACTTGGATCACTCGCCCACTTGATCTTTACCCTTGCCTTTAGATCCACCTTCTTGAAGCCATTAACCATCCAAGAAAAACAAGAATCAATCACAACCTTATCCAATCAATAAGAGAGGAAAGAATGCTCCAAAATTAGATCTCAAGGCTTCTAGGGTTTACTAAGTGCTCTAGATTCAAGAATTAACAATAATAGAATCCTTAAACCCTCAAAATCAGAATGAAATCAAGAACATCCTAATTGGGTTCGGATCTACAAGAATCAAAGGTTTAGAGATCAAGGATCTCCTCCATTCAACACCAAACATGAAATCAAGGCTCCTATACCATTCAAACATTAGATCCATGGCTAAATTCCAATTGAATAGTAGATCCATGCTAAATCCACACTAATTCTCCATGGATCTAAAAAGAAATGAATAAAAGAACAAGGAATTGAAGAAGAGAAGAAAACCTACCTCAATTCTTGCTAGAACTAGAGGAGATTCACCACCAATGGAGAAGAGGGGAAGATCAACACCTTTCTCCTTTCTTGGAGCTCAAGAATGGAGATCTAATGGAGGGGGAAATGGGGATTCAAGATGGGGGGAAAAAGAGAGGGAAATGGGGTCTTATATAGGCCCTAAGAGTTTGAAAACGCGTAACTAAAGACCAAAAACGCGGGAGGGCTTGCGGGCTCCCTTGCGGGCGCAAGGGAGGCCGCAAGGCCCTTTCCAGAAGGCCATGCGGCCTCCCTTGCGGGCGCAAGGGAGCCCGCAAGCCTTCCTGGCTTTGGTCCTTGCGGGCTCCCATGCGGCCGCATGGGAGGCCGCAAGGCCTCTTCTTTGGCTCCTTGCGGGCACACTAAGTGCCCGCAAGGTCCCTTCCTTGCTAAAGCCTTTAAAACACTTTTCCCCCATCTTTTAACCTCTCAAAAAGACCTTAACTAAGATCCCAACAAAAATAAAACTCGACAAAAATTTAAACACACAACTTCTACACAAGAAACAAAGCACAAGAGAAGCGAAAAAGATCGAACTTCCACAACCTACCCCCCTTAAAGAAATTTCGGCCTCGAAATTTTTGGCATACCTCAAGATTCAAACAAAAGGGGATACTTGCTCTTCATCACTTCCTCAGGTTCCCAAGTTACCTCTTCTACCACATCATTTCTCCAAAGCACTTTAACCATAGGAAAAATCTTTCGCCGAAGAGTTTTCACTTGAGAATCAAGGATCTCTACCGGTTGCACTTCAAATTTCAAATCTTCTCTTAACTCTACCGGCGGAGCTTCAAGACAATGAGAAGGGTCAGGGATATACTTCTTCAACATGGAAACATGGAACACATTATGAATCTTCTCCAACTCAGGCGGTAATTCTAATCGGTATGCCACCGGTCCAATCCTCTCCAGGATCACAAATGGACCTATAAATCGGGGATTCAACTTTCCCCTTCCTCGAAACCGAATTACCCCTTTCCAAGGAGAGATCTTCAAGAATACTCTATCCCCAACCTGAAACTCCAAAAATCTTCTACGGTTATCGGCATAACTCTTTTTGCCTGTCTTGAGTCATTTTCAATCTACCTCTAATCACTGCTACTTTCTCAACCGTTCGATCAATCAACTCCACACTTTGAAGTTTTCTTTCTCCCACTTCATCCCAACAAAGAGGAGTTCTACACTTTCTTCCATACAAAGCTTCATACGGAGCCATACCAATGCTTGCTTGGAAGCTATTATTATAGGCAAATTCCACTAATGCCAAATGTTGCTCCCAACTCCCTTGGAAATCTATCACACAAGCCCTCAACATGTCCTCGAGGGTCTGAATGGTCCTCTCCGACCGACCATCTGTTTGAGGATGATAAGCGATCTTGAACTTCAAAGTCGTACCCAAGGCCTCCCGAAACCTAGGCCAAAAACGGGAAGTAAATCCGGGGTCTCGATCTGAAACTATCGAAGTTGGCACCCCATGCAACCTTACTATCTCATCAATGTACAACTTTGCCAATTTCTCCAAAGAGTACTTAGTATGCACTTGCTAAGAAGTGTGCCGACTTTGTTAGTCTATCCACTATCACCCACACCGCATCACAACCTCGAGGCGTTCGTGGTAAACCAACCACAAAATCCATAGTCACATGATCCCACTTCCATTCCGGGATAGGAAGAGGTTGTAAGAACCCAGATGGCCTTTGGTGTTCGCCTTAACTTGCCGACACACCAAACACTTAGCTACAAACTCTGCTATCTCCCTCTTCATTCCAGGCCACCAAAAACTCTCCTTAATGGTTCTATACATCTTGGTACTCCCAGGATGAACCGCATAAGCTGAAGAATGAGCTTCCTCCAAAATAGCTTTCCTCGGCTCGAAATCCGATGGAACACAAACACGTCCTCGAAACTCCAAGATCCCATCATCTCTCAATCTAAATTCACTAGTCTCCCCGGCCTGCAACTTCTTCACCTCTTGCACCAACTCTTCACTAACACTCTGAAGCTCCTTAATACGCTCCAACAGCGAAGGTCTCACCACAAAACCGGCCACTAAGGCTCCACTATCCTCGGTCTCTAGTTCCAACTTCAAGCTTTTCATTGCCGACAAAACTTGCAAATAGGACACCCTCAAAACAGCCACCGAACTATACTTCCTACTCAAAGCATCAGCTACCACATTGGCCTTTCCTGGGTGATAATCGATTATCAAATCATAATCTTTTATCAATTCCAACCATCGCCTCTGCCTCAAATTCAAGTCCTTCCGAGTGAAAAGATACTTCAAACTTTTATGGTCTCGTGAAAATCCGACATCTTTCCCCATAAAGATAATGCCTCCAAATCTTCAAAGCAAACACTACCGCAGACCAACTCCAAATCATGAGTAGGATAATTCAGCTCATGTTGTTTCAACTGTCTAGAAGCATAGGCAACTACCTTTCCTTCTTGCATCAATACACAACCTAAACCCCGCCGAGAGGCATCACCGAAAACCACAAACTCTTTCTCATTCTCTCGGCAAAGTAAGCACAGGAGCCGATGTCAATCGATCCTTTAAAATCTGAAAACTCTTCTCACACTCATCATTCCAAGAGAACTTCACTTCCTTACGAGTTAACTTTGACAAAGGTAATGCAATCGCAGAAAAGCCTTCCACAAATCTCCTATAATAACCCGCAAGACCAAGAAAACTTCGAACTTCAGTAACATTCTTCGGCCTTTCCCAATCAACAATGGCTTCCACCTTCTTTGGATCCACCGAGATCCCTTCTCCTGACACCACATGCCCAAGAAATCCCACTTCATAAAGCCAAAACTCACACTTAACAAACTTAGCAAACAACCGCCTCTCCCGGAGAGTTTGCAGTACAATCCTCAAATGTTGAGCATGCTCCTCATTGGAAGGTGAGTACACCAAAATATCATCAATAAACACAATGACAAATTTGTCCAGATAAGGCCTAAACACCCTGTTCATCAAATCCATAAAAGCTGCAGGAGCATTAGTCAGACCAAATGGCATCACCAAAAACTCATAATGTCCATAACGTGTCCGAAATGCCGTCTTCGGTACATCTTCTGACCTAATCTTCAACTGATGATACCCAGACCTCAAATCAATCTTGGAAAACACCTTTGCCCCTTTTAATTGATCAAACAAATCATCAATCCTCGGCAATGGGTACTTGTTCTTAATTGTCACCTTATTCAGTTGTCGATAATCAATACACAGCCTCAGAGATCCATCCTTCTTCTTCACAAAAAGGACAGGTGCGCCCCAGGGTGATATACTTGGTCGTATAAAACCCTTGTCTACCAGGTCTTGCAACTGAGTTTTCAACTCCTTTAACTCCGCAGGCGCCATCCTATAAGGTGGTATAGAAATGGGAGCTGTACCAGGCAACAAATCTATAACAAACTCCATATCTCTGTCTGGGGGTAAACCCGGTAATTCCTCAGGGAAGACATCCTGAAACTCCCTCACCACAGCCATCTCCTCCAACTTTGGCTCCTTAACTCTTGTGTCCACCACATGAGCCAAAAACGCAGAACAACCCTTACTCACCAATCTTCTAGCTTCCAAGGATGAAATCAAACATGAAGGTAAAGCCCTTCTCTTCCCCTTCAACACTACTGCAGGTCCTGAGGACCTAGGAAAAGTTACTTCCTTCAAGAAACAATCAATGGAAGCATGATGCCTATCCAACCAATCCATACCAAGAATGGCATCAAAATCCTTCATCTCTAAAGGAATCAAATCTGCCTCCAACACTTCTCCACAAACTATCACAGGACATTCTCTAAACACCAAACTCCGAACTACCTCCTCACCAAGAGGGGTTTGAATCACCAACTCACACCCTAAGAAGGAAGGCTGACTATCGGCATGGCATGCAAAAACAGTGCTAACAAAGGAACGTTCTGACCCAGAATCAATCAAAACATAAGCATCAAGCTGAAAGATAGAAAGTACACCGGTGTAGCATCGCGCGAGGGAGTAACTCTCCCTTGGCGAACGCGTGAATGTAGTGCTGGGCATTTTACCGAGACAGGAACGTAAGACAATTCTTAGGAATGCTTCTATATGCATCAAATGCAATAAGTCGACTCTATTTGGATCCACTGGATACAAGAATCAAAAGATCAACGTTTTGACCCAATCGGGGAACAATTTGCGAAAAACAAAAGCTCACTTTCCGACCCAATCGAAGACAAGTGGTAAATAACGAAGATCAACTTCTCGTCCCAATCGAAGACCGACTTTAAGTCAAGCTTATATTGACAAAATCCATTTCTAAACTCTAAACTGGTTATCGACCCAATCATGAAATCTCGTACCGACCCAATCATGTAACTTTATACTGACCCAATCATTAAACTATATACTGACCCAATCATGATAACTCGGGGCTCGATACCACTAAAGTAATGTCACGCCCCGACCCTCGGGTCCCGGTCCATGGCACTACCGCCACGACAACCCGGGGAGGTCAACACTGCCTCAACCCCGTGTCGCCGTAAGGCTAACCTCGTTACTTGTACGATATTAACTTTACCACAATAATACTCTAAATCTAAGGTATTTAATCACAACCCCGTACAAGATCAACAGACTCGCACATATATGTACATATATCCCCTGGAAATCACATCACCAATGATCATGGACACAATCATAGTATTTCACAAACACTGAATATAGACTCATACAACCTAAGGTCCTGACTGAACCAATCAAGATTATACAAGATCAAATGGAAATACGAAAACATAGGTCCTAGTGGATCCATCTTATGCATAACGGCAATGTTTATGAATCATACACTAGTCAAAGGTAAATGCGAGAATGGATGCCAAGCACTATCACGTCTTACGCCCTGCTTCTGTGCTAACACCTGAAAAGGGGAGAAGAAAAATGGGTGAGTAACTACGTTACTCAGTGAGGGGTTGAACATGGAGCTATAACTCATACAAGAGTAAGGAATGATATGCCGAAAATATATGTAAATCTTTAACAATCACACCTTACAAAATGCTTTAAATACACATTTCAATATAACAAGCTTTCTAACTTTCTCAAAGAAAGGCATCAATAAGTCTTTGAAAATCTTTTGTAAAGAGATTCAATACTGAAAATTCAAGTTAAGAATACTCGTCAAAAGATCAAAAGATCAAACCCATCGAATTAAGAATTTATAGTGCAACGCATGCAGAAATCCTTTATCGATAGCGTCAACAATAGCCTATGAAAAACCCTCCATCACTAACCATGGCCGTGGTTAGGTCAAGAGCCACCAAGATGCACGTATCTTGGCGTTGGCCGTTGAGTATCCCGTGTGGTGACTCCGGGTACCCAACACAAAGACCTTCGGGTTCACTCCGCGCCTCCCGTAAAGGGCTCATCAACCGAGAACTCCACGCCACCCCATTGGTCGGTCCGTGGAGACTCGCTTCGCGAAGACGGGGATCCTCCCCAATGTCACCATCGAAACATTTGGGATATCCTATCCCGCCCGTAGGCTCATCATGAACACATCATATATCTCATCAAGAGATCACAAATAGTTTGCCCGTAGGCTCATCATAAACGTATCGTTATAAAATCATATATCTCTTCAAGAGATCACAAATAGTTTGCCCATAGGCTAATCATAAATGTATCATTTTAAAATCACATATCTCAACAAGAGATCACAAATTCGCATAAAATACAACTCTTAATCGAAGAGTAAATCCTTTTGCGAAAGCATCGACAATAATGTCATTTTCATCAAGAATATCAACACAAGAGTATCCTTTGAAAACTCATTTCAAATACGATAACATCGTGGAGAATCTCAATTTGGTTTACATAGACCCTTATTTGGTCAAAATAACAAGAATATCGAATTCTCAAGTTCACAAATCTTGAAAACATGTAGTTCAAACCATAGGATTATCCAATCCTTATCAAATATAAATAATCAAGAATTTAACAAGATCATAAACTATCATGGTTTCTAAGCCTCAAGGAAATCATCTCATGAGCCTTTGTAATAGAATCAATAGTTAAGCAAAATCACAAATATCATGGTTTCTAGATCTCAAGGAAATCATCTCATGAGTCTTTTGTAATATAATCAATAGTTAAGCAAGATCATGAACATCAAGATTTCTAGATCTCAAGGAAATCATCTCATGAGTCTTTTAAGATGAAATCAAGAATTAAAATGATCATATAGTATCATAATTTCAGTTTTCAAGAAACATTTCAAGAATCCATTGAAATCAAGAATTTCTCATTTCAAGGCATGCATCATTAAACAAGCATGATCATAGCTCTTTAATTTAAACAATTCCCACTCACAAACTTGGCGAGATCGAACACTTGGATCACTCGCCCACTTGATCTTTACCCTTGCCTTTAGATCCACCTTCTTGAAGCCATTAACCATCCAAGAAAAACAAGAATCAATCACAACCTTATCCAATCAATAAGAGAGGAAAGAATGCTCCAAAATTAGATCTCAAGGCTTCTAGGGTTTACTAAGTGCTCTAGATTCAAGAATTAACAATAATAGAATCCTTAAACCCTCAAAATCAGAATGAAATCAAGAACATCCTAATTGGGTTCGGATCTACAAGAATCAAAGGTTTAGAGATCAAGGATCTCCTCCATTCAACACCAAACATGAAATCAAGGCTCCTATACCATTCAAACATTAGATCCATGGCTAAATTCCAATTGAATAGTAGATCCATGCTAAATCCACACTAATTCTCCATGGATCTAAAAAGAAATGAATAAAAGAACAAGGAATTGAAGAAGAGAAGAAAACCTACCTCAATTCTTGCTAGAACTAGAGGAGATTCACCACCAATGGAGAAGAGGGGAAGATCAACACCTTTCTCCTTTCTTGGAGCTCAAGAATGGAGATCTAATGGAGGGGGAAATGGGGATTCAAGATGGGGGGAAAAAGAGAGGGAAATGGGGTCTTATATAGGCCCTAAGAGTTTGAAAACGCGTAACTAAAGACCAAAAACGCGGGAGGGCTTGCGGGCTCCCTTGCGGGCGCAAGGGAGGCCGCAAGGCCCTTTCCAGAAGGCCATGCGGCCTCCCTTGCGGGCGCAAGGGAGCCCGCAAGCCTTCCTGGCTTTGGTCCTTGCGGGCTCCCATGCGGCCGCATGGGAGGCCGCAAGGCCTCTTCTTTGGCTCCTTGCGGGCACACTAAGTGCCCGCAAGGTCCCTTCCTTGCTAAAGCCTTTAAAACACTTTTCCCCCATCTTTTAACCTCTCAAAAAGACCTTAACTAAGATCCCAACAAAAATAAAACTCGACAAAAATTTAAACACACAACTTCTACACAAGAAACAAAGCACAAGAGAAGCGAAAAAGATCGAACTTCCACACACACGGCCTTGTGGAATATCCACATGGCCGTGTGGATCTTCGGCCATGGCTATACGGCCATGGTTGATCTACTTTGACGCGTGCAAACTTGCCATACTTCCACCATTGGTGTTTATAGCATAAAAGCAAGTATTTCCCATGAAAATAACATGCTAAAACACAAGAATCATCACCCAAATCCAAGAAAGAAAATTCATGGCTTTGCATCTAGAAACGACTATGATGCACTACACTGAAGATGAAACAACAGAAAACTAAAACTAAACGAAAACTACAATGCAGAAATTAAAACTAACTAAAACAAGTACAAAGAATTTAAAAAACTTGGGTTGCCTATCAAGAAGCGCTTGTTTTACGTCACTAGCTTGACGTACCTGTTCTTCAACTCAAGGGGGATCATAAGGCGAAAATTCTCTGTTACCGGTAACCTTCAAGCATGATGAACAAAAATTCTTCAAGTTAGAGGACGAGTAATAGGAGTTATTACCAACTGAAGGGGTATCGCTCTTAGCCTTCGACTGTTCATTCGTAGGCCAAGTGCGAAGGAACGGCCTCCCAAGTATCAATGGTACGTCGACATCCTCATCCACATCAACAACCACAAAATCTACAGGGAAGATATACTTGTCAACCTTAACAAGTATATCTTCAATAACGGCCCTCGGATGTCTAACTGAACGGTCAGCTAATTGAAGCGTCATCCGAGTGGGTCTTGGTTCTCCCAAACCCAACTTTTGGAAGAAAGTGTAAGGCATCACATTAATACTAGCCCCTGAGTCTGCCAATGCCTTTTCTTCACCTAAATTTCCAATATTGCACGGGATGATGAAACTCCCAAGATCCTTCTTCTTGTTCGGCATGTTCTTCTGCAATATTGCTGAACATGATGCATCTAAGATCACCGCTGCACTCTCCTCCAGCTTCCTCTTATTGCTTAAGAGGTCCTTCAAGAACTTCGCATAGCGAGGCATTTGTGATAATGCCTCCACGAATGGAATGTTGATGTGCAGTTGCTTGAATAAGCCCAAAAATTTCTGGTATTGCTCCTCATTGTGGTCATTCTTCAGCCTTGAAGGATAGGGGATCCTTGGTTTGTAAGGTGTGGGAACCCCCTCCTTCTCCTTACTCTTCTCCTCAATCTCTTTCTCCTGGGGCGAACCATGTGCAACCTTCTCAGCTGGAAGTTTACTCTCAATGTCGCGACCACTCCTCAAAGTGATTGCTTTTAGCTGCTCTCTTACACTTGTCTCTGTATTGCTAGGAAAGCTTCTTTGAGGTACCTCCTGCTGCTGCGTCAAGTAACTGTCTTGTGCTCGGGTTCAGCCCATTGTAAAAGGTGTGGATGATCATCCACTCAGGAAACCCATGTTGGGGACATTTCCGAAGGAGGTCCTTGAACCTCTCCCATGTCTCAAAGAGAGACTCCAATTCCATTTGCATAAAAGAAGAGATTTCATTCCTAAGCTTCGCAGATTTTCCGGGAGGGAAATATCTAGCAAGAAAGGCCTCAACCATCTCCTCCCACGTAGTAATTGAAGCTCTAGGAAGTGACTGTAACCACTGCTTTGCTCTTCCCTTCAAGGAAAATGGGAAAGCCCTCAGCCGAATAGCATCATCTGTAACCCCACTAATCTTGAGCATGTCGCACACTTCCAAAAAATTCTCAATATGATTATTTGGGTCTTCATCCGCTAACCCATTGAACTGTGCGGACTGTTGTACCATTTGAATAAAACCCAGCTTGAGCTCAAAATTGTGAACTGTAATTGGTGGCCGTACGATGCTGGATTGTGTGCCACGAGGGGTAGGTCTTGCATAGTCCGAGAGTGTCCGCTGTTGCTCATTCTGTTCAGCCATGGTTGCGGACTCCTTAACCTCTATTTCAGCTTGATAATTCTGTTCTTGTTCAGGTTGTTTTCCCCGTCTATGTAATCTCCTCTCTATTTCCGGATCTCCTTCCACTAATGTCGAAGGATGTCCACGGGTCATAACCTGGAGCTGAAATCAGGAAAAGAAAGCAAAATCAGAACATTGGAAGTAAAAGAAGTGTGAGATAGAATGTGTGAAAAATGACTAGCGAAACAAAGTATAAAAATTCCTAAAACGCATAACTCCCCGGCAACGGCGCCAAAAACTTGACACACCCTTGCGTGTGTACTCCGCAAGTGCACGGGTGCCGAAGTAATAAAGTACTCAACGGGTGGGTAGTCGAATCCACAGGGAGTAGACGATAGAAACAAAAACACTTTGCTAGGTAGCCAAAGAAAACCGATTGTTGTTGAGATTAAAAAGTGATTAAAAACAGAAATTAAGAACTGAAAGTTAAAGCTAGATTGTAGGAAAAGATTGAGATAAGAATGGGGTACTCGGACACTGCTCCCCCTAGGTTCCTTGTTTCAAGTGCAAGACTTCAAATACTCTTACTCAATAGAGATTTTAAGAGTCGTGGAATCCAAAGATACAAGGTCCCAAATCTAAGGTCAACCTTGACTAGTCGTGGAACTTGAGGATCATCATCCTAGAGCTTGCCGACGCGGATTCGGCAAGTTTCTTCATCAAACTTAGTCGACACGGTGAAGAGGGAGTTTCGGTGTTTTTTTGTTGATGAATTCTTATTTGTGCGAGCTTCCCTTCTTATTCATGTCGAACTAAACCTCCCAAGGCCGCCGGGCAACCGGTGAACCTTGGGAGGAATACTTGTATTGGATGTTGTACTTTTAATTTAATGAATGCATGGTGTGTTATTTGGTTTCATACTTTGTGTACTTAATTGTAGTGATTTGCATGAGAACTTTGCATTTCATCTTATTGATTGTGCTTGGTTGTGCGAGTTGCGCTCTTGCATTAGATCCACATAGTATGAAGAGGGATTCATTGTACCGGTACACCGGAGGTTCCGGGTGCCGGTAGCCTCCCGTAGGTTGTAGAGTTTATCTTAGCGAAATTGTTATAGATAACTCTAACCAAGGCTCCTTAATCCCAATGACATTGTGAGAGTATCCTTTGGATAAAAAACTTGGACTAGATTAGGGCTACACTACGGAGGTTCTGGGGTAGTTGATGGTCGCCACGCGCGTCGCTAGAAAGCGGGCACGTGGCTCCCCGGCCGCAAGTGCACGGGTCGTCAAGTAATACCTCTTGTGCGGGCACAAGAGGGTCGTATTCCCTGGGGTCCCGAAATCCACTATTACTTCCTCTTCGACAATTGTTTAGCCGAATCAAAACAGAAGTTGTTGTAATGAAAAGAAATTAAAACTAACGATAGAAACTTCAATCAAGGACAGTTTGCGCACAACAATGGAAAATCAGATAGAGAAGACAAGGCTCCGGGCGAGGATTCCCCCGGGAGAAATACAAGTAAGGATGCTATAAAAACAGGTAATGCATGCATGGAGTATTGTTTTGGTCCGTCTAGGCTCGGGAGTCGACTACCCCGGAGCCTCCGTAGTGTAGCCCTAATCCAGTACAAGTTCCTTTATCCAAAGGATACTCATACGATGTCATTGGGACTAAGGAGCCTTGGTTGGAGTTATCTATAGGCAATTTCGCTAAGATGAACTCTACAACCTACGGGAGGCTACCGGCACCCGGAACCTCCGGTGTACCGGTACAATGAGCCCCTCTCCATACTATGTGGATCTAATGCAAGAGCGCACCTCGCACAACCAAGCACATTCGATAAAATGAAATGCAGAGTTCTCATGCAAATCACCACAATTAAGCACACAATGTATGAAACCAAAATCCACACCATCCATTCATTGAATTAAAAGCAAAGCATCCAATACAAGTATTCCTCCCAAGGTTCACCGGTTGCCCGGTGGCCTTGGGAGGTTTAGTTCGACATGAATAACAAGGGAAGTTTGCACAAATAAGAATACATCAATAAGAGAACTCAAAACTCCCTCTTGACCGTGTCGACTAGGGTTGATGAAGACACTTGCCGAATCCGCGTCGGCAAGCTCTAGGATGATGATCCTCAAGTCCCTCCGCCTTCTCTCCCTTCATTTCACTCCAAAACGACCTCCTTTGATGAAGCTTTGAGCGTGGGGGTGTTCGGAGGCGTCGGTGGCAAAAGTCCTTCAAGAAAAAGCCCTAACCGGGCTTAAATACCCGACCAGTGTGCGGCCTGTGTGCGGGCCGCACACGTGGCCGCACACTGGTGTGCGGCCTTGTGTGCGGCCGCACACCAGGCCGCACACCCTTCTGCCAAGTGTGTGTGGGCTGTGTACAGCCCGCACACAGGCCCAAAAATGGGCCTGGTTGTGTAGGAACGCTTGGGTGCCCTTCGGAGCTCGTTTATCCTTCGTTTCTTCGCTCCTCGGCCTTGATTTTCTCGTTGTAAACGTTCCTCTCAACGCAAATGGTCTGTGGATGCCCTGAAGTAAGAAAAACAAGAAAAACAAATCAAAGGCACCTGTTTTATTCAATTAATGCATGAAAGTATAAGTAATTCACCGTTACAAAACAGTGTATTTTGACACTTATCAGTAGTCGACTTCCGAGCCTAGACGGACCAAAATATTATACTCCATGCATGCATTACCTGTTTTTACAACGACCCGTGCACTTGCGGCCGGGCTGCCGTGTGCCCGCTTTTTAGCGACGCGGGCGGTGACCATCAAGTTTTTTTCGCCGTTGCTGGGGAAACTCCGAGAACATTAGGAAAGCTCTTAGAAATTGGATTAGTATTCTTTTCTTCTTCGTTGCATTCCCTTGCTGCGATATTTCTTTATTATCATTTCTTTCCTCAAGATTCGTATGAGATCATCTTTGTTTGAACTTTCATTACTCTTTAGTTTATTTATCTAATTGGTTATTTTTCTTTTCCTATGTGAGGCACCCATTGGGTTATAACTCAAAACATGAACGTGGATTCATACGCGCTCTCAGAAGCGCACGAACACTCAGTGGCATACCTATAGCAATACATTCGCAGTTGGAATTATAATCTTACCGGGTATAACTCTGAAGGAGTAATCCCTATGGGAAACATGGTTGGTGAGGGAGGATTCTAGCTTGGAGAGATCTAGTCCTACGGATGTCGAATTCGACAAGATAGATTGTGATGGTAAGAGCCGGCTTAAGCCGTCTGTGGAGGACCCACCAAAGATAGAACTCAAGGAATTACCATCGCACCTGGAGTATGCATTTTAGGAGAGAATTCATCTTTACCGGTTATCACCGCCTCCGATCTTTCGGCGGAACAGAAGAAAAAACTTCTAAGCGTGTTGGGAAGACACAAGCAAGCTATCGCTTGGAAAATTGATGGCATCAAGGGTATCAGTCCATCATTCTGCACTCACAAAATCCTTATGGAGGATAGTCATAATCCTTCTGCACTTCCGCAAAGAAGAATGAATCCCAACATGAAGGAGGTGGTAAAAGAGGAGGTGGTTAGGTTGTTGGATGCCGGCATCATTTACCCTATTTCTGACAGTGCATGGGTGAGTCCGGTCCAAGTAGTACCAAAGAAAGGAGGTATTACAGTGGAAACTAACGAGAATAATGAGCTTATTCCCACTAGAACAGTAACTGGGTGGTGAGTGTGTATCGACTACCGCAAGCTCAATGACGCCACCCGAAAGGATCACTTCCCGTTGCCATTCATTGATCAGATGCTTGAGCGGTTGGCCGGCCACGAGTACTATTGCTTCTTGGATGTCTTTTTGATCGACACAAAGTGTGAAAACCCGAAAGCACACGGGGTCATCAAGTAATAAACCACTCGTGCACGCACGAATGGGTCGTATTCCCAAGGGGCCCGAGGAGCTACATTACTCACTTCTCACTTGTTGTTTAGCTCACCGATTCGATTTCAAGAGAATAATTAGGGAAGAAAAGAAATAATCAACAAGAGAAATTGTTTAAATAAATGCGATGAAATCAAAACGCGGGAGATGCTCAAGGATGGAAAACGGCCATGGATGAGGATCCCCAAGGGGGCTACTTAAGTGAGTAGGATATTTGAGAAATTAAACACGTGGCTGGTTGGACCGAGAAAACCTAAACTTGGGTCAACCCGATGGTCACGGCAATTAACCCCTAACCCGGTACAAGAGTTGAATAAGGAATTTCTTCCACTCAACCTCTCACACGGTTGCAAGGAGAATGACGGTTTCCTCAAGTTAGGGTGGAAACACTAGTTAGTTTTCAACCCTAGAAATTGAGGGGTTACAAATACCCGATGGTCACGGCGTATTTATACAATAATCCCTTCCACGTTTGGTGGAGTCTAGCACTAAGGCAATGGTCAAGCTCCAAAGTGCTACCAAGAATTTGATACATCAATTATTCACATATACCAAAACAATCAAGAACACCAAACAAAGATCACAACAAGCCAATCATACAATAAATAACTCAAATAATCCAAAACATCATAAGTTGGCCCCCAAGGTTCCCTACATCCGGTGACCTTGGGGTTTAGTTGTTCATGATCAACAAATCAACCCAACAATCAATGCAAACAACTAAATAAACATGAGGAACACTCCCTCAAAAGGTGAAGGCCGAATGATGCTTGAATCCCCGGAGAAAACCTTCCGAAGTCGTCACTCGGAGGGGTGGCTTAACGTTGTCTTCAACCTCCAAGCAATGAAGTATTTGAAGTGGATCCTCCTAGATCTTGCTCTCCCCACCGAAGAATGCCCGGATTTCCTCTCCTTTTGCCCTCCTAAATCGCATGGAACAGATATCCAAACCCTAGCCTCCCTTCTCCCCCAAAACACTCCCAAAGATGATCCAAAAGTTTTTTTAAAAAGATGCCCTAGATAGCCTTTAAACACCCAAATCCCGATGGGTAAATGGGTCAGCATACAGCCGGTATGCTCACCCCTCGGGATTTGTACTTTTCTGCCGAGAAACCCATGATGAGCTACAGTAACGCTACAGTATTGTGCTACAGCCCGTCTCGAAAACGCTGTTTTGATGTCGAATTGGTTCCCCATCTCTTCGTTGAGTCCCGAAGGCTTCTGACTGGCCTGAAATACAAAGATAAAGCAATTTAGACCGAAAAGGGCATAGATTCAACAATAAAATGTGAAAATAATACACAACACATACATGCAAAATACGTACTTTTAGACGTTTATCAAACATCCCAACACCTAAGCGTTTGCTTGTCCCCAAGCAAACAAACATGAAGGATAAGGGAAAGTAGATAAATGACTAAAAATATGACCTCAAGATTAAAATTAAAGGACTCCACAAGCACAAATGGACAGACATCAAGAAGTGAGCTATTCAATGAATAATGAGGTGATATTAGCTCTGCTTCATCCACAGTATCCTATGTGTGTGTCTGCTAACTCCCACCTTGACCTCCACACTCCGGATTACCCCAGGATGACCATTCACCCCACACATAATGAAGATGGCATTAAAGTACTAAAGACCTCCTCAATGCTCAATTAAAAGTCCTTTGGTTCCTAAATACAACTCCAACTCTTAAGTGACCATAAACCAGGTTCTAGGGATCACAAGGGAAACCTTATTTTTTTCACACACAAATATACACAATTCATTCTTTTCTGGGTCCGCCTAACATAGACTGCACAAAAATCTTTCAGATGGATGCACATGCTGGCTAGGCACAAGAGCTACCCTCTTAATCGATTACAGTCTACATATACGTATTCATGCTTATAAAGCAGAGGAATCTGACATAGAACCCGTTTTTTTTTATGATGATCCCTGATAAACTACCTGCTAAAAACTTCACTTAAGGTTAGAGAAAACAACAAATGAACTTAAAAGCTTTTAAAAGTTCATTGAAGAAAGAATTTAACAAATTAATGCCAAAGCCATTAAGATGGGTTGGTTAGAGTGTACAAGGTGAAAGTGATAGTGAGCATGTATACAGGTGCACTAAAGATGAAACAGAACTACATTCAAGCACATGTACTATACAGCTCACGACTATCATTCTACCAAGCTAGGAAGTCTTTTAACAAAACAATCATAGCCATCATAGGTAACAAGCATGCACAAATACAAAACACTCCAGAAAATAACCATCCCCACACCTAAAGTTGTACATTGTCCTCAATGTACCTAAGTTAGCAGAATAACGTGGAGGATGAAAATAATAAGCAAAGAATTGGAGTGAAGAAACTTCCCTGATTCCTTGGTGAGATTCTCAGTTGTTCCACTTGGATCAGGAGTATATCACCTAATGAGGGTGACACAAGTAGGGCTCCCAAAATTAATAACCCTGAAAAGAACAAGGAGCTTGTCATCATTCAACATTTTTCAAAAGGAAATGGAAATAAAGTATGGAAAAGAGAGCCCAACATAAATAACAAAAGAGTTTAGTAGGGGATGAGCCCTAGCTAACTCAAAAGTACAAGTTTTAACAACAAAAACAAACAAAGAAGAAAAATAGAAAGACAATAAACAAAGTCATGTCACAGGTCTAAGAGGCAGGATGAAGTGATGACGCGGCGCAGGTAGTGAACGGGTATTCCTTGACCATCTCTATGGAGCTAAGGACTTCCAAGGTGACTTCTTCAATCGAAAGTAATTTATCTCAAATATCATGTGAAATGAACTCCAACACTGTGCCATCTAATCCCAATGTGTTCAAAGCTTCCAAATCAATCTTCCTAACGGTGCCGAACCCCTTTCGTGATAGGAGTGCAAAACGCGTGAAGGTTCCCTCCTTGAAAGACTTGGGCTCTTGGACGGAAGGTGAAGGTTCCCTCCTAGCTCTCGTGGAAGCTAATTTCTTGATTGGCATCCTATAGAAACAAAGTAGAGATTATCCGACTAATTTACAAGCAAAATGAGCAACAAAAGAATGAATAAACCCAAGAAAAAGTCCAGTGCTACAGTAATTTCGGAAAAATGTTTCAAGAACTTTGCTTGTAGAAGTAGCCAAAAAATTTTACAAACCAAGAGAAACACTTTGATAATCACTAAGCATTCACTAACCAATAAAAATCCCAGAAATTTCATGCACAAAAACGAGAAAAACTCAAGGTTTTGAGTGAGAGGTTATACTCTTGCCCTAGAGTAAAATGAGTGAATCCAAAGGCTAAATCATGCTAAATCCGGCCAAAAGCTTGCTCAAACTCTAAATTTTTGTCAACAAGATAGAAAAGAGAAGGAGGAGAGCAAACTAGAGCAAAAAGAATGATGAAAAATGGTGGAGAAATGAGAGAGAACCGGTTAGAAGAATGAGGAAGAAGAATGAATAGTGCTAGCCCCAAAACTTGCTTTTTAAAGGTTCTTCTCGGGTGGTCTTGCCGACCATCCTTGCGGCCGCAAGGATGGTCCTCAAGATTCTGGGGATAAATCCCGAGGGGCATTCTTGCGACCGCAAGGATGGTCCTCCGGATTTTTCTGTTTCCACCATTTTGTTCTCCACACTTTGCACACTTTAACTATGGATGAAACCTTGAAAAACAAAGCCGGAAACATCAATTAAACACTCAAAACATCAACATGCATGCATCAAGAACAAGAATTCTTCAAAGACCGCATGACAAACAAGTTAACACAAAGGCAAAAGAATTAAGAAAAAACGATTAAAAATACAACTACAAACGAACCACTACTAAAAACACAAGATAAGTAAGACAACTCAAATAAGAAAATGAATACGGGAAATGAAAGGAATTTGGGTTGCCTCCCAAGAAGCGCTTTTTTTAACGTCATTAGCTTGACGTGCATTACCTAAAAACTCTCATGGTGGAACAAATGGAGAGAAGTTACCTCCAACCTTTGGGGCCTTGTTGCCACTTGGAAAATTCAATGAAAGACATGAGAAAACTTTGAATTTACCACTATTTCCAAAGAATACACGATCAACCTCATCTGGTGGCAATGTGGATATCTCTCTACTCTCTCTTTGTTTCTCCTTTGACTTTCTCCACATCTTCTTAACACCCTTAACTCTCTTGCCATTATGGGATGAATTACCCTCCACTTGATTAATTTGTTGTGTTGGTGGAGGAGAGAGTTCTTCCTTGACATCTTGGCACGTTAACTCATCCAAGTACTCATCCAACGGGTTTAAGGCAAGCACCTCCTGCACACAGTCAGAAACAATTACATCAATACTATCAGTGAAATATAATTTGCCATCATGATCAAGTGTGTGCTTCATTGCTTCAGGGATAGTGAAGACCACTTGCTCATCTCCAACCCTCAAGGTCATCTTGCCTTCTATGACATCAATTAAAGCACCCGAAGTGTTAAGGAATGGGCGTCCTAGAATCAAGGGAACCTCAACATCATTATCCACATCTAGAATCATGAAGTCTACAGGAATGATGAGTTTGTCAACTCTGACAAGGACATCTCCGACTACTCCCCGAGGTCTTCGCACTGACCTATCTGCAAGCTGTAATGTCATTTGTGTAGGTCGTAGGTCTTCTAATCCCAGCTTCAAGAATAAGTTGTATGGCATTACATTTATGCTATCCCTAGAATCGGCTAGAGCATGCTCCGTCACTCCTTCATTAATTACACAAGGAATCAAAAAACTACCTGGGTCCTTTAACTTTTGTGGACGTTTTTTCTCTAGAATGGCT
This sequence comes from Dioscorea dumetorum, assembly GCA_902712375.1. Classification (NCBI taxonomy): domain Eukaryota; kingdom Viridiplantae; phylum Streptophyta; class Magnoliopsida; order Dioscoreales; family Dioscoreaceae; genus Dioscorea; species Dioscorea dumetorum. The sequence goes on along the minus strand of CACTHL010000128.1, from coordinate 8,018,641 downwards.
GAGCAATTCCCAGTAAGTGCAACTGTGCATTGTTCCTCTAACTTCCTCTTATTGGTGAGAAGCTCCTTTAAAAACTTGGCATACTTCAGCATTTGAGCTAGTGCCTCAATGATTAGAATATTTATGTGGAGTTGCTTGAAGATATTGAGGAACTTCTTGAATTGGGCTTCATCTTTATCTTGTTTGAGTCTTGAAGGGTAAGGTACCACTGGCTTGTATTCGTGCTCCTTTGAAATGATAGAATTGGGAGAGTCTTCACCAGTTTTCCTCCCATTCTCCTTGCTTGCATCTTCACTCAAATTAGGTTCTTCCCGGATGGCTACCCTATCATTAGGAGCGCTTGTTTAACGTCATTAGCTCGACGTACCTCTTTCTTACCTAGGGAGGCTTGAAAATGGTGTGTTCCTCCCGGCTAGCGGTGGCATAAGAGCTACCAAAAAATATGAACTTTACCTTCCGGGGTGATGCAAGTTTGGAGGTCATGCTTGAGTTACCTTTTGGCCTCCATGGGAAAAGTTTGGGCCGAGCATTATTCAATCTTGGCAACGGTGGGTCCTCGAATGGCGTCAACCTCCTACCCACATCTTGCTCCTCGGCCATTGTCAAATCACCTTAAATTACCCATAAGTGTTGTTTGGGTTTCCAAGGGAACAAGTTGGGTTGAGAACTTGTCAAGCTTCGCATAGGTGGATTAATTGGACGCTTTAACACCCTTTTCACATTTCTTTTCTCAACCTTTCTTGAATGATCAAAAGTGGCCCACAAAATTTGCTTGGGCCGCCATGGAAAAAGTTTTGGTTGGGAATTGTTCAAGCCCGGCATAGGTGGGTTCAAGGATGACATTGGTTTCCTCCCCAAATCTTCAAATACAATTCCCAAATTTTTTCTCTGCACTTGAAGGTTATCGATTTGTTGATTGAATAATCGATATCGAGACAAGTAGTTTCTTGAAATGTGGTAGATGGGGCCTCCTCTACTTCCTCACATAGTTCTATAGCCATGATGACCTCCTCTTTGTCTTGCTTTACCCCATCTTCCAATTGTTGCCCACTCATAAGATTGATAACCGCTCGGTTTTCAATTGGGTCATTTTCAATACTACTCATTGGGCTACCCAAAGAAGGCTCGGAATTTGCCCTAACAAGTTTCTCAACTTGGTTCTCAAGTGCTTTAATTGAAGCTTGGACATTCCTTAGTATTGTACCAAATTCATCAAGTCGTCTGTCCATTATTGCAAACCTTGCATCTGTACTAATCATAAACCTTGCTAGAACATCTTCAGTAGTGTATTTCCTCTCTTGCCGATGTTGCGGCTGAAATTGGGGAACTTGGGGTTGTTAAGGTCTTGGTTGTTGTGTAATGCCTTGGCTTGCTTTCATGGCAAAGAGACATTCCATCTTCTTCTCAAGATCATAGACTTTTGTGGAAAACCTATTATTCTGTTCTTCAACTGCATAGATTTTGGCGGCCAACATATTTTCTTGAAAATCCATGGCCCTGTATAAATAATAAGACTAAAAATAATAAGCTAACAAAGAAAACAAGAAAGAAGGAAAATATACAAATATGAACAAAATGGTAAAAGACACAAACAAAAACAAATATTCACAAAAAGAAAGATAAATGACTAGAGCAGTGAGCTAGAGATTTTCCAAGCATTCTTGGAGTTCCCCGGCAACGGCGCCAAAAACTTGGTCAATTGTCCGCAAGCGCACGGATCGTCAAGTAATACCTCTCACGCACGCGTGAGAGGGTCGTATTCCCTGGGGTCCCAAGAGCTGCTATTACTTCCCCCTAGACGGCACTGTCTAGTCTAACTAAGATAGAGAATTAGAACAAGATAAGAAAACTAACAAAGATAACTATAAACACATGGACTCAGGCACACCACATGAGCATATTCAAGGAAGCAAATAATAATGAAAGCGTGAGGTCTCGGTCTAGGATCCCCTCGGGATTACTAAAGCTAGTAGGATGCTAGAATTACACAGGCACTGGTGGTTCTTGGCCGGGAAAATCCTCAGGTAGGCCAACCCGATGGTCACGGCAGTTGGCCCCTAATCCAGTACGAGTATTGATACGGAATTCCTTCCGCCCAAATTCTCTTACGATTGCATTAAAGGCACGAGATTCTCAAATTAGGGTTGAAGCACAAACTAGGCACAACCCTAATACCGGAGGGGTACAAAATACCCGATGGTCACAGCGTATTTGTACATGTATCCCTTCCAAGCTTGGGAGACTAAAAGTAGGACGATGGTCACGCAACCTACTAAAACCTAGAAATCGATACACAGAGTTCTCATGCATACCAATACATCAAAGTACACCAAGCATGAGCCACAAAACAAACCAAATACCATGAATGTAAATCTAAGCATCCATACAAAGCAAGTTTGGTGGTCGTCCCGCAAGCGCACGGGTCGTCAAGTAATACCTCTCACGCACGCGTGAGAGGGTCGTATTCCCTGGGGTCCGAGAATCTATCCTTACTTCCTTCTCGCAATGTTGTCTAGCCGATCAATTTCGAGAGTAAAGGAAGAAAATGCAAAAACAAGAAATAAATGCAATTCAGAAAGCTAATTAAACAGGGCAATAGAAAGTGTGAAATCAGGGTGAGAAAGCGGTCCCGGATAAGGATCCCCTCAGGGGCTACTGAAGTGTACAGGATGCTGGGTTAACATGTAAATGGCTTGTTGGACCGAGAAAACCCTAGATTAGGTCAACCCGATGGTCACGGCAGTTGACCCCTAATCCGGTACGAGTATTGAATACGGGCTCTACCCGTATAAATCCTCATACGATTGCAAAGGGTGAGGTGGTTTTCTCAAACTAAGGTTGAATTACAAATAAGCAATTAACCCTAGAATTGGAGGGGTACAAATACCCGATGGTCACGGCGTATTTATACGTATTTCCCTTCCAAGCTTGGTGAGTCTAACACTAGGGCAATGGTCATGCAACCTAGTATTGGCTAAGTAGAGATACACAGAGTTCTCATGCATACCCTAACATTCAAAAGCACCAAACAAGGATCACAAACAAGTCTACAAACATTAATTGAAACCAAGCATCCAAAATACACAAGTTCACCCCCAAGGTTCACCTACATCCGGTGACCTTGGGGTTTAGTTGTTCATAATATCAAAATACATACTCAAAAGCATGAAAACAACTAAAGAAAGCATAATCACTCCCTCAAATACGAAAATGGAGTTCCGAAGACGCCACTCAAGAGGTGGCTTCTCTTGTCTTCAACCCTCCTTCAATGATGCCCTAGAGTAGGATCTTGCTCCCAAACGCACTCTCCTACAAGATCTCGCCGTGAAAACGCCCTCAAAGCCCTCCTCCAAGCCGGATTTTTAGATGGTTGTGTGGAGCTCCAAGGAAGAAGACTTCTCCTCCCCAAAATGCCCTAGAAAAGCCCTTTAAATCAAGGCATCCAGAGAGTTTCTCAGGGATTTTTCCATTCAGAGCTACAGTACCCTGCTACAGTATCTGCTACAGTAATTGTGCTACAGTAATTGTGCTACAGTACTGCTACAGTGATGAATCCCAAAAACGCCGTATTTGGTGTCGATTTCTTCATGAATACGTTCTTGAGCTTATTTCGGGCCTGTAACACAAGTAAAACCACATTAAACAAGAAAATAGAAAACAACTTAACAAAAAGAGAGAATAAACTATACACAAGTACGTAAAAAATACGTATATTTAGACGTTTATCAAAGTTCATCCCAAGGTTCACCAGATGCCCGGCGACCTTGGGAGTCTAGTTCATCATCAACAAAGGAGAAAGCAAGAAATACAAAGAATACAAGATAAAACTCAAAGCAAACTCCCCTAAGATGAAGACTAGAAGGTGGTGATGAGAACTTGTCGGATCTGCGCCGGCAAGCTCCTAGATCTTCTCCTTGATAGCAAAACCTCTTCTCCCCTTGATTTCCACCTCAGATCTGCCCTCTCCACTTGCCTTGAAACCCTAGAAGATGATGGTGGAGAATGGTGGCCAAAAGTCCTCTTTCAAGATGCCCTAATGCCCCTTTTAAACACCCAAATCCCGATGGGTAAACGGGTCAGCATACAGCCGGTATGCTGACCCCTCGGGATTTTTACTTTTCTGCCGAGAAACCCGTCATGAGATACAGTACTGCTACAGTAACTGCTACAGTACTGTTCTACAGTATCCCCTCTCGAAAATGCTTTTTGATGTTGAATTCGTTCCCCATCTCGTCGTCGAGTCCCCAGGGCTTCTGACAGGCCTGAAATACAAAGATAAAGAGATTTAGACCGAAAAAGGGCATCAGCTCATTAAAAAGATAGTAAAATAATTTCCACAATTACGTATAAAATACGTATATTTAGACGTTTATCAGTCGTTCAGATTGTCCACGAGCAAGCTGGCCCACTTGGTTCTCCAGAGATTGGATGGATGCTTGAACATTTCCCAATATGGTACCGAATTCATTAATTTTCTTTTCATTATTCACAAAACGCGCCTCCGTGCTAATCATGAATCTGGCCAAAGCATCCTCTGTAGAGTATTTCTTCTCTTGTGGGGGAGGAGCTTGGTATTGGCTTCCCTGAGATGGTGGGGGCCTATATTGAGATTGGCCTTGAGTCCAAGAAGGATTTGAAGAGCCCCCCCATCCATAATTGTAAGTGTTACCAAACTTATTCCTTGGTCCTCTTGGTCCACCCCCAACATAATCAATTGTTTCCATGAGCGGTGATGGGGCAACAACAATAGGGCATTGTGATGCTGCATGCCCTGCCCCACAAGTATCACATGACATAAGGGCGCCTTGAACCCTGAACTGGATCCTAACATGACTTGATCAACTTTTTGTGCTAGGGAGTCATACTTCGAACTATTCTCCATGACATGTTTCGTTAGGGCATCAATCTTCGCAGCCAAAGCTGTGGATTCAGTCATGTCATACAGCTCTGCAGCCCTTGGAAGCTTCTGTCGAGTGCTCAAATGGCACTCATTGCTGGCCAAATTCTCAATTAATTCCACAGCCTCTTCAGGAAGCTTGTTGCTCAAAGAACCGCCTGCTGCTGTATTGATGAGTTGCTTAGTAGTATAATTCAACCCGTTACACAACATCTGCACCCTCATCCATGAAGGAAAACCGTGATGAGGACACTTGCGGAGAAGGTCCTTAAATCGTTCGTGGGCTTCAAAGAGTGTCTCAGTATCACCCTGCCTGAAAGGCGATATCTCCTGTCTCAGTCTTGCAGCTTTGCTTAGGGGAAAATATCGGGCCGGGAACTTCTCAACCATTTCCTTCCAAGTGGTGATGGACACAGGAGCTAACAGTGTGAGCCATCTGTATGCTGTTCCTCTCAAACTGAACTGGAATAATCTCAGTTTGATGGCATCCTCTGATACTGTGTTGATCTTAAAAGTGGAGCATATCTAAAGAAACCGGGCAATATGGGCATGGGGGTCTTCATCGGCTAGACCGTCAAACCGGATTGAATTCTGAATCATCCCTATGGTACTCTCCTTGATTTCAAAGTTATTAGCCAGAACAGTTGGTGCTTGGACACTAAATTCTTCTTCGGTGAACTGTGGCCTTTTCATATTGCGATAGGGTCTTCCTAGGTTCCGCCATGACTGATGGTTCGCTCGACTCGACCTGAATCTCTTGTTGTCTAGAACTTTCTGCCACTTCTTTCAATCATTGATGCAAAGTTCTTTCTATCTCGTTATCGGGTTCAACCAAGTTTGCTTTACTCGCTCGTGTCATAAGATGGGTACCTACACGGATTGAGGAGCCACGATGTTAGCTAACAACAAGAAATACAGAAAGAGCAACAATAAACACGAAGATAGAATATTTACGAAAGGTCAACAACCAAAAACAAGAAAACAAAAGAAACAAAACAAACCAAACAACAAAAAAAAGAAAACCAAAGAAAAAGATAAGGCTAAATCATCTAGCTTAAAGTTTTCGAAAAATCCCTCGGTGTTCCCCGGCAACGGCGCCAAAAACTTGATCGACACAAAGTGTGAACACCCGTGACAAGTGCTTAAATGTGTATATTTATTTATAGTATTTTTTGTATTAAATTACATGCTTTTGTTAAGCCGACGCCCGCTTTTGTGGTTAAATTAGTTTATTTGTGTTACAGGCCTTGAAGAAGCCAAAACGAGCTCAAGAACGTATTTTTGAAGAAATCGACACTAAATACGTATTTTTGGAGCTCTATTACTGTAGCAGATACTGTATAAGTACTGTAGCAGATAACTGTAGCACTACAGAAAACGATTTTTGGAGAATTCCGGGGAGCCTTGCGGGCAAGCATGCGCCCGCAAGGCTGCCCGCATAACCCCCCGATTTTCATGTTTAAAGGGCGTTAGGGCTAAGAAAGAGGGGGAGCTTTTGGTGAGGCTTGGGAGATAGGTTTTCTTGAGCTTGAAGGAGGCTTGAATCTGAAGAAGAAGGGACCTTTTCTCATCAATTGGAGAGTGGAGATCAAGAGGAGAGGAGAATTTTGGCAAGATCCATCTTCTATTTCACGTTTCAAAGTTTGAAGAAGAAGAAGGAAGCCGCCCTCATTGCGGCGTAGGTGGAGGCTCGTGGCGACGATCCGGCTCACCCTTTCATCCTCAACAATTGAGGGAGTGTTGTTATGGCCAGGCTGGTTGTTTTTATGATGTGTTGTATGCTATTTGCTTGTATGAACAACTAAGTCCCAAGGTCATCGGACGCCGGTGAACCTTGGGACGAACGAGCTTGTATGGATGCTTTGATTTATTTTTAATGCAATTTGTTAGTTTGTGGTTCATGCTATGTGTGCTTGATTGCCTTGAATTACATGAGAACTCTGTAGTTCGATTTCTAGGTCGTACTTGGAGCGTGGGATACGCCCTTGTATTAGACTCGCATAGTTTGAAAAGGATACATGTACCTATACGCCGAGGGATTCGGGTATGTGGTACCCTTCCAATCATTAGGTTCGAACCTAAATACTGAGTTTGTCCCTAATCAAAGATTTCCCTAGTCGTAGTGCAATCATAGGGGGAATTGGTCAGAAGAGAATCTGTCCAATACCTGTATGGGATTAGGGGTTACTCACCGAGGGATTCGGGGTTAACCTATTTTAGGAATCTCTTGGCCCAAATAGCAATTGCAATTTTAACCCTAGCATCTGTCTAGTTTCAGTAGTCCCAGGGGGATCCGGGTCCGTGACCGTTTTCTCCGCTTTGTGATTCTCCATCTATTTCGGCTGTAGTTCGTCTTTCAGTTAGATTTTCTAGAAGTCAGTTTGTAGAACTTAGCACCCAACTTTGAGACATTTGGTTAGACAATAAGTGAAGAGGAAGTAAGGGTAGATCCTTGCCCCCGAGGAATACGACCCCTGTGGCGCACACAGGGTATTACTTGACGACCCCGTGCACTTGCGGGACGCTCATCAACCCGCAAGCGCACGGGGTCGTCAAGTAATAAACCACTCGTGCACGCACGACTGGGTCGTATTCCCAAGGGGCCCAAGAAGATACTTTACTCACTTCTCACTTGTTGTTTAGCTGACCGACTCGATTTCAAGAGAATAATTAGGAAAGAAAATAATTAATCAACAAGAGAAATTGTTTAAATAAATGCGATGAAATCAGAACACGGGAGATGCTCAAGGATGGAAAACGGCCATGGATGAGGATCCCCAAGGGGGCTACTTAAGTGAGTAGGATATTTGAGAAATTAAACACGTGGCTAGTTGGACCGAGAAAACCTAAACTTAGGTCAACCCGATGGTCATGGCAATTGACCCTAACCCGGTACAAGAGTTGAATAAGGAATTTCTTCCACTCAACCTCTCACACGGTTGCAAGGAGAATGATGGTTTCCTCAAGTTAGGGTGGAAACACAAGATAGTTTTCAACCCTAAAAATGGAGGGGTACAAATACCCGATGGTCACGGCGTATTTATACAATAATCCCTTCCAAGTTTGGTGGAGTCTAGCACTAAGGCAATGGTTAAGCTACAAAGTGCTACCAAGAATTTCATACATCAATTAATCACATGTACCAAAACAATCAAGAACACTAAACAAAGATCACAACAAGCCAATCATACAATAGATAACTCAAATAATAAAAAACATCACAAGTTGGCCCCCAAGGTTCAATACATCCGGTGACCTTGGGGTTTAGTTGTTTATGATCAACAAATCAACCAACAATCCATGCAAACAACTAAAATAAACATGAGGAACACTCCCTCAAAAGGTGAAGGCCGAATGACGCTTGATTCCCCGGAGAAAACCTTCCGAAGTCGCCGCTCTGAGGGGTGGCTTCCCGTTGTCTTCAACCTCCAAGCAATGAAGTCCTTGAAGTGGATCCTCCTAGATCTTGCTCTCCCCACCGAAGAATGCCCGGATGTCCAAACCCTAGCCTCCCTTCTCCACCAAAACTCTCCCAAAGATGATCCAAAAGTTTTTTTAAAAAGATGCCCTAGATAGCTTTTAAACAACCAAATCCCGATGGGTAAACGGGTCAGCATACAGCCGGTATGCTGACCCCTAGGGATTTCTACTTTTCTGCCGAGAAACCCATGATGAGCTACAGTAACTGCTACAGTGATGCTACAGTACTGTTCTACATTATCCCCGTCTCGAAAAGGCTGCTTTGATGTCTTATTGGTTCCCATCTCTTCGTCGAGTCCCCAAGGCTTCTGACTGGCCTGACATACAAAGATAAAGCAATTTAGACCGAAAAGGGCATAGATTCAACAATAAAATGTGAAAATAATACACAACACATACATGCAAAATACGTACTTTTAGATGTTTATCACTTTTCCGGATATTTTCAGATCCCTATTGCATCGGAAGATCAAGAAAAAAACCACCTTCACTTGCCCCTACGCTACATTCGCTTAACGCCGCATGCCCTTCGGCCTTTGTAACGCCCCAGCCACATTCCAAAGGTGCATGCTTGCCATATTTGAAGACATGATTGAGGACACCATGGAGGTTTTCATGGATGATTTTTCCGTGTATGGAAACTCGTTTGACTTATGCTTAAAGAACCTCGAGCGAGTGTTAACGCGGTGTGAAGAAACCAACCTAGTCTTGAGTTGGGAGAAATGTCATTTCATGGTCAGGGAAGGGATAGTTCTATGGCATAAAGTCTCAAGAAAAGGGATCGAAGTAGACAAAGCAAAAATTTCCACCATTGAGAAGCTTCCTCCACCAAGCTCAGTGCGGGCGATAAGAAGTTTTCTTGGCCACGCGGGTTTCTATAGAAGGTTCATAAAAGATTTTGCAAAGATCTCAAAGCCCTTGGCTAAACTCTTAGAGAAGGACACCCCATTCGATTTCACGACTGAATGCCTTGCAGCCTTCACGGTCCTGAAGACATTGTTGATTAGAGCCCCTATCATGGTTACACCCGATTAGAATGAACCCTTCGAGTTAATGTGCGATGCAAGTGATTATGCAGTGGGGGAAGTATTGGGTCAGCGAAAGAACAACCATTTTCATCCTATCTACTATGCAAGCAAGACACTTACCAGTGCTCAAGAGAACTACACAACCACTAAAAAGGAATTCCTTGCGGTAGTATTCGCGGTTGACAAGTTTCGGTCATATTTAGTGCTCTCGAAGGTCATTGTGTTTACTGGTCATTCAGTCCTTCGGTATCTCCTGAGCAAGACGGACGCAAAGCCGAGACTAATTCGTTGGGTACTTCTGTTGCAAGAGTTCGACTTGGAGATCAAGGATAAGAGAGTGGCTGAAAATCTAGCTGCAGACCATCTCTCTGTTGGAAAGAAGTGCATGCACAACTCAAGAGGGTGAGATTAATGATGCGTTCCCCGAGGAACAATTGTACCGTATTCAATTGACACAAGACGATGATATCCCGTGGTTTGCAGATATTGCCAATTACCTAGCTGTTGGTATCATCCCGAAAGGGTTCACAACCCAACAACGAAAGAAATTTTTCACAGACCTCAAACACCACATGTGGGAAGACCCTTATTTATTTCGAGTATGTGCGGATCAAGTAGTTCACCGTTGTGTATCCCAAGCTAAAGGTCAGGAGATTATTAAGCATTGTCATGAGGGACCCACTGGAGGTCACTATAATGCCAACCGCACCGCGAGAAAAGTGTTGGACGCTGGGTTCTATTGGACAACACTATTGCAGGATGCTCAATACCATGTTCGAACTTGTGATCGCTGTCAGAGGGCAGGTAACATATCTCGTCGAGATGAAATGCCACAAAACACCATCCAGGTGTGCGAAGTTTTCGATGTTTGGGGGATAGATTTCATGGGTGCATTCCCGACTTCGCGGGGTAACAAGTTCATTTTGGTAGCGGTAGACTATGCCTCCAGATGGCTAGAAGCTCAGGCCATACCAACAAGCGATGCAAGATTGGTAGTTCAATTCTTAAAAAAACTCTTCTCCCGATTCAGTACTCCAAGGACAATCATTAGTGATCGAGGCACATTTTTTGCAATACCCAATTTTGAAAAAATCCTCAAGCGATATGGAGTTCGACATCATACCTCAACTGCCTATCATCCCCAGACTAGCGGGCAAGTCAAAGTTTCAAATCGGGAACTCAAGAGGATTCTTGAGAAAACTGTGGCATATCATCGGAAGGATTGGTCCGACTAGCTAGAAGACGCCTTGTGGGCCTACAGAACCGCCTACAAGATACCCATTGGGAGTAGTCCCAATCGCCTGGTGTACGGCCAGGCCTGTCAGTTACCCGTGGAACTCGAACATAAGGAGTATTGGGCAACCAAAGTTTTCAATTTCGATTTCCAAGCGGTGGGAGAAAAGTGGAAAATGCAACTGAACGAACTCGATGAATGGAGAGCTTTTGCTTATGAAAACTCGCGAGTATACGAGGAAAGGGAAAAAATCTATCACGATCAGAGGATTAAGCAAAACAAGCAGTTTGCAGAAGGGGATCAAGTCCTTCTATACAACTCCCGTCTCCGTTTATTTCCGGGGAAACTCAAGTCCCGATGGTCAGGACCCTACACAATCACCCGTGTATCACCACAAGGGGTAATTGAGATAAATCACCCTGAAAAAGGTCAGTTTAAAGTCAATGGTCACCGCCGTAAGCCATATTTTGGTCAGTCTAGCTCATCCTCTTCCTTCTTCGCGTTGCAAGGTAAACATTTTCCCTTTGATCCACCTTAAGACTGTGCATAAGGGATGTCAGGCTCGTGACTCTAAACAAGCGCTCCTGGGAGGGAACCCAAGTTTGTTTTTCACGTATTCTCCTTTAGTCTTCCTGGTTTGCTTTGTAGTATTTTTGGTTGGTTGTTTTTGGCGCTCCCTTTTTCCTCTTGGGTGTCTTATTTTCTCATTTTGTTTAGTTGTCGTGATTCCCATTTTCTTTTGTTGATGTTTTGTCAGTTGGTGGCGCATGATTTTCGTGTTTGTTAGTAAAGTTTATGTGCTTAAAACGATTTAAACTAATTGGTGTTCTCATTTTTTTCGTACTAATTAAGTCACAACTCTGATTCCGGCACCTCTGGAGGCTGTGCGGGCAGGCTACAGCCCGCACAGGCTGGCCAGAAGGCTGTGCGGCCCATGTGCGGCTGTACAGCCCCCGCACAAGGTCACCAGACCCATGTGCGGCCTAGTGTGGGGCCTGGTGTGCGGCCGCACACCGGGCCGCACAGCACGTGCAGAACCCCGTGCGGCCCGCACGCTCGGGCGCACAGCCTTGTGCGGGCGGTAGCCAGACCGCATGGATCTAGCTGCCTTTTTTCTTGGGGGGCCCCCACCCCCTTTAAGAGGGTTTTCACCCCCTTCTTCGTCATCTTCCTCCACCTTCACCTCTTCTCACCGAGAAGTCCATTTCCTCATCCCACAACTCACTCCCATCACCTCCTCTTTTCATCTTACGAGCAAGGTTCATGACAATCTAAACTAAGGCAGCACCGATCCGTCATTTTTATCGCCGTTTCCTCGCCGATCCATCTTTCCTTTGTCCTCAACGTCGGTGAGCTTCCTTGCATTTTAAGTGAATTGTCTTTTGTTCGGAATTGCTCCAAGTCCATTAGTTCATGAAGTGAGGACATGTGGTACTCTCACTTATTCTAATTGATGTTGGTATTTTGCTTTCCCATTCATCGTGTGGTCACCCTGTGTCGGGGTTTCATACTGTAGCAGTACTGTAGCAGGGGGTACTGTAGATGGGTTACTATAGCACCCCCTGAGACGCTTTTCTCGAAAATTCCTGGGAGCCTTGCGGGCAAGCATGCGCCCGCAAGGCTGCCCGCATAACCCCCCGAAGTTCAGGTTTTAAAGGGCGTTAGGGCTAAAGAGAGGGGGGCTTTATGGTGAGGCTTTTGGGGGAGGTTTCTTGAAGCTTGAAGGAGGCTCAAATCCGGGAAAGAGGAGACCTTTTCTCATCAATTGGAGAGTGGAGATCAAGACGAGAGTAGAGATTTGGCAAGATTCATCCTTTGCTTCACCATTTAAGGGTTGAAGAAGAAGAAGGAACTGCCCTCATTGCGGCGTAGGTGGAGGCTCGTGGCGATGATCCGGCTCACCTTTTCATCACCAACAACTGAGGGAGTGTTTATTATGGCTAGATTAGTTGTTTTCATGATGTGTTCTATGTTATTTGCTTGTATGAACAACAAAGTCCCAAGGTCATCGGACGCCGGTGAACCTTGGGACGAACGAGCTTGTATGGATGCTTTGATTTATATTTAATGCAATTTGTTAGTTTGTGGTTCATGCTATGTGTGCTTGATTGCTTTGAATTACATGAGAACTCTGTAGTTCTATTCCTAGGTTGTACTTGAAGCGTGGGATACGCCCTTGTATTAGACTCACATAGTTTGAAAGGGATACATGTACCTATACGCCGAGGGATTCGGGTATTTGGTACCCTTCCAATCATTAGGTTCGAACCTAAATACTGAGTTTGACCCTAATCAGAGATTTCCCTAGTCATAGTGCAATCATAGGGGGAATTGGTCAAAAGAGAATCTGTCCAATACCTGCATGGGATTAGGGGTTAATCACCGAGGGATTCGGGGTTAACCTATTTTAGGAGTCTCTTGGCCCAAACCGCAATCGAAATTTTAACCCTAGCATCTGTCTAGCTTCAGTAGTCCCAGTGGGATCCGCGTCCGTGACCGTTTTCTCCCCTTTGTGATTCTTCATCTTTTTCGCCTGTAGTTCGTCATTCAATTAGATTTTCTTAAAGTCAGTTTGTAGAACTTAGCACCCAGCTTTGAGATATTTGGTTAGACAATAAGTGAAGAGGAAGTAAGGGTAGATCCTTAGCCCCGAGGAATACGACCCCTGTGTTATTAAGCAGAACGTTAGTATTAGAAGCTACAATAGTCCCTGTGGATTCGACTACCCGACCTAAAGGGTACACTTTACTACTTGTGCGACCCGTGCACTTGCGTATACGCAAGGGGCGTACAAAGTTTTTGGGGCCGTTGCCGGGGACTGGCAACTTCTAGGAATTCGGACAGTCTTAGTACTCTAACCATCTTATTTTGCTTTTAGTTTCATTTCTTTTGTTCTTGTTTTACTTGTATTCTTTTATTTGTTCTTTTGTTTTTCTTTGTATTACTTAAGCTGTTTATTATTTTTTTCTTTTGCATTAAGCCTAAAAGTTCATATCTCATTTCTTTCTTTTGGTTATTGTACAGGCGCAGTGTATGACCCGAGGGAATTCCTCCCATCTAGCGTCTCCAGATCCGGACAATGAGCGGACATTTCATCGGAGACAGCGGTAGATACATTTAAGGGAAACCGGGTCAGTGGAAGTTAGTATAGAGGTGAATCAAGAAGAAGATATGACTGGAAATCAGAGAAGTATATCTGATTATGCTCGGACTAATCTAGAGGGATCTGGGTCTAGTATTGTGCGACCCCAGTTGCGGCCAACAACTTCGAGCTGAAGCCCAATTTTATTCAAATGGTGCAACAGATGTGCCAATTTGATGGCTTCCAAGATGAGGACCCATATGCCCATCTGGCAACTTTCCTGGAAATCTGTGACACCTTTAAGGCAAACAATGTGTCTGAGGATGCTGTTCGTCTTTGGTTGTTCCAGTTCTCTGTGCGAGGGAGTGCCAAACAATGGCTAAGTTCCTTGCCAGCGGGTTCTATTACAAGCTGGGAACAGTTGGCCGAAAAGTTTCTGACCAGATATTTCCCACCAGCCAAGATCACAAAGCTTAGAAGTGATATGTCCTCATTCCGGCAAGCAGAATCTGAGACACTGTATGATACCTGGGAGCGGTACAAGGAACTGTTGAGGAAGTGCCCGCAGCATGGAATAGTGGAATGGATGCAGATCCAAATATTTTACAATGGATTGAATGTGGCCACCAAGCAGATGTTGGACGCCGCAGCAGGAGGCTCCTTGTGCAGTAAGAGACCCGACGCGGCACAGAATCTGATTGAAAACATGGCCTCTAATGGACATCAGTGGAGCTCTGAAAGGAACAAGGCCGTAAAAACAGCCGGGCTTTATGAGGTTGATGTTCTCACCACCCTAGCGGTATAGGTCGAAGCTATTTCTAAGAGACTTGATACGATGCAGATTCATCCTTCGGCACAAGGTAGCAGTCAGGACAGTTGGGCAAGTCAAGCAGGGCCCAGTTATTCTTCAGAAGGGGTTCAAGTGACCGAACAAGTAGATTTCATCGGTCAAAATCAGCGTTATGCGAACAACCCTTACAGCAACACATATAATCCTGGGTGGAGGAATCACTCAAACTTTTCTTGGAAAGATCAGAACCAGGGGCAGCAGCGCCTCCCTCAGCAGCAGCAACAACCCAGCCTCAATTCTTGAGGCCTTCACCACCAGAACAGAAAGGATCTTCTATTGAAGCTCTCCTTGTTCAGTTCATTCAAGCTAATGATGCCCAAATCTCAGGGCATGAAGAGATGATGAGGAATCAACAAGCCTCCTTACAGAACCTTCAGCGTCAGGTTGAACAGATTGCCAAGTCGCTTGCTGAACGACCCCAGGGTGCTCTACCGAGTAACACGGAAATCAATCCCCGGGAGTCCCTCAAGGCAGTCACTTTGAGAAGTGGCAGGGAACTGGAACCCCCACCTCCACAAGTACAGCAAGAGTATCGACAAGAATTAGAGGTGGAAGTCCAGGATAAAGATTCAAGGTTAAGCTCAGGGATGAAGGCTAAGGGCAAGGAGAAAGACTTGGTAGCAGAGTACAAGCCTACATTGCCCTATCCAGCAAAACTCAATAAGGACCAACAGGAGGCACAGTTCAAGAAGTTTCTGGAGATGTTTAAGACATTGAACATTAATGTTCCATTCGTGGAAGCTCTCTCCTAGATGCCGAAATATGCCAAGTTCCTCAAGGAATTGTTGACCAATAAGAGGAAATTGGAAGCAGTGTCAATGGTCACTTTGAGTGAAGAATGTTCTACTATCATCTCAAATAAAATTCCCAAAAAGGAAAAAGATCCAGGAGGTTTCATCATTCCGTGCACACTTGGAGGAATGATGGATGAAAAAGCATTGGCTGACTTAGGAGCAAGCATCAATGTCATACCACTGAAGATTTTACAGAAGCTAGGGATAGGGGAGCTCAAGCCAACTCAAATGACGCTCCAGCTTGCTGATCGCTCCACCCGCCAATCTTTGGGAATTGTTGAGGACATTTTGGTGAAGGTAGACAAATTTATATTCCCGGTAGATTTCGTTGTCCTGGACTTAGATGATCGAGCTGAGGTTCCTCTGATTTTTGGACGACCATTCTTAGCCACTTCGCAAGCAATCATTGATGTAAAGGATGGTCGACTGACTTTGAGAGTAGGAGATGAGGAAGTGGTATTCAAGCTGAAGGAAGCTATGAGACACCCCATGGCATTTGATGACTCTTGTTATTTTCTTGATGCTACTGAGGATGTTATTTGTGATTGTGCGCAAAAAATTTGGCAAAAGGATCATCTTACGGAATTGCTAGGGGCGGACCCTCCGGATGAAGAACTAACAGTCCAGGTGGAAGACGTCGCTGTTACACCATCGAGCATTGGTCAACCAGCAATGAAGGCCAAGAGAAGGAAAAACAAGGTATCAAAGGCCCAGACATGGTGGCAGAAGGTAGAGGAGAGGAAGAAACAATAAGCCTCTACCCCGAAACATAGTCCTGCTAATGACCTCAGCTTTGGTGAGGCCTTCTTAATTAATTCTTTTTCTCCTTTCTTGGAATGTTGGTCCACAGGGTACCAAGAAGAAAGGTATGTTTTTGAGCCGTCTTGAATTGAGACTAGACCCGTCAAGCTAGTGACGTTAAAAGAGCGCTTATCGGGCGGTAACCCGATTTGTTTCATTTCTTTGTTATTTCTTTGTTGCAGTTGTTGTTTTGTTTGTTTTTGTGTTTTGTCGTGTTTTGATTCGAGTTCGGCGTGTTTTTCTTTATAAGGGAAGGTTTCAGGTCAAACATGGGCCTAACACTCCCGTGCTGATGGGGGTGCAATTCACAGGTTTTTAAGGTTTTATCATTTCTAAACAGCACGGGGAGAAGCCCGGCCGTGCTTTGGCCGTGGTGAAGTCCCTAGCACGTTGCCCGTGCACGCATCAAGGATGTTCCGAGTTCTTCATTTGTGTTTAATTTTCTGAATGCGGGCTCAACACGGCCATGTTGAGGCTGTGCTTAGCGCGACGGTTCCTCTTCTTGCGAATTTCTTCCTTTTAAACGCGCCGTTCGCCCTTTGTTCCTTCTCACCGGCGACTCTTTTCTCTTATACTACCATTTTCTTGAGTTTTTCACGAGTTTTGCGTGGTTGTCGTAATTTGTCGGAGTTTCTTCGCTTATATTCCTTCTCCAACATTTTGGTAAGTCGACAAACCCTTGATTTGTGTTTTGTTTCCAAATCCTTGATTCTATGCCGTTATTCCTCTTGAAAACGTTTAAATTCGGCTTTAGAGGCATCTAGGGTGATTATTAACTAGTTTCAACAACTTTGTACCGTCGATTTTTGAGTTGGGATCCGTCGGAGACGACGCAGGACTTCAGCAGCACGGCCGTGTTCACGCGAGCACGGCCGTGCTCTGATTTGAGATTTGGAATTGTACGGAAGCACGGGCGTGCCTGATAAACACGCCCGTGCTCATTGGATATCCTTGTTTTTGACTTGCACGGGCGTGCAGATTTTTAACACACCCGTGTTACATTGCTGATCTTAAGTGTTTTATATTTTCTCTCGACAGATCATGCCGAGGAAGGCTGCTACATCCGGCCGTTCTTCGAAGAGAGCTCGAGGGGAGTCCTCGGCCCCAGCTGCTCCCCCTGCACCAGCTTTCGGTACCCCCATCCAGCAGGAGCGCCACGACCGTTTGAGCACGAAGCGGTTTGGCGAGGTGCGAGTCATTGATTGGTAGGTCCTCCGGGAGGTAGGCCTCGAGGCTGACCTGAGACGATACCTCGGCGAGGGTGCCTTTACGCGGCTACTCGCCAATACCGACCCCTCTTACCAGGAGCTATCTTTGGAGGTCCTCGCGACCTTCGAGATGCCCCGAGGGCCTATCAGCTATCACCGTGCCGGCGCAGTTCAGTTCCAGGCGTTCGGCGAGCTCCACCGAATGAGTCTGACGGAGTTCTCCATTAGACTGGGCTTGCACGAGGAGGAGTTCACCAGGACTCCAGAGTACGACGCCTCCTCGTTACCCGACCACCCAGCGAGTCCCAGGAGACATGTTGGCAGCAGTTGAACACGGACCGGGCGTACGACCCTCGCCGGTTATGGCCTCATCTCTTCGCCTCCCCGCCCTCAGGTACATTTATTTCATACTTAGTCATTCGATCACAGGGCGGGGAGATAGCACAGGAGTCGTTAGTCGCCGCGACTTCGACTTTCTGTTGAGCATGCTGGACAGATTCCAGATGCACCTCGACTATGAGGTGGCCTTCAGCATCCAGCATCAGGGGCAGGACTCCCGAGTCGGCGTGATCTTTTGTGGGTCTTACATCACGCGCTTGATTCGAGGGATAGGACTCCAGGCGGGCACCCGTGCGATGCGGATGGTGGGTGGCGTGCTTCCTGTCTCTGTGGACACGCTCCGCGCGATGGGGATGCTTCGATCCACATCCACCTCCCAGGGTCCTAGGTACCAGGCTCATCCTACTGCCAGCATCCCTGATTCTCCTTCTGTAGCCACTGGACCATCATCCCCTCGCACCCCACGTGCTCGCACTTCCACCCACATTCCAGACTCTCCTCCAGCTGGCTCTCCTTCTTTCCAGCGATGGATGATCCGGAGCATGCAGCGGCTGGTCTCCCACCTCGACGTCACCCTGTCTCCACCTCCTCGTCGTGCTGCTGGTGGGAGTCGACACCACCGACCTTCCATCGGAGTCTGATTCCGATTCTGAGAGCGCCGGGTTTTGATGTTCTGCTTTGTTGTTTTGTTTTGCATTTGTGTACTTTGCTTTTACTTTTGTTGTCTTTTGTTTTTCTTGAGTCAGTTAGCAAGGGGAGTCCCCTACTAAACTGATCTCTTTTTAGTGTGATCTATGTCTTTTTGTTATTTTCTGTCTCTAATGCTTGCATTTCCACCTCAGGATTTATGAATATTTACCTTACTGGTTGTCTCAAACGGATCCTCCCTCACTGGCGATCAACATCCATCCTTGTGTGCCATGGAATTCTTATTCGGCACCTCTCCCTTAACTTGGTGAAAATCCCCCAACTCTCACTTTTACTTGAAATTGTTTTCTTTGCTTTGCATGTTGAATCTTTAAACATTGAGGACAATGTTTCATTCAAGTGTGGGGGAGGGTTGTGTACTTGTGTTTTAATATGATTAGATATTGTGCATGACTTAGGACGATCTATGAAATTTTTGGTTGAGAATTGCTAAGCTAGAAGTTGTTGAGCATATTAGTGCACTTTTGTTGAACTTAAAGTTTTATTTTGCTCTTACTTTGGAAACCTTTATTGAACACTTAGCCTTTGTTGATTTGTCACTCTGTTAAAGGAAGGGCTAGTTTTAAGGCTCGTGAAAAAGTTAGTTTCTGACTCCAAACTCAAGGAATAAAATGAGAAAAAAATATAAAAGAATATTGTGACAAGTCGGATTCCTTTCAGGGATGCCCTGTCAAAAGTTTATGAGAAAGATGGTAGAAAGAGCCATCACTTTAGAAAAAGCAAAAGCCGCACTTGAGTAGTCGGATTTTAGGCATCACAAATGTCATTTTTGATGACCTACCAAGTGAAATGGCTGCCTCTAGGGTGTATGAAGCTACTACCCAGTTTAGGAGTCAGCAGTGAAAATATTGAGAAGAAAGAGCTTGTACTAAGCCCCCTCAAGAACAGTTTTGACATGCTCAAGGAGGCGACACACACACACGGTAGTATGGAGTAAGAGTAAAATCTTTTTCAAGCTTTCAATTGACTAAGTCACTAGTTCTTAGAAACTCCTTAAGCTTCAGTAACTCTCTTAGGGGTTGCTTGTTTGTAAGGAGTGGAATTTGAGTCATTACTCTTCCATTCCACTCCTTTGTTTGGATAGCCATCAATGGGAGTGAGAGATGTTTGGGAGAGGAATGAGGGGGGATTGAGTGGGGAGTGGCAATCCTCCCAAAATTGGGAGGATTGCTCATTCCTCCTCTACTCCTTGAGGGTGAATTACCAATTTGCCCCTTATTTAATAAGTAAACTATAATTAATTAACATAATAATTAAATATATAATTTTAATACTACATAATAATTAAATAGACAATAATAACTAACAATTAAAATAACAATTTTATTCAAATATTAATAATTAATTTATTCAAATATTAATAATTAATTTATTCAAATATTAATAATTAAAATAATAATATAAATCAAATAATAATTAAATCGATAATTTTAATAATAAATAATAATTAAAATAAAATAATAACAACTAACAATTAAAATAATAATTTTATTCAAATAATAATAATTAATAATTAAAATAATAACTAAATCGATAATTTTAATAATAAATAATATTTAAAATAAAATAATAACAACTAACAATTAAAATAATAATTTTATTCAAATAATAATATAACTCAAATAATAATTAAATAGATAATTTTAATAATAAATAATAATTAAAATAAAATAATAATAACTAACAATTAAAATAATAATTTTATTCAAATAATAATCATTAATAATTAAAATAATAATATAAATCAAATAATAATTAAATCGATAATTTTAATAATAAATAATAATTAAAGTAAAATAATAACAACTAACAATTAAAATAATAATTTTATTCAAATAATAATAAATAATAATTAAAATAATAATATAAATCAAATAATAATTAAATAGATATTTTTAATAATAAATAATAATTAAAAGTGAAAATATTTAATTCAAATATTTAATTATAAAATTAAAAATAATGATATTCAAAATATTTTATAATTAAAAATAGTCGTTATTTAACTTAACATTTTATTTTATATAAAATATTATTTACTTGTTTCAAGGGTATAAAAGTGAAGTTACATCATTTTTTTCTTTTACTTTTCCCATTCCCAAGGAACTACCCTCTCATACCTTATCAACCAAACACATTTTTCATTCTCAATCCTCCTCCACTCCCTTTATTTCCATTACTCCCTCACTCCTTTCCATTCCAATCCGGGACCCAAACGGCCCCTTAATTTGTTGAGATCAGAGGTCATGCACTCATCACTGTATTAGGGGATTAAGGTTGCTTGAGGACAAGCAACAATTCAAGTTTGGGGGTATTTGATGAGTGCATTTCATATATATATATTGCATGCTTTACCCTCATCATTATTGAATATTTTGGCTTTAATTCTCCCAGTACGGTGCTATTTGAGGTATTCTTAGTTTGTCATGCAGATATCAAAGTCCTGAAGCAAGAAGAGATGTTTTGGAATAATTTTAGAAGCTAAAGGACTTAGAAGAAATCTCATCAAGCTCAACACGGCTTGAGCACGCCTGTGCTGTACCTCGTGCAGATTGCAGGAGACTTCAGCCAAATTCAACACAGTCTGAGTTCGCTGAGCACGGTCGTGCAAACACCAGCACGGCCTAAGCACGCCCGTGCTATTCCCGGTGCAGATTACAGGAATGTGAGTTTTCTGGAGTTTTATTTGCCGTAATCTGCACGGCTTCAACACGGCCGTGCTCACATCGGGAAAACATTAAAACCCTAAAAACTTAGGTTTTTGGGGGACTTTTGGTGGGCGAACTAAGGGAGAAAGAAGGAGAGAGCTTTGGGGGTTCATCCTCCTCTTCATCAAGGGAATGGCAAGCTTATGGTAGGCCGATCGGGAGGAGATCTTACAACATTGTAGATCCTCAAACAACCACAAGGATGCAAGAAATTAGGGAGTTTTCAACTTCTTGTCTTTCAATTTCTTTGGCATTCTACTTGTTGTTTGTTATCATGAGGGGCTAAACTCTTAAGGGAGCCCCGGGGTTGTTTGTATGATGTTATCGCTTGAACTCTTTATCTTTACTCGCGGCATTTATGAGTATCTTGTTCCTTTCATTAAATCTGAGCTATTGGTTATTTTGTGTGTTGTTTAGTGCTTGATTGCTTGGAAGTTAGGTTCTCTCATCTAGGCTTGTGAATCGCAATCAATAGTTACAAGCGGTAAGATTGCAGTTTAGAGCATTGGAAGCGCTAGAAGCAACACCCAATTAGCATAGCTAGGTTTAGAACTGAAGATACCTCGGAGAAGCGCCGAGAAAGCCGAGTTAGTGAACGTCGGAAATCCAACCCCGGGGCCCCATCTCCTCCATCGAGTCAATCCTCAAACCTTCCCTTGGTGAACTTCTGATAAGTGCCTGCATGTACATATTATTTGAGATGTTTTTCCATGCATGAGCATCACATTTTTCAGGTTATATTTCTCATTTCGTGTGTTTTTGTGTTCTTTCGTGCAATTAGGGTTGTGAAGAAGGTTTATGCGAAGAAAAGCAAGATTAGGTCATAATGGTGCTATGTGGAGCTCTTTTGTGCAAATACGAAGTTCAAGACACAAATCGGGTTCAAATGAGGGGGTATGTGCCAACTTCTAAAGGCTTCAAGACAATTCTTGTAGAAGGACACGAAGGCAGTCATGCTCGCTCGTTCCGATTGGTTCAAAGATTTCAAAAGCTCTCCAAGGTTTCCCATCATCAAGAAATGCCACTTGACCTTTCACATGGGCGTGTGTCCGTCCATGTGACCTCAGGAGAAGAAACGGGCGAAATCGAGGATTGGTATGAAGATTTCACAAGGCAGAAAATCCACATGGGCGTGTGGAATTTCCACACGGCCGTGTGGAATTTCCACACGGCCGTGTGGACTATCCACACGCCCGTGTGGATCCTCGAGATGGCCAATTATAAAGCCGTTCTGAAGCGTTATCAAAGGGATCTTCTTCTAACTTTGGAAGGAGGCGACGGCTAGGGTTGAGGAGGTTCTTGCCACACTTTGGGGGCGCTTCTTCACCGGTTTCATCATCATTCCCTTCCAAGGAGAGCCATTGGGGGAGCCTTCGACGAGTCGATTCGGCGAGGTGGGCCTTAGGCTTGGAGGAAGGGACTCTTTGAAGAAGAAGGAGGAGTTCCCATAGTCTATCAACACGAAGCCTAAGGGGGTTTTCTTTATGGATTTCTTGCACTTATCTTCATTTATTTTGATGAACTTGTATTGCTCCATGGAGAGCTAAACCCCTAGTGGGTACTTGGACTTGTAAACCCTAGATTTCCTATGTTTCATTGACTTAAATGCTTTTATTCAATTGGAGTTTGAATTTGAGTTTCAATCTTGCTTGCTTAATTGTTTCTCCCTTAGAGTGACACTAGGGTTGAGGGCTAATACAATCATCCTTTTGACGAGTGACCATCACCATTAGGATTAGATTAATCAAGATTGGAGGGGGTTGAGAGGGTGAGTTGAGAGGTAGCGACACGTCCCCTTTCCCCTCCGGTGTGGTTCTCCCTACCTTCTTATTCCAAGTGTTACTTTCGATCTCAAAGAGAGTTAGGCGTTGAGAGAGGCCTTTCCGCCGGGACTTATTTGTGATTAGGGATCTTTCGCCCGGACCAAAGGGATTGATCTATAGTTGGGAATAGGGTTTACCACTCGGAATCCCTAGAGCATAGCGCAGTCATACGTGGTGTGAGGCGTCGAGAGTCTTCTCTCCGCCGGGACCTCGTAGGGGACTAGTCAAGGTTGACCTTAGATTTGGGACCTTGTATCTCTGGATTCCACGACTCTTGAAATCTCTATTGAATAAGAGTACTTGAAGTCTTGCACGTGAAACAAGGATTCTAGGGGGAGCATTGTCCGAGTACCCCATCTTCTTATTGATCTATTTCTCCGACCTAGCTTTCATTTTCAGCACTTTATTTCTACTACTTTCTGATTTTACTTTCTTTCAACAACAATTGGTTTATCTTTGATTACTTAACAACGTGTGATTGTTCTTACGTCTACTCCCTGTGGATTCGACTACCCACCCGTTTGGGTACTTTATTACTTCGACACCCGTGCACTTGCGGAGTACACACGCAAGGGTGTGTCAAGTTTTTGGCGCCGTTGCCGGGGAGTTAGGCGTTTTAGGAATTTTTACACTTTGTTTCGCTAGTCATTTTTCGCACATTCTATCTCACACTTCTTTTACTTTCATTATTCTAATCTTAATTTCCTTATACATAATCAATCTTCTTCATTATCCGCTATTCTAAGGTTGTTGCTTTTTATCAATCCTGTAGGAATCATGATCGACGAAGCAGAACTGTTTGAGAAGATAACCGGAATGGTGAGAGGCGTTGAGCAGAAAATGAATTGGTTCACCAAGGAATCATCTCCACATAGTTACTTACGAGATTCAGCTGAAACAAACTATTGTGTGAGAAAGGTTAACCTGGATATAGATAGAGTTACTGAGGGACAAGATTGCGATTTATTCAGAGTACTCACTCAATTTGAAGAAGCAACACGGGGTTGTATAAAGGGAGAAGTAGAGGAAAGTTTAGAAGAAGCCCTTAACCGATTTGATTCTTCTAATAAAGGCGAAGAGCAAGAAATTTTTTCTTTGGGTGTCACCAATGAAACCTACAAAGAAAGTGGGGTGGGAGACATAGAAAATCTCAAAACCCAACAAGACACACACACCCAAGAAGAGAGCTTAGAGGAAATCTCAGAAGAAGAATCTGAACATTTTGAGGAAATTGATAGACAGAAGGGGAAAAGGTTACAACCATCCATTGAAGACCCACCTGATCTTGAGCTTAAAACACTACCGGAACACTTGGAATATGCATTCTTAGGTGAAGGATCAAAACTCCCGGTCATTATATCTTCGGGATTATCCGTGTCTCAAAAGGATAAATTAGTGAATATGTTGAAGAAGCATAAGACTGCCATTGCTTGGAAAATTTCTGATATTAAAGGTATAAATCCGTCATTCTGCACTCATAAAATTTTGATGGAGGATAATTATAAGTCAGTGATCCAGCCTCAACGTCGTTTGAACCCAAACATGAAGGAGGTGGTGAAGGCAGAGGTAGTTAAACTTCTGGATGCAGGTATCATTTATCCGATCTCTGACAGTGCGTGGGTGAGTCCTACTCAGGTGGTCCCTAAAAAAAGAGGAATGACTGTAGTGAAGAATGAACGTAATGAGTTAATCCCAACCAGAACAGTCACAGGGTGGAGAGTATGCATTGATTACAGAAGGCTAAATGACGCGACTCGGAAGGATCATTTTCCGTTACCATTCATTGACCAGATGTTGGAAAGGTTAGCTGGGCATAATTTCTACTGCTTCCTTGACGGTATGTCGGGATATTTTCAAATCCCCATTGCTCCCGAGGATCAAGAAAAAACTACATTCACTTGTCCCTACGGGACTTTCGCATACCGAAGGATGCCTTTCGGACTGTGTAATGCCCCAGCCACTTTTCAACGATGCATGACTGCTATATTTGACGATCTGTTGGAAGACATCATGGAAGTATTTATGGATGATTTTTCGGTGTTCGGGGACTCGTTTGATAGCTGTCTGCAGAATCTGGAAAGGGTCCTCAAGAGATGTGAAGAAACCAATTTGGCGTTGAACTGGGAGAAATGCCACTTCATGGTCCAAGAAGGAATAGTTTTAGGGCATAAAATTTCCAAAGATGGGATGGAGGTGGACAAGGCGAAAATTGAGGTGATCGAGAAACTTCCCCCGCCAACTAATGTGAAGGGAATTCGCGAGCTTTCCCGGGCATGCGGGTTTCTATCGGCGGTTCATTAAAGATTTTTCAAAAATCTCTCAACCTTTAACAAAACTTCTTGAAAAAGATGCATCTTTTGAGTTCGGGGACGAATGTTTAGCCGCATTTAACTGCTTTGAAGGAGAAGTTGACTCAAGCACCAATTTTGATTACACCAGATTGGAACGCTTCTTTTGAGCTCATGTGCGACGCCGGTGATTATGCAATTGGGGCAAGTGCTAGGGCGAGAGGAAGAACAAATATTTTCAGCCCATCTATTATGCGAGTAAAACACTCACAAGCGCACAAGAAAATTATACTACTACAGAAAAAGAGTTGCTAGCAGTGGTTTACGCATTTGATAAGTTCAGGCCATATCTGATCTTATCCAGAGTCACTGTCTTCACAGATCATTCTGCCTTGCGTTATCTCATGAGCAAGTCTGATACCAAACCGAGGTTGATCCGTTGGGTTCTTCTTCTACAAGAGTTTGACATGGAAATCAAGGACAAAAGGGGCGTGGAAAATGTAGCTGCTGATCACCTATCTAGGTTAGAAGGTTGTGAGGATTACAAGGCATCAAGGCCGGAGATTAACGACTCATTCCCAGAAGAGCACTTATACACAATTCGTGGCGGATCGGCAGAAGAGGGAACACCTTGGTTTGCGGATTTTGCCAACTATTTGTCGGGAAAGGTTCTTAAGCAGGGTCTTACTTTTCAGCAAAAGAAAAAGTTTTTCAGTGACTTAAAGAACTATTTTTGGGATGACCCCTTTCTGTTCCGGACTTGTGCAGATCATGTAATCCGACGCTGTGTCTCTAGGGAAAAAGGCTGGAATATTTTAACACACTGTCATTCAGGCCCAACCGGAGGTCACTATGCTTCTGGTAGAACAGCCGAGAAGGTGCTTGCTGCAGGATTCTATTGGCCAACACTATTTCAGGACGCTCATCAGTATGTTCTTCGTTGTCACAATTGCCAACGGACAGGGAATCTCTCTCGGCGTGATGAGATGCCACAAAATCCTATTCAATTCTGTGAGGTTTTTGATGTGTGGGGAATTGATTTCATGGGACCATTCCCAGGCTCCAATGGGAACAAATATATTCTTGTAGCAGTGGATTATGTATCTAAGTGGGTGGAAGCTCAAGCATTACCTACAAACGATGCGAGGACTGTAGTTAAATTTCTCAAGAAGCTTTTCTCCCGATTTGGAACACCTAGGATCATTATTAGTGATAGAGGAACACATTTCTGTAATAGTCAGTTCGAAAAAGTGTTAAAGCGATACGGAGTGCACCATCGTCTCGCTACCCCCTATCATCCGCAGACAAGTGGCCAAGTAGAGGTTACTAACAGGGAGCTGAAGAGGATCTTGACCAAGTCGGTAGAACATGGGAAAAGAGATTGGTCGGAACGGTTGGATGACACGTTATGGGCTTACCGGACTGCATATAAGACTCCTATTGGAACTACACCCTACAATCTGGTCTATGGGAAATCTTGTCATCTTCCTGTTGAATTAGAACACCGAGCTTATTGGGCACTCAAGACAATGAATTTTGACCTTTCTCGAGCCGGGGAACAACGGAAGCACCGGATCAATGAGCTTGATGAATGGAGACCGAGAGCATATGAAAATGCCCGAATCTACAAGGAAAGGATACGCAAGTGGCATGATAAGCACATCAAAACTCCGAAAGAGTTCAAGGTGGGGGATGAAGTTTTGTTATTTAACTCACGACTCAAACTGTTCCCCGGAAAGTTAAAATCTAGGTGGTTTGGGCCATACACCGTAACTCAAGTATCACCGCAGGGGGCAATTGAAATCACTCACCCGGATAGAGGTACTTTCAAGGTAAACGGGCATCGTCCGAAGCCATATTTTGGTGGTGAGGTTAGTGCTGAAGGTGTAGAGGTATTTTTGTTGCATCAACCCCCTTGAGTCTAGAGAGGCGGTACGTCAAGCTAGTGACGTAAAACAAGCGCTTATTGGGAGGCAACCCAATTTTTTTCTTTTAGAACTCTTTGTTTGTGCTTGTAGTTAGTTTTATTTCTGCATTTTTGCTTTGTTTAGTTTGTGTGTGGATTCTTTGCTTGGTAATGCATTTTTTTTTTGTGTGTTCATCGTTTATGGCAAGTTAGGTGGTATCTCTCGTGAACTTTGCGAGATTTTAAGTCGTAGAACGTGTTAGTTTTCAACTTCTGCAATCGTTCCATGTGTTTTCATTAATTTCTGCAGAGTTTGAACTATTTTTGAGTTGAAGAATGGAACCACACGGCCATGTGGAATTTCCACATGGCCGTGTGGATGAATTTGTGAAAGAATTTTCTCATCCAGAGAATCCCCACGGCCGTGTGGAAATTCCACACGGCCATGTGGATTTATTTAGTACAAACCTTCACAATACAGAGAATCCACACGGCCGTGTGGAAATTACCCACGGCCGTGTGGAATTTCGGGAAGTTTGATAAGGCCATACAGAGAATCCACACGGCCGTGTGGAATTTCCACACGGCCGTGTGGGGTACTTAAAGAAAAAAGGGGGCCATCTCTTTATATTCCCCCCCCAAGCAACCTTTCATCTTCAAACGCTTCCTTTTCAAAGGTCGCGACGGTTGCTCCTCTCCTTCCATTCTCTCGCTTATTTAAGGGATTTGTGGGCCTTACTCGTTACTACATTGTTAGATTGGACTCATCCTCTCCGGTAAGCCTTCTTTCCCTCTTCTTGCCATGAAACCTTCAATCGTTGTTGTGGATGTTGAATCTTGTGTTTTTGCATGCTATTTTCATGATTAATACTTAGATTATTGCTTAAAGCACTTGTGCTCAATTGTGTGGATGATTATATGAATTGGTGTGGATTCACCATGGCACTTTGGCCATGGTCGAAGATCCACACGGCCGTGTGGAAATTCCACACGGCCGTGTGGATTATCGGGGTGCCCCCTCTGAATTCCAGAGGAGACACACGGCCGTGTGGAAATTCCACACGGCCGTGTGAATTACCTGTTTCTTTGTTTTGGGCAACCCGAGAGGAGACACACGGCCGCGTGGAATTTCCACACGGCCATGTGGAATTCTGGGGACCTATTTTGAGCTCTGAATTAACTTGTTTACCCCTCTTATGCACAGGAATGGCCCCAAGAACGAAGAAACTCGCTCATAAGCGCCCTCGTGAGGCTCGTGAGGTCCGGGAGTCCCGTGATCTCTCGCCCGCACCATTCGAGTTCGCCGTGCCCGAACATCAAGCACGGTTTGATCGACTTTCGAAGTTGAAGTTTGGCCAGACGCGCATTCCTGACTTGCAAGCTTTAGAGGCAATAGAACATGCGCGTGCAGCCGAGTTGGCGGATGAGGTCCGTGAACTTATTGCTGTGGGCGGGTGGGAGCGACTGTTGTGCATCAAGGACCCAGCCACTCGCGATCTCACTTTCGAAGTCCTCGCGACATTCGAGTTTGATCGCGCCCACACCGACTACCACCGGCCGGACACAGTTCGATTCCGCATTTTTGGGCAATATCACAGCATGAGCCTGACAGATTTTGCTGTCGCCCTCGGCCTGTACGATCGAGACTTTATCCACACGGAGGAGTACGCGCAGCTGCCATTCGACTATCCTTTCCGCGTCACTCCAAGCCGGGTTTGCCGGATGCTGTGTGGAGATATACAGTACGAGCCCGAGTTGACCAAGGCGTCTTTGCTCCTCCGCCCCGCTCACAGGTACCTTCATGCCATCCTGAGCAGGTCTATTACTGGGCGGGGAGACAGCACCGGCGTACTGGGGCGGTTGGATCTCCTCTATCTATATTCTATGGTCCAGAGCCTGCCCCTGCACCTGGGTTACGTGGTAGCTGATTTTCTGAGGCACCAGGGACAGTACGCGCGGATAGGAGTTCTTTTCTCTGGTCCCTACATCACCCGACTCATCCGAGGAATGGGACTGATTGATGCTGTTCGGGGAGCTGACAAGGTTATTGTTCCTTCCCCACTTGGCCTCGATACCTTGCGTATGATGGGCATGGTGAAGAGGGCCGCCCCCGGCAGGTATGTACTTGCTGTTCCATTCCCAGATGAGTCCGAGGAGTCTGAGGACGAAGACGAAGACTCGGAGGAGACCCGGGCCGGACCATCATCCCAACCCGCACCCATGGAGGCGGAGGACACCCCAGCAGACGAGGAGGTGCCACCGGTGTCAGCACCTGCATCTTCCCCGGCACAGGAGCGCCTAGGCAGACTTGAGGCTGCTGTGGGGACTCTCCAGACTGATCTCGCCGCCATGCGGGTGACTCAGGCAGCGAACCACACTGAGGTTCTTGCTCGCATGGCTGAGTACCACTCGGAGATGATGACGCGCATCACTTCACTCCACCAGTTGATAGCGAGAGGCAGCGATTCCACTCCGCCGTCCACACCCCGAGCACCCTACGCCTCCCGAAGCATCCCCAAAGAAGACCGGCGAGATGCCGACGCTTGATGCGTCTTTCATTCCTTCTTTTTATTCCCTTGTACTTTCTTTTGTGTTGAGTCTTTGTATACTCGAAAAGGTTGCACCTTCCGAGAGTTATCTTACTTGCTTTCTTTTCATGTTCTTTGTTGAGTTTGTGTTTGGCTTGTTTAATTTTTGTACTCTTTTAATCGTAGCTTTTGTTGAAATCCACTTGAACCCCTTTTGTGATGTGCGAGATAGACTTGTCAACTTGGTTTTGAGAAATGGTCATAGGCACGGCCGTGTGGAATTTCCACACGGCCGTGTGAGCTTCACAACCCTACGCAACTCCACTTCCCACCTTCACGCTCCATTCAACTACCACACTCGGAGATCAGGGGAGTGTTGTTTTTAATCCCCACGCCCTCATGTTTTATTTATATTCTGTTTTTGTATGCTTGCATGCGTACAATGAGGGCATTGTACATCTTAAGTGTGGGGGGGAGTTCACGTTGCACACGTTCTCTATGTATGTATGCTCATCACTCATATGCTTATCAAGCCAATGATAGTTCACCTTAAAAGGCAAGGATTGCAGTCTTGAATTTAGGAGAATTTTAAACATCGTTTGTACTCATGCTCTAGTTTACTCGAGAAACTTAGAAATTTTTTGTCTGATTGCATTACTTACACCTTTCTTGCTCTGTTAACCCTGACAACTCTAGTTCAGTGCCAAAAGGACCTTAGTTTTCTTTATTTTGAAAAAAAAAAAAAAAAAAAAAAAAAAAAAAAAACAAAGAAGAATGCCTTATTTGTTTACTTGTTTCCGGAGTGGAAAGAGCTACCACCTATGTTGTATGCAGCTACTCTCATAAGTCGGATACTAGCTATGCCCTAATGAGAGAAAGAGCTATCTAATAGGCCGTGTGAAAGCTAACACTCCCCGGTGGAAAGAGCTACCTCCTCAAAGCGTGAAAGCCGCCTAGGAGGCATCTTAGGAAATGGCTACCTTCGAGGTTGTGTGCAGCTACTGCCTATTCTTTGTCCTCAAATAAATCCTTTTCAATAAGAACTTTTAAGAGTAAATTTAGGGTTGGCATGAGTAAGCAATACACACACACACGCAATCGAGATTCTATTTTCTTTGTGCTCCGAGTTTTTGCTAGAGCATTGGTTTTTATCTTTCTATGTTGCAAATTGTTCCTTTGTTTAAGAATGCTCTTCTTACATACTTTTTGGTGAACTTAAGGCTAAGCACTTATATCACTCTACTTGTGGTTTTCATTGTATAAATTTTGCTTGAGGACAAGCAAAAGCTTAAGTGTGGGGGAGTTTGATAAGTGCCTGCATGTACATATTATTTGAGATGTTTTTCCATGCATGAGCATCACATTTTTCAGGTTATATTTCTCATTTCGTGTGTTTTTGTGTTCTTTCGTGCAATTAGGGTTGTGAAGAAGGTTTATGCGAAGAAAAGCAAGATTAGGTCATAATGGTGCTATGTGGAGCTCTTTTGTGCAAATACGAAGTTCAAGACACAAATCAGGTTCAAATGAGGGGGTATGTGCCAACTTCTAAAGGCTTCAAGACAATTCTTGTAGAAGGACACGAAGGCAGTCATGCTCGCTCGTTCCGATTGGTTCAAAGATTTCAAAAGCTCTCCAAGGTTTCCCATCATCAAGAAATGCCACTTGACCTTTCACATGGGCGTGTGTCCGTCCATGTGACCTCAGGAGAAGAAACGGGCGAAATCGAGGATTGGTATGAAGATTTCACAAGGCAGAAAATCCACATGGGCGTGTGGAATTTCCACACGGCCGTGTGGAATTTCCACACGCCCGTGTGGACTATCCACACGCCCGTGTGGATCCTCGAGATGGCCAATTATAAAGCCGTTCTGAAGCGTTATCAAAGGGATCTTCTTCTAACTTTGGAAGGAGGCGACGGCTAGGGTTGAGGAGGTTCTTGCCACACTTTGGGGGCGCTTCTTCACCGGTTTCATCATCATTCCCTTCCAAGGAGAGCCATTGGGGGAGCCTTCGACGAGTCGATTCGGCGAGGTGGGCCTTAGGCTTGGAGGAAGGGACTCTTTGAAGAAGAAGGAGGAGTTCCCATAGTCTATCAACACGAAGCCTAAGGGGGTTTTCTTTATGGATTTCTTGCACTTATCTTCATTTATTTTGATGAACTTGTATTGCTCCATGGAGAGCTAAACCCCTAGTGGGTACTTGGACTTGTAAACCCTAGATTTCCTATGTTTCATTGACTTAAATGCTTTTATTCAATTGGAGTTTGAATTTGAGTTTCAATCTTGCTTGCTTAATTGTTTCTCCCTTAGAGTGACACTAGGGTTGAGGGCTAATACAATCATCCTTTTGACGAGTGACCATCACCATTAGGATTAGATTAATCAAGATTGGAGGGGGTTGAGAGGGTGAGTTGAGAGGTAGCGACACGTCCCCTTTCCCCTCCGGTGTGGTTCTCCCTACCTTCTTATTCCAAGTGTTACTTTCGATCTCAAAGAGAGTTAGGCGTTGAGAGAGGCCTTTCCGCCGGGACTTATTTGTGATTAGGGATCTTTCGCCTGGACCAAAGGGATTGATCTATAGTTGGGAATAGGGTTTACCACTCGGAATCCCTAGAGCATAGCGCAGTCATACGTGGTGTGAGGCGTCGAGAGTCTTCTCTCCGCCGGGACCTCGTAGGGGACTAGTCAAGGTTGACCTTAGATTTGGGACCTTGTATCTCTGGATTCCACGACTCTTGAAATCTCTATTGAATAAGAGTACTTGAAGTCTTGCACGTGAAACAAGGATTCTAGGGGGAGCATTGTCCGAGTACCCCATCTTCTTATTGATCTATTTCTCCGACCTAGCTTTCATTTTCAGCACTTTATTTCTACTACTTTCTGATTTTACTTTCTTTCAACAACAATTGGTTTATCTTTGATTACTTAACAACGTGTGATTGTTCTTACGTCTACTCCCTGTGGATTCGACTACCCACCCGTTTGGGTACTTTATTACTTCGACACCCGTGCACTTGCGGAGTACACACGCAAGGGTGTGTCAACTTCCCTTTCCTTAACCTCCTTGAAGTTAACCCATAGTCAATTCCATCTTTTTCTGTTGGTTAGATATTAAGCAGAACGTTAGTATTAGAAGCTACACATGTCCCTGTGGATTCGACTACCCGCCTAAAGGGTACACTTTACTACTTGTGCGACCCGTGCACTTGTGGATACGCAAGGGGCGTACCACCATACCGTTTCAAGGTTCGTTATCGCTAGAAGTGGTGTGATATGCTTTAAGAAGTGGTCCTCCGGGTATCGTTTTCTCCTATCTAGGTTACAAGGATCCAGGTAAAGAAGGGTGCACACACACAGCATCATCGTGCCAAACGAATAATTCGAAATTTTATTATTGGTTGTAGCTTAGCATCTAGAATTCTACATGTGTTGCTGTATGCTCACACCTGAGCCAAAGGTTGTGTATTTAGCCATTAATCAATTCCTCTTGTTCTCAATGTTTGTTTGCTTGGAGACAAGCAAGCCCTTAAGTGGGGGTGATTTGATAAGTGTCTAAATACACCGTTTTGTAACGGTGAACTATTTGTACTTTCATACATTAATTGAATAAAACAGGTGCCTTTGATGTGTTTTTTGAGCTTTTCTTCTTTCAGGGCATCCACGGACCATTTACGTTAAGTGGAACGTTTACAACTAGAAAATCAAGTCCGAGGAGCGAAGAAACAAAGGATAAACGAGCTGCGGAAGGCACCCAAGCGTTCCTACACAACCAGGCCCATTTTAGGGCCTGTGTGCCCGCACACCCTTGGCAGAAGGGTGTGCGGCCTGGTGTGCGGCCGCACACTGGTCAAGTATTAAGGCCGGTTATGGCCTTTTTCCAGGGGACTTTTGCCACCGACGCCTCCAAACACCCCTATGCTCAAAGCTTCATCAAAAGAGGTCATTTTGGAGTGAAATCGAGGGAGAGAGGACGGTGGAACTTGAGGATCATCATCCTAGAGCTTGCCGACGCGGATTCGGCAAGTTTCTTCATCAAACCTAGTCGACACGGTCAAGAGGGAGTTTCGGTGTTTTTTTGTTGATGTATTCTTATTTGTGCGAACTTCCCTTCTTATTCATGTTGAACTAAACCTCCCAAGGCCTCCGGGCAACCGGTGAACCTTGGGAGGAATACTTGTATTGGATGTTGTACTTTTAATTTAATGAATGCATGGTGTGTTATTTGGTTTCATACTTTGTGTACTTAATTGTAGTGATTTGCATGAGAACTCTGCATTTCATCTTATTGATTGTGCTTGGTTGTGCGAGGTGCGCTGTTGCATTAGATCCACATAGTATGAAGAGGGATTCATTGTACCGGTACACCGGAGGTTCCGGGTGCCGGTAGCCTCCTATAGGTTGTAGAGTTTATCTTAGCGAAATTGCTTATAGATAACTCTAACCAACTCTCCTTAATCCCAATGATATCGTGTGAGTATCCTTTGGATAAAGAAACTTTTACTGGATTAGGGCTACAATACGGAGATTCCGGGTAGTCGACTTCCGAGCCTAGACGGACCAAAATATTATACTCCATGCATGCATTACCTGTTTTTACGACGTCCTTGCTTGTATTTCTCCCGGGGGAATCCTCACCCGGGGCCTTATCTTCTCGATTTGATTTCTCCTCGTTGTGTGCATCCTGTCAGTAGTTAAAGTTTTTACTGTTAGTTTTAATTTCATTTCCTTACAACAACCTCTGTTTTGATTCGGTTAAACAATTGTCGAAGAGGAAGTAATAGTGAATCTCGGGACCCTAGGGAATACGACCCTCTTGCAGCCGGGGAGCCGTGTGCCAGCTTTTTAGCGACGCGCGCGGCGACCATCACTTTCGTAGGTAAATTTTGCATGCAAATGTATGAAATACCCCATCCGCACACCTAGAGTCATGCATTGCCCACAATGCACATAAATCAACCGCCCATGGTGAAAAAAATAAGAAAGGAATGCACGGGAAGGGTATAAAGAGACTTCCCCATTTCATTTATAATGTCTGGTGCTTCATAACTCAAACATGGGGTGTGGCTGGTAGTATGTGGTGAGGCCGGCCTCAAGGAGGGTGGTAGCGGTGCATATCATGCCCTAGAATCCCTGCAAGGATAATAGGGCTCATCACATCACAAAATTTTAATAAAAGAGGGAGTATTAATTAAAAAAAACCAAGAAAACAAAAATACCAAAACAAAAGTCCATGCGAGTCTTTAGAAATTGAAAAACAATCGGTCTATATGCGTTGTCGGAGTCATGGATGTGGTGGTCACTAAGGTTCTTGTTCGGCATGTCTACAAACACAAAGCATAAGATTAGACTGAATAACATGAAAGCAAGGGTGTTGGTGCTCTCATTATGTCATAAAATTAAAGAAAATTAGAGACCCCGAAAAAAATTTCGCAAGAGTTCCCCTTGTATTTGGAGCTTTGGAAATTTTACAAACAT
Source organism: Dioscorea dumetorum (assembly GCA_902712375.1). Taxonomy (NCBI): domain Eukaryota; kingdom Viridiplantae; phylum Streptophyta; class Magnoliopsida; order Dioscoreales; family Dioscoreaceae; genus Dioscorea; species Dioscorea dumetorum. The sequence continues at coordinate 7,983,493 of CACTHL010000128.1, read as the reverse complement.
GGCTCAAAGCTCAAAAAATTTACATGATCCACATCTATTCATTCAACCATGATGTTTGCATCCCAAAAGCATGAAAAAGCAAGAAGAAAAATGAAGTTTGTGGCAAACCTTGAGTTACTGCTTCAAAGTCCAAGAAGATGAAATTCGGCGAAAATTACGGTGAAGGATCGAATAAATTACAAAATCGAAGTTGCTAGAGGTAGAAGAGGGATTTAGAGGAAGAAAAATGAAGAAAAACGGCGAAAAACATGATGAAGAATAGAAGAAAATCGAGAGAGAAAAGGGGGAGAAGAAAGAAAGCCAAAGGGGGAAAGAAGGGAGGGCACCCACTTAAGTGGCTGCCCAGGCTTGCGGGTGCCTATGCGGGCGCATGGGCGCCAGCAAGCCCCCCAACCCACAAGGCAGACAACTTTGCGGGCTGGCTTGCGTGTGCAAGGGCTCTCTCAAGCAGCCCTGTGCAGCCTTGCGGGTCCAAGGCTACGCGCAAGGGGCTCTGGCCCTTGCTGCCGCTAGGCTGTAAGCCTTGCGGGCTGCCTTATGGGCGCAAGGGCTCCCGCAAGGCACCCAGCGTGCGAGGCTGGGGCTCTCGCGGCCTTCCTCGCTGGCACGAAAGCGCCCACAAGTCCCTAAACACTTTTCCATGCTTTTTGAGGATGTAGAGATGCCCGTAAAGTCCTGAAAATTAAAAAATTTCAGCATAGTCTCCCTTGTAACTTCAAGAAAAAAATGGATATACAACATTTCCTCACCAAAATATACAATTAAACACACTTTAACTACGTCGAATAAAGTACGAACTATAGAAATTAGAGACAAGCGTGGGTACATAAAGAACACAACATACGAAAATGAAAATCGTAAACACAACAAGCAATACACAACAAACAACATGAGCATGAAAAATTTATAACACGAAGAATTTAAAACTTTGGTCGCCTCCCAAAAAGTGCTTGTTTAACGTCACTAGCTTGACAAACCTTTTTATTACCTTAGGGAGGCTCGAAAATGGTGTGCTCCTCCTGGCTACAAAGAGCATAAGAGTTACCACATAAAGAGAAAATTAGCTGCCAGCATAATGGCAATGTGGAGGATGTACGTGAACAACCTTTTGGCCTCCACGGGAAAAGCTTCTGTCGGGAGTTATCCAATTTCAATTTGGGAGGATTTTTAGATGGCTTCAGTCTCCTCACCTCTTTTCCTTAGCCCGGACCAATTGTCTTGCAAGAGATCTAGAAAAATATTTGGGCCTCCATGGAAACAGTTTGGGTTGAGAACTGTTTAATCTTGGCGTGTGTGGATCCTTAGATGTCTTTAACCTCTTTCACCCATATTGTCGCTCAACCTCTACTGGAAATTCCTGAAATTCCCACCATAGTAGTTTGGGCCTTTAGGGAAACATTTTTGGCTGGGAATTGCCTAGACTGGGTACAGGTGGGCTTTTAGATGGCATTAACTCCTTGCCCACATTTGCAGCGATCCTAGACATTTCCCGCTTGTGCTTGGCATGAGGAATACTTTTTATGCAAAGGGCTCGCTCAGGTGATGCTGGTGCTACTTCTTCTACCTTTTGCTCATCCACTACACTACAATCACTTTTCACCTCCTTTTCAGCATTGCACTCTTCCTTATCAAAGTTATTTCTAAATGGGGCTCCCCTTTTTGGCTCATAATTACTGGCATTCTTGAGAAGCTCCCCAACTTGGTTTTCTTGCTTGTGAAGAGATGCTTGAATACTCAAAACTATGGCATTAAGGCCTCCAATTTGGGCATAAACGGCATCAAATCGTCTTTCCGTATGCACCATAAATCCTGCCAATACATCCTCTGTAGTAAAATGCTGCTTTGGTTTATGAGGACTTGGATGATGTTGGTGCCACTGTTGTTGAAGTGGGGGCGAACTACAAGCTCCTTGCATTTGCAGTGAAAATTATACCTCGCACAAAAGAAAATAAAAAGAACAAAGTCAAATAAAATGAATAAGCAGAGAAAAAAAAAGTAGAATGTACAAAAAGAGGAAAAATGGCTAGAGCAATAGACATAGACTACAGGTTTTCCTAGTATCCCTTATGTCCCCGGCAACGGCTGATAAACGTCTAAATATATGTATTTTTATACGTATTTGTGTTTATTTAATTTTCTCTTTTGTTAAGTTGTTATCTATTGATAAACGTCTAAAAGTACGTATTTTACATCAACAAATCACCAGATCTGAAATTCAAAATTCATGGCAAGAACTAGGAAAACTTGGAGCTTACCGGAGCTTTTTGATGAAGAAAGAGATGGAAATCGCCGGAAAAACACCCAAGAATCCTTAAATAAGCTAAGGAGAGGCGTTAGGAACCCAAGAGGTGCGTCTCTTCGCGTGGAGGCGCCGGAAGGAGAAAAGGCGCGAAGGTTTGAATGAGTGTTCAAGGCCTTCTCATCTCCTTTATAAGCCACATGGGCGTGTGGATGAGCCACACGCCCTTGTGCCTCCAAAATACGACGCCAGAACGCCACAAGGGCGTGTGAGTGCCGGTGTGGATTAAAAAAGTCGAGACAGAAGGCCACAGGGGCACTCACATGGGTGTGTGAGTGCCCTTGTGGACCTGGAAAATCCACAGGGGCAGCCACACGGGCGTGTGGCTGCCCTTGTGCCTCTCTGGAGACCTGAAAATTAAATTTTCAGGTCTCACACGCCCATGTGGATGAGCCACATGGGCGTGTGGCTCCTCAGGAGGGCCACAGGGGCACCCACACGCCCGTGTGGGTGCCCTTGTGCCCTTCTGTTTCATGTTTTTTCAATTTTCCAGCAAGGCACAGGGGCACTCACACCCCCATGTGCTAGCCCTTGTGGATTTTCAGCCTAACATGAAACAGTTAAGTACAAGGCCAATTCCTTAACTTTAAATCTCTAAATCATTCTAGATCAAGCCACATATGTATAATTATCATGAAACACCAAGAATAAACAATAAAAACACAGCAACGACAGAATTAACGCAAAGTCGCCTACTCAAGCCAATTATTACTGCAGAATTGAAAAACTAACTATGAAAGCAATAAAATGACTTGGGTTACCTCCCAAGAAGTGCTTGTTTTACGTCATTAGCTCGACATACCTGTTTCTCTATGGGGGCTCATGCAAGTGAGATGTGTTCTTGGCAGCCTTTACCTGACAATTCAGACAATATGGTTGCGTGGGAGGCGAGTGATGAGAAATCTTGTTACCACTTGAAAAGCCATCACCTTCTTCTCATGTATGTGTATCTTTCACACTCTTTTGGTGCTTCTTGCGGTGACGCCTTGATCTAGTCAGTCTACGGAAAATCCTCTTCAGAATTCCCGGTTGTGGTTGATCCTCTATCACTCGAACCTCCTGCGGACTTGATTCATCCTTTTCAAACTCAGGCCACCCCTCATATGGGTCAGGGTAGAACATCTCCTGCATATACTCATCAACAAGCTTATCATTAGCATCAACAAAATAACATGTGTCATCAAATTCGTGAGGGTGCTTCATAGCATCTGTAAGGCGATAAGTGATCTTTTCATCTCCAATGCGCAGTGTCAATTCGCTTCCCTCCATGTCTATCAATGCCGTGGAGGTTCGAAGGAATGGCCTCCCCAAAATCAACGGCACTTCCACATCCTCATCGACATCAAGTACTACAAAATCTGCAGGAAAAATATATTTGTCAATCTTAATCAAAACATCTTCAATAATACCTCTAGGATGTCGAATTGAGCGATCAGCTAGCTGCAAAGTCATTTGAGTTGGCCGTGGCTCTCCTAGCCCCAATTTCTGGAAAAACTTGTACGGCATCACGTTGATGCTTGCTCCTGAATCAGCTAACGCTTTCTCTTGGCCTAAACCCCCGATGACACATGGGATGATGAAACTCCCAAGATCTTTCTTCTTGCTTGGGAGGTTCTTTTGGAGTATTGCTGAACAACTCCCATCCAATATCACAGCTGCACTTTCTTCAATTTTTCTTTTGTTAGTCAAAAGGTCTTTCAAAAATTTTGCGTACCTGGGCATTTGTGATAATGCCTCGACAAAAGGGATGTTGATGTGCAGCTGTTTGAACAGCTCCAGAAATTTCCTGTTCTGCTCCTCTGTTTGGTCCTTCTTCAGCCGTGAAGTGTATGGTACTCGAGGTACGTAAGCAGGAGGTGTTGCTGCAGCTTCCTTCTCTTTTTCTTGGGCCTTAGGCTGCACTCGCTCTGGTTCTTGTGCAGTCTTCTTTTCTTGCACCTTATTCTCCACCTCTCGCCCGCTTCTCAACGTGATCGCTTTCACGTGCTCTCTTGGGTTTGTCTCTGTATTGCTCGGCAGGCTTCCTTGAGGTCTATCGGCCAAGGATTTTGCTATTTGTCCCACTTGCGTCTCCAAGTTGTGCAATGACGCAATGTGGTTGTGCAGCGTCGCCTCCACGTTCTGAAACCTGGTGTCAGTAGATTGAATAAACTTAGAAAGTACCTTTTCAAGTTCAGAAACTCTCTCTGGAATAGAAGGCTGTTGTGGGAAGCCCGGAGGAGCTGCTTGCTTCTGCTGGCCCTGATTGCTCCATGAGAAGTTCGGATGGTTCCTCCATCCCTGATTGTAGGTATTTGAGTAAGGGTTCCCTTCTCCCCTCACTGGATTTCCAACAAAATCCACTTGCTCCATTGGCGCCGACACCCCCACTGAGATAGGGCAATCTGTAGAGCTATGCCCACCTCCACAACTATCGCAAGTGCTAATGGTAGCTACTCTTGAAGTTGTGATGGTGTCTAGCTTCTTGCTTAGTGCTTCAACTTGGGCTGCTAGTGATGTAACGGCATCAACATCATGTATTCCTGCAACCTTCTTTTTCTCCCTCGAGCTCCATTGGCAACTGTTGAGAGCCATGTCTTCAATGAGCTGCCTTGCATCTTCTGGGGTCTTATTACCCATAGTCCCACCTGCGGCCGCATCTAGGAGTTGCCTAGTGCTTGGATTCAGCCCATTATAGAACGTGTGTATAATCATCCAATCCGGGAATCCATGTTGGGGACATCGCCGCAAAAGGTTCTTGAACCTTTCCCATGTCTCGAATAGAGACTCCAACTCATTCTGAAAAAAGGAAGACATCTTATTGCGGAGCTTCGCTGATTTCCCGGGAGGGAAATATCGTGTAAGAAAGGCTCCACCATCTCGTCCCAAGTGGTGATGGACGCTCTTTGCAATGATTGGAGCCATTGTTTGGCTCGTCCCTTCAATGAGAATGGGAAGGTCCTCAATCGAATCGCATCATCCGAGACCCCGTTGATCTTGAGCATATCACAAACCTCCAAAACGTTTTCAACATGGGCATTGGGGTCTTCATCAGGCAGCCCATTAAACTGCGCGGACTGCTGAACCATCTGGATGAATGCCGGCTTCAGCTCAAAATTGTTAGCCGCGATGGGCGGTCTAACAATGCTTGACTGTGTTCCTCGGGCTGAAGGTTTAGCAAAATCAGCAAGTGTCCTTGGTTCATCTTCGTGGTCTGCCATGGTCGCAGATCCTTCAGCTTCAACTTCAACTTGCTGTTCTTGAACAACTTCAGGCTCCTTGCTTCTCTTGTGAAGTCTTCGCTCAATTTCAGGGTCTCCTTCAACTAATGTCGATGGGTTCCCTCTGGTCATAAGCTGGAGCTGCAATCAAATAAACAAAAGAAAATGAGAACAATGAAAGTAGAGAGGATGGAATAGAAAAACAGTAAAAATAAATGAATGGCTAAAGTAACAAAACACTCGCGTTCCTAATATCCTGTTCCCCGGCAACGGCGCCAAAAACTTGATGCGTCTCCGCAACAACACAACAGGGTGATGTGTGTCAACCCCTTGCGTTACCGCAAGTGCACGGGTCGTCAAGTAATAAAACTGGACCAAAGGGTCGGGTTGTCGAACCACAGGGAACAGAAGTACTAGTAATAGCCCCTCGCTTGTTATCTAGCCTAATGAGTGTAGTATGTGATGATCTAATGGCCAACACTAAGAGTGTCACCACAAGTGCGCAGGAAATAAAAGGAAAAGAGTTCTCAATCAATAAAAGTGAGGTATCCGGACAATGCTCCCCCTAGGATTCGGGTGTTGGATGTAGATTACAAGTGTTTCTAAACGAAGACAAATGAGTCGTGGGTATCCAAAGGTATAACGGCCCCTGCCTCCAGGTCACCGATAACTAGTCCCCTACGAGGTCCCGGCGGAGAATTCTCTCGACGCCTCACACCACATATGACTGCTTAAAATTCTAGGGATCCCAAAGATATGACCAATTCCTAAAAGTAGATCTAACGCTGCCTCCAGGTGGAAGATCCCTAACCCCCTACGAGGTCCCGGCGGAGAATTCTCTCGACGCCTCACACCACATATGGTTGCTTGACACTTAGGGAATATGGAGATAGGAAATATCTGTCGGAAGGGAAAGGGGACACTCCGCTATCTCATGGCTCACCCTCTCAACCCTCTTTACTCTTGGTAATTCTAAACCTAGCGGTAATCTCTCTCTTCACTAGATTGAATAAAACATGCAAGGCAATTAATAATGAAATCAAAAGCACAAACAAGCATTAAGAACTCAAGAGTAAAACTCAATCTGATAAATTCGAATAGAAACACAATGTAAATCTAATGAAAATAAGAATCCTTGGGTTTACATGTCCGAATACCCTCTAGGGGTTTAGCTCTCCATGGAGCGAGTCACAAAACAAATAATAAATTCAGAAATAAGTTCCAAAGACATAAAGAATAACCCCCTTAAATCCGTGATGATAGTCTTGATGGGTAGTTTCCACGTCTGGATTGAATCCACTCCGAAGCTAGGTCGCCGATGGCTTCCTTGATGCTATGACGGAGGAGGAATCGAACCAAGTTGGTGAGGAAAGCTTCCCAAAGCCGCAAAGAATTCAAAAGACGCCTAAAAATTATCACAAGGCGCCTTTTATAATTTGAATTCGGGGCTTTACGCGGGCATCCACACGCCCGTGTGGAAATTCCACACGTGCGTGTGAAGTACTCTGCTACAGTAAATGCTACAGTGATTTTTCTCCCGAAGTCTTCCTTGGAGTCCACACGATCGGGCACACGCTCGTGTGGTAGGGTGTGTGGCTTTCTATGCTTTGAAATCCTCAAGAACCTTCTTCTGCTTTGTACGGAAGCTGGGACATGGGCGTACTACTGCCTTTGTGCCCTTTCGGTTTGTGTAATGACTTGTACTCCTCCGAAAGTTGGCAACACCCCCATGCATATGAACACAGCTTCTGATTGTGGTCTTGAAACGTGTCATCACACCCTATCTTTAACATCAAGTGAAGGTAAAATAGGTTTCAGGCGCCAAATAGGTCACAAAAGTTTTTTTTTTTTACGGAGTCCACCTAACGTAGACTGTACAAAAATCTTTCAGCAGGATGCACATGCTGGCCAGGTACAAGAGCCACCCAACTTACTTGACTACAGATCTATATATACGCATTCATGCTTTTACAAGCAGAGGAATACTGACATATACTCCTTTTTTAACTTTTTTTTTGTTTTTGTTTTTTTCCTATCACAAGTCGCCTTACCAAACACCCGATAAAAACCTCACTTAGGGTTAAAGCAAAAACATGAGACTCAAAAGTTTTTAAAGGACTATTGAAGGAAGAATTTAACATCCTAACACAAAATCAATAAGATGTGTTAGAGTGTCAGAAGTGGAAGTTAGAGTGATCAGGCATAAATGCACTAAAGATGAAACAGAACTACATTTAAACATATGTAGAGTACAACTCACGACTGTCATTCTACGAAGCTAGGAAATCCTTAACAATAAAATCATAGCTATCATATGTGAGTCAAGCATCAATTTAAAACAATTCCAAAGCTCATGAAAATCTACCCTCCACTCAAAAATGCACATTGTCCTCAATGTGTCTAAATCAGTAGTGCATAAAAAATATAGGCAATAAAAGCATAATAAGAGGGTTTCATGAACTTCCCCGAGTCTCAAAACATGAGTCGTGAAGTCCATGAGATCCGGGTAGCCACCAATGATGCGAGTAGATGATCGAGAGAAAAGGCGTGCTTGATGCCCTACTTACACCCTACAAGATAGAAGGGAACATCATCTCAAGGCATCTAACACACACAAAAAGAAAAAAACACAAACAAAAGAAAAAAAAAAAAAAAACAACTAGCACAACATAACAATAAAGCAAAACATAATCCATGCAAGTCCTTTGTTCAATCATTATCATGGTGTCCAAAGCTCTCTAATGCAAGCATGGCTAAGGGTTTACAAATATGATTCAAGATTAAGTCACATAAAAGAGAAGCAATAGTTCAACATGATGGGAATGTGAAAAAATTCAAGAATTGCTACAGTAATTCCCAAAAAAAAAAATTGCAAAAGCTTCTCTTGTAAATGGAGCATAAACATTTTTAGAAAGCTTTGAAATTATTCCCAAAACCCTTCAAAACCAACAAACAACCAATCTCCCACGACATTGGCATCGATTCAACTGGAAAAGAAAAAGAAAGGGAGAAGAAACACTCATGCTTGAAAACTAGGGTTTAGAGAGATGTACCTTTGGGGAATCGATGAAGATAATGTTAAAACTCCCCATAATTCATGTAGATCAGGTCTCCAAAGATAGAAGAGACGTGAAGAGGAAGAAAAATGAAGAAAAACAGAGAAAGAATGAGGGAAAACGGATGAGAAATGAGAAAATTATGAAAGAAATGGTGAATGGACTCTTTAAAGAGGAGGGTGCCCGAAGGCCTCACGGGTGAGCTCACGCCGGTGATCCTACCCGTGAGCCTCTTTTGGATGGCTTGCAGGCATCCTCACGGCCGTGTGGATGCCCGTGGGACCTGCAAATTCAGCCCTTATACATTTTTTTGCCTTTCAACCATTGCACAATCAAAGCAACAATGAATTCAACCAAAAATCACACAAGAATTTGCATTCGAATGGCATAAAATCAAAGAACCAAACCTAAAAATTCAAGAACAAGCATGGATCAAACTCAAAAAACACATACAAAAACTAACATTCAAACCACAACAAATAAAGGAGAAACAACAACACAACAATCTAATACACAACTAGAATACGGTAATTGAAAGAACAAGAATTTAAAGACTTGGGTTGCCTCCCAAGAAGCGCTTGTTTAACGTCATTAGCTCGACGTACCTCTTTTCTCACCTAAGGAGGTTTGAAAATAGTGTGTTCATCCAGGCTAGAGGTGGCATAAGAGCTACCAAAAAATACGAACTTTACCTTCCGGGATGATGCAAGTTTGGAGGTCATGCTTGAGTTAACTTTTGGCCTCCATGGGAAAAGCTTGGGCCGAGTATTATTCAATCTTGGCATTAGTGGGTCCTCGAATAGCGTTAACCTCCTACCCATATCTTGTTCCTCGGCCATTGTCAAATTGCTTTGAAATACCCATAAGTGTTGTTTGGGTTTCCAAGGGAACAAGTTTGGTTGAGAACTTGTCAATCTTTGCATAGGTGGATCAATTGGAGGCTTTAACATCCTATCCACATTTCTTTTCTTAACATTTCTTCAATGATCAAAAGTGGCCCATAAAATTTGCTTGGGCCGCCATGGAAAAAGTTTTGGTTGAGAATTGTCCTAGCCCGGCATAGGTGGGTTCAAACATGACATTGGTTTCCTCCCCAAATCTTCAAATACAATTCCCAAATTTTTTTCTCTGCACTTGAAGATTATCGATTGGTTGATGAAATGGTCGATATCGAGGCAAGTAGTTTCTAGAAACGTGGTAGATGGGACCTCCTCTACTTCATCACATATTTCTATAGCCATGATGACCTCCTCATTGTCTTGCTTTACCCCATCTTCTAATTGTTGCCCACTCATAAGATTGATAGCCGCCCGGTTTTCACTTGGGTTATTTTCAATATTGCTCATTGGGCTGCCCAAAGAAGGCTCGGAATTTTCCTTAACAAGTTGCTCAACTTGGTTCTCAAGTGCTTTGATTGAAGCTTGGACATTCCATAGTATTGTACTGAATTCATCAATTCGTCTGTCCGTTCTTGCAAACCAAGCCTCTGTATTGATCATAAACCTTGCTAGAACATTTTCAGTAGTGTATTTCTTCTCTTGCAGATGTTGCGGCTGAAATTGGGGAACTTGGGGTTGTTGAGGTCTTGGTTGTTGTGTAATGCCTTGGCTTGCTTTCATGGCAAAGAAATATTCCATCTTCTTCTCAAGATCATCGATATTTGTGGAAAACTTGTTATTTTGCTCCACAAGCGCATAGAATTTGGCGGCCAACAATGTTTTTTGAAAATCCATGGCCCTGTATAAACAATAAGACTAAAAACAATAAGCTATCAAAGAAAACAAGAAATGAGGAAAATAAACAAATATGAACAAAATTGTAACAGACATACAAAAACAAATATTCACAAAAAGAAAGATAAATGACTTGATGATTTTCCGCAAGCGCACTGGTCGTCAAGTAATACCTCTTACGCACGCGTGAGAGGGTCGTATAAACTAGGGTCCCAAGAGCTGCTATTACTTCCCCCCATACGGCACTGTCTAGTCTACCAAAGATAGAGAATTAAAGCAAGATAAGAAAACTAACAAAGATAACTATAAACATGTTGGACTAAGGCACACCAAATAAACATATCAAGTAGGCAATTAGCAATGAAAGTACGAGGTCCCGAGCTAGGATCCCCTCGGGATTACTAAAGCTAGTAGGATGCCAGAATTACATAGGCACTGGTGGTTCTTGGCCAGGAGAATCCTAAGGTAGGCCAACCCGTTGGTCATGGAAGTTGGCCCCTAATCCGGTACGAGTATTGATACAGAATTTCTTCGGACCAAATCCTCCTACGATTGCATTAAAGGCACAAGATTCTCAAATTATGGTTGAAGCCCAAACTAAGCACAACCCTAATACCATAGGGGTACAAAATACCCGATGGTCATGGCATATTTGTACATGTATCACTTCCAAGCTTGGGAGTCTAAAACTAGGGCGATGGTCACGCAACCTACTATAACCTAGAAATCGATACGCAGAGTTCTCATGCATGCCAATACATCATAGTACACCAAGCATGAACCACAAAACAAACCGAATACCATAAATGTAAATCTAAAGCATCCATACAAAGCAAGTTCATCCCAAGGTTCACCGGATGCCTGGTGACCTTGGGAGTCTAGTTCATCATCAACAAAGGAGAAAGCAAGAAATACAATAAATACAAGACAAAGCTCATAACAAACTCCCCTAAGATGAAGACTAGAAGGAGGTGATGAGAACTTGTCGGATCCGTGTCAGCAAGCTCCTAGATCTTTAAGTTGATAGCACAACCTCTTTCCCCCTTGATTTCCTCCTCAGATATGCATTCTACACTTGCCTTGAAGCCCTAGGTGAAGATGGTGGAGAATGGTGGCCAAAGTCCCCAAACATGATGCCCTAATGCACCTTAAAAAGGTGCATTTCGTGAGGTTGCCAGTGAGGCATCCAGAAACTTTTCCAGAATTTTTATCTCGGGGGGTGCTACAGTACCCCCTGCTACAGTATCCCCATGCTACAGTAATGACACTCTCTAGATCGCTTGGGGCCGACCTCACGGCCGTGAGGTTACATTTGAAAACTTCCAGGCTGAGCTATTTTTTAAAACTCTTCGCATTTCAGGTTTCTACAGTACCGGTACAGTGCCCCGGTGCTATAAACCTAGATTTCCTTGTCAATTTCTCCGCCATCTGCGGCGTTGAGCTTACCAAGGCCTCATTTGCACCTGAAACACAAAATAAAATAATTTACACCGAAAAGGGGCATCGATTCATCGAAAAGATAACAAAACAATACATATTAATACGTATAAAATACGTATATTTAGGCGTTTATCAGGCCGCACACCAGGCCACACAAGTCTCTGGCAGACTTGTGCGAGGGGGCTGTGCGGCCTCACACGGGGCCGCACAGCCCTCTAGCACCATCGTGTGGGCTGTAGATAGCCCACACAGCTTTCTGGCAGGCGTGTACGGGGGGGTGGGGGGTAAACCGCCTGCACACCGTCCACAAGTATCGAACTTCGACTTGGCACAAGTTTTCTCGATAAAAATGATACATTAATCGTTTACCAACTTATAAAACACGAAGATTTCGCCCACAAAAGTGAAAAACACGCAACAACAACCTAACAAACATCAAAATTTAAAATACGACCCAAGTTATTAAACTCACAAAAATTAACAAAAGCAACTACTCAAGCAAGAAAGTAAAAACACAAACAAACCAACCAATCAACAAAAATCATAGAAAAATCATTTCTCATCCTTGAGTAACCCACATGGGCATGTGGATAAGTCACACCGCCACGTGGTTACTGTACACGGCGTGTGGAAATTCCACAAGCCCGTGTGGATTTATTTTCATCCTCCAAAATCTCACAAGGGCACTCACACGGGCGTGTGATTGATGAGTGCATTTCATATATATATATATATATATATATATATATATATATATATATATATATATATATATATATAATATTAGACTATACCCTCATCATTATTGAGTCTTTTGGCTTTAATTCTCCCAATTCAGTGCTATTTGAGGTATTCTTGGTTTTCCATGCAGATATCAAAGTCCTGGGGCAAGAAGAATTGATTTGGAATGATTTTAGAAGCTAAAGGACTAAGAAGAAACCTCATCAAGATTAACACTGCTTAAGCATGCCCGTGCTTTACCCCGTGCAGATTGTAGGAGAATTCAGCCAAAGTCAGCACAGTCTGAGTTCGCTGAGCACGGTCGTGCAAACCCTCAACACCGCCTAAGCACGCCCGTGTTGAACCCCGTGCAGATGACAGGAATGAGAGTTTCTGGAGTTTTATTTGGCCGTAATCTGCACGGCTTGAAGCATGGCTTCAACACGCCCGTGCTCACATCGGGAAAACATTAAAACCCTAAAAACTTAGGTTTTTCGGAGACTTTTTGGGGGGCGAACTAAAGGAGGAACCAGGAGAGAGCTTTGGGGGTTCGTCCTCCTCTTCACCAAGGGAATGTCGCGCATACGGTAGGCCGATCGAGAGGAGATTCTACAGAATTGTAGATACTCTGACAACCTCAAGGATGCAAGAAATTAGGGAGTTTTCAACTTCTTGTATTTCAATTTCTTTGGCAATTTCCTTGTTGTTTAATGTCATGAGGGGCTAAACTTTTAAAGGAGCCCCGGGGTGGTTTGTATGACGTTGTAGCTTAAACTTATTATCTTTACTTGAAGAATTTATGAATGTCATTTAGCTTAGGCATAATGTTTTCGTACATCTCTAAAGATGATATAGATTGTGCAATACGAAAACACATATTTTGTGCACTCCACTTCATCAAGGGTGTAAAAGCATTGTTACTTGTATCAACCATCATTACATTTGACCGATATCTTGTAACCATACTCCAACAACGAAGAATATAATTTTTGGTAATCTTTGCAACCTCCTTTTTTTTAAATATTTTCAATATATGACAACACAACACACCCTCAGTCTCAAACTTCTTACAAGAACATGTAGCAATAGGCTCCCCATCTTCAGTGCCATTTCTCCTAAATATAACAATGTGATTGCAGATTTTATATTTGTTCTGATCAGTCCCATCACGTACGCGTTCAGCTAGCATACTATCACTTTCTCGCAATTCTGCTTGGAAGATATTTAACACAGCTCTTGTATACACTTCTCCTGGATGTCTCTCAATTGGGTGACCAGTATGAAAATTAGGCATAGAGTTTAAAGTCTTGAAGTCTTCATTTTCTTCATCATTTCTCCGAGCACACAATGCCTTATCATACTGTATGACAAACCCATCCAATGGAGTTTGTGAATTAACAAAGCCATCAAAAAATGAGTTGATACTTTCACTGCGTTGTGTAGAGGTCATTCCAGCTGTGAAAATATTTTGCCAATATAGAAAAACCCATTTGTGTCGAATTTCATACATTTTACTCAACCAATGTTTGTCATCAATGTTGTATGTTGTTTTAAGGTCACCCCATTTACTCTCAAATGCTTCAATTGATGCACTATGGTGTAACCAGTTGTTGTAGTCCCCTAGAAATCCTTCTTTGCTCTTCAAATCAACTAAATACTTCATCGAATTTCTCCCAATGTGCCATGAACATAATCAATGACCAGAATTTGGGAAAACTTTTGCAATAGCTTTCCCCATGGCCAAGTCTTGATCTGTAATTATGATTTGTGGATGTTTTCCTAGCATACATTTCATCCATGTTTGAAATACCCATAAAAAGCTTTCTTCTTTTTCATCTGCGATTAGAGCACAACCAAATAAAATTGATTACTTATGATGATTAACTCCAACGAAAGGAGCAAACGGGAAGCAAAATCTATTCTTTTGATAAGTGGTATCAAAAACAACAACATCTCCAAATTCTGAATATGCCATTCTGCATCTTCCATCTGACCAAACTCATCAAGATACATATCAAAGAAAAAAAAATCTTCATTGAGTTTTTTTTCATTGAAAACTTTACAATAGCCATGCATTCTTGCCCAATATTATTACTTCGAACTGCCCTTAAATGATTTGAACAATCTTCTCGAGTAATTTGTGCAGACCCCGTATTTGAAAGTGTTTCATTCAATATTTGAGACATTTGGCTCCCCACTCTACTTTTATGCAATGCCTCCATCAAACTTTTACAAGTATCACTAATATGACAATGTGACCACATCTTCATCACCTTAGAGGGACTAGTCAAAAAATCATGGTTATGTGCATCACCAAAGGTTTTCATAGTCCATAGTCCACTCTTCATTTTTGACACCACCATCCGAGCTTGGCAATTTGTTCTTCTATCTCTACGTCTGTGAACAGATTTCTCTAGCTGCCTTTTGTCTTTCATACACTTGCTTCCTTCTTTATCACAAACAAAGTGTCGGCATGTAATTAATTTAGAATGAGACGAACGATACATGTGTCCTTTTCTTATCCCAAAACCTCTAGACTTTGCATAATCTAAGTAAAATCGATATGCTTCCTCCTCATCATGGAACTCCATACCAACAAATGGATTTCTTTCCGATTTCTCTTCATCTTAAGACTGTGGACTCTTTGCCAATTCCTGTCCATGTAAAAGTTGTTGGCTACCACCATCTTCTTGATGTTGAGACAACTGATGAGCGCATTTCATATATATGTATTGCATGCTTTACCCTCATCATTATTGAATATTTTGGCTGTAATTCTCCAAGTACAGTGCTATTTGAGGTATTCTTGGTTTTCCATGCAGATATCGAAGTCCTGAAGCAAGAAGAAGTGCTTTTGGAACAATTTTAGAAGCTAAAGGACTTAGAAGAAACCTCATCAAGCTCAGCACGGTTTGAGCACGCCCGTGCTGTTCCCTGTGCAAAATGCAGAAGAATTCAACTGCGATTCAGCACAGCCTGAGTCCGCTGAGCACGGGTGTCAAAACCTCAGCATGGTCGAAGCACGCCCGTGCTGCTTCCCGTGAAAATTACAGGAGAATGTGGCCATAAAACAGCACAGCCAGAGTTCGATGAGCACGGTCGTGCAAAGCCTCAGCACGGTCGAAGCACGCCCGTGCTGTTCCCCGTGCAGATTACAGGTTTGTGAGTTTTCTGAAGAGTTATTTGGCCGTAATCTGCACGGCTTAAAGCACGGTTTCATCACGCCCGTGCTCACATCGGGAAAACTTTAAAACCCTAAAAACTGAGGTTTTTGGGGGACTTTTTGGTGGGCGATCTTTGGGAGAAAGAAAGGGAGAGCTTTGGGGATTCATCCTCAGCTTCATCAAGGGAATGCCAAGCGTATGGTAGGCCGATTGGAAGGGGATTACACGACATCATAGCTCCTTCGACAACCTCAAGGATGCAAGAAATTAGGGGGTTTTCAATTCCTTGTTTTGTAATTTCTTTGGCATCGTGTTTGTTGGTTGTTATTATGAGGGGCTAAACTCTTAAGGGAGCCCCGGGGGTGGTTGTATGACGTTGTAGCTCGAACTCATAGTCTTTACTTGCAGTTCTTATGATTGTCTTGTTCATTTCAATAAATCAAGGTTATTGGCTATCTTGTATGTTGTTTAGTGCTTGATGCTTGGTAGTTTGGTTCTCCTATCTAGGTTTGTGAATCTTTATTGATCGTTGCAAGCAGAGGGAGTTCAACTTAGGGGCGTACCAACAACTCAATGTTATTTGGATTTATTTCCATATCTGGTCATGATCCCGCAAGCACACGGGGTCGTCAAGTAATAAACCACTCGCGCACGCACGAGTAGGTCGTATTCCCAAGGGCCCGAGAATCTATCCTTACTTCCTTCTCGCGATGTTGTCCAGCCGATCAAGCTCGAGAGTAAACGATAAAAATGCAAATACAATAAATAAATGCAATTCAGAATGCTAAATAACCAGGGCAATATAGAGGGGGAACTCAAGGTGAGAAATCTGTCACGGATGAGGATCCCCTCAGGGGCTATTGAAGTGTACAGGATGCTGGATTAACATGTAAATGGGTTGTTGGACCGAGTAAACCCTAGATTAGGTCAACCCGATGGTCACGGCAGTTGACCCCTAATCCGGTACGAGTATTGAATAGGGGTCTACCCGTACAAATCCTCATATGATTGCAAAGGGCGAGGTGGTTTTCTCAAACTAAGGTTGAATCACAAATGAGTAATTAACCCTAGAATTGGAGGGGTACAAATACCCGATGGTCACGGCGTATTTATACGTATCTCCCATCCAAGCTTGGTGAGTCTAACACTAGGGCAATGGTCATGCAACCTAGTATTGCCTAAGTATGGGTACACAGAGTTCTCATGCATACCCTAACATTCAAGAGCACCAAACAAGGATCACAAACAAGTCTACAAACATTAATTAAAACCAAGCATCCAAAATACACAAGTTCATCCCCAAGGTTCACCTACATCCGGTGACCTTGGGGTTTAGTTGTTCATAATCTCAAAATACATACTCAAAAGCATGAAAACAGCTAAATAAAGCATGATCACTCCCTCAAAGACGAAAATGGGGTTCTGAAGACGCCACCCAAGAGGTGGCTTCCCTTGTCTTCAACATTCCTTCAATGATGCCCTAGAGTAGGATCTTGCTCCCAAATGCGCTCTCCTCCAAGATCTCGCCGTGAAAACGCCCTCAAAGCCCTCTCCCAAGCCGGATCTGATGATGGTGGTGTGTAGCTCCAAGGAGAAGGCCAAGCCTCCCTCAAAAATGCCCTAAAAGCCCTTTTAATTATGACATCGCGATGCCTTGTGGGTGACCTTGCGGGCGCAAGGTTGCCCCCAAGACATCCAAAGACATTCTCAGATTTGTTTCCGGTGCTACAGTACCTGCTACAGTGATTTTCTATAGTGTTCAACGACATGCTGCTACAGTGATGAAAGCCCAAAAACACGGTATTTGGTATCGATTTCTTCATAAATACGTCCTTGGGCTTTGATAAACGCCTAAATATACGTATTTTATACGTGTTCATTTGTATTATTTTATTATCTTTTTGTTAAGCTGATGCCTTTTTATAGTCTAAATCCCTTTCTTTTCTGTTGCAGACCCTAAATAAGCCGACATGAGCTCAAGAACGTATTTAGGAAGAATTCCACACCAAATACGACGTTTTTGGGCTTCTTCACTGTAGACGTCTGTAGCAAAGCACTGCAGCAATTCACTGTAGCAGATACTGTAGCACCAGAGGTGAAAATTCCTGCAAAACTCTCTGGATGCCTCACGGGCAACCTCACGGCCGTGAGGCAGCCCGTGAGGAGTCGCGACTTTCACCCTTTTAAAAGGGTTCTAGGGCATGAAAAATGGGGACTTTTGCCTTTTCCTGGAGCTTGACACCCTCACTTCCAAATCTGACCAAGAAGGAGAGCTTGGAGGGCATTTCCACGGAGGAATCGGCGAGGAGAGCGCGATCTTGTGCGGGATCTACCTCTAGGGCTTCCAATTTGGAGGTTGAAGACGACGGGAAGCCACCCCTTCGAGTGGCGTCTTTGGAAGCTTCCTCGACCTTGATCTTTGGAGGGAGGTCTTTTATGCTTAGTTTAGTTGTTTTTATGCTTTCATTCATGTATTTTGAGACTATGAGCAACTAAAACCCCAAGGTCACCGGATGTGGGTGAACCTTGGGGTGAACTTGTGATGTTTGGATGACTTGGCTTAATTCATGCTTGTTAGCTTGTTTGTGATTCATGTTTGGTGTTTTTGAATGCTTGGGTATGCATGAGAACTCTGTGTATCCATACTTAGCCAATACTAGGTTGCATGACCATTGCCCTAGTATTAGACTCACCAAGCTTGGAAGGGAAATACGTACAAATACGCCGTGACCATCGGGTATTTGTACCCCTCCAATTCTAGGGTTAATTACTCATGTGTGATTCAACCTTAGTTTGAGAAAACCACCTTGCCCTTTGCAATCGTAGGAGGAATTGTACGGATAGAGCCCGTATTCAATACTCGTACCGGATTAGGGGTCAATTGCCGTGACCATCGGGTTGACCTAATCTAGGGTTTTCTCGGTCCATCAAGCCACTTGCATGTTAATCCAACATCCTTCGCACTTTAGTAACCCCGAGGGGATCCTCATCCGTGACCATCTTTTTACCCTGATTTTCCTCCCGTTTAACGCTCTTGGTATTTAGAAGTTTAATTGATTTTGTTTTACTTCTTTATTTTCTCATTCCAAATCTCAATTTTGATCGGCTAGACAACATCGCAAAAAGGAAGTAAGAATAGATTCTCGGGCCCTTGGGAATACGACCCACTCGTGCTTGCGCGAGTGGTTTATTACTTGACGACCCCGTGCCCTTGCGGGATCACCACCAGGCTTATTTGGGCTTATTCAGGGCCTGTAACACAAAATAAAGAGATTTAAACCAAAAGAAGGGCATTGGCTCATTAAAAAGGTAATAAAATAATTTAGACAATTACCTATAAAATACGTATATTTAGACGTTTATCAACATCCTCAAATATGAAAGTGTCATCTTTGCATATTTCTTCGGTAATATCCATCATCCTATAAGTCTTTTCAAGAAAAAGACTACAAATTAGAATATATCAAAGCGTATAACTAATGGGATTACTTGTCATTACATATCATTTTCCACATTGATATTAACATCCAAACTAATGCCTAATGTTGACAATGGCACAAGTGCAACCAGATCACTCTTACAATAAAAAACAAGAAAAAAGACATCTCAGAACAAGCAAAAAAATGTTGAAAAAAAGTTCAAGTACCTTTTAAGTGAACAATATAAACTGAATTCTCACTACTAAATCTCAAAAAGACAAGATCAAAGCTATGAAAATTATCCAAATTAGTGTGATACAGCAGGAAATTATCATAACCATGACCATAAATCTAATGAAATCAAAGAAACCAGTTAACAAGTGTGCTATGGAATGGATCTAACCTCGCAAACACCAAGAAACTCCCAATTACCTTGAGAATGCAGATCCAAACATCATATCAAATCAACAAAAAACCACATAAAATTCCCCAAAACTCTAATCAAACATCTAAAAACATAAGCCGACCAAAAAAACCCCCCGAGATTCCCTCAAACCACATGATTATGCAAAAACTTATTCACCTCTAAGACAACCAAACAGCTACAACCAGAGAGACGGGGACAACCGGACAGCGACAACCAGAGAAGCGGTGACAATAGGACAACAACAACCAGAGAGACGGGGACAACCGGACAGCGACAATCGGAGAAGCGGCGACAATAGGACAGCGACAACCGGAGTGGTGGGAACAACCAAACAACGAATACTGGAGAGAGGGTGGATGAGGTTGCTGGTTCTTGTCACAAGGAGGAAGAAAGAATATGGAGATGAAGAGAGATAATGGAATCCAAGGCTTGGAAATGCATCATCTTTTGCAACCATTGGATGAAATATCCAACGGTTGCAATAAACATCCCTAGAATTCATTAACTATGCACGTACATAGTTGATGAATTTCCATATATATATATATAAGAAACTTTCAAACTTCCTCACTGAAATCCATTCATAAAATCCTTGAAAAATCATTCATAAAATTCATACAAATCTGAAAATTCAAGTTTAAGATACTCTTTTAGGAATGCTCAATTTTTCACGGTTTCATAAAGTAATCAATGTGGTAAATTTTGTATCATGAAATCCAAGTTCTGAAAATACTGTTTTCGTACTCAACGATCTAGGGATTTATAAGATAATCACAATAAATCCCGTATCACTAGTATCACCGGCATATGAAAACCCTACATCACTAATCCTCTTTCGCGGTTAGGTCAGGAGCGACCAAGATGCGCGTATCTTGGTGTTGGCCATTGGGAATCCTGGGTGGTGACATCGAGAATCTAACACATCTCTTCAGGATCTCTACGCGCCTCCTGAATGAGCAAGTCAGCCGAGAACTCCATGCCACCCAACTAGGTCGGTCCTTGGAGACTGGCTTTTGAGGAAGATACTGGAGATCCTTCCCCTATCACCACCAAACATCTGGACATCCATCCCACCCATAGGCTCATCATCAGCACATCAATATGATATCACATATCTCATGAAGAGATCACAAATTCTCATAAATGCAACTCTTAATCCAAGAGTGAATACTCGTGTAAAAACATCATTAATAATGTAATTTTTCATCATTAACATCATCATAAGAGTGTTCTTTTGAAAACTCATTTCAAATATGATATCATCGTAAAGAATCTCAATTTGGTTCGCATAGACCCTTCTTGGGTCAAAATAATGAGAACATGGAGTTCTTAAATTCACATATCTTGAAAACATGAGCTCAAGCCATAGGGTTCCAACCCTCACAAGAATTACGAAAAATATTTAGAATTCTTTGAGAACATGGTTTAAATATGGCATAATCACGAAAAAATTCATTTTGATTCACATCAGCCCATCTTGGGTCTTTATATCAAGAACAATTAGCCGTTAATAATTTCTTCAAAAAACGTCAAATTCAAATCATCAGGTTTCAATCCACTAGATATATGAATGATCTTCGAATATAATCAAGAAGCAATTCAAGTCATATAGCATCGTAATTATAGATTTCAAGAAACAACTCAAGAATCCATTGAAATCAAGAAAATCATATTTTAAAAGAATGCATTATTGAAAATCAAACAAGCATGACTATAGCTCATTAATTAATCGATTCCCACTCACACACTTGGCGAGATCGAACCCTTGGATCACTCGCCTACTTGCTCTTTACCCTTGCCTTTAGATTCTCCTCCTAGATGCCATTATACATCCAATAAAAATGAAAAATCAATTACATAACCCAAACAAGAAATAAGAGAGAAAAGAATGGTTAATATGATATCCCATGGCTTCTAGGGTTTACTAGGTATTCTTAATTCAAGAATACATAATAATAAGATCCTCAAACTCTCAAACTCACAAGAGAAACAAGAGGATCCCAATTGGGTTTGGATCTACAAGAATCATAGGTTTAGAGATAAAGGATTTCCCTCATTCTTCACTAAAACACAAGATAAAGGCTCTAATAACATCCAAACATTAGATCTACACTCTAATTTTCATTCAAACATTAGATCCATACTAGATCCACACTTTTCCTTCATAGAACTATAGAGAATTGGATAAGAGAATAAGAAATTAGAGAATAGGAGAAAACTCACCTTAAACTTTGCTAGATCTAGAGGAGAATCATCACCAATGGAGAAGAGGGAGAGATAAACACCTTTCTTCTGTCTTGGAGCTCAAGAATGGAGATCTAGGAGAAGAGATAATAGGGATTTAAGATGGGGGCAAAAAGAGAGGGAAATGAGGTCTTATAAAGCAACTTTGAGTTTCAAATGAGGTATTTAAAGACTCAAAGCGCGAGAGGGCTCGCGGCCTCCCTTGCGGGTAAAAGGGAGGTCGCGAGCGCAATTTCCAGAGCCTCTTGCAGGCTGTCATGTGCCCATAAGGGGGCCGCATATCCCCTTGCAGCCTCCCTTGCAGTCCACAAGGGAGGCCGCAAGACCCCTGATTTGGGGGGGGGGGTCGTCAAGTAATACCTCTCACGCATGCGTGAGAGAGTCTTATTCCCTGGGGTCCCAAAAGCTACTATTACTTCCCCTTAGACGGCACTGTCAAGTCTACCAAAGATTGAGAATTAAAACAAGATAAGAAAGCTAACAAAGATAACTATAAACATGTTGGACTAAGGCATACCAAATAAGTATATCAAGGAGGCAATTAGCAATGAAAGTACGAGGTCTCGAGCTAGATTCCCCTCGGAATTACTAAAGCTAGTAGAAAGCTAGAATTACACAGGTACTGGTGGTTCTTGGCCAGGAGAATCCTAAGGTAGGCCAACCCGATGGTCACGGCATTTTTTCCCTAATCCAGTACGAGTATTGGTACGGAATTAATTCCGCCCAAATCCTCCTACGATTGCATTAAAGGCACGAGATTCTCAAATTAGGGTTGAAGCACAAACTAGGCACAACCCTAATACCGGAGGGGTACAAAATACCCGATGGTCACGGCGTATTTGTACATGTATCTCTTCCAAGGTTGGGAGTCTAAAACTAGGGCGATGGTCATGCAACCTACTATAACCTAGAAATCGATACACAGAGTTCTCATGCATACCAATACATCAAAGTACACCAAGCATAAACCACAAAACACACCAAATACCATAAATGTAAATCTAAAGCATCCATACAAAGCAAGTTCATCCCAAGGTTCACCGGATGCCCGGAGACCTTGGGAGTCTAGTTCATCATCAACAAAGGGGAAAGCAAGAAATACAATAAATACTGACAAAACTCAAAGCAAACACCCCTAAGATGAAAACTAGAAGGTGGTGATGAGAACTTGTCGGATCCGCGCCGGCAAGCTCCTAGATCTTCCCCTTGATAGCTGATGGTCGCCGCGCGTCGCTAAAAAGTGGGCACACAGCTCCCCGGCCGCGAGTGCACGGGTCATCAGGTAATACCTCTTGTGCGGGGACAAGAGGGTCGTATTCCCTAGGGTCCTGAGATCCACTATTACTTCCTCTTCGACAATTGTTTAACCGAATCAAAACAGAGGTTGTTGTAATGAAATGAAATTTAAACTAACGATAGAAACTTTAATCAATGACAAGTTGCGCACAACGACGAAAAATCAGATAGAGAAGACAAGGCTCCGGGCGAGGATTCCCCCGGGAGAAATACAAGTAAGGATGCTATAAAAACAGGTAATGCATGCATGGAGTATTGTTTTGGTCCGTCTAGGCTCGGAAGTCGACTACCCCGGAACCTCCGTAGTGTAGCCCTAATCCAGTACAAGTTCTTTTATCCAAAGGATACTCACACGATGTCATTGGGACTAAGGAGCCGTGGTTGGAGTTATCTATAAGCAATTTTGCTAAGATGAACTCTACAACCTACGGGAGGCTACCGGCACCCGGAACCTCCGGTGTACCGGTACAATGAGTCCCTCGTCATACTAAGTGGATCTAATGCAAGAGCGCACCTCGCACAACCAAGCACATTCGATAAAATGAAATGCAGAGTTCTCATGCAAATCACTACAATTAAGCACACAATGTATGAAACCAAATTCCACACCATCCATTCATTAAATTAAAAGCATAGCATCCAATACAAGTATTCCTCCCAAGGTTCACCAGTTGCTCGGCGGCCTTGGGAAGTTTAGTTCGACATGAATAACAAGGGAAGTTTGCACAAATAAGAATACATCAACAAGAAGACTCAAAACTCCCTCTTGACCGTGTCGACTAGGGTTGATGAAGACACTTGCCGAATCCGCGTAGGCAAGCTCTAGGATGATGATCCTCAAGTCCCACCGTCTTCTCTCCCTTGATTTCACTCCAAAACGACCTCCGTTGATGAAGCTTTGAGCATAGGGGTGTTCGGAGGCGTCGGTGCAAAAGTCCCCCAAGAAAAGGCCCTAACCGGGTTTAAATACTCGACCGGTGTGCGGCCTGTGTGCGGGCCGCACACCCTTCTGCCAAGGGTGTGCGGGCTGTGCATAGCCCGCACACAGGCCCAAAAATGGGCCTGGTTGTGTAGGAACCCTTGAGTGCCCTTCGGAGCTCGGTTAACCTTCGTTTCTTCGCTCCTCGGCCTTGATTTTCTCGTTGTAAACGTTCCTCTCAACGTAAATGGTCTGTGGATGCCATGAAGTAAGAAAAACAAGAAAAACACATCAAAGTCACCTGTTTTATTCAATTAATGCATGAAAGTGTAAGTAGTCCACCGTTATAAAACGGTGTATTTAGACACTTATCAAATCACCCCCCACTTAAGGGTTTGCTTATCCCCAAGCAAACAAACATTGAGAACAAGAGGAATTGATAAGTGGCTAAATACACAACCTCCGGCTCAAGTGTAAGCATACAGCAGCACATGTAGAACTCTAGATGCTAAGCTGCAACCAATAACAAAATTTCGAACCATTCGTTCGGCAAGATGATGCTGTGTGTGTGTGCAACCTTCTTCACTTGGACACTTGTAACCTAGATAAGAGAAAACGATACCTCGAGGACCACTTCTTAAAGCACATCACACCACTTCTAGCGATAACAGACCTTGAAACGGTAGGGAACCCCCTAATGAATTCCCAAGGTACTTCTGTTTCTCCTATGTACGAGTTGGCTTTATTCACTCGTTTTTTTTTTTTTTTTTTTGACTAACATGACCTGTAATCGACTTTTTAGAATGATAACTGTGCTGATAAGGCACCAAGAAGACCTAACCTACTTGGAAGATTACAGGCTCACATGAACATGCTCGTGCTTTCCTAGCTTTTGGCTTAGAGAACACTCTTTTTAGGAGCCCGTACCCTAAGTTAATTTGCTATTCAAGAAGAGGAGGATTGTCATTCTTATTTCTATACAAAATTCCCTTAGAAACCACAACAAATTTTCTGATTTGCCAATTTTCAAGAGAAACAGAAGCCCTCAAATAATTCATTAGGAAGAAGCTTAACACATCAAGGTGCGCACCGCTAAAAATAGGTTAGCTACTAAGAGGGTCACGAAGGTTACCATTTAAACCAACCTAGGTGTCCAAGGTCCAAGCTAAAAGGTATGTGACGGTATGCCGTGAATGATCAAAATTCATTAAGTGTGGGGTTGTGTGCAGAGCTTAGCATCCATCATTATCCTACTCTACTGTATACTTGTATCTCATTGCCATCAATGGTTTAAATCATGCATCAATGTCATTAAATTTCATCCACAAAATAGGCATGCACAGCAAATAACAAAGATTTTGACTCTGAAGAACAAAAGTGTATGCATGCCACCCCCCTACTTAAAGTCGTACATTGTCCCCAATGTAGAAAGTCAGCTGCCCAAAGAATATAATAAAACGTATAAAGCATAGATAGGGGGTTAGGGAGAACTTCCCTGAATCATAGTGGCAGTGCGTGTCAAGATAGGCTGAGTGGGCGCAGTGCTCACTATGATAGTGGAGAGAAGATAAGAAGATGTCCGTATCTACCCCTGCGAGGTAGAACAAGACATTAAATCGAAACATCCATCATCATCACAAAAAATTTATTATAGAGCTACTAAAAGACAAAGAAAAGCAAAACACGGATTTGGAAGAGTTAAGCTCTATCCAACTGACTACAAACACAACCGCAGAGAAAGTAAAAAAATAAACTGTGACAAACAACAAGAAACTCAAAACCAAGTGTCCCAGGAATCGTTCTATGCCGGTGGTGCTGAGGTGTGTGGATGTGCAGTCAACGAAATTTGGCGTGGAAAACTAGAGATTGCATTTTAAGAGCTTAGATCGGCAAAGTTTCAAACCCCAAAATATGGAAAAAGATGGAGGGGAAGGAGGGGGAAAAAGGGAAGGTGGTGAAGGAGCCATGAGGAGGGGTATGTGCCGCCCAAAAGAGAAAACGGGTTGCGGCCGGATCCGTTCGCATAGCCTGTGCGGGCTGTGCACAGGCCGCACAGGTATGTGCGGCCTGGTGTGCGGGCCGCACGCCAGGCCGCACGGCCGGGTGCGCGGCCGCACACATGGCCGCACAGCGTTGCCAAAGCCCTGTGCGGGGGCTGTGCGGGCTGTAGCATGCCCGCACACCCTCCAGAAGTGCCGAGGTAAGATTTTTCTCCATAGTTTTTCATCCAAAAATGATTACACTAATCGATGAGTAACTTTTCAAAACATGTAACCTTCGCCGATAACAGTGAAAATTGCACAAAATCAACAGACCATACACCGTCAAAATAAAATGAGATTCAAGTTATCTAATCACAAACGTTAAATAAAACACACATCTACATAGAAAAGGCAAACATAACCAATAAAACACCACAAAGTACACAATGCAAAGCAAAAGAAAATACGAGAAAGGGAAACTTGGGTTGACTCCCAAGAGCGCTTGTTTAGAGTCACGAGCCTGACATCCCTTATGCACAGTCTTAAGGTGGGTCAAAGGGAAAAGTATTATCTTGCTCCGCGAAGAAAGAAGAGGATGAGCCAGACCGACCAAAATATGGCTTAAGGCGGTGACCATTGACTTTAAACTGACATTTTTCATGGTGATTTATCTCATTTACCCCTTGTGGTGATATCCGGGTGATTGTGTAGGGTCTTGACCATCGGGACTTGAGTTTCCCCGGAAATAAACGGAGACGGGACTTGTATAGAAGGACTTGATCCCCTTCTGCAAACTGCTTGTTTTGCTTAATCGTCTGATCGTGATAGATTTTTGCCCTTTCCTTTCATCGAGTTCGTTCAGTTGCATTTTCCTCTTTTCTCCCACCGCTTGGAAATCGAAATTCAAAACTTTTGTTGCCCAATACGCCTTATGTTCGAGTTCCATGGGTAAGTGACAGGCCTTGCCGTACACTAGGCGATAGGGACTACTCCCAATGGGTGCCTTGTAGGTCGTTCTGTAGGCCCACAAAGCGTCTTCTAGCTGGTCAGACCAATCCTGTCGATGATATGCCACAGTTTTCTCAAGAATCCTCTTGAGTTCCCGATTTGAAACTTCGACTTGCCCGCTAGTCTGGGGATGATAAGCAGTTGAGGTATGATGTCGAACTCCGTATCGTTTGAGGATCTTTTCAAATTGCGTATTGCAGAAATGTGCCCCCCAATCACTAATGATTGTCTTGGAGTACCGAATCGGGAGAAGAGTTTTTTTAAGAATTGAACTACCGATCTTGCATCGCTTGTTGGGAGAGCCTGAGCTTCTACCCACCTGGAGGGATAATCTACCGCTACTGATCGACACAGACAGTGTGAACAACCGCAAGCGCACGGGGTCGTCAAGTAATAAACCACTCGTGCACGCACGAGTGGGTCGTATTCCCAAGGGGCCCGAGGAGCTACCTTACTCACTTCTCACTTGTTGTCTAGCTCACCAATTCCATTTTCAAGAGAATAAATAACAAAGAAAACAAATAACAATAAGAGAAATTTTCTAAATAAATGCGACTGAATTAAAACACGGGAGATGCTCAGGGATGGAAAACAGTCATGGATGAGGATCCCCAAGGGGGCTACTCAAGTGAGTAGGATATTTGAGAAATTAAGTATGTGGCTAGTTGGACCGAGAAAACCTTAACTTAGGTCAACCCGATGGTCACGGCAATTGACCCCTAGCCCGGTACAAGTGCTGAATAAGGAATTTCTTCCACTCAACCTCTCACACGGTTGCAAGGCGAATGATGGTTTCCTCAAGTTAGGGTGGAAACACTAGTTAGTTTCAACCCTAGAAATGGAGGGGTACAAATACCCGATGGTCACGGCGTATTTATACAATAATCCCTTCCAGGTTTGGTGGAGTCTCTAGCACTAAGGCAATGGTCATGCTACAAAGTGCTACCAAGAATTTGATACAACAATTAAGCACATGTACCAAAATGATTAAGAATACCAAACAAGGATCACAACAAGCCAATCATACAATACATCACTCAAATAATCCAAAACATCACAAGTTTTGCCCCCAAGGTTCACCTACATCCGGTGACCTTGGGTTTTAGTTGTTCATGTTCCACAAATCCACCAAATAAACCATGCAAATAACTAAAATAAACATGAGGAACACTCCCTCAAATGGTGAAGGCCGAATGCCGCTTGAATCCCCGGAGAAAACCTTCCGAAGTCGCCACTCGAAGGGGTGGCTTCCCGTTGTCTTCAACCTCCAAACAATGAAATCCTTGAAGTGGATCCTCCAAGATCTTGCTCTCCCCACCTAAGAAAACTCGGATTTCCTCTCCTTTTGCCCTCCTAAATGGTGTGGAAGTGATGTCCAAACCCTAGCCTCCTTTCTCCCCCAAAACTCTCCCCAAGAATATGCCAAAGTCCCCCCAATAAATGCCCTAGATCGCCCTTAAAACCCCAAATCCCAATTGGTAAACGGGTCAGCATACAGCCGGTATGCTGACCCCTCGGGATTTCTACTTTTCTGCCGCGAAGTCCACGATGAGCTACAGTAACTGCTACAGTGAATGCTACAGTGTCCTGTCTCAAAACGCTGTTTTGGTGTCGAATTTGCTCCCCATCTCGTCGTCGAGTCCCCAGGGCTTCTAGCTGGCCTGAAATGCAAAGATAAAGCAATTTAGACCTAAAAGGGCATAGATCTAACAATAAAATGTAAAAATAAAATATAACATATACATGTACCTGTCCTCTGACAGCGATCACAAGTTTGAACATGGTATTGAGCATCTTGAAACAGTGTTGGCCAATAAAACCCAGCGTCTAACACTTTTCTCACGGTGCGGTTGGCGTTATAGTGACCTCCAGTGGGTCCCTCATGACAATGCTTAATAATCTCCTGGCCTTCTGCTTGGCCTACACAACGGCGAACTACTTGATCTGCACATACCCGAAATAAATAAGGGTTTTCCCACATGTGGTGTTTGAGGTCTGTGAAAAATTTCTTTCATTGTTGGGTTCTGAACCCTTTCGGGATAATACCTGCAGCTAGGTAATTGGCAATATCTGCAAACCATGGGATGTCCTCGCCTTGTGTCAATTGAATACGGTACAGTTGTTCCTCGGGGAACGAATCATTAATCTCTACCTCTTGAGTCGTGCATGCACTTCTTTCCAACCGAGAGAGATGGTCCGCAGCCAGATTTTCAGCCCCTCTCTTATCCTTGATCTCCAAGTCGAACTCTTGTAACAGAAGTACCCAACGAATTAGTCTCGGCTTCGCGTCCGTCTTGCTCATGAGATACCGAAGGGCTGAATGATCAGTAAACACAATGAACTTCAAGAGCACTAAATATGACCGAAACTTGTCCACCGCGAATACGACTGCAAGGAGCTCTTTTTCAATGGTTGTGTAGTTCTCCTGAGCGCTGGTAAGTGTCTTGCTCGCATAGTAGATATGATGAAAATGGTTGTTCTTACGCTGCCCCAATACTGCCCCCACTGCATAATCACTTGCATCGCACATCAGCTCAAAGGGTTCATTCCAATCGGGTGTAATCATGATAGGGGCTCTAATCAACAATGTCTTCAGGACCGTGAAGGCTGCAAGGCATTCAGTCGTGAAATCGAATGGGGTGTCCTTCTCTAGGAGTTTAGTCAAGGGCTTTGAGATCTTTGCAAAGTCTTTTATAAACCTTCTGTAAAAACCCGCGTGGGCAAGAAAACTTCTTATCGCCCGCACTGAGCTCGGTGGAGGAAGCTTCTCAATGGTGGAAATTTTTGCTTTATCCACTTCGATCCCTTGTCTTGAGACTTTATGCCCCAGCACGATCCTTTCCCTGACAATTAAATGGCATTTCTCCCAACTCAAGACTAGGTTGGTTTTCTTCACACCGCTTTAACACTCGCTCGAGATTCTTTAAGCATAAGCCAAACGAGTTTCCATACACGGAAAAATCATCCATGAAAACCTCCACGGTGTCCTCAATCATGTCTTCAAATATGGCAAGCATGCACCTTTGGAATGTGGCTGGGGCGTTCCAAAGGCCGAAGGGCATGCGGCGATAAGCGAATATACCGTAGGGGAAAGTGAAGGTGGTTTTTTCTTGATCTTCCGGTGCAATAGGGATCTGAAAGTATCCGGAAAAACCATCCAAGAAGCAGTAGTACTCGTGGCCGGCCAACCGCTCAAGCATCTGATCAATGAATGGCAACGAGAAGTGATCCTTTCGGGTGGCGTCATTGAGCTTGCGGTAGTCGATACACACTCGCCACCCAGTTACTGTTCTAGTGGGAATAAGCTCATTATTCTCGTTAGTTACCAATGTAATACCTCCCTTCTTTGGTACTACCTAGACCGGACTCACTCAAGCGCTGTCAGAAATAAGGTAAATGATGCCGGCATCCAACAACTTGACCACCTCCTCTTTTACCACCTCCTTCATGTTGGGATTCATTCTTCTTTGCGGAAGTGCGGACGGCTTATGACTATCTTCCATCAGAATTTTGTGAGTGCAGAATGATGGACTGATGCCCTTGATGTCCGAAATTTTTCAAGCGATCGCTTGCTTGTGTCTTCCCAATACGCTTAGAAGTTCTTTCTTCCGTTCCTCGGAAAGGTCGGAGGCGATGATGACTGGTAATGATGAATTCTCTCCTAAAAATGCATACTCCAAGTGCGATGGTAATTCCTTGAGTTCTATCTTCGGTGGGTCATCCACAGATGGCTTAAGCCGGCTCTTACCATCACAATCTATCTTCTCGAATTCGACAACCGCAGGAGTAGAGCTCTCCAAGCTAGAATCCTCTCTCACCAACCATGCTTCCTCTTCGGATTCGGATTGGGTATCCTGCGCAGGTGCGATGTCCATTTGCTGTTCCGCAATTGTACTCCTTACAACCACTTCATACTTCCCATGGAGGGTGCTTAGAACTTCACACCAATCTTGCTGAGGGGCGCCTTTGTTTCCCATAGGGATTACTCCTTCAAAGTTATACCTGGTAGGATTAAAATTCCAATTGCGAAGGTATTGCTGTAGGTATGCCACTGAATGTTCGGGCGCTTCTGAGCGCGCGTGTGAATCCACGTTCATGTTTTGAGTTATAATCTACTCGGTGCCTCGCATAGGAAAAAAAACCAATAATCTATAAGAATAAATAAACATAAAGAGTAATGAAAGTTCAAACAGAGATGCTCTCATACGAGTTTAGAGTAAAGAAATGATAATAAAGAAAGATCGCAGCAAGGGTGAGCAACGAAAAAGAAAAGAAAACTAATCCAATTTCTAAGAGTTTTCCTAATGTTCTCATAGTCCCCGCCAACGGCGCCAAAAAACATGATGGTCGCCGCGCGCGTCGGTAAAAAGCGGGCACACGGCTCCCCGGCCGCAAGTGCACAGGTCGTCAAGTAATACCTCTTGTGCGGGCACAAGAGGGTCGTATTCCCTGAGGTCCCGAGATCCACTATTACTTCCTCTTTGACAATTGTTTAGCCGAATCAAAACAGAGGTTGTTGTAATGAAATGAAATTTAAACTAACGATAGAAACTTTAATCAATGACAAGTTGCGTACAACGACGAAAAATCAGATAGAGAAGACAAGGCTCCGGGCGAGGATTCCCCCGGCAGAAATACAAGAAGGATGCTATAAAAACAGGTAATGCATGCATGGAGTATTGTTTTGGTCCATCTAGGCTCGGAAGTCGACTACCCCAGAACCTCCGTAGTGTAGCCCTAATCCAGTACAAGTTCCTTTATCCAAAGGATACTCACACGATGTCATTTGGACTAGGAAGCCTTCGTTGGAGTTATCTATAAGCAATTTCGCTAAGATGAACTCTACAACCTACGGGAGGCTACCGGTACAATGAGTCCCTCTTCATACTAAGTGGATCTAATGCAAGAGCGCACCTCGCATAACCAAGCACATTCGATAAAATGAAATGCAGAGTTCTCATGCAAATCAGGGCCATACATTGTCACAGAAGATTTTTTCCTCATGGTGCCATCGAAATAACTCACCCTCAGAATGGAACATTCAAGGTTAATGGTCACCGTCTTAAGCTTTACTTCCCAGGTAACAACCCCTCGCCAAGAAATGGAGGTAATTCTCCACCCTTTGTCCCACCATAAATTGAGATATGATAAGTCGAGCTAACGACTTTAAACAAGCGCTTCTTGGGAAACAACCCAAGCTTTTAAAATTTCTTGCACTCTAGTTTTCGTATCCTTTAATTTTGTAGTAGTTCTTGTTCTTAGATGTTGCCTTTGTTTTAGTTATTTTGTTCTTCATCATTGTCATTTCTTTGTTGGATGATGTTCAGATTCTTTGAGTTGTTTGATGTGTTAATGCTATGAAACTTGCTTCTTGTGTGGTTATAAGCTTATATCAGCTTTGTTTTCATTGTTTTTAGGGTTTACAGGAGGTTATGTTGATGCTAAACAAGTTTAGAGCCGTTTTATGACCGTGAGAGAGGATTTTGGTCACACATGGCAAGCTCACGGGCAAGCTTGGGCCCGCAAGCTTGCCCGTGAGCCATCCAGTGGATCCTTGCGGGCAACCTTGCGCCCGGAAGGGCACCTGCAAAGATGCCCGAGAACAACCCTTAAAGGGCAGCCCTTTTCCCCTTTCTCTCATCTTCACACTCCCATCTTCTTCCTCTCATTTCTCACTCATTTCTCCACCAAATCACCTCATTTGTTTTGCTCTAAAACACTCTCCTCTTCCTCTAAACTCTTTTGTTGAAGAATTTTGGAAGATTACACTCTATTCAAGCCATTTTAAGCTTTTGATTCATCCCTCATACTCTAGGGTCAAGGTTTGGTTTTCATTCTTATACCTTGTGTTTTAATGAAATTTTGGGATACAATCTTTGTGTTTTTGGTTCTCTTTGTTTAATATAGCATTGTGAGAATGTTTTTGCATGATTGTAAAGATTTTTTGGCTACTTTTTCAAGCAAAACTCTTGCAAAATTTTCTCGAAGTTAGTGTAGCAATGACTCATTCTCTTTAATTTTCATTCCATGAAGCTTCATTTTCTTTATAATTTGGTTTAATGGTGTCCCCTTAGTCTTGTAGGAATGAGGTCCAAGAAAGTGGCTCATAAGAGGACACGGAGAGACCGTTCTCCGCCAGCCGACGGACCAAGATTTCGAAAGGACGATCATAAGACCCGATTCGCCCTTTTGTCAAGAAAAACATTTGACACCATACGAAAGATTGATTGGAATGTTTTGAGAACCTTGGAGTTAGATGAAGTCGTCTTGGAGCTTATTTCTCATGATGGGTGGGACAAATTGTTCTCCATTGAAGAACACACCTAAAAAGAGCTCACATCAGAAGTGTTAAGCTACATTGAAGTTACAAAGCAATGGTGTGCCGGCCGACCAAGTGTGATTACATTTCAAGCATTTGGGGAGAAACACCGGATCTCTCAAGATGAACTGGGCATATACATGGGGCTCTACACAGAAGCATATACAACCACTCCTGAGTTTGAAGCCCATGGCCATGACTTACCGTACCCTATTACAAATGAGTCCTATTGGAGTTCCATCGCAAATCGCTCGAGGACAAGGAAGACATCCCAACTAGTGAACCCTGCCCATCGATACATCCACGCACTGCTGACTAGAGGCATTGGGGGCAGATTGGACTCGACAGGGGTTGTCTCGTGCACTGACCTACTGATTCTTTACAGCATTATCGAGCGTTATCCACTACACATGGGACATCTTCTCGCGGTAGTCTTAGCACACCAAGGCCAGTTTGTTCGCCTTGGAGCCATTTTCACCGAGCCATATATCACAAGAATGATCAAAGGCATGGGCCTTCTTGAGCACACCCAAGGCATGACAGTTGTTGGTTCTATGGCACCACTCAGCATGCAGACTGTGACTTGCATTGGTATAGTTGAGAAGCGTGGTACCATACACAGGCTTGCACAGCACCAAGGAACACACGCACAAGACCCTCATTCTTTGCACGAGACGGACACCGGTTCAGAGTCTAAGTCCGAGCTAGAGTCCAGAGAACGGAGACCACCACTTGAGGCACAGTTTGTAGAATTTCGCACTGAGGTCTACCAGCAACTGCAGACACTTGAGAGAGGACATAGAGAGTTAGCAGCATTAGTGAGCCGTATTGAGAGTGCCACCACTCAGATCCTGACATTCATACGCAGCTCTTGATCTTCAGTGGGCACCATCTCCGTAGCTACCACCTGTGCGGCATCATCACGGCCATCCGACTCTTAGACTCCCAGCATCACGCCACTTGTTGTTATTGATGTTCTTTTTATCTATTTTACTGCTCTACTTGTTGTTTACATTAGTGTTTACTTTTTAAGATAGTTAGGGTTTCGACCCTACTAAACTTTCTTTGTTTATTTTGAATTTTCTGTTTTTGCACTCTCCTCTATTATTTTCATTCTGGAGTTGTGATCAGTGTTTTGTATTTTTCCAGGAATTTCTTTAGGAATGCTTCACACTCCAAGCCCTCACCACATGGAACACCCCCAGTTCACATGCATTTCATCGACGGATTGGGGAAGTTTCTTACTCCATCTTTTAATTCTTGTTATATATATTTCCCACCCTGTACTGTTGATTTATGTACATTGGGGACAATGTACAGCTTTAGGTGTGGGGATGGAGTATTATACTGTATTGCATGCTTGAATTACCCATGATAGCTATGATCTCATTGTTAAGGATTTCCTAACTTGGTAGAATGACAGTAGTGAGTTGTACTTTACATGTGCTTGAATGTAGTTCTGTTTCATCCTTTGTGCACTGGTACGCCCCTTGCGTATCCGCAAGTGCACGGGTCGCACAAGTAGTAAAGTGTACCCTTTAGGTCGGGTAGTCGAATCCACAGGGACTGGAATAGCTTCTAATACTAACGTCCTGCTTAATATCTAACCAGATAGAAGATGATCGAATTGACATTGGATTAACTTCAAGAAGGTTAAGGGAAAGGAAATTCACCAAGGGAAGATTTGAAGTTTTACTCGATGGAGGAGATGGGGCCCCGGGGTTGGATTTCCGACGTTCACTAACTCGGCTTTCTCAGTATTTATCAGAGATATCTTCAGTTCTAAACCTAGTTATGCTATAAGCATGCAGTTTCTAGCGCTGCCGAGCCCTAAGTTGAACTCTCACTGCTTGCAACGATCAATGACGATTCACAAGCCCAGATGAGAGAACCTAACTACCAAGCAATCAAGCACTAAACAACATAGAAGATAGCCACAAACCTTGATTTATTAAAAGGAACAAGACATTCATAAATAATGCAAGTAAAGAAATGAGTTCAAGCAACAACGTCATCCAAACAACCAAGGGGCTCCCTTAAGAGTTTATCCCCTCATAATGACAAACCACAAGTACAATGCCAAAGAAATTAAAAGACAAGAAGTTGAAAACTCCCTAATTTTTTGCATCCCTGAGGTTGTCGAAGGATCTAGAATCCGTGTAATCTCCTCCCGATCAGCCTACCATAGGCATGGCATTCCCTTGATGAAGAGGAGAATGAACCCCCAAAGCTCTCCCTTTCTTTCTCCCTAAGTTCGCCCATCAAAAGTCCCCTTAGAAACTGAGTTTCTAGGGTTTTAATGTCTTCTCGATGTGAGCACGGGCGTGTTGAAGCCGTGCTTCAAGCCGTGCAGACTACGGCCAAATAAATCTCCAGAAAACTCACATTCCTGTAATTTGCACGAGGAACAGCATGGGCGTGCTTAGGCCGTGCTGAGGTTTTCACGACCGTGCTCAGCGAACTCAGGCTGTGCTGATTTGTGGCTGAATTCTCCTGCAATTTGCACGGGGAACAGCATGGGCGTGCTCAAGCCGAGCTAAGCTTGATGAGGTTTCTTCTAAGCCCTTTTTAGCTTCTAAAATTATTCCAAAACACTTCTTCTTGCTTCAGGACTTTGATATCTGCATGACAAACAACGAATACCTCAAATAGCACCATACTTGAAGAATTAAAGCCAAAATATTCAATAATGATGAGGGTAAAGCATGCAATACATACATATGAAATGCACTCATCAAATACCCCCAAACTTGAATTGTTGCTTGTCCTCAAGTAACCTTATTCCCCTAATAAAGAGATGAGTGCATGACCTCTGATCTCAACAATTTAAAAGGGTTACTGAAGCTTAAGCAGTTTCTGAGTACTAGTGACTTAGTTAATTGAAAGATTGTGAAAGATTTTACTCTTACTCCGTACTACCGTGTGTGTGTGTCGCCTCCTGGAGCATGTCAAAACTGTTCTTGAGGGGGTCTAGTACAAGCTCTTTCTTCTCAATATTTTCACTACTGACTCCTAAACTGGGTAGTAGCTTCATACACCCTAGAAGCAGCCATTTCACTTGGTAGGTAATCAAAAATGACATTTGTGATGCCTAAAATCCGACTACTCAAGTGCGGCTTTCGCTTTTTCTAAAGTGATAGCTCTTTCTACCATCTTTCTCATAAAAATTGACAGGGCATCCAAAATGGAATCTGACTTGTCACAAAATTCTATTCATTTTCTCACAAAATTTTAGCTTTTATTAATTTGAGTTTGGAGTCAACATCTAATTTTTCAGCCTTATAAACTAGCCCTTCCTCTAACAGAGTAACAACACAACAGAAGGCTAAGTGTTAGCATTTGGGTTTCCAAAGTAAGAGCAAAATAAAACTTTAAGTTCAACAAAAATGCACTAATATGCTCAAAAACTCCTAGCTTAGCAATTCTCAACCCAAAATTCCATAGATCGTCCTAAGTCATGCACAACATCTAATCATATTAGAACACAATTACACAACCCTCCCCCACACTTGAATAAAACATTGTCCTCAATGTTTAAAGATTTAATCATGCAAAGCAAAGAAATTGATTTCATGTAAAAGTGGGAGTTGGGAAATTTTCACCAAGTTAAGGGAGAGGTGCCGAAGAAAAATTCCATGGCACACAAGGGCGTGTGTTAATCGCCAGTTAGGTAGGAGTCGTTTGAGACAACCAGCAAGATAGACATTCATAAATCCTGAGATACACGTGCAAGCATTAGAGACAGAAAATAAACAAAAAGACAAAGATCACACTAAAAAGAGATCAGTTTAGTAGGGGACTCCCCTTCCTAACTGACTCAAGAAAAACAAAGGACAACAAAAAAAAGAAAGAAAAGGATACAGATACAAAACACAAAAACAAACAGAACATCAAAACCCGGCGGTCTCAGAATCGGAATCAGACTCCAATGGAAGGTCGGTGGTGTCGATGCCTACACTCCGGGATGTAGAAGGTCCA
The DNA here is from genome assembly GCA_902712375.1 of Dioscorea dumetorum. Classification (NCBI taxonomy): domain Eukaryota; kingdom Viridiplantae; phylum Streptophyta; class Magnoliopsida; order Dioscoreales; family Dioscoreaceae; genus Dioscorea; species Dioscorea dumetorum. Next base: position 7,946,289 of record CACTHL010000128.1, on the reverse strand, counting down.
GCGGCACAGCGAGGAGGAGGAGGCAGGGTGACGTCGAGGTGAGAGGCCAGCCGCTGCATGCTCCGGATCATCCATCACCGGAAAGAAGGAGAGCTAGCTGGAGGAGAGTCCGGAGTGTGGGTAGAAGTGCGAGCGCGTGGGGTGCGAGGAGATGATGGTCCGGTGGCGTCAGGAGGAGACTCAGGGACGCTTGCAGCAGGGGGAGCCTGGTATCTGGTACCCTGGGAGGTGGACGTGGATCGCAGCATCCCCATCGCTCGGAGCATGTCCACGGAGACAGGAAGGACGCCACCTACCATCCGCATCGCACGGGTGCCCGCCTGGAGTCCCATCCCTCGAATCAGCCGTGTGATGTAGGACCCGCAGAAAATGGCGCCGTCCCGGGAGTCCTGTCCCTGATGCTGGATGCTAAAAACCACCTCGTAGCCTAGGTGCATCTGGAATCCGTCCAGCATGCTCAACAGGAAGTCGAAGTCGTGGCGACCAACGACTCCTGTGCTTACCTGAGGGCTGGGAGACGAAGAGATGAGGCCTTGGACCGGCGAGGGTTGTACTCCCGGTCCGCGCTCAGACGCTGCCAACAGGCCTCCTGAGACTCGCCGGGTGGTACTCCGGAGTCCTGGTGAACTCCTCATCGTACAAGCCCAGTCTGACAGAAAACTCCGTCAGACTCATGCAGTGTAGCTCGCCTAGCGCCTGGAACTGCACTGTGCCGGCGCGGTGGTAGCTGACTGGGCCTCGAGACATCTCAAAGGTCGCGAGGACCTCCAAAGACAGCTCCCGGTAGGTGGGGTCGGTGATGGAAAACAGTCGTGTCCAGGTGATAAGTGCTTGATTATATATATTTTATAATATCAGTTTATATGCATTGAGCATCACTTCTATCAGATTTTAGCATTAACAAGGTGTTTTTTGTGTTCTTTTGTGCAAACAGGGCTTTGGAGACATGACATACAGGAAGAAGCAAAGATAGGGTGTGATGACACGTTTCAAGACCACAATCAGAAGCTGTGTTCATATGCATGGGGGATGTACATATTATTTGAGATGTTTTTCCATGCATGAGCATCACATTTTTCAGGTTATATTTCTCATTTCGTGTGTTTTTGTGTTCTTTCGTGCAATTAGGGTTGTGAAGAAGGTTTATGCGAAGAAAAGCAAGATTAGGTCATAATGGTGCTATGTGGAGCTCTTTTGTGCAAATACGAAGTTCAAGACACAAATCGGGTTCAAATGAGGGGGTATGTGCCAACTTCTAAAGGCTTCAAGACAATTCTTGTAGAAGGACACGAAGGCAGTCATGCTCGCTCGTTCCGATTGGTTCAAAGATTTCAAAAGCTCTCCAAGGTTTCCCATCATCAAGAAATGCCACTTGACCTTTCACATGGGCGTGTGTCCGTCCATGTGACCTCAGGAGAAGAAACGGGCGAAATCGAGGATTAGTATGAAGATTTCACAAGGCAGAAAATCCACATGGGCGTGTGGAATTTCCACACGGCCGTGTGGACTATCCACACGCCCGTGTGGATCCTCGAGATGGCCAATTATAAAGCCGTTCTGAAGCGTTATCAGGGGGATCTTCTTCTAACTTTGGGAGGAGGCGACGGCTAGGGTTGAGGAGGTTCTTGCCACACTTTGGGGGCGCTTCTTCACCGGTTTCATCATCATTCCCTTCCAAGGAGAGCCATTGGGGGAGCCTTCGACGACTCGATTCGGCGAGGTGGGCCTTAGGCTTGGAGGAAGGGACTCTTTGAAGAAGAAGGAGGAGTTCCCATAGTCTATCAACACGAAGCCTAAGGGGGTTTTCTTTATGGATTTCTTGCACTTATCTTCATTTATTTTGATGAACTTGTATTGCTCCATGGAGAGCTAAACCCCTAGTGGGTACTTGGACTTGTAAACCCTAGATTTCCTATGTTTCATTGACTTAAATGCTTTTATTCAATTTGAGTTTGAATTTGAGTTTCAATCTTGCTTGCTTAATTGTTCTCCCTTAGAGTGACACTAGGGTTGAGGGCTATTACAATCATCCTTTTGACGAGTGACCATCACCATTAGGATTAGATTAATCAAGATTGGAGGGGGTTGAGAGGGTGAGTTGAGAGGTAGCGACACGTCCCCTTCCCCTCCGGTGTGGTTCTCCCTACCTTCTTATTCCAAGTGTTACTTTCGATCTCAAAGAGAGTTAGGCGTTGAGAGAGGCCTTTCCGCCGGGACTTATTTGTGATTAGGGATCTTTCGCCTGGACCAAAGGGATTGATCTATAGTTGGGAATAGGGTTTACCACTCGGAATCCCTAGAGCATAGCGCAGTCATACGTGGTGTGAGGCGTCGAGAGTCTTCTCTCCGCCGGGACCTCGTAGGGGACTAGTCAAGGTTGACCTTAGATTTGGGACCTTGTATCTCTGGATTCCACGACTCTTGAAATCTCTATTGAATAAGAGTACTTGAAGTCTTGCACGTGAAACAAGGATTCTAGGGGGAGCATTGTCCGAGTACCCCATCTTCGTATTGATCTATTTCTCCGACCTAGCTTTCATTTTCAGCACTTTATTTCTACTACTTTCTGATTTTACTTTCTTTCAACAACAATTGGTTTATCTTTGATTACTTAACAACGTGTGATTGTTCTTACGTCTACTCCCTGTGGATTCGACTACCCACCCGTTTGGGTACTTTATTACTTCGACACCCGTGCACTTGCGGAGTACACACGCAAGGGTGTGTCAAGTTTTTGGCGCCGTTGCCGGGGAGTTAGGCGTTTTAGGAATTTTTACACTTTGTTTCGCTAGTCATTTTTCGCACATTCTATCTCACACTTCTTTTACTTTCATTATTCTAATCTTAATTTCCTTATACATAATCAATCTTCTTCATTATCCGCTATTCTAAGGTTGTTGTTTTTTATCAATCCTGTAGGAATCATGATCGACGAAGCAGAACTGTTTGAGAAGATAACCGGAATGGTGAGAGACGTTGAGCAGAAAATGAATTGGTTCACCAAGGAATCATCTCCACATAGTTACTTACGAGATTCAAATTGAAACAAACTATTGTGTGAGAAAGGTTAACCTGGATATAGATAGAGTTACTGAGGGACAAGATTGCGATTTATTCAGAGTACTCACTCAATTTGAAGAAGCAACACGGGGTTGTATAAAGGGAGAAGTAGAGGAAAGTTTAGAAGAAGCCCTTAATCGATTTGATTCTTCTAATAAAGGCGAAGAGCAAGAAATTTTTTCTTTGGGTGTCACCAATGAAACCTATAAAGAAAGTGGGGTGGGAGACATAGAAAATCTCAAAACCCAACAAGACACACACACCCAAGAAGAGAGCTTAGAGGAAATCTCAGAAGAAGAATCTGAACATTTTGAGGAAATTGATAGACAGAAGGGGAAAAGGTTACAACCATCCATTGAAGACCCACCTGATCTTGAGCTTAAAACACTACCGGAACACTTGGAATATGCATTCTTAGGTGAAGGATCAAAACTCCCGGTCATTATATCTTCGGGATTATCCGTGTCTCAAAAGGATAAATTAGTGAATATGTTGAAGAAGCATAAGACTGCCATTGCTTGGAAAATTTCTGATATTAAAGGTATAAATCCGTCATTCTGCACTCATAAAATTTTGATGGAGGATAATTATAAGTCAGTGATCCAGCCTCAACGTCGTTTGAACCCAAACATGAAGGAGGTGGTGAAGGCGAGGTAGTTAAACTTCCGGATGCGGTATCATTTATCCGATCTCCGACAGGTGCGTGGGTGAGTCCTACTCGGGTGGTCCCTAAAAAAGGAGGAATGACTGTAGTGAAGAATGAACGTAATGAGTTAATCCCAACCAGGAACGATCACGGGGTGGAGAGTATGCATTGATTACGAAGGCTAAATGACGCGACTCGGAAGGATCATTTTCCGTTACCATTCATTGACCGATGTTGGAAAGGTTAGTCGGGCATAATTTCTCTTGCTTCCTTGACGGTATGTCGGGATATTTTCAAATCCCCATTGCACCCGAGGATCAAGAAAAAACTACATTCACTTGTCCCTACGGGACTTTCGCATACCGAAGGATGCCTTTCGGACTGTGTAATGCCCCGACCACTTTTCAACGATGCATGACTGCTATATTTGACGATCTGTTGGAAGACATCATGGAAGTATTTATGGATGATTTTTCGGTGTTCGGGGACTCGTTTGATAGCTGTCTCGCGAGAATCCGGAAAGGGTCCTCAAGAGATGTGAAGAAACCAATTTGGCGTTGAACTGGGAGAAATGCCACTTCATGGTCCAAGAAGGAATAGTTTTAGGGCATAAAATTTCCAAAGATGGGATGGAGGTGGACAAGGCGAAAATTGAGGTGATCGAGAAACTTCCCCCGCCAACTAATGTGAAGGGAATTCGCAGCTTTCTTGGGCATGCGGGTTTCTATCGGCGGTTCATTAAAGATTTTTCAAAAATCTCTCAACCTTTAACAAAACTTCTTGAAAAAGATGCATCTTTTGAGTTCGGGGACGAATGTTTAGCTGCATTTAACCTGCTGAAGGAGAAGTTGACTCAAGCACCAATTTTGATTACACCAGATTGGAACGCTTCTTTTGAGCTCATGTGCGACGCCAGTGATTATGCAATTGGGGCAGTGCTAGGGCAGAGGAAGAACAAACATTTTCAGCCCATCTATTATGCGAGTAAAACACTCACAAGCGCACAAGAAAATTATACTACTACGAGAAAAAGAGTTGCTAGCAGTGGTTTACGCATTTGATAAGTTCAGGCCATATCTGATCTTATCCAGAGTCACTGTCTTCACAGATCATTCTGCCTTGCGTTATCTCATGAGCAAGTCTGATACCAAACCGAGGTTGATCCGTTGGGTTCTTCTTCTACAAGAGTTTGACATGGAAATCAAGGACAAAAGGGGCGTGGAAAATGTAGCTGCTGATCACCTATCTAGGTTAGAAGGTTGTGAGGATTACAAGGCATCAAGGCCGAGAGATTAACGACTCATTCCCGAAGAGCACTTATACACAATTCGTGGCGGATCGGCGTAAGAGGGAACACCTTGGTTTGCGGATTTTGCCAACTATTTGTCGGGAAAGGTTCTTAAGCGGGGTCTTACTTTCCAAAGAAAAGAAAAAGTTTTTCAGTGACTTAAAGAACTATTTTTGGGATGACCCCTTTACGTTCCGGACTTGTGCGAGATCATGTAATCCGACGCCGTGTCTCTAGGGAAGAAGGCTGGAATATTTTAACACACTTGTCATTCAGGCCCAACCGGAGGTCACTATGCTTCGGTAGAACAGACGAAAAGGTGCTTGCTGCGAGGATTCTATTGGCCAACACTATTTCAGGGACGCTCATCGGTATGTTCTTCGTTGTGACAATTGCCAACGGACAGGGAATCTCTCTCGGCGTGATGAGATGCCACAAAATCCTATTCAATTCCGTGAGGTTTTTGATGTGTGGGGAATTGATTTCATGGGACCATTCCCGAGGCTCCAATGGGAACAAATATATTCTTGTAGCAAAGGATTATGTATCTAAGTGGGTGGAAGCTCAAGCATTACCTACAAACGATGCGAGGACTGTAGTTAAATTTCTCAAGAAGCTTTTCTCCCGATTTGGAACACCTAGGATCATTATTAGTGATAGAGGAACACATTTCGTAATAGTCGGTTCGAAAAAGTGTTAAAGCGATACGGAGTGCACCATCGTCTCGCTACCCCCTATCATCCGCAGACAAGTGGCCAAGTAGAGGTTACTAACAGGGAGCTGAAGAGGATCTTGACCAAGTCGGTAGAACATGGGAAAAGAGATTGGTCGGAACGGTTGGATGACACGTTATGGGCTTACCGGACTGCATATAAGACTCCTATTGGAACTACACCCTACAATCTGGTCTATGGGAAATCTTGTCATCTTCCTGTTGAATTAGAACACCGAGCTTATTGGGCACTCAAGACAATGAATTTTGACCTTTCTCGAGCTGGGGAACAACGGAAGCACCAGATCAATGAGCTTGATGAATGGAGACTGAGAGCATATGAAAATGCCCGAATCTACAAGGAAAGGATACGCAAGTGGCATGATAAGCACATCAAAACTCCGAAAGAGTTCAAGGTGGGGGATGAAGTTTTGTTATTTAACTCACGACTCAAACTGTTCCCCGGAAAGTTAAAATCTAGGTGGTTTGGGCCATACACCGTAACTCAAGTATCACCGCAGGGGGCAATTGAAATCACTCACCCAGATAGAGGTACTTTCAAGGTAAACGGGCATCGTCTGAAGCCATATTTTGGTGGTGAGGTTAGTGCTGAAGGTGTAGAGGTATTTTTGTTGCATCAACCCCCTTGAGTCTAGAGAGGCAGGTACGTCAAGCTAGTGACGTAAAACAAGCGCTTATTGGGAGGCAACCCAATTTTTTCTTTTAGAACTCTTTGTTTGTGCTGTAGTTAGTTTTATTTCTGCATTTTTGCTTTGTTTAGTTTGTGTGTGGATTCTTTGCTGGTAATGCATTTTTTTATGTGTTCATCGTTTATGGCAAGTTAGGTGGTATCTCTGTGAACTTTGCGAGATTTTAAGCTGTAAACGTGTTAGTTTTCAACTTCTGCAGTCGTTCCATGTGTTTTCATTAATTTCTGCAGAGTTTGAACTATTTTTGAGTTGAAGAATGGAACCACACGGCCATGTGGAATTTCCACATGGCCGTGTGGATGAATTTGTGAAGGAATTGTCTCATCCAGAGAATCCCCACGGCCGTGTGGAAATTCCACACGGCCATGTGGATTTATTTAGTACAAACCTTCACAATACAGAGAATCCACACGGCCGTGTGGAAATTACCCACGGCCGTGTGGAATTTCGGGAAGTTTGATAAGGCCATACAGAGAATCCACACGGCCGTGTGGAATTTCCACACGGCCGTGTGGGGTACTTAAACTGAAAAAGGGGGCCATCTCTTTATATTCCCCCCCCCCAAGCAACCTTTCATCTTCAAACGCTTCCTTTTCAAAGGTCGCGACGGTTGCTCCTCTCCTTCCATTCTCTCGCTTATTTAAGGGATTTGTGGGCCTTACTCGTTACTACATTGTTAGATTGGACTCATCCTCTCCGGTAAGCCTTCTTTCCCTCTTCTTGCCATGAAACCTTCAATCGTTGTTGTGGATGTTGAATCTTGTGTTTTTGCATGCTATTTTCATGATTAATACTTAGATTATTGCTTAAAGCACTTGTGCTCAATTGTGTGGATGATTATACGAATTGGTGTGGATTCACCATGGCACTTTGGCCATGGTCGAAGATCCACACGGCCGTGTGGAAATTCCACACGGCCGTGTGGATTATCGGGGTGACCCCTCTGAATTCCAGAGGAGACACACGGCCGTGTGGAAATTCCACACGGCCGTGTGAATTACCTGTTTCTTTGTTTTGGGCAACCCAGAGGAGACACACGGCCGCGTGGAATTTCCACACGGCCATGTGGAATTCTGGGAACCTATTTTGAGCTCTGAATTAACTTGTTTACCCCTCTTATGCACAGGAATGGCCCCAAGAACGAAGAAACTCGCTCATAAGCGCCCTCGTGAGGCTCGTGAGGTCCGGGAGTCCCGTGATCTCTCGCCCGCACCATTCGAGTTCGCCGTGCCCGAACATCAAGCACGGTTTGATCGACTTTCGAAGTTGAAGTTTGGCCAGACGCGCATTCCTGACTTGCAAGCTTTAGAGGCAATAGAACATGCGCGTGCAGCCGAGTTGGCGGATGAGGTCCGTGAACTTATTGCTGTGGGCGGGTGGGAGCGACTGTTGTGCATCAAGGACCCAGCCACTCGCGATCTCACTTTCGAAGTCCTCGCGACATTCGAGTTTGATCGCGCCCACACCGACTACCACCGGCCGGACACAGTTCGATTCCGCATTTTTGGGCAATATCACAGCATGAGCCTGACAGATTTTGCTGTCGCCCTCGGCCTGTACGATCGAGACTTTATCCACACGGAGGAGTACGCGCAGCTACCATTCGACTATCCTTTCCGCGTCACTCCAAGCCGGGTTTGCCGGATGCTGTGTGGAGATATACAGTACGAGCCCGGGTTGACCAAGGCATCTTTGCTCCTCCGCCCCGCTCACAGGTACCTTCATGCCATCCTGAGCAGGTCTATTACTGGGCGGGGAGACAGCACCGGCGTACTGGGGCGGTTGGATCTCCTCTATCTATATTCTATGGTCCAGAGCCTGCCCCTGCACCTGGGTTACGTGGTAGCTGATTTTCTGAGGCACCAGGGACAGTACGCGCGGATAGGAGTTCTTTTCTCTGGTCCCTACATCACCCGACTCATCCGAGGAATGGGACTGATTGATGCTGTTCGGGGAGCTGACAAGGTTATTGTTCCCTCCCCACTTGGCCTTGATACCTTGCGTATGATGGGCATGGTGAAGAGGGCCGCTCCCGGCAGGTATGTACTTGCTGTTCCATTCCCAGATGAGTCCGAGGAGTCTGAGGACGAAGACGAAGACTCGGAGGAGACCCGGGCAGGGCCATCATCACAACCCGCACCCATGGAGGCGGAGGGCACCCCAGCAGACGAGGAGGTGCCACCGGTGTCAGCACATGCATCTCCCCCGGCACAGGAGCGCATAGACAGACTTGAGGCTGCTGTGGGGACCCTCCAGACTGATCCCGCCGCCATGCGGGTGACTCAGGCAGCGAACCACACTGAGGTTCTCGCTCGCATGGCTGAGTACCACTCGGAGATGATGACGCGCATCACTTCTCTCCACCAGTTGATGGCGAGAGGTAGCGATTCCACCCCGCCGTCCACACCCCGAGCACCCTACGCCTCCCAAAGATCCCCAAAGAAGCACCGGCGAGATGCCGACGCTTGATGCGTCTTTCATTCCTTCTTTTTATTCCCTTGTACTTTCTTTTGTGTTGAGTCTTTGTATACTCGAAAGGTTGCACCTTCCGAGAGTTATCTTACTTGCTTTCTTTTCATGTTCTTTGTTGAGTTTGTGTTTGGCTTGTTTAATTTTTGTACTCTTTTAATCGTAGCTTTTGTTGAAATCCACTTGAACCCCTTTTGTGATGTGCGAGATAGACTTGTCAACTTGGTTTTGAGAAATGGTCATAGGCACGGCCGTGTGGAATTTCCACACGGCCGTGTGAGCTTCACAACCCTACGCAACTCCACTTCCCACCTTCACGCTCCATTCAACTACCACACTCGGAGATCGGGGAGTGTTGTTTTTAATCCCCACGCCCTCATGTTTTATTTATATTCTGTTTTTGTATGCTTGCATGCGTACAATGAGGGCATTGTACATCTTAAGTGTGGGGGGGAGTTCACGTTGCACACGTTCTCTATGTATGTATGCTCATCACTCATATGCTTATCAAGCCAATGATAGTTCACCTTAAAAGGCAAGGATTGCAGTCTTGAATTTAGGAGAATTTTAAACATCGTTTGTACTCATGCTCTAGTTTACTCGAGAAACTTAGAAATTTTTTGTCTGATTGCATTACTTACACCTTTCTTGCTCTGTTAACCCTGACAACTCTAGTTCAGTGCCAAAAGGACCTTAGTTTTCTTTATTTTGAAAAAAAAAAAAAAAAAAAAAAAAAAAAAAACAAAGAAGAAAACAAAGGAAGAATGCCTTATTTGTTTACTTGTTTCCGGAGTGGAAAGAGCTACCACCTATGTTGTATGCAGCTACTCTCATAAGTCGGATACTAGCTATGCCCTAATGAGAGAAAGAGCTATCTAATAGGCCGTGTGAAAGCTAACACTCCCCGGTGGAAAGAGCTACCTCCTCAAAGCGTGAAAGCCGCCTAGGAGGCATCTTGGGAAATGACTACCTTCGAGGTTGTGTGCAGCTACTGCCTATTCTTTGTCCTCAAATAAATCCTTTTCAATAAGAACTTTTAAGAGTAAATTTAGGGTTGGCATGAGTAAGCAATACACACACACACACGCAGTCAGATTCTATTTTCTTTGTGCTCCGAGTTTTTGCTAGAGCATTGGTTTTTATCTTTCTATGTTGCAAATTGTTCCTTTGTTTAAGAATGCTCTTCTTACATATTTTTTGGTGAACTTAAGGCTAAGCACTTATATCACTCTACTTGTGGTTTTCATTGTATAAATTTTGCTTGAGGACAAGCAAAAGCTTAAGTGTGGGGGAGTTTGATAAGTGCATGCATGTACATATTATTTGAGATGTTTTTCCATGCATGAGCATCACATTTTTCAGGTTATATTTCTCATTTCGTGTGTTTTTGTGTTCTTTCGTGCAATTAGGGTTGTGAAGAAGGTTTATGCGAAGAAAAGCAAGATTAGGTCATAATGGTGCTATGTGGAGCTCTTTTGTGCAAATACGAAGTTCAATTCACAAATCGGGTTCAAATGAGGGGGTATGTGCCAACTTCTAAAGGCTTCAAGACAATTCTTGTAGAAGGACACGAAGGCAGTCATGCTCGCTCGTTCCGATTGGTTCAAAGATTTCAAAAGCTCTCCAAGGTTTCCCATCATCAAGAAATGCCACTTGACCTTTCACACGGGCGTGTGTCCGTCCATGTCACCTCAGGAGAAGAAACGGGCGAAATCGAGGATTAGTATGAAGATTTCACAAGGCAGAAAATCCACATGGGCGTGTGGAATTTCCACACGGCCGTGTGGAATTTCCACACGGCCGTGTGGACTATCCACACGCCCGTGTGGATCCTCGAGATGGCCAATTATAAAGCCGTTCTGAAGCGTTATCAGGGGGATCTTCTTCTAACTTTGGGAGGAGGCGACGGCTAGGGTTGAGGAGGTTCTTGCCACACTTTGGGGGCGCTTCTTCACCGGTTTCATCATCATTCCCTTCCAAGGAGAGCCATTGGGGGAGCCTTCGACGACTCGATTCGGCGAGGTGGGCCTTAGGCTTGGAGGAAGGGACTCTTTGAAGAAGAAGGAGGAGTTCCCATAGTCTATCAACACGAAGCCTAAGGGGGTTTTCTTTATGGATTTCTTGCACTTATCTTCATTTATTTTGATGAACTTGTATTGCTCCATGGAGAGCTAAACCCCTAGTGGGTACTTGGACTTGTAAACCCTAGATTTCCTATGTTTCATTGACTTAAATGCTTTTATTCAATTTGAGTTTGAATTTGAGTTTCAATCTTGCTTGCTTAATTGTTCTCCCTTAGAGTGACACTAGGGTTGAGGGCTATTACAATCATCCTTTTGACGAGTGACCATCACCATTAGGATTAGATTAAACAAGATTGGAGGGGGTTGAGAGGGTGAGTTGAGAGGTAGCGACACGTCCCCTTCCCCTCCGGTGTGGTTCTCCCTACCTTCTTATTCCAAGTGTTACTTTCGATCTCAAAGAGAGTTAGGCGTTGAGAGAGGCCTTTCCGCCGGGACTTATTTGTGATTAGGGATCTTTCGCCTGGACCAAAGGGATTGATCTATAGTTGGGAATAGGGTTTACCACTCGGAATCCCTAGAGCATAGCGCAGTCATACGTGGTGTGAGGCGTCGAGAGTCTTCTCTCCGCCGGGACCTCGTAGGGGACTAGTCAAGGTTGACCTTAGATTTGGGACCTTGTATCTCTGGATTCCACGACTCTTGAAATCTCTATTGAATAAGAGTACTTGAAGTCTTGCACGTGAAACAAGGATTCTAGGGGGAGCATTGTCCGAGTACCCCATCTTCGTATTGATCTATTTCTCCGACCTAGCTTTCATTTTCAGCACTTTATTTCTACTACTTTCTGATTTTACTTTCTTTCAACAACAATTGGTTTATCTTTGATTACTTAACAACGTGTGATTGTTCTTACGTCTACTCCCTGTGGATTCGACTACCCACCCGTTTGGGTACTTTATTACTTCGACACCCGTGCACTTGCGGAGTACACACGCAAGGGTGTGTCAGGGGTGTTGCCAACTTTCGGAGGAGTACAAGTCATTACACAAACCGAAAGGGCACAAAGGCAGTAGTACGCCCATGTCCCAGCTTCCGTACAAAGCAGAAGAAAGTTCTTGAGGATTTCAAAGCATAGAAAGCCACACACCCTACCACACGAGCGTGTGCCCGACCGTGTGGACTCCAAGGCGGCTAGGGCGTGGAAGGAGTTCTTTGCGGTTTTGGGAAGCTTTCCTAACCAACTTGGATCGATTCCTCCTCCGTCATAGCATCAAGGAAGCCATCGGCGACCTAGCTTCGGAGTGGATTCAATCCAGACGTGGAAACTACCCATCAAGACCATCATCACGGATTTAAGGGGGTTATTCTTTATGTCTTTGGAACTTATTTCTGAATTTATTATTTGTTTTGTGACTCGCTCCATGGAGAGCTAAACCCCTAGAGGGTATTCGGACATGTAAACCCTAGGATTCTTATTTTCATTAGATTTACATTGTGTTTCTATTCGAATTTATCAGATTGAGTTTTACTCTTGAGTTCATAATGCTTGTTTGTGCTTTTGATTTCATTATTAATTGCCTTGCATGTTTTATTCAATCTAGTGAAGAGAGAGATCACCGCTAGGTTTAGAATTACCAAGAGTAAAGAGGGTTGAGAGGGTGAGCCGTGAGATAGCGGAGTGTCCCCTTTCCCTTCCGACAGATATTTCCTATCTCCATATTCCCTAAGTGTCAAGCAACCATATGTGGTGTGAGGCGTCGAGAGAATTCTCCGCCGGGACCTCGTAGGGGGTTAGGGATCTTCCACCTGGAGGCAGGGTTAGATCTACTTTTAGGAATTGGTCATATCTTTGGGATCCCTAGAGTTTTAAGCAGTCATATGTGGTGTGAGGCGTTGAGAGAATTCTCCGCCGGGACCTCGTAGGGGACTAGTTATCGGTGACCTGGAGGCAGGGGCCGTTATACCTTTGGATACCCACGACTCATTGTCTTCGTTTAGAAACACTTGTAATCTACATCCAACACCCGAATCCTAGGGGGAGCATTGTCCGGATACCTCACTTTTATTGATTGAGAACTCTTTTCCTTTTTATTTCCTGCGCACTTGTGGTGACACTCTTAGTGTTGGCCATTAGATCATCACATACTACACTCATTAGGCTAGATAACAAAAGAGGGGCTATTACTAGTACTTCTGTTCCCTGTGGTTCGACAACCCGACCCTTTGGGTCCACTTTTATTACTTGACGACCCGTGCACTTGCGGTAACGCAAGGGGTTGACACACATCACCCTGTTGTGTTGTTGCGGAGACGCAGCAAGTTTTTGGCGCCGTTGCCGGGGAACAGGATATTAGGAACGCTAGTATTTTGTTACTTTAGCCATTCATTTATTTTTACTGTTTTTCTACCCCATCTTCTCTACTTTCATTATTCTCATTTTCTGAACTTGTGTCTTTTATTGTGCCCAAGGACTATGTTCAATACGAAGGAAATATTGGAGACATTGAAGGAAGTAATGGCGACGAATGAAGAGAAGGTAGAACAATTAGTTGCAACTTACAAGTGGAGCCACGAAGACTCGATCACTGGGTTCGGGAATTTATATCACGGTGCATATCTGGCTAGCTTACTAGACCAATTTGATAAGTCGGCAATCCTCTCTTTTAATGAAGAACCTGAAGTTAATCTGAAAGAAGCAATGGCACAGTTTAATATGATCATGACAGAAAGTAATTCAGATGGAGATGATGATTCTATAGAAGATGCTGATCAAATCCTAGCGGCAGAAATTTGTAGCATTGGCATTCGAGAAGACTATCCTGAAGATTTAGAGATTGTCCCGTCAGCCCAACCAGAGCTGGATGTATTCGAGGAGGAACCGGAAAATGAACACAAGGGTTTCGAAGAAATTGAGCGAAAACAGGGGTAATCGATTACGACCTTCGGTGGAAGAACCCCCTGAGCTGGAATTGAAGACATTACCTGACCATCTAGAGTACGCTTTCCTAGCCGAAGGGTCGAAGTTGCCGGTAATCATTGCTTCCAACCTCTCTGCATCACAAAAAGAAAAACTGGTGGTTTTATTGAAAGCACATAAAGCTGCTATTGCATGGAAGATTTCAGACATCAAAGGGATAAACCCATCCTTTTGCACGCATAAGATTCTGATGGAAGACAACTATAAAACAGTCATCCAACCTCAACGAAGGCTTAATCCAAACATGAAGGAGGTAGTAAAAGCAGAGGTGGTGAAGCTCCTTGATGCAGGCATTATTTACCCTATATCCGATAGTGCTTGGGTGAGTCCTACTCAAGTAGTGCCGAAGAAGGGGGGTATGACTGTGGTGAAGAACGAGCACAACGAGCTGATACCCACACGTACAGTAACCGGTTGGCGTGTGTGCATTGATTACCGAAGATTAAATGACGCCACAAGAAAGGATCATTTCCCTCTTCCTTTTATTGATCAAATGCTAGAGCGTCTCGCAGGTCATCAGTTCTATTGTTTTCTGGATGGCATGTCTGGGTATTTTCAGATCCCGATCGCCCCCGAAGATCAGGAGAAAACAACATTTACATGCCCCTATGGTACGTTTGCATACAGAAGGATGCCGTTCGGGTTATGTAATGCACCAGCCACATTTCAAAGATGCATGACAGCCATTTTTGATGAACTACTGGAGGATGTCATGGAGGTCTTCATGGATGACTTCTCTCTGTTCGGTGATTCTTTTGACGCATGTCTGAAGAACTTGGAAAGGGTACTCATGCGGTGCGAGGAAACGAATCTTGCCTTGAATTGGGAAAAGTGTCACTTCATGGTGCAAGAGGGGATAGTGCTGGGGCATAAAATCTCTAGCCAGGGAATCGAAGTGGACAGAGCAAAGATTGAAACAATAGAGAAGCTACCACCACCAACTAACGTCAAGGCAATTCGCAGCTTCTTGGGGCATGCAGGATTTTATCGGCGCTTCATAAAAGATTTTTCCAAGATCACTCGACCGCTTACCAAACTTTTGGAAAAGGATGTCCATTTTGAGTTTAATGATGAGTGTGTATCTGCTTTCAGCTTATTAAAGGAAAAACTTACTCATTCACCCATCCTAATCACACCTGATTGGAACCTTCCCTTTGAGCTCATGTGTGATGCCTGTGACCATGCAGTTGGGGCTGTTTTGGGACAAAGAAGAGACAAACACTTTCAACCAATCTATTATGCAAGCAAGACATTGACAAGTGCCCAAGAGAATTATACAACTACCGAAAAAGAATTGTTGGCTGTAGTTTTTGCGTTTGATAAATTCAGACCCTATTTAATTTTATCTAGAGTGATTGTTTTCACAGACCATTCGGCCCTTCGTTATCTAATGGGCAAGGCTGATGCCAAACCAAGACTAATTCGTTGGATTTTGTTGTTGCAGGAATTTGATGTGGAAATCAAGGACAAGAGGGGTGCAGAAAATCTGGCAGCAGATCATTTATCCCGGCTGGAGGGTTTAGAAGATGATGAAGCCACTCATAATGAAATCAACGACTCATTTCCAGAGGAGCACCTGTATGGAGTTCAAGATCAGTCAATATCTGATACTCCATGGTTCGCTGATTTTGCAAACTATCTTTCGGGCAAGGTTCTCCCCAAGGGACTCACATTTCAGCAAAAGAAGAAGTTTTTCGCCGACCTGAAAAATTTCCTTTGGGAAGATCCATATCTGTTCCGAGTATGTGCAGACCATGTAGTGCGAAGATGTGTTTCAAGGGAAGAAGGGTGGAGCATCCTTACCCAATTCCACTCGGGACCCACTGGTGGTCATTATGCAGCAGGCCGAACTGCAGAGAAAGTGTTGGCTGCAGGTTTTTATTGGCCAACCATATTCAAAGATGCTCATCAATTCGTTCAAAGCTGTGATAAATGTTAAAGAGCTGGTAATTTGTCTAGACGGGACGAGATGCCTCAAAATCCTATTCAGTTCTGTGAAGTATTCGACGTTTGGGGTATTGACTTTATGGGACCATTCCCTAGCTCAAATGGAAACCGATACATTCTAGTCGCCGTGGATTATGTGTCCAAGTGGGTTGAGGCACAAGCTCTCCCCACAAACGACGCTAGAACTGTAGGTAGATTTCTCAAGCGCTTGTTCGCTCGTTTTGGTACTCCCAGGATCATCATTAGTGATAGAGGGACTCCTTTTTGTAATGTGCAGCTTGATAAGGTACTGAAACGATATGGAGTGTATCATCGGCTAGCCACTCCATACCACCCGCAAACAAGCGGCCAGGTCGAGGTAACAAACAGGGAGTTAAAGAGAATTCTAGCGAAATCGGTGGAACACAGCCGAAAGGATTGGTCCGAACGTCTCGATGACACACTTTGGGCATATCGTACGGCCTACAAGACACCAGTGGGAACAACACCATACAGCTTGGTTTATGGAAAATCTTGTCACTTACCGGTGGAACTCGAGCATAAAGCTTACTGGGCAATCAAGGCAATGAATTTTGACCTTGCACAAGCCGGAGAACAAAGGAAGTTGCAGCTGAATGAATTAGATGAATGGCGGTTGCGTGCATACGAAAATGCAAAGATTTATAAAGAGAAAATGCGTCGATGGCATGATAAGCACATCAAATTGCAGAAAGGGTTCAATGAAGGCGACTTGGTGTTACTTTTCAATTCTCGTTTGAGATTATTCCCAGGAAAATTAAAATCGAGATGGTCAGGACCTTATACAGTGACCCAAGTATCACCGCACGGGGCGGTTGAAATCACTCACCCAGAAAAAGGGACGTTTAAGGTGAACGGGCACAGGTTGAAGCGCTATTTTTCAGGCGAAGAAGCAGTTGCAGGAAAGGAGGTATTTCACTTGCATGAGCCCCCATAGAGGAACAGGTACGTCGAGCTAATGACGTAAAACAAGCACTTCTTGGGAGGTAACCCAAGTCATTTTATTGCTTTCATAGTTAGTTTTCAATTCTGCAGTAATAATTGGCTTGAGTAGGCGACTTTGCGTTAATTCTGTCGTTGCTGTGTTTTTATTGTTTATTCTTGGTCTTTCATGATAATTATACATGTGTGGCTTGATCTAGATTGATTTAGAGATTTAAAGTTAAGGAATTGGCCTTGTGCTTAAGTGTTTCATGTTTTGCTGAAAATCCACAAGGGCAGGCACAAGGGGGTGTGAGTGCCCCTGTGCCTTGCTGAAAAATTGAAAAAAACATGAAACAGAAGGGCACAAGGGCACCCACACGAGCGTGTGGGTGCCCCTGTGGCCTTCCTGAGGAGCCACACGCCCATGTGGCGCATCCACATGGGCGTGTGAGACCTGAAAATAAATTTTCAGGTTTCCAGAGAGGCACAAGGGCAGCCACACGCCCGTGTGGCTGCCCCTGTGGATTTTCCAGGTCCACAAGGGCACCGTGTGAGTGCCCCTGTGGCCTTCTGTCTCAAGTTTTTAATCCACACCGGCACTCACACGCCCGTGTGAGTGCCCTTGTGGCTTTCTGGCGTCGACTTTTGAAGGCACAAGGGCGTGTGGCTCATCCACACGCCCATGTGGCCAATCCACAAGGGCGTGTGAGACCCTCACACGCCCATGTGGCTTATAAAGGAGATGAGAAGGCCTTGAACACTCATTCAAACCTTCGCGCCTTTTCTCCTTCCGACGCCTCCACGCGAAGAGACGCATCTCTTGGGTTCCTAACGCCTCTCCTTAGCATATTTAAGGATTCTTGGGTGTTTTTCCGGCGATTTCCATCTCTTTCTTCATCGAAAAGCTCCGGTAAGCTCCAAGTTTTCCTAGTTCTTGCCATGAATTTTAAATTTCAGATCTGGTGATTTGTTGATGTTTTATGCATAAATCTTCCATGAGAACTATCATAATATGCATGCTTGTCGATTTAGGGGTAGTTTTTGATGTGGAAACCACCCCACCATGGCTTTGTGGCCATGGTCGGGCATCCACACGGGCGTGTGGCCCATCCACACGCCCGTGTGGATGAGGATGATGACCCACAAGGGCGTGTGGATCATCAACACGCCCATGTGGATTTCTGCACAGTGGAATTTTGCACTAACTTGCCCTGATTTTCACAGATATGGCCCCTAGGACCAAGAAGGTCGCCCACAAGCGCTCTCGCGCCGCTCGGGAGCCTTCTCCTCCCGAGGAACTGGAGTTCGCCGTCCCTGAGCATCAGCAGCGATATGAGCGCCTACAGCGTCTCAAATTCGGACAGGCGCGCGTGATCGATTGGAAGGCACTCGAGGAGATTGACTTGGCCGATGAGGTGCGCGAGCTTACCGCTGTGGGAGGCTGGGACCGGCTCCTTACTATTCGTGATACCACTTATCGTGAGCTCACACTGGAGGTCTTGTCCTCGTTCGACTTTGTCACGCCCCGACCCTCGGGTCCCGGTCCATGGCACTACCGCCACGACAACCCAGGGGAGGTCAACACCTGCCTCAACCCCAGGTCGCCGTAAGGCTAACCTGTTACTTGTACGATCTTTACCACAATAATACTCTAAATCTAAGGTATTTAATCACAACCCTGTACAAGATCAACAGACTCGCACATATATGTACATATATCCCTGGAAATCACATCACCAATGATCATGGACACAATCATAGTATTTCACAAACACTGAATGTAGACTCATACAACCTAAGGTCCTGACTGAACCAATCAAGATTATACAAGATCAAATGGAAATACGAAAACATAGGTCCTAGTGGATCCATCTTATGCATAACGGCAATGTTTATGAATCATACACTAGTCAAAGGTAAATGCGAGAATGGATGCCAAGCACTATCACTTCTTACGCCCCGCTGCCGTGCTAACACCTGAAAAGGGGAGAAGAAGAATGGGTGAGTAACTAAGTTACTCAGTGAGGGGTTGAACATGGAGCTATAACTCATACAGGTGTAAAGGATGATATGCCGAAAACATATGTAAATCTTTAACAATCACAACTTACAAAATGCTTAAAACACCCATTTCAATATAACAAGCTTTCCAACTTTCTCAAAGGAAGGCATCAATAAGTCTTTGAAAATCTTTTGTAAAGAGATTCAATACTGAAAAATTCAAGTTAAGAATACTCGTCAAAAGATCAAAAGATCAAACCCATCGAAATAAGAATTTATAGTGCAACGCATGCAGAAATCCTTTATCGATAGTATCAACAATAGCCTATGAAAAACCCTCCATCACTAACCATGGCCGTGGTTAGGTCAAGAGCCACCAAGATGCGCGTATCTTGGCGTTGGCCGTTGAGTATCCCGTGTGGTGACTCCGGGTACCCAACACAGCACCTTCAGGTTCACTCCGCGCCTCCTGTAAAGGGCTCATCAGCCGAGAACTCCACGCCACCCCATAGGTCGGTCCGTGGAGACTCGCTTCTGCAGAAGACGGGGATCCTCCCCAATGTCACCATCGAAACATTTGGGATATCCTATCCCGCCCGTAGGCTCATCATGAACACATCATATATCTCATCAAGAGATCACAAATAGCTTGCCCGTAGGCTCATCAGAAACGTATCGTTATAAAATCACATATCTCAACAAGAGATCACAAATTCGCATAAAATACAACTCTTAATCGAAGAGTAAATCCTTTTGCGAAAGCATCGACAATAATGCCATTTTCATCAAGAAAATCAACACAAGAGTATTCTTTGAAAACTCATTTCAAATACGATAACATCGTGGAGAATCTCAATTTGGTTTACATAGACCCTTATTCGGTCAAAATAACAAAAGCATCGAATTCTCAAATTCACAAATCTTGAAAACATGTAGTTCAAACCATAGGATTATCCAATCCTTATCAAATATAAATAATCAAGAATTTAACAAGATCATAAACTATCATGGTTTCTAGGCCTCAAGGAAATCATCTCATGAGCCTTTGTAATAGAATCAATAGTTAAGCAAAATCACAAATATCATGGTTTCTAGATCTCAAGGAAATCATCTCATGAGTCTTTTGTAATATAATCAATAGTTAAGCAAGATCATGAACATCAAGATTTCTAGATCTCAAGGAAATCATCTCATGAGTCTTTTAAGATGAAATCAAGAATTAAAATGATCATATAGTATCATAATTTCAGTTTTCAAGAAACATTTCAAGAATCCATTGAAATCAAGAATTTCTCATTTCAAGGCATGCATCATTAAACAAGCATGATCATAGCTCTTTAATTAACAATTCCCACTCACAAACTTGGCGAGATCGAACACTTGGATCACTCGCCCACTTGATCTTTACCCTTGCCTTTAGATCCACCTTCTTGAAGCCATTAACCATCCAAGAAAAACAAGAATCAATCACAACCTTATCCAATCAATAAGAGAGGAAAGAATGCTCCAAAATTAGATCTCAAGGCTTCTAGGGTTTACTAAGTGCTCTAGATTCAAGAATTAACAATAATAGAATCCTTAAACCCATAAAATCAAAATGAAATCAAGAACATCCTAATTGGGTTCGGATCTACAAGAATCAAAGGTTTAGAGATCAAGGATCTCCTCCATTCAACACCAAACATGAAATCAAGGATCCTATACCATTCAAACATTAGATCCATGGCTAAATTCCAACTAAATAATAGATCCATGCTAAATCTACACTAATTCTCCATGGATCTAAAAAGAAATGAATAAAAGAACAAGGAATTGAAGAAGAGAAGAAAACCTACCTCAATTCTTGCTAGAACTAGAGGGGATTCACCACCAATGGAGAAGAGGGGAAGATCAACACCTTTCTCCTTTCTTGGAGCTCAAGAATGGAGATCTAATGGAGGGGAAAATGGGGATTCAAGATGGGGGGAAAAAGAGAGGGAAATGGGGTCTTATATAGGCCCTAAGAGTTTGAAAACGCGTGACTAAAGACCAAAAACGCGGGAGGGCTTGCGGGCTCCCTTGCGGGCGCAAGGGAGGCCGCAAGGCCCTTTCCAGAAGGCCATGCGGCCTCCCTTGCGGGCGCAAGGGAGCCCGCAAGCCTTCCTGGCCGAGGTCCTTGCGGGCTCCCATGCGGCCGCATGGGAGGCCGCAAGGCCTCTTCTTTGGTTCCTTGCGGGCTCCCATGCGGCCGCATGGGAGGCCGCAAGGCCTCTTCTTTGGCTCCTTGCGGGCACACTAAGTGCCCGCAAGGTCCCTTCCTTGCTAAAGCCTTTTAAAACACTTTTCCCCCATCTTTTAACCTCTCAAAAAGACCTTAACTAAGATCCCAAAAAAATAAAACTCGACAAAAACTTAGACACACAACTTCTACACAAGAAACAAAGCACAAGAGAAGCGAACAAAGATCGAACTTCCACAGACTTCGACCGCGCTCGCCATGATTTTGAGAGGGAGGACACGATCCGCTTCAGGCTATTCGGTCAGTACCACTCCATGAGCCTCACGCAGTTCTCTGTTTTTCTCAGTTTAGACAGAGACTATGTTCACACGGGGGAGTACGAGCAACTCATCGTCGATTACCCTATTGGACTCACCCCGAGTCGTGCGTACGGGACCATATGCGGAGGCTTCCAGTACGAGCCGGGATCTTCCAAGGCCACCATGCTCAGCCGTCCGGCCTACAGGTATATACATTCTATTTTCAGCAGGACCGTGACGGGACGAGGCGACAGCACTGGAGTTTTGAGCCTCCTCGACTTGCTTTACCTATACACCATGGTCCAGAACATCCCCATGCATTTAGGCTTTGTTGTGGCGGATTACCTCCGCCATCAAAGCCATTACGTGCGGGTCGGTGTGATCTTTTCAGGAGTATACATTACCCGACTCGTTCGTGGCATGGGGTTGTCCGAGGCACTTCGAGGGATGGAGAGGATCAGCATACCAGCACCCTTGGGGCTTGCATCTCTCCGAGCCATGCGTATGGTGAAGAAGACGAGCACTGGCCGTTATATACTCGCAGTGGAGGCTGAGGAGGAGGAGTCAGAAGAGGAGGCAGCCGACCCAGCAGACGCTCCTGATTCACCGGCACCCACAGCTGTGCCGATGGACACCGAGGCCCCTGCATCCGAGCCGAGCCGAGCAGCCCTCCACTCGAGCCAGTGACCGTTTGGCGAGGCTCGAGGTGGCAGTTGGAGCTCTCCAGGGGGACATGGCGACTGTGCTCGCCAACCAGTCCATGATGATGTCGCAGTTGTCCATCATTCGACATCTTCTGGAGAGCGACACAGCATCTGAGGCGACGACATCAGCACCACCAGCGCCACCTGCAGCACCGGCAGCACCAGCAGAGTTTCCTGACGCATGAGGCGTCCTTGAGTCATTTTATTTTATCTTCTGTATTTTTATTTTCTGTAGTTTTATTTTCAGCATGCTAGTTGAGACTCTGTCTTTTATTTCTGTCATTTTTATTTTGTGGTTCTAGTTGTTTTCCGTTGTTTTATTTTCTAATCTTGTTGAGCTTCATTGAACCCCCTGAATCCGCAGATAGTCTTGAGAGTCTTGGGAAATGGAAATCAAGTTATGCACATGGCCGTGTGACTAGGTCACACGGCCGTTTCACCTCCAAATGCCCGTTGAGCCAAACACACCCTTGTACGAGATTCCACCAACTATTTCACTTGGAATTCAGGGGAGTATTATTTTGATTTTTGCACACCCTCACATGCTTTGTTTTCAGAATTTATAATTTTATTGTGCTTGCATGTGTACATTGGGGACAATGTACATCTTAAGTGTGGGGGAGGGATCACTTTATACACCACTTTATTGTCTGTTTTCATTATATATGCTCATGCAACCTATGAAGGTTCACTTTAAGGTTAAGAGTTAGATTCTAGACTATAGGGGAGCTTCGAACACTAGATTTCATCATGCTCTAGTTGTCATCCAATTTTTTGAGAAATTTTTGTCCGATTGCCATTTATGCACTCTACTCACTCATTAGACCTATAGAAGCTCTAGTTTAATGTTTTGAGACTTGTTAGTAGTTGTTTTATTCAAAAAAAAAAAAAAAAAAAAAAAAAAAAAGAAGAAAAAGAAAAAGAAAAAAATATAGATATTTATATAGCTTAGCAATTGTGAATTATTTCGTGTATATAGGGGGTGAAAAGAGCTACTACCTTTGATTGTATGCAGCTACTCTCATAAGTCGGATACTAGTTATGCCCTAATGAGAGAAAGAGCTATC
The DNA here is from genome assembly GCA_902712375.1 of Dioscorea dumetorum. NCBI lineage: Eukaryota > Viridiplantae > Streptophyta > Magnoliopsida > Dioscoreales > Dioscoreaceae > Dioscorea > Dioscorea dumetorum. The sequence continues at coordinate 7,923,225 of CACTHL010000128.1, read as the reverse complement.
ACAAGGGATATGTGAAAGCTAGCACCCTCGGTAGAAAGAGCTATCATCTCTAAATTGTGAAAGCCACTCGGGAGGCCGCCTGAGAAAGGGCTACCTTGGAGATTGTGTGCAGCTACTACCATTCTTTTTGCTATTATATGAGTCTCGAGCAATAAAAACTGTAAGTAGTGGACATAGAGTCGAATTGAGATGAGTTTTTCCACACACACACGCTTTCGGATTTCTTTTTCTTTCTTGTCATTGGTTTGTTTTCTAGAGCATTGACTGAGCTGTTTGGTGTTAAATAGTTTTTCCCTTTTGTTATAGAATCATACTCTCATACTTTCTAGTGAACCTGAGGCCAAGCACTTATCCTTTCTTTCCTTGTAATGAATGTTTAGTTTGCTTGAGGACAAGCAAAAGCTTAAGTGTGGGGGAGTTTGATAAGTGCTTGATTATATATATTTTATAATATCAGTTTATATGCATTGAGCATCACTTCTATCAGATTTTAGCATTAACAAGGTGTGTTTTGTGTTCTTTTGTGCAAACAGGGCTTTGGAGACATGACATACAGGAAGAAGCAAAGATAGGGTGTGATGACACGTTTCAAGACCACAATCAGAAGCTGTGTTCATATGCATGGGGGTGTTGCCAACTTTCGGAGGAGTACAAGTCATTACACAAACCGAAAGGGCACAAAGGCAGTAGTACGCCCATGTCCCAGCTTCCGTACAAAGCAGAAGAAAGTTCTTGAGGATTTCAAAGCATAGAAAGCCATACACCCTACCACACGAGCGTGTGCCCGACCGTGTGGACTCCAAGGAAGACTTCGGGGAAAAAATCACTGTAGCATCTACTGTAGGGAAGCACTGTAGCACTTTACTGTAGCGGTACTGTAGCAGAGTGCTTCACACGCCCGTGTGGAATTTCCACACGGGCGTGTGGATGGCCGTGTGGATGCCCGCGTAAAGCCCCGAATTCAAATTATAAAAGCCGCCTTGTGATAATTTTTAGGTATCTTTTTGGCCACTTTCGAGAGACAAGGCGGCTAGGGCTTGGAAGGAGTTCTTTGCGGTTTTGGGAAGCTTTCCTCACCAACTTGGATCGATTCCTCCTCCGTCATAGCATCAAGGAAGCCATCGGCGACCTAGCTTCGGAGTGGATTCAATCCAGACGTGGAAACTACCCATCAAGACCATAATCACGGATTCAAGGGGGTTATTCTTTATGTCTTTGGAACTTTATTCTCAATTTATTATTTGTTTTGTGACTCGCTCCATGGAGAGCTAAACCCCTAGAGGATATTAGGACATGTAAACCCTAGGATTCTTATTTTCATTAGATTTACAGTGTGTTTCTATTCGAATTTATCAGTTTGAGTTTTACTCTTGAGTTCTTAATGCTGGTTTGTGCTTTTGATTTGATTATTAATCGCCTTGCATGTTTTATTCAATCTAGTGAAGAGAGAGATCACCGCTAGGTTTAGAATTACCAAGAGTAAAGAGGGTTAAGAGGTTGAGCCGTGAGATAGCGGAGTGTCCCCTTTCCCTTCCGATAGATATTTCCTATCTCCATATTCCCTAAGTGTCAAGCAACCATATGTGGTGTGAGGCGTCGAGAGAATTCTCCGCCGGGACCTCGTAGGGGGTTAGGGATCTTCCACCTGGAGGCAGGGTTAGATCTACTTTTAGGAATTGGTCATATCTTTGGGATCCCTAGAGTTTTAAGCAGTCATATGTGGTGTGAGGCGTTGAGAGAATTCTCCGCCGGGACCTCGTAGGGGACTAGTTATCGGTGACCTGGAGGCAGGGGCCGTTATACCTTTGGATACCCACGACTCATTGTCTTCGTTTAGAAACACTTGTAATCTACATCCAACACCCGAATCCTAGGGGGAGCATTGTCCGGATACCTCACTTTTATTGATTGAGAACTCTTTTCCTTTTTATTTCCTGCGCACTTGTGGTGACACTCTTAGTGTTGGCCATTAGATCATCACATACTACACTCATTAGGCTAGATAACAAAAGAGGGGCTATTACTAGTACTTCTGTTCCCTGTGGTTCGACAACCCGACCCTTTGGGTCCACTTTTATTACTTGACGACCCGTGCACTTGCGGTAACGCAAGGGGTTGACACACATCACCCTGTTGTGTTGTTGCGGAGACGCAGCACCAGGCGCCCTCGCCAAGGTAGCGGCGCACGTCTGCCTCCAAGCCCACGTCGCGGAGGACCTCCCATTCTATAACTCGCATCTCGCCAAACCGCTTCGCTCTCAAACGGTCGTGGCGCGCCTGGTGAATGGGGGCACCGAACTCTGGCGCAGGGGGAGCAGCTGGGGTCGAAGACTCCCCTCTAGCCCTCTTCGAAGAAGGGCAAGATGTAATAGCCTTCCTCGGCATGATCTATTGAGAGAAAAATATAAAACAGTTAAGATCAACAGTGGAACACGGGCGTGCTCCAGATCTGCACACCCATGTAATTCAAAAAACAAAAAAGGTTCCAACAAGCATGGGCGTGCTTAACAGGCACGCCCGTGCTTCCTTGCAATTCCAGATCTCAAATCAGAGCACGGCCGTGCTTGAGCGAACACGGCCGTGCTGCCAAAGTCCAGCGTCGGCTCCGACGGATTCTAACTTAAAAATCGACGGGACAAGGTTGTTTAAACTCAATCAAACGCACCCTAGATGTCTCTAAAGATGAATTTAAATGTTTTCAAGAAGAATAACGGCATATAATCAAAGATTTGGAAACAAAACACAAATCTAGGGTTCGTCGACTTACCCAAAAGGTTGAAGAAGGAGTGGAAGCGATGAAACTCCGAGAAACCACGACAACCACGAAAACAAACTCGCGAAAAACGCAAGAAAAAGGAAGCACAAGGGAGGAGAGTCGCCGGTGAGAAGAAAGGAAGGGTGAACGGCGCATTTAAAAAGAAGAAAATCGCAGGGAGAGGGACCGTCGCGCTGAGCACGGCCTCAGCACGGCCGTGTTGTCCCCGTGCTTAAGTAAATTCACAAAAAGGAAGAACGCGGCACGTCCGTGACGCGTGCACGGGCAGCGTGCTTAGGGATTCAGCACGGCCACGGCACGGCCGTGCTTCTCCCCGTGCTTCATAGAAATGATCAATCTTGAAAAACTTGTGAATTGCACCCCCCATCAGCACGGGGGTGTTATGCCCGTGTTGGGCCTGAAACCTTCCCTCATGAAGAAAAACACGCCGGATTCGAAACAAAACACAACAAAAACACAAAAACAAACAAAAGAACCATCAAAAACACAAAAACCAATCGGTTGCCTCCCGATAAGCGCTCTTTTAACGTCACTTGCTTGACGGGTCTAGTCTCATCTTAGGATGGCTTAAAGACATACCTTTCTTCTTGGCGCCCTGCGGAACAACAGTCCATTAAAGACGGTAAAGAATTTATTAAAAATGCCTCACCACAACTGAGGACATTAGCAGGGTTACGTTTAGGGGTAGAGGATTGTTGTTTCTTTCTCTCCTCTACCTTCTGCCACCATATCTGGGCCTTCGACACCTTGCTTTTACCTCTTTTGGCCCTCATTTCTGGTTGACCAATGTTCGATGGTGTAGCAGCGATGGCTTCCTCTTGCTCTATGAGCTCTTCATCTGGAGGTTCCTCACCTAGCAAATCAGTAAGATGATCATTTTGCCAAATTTCCTGCACACAATCACAAATAACGTCATTAGTAGCGTCTAGGAAATAGCAAGAATCATTAAATGCCATGGGGTGTCTCATAGCTTCCTTCAATCTGAACACAACTTCTTCACCCCCCACTCTTAATGTTAGGCGACCATCCTTCACATCAATAATGGCTTGTGAAGTAGCGAGGAATGGCCGCCCAAAAATTAGAGGTACCTCAGCCCGTTCATCCAAATCCAGAATAACAAAATCTACCGGGAATATGAACTTATCTACCTTCACCAAGATGTCCTCAATAGTTCCCAAAGGTTGGCGGGTGGAGCGATCAGCAAGCTGGAGTGTCATTTGAGTTGGCTTGAGTTCCCCCAACCCCAGCTTCTGAAAAATCTTTAATGGCATGAGGTTGATACTTGCTCCTAGGTCAGCCAACACCTTTTCATCCATCATTCCTCCAATTGTACACGGAATGATGAAACTTCCCGGATCTTTTTCCTTCTTGGGAATTTTATTAGAGATCATGGCAGAACATTCCTCACTCAAGGTGACCATCGAAACTGCTTCCAATTTCCTCTTATTGGTCAACAATTCCTTGAGGAACTTGGCATACTTCGGCATCTGGGAAAGAGCTTCTACGAATGGAACATTGATGTGCAATGTCTTAAACATCTCCAGAAACTTCTTGAAATGTGCCTCCTGTTGGTCCTTCTTAAGTTTTGCTGGATAGGGCAATGTAGGCTTATATTCTGCCACCGGATCTTTCTCTTTACCCTTCAATTTTTCTCTTGAGCCCGAGCACGACCTTGGTTCTCTCTCTAGAACTTCCACCTCTGATTCACATTGAGACTCCTGTTGTGCTTGTGGAGGTGGGGGCTCGCGTTTCTTGCCACTTCTCAAAGTGACTACCTTGAGGGACTTCCGAGGATTGACTTCCGTGTTACTAGGTAGAGCACCCTGGGGTCATTCAGCAAGCGTCTTGGCAATCTGTGCAACCTGACGCTCAAGGTTCTGTAAAGAGGCTTGCTGATTCCTCATCAGCTCTTCATGCCCTGTGATTCAGGCATTATTGGCTTGAATATATTGGACAAGGAGAGCTTCAATAGAAGATCCTTTCTGTTCTGGTGGTGAAGGCCTCGAAAATTGAGGCTGAGTCTGCTGCTGCTGTTGTTGCTGAGGGGGGCGCTACTGCCCCTGATTCTGGTCTTTCCAAGAGAAGTTAGGGTGATTCCTCCACGAGTAACTGGGACCTGCTTGACTTGCCCAACTGTCCTGCTGCTGTCGAAGACTGAATCTGCATCGTGTCAAGTCTCTTAGAAATAGCTTCGACCTATGCTGCCAAGGTAGTTAGTACATCAACGTCATAAAGGCCAGCTGTCTTCACCGGTTTGTTCCTTTCAGAGCTCCATTGATATCCATCGGAGGCCATGTTTTCAATCAGATTCTGTGCCTCGTCAGGTCTCTTACTACACAAGGAACCTCCTGCTGCGGCGTCCAACATCTGCTTAGTGGCCACATTCAATCCATTGTAGAATATTTGGATTTGCATCCATTCCACTATTCCATGCTGCGGGCACTTCCTCAACAATTCCTTATACCACTCCCAGGTATCATACAGTGTTTCAGATTCGGCTTGCCAGAATAAGGAGATATGACTTCTAAGCTTGGTGATCTTGGCTGGTGGAAAATATCTGGTCAGAAACTTTTCGGCCAACTGTTCCCAGCTTGTAATCGAACCCGCTGGCAAGGAACTTAGCCATTGTTTGGCCCTCCCTCGCAAAGAAAACGGGAACAAACTAAGACGAACAGCATCCTCAGACACATTGTTTGCCTTAAAAGTGTCACAAATTTCCAGGAAGGTTGCAAGATGGGCATATGGGTCCTCATCTTGGAAGCCATCAAATTGGCACATCTGTTGCACCATTTGAATAAAATTGGGCTTCATCTCGAAGTTATTGGCCGCAACTGGGGGCCGCACGATGCTAGACCCAGATCCTTCCAAATTAAGCCGGGCATAATCTGAAATGTTCCTCTGATTTCCTGCCATGTTTTCTTCTTGATCCATTTCTATGCTCACTTCCACTGACCCGGTTTCTCTTAAGTGAATCTGTCGCTATCTCCAATGAAACGTTCGCTCAATATCTGGATCTGGAGACGCAAGATGGGAGGAATTCCCCCGGGTCATGCACTGCACCTGCACAAAAACCAAAAGATAGAAATGAGGTATGAACTTTCAGAATTAATGCAAAAGAAAAAAAATAAACAGCTTAAGTAAAAACAAAGAAAAACAAAAGAACAAATAAAAGAATACACGTAACAACAAAAACAAAGAAATGAAACTAAAAGCAAAATAAACGGTTAGAGTACTAAGACTGTCCGAATTCTCAGAAGTTGCCAGTCCCCGGCAATGTGAGCACGGGCGTGTTGAACCCGTGCTTCAAGCCGTACAGACTACGGCCAAATAAATCTCCAGAAAACTCACATTCCTGTAATTTGCACGGGGAACAGCACGGGCGTGCTTTGGGCGTGCTGAGGTTTTCACGACCGTGCTCAGCGAACTCAGGCTGTGCTGATTTGTGGCTGAATTCTCCTGCAATTTGCACAGGGAACAGCATGGGCGTGCTCAAGCCGTGCTGAGCTTGATGAGGTTTCTTCTAAGTCCTTTTCAGCTTCTAAAATTATTCCAAAACACTTCTTCTTGCTTGCATGTGCATATTATTTGAGATGTTTTTCCATGCATGAGCATCACATTTTTCAGTTTATATTTCTCATTTCGTGTGTTTTTGTGTTCTTTCATGCAATTAGGGTTGTGAGAAGGTTTATGCGATGAAAAGCAAAAAAATAGGTCATGATGGTGCCGAGTGGAGTCCTTTTGTGCAAACACAGAGTTTAAGATGAAAATCGGGTCAAACAAGAGAGTATGTACCAACTTCTAAAGGTTTCAAGACAATTTTTGTAGAAGGACACGAATGCAGTCATACTCGCTCGTTCTGATTTGATCGAAGATTTCAAAAGCTCTCCAAGGGTTTTTCGACATCAAGAAATGCCTCATGACCTACCACACGATCGTGTGTCCGTTTGTGTGGCCTCAGAAGAAAAAACGGGCGAAATCGGGGACCTATAGATATAGTTTTGTAGAGGCTGAAAATCCACATGGGCATGTGGAAGTTCCACACGGCCGTGTGGAATTTCCACATGGCCGTGTGGATTTTCTACATGGCCGTGTGGATCCTCGATGTTTGCCATTTAAAAGGCCGTTCTGAAGCGTTTTAAGGGGATTTGTGTTCCTATCTTTGGGGGTGAGTTCGGCTAGGGTTTGGGAAGGTTTTTGCTGCGTTTTGGGGGCGTTTCTTCACAGATTTCAACATCGATTCCTTCCAAGGAGACCTATTGGGGGAGCCTTCGACGACTTCGATTCAGCGAGGTGTGCCCCAGGCTTGGAGGAAGGATCCGAGGAGAAGAAAGAGCAGCCCTCATAGGCCATCAGCACGAAGCATAAGGGGGTTTTCTTCATGGATTACTTGCATTTATCTTCATTTATTTTAATGAACTTGTATTGCTCCATGGAAAGATAAACCTGATAAGTGCTTGATTATATATATTTTATAATATCAGTTTATATGCATTGAGCATCACTTTTATCAGGTTTTAGCATTAACAAGGTGTGTTTTGTGTTCTTTTGTGCAAACAGGGCTTTGAAGACATGACGTACAGGAAGAAGCAAAGATAGAGTGTGATGACACGTTTCAAGGCCACAATCAGAAGTTGTGTTCATATACATGGGCGTGTTGCCAACTTTCGGAGGAGTACAAGTCATTACACAAACCGAAAGGGCACAAAGGCAGTAGTACGCCCATGTCCCAGCTTCCGTACAAAGCAGAAGAAGGTTCTTGAGGATTTCAAAGTATAGAAAGCCACACACCCTACCACACGAGCGTGTGCCCGACCGTGTGGACTCCAAGGAAGACTTCGGGGGGGTAAAATCACTGTAGCATTTACTGTAGCAAAGTACTTCACACGGGCGTGTGGAATTTCCACACGGGCGTGTGGATGCCCGTGTGGATGCCCGCGTAAAGCCCCGAATTCAAATTATAAAAGCCGCCTTGTGATAATTTTTAGGGATCTTTTTCGGCCACTTTCGAGAGACAAGGCGGCTAGGGCTTGGAAGGAGTACTTTGCAGCTTTGGGAAGCTTTCCTCACCAACTTGGATCGATTCCTCCTCCGTCATAGCATCAAGGAAGCCATCGGCGACCTAGCTTCGGAGTGGATTCAATCCAGACGTGGAAACTACCCATCAAGACCATAATCACGGATTCAAGGGGGTTATTCTTTATGTCTTTGGAACTTTATTCTCAATTTATTATTTGTTTTGTGACTCGCTCCATGGAGAGCTAAACCCCTAGAGGATATTAGGACATGTAAACCCTAGGATTCTTATTTTCATTAGATTTACAGTGTGTTTCTATTCGAATTTATCAGTTTGAGTTTTACTCTTGAGTTCTTAATGCTGGTTTGTGCTTTTGATTTGATTATTAATCGCCTTGCATGTTTTATTCAATCTAGTGAAGAGAGAGATCACCGCTAGGTTTAGAATTACCAAGAGTAAAGAGGGTTAAGAGGTTGAGCCGTGAGATAGCGGAGTGTCCCCTTTCCCTTCCGATAGATATTTCCTATCTCCATATTCCCTAAGTGTCAAGCAACCATATGTGGTGTGAGGCGTCGAGAGAATTCTCCGCCGGGACCTCGTAGGGGGTTAGGGATCTTTCACCTGGAGGCAGGGTTAGATCTACTTTTAGGAATTGGTTATATCTTTGGGATCCCTAGAGTTTTAAACAATAATATGTGGTGTGACGCGTCGAGAGAATTCTCCGCCGGGACCTCGTAGGGGACTAGTTATCGGCGACCTGGAGGCAGGGGCCGTTATACCTTTGGATACCCACGACTCATTGTTTTCGTTTAGAAACACTTGTAATCTACATCCAACACCCGAATCCTAGGGGGACCATTGTCCGGATACCTCACTTTTATTGATTGAGAACTCTTTTCCTTTTATTTCCTGCGCACTTGTGGTGACACTCTTAGTGTTGGCCATTAGATCATCACACACTACACTCATTAGGCTAGATAACAAAAGAGGGGCTATTACTAGTACTTCTGTTCCCTTGGTTCGACAACCCGACCCTTTGGGTCCACTTTTATTACTTGACGACCCGTGCACTTGCGGTAACGCAAGGGATTGACACACATCACCCTGTTGTGTTGTTGCGGAGACGCATCAAAACCCCTAGTGGGTACTTGGACATGTAAACTCTAGAATTCCTTTGTTTCAATGACTCTATTGCTTTTATTTTAAATTGAGATTTATTTGAGTTTCAATCTTGTGTGCTTAATTGTTTCTCCCTTAGGGTGACACTAGGGTTGAGGGCTAATCTAATCATCCTTTTGTCGAGTGACCATCACCATTAGGATTAGATTAACCAAGATTGAAGAGGGTTGAGAGGGTGAGTTGAGAGGTAGCGACACGTCCCCTTTCCCTTCCGGTGTGGTTTACCCTACCTTCTTATTCCAAGCTTTATTATCGATCTCAAAGAGAGTTAGGCGTTGAGAGTGGCCTTTCCGCCGGGACTTATTTGTGATTAGGGATCTTTCGCCTGAACCAAAGGGATTGATCTATAGTTGGGAATAGGGTTTATCACATGGAATCAATAGAGCTTAGCGCAGTCATACGTGGTGTGAGGCGTCGAGAGTTTTCTCTCCGCCGGGACCTCGTAGGGGACTAGTCAGGGTTGACCTTAGGTTTGGGACCTTGTGTCTTTGGATTCCAAGACTTTTCAAATCTCGTTTAAGTAAAGGTAATTAGAGTTTTGCACTTGAAACAAGGAACCTAGAGGGAGCATTGTCCGAGTACCCCATTCTTATCTTGATATATTTCATACCTCTAGTCATCGCTTCTAATCTTTATTTTCTGTTTATTCACTTTTAATTCAATCTCTTCACACATTGAGTTTTCATTGACTAATTGGCAAAGTGTATTTGTTACTGACGTCTACTCCCTGTGGATTCGACTACCCACCCTTTGGGTATTTATTACTTCGACACCCGTGCACTTGCGGAGCACACACACAAGGGTGTGTCATACGCCGTGACCATCGGGTATTTGTACCTGGTGGTGATCCCGCAAGCGCACGGGGTCGTCAAGTAATAAACCACTCGCGCACGCACGAGTGGGTCGTATTCCCAAGGGCCCAAGGAGCTACTATTACTCCCCTTTCGTCTATTTCCTAGCCTAACACTTCAAAAGATAAACAGTGATTGCAAAAAGATAAAAAACTATTAAAATGAAATCCGGGCTACTACTACACACATTTTGCGAACAAGGGAGAATCAAACACACCAAGAGGTGATTTGGACAATGAATTCTCCTAGGGTTGTCATTAGGTCCTGAATTTAGGATGAAATATTGAGATGGTTGCTGGGCCAAGAGACTCCTAAGATAGGTTAACCCCGATGGTCACGGCGATCAACCCCTAATCCGGTAGAAGTATTGGATCGGAATCACATCCGCCCAAATCCTCCTATGATTGCATTAAACTTAGGGAAAACTCTAATTAGGGTCAAACACAATATCTATGTTCATCCCTAATGGTTGGAGGGGTACGAAATACTGATGGTCACGGTGTATTCATACATGAATCCCTTTCAAGCTTGGTGAGTCTAATATTAGGGCAATGGTCATGCAACCTAGCATTTCCTAGAATTGGCGCACAGAGTTCTCATGCATACCAAGGCATTAAAATACACCAAACATGAACCACAAACTATAAGATTCCATAAAAGAAATACAACATCTAACAATACATCACAAGGATGATCATCCAAATTACAAACAAACAACCCTAGAATTCATCATGTCCAAACCACAAATAAGTTAGTTCCTCATGAAAGAGGAACACTCAAACAAGTTCAAGGAGGAAATATACAAGAAAAGAAGGAAGAAACACTCCCTCTAGCTTTGGAAACCCTTGAATGGATGAAGACCTTCAAAATACAACTTGATGTCTTGGATCTTCCCTCCAAATCTTCTCCGTCGATGTGTGCCTCCCTCTTGGTGAAGCTTACGCCGTAGATCGTCGGAAATGGCCGGCAAAGAAGGTGGGGCGCCGGCCCTAGAAGAGTAGATGATGACCCCCTCAAAGAATGCCCTAAGTTTCCTTTATAAACCTCTTTTTCGGGCATCCATACGGGCTGCCTTGCGGGCGCATGCATGCCCGCAAGGCTCCCAGCCTTTTTCCAGAAAATCCCGTTTCGATGCTATAGTGCCGCTACAGTAATCATGCTACAGTAATCCTTCTACAGTACTGCTACAGTGATAGAAACTCGAAAACGTCGTATTTGATACGGATTTCTTCCCAAATACGTTCTTGAGCTCATTTTGGCTTATTTAGGGTCTGCAACACAAAACAAAGAGATTTAGACCATAAGAAGGGCATCGGCTCATAAAAAGATAATAAAATAATACAAATTAATACGTATAAAATACGTATACTTAGGCGTTTATCAAACCCCTCCAATTCTAGGGTTAATTACTCACCGGTAGTCCAACCTTAGCTAGAGAAAACCACCTTGCTCTTAGCAATCGTAGGAGGAATTGAACGGAACAGAACCCGTATTCAATACTAGTACCGGATTAGGGGTCAATTGCCGTGACCATCGGGTTGACCTAATTTAGGGTTTTCTCGGTCCAACAAGCCAATTGCATGTTAATCCAGCATCCTGTAAACTTCAGTAGCCCCTGCGAGGATTCTTATCCGTGACCGTTTTCTCACTATGATTTCCCCCTTTTATCGCCCTGGTTATTTATCATTTTGAATTGCATTTATTTAATTTAATTGCATTTTCATCTTTTACTCTCGAGTTTGATCGGCTAGACAACATTGCGAGAAGGAAGTAAGGATAGATTCTCGGGCCCTTGGGAATATGACCCACTCGTGCGTGTGCGAGTGGTTTATTACTTGACGACCCCGTGCGCTTGCGGGAGATCACCTACCAATGCTTCCCTTAGCTTCCTGCGCAATGCTCTCTCTATCCCTTCGTCAAACTCAATACACCCAGTGGGGTTGTCACGGATCATAAAATCCCCAAACTGCAAGGAGATGAGCACGAGTGAGTGAAAAAGTTAAACAAACAATTATCGAATTTAAGCTCAAATCCCACTGCGGGATAAGTTAAAAGATCGAAAAGAAAAGCAGAAACTGAATTGCAAACAAGTGAGTAAGGAAACGAAAAAGAAAAAAATGATTAAGCCAACTTCTAGGAGTTTTCCTAGTATTCTAGGACTGCCCCGGCAATGGCGCCAAAAACTTGATGGTTGCCGCCCGTGTGGCTAATAAACGGGCACACGGCTCCCCGGCCGCAATTGCACGTTGACACACCCTTGCGTGTGTGTTCCGCAAGTGCACGGGTGTCGAAGTAATAAAGTACCCAACGGGTGGGTAGTCGAATCCACAGGGAGTAGACGATAGAAACAAAAACACTTCGCTAGGTAGCCAAAGAAAACCAATTTTTGTTGAGATTAAAAAGTGATTCAAAACAGAAATTAAGAACTGAAAGTTAAAGCTAGAGTCCAGGAAAAGATCGAGATAAGAATGGGATACTCGGACACTGCTCCCCCTAGGTTCCTTGTTTCAAGTGCAAGACTTCAAATACTTTTACTCAATAGAGATTTCAAGAGTCGTGGAAACCAAAGATACAAGATCCCAAATCTAAGGTCAACCTTGACTAGTCCCCTACGAGGTCCCGGCGGAGAGAAGACTCTCGACACCTCACACCACGTATGACTGCGCTACGCTATAGGGATTCCAAGCGGTAAACCCTATTCCCAACTATAGATCAATCCCTTTGGTCCAGGCGAAAGATCCCTAATCACAAATAAGTCCCGGCGGAAAGGCCTCTCTCAACGCCTAACTCTCTTTGAGATCGAAGGTAATACTTGGAATAAGAAGGTAGGGAAAACCACACCAGAGGGGAAAGGGGACGTGTCGCTACCTCTCAACTCACCCTCTCGACCCTCTTCAATCTTGGTTAATCTAATCCTAATGGTGATGGTCACTCGTCAAAAGGATGATTGGATTAGCCCTCAACCCTAGTGTCACTCTAAGGGAGAAACAATTAAGCACACAAGATTGAAACTCAAATTTAAACTCAACTTGAATAAAAGCATTAAAGTCAATGAAACATAGAAAACCTAGGGTTTACAAGTCCAAGTACCCACTAGGGGTTTAGCTCTCCATGGAGCAATACAAGTTCATCAAAATAAATGAAGATAAGTGCAAGAAATCCATAAAGAAAACCCCCTTAAGCTTCGTGTTGATGGCCTATGAGGGCTGCTCCTTCTTCTCCACGGATCCTTCCTCCAAGCCTAGGGCACACCTCGCCGAATCCAAGTCGTCGAAGGCTCCCCCAATAGCTTTCCTTGGAAGGAATCGATGTTGAAATCGGTGAAGAAACGCCCCCAAAACGCAGCAAAAACCCTCTCAAACCGTAGCCGAACCTCCCCCCAAAGTTAGGAAAAAGTCCCCCAGTATAACGCTTCAGAACGGCTTTATAATTGGCCATCTCGAGGATCCACACGGGCGTGTGGATGAGCCACACGGCCGTGTGGAAATTCCACACGCCCATGTGGAATTTCAGCCTTGTGGAAACTTGCTTATTGGTCCCCGATTTCGCCCGTTTCTTCTCCTGAGGTCACACGGACGGACACACGCCCATGTGAAAGGTCATATGGCATTTCTTGATGATGAAAAACCCTTGGAGAGCTTTTGAAATCTTTGAACAAATCCGAACAAGAGAGCATGACTGCCTTCGTGTCCTTCTACAAGAATTGTCTTGAAGCCTTTAGAAGTTGGCACATACCCCCTCGTTTGAACCCGATTTGTGTCTTGAACATTGTATTTGCACAAAAGAGCTTCACATGGCACCATTATGACCTAATCTTGCTTTTCTTCGCATAAACCTTCTTCACAACCCTAATTGCACGAAAGAACACAAAAACACACGAAATGAGAAAAATAACCTGAAAAATGTGATGCTCATGCATGGAAAAACATCTCAAATAATATGTACATGCAAGCACTTATCAAACTCCCCCACACTTAAGCTTTTGCTTGTCCTCAAGCAAAATTTATACAATGAAAATGACAAGTAGAGTGATATAAGTGCTTAGCCTTAAGTTCACCAAAAAGTATGTAAGAAGAGCATTCTTAAACAAAGGAACAATTTGCAACATAGAAAGATAAAAACCAATGCTCTAGCAAAAACTCGGAGCACAAAGAAAATAGAATCTGACTGCGTGTGTGTGTGTAATGCTTACTCATGCCAACCCTAAATTTACTCTTAAAAGTTCTTATTGAAAAGGATTTATTTGAGGACAAAGAATAGGCAGTAGCTGCACACAACCTCGAAGGTAGCCATTTCCCAAGATGCCTCCTGGGTGGCTTTCACGCTTTGAGGTGGTAGCTCTTTCCACCTGGGAATGTTAGCTTTCACACAGCCTATTAGATAGCTCTTTCTCTCATTAGGGCATAGCTAGTATCCGACTTATGAGAGTAGCTGCATCCAACATAGGTGGTAGCTCTTTCCACCCGAAAACAAGTAAACAAATAAAGGCATTCTTCCCTTTTTTTTTTTTTTTTTTATAAAAAAAATAAAGAAAACTAAGGTCCTTTTTGTACTGAACTAGAGTTATCAGGGTTAACAGAGCAAGAAAGGTGTAAGCAATGCAATCAGACAAAAAATTTCTATGTTTTTTTTCGAGTAAACTAGAGCATGAGTACAAACGATGTTTAAAATTCTCCTAAATTCAAGACTGCAATCCTTGCCTTTTAAGGTGAACTATCATTGGCTAGATGAGCATATGAGTGATGAGCATACATACATAGAGAACGTGTGCAACGTGAACTCCCCCCCACACTTAAGATGTACAATGCCCTCATTGTACTCATGCAAGCATAGAAAAACAGAATATAAATAAAACATGAAGGCGTGGGGATTAAAAACGACACTCCCCTTGGCTCCGAATGTAGAATTTGAGTGGAGCTGTAAACGGGGGAAAGTGAAGCTGCGACGGGTTGTGAAGCTCACACGGCCATGTGGAGAATCCTCATGGCCGTGCCTATAATTATTCCTCAACACAGGACTGACATGACCATCTGCACATCACAAAAGGGGTTCAGTAAAGCTCAACACAAAAGATAAACAACGAGAGTTTATAAGCATGACGTACACGCTTAAACTCGAAACAAACAAACTACAACTGAAAGCAGTAAGATAGAGCTCAGAAGGTAAACCCTTTCTGAGTAACAGAGATAAAGCGACAAGAAAATAAACTAGCACAAGAAAAAGAAACAACTAAAAGAAAGACGCCTCAAGCGTCATCATCTCCTGGTGCTGCTGGTGATGCGGGTGATTCACGTGGTGCTTAGGGTGCGGGAGACATGGTGGAGTCGGTGTCTCTCGCCATCATCTCGTCCGCCAACTCTTCCACTTGTTCATGGTCAATCGCGGCCACCGCTTGCGAGTCGAGGGTCCGTATCTTGCCGAACTTGAGCCATGAGAGGTGCTCAAGTTCGATTTGATGTTTGGGTACGGGGAACTTCAACTGCTTAGGCGAGGGCTCACGAGGCCCACAAGGACGCTTATGTCCACGTTTTCTTGTCCTTTGAGGCATTTCTGCGCAAAAGAGAGGCAAACAGGTCATTTCGGGGTCAAAAACTAAGTGCCAGGGATCCACATGGCCGTGTGGAATTTCCACACGGCCGTGTGGACCCTCTGGATGAGAAAAACTCCCCTTGTGATCCACACGGCCGTGTGGAATATCCACATGGCCGTGTGGATCTTCGGCCATGGCTATACGGCCATGGTTGATCCACTTCGACGCATGCAAAGGTGCAATACTTCTACCATTGGTGTTTATAACATAAAAACAAGTATTTCCCATAAAAATAGCATGCTAAAACACAAGAATCATCACCCAAATCCAAGAAAGAAAATTCATGGATTTGCATCTAGAAACGACTATGATGCACTACACTGAAGATGAAACGACAAAAAACTAAAACTAAACGAAAACTACAATGCAGAAATTAAAACTAACTAAAACAAGTGCAATGAATTTAAAAACTTGGGTTGCCTCCCAAGAAGCGCTTGTTTTACGTCACTAGCTTGACGTACCTTTATCCTTACTCATGGTGGCTTGAAAAGGGTGTGCTCCTCCCGACTATATCTTGCATAGCTACTTCCCATGAGCACAATTGTATCTCGTCGGTGATTCACTTTTATTGGAGGCTTAAACAATTTTACTTTAGGTCTCCACGGAAACAAATTGGGGTAGGAATTGTTCATTCTCAACTTCGGTGAGTCCTTGGATAGTTTGAGCCTCCTACCCACATCATCTTTAATTCTTGACACCTTTTTTGAAAATTTTGATTGTTGATCAATTCCAAGGAGAGGCACTTGTTCCATCGCCTTGGGGTTTGCTTCTTTGACGTTTTCAACTTGAACGAAATATGGTTTCAACAAACCCTCTCCTAAAGCTTCCTCCGTATAAGCATGTTTTCCATTCAAGCACTCGTTATTCTCAAATTGGAGCTCTTCTCCCTCCATTTGATTCTCGGCAACATCTTGTTCCTTCTCCCCCACTTGCTCATTGTTCTCGCACTCTTCCTTGTCATTTTCTAAAGAAACATCCTCAACAAGTCCCTCTGTTTGGTTCTCGAAGTCATGAATAAAATCTTGTTGAGTTTGCTGTGAAATCTCAGAGGCTTTGATACTGGCTTCAGTGTTCTGGATAAACTTAGCCAACACATTATTCAAGTTCAAATTTTTGTCTTCAGATTCTTCAACTAGGGGAGCCTCAGATCTCTGAATAAATCCTGCCAATAGACTTTTTAGGCTAGGATCTTGCTCATGCGATGGAATGTGCTCTTCAAATCCGAATTGTGGTGTTTGCCAATGTTGTTCACACACATTCCATGAGATGTTGGGGGAGTTCCTATGACTAGACCGATAAGTGTTACAGTAGGAATAACTTCGCTGCATTGTTCCAAAATGTTTATCAGTCCCTGTATTGTAAGCTTCATTTTGTATGGAAAAAGCTGTAATTGAATCAACCATCCTGCATGTTATATATGTACAAAGAAAATAAAATAAATGAGAACGGTGAAAGTAAGAAAGATGAAATAGACAAACAATAAAATATAAATGAATGACTAAAATAGCAAAGTATAAGAGTTCCTTAAACGCCTAACTCCCCGGCAACGGCGCCAAAAACTTGACACACCCTTGCGTGTGTGTTCCGCAAGTGCACGGGTGTCGAAGTAATAAAGTACCCAACGGGTGGGTAGTCGAATCCACAGGGAGTAGACGATAGAAACAAAAACACTTCGCTAGGTAGCCAAAGAAAACCAATTTTTGTTGAGATTAAAAAGTGATTCAAAACAGAAATTAAGAACTGAAAGTTAAAGCTAGAGTCCAGGAAAAGATCGAGATAAGAATGGGGTACTCGGACACTGCTCCCCCTAGGTTCCTTGTTTCAAGTGCAAGACTTCAAATACTTTTACTCAATAGAGATTTCAAGAGTCGTGGAAACCAAAGATACAAGATCCCAAATCTAAGGTCAACCTTGACTAGTCCCCTACGAGGTCCCGGCGGAGAGAAGGCTCTCGACACCTCACACCACGTATGATTGCGCTACGCTATAGGGATTCCAAGCGGTAAACCCTATTCCCAACTATAGATCAATCCCTTTGGTCCAGGCGAAAGATCCCTAATCACAAATAAGTCCCGGCGGAAAGGCCTCTCTCAACGCCTAACTCTCTTTGAGATCGAAGGTAATACTTGGAATAAGAAGGTAGGGAAAACCACACCGGAGGGGAAAGGGGACGTGTCGCTACCTCTCAACTCACCCTCTCGACCCTCTTCAATCTTGGTTAATCTAATCCTAATGGTGATGGTCACTCGTCAAAAGGATGATTGGATTAGCCCTCAACCCTAGTGTCACTCTAAGGGAGAAACAATTAAGCACACAAGATTGAAACTCAAATTTAAACTCAACTTGAATAAAAGCATTAAAGTCAATGAAACATAGAAAACCTAGGGTTTACAAGTCCAAGTACCCACTAGGGGTTTAGCTCTCCATGGAGCAATACAAGTTCATCAAAATAAATGAAGATAAGTGCAAGAAATCCATAAAGAAATCCCCCTTAAGCTTCGTGTTGATGGCCTATGAGGGCTGCTCCTTCTTCTCCACGGATCCTTCCTCCAAGCCTAGGGCACACCTCGCCGAATCCAAGTCGTCGAAGGCTCCCCCAATAGCTTTCCTTGGAAGAAATCGATGTTGAAATCGGTGAAGAAACGCCCCCAAAACGCAGCAAAAACCCTCTCAAACCGTAGCCGAACCTCCCCCCAAAGTTAGGAAAAAGTCCCCCAGTATAACGCTTCAGAACGGCTTTATAATTGGCCATCTCGAGGATCCACACGGGCGTGTGGATGAGCCACACGGCCGTGTGGAAATTCCACACGGCCGTGTGGAAATTCCACACGCCCATGTGGAATTTCAGCCTTGTGGAAACTTGCTTATTGGTCCCCGATTTCGCCCGTTTCTTCTCCTGAGGTCACACGGACGGACACACGCCCATGTGAAAGGTCATATGGCATTTCTTGATGATGAAAAACCCTTGGAGAGCTTTTGAAATCTTTGAACAAATCCGAACAAGCGAGCATGACTGCCTTCGTGTCCTTCTACAAGAATTGTCTTGAAGCCTTTAGAAGTTGGCACATACCCCCTCGTTTGAACCCGATTTGTGTCTTGAACTTTGTATTTACACAAAAGAGCTTCACATGGCACCATTATGACCTAATCTTGCTTTTCTTCGCATAAACCTTCTTCACAACCCTAATTGCACGAAAGAACACAAAAACACACGAAATGAGAAAAATAACCTGAAAAATGTGATGCTCATGCATGGAAAAACATCTCAAATAATATGTACATGCAAGCACTTATCACACGTTTTGTCAAGTAATACCTCTTGCGCGAGTGCAAAAAGGTTGTATTCCCTAAGGTCCCAAGATCTACTATTACTTCCTCTTAAAACAATTGTTTAATCGGATCAAAACAAGGTTTTGTTGTAAAAGAATTAAAACTAAAATAAGCAACCACAGAAACTTAACCACTAACAGGTTAAAATAAAAAGATAATGCATGCATGGTTTGCAACACGTTGGTCCGCCTAGACTCAGAAGTCGACTATCCCAGAACCTCCATAGTGTAGCCCTAATCCAGTACAAGTTCCTTCATCCTAAGGATACTCACACGATATCATTGGGCATAGGAAGTCTCAACTAGAGTTATCTAAGAGCAATTGTGCTAAGATAAACTCTACAACCTATCGGAGGCTACCGGCACCCGGAACCTCCGGTGTACCAGTACAATGAATCCTTTTTCTAATATCCTTTGACCTAACACATGCTAGCATCCCGCCAAACAAGTATCATTCATAATCAATCCTACGGAAACCATCCATTGTAGAATGAACATGAAATAAAATTGAAAGAAACCAAGCAACACAATCCATGCATTCATTTGATTAGATAAAAATCATCCAATACAAGTGTTCCTCCCAAGGTTCTACGGTTACCCGGCAGCCTTGGGAGGTTTCGTTCAATATGGTAAGCAAAGGGAGTTCTAATGGTCGCCTCTCGCATCGCTAATAAGCGGGCACACGGCTCTCGGTCGGAGGTGCACGGGTCGTCAAGTAATACCTCACAAGAGGATCATATTCCCTAGGGTCCCAAGATCCACTATTACTTCCTCTTCGAGCAGTTGTTTAGTTGGATCAAAACAGAGTTTGTTGCAAAGAAGTAAAACTCAAACAAGTAATAAAAGCTTTGGCCACCAACAGATTAAACACACCAAGAAGAAATCAAATGGGGAAGATAAGGATTCCACCGGGAAGAATACAAGTAACGATATTGTGATAACATATAATGCATGCATGGATTATGTCAGTATTCCTCTTTTATAAAAGCATGAATGCATATATGTAGATCTGTAGTCAAGTAAGTTGGGTGGCTCTTGTGCCTGGCCAGCATGTGCATCCTGCTGAAAGATTTTTATGCAGTCTACGTTAGGCGGACTCCGTAAAAAAAAAAAAAAAAACTTTTGTGACCTTTTGGGCACCTGAAACCTGTTTTATCTTCACTTGATGTTAAAGTTTCTTTTTGGGACTAAAAGATTTTTAACTGACTATTGAGGTTTTTTTTGGCACTCCTAACACTATTTTCAATTTGGGTGAGGTGAACGAGTATCCTTGGTAATCCGGTGTGTGGAGGTCAAGGTGGGAGTCAGCACACACACACAGGAACACTTAGGATGAAACAAAGCTAATATTACTTGAATATACATTGAACAACTCACTTCTTGATTTCTGTCCATTTGTGCTTGTGGAGTCCTCTACAGTTGAGCTTGAGGTCGTATATTTAGCCGTTTATCTTCTTGCCCCTGTTCTTCATGTTTGTTTGCTTGTTGACAAGTAAACGCTTAGGTGTGGGGATGTTTGATAAACGCCTAAGTATATGTATTTTATACGTATTCATTTGTATTATTTTATTATCTTTTTGATGAACCGATGGCCTTCTTATAGTCTAAATCTCTTTATTTTGTGTTGCAGACCCTAAATAAGCCAAAATGAGCTTAAGAACGTATTTAGGAAGAAACCGAGACCAAATACGACGTTTTTTGGGCATCTTCACTGTAGCAGTACTGTAGGGAAAATAAAGTAGCAGGATCACTGTAGCAGGTACTGAAGCAGGGTACTGTAGCACCCGAGGTGAAATTTTCTGCAAAACTCTCTGGATGCCTCACGGGCAACCTCACGGCCGTTAGGTAGCCCGTGAGGAGACATGAATTTCACCTTTTTAAAGGCTTTTAGGGCATCCAAAAGGGGGACTTTTCATTTATTTTTCTGGGGCCGGCGCCCCACCTTCTTGCCGTCCATTTCCGGTGATCTACGGCGCAATCTTCACCAAGAAGAAGGCACACATCGAAGGAGAAGGTTTGGAGGGAAGATCCAAGACATCAAGGTGTATTTTGAAGGTCTGCATCCATTCAAGTGTTTCCAAAGCTAAAGGGAGTGTTTCTTCCTTCTTTTCTTGTTTATTTACCCTTGAACTTGTTTATTTAATGCCTTGGTATGCATGAGAACTCGGTGTGCCATTTCTAGGAAATGCTAGGTTGCATGACCATTGCCCTAGTATTAGACTCACCAAGCTTGAAAGGGATTCATGTATGAATCCACCGTGACCATCGGGTATTTCGTACCCCTCCAACCATTAGGGATGAACATAGATATTGTGTTTGACCCTAATTAGTGATTTCCCTAAGTTTAATGCAATCATAGGAGGATTTGGGCGGATGTGATTCTGATCCAATACTTCTACCGGATTAGGGGTTGATCGCCGTGACCATCAGGCTTGACCTAGTTTAGGAGCAGCTACCATCTCAACATTTCATCCTAAATTCAGGACCTAATGACAACCCTAGGGGAATTCATTGTACAAATCACCTCTTCGTGTGTTTTCTCCATTGTTTGCTAAATGTGTGTAGTAGTAGCCCGGATTTCATTTTACTAGATTTTTTATCTTTTTGCAATCACTGTTTATCTAGGGGGAAGTAATAG
The DNA here is from genome assembly GCA_902712375.1 of Dioscorea dumetorum. Lineage (NCBI taxonomy): Eukaryota > Viridiplantae > Streptophyta > Magnoliopsida > Dioscoreales > Dioscoreaceae > Dioscorea > Dioscorea dumetorum. The sequence goes on along the minus strand of CACTHL010000128.1, from coordinate 7,901,848 downwards.
CAGCTCTTGGGACACCAGGGAATATGACCCTCTCACGCGTGCGTGAGAGGTATTACTCGACGACCCGTGCGCTTGCAGATAAACACATTAGATATTAAGCATAACGATAGTATTAGAAGCTATACCAGTCCCAGTGGATACGATTACCCAACCCTAAAGGTACATTTTACTACTTATACGACCCCAGCACTTGCGGTTACGCAAGGGGCGTATCATGACCTAATACATTCTAGATCCCGCAAAACAAGAGATACGCCCCTTGCGTATCCGCAAGTGCACGGGTCGTACAAGTAGTAAAGTGTACCCATAGGGCCGGGTAGTCGAATCCATAGGGACTGGTGTAGCTTTCGATACTCGTTGGATTTTAATATCTAGCCGGCTCACTAGTTGGTTTGAGATTTAATTATAAATAAAAATAAGAAAGTGAGGATAAACAGAAGAGAGACAGGGTTAAGGTGACAAGAGGTCCAAACAAAATAATAGCGTCCCGGAGTAGTCACTTGGTGTCAATTATACTCGAATTCTCGCAATGTGTATCAGGTGCGTCTCATGATCCCTATGTTCTAGAGTCTTATTGCCCTAATGTGGATATAGTGGGATTGAGAGTAAGAGCCCAATTCCACTTCTTGTATCAATCAATGAGATATACAAGCTAAGAGGAAATCAAGAAATTAAGCAATCAATGCCACTCAATAACCAACATTCAAGTAAACAACCAAAGATCTAACAGAGAGAATTAGAGACTCCATAAACATTGCAATAAAAGCATTCAAATACAACAACTACCAAGTTCTTAAACCTGGGCATCGAAGAACGATTAGCCCCTCATGATTCTACAAGAAACACAAGGTAAATAACAAGAGAATGAGATGAAATTCATCAACTCCCTTCTTGCTTCACAATCTTTGTCAGAGAGTGTCCGATGATGATCTTGTAAACGTTCCTCCACTCATACGATGATCTCTTGGTCTGGATCTAGCCCTTGAAGGTGCCTCTCTACTACTCCGCCGCCTCCCCCAAAGGGGAGAAGAAAATCCCCACAAAAAGCCCCTAAAGAAACCCTAAAGGCGGCCTTAAAAAGTCATTCCCGATGCAAGCATGGCCGTGCTTGATTCAGCACGCCCGTGTTGAGGCCGTGCTTTAGCCCATGTAGATTGCAGGTTTCTGAGTTCTCGGTGCTACAGTACATTTGCTACAGTGCTTATGCTACAGTGAATTTCCCGGAAATTCGCCAGGCTGTAATCCGTGCTTAGGGCATTCTAATCGTGTTTCCTCGTGCTTTCCAATTTCTGTGAACTGCACGACCAAGAGCATGCCCGTGTTGACGCCGAGGTTGGCTTGACGAACTTCCTTTTATGTCCTTTTGATGTGAATTCTCCTCTAAATCGCTTCTACTTGCTCCAGGACCTAAATATCTGCACAATAAACTCAAAATACCATGAATAGCACCGAACTAAACAAGTAATAGTAAAAGGACAAGTAAATATCGGGTGTAATGCACTCATCAACACGTATCATTCAAAATCAATTCTACGGAAACCAACCATTATAGAATGGACAAGAATTAAGAATGAAAGAAACCAGTGAAGACAAACCACGCATTCATTAGATTAAAAATACATCATCCAATACAAGTATTCCTCCAAAGGTTCACGGGGTGCCCGGCGGCCTTGGGATGTTTAGTTCGACATAATAGAGAAAGGAAATTCACACAATGAAAGATTGATACACCCTTGCGTGTGTGTTCCGCAAGTGCACGGGTGTTGAAATAATAAATACCCAAAGGGTGGGTAGTCGAATCCACAGTGAGTAGACGTCAGAAACAAATACACTTTGCCAATTAGTCAATGAAAACTCATTGTGTGAAGAGATTGAATTAAAACTGAATAAACAGAAAATAAAGATTAAAAGCGATGACTAGAGGTACGGAATGTATCAAGATAAGAATGGGGTACTCGGACAATGCTCCCTCTAGGTTACTTGTTTCAAGTGCAAAACTCTAATTACCTTTACTTAAACGAGATTTGAAGAGTCGTGGAATCCAAAGACACAAGGTCCCAAACCTAAGGTCAACCCTGACTAGTCCCCTACGAGGTCCCGGCGGAGAGAAAACTCTCGACGCCTCACACCACGTATGACTGCGCTAAGCTCTAGGGATTCCAAATGATAAACCCTATTCCCAACTATAGATCAATCCCTTTGGTCTAGGCGAAAGATCCCTAATCACAAATAAGTCCCTGTGGAAAGGCCTCTCTCAACGATTAACTCTCTTTGACATCGAAAATAATACTTGGAATAAGAAGGTAGGGTAAAAAACACCGGAGAGGAAAGGGGACGTGTCGCTACCTCTCAACTCACCCTCTCGACCCTCTTCAATCTTGGTTAATCTAATCCTAATGGTGATGGTCACTCGTCAAAAGGATGATTATATTAGCCCTAAACCCTAGTGTCACTCTAAGGGAGAAACAATTAAGCACACAAGATTGAAACTCAAATAAATCTTAATTTAAAATAAAAGCAATAGAGTCATTGAAACAAAAGAATTCTAGAGTTTACATGTCCAAGTACCCACTAGGGGTTTAGCTCTCCATGGTGCAATACAAGTTCATCAAAATAATTGAAAACAAATGCAAATAAACCATAGATAAAACCCCCTTAAGATCCGTGCTGATGGTCTATGGAGGCTGCTCCTTATTCTCCACGAATCCTTCCTCCAAGCCTAGTGTACACCTCGCCGAATCAAAGTCGTCGAAGGCTTCTCCGATAGCTCTCCTTGGAAGGAATCGGTGTTGAAATCGGTGAAGAAACGCCTCCAAAACTTAGCAAAAACCTTCCCAAACCCTAGCCGAACTCTCCCCCAAAGATAGGAAAAAGATCCCCTTAAAACGCTTCAGACCGGCATTTTAAATGGCAAAAATCGAGGATCCACACGGCCATGTGGAAAATCCACACGGGCGTGTGGAAATTCCACATGTCCACGTGGATTTTCAGCCTCTACAAAACTACATCTATAGGTCCCCGATTTCGCCCGTTTTTTCTTCTGAGGCAACACGAACGGACACACGATCGTGTGGTAGGTCATGAGGCATTTCTTGATGTCAAAAAATCCTTAGAGAGCTTTTGAAATCTTCGATCAAATCAGAACGAGCGAGCATGACTGCCTTCGTGTCCTTCTACAAAACTTGTCTTGAAACCTTTAGAAGTTGGCACATACTCTCTTGTTTGATCCGATTTGCATCTTAAACTTTGTGTTTGCACAAAAGGACTCCGCTCGGCACCATCGTGACCTATTTTTGCTTTTCTTCGCATAAACCTTCTTCACAACCCTAATTGCATGAAAGAACACAAAAAGACACGAAATGAGAGATATAACCCGAAAAATGTGATGCAAATAATATGTACATGCAAGCACTTATCACAGATACATCAATAAAGCCCCAAAAACTCCCTCTTGAATGTATCGACTAGATGTGATGTAGAAACTAACCGAATCGGCGTCAGCAAGCCCTAAGATGAAGATCTTCAAGTTCTCCCATCTTCTTCCACTTGAATTCTCTCCAAATCGACCTCCTTTGATGAAAATTTGAGCGAGGGGGTGTTTGGAGGCATCGGTGGTCAAAAGTCTCCAACAAAAGACCCTAGTAGGGCTTAAATACCCGATGGGTGTGCGGCCACTGTGTGGGCCGCACACCCCTCTGCCAGGGGTGTGCGCGCTGTGCACAGCCCGCAAATAGGCCCTAAAAGGAGCCTGGTTGTGTAGGAGCGCTTGGGTGCCCTCTGGAGCTTGTTTATCCTTCGTTTCTTCGCTCCTTGACCTTGATTTTCCAATTATAAACGCTCCTCTCAACGTAAATGGTCCGTAGATACCCTCAAATAGAAAAAATAATAAAAACACATCAAAGGGGACCGGTTTTATTCAATTAATGCATAAAAGTATAAGTAGTTTACCATTACAAAACTGTGTATTTAAACACTTATCAAATCACCCCCCACTTAAGGCTTTACTTGCCCTAAGCAAACAAACATGAAAAATAAGAGGAATTAATAAGTGGCTAAATACACAACCTCCCGCTCAAGTGTAAGTATACAGTAGCAAATGTAGAACTCTAGATGCTAAGCTACAACCAATAATGAAATTTCGAACCATTCGTTCGGCTAAATGATGCTGTGTGTGAAACCTTCTTCACCTGGGTTCTTGTAACCTAAATAGGAGAAAATGATACCCCGATAACCACTTCTTAAAGCACATCACACCACTTATAGCGGTAACGGACCTTGAAATGGTAGGGAACCCCCTAATGAATTCAAAAGGTACTTATGTCTCTCCTCTTTACACAATTGGTTTTATTCGCACACACTCTCTCTCTCTCTCTCTCCTTTTTTTTTTTGACTAACATGAACTGATTTTTGACTAACATGAACTGTAATCGTCTTTTTAGAAGGGTAAATATGCTGATCATACAACAAAAAGACCCAACTTACTCAGAAGATTACAAGTTCACATGAACATGCTCGTGCTTTCCTAGCTTTTGGCTTCGGGAACACTCTTTTTAGGAGCCCGAACCCTAAGTTAATTTGCTATTCCAGTATAGGAGCATTGTCATTCGTATTGCTACACATAGCTCTTTTCAATTGCAACAAAGTATTTCCCATTTTGCCAATTTTCAAGATAAACATATGCCCTCAAATAACTCATTAGAGAGAAGCCTAACACATCAAGGTACGTATCGCTACAAATGAGTTAGCTACTGAGAGGGTCATTGGTACGCCCCTTGCGTAACCGCAAGTGCACGGGTCGCACAGGTAGTATAATGTACCCAAAAGGTCGGGTAGTCGAATCCACGGGGACTGGTATAGCTTCTAATACTAACGTCCTACTTAATATCTAACCAAACCGAAGATGAAGGAATTGACTTTGGATTAAATTCGAGGAGAATAAGGGAATAGAAAGTTCACCAAGGGAAGATTGAGGTTTGACTCGATGGAGGAGATGGGGCCCCGGGGTTGAAATTTCGACGTTCACTAACTCAGTCTTTCTCAGTAATTATCAGAGATGTCTTCAGTTCTAAACCTAGTTATACTATGAGCATGCGGTTTCTAGCGCTGCCGACCCCTAAGTTGAACTCCCGCTGTTTGCAACAATCAATAATGATTCACAAAACTAGACAGGAGAACCTAACTACCAAGCATCAAGCACTAAACCACAAACAAGATAGCCAATAACCTTGATTTATTGAAAAGAACAAGACATTCATAAATACTGCAAGTAAAGATAATAAGTTCAAGCTACAACGTCATACAACCAACCCCGGGGCTCCCTTAAGAGTTTAGCCCCTCATAATGACAACCAACAAACACAATGCCAAAGAAATTAAAAGACGAGGAATTGAAAACTCCCTAATTTCTTGCATCCTTGAGGTTGTCGAAGGATCTACGATGTCATGTAATCTTCACCAGATCGGCCTACCATACACTTGGCATTCCCTTGATGAAGTGGAGGATGAACCCCCAAAACTCTCCCTTTCTTTCTCCCAAAGATCGCCCACCAAAAAGTCCCCTTAGAAACTGAGTTTCTAGGGTTTTAAAGTCTTCTCGATGTGAGCACGGGCGTGTTAAAGCCGTGCTTCAGGCCGTGCAGATTACGGCCAAATAACTCTTCAGAAAACTCACAAACCTGTAATCTGCACGGGGAACAGCATGGGCGTGCTTAGACCGTGCTGAGGTTTTCACGACCGTGCTCAGCGAACTCTGGCTGTGCTGATCTATGGGTGCATTCTCCTGTAATTTTCACGGGAAGAAGCACGGGCGTGCTTCGACCGTGCTGAGGTTTTCACACCCGTGCTCAGCGGACTCAGGCTGTGCTAAATCGTGATTGAATTCTTCTGCACTTTGTACGGGAAACATCACGGGCGTGCTTAAACCGTGCTGAGCTTGATGAGGTTTCTTCTAAGTTTTTTAGCTTTTAAAATTGTTCCAAAAACGCTTCTTCTTACTTCAGGACTTTGATATCTGCATGACGAACAACGAATACCTCAAATAGCACCGTACTTGGAGAATTATAGCCAAAATATTCAATAATGATGAAGGTAAAGCATGTAATATATATATATGAAATGCGCTCATCAGTCATGAAGGTTATCATTTAACCTAACCTAGGTGTCCAGGGCCCAGGCTAAAAGGTATGTGAAGGAATGCCATGAATAATCGAAATTCATTAAGTACAGGGTTATGTGCAAAGCTTAGCATCTATCATTATCCTACTCTAATGTATACTTAGGTCTCATCGCCATCATTGGTTTCAATCATGCATCAATGTCATTAAAGTTCACCCTAAAACAATCATGCATAGAAAAATAAATAAAACAAAAAATTTGACTCTAAAGAACAAAAGTATATGCATGCCACCCCCACTTAAAGTCGTACATTGTCCCCTATGTACAATATCAGCAGCTCAAAGAATATGATAAAATGTAGAAAGCATAAATAGGGGGGTTGGAGGAACTTTCCTGAATCATAGTAGTAGCGTGTGACAAGATAGGCTTAGTGGTCGTGGCACTCCCTATGATAGTGGAGAGAAGATAAAACGATGTCCATGTGTACCCCTGTAGAGTAGAATAGGACATTAGATCAAGGCATCCATTATCATCACACAAGGTTTATTAAAGAAAACTACAGAAAGACAACAAAAAGGAAGATAGGAGCTTGGAAGAGTTAAGCTCTTTCCAATTTACTACTAAAACAACTGCAGAGGAAATAATAAAATAAACTGCGACAAACAACAAAAAACTCAAAACCAAGTATCCCATGAGTCGGTCCATACCGGTGGTGCTGAGGTGTGTGGATGTGGAGTCGACGAAATTCGGAGTGGAAAACTAGAGATCATCATTCTAAAAGCTTAGATCTGCAAAGTTTTAAACCCCAAAATGTGGAAAAAGATGGAGGAGAAGAAGGAGGAAGAGGAAATGTACTGAGGGAGCCAAGATGACGGGGTAGGGGCCGCCCAAAAACATGGCTGCGGCCAGATCCGTACGCACAGCCTTGTGCGGGTTGTGCCCCACCCGCACAGGGCTGTGCGACTTGGCGTGCTGGCCGCAGGCTGCATGACCTTCTGGCCGTGCTGTTGGCCAGGTGTGCGACCACACAGGGCTGTCAGAGCCCTGTGCGGGGGCTGTACGACCGCACAAGGGCCGCACAGCCCTCTGGCAGACTTGTGTGGGCTGTAGCTTTCCCGCACAGCCTTCAGAACTACCGAATTAAGATTTTTTTCTTAGTTTTTCGCGAAAAAATGTTACACCAATCGATGAGTAACTTTTTAAAACACGTAAACTTCGCAGACAAAAGTGAAAGTCACACAACATCAACCGACAATACATCGACAAATTATAATGGGATTCAAGTCATCTAATTACAAATGTTACATAAAACAAACAAGTAAATAAGAAAGCAAAACAGAACCAATAAAACACCACATAGCAAACAAAGTAAAATAAAAGAAAATACAAGGAAATTAAACTTGGGTTGCCTCCCAAGAGCGCTTGTTTAGAGTCATGAGCCTGACATTGTTGTTCACATTCTCAGGGTGGTTCAAAGGAAGGATTTGTACCTTGTTTCATGAAGAATGAAGGTGATGAGCTAGGGAGGTTAAGTGAAATCATACTCTCGATGTTGTGGACTCCCAAGTCAACTGTGAAGGCCGAATTCGCCTTGATCTTCTCGCCAGGTGAACCTTGTTTGGTTACTTTCTTCCAGGCTTTCTTCCATGGTGGTTCATCACGGCTGCCACTTCCTTTCAGTTTCTCCTTCTTCTTCTTAGGGTTGAGTGGCTTCTGATGGTTCGGTTCTCCACTTCCTCCAGCTTCTATTCCCCCTTGCTCTTCCCTCAGATACTCGTCGAGGGGATTAATTAACGAAACTTCCTGCACACAATCAGAGACAATTTTCTCTACTTCATCAAAAGCATAAGATGTGTTGTCCCGCTCCTTAGAGTGTTTCATTGTTTGAATACTGTTTCTTCGTTCCTAGCTGGTGGTGATCCCGAATGCGCACGGGGTCGTCAAGTAAAAAACCACTCGCGCACGCATGAGTGGGTCGTATTCCCAAGGGCCCAAGGAGCTATTATTACTCCCCTTTCGTCTATTTCCTAGCCTAACACTTCAAATGATAAACAGTGATTGCAAAAAGATAAAAAACTATTAAAATGAAATCCAGGCTACTACTACACACATTTAGCGAACAAGGGAGAATCAAACACACGAAGAGGTAATTTGGACAATGAATTCTCCTAGGGTTGTCATTAGGTCCTGAATTTAGGATGAAATGTTGAGATGGTAGCTGGGCCAAGAGACTCCTAAAGTAGGTCAACCCCGATGGTCACGGCGATCCACCCCTAATATGGTAGAAGTATTGGATCGGAATCACATCCGCCCAAATCCTCGTATGATTGCATTAAACTTAGGGAAATCTCTAATTAGGGTCAAACTTGATAAGTGCTTGCATGTACATATTTTTGGAAATGTTTTCCACGCATGAGCATCACATTTCTCATTTTGTATCGCTAATTTCGTGTGCTTTGGTGTTCTTTCGTGCAATTAGGGTTGTGAAGACATGGTACGTGAATAAAGGCAAGATTAGGTCATAATGGTGCCAAGTGGAGCTCTTTTGTGCAAATACAAAGTTCAAGACACAAATCGGGTTCAAACGAGGGGGTATGTGCCAACTTCTAAAGGCTTCAAGACAATTCTTGTAGAAGGACACGAAGGCAGTCATGCTCGCTTGTTCGGATTTGTTCGAAGATTTCAAAAGCTGTCCAAGGGTTTTTCATCATCAAGAAATGCCACATGACCTTTCACATGGGCGTGTGTTCGTCCGTGTGACCTCAAGAGAAGAAACGGGCGAAATCGGGGACCAATACGCAAGTTCCACAGTGCTGAAATTCCACATGGGCGTGTAGAATTTCCACACGGGCGTGTGGCATTTCCACACGGCCCTGTGGCTCATCCACATGCCCGTGTGGTTCCTCGAGATGGCCAATTATAAAGCCGTTCTGAAGCGTTATTTTGGGGATCTTCTTCCAAACTTGGAGGGGAGTGACGCTAGGGTTCAGGAGGTTCTTGCTACGCTTTGGGGGTGCTTCTTCATCGATTTCAACATCAATCCCTTCCAAGGAGAGTTATGGGGGGAGCCTTCGACGACTCGATTCGGCGAGGTGTGCCTTACGCTTGGAGGAAGAAATTCTTTGAAGAAGAAGGAGAAGCCCTCATAGACCATCTGCACGGAGCTTAAGGGGGTTTTAGTTATGGATTGTTTGCATTTAATTCCCATTACTTTCATGATTTTGTATTGCTCCATGGAGAGCTAAAACCCTAGTGGGTGCTTGGACATGTAAACCCTAGAATTACTATGTTTCTATGACTTTATTGCTGTTCTTTAATTTGAGTTGAGAGGTCGAGAGGGTGAGTTGAGAGGTTGCAACACGTCCCCTTTCCCCTCCGGTGTGATTTACCCTACCTTCTCATTCCACGAGATAACTTCGATCTCAAAGAGAGTTAGGCATTGAGAGAAGTCTTTCCGCCGGGACTTATTTGTGATTAGGGATCTTCCGCCTGGACCAAAGGGGTTGGTCCATATTTCGGAATAGGGTTTATCTTTTGGATCCCCACAAGCTTTTCGCAGTCATATGTGGTGTGAGGTGTCGAGAGTCTTTCTCTCCGCCGGGACCTAATAGGGGGCTAGTCAGGGTTGACCTTAGGTTTGGGACCCTGTACCTTTGGATTTCCACGACTCATTGTTTCTCATTTTAAGAAGAGCAACTTAAGTTTTGCACTAGAAACTAGGGTTCTAGGGGGAGCATTGTCCGAGTACCCCATCTTCATATTGGTCTTATTCTACACTCTAGCTTTTACTTTCAGTACTTTATTTCTGTTTTCTTATTTTATTTTCAATCACAACAACAATTGATTTGTCTTTGGCTACTTAGGAAAGTGTTACTGTTCATACGTCTACTCCTTGTGGATTCGACTACCCACCCGTTTGGGTACTTTATTACTTCGACACCCGTGCACTTGCGGAACACACACGCAAGGGTGTGTTAAGTTTTTGGCGCCGTTGCAGGGGAGTTAGGCGTTTTAGGAACTGTTATACTTTGTTTCATTAGTCGTTCGCTTTATATTCTGTTTCACACTTCTCTTTCTTCCATTGTTCTTATTTTGTTTTCTGACACACCCTTGCGTGTGCACCTCGCAAGTGCACGGGTGTCGAAGTAATAAAGTACCCAGACGGGTGGGTAGTCGAATCCACTGGGAGTAGACGTGAGAACAATCACACTTTGTTAAGTAATCAAAGATAAACCAATTGTTGTTGTGAAAGAAAATAAAATAAGAAAGAAGTAAAAATAGGGTGCTGAAAATAAAGATTAGGATGTAGAAATAGATCAATAAGAAGATGGGGTACTCAGACAATACTCCCCCTAGAATCCTTGTTTCAAGTGCAAGACTTCAAACACTCTTACTAAATGAAGATTTCCAGAGTCGTGGAATCCAAAGATACAAGGTCCCAAATCTAAGGTCAACCTTGACTAGTCCCCTACGAGGTCCCGGCGGAGAGAAGACTCTCGACGCCTCACACCACGTATGACTGCGCTATGCTCTAGGGATTCCAAGTGGTAAACCCTATTCCCAACTATAGATCAATCCCTTTGGTCCAGGCGAAAGATCCCTAATCACAAATAAGTCCCGGCGGAAAGGCCTCTCTCAACGCCTAACTCTCTTTGAGATCGAAGGTAATACTTGGAATAAGAAGGTAGGGAAAACCACACCAGAGGGGAAAGGGGACGTGTCGCTACCTCTCAACTCACCCTCTCAACCCCCTCCAATCTTGATTAATCTAATCCTAATGGTGATGGTCACTCGTCAAAAGGATGATTGGATTAGCCCTCAACCCTAGTGTCACTCTAAGGGAGAAACAATTAAGCATACAAGATTGAAACTCAAATTCAACTCAAATTAAATAAAAGCATTAAAGTCAATGAAACAAAGGAAATCTAGGGTTTACAAGTCCAAGTACCCACTAGGGGTTTAGCTCTCCATGGAGCAATACAAGTTCATCAAAATAAATGAAGACAAGTGTAAGAAATCCATAAAGAAAACCCCCTTAAGCTTCGTGTTGATAGACTATGGGAACTTCTTCTTCTTCAAAGAATCCCTTCCTCCAAGCCTAAGGCACACCTCGTCGAATCGAGTCGTCGAAGGCTCCCCCAATAGCTCTCCTTGGAAGGGAATGATGATGAAATCGGTGAAGAAGCGCCCCCAAAGTGTAGCAAGAACCTCCTGAACCCTAGCCGTCACCCCCTCTCAAAGTTGGAAGAAGATCCCCTCAATAACGCTTCAGAACGGCTTTATAATTGGCCATCTCGAGGATCCACACGGGCGTGTGGAAATTCCACACGCCGTGTGGAAATTCCACACGCCCATGTGGATTTTCTGCCTTGTGGAATCTTCATACTAGTCCCCGATTTCGCCCGTTTCTTCTCCTGAGGTCACATGGACGGACACACGCCCATGTGAAAGGTCAAGTGGTATTTCTTGATGATGGGAAAACCTTGGAGAGCTTTTGAAATCTTTGAACCAATCGGAACGAGCGAGCATGACTGCCTTTGTGTCCTTCTACAAGAGTTGTCTTGAAGTCTTTAGAAGTTGGCACATACCCCCTCGTTGGAACCCGATTTGTGTCTTGAACTTCGTAATTGCACTTGAACATTCTCTCAACTGATGAAATGTGATCATCATCCATCTCTTGATCCAACAAATCAGCTAGTGGATCCGGGCAAAAGATTTCCTGCACATAATCATCAATCAAAGCATCAGTAGTGTCAAGAAAATACAAAGTATCATCAAAGTTGAGAGAATGTCTCATGGCTTCAGCAAGGCGGTAGGTCAGCTTCTCATCTCCTATCCTCAATGTCATCTCCCCACCATCCATGTCTATAAGAGCCTTGGAAGTACGCAGAAAGGGTCTTCCAAGTATTAGCGGCACGTCGACATTCTCATCTACATCCAGTACCACGAAATCTGCAGGGAATATATCCTTATCCACTTTTACCAAAATATCTTCAATGATACCTCTCGGGTGACGAATGGAACGGTCAGCTAGTTGTAAGGTTATCCGAGTGGGCCTTGGTTCTCCCAGTCCCAGCTTCTTGAAGAAGGAGTAAGGCATGACATTGATACTGGCCCCTGAGTCTGCCAATGCCTTCTCTTCACCCAAATTCCCAGTTTTACATGGGATGATGAAGCTTCCGGGGTCTTTCATCTTGTCAGGTAAATTCTTCTGCAACACAGCTGAACAAGATGCATCCAAAATCACCGCTGCACCCTCTTCCAATTTCCTCTTGTTGGTTAAGAGGTCCTTCAAGAACTTTGCATACTGAGGCATTTGAGACAAAGCCTCCACAAAAGGAATATTGATGTGCAGCTGCTTGAAAAGGCACAGAAACTTCTTGTACTGCTCATCATTTTTATCATTCTTCAGCCTTGAGGGGTAAGGAATCCTTGGTTTGTATGGTGCAGGTGCTACCTCCTTTTCCTTACCCTCTTCCTTGTCTTTCTCTTTAGCAGGAATTTGAACAACCTCTTCAGCGGGAAGTCTACCCTCAACCTCACGACCACTCCTCAGAGTGATTGCCTTCAGCTGCTCTCTTGGGTTGGTCTCTGTATTTCCTGGGAGACTTCCTTGAGGTCGCTCAGATAAAGATTTCGCAATCTGCCCCACCTGATTTTCCAAGTTATGTAGTGAAGCGGTGTGATTGCGAAGTGTACTCTCCACGCCTTGGAAGCGCGTGTCTGAGGACTGAACGAACTTGGTCAATGCCTTTTCCAAGTCTGTCATCCGGTTCTCAAGCCCTGAAACTCGGCCCTCCATGTTTGGTCGTTGGGGTTGCTGAAATCCTGGGGGTGCAGAGGGCCTTTGTTGCCCTTGGTTACTCCATGCAAAGTTCGGGTGGTTTCGCCACCCCGGATTGTAGGTGTTGCTATAGGGATTTCCTTGACCTCGTCCAGCATTCCCCACAAAATCGACCTGCTCAACAGGTGCTGTTCCGACCATAGAAATAGGGCAATCAGCAGAAACATGCCCTCCTCCACAACTATCACAATTCATCACTGCAGCTATTCTAGATGGGCCTGCCAAAGTGTCCAACTTCTTGCTTACTGCTTCAACTTGAGCTGCTAGAGATGTCACTGCATCAACTTCATGAATACCCACCGCTTTCCTCTTGTCTCGAGCATTCCACTGATAAATATTCATCGCCATTTCTTCTATCAGTTGGCGGGCAGCTTCGGGGGTCTTGCTTCCTAAGGTACCTCCTGCTGCGGCATCAAGTAGCTGTCTTGTGCTTGGGTTCAATCCATTGTAGAAGGTGTGGATGAACATCCACTCGGGGAACCCATGTTGAGGACATTTGCGCAGAAGGTCCTCGAACCTTTCCCATGTCTCGAAAAGAGACTCCAATTCCGACTGCATGAAGGAAGAAATTTCATTTCTCAGCTTTGCCGATTTCCCAGGAGGGAAATATCGGGCAAGGAAGGCCTCAACCATTTCTTCCCAAGTGGTAATTGATGCTCTAGGTAAAGATTGCAACCACTGTTTTGCTTTCCCCTTCAAGGAAAATGGGAAGGCTCTCAATCTGATGGCGTCGTCCGTGACTCCATTGATCTTCAACATGTCGCACACTTCCAAGAAATTTTCTATGTGATTGTTTGGGTCTTCATCTGCTAACCCATTAAACTGTGCGGACTGTTGGACCATCTGAATAAACCCCGGCTTAAGCTCAAAGTTATGAGCTGAAATTGGTGGTCTGACTATGCTTGACTGTGTACCACGAACAGACGGCCTAGCAAAATCAGAAAGGGTCCTCTGTTACTCATTCTGTTCAGCCATGGTTGCGGACTCTTCAACTTCTATCTCAGCCTGATCAAACTGTTCCAATTCAGGTTGTCTTCCCCGTCTGTGCAATCTCCTCTCTATTTTCGGATCACCTTCCACTAATGTCGAAGGATGTCCACGGCTCATAACCTGGAGCTGAAATCAAGAAAAAGAAAGTAAAGTCAGAACGATGGATGTAAAAGAAGTGTGAAATAGGATGTACGAAAAATGACTAGCGAAACAAAGTGTAAAAATTCCTAAAACGCCTAACTCCCCGGCAACGGCGCCAAAAACTTGACACACCCTTGCGTGGGTACTCCGCAAGTGCACGGTTGTCGAAGTAATAAAATACCCAGATGGGTGGGTAGTCGAATCCACAGGGAGTAGACGTGAGAACAATCACACTTTGTTAAGTAATCAAAGATAAACCAATTGTTGTTGAGAAAGAAAATAAAATAGGAAAGAAGTAAAAATAGGGTGCTGAAAATAAAGATTAGGATGTAGAAATAGATCAATAAGAAGATGGGGTAGTCGGACAATGCTCCCCCTAGAATCCTTGTTTCAAGTGCAAGACTTCAAACACTCTTACTAAATGAAGATTTCCAGAGTCGTGGAATCCAAAGATACAAGGTCCCAAATCTAAGGTCAACCTTGACTAGTCCCCGACGAGGTCCTGGCGGAGAGAAGACTCTCGACGCCTCACATCACGTATGACTGCGCTATGCTCTAGGGATTCCAAGTGGTAAACCCTATTCCCAACTATAGATCAATCCCTTTGGTCCAGGCGAAAGATCCCTAATCACAAATAAGTCCCGGCGGAAAGGCCTCTCTCAACGCCTAACTCTCTTTGAGATCGAAGGTAATACTTGGAATAAGAAGGTAGGGAAAACCACACCGGAGGGGAAAGGGGACGTGTCGCTACCTCTCAACTCACCCTCTCAACCCCCTCCAATCTTGATTAATCTAATCCTAATGGTGATGGTCACTCGTCAAAAGGATGATTGGATTAGCCCTCAACCCTAGTGTCACTCTAAGGGAGAAACAATTAAGCATACAAGATTGAAACTCAAATTCAACTCAAATTGAATAAAAGCATTAAAGTCAATCAAACAAAGGAAATCTAGGGTTTACAAGTCCAAGTACCCACTAGGGGTTTAGCTCTCTGATGCGTCTCCGCAACAACACAACAGGGTGATGTGTGTCAACCCCTTGCGTTACCGCAAGTGCACGGGTCGTCAAGTAATAAAAGTGGACCCAAAGGGTCGGGTTGTCGAACCACAGGGAACAGAAGTACTAGTAATAGCCCCTCTTTTGTTATCTAGCCTAATGAGTGTAGTATGTGATGATCTAATGGCCAACACTAAGAGTGTCACCACAAGTGCGCAGGAAATAAAAAAGGAAAAGAGTTCTCAATCAATAAAAGTGAGGTATCCGGACAATGCTCCCCCTAGGATTCGGGTGTTGGATGTAGATTACAAGTGTTTCTAAACGAAGACAATGAGTCGTGGGTATCCAAAGGTATAACGGCCCCTGCCTCCAGGTCACCGATAACTAGTCCCCTACGAGGTCCCGGCGGAGAATTCTCTCGACGCCTCACACCACATATGACTGCTTAAAGCTCTAGGGATCCCAAAGATATGACCAATTCCTAAAAGTAGATCTAACCCTGCCTCCAGGTGGAAGATCCCTAACCCCCTACGAGGTCCCGGCGGAGAATTCTCTCGACGCCTCACACCACATATGGTTGCTTGACACTTAGGGAATATGGAGATAGGAAATATCTGTCGGAAGGGAAAGGGGACACTCCGCTATCTCACGGCTCACCCTCTCAACCCTCTTTACTCTTGGTAATTCTAAACCTAGCGGTGATCTCTCTCGTCACTAGATTGAATAAAACATGCAAGGCAATTAATAATGAAATCAAAAGCACAAACAAGCATTAAGAACTCAAGAGTAAAACTCAAACTGATAGATTCGAATAGAAACACAATGTAAATCTAATGAAAATAAGAATCCTAGGGTTTACATGTCCGAATACCCTCTAGGGGTTTAGCTCTCCATGGAGCGAGTCACAAAACAAATAATAAATTCGGAAATAAGTTCCAAAGACATAAAGAATAACCCCCTTAAATCCGTGATGATGGCCTTGATGGGTAGTTTCCACGTCTGGATTGAATCCACTCCGAAGCTAGGTCGCCGATGGCTTCCTTGATGCTATGACGGAGGAGGAATCGATCCAAGTTGGTGAGGAAAGCTTCCCAAAGCCGCAAAGAACTCCTTCCAAGCCCTAGCCGCCTTGTCTCTCGAAAGTGGCCAAAAAGATACCTAAAAATTATCACAAGGCGGCTTTTATAATTTGAATTCGGGGCTTTACGCGGGCATCCACACGGCCATCCACACGCCCGTGTGGAAATTCCACACGGGCGTGTGAAGCACTCTGCTACAGCACTGCTACAGTAAATTGCTACAGTGCTTCGCTACAGTAGATTCTACAGTGATTTTTTTCCCGAAATCTTCCTTGGAGTCCACACAGTCGGGCACACGCTCGTGTGGTAGGGTGTGTGGCTTTCTATGCTTTGAAATCCTCAAGAACTTTCTTCTGCTTTGTACGGAAGCTGGGACATGGGCGTACTACTGCCTTTGTGCCCTTTCGGTTTGTGTAATGACTTGTACTCCTCCGAAAGTTGGCAACACCCCCATGCATATGAACACAGCTTCTGATTGTGGTCTTGAAACGTGTCATCACACCCTATCTTTGCTTCTTCCTGTATGTCATGTCTCCAAAGCCCTGTTTGCACAAAAGAACACAAAACACACCTTGTTAATGCTAAAATCTGATAGAAGTGATGCTCAATGCATATAAACTGATATTATAAAATATATATAATCAAGCACTTATCACTCTCCATGGAGCAATACAAGTTCATCAAAATAAATGAAGACAAGTGCAAGAAATCCATAAAGAAAACCCCCTCAAGCTTCGTGTTGATAGACTATGGGAACTTCTTCTTCTTCTTCAAAGAAACCCTTCCTCCAAGCCTAAGGCACACCTCGTCGAATCGAGTCATCGAAGGCTCCCCCAATAGCTCTCTTTGGAAGGGAATGATGATGAAATCGGTGAAGAAGCGCCCCCAAAGTGTAGCAAGAACCTCCTGAACCCTAGCCGTCACCTCCTCTCAAAGTTGGAAGAAGATCCCCTCAATAACGCTTCAGAACGGCTTTATAATTGGCCATCTCGAGGATCCACACGGCCGTGTGGAAATTCCACACGCCCATGTGGATTTTCTGCCTTGTGGAATCTTCATACTAGTCCCCGATTTCGCCCGTTTCTTTTCCTGAGGTCACATGGACGGACACACGCCCATGTGAAAGGTCAAGTGGTATTTCTTGATGATGGGAAAACCTTGGAGAGCTTTTGAAATCTTTGAACCAATCGGAACGAGCGAGCATGACTGCCTTCGTGTCCTTCTACAAGAGTTGTCTTAAAGTCTTTAGAAGTTGGCACATACCCCCTCGTTGGAACCCGATTTGTGTCTGGAACTTCGTAATTGCACAAAAGGTCTCCACTTGGCACCATTCTGACCTAATCTTGCCTTTATTCACGTACCATGTCTCCACAACCCTGATTGCGTGAAAGAACACCAAATCACACGAAATTGGAAATAAGCCTGAAAAATGTGATGCTCATGCGTGGAAAACATTTCCAGAATTATATACATGCAAGCACTTATCATTTTCTTTTCTTGATTTCAGCTCCAGGTTATGACCCGTGGACACCCCTCGACATTAGTTGAAGGTGATCCAGAGATTGAGAGAAGACTACATAGACGGGGGAAACAACCTGAACAAGAACAGAATTATCAAGCTGAAATAGAAATTGAAGAGTCCGCAAATATGGCTGAACAAAACGAGCAACAATGGACACTTCCTGATTTTGCTAGGCCGTCTGTCCGTGGTACAAAATCAAGCATAGTCAGGCCACCAATTTCAGCTCATAATTTTGAGCTTAAGCCGGGGTTCATTCATATGGTTCAACAGTCCGCACAGTTTAATGGGTTAGCAGATGAAGACCCGAACATTCACATGGAAAATTTCTTGGAAGTGTGCGACATGTTGAAGATAAATGGAGTCACAGACGACGCCATCAGATTGAGAGCCTTCCCATTTTCCTTGAAGGGGAAAGCAAAACAGTGGTTGCAGTCTCTACCTAGAGCGTCGATCACTACGTGGGAAGAGATCGTTGAGGCATTCCTTGTTCGATATTTCCCTCCCGGGAAATCAGCAAAATTGAGAAATGAGATTTCCTCGTTCATGCAGTCGGAATTGGAGTATATTTTCGAGACATGGGAAAGGTTCAAGGATCTTCTGCGCAAGTGTCCTCAACACGGGTTCCCCGAGTGGATGGTCATCCACACCTTCTACAATGGGCTGAACCCGAGTACAAGACAGCTACTTGATGCTGCAGCAGGAGGTACCTTAGGAAGCAAGGCTCCCGAAGCTGCCCGCCAACCGATAGAAGAAATGGCTATGAATAACTATCAGTGGAATGCTCGAGACAAGAGGAAAGTGGCGAGTATTCATGAAGTTGATGCATTAACATCTCTAGCAGCTCAGGTTGAAGCATTGAGCAAGAAGTTAGACACTTTGGCAAGCCCGTCTAGAATGGCTACAGTGATGAGTTGTGATGGTTGTGGAGGAGGGCATGGTTCATCTGATTGCCCTATCTCAGTGGTTGGTGCTGCACCTGTTGAGCAGGTGGATTTTGTGGGGAATGCCTGACGGGGTCAAGGGAATCCCTATAGCAACACCTACAATCCGGGGTGGCGGAATCACCCGAACTTTGCATGGAGCAACAAAGGGCAACAAAGGCCCTCTACACCCCCTGGATTTCAGCAACCCCAACAACCAAATATTTAGGGCCGAGTTTCAGGGCTTGAGAGCCGAATGACTAACTTGGAGAAAGCATTAACCAAGTTCATTCAGTCCTCAGACACGCGCTTCCAAGGCGTGGAGAGTACACTTCGCAACCACACCGCTTCGTTACATAACTTGGAAAATCAGGTGGGGTAGATTGCGAAGTCTTTATCCGAGCGACCTCAAGGAAGTCTCCCGGGAAATACAGAGACAAACCCAAGAGAGCAGCTGAAGGCAATCACTCTGAGGAGTGGTCATGAGGTTGAGGGTAGACTCCCTGCTGAAGAGGTTGTTCATGTTCCTGCTAAGGAGAAAGACAAGGAGAAGGGTAAGGAAAAGAAGGTAGCACCTGCACGATACAAGCCAAGAATTCCTTATCCTTCAAGGCTGAAGAGTGATCAAAATGATGAGCAATACAAGAAGTTTCTGGGCCTTTTTAAGCAGCTGCACATTAATATCCCTTTTGTGGAGGCTTTGTCTCAAATGCCTCGGTATGCAAAGTTTTTGAAGGACCTCTTAACCAACAAGAGGAAATTGGAAGAGGGCGCAGCGGTGATTTTGGATGCATCTTGTTCAGCAGTTTTGCAGAAGAATTTACCTAACAAGATGAAAGACCCTGGAACCTTCATCATCCCATGTAACATTGGGAATTTGGGTGAAGAGAAGGCATTGGCAGACTCAGGAGCCCATATCAATGTCATGCCTTACTCGTTCTTCAAGAAACTGGGGCTCGGAGAGCCAAGGCCCACTCGGATGACCTTACAGCTAGCTGACCGGTCGATTCGTCACTCGAGAGGCATCATCGAAGACATCTTGGTGAAAGTGGATAAGTATATATTTTCTGCAGATTTTGTGGTGCTAGATGTAGATGAGAATGTCGGCGTGCCGCTGATACTTGGAAGACCCTTTCTGCGTACTTCCAAGGCTCTTATCGACATGGATGGCGGGGAGATGACATTGAGGATAGGAGATGAGAAGCTAACCTACCGCCTTGCTGAAGCCATGAGACACTCTCTTAACTTTGATGATGCTTTGTATTTTCTTGACACTACTGATGCGTTGATTGATAATTATGTGCAGGAAACATTTTGCCCGGATCCACTAGCTGGTTGGTTGGATCAAGAGATGGAAGATAATCATATCTCATTAGTTGACTTGAAGGACAAGGATACACCTCCCACGGGTATAGTCAACAAATTCATTAAGAAGCTAAGGAGGGTAAGACATCGCCGCAAGAAGCAACCTAACGAACCTGCGGACGGTCCTTCAAGATCTAAGAACGATACCCCTCCATCTGGTAACAAGCTCGATCACTCATCCTCTAATTTCCAGAATTTATGCTCATTGGTGGTGATCCCGCAAGCGCACGGGGTCGTCAAGTAATAAACCACTCTCGCAAGCACGAGTGGGTCGTATTCCCAAGGGCCCGAGAATCAATTCTTACTTCCTTTTCGCAATGTTGTCTAGCCGAACAGACTTGAGATTTGGAATGTGAAAAAAAAGAAGTAAAACAAAAGCAATTAAACTTCTAAATACCAAGGGCGTTAAACGGGAGGAAAATCAGGGTAAGAAGATGGTCACGGAAGAGGATCCCCTCGGGGCTATTAAAGTGCGAAGGATGTTGGATTAACATGCAAGTGGCTTGATGGACCGAGAAAACCCTAGATTAGGTCAACCCGATGGTCACGGCAATTGACGCCTAATCCGGTACGAGTATTGAATACGGGTTTTACCCGTACAATTCCTCCTACGATTGCAAAGGGCAAGATGGTTTTCTGGTGGTTGTCCCGAAAGCGCACGGGGTCGTCAAGTAATAAACCACTCGCGCAAGCACGAGTGGGTCGTATTCCCAAGGGCCCGAGAATCTATCCTTACTTCCTTCTCGCAATATTGTCTAGCCGATCAAATTCGAGAGTAAAAGATGAAAATGCAAATACACGAAATAAATGCAATTCAAAATGCTAAATGACCAGGGCAATAGAAAGTGTGAAATCAGGGTAAGAAATCGGTCACGGATAAGGATCTCCTCAGGGGCTACTGAAGTGTACAGGATGCTGGATTAACATGTAAATGGCTTGTTGGACCGAGAAAACCCTAGATTAGGTCAACCCGATGGTCACGGCAGTTGATCCCTAATCCGGTACGAGTATTGAATACGGGCTCTACCTGTACAGATCCTCATACGATTGCAAAGGGTGAGGTGGTTTTCTCAAACTAAGGTTGAATCACAAATAAGTAATTAACCCTAGAATTGGAGGGGTACAAATACCCGATGGTCACGGCATATTTATACGTATTTCCCTTCCAAGCTTGGTGAGTCTAACACTAGGGCAATGGTCATGCAACCTAGTATTGCCTAAATAGAGATACACAGAGTTCTCATGCATACCCTAACATTCAAAAGCACCAAACAAGGATCACAAACAAGTCTACAAACATTAATTAAAACCAAGCATCCAAAATACACAAGTTCACCACCAAGGTTCACCTACATCCGGTGACCTTGGGGTTTAGTTGTTCATAATATCAAAATACATACTCAAAAGCATGAAAATAACTAAAGAAAGCATAATCACTCCCTCAAATACGAAAATGGAGTTCCGAAGACGCCACTCAAGAGGTGGCTTCTCTTGTCTTCAACCCTCCTTCAATGATGCCCTAGAGTAAGATCTTACTCCCAAACGCACTCTCCTCCAAGATCTCGCCGTGAAAACGCCCTCAAAGCCCTCCTCCAAGCCGGATTTTCTGATGGTTGTGTGGAGCTCCAAGGAAGAAGACTTCTACTTTTTTCAAATGCCCTAGAAAAGCCTTTTAAATCAAGACATCGCGATGCCTTGCGGGTGGCCTTGCGGGCGCAAGGTTGCCCGCAAGGCATCCAGAGAGTTTTTCAGGAATTTTTCCATTCAGTGCAACAGTACCCCCCTACAGTAATTGTGCTACAGTAATGCCGCTACAGTACTTCTACAGTGATGAAGCCCAAAAACGCCGTATTTGGTGTCGATTTCTTCATGAATACATTCTTGAGCTTATTTCGGGCCTGTAACACAAGTAAAGCAACTTTAAACTCGAAAATAGAAAACAACTTAACAAAAAGACAGAATAAACTATACACAAGTACGTATAAAATACGTATATTTAGACGTTTATCATTTTCTCAAACTAAGGTTGAATCACACATGAGTAATTAACCCTAGAATTGGAGGGGTACAAATACCCGATGGTCACGGTGTATTTGTACGTATTTCCCTTCCAAGCTTGGTGAGTCTAATACTAGGGCAATGGTCATGCAACCTAGTATTGGCTAAATATGGATACACAGAGTTCTCATGCATACCCAAGCATTCAAAAACACCAAACATGAATCACAAACAAACCAACAAGCATGAATTAAAAAAAATCATCCAAACATAACAAGTTCACCCCAAGGTTCACCCACATCCGGTGACCTTGGGGTTTAGTTGCTCATAGTCTCCAAATACATGAATAAAAGCATGAAAATAACTAAACCCAACATAAAAGACCTCCCTCCAAAGATTAGAGTCGAAGAAGCTTCCAAAGACGCCACTCGAAGGGGTGGCTTCCCGTCGTCTTCAACCTTAAGATTTGAAGCCCTAGAGGTAGATCCCGCACAAGATCGCGCTCTCCTCGCCGATTCCGCCGTGGAAATGCTCTCCAAGCTCTCCTTCTTGGTCGGATTTGGAAGAGGGGGTGTGGAGCTCCAAGAAGAGGCAAAGGTCCCCATTTCTCATGCCCTAGAACCCTTTAAAAAGGGTGAAAGTCGCGACTCCTCACGGGCTGCCTCACGGCCGTGAGGTTTCCCGTGAGGCATCCAGAGAGTTTTGCAGGAAGAAGCCCCAAAAACGTCGTATTTGGTGTCGAATTCTTCCTAAATACGTTCTTGAGCTCATGTCGGCTTATTTAGGGTCTGCAACACAAAAGAAAGGGATTTAGACTATAAAAAGGGCATCAACTCATCAAAAAGATAATAAAATAATACAAATGAATGCGTATAAAATACGTATATTTAGACGTTTATCACTCATCATGTTTCAAATTTCCAAGCAGCGAAGTGTTTTCGACCCATGACCCCCCTTGAGTCTAGAGAAACAGGTACGTCAAGCTAGTGACGTAAAACAAGCGCTTATTGGGAGGCAACCCAATTTTTAAATTCTTTGCACGTGTTGTAGTTAGCTTTTATTTCTGCTGTTTAGTTTTTGTTTAGTTTGTCGTTTGTGTGGATTCATTGTTGGTGTAATGCAATTTAGTGTTTGCATCGTTTCTGGCAAATTAGGTAGTAGTCCTCTGAATTTTTCGAGATTTCGGCTTTAATCGTGTTAGTTTTCAATTTCTGCAGTCATTCCACTTGTTTTCAATGAATTCTGCAGATTTTAGATCATTTTTGAGCTGAAGAATGGAAACACATGGCCATGTGGAATTCCACATGACCATGTGGATGAATTCTTGAAAGATTTCTCTCATCCAGAGAATCCACATGGCCATGTGAGCACTATTTTTGAACTGAAAGAATTCATCCAGAGTAAACACACGGCCGTGTGGAATTTCCACATGGCCATGTGGATTTGTTCAGTAAAACCTTTCGCAATCCAGAGAATCCCCACGGCCGTGTGGAATTTCCACACGGCCGTGTGGAAAATGGAGAGTTGAGTGAGGGCCATCCAGAGAATCCACACGGCCGTCTGGAATTTCCACACGGCCATGTGGAGTACTTAAGTGTGAGAAAACCCTTGCTCTTCATATTCCACCAAGCAACCCTTCATCTTCAAGCGCCTCCTCTCCAAGGGTCGCGACGTTTTCTCTTCTCCTTCCACTCTCTCGCTTATTTAGAGGATTTGTGGGCTTTACTCGTCGTTACATTGTGAGATTTGTACTCATCTTCTCCGGTAAGCCCTCTTTCCCTTTTCTTGCCATGAAACTTTCAATTCTTTGATGTGGATGTTGGAACTTGTGTTTTGCACGATATTTTCAATGATAATACTTAGGTTATTGTTTAAAACACTTGTGCTCAACTGTGTGAATGTTTCTATGAACCGATGTGGACTTACCATGGCATTTTGGCCATGGTCGAAGATTCACACGGCCGTGTGGATTATCGGGGTGCCCCTCTGGATTACAGAGGAGACACACGACCGTGTGGAAATTCCACACGGCCATGTGAAATTCTGGGAACCTATTTTAAGCTCCGAATTGACTCGTTTACCTCTCTTATGCACAGGAATGGCTCCAAGAACAAAGATGCTCGCTCATAAGCGTCCTCGTGAGTCCTGTGAGATCTCGCCCGCACCATTAGAGTTCGCCGTGCCCGAACATCAAGCACGGTTTGATCGGCTCGCAAAGCTGAAATTTGGCCAAACGCGAACCCCTGATTTGCAAGCTCTGGCGGCGATAGAGCATGCACGTGCGAACGAGTTGATCGCCGTGGGTGAGTGGAATCGACTGTTGTGCAGTAAAGACCCAGCCACTCGCGATATCACCTCGAGGTCCTCGCATCATTCGAGTTTGATCGTTCTCACACGGATTACCACCAGGCCGATACAGTTCGGTTTCACATCTTTGGGCAGTACCACAGTATGAGCCTAACGGATTTCCCCGTCGCCCTCGGCCTGTATGATCGAGATTTCATCCACACGGTGGAGTATGCGCAGCTACCATTTGACTATCCTTTTCGCGTAACTCCGAGCCGAGTTTGCAGGATGCTGTGTGGAGACATGCAGTATGAGCCCGGGTTGACCAAGGCCTCCCTGCTCCTCCGCCCTGCCCACAGGTACATTCGTGCCATTCTGAGCAGGTCTATTAATGGGCGAGGAGACAGCACCGGCGTATTGGGGCGGCTGGACCTTCTCTATTTATACTCCATGGTCCAGAGTCTGACCCTGCACCTGGGATACGTGGTAGCTGACTTCTTGAGGCATCAGGGACAGTACGCGAGGATAGGAGTCCTTTTCTCTGGTACATATATCACTCGACTTGTCAGAGGGATGGGACTGATTGATACTGTCCGGGGAGCTGATAAGGTCATCGTTCCCTCTCCACTAGGCCTTGATACCTTGCGTATGATGGGCATGGTTTAGAGGGCTGCTCCCGGCAGGTATGTTCTTTTTACTCCTTTCCCAGATGAGTCCGAGGAGTCTGAGGATGAAGATGAAGACTCAGAGGAGACCCACGCAGGGCCATCATCACAGCACACACCGATGGCGGCAGAGGACACCCCAGCAGACGAGGAGGTGCCACCGATGTCAGCACATGCATCTCCTCCGGCATATGATCGCATAGACAGACTTGAGAGTGCTGTAGGGGTCCTCCATACTGATCTCGCCGCAATGCGGGTGACCCAGGTAGCGAACCACTCTGAGGTTCTCGCTCGCATGGCCGAGTACCACTCAGAGATGATGGCGCGCATCACTTCACTCCATCAGATGATGGCGAGAGGTAGCGACTCCACTTCGCCGTCCACACCCAGAGCACCCCATGCATCTCTAGCATCCCAAGCAGCACCAGCAGATGACGACGTTTGACGCGTCTTTTATTTCCTTTTATTTCCTTCTACTTTCATTTCTGTTGAGTCATTTTGTACTCAGAAACGTTGTACCTTCTGAGAGTTATCTTACTGTTTTCATTTCTTATATTTATGATTGAGTTTGAGTCTGGTTTATTTACATTTAAACTCTTTTAATCTTTGTTTGTGTCGAGATCCACTGAACCCCTTTTGCGATGTGCAGATGGGCTTGTCAACCTGGTTTTGAGAAATGGTCATAGGCACGGCCATGTGGATGTCTCACATGGCCGTGTGAGCTTCATAACCCTACGCAACTTCACTTCCCGCTTTTACACCTCCATTCAAATACTACATTCGGAGATCAGGGGAGTGTTGTTTAAATACCCACGCCCTCATGTTATTATTTGTTTTCTTATGTTGCATGCTTGTATGAGTACATTGAGGGCAATGTACAGCTCAAGTGTGGGGGGGAGTTCACACTGCACACGTTCTTTATTCTTGATCATCATTTTCATGCTCATTTAGCCAATGACAGTTCACCTTAAGAAAAAAGGAGTGTATTCTCGAATTTAGGTGAAATTTAAACATCGGTTGTCACCATGCTCTAGTTTACTCCAAAACTTAGAAATGTTTTGTCTGATTGCATTTCTGGCACATTACTTGCTCTGTTAACCCTGATAACGCTAGTTCAGTTATGAAAGGACATTAGTTTCTTAATTTGAGTTTCAAAAAAAAAAAAAAATTAGAAAATGGTGTTCCTTTGTTCTTGGGGTGGAAAGAGCTACCACCTATTCTGTATGCAGCTACTCTCATAAGTGGGATACTAGCTATGCCCTAATGAGAGAAAGAGCTATCTAATAGGCTGTGTGAAAGCTAACACTCCCGGGTGGAAAGAGCTACCACCTTGAAAGGGTGAAAGCCGCCTAGGAGGCATCTTGGGAAATGGCTACCTTTGAGGTTGTGTGCAGCTACCACTGATTTCTTTTTCCCTAAATAAGTCCTTGTTTCAATAATGTTCAAGCGTAGACTTGGGGCTTGCATGAGTAAGAATACACACACACACGCTTTCAGATTTTATTTTCTTCGCAATTTGAGTTTTTGCTAGAGTTTTGGTTTTTATATATCTATGTTTAAAATTTTCCCTTGTTGAGAATGCTATCTTTACAAACTTTTGGTGAACTTAAGGCTAAGCATTTTCATAACTCAACCTTTAATTCTCATGGTATGAACTTTGCTTGAGGACAAGCAAAAGCTTAAGTGTGGGGGAGTTTGATAAGTGCTTGCATGTACATATTTTTGGAAATGTTTTCCACGCATGAGCATCACATTTCTCAGGTTGTATAGCTAATTTCGTGTGCTTTGGTGTTCTTTCATGCAATTTGGGTTGTGAAGACATAGTACGTGAATAAAGGCAAGATTAGGTCATAATGGTGCCAAGTGGAGCTCTTTTGTGCAAATACAAAGTTCAAGACACAAATCGGGTTCAAACGAGGGGGTATGTGCCAACTTCTAAAGGCTTCAAGACAATTCTTGTAGAAGGACACGAAGGCAGTCATGCTCGCTTGTTCGGATTTGTTCGAAGATTTCAAAAGCTCTCCAAGGGTTTTTCATCATCAATAAATGCCACATGACCTTTCACATTGGCGTGTGTCCGTCCGTGTGACCTCAAGAGAAGAAATGGGCGAAATCGGGGACCAATACGCAAGTTTCCACAGTGCTGAAATTCCACATGGGCGTGTGGAATTTCCACACGGCTGTGTGGCTCATCCACACGGCCGTGTGGATCCTCGAGATGGCCAATTATAAAGCCGTTCTGAAGCGTTATTTTGGGAATCTTCTTCCAAACTTGGAGGGGAGTGACGGCTAGGGTTCAGGAGGTTCTTGCTACGCTTTGGGGGTGCTTCTTCATCGATTTCAACATCAATCCCTTCCAAGGAGAGTTATTGGGGGAGCCTTCGACGACTCGATTCGGCGAGGTGTGCCCTAGGCTTGGATTAAGGAATTCTTTGAAGAAGAAGGAGACGCCCTCATAGACCATCGGCACGGAGCTTAAGGGGGTTTTACTTATGGATTGTTTGTATTTAATTCCAATTACTTTCATGATTTTGTATTGCTCCATGGAGAGCTAAAACCCTAGTGGGTTCTTGGACATGTAAACCCTAGAATTACTATGTTTCTATGACTTTATTGTTGTTCTTTAATTTGAGTTTTAATTTGAGTTTCAATCTTGTATGCTTCTTGGATTTTCCCCTAGAGTGACACTAGGGTTGAGAATCACATTTAATCATCCTTTTGACAAGTGACCATCACCTTTAGGATTAGATCAATCAAGATTGAAGAGGGTCGAGAGGGTGAGTTGAGAGGTAGCAACACGTCCCCTTTCCCCTCTGGTGTGATTTACCCTACCTTCTCATTCCACGAGATAACTTCGATCTCAAAGATAGTTAGGCGTTGAGAGAAGTCTTTCCGCCGGGACTTATTTGTGATTAGGGATCTTCCGCCTGGACCAAAGGGGTTGGTCCATATTTCGGAATAGGATTTATCTTTTGGATTCCCACAAGCTTTTCGCAGTCATACGTGGTGTGAGGTGTCGAGAGTCTTTCTCTCCGCCGGGACCTCGTAGGTGGCTAGTCAGGGTTGACCTTAGGTTTGGGACCCTGTACCTTTGGATTTCCACGACTCATTATTTCTCATTTTAAGAAGAGCAACTTAAGTTTTGCACTAGAAACTAGGGTTCTAGGGGAGCATTGGCCGAGTACCCCATCTTCATATTGGTCTTATTCTACACTCTAGCTTTTACTTTCAGTACTTTATTTCTGTTTTCTTGTTTTATTTTCAATCACAACAGTAATTGATTTGTCTTTGGCAACTTAGCAAAGTGTTACTGTTCTTACGTCTACTCCCTGTGGATTCGACTACCCACCCGTTTGGGTACATTATTACTTTGACACCTGTGCACTTGCGGAACACACACGCAAGGGTGTGTCAAAACTCAATATCTATGTTCATGCCTAATGGTTGGAGGGGTACGAAATACCCGATGGTCACGGTGTATTCATACATGAATCACTATCAAGTTTGGTGAGTCTAATATTAGGGCAATGGTCATGCAACCTAG
This sequence comes from Dioscorea dumetorum, assembly GCA_902712375.1. Taxonomy (NCBI): domain Eukaryota; kingdom Viridiplantae; phylum Streptophyta; class Magnoliopsida; order Dioscoreales; family Dioscoreaceae; genus Dioscorea; species Dioscorea dumetorum. The sequence continues at coordinate 7,873,385 of CACTHL010000128.1, read as the reverse complement.
CATTTCCTAGAAATGGCACACCGAGTTCTCATGCATACCAAGGCATTAAAATACACCAAACATGAACCACAAACTATAAGATTCCATAAAAGAAATACAACATCCAACAATGTATCACAAGGATGATCATCCAAATTACAAACAAATACCCCTAGAGTTCATCATGTCCAAACCCAAATAAGTTAGTTCCTCTTGGAAGAGGAACACTCATACAAGTTCAAGGGTAAATTGATAAGTGCTTGCATGTATATATTTTTGGAAATCTTTTCCAGGCATGAGCATCACATTTCTCAGGTTTTATCGTTAATTTCGTCTGCTTTGGTGTTCTTTCATGCAATTAGGGTTGTGAAGACATGGTACGTGAATAAAGGCAAGATTAGGTCATAATGGTGCCAAGTGGAGCTCTTTTGTGCAAATACGAAGTTCAAGACACAAATCGGGTTCAAACGAGGGGGTATGTGCCAACTTCTAAAGACTTCAAGACAATTCTTGTAGAAGGACACGAAGGCAGTCATGCTCGCTTGTTCCGATTTGTTCGAAGATTTCAAAAGCTCTCCAAGGTTTCTCATCATCAAGAAATGCCACATGACCTTTCACATGGGCGTGTGTCCGTCCGTGTGACCTCAAGAGAAGAAACGGGCGAAATCGGGGACTAATACGAAGTTTTCCACAGGGCAGAAATTCCACATGGGCGCGTAGAATTTCCACACGGCCGTGTGGCTCATCCACACGCCCGTGTGGATCCTCGAGATGGCCAATTATAAAGCCGTTCTGAAGCGTTATTTGGGGGATCTTCTTCCAAACTTGGGAGGGAGTGACGGGTGCTTCTTCATCGTTTTCAACATCAATCCCTTCAAAGGAGAGCTATTGGGGGGACCTTCGTCGACTCAGTTCGACGAGGTGTGCCTTAGGCTTGGAGGAATGAATTCTTTGGAGAAGAAGGAGAAGCCCTCATAGACTATCGGCACGGAGCTTAAGGGGGTTTTATTTATGGATTGTTTGCATTTAATTTCCATTTCTTTCATGATTTTGTATTGCTCCATGCAAAGCTAAAAACCCTAGTGGGTACTTGGACATGTAAACTCTAGAATTTCTATGTTTCTATGACTTTATTGCTATTCTTTAATTTGGGTTTTAATTTGAGTTTCAATCATGTATGTTTCTTGAATTCTCCCTTAGAGTGACACTAGGGTTGAGAATTACATTTGATCATCCTTTTGACAACTGACCATCACCATTAGGATTAGATCAATCAGGATTGAAGAGGGTTGAGAGGGTGAGTTGAGAGGTAGCAACACGTCCCATTTCCCTTCCGGTGTGATTTACCCTACCTTCTCATTCCAAGAGATAACTTCAATCTCAAAGAGAGTTAGGCGTTGAGAGAGAAGTCTTTCCGCCGGTACTTATTTGTGATTAGGGATCTTCCGCCTGGACCAAAGGGGTTGGTCCATATTTCGGAATAGGGTTTATTAATTGGATTTCCCACGAGCTTTTCGCAGTCATACGTGGTGTGAGGCGTCGAGAGTCTTTCTCTCCACCGGGACCTCGTAGGGGACTAGTTAGGGTTGACGTTAGGTTTGGGACCCTGTATCTGATAAGTGCTTGCATGTATATATTTTTGGAAATATTTTCCACGCATGAGCATCACAATTATCAGGCTTTATGTCTAATTTCGTGTGTTTTGGTGTTCTTTCATGCAATTAGGGTTGTGAAGACATGGTACGTGAATAAAGGCAAGATTAGGTCATAATGGTACCAAGTGGAGCTCGTTTGTGCAATTACGAAGTTCAAGACACAAATCGGGTTCCAACGAGGGGGTATGTGCCAACTTCTAAAGACTTCAAGACAACTCTTGTAGAAGGACACGAAGGCAGTCATGCTCGCTTGTTCCGATTTGTTCAAAGATTTCAAAAGATCTCCAAGGCTTTCCCATCATCAAGAAATGCCACATGACCTTTCACATGGGCGTGTGTCCGTCCATGTGACCTCAGGAGAAGAAACGGGCGAAATCGGTGACTAGTATGAAGTTTCCACAGGGCAGAAAATCCACATGGGCATGTGGAATTTCCACACGGCCGTGTGGCTTATCCACACGCCCGTGTGGATCCTCGAGATGGCCAATTATAAAGCCGTTCTGAAGCGTTATTTGCGGGATCTTCTTACAACTTTGAGGAGGAGTGACGGCTAGGGTTCAGGAGGTTCTTGCTACACTTTGGGGGCGCTTCTTCACCGATTTCATCCTCAATACCTTCCAAGGAGAGTTATTGGGGGAGCCTTCGACGACTTGATTCGATGAGGTGTGCCTTAGGCTTGGAGGAAGGAGTTCTTTGGAGAAGAAGGAGAAGTCCCCATAGTCTATCAACACAAAGCTCAAGGGGGTTTTCTTTATGGATTTCTTGCACTTGTCTTCATTTATTTTGTTGAACTTGTATTGCTCCATGGAGGGCTAAACCCCTAGTGGGTACTTGGACTTGTAAACCCTAGATTTCCTATGTTTCATTGACTTTAATGCTTTTATTCAATTTGAGTTTGAATTTGAGTTTCAATCTTGTATGCTTAATTGTTTCTCCCTTAGAGTGACACTACGGTTGAGCGCTAATCCAATCATCCTTTTGCGAGTGACCATCACCATTAGGATTAGATTAATCAAGATTGGAGGGGGTTGAGAGGGTGAGTTGAGAGGTAGCGACACGTCCCCTTTCCCCTCCGGTGTGGTTTTCCCTACCTTCTTATTCCAAGTTTTACCTTCGATCTCAAAGAGAGTTAGGCGTTGAGAAAGGCCTTTCCGCCGGGACTTATTTGTGATTAGGGATCTTTCACCTGGACCAAAGGGAATGATCTATAGTTGGGAATAGGTTTTATCACTTGGAATCCCCAGAGCATAGCACAGTCATACGTGGTGTGAGGCGTCGAGAGTCTTCTCTCCGCCGGGACCTCGTAGGGGACTAGTCAAGGTTGACCTTAGATTTGGGACCTTGTATCTTTGGATTCCACGACTCTTGAAATCTCTAGTGAATAAGAGTATTTGAAGTCTTGCACTTGAAACAAGGATTCTAGGGGGGACATCGTCCGAGTACCCCATCTTCTTAATTGAACTATTTCTACGCCCTAGCTTTCATTTTCAGTACTTTATTTCTACTTCTTTCCTATTTTATTTTCTTTCAACAACAATTGGTTTATCTTTGATTACTTAACAAAGTGTGCTTGTTCTTACGTCTACTCCCTGTGGATTCGACTACCCACCCGTTTGGGTACTTTATTACTTCGACACCCGTGCACTTGGGGAGTACAGACGCAAGGGTGTGTCAGTGTCCTTGGATTTCCTCGACTCATTGACTTTCATTGTAAGAAGAGCAGCTTAAGTTTTGCACTAGAAACTAGGATTCTAGGGGGAGCATTGTCCGAGTACCCCATCTTCATATTGATCTTATTCTACACTCTAGCCTTTACTTTCAGAAGTTTATTTCTGTTTCTTTCTTGTTTTATTTTCAATCACATCAACAATTGATTTATCTTTGGCTACTTAGCAAAGTGTTATTGTTCTTACGTCTACTCCCTGTGGATTCGACTACACACCCGTTTGGGTACTTTATTACTTCGACACCCGTGCACTTGCGGAGCACGCACGCAAGGGTGTGTCACAAATAAACAAGAAAAGAAGGAAGAAACACTGCCTCTAGCTTTGAAAACCCTTGAATGCATGAAGACCTTCAAAATACACCTTGATGTCTTGGATCTTCCATCCAAACCTTCTCCTTCGATGTGTGCCTCCCTCTTGGTGAAGATTGCGCCGTAGATCGCCGGAAATTGTCGGCAAAGAAGGTGGGGCACCGGCACTAGAAGAATAGATGAAAAGTCCGCAATTCCAAATGGCCTAAAAACCTTTAAATTCATCACATCGCGATACCTTGCGAGTGACCTTGCGGGCGCAAGGTTGCCCGCAAGGCATCCAGAGACTTCCTCATATTTTTTCGGTGCTACAGTACCTGCTACTGTAACGTCTACAGTAATCTTGCTACTACAATTCTGCTACAGTACGGCTACAGTGATGAAGCCCAAAAACGTCTTATTTGGTATCGATTTCTTCATAAATACGTCCTTGAGCTTATTTGGGATTATTCAGGGCCTGTAACACAAAATAAAGAGATTTAAACCAAAAGAAGGGCATTAGCTCATTAAAAAGGTAATAAAATAATTTAGACAATTACGTATAAAATACATATATTTAGACGTTTATCACCAGCTCTAAGAGTCATCTTGCCATCTTGGATCTCGAGTAAAGTTCATGAAGTTGCCAAGAATGGTCTTCCGAGAATGATAAGCACCTCGGCGTTTTCATGGGCATCCAAAATAACAAAATCTGCCGGGAAAACTAGTCCTTCCATGCTTACTAGGACATCACTCACCACACCCCTAGGCTGACGCACTGACCGATCTGCCAATTGCAATGTCATCCTTGTAGGTTCGAGCTCATGCATTCCTAATTTCAGAAATAAGCTGTAGGGCATAACATTAATACTTGCCCCCGAATAAGCTAGGGCCTTCTCCACTACAGACTCTCCGATTCTGCACTCAATCAATAGACCTTCAGGGTCTCGAATTTTTGGTGGGAGTGCACTCTATAATAGTGCAGAGAAATTCTCGTTCAATGCCACGCTGGATGCTTCTTCCAGCTTGCGCCTGTTTGTCAACAAATCCTTCATAAACTTTGCATACTTAGGCATTTGCACGAATACCTCAACAAGTGGAAGGTTAATGTGCAGTTGCTTCAGCAGACTTAAAAATTTCTTAAACTGGTTGTCATCCTTGCTCTTTTTCAGTCTCGGCGGATAGGGGACTTTGGGTTGATACTCCAGCACTGGTAAAGCTTGTCTCGGTTGACGTCCGGCGGTGTTGTTGTTGCTGTCCTCAATGTCAACCCTCGCTTTCGGGGTTGCATCTCTCACAACATTCTTTCCTTTACTATTCACATTCCCATTGGGGGGTTGAACCTCTACTTCTAGTCCACTCTTTAGAGTGATAGCCTTCAATTGCTCATGGGGGTATTCTTCAGTGTTGCTAGGCAGACAACCCTGCTGCCTCTCTGATCCTACCTTTGCCAATTGTCCAACCTTTTTCTCCAAATTCTGGATTGAAGCTTGGGCACTTCTGAAGTTTGCTTCTGTGGCAATCATGAATTTTGCTAACGATTCCTCGACTGAAACCCAGTTCTCTTTTGGTTGTGGTGGTGAGTGTTGAAATCCTGGCGGGTGTGGAGGCCTTTACTGATTCTGATTCCCCCATGACAAATTTGGATGATTTCTCAACCCAGGGTTATACGTCGCCCATAAGGATTTCCTTGAAACCTCTGGTTCTGGCTTACAAAATCCACCTGCTCTGTAGAACTGCTCGGAGTAACCGTAATAGGGCAAAGGATGGCCGCGTGCCCACCTCTACAAATCTGGTATGATAGGATGGGTGTGGAGCTAGAACTCGCTCTTTTGGCCATCATTAAATCAAACTTTCTTGTGAGTGAGTCTTCTTTGGCCTTGAGTGAGCTATGGGCAATGACTTCATGAACCCCGGCGACTCGTGGCACCTTGGTTCGGGAACCCCAATGAAACTCATTTCTTGCCATATCTTCAATCAATTTCTCAGCTTCATCAGGGGATTTATTACTAAGAAAACCCCAGGACGCAGCATCAATGAGTTGCAGAGATTGGTAGTTCAACCGATTGTAGAATATCTCTATTCTCATCCATGAATGGTATCCATGATGCGGGTACCTTCTCAACAAATCTTTGAATCGCTCATGCGTTTCGAATAGAGTTTCCAAGTCTCTCTGACTGAATGCCGATATTTCTTGTCGCAATTGGGCAGCCTTACTAGGGGGAAAGTATCTCCCCAAGAATCTGTCCACACAAACGGACACACGATCATGTGGTAGGTCATGAGGCATTTCTTGATGTCAAAAAACCCTTGGAGAGCTTTTGAAATCTTTGATCAAATCAGAACGAGCAAGCATGACTGCCTTCGTGTCCTTCTACAAAAATTGTCTTGAAACCTTTAGAAGTTGTCACATACTCTCTTGTCTTACCCGATTTTCATCTTAAACTTTGTGTTTGCACAAAAGGACTCCCCGCGGCACCATCATGACCTATTTTTGCTTTTCTTCGCATAAACCTTCTTTACAACCCTAATTGCATGAAAGAACACAAAAACACACGAAATGAGAAATATAAACTGAAAAATGTGATGCTCATGCATGGAAAAACATCTCAAATAATATGTACATGCAAGCACTTATCAAACTCCCCCACACTTAAGCTTTTGCTTGTCCTCAAGCAAAATTTATACAATAAAATCCACAAGTAGAGTGATAGAAGTGCGTAGCCTTAAGTTCTCCAAAAAGTGTGTAAGGAGAGCATTCTTAAGCAAAGGAACAATTTGCAACATAGAAAGATAAAAACCAATGCTCTAGCAAAAACACGAAGCACAAAGAAAATAGAATCTGACTGCGTGTGTGTGTGTATGCTTACTCATGCCAACCCTAAGTTTACTCTTAAAAGTTCTTATTGAAAAGGACTTATTTAAGGACAAAAAAAGATAGGTAGTAGCTGTACACAACCTCGAAGGTAGCCATTTCCCAAGATGCCTCCTGGGCGGCTTTCACGCTTTGAGGTGGTAGCTCTTCCCACCTGGAAGTGTTAGCTTTCACACATCCTATTAGATAGCTTTTTCTCTCATTAGGGTATAGCTAGTATCCGACTTATGAGAGTAGCTGCATACAACATAGGTGGTAGCTCTTTCCACCCCGAAAACAAGCAAAAACAAACTTCTTCTTTCTTCTTTCTTTCTTTTTTTTTTATTTTTTTTTTTCAAAATAAAGAAAACTAAGGTCCTTTCGGCACTGAACTAGAGTTATCAGGGTTAACAGAGCAAGAGAGGTGTAAGAAATGCAATCAGATAAAAAATTTCTATGTTTTTCGAGTAAACTAGAGCATGAGTACAAACGGGGAAAGTGAAGCTGCGACGGGTTGTGAAGCTCACACGGCCATGTGGAGAATCCTCATGACCGTGCCTATTACTATTCCACAACACAAGACTGACATGACCATCTGCACGTCACAAAAGGGGTTCAGTAATGCTCAACACAAAAGATAAACAACGAGAGTTTATAAGTATGACGTCCACGCTTAAACTCAAAACAAACAAACTACAACTGAAAGCAGTAAGATAGAGCTCAGAAGGTAAACCCTTTCTGAGTAACAAAGGTCTAGCAACAAGAAAATAAACAAGAATAAGGAAAAACAACTAAAAGAAAGATGCCTCAAGCGTCATCATCTCCTGGTGCTGCTGGTGATGTGGGGGAGGCATTGGGCGCTCGGGGTGCGGGCGACGCGGTGGAGTCGGAGTCTCTCGCCATCATCTGCTGAAGTGTGGTAAATCGCGCCATCACCTCAGCATGATACTCGGCCATGCGAGAGAGCACCTCAGTATGGTTCGCTGCCTAAGTCATCCTCATAGTTGCAAGATCAGTCTGGAGGACCCCCACAGCACTCTCCAATCTGTCGATGCAATCGTAAGATGGAGGAGATGCACGTGCTGACATCGGTGGCACCTCTCTGCTACTGGGGTGTGCTCTGCCTCCATGGGTGGGTCCTGTGATGAAGGTCCAGCCTCGGTGTCCTCTTCCTCCTCACTCTCCACCTCGGACTCCTCTGGGATAGGGACAACAAGTACATACCTGCCCGGAGCGGCCCTCTTCACCATGCCCATCATGCGCAAAGTCTCAAGGCCTAGTGGAGAGGGGATGATCACCTTGTCTGCTCCGCGAACAGCTTCAATCAGGCCCATCCCTCTGATGAGACGAGTAATGTAAGGGCCGGAAAACAGAACTCCGACCCGTGCGTACTGTCCCTGGTGCCTCAAATAATCCGCTACCACATATCCCAGGTGCAGGGGCAGGCTTTGGATAATGGAGTACAGTTATAGCAGGTCCAGCCGCCCAAGTACGCCGGTGCTATCGCCCCGCCCATTGATTGACCTGCTAAGAACAGCATGGATATACCTATGGGCCGGGTGAAGGAGCAAGGAGGCCTTTGTCGAACCGGGCTCATACTGAATGTCGCCGCATAGCATCTTGCAAACCCGGCTAGGAGTCACACGAAATGGAAAATCAACGGGCAGTTGTGTGTACTCCTCTGTATGGGTGAAGTCTCTGTCGTACTGATCGAAGGCGCAAAAACGGATGGTGTCGGCCAGGTGGTAGTTCGTGTGTGAGCGATCGAACTCGAAGGACGCAAGGACCTCAAGAGTGATGTCGCGAGTGGCCGGGTCTTTAATGCACAACAACTTGTTCCAACCCCCCAAGGTGATCAACTCTCGAACTTCATTCACCAACTCTTCCGCTTGGGCATGCTCTATCGCCGCTAGTGCGTGTAAATCTGGGGTTCGCGTTTGGCCAAACTTGAGCTTTATGAGATGCTCAAGTCGGACTTGATGTTCGGGCAAGGCGAACTCCAAAACCTCGGGCGAGAAGTCACGAAGCTCACGAGGACGTTTGTGTGCGACTTTCTTTGTCCTTGGAGCCATTCCTGCGCATAAGAGAGGCAAACGATCATTTCGGTGCTCAAAACAACTTCCCAGAAGTTCACAGGGCCGTGTGGAGATTCCACACGGCCGTGTGTACTCTCGGGACACAGAATAACCCAACCCAAAAATCCACACGGCCGTGTGGATCTTCCACCATGGCCAAAAGGCCATGGTTGATCCAAATCGAGCCGTACAAATGCATGGAACTTTAAGCAAAAGTGTTTAAAACATGAAACTAAGTATTATCAATGAAAATAACATGCGAAAACACAAGATTTATCACCCAAATCGAAGTATGAACATTCATGGCAAGAAGAGAGAGAAAAGAGCTTACCGAAGAAGATGATGATGAATCACACAAGATAATGATGGAGAAAGCCCACAAATCCTATAAATAGGTGTGGAAATGGAAGGAGAAGAGGTTTGGTCGCGATCTTTGGATTGGAGACGTTTGAAGATGAAAGGGCGCGAAGGAGAATATGAAGAGAAGCAAGCTTCTCTTGTTTAAGTAAGCCACATGGCCATGTGGAAATTCCACATGGCCATGTGTTTTCTCTGGATGGCCTTTCACAATGCCTGAATTTCCACACGGCCATGTGGAATTTCCACATGGCCATGTGTTTACTCTGGATGGCCTTTACTCAAAACACTCCAATTTCCACATGGCCATGTGGAAATTCCACATGGCCGTGTGGATTCTCTGGATCGCTTGGAAAAATTCTAAACAAATCCACATGGCCATGTGAAAATTCCACATGGCCGTGTGTCTTCTCTGGATTGAAAATCTGCAGCTCATGAATAGTACTCACATGCCCATGTCGAATTTCCACATGGGCATGTGAAAATTCAATCATTGCCAAATGAGCTCCAAATTTTTCACATGGCCATGTCAAAATTCCACATGGCCATGTGGATTCTCTGGATGATAGAAAACCCACAAAAATCCAGCCACATGGCCATGTGTTTCCATTTTTTGGCCCAAAATTGTTCCAAACTCTGCCAAATTCATTGAAAACACGTGGAAAACTGCAGAAATTGAAATCAAACAAGAATGTGGCTTAAATCTCACCAAATTCATAGGAAACACTCTCAAACTTACCAGAAACGATGAAAAAACATGATTTTTCGCATCTGAAACAAAAATCGCACTACACCGGAGATGAAACAAAAGAAAACAAAAACAAACCAAAAACTCAGCTACAAAAATTGAAATCTAACTAAAACAAATGCCAAGGAATTAAAAATTGGGTTGCCTCCCAATGAGCGCTTCTTTTACGTTACTAGCTTGACGTACCTGCCCTTCAAATCAAGGGGGGTCATGGAGCGGGACTCCTCCACTGCCTGCACTCTTCCAACATGATGAGCCAAACTTTTGCAAATTAGAGGATGAGTAATAGAAATTGTTACCAACAAAAGAGGTATCACTCTTAATCTCTGAATGTCCGTCCGCAGAATTATTCGAGTATTTCTTGCGACGATGTCTCACCCTCTTCAGCTTTGTGATGAATTTATTTACTATGCCCGTGGGAAGTTCTTCCTTGTTCTCTAGAGCAACCGAGAGACTCTCATCAATCTCTACCTCTTGGCCTAGCCATCCCACCAGCGGCTCCGGACAGAAGATTTCCTGCACAAACTCATCAACCAACTCATCAGTAGTGTCAAGAAAATACAGAGTGTCATCAAAGTCAAGGGTCATGGCTTCAGCAAGGCGGTAGGTCAGCTTCTCATCTCCAATCCTTAACGTCATCTCTCCATCGTCCATGTCTATAAGAGCCTTGGAAGTACGCAGAAAGGGTCTTCCAAGTATCAGAGGTACGTCGACATTCTCACCATATCAAGAACTACAAAATCAGCCGGAAAGATGTATTTGTCCACTTTCACTAGGGTGTCCTCAATGATGCCCCTAGGATGACGAACGGAACGGTCAGCTAGTTGTAAGGTCATCCGAGTGGGTCTTGGCTCTCCTAGTCCTAGTTTCTTGAAGAAGGTGTAAGGTATGACATTGATACTGGCTCCTGAGTCTGCCAATGCCTTCTCTTCACCCAAATTCCCAATGTTACATGGGATGATGAAGCTTCCGGGGTCTTTCATTGATAAGTGCTTGATTATATATATTTTATAATATCAGTTTACATGCATTAAGCATCACTTTTATCAGGTTTTTAGCATTAACAGGGCCTTGGAGACATGAAGTACAGGAAGAAGCAAAGATAGGGTGTGATGACACATTTCAAAGCCATAATTAGAAGCTGTGTTCATATGCATGGGGGTGTTGCCAACTTTCGGAGGAGTACAAGTCATTACACACACCGAAAGGGCACAAAGGCAGTAGTACGTCCATGTCCCAGCTTTCGTACAATAGCAGAAGAAGGTTCTCGAAGAATTCAAAGCATAGAAAGCTGATGGTAGCCGCGCACGTCGCTTGAAAGCGGGCACGTTGCTCCCCGGCCGCAAGTGCACGGGTCGTCAAGTAATACCTCTTGTGCGAGCACAAGAGGGTCGTATTCCCTAGGGTCCCGAGATCTACTATTACTTCTTCTTAGATTAGCTGTTTAGTCAAGTCAAAACATGGGTTTTCTTATAATAAAACTAAGTATGAAAATAAAGCAATAAAAATGATCAAGCCACCAACAAACAATAAGCATGTAGAGGGAAAGCAAGTATCAAAGATAAGGCCCCAGACAAGGATTCCCCCGGGAGAAATACAAGCAAGGACGTTGTAAAAACAGGTAATGCATGCATGGAGTATAATATTTTGGGCCGTCTAGGCTCGGAAGTTGACTACCCCGGAACCTCCGTAGTGTAGCCCTAATCCAGTACAAGTTCCTTTATCCAAAGGATACTCACACGATGTTATTGGGATTAAGGAGCCTTGGTTGGAGTTATCTATAAGCAATTTCGCTAAGATAAACTCTAAAACCTACGGGAGGCTACCGGCACCCGGAACCTCCGGTGTACCGGTACAATGAATTCCTCTTCATACTATGTGGATCTAATGCAAGAGCCCACCTCGCACAACCAAGCACAATCGATAAGATGAAATGCAGAGTTCTCATGCAAATCACTACAATTAAGCACACAAAGTATGAAACCAAATAACACACCATGCATTCATTGAATTAAAAGTACAACATACAATACAAGTATTTCTCCCAAGGTCACCGGTTGCCCGGCGGCCTTGGGAGGTTTAGTTCGACATGAATAAGAAGGAAAGTTCAAACAATAAAGAGTACATCAACAAAAACACTAAGAACTCCCTCTTGAGCGTGTCGACTAGGTTTGATTAAAAACTTGCCGAATCCGCATTAGCAAGCTCTAGGATGAATATTTGAGCGTGGGGGTGCTTGGAGGCGCCGGTGGCAAGATATCTCTCGAAAAAAACCCTAGAAACCCTTTTAAACCCGAGCCGTGTGCGGCCTGGTGTGCGGGCCGCACATGAGGCCGCACACCCTTCTGCCAAGGGTTTGCGGGCCACACACAGGCCCGCACAGGGCCTGAAAACGGGCCGGAATAGGCCCGTTTCATGTAGGAGTGTCCGAATGATGTCCGGAGCTCGTTTAACCTCCGTTTCTTCGCTCCTTGGCCTCGATTTTCATGCTACAAATGCTCCTCCTACCGTAGACAACTCATAGATACCCTGAAGTAGAAAAACATGAAAAACACATCAAAGGGCACCGGTTTCATTCAAATAATGCATGAAAGTACAAGTAATTCACCGTTACAAAACCGTGTATTTAGACACTTATCAAACTACCCCCCACTTGAGGGTTTGCTTGTCCCCAAGCAAACAACAATGAAGAACAAGAGGAATTGATAAGTGGCTAAATACACAACCTCCGACTCAAATATAAATATACAATAGCAAGTGTAAGACTCTAGATGCTAAGCTACAACCAAAAACGAAATTTTAAAACATTCATTCGGCAAGATGATGCTGTGTGTGTGTGCAACCTTATTCACCTGGGTTCTTGTAACCTAGATAGGGAGAAAAATAACACCCCGAGGACCACTTCTTGAAGCACATCACACCACTTATAGCGGTAACGAACCTTGAAATGGTAGGGAACCCCCTAATGAATTCACAAGGCACTTCTGTCTCTCGTCCATACACAATTGGCCTTTTTTTTTTTTTGACTAACATGAACTGTAATCTTCATTTTGGAAGGGTAAATATGCCGATCAGACACCAAAAACCCAACTTATTTAGAAGATTACAAGTTCACATGAACATGCTCGTGCTTTTCTAGCTTTTGGCTTAGGAAACACTCTTTTTAGGAGCCCGAAACCTAAGTTAATTTTCTATTCAAGTAGAGGAGCATTGTCATTCTTATTGCTATATAAAACTCTTTTTATTGCCACACTTTATTTCCCTTTTTGCCAATTTAAAGAGAGAGACAGAAGCCCTCAGACAACTCATTAGGAAGAAGCCTAACATGTCAAGGTACGGTATCACTAAAATGGGTTAGCTACTAAGAGGGTCACGAAGGTTATCATTTAACCTAACCTAGGTGTCCAAGGTCCAAGCTAAAAGGTATGTGATGGAATGCCGTGAATGATCAAAATTCAGTAAGTACAAGGTTGTGTGCAATAACTTAGCATTTATCATTGTCCTACTCTAATGTACACTTAAGTATCATCACCATCATACGTTATAATCATGCACAAGTGTCATAAATGTTTACCAAACCAGTCATGCACAAGTAATGCATGCCACTCCCCAGTTAAAGTCATACATTGTCCCCAATGTAGATGGTCAGCGGCGCAAAACAAATGATAAGAAGTATAAAGCATAGATGAGGGGTAGGTGAACTTCCTTGAGTTAGAGTCGTAGCACATGAATGGATAAGATCACGTAATCATCGTGCTCCTAATGATAGTAGAGAGAAGAGAAAGCAATGCCCACGTCTACCCCTGCGAGATAGAACGGGACATTAGATCGAAGCATCCATCATCATCACACAAAAATTATTAAATAAAAAAAAAGAAAAAATAAAAGCAAGAGTTTGGAAGAGTTAAGCTCTTTCCAACTTGAACTACGAAAAGAAATAAGACAAGGAAGCACAATGTGTGAGTATTCAAGCATAATTGTCTCAATCGTCGTCTCTTGGTGAGAACTTATAAAGAAAAGATATATAAACAAAGATTTTCAAGTTTAAAGCATTCTCAACTACTTTAGCTTGGGGTTTAGTAAAGATTTAAGCAATAAAATCCGGAAAGATAAGAGAGAAAGTCACACCCAAAGCTTGGAGGCAAAATTTGACGATGTCATTGAAAACTTGATGAAAAATGATAGGTCGACAAAATTAAAACTCAAAATGATAAGGGCTTCCAAGATCAAGGTTAAGTTGGAAAAATAAAGAATCTTTCCTACATAAAAATTCACAAAAACTGCACTAGAATCAGCCAAAAAAAGAAAGAGAAACAGAATTTCTTATGTGCTGAAAAGGCTGAAATTTTGTGCTGAATGGGGGTTGTGTGCGGGCTGTGTGCGGGCGCACATGGATGTGCGGCCCGCATATAGCCCGCACACCCCTCTGCCTTGCTTGTGCGGGTGGTAGACAGCCCGCACAGCCCCAGAAAACCTTGAAACTCGTCGTTACATGCATAATCCTCATCACAATGCAAAGTATGATCATAGAACTATAGATAACACATCAAGAATCATCGACCTCAACAATAAATACTCATGCCAACACATCAAACGACAAAAATGTGCAATTGAGGTACTCACACAAAACAAAAACAAAAACAAGCACAAAAGCTAAAAAAAAAAAAACTAAAAACACACAACTAGGAAAGTAAGAAAACTAATTTAAAAGCTTGGGTTGCCTCCCAAGAAACGCTTGTTTAACGTCACGAGCTTGACATACCTCTTTCTTACCTCATGGAGGCTTGAAAATGGTGTACTCCTCCCGGCTAGATGTGACATAAGAGCTACCAGAAAATACAAAACATACCTGCCGAGAAGATGTCGAGATGGAGATCATGAAAGAATTACATTTTGGCCTCCATGGGAATAATTTGGGTCGAGAATTGTTCAAGCTCGGCGTGGGTGGGTCCTGAGATGGCTTTAACCTTCTACCCACATTTTCTTCCTCGACTCCTTGTGAATTGCCTTGAGTTACCCACAAGTGTTGTTTGGGTTTCCAAGGGAACAAGTTGGGTTTTAAATTTGTCAAGCTTGGCATAGGTGGATTATTGGGTAGCTTCAACATCCTATCCACATGATTTTTCTCAACCTCGGGTTGATGAACTCTAACTGCCTACAACATTAGCTTGGGTCTCCAAGGGAAAATCTTCGGGTGAGAATTGTCCAAGCCTGGCATAGGTGGGTTCATGGATGGCTTTAGCTTCTCACCCACTTCTTCAAATGTTTTTTCATGAATTGTTTTTGTGCACTTGATGAATGGACCAACATTGAGATAGGTAGCTTTTTCCATTTCCATTGACTCATTTTCTTCTACCTCCTCTGATTTTTCTGCATCCATGCTTTTAGCTTCCCCATTTTCATCTTCAATAGCATCTTTCGGTAGAACTTCAATTGTTTGCTCCTCCATCATTTCAGCCTCTGCGTTTGCCTTTTGAAGTTCTGCCACTTGTTTCTCAATCTTCTGAATAGATGCTCGAATATTCCTAAAATTGTTTACGGAGGCAATCATAATGTTTTTCCTTTGACAGTGTTGCTCACGTGGAATAACTGTAGGATGATGGTGCCACCGTTCTTGATATGGGGGATATTCTACCATTGTTTGTTGAGGGTAGTCCCATTGTTGTTCTTGAGAATATCTAGGAGAATTTTGGTGCCCCCTGCACAATGGATTGCAAATATTATTATTCCTATCTCCTTCATTTGCTTGCATGGCAATAAATTTGTCCAACTTTTCTTCAAGTGCATAAATTTTTGCGGCCACCATAGCTTCGTGAAAATCCATGGCCTCTGTGTACTGGTACGCCCCTTGCGTAACCGCAAGTGCACGGGTCGCACAAGTAGTATAATGTACCCTTTGGGTCGGGTAGTCGAATCCACAGGGACTCGTATAGCTTCTAATACTAACGTCCTATTCAATATCTAACCAAATCGAGAATGAAGGAGTTGACTTTGGACTGGCTCCGAGGAAGTTGAGGGAATGGAAAGTTCACCAAGGGAAGATTTACGATTGACTCGATGGAAGAGATGGGGCCCCGGGGTTGGGTTTCTGACGTTCACTAACTCAGTCTTTCTCAGTAATTATCAGGGATGTCTTCAGTTCTAAACCTAGTTATGCTATAAGCATGTGGTTTCTAGTGCTGCCGAGCCCTAAGTTGAACTCCCTCTGCTTGCAACGATCAATAAAGATTCACAAACCTAGATAGGAGAACCAAACTACCAAGCATCAAGCACTAAACAACATACAAGATAGCCAATAACCTTGATTTATTGAAATGAACAAGACAATCATAAAAACTGCAAGTAAAGACTACGAGTTCGACCTACAACGTCATACAACCACCCGGGGCTCCTTAAGAGTTTAGCCCCTCATGATAACAACCAACAAACACAATGCCAAAGAAATTACAAAACAAGGAATTGAAAACTCCCTAATTTCTTGCATCCTTGAGGTTGTCGAAGGATCTACGATGTCGTGCAATCTCCCTCCGATCGGCCTACCATACGCTTGGCATTCCCTTGATGAAGCTGAGGATGAATCCCAAGGCTCTCCTTTTCTTTCTCCCAAAGTTCGCCCACCAAAAGTCCCCCAAAAACCTAAGTTTTTAGGGTTTTAAAGTTTTCCCGATGTGAGCACGGGCGTGCTGAAGCCGTGCAGATTACGGCCAAATAATTCTTCAGAAAACTCACAAACCTGTAATATGCACGGGGAACAGCACGGGCGTGCTTAGACCGTGCTGAGGCTTTGCACGACCGTGCTCAGCGAACTCTGGCTGTGTTGATCTATGGCTGCATTCTCCTGTAATTTTCACGGGAAGCAGCACGGGCGTGCTTCGACCGTGCTGAGGTTTTCACACCCGTGCTCAGCGGACTCAGGCTGTGCTGAATCGCAGTTGAATTCTTCTGCATTTTGCACGGGGAACAGCACGGGCGTGCTCAAACCGTGCTGAGCTTGATGAGGTTTCTTCTAAGTCCTTTAGCTTCTAAAATTGTTCCAAAAGCGCTTCTTTTTACTTCAGGACTTCTATATCTGCATGACGAACAACGAATACCTCAAATAGCACCGTACTTGGAGAATTATAGCCAAAACATTCAATAATGATGAAGGTATAGCATGCAATATATATATATGAAATGCGCTCATCAAATACCCCCAAACTTGAATTGTTGCTGTCCTCAAGCAACCTTATTCCCCTAATAAAGTGATGAGTGCATGACCTCTGATCTCAACAAGTTAAAAGAGTTACTGAAGCTTTAAGGAGTTTCTAAGAACTAGTGACTTAGTCAATTGAATGCTTGTGAAAGATTTTACTCATACTCCGTACTACCATGTGTGTGTGTCGCCTCCTGAAGTATGTCAAAACTGTTCTTGAGGGGGCTAGTACAAGCTCTTTCTTCTCAAATTTTCACTATTGACTCCTAAATTGGGTAGTAGCTTCATACACCCTAGAGGCAGCCATTTCACTTGGTAGGTCATCAAAAATGACATTTGTGATGCCTAAAATCCGACTACTCAAGTGCGGCTTTCGCTTTTTCTAAAGTGATAACTTTTTCTACCATCTTTCACACAAAAATTGACAGGGCATCCCAAAAATGGAATCCGACTTGTCACGCAATTCTAGCTTTTATTTATTTTGAGTTTGGAGTCAACTTCTAATTTTTCAGCCTTATAACTAGCCTTTCCTCTAACAGAGTAACAACACAACAGAAGACTAAGTGTTATCATTTGGGTTTCCAAAGTAAGAGCAAAATGAAACTTTAAGTTCAACAAAAGTGCACTATGATATCCAAAAACTCCTAGCTTAGCAATTCTCAGCCAAAATAATTTTCATAGATCGTCCTAAGTCATGCACAACATCTAGGAGACAAATGCACAACTCTCCCCCACACTTGAAAGAAACATTGCCCTCAATGTTTAAAGATGTAAGCATGCAAGGAAAGAAAATAAGTGCAAGTAAAAGTGAGGGTTGGGAATTTTCACCAAGTTAAAGGAGAGGTGCCGACGAAAAATTCGATGGCACACAAGGGCGGGTGTTGATCGCCGATTAAGGATGAGTCGTTTGAGACAACCAGCAAGAAAAACAATCAATGAAGCCTGAGATACACATGTAAGCATTAGAGAACGAACATAAACAAAAGATAAAAAGCACACTAAAAAGAGATCAGTTTAGTAGGGGACTCCCCTTGCTAACTGACTTAAGAACACAAACGACAACAGAAGCAAAAACAAAGAATAGAAAATAAAGTAAAACACAACAAAATAAAACATCTTAACCGGGCTCTCTCAGAATCGGAGTCAGACTCCGATGGCAGGTCGGTGGTGTCGACGTCGACACTCCGAGACGTAGAAGGTCCAGCGGCACGACGAGGAGGACACTGATCCATGATTTTCTGAAAACTCCGCAACATCCATTGGCAAAATTCACTATCGGATGAAACATTAAAGGAATCAGAATCCGAATTGGCCGGCCTAGGAGTTTCGGTGGGTGGTGTCGGCTGAGCTGATGCAGATGATGATGGAAGCAAACCCATACACCGTAAGGTACGCAAATTGATAGGGTGGGCCCGACCGCTAACGGTGAACGAGCAGTGAACTAGCAACAATTGCATGCGACGTGCCAAGTGTGTGATGTAAGGTCCAACAAAAATGGCTTTCGTGCGGCGATCTTTAGACTGATGCTGCAATGCCTTAGCAAGTACATAACCCACATGAAATGGAATGCCATTCCACATACTAACCAAGTATGTGAATTCAGTGTTGGTGATGACACCCGTGCTCTCGCCTCGGCCCGTGATGGTCCCACTCAACAGAATGTGAATGACGCGCAATGCAGAAGATTTGAGCGCTGAGGCTCTAGATCGAGCCGGTTGAAATAACCGATGGTCAGAGCTCACCCGCCTCCAACATTCCTGTTGAGTTTTACCTGGAGGGAGATAGAATGTCAAAGATTGATATTCGGAAGATAAAGTGAACGGTTCATCATACAACCCCATCCGAATGGCAAACTCTGTAAAACTCATGGTAAAAGCCCTCCCCAGCAATTGAAATCGCAAGGCAGTGGGATCCTCCTAATTGATTTGACCACGTTTCAACTCAAATGTAGCGAGAAACTCGGCCGTTAATTCCCGATATGCAGGTTCTGTAATTGAGAAAATCTTGTACCAAGATCCGACGTGGAGCAACTGGTTAATTTCGTCGGCTAGATGTGCTTCCTGAAGGGCCTGCCATTCAAGAATGCGAAAATCCCCGAATGGTTGTTGAAGAAGCCTCTGAAATCGTTGCCTTTGATCAACTGAGGAGAAAGAGGGAAAGCTAGGGTTAGAGGTGGAGCGAGAATGGCGAGATGGCCGTCGTGGTGCTACACGTTTTGTAGGCATGACGGAAGAAAGTGGAGGACGGCAGGAGAAAGAGCCACCAAGGACAGTGGAGAGCGACTAGCAAAATTTAGGGTTGCTTGGCTTAAAAGAAACCTGCAAAAAGGAGGGAGCACGGCCGTGCTTCGAAAGGAGCACGCCCGTGCTGATGTTCTGCAAAAAGAAAAGAAGAAAAACTGAAAAATGCCCGGGGAGCAACACGGCCGTGCTCTCCCCCGTGCTGGCAAAAAGAAAAAGAACAGAAAAGAAAGAAAAGAATGTGGGTTGCCTCCCACGAGCGCTTGTTTATCGTCTCGAGCTTGACTGGTATGGAATTCAAGTAGGTGAAACAAGCAGGATGCTCTGCACACCCTCGATATCTGATAAAACAGTGGGACTAATGTACTGCTTTAACCGATGCCCGTTCACCTTGAAAGTGCCATGGTCAGGATGAGATATTTCAATTGCCCCATACGGGTAGACGCTCGTAACCTGATATGGGCCCGACCAACGCGATTTCAATTTTCCAGGGAACAATTTCAGTCAGGAGTTAAATAACAACACTTGATCTCCAACCTCAAACTGTTTGTCAATCCGTAACCGCTTGTCATGTAAAGTTCGAACCCTTTCTTTGTAGTGCACAGAATTTTCATACGCGGCTTGTCTGAGTTCGTCTAACTCATTTAATTGAAATTTCCTCTAATCTCCCACCTTTTTCAAATCGAAATTCAGTTTTTTAATGGCCCAGTAAGCTCGATGTTCCAGTTCGACAGGCAAATGGCAAGCGATGAGATCCGCAAGCGCACGGGTCGTCAAGTAATACCTCTCACGCACGCGTGAGAGGGTCGTATTCCCTGGGGTCCCAAGAGCTGCTATTACTTCCCCCTAGACGGCACTGTCTAGTCTACCAAAAAAAGAGAATTAAACAAGATAAGAAAACTAACAAAGATAACTATAAACACATGGACTCAGGCACACCACATGAGCATATTTAAGGAAGCAAATAATAATGAAAGCGCGAGGTCCCGGGCTAGGATCCCCTCAGGACTACTAAAGCTAGATAGATGCTAAAATTACACAGGCAATGGTGGATGGGCCAAGAGATATCCAACAGTAGATCACCCCGATGGTCACGGCGATGACCCTTAATCCGGTACGAGTATTGGCTCGGAATTTCTTCCTACCAAATCCTCCTACGATTGCACTACGCTTAGGAAAACCTCTAATTAGGGTCGATCCTCAACCTAGGTCCAGCCCTAATGGTTGGAGGGGCATGAAATACCCGATGGTCACGGCGTATTCATACATGAATCCCTTCCATGGTATGTGAGTCTAGCACAAGGGCGATGGTCACGCACCAAGTACAATCTAGAAGTTGAATCGCAGAGTTCTCATGCCAAACAACACATCAAAGAACACAAAGCATGAACCACAAATCAAACCAAACACCGTAAATGTAAATCTAACATCCATACAAAGCAAGTTCATCCCAAGGTTCACCGGATGCCCGGTGACCTTGGGAGTCTAGTTCCTCATCAACAAAGGAGAAAGCAAGAAATACAATAAATACAAGACAAAGCTCATAACAAACTCCCTTAAGATGAAGACTAGAAGGTGGTGATGAGAACTTGTCAGATCCGCGCCGGCAAGCTCCTAGATCTTCTACTTGATAGCACAACCTCTTCTCCCCTTGATTTCCTCCTCAGATCTGCCTTCTCCCCTTGCCTTGAAGCCCTAGGTGAAGATGGTGGAGAATGGTGGCCAAAAGTCCCCTCAAAAATGCCCTAAAAGCTCTTTTAATACATGATATCGCGATGCCTTGCGGGTGGCCTTGCGGGCGCAAGGTTGCCCGCAAGGCATCCAGAGAGCTTCTCAGAATTTTTTTCCTTTCGGTGCTACAGTACCCTGCTACAGTAATCACGCTACAGTAGTGCTGCAGTGATGAAGCCCAATAACGCCGTATTTGGTGTAGATTTCTTCATAAATACGTTCTTGAGCTTATTTTGCTTATTCCGGGCCTGTAACACAAGTAAAGCAACTTTAACCAAGAAAATAGATAACAACATAACAAAAAGAGAAAATAAAATATACGCAAGTACATATAAAATAAGTATATTTAGACGTTTATCAGCAAGCTTTACCATAGACTAACCGATATGGTGTGTGCCCCGTAGGAGTTTTATACGCGGTCCTGTATGCCCACAAAGCTTCTTCTAATTTGTCGGCCCACTCCTTCCTACTGAACTGAACTGGTTTTTCCAAGATTCGTTTGATCTCCCGGTTGGTGACTTCCACTTGTCCACTCGTTTGAGGGTGATAGGTTGTAAAGATCCGATGGGTAACGCCGAATCGCAATAAAATTTTTTCGAATTGAGCATTACAGAAATGAGACCCTCTATCACTGATAATAGCTCTTGGGCAACCAAAACGGGCAAACAGCTTTCTTAAAAATTTCACAACAACCCTAGCATCATTAGTAGGAAGTGCTTGAGCCTCTACCCATTTAGACACGTAGTCCACTGCAACCAATATATATCGGCACCCATTCGAGGAGGGAAATGGGCCCATAAAATCAATGCCCCACACATCGAAAACTTCACACTATTGAATTGGGGTCTGCTTCATCTCGTCCCGTTTAGATAGATTTCCACTCCGCTGACAAGCATCACAAGATTCGATCATAGTCTTGGCGTCCCAGAAAAGTGAAGGCCAAAAGAAACCGGCTGATAACACCTTCTCCACTGTCCTGTTTTGTACAAAATGTCCTCCAAGCACCCCCGCGTGGCACTGCGATAAAATATTCCATCCCTCTTCTTTTGAAACACACCTTCTTACCATTTCATCCGCGCAGAGCTTATACAAATACGGATCATCCCAAACATAATGCTTGACATCTGAAAAAAAAATTTTCCGTTGTTGATAAGAGAAGGTTTCTGGAATCAGTCCCCCTGGCAGATAATTTGCAATATCTGCGAACCATGGAACTGAAACATTCAAAGGGTCTTTCGTTTCTATGAGATATATGATGAGCGCATTTCATATATATGTATTGCATGCTTTACCCTCATCATTATTGAATATTTTGGCTGTAATTCTCCAAGTACAGTGCTATTTGAGGTATTCTTGGTTTTCCATGAAGATATCGAAGTCCTGAAGCAAGAAGAAGCGCTTTTGGAACAATTTTAGAAGCTAAAGGACTTAGAAGAAACCTCATCAAGCTCAGCACGGTTTGAGCACGCCCGTGCTGTTCCCCGTGCAAAATGCAGAAGAATTCAACTGCGATTCAGCACAGCCTGAGTCCGCTGAGCACGGGTGTGAAAACCTCAGCACGGTCGAAGCATGCCCGTGCTGCTTCCCGTGAAAATTACAGGAGAATGTGGCCATAAATCAGCACAGCCAGAGTTCGCTGAGCACGGTCGTGCAAAGCCTCAGCACGGTCGAAGCACGCCCGTGCTGTTCCCCGTGCAGATTACAGGTTTGTGAGTTTTCTGAAGAGTTATTTGGCCGTAATCTGCACGGCTTGAAGCACGGTTTCATCACGCCCGTGCTCACATCGGGAAAACTTTAAAACCCTAAAAACTTAGGTTTTTGGGGGACTTTTGGTGGGCGATCTTTGGGAGAAAGAAAGGGAGAGCTTTGGGGATTCATCCTCAGCTTCATCAAGGGAATGCCAAGCGTATGGTAGGCCGATCGGAAGGGGATTACACGACATCATAGCTCCTTCGACAACCTCAAGGATGCAAGAAATTAGGGGGTTTTCAATTCCTTGTTTTGTAATTTCTTTGGCATCGTGTTTGTTGGTTGTTATTATGAGGGGCTAAACTCTTAAGGGAGCCCCGGGGGTGGTTGTATGACGTTGTAGCTCGAACTCGTAGTCTTTACTTGCAGTTCTTATGATTGTCTTGTTCATTTCAATAAATCAAGGTTATTGGTTATCTTGTATGTTGTTTAGTGCTTGATGCTTGGTAGTTTGGTTCTCCTATTTAGGTTTGTGAATCTTTATTCATCGTTGCAAGCAGAGGGAGTTCAACTTAGGGCTCGGCAGCGCTAGAAACCACATGCTTATAGCATAACTAGGTTTAGAACTGAAGACATCCCTGATAATTACAGAGAAAGACTGAGTTAGTGAACGTCAGAAACCCAACCCCGGGGCCCCATCTCCTCCATCGAGTCAATCCTAAATCTTCCCTTGGTGAACTTTCCATTCCCTCAACTTCCTCAAAGTCAGTCCAAAGTCAACTCTTTCATTCTTGATTTGGTTAGATATTGAGTAGGACGTTAGTATTAGAAGCTACACCAGTCCCTGTGGATTCGACTACCCGATCCAAAGGGTACATTATACTACTTGTGCGACCCGTGCACTTGCGGTTACGCAAGGGGCGTACCAAGTTTTTGGCGCCGTTGCCGGGGACTGGCAACTTCTAAGAATACGGACAGTCTTAGTACTCTAGCCGTTTATTTTACTTTTAATTCGTTTTCTTCTGTTCTTATTTTATTTTTCTTGTTTTCTTTGTTTTTGTTCTTTGGTTTTTCTTTGTTTTTCTTAAGCTGTTTATTTTTCTTTTCTCTTTTCGCTTTGAGCTTGAAAATTCATATCTCATCTGTTTCTTTTGGTGCTTGTGCAGGAGCAGTGTATCTCAGTCGTTTTATCTTTCTAGAGAGGGAGTACCATCCATAAGATGGAAGATCTGTTGGATGCATTAAGGAGACAGGGCAACCCCTATTTTGAAACAGAAATAGGAAATCATGATGCTAGCAGATAGCTAATAGAACTACTTTCACGACCATCGAACGCAAATTACCAGAATGTCTCTCTGGAAGAAGCTGTGCAGACCTTCAGCAAGAAATCTCAGCAATGGTCAAGAAATCAAATTGTCGCGAAAGAAGCACTGCCTAATAACCAAACGGAGTTAAACTATACAGAGGAGGTCATGTCAGTAAGCTGGTGCAGTGACTTAATGGAAAAACATACTGGGCGGAAATTGTTGGGAGAAGAATGTACAGATAAAAAGCTTAATCAGGACATTGTTGATCGCCGGAATTGTGAAGATCAATTATTGCACATAGTGGGTTCCGAATCTGTTAAGGAGCAAAGCTTTCCGACGGCAGACATAAAAGGTGCAAAGATCGAGCTAAAGAAACTACCTGACCATTTAGAATATGCTTTCTTAGGGGGAGATGAACAGTACCCAGTAATAATTTCTGCGACCCTTGATGATGAACAAAAGGGGGAATTATTACAAGTACTGACTACACACAAGAAAGCTATAGCCTGGTCAATATCAGATATCAAAGGCATCAGTCCAGCTTTCTGCACGCATAAAATCCTTATGGAAGATGAAATTAAGCCGAGGGTGCAACCACAACGGCGATTGAATCCTAATATGCAGGAGGTGGTCAAGACAGAGGTCAAGAAACTTTTAGATGCTGGGGTTATTTACCCTATTTCAGACAGAACGTGGGTGAGTCCAGTGCAAGTAGTGCCGAAAAAGGGAGGTATGACGGTAATCCAGAATGATAAGAAGGAAGTGATTTCTGCTCGCACAGTCACTGGATGGCGGGTATGTATCGACTACCGGAAATTGAATGATGCTACTAGAAAAGACCATTTCCCGCTCCCATTTATTGATCAAATGTTGGAGAGACTTGCAGGACACATGTATTACTGCTTTCTAGACGGGATGTCAGGATACTTACAGATCCCAATTGCACCTGAAGATCAAGAGAAGACTACTTTCACCTGTCCTTATGGCACCTTTGCATACCGCCGTATGCCTTTTGGTTTATGCAACGCTTCTGCCACATTCCAGCGCTGTATGATGTCCATTTTTGACGAGTTCATCGAGGATTTTATGGAGGTAATCATGGATGATTTCTCAGTCTTTGGCAATTCATTTGATAATTGTTTGTCCAATTTGAAGAAGGTTTTAGCCCGATGTGAAGCAACAAATCTGGTACTCAGTTGGGAAAAATGTCATTTTATGGTTCAGGAAGGAATAGTGTTGGGTCACAAGATTTCACAATCCGGAATAGAAGTAGATACGGCGAAGATCTCCACAATTGAGGGACTAGCGATTCCGACCACTACGAAGGATATCAGAAGTTTTTTGGGACATGTAGGGTTCTACAGACGTTTTATTCGAGATTTTTCAAAAATTTCAGCACCCATGACAAAACTCTTAGAGAAAGATGCTCCTTTCAATTTTGACGCAACATGTCAAGCTGCTTTTGAATTGCTGAGGCAGAAGTTAGTAGAAGCCCCAATTTTAAAAGCACCGCTTTGGGATCGGCCTTTCGAACTAATGTGTGATGCTTGTGATCGAGCTGTGGGAGTGGTACTAGGGCAGCGGCACGATAAACAATTTCATCCAATCTCTTACGCAAGCAAAATGTTGACCGCAACCCAAGAAAATTATACGACAACAGAGAAGGAGCTGCTAGCTATTGTTTACGCTTTCGTTAAGTTTCGGCAGTACTTGGTTCTATCTAAAGTGATAGTTTTTACCGATCATGCGGCATTGAGGTATTTGATGACTAAAGCGGATGCTAAACCAAGGTTGATACGGTGGATCCTACTGTTGCAAGAATTTGACGTGGAGATACGAGATAAGAGAGGCATTGAGAACGTAGTGGCAGATCATTTATCCCGTTTAGAGCACTCCGATAATACTTGGCAGAATTCTGAAGTCGTAAATGATTCCTTCCCAGAAGAGCATCTATATCTCACAGAAACGAAAGACCCTTTGAATGTTTCAGTTCCATGGTTCGCAGATATTGCAAATTATCTGCCAGGGGGACTGATTCCAGAAACCTTCTCCTATCAACAACGAAAAAAAAAATTTTCAGATGTCAAGCATTATGTTTGGGATGATCCGTACTTGTATAAGCTCTGCGCGGATGAAATGGTAAGAAGATGTGTTACACGAGAAGAGGGATGGAATATTTTATCGCAGTGCCACGCGGGGGTGCTTGGAGGACATTTTGGACAAAACAGGACAGTGGAGAAGGTGTTATCAGCCGGTTTCTTTTGGCCTTCGCTTTTCCGGGACGGCAAGACTATGATCGAATCTTGTGATGCTTGTCAGAGGAGTGGGAATCTATCTAAACGGGACGAGATGAAACAGACCCCAATTCAACAGTGTGAAGTTTTCGACGTGTGGGGCATTGATTTTATGGGCCCATTTCCCTCCTCGAATGGGTGCCGCTATATATTGGTTGCAGTGGACTACGTGTCTAAATGGGTAGAGGCTCAAGCACTTCCTACTAATGATGCTAGGGTTGTTGTGAAATTTTTACAAAGCTGTTTGCCCGTTTTGGTTGTCCAAGAGCTATTATCAGGGATAGAGGGTCTCATTTCTGTAATGCTCAATTCGAAAAAATTTTATTGCGACTCGGCGTTACCCATCGGATCGCTACAGCCTATCACCCTCAAACGAGTGGACAAGTGGAAGTCACCAACCGGGAGATCAAACGAATCTTAGAAAAAACAGTTCAGTTCAGCAGGAAGGAGTGGGCAGACAAATTAGAAGAAGCTTTGTGGGCCTACAGGACAGCGTATAAAACTCCTGCGGGGCACACACCATATCGGTTAGTCTATGGTAAGGCTTGCCATTTGCCTGTCGAACTGGAACATCGAGCTTACTGGGCCATTAAAAAACTGAATTTCGATTTGAAAAAGGTGGGAGATAAGAGGAAATTTCAATTAAATGAGTTAGACGAACTCAGACAAGCCGCGTATGAAAATTCTGTGCACTGCAAAGAAAGGGTTCGAAATTTACATGACAAGCGGTTACGGATTGACAAACAGTTTGAGGTTGGAGATCAAGTGTTGTTATTTAACTCCCGACTGAAATTGTTCCCTGGAAAATTAAAATCGCGTTGGTCGGGCCCATATCAGGTTACGAGCGTCTACCCATATGGGGCCGTTGAAATATCTCATCCTGACCATGGCACTTTCAAGGTGAACGGGTATCAGTTAAAGCACTACATTAGTGCCACAGTTTTATCAGATATCGAGGGTGTGCAGAGCATCCTGCTAATTTCACCTACTTGAATTACATACCAGTCAAGCTCGAGACGATAAACAAGCGCTCGTGGGAGGCAACCCACATTCTTTCCTTTCTTTTCTGTTTTTCTTTTTGCCAGCACGGGGGAGAGCACGCCCGTGTTGCTCCCCGTGCATTTTTCAGGTTTTCTTCTATTCTTTTTGCAGAACATCAGCACGGGCGCGCTCCTTTCGAAGCACGTCCGTGCTCCCTCCTTTTTGCAGGTTTCTTTTAAGCCGAGCAACCCTAAAGTTTGCTAGCCGCTCTCCACTGTCCTTGGTGGCTCTTTCTCCGGCCGCCCTCCACTTTCTTCCATCATGCCTACAAAACGTGTAGCACCACGACGGCCATCTCGCCATTCTCGCTCCACCTCTAACCCTAGCTTTCCCCCTTTCTCCTCAGCTGATCAAAGGCAACGATTTCAGAGGCTTCTTCAACAACCTTTCGGGGATTTTCGCATTCTTGAATGGCAGGCCCTTCAGGAAGCACATCTAGCCGACGAAATTAACCGGTTGCTCCACGTCGGATCTTGGTACAAGATTTTCTCCATTACAGAACCTGCATATCGGGAATTAACGGCCGAGTTTCTCGCTACATTTGAGCTGAAACGTGGTCAAATTAATTGGGAGGATCCCACCGCATTGCGATTTCAATTGCTGGGGAGGGCTTTTACCATGAGTTTTACAGAGTTTGCCATTCGGATGGGGTTGTATGACGAACCGTTCACTTTATCTTCCGAATATCAATCTTTGACATTCTATCTCCCTCCAGGTGAAACTCAACAGGAATGTTGGAGGCGGGTGAGCTCTGACCATCGGTTATTTCAACCGGCTCGATCTAGAGCCTCAGCGCTCAAATCTTCTGCACTGCGCGTCATTCACATTCTGTTGAGTGGGACCATCACGGGCCGAGGCGAGAGCATGGGTGTCATCACCAACACTGAATTCACATACTTGGTTAGTATGTGGAATGGCATTCCATTTCATGTGGGTTATGTACTTGCTAAGGCATTGCAGCATCAGTCTAAGGATCTCCGCAAGAAAGCCATTTTTGTTGGACCTTACATCACACACTTGGCACGTCGCATGCAATTGTTGCCAGTTCACTGCTCGTTCACCGTTAGCGGTCGGGTCCATCCTATCAATTTGCGTACCTTACGGAGTATGGGTTGTCTTCCATCATCATCTGCATCAGCTCAGCCGACACCACCCACCGAAACACCTAGGCCGGCCAATTCGGATTCTGATTCCTCTAATGTTTCATCCGATAGTGAATTCTGCCAGTGGATGTTGCGGAGTTTTCAGAAAATCATGTATCAGTGTCCACCTCGTCGTGCCGCTGGACCTTCTACGTCCCGGAGCGTCGGCGTCGACACCACCGACTTGCCATCGGAGTCTGACTCCGATTCTGAGAGCGCCCGGTTTTGATGTTTTATTTTGTTGTGTTTTACTTTATTTTCTGTTCTTTGTTTTTACTTCTGTTTTCGTTTGTGTGCTTTTTATCTTTTTGTTTTTGTTCCTTCTCTAATGCTTGCATGTGTATCTCAGCCTTCATTGATTATTTTCTTGATGGTTGTCTCAAACGACTCATCCCTAATCGGCGATCAACACCCGCCGTTGTGTGCCATCGAATTTTTCGTCGGCACCTCTCCTTTAACTTGGTGAAAATTCCCAACCCTCACTTTTACTTGCACTTATTCTCTTTGCTTGCATGCTGATATCTTTAAACATTGAGGACAATGTTTCATTCAAGTGTGGGGGAGAGTTATGCATTTGTCTCCTAGATGTTGTGCATGACTTAGGACGATCTATGAAAATTATTTTGGTTGAGAATTGCTAAGCTAGGAGTTTTTGGGTATCCTAGTGCACTTTTGTTGAACTTAAAGTTTTATTTTGCTCTTACTTTGGAAACCCAAATGATAACACTTAGTCTTCTGTTGTGTTGTTACTCTGTTAGAGGAAGGGCTAGTTATAAGGCTGAAAAATTAGAAGTTGACTCCAAACTCAAAATAAATAAAAGCTAGAATTTTGTGACAAGTCGGATTCCATTTTGGGATGCCCTGTCAAATTTTGTGTGAAAGATGGTAGAAAGAGCTATCACTTTAGAAAAAGCGAAAGCCGCACTTGAGTAGTCGGATTTTAGGCATCACAAATGTCATTTTTGATGACCTACCAAGTGAAATGGCTGCCTCTAGGGTGTATGAAGCTACTACCCAATTTAGGAGTCAATAGTGAAAATTTGAGAAGAAAGAGCTTGTACTAGCCCCCTCAAGAACAGTTTTGACATACTTCAGGAGGCGACACACACACACGGTAGTACGGAGTTTGAGTAAAATCTTTCGCAAGCCTTCAATTGACTAAGTCACTAGTTCTCAGAAACTCCTTAAAGCTTCAGTAACTCTTTTATCGTGTTGAGATCAGAGGTCATGCACTCATCACTTTATTAGGGGAATAAGGTTGCTTGAGGACAAGCAACAATTCAAGTTTGGGGGTATTTGATGAGCGCATTTCATATATATGTATTGCATGCTTTACCCACATCATTATTGAATATTTTGGCTGTAATTCTCCAAGTACAGTGCTATTTGAGGTATTCTTGGTTTTCCATGAAGATATCGAAGTCCTGAAGCAAGAAGAAGCGCTTTTGGAACAATTTTAGAAGCTAAAGGACTTAGAAGAAACCTCATCAAGCTCAGCACGGTTTGAGCACGCCCGTGCTGTTCCCCGTGCAAAATGCAGAAGAATTCAACTGCGATTCAGCACAGCCTGAGTCCGCTGAGCACGGGTGTGAAAACCTCAGCACGGTCGAAGCACGCCCGTGCTGCTTCCCGTGAAAATTACAGGAGAATGTGGTCATAAATCAGCACAGCCAGAGTTCGCTGATCACGGTCGTGCAAAGCCTCAGCACGGTCGAAGCACGCCCGTGCTGTTCCCCGTGCAGATTACAGGTTTGTGAGTTTTCTAAAGAGTTATTTGGCCGTAATCTGCACGGCTTGAAGCACGGTTTCATCACGCCCGTGCTCACATCGGGAAAACTTTAAAACCCTAAAAACTTAGGTTTTTGGGGGACTTTTAGTGGGCGATCTTTGGGAGAAAGAAAGGGAGAGCTTTGGGGATTCATCCTCAGCTTCATCAAGGGAATGCCAAGCGTATGGTAGGCCGATCGGAAGGGGATTACACGACATCATAGCTCCTTCGACAACCTCAAGGATGCAAGAAATTAGGGGGTTTTCAATTCCTTGTTTTGTAATTTCTTTGGCATCGTGTTTGTTGGTTGTTATTATGAGGGGCTAAACTCTTAAGGGAGCCCCGGGGGTAGTTGTATGACGTTGTAGCTCGAACTCGTAGTCTTTACTTGCAGTTCTTATGATTGTCTTGTTCATTTCAAT
The DNA here is from genome assembly GCA_902712375.1 of Dioscorea dumetorum. Taxonomy (NCBI): domain Eukaryota; kingdom Viridiplantae; phylum Streptophyta; class Magnoliopsida; order Dioscoreales; family Dioscoreaceae; genus Dioscorea; species Dioscorea dumetorum. Next base: position 7,842,877 of record CACTHL010000128.1, on the reverse strand, counting down.
AAATCAAGGTTATTGGTTATCTTGTATGTTGTTTAGTGCTTGATGCTTGGTAGTTTGGTTCTCCTATCTAGGTTTGTGAATCTTTATTCATCGTTGCAAGCAGAGGGAGTTCAACTTAGGGCTCGGCAGCGCTAGAAACCACATGCTTATAGCATAACTAGGTTTAGAACTGAAGACATCCCTGATAATTACTGAGAAAGACTGAGTTAGTGAACGTCAGAAACCCAACCCCGGCGCCCCATCTCCTCCATCGAGTCAATCCTAAATCTTCCCTTGGTGAACTTTCCATTCCCTCAACTTCCTCAAAGTCAATCCAAAGGCAACTCCTTCATTCTTGATTTGGTTAGATATTGAGTAGGACGTTAGTATTAGAAGCTACACCAGTCCCTGTGGATTCGACTACCCGACCCAAAGGGTACATTATACTACTTGTGCGACCCGTGCACTTGCGGTTACGCAAGGGGCGTAACAATATAGATGCTCTTCTGGGAAGGAATCATTTACGACTTCAGAATTCTGCCAAGTATTATTGGAGTGCTCTAAACGGGATAAATGATCTGCCACTACGTTCTCAATGCCTCTCTTATCTCGTATCTCCACGTCAAATTCTTGCAACAGTAGGATCCACCGTATCAACCTTGGTTTAGCATCGGCTTTAGTCATCAAATACCTCAATGCTGCATGATCGGTAAAAACTATCACTTTAGAGAGAACCAAGTACTGCCGAAACTTATCGAAAGCGTAAACAATAGCTAGCAGCTCCTTCTCTGTTGTCGTATAATTTTCTTGGGTTGCGGTCAACATTTTGCTTGCGTAAGAGATTGGATGAAATTGTTTATCGTGCCGCTGCCCTAGTACCACTCCCACAGCTCGATCACTAGCATCACACATTAGTTCGAAAGGCCGATCCCAAAGCGGTGCTTTTAAAATTGGGGCTTCTACTAACTTCTGCCTCAGCAATTCAAAAGCAGTTTGACATGTTGCGTCAAAATTGAAAGGAGCATCTTTCTCTAAGAGTTTTGTCATGGGTGCTGAAGTTTTTGAAAAATCTCGAATAAAAAGTCTGTAGAACCCTACATGTCCCAAAAAACTTCTGATACCCTCAATTGTGGAGATCTTCGCCTTATCTACTTCTATTCCGGATTGTGAAATCTTGTGACCCAACACTATTCCTTCATGAACCATAAAATGACATTTTTCCCAACTGAGTACCAGATTTGTTGCTTCACATCGGGCTAAAACCTTCTTCAAATTGGACAAACAATTATCAAATGAATTGCCAAAGACTGAGAAATCATCCATGAATACCTCCATAAAATCCTCGATGAACTCGTCAAAAATGGACATCATACAGCGCTGGAATGTGGCAGGAGCGTTGCATAACCCAAAAGGCATACGACGGTATGCAAAGGTGCCATAAGGACAGGTGAAAGTAGTCTTCTCTTGATCTTCAGGTGCAATTGGGATCTGTAAGTATCCTGACATCCCGTCTAGAAAGCAGTAATACATGTGTCCTGCAAGTCTCTCCAACATTTGATCAATAAATGGGAGGGGGAAGTGGTCTTTTCTAGTAGCATCATTCAATTTCCGGTAGTCGATACATACACGCCATCCAGTGACTGTGCGAGCAGAAATCACTTCCTTCTTATCATTCTGGATTACCGTCATACCTCCCTTTTTCGGCACTACTTGCACTGGACTCACCCACGTTCTGTCTGAAATAGGGTAAATAACCCCAGCATCTAAAAGTTTCTTGACCTCTGTCTTGACCACCTCCTGCATATTAGGATTCAATCGCCGTTGTGGTTGCACCCTCGGCTTAATTTCATCTTCCATAAGGATTTTATGCGTGCAGAAAGCTGGACTGATGCCTTTGATATCTGATATTGACCAGGCTATAGCTTTCTTGTGTGTAGTCAGTACTTGTAATAATTCCCCCTTTTGTTCATCATCAAGGGTCGCAGAAATTATTACTGGGTACTGTTCATCTCCCCCTAAGAAAGCATATTCTAAATGGTCAGGTAGTTTCTTTAGTTCGATCTTTGCACCTTTTATGTCTGCCGTCGGAAAGCTTTGCTCCTTAACAGATTCGGAACCCACTATGTGCAATAATTGATCCACACTGTCCTGATTAAGCTTTTTATCTGTACATTCTTCTCCCAACAATTTCCGCCCAGTATGTTTTTCCATTAAGTCACTGCACAAGCTTACTGACATGACCTCCTCTGTATAGTTTAACTCCGTTTGGTTATTTGGCAGTGCTTCTTTCGCGACAATTTGATTTATTGACCATTGCTGAGATTTCTTGCTGAAGGTCTGCACAGCTTCTTCCAGAGAGACATTCTGGCAATTTGCGTTCGATGGTCGAGAAAGTAGTTCTATTAGCTCTCTGCTAGCATCAAGATTTCTTATTTCTGTTTCAAAATGGGGGTTACCCTGTCTCCTTAATGCATCCAACAGATCTTCCATCTTATGGATGGTACTCCCTCTCTAGAAAGATAAAACGACTGAGGTACACTGCTCCTGCACAAGCACCAAAAGAAACAGATAAGATATAGATTTTTAAGCTCAAAGCGAAAAGAGAAAAGAAAAAATAAACAGCTTAAGAAAAACAAAGAAAAACCAACGAACAAAAACAAAGAATACAAGAAAAATAAAATAAGAACAAAAGAAAAATGAATTAACAGCAAAACAAACGGTTAGAGTACTAAGACTGTCCGTATTCTTAGAAGTTGCCAGTCCCCGGCAACGGCGCCAAAAACTTGGTACGCCCCTTGCGTAACCGCAAGTGCACGGGTCGCACAAGTAGTATAATGTACCCTTTGGGTCGGGTAGTCGAATCCACAGGGACTGGTATAGCTTCTAATACTAACGTCCTACTCAATATCTAACCAAATCGAGAATGCAGGAGTTGACTTTGGACTGGATCCGAGGAAGTTGAGGGAATGGAAAGTTCACCAAGGGAAGATTTAGGATTGACTCGAAGGAAGAGATGGAGCCCCGGGGTTGGGTTTCTGACGTTCACTAACTCAGTCTTTCTCAGTAATTATCAGGGATGTCTTCAGTTCTAAACCTAGTTATGCTATAAGCATGTGGTTTCTAGTGCTGCCGAGCACTAAGTTGAACTCCCTCTGCTTGCAACGATCAATAAAGATTACAAACCTAGATAGGAGAACCAAACTACCAAGCATCAAGCACTAAACAACATACAAGATAGCCAATAACCTTGATTTATTGAAATGAACAAGACAATCATAAAAACTGCAAGTAAAGACTACGAGTTCGAGCTACAACGTCATACAACCACCCCTGGGGCTCCTTAAGAGTTTAGCCCCTCATGATAACAACCAACAAACACAATGCCAAAGAAATTACAAAACAAGGAATTATAAACTCCCTAACTTCTTGCATCCTTGAGGTTGTCGAAGGATCTACGATGTCGTGCAATCTCCCTCCGATCGGCCTACCATACGCTTGGCATTCCCTTGATGAAGCTGAGGATGAATCCCCAAGGCTCTCCTTTTCTTTCTCCCAAAGTTCGCCCACCAAAAGTCCCCCAAAAACCTAAGTTTTTAGGGTTTTAAAGTTTTCCCGATGTGAGCACGGGCGTGCTGAAGCCGTGCTTCAAGCCGTGCAGATTACGGCCAAATAATTCTTCAGAAAACTCACAAACCTGTAATATGCACGGGGAACAGCACGGGCGTGCTTAGACCGTGCTGAGGCTTTGCACGACCGTGCTCAACGAACTCTGGCTGTGCTGATCTATGGCTGCATTCTCTTGTAATTTTCACGGGAAGCAGTACGGGCGTGCTTCGACCGTGCTGAGGTTTTCACACCCGTGCTCAGCGGACTCAGGCTGTGCTGAATCGCAGTTGAATTCTTCTGCATTTTGCACGGGGAACTGCACGGGCGTGCTCAAACCGTGCTGAGATTGATGAGGTTTCTTCTAAGTCCTTTAGCTTCTAAAATTGTTCCAAAAGCGCTTCTTTTTACTTCAGGACTTTGATATCTGCATGACGAACAACGAATACCTCAAATAGCACCGTACTTGGAGAATTATAGCCAAAACATTCAATAATGATGAAGGTATAGCATGCAATATATATATATGAAATGCGCTCATCATGTACAAACAAAATAATAAAAAAAATAAAGCATAAAAGAAAACAAAAAAATAAAAATGTATATATGCACAAAAATAAAAAAGATAAACGACGCCAAAAACTTGATGGTCGCCGTCAACAGCGCCAAAAACTTGATGGTCGCCGCACGCGTCGCTTGAAAGCGGGCACGTTGCTCCCCGGCCGCAAATGCACAGGTCGTCAAGTAATACCTCTTGTGCGAGCACAAGAGGGTCGTATTCCCTAGGGTCCCGAGATCTACTATTACTTCTTCCTAGATTAGCTGTTTAGTCAAGTCAAAACATGGGTTTTCTTATAATAAAACTAAGTATGAAAATAAAGCAATAAAAATGATCAAGCCACCAACAAACAATAAGCATGTAGAGGGAAAGCAAGTATCAAAGATAAGGCCCCAGACAAGGATTCCCCCGGGAGAAATACAAGCAAGGACGTTGTAAAAACAGGTAATGCATGGATGGAGTATAATATTTTGGTCCATCTAGGCTCGGAAGTCGACTACCCCGGAACCTCCGTAGTGTAGCCCTAATCCAGTACAAGTTCCTTTATCCAAAGGATACTCACACGATGTTATTGGGATTAAGGAGCCTTGGTTGGAGTTATCTATAAGCAATTTCGCTAAGATAAACTCTAAAACCTACGGGAGGCTACCGGCACCCGGAACCTCCGGTGTACCGGTACAATGAATTCCTCTTCATACTATGTGGATCTAATGCAAGAGCGCACCTCGCACAACCAAGCACAATCGATAAGATTAAATGCAGAGTTCTCATGCAAATCACTACAATTAAGCACACAAAGTATGAAACCAAATAACACACCATGCATTCATTGAATTAAAAGTACAACATACAATACAAGTATTTCTCCCAAGGTCACCGGTTGCCCAGCGGCCTTGGGACGTTTAGTTCGACATGAATAAGAAGGAAAGTTCAAACAATAAAGAGTACATCAACAAAAACACTAAGAACTCCCTCTTGAGCGTGTCGACTAGGTTTGATGAAGAAACTTTCCGAATCCGCGTCGGCAAGCTCTAGGATGAAGATCTATGCGTTCTTCCCTCTTCTCCCACTTGATTCCACTCCAAAATAACCTCCTCCAATGAATATTTGAGCGTGGGGGTGCTTGGAGGCGCCGGTGGCAAGATATCTCTCGAAAAAAACCCTAGAAACACTTTTAAACCCGAGCTATGTACCGCCTGGTGTGGTGCCGCCTGCCAAGGGTGTGCGGGCCGCACACAGACCCGCACAGGGCCTGAAAACGGGCCTGAATAGGCCAGTTTCATGTAGGAGTGTCCGAATGACCCCCACGATTTTAATGCTCCTTGGAAACTATCATAGTGTGCATGCTTGTCGATTTAGGGTTGTTTAAGGTGTGGAAACCACCCAACCATGGCTTTTTGGCCATGGTCGGGCATCCACACGGGCGTGTGGCCCATCCACACGCCCATGTGGATTTCTGCATAGTGAAATTTTGTACTAACTTGCCCTGATTTTCACAGATATGGCCCCTAGGACCAAGAAGGTCGCCCACAAGCGCTCTCGCGCCGCTCGGGAGCCTTCTCCTCCCGAGGAACTGGAGTTCGCCGTCCCTGAGCATCAGCAGCGATATGAGCGCTTACAACGTCTCAAATTCGGACAGGCGCGCATGATCGATTGGAAGGCACTAGAGGAGATTGACTTGGTCGATGAGGTGCGCGAGCTTACCGCTGTGGGAGGCTGGGACTGGCTCCTCACACTGGAGGTCTTGTCCTCATTCGATTTCGACCGTGCTCGCCATGATTTTGAGAGGGAGGACACGATCCGCTTCAGGCTATTCGGTCAGTACCACTCCATGAGCCTCACGCAGTTCTCTGTTTTTCTCGGTTTATATGACAGAGACTATGTTCACACGGGGGAGTACGAGCAACTCATCGTCGATTACCCTATTGGACTCACCCCGAGTAGTGCGTACGGGACCATATGCGGAGGCTTCCAGTACGAGCCGGGATCTTCCAAGGCCACCATGCTCAGCCATCCGGCCTACAGGTATATACATTCTATTTTCAGCAGGACCGTGACGGGACGAGGCGACAGCACTGGAGTTTTGAGCCGCCTCGACTTGCTTTACCTATACACCATGGTCAAGAACATCCCCATGCATTTAGGGTTTGTTGTGGCGGATTACCTCCGCCATCAAAGCCATTACGTGCGGGTCGGTGTGATCTTTTCAGGAGTATACATTACCCGACTCGTTCGTGGCATGGGGTTGTCCGAGGCACTTCGAGGGATGGAGAGGATCAGCATACCAGCACCCTTGGGGCTTGCATCCCTCCGAGCCATGCGTATGGTGAAGAAGACGAGCACCGGCCGTTATATACTCGCAGTGGAGGCTGAGGAGGAGGAGTCAGAAGAGGAGGCAGCCGACCCAGCAGACGCTCCTGATTCACCGGCACCCACAGCTGTGCCGATGGACACCGAGGCCCCTGCATCCGAGCATGATGAAATCTAGTGTTCGAAGCTCTCCTATAGTCTAGAATCTAACTCTTAACCTTAAAGTGAACCTTCATAGGTTGCATGAGCATATATAATGAAAACAGACAATAAAGTGGTGTATAAAGTGATCCCTCCCCCACACTTAAGATGTACATTGTCCCCAATGTACACATGCAAGCACAATAAAATTGTAAATTCTGAACACAAAGCATGTGAGGGTGTGCAAAAATCAAAATAATATTCCCCTGAATTCCAAGTGAAATAGTTGGTGGAATCTTGTACAAGGGTGTGTTTGGCTCAACGGGCATTTGGAGGTGAAACGGCCGTGTGACCTAGTCACACGGCCATGTACATAACTTGATTTCCATTTCCCAAGACTCTCAAGACTATCTGCGGATTCAGGGGGTTCAATGAAGCTCAACAAGATTAGAAAATAAAACAACGAAAAACAACTAGAACCAAAAAAAATAAAAATGACAGAAATAAAAGACAGAGTCTCGACTAGCATGCTGAAAATAAAACTACAGAAAATAAAAATACAGAAGATAAAATAAAATGACTCAAGGACGCCTCATGCGTCAGGAAACTCTGCTGGTGCTACTGGTGATGCTGGTGGTGGTGCTGATGTCGTCGCCTCAGATGCGGTGTCGCTCTCCAGAAGATGTCGAATAATGGACAACTGCGACATCATCATGGACTGGTTGGCGAGCACAGTCGCCATGTCCCCCTGGAGAGCTCCAACTGCCACCTCGAGCCTCGCCAAACGGTCACGGGCTCGAGTGGAGGGCTGGTCTGGCTCTGGCTCGGATGCAGGGGCCTCGGTGTCCATCGGCACAGCTGTGGGTGCCGGTGAATCAGAAGCGTCTGCTGGGTCGGCTGCCTCCTCTTCTGACTCCTCCTCCTCAGTCTCCACTACGAGTATATAACGGCCGGTGCTCGTCTTCTTCACCATACGCATGGCTCGGAGGGATGCAAGCCCCAAGGGTGCTGGTATGCTGATCCTCTCCATCCCTCGAAGTGCCTCGGACAACCCCATGCCACGAACGAGTCGGGTAATGTATACTCCTGAAAAGATCACACCGACCCACACGTAATGGCTTTGATGGCGGAGGTAATCCGCCACAACAAAGCCTAAATGCATGGGGATGTTCTGGACCATGGTGTATAGGTAAAGCAAGTCGAGGTGGCTCAAAACTCCAGTGCTGTCGCCTCGTCCCGTCACGGTCCTGCTGAAGATAGAGTGTATATACCTGTAGGCCGGACGGCTGAGCATGGTGGCCTTGGAAGATCCCGGCTCGTACTGGAAACCTCCGCATATGGTCCCGTACGCACGACTCGGGGTGAGTCCAATAGGGTAATCGACGATGAGTTGCTCGTACTCCCCCGTGTGAACATAGTCTCTGTCATATAAACCGAGAAAAACAGAGAACTGCGTGAGGCTCATGGAGTGGTACTGACTGAATAGCCTGAAGCGGATCGTGTCCTCCTTCTCAAAATCATGGCGAGCGCGGTCGAAGTCGAATGAGGACAGAACCTCCAGTGTGAGCTCACGATAAGTGGGGTCACGAATAATGAGGAGCTGGTCTCAGCCTCCCACAGCGGTAAGCTCGCGCACCTCATCGACCAAGTCAATCTCCTCTAGTGCCTTCCAATCGATCACGCGCGCCTGTCCGAATTTGAGACGCTGTAAGCACTCATATCGCTGCTGATGCTCAGGGACGGCGAACTCCAATTCCTCGGGAGGAGAAGGCTCCCGAGCAGCGCGAGAGCGCTTGTGAGCGACCTTCTTGGTCCTAGGACCCATATCTGTGAAAATCAGGGCAAGTTAGTGCAGAATTTTACTATGCAGAAATCCACATGGCCGTGTGGATGATCCACACGCCCTTGTAGATCATCCTCCTCATCCACACGGGCGTGTGGATGGGCCACACGCCCGTGTGGATGCCCGACCATGGCCAAAAGGCCATGGTCGGGTGGTTTCCACACCTTAAAACAACCCTAAATCGACAAGCATGCACACTATGATAGTTTCCATGAAGAATTCATGCATAAAACATCAACAAATCACCAGATCTGAAATTCAAAATTCATGGCAAGAACTATGAAAACTTGGAGCTTACCGGAGCTTTTTGATGAAGAAGAAGATGGAAATCGCCGGAAAAACACCCGAGAATCCTTAAATAAGCTAAGGAGAGGCGTTAGGAACCCAAGAGGTGCGTCTCTTCGCGTGGAGGCGTCGGAAGGAGAAAAGGCGCGAAGGTTTGAATGAATGTTCAAGGCCTTCTCATCTCCTTTATAAGCCACATGGGCGTGTGAGGGTCTCACACGCCCTTGTGGATGGCCACATGGGCGTGTGGATGAGCCACACGCCCTTGTGCCTTCAAAATTCGACGCCAGAACGCCACAAGGGCACTCACACGGGCGTGTGAGTGCCGGTGTGGATTAAAAAAGTCGAGACAGAAGGCCACAGGGGCACTCACATGGGCGTGTGAGTGCCCTTGTGGACCTGGAAAATCCACAGGGGCAGCCACACGGGCGTGTGGCTGCCCTTGTGCCTCTCTGGAGACCTGAAAATTAAATTTTCAGGTCTCACACGCCCATGTGGATGAGCCACATGGGCGTGTGGCTCCTCAGGAGGGCCACAGGGGCACCCACACGCCCGTGTGGGTGCCCTTGTGCCCTTCGGTTTCATGTTTTTTCAATTTTCCAGCAAGGCACAGGGGCACTCACACCCCCTTGTGCCTGCCCTTGTGGATTTTCAGCCTAACATGAAACAGTTAAGTACAAGGCCAATTCCTTAACTTTAAATCTCTAAATCATTCTAGATCAAGCCACACATGTATAATTATCATGAAACACCAAGAATAAACAATAAAAACACAGCAACGACAGAATTAACGCAAAGTCGCCTACTCAAGCCAATTATTACTGCAGAATTGAAAAACTAACTATGAAAGCAATAAAATGACTTGGGTTACCTCCCAAGAAGTGCTTGTTTTACATCATTAGCTCGACGTACCTGTTCCTCTATGGGGGCTCATGCAAGTGAGATGTGTTCTTGGCAGCCTTTACCTGACAATTCAGACAATATGGTTGCGTGGGAGGCGAGTGATGAGAAATCTTGTTACCACTTGAAAAGCCATCACCTTCTTCTCGTGTATGTGTATCTTTTACACTCTTTTGGTGCTTCTTGCGGTGACGCCTTGATCTAGTCAGTCTACGGAAAATCCTCTTCAGAATTCCCGGTTGCGGTTGATCCTCTATCACTCGAACCTCCTGCAGACTTGATTCATCCTTTTCAAACTCAGGCCACCCCTCATATGGGTTAGGGTAGAACATCTCCTGCATATACTCATCGACAAGCTCATCATTAGCATCAACAAAATAACATGTGTCATCAAATTCGTGAGGGTGCTTCATAGCATCTGTAAGGCGATAAGTGATCTTTTCGTCTCCAATGCGTAGCGTCAATTCGCCTCCCTCCATGTCTATCAGTGCCTTGGAGGTTCGAAGGAAAGGCCTCCCCAAAATCAACGGCACTTCCACCTCCTCATCGACATCAAGTACTACAAAATCTGCAGGAAAAATATATTTGTCAATCTTAATCAAAACATCTTCAATGATACCTCTAGGATGTCGAATTGAGCGATCAGCTAGCTGCAACGTCATTTAAGTTGGCCGTGGCTCTCCTAGCCCCAATTTCTGGAAAAATTTGTACGGCATCACGTTGATGCTTGCTCCTGAATCAGCTAACGCTTTCTCATGGCCTAAACCCCCGATGACACATGGGATGATGAAACTCCCAGGATCTTTCTTCTTGCTTGGGAGGTTCTTTTGGAGTATTGCTGAACAACTCCCATCCAATATCACAGCTACACTTTCTTCAATTTTTCTTTTGTTAGTCAAAAGATCTTTCAAAAATTTTGCATACCTGGGCATTTGTGATAATGCCTCAACAAAAGGGATGTTGATGTGCAGCTGTTTGAACAACTCCAGAAATTTCCTGTTCTGCTCCTCTGTTTGGTCCTTCTTCAGCCGTGAAGGGTATGGTACTCGAGGTACGTAAGCAGGAGGTGTTGCTGCAGCTTCCTTCTCTTTTTCTTGGGCCTTAGGCTGCACTCACTCTGGTTCTTGTGCAGTCTTCTTTTCTTGCACCGTATTCTCCACCTCTCGCCCGCTTCTCAACGTGATCGCTTTCACGTGCTCTCTTGGTTTTGTCTCTGTATTGCTCGGCAGGCTTCCTTGAGGTCTATCGGCCAAGGATTTTGCTATTTGGCCCACTTGCGTCTCCAAGTTGTGCAATGACGCAGTGTGGTTGCACAGCGTCGCCTCCACGTTCTGAAACCTGGTGTCAGTAGATTGAATAAACTTAGAAAGTACCTTTTCAAATTCAGAAACTCTCTCTGGAATAGAAGGCTGTTGTGGGAAACCCGGAGGAGCTGCTTGCTTCTGCTGGCCCTGATTGCTCCATGAGAAGTTCGGATGGTTCCTCCATCCCTGATTGTAGGTATTTGAATAAGGGTTCCCTTGTCCCCTCACTGGATTTCCAACAAAATCCACTTGCTCCATTGGTGCCGACACCCCCACTGAGATAGGGCAATCTGTAGAGCTATGCCCACCTCCACAACTATCGCAAGTGCTAATGGCAGATACTCTTGAAGTTGTAATGGTGTCTAGCTTCTTGCTTAGTGCTTCAACTTGGGCTGCTAGTGATGTAACGGCATCAACATCATGTATTCCTGCAACCTTCTTCTTCTCCCTCGAGCTCCATTAGCAACTGTTGAGAGCCATGTCTTCAATGATCTGCCTTGCATCTTCTGGGGTCTTGTTACCCATAGTCCCACCTGCGGCCGCATCTAGGAGTTGCCTAGTGCTTGGATTCAGTCCATTATAGAACGTGTGTATAATCATCCAATCCGGGAATCCGTGTTGGGGACATCGCCGCAGAAGGTTCTTGAACCTTTCCCATGTCTCGAATAGAGATCACCGCTACGTTTAGAATTACCAAGAGTAAAGAGGGTTGTGAGCGTGAGCCGTGACATAGCGGAGTGTCCCCTTTCCTTTCCGACAGATATTTCCTATCTCCATATTCCCTAAGTGTCAAGCAACCATATGTGGTGTGAGGCGTCGAGAGAATTCTCCGCCGGGACCTCGTAGGGGGTTAGGGATCTTTCACCTGGAGGCAGGGTTAGATCTACTTTTAGGAATTGGTTATATCTTTGGGATCCCTAGAGTTTTAAGCAGTCATATGTGATGTGAGGCGTCGAGAGAATTCTCCGCCGGGACCTCGTAGGGGACTAGTTATCGGCGACCTGGAGGCAGGGGCCGTTATACCTTTGGATACCCACGGCTCGTTGTTTTCGTTTAGAAACACTTGTAATCTACATCCAACACCCGAATCCTAGGGGGAGCATTGTCCGGATACCTCACTTTTACTGATTGAGAACTCTTTTCCTTTTATTTCCTGCGCACTTGTGGTGACACTCTTAGTGTTGGCCATTAGATCATCAAACACTACATTCATTAGGCTAGATAACAAAAGAGGGGCTATTACTAGTACTTCTGTTCCCTGTGGTTCGACAACCCGACCCTTTGGGTCCACTTTATTACTTGACGACCCGTGCACTTGCGGTAACGTAAGGGGTTGACACACATCACCCTGTTGTGTCGTTGCGGAGACGCATCATTCATCTTGTTTGGGAGATTCTTCTGCAAAACAGCTTAACAAGATGGATCTAAAATCACCGCTGCACCTTCTTCCAATTTCCTCTTGTTGGTCAAGAGGTCCTTCAAAAATTTTGCATATCGAGGCATTTGTGACAAAGCCTCCACAAATGGAATATTAATGTGCAGCTGCTTGAAAAGCACCAAAAATTTCTTGTACTGCTCATCATTTTGATCACTTTTCAGCCTTGAAGGGTAAGGAATACTTGGCTTGTATGATGCAGGTGCTACCTCCTTTTCGTTGCCCTTCTCCTTAACATCCTTTTCTTTATCTCTGTCCGTAGCAGGAACATGGACAACCTCTTCAGCAGGGAGTCTACCCTCAACTTCACGACCACTCCTTAGAGTAATCGCCTTCAGCTGCTCTCTTGGGTTTGTCTCTATATTCCTCGGGAGACTTCCTTGAGGTCGCTCAGATAATAACTTCGCAATCTGTCCCACCTAATTTTCCAAATTGTGTAGTGAGGCCGTGTGGTTGCGAAGTGTACTCTCCACGCCTTGGAAGCGCGTGTCTGAAGATTGAATGAACTTGGTTAATGCCTTCTCCAAGTCCGTCATTCGGCTCTTAAGCCCTGAAACTCGGCCCTCCATGTTTGGTTGGTTGGGTTGCTGAAATCCGAGGGATGCAGAGGGCCTTTGTTCCCCTTGGTTGCTCCATGAAAATTTTGGGTGATTTCACCACCCCGGATTGTAGGTGTTGCTATAGGCGTTCCCTTGACCTCGTCCGGCATTCCGCACAAAATCCACCTGCTCAACAGGTGCAACACCAACCACTGAGATAGGGCAATCAGATGAAACATGCCCTCCTCCACAACCATCACAACTCATCACTGTAGTCATCCTAGATGGGCCTACCAAAGTGTCTAACTTCTTGCTCAATGCTTCAACCTGAGCCGCTAGAGATGTTACTGCATCAACTTCATGAATACCCGCCACTTTCCTCTTGTCTCTAGCATTCCACTGATAGCTATTCATAGCCATTTCTTCTATCAGTTGGCGGACAGCTTCGGGGGTCTTGCTTCCTAAGGTACCTCCTGCTGTGGCATCAAGTAAATGTCTTGTGCTTGGGTTCAGCCCATTGTAGAAGGTGTAGATGATCATCCACTTAGGGAACCCATGTTGAGGACACTTTCGCAGAAGATCCTTAAAACTTTCCCATGTCTCGAAAAGAGACTCCAATTCCGATTGCATGAATGAGGAAATTTCGTTTCTCAATTTCGCCGACTTCCCAGGAGGGAAATATCGGGCAAGGAAGGCCTCAACCATCTCTTCACACGTAGTGATCGACGCTCTAGGTAGAGATAGCAACCACTGTTTTGCTTTCCCCATCAAGAAAAATGGGAAGGCTCTCAATCTGATGGCATCATCTCTAACTCCATTTATCTTCAGCATGTCGCACACTTCCAGAAAGTTCTCTATATGATTGTTCGGGTCTTCATCTGCCAACCCGTTGAACTGTGCGGACTGTTGTACCATCTGAATGAACCCCAGTTTAAGCTCAAAGTTGTTAGCCGCAATTGGTGGTCTGACTATGCTTGATTGCGTGCCACGAATAGTCGGCCTTGCAAAATCTGAAAGTGTCCGCTGTTGCTCATTTTGTTCAGCCATATTTGCGGACACTTCAATTTCTATTTCAGCTTGATAGGACTGTTCTTGTTTAGGTTGTTGTCCCCGTCTGTGTAGTCTTCTCTCAATTTCCGGATCGCCCTTCAACTAATGTCGAAGGGTGTCCACGGGTCATAACCTCGAGCTGAAATCAAGAAAAGAAACCAAAATCAGAACGATGGAAGTAAAAGATGTGTGAAGCAGAATAAGTGGTGAATGACTAAAGTAACAAAGTAAAGATGTTCCTAAAACGCCTAACTCCCCGGCAACGGTGCCAAAAACTTGACACACCCTTGCGTGTGTGCTCCGCAAGTGCACGGGTGTCGAAGTAATAAATACCCAAAGGGTGGGTAGTCGAATCCACAGGGAGTAGACGTCAGAAACAAATACACTTTGCCAATTAGTCAATGAAAACTCGATGTGTGAAGAGATTGAATTAAAAGCAAATAAACAATAAATAAAATTGAAAGCGATGACTAGAGGTACGGAAAATATCAAGATAAGAATGGGGTACTCGGACAATGCTCCCCCTAGGTTCCTTGTTTCAAGTGCAAAACTCTAATTACCTTTACTTAAACGAGATTTGAAGAGTCATGGAATCCAAAGACACAAGGTCCCAAACCTAAGGTCAACCCTGACTAGTCCCCTACGAAGTCCCGGCGGAGAGAAAACTCTCGACGCCTCACACCACGTATGACTGCGCTAAGCTCTAGGGATTCCAAATGATAAACCCTATTCCCAACTATAGATCAATCCCTTTGGTCCAGGCGAAAGATCCCTAATCACAAATAAGTCCCGGCGGAAAGGCCTCTCTCAACGCTTAACTCACTTTGAGATTAAAGTTAATTATTGGAATAAGAAGGTAGGATAAACCACACCGGAGGGGAAAGGGGACGTGTCGCTACCTCTCAACTCACCCTCTCGACCCTCTTCAATCTTGGTTAATCTAATCCTAATGGTGATGGTCACTCGTCAAAAGGATGATTAGATTAGCCCTCAACCCTAGTGTCACTCTAAGGGAGAAACAATTAAGCACACAAGATAGAAACTCAAATAAATCTCAATTTAAAATAAAAGCAATAGAGTCATTGAAACAAAGGAATTCTAGAGTTTACATGTCCAAGTACCCACTAGGGGTTTAGCTCTCCATGGAGCAATACAAGTTCATCAAAATAAATGAAGATAAATGCAAGTAATCCATAAAGAAAACCCCCTTAAGCTTCGTGCTGATGGCGTATGAGGGTTGCTCCTTCTTCTCCACGGATCCTTCCTCCAAGCCTAGGGCACACCTCGCCGAATCGAAGTCCTCGAAGGCTCCCTCAATAGCTCTCCTTGGAAGGAATCGATGTTGAAATCGGTGAAGAAACGCCCCCAAAACCCAGCAAAAACCTTCTTAAACCCTAGCCGAACTCTCCCCCAAAGATAGGAAAAAGATCCCCTTAAAACGCTTCAGAACGGCCTTTTAAATGGCAAACATCGAGGATCCACACGGCCATATGGAAATTCCACATGCCCATGTGGATTTTCAGCCTCTACAAAACTGCATCTATAGGTCCCCGATTTCGCCCGTTTTTTCTTCTGAGGCCACACAAACGGACACACGATCGTGTAGTAGGTCATGAGCCATTTCTTGATTTCGAAAAACCCTTGGAGAGCTTTTGAAATCTTCGATCAAATCAGAACGAGCGAGCATGACTGCCTTTTTGTCCTTCTACAAAAATTGTCTTGAAACCTTTAGAAGTTGGCACATACTCTCTTGTCTGACCCGATTTTCATCTTAAACTTTGTGTTTGCACAAAAGAACTCCACTCGGCACCATCATGACCTATTTTTGCTTTTCTTCGCATAAACCTTCTTCACAACCCTAATTGCATGAAAGAACACAAAAACACACGAAATGAAAAATATAAACTGAAAAATGTGATGCCCATGCATGGAAAAACATCTCAAATAATATGTACATGCAAGCACTTATCATGGCGTCTTTGGAAGCTTCTTCCACTTTCATCTTTGAAGGGAGTGCTTTTATGTTTAGTTTAGTTGTTTTCATGCTTTCATTCATGTATTTTGAGACTATGAGCAACTAAAACCCCATGGTCACCGGATGTGGGTAAACCTTGGGGTGAACTTGTGATGTTTGGATGATTTGGTTTAATTAATGCTTGTTGGTTTGTTTGTGATCCATGTTTGGTGTTTTTGAATGATTGGGTATGCATGAGAACTCTGTATATCCATACTTAGCCAATACTAGGTTGCATGACCATTGTCCTAGTATTAGACTCGCCAAGCTTGAAAGGGAAATACGTATAAATACGCCGTGACCATCGGGTATTTGTACCCCTCCAATTCTAGGGTTAATTACTCATTTGTAATTTAACCTTAGTTTGAGAAAACCATCTTGCCCTTTGCAATCGTAGGAGGATTTGTACGGGAAGAGCCTGTATTCAATACTCATACCGGATTAGGAGTCATTTGCCGTGCCCATCGGGTTGACCTAATCTAGGGTTTTGTCGGTCCAACAAGCCACTTGCATGTTAATTCAACATCCTTCACACTTTAGTAACCCCGAGTGGATCCTCATCCGTGACCATCTTCTCACCCTGATTTTCCTCCCGTTTATCACCCTTGGTATTCAGTAGTTTAATTGCTTTTGTTTTACTTCATTGCTTTTTCCTTCCAAATCTCAAGTTTGGTCGGCTAGACAACATTGCAAGAAGGAAGTAAGAATAGATTCTCGGGCCCTTGCGAATACGACCCACTCATGCTTGCGCGAGTGGTTTATTACTTGACAACCCCATGCGCTTGCGGGACCACCACCACAGTGTTTTCTGCCAGTGGATGGTGCGGAGTTTACAGAAACTCACCAAACATTGCCCATCATTATCTTCTGATGTAGCTGCTGCTTCTACTTCCAGGAGTGTCTAGGTTGACACTACCGACCTTGCCTCCAACTCCGAGAACGCCAATTTTTGAGCTGCTTGTTTCTATTTTGTTTTTTGTTTTTCGTTATTTTAAGTTCTTGTTCTTTCTTTCTAGTTTGTCTTCTTTTTGTAGTTGAGTCAGTTAGTAAGGGGAGTCCCCTACTAAACTGATCTCTTTTCATCATGAGTTTGTTATTATGCTTGTTTTATCGTGTCTCTCTAATGCTTGTCTGCTTTACTTCAGGATATATGGATAACTCCTTTGCTGCTTGTATCAAATGGTCATGCAAATCAAGTGTTTCTCCACAGTTATTCATGGGAATCTCGCCTTTTTACTTGGTGAAAATTCTCCAACTCTATTTCTACGTGCACTTGAACCATTTTACATGTGTTGCATATTTTACTCTTTTAACATTGAGGACAATGTTTTATTCAAGTGTGGGGGAGGGTTATATGTTTTGTATGTCTTTTGACCTTAGTGCATGACCTAAAACAATCTATGAAAATTTTTGGTTAAGAATTCCTAATCTTAGGAGACACTAAGCATGCTAGTGTACTTTTGTTTAACTTAAAGGCTAATTTTGCTCTTACTTTGAAAACCCTAATTCAAACACCTCGCCTAATTTTGAGAGGAAGGTTTAGCTTTAAGTCTTGTAAAAGAAAATGATTGACTCCAAACTCAACAATAAAAGCTTGAAGTGAAAAGAAAAATTAAGAAGTGTTAAGAATTGAATTTCGAAAAGTCGGATTCCTGTTATGATGCATTTCGAATTCTATAAGAAAGATGGTAGAAAGAGCTATCACTTGAGTAGTCGGATCTTAGGTATCACAAATGTCATTTTCGATGACCTACCGGGTCAAATGGCTTGAACTAGACCCCCTCAAAGACATTCGTAACGCATTTTCTTAGGCTGCACACACATACAGCAGTACGAAGTAAGAGTAAAATCCTTCACGAGCTTTCAATTGACTAAGGCACTTGCTACTCTTAGCTCCTCAAGCTTTAGGAATTCTCTGACTTAACTGAGATCAGAGGTCATGCACTCATCTCTTTGTTAGGGGATTAAGGTTACTTGAGGACAAGCAACGATTCAAGTGTGGGGGTATTTGATGAGTGCATTTCATATAGATATATTTTCCATTATATACCCATTATTTCATGAGTATGTTGGTATTAATTCTCCCATTTCAGTGCTATTTGA
Source organism: Dioscorea dumetorum (assembly GCA_902712375.1). Taxonomy (NCBI): domain Eukaryota; kingdom Viridiplantae; phylum Streptophyta; class Magnoliopsida; order Dioscoreales; family Dioscoreaceae; genus Dioscorea; species Dioscorea dumetorum. The sequence continues at coordinate 7,824,812 of CACTHL010000128.1, read as the reverse complement.
GGTATTTCTAGTTTTCTATGTAGATATCGAAGCCCCGAAGCAAGAAGAAACAATTTCGAGCGATTTTGGTAGCTAAGGGACTTAGAAGAAACCTCACCAAGCTAAGCACGGCCACAACACGCCCATGTCCCAAGGCGTGCAATTCACAGAAGAATTCAGCCAGAGTCAGCACGGCTTCGGGTCTCTGAGCACGGTCGTGTAACTTGCAACACAGCTACAACACGCCCGTGTTGAACCCCATGCAGATTACAGGCAACTGAGTTTCAGAGTTTTTATTTAGCAGTAATCAGCACGGCTTAGAACACGGCCTAAGCACGGCCGTGTTCACATTGGGAGAGTGTTAAAACACCCTGAAAGTTAGGGTTTGAGGGACTTTTCGATGGGGAAAAATAGAGAAAGCTTAGGGAAGAAGCCTATATAGTCATTTCGAAGATCTGAGAGGAACCACACGTGAATTATAGGCCAATTGGAAGGAGAGGATCCATCGACATCAGGACCTCAGACGGCAACAAGGATGGAAGCAAATAGGAAGTCATTGATTTATTTTGTATTTGCTTTTTCAGCTATTTCTTTGTTGTTTGAATCTATGAGGGGCTAAACTCTTCTTGGGAGCCCCAGGTTGAGAACTTGTGTGTGTATTTTTGAACTTAAATTCTTCTATCACAGCATTTATGGATATCTTTGTTTCCCTTTTTAAATCTTTGGTTGTTGGCTTCATTAATGGTTGTTGAGTGTTTTGAATACTTTGAGATCTTGATTTTGACTTAGGCTGCATATCTTCTCGATTGATGCAAGAAGTTAGAATTCAACTTAGGGTTTCAATTACACTACATGTATCCTCCACATATCACAACAAGATTCTAGAATTTAGGGTTCTTGAGAGACACTCCAGATAAGTGCTCTAAGAATCTAAGTTAGGTAGCACCAAGTGATGGACTCGGGGCTCCATCTCCTCCATTAAGCAATCCCAAATCTCTCCCTCTAGTGTGATTCCTCTTCCTTCAACTTCTCTCTTTCTCAAGTTAGAGTCAATTCACCCTAATTCCAGTTGATTAGATATTGAGTAGGAAGATAGTATTAGGAGATATACCAGTCCCTGTGGAATCGATTACCCGATTCTCAGGTACATTATACTACTTGTACGACCCGTGCACTTGCGGAGTCTAAGATGTAGCAGGAGTAGTTAGCGGCTCCGACTCTGACACCACCTCCCTCTTGACTATCACCAACTCCAGCGGCACCAGCAACCATCCGAGCTGCCCGAGCATCTCCATCCCCCATCGCGACTGAGCGAAGGATAGTAAACAGCCTGTGCCAACTGGTGGCACACGCAGGGGTGGAGCTCCTCCCCTTGCCCCAACCATTTGCCATAGCTTCTACATCAGCAGCAGGGGCAGAGGAGGACGATGAGAAGACTGACGGCGAGGTGTCCACTGAGCCAGATGGCGACGATGTGGATTAACTTTATTTTTTATTTCATTTCATGATTGTATTTTGATTATGTTATATTAGCAAAGGTTGCATCCCTACTACTTTTGGACTTTTATTTTTCCTCAATTTAAGTATTTTTTAGTATTTATTATGTCTTATTTGAAATTTTCCAAATGTTAGTTGTTTTATCTACTAAACTATCTCAATACACTGATGTGTGCCACCACCTTCAAACTCCTCAATTATTATTTTTCTCCACCCCACGTATTGTGCTTAGACAATGGAACAACACTCTCGATAGTATAGGCAAGACTCACCAAATTTGCAAGGGAAGTACCATTTCTTTTTAAAACACTTAACATTTTGTTGTTTTTTTCTTATCTATCTCTTTGATACATTGACGACACTATATTGCTTTGTGTGTGTGTGGTTAGAGGGGTGAATTCTAGCGGATTAACTGTTAAGTGCATGTTTTATGATAGCTTTAGTATCACTTGTGAAAGTCTCTTTGTATCTAAGTTTGACAACTTGTTTAGAGCTACATGTTGCATGCTTAATTGTTAATTCGACCTATTTGTTAGTACAAACCAAATTGCACATGATTCTTCTTGCTCGGAGTCCTAAACACTTAGAGACGTTTAGTTTAGTTTTTCTTATTAAAGTTTTGCTTTAAATGTGGGCAAAAAAAATGGAAAGAGCTGCCACTTTTGAAGTGTGAAGCTACTCTCGAAAGTTGGATAGCAATATGCTTAACGAGAAAAAGAGCTGCTTTCTAAGAATCTGTGAAAGCTACCATTTTTTATGTTAGTGTCGTGTTGAAATAAGTGGTAAAACCCCAAATTTGAAGAAAGTTTAGTCTGAGAATAACTGATTTTTTGTTAGTAAGGAAGTCTTGTAAATTGGATCATACACATACACGCGGAACACTTCGAATAGAGTGTATTTATACTTCTTGCTACCACTATGAATGCACTCGCCTGTTATCATAATTTAGATGCAATTGAGACTTTAAGTTTTTAAGAAGCTTGAGAATGAGCGCTTATCTCTGTTTATCACTTTTTTGCTTAAAGACAAACAAACGCTTAAGTGGGGGTTATTTAATAAGTGCTTAATTATATTTTTTTCACATATAATTTAGTGCGATTATGCTTGTCTTCAAATTTATTTTTATGTAATTCAGTACTTAGTTGTTCCACTTATGCTTTTTTTTTTTTTTTTTTTTGGAACAAAGAGCAAGAGCTAAGAAAGAGCAAAAAACAGAACAAGAAACAGATTAAAAATGAAGGTTGCTGCTGCAACAAAGTTCTTCCAACCACCGGGGCCTATCCAAGCCTTGGAAAAAGAGGGTGAGTTGCCTTTGGGAGCGGCCAAAATCAGCGAGAGAGTCCGCAATAGAGTTGTCTTCTCTGGAGATGGTCTCTATGTAGATGTTGGGAAAGTGAGCCATGTTTTTCTTCAGCTTTTCATATTCAATAGTAAAGTGCCAGGCAGTGCAAGGATTGAAGCGTTTCACATGGTTTGCAATGCCTGGACAGTCGCAACACAAACGGGAGGGTTGCCATTGGTTTTGAATGCAATGATGCAAAGCAAGGTTTACTGCAGCGACTTCAGCCATAATAGGAGAGTTGGTGTGGTGACCCATGGCTCCTGCAAGAAGGATACAGTTAGTGCTTTCAACAATAATGAAGCCAAGACCTGCAGCATTCTCTGGAGAAATCCAGGATGCATCAGAGTAGATAGTGATAGTCCTAAGGACATTCTTAAAAATACACTCCTCTCTAAAAGGTCGCCCAAAGATATCTGCACACATAGACCAGGCTTTTGGAACAATGGAATTGAGAGGGGCTGTAGTTTTATTGAAGATCAGATTACAACGGTGCTTCCAAATGAGCCATGCAATAGTGGCAATGACAGCTTTTATACGAGAATTGAAAAAATAAGACCCAAAATTAAAATTTAACCAAGTACCAGAATTTAAAAAGTTTGCATCAAAAGGTCTAAGATCAATGTAGTGCATGAGGATCATCCAACAACGATTAGTTCTTTCACAAAACCACAGGAGATGAGTAGCAGTTTCTTCCTCAAGACCACAGAAGGGACACAACATAAATGGCCCAATGTTCAGGTTATAGAGGTAAGCACCAGTAATAAGTTTACCATGGGCCCATTTCCAAATGAAAGTTTTAGTATGGGGTAAAACCTGGAGTTTCCAGATTTCGGACCAACCAGTCCAAGAGTTTGAAAAATCATGGCAACCATTTAAATCGTGATAAACAGCTGAGGCAGTGGAGGTTTTAAAAGAATGAGTGCCCCAGACCCACCGATTAGGTTTGTCTAACTGAATAGACAAATGCCCAATCCAATCCCAATCTATAGAGTGACCCAAAATAAGACTAATGAAATCTTTGCAAAGACCGTTTGCATTACAGAGGTCAGGAAAATGAACGTCATCAAGATCGATAGTCATGTTTAAAAAGGTAGGCTTTTGAATAATAGGGAGATCCAGAATAAAAGGGTCTTTCAAAACATCAATATTGGAAGGATTGCAGGAAATAATTCTGAGGTTTGTTTTGAGAAAATTTGAAGAGTTACAAATAGATTTGTAAAACCAAGAGGAGTGGGAGACATTGGCCGGATTCCAAACATGCCAACCTTGATACTTTAAATTAAAAATGTCCACCCAAAGCTTGTTAGAAGAGTTAAGAATGTCAAAACTATTTTTGGCCATAAGCGAGTGATTTACCAACCTTAAATTTCTAAGACCAAGCCCCCCATCAGATTTGCCAAGTGTAGCAACTTTCCAACCAACCGGGTGGAAGCCATGTTTGCTGCCTTTGTTACCTCAGAGAAAAGTACGGTCTAGTTTGGAAATGTTGTCTAAGACCGAAAGAGGTAAGTTCATGACTGAGAGATAATAATTAGGGATGGAGAAAATTGAGCTATTAAGAAGGGTCACTTTACCTGCAGTAGAAAAAGAGGAGTGATTCCAATTGTGAATTTTGGATTTCACTTTATCGGTGATGAACTGAAGTTGTCTAATAGGAAGTCTTCTAGGGGAGATAGGATACCCAGATAGTTGAAGGGGAAGTTGCCAAGTTTGAAACCAAGGATTCGGGAAATGGAGTTGGCGAGGCGATTGTTGCACCAAGAAGGGACATAAATTGCAGACTTAGAATGGTTAGGTTTTTGACCAGTAATGTTTTGGAAGATGTTCAGACAAAGAAGACAATTTTTTGCTGTCTTCCTGGAAGCAGTAGAGATAAGAAGAAGATCATCAGCAAACAAGAGGTGGTTGAAATTTTTCGGGAGCCTGTTGTTAAAACCAGGGACAAGACTAAGTGTGAGAGCTTTATTAAAAATAGCAGTGAGGTTTTGAGAGACTAAAAGGTAGAGGAGGGGGGAAATAGGGCCGCCTTGGCGCATACCTCTATTGCTTCTAAACCAGGAAGAGCATTTCCCATTGAGAATAATAGAAAAAGAAGCAGTAGAAAGACAAACATGAATCCAATTAACCCAGATAATTGGAAAATTCATTTTCTGGAGGGTAGCAATAATGGCTTTCCACTCAACGGAATCAAAGGCTTTTTCAATATCAATTTTGCAAATCATCTTCGGGGGGTGGGTACTTTCCGTTTCTAAGCTATGAGCTATCTCCTGGGCTGCGATAATGTTATCAGAAGTGCCTCGCCCGGGGAGAAACCCATTTTGCTCAGGACCAATAAGGCTGGAAATCACAATCTTAAGGCGATTTGCTAGGATTTTGGAAATAACCTTATAGCAGACGTTGCAAAGGGAGATGGGTCTAAAATCAGAAACGCAAGAGGGATTGCTATTTTTAGGAATTAAAGTAACAAAGGTTTTCCCCCAAGAGTCAGGAAGGTGACCCGATGTAAAGAAATAAGAAATAGCATTGAAAAAATGTTCACCAATAAGATTCCAATAAAAAATATAAAATTCAGCATTAAAACCGTCAGGCCCCGGACTCTTACCTTGAGGCATGGATTTGAGAGTTTTATAGACCTCAAATTTGGTGACAGGTCTTATAAGAGTCTCTCTATCCAAGTCGGTAAGAGTCGGTAGGTCATCTGGGATAGCATGGAAGTAAAAAATCGAGATTTTGAGAAGAGGAGGAGGACCAGAGATTTTTGTAAAAATTGACAAAGCACAGTTCTATATCAGAATGCTCATTAAACACATTACCATCAATGTCAAGGATAGATCTCACCCGGTTTTTGTGCTGACGAATTTTGGCCATGTTGTGGAAGAAGCTGGAGTTTTGATCACCCTTGTTCATCCAGAGAAGCTTTGCTCATTGACCCAAGTAAATTGACTGTTGTCTAGTGAGAGCATTGTAATGATTATAAAGTGCTCGAAGCCAGGTATCATTCCAAGGGTTCCAAGAGGACACATCATAATCTTCCAGCTTCGAGATCTCACTTTGAATATTCTTAAGCTCTTCGTCAATATAACAGAGGCCAGTCTTTTTCCATTAAAGGATGTTGAATTTAGTGCGAGAAATAGCATGAGCGAAGGCCTGCATAGGAGAAGCAAACGAATTAGGTGACCAAGCAGAAGCAACACTATTATGACAACCTTCGTAATCAAGCCAAAAATTATCAAAACGAAACATCTTATTAGGAGAACGAGTAGGAATTTGGAGATGAAGGAACAGGGGAGAGTGATCCGAGTTTATGCGCGGAAGGTAGCTAATTAAAGGGTTTTTGAAGGTAAGGATCCAATCAGTATTCGCAAGAAAACGGTCAAGTCTAGCCCATCTTCGAGAAAGACCCTAACGTCCATTGCACCAAGTGAAAGGAGGCCCCGAAAACCCTAAATCAAGAAGACCATTATTAACAACAAAATCAGAAAAATGGAAGGATTTAGAGGCATAGTAAGAAAAACTCCCTCCATATTGTTCATTCTGATCTAGAATAGCATTATAGTCTCCGTTTATCAGCCAAGGAAGGCTTAATGCTGTAAAACCTGAGAGTGACCGCCATAATTTCTTTTGTAGTGTAGTAACCTGCGAGTTGTAGACGGTGGTTAGAATCCAGGAAGAATTTTCAGAAGTAATAATAAGATGCAGGGCCAGTTTAGAAGAAGCCACGGGAGTGACGCGGCCGATAGAGTTCTTCCACATTACAAGAATCCCACCAGACTGCCCCGAGCAGGGGATGGCCGCCCAATCCCAACGAAGTTTAAATTTGTTGCAAAAGTTGAGGAGACGAGGGATAGATAGTTTGGTTTCCATTAAACAAATGAAGTCGGGACCATTGTTTTTCATTAGCTCTTTAACTCGATCCATTGTATGCAAATTTGAGAGACCCCTACAGTTCCATGAAATGATTTTTAGATTCATAAGAAAGATATATAAAAGGAAAAAAGAGGAAAAAAGAGAAGATTTTAAAAGGTCTAATAGATAGGATATTTTCTCCCTTTCTTCAACTTCTTCTCCCTTTTTTAAGGTGCTCTCCGAGCCAGAGCTTCGGTTTTGGCATCTCTCTGGTAGTGGCTAAGAAGCATGTCATCGTCAGCTTCATTCGAGGAGTTCGAGTCATCATCTGAGGAGGCGCTCATACTCCGGTCACCGGGTATGGAAGAGGCGAGAGCTCCCTTCACCCTATCAACAATCATGCAATGACTTAGGTCCTGGTCGTTGATGTGGATGGATTCTGTCTGAATGATAGAGGAGATGAGAAGGGTTTCGTTTGGAATTGAGGGTTAAACAGTGGTTCGAGAGGATTCACCCGTTTGGAAATCCAACGGGTGACTTTTACTTTTTTCCATCTCCCGGGCCATTGGGACTAGAGAAAGTGGGGGTGTAGGCGCGTCCCGAGGTCTGACATCCTCACCATTCTCAAGGAAGGAAATATGGGTGGGTTTCTCGGGGCCCAAAACGCCACCACTGTGCGTCTTGGAACTCGCAGGGACCTTGGGACTGAGAGGAGTTTCGTGACTAGGGTGCTTAGGTGGCGAGGATTTGAGTCCTAGCTGCCACGTGTCATCTTCGTGGCTGTCTTCTCCAAACGCATCTCTGGCGAGGGGGCGAAAACCTCCACGTCCACAGGAACCTCCTCGACCTCTAGAGGCCACTTGACGCCGTCGGGGTTTCAGCCAAGGACCAAATTCATTTTCATTCTCCGACGGTATGTGGTTTGAGGTCTGGTCCACTTCGATGCCGTCCTGTTCCTTTGAAGCCACACCAACCTGCATCACTGAACTGGCGTGCACCTTTTCTGGCATAGAGTCAGATGGTACATGCTTTCTAGGACACTGGTGGCTGCTAGTAAGGAGATAGTGTGCTTCTCCATGACCAACCTTACCACATTTATAACAAAAGACTGGGAGTTTTTCATACAGAACCAAGACAAAGGCTGAATGGTGACCATATTTTATCCAGGTTCCTTGCTGCAAAGGTTGTGTGAGATCTAGCTCGATACAAACACGAGCAAATTTGGCACGAGAACGATCTATTGTATGCTCATCCACTTTAAGGACACGACAAAATTGAGAGGCAACTATTTCTAGAATGTCACCAGTCCATAACTCAATTGGGAGATGATATATCTGAATCCAAACGGCCCCCAAGGAAAGCTTCTCAAAGGCAGGTTGGAAGCATTCAGACCAAACAGAGAGTTGAAGGATTCGGCCGGCGACCATCCACGGGCCTTCCCATAATAGCCTTTGCTGCATTTCAATTGTTTCACATCTTATATAATAAAAACCATTAGGAAGATCAGTAACGATGAAAGCTCCCAGTCCTCTCCACGCATCCGCGAGAGCTAGCTTGGCCTGATCCAGAGGAAGAGCTTTGCCGAGAAATTTTGCATATAAAGAAGACTGCATACTGTCTCTAGCATGAGACCAGAGATCATCTTCAATATAAACAGAGGCGGTGGATAGATTTTTCATCTTGTCGAAGTGATCTTTGGAGAGATGAAGGGGTGGTTCTGAGGGGGTTGACAGTTGTTTGGAGCTAACAACATTTGCCCAGGAAAGACCAGCCTTTGGACCATGGCAAGGAGGAGGACCCGAAGGCCCCGGAGGGGCCATAAGGGAAATCAAGAGAAAATGGGAGGCTGAGAGTTTCAGAGGAAGAGAGTTTCAGAGGACGGGAGACTTTCCAACTTGGGGAATCCAACTTGGGGAGAGAGTTCCACTTATGCTTTTAGAAAGAAAAAAAAAGAACAATAAAGGTCAAAGGAACGCATTCAGGAGCAAAACATAGCCAAAAGCGATAACTGTGATTTACATGAGCAAGTACAAGTCAGTGTACCTGTGCCAACTAGTTCCTAGTCACTAGCAAGTGAGGTCACCCAGGCATGTGCAAGCTACCAAGTGCATGGCATAGCACTCCTGAAGCACTCTGTACTGAGAAGAACGCGGCCATGCAAATGACTCACACGCTCGTGTACGGTTAGGGTTTCAAGGAATGTGATCTTATATAGAACACGGCGGAATAAGAGCATACGACCGTGCAGTTCATCAATTTGAAAAAGAACCCATGCTGCAATATACACTGTCAGCCAAATAAATACAAGGCCAAGGATACATGGCCGTGTACCCCTAGAATCCAAATTTGGATAAATCACTATGACTACATGGGCAAGATACACACCGTGTTCTTGCCCTTGTACTGGGCGGCTTCCGAAGGTTATACATAGAAGACCGAGAAGCTACTTCTCGAGGCCGAATTTTCTGGAAAAAGATAAATTGCAATAACTAGGGTTTGGAGGCAAATTCAGAGAAGGAGGAGCTTGAAGGAGTTATGAGCCGAGATGAAGAAAACGACTCACTGAGCTCTCATCAAGCCTCATTGATCATTTATAACATGAAGACATGAATGTGCTTTGGAGATACAAAGATGATGTCAATTGAGCCACACAACTTCTGAAGACTTGCTCCAACGCCGGAGCTCATCACTAGACAATAGAATTTAATGTCTGATAAGCTAGCTTAATGTGGTAGCATGAATCCCAACATATCCCTTTTTATAAAGCTTTGATCTACCAACTTCATTGACCCCCCTCTACAGGTTTAAGTAAAAGAAGTTTGTTTTTTTTTTTTAACTAGCGTTACTCTGTAACCTGTTTTATTTGCTCTTTATTGTTTGTTTACATTGTGGCTTTTTTTAATAAAATTTATTTTTTATTATTAAATAATTAGGGCCCGTTTTTGGCTTTGGCTTTAGGCCTTCATGAGCCTTCAGCCAACCCTGGCTTGAACATTGAAGGGTAGCTCAATTACAGCTTACAATGAACTAGTTTTCTCATCATCTTTCATTGATCGCCAATACAACTGTTTGTCATCATGAAGTTTCAAGAGTCACTCCACCAGTAACCTTGCAAGTGTTTCCATATTCTAGCATCCTTTCATTGATTGCCCATTTACCTGCTCACAAGGAGCTACTTTTAATAACCAGTCATCATTCATATGACCCTCCGAGCCACATCAGGAAAGATTAACAGAATAAAATCTGTGCTTCAATCTTTCTTAATTGCTCTAAAGCTAAAAGGCCTGAATGCTGCTAAAACCACAGCTAACTTGCAAGTAAGAAAGCCGGCAGCACCAAGGAGGAGTTCGGTTGGTGTTAATGATACAGATGCACCTCCAAGCCCATGTTTCAGTGCAGTTAAACTTATTATCAATATCAACGCAAGAGAAAACAATGGCCCCTTCAATCCTCCAGGAGTTTGCCTGAAATCATAAAACTTAGCATCTGTGGTTGAATCTATAATTGGCAAGCCATCAACCGACCTTTGCAGGAGCAATAGATATAGTAGGCCAGACATTCCACCCGATAAGAAAGCATAACCTCCTTTTGAACTTACGACAGAGGATGTGACTATGAAACCAGCAGTAACAAGAAGGGTGTCATAAACCAGCAAGGACAACTTGAGATCTTTGTATTCTCGCATGCTTTCTTCATTTGAATAGATATCAGCATCCAATCTTTTAGGTTGAGAAAAATTTAAACTTGATATTGTCAAAATGTTATCACTGGAAAGCTCAGCAGAAAGCACAGGCTTCAACTCAGTGACAGATACTCCTCCTTCTCCAAGTGGTATATTATCTACCTCAAATTTATACTGCATCCCATTAACTCGTGCTTCCTTTACCTCATCAATGGATCTACCAAAGGATAGGGGTCCATTAATTACTGCCAAGTGGAGGCCATCTATCCTCCAGGAGCCTGATTTTAAAGTTAACAGAAAAACAGTTGCATTAGCTCTAGGGCAATACAGATACTATTTCACTTAATTACTGCTAGGAAGATGAACAAGAACTCATATAGATAGATATGCATCATACTAATCTCAAACCATTTTGTGGGCATCATTTGTGTCACCCAAGAGAAAAATAAATAAATCATCATCTATACAAAAAAAGGGATTCTGATGTGCATGACTGCATCATGAAATATAGAACAGTAAAACCAGAATAAAAGACTAAAAGATGAGTACCTGATTCAACACCAATCCAAAGCGCTTCGAGTTTTTGTAGCTTTGGTCCGGCAAAAGTAACAATATCAACTGAACCTCTCTGAAATTTGATGGAATCAGAGGAATCTATTTTTTCATTCCCAAAATTCACATATGAAGCAGCAGATATCCTCTGCAATATTGAGCAACCTTTCTTATCTATCAAGCACAACAGTATAGCAGCATTTAGATCTGTGAGACAAGAGCGGAAGTCTTTGCTTGTATGCAGCTCCACCACATATAATGCATCAGATTCATCAACGTCTAAGGAGGAGGAAATTTTTTCTGACTCATGTCTGCTGAATGTATTCGGTTTAGTAGCAGAAAGAAGATGTAAAGGCCTCGCAAAATCCTGAAAATCTGAAGCAAAGGTTAAAATTCGAGAGAAACAAACCATACCAGAATCAGACAACATATATGTAAATTTGTGATGGAAAATGACAAATAAATGGGTGCATATACATTTCTGTAAATTTGCCAATTCAAGATAAGTTCGACTTTTACCAAAACATCCTCAATTACGTCTCAGGGGGTGCCTCACTGATCTATTGGCCAACAAAATTATCATGTGTCGGCCTTGACTCTCCGAGCCCAAGGATGGCATAACATTAATATTCACCCCCAAATCTGCGAAGGCATTTCCTCCACTGTATCACCAATGATGCAATTAATGATAAATTCCCCTGAATCCTTAATCTCTTTTGGCATCCTTTTCTACAGAATTGTCACACAGTTCTCACTCAATGCCACTGTTGGTGCTTTCTCCAGCTTGCTCTTGTTCATAAGTAAATCTATCTTTAACTTTCATATTTGAGCATTTAGGACAATGCTTAACAAGCGACAGGTAGATGTGAGTTTTAAGAACGTCCAAAAACTTCTTGAACTGTGTCCTCCTTGTCTTTCTTCAACCTTGCTAAATATGAGATTTGGGGTTGGTACACCTGACCTTATGACTACTATGGCTACTGATTTGCTTCCGCATTTTCCTCGTCATTTTCAACTTCAATTTCTTGTCCAACTTGAGCTTCATCACTGCCAAACTCTTCTCAAATGTCAGGCTCTTTTCAACCCCCATCTTAACTTCCTTTCCGCTCCTTAGAGTGATAGCTTTGAACTATTCCTACAAGTTTGCTTCAGTGTTGCTCAGGAGGCTACCATGAGACCTTTCAGAATTTGCCTTGGCTAATTACCTAACTTGATTTTCAAGGCTCTAAATAGAGGCTTAGACATTCCTCAAAGTGGCATTAACAACCTCAAAAATACTCTCATAAGAACTTATGTTATGGTGGTGGTTGCTGAAACTGAAATCCCGAGCAATGCATTGGCCTTTGATGCTACCCTTGACCCTACGAAAAGTTCAAGTGGTTCCTCCACCCGGATGACAGGTATTCCTGTATAGGTTTCCTGGGCATTACTGTCCACCGCTCACATAATCAACACACTCTATGGTATTGTTAAAGGCACTGGAAATTGAAAATTGTGAAGCACCATGTCTTCCTCCAGAAGTCGCACAAAACAAAATTGCCCAAAAACTAGAACCAAAACTGTTGCTCATGAAGAGATCAAGCTACCGCGTCAAAGCATCAACTTTCACGGCGAGGACAGTGGCGGCATCCACTTCATTGACTCCAACAACTATAGGCAACTCCAACAACTATAGGCAACTTGGTCCATTAGGTCCAATGAGACTCGTTGCTGGCAATGTCCTCGAAAAGTTATTCTGCTTCATCCAGGTACTTCTTGCTCAAAGATCCACCGATTACGGCATTGATGAACTAACAAGCCTCATAGTTCAACCCATTGTACAACATCTGTACCCACATCCAAGATGTGACCCCATTTACACGGACAACATCGAAGGTCCTTAAACCTCTCATATGCTTCAAAAAGCTTTTTGACTCTCCTTGCCCAAGAACTTAAATTTCTTGTATCAAATTGGCCACCTTACTTGGTGGAAAAATATCATCCTATAAACATCTCCACCATCGCATTCCTAAGTTTTGATCAAAACTGGAGAAAATATCAACGAGTTTCAACCTGATCGCATCATCGGACACTGCATTTATCTTAAAGGTAGAACATATCTATAGGCATCATGATAGGTGGGTGTCGGGGTCCTCATCAGCCAAGCCATCAAACTGAACTGTGTTTTGCATCATTACAATAGTCCTGGCCGTAATCTCAAAATTGATGGCTGCCACTACCAATGCTTGCACACTGAACTCATCACCATAAAACTGCGGCCACTCATATTTTGATAATGTTTTTCATGGTTCTACCATCACTGAGGGTTCCCTATCCTCGATCAATGTTCTAAGTTGCTGAACTTTTCAAACCCCCTGTTAGTTTGTAGTGCAATATCCTTGCGATCTTATTATCTACCACTTCAACCGAGCCTAATGGATTTGCTCAGGTCATACACCGACTCCTTGCAAAAGAAGACAATAGGGAAAGAGAAAGAGAGTCAAAAACCAAGTAAAACAAAAGTGAAAAAAACAAATATAAAAATGCCTAAATTAATAAGCTACAAGTTTTCCTAATATTCCTCATTGTTCCCCAGCAACGATGCCAAAAATTTGGTGATTGCCCGCCTCAAGCACATTGGTCGTCAAGTGACACCTCTTGCGAATGCACAAGGATCATTTCCTCGAGGCTAAGAAGTACTGTTAATGTTCTATTATCTAACCTAATCGGCTCAAAGGTGTTTTGTATCTAAACTAACAAAGAAATCTAAGACTAGGATAGCTTGACACTAAGCACAACATTGATAGGAATAAAATCAATGGGAAATGATGCCCCCGGATGTGAATTTCATTTAAACCCGCATAGTATTATGCTACCCACATACTATACCAGTATTGTAGCACCTGCACCGATATGTGCAGCCTACACAATAGGTCGCATGTAACAGGTTGCAAGGCATATGGGCCAACGTACGCCCGCACAGGAGGCGCACACGTCAAACTTCCCAAATATGGATTTTAACACCTCGTGTAGACACCTATGCTCCTACACGTGGCCCCACAACGAGGGACGGTATAAGTAGCCCGTTTTAAAGCTTTTTGAAAAACTCTTGGAAGCTACAGCAGCCAACACCTATTGGGAGAGTTTCTCATTGTGGAGGCAAAGTTCGAGAGTCATTGTGACGAAAGTGTGGATCTTGAAGATCTAGCACCAAAGGGCATTGCAACCTTGAAAGGAGCTACATTTTAGGTGGATTAGGGGCAACGACCTTGGATGCCCTTGGCTTTCATCTTTTCTCACGGTCCTACATCAAAGGAAGAGTTTACAAATGACTTTCTTGTTCTTTTTAATGCTTTACATTGTTGATTTCTTACTTATGTTGAACTAAACTCCCAAGCTACAAGATGTTGATGAACCTTGCGAAAAACATGTCATTTGTGGATGTTTGGTTTGGTTAATGCAATTTTTTTGTTTGAAATTAAATCCACAATACTTATATGCCTTGGATTACATTATGAAGAACTCTGTAATTCACATTTGAATTGTATATTTGAGAATGGTTATTCCTTTGTAATAAGTCATATATAGATTGAAAGGTTTTTTAGGTGTCAACATAACCGAGAACTGGGATGTTAGCAAGCCCTGGCCATAAGATAATCCTTACAATAGAGACTCCTAGAATGTAATGCAATCGTAATATAGTCAATTATGAATAGCTTTAAGCTAACTCTCCTATAAAATTAGGAGTCCATCACTAAGGTTTTAGGATTAGTTCATCTTAGAAATCTCGCAATCCAAACACAACATTTACAATACCAAACAATCTTAATAATCACACTAGTAGTCATAAGGGGATCCATATCCGAGGTCATCATCTCTCATTAATTTCACATCTAGAAACCTTGTTCTTGGTGGCACGTCCTTTAAATTAATTAGGTTAAATAATAGATGAAAAGCGAGTAATCGAAGTTCCTTAGGCCCGAGGAATATGATCCTCATGCTTTTGCACAAGTTATTCTTTGACGACCCGTGCATTTGTGACGGGCAACCAGCAAGTTCATGAAGGGATATATGGCAACCACCTCAACATAAAGTCAGCTTCCACAAGGTCTTAAGATAAGGTTATTACTAACAATAAGCCTACACCCTTTTGCTATATGCAGGATGAGCATCCTCTGGCCATTTCCCATGCCAATGTATCAAATGAAATATCTCATATTACCTATCAACTACTTCATTAAACGGGTGGGGACTAATCCCTGGTGGAGATAACAAAGTAGGCACATCAAAACTTTGTTTAGAAATTCATCATTTGTAAATTTGGCATCCTCACTGCCTTCAACATTTATAATGGCAGGTAGTTCAACATTCCCAATTTCAAAGAATTTTGTGAAGACTTAGGCATTAAGGCACTTAGCCTAATTCACTTCAGTGAAGCATCTTTAAGCCAATGGCCGAACCAAAATCAACCCATGATCTAACCAATCACTTCAAATATGTGCAATCATCGTATAAAAAGATATGTATCTCCATTGAGGGAAGAAATCTCTTGAACAATCAAGCAGATCATGAAGTTATAAGATGACCCACATCTATCCAACATAAGAAGGGGATAACCAAAATGCTAATACTTTTTCTTGAGTGGCATCTAACTTAGACAATGAAAAAGAAGCACAGCACATAAAAGAAGCGAGCAAAACTGACATGCACCAAGTGCTAATTCTCTTTCTTAAGTGGCATCTAAAAGAAGCACGGCACCTAACACACACCAAGTGGCAAGTCAGCCTTCCTTATTAGAACAAGAGTGAAACAACACATGTTCGCAAGACAAGCACAGCACATGAAAGAAGCGAGCAAAACTGGAAAACATCCACGGTACGAGAAAATGACACAAGAAACTAGTTTTAGAGAGAGAAAAACATAAACTCTCTTAGATTTGAGAAAAACCACAATCATGGCTAAAAATCCTCACCAAGAGGTCTTGTCCTCTCCCAAAGGCATAATAGACCCTATTACAAGGGCTACCTCAAATCCCCAAGGTTAATTGAGCCCCTTGCCCAATACAGGTCTAACAAGAAGTCTCGGACTTTTACTTAGCTTGCAGTGTCCTCCGACGTTACTGTAGCTTTAACCAACCACTTTTGGTCACAGCGCGCAGCAGTACCGGTCACCGTAGTAATACCGCGTGCCATCCTCGCCCCTGGCTCGGCCACACTCTAGCCCGCTTGCCCACTTGCATATGCCTGCGTAAACCCTCGACAAATCCTGAATCAACATCTGGGTTTCTTGGTATGATCAAGTGTCCCGCCTCGTCTAGACTTGCTAGAGATCTACTCTCTAAAATAATCTAAGTCCACGACAGTTGACTCTTGGTATGGGTGCGCCTGCCCCACGCGCTCATCAGCCACGCGCACGCCCACAGCCTAGCGCACGCACGCCTCACGGTGTCAGTACATGATTGTGCGGGATATTTCGTCTGCTCTTGGTCACAACACAACACATGTCTCGTGCTCCCCCGCACGCTACCAATCCACGCGGTTGTGCGTCCTCGTGTCTTGGTCTATGTTAAGTGGTCCTCCTAATAACCAAGTGTAAGCGTACCGACCCTTACACCTATTTTCTTCTTTGTTGACACGAAGTCCAACCTAGCAAGTTGATCACAAGGTGCTACCACTGAAAAAGAGAGAAAACGCCAATCTCTCAAAATGACTCATCCCCCCTTTGCTTTCCTGGACATCATTGAGATCACCACCCTCATCTTGCCAATGCTTCAATCAAGATCCGTCTTGATTCCAAGGAGGGGCAAATTTCCACATCAATGCGCCATAATTATTTACTTATCACATCATGTTTTTAAACTCTGACAGGATCCTCTAAAAACTTTAAATTACACATCATCCTAGGGACCTATTTGCAAAAATGTAATGACTAGTGTTTAAATGTTTTATTTGACTATATGAAATAAATATTATGAATATTTGTAATATTATTTTACCTAGAGTATCTTGTTATTTTACTTAAACTTAGGGGTTTTGCTGTTTTGAGTAATTTAAAAATATTATCAGTCATATATTGGACATGCAGGAAAAGGTGACAATAAATTACATTGTCCCCTCCACTAAGTTATGTAATCTTTCATAAATTATTGGTTTTATGAAAATCAAATAATAAATAGATTTTTTTCATCTTCAGGGCACGTTATGAAAAATTCCATGACCTTACCTTGGTTTTTCACTAGTTTATATAATTTATAATCTTACGAATTTATTTGCAAAATGTCAATAATTATGATTTTTATTATTTACTGCCTAAGTTTATATCATTTCACACATAAAATTTCAATTTATTATTTTCTCAAATGGTGAGAAGCTAAGTGATAAACATGTAAGCTGCTTTGGGATACACTCACTCCACATACCAGACAGGCACTTAATGATGGACTGACAGTAAAGCAGACGCTGAGAATTCAAATATCAAGATATAGAAAATTGAACTATATGTGTATATACCTTGATATGAAGACCTTTTGGAACTTGCATGAGTGCCAAGACAAAGAATGTTTCTGGGAACTTTCATTGAGATTGATGGAAGTTTAAGAGACTCTTTGTGCATGTTCTTAACCAAGTGCCATCTTATGGCCAAATTGGCATAAACAGGAAGCAGGAGTGGACTTGGATGGTTTACAAGCGCCATCTTCATTTCTGTGATAAAGAAAGTTACATTTCTTTGTTTTTTTTTAAATGAACCAACTTAAAAATAAACCAAACCTCACTATATCACATACATCATAAATGCTAGAACTAAACTCAAGATTGCTCATAGAAATGGGATTCTATAAGTAAAACCAGGACTCATACTAACAATTATCTTCTAAAGCCACACAATACATGTATCAATAGACCTTCTAAAATCAAGAGTTAAGGGCAAGGAAATTGCTCCTCGAGCTAGGCAGCACTATGAATTTAGACTTAAAGAGGTTCTTGGAATTTCAAGGGCTTTATTATAACAAAAGGGAAGGAGTACACAAAAAGAGCATGGTTTAAAGCATAAAAATTACTAGGGTTGAAAATTAAAAGAATCCTGTGACAACCAGAGACTAAACCTTAAGCCAATCACAAAGTGGGATGATTATAATGACCCATGAAGGTAAGAATCCCTTATACCCATATTTCTCAATTCTAAAATACCACAAGATAAGTCAGTAGTGAAACGGAAATTACAAAGAAGTTATAGGTGGTATTGAGTTTGCATTGTCAATGTGATCCCAAATTCCTATGACTTAGCAAGAATTTCAAAGATATGCAAAATACCGTAATTAAATGGGCTCTACAATAATTAGGTCAAACTTTTCTAGAAGCATCAAAGATTTCTACAAAAAAACAACTGCATACTCTAAAATCGTCCAAAATAACTGTGTACAAATTGTGTAAACAAATCATGGAGGTAAAATAACTGCCCATTTGAGATTATGAAAAGCAGTAATTGGCATGTACCAAGCGCATTTGCTCGAGTGAAGATTTAAGGGCATAAGTGCCAAAGCATGGGCTTTTCAATAAAAATATAAATCAAGCTATAGTCAAGTAGTAATTTGAAAGAAATAATGGAAAAACCACACAAAAGCTTAGCAAATTATCAGCAAGGCTTAGCATTGCCATCATCAATTGGTGAGCAAAAAAAAATCAATTAGTTAGAATTTTGTCAGGAAAAACTGAAATCATCCATTGTAATGTTAGATACTGAATAAAGCTAGTCACACCCCTTAAATCATCCATAGTAATATTCAGGTAATGTAAACAAGCTAGAAGTCAGAAAACACTAGAATAAAAATAACTCATTTTTGGGAATAATTATTCTTTATTTTGTTGTCTTTGCAAAAATTACATTTGTGGGTGTCCCACTAAATATCAGAACATACAAGAACCAATGGATTCTACATTATGCATGAGTTGATGGCACTTAGATAATTAAACTACAGTTAAATAAAAATAAAAAAATAATTCTTCTAACTCTCACGACGGATGCAGGATTGAAACATGAATATATTTACTCCAAACATTTCATTTGAGATGCTTGAATAATGTATGACACTTGCTCCAGGACACATGCTCAGGCAAGAAGTATAGAAAGGGCCATATTTTAAGTTTGGTTATTACAAAGGTAAGTGTTACTAAAATTATTACTTTAACTTACAAGTTGGAAGTTCACCATTGTTATGCTTATTATTCAAATTAGAATTTTTCTATACTATATGATCATGGTCGACCCACTTGGTCAAGTCAACTTGTGACTTGGTGGAGTGATTATTTCCCAAAAGCAACCCATGCCAAGATACTCAAGTGAGCTAAGCTGCCCCAAAATGATTCCAACTCAACTGACTAACTCCAAGTCATCAAGACTGAGCTGAGTCATCATTGAATCAATCAAGTACCTTAATTTAAAAGTCCACACTTTAAAGCTTAAGTATTTAATGACTATGCCTCCAATTCTGACAATCTAAGTATCAAAGACTCTACATGTCATGTTCTAACTACCTAAGGCTACATGGAAACCTAACTCTTAATTTCTAGCTGCTAACATTGTTCTCAAGCTATATCCAATAACTATGATTTTATAAAAAAAAAGGTTAACTATGTTAAGAAGACGATCTTTGCAGGTCATACATTAAACTTATTAAGCAAAAACATAAATATTAGAAGCTTGCTAGTTAAATTTTTGCAACATGGACATAGTTTTACTCCATGCTTTATATATTAATAAATAGTATTTCAAAATATTATTTAATATCACTAAATTGAAAAAATAAATTGACTACTGACTTGGACAAGTCGTTTTTTTAACATTAGTCAAGTTAAAGTCAAATTCTGGAGCCGTTATGACAAGAAACAAGCAGCTTTTTACAAAATGAACCATCTATTGAAATGTTATTTATAAAGCCAACTTTTCAATTGTTGCATCACTAATAATGGGCCTCAAGTAAACTTTATCAAACCCACTTTGAATTTTCACTTTATAATACACAAGAGATTTAATGCTATGAAAATTACCTGCACTTATGTTCTATTGAGGACTAATCATAAATACGATACATCAAAAGTTGCTTCACCAAAAACAATATCCTTCAGATTTTGATCAACAGGCAGAAAAACAATGGTTTTAGAGTATACAAAACAAGGCATAGAAAATTCGAAAAGAAAAACTATTTCAGTTGGTTACAAGATTAGGGGTTGATTGCATCTTTTCACTCTTAAAATAAATTCATCTTCTAAATTTAGCAATGCCGTGTGACAAACAAAAATAATTATCTAATTATTAATAACCAAACCAATCTATTCTTCATTTGAAAATTATTTTAATCCTTGCACACAAGATAATGGAACCATCTATTTCCACAACACATGCTTGTTTCAATTCAGAAGTTATCTCAGCACCAAATTTGTCCCTAAAATCCAACAGGTACAATAGCCAAGCTTCAAATTTTCAGGTATATACATGAAATAATTGTGCATGCTCCAAGGTAAAGTCAACTCAAATGGGACAGAATCAACAAACACCACAAAAATGAATTCCTTGATGAACACATTTTCTATTTCAATGATTTAAAAAAAAATGTCAGATCATCGGAGTTGATTTTCTAAATGCCTTTTTTTTTTCTTTGCTTACTTTTACCTTTCTTCCTTAAACCAAAATGACTATCTCAAGCTGTGATACTAAGAAAAATCAACAAAAGGTCCAATAATCAAAACTTTACCACACCAACCAAAAGCATGCTCTTAGGAACCCTTGTAGGAAGCATCCCACATTTTACACCTTTTAAAGGCAAAAGAGAATGAGCCTATTTTGATTATTCCCTAAAAAAACTAAACATATTTTGGAGAAAACTTAAATTAGTAGCGTTCTCAAGCATGGTTCAGACTTGTAGGTCTAATAATTCAGTAGAATTCTTTAGAACTCCATCTATTTAAAGAGGAACCTTAAAGATCTTAAGAGTAAAACAGATTTTCTAAATTTTACATGGGATGAAGCAGTTTACTCACAATGACAAAACAGCTCCGTACTTGCTTTTCTCAAGAAGCAGAATTCAAGTTCATCCTCAAGGCTAAGAAGAATTGCACTACCCAATCAAGTTCGCTCGAACACAAATATCTCTTTTTCCTGTAACTCACATGATCCTTGTCTTGCACTCTAATTAAGCCTAAGAAAATGGCAATATTAAATGTTTGCTTCCTCTATGAACAGCACCGAAATAGCTAAACATTCACAGTACATGAAGTATCAAGGAAGTACGACAGCATCTGAACTAAGTATCACATAACTTCAACTGATCAATAGACAAGCTAGGGGTAGTACATAATGTGGCTTATGTATATAATAAATCAATCGACAAGCTAGACATGGTATATAATATCGCCTATGTATAGAAGTGAGGCATCACATGACTTCAACAAGTCAATCAACAATAATTGTCAACAGCAAAACCCAAACAGCTAGTCCGAAATGTTTGGATAACATCAACAGTTTCAAGGTGTTTAACCGGCAATATTTCTAAAATAAATCTCCCTTGCCAAAACTTATGTCTAAATGTGGAATCGCAGGATGAGAATGCATTTCTGAAATTTAGCATTGAAAATTCACCAAACTTGATGCAATGTGCAGATATGATCATCAGTTCAGAAGTTCCATCATTTGTGTCTTATGATATGCTTAAACCATAGCAAGAAACTTCAAAAGGGCTAAACTGACTTTCATATGGCAATTTACATAACAAATAGATGCCAACAATGATGAAAAACCATTGGAAAACACACAAATAAACTGACAACAGAGACGGAATTGAACTTTTCAAGGTTTTAGCCCAAGAACAGAAAAACATTTCAGATAGTTTCGCGTAAGAATTCCAGCAGAACGACAGCATCAGAATAAATAGTCTCAGAATGAAGTAGTACGAAGAAAAGAGTAGAAATCCAAACCTAAACAAAGCGATTTCTAACAAAATGATCAAAAAATGAAAAGGAATCCTGGACTAACCTCACCGGCTTCTTCCCTCACGCTCAGCAATTTGTTTAGGGTTTGTTTGAAGCTTCGGTTGGGATGGAGAGAGAGGGAGAGACGTCTGGGTGCAAAATTACGGTTGTCGGCTTAATGTGGTGTACAGATTTTTAAGCTTTGCTTGAATGAAAGTTGAGTGTTTTATTATAGAAATGTTAATTTATGAGAAAGAAATTCATAAAAAAGTAATTTATGAGAAAACAATATTTTTTGTTTGGTATATATTGAAAAATTTAATTAAATTGATTAGAAAATAATATGTTTGTGTGTATTAAAATATATATTCTTGAGAATTTTTTGGTAAAATGACAGAAATATCCTTATATTAGTATATTTTATCAACAACTTGTCAATTATTTTTAACATTAAAGTAATAATATTAAAATATTTTTAAATATATAAAATATTTTTTAAAAATCAATTAAATAAAAAATCTTTTTAAATTTAATAAAATAATTTCTTAACTTAATCAATTTTTTTAGTTGGTGAAACGATGATGATGGAGATGTCGAGAGAAGCTATGGAAGCTTAAAGGCATTTGTCTTTAAGAAAGAGTGGAAAAGTAATTTTAGAAAATGATTAAAGGTATTTTGGTCTAAAAAATAAGCTCACTTTATTATCCCCTGGGAATATAACTTTCTTACCTTGTAGTGAGGGAATCACTTTTCCTCATTTTGGTGGTATTATTTTCCCATGGTAATGGTACTTTCCAACAAAAAACTTTATTAAACATAGTAAAGAGTTCCCTAATGTTACTTTCCAGGGAAAGTTGGGTACTTTCCCATGCACCAAACGCAACTGAAGTATGGCAAGGAAAGGAAAGAAAATTAAAAAAAAAATTCAACCTATTTTTTATTTTGGGGGAAAGTAAAGTAAGCGAAAGAAAGGTTTTAGTTATTTTGTATTTGATTTGGAGGTAAGAGAAGCTAAGGTAATGCATTAATATTATTAAAGTACCCTTATAATAATAACAAACCAAATGCTAAATCAATTTAATAAATTAAATCACTGTGAGAGGGAATAAGCTCACATTAGTATTGATAAGAATGATTACATATATAGAGGAAGGAAGAAAAGTATACGTATATATATATGTATAATACATGTATATACAAGAAACCCTAACACACCCCTTCAAACTCACGGTGGGTCATAAACCGAGAGTTTGCCTATGAGAAACTGGAAACGAGAAATAATATGTGCTTTAGTGAAAAAATCAGCAAGCTGGTGGGCGGAGATAACATTACAGAGATACGAAGACGACGAGAAGTAGGATCATAGCAACGATAGCCCTTATGTTTAGAGCTGTAGTCAAGAAAAATGCACATTGCAGAACGTGGAGAGAATTTAGTTCTCTCAATTGAGGGTAGTAGGAAGCAGACAGCCAAATATTCGAAGATGACCATAAAAAGGGGGAGAAGAGAAAAGACGCTCATAAGGGGTAAGACCAGAAAGAGCAGAGGAGGGTGTTCTATTGATCAGATAGATAGAAGTGAGAACAGCTTCAGCCCAAAAATGTTGGGGAACAGACGAGGTAAGAAGAAGAGCACGAGTAGTGTCAAGAATATGGCGATGCTTGCGCTCAGCGACACCATTCTGAGCAGGTGTATAAGGACAAGACTGCTGGGAAAGAGTGCCATGAGAGGAAAGTAATGCACGAAAGGATGTAGAGAGGTATTCTTTAGCGCTCGGTTCGAAGAATTTTAATTCGATGACCGAACTGAGTATGTATCATTTGTGTGAATTGAGAGTAAATGGTAAATACTTCAGATCGATAGCACATAAGATATAGCCAAGTGTAACGAGAAAAATCATCAATGAAGCTTATGTAGTAAGAGAATCCAGAGAGAGAAGAAGAAGGAGCAGGTCCCCAAATATCAGAATGAACTAAGTCAAAGGTAGAAACAGATAATGAGGTACTAGAGGGAAAAGGAAGCGCCGATTGTTTAGCAACTTTACAACCCGTACAATCAGATAAAGCGTCTAAGGATACTGAGCCAAGATGGCCTGAACTAATTAAGAGTTTTAGACGATCTTTAGATACATGACCTAAGCGAGAATGCCAACGATCTAAAGAACAAGCAGAAGCAAAAATAACGGGATTACAAGTAGAAGGAGAAGAAGATACAGGAATATTAAGAGAGTCTAGGTGATAAAGCCCGCCAACTCTACCCCTGGTCCTAATCCTCTGGCCTGTAAGATGGTCCTGCACAGAACAGTCAGATGAGGAGAAGGTAATAGTTAATCCATGATCAGTGAGCTGACTGACAGAAATAAGGTTTAAAGCTAAAGTAGGAACATGGTGTACTGTAGGAATAGTGAAGGAAGAGGACTGAAGGTGACCGAACTGCGTGACAGGAAGAAGACTTCCATCAGCAGTTTGAGCACTAGAAAAAGGTTGAGTGCTAGAAAGGTTAACTAGGGTGGTAGCATCCCCAGTCATATGATGAGTGGCACCAGAGTCTAAAATCCATGAGGAAGAAGACATACCAGAAGCAGCAGACATGACAGAAGAGCTGGACTGCATAGCACGCTGCATAGCATGAATTTGCTCGATAAGTTGAGCAACCTGAGAAGCAAGAATACCAGAAGAATCAGGAGTCACAGCCTCAACAGTGGCAACATGTGGTGAAGAAGAGACGAGGATGTGAATGCTGCGGTGGTCGGTTCTGAAGCTTCGGACAGTTAGTCTTCACATGTCCTTGCCGTTTGCAATAACGACAGAAGGACGATGATCCAGAAGAGAACTGGGTACTAGAAGAAGATAGCCGAGGGGAGCGCGAAGATGTGATAGCAAGGACTATATCAGTAGGACGCAAGCTAGAAGACGAAAGGGCATGTAACCGAGTCTCTTCAGCTATAATACTTCGCACAACATCGTCAAAGGATGGAATAGGGTCGCGATTGAGTAATTGGCTGCGGACAGCCTCATAATCGGGACGAAGACGCATCAGGAACTCAAAGGTACGTTGTGTCTGGCGGGACTGAAGGCGAGCCTTACAGCACTTGCACGTCATACAAGTAGAAGGCTCCAAAGAATCAAGCTGTCTCCACAAAGATCGCAGTTCAGTAACATAGTCTCGAACAGAACGCTCCCTTTGTTGGACATAAGTGAGATCCTGTAAAATAGCATACTGACGAGCGGAACTGGACTGCTCAAACATATGACGTAAGTGATCCCACATAGCAAAGGCAATCGGAAGATGTCCAATGTCCATGAGAATATCAACTTCACATGACTGACAGATGAGAGTCATGGTTCGATGATCAGCTGTGAACCATGAGGTAGAAGAACTGTCAGTCTTTTCAGGAGGAGAGGATGTGCCATCTACATGGTCAAGTAACTCCATTCCAAGTAAAATGATACGCACAGTTGTGTATCATTCTTTGTAATTGGAGCCATTTAATTTGACATCAACCAGGGTAAGGAAATTAGGAGAAGTAGAAGAGGCCATTCCTTATATATATATATATATATAATTAGATAATTATATATGTAAACATATGCTTGTTTGGAGTAAAGATTCCAGACAGCATAAAACACGGGCTAATCTTGGAAATAGCAGTCGTGAAAGGATTGGGCACGGAACCCAAAGATCGCCGGAGAGATGATGGTGCGCCCGGAGTTTGCAGCGGCAGCGGCAGTTCGCCAGAGAGAGATGCTTGTCTGGGAGATGCGGCAGTTTGCAGCGGCGGGGCTAGACTGTGGAGCGGCGTCGGAGCGAGGCTGTGGAGCGGTGGGGCGCGGACTGGTAGAGGCGGCAGCGGCGGAGCTCGGGCTGGGAGAGGTGGTTGCAGGGCGCGGGGCTCGGCTCGGCTCGGAGAGATAAGCGGAGAGGCTAGGAGGCGAGGCTGTGGAGCGGTGGCGGGGGCTGGGAAGCTGGGCGGATGTGGGCTGGGAGCTGGGCGGCCGGGGAGGCTGGGAGAGGTGGGGTGCGAGGCGCGGGGCTCGGCTCGGCTAGACGAATGGAGATGCTAGGCGGCGAGGCTATGGAGTGGCGGCGGGGGCTGTGATGCGGCCGGAGAGGCTGGGAGCAAGGGGGTGGCTGTGGGGCTGGGGAGAGGAGGCTGCCGGAGTTCAGGCGAGATGAACGGAAGCTGCAGCAGAGGTTGCCGGTATTATTACCAGAGTGATGAAGCCCTCTGATACCATGTGAGAGGGAATAAGGTCACATTAGTATTGATAAGAATGATTACATATATAGAGGAAGGAAGAAAAGTATACGTATATATATATATACGTATAATACATGTATATACAAGAAACCCTAACAATCACAAACATCAATAAAATAAATTTGTGTAATATAGTGACCACCACACTTTCATAAAAAAAAAAGAGTAGATGAACAATAAAATAAGAAATTGCGGCTCACCGAAGTTTTGACAACTCTCCGGCTAGCATATCCGACGGTTCTCCAACGAGATATTCGGGTGATCCCCGAAGATGAGATAAAGGGGGAGAGGGAGAGAATGGCTAGGGTTTGCTCCTTTCATTCTCATTATCTTATAAATAAAACATACTTATGTCAATATAAGATATGATGAAGGGTAAAATTGTCAAAAAAATTTCAACCCTTTCATCCCTCCAATTTGGAGGTTAAGAAAATAGAGAAAAAAAAGGAGAGTTTCCAACCCCCCAAACGGTCCCAAACCCTCCCCTTCCCTCAACCTTTCACCCCAAGCAAGGGTTGAGGGAACCCTTACTTTCCAAACCCTCCTCAACCCTCCATGCCAAGCAAGGCTTTAAAACTAGGAACACAACCTTGATAGCTTGACAGCATGAAAGGTTAGTTTTAGCAGATGATATCATTTAAGTTAATGTGTTTTTTTAAGACCCAATAAAGGTATAAATATATTATAATATTAACTCCTTGTTTTGTATGTCCATACATGCACTTTTTAAATGGTCGTTTAGTTCACAATAATAATATATTACACGGTAATAAGATTTTGTAGTAATGAGGTGTGAAATATTATATGCTTGGAAATATTGTGGTATTACTATGTTTCATTGAAAACTTATATTGCTGGTAATCTTTCATTATCATGTTTGATTAGTTATAGTAATCACCTTCATAATATGTCAAATTTATCTAAATACCCCTACATATAAAATTTTAAAAATTTTAATTTTAAAAATTTAGATAAATAAATAATTAAATTTACTCAAATAGCCCTACATATAGCACGACAGAATGGTGTCGGGCAACAGTAAAATAAAAACTAGGGTTTTGATAATGAATATAATGAAGAATTAGATTAAATGAGTGGGAGTATAATTGCAAAAAAAACATTAGAGATAACCACCAACATGGTAATCTGGATAGACCTTCTTTGCTAATATTTTACTATTAGTAATCTCACATTAGTTTTAACATTATCACTGTTACAGTAATTAAACATAGTAATATGAACATATTGCAGCTAGATTGCCAGATGCTTTCACATAACTGAAATTAAACGGCCCCTTATTGTAATTACTCTATATTTCATAAAAACACAAAAAAAAATTATGATAATTTATTTATGTTGAAAAGAAATATATGACCACTAATTAAATAAATAGGACAATGACAGTAATTAATGGCCACTAATTAAATAAATATATGACCACTTATATTAATTTCTTTTAAAAAACCAAAGATTATAATTAATTTATTTTTAAAGGCAATGTAACATCCTCTAGTCAAATAAAAAATTTATAACCACTAATTAATTAAAATAGACTATTAACAATAGAAAGAGAAAGACCGACACACGGCCAGTTGGGCAGCAGATAGGAGCTAAAAAGCTCGTTAGCTCATTCCAATAGGAGGGGTACTTGGCAAAGATCATTGGGAATTGAGTTTAAATCCTTAATAAACCGCATATATAGACACCAAACTATTCATGATATCTTATTTTGACTGTTGAATTATAAGGGGCCGTTTGGATCCCGGATTGAGAATGGAAAGAAGTGAGGGAGTAATGGAAATAAATGGAGTGGAGGAGGATTGAGAATGAAAGATGTGTTTGGTTGGTAAGGTATGAGAGGGTAGTTCCTTGGGAATGGGAAAAGTAAAAGAAAAAAATGAAGTAACTTGACTTTTATACCCTTGAAACAAGTAAATAATATTTTATATAAAATAAAATGTTAAGTTAAATAACGACTATTTTTAATTATAAAATATTTTGAATATCATTATTTTTAATTTTATAATTAAATATTTGAATTAAATATTTTCACTTTTAATTATTATTTATTATTAAAAATATCTATTTAATTATTATTTGATTTATATTATTATTTTAATTATTAATTATTATTATTTGAATAAAATTATTATTTTAATTGTTAGTTATTATTATTTTATTTTAATTATTATTTATTATTAAAATTATCTATTTAATTATTATTTGAGTTATATTATTATTTGAATAAAATTATTATTTTAATTGTTAGTTGTTATTATTTTACTTTAATTATTATTTATTATTAAAATTATTGATTTAATTATTATTTTAATTATTAATTATTATTATTTGAATACAATTATTATTTTAATTGTTAGTTGTTATTATTTTATTTTAATTATTATTTATTATTAAAATTATCGATTTAATTATTATTTGATTTATATTATTATTTTAATTATTAATTATTAATATTTGAATAAAATTGTTATTTTAATTGTTAGTTATTATTATCTATTTAATTATTATTTAATATTAAAAATATATATTTAATTATTATGTTAATTAATTATAGTTTACTTATTAAATAAGGGGCAAATTTGTAATTCACTCTCAAGGAGTGGAGGAGGAATGAGCAATCCTCCCAATTTTGGGAGGATTGCCACTCCCCACTCAATGCCCCCTCATCCCCCTCCCAAACATCTCTCACTCCCATTGATGACTATCCAAACAAAGGAGTGGAATGGGAGAGTAATGACTCCCATTCTACTCCTTACAAACAAACACCCCCTAAAATCTTTCGATTAAATTATTTAATTTATAATTTTTGTCCAATTATATCGTTGAGGCTTATGACTTTAGCAAGAGGCTGATGTTAACAATGCAATGATCGCCACCCAAGGAAACAAGCTTTTTCTGCCCCTTTTTCCTTTCTTTTCCTTCTCTAAAGGAAACTAGAGTTTTTTTCAATCGAAGCCTAAGAGGGATTTCTCAATCTCCTCCCAGCGCCGTCATTCTAGCTATTTACTGTTTCAGCAATTTCTTAATCTCTCCCAGCAAGATTCTCGGGCAAAAAATAGGAAGAAATCTAGGGTTTCCATACCTCGCCTTACAAGGATTTCTCATTCACTTCCTGATGTCATATTTGCACCACCATTAAAGTGATTTCTCAATCTTTTCCAGATATTATGATTCCGAGAAATGAAATAGAAAGAAATTTAGAGTTTCCAAGTATTGTTTATGTTTTGTATCAGAGAGAGTTTTATAACACACAGCATTTTGTGATGCATTGGCTGAAGAGAGTGCAAGATCAGCCACTACTGTCGATGATTAATCACAATCATTCTCATCATCATGAGTACAAGCAGCCATGGCTGACACTGAAAAGAAAAATATAGTAAAACTATTTGATAATGTTGGGTCCAGCCCATTTGGATGGGCTACAATAAAACTGGGCTCCAGCCCAAAATGAAAAAAAAAACTATGTCAATGAAGAGAGAGAAAAAAAAGAGGGTGAGAAATTGAGAGAAGAAAGCTCATCAGATAAAAAAAAAACTAAGTGAGAGAGAGAAGGAAAAGGCTGAGCCACGGCAAGACGATCGGAAGGCGATTCGGCGCCGGATTTCACTCAAATTCTGGGTGAAGAATCCTTGCAAGAAGCTCTTCCTATTGATTAGGTTTGATCTTTCCTTTGATTCCTATTTGGTGTGTTATCCATCGATCGATGATGATGATGATACTTCATGAATGTTGATGCCATTGGGCATGTATGCCTCTAGTTTAATCTAGAGAAGTCTTTGTAATCCTTTATTGGCATAGTGAAAACGATTTGAAGTGGCTCTAAGGAGTCCCGTGGTTTTTCCTTCGATTTGAAGGGTTTTCCACGCTAAATAGTGTGTCTTGCTTGTTGTTTTTGACGATTTTATTGTGTCAGTTAGATACCAAAAGATTGTACTCAAAAGGGGGAGGTTTTGAGCTTCAAAATTCACAAAACAAGCTCAACACGCTCGTGCTTAATTCAGCACGCCCGTTCTCAGGGCAGTGAGACCGTATTGCAAGCCGTGCAGATTGCAATTTTCTGAATTTTTTTACTGCTATAGTGTTTTTGCTACAGTAACAGTTCTACATTACTTTGCTACAGTACGGTTCTGCAGAAATCCTACGCCAGTAGCGGACAAACCCAGCAAAGTAGCACGCCCGTGCTTCAAGGCGTGCAGATTGCAGATTTTGCATTTTTGGGTACTACAGTATTGCTACAGTACTTCGTGACAATTTATCATTTGATCCCCGGTTCTTACCCAACAGGTAAACATAAGTATCAGCAACCTCAGATAGAAAGGAGCTTGGGATCTCATGGAGAAGGTAAATTTAAAAAGGGGGGGAAAAGATCGCTTGAGCAAACTCACGTAATTTGAAGTTGAATATGGCAAAATGGTGCTTGTAGGATTGGGATGTGACCACTCACAACAAACGAGAACGCCATCCAATTGCCAATGCAGGTATTTATTCAAAACAGGTAAAGATCGCTGAAGCGTTTTACCAACGTCTTTTTTATAAATAATGAAACCGGCTCATGGAATATGCATCATTTGAGAGATAAGTGTTGAGAAATAATATTCCTCATATTTAAAAATCAAATGAAAACATTTTTTTGTAAAGCATTCAAACTACTTTGATACTAAAAATGCTAGATTAGCTAACACTAGCATAATATAATGGTAAAATGCCTTGACAATGAATGTGTACATGTGGATACAAAATGTTTTAGCACTTATTAAGTCACCGTGATTATTGCACCTTCAAACATATATATACTTTAAATACATGGCACTTAATACTGTTTACTCAAAAAAACAAAAAGAGAAAAAACACTGCACCACAAATTGAGTTGGCCAAATAGGTATGCCAGGCATTTAAATTGGATTGAAATTAGTTGTTCATTTTTTTAAAACGCATTATTGGTACTTCTATCATGTCACATAGTGCACTTTAGTTCTCATATTCTAAAGAGGGGCGTTAAGACTTTTGAATTACCACATGTCTACGTATTTATATTGTTAAAGTTAATTAATTATGAGGTGAATATTAAAGATTTACATGGCTCTTGACCCGTCTGCATGGAGTGGAA
The DNA here is from genome assembly GCA_902712375.1 of Dioscorea dumetorum. Classification (NCBI taxonomy): domain Eukaryota; kingdom Viridiplantae; phylum Streptophyta; class Magnoliopsida; order Dioscoreales; family Dioscoreaceae; genus Dioscorea; species Dioscorea dumetorum. The sequence goes on along the minus strand of CACTHL010000128.1, from coordinate 7,793,585 downwards.
AAAGTTGCCTTACGAACAATATTTCTTAAAATTAATGTTTTATGTTTTTAATTAACTCTATGCTAGTGCGTCAAAACTTGCCACTTCAGCATAACAAAAGTTTTCGTTGTTTTTCTTTTATTTTTCATCCCTATCACATTCTAGCCCTTTGTCTTTATCCATAATTTCTTCGTTACTGTTTGTCTCAAGTTTTTTCATACCCCAATTTGACCGGCTAATCAAACCTAGTTAATAAGATTGTTATGGTCTGAATGAAAAAATCCGATTTAGAAATACAAAAGATTGAATTGTTGACTACAATAGTCAATCGGGTCAACTGTTCACCGAAGGGCCCTTGGTTTAGCTTTTCATTTTCTTTTTTGTTTAAATTCAACAAAAAAAAAGTTCCTTTATTTTTTATGTACACTCTTAAATTATCATATCTTAGTTGATTATAGTACTCAATAAGTAGGGTTTTGGGGTTTTAATGGAAGTGTGCGACTGTTTTTATATTTTATATAAATTTAAATTTATTTTCTAATAAAATTTTGAACTTTTTTATGTTTAAAATCATTCTAAACTGCTAACTAAACCTCACTGTACTTATTTTGATGCATGTAATATGTGTAATCTTGTGTCTATTATGTGAACATTATAAAGATCTTCATCTCTTGAAGGACTAGGCGTAGGATCCCTTCCTTGACCCCGCTACTATGATCAACTATCCCATTGCCACAATCCTCCGGTAGTTGTGTGTGTTGTTTTCCTCCCTATGGCTTGTTCTTAGATTCTAGTTTTGAATATATTTTGTTTTTGTTTTTCTGTTTTTTGGTTGGGCTTGTTACTTCTTAGCCATGTTGCTTTTCCTGACTAGATATCTCAAGCTAAATAGTATCTTGAGTTTGATTCCATTTATGTATTTTCTACCTTGATTAGTAGTATTAACATAATTACAAAAATAATTATTTATATTTTATTTTATTTAATATTATATTTTAAAATATCAATTCTTATTTAATTTATATAGAATAAATATTTTAATGTCTTATATTTAAATTACATTGCATTTTTTAAATTTAATAAATCACCACAGCATTAATTAAAATTTTAAATTAGTATTAATCATAAATAATGAGAGTTAATATAATTAATAGTTTTTAAGGATAAAATTTAAGCATATTATATAATTAAAAACATTTATAAATAATATTAAATAATTAGTGTTAACAATATATGATAGAGTAATCTTACCATTTCACTTATATGATAATCGTACTCCTTAATTTACATCAAACCAAAAAAAAAATAAAAATAAATACAACATTTCAAATTACAACAAACCAAACAGCTGTGATATAAGTTAAAATACAGCATTTTCGCTTACACTGTAATTTTACTTATATATAAATTCACTTACAGATAACCAAACAACCCCATAGTGTAAATCAAACAACTGGGTTTACCATAAAATTGTCTAGAACCTTGTTGTGGCTACAACTAATTAGTCCAGGTATGCCAAGACATATTTTATTCACATATATACACATATATATACAATAAAAATTTGAAAAATAATCCATCTTGGCATTGGTTGGAGGCTACAATGTGGTGAGGCATGATATCTCAAATTTTGGAGGTATTCCTCCTATCTATCGATGTTTTTTCGTATCATCCCAAATACAGATAATATATTCCCGAGTCATCCACACCACCTCTTAAAAAAGTTTGGTCATGGGTAGAACCCCATTGCAGTAGGCCGAGCCTTAGCTCGCCACCATCACCATAAAAGAAAATGCATTTTTGAAAAAAAAATAATACAAGATTGAAGGCATTTCATTATTTGCAAAAAAAAATAAGATATTCAAACCATCATGCCATCAATAACCTTTAGAGCACATATCTACGATACCAATTCATAAGGGAGGTAATAAAGAATTTTTTTTGCTAGCTGAAGCATAAAACAAACATAAAATTTTGATAGAATAAATTATAAGCATCATGGCTCGCACATAAGAGTAGGAAATAGGTAAAAGTTAATTCAACAATAGGATAGAGCAAGTAAAATGAATTATTGTATACAAGTTATAAACCATAAACTAGGTTTGAAAAGAAACATCCACTCACTGTTTAACCCTCCACTAGGTTTGAAAAAAAAAACATATATGCAAGAGAAATGGAATTCTAGATCTATGTGCAATGCATGAGAGTTAAGGGTTCCGATAGTTGCCGACCTCATTTCAAATCCGGCCCAACCTAAAGAGGATATAAAACATTTTCCTTTTAGAAGCAATTTGAATCATGTTAAACCCATCACAAGCAACTACAATGATTCACTTCTTTGAAATATTAAGCTTTTCCTTATACAATACTCAAATTTAATTTTCTCATTCCACACACAATGTTCAAGGACAAAGCTAAATACATTTATTTACATATTATATTACAATCATAAATCCCATCACACAAGATGCCTCATGCACTCATTCTCTACTTCGAATTCATAACCAAACTATAAAAATAACAATAGACAATAGTGTGGACCCCACCCTTTATTATTATCCAGTTTATTTTTCTAATTATCTCTTGAGATCCTTTTTTTATTAGTCCTATGAATCTTTGATTACTGCTATAATCACAATTAAATTTCTGATCATGGTCTTTAAGGAAGCTAAGGTTCTAGTTTTCATTTAAAGGTTTGTTTAGTTGGAATAATGTTGGCAGCGAGGCTTGAAAAACCTCCATCGGGAACTCATATATCCTCGTGTGTGTGGTAGGTGATTCTACATTTTATTTGGTTAACTTGATACGAGAAATCTTGTTTTGCTTAATGTTTAGTTCTTATTATGGTATATAGTTTGTAATGGGGATTTTTTTTGAGTTGACATCAACTAAATGCCTGCAAAATTTCAGATTTTATACAATTGTAGTTTACAAGATATGACCATTTTAGTATAGTTATGTAAAATAATATTCTCTGCAAAACCTGAATATCGACATGCATAATCCATGATTTTAGAGGTTGAATTGAGCAAAGTAAAGAATAAGAAGGTTGTAGGATTCGATGCTAGATAATTACATGTTAAATATCATATTTTATACCCCTGAAGTTTATGAGATACAACCATATTAGTGTAGCAATGTTAAATAGTATTTTGTGCAGAGCTTGAAGATTGATTGACATTTTTCATGATTTTAAAGGTTGAATTGGGCAAGGTTCAAACAAGAAAGTTGTTTATTTTTGGTTTAAATATCTATTCCTAAAATATCATGTTATTTTATGATATATACTTAGCAATATGCATGTTAAAAATGTAGTGTTTGATTTTACTAGTTTACAGAAATATATGACAAATGGATGCTATAAATTTAATAGTATTCTAATCAATGTGAATTTCGGATATGTTGTAGTCTCATTTATCTAGTTTTCTCAGAATAACGAATTTTGTAATTCGGAGAATAATAGACTAAGTTATGCCGATTTTAGTTCTCAATGGTCATGTTGAAATATTTAATATCTCTTTTAGATTTGATAATTGATATTATATCCTTAAAGAATCCAAATTTCGAAAATATAACAACATATTGACTTTTTTTTTGCATTTATAGCCTTCTAAAATATGTTTTTACAATACCTTTGCTTATTAGCCCTTAACCAGACTAGCATGTGTTTTGAAATCTTTCTTGCATACCTCCCTGAAGTTTTATAAATTTATATTTGAGTGATTTAATAGGTTTTCTTTTCCAAATTTAACATCTGTCCAAAAACCTTGAATTGGTGCGAGAATTTGATTTATCGCATAATTCAGGTAAGTAAACCACATATAAATTCTAGTATAAGTATATATATTTTTTCACACTTACTAAATTACTAGTTTGATTATTTCTTTTATTATTTTTAACAATTATATTTTTTGAATAATTTTATTTATTAAAAATTTTATTATTAAAAATTTTAAATTATGAAGTATTTACCGAACTTCTGGGTATTTATTTATTCAATCAGGTTTTCCATAAACTATGTAGATTATATTTATAAATAAGTTTATTATTATTTATTTTATAATCTATTTGTTAAGTTATTTGATTTGAAAATAATTGGCTTATTTTGATATAAGGAAAATGGGATCATGTGAATGTTAACATTTTTTACTAAGTGGAGTATTTTGTTTTTTCTCAGTCTCAACCTTGATATTCTGTTGTTTGTGAATATTAACTATTTTATTCTATAAATTTTTGTCTCAAATTAACTATGCACTAATAATGTTATTGGGGGTTAAACACTGATCATGTCGACATATAATTATGTTAATGATGCGCCCCTTGCGTATCCGCAAGTGCACGGGTCGTACAAGTAGTAAAGTATACCCATAGGGTCTGGTAGTCGAATCCACAGGGACTGGTGTAGCTTTCGATACTCGTTGGATTTCTAATATCTAGCCGGCTCACTAGTTGGTTTGAGATTTAATTATAAATAAAAATAAGAAAGTGAGGATAAACAGAAGAGAGACATGGTTAAGGTGACAAGAGATCCAAACAAAAGAGTAGCGTCCCGGAGTAGTCACTTGGTGTCAATGTTTATCAGGTGCGTCTCATGATCCCTATGTTCTAGAGTCTTGTTGCTCTAATGTGGATATAGTGGGATTGAGAGTAAGAGCCCAATTCTACTTCTTGTATCAATCAATGAGATATACAACCTAAGAGGAAATCAAGAAATTAAGCAATCAATGCCACTCAATAACCAACATTCAAGTAAACAACCAAAGATCTAACAGAGAGAATTAGAGACTCCATAAACATTGCAATAAAAGCATTCAAATACAATAACTACCAAGTTCTTAAACTGGGGCACCGAAGAACGATTAGCCCCTCATGATTCTACAAGAAACACAAGGTAAATAATAAGAGAATGAGATGAAATTCATCAACTCCCTTCTTGCTTCACAATCTTCGTCGGAGAGTGTCCGATGATGATCTTGCCAATGTTCCTCCACTCATACGACGATCTCTTGGTCTGGATCTAACCCTTGAAGGTGCCTCTCTACTACTCCGCCGCCTCCCCCAAAGGGGAGAAGAAAATCCCCACAGAAAGCCCCTGAAGAAACCCTAAATTCGGCCTTAAAAAGTCATTCCCGATGCAAGCACGGCCGTGCTTAATTCAGCACGCTCATGTTGAAGCCGTGCTTCAGCCCATGTAGATTGCGGGTTTCTGAGTTCTCGGTGCTACAGTACTCGTGCTGCAGTGCTCATGCTACAGTGATTTCCCCAGAAAATTCGGCAGGTTGTAATTTGCACGGGGTAGAACACGCCCGTGTTGAGGCCGTGTTGGCATTGCATGACCGTGCTTAGGGCATTCTGACCGTGTTTCCTCGTGCTTTCCAATTCCTGTGAACTGCACGGCTAAGAGCACGCCCGTGTTGAGACGGTGCTTGGCTTGACGAACTTTCTTTTAGGTCCTTTTTGATGTGAATTCACCTCTAAATCCCTTCTGCTTGCTCCAGAACCTAAATATCTGCACAATAAACTCAAAATACCTTAAATAGCACCGAACTAAACAAGTAATAGCAAAAGGACAAGTAAATATCGGGTGTAATGTATATATATATATATATAATGCACTCATCAGTTAAGAGACTATAGTTTCACACCATTCCGTCGGTGAAGAATAACGACCTCTGATATTCTGGCTGGGGCACCAAGGGTAAACAAATGAACTATGATATTTTGACTTGGGTTACCGAGGTAAGCAAATGACTTTTGATATTCTGTTTTTGGCTATAGTGAATTGGGAGATCTATACTGTATTTATCTAAAAATCAGACTCAGTTGAACTGTTTAGTTTTGTTTTCGAATTGTATTTTCATAGATGTTCTAATATATTATATCAAAGATTTTTGTTCTGGATTTTTGAGACTTCTATTTGATCCCAAATGTTTTTAGTGGTTGCTTACTAGGCTCCTCTCAAGCACATTAAGTTTGTTATGTTTTTTTAGATCAAGAGTAGGGTTACTTGGTGCGCAGCTTAGCGGGGTCATTGAATAAGTCGAAGTCTAGTTTTAGCAAGTTAATAAGCCCTCATTTCTTGTGGACTTGGAATTCTATATTTTTGAATAATTATTGTTCCAAACTTTATTAGTGAAATGTTTGTAATTCGTAGGTTATAGTTTCATATGATTTGAGAATCTATATTTTTGTTAAATGTTATTTTTCAATGTGAGATAGGTTATGAGGCCTTGAAGCCTTGTAAATATGTGGCCGTTTGTCGACACTTCGAGCTCTGGGTATGACAAGTACACTTGTACTCGACACCTTTCTCCTTCACAAATTTAACAAGAAGTTGGCAAACCTCTCTAAACCTTTTGTCATATTACACCAATTCTCAACATTAAATCTCAACTTACACATAATACCATTCCAAGCCACAACATAAATGACTTTATTTGCTAGAGCCTTTTAAGTGCTACCTAAGCATCTACAATCACTCCACCTATGTATAGAATGTCAAATTTTACATTTCTTACAGCTAACAATGCATGATCTATCTCCTCTCCTTTAGGTGGTGTTCGGATTGGCTTTTTTAAAGCCTAGAAATGTTTTTTATAATACATTAAGTCATTATTATTATCATAACAGTATTCATTATTATTATTAATATCAATTTATAATAATAACTGAATGAAAAGTCAATGGATGCCTATTTTAGTAATTTGCCACATTCAAAAGTGTTTTGACAAATCCACGCCCAAACAACTTTACCCATATAAAAGCACTTCTGCATTAACCTATAAAAACATAAAATACAGAAAAACACAATTTACTCTGAAAATTACTTTTTTTAAAAGTGTTTCTACAAAACTTTAAAAAAAAATACTTATGTTAAAAGTCAATCCAAACAAAACCTTATTCTCCTTTTAAATGAGTACATTCTTCTTTTTTTTTTCTTTTTTTTTTTAAGAAGAGAAATACTTAAGCCTTCAAAATTAAACCCATAAGAATTTAACACAACCCAAGAGTACACTCAGTTAGCCGTTGCTCCGGTGAAGCCCAAGCTCTGACGATCTCCAAGCCTTCTTAAAAATTGCTTTTGTTTCTTCCCCTTTTTACTCCACAAACCTTGCCAGGCTTCATTTCACTAGTGGCCACAAAAGTTTGTGATTTATATCGCTATGGCCACAAAAGTTTTTTTTGTAACCGTATGGCTATAAAAGTTTTCTCCGGAAGCAGCAGTGGCCACAGAAGCCTGTTTGGAGGTCATTTCCGGCGACTGGGCTGACATGGAGTTTGACGTGGCAGTCCAACTCATGACGTGGTAGTCCAACTCATGATGTTTTTATATCTCATCCAACTCATGAGGCTGCCAAGGAGGTCATGGTGAGCAATTTAATTTATATTTCCTTTTATTATTCTTTTTACCGTGAAAATTTCTTGTTGAGCTTCCAACAAACTCCTTAGGAGAAAATGAAAGCTGGAAATGAAGTGATACTGGATCCGGAGCTCCTGCAGCAATACGCCATTATGGATAGAGAAGGCGATTTCGAGAAGGCTCTTCAAAACGGAACTGGTAAAATTCCGGCTAGTGGCCTCCTCAATGTTAAATCCAACAGAGCGAAGAAAGAGAGGCCCGAAACTCGCAAGGAATCATCAAGTAAGCACAAAAGAAAAGGCGACGGTCATAAAGATACATCGAAATTCAACAAAAAGAAGAAATCTCTACGCAATGAGATTTATGAGTGTCAACTAATGTATCATGCTGTAGCCATTTCGCTGCATCCAAGTTTTGTAGAGAATTTAACATTCATTTCCACATTTTTACAGCATCTTGTATTCTAGAGTTTTTTTTTTTTAATCTGTCAGCATTATAAAGCTCTGGCTTGTCTCCTTAAGAGTTTACTCTTGAGATTGTTTAGAAAAAGGCCTTCCTATCATTTACTGTGAGGTAATTCTTTGAAGGCAGTTATTTATTATTGTAATCATTAATTGCTTAAGATTAATGAAAGGTTTTCATGGCATAAAAGCATAAAGAAGTCTTCACCGGGATGAGTATATGAGCAAAACCCTATTTTGGATGAGATATATTTTCATCATGAGTTGGACTGCCACGTCAAACTCCATGTCAGCCCAGTCGCCGGAAATGGCCTCCAAACAGGCTTCTGTGGCCACTGCTGCTCCCGGAAAAAATTTTTATGGCCATACGGTTACAAAAAAAACTTTTGTGGCCATAGCGATATAAGTCACAAACTTTTGTGGCCACCAGTGAAATGAAGCCAACCTTGCCGTTACTGGTTACCAAAGCTTAATTATTGACTAAGAAACCCATTTCAGGCCTGCTTCTTCTACATATTTTTCTATCTTTTTTTTCAAAAATTCTCCTTCAATCCCTGGTAGAAAAACTATTTATAAAACAGCTGAGAAAATTCACTAGCAGTCCCTGCTTCATAAATTTTCAGTCAAGAGATGGTGAATGTCTCTCTTCTCATCAACTAAGGGTTTACCCAAAAATAAAAAGACAATTTACATATAGTCTGTTATTTTTTACTCATCAATGAGAAGTTTTACTGGGTGCTATAGTCAGGTTGAATCTGCAACCCATGCAATCTAATATGAACGATGAAAATAAAATAAAATAAATATTACATCAATCTTCAAGGCGGGCTAACGACTTATTAAAAGAATAAAATATCTACCTTGGCATCAAAAGTAAATTAAAAAGTATTTAAAAAAAAGAGAAAAATGAAGAAGCAGACAAAAAAGAAGAAAGAGGAGGTAAAATGAAAATTTTGTCATTATAAATGTTGAAAAAGAAGATACCATGTCCGCATGGACTGTAATGGTAAATAGAATAAAAAAGTAGACTCCAAATAATTTGCAAATGACTTTAAAACCCACTAAGATGGCAACTCTATTTTCATATTTAATATATGGCAATCATTAGAAGCTAACATATTTAAAATTGAAGAGTTATATATATATATATATAATATCAAATTTATACTAATATTAATATTTAATATTTCATTTAATATAAAATCGATTATTAATTATCTATTATTTTGATTAATTATTCATTAATTTAATTTATTTAAAAATATATACTAAGAATATTAAAGCTAAGTATTAAAGTTGTTTTACAATAATATGTACTAATTATTTTTAAAAGGTATATCCTAAGAGTGACTAGATTATGTAGTTTATATTTCTAAAACTCAACTTAAATATAGAAAAGTCCAAGACTGTAGAAATATTTATTTTTAAAAAATATAAATAAATTATTGTTTAATTATCATATTAAAAAAAATGCTTTTGTGAACCTAGTTGGCTTGTTTAGAATGTTCGACCTGCTTGTGAGCTTATAATTGAGCAGGTTTGAGCTTCTGTCAAATTAACTATTTGACCTCAGAAGTGAGGTTTGAACTTAGGCTGTTTGTATAGATAGTCCATTTTCCTTTTTCGCTTAAGCTTCTATTAGTGCGTACATGGTTTGGTTTATTTGGATATTGAAAAATGAAAAGAAGATATATTGAAAAATAGTCAAGAGAGAAAATAATTATATAAAAAATAATTTTGGATATACAATATTAGTTAAAATCTAAAAAAATAAAAAATAAAGAAAAACTTACATAAGTTAGGGAAAAAAATATCGACGACCTGCAGGGAATAACCCAAATTCTCATGAGATTGAGTAGTTATCTTCAACCTAAATCAAGATCTAAATAAGTTTCTTATTTATGCAAAGCCCCGCACGGAATTAAGGTCATGACAGTAGCCACCAAATCTCCACATTTCAAGAATCAAGCAAGACATTGAGCAATTGTGTAGTGATTGCAAATTGATTCATTAAATATTTTGGTTCAATCACTTGCATGCGACGTTTATCAACAATGTTTTTTTTTTTTTTGATAAATATGTCATAAGTTTGAGTTATAATTTCGCACCGTTGTACCCGTGATTATTATTAGGTTTTGTAGAATTTGAATTCGGAATTTAAATTTTTAATATTAATATTTTTTTATAATGGTCAGTACAAGAGTTTTTTTTAAATATTATATTTTTTTAAAATATATATTTAAATGCATATTTTCCTTAATATTTACTAAAATGACTGTACTTTCTGCGCATTAACTCATTAGACGATTGACACCAAAATCGATAACTTTTTTGTATTTTTATCGTTTTTTGTGTTTGGCAGTAAGGGGTCGTTTGGTTCCCGGAGTGGGAATGAAAAAGAGTGAGGGGGTAATGAAAATGAGAGGGAGTGGTGGAGGATTGGGAATGAAGAATGTGTTTGGTTAATAGGGTATGAGGGAGAAGTTCCTTGGGAATGAGAAAAATAAAAGATGAAAATATGGTAAAATGACCTTTATAACTTTTATAGGAATAAATAAATTTATATATAAAAAATAGCATATTAATGTGAAATAAGATCTATTTTAAGTAATAAAATATTTCTTGTTTTATTTTCATTATCATAATTAAATATTTTAATAAAATATTCCACTTTATCAATTATTTATTATTAAAATTGATAAAATATTCCACTTTGATTATTATTTACAATAAAATTTATTTATTTATTTTATTGTTATTTGAATCAATTATTAGTTAGTATTATTTCACTTTAGTTATTAATTATATGCTTTTTTATTAAAATTTATGATTAATAATGTTCACATGAAATTTAAACTATTATTGAAAATAATTAATATAATTAAATATTTAATTTAAAAAAAATTCAAATTAAGTACTACCAAATTATGATAATAATTTATAGAACAATAAATTTAATAATTACAAAGGTAATTATGTAATTACCCTTCAAGTAATGACCAACTAAAAACCATTTATACATCCCTCCGCAAAACAAGCATCCAAACATCCAAGCCTTCAAACATTCATACTCCATGCATAAAAAATATATGAAACTTCATTACAATTTCAAACTAATCCCAACCATTTATCCATCCCTCCACATAACAAACTTTTTCAATTTTTTCAAATTTTATAATATTTTTTAAATATAATATTTATGTTTAAATCTTTTTAACTAAAGTTTTTTCTCACAATCCATTTATATATTACATTTCATCTCATTTACATGTGAAAATAGTTATATATATTATAAAAATATCACAAAATTTAAACTATCTAAGCTGTATTAAGATCACTTACTGGGATTAGTTACATCAGGGCAATTTTAAAGATTGTGATCTTTATTTCGACATAAACCACAATGCTTCGGTTGACCATCTTCCTTTATATTCATTTTATTACAAATTCTCATGGATTTGGGGCGCCCTTTCAAATGTTTTCGCATTGTAATATGTGGACAAAGACCTGGACCATTATATACATTCGACACAACTTGAAACTCTTTACTATACATACTAAAAATAGTCTCAACTTTGTAAATATTATCCACATATTCTTGCCAATGTTAATGAATAGAAGAGCACGCTGCAATAACATGGCGATAAGAGAAATAAAGTGTTTGAAACTTATCACAGTCGGACCATCATGCCCTCAGATCAATGCGGTAACTACTAGTTACACCACCATGATGAGGCGGAGCCATTTCATCTACCATGAAAGAATGTTTTTTATAATCGAATTGACGAACATAAATGCTACCTGATAATTATTGATTTTCCTAAATTGTCTTTGTTAGTGCTTCTGAGAAAGTTTGGCATTATGTAATATGAGATTGTGCTTGTACATCTTTTCTCACAAACTCAGCAAGACGAAAATAAGTGGATTTAACTAAAATTGTTATGGGAAGATGTCTCATTCCCTTCAATATTGAATTAACACATTCAGCAAGGTTGACAGTTATATGCCCATACCTTCAACCTTCATTATCAAAAACTTAAGCCCACTTCCCTTGCGGTATACTATCCAGCTACCTCATCGTCTCTACATCATATTCTAGCACCAAGCTATACCAGCAATTAAAATAATGAATAGGTTTCGAATAACCTACGTTAATCACCATAAGACAACTGAAAAAGTTAATAATAATAACAATATATGATTAAAACACACATGAATGTAAATTTTATAATTACTGGCATTAACAAATATTTGTTGTATTTCTTCATTTTTGAAACGACTCATGAAGTTTGCATAGATATGCCTAATGCAATAAACATGGTAAGGATGAGGAAGATTTATCCACCGACCAATTGCTCAAAATGCTCATTTGATAGCCTCATGACGATCAGAAATAAAACAGATTCCTTCTTGTGGTGTCATATTCGTTCGTAAATGATTCAAGAAGAAACGCCATACATCTAGCGTCTCTCCTTATACGATGATAAATGCATTTAGGAGGATGTTTTTACTATCATCTTGAGTGACTGCTAACAACAACGTCCCTTTATATATTCCCTAAAGATGTGTGCCATCTATCTATACCACTAGCTTGCAATATTTGAAAGCCTCCACACATGAGGGGAAATTCCAAAAAAGTCTATGAAAGATACATCTATCACGTACAAGATAACTTCCGTTATATGCAGGCTGAGTATGGAGATTAATTGTTGTTCCCGGGACAAATTGCTGCAATACTAATAGCCATTTTGGTCATTTATTATATGACTCCTCCCAATTACTGATTGTTGCTTCAATAGCTTTCTGCTTGGGAATTCATTTTTTTCTATATGTCGGAGTAGTCATATAGATTTTTGATCCCTGCTATAAAAACAGATACATTGATGCTAGGCACTTCTTTGAACAAAGGCTGTATATGCAGAGAAATCATGTTGGAATCCAGTTTGGAATGACCTTGGAAAATCATTACCAATGCGCACGTATGAGGACCATTGTACTTGGTAATATGCTATGCTTCTTTTTTATAAATGATGCATGAACCTTCCAACTGGATTCGTCACCATATAACTTGCATTTGCCTTAATATTAGGTTAGATCAGACTCGATCACTTTGTATTCTACTGACTTTTGTAAGCAGTAATTACTTAATCACAGTGATGGTATCATCTTTAGTTTAGAATGACATGCCTACATGCGATTCTCCATCTGTTATTGCCCCTCTTAATGTGTGAGTGTATAAGAAAAGATACTTCGGGAATTCTGGTGTGGACATGGCTTCTAAATCTAGTACCCTCATGTGCGCTAGAGGCTCAAATGATGGCATTGTAAATGCTATATTTTGTCTGGGAATATCTTCTAAATTGTAATCTTTTAAATGAAAATCTTTAGCGTTTTCTTCACTATTCTTTGTATAGTTATCACTGTCATGCTCATCCCCATTAGAGCTCCCATACTCTCCAACTTCATTTTCATGAATATCATGAAAGGAAGTTGTTATGATATCTTGATGACTGTAACTTGATTGTATATGTGGTTGCATACCGGTTGAGTAGTATGTCGATGCATTTGATGGTTGTTATGGGTAGTGAACCCAACATTGCATGGTAGAACATCACATGCCCTCCATTATGTTGATGTCCTTTCAGCTTCATTACTAGACCACACGAATGTAGTTCACTCCCATCCCAGAGTGTATTGAATATTGTCATCTCTGTTGATTTGTTGCTGAGAGGAACCACTTACGCAAGTAGCATCACCTAGCTCCATGCACAATTCAAAAACTTGAATATCAGAAAATTTTTATGGCAGTCGAACATCATCTGAATATCACAGTTGTTGCACAGTTTAAATGATCAATAAGAAATTTGCCATAACCTGCAAAAATAGGTAACCTGTATTTGATACATGTAACTCTTTCACCATCTGTCGCTTTTAAGTTTTCTTCAATAATTTTTTTACAGATTTGAAAGAGATTATTTTCCACATAGAAACAATATTGATTGGCGAAGAAATATATGCCGCCATCTTCGTTTGTAGTAATGGAATCATTGTAATAAACTAGAACAAGTGATCTTTCCGCCATTTGTTAAAAAAATGAAGGCATTGTAGACAGAATAATATAAAAAGAGTAAATAAGATGAAAATCAAAATATAATGACAATGTCTATATAGGGGAAGATTTCAAGTATTTCAATGAGAAAGGTTTTTTAAATGTTGAAATTTTAATCATTATAATTTTTGACCATTATAACATATTATTAATTGACAATTGCAAATTTGACGCTTGTGATTTATTACCATAGTAGATTTGACCGTTATAATTTTTGATGGTTGTAGATTTGACTGTTATAATTATTGACTATTACATATTTTATTGTGAAAATTGTTGCGAGTTACATACTTGACGGTTGTGATTTTTTACGTTCCAGATTTCACAATCATAATTTTTGACGGTTGCAGGTTTGACCGTCATAACTCTGACAATTGTAGATTTGACGGTCATAATTACTTACAATTATAGATTTTGAAATTACAATTTTTTACCATTGCAAATTTGACTATCATAATATTTGATGACTATAGGTTTTAATTGTTAAAATTTAGATAGGGTTGTGAGAAAAAATTTAAATTAAAAAATTTACAAGGACCTAGACAAAAAATTAAAAAAAAACCGTGGCCTTTTCAGTGAGTTAATGTGTAAAAAAGTACCAAACATTGGTAAGTTTTGCCTATTTTGATAAATACTATAGAAAATACGCATTTAGAATATATTTAAAAAAAATATAATATTAAAAAAAAGCATCAATTCTAGATGTGCAAGCTGGGCAGTGCCTGGCCCGGCACGGTCAGCTACAGTGTCGACTAGGCTAGACGACCCACATCCCTGGGCCGTGCCAGGCCACACCATGGTGGCCCGCTGCCCGCCATGGGCCGTGCTGGCCCGAGCACGTGGGTCAGCCCAGCACGGCCCGCCACAAGTATCCGTTGCGGGTCGCCCCAGCACAGCGCGCCAGATTTTTTTTTGTTTTCCTAACTAATTTAAATATTAGAAAATAACATTTGTAGCCCATTCAACAACTATAAAGCGGCTAGTTTTTAAGGCTATTTTAGACTTTAAAATATAATTACGTTTTTACCATTTTCAACTATCAAATGAAGTTCGAAGTTTGTAATTTTCTAAATTGTTTTCGAAGTTTGTAATTTTCTAAATTATTGTCATAGTTTTTAAATAAATGGCAAATGTTTTTTTATATCTATTTGTAATTTATTTTTAGTTTATCTTTAATTTTGTATATAATTTTATTTTCTAATATTATGTTAAATTTGAAGAAATTATTTTTTTTTGTATTCATGTAAATTTAATTTTTTTTGCATATTTTTTAATTATTTTTATAGTCTTTATCTTTTGTATATTTTTTAGAAACTTATATTTTAAGATATTTAGATTTTTTTAGAAAAATATTCTTAATTTTTAGTATTTTTAAACTATTTGTTTACAAAATTTTAAAATATTTTAAAAAATTTAAATAATTTATATTTGAAGTAAGAAAAAGTGGGCCGGCCGGCCTGGCATGGCCCAGGCTAGCTGGGCTGGGCCGATCCTTTGTAGGGTGCGCCGGGCCGGCCCAAGCACGTACATCGCTCGGGCCGCACCGTGACCTGGCTAGGCTGGCCATCTTGCACTTTTACTCAATTCCACTAGGTTATAAATTTGTGGGTCTGGGTCTTTCACCCTTTCGCTATAAAAGAATGATAATTCAAAAAAAAAAAAAAAAAAAAAAAAAAAAAGAGAAGAAGAAGGAGGGAATGAAGATGTCCATATGGTCCTTTTCCAACTCGATGTACTTTTCCGGCTCTCTCATCCAGTGAATATTCCGCTCAATAATAGCACTTATTTTTTAATATGAAAGGCTCAACGTTCTTCTCCATGCCCGAGGTGCCATCCCCAAATACGATGGACCGCGAAATCCAACTCGACGTCGCTCCTAACGAAGCAGCATCTACCGTTACTATTGCACCTAGCACTGATCAAGCGCCTCCTTCATCCATGAGCTCCTCCTCCCAACCCCTCCACCAACCCATCCTCCCCATCTCCTCCACTCCCTCCAACAAGCTTTCCCTCCTCCCCCTAATCTTCCTTATCTACTTCGAGGTCTCCGGCGGCCCCTTCGGAGCCGAGCCTGCCGTTCGCGCCGCCGGCCCTTTACTGGCCCTCCTCGGCTTCCTTATCTTCCCTTTCATTTGGAGCGTCCCCGAAGCCCTCATCACCGCGGAGCTCGCCACTGCCATCCCCGGCAACGGCGGCTACGTTCTCTGGGCTGACCGCGCCTTTGGCCCTTTCGCCGGCTCCCTCATGGGCTCTTGGAAGTTCCTTAGTGGCGTCATCAACAACGCCGCCTACCCCGTTCTCTGCGCCGACTATCTCTCCCACGTCATTCATCCCCTATCCACCGGTACTCCTCGTGTATTCGCCATCGTTCTCTTTTCCGTGGTCCTGTCCTTCCTCAACTACACTGGCTTGACGATCGTCGGTTATACTGCGGTGGCGCTGGGGTTCGTGTCTTTGCTTCCGTTCTATGTGATGGCTGGGTTTGCAATCCCTAGGGTTAGTCCTCACAGATGGTTGAAGATGGGGGAGGATATTGATTGGAGGCTTTACTTCAATACTTTGTTCTGGAATCTCAATTTTTGGGACAATGCTAGTACACTTGCGGGGGAGGTGGAAAATCCACAGCGGACTTTCCCAAAGGCTCTGCTTGCTTCTGGCCTCATAACTTGCATTGGGTACTTGGTGCCATTGTTGGCCGGGACCGGTGCTCTTGGTGTTCCGCAGGAGGATTGGTCTGATGGTTACTTTGCCGATATTGCAGGTACTCTGCAGTTTTGTTTATTTTGCTTTATATGTATGCTTGTTAGTTTCTTGCTTTTGGTAAAGCTGCACATGGGAGTATTCAATTGTGTTTATTTTCTTTGATAAATTATTGGTGTGATGACATATAATGCATGTGATATTGTATTGCTAAGTAATTATCTTTGGGCAGGAAGGAGGGAGCCCACATGCTCTTTTCTAATCTAGAAGAAGATCTTTAGTAGAAATATATATATCCATATCTTTGGATGAGTTTCGTGTTAGTTGAATGAACTTAAATATTAAGAAATGAATGTCTTGGTAAGCAAGTTCTGTTAGGCGTTCTGCAAACATTTTGCTTGAGGCAAATATCCATATCAATGACGCATGCTGTTACCTATTGGATTGAATTGGGCATTGTTTTTTAATCCAATATCAGTTTGTTGTCTGTAACGCAAGGTGATTCACTGAGTTCATTTTTGAAAAGCGTTTTGTTAAGCCATAAGTTTGTACTTTGTTATGAATTATGACCTAATTAGCCATATCATTTGTTGAGCGGCATTATAAGTCCAAATTATTTTCAGTAGCCAGGTTGACAAAATTTATGAACATTTTTTGTTCACTATTTTGTCACTCATTCCTTTTTTTTGGTCTTATTGATTTTTATGATGGAATATCTAGAATCAACCCATTAATGGAATTGTTGTGTTGTGAGCAATAGAGTTTCTTGTGGATTCTAACTTTAGCCTTTGTGGGATATTACTAATTTTTGTTTCAGTATGCTAAATGAAATTTCCCTCCTAGTTTACTTCGCTGGACTTTAGGATTAGTTCACACTTTTAGTTGTGTTTTTGTTAATCACTTTTGGGGGTTTGAAACTGCTACTGACAGGTGCTGTTAAAAAATTAGTTACTGGTAGAACTCTACCTGATGGGATATGACTCATTTGGCTTCTGATAAGCCTTTGTTCATATATTGTCCATGATCTATTAATATTTGTGTTGGTTATTAATAAGTCACTCTCTGAAATTTCTTTGATACAAAATTAGCACTTTTTTTGACCAGTGCTATGGAGACATACTTTAATTAAATTAGATGTGTGACAAGATGTGATTTGAGAACATTTGACTTTTATGTTGTGGCTATGTAAGCAATTTGTTTAAGCTTTCATGTGAAATTTAAGTCTAACCAGCTTAAATTTTTGGTGGTCAATCTTTCTACATACAATCAGCTCGTGCAAGTACTTTACAAGTGACTGAAGATATTATTCTTTAGACTTCACTATCTAAAGGAATTTGCGTGAAAGATTGATTTTCTTATTCATTGGCTTGTTTGAAGACTTTGCTTACACAATTTACAAAATTAATGATAGCGACAAAGCAACCACCCAAATCGGAATGCCAAAAAGTCTTTTGGAAGATTAACACCTTGTAGAAGTACCAATAATCTGCCCTTCAGTATTCTCATTCATTTATATACCTGCCTTCAATAATAGGAAAATATTACAAATAGCTATCTGAAGATATTAAATTATCTGCAAGTATGGCTAAGTTTTCTGCCAGTTTGTATTGGGATTCTGCATTCGATTTATGCGAGGGAGATCTAGCCATCATCTTCCAGGGAATACTTGTAGTCTGAATTTTATAGCCTGCACTTCATGCAAGATTGGTTCATGCATATAGAGGGTTTCTAAGAAATCTCCAATAACTTCCCCTTATCAGGAGATAAGATAGAGTTAACCAATTTCTCTGATTATAAATGGGGCTAATTAAACAAAAACAAATGAATTCCAAGAATGTTGTTGGTTGAATATATTGAACTTGTTTATAATCATTAAATGTTACCAAGTGTCTTCTTGACTCAGGACCTGCTATTAACATAATTCTTAGTATCATCAATTGGTACCTTTCTATCTTATGGTGTCTACTTCAATTTAGAACTGCTCACAAGAACTAAATCAAGCTTGAAATTGATTATTCTGGTTAAACTAGAAAGATTGGAGGATATCATTAATCGAATTTTTTAATTTTTTTGTGATAATAATTATCAGTAATGCTTCTTCGGTGCTAAGAGGAAGTGCATCACTTTGTTTTTATTTAGAGTGTCCAATCACTCATATTATAGATGACATCTTTGTTACCTGGATCTTGCACATTTTTTTTGTCAAGAAGAACGAAACCCCTAATGGGCCCGCTAAACTAAGACAGGGGCGTGCGCATGCCTCGACTGCGGCCTGTGGGGCCTCGCACACATGAGCGCTGGTACCACCCACAGTTCGTGCTCACAATTCTCAGACATGCACCCTCACCCTGAGGATTCGAACTCTCGCCACTTGCGAAGCGTTCTCACGGGGGACCCAAATGCCAATTGACCCAAAGACCGTTGACCCTGGATCTTGCACATTGCCACTAGAAAATTGTATGAAGCACCAAATTTTGGGGTCAATGCCCAGAATTGTCAGATCAGTAATATACTGCTGTAGATGAGAAGATACAGCATTATGTAGAAGTCCTTGACCCATGACTGAAGTTTCTCTCGAAAGTTTACCTGGAACACATTCTTTTGCCAGTGGCTTAATTGCTTTTCAAAAAAATGAATAGAGTTCATAGTGCAGTTCTCCATTGTTGGTTACCAGTGTGGTATTTGTTCTGCTTCTATGTGTCCAACAGGTATGATTGCTGGGAGATGGCTGAAATTTTGGATAGAGACAGGGGCTGTGCTATCAGCAATTGGGCTTTATGAAGCCCAACTCAGTAGCAGCTCTTTTCAACTCCTGGGAATGGCAGACCTGTGCATCCTCCCTCGGATATTTGCTTCCCGAGCCAAATGGTTCTACACTCCTTGGGTTGGCATCTTAGTTTCCAGTGTCATCACCCTCGCAATCTCTTTCATGAGTTTCACAGACATTATCTCTTCAGCAAACTTCTTGTACAGTCTTGGTATGCTTTTAGAGTTTGCTTCATTCCTTTGGTTGAAGAGAAAGCATCCTACCCTTAAGAGGCCATATCAGGTTCCCGTGGGCTTTCCAGCCCTGGTTTGCATGTGCTTAATTCCATCTGCATTTTTAATCTTTGTGATGAGCATTGCAACCTGGAAGGTTTATGTGATCAGTCTTGGCTTGACATTATTAGGGATTGGAGTATACTATTCAATGCAGCATTGCAGGTCTAAGGGACACTTGGAGTTTACAAGAGGGGAGGACAAGGGTGTGGAAGCAGAAGAGGCAAGTGGAACTCAGATTTGAATGTTGCACTCATCAGCCCACTTTTATGTTTCACAAGATTCTTGATGCATCCGTTAGCTTTCTCTTTTCTTTGTTGTTGTTATTTGTGTTCGTAATAGCTTTTCATTACCCATAACTTCTATTAAAATTTTAATTTGAATCTGCACATAATTCTTGCTATGTTTTAACTAAGGTGCTGATGTTCAATATAAGTTGATATTTGCAGCAATATAATGTTGGAATTCATCAATGTATATTATACTTCCTTCCTATGTGGTCTGGGAAACTTGTTGGGTTCTTTGCATGAAAACCTTATTGCTACATTAGACTGGAGTGTAACTATTCATCATTGGCAATTCTATTTTCTATTGCAGACAGGGAAATTTTTTTTTTCTTTTGTTCTTTCCCTGAGGGACATGGTGAGACCGGTGATTGTTCAATGGCTGGTTAGAGCTATCGGTCCTTGGCCACGTACGCCATCCACCGCAAGGAATTTATTTATTAAAATAATTGCAAATGATGTAAAATATAAAAAATCTGCAATTTTTTAAAAAAAGTATCGGAAATAGTTTTTAAAAATTTGCATTTTCATTAATTTGTCTTGGCAAACATGTTGGCAGAAAATTATAATAATTTATATAAAATGACTAGAAGCAAGTGATTGCTTATATAATTTTAGTGCATTGAGGTGCCCTTGACATGCTAAATCGAGTAAATAATTTCTGATAATTGAAAATGTCTTTTTGAAATTTAATAAGATTTAAATAACTTTTTTTCATCAATATATTTTGAGCGAGGATTTTATAGTTATTTGATGCATGATTTTTTAATAAGGTTTCAACCAGTTTAATAGGCGATCATCATTTTTTGTTCAAATTGTATAAAAATTTGTTTTCCACCGAGTATTATTTTGATGTTTATGGTAACTTAATGGAGCATGGTAAAGGTGAGAAGAACTCAATAAAGGAACATTAAATGTGATGTGTATGGCAAGCGCACGGATTGTTTTAATATAAAATATATTGTTCCCATTATAACTATATTGTCTAATATCAAATTAAGCTTAGAACATCATCTATTTGTTATTTGAAGATTATAAATTCTGAGACTTTATTTGGTAGAAAGACAGCACATACTTCCCTAACCAAGACAGTGCTATAAGAGTATTATCACAGTAATAAGTCTCTAATCTCATCATGTTAATTAATTAATACCTAATTTCCTTCTTCCATCCCATACCATCATCAACCTATAAACTTCTTTCTTAATATCTCAAGAACCACTCTCCATTCATCTTCTGATCCTTCTTCTACCACTGGAATAGTCCTATTTCAAATTTTCAAACATTCCCTTTCAAAACTCTGATATCCTTCCTTGTAGACCAACATCATGCCATCGCTTTTCCACGAAGTGTGGTGTCACCAACCATACAAAGCTCGAGGAATGTGTATGAAGATCCCTGACCATGCTTCTTTAACGAACTCCCTCTGGTAATTTACTACCTACCTTAACACATTCTTAGACGCATGTAGACAATACACACAAGATAACATATCAACCTTAATTTCATCATCTATATTAGCAAGCCGACTCTAGCAATTGAAACCAAGCCATGCTCTCACTAAGGTTGGTCAATAAGTTATGTACTCTTTGTTATCTTACATAACAAAATTCTCATGATCTTATAATTTGAGTTAGAACCTGGAGTTGACCATTCTAATTACTCTGATGAAGAAAAATATATATACATAGTTAACAAATGATTCATCCTGATTATGAAATAGATTGTTTTCTTTAGCAATTTGCGAAATATGCAAGTTACGCCTTGAATACTAGTAGGAACAACTAGAATTTTTCGAGAGTAACTAACAGAGTAAATATGTTAATCATCTCACAATTTGTTTTCAATGCTCAAGACTTTACCAATATAACAAGCCAAGTATATTATACTCTTATTTTTTACCCTCATATACTATTATCATGTCCTTTACTTTTATGACACCTCAAATTTTCTTGATATAGTTACTCCCAACAGTGATAGAACTGAACTAGTAATCATAATCAACTATCAATTTCAAGGGCACATGTTCAACCATGAATAGATTTAGGAAATCAATTTGGCACTTCGATGCTAGTATGGCATTGCTAATTCTCCATTGTGTCGAACAAATTCAATCAAATTATCTGGTGAATAATTTCAAAAATCATGCGTATGGGGCAAAATATGCCACTTATACGACCATATCAACACAAATGAGATTATAATAGTCAAACATTAAAGAGATGATTAAAGACATTTAAGGGGAAATATAGCAACTAAGATAGTCTTGTAAGCATTTCTAACTAGTATGGGATAACCCTCCATTATCCAATACCACATTTAGAGGTGTTGTGGTATTCCTTGGTTGATGTAAATTGTATATTGTAATTTCTCCAAAGTTATCATATTCTAATATTTTAATTACATAATGTCCTAAGACATTATGCTTAGACTGTCTACTTTTCAAGCTGATGATGGTGGTACAAAAATATCAACACAGATGTTCATCTGAAAACTAACGACACACACACACGTATATATATATATATATTAAATGCTCCGTTGGGGTCATAGACCATCGAAGGACTACCATAAATGTGAAGTTATAGACTTTTTAAAGGAACTAGAATTAGTTGGGGGCTATCAAGCATATACTTCTATAAATTTGGATGATTCCACTCCATTGAATTGTGTTATCAAAGTTCAATTCAAGAGGCGGAAGCTTAGTAATATTAGCTTTGAATCAAAAGCCCCTATGATCTTGTGCTTGCATTTCAAGTTCACGTTATAATTCACCAACTTCTAGCTTCACGAGATCACCATTTCCCAATTTGAAGTCGGTCTTTCTCTTTGGATGTGATCATCAAGTACTAAAGTTAATGATTTGATGCACACAACAGGGGGTGATGTGTCAACCCTTTGTATTACTACAAGTGCACAGGTCGTCAAGTAATAAAGTAGACCCAATGGGTCGGGTTGTCGAACCATAGGGAACAGAAGTATTAGTAATTGCTCATCTTTTGTCTAATGAGTGTAGTGTATGATGATCTAATAGCTAAACCTAAGAGTGTCACTACAAGTGCACAGGGACTTGATGAGTGCATTTCATATATATATATTTTATACTTTACCCTCATCATTATTGAGTCTTTTGGCTTTAATTCTCCAAATTCAGTGCTATTTGAGGTATTCTCCAAATTCCATGCAGATATCGAAGTCCTGGAGCAAGAAGAAGTGATTTGGAATGATTTTAGAAGCTAAAGGACTTGGAAAAAACCTCATCAAGATCAACACGGCCTAAGCACGCCCGTGCTCTACCCCGTGCAGATTGCAAGAGAATTCAGCCAAAGTCAGCACAGTCTGAGTTCGCTGAGCACGGTCGTGCAAACCCTCAACACGCCCTAAGCACACCCGTATTGAACCCCGTGCAGATTACAGGAATGAGAGTTTCTGGAGTTTTATTTGGCCGTAATATGCACGGCTTCAACACGCCCGTGCTCACATCGGGAAAACATTAAAACCCTAAAAACTTAGGTTTTTGGGGACTTTGGGTGGGCGAACTAAAGGAGGAAGAAGGAGAGAGCTTTGGGGGTTCGTCCTCCTCTTCACCAAGGGAATGTCGGGCATATGGTAGGTCGATCGGGAGGAGATTCCAATACATTGTAGATCCTCTGACAACCTCAAGGATGCAAGAAATTAGGGAGTTTTCAACTTCTTGTATTTCAATTTCTTTGGCAATTTCCTTGTTGTTTAATGTCATGAGGGGCTAAACTTTTAAAGGAGCCCCGGGGTGGTTTGTATGACGTTGTAGCTTGAACTCATTGTCTTTATTTGCAGAATTTATGAATGTCTTGTTCTTTACATTGAATCTGAGTTATTGCCTATCTTGAGTGTTATTTAGTGCTTGAATGCTTGGAAGTTAGGTTCTTTTATCTAGGCTTGTGAATCGTTATTGATAGTTGCAAGCAGTAAGATTTCAACTTAGGGTTCAGCAGCGCTGGAAGCATCATTCTTATTGCATAACTAGATTTACAACTGAAAACATCTCTGATAAATACTGAGAAGGACCGAGTTAGTGAACGTCAGAATTCCAACCCCGGGGCCCCATCTCCTCCATCCAGTCAATCCTCACATTTTCCTTAGTGCATTTCCTTTCCTCAATCTCTTTGAATTCAACCCAGAGTCAAATCTATCATTCTCTACTTGGTTAGATATTAAGCAGAACGTTAGTATTAGAAGCTATACCAGTCCCAGTGGATACGACTACCCGACTCTAAGGGTACATTTTACTACTTATACGACCCGTGCACTTGCGGTTACGCAAGGGGTGTATCATGACTAAAAAGAGAGGGAGTTATCAATCGATAAAGATGGGGTATCTGGACAATGCTCCCCCTAAGATTCGGTTGTTAAGTGTATATTACAAGTGTTTCTAAACGAGAATATTGAGTTGTGGGTATCCTAAGGTATATCTGCCCCTGCCTCCAGATCACCGATAACTAGTCCTCTACGAGGTCCCAGCGGAGAATTCTCTTAACGCGTCACACCACATATAACTGCTTAGCACTCTAAGGATCCCAAAGATATGACCAATTCCTAAAAGTAGATCCAACTTTGCCTCTAGGTGAAGGATCTCTAACCCCCTACGAGGTCCAGGTAGAGAATTCTCTTAACGCCTCACACCACATATGGTTGCTTGAAACTTAGGGAATATGGAGATAGGAAATATCTATCGGAAGGAAAAGGGGACACTCCGCTATCTCACGGCTCACCCTCTCAACTCTCTTCACTCTTGGTGATTCTAAACCTAATGGTGATATCTCTCTTCACTAGGTTGAATACAACATGCAAAGCAATTAATAATGAAATCAAAAGCAATTGCAAGCATTAAGAACACAAGAGCAAAACTCAATGTATTAAACTCGAATAGAAACACAATGTAAATCTAATAAAAATATGAATCCTAGGGTTTATATGTTTGAATACCCACTTGGGGTTTAGCTTTCCATGGAGCAAGTCACAAAACAAATAAAACAATGATAAACAAGTTCATGAGCCATAGAAAATAACCCCTCTAAATCAGTGATGATGGCCTTGATGGGTAACTTCCACGTCTAGATTGAATCCATTCAGAAGCTAGGTCGCCAATGGCTTCCTTGACGCTATGGCGAAGGAGGAATCGATCTAAGTTGGTGAAAAAGCCTTCCCAAAGCCGCAAAGAACTCTCTCCAAGCCCTAGCAGCCTTATCTCTTGAAAGTAGCCGAAAAGATCCCTAAAAAATATGGTGCAGCAGCTTTTATAAATAGAAATCATTGCTTCACACGGGTATCCACATGCCCGTGTGGATGAGCCACATGGCCGTGTGAAAATTCCACACGGCCGTGTGAACAATACTGTAGCTACAGTACTACTACAGTACTACTACAGTGCTCTACTATAGTTTTGTTAGAGTGAAATTCCCCCCAAAAATATCCCTTCGAGCCCACATGGTCAGGCATTATCCCGTGTGGTAGAGCGTGTGGTCTTTTGTCCTTTGAAATTCTCATAACCCTCTTCAGTTTGCGTGCAAGAGTTAGGACATGGATGTACTATTGCCTTCGTGCTCTTCTGGCCTGTGTAATGATTTGGAAATCTCCGAAAGCTGGCAACACCTCATGCATATGGGCACAGCTCCTATCTTGGTATTGAAATATGCCATCACGACCTATCTTTGCTCATTTCTCGTACTCCATACCTCCAAAGCCCTTTTTGCACAAAAGAGCACAAAATACACTTCATTAGTGATGAAACCTGATAAAAGTGATGCTCAATGCATATGAAAAGATATTACAAAATGTGTATAACCAAGCACTTATCATGATTCTATCTTCACACTCCAAGTCCCAAGCCCTAAAAGGATGGTGGCTCTATTGAATGAGATGAAGAAAGGATTAAGAACTAACCCTTGTGTATAAGAGAATGATCCTCTTATATAGCCTTTTTTATTCTCTTTGAGCAACTCATACCTTGAAACAAGGACCAAAGCATGCAAGGAAACAAGGAGCAACTCATGCCCAAAAATAAGGACCAAAATATGCCTTAAAAAAAGGACCATATTGTGGACACATGCAATATTATATTGCATATTTATAATATTGCTACATTCTCCCACTTGTACACAATGGTAACAACATATATTCCGTTAGCAACACATGCCTCATTAATAGCAACTTATGCTATATAAATAGTAATATATGTTATGTCCCTCTATCGCAAACATTCATTCTCATCGTCATACAGGAAGTGGAGTGTGAGACCATAAGAGAAAAAAAAGGTACCAATGAGGACCATTACATTAAGTCACCATCAAACTAACATAATGTCACTTGAGATCTCATTATACCCCAAATCATTTTAATCACACTATATTTTTGTATCTCTGAACCCTCTATTCATATAGAGCTATACAAAAATCCTATGATGTATTTGTGCTCATGGTTACTACAGACAACTTATGCCACATAGACAATTAATGTCATTTTAACCGCCCAGGCAATGAGTCACAAATAATTTGTGTGATATCAAATAATTTTTCCTCAAACACTAATGTCAATCCACCAAGTTTTGGTTGCTTTCCTAGTTATATTCTTTTGGACCGCATTATTTTGGGCCCTTGGATAATATGCTAAAGTAGCACCACCAATCCTTAACTTTTTGACATAGGTTCAAGTCCCAAAGGGTATGATAGTGGACTATTAGTCCACAGGGCTCACACAGTGAGGAAGAAGAGATCTATTCATCACTCCCTTTGTAGGTCAATTTAAACACATGCAGTATGGAATGCATGCTATGGTGGAGCTTCCACTTTGCAGTTGTCACACTCTAAAAATACACCATACGGAACACGGTCCAGTCACTCCACAAAGTGACCGACTTGAGCCACCACAGACTCAAGTCCGGCTTTATACAAGCTCTATGGACTACATAAGTCTCATCTTAGCACTTAACTAAGGCGATATATAAAAGCCTTAATCACACCAAAGTAATTATGGAGATTACCAATAATACGGTAACTAACAATCGTTTATCTCATCCCATTCGCTATCGGGGCACTGGGAGATGTTCTCGTGTGAGAGAGCAACATCTAGCTTGGTGACAATCCTAAGATATGTGCCATTTTAATTAAACCATATTTCTTTCACTACATAAGTAAATGTGCAAACATATCATATTGTCAACAAACCTAAACCCTTTACGTGCTTTTGAAAAGCATCTCTAACCATGGGTTTATAAAGGGATCAGCAATCATATCACTCGTGGAGACATGTTTCAGAACCTCAAGTCCTTGTGTAATGATGTCATGAATGAAGTGGTAGCGGGTATCAATGTGCTTTGTCTTTCCGTGATACTTTGGGTCCTTTGCATAGGCAATGGCCGCTGTGTTATCACAA
The DNA here is from genome assembly GCA_902712375.1 of Dioscorea dumetorum. Classification (NCBI taxonomy): domain Eukaryota; kingdom Viridiplantae; phylum Streptophyta; class Magnoliopsida; order Dioscoreales; family Dioscoreaceae; genus Dioscorea; species Dioscorea dumetorum. The sequence continues at coordinate 7,766,243 of CACTHL010000128.1, read as the reverse complement.
TAGATAACTGTGGTATCATGTAGATGCCCTGTAATGTTGAGGCTACTGGGAAATCTCCTCAACTATATTACTTCTTGTACCGCGGAGGTGCACACAACATACTCAGACTCCATCATGGATAACGACACACATTGTTGCTTCTTGCTACACCATGAAATGGCTCCTCCCCCAAGAATAAATGCATAACCTAATGTAGCCTTCCTTTTATCTCTATCAGTAGATATATCGGCATCACTATATCAAATCAACTTGAGGTTCTCACTTCGATAGCATAAAGCCATGTTAGTGGTTCCTCTTAGATATCTAAAGATTCTCTTGACTGCAGCCCAATGCACAGGTCATGGATCTCTTTGATATCTACTGACCATCCCAACTGCAAAACAAATGTCAGGTTGTGTACACACCATAGTGTACATCAGACTACCAATTGCACTTGCATATGGCACCTTAGCCATTCATTGCTTTTCTTCTTCTGATTTAAGACATTGATCCATACTTAAGTATAAGCCCTTTTCCATTGGAGTACCAATGGGCTTGTAGTTATGCATGCAGAAACGTTCTAAGATTCTATTAATAAAGGCTTCTTGAGACAAACTCAAAAATCTCTTAGATCTCTTAAGATGTTAACCAAAAGAATATAATCTTCTTGGCCCATGTCCTTTATCTCAAAAGTGGAGGACAACCACCTTTGAGTGGTAATGATCATCTCCATACTATTCCCATCTATTAAAATATCATCCACATACAAAGAAAGTATGAGAAACTCATTCTCTAGTCTCTTCATGTACACACAATGGTCCTCTTCATTCATCGTAAAGCCTATTGATGTAATTACTTGATGAAATCTAAGGTACCATTGCCTAGATGATTGTTTCAAGCCATAAATAGAACGTCTTAAGCGGCATACTTTGTGTTCTTATCCCTTTATTTGAAATCCAATGAGTTGATCCATATAGATCTCCTCATTTATTTCTCCATTGAGAAATGCTGTCTTCACATCCATTTGGAACAAATCCAAATCTAAATGTGCAACAATAGCTAGGATAAGGCGTATAGACATAAATTTCACCGCAAGAGAAAATGTCTCTTCATAGTCTATACCTTCTTTTTGAGTGTAGCCTTTTACCACTAATTGGGTCTTATACTTGTCAAATGATCCATCCACCTTGCGCTCGACCTTTAGGACCCATTTGTTTCAAATGGTCTTGCGCTTAGGGGTAGATTGACTAAGTCCCACACATGGTTCTTAGCCATGGATTCCATCTCATCTTCCATTGTTGCAAGCCATTTATTTGATGATGTGAGTTTATTGCTTCTTTAAAAGAAGATGGCTTATCAGTATCCACAAAAATACTTAAGAATGGTCCACCTTCAATTTCGAAGCATTTACATGGAAGACCTCCGCTTTGGCTTCTTTGTAATTTTGGATCTTGAGATTCAGCTTGTATGCTCCCACTGACCTTAGCAGTCATTGGAGTAGATTGTGAATCCAAATCCTTTTGGGATATGCTATCTTGAAGTTCCTCTAACTCATAGAGCTCAAGACTTTGTTTGATCTTACCAACACTAGGGAAGTTATCTTCTAGAAAATCCATATCCCGAGACTCAACCTCATTGAAGCCTCTATCATGATGCTCACCATTCATCACATAGCCCTTAGAATGTTCACCATATTTAATAAATACACATTTATTAGCTCTAGGGCCCAATTTTCCATATTTATGAGAGAAATGGTGAACATAACCAGCAGATCCCCATGGTCTTAAACTCTCCAAAGCTGGTTTGTGGCCATTCCATAACTCATATGGAGTAGTTGGGACTGACTTGGTGGGCACTGGGTTAAGGATAAAGGCTGCAGTCAATAGGGCATCTCTCCAGAATTTAATTGGAAGGTTAGCCTGCGCCATCATCGACCTAACTATGCCTAACAAAGTTTGATTCCTTCTCTCTACAACCCCATTTTCTTGCGGAGTTCCGGGTATTGTTAGCTATCGCCGTATACCCTTATTCTCACAGAATTATCGGAACTGATCAGAGAGATACTCTTGGCCTTTATCAGTAGGAAGAAACTTAATGTTCCTTTTTTTTTTTTTTCTGATTCTCAACCTCTACAACAAAGCATTTGAAATAATCAAAAGCTTCAAAGTGGTGAGATAACAGAAATACTGAGCCATATCGTGAGACATCATCTATGAATGTAACGAAGTAAGTTGCACCACTACACGCCTTAACATTCATAGGCCCACAAATATTGGAGTAAATCAACTCTAGAGGATGAAAAGCCTTTTTAGCCTTACCAAAAGGCTTTCTGCTGGCTTTTCCAACAAGATAAGGCTCCCAAGTGGGAAGATTTACTTTGGTAAGAGAGCCTAACAACTCTTCTCGAGCCAATTTGGACATTCTATCTTTTCTAATATGTCCTAATCCAGCATGCCATTTAACGTATTCAAAAGCAACATCATTAGAAGAAGATGCAATGTTAACAAGATATTTATGTGATTCGGATATGTATTCTAAATCCATCATAAATAAACCATTGCAAAAGTGTCCATGGCCATACAGAGTTCCGTCAATATAAATGGACACACCATTTTTTGTTGATAAGAAAAGAAAAATCCAAGTCTACTATTGTTGAAATTGAAAGTAGATCACCAAGAAATCCATTTTGATTCACTTAGGCCCTTTCTCGGGTCCTTATGTCAAGAATATTAAACCTTTGACAATACTTTGAAAATTTGCGTTTCGAGATATAGGGTTTCCATCCCTTAAGAAAAATAAATGATCATTGATCATAATCGAAAAGTATATCGAATCATAAACCACGAAGAAAAATAAATTGCTACAGTACTTTTGCTACAGCGATTTCCCCCCCGAAGTCTTCCTTGGAGTCCACACGGTCGGGCACACGCTCGTGTGGTAGGGTGTGTGGCTTTCTATGCTTTGAAATCCTCAAGAACCTTCTTCTGCTTTGTTCGGAAGCAGGGACATGGGCGTACTACTGCCTTTGTGCCCTTTCGGTTTGTGTAATGACTTGTACTCCTCCGAAAGTTGGCAACACCCCCATGCATATGAACACAGCTTCTGATTGTGGTCTTGAAACGTGTCATCACACCCTATCTTTGCTTCTTCCTGTATGTCATGTCTCCAAAGTCCTGTTTGCACAAAAGAACACAAAACACACCTTGTTAATGCTAGAACCTGATAAAAGTGATGCTCAATGCATGTAAACTGATATTATAAAATATATATAATCAAGCACTTATCAACATGCTGACCAGGCACTAAAAGTGATCGTGAGCATGTATACAGGTGCACTAAAGATGAAACATAACTATATTAAAGTACAGGTACTGTACAACTCACTACTATCATTCTACCAAGCTAGGAAGTCCTTTAACAAAACAATCATAGCCATCATAGGTAACAAGCATGCATAAATACAAAACACTCCAAGTAAATAACCATCCCCACACCTAAAGTTGTACATTGTCCTCAATATACCTAAGTCAGCAGAATAATGTGAGGGATGAAAATGATAAGCAAAGAATGGGGGTGAAGAAACTTCCCTGATTCCTTGGTGTGATTCTCAGTTGTTCCACTTGGATCAGGAGTATATAACCTAATGAGGGCGACACAAGTAAAGCTCCCAAAATTAATAACCCTGAAAATAACAAGGAGCTTATCATCATTCAATATTTTTCAAGAGGAAAAAGAAAGAAAGTACGGGAAAGAGAGCTCCAACATAAATAACAAACGCGTTTAGTAGGGATGAGCCCTAGCTAACTCAAAAGTACAAGTCTTAACAACAAACAACGAAGAACAAAAAAAAGAAAAGAAACAAGGTCGTGTCATGGGTCTAAGAGGCGCAAGTAGTGAACGGGTATTCCTTGACCATCTCTATGCTAAGGACTTCCAAGGTGACTTCTTCAATCGAAAGTAATTTATCTCAACTATCATGTGAAATGAGCTTCAACACTGTGCCATCTAATCCCAATGTGTTCAAAGCTTCCCAATCGATCTTCCTAATGGTGCCGAACAATTTTCGTGATAGGAGTGCAAAACGCGTCTTATGTTCTTCCTTGGAAAACTTGGGTTCTTGGACGGGAGGGAAAGGTTCCCTCCAGCTCTCTTGGAAGGTAATTTCTTGATTGGCATCCTACAAAGTAGAGATTATCCGACTAATTTACAAGCAAAATGAGCACCAAAAGAATGAAGAAATCCAAGAAAAAGTTCAGTGCTACAGTAATTTCGGAAAAAGTTTTCAAGAACTTTGCTTGTAGAAGTAGCCAAAAAATTTTACAAACTATGAGAAATACTTTGATAAACATTAAACATTCACCAACCAACAAAAATCCAAGAAATTTCAGCCATAAAAACAAGAAAAACTCAATATTTGGAGTGAGGTGCCATACTCTTGCCCTAGAGTAAGGTGAGTGGATCCAAATGCTAAATCCGGCCAAAAGCTTGCTCAAACTCCAAATTTTTGTCACCAAGATGGAAAAGAGGAGGAGAAGAGCAAACTAGGGCAGAAAGAATGAAGAAAAATGGTGGAGAAATGAGGGAGAACCGGTTAGAAGAATGGGGAAGAAGAGTGAATAGTAAAAGCCCCAAAACTTGAGTTTTAATGCTTCTTTCGGGTGGTCTTGAAAGGGATGGAAAACGGTCATGGATGAGGGAGAAACAGTAGATGTATGAAGCGTTGGTACCGCTGTTGATTTGAAAGGGGATTGTGGTGGTGCTTGTCTAGCAGTCCTGGCTGTACATGGTCGCTTGGACGAAGGCCCTGTAGTGACCTGTTTCTTAGGCATTATGTCTGCACCAAAATAGATTATCAAAAACCGAAACCTACTAATTGAAAAGAAGCACGGCCGTGCTTCGATGGAGCACGCTCGTGCTTCCCACAATCACCCTTCATCTTCGCGCATCCTGCAACAATGTGAAAGGACCAAGATCTGAAGTAGATGCAGCATGAATTAATGAAAACTAAATAGTAACAAAACCAAACAGATCAAATCTTGAGAGGCCCTAAAAGGAGCACAAAGAATGATGAACCACAACGGCAAAGGTGCCGACTGAGTGGTAGCTGTCGCGTGTCCGAGCTCTATCGGTGAGGAACAACCTGGTAACTCTTACGGTGAAGACAGAAAAGAGAAAAACCAGACAGCAGACTGATACGCCCCTTTCGTATCCGCAAGTGCACGACCGTAAAAGTAGTAAGTGTACTCTTAGGTCGGGTAGTCGATGGTACGCCCCTTGCTTATCCGCAAGTGTACGGGTCGTATAAGTAGTAAATTGTACCATAAGGTCGGCTAGTCATATCCACTGGGATTGGTGTAGCTTCTACTACTCTCGCTCTGTTTAGTATCTAATCAGTTGAAGAAAGGTGTGATTGACTCTACGTCGGACTAAAAGAGAATTAAGGGAAAGTAATGCACTATGGCCATGCTCACTAACTTGCACTCTCTCAGTAGTTATCAGAAATATCTTCAGTTCTAAAATCTAGTTATGCTAGGTAAATGATGTTCACAGTGCTGTTGAACCCTATGTTGAAATCTCACTTCTTGCAACTATCAATAAAGATTTATAAGCTAAGGAAAGATAACCAAACATTCAAGCATTCAACCACTCAACAACATTTAAGATAGCCAATAACCAAGATTTAATGCAAGGAACAAGATATTCATAAATACTGCAAGTAGAGTAACAAGTTCAAGCTACAAATCATAATATTCCCCCCCGGGGCTCCTTAAGAGAGTTTAGCCCCTCATGAGGTTAGACAACACAATAAATGCCAAAGAAATTAAAATACAAGAAGTTGAAAACTCCCTAATTTCTTGCAACCTTGCGTCTATCCGAGGCTTTACGATGTGATGGATTCTCCTCCCAATCGGCCTACCATTCGTGCATCATTCCCCTTGTGATGGTGAGGACGGCTCCCCAAAGCTCCCTCCTTCTTCCTCTTTTGTTCGCAACTATAAAATCCCCCAAAAACCTATGTTTCTGGGGTTTTAAACTTTTCCCAATGTGAGCATGGCCGTGTTGGCGCCGTGCTACAAGCCGTGCAGATTACGGCCGCATAAAATTCTTGAAACTCCAATTCCTGTAATCTGCACAGGGTCTAACACGCCCGTGTTGCGGCTGTGCTGAGAGTTGCACAGCCGTGCTTAGCGAACAAAATGCGTGTTGCTCTCGGCTGGAATCTCTTGTAAATTGCACGGCTTGAAGCACGGGCGTGCTACGCCCGTGTTGAGCTTGATGAGGTTTCTCCTAAGTCCTTTAGCTCCATAAAACGCTCTAAATCACTTCTTCTTGCCTTAGGACTTTAATATCTGCATGGAAAATTAAGAATACCTCAATCATCACTGAATTTGGAGAATTCATGCCGATAAATTGAAGAATCATGGGAGTAAGACATGAAATAAATATATATGAAATGCACTCATCAAATACCCCCAAACTTGAATCGTTGTTTGTCCTTAAGCAACCTTAATTCCCTAATGAAGTGATGAGTGCATAACCTCTAATCTCAGCTTAGTTAGAAAATTCCTAAAGCTTGAGGAGCCCAGAGTAGCTAGTGCCTTAGTCAATTGAAAGCTCATGAAAAATTTTACTCTTACTCCGTACTACCGTGTGTGTGTGCCGCCTCACGAAGTGTGTCATAACTGTCCTTGAGGGAGTCTAGTTCAAGCTATCACTTTTCACTTTTTCACGATGACTTCTAAACTGGGTAGTAGTTTCATACACCCTTGAGGCAGCCATTTCACTTGGTAGGTCATCATAAATGACATTTGTGATGCCTAAGATTTGACTACTCAAGTGCAGCTTTCGCTTTTTCTATGGTGATAGCTCTTTCTACCATCTTTCTAAAAAAATTTGACAAGGCATCAATAAGAAAGGAATCCGACTTGGCAAAATTCATTTCCTTTTTCGCACTTTTTGAAATTTCTTCTCATTTTCTTGCTTTTATTAATTGAGTTTGGAGTCAACATCTGATTTTTCATAAGCCTTAAAACTAGCCCTTCCTCTAACAGAGTGATCACACAACAGAAGGCTAAGTGTTAACGTTAGGGTTTCCAAAGTAAGAGCAAAATGAAACCTTAAGTTCAGCAAAAGTGCACTATCTTGCTTAATGACTCCTTAGCTGAGCAATTCTCAACCAAGAATTTCATAGATCGTCCTAAGTCATGCACAACATCTAAACATATTAATACACAAGTACACAACCATCCCCCACACTTGAATGAAACATTGTCCTCAATGTGGAAAATAGCACATGCAGCATAAAAAACGTTAAACAAATGCGAGGAAAGTAGAGTTGGGGATTTTTCACCAAATTGTAGGAGATGTGCCCGTGATAAATAAGTCGATGACCACAGACGGTGTGGAAGTTCGACTCTCCTTACTTTTCTTGTGCTTTGTTTCTTGTGTAGAAGTTGTGTGTTTAAGTTTTTGTCGAGTTTTATTTTTGTTAGGATCTTAGTTAAGGTCTTTTTGAGAGGTTAAAAGATGAGGGAAATGTGTTTTAAAAGGTGTAAGCAAGGAAGGGACCTTGCGGGCACTTAGTGTACCCGCAAGGAGCCAAAAAAGGGGCCTTGCAGCCTCCCATGCGCCCCGCGCATGGGAGCTCGCAAGGACCACCGGCCAGAAGACCATGCGGGCGCATGGGAGGTCGCATGGCTTCCTGGTTGAGGCCTTGCAGCCTCCCTTGCGCCCGCAAGGGAGCCCGCGAGTCCTCCCGCGCTTTGGGGGTCTATTTATACCGATTTGAAACTCAAAGGGCCTTCATAAGACCCCATTTCCCTCTCTTTTTCTCCCCATCTTGAATCCTCATTCTCCCCTCTATTAGATCTTCATTCTTGAGCTCCAAGAAAGAAGAAAAGTGTTGATCTTCCCCTCTCCTCCATTGGTGTTGATTCTCCTCTAGTCTAGAAGGATTTAAGGTGGGTTTTCTTCTCTTCTTCAATTTCTTTTTCTTTTATTCAATTCTCTATAGATCCATGTAGAATTAATGTGGATCTAGTATGGATCTAATGTTTAATTGGAATTTAGCCATAGATCTTATGTTTGGATGGTATAGGAGTCTTGATTTCATGTGTTTGGTGAAGAATGAAGGAGATCCTTCATCTCTAAACCCTTGATTCTTATAGATCCGAACCCAATTAGGATATTATTGATTTTATTATGATTTTGAGGGTGTAAGGATACTATTATTTTTAATTCTTGAATCTAGAACACTTAGTAAACCCTAGAAGTCATGAGATCTAATTTTGGATCATTATTTCCTCCTTTGTTTATTGTTTGTTATGTGATTGATTCTTGTTTTTCTTGGATGGTTAATGGCTTCAAGGAGGTGGATCTAAAGGCAAGGGTAAAGGTCAAGTAGGCGAGTGATCCAAGAGTTCGATCTCGCCAAGTTTGTGAGTGGGAAATTGTCTAATTCATGAGCTATGATCATGCTTGTTTGAATACCTAATTATATACATTCTTGAATGGTGAATTTCATGTCTCTAAGGTTTCTTGAGATGTTTTCATGAAGCTTTGAATAATGATGATTTATGTTTCAGTTTATTTCTTGATTGAAAACATTGATCATATATACTTCTTGATTTATGATCCGATTTACTTTTGATTAAGGTTATTGATCATTTATACTTGTGATTTATGATTTGAATACTTTTCGATTATTATCAAGGATCTTTTATTATTCTTAAGGGATGGAATCTCTATATCTTGAAATACATATTTTCAAAGTATTGTCAAAGGGGTTAATGTTCTTGACATAAGGACCCAAGAAAGGGCCTAAGTGAATCAAAATGGATTTCTTGGTGATGAAGCTCTATTTGAAATGTTATTCTATGCAATGATGTCATGTTTGAAATGTGTTTGAAATGTCTCCTTGGAAGGAATCGGTGTTGAAATCGGTGAAGAAACGCCCCCAAAACGTAGCAAAAACCTTCTCAAACCCTAGCCGAACTCTCTAATAAAGATAGGAAAAAGATCCCCTAAAAACGCTTCAGAACGGCCTTTTAAATGGCAAAAGTCGAGGATCCACACGGCCATGTAGAAAATCCACACGGCCGTGTGGAAATTCCACATGCCCATGTGGATTTTTAGCCTCTACAAAAATGCATCTATAGGTCCCCGATTTCGCCCGTTTTTTCTTCTGAGCCCACACGGACGGCACACGATCATGTGGTAGGTCATGAGGCATTTCTTGATGTCGAAAAACCCTTGGAGAGCTTTTAAAATCTTCGAACAAATCAGAACAAGCGAGCATGACTGCCTTCGTGTCCTTCTACAAAAATTGTCTTGAAACCTTTAGAAGTTGGCACATACTCTCTTGTTTGACCCGATTTGTATCTTGAACTTTGTATTTGCACAAAAGGACTCCACTCGGCACCATCATGACCTATGTTTGCTTTTCTTCGCATAAACCTTCTTCACAACCTTAATTGCATAAAAGAACACAAAAACACACGAAATGAGAGATATAACCTGAAAAATGTGATGCTCATGTATGAAAAAACATCTCAAATAATATGTACATGCAAGCATTTATCAAACTCCCCAACACTTAAGCTTTTGCTTGTCCTCAAGCAAAATTTATACAATAAAATCCACAAGTAGAGTGATAGAAGTGCTTAGCCTTAAATTCACCAAAAAGTATGTAAGGAGAGCATTCTTAAACAAAGGAACAATTTGCAACAAAGAAAGGTAAAAACCAATGCTCTAGCAAAAACTCGAAGCACCAAGAAAATAGAATCTTACTGCGTGTGTGTTTGTATGCTTACTCATGCCAACCCTAAGTTTACTCTTAAAAGTTCCTATTGAAAAGGACTTATTTAAGGACAAAGAATAGGTAGTAGCTGCACACAACCTCGAAGGTAGCCATTTCCCAAAATGCCTCCTGTGTGGCTTTTACGCTTTGAGGTGGTAGCTCTTTCCACCTGGGAGTGTTGGCTTTCATACAGCTTATTAGATAGCTCTTTCTCTTAGTAGGCCATAGCTCGTATCCGACTTATGAGAGTAGCTGCTTACAACATAGGTGGTAGCTCTTTCCACCCCGAAAACAAGCAAAAACAATCTTCTCTTCTCTTCTTTTTTTTTTTACTCAAAATAAAGAAACTAAGGTCTTTTCGGCACTGAACTAGAGTTATCAGGGTTAACAGAGCAAGAAAGGTGTAAGCAATGCAATCAGAGAAAAAAAATTCTATGTTTTTCGAGTAAACTAGAGCATGGTTACAAACGATGTTTAAAATTCTCCTAAATTCAAGACTGCAATCCTTGTCCCTTAAGGTGAACTATCATTGGCTAAATGAGCATAAGAATGATGAGCATACATACATAAAGAACGTGTGCAACGTGAACTCCCCCCACACTTAAGATGTACAATGCCCTCATTGTACTCATGCAAGCATACAAAACAGAAAATAAATAAAACAAGATGGCGTGGGGAATAAAAACGACACTCCCCTTGGCTCCGAATGTAGAATTTGAGTGGAGTTGCAAACGGGAGAAGTGAAGCTGCGACGGGTTGTGAAGCTCACACGGCTATGTAGAGAATCCTCATGACCGTGCCTATGACTATTCCTCAACACAAGACTGACATGACCATTTGCACGTCACAAAAGGGGTTCAGTAATGCTCAACACAAAAGATAAACAACGAGAGTTTATAACCATGACGTACACGCTTAAACTCGAAACAAACAAACTACAACTGAAAGCAGTAAGATAGAGCTCAGAAGGTAAACCCTTTCTGAGTAACAGAGATCTAGCAACAAGAAAATAAACAAGTACAACGAAAGACAACTAAAAGAAAGACGCCTCAAACGTCATCATCTGCTGGTGTTGCTAATGATGCGGGTGATACATGTGATGCTCGGGCTGCGGGAGACATGGTGGAGTCAGTGTCTCTCGCCATCATCTTGTCCGCCAACTCTTCCGCTTGTTCATGCTCAATCGCGGCCAACGCTAGCAAGTCGGGGGTCCGTGTCTAGCCGAACTTGAGCCTTGAGAGGTGCTCAAGCCGGGTTTGATGTTTGGGTGCGGCGAACTCCAACGGCTCAGGCGAGGGCTCATGAGGCCCACGAGGATGCTTATGTGCAAGTTTCTTTGTCCTTTGAGGTAGTCTGGTACGCCCCTTGCGTAACCGCAAGTGCACGGGTCGCACAATTAGTAAAGTGTACCCTTTAGGTCGGGTAGTCGAATCCACAGGGAGTGGTATAGCTTCCAATACTAACGTCCTGCTCAATATATAACCAGAAAGAAGATGATGGAATTGACTTTGGAATAATTTCAAGGAGGTTAACGGAAAGGGAAGTTCACCAAAGGAAGATTTGAGGTTTTGACTCGATGGAGGAGATGGGGCCCCGGGGTTGGATTTCCGACGTTCACTAACTCGGTCTTTCTCAGTATTTATCAGAGATGTCTTCAGTTCTAAACCTAGTTATGCTATAAGCATGTGGTTTCTAGCGCCGCCGAGCCCTAAGTTGAACTCCCACTGCTTGCAACAATCAATAACGATTCACAAGCCTAGATAAGAGAACCTAACTACCAAGCATCAAGCACTAAACAACATACAAGATAGCCAATAACCTTGATTTATTGAAAGGAACAAGACATTCATAAATACTGCAAGTAAAGAAATGAGTTCAAGTGACAAAGTAATACAACCAACCCCGGGGCTCCCTTAAGAGTTTAGCCCATCATTACAACAACCAACAAATATAATGCCAAAAAAATTAAAAGACAAGAAGTTGAAAACTCCCTAATTTCTTGCATCCTTGAGGTTATCGAAGGATCTACAATGTTGCAAGATCTCCTCCTGATCGGCCTACCATAAGCTTTCCATTCCCTTGATGAAGTGGAGGATGAACCCCCAAAGCTCTCCCTTTCTTTCTCCCAAAGTTCGCCCACCAAAAGTCCCTTTAGAAACTGAGTTTCTAGGGTTTTAATGTCTTCTCGATGTGAGCACGGGCGTGTTGAAGCCGTGCAGATTACGTGCAAATAAATCTCCAGAAAACTCACATTCCTGTAATCTGCACGGAGAACAGCACTGGCGTGCTTAGGCCGTGCTGAGGTTTTCACGACCGTGCTCAGCGAACTCGGTGCTACAGTACTCATGCTACAGTATTTTGTGCTACAGTGATTTTCCCCCCGAAAATTCGCCAGCCTGTAATTTGCACGGGGAGGAGTACGCCCGTGTTGAGGCCGTGTTGGCATTTGCACGAACGTGCTTAGGGCATTCTAACCCTGCTTCCCTGTGTATTCCAATTCCTGTGAATTGCACGGCCAAGAGCACGCCCGTGTTGAGGCCGTGCTTGGCTTGACGAACTTCGTTTTAGGTCTTTTTGATGTGAATTTTCCTCTAAATCCCTTCTACTTGCTCTAGGACCTAATTATCTGTACAATAAACTCAAAATACCTTAAATAGCATCGAGCTAAACAAGTAATAGCAAAAGGACAAGTAAATATCGGGTGTAATGCATATGAAATATATATATATATATAATGCACTCATCATAGTCCTGCGCAAAAGAGAGGCAAACTGGTCATTTCGGGGTCCAAAACTAAGTGTCAAGGGTCCACAGGGCGGTGTGGAATTTCCACACGGCCGTGTGGACCCTCTGGATGAGAAAAAATCCCCTTGATGATCCACACGGTCGTGTGGAATATCCACATGGCCGTGTGGATCTTCACCCACGGCTATATGGCTTTGGTTGATCCACTTCGACGCATGCAAAGGTGCAATACTTCTACCATTGGTGTTTATAACATAAAAACAAGTATTTCCCATCAAAATAGCATGCTAAAACACAAGAATCATCACCCAAATCCATGGAAGAAAATTCATGGCAAGAAGAGAGAAAAGAGGGCTTACCGGAGAAGATGAAGTGCAAAACCTTGATAAAACTCCGATTAGAACACCTAATCCCTATAAATACGCGAGAGAATAGAAGGAGAAGCGATTTGGTCGCGATCTTTGGAGTGGTAGAGTTTGAAGATGAAAGGGTGTGATAAAGAAAAGAAGAGAAAACTAACTTCTCTTGTTTAAGTCATCCACATGGCCATGTGGAAATTCCACATGCCATGTGTTTTCTTAAGATGGTCCTTACTCAAAACACCCCAATTTTCACATGGCCATGTGGAATTTTCACATGGCCATGTGTTTTCTCTGGATGAGCCCGACACACAATAACCCAAATCCACATGGCCATGTGGAATTTCCACATGGCCATGTGTTTTCTCTGGATGAGCAAACACATAACACCCCAAGTCCACATGGCCATGTGAAAATTCCACATGACCATGTGTTTTCTCTGGATCGCACATAAACTTCTGAACAAAATCCACATGGCCATGTGGAAATTCCACATGGCCATGTGTTTTCTTTGGATTGTAATTTTGTAGCTTATGAATAGTACTCACATGCCCAAGTGAAAATTCCACATGGGCATGTGGAAATTCAATCTTTGCCAACGAAGCTCAAAAATCACTCACATGGCCATGTCGAAAATTCCACATGGCCATGTGGATTCTCTGCATACCTAGAAAACCCAACATAATCCATCCACATGGCCATGTGGAAAATCCACATGGTCATGTGGATCCATTTTCAGCCCAGATTTTGTTCAAAATCTTCAGAACTAATGGAAAACACATGCAAACAATGCAGAAAATGAAATCTAGTATAAACATGGCCGAAAACTCGACGAATTCACAGGATGAACACTCAAACTTGCCAGAAACGATGAAAACATGGATTTTCATCTAGAAACGACTATGGTGCAACACACCGGAGATGAATCAAAAGAAAACAAAAACAAACTAAAAACTCAACTGCAAAAATTAAAATCTAACTAAAACAAATGCCAAGAAATTAAAAACTTGGGTTGCCTCCCAAGAAGCGCTTGTTTTACGTCACTAGCTTGACGTACCTGTCCTTCAAATCAAGGGGGGTCATGGAGCGGGACTCCTCCATTGCCTGCACTCTTCAAACATGATGAGCCAAACTTTTGCAAATTAGAGGGTGAGTAATAGAAATTGTTACCAACAAAAGAGGTATCACTCTTAATCTCTGAATGTCCATCCGCAGAATTGTTCGGTTATCTCTTGCGGCGATGTCTCACCCTATTCAGCTTTTTGATGAATTTATTTACCATGCCCGTGGGAGGTTCCTCCTTATGCACTGAACCAAGTAATGGAACCTCCACTTCGTCGATATCTTGTCCTAGAAGCTACTCCAATGGATTTGGGAATAATGATTCCTGCACAAAATCATTAACAAAGCCATCAATGGTGTCAAGAAAATACAGAGTATCATTAAAATCAAGAGAATGTCTCATGGCTTCAGCAAGGCGGTAGGTCAGTTTCTCATCTCCAATCCTCAGCGTCATCTCTCCGCCATCCATGTCTATAAGAGCCTTGGAAGTACGCAGAGAAGGCCTTCCAAGTATCAGTAGCACATTGACATTCTCATCCACATCAAGAACTACAAAATCTGCGGAAAAAATATACTTGTCCACTTTCACCAGGACATCTTCAATAATGCCTCTTGGATGACGAATTGAACGATCAGCTAGCTGAAAGGTCATCCGAGTAGGCCTTGGCTCTCCCAATTCCAATTTCTTAAAGAAGGTGTAAGGCATGACATTGATACTGGCTCCTGAATCTGCCAATGCCTTCTCCTCACCCAAATTCCCAATGTTATATGGGATGATGAAGCTTCCAGGGTCTTTCATCTTGTTCGGTAGATTCTTTTGCAAAACAACTGAAAAAGATGCATCTAAAACCACTGCTGCGCCTGCTCAATAGGTGCAACACCAACAACGGAGATAGGGCAATCAGATGAAGCATGCCCTCCTCCACAACCGACACAACTCATCACTGTTGCCACTCGAGAAGAAGAAGTCAAATTGTCGAGTTTCTTACTTAAAGCTTCAACTTGGGCAGCCAATGATGTTACTGCGTCCACTTCATGAATACCCGCCACTTTTCTCTTATCACGAGCATTCCACTGATAGTTATTCATGGCCATTTCCTCTATCAGTTGGCGGCCAGCCTCGGGGGTCTTGCTTCCTATTGTACCTCCTGCTGCGGCATCGAGTAACTGTCTCGTGCTAGGGTTAAGCCCATTATAGAATGTGTGGATAACCATCCATTCGGGAAACCCATGTTGAGGACACTTGCGCAAAAGATCCTTGAACCTTTCCCATGTCTCAAAAAGAGACTCCAATTCCGACTGCACGAACGAGGAAATCTCATTTCTCAATTTTGCAGATTTCCCGGAAGGGAAATATCGAGCAAGGAAGGCCTCAACCATCTCTTCCCACGTAGTGATCGACGCTCTAGGTAGAGACTGCAACCACTGTTTTGCTTTCCCCTTCAAGGAAAATGGGAAGGCTCTCAATTTGATGGAATCATCTGTAACTCCATTTATCCTCAACATGTCGCACACCTCCAAAAAATTTTCTATGTGATTGTTTGGGTCTTCATCTGCCAACCCGTTGAACTGTGCTGACTGTTGTACCATCTCAATAAACCCCGGTTTTAGCTCAAAATTATAGACTGCAATTGGTGGCCGGACTATACTTGATTGTGTGCCATGGATAGTCGGCCTGGCAAAATCTGAACCTGTCCGCTGTTGCTCATTTTGTTCAGCCATATTTGCGGACTCTTCGATTTCTATTTCAGCTTGATTAAACTGTTCTTGTTCAGGTTCCTTTCCCCGTCTCCGAAGTCTTCCCTCAATCTCTGGATCACCTTCAACTAATGTCGAAGGGTTACCTCGGGTCATAACGTGGAGCTGAAATCAAGAAAAGAAAACAAAATTAGAACGATGGAATTAAAAGAAGTGTGAAGCAGAATAAGTGGTGAATGACTAAAATAACAAAATAAAGATGTTCCTAAAAATGCCTAACTCCCCGGCAACGGCGCCAAAAACTTGACACACCCTTGCGTGTGTGTTCCGCAAGTGAATAAACAGAAAATAAACAGAAAATAAAAATTAAAAGCGATGACTAGAGGTACGGAATGTATCAAGATAAGAATGGGGTACTCGGACAATGCTCCTTCTAGGTTCCTTGTTTCAAGGGCAAAACTCTAATTTCCTTTACTTGAACGATATTTGAAGAGTCGTGGAATCCAGAGGCACAAGGTCCCAAACCTAAGGTCAACCCTAACTAGTCCCCTACGAGGTCCCGGCGGAGAGAAAACTCTCGACGCCTCACACCACGTATGACTGCGACGCTCTAGGGATTCCAAGTGATAAACCCTATTCCCAACTATAGATCAAACCCTTTGGTCCAGGTGAAAGATCCCTAATCACAAATAAGTCCCGGCGGAAAGGCCTCTCTCAACGCCTAACTCTCTTTGAGATCGACAATAATGCTTGGAATAAGAAGGTAGGGCAAACCACACCGGAGGGGAAAGGGGACGTGTCGCTACCTCTCAACTCACCCTCTCGACCCTCTTAAATCTTGGTTAATCTAATCCTAATGGTGATGGTCACTTGTCAAAAGGATGATTAGATTAGCCCTTGGTACGCCCCTTGTGTAACCGCAAGTGCACGGGTCGCACAAGTAGTATAATGTACCCTTAGGGTCGGGTAGTCGAATCCACAGGGACTGGTGTAGCTTCTAATACTAACGTCCTACTCAATATCTAACCAAATCAAGAATGAAGGAGTTGACTTTGGATTGACTTTGAGGAAGTTGAGGGAATGGAAAGTTCACCAAGGGAAGATTTAGGATTGACTCGATGGAGGAGATGGGGCCCCGGGGTTGGGTTCTGACGTTCACTAACTCAGTCTTTCTCAGTAATTATCAGGGATGTCTTCAGTTCTAAACCTAGTTATGCTATAAGCATGTGGTTTCTAGCGCTGCCGAGCCCTAAGTTGAACTCCCTCTGCTTGCAACAATCAATAAAGATTCACAAACCTAGGTAAGAGAACCAAACTACCAAGCATCAAGCACTAAACAACAAACGAGATAGCCAATAACCTTGATTTATTGAAATGAACAAGACAATCATAAGAACTGCAAGTAAAGACTACGAGTTCGAGCTAAAACGTCATACAACCACCCCCGGGGCTCCCTTAAGAGTTTAGCCCCTCATGATAACAACCAACAAACACAATGCCAAAGAAATTACAAAACAAGGAATTGAAAACTCCCTAATTTCTTGCATCCTTGAGGTTGTCGAAGGAGCTATGATGTCGTGTAATCCCCTTCCGATCGGCCTACCATACGCTTGGCATTCCCTTGATGAAGCTGAGGATGAATCCCCAAAGCTCCCCTTTTCTTTCTCCCAAAGATCGCCCACCAAAAGTCCCCCAAAAACCTAAGTTTTTAGGGTTTTAAAGTTTTCCCGATGTGAGCACGGGCGTGATGAAACCGTGCTTCAAGCCGTGCAGATTACGGTCAAATAACTCTTCCGAAAACTCACAAACCTGTAATCTGCACGGGGAACAGCACGGGCGTGCTTAGACCGTGCTGAGGCTTTGCACGACCGTGCTCAGCGAACTCTGGCTGTGCTGATCTATGGCCGCATTCTCCTGTAATTTTCACGGGAAGCAGCACGGGCGTGCTTCGACCGTGCTGAGGTTTTCACACCCGTGCTCAGCGGACTCAGGCTGTGCTGAATCGCAGTTGAATTCTTCTGCATTTTGCACGGGGAACAGCACGGGCGTGCTTCGACCGTGCTGAGCTTGATGAGGTTTCTTCTAAGTCCTTTAGCGTCTAAAATTGTTCCAAAAGCGCTTCTTTTTACTTCAGGACTTTGATATCTGCATGACGAACAACGAATACCTCAAATAGCACCGTACTTGGAGAATTATAGCCAAAACACTCAAT
This sequence comes from Dioscorea dumetorum, assembly GCA_902712375.1. NCBI lineage: Eukaryota > Viridiplantae > Streptophyta > Magnoliopsida > Dioscoreales > Dioscoreaceae > Dioscorea > Dioscorea dumetorum. The sequence goes on along the minus strand of CACTHL010000128.1, from coordinate 7,748,389 downwards.
AATGATGAAGGTATAGCATGCAATATATATATATGAAATGCGCTCATCAGCCCTCAACCCTAGTGTCACTCTAAGGGAGAAACAATTAAGCACACAAGATTGAAACTCAAATAAATCTCATTTTAAAATAAAAGCAATAGAGTCATTGAAACTTAGGAATTCTAGAGTTTACATGTCCAAGTACCCACTAGGGGTTTAGCTCTCCATGGAGCAATACAAGTTCATCAAAATAATTGAAAACAATTGAAAATAAACCATAGATAAAACCCCCTTAAGATCCGTGCTGATGGTTTATGAAGGCTTCTCCTTCTTCTCCACGAATCCTTCCTCCAAGCCTAGGGCACACCTCGCCGAATCGAAGTCATCGAAGGCTCCCCCAATAGCTCTCCTTGGAAGGAATCGGTGTTGAAATCGGTGACGAAACGCCCCCAAAACGTAGCAAGAACCTTCTCAAACCCTAGCCGAACTCTCTCCCAAAGATAGGAAAAAGATCCCCTAAAAACGCTTCAGAACGGCCTTTTAAATGGCAAAAGTCGAGGATCCACACGGCCATGTGGAAAATCCACACGGTCGTGTGGAAATTCCACATGCCCATATGGATTTTCAGCCTCTACAAAACTGCATCTATAGGTCCCCGATTTCGCCCGTTTTTTCTTCTGAAGCCACACGGACGGACACACGATCATGTGGTAGGTCCTGAGGCATTTCTTGATGTCGAAAAACCCTTGGAGAGCTTTTGAAATCTTCGAACAAATCAGAACGAGAGAGCATGACTGCCTTCGTGTTCTTCTACAAAAATTGTCTTGAAACCTTTAGAAGTTGGCACATACTCTCTTGTTTGACCCGATTTGTATTTTGAACTTTGTATTTGCACAAAAGGACTCCATTCGGCACCATCATGACCTATTTTTGCTTTTCTTCGGATAAACCTTCTTCACAACCCTAATTGCATAAAAGAACACAAAAACACACGAAATGAGAGATATAACCTGAAAAATGTGATGCTCATGCATGGAAAAACGTCTCAAATAATATGTACATGAAAGCACTTATCAAACTCCCCGACACTTAAGCTTTTGCTTGTCCTCAAGCAAAATTTATACAATAAAATCCACAAGTAGAGTGATAGAAGTGCTTAGCCTTAAGTTCACCAAAAAGTATGTAAGGAGAGCATTCTTAAACAAAGGAACAATTTGCAACAAAGAAAGGTAAAAACCAATGCTCTAGCAAAAACTCGAAGCACAAAGAAAATAGAATCTGACTGCGTGTATGTGTGTATGCTTACTCATGGATCCACTAATACCTATGTTTTCGTATTTCCATTTTGGTCTTGTATAATCTTGATTGGTTCAGTCAGGACCTTAGGTTGTATGAGCTTTACACTCAGTGTTTGGGGGAGACTATGATTGTGTCCATGAACATTGATGTTGTGATTTCCAGGGATATATGTACATACCTGGTGTGAGTATGTTGATCTTATACAAAGTTGTGGTTGAATACCTTAGATTTAGAGTACTATTGTGGTAATGTTAATATTGTACAGGTAACATGTTAGCCTTGCGGCAATTTGGCGTTGCGGCAGGTGCTTGACCTCCCCTGGGTTGTCGTGGCCGTAGTGCCATGGGCCAGGACCCGAGGGTCGGGGCGTGACAGACGGGCATGTTGTGAGCACCATCAAGGGGAAGCCATTAGATACAGCCACAAGATAAATATCCATACATCTGATACGCCCCTTGCGTAACTGCATGTGTACAGGTCGTATAAGTAGTAAATTCCACACGGGCGTGAACAATACTTTTACTACAGCACTGCTACAATAAACTGCTACAGTACTTTGCTACAGTGATTCCTCCCCCGCCCCCGAAGTCTTTCTTTGAGTCCACACGGTTGGGCACACGCTCGTGTGGTAGGGTGCATGGCTTTCTATCCTTTGAAATCTTCAAAAACCTTCTTCTACTTGGGTACGAAAGCTGGGACATGGACGTACTATTGTCTTTGTGCCCTTTCGGTTTGTGTAATGACTTGGACTCCGCCGAAAGTTGGCAACACCCCCATGCATATGAACACAGCTTCTAGTTGTGGCCTTGAAATGTGTCATCACACCCTATCTTTGCTTTTTCTTGTACTTCATTTCTCCAAAGCCCTATTTCAAAAAAGAACACAAAACACACATTGTCAATGATAAAACCTGATAAAAGTGATGCTCAATGCATGTAAACTGATATAATAAAATATATACAAACAAGCACTTATCACTCAGCAAAGTTAGAAAATTCCTAAAGCTTGAGGAGCCCAGAGTAAGTAGTGCCTTAGTCAATTGAAAGCTCATGAAAACTTTTACTCTTACTCCGTACTACCGTGTGTGTGTGCCGCCTCTTAAAGTGTGTCATAACTGTCCTTAAGGGAGTCTAGTTCAAGCTATCATTTTTCCCTTTTGCATGATGACTCCAAAACTGGGTATTAGCTTCATATACCCTTGAGGCAGCCATTTCACTTGGTAGGTCATCAAAAATGACATTTGTGATGCCTAAGATCCGACTACTCAAGTGCGACTTTCGCGTTTTCTAAGGTGATAGCTCTTTCTACCATCTTTCTAACAAAATTTGACAGGGCATCCTTAGGAAAGGAATCTGACTTGTCAAAATTCGTTTCATTTTTCGCACTTTTTGAAATTTCTTCTCATTTTCCAGCTTTTATTAATTGAGTTTGGAGTCAACATCTGATTTTTCATAAGCCTTAAAACTAGCCCTTCCTCTAACAGAGTGATCACACAACATCTGATTTTTCCAACGTAAGAGCAAAATGAAATCTTAAGTTCAACAAAAGTGCACTAGCATGCTCAATGACTCCTTAACTTAGAGATTTTCAACTAAAAATATCATGGATCGTCCTAAGTCATGGACAACATCTAAACATATGAATACACAAATAAAACAACCCTCCCCCACACTTGAATGAAATATTGTCCTCAATGTTCAAAATAGCATATGCAGCATAAAAATAGAATCAAGTGCAAGGAATGTAGAGTTGGGGAATGTTCACCAATTGGAAGGAGAGATTCCCTTGATAAATAAGTCGATGACCACAGACGGGCATGTTGTGAGCACCATCAAGGGGAAGCCATTAGATACGGTTACAAGGTAAGTATCCATACATCCTGAATGAAGAATGCAAGCATTAGAAACAGATAACACAGAAAAACAAAAGGAAAAGTAAAGTCACCAAAAAGAGATCAGTTTAGTAGGGGACTTCCCTTGCTAACTGACTCAAAGATAACAAAAGATAACGAAAATAAAAGCAAAGTACAAAGGATAGAAAAAGGAAAACAGAACAAAGACACGAAAAAAATCAAAACCCGGCTCTCTCAGAGAAGGAGTCAAACTCCGATGGAAGGTCAGTAGTATCTACTTCTACGTTCAGCGAGTAGAGGGCCCGGCGGCACGATGCGGCGGTGGTGAAAGTGTGACGTCGAGGTGGGAGGCCAACCGCTGCATGCTCTGAATCATCCATCGTCACAAGGAGGGGGAGCCAGCTAAGGGAGAGTCGGGGATGTCTGTGGAGGAGTGCGCACGTGGGGTGGGAGGAGACGATGGACCGGCGGCAGCAGGGGGGAGTCGGGGACGCTGGCAGCCGGTGTGGCCTGGTACCGAGGACCGTGGGAAGTGAAAGTGGATCGAAGCATCCCCATCATGCGGAGGGTGTCCACGGAGACAGGGATCACTCCTCCCAGCATCCTCATCGCTCTGAGGCCGGACTGGAGGTCCATCCCTCTAATCAGTTGCGTGACGTAGTGCCATGGGCCAGCACCCGAGGGTCCTGGCGTGACAGACGGGCATGTTGTGAGCACCATCAAGGGGACGCCATTAGATAGAGCCACAAGATAAACATCCATACATCTGATACGCCAATTGCATAACAGCAAGTGTAGGGGTCGTATAAGTAGTAAAATATACCCTAAAGGTCGGGTAGTCGTATCCACTGGGACTGGTGTAGCTTCTACTACTCTCGCTCTGCTTAGTATCTAATCAATTGAAGAATGGTTTCATTGACTCTAGGTTGGACTAACAGAGAATTAGGGGAAATGTAATGCACTAGGGAAAAATAAGGATTGGCTCGATGGAGGAGACGGGGCCCTAGGGTGAATTCCTGATGTTCACTAACTTGCACTCTCTCAGTACTTATCAGAAATATCTTCAGTTCTAAAATCTAGTTATGCAAGGTAAATGATTTTCACAGTGCTGTTGAACCCTCTGTTGAAATCTCACTTCTTGCAACTATCAATAAGGATTCACAAGCTAAGGAAAGATAAGCAACATTCAGGCATTCAACCACTCAACAACATTCAAGATAGCCAATAACCAAGATCTAATACTAGGAACAAGATATTCATAAATACTGCAAGTAAAGTACAAGCTCAAGCTACAATATCAGAATATTTTCCCCCAAGGATCCCTAAGAGAATTTAGCCCCTCATGAGGATAGACAACACAATAAATGCCAAAAAATTAAAATACAAGAAATTGAAAACTCCCTAATTCCTTGCATCCTTGCGTCTATCCGAGGCTTTGCATTGTGATGGGTCCTCCCCCCAATCGGCCTATCATTCGCTCAACATTCCCTTGGTGGTGGTGAGGACGGCCCCTCGAAGCTTCCTCCTTCTTCCCTCTTTAGTCCGCTGATGAGTGCATTTCATATATATATATTTTATATCTTAGTCTCATGATTATTCAATTTATCGGCATAAATTCTCCTTATTAAGTGCTATTTGAGGTATTCTTAGTTTTTCATACAGATATCAAAGTCCTAAGGCAAGAAGAAGTTATTTGGAGCAATTTTAGCAACTAAAGGACTTAGGAGAAACCTTATCAAGCTCAGCACGCTCGCAGCACGCCCGTGCTTCAAGCCGTGAAATTCACAGGAGATTTCAGCTGAGAGTTGCACGGCTGTGCTTAGCGAACAATTTGCATATTGCTCTCGGCGGAAATCTCTTGTGAATTTCACGGCTTGAAGCACGGGCGTGCTGCGCCCGTGTTGAGCTTGATGAGGTTTCTCCTAAGTCCTTTACCTCCTGAAAATGCTCCAAATCACTTCTTCTTGCCTTAGGACTTTGATATCTGCATGGAAAGCTAAGAATACCTCAAATAGCACTGAATTTGGAGAATTTGTGCTGATAACTTAAAGAATCATGGGATTAAGACATGAAATAAATATATATGAAATGCACTCATCAACATCCTGAATGAAGCATGCAAGCATTAGAAAGAGATAAAATAGAAAAACAAAAAAAAAAGTAAACTCACTAAAAAGAGATCAGTTTAGTAGGGGACTCCCCTTGCTAACTGACTCAAAGAGAACAAAAGATAAAGAAAATAGAAGCAAAGTACAAGGTCAGAAAATGAAAATAGAACAAAGACAAGAAAAGATCGAAATCTGGCGCTCTCAGAGTCGGAGTCAGACTCAGATGGGAGGTCAGCAGTATCCACACCCACACTCCGAGAAGTAGAGGGCCCAGCAGCAGAAGAAGGGCAATGGTCAATGAGTTTCTGAAAACTCCGCAGCATCCACTGGCAGAACGCACTGTCAGAGGAAATGTCGGAGGAATTAGAGTCTGAGATGGACAGATGAGAGGACTCTGGAGGAGGTGTCGGCTGAGCTGGTGTATATGGAGGTGGAAACAACCCCATAGCCCGCAAGGTGCGAGTACTTATAGGATGTACCCGTCCACTAACGGTGAACGAGCAGTTAGATGGAAGCAAGTGCATGCGACGTGCCAAATGAGTGATGTAGGGTCCGACAAAAATGGCTCTCGTGCGGCGATCCTTGGATTGATGCGGAAATGCAGTAGCGAGTACATAACCCATGTGAAATGGAATGCCATCCCACATACTGACCAAAACGGTGAATTCAGAGTTGGTGATCACGCCCGTGCTCTCTCTCCAACCCGTGATGGTCCCACTCAGGATAGTGTGGATGACTCGTAATGCAGGAGTTATGAGCGTTGAAGCTCTAGACTGGGCCGGTTGATACAAGAGATAGTTGTACGAACCTTACAAGCGCGATTTCAGTTTCCCAGGAAACAACTTCAAACCGGAGTTGAACAACAAAACTTGATCTCCAACCTCAAATTGTTTATCAACCCATAACCGCTTGTCGTGCAATATCTGAGCCCGCTCTTTGTAATTCATAGAATTCTCATACGCTGCCTGTCGGAACTCGTCTAACTCATTTAATTGGAATTTTCTCTTTTCTCCTACCTTTTTCATATGGAAGTTCAGCTTCTTAATGGCCCAATAGGCTCGATGCTCTAGTTCGATCGGCAGATGGCAAGATTTACCATAGACTAACCGGTATGGTGTATGCCCCGTGGGAATCTTATATGCGGTCCTGTACGCCCACAAAGCTTCTTCTAACTTGTCGGCCCACTCCTTCTTGCTGAACTGAACTGTCTTTTCTAAAATTGGCTTTATCTCTCGGTTGGTGACCTCCACTTGTCCGCTCGTTTGAGGGTGATAGGCTGCAGCGACACGATGGGTTATGCCTAATCGCGATAAAGTTTTCTCGAACTGAGCATTCGAGAAGTGAGATCCGCGATCGCTAATAATAGCTCTTGGACAACCAAAGCGAGCAAACAACTTGCTTAGAAATTTCACAACGACCCTTGCATCATTAGTAGGAAGTGCTTGGGCCTCCACCCATTTAGACACGTAGTCAACAGCAACCAGTATATACCGACACCCATTTGAGAAGGAAAATGGGCCGATGAAATCAATGCCCCACACATCAAAAACTTCACACTGTTGAATCGGCGTTTGTTTCATCTCATCTCGTTTAGACAAATTTCCACTCCGCTGACAAGAGTCACAAGATTCTATCATAGCCTTGGCGTCTCAAAAAAGCGAGGGCCAAAAGAAACCGGCTGCTAACACTTTCTCCACTGTTCCGTTCTGCCAAAAATGCCCTCCAAGCACCCCTGCATGGCATTGTGATAAAATGTGCCAGCCCTCCTCTCTCGAAACACACGTTCTTACCATTTCACCAGCACATAGCTTATATAAACACAGATCATCCCAAACATAGTGCTTGACATTTGACATGAATTTCTTTCTTTGTTGATGTGAGAAAGTTTCGGGAATCACTCCCCCTGCCAAATAATTGGCAATGTCAGTGAACCACGGGACAGATGCATCCAGAGGCTCTCTTGTTTCTGTGAGATACAGATGTTCTTCTGGGAATGAGTCATTTATAACTTCAGATTTGCCCCCACCATTACCAGAATGCTCTAACCGGGATAAATGATCTGCCACTACATTCTCAATGCCTCTCCACTACATTCTCAATTCCAAGTCTGTCATTCGGTTCTCAAGCCCTAAAACTCGGCCCTCCATGTTTGGTTGTTGGGGTTGCTGAAATCCGGGGGGTACAGAGGGCCTTTGTTGCCCTTGGTTGCTCCATGCAAAGTTCGGGTGGTTTTGCCACCCCGGATTGTAGGTGTTGCTATAGGGATTTCCTTGACCTCGTCCAGCATTCCCCACAAAATCAACCTGCTCAACAGGTGCTGTTCCGACCATAGAAATAGGGCTATCAGAAGAAACATGCCCTCCTCCACAACTATCACAATTCATCACTGCAGCTATTCTAGATGGGCCTGCCTAAGTGTCCAACTTCTTGCTCAATGCTTCAACTTGAGCTGCTAGAGATGTTACTGCATCAACTTCATGAATACCCGCCACTTTCCTCTTGTCTCGAGCATTCCACTGATAGCTATTCATAGCCATTTCTTCTATCAGTTGGCGGGCAGCTACGGGGGTCTTGCTTCCTAAGGTACCTCCTGCTGCGGCATCAAGTAGCTGTCTTGTGCTTGGGTTCAATCCATTATAGAAGGTGTGGATGACCATCTACTCGGGGAACCTATGTTGAGGACATTTGCGCAGAAGGTCCTTGAACCTTTCCCATGTCTCGAAAAGAGACTCCAATTCCGACTGCATGAAGGAAAAAATTTCATTTCTCAGCTTGGCCGATTTCCCAGGAGGGAAATATCGGGCAAGGAAGGCCTCAACCATCTCTTCCCAAGTGGTAATTGATGCTCTAGGTAAAGATTGCAACCACTGTTTTTCTTTCCCCTTCAAGGAAAATGGGAAGGCTCTCAATCTGATGGCGTCGTCCGTGACTCCATTGATCTTCAACATGTCGCACACTTCCAAGAAATTTTCTATGTGATTATTTGGGTCTTCATCTGCTAACCCATTAAACTGTGCGGACTGTTGGACCATCTGAATGAACCCCGGCTTAAGCTCAAAGTTATGAGCTGAAATTGGTGGCCTGACTATGCTTGACTGTGTACCACGAACATACGGCCTAGCAATATCAGAAAGTGTCCGCTGTTGCTCATTTTGTTCAGCCATGGTTGCGGACTCTTCAACTTCTATCTCAGCTTGATCAAACTGTTCTAGTTCAGGTTGTCTTCCCGTCTGTGCAATCTCCTCTCTATTTCCGGATCACCTTCCACTAATGTCGAAGGATGTCCTCGGGTCATAACCTGGAGCTGAAATCAGGAAAAGAAAGTAAAGTCAGAACGATGGAAGTAAAAGTGTGAGATAGACTGTGCGAAAAAATGACTAGCGAAACAAAGTGTAACAATTCCTAAAACGCCTAACTCCCCGGCAACGGCGCCAAAAACTTGACACACCCTTGCGTGTGTACTCCGCAAGTGCACGGGTGTCGAAGTAATAAAGTACCCAAACGGGTGGGTAGTAGAATCCACAGGGAGTAGACGTAAGAACAATCACACTTTGTTAAGTAATCAGAGAAAAACCAATTGTTGTTGTGAAAGAAAATAAAATAAGAAAGAAATAGAAATAAAGCGAAGAAAGGAAAAACTAGGGTATGGAAAAAGATCAATAAGAAGATGGGGTACTCGGACGATGCTCCCCCTAGAATCCTTGTTTCAAGTGCAAGACTTCAATTACTCTTATTCAATAGAGATTTCAAGAGTCGTGGAATCCAAATATACAAGGTCCCAAATTTAAGGTCAACCCTGACTAGTCCCCTACGAGGTCCCGGCGGAGAGAAAACTCTCGACACCTCACACCACGTATGACTTCGCTATTCTCTAAGGATTCCAAGTGGTAAACCCTATTCCCAACTCTAGATCGATCCCTTTGGTCCAGGTGAAAGATCCCTAATCACAAATAAGTCCCGGCGGAAAGACCTCTCTCAACGCCTAACTCTCTTTGAGATCGAAGATAATACTTGGAATAAGAAGGTAGGGAAAACCACACCGGAGGGGAAAGGGGACGTGTCACTACCTCTCAACTCACCCTCTCAACCCTCTTCAATCTTGGTTAATCTAATCCTAATGGTGATGGTCACTCGTCAAAAGGATGATTGGATTAGCCCTCAACCCTAGTGTCACTCTAACGGAGAAACAATTAAGCATACAAGATTGAAACTCAAATTCAAACTCAAATTGAATAAAAGCATTAAAGTCAATGAAACATAGGAAATCTAGGGTTTACAAGTCCAAGTACCCACTAGGTGTTTAGCCCTCCATGGAGCAATACAAGTTCATCAAAATAAATGAAGATAAGTGCAAGAAATCCATAAAGAAAACCCCCTTAAGCTTCGTGTTGATAGACTATGGGAACTTCTCCTTCTTCTTCAAAGAACCCCTTCCTCCAAGCCTAAGGCACACCTCGTCGAATCGAGTCGTCGAAGGCTCCCCCAATAGCTCTCCTTGGAAGGGATTGATGATGAAATCGGTGGAGAAGCGCCCCCAAAGTGTAGCAAGAACCTCCTGAACCCTAGCCGTCACGCCCTCTCAAGGTTGGAAGAAGATCCCCTAAATAACGCTTCAGAACCGCTTTGTAATTGGCCATCTCGAGGATCCACACGGGCGTGTGGATAAGCCACACAGCCGTGTGGAAATTCCACACGCCCATGTGGATTTTCTGCACTGTGGAAACTTCATATTAGTCCCCGATTTCGCCCGTTTCTTCTCCTGAGGTCACATGGACGGACACACGCCCATGTGAAAGGTCATGCGGCATTTCTTGATGATGGGAAAACCTTGGAGAGCTTTTGAAATCTTTGAACCAATCTGAACAAGCGAGCATGACTGCCTTCGTGTCCTTCTACACGAGTTGTCTTGAAGTCTTGAGAAGTTGGCACATACCCCCTCGTTGGAACCCGATTTGTGTCTTGAACTTCGTAATTGCACAAAAGATCTCCACTTGGCACCATTATGACCTAATCTCGCCTTTATTCACGTACCATATCTCCACAACCCTAATTGCATGAAAGAACACCAAAACACACGAAATTAGCGATAAAGCCTGAAAAATGTGATGCTCATGCGTGGAAAACATTTCTAAAATTATACACATGCAAGCACTTATCAGTAAGTACCCCGACATCCCGTCTAGGAAACAGTAATACATGTGTCCTGTGAGCCTCTCCAGCATTTGATCGATAAATGGGAGGGGAAAATGATCTTTCCTAGTGGTATCATTCAACTTACAGTAATCAATGCAGACCCACCATCTAGTAGCTGTACGAGCAGGTATCACTTCATTCTTATCATTCTGAACCATTGTCATACCTCCCTTCTTTGGTATCACTTGTATCGGACTTACCCACGGGCTATCCGAGATGGGGTAAATAACTCCAGCATCTAAGAGTTTCTTTACTTTTGTTTTGACCACCTCCTGCATATTGAGATTCAACCGCCGCTGTGGTTGCACCTTTGGCTTAATTTCATCCTCCATAAGGATTTTATGCGTGCAAAATGCTGGACTGATTCCCTTGATGTCTGAAAGTGACCAAGCTATAGCCCTTTTGTGTGTGGTAAGTACTTGTAATAATCACTGGCTATTGTTTATCCCTTTCCAAGAAAGCATATTCCAATTGATCAGATAATTTTTTTAGCTCAGTTTTTACAATTCCGGTTCTGGGGGTTGGAAGGCTTGTTTCCTTGTCGGATTCTGAATCTACTTTGCATATTGTTTGATCCTCCCAATTCAGACTGTCCAAACTATCCTGGAAGGCCTTCCTTGGTGTGAAATTATCTTCCAACAAATGTAGACCAGCACACCCTTCCACTGGTAGACTGTACAAATTTACCGACATGACCTCCTCGCTATGCTTTAGCTCCGCCTGATTTTCAGTCACTGCTACCTCATCAATAAATTGACTTCTCGGCCACTCCCGAGATTTCTCACTGTAAGCCCTTACTGCTTCTCGGTCGAGACATTGTAGTGATCCTCGGTCGAGACACTTTAGAGTAACTCTACCAACTGCCTGCAAGCCTCATGATCTCCTACTTCTGTTCTGAACGACAAATTTTCCTGTCCCCTCAATGCATTCAAAAGGTCTTCCATCTTATTAATAGAATTTCCTGCTTCAAGGAAGAAACGAATCATTCGCTGAAATTTACTGTCACTATGAAAAATCTAGAAAGAACTGAAAATTTTTGAGTAAAACAAAGCAACAAGATAAAATGAAAGTGTGCAAGCAGACGCGAAAATTAAAAGAAAACCAAAAATCAAAACCAAGATAAGCGAATAGATTACTAAGACTTACCGAATTCTTAGAAGTTGCTAGTTCCTTGCAACGGCGCCAAAAAACTTGATATGCCCCCTGCGTATCCACAAGTGTACGGGTTGTATAAGTAGTAAAGTGTACCCTAAGGTAGGGTAGTCGTATCCACTGGGTTTGGTGTAGCTTCTACTACTCTCGCTCTGCTTAGTATCTAATCAGTTGAAGAAAGGTGTGATTGACTCTAGGTCGGAATGAAAGAGAATTAATTGAAAGTAATGCACTAGGGAAAGGTAAGGATTGGCTCGATGGGGGAGATGGGGCCCCGGGGTGAATTCCTGATGCTCACTAACTTGCACTCTCTTAGTACTTATCATAAATATCTTCAGTTCTAAAATCTAGTTATGCTATTTAAATGATGTTCACAGTGCTGTTGAACCCTATTGTGAAATCTCACTTCTTGCAAGTATCAATAAAGATTTATAACCTAAGGAAAGATAACCAAACATTCAAGCATTCAACCACTCAACAACATTCAAGATAGCCAACAACCAAGATTTAATGCAAGGAAGAAGATATTCATAAATACTGCAAGTAGAGTAACAAGTTCAAGCTAAAACATCAGAATATTTCCCCCCGGGGCTCCCTAAGAGAGTTTAGCCCCTCATGAGGATAGACAACACAATATATGCCAAAGAAATTAAAATACAAGAAGTTGAAAACTCCCTAATTTCTTGCATTCCTGCGTCTATCCGAGGCTTTACGATGTGATGGACTCTCCTCCCAATCAGCCTACCATTTGCGCATCATTCCCCTTGTGATGGTGAGGACGGCTCCCCAACGCTCCTCCCTTCTTCCTCTTTTGTTCGCAGCCAAAAAGTCCCCCAAAAACCTAAGTTTCTGGGGTTTTAAATTTTTCCCGATGTGAGCACGGCCGTGTTAAAGCCGTGCTCCAAGCCGTGCGGATTACGGCCGCATAAAATTCTTGAAACTCTAATTCCTGTAATCTGCACGGGGTCTAACACGTCTGTGTTGCGGCCGTGCTGAGAGTTGCACGGCCGTGCTTATCGAACAAAATGCGTGTTGCACTCGGCTGGAATCTCCTGTAAATTGCACGGCTTGAAGCACGGCGTGCTACGCCCGTGTTGAGCTTGATGAGGTTTCTCCTAAGTCCTTTGGCTCCTCAAAACGCTCCAAATCACTTCTTCTTGCTTTAGGACTTTAATATCTGCATGGAAAACTAAGAATACCTCAAATAGCACTGAATTTGGAGAATTCATGCAGATAAATTGAAGAATCATTGGAGTAAAACATGAAATAAATATATATGAAATGCACTCATCAGTCTAATCTACAGGGACTGGTATATCTCCTAGTACTATCTCGTTGCTTAATATCTAACCAGAAGAAGAATGGTTGGATGACTCTGGCTTAAGGACAAAGGTGAAGCAGGGAAAGAGAGATGGAGGAGGGAACTTAGGAGTTTTCTATAGGAAGGCCTGGGTCCCAGGTTGGTGTCTTGGCAATGTTCGAAACTATGATTCTGCAGGATCTACCAGGCGTATTCAATCAATCTATGTTCAAGAATCTTGTTGCCCTAATGAGGTTAACACACTAGTGAAGAAGAGGTAAAAGCCTATTCCCAACTTCTTGTATCAATCGAGAAGGATATACAAGCTGAGTAGAAATCAAGAACTCAACCAATCAATCACTCATCAACCAACATTTAAGTAAACAACCAAAGATCTAACAATTAGATATTGAAACAACCATAAATGCTGTATTAAATTAATATAGTTTAACAAGCCAAAACACCAACCCAGAGCATCCTAGAAGGTTTAGCCCCTCATTAGTTCAACAACCAAACAAGTAGCAAAAAGAACAACTACAATAAGAGACAAATACTCCCTCTTCGCTTGCATTCTCCTTGCAATCTGAGGTACCGATGTTGATAAGCCTTACCTCCGATTCGGCCTATAATTCATGCATTTCTCCCTTCTGATGATGAAAACGGCTGTACAAACTTTTCCCTTCACTTCCCTTCTCTGCTTCCTGGCCAAAAAAGTTCACAAACCCTAACTTTCAGGACTTTTTAACATTCTCCCAATGTGAACATGGCTGTGTTCCAAACCGTTCAGATTGCTGCCAAATAAAAACTCTGAAACTCAGTAACCTGGAATCTGCACAGGGTCCAACACGGGTGTGTTGCGGCCATGTTGCGAGTTGCATGACCGTGCTCAGAGACCCAAGGACGTGCTGACTCTTGCTGAATGCTTCTATGAATACACGCCTTGGGAGCATGCTAAACGCCTAAATATATGTATTTTATATGTATTCATTTGTATTATTTTGTTATCTTTTCGATAAATCGATTCCCTTTTTCGTCTAAATTGTTTTATTTCGTATTTCAGGTACAAATGAGGTTTTGGTGAGCTCAACATCGCGAATGGCAAGGAAATTGACAAGGAAAACGAAGTTTTAGAGCACCCGGACTGTAGCGGCACTGTAGCAGCCTGAAATGCCAAGCTTCTGAAGAAATGACTAAGTCTGGAAGTTCTCACGGGTAACCTCATGGCCGTGAGGTCGGCCGCAAGAAATCCAGCGAAAAACATTAGCGTAGCAGGGGGTACTGTAGCGGAGTTACTGTAGCACCTGAGATTGAATTTTCTGGGAAACGCTCTGGATGCCTCACGGGCAACCTCACGCCCGTGAGGCAGCCCGTGAGGACACGCGAAAGTTACCTTTTTAAAGGCTTCGAGGGCATTATTTCAAGGGGACTTTTGCCTCTTCTTGGAGCTCCACACCCCCATTTCCAAATCCGACCAAGAAGGAGAGCTTAGAGGGCATTTTCCACGGAGGAATCGGCGAGGAGAGCGCGATCTTGAGTGAGATCTTCTAGGGCTTCCAATTTGGAGGTTGAAGACGACGGGAACCCACCCCTTCGAGTGGCGTCTTTGGAAGCTTCTTCGACTTTCACCTTTCGAGGGAGGTCTTTTATGTTTAGTTTAGTTGTTTTCCTACTTTCATTCATGTATTTTGACACTATGAGCAACTAAAACCCTAAGGTCACCGGATGTAGGTGAACCTTGGGGTGAATTTGTGATGTTTGGATGATTTGGTTTAATTAATGCTTGTTGGTTTGTTTGTGATCCATGTTTGGTGTTTTTGAATGTTTGTGTATGCATGAGAACTCTGTGTATCCATACTCAGCCAATATTAGGTTGCATGACCATTGCCCTAGTGTTAGACTCACCAAGCTTGGAAGGGAAATACGTATAAATACACCATGACCATCGGGTATTTGTACCACTCCAATTCTAGGGTTAATTACTCATTTGTGATTCAACCTTAGTTTGAGAAAACCTCCTTTCCTTTTACAATAGTTTGAGGATTTGTACGGGTAGAGCCCATATTCAATACTCGTACCGGATTAGGGGTCAATTGCCGTGACCATCGGGTTGACCTAATCTAGTGTTTTCTCGGTCCAATAAGCCACTTGCATGTTACTCTATTATCCTTCACACTTTAGTAACCCAGAGGGGATCCTCATCCATGACCATCTTCTCACACTGATTTTCCTCCCAGTTATCGACCTGGTATTTAGTAGTTTAATTGCTTTTTCATACTTAATCTATCCGCTAGACAACATTGCAAAAAGAAAGTAAGAATAGATTCTCGGGCCCTTGGGAATACGACCCACTCGTGCTTGTGCGAGTGGTTTATTACTTGACGACCCGTGCGCTTGCGGGATCACCACCAGAGCACAGGCGTATTGAGGCCGTGTTTAGCTTGATGAGATTTCTTCTAAGTTCCTTTGCTACCAAAATTACTTGGAATTGTTTGTTATTGCTTTGTTACCGAAATTACTTGGAATTGTTTGTTATTGCTTTAGGACCTCGATATCTGCACAAACAACTAGAAATACCTTAAATAGCACTGAAATGGGAGAATTAATATCAACATACCAACGAAATGACGGGTATAAAATGGGAAATCTATCTATATGAAATGCACTCATCAAATACCCCAACACTTGAATTGTTTCCTGTCATCAAGCAACCTTGATCACTTAATAAAAAGATGAGTGCATGACCTCTGATCTCAACAAGGTAAGGAGATTCCTAAAGTTTAAGGGGCCTTGAGTAGCAAGTGCCTTAGTCAATTGGAAGCTCATAAAAGATTTTACCCTTACTCAGTACTACCGTGTGTGTGTGTATAGCCTAAAAGAGTGCGTTACGAAGGTATTTGAGGAGGCCTAGCTCAGAGCCTATTCTTCTATCACAAAGACTCCTAAACTGGGTAGTAGCTTTATACACCGTAGAGGCAGCCATTTCACCTGGTAGGTCATCAAAAATGACATTTGTGATACCTAAGATCCAACTACTCAAGTGTAGCTTTCACTTTTTCTAAAGTGATAGCTCTTTCTACCATCTTACTCAACGAATTCGAAAGGGCATCCAAGAAGGAATTTGACTTTTCGAGATTGAATTCTTTTCACTTCTTAATTTTTGTTTTCTCATTTTAGCTTTTATTTTTGAGTTGGAGTGAACATTTTTCTTTTACAAGCCTTAAACTAGACCTTCCTCTACACAACGTGAAGACACAAAATTAGGTGAGGTGCCTGAATTAGAGTTTCCAAAGTAAGGGCAAAATTGTCCTTTAAGTTCAACAAAAGTACACTAACATGTTCAGTGTCTCCTTAGCTTAGAAATTCTCCATCAGAAAATTTCATAGATCGTCCTAAATCATGCACCAACATCATAAAGCATAAATAAGCAAAGAACCCTCCCACACACTCGAATAAAACATTGTCCTCAATGTTAAACACATGCATATAACGTTATTAAATGATTCAAGTGAAGTTGAAGAGGAGTTTGGGAAACTTCACCAAGTAAAAGAGGCGAGCCTCCGGTTAACATACAAGGGGCTTGCGTTGTTCATCATCAAGTGAAACCATTGATAAAACCACAATGGAGACATACATACATCCTAAAGTAAAGCGCACGAGCATTAGAGAGAGATAACACAATAAAATCAATGAAATCTGAAAAGATAAAGAGATCAGATTAGTAGAGGACTCCCCTTGCTAACTAACTCTACTACAAATACAACCAAAGACTGAAACGAAAATACAAGTGCTGAAAAGGAAAAGAAACATAAAAAGAAACATCAAGAAAAGAGGTCAGAGGTCATTGCTTTCAGTGCTGGATTGGGAAGTGGCGGTTATATCAATGGTGTCAACTGATGTGCGTCTTGCAAGTGCACGGGGTCGTCAAGTAATACCCTGTGTGTGACACAGGGGTCGTATTCCATGGGGCCAAGGAGCTACTATTACTTCCCCTTCGTCTATTTCCTAGCCTAACGATATGAGTGAAAAGTACAGCTACTAAAATCTATGAATAAAAGAATAAAGATACCACTACATGCCAAATAAGCATACAAGGGACGGACGAACAGGAGAAGGCGTGATTTGGACAAAGAATCCCCGTTGGGTTGTTATTAAGGCTCGAATTAAGGATGATGTGTCGTGATTGTGATTTGGACAAAGAGATTCCTAAATTAAGCTAATCCCAAATCCCTCGGTGATTAGCCCTAAGCCCATACGAGTATCGACCGGAATCCCTTATGGTCAATTTCTCCTACGATTGCAGTGTGCTCAGGGAATCCCTTATCAGGAGTAGATACCCTTCTGGGTCCAAGCCTAACGTTCAGACGGGTACTTAATACCCAAATCCCGCGCCGTATCGGTACATGAATCCCTTTCAATCTATGTGAGTCTAGTACAAGGGCGATGGTCAAGCTCCAAGTACAACCTAGAAATTGAATAGCAGAGTTCTCATGAGATCCAATCCAGTAAAGCACACATAGAGAGAATCACAAACTATAAAATTCTATAAAAGAAATATAGGATCCAACAATACATCAATAATGACGATCATCCAAAATTACAATGAAAACACCCTAGGGTTCATCATGCCCAAATCACATATAAGTTAGTTCCTCATGAAAGAGGAACACTCATACAATTCCAAGGAACAAATAAACATAAAAAGAAGTAATAAAAACTCCCTCAAGCTTCGGATCGCCTTTAATGGATGAGGATCACCGATGTCCACGAGGTTGGTTCTTAACGGACGCTTTGAAGCTCTAGATCTTCCCCCTATCTCCTCCTCCGATGTTTGCCTCTCTCTTGGTGAAGAATGACACGGTGGATCGCCGGAAAACGCCGCCGGCAAGGATGGGGCGGCGGCCCAAGAAGAAGAGAAGAAAAAGTTCGCAAAGAAAATACCCTAATTGCCTTTAAAAAGCCACTTTTTGGACATGCATACAGGCTCCCTTGCGGGTGCAAGCTTGCTCGCAAGGCTCCCAGCCTTTTTCAGAAAATCGCATTCCGGTGCTACAGTGCCATGCTAAAGTAATCATTCTACAGTGCTGCTACAGTAATGAAAAGCTCAAAAACGTCGTATTTGATACGGATTTCTTCCCAAATACGTTATTGAGCTCATTTTGGCTTCTTCAAGGCCTGTAACACAAACAAAACAAATTTAAATGCGAAACGGGAATCAACTCATCAAAATACATGCAAAATAGTACAAGAATAAAACGTATAAATACCTATATTTAAACACTTATCATCAACCCCCACACTTCGAGAACTAGGGGCTGCAGCAGATGAATTGGGAAGGCCACAGTGCTGGATTAACTTCTGGAAGCTCCGTAGAACCCACTGATAGAAAGCAGCATCGGAGGAAACATCTGATGAATCTGAGTCCGAGTGTGAAGACGGAGTAGTGGCGACACTGGGGGTAGGAACCGCAACTTGCGATGTCGGATGGTGGAAAAGTCCCATAACCCGTAATGACCTCAAAGTAATCGGCTGAAATTTTTCTGCAATAGTGAGAGTGACACCGGACTGTAGAACATGCAACCGGCGCACCAAATGGGTAACATAAGGCCCCATGAAAATAACACCCCTTCAATGGTCTTTGGCGTGGTGGTGAAATGCAGATGCAAGCTTGTTTAAGGTCACGAGCCTGACATACCTATTCGTGCTTCATGGGGGTTATTCAAGCTACCAATTTTGAGTTGAATCTTTCAGTGGGAAGTCATATCTAGGAATATAACTTTTCAGCCGATATCATTTACCTTGAACGTACCCTCACTCGGGTGGGAAATCTCAACCGTGCCAAGGTTGAACGTACCCTCACTTGGGTGACGCGATAAGGACCTGACCATCGAGATCTCAGCTTGCTAGGAAAGACCTCAGACGGGAATTAAAGAGGAAAACTTGATCACCTATCTTGAAATTCTTGCCACCCTTTAATCTTTTATCATGAAATTTCTTTACCCTAGCCTTGCACAAGACTAAAATTTCATATGCGAACTGTCAAAACTCTTTGAGTTCATTCAGTTGAAACTTCCACTTCTCCCCAACCTTAAATTCATCAAAGTTCAACCTTTTGGTGGCCCTGTATGTTTGATGCTCCAATTCGACAGGTAGATGACAGGCTTTACCATAAACCAACCGATACGGCGTATGGCTAGTGGACGTCCTATATGCTGTGCGATAGGACCATAATGCTTCATCAAGCCGCTCAGTCCAGCCTTTTCTCTTTAACTGTATAGTCTTCTCCAGGATTCTGTTGATCTCCATATTTATGACTTCAACTTGGCCACTTGTTTGGGGGTGGTACGTCGTGGCAATGTGATGAGTAACTCCAAACCTCTTCATTCCGTTCTCAAATTGGGTATTGTAGAAATGTGTGCCACGATCACTAATGATTGCTCTCGCACAACCAAAGAGGGCAAACAACCTTTTCAAGAATTTAATCATCACTCTTACGTCGTTAGTCGGTAATGCTTAAGCCTCTACCCATTTGGAAACGTAATTAATAGCTACCATAATGCATCTATTACCACTAGATGAGGGGAAAAGGCCCATAAAATCAATTCCCCAGACATTAAAGACTTTACACTGTTGAATGGGTAATTCTTCATTTCGTCCCCTTGACCCAAATTTCCACTCCGTTGGCAATCGTCGCATGACTCCACAAATCTTTTAGCGTCACGGGACAGTGACAGCCAAAAGAAGCCCGACTCCAGAACCTTTGCTACTGTGCAATTTTAACTAAAATGCCCACCAGCGGCTCCTGTATAGCAATGGGCCAATATTCTATGACCCTCCTCATGGGAAACACACCATCTTAACAACAAGTCAGAACAAACTTTGTATAAAAATTGATCATCCCACATATAGTGTTTCATATCTGAAAAGAACTTCTTTCGTTGTTGATATGTAAGATTTGTATGTATGATCTTCTCCACTAAACAATTACTATCTCAGCAAACCAATATATATTTGAATCTTGCTGTTCCTCCCCTTGCATGCGGCAAAGGTGTTCTTCCTGGAATGAATCATCCACTTTAGCTTCCCCTTCTGAGCTATCTTTGGTACCTTCTAGACGAGATAGATGGTAGGCTACCACATTTTCGTGACCATGATTATCCCTTATTTCCACATCAAATTCCTGGAGAAGAAGCACCTATCTGATAACTCATGGCTTGGCATCTGGTTTGGTCATGAGATAACGTAGGGCTGCATGGTCAGTAAACACTATCACCTTGTAAAGGACTAAATATTGCCTGAATTTATCAAAAGCATAGATGATAGATAGAAGTTCTTTTTCAATGGTGGTATAGTTTTCCTGCGTTGGGATTAACATTTTACTTGCGTAGAAAATTGGGTGAAACTATTTGTCGTATCACTGGCCCAAAACCACTCCCACTGCTCGATGGCTAGCATCACACATCATTTCATATGGTCGATCCCATTTCGGCGGTTTCAAGATAGGCGCTTCCACCAACCACAGTCTTAACAATTCCAAAGCTTCTCGACAATTGGCATTGAAATTGAATGGAGTGTCTTTCTCCATAAGCTTTGTTATAGATGCTGATATCTTCGAAAAATCCTTGATAAATCTCCGATAGAAACCCACATGTCCCAAAAAACTACTAATATCTTTAGTCATGGCTGCGGGAGGTAACTTCTCTATTGTTGAGATCTTTGCCTTATCAACCTCGATCCTATATTTCGAAATCTTGTGCCCTAGAACTATTCCTTCTTTAACTATGAAGTGACATTTCTCCCAGCTGAGTACAAGTTTGTTTCCTCACATCGGGCTAGCACTTTCTTCAAATTGTCCAAACAGATGTTGAATGAGTTTTCAAAGACTGAAAATCATCCATGAAAACTTCCATAATATCTTCGATGAAA
This sequence comes from Dioscorea dumetorum, assembly GCA_902712375.1. Taxonomy (NCBI): domain Eukaryota; kingdom Viridiplantae; phylum Streptophyta; class Magnoliopsida; order Dioscoreales; family Dioscoreaceae; genus Dioscorea; species Dioscorea dumetorum. The sequence goes on along the minus strand of CACTHL010000128.1, from coordinate 7,727,583 downwards.
TCGTCAAAAATGGACATCATGCAATGTTGAAAGGTAGCCGAAGTGTTACATAACACAAAAGGCATACGTCTGTAAGCAAAAGTGCCGTAGGGACACGTGAAGGTGGTCTTCTTTTGATCTTGAGGTGCTATTGGAATTCACATGTACCCCAAAATTCCATCCAAGAAACAGTAATACATATGTCTTGCTAGCTTTTCCAGCATTTGATCTATGAATGGAAGTGGGAAATGATACTTTCTGGTGGCATCATTCACTTTCCGATAATCAATGCAAAGCAGCCACCCTGTGACGGTACGAGTAGGGATTAACTCATTCTTTTCATTTTGGGCCACTATCATACGCCTCTTTTTTGGGACTACTTGCACAGAACTTACCAAGGACTATCAAATATCGGATAAATCACCCCTGCATTAAGGAGCTTCTTCACCTCTGCCATGACCACTTCCTTTATGTTGGGATTCAGCCGTCTCTACGGTTGCACCTTCGGTTTAATTTCATCTTCCATGAAGATCCTATGTGTACAGAATGATGGACTTATTCTTTGAATGTCCGAGATTGTTCACGCAATAGCCCTTTTATGAGTTGTCAGCACTTGGAGAAACTTTTCTTTCTGATCGGTTTCTAAATTTGCCGCTATTATTACTGGAAATCACCTGTTGTTCCCCAAATAAGCATACTCCAGATGTTCAGGTAATTTCTTCAGCTCTGGCTCAGTGGGTTCGGTGGTTGGCAACATTGGAGGCCTTTCCCTTGCGAACTCTGAAATTACAATATCAATTTCTTCATCTACCCAGTTAAGGTCAACTAAAATGTCAGCACCATAATCAACTGCTGCTAGTTCCTGGCGAGAAGACCCTACTTTCTTGGGGTCAGCATCCTGCCATGAGTGCAAGCCCACTGCTGTGACTTCACCCATGTATTTGTGTTCATCTCGTTCTCCCTGCGGAGTCCATTCTTCTATAAACTGGTTGCTTAACCATACCCGTGATTTCACGCAATAAACGTTCACTGTTTCTTCTAAGCTAATGTCACCCTGAATTCCAACTGTAGTGCTAGTAACATTCTGTCACGCCCCGACCCTCAGGTCCCAGTCCATGGCACTACCGCCACGACAACCCAGGGGAGGTCAAGCACCTGCCTCAAACCCAGGTCGCCGTAAGGCTAACCTGTTACCTGTATAATATTAACATTACCACAATAATACTCTAAATCTAAGGTATTCAACCACAACCCTGTACAAGACCAACAGACTCACACCATATATGTACATATATCCCTGGAAATCACAACATCAATGATCATGGACACAATCATAGTCTCTCCCAAACACTGGATGTAAACCTTATACAACCTAAGGTCCTGACTGAACCAATAAAGATTATACAAGACAAAAATGGAAATACAAAAATATAGGTCCTAGTGGATCCATCTTATGCATGACAACAATGTTTATGAATCATACACTACTCAAAGGTAAATGCAAGAATAGATGCCAAGCACTATCACGTCTTACGCCCTGCTGCCGTGCTAACACCGGAAAAGAAGAGGAGAAGAATGGGTGAGTAACTAAGTTACTCAGTGAGGGGTTGAACATGGAGCTATAACTCATATAGGTGTAAAGAATGGTATGCCGAAAACATATGTAAATCTTTAACAACCACAACTTACAAAATGCTTTAAATACACATTTCAATATAACAAGCTTTCCAACTTTCTCAAAGAAAGGCATCAATAAAACTTTGAAAATCTTTTGTAAAGAGATTCAATACTGAAAATTCAAGTTAAGAATACTCGTCAAAAGATCAAACCCATCGAAATAAGGATTTATAGTGCAACATATGCGGAAATCCTCTATCGATAGCATCATCAATAGCCTATGAAAACCCTCCATCACTAACCATGGCCGTGGCTAGGTCAAGAGCCACCAAGATGCGCGTATCTTGGCGTTGGCCGTTGGGTATCCCGTGTGGTGACTACGGGATCCCAACACAGCACCTTCAGGTTCTCTATGCGCCTCCTGTAAGGGCTCGTCAGCCGAGAACTCCACGCCACCCCAACTAGGTCGGTCCGTGGAGACTCGCTTCTGCAGAAGACGGGGATCCTCCCCAATGTCACCATCGAAACATTTGCGATATCCATCCCGCCCGTAGGCTCATCATGAACACATCATATATCTCATCAAGAGATCACAAATAGTTTGCCCGTAGGCTCATCATAGACGTATCATTATAAAATCATATATCTCATCAAGAGATCACAAATAGTTTGCCCGTAGGCTCATCATGAACACATCATATATCTCATCAAGAGATCACAAATAGTTAGTGATAAACGTCTAAATATACGTATTTTATACATATTTATTTGTATTATTGTATTATCTTTTTGATAAGTCGATGCCCTTTTTATAGTCTAAATCTCTTTATTTTGTGTTGCAGACCCTAAATGAGCTCAAGAACGTATTTAGGAAGAATTCGACGCCAAATACGGCGTTTTTGGGGGTTTTCACTGTAGCAGCACCGTAGCAAAAGATCACTGCAGGGAAAAATTACTGTAGCAGGGTACTGTAGCACCGAGGTGAAATTTTCTGCAAAACTTTCTGGATGCCTCACGGGCAACCTCACGGCCGTGAGGCAGCCCGTGAGAAGTCGCGATTTTCACCCTTTTAAGGGCTTTTAGGGCATGAAAGAAAGAAGACCTTTGCCTCTTCTTGGAGCTCCACACCCCCTCTTCCAAATCCGACCAAGAAGGAGAGCTTGGAGGGCATTTCCATGGTGGAATCGGCGAGGAGAGCGTGATCTTGTGCGGGATCTACCTCTAGGGCTTCAAATCTTGAGGTTGAAGACGACTGGAAGCCACCCCTTCGAGTGGCGTCTTTGGAAGCTTATTAGACTCTAATCTTTGGAGGGAGGTCTTTTAGGTTGGGTTTAGTTAATTTCATGCTTTTATTCATGTATTTTGAGACTATGAGCAACTAAAACCCCAAGGTCACCGGATGTGGGTGAACCTTGGGGTGAACTTGTGATGTTTGGATGATTTGGTTTAATTAATGCTTGTTAGCTTGTTTGTGATTCATGTTTGGTGTTTTAGAATGCTTGGGTATGCATGAGAACTCTGTGTATCCATACTTAGCTAATACTAGGTTGCATGACCATTGCCCTAGTATTAGACTCACCAAGCTTGGAAGGGAAATACGTACAAATACGCCGTGACCATCGGGTATTTGTACCCCTCCAATTCTAGGGTTAATTACTCATGTGTGATTCAACCTTAGTTTGAGAAAACCAACTTGCCCTTTTGCAATCGTAGGAGGAATTGTACGGGTAGAGCCCGTATTCAATACTCGTACCGGATTAGGGGTCAATTGCCGTGACCATCGGGTTGACCTAATATAGGGTTTTCTCGGGCCCTTGGGAATACGACCCACTCGTGCTTGCATGAGTGGTTTATTACTTGACAACCCCGTGCGCTTGCGGGACGATCACCAGTTTGCCCGTAGGCTCATCATAGACGTATCATTATAAAATCATATATCTCAACAAGAGATCTCAAATTCGCATAAAATACAACTCTTAATCGAAGAGTAAATCCTTTTGCGAAAGCATCGACAATAATGTCATTTTCATCAAGAATATCAGCACAAGAGTATTCTTTGAAAACACATTTCAAATATGATAACATCGTGGAGAATCTCAATTTGGTTTACATAGACCTTTATTCGGTCAAAATAACAAGAACATCGAATTCTCAAATTCACTAATCTTGAAAAACATGTAGTTCAAACCATAGGATTTTCCAATCCTCATGAAATATAAATAATCAAGAATTTAACAAGATCATAAACTATCATGGTTTCTAGGCCTCAAGGAAATCATCTCATGAGCCTTTTGTAATAGAATCAATAGTTAAGGAAGATCATAAACATCAAGGTTTCTAGATCTCAAGGAAATTATCTCATGAGCCTTTTGTAATAGAATCAATAGTTAAGCAAGATCATAAACATCAAGGTTTCTAGATCTCAAGAAAATCATCTCATGAGCCTTTTGTAATAGAATCAATAGTTAAGCAAGATCATAAACATCAAGGTTTCTAGATCTCAAGGAAATCATCTCATGAGTCTATTAAAATGAAATCAAGAATTAAGAAGATCATATAGCATCATAATTTCAGTTTTCAAGAAACACTTCAAGAATCCATTGAAATCAAGAATTTCTCATTTCAAGGCATGCATTATTAAACAAGCATGATCATAGCTCTTTAATTAAACAATTCCCACTCACAAACTTGGCGAGATCGAATACTTGGATCATTCGCCTACTTGATCTTTACCCTTGCCTTTAGATCCACCTTCTTGAAGCCATTAACCATCCAAAAAAAAAACAAGAATCAATCACATAACCCAAACAATAACCAAGAGAGGAAAGAATGATCCAAAATTAGATCTCAAGGCTTCTAGGGTTTACTAAGTGTTCTAGATTCAAGAATTAACAATAATAGAATCCTTAAACCCATAAAAATCAAAATGAAATCAAGAATATCCTAATTGTTTTCGGATCTAAAAGAATCAAGACTTTAGAGATGAAATCTCCTTCATTCTTCACCAAAACATGAAATCAAGGCTCTTATACCATTCAAACATTAGATCTATGGTTAAATTTCAATTAAATAATAGATCCATACTAAATCCACACTAATTCTACATGGATCTAAAGAGAATTGAATAAAAGAACAAGGAATTGAAGAAGAGAAGAAAACCCACCTCAATTCTTGCTAGAACTAGAGGAGATTCATCACCAATGGAGAAGAGGGGAAGATCAACACCTTTCTTCTTTCTTGGTGCTCAAGAATGAAGATCTAATGGAGGGGAGAATGAGGATTCAAGATGGGGAGAAAAAGAGAGGGAAATGGGGTCTTATAAAGGCCCTTTGAGTTTGAAAACGGTTTAAATAGGCACCAAAGCGCGGGAGGGCTCGCGGGCTCCCTTGCGGGCGCAAGGGAGGCTGCGAGGCCTCAACCAGGAAGCCATGCGGCCTCCCATGCTCTTCTGGCCGGGGGTCCTTACGGGCTCCCATGCGGGCGCATGGGAGGCCGCAAGTCCCCTTTTTTGAAGGTATGGTGGAGAACATTATGGAAGTGGTTATGGATGACTTTTCAGTCTTTGGTGACTCGTTTGATTTCTGTCTCAAAAATTTGGAGCGAGTCTTAAAAAGGTGTGAAGAAATGAATTTGGTGCTTAGTTGGGAGAAATGTCATTTTATGGTCAAGGAGGGTATGGTACTTGGACATAAAATCTCTAAAAAGGGAATAGAAGTGGATCAGGCAAAAGTCGCCACTATTGAGAAACTTCCTCCTCCAACTTCAGTAAAAGCAATCAGAAGTTTCCTAGGCCATGCGGGGTTTTACAGGAGGTTTGTGAAAGATTTCTCTTCGATTGCCCGACCATTGACGAAGCTACTCGAGAAGGATGCCCCTTTTGAGTTCGATGAAGACTGTATGAAAGCCTTCCTTTCCTTGAAGAAAAGCTTATAGAAGCACCAATTATGGTTTCTCCAGACTGGAATCTGCCATTTGAATTAATGTGTGATGCGAGTGACTATGCTGTGGGAGCCGTGCATGGCCAGCGGTGAAACAATCACTTCCACCCCATCTACTATGCAAGCAAAACCCTGAACGATGCTCAAGAAAACTACACCACCACTGAAAAAGAAATGCTCGCTGTTGTCTTTGCATTTGACAAATTCCGATCATATTTGGTGTTATCAAAGGTGATTGTGTACACAGATCATTCTGCCCTAAAATATTTACTTAACAAGTCAGATGCAAAGCCTCGTCTAATCCGATGGGTGTTACTGCTGCAAGAGTTTGATCTAGAAATAAAGGATAAAAAGGGGGCAGAGAACTTAGCTGCTAATCATCTCTCGCGCCTTGAGGAACCTATGGAAAATACTTTGCAAAAGGATGAGATTAATGATTCATTCCCTGGAGAACAGTTGTGCAGTATTCAGGTGATTGAAGAAGATGAGACTCCGTGGTTTGCAGATATAGCAAATTACTTGGCAGCAAAAATATTCCCAAAGCAGCTCACATATCAGCAGAGAAAAAAATTCTTTGCCGATCTAAAGCACTACATATGGGAAGACCCGTACCTATTTAGGATGTGTGCTGATCAAATCGTCAGGAGATGTGTTTCAACAGAAGAAGGGCACGATATCTTGATACATTGCCACTCAGGGCCGACAGGAGGCCACTATAGCGGGAGCAGAACAGCGAAGAAGGTTCTTGACTCGGGATTCTACTAGCCCACTATGTTTCAGGATGCACAAGCACTGGTACAACAGTGTGACTGGTGTCAAAGAACCGGCAATATTTCAAAAAGAGAAGAAATGCCGCAATCATGGAATCAAGCTTGTGAGGTGTTTGATGTCTGGGGAATCGATTTCATGGGCCCATTCCCTAGTTCCCATGGTAACAAGTACATTTTGGTGGCGGTAGATTATGTCTCAAAATGGGTGGAAGCACAGGCTCTTCCGTCTTGTGATGCTAGGGTGGTGGTGAAATTTCTGAAGAAATTATTCTCCCGGTTTGGTACACCCAGGGTGATCATAAGTGATCGAGGCACCCATTTCTGCAACTCTCAATTTGAGAAAGTTCTAAAACGGTACGGGGTATCTCATAGCATGTCGACTGCGTATCATCCTCAAACCAGTGGGCAGGTTGAGGTATCAAATCGGGAGTTAAAGCGGATCTTAGAGAAAACCGTCAACCAGCACCGAAGAGATTGGGCAGAACAGCTAGACGATGCGCTGTGGGCATATAGTACGGCATACAAGACACCTATCGGGTCAACACCCTACAGATTGGTTTATGGAAAAGCTTGCCACTTACCTGTTAAATTGGAGCACAGAGCTTACTGGGCCATTAAACAACTCAACTTCGATCCTCACCTTAGGGGCCACAAGAGGAAGTTTCAACTAAATGAATTAGATGAATGGCAAACTTTGGCATATGAAACCTCGGTGCGATACAAGGAGAAAACGAAGGAGTATCATGATCGCCACATTAAACGAGCTAAATATTTTCAAAAAGGGGATCAAGTTTTATTGTTCAATGCTAGATTGAGATTGTTCCCAGGGAAATTGAAATCAAGATGGCATGGACCATACACTGTCACACAAGTTTTCCCTCATGGTGCCATCGAAATAACTCACCCTCAGGATGGAACATTCAAGGTCAATGGTCACCGTCTCAAGCATTACTTTCCAGGTCACAACATTCCGTCGAGAAATGGAGGTAATTCTCCACCCTTTGTCCCACCCTGATTCGAGGTAAGAAGAGTCGAGCTAACGACTTTAAACAAGCGCTTCTTGGGAGGCAACCCAAGCTCTTAAATTCATTGCATTTCTTCTTTCTTGTTGTCTGTTTGCTTGGTGTGTTCTTTTTCCGTATTTTTGGTGTGTTAGTTTTCAAGTTACTTTTCTTGTTGTGGTGGTTTTGTTCATCGTTTTTGTCCAAATCCCTTTGCATGATCTTGTGTTTCCTTGAGTGATATGTATATTAGATGCCATGAAAATCATGTTTTGAGTGTTTCCATGCTTTATTTGTCATTGTTTTAAACGTTTTTGAGGGTTTGGAAGAGGTTAAGTTGAAGAAAATTCAGATTTTGACCCGTGAGTGCGCCCTTGAACAATTCAGGGAAAGCTCACGGGTGGGCTCACGGGTGTGAGCTCACCCGTGAGCCATCCAGGGATTTCTCACGGGTTGGGGCTTTAAAGAGCCCCTTTTCAAGCTCTTTGGTCCATTCTTCTTCTCCAAATTTTCTCTCATTTCTCCCTCCATTCTCCACCGATTTTCTTCATTTTTGTTGCTCTAAATCCCTCTCCTCCTCCCCTCAACTAATTTGGTGAAGAAATTGTAAAGAAAAAAACACTCCTTTCGCCGGATTTTACAAAGGGATTGCTCCACATATCCAAGGGCTAGGTAAATGTTCTTTCACTCAAGGGTTTGATTTCTTTTGAGTTTGTGGGGTGATTAAAGCTTGGATCTTGCTCTCTTTTGTTGCAAGAGCATCTTGAGTATGATTTGGTATGATTGTAAAAATTTTTGGCTACTTTTTCAAACAAAACTCTTGCAAAATTTTCTCTGATTTACTGTAGCACTGAGCAATTTCCATGAAATCTTCATTATTTTGCTATTGCTTATCTTGTAATTACTTGTATTGATGATCCTTTGGTCTTGTAGGATGCCGGTAAAGAAAGTAGCACACAAGAGGGCCCGAAATAACCGTACCCCATCCCCCGACCAACCAAGGTTCAAAAATGAGGATCACAAGTCCCGTTTCGCGCTTCTTTCGCGCAAGAGCTTCGGCATCATTAGAAGGATAGATTGGGACGTGCTTAAGAGCTTGGGCTTGGACGGTACCGTTTTAGAACTCATCTCTCACCATGGTTGGGACAAACTATTCTCTATCGACGAGCCAACTTACAAAGAGCTTACCCTTGAAGTCTTAAGCACAGTTGAGGTTGCGAAACACTGTCCCTTCACTCGCCAACCGAGCTCTATCTCTTTCCGTGCCTTTGGGAAGCATCGCCGGGTCACACAAGATCAATTAGGGGTGCTTATGGGACTCTACCCCGAATCGTACACGCGCACATCTGAATTTAAAGACCTTACTGTTGATTTTCCCTACCCCGTGACGAGCGCAACATATTGGGCTTCCATTGCCACTTGCTCAAAAACCAAGAAGGCATCTCAACTGAGGAACCCCGCGCGCAGATATATTCATGCACTATTGACACGCGGTATAGGGGGTCGGCCGGACACAACCGGGGTGATATCACGTATGGATTTACTAATACTCTACAGCATTATAGAGCGACACCCCCTACACATAGGACGTCTGGTAGCAGAGGCATTAGCACATTAGGGACAGTTTGTCCGCCTTGGGGCCATCTTTGCCGGACCGTTTATTACCCGCATAATCATAGGCATGGGCCTTATAGACCGGACCCAGGATATGACAGTTGTTGGTGCTATCACACCACTTGGCATGCAGACTCTTGCATGTATTGGTCTAGTTGAGCGGCGGGGCAATATTTACAGACTTGTGAAGCGCGAGAGTACTAGCGTACCAGACCCCGACCCATCTCAGGAGACAGAGTCTGCATCTGAATCTGATTCAGAGTCGGAGCAGGAGCGCAGATCCAGAGCACAGCGACCACTTGAGGAAAGATTTGAGGCATTTCGTTCGGAAGTTTATGAGCGATTACAGGGGCTCGAGAGGGATCACAGAGACATGGCGGCATCACTGAGCCGTATAGAGAGCAGCACCACCGAGATCTTATCCCATCTGCATAGTTCATCATCTTCAGTTGGTACCACCTCTGCTTCCACAGCCTGCGCGACACCTTCACTCCCTTCTGGCCTCTAGGCCCCAGGACACTACCACCATTCTATCTTTTACTCTTTTCTTCGAGCTTGTTTGTTTTTCTTTTCTTTTGCTGTCTGTTGTACTTTTAAGTTAGTCAGGGCCCCTGCTCTGCTAAACTTTATTTTGGGTATTTGTGAACTATTTTTGTACGCACTCCTCCTTTATTATTTTTGCTTCTGGAGTTGTGATCAGCTTTTGTTGTGATTTCAGGATGATGATATAGCTATTCCACACTCCAGGCCCTCACCACATAGTTTACCCCAAGTCCACACGCACATGTCTTGCACTTCATGGACGGATTGGGGAAGTTTCTTACTCCATCTTTCAATTTTTGTTTTATATTTATTTCCCACCCTGTGCAGCTGACTTATGTACATTGGGGACAATGTACAGCTTTAGGTGTGGGGATGGAGTATTTTATTTTAATGCATGCTTGACTCACCTATGATAGCTATGATTTTCTTGTTAAGGACTTTCTAGCTTGGTGGAATGATAGTAGTGAGTTGTACTTTACATGCACTTGAATGTAGTTCTGTTTCATCTTTAGTGCACATTGATACCTGCTCACTCTAACTTCCAGTTCTGACACTCTAACCCATCTTATTGATTTTGTGTTAGGATGTCAAATTCTTCTTTCAATAGTCCTTTAAAAAAAACTTTTGAATCCCCTATTTTTGCTTTAACCCTAAGTAAGGTTTTTAAGTGAGGTTTTTAGCAGGTGGTTGATCAGGCGTCCTGAGTTAGGTTGTTCGTAAAAAAAAAAAAAAAAAAAAAAAAAAAAAAAAAATTGAGTCTATGTCAGTATTCCTTTGCTTCTAAAAGCATGAATGCGTATATGTAGATCTGTAATCAAGTAAGTCGGGTGGCTCTTGTGCCTGGCCAGCATGTGCATCCAGCTGAAAGATTTTTGTACAGTCTACGTTAGGCGGACTCTGAAAAAAAAAAAAAAAAAACTTTTGTGACATTTGGGCGCCTGAAACTTGTCTTATCTTCACTTAATGTTAAAGTTTCGTTTGGGGACCAAAAGATTTTTAACTGACTATTGAGAGGATTTTTGTTTGGCACTCCTAGCACTAATTTCAATTTGAGTGAGGTGAACAAGCATCCTGGGTAATCCAGGGTGTGGAGGTCAAGGTGGGAGTCAGCACACACACACAGGAACACTTTGGATGAAACAGAACTAATATTACTTGACTATACATTGAACAACTCACTTCTTGATTTCTGTCCATTTGTGCTTGTGGAGTCCTGTACAGTTGAGCTTGAGGTCGTATATTTAGCCGTTTATCTTCTTGCCCCTGTTCTTCATGTTTGTTTGCTTGGGGACAAGCAAACGCTTAGGTGTGGGGATGTTTGATAAACGTCTAAATATACGTATTTTATACGTATTTATTTGTATTATTGGATTATCTTTTTGATAAGTCGATGCCCTTTTTATAGTCTAAATCTATTTATTTTGTGTTGCAGACCCTAAATGAGCTCAAGAACGTATTTAGGAAGAATTCGACACCAAATACGACGTTTTTGGGGTTGCACTGTAGCAGGGTACTATAGCAGGGTACTGTAGCACCGAGGTGAAATTTCCTGCAAAACTTTCTGGATGCCTCACGGGCAACCTCACGGCCGTGAGGCAGCCCGTGAGAAGTCGCGATTTTCACCCTTTTAAGGGCTTTTAGGGCATGAAAGAAAGAAGACCTTTGCCTCTTCTTGGAGCTCCACACCCCCTCTTCCAAATCCGACCAAGAAGGAGAGCTTGGAAGGCATTTCCACGGTGGAATCGGCAAGGAGAGCGCGATTTTGTGCGGGATCTACCTCTAGGGCTTCAAATCTTGAGGTTGAAGACGACGGGAAGCCACAACTTCGAGTGCCGTCTTTGGAAGCTTCTTCGACTCTAATCTTTGGAGGGAGGTCTTTTATGTTGGGTTTAGTTAATTTCATGCTTTTATTCATGTATTTTGAGACTATGAGCAACTAAAACCCCAAGGTCACCGGATGTGGGTGAACCTTGGGGTGAACTTGTGATGTTTGGATGATTTGGTTTAATTAATGCTTGTTCGCTTGTTTGTGATTCATGTTTGGTGTTTTAGAATGCTTGGGTACGCATGAGAACTCTGTGTATCCATACTTAGCCAATACTAGGTTGCATGACCATTGCCCTAGTATTAGACTCACCAAGCTTGGAAGGGAAATACGTACAAATACGCCATGACCATCGGGTATTTGTACCCCTCCAATTCTAGGGTTAATTACTCATGTGTGATTCAACCTTAGTTTGAGAAAACTGATAAACGTCTAAATATACGTATTTTATACGTATTATATTGTATTATTTTATTATCTTTTTGATAAGTCGATGCCCTTTTTATAGTCTAAATCTCTTTATTTTGTGTTGCAGACACTAATTGAGCTCAAGAACGTATTTAGGAAGAATTCGACACCAAATACGACGTTTTTGGGTTTTTCACTGTAGCAGGGTACTGTAGCACCCGAGGTGAAATTTCCTGTAAAACTTTCTGGATGCCTCACGGGCAACCTCACGGCCGTGAGGCAGCCCGTGAGGAGTCGCGATTTCACCTTTTTAAAGGCTCCTAGGGCATCATGTTTGGGGACTCTTGGCCACCATTCTCCACCATCTTCACCTAGGGCTTCAAGGCAAGAGGAGAAGGCAGATCTGAGGAGGAAATCAAGGGGAGAAGAGGTTGTGCTATCAAGGAGAGGATCTAGGAGCCTGCCGGCGCGGATCCGACAAGTTCTCATCACCACCTTCTAGTCTTCATCTTAAGGGAGTTTGTTATGAGCTTTGTCTTGTACTTGTTATATTTCTTGCTTTCTCCTTTGTTGATGACGAACTAGACTCCCAAGGTCACCGGGCATCCGGTGAACCTTGGGATGAACTTGCTTTGTATGGATGTTTTATATTTACATTTATGGTATGTGGTTTGGTTTGTGGTTCATGTTTTGTGTTCTTCGATGTGTTGTTTGGCATGAGAACTCTGCGATTCAACTTCTAGATTGTACTTGGTGCGTGACCATCGCCCTTGTACTAGACTCACATAGCATGGAAGGGATTCATGTATGAATACACCGTGACCATCGGGTATTTCATGCCCCTCCAACCATTAGGGCTAGACCTAGGTTGAGTATAGACCCTAATTAGAGGTTTTCCTAAGCGTAGTGCAATCGTAGGAGGATTTGGTCGGAAGAAATTCCGAGCCAATACTCGTACCGGATTAGGGGTCATCACCGTGACCATCGGGGTGATCTACTGTTGGATATCTCTTGGCCCATCCACCATTGCCTGTGTAATTTTAGCACCCATCTAGCTTTAGTAGTCCTGAGGGGATCCTAGCCCGGGACCTCGCGCTTTCATTATTATTTGCTTCCTTAAATATGCTCATGTGGTGTGCCTGAGTCCATGTGTTTATAGTTATTTTTGTTAGTTTTCTTATCTTGTTTTAATTCTCTATCTTTGGTAGACTAGACAGTGCCGTCTAGGGGGAAGTAATAGCAGCTCTTGGGACCCCAGGGAATACGACCCTCTCAAGCATGCGTGAGAGGTATTACTTGACGACCCGTGCGCTTGCGGATCTCATCAAAAACCATCTTGCCCTTTTGCAATCGTAGGAGGAATTGTACGGGTAGAGCCCGTATTCAATACTCGTACCGGATTAGGGGTCAATTGCCGTGAAAATCGGGTTGACCTAATCTAGGGTTTTCTCGGTCCATCAAGCCACTCGCATGTTAATCCAACATCCTTCGCACTTTAGTAACCCCGAGGGGATCCTCATCCGTGACCATCTCCTCACCCTGATTTTCCTCTCATTTATCGCCCTTGGTATTTAGAAGTTTAATTGATTTTGTTTTACTTCTTTACTTTTCTCATTCCAAATCTCAAGTTTGATCGGCTAGACAACATCGCAAAAATGAAGTAAGGATAGATTCTCGGGCCCTTGGGAATACGACCCACTCGTGCTTGCATGAGTGGTTTATTACTTGACGACCCCGTGCGCTTGCGGGACGATCACCAGTTTGCCCGTAGGCTCATCATAGACGTATCATTATAAAATCATATATCTCAACAAGAGATCTCAAATTCGCATAAAATACAACTCTTAATCGAAGAGTAAATCCTTTTGCGAAAGCATCGACAATAATGTCACTTTCATCAAGAATATCAGCACAAGAGTATTCTTTGAAAACACATTTCAAATATGATAACATCGTGGAGAATCTCAATTTGGTTTACATAGACCTTTATTCGGTCAAAATAACAAGAACATCGAATTCTCAAATTCACTAATCTTGAAAAACATGTAGTTCAAACCATAGGATTTTCCAATCCTCATGAAATATAAATAATCAAGAATTTAACAAGATCATAAACTATCATGGTTTCTAGGCCTCAAGGAAATCATCTCATGAGCCTTTTGTAATAGAATCAATAGTTAAGTAAGATCATAAACATCAAGGTTTCTAGATCTCAAGGAAATCATCTCATGAGCCTTTTGTAATAGAATCAATAGTTAAGCAAGATCATAAACATCAAGGTTTCTAGATCTCAAGGAAATCATCTCATGAGCCTTTTGTAATAGAATCAATAGTTAAGCAAGATCATAAACATCAAGGTTTCTAGATCTCAAGGAACTCATCTCATGAGTCCATTAAAATGAAATCAAGAATTAAGAAGATCATATAGCATCATAATTTCAGTTTTCAAGAAACACTTCAAGAATCCATTGAAATCAAGAATTTCTCATTTCAAGGCATGCATTATTAAACAAGCATGATCATAGCTCTTTAATTAAACAATTCCCACTCACAAACTTGGCGAGATCGAATACTTGGATCACTCGCCTACTTGATCTTTACCCTTGCCTTTAGATCAACCTTCTTGAAGCCATTAACCATCCAAAAAAAAACAAGAATCAATCACATAACCCAAACAATAACCAAGAGAGGAATGAATGATCCAAAATTAGATCTCATGGCTTCTAGGGTTTACTAAGTGTTCTAGATTCAAGAATTAAGAATAATAGAATCCTTGAACCCATAAAAATCAAAATGAAATCAAGAATATCCTAATTGGGTTCGGATCTAAAAGAATCAAGACTTTAGAGATGAAGGATCTCCTTCATTCTTCACCAAAACATGAAATCAAGGCTCCTATACCATTCAAACATTAGATCTATGGTTAAATTCCAATTAAATAAAAGATCCATACTAAATCCACACTAATTCTACATGGATCTAAAGAGAATTGAATGAAAGAACAAGGAATTGAAGAAGAGAAGAAAACCCACCTCAATTCTTGCTAGAACTAGAGGAGATTCATCACCAATGGAGAAGAGGGGAAGATCAACACCTTTCTTCTTTCTTGGAGCTCAAGAATGAAGATCTAATGGAGGGGAGAATGAGGATTCAAGATGGGGAGAAAAAGAGAGGGAAATGGGGTCTTATAAAGGCCCTTTGAGTTTGAAAACGGTTTAAATAGGCCCCAAAGCGCGGGAGGGCTCGCGGGCTCCCTTGCGGGCGCAAGGGAGGCCGCGAGGCCTCAACCAGGAAGCCGTGCGGCCTCCCATGCGCCCGCATGGGAGCCCGCATGCTCTTCTGGCCGGGGGTCCTTGCGGGCTCCCATGCGGGCCCATGGGAGGCCGCAAGGCCCCTTTTTTGGCTCCTTGCGGCACACTAAGTGCCCGCAAGGTCCCTTCCTTGCTTACATCTTTTAAAACACTTTTCCCCCATCTTTTAACCTCTCAAAAAGACCTTACCTAAGATCCCAACAAAATAAAACTCGACAAAAACTTAAACACACAACTTCTACACAAGTAACAAAGCACAAGAGAAACGAAAAAGGTCGAACTTCCACACATTCTCCCATACGAAAGAGGATAGTAGTTCTGCCAACTGAGGCTCTGCATGATGTTCATCCCATTCTGTTATAAGCGAATAATACTGAGAAGTTTCTAGAGCAAATAGTAAACTCTCCATTTCAATAGTCTTGCCTTTCTGAAAAAAGGAATTAGCCAAAATGAAATTCAGTAGGGCAGGTAAGAGATTAGTAGGGAGGATGATCAAAAGTTTTATGAACAAAAGCGAAATGAAAAGGAAAATAAATGAATAGATTACTAAGACTTGAAAATTTGTAGAAAGTTGTCAGTCCCTGGCAACGGCGCCAAAAACTTGATACGCCCTTGCGTATCCGCAAGTGCATGGGTTGTACAAGAAGTAGAATGTACTCAATGTGTGGTCAGGTAGTCGAATTCACAGGGATTGGTATAGCTCCAATACTCTCTCTTTGCTTAGTATCTAATCGATCAACAATTGGGATTGAATGGAGACTAAAGCCTAGGGACGTGGGTAAAAGGGAGAAGATGGAGAAAGGAAATTTCTAACAAATCGCTCGATAGGGGAGTAGGGCCCAAGTTGATCCCTTGGTGATGGATTGTATTCAAGCTTTTGTAGGACTTATCTGGTGCCTTGATCCAGATATTGATTGAACGTTTCATATAAGGCTGAGGCAGGTCAATCTGAGGGAGACCGGGTCAGTAGAAGTGAGTAATGAATTGAATCAAGAAGAAAACATGGCTGAAAATCCGAGGAGCATCTCGGATTATGCACGGCCTAATTTAGAGTGATCCGGATCGAGTATTGTTCGGCCCCCAATTGCAGCCAATAATTTTGAATTGAAGCCCAATTTCATTCAGATGGTGCAGCAGATATGCCAGTTTGATGGGTTTCAACATAAGGACCCGTATGCACATTTAGCAAGCTTCTTGGAAATTTGTGATACATTAAAGATGAACAATGTGTCCGAGGATGCAGTCCGCCTTGCCCGAGAGACTCCTTACCCGATAATTCCTTACCCGAGGATGCAGTCCGCCTTACCCGAGGAAAGATATATCACTAGTTGGGCGCAGCTGGCCGAGTGATTCCTTACCCGATAATTCCCAACTGCCAAGATCACCAAACTTCGAAGTGATATATCTTCTTTCCGACAAATGAAATCTGAAATTTTGTATGACACGTGGGAAAGGTACAATTATTTATTGAGAAAATGTCCAAGCATGGAATAGTGGAGTGGATGCAGATTCAGACTTATTACAACGGTTTGAACGTGGCCACCAAACAGATGCTAGATGCGGCCGCTAGAGGTTTCTTGTGTAGCAAGAGACCTGAGGAGGCACAAAACTTGATTGTAGACATGGCCTCGAACGGTTATCAGTGGAGTTCAGAGAGGAACAAGCCAGCAAAAACAGTGGGGATGTATGAGGTTGATGTGCTTACTACCTTGGCAGCGCTGGTAGAAGCCAATTCCAAAAGACTGGACACATTGCAAGTACAGTCATCATCACAGGGTGCGAGTACTGATAGTTCTGGAGGCCAAGCCGGGCCTAGTTGTTCATCAGAAGGGATTCAAGTGACTGAACAAGTGAATTTTATTGGTCAGAATCAGAGATACCAGGACAACCCCTACAGCAGCGTATACAATCCTCGGTGGAGGAGCCACCCAAATTTTTCGTGGAGTTAGCAGCCTCAGGGGCAGCAGGGCCCTTAGCAACAACATCAACAACAGCAGATGTAGCCTCAATTCTCGAGGCCACCACCACAAGAATGGAAGGGGCCCACTCGTGAGGCTCTCCTGGTGAAATACATCTAGTCTAATGATGCCCGACTCATAGGGCATGAGAAGACCATGAGGAATCAGCAAGCATCACTGCAAAATCTTGAGCATCAGGTTACGTAGATTGCCAAGACTCTTACAGAACGACCCCCGGGTTCTCTGCCGAGCAATATTGAAGTCAACCCCCGAGAATCTCTCAAGGCAGTGACTCTAAGAAGTGTGAAGGAATTGGAATCCCCACCCTCTCGAATGCAACATGATCCACAAAATGAACACGAGGTGGAGGTGTTAGAGAAAGATTCTGGTGCAGTATCAAAAGATCAAATGAAGGGGAAGGAAAAAGATCTTGTGGCAGAGTACCAACCCACCTTGCCTTATCCTGCTAAGCTTAAGAAGGATCAACAAGATGTGTAGTTCAAGAAATTTCTGGAAATGTTCAAGACACTACATATTAATGTTCCCTTTGTGGAAGCTCTCGCCTAAATGCCGAAGTATGCCAAATTCCTCAAAGAGCTATTGAAAAATAATCGAAAATTGGAAGCCGTTTCTACTGTGACTTTGAGCGAAGAATGCTCGGTTATCATTTCTAACAAGATCCCCAAGAAGGAGAAAGATCAAGGGGGTTTCATCATCCATTGTACGATTGGGGGACTGATGGATGAGAAAGTTTAAGCCGATTTGGGAGCCAGCATAAATCTGATGCCTTACAAAATTTTTCAGAAAATTGGGCCTTGGGGAGCTAAAGCCGACTCAGATGACTTTACAACTTGCTGATCGTTTCACTCGCCAACCACTGGGGATTGTGGAAGATGTACTAGTGAGGGTGGATAAATTCATTTTCCTAGTGGATTTCGTGATCTTAGATTTGGATAATGGAGCAGAAGTGCCTTTGATCTTGGGTAGACCATTTCTTGCAACCTCTCAAGCAGTGATCGATGTTAAGGACGGTCGAATGGTATTAAGATTTGGTGATGAAGAAGTGGTATTTAGATTGAAAGATGCTATGTGACACCCAATGGCTTTCGATGATTCATGCTATTTTTTAGATGCTATTGACGGTGTTATTGATGAATGTGAGCAGGACACTCTTCGGAATGATGACCTCACAGAATTGTTGGGAGAGGAACCTCCGGATGAAGCTTTCAGCTCTAGGGAAGAATATATTACTGTCGTGATACCGAGCGCCAATGATTCAACCCGACCCCCCCAGGAGAAGAAAACATCTCGGGCTCGGACATGGTGGAAAAAGGTGGCTGACAGGAAGAAACAACAAGCCCTTGCTCCAAAACACATCTCTACAGACTCATTCAGTATGGGTGAGTCATTTT
Source organism: Dioscorea dumetorum (assembly GCA_902712375.1). Taxonomy (NCBI): domain Eukaryota; kingdom Viridiplantae; phylum Streptophyta; class Magnoliopsida; order Dioscoreales; family Dioscoreaceae; genus Dioscorea; species Dioscorea dumetorum. Next base: position 7,709,207 of record CACTHL010000128.1, on the reverse strand, counting down.
TGTTTATTTCTATTTCTCAAGTTTGTTTTTGGCGTCCCTCGGCCAGTTTGGAAGTTTTTCTTGTAACCAACATTTTTGGCAAATTGTTTTCAAGTGAACAAGTAAGGAGATTGAGACTTGGAATGGCTTCCAGGCCTAACACGGGTACTCCACGGCCGTGTTCTTGGCCGTGCAGTTTACAGGTGGTAAATATTTTTATTCTCTCCAGGCAACACGGCCGAAACATGGCCGTGTGCCAGCTGTGCTAAGCATAAGCACTCTACCCATGCCGATAACATGGACGTGCTGTGTTCTTCAGCTGTTGCGAAATTGTTATCGACACGGGCTCAACACGGCCGTGTGGAGGGCGTGCTCTGAGCGGCTTTTCGTATTCCGATGAGTTTCTCTATTTAATGGGCCATTTCGCGTCTCGCCCTCACCTTTCCTAGCGTGCTTGCCTTCTTCGTTCGCTTGTTCTTCATGATTGCTCGCTTTTTGCTTGTTTTTTTAGATCATTTCGGAGTTCTCCTCGCTTCTTCCTCTCTTCCTAGACATCTCGACAAGCCTATAACTTGTTGTGTGCTTGTTCACTTGTTGAATTCTTTGATTGCAATGATTGCAACTCATGTGTGTAGGCTAACTTTCGGTTTTAGAGTCCTCTGGGTTGAATTTTAGCTAGTTTGAGCTTTATTTACCGTCAATTTTGAACTAGAACTCGTCGGAGATGACGGAGGGTTTTAGCAACACGGGCGTGCTCACATCAGCACGGCCGTGTTCTTCACAAGATCCCTAAATTCATGTTAGCACGGGCTTGCTTTGACAAGCACGGCTGTGCTCTTTTGTTGAAACTTTCATGCCTATCAACACAGGCGTGTCGCATTCGACAGGCTCGTGCTTTCCTTATTTCTCAAGCTCTTCGAATTCTTTTGTTGCATATCATGCCGAGGAAGCAACCACTGCAGGTCCTTCTTCGAAGAGGGCCCGAGGGGAGTCATCGACCTCGTCTGCCCCTTCTGAGCCTACCTTCGGCGCTCCATTCCACCAGGAGCGCTATTCCTGTTTGTGCGCTAAGCGGTTTGGCGAGATGCGAGCGATTGATTGGGAGGTCCTGCGTGAGGTCGGTCTTGAGGCTGACGTTCATCGATACCTTGGAGTGGGCGCCTGGATGCAGCTACTTGACATCACCGATCCCTCCTACCGCGAGCTAACCTTGGAGGTATTGGCTACCTTCGAGATGCCCCGAGGGCCCGTGAACTACCACCGTGCCGATACCATTTAGTTCCAGGTATTCGGCACCTTGCAGCGGATGAGTGTGAAAGAGTTCTCTGTCAGGCTTGGGTTTACGATGAGGAGTTCACCAGGACTCCCGCTTACGATGCGCTCCTCGTCGCTCGACCACCCGGGGAGCCTTAGGAAGTATGTTGGCAGCGTTTGAGCATGGACCACACATATGATCCTCGCCGGTCCAAGGCCTCATCCCTACGTCTCCCCGCCCTCAGGTACATTCACTTTATCTTGAGACATTCCATTACAGGCCGGGGAGATAGCACAAGAGTCGTTAGTCACCACGACTTCGATCTCTTGCTGAGTATGTTGGACGGCTACCACCTGCACCTCGGCCACGAGGTCGCTTTCAACCTTCAGCATCAGGGCCTGGACTCCTGTGTTGGTGCCCTCTTTGGTGGACCCTACATCATGAGGCTGATTAGAGGGATGCGGATGGTGGGCGGAGTGTTGCCTGTCTCTGTGGAGACACTCTGAGTGATGGGCATGTTGCGTCCACACCTCGCATGGGCTCGGTTACCGCGCCACCATTGCTGCCAATGTACCCGACTCTCCACCCGCAGCAGGCTCTCCCATTTCCCCTCACACCCCATGTGCTCGGACGTCTGCTAGCCATCCTTCTCCCCCATCCGGTTCTCCATCCTTCAGACGATGGATGGTTAGGAGTGTGCAGCGCTTGGCAGCTATCCCCTCACACCCCATGTCACGCTATCATCACCGCCTTCCTTTGCTGCTGCTGCGTCCACTTCCAGAAGTGTTGGGGTCGACACTGCCGACCTTGCCTCCGACTGCGAGACCAACTCCGATATCGTCAATTTTTGAGGTCTTTGTTTGTGTTTTTATCTGTTTTCCTTATTTTCAGTTTTTGTTCTTTCTTTCCAGTTTGTCTTCTTCTTGAAGTTGAGTTAGTTAGCAAGGGGAGTCCCCTACTAAATTGATCTCTTTTCTGCAGGAGTTTATTTCATGTTTGTTTTATCGTGTCTCTCTAATGCTTCTGTGCTTTACTTTAGGATGCATGGATAACTCCTTTGCTACTTGTATCAAATGGTCATGCAAATCAAGTGTTTCTCCACGGTTTATCCATGGGAGCCTCGCCTTTTTACTTGGTGAAAAATTCCCCAACAGTATTCCCACTTGCACTTGAATCATTTTTACATGTATTGCATGGTTTACTTTAACATTGAGGACAATGTTTTATTCAAGTGTGGGGGAGGGTTGTATGTTTTTGTATGCCTTCCGATGTTAGTGCATGACCTAGGATGATCTATGAAAATTTTTGGTAAAGAATTCCTAATCTTAGGAGACAATGAACATGCTAGTGTACTTTTGTTGAACTTTAAGACTGTTTTTGCTCTTACTTTGGAAACCCTGATTTAAACACCTCACCTAATGTTATGCTTCACTTCGTTCAGAGGAAGGTTTAGCTTCAGGACTTGTTAAAAGAAAAATGATTGACTCCAAACTCAAACAATAAAAACTTTAAAGTGAAAAGGAATATTAAGAAGTGTTAAGAATTGAATTTTGAAAAGTTGGATTCCTGTTAGGATGCCCTTTCAAATTATGCCAAAAAGATGGTAGAAAGAGCTATCACTTTAGAAAAAGCAAAAGCCGCACTTGAGTAGTCAGATCTTAGGCATCACAAATGTCATTTTTGATGACCTACTGGGTGAAATGGCTGCCTCTAGGGTGTATGAAGCTACTAACCAGTTTAGGAGTCATCATGAAAGAAAAATGTGGCTTGAACTAGACCGCCTCAAAGATGTTTGTGACGCATTTCCTTATGCCACGCACACACACTGCGGTACAAAGTAAGAGTAAAAATCTTTTACGAGCTTTAAATTGACTAAGGCACGTGCTACTTTTGGCTCCCCAAGCTTTAGGAATTCTCTGACTTAGCTGAGATCAGCGGTCATGCACTCATCTATTGGTTAGGGGATTAATATTTTTTTAGCACAAGCAACGATTCAAGTGTGGGTGTATTTGATGAGTGCAACTCATATAGATATATTTTCTATTGTATACCCATTGTTTCATAAGTATTTTGGTATTAATTCTCCCATTTCAGTGCTATTTGAGGTATTTCTAGTTTTTTATGCAGATATCGAAGCCCCGAAGCAAGAAGAAACAATTTCGAGTGCATTTGGTAGCTAAGGGACTTAGAAGAAACCTCACCAAGCTAAGCACGGCCTCAACACGGCCGTGTCCCAAGACGTGCAATTCATAGAAGAATTCAGCCAAAGTTACCACGGCTTCAGGTCTCTAAGCACAGTTGTGCAACTCGCAACACGGTCGCAACACGCCCGTGTTGAACTCCGTGCAAATTAGAGTAGCTAGAGTTTTCAGAGTTTTCATTTGGCAGTAATCTGCACGGTTTAGAACACGGCCTAAGAACGGCCGTGTTGACATCGGGAGAGTGTTAAAATACCCTGAAACTTAGGGTTTAGGGGACTTTTCGGCTAGAGAAAAAGAGAAGAGAAAGGGAGAAGCGGAGGGAGCTTTTGGAACCATTGGAGAGGGAAGGAAGCGCTAATTGTAGGCCAATCGGAAGGAGAAAATCTATCTACATCAGAACCTCAAATGACAACTAGGATGGAAGTAAACAGGGAGTCTTTGATTTCTGTTGTATTTGCGATTTCAGTTATTTCCTTGCTTTTTCAGTTAGCCCCCGGTTGGGAACTTGTGTGTATGTTTTGAACTTGGATTCTTCTATTTTAGCAATTATGAATGTCTTTATTTCCCTTGTTAAATCTTTGGTTGTTGGCTTCATTGATAGTTGTTGAGTGTGTTGATTACCTTGAGATCTTGATTGTAACTAGGCTTGCATATCCACTCGATTGATGCAAGAAGTTAGAACTCAACTTAGGGTTTCAATTGCACCACATGTATCCTCCACATCGCACAACAACATTCTAGATTTAGGGTTTGTAAGAGACACTTTAGATAGCACCAAGTGATCAACCCGGGTCCCCATCTCCTCCAGTGTGAAATCCCAAATCTATCCTTCTAGTGTGATTCCTCCTCCCTTACATTCTCGCTTTCTCAAGTCAGAGTCAATTCACTCTAATTTCAATTGATTAGATACTAAGTAGGAAGATAGTATCAGGAGATATACCAGTCCCTGTGGATTTGACTACCCGACCTTCGGGTACATTATACTACTTGTACAACCCGTGCACTTGCGGATACGTAAGAGGCGTATCAAGTGCACGGGCTAGAACAAACCTGTGCTTGAGCCGTGCTCTCATCTGCATGATTGTGATCTAAGAGCTATGACCGTGCTTATGATTTCTTGAATCTTCTGTGAGTTACACGGCTAGAGAACACGGTCGTGCTTAAATCGTACTTGTCTTGACGAACTACCCTTTAGGTCCTTTTGTGATACAAACTTCTTCAATACCGTTCTTATTTGTTCCAGGACCTAAATATCTCCACAATTAATCAAAAATACCTCAAATAACACCAAACTTGGAAGATAATGCTTAAAGATTAAGAAAATAGCAGGTATAAAACAGGTAAAATATATGTATAAAATGCACACATCACTGCCCCATTCCCTATTGTCACAAAATGTTTACTTGCTGGTAAAAGATGGTAATCTATGAAGCACATGTTAAGTGTTTTGTTGCTCTCGTATCTACAATCTAATCATTGAGAGAATGAGTGAAAAACACATGTGTGCAAACAAAAGCACTTACAAGAGAAGGAATGTAAGGACAAACTTCACGGGGCTCAGTACACTCCTGAGCATAGTGTCCTTTCTTTCTGCAATTAAAGCACATGACTTTACTTTTATCTTTCTTCCCTTTGTGCTTGCCTTTGTAGCGCTTAGCAGTATTCTTTTCTTGAGGCCATTGGTAATTAGCTTTTCCCGGCTTGTTCCTTTTAGATTCATTATTCTTGCGTCCATTCAATGCAACTAATACAACGGGATTACGGTTCGTATTTCTACGTTTCGCCTCAAGCTCCAAATGACGCAAAATGTCATCAAAGGTCTTTATGGCCCAATTGTGGGTAAGAACCAACTTCACTTGTCCCCACGAGGACTCAGGAAGTGATTTTGATGATAGCTAGAACCAATTGATCATATGTGCGATTATAACATGCTTCCTTCATCTCTCTAATCATGGCAGACATCACCCGAAGATGTTCAGCATAGTGTGCTTTGGTTCCATCATATATTGATTGAACCTAAGCGTCAAGGCACGAAGCCTTATGGCTATTGTCCCTCCATATTTCAGGCACAATTGATCCCATGTCTCTTTAGCTGTTGGGTAGTGCTCAAACTCCATAATAAGGTCATTATGCATGCATGCTAACAAAGTAAAGCGTGCACTTTTGCCCTTTTTTAACCAGAGATCATAGGCCTCATAGTCACGACGATGCTGGGCCGAATTCCCATTTTCAGGTGAACACATGTCATTGGTTGGATGATCAAGCAACTCATGGTCAATTAGAAGGTACTGAACCTTCCTGTGCCATAGGTCATAATTTTTACTATCAAGTCTCTCAGTTTTGGTAACCTCAATTATCGTACTCTTGGTTGCCATTTCACTACATTATTACAAAAGGTTTAATTAGGAACATATCCCCTTTTTAATGCTAATCTCAATTAACCAACTTGACTCCCACTTACATTAGTAGCTCGAAAATTTCTCAAATATGCTAGTAATCATCACCAATAATATAAATGGTGTCAAGTTGTTAATTGTATTTAGCTAAAAATAATAATGGTAAAATACAATATCATTTTGTGGAAGAAACATATCCACTCAACATAGTATGAACCAATCATACATCCATAAGTGAGTCCAACTTTAGGACTCCATTGATATTTCAGTGCTTTATGTCAAAAATAGATCTATATACATGGAATCAGTATGAAAATTCTTCCCCTTAGAAGGCCTTAATATTAATGATGCAAACCATTAATAATTGTAACCCAAGAAACAAATCCTCCTACAACAATCTACTTGAGTAAATGGGGATGCCACACTTCTTCCATGTATATAAGAAAATATTTTGGAAAAAAACAATACAAAAAAAATAACAAGTATTTAATGCAATCCATAACACATATGAATATGCATAAAAATTTCATGTGTATGATACATGATTATCAAACATGAAAAATTCTTTTATTTTTAGAATTTTAATCACGAAGATAAAAAAAGAACTTACAAAAAAGTTAAAGGCTAAAATGGTAAAATCAACCCTCTCAAAGCCTTGCACCAGCCCCACATGCCATCTTTGCGTGCGAGCATGGCACTAGCCCATGTTTACATAAAAAAACTCATGCAACAAGGAACACATCCATGCTTGTATTCAATATGCAACATGGCAAGTAAAAACAAATATGTTAAAACATGAAGAGGGTTAAAAAAAAAATCTCATTTTAGAAAAATCGGTTTTCAACCATCTTTTTGGCACAAGTTTTGGCATTATAAGGAGCATATCCTTTCCAAAATATCAAGTATAAAACAAAGCAAAAAATTGCCCAAAAACAAAAAATGAGTATATGAGCCATTGTATTCATGCACGGGTAATTTTTAATATGCACGAGCAATGTCTAACAAATATGGAAAACGATTCTCAAATAGCTCAAAATAATGGACGAAAGCAAGCAATGATGGCTCGGATACCAATGTTATTGAAGTTCAATTAGGGAGGTGGAAGCTTAGAATATTAGCTTTGAATAAAAAGCCCCGATGATTGATGAGTGCATTTCATATATATATATATATATATATATATATATATATATATTGCATGCTTTACCCTCATCATTATTGAATATTTTGGCTTTAATTCTCCAAGTACGGTGCTATTTGAGGTATTCTCAGTTTGTCATGTAGATATCAAAGTCCTGAAGAAAGAAGAGATGTTTTGGAATAATTTTAGAAGCTAAAGGACTTAGAAGAAATCTCATCAAGCTCAACACTTAGAAGAAATCTTTCTGTTCTCTAGTTAGGTCCGTTGCAATGATAACAGGGAGTGTGGCTTCTTCCCCCAGGAAGGCGTATTCTAGATGATCAGGGAGGGGTTTCAATTCTAGCTCTGGAGGTTCTTTAATGGATGACTTTACCCTTCCATAATTTCTAAGGTCACGTTCCTCAATCTCCTCTATGTCTTCTGAGTCACCATCACTGTTCAAGCTGCATTCCTTCGCTCGAAATTCTGCCTCAATTGTATTCAAATCATCCCTCTGAATGTACTTCGCCTCTTCTACTCTTTCAAATGTTGACTGAATTATCTCTCTTTATCTGAACAGGTTAACTCAGGGGATTCTTCAGACTAGTGTCAAGTTCCTCAGGAGTATAATTAGACTGACTACTGGATGAGGGAATTTCTGTTGCCAACTTTCCCCAGTCTGATTCCAAAAATTTATTGAAGATTGACTGAGCTCCTTGATTCTGTACAGATTGCATAAATGTATCATGGCACAAATCTTCCTTCCGATGATTATCGCTGAATTCCATGTTGTCACTCTGAACAGGAGTCACAATGTTAGCTAACAACAAGAAATACAAAAGAGCAACAATAAAATACAAAGCTGGAATAATTACAAAATCTCAACAACCAAAAACAAGAAAACACAAAAACAAAACAAAACACACAACAAAAAGAAAGAAAAACAAAAGAAAAACAAAAGGCTAAATCAACAAGTTTAAAGCTTTCCAAATATCCCTCGGTGAAATCCCCGGCAACGGCGCCAAAAACTTGATCGACACGGAAAGTGTCAACACCCGCAAGCGCACGGGGTCGTCAAGTAATAAACCACTCGTGCACGCACGAGTGGGTCGTATTCCCAAGGGGCCCGAGGAGCTACCTTACTCACTTCTCACTTGTTGTTTAGCTCACCGATTCCATTTTTTAAGAGAATAGATAAGAAAGAAAACAAATAACAACAAGAGAAATTTTCTAAATAAATGCAACTGAATCAAAACACGGGAGATGCTCAGGGATGAAAACGGTCATGGATGAGGATCCCCAAGGGGGCTACTCAAGTGAGTAGGATATTTGAGAAATTAAGTATGTGGCTAGTTGGACCGAGAAAACCTAAGCTTAGGCCAACCCAATGGTCACGGCAATTGACCCCTAACCCGGTACAAGTGTTGAATAAGGAATTTGACACACCCTTGCGTGTGTACTCCGCAAGTGCACGGGTGTCGAAGTAATAAAGTACCCAAACGGGTGGGTAGTCGAATCCACAGGGAGTAGACGTAAGAACAATCACACTTTGTTAAGTAATCAAAGATAAACCAATTGTTGTTGAAAGAAAATAAAATCAGAAGGTAGTAGAAACAAAGTGCTGAAAATGAAAGCTAGGTCGGAGAAATAGATCAATAAGAAGATGGGGTACTCGGACAATGCTCCCCCTAGAATCCTTGTTTCAAGTGCAAGACTTCAAGTACTCTTATTCAATAGAGATTTCAAGAGTCGTGGAATCCAAAGATACAAAGTCCCAAATCTAAGGTCAACCTTGACTAGTCCCCTACGAGGTCCCGGCGGAGAGAAGACTCTCGACGCCTCACACCACGTATGACTGCGCTATGCTCTAGGGATTCCAAGTGGTAAACCCTATTCCCAACTATAGATCAATCCCTTTGGTCCAGGCGAAAGATCCCTAATCACAAATAAGTCCCGGCGGAAAGGCCTCTCTCAACGCCTAACTCTCTTTGAGATCGAAGGTAAAACTTGGAATAAGAAGGTAGGGAAAACCACACCGGAGGGGAAAGGGGACGCCTCGCTACCTCTCAACTCACCCTCTCAACCCTCTTCAATCTTGGTAACCTAATCCTAATGGTGATGGTCACTCGTCAAAAGGATGATTGGATTAGCCCTCAACCCTAGTGTCACTCTAAGGGAGAAACCAATAAGCATACAAGATTGAAACTCAAATTTAAACTCAAATTGAATAAAAGCATTAAAGTCAATGAAACATAGGAAATCTAGGGTTTACAGGTCCAAGTACCCACTAGGGGTTTAGCTCTCCATGGAGCAATACAAGTTCATCAAAATAACTGAAGATAAGTGCAAGAAATCCATAAAGAAAACCCCCTTAAACTTCGTGTTGATAGACTATGGGAACTTCTCCTTCTTCTTCAAAGAATCCCTTCCTCCAAGCCTAAGGCACACCTCGCCGAATCGAGTCGTCGAAGGCTCCCCCAATGGCTCTCCTTGGAAGGGAATGATGATGAAACCGGTGAAGAAGCGCCCCCAAAGTGTAGCAAGAACCTCCTGAACCCTAGCCGTCACCTCCTCCCAAAGTTAGAAGAAGATCCCCCAAATAACGCTTCAGAACGGCTTTATAATTGGCCATCTCGAGGATCCACACGGGCGTGTGGATAGTCCACACGGCTGTGTGGAAATTCCACACGGCCGTGTGGAAATTCCACACGCCCATGTGGATTTTCTGCCTTGTGAAATCTTCATACTAATCCTCGATTTCGCCCGTTTCTTCTCCTGAGGTCACATGGACGGACACACGCCCATGTGAAAGGTCAAGTGGCATTTCTTGATGATGGGAAACCTTGGAGAGCTTTTGAAATCTTTGAACCAATCGGAACGAGCGAGCATGACTGCCTTCGTGTCCTTCTACAAGAGTTGTCTTGAAGTCTTTAGAAGTTGGCACATACCCCCTCGTTGGAACCCGATTTGTGTACCCGATTCTGACCTAATCTTGCCTTTATTCATGTACCCTGTCTCCACAACCCTAATTGCGTGAAAGAACACCAAAACACACGAAATTAGCGATAAAGCCTGAAAAATGTGATGCTCATGCGTGGAAAACATTTCCAGAATTATATACATGCAAGCACTTATCAAACTCCCCCACACTTAAGCTTTTGCTTGTCCTCAAGCAAAGTTCATACCATGAGAATTAAAGGTTGAGTGATGAAAATGCTTGGCCTTAAGTTCACCAAAAGTGTACAACGATAGTATTCTCAAAAAGGGAGAATTTAAACATAGATAGATAAAAACCACAACTCTAACAAAAACTCAAATTACGAAGAAAATAAAATCTGAAAGCGTGAGTGTGTGTACACTTACTCATGCCAACCCCAGGTCTACGCTTGAACATTATTAAAACAAGGACTTATTTAGGAAAAAGAAGTCGGTGGTAGCTGCACACAACCTCAAAGGTAGCCATTTCCCAAGATGCCTCCTAGGCGGCTTTCACCCTATTAAGGTGGTAGCTCTTTCCACCAGGGAGTGTTAGCTTTCACGCAGCCTATTAGATAGCTCTTTCTCTTATTAGGGCATAGCTAGTATCCGACTTATGAGAGTAGCTGCATACAGAATAGGTGGTAGCTCTTTCCACCCCAAGAACAAAGGAGCACCAATTTCCCATTTTTTTTTTTTTTTTTTTTTATAGCTCAAGAAAAAATGAAACTAATGTCCTTTCAAAATGAACTAGCATTATCAGGGTTAACAAAGCAAGTAAAGTGCAAGAAATGCAATCAGACTAAAAAAATTTCTAAGTTTTTCGAGTAAACTAGAGCATGGTAACAACCGAAGTTTAAATTTCTCCTAAATTCGAAAATACACTCATGTTCCTTAGGGTGAACTGTCATTGGCTAGATGAGCATGAAAGTGATGATCAAAAATAAAGAACGTGTGCAGTGTGAACTCCCCCCCACACTTAAGCTGTACATTGCCCTCAATGTACTCATACAAACATGCAACATAAGAGTGCAAATAAAATAAAAAAAACATGAGGGCGTGGGTATTAAAAAAAAAAAAAAAAAAAAAAAAAAAAAACACTCCCCTGATCTCCGAATGTGGTAGTTGAATGGAGGTGTGAAGGTGGGAAGTGGAGTTGCGTAGGGTTGTGAAGCTCACACGGCCGTGTGGAAATTCCACACGGCCGTGTCTATGACCATTTCTCAAAACCAAGTTGACAAGTCTATCTGCACATCACAAAAGGGGTTCAGTGGATTTCAACAAAAGCTACGATTAAAAGAGTACAAAAATTAAACAAGCCAAACACAAACTCAACAAAGAACATGAAAAGAAAGCAGTAAGATAACTCTCAGAAGGTGTAACCTTTCTGAGTACACAAAGACTCAACACAAAAGAAAGTACAAGGGAATAAAAAGGAAGAATAAAAGACGCATCAAGCGTCGGCATCTGCTGGTGCTGCTGGGGATGCTGGGGAGGCGTAGGGTGCTCGGGGTGTGGACGGCGGAGTGGAATCGCTACCTCTCGCCATCAACTGGTGGAGTGAAGTGATGCGCGTCATCATCTCCGAGTGGTACTCAGCCATGCGAGCGAGAACCTCGGTGTGGTTCGCTGCTCGAGTCACTCGCATGGCGGCGAGATCGATGGGGAGAGTCCCCACAGCAGCCTCAAGTCTCGCCTATGTGATCCCGTCTTGGGAGGGGATACGAGGTGCCGATACCGGTGGCCCCTCCTCGTCTGGCTGGGGTGTCCTCCGCCTCCATGGGTGCGGGTTGTGATGATGGCCCCGCCCGGGTCTCCTCCGAGTCTTCATCTTCGTCCTCGAGACTCCTCGGACTCATCCGGAAATGGAACGGCAAGTACGTACCTGCCGGGGCGGCCCTCTTCACCATGCCCATCATACGCAAGGTATCGAGGCCAAGTGGGGAAGGAACAATAACCTTGTCAGCTCCCCGAACAGCATCAATCAGTCCCATTCCTCGGATGAGTCGGGTGATGTAGGGCCCAGAGAAAAGAACTCCTATCCGCGCGTACTGTCCCTGGTGCCTCAGAAAACCAGCTACGACGTAACCCAGGTGCAGGGGCAGGCTCTGGACCATAGAATATAAATAGAGGAGGTCCAACCGCCCCAATACGCCGGTCTTTGTCTCCCCGCCCGATAATAGACCCGCTCGGGATGGCATGAAGGTACTGTGGGCGGGGCGGAGGAGCAAAGACGCCTTGGTCAACCCGGGCTCGTCTTGTATATCTCCACACAAGCATCCGGCAAACCCGGCTTGGAGTGACGCGGAAAGGATAGTCGAATGGCAGCTGCGCGTACTCCTCCGTATGGATGAAGTCTCGATCGTATAGGCCGAGGGCGACAGCAAAATCTGTCAAGCTCATGCTGTGGTACTGCCCAAAGATGCGGAATCGAACTGTGTCCGGTCGGTGGTAGTCGGTGTGGGAGCGATCAAACTCGAATGTCGCGAGGACTTCGAAAGTGAGATCGCGAGTGGCTGGGTCTTTGATACACAATAGTCGCTCCCACCCGCCCACAGCAATAAGCTCACGGACCTCATCCGCCAACTCGGCTGCACGCGCATGTTCTATTGCCTCCAAAGCTTGCAAGTCGGGAATGCGTGTCTGGCCAAACTTTAACTTTGAAAGTCGATCAAACCGTGCTTGATGTTCGGGCACGGCGAACTCGAATGGTGCGGGCGAGAGATCACGGGACTCCCGGACCTCACGGGCCTCACGAGGGCGCTTATGAGCGAGTTTCTTCGTTCTTGGGGCCATTCCTGTGCATAAGAAAGGTAAGGAAGTTAATTCAGAGCTTAAAATAGGTTCCCAGGATTCCACATGGCCGTGTGGAATTTCCACGCGGCCGTGTGTCTCCTCTAGTTACCCAAAAACAAAGAAACAGCCAATACACACGGCCGTGTGGAATTTCCACACGGCCGTGTGTCTCCTCTGGAATTCAGAGGGGGCACCCCGATAATCCACACGGCCGTGTGGAATTTCCACACGGCCGTGTGGATGTTCGACCATGGCCAAAGCGCCATGGTGAATCCACACCCCTTTATACAATCATCCACACATTTGAGCACAAGTGTTTTAAGCAATAATCTAAGTATTAAACACGAAAATAGCATGCAAAAACACAAGATTCAACATCCACAACAACTAATGAAGGTTTCATGGCAAGAAGAGGGGAAGAAGGCTTACCGGAGAAGATGAGTCCAATCTAACAATGTAGTAACGAGTAAGGCCTACAAATCCCTTAAATAAGCGAGAGAATTTAAGGAGAAGAGCAACCGTCACGACCTTTGAAAAGGAGGCGTTTGAAGGTGAAGGGTTGCTTGGGGGGGTTATAAAGAGAAAGGCCCCTTTTCATGTTTAAGTACCCCACACGGCCGTGTGGAAATTCCACACGGCCGTGTGGATTCTCTGTATGGCCTTATAAAACTCCCCGAAATTCCACACGGCCGTGTGGAATTTCCACACGGCCGTGGGGATTCTCTGTATTGTGAAGATTTGTACTAAATAAATCCACATGGCCGTGTGGAATTTCCACACGGCCGTGGGGATTCTCTGGACGAGAAAATTTCTTCACAACTTCATCCACACGGCCATGTGGAAATTCCACATGGGCATGTGCTTCCATTCTTCAACTCAATAATAGTCCAAACTCTGCAGAAATTAATGAGCACACATGGAATGATGATGAAACCGGTGAAGAAGCGCCCCCAAAGTGTAGCAAGAACCTCCTGAACCCTAGCCGTCACCTCCTCCCAAAGTTAGAAGAAGATCCCCCAAATAACGCTTCAGAACGGCTTTATAATTGGCCATCTCGAGGATCCACACGGGCGTGTGGAAATTCCACACGGCCGTGTGGAAATTCCACACGCCCATGTGGATTTTCTGCCTTGTGAAATCTTCATACTAATCCTCGATTTCGCCCGTTTCTTCTCCTGAGGTCACATGGACGGACACACGCCCATGTGAAAGGTCAAGTGGCATTTCTTGATGATGGGAAACCTTGGAGAGCTTTTGAAATCTTTGAACCAATCGGAACGAGCGAGCATGACTGCCTTCGTGTCCTTCTACAAGAGTTGTCTTGAAGTCTTTAGAAGTTGGCACATACCCCCTCGTTGGAACCCGATTTGTGTCTTAAACTCCGTAATTGCACAAAAGATCTCCACTTGGCACCATTCTGACCTAATCTTGCCTTTATTCACGTACCCTGTCTCCACAACCCTAATTGCGTGAAAGAACACCAAAACACACGAAATTAGCGATAAAGCCTGAAAAATGTGATGCTCATGCGTGGAAAACATTTCCAGAATTATATACATGCAAGCACTTATCAGAATTTCTTCCACTCAACCTCTTACACGGTTGCAAGGAGAATGATGGTTTCCGCAAGTTAGGGTGGAAACACTAGTTAGTTTTCAACCCTAGAAATGGAGGGGTACAAATACCCGATGGTCACGGCGTATTTATACACTAATCCCTTCCAAGTTTGGTAGAGTCTAGCACTATGGCAATGGTCATGCTACAAAGTGCTTCCAAGAATTTGATACATCAATTAAGCACATGTACCAAAACAATCAAGAATACCAAACAAGAATCACAACAAGCCAATCATACAATAAATAACTCAAATAATCCAAAACATCACAAGTTTTGCCCCCAAGGTTCACCTACATCCGGTGACCTGGGGGTTTAGTTGTTCATGTTCAACAAATCCACCACATAAACCATGCAAATAACAAAAATAAACATGAGGAACACTCCCTCAAATGGTGAAGGTCGAATGCCGCTTGAATCCCCGGAGAAAACCTTCCGAAGACGCCACTCGAAGGGGTGGCTTCCCGTTGTCTTCAACCTCCAAACAATGAAGCTTTTGAAGTAGATCCTCCTAGATCTTGCTCTCCTCACCTAAGAAAACCCGGATTTCCTCTCCTTTTGCCCTCCAAAATGGTGTGGAAGTGATGTCCAAACCCTAGCCTCCTTTCTGCCCCAAAAGCTCTCTCAAAGAAGATGAAAAATTCCCTTTCAAAATGCCCTAGATCGCCCTTAAAACCCCAAATCCCGATGGGTAAACGGGTCAGCATACAGCCGGTATGCTGACCCCTCGGGATTTCTACTTTTCTGCCGAGAAGTCCGTGATGAGCTGCAGTAACTGCTACAGTGAATGCTACAGTACCGTGCTACAGTATCCCGTCTCGAAAACACTGTTTTGGTGTCGAATTCGCTCCCCATCTCGTCGTCGAGTCCCCAAGGCTTCTGGCTGGCCTGAAATAAAAAGATAAAGCAATTTAGACCTAAAAGGGCATAGATTCAACAATAAGATATGAAAATAATACACAATACATACATGTAAAATACGTACTTTTAGACGTTTATCATTCGCTGAGCACGGTCGTGCAAACCCCAGCACGGCCTAAGCACGCCCGTGCTGTTCTCCGTGCAGATTACAAGAATGTGAGTTTTCTGGAGTTTTATTTGGCCGTAATCTGCACGACTTGAAGCACGGCTTTAACACGCCCGTGCTCATATCGGGAAAACATTAAAACCCTAAAAACTTAGGTTTCTGTGGGACTTTTTGGTGTGCGAACAAGGGGAGAAGGAAGAAGGGAGCTTTGTGGGTTCGTCCTCCTCTCAATCAAGGGAATGTCATGCGTATGGTAAGCCGATCGGGAGGAGATTCCACGGCATTGTAGATCCTTTGACAACCACAAGGATGCAAGAAATTAGGGTGTTTTCAACTTCTTGTCTTTCAATTTTTTTGGCATTGTACTTGTTGTTTGTTGTCATGAGGGGCTAAACTCTTAAGGGACCCCTGGGGTTGTTTGTATGACGTTGTAGTTTGAACGCATTATCTTTACTTGCAGTATTTATGAGTGTCTTGTTCCTTTCAATAAATCAAAGTTATTGGCTATCTTGTGTGTTGTTTAGTGCTTGATTGCTTGGTAGTTAGGTTCTCTTATCTAGACTTGTGAATCGTTATTGATCGTTGCAAGCAGTGAGAGTTCAACTTAGGGCTTGGCAGCGCTAGAAACAGCATGCTTATAGCATAACTAGGTTTAGAACTAAAGACATCTCTGATAAATACTGAGAAAGGCCGAGTTAGTGAAACTCAGAAATCCAACTCCGGGGCCCCATCTTCTCCATCGAGTCAATTATCAAGCTTCCCTTAGTGCATTTGTCCCTTCCTCAGTCTCCTTGAATTCGACCCAGAGTCAAATCCATCATTCTCTGTTTATTTTGAACTTCTGTTTTTGCACTATTCTCTATCATTTTCATTCTGGAGTTGTGATCAGTGTTCTGTCTTTCTCCAGGAATTTCTTTAGGAATGCTTCACACTCCCAGCCCTCACCACATGGACCACCCCCCGTCCACATGCATTTCATCAACGGATTGGGGAAGTTTCTTACTCCCTCTTTTAATTCTTGTTATATTTATTTCCCACCCTGTATTGCTGATTTATGTACATTGGGGACAATGTACAGCATTAGGCGTGGGGATGGAGTATTTATACTGTATTGCATGCTTGTATTTTACCTATGATAGCTATGATCTTATTGTTAAGGATTTCCTAGCTTGGTAGAATGATAGTAGTGAGTTGTACTTTACATGTGCATGAATGTAGTTCTGTTTCATCCTTAGTGCATATTTATACCTGCTCACTATAACTCCCAATTCTGACGCTCTAACCCATCTTATTGATTTTTGTGTTAGGATGTTAAATTCTTCTTTCAATAGTCCTTTAAAAACTTTTGAGTCTCCTGTTTTTGCTTTAACCCTCAGTGAGGTTTTTAAGTGAAGTTTTTAGCAGGTTTGATCAGGCGTTGTAAAAAAAAAAAAAAAAAAAAAAAAAAAAGGTGAAAAGTGAGTCTATGTCAGTATTCCTCTGCTTGTAAAAGCATGAATACATATATGTAGATCTGTAGTCAAGTAAGTTGGGTGGCTCTTGTGCCTGGCCAGCATGTGCATCCTTCTGAAAGATTTTTTGTGCAATCTACGTTAGGCGGACTCAAAAAAAAAAAAAAAAAAAAACGTCTGAAACATGTTCTATCTTCACTTGATGTTAAAGTTCCTTTTTGGAGACCAGAAGATTTTTAATTGACTATTGAGAGGGTCTTTAGCATTCCTAACACTAACTTCAATTTGTGTGAGGTGAGTGGACATCCTGGGGTAATCTAGGGTGTGGAGATCAGTGTGGGAGTCAGCACACACTCACAATGACACTTTGGATGAAACAGAGCTGATATTGCTTGTCTATACACTGAACAACTCACTCCCTGATTTCTAACCATCTGTGCTAGTGAAGTCCTATACATTTGAGCTTGAGGTCGTATATTTAGCCATTTATCTTCTTGCCACTGTTCTTCATGTTTGTTTGCTTGGGGACAAGCAAACGCTTAGGTGTGGGGATGTTTTATAAACGTCTAAATATACGTATTTTATACGTACTTATGTATAGTTTATTCTCTCTTTTTGTTGAGTTGTTTTCTATTTTCTTGGTTTAAAGTTGCTTTACTTGTGTTACAGGCCCGAAATAAGCTCAAGAACGTATTCATGAAGAAATCGACACCAAACACGGTGTTTTTGGGCTTCATTACGGTAGCAGTGCTGTAGCAAGGCCACCTGCAAGGCATCGCGATGTCTTGCTTTAAAAGACTTTTCTAGGGCATTTGGAGGGGTGAGAGTCTTCTTCCTTGGAGCTCCACACAACCATCTAAAAATTCGGCTTGGAGGAGGGCTTTAAGAGCGTTTTCACGGCGAGATCTTGGAGGAGAGTGCGTTTGGGTGCAAGATCCTACTCTAGGGCATCATTGAAGGAGGGTTGAAGACAAGAGAAGCCACCTCTTGAGTGGCGTCTTCGGAACTCCATTTTCATATTTGAGGGAGTGATTATGCTTTCTTTAGTTGTTTTCATGCTTTTGAGTATGTATTTTGATATTATGAACAACTAAACCCCAAGGTCACCGGATGTAGGTGAACCTTGGGGGTGAACTTGTGTATTTTGGATGCTTGGTTTTAATTAATGTTTGTAGACTTGTTTGTGATCCTTGTTTGGTGCTTTTGAATGTTAGGGTATGCATGAGAACTCTGTGTATCCATACTTAGCCAATACTAGGTTGCATGACCATTGCCCTAGTGTTAGACTCACCAAGCTTGGAAGGGAAATACGTATAAATACGCCGTGACCATCGGGTATTTATACCCCTCAAATTCTAGGGTTAATTTCTTATTTGTGATTCAACCTTAGTTTGAAAAAACCACCTCACCCTTTGCAATCGTATGAGGATTTATACGGGTAGAGCCCGTATTCAATACTCGTACCGGATTAGGGGTCAACTGCCGTGACCATCGGGTTGACCTAATCTAGGGTTTTCTCGGTCCAACAAGCCATTTACATGTTAATCCAGCATCCTGTACACTTCAGTAGCCCCTGAGGGGATCCTTATCCGGGACCGCTTTCTCACCCTGATTTCACACTTTTTATTGCCCTGGTTATTTAGCATTTCGAATTGCATTTATTTCTTGTTTTTGCATTTTCTTCCTTTACTCTCGAAATTGATCGGCTTGGCAACATTGCGAGAAGGAAGTAAGGATAGATTCTCGGGCCCTTGGGAATACGACCCACTCGTGCGTGCACGAGTGGTTTATTACTTGACGACCCCGTGCGCTTGCGGGACAACCACCAAGTTTTTGGCGCCGTTGCCGGGGAATCTCGAGAAATATTCGGAAAACTTTTAGCGTGTTGATTTGGCTATTGTTTTGTTGTTTTTGCCATTCTTGTTTATATTCCGTTATTTTATTCCCTGCATTTTTCCTATTTGTTTTTCTTCAAGTTCTGACGCTCGCCTTGAATTTTCTTGCGAGGTACCTATCTTATGACACGAGCGAGTCACACAAATTTGGTTGATCCTGACGACGAGATTGAACGAACCTTGCATCAACGTTTGAGAGAAGTTACTGAAAGCTCACGGCAACAAGAAATTCGGGTCGAATCTAGTGAGCCTACTGTCATGGCCGAGCCAAGAAGAACCCTATCTGATTATGAAAGGCCACAGTTCACCGGGGACGAGTTCAGTGTGTTGGTTCCTACTGTGCCTGCAAATAACTTCGAAATAAAAGCAAGCACAATTGGGATGGTGCAAAACTCAGTTCAGTTTGATGGTCCGGCTGATGAAGATCCGCATGCCCACTTGTCCAAGTTCCTTCAGATATGCTCAACCTTCAAGATCAATTCAGTTTCTGATGATGCAATAAGGCTGAGATTATTTCCTTTCAGTTTAAGGGGAGCAGCATATAGATGGCTTACTTCTTTGGCTCCGGGATCGATCACTTCATGGAAGGAAATGGTGGAGAAGTTTCATGCCCGATATTTTCCACCAAGCAAGGCAGCTAGGTTGAGGCAGGAAATATCAGCATTTCGACAAGGAGATTCTGAGACTCTATTTGAAGCTCATGAAAGATTTAAGGATCTCCTAAGAATATGTCCTCATCATGGGTTCCCTGCTTCGATGAGGGTGCAGACATTCTGTAATGGACTGAATTACGCTACAAGGCAGCTCATTGATGCAGCAGCAGGAGGATCTTTGAGTAACAAACTTCATAAAGAAGCTGAAGCTTTGATTGAGAACATGGCTAGTAACGAATGTCACTGGAGTACTAGACAGAAGCCAGTTCGAGCAGCAGGCCTGTATGAGGTGAGTGAGGCTACCGCCTTGGCGGCAAGAGTGGAAGCCCTGAACAAGAATATTATTGACAACAATGCTAAGGTTGAAGCTTTAACATAGAAACTTGATCAATTCATGTTGGGTTCCAGTTCAAGCTCAAAGGCAGTGATGTCATGTGAAACATGTGGAGCTGGGCATGCAACAAGCCAATGCCCCATTCTTGTTACTCCCCCTGCACAAATGGAGTCAGTTGACTATGTCAGTGGAGGTCAGAGATGACCGGGTAATCAATATGGCAATACATATAACCCGGGGTGGAAGAGCAATTCAAACTTCTCGTGGAACCAAGGCCAATCACAACAAAGGCCACCCCAACCTCAAGGTCCTCAGTATCAACCTCCTCAACAACAGGAGAGAAAATACACAACTGAAGATGTCCTGGCTAGATTCATGATTAACACCGAATCAAGATTTGTGGCCCAAGATAAGAAATTTGATGAATTTGGTGCGGTTCTGAGAAATGTGCAGGCTTCTGTTCAGTCTTTAGAAAATCAGGTCGGACAACTTGCTAGAGTGCAAGCAGAACGTCCCTCGGGTAGTTTGCCAAGTAACACTGAAAGCAACCCGAGGGAACACTTAAAAGCTGTAACACTGAGAAGCGGGAGACAATTGGAGGCAAGGGCCGAGGAGAGCCCAAGTGCTTCTAATGACGGGGTAGCCATTCGGGAAGACCCCAATGTGATTAAAAACACAAGTGAAGTAAAAGGGAAGAAACTTGATGATGATGCTTCAAATTCCTCCACTCATAAAAGCCCCCAATACAAGCCTGTGGTGCCATATCCCTCAAGGCTCAAGCAAGACAAGGATGAAGCCCAATTTAAAAGGTTCCTCCACATGTTCAAGCAGCTTCATATTAACATTCCTTTGGTCGAAGCTCTATCTCAAATGCCTAAATATGCCAAATTCATGAAGGACCTCCTCACTAACAAGAGGAAGTTGGAGGATCTAGACACAGTGACACTTACGGGAACCTGTTCAGCTGTAATTCAAAAGAAATTGCCAAAGAAATTGACAGACCCGGGGAGCTTCATCATACCCTGTGTACTAGGTGAGGGGATGCAAGAAAATGCTCTGGCCGACTCAGGAGCCAGTATAAACGTGATGCCATATAATCTATTCCTGAAGTTGGGGCTGAAGGATTTAAGACCCACGCAAATGACCCTCCAGCTTGCAGATCGCTCAGTGAGAAGACCAAGAGGAGTTGTCGAGGACGTTCTTGTGAGGGTTGATAAACTCATCATTCCAGTGGACTTTGTGATACTAGACGTGGATGATGATGTAGAGGTCCCATTGATCCTTGGCCGCCCTTTCCTCAACACCGCGGGGGCCCTAATTGATGTTAAGGGAGGGAAGATGACACTGAGAGTGGGGGATGAACAAATTGTCTTCACTCTTCCAGAGGCTATGAAGCACACACTAGACCATGATGATACTTTATAATACACCGATGTAACTGATGTGATAATTTCTGATTGTGTGCAGGAGGTTCTTTCATTGAATCCCTCAGACGAGTACCTAGAAGGAACCGAGGATGAAGAACTAGAAGTAAAGGACCCCTCACCTTCGCCAACACCACAAATAGCCCAAGTAGAAGTTGTATCACCTCCGCATCATAAGAAAAAGGGAAATTTGAAGAAGGCATGGCGAAAGGTGAATGCAAAAATGAAGAAAAACATGAGTATCTCCACGTTACCACCGAGTGAGGTAGACCGCCTATATTTTGAAAATGAAGGTAAATTTTGCATTTTCTCGTGTCTTTCCATGAACATTCCAGGTAATAACCCCCCGCCAAGAAATGGAGGTAATTCTCCACCCTTTGTCCCATCATGAGTTGAGGTATGATAAGTCGAGCTAACGACTTTAAACAAGCGCTTCTTGGGAGGCAACCCAAGCTTTTTAAAATTCCTTGCACTCTAATTTTCGTATTCTTCTATTTTGTAGTAGTTAGATTTTGTCTTTATTTTAGTATTTTTGTTCTTCTTCTTTGTCATTTCTTTGTTGCATGATGTTGAGATTCTTTGAGTTGTTTGATGTGTTGATGCCATGAAGCTTGCTTCTTGTGTGTTTATGGGATTATATCGGCTTTGTTTTCATTGTTTTTAGGGTTTAAAGGAGGTTATGTTGATGCTAAACAAGTTTGGAGCCGTTTTATGACCGTTAGAGAGGGTTTTGGTCGCATTTGGCAAGCTTGCGGGCAAGCTTGCGCCCGCAAGCTTGCCCGTGAGCCATCCAGAGGGGCCTTGCGGGTGGGCTTGCGCCCGCAAGGCATCCCGAGGCTCCTTGCGGGCAACCTTGTGCCCGCAAGGCTACCCGCAAGGATGCCCGACACTTGCCCTAAAAGGGCTTCTTCCCAACTCTTTCTCTCATCTGCACACTCCCATCTTCTTCCTCTCATTTCTCACTCATTTCTCCACCAAATCTCCTCATTTTTTTTGCTCTAAATCACTCACATCCTCCTCTAAACTCTTTTGTGGAAGGATTTTGGAAAATTACAACCTTTTCAAGCCATTTCAAGCTTTTGATTCATCCCACATACTCTAGGGTTAAGGTTTGATTTTCATTCTTATATCTTGTGTTTTATTAAATTGTTGGGATGTAATCTTTGTGTTTTTGATTCTCTTTGTTTAATATAGCATTGTGAGATTAGTTTTGTATGATTGTAGAAATTTTTGGCTACTTTTTCAAGCAAAACTCTTGCCAAAATTTCTCGGATTTACTGTAGCAATGAACCATTCTCCTTAATTTTCATTCCATGAAGCCTCAATTTCTTTAAAATTTGGTTTAATGGTGTCCCCTTGGTCTTGTAGGTATGAGGACCAAGAAAGTGGCTCATAAGAGGACACGGAGAGACCGTTCTACGCCCGGCGACGGACCACGATTTCGAAAGGACGATCACAAGACCCGATTCACCCTTTTGTCAAGGAAAACATTCGGCACCATACGAAAAATTGATTGGAATGTTTTGAGAGCCTTGGGGTTAGATGAAGTCATCTTGGAGCTTATCTCTCATGGTGGGTGGGACAAATTGTTCTCCATTGAAGAACCCACCTACAAAGAGCTCACATTAGAAGTCTTAAGCTCCATTGAAGTTGCAAAGCAATGGTGTGCCGGCCGACCGAGTGTGATTACATTTCAAGCATTTGGGGAGAAACACCGAATCTCTCAGGATGAACTGGGCGTATACATGGGATTCTACACAGAAGCATACACACACACTCCTGAGTTTAAAGCCCTAGGCTATGACTTACCGCACCCCATTACAAATGAGTCCTATTGGTGTTCTATAGCAAATCGCTCGGGGACAAGGAAGGCATCCCAACTAATGAACCCTGCCCATCGATACATCCATGCACTGCTGACTAGAGGCATTGGGGGTAGACTGGACTCGACAGGGGTTGTCTCGCGCACGGACCTACTGATGCTGTACAGTATTATCGAGCGCTATCCACTACACATGGGGCATCTTCTTGCGGAAGTCTTAGCACCCCAAGGCCAGTTTGTTCGCCTTGGAGCAATTTTCGCCGGGCCATATATCACAAGAATGATCAAAGGCATGGGCCTTCTTGAGCACACCCAAGGCATGACAGTTGTTGGTTCTATAGCGCCACTGAGCATGCAGACTCTGACTTGCATTATCATAGTTGAGAAGCGGGGTACCATACATAGGCTTGCACAACACCAAGGAACACACGCAGAAGACCTCATTCTTCGAACTAGACGGACACCGGTTCAGAATCTGAGTCCGAGCCAGAGTCTAGAGAGCAGAGACCATCACTTGAGACACAGTTTGCAGAATTTCGCACTGAGGTCTACCAACAGCTGTAGACACTTGAGAGAGGACATAGAGAGTTAGCTGCATCAGTGAGTCACATTGAGAGTGCCACCACTGAGATCCTGACATTCCTACGCAGCTCTTCATCTTCAGTGGGCACCACCTCCGCAGCTACCACCTGTGCTGCATCATCACGGCCATCTGACTCTTAGACTCTCAGCATCACGCCATTTGTTGTTGTTCTTGTTGTTCTTCTTTTTTTTTATATTGCTGCTCTTATTGTTGTTTGCTTTAGTGTTACTTTTTAAGTTAGTTAGGGTTTCGACCCTACTAAACTTTCTCTGTTTATTTTGAACTTCTGTTTTTGCACTATTCTCTATCATTTTCATCCTGGAGTTGTGATCAGTGTTCTGTCTTTTTCCAGGAATTTCTTTAGGAATGCTTCACACTCCCAGCCCTCACCACATGGACCACCCCCCGTCCGCATGCATTTCATCAACGGATTGGGGAAGTTTCTTACTCCATCTTTTAATTCTTGTTATATTTATTTCCCACCCTGTATTGCTGATTTATGTACATTGGGGACAATGTACAGCTTTAGGTGTGGGGATGGAGTATTTATACTGTATTGCATGCTTGTATTTTACCCATGATAGCTATGATCTTATTGTTAAGGATTTCCTAGCTTGGTAGAATGATAGTAGTGAGTTGTACTTTACATATGCATGAATGTAGTTCTGTTTCATCCTTAGTGCATATTTATACCTGCTCACTATAACTCCCAATTCTGACGCTCTAACCCATCTTATTGATTTTTGTGTTAGGATGTTAAATTCTTCTTTCAATAGTCCTTTAAAAACTTTTGAGTCTCCTTTTTTTGCTTTAACCCTCAGTGAGGTTTTTAAGTGAAGTTTTTAGCAGGTTTGATCAGGCGTTGTAAAAAAAAAAAAAAGGTGAAAGTGAGTCTATGTCAGTATTCCTCTGCTTGTAAAAGCATGAAGACATATATGTAGATCTGTAGTCAAGTAAGTTGGGTGGCTCTTGTGGCTGGCCAGCATGTGCATCCTTCTGAAAGATTTTTTGTGCAATCTATGTTAGGCGGACTCAGAAAAAAAAAAAAAAAAAAAAAAAAAAAACGTCTGAAACATGTTCTATATTCACTTGATGTTAAAGTTCCTTTTTGGAGACCAGAAGATTTTTAATTGACGATTGAGAGGGTCTTTAGCATTCCTAACACTAACTTCAATTTGTGTGAGGTGAGTGGACATCCTGGGGTAATCTAGGGTGTGGAGATCAGTGTGGGAGTCAGCACACACCCACAATGACACTTTGGATGAAACAGAGCTGATATTGCTTGTCTATACACTGAACAACTCACTCCCTGATTTCTAACCATCTGTGCTAGTGAAGTCCTGTACATTTGAGCTTGAGGTCGTATATTTAGCCATTTATCTTCTTGCCACTGTTCTTCATGTTTGTTTGCTTGGGGACAAGCAAACGCTTAGGTGTGGGAATGTTTTATAAACGTCTAAATATACGTATTTTATACGTACTTATGTATAGTTTATTCTCTCTTTTTGTTGAGTTGTTTTCTATTTTCTTGGTTTAAAGTTGCTTTACTTGTGTTACAGGCCCGAAATAAGCTCAAGAACGTATTCATGAAGAAATCGACACCAAACACGGCGTTTTTGGGCTTCATTACTGTAGCAGTGCTGTAGCAGGGTACTGTAGCACTGAATGGAAAAATTCATGAGAAACTCTCTGGACGCCTTGCGGGCAACCTTGCGCCCGCAAGGCCACCTGCAAGGCATCGCGATGTCTTGCTTTAAAAGACTTTTCTAGGGCATTTGGAGGGGAGAGAGTCTTCTTCCTTGGAGCTCCACACAACCATCTAAAAATTCGGCTTGGAGGAGGGCTTTAAGGGCGTTTTCACGGCGAGATCTTGGAGGAGAGTGCGTTTGGGTGCAAGATCCTACTCTAGGGCATCATTGAAGGAGGGTTGAAGACAAGAGAAGCCACCTCTTGAGTGGCGTCTTCGGAACTCCATTTTCATATTTGAGGGAGTGATTATGCTTTCTTTAGTTGTTTTCATGCTTTTGAGTATGTATTTTGATATTATGAACAACTAAACCCCAAGGTCACCGGATGTAGGTGAACCTTGGGGGTGAACTTGTGTATTTTGGATGCTTGGTTTTAATTAATGTTTGTAGACTTGTTTGTGATCCTTGTTTGGTGCTTTTGAATGTTAGGGTATGCATGAGAACTCTGTGTATCCATACTTAGCCAATACTAGGTTGCATGACCATTGCCCTAGTGTTAGACTCACCAAGCTTGGAAGGGAAATACGTATAAATACGCCGTGACCATCGGGTATTTATACCCCTCAAATTCTAGGGTTAATTGCTTATTTGTGATTCAACCTTAGTTTGAGAAAACCACCTCACCCTTTGCAATCGTATGAGGATTTATACGGGTAGAGCCCGTATTCAATACTCGTACCGGATTAGGGGTCAACTGCCGTGACCATCGGGTTGACCTAATCTAGGGTTTTCTCGGTCCAACAAGCCATTTACATGTTAATCCAGCATCCTGTACACTTCAGTAGCCCTTGAGGAGATCCTTATCCGGGACCGCTTTCTCACCCTGATTTCACACTTTTTGTTGCCCTGGTTATTTAGCATTTCGAATTGCATTTATTTCTTGTTTTTGCATTTTCTTCTTTTACTCTCGAAATTGATCGGCTAGACAACATTGCGAGAAGGAAGTAAGGATAGATTCTCGGGCCCTTGGGAATACAATACACTCGTGCGTGCACGAGTGGTTTATTACTTGACGACCCCGTGCGCTTGCGGGACAACCACCATTGTGTCAAATTGTTTGTTGTAATTGAAGCATATTTTTGTTATGGGATAGTGCAAGGTTCTAGGTTTTTTTTTTGTCATGTTTGCAGGTTTTCTTCTTTGTGGCAGGTGAATTCCTTCTTTGTATAAATGAATGGCTGATGTTACTCATGAACAGAAGGCATTCAAAACACTTTTAAGTCGAAGGTCCCCATAAGGATAGTGACGTGATTATTTTCTTATAAGGATGTGAACGGATCGGTTATTTGTCGGCAATATATAAACCGTAAGAGCGGCACCGAGTACCCATTGGAGCCAAAGTTCGTTAGTGTCCATGTTGTCACATCATTGAGAAATTAAAACTTAAGCACGAAATCAAAAATTATACAAACAAAATTTACGTTAATAAGTAAACATTTATCGATTAAATAAAAATAAGCGCACAATAAGAAAGTTAAAAAAAGAAGTTTACGAAATTTGGACCACGGGTAAATAAATAAAAAATTATCTAATAATTACAATTTAATCATGTAATTACAAATTCAATAAACAAAATTGTTGAAATTTTATATCACGGTTTTTGTGAATAAATAAATAAATGATTATCGAGTAATTACGAATTAACCACAAAATTGCAAATTTAATAAACAACCAAACGAAATATATATCTTATTAAAATAATAAATAAATAAACATTAATGGAATAATTAAAATTTTTAATTGCAAATATTACAATGGGGGTAACCATACCCCCTCCCCCCTCCCGAAGTGGTGATCTTACACCCACTTCACCTCTTACCAAACACCATGAAGTGGCTGAAGTGGTCACTTTCAGATTTCACTTCAGCCAACTAAACACTAGAAGTGGTTACTGATATGACACTTCCAGCAACAACCAAACACACAGAAGTCCATACTTTCAACTGAGCTACACACGTCAACTGAAGTGGCCACTTCCAGGAACTCACCACTTCAGAAAATCACTTCCGAACGAAACGGGCCCTTATTGAATGAAGATTGATATTGCTGAAAAAATATAAGAAATTTGTCAACAAGAAAAAAAAGGAAATCTTGTTTAAGAGAAAATAAAATTGCAGATCCAGGCCTTAGATTGTAACATAATAATGCTAATATTAGGATCACAACATTAGGATCTTGCTATGAACTTCATTTACCGATAGATATTAATGTTGTCATAATGCTGTAAGACAAAATTATTTTATTTTAATATTATCATAAATCAATTAAAGTAATATAAAAAAGGTAAACATTTCAAGATTATATGGATAAGATAATTAATAAATAGATATTTTAAATATAATTTTAAAAAATAAATTGTGGGGTCAGAACATACAATTCAGTTAAGATTTTATTATTATGATTACTTGAATAAAATAATTAATAGATGAAATTAAAAATAAATTTTTTAATAAATTGAATTTTGGGATGAAAAAATCATCCATCCTATGCCTGGACTGGTGCCTCTATTTAGAATTCCAACGTCAATTTCATTTGGCAATAGATATTAATATTGTCTTAAATATTATTGTAAGAAGGAATTTGGTGTGTTTGTATTGATAACAATGGTTACATATATATAGAGAAAATAAAAAATGTATACGTATACATATACATATAATATATGTATGTACAAGAAACACTAACACACCCCCTCAAGCTCACGGTGGGTCATAAACCGAGAGTTTGTTTATGAGAAACTGGAATCGAGAAATAGTATGTGCTTTAGTGAAAAAATCAACAAGCTGCTGGGCGGATGCAACATAGGGAAGACGAATACTGCCAACAAGGTAGTGATGATGAACAAAGTGAAGAGCAACCTCAAGATGCTTGGTGTGCTCATGAAACACTAGATTAGTTGCAATTTTGATGGCACTCTGGTTGTCACAGTAGATAGGAGTGGGAGCAGATATGGAGAAACCAAAGTCCATCGAAATCTGATGCAACCAAAGAACCTCCTTGGCAGTGGAAGACATAGCTCCATACTCAGCCTCGGCAGGGGAAAGAGCAACTGTAGATTGTTTCTTGCTTTTCTAAGAGATAAGGGAATCACCAAGGAAATTGCAAAAACCAGTGGTAGAGCGTCTATCATTAGAATCACCTGCCCAATCGGTATCACAATATGCACGGAGCTCAAAGGAGGACGTGGCTGAGAAAAACAAAGATCGAGTTAGAGTGCCACCAAGATAACGTAGAACGCATAGAAGGGCAGCATAATGAGTAGAGTGAGGAGCACTCACAAACTGACTAAGAACTCGAACAACATATGCAATGTCAGGTCGAGTGATAGTCAAATAAATAAGAGCTCCAACAAGCGCGCGATAACGAGTAGGATCAACTAAAAGCTCTCCATCAGTAGAAGAGAGACGATGATGTAGCTCAATAGGAGTAGAAGCAGTACGAAGATCAGAGAGGCCAGATCATCGAAAAATATCAGAAATGTATTTTTGCTGAGATACCAAATAACCACGACGTGAATAAGCAATCTCAAGACACAAAAAAAAAGGAGAGGACCAAAATCTTTCATCTGAAACTCGGTGTGCAACCACTGTTTCAGAGAAAGAATAGTATCGGCATCATCACCAGAAATAACAATGTCATCAACATAAAGAAAAAGAATAGTGAGACCAGGAGAAGTCTGTCGAGTGAAAATGGCATAATCATGAGCGCTCTCTGTAAATACAAGAACAAGAATCACACTACAAAAGACTCAAACCAGGCGCGAGGAGTGATGAGTGCATTTCATATAGATATATTTCCCATCTTTTATCCATTATTCACAAATACATTGTTTGGAATTCTCCCATTTCCGTGCTATTTGAGGTATTTTTCTAGTTTTCTATGCAGATGTCGAAGCCCCAAAGCAAGAAGAAGAAATTCCAAGCGATTTTAGTAGCTAAGGGACTTAGAAGAAACCTCATCAAGCTAAGCATGACCTCAACACACCCGTGCTCCTAAGGCGTGCAATTCACAGGAGAATTCAGCCAGAGTAAGCACGGGCTGGGGTCGCTGAGCACGGTCGTGTAATTTGCAACACGGCCACAGCACGCCCGTGTTGAACCCCGTGCAGTTTACAGGCGGATGATTTTCCAGAGTTTTTATTTGGCCGTAAACTACACCGCTTGAAGCATGGCCGTGCTTACATCCGGAGAAGCTTAAAGACCCCCGAAAACTAGGGTTTAGGGGACTTTTGGGCCAAGGAAAAAAGAGGAGAGGCTTAAGGGAAGCACCGGGACCGTTCTGAAGACGATCGGAGAGGGAACTACTGTGAACTGTAGGCTGATAAACGTCTAAATATACGTATTTTATATGTATGTATTGTATTTTATTAATGTGTTTTGTTAATGAATCGATGCCCTTTGATGGTTACTATATCGGTAATTAATGTACATCTCAAGAATATGTACATGTAAGCACTTATCAACGGGCGTGCTGAACTAAGCACGGCCGTGCTTGCATCGGGTATGACGTTTTAAGGCCGAATTTAGAGTTTCTTGAGGGGCTTTTTGGGGGGATTTTTTTCTCCCCTTTGGGGGAGGCGGCGGAGTAGTAAAGAGGCACCTTCAAGGGCTAGATCTGGACCAAGAGATCGTCGTATGATTGGAAGAACGTTGGCAACATCATTATCGAACACTCTCCGACGAAGATTGTGAAGCAAGAAGGGAGTTGATAAATTTCATCTCATTCTCTTGTTATTTACCTTGTGTTTCTTGTAGAATCATGAGGGGCTAATCGTTCTTCGGTGCCTCGGTTTAAGAACTTGGTAGTTGTTGTATTTGAATGCTTTTATTGCAATGTTTATGGAGTCTCTAATTATCTCTATTAGATCTTTGGTTGTTTACTTGAATGTTGGTTGTTGAGTGGCATTGATTGCTTAATTCCTTGATTTTCCCTTAGCTTGTATATATTATTGATTGATACAAGAAGTGAAATTTGGCTCTTACTCTCAATCCCACTATTTACATTTTCCATATTAGGGCAACAAGACTCTAGAACATAGGGATCTTGAGACGCACCTGATAAACCTTACGACAATTCGAGTATAATTGACACCAAGGGACTACTCCGGGAGGCTACTCTTTTGTTTGGATCTCTTGTCACCTTAACCCTGTCTCTCTTCTGGTTATCCTCACCTTCTTATTTTTATTTATAATTAAATCTCAAACCAACTATTGGGCCGGTTAGATATTAGAAATCCAACGAGTATCGAAAGCTACACCAGTCCCTGTGGATTCGACTACCCGACCCTACGGGTACACTTTACTACTTGTAAGACCCGTCCACTTGCCGATACGCAAGGGGCGTATCATACGTCCACAGCTGCACTAATGTCAATTTATTTCAATTACAGTACACACAGCACAACACATTAGGGTTTACAATTACATGGCTATTTATAGAGAGAAAATAACTAGGATATTCATAGGATAAGATAAATCCTAATTCTAATGAAGATTCTCATATTAGACATAATAAATCCTAGTATTAATCAAAATAGCCATATTGGAGATAAATCCTAGTCCTGATCAAAATACCCACATTGGAGATAAATCTGAATCCTACTCAAGACTCCATATGACCAACAATCTCCCACTTGAAGGCTGATTACATCAACTGCACTCCACACACCTGTAAACCCAAAATCTGTAATGATCAACTTCTATTAGTGCGGTGTCTTCTCATCAATCAACTCTGAAAGCCAGTTGAAGCTTTGCAAAGCTTCAACTTTCTGTAGTAACCACCATGGTCAACATATCTGCTGGTAACTTAGTTAATGACCAAATCCTATTCTTTTCAAGAGAACTTATCTCCCCTTTCATGGCCAACTCCCACTAAGCTGAATCATTCATCTGCATTGCTTCAAGATAACATTGAGGCTCACCATCCTACGACAAAAGCAAATAGTTTACTGAAGGAGAATATCTATGTGGAGGTCGCAAAACTCTGCTAGATTTTCTGACTTCTGTTTCTGTAGGAGTTGAAACCACATTTTCTTCAATTGTGTTCTCTAAACTCCCACTATTTCCTATAAGATCAGCTTTTTGAATACCTTCCAACATGATATTTTCTTTTTCATTATGCTTCCCTGTAACCTCAAATTATGCTGTGAGCCTATCTTTGTACATCACGTTCTCTTTAAAAGTGATGATTGGTTACCCGCAAGTGTACGGAAACTTCAAGTAATACCTCGTGTGAAGACACAAGGATCGTATTCCATTAGGCTAAGGGTCTGCTTGGGAAAGGTGAGGAAGGGTTTTGTAAAGTAGGGTAAAGTAAAGTAAAGTAAGGTAGAATGAGGTTTTTAAGTTATACCTTGTTTGGATTGGAGGTAAGGTAAATGGAGGTTATCAAACCTTGTTGTGTTTGGATTGAAGGTAATAGAAGGTAAGGTTATATATGAATATTACTAAAATACCCTTGAAGCTATAATTTGTATTTCATGGTACACATATAATACTATTATTGTAAATTAAATATATTTAATTTATTAATCTAGAATATTTGAAATTTTTTTTGAAAATATAATAAAATCTTTGTTTAAAATTGTACACATATAATACTATTATTGTAAATTAAATATTTTTAATTTATTAATTTACAATATTTGATATTTTATTCAAAAATAGAATAAAATCTTTGTGTGAATTAAAATTTTACATATATAATACTATTATTGTAAGTTAAATATTTTTAATTCATTAATTTACAACATTTGATATTTTATTCCAAAATAGAATAAAATCTTTGTGTGAATTAAAATTATACACATGTAATACCAAAATATTTATTAATTTACAGATATTTTATTCCAAAATAGAATAAACTCTTTGTAAGAAATCAATATAGGGCATATATGTAATAAATCAAATTTAAGAGGGGCATTTTGGTCCATAAATTTATTCAACCCTCCAAAACCCCCCATTTTGGAGGGTTAGAAATTGGAGGGAAATGGAGGGTTTTCAACCCTCCATTTACCTCCAAATACCTTACCCTCAAAAACCCTTACCTCCAAAACCCTCTCCCAAGCAAGGGTTCAATCATAACCCTTACCTCCAAAACCCTCTCCCAAGCAAGGGTTCTATCATAACCCTACCCTCATTTACCCCCAAAAAACTTTCTCCCAAGCAGACCCTAAGGATCTCCTATTACTCCTTCACTGCCTATTATCTAACCTGATATCTTAGGTGAGAAAATGTATTCTACTGGATAGACTTGAAACTAAACACGAAAATAAAAAGAAATGCGAGAAAGTAAACAGTGAGCAAATAAGGAAATCAATGTAATACAAAGGCCTATGGGTGTGGATCCCCTTGGTGGGGTTATCATGGTATATGGATGAAGAACAAAGGATGCTAGGGTGATTGAGACCGAAGGATTTCTAAATTAGAACAACCCCAATTTCTCGGAGATTGAACCCTAATCCCAAACAAACGCTAATAGGGATCTCTTCCTAGCCAACATTTATACGATTGCATTCCATATAAGGAAATCCCAAAATAAGATTCAACTCATCCTAAGTTTACTCCTGAGATACGGAGGGCTACCAACAAATCTCTCGGCGTATTGATACAAGAATCCCCTATTAATCCATTCATGATCTTAATGCATGTGAGTAGGTCACATCTACATGTACAACTCATAAAAGAACCACGGATTTCTTCCTGGAGTAGTTCTAAGCATGAAGAACAATAGATTAAATCTCAAAGAACCCAAGTAATGAATTATAAATTATTCATCCAAAATACATAATAAATCCCCCCAAAGATTAACCAACACCCGGTGGTCTTGGAGGTCTCGTATGCCATCAACATGAAATAAGGGACAAGATTGAACAAAGCATAAATCAAACTCATGATTAAAAACTCCCAAGATAATGTGGTGAGGAAGAAGATGAAGTCTAGACCGAATGATGCTTTCACTCCCTCGGATCTCCCTGATCTCTTTCCCGGTGATGGTTGCTCTTCTTCTCCCCCAATGAGTGCTCTCTAATAGCCTCTCTTGAAAATTTCCAAAATCCAACCCCGCTAGAAAGCCCTAAAAAACACCCTTTTATACCTAGGAACCATACGACCCCGTATATGGGGCGTATCGGTGTCGTATAGGGCACCAGGTCCACAACTTCGTGATTCATACAGCCTGCATACTGCCGGGTATACTGACTGCATAGTTCTCTGGATAGCAACATCAAATGGGTTCACTGCTACAGTGCACATGAACCGCTTTCTTATTCTTTTCACCCAACATTGTATACTCGTGTTCTCCATGGCTTCCTTGTACCCTACAAAGCAAATAGCACGCTATTAAATATAAAAAGAGCATAAATTCTTAACAAACTACATGCTAATTATATGAAATACATATACGAAAATACTTACATTTAGACACTTATCAAGTGACATCTCTGCTTCTGGTGATTTTTCTGTTCAACTTATCCCAAAAGCAGTAACCCATCTCATTTGACCCATAACCAAGGTTAATACACTTCCTTATTATTGGATCAAGCTTGTCTCTGTCACAATCTTTGATAAGAACATAACAAACACATCCAAATACCTCAAATGTGAAAGAGACAATTCTTTGTTGTGCCACTCTTTCTCAGGAATCATGAACCTCAAAGGAACTGAGGGTCCTCAATTAATTAGATAAGCTGCTGCACTTCCTGAATCTACCCAGAATATCTTCGGTAACCCTGTATAAAATCGCATACCTATTGCCCTCTCATTCAAGCTTCTATTCATTCTTTCAGCAACACCGTTCTGTTGTGGTATCTCTGGAATAGTTTTTTCAGTATCCTTATTTTATTTTCAGTACAGTAATCTATAAATTCAGCATTACTGTACTCACCACCATTATCAGACTTCAAACACTTGATTTTTTCAACCTTATTTCATTCTCAACAGCAGCTTTCCACTTCTTGAATGTAGCAAAAATATCAGACTTATGTTTCAAGAAGTAAACCCATACCTTCCTAGTGGAATCATTTATGAAAATAACATAATAGCGTGATCCTCCCATCGAGGCAATTGATGTTGGCCCATATACATCTGTATGAACTAGCTCCAGCTAATCTAGGGTGTTTTCCTTGATTTTACAAAAGCAACCCTCTTTTGCTTCCCGAGCACACATGGTTCACAGAAACCTACTTCTACACTCTTTAAATCTGAAATCTTCCTTTTTGAAATTAGCATATTCATACCCATCTCACTCATGTGACTAAGTCTTTAGTGCCACAGAATTGAAGGATCACCTCCACTAGTAATTGCATTAGCTTCATCTGAGGATAATTCAACTATGTATAGAGTCTCTTTTTCCTAGCCATGAGCAACGACCGGATTTCCTTTGACTATTTTCCACCCCACGTTTCCAAACATGGCACGATATCCCTGATCATCTAACTGTCCCACAGAGATTAGCATCCTCTTGAGACCATGGATATATCTCACGTCCTTCAATGTCCAAACAGTACCTCAGGAGGTTTTCAGATTTATGTCTCTTATATCTGCAATCTCCAAACTCTCATCACCAGTAAGGCGTATTTTACCAAAATTTTCACATCTTAAATTCAACATTGTATCTTTACAAGGAGAAACATGAAACGAAGCACCAGAATCCATGATCCAGGATTCGATCAGACATTCAACATAACAAACCAATGCGTCGTCTACCTCTTCTGTTGCTGCATTGACTGACTTATCTTCCCTCTTTTTCGACTTCGATCTACCACGACACTAATTCTGCCCCTTGTCAAGTTTTCTGTCTCTGCTCTCTGTATTCAGCAAAGAACCTAACGACTCCCTTGAAATTCTCCTCCGAGTATCTTCTCCAATGATCAAATCCCAAATCTCTTCGAATGTCAACTTAGAAGTTCCAGATGAACTGCTAATGGCTATGACTGTCCCTGGCAAACTCTCAGGTTACAAGGATAACAATAGTAAAGCTTCCACTTCATCATCGAATTTACTATCTATCGAGACCAATCTAGTCAAGATAGAGTTAAATTCATTCACATGATCTGTGAGAGATGCACCTTCCTTCATCTTTGTATTGACTAATTGACGGATCAAGAATACTTTATTTCGAAGCAGATGGCTTTTGGTACATATTTGACAATTCCTTTAGTAAACCGTGAGTAGTTGATGAGTGCATTTCATATATATATATTTTATATCTTACTCTCATAATTGTTGAATTTATCATCTTTAATTCTCCAAGTGCAGTGCTATTTGAGGTATTCTTAGTTTTTCATGCAGATATCAAAGTCCTGAAGCGAGAAGAAGTCTTTTGGAATGATTTTAGAAGCTAAAGGACTTAGATGAAATCTCATCAAGCTCAACACGGCCTAAGAACGCCCGTGTTGTATCCCATGTAGATTGCAGGAGAATTCAGCCAAAGTCAGCACAGTCTGAGCACGCTGAGCACGGTCGTGCAACCCATCAGCACGGCCTAAGCACGTCCGTGTTGTACCTCGTGCAAATTACAGGAATGTGAGTTTCATGAGTTTTATTTGGCCGTAATCTGCACGACTTCAACACGGCCGTGCTTACATCGGGAAAAGATTAAAACCCCATAAACTTAGGTTTTTGAAGGACTTTGTGGCTGCGACTCAAGGGGAGAAGAAAGGAAGAGCTTTGGGGTGCCGTCCTCATCTTCACCAAGGGAATGTCGCACGTATGGTAGGCCGATCTGGAGGAGATTCCATAACATCATAGAGCCTCTGACAACCGCAAGGATGCAAGAAATTAGGGAGTTTTCAATTTCATGTATTTTGATTTCTTTGGCAATTACCTTGTTGTTTAATGTCATGAGGGGCTAAACTCTTAAAGGAGCCCCGGGGTGGTTTGTTTGACGTTGTAGCTTGAACTTGTTATCTTTACTTGCAGCATTTATGAATGTCTTGTTCTTTGCAATAAATCTTTGTTATTGGCTATCTTGAATGTTATTTAGTGGTTAAATGCTTGGAAGTTTGGTTTTCTTATCTCGGCTTGTGAATCATTATTGATAGTTGCAAGCAGTAAGTTTTCAACTTAGGGTTCAACAGCACCGTAAGCATCATTCATATAGCTTAACTAGATTTAGAACGGAAGATATCTTTGATAAATTCTGAGAGAGACCAAGTTAGTGAACGTCAGGAATCCAACCCCTGGGCCCCATCTCCTCCATCAAGCCAATCCTCACATTTCCCTTAGTGTGATCCCTTTTCTCAATCTCCTTTAATCCAACCTAGAGTCAAATCCATCTCTCTTCAATTGATTAGATATTAAGCAGAATGATAGTATTTGAAGCCATACCAGTCCCAGTGGATACGGCTACCCGACCCTAAGGGTACATTTTACTACTTATACGACCCGTGTACTTGCGGGTACGCAAGGGGCGTATCAGTAGTCGTCTACTTAATAACATTGTTTGTGACGTTCTTCTCCAACGTCAATCAGATCATGCCAACAGCTTGATGATCTAATAATTCAGAGTCTTTCTTGCTCATCTGATCTGGCTTCTGTCCTACAGAGGTACATGTAGCTTCTTTTTGTACAGATAATCTTCGATCAGCATCTTCCAAAACCCAAAGCCGTTGCCGTCGAACTTGTCAATCTTAGCTTTTTCTTCATTGGCCATCGCTCCCACTCGCCTTAGAAACTATAGTTCTGGTACCACTTGTTGAGAATCGGGCAATCTTGAGCAATGGCAAGAAGAGAAAGCACACACACAAGGAAACACAAGAATTTTAGGTGATTTGGTTTTAAATAACTACGTCCACAATCGCACTAATATCAATTTATATCAATTACAGTACACACAGCACAACACATTAGGATTTACAATTACAAGCCTATTTTTAGAGAGCAAATAACTACGATATTCATGGGAAAAGATAAATCCTATTCATAATAAAGATTATCATATTAGAGATAAATCCTAGTCTCAATCAAAATACCTATATTGGAGATAAATCATATTTTTAATCAAAATACCCATATTAGAGAGAAATCTGAATCATAATCAAGACTTCGCATACCCAACAATAAGGAACCGTTTGGATCACGGAATGAGAGTGGGAGTGGGAATAGGAATGGTAATGGTAATGGTAATGGTAATGAAAAAGTTGTTTGGTTGGAAGGAATAAATATTGGGAATGGAGAAAATGGGATAAAGAATTGAATGTAAAATTACTTTAATGCCCTCAACCAAAACAATCATAATATTTTATATATAAAATGACTACATGTAAATAAATATTTATATCTTATAATTGTGCTAATTAATTATTTAGAATAAATAATTTATTTTTATCATTATCCATTTTAATTATTAGAATTAATTATTTGACATAATTATTATTGTTCAAACTATTTTATAATGTTATCTATGAATATTTAAAATTAATATTTCATTTTAACCAAGTTTATTTTCACAACTATTGCTCATATGAAATTATTAATATAATTAAATATTTATGTAATAGATAGGATGGATATCACTCCCATCGCTCCTAAATGGGACTTTGGCTTTGGCATGAGAAAACCTTGACAATTGTACATATATTCTCATTTACTAGTACATCTATGAATGGAGAAAAATAAACACATTATTTAACAATAACCACTACCCACAATAGCAACTTACCATAGTACAAAATATCATAATACAACTCCATGACCTAGTAGTCATAAAACAATACATCATAATTACCAAAGTACTAACAAAGTTCATAATCAAAAGTCCACATAAGCCAAGTACTAACTAGGTCCATAATCAAAAGTCCACAATCACCAAACCTAAAACATGTATACAAATGTGGCTTACATGTTAAGTGGGTGAAATGACATCCTCGCTAAAATCAAACGACAAAAACGAAGCTTCTTGTCATTTGGCAAGTCCCAAAACATGTCGAGTTCATTTTATCTTTTCGCAAAAATTGTATTACAACTAGTGCATCATCCTCCGATAAACCATCAATGTTGAAGACGACTTCATTTAGCAATCTTTTCCTTTCCTCAAACTCTTTCTTCTTTTCACCAGCCTCTTTGCGGGACGCTTCCATGAGAGCAACAGTCTCAGCGTTCCGAACCGCGCAATCTGCTATCGCCTTAAGTCCAGGCCCAACTACCTCCACGAATTGTGCTATTTTTTCAGAAATTACCTCAAGCGATGGGTCATTGGCAAGACCTTTTTTTTTCGGCGTTTAGATGTTGAGGAGGCATTATTTTCTGAAGTCATGGGTGATGAGGGATCAATAGGTTCTTGCATGAATGCAAAAAAATCATCGCTTGGAAGTTGAGATGGCCCTGTATTCTCTTCAAAACTAGTGTTTTCATGCATATACTGAGTTGCATCATCTCCCAAATCACCTCTTGCATTACCATGTGCTCGATCTTTTGTGAAGACCGGGGCATGTTCATTGAAAAAGGGAAAAGATTTCCCATAAAGGCCGGCGGCTTCTTTGTGATTCTACATGATAATAATAAAGAAAGTTAACATCAAAAGTAACAAATAAAGACCTTTACTTAATATGAACTTTAATTATAATTACCTTGACATACTCGTCATATGAGCTTTTCTCACACTCAATTGTGCTATTTTCATGGTTCCAAACAAAGCCACTAATGCATAGAAGATCGGCAATAGCTGTAGTCTGTCTCCTTAACAGTTCCACTCGAGACTCAATGTTCGGCATGGCCTTCAGTGTAGTTCGTGGAATCTTTGCCTTAATCATTCTCTCCAACTGAAATAAGTACCCATTCCGAAATCCATTCTCACTCCGCCACATAGTATCTATGGATAACTCAACTAAGGCTTCAATTAGGGCCTTATCTTCCTCAATAGTCCAATAATGTTTGTTTTGTCCCCTTCCCCTATGTTGAGATTCTCCGGTATCCATTCTTGAAAACCTGAAAACAATAAGTCAGGAAATGCCCACTGCATGCATATGGAATATAACTAAGTTAGGAAATCTTATATTGACATCTTACATACAACAAATGAGAAATGCTAGTTACTAGAAATTCAATAGACATTCAGTCAAGTTAACATTAACTCAATCACAAAAGATAACATTCAGACAAGTTAACCTTTGCTTTCTTCTTCATTACATACATACAAAAGCTGTGAATTTGACAACATAGATAATAATTATCGAAAATCAATTACTAGAAAGATCACCACATCACAAGTTTAGTTTTGAGTACATATATATTAAATATCAAAATCAAGTTGATCGCCATGTATTAAACATGTCCACGGCCATGTCATTCCTAAATTGGGTCCATTCATCTGTTGGATCAACAGCTGTGATGTTGTCAACATCATCTTCTGTGTTCTCCCCTAACATTAAATTATCGATTTCAGATTCTGCAGGGTCTTCTTCCATCTCTCTCCGAATGAAGTTGTGTAATAAGCAACATGCATTAATTATGCGCCTTTGAGTTGCTATATTGTAGAAGCTTGGACTCGCAAGAATTTTCCATCAAATTTTTAGAAGACCAAAAGTTCTCTCTATTACATTTCTCGCACTAGCATGTTTCATATTAAAAAACTCTTGAGCCGTGCGAGGTTGACGTCCATCTGCCCAAGAACTCAAATGATAACGTTGCCCTCGAAAAGGTGCAAGAAATCCAGGGCAATTTGCATAGCCAGAATCAACCAAATAGTAAAAACCTAACATACAATTGAGTACATGTCATTAGCTAATGGTTTAGGGAACCATTTGGTTATTAATAATAAATTAGAAAAGTAATGAGAGCAAATTTTATTTACTATTTGGAACCTTCAATCCATTAGGTTTTGTAACCGCATCTCTAAGAACTCGACCATCATGCGCCGAGCCCTCCCAACCAGATAAGACATATATGAATTGCATATCTTGGCTACAAACAGCAAGTACATTAGTGGTGATTTCTGATTTTCTTGTTCTATATCTTGGTCGATCAGCTTTAGGCACATTTACTCTGATATGTGTTCCATCTAGTGCTCCAAGGCAATTCTACGTTGGGGAACAAAAAGGTTATTACTTACAAACCATTGCTATGATTATTTCATTAAAAACATGTGGGGTTTGAATTGTT
Source organism: Dioscorea dumetorum (assembly GCA_902712375.1). Classification (NCBI taxonomy): domain Eukaryota; kingdom Viridiplantae; phylum Streptophyta; class Magnoliopsida; order Dioscoreales; family Dioscoreaceae; genus Dioscorea; species Dioscorea dumetorum. The sequence continues at coordinate 7,668,835 of CACTHL010000128.1, read as the reverse complement.
ACCTTGAACCATTTCCACCGAAAATCAATTGAATCCTCGATGACAGGTTTTGGTTTCTTTAATAACACTTTATGACAAAGAGTGATTGCCTTTAAAACGGCATGGAAATGCCGACTAACTGTTTCGGCAGATCGGACGAAATCAAACTTAATTACCCTATTCTTGACATGGTGTGCCACAATATTCAAAAACATTGCGATCATCTCCTCAACCAAAACATTTCTTGTACCACGCAAACCACCGGTAATGGTTAGCAATTGGTATAAACTATGGAAACATTGGAGATCCATGCGTAGTTTATCAATACACTGAATATCGCTTTCGTATACCAGTCGACGAAAGTATACATATTGTTTGCGGCGCCTAACAGATGTCGTCTCAATCTCGTGTTGGACCATACTATTTTGTATAGTTCTCCGCTTTATTGCATATGCGGCAATCATGACATTCAGTAGGAAAATATAACATATGGACACAAAATAATATAGTCCGAGTCCTTCCATATTGTCCATATTGTCCACATGAGTCCTTCCATATTGTCCAAATAAAAAAAATAAGCATAATAAGATTATGAGAAATGTACAAAGACATGAAACACACTCACTAGTACTTATGTGCTTTAAAACATGAAACACACTCAATAGTGAGTATCCTATCTTGACCATAGAGATGCAAAAAGAAATTGTCAGCTAATGATTTTATTAGTTAAAGTAATTAATATTTTCATTGATAAACTTAAGTATCCATCTAGTATTTTGTTATATATTATATTTGTCTTAGATGAACAACCAAGAACAAAATCTCAACAAACATACATATCTTTTATAGCAATCTACAAAAGATACAAACATGAATAATGTGAATAACATGAAAAAAAAATACAAAATCAGCACAAAAACATGAAACACACTCAATAGTGAGTATCTTATCTTGACCATAGAGATGCACAAAAAAATTGTCAACTAATGATTTTATTAGTTGAAGTAATTAATATTTTCATTGATAAACTTAAGTATCCATCTAGTATTTTATTATATATTATATTTGTCTTAGATGAATAACCAAGAACAAAATCTCAACAAACATACATATCTTTTCTAGCAATCTACAAAAGATACAAACATGAATAATGTGAATAACATGAAAAAAAAATTACAAAATCAGCACAAAAACATCAATCTGTCAATGGTGAGTATCCTATCTTGACCATAGAGATGAAGAAAAAAAAATTGTCAACTAATGATTTTATTAGTTAAAGAAATTAATATTTTCATTGATAAACTTAACCATCCATGAAGTATTTTGTTATATATTATATTTTTCTTAGATGAATAACCAAGAACAAAATCTCAACAAACATACATATCTTTTTTAGCAATCTAGAAACGTTACAAACATGAATAATGTAGTAGCATGAAAAAAAAAACAAAAATACAAAATCAGCACAAAAACAGAAAAGGGAAAAAAAAAGAGAAAATATGAGACGATGAGATTAAAATGGATAAAGAGCACATACCTAAACTTTTTCAACCAGCTTCTTCTCCGGTGCCGTTCGTTAGGTTCTCTTCTAAAAATCAAGAAAATGAATATTAAAAAAAAACAGGGAGATAAAGGAAACAAAAATCAAAGAACAATAACTCAATAAGAAGCTCTGCAAATCACAGACAAAGCAACTAGATAAAAATTCATTGTAGTTGGTATACATATGCATTAATAAGAAGCTTGTTTTTAAACCAAAAAAAAAAATTAAAATAGAAATTGTTAGCAGTGGAGAAGAAGAAGAAAGATGAGATTTTTGGGAAAAAAAAGATGGAAATCAATAATTAGGCATGAGATGAGAGATCATACCTTCCTTCTTAGTGACCTGTAGGCAAATGCAAATGGTGGTGAAGCTGAGATCCAAGCTCAGCAAGGGCGTCAAAGAGAAACTGTAAAGGCTGCGATTTCCGGTGAAAGAGCCGCCATTGAAAAAGGCAAGGTACCGCAGCGGTTGGAGATGAGAGAATGGATGGGCCCTTGGAGACAGTTGTTGGAGAAGTTGAAGTGGGGAGAGGCGGACGAGGAGATCGAGTTAGTCGAGGATGGGGCCGGTGAGGAGGTCGGAGGGGAGGTGACGACGTTCAGGTAGCCGCAACGGTCGAGTTGAGGAGGCTAGGGATGAAGCCGGAGAGGAGAATGGATGATAAAAGAAGGGGCAAAATTGAGAAACTCAACCTCAAGCTTGGCATTACCCCCATTTTGCAGGGTAATGTGAAAGGCTTTAACAAGGACATCACATGCCTTCTCTTTGGGAATCTGTCAACAGTAAAGCTACCCAAACATGGGTTTAAATTGGTGGGGGTAATGAAGCCCATACCTAGGGCTTCATTACCCTCATCCAAACGGGCTGTAAGTGCCACCATGGGATGCTGCAGTGTTAAATGGCTGCAGGACACGTAGGAAACATTGGCCATTGCAAGAGATGGGTGTTGTTGATCTCCGCATGACACACCAGATGGCAAGGTGTCTTGATGCATTAAGCATAGACCAATCTATTATAATCTATTATAATTGCTATAGTTGGTGCACGGGGCAATACTACTACCCGACCTAATGCATGTTTGGATACATGAATGGTGCTCGGTGCACTATTAAGCATATAATGAGAGCACTTTACGTGTCATGCAAATAAAGATGCGTCATGAAAAAACAAATATTGGTAGCGTCTCCTAGTCAGAACAGAAAGCAATGTTTTTCCAGATCAATGGCATTAACTTTTGATACCTTGTTCAACGCGAAATACAAGGTCTGTACGTAAAAGAAGCAAATACAAAGATTTATTTAGTTTTCTGTAAATCTAGAGTCATATATAAAAGAGGTTCAACATAATCTATTAACTTAATCGTTTCCAGTTACTTATAGATAAAGCAATGAAGTATGGATTAGGCTAGGTTTGGGAATTGTGATGGGTAGGAACCTCTAGGTTAACATTATATATATTAGAGAATATGAGGTTATGGTCTCTCTCTCTCTCTCTCTCTCTCTCTCTCTCTCTCTCTCTCTCTCTCCACTCACATCCTCCATAAATCATTAGTTTGGATTTATAATGTTAAATGTTAAATTGAACGTTTCATTAATTCTCCATCCCATTTGAAGAGGGTTAAGAAGAGAAGCCAAGAATTACACCAATCTCTAATATATGACTGTGTGTGATGTGAATACTATCTAGATCAAATTTGAATATTAATTAATGATGCCATTTATGCATCGTATAAATACTTCATATCAACCAAGTAATAAGTATTTTATAATGTATAATTCATAAATTTTGAAAACAACTACATTTAGTTTGGTGGTTTTACATTATTAAAATTGAATAAATATGTCTTAATTAGGGTAAAGCCTCTAAATAAGGACCTATATATTAAACACATCAATTAAGAGGATATAGTCGTTTAACTCTATTACCTACACATTTAAGCAAAGTGCGCCTCCTAGTCTTATTTCCTTGATCAAATCAATTTTGTATTTTATTTTGTTAAGGTCATCTTTGCTTCATTCACATGGGTTGCCAAGAAAATAAGAGTTCATATAGGGATACAAGTGGGGCGGGGCGGGGCGGGGAATGAGATCCCCATCCCCATCCCCGCTTCTCACGGGGCGGGGATTCCCCGCCTGCAAATTCCCCGCGGGGGAGATGTTTACCCCACTCACTCCCCCGCGGGGATCCCCACGGGGCCGGGGAATCCCCGCCCCCCGCCAATTTTATTAATTTTTATAGGAAATAAATAAAATTAATTAAAATTTTAAAATATTTTTTCATATAATTATATTCGTACATTACATATTTACATAGGAGTAACACTAGTTTTACTAAAAATCTAAAATATTTTTAATGCAAACCAAAACTATAAATTTTTGTAAAACCTAAATATTTCGTCCTTATAATCTTATTATATATTTATATTGAATTTTAAAACAAATAAATAAATAATCATATGAGTCATTTTTAATATATATATATATATATATAATTAAAATTCGGGGAATCCCCGCGGGGCGCAGGGCGGGGATCCCCACGGGGATTCCCCGCGGGGAGCGGGGCGGGGAATGCCCTCCCCGCCCCCGCCCCGCGACGCGGGGAGGGATTTTCCCCCATTCCCCGCCCCGCGGGGGGGTTATTTCGGGGAATCCCCGCCCCGCCCGGGCGGGTCCCCGCGGGGAACGGGGATTCCCCGCCCCACTTGCATCCCTAAGTTCATACTAGGGATATTTGTGTATTACAAGTTTTATAAAGTTCACAAAAGTTTAGTTGTGCAAATCCTTTTCAAAAATATTATTATATCAATGAACATTTGGTTTATCCATTTTTTAAAAAAAAAAATTATTATTTTGAAAACAAAAAATAATATTGAACATAATGTAGCCAGCTACAAGATCTCACTTTGTTGATCTCCAACGTCCAAATGGAAGAAGTTGGAAGTGGGAATGTGGACAATGACAATTTTAAAGCAATTTATTCTCATACTTCCTCTGCTTGGTATGCCAACGAGAATTTCAACGTCATGCTCTGGCTTTCTCTATTGTGACAATGCCGGCATTTATTTATATATATATATATGGGTCTCACGTGTGCCATCAGATACATGATGATATATGGTAACTTTTATTGGTGACTCATCCACGCGTTCTCGACTGGTACCTTTTGTAAGTTATTTTCGTATCAAAATTATAGATCGAATCTTTGAGGCTCGTTCGTCAAGTCGGTTTGGTTGTTCTTATTTAAATAAAATTTAATTGTTATATTTTATTATGACAATTTAAGTATCATGTTCTTCTGCCATTTGTATCATATCTATTTAAATTAATTCTCTAGAAATAGATGATTATCCTTTATATTTGTTGTTGTCAGGTTGTTGTCACCGTGTTGATTATTTTTCGGAGAGTCTAAAGGTCAAGTTTGAAGTGGTTTGAATGAGTTGGATTTGTGGTTTTATTGTTTAAGTTTGTTTTCAAAGCAAAAAATTGACTTAATTACTTAATATTAATAAAACAATATTCAAAATTAAAAGGAAATAAAGAAGTAGCTGGTCTATCCATGAAAGTTATTGGAAGATGTTTGAGCTAAACGAGTGAGTTCAGGATACCTTACAAACTCAGCTCTGCTTGTGAGTGAAATTAAAATAATATTTACTATTTAAATATTTATTCTCATAAATTACTATTCAGTAATCTGAAGATTAAATGTTCACTTAAAATTCCATGAAAAATGCTTGAACTTACTTAATTAGGTTTGACATTTTATCACTTCAAGAACTTCTATACCTATTTCGCCTCACAGATGATCCAACTCCATATCTCATTCCAAGCTTAGTATTAGAGTATTCGAAGGCGATGCTGACCACAACTTTGATTTAGTATTATGTGTATTTTTCTAATAACTTTTGCACCAAAACATTGTAAGTTGTGTTAGATATCCAAAGTTCAGAGTACGGTATACAACATCTAAACATTCAAATCTTTCGTATACCAAAACCAGAGTACAACATCTAATATGTTGTATTAATCATATAATTGATTATAGTGGAAGCAGAATCACATACCTCCAGCCATAGCAAGTTAGATAGGAGTTGAAGAGACCGAGATCTGTACTTCTTCACAGGCTTTCACTTGAGGAAACCAAATCTGTACTTGAGGAAAACCTAAGCACTTGATGAAATCAAAGGCTCTTCCAATCTATCCCGTTCTCTCCGTCGATAGAGCTGGGTACTTTCAAGAACGATAGATTGGGGACCCCTGGTGCTGTCCTATATATAAACCTTACCATCAAAGGATTAACTCCACTTAAAACACTAAGTATATCATTATCCAAATTGCCAAATTAGGATTAACATAGGATTCTTATGATTAAGTCATGGACAACTTAATTCAATTTGAATTCAGATTAGATTAATATCATCACGAAGTTATTCTAATAGAATTAAAACTAACATTCTCCCACTTGGTCCAACTTTATCATAGGTAACTTAATATCCATACACATTAACATTTAAATCTGTATGCCTATATTAAAGAAATACATTACACGAATCATGGCGGTAAGTCATCATTAAAACAAACGAGTATTACCTTCCATGTATTACGATGCAACTTCTCTCTTCAATGCAAACCTTTATATGGCATTTTATCATAATGAATAAGCCCAATGCTTATTTGGGTCCAACATATAAATAAATATGCATAAACTTAATAATTGTCATTCTCAAACTTAATGTATACGCTTAAAGAGAAGACAATATAAATACTAGAGTTTCATATTATAGCGATATAAATTGTTCATAGAGAAGAACCAAGTCCCATATGTTCTACATGATCTCTAAACAATTTTGGTGACATGCCTTTCGTCAAAAGATCTGCAATCATCAACTCTGTGCTAATGTGTTGAATGGTTACTTCATTGGCGGTCACACGTTCCTTTAGCGCAAAATACTTGATGTCGATATGTTTACTTCGACTACCACTCTTGTTATTCTTGGTAAAGAACACAGCAGCAGAATTATCACAATAAATTCTCAATGGCTTGGATATAGAATCAACGATCCTAAGCCTAAATATAAAATTCTTTAACCAAATACCCTGAGAAGTAGCCTCAAAACTTGAAACGAACTCGGCTTCCATGGTGGAAGTAGCAACTAAAGTCCGTTTTGCACTTCTCCATGAGATAGCACCACTGACCAACATAAAAATGTAACCGGATGTTGATTTCCGAGAATCAAGACAGCCGGCATAATCCGAATCCGAATACCCGACGACCTCCAAGTCATCTGATCTTCTGTATGTAAGCATGTAGTCTTTCGTACCCTGAAGATACCTCATCACTTTCTTTGCAGCTTTCCAGTGGTACAACCCTGGATTACTTTGATATCTTCCTAACATCCCCACAGCAACTGCAATGTCTGGTCTTATGCAGACCTGAGCATACATAAGACTTCCAACAGCCGAAGCATACGGGATGTTTTCTATTTGTTCCATTTCCAAGTTGGTTTTAGGACATTGGTCCAAATTAAACTTATCACCTCTCACAATAGGTGCGACACTAGGTGAACAATTTTCCATACGGTATCTCTCCAAGACTTTATTAATATAGGCTTCCTGAGACAAACCCAAAACTCCACGAGATCTGTCTCTATGTATCTTAATGTCAATGACATAAGACGCCTCACCCATATCTTTCATATCGAAATTCTTAGAGAGAAATTGTTTTACCTCATGTAACATACCCTTATCATTGGTTGTAAGCAAAATGTCATCAACATATAGAACTAGAAAACAAAGTTTACTCCCACTATCCTTATAGTATATGCATTGATCCTTAATATTCTCAACAAAACCAAATGAAGAGATAACATCATGAAACTTCAAATACCACTGACGGGAGGCTTGTTTCAATCCATATATAGACTTATTAAGTTTGCAAACCAAGCTTTCACCTTCACTAGAGAAGAATCCTTCTGGTTGTTTCAAATACACCTCTACCTCTATATCTCCATTCAGGAAAGCAGTCTTCACATCCATCTGATTTAATTCTAAATTAAAATGGGCAACTAATGCCATTATAATTCGTAACGAGTCCTTTTTTGAAACAGGAGAAAAAGTCTTAGTATAATCGATGCCCTATTTCTGAGTAAATCCCTTAGCAACCAGTCTAGCCTTATAACGCTCAGTGTTGCCTAACCAGTCTTTCTTAGTTTTATAGACCCATTTACACCCTATGGCTTTCGCCCCATTCGGCAACTTGACTAGATCCCAAACACCATTATGTGCCATGGATTCTAACTCATCCTTCATAGCATCATACCACAATTTAGAATTACTGTAACCAATAGCTTGTGAAAACGTTTGAGGGTCATTAACGGCTCCAAAGTCATAGTCAGATTCTTGTAAGTACATGAGGTAATCACTATATATTGCTGGTTTCTTAATTCTAGTTGATCTTCTTAATGCCACATCATCGTCTACATGATGAAGTTGTTGCTCAATAATTTCTGGTTGATGTTGTGCGATTTGATCCACTAGATCAGCAGGATGTGCTTCTTTAATGATTGTTTCTTCAATGTTTTCCAGGTCTTGATGGTGTTCATGTGAAGCAATCAATCTTAGACTAGTGTTCGGAGTTACTTCATGATCTTCTTCAAGACCTAAGTCTAGAGATTGATCACTCCCACTAATCACATCATTCTCAAGAAATTTTGCATTTCTCGATTCCACAATTCTAGTGCCATGTGATTGACAATAAAACCTATAACCTTTGGACTTGTCGGCATAACCAATAAAATACCCACTAACAGTCCTTGGATCCAACTTTCTTTCATGTGGATTATAAACTCTCACCTCAGCTGGACAACCCCAAACGCGCATATGTTGCAACTCGGTTTCCAACCTTTGAACAACTCAAATGGAGTTTTAGAAACTACCTTGGTCGGAACACAATTTAATATATACGCTGCTGTTTTAAGAGCCTCAGTCCACATAGATCGAGGAAGTCTTGAGTTGCTAAGCATACTCCTAACCATGTCCATTAAAGTGTGGTTTCTTCTTTCAGCTACACCATTTTGATCTGGTGAGCCAGGCATAGTGTATTGGGCCACAATACCATGCTCTTCAAGAAACCTTGCAAACGGACCTAGTGCTTGTCCATCCTCAGTGTACCTACCATAATATTCTCCACCTCTATCTAATCTCACGATCTTAATTTGCTTGTCGCATTGTTTCTCTACCTCAACTTTAAAGACCTTGAAAGCATCTAATGGCTCACTCTTATTATCAAGCAAGTAGAGATACATGAAACGTGAGTAGTCATCAATAAAAGAGATGAAGTATTTCTGACCATATGAGTCCATCTCTGGACTACAAATATCTGTATGTATGATTTCTAACAAGTTTGAACTCTTCCTAGCAAGTTTCTTAGCTTTATTGGTATGCTTTCTCTTGATGCAATCCACACAAGTTTGGAAGTCGGTAAAGTCAAGGGAATCAAGGATTCCATCTTTCACCAACTTTTTAACTCTCTTTATGGAGATATGCCCCAATCTCCGGTGCCATAACATGGAGGAGTTTTCATTAATAACACTACGTTTAAAACCAATATTACATTTATCATGCATCACATTATAAGAAACGTTACTTCGTAAAAGAATTTGGAAAAGACCATCACACAATGTACTATTCCCAACAACAGTAGACTTATAAAACAAACAAAAATTTGTCTCATTAAACTCAAAGGAATATCCTAATGGTACAAGCTGTGAAACTGAAATTAAATTCCTAGAAAAACTGGGAATATAAAATGTCTTTTCTAAATCTAAACCAAAGCCCCAATATAAAAGTAATCTGCATGTCCCGACAGCTCACACATGTGAACGTATCTTAATCCCAGAATAAATAAATTGTTCACTTTCCGTCGGTATGTTTCGGCTTAAGAAGCCCTGCATGGTATTAGCAATATGGATTGTAGAACCAGAGTCAATCGACCAAGTGTTATCACAAACATTAGTTATGTTAGATTCATAACAAACGAAAGAAATTTCAGTACCTTTCTTCTCAAGATGACTCTTGAGTTTCGGACAGTCTTTCTTCATGTGCCCTTTCTTCTTGCAAAAGAAGCACTTGGACACTTTCTCAGTCTGAACAGGTATTTTGCCTTTATCCTTTCGCAGCTTGGTTTGTCCTTTCTTCTTACCTTGAAAAGCCATATGTGCACTTTCAATCTTTTCTAATAATAACCTTTCTTCCTCTTGAACACACATGGTCAAAAGTTCATTGATAGACCATTTATCCTTATGTGTGTTATATGAGATTTTAAAAGGGTTATAATGATGCGGAAGAGAGTGCAAGATAAATGCACAAAGTAATCATCTGAAAAATCAATCTGCTCTAAAGCCTTAAGTTGAGCCGCTATGTCTCTTATCTTCATGATGTGCTCTCGCACACCTTTAACACTTGTGAGCTTCATGGATAATAATTTGGTCATGAGAGTGTTAGCAAGAGCCTTATCTGAAGTCTCAAATTGATCATCAATTGCCCTCAGCAAATCTCATACATAAACACACTCAGGGATTGAACCACGAATGCTAGGAGATATACGAGTCATAATGTACATCATGCTTAAGCGATTAGATCGCTCCCACCGTTCATACAAGGCAATCGCACCGGAAGTGCTATTGTCATTCGGCACGGGTGGTTCATCTTTCCTTATAGCATAGTCAAAATCCATGCATCCCAACTAGAGAAGAATCAATTCTTTCCAGGTTTTATAATTATCACCATTTAACATGGGAACATCACATTTTTCATCAAAAACAACTGATTGAATTGCTGCATTAAACAAATAACATACACATCATTCCAAAGTTTGAGGCAACAAACGAGCTAGTATGCTTACCAATGCAAGCCATACCAAAACAAAACAAACATGAAATAGATTCACAATCACCGACAAAACTAATGGATAATTCAAATTACTTAATACCTGTGGGCGACTTAAGAAATAAAACTTAACCATTATTTCATCCTGATCAATTACGTAAATATAACAAAATCCCTGTGGGGCAAAATTACTACATCAAACATGATCAATCACAATTTACCACCTGATAAAACTAATAAATAATCAATATTCCTTAATACCTGTGGGCAACTTAAGTAATAAAGATTATTTATTATTTTATCCTAATTAATTATGAAAAATATAACAAAATCCCTGTGGGGAAAAATCATTATATTAATCATACTTAATCACAATTTATACCTTTCAAACTAAATGAAATCAATCACACACTTAATGTGATTTTAAAGAAAAATCATGGTTGTGGTCAGGCTATAATTGGAAAAATTCAATCGATCACAAGGCATGCTAAATGACATGAACAAATTCAATGCACAATAATTAATTATACAAATTATAATTAATCCACTTAATGTATGAAAGACTCATACAAACAAAACCCAAAAATTAAATAATTATTTGGCACTTAATATATGAAAATTCATATAAACAAACCCAAAATAAATACACAATTAAACAAGGTTAAATATACAAAATTGCCCTCAAATATGCAAAACCATGTAATTTGCAAAACATCCCTTATTTATTTTATTCATACTTTTCTGAATATTATAATAAAATAAAGAATAATATGAATAAAATAATAATAATTATATATAAAAAAACAATTAGGGTTTCTAACCCTAGCCGCCGTCGGCCACAAAGCCACGCCCGGCCGGCAGCTCGCCGGCCAGGTCCTCCGCGCAGGCCGGCAGCGCCGCGCCAATCGGGCTGCGCTCGCGAGCCGCTGCGCGCGGGGCTGCGAGGCGCGCGCTTGGCCGCGCGCGGCCGCCGCCCCGGCCGGCCGCACGCAAGCCGCCGCCCCGGGTCCGGCCTCACGCAGCCGCCGCCGCGCGCATGGCAGCACCTGGCCGCGCGCAGGCCGTGCTAGCGCGCTTGCCGTGCTGGCTGCGCGCACGCATCTTTCCTGCGCGTGTCTTGCCACGCAGCTAGACCTGAGTACAGGCCGCGCGGGCTGACCCCACGCGGGCTGACACGGCTCAGGCTGCTCTGAGTGGAAACATGCTACGCATGCAGCACCCGCCCTTCAACACCCCATGCACAGTCACACTTGCCGATGTCACTTTCATGCAATGAGCCTAATGCTCAACTTTCAAAACCTAGGCATGTGATATTTATAAAATAAATTAAATAGCTCAAATTTATAACCTATAGAAACTTAATAATACATTGTTGAACATGATAAAAAACCAATGATATTATGTAAACATAATATGTATAAATTAAAATTAGAATCACTAATATGGTTATGAAATAATCATAGCCTATCATGATGCTAGGCAGAGATATAATGAGGCTTTGATACCAACTGTTGGATATCCAAAGTTCAGAGTACGGTATACAACATCTAAACATCAAATCTGTCGTATACCAAAACCAGAGTACAACATCTAATATGTTGTATTAATCATATAATTGATTATAGCGGAAGCAGGATCACATACCTCCAGCCATAGCAAGTTAGATAGGAGTTGAAGAGACCGAGATCTGTACTTCTTCACAGGCTTTCACTTGAGGAAAGCCTAAGCACTTGATGAAAGCAAAGGCTCTTCCAATCTATCCCGTTCTCTCCGTCGATGGAGCTGGGTACTTTCAAGAACGATAGATTGGGGACCCCTGGTGTTGTCCTATATATAACCCTTACCATCAAAGGATTAACTCCACTTAAAACACTAAGTAGATCATTATCCAAATTGCCAAATTAAGATTAACATAGGATTCTTATGATTAAGTCATGGACCACTTAATTCAATTTGAATTCAGATTAGATTAATATCATCACGAAGGTATTCTAATAGAATTCAAACTAACAAGTTGCACTGGAATTGTACGTAAATCTATTTTTCATGTATATAGATTGCTTCATTTTTAGTTGTGTATAATTCTATTTTTTATGAAACCCAAATCTTTGAAGAAGGACGAGGATGACAACTTCAAATGCAATACATTTTGTTTTATGTGAATATGTAGTGTTTATATATATATAGTGTTCAATATATCTAATCTTAGATAATTAGTATGGCTAAAATTTGTCATGTTATCTCGTTGTGTCAACCTTAAAAAATCCAACATATTTCATTACCTATAATTCATAAAAATGAATAATTGATTTTCAGCATAATGAACTGAGAAAATTTAGTTTTACATCCAATAGGAACAATTCTTAGTTTGAAGTTGCTAGTAATTCTTAAAGTCAAATTATGGTAAATTTTCATTGACAACTAAACAAAGTTATTTTTTTTACCACCATTCCAGTCAAATTAGACTTTCAACACATTGTATGATTATATCTATCACATTTATTTGTATTGCCCAAAGAAGACATCAATTCCTGCAAAATTGCTAAGTTCCACCTCATATTAGCTTCAAAAGACAAATTTAACTGATTTGGGGATAAAACTAACAGGGTTTTTTTTTTGTTAAGGGAGCCAACGGCTATTTATTTAAAAAGAAAGAAAGAACTTACTAAGGTAGTGTTTGTTTGGAGGGATTTGAAATTACATATAACTTGAGTTACTAGGTTTTTGAAAATCCAATATTTGTTTCACAGGCTTTTAAAAACTCATGTAATTCGAATTACATCCAATAAGGGATTTGGTTTTACATCCAAATTAGTTGTAAAAAGAAATCCCTTATCTTTTTGCTCCCTCATATGTGACCTATATGTGACCAACTAAAGAAAAACAAATATTATTAAACATTTATGAATAGTAAAAAACTAATACATTTTAATAATAAATTTAATAATTTATTTAATAATTAAAAATATTAAATAACTTGTTAAAATTAGATGAAATTCTTACAAATGCACTTTTTATGAAGTAATTAAATGCAAATTTTTAAAATATAAAATTTTAATAAATTTATAATGAATTTAAATTTAATAGTTAAAATAATTAATATGCACTTAAAATTATTAAAATAATATTAAATATTATAATATAGTATTTCCAGATACATCTAAGCAAACACTAGATTTGACTTCACTGAATTTTAAAATTCAGGTATTTTCAGTTACACTGTAATTAGAAATCCACTGCATTTAGAATTACATTCAACGAAATGCCACCCAAGCAACAAACTAGAAACCAAAGAAAAACTCAAAATAAAAAAACAAGAGCAACTAAAACATTAAAAGCGAAAAGAAGTAAAAGTCTTCATGAGCCAGCGGGGCAAATCATGTCCTTGATGAAAGAGGGAGATGGAATGAAAAGAAACGCTATGACCAGCAAGCCTCGCCGCAGGGAGACACCGATGCCTGGGGATCAGGTTGACGCGGAGCTGGGCATTTGCTACGAGAGTAGGTGTAAGCAATTCAATGGTAGCAGAAGACCTCCAATCAAGCGACTGAAGGTTGCATGGTAGAAGAGATAAAACTAACAGTTATTCAAGGGTTCATAATTGTTATAGCTTGCTATTACAAGTCAAAGTTATCTTCTTTGCTTGTACTTTGTTTTAATTCCTATTTAATATTTTTTTTAGAAATTAAATAAAATACATTTTTCAAAATGAAACATAAATATGTATTGTGACAATAAGATAAACAGGAGAACAGATAGACAGTACAAAAAACAAAAAAAAAATGTGTATAAACAAAACATAAAAAAAAAAGACAAACAAAGAACATAGAAGAAAAAGGACAATAAGAGACAACTGCATTTGGGGAGGCCTGGACTCCAGAGAATACATAGAAATGAGTCTAATCATGTCTAACCTAGTTAAATACTTACATTTTCAATAGTTTTAACCATATACATTTATATTTCTTTTTAACTCATTTTCATCCTTGTTTGCCAATTGATATATAATCCAGAACATATGAATATTAATACATTGTACGTGGTGTTTGTTTTGATGTATTTGGAGTTACATGTAACTGCAAATACATCACTTTTTAAAATCAGTTGTTTGTTTTGAGGAATATAGTTTTCGTTTAAGTAGCCAAATACCTTTGACTAAGGGATTTTGAAAAATCTTGAAATTTTTTAATGTTGTTAAAAAACATAAAAAAATCTTAATATTAAAAGATAATAAAATTAATGGTCAAATTTCTCTATTAAAATAAGTTATTAGAATAACCTAGTAATAAAAATTAATAAACTTAATAACTTACTATATTTCTACTAATATTTTATTGGAATACATTAATAAACATAATAATTGATTAATAATAATATAGTAAACCCCCTCCTACTTGTGCACACCCCGGACAGCCCCTCCGTTATGGTTTGCTTCCCTTCTACCCCCGTCTGTCACCTGAAATGGGTCCGTGTTATGTAAATGTATTTTTGCCCCTGCAAATGGTGGGAAAAAACCCCGCCCATCACATCATGTCATATCTGACCTTTATGCATACATTTGTGAGTTTTTCCCCCTGATGGTTTCTTGTTCTCATAGAAAGTTTAGAACGCGAATTACATATTTTTCTTCTTGTTCTTCTTCTCCGTTTCCTTATGCTCATTTGGTTTTTTTGATTTGAATTCTTCCGGTCTCCCGAAATTATGGACAGTTTTTGTGCCATTGCTAGATACAACGGGGTGCGACGAGTGCTGACGTTCACCGCGATGATTGAATGGGAGTCAGTGTTAGCTGAGATATGTGAGCGATGGGGTCTCGATGTTTCTCGTGTGAGGGTGAAGTTCATCACACCCGATAAATATAATACGGTTTGCCCAATAGAGAACGAGGTCGACTTCCAGCGCATGTGTCATATTTTCTTCATCCTCAAAGGCGGTGTAGTCGATATGGTTGTCGAGACGGATGACGTGCCATCGCAGCCTACTGAAAACGAGATATTATCATGGTAATGTGTTGCTCTCAAACAATTATGCAGTTGTATGTCAGTTATTGTTTAATAATTCTATTATCTGTATGACAGAATGAATTCTTTGTTTAAAATTCGAGTCTCCGGTTAATTTATTATGTTTCTATTTAACAATGGCATCTTCTGTTTACATTATTGCGTCTCTATTTAACTATGTCTGTTAACGTTTAACTATTAACGTTATCGTTTAAAACTGTGTAGTTTATGCTTAAATCCTAATCGTTTTAGTTTGAACTGAAGTGTTGGCAGGAATTCAAAATCTGGGAGCTATTCTGTCCCACCACATGGTGACCCGGATGGTCTCGCATGCCTACCTTCCTCCTGAGATCAACATGAAGTGTTGTCGTTGGACGTCGGACAACGTTTTGATGGCGTTGAACATTTCCGAGATACACTTCGTAATTTTGCTATCAGTCGGAATTTTGACTTCAAATTAGTGAAAAACGAAAAATACTAGGTCACTGTAGAATGCGGGGCCGGTGGATGTCAATGGCACGTTCACGCATCAAAGGAATATTATGGAAATACCTTTAGAATCAAGACAACGGACCCGTCACACACTTACGGTGGTGGAATTAGCTCGGTGTCACACCCGAAAGCGTCCAAAAAATGGGTTAGCGCACGAGTGATTCAGAAGCTCAAGGACCGGCCCTTGTACAAGGCCATCGACATTCAGAAGGACATGTTGCGGGAGCATGGTGTTCACATTCCATACAAGCAGGCTTGACTGGGAAAAGAACATGCCCGGGTGATCCTCGACGGCAGCGACATCTCCAGCTACGATCTGTTGCTTTGGTACGTCGATAAGGTGGCTGAGACGAACCCCGACAGCATCGCGTTTGTGGAAAGAGACGGTGAGCATTTTAAACGTGCGTTCTTCTTTTTCAGCATGGCATTTTGGGGTTCAAGAGGGCATGCAGGCCGCTGCTGTTTTTTGACGGTACCCACCTCCTTGAAAAGTATCGGGGTACTCTCTTGGGTTCCACAGGCAAGGATGAGAACAATGGCTTCTTCCACATCGCCTTTGCTATTGTGGACAACGAGACCGATGCCAATTGGGCGTGGTTCATTTCCAAGTTAGGTGATGCTTTATACGACGAAGGAGACTACCAAGAGACAATTACATTCGTGTCGGACATGTTAAAGGGCCTTGTGAACGCTATTGCGAGAGTTTTCCCTTCATCCCCACACGCGTACTACCTTCGACACTTGAAGGCCAATTTTATGAAAGCCAATGTCAGACTTGGGAAGGCATTGAGGGAGGAGTGCTAGTCCATATGCTTTCGTATCGCGTGGGCATCGACGGCTAAAGAATTCGATGACACCATCAATGAACTGCGGGCCGCATCACCCGAAGCCTATCAGTTGTTGATTCACAAGTCGGACGTGTCACACTGGTCGAATTATCTATTCAAAGGTGACCGCTGGGGCGAGATGTATTCAAATGTCACTGAGTCGTTCAATGGGTGGATCAAAGAAGCTCGACACCTACCGGTGATGAAAATGGTTGACCCTATAAGGTACTTGAATGTTAACTACATGTAACGCTTAAGATTTTCCTATACCCTTTAATGATCGTTATTTGTGTTTAAAATGCACTGTCGACATTTTGATATCGTCTTTTGTGTTTAACATTCGCGATCACCGTTTAGTCTGTTTGAATCCTGTGTAACCTAACGTATATAAATAACATTGTCTCGGTTTAAATATCATTGTTTATGTTTATCTTCTTCGATCTTTAGTTTATTATTCTTCTGTTTACGCCGATGTGGTTATGTTTAAATATTCATAAATTCGCTTAAATTTCTCTAAGATTTCTGATATTTGTAGTGCAGGTTCAAGTTGATGCGCATGTTATGCACTCGCCGTGAGCAAGCGAACAAATTGGAGACTTACTTATGCCCGGACATATATTCAAAGGTTGAGACGCTTGTTCAGGATAGCCGAAGTCTTCACGTTACTCGCTGTGTCGCTGATCGTTACGAAGTGATTGACCAGTGTAGTAACTCTGTCAACCTTGCTAGTAGAACTTGCTCATGTCGCAGATGAAAAGTTTATGGCATCCCGTGCAAACACGCTTGTGCTGCGATAATGCAGACGGACACCAATGTTCATCGTTTTATTAGCTATCACTTCACCGTCGACACTTACAATCGCGATCTGCGTTTGAGGCCGCCTGTGACGAGAAGGCAACCTGGGCGTCCTAGATGAAGGAGGATCGAGAACTTGTAGCCGTTGCCACCGCGAGTTACATTGTAGCCGTTGCCACGCGTCCGGTCACAATCGTAGAACTTGTAATGAAACTGTCACCGAGTAGGCTTCGCAAAAGGATAATCTTTAAAGATCACACATTTATTTGGTTATGAAGCCCTGATATTTAAAAAGAGAATAAACGAATTTCATTGTCTGCATTGAATATTTAATCGAAATAACCTAATGTTAATCAGAACGGTTACACCCTCAATCAAACGCACTGAACGGTGATACATTTAAATAGTGACACACTCAATCAAGCGTGCGCAGTGAATGTTAAAGGAATAATCTTGGTAATAAACGGTAACCAATAAAGTAAAACAAACACATCGCTCGTTCTCATTCTTTGGTATTTCAACTTCGGGAACGAATGTAAAACAGTGACGCATAAATATAAGGGATGCCCGTTGTATTTAAACAGATACGGCGGCGGGTTTTACACATCTTGGGTGAAATGTTAAACAAAGACGTGATATGGTACACATAGTGGTTAAAATGTTACACAGAATGATTGATATTTGCACAGTACAGTGTAACCTTAAGCAAAGAAAGTCAACTATATAATAATACGGACCCTCGTAGAACTCTACTGAATATTCATTGAAAATTCTGCCATGGCATTGGCGAAGAATGAATCGACTCTAAATTAATGACGATAAAACGTAATTAGAGTGACCATTCAGTGCGAATGCGAATTCGTTACTATTTAGTACAATTAAATTTGAATTCAATTTCTACACTTAAGCGACAATGCACGGAGAAAGTTAGGCGAACATGCGACCCCTTGATTTCTACTTAAACAATAACCAGAAACCAGAGGGTCATCCATATATTATACACAGACAAAAAAATATGTACAAGTCCCATCTCAACGAACTCTGCCAGAGAACACGCCGGACGTCGCCGGAGTACTCAACCGTCAGAGAAGGCCCCGACCACATCCCCGCCTTCGTGGGCAAGGGTGGCGGTGGATGGGACCACTTACTATAGTCCTTACCCTGCGAAAACAGCGAAGGACGCCCACAACTATGCGGCCGAGGTGGCGTACAATAACCTCTGTCCTCCATACCCTGGGAGGATGAATACGCCTCCTGCTGCTGCCGATGATCGATAATATGGAGGTAAGTCATATTTTAAGATTTCTATGTGCATGTTTAAAAAATTTAATAATTTTCTAAATTGTTCAATCCTTCATTGCAGGGCCTTCCATCGCAGCGCCTTCACATGCATCAGTGAAGAGTTGGAGTCATTTCTAGAAGACATGCTCGTCGAGCTTGCTGAGAAGGAAGTAGTCCTCTCCGTAAAACTCGACGAATAAGAACCCGCAAGGCCCATGTCGAGAAGCTGCTCCAGGACCTGAAGGCGAAATGAAGGTAGACCTGGCAGTTTTTGATAAATAATGTTGTTTTCAGTTTGTAGATGTATAATTTAATATGTCTACACTGGTTGTAATAGAACTTTGTTTGAACGAAAGATTTTTGAAGGGAAAGAAATTTGTTGCGGTGTAAAATTTTGATCTTTAAACAGAGACATGTATATTTGAACATCAGCACTAAATTATAAACATAGACGTTTGTAAATGGGTGATGAGAATATTTAAAAAGCGCGACTGTTTGTAAACAATGAAAATAGTATTTAAACAAAGTCATCAATATTTAAACAAGACAACAAAAACGTACACAGCGAATGTTAAAGGGATACGCATGGTAATAAACTAAGACACGTATTGTTAAACTGAGAGACCGGTCGTTCTCGCTCTTTGATAGTTAAACACGAGGACCGATTGTTAAACGGTAACGCGTAGTTGCAAGTGATGACAGTTATATTTAAACGGTGACGAGGAGTCTCGCAAAATGAGCATTATAGATTGAAGACCGTCACTGATGTTTACAAAATAGACGACTATACAATGTGAATTTATTATTATGGAAAATTCTGAAACGTCGCAGGCATAAATAGAATTGAATTTAAGCTAATTACGATATAACGTAATCACTGCAACCATACAATGTGAATTTACTACTAATTACTCCAATTTAATGTTGATACTCGATTCGAAAAAGCGTGAGCGTAATCGATGCCATTTACGATATTCCATTTATTTCACCGAAAACCAATGCCATTTACTATATTCCATTTGTTTCACTGACACTACAAATCAAGCTCAAAGGTATGTGGATTTTTATACAAAGTGTTATGGTTCTATGTAAACATCAAGCTGGAAAAGGATATACACGTAGATATTATCCATATCCCATAACAATGTTTAAAGCACGTCTAACCGAATTTTGCCAGAAGACACAGCGGCCCTCGTCGGAGTACGCCACTCTCCGGGAAGGCCCCGACAACAACCCCGTCTTTCTGGCCACGGTGACGGACTACGGGACCCCTTTCTTTGGTGCTGCCTCTGCGAAAAGTGTAGAGCAGGCGCATAACATTGTTGCCGAGGTGTTGTTGTGATAAGTGTCTAAATGCACCGTTTTATAATGGTAAACTACTTATACTTGCATGCATTAATTGTATAAAACAGGTGCCCTTTGATGAATTTTTCTTGTTTTTCTATTTCAGGGCATCTATGAGCCATCTATGGTAGGAGGAGCATTTGTAGCATGAAAATCGAGGCCAAGGAGCGAAGAAACGAAGGTTAAACGAGCTCCGGACGTCATTCGAGCACTCCTACACGAAACGGGCCTATTCAGGCCCGTTTTCAGGCCCGTGTGCGGCCCAGTGTGCGGTCGGCTAGGCCCGTTTTCAGGCCCGTGTGCGGCCCAGTGTGCGGTCGGGCACCAGCCCGCACACTGGTCGGGGTATTTAGGGCTTTTCTTGAGGAATTGTTTCGCCACCGACGCCTCCGGAGACTCCTACGCTCAAAGCTTCATCAAAGGAGGTCGTTTGGGCGTGAAATCGAGGGAGAGAAGACGGTGGGACTTGAGGATCATCATCCTAGAGCTTGCCGACGCGGATTCGGCAAGTGTCTTCATCAACCCTAGTCGACACGGTCAAGAGGGAGTTTTGGGTTTTTCTTGTTGATGTATTCTTATTTGTGCAAACCTCCCTTCTTATTCATGTCGAACTAAACCTCCCAAGGCCGCCGGGCAACCGGTGAACCATCGGAGGAATACTTGTATTGGATGATATGCTTTTAATTCAATGAATGCATGGTGTGTAATTTGCTTTCATACCTTGTGTGCTTAATTGTAGTGATTTGCATGAGAACTCTGCATTTCATTTTATCGATTGTGCTTGGTTGTGCGAGGTGCGCTCTTGCATTAGATCCACATAGTATGAAGAGGGACTCATTGTACCGGTACACCAGAGGTTCCTGGTGCCGGTAGCCTCCCGTAGGTTGTAGAGTTTATCTTAGCGAAATTGCTTATAGATAACTCCAACCAAGGCTCCTTAATCCCAATGACATGGTGTGAGTATCCTTTGGATAAAGGAACTTGTACTGGATTAGGGCTACACTACGGAGGTTCCGGGGTAGTCGACTTCTGAGCCTAGACGGACCAAAACAATACTCCATGCATGCATTACCTGTTTTTATAGCATCCTTGCTTGTATTTCTCCCGGGGGAATCCTCGCGCGGGGCCTTGTCTTCATTATTTGATTTCTCGTCGTTGTGCGCAACTTGTCATTGATTAAAGTTTCTATCGTTAGTTTAAATTTCATTTCATTACAACAACCTCTGTTTTGATTCGGCTAAACAATTGTCGAAGAGAAAGTAATAGTGGATCTCGGGACCCTAGGGAATACGACCCTCTTGTGCCCGCACAAGTGGTATTACTTGACGACCCGTGCACTTGCGGCCTGGTAGCCATGTGCCCGCTTTTTAGCGACGCGCGCGGCGACCATCAAGTTTTTGGCGCCATTGCCGGGGAACTCTGAGAACAATAGGAAAACTCATAGACGTTGGCTTAGTCAATTTCTTTTTCTTTTGCGCATCTACTATTTTGTTTGCGTTTTATTTTCAGTTTTTCTTCCCTTTCTTGGTTTTTATTTGTTTTCTCAGTGGAATTTGGGCTTACTTTGGATATTTATTTACTTAACTTCCCCACTCACTATTGTTATCTCTTTGAATGTTTGAGGGATTTTATGACCCGTGGCAATCCCACTGGTTATATTGAGGTTGACGAAGAGATCGAGAGGACACTGCGCAGAAAGTTAAGGGAAGCATTAAGCTCATCGAACTGTCCCGTGGAAGCCTCAGTTGACCTTCTACCTACTGAAGAAGGGGCATCGAACACTATGGCAGAACAGAGAAGGACGCTGTCGGATTATGAGAGGCCGCAGTTCACTGGGGAAGAATCTTGTATACAGATGGCTGCCGCAGCAGCAAATAATTTTGACTTGGCAAGACCTATTGGAATGATACATAACTCAGTATAGTTTGATGGGTTGGCAGATGATGACCCAAATGAGCATTTATCGAGATTCTTGCAGATTTGCTATATCTTCAAGATCAATGGTCTGTCGGACGATGCGGCTAAGTTGAGGTTGTTTCCATTCAATCTTCGAGTGGCAGCCTACAGATGGTTTCAGGGTTTCACAGCTGAATCTATTAAGACCTGGGAGGATATGGTGGACAGATTCTTGGGAGATACTTTTCCCCTAGCAAGGATGCCCGATTGAGACAAGAAATATCGGCGTTCAGTCAGAGAGACTCGGAAACTCTATTCGAAACGCATGAGCGATTCAAAGATTTGTTGAGAAGGTACCCGCATCATGGATACCAGTCATGGATGAGAATAGAGATATTCTACAATTGGTTGAACTACCAAACTCGGCAACTCATTGATGCAGCAGCCAGGGGCTCTTTAAGCAACAAGTATCCCGATGAGGCCGAAAAGTTAATTGAAAATATGGCAAGAAACGAGTCTCATTGGGGTTCAAGAGCCAACGTAACACAAGTGGCCGGGCTACATGAGGTGAGTGCCTACACCGCACTCGAGGCCAAAATAGATGCATTGGTAAAAAGATTCGATCTGATGATGGCCGAAAAGGCAAGTTCTAGCTCCACACCTGTCTTGTCATGTGAGATTTGTGGAGGTGGGCACTTGGCCACCCTATGCCCTATTACAGTCACTACAAGCACTTCGACTGAACAGGTGGATTTTGTAAGCCCAAATCAGAAGGTACAAGGGAATTCATATGGGACCACGTATAACCCCGGGTGGAGAAATCACCCAAATTTTCAGTGGAGCAATCAAAATCATCAGAGGCCCCAACATTCACCAGGATTCCAACATGCTCCACCACAGCAAAAGGAGCACCGAGTTTCAGTTGAAGAGGCGTTGGCTAAATTCATGATTGCTACAGAAGCAAACTTCAGAAATGTCCAAGGCTCGATCCAAAATTTGGAAAAACAAGTTGGGCAGCTAGCAAAAGCAAATTCAGAGAGGCAGCAGAGCAGAGTACCTAGCAACACTGAAGAAAACCCCCGTGAGCAATTGAAGGCCATCACTCTGAGGAGTGGATGGGAAGTAGAGGTTCGACCTCCCAATGGGAATATGAGCAGTAAAGAGAAGAATGTTGTGAGAGATGCAACCCCGAAAGTGAGGGTTGAAATTGAGGACAGCAACAACAACACCCCCGGACCTCAACCAAGCCAAGCCTTACCCGTGCCGGAGTATCAACTCAAAATCCCATACCCAGCAAGACTGAACAAGGGCAAGGAGGATGACCAATTCAAGAAATTTCTGAATCTGATAAAGCAACTCCACATAAATCTCCCGCTCACTGAGGCATTTTCTTAAATGCCCAAGTACGCAAAGTTTATCAAAGATTTATTGACAAACAAGCGGAAATTGGAAGAAGCATCCAGTGTAGCCTTGAATGAGAGTTGCTCCACCATCCTACAAACAGGCCGAACAATGCTTATCCAGATCCCTCCCAATTAGGCCGGGCATAATCTGAAATGCTCCTCTGATTTCCAGCCATGTTTTCCTCTTGATCCACTTCAACACTTACCTCCACTGACCCGGTTTCTCTTAAGTGAATCTGTCGCTGTCTCCGATGAAATGTCCGCTCAATATCTGGATCTGGAGACGCAAGATGGGAAGAATTCCCCCGGGTCATGCACTGCACCTGCACACACATCAAAAGACACAGATTAGATTTGAATTTTTAAGCTCAAAGCAAAAAGAGAAAAGATTAATAAACATCTTAATAAAAACAAAGAAAAACAAAAGAACAAAACAAATAATACAAATAAAATAAAAATAAGAACAAAAGAAAAGGAATTAAAAGCAAAATAAACGGTTAGAGTACTAAGACTGTCCGAATTCTTAGAAGTTGCCAGTCCCCGGCAACGGCGCCAAAAACTTGGTACGCCCCTTGCGAATCCGCAAGTGCACGGGTCGCACAAGTAGTATAATGTACCCTTTGGGTCGGGTATAGCTTCTAATACTAACGTCCTACTCAATATCTAACCGAACCGAAGATGAAGGAATTGACTTTGGACTATCTTCGAGGAAGTTAAGGGAATGGAAAGTTCACCAAGGGAAGATTTAGGTTTGACTCGAAGGAGGAGATGGGGCACCGGGGTTGGGTTTCTGACGTTCACTAACTCAGTCTTTCTCAGTAATTATCAGGGATGTCTTCAGTTCTAAACCTAGTTATGCTATAAGCATGTGGTTTCAATCGCTGCCGAGCCCTAAGTTGAACTCCCTCTGCTGGCAACAATCAATAAAGATTCACAAACCTAGATAGGAGAACCTAACTACCAAGCATCAAGCACTAAACAATATACAAGATAGCCAATAACCTTGATTTATTGAAAGGAACAAGACAATCATAAAAACTGCAAGTAAAGACAATGAGTTCGAGCTACAACGTCATACAACCAACCCCGGGGCTCCCTTAAGAGATTAGCCCCTCATAATGACAACCAACAAAAACAATGCCAAAGAAATTACAAAACAAGGAATTAAAAACTCCCTAATTTCTTGCATCCTTGAGGTTGTCGAAGGATCTACAATGTGGTGTAATCTCCTTCCGATCGGCCTACCATACGCTTGGCATTCCCTTGATGAAGTTGAGGATGAACCCCCAAAGCTCTCCCTTTCTTTCTCCCAAAGATCGCCCACCAAAAGTCACCCTAGAAACTGAGTTTCTAGGGTTTTAAAGTCTTCTCGATGTGAGCATGGGCGTGCTGAAGCCGTGCTTCAAGCCGTGCAGATTACGGCCAAATAACTCTTCAGAAAACTCACAAACCTGTAATCTGCACGGGGAATAGCACGGGCGTGCTTAGGCCGTGCTGAGGCTTTGCACGACCGTGCTCAGAGAACTCTAGCTGTGCTGATCTATGGCTGCATTCTCCTGTAATTTTCACGGGAAGCAGCACGGCCGTGCTTCACCCATGCTGAGGTTTTCACACCCTTGCTCAGCGGACTCAGGCTCTGCTGAATCGTGGTTGAATTCTCCTGCACTTTGCACGGGAAACAGCACGGGCGTGCTTCAGCCGTGCTGAGCTTGATGAGGTTTCTTCAAAGTCCTTTAGCTTCTAAAATTGTTCCAAAAACGCTTCTTCTTACTTCAGGACTTTGATATCTGCATGACGAACAACGAATACCTCAAATAGCACCGTACTTGGAGAATTATAGCCAAAATATTCAATAATGATGGAGGTAAAGCATGCAATATATATATATGAAATGCGCTCATCAGATGACATTGCAATTGGCAGGTAAGTCACTGCATCGTCCTAGGGGTGTGGTGAGCGATGTCCTAGTGAACGTGGGAGGACTTGTTTTCCCGACAGATTTTGTTATTTTGGATGTCCATGAAAATGCCGAGGTGCCTATCATTCTCGGGAGACCATTCTTGGCAACTTCACGAGCTTTACTTGACATCCAAGATGGCAAGATGACTCTTAGAGCTGGGAACGAAGAAGAAGTATTCACACTCCCGGAGGCAATGAAACACCCTAAGGAGTGGGACGACACATCTTATGTTTTTGATGAAGTAGAGCTAATTGTTTCTGATTGTGTGCAGGAAGTTCTGTTAATTAATCCCCTCAACGAGTGTCTAAGGAAAGGCCAAGAGGGAGTTGAAAATGAAGGAAGTGAAGAGCAAAGCAAGAGAAGCCACCAGATCCTAGGGCAAAGCAGAAGAAACCAAAGAAGAGTGGCAACTGCGATGAGCCACCTTGGAAAAAAGCTTGGAAGAAGGTGACCAAATCAAGTTCGTCAACTGGAGAGAAAGACCCAAAACCTACCTTCACAATTGACTTGGCCCATAATGTGGAAAGTATGATCTCACTAAACCTCCCTAGCTCATCTCCCTCATTCTTCTTGAAGAAAGGTATGAACCTCTCCTTTGAACCACCCTGAGAATGTGAACAGCAATGTCAGGCTCATGACTCTAACAAGCACTCTTAGGAGGCAACTAAAGTTTAACGTTCTCTTATTTTCTTTTGTTTTACATTGTGTGCTTTTTAGTGTTTTATTAGTTATGTTTTGTTTTTCTATGTACGTGCTTGTTTTATTTAATTTTTGTGATTAGACGACTTGAACATCATTTTAAACTGTCGGTGTATTGTCGATGGATTTTGTGCGATTTTCGGCGAAGGTTATGTATTGTCGATGTATTTTCGGCGAAGGTTATGTATTTTAAAAGTTACTCATCTATTGCTGTAATCATTATTTGGCAGAACAACTAAGGAAAAATTTTAAGTTGGCACTTCTGGAGGCTGTGCGGGTGGGCTACACCCCGCACAAGCCTGCCAAAGGGCTGTGCGGCCCTTGTGCGGCCGCAAAGCCCCCGCACAGGGCTCTGGCAGCCCTGTGCGGCCTAGTGTGCGGCCCGCACGCCAGACCGCACATACCTGTGCGGTCTGGGCACAGCCCGCACAGGCCTGTGCGCACGGATCTAGCCGCAACGCACCTTTTTGGGCGACCCATACCCCTCCTTTTGGCTCCCTCACCACCTTGCCTCTCCCTCCTCCTTCTCCTCCATCTTCTTCCACATTTTGGGGGTTGAAACCTTTCCAATCTAAGCTCTTAAAATGACTATCTCTAGTTTTCCACGCCAAATTTCGTCGACTCCACATCCACACACCTCAGCACCATCGGCAATAGACTGACTCCTAGGGCACCTGGTTTTGAGTTTTTTGTTGTTTGTCACAGTTTATTTCTATTATTTTCTCTGCTTTTGTGCTAGTAGTCAGCGGGAAAGAGCTTAACTCTTCCAAGCCCCTATCTTACTTATCGTTGTCCTTCTGTAGTTTTCTTGAATAAATTTTCTGTGATGATTATGGATGTTTCTATCTAATGTCCGGTCCTATCTCGCAGGGGTAGACATGGACATTATCTTATCGTCTCTCCACTATCATAGGGAGCGCCACACCCACTCATCCTATCTTGACACGCGCTGCCACTATGATTCAGAGAAGTTCTCCCCAACCCCTTATCTATGCTTTATACATTTTATCATATTCATTGAGCTGCTGGTTTTGTACATTGAGGACAATGTACGACCTTAAGTGGGGGGTGATTACGGCATGCATACAATTTTGTTCTTTAAAGTCAAAATCTTTGTTATTTTCTATGCATGCATGTTTTATAGATGAAATTTAAATGACATTGATGCATGATTGGAACCATTGATGGCAATGATACTTAAGTATACAGTAGAGTAGGATAATGATGGATGCTAAGCCTTGCGCACAACCCTGCACTTAATGAATTTCGATCATTCACGGCATACCATCACATACCTTTTTAGCCTGGACCTTGGACACCTAGATTGGATTAAATGATAACCTTCGTGACGCTCTCAGTAGCTAACCTATTTTTAGCGATACGTACCTTGATGTGTTAGGCTTCTCTCTAATGAGTTGTCCGAGGGCTTCTGTTTCTCTTGTAAGTTGGCAAAGCAGAAAATATCTTGCAGTTTTTAAAAGAATTTTATATAGCAATAAGAATGACAATGCTCCTCTACTGGAATAGCAAACTAACTTAGGTTTCGGGCTCCTAAAAAGAGTGTTTCCTAAGCCAAAAGCTAAAAAGCACGAGCATGTTCATGTGAACTTGTAACCTTCTAAATAAGTTGGGTTTTTGGTGTCTGATCGCATATTCACCTTTCCAAAACGAAGATTACAGTTCATGTTAGTCAAAAAAAAAAAAGGTCCGTTAACGCTACAAGTGGTGTAATGTGCTTTAAGAAGTGGTCCTTGGGGTATCGTTTTCTCCTATCTATGTTACAAGGATTCAAGTAAAGAAGGTTGCACACACACAACATCATCTTGCCGAAGGAATGGTTCGAAATTTTATTATTGGTTGTAGCTTAGCACCTAAAGTTCTACATGTGCTGCTATATGCTTACACTTGAGTCGGAGGTTGTGTATTTAGCCACTTATCAATTCCTCTTGTTCCTCATGTTTGTTTGCTTGGGGACAAGCAAACCCTTAAGTGGGGGTGATTTGATAAGTGTCTAAATGCACCGTTTTATAATGGTGAACTACTTATACTTTCATGCATTAATTGTATAAAACAGGTGCCCTTTGATGTATTTTTTTTGTTTTTCTATTTCAGGGCATCTTTGAGCCATTTATGGTAGGAGGAGCATTTGTAGCATGAACATCGAGGTCAAGGAGCGAAGAAACGAAGGTTAAACGAGCTACGGACGTCATTCGAGCACTCCTAGACGAAACGGGCCTATTCAGGCCCGTGTGCGGGCTGTGTGGGGCCCGCACACCCTTGGCAAAAGGGTGTGCGGCCCAGTGTGCGGCCGGCCACCAGCCCGCACACTGGTCGGGGTATTTAGGCCCGATTAGGGCTTTTCTTGAGGAATTTTTTGGCCACCGACGCCTCCGGAGACTCCTACGCTCAAAGCTTCATCAAAGGAGGTCGTTTGGGCGTGAAATCGAGGGAGAGAAGACGGTGAGACTTGAGGATCATCATCCTAGAGCTTGCCGACGCGGATTCGGCAAGTGTCTTCATCAACCCTAGTCGACACGGTCAAGAGGGAGTTTTGGGTTTTTCTTATTGATGTATTCTTATTTGTGCAAACCTCCCTTCTTATTCATGTCGAACTAAACCTCCCAAGGCCGCCGGGCAACTGGTGAACCTTGGGAGGAATACTTGTATTGGATGATATGCTTTTAATTCAATGAATGCATGGTGTGTAATTTGGTTTCATACCTCGTGTGCTTAATTGTAGTGATTTGCATGAGAACTCTGCATTTCATTTTATCGATTGTGCTTGGTTGTGCGAGGTGCGTTCTTGCATTAGATCCACATAGTATGAAGAGGAACTCATTGTACCGGTACACCAGAGGTTCCGGGTGCCGGTAGCCTCCCGTAGGTTGTAGAGTTTATCTTAGCGAAATTGCTTATAGATAACTCCAACCAAGGCTCCTTAATCCCAATGACATCGTGTGAGTATCCTTTGGATAAAAGAACTTGTAGTGGATTAGGGCTACACTACGGAGGTTCCAGCGTAGTCGACTTCCGAGCCTAGACGGACCAAAACAATACTCCATGCATGCATTACCTGTTTTTATAGCATCGTTGCTTGTATTTCTCCCAGGGGAATCCTCGCCCGGGGCCTTGTCTTCCCTATTTTATTTCTCGTCGTTGTGCGCAACTTGTCATTGATTAAAGTTTCTATCGTTAGTTTAAATTTCATTTCATTACAACAACCTCTATTTTGATTCGGCTAAACAATTGTCGAAGAGAAAGTAATAGTGGATCTCGGGACCCTAAGGAATACGACCCTCTTGTGCACTTGCGGGCGGGGAGCCGTGTGCCCGCTTTTTAGCGATGCGCGCGGAGACCATCACGTTGAAGCAGCTATGTCCTTCCTACAATGTAGAGATGACCAAGTCCCTCGTTGCTGACAATGACGTGTCCGACACAGGTACTTCATACTGTAAGACTTCTCACTTGAGTGTTAAAAAGAAGCATGCTTCCATACGTAAACCTTGAACTCTCCATTGCAGGGCCTTCAAGATGCGTCGGGGATTACTCCAGCGGTGAAGAGTTGGAGTGGGTTTTTGAACACCTGGTCCATGCACTAAACGCAAAACTTGAAGGATTAAAAGATCGAAAGCCACGTGTACAAAAGCTGCTCCAAGATTTGATGGACAAGAAGAGTTCGGAGTGAAAGATTATGTTCGATTTGCTATCGTTTTGTAAATTGAGTCATCTAAATTGAGGCGCCTAAATTTAAATTGAGTCGTCTAAATTCAAGCAGAGTCATCTATATTTAAACACACATCACTAATTGCTAAAATTTATTACTAACTGCTTGCATCAAAAACTAATATCATTCACTTTCACCATTAATTCTGAAAAATAAAATCAGAGTCCCAACTATTTAAAATTTATGTAATTTCTGTGGCGAGAAGCTTAAGTTATGGATATTTGTTTAGCAAATATTGTCACGTCGAATGAAATATCAAACGGAGACTCGTAAAATTACACGGGGACTCCTAAACTTAAACTGCACCAAATATATTTAAACAGAGACACCGTAGTTTAAACGGAGACTACATCATTTGGGCAGGCGTTTATACGTCAACGTATACACCGACTGTTAACCAGAGACGATTACCATTAATGCACAGCTAATATGTCTAATGTAAGATAATAAATTAAACTAACTTATTTGATTGTCAATGACTAATATGTAAACATAGCAACACGAAATTTGTAACATGTCCTCAAATAGTTAAACGAAGGGTTCGATAGTTAAACTGAAATTCTTAATGTTAACGGGTGACACACGAAGTTAAACTAAGGCAAAACATTTTGAATAATACATGCATTCAATGGAGTCTAGTAAGTTAGCCTTGGGAAAGTGTGCATTGATTAACCTGTCAATGCAATTTAGTGTTATCCAATACAATTAAATTTGGTGGCCATGGTCACGGTGGATGGGACCACTTATTCCAGCAGTAGACCCGAGAGAACCGAGGAGGCAGCCCAAAACATTGCTGCCCTGGTGGCATTCTATGAGCTCTGTCCTTCGCACCTTAAGACGAGGAGTACGTCTCCCGCTGTTGCCGATGGTGTCGCAACTGGAGGTAGTGCATATCGTACGGTTTATCTATGCGTGTTTAGAAATATCTCTCTAAATCATTCAGGTCTTCATTGCAGGGCCGATGACCTATCCCCGGGAGTGGTTTCTGGAAGATTTGGTCGGGGATCTGGCGGAAAAAGTAGCATCTCTCTCCGTAGAACTCAATCGAGTGGTATCCCACAAGAGGGATGTGGAGAGGCTGCTCCGTTATGGTAAAATGTATAAAATGACGGAATGACAGTTTTTGTCCTATTTAGTGATGTTTTCAGTTATCAAATAAGAACCTTGATGTGTATTAGGGTCACTACATTGTAATAGAACTTTACTTAATTATGGGGCGTTCTCTCATTCAAAAATTTTAAGTTCGTTTTCACTCTTTGATAAATGTTAAACGTGGAGGACGCATGTTAAACTGACACGCTGAACTTTAAATGGCAAGCCATATATCTTAATCAAATGCCAACCCATTCCTACACATGACATGCACGGGTTTAAATGGCAACAGTCGCAAGTAAACAATATCACGAAACTTTACCTGGTGAATCCTAATATTAAAAGGGAACGATAACATTAAACCTGTAATGACAACAGATAAACAGAGAATGCCTTTTTTACCTGATAATTCTATATCTTAAACGGAGACAACATGTAATGGGTGACATACTTTAACATAAAAATTCCTTGCTTACGGATCCATAGCGCAGCTGATGAAGACATTTAAAAAGTTATGTAGAATAGGGTCTCTTACCGTTAACAATAGACAACGAAAGTAGAATAGTGTCTCTTACCTTTAACAACAGCCGCCATATGTTAAACAGGGACATAGAGAGTTAAACGCCCACCATTAATATCTAAACGGAGACTATGTGATCAACCAGGTACCCCTGGTGTTAAACGGGAACGATGAAAATTGCACAGAGATCCGTATTGTTAAAGTATAACACAATGTTTTAATAGTGACAACGTCATTTTTATAGATATGCTTCATTTTATAAAGCAGTGATGACCCTCAAACGGTACCATGGAATGTTAAGCAAAAAATAATTGAATCTGAAACAATAACTAACAATACTAAATTTACATTGACATTTCTGCCATGTCGCTGGCAAAGAATGAATTGAATCAATTGAATTGAAAACAATATCGACAAAACTGTTTTACATTTGATAAATAATGCCGGTGGTTAAGAATTTTACTTCCCCACAGCTAGAGGCATCCCTCGTTGCTTGATGCCGGATGCGCGTCCTTCCTTAAGTATGTGGGCAGCATACTTTAATCTCAGATAGGGGACGTCCGTGTGCGGTATCTGTAGCTTTTCACCGCGGAGTAATTGTACGATAAACCGTATCACGTAGACGGTGCAGTCGACACTGCCCTTTTTTCTCGCGGTGTTTCGTCATCGTGAACAAGCTGGTACTGTGCGGTCATCGTCGTGCCGTACTCCATTTCGAGACAGTTGTCGAATAGTTCCCGCTGTCGAAGTGTACAACTCGAGGTTAGAATAGCAAGCGCGTCTTTATCGTATTCTTCACTTTGGCATGATGTGTAATGCCTGTATTCTTTCTTGTTATTGTCGAGCACCACGATGTGGAAGTGGCCATTCAAGATTATGGGAAGGATGGTGATGTTAACAGCATTGACGACTTTGGTGGCATCTCCGATCACAGCTAAAGTCGTCTCATGTGCGTCTTCCAACTTTGACATAAACAATGCAAGTGGTCGAGTGATGGAGGCGCACTTCTTATGAGGATATGGTATTCTGGTAAGTGAGTTTTGTACGATGCACACGAAGGCGTCCAACACATCATCTGTCACCATCTCTTTCCCGTCGATCAGTACGAATAGGTTGGCCCGCATGGTGCTGACGCAATCATTCCTCCAGACGACAGAACTGCGGTTAAACGGCAACAAATGTGATTGACTAATAACACGTAGACGTTAAGTGGGAACAACACATACGTAAATGATAATGTATATTGTTAAACAGTAACGTAGTAAGTTAAATGGTAAATCACTATTTTAAATGGTAACTACTATATTTAAACGGAAACGCAACAACGTAAATGGGATGATCTATATATAAACACTAACATCTACACTATCATATTTACTCGTCCATGGGGAAGTTGAGGAAGATCTTGCTCAACTCCTTCTCGAATACGTCGAGACGCGATTGACCAACGTATTTTTTCTTCGCGAAACGAAGTCTTTTCGAACTTCTTGATATTGCTGGTTGGCAAGGGTCACCGCTTTCGTTTTGTTCTCGGTGACGTTCCCTTGTCCCCCGTCAACAGCTTTATTGGGATCATCCTTAGATGTTTCTTGTTGTTGCGGGATCGCGCCTACACTGGATGCGGCACTGTCGGTCGCCCGTTCCTCCGTGGGCAGGAGTTCCATCACAAGAGAGGAAACGGTCTTGTCAACCGCGGCCAAGGCAACCTCATCAAGGGGAGGCACACCCTCGGATTCTTCTTCTTCAGGGATAGTGGCCACCACCCTCGATGCACCATTGTCGGCCGCGGCCGTCGGCTCCACTGGGATGGAGATTTCAGAGGCTTCCTCAGACGCGGCATTGCCAACGGCGTCGACGATCTCCTCCACCACGACAGTCACGTCATCAACTGCAACGGTCTCAACAACAGCATCAGCCGCCGGTGGTGCTGCTATTATTTCATCATCGGCCTGTGGTAGACACAGAGGAGACATTATTGTCTTCGACTTTTGTGCAAGCCTCTTCAAACGTGGCCTCTTTAAACGTGGTCGTCTTGGAATGGCCTTCCCGACGAAGTCGTCGTCGCCAAATTTCGACGCCTCCTCCGTCCCGAACACTCCATGTATTTGTCCCGACGGTGCAGCCGATTGAAATGTTGCCATCATGCCTCAACCCGAGCAACAAGCTGGGGGAAAGCGTTCATCATAACATGGCACGCTTGTAAAAAAGCTATAGTGACGTCGTCACATAATGCCGTCGATGTGGCTGCCGCGGTCGGGGGGACTGTGGCTATCGGGGGGGACTGTTATTATCGCGGCCGGGGCGGATGTTGCCATTGGGCGGGGTAGGTGAGGGCCTATCTGACGCCGAAGGTTGGTTGTTGGGCTGGAAGTGGGGGAACAACGACGTCGAGAACAGACGGAAGGGGCTGCCCTCTCCTCTTGTTGTCGTACAAGTGGTTCCCGCGCAACAGCATCCCTCCGCCAGTTGGCCCGAACAAAAGTCTCTTCCTCAGCATTCGCCGGGACCAGCTCAGGAAACTAACATATATAAAGAAAACAATCTCAGTCAAATCATTCAATTTAATCCAAAACAAACGTATTTAAACATTTGACATATATACGTAAACGATATGGCACACATTTAAACGGAGTATAACAAGGTTAAACTAAGTCACAAGCGTTAAACACAAACTACAGTTCTTAAACGGTGAAGACTATAATTAAACATAAACTGCTCTTTTTAAACACATTGTTCCTGATTTATTACCTCTTTTCCTTCGAGAGCTGACCAACTGGTTTCTATCGTCGCATGCTTCTGGTAAGTACTTTCACAGTAGCACAGTACCCTTGGGGTCTTGCCGAAACGGACTTTCTTGCCGATTTCGGTCACCTCATAAAACTAGATGGTCAGCGCGATCAAGCAACCCTTAATGTACCCCGTGTTTACCTTCCCCCCCTAGCATCTGGCTTGCACTCAAGCGGCAGCTTGTGGAACGTCCTCCATAAGCCATTTATGCTTCGCCTGCGCCCATGCGTACCGCTCCATGCCAGGTAGATCGTCGACATAATCAACGATCCAAATAGGCACCGAGCATGAGGTATTCAGGAAGAGAATTGTCCCCATGAGGTACGCCATCAAGAGTTTCACAAAATCCTCCTCTTCCCCCCCCCTCCCGTGTCCAAAAATACGCTAAAGAGTGCTCCTCATGGCGTCTCTGTGTCTCTCGTAGCTTTTCGATAAATATCTCCCTTCAAAAGCTGATGGTGTCTTCTTCTTCTTAAACAAGACCGCATCTCCGTCGCAGCGCAGACCCAGAACGAGAGCCACATCCTCAGGCCTGAAGCTCAGCAGGCTCGCCCCAATCCTGAATTTATTAGTGCGGCCATCGTACCTCTGCAGAAGCGAATCAAGAAAGGCCCTCTCTTGGAATACAGCTTCCACCTCAGTGAATGCCGCAAACGGTGTCCTTTGGATGATCTTCCAATGTCGAGAGGTCATGTGGACTTTCAATTCGGCCAAGGTCTCCACCACTGGTGTCAAGTACATCTCCCGTTGACTAGGTTAACCGCCATAATCACAAGACTGCAACAATGACAACACTTGTTAAACAGATACCTCAACTGTTACACAGAGACAAAAGGTTTTACACAGAAAGCTCAATGCTTAAACAGAGATATGCACCGTTAAACGGAGACAAAAGGTTTTAAACAACAACTCATTTCTTACAAACTGCAACCATATCAAATGGAAGGGGAAACGCACATTGTAAGCATTACACAAACAAAAACAACCGATAACTCTTTCAATAATCCTGGGCACAGTCGAAAACCCTAAACCAAAACTCTAAACCAAAACCCTAACCGAGAAATCTGCCTGCAGACTAGAAAAACGCCAGCCGAGAAATCCCCCCGCATATTTCAGTGTCTTCCGATAAAAACATAACCACGCAAAACCAAAACCGACAAATATCTCTGTGTAACAGAGTAGTTCAAATAAAAGCCTTACTTAAAACACAACTTCTGCAATACCTTGAGCTGCAAACTAATGAAAATGTCGGATACTTGCGCACAAGTGATTTAGGTGGACTGAAGTTACAGAGGATGTCGAAGCAGAGAGAGCTTCGGAAAGGGAAAAGCTGAAGAAAGTTAAGTAGAGAAGAAAAGCGAATACGACTCTCTTGGGATTCCCCTACGAAAAACCCTCCACTTCCTCTCTAACCGGCGAAATGATTGCCCTACGAAAAACCCTCCACTTCCGTCTGTGAAATTGAAAAATAACTCTGTTAACCACCGTTTCATTCTTTGGGGGTTTGAAAATCATTGTGTTTAAAAGGAAGGGGTTTTTAGGGATTTGGAAATTAACGGGGTGTTTTTGCCCATTTTGCAAATTTAGGGGGTGTTTTTGGCTATTAAGCGTTTTTAATTCCAGATTTACAAATCTTTTCAAACAGATATAAAATTTTATAATATAGTGGTTCTAGTTATATCTAAACAAATACTAGATTTGACTGAAGTGTATTTTCAAATCCATAGATTTAAAGTTACACTGTAATTAGAATTCTACTGCATTTAGAATTGTATCCAACCAAACGCTACCTAATAGCTAAATTTGATTCTAATTTTTTAAAGCAACTCATAAGATGGTAAAATTCTCCGTTTAGAAAGTTATATGACAATAATTTTGTCCAAACCCAAAGCTAGATTGAAACATTTTAAATATATTTGTGGTGCGGAAATTAACATTGGCTTTCTCAGAAAAATACAAAAATTAAAAGAAAAAATTCAAGAAACAATTCCCAAAAGATTGTGAAAAGTATGGATTAATTTCCCATTTTTTTTTTTTTTGTCAAGAAGAACGAAACCCCTAATGGGCCCGCTAAACTAAAACAAGGGCGTGCACATGCCTCGACTGCGGCCTGTGGGGCCGCGCACACATGGGCGCTGGTACCACCCACAGTTCGTGCTCACAATTCTCAGACATGCACCCTCACCCCGAGGATTCGAACTCTCGCCACTTGCGAAGCGTCCTCACGGGGGACCCAAATGCCAATTGACCCAAAGGCCGTTGACAAAAAAAAAGGCGTGCTCGGGTCTCAGTCCAACCTCCTTTCATTCCCTCCTATTTAAACGGCAATACCGACCCTTGTTCTAGCCATTCCCAACTTGCGCAATCCTTCCTTTTTTCTGATCATCCTCCTCTTCGTTCATTCATTCTCCCCTCCCATGCTTGTCCTCTCTCTGCCTCTCTCTTTCCTTCTCTACGTTCCACCGCTTGGACTTAATTCCTGAGGCTACGCACGGCCAAGGTATATTCATAATTTTTATCAAGATTCTCTATATTTATTTTTCATTATTAATGTGCATATGATTATTTGTTCATCTTCCTCATTTTATTCCTCCAGAAAAAAAATTTCATGAACTTGGTATCTTTTTAATTAGATAATGTGGCTTGTTTATAGAATTGTTGATTGGAGATAATAGTCCTATTGGTGGGAAATATAATATTGAAACATATATATATATGTTTTGGTCCCTACTTAAGCCAGCTAATATTGTTTTTGTCTTTCTTATGGTTTTTTTTTATCGTCAGATGTTCTTTGGCTGACAAATTGTTTATCATTTGTAACAATTGACAAATGAAGTGATCACGTAAGAGAAAGATCCGTTCAATAATTGCCTTGCCAATGTATTGTAACTAATAAACTGGGATCATGATGTTCGCGCTTTTAGTTTTTGAACATCCAGCTGGAATTCACTTTGTCCTTCCTTCTTGCCTTTTAATATGAAATTTTCTGTATCCAAATCTGGTCAGTTTTAGCACACCATGTTTTGCTTTAATAAATATAATAGTCAGTTCATTCTTTCATTTTGATCTTTGGTTTTTGTTCATGAATCCTCAGAAAGTTTCTTTCTGGTTTCTCTTTTCTTTTTAGAGACTGGGAAGAGCAGCATCATTTGATTCCCTCCAAAGAATTTGCACAATAGGATCATTTCTGCATTCCGGGATGGGAATTACAACTACACGCCCTGGAGGTGATGCTTCTGATGAGGACGTAGAAGCTCTCATTATGAGATCCATCAGCTTCAATGGTGATAACAATAAGGCACCTTTGAAATCCTTAAGTTGCAATGGCCGTGATACTGAGCCTTCCATTCTCAAAACATTTGGCTCTGAAAAATTGATTATAGAAAGGTCTCTAAATCTTAATAGGAAGGAGATGGAGATTTCGATAAAGAGTCCAGTTTCTTCAGAGAAGGAGAATTCTCTTAACAAGAAAAGCCCTGTTTCTAATAACGATGGGTCTGAACATCAGGCAGCATTGAAGCTGCAGAAGTTCTATAAAAGCTTTCGAACTAGAAGACAACTTGCAGATTGTGCTGTTCTTGTGGAGCAGAGATGGTAAGATGCATGTTCGTGTAAGACACATGTGGCTATTTTCTTGATTGATCTTTTATGAATGACCCCACTAACACTGCTTTGATACTCAATGCAGGTGGAAGTTGTTGGATTTTGCTATGCTCAGGAGTTCCATATCTTTTTTCAACATTGAGAAAGCAGAATCTGCTGTTTCTCGCTGGTCCAGAGCAAGAACCAGGGCTGCTAAGGTAACCATCATATATTGGAATATGAAATGTTGATTGCCAACGCTCTGTTCTTCATGTGTTTCTTTATTTGCATAACCTCGTTGTTAATATTTAGGTTGGTAAAGGCTTATCAAAGGATGAGAAAGCTCAAAAGCTTGCACGACAGCATTGGCTTGAAGCGGTACACTTCTGCTTGAGACATTACCTTCATTTTTCCATTTATTTTAACAGACATTTATTAAGCTTGATTTAACAGATTGATCCTCGTCATCGTTATGGTCACAATCTCTACTTCTACTATGATTGTTGGCTCCAATGTGAGAGCAAGCAACCATTCTTCTACTGGTAGGTTACAAATCATAATCATAATTATAATCATAATCTAATCATGCTTTGAAAGCTTCACAAATATTTTGCTCAATTTATCAGTTAACAATTGACCTGTTAGTGTTTATAAAAAGGCCACTCTGATGAACCGCAGGTTGGATGTGGGTGAGGGGAAAGAAGTCAATCTACAAGAACAGTGCCCTCGATCGAAGCTTCAGAAGCAGTGCATCAAATATCTGGGACCGGTCTGTCTCTAATCCTTAAAACCGTGAAATTTGCTTTTTATTTTGCTAATAGATCAAGTATCTCTTCCAATGACAGAATGAAAGGGAGAAATATGAAGTTATGGTTGAAGATGGGAAGTTCTTATACAAGATAAGCAGGCAATTCCTTGACACATCTGACAGCCCCAGTGGCACCAAGTGGATTTTTGTTCTAAGTACAAGAAAGGCTATGTATGTTGGCCAGGTAAATTCTTTCTTGTACTGAAACATTGTGACTGCTTTGGTTTGGTTTTCTAATTTGCTTTTTTGGTGTAACTCACAAGTTGTTAGTTTTCTTTGTGCAGAAGAAGAAGGGAGTGTTTCAGCATTCAAGTTTCTTGGCAGGTGGAGCTACGTCTTCTGCGGGACAATTGGTTGTAGAAAAAGGAATTTTGAAGGTATAATGATGCCATTATTAGTGAAACTAAATTGTATACTCATTCCACAACAATTAAATCCACATTTATTTGTGCAGGCTGTCTGGCCTCTCAGTGGTCACTACCGTCCGACAGAAAAAAACTTTCTGGAGTTCATGAACTTTCTGATGGAAAACAATGTTGATCTCACTGATGTTAAGGTTAAATAACAATCTGTAATATAAAAGCTTGGGTTTGATTTAGCTCCATGACTAAAGTGAAATGCCTATGAATTATGACAGAAATGTCCAACTGAAGATGACGAGGAATTAGAAAGTCGGGTCAGGAGCAACACATTCGTGACAAGCAATTGGTCTGAAGAGGACCTAACAAAGAAGAGCTTCTTATCGGAGGACATTGAGAATGAACAGAGGAAATACCCAGTGCCTGTTGGACTAACTAATATTGAAATACCAGACAGATTGGATCCATTCAGTGGATGCAACGAAATGGCAATGAACTTTGTTAACATCACAAATGAATTAATATTTCGGATGTGTGAGAAGATAGGGGAAAGATCATCCCAAATGGATGAGCAGCCTTCGAAGCCAAACAAGCAGCAAAAGGCCACTAATAATAAGGAAGACAATGAGGGAAGCTCTGATGAAGAAACAAATAAGAGAACATCTGTTGATGAAAGTGAAGAGGTGGAAGGTCCATATACTTGTATGGTTAAACAAAAGCTTTTCGACAGCCATGAAATAGAGAAGGATTTTGTGCCTCAAGAACTGATATTTAACAGAATCAATGAGAATAATGGTTTTAATCCTTGCCAACTAGGGAAAAAGATAACCTTCAGATGGACAACGGGTGTAGGACCTCGCATTGGTTGTGTCAGGGACTATCCGCGGCCACTGCAATTTCGTGCTCTAGAACAGGTAAACCTGTCTTCTCGTTGTGCCAGAAGCTCTGCACCGATCCAAACAAGCCCATGTTCTCAACTAATACAGATATCTTCACCCGCAAAGATCTGCAGAGAGATCACTAGAATTAATGCAATAATAGGTAGAAGAGACTAATGACTTTTGATTATCAAATCCTGTGTACATATGATAAAATCAAAAGGTTGTTGCTTTTCTTTTTGTATACTATCCCTAGTTCTTTTTATTCGTCTATTATAATTAATTCACTTAGACTAAGAAAGTTAGTTGATAATTTAAAATTTATAAAAAATTGTATTGACTTTCCAAAATTACTTTTATTTAATATATAATTTAATAAAAATGGTAGTTGAACATGATTTATTAGAAATTGTAGAAAT
Source organism: Dioscorea dumetorum (assembly GCA_902712375.1). Classification (NCBI taxonomy): domain Eukaryota; kingdom Viridiplantae; phylum Streptophyta; class Magnoliopsida; order Dioscoreales; family Dioscoreaceae; genus Dioscorea; species Dioscorea dumetorum. Next base: position 7,628,565 of record CACTHL010000128.1, on the reverse strand, counting down.
ATATTAAATATAAAGAGTAAATTTGGGGAAAAAATTATTTAATTCTTCATAAATTTTCTAAATGAACATAGAAAAGGACCAAAGAAAAAGTCTAGATTAGAATAAGTAAAAAGAACCTGAGGGAGTATATTGTATAGAAATACATTAAGCATGTTGCATTGAAATTTTTGGTGTGTTTCAAGGCCCTTCTAAAAAATTAAAAAAAAAATCTATCAAACATTGAACTTGCTCATACAAGCAATATTGCATCATAATTCTTTTTTAAGGCTTGGGAGTTTAAATAGAAAGAGAAAGGAGGGAACCATGAAACAAACGCCTCTGTCTTTTCTTTTAAGCCCTTTTGAACATTTCGAAGTGATGGAGACTGTAAAACCATCAAATAGTAAGCAACTTAGGAGAAATAGGATCCAAGGTAAAAGAGCAAAAATGAAAAACATGCTCCAGAAGACTAGTATTAATTCAACAATTGGATAGTTGGCAGACCCCTCTGGCACAAACACACAACTACCCCATAGGTACCCTTCTAGTAGCCTATGTAGGGATTCCCATTTTGGACAGTCGCACTAGAAAGTCAGAATAAAGAAAAATTGATAGCCAAGATAAGTCAAAGTTTTCTGCTTGGAAAAGCAGAAAGTCAAATTTTTATCTTTAGTTGGCAGACTAACCTTAATTAACACCTTTCTTTCCTTGATTCCTTCATATTAGATGTTTATCTATAAACTCCAACTTTGGGTGGTCAAAACAATTGATCTATTAGGAAAGATTTCCTCTAGTTTGGCCCAACTATAGATAGCCCTTTGCTACTGTTGGTGAATTGAAATACCTATGTAAACAAAGAATATGAGGATGGGGGATTCTGAATTACAAGGAATTTAGTACCACACTACTAGGGAAATGTTTGTGGAAGATATATAGTGAGACCTTTCTAGAGTGGAGCCAAAATAATTCAATTAAATTATTACTAGGATTCTTGGATTTAGAATCTCTATCGCTAAGCCTCTGGAGGAAATCTTTCTCTGGAATGGAATCTTGAGGTGCTTGTCCACGTTTAAGGCATGCATCCCTTATTCCAGATGGGGAAGCCATCTTTTTGTTGGCTTGACAATTATGAATCTTCGGTTTGAATTTAAGTCTGCACAACAACCTTTTGGAACATTATAGGAGCTAGCTCACCAGTACCTGTTTCCAATGAATTCTATTATCATTGATAGACTCAGTAGAGGCTATCGCCATTCTTAGGTCTCCATAGATAGCTAAAGATGGTCCCTAATAACAAATGGTTGATTCACAGTCAAATCCATACACAATTTTGTTAACCATGGAGTGCCCTATATTCGACAACATAGTCCATCGGTTAAGGTGTTTGTCCTTAGAAAGTTGATCTCTGCAAACTAGTTAGCATGGAATAACAACATCCTTACCCTTGATAATATGGTTGCTAGACATTATAAAAGATCCCCTACTATTATTTACATGCTTAGTCATGCAGCAATCAAGTCTATTAAACAATGGCTCCTTTGTCCTATAGTGATACGACTACGAAGGCTATAACCACATCAACACCAATTACAAGGGGCCACAGGAGACATGCACAGCAAAATCACCACCACCTATTCGAATGAGGAAGCAGCCTGCATGGATGCAGGATTACGTGGCTTGATTCAAGGAAGAGTAAGAGCCGTTGATTGGTCTTTGATTGGCATGGAAATAAGGCATTGAAGCTGGTAATAAAGGCATGCTATTATGATATTAGAATTGATGTAACGTGGCTATATAAGGCCATTAGGGTTTGTGTGAAAGGTATGAATGAAGTTGCAAGTTCTTTCTTCTTGTTTCAGAAATTCTCTTTCTCATCTCTCCTCTTCTTCTTCCAAGTCTCTAAGGAGTGAGCACTCACTCAAATAGGTGCTGTCGATACACTTGCGTATCAAGGGTGTATCATATAGCTTACCATATTTGCCACTTTTTCACCTAGTTGTTCATGTTACCTAAACCACCGATTTCTAGACATGATCTTTAGGGTTCCTAGAGATATTAAGTTCCTTGCTTGCTGATGGAAGCTGGGACCCTCCTTATCAGGGCTATGAACTTGAATTTGTGGCATACTTTTCATAATTAACACTATACTTGTTCTTCAGTGATTATTCAAATTATTGATTTTTTTTGTCATGGGTTACCATAGCAGCTCCTGACATAGAGAAGGGGAGATTATAAAACTCAACTGTGATTACAAATTGTAGATCAGAATTCCTAAAACACCATATTCTTTTAGGAAATGATGAGAGGATGTTACAATATGGCACTAGCTTGGTTTATAGGATCTTAGTTTATCTTCCTTGAAGTTCCTAGGATTTGGTTTTCTTGTAATCCCTGATTCCTTTTCTGTTTCAGTTTTATCGTGTTAGTCTTCTTCTTATGTACTCTGTCTTTTGTTCTATGTCGTCATTTTCGACTCCATGTCGATTGTCGTGTTGTTCTTGCTCTGGTGTTTTGCCTTCAATCATTTTTCAGTGTTGTACTTTAAGTTTTATTTTCAATGAATGTGGCTTATAAAAAAAAAGGGAAAAAAGGAAAAGGGCCCAATATATCCATATTAAAAATACCATTAATGCAAAAAAAAAAAATGTGGATTAATCTAGGAAAGAAAATAGGTAGCATAGTTGTGAGGATTGTGTTGGGTATGTGGAGTCTTGATTAGTGTTTATCATTTTAAGTCCAAAGCCTATATGAGAATTTTGATTAGTGTTTATTTTTTCCCTATAAATACACTATTATCTTCTCCCTATAGATATCATGTTATCTTTTCCCTATAAATAGCCCTGTAATTGTAAAACCCTAATTTACTGTAAATGAAATATATTGATGTTAGTGTGGTCATGGACATAGATCTTCAAGATCGAATCATGTAAAATTTTTGTGTCTTCTTGCTTATGCGTGCTTTCTCTTCTTAATATTGCTCAAATTGCCCATTCCTCAACAAGTGGTATAAGAGCTCCAGGTTGAAAGATGAGTAGGAGTGATGGCTGATGAAGGGAAAGTTAAGACCGACAGGTTCAATGGCAACTACTTCGGGTTTTGGAAGATACAGATCAAAGATTGTCAGTATAAGAAGAAGCTACATGAGCCTATGTCAGGGTAGAAGTCAGATCATATTAGTAAGAAAGACCAGGAATTATTAGATCGCTACTCACGGTTTACTCAAGGCATTGTCGAATATGTACAAAAAGGCATTTGCTTGGAATAAGGTAATTCTGATCCTCTAATTAGTTAATACTAGGATGAAAGAAGGTACATATGTCACTAATCATATGAATGAATTTAACTCTATCCTGACTAGATTGGTCTTGGTAGATATTAAATTCGATAATGAAGTGGAAACATTGCTGTTGTTATTTTTGTTACCTAAGAGTTGGCCATGGACAGTCACAGCCATTAGTAGTTTATCCAGAACTGCTAAATTTACATTTGAAGGGATTCGAGATTTAATCCTTGGAGAGGATATTCAAAGAAAAACTTCAGATGAGTCATCAGGTTTCTTGCTGAATAGAAAGCGTAGAGGTAGAAAACTTGAAAAGAGGCAGAATCAGTGGCGTGGTAAATCGAAATAAAAAAAGAGGGGCCAGTCTAAAAATCGCAAGGATATAACATGCTGGAATTATAAAAAGACCAGCACTTTAGAAATCAATATACAGCTTCCTCAGCTCCCAGATTGAAGGAAGATAAGTCCGTCAATGCAGCAACAAAATAGGTAGACGATGCATTGATTCGCTTTGTTGGATATCATATCGAATCCTGGATCATGGATTCTAGTGCTTCATTCCATGCTTCTCCTTATAAGGATATGATGCTGAATTTCAAATGTAAAAATTTTGGTAAAGTATGCCTTGCTGATGACGAGAGTTTGGAGATTGTTGGCATGGGAGATATAAATTTGAAAACCTCCTTGAGTATTGTTTTGAAGCTGAAAAATAGGAGATATATCCCCTGTCTTAAGAGAATGTTGATTCCTATGGGACAGTTAAATGATTAGGGATATCGCGCCATGTTTGGAAACAGGGGTAGAAATTAGTTAAAAGAAATCTGGTTGTTGCTCATGGCTGGAAGAAGGGGACTATATACATGGTTGAACTAAAACTCCCTCTGATGAGTGCTTTTCATATATATATTTTATACACATTATACCCGCTATTTACTTGTCCTTTTGCTATTATTTTTCTAGTTTGGTGCTACTTAAGGTATTTTGAGTTTATTGTGCAGATATTTAGGTCCTAGAGCAATTATGAGTGATTTAGAGAAGAATTTACGACAAAAGGACCTGAAAAGGAAGTTCGTCAAGGCAAGCATGGCCTAAGTACGGGCATGCTCTTAACCGTGCAGTTCATAGAAATTTGCAAGCACAAGGAAGCATGGTTAGAATGCCCAGAGCACGGGTGTGCAGACCTGAGCACGGCTCAAGCACGGGCATGTTCCAGCCTGTGCACTTCATAGCATGGCAAAAAATGCAGACTCACAGAAGCCGTTTATTTTCCTGCAATCTGCACGGCTTAAGCACGGCCGTTCTCGGGTCGAAAGTTAGGTTTTAAGCACCGAAAGTTAGATTTTGATGGACTTTTGGGCTTGGGGAAAACAAAGAGACCAAGGGGGAGAAGTGTACAGCTTTCTTCATCATCAGGAAAGGATAGAGCGCGAATTATAGGCTAAATTGGAGGAGGAATCTTATCGACATCAGCACCTCAGATCTTAGAAAGAGGCAAGCAAAAAGAATGAGTTCTTGGTTTTCATTGTATTTGTTATCTTTGTTGTGTTTCTGTTGGTTGTGTTAATGGGGGGCTAAACCTCTTAGGGTGCCCCAAGTTGGTGAATTGGTTGTATTAAACTCGGATTCATTTAATGAAGCATTTATGGATATTTTATTATGATAAACGCCTAAATATACGTATTTTATACGTGTTCATTTGTATTATTTTATTATATTTTTGATAAGCTGATGCCCTTTTTATAGTCTAAATCCCTTTCTTTTGTGTTGCAGACCCTAAATAAGCCGACATGAGCTCAAGACTGTATTTAGGAAAAATTCGACACCAAATACAACGTTTTTGGGGCTTCTTAACTGTAGCAGTACTGTAGCAGGTACTGTAGCACCCGATGTGAAATTTCCTGCAAAACTTTCTGGATGCCTCACGGTCGTGAGGAGTCGCGACTTTCACCCTTTTTAATGGCTTTTAGGGCATGAAAAAGATAACTTTTGCCTCTTCTTGGAGCTTGACACCCTCACTTCCAAATCTGACCAAGAGGGAGAGCTTGGAGGGCATTTCCTTGGTGGAATCGGCGAGGAGAGCGCGATCTTGAGTGGGATCTACCTCTAGGGCTTCTAATTTGGAGGTTGAAGACGACGGGAAGCCACCCCTTCGAGTGGCGTCTTTGGAAGCTTCTTCGACTCTTATCTTTGGAGGGAGGTCTTTTATGTTTTGTTTAGTTGTTTTTATGCTTTCATTCATGTATTTTCAGACTATGCGCAACTAAAACCCCAAGGTCACCGGATGTGGGTGAACCTTGGGGTGAACTTGTGATGTTTGGATGATTTGGTTTAATTCATGCTTGTTAGCTTGTTTGTGATTCATGTTTGGTGTTTTTGAATGCTTGGGTATGCATGAGAACTCTGTGTATCCGTACTTAGCCAATACTAGGTTGCATGACCATTGCCCTAGTATTAGACTCACCAAGCTTGGAAGGAAAATACGTACAAATACGCCGTGACCATCGGGTATTTGTACCCCTCCAATTCTAGGGTTAATTACTCATGTGTGATTCAACCTTAGTTTGAGAAAACCATCTTGCCCTTTGCAATCGTAGGAGGAATTGTACGGGTAGAGCCCGTATTCAATACTCGTACCGGATTAAGGGTCAATTGCCGTGACCATCGGGTTGACCTAATCTAGGGTTTTCTCGGTCCATCAAGCCACTTGCATGTTAATCCAACATCCTTCGCACTTTAGTAACCCCTAGGGGATCCTCATCTGTGACCATCTTCTCACCCTGATTTTCCTCCCGTTTAACGCCCTTGGTATTTACTAGTTTAATTGCTTTTGTTTTAGTTCTTTACTTTCTCATTCCAAATCTCAAGTTTGATCGGCTAGACAACATTGCAAAAAGGAAGTAAGGATAGATTCTCGGGCCCTTGGGAATACGACCCACTCGTGCTTGCGCGAGTGGTTTATTACTTGACGACCCCGTGCGCTTGCGGGATCACCACCATATTATCTCCATGTTAGATCTTTGGTTGTTTACTTAAATGTTGGTTGTTGAGTGGTTTGATTGCTTGAGTTACTTGATTTTCACTTAGCTTGTATATCTAAATGATTGATACAAGAAGGTGGAAATAGGCTCATACTTTCAATCCCACTACTTGCACATTCCACATTAGAGCAACAAGATTCTAGAACATAGGTTGATTGAGACACACAGAATAAATTCTGTAGAATCTGAGTTTTGAACTTCACCAAGGTACTAACCCGAGGCCCTATCTCTTCCATTGAGCAAACCTTAATAATCTTCTCTTGTGATTCTTCTTCCCCATCTTTATTTCGTTCCTAAGTTTTAGAGTTTTTAAATCTCAATTTCAATTGATTAGATATTAAGCAGTGAGAGAGTATTAGGAGATACACCAGCCCCTGTGGATTCGACTACTTGACTTTCGGGTACATTATACTACTTATACGACCTGTGTACTTGTTGTTAAGCAAGGGGTATTAGTTTTTTGGCGTTGTTGCCGGGGACTGCCAACTTTTGAGAAATCTCACAGCCTTAGTAATCTAGTCATTTATTTTCTTTGTTTTTCTGTTTTCTTTCTTTTCCTCTCTTTGTGTTTTTGTTTGTTTGTGACTGGTTGTTTTGGTTTTAATCTGCGTATTTTCATCTTGCTTTTAATTTTTTTCAGTTCTCATCTCTTCGTTTTTCTTGTACGCAGGTGTAGTGTATGACATGAAGGAGTTCGTCACCACTGGCCAACCCCGACCACGATATCGATCGTACATTTCATCGGAGGTTGAGAGAAGTCAGTCTAAGGGAATCCGGGGCAGTTGAGGTTAGCATTGAGGTTGATCAAGAACTAGACATGGCCGAAAAATCAACATAGTGTTTCGAATTATGTACAGCCGAATTTAGAGTGGTCAGGGTCTAGCATTGTTCGGCCGCCAGTCGCAGCGAACAATTTTGAGTTGAAACTGAATTTTATTTAAATGGTGCAGCAAATGTACCAGTTTGACGGGTTTCAAGATGAGGATCCATATGCCCATATGGCGAGTTTCTTGGAGATCTGTGATACCTTCAAGGTGAACAACGTATCTGAGGATACAGCGCGCCTTAGGTTGTTCTTGTTTCGATGCGAGGAAGGGCCAAGCAATGGCTAAGTTCCTTGCCAACGGGATCTATCACATGTTGGGCTCAATTAGCTGAAAAGTTTCTCACGAGATATTTTCCTCCTGCCAAGATTACGAAATCAAGGAGTGATATTTCTTCTTTCCGACAGTTGGAATCCGAAACTTTATACGACACTTAGGAGAGGTAAAAGGACATGCTAAGAAAATGTCCACAGCATGGGATTGTTGAGTGTATGCAGATACAGATTTTCTATAATGGCTTGAACATTGCCACTAAAGAAATACTCGACGCCGCGGCTGGGGGTTCATTATGTAGGAAAAGACCCGAAAAGGCACAAAATTTGATTGAAGACATGGCCTTTAACAGGTACCAATGGAGCTCGGAGAGGAACAAGCCAGTAAAGGCTACACGTATCTATGAGGTACATGCGCTCACAACTCTGGTAGTACAAGTAGAAGCTCTGTCAAAAAGATTGGATACAATGCAAGTGCAGTCTTTTTCTCCTGTTTTGAGTAATGACATTTGGGGAGGCCAAGCCGAGCCTAGATGTTCTTCTGAAGGGGTTCATAATACGGAGCAGGTGGACTTTATTGGACAGAGCTAGAGGTACGAGAACTACAACAACACCTACAATCCTGGGTAGAGGAATCACCCTAAATTTTCATGGATCCAGTAGACACAAGGACAGCAGCAGCCACAGTCTCAGTTCCTTAGAGCTTCACCTCAGGAAACTAAGGGTCTAACTTTAGAAGCCTCCTTGTGAAATACATTCAGTCCAAGACTCTTACCGAACGGCCCCCGGGTTCATTATCGAGCAATACCAAAGTCAATCCTCGGGAATCACTGAAGGCCGTAACTTTGAAGAGTGGAAAAGAGCTAGAGCCACTACCTACTCGAGTACAAGAAGTTACATATGATGAGCCTGAAGTGGAAATTTTGGAGAAGAATGCTTGATAAGTGCTTGTATACATATATTTTATAACATTATTTTGTATGCATCGAGCATCACATTTATCAGATCGTATCACTAATAAGATGTATTTTGTGTTCTTGTGTGCAAACAGGGCTTTGGAGGTGTGAAATACAAGAAAAGAAGCAAAGATAGGGAGTGATGGTACATTTCAAGACCAAAACTAAAAATTGTGCTCACATATATGAAGGTGTTGCCAACTTTCGGAGGAGTTCAAGTCATCACATGAACCGGAAGGGCACGAAGGCAGTAGTGCATCCATGCGCAAATAGGAGATGGTTTTGAAGATTTCAGATGACAAAAAGCCACACACCCTACCACACGGGCGTGTGCCCGACCGTGTGGACTCGAAGAAGGATCAGGGGGGATCGTTGTAGCATTTACAGTGTGGAATTTTCATACAGGCATGTGAGTGCCCATGTGGATACCTGTGTAAAGCCCCGATTTCAGTTTATAAAAGCCGTCTTGTTCTAATCTTTAGGGATCTTTTCGACTATTTTCAAGAGGTAAGGCGGCTAGGACTTGGAGAGAGTTTTTTGCAGTTTTAGAAAGACTTCCTCACCAACTTGGATCGATTCCTCCTTCGTCATAGCATCAAGGAAGCCATCGGCGACCTAACTTCGGAGCGATTCAATCCAAACGTGGAAGCTACCCACCATGACCATCATCACTGATTTAGGGGGTTATTTTCTATGGCTTGTAATCTTGTTTATCATTGCTTTATTTGTTTTGTGGCTTGCTCCAGGAGAGCTAAAACTCTAGTGGGTATTCGGACATGTAAACCCTAGGATTCATATTTTTATTAGATTTACATTGTGTTTCTATTTGAGTTTAATACATTGAGTTTTTCTCTTTAGTTCTTAATGCTTGCAATTGCTTTTGATTTGATTATTAATTGCCTTGCATGTTTTATTCAACCTAGTGAAGAGAGAGATCACCATTAGGTTTAGAATCACCAAGAGTAAAGAGGGTTGAGAGGGTGAGCTGTGAGATAGCGGAGTATCCCCTTTCCCTTTCGATAGATATTTCCTATCTCCATATTCCCTAAGTTTTAAGCGACCATATGTGGTGTGAGGCGTCGAGAGAATTCTCCGCCGGGACCTTATAGGGGGTTAGGGATCCTTCACCTGAAGGCAGGGTTGGATCTACTTTTAGGAATTAGTTATATCTTTGGGGATCCTTAGAGTGCTAAACAGTCACATGTGGTGTGAGGCGTTGAGAGAATTCTCCGCCGGGACCTCGTCGGGGACTAGTTATCGGTGACCTAGAGGTAAGGGCCGATATACCTTAGGATACCCATGACTCAGTATTCTCATCTAGAAACATTTGTAATCTACAGTTAACACCAGAATCCTAGGGGGTGCATTGTCCGGATATCCCACCTTCATTGATTGGTAACTCTTTCTCTTTTTATTCCCTGCGCACTTGCAGTGACACTCTTAGATTTGGTCATTAGATCATCACACACTACACTCATTAGGCTAGATAACAAAAGAGAGAAACTACTAGTACTTCTGTTCCCTGTGGTTCGACAACCCGACCTTTTGGGTCCACTTTATTACTTGACGACCGGTGCACTTGCGGTAATGCAAGGGGTGGACACATCACCCCGTGTTGTGGGAACACATCACTGCTAATTCTGATTCAGTGCCAAAGGAAAGAATGAAGGGTAAGGAAAGAGAGCCAGTAGCTGAGTATCGGCCCACCTTACCCTATCCTGCCAACTTGAAGAAAGACCAACAAGATGCACAATTTAAGAAATTTCTGGAGATGTTCAAGACATTGCATATAATGTTCCTTTTGTGGAATCCCTCTCCCAGATACCTAAGTCTGCCAAGTTCCTCAATGAGCTATTGACGAATAAGAGGAAGTTGGAAGCGATTTCGACGGTCACTTTGAGTGAGGAGTGTTCTGCTATCATTTCTAATAAGATCCCTAAGAAGGAGAAGGACCTAAGGGGTTTTATCATCCCTTGCACCATTGGGGGAATGATGGATGAGAAGGCATTGGCTCATTTGGGGGCAAGCATAAATTTGATGCCCTATAAAATTTTTAAGAAACTAGGCCTTGGGGAGCTCAAATCCACTCAAATAACTCTTCAACTTGCTGATTGTTCCACTCATCAGCCATTGGAAATTGTTGAGGGCGTACTGGTAAAAGTGGACAAGTTTATTTTCCCGGTGGATTTTGTGATTCTAGATCTGGACGATCGAGCAGAGGTGCCCTTAATCTTGGGTAGACCATTCCTTGCAACTTCACAAGCACTTATCGATGTTAAGGACGGTCGAATGGTATTAATGGTGGGGGATGAAGAGGTGGTGTTTCAGCTGAAGGACACCATGAGACACCCAATGAGCTTTGATGACACATGCTATGCCTTGGATGTTTTTGACAATATTGTTAATGATTTTATGCAAGAAAAGTTGTTGAAGGATGAACTTGTTGCATTATTGGGGGAGGAAACTCCCGATGAATTTGACACCTCAAGGAGTAGGAAAGCTATCGTTGCAGCGCCTAAGGCCAAGGATTTCATACAACCGCCCAAGGGGGGAAAGCTGTCTCAAGCTTGGAGCAGGTGGAAGAAGGTTGCTGAAAGAAAGAAAAATAATCCACCACTACTGCTCATGTTCCTCATGAATTGTTTGATATGGGTGAGGCATATTTAACAAATTCATTAACCCCATACACTGCGTTTTCTGTTGCAGGTTATTGATAAACGTCTAAATGTACGTATTTTATACGTATGTATTGTGTTTTATTGATGTGCTTTGTTAATGAATCGATGCCCTTTGATGGTTTAATCGGGGATTTTTCTTGTTTCAGGCACAAAGAAGCTAGGGGAGCTCGACAACGCGATTTGAGAAGAAATCGGCATGGAAAAAGGCATTTTAGGATCGAGCAATGTAGCAGGTACTGTAGCGGCACTGTAGCAATCACTGTAGAACTTACGGGAAAAATCAGCAACATTTCAATGGTTCTATGCGGGCATGTATACGGCCCGCATACCCGGCCGCATAACCCCCCGACTGGGGCTTTTAAAAAGAGAAACAAGAGTTTTAGAAAAGGGGAGACCTAGGGTTTTGGAGAGCTTCTTCTACCAACTTCCGATCCGACCTTAGGGAAGACGAAGGGAGCCATTCTAAGGTGGAAAACGACGGGGAGAGCAAGATTTGGGCAAGATCTACTCCGATTTTCATCGATTGAGGAGGTAGAAGACAAGGGAAGCCACACCTTGAGTGGCGTCTTCGGAAGCCACTTCTTGAGGAATTCCAAACGTCATTCGGCCTCCGGGTTTTGAGGGAGTTTTTCTATGTCTTTGTTGGTTGTTTTCAAGATGAATCTTGTTTGTAGACTTGAGATGAACACTTAAACCCCCAAGGTCACCGGATGTGGGTGAACCTTGGGGGTGAACTTGTGTATTTTTGGATGCTTTGATTTATTTATGCTTTTGGTTGGTTTGTGAATCCTTGCTTGATGAGAATTATTGCCTTGATATGCATGAGAATCTTGTTTATCATTTCCATGTTTCTACTAGGATTGCATGAACATTGCCCTAGTTGTAGACACTTTCAAGCTTGGAAGGGAAGTTGTATAAGTATACCGTGATCATCGGGTACTTGTACCCCTCCGTTTTAGGGTTGGCTTCTTTGTGGAGTTTTAACCCTAATTTGTGAAATCCACTACTCTCTTTGCAATCATGGAAGGATGTGGGGTGGAAGGAGTTCTTCATCCACTACTTCTATTGGATTTGGGGTCAACACCGTGACCATCGGGTTGACCTAGCTTAGGGTTTTCTATCGGTCCAAATTGCCAAAAGCATGATAATCTTAGCCTCCTTTGCACTTTAGTAGCCCCCTTGGTGAGCCACATCCGTGACCATTTCTCTACCTTGATCAAATCCCGTTGTGAGTTTCTTGCTATTTTCTTATTTAGAGTTTTAAATTGCTTTGCATTAAATTACTTGCTTAAACTGAACATGATTAGTTAAACAACAAGCAAAGAGTGAGTAAAGGTAGCTCTTCGGGCCCCCTTGGGAATACGACCCCCGTGTCACGCACGGGGTATTACTTGGCGACCCGTGCACTTGCGGAGTCTGTGTGTTACGCACACGACCAAGTTTTTGGCGCCGTTGCCGGGGATTTCACCGAAGGATACTTGGAAAGCTTGAGCGGGTTGATTTAACGTTTTGTTTTGTTTCGTACTTTCCATTCCTGTTTATATTTCGCCATTCTGTTACTACTGTTTTTCTTTGATTGCTTTCTTCACTTTCTAAGCCTCGACTTGAACATTCTTGCAAGGTACCCGTCTTATGACACGAGCAAGTCAAGCACACCTTGTTGAACCCGATCAAGAGATTGAGCGAACTCTACACCATCGTTTGAGAGAAGTTCGGGTTGAAACTAGTGAGCCTTCAGTTATGGCTGAACAAGGAAGAACCCTATCCGATTATGAAAGGCCACAATTCACTGGGGAAGAGTTCAGTGTTCAAGCACCTACAGTTCCGGCGAACAATTTTGAGATCAAGGCTAGCACGATTGGGATGATACAGAATTCGGTTCAGTTTGATGGTTTAGCAGATGAAGACCCCCATGCACATTTATCCCGATTTCTTCAAATTTGCTCAACCTTTAAGATCAACTCAGTTTCAGATGATGCCATTAGGTTGAGATTATTTCCATTCAGTTTGAGAGGAGCAGCTTACAGATGGCTAACTGGTTTGGCTCCTGGGTCGATCACTACTTGGAAGGAAATGGTTGAAAAATTCCTGGCTCGATATTTCCCTCCAAGCAAGGCAGCACGACTGAGACAAGAGATCTCATCATTCAGGCAAGGTGACAATGAAACACTTTTTGAAGCACATGAACGCTTCAAGGACCTTCTGCGCAAGTGCCCTCATCATGGTTTTCCTGCATGGATGCGAGTGCAAATGTTGTGTAATGGGCTGAATTATGCCACGAGGCAACTCATTGATGCAGCTGCAGGTGGCTCGTTAAGCAACAAACTCCCTGAAGAGGCTGAAGCATTGATTGAGAACATGGCTAGTAATGAATGTCACTGGAGCACGAGACAGAAACCACCCAAGGTGGCGGGGCTTTATGAAGTGAATGAAGTAACTGCTCTTGCTGCAAAGGTTGATGCACTAACTAAGAGTGTCAATGAGCACAATGCTCTAGCTTCCAAGGTTGACACTTTGGCCCAAAGACTCGAACAGTTCATGTTGGGATCAAGCTCGGGTGTTAAGGCGGTTATGTCATGTGACACTTGTGGTGCGGGCCACGCAACGTCACAGTGCCCTATTTTTATTGCTCCCTCAACACCTATAGAGACAGTTGACTATGTTGGTGGAGGGCAAAGGGGACCGGGAAACCAATATGGCAATACCTATAACCCGGGGTGGAGAAATTATCCAAACCCCTCATGGGATCAAAGCCAATCGCAGCAGAGGCCGCCACTACCCCAAAGCACTCAATATCAACCTCCACAACAACAACAAGAAAGAAAGTATACAACTGAGGAGATTCTTGCTAAGTTCATGATCAACAACGAGGCACGATTTGGGGCACACGAGAAGAAGTTTGATGAGTTTGGGGCCGTTCTGAGGAATGTACAAGCTTCAATTCAGTCCTTGGAAAATCAAGTGGGACAGCTTGCTAGGGCACAATCAGAAAGACCTTCAGGGAGCTTGCCTAGCAACACGGAGAGCAATCCAAGAGAGCAATTGAAGGCCGTGACACTGAGGAGTGGGAAACAAGTGGAAGCAATGGCTAAGGAAAGAACAAGTGCTTCTAATGATGGGGTAGCCGTCCGGGAAGACCCCAATGCAACTGAGAATAAAAATGAAGGGAGTAGAAAGAAGCAAACTGAAATTCATAACCCATCTCCAACATCAAAGGTCCCTGAGTTTAGACCATCTGTGCCGTACCCATCTAGGCTTAAGCAGGACAAGGATGAGGCTCAATTCAAGAAATTTCTCAATATCTTTAAACAACTTCATGTGAACATCCCCCTTGTCGAAGCTCTCTCACAAATGCCTAAGTACGCCAAGTTCATGAAGGACCTCCTCACCAACAAGAGAAAGCTCGAAGACTTGGATACGGTGACGCTAACTGGAAATTGTTCAGCTATAATTCAGAGAAAATTGCCAAAAAAACTGACAGATCCGGGTAGCTTCATCATTCCTTGTGTGTTAGGAAATGGAATGCAAGAAAGTGCATTGGCCGACTCAGGAGCCAGCATTAATGTTATGCCATACAACCTGTTCCTGAAATTGGGTTTGGAAGATTTGAGACCTACGCGGATGACCTTACAGCTAGCTGATCGATCAGTGAGAAAACCGCGTGGGGTTGTGGAAGATGTTCTTGTTAGGGTGGACAAGCTTATTATCCCAGTGGATTTCGTGATACTGGATGTGGATGACGATGTCGAGGTCCCCCTAATTCTTGGCCGGCCGTTTCTCAATACTTCAGGTGCTTTGATAGATGTGAAGGAGGGCAAAATGACCTTGAGAGTTGGAGACGAGCAAGTGGTCTTCACCCTTCCTCAAGCAATGAAACACTCCCTTGATCATGATGATGCTTTATATTTTGCGGATACAACAGATTTGATTGTTACCGATTGTGTACGGGAAGTCCTCGCCATGAACCCTTTAGATGAATACTTAGAAGATTTTGAGAACGAGGAAATTGAAGAAGAGACCCCCTCTCCACCAACTTATCATGTGACTCAATTGGAGAGCATCTTGCCACCCCATGGCAAAAAGAAGAAAAATGAAAAGAAGGTGTGGAGAAACAAGCATGAGAGATCAAAAGGAAGTACAAAGGTCTCCACATTTCCACCCGAGGAGGTAGATCGTTTGTTTTTTAAGGGCCAAGGTAAATTTGGAATTTTCTCATGCCTTTCATTGAACTTTCCGGGTAACAACTCCTTGTCAAAGAATGGAGGTAAGTCTCCACCATCTGCTCCACCATGAATTCGAGGTAACTAATGTCAAGCTAATGACATAAAACAAGCGCTTCTTGGGAGGCAACCCAAGTTTTTAAATTCATTGCAAGTTTGTTTTCGTATTTTCTTTGAGTGTGTGGTTTAGTTTTATTCTTTGGTGTGTTGTGTTAGTTGTGTTGTTTTTCGTATTTCTTAGTTTTTTGTATCTTTTGCTAATGCTTGGTTGTTGTGTTCTTTGTTGTTCTTTTTAGTTTTGGTGCTTTTTGGTTGAAGGTTTTATCAATTCATGTGAGTTTTCGGCTTTGTTTCGAGTGTTTTTATGATTGTTTGGAGGAAAACTTTCATGTGTATAGCTTGATCTCTTCGAAAAAATTTAAAAAAAACTGAGTTGGGAAGTTCTGGGCACCTATACGGGCTAGCATGCGCCCGCATGCTTGCCCGTATAGGAAATCAGAGAGCTATGCGGGCAAGCATGCGCCCGCATGCTTGCCCACATAAGCCAACCCGAGCCCTATGCGGGCTAGCATGCGCCCGCATGCTTGCCCGCATAGGCTCGGCCGGTAGAAAATGAACTTAGCCCCCAATTTCTTTCACTATTCACCATTCTTCTCTAAAGTTTCTCTTCACTTCTCCTTCATTTCTCCACCATTTTTCTTCATTTTTCTTGCTTTAACTCACTCTCTTCCTCCTTGCAATCAAATTTGTGAAGGTTTTTCAAGGATTTACACTTCTTTTGAGCCGATTTCTCCACTCATCCTTCTACACACAAACTAGGGCAAGGTTTGTTTTTTTTAGTATTTCCATGATTATTTCTTGCTCTTTTTGAGTTCAATCTTTAATTTGATGATGGATGAATGTTTGGGAAACAATTGTTGGGGATTTTAAAGCTTTGTATTCATTTTTTTGGCTACTTTTCTAAGGAGAACTCTTGCCAAAATTTTCGGAAGTTACTGTAGCACTGGGTGTTTTTCTTGCTTTTCTTGAATCTTTGAGACTTAATGATTTTAATTTTTCATTTGATGCTTCCCCTCTCATCTTGTAGATATGCCAATCAAGAGAGTGTCTTCCAAACGGCCGAGGAGTGATCCTCCACCCGTCGTGAGTGAGCCAAGGTTCTCTAATGATGACCACAGTATGAGATACGCCATTTTATCCCGCAAAAGCTTTGGCACCGTGCGCAAGATAGATTGGGAGGTGTTACGAACGTTGAAATTGGATGGCGTCATTATGGGATACATTTCACAAGCCGGTTGGGACAAATTGTTTTCTATCGAGGAGCCTACTTACCGAGAGCTTACACTTGAAGTATTAAGCACGATTGAGATCACAAAGGCGAGTGTGCGTACACCGAGCTACGCTTCATTCAGGGTCCTCGGGAAGAAACATCGCATTTCTCATGAAGAGTTGGGTGTTTTCATGGGAATTTTCTCGGAAGCATATGCACAGACTTCAGATTGTCAAGGATTGCCTAGTGACCTCCCATACCCGGCGGATTACCATTCATTCTGGGCTAAAATTTCCAGTAACCCACAGGGTCGAAAGGCATCCCAAATGATGAACCCTGCTCACCGTTACATACATGCATTATGGACTAGGAGCATAGGGGGGCGACAGGACTCAACAGGGGCAATGACACGAACTGATTTGTTGATGCTCTATAGCATTATTGAGCGCTACCCTATACACTTGGGACACCTTCTGGCCGATCTACTTTATCATCAGGGGACACATTCTCGTCTTGGGGCTATCTTCGCCGGACCTTTCATTACTAGATTGATTAAAGGCATGGGTTTATTTGACCAGACCCGGGGAATGAAGATTGTGGGTTCCATGACACCGCTTGGAGTACAGACACTGGTATCTATGGGCATCATTGAGCGAGTAGGAGATAAGATTCGCTTGGTACAGACTCAAGGAGCACGAGGACAGGATCCTGGCCCTTCACAGGAGACAGATACAGAGTCTGAGTCAGAGGCCGAACCCTCTGGGGCCCGATCACATGATGGAGGTATTTTTGAGGAGTTTCGTGAGGAGGTCCGCTCTCAGATTCAGAGTCTTGAGAGAGGACAGCAGGAGCTCATTGCCGCCCACCACCGTATGGAGCGCGACTTGGCGGAGATACTCAGTCTTGTGCGAGGATCTTCTTCATCTACTGGCACTGTTTCCGCTCCGACCACCCATTCAGCACCATCTTTCCCTCCAGATCCTTAGACCCGCATCTTGTTTTTATTGCGACTTGTTGCTGTTTATTTTGCTGTGCACTTTTTATTTTTTTTGTTTGTTTTATGTGTTCTTTTGGAGTTAGTTAAGGCCTTGCCCTTACTAAACTCTCTTTATTTTGGTTCTTGCTTCTCTCCATTTTATATGATATTTAGAACAACTTTGGTTTGTGATAAGCTTCTTGTTCATTTCAGGGCATCAGTTTTTCTTGGAGCTACACATTCCTTCGCTCTCATTTAGCTACTTCCCCCTGTCCATAATGAACAAGTACTTGGTACACTAACAATTCAGGGAAGTTTCTTTTCTCCATCCCATGCATTTCATTATATATATGTTTATTTTTCACCTTGTGCTGCTGATTTATGTACATTGGGGACAATGTACAACTTAGGGTGTGGGGATGGAGACCCTATTTCATTGCATGCTTGATCAACCTATGATAGCTATGATTTCACTGTTAAGAACTTCCTAGCTTGGTAGACTGATAGTTGTGAGTTGTACTTTTACTGTGCTTGAATGTAGTTCTATTTCATCTGTAGTGCACACTTATACATGCTCACTGTGCTTCTACCTTTGACACTCTAACCAACCCATCTTGTTGATTTTAGTGTTAGATTGTTAAACTCTACTTTCAATGGTTGTTTAAGAACTTTTGTGTCTCTTGTTTTTGCTTTAACCCTAAGTGAAGTTTTTTAGCAGGGAGTTTATCAGGCGACATGAGATAGGATGTATATATATTTTTATGAAAAAAAAATAGTAAATGATGAAAAATGAGTTTATGTCAGTATTCCTCTGCTGGTAATAGCATGAATGCGTATATGTAGCCTTGTAATCAAGTAAGTTGGGTGGCTCTTGTGCACGGCCGGCATGTGCATCCATCTGAAAAATTAAAAAAAAAAAAAAAAAAAAAAGTTTTGTGTACGGGCTATGTTAGGCGGACTCGAAAAAAAAAAAAAAAAAAAAAAAAAAAAATGTGTGCTTTAATAACCTATTGATCGCCCGGAACCCGTCTCGTTTACTTTCACTCAAGGTTAAAGTTTTCTCGTAGAAACCAAAAGATTCTTGCTTGACCATTGAAAGGGTTTTTAGCTGTCTAACACTATTTTTAACTTGTGTGGGGTGAATGGTTGTCCTGGGGTAATCCGGGATATGGAGGTCAAGGTAGGAGCTAGCACACACTCACATGAGCACTTTGGATGAAACAGAGCTATCATTACTTGACTATTCATTGAACAACTCACTTCTTGATTTCTGTCCATCTGTGCTTGTGGAGTTCTTTACTGTTGAGCTTGAGGTCGTGCATTTAGCCGTTTATCTTCTTGCCCTCTTGTTTCTCATGTGTGTTTGCTTGGGGACAAGCAAATGCTTAGGTGTGGGGATGTTTGATAAACGTCTAAATGTACGTATTTTATACGTATGTATTGTGTTTTATTGATGTGCTTTGTTAATGAATCGATGCCCTTTGATGGTTTAATCGGGGATTTTTCTTGTTTCAGGCACAAAGAAGCTAGGGGAGCTCGACAACGCGATTTGAGAAGAAATCGGCATGGAAAAAGGCATTTTAGGATCGAGCACTGTAGCAGTGTACCGTAGCGGCACCGTAGCAATCACCGTAGAACTTACGGGAAAAATCAGCAACATTTCAATGGTTCTATGCGGGCATGTATACGGCCCGCATACCCGGCCGCATAACCCCCCGACTGGGGCTTTTAAAAAGAGAAACAAGAGTTTTAGAAAAGGGGAGACCTAGGGTTTTGGAGAGCTTCTTCTACCAACTTCCGATCCGACCTTAGGGAAGACGAAGGGAGCCATTCTAAGGTGGAAAACGACGGGGAGAGCAAGATTTGGGCAAGATCTACTCCGATTTTCATCGATTGAGGAGGTAGAAGACAAGGGAAGCCACACCTTGAGTGGCGTCTTCGGAAGCCACTTCTTGAGGAATTCCAAACGTCATTCGGCCTCCGGGTTTTGAGGGAGTTTTTCTATGTCTTTGTTGGTTGTTTTCAAGATGAATCTTGTTTGTAGACTTGAGATGAACACTTAAACCCCCAAGGTCACCGGATGTGGGTGAACCTTGGGGGTGAACTTGTGTATTTTTGGATGCTTTGATTTATTTATGCTTTTGGTTGGTTTGTGAATCCTTGCTTGATGAGAATTATTGCCTTGATATGCATGAGAATCTTGTTTATCATTTCCATGTTTCTACTAGGATTGCATGAACATTGCCCTAGTTGTAGACACTTTCAAGCTTGGAAGGGAAGTTGTATAAGTATACCGTGATCATCGGGTACTTGTACCCCTCCGTTTTAGGGTTGGCTTCTTTGTGGAGTTTTAACCCTAATTTGTGAAATCCACTACTCTCTTTGCAATCATGGAAGGATGTGGGGTGGAAGGAGTTCTTCATCCACTACTTCTATTGGATTTGGGGTCAACACCGTGACCATCGGGTTGACCTAGCTTAGGGTTTTCTATCGGTCCAAATTGCCAAAAGCATGATAATCTTAGCCTCCTTTGCACTTTAGTAGCCCCCTTGGTGAGCCACATCCGTGACCATTTCTCTACCTTGATCAAATCCCGTTGTGAGTTTCTTGCTATTTTCTTATTTAGAGTTTTAAATTGCTTTGCATTAAATTACTTGCTTAAACTGAACATGATTAGTTAAACAACAAGCAAAGAGTGAGTAAAGGTAGCTCTTCGGGCCCCCTTGGGAATACGACCCCTGTGTCACGCACAGGGTATTACTTGGCGACCCGTGCACTTGCGGAGTCTGTGTGTTACGCACACGACCAGTTATCAAGAGAGGAGGTATGTTTTTGAACAATATTGAGGTGAGTACAGGTACGTCAAGCTAGTGACGTTAAACAAGCATTTCTCGAGAGGCAACCCAAGTAGTTTTTCTATTTTGTATTTGTGTCGGGTCTAGTTATTTTGATCGAGTTTGGTTTTACTTTTCTTAGAGTTTGTATTCCTGCGTTTCTTGGATTGCTAAAAGCTTTCATGTTAACCCGCATTTTTGGCGAGTTTGTTTTCAAGAAAGTGATGCGGGGAAATTGAAACCTGGAGAATTTTTCAAGCCCAACACGGGCAAAGCACGGCCGTGTTCCTGGCCAAGCATTTTATAGGTCGGTAAATGCATTAGTTTCTCCAGGCAAAATGACTGAAGCATCCTCGTGCTTAATCCATGTTCTTTTTAAGCACACTGGTAGTGTCCCAAGCACGATCGTGTTGTGTTCTTCAGAGTCTGCATACTTTTGAACAGCACGGTCACGAGTTTGGGGAACAGCACAACTGTGTTGCCCAATTTTTCTCTCTCAATCGCATGACACGAGCCGAACACGCTTGTGTTGAGAGCGTGTGCAGCATGGCTTTTCGTATTTTGAGAGGGTTTTTCTATTTAACCGGTCGTTCGCCTGTTCCTCTCCACTTTGGCTCATGTGCTCTCTTCCCTTGCTCGCATTTCTTCGCATTTTGCTTATCGTTTGTCGTGTTTTTGGATCATTGTTGGAGTTCCCCTCGTTTGCACCTCTTCCCCGACATTTTGGTATGTCGACGGCCTCGTTTTATGCAAAATTTCCCAAATTTTCATTTGAATGCATGTAAAACTTGTTTTAGACATTACCTATGCATGCTAGAACAGATCTAGAGCATGTTTACTTAGTTTTACATCATTGCACTGTCAATTTTTGAGTTAGGGTTTGCCGGGGACGATGCTCAGTTTCAGAACACGAGCGTGTTTATTTAAGCACGGCCATGTTCATAGTAAAATCCCTAAAATTGAAGTTAACACGGGCGTGCTAGGATAGCACAACCATGTTCTTTGACAGAAATTCTCCATTTGTAAACACCGCTGTGCCGAACAAACCAAGCCCTTACATCTGTTGTTTCTCTGAGTTTCCTCTTGTTTTTCTTGCAGATCATGTAGAGGAAGGCTACAACGGCTGGCCCTTTGTTGTAGAGGTCTCGAGGGGAGTCATCCGCTCCACCTGCCCCCACATAGCTGACGTTTGGCACACCTATCCACCAGGAGAGATATACACGCTTAAGTGTCAAGCGATTCGTCAAGTCGAGAGCCATCGACTAGGAGATCCTGAGAGAGGTGGCACTATAGGCCGACGTCCGTCGCTACCTCGGCACCGGCGCTTGGACACAGCTTTTCTCCATCACGGATGCATCCTACCGGGAGCTAGCATTGGAGGTGTTGGCCACCTTCGAGATGCCGCTAGGACCCGTGAGTTATCATCGCCCTGGTACCATATAGTTTAGGTCTACGGGGCGCTGCAGCGGATGAGTCTGACAGAATTCTCTGTCAGACTAGGTCTCTATGATGAGGAGTTCACCATAACTCCTGCTTACAACGCACTTCTTGTCGGCCGACCACCCGGTGAGTCTCAAAAGGCTTGCTGACAGCACTTGAGCACAGACCGGGCATATGATCCCCGCCGGTCCAAGGGCTCCTCACTCCGCAACCCGGCACTCAGGTACGTATATTTTTTTACTGAGCCACTCACTCACAAGCCGGGGTGATAGTACCGGAGTAGTCAGTCGCCGCGACTTCGACTTCTTGTTGAGCATGCTGGACAGATTCCACCTGTACCTCGCCTACGAGGTTGCTTTCAGCATCCAGCATCAGGGCTCAGACTCCGGTATTGGAACCCTCTTCGTAGCACCCTACATTACTCGTATCATTCACGAGATGGGTCTCTAGTCTGGGGTCCAGGGGATGAAGATGGTGGGTGGTGTGATCCCCATTTCACTGGACACACTCCTAGCGACGGGACCCTTATGGGCTCCATTACGGGCGTAAGAGAGGCAGGTCGTAAGTCCACTAAATCAGACCCTTGCGCGCATTCTAAGTGGCCGCAAGGTTCTGACCTTGCTTTGCTCTTTCTAAAAGCTTTCCCCCACCTTTTTAACCTCTCAAAAGACCTTAACCAAGGTCCTAACACAAAATAACACTCCAAAGTCATTAAACACACCAATTTTACCGAAGAAACAAAGCACAAAAAAAGTAGAAAAGCCAAACTTGCACATCAGGTCCATACACAATAACTCATGTCTCATCATATGGGGTGATCGAAATAAGTCACCCTGAATAAAGGCAATTCAAGGTAAATGGTCATCACCTAAAGCCCTACTTAGGAGCTAAGTCATATGCATTTGAACCACCATGATGGTAAGTGCAAGTATTCAATCTCTTGACACCAAACAAGCGCTTGTTAGGAGGCAACCCAGCTTTAATTTCTTGTATTTTTAGCTATTTGGTTTGTTTTACTATGTCTCCTTAGTTTATTTTGCTTTTTTACATTGGGGTGTTTATTTTGTATTTCCTTCCTCCATGACACATTTGGTGGATTTTTGCATTTATTTGATGATATTCAAGATTATTTTTTATGTGTTAGATCATATTTATGCAATACGATGATTTTCTTTGAGCAGAATTGAACTTTTCAATGTGTTCTAGGAGTCCTGCGGATTGTGTGCTCCCCGGACAGAGGGGACAGAGCGCCGTGCGGCCCCATATAGCCCACTATGTCCATACAGGGTAGCCAAAAGGCCTTGCGGCTCGCATGCTAACCCGCACGACGCAAGTTGTGGCCCACGTTGACTCCGTGCGGCCCGCACGAGCCAAGTGGGTGACACTTGGCTGCTTTTCTCTTCCCCTCGTTTCTCCTTTTAAAGCCTTCTTCTTTATCTTCAACCCATTTCCACATCCTAAAATCCGCACTAGAGGTTGAAATTTTAAAGGAAATTCAAATATTGTCTTATTTTCTAAACTTTCATTTACGGATCTACCTTTGCCACTTGAGTTCCATCGTTGTTAGGCTGTATTTTCTTCAAACTTTGGTACTCTTTTTCACTCTCATTCTTTTGATTTGTCTTGATATAAATGATGACAAATTCATGGTTTGCAGTAGAATACGTATTTTATGTGAAAAATCTTGAGTTTTTGCATGTAAATACCACCTTGTTGCGTGTGGTTGGATCATTTTTGACCCAACCCACTCACCGCCGGCACACCACAGGCTGTGGCCGTGGATCGGCCCACAGCATGGGTGTTGTCAGTATTTTTGGGGATTTTTTTTATCACATAGATCTTGTTGAACTAAACTAGGTTTAACTTCCTACATTCTTATTTTGTAGGACAATGCCGAATGTGAAGCGCCTAGCTTCGAATCATCCCCACCAAGGCCTTAGCTTGTCTTCAACGCCCACAATTGCACAGACCCGATTCCAAGAGCGATATAACAGCCTGCAGACGAAGTAGTCTTCCCCAACCAGGGCAATTGACTAGAGCTTGGAGATAAAGAAAAGTATTAGGGCTGTGAAAATATTAGAGAAAAAAATATAAAAACGCAGTCAATTCTTTATTTTATAAAGCTAATTTAATAATTTCATAACCCCAAAACAATTTCTGAAAAGTTTTTTTGCTAGAAGCACCATATAACTAGCTTCTGAAAAACAAGTATTTCAATTATCAATTTCTGCTTCTGTAGAAAAATTAATACAAAGAATGTTTTTTTAATTTGGAAATGCTTAACTTATAAAAAAACAGTTTTGGACATTCTAAAAGCTAATCCAAAGAACCTTTATATTTATTGGCCATAAATAAAAGCAAAGAGGAAAAATGTGACAAAGATATGAAGATAAAGAGAAAAGGTGTCATGGTGGAAATGGAGAAAAAAGGGAACTGATCTATGATGAAGATGAAAGAGAAGGCGATCGGGATAAAGATGAATCGAAGAATTTTCTTTTTCAACAAAATCATGTTACCATGGCACAACTTGCCATGCAAGTGAAAGAATTTATAAAATATCAATTTTTTTAAAAAATGGTTTTTCACGTGACTACTTTTGTCACAATATGTCAGCAGTTATGCAAATCATTATTCTTTAATATCCATTTTGTAATTTATTAATTTTCAAGAGCACCAACCCTTTGCATTCCCATAATTATACACGGAGTACAAATATGGGCCAAAATCAATATTGTTAAAATATAATAAACAAAATAAATGAAATGGTGTAGCCAATGAGTTTTTTGGTAGAGCGACAGTGGCCCCATAGCGTAAAATAATATTTATTGAACTTTCATTGTTCCTATTTAAAACTCATTGGACCCTCTCGGTGCTAAAAAGGGTCTTTAATATGGAAGCAAATTTGTAACCTAATTTTTGTATTATCGGATGAAGAGGGCACATGGTCAGATGATTAATGTCTAATTGTGTATATTCTCATATAGCAATTATTGTGTTTGTTAAAAAAAAATATAGTTTGGGACTACTATTACGCATTAACTTCTTTTCTAATTTTTTAAGCGTCTCCTCTGCAAATTACTTTGGAATATTACTTCTATGGGGTAATTTGGTTCATAGTCATATTATATGACACCAAGAATATAGAGCAAGAAATTTTAGATTACCTCATTCGGTTTTTTAGAGTGAAAGTATCATATTCACAAAATGTGATAATTTGATCAATATTATCAAGAATATGATTACTAATTCAATCAAAAGCAGTCTCAAATTCCGAACGGAACATACATTTTTTTTCCAATATAATATATCTATGACATTCATATTTTCAATTGCTTCTATAATACTTTATCAGCTCATTGTGATTTTTTATGTAAAAATATATTTATCGAAATATTTAAACAGAAATAAAACCAATTTGCCATCAATTTTTTTAATTATTAAGTTTGAGAAAATTTTTATATTTATTTAAAATGAATAGGTTTTGTGTTAATTAACATTAATAAAAATTAACTATACTAAAATTAAATTTTAATTTGTTTTAATAACAATAAATCTTTATTATTAAACCATTTTAATAATTATTTTAAAATATTATAAATTTTGATGTATTTCACACTTATTAAGTACATATATTTTAATAAAAATATAATTTATAATAAATCTATTATGCGGTTTTACCTTGATGTGCATGTAACTCATTTATATATTCCATAGTAACAAGAACACTTTTAGATTTAATGGAATTAACTTAATAGGACTTCATAATATGTTTCGTGTATACAATATAATTTACTGAAGCATACCCTTTGTTCCAATCAAGATGAGGAAGTGGTCCGAACCAGCATAGCAAGTGGATGGGGAAGAATAGATGCCAAAACAGTGATTGTTGTAGAGAAAACACTCACACAGTAGGAAATCAGTTAGAGAGGCAAGTACCCCTAAGAAAAGAATGGTATAATTACTGAAATATAACTAAAATGTTACCAAGTTGGATATATTTACTTACAAACTTAAAAGATTTTTCATGGATATGATAGTAATTACATCCACCAACAAAATGGATTCCCTCCTTGCAGAGCAATCCTAGTGCGCCGTATGCATTGCATCAAAAACAATAAATTAAGGGAGAAAACTCAGAGAAGTTTCCGGCAAGCATCTATCTTTTTTTTTTTTTTTTTTTTTTTTATGGACTTTTCTTTCTTGTTCTTTCATGGCTCACCATTATATTCGTTTGTTTCTTTTTCATTGGTGCCAAAGGACGAACTTCTCTTTTCTTAATGAACTTTATTAATTATGTATGGAGGCAGTGTTAATATTGAACTCAGAGAAAAGACATGGGCGGGGTGATGAGCTATGTGAAGGAGGCCTTGGTTCATCCGTTGAGAAGAGAAGAAAGAAGGGTGAGGAGGCAGCATACAAACCTGCGGAGAGAACCTCGTAGTGTGGATATGGTTGAGGAGGATTTGCAGGGGAGGAGTTCTGTTCACCGGGCCTCCTTTGGGCATGAGAACAAGAGATTTCGGAAGCCACAAATTACGAAGAAATATTCCTACATCCCTGACCATTTCACGTCTCTTCAGCAGGTTGGTTCCTATTGTTTCTTCTCATATATAAAGTTTTCCTCATTATATATAATAAAATTCAAAAATTAGAGTTTCTCTGCCTACGGTGGGAAAGGAAAGGGAGCCTTGAATCTATCAAGATTTAAATGAAAGATCAACTCAATTATTATAGCAGTGGTGAGATAAATATAATGTGCATATATATATACACCTATATATGCACACAGACAACTACACATTATAGTTAATATGTGGCATCATGAATACTTTGAATTTTTTTTTTATCAATAATAAAATTTTTAAAAAAACTATGGTGGAATCATCCGGACAAATTTATAGGATAAAATATTGGAGATTTGAAGATCAGAAATGACATAGCATTTTATTTTATGACCCCGTCCTGTCCTATTGTATCTCTGTTTCTTAATGAGTCTTATAGTTTAATTTCTTGCTCATTTTGGATCTTTAAAGCATAAAAATAGTCATTTTAACCTTTCAACCGTGTAACTTTGCTCATTTGACCTCACACCCAAAAAAAAAAAAAAGTGTGGCTTGCCCTATAAATCATAATATTGGATAAAACGGTCAAAATGAGAGAAATTGCCAATATTTAATGATAAAATAAGCATTTTCTTGGGTTTTAACATTTTCTTTAAAGCAAGTAGCTGGCACTAATGTTATATTATAATAACGCTTTTATTGTATTATTATGAGTTGATATTGTTTGTCAAATAATTAATTAAGCATATTTAATGTTGGTCAATGTCAAAGTTTCTTGATTGGATGAGTGAAGCCATTGAGCTTAGTCGTGTAATTATTTGAAGAAATATTTGTGAAAACTTGGCTGGATCTATACATGAAGAGGTGATTTATTAAAAAAAGTATTTTAGGTCAAGAGCTAACTATGGAAATTGATGATATGCCAGTTGATTTCAAGCTATATTTGTTCAGAGCTAAAGGAGACGAATGCTAAAGAAGGTTGAATATTTGAATTTGATTTAAAATTATATTTGGATGAATTAAAGAAAATATTTAGTTTATTCAAAATTTATTGAAGATTATATGAGGGTCATTGACGATTGATTGAAGATTCATTGAAATTATTTTGGTATGATTGAAGAATGCTAAGATTGGGCGTGTGAGCAACGACCAAGTTTGGGTTTATACTGAATGGGGTAGTGAGCACAATTGGCTAGTGGTTTGGGCAAAATCAGTGAGTAATTCAGCCATGTTCAACTCGGATTAAACTTGAAGGGTTAATGGTATTACAAGGTTGTGTTGCATATTGGACTTCCAACTCTATTAGCTTCAGCAAATGTATTGGGCCATACTGTGGTTGTGTTTGTAACACAAGTTATGGCGCTATATTCTCATTTCAAGAATTTGGAATACAAAAATGAAATACATTTGGTAGAAGGGGAGAGCATCAACCAATCTTGTGAGAATACAGCAAATTTAAATTTCTTAGTGGAAGTAAGTGTAATATAAATGTATGTATACATATTGAAAATAACTCTATCAAGATATTCATACACTCACAGAAACTTGATAATTCTAACCATACGGTTTGTTTTGAATAATCCTAATAATTGTGATTTTTATTTATATTTTATTTCAAACAATATTTCAGGAAAAAGAAATA
Organism: Dioscorea dumetorum; assembly: GCA_902712375.1. Taxonomy (NCBI): domain Eukaryota; kingdom Viridiplantae; phylum Streptophyta; class Magnoliopsida; order Dioscoreales; family Dioscoreaceae; genus Dioscorea; species Dioscorea dumetorum. Next base: position 7,600,594 of record CACTHL010000128.1, on the reverse strand, counting down.
AAAAGGTATGAATTAATATTATTATAATGATGAAAGGTTTTTTATTAGTTCGCTAATTTATATATATAAATTGGGGACAAGCCAACATACATATTTTATTTAAGTTTCAATTATTTTTTATAAGGGATCAAATCCTCAATCTCCACTTATGCGTCAAATGCTTTGCCTCTCAGCCGTTGTGATAGTAGCATCCACTAACACAGATTAAATATGAGAGATATATTTAAAAACATATCCAAAGTTTTTAATGTGTCCTCTATTACATTTTGTTAAACTCTCACATAGAAAAAGTACTTTTTTTTCTTTCTTCTTTTTTAGAAAAAAGTGGGCAAATAACATAATTTAATAATAAAAAGAAATATATCAAAGCAACTCACTAAAAGTGGAGGCTGAGAACTATGATAGAAGGATAAAATAAACAAAATAGATCAAACTACTAACTAGAAGACAACAATAAAAAACATACGACTAAGGAAAAGGTAATCAAACAGCAAAACACAAGAGATAACCCCTGGATCTCCTAAGGGTCAAGTGAGGAGAAATGCCCGCAAAGCAAGCTCCAAGCTAAACTATCTTGCCAATGTGAGTACCTGAGTCAATGTCATTACATGAGCCAGTATCGCGCTTCCTTGGTCTACTTAGAAGACGGCTTCTTTTTTCTTTTACTCCTTCTAACCTTGAGGTTGGTTGTTGTAGCTAGTTTAGACACCTCAATTGGCTCGCCCCCACTGCATGGATCTTGATGCAGGTGCTTAATTTTCTCTGAGTAACCTACAATGATGGTTCATGTCAATGGATCTCCATGCAGCATTGAAGCATGCTTTTGGTACTTGATCTGAGTTATTAGTTTGGCCAAGCTACAGATGAGATTGTCCCAAATTTAAATTAGATGACCTAAGTTTAGACCCTTCTTCAAAATCCACTTGGCAGAAGCACTAGGTTTGGGCCCACTTGTTGAGCTTTAGTTTAGCCCACCCTAAATGGCATTGGGCTCAAACCCACTGTACGTATTTGATTTAGCTTAGTTTGATCAATAACAAATTCAATCCCTCCAACCTTTAGTAGTTTTATGTTCAGAGAAGTTAGGTTGCCTAAGACATTGGTCTCAAAATCAACCACGAGAATTTGGATTAGGTTTAAGCTAGGTGAAACTTTGGGCTAACCTGCCATTACAAAGTCTAATTCAATGACACTTTTAAGCCATACCACTTGGGCTGACCAGAATCATCTTGGCCCACTTGAGGCGAATTAGGTTTCAATCTTGCTCTGTAGTCTGCTTGTTTGGCTCAGACACATGCCTCCCCTTGATTCATATGCATGTTTGCACATGTGTATGTCCTAAGCTAAGTCACCAGTGGACACTCAAGAACACGATACTTCATCCTAAAAAACTGGAATGTGTACCTCAACATCTTCCCTTTTGAGTTAATTTCTGTTTTTTGGTGATGGAAGGAAAACCTCTTTTATTCTCTGTCATGATCTAAACGACAATAGTCATGGGCTTATGGAAGTTATTGGCCTTGACAACATATAAATTATCCAGCTTGTATTCTCATCGCAATCGGTGATCAGTGTTAAATCTTAAGATCTGATCAAGTGAGACAAATGCCAAAAAAACACACAGAAGTAAACAATATTCAAGAAGAAAAAAACAAACTGGGAAGATCTTTGCTTTTCTTATTATTATCATACATATATATATATATAGATACAAAACTGAAAGGTTATTATTACATATGTGATTAAAGCCACACATGACTGCTTGTCTCCATCTTTATTCTCACAACTGGCATACATAAAACCAGCCTTTACTCCCAATGACCATTCATATTAGTAACTGTCCAGTCATTCATTGAGCCAGAATTAGACTCCAATCACAGACATTTACTCAACATTCAGTGCTATCAGAAGAGAAGTGCACACCGGAGCCTCCCTCTACCCATCCCCAAGGATATTACCCCTAAATTGGATTATTGGATCCTCACCTTTGGTGCTTTAAATAATGGGTGGTACAGAATGATGCCACTAACAGCTGGTCATAGTCGTCATGGGTGGGATGATGACAGCATGTGAGGTGTGCTATCACTGCTAGACTCAACATCCTCAATCGCATTATATTTTTTCAAATAACATTCTCGTCATAACATAGTTGTTCACGTCAGCATTTTCCATGCTAGAAGATGTAGTGGATCCTTCCTTGTTGCATCATGAGAGATTTCATGTATAAACCTAGGGTGTTCATTGGAGTTAATAACCACTAGCTTGTCGTTGGGTTGTTCTCAATTGGATGCACTGCTTGGGGTTTACTATCCTTGCCTAGTATAGTTGCATATCATAACACAGGCTTGTAGATAGCCTCTTCATTGATGCTAAACACCAATCTTGAGCTCAACTAAAACATTTGTGCACTTAACTCCTCATTGGTGCCCCTTTCATGATTATCATTTTCGTCATCCAACAGCTGAAAAGCCCTGTCTTTGTCTCTATCGTCGATTCTGACTCCTATTAGGAATTTATAAGACCTAAGAAAAATTTTAAGAAATGTTTTTTTGGTTTTAGGTGTTCTAGGATCTGAACAAATCCTAGTTAAAGAAAAGCAGCCACGCCATCTTGGAGAAGATGAGAGCTGCGCACACCAAGGCTTCTTCTTTTGCCTAACCTTTTCTACTTTTTCTTTTTGTTAAGAAGAACGAAACCCCTAATGGGCCAGCTAAACTAAGACAGGGGCGTGCGCATGCCTCGACTGCGGCCTGTGGGGCCTCGCACACATGGGCGCTGGTACCACCCACAGTTCGTGCTCACAATTCTCAGACATGCACCCTCACCCCGAGGATTCGAACTCTCGCCACTTGCGAAGCGTCTTCACGGGGGACCCAAATGCCAATTGGCCCAAAGGCCGTTGACCTAATCTTTTCTACTTAGTCAGCTCACTAGTGTTGCCGTCCTCGATCACCACCACCTTCACCCTCTCATCCACTCATTTCAAATGATATAGAATACAATAAATTTTGGTGAGGAAAACTTAGAAAAGAACCAAAGGAGAATGGTTTATGAAATTAGTGGATGGTTTTTCCTTTTAGCATCTTCAGCAAATGCGGCAACTATTGTCAAGATTCATAAATGCAATATTATTTGATGCACCAAAACTAACAATGATGAGGAATTAGTGTGAAAACTAACAATAATGAGGAATTGGTGTCTGAATTAGAGACATGCTCCGCACAGTCCTTTTATTTTAAAATGTAACTTTTTAATTCTTTTACTATTATTCTTGTTTGGTGTTGGTCCTTTTACTTTTCAAAATAGGACATCTTAGTCCATGGCAGTCACTCTCACCGTTTGATGCTTGCTGACATTAATGCCTTCTGGCTACGTTAATATCACATTCGCCAATTTTGCAATGAAGTAAGGGGCCGTTTGTTTCACCGAAGTGGGCACCGAAATGACTGGAATAGCCACTTTCAGCCATTTCAGTGTGTTTGTTTCACTTATTTGAACTCGGAAGTGATGATATGATAACTTCTGAGTTCGGCCACTTCGGTGTCTTACTTCAGCTGGAAAAATCCCGAAGTCACCCCTTCAGCCCACTTTGCAATATTTTTCAATAATAAATAGAAAAATTATTATCATGGTAATAAAATAATTAAATAACTACTCTCAATAATTAATAATTAAACATAATATATTAACCGATTTAATTTAATTTAATAACATGGTATTAAATTAAGTATGTGATGTGCAAAGTTTTTAATTTAATAAATAAATTATTTATTACCATCGTAATAAAGTAATTAAATCATTTAATTAAATCATATAATTTAATTAAATAAATGTAAAAAACATGAAAGAGCAACTTTATCCACTCACGGAAGTAGTGATCATATCCCCACTTTAACCATCCAAACACAGGAAGTGGTATCCGAAGTCCAGTTTTCAGCTTAAACCAAATACACTGAAGTGGATAGTTCCAGCTGAACTGTTCACTTCCACCGAAGTGTCACTTCCAGACTTCCACCACTTCGACAATTTACTTTCGAACCAAACGGCCCTTTAAATAAGTCTCTATATAGTCTCTCTACTTTACAGAATATATTTTTTAGTCCTTTTACTCTTTTTCATTCCTTGTTAACTCCACTACTTTTGAAAAAAAGAAATCTCAGCTCACAATCAAAATTTATCGTAAAATACCACTTACGTCAATTCTTGCAATTTCTATTTATTTCCTCCATTATATATTGAGTATGCCCAAATGAGCCACACCATCTATTTTTACTTATTAATAGCATCTAAAAATCAAATTTCTTCTCCAACCCATTCATTCGGATCCAAATTTGAAATTTCTCATCATTTTCACGAGAGCATTGCTTCCATCTAGACGTGGCCATTTTGAACCGAACCGTAAAAAACCGAACCGGAACCGGCAAAACCGGAATCGTCAAAAAACCGGAACCGGAACCTTCATATAAAGTTCGGTTCCGGTTTCAGAATTTGAAAACCGTGGAACCGACGGTTCAAACCGGTGCTCAAACCGGCGGTTCTAGCTTTATATATATATATATATATATATATATATATATATATATATATATATATATATATATATATATATATATATATATATATATATTATGTCTTTATTTTGTTAATATCATTAATAATTTATTAATTTAATTTCATGTTTAAAGATATTAACTAAATTAATTAGGTCTGATTCTGAACACTTGAATTTGATTACCCGATTATGACCACTAAGTTTGATTCGTAACATTAGTCCGACTTACATGCATTGTGTCATGCCAAACTTTGTTACTCATGCAATTAGATAAGTTATAACTAATTGATTATGCCAGAAATTATTTGTAACAAATTAAATATGGATTTATTAAAATAATTTAATTAATAAGGAGTAGTTATAACTAATTGCTTTAATAGAGATTAATCTCAATTTTTAATACTAATTGAAATATTATTGAATTAGTTGTTTGTATTGTCTTTCAAATAGTACAATTCAGAGCATTTATAAGAAACCGAACTCTGTGTTTTTGAAATAGTATTGCCAAACTTTGTATTAATACTTTTATATCAAGAATTATTAATACTTTTATTTTTTTAATAAAATATTATATTAAATTAATTGTTGTATTTTTGTGTTTATTTAATTTGAAATATTGAATTATTTAGTTTGAAAAAAAAACTGAACAGTTTGAACCGCCAAACCGAAACCGTTGAACCGAACCGCTAGAACGGGAACCGGAACCGGAACCAAACCGGAACCGTCAAGAACCTTGCCCAGGCGGTTCGGTTCCGGTTCAAGATTTTTTTGAACCGAAACCGGCGGTTCCTGAACCGTGGCCATGTCTACTTCCATCTCATCTCACAATCCATTTGGTTTTTTAATACTATTAATAATAAAGAAAGCCACATCACCAAATTTTCCAACTCATTTAGTTTTTCCAATACTATTAACAATTAGAAATGGGTGATGTGGCTCATTTGCTAACTCTCATTAGCATGCAGGAAATAAATAAGAATTACAAGAATTTCAGTCGTTGAAGATTATCAGCTTCGTTTGACATAAATTTTTATCATGGACTAGGATATCTATTTTAAAAGTAAAAAAACCAAAAAAGCACAAAGAAAAGTCGAGAAACAGAAATGATAAGTTTTGGAAATTAGCGAAACTGTAGTGAAAATTACGCCGTTGTCACATCTTATCATGTGACATCCACATAGCAAGAGTCAGACACCAAAAACGATGGTCATTTTGTCATGAATTAGAATGCCCCATTTTCAAAAATAAAAAAGGCAACAAAGCACAAATAAGAGTACAGAGGCTAAAAAGTTACATATTGAAAGTCGTGGGATTATACAGAGAGTTACTCTGTCTTAACATGTTATATATATCAAGGGGCCGATTGGAACCTGAATTGATGTTTTGGGAGTGAGAATCACAAGCATCCAGGAATCTCACTCCCATATTTGGTAACCAGCTTAAAATTAAATAGTGAGATTGGGATTATTAACTTGGGTGTTTTTTCACTCCTTCCAATTTTGAGAGACTTTCCATTCCTTAGTTCTAAAAATACCATTATACCCTCCATATATAAAAATGTTTAATACTAATAAATCATGTTCGACATTTATTTATTTAATAAACAAACAATTATTAAATTATATAATTGATTGATTACAATTAGAAAAAATAAATAAGATATTAAAAATATTAAATAAAAATAAAATATGTTATTTATTAAATATTAAGTTATATTAATTAGATGAAATAATTTAATAACAAAATTATTTACATGTTATATTAAAACATGTATTTTATTAATTGGTACGTTATATTTTATTTAATAACAAAATTATTTACACGTTATAATTTAATAGTTACATTAATGGTTAAGTTAAATGTATTTATACGTTATATTTATTAATATAGTAAAATTTTCTTAAGTTATATTAATTAGATAAAATAATTTAATAAAAATAAATTAAAATAAATAATTAAATATATTACAGATATTTAATAATAATCATGTTAATTATTAATTATTAAATATAAACTATAGTTTTGTAAAATGTCATCATATTTGTATGAAACGGCATAAGTGTAATTCTCCTATATTTCTCTCTTTTACTTTTTCCATTCATAACTCTCATTCCCTCCGGCCAAACAACTTTATCATTATCCTCTCTTTTCCTCTATTCTCATTCTCATTCCTCCCTTCTTCTCATTCCCCCGTTCTTTCCATTCCTACTCCGCAATCCAAACGGAACATAATTGGTAACTTCATTATCTACAGGTGTTCTTGAATAATAAAATGAAGGAAAGCATCCATGATAAGAATTTCACAAACCTCAAAAGGATCATAGCCCATTGGCACTTCCGTCCCTTTCATTTAGGTGAAACATGAGTTCGACTTCCGGTTATTTTGAGCAATAAGGGCGTATGACATGTAGAGCATGCTTCTCATTGGTAGAGACTAGCTCTCAAGGAAGAGCTTTCCTGCACAGAGACATCCCTTAGTACTTATTTGGTCAAACCCAATGTTTTATGTGTAAAAATAAAATTAATAAATGTTTTGTTTCTTTGTTTATCGTCTCTTATTGTATAACATGTCGAGCAAAACCATTGAAAGTCTGAAATGCCACTCCTATCTTAGAACTCATTGAGTTAATACCTTTGCCAGGTAACAAATGCATTGAGAGAGTCTGGCTTGGAATCATCAAATCTAATACTTGGAATTGATTTCACCAAGAGCAACGAATGGACAGGTTTGCAAGACTACATTAAAAGCTTTCATAAAATTTTGTTTAGAAAATTAAAACTAATTTTAAAAGTTAAATCAGTGTCACTCAATATCAAAATTAGTTTAAAAACTTAAAATTGCAAAAAAAAAAAAAAAAAATTGTGAATTTAAGTATAAAATATATTAAGTTTTGTTGAATATAATTTTAGTTACAATTGTCTATAGTCCCTCAAATTTACTTTGTAATTAATTCCCTTTTATTTAAAACTATAATCTTTTAATTTCTCTAATTTTTAATTGAACCGTGTCAATTCCAGTAAATTCTAAAACCTATATTCTAAACTTTCAAAATAAATGATTGAAATAGCTCAATAAGGTAATTTTGGAAAAGTGGAAAAATTATTCAGAGAATTACACCATAATTTTATTATTGTAAAAATCAAATAAAAAAATTTGAAGATGTCTATATTGATATACAACAAAAATAAATAATTACTTTTCTTTTTCTCTGATGAATTTAAAGGGAAACGGTCCTTCCATGGTAGAAGCCTGCATGCAATCGGTGAAGAGCTCAATCCTTATGAGCAGGCCATTACCATAATTGGTAAAGCTTTGGCACCTTTTGATGAAGACAATTTGATTCCTTGCTTTGGATTTGGAGATGGTATATTAGACTTTTCTCTATCCTTAATCATTTTTTCTTCATCTTCTTCCTTTTTCTTTTTTTTTTTCTTTTGTTAATTTTTAGCTCTTTAATTGGTGAACATAGCAACAACTCATGATGAAGAGATATTCAGTTTTCACCCTGATCAATCACCTTGTCATGGATTTGAAGAAGTTTTGAATTGCTACAGAAGAATTGTACCTAATTTGCGCTTATCAGGTAGGTTTCTTCAAAATATTTGTATCATGTTTCGGTTAGCCTCCTGTTTACATAAAATGGATTTTCTTTTTTGCCAATTCTACATATATATGTATTCGATAAATAGACCAATATGGGTATTATGAGATATAATATTTCTATGCTTTAAATGAGCAATTGGCCCTAAAATATTTCTATATATTCCTTTTTAACAAGAAATATTTCGTCATTTGCATTATTAGATTGTTTTCAACACACATCTGATTGTGTTACTTATCATATCTAATGATGATTATTGTGCTGCTTATACAAATATTTTCACGTGAATGTAAGTTAAGTTTGAGGTGTTTTAAATTTTTTAAATAAATTATTTTTTAATCATATTGTTAAAATGGTTCCTGTTTTGAAAAAAAAATAATTAATTTCTTCATGTCACATTGACATGAACAAAAATATATCTTTGTTACATGACAGTAAACCCATTTATAATGTTGTTTCATTGTTAGATGACATGAGCTACATATCTTTGCATGGTTCATACATGCAAAGTGCTTCATTATTTTGGCTCCTAATTCTATAATAATTTCCGCATATATATTCTAAGAATGGTATTTTATATAACTCTTTATAGATATAAATGTTGATATAAATATGAATTTCAATTCAAAAGGAAGACTTTGCTAGGATACAAGAGTTGAAGATGGTTATAGAAGGTTTAGGATGTAAGGAAAGAGATAATTCTTGTTTGGGGAGAAGGGTCTAGAGAGGAGGTAAAGGTTTAGGAGGTAAAAAGGGATTTGAAAACACCCCACTTAACATGGAAAATGAGTGGAAAAGAAAATTTTACATCGAATATTTTTCAATGGAAAAATTTTCTTTGAAAAATGAAAAACTAGTCGTTTGATTGGCATTATTTTCTAGCTAGAAAATCAAAACTTTTCTATAGAAAATTCTTATTTTGTTGTTTGATTACTCTTAGTTATATTTTCCGTGGAAAAAACCTCATTTGTAACATTTTCCACGGCGTCTTCTCCCTGTCTCTTCCTCTTTCTATTCCTATTGAAACCCTAAAACAAAAAATGAGGATCATGGTGAAACCCTTAAATTGACTACTCATCAACAGATAGCAAAGAAGATGAAAAAGTATTAGAGGAATTGGGGAAGAAGTAAAGAAAAAAAAAACAAACCTTGGATTGGAACAGCTTCTCCCTCTCTCTCATATAGCTAGCTATTTACAAATCGGCCCCCAAAATTCACCACAATTCTTAGTCCTTATTTGATAGAGTTTAGAAAAAAATAAATAAACATTAGGGATGTTTCTGTAAACTATCTTTTTAACCAATTATGTTTTCACATAGCCCTTTACGTTTTCCCTGAAAAACTTTTCCCAGGGTGGAGACAGGAAAAATTTTCCACTGATTTGAGGGAAAATAGAGTCACGTGATAAAATTTGTGAAAAACGTTTTCACGGAAAATTGTGGCAAACAAACAGCGTATTTAGCAACGAAGAAAAGAGCCATCAAACACAGTTTTAGTTTTCATCTCTCTAAATTGAAGAGTTGAGAAAGGCTGATAATTTTATGGACCAAAATACCTTTGTGATAATTTTGTAATGACCAATAATATCTTTAAATGTTGGGAGTGAATACACAAAATAATGCCGGAATCTATTGTTATAATTTCATTGGATAAAAATACCCTTGTTATATATATTTATTATTATATATGGGTTGTATAAAAATTTTGAAAATATTAAAATAAACCTTTTGTTAATTATTGTTCTAAGAAAGTTAATTGAAGTTAGTAATTATAATTTATTTATTAATCAATTATTTATTATTATATAACATTTGAGATTTTAAAGATATTTTGATAATATTAATATATAACCTGTCACCCAAATACAAAATGATTAATAGCTTTTTTTTAATTTTAATTATGCTCTAACCAAGATGTAGATTATGTTTTTTTTTTTTAAATTTTACTTTACTTTATGCACCTCCCCCAAACCAGGCTTAACGTTTTTACCTCATACATTAGTGGTTACACATTAACCTTTTACTGACCTCAAATGTTGGAACTTGTAACCTATTAATTACTTGATATGGTGGAAGGTCCTACTTCATTTGCTCCTATAATTGAGGCAGCTGTTGACATTGTGGAGAAAAGTGGAGGACAGTATCATATATTAGTTATCATTGCAGATGGTCAGGTAAAAAATTTCTCCAAACTCTTTTTTCTGATTATTTTCATATATATATATATATATATAATTTTTTCTTAAAAACTTTTAGGTCACTAGAAGTGTTGACACAGAGATGGGAGATCTCAGCACACAAGAGAGGAAAACAATTGCCTCAATTGTCATGGCAAGGTGTGCACAGCTACTTTCTCTGATCTTCTTTGCAATAGAAAGATAGATGTTTACAATTGTTTACATTGTACGAAGACATCTTAATTAACACTATTTTGACTATAATAATCTAGTTTATAATTTTAAGAAGATTCCATTCGGTCTTTGTCATATTTTTCATAAAATATATACAGTACAAAACCTTTGTCAAAAAAAAAAAAAAAGCATGGTAGACTGCAATACATATGCATAAATTTCATTACATTTTTTATGTAGTTCATATCCCCTGTCAATTGTTCTTGTGGGAGTTGGTGATGGACCATGGGAAGACATGAAGAAATTTGATGACAGGATTCCTTCCAGAGACTTTGACAACTTTCAGGTGCTAAAATGTAGTTTCAAATTATGCATCCTTATTAGAGATGAGTGGGATTTATTTAAATCAATCTATCTTGAATTATGTTATTATTTTTGTTCCCATCATGTATCCTAAATTGGTTATGAAGTCTAAACAAACTAAATAGAAAAAGAATTTGATTTTAGCTTTGCAAAATATATAAATATATAAACTTCTGTGAAAGATATTAGTAAATAAAATAAATAAAAATATAATATAATAAAATTTACTAACACATTGTTAAATATTACTATGATGAGACTAGCGCAATAAATTGACTTATTGAAAAATTAACATTTTCCATTCTGAAGACTATATCAAATTCTCATGCGCCTTTTATGTCAAATGATATTATTAAAAGATTTTGGAGTCTTCAATAGAAAAGTTTTGCTAAATAATTAATGAAAATATCTTCGATATTAGGAGCTAATCATTATTTACTCTGTTGGCAATATGTCTCATCCTTAGAAATTTGACTTGGTAGCCAACTTATGCATCTTATTTTCTTGCATTTTCGTGAAAAACATCTTATGATTGAGGGACAGCTCCATAAGAATTTGGTCAGTGTAATTAAGTTATCACCATAATATTTTCCAATTATAGCTCTTATAGTAGTATTTATTTGTTCAAATTAATAACATTAGAGAATTAAAATATAATTATAATTAAAAAATAGTAATTATAAGATCTGGATGAATAATATTTAGACTTTAAATCAAGTGTTACTGTGTTAATTTATTGGGATTGAATTCTCTATACAGGGTGTTCAATTTTTTACCAATAAAATATGTTGAAGTCTCAAATCATTTAAAATAAGGACATGGGCCGTGTATTGACATATTAACTTTAGATTAAGCATAATATATTTTATCCATATTGTTAAAAAAACAACAATATAGTTTGCCACAATGGAGTGGGCTCGTCACTTGCAGTGCTACCATACAAGATCTAGAAATTTGTTTCCTATGTAGAGCACAAAGCAAATTCTGAATTTCAAAATTTTCTGATGTTATTTATTCATTTTTCAGCATTGATTTCAATGCAGTTTGTGAATTTCACTTCTATTATGGAAAGCAACTCAAGCCCTGTGGAGAAAGAAGCTTCTTTTGCTCTTGCAGCTCTCATGGAGGTTCCTTTCCAATACAAAGCATGCACGGAACTTGGCATTCTTGGGTATGTTATATTATTTTGGATTTTAAATTTATTTTTTTATCTATACATTTTGCTGTAATGTTTATTATATTTTGATATGCCAAATAACATTTCTAAAAATTGTTTTAAAATAGTATGGGTAGCACATTAGCTATTATTTTTTTTCTTCGAAATATATGTCAAATGTATGTCTACAGTAAGTTTGATTTAAAGTCATGATTTCCTCATATTATGATTAGCATGTGGCAACTTATACCATCTCATCATATTCTCCCACAGTAGTTTCAAGTGCGAAGATAAGAAGAAATCTTCGTGAATATAAATAAAGTTTGAAAAATTAATTGAGTAAATTAAAATTTTTAAACTTCCAGATATAAATAAATAACACAGTGGAGTACCGAACCAAAATGACTTTAATCCTATAACTTCCGAGTAATGACATTAGCTATTATATACATTTGATTAATTTGTTCTTCTCACGTTATGCTCCGTAATATCTATTTTTATTGTTTATGTTCATGTAAAAACCAAAGGCATGTAACCGGCATAGCCAAACGAGTAAATCCTCGTCCCCCTCCCATTCCTTTCAGCCAGAGACAACATTCATTGACTCAAGCAAATGACCTTTTACAATCAAGTATTGGAGATCAAAACAAGGTACTTTTGTTTGGTTTTTACATTTTTGTTTCTTTTCCTTGCTTTTGCCATAAGAATTTGATCTTGCTTTTCTTTATTTATATTCTAGACTTGCCCCATTTGCCTCACAAATGATAAAGACATGGCTTTTGGGTGTGGCCATATGGTAAGCCTTAAACATTGATTTTAATGAAAGGTTTAATTTACATAGGATAATAATTCTTGTGCTCGATTGCAGTGCTGCAGAGAATGTGCAGAAAACTTAACAATATGCCATATTTGTCGTGCAACCATTCGTTCACGTATTAGATTATACTCTGGATAAGTTTAGTCCATCTATTTATAAACTTTGGAATTGGAGATATTTTAATCTTTAAGTACTGATGTGTCATGTTACCAATTATTTCTGTTGTAAAGAAAAATAATACTGATGTGTTTAAATAATTTTTAAATTGATTCAATATACACAGATTCGACATATTAGCTACATTTTGAGACATGTAAGCTGTGCACTTATATCCCTTTTGTTTGTGCGAGACAATAGTTCTACTCCTTACTTTGGTGACGGGTGCATGTGCGCCATGGTTGAGTGTGCACGTTGTTGGTAGAGCCATACCTTCTCAAGAGTGCTCCTCTATGTGCACACATCCTTGACCATGTTTGTTCTGTTTGTACCAAAAAAAAAAAAAAAACTGTAGAATTTTTTTAACATTCCATGTGCATTCTACTGTAACGTGGGATAGATAGAGGCCCACGGGCTGACTTTTGATCCGGTTCGGCATTCTACTATACCAATGGGGTCAGCTAACTCGGTGGGGCTACACTAGTAATCTATAACTGGCATGCACTATAACGGATCTGATTATAGGGCCGGTCCTAACTTCCGGTTATTAGAATGGGAGTATATGCGAGTGGAAATGAAAATTTAGTAACAAAATTTTTTTTCCAATTAAAACTGATTATAAATAGAATAAAAATTTGTTTTTAATTTGGAAACAGTATGTATTCCCATTTTAAACTTACTAACGAATGAAAATAGGTTTCTAATAATAACAAATTAGAAACAGATATTTTGTAATATATTAGTAAAATATAATAAAACATATTTTTAGAAAAAGATTAGAAGCAGTTATTTTAATAATATATTTTAAAAAAATATATAAAAATACCTTTTGAATATAGTTATATTTTATAATAATTTAATAAAATATATAAATAAATAGCAGTTTATTTCCAATAATTTTTTTATTATAACCAGATTACAAACAGATATTATTTTAATAAAAAATATCATAAAATTATTATAAGATATACGTTTTTAATTTGTTACATTCTTATATTCTCGGGCTACCTCAATTTATAGAGACATTTGCTGAGTACATGCTCTAAAAGTTTTTGTTCCATTTATTTGTTTAGGTCAACATAGATGTAATTTGAGAAAAAGTACGAAATTAGGAGCAAAATAGAGTAAACGGGAGCATCCAAGAAGATACACGGGCAAGAGAAAAAAGTACACGTCTGTGTACTTGGCTGTATAGGTCTCAGAGAATCAAAATTCAATTTCGAAAATGTACACAGGCTGGAGAAGATTTACATGGTCATATACTTGCTCATGTTACTCTCAGATTATTTCCAAAAAGATACACACATAAAGTACTTGGCCATGTACTTGCCCGCGTAACTCCTAGATTTGAGAGACTTTAGAACTTTGTTGACAATTTCGTTGGAACTTAAAGTAGATGGCTGAGTACACACCTATGTACATACCTGTGTAGTTACTTGACATTAGGGTATTAAAGGATTTCTGAAGAAGTAAAGAGAGAGGTTGGACTTGTGGATCACGCCTAGGGTTTGGGAGCGTGAATAGAGCAGAAGACGGAGGCCAAGATAGTCGCTGGAGTGATGATCCATGGCAACAATGTTGGCTCACATAAATTACCACCATTAAAGACATTAGAAGGGGGTTTTCTTTCATGAAACTTGGTCTATTTCATTGTTCTTCTTACCTTGTGTTTCACATCACATAAATGGAAGGATAAACATCCTTTAGTGTTCAGATTTGATGTAGCTTAGGATGATGTTACTTTCATATTGTCTTTAATATAGATTTTCTCGATTGTTGGTTGGATTCATCGATGTTTTTATCATGCTTAATTTCGTGTAACGAGAGTGGCTTCATTTTGATTGCACAATAAATATCGAGAGATTCATTGCATATAGATCTTCCATAGATTAAATTAAGGAATTATTGGTGTGTACTAAAGATAAGTTGCTGGAGTTCTTTTGATTATAATCGTTGTAGCCAGAGTTCTGATCCTAAATAGGGGTTTCCTAGTTTTCCATGCAATCATAATAAAGTAGATTAGAAAGAGATTTCAATTTACCATAGTATAGAATTAGGTATTAAGGCATCTCGAGAGAGCGCTTGATATATTCTTGAATCCCCTCGGTCTACTAACACTTAAGTTCAATCTTGTTAGATTCAATTATCTTCTCTCATGTTCCCAAATAAAATGTTATCCGGACACCTATTTCATTAAATTGGTTAATTATCTCTTTAAATTCTCAATTTACCATCTTGTGTTCTTTTCTAAAGTCCTACTGATGCACACAACATGGGGTGATGCGTCAACCCCTTGCGTTACCGCAAGTGCACGGGTCGTTAAGCAATAAAGTGGACTCAATGGGTTGGATTGTCGAACCACAGGGAACAGAAGTATTAGTAATTGCTCATCTTTTGTTATCTAGACTAAAGAGTGTAGTGTGTGATGATTTAATAGTTGAACCTAAGAGTGTCACCACAAGTGCGTAGGGTCTAAAAGGAGAGGGCATTGTCAATCGATGAAGATGGGGTATCTGGACAATGCTCCCCCTAGGATTCGGGTGTTAAGTGTAGATTACAAGTGTTTCTAAACGAGAATATTGAGTTGTGAGTATCCTAAGGTATATCAGCCCCTGCCTCCAGATCACCGATAACTAGTCCCCTACGAGGTCTCGGCGGAGAATTCTCTCAACGCATCACACCACATATAACTGCTTAGCACTTTAGGGATCCCAAAGATATGACCAATTCCTAAAAGTAGATCCAACCCTGCCTCCAGGTGAAGGATCCTTAACCCTCTACGAGGTCCTGATGGAGAATTCTCTCGATGCTTCACACCACATATGGTTGCTTGAAACTTAGGGAATATGGAGATAGAAAACATCTATCGGAAGGGAAAGGGGATACTCCGCTATCTCACGGCTCACCCTCTCAACCTTCTTCACTCTTGGTGATTCTAAACATAATGGTGATCTCTCTCTTCACTAGGTTGAATAGAACATGCAAGGCAATTAATAATGAAATCAAAAGCAATTGCAAGTACTAAAAATACAAGAGCAAACTTAATGTATTAAACTCGAATAGAAACACAATGTAAATCTAATAAAAATATGAATAATAGGGTTTATATGTCCGAATATCCACTAGAGGTTTAGCTCTCCATGGAGCAAGCCACAAAACAAATAAAACAATGATAAACAAGTTCACAAGCCATAGAAAATAACCCCCCTAAATCCTTGATGATGGCTGATGATTTTCCGCAAGCGCAGGGTCGTCAAGTAATATCTCTCACGCACGCGTGAAAAGGTCGTATTCCCTGGGGTCCCAAGAGCTGCTATTACTTCCCCCTAGACGGCACTATCTAGTCTACCAAAAATAGGAATTAAGCTTTAAAACTAGAAAACAGATAACTATGTACACATGGACTCAGGTACACCACATGAGCATATTTAAAGAAGTAAATAATAATGAAAGCGCGAGGTCCAGGGCTAGGATCCCCTCAAGACTATTAAAGCTAGATGGATGCTAAAATTACACAGGCAATGGTGGATGGGCCAAGAGATGTCCAATAGTAGATCACCCCGATGGTCACGGCGATGACCCCTAATCCGGTACGAGTATTGGCTCAGAATTTCTTCCGACCAAATCTTCCTACGATTGCACTGCTCCTAGGGAAATCTCTAACCAGGTCGGATACTCAACGTAGGTCCAACCCTAATGGTTGGAGGGGAATGAAATACCCGATGGTCACGGCATATTCATACATGAATCCCTTCCATGCTATGTGAGTCTAGCACAAGGGCGATGGTCACACACCAAGTACAATCTAGAAGTTGAATCGCAGAGTTCTCATGCCAAACAACACATCAAAGAACACAAAGCATGAACCACAAACCAAACCAAATACCATAAATGTAAATCTAAAACATCCATACAAAGCAAGTTCATCCCAAGGTTCACCGGATGTCCGGTGACCTTGGGAGTCTAGTTCATCATCAACGAAGGAGAAAGCAAGGAATATAATAAATACAAGACAAAACTCATAACAAACTACCCTAAGATGAAGACTAGAAGGTGGTGATGAGAACTTGTCGGATCTGCGCTGGAAGCTCTTAGATCTTCTCCTTGATAGCACAACCTCTTCTCCCCATGATTTCCTCCTTAGATCTACCTTCTCCACTTGCCTTGAAGCCCTAGGTGAAAATGGTGGAGAATGGTGACCAAAGTCTTCAAACATGATGCCCTAATGCTCCTTAAAAAGGTGAATTTTATGTGTCCTTACGGGCTGCCTCACGGGCGTAAGGTTGCCCGTGAGGCATCCAGAAACTTTCCTAGAAATTTCATCTTGTGTGCTACAGTACCTCTGCTACAGCACACATCGCTACAGTACATTACTACAGTGATGTCACTCTCTCAATGGCTTGCGGCCGACCTCACTGCCGTGAGGTTACCCGTGAGAACTTCAAGACTTAGCTATTTCTTCCAAATCTTCGCATTTTCGGCTGCTACAGTGCCGCTACAGTGCCCCCCCCGGTGCTCTACAACCTCGATTTCCATGTCAATTTCACCGCCATTCGCGACGTTGAGCTCACCAAGGCCTCATTTGTACCTGAAACATGAAATAAAACAATTTAGACCGAAAAGGGCATCGATTTATCGAAAAGATAACAAAATAATACAAATAAATACGTATAAAATACGTATATTTAGGCGTTTATCAAACATCCCCACTCCTAAGCGTTTGCTTGTCCCCAAGCAAACAAACATAAAGAACAGGGGCAAGGAGATAAATGGCTAAATATACAACCTCAAGCTCAAATGTACAGGACTCTACAAGCACGAATGGGCAGAAATCAAGAAGTGAGTTGTTCAATGTATGGGCAAGTAATATTAGCTCTGTTTCATCCAAAGTGTTCCTGTGTGTGTGCTGACTCCCACGTTGACCTCCACACCCTGGATTACCCCAGGATGCTTATTTTCCTCACTCAAATTGAAATTAGTGTTAGAAGTGCTAAAGACCCTCTCAATAGTCAGTTAAAAATCTTTTGATGAAGGTAAAACAGGTTTCAGGCGCCCAAAAGGTCACAAAAGTTTTTTGTTTTCTTTTTTTCCGAGTCCGCCTAATGTAGATTGCACAAAAATCTTTCAACAGGATGCACATGCTGGCCAGGCAAAAGAGCCACCCAACTTATTTGATTACAGACCTTCATATACGCATTCATGCTTTTACAAGCAGAGTAATACTGACATAGACTCATTTTTCACTTCTTTTTTTTTTGTTTAGTAAATAAATACATCCTACCTCAAGTCGCCTGATCAATCACCTGCTAAAAACCTCACTTAAAACCTCACTTAGGGTTAAAGAAAAAATAGGAGACTCAAAAGTTTTTAAAAGACTATTGAAAGAAGAATTTAACATCCTAACACAAAATCAATAAGATGAGTTAGAGTGTCCGAAGTGGAAGTTAAAGTGAGCAGGCATAAATGCACCAAAGATGAAACAGAACTATATTCAAGCATATGTAGAGTACAACTCACGACTGTCATTCTACCAAGCTAGGAAATCCTTAACAATAAGATCATAGCTATCATAGGTGAGTCAAGCATGTAATTTAAAACAATTCCAAAGTTCATGAAAATCTATCCCCCCCCCCCCACTCAAAGATGCACATTGTCCTCAATGTGTCTAAATCAGCGGTGCAATAAAAAAAATATAGGCAATAAAAGCATAATAAGAGGGTTTTCATGAACTTGCCCGAGTCTCAAAACATGAGTCTTGAAGTCCATGAGATCGGGGTAGCCACCAATGATGCGAGTAGATGATCGAGAGAGAAGGCGTGCTTGATGCCCTACTTCCACCCTACAAGATAGAAAGGAACATCATCTCAAGGCATCTAACACACATAAAAAGAAAAAACACAAACAAAAGCAAACAAAACAAAGAACTAGCACAACACAACAATCAAGCAAAACATAATCCAAGCAAGTCCTTTGTTCAATCATTATCATGGTGTCCAAATCTCTCTAATGCAAGCATGGCTAAGGGTTTCCAAATATGATTCAAGATTAAGTCACATACAAGAGAAGCAATGGTTCAACATGATGGGAATGTGAAAGAATTCAAGAATTGCTACAGTAATTCCCAAAAAAAGTTTGCAAGAGCTTCTCTTGTAAATGGAGCATAAAAAGTTTTACAAAGCTTTGAAATTGCTCCAAAAACCCACAAAAATAACAAAAAAAAAAACTTCCATAACACTGGCATCCATTCAACTTAAAAAAAAAAAGAAAGGAAGAAGAAACACTCATGCTTGAAAACTAGGGTTTAAAGAGATGTACCTTTGGGGAATCGATGAATATAATGTTAAAACTCCCAACAATTCATGTAGCTCAGGTCTCTAAAAGTAGAAGAGCGTGAAGAGGAGGATAAATGAAGAAAAACGGCGAAAGAATGAGGGAAAACGGATGAGAAATGAGAAAGTTATGAAAGAAATGGTGAAGGGACGTTTTAAAGATGAGGGTGCCCGAAGGCCTCACGGGTGAGCTCACGCCCGTTAGTCTACCCGTGAGCCTCTTCTGGATGGCTTGCGGGCATCCTCACGGCCATGAGGATGCCCGTGAGACCTGCAAATTCAGCCCTTATATATTTTTTTTCCTTTCAACCATTGCACAATCAAAGCAACAATGAATTCGACAAAAAATCACACAAGAATTTGCATTCAAATGGCATAAAATCAAAGGACCAAACCTAAAAATTCAAGAACAAGCATGGATCAAACTCAAAAAACACATACAAAAACTAACATTCAAACCACAACAAATAAAGGAGAAACAACAACACAACAATCTAATACACAACTAGAATACGAAAATTGAAAGAACAAGAATTTAAAGACTTGGGTTGCCTCCCAAGAAGCGTTTGTTTAACGTCATTAGCTCAACGTACCTCTTTCTTACCTAAGGAGGCTTGAAAATGGTGTGTTCATCCCGGCTAGAGGTGGCATAAGAGCTACCAAAAAATACGAACATTATCTTCCAGGATGATGCAAGTTTGGAGGTCATGCTTGAGTTACCTTTTGGCCTCCATGGGAAAAGCTTGGGCCGAGCATTATTCAATCTTGGCATTGGTGGGTCCTCGAACGGCGTCAACCTCCTACCCACATCTTGTTCCTCGGCCATTGTCAAATCGCCTTGAACTACCCATAAGTGTTGTTTGGGTTTCCAAGGGAAAAAGTTTGGTTGAGAACTTGTCAAGCTTCGCATAGGTGGATAAACGGGAGGCTTTAACACCCTATCCACATTTCTTTTCTCAACCTTTCTTGAATGATCAAAAGTGGCCCATAAAATTTGCTTGGGCCGCCATGGAAAAAGTTTTGATTGGGAATTGTCCAAGCCCGGCATAGGTGGGTTCAAGGATGACATTGGTTTCCTCCCCAAATCTTTAAATACAATTCCCAAATTTTTTTTCTCTGCACTTGAAGATTATCGATTGGTTGATTGAATGGTTGTTATCGAGGCAAGTAGTTTCTTGAAACGTGGTAGATGGGGCCTCCTCTACTTCCTCACATATTTCTATAGCCATGATGACCTCCTCATTGTCTTGCTTTACCCCATCTTCCAATTGTTGCCCACTCATAAGATTGATAGTTTCCCGGTTTTCACTTGGGTTATTTTCAATATTGCTCGTTGGGCTGCCCAAAGAAGGCTCGGAATTTGCCCTAACAAGTTTCTCAACTTGGTTCTCAAGTGCTTTGATTGAAGCATGGACATTCCTTAGTATTGTACCGAATTCATCAAGTCGTCTGTCCGTTCTTGCAAACCTTGCCTCTGTAGTGATCATAAACCTTGCTAGAACATCTTCAGTAGTGTATTTCCTCTCTTGCCGATGTTGCGGCTGAAATTGGGGGACTTGGGGTTGTTGAGGTCTTGGTTGTTGTGTAATGCCTTGGCTTGCTTTCATGGCAAAGAAATATTCCATCTTCTTCTCAAGATCATAGATATTTGTGGAACACCTATTATTTTATTCCTCAAATCCATAGATTTTGGCGGCCAACAATTTTTCTTGAAAATCCATGGCATTGTATAAACAATAAGACTAAAAATAATAAGCTAACAAAGAAAACAAGAAAGAAGGAAAATAAACAAATAAGCACAAAATGATAAAAGACACATACAAAATCAAATATTCAAAAACAGAAAGATAAATGACTAGAGCAGTGAGCTAGAGGTTTTCTTAGCATTCTTGGAGTCTCCGGCAACGGCGCCAAAAACTTGATGATTTTCAGCAAGCGCACGGGTCGTCAAGTAATACCTCTCACGCACGCATGAGAGAGTCATATTCCCTAGGGTCCCAAGAGCTGCTATTACTTCCCCCTAGACGGCACTATCTAGTCTACCAAAGATAGGAATTAAGCTTTAAAACTAGAAAACAGATAACTATGTACACATGGACTCAGGTACACCACATGAGCATATTTAAGGAAGTAAATAATAATGAAATCGCGAGGTCCCGGGCTAGGATCCCCTTAGGACTACTAAAGCTAGATGGATGCTAAAATTACACAGGCAATGGTGGATGGGCCAAGGAATGCCCAACAGTAGATCACCCCGATGGTCACAGCGATGACCCCTAATCCCGTACGAGTATTAGCTCGGAATTTCTTCCGACCAAACCCTCCTACGATTGCACTACTCCTTGAGAAATCTCTAATTAAGGCGGATACTCAACGTAGGTCCAACCCTAATGGTTGGAGGGGCATGAAATACCCGATGGTCACGGCGTATTCATACATGAATCCCTTCCATCTATGTGAGTCTAGCACGAGGGCGATGGTCACACACCAAGTACAATCTAGAAGTTGAATCGCAGAGTTCTCATGCCAAACAACACATCAAAGAACACAAAGCATGAACCACAAACCAAACCAAATACCATAAATGTAAATCTAAAACATTCATACAAAGCAAGTTCATCCCAAGGTTCACCGGATGCCCGGTGACCTTGGGAGTCTAGTTCATCATCAACAAAGGAGAAAGCAAGGAATATAATAAATACAAGACAAAACTCATAACAAACTACCCTAAGATGAAGACTAGAAGGTGGTGATGAGAACTTGTCGGATCCGCGCTGGAAGCTCCTAGATCTTCTCCTTGATAGCACAACCTCTTCTCTCCGTGATTTCCTCCTCAGATCTACCTTCTCCACTTGCCTTGAAGTCCTAGGTGAAAATGGTGGAGAATGGTGGCCAAAGGCTCCAAACATGATGCCCTAATGCCCCTTAAAGAGGTGAATTTCGTGTGTCCTTACGTGCTGCCTCACGGGCGTAAGGTTGCCCGTGAGGCATCCAGAAACTTTCCCAGAAATTTCATCTCGGGTGCTACAGTACCTATACTACAGTGGCACTGCTGCATTACCACTAGTGATGGCAACGGGTCGGGTCGGGTGCGGGTTTTACCATACCCGAACCCGAACCCGCTACCCCGCCGCCATACCCGAACCCGTACCCGAACCCGACGGGTTTTTAGAACCCCATCCCACACCCGAACCCGACGGGTATCGGGTACCCGCGGGTATACCCGACCCGAAATAACCTATTTAAAAATATTTAAAATAAATTACAAAAATTAAGTAAAAATTAAAATAAGCATTCAAACAACCACACAATATACAAATTCAACCTAAAATACACATTCAAATCATAGGTTGTTTTTTTGTTCAAATAACCATCATTCAAGTAGAAATTAAAATAACCATTCAAAACAACACAAAATATATAAATTCAACATAAAATAAACATTCAAATTATATATGTATTTTTTTTGTTCAAATGACCATCATTCATCATCATCATCATCTTCAAAAAGATCAATAGTCTTCCAATCCATGAGTAGCTCCAAGCCTCCACTTGCTAATAATTCACCTTCATAAGCAAAATAAATATTACAATTCTGAAAACTATATATTTTATAGCAAATATCTTTAAATTTATAAAAATAAACACCTTCACATTCAAAATGTTTCCCATTAATGATCAATCATCTTCCAATTCATGAGTCTTACTGCCATACTCTCTCTCTCTCTCTCACACACACACACACACACACACACACACACACACACAGATAGATGGTGCATCACACTGCAGTCATACAACATTTGGTCCAAGATGCTATACAAAATTTTTGTACTTGTTTTTATGGATGTAGCTCATACAAGGGACCACCTTCAAAGAATGAAAACAAAAGAATGAAAGCAGAACAGTGATTGATCGCAAATCCACAAACTATAATATATGTATATACACCTGTCATCATACATGGGACATATGTATATACATGCTCATCCTAAGTATTCAACAAGTTTCTTTCATTATTAAAAAGAAAGTTTTGATCACACAACTGGAATAATTACATGATCAACATGATTAGGTAGACAGAACAAAATCCATCTTCTTTTAATATTCAACATTTTAAGACATGATCATCCATTTGGTCACACTGTCTTACTGCCATACTCTCTCTCTCTCTCTCTCTCTCTCACACACACACACACACACACACAGAGAGATAGATGGTGCATCACACTGCAGTCATACAACATTTGGTCCAAGATGCTATACAAAATTTTTGTACTTGTTTTTATGGATGTAGCTCATACAAGGGACCACCTTCAAAGAATGAAAACAAAAGAATGAAAGCAGAACAGTGATTGATCGCAAATCCACAAACTATAATATATGTATATACACCTGTCATCATACATAGGACATATGTATATACATGCTCATCCTAAGTATTCAACAAGTTTCTTTCATTATTAAAAAGAAAGTTTTGATCACACAACTGGAATAATTACATGATCAACATGATTAGGTAGACAGAACAAAATCCATCTTCTTTTAATATTCAACATTTTAAGACATCATTCACAGACCCTACCATCTTATATATATATATATATATATATATATATATATATATATATATATATTAAGCAGTTAAACATTGATATAAGATTATTTTGAGTTAATGAAAGGAGAATGAGAGGCACATGTGAGGAAAATGATGGGTTTTGAAAAACAAGGGATGGATTTGGGACTTCAAAGGGCATACTTGCAAAGATTGATTTCTGGGGCATAATAACAACATGAAATATTTTAGAAAAGTATATGCAAACAGTCATATTCACAAACCCAACAATTCAAAATTCAATGCAAAAAATATATAAATAAATCAAACAATAAGATGCATTTCCAGATAGTGTAGATATATCAGCACTAATCCTAAAACCAAATAGAATATGAATTCCTCGAAGATATGCACAAAGATTGAAAATTCATAGGCATGTGAGCAAAATAAAACCCTAAATCAGACATTCACATGGATTAATGAAGCAAGGGAAAAATAGATCAAAAGATCCGACCTTGTTCGTTCCGAGGGGTGAATATGATGCTTCCGGTCTCGTCTCCGACGACACACTCGGCGATGCGGATCTGGCGGAGTTGGGAGTATTAGAGAAATCCTCAAATTAATTAGGGGCAAACATCTACACATCAATGAATAACCAAAAAGTTTTAGAGAAATTAGGGAAGAATTAAAGAAAAAAAATTCCACCTTTTGAAAGGCGAGGCGGCCGGCGGTGACTTCTCCCTCTCCTTCTGAGTTCTCTCTTCTTCTATCGGGATGAGATGACTCGGATGAGCATTGATTTTGCTCAATTATATAGCTACCTTTTTACAAATCGGCCCCACAACTTCAACAAAATTTTTGCTTCTTACTTAATAAGGTCTTGAAAATTTGAAAGAAGATAAATAAATATTAGGGACTTTTTAATAATATATCATCGGGTCCGGTTCGGGTACGGGTTCGGGTCGGGTATCAGAATTCCCATACCCGACCCGTACCCGGTTTACACTTATCGGGTTTTACCCGAACCCGAACCGAAACCCGGTCAAACCGGGTATTACCCGTCAAACTCGGGTCGGGTCGGGTTGGGCCGGGTAGGGTTTGGTTATTTTTGCCATCCCTAATTACCACTGCTACAGTACACATTACTGCATTATACTGCTACAGTATGTCACTGTCTGGATCGCTTGCGGCCGACCTCACGGCCATGAGGTTACCCGTGAGAACTTCTAGACTTAGCTATTTTTTCCAAATCTTCGCATTTCAGGCTGCTACATTGCCGCTACGGTGCCCGGTGCTCTAAAACCTCAATTTCCTTGTCAATTTCGCTGCCATTCGCGACGTTGAGCTCACCAAGGCCTCATTTGTACCTGAAACATGAAACAAAACAATTTAGACCGAAAAGGGCATCGATTCATCGAAAAGATAATAAAATAATACAAATGAATACGTATAAAATATGTATATTTAGGCGTTTATCAATGGCGTTGATGGTGACTTTCACGTCTAGATTGAATCCACTCCGAAGCTAGGTCGCTGATGGCTTTCTTGACGCTATGATAAAGGAGGAATCGATTTAAGTTAGTGAGGAAGCCTTCCTAAAGCTGCAAAGAACTCTCTCCAAGCCCTAGCCACCTTGTCTCTTTAAAGTAGCCGAAAAGATTTCTAAAAATTAAAATAAGGCGACTTTTATAACTTGAAATCAGGGCTTCACACTGGCATCCACACGGGTACTCACACACCCATGTACTGTAGCCACACGGGCGTGTGAAAATTCCTCACGGCCGTAAATAGTACTTTTGCCACAGTGCTGCTACAATAAATTGCTACAGTTCTTTTGCTACATTACTTGCTACAATGATTTTTCCCCAAAATCCTTCTTCGAGTCCATATGGTTGGGCACACGCCCGTGTGGTAGGGTATGTTGCTTTCTATCCTTTGAAATCTTCAAAAACCGTTTTCTATTTGGGCATGGAAGTTGGGACATGGACGTGCTACTGCCTTTGTGCCATTCCGGTTCTTGTAATGACTTGGAATCCACTGAAAGTTGGCAATACCTCCAAGTATACGAGCATAACTTCTATTTTGGTCTTGAAATGTGTCATCGCACCCTATCTTTGCTTCTTTCTTGTACTTCATACCTCCAAGGCTCTGTTTGCACAAAAGAACACAAAATACACTTTATCAATGATAAAACCTGATAAAAGTAATGCTCGATGCATATAAAATGATGTTATAAAATATATATAAACAAGTACTTATCACCTACCAATTCAGTTTTTTTACAATTTGATTTCTAGTTGGATAACAAGATTATAGTCATTACTAGTGATCTTCAGTCTCTGTGGATACGACAACTTAACTCACACACTTACTATTACTTGATAAACAGTACACTTGTGAATGAGTATACAACTCACATAACGCAACTCATCAACAATCCTGTCTAAGACTATATGCAAAGAGCAGTAAAATTTACTATTTAGTTCTTGCGACCTCTCTTACCGCATGTGTCTTGAACGTATACCTTTACACCCTGGCTTAACGGCATAAGTCCTTCCCATAAGCCTTCTATATAACCTTTATGCTCCTACTTACGAGTATAAGCATGTTTGTAAATTCTTTTATCTAAGGCTTGCGGCTATAAGAGACAACCTCGTAAGAGGGCCGCAAGGTGCCCTGATTGGTTTGTTCTAGTACTGAGGAAGCTCTTTTTTCACTTTTATGCTTTAGAATTTCTTCATTTGACTCTCTGAAGCTAATTTGTTCTGCTCGTATTCTACAATTAACAAACCAAGGATTAAGTACCATGTTCCACATAAAAAATGTAAATACATGCCAAGTAAACACACAAAATCTTACTGAGAATATTCTCATATGAGTACTTATAAAATTCTACCACATTTAAGCTTTTATTGTCCTTAAGGGCATATAAATTCATAACTTGTACACCAATAAAGCAGGAACATAGAACAAATAAATCAACTCAATAATAAATGAAATAAAACAATTAATACATATGTACACCAATAAAGCAGGAACATAGAGCAAAAAAATGGCATTGAATACTTAACTGGCAAGATAAACCAATAATAGGAACTCATTATTCCTCCCAAAAAAGATACTGAAATACATATGTAGATTGTCAAGGAGCAATTGAATAACTAAATAGTTTAACAAAAATTTTTTCCAAAAATTTGAAAATAATGAAAACAAAATGAAAGTAAAATAAAATACAGACATTTTTAATAGATTACTTACTTGGTATATAGTCCAACTCCAAGACCCAACTTTGTTTTCAGAAATAACTTTCCAAAAATGATCCTATTTTCCAAAGGTTGACAATAGCAAATCATGATGTGAACTTGAATAAAATATTACCTTCACACAAACATGCATGTGGTCCTAAGATACTAGCTGGAGTACATGACACGCAGGGCCGGTCATAGAGAAAATGGGGCCCTAGTCAAAATCATAAAAAAAATAATTATTTTTATTTAATAATAAATTATGTAATAAAAAAATAAATTACTATTAATAATTATGATAAATAAAATATTAATTTGGAAAAATCTAGAGATATACTTCTAGTCTTTTATTTAATTACCAGCAATGCATAAAAAGATAGAAAAGCAATTAAAGTTCACTTTTCTTGCCTTTTGAGATGTAAACTTATCAATTAAATTTTGATATTCAGTTGTGATACCAAATTTTTCAAGTGCACCTTTTTGAGATTGAATTAACTCATCTATTTTTTTTTGTTTGTTTCTCATATCCAGAATCATATTGAGAATGTAAGGATGTCGACATAAAGAGCCAAGAAAGGATTTTTTGTTTTTGAAAACAATGGTATGTTTAACCCCTTAAATAGAAGTGTAGAGTTTTTGTTTCTTTTTTTTTTTTTTTTGTAATACAATCGTAACATTTATTGGATTCAAGTCCATCTATTAACTTAGATAGTAATGTTAGATTCAAGTCCCAATATTAACTTTATTAATCCACTCAATAGATTATAGAGCCATGAGCTATCATAAATATTATAAAACCAAATTTATTATAAAATTTATAGTTTTTAGAAAACTTAAATTTAAAACCTAAGTGGTCCAAGTCCCAATATTAACTTCATTAATTCATTAATAGATTATAATGCTACTAAATTTATTAGATGTTGATATGTCATGAATTAATTAAGATAAATTTTATAATTTAAAAAACTTTAAATTTCAAGATCATGGGGATAGACATTAGATAATAATAAATAAAATTTTAAAATATAATTAAAAAAATTGTGGGGCTTTATTATAACAATAAATTTATTGGATATTAATCATAAATTAAATTTTATAATTTAAAAACAGTTAAAATTTCATGAGATAAGAGAATAATAATTTTAAAAATATATTTTTTTAAAAAATAAAAATCTAAGGGCCCTAGCATATCTAGGAGGCATAGGCCTTGGTCGCCTATACCTAGGGTGGGGTTTGTTTATTAGAATATTGGATTGCCTATTTTTGTATAATAAACACCAACAATTGAAACATTTGAATTTTATCATCACCAAAAAGTGTTCAAACTCCAAACATGCATACAACAGAATCCAAGCTTCAGACATGCAAACAATAGGGAGACTCTGGAGGATTTAATGAATGATTGCCAAGTGACTATAAAATGCTGCCAAGTGACTATAAACCGAATGACTCTGGAGCATTTAATTGAATACATTGGTATAAACTATAATTCTTTTGGAAACTGGTTGGATGGTAGTTGGCTTGAGAGTGCAGGAACATGATAGAAATAGATATCGAACTTTCCAATCCTTGACTGCAACTTGTGCATAGAGTGTCTGGAAGCCTAGATGTGACCTAGTTTTCAATAAACGGTGACGTCATCCACATCAGATCTTAGTGCAGGCTCTACAAACGTTGCGGGACTAGTTTTAGAGAATTAGAGAAGGAATCAAGGAGTTTTTGAATCATTCGGTTTTTTATTATCAAATTGTTATTTTTGGTGATGCATCTTGGGTAATTAACACTAATATAGGTGGTACAAGGTTCATTGCAATCAGTGGAAAGAAGACACTTGTGTTAGCAGGTGCTGGACCATTAGTAGTTGAATCAAGCCTATCAAGCCTCCATGCTGAAGTGTTGGCAATAGAGATGGCTGTGGTGCAATGCAGGCTGCAAGCTTTGAAGGTGGGTCGGATATATACTGATTGTATTTGTGCCAAAGAAGGCTTGGGAAGGCAACGCTCAACATACAGTTGAGAAGTCCAGAACGATATTAAGAGGATCAAGCAATTGTTACATCCGGAGGCTTCCACTGAAATTAATTACTGCCCAAGGGAGCTTAATGGGATGGCTGATGATCTTGCTAATTTTGCTCGAAGGAACCCAAGATTATCTCTGTTTCACATAGGAGTGGATTGCCCTCGATGGTTGGAAGAGTCGGCTACTTATGCAGGCTTTAGCTTTTGTTTATTTTTTGTTAGTTGTTATTAGCTCTTTGAGCTCCTTCCAAAAACAAAAGAAAAAAAGTACCACAAAAACTTAAGGTAAAAATAGCAACTTCTCAGACCCAAAGAAGTCATTAGAAATAGTTAGTCCAAGAGAACTTTTCTTCTGAAAGTTGTCTTGACAAAAATATAATCCAATGCTTTGAGTATACTTGAAGATATCTAGCAGGCGGCCCACCAATATTCATAGCTTAGCACTAACTAGGATGCCTCGTAAGATGTCATAAAACCTGTGGTAGCCCTATTTTAGCTTAAGATGGCTTAACTTTTTATGAGAGCTGCAAGAATAGGATACAACTCAGTTGTATCATGGGGTTATGTATCAATGCGCTTGTATATCAAGCTATTTGATTACAATGAATCAATTCTTTAGATGGTGCCATGCCCGTACATAATACAGATAAACTATTTATGTTGATCATTAGATGACAAATGGCTAATTCATAATGTTCAGGCCTTTTATAAGACCCTTTTCAAGTAGGCCATACCTAAGGATCAGATATTAATCAGGCGCTTTGGCCTTCTAGACAAAACTATAATTCGCCTATGGTCTAGTAAATTAGTTATGCTGTTACTTTCTAGGCCTAGAGACCAGGTAAGTCAAACATTTGAATTCAGATTTATACACAAGATGCACAAATTTTCAATATACTTTACACATAGGGGAGATTAATGTAACTCTGAAAACCTACTAATGCAGATATTTTCATTCTCAAAATTTTTATAGGAACTTTGATGAACTTTTATCTGTGAAGTGCATAATCCAGATAGCCTTGATAGTAAAGGACATCAGACATTGCATAGAAACAACTTGATTATTAAAATTGAGTTTTTATTTAAAAAAAAATCTAGAATCCGGTCAAAAGGTGGCATACAGAACAAAAGTTAAAATACCAAATCTAAAACATTTACCCTATAAGGTTGTGCATATTACCTGTTACACCCAGAGCCCGGAGAATCGACAAAAGGCCGCAAACCTAGAAGGCCGAGACCAAGTGGGTATGCAAGGCCTTAGAACATGTCTGACACTGAAAAATAATATCTAATAAAAATATAGATTCTTATATTAAAGGAAGCTATAAAATACGAATTACAAAAGTTCTTTATCCAATGTTTGGAATAATATTTAATGAATAAAATTATTCAAAAATATTATTATTAAAAATAATACGAGAAATAATCAAAAAAGTAATTTAGCAAGCGTTGAAAAATATATACTTATACCAGAATCTATATGTGATTTACTTACCTGACTAATACAAGAAATCCAATTTTGACACAAATTCAAGGCTTTTAGGTGGGTCTTAAATTTGGGAAAGAAAACCTATTAAATCATCAAAACATAAATTTACAAAATTTCAGGGATATGTAAGAAAGATTTCAAAACCTTAATGATGCTACCAAGATTAAGGGCTAATGAGCAAGAGTATTGTAAAAGAAGATTTCAGAAAGGTATAAATGTAAAAAGGGTCAAGCTATTATTTTCTAAATTCTGATTCTTTCAAGCGTATAATATCAATTATCAAACCTAATGGAGATATGTACTATTTCAATATGACCAACAAAGACTAAAACCAACATAACTTTGTCTACATTATTCCAAATTACAAAATTCTTTCTTCTACGAAAACTAGACAATTGAGGCTATGACATATCCAAAATTCACAACGATTAGAATACTATTAAATTTATACCATCCATTTGAATCTCCATCTATTTCTGCAAACCAGTAAAGTCAGACATGATTCTTTTAACATGCATATCTCTCAGTATATATCCTCAAATAACATGATATTTTCGGAATAGATAGTTAATTAAAAAATAAACAACTTTTTTATTTTTCACCTTGCCTGATTCAACCTTTAAAATAATAAAAAATATTAATCAATCTTCAAGTTTTGCACAGAATTTTATTTGACGTAGCTACACTAATATGACTGTATCTCATAAACTACAGATGTATAAAATCGGAAAATTTACAGGTCCTTAATTGATATCGAACCCTATAATTTTATTAATTTTCACTTTGCTCGATTCAACCTCTAAAGTCATGTATTATGCCCGTCAATCTTCAGATCCTGTAAAGAATATTATTTTATTGAACTACACTAATAGGGCTATATTTTATAAACCATAATTTCATAAAATTTGAAATTTTGCTAGCTAAATAAAATTTAGGGTTACTTATCTCAGACACGCCGATAAATGAGTTCCTAATGGGGTTTCTCATACCTAGTTGCTAACATCTTTCCAACTAAACAAATCTGTAATTTAAACTATAATCTTATTTTCCTTAAATACCACGATCAGAAATTTCATGGTGATGGTGGTAGCAGTGATCAATAATTTATACAATAATTGTTAAGGAGATAAGAAAGGATTTTTTTTATAATTAAAAAGATAACTAGACTATAATAATAATCCTGTTGAGAGAATAAAAAAGAATCTTAAGAGATAATTAAAAGATAAATTAAATAATAATAATAATGATAATAATAGTAATAATAAGTGTGGGGTCCACATTACCTCAATGAACAAAACCTAGATTAATTTTATAAATTTAGAAATGTAATCCTTTTATTAAGAAGCAGTTTGAAAGGATATAGACAAAAATACCTAAGTGCTCATGGCCAATTTCTGCTTTTGTGAGGAAAAACAGTCACCACTTATCTACAAAGAACAAAAATCCAGCATGCTCCAACCACATCATGACAATATAATCATGATGTTTCTAGGGGTGTATTTGAGCCAAGCCTTTCGTGAGTGGCTCGGTGTTCTGCTCGGTAAGGGCTCGTTTATGTTCAGCTCATATTGTAAACGAGCCAAGCTTGAACTTCATTTCCAAGCTCGATTAATAAACGAGCCAAGCTTGAGCATCTAAAGGCTCAGCTCGTTTTGGCTCATGAACATAGTTCACGAACAAGCTCATGAACACATCTCGCGAACAAGGTCGTGTGTGTATGTGTGTGTGTATATATATATGTTGTTGTTATTATTATTATTATTATTATTATTATTATTATTATTATTATTATTACTATTATTATTATTATTATATACATTATTAATTTATTATATATTTATATACATGTATAATAAGGTGTATATGTGACTATGTCGTTATTGTCATCATCATCATCATCATTATTATTATTATTATTATTATTATTATTATTATTATTATTATTATTATTATCACATCATCAATATTATTACTTAACTCACATACTTATAAATTGTAATATTTAATTAATAAGATATCAGTTTATATCATAAACTGAGTAACAACTTAAAATAATAAGTATGTACAGTATATGATGTAATATTTTAAACGGAGATGCCAAATAATAAATAGTGTTAGAGGAGGCCCATATACATTAGGCCCATATTTGTTTCAAAACATTCCTACTAAAGTTTAGTACCACATTGCCTATTCACAAGAACTTCACCCACTTTATATATAGTACTATTCTATATCCTTTAACCTTGCCTTAGTAGTTATGCTCTCTTATTCGCAGGGGGGGGTGCAAATTTCAGGGTTTGAATCCGAAATTTAGCTTGAAAATTCTGAACTCACGAATGCGCTAGATTTGTTGGTGCAATTGGTTTATTATTTGCCTTGATTGTTTTCACAAAAAAAATAAAACATCAGCTTATGTTTCAAAACAAACCCTAGAAGCACTTTCCTTTCATCAGCCCTTTTCACCTAAGCCGCCGCCAGCCTTCAATCACCACCGACTAGCTTAATTGTAGATGCTTCACAAACCCTACGAAGCACTTTTTGTTTTCACGCCTAAGCTGCCACCAGTCTTAAGTCATCCCCGACCAGCTTCTCACCTTCAGTCATCCCTGACCAGCTTCTCATTCGGGCTAAGCCGCCGCCAGCCTTCAGTCATCCCCGGCCACCGACCATCTTAATTGTAGATGCTTCACAAACCCTAGGAAGCACTTTTTTCTTTCACGCCTAAGCTACCACCAGCCTTCAGTCATCCCCGACCAGCTTCTCATTCGGGAAAAAAGGTAACTCTGCCTTCTTCTTTCATCTCTCCTTCCCAGCTCTGATTTTACTTTCCCTTTTTTTTCAGAATGCCTTCTCCTAGTCCCGCATCAATTGATGAATCATCTGCTAATGTTAGTCCCATTGGAAGTGTGGGAAATTTCGATAATGCTGTTAATGAGGCTAACAATGTTGAAGTTAATGAATCTCACATTAATGTTGAAGATGATGAAGTTGAAGAGAATCCATTTGCAGCTAAGAAGAGAAAGAAGACCTCTAAAGTTTAGGATGAATTCAAAGAAGTTACTCTTACAGATGGAACAAAAAAGGCAGAGTGTATTCATTGTAGGCATCAACTTGGCCTGTTGAAGTCGGGAGCAACAACTCAGTTTATTCGCCATTTGAAGGTGTGTGTGAGACGGCAATTAACATTGAAGGGACAAAGGCAGCTGACTTTCTCAACAAATTTGACAAAATATGAAAGTGTGAATGCAATTCAAACTTTCATATGGTTTTAGTGCATGATTTAACATTTTCATTTGCTGAAAATGAAGTTTTTAATCATTTTATGAGAACTGTTAGCCCTAATTGGGAATGAATAAGTAGAGGACTTTCAAAGAAAGACTGTATATCTGCTTATGACATTGAGAAAAAAAAAAGTATCTTCATTTTTGAAAGAAGTTGATCGAGTTAGTATCACTACTAATTTGTGGACATCTACGGTGCAAGATGTTGAGTATATGGTTGTTACTTGTCATTTTGTGGATTATGATTGGAAATTGCAAAAACGTATGTTATGCTTTCGTTCTATTGTCCCTCCACACACTGGTGTTGCCGTTTGTGATGAGTTAGCAAGATGCATAGCTGATTGGGGTCTTAAAAAAAAGTTGATGAGCGTCTCAGTTGATAATGCTAGTTATAATGATCTTGCTGTGAATTTGTTAAAAGCTAATCTGAATTTGAACAATCAGAATGCACTTGTGCTTGATGGGAAATTATTTCATGTGAGGTGTTGTGCACATATTTTAAATCTCTTGGTTCAAGATGGGCTTGGTGAAATTAGTGACATAGTTTGCAATGTGCGTGAAAGTGTGAAGCATATCAGTATAAGTGTGTCTCGTCTTACTATATTTAGTGACATTACTAAGCAATTAAATCTGTCAAATAAAAGGCTTGTTCTTGATGTTTGCACAAGATGGAATGCTGCATATTATATGCTTCAAGCCGCTCTAGATTTGAAGGATGTCTTTCCTAGATATCAACTAAGAGATTCAAACTACCGTTACTTGCCATCCGAAGAAGATTGGATTAAAGTCCAAACTGTTTGCACATTTCTTGAAGAATTTCATTATGTTACAAATGTTATTTCAGGTTGTGAGTATCCTACTTGAAATTTGTTTCTCCTCGAACTCACCACTGTGAAGAAAGCTTTGTCTAGGCATGTGGAAGGTGATAATGATTTTATGAGACAAATGACAGCAAGAATGATTAGAAAGTTTGATAAATATTGGGGGACAATAATTTGTTGATATCAATTGCAGCTATTTTAGATCCAAGGAATAAGATGACTTTGGTTGAGTGGGCTTTCCCTTTTTTCTATTCTATGGATGATGTTCCAAACAAAATGAGTTTTGTTCGATCATCTCTTTACAAGCTTTATAATGAGTATGTGGAAGCTTTCAAGGCCAAGAGTGACATGGATACTCAAAGTCAACTTTTTGCTCCTACAACTTCTTCTTTATCCATTGCTAGTGTTGGTAGATCAAGAGGAACGGCTGAATTTGATAATTTCATTAGAAATGTGGGTTCTTTTCAATTGATAAAGTCATAATTAGATGTGGACTTGGAAGAAGGTGTTCACATACACAATGAGAGCATTGATCCTCCATTTGATGTCTTGGAGTGGTGGAAAGCTAATTATTTGAAGTTTCGGGTTTTGTCAAAGATGGCTTGTGATGTTCTATCCATACCAATAACCACAGTATCTTCTGAGTCGGCTTTTAGTACGGCCAAAAGAGTTATTGAGTCGCATCGTGCTTCATTAGCACCGGCTACAGTTGAAGCATTGATGTGTGGTGGAGATTGGTTGAGAGCTTATTATGGGATTCAAAGAAAAGAAAAAGTAAGTAAGAGTAATATATGTTTCCTTTTTTTTAAGTTAATTATATGTAAGACCATTTTTAATATTTTTTACATTTTGTAGGAGAAGAAGGAAGTCCTTGAATTTCTTTTACAATGAAGGCATCTTTGACAAGAAGACAATTAGTAATCAATATCGGTATGAGTACTACATTTTGTTTTGAATTTTACATTTTCTATTTGTGATTAACACTATTTTATATTTTTTTTTTTAGGTAATTATGCTTTTGTCAAGATGCTTAGACTTGTGAGTTTGTTTGGAGAGTAATGAGTTTGCTTAGAAGGAAGGCTCAGGTGTTCTTATGCTTTGTTATTTAAGTGATTATGGACAAAATGCCTGTTATTTCAATATGGATGAATTACTTGTATTGGATTCTATGTTGTTGTTTATCTCAAGATTGTGTTTGAATTTGTCATTTCATATTTTCAGTTTATTTATTGCAATTGATAATTTATTTTAATGTAAAAAATGCATAAGTATATTATTTGTGAATATATAGGTTCTATTCTTCATAAACGAGCTTTGTAAATGAGCTTCATGAACGAGCTTCTAAATCAGCATTTAGCGAACACGAGCTCAAACGAGCTTCTAAACGAGCATTTAAATGAACTCGAGCTTGAACGAACTAATAAACAAGCT
The DNA here is from genome assembly GCA_902712375.1 of Dioscorea dumetorum. Classification (NCBI taxonomy): domain Eukaryota; kingdom Viridiplantae; phylum Streptophyta; class Magnoliopsida; order Dioscoreales; family Dioscoreaceae; genus Dioscorea; species Dioscorea dumetorum. The sequence continues at coordinate 7,564,429 of CACTHL010000128.1, read as the reverse complement.
TTTTTGAGTCGAGCTTGAGCCGAGCTCGAGTTCAATAATTCCTCAAACGAGCCGAGCTCAAACAATATTTAAAGCTCGATTCGAGCCACGAGCCGAGTTCGAGCTCATCCTTTTAGTCACGAGCTGAGCTTGAACACATAAAAGCTCCGCTCGGCTCGGCTCGAATACACCCCTAGATGTTTCTAAGTTTGCTTACTTATATGAAAAAATGGACATGAAAAAAAGTGGATGAAGCAACTTATTTATGCCCTGTGCATGTGAGTGAGACTCGGCATAAGTGATCTACAAGTTTAACATTGGCTGGACAAAGAAGCACACAATATGAGCTCTCAAATACGATTAATTGCGCTTTTAGTATGAGGATAAAAACAAATGGAGCATGATGTGTAATCAAACTTTTAAAACTTTACAAAAGGCAAAGGCATAGGCATATCAAAATATGATTAAATCATACTTTGCACTGGTGATAATGATCTTTGTTTCCATTTCTATTGTCATGTAATGCCACAAACATTCATTGACAAATTGATTCAAAAGCATCTGATTGGCTGCACTAAAATTAGAGAGAAAACTAAAGGAATACAGAAATGATGATCTTGCCCAGATAAACAGTCATGGCCTCAATGAAGATGAGGTCTCTAGAATGAGCAAGGCGATGATGGTTTATTTTAAACTGGATTTTGGTGATCATCTTGAACCCCAAAGTAATGAGTGGCCCGATCTGGCCAGAGCCTCCGAGATCAGTGCATACACACCGTCATGCTAGACCTTGAAGAACCACCAACCCAAAAAATAAAATCAGTATAGATCGATCGAATTAGAGCTCTAAATCGAAACTGTCATCAGTATTCGCTGAATACCGATGAGTACCATCAGAGGTTTTTAATGTGAGTGAATGAGTGTTTTGAGTGAGTGGAGAGAAAAAAAAACCAGTGAGTGGAGAGAGAGAGAGAGTGTATGTGTTTATATGAATATTTTTTTTTTTAATTAAAATTAGGGGGATTTTTAAACAAGCTGTATGGATTAGGGAAAAAATATTTACACAGTGAATGAGGTGATTTTGTAAAAACTCCTCTATCAAGCTACTTCTAAAAATGAAAAATAGTGACCAAGTTGCAGCACAGGAGTATATGCATAGTCTCTAGCACAAATGGTCAGCTGATAACTCACTCATGAGTGCATAAATATGCATAGTTACACTTAGGCTGCAACAAGTTTAAAGATATAGAAAGAAATGCAGCTCTCTGGATGTAAATAGGGAGGGCGAGGAATGGAATCCTCATCCTCATTTCCGTTTTTTATGAGGCGGGGATTCCCCATCTCAAAATTCCCCGACGGGATCCCCACGGGGTCAGGGAATCCTCGACTCACCAAATTATTTTCAATAATATATTTAAATACGCATCATACTTGAAATGGAAATATGTATAAAATATTTCTCAAAATAAATATAATATAATGTATGATAAAATAATAAACTAATTATTACAAATAACATAAAATTTGAAAGTAAATTAAAAGTATAAATTCATTAATAAAATTCATAATACAAAAGTTAGTGCAATAATTTTATATTTTTATTAACTTTTTTCATTCTTTAAATCATTTACATTAAGAATCCAATACCATTAATATTTTGATATGACAACTCCGCCTTCAATAATAAATAGAATTATAAATAATATCAAAGTAAAAATAAAATTATATTAAAACCATATTTACCTCATCATTCTAATATTAAAATTTTCAATTAATAAAATTAATTATATGAGTTATATATATATATAATTTAAAAAGTTGGAGAATCCTTATGGGAAGTGGAGTGGGGATCCCAGTCACCATCCCGCCTTCCCCGCTAATTGGGGAGGGGTTTTCTCTTATTCTCCGTCTCGCAGGATGATATTTCACGGAATCTCCACCCCGTCGGACCGGGTCTCCACAGAAATAGGGATTCCCAGCCCCAGTTGCATTTTTATGTAGTTCAATTCATTTGAAAAAAAAACCTAAGCACGAGTTAATTTTAGACATGCGGCTCAAGTATTATGTAGCGTTAGATAGCTAGCTAACTCAAATATTGAAAACTACAGCTAGCACTGACTTACCTCCAAGCTTATCAGTGAGTTAGCGATGACACGCTTCTTCAACCTCAACCCCGACCGCTAAGTATCTCCAGCCCAACTTCAAGCTCGCACTTCTCTCACGAATACAAAAATGAAAAAAGAGAGGTAAATCTTTAATGCGGATTTTAGTGGTGACAGTGAAAAAATGGGAGTATGGAAAAGAGCGAAGAATTCAAGGGTTTAACCCGTACCCTTTTACAGTAGGATGAAGACAAAATGGAGTGGGGCCCACATTTGTGACATTTGTAAAGTTTAACCATTTACTAACCTTTAATTTAGTTTGGTTTTTAGCAATCAACTCTATAGTGAATGCCATTACTACATTATAAACCCATTAGAGTCAAATCAAATCATGTACTTCTAAACTATGATAGTACAGAAACACGGCATCCGCACGTATCCATTTGTGGATGCTAGTTTAGAATGGGGAAAATCTCAAGACATCTGCGATACCTATGTATAATAAGGAAAGACATTAATTTTGAATGTTCCCGAATTCAGCCGCGACATGCCTCTTGCGTTACCGTAAGTGCATGGATCGTTAAGTAATAAAGTAGATCCCAGAAAAAATCGGGTTGTCGAACTATAGGGAGCAAACACACTAGTATTACCTTCAGCTTATGAAATCTAGCTTGAAAGAGATGATTGTTAACAAGTCTAACTAAAACTAAAGGGATTGAAAATAATAAAGGGTGTAGAGATCAATTGGCGAGAAGGGTAAATTTGGACAATACTTCCTCGGGGATTAGACAATGAAGTACTAACTCATACAGATAATCCTTGCTTAATTAAAAGTAATCTTAACAGGAATGTGATAGTAATACGGGTTTTCACCGCACGATGATTCCGAGGTTATAACGGGTTTTCACTGCACGCCAGTTCTCAAGAATCGACGGGTTTTCACCGCACGCTAAATCAACTGAACAATGGGTTTTAATCGCTCGTCAATAATCACACAACATGTAAAAGACATACATCACTTCACATATGCATTCCAAAGATTTAACATCACAAATAATTGAAATTCAAGGAATTGAAGTGGAGTTCAACAATTCCCCTAGTGTTCAAGTCCAAGCTTCCCTAAAAGGAGATTAGCTCATAGTGCAAAGCAATGAAAATCAAGAAGTTACAATTATTCATTGTCATAATGAGAAAACAAAATGGAAAACACCTACAAAACCAAGAAGACAAACATTGGCCTAAAATTCCCCTCGACGTTGGGGGAATATAACCCGTGACCGCGATGATGCCTAGTGAATGATGAAGGTGATGTCGATGAAGGGATACGCAGATTCTTGGCCCTTTTTTATGGGGAAATCACCTCTTGATCTCGCAACTAAGCTCTTCTCTTCTCTCCCACAAAACCCTCCAGTAAAACATAGAAAAAGATCCCATGATCCTTCTCTCTCTTCTGCAAAACCTTAAATAGGGGTAAGCGTCGGGATTTCACTTTCTTCATGTCGTACGCTCTCACTTACGGTCATGAACTCCCCCCGTAAGGCCCTCTGTCTTCTGCTTACGGCCACGTCTGCGGCCGTAAGTCCCAACCGTAAGCTCCTATGTATTGCAGAGCTTCTTCTCTTACGGGCATAAGAATGCCCACAATGCTGTCTGAATATGGCTTACGGTCGTAAACCTGGCCGTAAGGAGCCCGTAAGCAATGCAGTCTTCCAAGTGCTAATTCAGGAGCGTGCCATCTTCGATGTTTTTATTTTCCATTTGCTTCTGTTGGCTCTCCTTTGGCTTTAATCCCCACTTGGTGCATGCGAAGACAATTCATATTCGATTTAGGCACATATTCCACTAAATTACTCAAATACTAACTTGATAAGTATATACAATTTAATATATAAAATACACACAATTGTATACTTATCAAGCCGCAAATTAGTTACAATTCTTGAAGTTTGGCTAATTCAGCGACCCGCATGCGCATGAGGAGTTTGAGAATAATCCGTAGTATTTCCTCCATAATTTAACAATTATGACGATTCCAAATTTTGGTCTCAAATCAATTGCACTTGCTTGAACTTTGGCTAATTTAACAACTAATAAATTTTGCTCACAAGTCTGAGACTGAAATATTGATTGAAATGTGGGTGGAATGTTGGCGAATTACTCTGCTCATATTCCCTCCAAAATTTAGCAAATTAAAAGCTTTCCTTACAACAGGATTTGCTAAGCCTTCTCCCCTTCCTTTGTGTTAAACCTCTGTGTCCTCCCCTTCTTTCTCCTTGCCATGGCAAGTGGGGGGTAACCTCCTCCTCAGCCACTAGCCCGTTCCTGGGCACGGGTAGCGTCGAATCTTTCCTGTACTACAGAGAACTCTCCCATTCAAAATGCCACTCTCCTTTCCAAACTCAAGGACTCCACTTCCCAATTCATCCGGCTAGATGACTCTCCATAATAGCCCTGTATTTTTATTAATTGTTACTCCTTCCCACAGAATGATCAAAGCGAGAGTAGCGAAAAAATCCTCACTTTATCGGGAAACCGCCAGAACTCAAATCGAACAAACCAAATGAGAAGAAGAAGAAGAAGAAGAAGAAGAAGTAATTCGCCCGCGATAGTGTCTTTGCCAAAAAACAAGCAGGAAGGGGAAAAAAAACTCACAATTATATGCATAAAGGTCAGACATGATGTGATTGGGCGAGTTTTTTTCCCACAATTTCCAAGGGAAAAAATGAAATTTCATAACAATGACCCATTTAAAGTGACCGATAGGAGGTAGAAGGAAAGTAAACTATAAACGGAAGGGCTGTTTTGGGTGTGCAAAAGTTGAAGGATGTTTTGAGAAGTTTTGAAATTCCCGAAAGATGAACAGTATTTTTCCTAAAAAAAAAAGAGTAAAATTTAAAATAGAAATATTGTATAAAAACTTCCATGTTATGAATTTCGTATGATATTTTTTTATGTATGCGATGAAGTATTAATTTATATTTTTATTGAGCCCTAAAGAATTTTAAGAAATGTATTATATATGCATTTAGCGAAATTATAAATTGGACACATTAACCTGAGTGGGGGCTAGAATAGAAAATAATTTTTAATCAAATTTATTGATTTATCAAATATTTTATGTATTAAGTTCTTACTTTACAACTGCTTTTATCCTCTCCTAAGTTTAAATTGGGCGTTCAAATTTCTCCAAACTCAATTATTAAAAATTTATGGTTTGTCGAAATTTATAATTCCTCTCCTAAGTTTAAATTAGGAATTAATGTTGCTACGTTAGTTTCCTTCTCATCCTTCCCATCTTTAACACAATTAGCCACATGCAATGGCATTTTGTGTAGGCATGTAACATTTTAATGACCAAAGCACATAGCATATGTGATTGCATCATGTTCAATACATGGAGACATTGATTCAAATTTAACCAAATCAATGGCAAGTTCTCCTATACAAGCTCTATAACTTCTTCCACTTTCCTTCTATTTGGTCTTATTCGCAACTTAATTGCCAAATGTTGAAATTCATTGATAACGTTTAAATGAATTTCCACATTTTTTCCTTGAATGCCTATGTTTCTGGAGGAAATTTTTTGTCTTTTGTTATTACTTTTAATTGCTTGCTCTAGCATACATACATCTTCGCTTCAAACATTGAATCAGTTCTAAATAAAGTTTCCCCTCCGTTCCAATTTTGTGGCAGAAAAGCATGTCAAATGTAACCCTAATGTTTAACAGTATTCAAGTTAGGAACTCTTTATTAGTTCAATAAACATTTTCTATTTTGACGGCACGGAATTGCATGGCTTTTGCTTAAATGCATTTTAATTAGTTTTAATATGTTTCCCGAGGTTCTGGATTGTGCATAACTAGTATTGGCTTAAAAAGGTTTATTTGCTATATTCATTCAAAAATTAAGATTGATCACACTTCAACTCAATTTATCCGGAAGCTAATAAATAAATGGCTTACCGTAACTGATATATATTAATTTTCATGACGGTATATTATTCGTAAGAGGTTGAACAAGATTACTATTCATAATTAGAATGCAATAACTATATCCAATCAATTATAAAATGGACCGACATGTTTATTAAACCAACCAAATTTTAAAAATTCAAGAAAAACCTAAATCAATTCAAAAGTCAATGACCCAATCGCTTCCCACACCTGCAAATGCAGGATTTTGAAACAGTTTTTGACTTTTCTAAATTATTGCTCAGTACACAAATTTCTTCCGTGTGGAGAAAATTACTTGAATGCCCTTATAAAAATGAGTACTTAATTATAGATATTTTTATAAATGAAATTTACCTAAATACCAAAGCACTCCAATATATATATATATATAAGTTAACTTAAAAAATCTTATAAATAGATAAACTCACCTTTGATTTCAGATTCTTGTTGGTTATTAGTAAAATTTATAATTGACTTGAATCAAAAGAAGATATAGAAACAAATAACAATAGTTTTTATATCTATAAGGACATAATAATAATTACAATTGTTTTTTAATGAGCATGTATTAATAAAAGCCATCCCTAATCTTTAGGAGATATTCTTCCATGACAAGACCAGAAGCCCAAGGAATCAAACATTTGTTCCTCAACAGTCCAAATTGATCATTTACCCCACATAACTTTGATTATTCCCAAATAGAATGAAGACCAAGCCAAGATCTCGCACCAAACGTAACAAATATGTAAGCTAGCTAGCAATAGAGCCAGCCAAATGTTCTAATGAAAACAACTCTAGACAAAGACCCAAACCAAAGAACAACAAATTGGACGATGAAACCAATGATTCTACCTCCATGCCAACGATGAATTCTAATATATCCGGACGATACCATTGCTTAACTCCATGAACATTCTTGTTCCCTTCTACTTCTCACCAACCAAATTCTCTTTTGATTTTTCTATCCTTTCTCCACACACACACACACACATATATATATATATATATATATATATATATATATATGCACGCACATCCATGCTTGAATGTAGAAAGACTTGAAGATCTAAACGAGGGAGGCGAATTAGACATCTTAAGAGTTTTATCATGGCTTTGGCTGGCAATGACAATGTTAGACAGTTCAAAACAGTAGATAAGTGTTCATCGATTGGGAGGGACAAGCACACGGTAGTGGCGGACCTTGACGGAACTTTGCTTTGCGGCAGAAGCTCATTTCCGTATTTCGCACTAGTTGCGTTTGAAGTTGGAGGTGTACTTCGACTACTTTTTCTTCTCCTCCTGTCTCCCATTGCGGGTCTTCTTTATTACTTTGTATCGGAGTCAGCCGGTATTAAAGTGTTAATATTTGCTACGATGATGGGGATGAAGGTTCCAGAGATCGAGTCGGTGGCAAGGGCTGTGTTGCCAAAGTTTTATTCCATGGACCTCAACCCAGAGGCATGGAGGGTATTCTCTTCCTGCGGGAAGCGTTGTGTACTCACGGCTAACCCAAGGGTGATGGTGGAACCATTTCTCAAGGAATATTTAGGAGTGGACTTGGTGATCGGAACGGAGATTGATAGCTATAAAGGAAGAGCCACGGGATTTGTTGCTTACCCTGGTGTGCTTGTTGGGGCTAGTAAAGCTGCAGCTCTTCGGAAAGTCTTCGGAGATTCCTCTCCGGAGATTGGTCTCGGTGACAGAAAAACTGACTTCGCCTTCATGCGTCTATGTCAGGTATGTATATATATATATGGAATATAAAGATTTACATGTTCTTGAAATTATATATTCGGACTAATTACATATGTTTGGTTAGCAGGAAGGATATGTGGTACCTCCAAAACAAGACTTGCAGCCGGTGAGCAGAGAGAAACTTCCAAAACCAATCATCTTCCACGACGGTCGTCTAGTTCAAAAACCCACACCATTACTTGCATTGTTCATCATACTCTGGATACCGGTGGGTTTTATGCTTGCCTGCCTAAGAATCGCAGCCGGCGCACTACTCCCCATGAACATGGTCTATTACGCCTTCCGAGCACTCGGTGTCCGACTGAGTGTCCATGGCAACCCTCCTCCACCACCCAAAAAATCAGTCGGCCAATCAGGTGTTCTCTTTATCTGCTCACATCGCACCTTGCTTGACCCAATCATGCTGTCTGCCGCCCTTGGACGCCCTATCGCTGCTGTCACTTATTCAGTATCCCGTCTCTCGGAGATCCTCTCTCCAATAAAAACCGTGCGGCTCACTCGCGACCGTGTCAAAGATGCAGCCATGATAAAACAACTTCTTTCCGAAGGTGACCTAGTTATATGCCCCGAAGGAACCACATGCCGAGAGCCATTCCTCCTGAGATTCTCGGCATTGTTCGCTGAACTTACTGATGAAATTGTGCCGGTGGCTATGTCAAACAGAATGAGCATGTTCCATGGAACAACAGCCAGAGGCTGGAAAGGGATGGACCCATTTTATTATTTCATGAATCCTAGCCCTGCATATGAGGTTACTTTTCTTAACAAATTGCCATTGGATCTCACATGCAGTGCGGGGAAGTCAAGTGTTGATGTTGCCAACTACATCCAAAGGCTTATTTCTGCAAGTCTGTCATATGAGTGTACTAGTTTCACTAGGAAGGATAAGTATAAGGCGCTTGCTGGAAATGATGGGACTGTTGTGCAGGAGCCTAAGAGTGAGAGCAATAAGATCATGGGTTGCTAGCAGAATCATATAGTTGTGTTTTATAATAGTGGAAGGGCCATCATTAGTTTGTCTTTAGGTGCAGGTCTAATGGCATTTGCACTATTGGTAGGGTTGGCGTATAATGTACGTAGAACAAATAAGGGCGAGTTCCTGCCTGATTTTATTTGGGAAACGAGAAATAAGGTGCTGTGAAAAACAACTCATCATTTTGTTTGCATGAATGTTTGTTTACCATGGATTTGAAGATTAGGTTAAATAAGAACTTCTATTTTCATTACTAAAATCTAAATTCTGTGATTATTTTTGCTTAACACAAAATCCACGTCAACTTTCAAACAAAGCATTACAAATTCTTATATTAAAGGTTTAAATGCATTATTGATGTGCTACCTCGCTCGGACCCAAATAAACCGAACCCTACACATGGACAAATGAGCGAGTCCCTTAGGGTATACACTCTATAGATTTGCAAAGTCTCATAACTTGTCTCTAGGTAGGAAAATATGACAAACTAACAAGAGCACATGATAACAAACTTTAAAGGTATAATAATGTCTGGAAATGCATAAGGTCCAAAATACAAGTTTTAAGATCCTTAACAATTGAAATAGCAACAATAATGCCACAATAAAGCAAAATATCATTTATGGACAGCTTGCTAAGTACCTCACGAAACTATTACCCCTGATTTGGAAAAGGTACAATAATTTTATGAACCTGACAATCCAGTAAGTAATCCACTAAAAAATTTGAAATTTACAGAACGTAGGAAACTCTAATTTTTATAATGAGAATCATAAGTTCTTTCTCAAAAATATCTAAGATTACTCACCTGGTGTTAATCTAACTCCAAGGCACAACTTAAATACCTAAGATTACTTTCTCAAAATGGTCCTATTTCACAAAATTGGCAATAGTCACAACTGGGGAAAACATGGTTAGACAATAAAAAAATACCACAATGAGACACAAGCTTGCGTAAGAAACTCCTAGAAATTGAATATAAACTTAGAGTATAAGTGAAAAAAGTTGCTAACTTAACTTCAATGTCTAAATCACAAGGGTCATAAAGCTAATTCTCACTTGCCAAAACTTGCAAGCAGTAACTAACATTGGGGGCTTGGAAAACATGAAACCAGATTGAGGACCAAAACTAGATTCAACAAGCCAAAATTAAAAACAAACTAAACTTGAGACGAAGTCATAATTAAGGGGTTGTAACGCTTAGAACCACCCTCCAATGTGAGCTATACAATGGCCATTAACATAAAGAAGGGTAGAACAATAGCAACAACAACAACAACAATAATAACAACAATAATAAAAAAGAAGAAGAAGAAGAACACAAAAATAAAACAATGAGAATCTAACATATTGAAGTCTCTTAGGGGTTGTTTGATTGACGAGAAGCGAATATACAGTGTAAGTGAATATACTAATTTCAACTTACAATATTTTGTTTGGTTTGTTGTAACTGAAAATGTTGTATCTTCTTTTTGTTTGTTTGGTTTGATGTAAAACAAAAGTTATACTCACCGTATAAGTGACGCAAAGGTTACCTTCAATATATGTTAATATTACTTCTAATTATTTAATATTTTTCATAATAAGTATTTATTTATTTAAAGTATTTTGTTGATAAAAACTTTTTAAAATATTAAATATTTTAAATTTAATATTTTTTTAAATTTTATTACTTACAAATATTTTTATAATTAATTTTAAAGATAATTTATTTTATTAAATATTTTTATAATTATATCTAAAGATAACATGGTGGTGAGTGGAGTCACTTATTTTATTGCATTTCAATTTACAGAAAATTTTAATGTAAGTTGAAATATTGTAAAAGTGGGTGAAATGTTAGTCCACTTATATGTAAGCTTTTACATCAAACAAAACAATTAATTAAATGTAAAATCGCTTACAGCTAACCAAACATGCCCTTAGTAACATATCGCTACAAGTGATTAGTATATAATCACACACTTATACACGGATTTCAAAGAGTTCGTAACAACACAAATTAGAGACAACAACACCAAGGGAACGTGTGTGTATATATATATAGAGGATTTAAATGAAAACAACTGCCAACTCTAACACCAAGAATAGAGGTGCTAACTCAATATCAAGGAATGTCTTTTGCACAAAAGTTTTAGAAATAGTTGTACTCCAAAACCTTACTAATCTAAAGACATGGTGTGTGATATACCTCTTATACAAGCAAGGAAAGAGAAAATAGGGTTATATACGTATATACTTTCAAAAGGGATCATGCAAACTAAGTTTGAAATAAAGAAAAACTAAACTGTAAGTAACATAGAACACAACTATAAGGATGCATAACTATGTTTATCATGCAGAGGTACTTTGCATCAGCACTAGATTAAAAGATCTACTCAAACTTCAACCAGGAATTCCACTAGAGCATCAATTCAACCACAACTAAGCGAGGTCACCTACTTGAGAACTTACTGATGAACTAGCAGAGACACAGTACTCCCTTCTATCCACAAACTGGGCAAGTAGCCACCACCAAAACTTGGAGTACGTCATACATTCTTAATGTTAGGAAATATGGCAATATTCCACAAAAATTCAACTGCATATGGAAGTGAAATAAAATTGCCAAATTAACTAATTAATTTGATAAACACCCTAAATAATCAATTCTAATTTTAATTAAGATTTGAAGAATACCTTTCGATGTTCTAAATCTTTTCTTAATATACACAGGCAGTGGCAGAGATACAAGCCCATGTACTTTGCCCGTTAAGGAGTCGATCTCCATAGTTGTGAGTGGGATTTATAATTGCACAACTCTAGTTGATTTCTCTCTAAATATAATTATAGTTGATTTTAATGAAATCTTTGGATTTATCACGATGAATTGATGATTTGATTAGTTTAAAAGGCATTTCCATGCTTTCTATTTTATAAGTAAAACTCTTGATGTTAGAGGAAAATGATTATTGCTATGTTGTTATATTGGATAGAATTGAATTGTGGAACTTCATACACATGCTATACTCTTGGCTTTGATTTATATGATAGTGATGTTTACTTGAAATATATTGTTGTTAACTTCTTGTGTTTTTGTTGGTGATGGGATTGAAACCGGCATGCTGTAGTAGGGGGTCCCCATGAGCCAGCCTTTCGAGGTGGCATGATGGACCTGGTTTATTTGTTCACTTCAGGTGAAGCGTAAAGTCTTAATTGGACGAACACCGTGAGTCCGGAGTTACCACACAGATCTGGTGGGTCAATGTTAAGGACATGAGTGCCTTGATGGCTTTGAACTTAGGGGCTGTTTGGTTGCAAGGAATGGAAAGGAGAGGAGTGGGAAGGTAATGGAAATGAGAGGCATTGGAAAAGTAATGGGAATGAAAACTATGTTTGGTTGGAAGGATTGAAGAGGTAGTTTATTGGAAATGGGGAAAGTGAAAAGAAGAGAATATGAGAAAATGACTATTATGCCCTTTATCCAAATAAATATTGTTATATATTTGTATATATAATAATGAGTTGCGATAATTATTCATTAAGACATATATTAACTAATTACGTAATAATTATTAGCATAAATTAATTGCTACACATAAATATTTAACTTTAATAGATCACAAAATCTCAAAATTTTTATTGACATAATTATTACCAATAATTAATTAACGGCGGGTTAATATCCAACTTTTTTTGTCGTAATTAAAAATTAGTTTGTTGAACTAATTATATTTCCAAGAATATATATTTACAAAAATAAATTACTAACTATATTAATTGATTTTGTAAAATATCTAAGAATTCAACATTTTACTTATAAAAAACTAAGAATTCAACATTTTATTACAATAATGAAATGAGAACAAAATTATAATGAGAACAACAAAATGGTTTAAAATAATGAGAACAAAATTAAAACATGTCAAACTTCATTGAATAAGAATGAAATGAGAACAAAATTAAAGATTTCATACTAATCAAAAACCCAGAAACACTACACAATAATATAACAGTCAAACCATAAAGCATATCACTAAAGGAACAAACATCCTTTAGTTCAATGAACAAACATCCTCTAGTTCTTTGGCAATTAAAAAAAATTCCCAACTATTATTATCAAACACTAACATTAACATGAAGCAATTAGTCCTCCTATCGAATCATTTAAACAGACAAAAGTGGGATTTGATACAAGAATTAAAAAAGAAACAATTCATAGTTGGGACTATCAGGTGGCTTGATTAGATAATCATTCCTTTGATCAAACAATGCAGATTTTATCAAATAATCTGAGGCCATCAGGACTAATCAACAAGATGAACCAAGACTTTCTCTATTGAGATTTTGAGGTGACCGATTAAATTCCTAACTCTCTTATACAAATTGAGGAGTCATAATTGAGATATTTACCTGAGAAACAAAGAAAACAATTGATTGTCGGGAATTGCTTAAACAATAAGATGGACCAGAGCCTTCATGAATAACATGGAACAATTAGGGACAACTATCTCTATCAGGATCCATATCCTAGCTGCCAATTGACATCCCAAATTTCATTCACAAAATATATACATTTATATATACATATAGGAAGAAAAAACAGAGAATCACAAGAAATAAAATGAATACCTCCAACATCAGAGAGATCAACACTCCCAAGCAGCTGCTCCTTCTTCCTCCTCAAGCTCTCATCATCCTACAACATCATTGGAGATTTCATATTGATAAAAAAAACAGAAACACTGCACTATAATAAAACAAATAAACCTTAAAGCAAATCACTGAAGTGCCAAGAACAAGATGTTGAACTTTCTTTCACTACATCATACCATAAAACAAATTTCATATAAAAAAGAAAACAGAGAAACAAACCAAGCTCATTGAAAACTTCTTTCATGTTAATAAGAAAACTAGAAACATTAACGAGTAAATCATAACCTAAAAGGATCAGATCGTCACTCACGGACTGGATCCAAGACAAAGAACTAGAGAGAGAGAGAGAGAGAGAGAGAGAGAAGAGAAAGAGCAAGAAGACGACGGCGGTGGGATACAAGCAATTGAATCAAAAGGCTTTTATGGAATTAAACGGCATCGGGATACAAGCAAGAAGACGATAGCGGCGGGATACAAGCTAGAAGAGAAGATTAAGATCTTGATCGGAAAGCTGGTTCATCGGAAAGGCTTCACGAGGCTCCGAACTGGTGGTGATAAAGCCAATCCCTTCACCGGTCAATAGAGCCACATTTCCCTTCAAACCTAGGAGCCAGATGAGGAATTCTTTTCAAACTAGGAGCATAATGGTTTTTTTATTGATCAGGATTCACAATCCCCCCATTTTTTGGATGAATGCCACTCCTTCTCCAAACCTTCATCAACCCTTCTTCATTACTTCCCCAATCCCATTACTCCACACCCAAACAAAGCCTTACCCAATGTAAGCAATCATTCCCATTCCAATCCTCCCAACCAATCAACACCTTAGCCCTGACCACCGCTAGAGTTTAGAGGGATTTCTTGACCATTATTCGATTGTTTGAGATGTAAATTTCGTATCCTGAGAAAATATGCTTTATGCAAAGCAAATTGATTTGATGATGAGTATAATGTTTTATGATTTTAAAACTCATATTATGCTATTCATGAGTTATGTCTATTAAAACCTCATTTGAGCAAAGTGGTTCTTTTATGCTATATATGTTTTCCTTATACTTATGTATATGTTGCTATATATATATATATATATATATGCACATTGCCATGTTTTGGACTATATGTATTACTGCAAAAGCTCGTATTGTCGCTTGTATTACTGCAATATTCTGGTTACTCACACTCTCTCTCCCTTTCTCAGGTCTAGCTAGTAGTGATGGTGCGGCGGACCAGAGTGTTGAGCATTCTCCAGCTATCTTTCCTATTCCTTGTTTCATGTATGTTTCTTCTCGAACATGTTGCATTGTATAAGGACATGGATCCACTAGTGTATTTGTCACCTTTGTGCATAATTTGTATGCTTTTCTAGCTTCTTAAAATTTTTGTTGTATTTATGACAGGCATATTGCATTGAACCCTTTTATTATGGTATTGTTTACCGGCTTCCTCTATGGTATTCTTATACTATTTTCGATATGTTTCAAACTTATGAACTCTGTTCATGTCTGTGTTTTCCCAGGTTTTGTTAGCCTTTCTACGACTTGAGGTTTGAATGGCGTGGGGTCCCTTTCCGGGTTATCGAGGTGGTTGTCATGTGCCCGTCTTGTGAAATGGGTTGTGACAGCTAGCTAGCGCGATGACCCCATATCATGGCCCAATCAGATACGAATGATAGATTATTATAAACTTTTCAAATTATGCCTACCATATGTGTATACACCCTTTGTTCTTGTATCCCAGTCGAGTGAGAGCCATTGATAATGTCGAATTTACTAAACTAGATCATATGCTAATAACTATAGTAGTGTAAGATTACTGATCTACCTTTTAGGTTTCAGCTATTATTTTGATTGGCTTCGACAAGTCTTCGAATCTCCATTACATATGACATAATATACTAACTCATTTACTTCTGAGAGAATGAATTCCTTTTTGATTGGTCAATTGCTATTTGCCTAACATAACATACTTTAAGGTTGGCTCTACCTAAAGTAAATTGAGATTAACTACTCTAGTAAGAAACTAGACGTTATAAGAGCATCGTGATTATGATACCTCAGGTCAAAGGTTCACTCATATAATTATAATCAACAATCCTAATCATTGGCAATAAAAGAGTAAAATTCATGTGATTGAATTATAATGAGTCATGTTTGAATACACCAATCCCACCGATGTATCTAGACAAGTAGTCCCACTATCCTATAGTGTTCGAGTAACACTTTTTGTCAAAACATATGTCCTGCAAATCATCAATATTTACTGTCTAATTAAAATTTTTTGATTTGCGAACTACTTAAGTGTACAAGTACTAAACTGTTCTAGTGCCATTTCATTATCCCATAATAACTAGAAAATTAACTTGGCACATATGAACTATATTGTTCAATACTTATTAAAATGATAACAAGAGTTTTACATTAACATTAAGATAAATGCCTATTATTAGCAATAAAAATATATAATATAGATTGGATGTCCTAATACAAATATCCTCATTATCATTCGAGGGCATGCTTCTAACACATACCTCATAGCAAGCGAATAGAGGCTAATGGACCACAATGGCTACATAACTGTGCGTGATACGCTCATTGCGTATTTGCAAGTGCACGGGTCGTACAAGTAATACAGTGTACCCTAACAGGTTGGGATGTCGAATCCAAGGGATTGGTATATCTCTCAATACTCTCTCCCTGCTTAATATCTAATCGGTCAATAATCGAGGTAAAATTGAGACTAAGTGCGTAGGAATGAGGGCAAGAAAGAGACAGAAGGGATGAAGGAGAATTCTGAAAAGTTTTCTTAATCGGCGGTAGGGCCCTGGATCAATTCCTCAGTATCACTTGTACTCGAATTTTGGCAAGGTTTATCAGGTACATCCGATGCTTTCTATATGTGCTCTATAAGCTTTGTTACACTACGGTGGAGATAGGCATTAAGGTAATGAATGCACTACGCGCTTTGTACTCTTCGAGGGAGCAATCAATAAGGATGATTACGCTAAGGTACAGACGCGCAATGAGATACAAACAAACTATGCAATCAATCCAATCGTCAAGCATGCAACACAGGATTTAACATAAGAAATAAAAACTTCATAAACCTTGCATTAAATGCATTCAAGTACAAAAACTACTAAGTTCTTAATCCGGGGCACCCAAGGAAAGTAGTCTCTTATGATTTCACTCAACAAGGAATTAAAAACAAGGACAAATACAAAAGAGTACAAAAACTTCCTAATTGCTTACATCCTTGTGAGCTCCAAGGATCGAATCTTCTTGAGAGTCCACCTATGATATCGGCCTGAAATCGGTGTGTAATTCCTCCTTTGAATGCGATGGAAAATGTGCAAAGCTTCCCCTCTAGCCTCCAGCCGTCGCCTAGACAAAAAGCTCCTCTTACCCTAACTTTCAGTGCTTTTAACCTAACCTTCGATTTGAGCACGGCCGTTGGTGGATCACCCGCAAGTATACGGGATCGTCAAGTAATACCTCGTGTGAAGATACGAGGATCGTATTCCTTGGGGCTAAGGATATCCTATTACTCCTTCGCTGCCTATTATCTAACCTGAAATCTTGAGTGAAAAGTCTTGAAGCTAAACATGAAAATAAAGACAAGTGAGAGAAAGTAAACAATAAGCAAATGGGGAGATCAATGTAATGCGAAGGCCTATGGGTGTGGATCCCCTTGGTGGGATTGTCATGATATATGGATGAAGAACAAAGGATGCTAGGATGATTGAGACCGAAGGATTTCTAAAATAGCACAACCCCAATTTTTCGGCGATTGAACCCTAATCCCATACAAATGCTAATAGGGATCTCTCCTAAACCAACATTCATACGATTGCAAGGCGTATAAGAAATCCCAAAATAAGAGTAAACTTATCTCAAGTTCACTCTTGAGATACGGAGGGCTACCAATATCCAATCTCTCGGCGTATTGATACAAGAATCCCATATTAATCCATTCAAGATATAGTACATGTGAGTAGGTCACATCTACATGCACAACTCGTAAAAGAACCTGATAAGTGCTTGATTATATATATTTTATAATATCAGTTTATATGCATTGAGCATCACTTCTATCAGATTTTAGCATTAACAAGGTGTGTTTTGTGTTCTTTTGTGCAAACAGGGCTTTGGAGACATGACATACAGGAAGAAGCAAAGATAGGGTGTGATGACACGTTTCAAGACCACAATCAGAAGCTGTGTTCATATGCATGGGGGTGTTGCCAACTTTCGGAGGAGTACAAGTCATTACACAAACCGAAAGGGCACAGAGGCAGTAGTACGCCCATGTCCCAGCTTCCGTACAAAGCAGAAGAAAGTTCTTGAGGATTTCAAAGCATAGAAAGCCACACACCCTACCACACGAGCGTGTGCCCGACCGTGTGGACTCCAAGGAAGACTTCGGGAAAATATCACTGTAGCATCTACTGTAGCGAAGCACTGTAGCAATTTACTGTAGCAGTACTGTAGCAGAGTGCTTCACACGCCCGTGTGGAATTTCCACACGGGCGTGTGGATGGCCGTGTGGATGGCCGCGTAAAGTCCCGAATTCAAATTATAAAAGCCGCCTTGTGATAATTTTTAGGGATCTTTTTGGCCACTTTCGAGAGACAAGGCAGCTAGGGCTTGGAAGGAGTTCTTTGCGGCTTTGGGAAGCTTTCCTCACCAACTTGGATCGATTCCTCCTCCGTCATAGCATCAAGGAAGCCATCGGCGACCTAGCTTCGGAGTGGATTCAATCCAGACGTGGAAACTACCCATCAAGGCCATCATCACGGATTCAAGGGGGTTATTCTTTATGTCTTTTGAACTTTATTCTGAATTTATTATTTGTTTTGTGACTCGCTCCATGGAGAGCTAAACCCCTAGAGGGTATTCGGACATGTAAACCCTAGGATTCTTATTTTCATTAGATTTACATTGTGTTTCTATTTGAATTTATCAGATTGAGTTTTACTCTTGAGTTCTTAATGCTTGTTTGTGCTTTTGATTTCATTATTAATTGCCTTGCATGTTTTATTCAATCTAGTGAAGAGAGAGATCACCGCTAGGTTTAGAATTACCAAGAGTAAAGAGGGTTGAGAGGGTGAGCCGTGAGATAGCGGAGTGTCCCCTTTCCCTTCCGACAGATATTTCCTATCTCCATATTCCCTAAGTGTCAAGCAACCATATGTGGTGTGAGGCGTCGAGAGAATTCTCCGCCGGGACCTCGTAGGGGGTTAGGGATCTTCCACCTGGAGGCAGGGTTAGATCTACTTTTAGGAATTGGTCATATCTTTGGGATCCCTAGAGTTTTAAGCGATCATATGTGGTGTGAGGCGTCGAGAGAATTCTCCGCCGGGACCTCGTAGGGGACTAGTTATCGGTGACCTGGAGGCAGGGGCCGTTATACCTTTGGATACCCACGACTCATTGTCTTCGTTTAGAAACACTTGTAATCTACATCCAACACCCGAATCCTAGGGGGAGCATTGTCCGGATACCTCACTTTTATTGATTGAGAACTCTTTTCCTTTTATTTCCTGCGCACTTGTGGTGACACTCTTAGTGTTGGCCATTAGATCATCAAACACTACATTCATTAGGCTAGATAACAAAAGAGGGGCTATTACTAGTACTTCTGTTCCCTGTGGTTCGACAACCCGACCCTTTGGGTCCACTTTTATTACTTGACGACCCGTGCACTTGCGGTAACGCAAGGGGTTGACACACATCACCCTGTTGTGTTGTTGCGGAGACGCATCAAGTTTTTGGCGCCGTTGCCGGGGAACAGGATATTAGGAACGCTAGTATTTTGTTACTTTAGCCATTCATTTATTTTTACTGTTTTCTCTATTTCATCTTTCTTACTTTCGCCATTCTCACTTATCTTTGTATATATCTTTTGTGCAAGGAACTCGAAGGATGGTTGATCCAATTATAACTTTGTCCATGCAAATTGAAGCTTGCAATGCAAGGATTGATGAACTTTTAGGTGCAAGACAACAAAGCTCTCTCTACTATAACACATATCGTCCAAGTCATAGGAGCCACCCCAATATCTCATGGAATGTGTTTGGACCACAATGGCAAAACCCACAATCTGGATTTGAAGAGTACATTCCACCACAAAAACATGAGCCGAGCCTAGAAAATCTATTGGCAAGATTTGTTGGGAGATCTGAGGCTATCTCATCGGAACAATCTCAACATGAGAATTTGAATTTGGAGAATGTTTTGGCTAAATTTATCAAGAATACTGAAGCCAGCATCAAAACTTCTGAGATTTCACAACAATATCAACAAGACTCCATTCATGACTTGGGGAACCAAACTGGGATACTTGTTGAGGAAGTTTCTTTTGAAAATGGCAAAGAAGAGAGCAAGAATTATGAGCAAATAGGGGAGAAAGAACAAGATGCTGCACATAATCAAATAGAGAGAGAAGAGCCCCCATTTGAGAGTGTTGAATTTCTTAATGGACAACATGCACATGAGGAGGAAGCTGTACAAAAGGGTTTGCTGAAGTCATATCTCTTTCAAGTTGATAAGGTAAAAGAAGCAAACCCCAAGCCAATGGAACAAGTACCTCCCCTTGAAATTGATCAACCAATAAAATGCAAGAAAGAGGTCATGGGAATTGAAGAAGATGTGGATAGGAGGCTCAAACCATCCAAGGACCCACCAAAGGTGAACTTGAACAATTCTCGGCCAAAATTGTTTCCATGGAGACCTAATCTAAAATTGCTCAAGCCTCCAATAAAAGTGCATCTCCGACGAGACAAAATTGTGTTCATGGGAAGTAGTTATGCAAGAGATAGTCGGGAGGAGCACACCCTTTTCAAGCCTCCATAGGATAAGGAAGATCAGGTACGTCGAGCTAATGACGTAAAACAAGCACTTCTTGGGAGGTAACCCAAGTGATTTTATTGCTTTCATAGTTAGTTTTTCATTCTGCAGTAGTAATAAGCTTGAGTATGCGACTTTGCGTTAATTCTGTCGTTGCTGTGTTTTTATTGTTTAATCTTGGTGTTTCATGATGATTATACATGTGTGGCTTGATCTAGAATGTTTTAGAGGTTTAAAGTTAAGGAATTGGCCTTGGACTTATTTGTTTCATGTTGTGCTGAAAATCCACAAGGGCAGGCACAAGGGGGTGTGAGTGCCCCTGTGCCTTGCTGAAAATTGCAGAAATCATGAAACAGAAGGGCACAAGGGCACTCACACGCCCATGTGAGTGCCCCTGTGGCCTTCCTGAGGAGCCACACGCCCATGTGGCTCATCCACATGGGCGTGTGAGACCTGAAAATCAATTTTCAGGTTTCCAGAGAGGCACAAGGGCAGCCACACGCCCGTGTGGCTGCCCCTGTGGATTTTCCAGGTCCACAAGGGCGCTCACACGCCCTTGTGAGTGCCCCTGTGGCCTTCTGTCTCGAGTTTTTAATCCACACCGGCACTCACACGCCCGTGTGAGTGCCCTTGTGGCGTTCTGGCGTCGAATTTTTGAAGGCACAAGGGCGTGTGGCTCATCCACACGCCCATGTGGCCATCCACAAGGGCGTGTGAGACCCTCACACGCCCATGTGGCTTATAAAGGGGATGAGAAGGCCTTGAACACTCATTCAAACCTTCGCGCCTTTTCTCCTTCCGACGCCTCCATGCGAAGAGACGCATCTCTTGGGTTCCTAACGCCTCTCCTTAGCTTATTTAAGGATTCTTGGGTGTTTTTCCGGCGATTTCCATCTTCTTCTTCATCAAAAATCTCCGGTAAGCTCCAAGTTTTTCTAGTTCTTGCCATGAATTTTGAATTTCAGATCTGGTGATTTGTTGATGTTTTATGCATAAATCTTCCATGAGAACTATCATAATATGCATGTTTGTCGATTTAGGGGTAGTTTTTGATGTGGAAACCACCCAACCATGACCTTTTGGCCATGGTCGGGCATCCACACGGGCGTGTGGCCCATCCACACGCCCGTGTGGATGAGGATGATGACCCACAAGGGCGTGTGGATCATCCACACGCCCATGTGGATTTCTACACAGTGGAATTTTGCACTAACTTGCCCTGATTTTCACAGATATGGCCCCTAGGACCAAGAAGGTCGCCCACAAGCGCTCTCGCGCCGCTCGGGAGCCTTCTCCTCCCGAGGAACTGGAGTTCGCCGTCCCTGAGCATCAGCAGCGATATGAGCGCTTACAGCGCCTCAAATTCGGACAGGCGCGCGTGATCGATTGGAAGGCACTCGAGGAGATTGACTTGGCCGATGAGGTGCGCGAGCTTACCGCTGTGGGAGGCTGGGACCGGCTCCTTACTATTCGTGATCCCACTTATCGTGAGCTCACACTGGAGGTCTTGTCCTCGTTCGACTTCGACCGCGCTCGCCATGATTTTGAGAGGGAGGACACGATCCGCTTCAGGCTATTCGGTCAGTACCACTCCATGAGCCTCACGCACTTCTCTGTTTTCCTCGGTTTATATGACAGAGACTATGTTCACACGGGGGAGTACGAGCAACTCATCGTCGATTACCCTATTGGACTCACTCCGAGTCGTGCGTACGGGACCATATGCGGAGGCTTCCAGTACGAGCCGGGATCTTCCAAGGCCACCATGCTCGGCCGTCCGGCCTACGGTATATACATTCTATTTTCAGCAGGACCGTGACGGGACGAGGCGACAAAGACTGGAGTTTTGAGCCGCCTCGACTTGCTTTACCTATACACCATGGTCCAGAACATCCCCATGCATTTAGGCTTTGTTGTGGCGGATTACCTCCGCCATCAAAGCCATTACGTGCGGGTCGGTGTGATCTTTTCAGGAGTATACATTACCCGACTCGTTCGTGGCATGGGGTTGTCCGAGGCACTTCGAGGGATGGAGAGGATCGGCATACCAAGCACCCTTGGGGCTTGCATCTCTCCGAGCCATGCGTATGGTGAAGAAGACGAGCACCGGCCGTTATATACTCGCAGTGGAGGGCCGAGGAGGAGGAGTCGAAGAGGAGGCGGCCGACCCGGCAGACGCTCTCGATTCACCGGCACCCACAACTGTGCCGATGGACACCGAGGCCCCCGCATCCGAGCCGAGCCGAGCAGCCCTCCACTCGAGCCCGTGACCGTTTGGCGAGGCTCGAGGTGGCGCTTGGAGCTCTCCCGGGGGGACATGGCGACCGTGCTCGCCAACCAGTCCATGATGATGTCGCAGCTTGTCCATCATTCGACATCTTCCGGGAGAGCGACACAAAGATTCGAGGCGACGACATCAGCACCACCAGCGCCACCACAGCAAGCACCAAAGAGTTTCCCGACGCATGAGGCGTCCTTGAGTCATTTTATTTTATCTTCTGTATTTTTATTTTCTGTAGTTTTATTTTCAGCATGCTAGTCGAGACTCTGTCTTTTATTTCTGTCATTTTTATTTTGTGGTTCTAGTTGTTTTCCGTTGTTTTATTTTCTAATCTTGTTGAGCTTCATTGAACCCCCTGAATCCGCAGATAGTCTTGAGAGTCTTGGGAAATGGAAATCAAGTTATGCACATGGCCGTGTGACTAGGTCACACGGCCGTTTCACCTCCAAATGCCCGTTGAGCCAAACACACCCTTGTACGAGATTCCACCAACTATTTCACTTGGAATTCAGGGGAGTATTATTTTGATTTTTGCACACCCTCACATGCTTTGTTTTCAGAATTTATAATTTTATTGTGCTTGCATGTGTACATTGGGGACAATGTACATCTTAAGTGTGGGGGAGGGATCACTTTATACACCACTTTATTGTCTGTTTTCATTATATATGCTCATGCAACCTATGAAGGTTCACTTTAAGGTTAGGAGTTAGATTCTAGACTATAGGGGAGCTTCGAACACTAGATTTCATCATGCTCTAGTTGTCATCCAATTTTTTGAGAAATTTTTGTCCGATTGCCATTTATGCACTCTACTCACTCATTAGACCTATAGAAGCTCTAGTTTAATGTTTTGAGACTTGTTAGTAGTTGTTTTATTCGAAAAAAAAAAAAAAAAAAAAAAAAAAAAAAAAAAAAAAAAAAATATAGATATTTATATAGCTTAGCAATTGTGAATTATTTCGTGTATATAGGGGGTGAAAAGAGCTACTACCTTTGATTGTATGCAGCTACTCTCATAAGTCGGATACTAGTTATGCCCTAATGAGAGAAAGAGCTATCACAAGGGATATGTGAAAGCTAGCACCCTCGGTAGAAAGAGCTACCATCTCTAAAGTGTGAAAGCCACTCGGGAGGCCGCCTGAGAAAGGGCTACCTTGGAGATTGTGTGCAGCTACTACCATTCTTTTTGCTATTATATGAGTCTCGAGCAATAAAAACTGTAAGTAGTGGACATAGAGTCGAATTGAGATGAGTTTTTCCACACACACACGCTTTCGGATTTCTTTTTCTTTCTTGTCATTGGATTGTTTTCTAGAGCATTGACTGAGCTGTTTGGTGTTAAATAGTTTTTCCCTTTTGTCATAGAATCATACTCTCATACTCTCTAGTGAACCTGAGGCCAAGCACTTATCCTTTCTTTCCTTGTAATGAATGTTTAGTTTGCTTGAGGACAAGCAAAAGCTTAAGTGTGGGGGAGTTTGATAAGTGCTTGATTATATATATTTTATAATATCAGTTTATATGCATTGAGCATCACTTCTATCAGATTTTAGCATTAACAAGGTGTGTTTTGTGTTCTTTTGTGCAAACAGGGCTTTGGAGACATGACATACAGGAAGAAGCAAAGATAGGGTGTGATGACACGTTTCAAGACCACAATCAGAAGCTGTGTTCATATGCATGGGGGTGTTGCCAACTTTCGGAGGAGTACAAGTCATTACACAAACCGAAAGGGCACAGAGGCAGTAGTACGCCCATGTCCCAGCTTCCGTACAAAGCAGAAGAAAGTTCTTGAGGATTTCAAAGCATAGAAAGCTACACACCCTACCACACGAGCATGTGCCCGACCGTGTGGACTCCAAGGAAGACTTCGGGAAAATATCACTGTAGCAGCTACTGTAGCGAAGCACTGTAGCAATTTACTGTAGCAGTACTGTAGCAGAGTGCTTCACACGCCCGTGTGGAATTTCCACACGGGCGTGTTGATGGCCGTGTGGATGGCCGCGTAAAGTCCCGAATTCAAATTATAAAAGCCGCCTTGTGATAATTTTTAGGGATCTTTTTGGCCACTTTCGAGAGACAAGGCGGCTAGGGCTTGGAAGGAGTTCTTTGCGGCTTTGGGAAGCTTTCCTCACCAACTTGGATCGATTCCTCCTCCGTCATAGCATCAAGGAAGCCATCGGCGACCTAGCTTCGGAGTGGATTCAATCCAGACGTGGAAACTACCCATCAAGGCCATCATCACGGATTCAAGGGGGTTATTCTTTATGTCTTTGGAACTTTATTCTGAATTTATTATTTGTTTTGTGACTCGCTCCATGGAGAGCTAAACCCCTAGAGGGTATTCGGACATGTAAACCCTAGGATTCTTATATTCATTAGATTTACATTGTGTTTCTATTTGAATTTATCAGATTGAGTTTTACTCTTGAGTTCTTAATGCTTGTTTGTGCTTTTGATTTCATTATTAATTGCCTTGCATGTTTTATTCAATCTAGTGAAGAGAGAGATCACCGCTAGGTTTAGAATTACCAAGAGTAAAGAGGGTTGAGAGGGTGAGCCGTGAGATAGCGGAGTGTCCCCTTTCCCTTCCGACAGATATTTCCTATCTCCATATTCCCTAAGTGTCAAGCAACCATATGTGGTGTGAGGCGTCGAGAGAATTCTCTGCCGGGACCTCGTAGGGGGTTAGGGATCTTCCACCTGGAGGCAGGGTTAGATCTACTTTTAGGAATTGGTCATATCTTTGGGATCCCTAGAGTTTTAAGCAGTCATATGTGGTGTGAGGCGTCGAGAGAATTCTCCGCCGGGACCTCGTAGGGGACTAGTTATCGGTGACCTGGAGGCAGGGGCCGTTATACCTTTGGATACCCACGACTCATTGTCTTCGTTTAGAAACACTTGTAATCTACATCCAACACCCGAATCCTAGGGGGAGCATTGTCCGGATACCTCACTTTTATTGATTGAGAACTCTTTTCCTTTTATTTCCTGCGCACTTGTGGTGACACTCTTAGTGTTGGCCATTAGATCATCAAACACTACATTCATTAGGCTAGATAACAAAAGAGGGGCTATTACTAGTACTTCTGTTCCCTGTGGTTCGACAACCCGACCCTTTGGGTCCACTTTTATTACTTGACGACCCGTGCACTTGCGGTAACGCAAGGGGTTGACACACATCACCCTGTTGTGTTGTTGCGGAGACGCATCAGAACCACAGATTGCTCCTTTGAGTGGTTCTAAGCATGAAGAACAATAGATTAAATCTCAAACAACCAAGAAATTAAATAAAATGTAATCATCCAAAATACATGATAAATCCCCCCCAAGGTTCACCAACACCCGGTGGCCTTGGGGGTTTAGTGTGCCATCAACAAGAAATAAACAACAAGATTAAGCAAAACACAAAACAAACTCATAATCAAAACTCCCTAGATGATGTGGTGATGAAGAAGATGAAGTCTAGGTCGATGAACGCTTCCAAGCTCCTTGGATCCTTGATCTCATTTCCGGTGATGGTTGCTCTCCTTCTTCACCTCCGTTTGATCTCCAATTGATCCCCAGAAAAATCCCCCAAATTCGCTCACAAAGAAAGCCCTAAAAATGTCCTTTTATACCCAGGAACCATACGGCTCCGTATATGGGCCGTATGGGTGTCGTGTAGGGCACCAGGTCTATAATTTCGCGATCCATATGGCCTGCATACGGTCTGTATACGGCCTAAATACCGCCTGTATACTGCCTGCACAGTTTTCTGGATAGTAACATGAAATGGGTTCACTGCTACAATGCACATGGACCGCTTTCTTCTTTTTTTCGCCCAACATTGTATACTCGTGTTCCCCATGGCTTCCTTATACCCTACAAATCAAATAGCACACAATTAAGTGCAAAAAGGGCATAAATTCTTAATAAACTACATGCTAGTTGTATGAAATACATATATGGAAATACTTACATTTAGATACTTATCAGAATATCCCCACACCTAAGCATTTGCTTGTCCTCAAGCAAAGAAAACATAAAGACTAAGGGAAAAATGATAAGTGGCTAAATGTAAAACCTTAAGCTCAAAAGTAGAGGATCTCACAAGCACAGAGTGAAGAGAATTCAAGATATTGAGTTGTATCAACAGAAACCAAATAAAGATAGTCCTGTTCCATCTAGAGTGCTCCCGTGATTGTGTGAACCTCCTATCTCGCCCTCCTTACCCTAGATCAGTCTAGGGGTCCATTCACTCTACACACGATGATTACTCATCTTAGAAATGCAAAGAACACCCTCAATGGTCAACTAAGATCCTTTTGATTCCTGTCTTTGCCTCTAGCGTCATTCTAAGTGTGGTAAAACATCCTGGAGATCAATAGGATTTTTTTTTAGACTAACGTAGACTGTACATTATCTTTCGACTGGGTACACATGCTGTTTAGGCACCCGAGCACCCGTCTACTAGATTTATTACATATCTACATAAACGCATTCATGCTTCACTAGCTGTTGGCTGAAGGTGCACTTTGGTTAGGAGCCTGTACCCTAAGCTACTTAGCTAGTGTGCGCTATAGAATACTGTCTTTGACTTATTTCTATTTACAATCTATCTCATGTCTCCAGGTATAATCTACATGTCATGATGTCACTAAGGATAAAGCTCACAAGAATCAAAAGTTCTTAAAGGCCTATTGAAAGTAGTCCTTAACAGACTAAGACTAGTAACATCATGATGGGTGGTCAGAGTGTGCGAGAAAGAAGTCTAGTGATGAAGTGTGCGGGGAACATTAGAGATACAAATAGGACTTTCAATTAAATACAAAAATAAATTACAACTCAAATATATCATTCTTTCAAGCCAGGAGATTCTCAACAAGATGATCATAGCTATCATAGATAACACTAGCATGTAAACAATGACCCTACTACATGAAATGTACCCATCCCACACCTAGTGTTGTGCATTGTTCAAAATGTACACTAAACATGAATAACATGAGGAGATAGGGAAAGAAAAAGGTAGGGTGGAAAAAGAAATGAACTCCCTTGATTATCTGGTGAGTGCGGTGGGATGTGTCCCAACAAAAATGAGGGGAGTCTAGCTTCTATTGAGTGGGGGACAACACTCAAAATGCCCGTCATGCCCTGAAAAGTAAGACGGGGAGATCATCATTCCACAACCAACCCGAAAAAAAAAACGAGGGCTTAAACATCCAGACAACAAAAATCAAAAGAAACAGAAGTCCACAACACTGGTTGGTAGGGAAAATCCCTTGCCAACTAAACAAAATAGCACAAACAAACAAAATACAGGAACAAAGAGAAGTAAATGTCCAGGAACAGAAGTAATGTTGCTCAGTGATTAGGGTGATGCAGGTGGCAGTGGCCCGGTAGCATGTGAAATCACGAAGCGCCGAAACTCCTCAGTGAGTCGTCGTTGTTCCTCAAGAACCTCCTGTAGTTGGAGATTTGTCGCATGCTGCTCCTCTCGTACAGCCCATATCTCACCCAAGATCCGGGGTTAGCGCGGTGCTATAGGTGGGTACGGATGTGTCCTGAGGCTCTGCCTCAGTAGGCTCTGTCTCGGTGGTGGCTGTGCTCTGGCGTGTGGTCCTACGACGCCTACCTGTGCTGGCCACTAAACCAATAGCACGAAGGGTGGCTATACTGAGGGGGTGTGACTTCTCCTACAACTGACATGCCCTGTGTAAGCTCAAATAGACCCATGCCACGAATCAGTCGGGTCATGAAAGGACCAGCAAATATAGGTGCTAATCTGGTACACTGGCCCTGATGGATAAACGTTTCAGCAATGAGATGACCCAAGTGGATGGGGAGCTGCTCGAAAATACTGTGCATGATAAGAAGGTCAGTCTGTGTAACCACCCCAATTCTGTCCATTCGGCCCCATAAGGATCGAGCGATGAGGGCATGAATATATTGATGTGCAGTGTTGGACATCAATGAGGCCTTCCGTGTGTTCCTAGTATCTCGCATAGCTAAAGTTGCCCAAAAGTGTTCTTTGGTCACATTTCCTGGGAAACCTGTCTTCAATCGGCTCATGGGTATCGAGTTGAGATAATGATCATCATAAAGTCCTAGGTACTTAGCAAACTGAATGTGACTCATCTCGTGCTACCTACCAAAGGCGTGGAACCGAATGGCATCTCGTCGCTTTTTATCCACTGACGCGGAGTCTTGCCTTGCCTCAAAAGTACTCAGAACCTCCAACGTAAGTTGGCGGAAGGATGGCTCATCAATCTCGAATACGTTCTTCCAACAATTGTGCGATGGCCAATCCGTAACTTGAGTCTCCATCCCAAGATTCCCTACAACTTCCCAATCAATGCATCGAATCGTACCAAAGGGCTTTGTCTTCAACACCTTGAGTCTTTCTCGGTGGTTTGCATGTGTGAGGACGGGTTCTTTCGGTATGGGTGCCGGTGTGGTTGGCCTTGGACGCTTGGTGGCGATTGGCATTCCTTCAAGAAATATGAAAACCAATAACTTCAAGATGGAAACAAAGTGGAATTTAGGGCAAAGCAGGAAAAATACAATGGGAAAAATCGATTTAAGAGGGTCATACGGCCTACATGGGCCGTATGGCCACTATTCATTTGGCAAGAGTTTCCCCATAAACTTAGATCAAAAATATTTGTACAAACAATCCATCACAAACTCATCCACAACATAGATAACAACCATTTCACAAGAATTACTTAAAAGATATCAAGAAATAGCCCAAATAATGCAAAAAAAAATAAGAAAAGAAAAACTAGGGCATCCAAAAGTTTACCGTTGAGATCTTGAGAAAACTAGAGTGAAACTTGAAGAAAAACACTAGATCGAAGTCTCTAATGTGTGAGGAGAAGTTTTAGGAGAAAATTTTAAAAGATTAGGCCAAGAAATGGGCTAGAAAGAGAGGGAGGGGCTCGGGTGAAACAAGGGGGAGAAGAGGTGAAAAAGAGAAGAAGAAAGAAGAAGAAGAAATAAAGGAGGCCCCCCGTGCCATACGGCCCCTATACGGCCCGTATGGGGGCCGTATGGCCTAGGCAAAACCCTCGGGTTGGGGCAGACGGCTCCCATACGGCCGGTATAGGGGCCGTATGCCCTAGGCCATAGTCTCGAGTTTTGGTTTTTTGAGAGCAGATGGCCTCCATACGGGTGTATGGAGGCCGTATGATCTAAAACATGCTCGAAAACTCCCAAAAACATGCCCCGGTCATCCTAAATACATCTCCATAGATAGTTAAAAGGCTCAAGGCTTTAATCTAATGCATGAATTAACAGAAAAAGCAAGCGTTTCTTAAGAAGTGAAATGATTACACCATGATACGAAGCAATGAGAGAATGAATAAAACTGGACAAAAACATAACTAAAATATGAAAAGATAAAGAGAAACTAAACCTTAGAATACGGAAAATGAAATTAAACACCCCCGAATGCTTGGGTTGCCTCCCAACAAGCGCTTGTTTTACGTCACGAGCCTGACGTAAATTCTTCTTACCTCACGGGGGCTCAAAGAGTTTGAAGTGGCCCCCTGGTGCCTTTGGAGAGTTGCTTCCCCCTGGTAAATTCAACGACAATAAAGAGTGATGATCGTGATTATTCTCCCGCAAGCGCACGGGGTCGTCAAGTAATAAACCACTTGCGCACGGACGAGTGTGTCGTATTCCCAAGGGCCCGAGAATCTATCCTTACTTCCTTCTCGCAATGTTGTCTAGCCGATCAGACTTGAGATTAAGTAAGAAAAAGCAACGAAGTAAAACAAAAGCAATTAAATTACTAAATACCAAGGGCAATAAACGGGAGGATCCCCTCGGGGTTACTAAAGTGTGAAGGATGTTGGATTAACATGCAAATGGTTTGTTGGACTGAGAAAACCCTAGATTAGATCAACCCGATGGTCATGGCAATTGACCCCTAATCCGGTATGAGTATTGAATACGGGCTCTACCCGTATAAATCCTCCTACGATTGCAAAGGGCAAGGTGGTTTTCTCAAACTAAGGTTGAATCACAAATGAGTAATTAACCCTAGAATTGGAAGGGTACAAATACCCAATGGACATGGCGTATTTATACCTATTTCCCTTCCAAGCTTGGTGAGTCTAACACTAGGGCAATGGTCATGCAACCTAGTATTGGCTAAGTATGGATACACAGAGTTCTTATGTATACCCAAGCATTCAAAAACACCAAACAAGTATCACAACCAAACCAACAAGTATTAATTAAACCTAATCATCCAAACAGCACAAGTTCACCCCATGGTTCACCTACATCTGGTGACCTTGGGTTTTAGTTGCTCATAGTCTCAAAATACATGAATAAAAGCATGGAAATAACGAAACCAAACATAAAAGCACTCCCTCCAAAGATGAAAGTCGAAGAAGCTTCCAAAGACGCCACTCGAAGGGGTGGCTTCCCATCGTCTTCAACCTCCTAATCGCAAGCCCTAGGAGTAGATCTCGCTCCCAAATGCGCTCCCCTCCACGATCTCGCCGTGAAAACACCCTCCAAGTCCTCCTCCAAGCCGGATTTGATGATGATGGTGTGGAGCTCCAAGGAGAAGGCCAAAAAAGCCCCTTTTCAAATGCCCTAAAAGCCTTTAAATTCATGACATCGCGATGCCTTGCGGGTGACCTTACTACAGTAATTTCGCTACAGTAATTCTGCTACAGTATTCCTTAACAGTAATCGTGCTACAGCACTTATGCTACAGTGATGAAGCCCAAAAGCGCCGTATTTGGTGTCGATTTCTTCCTGAATACGTTCTTGAGCTTATTTAGTTTATTCAGGGTCTGTAACACAAGTAAAACAACATTAAACACGAAAATAAACAACAACTTAACAAAAAAAGAACAAAAAATATATATTTAGATGTTTATCAAACATCCCCACACCTAAACGTTTGCTTGTCCCTAAGCAAACATACATGAAGAACAGGGGCAAGAAGATAAATGGCTAAATATACGACCTAAAGCTCAAATTTACAGGACTCCACTAGCACAGATGGTTAAAAATCAAGAAGTTAGTTGTTCAATGTATAGACAAGTAATATCAGCTCTGTTTCATCCAAAGTGTTCTTATGAGTGTGTGCTAACTCTCACCCTGACCTCCACACCCTGGATTACCCCAGGATGTCCATTCATCTCACACAAATTGAAGTTAGTATTAGAAGTGCTAAAGGTAGAACAGGTTTCAATAGTCAGTTAAAAATCTTCTGGTCTCCAAAATGGAACTTTAACATCAAGTGAAGGTAGAACAGGTTTCAAGCGCCGGAAAGGTCAGGAAATAATTTTTTTTTTCGGAGTCCGCCTAACATAGTGACACACCCTTGCGTGTGTACTCCGCAAGTGCACGGGTGTCGAAGTAATAAAGTACCCAAACGGGTGGGTAGTCGAATCCACAGGGAGTAGACGTAAGAACAATCACACGTTGTTAAGTAATCAAAGATAAACCAATTGTTGTTGAAAGAAAGTAAAATCAGAAAGTAGTAGAAATAAAGTGCTGAAAATGAAAGCTAGGTCGGAGAAATAGATCAATAAGAAGATGGGGTACTCGGACAATGCTCCCCCTAGAATCCTTGTTTCACGTGCAAGACTTCAAGTACTCTTATTCAATAGAGATTTCAAGAGTCGTGGAATCCAGAGATACAAGGTCCCAAATCTAAGGTCAACCTTGACTAGTCCCCTACGAGGTCCCGGCGGAGAGAAGACTCTCAACGCCTCACACCACGTATGACTGCGCTATGCTCTAGGGATTCCGAGTGGTAAACCCTATTCCCAACTATAGATCAATCCCTTTGGTCCAGGCGAAAGATCCCTAATCACAAATAAGTCCCGGCGGAAAGGCCTCTCTCAACGCCTAACTCTCTTTGAGATCGAAGGTAATACTTGGAATAAGAAGGTAGGGAGAACCACACCGGAGGGGAAAGGGGACGTGTCGCTACCTCTCAACTCACCCTCTCAACCCCCTCCAATCTTGATTAATCTAATCCTAATGGTGATGGTCACTCGTCAAAAGGATGATTGTATTAGCCCTCAACCCTAGTGTCACTCTAAGGGAGAGACAATTAAGCAAGCAAGATTGAAACTCAAATTCAAACTCAAATTGAATAAAAGCATTTAAGTCAATGAAACATAGGAAATCTAGGGTTTACAAGTCCAAGTACCCACTAGGGGTTTAGCTCTCCATGGAGCAATACAAGTTCATCAAAATAAATGAAGATAAGTGCAAGAAATCCATAAAGAAAACCCCCTTAAGCTTCGTGTTGATAGACTATGGGAACTCCTCCTTCTTCTTCAAAGAGTCCCTTCCTCCAAGCCTAAGGCCCACCTCGCCGAATCGAGTCGTCGAAGGCTCCCCCAATGGCTCTCCTTGGAAGGGAATGATGATGAAACCGGTGAAGAAGCGCCCCCAAAGTGTGGCAAGAACCTCCTGAACCCTAGCCGTCGCCTCCTCCCAAAGTTAGAAGCCGATTCCTTTGATAACGCTTCAGAACGGCTTTATAATTGGCCATCTCGAGGATCCACACGGGCGTGTGGATAGTCCACACGGCCGTGTGGAAATTCCACACGGCCGTGTGGAAATTCCACACGCCCATGTGGATTTTCTGCCATGTGAAATCTTCATACCAATCCTCGATTTCGCCCGTTTCTTCTCTCTCGAGGTCACATGGACGGACACACGCCCATGTGAAAGGTCAAGTGGCATTTCTTGATGATGGGAAACCTTGGAGAGCTTTTAAAATCTTTGAACCAATCGGAACGAGCGAGCATGACTGCCTTCGTGTCCTTCTACAAGAATTGTCTTGAAGCCTTTAGAAGTTGGCACATACCCCCTCATTTGAACCCGATTTGTGTCTTGACTTCGTATTTGCACAAAAAGAGCTCCACATAGCACCATTATGACCTAATCTTGCTTTTCTTCGCATAAACCTTCTTCACAACCCTAATTGCACGAAAGAACACAAAAACACACGAAATGAGAAATATAACCTGAAAAATGTGATGCTCATGCATGGAAAAACATCTCAAGTAATATGTACATGCAGGCACTTATCAAACTCCCCCACACTTAAGCTTTTGCTTGTCCTCAAGCAAAATTTATACAATGAAAACCACAAGTAGAGTGATATAAGTGCTTAGCCTTAAGTTCACCAAAAAGTATGTAAGAAGAGCATTCTTAAACAAAGGAACAATTTGCAACATAGAAAGATAAAAACCAATGCTCTAGCAAAAACTCGGAGCACAAAGAAAATAGAATCTGACTGCGTGTGTGTGTGTATTGCTTACTCATGCCAACCCTAAATTTACTCTTAAAAGTTCTTATTGAAAAGGATTTATTTGAGGACAAAGAATAGGCAAGAGCTGCACACAACCTCGAAGGTAGCCATTTCCTAAGATGCCTCCTAGGCGGCTTTCACGCTTTGAGGAGGTAGCTCTTTCCACCGGGGAGTGTTAGCTTTCACACGGCCTATTAGATAGCTCTTTCTCTCATTAGGGCATAGCTAGTATCCGACTTATGAGAGTAGCTGCATACAACATAGGTGGTAGCTCTTTCCACTCCGGAAACAAGTAAACAAATAAGGCATTCTTCCTTTTTTTTTTTTTTTTTTTTTTTTTTTTTTTTTTCAAAATAAAGAAAACTAAGGTCCTTTTGGCACTGAACTAGAGTTGTCAGGGTTAACAGAGCAAGAAAGGTGTAAGTAATGCAATCAGACAAAAAATTTCTAAGTTTCTCGAGTAAACTAGAGCATGAGTACAAACGATGTTTAAAACTCTCCTAAATTCAAGACTGCAATCCTTGCCTTTTAAGGTGAACTATCATTGGCTTGATAAGCATATGAGTGATGAGCATACATACATAGAGAACGTGTGCAACGTGAACTCCCCCCCCACACTTAAGATGTACAATGCCCTCATTGTACGCATGCAAGCATACAAAACAGAATATAAATAAAACATGAGGGCGTGGGGATTAAAAACAACACTCCCCTGATCTCCGAGTGTGGTAGTTGAATGGAGCGTGAAGGTGGGAAGTGGAGTTGCGTAGGGTTGTGAAGCTCACACGGCCGTGTGGAAATTCCACACGGCCGTGCCTATGACCATTTCTCAAAACCAAGTTGACAAGTCTATCTGCACATCACAAAAGGGGTTCAGTGGATTTCAACAAAAGCTACGATTAAAAGAGTACAAAAATTAAACAAGCCAAACACAAACTCAACAAAGAACATGAAAAGAAAGCAGTAAGATAACTCTCAGAAGGTGCAACCTTTCTGAGTATACAAAGACTCAACACAAAAGAAAGTACAAGGGAATAAAAAGAAGGAATGAAAGACGCATCAAGCGTCGGCATCCGCTGGTGCTTCTGTGGGGATCTTTGGGGAGGCGTAGGGTGCTCGGGGTGTGGACGGCGGAGTGGAATCGCTGCCTCTCGCTATCAACCGGGTGGAGTGAAGTGATGCGCGTCATCATCTCCGAGTGGTACTCGGCCATGCGAGCAAGAACCTCGGTGTGGTTCGCTGCTCGAGTCACCCGCATGGCGGCGAGATCGTCCGGAGGGTCCCCACAGCAGCCTCAAGTCTGTCTATGCGCTCCCGTGTGCCGGGGAGATGCGGAGTGCGGGCCGACACCGGTGGCACCTCCTCGTCTGCTGGGGTGCCCTCCGCCTCCATGGGTGCGGGTTGTGATGATGGCCCCCGCCCGGTCTCCTCCGAGTCTTCGTCTTCGTCCTCGAGACTCCTCGGACTCATCCGGGAATGGAACAGCAAGTACATACCTGCCGGGAGCGGCCCTCTTCACCATGCCCATCATACGCAAGGTATCAAGGCCAAGTGGGGAGGGAACAATAACCTTGTCGGCTCCCCGAACAAGCATCAATCGGTCCCATTCCTCGGATGAGTCGGGTGATGTAGGGGCCGAGAGAAAAGAACTCCTATCCGCGCGTCTTGTCCCCGGTGCCTCGAAAAAATCTGCTACCACGTAACCCAGGTGCGGGGGCAGGCTTTGGACCATAGAGTACAAATAGAGGAGGTCCAGCCGCCCCAATACGCCGTGTCTGTCTCCCCGCCCGGAAATAGACCCTCGGGATGGCATGAATGTACTCGTGGGCGGGGCGGAGGAGCAAAGACGCCTTGGTCAACCCGGGCTCGTCTTGTATGTCTCCACACAAGCATCCGGCAAACCCGGCTTGGAGTGACGCGGAAAGGATAGTCGAATGGCAGCTGCGCGTACTCCTCCGTGTGGATGAAGTCTCGATCGTACAGGCCGAGGGCGACAAAGCAAAATCTGTCGGGCTCATGCTTGTGGTATTGCCCAAAGATGCGGAATCGAACCGTGTCCGGCCGGTGGTAGTCGGTGTGGGCGCGATCAAACTCGAATGTCGCGAGGACTTCGAAAGTGAGATCGCGAGTGGCCGGGTCCTTGATGCACAACAGTCGCTCCCACCCGCCCACAAGGAATAAGTTCACGGACCTCATCCGCCAACTCGGCTGCACGCGCATGTTCTATTGCCTCTAAAGCTTGCAAGTCGGGAATACGCGTCCGGCCAAACTTCAACTTCGAAAGTCGATCAAACCGTGCTTGATGTTCGGGCACGGCGAACTCGAATGGTGCGGGCGAGAGATCACGGGACTCCCGGACCTCACGAGCCTCACGAGGGCGCTTATGAGCGAGTTTCTTCGTTCTTGGGGCCATTCCCTGTGCATAAGAGGGGTAAACAAGTTAATTCGAGCTCAAAATAGGTTCCCAGAATTCCACATGGCCGTGTGGAAATTCCACGCGGCCGTGTGTCTCCTCTCGGGTTGCCCAAAACAAAGAAACAGGTAATTCACACGGCCGTGTGGAATTTCCACACGGCCGTGTGTCTCCTCTGGAATTCAGAGGGGGCACCCCGATAATCCACACGGCCGTGTGGAATTTCCACACGGCCGTGTGGATCTTCGACCATGGCCAAAGTGCCATGGTGAATCCACACCAATTCATATAATCATCCACACAATTGAGCACAAGTGCTTTAAGCAATAATCTAAGTATTAATCATGAAAATAGCATGCAAAAACACAAGATTCAACATCCACAACAACGATTGAAGGTTTCATGGCAAGAAGAGGGAAAGAAGGCTTACCGGAGAGGATGAGTCCAATCTAACAATGTAGTAACGAGTAAGGCCCACAAATCCCTTAAATAAGCGAGAGAATGGAAGGAGAGGAGCAACCGTCGCGACCTTTGAAGAGGAAGCGTTTGAAGATGAAAGGTTGCTTGGGGGGGGGAATATAAAGAGATGCCCCCCTTTTTCAGTTTAAATACCCCACACGGCCGTGTGGAAATTCCACACGGCCGTGTGGATTCTCTGTATGGCCTTATCAAACTTCCCGAAATTCCACACGGCCGTGGGTAATTTCCACACGGCCGTGTGGATTCTCTGTATTGTGAAGGTTTGTACTAAATAAATCCACATGGCCGTGTGGAATTTCCACACGGCCGTGGGGATTCTCTGGATGCGAAAAAATTCCTTCACAATCTCATCCACACGGCCATGTGGAATTTCCACATGGCCGTGTGCTTCCATTCTTCAACTCAAAAATAGTCCAAACTCTGCAGAAATTAATGAAAACACATGGAACGACTGCAGAAGTTGAAAACTAAGACGTTTACGATTTAAAATCTCGCACAATTCACAAGAATACCACCTAACTTGCCATAAACGATGAACAC
Source organism: Dioscorea dumetorum (assembly GCA_902712375.1). Lineage (NCBI taxonomy): Eukaryota > Viridiplantae > Streptophyta > Magnoliopsida > Dioscoreales > Dioscoreaceae > Dioscorea > Dioscorea dumetorum. Next base: position 7,527,189 of record CACTHL010000128.1, on the reverse strand, counting down.
ATAAAAAAAAATGCACTACCAGCAATAAATCCACACACTACAAACTAAACAAAAAATGCAGAAATAAAACTAACTACAGCACAAACAAAGAGTTCTAAAAGAAAAAATTGGGTTGCCTCCCAATAAGCGCTTGTTTTACGTCACTAGCTTGACGTACCCTTTCTCTAGACTCAAGGGGGGTCATGGGTCGAAAGCACTTCGCTGCTTGGGAATGTGAAACATGAAGAGCATAAGTTCCGAAATTTAGAAGATGGGTGATCGAGTTTGTTACCAGATAGAAGGATATCATCCTTAGACCTTGAGGGAACGTCCGCAAGTTCATTCGTTTGTTTCTTGCGGCGATGTCTTACCCTCTTTAGCTTTTTCATTAGTTTATTGACCGTACCCGTGGTAGATGTATCCTTGTTTTCCGAGTCAACCGATGAACTGTGGTCATCATTCATCTCTTGATCCAACAAATCAGCTAGCGGATCCGGGCAAAAGATTTCCTGCACATAATCATCAATCAAAGCATCGGCGGTGTCAAGAAAATACAAAGTATCATCAAAGTTGAGAGAATGTCTCATGGCCTCGGCAAGGCGGTAGGTTAGCTTCTCATCTCCTATCCTCAATGTCATCTCCCCGCCATCCATGTCTATAAGAGCCTTGGAAGTACGCGAAAAGGGTCTTCCAAGTATCGCGGCACGTCGACATTCTCATCTACATCCAAGACCACGAAATCTGCAGGAAATATATACTTATCCACTTTCACCAAAATATCTTCAATGATGCCTCTCGGGTGACGAATGGAACGGTCGGCTAGTTGTAAGGTCATCCGAGTGGGCCTTGGTTCTCCCAGTCCCAGCTTCTTGAAGAAGGAGTAAGGCATGACATTGATACTCGGCTCCCGAATCGCCAATGCCTTCTCTTCACCCAAATTCCCAATGTTACATGGGATGATGAAGCTTCCAGGGTCTTTCATCTTGTTAGGTAGATTCTTCGCAACACAAACTGAACAAGATGCATCCAATATCACTGCTGCACCCTCTTCCAATTTCCTCTTGTTGGTTAAGAGGTCCTTCAAAAATTTTGCATATCGAGGCATTTGAGACAGAGCCTCCACAAAAGGGATATTAATGTGCAGCTGCTTGAAAAGGCCCGAAACTTCTTGTACTGCTCATCATTTTTATCATTCTTCAGCCTTGAAGGATAAGGAATCCTTGGTTTGTACGGTGTAGGTGCTACCTCCTTTTCCTTATCCTTCTCCTTGCCTTTCTCCCGAGCAGGAATTTGAACAACCTCTTCAGCGGGAAGTATACCCTCAATCTCACGACCACTCCTCGAGTGATTGCTTTCAGCTGCTCTCTTGGGTTGGTCTCTCGTATTTCCCGGGAGACTTCCTTGAGGTCGCTCGATAAAGATTTCGCAATCTGCCCCACCTGATTTTCCAAATTATGTAGTGAAGCGGTGTGATTGCGAAGTGTACTCTCCACGCCTTGGAAGCGCGTGTCCGAGGACTGAATGAACTTGGTCAATGCCTTCTCCAAGTCTGTCATTCGGTTCTCAAGCCCCGAAACTCGGCCCTCCATGTTTGGTTGTTGGGGTTGCTGAAATCCGGGGGTGCGAGAGGGCCTTTGTTGCCCTTGGTTACTCCATGCAAAGTTCGGGTGGTTTCGCCACCCCGGATTATAGGTGTTGCTATAGGGGTTTCCTTGACCTCGTCCAAGCATTCCCCACAAAATCAACCTCGTTCAACAGTCTTTGTTCCGACCATAGAAATAGGGCAATCAGCAGAAACATGCCCTCCTCCACAACTATCACAATTCATCACTGCAGCCTATTCTAGATGGGCCTGCCAAAGTATCCAACTTCTTGCTCAATGCTTCAACTTGAGCTGCTAGAGATGTCACCGCATCAACTTCATGAATGCCCGCCACTTTTCTCTTGTCTCGAGCATTCCACTCGATAGCTATTCATAGCCATTTCTTCTATCGGTTGGCGGGCGGCTTCGGGGGTCTTGCTTCCTAAGGTACCTCTGGCTGCGGCATCAAGTAGTTGTCTTGTGCTTGGGTTCAATCCATTGTAGAAGGTGTGGATGACCATCCACTCGGGAACCCATGTTGAGGACATTTGCGCAGAAGGTCCTTGAACCTTTCCCATGTCTCAAAAAGAGACTCCAATTCCGACTGTATGAAGGAAGAAATTTCATTTCTCAGCTTTGCCGATTTCCCAGGAGGGAAATATCGGGCAAGGAAGGCCTCAACCATTTCTTCCCAAGTGGTAATCGATGCTCTAGGTAAAGATTGCAACCACTGTTTTGCTTTCCCCTTCAAGGAAAATGGGAAGGCTCTTAATCTGATGGCGTCGTCCGTGACTCCATTGATTTTCAACATGTCGCACACCTCCAAAAAATTCTCAATGTGATTATTTGGGTCTTCATCAGCTAACCCATTGAACTGTGCGGACTGTTGGACCATCTGAATGAACCCCGGCTTAAGCTCAAAGTTATGAGCTGAAATAGGTGGCCCGACTATGCTTGATTGTGTACCACGAACGGACGGCCTAGCAAAATCGAAAGGGTCCGCCGTTGCTCATTCCCGTTCAGCCATGGTTGCGGACTCTTCAACTCCTATCTCAGCTTGATCTAACTGTTCTAGTTCAGGTTGTCTTCCCCGTCTGTGTAATCTCCTCTCTATTTCCGGATCACCTTCCACTAATGTCGAAGGATGTCCACGGGTCATAACCTCGGAGCTGAAATCAAGAAAAGAAAATAAAATCAGAACAATGGAAGTAAAAGAAGTGTGAGATAGAATGTGCGAAAAATGACTAGCGAAACAAGGTGTAACAATTCCTAAAACGCCTAACTCCCCGGCAACGGCGCCAAAAACTTGACACACCCTTGCGTGTGTACTCCGCAAGTGCACGGGTGTCGAAGTAATAAAGTACCCAAACGGGTGGGTAGTCGAATCCACAGGGAGTAGACGTAAGAACAATCACACGTTGTCAAGTAATCAAAGATAAACCAATTGTTGTTGAAAGAAAGTAAAATCAGAAAATAGTAGAAATAAAGTGCTGAAAATGAAAGCTAGGTTGGGGAAATAGATCAATAAGAAGATGGGGTACTCGGACAATGCTCCCCCTAGAATCCTTGTTTCACGTGCAAGACTTCAAGTACTCTTATTCAATAGAGATTTCAAGAGTCGTGGAATCCAGAGATACAAGGTCCCAAATCTAAGGTCAACCTTGACTAGTCCCCTACGAGGTCCCGGCGGAGAGAAGACTCTCAACGCCTCACACCACGTATGACTGCGCTATGCTCTAGGGATTCCGAGTGGTAAACCCTATTCCCAACTATAGATCAATCCCTTTGGTCCAGGCGAAAGATCCCTAATCACAAATAAGTCCCGGCGGAAAGGCCTCTCTCAACGCCTAACTCTCTTTGAGATCGAAGGTAATACTTGGAATAAGAAGGTAGGGAGAACCACACCGGAGGGGAAAGGGGACGTGTCGCTACCTCTCAACTCACCCTCTCAACCCCCTCCAATCTTGATTAATCTACTCCTAATGGTGATGGTCACTCGTCAAAAGGATGATTGTATTAGCCCTCAACCCTAGTGTCACTCTAAGGGAGAAACAATTAAGCAAGCAAGATTGAAACTCAAATTCAAACTCCAATTGAATAAAAGCATTTAAGTCAGTGAAACATAGGAAATCTAGGGTTTACAAGTCCAAGTACCCACTAGGGGTTTAGCTCTCCATGGAGCAATACAAGTTCATCAAAATAAATGAAGATAAGTGCAAGAAATCCATAAAGAAAACCCCCTTAGGCTTCGTGTTGATAGACTATGGGAACTCCTCCTTCTTCTTCAAAGAGTCCCTTCCTCCAAGCCTAAGGCCCACCTCGCCGAATCGAGTCGTCGAAGGCTCCCCCAATGGCTCTCCTTGGAAGGGAATGATGATGAAACCGGTGAAGAAGCGCCCCCAAAGTGTGGCAAGAACCTCCTGAACCCTAGCCGTCGCCTCCTCCCAAAGTTAGAAGCCGATTCCTTTGATAACGCTTCAGAACGGCTTTATAATTGGCCATCTCGAGGATCCACACGGGCGTGTGGATAGTCCACACGGCCGTGTGGAAATTCCACACGGCCGTGTGGAAATTCCACACGCCCATGTGGATTTTCTGCCATGTGAAATCTTCATACCAATCCTCGATTTCGCCCGTTTCTTCTCCTGAGGTCACATGGACGGACACACGCCCATGTGAAAGGTCAAGTGGCATTTCTTGATGATGGGAAACCTTGGAGAGCTTTTAAAATCTTTGAACCAATCGGAACGAGCGAGCATGACTGCCTTCGTGTCCTTCTACAAGAATTGTCTTGAAGCCTTTAGAAGTTGGCACATACCCCCTCATTTGAACCCGATTTGTGTCTTGACTTCGTATTTGCACAAAAGAGCTCCACATAGCACCATTATGACCTAATCTTGCTTTTCTTCGCATAAACCTTCTTCACAACCCTAATTGCACGAAAGAACACAAAAACACACGAAATGAGAAATATAACCTGAAAAATGTGATGCTCATGCATGGAAAAACATCTCAAGTAATATGTACATGCAGGCACTTATCAAATTGTCTTGAAGCCTTTAGAAGTTGGCACATACCCCCTCATTTGAACCCGATTTGTGTCTTGAACTTCGTATTTGCACAAAAGAGCTCCACATAGCACCATTATGACCTAATCTTGCTTTTCTTCGCATAAACCTTCTTCACAATCCTAATTGCACGAAAGAACACAAAAACACACGAAATGAGAAATATAACCTGAAAAATGTGATGCTCATGCATGGAAAAACATCTCAAATAATATGTACATGCAGGCACTTATCAAACTCCCCCACACTTAAGCTTTTGCTTGTCCTCAAGCAAAATTTATACAATGAAAACCACAAGTAGAGTGATATAAGTGCTTAGCCTTAAGTTCACCAAAAAGTATGTAAGAAGAGCATTCTTAAACAAAGGAACAATTTGCAACATAGAAAAATAAAAACCAATGCTCTAGCAAAAACTCGGAGCACAAAGAAAATAGAATCTGACTGCGTGTGTGTGTATTGCTTACTCATGCCAACCCTAAATTTACTCTTAAAAGTTCTTATTGAAAAGGATTTATTTGAGGACAAAGAATAGGCAGTAGCTGCACACAACCTCGAAGGTAGCCATTTCCCAAGATGCCTCCTAGGCGGCTTTCACGCTTTGAGGAGGTAGCTCTTTCCACCTGGGAGTGTTAGCTTTCACACGGCCTATTAGATAGCTCTTTCTCTCATTAGGGCATAGCTAGTATCCGACTTATGAGAGTAGCTGCATACAACATAGGTGGTAGCTCTTTCCACTCCGGAAACAAGTAAACAAATAAGGCATTCTTCCTTTGTTTTCTTCTTTTTTTTTTTTTTTTTTTTTTTTTTTTTTTTTTTTCAAAATAAAGAAAACTAAGGTCCTTTTGGCACTGAACTAGAGTTGTCAGGGTTAACAGAGCAAGAAAGGTGTAAGTAATGCAATCAGACAAAAAATTTCTAAGTTTCTCGAGTAAACTAGAGCATGAGTACAAACGATGTTTAAAATTCTCCTAAATTCAAGACTGCAATCCTTGCCTTTTAAGGTGAACTATCATTGGCTTGATAAGCATATGAGTGATGAGCATACATACATAGAGAACGTGTGCAACGTGAACTCCCCCCCACACTTAAGATGTACAATGCCCTCATTGTACGCATGCAAGCATACAAAAACAGAATATAAATAAAACATGAGGGCGTGGGGATTAAAAACAACACTCCCCTGATCTCCGAGTGTGGTAGTTGAATGGAGCGTGAAGGTGGGAAGTGGAGTTGCGTAGGGTTGTGAAGCTCACACGGCCGTGTGGAAATTCCACACGGCCGTGCCTATGACCATTTCTCAAAACCAAGTTGACAAGTCTATCTCTCGCCATCAACTGGTGGAGAGAAGTGATGCGCGTCATCATCTCCGAGTGGTACTCAGCCATGCGAGCGAGAACCTCAGTGTGGTACTCACCCGCATGGCGGCGAGATCAGTCTGGAGGGTCCCCACAGCAGCCTCAAGTCTGTCTATGCGCTCCTGTGCCGGGGGAGATGCATGTGCTGACACCGGTGGCACCTCCTCGTCTGCTGGGGTGCCCTCCGCCTCCATGGGTGCGGGTTGTGATGATGGCCCTGCCCGGGTCTCCTCCGAGTCTTCGTCTTCGTCCTCAGACTCCTCGGACTCATCTGGGAATGGAACAGCAAGTACATACCTGCCGGGAGCGGCCCTCTTCACCATGCCCATCATACGCAAGGTATCAAGGCCAAGTGGGGAGGGAACAATAACCTTGTCAGCTCCCCGAACAGCATCAATCAGTCCCATTCCTCGGATGAGTCGGGTGATGTAGGGGCCGAGAGAAAAGAACTCCTATCCGCGCGCATCGTCCCCGGTGCCTCGGAAAATCTGCTACCACGTAACCCAGTGCGGGGGCGGGCTTTGGACCATAGAGTACAAATAGAGGAGGTCCATCCGCCCCAATACGCCGGTCTTTGTCTCCCCGCCCGATAATAGACCTGCTCAGGGATGGCATGAATGTACCCGTGGGCGGGGCGGAGGAGCAAAGACGCCTTGGTCAACCCGGGCTCGTACTGTATATCTCCACACAGCATCCGGCAAACCCGGCTTGGAGTGACACGGAAAGGATAGTCGAATAGCAGCTGCGCGTACTCCTCCGTGTGGATGAAGTCTCGGTCGTACAGGGCCGAGGGCGACAAAGCAAAGTCCGTCGGGCTCATCTGTCGTGGTATTGCCCAAAGATGCGGAATCGAACCGTGTCCGGCCGGTGGTAGTCGGTGTGGGTGCGATCAAACTCGAATGTCGCGAGGACTTCGAAAGTGAGATCGCGAGTGGCCGGGTCTTTGATGCACAACAGTCGCTCCCACCCGCCAACAAAGCAATAAGCTCACGGACCTCGTCCGCCAACTCGGCTGCACGCGCATGTTCTATGGCCTCGCAAAGCTTGCAAGTCGGGAATGCGCGTCTCGGCCAAACTTCAACTTCGAAAGTCGATCAAACCGTGCTTGATGTTCGGGCACGGCGAACTCGAATGGTGCGGGCGAGAGATCACGGGACTCCCGGACCTCACGGGCCTCCCGAGGGCGCTTATGAGCGAGTTTCTTCGTTCTTGGGGCCATTCCTGTGCATAAGAAGGGTAAGGAAGTTAATTCAGAGCTTAAAATAGGTTCCCAGGATTCCACATGGCCGTGTGGAAATTCCACGCGGCCGTGTGTCTCCTCTGGTTACCCAAAAACAAAGAAATAGTTAATACACACGGCCGTGTGGAAATTCCACACGGCCGTGTGTCTCCTCTGGAATTCAGAGGGAGCACCCCGATAATCCACACGGCCGTGTGGAATTTCCCCACGGCCGTGTGGATCTTCGACCATGGCCAAAGCGCCATGGTGAATCCACACAACTTAATACAATCATCCACACATTCGAGCACAAGTGTTTTAAGCAATAATCTAAGTATTAAACACGAAAATAGCATGCAAAAACACAAGATTCAACATCCACAACAACTAATGAAGGTTTCATGGCAAGAAGAGGGGAAGGAGGCTTACCGGAGAAGATGAGTCTGCTCTAACAATGTAGTAACGAGTAAGGCCTACAAATCCCTTAAATAAGCGCGAGAATGGAAGGAGAAGAGCAACCGTCACGACCTTTGAAGAGGAGGCGTTTGAAGGTGAAGGGTTGCTTGGGGGGTTATAAAGAGAAAGGCCCCTTTTCATGTTTAAGTACCTCACACGGCCGTGTGGAAATTCCACACGGCCGTGTGGATTCTCTGTATGGCCTTATAAAACTCCCCGAAATTCCACACGGCCGTGTGGAATTTCCACACGGCCGTGGGGATTCTCTGTATTGTGAAGATTTGTACTAAATAAATCCACATGGCCGTGTGGAATTTCCACACGGCCGTGGGGATTCTCTGGATGAGGAAAATTCCTTCACAATCTCATCCACACGGCCATGTGGAATTTCCACATGGCCGTGTGCTTCCATTCTTCAACTCAAAAATAGTCCAAACTCTGCAGAAATTAATGAAAACACATGGAACGACTGCAGAAGTTGAAAACTAAGACGTTTACGATTTAAAATCTCGCACAATTCACAAGAATACCACCTAACTTGCCATAAACGATGAACACATAAAAAATGCACTACCAGCAATAAATCCACACACTACAAACTAAACAAAAAAAAATGCAGAAATAAAACTAACTACAGCACAAACGAAGAGTTCTAAAAGAAAAAATTGGGTTGCCTCCCAATAAGCGCTTGTTTTACGTCACTAGCTTGACGTACCTGCTTCTCTAGACTCAAGGGGGGTCATGCAACAAAAATACTTCTGCACCTTCAGCACTAACCTCACCACCAAAATATGGCTTCAGACGATGCCCGTTTACTTTGAAAGTACCTCTATCTGGGTGAGTGATTTCAATTGCCCCCTGCGGTGATGCTCGAGTTACGGTGTATGGCCCAAACCACCTAGATTTTAACTTTCCGGGGAACAGTTTGAGTCGTGAGTTAAATAACAAAACTTCATCCCCCACCTTGAACTCTTTCGGCGTTTTGATATGCTTATCATGCCACTTGCATATCCTTTCCTTGTAGATTCGGGCATTTTCGTATGCTCTCAGTCTCCATTCATCAAGCTCATTGATCTGGTGCTTCCGTTGTTCCCCAGCTCGAGAAAGGTCAAAATTTATTGTCTTGAGTGCCCAATAAGCTCGATGTTCTAATTCAACAGGAAGATGACAAGACTTCCCATAGACCAGATTGTAGGGTGTAGTTCCAATAGGAGTTTTATATGCAGTACGGTAAGCCCATAACGTGTCATCCAACCGTTCCGACCAATCCCTTTTCCCATGTTCTACCGATTTGGTCAAGATCCTCTTCAGCTCCCTGTTAGTAACTTCTACTTGGCCACTTGTCTGCGGATGATAGGGGGTAGCGAGACGATGATGCACTCCGTATCGCTTTAACACTTTTTCGAACTGACTATTACAGAAATGTGTTCCTCTATCACTAATAATGATCCTAGGTGTTCCAAATCGGGAGAAAAGCTTCTTGAGAAATTTAACTACAGTCCTCGCATCGTTTGTAGGTAATGCCTGAGCTTCCACCCACTTCGATACATAATCCACTGCTACAAGAACATATTTGTTCCCATTGGAGCCTGGGAATGGTCCCATGAAATCAATTCCCCACACATCAAAAACCTCGCAGAATTGAATAGGATTTTGTGGCATCTCATCACGCCGAGAGAGGTTCCCTGTCCGTTGGCAATTGTCACAACGAAGAACATACTGATGAGCGTCCTGAAATAGTGTTGGCCAATAGAATCCTGCAGCAAGCACCTTTTCGGCTGTCCTACCAGAAGCATAGTGACCCCCGGTTGGGCCTTGAATGACAGTGTGTGTTAAAATATTCCAGCCTTCTTCCCGAGAGACACGGCGTCGGATTACATGATCTCGCACAAATCCGGAACGAGAAAGGGGTCATCCCAAAAATAGTTCTTTAAGTCACCGAAAAACTTTTTCTTTTGCTGAAAAGTGAGACCCTGCTTAAGAACCTTTCTTGACAAATAGTTGGCAAAATCAGCAAACCAAGGTGTTTCCTCTTCTGCCGATCCGCCACGAATTATGTATAAGTGCTCTTCTGGGAATGAGTCGTTAATCTCCGGCTTTGATGCCTTGTAACCCTCACAGCCTTCTAACCTAGAGAGGTGATCAGCAGCTACATTTTCCACGCCCCTTTTGTCCTTGATTTCCATGTCAAACTCTTGTAGAAGAAGAACCCAACGGATCAACCTCGGTTTGGCATCAGACTTGCTCATGAGATAACGCAAGGCGGAATGATCTGTGAAGACAGTGACTCTGGATAAGATCAGATACGGCCTGAACTTATCAAATGCGTAAACCACTGCTAGCAACTCTTTTTCTATAGTAGTATAATTTTCTTGTGCGCTTGTGAGTGTTTTACTTGCATAATAGATGGGCTGAAAATGTTTGTTCTTCCTCTGACCCAGCACTGCCCCAATTGCATAATCACTGGCGTCGCACATGAGCTCAAAAGGAGCGTTCCAATCTGGTGTAATCAAAATTGGTGCTTGAGTCAACTTCTCCTTCAGCAGGTTAAATGCAGCTAAACATTCGTCCCCGAACTCAAAAGATGCATCTTTTTCAAGAAGTTTTGTTAAAGGTTGAGAGATTTTTGAAAAATCTTTAATGAATCGCCGATAGAAACCTGCATGCCCAAGAAAGCTGCGAATTCCCTTCACATTAGTTGGCGGGGGAAGTTTCTCGATCACCTCAATTTTCGCCTTGTCCACCTCCATCCCATCTTTGGAAATTTTATGCCCTAAAACTATTCCTTCTTGGACCATGAAGTGGCATTTCTCCCAGTTCAACGCCAAATTGGTTTCTTCACATCTCTTGAGGACCCTTTCCAGATTCTCGCAGACAGCTATCAAATGAGTCCCCGAACACCGAAAAATCATCCATAAATACTTCCATGATGTTTTCCAAAAGATCGTCAAATATAGCAGTCATGCATCGTTGAAAAGTGGTTGGAGCATTACACGGCCCGAAAGGCATCCTTCGGTATGCGAAAGTCCCGTAGGGACAAGTGAATGTAGTTTTTCTTGATCCTCGGGTGCAATGGGGATCTGAAAATATCCCGACATACCGTCAAGGAAGCAAGAGAAATTATGCCCAGCTAACCTTTCCAACATCTCGGTCAATGAATGGCAACGGAAAATGATCCTTTCTAGTTGCGTCATTTAGCCTTCGTAATCAATGCATACTCTCCAACCTTGTGACTCGTTCGGTTGGGATTAACTCATTACGTTCATTCTTCACTACAGTCATTCCTCCTTTCTTAGGGACCACCCGAGTGGGACTCACCCACGCACTGTCGGAGATCGGATAAATGATACCTGCATCCGAAGTTTAACTACCTCTTGCCTTCACCACCTCCTTCATGTTTGGGTTCAAACGACGTTGAGGCTGGATCACCGACTTATAATTATCCTCCATCAATATTTTATGAGTGCGAAATGACGGATTTATACCTTTAATATCAGAAATTTTCCAAGCAATGGCAGTCTTATGCTTCTTCAACATATTCACTAATTTATCCTTTTGAGACACGGATAATCTCGAAGATATAATGACCGGGAGTTTTGATCCTTCACCTAAGAATGCATATTCCAAGTGTTCTGGTAGTGTTTTAAGCTCCAGATCAGGTGGGTCTTCAATGGATGGTTGTAACCTTTTCCCCTTCTGTCTATCAATTTCCTCAAAATGTTCAGATTCTTCTTCTGAGATTTCCTCTAAGCTCCCTTCTTGGATGTGTGTGCCTTGTTGGGTTTTGAGATTTTCTATGTCTCCCACCCCACTTTCTTTGTAGGTTTCATTGGTGACGCCCAAAGAGAAAATTTCTTGCTCTTCTCCCTTATTAGAAGAATCAAATCGATTAAGGGCCTCTTCGAAACTTTCCTCTATTTCTCCCTTTATACAGCCCCGTGTTGCTTCTTCAAATTGAGTGAGAACTCTGAATAAATCACAATCTTGTCCCTCAGTAACTCTATCTATATTCAGGTTAACCTTCCTCACACAATAGTTTGTTTCAGCTGAATTTCGCAAGTAACTATGTGGAGATGACTCCTTGGTGAACCAATTCATTTTCTGCTCAACGTCTCTCACCATTCCAGTTATCTTCTCAAACAGTTCTGCTTCGTCGATCATGATTCCTACAGGATTGAATAAGAGCAATAACCTTAAAATAGCGGAGAATGAAGAAAATTGATTATGTATAAGGAAATAAAGATTAGAATAATGGAAGTAAAAGAAGTGTGAAATAGGATGTACGAAAAATGACTAGCGAAACAAAGTGTAAAAATTCCTAAAACGCCTAACTCCCCGGCAACGGCGCCAAAAACTTGACACACCCTTGCGTGTGTACTCCGCAAGTGCACGGGTGTCGAAGTAATAAAGTACCCAAACGGGTGGGTAGTCGAATCCACAGGGAGTAGACGTAAGAACAATCACACGTTGTTAAGTAATCAAAGATAAACCAATTGTTGTTGAAAGAAAGTAAAATCAGAAAGTAGTAGAAATAAAGTGCTGAAAATGAAAGCTAGGTCGGAGAAATAGATCAATAAGAAGATGGGGTACTCGGACAATGCTCCCCCTAGAATCCTTGTTTCACGTGCAAGACTTCAAGTACTCTTATTCAATAGAGATTTCAAGAGTCGTGGAATCCAGAGATACAAGGTCCCAAATCTAAGGTCAACCTTGACTAGTCCCCTACGAGGTCCCGGCGGAGAGAGGACTCTCAACGCCTCACACCACGTATGACTGCGCTATGCTCTAGGGATTCCGAGTGGTAAACCCTATTCCCAACTATAGATCAATCCCTTTGGTCCAGGCGAAAGATCCCTAATCACAAATAAGTCCCGGCGGAAAGGCCTCTCTCAACGCCTAACTCTCTTTGAGATCGAAGGTAATACTTGGAATAAGAAGGTAGGGAGAACCACACCGGAGGGGAAAGGGGACGTATCGCTACCTCTCAACTCACCCTCTCAACCCCCTCCAATCTTGATTAATCTAATCCTAATGGTGATGGTCACTCGTCAAAAGGATGATTGTATTAGCCCTCAACCCTAGTGTCACTCTAAGGGAGAGACAATTAAGCAAGCAAGATTGAAACTCAAATTCAAACTCAAATTGAATAAAAGCATTTAAGTCAATGAAACATAGGAAATCTAGGGTTTACAAGTCCAAGTACCCACTAGGGGTTTAGCTCTCCATGGAGCAATACAAGTTCATCAAAATAAATGAAGATAAGTGCAAGAAATCCATAAAGAAAACCCCCTTAAGCTTCGTGTTGATAGACTATGGGAACTCCTCCTTCTTCTTCAAAGAGTCCCTTCCTCCAAGCCTAAGGCCCACCTCGCCGAATCGAGTCGTCGAAGGCTCCCCCAATGGCTCTCCTTGGAAGGGAATGATGATGAAACCGGTGAAGAAGCGCCCCCAAAGTGTGGCAAGAACCTCCTGAACCCTAGCCGTCGCCTCCTTCCAAAGTTAGAAGAAGATCCTCTTGATAACGCTTCAGAACGGCTTTATAATTGGCCATCTCGAGGATCCACACGGGCGTGTGGATAGTCCACACGGCCGTGTGGAAATTCCACACGGCCGTGTGGAAATTCCACACGCCCATGTGGATTTTCTGCCTTGTGAAATCTTCATACTAATCCTCGATTTCGCCCGTTTCTTCTCCTGAGGTCACATGGACGGACACACGCCCATGTGAAAGGTCAAGTGGCATTTCTTGATGATGGGAAACCTTGGAGAGCTTTTGAAATCTTTGAACCAATCGGAACGAGCGAGCATGACTGCCTTCGTGTCCTTCTACAAGAATTGTCTTGAAGCCTTTAGAAGTTGGCACATACCCCCTCATTTGAACCCGATTTGTGTCTTGAACTTCGTATTTGCACAAAAGAGCTCCACATAGCACCATTATGACCTAATCTTGCTTTTCTTCGCATAAACCTTCTTCACAACCCTAATTGCACGAAAGAACACAAAAACACACGAAATGAGAAATATAACCTGAAAAATGTGATGCTCATGCATGGAAAAACATCTCAAATAATATGTACATGCAGGCACTTATCACATAGACTGCACAAAAATCTTTCAGAAGGATGCACATGCTGGCCAGGTACAAGAGCCACCCAACTTACTTGATTACAGATCTACATGTACGCATTCATGGTTTTACAAGTAGAGAAATACTGACATAAACTCATTTCCAAAACATTATTTTTTTTTCAAGACGCCTGATCAATTACCTGCTAAAAACCTCACTTAAAAACCTCACTTAGGGTTAAAGCAAAAACAAGAGACTCAAAAGTTTTTAAACGACTATTGGAAGAAGAATTTAACATCCTAACACAAAATCAATAAGATGGGTTAGGGCGTCAGAAGTGGGAGTTATAGTGAGCAGGTATAAATGTGCACTAAGGATGAAACAGAACTACATTCAAGCACATGTTAAGTATAGCTCACTACTATCATTCTTCCAAGCTAAGAAGTCCGTAACAATAAAATCATAGCTATCATAGGTAATTCAAGCATGCAATACAGTATAATACTCCATCCTCACACCTAAAGCTGTACATTGTCCCCAATGTACATAAATCAGCAGTACAGGGCGGGAAATAAATATAACAAGAATTAAAAGATGGAGTAAGAAACTTCCCCAATCCGTCGATGAAATGCATGTGGATTGGGGGTGTTCCATGTGGTGAGGGGTTGGAGTGTGAAGCATTCCTAAAGAAATTCCTGGAAAAATACAAAATACTGATCACAACTCCAGAATGAAAATAATAGAGGAGAGTGCAAAAAACAGAAAATTCAAAACAAGCAAAGAAAGTTTAGTAGGGTCAAAACCCTAACTAACTGAAAAAGTAAACACTAATGCAAACAACAAGCAGAGCAGCAAAATAGATAAAAAGAACATCAATAACAACAACAACAAGTGGCATGATGCTGGGAGTTTAAGAGTCGGATGGCCGTGATGATGCCGCACAGGTGGTAGCTGCGGAGGTGGTGCCCACTGAAGATGAAGAGCTGCGTATGAATGTCAGGATTTTAGTGGTGGCACTCTCAATGCGACTCACTGATGCAACTAGCTCTCTATGTCCTCTCTCAAGTGTCTGCAGTTGCTGGTAGACCTCAGTGCGAAATTCTGCAAACTGTGCCTCAAGTGGTGGTCTCTGGTCTCTGGACTCTGGCTCGGACTCAGACTCTGAACCGGTGTCCGTCTCGTGAGAAGAATGAGGGTCTTGTGCGTGTGTTCCTCGGTGCTGTGCAAGCCTGTGTATGTTACCCCGCTTCTCAACTATACCAATGCACGTCAGAGTCTGCATGCTGAGTGGTGCCATAAAACCAACAACTGTCATGCCTTGGGTGTGCTCAAGAAGGCCCATGCCTTTGATCATTCTTGTAATATATGACCCGGGGAAAATTGCTCCAAGGCGAACAAATTGCCGCATGTGTATTGGATGGCGCTCGATAATGCTGTACAGCATCAGTAGGTCCGTGCATGAGACAACCCCTGTCGAGTCCAATCTGCCCCCAATGCCTCTAGTCAGCAGTGCATGGATGTATCGATGGGCAGGGTAATCTAGGTGGGATGCCTTCCTTGTCCTCGAGCGATTTGCTATGGAACTCCAATAGGACTCATTTGTAATGGGGTACGGTAAATCATGGCCAAGGGCTTTAAACTCAGGAGTGGTTGTATATGCTTCTGTGTAGAGCCCCATGTATATGCCCAGTTCATCTTGAGAGATCCGGTGTTTCTCCCTAAATGCTTGAAATATAATCACACTTGGTCAGCCGGCACACCATTGCTTTGCAACTTCAATGGAGCTTAACACTTGTAATGTGAGTTCTTTGTAGGTGGGTTCTTCAATGGAGAACAATTTGTCCCACCCAACATGGGAAATAAGCTCCAAGATGACTTCATCTAAGTCCAAGGTTCTCAAAACATTCCAGTCAATTTTTCGTATGGTGCCGAATGATTTCCTTGACAAAAGGGCGAATCGGGTCTTATGATCGTCCTTTCGAAATCTTGGTCTGTCGGCGGGCGGAGAACTGTCTCTCCGTGTCCTCTTATGAGCCACTTTCTTGGACCTCATGCCTACAAGACCAAGGGGACACCATTAAACCAAATTATAAAGAAAATGAAGCTTCATGGAATGAAAATTAAAGGGAATGGTTCATTGCTACAGTAAGTCCGAACAAATTTGGCAAGAGTTTTGCTTGAAAAAGTAGCAAAAAATCTTTACAATCATGCAAAACCATTCTCACAATGCTATATTAAACAAAGAGAACCAAAAACACAAAGATTGCATCCTAAAATTTCATTAAAACACAAGGTATAAGAATGAAAACGAAACCTTAACCCTAGAGTATGAGGGATGAATCAAAAGCTTAAAACGGCTTGAATAGAGTGTAATCTGCCAAAATTCTTCACCAAAAGAGTTTAGAGGAGGAGGAGAGTGTTTTAGAGCAAAAAAAATGAGATGATTTGGTGGAGAAATGAGTGAGAAATGAGATAAGAAAGATGGGAGTGTGAAGATGAGAGAAAGAAGATGAGAAGAAGCCCTTTAAGGGATATTGTCGGGCACCCTTGCGGGCGCAAGGTTGCCCGCAAGGATCCACTGGATGCCTTGCAGTTGGGCTTGCGGGCGCAAGTCCACTCGCAAGGATCCACTGGATGGCTCACGGGAAAGCTTGCGGGCGCAAGCTTTCCTGTGAGCTTGCCATGTGTGACCAAAATCCCCTCTAACGGTCATAAAACGGCTCCAAACTTGTTTAGCATCAACATAACCTCCTTTAAACCCTAAAAACAATGAAAAAAAGCCGATAAAAGCCTATAAACACACAATAAGCAAGCTTCATAGCATCAACACATCAAACAACTCAAAGAATCTCAACATCATGCAGCAAGGAAATGACAATGAAGAAGAACAAAATAACTAAAACAAAGACAACATCGAAGAAAAAAAACTACTACAAAATTAAAGAATACGAAAACGAAAGTGCAAGGAATTTTAAAAGCTTGGGTTGCCTCCCAAGAAGCGCTTGGTTAAAGTCGTTAGCTCGACTTATCATACCTCAATTCATGGTGGGACAAAGGGTGGAGAATTACCTCCATTTCATGGCGAGGGGTTGTTACCTGGGAAGTAATGCTTAAGACTGTGACTGATACGCCTCTTGCGTAACCGCAAGTGCATGGGTCGTATAAGTAGTAAAGATGTACCCTTAGGGTCGGGTAGTCGTATCCACTGGGACCGGTATAGCTTCTAATACTAACGTTCTGCTTAATATCTAACCAAACAGAGAAGGATGGAATTGACTATGGGTTAAATTCAAGGAGTATGAGGAAAGGAAATGCACTAAGGGAAATGTGAGAATTGACTCGATGGAGGAGATGGGGCCCCGGGGTTGGAATTCTGACGTTCACTAACTCGGTCATTCTCAGTATTTATCAGAGATGTCTTCAGTACTCGTGCTACAGTATTCGCTGCAGTGATTTTTCCCCCGAAAATTCTGCAGCCTGTAATTTGCACGGGTTGGAACACGCTCGTGTTGAGGCCGTGTTGGCATTTGCACGACCGTGCGTAGGGCATTCTGACCATGCTTCCTCGTGCTTTTCAATTCCTGTGAACTGCACGGCTAAGAGCACGCCCGTGTTGAGGCCGTGCTTGGCTTGACGAACTTCCTTTTAGGTCCTTTTGATGTGAATTCTCCTCTAAATCCCTTCTACTTGGTCCAGGACCTAAATATCTGCACAATAAACTCAAAATACCTTAAATAGCACAGAACTAAACAAGTAATAGTAAAAGGACAAGTAAATATCGGGTGTAATGCATATGAAATATATATATAAAATGCACTCATCAGTGACCATTAACCTTAAATGTTTTATTCTGAGGGTGAGTTATTTCGATAGCACCATGAGAAAAAACTTCTGTGACAATGTATGGCCCATGCCATCTTGATTTCAATTTCCCTAGGAATAGTCTCAGTCTAGCATTGAACAATAAAACTTGATCTCTTTTTTGAAAATTTTTCGCTCATTTAATGTCGCGATCATGATACTCCTTTGTTTTCTCCTTGTATCGCACAGAGGTTTCATATGCCAAAGTTCTCCATTCATCTAATTCATTTAATTGAAACTTCCTTTGTGGCCACTAAGGTGAGGGTCGAAGTTGAGTTGTTTCATGGCCCAGTAAGCTCTGTGCTCCAATTCAACTGGTAAGTGACAAGCCTTTCCATAAACTAATCGGTAGGGTGTCTTGTATGCCGTCCTATATGCCCAGAGTGCATCATCAAGCTGTTCTACCCAATCTCTTCGGTGATGGTTGACGGTTTTCTCTAGGATCCGCTTTAACTCCCTATTTGATACCTCAACCTGCCCACTGGTTTAAGGATGATACGCAGTCGACATGCTATGAGATACCCCGTACCGTTTTAGAACTTTCTCAAGTTGAGAGTTGCAGAAATGGCTGCCTCGATCACTTATGACCACCCTGGGTGCGCCAAACCGGGAGAACAAATTCTTTAGAAATTTCACCACCAGCCTAGCATCACAGGACGGAAAGGCTTGTGCTTCCACCCATTTTGAGACATAATCAACTGCCACCAAAATGTACTTGTTACCTTGGGAGCTAGGGAATGGGCCCATGAAATCGATTCTCCAGACATCAAACACCTCGCAAGCTTGATTCCACGATTGCGGCATTTCTTCTCTTTTCGAGATATTACTGGTTCTTTGACATCTATCACACTATTGTACCAGCGTTTGCGCATCCTGGAACATAGTGGGCCAGTAGAATCCCGAGTCAAGAGCCTTCTTGGCTGTTCTGTTCCTGCTGTAGTAGCCTGCTGTCGGACTTGAATGGCAATGCATCAAGATATCATGCCCTTCCTCTGTCGAAACACATCTCCTGACGACCGGATCGGCACACATCCTGAATAGGTACGGGTCTTCCCAAATGTAGTGCTTTAGATCGGCAAAGAATTTCTTCCTTTGTTGATATGTGAGCCGCTTTGGGAATATTTTTGCTGCTAAGTAATTTGAGATATCTGCAAACCACGGAGTCTCATCTTCTTCGATCACTTGAATACTGCACAACTGTTCTCCATGGAATGAATCATTTATCTCACCCTTCTGCCAATTATTCTCCATAGGCTCCTCAAGACATGAGAGATGGTCAGCAGCTAAATTCTCCGCCCCCTTTTTATCCTTTATTTCTAGATCAAACTCTTGTAGCAGTAGGACCCATCGGATCAGTCGAGGTTTTGCGTCTGACTTGTTAAGTAGATATTTCAGGGCAGAATGGTCTGTGTACACAATCAGCTTCGATAGCACCAAATATGATCGGAATTTGTCAAATGCAAAGACAACAGCGAGCATTTCTTTTTCAGTGGTGGTGTAGTTTTCTTGCGCGTCGTTCAGGGTTTTGCTTGCATAGTAGATGGGATGGAAATGATTGTTTCGCCGCTGGCCAAGCACGGCTCCCACAGCATCGTCACTCGAATCACACATTAGTTCAAATGGTAGATTCCAGTCTGGAGAAACCATAATTGGTGCTTCTATAAGCTTTTTATTCAGGGTGAGGAAGGCTTTCATACAGTCTTCGTTGAACTCAAAAGGGGTATCCTTCTCGAGTAGCTTCGTCAGAGGTCGGGCAATCGAAGAAAAATCCTTCACAAACCTCCTGTAGAACCCCGCATGGCCCAAGAAACTTCTAATTGCTTTTACTGAAGTGGGAGGGGGAAGTTTCTCAATGGTGGCGACTTTTGTCTGATCCACTTCTATTCCCTTTTTAGAGATTTTATGTCCAAGCACTATACCCCCCTTGACCATAAAATGACACTTCTCCTAATTAAGTACCAAATTTGTTTCTTCACACCTTTTTAAAACTCGCTCCAAATTTTTGAGACAAAAATCAAATGAGTCACCAAAGACTGAAAAGTCAACCATAAACACTTCCATGATGTTCTCCACCATACCTTCAAAAATGGCCAACATGCATCTCTGGAAAGTGGCGGGTGCATTGCAAAGTCCAAAGGGCATACGGCGGTAGGCAAACGTTCCATACGGACAAGTGAAAGTGGTCTTCTCCTGGTTTTCTGGAGCAATTGGTATATGAAAGTATCCAGAGAGACCATCCAAGAAGCAGTAATAAGCGTGTCCCGCAAATCGTTCAAGCATCTGATCTATGAAAGGCAAAGGGAAGTGATCCTTCATTGTGGCATCGTTAAGCTTCCTGTAATCAATACAGACCCTCCAACCTATGACTGTTCTCATAGGGACAAGCTCGTTCCTCTCATTGGTGATAACTGTCATCCCTCCCTTTTTGGGTACTACTTGCACAGGACTCACCCAGGCACTGTCAGATATAGGGTATATAATGCCGGCATCGAGAAGCTTGATGACCTCATTCTTTACTACTTCCTTCATGTTAGGATTCAACCTTTGCTGGGGTATTTCCATAGGTTTATAATTGTCTTCCATAAGAATTTTGTCAGTGCAAAATGATGGACTGATCCCTTTGATATCAGCTATTTTCCAAGCGATTGCCATTTTATATTTTTTGAGTACATCAAGGAGTTTGCCCTTCTGTTCCTCTGTCAAATCTGACGCGATAATGACTGGAAGTTTGGAACCTTCACCCAGAAATGTGTATTCCAAGTGCACCGGTAGTGGTTTTAGTTCCAGTTCGGGTGGTTCCTCCAATGATGACTTCAATTTCCTGAAACTGCCCCTATTGTATTTTTCAGTCCTCACTTCTTCCGCCTCTGGTGCACTGTCACTATGATAGCTTTCTTCCATTTCTTGCGCCTCTGTTTTGACATGAATTGGGTTTTCCTCTAACCTATATTCCTTTTCTTGTAAACTGTCTGTCACTGCGTGCTCTGTGCCCTGTTCCATTGGAGAATGCTCTACGAGGTTCACTTTCTCTGTTTGCATGTACTGGTTGAGGAATGACTGAGTATTGAAATGTCCCTGAGTATGGTTAATCGAACCCTCACAATACTGCTTCTTCCATTGATCATCATAAAAATTTTGAGTGTGTGACTCAAGCCCAGTACTAGAGTAGTAAGAGCACGGCACCTGCGAGTGATGGTAGTTAACCCAATCATTGTTTGTATACATAATTAAATAACATAAGAAAAATATTTACAAATTTAGAATAGAAATTGGAAACAAAACCAGAAAAGGAAAGACAATTGACGTAATAAAGGAATATAAACAGGAATGGTAAAAACAACAAAACAAAAGCCAAATAAACACGCTAAAAGTTTTCCGAATATTTCTCGAGGGTCCCCGGCAACGGCGCCAAAAACTTGATGATGATTATTCTTCCGCAAGAGCACGGGGTTGTCAAGTAATAAACAACTCGCGCACGCACGAGTGGGTCGTATCCCCAAGGACCCGAGAATCTATCCTTACTTCCTTCTCGCAATGTTGTCTAGCCGATCAAACTTGAGATTAAGTAAGAAAAAGCAACGAAGTAAAACAAAAGCAATTAAATTACTAAATACCAAGGGCAATAAACAGGAGGAAAATAAGGGTGAGAAGATGGTCACGGATGAGGATCTTCTCTGGGTTACTAACGCGTGAAGGATGTTGGATTAACATGCAAGTGGTTTGTTGGACCGAGAAAACCCTAGATTAGGTCAACCCGATGGTCATGGCAATTGACCCCTAATCCGGTATGAGTATTGAATACGGGCTCTACCCGTACAAATTCTCCTACGATTGCAAAGGGAAAGGTGGTCTTCTCAAACTAAGGTTGAATCACAAATGAGTAATTAACCCTTGAATTGGAGGGGTACAAATACCCGATGGTCATGGCGTATTTATAGGTATTTCCCTTCCAAGCTTGGTGAGTCTAACACTAGGGCAATGGTCATGCAACCTAGTATTGGCTAAGTATGGATACACAGAGTTCTCAGGCATACCCAAGCATTCAAAA
Organism: Dioscorea dumetorum; assembly: GCA_902712375.1. Lineage (NCBI taxonomy): Eukaryota > Viridiplantae > Streptophyta > Magnoliopsida > Dioscoreales > Dioscoreaceae > Dioscorea > Dioscorea dumetorum. The sequence goes on along the minus strand of CACTHL010000128.1, from coordinate 7,505,554 downwards.
ACACCAAACAAGGATCACAAACAAACCAACAAGCATTAATTAAACGTAATCATCCAAACATCACAAGTTCACCCCAAGGTTCACCTACATCCGGTGAACTTGGGGTTTTAGTTGCTCATAGTCTCAAAATACATGAATAAAAGCATGGAAACAACCAAACCAAACATAAAAGCACTCCCTCCAAAGATGAAAGTCGAAGACGCTTCCAAAGACGCCACTTGAAGGGGTGGCTTCCCGTCGTCTTCAACCTCCTAATCGCAAGCCCTAGGAGTAGATCTCGCTCCCAAATGCGCTCCCCTCCACGATCTTGCCGTGAAAACGCCCTTTAAAAAGCTTTAAAAAAAATATATACCCTGGGCACGGTCTATAAGGCCCATGCCTCTGATTATGCGGGTAATAAACGGTCTGGCAAAAATGGCCCCAAGGCGGACAAACTGTCCGTGATGTGCTAATGCCTCTGCTACAAGACGTCCCATATGTAGGGGGTGTCGCTCGATAATGCTGTAAAGCATCAGTAGATCCATACTTGATATCACCCCGGTTGAGTCCGGCCGACCCCCTATACCGCGTGTTAGTAGTGCATGAATATATCTATGTGCGGGATTCCGTAGTTGAGATGCTTTCTTTGTTCTTGAGCAAGTGGCAATGGAAGCCCAATATGTTGCGCTCGTCACGGGGTAGGGAAAATCAACAGTGAGGTCTTTAAATTCAGATGTGCGCGTGTAAGATTCGGGGTAAAGTCCCATAAGCACCCCTAATTGGTCTTGTGTAACCCTGCGATGCTTCCCAAAAGCACGGAAGGAAATAGAGCTTGGTTGGCGAGTGAAGGGATAGTGTTTTGGAATCTCAGCTGTGCTCAAGACTTCGAGGGTAAGCTCCTTGTAAGTAGGTTCGTCGATAGAGAATAGCTTATCCCAACCATTGTGAGCAATGAGTTCCAAAATGGTACTGTCCAAGCCCAAGCTCTTAAGCACATCCCAATCTATCCTTCTAATGATGCCGAAGCTCTATCGTGAAAGAAGCGTGAAACGGGATTTGTGATCCTCATTTTTAAACCTTGGTTGGTCGAGGGATGGGGTACGGTTATTTCGGGCTCTCTTGAGTGGTACTTTCTTTACAGGCATCCTACAAAACCAAAGGATCATCAAATAAACTAATTACAAGTAAAACAATAGCAAAATATTGAAAATTCCATGGAAAATGCTCAGTGCTATAGTAATCCCGAAAAAATGTTGCAAGAGTTTTGCTTGAAAAAGTAGCCAAAAACTTTTTACAACCATGCCAAATCATGCCTAAGATGATCTTGCAACAAAGGAGAGCAAAATCCAAGTATAAAACACCCCACAAACCCAAAAGAAATCTAGCCCTTAAGGGAAAGAATATTTACCTAACCCTAGAGTATGTGGAGCAATCTCTTTGCAAAATCCGGCCAAAAGAGTGTTTTGCTCTTTGAAATTTCTTCACCAAATGAGATGAGGGGAAGAGGAGAGGGATTTATAGCAAAAAAAATGAGGAAAATCGGTGGGAAATCGAGGGAGAAATGAGAGAAAGTTTGGAGAAGAAGAGTGAATAAGAGAACTTGAAAAAGGGGCCTCAATTTTAAAGCTTTGTAAAAATTTTTATGCTCCATTTACAAGAGAAGCTCTTACAAATTTTTTTTGGGAATTACTATAGCAATTCTTGAATTCTTTCACATTCCCATCATGTTGAACCATTGCTTCTCTTGTATGTGGCTTAATCTTGAATCATATTTGTAAACCCTTAGCCATGCTTGCATTAGAGAGATTTGGACACCATGTTAATGATTGAACAAAGGACTTGCTTGGATTATGTTTTGCTTGATTGTTGTGGTGTGCTAGTTGTTTGTTTTGTTTGCTTTTGTTTGTGTTTTTTTCTTTTGGTGTATGTTAGATGCCTTGAGATGATGTTCCTTTCTATCTTGTAGGGTGGAAGTAGGGCATCAAGCACGCCTTCTCTCTCGATCATCTACTCGCATCATTGGTGGCTACCTCGATCTCATGGACTTCAAGACTCATTTTTTGAGACTCGGGGAAGTTCATGAAACCCTCTTATTATGCTTTTATTACCTATATTTTTTATGAACTGCTGATTTAGACACATTGAGGACAATGTGCATCTTTGAGTGGGGGCGGGTAGATTTTCATAAACTTTGGAATTGTTTTAAATTGCATACTTGATTCACGTATGATAGCTATGATTTTATTGTTACGGACTTCTTAGCACGGTAGAATGATAGTAGTGAGTTGTACTTAACATGTGCTTGAATGTAGTTCTGTTTTATCCTTAGCGCACATTTATACCTGCTCACTATAACTCCCACTTCTGACGCTCTAACCCATCTTATTGATTTTTGTGTTAGGATGTTAAATTCTTCTTTCAATAGTCCTTTAAAAACTTTTGAGTCTCCTGTTTTTGCTTTAACCCTAAGTGAGGTTTTTCACAGGCAATTGTTTAGGCGTTTAAAAAAAAAAGTGAAAAATGAGTCTATGTCAGTATTCCTCTGCTTGTAAAAGCATGAATGCGTATATGTAGATCTGTAGTCAAGTAAGTTGGGTGGCTCTTGTGCCTGGCCAGCATGTGCATCCTGCTGAAAGATTTTTGTGCAGTCTATGTTAGACGGACTCGGAAAAAAAAAAAAAAAATTTTGACCTTTCGGGCGCCTGAAACCTGTTCTATCTTCACTTGTTGTTAAAGTTTCGTTTTGGAAACCAGAAGATTTTTAACTGACTATTGAGAGGGTCTTTAGCACTTCTAACACTAACTTCATTTTGTGTGAGGTGAATGGACATCCTGGGGTAATCCAGGGTGTGGAGGTTAGTGTGGGAGTCAGTACACACTCACAAGAACACTTTGGATGAAACAGAGCTGATATTGCTTGTCTATACACTGAACAACTCACTTCCTCATTTCTAACCATCTGTGCTAGTGAAGTCCTGTACATTTGAGCTTGAGGTCGTATATTTAGCCATTTATCATCTTGCCCCTGTTCTTCATGTTTGTTTGCTTGGGGACTGATGGTCGCCGCGCGCGTCGCTAGAAAGCGGGCACGTGGCTCCCCGGCCGCAAGTGCACGGGTCGTCAAGTAATACCTCTCGTGCGAGCACAAGAGGGTCGTATTCCCTAGGGTCCCGAGATCTACTATTACTTCTTCTTAGATTAGCTGTTTAGTCAAGTCAAAACATGGGTTTTGTTATAATAAAACTAAGTGTGAAAACAAAGCAATAAAAGTGATCAAGCCACCAACAAACAATAAGCATGTAGAGGGAAAACAAGTATCAACGATAAGGCCCCAGGCAAGGATTCCCCCGGGAGAAATACAAGCAAGGACGTTGTAAAACAGGTAATGCATACATGGAGTATAATATTTTGGTCCGTCTAGGCTCGGAAGTTGACTACCCCGGAACCTCCGTAGTGTAGCCCTAATCCAGTACAAGTTCCTTTATCCAAAGGATACTCACACGATGTCATTGGGATTAAGGAGCCTTGGTTGGAGTTATCTATAAGCAATTTCGCTAAGATAAAATCTACAACCAACGGGAGGCTACCGGCACCCGGAACCTCCGGTGTACCGGTACAATGAATCCCTCTTCATACTATGTGGATCTAATGCAAGAGCGCACCTCGCACAACCAAGCATAATCGATAAGATGAAATGCAGAGTTCTCATGCAAATCACTACAATTAAGCACACAAAGTATGAAACCAAATAACACACCATGCATTCATTGAATTAAAAGTACAACATCCAATACAAGTATTCCTCCCAAGGTTCACCGGTTGCCCGGAGGCCTTGGGAGGTTTAGTTCGACATGAATAAGAAGGTAAGTTCAAACAATAAAGAGTACATCAACAAAAACACTAAGAACACCCTTTTGAGCGTGTCGACTGGGTTTGATGAAGAAACTTGCCGAATCCGCGTCGGCAAGCTCTAGGATGAAGATCTATGCATTCTTTCCTCTTCTCCCACTTGATTCCACTCCAAAATAACCTCCTCCAATGAATATTTGAGCGTTGGGGTGCATGGAGGTGCCGGTGGCAAGATCTCTCTCGAGAAAACCCTAGAAACCCTTTTAAACCCGAGCCGTGTGCCGGCCGCACATGAGGCTGCCCACCCTTCTGCCAAGGGTGTGCGGGCCGCACACAGGCCCACACAGGGCCTGAAAACGGGCCTGAATAGGCCCGTTTCATGTAGGAGTGCCCGAATGACGTCCAGAGCTCGTTTAACCTTCGTTTCTTCGCACCTTGGACTCGAATTTCATCCTCTAAATGCTCCTCCTCACGTAGATGGCTCGTACATGCCCTGACATAGAAAAAACACGTAAAACACATCAAAGGGCATTAGTTTTATTCAAATAATACATGAAAGTACAAGTAATGCACCGTTATAAAACGTTGTATTTAGACACTTATCAAACTACCCCCTACTTGAGGGTTTGCTTGTCCCCAAGCAAACAAACATGAAGAACAAGAGGAATTGATAAGTGGCTAAATACACAACCTCTAGCTCAGATATAAGTATACAATAGCAAGTGTAAGAGTCTAGATTCTAAGCTACAACCATAAATGAAATTTTGAAACATTCATTCGGCAAGATGATGCTGTGTGTGTGCAACCTTCTTCACCTGGGTTCTTGTAACCTAGATAGGAAAGATGACACCCCGAGGACCACTTCTTGAAGCATATCACACCACTTATAGCGGTAACGAACCTTGAAATAGTAGGGAACCCCCTAATGAATTCACAAGGCACTTTTGTCTCTCATCTATGCACAATTGGCTTAATTCTATTTTTTTTTTCTTTTGACTAACATGAACTGTAGTCTTCGTTTTGGTAGGGTAAATATGCTGATCAGGCACCAAAAAACCCAACTTATTTAGAAGATTATAAGTTCACATGAACATGCTCGTGCTTTTCTAGCTTTTAGCTTAGGAAACACTCTTTTTAGGAGCCCGAAACCTAAGTTAATTTGCTATTCAAGTAGAGGAGCATTGTCATTCTTATTGCTATACAAAACTCTTTTTATGACCACACTTTATTTCTTTTTTTTTTTTTTTTTTTTTTTTTTTTGCCAATTTAAAGAGAGAGAGACAGAAGCCCTCAAATAACTCATTAGGAAGAAGCCTAACACGTCAAGGTACGGTATCACTAAAATGGGTTAGCTACTAAGAGGGTCACGTAGGTTATCATTTAACCTAACCTAGATATCCAAGGTCCTAGCTAGAAGGTACGTGATGGAATGCCGTGAATTATCAAAATTCATTAAGTACAAGGTTATGTGCAAAGCTTTGCATCTATCATTCTCCTACTCTAATGTACACTTAGGTATCATCGCCATCATAGGTTACAATCATGCATAAATTTCATCAAAGTTCACCAAAACAAACATGCACAAATAATAAAAATAAATTCGATGCTAAAGAACATATGTGCATGCATGCCACCCCCCACTTAAAGTCGTACATTGTCCCCAATGTACATGGTCAGTGGCGCAAAACAAATGATAAGAAGTATAAAGCATAGATGAGGTTAGGTGAACTTCCCTAAGTTAGAGTGGTAGCATATGAATGGATAAAATCACGTAACCATTGTGCTCATAATGATAGTAGAGCGAAGAGAAAGCAATGCCCACGTCTACCCCTGCGACATAGAACGGGACATTAGATCAAAGCATCCATCATCATCACACCAAAATTATTAAAGAGCTAAAATAAAACAAAAAAAAATAAAAGCAAGAGTTCGGAAGAGTTAAGCTCTTTCCAACTTGAACTTACAAAAAAAATAAGACAAGGAAGCACAATATGAGAGTACTCAAGCATAATTGTCTCAGCTGTCGTCTCTTGGTGAGAACTTGTAAAGAAAAGATATATGAAGATGAATTTTCAAGTTTAAAGCATTCTCACCTTCTTTTTCTTTGGCTTTGATAAAGATTTAAGCAATAAAATCTAGAAAGATAAGAGAGAAATTCACACCCAAAGCTTGATGGCAAAAACTAACGGTGTCGTTGAAAACTTGATGAAAAGTGATAGATCGACAAAACTAAAACTCAAAATGATAAGGGGTTTCAAGATCAAGGTTAAGTTGGCAAAATAAAGAGGGTTTACAACACAAAAGCTCACAAAAAACTGCACTAAAATCAGCCAAAGAAAGAAAGAGAAACATAATTTTTTTTTTCATGCTGAAGGCTGAAATCTTGTGCTGAATTTCTTGTGTGCGGGCTGTGTGCTGCCCGCACATACATGTGCGGGCTGCATACAGCCCGCACACCTCTCTGCCTTGCTTGTGCAGATGGCAGACAGCCCGCACAGCCCCAGAATACCTTGAATTTCTTCAATACATGCATAATCCTCATCATAATGTAAAGTATGATCATAGAACTGTAGAAAACACATCAAGAATCATCGAACTCAACAATAAATACTGATGCCAACACATCAAAAGACAAAAATGTGCAATTGAGATACTCATACAAAACAAAAACAAAAACAAGCATGAAAGCTATGAAAACAAAAAACACACAACTAGGAAAGTAAGAAAACTAATTTAAAAGCTTGGGTTGCCTCCCAAGAAGCGCTTGTTTAACGTCACGAGCTTGACGTACCTCTTTCTTACCTCATGGAGGCCTGAGAAGAGTGTGCTCCTCCCGGCTACATCTAGCATAACTACTACCAAGAAAAGAGATTACCTGCCGGGTTTTGGAGCTTGCGGAGACCTTGAACAATTTACCTTTAGGTCTCCATGGGAATAGTTTGGGCCGGGAGTTATGCAGTTTAAAATTTGGGGGGTTTGTTGTCGGTTTGATCATTGTCCCCGCATCTTCTTCTCTCCCAGTCTTATTTCCTTTAAGTGCCACTAAACATTGTTTAGGCCTCCAAGGAAATAACATTGGTTGGGAATTATCTAGTCCAAGCATCGGTGGGTCATTAGGTGCCTTCAACTTCTTACCCACTTCTTCAAATTTAATTCCCTGGATTTTTTTGGTGCACTTCATGAATGGACCAACATTGAGATAGGTAGTTTTTTCCATTTCCATTGGCTTAATTTCTTCTACCTCCTCTGATTTTTCTGCAGCCATGCTTTTAATCTCCCCCTTTCCTTCTTTGATAGCATCTTTTGGTAGAACTTCAATTATTTGGTCTTCCAACATTTCAGCCTCTACATTTGCCTTTTGAAGTTCTGCCACTTGTTTCTCAATCTTCAGAATCGATGCTCGAATATTCCTAAAATTGTTCTCAGTGGCAATCATAAACTTTGCTAGCGCCTCCACAACTATGTCTTTCCTTTGACAGTGTTGCTCACGTGGAATAACTGGAGGATGATGGTGCCACCGTTCTTGATATGGGGGATATTCTACCATTGTTTGTTGAGGGTAGTTCCATTGTTGTTCTTGAGAATATCTAGGAGAATTTTGCTGCCCCCTGCACAATGGATTGTAAATATTATTATTCCTATATCCTTCATTTGCTTGCATGGCCATAAATTTGTCCAACTTTTCTTCAAGTGCATAAAGTTTTGCGGCCACCATAGCTTCGTGAAAATCCATGGCCTCTGTGTACAAACAAAATAATAAAAAAAATAAAGCATAAAAGAATACAAAATAAAAATAAAAAAGTATATATGCACAAAAATAAAAAGATAAATGACTAAGTCAGCATCTAGGAGTTTTCCTAGTATTCTCGGAGTCCCCGGCAACGGCGCCAAAAACTTGATGGTCGCCTCGCGCGTCGCTAGAAAGCGGGCACGTGGCTCCCCGGCAGCAAGTGCACGGGTCGTCAAGTAATACCTCTTGTGCGAGCACAAGAGGGTCGTATTCCCTAGGGTCCCGAGATCTACTATTACTTCTTCTTAGATTAGCTGTTTAGTCAAGTAAAAACATGGGTTTTGTTATAATATAACTAAGTGTGAAAACAAAGCAATAAAAGTGATCAAGCCACCAACAAACAATAAGCATGTAGAGGGAAAACAAGTATCAACGATAAGGCCCCAGGCAAGGATTCCCCCGGGAGAAATACAAGCAAGGACATTGTAAAAACAGGTAATGCATACATGGAGTATAATATTTTGGTCCGTCTAGGCTCGGAAGTCGACTACCCCGGAACCTCCGTAGTGTAGCCCTAATCCAGTACAAGTTCCTTTATCCAAAGGATACTCACACGATGTCATTGGGATTAAGGAGCCTTGGTTGGAGTTATCTATAAGCAATTTCGCTAAGATAAACTCTACAACCAACCGGAGGCTACCGGCACCCGGAACCTCCGGTGTACCGGTACAATGAATCCCTCTTCATACTATGTGGATCTAATGCAAGAGCGCACCTCGCACAACCAAGCATAATCGATAAGATGAAATGCAGAGTTCTCATGCAAATCACTACAATTAAGCACACAAAGTATGAAACCAAATAACACACCATGCATTCATTGAATTAAAAGTACAACATCCAATACAAGTATTCCTCCCAAGGTTCATCGGTTGCCCGGAGGCCTTGGGAGGTTTAGTTCGACATGAATAAGAAGGTAAGTTCAAATAATAAAGAGTACATCAACAAAAACACTAAGAACTCCCTTTTGAGCGTGTCGACTGGGTTTGATGAAGAAACTTGCCGAATCCGCGTCGGCAAGCTCTAGGATGAAGATCTATGCGTTCTTTCCTCTTCTCCCACTTGATTCCACTCCAAAATAACCTCCTCCAATGAATATTTGAGCGTTGGGGTGCTTGGAGGCGCCGGTGGCAAGATCTCTCTCGAGAAAACCCTAGAAACCCTTTTAAACCCGAGTCGTGTGCGGCCTGGTGTGCGGGCCGCGCATGAGGCCGCACACCCTTCTGCCAAAGGTGTGCGGGCCGCACTCAGGCCCGCACAGGGCCTAAAAACGGGCCTGAATAGGCCCGTTTCATGTAGGAGTGTTCGAATGACGTCCAGAGCTCGTTTAACCTTCGTTTCTTCGCTCCTTGGACTCAAATTTCATCCTCTAAATGCTCCTCCTCACGTAGATGGCTCGTACATACCCTGACATAGAAAAAACACGTAAAACACATCAAAGGGCACCAGTTTTATTCAAATAATACATGAAAGTACAAGTAATGCACCGTTATAAAACGTTGTATTTAGACACTTATCAGGGACAAGCAAACCCTTACGTGTGGGGATGTTTGATAAACGTCTAAATATACGTATTTTATACGTACTTGTGTATATTTTCTGTTCTCTTTTTGTTAAGTTGTTATCTATTTTCTTGTTTAAAGTTGCGTTACTTGTGTTACAGGCCCGCAATAAGCAAAATAGGCTCAAGAAAGTATTTATGAAGAAATCGACACCAAATACGGCGTTTTTGGGCTTCATCACTGTAGCAGCACTACAGCAGAATTACTGTAGCACGATCGTTGTAGCAGTTAATGTAGCAAGGTACTGTAGCACTGAAAGGAAAAAAATTGAGAAAGTCTCTGGATTGCTTGCGGGCAACCTTGCTCCAGCAAGGCCACCCGCAAGGCATCGTGATGTCATGTATTAAAAGTGCTTTTAGCGCATTTTTGAAGGGACTTTTGGCCACCATTCTCCACCATCTTCACCTAGGGCTTCAAGGCAAGTGGAGAAGGCAGATCGGAGGAGGAAATCAAGGGGAGAAGAGGTTGTGCTATCAAGGGGAAGATCTAGGAGCTTGCCGGCGCGGATCCGACAAGTTCTCATCACCACCTTCTAGTCTTCATCTTAAGGGAGTTTGTTATAAGCTTTGTCTTGTATTTATTGTATTTCTTGCTTTCTCCTTTGTTGATGAGGAACTACACTCCCAAGGTCACCGGGCATCCGGTGAACCTTGGGATGAACTTGCTTTGTATGGATGTTAGATTTACATTTATGGTGTTTGGTTTGGTTTGTGGTTCATGCTTTGTATTCTTTGATGTGTTGTTTGGCATGAGAACTCTGCGATTCAACTTCTAGATTGTACTTGGTGCGTGACCATCGCCCTTGTGCTAGACTCACATAGCATGGAAGGGATTCATGTATGAATACGCCGTGACCATCGGGTATTTCATGCCCCTCCAACCATTAGGGCTGGACCTATGTTGAGTATCGACCCTAATTAGAGGTTTTCCTAAGCGTAGCTCAATCGTAGGAGAATTTGGTCGGAAGAAATTCCGAGCCAATACTCGTACCGGATTAGGGGTCATCGCCATGACCATCGGGGTGATCTACTGTTGGATATCTCTTGGCCCATCCACCATTGCCTGTGTAATTTTAGCATCCATCTAGCTTTAGTAGTCCTGAGGAGATCCTAGCCCGGGACCTCGCGCTGTCATTATTATTTGCTTCCTTAAATATGGTCATGTGGTGTGCCGTAGTCCATGTGTTTATAGTTATCTTCGTTAGTTTTCTTATCTTGTTTTATTTCTCTATCTTTGGTAGACTAGACTGTGCCGTCTAGGGGGAAGTAATAGCAGCTCTTGGGACCCCAGGGAATACGACCCTCTCACGCGTCCGTGAGATGTATTATTTGACGACCCGTGCGCTTGCGGATCTCATCAGTTGTATTGAGGAACCAAAGGACTTTTAATTGAGCATTGAAGAGGTCTTTAGCACTTTAATGCCATCTTCATTATGTGTGGGGTGAATGGTCATCCTGGGGTAAGCGGGGGTGTGGAAGTCAAGGTGGGAGTTAGCACACACACACATAGGGCACTGTGGATGAAGCAGGGCTAATATGACCTCATTATTCATTAAACAGCTCACTTCTTGATTTCTGTCCATTTGTGCTTGTTGAGTCCTTTAATTTTAAGCTTAAGGTCGTATTTTTAGCCATTTATCTTCTTTCCCTTGTTCTTCATGTTTGTTTGCTTGGGGACAAGCAAACCCTTAGGTGTGTGGATGTTTGATAAACGTCTAAAATTACGTATTTTGCATGTATATGTTGTGTATTATTTTTACATTTTATTGTTGGATCAATGCCCTGTCTGTCTAAATTGCTTTATCTTTGTATTTCAAGCCTGTCAGAAGCCCTGGGGGACTCGACGACGCGATAGGGGAGGAATTCGGCATTAAAATAGCGTTTTCAAGCGGGGATTACTGTAGCACAGCGCTGTAGTCGGTTTACTGTAGCAGTTACTGTAGATTATCACGGGCTTCTCAGCAGAAAAGTAGAAATCCCGAGGGTCAGCATACGACCGGTATGTTGACCCGTTTACCCATCGGGATTTGGGTGTTTAAATGTTATCTAGGGCATCTTGTTGGAAAACGTTTTAGGTTTTCTTTGGAGAAGAGCTTTTGGGACAGGGGAAAGACGAGGGTTTCGGTTTGGACACCACTTCCACAAGCTTTATGAGGGCAAAAGGAGAGGAAATCCGAGCATTCTTCGGTGGGGAGAGCAAGATTTAGGAGGATCCACTTCAAGGACTTCATTGCTTGGAGGTTGAAGACGACGGGAAGCCACCACTTCGAGTGGCGACTTCGGAAGGTTTTCTCCGGGGATTCAAGCGTCATTCGGCCTTTACCTTTTGTGGGAGTGTTCTTCTTGTTTAATTTAGTTGTTTGCATGGATTGTTTGGTTGATTTGTTGAACATGAACAACTAAACCCCAAGGTCGCCGGATGTAGGGGAACCTTGGGGGTGAACTTGTGATGTTTTGGATTATTTGAGTGTTTTATTGCATGATTGGCTTGTTGTAATCCTTGTTTGGTGTTCTTGATTGTTTTGGTGCATTTGATTGATTGATGTATGAAATGCTTGGTAGCACTTTGTAGCTTGACCATTGCCATAGTGCTAGACTCCATCAAACTTGGAAGGGATTATTGTATAAATACGCCGTGACAATCGGGTATTTGTACCCCTCCATTTCTAGGGTTGAAAACTAACTAGGGTTTCTCCCCTAACTTGAGAAACCATCATTTTCTTTGCAACCGTGTGAGAGGTTGAGTGGGAGAAATTCCTTATTCAACGCTCGCACCGGGTTAGAGGTCAATTGTCTTGACCATCGGGTTGACCTATGTTTAGGTTTTCTCGGTCCAACTAGCCACGTGTTTAATCTCTCAAATATCCTACTCACTTATGTAGCCCCCTTGGGGATCCTCATCCATGGCCTTTTCTATCCTTGAGCATCTCCCGTGTTTTGATTTCGTTGCATTTATTTAAATAATTTCTCTTGTTGTTCATTTCTTTTCTTTCCAGTTTATTCTCTTGAAATCGAATTGGTGAGCTAAACAACAAGTAAGAAGTGAGTAAAGTAGCTCCTCGAGCCCCTTGGGAATATGACCCACTCGTGCGTGTGCGAGTGGTTTATTATTTGACGACCCCGTGCCCTTGCGGGTGTTCACACTTTGTGTCGATCAAGTTTTTGGCGGCGTTGCCGGGGAACACTGAGAGATATTTGGAAAGCTTTAAGCTTGTTGATTTAGCCTTATCTTTTTCTTTTGTTTTCCTTTTGTTTTTGTTCGTGTTTGTTTTGTTTTTGTGTTTTCTTGTTTTTGGTTGTTGACCTTTTGTAAATATTCCATCTTTGTGTCCATTGTTGCTCTTTTTGTATTTCTTGTTGTTAGCTAACATCGTGACTCCTCAATCCGTGTAGGTACCCATCTTATGACACGAGCGAGTCATGCAAACTTGGTTGAAACCGATAACGAGATAGAAAGAACTTTGCATCAACGATTGAAAGAAGTTGCAGAAAGATCTAGACAACAAGAGATTCTGGTTGAGTCGAGTGAACCATCAGTCATGGCGGAACCTAGTAAGACCCTCTCAGAATATGAAAGGCCTCAATTCACTGGAGAAGAATTTAGTGTCCCAGCACCAACTGTTCTGACTAATAACTTTCAAATCAAGGCGAGTACCATAGGGATGATTCAGAATTCAGTCCAATTTGACGGTCTAGCGGATGAAGACCCCATGCCCATCTTGCCCGGTTCCTTCAGATATGCTCCACTTTTAAGATCAACTCAGTATCAGACGATGCCATCAGACTGACATTATTCCCGTTCAGTTTAAGAGCAACAGCATACAGATGGCTCACATCCTTAGCTCTTGGGTCCATCACTACTTGGAAGGAAATGGTTGAGAAGTTCCTGGCCCGATATTTTTCCCCAAGCAAAGCTGCAAGACTGAGACAGGAGATATCGTCTTTCTGGCAGGGTGATACTGAGACACTCTTTGAAGCCCATGAACGATATAAGGACCTTCTTTGCAAGTGTCCTCATCACGGCTTCCCTGCATGGATGAGAGTGCAGATGTTGTGTAACGGGTTGAATTATGCTACTAGGAAACTCATCGATGCAACAGCAGGCGGTTCTTTGAGCAACAAGCTTCCTGAAGAGGCTGAGGAATTAATTGAGAATATGGCCAGCAATGAGTGCCATTGGAGCACTCAACAGAAGCTTCCAAGGGCTGCAGGGCTATACGAGGTGAATGAATCCACAGCTTTGGCTACGAAGATTCATGCCCTAACGAAACATGTCATGGAGAATAGTTCAAAGTATGATGCCCTAGTACAAAAAGTTGATCAACTCATGTTAGGGTCCAGTTCAGGGTCCAAGGCCGTTATGTCATGTGATACTTGTGGAGCAGGGCATGCAGCATCACAATGCCCTATTGTTGTTGCACCATCAGCACTGATGGAAACAGTTGATTATGTTGGGTTGGACCAAGAGGACCAGGGAATTAGTTTGGCAACACTTACAATTATGGATGGAGGGGTTCTTCAAATCCTTCTTTTACTCAAGGCCAATCTCAGTATAGACCCCCATCATCTCAGGGAAGCCAATACCAAGCTCCTCCTCTACAAGAGAAGAAATACTCTGCAGAGGACGTTTTGGCAAGATTCATGATTAGCACGGAGGCACGTTTTATGAATAATGAAAAGAAATGTGATGAATTCGGTACCATATTGAGAAATGTTCAAGCATCCATCCAATCTCAGGAGAACCAAGTGGGACAGCTTGCTCGTGGACAATCTGAATGACCCTCGGGGAGTTTGCCAAGCAACACCGAAAGCAACCCAAGGGAACAATTAAAAGCGGTTACTTTGAGAAGTGGTAGACAGTTGGAAGCAAGGGAAAAAGGGATCCCAAGTGCTCCCAATGATGGGGTAGCCGTCTGGAAAGACCCTAATTTGAGTGAAGATGCAAGCAAGGAGAATGGGAGGAAAACTGGTGAAGACTCTACCAATTCTAACATTTCAAAGGAGCACGAATACAAGCCAGTGGTACCTTACCCTTCAAGACTCAAACAAGATAAAGATGAAGCCCAATTCAACAAGTTCCTCAATATCTTCAAGCAACTCCACATAAATATTCCAATCATTGAGGCACTAGCTCAAATGCCGAAGTATGCCAAGTTTTTAAAGGAGCTTCTTGATAAGTGCTTGCATGTATATAATTCTGGAAATGTTTTCCACGCATGAGCATCACATTTTTCAGGCTTTATCGCTAATTTCGTGTGTTTTGGTGTTCTTTCACGCAATTAGGGTTGTGGAGACAGGGTACGTGAATAAAGGCAAGATTCGGTCAGAATGGTGCCAAGTGGAGATCTTTTGTGCAATTACGGAGTTCAAGACACAAATCGGGTTCCAACGAGGGGGTATGTGCCAACTTCTAAAGACTTCAAGACAACTCTTGTAGAAGGACACGAAGGCAGTCATGCTCGCTCGTTCCGATTGGTTCAAAGATTTCAAAAGCTCTCCAAGGTTTCCCATCATCAAGAAATGTCACTTGACCTTTCACATGGGCGTGTGTCCGTCCATGTGACCTCAGGAGAAGAAACGGGCGAAATCGAGGATTAGTATGAAGATTTCACAAGGCAGAAAATCCACATGGGCGTGTGGAATTTCCACACGGCCGTGTGGACTATCCACACGCCCGTGTGGATCCTCGAGATGGCCAATTATAAAGCCGTCCTGAAGCGTTATTTGGGGGATCTTCTTCTAACTTTGAGAGGAGGTGGCGGCTAGGGTTCAGGAGGTTCTTGCTACACTTTGGGGGCGCTTCTTCACCGGTTTCATCATCATTCCCTTCCAAGGAGAGCCATTGGGGGAGCCTTCGACGACTCGATTCGGCGAGGTGTGCCTTAGGCTTGGAGGAAGGGATTCTTTGAAGAAGAAGGAGAAGTTCCCATAGTCTATCAACACGAAGCTTAAGGGGGTTTTCTTTATGGATTTCTTGCACTTATCTTCAGTTATTTTGATGAACTTGTATTGCTCCATGGAGAGCTAAACCCCTAGTGGGTACTTGGACTTGTAAACCCTAGATTTCCTATGTTTCATTGACTTTAATGCTTTTATTCAATTTGAGTTTAAATTTGAGTTTCAATCTTGTATGCTTAATGGTTTCTCCCTTAGAGTGACACTAGGGTTGAGGGCTAATCCAATCATCCTTTTGACGAGTGACCATCACCATTAGGATTAGGTTACCAAGATTGAAGAGGGTTGAGAGGGTGAGTTGAGAGGTAGCGACGCGTCCCCTTTCCCCTCCGGTGTGGTTTCCCTACCTTCTTATTCCAAGTTTTACCTTCGATCTCAAAGAGAGTTAGGCGTTGAGAGAGGCCTTTCCGCCGGGACTTATTTGTGATTAGGGATCTTTCGCCTGGACCAAAGGGATTGATCTATAGTTGGGAATAGGGTTTACCACTTGGAATCCCTAGAGCATAGCGCAGTCATACGTGGTGTGAGGCGTCGAGAGTCTTTTCTCCGCCGGGACCTCGTAGGGGACTAGTCAAGGTTGACCTTAGATTTGGGACCTTGTATCTTTGGATTCCACGACTCTTGAAATCTCTATTGAATAAGAGTACTTGAAGTCTTGCACTTGAAACAAGGATTCTAGGGGGAGCATTGTCCGAGTACCCCATCTTCTTATTGATCTATTTCTCCGACCTTGCTTTCATTTTCAGCACTTTGTTTCTACTACTTTCTGATTTTATTTTCTTTCAACAACAATTGGTTTATCTTTGATTACTTAACAAAGTGTGATTGTTCTTACGTCTACTCCCTGTGGATTCAACTACCCACCCGTTTGGGTACTTTATTACTTCGACACCCGTGCACTTGCGGAGTACACACGAGGTGGCGGCTAGGGTTCAGGAGGTTCTTGCTACACTTTGGGGGCGCTTCTTCACCGGTTTCATCATCATTCCCTTCCAAGGAGAGCCATTGGGGGAGCCTTCGACGACTCGATTCGGCGAGGTGTGCCTTAGGCTTGGAGGAAGGGATTCTTTGAAGAAGAAGGAGAAGTTCCCATAGTCTATCAACACGAAGCTTAAAGGGGTTTTTTTTATGGATTTCTTGCACTTATCTTCAGTTATTTTGATGAACTTGTATTGCTCCATGGAGAGCTAAACCCCTAGTGGGTACTTGGACTTGTAAACCCTAGATTTCCTATGTTTCATTGACTTTAATGCTTTTATTCAATTTGAGTTTAAATTTGAGTTTCAATCTTGTATGCTTAATGGTTTCTCCCTTAGAGTGACACTAGGGTTGAGGGCTAATCCAATCATCCTTTTGACGAGTGACCATCACCATTAGGATTAGGTTACCAAGATTGAAGACGGTTGAGAGGGTGAGTTGAGAGGTAGCGACGCGTCCCCTTTCCCCTCCGGTGTGGTTTCCCTACCTTCTTATTCCAAGTTTTACCTTCGATCTCAAAGAGAGTTAGGCGTTGAGAGAGGCCTTTCCGCCGGGACTTATTTGTGATTAGGGATCTTTCGCCTGGACCAAAGGGATTGATCTATAGTTGGGAATAGGGTTTACCACTTGGAATCCCTAGAGCATAGCGCAGTCATACGTGGTGTGAGGCGTCGAGAGTCTTCTCTCCGCCGGGACCTCGTAGGGGACTAGTCAAGGTTGACCTTAGATTTGGGACCTTGTATCTTTGGATTCCACGACTCTTGAAATCTCTATTGAATAAGAGTACTTGAAGTCTTGCACTTGAAACAAGGATTCTAGGGGGAGCATTGTCCGAGTACCCCATCTTCTTATTGATCTATTTCTCCGACCTAGCTTTCATTTTCAGCACTTTGTTTCTACTACTTTCTGATTTTATTTTCTTTCGACAACAATTGGTTTATCTTTGATTACTTAACAAAGTGTGATTGTTCTTACGTCTACTCCCTGTGGATTCGACTACCCACCCGTTTGGGTACTTTATTACTTCGACACCCGTGCACTTGCGGAGTACACACGCAAGGGTGTGTCAAGTTTTTGGCGCCGTTGCCGGGGAGTTAGGCGTTTTTATGAATTTTGTTTTTTACACTTTGTTTCGCTAGTCATTTTTTCGTACATTCTATTTCACACTTCTTTTACTTCCATTATTCTAATCTTTATTTCCTTATACATAATCAATTTTCTTCATTCTCCGCTATTCTAAGGTTGTTGCTTTTTATCAATCCTGTAGGAATCATGATCGACGAAGCAGAACTGTTTGAGAAGATAACCGGAATGGTGAGAGACGTTGAGCAGAAAATGAATTGGTTCACCAAGGAATCATCTCCACATAGTTACTTACGAAATTCAGCTGAAACAAACTATTGTGTGAGAAAGGTTAACCTGGATATAGATAGAGTTACTGAGGGACAAGATTGCGATTTATTCAGAGTACTCACTCAATTTGAAGAAGCAACACGGGATTGTATAAAGGGAGAAGTAGAGGAAAGTTTAGAAGAAGCCCTTAATCGATTTGATTCTTCTAATAAAGGCGAAGAGCAAGAAATTTTTTCTTTGGGTGTCACCAATGAAACCTACAAAGAAAGTGGGGTGGGAGACATAGAAAATCTCAAAACCCAACAAGACACACACACCCAAGAAGGGAGCTTAGAGGAAATCTCAGAAGAAGAATCTGAACATTTTGAGGAAATTGATAGACAGAAGGGGAAAAGGTTACAACCATCCATTGAAGACCCACCTGATCTTGAGTTTAAAACACTACCAGAACACTTGGAATATGCATTCTTAGGTGAAGGATCAAAACTCCCGGTCATTATATCTTCGGGATTATCCGTGTCTCAAAAGGATAAATTAGTGAATATGTTGAAGAAGCATAAGACTGCCATTGCTTGGAAAATTTCTGATATTAAAGGTATAAATCCGTCATTCTGCACTCATAAAATATTGATGGAGGATAATTATAAGTCAGTGATCCAGCCTCAACGTCGTTTGAACCCAAACATGAAGGAGGTGGTGAAGGCAGAGGTAGTTAAACTTCTGGATGCAGGTATCATTTATCCGATCTCTGACAGTGCGTGGGTGAGTCCTACTCAGGTGGTCCCTAAGAAAGGAGGAATGACTGTAGTGAAGAATGAACGTAATGAGTTAATCCCAACCAGAACAGTCACAGGGTGGAGAGTATGCATTGATTACAGAAGGCTAAATGACGCGACTCGAAAGGATCGTTTTCCGTTACCATTCATTGACCAGATGTTGGAAAGGTTAGCTGGGCATAATTTCTACTGCTTCCTTGACGGTATGTCGGGATATTTTCAAATCCCCATTGCACCCGAGGATCAAGAAAAAACTACATTCACTTGTCCCTACGGGACTTTCGCATACCGAAGGATGCCTTTCAGGCTGTGTAATGCTCCAGCCACTTTTCAACGATGCATGACTGCTATATTTGACGATCTTTTGGAAGACATCATGGAAGTATTTATGGATGATTTTTCGGTGTTCGGGGACTCGTTTGATAGCTGTCTGTAGAATCTGGAAAGGGTCCTCAAGAGATGTGAAGAAACCAATTTGGCGTTGAACTGGGAGAAATGCCACTTCATGGTCCAAGAAGGAATAGTTTTAGGGCATAAAATTTCCAAAGATGGGATGGAGGTGGACAAGGAGAAAATTGAGGTGATCGAGAAACTTCCCCCGCCAACTAATATGAAGGGAATTCGCAGCTTTCTTGGGCATGCAGGTTTCTATCGGCGATTCATTAAAGATTTTTCAAAAATCTCTCAACCTTTAACAAAACTTCTTGAAAAAGATGCATCTTTTGAGTTCGGGGACGAATGTTTAGCTGCATTTAACCTGCTGAAGGAGAAGTTGACTCAAGCACCAATTTTGATTACACCAGATTGGAACGCTCCTTTTGAGCTCATGTGCGACGCCAGTGATTATGCAATTGGGGCAGTGCTAGGGCAGAGGAAGAACAAACATTTTCAGCCCATCTATTATGCGAGTAAAACACTCACAAGCGCACAAGAAAATTATACTACTACAGAAAAAGAGTTGCTAGCAGTGGTTTACGCATTTGATAAGTTCAGGCCATATCTGATCTTATCCAGAGTCACTGTCTTCACAGATCATTCCGCCTTGCGTTATCTCATGAGCAAGTCTGATGTCAAACCGAGGTTGATCCGTTGGGTTCTTCTTCTACAAGAGTTTGACATGGAAATCAAGGACAAAAGGGGCGTGGAAAATGTAGCTGCTGATCACCTCTCTAGGTTAGAAGGTTGTGAGGGTTATAAGGCATCAAAGCCGGAGATTAACGACTCATTCCCAGAAGAGCACTTATACATAATTCGTGGCGGATCGGCAGAAGAGGAAACACCTTGGTTTGCGGATTTTGCCAACTATTTGTCGGAAAGGTTCTTAAGCAGGGTCTTACTTTTCAGCAAAAGAAAAAGTTTTTCAGTGACTTAAAGAACTATTTTTGGGATGACCCCTTTCTGTTCCGGATTTGTGCAGATCATGTAATCCGACGCTGTGTCTCTCGGGAAGAAGGCTGGAATATTTTAACACACTGTCATTCAGGCCCAACCGGGGGTCACTATGCTTACGGTAGAACAGCCGAAAAGGTGCTTGCTGCAGGATTCTATTGGCCAACACTATTTCGGGACGCTCATCGGTATGTTCTTCGTTGTGACAATTGCCAACGGACAGGGAACCTCTCTCGGCGTGATGAGATGCCACAAAATCCTATTCAATTCTGTGAGGTTTTTGATGTGTGGGGAATTGATTTCATGGGACCATTCCCAGGCTCCAATGGGAACAAATATATTCTTGTAGCAGTGGATTATGTATCTAAGTGGGTGGAAGCTCAAGCATTACCTACAAACGATGCGAGGACTGTAGTTAAATTTCTCAAGAAGCTTTTCTCCCGATTTGGAACACCTAGGATCATTATTAGTGATAGAGGAACACATTTCTGTAATAGTCAGTTCGAAAAAGTGTTAAAGCGATACGGAGTGCACCATCGTCTCGCTACCCCCTATCATCCGCAGACAAGTGGCCAAGTAGAGGTTACTAACAGGGAGCTGAAGAGGATCTTGACCAAGTCGGTAGAACATGGGAAAAGAGATTGGTC
Source organism: Dioscorea dumetorum (assembly GCA_902712375.1). NCBI lineage: Eukaryota > Viridiplantae > Streptophyta > Magnoliopsida > Dioscoreales > Dioscoreaceae > Dioscorea > Dioscorea dumetorum. Next base: position 7,485,277 of record CACTHL010000128.1, on the reverse strand, counting down.
GGAACGGTTGGATGACACGTTATGGGCTTACCGGACTGCATATAAAACTCCTATTGGAACTACACCCTACAATCTGGTCTATGGGAAATCTTGTCATCTTCCTGTTGAATTAGAACACCGAGCTTATTGGGCACTCAAGACAATGAATTTTGACCTTTCTCGAGCTGGGGAACAACGGAAGCACCAGATCAATGAGCTTGATGAATGGAGACTGAGAGCATACGAAAATGCCCGAATCTACAAGGAAAGGATACGCAAGTGGCATGATAAGCATATCAAAACTCCGAAAGAGTTCAAGGTGGGGGATGAAGTTTTGTTATTTAACTCACGACTCAAACTGTTCCCCGGAAAGTTAAAATCTAGGTGGTTTGGGCCATACACCGTAACTCAAGTATCACCGCAGGGGGCAATTGAAATCACTCACCCAAATAGAGGTACTTTCAAGGTAAACGGGCATCGTCTGAAGCCATATTTTGGTGGTGAGGTTAGTGCTGAAGGTGTAGAGGTATTTTTGTTGCATCAACCCCCTTGCGTTTAGAGAGGCAGGTACGTCAAGCTAGTGACGTAAAACAAGCGCTTATTGGGAGGCAACCCAATTTTTATTTCTGCATTTTTTGTGTTTTGTTTAGTTTGTAGTGTGTGGTTTCATTGCTGGTAATGCATGTTTTTGTGTTCATCGTTTATGGCAAGTTAGGTGGTATTCCTGTGAATTTTGCGAGATTTTAAGTTGTAAAAGTGTTAGTTTTCAACTTCTGCAGCCATTCCATGTGTGTTCATTAATTTCTGCAGAGTTTGGACTATTTTTTGAGTTGAAGAATGGAAGCACACGGCCATGTGGAATTTCCACATGGCCGTATGGATGAAGTTGTGAAGAAATTTTCTCGTCCAGAGAATCCCCACGGCCGTGTGGAAATTCCACACGGCCATGTGGATTTATTTAGTACAAATCTTCACAATACAGAGAATCCCCAAGGCCGTGTGGAAATTCCACACGGCCGTGTGGAATTTCGGGGAGTTTTATAAGGCCATACAGAGAATCCACACGGCCGTGTGGGGTACTTAAACATGAAAAGGGGCCTTTCTCTTTATAACCCCCCCCCCAAGCAACTCTTCACCTTCAAACGCCTCCTCTTCAAAGGTCGTGACGGTTGCTCTTCTCCTTCCATTCTCTCGCTTATTTAAGGGATTTGTAGGCCTTACTCGTTACTACATTGTTAGATTGGACTCATCTTCTCCGGTAAGCCTTCTTCCCCTCTTCTTGCCATGAAACCTTCATTAGTTGTTGTGGATGTTGAATCTTGTGTTTTTGCATGCTATTTTCGTGTTTAATACTTAGATTATTGCTTAAAACACTTGTGCTCAAATGTGTGGATGATTGTATTAAGGGGTGTGGATTCACCATGGCGCTTTGGCCATGGTCGAACATCCACACGGCCGTGTGGAAATTCCACACGGCCGTGTGGATTATCGGGGTGCCCCCTCTGAATTCCAGAGGAGACACACGGCCGTGTGGAAATTCCACACGGCCGTGTGTATTGGCTGTTTCTTTGTTTTTGGGTAACTAGAGGAGACACACGGCCGCGTGGAAATTCCACACGGCCATGTGGAATCCTGGGAACCTATTTTAAGCTCTGAATTAACTTCCTTACCTTTCTTATGCACAGGAATGGCCCCAAGAACGAAGAAACTCGCTCATAAGCGCCCTCATGAGGCCCGTGAGGTCCGGGAGTCCCGTGATCTCTCGCCCGCATCATTCGAGTTCGCCGTGCCCGAACATCAAGCACGGTTTGATCGACTTTCAAAGTTAAAGTTTGGCCAGACACGCATTCCCGACTTGCAAGCTTTGGAGGCAATAGAACATGCGCGTGCAGCCGAGTTGGCGGATGAGGTCCGTGAGCTTATTGCTGTGGGTGGGTGGGAGCGACTATTGTGCATCAAAGACCCAGCCACTCGCGATCTCACCTTCGAAGTCCTCGCGACATTCGAGTTTGATCGCTCCCACACCGACTACCACCGACCGGACACAGTTCGATTCCGCATCTTTGGGCAGCACCACAGCATGAGCTTGACAGATTTTGCTGTCGCCCTCGGCCTATACGATCGAGACTTCATCCATACGGAGGAGTACGCGCAGCTGCCATTCGACTATCCTTTCCGCGTCACTCCAAGCCGGGTTTGCCGGATGCTGTGTGGAGATATACAGTACGAGCCCGGGTTGACCAAGGCGTCTTTGCTCCTCCGCCCCGCCCACAGGTACATTCATGCCATCCTGAGCAGGTCTATTACTGGGCGGGGAGACAGCACCGGCGTATTGGGGCGATTGGACCTCCTCTATTTATATTCTATGGTCCAGAGCCTGCCCCTGCACCTGGGTTACGTGGTAGCTGATTTTCTGAGGCACCAGGGACAGTACGCGCGGATAGGAGTTCTTTTCTCTGGTCCCTACATCACCCGACTCATCCGAGGAATGGGACTGATTGATGCTGTTCGGGGAGCTGACAAGGTTATTGTTCCTTCCCCACTTGGCCTCGATACCTTGCGTATGATGGGCATGGTGAAGAGGGCCGCCCCCGGCAGGTACGTACTTGATGTTCCATTCCTAGATGAGTCCGAGGAGTCTGAGGACGAAGATGAAGACTCGGAGGAGACCCGGGCAGGGCCATCATCACAACCCGCACCCATGGAGGCGGAGGACACCCCACCAGACGAGGAGGGGCCACCGGTATCAGCACCTGTATCCCCTCCAGCACAGGATCACATAGGCAGACTTGAGGCTGCTGTGGGGACTCTCCAGACTGATCTCGCCGCCATGCGAGTGACTCAGGCAGCGAACCACACTGAGGTTCTCGCTCGCATAGCTGAGTACCACTCGGAGATGATGACGCGCATCACTTCACTCCACCAGTTGATGGCGAGAGGTAGCGATTCCACTCCGCCGTCCACACCCCGAGCACCTTACGCCTCCCCAGCATCCCCAGCAGCACCAGCAGATGCCGACGCTTGATGCGTCTTTTATTCTTCCTTTTTATTCCCTTGTACTTTCTTTTGTGTTGAGTCTTTGTGTACTCAGAAAGGTTACACCTTCTGAGAGTTATCTTACTGCTTTCTTTTCATGTTCTTTGTTGAGTTTGTGTTTGGTTTGTTTAATTTTTGTACTCTTTTAATCGTAGCTTTTGTTGAAATCCACTGAACCCCTTTTGTGATGTGCAGATAGACTTGTCAACTTGGTTTTGAGAAATGGTTATAGACACGGCCGTGTGGAATTTCCACACGGCCGTGTGAGCTTCACAACCCTACGCAACTCCACTTCCCACCTTCACACCTCCATTCAACTACCACATTCGGAGATCAGGGGAGTGTTGTTTTTTTTTTAATACCCACGCCCTCATGTTTTTTTTTTTTTTTTTATTTGCACTCTTATGTTGCATGTTTGTATGAGTACATTGAGGGCAATGTACAGCTTAAGTGTGGGGGGGAGTTCACACTGCACACGTTCTTTATTTTTTATCATCACTTTCATGCTCATCTAGCCAATGACAGTTCACCCTAAGGAACATGAGTGTATTTTCGAATTTAGGAGAAATTTAAACTTCGGTTGTTACCATGCTCTAGTTTACTCGAAAAACTTAGAAATTTTTTGTCTGATTGCATTTTTTGCACTTTACTTGCTCTGTTAACCTTGATAACGCTAGTTCAGTGTGAAAGGACATTAGTTTTTTTTTTTTTTTTTTTTTTTTGAAAAAAAAAAAAAAAAAAAAATGGTGCTCCTTTGTTCTTGGGGTGGAAAGAGCTACCACCTATTCTGTATGCAGCTACTCTCATAAGTCGGATACTAGCTATGCCCTAATGAGAGAAAGAGCTATCTAATAGGCTGCGTGAAAGCTAACACTCCCTGGTGGAAAGAGCTACCACCTTAATAGGGTGAAAGCCGCCTAGGAGGCATATTGGGAAATGGCTACCTTTGAGGTTGTGTGCAGCTACCACCGACTTCTTTTTCCTAAATAAGTCCTTGTTTTAATAATGTTCAAGCGTAGACCTGGGGTTGGCATGAGTAAGTGTACACACACTCACGCTTTCAGATTTTATTTTCTTCGTAATTTGAGTTTTTGTTAGAGTTGTGGTTTTTATCTATCTATGTTTAAATTCTCCCTTTTTGAGAATACTATCGTTGTACACTTTTGGTGAACTTAAGGCCAAGCATTTTCATCACTCAACCTTTAATTCTCATGGTATGAACTTTGCTTGAGGACAAGCAAAAGCTTAAGTGTGGGGGAGTTTGATAAGTGCTTGCATGTATATAATTCTGGAAATGTTTTCCACGCATGAGCATCACATTTTTCAGGCTTTATCGCTAATTTCGTGTGTTTTGGTGTTCTTTCACGCAATTAGGGTTGTGGAGACAGGGTACGTGAATAAAGGCAAGATTAGGTCAGAATGGTGCCAAGTGGAGATCTTTTGTGCAATTACGGAGTTCAAGACACAAATCGGGTTCCAACGAGGGGGTATGTGCCAACTTCTAAAGACTTCAAGACAACTCTTGTAGAAGGACACGAAGGCAGTCATGCTCGCTCGTTCCGATTGGTTCAAAGATTTCAAAAGCTCTCCAAGGTTTCCCATCATCAAGAAATGCCACTTGACCTTTCACATGGGCGTGTGTCCGTCCATGTGACCTCAGGAGAAGAAACGGGCGAAATCGAGGATTAGTATGAAGATTTCACAAGGCAGAAAATCCACATGGGCGTGTGGAATTTCCACACGGCCGTGTGGACTATCCACACGCCCGTGTGGATCCTCGAGATGGCCAATTATAAAGCCGTTCTGAAGCGTTATTTGGGGGATCTTCTTCTAACTTTGAGAGGAGGTTCTTGCTACACTTTGGGGGCGCTTCTTCACCGGTTTCATCATCATTCCCTTCCAAGGAGAGCCATTGGGGGAGCCTTCGACGACTCGATTCGGCGAGGTGTGCCTTAGGCTTGGAGGAAGGGATTCTTTGAAGAAGAAGGAGAAGTTCCCATAGTCTATCAACACGAAGCTTAAGGGGGTTTTCTTTATGGATTTCTTGCACTTATCTTCAGTTATTTTGATAAACTTGTATTGCTCCATGGAGAGCTAAACCCCTAGTGGGTACTTGGACTTGTAAACCCTAGATTTCCTATGTTTCATTGACTTTAATGCTTTTATTCAATTTGAGTTTAAATTTGAGTTTCAATCTTGTATGCTTAATGGTTTCTCCCTTAGAGTGACACTAGGGTTGAGGGCTAATCCAATCATCCTTTTGACGAGTGACCATCACCATTAGGATTAGGTTACCAAGATTGAAGAGGGTTGAGAGGGTGAGTTGAGAGGTAGCGACGCGTCCCCTTTCCCCTCCGGTGTGGTTTCCCTACCTTCTTATTCCAAGTTTTACCTTCGATCTCAAAGAGAGTTAGGCGTTGAGAGAGGCCTTTCCGCCGGGACTTATTTGTGATTAGGGATCTTTCGCCTGGACCAAAGGGATTGATCTATAGTTGGGAATAGGGTTTACCACTTGGAATCCCTAGAGCATAGCGCAGTCATACGTGGTGTGAGGCGTCGAGAGTCTTCTCTCCGCCGGGACCTCGTAGGGGACTAGTCAAGGTTGACCTTAGATTACTTAACAAAGTGTGATTGTTCTTACGTCTACTCCCTGTGGATTCGACTACCCACCCGTTTGGGTACTTTATTACTTCGACACCCGTGCACTTGCGGAGTACACACGCAAGGGTGTGTCACTTCTCACCAATAAGAGAAAGTTAGAGGAAGAAGGCACAGTTGCACTTACTGGGAATTGCTCATCTATTCTAGAGAAAAAACTTCCACAAAAGTTAAAGGATCCAGGTAGTTTTGTGATTCCTTGTGTAATTGGTGAAGGAGTAACAGAGCATGCTTTAGCCGATTCTAGGGCTAGCATAAATGTAATGCCATACAACTTATTCTTGAAGTTAGGATTAGAAGACTTACGACCTACACGAATGACATTACAGCTTGCAGATAGGTCAGTATGAAGACCTCGGGGAGTAGTCGAAGATGTCCTTGTCAGAGTTGACAAACTCATCATTCCTGTAGACTTCGTGATTCTAGATGTGGATGGTGATGTTGAGGTTCCCTTGATTCTAGGACACCCATTCCTTAACACTTCGGGTGCTTTAATTGATGTCAAAGAAGGCAAGATGACCTTGAGGGTTGGAGATGAGAAAGTGGTCTTCACTCTCCCGGATGCAATGAAGCACACACTTGATCATGATGACAAATTATATTTCACTGATAGTACTGATGTAATTGTTTCTGACTGTGTGCAGGAGGTGCTTGCCTTAAACCCTTTGGATGAGTACTTGGATGAGTTAACGTGCCAAGATGTCGAGGTAGAAGTCTCTTCTCCACCAACATAGCAAATTAATCAAGTGGAGTGTAATTCATCTCATAATGGAAAGAAAGTTAAGGGTGTTAAGAAGATGTGGAGAAAGTCAAAGGAGAAACAAAGAGAGAGTAGAGAGATATCCACATTGCCACCGCATGAGTTTGATCGTGTATTCTTTGGAAATAGTGGTAAATTCAAAGTTTTCTCATATCTTTCATTGAATTTTCCGAGTGGCAGCACGACCCCAAAGGTTGGAGGTGACTTCCCTCCAATTGTTCCACCATGAGATTTTTTAGGTGATGCAAGTCAAGCTAATGATGTTAAAAAAAGCGCCTCTTGGGAGGCAACCAAAGTTCCTTTCATTTCTCGTATTCATTTTCTTATTTGTGTTGTCTTGTCTAACTTGTGTTTTTAGTTGTCGTTCATTTGTAGTTGTATTGTTCTGTGGAAGTTCGACTCCCTTTACTTCTCTTATGCTTTGTTTCTTGTGTAGAAGTTGTGTGTTTAAGTTTTCGTCGAGTTTTATTTTTGTTGGGATTTTAGTTAAGGTCTTTTTGAGTGGTTAAAAGATGGGGGAAAAGTGTTTTAAAAGGTGTAAACAAGGAAGGGACCTTGCGGGCACTTAGTGTGCCCGCAAGGAGCCAAAAAAAGGGGCTTGCGGCCTCCCATGCGCTAGCATGGGAGCCCGCAAGGACCACCAGCCAGAAGACCATGCGGGCACATGGGAGGCCGCATGGCTTCCAGGTTGAGGACTCGCGGCCTTCCTTGCGCCCGCAAGGTAGCCCGCGAGCCCTCCCGCGCTTTGGGGCCTATATATACCAATTTGAAACTCAAAGAGCCTTCATAAGACCCCATTTCCCTCTTTTTTTCTGCTCATCTTGAATCCTCATGCTCCCCTCTATTAGATCTTCATTCTTGAGCTCCAAGAAAGAAGAAATGTGTTGATCTCCCCCTCTCCTCCATTGGTGATGATTCTCCTCTAGTTCTAGCAAGATTTAAGGTGGGTTTTCTTCTTTTCTTCAATTTCTTGTGCTTTTATTGAATTCTCTATAGATTCATGAAGAATTAGAGTGGATCTAGTATGGATTTAATGTTTAATTAGATTTAAGCCATAGATCTAATGTTTGGATGGTTTAGGAGTCTTGATCTCATGTTTTGGTGAAGAATGAAGGAGATCCTTCATCTCTAAACCCTTGATTCTTTTAGATCCGAACGTAATTAGGATTTTTTTGGTTTTATTGTGATCTTGAGGATTTGAGGAAGCCATTATTATTAATTCTTGAATCTAGAATATCTAGTGAACCCTAGAAACCATGAGATCTAAATTTGGATCATCCTTTCCTCTTTTGTTTATTGTTTGGGTTATGTGATTGATTCTTGTTTCTCTTGGATGGTTAATGGCTTCAAGGAGGCGGATCTAAAGGCAAAGGTAAAGAACAAGTAGGCGAGTGATCCAAGAAGTTCGATCTCGCCAAGTTTGTGAGTGGGAATTTGTTTAAATTCATGAGCTATGGTCATGCTTGTTTATATACCTAATTATATACATTCTTGAATGATGAATTTCATGTTTCAAAGGTTTCTTGAAATGTTTTCATGAAACTCTGAATAATGATGATTTATGTTTCGGTTTATTTCTTGATTGAAGACATTAATCATCTATACTTCTTGATTTATGATCCGATGTACTCTTGATTAAGGTTGTTGATCATTTATACTTATGGTTCATGATTTGATTTACTTTTTCAATTATGATCAATGATATTTTATTATTCTTAAGGGATGAAATCCCTATGTCTTGAAATGCATATTTTCAAAGTAATGTTAAAGGGGTTAATGTTCTTGATATAAGGACCCAAGAAAGGGCCTAAGAGAATCAAAATGTATTTCTTGGTGATGAAACTCTATTTGAAAGGTTATTCTTTGCGATGATGTAGGATTTGAAATGTGTTTTCAAAGAATGCTTTTATGATGATTTTCTTGATGAATCCAATATAATTGCCGATGTTTACTCAAGAATTCACTTTCGAATTAAAAGTTGTATCTATGAGAATTTGTGATATCTCGATGAGATTTATGATGTTATATTGATGTGTTCATGATGAGCCTGTGGGCGGGATGGATATCCAAAATGTTTCGATGGTGACATTGGGGGGGATCCCCGTCTTCTGCAGAAGCGAGTCTCCACGGACCGACCTAGTTGGGGTGGCATGGAGTTCTCGGCTGACTAGCCCTTACAGGAGGCGCGTAGAGAACCTGAAGGTGCTGTGTTGGGTTCCCGGAGTCACCACACGGTATTCCCAATGGCTAACTCCAGGATACGCGCATCTTGGTGGCTCCTGACCTAGCCACGGCCATGGTTAGTGATGGAGAGTTTTCATAGGCTATTGATGATGCTGTCGATGGAGGATTTCCGCATGTGTTGCAGTATAAATCCTTACTTCGATGGGTTTGATATTTTAATGAGTATTCTTAACTTGGATTTCATGATACGAAATTTACGACATTGATTACGTTATGAAACCATGAAAAGTTGAGCATTTCGAAGAGAGTATCTTTAACTTGAATTTTCATACTTGAATCTCTTTATAAATGATTTTCAGAGTTTTATTAATGCCTTTCTTTGTGAAAGTTGGAAAGCTCCTTATATTGAAATGTGTATTTAAAATATTTTGTAAATTGTTGATTATTAAAGGTATACATATATTTATGGCATATCATTTGTTACACTTGTATGAGTTATAGCTCTATTTCCAGCCCCTCACTGAGTAAGTTAGTTACTCACCCATTCTTCTTCTATTCATTATAGGTGTTAGCACGGCAGCAGGGCGTGAGACGTGATAGTGCTTGGCAAATTTATTCTTGCATTTACCTTTAAGTAGTGTATGATTCATAAACACTGTTATCATGCATAAGATGGATCCACTAGGACCTATGTTTTCGTACTTCCTTTTTGGTCTTGATTAATCTTGATTAGTTCAGTCAGAATCTTAGGTTGTATGAACTTTACACCCAGTGTTTGGGGAAGACTATGATTGTGTTCATGATCGTGGATGTTATGATTTCCAGGGACATATATCTGGTATGAGTGTGTTGATCTTGTACAGGGTTGTAAATCCCTTCAGATTTAGAATATTATTGTTATGATATTGGTATTGTACATAAAACTGGTTAGCCTTACGGCGATCTAGGGTTGAGGCAGGTGTCTGACTTCTCTTGGGTTGTCGTGACGGTAGTGACACACCCTTGCGTGTGTGCTCCGCAAGTGCACGGGTGTCGAAGTAATAAATACCCAAAGGGTGGGTAGTCGAATCCACAGGGAGTAGACGTCAGAAACAAATACACTTTGCCAATTAGTCAATGAAAACTCGATGTGTGAAGAGATTGAATTAAAAGCAAATAACAGAAAATAAAGATTGAAAGCGATGACTAGAGGTACGGAAAATATCAAGATAAGAATGGGGTACTCGGACAATGCTTCCCCTAGGTTCCTTGTTTCAAGTGCAAAACTCTAATTACCTTTACTTAAACGAGATTTGAGGGGTCGTGGAATCCAAAGACACAAGGTCCCAAACCTAAGATCAACACTGACTAGTCCCCTACGAGGTCTCGGCGGAGAGAAAACTCTCGACGCCTCACACCACGTATGACTGCGCTAAGCTCTAGGGATTCCAAATGATAAACCATATTCCCAACTATAGATCAATCCCTTTGATCTAGGCGAAAGATCCATAATCACAAATAAGTCCCGGCGGAAAGGCCTCTCAACGCCTAACTCTCTTTGAGATCGAAAATAATGCTTGGAATAAGAAGGTAGGGTAAACCACATCGGAAGGGAAAGGGGACGTGTCGCTACCTCTCAACTCACCCTCTCGACCCTCTTCAATCTTGGTAAATCTAATCCTAATGGTGATGATCACTCGTCAAAATGATGATTAGATTAGCCATCAACCCTAGTGTCACTCTAAGGGAGAAACAATTACGCACACAAGATTGAAACTCAAATAAATCTCAATTTAAAATAAAAGCAATAGAGTCATTGAAACAAAGGAATTTTAGAGTTTACATGTCCAAGTACAAACTAGGGGTTTAGCTCTCCATGGAGCAATACAAGTTCATCAAAATAAATGAAGATAAATGCAAGTAATCCATAAAGAAAACCCCCTTAAGCTTCGTGCTGATGGCCTATGAGGGCTGCTCCTTCTTCTCCACGGATCCTTCCTCCAAGCCTAGGGCACACCTCACCGAATTGAAGTCGTCGAAGGCTCCCCCAATAGCTCTCCTTGGAAGGAATCGATGTTGAAATCGGTGAAGAAACGCCCCCAAAACGCAGCAAAAACCTTCTCAAACTCTAGCCGAACTCTCCCCTAAAGATAGGAAAAAGATCCTCCTTAAAACGCTTCAGAATGACCTTTTAAATATCAAACATCGAGGATCCACACGGCCCTATGGAAATTCCACACGGCCCTTTTAAGGATCCCCCTTAAAATGCATGTTGATGTTTTGAGTGTTTTATCGATGTTTCCGGCTTTATTTTTCAAAGTTTCATCCATAGTCAAAGTGTGTAAAGTGTGGAGAAACAAATTGTGCAAACAGAGAATCCCGAGGAGCATCCTTGCGGCCGTAAGGATGACCCTCGGAATTTATCCCGAGAATCCTGAGGACCATCCTTGCGGCCGCAAGAATGGTTGCCAAGACCGCTGATAAACGTCTAAATATACGTATTTTATATGTATTCATTTGTGTTATTTTATTATTTTTTTTGATGAGTCGATACCCTTTTTATGGTCTAAATCCTTTTATTTTGTGTTGCAGACCCTAAATAAGCCAAAATGAGCTCGAGAACGTATTTAGGAAGAAATTGACACCAAATACGACGTTTTTGGGGTTTTTCACTGTAGCAAGGTACTGTAGCACCCGAGGTGAAATTTTCTGCGAAACTTTCTGGATGCCTCACGGCCGTGAGGCAGCCCGTGAGGAGACGCGACTTTCACCCTTTTAAAGGATTTTAGGGCATTCTAAAGAAGGACTTTGGCCTCTTCTTAGAGCTTGACACCCTCACTTCCAAATCTAACCAAGAAGGAGAGCTTGGAGGGCATTTCCACGGAGGAATCGGCGAGGAGAGCGCGATCTTGTGCGGGATCTACCTCTAGGGCTTCCAATTTGGAGGTTGAAGATGACGGGAAGCCACCCCTTCGAGTGGTGTCTTTGGAAGCTTCTTCGACTTTGATCTTTGGAGCGAGGTCTTTTATGTTGGGTTTAGTTGTTTTCATGCTTTTATTCATGTATTTTGAGACTATGAGCAATGACACACCCTTGCGTGTGTACTCCGCAAGTGCACGGGTGTCGAAGTAATAAAGTACCCAAATGGGTGGGTAGTCGAATCCACAGGGAGTAGAAGTAAGAACAATCACACTTTGTTAAGTAGCCAAAGATAACCCACTTGTTGTTGTGAAAGAAAATAGGATAGGAAAGAAATAGAAATATAGTGATGAAAATAAAAGCTAGGGTATAGAAATAGATCAATAAGACGATGGGGTACTCGGACAATGCTCCCCCTAGAATCCTTGTTTCAAGTGCAAAACTTCAAGTACTCTTATTCAATAGAGATTTCAAGAGTCGTGGAATCCAAAGATACAAGGTCCCAAATCTAAGGTCAACCTTGACTAGTCCCCTACGAGGTCCCGGCGGAGAGAAGACTCTCGACACCTCACACCACGTATGACTGCGCTATGCTCTAGGGATTCCAAGTGGTAAACCCTATTCCCAACTATAGATCAATCCCTTTGTCCAGGCGAAAGATCCCTAATCCCAAATAAGTCACGGCGGAAAGACCTCTCTCAACGCCTAACTCTCTTTGAGATCGAAGGTAATACTTGGAATAAGAAGGTAGGAAAAACCACACCGGAGGGGAAAGGGGACGTGTCACTACCTCTCAACTCACCCTCTCAACCCTCTTAAATCTTGGTTAGTCTAATCCTAATGGTGATGGCCACTCGTCAAAAGGATGATTGGATTAGCCCTCAACCCTATTGTCACTCTAAGGGAGAAACAATTAAGCATACAAGATTGAAACTCAAATTCAAACTCAAATTGAATAAAAGCATTAAAGTCAATGAAACATAGGAAATCTAGGGTTTACAAGTCCAAGTACCCACTAGGGGTTTAGCCCTCTATGGAGCAATACAAGTTCATCAAAATAAATGAAGACAAGTGCAAGAAATCCATAAAGAAAACCCCCTTAAGCTTTGTGTTGATAGACTATGGGGACTTCTCCTTCTTCTCCAAAGAACTCCTTCCTCCAAGCCTAAGGCACACCTCATCGAATCGAGTCGTCGAAGGCTCCCCCAATAGCTCTCCTTGGAAGGAATTGATGATGAATTCGGTGAAGAAGCGCCCCCAAAGTGTAGCAAGAACCTCTTGAACCCTAGCCGTCACTCCTTCTCAAAGTTGGAAGAAGATCCCCTAAATAACGCTTCAGAACGGCTTTATAATTGGCCATCTCGAGGATCCACACGGGCGTGTGGATGAACCACATGGCCGTGTGGAAATTCCACACGCCCATGTGGAGTCTCTGCCCTGTGGAAAACTTCGTATTCGTCCCCGATTTCGCCCGTTTTTTCTCTTGAGGTCACACGGACGGACACACGCCCATGTGAAAGGTCATGTGGCATTTCTTGATGATGAGAAAACCTTGGAGAGCTTTTGAAATCTTCGAACAAATCGGAACAAGCGAGCATGACTGCCTTCGTGTCCTTCTACAAGAAATGTCTTGAAGTCTTTAGAAGTTGGCACATACCCCCTCGTTGGAACCCGATTTGTGCCTTGAACTTCGTATTTGCACAAAAGAGCTCCGCTTGGCACCATTATGACCTAATCTTGCCTTTATTCACGTACCATGTCTTCACAACCCTAATTGCATGAAAGAACACCAAAACACACGAAATTAGCGATAAAGCCTGATAAATGTGATGCTCATGCGTGGAAAACATTTCCAAAAATATATACATGCAAGCACTTATCAAGCAACTAAGACCCCAAGGTCACCGGATGTGGGTGAACCTTGGGGTGAACTTGTGATGTTTGGATGATTTGGTTTAATTCATGCTTGTTAGCTTGTTTGTGATTCATGTTTGGTGTTTTTGAATGCTTGTGTATGCATGAGAACTCTGTGTATCCATACTTAGCAAATACTAGGTTGCATGACCATTGCCCTCGTATTAGACTCACCAAGCTTGGAAGGGAAATACGTACAAATACGCCGTGACCATCGGGTATTTGTGCCCCTCCAATTCTAGGGTTAATTACTCATGTGTGATTCAACCTTAGTTTGAGAAAACCACCTTAGTTTGAGAAAACCATCCTTAGTTTGCAATCATAGGAGGAATTGTACGGGTAGAGCCCATATTCAATACTCGTACCGGATTAGGGGTCAATTGCAGATACTGTAGCATGACACTGTAGCACCGAAACGGGATTTCTGGAAAAAAGGCCGGGAGCCTTGCGGGCAAGCATGCGCCCGCAAGGCCGCCCGTATGGATGCCCGACAAACGGTTTTAAATGCCAAATTAGGGCATTTCCTAGGGGATCTTTTCACATCTTCTTCTTCTCCTCTTCTTGGGCCGCCGCCCCACCTTCGCCGGCGGCGTTTTCCGGCGATCCACCGCATCATTCTTCACCAAGAGGGAGGCAAACTTTGGAGGAGGAAATAGGGGGGAGATCTAGACCTTCAAAGCATCGTTTGAGAAGAAATCTTGGCGACTCCGGCGATCTTCATCCATCCAAGGGGATCCAAAGCTTGAGGGAGTTTTTATTACTTCTCTTTATGTTTATTTGTTCCTTGGATTTGTATGAGTGTTACTCTTTCATGAGGAACTAAATTGTATGTGATTTGGGCATGATGAACCCTAGGGTAGATTTGTTGTAATTATGGGTGATAATCCTTTGTGATTTAGTGTTGTATGTTGAATTTCTTGTATAAGAATTTATATGGTTTGTGATTCTCTCTATGTGTGCTTTACTGTCTTGGACCGCATGAGAACTCTGTTGTTCAATTTCTAGGTTGTACTTGGAGCGTGACCATCGCCCTTGTACTAGACTCACATAGACTGAAAGGGATTCATGTACCAATACACCGAGGGATTCGGGTATTAGGTACCCCTCTGAATGTTAGGCTTAGACCCAGAAGAGTGTCTATTCCTGATAAGGGATTCCCTGAGTGCATTGCAATCGTAGGAGGAATTGACCGGAAGGGATTCTGGTCAATACTTGTACGGGATTAGGGCTAATCGCCGAGGGATTCGGGATTAGCTTAATTTAGGAATCTCTCAGTCCAAACCACCATCACAACACATCATCCTTAATTCGAGCTTTAATGACAACCCTGGGGGGATTCTCTGTCCAAATCACGCCTTCTCCTGTTCGTCCGTCCCTTGTATGCTTATTTGGCGTGTAGTTGTACTCCTTGCTCGTATTGTTAGGCTAGGAAATAGATGAAGGGGAAGTAATAGTAGCTCCTTGGCCCCGTGGAATACGACCCCTGTGTCACACACAGGGTATTACTTGACGACCCCGTGCACTTGCGGGGCGCTCATCACCGTGACCATCGGGTTGACCTAATCTACGATTTTCTCGGTCCATCAAGCCACTTGCATGTTAATCCAACATCCTTCGCACTTTAGTAACTCCGAGGGGATCCTCATCCGTGACCATCTTCTCACCCTGATTTTCCTCCCGTTTAACGCCCTTGGTATTTAGTAGTTTAATTGCTTTTGTTTTACTTCTTTACTTTCTCATTCCAAATCTCAAGTTTGATCGGCTAGACAACATTGCAAAAAAGAAGTAAGGATAGGTTCTCGGGCCCTTGGGAATACGACCCACTCGTGCTTGCGCGAGTGGTTTATTACTTGACGACCCCGTGCGCTTGCGGGATCACCACCAAGTTTTTGGCGCCGTTGCCGGGGAGCTACGAGAAATATTCGGAAAACTTTGAGCGTGTTGATTTGGCCATTATTTTGTTTCATTTTTACCATTCTTGTTTATATTCCATTATTACTTCTATTGACTTTCCTTTTCTTGTTTTGCTTCCATTCTTCTTATTCTAAGTTTGTAAATATTTTTTTTCTATTATTTAATTATGTATGCAACCAATGATTGGGTTAACTATCATCACTCGCAGGTGCCGTGCTCTTACTACTCTAGCACTGGGATTTAGTCAAACACTCCAAACTTTTATGATGATAAATGGATGAAGCAGTATTGTGGGGGTTCGATTAATCATACCCATGGAGATTTCAATACTCAGTCGTTCCTCAACCAGTACATGCGAACACAAAAATTGAACCTCGTAGAGCATTCTCCAATGGAACAGGGCACAGAGCACGCATTGACTGACAGTTTAGAAGAAGGGGAATTTAGACCGGAGGAAAACCCAATTCATGTCGAAACAGAGGCACAAGCAATGGAAGAATGTTATCATAGTGATAGTGCATCAGAGGCAGAAGAGGTGAGGACTGAAAAATGCGATATAGGCAGTTTTGGGAAATTAAAGTCATCATTGGAGGAACCACCTGAACTGGAACTAAAACCATTACCGCCGCACTTGGAATATGCATTTCTGGGTGAGGGTTCCAAACTTACAGTCATTATCGCGTCAGATTTGACAGAGGAACAGAAGGGCAAACTCCTTGAGGTACTCAAAAAGTATAAAAAGGCAATTGCTTGGAAAATAACTGATATCAAAGGGATCAGTCCATCATTTTGCACTCACAAAATTCTTATGGAAGACAATCACAAAGCCCTGGCAATACCCCAACGAAGGTTGAATCCTAACATGAAGGAAGTAGTGAAGAATGAGGTTATCAAGCTTCTCGATGCCGGCATTATTTACCCCATATCTGACAGTGCCTGGGTGAGTCCTGTGCAAGTAGTACTCAAAAAGGGAGGTATGACAGTTATTACCAATGAGAGGAATGAGCTTATCTCGACGAGAACAGTCACAGGTTGGAGGGTCTGTATTGATTACAGGAAGCTGAACGATGCCACAAGGAAGGATCACTTCCCTTTGCCTTTCATAGACCAGATGCTCGAACGATTGGCGGGACATGCTTATTACTGCTTCTTGGATGGCCTCTCTGGATATTTTCAGATACCGATTGCTCCTGAGGACCAAGAGAAGACCACTTTCACTTGTCCGTATGGAACATTTGCCTACCGCCGTATGCCCTTCGGGCTTTGCAATGCGCCTGCCACATTCCAGAGATGCATGTTGGCCATTTTTGAAGGTATGGTGGAGAACATTATGGAAGTGTTTATGGATGACTTTTCAGTCTTTGGTGACTCGTTTGATTTCTGTCTCAAAAACTTGGAGCGAGTCTTAAAAAGGTGTGAAGAAACGAATTTGGTGCTTAGCTGGGAGAAATGTCATTTTATGGTCAAGGAGGGTATAGTACTTGGACATAAAATCTTTCAAAAGGGAATAGAAGTGGATCAGGCAAAAGTCGCAACTATTGAGAAACTTCCTCCTCCAACTTCAGTAAAAGCAATCAGAAGTTTCCTGGGCCATGCAGGGTTTTACAGGAGGTTTGTGAAAGCTTTCTCTTCGATTTCCCGACAATTGACGAAGCCACTCGAGAAGGATGCACCTTTTGAGTTCGATGAAGACTGTATGAAAGCCTTCCTTTCCTTGAAGAAAAAGCTTATAGAAGCACCAAATATGGTTTCTCCAGACTGGAATCTGCCATTCGAATTAATGTGTGATGCGAGTGACTATGCTGTGGGAGCCGTGCTTGGCCAGCGGCGAAACAATCACTTCCACCCCATCTACTATCCAAGCAAAACCCTGAATGATGCTCAAGAAAACTATGCCACCACCGAAAAAGAAATGCTCGCTGTTGTCTTTGCATTTGACAAATTCCGATCATATTTGGTGTTATCAAAGGTGATTGTGTACACAGATCATTCTGCCCTAAAATATTTACTTAACAAGTCAGATGCAAAGCCTCGTCTAATCCGATGGGTCTTATTGCTGCAAGAGTTTGATCTAGAAATAATAGATAAAAAGGGGGCAGAGAACTTTGCTGCTGATCATCTCTCACGCCTTGAGGAACCTATGGAAAATACTTTGCAAAAGGATGAGATTAATGATTCATTCCCTGGAGAACAGTTGTCCAATATTCAAGTGATTGAAGAAGATGAGACTCCATGGTTTGCAGATATGGCAAATTATTTGGCAGCAAAAATATTCCCTTTTTTGCCGATCTAAAGCACTACATATGGGAAGACCCGTACCTATTCAGGATGTGTGCTGATCAAATCGTCTGGAGATGTGTTTCAACAGAAGAAGGGCACGATATCTTGATACATTGCCACTCAGGGCCGACAGGAGGCCACTATAGAGGGAGCAGAATAACGAAGAAGGTTCTTGACTCGGGATTCTACTGGCCCACTATGTTTCAGGATGCACAAGCACTGGTACAACAGTGTGACAGGTGTTAAAGAACCGGCAATATCTCAAAAAGAGAAGAAATGCCGCAATCTTGGAATCAAGCTTGTGAGGTGTTTGATGTCTGGGGAATCGATTTCATGGGCCCATTCCCTAGCTCCCAAGGTAACAAGTACATTTTGGTGGCGGTAGATTATGTCTCAAAATGGGTGGAAGCACAGGCTCTTCCGTCTTGTGATGCTAGGGTGGTGGTGAAATTTCTAAAGAAGTTATTCTCCCGGTTTGGCACACCCAGGGTGATCATAAGTGATCGAGGCACCCATTTCTGCAACTCTCAATTTGAAACAGTTCTAAAACGGTACAGGGTATCTCATAGCATGTCGACTGCGTATCATCCTCAAACCAGTGGGCAGGTTGAGGTATCAAATAGGGAGTTAAAGCGGATCTTAGAGAAAACCGTCAACCATCACCGAAGAGATTGGGCAGAACGGTTGGACGATGCGCTGTGGGCATATAGGACGGCATACAAGACTGATGCGTCTCCGCAACAACACAACAGGGTGATGTGTGTCAACCCCTTGCGTTACCGCAAGTGCACGGGTCGTCAAGTAATAAAAGTGGACCCAAAGGGTCGGGTTGTCGAACCACAGGGAACAGAAGTACTAGTAATAGCCCCTCTTTTGTTATCTAGCCTAATGAATGTAGTGTTTGATGATCTAATGGCCAACACTAAGAGTGTCACCACAAGTGTGCAGGAAATAAAAGGAAAAGAGTTCTCAATCAATAAAAGTGAGGTATCCGGACAATGCTCCCCCTAGGATTCGGGTGTTGGATGTAGACTACAAGTGTTTCTAAACGAAAACAATGAGTCGTGGGTATCCTAAGGTATAACGGCCCCTGCCTCCAGATCGCCGATAACTAGTCCCCTACGAGGTCCCGGCGGAGAATTCTCTCGACGCCTCACACCACATATGGTTGCTTGACACTTAGGGAATATGGAGATAGGAAATATCTGTCGGAAGGGAAAGGGGACACTCCGCTATCTCACGGCTCACCCTCTCAACCCTCTTTACTCTTGGCAATTCTAAACCTAGCGGTGATCTCGCTCTTCACTAGATTGAATAAAACATGTAAGGCAATTAATAATGAAATCAAAAGCACAAACAAGCATTAAGAACTCAAGAGTAAAACTCAAACTGATAAATTCGAATAGAAACACGATGTAAATCTAATGAAAATAAGAATCCTAGGGTTTACATGTCCGAATACCCTCTAGGGGTTTAGCTCTCCATGGAGCGAGTCACAAAACAAATAATAAATTCAGAAATAAGTTATAAAGACATAAAGAATAACCCCCTTAAATCCGTGATGATATTCTTGATGGGTAGTTTCCACGTCTGGATTGAATCCACTCCGAAGCTAGGTCGCCGATGGCTTCCTTGATGCTATGACGGAGGAGGAATCGATCCAAGTTGGTGAGGAAAGCTTCCCAAAGCCGCAAAGAACTCCTTCCAAGCCCTAGCCGCCTTGTCTCTTGAAAGTGGAGGAAAAGATCCCTAAAAATTATCACAATGCGGCTTTTATAATTTGAATTCGGGGGTTTACGCGGGAATCCACACGCCCGTGTGGAAATTCCACACGGCCGTGTGAAGTACTCTGCTACAGTACTTTTGCTACAGTACTTTTGCTACAGTGATTCCCCCCCGAAGTCTTCCTTGGAGTCCACACGGTCGGGTACACGCTCGTGTGGCAGGGTGTGTGGCTTTCTATGCTTTGAAATCCTCAATAACCTTCTTCTGCTTTGTACGGAAGCTGGGACATGGGCGTACTACTGCCTTTGTGCCCTTTCGGTTTGTGTAATGACTTGTACTCCTCCGAAAGTTGGCAACACCCCCATGCATATGAACACAGCTTCTGATTGTGGTCTTAAAACGTGTCATCACACACTATCTTTGCTTCTTCCTGTATGTCATGTCTCCAAAGCCCTGTTTGCACAAAAGAACACAAAATATATCTTGTTAATGCTAAAACCTGATAAAAGTGACGCTCAATGCATGTAAACTGATATTATAAAATATATATAATCAAGCACTTATCAAAACTCCCCCACACTTAAGCTTTTGCTTGTCCTCAAGCAAACTAAACATTCATTACAAGGAAAGAAAGGATAAGTGCTTGGCCTCAGGTTCACTAGAGAGTACGAGAGTATGATTCTATAACAAAAGGGGAAAACTATTTAACACCAAACAGCTCAGTCAATGCTCTAGAAAACAATCCAATGACAAGAAAGAAAAAAGAAATCCGAAAGCGTGTGTGTGTGGAAAAACTCATCTCAATTCAACTCTATGTCCACTACTTACAGTTTTTATTGTTAGAGACTTATATCATAGCAAAAAGAGTGGTAGTAGCTGCACACAATCTCCAAGGTAGCCCTTTCTCAGGCGGCCTCCCGAGTGGCTTTCACACTTAAGAGATGGTAGCTCTTTCTACCGAGGGTGCTAGCTTTCACATATCCCCTGTGATAGCTCTTTCTCTCATTAGGGCATAACTAGTATCCGACTTATGAGAGTAGCTGCATACAATCAAGGGTAGTAGCTCTTTTCACCCCTATATACACGAAAGAATTCACAATTGCTAAACTATATATATCAATTTTTTTTTTTTCAAATAAAACAACTACTAACAAGTCTCAAAAACATTAAACTAGAGCTTCTATAGGTCTAATGAGTGAGTAGAGTGTATAAATGGCAATCGGACAAAAATTTCTCAAAAAATTGGATGACAACTAGAGCATGATGAAATCTAGTGTTCGAAGCTCTCCTATAGTCTAGAATCTAACTCTTAACCTTAAAGTGAACCATCATAGGTTGCATGAGCATATATAATGAAAACGAACAATAAAATGGTGTATAAAGTGATCCCTCCCCCACACTTAAGATGTACATTGTCCCCAATGTACACATGCAAGCACAATAAAAGTATAAATTCTGAAAACAAAGCATGTGAGGGTGTGCAAAAATCAAAATAATACTCCCCTGAATTCCAAGTGAAATAGTTGGTGGAATCTTGTACAAGGGTGTGTTTGGCTCAACGGGCATTTGGAGGTGAAACGGCCGTGTGACCTAGTCACACGGCCATGTGCATAACTTGATTTCCATTTCCCAAGACTCTCAAGACTATCTGCGGATTCAGGGGGTTCAATGAAGCTCAACAAGATTAGAAAATAAAACAACGAAAACAACTAGAACCACAAAATAAAAATGACAGAAATAAAAGACAGAGTCTCAACTAGCATGCTGAAAATAAAACTACAGAAAATAAAAATACAGAAGATAAAATAAAATGACTCAAGGACGCCTCATGCGTCAGGAAACTCCGCTGGTGCTGCTGGTGGTGCTGGTGGTGCTGATGTCGTCGCCTCATATGCTGTGTCGCTCTCCAGAAGATGTCGAATGATGGACAACTCCGACATCATCATGGACTGGTTGGCGAGCACGGTCGCCATGTCCCCCTGGAGAGCTCCAACTGCCACCTCGAGCCTCGCCAAACGGTCACGGGCTCGAGTGGAGGGCTGCTCTGGCTCTGGCTCGGATGCAGGGGCCTCGGTGTCCATCGGCACAGCTGTGGGTGCCGGTGAATCAGTAGCGTCTGCTGGGTCGGCTGCCTCCTCTTCTGACTCCTCCTCCTCAGCCTCCACTGCGAGTATATAACGGCCGGTGCTCGTCTTCTTCACCATACGCATGGCTCGGAGGGATGCAAGCCCCAAGGGTGCTGGTATGCTGATCCTCTCCATCCCTCGAAGTGCCTCGGACAACCCCATGCCACCAACGAGTCGGGTAATGTATACTCCTGAAAAGATCACACCGACCCGCACGTAATGGCTTTGATGGCGGAGGTAATCCGCCACAACAAAGCCTAAATGCATGGGGATGTTCTGGACCATGGTGTACAGGTAAAGCAAGTCGAGGTGGCTCAAAACTCCAGTGCTGTCGCCTCGTCCTGTCACGGTCCTGCTGAAAATAGAATGTATATACCTGTAGGCCGGACGGCTGAGCATGGTGGCCTTGGAAGATCCCGGCTCGTACTGGAAACCTCCGCATATGGTCCCGTACGCACGACTCGGGGTGAGTCCAATAGGGTAATCGACGATGAGTTGCTCGTACTCCCCCGTGTGAACATAGTCTCTGTCATATAAACCGAGAAAAACAGAGAACTGCGTGAGGCTCATGGAGTGGTACTGACCGAATAGCCTGAAGCGGATCGTGTCCTCCCTCTCAAAATCATGGCGAGTACGGTCGAAATCGAATGAGGACAAGACCTCCAGTGTGAGCTCATGATAAGTGGGGTCACGAATAGTGAGGAGCCGGTCCCAGCCTCCCACAGCGGTAAGCTCGCGCACCTCATCGACCAAGTCAATCTCCTCTAGTGCCTTCCAATCGATCACGCGCGCCTTTCCGAATTTGAGATGCTGTAAGCGCTCATATCGTTGCTGATGCTCAGGGACGGCGAACTCCAGTTCCTCGGGAGGAGAAGGCTCTCGAGCGGCGCGAGAGCGCTTGTGGGCGTGTGGAAATCAGGGCAAGTTAGTACAAAATTTCACTATGCAGAAATCCACATGGGCGTGTGGATGGTCCACACGCCCTTGTGGATCATCCTCCTCATCCACACGGGCGTGTGGATGGGCCACACGCCCGTGTGGATGCCCGACCATAGCCAAAAAGCCATGGTTGTGTGGTTTCCACATCAAAAACTACCCCTAAATCGACAAGCATGCATATTATGATAGTTCTCATGGAAGATTTATGCATAAAACATCAACAAATCACCAGATCTGAAATTTAAAATTCATGGCAAGAACTAGGAAAACTTGGAGCTTACCGGAGCTTTTTGATGAAGAAAGAGATGGAAATCGCCTGAAAAACACACAAGAATCCTTAAATAAGCTAAGGAGAGGCGTTAGAAACCCAAGAGGTGCGTCTCTTCGCGTGGAGGCGTCGGAAGGAGAAAAGGCGCGAAGGTTTGAATGAGTGTTCAAGGCCTTCTCATCTCCTTTATAAGCCACATGGGCGTGTGAGGGTCTCACACGCCCTTGTGGATGGCCACATGGGCATGTGGATGAGCCACACGCCCTTGTGTCTCCAAAATTCGACGCCAGAACGCCACAAGAGCGCTCACACGGGCGTGTGAGTGCCGGTGTGGATTAAAAAAGTCAAGACAGAGGGCCACAGGGGCACTCACATGGGCGTGTGAGTGCCCTTGTGGACCTGGAAAATCCACAGGGGCAGCCACACGGGCGTGTGGCTGCCCTTGTGCCTCTCTGGAAACCTGAAAAATGGGTTTTCAGGTCTCACACGCCCATGTGGATGAGCCACATGGGCGTGTGGCTCCTCAGGGAGGTCACAGGGGCACTCACATGGGCGTGTGAGTGCCCTTGTGCCCTTCTGTTTCATGATTTCTGCAATTTTCAGCAAGGCACAGGGGCACTCACACCCCCTTGTGCCTGCCCTTATGGATTTTCAGCACAACATGAAACAAATAAGTCCAAGGCCAATTCCTTAACTTTAAACCTCTAAAACATTCTAGATCAAGCCACACATGTATAATTATCATGAAACACCAAGAATAAACAATAAAAATACAGCAACGACAGAATTAACGCAAAGTCGCCTACTCAAGCCAATTATTACTGCAGAATTGAAAAACTAAATATGAAAGCAATAAAATGACTTGGGTTACCTCCCAAGAAGTGCTTGTTTTACGTCATTAGCTCGACGTACCTGATCTTCCTTATCTTATGGAGGCTTGAAAAGGGTGTGCTCCTCCCGACTATCTCTTGCGTAGCTACTTCCCATGAACATAATTTTGCCTCGACGGTGATGCACTTTTATTCGAGGCTTGCACAATTTTACTTTAGGTCTCCATGGAAACAATTTTGGCCGAGAATTTTTCAAGTTCAACTTAGGTGGGTCCTTGGATGGTTTGAGCCTCCTACCCACATCTTCTTCAATTCCCATGGCCTTTTTCTTGCATTTTGTTGGTTGATCGATTTCAAGGAGAGGTACTTGTTCCATTGCCTTCGGGTTTGTTTCTTTTACCTTTTCAACTTGCAAGAAATATGGCTCCAACAAAGCCTCTTCCAAAGCTTCCTCCTCAAAAACATGTTGTCCCTTCAAGTGTTCATCATTCTCAAATTGGGGCTCTTCTTCCTCCATTTGATTCTCTGCAACATCTTGTTCTTTCTCCCCCACTTGCCCATTGTTCTCGCACTCTTCCTTGTCATTTTCTAAAGAAACATCCTCAACAAGTCCTTCAGTATGGTTCTCAAAGTCATGAATTTTGTCTTGTTGATTTTGTCGTGAAATATCAGGGGCTTTGATGCTGGTTTCAGTGTTCTGAATAAACTTAGCTAATACATCCTTCAATTTAAAATTTTCACCTTGAGATTCTTCCACAAGGGGAGCCTTAGATCCCTGAACAAATCTTGCCAATAGACTTTTTAGGCTAGGATCATGCTCTTGTTGTGGATTGTGCTCTTGTGGGCTTTGCCATTGTTGTCTACACACATTCCACGAGATGTTGGGGGAGCTCCTATGACTTGAATGATATGTGTTACAGTAAGGAAAACTTTGTTGTCTAGCACCTAAAAGTTTGTCAATCCTTGCATTGCAAGCTTCAATTTGCATGGACAAAGTGATAATTGGATCAACCATCCTTTATGTTCCTTGCACAAAAGATATATACAAAGATAAGTGAGAACGGCGAAAGTAAGAAAGATGAAATAGAAAAAACAGTAAAAGATAAATGAATGGCTAAAGTAACAAAATACTCGCGTTCCTAATATCCTGTTCCCCGGCAACGGCGCCAAAAACTTGATGCGTCTCCGCAACAACACAACAGGGTGATGTGTGTCAACCCCTTGCGTTACCGCAAGTGCACGGGTCGTCAAGTAATAAAAGTGGACCCAAGGGGGTCGGGTTGTCGAACCACAGGGAACAGAAGTACTAGTAAT
This sequence comes from Dioscorea dumetorum, assembly GCA_902712375.1. NCBI lineage: Eukaryota > Viridiplantae > Streptophyta > Magnoliopsida > Dioscoreales > Dioscoreaceae > Dioscorea > Dioscorea dumetorum. Next base: position 7,460,452 of record CACTHL010000128.1, on the reverse strand, counting down.
AGCCCCTCTTTTGTTATCTAGCCTAATGAATGTAGTGTTTGATGATCTAATGGCCAACACTAAGAGTGTCACCACAAGTTCGCAGGAAATGAAAGGAAAAGAGTTCTCAATCAATAGAAGTGGGGTATCCGGACAATGCTTCCCCTAGGATTCGGGAGTTGGATGTAGATTACAAGTGTTTCTAAACGAAAACAATGAGTCGTGGGTATCCAAAGATATAACGGCCCCTGCCTCAAGGTCGCCGATAACTAGTCCCCTACGAGGTCCCGGCGGAGAATTCTCTCGACGCCTCACACCACATATGACTGCTAAAAACTCTAGGGATCCCAAAGATATAACCAATTCCTAAAAGTAGATCTAACCCTGCCTCCAGGTGAAAGATCCCTAACCCCCTACGAGGTCCCTGCGGAGAATTCTCGCTACGCCTCACACCACATATGGTTGCTTGACACTTAGGGAATATGGAGATAGGAAATATCTGTCGGAAGGGAAAGGGGACACTCCGCTATCTCACGGCTCACCCTCTCAACCCTCTTTACTCTTGGTAATTCTAAACCTAGTGGTGATTTCTTTCTTCACTAGATTGAATAAAACATGCAAGGCAATTAATAATGAAATCAAAAGCACAAACAAGCATTAAGAACTCAAGAGTAAAACTCAAACTGATAGATTCGAATTGAAACATAATGTAAATCTAATGAAAATAAGAATCCTAGGGTTTACATGTCCGAATACCCTCTAGGGGTTTAGCTCTCCATGGAGCGAGTCACAAAACAAATAATAAATTCAGAATAAAGTTCCAAAGACATAAAAAATAACCCCCTTAAATCCGTGATGATAGTCTTGATGGGTAGTTTCCACGTTTGGATTGAATCCACTCCGAAGCTAGGTCGCCGATGGCTTCCTCGACGCTATGACGGAGGAGGAATGGCTAAAGTAACAAAATACTCGCGTTCCTAATATCCTGTTCCCCGGCAACGGCGCCAAAAACTTGATGCGTCTCCGCAACAACACAATAGGGTGATGTGTGTCAACCCCTTGCGTTACCGCAAGTGCACGGGTCGTCAAGTAATAAAAGTGGACCCAAAGGGTCGGGTTGTCACGCCCCGACCCTCGGGTCCCGGTCCATGGCACTACCGCCACGACAACCCCGGGGAGGTCAACACCTGCCTCAACCCCAGGTCGCCGTAAGGCTAACCTGTTACCTGTACGATGTTAACATTACCACAATAATACTCTAAATCTAAGGTATTCAATCACAACCCTGTACAAGATCAACAGACTCACACATATATGTACATATATCCCTGGAAATCACAACACCAATGATCATGGACACAATCATAGTTTTTCACAAACACTGGATGTAGACTCATACAACCTAAGGTCCTGACTGAACCAATCAAGATTATACAAGATCAAATGGAAATACGAAAACATAGGTCCTAGTGGATCCATCTTATGCATGACGACAATGTTTATGAATCATACACTAGTCAAAGGAAAATGCAAGAATAGATGCCAAGCACTATCACGTCTTACGCCCTGCTGCCGTGCTAACACCTGAAAAGGGGAGAAGAAGAATGGGTGAGTAACTAAGTTACTCAGTGAGGGGTTGAACATGGAGCTATAACTCATACAGGTGTAAAGAATGATATGCCTGAAAACATATGTAAATCTTTAACAACCACAACTTACAAATGCTTTAAATACCCATTTCAATATAACAAGCTTTCCAACTTTCTCAAAGAAAGGTATCAATAAAACTTTGAAAATCTTTTGTAAAGAGATTCAATAATGAAAATTCAAGTTAAGAATACTCGTCAAAAGATCAAAAGATCAAACCCATCGAAATAAGAATTTATAGTGCAACGCATGCAGAAATCCTTTATCGATAGCATCAACAATAGCCTATGAAAACTCTCCATCACTAACCATGGCCGTGGTTAGGTCAAGAGCCACCAAGATGCGCGTATCTTGGCGTTGGCCGTTGGGTATCCCGTGTGGTGACTCCGGGTACCCAACACAGCACCTTCAGGTTCACTCCGCGCCTCCTGTAAAGGGCTCATCAGCCGAGAACTCCACGCCACCCCATTGGTCAGTCAATGGAGACTCGCTTCTGCAGAAGACGGGGATCCTCCCAATGTCACCATCGAAACATTTGGGATCTCCTATCCCGCCCGTAGGCTCATCATGAACACATCATATATCTCATCAAGAGATCACAAATAGTTTGCCCGTAGGCTCATCATAAACGTATCGTTATAAAATCATATATCTCATCAAGAGATCACAAATAGTTTGCCCATAGGCTAATCATAAACGTATCATTTTAAAATCACATATCTCAACAAGAGATCACAAATTCGCATAAAATACAACTCTTAATCGAAGAGTAAAGCCTTTTGTGAAAGCATCGACAATAATGTCATTTTCATCAAGAATATCAACACAAGAGTATTCCTTGAAAACTCATTTCAAATACGATAACATCGTGGAGAATCTCAATTTGGTTTACATAGACCCTTATTTGGTCAAAATAACAAGAATATCGAATTCTCAAGTTCACAAATCTTGAAAACATGTAGTTCAAACCATAGGATTATCCAATCCTCATCAAATATAAATAATCAAGAATTTAACAAGATCATAAACTATCATGGTTTCTAGGCCTCAAGGAAATCATCTCATGAGCCTTTTGTAATAGAATCAATAGTTAAGCAAGATCATAAACATCAAGGTTTCTAGATCTCAAGGAAATCATCTCATGAGTCCATTAAGATGAAATCAAGAATTAAAAGAATCATATAGTATCATAATTTCAGTTTTCAAGAAACATTTCAAGAATCCATTGAAATCAAGAATTTCTCATTTCAAGGTATGCATCATTAAACAAGCATGATCATAGCTCTTTAATTAAACAATTCCCACTCACAAACTTGGCGAGATCGAACACTTGGATCACTCGCCCACTTGATCTTTACCCTTGCCTTTAGATCCACCTTCTTGAAGCCATTAACCATCCAAGAAAAACAAGAATCAATCACAACCTTATCCAATCAATAAGAGAGGAAAGAATGCTCCAAAATTAGATCTCAAGGCTTCTAGGGTTTACTAAGTGCTCTAGATTCAAGAATTAACAATAATAGAATCCTTAAACCCTCAAAATCAAAATGAAATCAAGAACATCCTAATTGGGTTCGGATCTACAAGAATCAAAGGTTTAGAGATCAAGGATCTCCTTCATTCTTCACCAAAACATGAAATCAAGGCTCCTATACCATTCAAACATTAGATCCATGGCTAAATTCCAATTAAATAATAGATCCATACTAAATCCACACTAATTCTCCATGGATCTAAAAAGAAATGAATAAAAGAACAAGGAATTGAAGAAGAGAAGAAAACCCACCTCAATTCTTGCTAGAACTAGAGGAGAATCACCACCAATGGAGAAGAGGGGAAGATCAACACCTTTCTCCTTTCTTGGAGCTCAAGAATGGAGATCTAATGGAGGGGAGAATAGGGATTCAAGATGGGGAGAAAAAGAGAGGGAAATGGGGTCTTATATAGGCCCTAAGAGTTTGAAAACGTTTAAAATAAGCCCCAAAGCGCGGGAGGGCTCGCGGGCTCCCTTGCGGGAGCAAGGGAGCCCGCGAGGCCCTTTCCAGACGGCCATGCGGGCGGCCATGCGCCCGCATGAGGGGCCGCATGGCCCCTTGCGGGCGGCCATGCGCCCGCATGCGGGGCCGCATGGCCCCTTGCGGCCTCCCATGCGGCCCGCATGGAAGGCCGCAAGGCCCCCTGTTTTTGGGGGTTTCTCGCGGCTTCTTGAAGACTTACTCGCTCCACTTAAAAGCTCTCTCCCCCAAAGATTTTCCTCCTCTTTTACACTCTAAAAAGAGCCTTAACTAAGATCCCAACAAAAATAAAACTCGACAAAAACTTAAACACACAACTTCTACACAAGAAACAAAGCATAAGAGAAGCGAAAAAGATCGAACTTCCACAACCTACCCCCCTTAAAGAAATTTCGGCCTCGAAATTTTTGGCATACCTCAAGATTCAAACAAAAGGGGATACTTGCTCTTCATCACTTCCTCAGGTTCCCAAGTTACCTCTTCTACCACATCATTTCTCCAAAGCACTTTAACCATAGGAATAATCTTTCGCCGAAGGGTTTTCACTTGAGAATCAAGGATCTCTACCGGTTGCACTTCAAATTTCAAATCTTCTCTTAACTCTACCGGCGGAGCTTCAAGACAATGAGAAGGGTCAGGGATATACTTCTTCAACATGGAAAATGGAACACATTATGAATCTTCTCCAACTCAGGCGGTAATTCTAATCGGTATGCCACCGGTCCAATCCTCTCCAGGATCACAAATGGACCTATAAATCGGGGATTCAACTTTCCCCTACCTCGAAACCGAATTACCCCTTTCCAAGGAGAGATCTTCAAGAATACTCTATCCCCAACCTGAAACTCCAAAAATCTTCTACCGTTATCGGCATAACTCTTTTGCCTATCTTGAGCTGTTTTCAATCTACCTCTAATCACTGCTACTTTCTCAACCGTTCGATCAATCAACTCCACACTTTGAAGTTTCCTTTCTCCCACTTCATCCCAACAAAGAGGAGTTCTACACTTTCTTCCATACAAAGCTTCATACGGAGCCATACCAATGCTTGCTTGGAAGCTATTATTATAGGCAAACTCCACTAATGCCAAATGTTGCTCCCAACTCCCTTGGAAATCTATCACACAAGCCCTCAACATGTCCTCGAGGGTCTGAATGGTCCTCTCAGACTGACCATCTGTTTGAGGATGATAAGCAGTACTGAACTTCAAAGTCGTACCCAAGGCTTCCTGAAACCTAGGCCAAAAACGGGAAGTAAATCTGGGGTCTCGATCTGAAACTATCGAAGTTGGCACCCCATGCAACCTTACTATCTCATCAATGTACAACTTTGCCAATTTCTCCAAAGAGTACTTAGTATGCACTGCTAAGAAATGTGCCGACTTTGTTAGTCTATCCACTATCACCCACACTGCATCACAACCTCGAGGCGTTCGTGGTAAACCAACCACAAAATCCATCGCCACATGATCCCACTTCCATTCTGGGATAGGAAGAGGTTGTAAGAACCCAGATGGCCTTTGGTGTTCTGCCTTAACTTGCTGACACACCAAACACTTAGCCACAAACTCTGCTATCTCCCTCTTCATTCCTGGCCACCAATAACTCTCCTTAATGGTTCTATACATCTTCGTACTCCCAGGATGAACCGCATAAGCTGAAGAATGAGCTTCCTCCAAAATAGCTTTCCTCAGCTCAGAATCCGATGGAACACAAACACGTCCTCGAAACTCCAAGATCCCATCATCTCTCAATCTAAATTCACAAGTCTCCCCGGCCTGCAACTTCTTCACCTCTTGCACCAACTCTTCACTAACACTCTGAAGCTCCTTAATACGTTCCAACAGCGAAGGTCTCACCACAAAACTGGCCACTAAGGCTCCACTATCCTCAGTCTCTAGTTCCAACTTCAAGCTCTTCATTGCTGACAAAACTTGCAAATAGGACACCCTCAAAACAGCCACCGAACTATATTTCCTACTCAAAGCATCAGCTACCACATTGGCCTTTCCTGGGTGATAATCGATTATCAAATCATAATCTTTTATCAATTCCAACCATCGCCTCTGCCTCAAATTCAAGTCCTTTTGAGTGAAAAGATACTTCAAAATTTTATGGTCTGTGAAAATCTGACATCTTTCCCCATAAAGATAATGCCTCCAAATCTTCAAAGCAAACACTACCGCAGCCAACTCCAAATCATGAGTAGGATAATTCAACTCATGTTGTTTCAACTATCTAGAAGCATAGGCAACTACCTTTCCTTCTTGCATCAATACACAACCTAAACCCTGCCGAGAGGCATCACTGAAAACCACAAACTCTTTCTCATTCTCTGGCAAAGTAAGCACAGGAGCTGATGTCAATCGATCCTTTAAAATCTGAAAACTCTTCTCACACTCATCATTCCAAGAGAACTTCACTTCCTTGCGAGTTAACTTTGACAAAGGTAATGCAATCGCAGAAAACCCTTCCACAAACCTCCTATAATAACCCGCAAGGCAAAGAAAACTCCGAACTTCAGTAACATTCTTCGGCCTTTCCCAATCAACAATGGCTTCCACCTTCTTTGGATCCACCGAGATCCCTTCTCCTGACACCACATGCCCAAGAAATCCCACTTCATAAAGCCAAAACTCACACTTAGCAAACTTAGCAAACAACCGCCTCTCCCGGAGAGTTTGCAGTACAATCCTCAAATGTTGAGCATGCTCCTCATTGGAAGGTGAGTACACCAAAATATCATCAATAAACACAATGACAAATTTGTCCAGATAAGGCCTAAACACCCTGTTCATCAAATCCATAAAAGCTGCAGAAGCATTAGTCAGACCAAATGGCATCACCAAAAACTCATAATGTCCATAACATGTCCGAAATGCCGTCTTCGGTACATCTTCTGACCTAATCTTCAACTGATGATACCCAGACCTCAAATCAATCTTGGAGAACACCTTCGCCCCTTTTAATTGATCAAACAAATCATCAATCCTCGGCAATGGGTACTTGTTCTTAATTGTCACCTTATTCAGTTGTCGATAATCAATACACAGCCTCAGAGATCCATCCTTCTTCTTCACAAAAAGGACAGTGCGCCTGCGGGGTGATATACTTGGTCGTATAAAACCCTTGTCTACCAGATCTTGCAACTGAGTTTTCAACTCCTTTAACTCCGCAGGCGCCATCCTGTAAGGTGGTATAGAAATGGGAGCTGTACCAGGCAACAAATCTATAACAAACTCCATGTCTCTGTCTGGGGGTAAACCCGGTAATTCCTCAGGGAAGACATCCTGAAACTCCCTCACCACAGCCATCTCCTCCAACTCTAGCTCCTTAACTCTTGTGTCCACCACATGAGCCAAAAACGCAGAACAACCCTTACTCACCAATCTTCTAGCTTCCAAGGACGAAATCAAACATGAAGGTAAAGCCCTTCTCTTCCCCTTCAACACTACTGCAGGTCCTGAGGACCTAGGAAAAGTTACTTCCTTCAAGAAACAATCAATGGAAGCATGATGCCTATCCAACCAATCCATACCAAGAATGGCATCAAAATCCTTCATCTCTAAAGGAATCAAATCTGCCTCCAATACTTCTCCACAAACTAACACAGGACATTCTCTAAACACCAAACTCCGAACTACCTCCTCACCAAGAGGGGTTTGAATCACCAACTCACACTCTAAGAAGGAAGGCTGTCTATCGGCATGGCATGCAAAAATAGTGCTAACAAAGGAACGTTCTGACCCAGAATCAATCAAAACATAAGCATCAAGCTGAAAGATAGAAAGTATACCTGTGATCACATTAGGCCTACACTCGGCCTCTTCCTCAGACATGGCAAAAACTCGGGTCTGAGCTCTAGGCTGAGGTCGCTGAGAACCCGGCTGAGGGACACTACTACCAGCTCCAGACTTCACAGCAGCTGGAGTAGAAACAACTGGCTGAGGACCCCTGGACTGAAAAGGACGACCCTGAGCTGATGGTGCAAAACCACCCTGTCCTAGCTCTGGACAAGCAGATCTCATGTGCCCAGTCTGACCACACTGAAAGCACTTGCGAGGTAAAAGACACGGCCCCCTATGTGACTTCCCACAGTTCCTACACTTGGCACCGAAATCTGGACCTTTAACACTGGGAGCACTGTCAGCACGAGAATGCCTCTGCTGGTAACCACTCTGAGATGGTGGAGGTCTAGCAGAGCCTGGCACAGAAGTGCCTCTAAAAGAACCTTCACTTCTACTCTTCTTTAAGGGCTGACCCGACTCCAAACTCCTTCTCTTAGCAATGTTCTCCCGAACTCTCTTGCCTTCTCTAACCAACTGCTCTGCCCTCAAAGCTGACTGCACTAATTCCTGGAAACTCTGCTTACTGGAGACCGCCATCCTTTCCCTAATGCCCAGATTCAACCCAACTTCAAATTTGGAACAAAGAACCTCCTCAGTAGGTGCCAACTCTGGAACGAAACTAGCCAAATCCTTCAATTCTGTCTCATACTCTGTCACTGTTTTACCTCCCTGAACAAGCCTCAAAAACTCAAGCCTCTTCTGATCCCGATGGAACCGGGTATAGTACTCCTCATCAAACTCTCTCAGGAAATCAGACCAAGTAACCTGCCCAAAAGATCGACTCCTCAGACTCTCCCACCAAATCCGAGCACGACTCTCCAGTAGTCTGGTAGCCACCCTGAGTCTCATCTCAGCACCTAAACTCATGTCATCAAAAGTAGCAACTACCCTCTTGACCCACTCCTTAGCAATCATGCATCACTTGTGCCATCAAAAGAACTACAACCAAGCTGTCGGGCTTCCTTCAGAAATTTAGACAAAACCAAGGCTTGACTAGATCCACCGGCCTCTACTGCCACATGATGAACTACTGGCACTGGAGGTGCTGGGGCAGGCCTTGGGTCTGCCTGAGCCTGACCCCCAAAAGCCCTCCAAAACCCGAGAAAGTCCTGGTACTCCTGATAGGTAGGCTGCCTCTCCTTGGTAGCCCAATGAGCCCTAAAAGCTTCAAGTGCCTCAGGAGTTGGACCAGTACCCTGAACATCCGGAGCATGAACAGAAGCTGCCACCTCAGGATCATGCCCTGAACTACCCTCCTGCCCAGGTGGCGATGGAGATGGGCGAGGAGTTGGTTCTCCTTGCCTCCCATCTCTCAAAACTCTTGGTGTAGCATCAGCAGGGGAAGTAGCTCTCCCTTGGCGAGCGCGTGAGCGTAGTGCTGGCATTTTACTGAGACAGGAACGTAAGACAATTCTTAGGAATGCTTCTATATGCATCAAATGCAATAAGTCAGACTCTATTTGGATCCACTGGATACAAGAATCAAAAGATCACGTTTTGACCCAATCAGGGAACAGTTGCAGAAAACAAAAAGCTCACTTTCCGACCAAATCAGAAGACAATGGTAAATAACAGAAGATCAACTTCCTGCCCCAATCAGAAGACTGACTTTAAGTTAAGCTTATATTGACAAAAATCCATTTCTAAACTCTAAACTGGTTACTGACCCAATCATGAAATCTCGTACCGACCCAATCATGTAACTTTATACTGACCCAATAATTAAACTATATACTGACCCAATCATGATAACCTGGGCTCTGATACCACTAAAGTAGTATCACACCCCGACCCTCGGGTCCCGGTCCATGGCACTACCGCCACGACAACCCAGGGGAGGTCAACACCTGCCTCAACCCCAGGTCGCCGTAAGGCTAACCTGTTACCTGTATGATGTTAACATTACCACAATAATACTCTAAATCTAAGGTATTCAATCACAAGCCTGTACAAGATCAACAGACTCACACATATATGTACATATATCCCTGGAAATCACAACACCAATGATCATGGACACAATCATAGTTTTTCACAAACACTGGATGTAGACTCATACAACCTAAGGTCCTGACTGAACCAATCAAGATTATACAAGATCAAATGGAAATACGAAAACATAGGTCCTAGTGGATCCATCTTATGCATGACGACAATGTTTATGAATCATACACTAGTCAAAGGAAAATGCAAGAATAGATGCCAAGCACTATCACGTCTTACGCCCTGCTGCCGTGCTAACACCTGAAAAGGGGAGAAGAAGAATGGGTGAGTAACTAAGTTACTCAGTGAGGGGTTGAACATGGAGCTATAACTCATACAGGTGTAAAGAATGATATGCCTGAAAACATATGTAAATCTTTAACAACCACAACTTACAAATGCTTTAAATACCCATTTCAATATAACAAGCTTTCCAACTTTCTCAAAGAAAGGTATCAATAAAACTTTGAAAATCTTTTGTAAAGAGATTCAATAATGAAAATTCAAGTTAAGAATACTCGTCAAAAGATCAAAAGATCAAACCCATCGAAATAAGAATTTATAGTGCAACGCATGCAGAAATCCTTTATCGATAGCATCAACAATAGCCTATGAAAACTCTCCATCACTAACCATGGCCGTGGTTAGGTCAAGAGCCACCAAGATGCGCGTATCTTGGCGTTGGCCGTTGGGTATCCCGTGTGGTGACTCCGGGTACCCAACACAGCACCTTCAGGTTCACTCCGCGCCTCCTGTAAAGGGCTCATCAGCCGAGAACTCCACGCCACCCCATTGGTCGGTCCGTGGAGACTCGCTTCTGCAGAAGACGGGGATCCTCCCCAATGTCACCATCGAAACATTTGGGATCTCCTATCCCGCCCATGGGCTCATCATGAACACATCATATATCTCATCAAGAGATCACAAATAGTTTGCCCGTAGGCTCATCATAAACGTATCGTTATAAAATCATATATCTCATCAAGAGATCACAAATAGTTTGCCCATAGGCTAATCATAAACGTATCATTTTAAAATCACATATCTCAACAAGAGATCACAAATTCGCATAAAATACAACTCTTAATCGAAGAGTAAAGCCTTTTGTGAAAGCATCGACAATAATGTCATTTTCATCAAGAATATCAACACAAGAGTATTCCTTGAAAACTCATTTCAAATACGATAACATCGTGGAGAATCTCAATTTGGTTTACATAGACCCTTATTTGGTCAAAATAACAAGAATATCGAATTCTCAAGTTCACAAATCTTGAAAACATGTAGTTCAAACCATAGGATTATCCAATCCTCATCAAATATAAATAATCAAGAATTTAACAAGATCATAAACTATCATGGTTTCTAGGCCTCAAGGAAATCATCTCATGAGCCTTTTGTAATAGAATCAATAGTTAAGCAAGATCATAAACATCAAGGTTTCTAGATCTCAAGGAAATCATCTCATGAGTCCATTAAGATGAAATCAAGAATTAAAAGAATCATATAGTATCATAATTTCAGTTTTCAAGAAACATTTCAAGAATCCATTGAAATCAAGAATTTCTCATTTCAAGGCATGCATCATTAAACAAGCATGATCATAGCTCTTTAATTAAACAATTCCCACTCACAAACTTGGCGAGATCGAACACTTGGATCACTCGCCCACTTGATCTTTACCCTTGCCTTTAGATCCACCTTCTTGAAGCCATTAACCATCCAAGAAAAACAAGAATCAATCACAACGTTATCCAATCAATAAGAGCGGAAAGAATGCTCCAAAATTAGATCTCAAGGCTTCTAGGGTTTACTAAGTGCTCTAGATTCAAGAATTAACAATAATAGAATCCTTAAACCCTCAAAATCAAAATGAAATCAAGAACATCCTAATTGGGTTCGGATCTACAAGAATCAAAGGTTTAGAGATCAAGGATCTCCTTCATTCTTCACCAAAACATGAAATCAAGGCTCCTATACAATTCAAACATTAGATCCATGGCTAAATTCCAATTAAATAATAGATCCATACTAAATCCACACTAATTCTCCATGGATCTAAAAAGAAATGAATAAAAGAACAAGGAATTGAAGAAGAGAAGAAAACCCACCTCAATTCTTGCTAGAACTAGAGGAGAATCACCACCAATGGAGAAGAGGGGAAGATCAACACCTTTCTCCTTTCTTGGAGCTCAAGAATGGAGATCTAATGGAGGGGAGAATAGGGATTCAAGATGGGGAGAAAAAGAGAGGGAAATGGGGTCTTATATAGGCCCTAAGAGTTTGAAAACGTTTAAAATAAGCCCCAAAGCGCGGGAGGGCTCGCGGGCTCCCTTGCGGGCGCAAGGGAGGCCGCGAGGCCCTTTCCAGACGGCCATGCGGGCGGCCATGCGCCCGCATGAGGGGCCGCATGGCCCCTTGCGGGCGGCCATGCGCCCGCATGCGGGGCCGCATGGCCCCTTGCGGCCTCCCATGCGGCCCGCATGGAAGGCCGCAAGGCCCCCTGTTTTTGGGGGTTTCTCGCGGCTTCTTGAAGACTTACTCGCTCCACTTAAAAGCACTCTCCCCCAAAGATTTTCCTCCTCTTTTACACTCTAAAAAGAGCCTTAACTAAGATCCCAACAAAAATAAAACTCGACAAAAACATAAACACACAACTTCTACACAAGAAACAAAGCATAAGAGAAGCGAAAAAGATCGAACTTCCACACGGGTTGTCGAAACACACGGAACAGAAGTACTAGTAATAGCCCTTCTTTTGTTATCTAGCATAATGAGTATAGTGTGTGATGATCTAATGGCCAGAACTAAGAGTGTCACTACAAGTGCGCAGGGAATAAAAAGGAAAAGAGTTCTCAATCAATAAAAGTGACATATCCGGACAATGCTCCCCCTAGGATTCGGGTGTTGGATGTAGATTACAAGTGTTTCTAAACGAAAACAATGAGTCGTGGGTATCCTAAGATATAACGGCCCCTGCCTCCAGGTCGCCGATAACTAGTCCCGGTGGAGAATTCTCTCGACGCCTCACACCACATATGACTGCTTAAAGCTCTAGGGATCCCAAAGATATAACCAATTCCTAAAAGTAGATCTAACCCTGCCTCCAGGTGAAAGATCCCTAACCCCCTACGAGGTCCCGGCGGAGAATTCTCTCGACGCCTCACACCACATATGGTTGCTTGACACTTAGGGAATATGGAGATAGGAAATATCTGTCGGAAGGGAAAGGGGACACTCCGCTATCTCACGGCTCACCCTCTCAACTCTCTTTACTCTTGGTAATTCTCAACCAAGCGGTGATCTCTCTCTTCACTAGATTAAATAAAACATGCAAGATAATTAATAATGAAATCAAAAGCACGAACAAGCATTAAGAACTCAAGAGTAAAACTCAAACTGATAAATTCGAATAGAAACACAATGTAAATCTAATGAAAATAAGAATCCTAAGGTTTACATGTCCGAATACCCTCTAGGGGTTTAGCTCTCCATGGAGCGAGTCACAAAACAAGTAATAAATTCAGAATAGAGTTCCAAAGACATAAAGAATAACCACCTTAAATCCGTGATGATGGTCTTGATGGGTAGTTCCCACGTCTGGATTGAATCCACTCCGAAGCTAGGTCGCCGATGGCTTCCTTGACGCTATGACGGAGGAGGAATCGATCCAAGTTGGTGAGGAAAGCTTCCCAAAGCCGCAAAGAACTCCTTCCAAGCCCTAGCCGCTTTGTCTCTCGAAAGTGGTCGAAAAGATGCTTAAAAATTATCACAAGGCGGCTTTTATAATTTGAATTCGGAGCTTTACGCGGGCATCCACACGGGCATCCTTCCACACGGGCGTGTGAAGTACTTCTGCTACAGTATTCTGCTACATTATACGCTACAGTAAATGCTACAGAGATTGCCCCCCGCCCCGAAGTCTTCCTTGGAGTCCACACGGTCGGGCACACGCTCGTGTGGTAGGGTGTGTGGCTTTCTATGCTTTGAAATCCTCAAGAACCTTCTTCTGCTTTGTACGGAAGCTGGGACATGGGCGTACTACTGCCTTTGTGCCCTTTCAGTTTGTGTAATGACTTGTACTCCTCCGAAAGTTGGCAACACCCCCATGCATATGAACACAGCTTCTGATTGTGGCCTTGAAACGTGTCATCACACCCTATCTTTGCTTCTTCCTGTCCGTCATGTCTCCAAAGCCCTGTTTGCACAAAAGAACACAAAACACACCTTGTTAATGCTAAAACCTGATAAAAGTGATGCTCAATGCATATAAACTGATATTATAAAATATATATAATCAAGCACTTATCAAAACTCCCCCACACTTAAGCTTTTGCTTGTCCTCAAGCAAACTAAACATTCATTACAAGGAAAGAAAGAATAAGTGCTTGGCCTCAGGTTCACTAGAAAGTATGAGAGTATGATTCTATAACAAAGGGGAAAACTATTTAACACCAAACAGCTCAGTCAATGCTCTAGAAAACTATCCAATGACAAGAAAGAAAAAGAAATCCGAAAGCGTGTCTGTGTGGAAAAACTCATCTCAATTTGACTCTATGTCCACTACTTACAGTTTTTATTACTCGAGACTCATATAATAGCAAAAATAATGGTTGTAGCTGCACACAATCTCCAAGGTAGCCCTTTCTCAGGCGGCCTCCCGAGTGGCTTTCACACTTTAGAGATGGTAGCTCTTTCTACCGAGGGTGCTAGCTTTCACATATCCCTTGTGATAGCTCTTTCTCTCATTAGGGCATAACTAGTATCCGACTTATGAGAGTAGCTGCATACAATCAAAGGTAGTAGCTCTTTTCACCCCCTATATGCACGAAATAATTCACAATTGCTAAACTATATATATATCTATATATATTTTTGGGGACAATGTACAGCTTTAGGTGTGGGCGTGGAGTATTTTATTTTAATGCATGCTTGACTCACCTATGATAGCTATGATTTTATTGTTAAGGACGTCCTAGCTTGGTAGAATGATAGTAGTGAATTGTACTTTACATGTACTTGAATGTAGTTCTGTTTCATCTTTAGTGCACATTGATACATGCTCACTATAACTTCCACTTCTGACACTCTAACCCATCTTATTGATTTTGTGTTAGGATGTTAAATTCTTCTTTCAATAGTCTTTTAAAAACTTTTGAGTCTCCTGTTTTTGCTTTAACCCTAAGTGAGGTTTTTAGCAGTGATTGATCAGGCGACATGAGATAGGATGTATTTATTTACTAAAAAAAAAAGAGTGAAAAAGGAGTCTATGTCAGTATTCCTCTGCTTGTAAAAGCATCGAGTAAGTTGGGTGGCTCTTGTGCCCGGCCAGCATGTGCATCCTTCTGAAAGATTTTTGTGCAGTATAGGTTAGGCGGACTCGAAAAAAAAAAAACTTTTGTGATCTTTTGGGGCGCCTGAAACTTGTTTTACCTTCACTTGATGTTAAAGTTTCATTTTGAGACCAAAAGATTTTTAACTAACTATTGAGAGGGTCTTTAGCACTTCCAACACTAATTTCAATTCGGGTGAGATGAATGAGCATCCTGGGGTAATCCAGGGTGTGGAGGTCAAGGTGGGAGTCAGCACACACACACACACAGGAACACTTTGGATGAAACAGAGCTAATGTTACTTGACTTTACGTTGAACAACTCACTTCTTGATTTCTGTCCATTTGTGTTTGTGGAGTCCTGTACATTTGAGCTTAAGGTCGTATATTTAGCCGTTTATCTTCTTACCCATGTTCTTCATGTTTGTTTCCTTGGGGACAAGCAAAAGCTTAGGTGTGCGATGTTTGATAAACGCCTAAATATACGTATTTTATACATATTCATTTGTATTATTTTGCTATCCTTTCGATGAATCGATGCCCTTTTCGGTCTATATTATTTTATTTCTTATTTCAGGTACAAATGAGGCCTTGGTGAGCTCACCGTCGCAATTGGCAGAGAAATTGACAAGGAAATCGAGATTTAAGAGCACCGGCACTGTAGCGACATTGTAGAAGCCTGAAATGCGAAGATTTTGAAGAAATAGATAAGTCTGGAAGTTCTCACCGCCGTGAAGTCGGTCGTAAGCGATCAAGAGAGTCATAGCACTGTAGCATTCGTACTGTAGCAGTGTTACTGTAGCACACTCGAGATAAAATTTCTGGGAAAGTCTCTGGATGCCTCACCGCCAACCTCACTTCCGTGAGGCAGCCCGTAAGGATACCCGAACTTTTACTTTTTAAAGACTTCTAGGGCATTCTTTTGAGGACTTTTGCCTCTTCTTGAAGCTCCACACACCCATTTTCAGATCCGACCAAGAAGGAGAGCTTGGAGGGCATTTCCACGGAGGAATCGGTGAGGAGTGCGCGATCTTGAGCGAGATCTACTCCTAGGGTTTGCAATTGGGAGGTTGAAGACGACGGGAAGCCACCCCTTCGAGTGGCATCTTTGGAAGCTTCTTCGACTTTCATCTTTGGAGGGAGTGCTTTTATGTTTGGTTTAGTTGTTTTTCATGCTTTTATTCATGTATTTTGAGATTATGAGCAACTAAAACCCCTAGGGTACCGGATGTTATTGAACCTTGTGGTGAACTTGTGATGTTTGGATGATTTGGTTTAATTAGTGTTTGTTGGTTTGTTTGTGATCCTTGTTTGGTGTTTTTGAATGCTTGGGTATGCATGAGAACTCTGTGTATCCATACTTAGCCAATACTAGGTTGCATGACCATTGCCCTAGTGTTAGACTTACCAAGCTTGGAAGGGAAATACATATAAATACGCCGTGGCCATCGGGTATTTGTACCCTTCCATTTATAGGGTTAATTACTCACTTGTAATTCAACCTTAGTTTGAGAAAACCACCTTGCCCTTTGCAATCGTAGGAGGATTTGTACGGCCAGAGCCCGTATTCAATTCTCGTACCGGATTAGGGGTCAATTGCCATGACTATCTTGTTGACATAATCTATGGTTTTCTCGGTCCAACAAGCCACTTGTATGTTAATCCAGCATCCTTCACACTTTAGCAGCCCCGAGGGGATCCTCATCCGTGACCATCTTCTCACCCTGTTTTTCCTCCCGTTTATTACCCTTGGTATTTAGTAATTTAATTGCTTTTGTTTTACTTCGTTGATTTTTCATACTTAATCTCAAGTCTAATTGGCTAGATAACATTGCAAAAAGGAAGTAAGAATAGATTCTCGGGCCCTTGGGAATACGACCCACTCGTGCTTGCGCGAGTGGTTTATTACTTGACGAGCCGGTGCGCTTGCGGGAGATCATCATCATCAAGAAAGGTGTAAGAAATGCAATCAGACAAAAAATTTCTATGTTTTTCGAGTAAATTAGAGCATGGTAACAATCGATGTTTAAATTTCTCCTAAATTCAATACTACAATTCTTGTCTTTTAAGGTGAATGATGGTCGCCGCCCGCGTCGCTAGAAAGCGGGCACACGGCTCCCCGACTGCAAGTGTACGGGTCGTCAAGTAATACCTCTCGTGGAAGCACGAGAGGGGCGTATTCTCTGGGGTCCCGAGATCTACTATTACTTCCTCTTGGGTTCGCTGTTTAGTCTGATCAAACAAGGGTTTTGTTATAATAATACTAAGTACGAAAACAAAGTGATAAAAGTGATCAAGCCACAAACAGGTTAAAAGCACGTAGAGGGAAAACAAGTATCAAAGATAAGGGGGCCGGGCTAGGATTCTCCCGGGAGGAGCACAAGCATGGATGAGTGATAAATAAATAATGCATGGATGGTTTGTAACTAAGTGGTCCACTTAGACTCGTAAGTCGACTACCCCGGAACCTCCGTAGTGTAGCCCAAAGCGAGTACAAGTTCCTTGATCCTAAGGATACTGACACGATGTCATTCGGCATAGGGAGTCTTGGTTAGAGTTATTCAAAAGCAATTGTACTAGGATACACTCTAAAGCCAGCTGGAGGCTACCGGCAATGGATCCCCCATCATACTATGTGGGTCTAATACAAGGGCGCATCCGCCGCATCCAAGTACAATCGATAAGATGAAATGCAACGTTCTCATGTAATCCACTACAATTAAGTACACTTAGCATGAAACCAAATAACAAACCAACATTCATTAAACTAAAAATACATCATCCAATACAAGTGTAGCCCAGTAGCCTTGGGACGTTTAGTTCAACATAGTAAAGAAGCAAAATTCACACAATGAAAGATACATCAATAAAACACCAAGAACTCCCTCTTGAATGTGTCGACAAGGTGTGATGAAGAAACTCGCCGAATCCGCGTCGGCAAGCTCTAAGATGTAGATCTTCGAGTTCTCTCGTCTTCTTTCCCTTGAATTCTCTCCAAACCGACCTCCTTTGACGAAGATTTGAGCGTGGGGGTGATGAGTACATTTCATATATATATTTTTTATATCTTAATCTCATAATTGCTGAATTTGTTGGCTCTAATTCTCCAAGTGCGGTGCTATTTGAGGTATTCTTAGTTTTCCATGCAGATATCAAAGTCCCGAGGCAAGAAGAAGTGTTTTGGAATGAATTGAGAAGTTAAAGGACTTAGAAGAAATCTCATCAAGCTCAACACGGCCTACGCACGCCCGTGTTGAACCCCGTGCAAATTGCAGGAGAATTCAGCCAGAGTCAGCACAGTCTGAGTTCGCTGAGCACGGTCGTGCAACTCATCAGCACGGCCTAAGCACGCCCGTGTTGAACCCCGTGCAGATTACAGGAATGTGAGTTTCAGGAGTTTTATTTGGTCGTAAATTGCACGGCTTGGAGCCCGGCTTCAGCACGCACGTGCTTACATCGGGAAAACATTAAAACCCTAGAAACTTAGGTTTTTGGGGGACTTTTGTTGGGCAAACTAAAGGAGGAAGAAGGGAAGAACTTTGGGGCGCCATACTCATCTTCATCAAGGGAATGTCGCGGATATGGTAGGCCAATTGGGAGGAGATTGCACGACATCGTGGAACCTCTGACAACCACAAGCATGCAAGAAATTAGGGAGTTTTCAACTTCTTATATTTTAATTTCTTTGCCAATTTTCTTGTTGTTTAAAGTCATGAGGGGCTAAACTCTTAAAGGAGCCCCGGGGTGGTTTGTATGACGTTGTAGCTTGAACTCGTTGTCTTTACTTGCAGCATTTATGAATGTCTTGTTCTATGCATTAAATCTGGGTTATTGGCTATCTTATGTGTTGTTTAGTGCTTGAATGCTTGGAAGTTTAGTTTTCTTATCTGGGCTTGTGAATCGTTATTGATAGTTGCAAGCAGTAAGATTTAAACTTAGGGTTCATTAGCACGGTAAGCATCATTCTTATAGCATAACTAGATATAGAACTGAAGCCATCTCTGATAAATACTGAGAAGGACCGAGTTAGTGAACGTCAGAAATCTAACCCCGGGGCCCTATCTCCTCCATCGAGTCAATTGTCACATTTCCCTTAGTGCAATCCCTTTCCTCAATCTCCTGAATTCAACCCAGAGTCAAATCATTCCTTCTTTGTTTGGTTAGATATTAAGTAGAACGTTAGTATTAGAAGCTATACCAGTCCCAGTGGATACGACTACCCGAACCTAAGGGTACATTTTACTACTTATATGGCCCGTGTACTTGCGGATAAGCAAGGGGCGTACCAGGGGGTGTTTTGAGGCGTCGCTGGCAAAAGTCCCTTCAGAAAAACCGTAATCGGGCTTAAATACCCCGACTAGTGTGCGGCCAGTGTGCGGGCCGCACACATGACCGTACACCAGTGTGCGGCCTGGTGTGCGGCCGCACACCAGGATGCACACTCTCTGCCAGGGTTGTGCGGGCTGTATACAACCCGCACACAGGCCCTAAAATGGGCCTCGTTGTGTAGGAACGCTTGGGTGCCCTCCGGAGCTCGTTTATCCATCGTTTCTTAGCTCCTTTGCCTTGATTTTCTAATTGTAAACACTCCTCTCAACGTAAATGGTCCATGGATGCCCTGAAATAAGAAAAACAAGAAAAACACATCAAAGGGCACCTGTTTTATTGAATTAATGCATGAAAGTATAAGTAGTTCACCGTTACAAAATGGTGTATTTAGACACTTATCAGCGAGAGCTCACGAGACTCACATGGACGCTTATGTGTGAATTTCTTCATCCTTGGAGGCATTCCTGCGCATAAGAGAAGAAAACGAGTCATTTCGGGGCTTAAAATAGGTTCCCAGATGTTCACACGGCCGTGTGGAAAAATTCCACATGGCCGTGTGTTCTCTCTGGACAAGGGAATTTGCTACACGAGGCTCCACACGGCCATGTGTTCTCTCTGGATGAGAGAACAACGCACCCAAAAATCCACACGAGCGTGTGGAAATTCCACACGCTCGTGTGGATCTTCGACCATGGCCAAAAGACCATGGTTGATCCAAATCGAGCTATACAATCAAACCAAATCTTGAGCACAAGTGTTTAAAGCATAAAACTAAACATTATCCATAAAAATATCATGCAAAAAACACAAGATTCATCACCCAAAACAATGAAATAAAACTCATGGAAAGAAGAGAAGAAATGGCTTACCGGAGAAGACGATGATGATTTTCGCAATATAACGACCAATAAGGCCCACAAATCCTATAAGTATGCGAGGAAATGGAAGGAGAAGCGATTTGGTCACGATATTTGGAGTGGGGAAGTTGGAAGATGAAAGGGTGTGAAGTAGAGAGGAAGAGAAAACCAACTTCTCTTGTTTAAGTCATCCACATGGCCATGTGTTTTCTCTGGATGGGCCTTACTCAAAACACCCCAATTTCCACATGGTCGTGTGGATTCTCTGGATCACACTATCTTTACAGAATAAATCCACATGGCCATGTGGAAATTCCACATGGCCGTGTGTCTTCTCTGGATGAAAATTTTTCAGCTCATGAATAGTACTAACATGCCCATGTGGAATTTCCACAAGGGCATGTGGATTTTCAATCTTGGCCAAATGAGCTCCAAATCATTCACATGGCCATGTGGAAATTGGATTCTCTGGATGAGAGAAAACACAAAAAAATTCAGGCCATGTGGAAAATCTACATGGCCATGTGTTTCGATTTTTTCAACTCAAAAATGCTAAAAAATCTGCCAAACTCATGGAAAACACATGGAACGACTGCAGAAATTGAAAACTAACATGAATAGAGTCGAAATCTCAACAAATTCATAGGACAGATACGCAATCTTACCTAAAATGATAAAATCATCAATGAGCATCAAGAAACGATGAAAATGCACTACACCAGCGATGAATCAACAAAAATACAAATTAACAAAAACTACAACTGCAGAAATTAAAACTAACTAAGACAAATACAATGAATGTAAGAATTGGGTTGGCTCCCAATAAGCGCTTGTTTTATGTCACTAGCTTGATGTACTTGTTTCTCTCAAAATCAAGGAGGTCGATGCAACAAGAGTACTTCATCACCTGTAGTACTCACCTCGCCACCAAAATATGGCTTAAGTCGATGCCCATTTACCTTCAAAGTACCTCTATCTGGATGAGTGATCTCAATTGCCCCCTGCGGTGATACTTGTGTTACCGTGTATGGCCCAAACAATCTAGATTTTAGCTTCCCAGGGAACAACTTGAGCTGCGAATTAAATAACAGAACTTTATCCCCCACCTTGAACTCTTTCGGAGTTTTGATGTTCTTATTTTTCCATTTGCGTATTCTTTCTTTGTAAATTATGGCATTTTCATATGCTCTCAGCCTCCATTCATCAAGCTCATTAATTTGTTGTCTCCTCTGTTCCCCAGCTCGAGAAAGATCAAAATTCGTTGTCTTATTTGCCCAATAAGCTCTGTATTCAAGTTCAACGGGAAGATGAAATGATTTTCCATAAACCAGATTCTAGGGTGTAGTTCCTATGGGAGTTTTGTATGCAGTTCTGTGAGCCCACAACGTATCATCCAAGCGTTCTCACCAATCTCTTTTCCCATGTTCTACCGACTTGGTTAAGATCCTCTGCAATTCCCTGTTGGTGACCTCTACTTGGCCACTTGTCTGAGGATGGTAAGGGGTGGTGAGGTGTTGATACACTACATAACGCTTTAACACTTTCTCAAGCTGACTGTTGCAGAAATGTGTTCCTCTATCATTGATGATGATTCTAGGCGTTCCAAACCGGGTGAAAAGTTTCTTGAGTAATTTAACCACAGTTCTAGCATCGTTCGTAGGCAACGCTTAAGCTTCTACCCACTTAGATACATAATCCACTGCTACTAAGATGTATTTATTTCCATTAGAGCTTGGAAATGGTCCCATGAAATCAATTCCCCAAACATCAAAAACCTCACAGAATTGCATAGGGTTTTGTGGCATCTCATCGCGCCGAGAGAGATTCCTTGCCCGTTGGCAATTGTCGCAACGAAGAACGAACTGATGAGCATCCTGAAATAGTGTCAGCCAGTAAAACCCTGCAGCTAGTGTTTTTTCGGGTGTTCTACTAGAAGCATAATGACCCTCAACCAGGCCTGAATGACAATGTGTAAGTATATTCCATCTTTCTTCTCTGGAAACACATCTCCGGATCACATGATCTACACAAATCCGAAATAGAAAATGATCATCCCAGAAATAATTCTTTAAATCACTAAAAAATGCCTTCTTTTGCTGAAAAGTAAGACCCTGGGTAAGGACCTTTCCCGACAAATAATTAGCAAAATCTGCAAACCAGGGTGCTTCTTCTGTTGATATACTTGGATTCTATACAAGTGTTCCTTTAGGAATGAGTCATTAATTTCTAGTTCTGATGACCCATGTCCCTCAAAACCTTCCAACCTAGAGAGATGATCAGCAGGTACATTTTGACACCCCTTTTTTCTTTGATTTCCATGTCAAACTCCTGCAAAAGATAAACCCATCGAATTAACCTTGGTTTGGCATCGGCCTTACTCATGAGATAACGCAAAGCAGAGTGATCTGTAAAGACTGTGACTTTGGACAAAATCAAGTACGGCGTGAATTTGTCAAATGCATAAACCACTGCTAGCAATTCTTTGTCAGTAGTAGTGTAATTTTCTTGGGCGTTTGTAAGAGTTTTGCTGGCATAATAGATAGGTTGAAAATGTCTGTCATTCTTTTGCCCGAGCACTGCCCCAATTGCGTGATCGCTAGCATCGCACATGAGCTCAAAAGGGGAATTCCAATCTGGTATAATTAAAATCGGTGCTTGAATTATTTTCTCCTTCAACAAGTTAAATGCAACCAAGCACGCACGGTAGCCATGCATCGTTGAAATGTGGCCTGTGCAATACACAACACGAACAGTATCCTCCGGTAAGCAAAAGTCCGATAGGGACAAGTGAAAGTAGTATTTTCTTGATCCTCTGGCATGATGGGAATCTGAAAATACCCTGGCATCTCATCAAGGAAACAATAAAACTTATGCCCAGCTAACCTTTCCAACATCTGATCAATGAAAGGTAACGGGTAATGGTCCTTTCGAGTTGCATCATTCAACCTCCTGTAGTCAATGCATACTCTCCACCCTGTAACTGTTCTGGTTGGGATTAGTTCATTCCGCTTATTCTTCACTACAGTCATACCTCCTTTCTTCGGAACCACTTGAGTAGGACTCACCCAAGCACTGTCAGAGATCGGGTAAATAATTCTTTCATCAAAAAGTTTAACAACCTCTGCCTTTACCACATCCTTTATGTTCGGGTTTAAATGACGTTAAGGTTGGATCACTGACTCGTAGTTGTCTTCCATCAAATCTTATGAGTGCAGAATGAAGGATTTATGCCTTTGATATCAGAAATTGCCCAAGAAATGGCAGTCTTATGCTTCTTCAACATATTTACTAGCTTATCCTTCTGAGACACGGACAGATCTGCAGCTATGAGCACCAGGAGTTTTGACCCCTCGCCTAGAAAGGTGTATTCTAGGCGCTCAGGTAGAGTCTTAAGCTCCAAATCCGGTGGGTCTTCAATAGAAGGTCACAATCCGTACCCCTTGAGTCTATCAATTTCCTTAAATTGTTATGACTCTTCTTCAGAATTTTCTTCTTAATCCCCTCCAGGAATATGTCTAACTGGTTGGGTTTCAAGTTTTTCTATTCTTTCTACTCCACCTTTTGTACAGATTTCATTGGTGATACCCAAAGAGAGGATTTCCTGCCTTTGGCCTTTATAAAATGAATCAAATCGATGAAGGACATCTTCTAAACTTTCCTCTAACTGTCCACTCTTACATGCCAGCGCTGCTTCTTCAAATTGAGTGAGTACACTAAATAATTCAAAACTTGGAACCTCGGTATCTTCAACAAGATTAGCATTTAAGTCCTCTACACAAAAGTTTATTTCAGTTTGGTTTTGCAGCAAGTTATACGGAGATGATTGCTTGGTAAACCAGTACATCTTTTGTTCAATGTCTCTCATCATTCCAATTATTTTTTCGAACAATTCTGTTTGATCGATCATGTTTCCTGCAAAATTAATAAAGAATAGACACTTCAAAATGGTGGAAGAATAAGAGAATAGGTAATAGAAAAGTCGGAGAATGACTAAAGTAACAACGTATAGATGTTCCTAAAACACCTAACTCCCCGGCAACGGCACCAAAAACTTGACACACCCTTGCGTGTGTGTTCCGCAAGTGCATGGGTGTCGAAGTAATAAAGTACCCAATGGGTGGGTAGTCGAATCCACAGGGAGTAGACGGTAGAAACAAAAACACTTCGTTACGTAGCCAAAGAAAACCGATTGTTGTTGAGATTAAAAGTAAGTAATAATATAATTAAAGAACTAAAAGTAAAAACTAGAGCGTAGGAAAAGATCAAAGTGAATATGGAGTACTCTGACAATGCTCCCCCAAGGATCCTAGTTTCAAGTGCAAGACTTCAATTACTCTTACTCAACCGAGATTTAACGAGTCGTGGAAATCAAAAGATACAAGGTCCCAAACCTAAGGTCAATCTTGACTAGTCCCCTACGAGGTCCCGGCTAAGAGAAACTCTCGATGCCTCACACCACGTATGAATGTGCTAAACTCTTGGGATTCCAAATGATAAACCCTATTCCAAGCCCTTTGGTCCAGGTGAAAGATCCCTAATCACAAATAAGTCCCTGCGGAAAGGCTTCTCTCAACGCCTAACTCTCTTTGAGATCGATACAAACTCTTGGAATATGGAGGTAAGGTGTATCACACCGGAGGGGAAAGGGGACATGCCGCTACCTCTCGACTCACCCTCTCAACCCTCTTCAAACTTGGTTAATCTAATACTAATGGTGATGGTCACTCGTCAAAAGGATGATTAGGTTAGATTCTTAACCCTAGTGTCACTCTAAGGGAAAATCAATGAAGTACACAAGTTTGAAACTCAAATTAAATCTCAAATTAAATAAAAGCATTAAAGTCAATGAAACATAGAAATCCTAGGGTTTACATGTCCAAGTACCCACTAGGGGTTTAGCTCTCCATGGAGCAATACAAAATCATTAATACAAGTGAAAATAAATGCAAATAATCCATAAAGAAAACCCTCTTAAGCTCTGCGCTGATGGTCTATGAGGGCTGCTACTTCTTCTCCACGAATCCCTCCATCAAGCCTAGGGCACACCTCGCCGAATCGAAGTCGTCGAAGGCTCCCCCAATAGCTCTCCTTGGAAGGAATCGGTGTTGAAATCAGTGAAGAAACGCCCCCAAAACGTAGTAAAAACCTCCCCAAACCCTAGCGGAACTCCCTCCAGAAGTTAGGAAAAAGATCCCCCAAAAACGTTTCAGAACGTCTTTTAAAACGCAAAAGTCGGGGATCCACACGGTTATGTGGATAACCCACATGGTCATGTGGATTATCGATACGCCCCTTGCGTATCCACAAGTGCACGGGTCGTACAAGTAGTAAAGTGTACCCGTAGGGTCGGGTAGTCGAATCCATAGGGACTGTTGTAGCTTCTAATACTAACGAGGTGCTTAATATCTAACCAAAAAAGAAGGATGGATTGTGACTCTAGGTTGAAATTAAGGAGATTGAGGGAAAGAATTGCACAAGGGGCATGTAAGGATTGACTCGATAGAGGAGATGGAGCCCCGGGGTTGGACTTCTGACGTTCACTAACTCGGTCTTTCTCAGTATTTATCAGAGATGTCTTCAGTTCTAAAAATAGTTATGCTATAAGGGTGTTGCTTCCAGCGCTACCGAGCTCTAAGTTGAAATCTTACTGCTTGCAACTATCAATCATTATTCACAAACCTAGATAAGAAAACCTAACTTCCAAGCATTCAAGCACTAAACATCACACAAGATAACCAATAACTCAGATTTATTGTAAGGAACAAGACACTCATAAATGCTGCAAGTAAAGATAAAGAGTTCAAGCTATAACGTCATACAAACAACCCCGTGACACACCCTTGCGTGTGTGCTCCGCAAGTGCATGGGTGTCGAAGTAATAAAGTACCCAAACGGGTGGGTAGTCGAATCCACAGGGAGTAGACGTAAGAACAGTAACACTTTGCTAAGTAGCCAAAGATAAATCAATTGTTGTTGTGATTGAAAATAAAACAAGAAAGAAATAGAAATAAAGTTCTGAAAGTAAAAGCTAGAGTGTAGAATAAGATCAATAAGAAGATGGGGTACTCGGACAATGCTCCCCCTAGAATCCTAGTTTTTAGTGCAAAACTTAAGCTGCTCTTCTAACAATGAAAATCAAT
The DNA here is from genome assembly GCA_902712375.1 of Dioscorea dumetorum. Classification (NCBI taxonomy): domain Eukaryota; kingdom Viridiplantae; phylum Streptophyta; class Magnoliopsida; order Dioscoreales; family Dioscoreaceae; genus Dioscorea; species Dioscorea dumetorum. Next base: position 7,434,322 of record CACTHL010000128.1, on the reverse strand, counting down.
GAGTCGTGGAAATCCAAGGATACAGGGTCCCAAACCTAAGGTCAACCCTGACTAGTCCCCAACGAGGTCCCGGCGGAAAGAAAGACTCTCGACGCCTCACACCACGTATGACTGTGAAAAGCTCGTGGGAATCCAAATGATAAACCCTATTTCCGAAATATGGACCAACCCCTTTGGTCCAGGCGGAAGATCCCTAATCACAAATAGGTCCCGGCGGAAAGACTTCTCTCTCAACGCCTAACTCTCTTTGAGATTGAAGTTATCTCGTAGAATGAGAAGGTAGGGTAAATCATACCGGAAGGGAAAGGGGACATGTTGCTACCTCTCAACTCACCCTCTCGACCCCCTTCAATCCTGATTGATCTAATCCTAATGGTGATGGTCACTCGTCAAAAGGATGATTAAATGTGATTATCAACCCTAGTGTCACTCTAAGGGAAAATCCAAGAAGCATACAAGATTGAAACTCAAATTAATACTCAAATTAAAAAACAGCAATAAAGTCATAGAAACATAGTAATTCTAGAGTTTACATGTCCAAGTATCCACTAGGGTTTTAGCTCTCCATGGAGCAATACAAGATCATGAAAGAAATGGAAATTAAATGCAAATAATCCATAAATAAAACCCTCTTAAGCTCCTTGCCGATAGTCTATGAGGGTTTCTGGTCGTGTGCGTAACACACAGACTCCGCAAGTGCACGGGTCGCCAAGTAATACCATGTGCGTGACACAGGGGTCGTATTCCCAAGGGGGCCCGAAGAGCTACCTTTACTCACTCTTTGCTTGTTGTTTAACTAATCCTATTCAGTTTAAGCAAGTAATTTAATGCAAAGCAATTTAAAACTCTAAATAAGAAAATAACAAGAAACTCACAACGAGATCGGATCAAGGTAGAGAAATGGTCACGGATGTGGCTCACCAAGGGGGCTACTAAAGTGCAAAGGAGGCTAAGATTATCATGCTTTTGGCAATTTGGACCGATAGAAAACCCTAAGCTAGGTCAACCCGATGGTCACGGTGTTGACCCCAAATCCAATAGAAGTAGTGGATGAAGAACTCCTTCCACCCCACATCCTTCCATGATTGCAAATAGAGTAGTGGCTTTCACAAATTAGGGTTAAAACTCCACAAAGAAGCCAACCCTAAAACGGAGGGGAACCCAGCAGAGGAATACTGACATAGACTCATTTTTCATCATTTATTTATTTTTATTTATTATTATTTTTTTTTATATATACAACCTATCTCATGTCGCCTGATAAACTCCCTGCTAAAAACTTCACTTAGGGTTAAAGCAAAAACAAGAGACACAAAAGTTCTTAAACAACCATTGAAAGTAGAGCTTAACAATCTAACACTAAAATCAACAAGATGGGTTGGTTAGAGTATCAAAGGTAGAAGTACAGTGAGCATGCATAAGTGTGCACTACAGATGAAATAGAACTACATTCAAGCACAGTAAAAGTACAACTCACAACTATCAGTCTACCAAGCTAGGAAGTTCTTAACAGTGAAATCATAGCTTCTCAAATCGCGTTGTCGAGCTCCCCTAAGCCTCTTTGTGCCTGAAACAAGAAAAATCCCCAATTAAACCATCAAATTGCATCGATTTATTAACAAAACACATTAATAAAACACAATACATATGTATAAAATACGTACATTTAGACGTTTATCAGTTTCTCCTTCTTCTTCAAAGAATTCCTTCCTCCAAACCTAGGGCACACCTCGCCGAATCGAGTCGTCGAAGGCTCCCCCAATAGCTCTCCTTGAAAGGAATTGATGTTGAAATCGATGAAGAAGCACCCGCAAAGCATAGCAAGACCCTCCTGAACCCTAGCCGTCATTCCCTCTCAAGTTTGGAAGAAGATCCCCCAAATAACGCTTCAGAACGGCTTTATAATTGGCCATCTCGAGGATCCACACGGGCGTGTGGATGAGCCATACGGCCGTGTGGAAATTCCACACGCCCATGTGGAGTTTCAGCCCTGTGGAAACTTGCTTATTGGTCCCCGATTTCGCCCGTTTCTTCTCTTAAGGTCACATGGACGGACACACGCCCATGTGAAAGGTCATGTGGGAAGAATTTTGTTTCCACCGAGCTCAAACAATATGCTGACGGTTTTAGTAAACCAAAACCACCCTTCTCTGGCTATTTGGCTTCAATTTTTCTTTTACAACAACAAAATTGAGGATCGAGCTACGATTGGAAATAAACTTTTGTATCTTTATCCATAGATCCTTTACTCATTTCTTAATTATAAAAAACCCTTGGAGAGCTTTTAAAATCTTCGAACAAATCCGAACAAGCGGGCATGACTGCCTTCGTGTCCTTCTACAAGAATTGTCTTGAAGCCTTTAGAAGTTGGCACATACCCCCTCGTTTGAACCCGATTTGTGTCTTGAACTTTGTATTTGCACAAAAGAGCTCCACTTGGCACCATTATGACCTCATCTTGCCTTTATTCACGTACCATGTCTTCACAACCCTAATTGCACGAAAGAACACAACAGCACACGAAATTAGCAATATAACCTGAGAAATATGATGCTCATGCGTGGAAAACATTTCCAAAAATATGTACATGCAAGCACTTATCAAACTCCACCACACTTAAGCTTTTGCTTGTCCTCAAACAAAGTTCATACCATGAGAATTAAAGGTTAAGTGATGAAAATGCTTGGCCTTAAGTTCACCAAAAGTGTGTAAAGATAGCATTCTCAAACAAGGGAAAATTTTAAATATAGATAGATAAAAAACCAAAACTCTAGTAAAAACTCAAATTGCGAAGAAAGTGAAATCTGAAAGCGTGTGTGTGTGTATACTTACTCATGCCAGCCCCAAGTCTACGCTTGAACATTATTAAAACAAGGACTTATTTAAGGACAAAGAAATCGGTGGTAGCTGCACACAACCTCAAAGGTAGCCATTTCCCAAGATGCCTCCTAGGCTGCTTTCACCCTTTCAAGGTGGTAGCTCTTTCCACCAGGGAGTGTTAGCTTTCACACAGCCTATTAGATAGCTCTTCCTCTCATTAGGGCATAGCTAGTATCCGGCTTATGAGAGTAGCTGCATACGAAATAGGTGGTAGCTCTTGCCAGCCCAAGGACAAAGGAATTTTTATTTTATTTTATTTTATTTTTTTTTGAAACTCAAATAATGAAACTAATGTCCTTTCAAAACTGAACTAGCGTTATCAGGGTTAACAGAGCAAGTAATGTGCAAGAAATGCAATCAGACAAAAAATTTCTAAGTTTTTCGAGTAAACTAGATCATGGTAACAACCGATGTTTAAATTTCACCTAAATTCGAATATACACTCCTTTTCCTTAAGGTGAACTGTCATTGGCTAGATGAGCATGAAAAATGATGATCAAGAATAAAGAACGTGTGCAGTTTGAACTCCCCCCCACACTTGAGCTGTACATTGCCCTCAATGTACTCATACAAACATGAAACATAAGAAAACAAATAATAACATGAGGGCGTGGGTATTAAAACAACACTCCCCTGATCTCCGAATGTAGTATTTGAATGGAGGTGTAAAAACGGGAAGTGAAGTTGCGTAGGGTTGTGAAGCTCACACGGCCATGTGAGACATCCACATGGCCGTGCCTATGACCATTTCTCAAAACCAGGTTGACAAGCCTATCTGCACATCACAAAAGGGGTTCAGTGGATCTCGACACAAACTAAGATTAAAAGAGTATAAAAGTAAACAAACCAAACTCAAGCTCAAACATAAAAATAAGAAATGAAAACAGTAAGATAACTCTCAGAAGGTACAACCTTTCTGAGTAATAAATGACTCAACATAAATGAAAGTACAAGGAAATAAAAAGGGAATAAAAGATGCGTCAAGCGTCGTCATCTGCTGGTGCTGCTGGGGATCTGGAGATGCATGGGGTGCTCTGGGTGTGGACGGCGAAGTGGAGTCGCTACCTCTCGCCATCATCTGATGGGGCGAAGTGATGCGCGCCGTCATCTCTGAGTGGTACTCGGCCATGCGAGCGAGCACTGGTGGTGATCCCGCAAGCGCACGGGGTCGTCAAGTAATAAACCACTCGCGCACGCACGAGTGGGTCGTATTCCCAAGGGCCCAAGGAGCTACTATTACTCCCCTTTCGTCTATTTCCTAGCCTAACACTTCAAAAGATAAACAGTGATTGCAAAAAGATAAAAAACTATTAAAATGAAATCCGGGCAATGGAGGTGATTTGGACAAGGGAGAATCAAACACACGAAGAGGTGATTTGGACAATGAATTCTCCTAGGGTTGTCATTAGGTCCTGAATTTAGGATGAAATATTGAGATGGTAGCTGGGCCAAGAGACTCCTAAGATAGGTCAACCCCGATGGTCACGGCGATCAACCCCTAATCCGGTAGAAGTATTGGTTCGGAATCACATCCGCCCAAATCCTCCTATGATTGCATTAAACTTAGGGAAAACTCTAATTAGGGTCAAACACAATCTCTATGTTCATCCCTAATGGTTGGAGGGGTACGTGATGCGTCTCCGCAACAACACAACAGGGTGATGTGTGTCAACCCCTTGCGTTACCGCAAGTGCACGGGTCGTCAAGTAATAAAAGTGGACCCAAAGGGTCGGGTTGTCGAACCACAGGGAACAGAAGTACTAGTAATAGCCCCTCTCTTGTTATCTAGCCTAATGAGTGTAGTATGTGATGATCTAATGGCCAACACTAAGAGTGTCACCACAAGTGCGCAGGAAATAAAAGGAAAAGAGTTCTCAATCAATAAAAGTGAGGTATCCGGACAATGCTCTCCCTAGGATTCGGGTGTTGGATGTAGATTACAAGTGTTTCTAAATGAAGACAATGAGTCGTGGGTATCCAAAGGTATAACGGCCCCTGCCTCCAGGTCACCGATAACTAGTCCCCTACGAGGTCCCAGCGGAGAATTCTCTCAATGCCTCACACCACATATGACTGCTTAAAACTCTAGGGATCCCAAAGATATGACCAATTCCTAAAAGTAGATCTAACCCTGCCTCCAGGTGGAAGATCCCTAACCCCCTACGAGGTCCCGGCGAAGAATTCTCTCGACGCCTCACACCACATATGGTTGCTTGACACTTAGGGAATATGGAGATAGGAAATATCTGTCGGAAGGGAAAGGGGACACTCCGCTATCTCACGGCTCACCCTCTCGACCCTCTTCACTCTTGATAATTCTAAACCTAGCGGTGATCTCTCTCTTCACTAGATTGAATAAAACATGCAAGGCAATTAATAATGAAATCAAAAGAACAAACAAGCATTAAGAACTCAAGAGTAAAACTGAAACTGATAAATTCGAATAGAAACACAATGTAAATCTAATGAAAATAAGAATCCTAGGGTTTACATGTCCGAATACCCTCTAGGGGTTTAGCTCTCCATGGAGCGAGTCACAAAACAAATAATAAATTCAGAAATAAGTTCCAAAGACATAAAGAATAACCCCCTTAAATCCGTGATGATAGTCTTGATGGGTAGTTTCCATGTCTGGATTGAATCCACTCCGAAGCTAGGTCGCCGATCGCTTCCTTGACGCTATGACGGAGGAGGAATCGATCCAAGTTGGTGAGGAAAGCTTCCAAAAGCCGCAAAGAACTCCTTCCAAGCCCTAGCCGCCTTGTCTCTCGAAAGTGGCCAAAAAAGATCCCTCAAAATTATCACAAGGCGGCTTTTATAATTTGAATTCGGGGCTTTACGCGGGCATCCACACGGGCATCCACACGCCCGTGTGGAAATTCCACACGGGCGTGTGAAGTACTCTTGAAACGTGTCATCACACCCTAGCCGTCTTGAAACGTGTCATCACACCCTATCTTTGCTTCTTCCTGTATGTCATGTCTCCAAAGCCCTGTTTGCACAAAAGAACACAAAACACACCTTGTTAATGCTAAAATCTGATAAAAGTGATGCTCAATGCATATAAACTGATATTATAAAATATATATAATCAAGTATTTATCAAAACTCCCCCACACTTAAGCTTTTGCTTGTCCTCAAGCAAACTAAACATTCATTACAAGGAAAGAAAGGATAAGTGCTTGGCCTTAGGTTCACTAGAAAGTATGAGAGTTTGATTCTATAACAAAAGGGGAAAACTATTTAACACCAAACAGCTCAGTCAATGCTCTAGAAAACAATCCAATGACAAGAAAGAAAAAGAAATCCGAAAGCGTGTGTGTGTGGAAAAACTCATCTCAATTCGACTCTATGTCCACTACTTACAGTTTTTATTGCTCAAGACTCATATAATAGCAAAAAGAATGGTAGTAGCTACACACAATCTCCAAGGTAGCCCTTTCACAGGCGGCCTCCCGAGTGGCTTTCACACTTTAGAGATGGTAGCTCTTTCTACCGAGGGTGCTAGCTTTCACATATCCCTTGTGATAGCTCTTTCTCTCATTAGGGCATAACTAGTATCCGACTTATGAGAGTAGCTGCATACAATCAAAGGTAGTAGCTCTTTTCACCCCCTATGTACACGAAATAATTCACAATTGCTAAGCTATATAAATATCTATATTTTTTTTCTTTTCTTTTTCTTCTTTTTTTTTTTTTTCTAATAAAACAACTATTAACAAGTCTCAAAACATTAACCTAGAGCTTCTATAGGTCTAATGAGTGAGTAGAGTGCATAAATGGCAATCGGACAAAAATTTCTCAAAAAATTGGATGACAACTAGAGCATGATGAAATCTAGTGTTCGAAGCTCCCCTATAGTCTAGAATCTAACTCTTAACTTTAAAGTGAACCTTCATAGGTTGCATGAGCATATATAATAAAAACAGACAATAAAGTGGTGTATAAAGTGATCCCTCCCCCACACTTAAGATGTACATTGTCCCCAATGTACACATGCAAGCACAATAAAATTATAAATTCGGAAAACAAAGCATGTGAGGGTGTGCAAAAATCAAAATAATACTCCCTTGAATTCCAAGTGAAATAGTTGGTGGAATCTTGTACAAGGGTGTGTTTGGCTCAACGGGCATTTGGAGGTGAAACGGCCGTGTGACCTAGTCACACGGCCATGTGCATAACTTGATTTCCATTTCCCAAGACTCTCAAGACTATCTGCGGATTCAGGGGGTTCAATGAAGCTCAACAAGATTAGAAAATAAAACAACGAAAAACAACTAGAACCACAAAATAAAAATGACAGAAATAAAAGACAGAGTCTCAACTAGCATGCTGAAAATAAAACTACAGAAAATAAAAATACAGAAGATAAAATAAAATGACTCAAGGACGCCTCATGCGTCAGGAAACTCTGCTGGTGGTGCTGGTGGTGCTGGTGGTGCTGATGTCGTCGCCTCAGATGCTGTGTCGCTCTCCAGAAGATGTCAAATGATGGACAACTGCGACATCATCATGGACTGGTTGGCGAGCACAGTCGCCATGTCCCCCTGGAGAGCTCCAACTGCCACCTCGAGCCTCGCCAAACGGTCACGGGCTCGAGTGGAGGGCTGCTCTGGCTCTGGCTCGGATGCAGGGGCCTCGGTGTCCATCGGCACAGCTGTGGGTGCCGGCGAATCAGGAGCGTCTGCTGGGTCGGTTGCCTCCTCTTCTGACTCCTCCTCCTCAGCCTCCACTGCGAGTATATAACGGCCAGTGCTCGTCTTCTTCACCATACGCATGGCTCGGAGAGATGCAAGCCCCAAGGGTGCTGGTATGCTGATCCTCTCCATCCCTCGAAGTGCCTCGGACAACCCCATGCCACGAACGAGTCGGGTAATGTATACTCCTGAAAAGATCACACCGACCCGCACGTAATGGCTTTGATGGCGGAGGTAATCCGCCACAACAAAGCCTAAATGCATGGGGATGTTCTGGACCATGGTGTATAGGTAAAGCAAGTCGAGGCGGCTCAAAACTCCAGTGCTGTCGCCTCGTCCCGTCACGGTCCTGCTGAAAATAGAATGTATATACCTGTAGGCCGGACGGCTTAGCATGGTGGCCTTGGAAGATCCCGGCTCGTAATGGAAGCCTCCGCATATGGTCCCGTACTCACGACTCGGGGTGAGTCCAATAGGGTAATCGACGATGAGTTGCTCGTACTCCCCCGTGTGAACATAGTCTCTGTCATATAAACCGAGAAAAACAAAGAACTGCGTGAGGCTCATGGAGTGGTACTGACCGAATAGCCTGAAGCGGATCGTGTCCTCCCTCTCAAAATCATGGCGAGCGCGGTCGAAGTCGAACGAGGACAAGACCTCCAATGTGAGCTCACGATAAGTGGGATCACGAATAGTAAGGAGCCGGTCCCAGCCTCCCACAGCGGTAAGCTCGCGCACCTCATCGGCCAAGTCAATCTCCTCGAGTGCCTTCCAATCGATCACGCGCGCCTGTCCGAATTTGAGACGCTGTAAGCGCTCATATCGCTGCTGATGCTCAGGGACGGCGAACTCCAGTTCCTCGGGAAGAGAAGGCTCCGGGCAACGGCGCCTAAAACTTGATGCGTCTCCGCAACAACACAACAGGGTGATGTGTGTCAACCCCTTGCGTTACCGCAAGTGCACGGGTCGTCAAGTAATAAAAGTGGACCCAAAGGGTCGGTTTGTCGAACCACAGGGAACAGAAGTACTAGTAATAGCCCCTCTCTTGTTATCTAGCCTAATGAGTGTAGTATGTGATGATCTAATGGCCAACACTAAGAGTGTCACCACAAGTGCGCAGGAAATAAAAGGAAAAGAGTTCTCAATCAATAAAAGTGAGGTATCCGGACAATGCTCTCCCTAGGATTCGGGTCTTGGATGTAGATTACAAGTGTTTCTAAACAAAGACAATGAGTCGTGGGTATCCAAAGGTATAACGGCCCCTGCCTCCAGGTCACCGATAACTAGTCCCCTACGAGGTCCCAGCGGAGAATTCTCTCAACGCCTCACACCACATATGACTGCTTAAAACTCTAGGGATCCCAAAGATATGACCAATTCCTAAAAGTAGATCTAACCCTGCCTCCAGGTGGAAGATCCCTAACCCCCTACGAGGTCCCGGCGGAGAATTCTCTCGACGCCTCACACCACATATGGTTGCTTGACACTTAAGGAATATGGAGATAGGAAATATCTGTCGGAAGGGAAAGGGGACACTCCGCTATCTCACGGCTCACCCTCTCGACCCTCTTCACTCTTGGTAATTCTAAACCTAGCGGTGATCTCTCTCTTCACTAGATTGAATAAAACATGCAAGGCAATTAATAATGAAATCAAAAGCACAAACAAGCATTAAGAACTCAAGAGTAAAACTCAAACTGATAAATTCGAATAGAAACACAATGTAAATCTAATGAAAATAAGAATCCTAGGGTTTACATGTCCGAATACCCTCTAGGGGTTTAGCTCTCCATGGAGCGAGTCACAAAACAAATAATAAATTCAGAAATAAGTTCCAAAGACATAAAGAATAACCCCCTTAAATCCGTGATGATAGTCTTGATGGGTAGTTTCCACGTCTGGATTGAATCCACTCCGAAGCTAGGTCGCCGATGGCTTCCTTGACGCTATGACGGAGGAGGAATCGATCCAAGTTGGTGAGGAAAGCTTCCCAAAGCCGCAAAGAACTCCTTCCAAGCCCTAGCCGCCTTGTCTCTCGAAAGTGGCCAAAAAAGATCCCTCAAAATTATCACAAGACGGCTTTTATAATTTGAATTCGGGGCTTTACGCGGGCATCCACATGGGCATCCACACGCCCGTGTGGAAATTCCACACGGGCGTGTGAAGTACTCTGCTACAGTGAATGCTACAGTGATTTTTTCCCCCGAAGTCTTCCTTGGAGTCCACACGGTCGGGCACACGCTCGTGTGGTAGGGTGTGTGGCTTTCTATGCTTTGAAATCCTCAAGAACCTTCTTCTGCTTTGTACGGAAGCTGGGACATGGGCGTACTACTGCCTTTGTGCCCTTTCGGTTTGTGTAATGACTTGTACTCCTCCGAAAGTTGGCAACACCCCCATGCATATGAACACAGCTTCTGATTGTGGTGTTGAAACGTGTTATCACACCCTATCTTTGCTTCTTCCTGTATGTCATGTCTCCAAAGCCCTGTTTGCACAAAAGAACACAAAACACACCTTGTTAATGCCAAAATCTGATAAAAGTGATGCTCAATGCATATAAACTGATATTATAAAATATATATAATCAAGCACTTATCAGTACGAAATACCCAATGGTCACGGTGTATTCATACATGAATCCCTTTCAAGCTTGGTGAGTCTAATACTAGGGCAATGGTCATGCAACCTAGCATTTCCTAGAATTGGCGCACCGAGTTCTCATGCATACCAAGGCATTAAAATACACCAAACATGAACCACAAACTATAAGATTCCATAAAAGAAATACAACATCCAACAATACATCACAAGGATGATCATCCAAATTACAAACAAACAACCCTAGAATTCATCATGTCCAAACCACAAATAAGTTAGTTCCTCATGAAAGAGGAACACTCAAACAAGTTCAAGGAGCAAATATACAAGAAAAGAAGGAAGAAACACTCCCTCTAGCTTTGGAAACCCTTGAATGGATGAAGACCTTCAAAATACACCTTGATGTCTTGGATCTTCCCTCCAAATCTTCTCCTTCGATGTGTGCCTCCCTCTTGGTGAAGCTTGCGCCGTAGATCGCCGGAAATGGCCAGCAAAGAAGGTGGGGCGCCGGCCCTAGAAGAGTAGATGATGACCCCCTCAAAGAATGCCCTAACTTTCCTTTAAAAACCTATTTTTCGGGCATCCATACGGGCTGCCTTGCGGGCGCATGCTTGCCCGCAAGGCTCCCAGCCTTTTTCCAGAAAATCCCGTTTCGATGCAACAGTCCCGCTACAGTAACTGCTACAGTAATCATTCTACAGTAATTCTTCTACAGTACTGCTACAGTGATAGAAACTCGAAAACGTCGTATTTGATACGGATTTCTTCCCAAATACGTTCTTGAGCTCATTTTGGCTTATTTAGGGTCTGCAACACAAAATAAAGAGATTTAGACCATAAGAAGGGCATCGGCTCATAAAAAGATAATAAAATAATACAAATTAATACATATAAAATACGTATACTTAGGCGTTTATCAAGCACCTCAGTGTGGTTCGCTGCCTAGGTTATCCGCATGGCGGCGAGATCAGTCTGGAGGGTCCCTACAGCACTCTCAAGCCTGTCTATGCGATCATATGCCGGAGGAGATGCATGTGTTGACACCGGTGGCACCTTCTCGTCTACTGGGGTGTCCTCTGCCGCCATCGGTGTGTGCTGTGATGACGGCCCCGCATGGGTTTCCTCTGAGTCTTCATCTTCATCCTCAGACTCCTCGGACTCATCTGGGAAAGGAGCAACAAGAACATACCTGCCGGGAGCAGCCCTCTTCACCATGCCCATCATACGCAAGGTATCAAGGCCTAGAGGAGAGTTAACAATGACCTTATCAGCTCCCCGGACAGCATCAGTCAGTCCCATCCCTCTGACAAGTCGAGTGATATAGGGACCAGAGAAAAGGACTCCTATCCCCGTGTATTATCCCTGATGCCTCAAGAAGTCAGCCACCACGTATCCCAGGTGCAGGGGCAGGCTCTGGACCATAGAGTGTAAGTAGAGAAGGTCCAGCTGCCCCAATACGCCGGTGCTATCTCCTCGCCCATTGATAGACCTTCTCAGAATGGCATGAATGTACCTGTGGGCAGGGCGGAGGAGCAGAGAGGCCTTGGTCAACCCGGGCTCGTACCGTATATCTCTACAGAGCATCCTGCAAACTCGGCTCGGAGTTACGCGAAAAGGATAATCAAATGGTAGCTGCGCATACTCCTCCGTGTGGATGAAATCTCTATCGTACAGGCCGAGGGCGATGGCGAAATCCGTTAAGCTCATGCTGTGGTACTGCCCAAAGATGTGAAACCGAACTGTATCTGCACGGTGGTAATCTGTGTGAGAACTATCAAACTCGAACGACGCGAGTACCTCGAGAGTGATGTCGCGAGTGGCTGGGTCTTTAATGCACAACAGTCGATTCCACCCACCCACAGCGATCAGCTCTCGGACTTCATCCGCCAACTCGTTCGCACGTGCATGTTCTAACGCCGCCAGAGCTTGCAAATCAGGAGTTCGCGTCTGGCCAAATTTCAGCTTTGAGAGCCGATCAAACCGTGCTTGATGTTGGGGCACGGCGAACTCTAATGGTGGGGGCGAGAGCTGACGGGACTCACGAGGACGCTTATGAGCGAGTATCTTTGTTCTTGGAGCCATTCCTGTGCATAAGAGAGGTAAACGAGTTAATTCGGAGCTTAAAATAGGTTCCCAGAATTTCACATTGCCTTGTGGAAATTCCACATGGCCATGTGTCTCCTCTGGTTACTCAGAACAAAAATAGCCAATACACACGGCCGTGTGGAATTTCCACACGGCCGTGTGTCTCCTCTGGAAACCAGAGGGGGCACCCCGACAATCCACACGGCCGTGTTGAATTTCCACACGGCCGTGTGGATCTTCGACCATGGCCAAAATGCCATGGTAAGTCCACATCGTTTCATACAACCATTCACACAGTTGAGCACAAGTGTTTTAAACAATAACCTAAGTATTATCCATGAAAATATCATGCAAAAACACAAAATCCAACATCCACAACAAAGAATTGAAAGTTTCATGGCAAGAAAAGGGGAAGAGGGCTTACCGGAGAAGATGACTACAAATCTCACAATGTAACGACGAGTAAAGCCCACAAATCCTCTAAATAAGCGAGAGAATGGAAGGAGAAGAGAAAACGTCGCGACCCTTGGAGAGGAGGCGCTTGAAGATGAAGGGTTGCTTGGTGGAATATGAAGAGCAAGGGGTTTTTTTCACACTTAAGTACTCCACATGGCCGTGTGGAAATTCCACACGGCCGTGTGGATTCTCTGGATGTCCCTCACTCAACTCCCCATTTTCCACACGGCCGTGTGGAATTTCCACACGGTCGTGTGGATTCTCTGCATTGCGACAGTTCTTACTGAACAAATCCACAGGGCCGTGTCGAATTTCCACACGGCCGTGTGGATTCTCTGGATGAGAGAAATCCTTCAAAAATTCATCCACACGGCCATGTGGAAATTCCACATGGACATGTGTTTCCATTCTTCAGCTCAAATATGATCGAAAATCTGCAGAAATCATTGAAAACACATGGAGCGACTGCAGAAATTGAAAACTAACACGTTTACAGCCGAAATCTCGCAAAATTCACAGGACTACCACCTAACTTGCCAGAAACGATAAAAACACTAAATTGCACTACGCCAACAATGAATCCACACAAACTACAAACTAAACAAAAACTAAACTGCAGAAATAAAAACTAACTACAACTCGTGCAAAGAATTTTAAAAATTGGGTTGCCTCCCAATAAGCGCTTGTTTTACGTCACTAGCTTGACGTACCTGTTTCTCTAGACTCAAGGGGGGTCATGGGTCGAACTTTGAGACATGATGAGCATAAATTCTGGAAATTATAGGATAAGGGATCGAACTAGTTACCAGATGGAGGGGTATCGTTCTTAGACCTTGAAGGACTGTCCGCAGGTTCGTTCGTTTGCTTCTTGCGGCGATGTCTTACCCTCCTTAGCTTCTTAATGAATTTGTTGACTATACCCGTGGGAGGTTCTTCTTTGTCCTCTAGAGCAGCTGAGGAACTCTCATCATCACCTACCTCTTGGTCTAGCCATCCCGCCAATGGGTCCGGACAAAACTTTTCCTGCACAAAATCATCAATTAACTCGTCAGTAGTGTCAAGAAAATACAAAGTGTCATCAAAGTCGAGGGAATGTCTTATGGCTTCAGCAAGGCGGTAGGTTAGCTTTTCATCTCCAATCCTTAATGTCATCTCTCCGCGGTCCATGTCTATAAGGGCGTTGGAAGTACGCAGAAAGGGTCTTCCAAGTTGGTACACCCTTGCGTGTGTACTCCGCAAGTGCACGGGTGTCGAAGTAATAAAGTACCCAAACGGGTGGGTAGTCGAATCCACAGGGAGTAGACGTAAGAACAATCACACGTTGTTAAGTAATCAAAGATAAACCAATTGTTGTTGAAAGAAAGTAAAATCAGAAAGTAGTAGAAATAAAGTGCTGAAAATGAAAGCTAGGTCGGAGAAATAGATCAATAAGAAGATGGGGTACTCGGACAATGCTCCCCCTAGAATCCTTGTTTCACGTGCAAGACTTCAAGTACTCTTATTCAATAGAGATTTCAAGAGTCGTGGAATCCAGAGATACAAGGTCCCAAATCTAAGGTCAACCTTGACTAGTCCCCTACGAGGTCCCGGCGGAGAGAAGACTCTCAACGCCTCACACCACGTATGACTGCGCTATGCTCTAGGGATTCCGAGTGGTAAACCCTATTCCCAACTATAGATCAATCCCTTTGGTCCAGGCGAAAGATCCCTAATCACAAATAAGTCCCGGCGGAAAGGCCTCTCTCAACGCCTAACTCTCTTTGAGATCGAAGGTAATACTTGGAATAAGAAGGTAGGGAGAACCACACCGGAGGGGAAAGGGGACGTGTCGCTACCTCTCAACTCACCCTCTCAACCCCCTCCAATCTTGATTAATCTAATCCTAATGGTGATGGTCACTCGTCAAAAGGATGATTGTATTAGCCCTCAACCCTAGTGTCACTCTAAGGGAGAAACAATTAAGCAAGCAAGATTGAAACTCAAATTCAAACTCAAATTGAATAAAAGCATTTAAGTCAATGAAACATAGGAAATCTAGGGTTTACAAGTCCAAGTACCCACTAGGGGTTTAGCTCTCCATGGAGCAATACAAGTTCATCAAAATAAATGAAGATAAGTGCAAGAAATCCATAAAGAAAACCCCCTTAGGCTTCGTGTTGATAGACTATGGGAACTCCTCCTTCTTCTTCAAAGAGTCCCTTCCTCCAAGCCTAAGGCCCACCTCGCCGAATCGAGTCGTCGAAGGCTCCCCCAATGGCTCTCCTTGGAAGGGAATGATGATGAAACCGGTGAAGAAGCGCCCCCAAAGTGTGGCAAGAACCTCTTGAACCCTAGCCGTCGCCTCCTTTCAAAGTTAGAAGAAGATCCCCTTGATAACGCTTCAGAACGGCTTTATAATTGGCCATCTCGAGGATCCACACGGGCGTGTGGATAGTCCACACGGCCGTGTGGAAATTCCACACGGCCGTGTGGAAATTCCACACGCCCATGTGGATTTTCTGCCTTGTGAAATCTTCATACTAATCCTCGATTTCGCCCGTTTCTTCTCCTGAGGTCACATGGACGGACACACGCCCATGTGAAAGGTCAAGTGGCATTTCTTGATGATGGGAGACCTTGGAGAGCTTTTGAAATCTTTGAACCAATCGGAACGAGCGAGCATGACTGCCTTCGTGTCCTTCTACAAGAATTGTCTTGAAGCCTTTAGAAGTTGGCACATACCCCCTCATTTGAACCCGATTTGTGTCTTGAACTTCGTATTTGCACAAAAGAGCTCCACATAGCACCATTATGACCTAATCTTGCTTTTCTTCGCATAAACCTTCTTCACAACCCTAATTGCACGAAAGAACACAAAAACACACGAAATGAGAAATATAACCTGAAAAATGTGATGCTCATGCATGGAAAAACATCTCAAATAATATGTACATGCAGGCACTTATCAAACTCCCCCACACTTAAGCTTTTGCTTGTCCTCAAGCAAAATTTATACAATGAAAACCACAAGTAGAGTGATATAAGTGCTTAGCCTTAAGTTCACCAAAAAGTATGTAAGAAGAGCATTCTTAAACAAAGGAACAATTTGCAACATAGAAAGATAAAAACCAATGCTCTAGCAAAAACTCGGAGCACAAAGAAAATAGAATCTGACTGCGTGTGTGTGTGTATTGCTTACTCATGCCAACCCTAAATTTACTCTTAAAAGTTCTTATTGAAAAGGATTTATTTGAGGACAAAGAATAGGCGTGTAGCCGCACACAACCTCGAAGGTAGCCATTTCCCAAGATGCCTCCTAGGCGGCTTTCACGCTTTGAGGAGGTAGCTCTTTCCACCTGGGAGTGTTAGCTTTCACACGGCCTATTAGATAGCTCTTTCTCTCATTAGGGCATAGCTAGTATCCGACTTATGAGAGTAGCTGCATACAACATAGGTGGTAGCTCTTTCCACTCCGGAAACAAGTAAACAAATAAGGCATTCTTCCTTTGTTTTCTTCTTTTTTTTTTTTTTTTTTTTTTTTTTTTTTCAAAATAAAGAAAACTAAGGTCCTTTTGGCACTGAACTAGAGTTGTCAGGGTTAACAGAGCAAGAAAGGTGTAAGTAATGCAATCAGACAAAAAAATTTCTAAGTTTCTCGAGTAAACTAGAGCATGAGTACAAACGATGTTTAAAATTCTCCTAAATTCAAGACTGCAATCCTTGCCTTTTAAGGTGAACTATCATTGGCTTGATAAGCATATGAGTGATGAGCATACATACATAGAGAACGTGTGCAACGTGAACTCCCCCCCACACTTAAGATGTACAATGCCCTCATTGTACGCATGCAAGCATACAAAAACAGAATATAAATAAAACATGAGGGCGTGGGGATTAAAAACAACACTCCCCTGATCTCCGAGTGTGGTAGTTGAATGGAGCGTGAAGGTGGGAAGTGGAGTTGCGTAGGGTTGTGAAGCTCACACGGCCGTGTGGAAATTCCACACGGCCGTGCCTATGACCATTTCTCAAAACCAAGTTGACAAGTCTATCTCGCACATCACAAAAGGGGTTCGAGTGGATTTCAACAAAAGCTACGATTAAAAGAGTACAAAAATTAAACAAGCCAAACACAAACTCAACAAAGAACATGAAAAGAAAGCAAGTAAGATAACTCTCGGAAGGTGCAACCTTTCGAGTATACAAAGACTCAACACCAAAGAAAGTACAAGGGAATAAAAAGAAGGAATGAAAGACGCATCAAGCGTCGGCATCTCGCCGGTGCTGCTTTGGGGATCTTTGGGGAGGCGTAGGGTGCTCGGGGTGTGGACGGCGGGGTGGAATCGCTACCTCTCGCCATCAACCGGGTGGAGAGAAGTGATGCGCGTCATCATCTCCGAGTGGTACTCAGCCATGCGAGCGAGAACCTCGGTGTGGTTCGCTGCTCGAGTCACCCGCATGGCGGCGAGATCGGTCCTGGAGGGTCCCCACAGCAGCCTCAAGTCTGTCTATGCGCTCCCGTGCCGGGGGAGATGCATGTGCCGACACCGGTGGCACCTCCTCGTCTGTCGGGGTGCCCTCCGCCTCCATGGGTGCGGGTTGTGATGATGGCCCCGCCCGGGTCTCCTCCGAGTCTTCGTCTTCGTCTTCGTCCTCGAGACTCCTCGGACTCATCCGGGAATGGAACAAGCAAGTACATACCTGCCGGGAGCGGCCCTCTTCACCATGCCCATCATACGCAAGGTATCAAGGCCAAGTGGGGAGGGAACAATAACCTTGTCGGCTCCCCGAACAAAGATCAATCGGTCCCCATTCCTCGGATGAGTCGGGTGATGTAGGGGCCGAGAAAAGAACTCCTATCCGCGCGTACTTGTCCCCGGTGCCTCGGAAAATCTGCTACCACGTAACCCGGGTGCGGGGCGGGCTTTGGACCATAGAGTACAAATAGAGGAGGTCCAGCCGCCCCAATACGCCGGTCTTTGTCTCCCCGCCCGCAATAGACCTGCTCGGGATGGCATGAATGTACCTGTGGGCGGGGCGGAGGAGCAAAGACGCCTTGGTCAACCCGGGCTCGTACTGTATATCTCCACACAAGCATCCGGCAAACCCGGCTTGGAGTGACACGGAAAGGATAGTCGAATGGCAGCTGCGCGTACTCCTCCGTGTGGATGAAGTCTCGGTCGTACAGGCCGAGGGGCGACAAAAGTCCGTCGGAGCTCATGCTTGTGGTATTGCCCAAAGATGCGGAATCGAACCGTGTCCGGCCGGTGGTAGTCGGTGTGGGTGCGATCAAACTCGAATGTCGCGAGGACTTCGAAAGTGAGATCGCGAGTGGCTGGGTCTTTGATGTACAACAGTCGCTCCCACCCGCCAACAGCAATAAGCTCACGGACCTCGTCCGCCAACTCGGCTGCACGCGCATGTTCTATGGCCTCCAAAGCTTGCAAGTCGGGAATGCGCGTCTGGCCAAACTTCAACTTCGAAAGTCGATCAAACCGTGCTTGATGTTCGGGCACGGCGAACTCGAATGGTGCGGGCGAGAGATCACGGGACTCCCGGACCTCACGGGCCTCCCGAGGGCGCTTATGAGCGAGTTTCTTCGTTCTTGGGCCCATTCCTGTGCATAAGAAGGGTAAGGAAGTTAATTCAGAGCTTAAAATAGGTTCCCAGGATTCCACATGGCCGTGTGGAAATCCCACGCGGCCGTGTGTCTCCTCTGGTTACCCAAAAACAAAGAAATAGTTAATACACACGGCCGTGTGGAAATTCCACACGGCCGTGTGTCTCCTCTGGAATTCAGAGGGAGCACCCCGATAATCCACACGGCCGTGTGGAATTTCCCCACGGCCGTGTGGATCTTCGACCATGGCCAAAGCGCCATGGTGAATCCACACAACTTAATACAATCATCCACACATTCGAGCACAAGTGTTTTAAGCAATAATCTAAGTATTAAACACGAAAATAGCATGCAAAAACACAAGATTCAACATCCACAACAACTAATGAAGGTTTCATGGCAAGAAGAGGGGAAGGAGGCTTACCGGAGAAGATGAGTCTGCTCTAACAATGTAGTAACGAGTAAGGCCTACAAATCCCTTAAATAAGCGCGAGAATGGAAGGAGAAGAGCAACCGTCACGACCTTTGAAGAGGAGGCGTTTGAAGGTGAAGGGTTGCTTGGGGGGTTATAAAGAGAAAGGCCCCTTTTCATGTTTAAGTACCTCACACGGCCGTGTGGAAATTCCACACGGCCGTGTGGATTCTCTGTATGGCCTTATAAAACTCCCCGAAATTCCACACGGCCGTGTGGAATTTCCACACGGCCATGGGGATTCTCTGTATTGTGAAGATTTGTACTAAATAAATCCACATGGCCGTGTGGAATTTCCACACGGCCGTGGGGATTCTCTGGATGAGAAAAATTCCTTCACAATCTCATCCACACGGCCATGTGGAATTTCCACATGGCCGTGTGCTTCCATTCTTCAACTCAAAAAATAGTCCAAACTCTGCAGAAATTAATGAAAACACATGGAACGACTGCAGAAGTTGAAAACTAAGACGTTTACGATTTAAAATCTCGCACAATTCACAAGAATACCACCTAACTTGCCATAAACGATGAACACATAAAAAATGCACTACCAGCAATAAATCCACACACTACAAACTAAACAAAAAAAAATGCAGAAATAAAACTAACTACAGCACAAACAAAGAGTTCTAAAAGAAAAAATTGGGTTGCCTCCCAATAAGCGCTTGTTTTACGTCACTAGCTTGACGTACCTGCTTCTCTAGACTCAAGGGGGGTCATGGGTCGAAAGCACTTCGCTGCTTGGGAATGTGAAACATGAAGAGCATAAGTTCTGAAATTTAGAAGATGGGTGATCGAATTTGTTACCAGATGGAAGGATATCATCCTTAGACCTTGAGGGAACGTCCGCAAGTTCATTCGTTTGTTTCTTGCGGCGATGTCTTACCCTCTTTAGCTTTTTCATTAGTTTGTTGACCGTACCCGTGGTAGATGTATCCTTGTTTTCCAGGTCAACTGATGAACTGTGGTCATCATCCATCTCTCGATCCAACAAATCAGCTAGCGGATCCGGGCAAAAGATTTCCTGCACATAATCATCAATCAAAGCATCAGCAGTGTCAAGAAAATACAAAGTATCATCAAAGTTGAGAGAATGTCTCATGGCCTCAAGCAAGGCGGTAGGTCGGCTTCTCATCTCCTATCCTCAATGTCATCTCCCCGCCATCCAAGTCTATAAGAGCCTTGGAAGTACGCAGAAAGGGTCTTCCAAGTATCAGCGGCACGTCGACATTCTCATCTACATCCAGTACCACGAAATCTGCAGGAAATATATACTTATCCACTTTCACCAAAATATCTTCAATGATGCCTCTCGGGTGACGAATGGAACGGTCGGCTAGTTGTAAGGTCATCCGAGTGGGCCTTGGCTCTCCCAGGTCCCCAGCTTCTTGAAGAAGGAGTAAGGCATGACATTGATACTGGCTCCCGAATCGCCAATGCCTTCTCTTCACCCAAATTCCCAATGTTACATGGGATGATGAAGCTTCCAGGGTCTTTCATCTTGTTAGGTAGATTTTTCTCGCAACACACAGCTGAACAAGATGCATCCAATATCACTGCTGCACCCTCTTCCAATTTCCTCTTGTTGGTTAAGAGGTCCTTCAAAAATTTTGCATATCGAGGCATTTGAGACAGAGCCTCCACAAAAGGGATATTAATGTGCAGCTGCTTGAAAAGGCCCGAAACTTCTTGTACTGCTCATCATTTTTATCATTCTTCAGTCTTGAAGGATAAGGAATCCTTGGTTTGTACGGTGTAGGTGCTACCTCCTTTTCCTTATCCTTCTCCTTGCCTTTCTCCCGAGCAGGAATTTGAACAACCTCTTCAGCGGGAAGTATACCCTCAACCTCACGACCACTCCTCGAGTGATTGCTTTCAGCTGCTCTCTTGGGTTGGTCTCTCGTATTTCCCGGGAGACTTCCTTGAGGTCGCTCGATAAAGATTTCGCAATCCGCCCCACCCGATTTTCCAAATTATGTAGTGAAGCGGTGTGATTGCGAAGTGTACTCTCCACACCTTGGAAGCGCGTGTCCGAGGATTGAATGAACTTGGTCAATGCCTTCTCCAAGTCTGTCATTCGGTTCTCAAGCCCCGAAACTCGGCCCTCCATGTTTGGTTGTTGGGGTTGCTGAAATCCGGGGGTGCGAGAGGGCCTTTGTTGCCCTTGGTTACTCCATGCAAAGTTCGGGTGGTTTCGCCACCCCGGATTATAGGTGTTGCTATAGGGGTTTCCTTGACCTCGTCCAAGCATTCCCCACAAAATCAACCTTTGTTCAACAGTGTTTGTTCCGACCATAGAAATAGGGCAATCGGCGAAACATGCCCTCCTCCACAACTATCACAATTCATCACTGCAGCTATTCTAGATGGGCCTGCCAAAGTGTCCAACTTCTTGCTCAATGCTTCAACTTGAGCTGCTAGAGATGTCACTTGCACAACTTTCAGAATGCCCGCCACTTTCCTCTTGTCTCGAGCATTCCACTGATAGCTATTCATAGCCATTTCTTCTATCAGTTGGCGGGCAGCTTCGGGGGTCTTGCTTCCCAAGGTACCTCCTGCGGCGGCATCAAGTAGTTGTCTTGTGCTTGGGTTCAATCCATTGTAGAAGGTGTGGATGACCATCCACTTGGGGAACCCATGTTGAGGACATTTGCGCGAAAGGTCCTTGAACCTTTCCCATGTCTCGAAAAGAGACTCCAATTCCGATCGTATGAAGGAAGAAATTTCATTTCTCAGCTTTGCCGATTTCCCAGGAGGGAAATATCGGGCAAGGAAGGCCTCAACCATTTCTTCCCAAGTGGTAATCGATGCTCTAGGTAAAGATTGCAACCACTGTTTTGCTTTCCCCTTCAAGGAAAATGGGAAGGCTCTTAATCTGATGACGTCGTCCGTGACTCCATTGATTTTCAACATGTCGCACACCTCCAAGAAATTCTCAATGTGATTATTTGGGTCCTCATCAGCTAACCCATTGAACTGTGCGGACTGTTGGACCATCTGAATGAACCCCGGCTTAAGCTCAAAGTTATGAGCTGAAATAGGTGGCCTGACTATGCTTGATTGTGTACCACGAACAGACGGCCTAGCAAAATCAGAAAGGGTCCGCTGTTGCTCATTCTGTTCAGCCATGGTTGCGGACTCTTCAACTTCTATCTCAGCTTGATCAAACTGTTCTAGTTCAGGTTGTCTTCCCCGTCTGTGTAATCTCCTCTCTATTTCCGGATCACCTTCCACTAATGTCGAAGGATGTCCACGGGTCATAACCTGGAGCTGAAATCAAGAAAAGAAAATAAAATCAGAACAATGGAAGTAAAAGAAGTGTGAGATAGAATGTGCGAAAAATGACTAGCGAAACAAAGTGTAAAAATTCCTAAAACGCCTAACTCCCCGGCAACGGCGCCAAAAACTTGACACACCCTTGCGTGTGTACTCCGCAAGTGCACGGGTGTCGAAGTAATAAAGTACCCAAACGGGTGGGTAGTCGAATCCACAGGGAGTAGACGTAAGAACAATCACACGTTGTTAAGTAATCAAAGATAAACCAATTGTTGTTGAAAGAAAGTAAAATCAGAAAGTAGTAGAAATAAAGTGCTGAAAATGAAAGCTAGGTCGGAGAAATAGATCAATAAGAAGATGGGGTACTCGGACAATGCTCCCCCTAGAATCCTTGTTTCACGTGCAAGACTTCAAGTACTCTTATTCAATAGAGATTTCAAGAGTCGTGGAATCCAGAGATACAAGGTCCCAAATCTAAGGTCAACCTTGACTAGTCCCCTACGAGGTCCCGGCGGAGAGAAGACTCTCAACGCCTCACACCACGTATGACTGCGCTATGCTCTAGGGATTCCGAGTGGTAAACCCTATTCCCAACTATAGATCAATCCCTTTGGTCCAGGCGAAAGATCCCTAATCACAAATAAGTCCCGGCGGAAAGGCCTCTCTCAACGCCTAACTCTCTTTGAGATCGAAGGTAATACTTGGAATAAGAAGGTAGGGAGAACCACACCGGAGGGGAAAGGGGACGTGTCGCTACCTCTCAACTCACCCTCTCAACCCCCTCCAATCTTGATTAATCTAATCCTAATGGTGATGGTCACTCGTCAAAAGGATGATTGTATTAGCCCTCAACCCTAGTGTCACTCTAAGGGAGAAACAATTAAGCAAGCAAGATTGAAACTCAAATTCAAACTCAAATTGAATAAAAGCATTTAAGTCAATGAAACATAGGAAATCTAGGGTTTACAAGTCCAAGTACCCACTAGGGGTTTAGCTCTCCATGGAGCAATACAAGTTCATCAAAATAAATGAAGATAAGTGCAAGAAATCCATAAAGAAAACCCCCTTAGGCTTCGTGTTGATAGACTATGGGAACTCCTCCTTCTTCTTCAAAGAGTCCCTTCCTCCAAGCCTAAGGCCCACCTCGCCGAATCGAGTCGTCGAAGGCTCCCCCAATGGCTCTCCTTGGAAGGGAATGATGATGAAACCGGTGAAGAAGCGCCCCCAAAGTGTGGCAAGAACCTCCTGAACCCTAGCCGTCGCCTCCTTTCAAAGTTAGAAGAAGATCCCCTTGATAACGCTTCAGAACGGCTTTATAATTGGCCATCTCGAGGATCCACACGGGCGTGTGGAAATTCCACACGGCCGTGTGGAAATTCCACACGCCCATGTGGATTTTCTGCCTTGTGAAATCTTCATACTAATCCTCGATTTCGCCCGTTTCTTCTCCTGAGGTCACATGGACGGACACACACCCATGTGAAAGGTCAAGTGGCATTTCTTGATGATGGGAAACCTTGGAGAGCTTTTGAAATCTTTGAACCAATCGGAACGAGCGAGCATGACTGCCTTCGTGTCCTTCTACAAGAATTGTCTTGAAGCCTTTAGAAGTTGGCACATACCCCCTCATTTGAACCCGATTTGTGTCTTGAACTTCGTATTTGCACAAAAGAGCTCCACATAGCACCATTATGACCTAATCTTGCTTTTCTTCGCATAAACCTTCTTCACAACCCTAATTGCACGAAAGAACACAAAAACACACGAAATGAGAAATATAACCTGAAAAATGTGATGCTCATGCATGGAAAAACATCTCAAATAATATGTACATGCAGGCACTTATCACAAGTATCAGAGGTACGTCGACATTCTCATCCACATCAAGAACTACAAAGTCAGCAGGAAAAATGTATTTGTCCACTTTCACTAGGACGTCCTCAATGATGCCTCTCGGATGACGAACGGAACGGTCAGCTAGTTGTAAGGTCATCCGAGTGGGCCTTGGCTCTCCCAGTCCTAGTTTCTTGAAGAAGGAGTAAGGCATAACATTGATACTGGCTCCTGAGTCTGCCAATGCCTTCTCTTCACCCAAATTCCCAATGTTACATGGGATGATAAAGCTTCCGGGGTCTTTCATCTTGTTAGGTAAACTCTTCTGCAACACAGCTGAACAAGATGCATCCAAAATCACCGCTGCACCCTCTTCCAATTTCCTCTTGTTGGTTAAGAGGTCATTCAAAAATTTTGCATACCGAGGCATTTGAGACAAAGCCTCCACAAAAGGGATATTAATGTGCAGCTGCTTGAAAAGGCCCAGAAACTTCTTGTATTGCTCATCATTTTGATCACTCTTCAGCCTTGAAGGATAAGGAATTCTTGGCTTGTATGGTGCGGGTGCTACCTCCTTTTCCTTACCCTTCTCCTTGTCTTTCTCCTTAGCAGGAACATGAACAACCTCTTCAGCGGGGAGTCTACCCTCAACCTCTCCTCAGAGTGATTGCCTTCAGCTGCTCTCTTGAGTTTGTCTCTGTATTTCCCGGGAGACTTCCTTGAGGTCGCTCAGATAAAGACTTCGCAATCTGCCCCACCCTATTTTCCAAGTTATGTAACGAAGCGGTGTGGTTGCGAAGTGTACTCTCCACGCCTTGGAACCGCGTGTCTGAGGACTGAATGAACTTGGTCAATGCTTTCTCCAAGTCCGTCATTCGGTTCTCAAGCCCTGAAACTCGGCCCTCCATGTTTGGTTGTTGGGGTTGCTGAAATCCGGGGGGTGCAGAGGGCCTTTGTTGCCCTTGGTTACTCCATGCAAAGTTCGGGTGATTTCGCCACCCTGGATTGTAGGTGTTGCTATAGGGATTCCCTAGACCTCGTCCGGCATTCCCCACAAAATCCACCTGCTCAACAGGTGCTGCTTCAACCACAGAGATAGAGCAATCAGAAGAAACATGCCCTCCTCCACAACCATCACAACTCATCACTGTAGCCATTCTAGACGGGCCTGCAAAAGTGTCTAACTTCTTGCTCAATGCTTCAACCTGAGCCGCTAGAGATGTTACTGCATCAACTTCATGAATACCCGCCACTTTCTTCTTATCTCGAGCATTCCACTGATAGCTATTCCTAGCCATTTCTTCTATCAGTTAGCGGGCAGCTTCGGGGGTCTTGCTTCCTAAGGTACCTCCTGCTGCGGCATCAAGTAGCTGTCTTGTGCTTGGGTTCAACCCATTGTAGAAGGTGTGGATGACCATCCACTCGGGGAACCCGTGTTGTGGACACTTGCGCAGAAGATCCTTGAACCTTTCCCATGTCTCGAAAGAAGACTTCAATTCCGACTGTATGAACGAGGAAATCTCATTTCTTAATTTTGCCGATTTCCTGGGAGGGGAATATCGAGCAAGGAAGGCCTCAACCATTTCTTCCCACGTAGTGATCGACGCTCTAGGTAGAGACTGCAACCACTGTTTTGCTTTCCCCTTCAAGGAAAATGGGAAGGCTCTCAATCTGATGGCGTCGTCTGTGACTCCATTTATCTTCAACATGTAGCACACTTCCAAGAAATTTTCTATGTGATTGTTCGGGTCTTCATCTGCTAACCCATTGAACTGTGCGGACTGTTGAACCATCTGAATGAACCCCGGCTTAAGCTCAAAGTTATGAGCTGAAATTGGTGGCCTGACTCTGCTTGACTGTGTACCACTGACAGACGGCCTAGCAAAATCAGAAAGTGTCCGCTGTTGCTCATTTTGTTCAGCCATGGTTGCGGACTCTTCAACCTCTATCTCAGCTTGATCAAACTGTTCTTGTTCAGGTTGTCTTCCTCGTCTGTGCAATCTCCTCTCAATTTCCGGATCAACTTCCACTAATGTCTAAGGTACCTCTTGCCTTTATTCACGTACCATGTCTTCAAAACCCTAATTGCACGAAAAAACACAACAGCACACGAAATTAGCGATATAACCTGAGAAATATGATGCTCATGCGTGGAAAACATTTCCAAAAATATGTATATGCAAGCACTTATCATCCCGGGGCTCCCTTAAGAGGTTAGCCCCTCATGACAATAAACAACAAGTACAATGCCAAAAAATTGAAATAAAAGAAGTTGAAAACTCCCTAATTTCTTGCATCATTGTGGTCGTCCGAGGATCTACAATGTTGTAAAATTTATTCCCGATCGGCCTACCATAGGCGTGACATTCTCTTGATGAAGAGGAGGATGAACCCCCAAAGCTCTCCCTTCTTTTCTCCTTTCGTTCGCCCACCCAAAAATCAACTAAGAAACTAAGTTTCTAGGGTTTTAATGTTTTCCCGATGTGAGCACGGGTGTGTTGAAGCCGTGCTTCAAGCCGTGCAGATTACGGCCAAATAAACTTCCAGAAAACTCACATTCCTGTAATCTGCACGGGGTACAACACGGGCATGCTTAGGTCGTGCTGAGGGTTTGCACGACCGTGCTCAGTGAACTCAGACTGTGCTGACTTTGGCTGAATTCTCCTGCAATCTGCACGAGGTACAGCACGTGCGTGCTCAAGCCGTGTTACGCTTGATGAGATTTCTTCTAAGTCCTTTAGCTTCTAAAAGCATTCCAAAACAATTCTTCTTACTTGAGGACCTTGATATCTGCATGAAAAACTAAGAATATTTCAAATAGCACCAAACTTTAAGAATTAAAGCCAAAAGACTCAATAATGATGAGGGTAAAGTATAAAATATATATATATGAAATTCACTCATCAAATACCCCCAAACTTGAATTGTTGCTTGTCCTCAAGCAACCTTAATCCCCTAATAAAGTGATGAGTGCATGACCTCTGATCTCAACAAAGTAAAAGAGTTACTGAAGCTTAATGAGTTTCTAAAACTAGTGTCTTAGTCAATTGAAAGCTTATGAAAAATTTTACTCTTACTCCGTACTACCGTGTGTTTGTGTCGCCTCCTGGAGTATGTCAAAATTGCTCTTGATTGGGTCTAGTACAAGCTTTTTCTTTTGACAATTTTCACTACTAACTCCTAAACTGGGTAGTAGCTTCATACACCCTAGAGGCAGCCATTTCACTTGGTAGGTCATCAAAAATGACATTTGTGATGCCTAAGATCCGACTACTCAAGTGCGACTTTCGCTTTTTCTAAAGTGATACCTCTTTCTACCCTCTTTATCATAAAATTTTGACAGGGCATCCCAAAAAGGAATCCGACTTGTCACACTATTCTTTTCTTTTTCCTTTTTATTCCTTGAGTTTGGAGTCAGAAACTAACTGTTCACAAACCTTGCAACTAGCCCTTCCTCTAACAGAGTGACAAAACAATAAAGGCTAAGTGTTCAGATTAAGGTTTCCAAAGTAAGAGCAAAATAAAACTTTAAGTTCAACAAAAGTGCACTAGTATGCTCAAAAACTCCTAGCTTAGCATTTCTCAACCAAAACTCTCAAATATCGTCCTAAGTCATGCACAACATCTAAACATATTAAAACACAAGTACACAACCCTCCCCCACACTTGAATTAAACATTGTCCTCAATGTTTAAAGATTTAACATGCAAGGCATAGAAAAAGATTTCAAGTAAAAGTGAAGTGAGAGTTGGGGAAGTTTCACCAAGTTAAGGGAGATGTGCCGAAGAAAAATTCCATGTCACACAAAGGCGTTTGCTGATCACCAGCTAGGGGGGTCCGTTTGAAACAACCAGCAAGATAGATATTCATAAATCCTGAGGTAAACATGCAAGCATTAGAGACCGAACATAAGCAAAATAACAAAATCATACTAAAAAGAGATCAGTTTAGTAGGGGACTCCCCTTGCTAACTGACTCAAGAAAAACAAAAGACAACAAAAATAAAAGCAAAGTACAATGACAGAAAAGAAAAACAAAATAGCACAAAGATACAGAGAATCAAAATCCCGTGCTCTCAGAATCGAAGTCGGACTCCGATGGAAGGTCAGCAGTGTCCACTCCCACACTTCGAGAGGTGGAGGGCCCGGCAGCACGATGCAGTGGCGGTGGTGAAAGACATGAAAAATATAAGCGGTGAAACTCCAAAAGATCCCTAAAACCCCACAAATGATGTGCGAAATCGCAAGAAAATCGAGAGTGAAAGGGAACAACGCGTAAGAGAAAGTGAAGAAAAGGAGTGAACGGCCAAATTTTAAAAGCAAAACTCATGGAAGACGATCCGTGGTATGGAAAAGAGGAACACGGCCATGGTGTGCCCGTGCTAATAAAATTCAACAGAAAAGAAGAACACGGCACTAGCAAATCACTATAGGTTCTTCATCTGAAGGCGCCTCCCCTAGGAAATCAGTGAGGTGGTCCTTTCACCATGTTTCCTGCACACACTCACCAATTACATCGTCAGTGGCATCAAGAAAATAAAAAGAATCGTCAAATGCCATTGGGTGCCTCATAGCTTCTTTCAATCTGGACACAACTTCTTCATCCCCCACTCTTAATGTTAGGCGACCATCCTTCACATCAATGATGGCTTGTGAAGTAGCGAGTAATGGCCACCCAAAATCAGAGGTACCTCAGCCCGTTCATCAAAGTCTAGAATAACAAAGTCCACCGGGAATATAAACTTGTCCACTTTAACCAAGACGTCCTCCACAATTCCCACAGGTCGGCGATTGGAGCGATCAGCAAATTGGAGCGTCATTTGAGTTGGCTTGAGTTCCCCCAGTTCTAACTTCTGAAAAATTTTCAAAGGCATCTGATTGATGCTCGCCCCTAAGTCAGCCAAGGCCTTCTCATCATTCATCCCCCCAATTATACATGGGATGATGAACCCTCCCGGATCCTTCTCTTTCTTGGGGACTTTGATGGAGATGATCGCTGAACATTCTTCGCTTAATGTCACCGTCGAGACTGCTTCTAACTTCCTTTTGTTGCTTAAAAGCTCTTTAAGAAATTTGGCGTACTTGGGCATTTGTGAAAGAGTTTCTACAAACGGGACATTTATATGTAAGGTCTTGAACGTCTCTAGAAACTTTTTGAACTGCGCTTCTTGTTGGTCTTTCTTGAGCTTCGCAGGGTAAGGCAAAGGAGGCTTATATTCTGCCACAGGGTCTTTCTCTTTACCCTTAACTTTCATTCCTGAGCTTGACCCTGAATCTCTCTCTAGGAATTCCACCTCTGGTTCAATTTGAGTATCCTGTCGCACTTGAGGAGGTGGAGACTCGATTTCCTTTCCACTTCTTAAAGTGATTGCCTTGAGAGATTCCCTGGGATTGATTTCCGTGTTACTAGGTAAAGCACCCGGGGTGGTTCAGCAAGCGTCTGGGCAATCTGTGCAACCTGACGCTCAAGATTTTGTAAAGAGGCTTGTTGGTTCCTCATTATCTCTTCATGCCCTATGATTCGGGCATCATTGGCTTGGATGTACTGGACAAGGAGGGCATCAATAGAAGGTCCCTTTTGCTCTGGTGGTGAAGGCCTCGAAAATTGAGGCTGTGTCTATTGCTGCTGCTGCTGTTGTTGCTGTTGCTGCTGGGGGCGATGCTGCCCCTGATTTTGGTCTTTCCAAGAAAAATTAGAGTGATTCCTCCAACCCGGGTTGTAGGTGCCCCTTGATTTTGACCGATGAAGTATACTTGTTCAGTCACCTGAACCCCTTCTGATGAACAACTAGGCCCTCCTTGGCCTGCCCAACTATCAGTACTCAAATTTTGGGCTGACGATTGGACTTACATTGTGTCCAACCTTTTAGAAATCGCTTCCACTTGTGCCGCCAAGGTAGTGAGTACATCAACTTCAAAAAGGCCGGCTGTCTTCACCGGTTTGTTTCTCCCAGAACTCCATTGGTAACCATTAGATGCCATGTCTTCGATGAGGTTTTGTGCTTCTTCTAGTCTCTTGCTGCACAAAGAACCTCCAGCTGCGGCATCCAGCATTTGTTTGGTTGCCACATTAAGCCCATTATAAAAAATCTGGATTTGCATCCATTCCACTATCCCGTGTTGTGGACACTTCCTCAGTAATTCCTTGTACCTTTCCCAAGTGTCGTACAAGGTTTCTGATTCTGCTTGTCGGTAAGAGGAAATATCACTTTTGAGTTTGGTGATCTTGGCCGGTGGGAAGTATCGAGTCAAGAATTTCTCGGCCAGCTGTGCCCAACTTGTGACAGATCCCGCCGGCAAGAAACTTAGCCATTGTTTGTTCCTTCCTCGCACTGAAAACGGGAACAATCGGAGGCGAACCGCATCCTCGGACACATTATTCGCCTTGAAAGTGTCACAAATTTCCAGAAAACTTGCGAGATGTGCATATGGGTCCTCTTCCTGGAAACCGTCGAACTGGCACATTTGCTGCACCATCTGGATAAAATTTGGCTTCAGCTCGAAATTGTTCGCTACAATAGGGCGCCGAACAATGCTTGATCCAGATCCCTCCAAATTAGTGCGTGCATAGTCTGAGATACTCCTCTGATTTCCTGCCATGCTTTCTTCTTGGTCCACTTCTATGCTCACTTCCACTGACCCGTTTTCCCTTAAATTAATCTGCCGTTGTCTCCGATGAAATGTCCGTTCGATGTCTGGATCTGAAGATGCTAGCTGGGAAGAATTCCCCCGGGTCATACACTACGCCTGCACAAAAATAAACATAAAGGAGATGAGAAATGATCTTTTAAACTTGAAGCAAAAGAAAAAACGAAAACAGTCTAACTAAAACACAAATAATAACGAAAACAAAAAAAAAAAGAATGCGAGCAAAAACAAAGAATAAAATAAATGAAACTGATAACAAAAGAAAACGGTTAGAGTACTAAGACTGTCCGAATTTTTAGAAGTTGCCAGTCCCCTGCAACGGCGCCAAAAACTTGAAACGCCCCTTGCGTATCCGCAAGTGCACGGGTCGTACAAGTAGTAAAGTGTACCTGTAGGGTCGGGTAATCGAAGCCACAGGGACTGGTGTAGCTTCTAATACTAACGGGGTGCTTAATATCTAACCAAACAAAGAATAATGGATTGTGACTCTAGGTTGAAATTAAGGAGATTGAGGGAGAGAATTTCACAAGGGGAATGTAAGGATTGACTCGATGGAGGACATGGGGCACCGGGGTTGGACTTCTGACATTCACTAACTCGGTCTTTCTCAGTATTTATCAGAGATGTCTTCAGTTCTAAACCTAGTTATGCTATAAGGGTGTTGCTTCCAGCACTAGCGAGCTCTAAGTTGAAATCTTACTGCTTGCAACTATCAATCAAGATTCACAAACCCAGATGAGAAAACCTAACTTCCAAGCATTCAAGCACTAACCAACACACAAGATAACTAATAACTCAGATTTATTGTAACGAACAAGACACTCATAAATATTGCAAGTAAAGATAAAGAGTTCAAGCCACAACGTCATACAAACAACCCCAGGGCTCCCTTAAGAGTTTAGCCCCTTATGACAATAAACAACAAGTGGAGGATGAACCCCCAAAGCTCTCCCTTCTTTTCTCCTTTCGTTCGCCCACCCAAAAATCCCCTAAGAAACTAAGTTTCTAGGGTTTTAATGTTTTCCCGATGTGAGCACGGGTGTGTTGAAGCCGTGCTTCATGCCGTGCAGATTACGGCCAAATAAAATTCCAGAAAACTCACATTCTTGTAACCTGCACGGGGTACAACACGGGCGTGCTTAGGCCGTGCTGAGGGTTTGCATGACCGTGCTCAGCGAACTCAGACTGTGCTAACTTTGGCTGAATTCTCCTGCAATCTGCAGGGGGTACAGCACAGGCATGCTCAAGCCGTGTTGAGCTTGATGAGATTTCTTCTAAGTCCTTTAGCTTCTAAAAGCATTCCAAAACACTTCTTCTTGCTTCAGGACCTTGATATCTGCATGAAAAACTAAGAATACCTCAAATAGACGGTACTTGGAGAATTAAAGCCAAAAGACTCAATAATGATGAGGGTAAAGTATAAAATATATATATATATATATATGAAATTCACTCATAAAAAATCTACATGCCCATGTGGATTTTCAGCCTCCACAAAACTGCACCTATAGGCCCCCGAATTCGCCCGTTTCTTCTTCTGAGGCCACACGGACGGACACATGATCGTGTGGTAGGTCATGAGGCATTTCTTGAAGTCGAAAAACCCTTGGAGAGCTTTTGAATTCTTCAAACAAATCAGAACGAGCGAGCATGACTGCCTTCGTGTCCTTTTACAAAAATTGTCTTGAACCCTTTAGAAGTTGGCACATACTCGCTTGTTTGAGCCCGATTTATATTTTGAACTTTGTATTTGCTCAAAAGAAATCCACTCGGCACCATCATGACCTATTGATGATTGCATTTCATATATATATATATGTTTTATATTTTACTCTCATAATTGGCGAATTTATTGGCTTTAATTCTCCAAGTGCGGTGCTATTTGAGGTATTCTTAGTTTTTCATGCAGATATCAAAGTCCTGAAGCAATAAGAAGTGTTTTGGAATGATTTTAGAAGCTAAAGGACTTAGAGGAAACCTCATCAAGCTCAACACGGCCTACGCACGCCCGTGTTGTACCCCGTGCAGATTGCAGGAGAATTCAGCCAAAGTCAGCACAGCTTGAGTTCGCTGAGCACGGTCGTGGAACTCATCAGCACGGCCTAAGCACGCCCATGCTGTACCCCGTGCAGATTACAGGAATGTGAGTTTCAAGAGTTTTATTTAGCCGTAATCTGCACGGCTTCAACACGCCCGTGCTTATATCAGGAAAACATTAAAAACCCTAGAAACTGAGGTTTTGGGGGACTTTTGGGTGGGCGAACTAGGAGAAGAAGAAGGGGGAGAACTTTGGGGTGCCGTCCTCATCTTCACCAAGGGAATGTTGCGCTTATGGTAGGTCATTCGGGAGGAGATTCCACGACATTGTAGAGCCTTTGACAACCACAAGGATGCAAGAAATTAGGGAGTTTTCAACTTCTTGTATTTTAATTTCTTTGGCAATTTCCTTGTTGTTTAATGTCATGAGGGGCTAAACTCTTAAAGGAGCACCGGGGTGATTTGTATGACGTTGTAGCTTGAACTTATTGTCTTTACTTGCAGTATTTATGAATATCTTGTTCTTTGCAATAGATCTTCATTATTGGCTATCTTGTGTGTTGTTTAGTGTTTGAATGCCTGGAAGTTTGGTTTTCTTATCTAGGCTTGTGAATCATTATTTATAGTTGCAAGCAGTAGATTTCAACCTAGGTTTCATCAGCACTGTAAGCTTCATTCTTACAGCATAACCAGATTTAGAACTGAAGACATATGTGATAAATACTGAGAAAAACCGAGTTAGTGAACGTCAGAAATCCAACCCCGGGGCCCCATCTCCTTCGTCGAGTCAATCCTTCTATTCCTTTGAGTGCAATTCTCTCCCTCAATCTCCTAAAATTCAACCTAGAGTTACAATTCATCTTTCTTTGTTTGGTTAGATATTAAGCAAACCGTTAGTATTAGAAGCTACACCAGTCGCTGTGGATTCGACTACCCCACCCTACGGGTACACTTTACTACTTGTACGACCCATGCACTTGCGGATACGCAAGGGGCGTATCAAGTTTTTGGCGCCGTTGCCTGGGACTGGCAACTTCTAAGAATTCGGACAGTCTTAGTACTCTGATCGTTTTCTTTTTGTTATCAGTTTCATTTATTTTGTTCTTTGTTTTTTTTTTTTTTTGCTCGTATTGTCTTATTTGTTTTTGTTATTATTTGTGTTTGGCTTAAACTGTTTCCGCTTTTTCTTTGCTTCAAGCTTAAAAGATCATGTCTCATCTTCTCTTTTTAGTATTGTGCAGGCATAGTGCATAACCCGGGGGAATTCCTCCCAGCTAGCGTCTCTAGATCCGGACATCGAACGGACATTTCATCGGAGATAGCGACAGATTCATCTAAGGGAAACCGGGTCAGTGGAAGTGAGCATAGAGGTGGACCAAGAAGAAAATATGGTTGGAAATCAAAGAAGTATCTTCGACAATGCCCGGCAAAATCTAGAGGGATCTGGGTCCAGTATTGTGCGACCCCCAGTTGCGGCCAACAACTTCGAGCTGAAGCCCAATTTCATTTAAATGGTGCAACAAATGTGCCAATTTGATGGTTTTCAAGATGAGGACCCATATGCTCATCTTGCAACTTTCCTGGAGATTTGTGACACTTTCAAGGCGAATAATGTATCCTATGATGCGGTTCGCCTTCGATTGTTCCCGTTTTCTGTGCGCGGAAGGGCCAAGCAATGGCGAAGTTCTTTGCCGGCGGGTTCCATTACAAACTGGGAACAGTTAGCCGAGAAGTTCTTGACTCGCTATTTTCCACCGGGAAAGATCACCAAGCTCAGAAGTGATATCTCCTCATTCCGACAGGCAGAATCTGAGACCTTGTATGATACATGGGAACGGTACAAGGATTTGTTAAGGAAGTGCCCGCAACATGGAATAGTGGAGTGGATGCAAATCCAAATATTCTATAACGGGTTGATGTGGCCACCAAGCAGATGTTGGATGCAGTAGCAGGAGGCTCCTTGTGTAGTAAGAGACCCGATGAGGCACGGAATCTGATTGAAGAAATGACCTCCAATGGGTATCAGTGGAGCTCTGAGAGGAACAAGCCTGTGAAAACAGCCGGGTTTATGAGGTTGATGTGTTCACCACCTTAGTGGCTTAGTTCAAAGCTATTTCTAAGAAACTAGACACAATGCAAATTCAGTCTTCGACACAAGGTGGCAGTCATGACGGTTGGGCACGTCAAGCAGGGCCCAGTTACTCATCAGAAGGGGTTCAGGTGACCGAACAAGTGGACTTCATTGGTCAAAATCAGCAGTATGCGAACAACCCCTACAGCAGCACATACAATCCTGGGTGGAGAAATCACCAAAAGTTTTCTTGGAAGGATCAGAATCAGGGGCAGTAGCGCCCACAGCAGCAACAGCAACAACAGCAGCAGCAACAGACACAGCCTCAATTTTCGAGGCCTTCACCATCAGAGCAAAAGGGACCTTCTATTAAGGCCCTCCTTGTCCAGTACATCTAAGACAATGATGCCCGAATCACAGGGCATGAAGAGATGACGAGGAATCAACAAGCCTCTTTACAGAACATTGAGCGTCAGGTTGCACAGATTGCCAAGACGCTTGCTGAACGACCCCCGGGTGCTCTACCTAGCAATACTGAAGTTAACCCTAGGGAGTCCCTCAAGGCAGTCACTTGGAGGAGTGGCAAGGAACTTGAATCCCCACCTTCACAAGCACAAAAAGAGTCTCAATGTGAATCAGAGGTGGAAGTGTTAGAGAGAGATCCTGGGTCAAACTCGAGCACAAGGGAAAAGTTGAAGGGCAAGGAGAAAGACTCGGTGGCAGAATTCAAACCCACTTTGCCCTATCCGGAAAAATTCAAGAAGGACCAACAAGGGGCACAGTTCAAGAAGTTTCTAGAGATGTTCAAGACATTGCACATTAATGTCCCATTTGTGGAAGCTCTCTCTCAAATGCCGAAGTATGCAAAGTTCCTCAACGAATTGTTGACCAATAAGAGGAAGTTGGAAGCAGTATCGACGGTCACTTTGAGTGAAGAATGTTCTGCCATCATCTCAAATAATATTCCCAAGAAGGAGAAAGATCCGGGAGGATTCATCATTCCATGCACAATTGGGGGCATGATGGATGAAAAAGCATTGGCTGATATAGGAGAGAGCATAAATTTGATGCCATTAAAAATTTTTCAGAAGTTGGGACTAGGGGAACTCAAGCCAACTCAAATGATGCTCCAACTTGCCGACCGCTTCAGTCGCCAACCTTTGGGAATTATAGAAGACGTTTTGGTGAAGGTGGACAAGTTCATATTCCCTGTAGATTTTGTTGTCCTGGATTTAGATGAGCAGGCTGAGGTCCCTCTGATTTTCGGACGACCATTCCTAGCCACTTCGCAAGCAATTATTGATGTTAAGGATGGCCGATTGACATTGAGAGTGGGGGATGAGGAAGTAGTATTCAGGCTTAAGGAAACTATGAGACACCCCATGGCATTTGATGATTCTTGTTATTTTCTTGATGCTACTGATCAAGTGATTTGTGATTGTGTGCAGGAAATTTGGCTAAAGGATCTCCTCGCTGATTTGTTAGGGGAGGAACCTCCGGATGAAGTACTCATAGACCAGGTGGGAGACGTCACTGCTACACCACCAAGCGCTGGTAAACCAGCAATGAATGCCAAGAAAAGGAAAAAGAAAGTATCTAAGGCCCAGACATGGTGGCAGAATGTACAGGAGAGGAAGAAACAACAAGCCTCTACTCCGAAGCATAACTTTGCTAATGTCCTCAGTGTTGGTGAGGCATTTTTGATTAATTCAT
The DNA here is from genome assembly GCA_902712375.1 of Dioscorea dumetorum. NCBI lineage: Eukaryota > Viridiplantae > Streptophyta > Magnoliopsida > Dioscoreales > Dioscoreaceae > Dioscorea > Dioscorea dumetorum. The sequence goes on along the minus strand of CACTHL010000128.1, from coordinate 7,397,955 downwards.
TATCTCCTTTCATGGAATGTTGTTCTGCAGGACGCCAAGAGAGAAGGTATGTTTTTGAGCCTTCATGAGATGAGACTAGATCTGTCAAGCCAGTAACGTTAAACGAGCGCTTATCGGGAGGCAACCCGATTGGTTGTGGTTGATTTTGTTTTGTGTTTTTTTTTTTTGTGTGTGTGTGTGTGTGTTTTTATCATGTTTTAATCAAGTCCGGAGTATTTTTCCTTTATGTTGGAAGGTCTCAGGCTCAACACGGGCCCAACACCCCCGTGCTGATTGGGGTGAAATTCACAGGTTTTTAAGGTTTTATAATTTTTGAGCAACACGAGAGAGACGCACGGCCGTGCAATGGCAGTGCTGAATCCTTTCGCATGCTGCCCGTACACGCGGCACAGACATGTCGCGCTCTTCGTTTATGTTGAATTTCATTAGCACGGGCAAAACACGGTCGTGTTGAGGGCGTGTTCGGCGCGACAGATCGTTTTCCGCGAGTTTTTCTTTTAAAACCCGGCCGTTCACACCCTTTCCTCATTTTCACTTGCGAGTTCCCCTCTTCCACTCTTGATTTTTTTTTGCGAAGTCGCCGTCGTTTGCGGGGTTTTAGGGATCCTTCGGAGTTCCATCATTTATACTCTTCTTCTCCGACATTTTGGTAAGTCGACGAACCCTAATCGCTTAATCCTTTCCAAAACATGATTAAGTGGCTGCCCTCCCTTCTCCCCCCTCTTGTTTCCCTTCTTCTCCCATTTCTCCCTCTCGATTTCTCCTCTTTTCTTCTTGGTTTTTCCGCCATTTTTCTTCCTTTTTCCTCCTCTAAACCCCTCTCTTACCTCTAGCAACTTCAATTTTGTAAATTATTCGAACTTTCACCGTCTTTTTCGCCGGATTTCTTGGACTTGGACTTTGAAGCTCTAACTTAAGGTTTGCTCTAAACTTCATTTTTCTTCTTGATTCTTCATGCTTATGAGATGCAAACTTCATGGTTGAATGAAAGGATGTGTGTTATGTGAATTTTATGAGCTTTGAGCTATGTTTGTAAAATTTCTAAAGCTCCATATACAAGGGAAACTCTTGCAAAATTTTTTTTTTGGCATCTAATTTTCTTTGGTTTTATGACATAATGAGATCCCCAAAGCCCTTGTTTTAATTTTGTTCGGATTAATCTTATGTTTTTTTGTGTAGACATGCCGAACAAGAGCCTTAGTGCCCACCACATCCACGACACCGACAAGACTTACCGGCGATAGAGTCTTCATTGCCTCAAGAGCTTGCATGGACTTTTGTTTTTCGTATTTTTGTTTTGTTTGTTCTTTTTAATTAATACTCCCTCTTTTATTAAAATTTTGTGATGTGATGAGCTCTATTATCCTTGCAGGGATTCTAGGGCATGATATGTGATAAACGTCTAAATATATGTATTTTATACGTATTTGTGTATATTTTCTGTTCTCTTTTTGTTAAGTTGTTATCTATTTTCTTGTTTAAAGTTGCTTTACTTGTGGTACAGGCCCGGAATAAGCAAAATAAGCCCAAGAACGTATTTATGAAGAAAGTGACACCAAATACGGTGTTTTTGGGCTTCATCACTGTAGCAGTACTGTAGCAGGATTACTGTAGCAGGGTACTGTAGCACGAGATAAAATTTCTGGGAAAGTTTCTAGGAGCCTTGCGGGCAAGCATACGCCCGTAAGGCAACCCTTATGGCCACACGAATTTCATCTTTTAAAGGGTTTTAGGGCATCATGAAAGACGACTTTTGGCCACCACTCTCCACCATCATCTTCTAGGGTTTCAAGGCAAGTGGAGAGGGCAGATCTGAGGTGGAAATCAAGGGGAGAAGAGGTTTTGCTATCAAGGAGAAGATCTAGGAGCTTGCCGGCGCGGATCCGACAAGTTCTCATCACCACCTTCTAGTCTTCATCTTAGGGGAGTTTGCTTTGAGTTTTATCTTGTATTCTTTGTATTTCTTGCTTTCTCCTTTGTTGATGATGAACTAGACTCCCAAGGTCGCCGGGCATCCGGTGAACCTTGAAATGAACTTGCTTTGTATGGATGCTTAGATTTACATTCATGGTATTTGGTTTGTTTTGTGGTTCATGTTTGGTGTACTTTGATGTATTGGTATGCATGAGAACTCTGTGTATCGATTTCTAGGTTTTAGTAGGTTGCGTGACCATCGCCCTACTTTTAGACTCCCAAGCTTGGAAGGGATACATGTACAAATACGCCGTGACCATCGGGTATTTTGTACCCCTCCGGTATTAGGGTTGTGCCTAGTTTGTGCTTCAACCCTAATTTGAGAATCTCGTGAATTTAATGCAATCGTAAGAGGATTTGGGCGGAAGGAATTCCCGTATCAATACTCGTACGGGATTAGGGGCCAACTGCCGTGACCATCTGGTTGGCCTAACTTAGGATTCTCCTGGCCAAGAACCACCAGTGCCTGTGTAATTCTAGCATCCTACTAGCTTTAGTAATCCCGAGGGGATTCTAGCTAGGGACCTCATACTTTCATTGCTAATTGCCTCCTTGATATGCTTATTTGGTGTGCCTTAGTCCAACCTGTTTATAGTTATCTTTGTTAGTTTTCTTATCTTGTTCTAATTCTCTATCTTAGTTAGACTAGACAGTGCCGTCTAGGGGGAAGTAATAGCAGCTCCTTGGACTTCAGGGAATACGACCCTCTCACGCGTGCGTGAGAGGTATTACTTGACGACCCGTGCGCTTGCGGGATCACCACCAAGTTTTTGGCGCCGTTGCCGAGGATTCCAAGAATGCTAGGAAAACCTGTAGCTTACTGCTATAGTCATTTATCTTTTTTTTTGTGAATATTTGTTTTTGTTTGTGTCTTTTACCATTTTGTTCATATTTGTTTATTTTCCTTCTTTCTTGTTTCCTTTGTTAGCTTATTACCTTCTTTAGTCTTATTGTTTATACAGGGCCATGGATTTTCAAGAAAATATGTTGGCCGCCAAAATCCATGCACTTGAAGAACAAAATAATAGGTTTTCCACAAAAGTCTATGATCTTGAGAAGAAGATGGAATGTCTCTTTGCCATGAAAGCAAGCCAAGGCATTACACAACAACCAAAAATTGCTTTTTAAAGGAAAAGTTAGGGCATTTGAAGGGGGATCTTCACATCATCTTCTTCTCCTCTTCTTATGCCGCCGCCCCACCTTCGCCGGCTGCGTTTTCCTGCGATCCACCGCGCCATTCTTCACCAAGAGAGAGGCAAACATCGGAGGAGGAAATAGGGGGAAGATCTAGAGCTTCAAAGCATCGTTTGAGAAGAAATCTCGGCGACTCCGGCGATCTTCATCCATCCAAGGCGATCCAAAGCTTGAGGGAGTTTTTATTACTTCTCTTTATGTTTATTTGTTACTTGGAATTGTATGAGTGTTCCTCTTTTATGAGGAACTAACTTGTATGTGATTTGGGCATGATGAACCCTAGGGTAGGTTTGTTGTGATCAAGGATGATAATCATTTGTGATTTAGTGTTGGATGTTGAATTTCTTGTATAAGAATTTCTATGGTTTGTGATTCATGCTATGTGTGCTTGATTGCCTTGAAGTACATGAGAACTCTGTAGTTCAATTTCTAGGTTGTACTTGGAGCGTGACCATCGCCCTTGTACTAGACTCACATAGACTGAAAGGGATTCATGTACCAATACGACGAGGGATTCGGGTATTATGTACCCCTCTGAATGTTAGGCTTAGACCCAGAAGAGTGTGTACTCCTGATAAGGGATTCCCTGAGCGCACTGCAATGGTAGGAGGAATTGACCGGAAGAGATTCCGGTCAATACTCGTATGGGATTAGGGCTAATCACCGAGGGATTAAGGATTAGCTTAATTTAGGAATCTCTCAGTCCAGACCACCATCACAACACATCATCCTTAATTCGAGCCTTAATGACAACCCAAGGGGAATTCTCTGTCCAAATCACGCCTTCTCCTGTTCGTCAGTCCCTTGTATGCTTATTTGGCGTGTAGTGGTAGCTTTATCCTTTTATTTATAGATTTTAGTAGATGTACTATTTTCTCGTATTGTTAGGCTAGGCAATAGATGAAGGGGAAGTAATAGTAGCTCTTTGGCCCCGTGAAATACGACCCCTGTGTCACACACAGGGTATTACTTGACGACCCCGTGCACTTGCGGGATGCTCATCAAGTTTTTGGCGCCGTTGCCGGGGACCCACAAGGAATATTCGGAAAACCTTGAGCTTATTGATTTAACTGCTTTTTCTCCTCCTTGTTTGTTTTCTTTTATCTTTGTTATTTTCTCCCTGTTAGTCCCCTCTTATTTCTCGCCACCCTGTACAGTTTTTGTTCTTCTCCATTTCTTTTTACTTATAATTATGAATTCTCCTGAGTACGGGTTTGGTTTCAATTTCATGCAAAATCAGAGTGTCTATCCTCCGGCTGAGCCTGACACTACAATAGTAAATCAATTTTCTTGTACTAGTGACTCAGGGAATGACCAATATTTCGAGGAAGCCCTCGCCGTTGATCTAAAGGGGCGGAGCACACAGGATGTTTTTAAAAATTATATGTATTCAGAATTGGGAATCACTCAGAGGGAACCTGATCCGCCCACTCAACAGTATATTTCGAATGTTAGCAATCGGGAACAAAACAGTGGGGAGGAGACAAAATTTCTTCAGGAGGAAAGTTTAACTTCAACAGAGTGTGCACTTCATGCCATAGACGACAGTTCAGAGAATGACCAGCCAGCTGAGGAAGAAGACAAGGAATTTGAGCATATTAATCAAGGCAAATATGGAAGGTTAAAGTCCTCTATAGATGAACCACCAGAGCTAGAGTTGAAGCCATTGCCTGAACACTTGGAGTATGCATTCTTAGCAGAAGGGTCTAAGCTCCCAGTCATCATTGCGTCAGATCTGACAGGTGAGCAGAAAGATAAACTTTTAAATGTCTTAAAGAAGCATAAGAGAGCAATTGCCTGGAAGATATCAGACATTAAGGGAAACAGTCCTTCTTTCTGCACACACAAAATCCTGATGGAAGATGGACACAAGCCGCCAGCGATCCCTCAGAGAAGACTCAACCCCAACATGAAAGAAGTAGTACGAAACGAGGTTATCAAGTTTCTTGATGCGGGGATCATTTACCCAATCTCTGACAGTGCATGGGTGAGTCCAGTTCAGGTGGTACCAAAGAAAGGGGCAATGACTGTAATCACTAATGAAAAGAATGAGCTTATACCCACCAGGACAGTTACAGGGTGGCGAGTATGCATCGATTATAGGAAGCTTAATGACGGCACAAGAAAGGATCATTTTCCTTTACCCTTCATTGATCAGATGCTCGAGCGACTGGCAGGGCACTCATACTATTGCTTTCTAGACGGTCTTTCTGGCTACTTCCAAATTCCTATTGCTCCAGAAGATCAGGAGAAGACGACCTTCACTTGCCCGTATGGCACTTTTGCTTACCGTCGTATGCCTTTTGGATTATGCAATGCACCAGCCACTTTTCAGAGATGTATGATGGCAATTTTTGAAGACATGGTTGAAGATATAATGGAGGTGTTTATAGATGACTTCTCGGTCTTTGGTGACACCTTCGAATTATGCCTCAGAAATTTAGAGCGAGTTCTAGCTAGATGTTAAGAGACAAATTTAGTCTTAAGCTGGGAAAAATGCCACTTCATGGTTAAAGAGGGTATCGTGCTTGGGCACAAAATTTCTCATAAAGGGATCGAGGTAGATAAGGCTAAAGTTTCCACTATTGAGAAACTACCCACTCCTACTTCAGTGAAAGCCATCAGAAGCTTCTTGGGACATGCTGGGTTTTACAGAAGATTTGTACAGAATTTCTCTTCGAGTGCTCGACCTTTAATAAGGCTGCTCGAAAAAGATGTCCCTTTTGAATTCAATGAAGATTGTATGACTGCGTTCCTCACACTTAAGGAAAGACTTGTGGAGGCACCAATAATAGTGTCTCCGGATTGGAATCTGCCGTTTGAGTTGATGTGCGATGCGAGCGATCATGCAGTAGGAACAGTGCTGGGGCAGCGAGGGGAGAATCATTTTCATCCTATCTATTATGCAAGCAAAACATTAACAAGTGCTCAGGAAAATTATACTACCACTGAAAAGGAATTGCTGGCAGTAGTCTTTGCCTTCCACAAATTCAGGTCATATTTGGTGCTTTCGAAGGTGATTGTGTACACTGATCATTCTGCTTTGAGATACCTAATAAGCAAATCAGATGCCAAACCCCGGCTAATTCGATGGGTCCTTCTACTTCAAGAATTTGATTTGGAAATAAAAGATAAACGTGGAGCAGAGAATTTGGCTGCGGACCCTTTGTCGCGTCTCGAGAACCCACATGAAGACATTTCAGGAAGAAAGGAAATAAATGACACTTTCCCTGATGAACACCTTTATAGCATTCAAGCGATGAAGGGAGAAGAGATTCCATGGTTTGCTGACTTCGCTAATTATTTGGCCGCTGGGACACGGCCTACCGGACTCACATATCAGAAGAGGAAGAAGTTCTTTTCTGATGTGAAATATTATTTTTGGGATGACCCGGACTTATTTAGAATCTGCTCCGACCAAATGGTGAGAAGATGTGTTTCTCAATCGGAAGGGTTGGACATCTTGAAACACTATCATGCAGGTCCTACTGGAGGTCATCATAGTGCGAGTAGGACAACTAAAAAGGTGCTAGATTCAGGCTTTTATTGGCCCTCGATGTTTTGGGATGCACAAAACTTCGTGCAACATTGTGACAGTTGTCAAAGGGCAGGTAATATCTCTCGAAGGGATGAAATGCCTTAAAACTGGGACCAAGTGTGTGAGATATTTGATGTATAGGGGATCGACTTCATGGGCCCATTTCCTAGCTCACGTGGTCATAAGTTTGTTCTGGTAGCGGTAGACTATGTATCAAAATGGGTGGAAGCACAAGCACTTCCCACCAGTGACACAAGAGCAGTGGTGAACTTTCTGAAAAAGTTGTTCTCAAGGTTTGGCACTCCGATAGCAATTATAAGTGAGCGTGGCACTCATTTTTGTAACTCCCTGTTTGAGAAAATTTTAAAACGTTACGGGGTTTTTCACTGAACCGCGACACCATATCATCCTCAAACAAGTGGTCAGGTCGAGGTTTCAAAAAGAGAGCTGAAGCGTATTTTAGAGAAAACAATTGCTCATCACCGAAGAGATTGGGCAAACCACCTGGATGATGCCCTTTGGGCCTATAGAACAGCTTACAAGACACCCATTGGGGCAACGCCGTACAGGTTAATCTATGGCAAATCCTGCCATTTGCCTGTTGAGCTTGAACACAAAGCATACTGGGCCATTAAGCATCTCAACCTTGATACTCATTTGGTGGGCCATAAAAGAAAGTTTCAATTAAATGAATTGGATGAATGGCGCACCATTGCCTATGAGAATTCGGTGTTATAGAAGAAGAGAGCAAAGGCATATCATGACCAGCATATTAAACAAGTTAAGCACTTCAAGGAGGTAGATAAGGTATTACTTTTCATCTCTAGATTGAAATTCTTTCCAGGAAAGTTGAAGTCACGATGGTCCGGGCCGTTCACAAACTCGGAAGTTTTACCACATGGTGTCGTGGAGATATTACATCCGGAAAGGGGGAAATTTAAGGTGAATGGTCATCGTTTGAAGCCATATTATTATTGGGACACTTCTCAGAAAACCGGAGGTAATTCTCCTCCATTTGACCCACCCTGAGGTAATGTCGAAGGTACGTCGAGCTAACGACTTTAAACAAGCACTCCTTGGGAGGCAACCCAAGTTTTAAATTCACGCAATTTATTTTCTCGTACTCTTTTATTTTGTGTTGTCTGGTTTGCTTGGCGTGTTTAATTTTTCATATTTTCTTGGTTCTTGTTTGAACCCATGTTGCCCTTATTTTGATGAAATTCAAGTGTGTTATTTTAAATGTTTCGGCAATTAGTTGTGTATTTCAGATTTTTCCTTGAAGTTGTAGGGGAGACCATGCCGAAATTTTGACTTTTCAGGGCTTTACGGGCGTTTTTACGCCCTTAAAAGGCATGGCAAACTTCTTTGGGAGCCTCGTGGGTGCCTTCGCGCCCGCGAGGAAGGCCGCAAGGAGTCCCAGCACAAAGGCTGGGAGCCATATGCGGGCGCAAGGCTGGCCGTGAGGCTTCCAGCCTCATGGCCACCCGCAGGGCAGAGCGCCTTGCGGGCGCCCGCAAGGGCGGGCAGCCACTTAAGTGGCTGCCCTTCTCCCCTTTCTCCCAAACTCTCTCTTCTTCTTCCCTCTTTTCCTTGCATCCCTTCTCCTTTCCCCACCATTTTTCTTGGTTTTTCTTGCCCTAAACTCCTCTCCCACCTCTAGCAACTTCATTTTAACAAGTTTTTGAGAGTTTTTCCAACTTTTTAGCCATATTTCTTCGACTTGCGTTTTTGGAGCCCTAATTGGAGGTTTGTTCTAATCCTCTTCTTTTCTCTTTGTTTTCACATAATTTGTGATGCAAATTTTATTGTGAGTTGAATGGATGTTGTTTATATGAAAATTTTGAGCTTCAAGCATATGTTGTAAAATTTTTAAAGCTCCAAATACAAGGGGAACTCTTGCAAAAAGTTTTTTAGGGCATCTATTCTTCTTTGATTTTATATTATAATGAGAGCCCTAAAACCCTTGTTTTCTTGCTTGTTTGTTTAATCTTGTGTATTTGCTCTTGTAGGCATGCCGAACAAACGTGTAGCATCGAAGAAAACTAGGAGCGATGGCGCACCCATTGCCGAGCCACAATTTATAAAAGCAATGCACAAGACTAGATATGAGTTGTTGAAGTCCAAACCTTTTGGTACCACCCGGACAATTGAATGGAATGACCTAGAAACCTTGGGTTTGGCCGATACCATTTTGGGCATGATCTCACATGATGGATGGGATAGAATGTTCTCCATTGAAGAAGTCACCTACCGCGAACTCACTTTAGAATTTTTAAGCACGATTGAGGTGACCAAGCCGTCCACTCATCCTCAACGGGAGGGTTCGATTTCCTTCCAAGCTTTCGGGACAATGCACACTATCAGTTATGACCAACTTGGAACTTTGTTGGGACTCTATCATGACAGCCACGAAAGCTCACCTCCCTGGCATCAGTTGCCCACAGATTTCCCAGCTCATATGCCATATACATTGTACTGGAACCAGATATCGCACGGAGCGACCGGGGTATCGAGAAAGGCATCCCTCCTTAGAAACCCAGCCCATCGCTACATTCAGGAGCTTTTAGCAAGGACCGTTGGGGACAGGTCGGACTCTACAGGGGTTGTGTCACGCTCCGATCTTCTAATGATGTACAGTATCATTGAGCGCTATCCGATCTACCTAGGAGGACTCCTTGCCGACTTACTTGCGCATCAGGGTCAGTTTGCACGACTTGGAGCTATTTTTGCTGGACCCTATATTACACCGTTGATACCGGGCATGGGATTGCTTGACCATACTAGAGGTATGCACATGGTTGGTGGCACTGCGCCCTTAGGGATATCGGCTCTGTTTTCAATTGGGGTCTTTGAGAAGCGTAATGGCACATTTACCCTTGTTCGATATTCAGTCCTTGGCGAACGCATCACTGACCCTCCACAATCGCCCGAGTCTGATTCAGAAGACACCCAAGCACCATTTGAACACCGATTCCAAGCACTAGAGAATGAGGTGGAGTCTCTTTGACAAGGACAACAACAAATCCTGGACATCCAGCAGCAAATGTTGAGAGACATGGGTGAAGTTTTAGCCTATATACGGGGATCCTCTTTTTCCGGTGGCACTTCTTCTGCCGCCACCACATCCGGGGCTCCGACTGAGCCTACCGCCAGGCAGCACTTTGAGGATTAGGCACATAGGACTTTTGTTTTTCTTGTTTCATTTTTATTTCATTGTTGAGTGTGGTTTTGTTTGAACTTCTGTATTTCTTGAGTGTTTTATTTTGTAGCTGTACTTTTCCCTCTCTGTTATGAATGGTGAGTTTGATCTACTTTTTGGATCTTTGCAGGTGCTAGTAATGAGTTCTCTCCCACCACTCTTCTACCTTCTTGCCCCAGATCACTACCAGTCTTCATCCAATAACTGGGGAAGTTCTTCTTATACCTTACCCTTCTGGTTTTATCTTCTTTATTCTTTTTGTGCTGCTAATCATGTGCATTGGGGACAATGCACAACTCTAGGTGTGGGGATGGGGTATGTATATATCTGCATGTATAATTCACCTGTGATGGCTATGATTTGTTGTAAGAATTTCCTAGTTTGAAAGAATGTTAGAATTGAGTTGTATCTTATTCATGTGCTTAATTGAAAGTCCTGTCTTATCTCTAGTGTAGACCACGTACTGTATCACTGAACTTTCACCTCGTACACTCCGACTAACCCATCACGTTGATACTAGTCTTAGTTTGTTAAGGGCTACTTTCAATGCGCCTTTAAGAACTTTTGATTCTTGTGAACCCTAGCATTAGTGACATAATGATATGTTAGACCAGGAGACGTGAGATAGGTTGTAATTAGAAAATAAGTTAAAGACAGTATTCCTCTGCTTTCATTGGCTAGTGAAGTATGAATGCGTTCATGTAGATATGTAATAAATTGAGTAGGTGGGTGCTCGGGTGCTTAAACAGCATGTGTACTCTACCGAAAAATTTTGTACAGTTTACGTTAGTCAAAAAAAAAAAAAAAAAAAAAAGATTGAACTCCTTGGCCTGTTTAGGACCTTTAAAATCAAGCTAGAGGTCTAGTTTAGATTCAAAAGGGTCTTAATTCCTCATTGATGGTTTTTCTTGACATTTCTAAGACTACTCGTCATAGTATGTGGAGTGCATGGAAACCCTAGATTGATCTAGGGTGAGGAGAGTGAGGTAGAGAGTTCGCACACACTCACAAGAACACTTTAGATATGACAAGACTATCTTTGCAGAGCTGATCTTGTTCTATATACAACTCAATTTCTGGTCTTTCTTTCACTTTATGCTAGCGGAGTTCTTTACTGTTGAGCTTGAGGTCACATTTAGCCACTTATCATCTTTCCCTTATTCTTCATGTTTTTGTTTGCTTGAGGACAAGCAAATGCTTAGGTGTGGGGATGTTATGATAAGTGCTTAAATGTGTATATTTATTTATAGTATTTTTGTATTAAATTACATGCTTTTGTTAAGCCAACGCCCGCTTTTGTGGTTAAATTAGTTTTATTTGTGTTACAGGCCTTGAAGAAGCCAAAACGAGCTCAAGAACGTATTTTTGAAGAAATCGACACCAAATACGGTGTTTTTGGAGCTCTATTACTGTAGCATTACTGTAGCACCGCAGAAAACGATTTCCTGGAACATTCTGGGAGCCTTGCGGGCAAGCATGCGCCCGCATACCCCCCGATTTTTATGTTTTAAAGGGCGTTAGGGCTAAAGAGAAGGGAGTTTTTTTGGTGAGGCTTGGGAGAGAGGTTTCTTGAAGCTTGAAGGAGGCTTGAATCCGGGGAAGAAGGGACCTTTTCTCATCAATTGGAGAGTGGAGATCAAGAGGAGAGTAGAAATTTGGCAAGATTCATCTTTTACTTCACCTTTCAAGGCTTGAAGAAGAAGAAGAAGGAAGCCGCCCTCATTGCGCCGTAGGTGGAGGCTCGTGGCGACGATCCGGCTCACCTTTTCATCACCAACAATTGAGGGAGTGTTTGTTATGGCTAGATTAGTTGTTTTCATGATGTGTTTTATGTTATTTGCTTGTATGAACAACTAAGTCCCAAGGTCACCGGACGCCGGTGAACCTTGGGATGAACGAGCTTGTTAATCTTGGCATGGGTGGATAATTGCGTAGCAGTAACATCCTCTCCACATTTCGTTTCTCAACCTTAGTTCGGTGATCTGTAATTGCCCACAAAAAATGTTTTGGTCTCCAAGGAAAAATCTTTGGGTGGGAATTATCCAGGCCGGGCATAGGTGGGTTTTTGAATGGCATCGATCTCCTTCCCACATTTTCAACAATCCCAGATACTTCCCGTTTGTGCTCGGTATGAAGATTAGCTTCTATGCACAGGGCTTGCTCTGATAGTAATGATGCCACTTCTTCTGCCTTTTTATCTTCCAACTCACCACAATCATTTTCCACCTCCTTTTCAATGACACGCTCTTCTACTTCATAACTATTTTCAGATGGGACTTTACTCATTTGTTCAGAAGCTGGTGGCAAGTCAGCCAATACCTTGAAAAGATCTCCCATCTGTTTCTCCACTCTATGAAGAGTCGTTTGTACCTCCAAAAGTACAGTGTCAACAGCGGCAAATTTTCTTTCTGGTTGAACCATAAATCTTGCAAGTACATCCTCTGTAGTAAATTCCTGCTTTTGAGGCTGAGGACTTGGAGGAGGCTTGACCCAATGCCCTTGAGGTGTGGCGCAAATTATGATCTCATTTTGGGGGCATTCCCGTTGTTGTCCACGAAAATGACTCGGTGCACCCCAATGTGAGTTGTATGAGTTGGTGCATGGACTGCTCTGAAGTGATCTCTGGGCAATAAATTTGCTCAGCCTTTCTTCAAGTGCGTCTATAGTAGTGGCTAAAGCTGAATCTTGATCATTCAAATAACAAGCTCCCTGCATTGGCTCAGAAAATTGTACCTCGCACCAAAGAACAAAATCAAATAAATAAATAAGAAGAAAACAAGAAAATAAAGTAGAATGTACAAAAATAAGAAAAATGGCTAGAGCAATAGACTACAGGTTTTCCTAGTATCCCTTGTATCCCCGGCAACGGCGCCAAAAACTTGATGAGCGTCCCGAAAGTGTACGGGGTCGTCAAGTAATACCCTGTGTGTGCCACAGGGGTCGTATTCCTCGAGCCAAGGATCTACCCTTACTTCCTCTTCACTTATTGTCTAACCAAATGTCTCGAAGTTGGGTGCTAAGTTCTACAGACTGACTTTTAGAAAATCTAACTGAATGACGAACTACAGCCGAAATAGGTGGAGAATCACAAAGGGGAGAAAACGGTCACGGACGCGGATCCCCCTGGGACTACAGAAGCTAGACAGATGCTAGAGTTAAAATTGCAATTGCGGTTTGGGCCAAGAGACTCCTAAAATAGGTTAACCCCGAATCCCTCGGTGATTAACCCCTAATCCCATACAGGTATTGGACAGATTCTCTTCTGACCAATTCCCCCTATGATTGCACTACGACTAGGGAAATCTCTAATTAGGGTTAAACTCACTATTTAGGTTCGAACCTAATGATTGGAAGGGTACCACATACCCGAATCCCTCGGCGTATAGATACATAAATCCTTTTCAGACTATGTGAGTCTAATACAAGGGCGTATCCCACGCTCCAAGTACGACCTCGTTCGTCCATACAAGCTCGTTCGTCCCTAGGTTCACCGGCGTCCGGTGACCTTGGGACTTAGTTGTTCATACAAGCAAATAACATAAAACACATCATGAAAACAACTAATCTAGCCATAACAAACACTCCCTCAATTGTTGGTGATGAAAAGGTGAGCCGGATCGTCGCCACGAGCCTCCACCTACGGCGCAATGAGGGCGGCTTCCTTCTTCTTCTTCTTCAAGCCTTGAAAGGTGAAGTAAAAGATGAATCTTGCCAAATTTCTACTCTCCTCTTGATCTCCACTCTCCAATTGATCAGAAAAGGTCCCTTCTTCCCCGGATTCAAGCCTCCTTTAAGCTTCAAGAAACCTCTATCCCAAGCCTCACCAAAAAAGCTCCCTTCTCTTTAGCCCTAACGCCCTTTAAAACATGAAAATCAGGGGGGGGTATGCGGGGGCATGCTTGCCCGCAAGGCTCCCAGGAAGTTTCCAGAAAATTGTTTTCTACGTTGCTACAGTAACCTTGCTACAGTAATAGAGCTCCAAAAACGCCGTATTTGGTGTCGATTTCTTCAAAAATACGTTCTTGAGCTCATTTTGGCTTCTTCAAGGCCTGTAACACAAATAAAACTAATTTAACCACAAAAGCGGGCATCGGCTTAGCAAAAGAATGTAATTTAATACAAAAATACTATAAATAAATATACGCATTTAAGCACTTATCAATGCCCATGTTGAAAATTTCCTGGAGGTTTGCGATATGCTCAAGATCAACGGGGTCTCGGATGATGCAATTCGATTGAGGACCTTCCCATTCTCATTGAAGGGACGAGCCAAACGGATGCGTCTCCGCAACAATACAACAGGGTGATGTGTGTCAACCCCTTGCGTTACCGCAAGTGCACGGGTCGTCAAGTAATAAAAGTGGACCCAAAGGGTCGGGTTGTCGAACCACAGGGAACAGAAGTACTAGTAATAGCCCCTCTTTTGTTATCTAGCTTGATGAGTGTAGTGTGTGATGATCTAATGGCCAAAACTAAGAGTGTCACTACAAGTGCGCAGGGAATAAAAAGGAAAAGAGTTCTCAATCAATAAAAGTGAGGTATCCGGACAATGCTCCCCCTAGGATTCGGGTGTTGGATGTAGATTACAAGTGTTTCTAAACGAAAACAATGAGTCGTGGGTATCCTAAGGTATAACGGCCCCTGCCTCCAGGTCGCCGATAACTAGTCCCCTACGAGGTCCCGGCGGAGAATTCTCTCGACGCCTCACACCACATATGACTGCTTAAAACTCTAGGGATCCTAAAGATATAACCAATTCCTAAAAGTAGATCTAACCCTCCCTCCAGGTGAAAGATCCCTAACCCCCTACGAGGTCCCGGCGGAGAATTCTCTCGACGCCTCAAACCACATATGATTGCTTGACACATAGGGAATATGGAGATAGGAAATATCTATCGGAAGGGAAAGGAGACACTCCGCTATCTCACGGCTCACCCTCTCGACCCTCTTTACTCTTGTTAATTCTAAACCTAGCGGTGATCTCTCTCTTCGCTAGATCGAATAAAACATGCAAGGCAATTAATAATGAAATCAAAAGCACAAGCAAGCATTAAGAACTCAAGAGTAAAACTTAAACTGATAAATTCGAATAGAAACACAATGTACATCTAATGAAAATAAGAATCCTAGGGTTTACATGTCCGAATACCCTCTAGGGGTTAGCTCTCCATGGAGCGAGTGACAAAACAAATAATAAATTGAGAATAAAGTTCCAAAGACATAAAGAATAACCCCCCTAAATCAGTGATGATGGTCTTGATTGGTAGTTTCCACGTCTGGATTGAATCCACTCCGAAGCTAGGTCGCCAATAGCTTCCTTGATGCTATGACGGAGGAGGAATCGATCCAAGTTGGTGAGGAAAGCTTCCCAAATCCGTAAAGTACTCCTCCCAAGCCCTAGCCACCTTGTCTCTCGAAAGTTGCCGAAAAGATCCCTAAATATTATCACAAGGCGGCTTTTATAATTTGAATTTGGGGCTTTACGCGGGCATCCATACGCCCGTGTACTGTAGCCACACACCCGTGTGGAGCACTTTTGATACAGTACTGCTACAGTAAACTGCTACAGTAAATTTACTGCATTACTTTGCTACAGTGATTTTGCCCCCCCTCCCCCCCGAAGTCTTCCTTGGAGTCCACACGGTCGGGCACACGCTCGTGTGGTAGGGTGCATGGCTTTCTATGCTTTGAAATCCTCAAGAACCTTCTTCTGCTTTGTACGAAAGCTGGGACATGGATGTACTACTGCCTTTGTGCCCTTTCGGTTTGTGTAATGACTTGTACTCCTCGGAAAGTTGGCAACACCCCATGCATATGAACACAGCTTCTAATTGTGTCCTTGAAACGTGTCATCACACCCTATCTTTGCTTCTTCCTGTACGTCATGTCTCCAATGCCCTGTTTGCAAAAGAGAACACAAAACACACCTTGTTAATGCTAAAACCTGATAAAAGTGATGCTCAATGCATGTAAACTGATATTATAAAATATATATAATCAAGCACTTATCACAAACAATGGCTCCAATCATTGCCAAGAGCGTCCATCACCACTTGGGACGAGATGGTGGAAACCTTTCTTGCACGATATTTCCCTCCCTGGACATCAGCGAAGCTCCGCAATGAGAGCTCTTCTTTCTTTCAGAATGAGTTGGAGTCTCTATTCGAGACATGGGAAAAGTTCAAGAACCTTCTGGGGCGATGTCCCCAACACCGATTCCCGGATTGGATCATTATACACACGTTCTACAATGGACTGAATCCAAGCACTAGGCAGCTCCTTGAAGACATGGCTCAAGAGAGGCAAGGCAGCTCATTGAAGACATGGCTCTCAACAGTTTCCAATGGAGCTCAAGAGAGAACAAAAAGGTTACAGGAATACATGATGTTGATGCCGTTACCTCACAAGCAGCCCAAGTTGAAGCACTAAGGAAGAAGCTAGACACCCTTACAACTTCAAGAGTAGCTGCAGTTAGCTCTTGCGATTGTTGCGGAGGCGGGCATAACTCTAGAGATTGTCCTATTGATAAGTGCTTGATTATATATATTTTATAATATCAGTTTACATGCATTGAGCATCACTTTTATCAGGTTTTAGCATTAACAAGGTGTGTTTTGTGTTCTTTTGTGCAAACAGGGCATTGGAGACATGACGTACAGGAAGAAGCAAAGATAGGGTGTGATGACACGTTTCAAGGCCACAATTAGAAGCTGTGTTCATATGCATGGGGTGTTGCCAACTTTCCGAGGAGTACAAGTCATTACACAAACCGAAAGGGCACAAAGGTGTTAGTACATCCATGTCCCAGCTTCCGTACAAAGCAGAAGAAGGTTCTTGAGGATTTAAAAGCATAGAAAGCCATGCACCCTCCCACACGAGCGTGTGCCCGACCGTGTGGACTCCAAGGAAGACTTCGGGGGGGAACAATCACTGTAGCATTTACTGTAGCAAAGTACTGTAGCAAAAGTACTATACATGGCGTGTGGATGCCCGTGTGGATGCCC
Source organism: Dioscorea dumetorum (assembly GCA_902712375.1). NCBI lineage: Eukaryota > Viridiplantae > Streptophyta > Magnoliopsida > Dioscoreales > Dioscoreaceae > Dioscorea > Dioscorea dumetorum. The sequence continues at coordinate 7,381,046 of CACTHL010000128.1, read as the reverse complement.
ACGTAAAACCCCAAATTCAAATTGTAAAAGCCGCCTTGTGATAATTTTTAGAGATCTTTTCGGCCACTTTCGAGAGACAAGGCGGCTAGGGCTTGGAAGGAGTTCTTTGCGGCTTTGGGAAGCTTTCTTCACCAACTTGGATTGATTCCTCCTCCGTCATAGCATCAAGGAAGCCATCGGCGTCCTAGTTTCGGAGTGGATTCAATCCAGACGTGGAAACTACCCATCAAAACCATCATCACGGATTTAGTGGGGTTATTCTTTATGTCTTTGGAACTTATTTCTCAATTAATTATTTGTTTTGTGACTCGCTCCATGGAGAGCTAAACCCCTAGAGGGTATTCGGACATGTAAACCCTAGGATTCTTATTTTCCTTAGATTTACATTGTGTTTCTATTCAAATTCATAAGTTTGAGTTTTACTCTTGAGTTCTTAATGCTTGTTTGTGCTTTTGATTTCATTATTAATTGCCTTGCATGTTTTATTCAATCTAGTGAAGAGAGAGATCACCGCTAGGTTTAGAATTACCAAGAGTAAAGAGGGTTGAGAGGGTGAGCCGTGAGATAGCGGATTGTCCCCTTTCCCTTCCGACAGATATTTCCTATCTCCATATTCCCTAAGTGCCAAGCAACCATATGTGGTGTGAGGCGTCGAGAGAATTCTCCGTCGGGACCTCGTAGGGGGTTAGGAATCTTTCACCTGGAGGCAGGGTTAGATCTAGTTTTAGGAATTGGTTATATCTTTGGGATCCCTAGAGTTTTAAGCAGTCATATGTGGTGTGAGGCGTCGAGAGAATTCTCCGCCGGGACCTCGTAGGGGAATAGTTATCGGCGACCTAGAGGCAGGGGCCGTTATACCTTAGGATACCCACGACTCATTGTTTTCGTTTAGAAAGACTTGTAATCTACATCCAACACCCGAATCCTAAGGGGAGCATTGTCCGGATACCTCACTTTTATTGATTGAGAACTCTTTCCCTTTTTATTCCCTGCGCACTTGTAGTGACACTCTTAGTTTTGGCCATTAGATCATCACACACTACACTCATCAAGCTAGATAACAAAAGAGGGGCTATTACTAGTACTTCTGTTCCCTGTGGTTCGACAACCCGACCCTTTGGGTCCACTTTTATTACTTGACGACCCGTGCACTTGCGGTAACGCAAGGGGTTGACACACATCACCCTGTTGTGTTGTTGCGGAGACGCATCACCTATCTCAGTGGGGGCATCGGCACCAATGGAGCAAGTGGATTTTGTTGGAAATCCAGTGAGGGGGCAAGGGAACCCTCATTCAAGTACCTACAATCAGGGATGGAGGAACCATCCGAACTTCTCATGGAGCAATCAGAGCTAGCAGAAGCCAGCAGCTCCTCCGGGTTTCCCACAACAGCCCCCTATTCCAGAGAGAGTTTCTGAACTTGAAAATTTACTTTCAAAGTTTATTCAATCTACTGACACCAGGTTTCGCTTTTTTGGAGGCAACGCTGCGCAACCACACTGCGTCATTGCACAACTTCGAGACGCAAGTGGGTCAAATAGCGAAGTCCTTTGCCGATAGACCTCAAGGAAGCCTGCCGTGCAATACAGAAACAAACCCAAGAAGCGGGCGAGAGGTTGAGAATAGAGTTCAAGAGAAGAAGACTGCACAAGAACCAGAGCTAGTGCAGCCTAAGGCCCTGGAAAAAGAGAAGGAAGCTGCAGCAACACCTCCTTCCTACGTACCTCGAGTACCATACCCTTCACGACTGAAGAAGGACCAAACGAAGGAGCAGAACAAGAAATTTCTGGAGTTGTTCAAACAGCTGCACATCAACATCCCTTTTGTCGAGGCATTATCACAAATGCCCAGGTATGCAAAATGTTTGAAAGATCTTTTGACTAACTGGTCGATTTGTCCGCAAGCGCACGGGTCGTCAAGTAATACCTCTCACGCACGCGTGAGAGGGTCGTATTCCCTGGGGTCCCAAGAGCTGCTATTACTTCCCCCTAGACGGCACTGTCTAGTCTAACTAAGATAGAGAATTAAAACAAGATAAGAAAACTAACAAAGATAACTATAAATAGGTTGGACTAAGGCGCACCAAATAAGCATATCAAGGAGGCAATTAGCAATGAAAGCACGAGGTCCCGAGCTAGGATCCCCTCGGGATTACTAAAGCTAGTAGGAAGCTAGAATTACACAGGTAATGGTGGTTCTTGGCCAGGAGAATCCTAAGGTAGGCCAACCCGATGGTCACGGCAGTTGGCCCCTAATTGGGTACGAGTATTGATACAGGAATTCCTTCCGCCCAAATCCTCTTACGATTGCATTAAAGGCACAAGATTCTCAAATTAGGGTTGAAGCACAAACTAGGCACAACCCTAATACTAAAGGGGTACAAAATACCCGATGGTCACGGCGTATTTGTACATGTATCCCTTCCAAGCTTGGGAGTCTAAAAGTAGGGCGATGGTCACGCAACCTACTAAAACCTAGAAATCGATACACAGAGTTCTCATGCATACCAATACATTAAAGTACACCAAGCATGAACCACAAAACAAACCAAATACCATGAATGTAAATCTAAGCATCCATACAAAGCAAGTTCATCCCAAGGTTCACCGGATGCCCGGCGAACTTGGGAGTCTAGTTCATCATCAACAAAGGAGAAAGCAAGAAATACAAAGAATACAAGATAAAACTCAAAGCAAACTCCCCTAAGATGAAGACTAGAAGGTGGTGATAAGAACTTGTCGGATCCGCGCCGGCAAGCTCCTAGATCTTCTCCTTGATAGCAAAACCTCTTCTCCCCTTGATTTCCACCTCAGATCTGCCCTCTCCACTTGCCTTGAAACCCTAGAAGATGATGGTGGAGAATGGTGGCCAAAAGTCCTCTTTCAAGATGCCCTAATGCCACTTAAAAAGGGAAATTTCGTGTGTCCTTACGGGCGTAAGTTTGCCCGTAACACACCCAAAAACTTTCCCAGGAATTTTATCTCGGGGATGCTACAGTGCCTGCTACTGTGCCTGCTACAGTATTTAGCTACAGCAATCCTGCTACAGTACTGCAACAATGATGAAGCCCAAAAACGCTGTATTTGGTGTCGATTTCTTCATAAATACGTTCTTGAGCTTATTTTGCTTATTCCGGGCCTGTAACACAAGTAAAGCAACTTTAAACAAGAAAATAGATAACAACTCAACAAAAAGGAAACAGAAAATATACACAAGTACGTATAAAATATGTATATTTAGACGTTTATCACTAACAAAAGAAAATTTGAGGAAAGTGCAGCTGTGATCTTGGATGGGAGTTGTTCAGCAATACTCCAAAAGAACCTCCCAGGGAAGAAGAAAGATCCTGGGAGTTTCATCATCCCATATGTCATCGGGGGCTTAGGTCAAGAGAAAGATTTAGCTGAGTCAGGAGCAAGCATCAACGTGATGCCGTACAAATTTTTCCAGAAATTGGGGCTAGGAGAGCCACGGCCAACTCAAATGACGTTGCAGCTAGCTGATCGCTCAATTCGACATCCTAGAGGTATCATTGAAGATGTTTTGATTAAGATTGACAAATATATTTTCCCTACAGGCTTTGTAGTACTTGATGTCGATGAGGATGTGGAAGTACCGTTGATTCTGGGGAGGCCATTCCTTCGAACCTCCAAGGCATTGATAGACATGGAGGGGGGCGAATTGACTCTGCGCATTGGAGACGAAAAGAGGACTTATCGCCTCACAGATGCTATGAAGCACCCTCGCGAATTCGATGACACATGTTATTTTGTTGATGCTAATGATGAGCTTGTCGATGAGTATATGCAGGAGATGTTTTACCCTGACCCTTATGAGGGGTGGCCTGAGTTGGAAAAGGATTTGTCAAATCTGCAGGAGGTTCGAGTGATCGAGGATCAACCACAACCGGAAATTCTGAAGAGGATTTTCCGTAGACTAACAAGATCAAAGCGTCACCGCAAGAAGCACCAAAAGAGTGTAAAAGATACATACACACGAGAAGAGGGTGATGGCTTTTCAAGTGGTAACAAGATATCTCATTACTCGCCTCCCATGCAACCATATTGTCTGAATTGTCAAGTAAAGGCTGCTAAGAACATATCTCACCTGCATGAGCGTCCATAAAAGATCAGGTACGTCAAGCTAACGACGTAAAACAAGCACTTCTTAGGAGGTAACCCAAGTCATTTTATTGCTTTCATAGTTAGTTTTTCATTCTGCAGTAATAATTAGCTTGAGTAGGCGACTTTGCGTTAATTCTGTTGTTGCTGTGTTTTTATTGTTTATTCTTGGTGTTTCATGATAATTATACATGTGTGGCATGATCTAGGATGTTTTAGAAGTTTAAAGTTAAGGAATTGGCCTTGGACTTTATTGTTTCTTGTTGTGCTGAAATCCACAAGGGCAGGCACAAGGGGGTGTGAGTGCCGCTGTGCCTTGCAGAAAATTGCAGACAACATGAAACAGAAGGGCACAAGGGCACCCACACGGGCGTGTGGGTGCCCCTGTGGCCTTCCTGAGGAGCCGGGCATGTGAGACCTGAAAATCCAATTTTCAGGTTTCCAGAGAGGCACAAGGGCAACCACACGCCCGTTTGGCTGCCCCTGTGGATTTTCCATGTCCACAAGATCACTCACACGCCCGTGTGAGTGCCCTTGTGGCGTTCTGGCGTCGATTTTTGAAGGCACAAGGGCGTGTGGCTCATCCACACGCCCGTGTGGACGTCCACAAGGGCGTGTGAGACCCTCACATGCCCATGTGGCTTATAAAGAGATGGGAAGGCCTTGAAACCACCATTCAAACTTTCGCGCCTTTTCTCCTTCCGACGCCTCCACGCGAAGAGACGCACCTTGATGGTCGCCGCGCGCATCGCTAAAAAGCGGGCACACGGCTCCCCGGCCGCAAGTGCACGGGTCGTCAAGTAATACCTCTTGTGCGGGCACAAGAGGGTCGTATTCCCTGGGGTCCCGAGATCCACTATTACTTCCTCTTCGACAATTGTTTAGCCGAATCAAAACAGAGGTTGTTGTAATGAAATGAAATTTAAACTAACGATAGAAACTTTAATCAATGACAAGTTGCGCACCACGACGAAAAATCAGATAGAGAAGACAAGGCTCCGGGCGAGGATTCCCCCGGGAGAAATACAAGTAAGGATGCTATAAAAACAGGTAATGCATGCATGGAGTATTGTTTTGGTCCGTCTAGGCTCGGAAGTCGACTACCCCGGAACCTCCGTAGTGTAGCCCTAATCCAGTACAAGTTCCTTTATCCAAAAGATATTCACACGATGTCATTGGGACTAAGGAGCCTTGGTTGGAGTTATCTATAAGCAATTTCTCTAAGATGAACTCTACAACCTACGGGAGGCTACCGGCACCCGGAACCTCCGGTGTACCGGTACAATGAGTCCCTCTTCATACTATGTGGATCTAATGCAAGAGCGCACCTCGCACAACCAAGCACATTCGATAAAATGAAATGCAGAGTTCTCATGCAAATCACTACAATTAAGCACACAATGTATGAAACCAAATTCCACACCATCCATTCATTGAATTAAAAGCATAGAATCCAATACAAGTATTCCTCCCAAGGTTCACCGGTTGCCCGGCGGCCTTGGGAGGTTTAGTTCGACATGAATAACAAGAGAAGTTTGCACAAATAAGAATACATCAAAAAGAAAACTCAAAACTCCCTCTTGACCGTGTCGACTAGGGTTGATGAAGACACTTGCCGAATCCGCGTCGGCAAGCTCTAGGATGATGATCCTCAAGTCCCACCTTCTTCTCTCCCTTCATTTCACTCCAAAACGACCTCCGTTGATGAAGCATTGAGCGTAGGGGTGTTCGAAGGCGTCGGTAGCAAAAGTCCCTTCAGAAAAAGCCCTAACCGGGCTTAAATACCCGACCGGTGTGCGGCCTGTGTGCGGGCGGCACACGTGGCCGCACCCTGTTTTGTGGCCTTGTGTGCGGCCGCACACCAGGCGGCACACCCTTCTGCCAAGGGTGTGCGGGCTGTGTACAGCCCGCACACAGGCCCAAAAATGGGCCTGGTTGTGTAGGAACGCTTGGGTGCCCTTCGGAGCTCGTTTAACCTTCGTTTTTTCGCTCCTCGGCCTTGATTTTCTCGTTGTAAACGTTCCTCTCAACGTAAATGGTCCGTGGATGCCCTGAAGTAAGAAAAACAAGAAAAACACATCAAAGGCACATGTTTTATTCAATTAATGCATGAAAGTGTAAGTAGTTCACCGTTATATAACGGTGTATTTAGACACTTATCAAATCCCCCCCCCCCCACTTAAGGGTTTGCTTGTCCCCAAGCAAACAAACATTGAGAACAAGAGGAATTGATAAGTGGTTAAATACACAACCTCCGGCTCAAGTGTAAGCATACAGCAGCACATGTAGAACTCTAGATGCTAAGCTACAACCAATAACAAAATTTCGAACCATTTGTTCAGCAAGATGATGCTGTGTGTGTGCAACCTTCATCACCTGGATCCTTGTAACCTAGATAAGAGAAAACGATACCCCGAGGACCACTTCTTAAAGCACATCACACCACTTCTAGCGATAACAGACCTTGAAACGATAGGGAACCCCCTAATGAATTCCCAAGGTACTTCTGTTTCTCCTATGTACGAGTTGGCTTTATTCACCTCTTCCTTTTTTTTTTTTTTTTTTTTTTGACTAACATGACCTGTAATCGACTTTTTAGAAGGATAACTGTGCTGATAAGGCACCAAGAAGACCCAACTTACTTGGAAGATTACAGGCTCACATGAACATGCTCGTGCTTTCCTAGCTTTTGGCTTAGAGAACACTCTTTTTAGAAGCCCGTACCCTAAGTTAATTTGCTATTCAAAGAGAGGAGCATTGTCATTCTTATTTTTATACAAAATTCCCTTAGAAACCACAACATATTTTCTGATTTGCCAATTTTCAAGAGAAGCAGAAGCCCTCAAATAATTCATTAGGGAGAAGCATAACACATCAAGGTGCGTACCGCTAAAAATAGGTTAGCTACTAAGAGGGTCACGAAGGTTACCACTTAATCCAACCTAGGTGTCCAAGGTCCAGGCTAAAAGGTATGTGACGGTATGCCATGAATGATCAAAATTCATTAAGTGTGGGGTTGTGTGCAGAGCTTAGCATCCATCATTATCCTACCCTACTGTATACTTGTGTCTCATTGCCATCAATGGTTCCAATCATGCATCAATGTCATTAAATTTCATCCACAAAATAGGCATGCATAGCAAATAACAAAGATTTTGACTCTGAAGAACAAAAATGTATGCATGCCACCCCCCTACTTAAAGTCGTACATTGTCCCCAATGTACAAAGTCAGCGGCCCAAAGAATATAATAAAACGTATAAAGCATAGATAGGGGGTTAGGGAGAACTTCCCTGAATCATAGTGGCAGCGCGTGTCAAGATAGGCTGAGTGGGGAGAAGATAAGAAGATGTCCGTGTCTACCCCTGCGAGGTAGAACAGGACATTAAATCGAAACATCCATCATCATCACAGAAAATTTATTATAGAGCTACTAAAAGACAAAGAAAAGTAAAACATAGATTTCGAAGAGTTAAGCTCTATCCAACTGACTACAAACACCACCGTAGAGAAAGTAATAAAATAAACTGTGACAAACAACAAGAAACTCAAAACCAAGTGTCCCAGGAATCGGTCTATGCCGGTGGTGCTGAGGTGTGTGGATGTACAGTCGACGAAATTTGGCGTGGAAAACTAGAGATTGCATTTTAAGAGCTTGGATCGGCAAAGTTTCAAACCCCAAAATATGGAAGAAGATGGAGGGGAAGGAGGGGGAAAAAGGGAAGGTGGTGAAGGAGCCATGAGGAGGGGTATGTGCCGCCCAAAAGAGAAAACGAGTTGCGGCCGGTTCCTTGCGCACAGCCTGTGCGGGCTGTGCACAGGCCGCACAGGTATGTGCGGCCTGGTGTGCGGGCCGCACGCCAGGCCGCACGGCCTTCTGGCCGTGCTGTGCGGCCGGGTGTGCGGTGATGAGCGCATTTCATATATATGTATTGCATGCTTTACCCTCATCATTATTGAATATTGTGGTTGTAATTCTGCAAGTACAGTGCCATTTGAGGTATTCTTGGTTTTATATGCAGATATCGAAGTCCTGAAGCAAGAAGAAGTGTTTTGGAACAATTTTAGAAGCTAAAGGACTTAGAAGAAACCTCATCAAGCTCAGCACGGCTTGAGCACGCCCGTGCTGTTCCCCGTGCAAATTGCAGGAGAATTCAGCCACAAATCAGCACAACTTGAGTTCGCTGAGCACGGTCGTGAAAACCTCAGCACGGCCTAAGCACGCCCGTGCTGTTCCCCGTGCAAATTACAGGCTGGTGACTTTTTCCGGGGGAAATCACTGTAGCACAAAAATGCTGTAGCAAAGTACTGTAGCATGAGTAATGTAGCCAAAGCACTGTAGCATGAGTACTGTAGCATTGAGTTCGCTGAGCACGATCGTGCAAACCCTCAGCACGGCCTAAGCACGCCCGTGCTGTTCCCCGTGCAGATTACAGGAATGTGAGTTTTCTGGAGTTTTATTTGGCCGTAATCTGCACGGCTTCAACACGCCCGTGCTCACATCGGGAAAACATTAAAACCCTAAAAACGTAGGTTTTTGGGGGACTTTTGGTGGGCGAACTTTGGGAGAAAGAAAGGGAGAGCTTTGGGGGTTCATCCTCCACTTCATCAAGGGTATGCCAAGCTGATGGTAGGCCGATCGAGAGGAGATTACACGGCATTGTAGATCCTTCGACAACCTCAAGAATGCAAGAAATTAGGGAGTTTTCAATTCCTTGTCTTTTAATTTCTTTGGCATTATGAGGGGCTAAACGCTTAAGGGAGCCCTGGGGGTGGTTGTATGACGTTGTAGCTCGAACTCATTGTCTTTACTTGCAGTTTTTATGATTGTCTTGTTCCTTTCAATAAATCAAAGTTATTGGCTATCTTGTATGTTGTTTAGTGCTTGATGCTTGGTAGTTAGGTTCTCCTATCTAAGTTTGTGAATCTTTATTGATTGTTGCAAACAGAGGGAGTTCAACTTAGGGCTCGGCAGTGCTAGAAACCACATGCTTATAGCATAACTAAGTTTAGAACTGAAGACATCCCTGATAATTACTGAGAAAGACTGAGTTAGTGAACGTCAGAAAACCAACCCCGGGGTCCCATCTCCTCCATCGAGTCAAACCTAAATCTTCCCTTGGTGAACTTTCCATTCCCTTAACTTCCTCGAAGTTAGTCCAAAGTCAATTCCTTCATCTCCGGTTTGGTTAGATATTAAGTAGGACGTTAGTATTAGAAGCTATACCAGTCCCTGTGGATTCGACTACCCGACCCAAAGGGTACACTTTACTACTTGTGCGACCCGTGCACTTGCGGTTACACAAGGGGCGTACCATGCGGCCGCACACCGGGCGGCACAGGGCTCTGGCAGCCCTGTGGGGGGGCCGTGCGGCCGCACATGGGCGGCACAGGCCTCTGGCAAGTCTGTGCGGGTTGTAGCATGCCCGCACAGCCTCCAGAAGTGCCGAGGTAAGATTTTTCTCCTTAGTTGTTCATCCAAAAATGATTACATCAATCGATGAGTAACTTTTCAAAACATGTAACCTTCGCCGATAACAGTGAAAATTGCACAAAATCAACTGATAATACACCGCCAATTTAAAATGAGTTTCAAGTCGTCTAATCACAAAAATTAAATAAGACAAGCACGTACATAGAAAAACAAAAAATAACCAATAACACCAAAAAAGCACACAATGCAAAACAAAAGAAAATACGAGAAAGGTAAACTTGGGTTGCCTCCCAAGAGCGCTTGTTTAGAGTCACGAGCCTGACATTCATGTTCACATTTTCATGGTGGTTCAAAGGAAAGATGTGTACCTTGTTTAATGAAGAAGGAAGGTGATGAGCTAGGGAGATTAAGTGAAATCATACTCTCGATGTTGTGTGCTCCCAAGTCAACTGTGAAGACCGAACTCGCCTTGATCTTCTCACTTAGTGAACCTTGTTTGGTTACTTTTTTCCAGGCTTTTTTCCATGGTGGTTCATCACGGCGGCCACTTCCCTTAGGTTTCTTCTTCTTTGCCCTAGGATCCGGTGGCTTCTCTTGACTTTGCTCTTCACTTCTTTCATTTTCAACTCCCTCTTGGCCCATCGCCAAATATTCATCGAGTGGGTCGATCGCCAACACTTCCTGCACACAATCAGACACAATTAGTTCAACTTCATCAAAAACATAAGATGCGCCGTCCCACTCCTTAGGGTGTTTCATTGCCTCCGGAAGTTTGAATACAGCTTCTTCATTCCCAGCTCTAAGAGTCATCTTGCCATCTTGGATATCAAGTAAAGCTCGTGAAGTTGCCAAGAATGGTCTTCCGAGAATGATCAGCACCTCGGCATTCTCATGGACATCCAAAATAACAAAATCTGCCGGGAAAACAAGTCCTCCCACGTTCACTAGCACATCGCTCACCACACCCCTTGGCCGACGCAATGACCGATCTGCCAATTGCAGTGTCATCCTCGTAGGTTCGAGCTCATGCATTCCTAATTTCAGAAATAGGGTGTAGGGCATAACATTAATACTTGCCCCCGAATCAGCTAGGGCCTTCTCCACTACTGACTCTCCGATTTTGCACTCGATCACCAGACCCCCAGGATCTCGAACCTTCGGTGGAAGTGCGCTTTGCAGGATGGCGGAGCAACTCTCATTCAAGGCTACACTAGATGCTTCTTCCAATTTCCGCCTGTTTGTCAATAAGTCTTTCATAAACTTTGCGTACTTGGGCATTTGAGAAAATGCCTCAGCGAGCGGGAGATTTATGTGGAGTTACTTTATCAGACTCAGAAATTTCTTGAATTGGACATCCTCCTTGCTCTTGTTCAGTCTTTGATAAGTGCTTGATTATATATATTTTATAATATCAGTTTACATGCATTGAGCATCACTTTTATCAGTTTTTAGCATTAACAAGGTGTGTTTTGTGTTCTTTTGTGCAAACAGGGTTTTGGAGACATAACGTACAGGAAGAAGCAAAGATAGGGTGTGATGACACGTTTCAAGGCCACAATTAGAAGCTGTGTTCATATGCATGGGGGTGTTGCCAACTTTCGGAGGAGTACAAGTCATTACACAAACCGAAAGGGCACAAAGGCCACTTTCGAGAGACAAGGCGGCTAGGGCTTCGGAGGAGTTCTTTGCGGCTTTGGGAAGCTTTCCTCACCAACTTGGATCGATTCCTCCTCCGTCATAGCATCAAGGAAGCCATCGGCGACCTAGCTTCGGAGTGGATTCAATCCAGACGTGGAAACTACCCATCAAGACCATCATTACGGATTTAAGGGGGTTATTCTTTATGTCTTTGGAACTTTATTCTCAAATTATTATTTGTTTTGTGACTCGCTCCATGGAGAGCTAAACCCCTAGAGGGTATTCGGATATGTAATCCCTAGGATTCTTATTTTCATTAGATTTACATTATGTTTCTATTCGAACTTATCAGTTTGAGTTTTACTCTTGAGTTCTTAATGCTTGTTTGTGCTTTTGATTTCATTATTAATTGCCTTGCATGTTTTATTCAATCTAGTGAAGAGAGAGATCACCGCTAGGTTTAGAATTACCAAGAGTAAAGAGGGTAGAGAGGGTGAGCCGTGAGATAGCGGAGTGTCCCCTTTCCCCTCCGACAGATATTTCCTATCTCCATATTCCCTAAGTGTCAAGCAACCATATGTGGTGTGAGGCGTCGAGAGAATTCTCCGCCGGGATCTCGTAGGGGGTTAGGGATCTTTCACCTGGAGGCAGGGTTAGATCTACTTTTAGGAATTGGTTATATCTTTGGGATCCCTAGAGTTTTAAGCAGTCATATGTGGTGTGAGGCGTCGAGAGAATTCTTCGCCGGGACCTCGTAGGGGACTAGTTATCGGCGACCTGGAGGCAGGGGCCGTTATACCTTAGGATACCCACGACTCATTGTTTTCGTTTAGAAACACTTGTAATCTACATTCAACACCCGAATCCTAGGGGGAGCATTGTCCGGATACCTCACTTTTATTGATTGAGCACTCTTTTCCTTTTTATTCCCTGCGCACTTGTAGTGACACTCTTAGTTTTGGCCATTAGATCATCACACACTACACTCATTAGGTGATTGCTTCCCCGCAAGCGTACGGGATCGCCAAGTAATACCTCGTGCGAAGACACAAGGATCGTATTCCACGGGGCTAAGGATCTCCTATTACTCCTTCTCGAGCTATTATCTAGCCTAAGATCTCAAGTGATGGAATTTACTCTACTAAGTGGAAATAAAAATTAAAACAAGATTAAGAACAAATTGGAGAGAACAAACAATAAGCAAGCAAGAAACTCAATGTAATGTAAAGGCCTATGGATGTGGATCCCCTTGAGGGGTTATCATGAAACATGGATGATGAACAAAAGATGCAAGGGTAAAATGGACCATGAGATTCCAAGATTAGAACAACCCCAATTTCTCGGCGATTGAACCCTAATCCCATACGAACATAGATAGGAATTTCTTCCAAATCCACATTCCTACGATTGCAATAAGTACGAGGAAAATCTCACTTAGGAGTAAACCTACTTTTCTTCGGATTAAACCTACATGGAGGGCTACCAAACACCCGATTTCTCGGCGTGATGATACATGTGTCCCCTTCTAATCCATTCATGATCTAATACATGCGAGCAAGTCACATCTACATGCATCACTCATAAAAGAGCTACGGATTTCTCCTTAGTGTAGCACTTAGCATGAAAACAAAGGATTAGATCTCAAAATTACCCAAGCATGAAATTAACAAACAATCATCCAAAATACATGATAGAACCCCCCAAGGTTCACCAACACCCGGTGGCCTTGGGGGTCTAGTGTGTCATCATCCTACAACAAGCAATATAACCAAGTAAAATACACAAGAAAAGCATAATTGACACTCCCTAGATGAAATGGTGGAGGAGGAGGTAGAAAATATGCCGAATGATGCTTCCACTGCCAAAGGAATGCCGAATGACGCTTCCTCTAGCCGCGGATCTCCTTCCTTCAAATCGTGGTAAATCTCCCCTTGAATGATGATGCCTTCTTGCCTTGAGAGCCTTGGACCTTGGGCTTCAATGATCTCCTAGCTTTCTTGCCCTTCTTCTCCTCCCTAAGGTCGCCCAAGAACTCCCCCAAAAACAGTCCAGCCGAAGCCCTCCAAAGAGTCCAGCAAAAAGTGTAGCCAAAAAGTTTCCTTTTCTGCCCTAAAAGTTAGTATTTATATCCACAGATTCGCGATTCATACGGGGTGCATACGGCCCCGTATGCTGGGTAGTATGGAAAGCTGGCAGATAAGTCCAAATTGTTACGCTACTACAGTACATACGGCCCCCATACTGGGTAGTATGGGGGTAGTATGAAATTCCTGTTTTCGTCTCTTTGTGCCTAAATGATATCTTCTTGTTCTCCATGGCTTCCTTATGCCCTACAAAGCAAATAATAGACGATTAAGCGCAAAATAGGCATCAAACCTCACAAAATACATGCAAAGTGAATACGATATATATATGAAAAGCAACTACATTTAGACACTTATCAAATATCCCCACACTTAAGCGTTGCTTGTCCCCAAGCAATCAACTCATGAAAAACAAAGAGACTGAAAAGTGGCTAAATGCAGTACCTCTGGCATCAAGCAAATATAAGATTCCAAAAGCAATGGACAATGATACATAGATGTTGAGTCATAGTCAATAAGCATAATAAAAATATCCTGTTTCACCCCTTATATATCTGTGTCGTGTAAGTGAATCTTATATCTCATTTGCCCTGATCTGGTCTAGCCTAAGGACTTCAATCAGTACAGCTCTAGATGCTAATCACTCCACTTACAAAGAATACTAAGTCTTAAACTACTAAATGCTACTTCAATGGCCAAGTAAGATCCTTCTAATTCTAAAGCTCGAAACTAGATCCATTTTCATCTCAAAACCTTTGGTAGATACTCAAAAAGATCACTAGGGTTTATTTTCATTTCATTTTTTTTTTTCGAGTCTGACTAACGTAGACTGCACCAACATCATTTTGAAATCTTTCTGGAGGGTGCACATGCTGGTTAGGCACAAGAGCCACCCAACTACTCGATTACAGTCTACATAGACGCATTCATGCTTCAGAAGCAGAGGAATACTGACATAGACTCTCTTTTCTTTTCTTTTTTCATTTAATTTTTTTTTTCACATTTACCCTAGATCACATCTTCAGAGTATACTACATGACACAAAACTAGGATTAGCTCAACAAGACTTAGAAGTTCTTAAGAGTCCATTGGAGGATAGAACTTAGTGTTCTGAGGCCAAGTACTCAAAGTAGTGTGTTACGCATACAAGAGAGCTAGAGTAGTCACATTGGCTATTCCTAGGGCATCGACAAAAAAATTCAGTGCACATGACAATACTAGAGGTAAAACAGAATTCAATAAAGCATAGAAACAAGTAACTCACATCAATCATTAATCCAAGCTAAAAGAATCTTACAAGATTGAACAAAGCCATCATAGGTAACACTAGCATGTAACAAATGGTCCTAAAACATGAAATACACCCATCCCCACACTTAGTGTTGTGCATTGCCCTCAATGTACACTAATCATGAAAAACATGGCAAATCGTTAATGAAAATAAAAGAGGAGGGTGAAAATGAACTTACAAAGGAGAGATGGGAAGTAATCATGCCAAAGCTAAAACAAAACACAAAGAGAACACACAAACTAGAAAATAAAGACTAAACAAAATAAAAAAATGAAAAAATAAAGTGTTCATGCTCATCCTTGTCCTTAGAATTAAGTCTCTAATCACAAAATGACATCTTGATCCAAATGGTTTTGTCTTCAATCCATCATATCTCTCACGATGATGGGCCAACTTGAAGACAGGTTCATCGGGTCCAGTGGTTCTTGGGCGCTTGGAGGCAAGTGTTTTAGTGCGAGGCATTCCTACAATGAAAAGAAACCTTGTTCAAGCTCATAGGAATTCAAGATGAAGCAAAATACAATGCAAGAGATAGAGGAAACAAGTGAAAAATACAATTTTTGAGGTCATACGGCCGTATAGGGGCCGTATGGTCACTGTTCACACGGCAAGAGTTTCCCCTATATTCATAGCATCGAAAATTTTTTTACATAAATTTGAATGAAAATTCATCCATAACATTCACATCATCTAAACCAAACAAAATGCTAAAGAAATTCCACACAAAATCTCCAAGAATGCCCAAGAAATGAGAAAGAAAAAATTAGGGCATTGAAAAAGCATACCGACGAAATCTTGAGAAAACAAGCTTCAAACTCGGGGAAAATCACTAGATCGACGTCTCCAATGGATTTGGAGAAGTTTTAGGAGAAAAAATGAGAAGATTTGTGATAAGTGCTTGCATGTACATATTATTTGAGATGTTTTTCCCTGCATGAGCATCACATTTTTCAGGTTATATTTCTCATTTCGTGTGTTTTTGTGTTCTTTCGTGCAATTAGGGTTGTGAAGAAGGTTTATGCGAAGAAAAGCAAGATTAGGTCATAATGGTGCCATGTGGAGCTCTTTTGTGCAAATACAAAGTTCAAGACACAAATCGGTTTCAAACGAGGGGGTATGTGCCAACTTCTAAAGGCTTCAATACAATTCTTGTAGAAGGACACGAAGGCAGTCATGCTCGCTTGTTCGGATTTGTTCAAAGATTTCAAAAGCTCTCCAAGGGTTTTTCATCATCAAGAAATGCCACATGACCTTTCACATGGGCGTGTGTCCGTCCGTGTGACCTCAGGAGAAGAAACGGGCGAAATCGGGGACCAATAAGCAAGTTTCCACAGGGCTGAAATTCCACATGGGCGTGTGGAATTTCCACACGGCCGTGTGGCTCATCCACACGCCCGTGTGGATCCTCGAGATGGCCAATTATAAAGCCGTTCTGAAGCGTTATAAAGGGGGGCTTTTTCCTAACTTTGGGAGGACGTTCGGCTAGGGTTTGAGAGGGTTTTTGCTGCGTTTTGGGGGCGTTTCTTCACCGATTTCAACACCGATTCCTTCCAAGGAGAGCTATTGGGGGAGCCTTCGACGACTTCGATTCGGCAAGGTGTGCCCTAGGCTTGGAGGAAGGATCCGTGGAGAAGAAGAAACAGCCCTCATTGGCCATCAACAAGAAGCTTAAGGGGGTTTTCTTTATGGATTTCTTGCACTTATCTTCATTTATTTTGATGAACTTGTATTGCTCCATGGAGGGCTAAACCCCTAGTGGGTACTTGGACTTGTAAACCCTAGGTTTTCTATGTTTCATTGACTTTAATGCTATTATTCAATTTGAGTTTAAATTTGAGTTTCAATCTTGTGTGCTTAATTGTTTCTCCCTTAGAGTGACACTAGGGTTGAGGGCTAATCCAATCATCCTTTTGACGAGTGACCATCACCATTAGGATTAGATTAACCAAGATTGAAGAAGGTTGAGAGGGTGAGTTGAGAGGTAGCGACACGTCCCCTTTCCCCTCCGGTGTGGTTTTCCCTACCTTCTTATTCCAAGTATTACCTTCGATCTCAAAGAGAGTTAGGCGTTGAGAGAGGCCTTTCCGCCGGGACTTATTTGTGATTAGGGATCTTTTGCCTGGACCAAAGGGATTGATCTATAGTTGGGAATAGGGTTTATCGCTTGGAATCCCTAGAGCGTAGCGCAGTCATACGTGGTGTGAGGTGTCGAGAGTCTTCTCTCCGCCGGGACCTCGTAGGGGACTAGTCAAGGTTGACCTTAGATTTGGGACCTTGTATCTTTGGATTCCACGACTCTTGAAATCTCTATTGAGTAAGAGTATTTGAAGTCTTGCACTTGAAACAAGGAACCTAGGGGGAGCAGTGTCCGAGTACCCCATTCTTATCTCGATCTTTTCCTACACTCTAGCTTTAACTTTCAGTTTTTAATTTCTGTTTTTAATCACTTTTTAATCTCAACAACAATCGGTTTTCTTTGGCTATCTAGCGAAGTGTTTTTGTTTCTATCGTCTACTCCCTGTGGATTCGACTACCCACCCGTTGGGTACTTTATTACTTCGACACCCGTGCACTTGCGGAACACACACGCAAGGGTGTGTCAATTTGGCCAAGAAATGAGGTTGAAAGAAGAGAGAAAATCTGTGGAGGGTGAGAGGAATGAGAGAAAGGAAGAGAGAGTGTAGAAATGATGGTTTAAAAAGGGGGGGCCCGTGGCATACCGCCCCCATACTACCCCGTATGGAGGGCCGTATGGGCCAAGAGGCCCCCTCTCGGCCGAGAAAAAATGCCTAGCAGACGGCCCCGTGTGGGGGCCGTTTGCAGGGCCGTCTGAAATGGTCCAGAGCCTCTGGTTGGCTCTGTGTTCGTCTCAAACGGCCACCCTACGGGCCAGTGAAGCCGTATACCCTTTAAAACCATTTGAGAACTTCGAAAACCTGCCCCCAATGAAGTAAAAATGATATAGCAAGCTCGAAGACTTCTCCAAAAACGAATGAAATAAATCGAATGACGATCTAGCATGTGAATTAAAATCTAAACATGAGTTTCTCAAGAAGTGACACAAATACACCACAATTAAAATGATGAGAACAATGTGCCAAGTGTGCGAGCATGAACTTATTCAAAAACAAAACAAAGCGAAGAAATACGAAAATTGAAGTGAACTCAGAACTAAAATACGAAAAATGCAAGAAAACTCCCCCGAATGCTTTGGTTGCCTCCCAAGAAGCGCTTGTTTAACGTCACGAGCCTGACGTACCTCTTTTCTTACCTCATGGTGGCTCAAAGAGTTTGAAGCCACCCCCAGTTTCCCTTGAAATGTTGTTATTGAAGTATAATTTCAATCGATGCCCATTGACGTTAAAAGTGCCGCTTTCCGGGTAGGTTACCTCAACTGCCCCATGTGGGAAGACTTGAGTGACTGTGTACGGACCTGACCAACGTGATCTTAGCTTCCCCGGAAATAATTTCAACCTAGAGTTGAACAGTAGGACTTGATCTCCCTCGTGGAATTGTTTAGGGTGCTTGATGCGTCTGTCATGGTACTCTTTGACTTTTTTCTTTATAGAGCTTCGAACTCTCATATGCCGTGGATCGCCACTCATCAAGTTCGTTTAGTTGGAGTTTTCTCTTGCAACCTGAAAGAGAAGAATCTAGATTCAGAAACTTGATAGGCCAATAAGCTTTGTGCTCAAGCTCAACAGGTAAATGACAAGCTTTCCCATAGACTAGCCTATACGGAGTGATGCCAATAGGAGTCTTGTAAGCTGTTCTGTAGGCCCAGAGGGCATCATCTAGATGTTCTGCCCAATCTCTTCGGTTTTGAGACACAGTTTTCTCCAAAATTCGCTTTAAGTCCCTGTTGGATACTTCAACTTGCCCACTAGTTTGTGGATGGTATGGTGTAGCCATTTTATGGGAGACTCCATAGCGCTTCAAAATTTTTGCAAACTGGGCATTACAGAAATGGGTACCCCTATCGCTAATGATTGCACGTGGTGCGCCAAACCTGGAAAATAACTTCTTTAAGAATTTCACGACCACCCTCGCATCATTCGTTTGCAAGGCTTGAGCCTCCACCCATTTAGACACATAATCAACCGCCACGAGTATGAACTTGTATCCATGGGAGCTCGGGAAAGGTCCCATGAAATCAATCCCCCATACATCAAAAACTTCACAGGCTTGGTTCCAATTTTGGGGCATCTCATCCCGGCGAGAAATGTTGCCGACCCGCTGACATCTATCACAAGCTTGAATAAATTTTTGGGTGTCTTGGAATACCGATGGCCAATAGAAACCTGCATCAAGAATTTTCTTTGTTGTTCTGTTTGCATCATAATGGCCACCAGTAGGTCCTGAGTGGCAATGCCTCACAATGCTTAGACCCTCTGCCTTAGAGACACACCTTCGAGCAACCTGATCGGAACAAACTCTGAATAGGTATGGATCTTCCCAAATGTAGTGCTTAAGGTCAGAGAAAAATTTCTTCCTTTGCTGATATGTAAACCATTTCGGGATGACCCCACCAACCAAGTAATTAGCGAAATCGGCAAACCAGGGTGGTTCTTTCTCTTCTACTACCTGGATGTTATACAAGTGCTCTTCAGGGAATGAGTCATTAATGTCCTTTTCTCTCACAGTTTCAGTGACAGACCTCTCTAAATGGGATAAATGATCAGCTGCAAGGTTCTCTGCTCCCCGCTTGTCCTTAATCTCAAGATCAAATTCTTGAAGCAATAAGGCCCACCTTATCAAACGTGGTTTGGCATCTGATTTGCTAAGTAAGTATCTCAAAGCTGAATGATCAGTGTATACCACCACTTTAGAAAGAACCAAATATGACCGGAATTTATCAAAGGCAAATACCACGGCAAGTAGTTCTTTTTCAGTTGTAGTGTAATTTGCTTGTCCTCCTGTTAGAGTCTTACTCGCGTAATAAATGGGATGGAAATGTTTGTCTCTCCGCTGGCCAAGCACTGCCCCAACTGCAAAGTCACTCGCATCACACATCAATTCGAAGGGGGAGTCCCAATCTGGAGCTACCATGATGGGTGCTTGAATTAGTTTCTCCTTGAGTGCAATAAAGGACGTCATGCAATCATGATCGAACTCGAATGGGACATCCTGTTCCAACAACCTTGTCAGGGGCCTAGCAATTTTAGAAAAATCTTTGATGAACCTTCGATAAAATCCAGCATGACCCAGAAAACTCCTTATGGCCTTCACAGAATTTGGAGGTGGTAGTTTTTCGATGTTGGAAATCTTCGCCTTGTCAACCTCAATTCCTTCTTTCGAAATTTTATGACCCAAGACTATCCCCTCTTGAACCATGAAATGGCATTTCTCCCAACTCAGTACAAGATTAGTCTCTTCACATCGAATGAGGACCCGCTCAAGGTTCTCGAGGCACACATTGAAAGAATCACCAAAGACAGAAAAGTCATCCATAAACACTTCCATAAAATCTTCTACCATGTCTTCAAAAATTGCCGTCATGCATCTCTGAAAGGTCGCCGGGGCATTACATAGTCCGAAAGGCATGCGGCGATAAGCAAATGTGCCATACGGACAAGTGAACGTAGTCTTCTCCTGATCTTCCGGGGCGATGGGAATTTGGAAGTAACCAGAGAACCCATCCAAAAAACAATAGTAGGCATGGCCAGCTAGTCGCTCCAGCATCTGGTCAATGAATGGTAAGGGAAAATGATCTTTTCGGGTGGCATCATTCAACTTTCTATAATCGATGCACACTCTCCACCAGGTAGTTGTACGAGTCGGGATTAATTCATTCTTCTCATTGGTAATTACAGTCATCCCCCCTTTCTTTGGAACCACTTGCACGGGGCTTACCCACTCACTATCTGATATCGGGTAAATAATGCCCGCATCGAGAAGCTTGATGATTTCTGCCCGTACCACTTCTTTCATATTTGGATTAAGTCTTCTTTGTGGCAAGGCTCTGGGTCTGTGTTCATCTGTCATCAGGATCTTGTGAGTGCAAACAGATGGATTTATTCCTTTTATGTCGGCTATCTTCCACGCAATCGCCCTCTTGTGCCTCTTAAGCACATCCACTAATCCATTCTTTTGCTCAACTGTTAGGTTCGAAGAGATGATAACTGGAAGTTGTGTACCCTCTCCCAAAAAGGCATACTCAAGGTGTTCAGGTAGTGTTTTCAACTCCAAATTTGGTACTTCCTCAATTGACGGCATCAAACCTCTGTTCCATAACCCATCACCCTGTTCGGACCTTGTTTCTTCTGCAGACTCAGCACTTTCACCTGAACTGTTGTCTGTACCACGGACATTAAGCTCAAAGCATTGGGATTCATTTTCTGGATTGCCTTGTTGCTCATATTGATGTTCCAAGTCGGATTCCTGTATCTTGGCTAACACTTGCCCCATTTCAGTAAGGTCCTCTAGGGTAGGATTCATGGTAGCAGACTGTCGGTCCTCGTTAGGCAAAACACACTGCTCAATTGGTAATTCGCTTTCTTTAATTACTGATGGTGTTCCTTTTTCCATAAAGGTCTCGAACACTGTGTGCCAGCTTCCACCTTCATAAGATATGCTAGAATCCCCTGATAGCATAAGTGTGTATAAATAATTGTCTCCAGGGTGTGAAAAATGTTGCTGAGTTTGTCGATTAATCCAGCCTTCCAATCTGTATATGTCATCTTCCAACCCAATGTTCGGGTCTGCCATGTTGCACTCACAAGGTGAACTGTATAGAACGGACCAGAGAATGAATTCAGATAGTACCTTTGCCAAGCCAAGAAGAATGGGAGAAAGTTAATATCAACGGAAAAGAAAAAAAAAATAATAAGAAATAAGTGAAGAATGCAATGGCTAGAGTAATAATCTAAAAGTTTCCTAGAATTCCTTAAAGTTCCCCGGCAACGGCGCCAAAAACTTGATTGCTTCCCCGCAAGCGTACGGGATCGCCAAGTAATACCTCGTGCGAAGACACAAGGATCGTATTCCACGGGGCTAAGGATCTCCTATTACTCCTTCTCGAGCTATTACCTAGCCTAAGATCTCAAGTGATGGAATTTACTCTACTAAGTGCAAATAAAAATTAAAACAAGATTAAGAACAAATTGGAGAGAACAAACAATAAGCAAGCAAGAAACTCAATGTAATGTAAAGGCCTATGGATGTGGATCCCCTTGAGGGGTTATCATGAAACATGGATGATGAACAAAAGATGCAAGGGTAAAATGGACCATGAGATTCCAAGATTAGAACAACCCCAATTTCTCAGCGATTCAACCCTAATCCCATACGAACATAGATAGGAATTTCTTCCGAATCCACATTCCTATGATTGCAATAAGTACGAGGAAAATCTCACTTAGGAGTAAACCTACTTTTCTTCGGATTAAACCTACATGGAGGGCTACCAAACACCCGATTTCTCGGCGTGATGATACATGTGGCCCCTTCTAATCCATTCATGATCTAATACATGTGAGCAAGTCACATCTACATGCATCACTCATAAAAGAGCTACGGATTTCTCCTTAGTGTAGCACTTAGCATGAAAACAAAGGATTAGATCTCAAAATTACCCAAGCATGAAATTAGCAAACAATCATCCAAAATACATGATAGAACCCCCAAGGTTCACCAACACCCGGTGGCCTTGGGGGTCTACTGTGTCATCATCCTACAACAAGCAATATAACCAAGTAAAATACACAAGAAAAGCATAATTGACACTCCCTAGATGAAATGGTGGAGGAGGAGGTAGAAAATATGCCGAATGATGCTTCCACCTACAAAGGAATGCCGAATGACGCTTCCTCTAGCCGCGGATCTCCATCCTTCAAATCGTGGTAAATCTCCCCTTTCCCTTCTTCTCCTCCCTAAGGTCGCCCAAGAACTCCCCCAAAAACAGTCCAGCCGAAGCCCTCCAAAGAGTCCAGCAAAAAGTCTAGCCAAAAAGTTTCCTTTTCTGCCCTAAAAGTTAGTATTTATATCCACAGATTCGCGATTCATACGGGGTACATACGGCCCCGTATGCTGGGTAGTATGGAAAGCTGGCAGATAAGTCCAAATCGTTACGCTACTACAGTACATATGGCCCCCATACTGGGTAGTATGGGGGTAGTATGAAATTCCTGTTTTCGTCTCTTTGTGCCTAAATGATATCTTCTTTTTCTCCATGGCTTCCTTATGCCCTACAAAGCAAATAATAGACGATTAAGCGCAAAATAGGCATCAAACCTCACAAAATACATGCAAAGTGAATACGATATATATATGAAAAGCAACTACATTTAGACACTTATCATTAGGCTAGATAACAAAAGAAAGGATATTACTAGTACTTCTGTTCCCTGTGGTTCGACAACTGACACATCCTTGCGTGTGTACTCCGCAAGTGCACGGGTGTCGAAGTAATAAAGTACCCAAACGGGTGGGTAGTCGAATCCACAGGGAGTAGACGTAAGAACAATCACACTTTGTTAAGTAATTAAAGATAAACCAATTGTTGTTGTGAAAGAAAATAAAATAAGAAAGAAATAGAAATAAAGTGATGAAAAGAAAAGCTAGGGTATGGAAATAGATCAATAAGAAGATGGGGTACTCGGACGATGCTCCCCCTAGAATCCTTGTTTCAAGTGCAAGACTTCAAATACTCTTATTCAATAGAGATTTCGAGAGTCGTGAAATCCAAAGATACAAGGTCCCAAATCTAAGGTCAACCTTGACTAGTCCCCTACGATGTCCCGGCGGAGAAAAGACTCTCGACACCTCACACCACGTATGACTGCGCTATGCTCTAGGGATTCCAAGTGGTAAACCCTATTCCCAACTATAGATCGATCCCTTTGGTCCAGGCGAAAGATCCCTAATCACAAATAAGTCCCGGCGGAAACACCTCTCTCAACGCCTAACTCTCTTTGAGATCGAAGGTAATACTTGGAATAAGAAGGTAGGGAAAACCACACCGGAGAGGAAAGGGGACGTGTCACTACCTCTCAACTCACCCTCTCAACCCTCTTCAATCTTGGTTAATCTAATCCTAATGGTGATGGTCACTCGTCAAAAGGATGATTGGATTAGCCCTCAACCCTAGTGTCACTCTAAGGGAGAAACAATTAAGCATACAAGATTGAAACTCAAATTCAAACTCAAATTGAATAAAACCATTAAAGTCAATGAAACATAGGAAATCTAGGGTTTACAAGTCCAAGTACCCACTAGGGGTTTAGCCCTTCATGGAGCAATACAAGTTCATCAAAATAAATGAAGACAAGTGCAATAAATCCATAAAGAAAACCCCCTTAAGCTTCGTGTTGATAGACTATAGGAACTTCTCCTTCTTCTCCAAAGAACCCCTTCCTCCAAGCCTAAGGCACACCTCGTCAAATCGAGTCGTCGAAGGCTCCCCCAATAGCTCTCCTTGGAAGGGATTGATGATGAAATTGGTGGAGAAGCGCCCCCAAAGTGTAGCAAGAACCTCCTGAACCCTAGCCGTCACTCCCTCTCAAAGTTGGAAGAAGATCCTCTAAATGACGCTTCAGAACGACTTTATAATTGGCCATCTCGAGGATCCACACGGGCGTGTGGATGAGCCACACGGCCGTGTGGAAATTCCACACGCCCATGTGGCGTCTCTGCCCTGTGGAAAACTTCGTATTCATCCCCGATTTCGCCCGTTTCTTCTCTTGAGGTCACACGGACGGACACACGCCCATGTGAAAGGTCATGTGGCATTTCTTGATGATGAGAAAACCTTGGAGAGCTTTTGAATTCTTCGAACAAATCGGACAAGCGAGCATGACTGCCTTCGTGTCCTTCTACAAGGAATGTCTTGAAGTCTTTAGAAGTTGGCACATGCCCCCTCATTGGAACCCGATTTGTGTCTTGAACTTCGTATTTGCACAAAAGAGCTCCACTTAGCACCATTATGACCTAATCTTGCCTTTATTCACGTACCATGTCTTCACAACCCTAATTGCATGAAAGAACACCAAAACACATGGAATTAACGATAAAGCCTGATAAATGTGATGCTCATGAGTGGAAAACATTTCCAAAAATATATACATGCAAGCACTTATCAACAACCCGACCCTTTGGGTCCACTTTTATTAATTGACGACCGGTGTACTTGCGGTAACGCAAGGGGTTGACACACATCATCCTGTTGTGTTGTTGCGGAGACGCATCAAGTTTTTGGTGCCGTTGCCGGGGAACAGGATATTAGGAACGCTAGTATTTTGTTACTTTAGCCATTCATTTATTTTTACTGTTTTTCTATTCCATCCTCTCTACTTTCATTGTTCTCATTTTCTTTCGTTTATTTGATTGCAGTTCCAGCTTATGACCAGAGGGAACCCATCGACATTAGTTGAAGGAGACCCTGAAATTGAGCGAAGACTTCACAAGAGAAGCAGGGAGCCTGAAGTTATTCAAGAGCAGCAAGTTGAAGTTGAAGCTGAAGGATCTGCGACCATGGCAGACCACGAAGATGAACCAAGGACGCTTGCTGATTTTTCTAGACCTTCAGCCCGAGGAACACAGTCGAGCATTGTTAGACCGCCCATTGCGGCTAACAATTTTGAGCTGAAGTCGGCATTCATCCAGATGGTTCAGCAGTCCGCGCAGTTTAATGGGCTGCCTGATGAAGACCCCAATTGCCATGTTGAAAACTTCTTGGAGGTTTGTGATATGCTCAAGATCAACGGGGTTTCGGATGATGCAATTCGATTGAGGACCTTCCCATTCTCATTGAAGGGACCAGCTAAACAATGGCTCCAATCATTGCCAAGAGCGTCCATCACCACTTGGGACGAGATGGTGGAAGCCTTTCTTGCACGATATTTCCCTCCCGGGAAATCAGCGAAGCTCCGAAATGAGATCTCTTCCTTTTTTTAGAATGAGTTGGAGTCTCTATTCGAGACATGGGAAAGGTTCAAGAACCTTCTGCGGCGGTGTCCCCAACACGGATTCCCGGATTGGATGATTATAAACACGTTCTACAATGGACTGAATGCAAGCACTAGGCAACTCCTAGATGCGGCCGCAGGTGGGACTATGGGTAACAAGACCCCAGAGGAAGCAAGGCAGCTCATTGAAGACATGGCTCTCAACAGTTGCCAATGGAGCTCGAGGGAGAAGAAGAAGGTTGCAGGAATACATGATGTTGATGCCGTTACATCACTAGCAGCCCAAGTTGAAGCACTAAGCAAGAAGCTAGACACCCTTACAACTTCAAGACTAGCTGCCATTAGCACTTGCGACAGTTGTGGAGGTGGGCATAGCTCTACAGATTGCCCTATCTCAGTGGGGGTGTCGGCACCAATGGAGCAAGTGGATTTTGTTGGTAATCTAGTGAGGGGACAAGGGAACCCTTATTCAAATACCTACAATCAGGGATGGAGGAACCATCCGAACTTCTCATGGAGCAATCAGGGCCAGAACCAGCAGAAGCAAGCAACTCCTCCGGGTTTCCCACAACAACCCTCTATTCCAGAGAGAGTTTCTGAACTTGAAAAGGTACTTTCTAAGTTTATTCAATCTACTGACACCAGGTTTCAGAACGTGGAGGCGACGCTACGCAACCACACTGCGTCATTGCACAACTTGGAGACGCAAGTGGGTCACATAGCAAAATCCTTGGCCGATAGACCTCAAGGAAGCCTGCAGAGCAATACAGAGACAAACCCAAGAGAGCACGTGAAGGCGATCACGTTGAGAAGCGGGCGAGAGGTGGAGAATAGAGTGCAAGGAAAGAAGACTGCACAAGAACCAGAGCAAGTGCAGCCTAAGGCCCAGGAAAAAGAGAATGAAGCCGCGGCAACACCTCCTGCTTACGCACCTCGAGTACCATACCCTTACGGCTGAAGAAGGACCAAACGGATGAGCAGAACAAGAAATTTCTGGAGTTGTTCAAACAGCTGCACATCAACATCCCTTTTGTCGAGGCATTGTCACAAATGCCCAGGTACGCAAAATTTTTAAAAGATCTTTTAACTAACAAAAGAAAAATTGAAGAAAGTGCAGCTGTGATATTGGACGGGAGTTGTTCAGCAATACTCCAAAAGAACCTCCCAAGCAAGAAGAAAGATCCTGGGAGTTTCATCATCCCATGTGTCATCGGGGGCATAGGCGAAGAGAAAGCTTTAGCTGATTCAAGAGCAAGCATCAACGTGATGCCGTACAAATTTTTCCAGAAATTGGGGCTAGGAGAGCCACGGCCAACTCAAATGACGTTGCAGCTAGCTGATCGCTCAATTCGACATCCTAGAGGTATCATTGAAGATGCTTTGATTAAGATTGACAAATATATTTTTCCTGCAGATTTTGTAGTACTCGAAGTCGATGAGGATGTGGAAGTGCCGTTGATTTTGGGGAGGCCATTCCTTCGAACCTCCAAGGCATTGATAGATATAGAGGGAGGCGAATTGACTCTGCGCATCGGAGACGAAAAGATCACTTATCGCCTCACAGATGCTTTGAAGCACCCTCACGAATTTGATGACACATGTTATTTTGTTGATGCTAATGATGAGCTTGTCAATGAGTACATGCACGAGATGTTTTACCCTGACCCCTATGAGGGGTGGCCTGAGTTGGAAAAGGATGAATCAAGTCTACAGGAGGTTCGAGTGATCGAGGATCAACCACAACCGGGAATTCTGAAGAGGATTTTCCGTAGGCTGACTAGATCGAAGCGTCACCGCAAGAAGCACCAAAAGAGTGTAAAAGATACATATACACGAGAAGAGGGTGATGGCTTTCCAAGTGGTAACAAGATATTTCATTACTCGCCTCCCATGCAACCATATTGTCTGAATTGTCAGGTAAAGGCCGGCAAGAACATATCTCATCTGCATGAACCCCCCATAAAAGATCAGGTACGTCAAGCTAATGACATAAAACAAGCAATTCTTGGGAGGTAACCCAAGTCATTTTATTGCTTTCGTAGTTAGTTTTTAATTCTGCAGTAATAACTAGCTTGATTAGGCGACTTTGCGTTAATTCTGTCGTTGCTGTGTTTTTATTGTTTATTCTTGGTGTTTCATGATAATTATACATGTGTGGCTTGATCTAGAATGTTTTAGAGCTTTAAAGTTAAGGAATTGGCCTTGTACTTATATGTTTCATGTTGAGCTGAAAATCCACAAGGGCAGGCACAAGGGGGTGTGAGTGCCCCTGTGCCTTGCTGAAAATTGCAGAAAACATGAAACAGAAGGGCATAAGGGCACCCACACGGGCGTGTGGGTGCCCCTGTGGCCTCCCTGAGGAGCCACACGCCCATGTGGCTCATCCACATGGGCGTGTGAGACCTGAAAACGGATTTTTCAGGTTTCCAGAGAGGCACAAGGGCAGCCACACGGGCGTCTGGCTGCCCCTGGGGATTTTCCAGGTCCACAAGGGCACTCACACGCCCGTGTGAGTGCCCCTGTGGCCTTCTGTCTCGCGATTTTAATCCACACCGGCACTCACACGCCCGTGTGAGTGCCCTTGTGGCGTTTTGGCGTCGATATTTGAAGGCACAAGGGCGTGTGGCTATCCACAAGGGCGTGTGAGACCCTCACACGCCCATGTGGCTTATAAAGGAGATGAGAAGGCCTTGAACCTTTCATTCAAACCTTCGCGCCTTTTCGCCTTCCGACGCCTCCACGCAAAGGGACGCACCTCTTTGGTTCCTAACTCCTCTCCTTAGCTTATTTAAGGATTCTTGGGTGTTTTTTCCGGCGATCCCCATCTTCTTCTTCATCAAAAATCTCCGGTAAGCTCCAAGTTTTCCTAGTTCTTGCCATGAATTTTGAATTTCAGATCTGGTGATTTGTTGATGTTTTATGCATGAATTCTTCATCGGAACTATCATAGTGTGCATGCTTGTCGATTTAGGGTTGTTTTAAGGTGTGGAAACCACCCAACCATGGCCTTTGGCCATGGTCGGGCATCCACACGGGCATGTGGCCCATCCACACGCCCGTGTGGATGAGGAGGATGATCCACAAGGGCGTGTGGATCATCCACACGCCCATGTGGATTTCTGCATAGCGAAATTTTGCAGTAATTTGCCCTGATTTTCACAGATATGGCCCCTAGGACCAAGAAGGTCGCCCACAAGCGCTCTCGCTCCGCTCGGGAGCCTTCTCCTCCCGAGGAATTGGAGTTCGCCGTCCCTGAGCATCAACAGCGATATGAGCCCTTACAGCATCTCAAATTCGGGCAGGCGCGCGTAATTGATTGGAAGGCACTCGAGGAGATTGACTTGGCCGATGAGATGCGCGAGCTTACCACTGTGGGAGGCTGGGACCGGCTCCTTACTATTCGTGATCCCACTTATCGTGAGCTCACACTGGAGGTTCTGTCCTCATTCGACTTCGACCGCGCTCGCCCTGATTTTGAGAAGGAGGACACGATCCGCTTCAGGCTATTCGGTCAGTACCACTCCATGAGCCTCACGCAGTTCTCTGTTTTTCTCGGTTTATATGACAGAGACTATGTTCACACGGGGGAGTACGAGCAACTCATCATCGATTACCCTATTGGACTCACCCCGAGCCGTGCGTACGCGACCATATGCGGAGGTTTCCAGTACGAGCTGGGATCCTCCAAGGCCACCATGCTCAGCCGTCCGGCCTACAGGTATATACACTCTATCTTTAGCAGGACCGTGACGGGACGAGGCGACAGCACTGGAGTTTTGAGCCGCCTCGACTTGCTTTACCTATACACCAGGGTCCAGAACATCCCCATGCATTTAGGCTTTGTTGTGGCAGATTACCTCCGCCATCAAAGCCATTACGTGCGGGTCGGTGTGATCTTTTCAGGAGTATACATTACCCGACTCGTTCGTGGCATGGGGTTGTCCGAGGCACTTAGAGGTATTGAGAAGATTAGCGTACCTGCACCCTTGGGGCTTGCATCCCTCCGAGCCATGCGTATGGTGAAGAAGACGAGTACCGGCCGATATGTACTCGCAGTGGAGGCTGAGGAGGAGGAGTCAGAAGAGGAGGCATCCGACCCAGCAGACGCTCCTGATTCACCGGCACCCACAGCTGTGCCAATGGATACCGAGGCCCCTGCATCTGAGCCAGAGCTAGAGCAGCCTTCCACTCGAGCCCGTAACCGTTTGGCGAGGCTCGAGGTGGCAGTTGGAGCTTTCCAGGGGGACATGGTAACTGTGCTCGCCAACCAGTCCATGATGATGTCGCAGTTGTCCATCATTCGACATCTTCTGGAGAGCGACACCGAATCTGAGGCGACGACATCAGCACCACCACCAGCACCACCACCAGCACCAGCAGAGTTTCCTGACGTATGAGGCGTCCTTGAGTCATTTTATTTTATCTTCCGTATTTTTATTTTTTGCAGTTTTATTTTCAGCATGCTCGTTGAGACTCTGTCTTTTATTTCTGTCATTTTTATTTTGTGGTTCTAGTTGTTTTTCGTTATTGTTTTTTTTCTAATTTTGTTTAGTTTCATTGAACCCCCCTGAATCCGCAGATAGTCTTGAGAGTCTTGGGAAATGGAAATCAAGTTTTGTACATGGTCGTGTGACTAGGTCACACGGCCGTTTCACCTCCAAATGCCCGATGAGCCAAACACACCCTTGTACAAGATTCCACCAACTATTTCACTTGGAATTCAGGAGAGTATTATTTTGATTTTTGCACACCCTCACATGCTTTGTTTTCAGAATTTATAATTTTATTGTGCTTGCATGTGTACATTGGGGACAATGTACATCTTAAGTGTGGGGGAGGGATCACTTTATACACCATTTTATTGTTTGTTTTCATTATATATGCTCATGCAACCTATGAAGGTTCACTTTAGGGTTACGAGTTAGATTCTAGACTATAGGAGAGCTTTTGAACACTAGATTTCATCATGTTCTAGTTGTCATAAAATTTTTTGAGAAATTTTTGTCCGATTGCCATTTATGCACTCTACTCACTCATTAGACCTATAGAAGCTCTAGTTTGATGTTTTGAGACTTGTTAGTAGTTGTTTTATTTAAAAAAAAAGAGAAAAAAAAAGAAAAGAAAAGAAAAATATAGATATATATATAGTTTAGCAATTGTGAATTCTTTCGTGTATATAGGGGGTGAAAAGAGCTACTACCTTTTATTGTATGCAGCTACTCTCATAAGTCCGATACTAGTTAAGCCCTAATGAGAGAAAGAGCTATCACAAGGGATATGTGAAAGCTAGCACCCTCGGTAGAAAGAGCTGCCATCTCTAAAGTGTGAAAGCCACTCGGGAGGCCGCCTGAGAAAGGGCTACCTTGGAGATTGTGTACAGCTACTACCATTCTTTTTGCTATTATATGAGTCTCGAGCAATAAAAATTGTAAGTAGTGGACATAGAGTCGAATTGAGATGAGTTTTTCCACACACACACGCTTTCGGATTTCGTTTTTCTTTCTTGTCATTGGATTGTTTTCTAGAGCATTGACTGAGCTGTTTGGTGTTAAATAGTTTTCCCCTTTGTTATAGAATCATACTCTCATACTCTCTAGTGAACCTGAGGCCAAGCACTTATTTTTTTCTCTTTCCTTGTAATGAATGTTTAGTTTGCTTGAGGACAAGCAAAAGCTTAAGTGTGGGGGAGTTTTGATAAGTGCTTGATTATATATATTTTATAATATCAGTTTACATGCATTGAGCATCACTTTTATCAGTTTTTACCATTAACAAGGTGTGTTTTGTGTTCTTTTGTGCAAACAGGGTTTTGGAGACATAACGTACAGGAAGAAGCAAAGATAGGGTGTGATGACACGTTTCAAGGCCACAATTAGAAGCTGTGTTCATATGCATGGGGGTGTTGCCAACTTTCGGAGGAGTACAAGTCATTACACAAACCGAAAGGGCACAAAGGCAGTAGTACGTCCATGTCCCAGCTTCCGTACAAAGCAGAAGAAGGTTCTTGAGGATTTCAAAGCATAGAAAGCCACACACCCTACCACACGAGCGTGTGCCCGACTATGTGGACTCCAAGGAAGACTTCGGGGGAAAAATCTCTGTAGCATTTATTGTAGTGAAGAGAGATAAACCCCTAGAGGGTATTCGGACATGTAAACCCTAGGATTCTTATTTTCATTAGATTTACATTGTGTTTCTATTCGAACTTATCAGTTTGAGTTTTACTCTTGAGTACACGCCACGTTTTCTATCTTCCAATCTGGAGTTCCACAGCCGTGTAATGAAAGTGCACGCCCGTGTATATTTAAAGAACAGTGGAGTGTGTCCCAGATAGCTATACGGGTGAAGGAAGATTACATTACCATGTAAACCGTTAGCAGAAGCTAAGGGAACAACTTGGGATTTACACATTCAAGAGAATCTTTGTCAGTATTGTAGTTAGCTGTGTATATCACATATGTTATTATTTAGGTTTTCCTGAGAGTTACACGGGTAAGTACAGTTTGTTCTCTCCAGCATAAATAACATATTTGAAGAAATACAAGAGGAGTTCGGTGTGTCAATTTTGGGAGAAGAATAAGGGTTTTATGGAGACGAAAGAATACCTCTGGAGGTGATCGAAGGAACAGGAGATCTCGAGGGAGTCGTGGGGGATCCATTCACCGATGACAATAGCAGCTCGCACTTGTTCCAAGATCATCATAGCCATAGAAGGGGTTTTTCATTCGATGTTTATGTTTTCTATTATAGCGATGAACTCTGTTTTAATAAACATAGGCCTCATGAAACGCTAACTCCTTTAGTGCCCAGTTTAATATAGTTGTGAATACTCTATATGTTTTGATTATCTTTTTAATGTAGGTTGCCTTGTATTTTCATATTCATTCATACTTTAATGATTGGTTTGATATGTCGAGAGAGATGTTACCATTGTGTTATCACTTGAGTGTCAAGAGATCCATGTGATTAGAACACCCATGAATGATTAGGAATCAACGAACTTTCGCTAGAAATAGTAGAGGGGTGACATACTTTTCGGCTCGTATTCGGTAGTTTATTACTGTCGCTTGACATAAGAATCATTTTCTCTAATGCATAGAATTAGGGCGTCTCGAGAGAGCATCTAATTTACATTTGATTCTCTCTGTTCTGATTTATCTTAGCTAACCTACCTTAAAATGAAATCTTATTTTAACTATAATTTCACAACGAAGTTAATTCGGCCACTATTCATCACTATTTATTCTCACACTCTCTCTTTAATAGTATTAATTCTGTTTCTTCCTCTGTTTTTCTTCTTTCTCATAATCAAGTGTTATTTCTATCCAGATAGCAGGAAAATGGTGAGTACATGTATACTAAGTCCTTGAGGATTCGACCTCGTCTTGTGCAAGTATTAGAACGATTGAGGGTACACTTACGTGCGAGTTTTTGCGTATTGCATAGAAATCTCAAAATCTATCGATTAGTGAACTATGAACCAATATTGATTGAACTACCTATGGAATAGGTTAGCGTGGGATGCCTCTTTATTGACTCTAGTGGTACAATTATAATGTATGGGTTGAGTTCCACTAGATTTAGTAAAGAACACAATCACATACTACAAAATTCTACCAACGAGGATTTCTAATTTCTACACTGGGATTGTAGATTTCAAAATAAAAAAACAATAGTGGGAACCGAGTTTTACTTAATATAAATGGACTAATAATCTAGTTTATTTTATTTTCTTGTTGTTTATTTCTCGATATGACTAATAATCCGTTTAACATTTTGCTTGAGAAAAATGTCTTTATCGGGCCCAATTACGTAGATTGGCTCAGAAATTTGAGAATAGTCCTCAATTTAGAGCTACTTAGATATGTTATTGGGGTAATACTTCTACTGCATATCCACCCATAGTTATGGGAGGAGTAGGTATTATGAAACCTGGCAAATGGATATGAAAACTCTATTTCTGAATGGATACCTCGAGGAGAATATCTATATGGAATAACCTAAGGGTCATATGTCTGTAGCTGATTCTCATTAGGTATGAAAGCTTAATGGGTCCATCTATGGACTTAAGCAAGTTTTCCACAGTTGGAATCTTTGTTTTGATAAGTTCTGGCTTTATAAAGAATGAAGATGTACCGTGTGTCTACTAGAAGGTAGTGGGAGCAAAATATATATTCTTGGTATTATATGTAGATGGCATTCTACTCATAAGGAATGATTTAGGCATGTTAACTTCGGTTAAAACATTAAATCTCAATCAAATTCTGCATGAAAAACTTGGGAGAAGCCACCAATATCCTTGGAATTCATATTAAAAAAATACATCAAATAGGATAATGGAGTTACCCCAAACCCTTTACTTAGAGAAAATCATAAATCAATTTGGGATCGAGAACTCTATGAAAAGGCTTATACCAGTGAGGCATGGAGTACATCTCTCCAAGCCCATAAGTTCTCAGGGGTGTGGATTGTTGACAATCGGGTAATCTGAGCAATGACAAAAAGAGAAAGCACACACACACAAAAGAAGAGATAACTGGGTTTTACAATATCATTTTATTTCACTCAAAACACACTACGGTTTTATAATTACATGGCTATTTATAGGAAAGAGATAACATGATATCTTTATAATATTTATAGGGAAAAGATAACTGGGATATTTATGGGAAAAAATAAATCCTAATCAAAATTCCCCTTGGATTTGAAAAGATAAATACTAATAAAAATTCTCAAATAGGCCTTGGAGCGAAAAAGATAACACTAATCAAGATTCCACATACCCAACAATCTCTAACTTGAAGGCTAATTACATCAACTGCACTCTACACACCTGTAAATCCAAAATATGCAATGATCAATCTCTAGTAGTGCAGCGCCTGATGACTCCTCTAAAGTTCTCCTCCAAATATCCTCTCCAATGATCAAATCCTGAATCCCTTCGAAGATCACTTTAGCAATTCCGAATGAACTACTAATGGCTGTGATTGTCCCTGATCAACTAGCAGGCAACGAAGATAACAACAACAAAGCTTGCACTTCATTATCGAATTTAATATTTACCGAGACCAATCTAGTCAAGATATAGTTAAAGTCACTCACATGATTAATAACAGATACACCATCCTTCATTCTTGTTTAACTAATTGGCTGATCAGGAATACCTTGTTCGAAGCAGATGGCTTTTCGTATATATTTGACAATGCTTTGAGTAAACTGTGAGTAGTAGTCTCCTTAATAATGTTGTATGTGGCATTCTTAGCTAACGTTGATAAGTGCCTAAATGTGTATATTTATTTATAGTATTTTTGTATTAAATTACATGCTTTTAATAAGCAGACGCCCACTTTTGTGGTTAAATTAGTTTTATTTGTGTTGCAGGCCCTGAAAAAGCTAAAATGAGCTCAAGAACGTATTTATGAAGAAATCGACACCAAATACAGCGTTTTTGGAGCTTTCATCACTGTAGCATCACTGTAGTATGGGTACTATAGCAGGTACTGTAGCAGGTACTGTAGCAGGTTACTGTAGCATCGAGACAATTTTCTTTATAAATTCCTAGGAACCTTGCTGGAAAGCATGCGCCCGCAAGGCAGCCCGCATAGCCACCCGAAAATTTGGTATTGAAGGGGCGTTATGGCAAATCATGGGAGTTTTTGGTAACGTTTTTGGAAGAGGTTTTCTTGAAGCTTGAAGGAGGCTCAAATCCGGGAAGAAGAGGCCTTTTCTCATCAATTGAAGAGTGGAGATCAAGGGGAGAGTGGAGACTTGGCAAGATCCGTCCTCGACTTCGTCATTTAAAGCTTAAAGAAGAAGAAGAAGAAGAAAGCCGCCCTCATTGCGGCATAGGTGGAGGCTCGTGGCGACGATCCGGCTCACCTTTTCATCACCAACAATTAAGGGAGTGCTTTTATGGCTAGATTAGTTGTTTTCATGATGTGTTTTATGTTATTTGCTTGTATGAACAACTAAGTCCCAAGGTCACCGGACGCCTGTGAACCTTGGGACGAACAAGCTTGTATGGATGCTTTGATTTATATTTAATGCAAATTGTTTGGTTTGTGGTACATGTTATGTGTGCTTGATTGCCTTGAATTACTTGAGAACTCTGTAGTTCAATTTCTAGGTTGTACCTGGAGCGTGGGATACACCCTTGTATTAGACTCACATTGTTTGAAAGGGATACATGTATTTATACGCCGAGGGATTCGGGTATTTGGTACCCCTCCAACCATTAGGCTCGAACCTAGGTACTAAGTTTGACCATAATTAGAGATTTTCCTAGTCGTACTACAATCATAGGGAGATTTGGTCAGAAGAGAATCTGTCCAATACCTGTATGGGATTAGGGGTTAATCAACGAGGGATTCGGGGTTAACCCACTTTAGGAGTCTCTTGGCCCAAACAACAATTGCAATCTTAACCCTAGCATCTGTCTAGCTTCAGTAATCCCAGGGGGATCCGCGTCCATGACCGTTTTTCCCCTTTGTGATTCTCCACCTATTTCGCTTGTAATTCGGCATTCAGTTTAGATTTTCTTAAAATCAGTTTGTAAATCTTACACCCAACCTCGAGATATTTGGTTAGACAATAAGTGAAGAGGAAGTAAGGGTAGATCCTTGGGCCCGAGGAATACGACCCATGTGTCACACACAGTGTATTACTTGACGACCCCGTACACTTGCGGGACGCACATCAAACTTCAATCAGATCACACCAAGAGCTTGGCGATCTAATAATTCTCAGTTTTTCTTACTCATCTGATTTGGCTTCTGTAGTGGCAAAGGTTCATATAGCTTCTTTTGATACAGATAATCATTGATCTGCATCTTCTAAAGCCTGAAGTCGTTGCGATCAAACTTGTCGATCTTAACATCGGTCATCGCTCGCACTTGCCTCACAACCTGTAGCTCTGGTACCATTTGTTAAGTATCAGATAATCTGAGTAATGATAAGAAGAGAAAGCGCGCACACACACACATATAAGAAGAAAGAAGAATTTTACGTGGTTTGGTCTTGAAGACCTACGTCCACGGCCACACTAATATCATTTTATTTCACTCACAGAACACTAAAGTTTTACAATTACAGTGTTATCTACAGAGAAAAATAACAGGTATCTTTAGGATATTTATAGGAAAAAGATAACTGGGATATTTATGGGAAAAAATAAATCCTAATCAAAATTTTTTTTAGACTTGAAAAGATAAATACTAATTAAAATTTCCATATAGACCTTGGATCTGAAAAGATAAATACTAATCAAGACTCCAGATACCCAACAAGGATAACAGAAAAAAGATGAGCATGGTACTTATGCCTCGTTGGTTGATAGTTTAATGTATGTTATGTTTTGTACAAAACTGGACATTACACACTCTGTCAATGTCCTGATTCAGTTTCATGCTAATTTAGGGAATAAGCATGGGATGGTTATGAGCTATATTCTAAAGTAATTAAGAAGAACTGAAGATATGCTTCCACTTTGTGGAAAATGAGAGTTAAGAGTGGACACTAACACAAACTCTGACTTTCAATCTAATGTTGATGACCAGAAATCCACTTTAGGATTTATATTCACTCTTGTTAGTAGAGTAGTGAGCTGGAAGAGTTACAGGCAAAGTACCACTACGGATTCCACTAATAAGGCCAATTATGTGGTTGCTTCAAAGGCTATCAGGGAGGCTGTTTAGATTAGGAAGTTTTTAATAAAACATCATATGGTTCAAAGTCTAGAGCTCATGTTACAAGTTTTTTGTGACAACAATGGAGCCATAACACAAGTTATAAGAATAACTTTAGCGGATAACTTAGCGACCCGCTTACCAAGCCACTATCACATACTGTGCTAAAGTGACATCTTGAGAAGAATAGTATTAGATACAATAGTGGCTGGCATTAAGTGCAAGTGGGGCATTGTTGGGAGTATGCCTTCAAATGCCAATGAAGATATTTGTATTTCAGCATTTTATTTGTTTTATATGTTTTTGTTATTAATAATGGGTATTTATTTTGATGTTCATTTCATACTTTGCCATTTCAAGTTGTCTTGATAGTTTTAAGACTCCTATTTCTATTAGGACTCCATAAATAGGATAATGTTTACGATGTTTTATGAAGGCCCTAGGATCATATTTATATTAGGACTCCAACAATAAGATGATGTTTATCATATTTTATGAAGTTCCTATAAATATGACGTCTCTCTAACCCAATGGGGGTGCGGAAAACAATTTTACTCTCTTGTGAGAATAGTCTCCATCTCTTTCTTTTTTTTCTAACCCTAGCTGCTATACGAAGAGAAAGAGGAGGCTGTTTCTAGATTCTGACGTATAGTCTAGAGGCGTGGAACTTTTGTTCGATACTTAAAGATTTAAGACGATCCAAGAAACAAATTTGGCACATCAAAGAATGGATGTGAAACATCTAAGGTTATTTTTTGAATCTTACTTATTATTAAAATTAAACATAGAATATTGATCAAATCAATTTGTTAATATTGCAATTGCATTTTGTTTTCGCATGATGTTGAATGTTCATAGCATTTTACAATATCTTCTAACAATTACAAAGAGCAATCATGGATATGATCTAAACGGGTAGGAACCAAAACTAGCCACGAGGTGGCATTATCCAACAAAACGCAAATTATCATTGAGCAAATAGATGCCTTGAACAAGATACTGAAAATAGTAATAGAATTTAAAAGCAAGCAATTACTATAAACTACGAACTATCAATTGCCAATAGACATTAACCGATAGCACTATCTCACTCACTATCTTTTTATTCTCACACAACAAACTACCAGACGAACTAAAGCCCAACAACAACATAGAAAACTTATTCACATTTTAATAGTTTTTGCCACAAATAATCAAAACTCACTGCAAGTGTCATGGCAGCACCAAAACCAGCCACAAGATGACATCCTTTAATTGGTCCAACAAAACAGAAATAATCATGAAGTAGAAGTCTTGAACATGATACTAAAAAGTGATAGAATTCGAAAGCAAGCAATTACCACAAACAACAAAGTATCAATTGCCAATAGACATCGGCTCATAATAATCTCCTCACAGTCTTTTTATTCTTAAGACAACAAACTCTCAAACGAACCAAAGCCCTACACTAGAAACATCATCAACTCCTCCTTCAGTTGCTTGCAGGGGCCTTGAACTTGGCTTGGAGCACCTTAGCAAACTCCACAAGTTTATCAGTGTCTGGCATCACAATTGCCACGGCTTCATGAGAGCTGAAATTCTCCGCCCAACTACAAAGCAAAGGTGTCTTAGTTTCATCGAGAAAAGTAATCCCAGTCATCTTCTCGGTGGCTCTGAGCCATCCGAGATAGCTACCGAGGGCAATATCAACATAGCCGATGGTTTCCCCACCAAAGAATTGCTTCCCTGTACTGCACTTATCAAAGGCTTCTTCCAACAGTTTTAGACCAGTGAAAACCTGCTCAATTCCCTCCTTCTTGGCCTCCTCCGTCTGTGCCTTCACAATCCCAAAAATAGCAGGAAACCACTGCAAACACTCGAGAAAAATGATTATAAGATCATCCCTGCAACGGAGAGTTGGCATTATCACATTTATCAGATGCAAAAATCAGCATTTGATTCTATTTTGTTATGTGTACCTTTTGGTTATATAACACTGTCAGACACTTGATTTTAAAAACGATAACTGTGACAGATAAACCTAAACCGGAATAAATACCACAATCATAGTTGTCAAATCATGAATTGGAAAGCTCATTTTTCAAATTTAAGAATCAAACCAAACCACGAATTGGACGATCCAGTCTTGCAATTTCATGTAAAATAGATTCCATAAACAAAAAACATTTGTGGCAAGCAAAATTTAGCTAAGTCAAAGTCATCCCGATCTTCCTCCACATCTCCATCTTCATCGAACAAAATCACTTCCTCATCTTCCTCCTCATCCCATCATCATTAATATCATCTTCAACTTCTATGTCTACAACTTTAGGTTTTTTTTTTGTCAGCATTCAAATTTCTAAGGCCTATTTAAAATAGAAAAGAGTTCAGTTTGTTCGTTTTTGGTATTCAAATGTTATGACCTTAGCATTTAAATTATAAATTAGAAAATATTTTAATTAGTTTTAAATTTTAGAAGCCCAACACAAAAATAACCCAAATTTAGTTTATTTTTAAATTATTTAACATCTATAAATTGGACAATTCACCACCTATTTAAAGGGTGACCGGTTCACCCTGATAAATATTATGAGGGGTGAAATCGAACCGAATTGCCAATATGAATCGGGAATCAGCCGGTTCTAACAACTATGCCCACAATTACATACATGTGAAAGAAACTAAAAGACTCATCTTATATAGAGTAATTGGTCAACTTTAACACTGTGCATGGTAATTAAGGACAAAATTTCGAGAATTTTGAGATATATAGAAAGATAAGAGTTTTCGCATAAGCGTAAGTCTGATTCTAAAATTTTCCTAAATATATGTAAAATGTTTATCACAAAGTAACATGTCCATCTTTTGCTTATGTATCACTGACAAATCTAGACTACGGAAAAGAAAACTATATGACAACTAATACTAATGAGTTCTTCATGTTTCGTGCGTGAAAGGTACATGGACAAGCCTGAAGGGCTAAGTTTTCATCATTAACAGTGAATTTTGTTTGTAAAATATTTGGATCTTTTTTAGTTTGAATCTAAGATGAAAACACAAACGTGTATCATTCTTAAAGACGGCCTGATGTGAATTGTTCACGTATATACATACACAGATCCATTATTCATTATTTAGAGTGCAAACCAGATAGTAAAAAGTTTTGAAGAAACATGTATAACTGCCAAATATTTAATTTTTTAGTAGAGTGGGAGTATTTAAATCTGTGATTTGCTTCTTTATGAAAAAAAAAAAATCCATGTACTACTGGCCCTTTGCGCCAACCAAGAGACAAAGCTAATAAAAGAATGTTTACTATAATACAAGTGGCCCTTCGCGTCATCAAAACGACAATGCAAGTGGCACCAAGTGATGGAAACAACGACACACCTCCATAACAAACAAAAGTAGCCAGGAAGCCCTTGCCGTCCTTTCGTTTAATCAATATATTTAATAGTGTATCCAATTTGTTTTTAAAATAAAAACCCCTGCCATCTTGCCATCTACACAAAATCTTTAGATCAAACTATAATTTATATTGTTATAAATTCTTTTTAAAGAAACATGGACAACCAACTCCACTGCGGAGATGGTACATCTTTAGATCTGACATAAATTAAAAAAACACACACAAAATAAATAAATAATTAAAATCTTTCCTCTATCTGATAATAAATCCAATGAAATGCAAGAACAATCAAAAGTAGGAGGAGAAATTAGGGCAGGCATACCTTATCATCAATGTAATACGCCCAAAAGCGAGCGATGGCGCGGTCATAAGCATCAGAAGGAAGGATAGAGTGACCACTCCAGGTCTCATCGATGTACTGAACAATAATAAGAGACTCACAGACGGGTTTACCGGCGTGGATCAGGACCGGTATCTTCTTGTAAACCGGGTTTGATTTCAGGAGCAATTCACTCTTGCCCCCAAACGTTTCCTCCCGGAACTCATACCCAACGCCCTTCAGATTCAACGAAATCCTCGGCCTCATCACGAATGGGCTCGGCCACGCTCCGATCAGCTTCACATCCTCGGACGCCATTACGCTCTCGATTGAGATCTGCTAATTATGTATCGGAGATTTGGGTTGGGGTGGTGGGATGGGATGAAATGGTTTATTTATAGAGGTGGGGAGTTGTTGGAGTTCTTGGTGTTCACTTGTGTTTGTATATTTTGTGCACATGGAGATGCAGAGCTTCTGAAGTGCATTTGATGTCGTCATTAATGACGGTGGTGGTGGGCCTCGGGGGCGCGGGTTAACCAATGGGCTAATATCTGTGGAATATTCCGGAAGAGATTGATCTTGATATGAGTTTCTAGAATTTTCTCAATTCGTACTTCTTTCTTGAATTTTCTCATGTGTTTTGAGATTTTTTTGGGTTTGCTGTTTTGCCAGTTGGATGATTTTCCTCCATCTAGATAGATGCGGTGATTTTGAAGTGAAACCGTAAAATTAAACTAGAATCAAACTATCAAAAAAATCAAACTGGAACCCGCAAAATCATAACCGTCAAAAAACAGGAACCTGAATCATCATACCATTTCGGTTTCATAATTTGAAAACCGTGGAATCGGCAGTTCAACCGGAGATTGCAACCGTTTTTTTCTTTTAGACAAAGAACCCTACAGACTGATTTTATTGAAAGCAAAAACGAAATACAAGAACAAAAGGAAAGTGAAAACCAAGCAAAACAGAGGCCAAAACTAGAGCTCAATACAAATAAGAAAAAACCAAAATTAATTAAAATCTGCATCAGCCACCGAGGCAAATCCCGGCCCTGAAGAAACAAACTTAAACCATGAGAACTTGACCCGTGAATAGCTAGACTAATTGCGGGATGGTTCCAAGCCCTGGGGATGAGATGGATTGCAGGTTGCCTAACCTCCTGCAACAACAGCTTTAAGTTCATGACCTGATTCTGAATCCGCCAATCCCAAACCATCATGTTTTTCCTCAAAGTGTTAACACATTGAATACTATCTAAGAAAACATGATGAACATTAATTTGGAGATCTTTTAAAACTTCAAATGCAGAAGAGAGAGCTTGAACATCAGCCTCCAAATCTGTTGAAGCTCGAATGGGTTGAAATCCTACAAAAGCAATACAACCATTAGAATCCGATAGGAAAAATCCTAACCCACTTACCTGGCT
This sequence comes from Dioscorea dumetorum, assembly GCA_902712375.1. Classification (NCBI taxonomy): domain Eukaryota; kingdom Viridiplantae; phylum Streptophyta; class Magnoliopsida; order Dioscoreales; family Dioscoreaceae; genus Dioscorea; species Dioscorea dumetorum. The sequence continues at coordinate 7,338,755 of CACTHL010000128.1, read as the reverse complement.
ATCGAGACTCCAATACTTGGAAACAAATAGAAGTGAGGTTCCAGCCTGACAGTTATTTATAATTAGACATTTGCCACTCTGATTCCCTTGAGCACGAATGTATTCAGTAGCCTGAGAAAGAGCTCTGCAGACTACTGAATTCCAGTTTGGTGCCAAAGATCTGAAAATCACGTCACAACGGGCCTTCCAAATGTGCCAGATTGAAGTCGCAATGATAGCACGATCATAATTAGTGTAACTGGGGCTAAGAATCCAATCACCCGAAGTGACACCATTAGGGAATTGAACCTCCTTATTTAACTTTGCACTCACAATACTCCAGACATGCTGAGCTTTACTGCAACCATTGAACAAGTGCTCAGCTGTTTCCAATACCAACCCACAAGAGACACAGTCAATCCTCGGACCCAACTTAATATAATACATATAGTCCCCAGTAGCAATTCTGCCTTTAAAAGTAAGCCAAATAAAATGTTTGATGCGAGGAGCTATCTGGAGAGTACACGAGGTCTTCCACCCAGCCCAAGCATCAGAAAAACCATTTGCAGTATTAAGTGCTTGATATGCAATATTGGAAATTCTATTGCTATTGGGCTTGGGAGACCAAGTCCAAAGTGGGAGAGCAGAGTTATCAATTCTACACAATCTTTCATAAAACAAACCAGCATTATCCCCAAATAGCTCATTAAGACGAACACAATTCCAATTCTCACCACAAAAAAAGTCAGAAATTTGAAGATTATCCAAATTAAGACTCATATTAATGAAAGTTGGAAAAGAAGCTAACGGGAACTCGGCATACCATGGATCAAATAAAAAAGAAGAAGAGTTGAAATTGATTGACTGAAGGCGGATAAAGTATTTGAGTTTAGCCGCTGAGACACAAAGCCCTCTAAAAAAAATGGAACAATTAGCAGAAGTCTTATCATGCCAGAAATTCAAAGAACCATACTTATTGTGTAACAAACCAACCCAAATTACTGGATCATGATTAAGGTATCTGAAAAGATGTTTAGCCATAAGAGCATGCTTGGTATTGAGCAAGTTTTTAACTCCAAGACCCCCCTCAGATTTAGACCAAGTGATAGTATCCCAAGAGACAATAGGAATGCCCTTTCTATTGCTACTCTTGCTCCAAAAGAAAGCCCTAACAATCCTATTAATCTCTCTCAAAACCAAATCAGGAACAGGGTAAACCGATAAATAGTAAACTGGTTGAGAGAGAAGATTAGAATTGATTAGAATTGTTTTAGCAGCAGGGGACAATCTAGAATTTTTCCACCCTGAGCACACACGACTAATTCTATCAATCATGGCCTTAAAATTGGAATTGCCTAGCTTTTTGGGAGTAATATTGATTCCCAAATAGGTAAAAGGAAAAGTGCCTATCTTGAAACTAAGCAAGGAGGAAATACGAGTGGCCACATGCTTATTGAACCAAGAAAGGAAATAAATTGCAGACTTAGTGATGTTAGGAGATTGACCTGTGAGTTGCTTATAAAAATACAGGCACCTCTTAATGTTCCTTGCCACCCGACGGGAAGCTAAGGTGATCAAAATCAGATCATCGGCATACATCATGTGATTAAAATTTAAAGGAAGACTAAAGTCAAAGCCTGGAATCCAATTTCCTTGAAGACCAATGTTCAGCATTGTGGTAAGAACTTGGGAAACGAGAATAAACAGATATGAAGAGATAGGGTCCCCTTGTCGGACTCCTCTAGAAGACTTAAACAGATATGGAGATTACAACAGTTGGTTCAACTAAAAGTTCAAAATGCAGGTTTAAACCGTCGGTTCTAGTTATATATATATATATATAATGTCATGAATGATTTGGTTTTTATTTTATTCATATTATTAATAAGTTATTAATTAAGTAATTACATGTTTAAAGATATTTAAATAAATAATTAAATATATTAACCAAATTGATTATTGATTATGTCTGATTCTGAACACTTGATTAGTCGATTAGCTTGATTGGTGACATTCGTCCGATTTATATGTATTGTGCCATGCCAAACTTTGTTACTTATTCAAGAAGATAAGTTATAATAAATATTGTTTTGAATTATTAATACTTTTATTTCTTTAATAAAGTATTGTATTAAATTAATTTTTGTATTTTTGTGTTCATTTAATTTGAATATTGAATTATTTAGTTAAAAAAAACCTAAACCATTTGAATCGCCAAATAGGAACCGTTGAACCGAACCACTAGATCTGGATTCGGAACCGAACCATCAAAAACCTTGCCTAGGTTGTTCGATTGCGGTTCAAAATTTTTTGAACCGGAACCAGCCGTTCAGGAACCGGAACAGGTGATTTCTGAACCGTGGCCACGTCTAGCTCCTTCTCTCCCAACTGTGTATAATAATTGTTTTTAAGACATAAAAAATAAAATTTTATAATAATAATAAATATATTTCTATAATGAATAGGTAATATGTGCATGGCAAGTTTAATAAGCGTGTTGTGCTCATATCTTGCATGGATCATAAAATTCAATCCCGAGTTCTCCCCAAAAAATATCTATGCAAGAAATCCAATACCAAGAGCTCAAAAGGGTTATTGTTTTATACAAGGCTTCTTGTATCTCGTGCCTTGGAATCAAGGATGGATGAATAGAGAGCATTGTTTGCATTTTACAAATTAGAGAGCATGAATGCTCTCTATTCATCCATCCTTGGAATATATATATATATAGCTTCGCATTCTGATTTTGTACAAATTAACTTATAAAATATTAAACTTATATTTTTTTGAAAAATATTTGTAAAAATATGTTATTTGTTTATTTTTTTTTTTTACTTAGCTCCTAAAAACGTACCTATCTGTCTTTGCCCCTCTTCGAAAAACCATGGGTGCCAGATAAAAAAGAAATATATGCATTTTATAAATATACAAAAGCATCAACCCTATAATTGAAAAAAAAAAAGCAAAAGTGAAGTGAAAAATAATATGTCAACAAACTTCATATTGATATACTCGTTCTTTCTTGTAAGACTCAACATTAAGATTCGAGTAAAGGTGAGAATAAAATGATAATTAAAAAAACTAGAATAAAAGCTATATAATGTTTAATTAATATTAAGGGCATATTTACTAGTTTTGCTAGTCATCCATCAATTTATTAAATTCTTATTATTAAGGCCCTATTTAGTTATAAAATAACAGAAAATGACATAATTTTATTATGTAAGAAATGCAAGTGATTTTACAGGAATTATGATATATTTTATTTTTATAAAATGAGTGTTTGGTTAAGAAAATAAAAAAAAATGGATAAAGATCATCAATCACAAAACTCACCGATATAACAACAACCGGATCAAATCAAGGAAAAGCTCCATCCAAGACAACACAAGACATCCAAGAAAGCCACCCACGAAGAAGAAGGCAGAGATCATGAAGGATATAGAAAAAAAAGGCCAGAAGAGCAATCCCAGGAAAGGCTTCAAGACAAGATCGAATGAAACCCTAGAAACAAAAAGATCGTAAGAAATCTCGAAGAAACAAAGAAGTAAAAGAGCTTCAAATTTTAAAGCCACACTTTATAATGAGAAAATATTCCACTTTGAGTTAAATAGTTTTTTATGTCATAACACCCATATTATGTAGTAATTTTATAGTTTAAATTAAGTACCCAAATAACTAATATGACGTAATTCTCATAAAATATTAAATTATGGTATATTGTACGGATTATGCCTCCAAACAAGACCTAAACTAGCTTCTCTAATAATTATGGCATAATATGTAACACACAATGATTTCATTGATCCTTTTAATTATTTACCTTATGCATTTCATTATAAACATATTTATTTAATAAAAATATTTCAAAGGCTAGTTTAGAATGGATAGTTTTTACAAGCTATAGTTTTATAACAGCTAATTCATATTGGCTAATTTTAAAACAATTATTTTTGGGCTTTTTCCCACTATAGCCATCATTGTTTTTTAAATTGTCAAAATAACCATACACAAAATATATTCACCAAACTAACCATGAAACCATCACATCAACCCCGATCTGATCACTCATGTGTTTTTAAAATATAAAATATTAGGTTTTTTTCAAAAAACACCCTTTATTTTTTAAAAAATACAAATAAATTTTTTTTTTATTTTTTAAACCATTTTCTTAAGTTATTATTATTAAATATTTATTATTATTTTTATAAAAACCAAAAAAAAAAATATTTTTTAATGGGATTTATTTTAAAAGATATATTATTTTAAAAATATATTATTATTTTTTAAAAACTCTATTTAAGTTGTTATTTATTAAAACCTTTTTTAACTGCATTTATTTTAAAAATATATTATTATTATTATTATTATTCGTTTATACATTTTTTTATTTTTGAAGTAATTAGTACTAAAAACTTATTTTTTTTAAACCACATTTTTTAGAAAAAAATATTATTATTATTTGGATAACTAATTATTATTATTATTATTATTATTATTATTATTATTATTATTATTAAAAATGATATGCATTGAAGCACACCATGTAATGACATGCATTGACTGCACATCAAGTAGGCTTCAGATGTAGAAAGAATCTAATTCCTCCTATAAAGCTGGTTGTGCACAACTAGCTTTTTAAGAAAACGTCTAAGGGGAACATCACCAGGGTACCTACTCGTTATCGATTAGTTTCTTTTTTTTATTGCCTTATTGCTTGCTCTTTTATTGTTAATTCAACTTTTTTATATAATTTTGTTTACATTATATGATTGAGGTTAGATAGCGAGAAAGTAGTTAGTATTCCTCTTCTCTGTGGATTCAACCCCTGACCTTCAGGTACATTATATTAATTAGGATCTTGCGGTACACGCAAAGGTTATGCCACTACACCACAAAAGGGATTTAGAGGCGGTTTTCAAAACCTATAGAGGCGGTTTTAACCGCCTCTATAGCTTTAGTGTTGGTTTTTTGAACCGCCTCTAACCCGCCTCGTATCAAGCCGGCTCTACACTTTAGAGTCAGTTTTTAACAACCGTCGGGGTAAGCTTTAAATATGTAGACGGTTTTTTTTCCCAAATTTAGAGGCGGTTATGACCGTCTCGAAAATGTTAAGTTATAGAGGCTGTTATAACCGCCTTTATAGCTAATAATGGTTCATTCTCTTATCATTGTTTTAGAGACGGTTATAACCGCCTCTAGAATTTATAAACTGTAGAGGCGATTATAACCGCCTCTAAAACAATTAGTGAAACTTAAAAATTATTAACTATAGAGGCGGTTATAACCGAGGCGGTTATAACCGCCTCTATAACTTATAAGCAGTAGAGGCGGTTATAACCGCCTCTAAAACAATTAGTGAAAATTAAAAATTATTAACTATAGAGGCGGTTATAACCGCCCTCTAAAACAATTAAAAAAAATTAAAAATTATATTTCAATACACATCCATGTATGCATGTTTAATCATGCATCCCATTTCTTAAAACACAAGCACACAACACACACACATTTAAAGGTCCCTTGGTGGTGGACCTTTCCATTTACCATTCTCTAAGACATAATAATAGTTTTTAGTATTCCTCTTGACTTCCAACTTTAATGCCTCACTCCTCATATGCATATAAAATAGAGTGTCCAAGTACAAGTCCAAGTCCAATGCCAATGACAATGGCAATTCAATACATTAATACAGAAAAATATGAACAGAGGCCATGACACAAGTCCTATATGAACAGCTAGAGAAGCACTATTCATGCATTACCAATTTGGGTACATGACCACAAATCCAAAGACAACATATGGTAGACACTTGATTCAGTCAGGAAATTGATCGAGCTGGCTAAAGTTTCATCAGTCCAATTCATCGAGCCAGGTCTGGTACTGGTTCAGTCAGACCAACCACAATATACATAACTGAAGAAGAAGATACATTAATCATGTCTGATGTGCACCTGAGATCATGAAATCCCTTCCAGTTATCAAGATCATATGCAGTGTAGTGCTTACAACAAGCGGCAACCTTGAGTTTATTTGCATCACCGGCGTCTAGCAAACCTTTGACGTACATTGTCCCGTATTTGCTTGCAAGTAATGGATCTTCTCTGGGAGTTTCTTGACCTATGCCCCATTGAGGATCTCTGAATATGTTAATATTTGGACTCCAAAATGTGAGTCCTGCCAATCCCACATTATGCATTGCTCTAGCTTCAGTTGAAACCACCTGTCCTCACAACATGAACACTCAATCAAACATCAATTTAATGCACACATTAGTTACTATAATTAAGTTATTGAACAACAGACAGCAGAGGCCAGAGGTGCAAACTATGACATTTTGATTTAAATGGATGGTTTCAAATGGAAAAGAAGAAATTGTTTTCAAGATTGGAGGCTATCTGCAGTACAGGTCATAAATGAACAGCAAACCATCAACCAACCAGAAGTAGGAGTACTTGCAGTTAATATGAACATATAGAAAAAAGGTAAAAAGATCATCACATATATGAAAGGTATTAACCTCCAACCAACCTAGCATCTTTTTTTTTTTTTTTTTTTTTGTTGATATGATGAAAGTTGAAGACTTGTTGCTAAGTATCTTGGATTTTGATTTTTTGAATAATCTTTTGATAAAGACCCACTACCAACTTGGGAGATATGCTCTTAATGTTTTGGCTGCTACACACATTATGATATGCTCTTAATGTTCACACACCTCATGGTGATATTCAAAGCAGGTTAACATCAAACTATACATCAATGGTTCTGCTTTCTTGGTGACCAACAAAATCCTTCTATGATGTTCATACCTACAAGATATTGGAAACTTGTCGTGAGCTCAAACATACAATATTAATCACATGTGTATGTCTGATACATCATAAGATTTTAGTATCAATGATCAGAAAATGCTTCACCTTTGAAGGTATTTCCATGAAAGCCTTTAATATGAAGATATCATTCTACTGTACATCAAACAAAACCATACTGCCAATACATTATAAAGTATGCACTGACAACTAAAGATGAGTAAGTCTTTATTCGAAGTATTAGAAGGATGCTCAATCCTATCCAAACTTGCATTTCTTTAAGTGCAAACTCCAAATGCAACTCCATATTTTACAAGAGAAAAGGTCTAAATGCAAATTAAAAATTAGCCAAGCAAACTTAACTGAAGTGCCTTATTGAGGGAAATAAAATTAATTGTTCAAAACTTCATTAAATTGTCACACAAACATGCTGCTTACTGATGGTCCTACCATGCCACTTGTTCTTCCACCAAGCTGCAGAATAAAAACAAAAAATCGGACAGATGCCTAAAAAATGTTGAAAAGAAGGAATTCATGATGGTGTTTGATAATCACATACCCGTGCTCTTGCATTAGTACCAATTTGTGGGTATTTGGATACAGTCCAATCAAATACATAATCAAACTGATAGCCTGAAATAACAACAAACTCAGTGGGATTCTGCAACTCATGACAAGTTAAGAAATAGGCCGTGAGATGCAAAGTCTATTAATGATGTGATGAAGGGAAGAAAGTTCCTGATACTTGTAATTTGTTTTTATAATTCTTACACCACATCACATTAAAGTTCATGTTAGCAAAAACCTAGAGATAAAACATAGTTATACTGAATTAAAGGACCCAGCATAAAAAAAAGGACCCATCACATTAAAGGACCCGGCATTTTCCTGCTTGATAATAATGCCGATGAAATATTAACTACAACTTTTACCGACATCTAAAACTGAATATAAACAATCCCAATTAGAACTCCCCTGCAGTGTTGAATCATTCAAAGACTGAATATATTCGCTCAAAGAATATGAACTACAACTTTTACCGACATCTAAAACTGAATATTAACTATAATCATGCATGACTGCAACAACCAAGGAAGCAAATTTATCTGAACAACAATTACATCTAAATGGAAAAAACTTATCTTTGACGCTGACTAAGCATAAAAAAAATGAAAGCAAAGTAAGAGCTTGATACCATTGGAGCTGACAAAGCATTCAATTGCCGAGGTCTGTTCAATGTTACTATCCTTGCAAACCCCTTTTCCTCAACCAAAACCTATCAGAAACCATGAAAAACACAAAATAAATCTTCATTCGAGCAATCTAAGTTATCAAGCAAGTATAATTCACAAAAAAAAAAAGCCCATTGAAATCAAACAAGTATACATCCCAGAACTATAACTACACGAGATGCATAGAAACACGATCAAACACTAGAGAAAGATGTTGATATACCTAATCAAATTTGGCGACTGCCAGCAAGCTGCAAGGGCATTCCAGCAAGCGCACCAACTCCCATGGAGCCCTGAACACAAACCTAACAAATACAACAAATAGTTAGCTGCTCCAAAAAGGATTTCACTAAATTAATGAATCAAACACTTGATTCTAAAGTTGTCTCCATGAAAATACCTTGACATGTATTCCATCATCAGCAAATGAAAGAGCAAGGGTCCTTACAAGTTCCATCAAAGAACACTGCCAAGCAGGAAAACTAAAAGCATTTGTACAGTGTTCAAATTAAGTAATTCTAAGGAGCATGTATTTGAATGATCTTAAGAAGCATTTGAACAACATAACAGGTATCAAAATATGGAAAATGCAACTGTTGGTTCAATCAATATATATGAACAAACCTCACAAACAACAGTTCCTCGAGAGTATTTGCTTGGTATATCATCAAGAATATCTCCTGGCAATCTCCCTGACTCAATAGCCTGTAGGCATATGGGCACACAAGTAATTAACAGGCAAAAACAACAAAATGGATCATAAGGTAAAACATCAGTGAACTTTGTAGTTCAACCTACAATTTTGATGTCTATAAAGATATCAAGTAGCAAGCAGATGAACAGATATGACCAACATGAGTGTCATGCATTTCCATTAAGTATAATCAGAATGACTATCAGACTCATCACATGCTACCTAATTTTTTAACCAAATTCACAAATCTTGCACCGTGAGTTACTCCCAGAACATAACCCAAATGATTGAAAATAAGGGAAAAGGCAGATTTTAATTGGATCTGACATTCTCAAAACTGATTTTTATCATGGAATATTGATCCCATGAGACATAGTCAATGTGTGCGTTCAATAACCCAGAAATAGAAAATTGCACAACTACGAGACACTTTATAAAAGCAACCGCATAGGGAAGAAAAATCCTAAAATTGAACATAAATACATAAGCAAAATTGAACCTTTTTCAAACTATCAGAAGAGAAAACACCGTCAAGAATTCCTTGCCCTCCCCCCAACCTCTGCACAAAATATTCATGTTATACTAAACGAACGAGTTTGCACTTAAGAACAAGATAAGAGTACAAATATGTTGAAAATTAACTCCATACTTATGAATGTATTTGATCTATTTTATTCACATTTTTTAAAAAACAAACATTTCTTCATTAAAAAAAATTAAAAAAATAACATAGAATAAAAAATAAACTTATAGTGTGTGTGTTTGTGTGTGTGTGTGTGTGTGTGTCAACATTTGTAACAAGGCTGATTCTTCTGGAAATCATTCAGACTTCCATTAATCAAAAATCTCTCTCTTTATATATATATGTGTGTGTGTGTGTGTGTGTATGTGTGGGTGTGTGTGTGTGTGTGTGTGTGTGTGGGTGTGTGTGTGTGTGTGTCTTATAATGGTGCTTGGGGGACAGCTTGGTCTCATTCAATTCCGTACCTTTCTCATTTATAACATTGTGATCTTTAGAGAGATGCACAACCTGGTGAACAGATAAGGAAGCAGTGCAAGCACCTGGCTTGCTGCTTTTAAGCCTCTGCATATCAGAATTGCAATAAAACTTAAAACGAACACATGAACAAGGTATATAAATAAAATGATTATTATTCTGAAATAAAATAGTTAATATATATACATATATATATATATATATGTGTGTGTGTGTGTGGTTGTGTAAATGATTATAAGAACAAGGACATGCAATATGGATACATATAAAAAAAAATGAAGAAAATGGATGAATACATAATGCAGCAAGGACATAATGCAGCAAGGAAGCAGTTCTTTGCTTGTTTTGCTATCTCTACTTTTGGTTTATTTTCTTTTCTCAATGAAAACACACATTCTAATGAATGTGTGAGTGGGCCTCAAATTTCGCAGAAGATCGAAAAAAAAATAAATAAATAAAGCTGTCTAAAGATTACAGGCCCTGCAATGCAATTCCATTCTTATTCTTCTACCCTTCCTACTTGATCACACCATGGACCCCAAATTGAGCCACCATTTTCCCCTGAAAAGCTTCATTGCTCATTCACTTTTGTATCATTACCACTTCCCAACCCACTATACTCAACGTTGTGATTTTTATTATAATAAATTAAATGTACCCAAGAATCATATCATTTATCAACGCAAAAGAGCTGCAATTAATCATTAGATTTACACCAAAACAAAAACTCCAATATGAACAAATAAAGTTTGCATTGATTGAAGAATCATAGTAGTTGATGCGCATTCATGGTCTGATTTATATCATATTCAAACTTGGTCCCCAGGATCAATAAAATGCTACAGTTGCAAATTAATTGGCATAGATGGATCAATTGTCATTAACCCAAATAGAAAGCTTTAACCTTTTGATTTATATGAATGACAAGAAAAGGATCTCCATTCTCTCATACAACCATTCAATCATATGAACATTGCAAGTATAAGGTTATGAAAGGGCAAAAAATTTATAAAAAATATTGCTTCTCAGGTGTAACATAGTAGGTTATTTAACCATATGATTGTATTCTAATATAAATAAATACTTAGTCCTATAACATACATATTCATGTATTTAGATAATTTACTATCATCAGCGTGTATTAACATTTAACACTACCATAAATAATAACGTCTGATGCTCTTGTAATAAGCTGTAGTCGTGTTGAGGAATGGAGACTTGATTGATCTTAGGGAATCATTGTGTTAAAAATCAGGGCATTTCATGGACTCTGATATACAACAAAATTTCAGTAATAAGAGTAATAATAATGCCAAAGCAATTGATTCAGACATCATCAGCATAAGCCAAGTGATTTGGGAACAAAACTAATTGCCTTAACTTATCCAATTCTACAAATTCATAACCTAATTGTCTAAAATTCTCACTGCAAGAAGGAATACTCTTCCTTTTTTATTCTAGAATCTTATGAAAGGGAAAGACAATTCATAACCTAACCCCTTCATCTGCATCATACCAGACTTAACTTGATTTTCAAATGAACAAAATTTCATGTGCTGTAACAAAATTTCAAATGAACAAACTTTGAAGTCAATGGGTGAAGATAGTTCTCATATTGTGAACCAAATCTTCTTGTTGCACTCTTGTTACTACAAAATTTCTTGGTTTGTTGAACAATCAATCTCATTCCAGCTGAATGTCCAACTGGAATCTGAACATTGTGGTAATTAAAAATTCAGATCAGATGAACATGAAAATGGATTTGTAAGACAAAGATCACCAAAAACATAACGATGAGCTACATACGGAACGTGAAACTTTGTCAAATGGCAGCTTACTGACATACCTACAAGAAAACCACTTGGAATGGACAATAGGAAGGGTATATGATGCAGATCAATTCAAACTAGCACACCACATAGATCCAAGAAACTTGGAACATGTTTTTGGCAGAATTAACCGGTTACAATTTGATTTTTTAACTAGCACCACATTAAAGATGGCCTTTTTACACTTTCACTGGTTAAACATTGTAATGTTTAGAAAATTTTTGCAATTTGCAGTATTTGTCTGCTGCAATTAAATTCATTCTTTTTTCCTCTTGATTTTGCAACAACATGTGAAAAATGATTATACATATTTATTCTCTTTCTCGTTGTGTGTATTATTTATGCCTTGCGATTGCAGTGCAGAACTGCACATCTTCTGAGCTATTGTGATAAATGACTTCACATGATTTGTGTATTGTCATGGATTGAGTAACCTCAGTTGATAGAGCTTAAGTTTGTTTTTTCAAGGAAATGTATGCATTTTCCTGACTTCTAAATCTTATGCAATTTTCATTTATAATTACTTCCGGCCCTCACACTTCACCCTACTGATTTTGGCATGAACTGCACGTCTCAATGCTTGAAAACAAGATGGAAGTGATGCATTATAACACAACTTAAGTCAAGTTTTGCACTTCCTTTTTATTTCCTGATGTGATTTGATTGTTCTGATTATTCTGTGTAAATTAGGTGTGCGTGTTTCAAATAAGATTAAAACTCTACACTAATTAAAAGAAGATAATAGAGTGGACGGATGCTAATCAAACTCTCTCTCCTAACTCCTATAGACCTACCATAAGGCTTCTATTCTATACCGCCTCTAAATCCCAAGAAATAGGTGATTCAACCCAAAGCCTCCGGATCAATGCTCACACACCACCATGACCTTGAATAACCATTAATCCAAAAAACAAAATCAGTATCGATCGATCAAATTAGAGCCCTAAAAAGAAATCATCATCACTTTTTCTTAAATACCTAGAAGCACAAGTCGGTGACGTAGGCGCTTGGTGGAGAGCTCAGCGATCTTGAAGCCGATCAAGAGAAGGAAGTGGAACGTCGAGCGCTCCGCGAGTTTTAGGAGCTCAGTGATTTTCGTTTTAGGAGCTCAGTGAGAGAGGGAGAGAGGGAGAGAGAGAGAGAGAGAGAGAGAGAGAGAGTGGCGGCGGAACGGCGGTGGAGCGGCGGCGGATGAAAAAGAAACGAGAGAGAGTTGCGACGGAGCGGCGGTGGAGCGGCAGCGGATGAAAGAGAAAGATGGAGCTTGCTTTCAGGGATGGAGCTTGCTTTCAGGGAAACGAGAGAGAGAGAGGGTCCTAGTGTGTGAGTGAGTGGATGGAGAGAGAGAGATTTAATTTTTTTATTAATTTAAGTTAGAGGGGTTTTTTTAACCGGCTCTAATGTTTGGAAGAAAAAAATTTTTAACCATTATAGAGGGGGTTTTTTAAAACCCCTCTACCAAACAGCTTCTAAAAATAAAAACTGATGTAGTGTGCAATCTATTAATTAGGCTTTTGAAATGAACATTAGACCATCATAATAATCAGAGTTTAATAACTCTTCTTGTGTGTATATATATATATATATATATAAGTTCTGCGTCATCTATTATCATGGCATCATTTCAGTTATCCATTGGTGCCTCACGAAGAGCTGACTCAAATTTTGTCTAATTATTTAAGGTGACATTTGTCCCTTTTCCGTGCTTAATATAGTTGTGTGCATGGCATCTTCTGGTACTATACCTGCTTGCACATAGGTGAGGAATCTTATATCATTTTGCTTTAATCCTTGTTATTGGCAACACCCCACCATCATCATCATTGTTATTTTTTGGGATTTTAAACTCAGTATTTAGCATCATTTTCATATGCTCAAGTGCTTATTGTACTCTTGTTGATGGTAGCCAATGAAACTTTCAACGCAAGAAATTATAAAGTGGAATACATAAATTTTAATAAAGTAATAAGTTCAAAACTTACAAAGTTTGCACAATTTATCTAGTGATTGGGATTACACATGATTGTCCTTCATCCAAGTACAATATTGGGATACGCAATCTCAACATTGAGGATGTCATTATGTTATTCTCAATACTGGTTACAGTATTGGTACCATGATTTATGTGCCTTCCACCCTTACTATTGATATGATTATCTCCTAAATTGAAGTTATAGTGCTAAGAATTAGTTTTTGTATCTTGATGAGTGTCTAAATACACTAATTTTTATGATTATATTTATATGTATTTAATTAATTTGTTATGTGATGATACACATTTATGTGTGTTTTGTGTTATTATGTTTCAAAGCATGCAAAAATATTCGGTGCTCAAGGAAAAATTTAAATGTGTTTTGGGGATCAATTCTTTCACTTTTGAATACTATTTGAGTCCCACATAGACCCTAAACAGCTAACTGTGAAAAAACCCAATCTAGCAAAAAAAAGCATCGCGAAAGCCCTCCAGGAGAGCTGTGCGTGCTGCATGCCCCTGTAGGAGCCTGTGCAACCCATCCTCTGCCGCAGGGAGCTTGCAAGCCCATCAACTTCACCTATTTTTGTGTGTTTGAGTCATAACTCAAGTCTCCTACAGGCTCAATGCAGTGGTACATATGCGTGCACGTCTTAGGTGGTGTTTGGTTGAATATAATTCTAAATGCAGTGGATTTCTAATTACAGTGTAATTGAAAATATCTGGATTTTAAAATTTAGTAAAGTCAAATCTAGTGTTTGGTTAGATATATCTGAAAATACTATATTATAATAATTTAATATTATTTTAATAATTTTAAGTGCATATTAATTACTTTAACTATTAAATTTAAATTTATTAAAATTTTAGTATATTTTAAAATTTTCAATTTAATTATTAACCTCAAAAAAACGTATTTCTAAGATTTTCATCTAAGTTTAACAAGTTATTTAATATATTTAATTATTAAATAAATTAGTAAATTTATTATTAGAATTTATAAGTTTTTTACTATTCATAAATGTTTAATAATATTTGTTTTTTCTTAATTAGTCACATACAAGTCGCATGTGAGGGAGCAAAAAGATAAGGGATTTCGTTTTACGGCCAATTTGGACGTAAAACCAAATCCCTTATTGGATGTAATTCGAGTTACATGGGTTTTTAAAATCCTGTAAAACAAACACTGGATTTTCAAAAACTCAGTAACTCAAGTTACATGTAAATCCAAATCCCTCCAAACAAACACTACCTTAGTAACTTGAGAATAGAGGAGTATTTTAGTCAATGCATATTGACTTAAACGACATTCTCTACCAGATGAATTAAAAAAAATGGACATATATTGAATTATGAAACTATCAAATATTTTTTGTGAATATCCAAATTCGAGGGAGTTTTTTTTTTGGTTGTTATCAGATATATTAGAAACCTTATTATATAAATATTAATTATTAGAATTTCATATTTATTCCTCCAATTCTTCTCTCTACTATTAGCAATCATTCCCTTCTAAAAGTTTTAGGATCCTCAGAAAAACTAGAAGAAATAAAGAACTAAAAGTTCCTGTACTAGGATCCTCTAATTCTTCTCTCTAGTATTCAACAATACTTTGGCGTAAATTATCATTTGAGGACATGTACTTTAGTATTTTATGCATATTATGTTTTTATTTTTTTAAAGAAATACAAAAAACCACAGTCCATTGAGATTTTGTAGACGTTATCATTATTTTTAGTCAATGCTTTAAAATATTTTTTAATTGATATGCAAATGTGATTGCATTCTATTTTTATTTTAAAATTAAAATTTGTTTATCTAGTTAGTCATTCATGTTATATATTTGATATTTAAATGAATGCTCAAATTCATTGATAGCTTTGTCGTTTTTTTGCCCAATTTATTTGTAGTATTTTAATACAAGTTCTATTATTACATCATGAGTAGTCAATTTTTTTGGTTGTCAACGATTAGGGGCCGTTTGTTTCACCAAAGTGGACACAGAAGTGGCCGAGGTGGTCACTTCCAGCTCACATCGGTGTGTTTGTTTCACTGATTTGGAGCTGGAAGTAATGATGTGACAACTTCTGAGTTCGGCCACTTCGGTGTCTGACTTCAGCTGGAAAAATCCCGAATTCACGACTTCAGCCTCCCACTTCAGTCCACTTTACAATATTTTTCAATGATAAATAAATAATTGTTACCATGGTAATAAAATAATTAAATCACTACTATCACTACATAATATATTAACCGATTTAATTTAATTTAATAGCATGGTATTAAATTATTATATGGTGTGCAAAGTTTTTAATTTAATAAATAAATTATTTATTATCATCGTAATAAATAATTAAATTATTTAATTAAATCATATGATGTAATTAAACAAGTGTAAAAAGCATGAAAGGGTAACTTTACCCCCTCACCGAAAAGTGATGAAGTGGGATTTTTCAGATACCTACTTCAACCATCCAAACACAGGAAGTGGTCCATAAAGTTCAGTTTTCAGCTTGAACCAAACACACTGAAGTTGATAGTTCCAGCTGAACTGTTCACTTTCACCGAAGTGCCACTTCCAGACTTCCACCACTTCGGTAATTCACTTCCGAACCAAACATCCCCTTAGTGTTAAGAGCTGTTTGCCACATGCGGCATTGTCATCAAAATTAATATCACAAATATTGCTTGCTAAGCCAATCAAACAAAACAATATCATTAAATTAAATATTTAATCAAACTCAATAAACTCATACAACCAAAACAACACCCATGACAAAAGTTATGGAGGCCCTATGACCAATGTCACATATGAAATGAAAATAATCAAAACCACCACTTACACACTACACTATGCTATTATTACTTAGGAATATAATTTAAGTAATAAACGTCTCATGCCAAGATTTTTCAAAGACATGAACAGAAGTTCCTAAGAATCATGCATGTTTAAAATCAACACCAATCTTATTTACATAAGAAAAACAAGGATAACTTTGATCTTTTTCTGACAGGATTAAAGTTCAAGCATTGCAAGGTAAAACAAAAAGAAAATACATTGATTTATTTCTTAATTGCCAAAGAAACACAGGAATGCCTCAAGATTGGCATAAGAAGAAGCCCCTTCTTCCACGGCCTGCAAAGCCTTGTCTCTCCACATCTTTGCTCTTTTCCTTATTCTCACACTCTCCTCCTCCTCCACATCCATCACCACGTCCAAACATCTCTTTAGCTCCTCCCCTTTCAACACCCCTTCTTCATCAACCTTCCCCTTGACCCCACTGCCCCACACCTCCTCCACCATCTTCGCGTTCGTCGCTTGATCCGAAAACTGGGGCACTCCCACCACTGGCGTTCCGCAAACAAGGCTTTCTAGCATCGAGTTCCACCCGCAGTGTGTCACGAAACAGCCGACCGCTCTATGCGACAACACCTTCAATTGAGAGCACCACTGGACCACCATCCCTTCGTCTCCCCTTCCGTCTAACTCAACTCCTTCCTCTCTGTTATCCTTCCTCACAACCCATAGATATGGCCTCCCACTCTCCTTCAACCCTTTCATCATCTCCTCCATCTGAGTCTTCTTCATCATTGCCACACTTCCAAATGACACATACACCACTGACCCTTCCTCCTTCGAATCCAGCCATTTCATGTAATCCCTCTCATCGTTCTTGAACAAGTCCCCATGCACCGCCACCTCATCAACAGGTTCATTGAATAAAAATGGCATCAATGGTGCTATACTTAGAGTCTCAATCTCATTAACAGAGGCCAACGCACCGGTCTCCAAGGCGTTGAACGAGTTAAAAAGAACCTTCGGCAGCTGCCTATCCCGAGCAACCAAATCTAAAGCTTCAAAATCACCACGTAAACCAATGAGCCCTGAGAAGAAGGGATGATTCGGGTCAGTGATCGTGATGAACGACGGTAACTCTCTGATCTTGAGCGGTGGCAACTCTGGTAAGTGGACGGTGAACTCCGGGTTGCTAGCGTGGTCTGTGATCAAGCTCTGGTAACCATGAAAAAAGTGATAACAAATGGCAAACACGGTGGCTGCCTGGTTCCAGAAAAACACGGAAGGGATGTTGTGGTCACGAGCAACGCCGGCGGCCCATGACATCAAAATGGTGTAAACGATGCAGGTCACCGGACAACCACGTTGCGAAAGGGATTGGAGGATGGTGGAGAGAGTCTTTTGACCATTTTGCTTGAAGGTGGACAGGTAGAGCTTGGGGTCGTCAGTGTCGGAATTGAATCCATTGTCGTATCCATCGGAGAATGGGATGTAGGTGAGCTTTCCATCCTGGACTTCTTGGTTGCTGAGTTCAGAAATGTTAAACATACGCCGGTGGCAAGAGACGGCGGTGGAGATGGTGACAGTAGCGGTGCTGCTGAGGGCTGTGAGACGCATGGGTAGGTGGCGGACTGGATTAATATGGCCTTGGATGGGGAAGGCTACAAGTAAAAAATGATGTTTGTGCTGATCCTTCTCCATTGCTCTTGATGCTTGTCGGGTGGAGTGAGGCCTCAGGCTGAGATGGTGAGGAGATGCTGAGGAGATGCGAGAAAATTTTTTTCCCCTTCTAACTAGACTTCTGACGGATAGAGTGATGATCACGTGATGCATTGTACCATTCAAGAATTTTCTTTTTGGGGGAGGAGTCAAAAGAGAGGGGCCTGACTCGGAACCTACCCGGCGAAACATGTCATCCGTAACCGGCCCGCGCTGTAGCGAGCCCGGTTCCAAGCTGGGCTGCTTCTGCGGGTGACCCGGCCTATTGGGAACGTTTTTCTTTTTAATTTATTCAAAGTTATTTTTGCCTAAATTCATAAAACTAAAGATATAAATAAGTTTCTATAGAAATAAAAAATTTCCCAATCATCATCATTTTTGCATTTACTATCATTTTATTTACTATAATTATTAATCTCAGTTTGCATGGATGATTGAAGATTTATAAAATGTGACAATAAAAAGTAGCTTTAGAAAGTATAAAACCTAATCACTTTCTTCTTTAGTCATAACATAACTATTTGCAATTTAATTTTTTTTACATAAATCTTCGCATTGTTTATATTTTATTTTGTATTTAGTATTATTTTGGCTAATTTATTTTCTCTTTAATATTTCATATAATTTTACTCTATTTGTTTTTTGATTGTTTAGCAATACATCTTTAGGATAATATCATTGTTTGGTTTTCTCAAATTTTCATTTAGTGTTACTTTATTTTTTAATTTTCCTAATATTTTTTAACATTATTTATTTAAGTGGAAATTGTCAAAAAAAACCTCATAAGTTTGCAATATGGCCAAAAACAACCCGTTAATTTCGCAATACCTAAAGACCCTTTCCTTTTAAAGACAATGTTTTCTAACCCCCAAAGCATATAATGATGGTTAATAAAGTTATTTTTGAATTTTATGGATGAAATTGCCCTTTGCAAGGGAAGTCATGGCACTACAATCATTTTGCCGGTTTGAGCTCGAAGGAACTCCACCTCATAATCAAATCCATTACCGATTGATCCAAATTCAGGTACCTCTCTTTCTCTCTCTCTCTCTCTCTCTCTCTGTGTGTCTCTTTCTTAAGGTTCGTTCTTCTCCAATATAGTGTAGGGTTTGGTCCATGGATGAGGCTTGTGGTCTCGATCTCAACTCCCGAGGTGACCCCCCGGAACCATCCCTGGCTGATCCGGTGGAAGCCCTAGTTACGGCCCCTTCAGCTTTGGAAGAAGTTGATCGTGTTGATTCCGATGATGATGCCATAGGTGAGCGGTAGAGTGCTGAAAATGATGGTCAACAGGAAGATGGGGGTGATATGAAGATGGAGATGGTAGAAGGGAGAAGTTTGGTGTGCGGTGAAGTTGTGGCGAGAGTTCGTGCTGGCAATGGAGAGGTTGGTGATGTTGATCAGCTGGAAAAGGATGGATCTTGTGATGACGTGGAGATGGTAGTTGATGTTTGTGGCGGTGAGGTTGGGAGTGCTGCTGGGAAAATTGTTTATGGGTTGGAGATCAGTGATCAAGTTGAGGAAATTGAGGAAGAAAAGGGTCGAGGGTTTTTGTTTAAAAAAGTATGTTTCTGTTTAAATATTGCGGTTTCTATTTAACAAGTGATATCTCTCTGTTTAAGAATTGAGGGTTCTGTTTAAAAACATATTTCTCCGTCTAAATATTGCGGTTTCTGTTTAAGAAACACGGTCTCTGTTTAACAAGTAATATCTTTCTGTTTAAAAATTGAGATTTCTGTTTAAAAACTTATATTTCTGTTTAAAAATTTATGAATACTGCTGAATGTGTTATTATTATCACAAGCTTGTGATTATGGCGGTAAACCTAGTTAATGGCGATGCTACTTGACACCGGTAGTGGAGACCTTGGCTGAATTCCAACGACAACATCATTTGATAGGGTTTTTGTAATTTCCTGATCGCAAAGACATAGATGAACAACCGAGAACAAAACGTTTTGGGAAATCAGAATTTTATTAGGGTTTGGAATAACAGTATATGATATATACCGTACAGCTTCGAGGG
Organism: Dioscorea dumetorum; assembly: GCA_902712375.1. Taxonomy (NCBI): domain Eukaryota; kingdom Viridiplantae; phylum Streptophyta; class Magnoliopsida; order Dioscoreales; family Dioscoreaceae; genus Dioscorea; species Dioscorea dumetorum. The sequence goes on along the minus strand of CACTHL010000128.1, from coordinate 7,318,702 downwards.
AGTCTCCGCACCCCCAGGCCAGGGTGCGTCGCTCCCGGACCCCCGACTCGCTTGCCGGGCAGCGAGACCCCATACAGCTCTGCGAACATAGTCGACTCGCCACAGATTGAAGACTTGATTCAAGGCATCCTAGACAGTTTTGTTTTGTTTTACATTTTCGTATGTGTACACGATTGAAATAGTTTTTTGATTGTTATGATTTGTTTAATGTTTATAATGTACGTTTCCCCTTTCATTTGATATGGTTGTAGTTTTACAAATGAAATTTTCGTTTAAAAAATGAGTTTTAGTTTAAAAAAAATATGTCTCCGTTTAAATATAGCGGTTCCTGTTTAAGAAACTCGGTCTCTATTTGACAAGTGATATCTCCCTGTTTAGGAATTGAGGGTTCTGCTTAAAAACGTTTGTCTCCATTTAAATATTGCGGTTTCTGTTTAAAAAACTCAGTCTCTGTTTAACAAGTGATATCTCTCTGTTTAACAAATTGAGGTTTCCTTTTAAAAACTTATATTTCTACTTAAAAATTTGTGAATACTACTGAATTTATTTTAGATATTTAGATAAACATCAAAAATTTAATTCTGTTTTATTTAAAAAATTTTAAAATTCAATAAATGTTATTATGTAATAAGATTTTGTTTATTGATACATTACTATCAAATATTCTAACATTCATGAACATGAATTTAACATACATTTTAATTGATTGCATATATATAGATAGATGGATCATGTGAAAGAATATTAATTCTGAAGAATGGATTTATCTTGTTCTTTTTTTGGGTATTAAGATGTTTAGGTTGTTCCATGGTTAACTAATGTGATCAAGATTTTAAATATAAATATAAAAGTTTTAAACGATAACTATAAAATGTAAACGTTAAAACAAATATTTGGACAGAAACATAATAATTTAAACGGAGATAACAATTTTTAAATGAAAACTTGATTGAGGTAAACAGAGACTGGGATAATTAAACAATAAGGCAAAAAAAAAAATGCACACTTGTATGCATAAAATGTCAGACATGATGTGATTGTGCGGTATTTTTCCCACCATTTACAAGGGCAAAAATGAAATTTTATAATATGAACCCACTTGAAGTGACTAATAGGGGGTAAAAGGGAATGTAAACTATAAAGGAAGGGTTGTCCAGGGTGTGTAAAAGTTGGAGGGGGTTTTTAGGAATTTTTAAAATTTCCGAAGGGTGAACAGTAATTTTCCCTTTATTTAATTATTTTAATTATGTATTTTTTATCATTTCATTTATTTTAATTGTTGCTCTTATATTTAAATTTTTGTTGTTTTTTTTTGTCCTTGTTCAATGTTATTAATTTTGTATTTAGTGATATTTTACTTTTTCTTCTTTAATGTAACATTTAGTATTATATTATTTGTTTTGCTTTTCATTTAAATTTTCTATGATAATATCATTATGCAATGCTAGCAAATAAGTAGTGAAAACCCTCATCTAATATAAAAGAATTATATAAGTTTTGTTTGCTCTCACACCTTAAAGAATATGTAAGTAACTTAATTCTGTTAACAAATGAATTAACTACATTTGACTTATATTTTTGAAATTTATTTGAATTATTTTGAGTTTTTCAAACTCTTTTAGTTTATCAGGAATTAGTTTTAGTTTTTTTCATTCTTATTTTTTTTAAACCTAGTGAATGGCTTTGTTTATGTTCATGTATTATTGTTGGTGTCGTAATAAAGTAAAATGGGTTTGTTGGACAGAGTGTTTGTTGTGATTTAATTGAGCCAAGTCCAATCTCCACCATGACATTCTATATAATTTTTAAATTCAAGAATATTAATTATCTTAAAAAAATTTAAAACATAGAAGAAACTTTGCTAGCCCCTATCAATAAACTGGTTTGGGCCTAGCCCGTTGGTTTATATGGTGATCCGGATCCAAACTAGTCTAAGGTGACCCGAGACCCATCTGGTTTGCCAGACCAACCCGGCCCGGAGGGTTACCACAGTAGGTTACTGGGCCCATGCCCCTCTCTAGGAGCAAATGGCTGATTGGGTGGGAGGTCTTTTTCTTCAAATAAGTGAGAGGCACCAAAGCCTCCATCTTTCTTCTTATCTTTTCTCTTGAAAAGTCTCTTGAACGTATTCCTTCAACTTCTTTTATATAAAAAGTTGAGTGAAAAAGAGCCACTCATTTATCCACATGGGCCACGCATTGATAGATAACCCAAGTTCACTTCATTAATGTAGAAATATTTAAACATATAAATATTAAGCGAATTAGCATTACTTAATCATGATCGTTTTTCAAAAGTCTATCGATGAAAATGATAGGCATATAAAAAATTTATTTAAACAAATTTAATAAAATAAGAATGTCTTAGGATTATGATTAGGATAAATTTAATATCATTACTCAATGAATTAAAAAAAATTCCTTTTGATGGTCGACAGAAAGGATTTTATCTCTAAGTAGGTGCTCTAAAACAGTATATGTAGACTTCACAACTAGGTACAAAAAGAAAATGAACATTTCATATTAAGGGGTTGTTTGGTTCGGAAGTGATTTTCTGAAGTGATGAGTTTCTGGAAGTGGTACTTCAGGGGAAGCGTAAAGTTCTGTTGAAAGTGTGGATTTCTGTGTGTTTGGTTGTAACTGGAAGTGTCATGTCAGTAACCATTTCCAGTGTTTGGTTGTTTGAAGTGAAATCTGGAAGTTGTCATTTTGACAGTTCATGGTGTTTGGTAAGAGGTGAAATGAGTTGTGGACCCCACACTTTTATTATGATTATTATTATTTAGTTTATTTTTTAAATTATCTCTTGAAATTCTTCGTTATCCTCTTAACTGGATTATTATTATTATAATCTAGTTATCTATTTTTTTTTTAACAAAAATCCTTTCTTATCTCCTTAAAAATTATTCTATAAATTATTGATCACTGCTACCATTAACATAAAATTTCAGATCATAGTATTTAAGGAAAGCAAGATTCTAGTTTAAATTAGATATTTGCTTAGTTGGAGAGATGTTGCGGCTAGGCATGAGAAACCCCATCAGGAACTCATTTATTGGCGTGTGTGAGGTAAGTAACCTCGATTTTATTTCCGCAAAATTTCAAATTTTATAAAATTTGATTTTTAAAATATAACCCTATTAGTGTAGTTTTGTAAAATAATATTCTCTGCAAAATCTGAAGATTGACGAGCATAATACATGACTTTAGAGATTGAATTGAGAAAAGTAAGAAATAAGAAAGTTATAGGGTTCGATATTAGCTAAGTACCTGAAAAGTTTCAGATTTTATACATCTGTATTTTATGAGATACAGTCATATTAGGGTAGCCACGTCAAATAGAATTCTGTACACAACTTGAAGATTGAGTAATATTTTTCATGGTTTTAAAGGTTGAATCAGGCAAGGTGCAAAATATGAAAGTTGTTCCTTTTTGAATTAGCTATCTATTCCGAAAATATTATGTTATTTAAGAATATATATTGAAATATGTGTTTAAAGAATCGTGTCTGATTTTACTGGTTTGCAGAAATAGATGGACATTCAAATGGATGCTATAAATTTAATAGTATTCTAATCAGTGTGAATTTTGGGTATGTCATAGCCGCGTCTGTCTAGTTTTCGTATAAGAAAGAATTTTGTGGTTTGGAAGATGATAGACAAAGTTATGATGGTTTTAGTCTTCATTGGTCATAATGAAATAGTTCATATCTTCATTAGGTTTGACAATTGATAGTATACGCTTGAAAAATCCGAATTTAGAAAATAATAGCTTGACTCTTTTTGCATTTATACCTTTCTGAAATATTCTTTTACAATACCCTTTCTCATTAGCCCTTAACCTTAGTAGCATCATTAGGGTTTTGAGATCTTCCTTGCATACCCCTGAAATTTTGTAAATTCATGTTTTGATGATTTAATAGGTTTTCTTTCCCAAATTTAAGACCCAACCAAAAGCCTTGAATTGGTGTCAGAATTGGATTTCTTGCGTTAGTGAGGTAAGTAAACAACTTATATACCATATATTGTATATATAAAATTTCAGATTTCCGAAATTAATTTACATAATTATTTAGTTATTTTGGGTATTATTGTAAATAGAATTTTATGATATTATAATTATATGTTTTAGGTTTTGAGATATTATGCATATTATGATTTTCAAACTTTGGATAATTATATTTTAATTATTGTTGTCATATATTAGCTTTATTATATTTTGAAACAATTTGAGTTATGCTCATCAGAAAATGGGATCACCGTATTTCATTATTTTTGTGTTGAGAATGGTTTTGAACCCGATATATTTTGACATAACAACTTGTAGTCCCTAATTAACTTTGTAATAACTCTGTCATTGGGGGTTAAACACTAACCATGTCGACATGAATTTTTGATTCTGATAATGAGTTATAGTTTCGCACCGTTCCATCGGTGGAGAATAACGGCCTCTAATAATCTGGCTCGGGTCACCGAGGGTAAATAAATGAACTCTGATAATCTGACTCGGGTCACCCAGTTTAAATATATGAATTCTGTTATTTTGTTTTTGGCATTAGTTATTTAGGGGACCTATATATATTTGTTCATTTGAAGTTATGTTTGTCTGAAACGTTATGATATAAGGGTCTTATTTTTTATATTTATTGTATAACGTAACTTTTAAGTACGTTTTTGAAAGCATTGAGTTTTGTTTTTTGTGATCCATATATTATTGTTTTTAGTGGTTGCTTACTGGGCTATTATGCTCATAAATAGTTGTTCTATTCTTTTCAGATCAAGAGTAGGTGTGTGGTGACTAGCTTAGCTGGGATGTTGAGTGATCACCACTTGGTTAGCATGAGGATAGTTTTCCATCGTGTTTAATAAATTTGTTATCTATTTAAGAATTTGAGCATTGTGTTTTTAGTTGTCTTTGAACCTTAGTTGTAAACCTGTTTATTTCTTTCCTTGAATTCTTTAGTTTTATCAGAAATTAGTGTGTTGTTATATGTTTTATACTTGAGAGACATGTATTGAGGTCTTGTGTGTCCCACTTGGACTCGTCCTTGTAGCCATATGGCCGTTTGTCGACGCATCGAGTCCGGTGAGCTGGGCTCGGGGCGTGACATGAGTGTATGGTCACCACTTCGGAAGAGGGGGTATGGTTACCCCCTTGTAATTTTTGTGATTAATTTTTTATTTAAAAATTGTGAGCTCATTTATTTATTATTTTTAACATGAACTAAATTTCGTTTAATTTTGTTTATTAAATTTGTAATTTCTTCATTATTAAGTTTTTTTATTTGTAAAAATTTTATAGACATGCGAATGACATCGGCAAAAAAGACACCGAACATAAAGAAATGCTTGTAATTTTTAGAAAATATTAATCATACGTTCGTTTGAAGGTCAAACTTAAAAAGTTTTTCCAGATTAATACAATAGAAAGAAAAACATTTCATATAGTAACATGTATTTATCTTTGGATTCTTTTAAATGGAGTGTGTCTCAGTTTTATTATTGTGGAAAAAATACATACATACATACACACACACACATATATATATATATATATTGAATTAACAACATATACACCCAAATGTTGAGCCCTTCTTATATGAAAATACTTACATATTTTAATAAACTATAAGTAATTTTACTATGATAATCAAAATCACTGATAAAAATCAGAGAGTGGGTGTCTTTTTTAAAGTTCAATGGTGTAACAGACCAAAATCCTGCAAAAACAACACTAACAGTTGTCATCCTGCTAAAAATTAAACAACATCCAAAAGTAAACTAGCTTGAAACCAAGAAACACAGCTGACAAGTTGCCTTTACTGTGAATTCAACCAAATGTCATACAATCTTTACAAAAGCAATGATGCTTTGAGAAGAAACCGTCACAACTGTCATCGACAAGCAAATTACATCATAAGGTGTATGCAATCAAAATCATTATCAAATTATACTCTCTTAAGAGAAGTTGAGAGATCCTGAATGAAATTTTCCATGCCTGTGTCAACGTCTCCCTGAACCTTCTGTGCCTTTTACTCAGTGTCTTGTGTGGTTCTTCATTCACTGCATGATTGCGTAATACATCAGTTGAAAAACAATCCGCCCACACTTCCAGCTTAGTGCCCTGTGCAGATGCCTTCTATGGCTTAGGGTTTTGAGTGGATAACTTTTTGCCCTGTCCTTGACATTTATTGGTCCCATGGTCTCGACATTGCCCAATTGTAACCGAATGACCCAAACAAAGCAACCACATAGACTACATTCGAAAAACTAAAACAATACCAACATTTGGGCTGCCATGGTAGCATCAAATGCCGTCCTAATTGCCTCACCGCACTTGTAAAAATTCTGCTGGGAAAAAGCCTGATCAGTAAAAAAATCGGAAAAAACAAACCGATAAAAGGTAAAAAAATGAAGTCAAACAAGCAAAATGCATGCTTGACCGCAGGAAGACAATTTCAACACCTAACTGGAAACCATAATAGCACCTACTAAGGCAGATATGATAAGCAACTAGAATACAGTAAACGATAAACATTACTGCCCAGTTTATTAAAATCCTAGACACATGAGGAAGAAAATCATTCACAAAAACATGAGCCTGCATGCTTACCCAAAGAAATGTAAACAACAAAACATCACTGAATAAAAATGTAAATAACACACAAACGGGACGTGATATGCCTGCAATGACACGGTAGCGAACTACCCTCTCATTGCCCCACGAACTCACCCATTTGCCTAAATTAAAACTCATTGGACCATGCCTCAGTGCATTTGTTTCCATAATGTTTTCTTACTCATCATCGCCATTTCATCACACCTGAAATTTGGGGAAAATAAGTACTATAGAAATTTGGGGAAAATAAAGAGTGTATGTGCAGGCAGCTGAAATAGGCATGTATAACTTGATTAAAAATCATATACTAAAGTTGGGGTTACAGTAGGAAGCCCTCAACATATATATAAAAAAAATACAGCACATAATAAGTTCAATGGTGAACAATAAGAAAGAAAAAATTAAAACCTTTTCCAAAGCAAAAGAGAGCTCAATAAGTACTAATGGTCGCCGCGCGCGTCGCTAGAAAGCAAGCACACGGCTCCCCGGCCGCAAGTGCACGGGTCGTCAAGTAATACCTCTTGTGCGGCCACAAGAGGGTCGTATTCCCTAGGGTCCCAAGATCCACGATTACTTCCTCTTCGACAGTTGTTTAGCTGAATCAAAACAGAGGTTGTTGTAAGGAAATAAAATTAAACTAACAATAAAAGCTTTAACTACTGACAAGTTGCACACATCGAGAAGAAATCAAATAGAGAAGATAAGGCCCCGGGCGAGGATTCCCCCGGGAGAAATACAATTGAGGACGTTGTGATAACAGGTAATGCATGCATGGAGTGTAATATTTTGGTCTGTCTAGGCTCGGACGTTGACTACCCAGGAACCTCTGTAGTGTAGCCCTAATCCAGTACAAGTTCCTTTATCCTAGGATACTCACACGATGTCATTGGGACTAAGGAGCCTTGGTTAGAGTTATCTATAAGCAATTGCGCTAAGATGAACTCTACAACCTACGGTAGGCTACCGGCACCCGGAACCTCCGGTGTACCGGTACAATGGATCCCTCTTCATACTATGCGGATCTAATGTGAGAGCGCACCTCACGCAACCAAGCACAATAGATAAGATGAAATGCAGAGTTCTGATGCAAATCACCACAATTAAGCACACAAAGTATGAAACCAAATGGCACACCAAGCATTCATTGAATTAAAAGTACAACATCCAATACAAGTATTCCTCCCAACGTTCACCCGTTGCCCGGCGGCCTTGGGAGGTTTAGTTCGACATGAATAAGAAGGAAAGTTCACACAATAAAGAGTACATCAACAGAACACCAAAAATTTCCCCTTGAAGTTGTCGACCAGGTTTGATGAAGAAACTTGTCGAATCCGCGTCGGCAAGCTCTAGGATGAAGATCCTCGAGTTCTCCCAACTTCTCCCCCTCGATTTCTCTCCAAAACGACCTCCCTTGATGAAGCTTTGAGCGTCGGGGTGTTCGGAGGCGTCGGTGGCAAAAGTCCCCTAAGAAAAGGCCCTAATTGGCATAAATACTCGACCAGTGTGCGGCCAGTGTGCGGGCCGCACATGTGGCCGCACACCAGTGTGCGGCCACACACCAGGCCGCATACCCCTCTGCCATGGGTGTGCGGCCTGTGCACAGCCCGCACACAAGCCATAAACGGCCCTGGGTTGTGTAAGAACGCTTGGGTGCCCTCCGGAGCTCGTTTCTCTTTCGTTTCTTCGCTCATTGGCCTAAATTCTCCAGTTATAAACGTTCCTCTAAACATGAATGGTACGAAGATGCCCTGAAATAGAAAAACACAAAAAACACATCAAAGGGCACTTGTTTTATTCAATTAATGCATGAAAGTATAAGTAGTTCACCGTAATAACACGGTGTATTTAGACACTTATCAAATCACCCCCCACATAAGGGTTTGCTTGTCTCCAAGCAAACAAACATTGAAAACAAGAGGAATTGATAAGTGGCTAAATACACAACATCCGGCTTGAGTGAAAGCATACAACAGCACATGTAGAACTCTAGATGCTAAGCTACAACCAAAAATAAAATTTCGAACCATTCGTTCGGCAAGATGGTTTTGTGTGTGTGCAACCTTCGTCACCTGGATCCTTGTAACATAGATAGGAGAAAACGATACCCCGAGGACCACTTCTTAAAGTACATCGTACCACTTATAGCGATAACGGACCTTGGAACGGTAGGGAATCCCCTAATAAATTTACAAGGCACTTCTGTTTCTCCTCTGTACCAAATTGGCTTTATTCACACCTTTTTTTTTTTTGATTTGATTAACATGAACTGTAATCTTCATTTTGGAAGGGTAAATATACCGATCAGGCACCAAAAACCCAACTTATTTAGAAGATTACAAGTTCACATTAACATGCTCGTGCTTTTCTAACTTTTGGCTTAGGAAACACTCTTTTTAGGGGCCCGAAACCTAAGTTAATTTGCTATTCAAGTAGAGGAGCAGTGTCATTTTTATTGCTAAATAAAACTCTTTTTATTGCCACACTTTATTTCCCTTTTTGCCAATTTAAAGAGAGAGACAGAAGCCCTCAAACAACTCATTTGAGAAAAGCCTAACACAACAATGTACGTGTCGCTAAAAATGGGTTAGCTACTGAGAAGGTCACGAAGGTTATCATTTAATCTAACCTAGGTGTCCTAGGTCCAGGCTAAAAAGGTATGTGATGGTATGCCGTGAATGATCGAAATTCATTAAGAGCAGGGTTGTGCAAGGCTTAGCATCCATCCTTATCCTACTCTACTGTATACTTAAGTATCATAGCCATCAATAGTTCCAATCATGCATCAATGTCATTAAATTTCATCCTAAAACAGGCATGCACAGAAAATAAAAAAAATTTAGACTCTAAAGAACAAAAGTGTATGCATGCCACCCCCACTTAAAGTCGTACATTGTCCCCAATGTACAAAATCATCGGCTCAAAGAATATAATAGAACGTATAAATCATAGATAGGGGGTTGAGGGAAACTTTTCTGAAGCATAGAGGCATCGCGTGGAAGGGTATGCTGAGTATTCGCGGTGCATCCTATGATGGTGGAGAGACGATAAGACAAGGGTCATGTCTACCCCTGCGAGGTAGACAGGGCATTAGATCAAGACATCCATAATCATCACAGAATATTTATTAAAGAAAATTACATAGGACACAAAAAGTAAGATAGAAGCTTGGAAGAGTGACGCTTTTTCCAACAACTACAGAAATACACATGCAAGGAAAATCGAAAAGGCGACTATGATAGATAACAAGACTTAAAACCAAGTGTCCCAGAAGACGGTCGAGGCCAGTGGTGCTGAGGTGGGTGGATGTGGAGGGGGCTGCGGGAGGAGCTCGAGAATCTTCCGCTGGCCCTGTAGGAGTGCCTGCTGCCCTTGGAGGAGGGCGGCAATATCAGCACTCTATCGTTGCTGCACTAGTCCAAGTTCCTGTAGTTGGCGACGCATGTCAGCTAAATCACTAGTGTAAGCAGCCTGTGATGTAGCGAGGCCAGCCTGAGGGGTAGTGGGTGTAGCCATCTCCTCGTCGTCGTCCTCGCCGCTGTCTACTTCGTTGGCAAGAATAAAACTTCTGCCTCAGCTCTTCACAATGCCAATAGAGTTCAGCGTCTGTAGCCCGAGGGGAAGGATGCCCCCAACACGCTCCATGGACCGGACTCGGCCAAGAGCATTCGTTCCCCGTGCTAAGCGAGTAACGAAGGGTCCAAGAAAGATCTGCACTATCGGGGGATGCTGTGCAGGGCGAGTAAATAATTCGGCCATGACATGGCCTAGGTTCAGCGGCTCACGACGAATCATGCTGTAGAGAATCAGGAGGTCCATTTTAGTCATGACCCCGGTGCTGTCGCTTCGCCCCGTGATAGAATGACTGAGGAGTGCTTGTATCACCTGGTATGATGGTTGTGCTAAATGGGAGGCCTTCTTGGAATCTTGGCTGGCCCCGTAGTGATAGAATTCCAGAACGTGCTTGGGGTGAAGGTGGAGGGGAAGTCACGAGCCAAACGGGGGTATTCCATGCTGGTTACAAAGTCACGATCGTAGATACCCAAGCTTATAGCAAAGTCCGCGTGGCTCATAACTTGTTGCTCTCCATTTTCTTGGAATTTGATCCCTCCTGGACGACGAATATGAGCGACATTCCGATCGGCTTCGAAAGTGCTCAATACCTCTAGAGTGAGTTCCCTATAGGCGGGGTCTTCGACTTCAAGTATGGCAAGGCATCGATCGAACCCGACTAGACGTCAGACATCATTCACCAGACCGAGCATCTCCAACACTTGCCAATCAAGCACTCCAGTTTGGGCGAATGGTTTCACTTTAATCATGTCGTATCGGCGAGCGAAAAGGCCATCGGTGAATTGGGGTGTTGAGGATGAGCCATCGGTGATTGAGGTCGCTTGTGTGCAACACGCTTGTTCCGCATCTCCCTACACAACACAATATAGCCCTCGATCACATATACGCCCACCATCTTATTAACTAAATACGAGAAAACAATTTCGGGTGGCCCAATAAATCATACATTCATGTGGTTGCACAACTTAAACATAATGCTTCATGAAAACGAAAACTCCAACATAAGGTGGCCACACGATGAATGGGAAAGCAAAATACCAACATCAATTGGAAGAATTGAGAGTACCACATGTCCTCACTTCATGAACTAAAAGACTTGGAGCAATTCCAAATAAAAGAGAATTCACTTAAAATGCAAGGAAGCTCACCTACGTTGAGGACAAAGGAAAGATGAATCGGCGAGGAAATGGCGATAAAAACGACGGATCGGTGTTCCCTTAGTTTAGATCGTCACGAACCTTGCTCGTACGATAAAAAGAGAACGTGATGGGATTGAGATGTGGGATGAGGAAGTGGACTTCTTCGTGAGAGGGGGTGAAGGTGGAGGAAGATGGGGGACAAAGGGGATGAAGAACGCCTCTTAAAGGGGGTGGGGGCCACGCCAAGAAAGGGAGCAGCCAAATCTGTGCGGTCTGGCTGCCGCCGGCACAGTAGTGTGCGGGCTGTGTACAGGCCGCACAGGGTTGTGCGGCCGGGCATGCGGGCCGCACTCCAGGTCGCACGGTCTTCTGCCCGTGCTGTGCGACCTCGTGTATGGCCGCACACCAGGCCGCACAGGGGTCTGGTGACCCTGCGCGGGGGCTGTGCGGCCTCACATGGTCCGCACAGCCTTCTGGCAGTCCTGTGCGGGTTGTAGATTGCCCGCACACCCTTCCAGAAGTGCCGAAATCAGAATTTTCACTTAGTTTACTGCAAAAAATGAGAACACCAATCGATTTATATCGTTTTAGGGCACGTAAACTTTGCCGACAAACATGAAAATCACGCGTCACCAACCGGCAAAAAATCAACAAATGAAAAACGGGAGTCAAGACACAAAATACAAACGGAAAATAAAACACGCACGAGGAGAAGGGAGCGGCAAACAAAACCAACGAAAAACACTAAAAAGCAAATCACAGAGACTAAAAGAAAATACGGGAAAAACTTGGGTTGCCTCCCAAGAGAGCTTGTTTAGAGTCACGAGCCTGACATCCCTATGCACAGTCTTAGGGTGGATCAGAGGGAAAATTTTTACCTTGCTCCGCGAAGAAAGAAGAGGATGAGCTAGACTGACCAAAATATTGCTTAAGGCGGTGACCATTGACTTTGAACTGACCTTTTTCTGGATGATTTATTTCAATTACCCCTTATGGTGATACACGGGTGATTGTGTAAGGTCCTGACCATCGGGACTTGAGTTTCCCAGGAAATAAACGGACACCGGAGTTGTGTAGGAAGAACTGATCCCCTTCTGTAAACTGCTTGTTTTGGTTAATCCTCTGATCGTGATAAAGTTTTGCCCTTTCCTTGTATACACGCGAGTTTTCATAAGCAAAGGCTCTCCATTCATCGAGTTCATTCAGTTGCATTCTCCGTTTTTCTCCTACCGCTTGGAAATCAAAATTCAAGACTTTGGTTGCCCAATACGCCTTATGTTCGTGTTCTACGAGTAAGTGACAAGCCTTGCTATACACAAGGCAATAGGGACTACTCCCAATGGGTGTCTTGTAGGTGGTTCTGTAGGCCCACAAAGCGTCTTCTAATTGGTCGGACCAATCTTTCCGGTGATAAGCTACAGTTTTCTCTAGAATCCTCTTGAGTTCCCGATTTGAAACTTCGACTTGCACACTAGTCTGGGGATGATAAGCAGTGGAGGTATGATGACGAACTCCGTATTGCTTGAGGATTTTTTTTAAACTGGGTATTGCAAAAATGTGCCCCCCTATGGCTAATGATTGTTCTTGGAGTACTGAATCGGGAGAAGAGTTTTTTTAAAAACTGAACTACCGATCTTGCATCGCTGGTTGGTAGGGTCTGGGCTTCTACCCATCTAGAGGCATAATCCACCGCTACCAAAATAAACTTGTTACCCCGTGAAGTCGGGAATGGACCCATGAAGTCTATCCCCCAAACATCGAAAACTTCGCACACCTGGATGTTGTTTTGAGGCATTTCATCTCGACGAGATATGTTACTTGCTCTCTGACAACGATCACAAGTTCGAATGTGGTACTGAGCATCTTGAAATAGTGTTGGCCAATAAAACCCAGTATCCAACACTTTTCTCGCGGTGTGGTTGGCATTATAGTGACCTCCAGTGGGTCCCTCATGACAATGCTTAATAATCTCCTGACCTTCTGCTTGGGATACACAACGGCGAACTACTTGATCAGCACATACTCGAAATAGATAAGGGTCTTCCCACATGTGGTGTTTTAGGTCTGTGAAAAATTTCTTTCTTTGTTGGGTTGTGAACCCTTTCGGGATGATACCCGCAGCTAGGTAATTGGCAATATCGGCAAACCAAGGGATATGATAGTCTTGTTTCAAGTGAATATGGTACAATTGTTCCTCGGTGAACGAATAATTAATCTCACCCTCTGGAGTTGTGCAAGCATCAGTTCTTTCCAAACGAGAGAGATGGTCTGCAGCCAGATTTTCAGCTCCTCTCTTATCCTTGATCTCCAAGTCGACCTCTTATAGCAGAAGTACCCAACGAATTAGTCTCGGTTTTGCGTCCGTCTTGCTCATGAGGTACCGAAGGGCGGAATGATCAGTAAACACAATGACTTTCGAGAGCACTAAGTATGACCGAAACTTGTCAACCGTGAACACTACCGCAAGGAGTTCCTTTTCAGTGGTTGTGTAGTTACCTTGAGCGCCGGTGAGCGTTTTGCTCGCATAGTAGGTAGGATGAAAATGGTTGTTCTTACGCTGACCTAATACTGCTCCCACTGCATAATCACTTGCGTCGCACATTAATCCGAATGGTTCATTCCAATCGGGTGTAACCATGATAGGGGCTCTAATCAATAAAGTCTTCAGGATAGTGAAGGCTGTAAGGCATTCAGTCGTGAAAGCGAATGGGACGTCCTTCTCTAAGAGTTTAGTCAATGGCTTTGAGATCTTTGCAAAATCCCTTATGAACATTCTATAGAAACCCGCATGGCAAAGAAAACTTCGTATAGCCCGCACTGAGCTCGATGGAGGGAGCTTCTCAATGGTGGAAATTTTTGCTTTGTCTACTTCGATCCCTTTTCCTGAGACTTTATGCCCCAGAACTATCCCTTCCCTGACCATGAAATGACATTTCTCCCAACTCAAAACCAGGTTGGTTTCTTCACATCGCGTTAAAACTCGCTCAAGGTTCTTTAAGCATAGGTCAAAAGAGTTTCCATACACGGAGAAATCGTCTATGAAAACCTCCATGGTGTCCTCAATCATATCTTCAAATATGGCAAGCATGCACCTTTGGAATGTGGTTGTTGCGTTACAAAGGCCGAAGGGCATGCGGCGATAAGCGAATGTACCGTAGGGGCAAGTGAAGGTGCTTTTTTCCTGATCTTCCGGTGCAATAGGGATATGAAAATATCCGGAAAAACAATCCAAAAAACAATAGTAATCGTGGCCGGCCAACCGCTCAAGCATCTGATCAATGAATGGCAACAGGAAGTGATCCTTTAGGGTGGGGTCATTGAGCTTGCGGTAATCGATACACACTCGCCACCCAGTTACGATTCGAGTGGGAATGAGCTCATTATTCTCGTTAGTTTCCACTGTAATACCACCTTTTTTTGGTACTACTTGGACCGGACTCACCCATGCGCTGCCAGAAATAGGGTAAATGATTCTGGCATCTAACAACTTAACCACCTCCTCTTTTACCACCACCTTCATATTGGGGTTCATTCTTCTTTGCGGGAGCGCGGATGGCTTGTGACTATCTTCCATCAGGATTTTGTGAGTGCAGAATGATGGACTAATACCCTTGATGTCTGCAATTTTCCAAGCGATAGCTTGCTTGTGTCTTCCCAACACGCTTAGAAGTTTTTTCTTCTGTTCCTCAGAGAGATCGGAGGCGATGATAACTGGTAATGATGAACTCTCTCCCAAAAATGCATACTCCAGGTGCGACGGTAATTACTTGAGTTCTGTCTTTGGGGGTCCTCTATAGATGGCTTAAGCCGACTCTTACCATCACAATCTATTTTCTCGAATTCAACATCCGTAGGAGTAGAGCTCTCCGAACTAGAATCTTCTCTCACCAACCATGCTTCCTCTTCGGATTCGGATTGGGTATCTTGTGCAGGAGCGAGGTCCAATTGCTGTTCCGTAGTTGTATCTCTTACAACAACTTCGTACTTCACATGGAGGATGCTTAGAACTTCACACAAATCTTGTTGAGGGGCATCCTTGCTTCCATAGGAACTACTCTTTCAAAGTTATTCCCGGTAAGATTATAATTCCAACTGCGAATGTATTGCTGTAGGTACGCTACTGAGTGTGCGTGCGCTTCTGAACACCCGTGTGAATCCACATACATGTTCTGAGTTATAACCCAATGGACACCTCACAAAATAAAGAACCAACAATAAGAATAAATAAACGAAAGAGTAATAATAATTTGAACAAAGATGATCTCATACAAATCTAGAGACGAGAAATAATAATAAAGAAAGATTGCAGCAAAGGAATGCAACGAAGAAGAAAAGAATACTAATCCAACTTCTAAGAGTTTTCCTAATGTTCTTGGAGTCCCCGGCACCGGCGCCAAAAACTTGATGGTCGCCGCGGGCGTCGCTAGAAAGCAGGCACACGGCTCCCCGGCCGCAAGTGCACGGGTCGTCAAGTAATACCTCTTGTGCGGCCACAAGAGGGTCGATTCCCTAGGGTCCCAAGATCCACTATTATTTCATCTTCGACAGTTGTTTAGCCGAATCAAAAGAGAGGTTGTTGTAAGAAAATGAAATTAAACTAACAATAAAAGATTTAACTACTGACAAGTTGCACACACCGAGAAGAAATCAAATAGAGAAGATAGGGCCCCGGGCGAGGATTCCCAAGGGAGAAATACAAGTAAGGACGTTGTGATAACAGGTAATGCATGCATGGAGTGTAATATTTTGGTCCGTCTAGGCTTAGTAGTCGACTACCCCGGAACATCCGTAGTGTACCCTAATCCAGTACAAGTTTCGTTATCCTAGGCTACTCACACGTTGTAATTGGGACTAAGGAGAATTGGTTAGAGTTATCTATAAGCAATTGCGCTAAGATGAACTCTACAACCTACGGGAGGCTACCGGTGAGCGGAACCTCCGGTGTACCGGTACAATGGATCCCTCTTCATACTATGTGGATCTAATGCGAGAGCGCACCTCGCGCAACCAAGCACAATAGATAAGATGAAATGCAGAATTCTCATGCAAATCACCACAATTAAGTACACAAAGTATGAAACCAAATGACACACCAAACATTAATTGAATTAAAAGTACAACATCCAATACAAGTATTCCTCCCAATGTTCACCGGTTATCCGGCGGCAACAATCAACAGTGATTCACAAGCCTAGACAGGAGAACTTAACTACCAAGCATCAAGCACTAAACAACATACAAGATAGCCAATAACCTTGATTTATTGAAAGGAACAAGACATTCATAAATATTGCAAGTAAAGACAATGTGTTCAAGCTACAACATCATACAACCAACCCCGGGGCTCCCTTAAGAGTTTAGCCCCTCATGATAACAACCAACAAACACAATGCCAAAGAAATTAAAAGACAAGGAATTGAAAACTCCCTAATTTCTTGCATCCTTGAGGTTGTCGAAGGATCTACGATGCCGTGTAATCTCCTCCCGATCGGCCTACCATAAGCTTGGCATACCCTTGATGAAGTGGATTATGAACCCCCAAAGCTCTCCCTTTCTTTCTCCCAAAGTTCGCCCACCAAAAGTCCCGTTAGAAACTGAGTTTCTATGGTTTTAATGTCTTCTCGATGTGAGCACGGGCTTGTTGAAGCCGTGCTTCAAGCCATGCAGATTACGGCCAAATAATTCTCCAGAAAGCTCACATTCCTGTAATCTGCATTCTCCTGTAATTTGCACGGGAAACAACACGGGCGTGCTTCGACCGTGCTGAGCTTTTCACACCCGTGCTCAGCGGACTCAGGCTGTGCTGAATTGTGGTTGAATTCTCCTGCACTTTGCACGGGAAACAGCACGGGCGTGCTCAAGCCGTGCTGAGCTTGATGAGGTTTCTTCTAAGTCCTTTAGCTTCTAAAATTGTTCCAAAAGCGCTTCTTCTTACTTCAGGACTTTGATATCTGCATGACGAACAACGAATATCTCAAATAGCACCGTACTTGGAGACTTACAGCCAAAATATTCAATAATGATGAGGGTAAAGCATGCAATACATATATATAAAATGCGCTCATCAATTTTCCCGTAAGTTCTACAGTGATTGCTACAGAACCGCTACAGTGCTGCTTGATTATATATGATGCGTCTAAGCAACAACACAACAGGGTGATGTGTGTCAAGCCCTTGCGTTACCGCAAGTGCACGGGTCATCAAGTAATGAAAGTGGACCCAAAGGGTCGGGTTGTCGAACCACAGGGAACAGAAGTACTAGTAATAGCCCCTCTTTTGTTATCTAGTCTGATGTGTGTAGTGTGTGA
Source organism: Dioscorea dumetorum (assembly GCA_902712375.1). NCBI lineage: Eukaryota > Viridiplantae > Streptophyta > Magnoliopsida > Dioscoreales > Dioscoreaceae > Dioscorea > Dioscorea dumetorum. The sequence continues at coordinate 7,301,067 of CACTHL010000128.1, read as the reverse complement.
TGATCTATTGGCCAAAACTAAGAGTGTCACTACAAGTGCGCAGGGAATAAAAAGGAAAAGAGTTCTCAATCAATAAAAGTGAGGTATCCGGACAATGCTCCCCCTAGGATTCGGGTGTTGGATGTAGATTACAAGTGTTTCTAAACGAAAACAATGAGTCGTGGGTATCCTAAGGTATAACGGCCCCTGCATCCAGGTCGCCGATAACTAGTCCCCTACGAGGTCCCGGCGGAGAATTCTCTCGACGCCTCACACCACATATGACTGCTTAAAACTCTAGGGATCCTAAAGATATAACCAATTCCTAAAAGTAGATCTAACCCTCCCTCCAGGTGAAAGATCCCTAACCCCCTACGAGGTCCCGGCGGAGAATTCTCTTGACGCCTCACACCACATATGATTGCTTGACACATAGGGAATATGGAGATAGGAAATATCTATCGGAAGGGAAAGGAGACACTCCGCTATCTCACGGCTCACCCTCTCGACCCTCTTTACTCTTGTTAATTCTAAACCTAGCGGTGATCTCTCTCTTCGCTAGATCGAATAAAACATGCAAGGCAATTAATAATGAAATCAAAAGCACAAGCAAGCATTAAGAACTCAAGAGTAAAACTTAAACTGATAAATTCGAATAGAAACACAATGTACATCTAATGAAAATAAGAATCCTAGGGTTTACATGTCCGAATACCCTCTAGGGGTTTAGCTCTCCATGGAGCGTGTCACAAAACAAGTAATGAATTCAGGAATAAGTTCCAAAGACATAAAGAATAACCCCCTTAAATCCGTGATGATGGTCTTGATGGGTAGTTTCCACGTCTGGATTGAATCCACTCCGAAGCTAGGTAGCCGATGGCTTCCTTGATGCTATGACGGAGGAGGAATCGATCCATGTTGGTGAGGAAAGCTTCCCAAAGCCGCAAAGAACTCCTCCCAAGCCCTAGCCGCCTTGTCTCTCGAAAGTCGCAGAAAAGATCCCTAAAAATTATCACAAGACGGCTTTTATAATTTGAATTCGGGGCTTTACGCGGGCATTAACACGCTGTGTACTGTAGCCACACGCCAGTGTGGAAATTCCACACGGGCGTGTAGAGCATTTTGCTACAGTACTGCTACAGTAAACTGATGCAGTACTTTTGCTACGGTAAATGCTAGAGTGATTTTTCCCACCCCCCCCCCCCGAAGTCTTCCTTGGAGTCCACGTAGTTGGGCACACGCTCGTGTGGTAGGGTGTGTGGCTTTCTATGCTTTGAAATCCTCAAGAACCTTCTTCTGCTTTGTACGGAAGCTGGGACATGGACGTACTACTTCCTTTGTGCCCTTCCTTTTTGTGTAATGACTTGTACTCCTCCGAAAGTTGGCAATACCCCCATGCATATGAACACAGCTTCTGATTGTGGCTTTGAAATGTGTCATCACACCCTATCTTTGCTTCTTCCTGTACGTCATGTCTCCAAAACCCTGTTTGCACAAAAGAACACAAAACACACCTTGTTAATGCTAAAAACTGATAAAAGTGATACTCAATGCATATAAACTGATATTATAAAATATATATAATCAAGCACTTATCAAACTCCCCCACACTTAAGCTTTTGCTTGTCCGCAAGCAAACTAAACATTCATTACAAGGAAAGAAAGAATAAGTGCTTGGCCTCAGGTTCACTAGAATGTATGAGAGTATGATTCTATGAGGAAGGGGAAACTATTTAACACCAAACAGCTCAGTCAATGCTCTAGAAAACAATCCAATGACAAGAAATAAAAAGAAATCCGAAAGCGTGTGTGTGTGGAAAAACTCATCTCAATTCGACTCTATGTCCACTACTTACAGTTTTTATTGCTCAAGACTCATATAATAACAAAGAGAATGGTAGTAGCTGCACACAATCTACAAGGTAGCCCTTTCTCAGGCGGCTTCCCGAGTGGCTTTCACACTTTAAAGATGGTAGCTCTTTCTACCGAGGGTGCTAGCTTTCACATATCCCTTGTGATAGCTCTTTATCTCATTAGGGCATAACTAGTATCCGACTTATGAGAGTAGCTGCATACAATCAAAGGTAGTAGCTCTTTTCATCCCCTATATACATGAAATAATTCACAATTGCTAAACTATATATATATATATCTATTTTTTTTTTCAAATAAAACAACTACTAACAAGTCTCAAAACATTAAACTAGAGCTTCTATAGGTCTAATGAGTGAGTAGAATAAATGGCAATCGGACAAAAATTTCTCAAAACATTGGATGACAACTAGAACATGATGAAATCTAGTGTTCGAAGCTCTCCTATAGTCTAGAATCTAACTCTTAACCCTAAAGTGAACCTTCATAGGTTGCATGAGCATATATAATGAAAACAAACAATAAAGTGGTGTATAAAGTGATCCCTCCCCCACACTTAAGATGTACATTGTCCCCAATGTACACATGCAAGCACAATAAAATTATGAATTCTGAAAATAAAGCATGTGAGGGTGTGCAACATTAAAATAATACAACCCTGAATTCCAAGTGAAATAGTTGGTGGAATCTCGTACAAGGGTGTGTTTGGCTCAGCGGGCATTTGGAGGTGAAACGGCCGTGTGACCTAGTCACACGGCCATGTACATAACTTGATTTCCATTTCCCAAGACTCTCAAGACCATCTGCGGATTCAGGGGGGTTCAATGAAGCTCAACAAAATTAGAAAAGTCAACAACGAAAAACAACTAGAACTACAAAATAAAAATGACAGAAATAAAAGACAAAGTCTCAACGAGCATGCTAAAAATAAAAGTGCAGAGAATAAAAAATACAGAAGATAAAATAAAATGACTCAAGGACGCCTCATGCGTCAGGAAACTCTGCTGGTGGTGCTGATGTCGTCGCCTCAGATGCGGTGTCGCTCTCCAGAAGATGTCGAATGATGGACAGCTGCGACATCATCATGGACTGGTTGGCGAGCACAATCGCCATGTCCCCCGGGAGAGCTCCAACTGCCACCTCGAGCCTCGCCAAACGGTCACGGGCTCGAGTGGAAGGCTGCTATGGCTCTGGCTCAGATGCAGGGGCCTCGGTGTCCATCGGCACAGGTGTGGGTGCCGGTGAATCAGGAGCGTTTGCTGGGTCGGCTGCCTCCTCTTCTGAATCCTCCTCCTCAGCCTCCACTGCGAGTACATATCGGCCGGTACTCGTCTTCTTCACCATACGCATGGCTCGGAGGGATGCAAGCCCCAAGGGTGCAGGTACGCTAATCTTCTCCATTCCTCTAAGTGCCTCGATCAACCCCATGCCACGAACGAGTCGGGTAATGTATACTCCTAAAAAGATCACACCGACCCGCACGTAATGGCTTTGATGGCGGAGGTCGGTGACAACAAAGCCTAAATGCATGGGGATGTTCTGGACCATGGAGTATAGGTAAAGCAAGTCGAGGCGGCTCAAAACTCCAATGCTGTCTTGTGCTTGGGTTCAGCCCATTGTAGAAGGTGTGGATGACCATCCACTCGGGGAACCCGTGTTGAGGACATTTGCGCAGAAGATCCTTGAACCTTTCCCATGTCTCGAAAAGAGACTCCAATTCCGACTGCATGAAGGAAGAAATTTCATTTCTCAGCTTTGCCGATTTCCCAGGAGGGAAATATCGGGCAAGGAAGGCCTCAACCATTTCTTCCCAAGTGGTAATTGATGCTCTAGGTAAAGATTGCAACCACTGCTTTGCTTTCCCCTTCAAGGAAAATGGGAAGGCTCTCAATCTGATGGCGTCGTCCGTGACTCCATTGATTTTCAACATGTCGCACACTTCCAAGAAATTTTCTATGTGATTGTTTGGGTCTTCATCTGCTAACCCATTAAACTGTGTAGACTGTTGGACCATCTGAATGAACCCCGGCTTAAGCTCAAAGTTATGAGCTGAAATTGGTGGCCTGACTATGCTTGACTGTGTACCACGGACAGACGGCCTAGCAAAATCAGAAAGTGTCCGCTGTTGCTCATTTTGTTTAGCCATGGTTGCGGACTCTTCAACTTCTATCTCAGCATGATCAAACTGTTCTAGTTCAGGTTGTCTTCCCCGTCTATGCAATCTTCTCTCTATTTCCGGATCACCTTCCACTAATGTCGAAGGATGTCCATGGGTCATAACCTGGAGCTGAAATCAGGAAAAGAAAGTAAAATCAGAACAATGGAAGTAAAAGAAGTGTGAGAAAGAATGTTCGAAAAATGACTAGCGAAACAAAGTGTAACAATTCCTAAAACGGCTAACTCCCCGGCAACGGCGCCAAAAAACTTGACACACCCTTGCGTGTGTACTCCGCAAGTGCACGGGTGTCGAAGTAATAATGTACCCAAACGGGTGGGTAGTCGAATCGACAGGGAGTAGACGTAAGAAAGATCACACTTTGTTAAGTAGCCAAAGATAAACCAAATGTTGTTGTGAAAGAAAAATAAAATAGGAAAGAGGTAGAATTAAAGTGCTGAAAATAAAAGCTAGTGTGTAGAAATAGATCAATAAGAAGATGGGGTACTCGGACAATGTTCCCCCTAGAATCCTTGTTTCAAGTGCAAGACTTCAAATACGATTACTCAATAGAGAATTAAAGAGTCGTGGAATCCAAAGATACAAGGTCCCAAATCTAAGGTCAACCTTGACTAGTTCCCTGCGAGGTCCCGGCGGAGAGAAGACTCTCGACACCTCACACCACGTATGACTGCTCTACGCTCTAGGGATTCCAAGTGGTAAACCCTATTCCCAACTATAGATCAATCCCTTTGGTCCAGGAGAAAGATCCCTAATCACAAATAAGTCCCGGCGGAAAGGCCTCTCTCAACGCCTAACTCTCTTTGAGATCGAAGGCAATACTTGGAATAAGAAGGTAGGGAAAACCACACCGGAGGGGAAAGGGGACGTGTCGCTACCTCTCAACTCACCCTCTCAACCCTCTTCAATCTTGGTTAATCTAATCCTAATGGTGATGGTCACTCGTCAAAAGGATGATTGGGTTAGCCCTCAACCCTAGTGTCACTCTAAGGGAGGAACAATTAAGCATACAAGATTAAAACTCAAATTGAATGAAAGCATTAAAGTCAATGAAACATAGGAAATCTAGGGTTTACAAGTCCAAGTACCCACTAGGGGTTTAGCCCTCCATGGAGCAATACAAGTTCATCAAAATAAATGAAGACAAGTGCAAGAAATCCATAAAGAAAACCCCCTTAAGCTTTGTGTTGATAGACTATGGGGACTTCTCCTTCTTCTCTAAAGAACTCCTTCCTCCAAGCCTAAGGCACACCTCGTCGAATCGAGTCGTCGAAGGCTCCCCCAATAGCTCTCCTTGGAAGGAATTGATGATGAATTCGGTGAAGAAGCGCCCCCAAAGTGTAGCAAGAACCTCCTGAACCCTAGCCGTCACTCCCTCTCAAAGTTGGAAGAAGATCCCCCAAATAACGCTTCAGAACGGCTTTATAATTGGCCATCTCGAGGATCCACACGGGCGTGTGGATGAGCCACACGGCCGTGTGGAAATTCTACACGCCCATGTGGAGTCTCTGCCTTGTGGAAAACTTCGTATTCGTCCCCGATTTCGCCCGTTTCTTCTCTTGAGGTCACACGGACGGACACACGCCCATGTGAAAGGTCATGTGGCATTTCTTGAAGATGAGAAAGCCTTGGAGAGCTTTTGAAATCTTCGAACAAATCGGAACAAGCGAGCATGACTGCCTTCGTGTCCTTCTACAAAATTGTCTTGAAGTCTTTAGAAGTTGGCACATACCCCCTCGTTGGAACCCGATTTGTGTCTTGAACTTCGTAATTGCACAAAAGAGCTCCACTTGGTACCATTATGACCTAATCTTGCCTTTATTCACGTACCATGTCTTCACAACCCTAATTGCATGAAAGAACACCAAAGCACACGAAATTAGCTATAAAACCTGAGAAATGTGATGCTCATGCGTGGAAAACATTTCCAAAAATATATACATGCAAGCACTTATCAAACTCCCCCACACTTAAGCTTTTGCTTGTCCTCAAGCAAAGTTCATACCATGATAATTAATGGTTGAGTGATGAAAATGCTTGGCCTTAAGTTCACCAAAAGTGTACAAAGATAGTATTCTCAATAAGGGAAAATTTTTAAACGTCGATAGATAAAAACCAAAACTCTGGCAAAAACTCGAATTGCGAAGAAAGTAAAATCTGAAAGCGTGTGTGTGTGCAAACGTACTCATGCCAGCCCCAAGTCTACGCTTGAACATTATTAAAACAAGGACTTATTTAAGGAAAAAAAAATCAGTGGTAGCTGCACACAACCTCGAAGGTAGCCATTTCCCAAGATGCCTCCTAGGCGGCTTTCACCCTTTCAAGGTGGTAGCTCTTTCCACCCGGGGGTGTTAGCTTTCACACAACCTATTAGATAGCTCTTTCTCTCATTAGGGAATAGCTAATATCCGACTTATGAGAGTAGCTGCATACAGAATAGGTGGTAGCTATTTCCACCCCAAGAACAAAGGAACACCTCTTTTTTTTTTTTAAACTCAAAGAAAATGAAACTAATGTCCTTTCAAACTGAACTAGCGTTATCAGGGTTAACAGAGCAAGTAAAGTGCAAGAATTGCAATCAGACAAAAATTTTCTAAGTTTTTCGAGTAAACTAGAGCATGGTAACAACCGAAGTTTAAGTTTCCCCTAAATTCGAAAATACACTCCTGTTCCTTAAGGTGAACTATCATTGGCTAGATGAGCATGAAAGTAACGACCAAGATTAAAGAACGTGTGCAGTGTGAACTCCCCCCCACACTTGAGCTGTACATTGCCCTCAATGTACTTATACAAACATGCAACATAAGAACGCAAAAAAATTACATGAGGGCATGGGTATTAAAACAGCACTCCCCTGATCTCCGAGTGTAGTATTTGAATGGAGGTGTTAAAGCTGGAAGTGTAGTTGCGTAGGGTTGTGAAGCTCACACGGCCGTGTGGAAATTCCACACGGCCGTGCCTATGACCATTTCTCAAAACCAAGTTGACAAGCCTATCTGCACATCACAAAAGGGGTTCAGTGGATCTCAACAAAAGCTAAGATTAAAAGAGTACAAAAATAACCAAACCAAACACAAACTCAACAAAGAACAAGAAAAATAAAAACAGTAAGATAACTCTCAGAAGGTGTAACCTTTCTGAGCACACAAAGACTCAACAGAAAAGAAAGTATAAGGGAAAAAGAAAAAGAAGAGTAAAAGTCGCATCAAGCGTCGGCGTCTGATGGTGCTGCTGGGGATGCTGGGGATGCGTGGGGTGCTCTGGGTGTGGACGGCGAAGTGGAGTCGCTACCTCTCGCCATCAACTGGTGGAGTGAAGTGATGCGCGCCATCATCTCCGAGTGGTACTCAGCCATCCGAGCGAGAACCTCAGTGTGGTTCGCTGCCTGGGTCACTCGCATGGCAGCAAGATCAGTCTGGAGGGTCCCTACAGCAGCCTCAAGTCTGTCTATGCGTTCCTGTGCCAGAGGAGATGCAGGTGCTGACACCGGTGGCACCTCCTCGTCCGCTGGGGTGTCCTCTGCCGCCATCGGTGTGGGTTGTGATGACGGCCCTGCCCGGGTCTCCTCCGAGTCTTCATCGCCGTCCTCAGACTCCTCGGAATCATCTGGGAAGGGAGCAACAAGCACGTACCTACCGGGGGCGGCCCTCTTCACCATGCCCATCATACGCAAGGTATCAAGGCCGAGTGGAGAGGGAACAATAACCTTATCAGCTCCCCGAATAGCATCAATCAGTCCCATTCCTCGGACGAGTCGAGTGATGTAGGGACCAGAGAAAAGAACTCCTATCCGCGCGTACTGTCCCTGGTGTGGAAGTTCGACCTTTTTCGCTTCTCTTGTGCTTTGTTTCTTGTGTAGAAGTTGTGTGTTTAAGTTTTTGTCGAGTTTTATTTTTGTTGGGATCTTAGTTAAGGTCTTTTTGAGAGGTTAAAAGATGGGGGAAAAGTGTTTTAAAAGGCTTTAGCAAGGAAGGGACCTTGCGGACAGTGTGCCCGCAAGGAGCCAAAAAAAGAGGCCTTGCGGCCTCCCATGCGCCCGCATGGGAGCCCGCAAGGACTCCGGCCAGAAGTGCATGCGGGCTCCCATGCGGGCGCATGGGAGGCCTCATGGCTTCCTGGTTGAGGCCTCGCGGCCTCCCTTGCACCCGCAAGGGAGCCCGCGAGCCCTCCCGCGTTTTGGGTCTATTAATACCCATTTTCAAACTTAAAGGGCCTTTATAAGACCCCATTTCCCTCTCTTTTTCTCCCCATCTTGAATCCTCATTCTCCACTCCATTAGATCTTCATTCTTGAGCTCCAAGAAAGGAGAAAGGTGTTGATCTTCCTCTCTTCTCCATTGGTGGTGATTCTCCTCTAGTTCTAGCAAAGATTGAGGTGGGTTTTATTCTCTTCTTCAACTCTTTGTGGAGAATTAGTGTGGATTTAGTATGGATCTAATATTTAATTGGAATTTAGCCATAGATCTTATGTTTGAATGGTATAGGAGCCTTGATTTCATGTTTTGGTGAAGAATGAAGGAGATCCTTCATCTTTAAAAATTTGATTCTTTTAGATCCGAACCCAATTAGGATATTCTTGATTTCATTTTGATTTTATGGGTTTAAGGATTCTATTATTGTTAATTCTTGAATCTAGAACACTTAGTAAGCCCTAGAAGCCTTGAGATCTAATTTTGGAGCATTCTTTCCTCTCTTGTTGATTGTTTGGGTTATGTGATTGATTCTTGTTTTTCTTGGATTGTTAATGGCTTCAAGAAGGTGGATCTAAAGGCAAGGGTAAAGATCAAGTAGTCGAGTGATCCAAGTATTCGATCTCGCCAAGTTTGTGAGTGGGAATTGTTTAATTAAAGAGCTATGATTATGCTTGTTTAATGATGCATGCCTTGAAATGAGAAATTCTTGATTTCAATGGATTCTTGAAGTGTTTCTTGAAACTGAAATTATGATACTATATGATCCTTTTAATTCTTGATTTCACCTTAATGGACTCATGAGATGATTTCCTTGAGATCTAGAAACCTTGATGTTTATGATTTTGCTTAACTATTGATTCCATTACAAAAGGCTCATGAGATGATTTCCTTGAGGCCTATAAACCATGATAGTTTATGATCTTATTAAATTCTTGATTATTTATATTTGATGAGGATTGGATAATCTTATGGTTTGAACTACATGTTTTCAAGATTTGTGAATTTGAGAATTCGATGTTCTTGTTATTTTGACCTAATAAGGGTCTATGTAAACCAAATTGAGATTCTCCACGATGTTATCGTATTTGAAATGAGTTTTCAAAGAATACTCTTGTGTTGATATTCTTGATGAAAATGACATTATTGTCGATGCTTTCGCAAAAGGATTTACACTTCGATTAAGAGTTTTATTTTATGCGAATTTGTGATCTCTTGTTGAGATATGTGATTTTAAAATGATACGTTTACGATGAGCCTACGGGAGAAGTATTTGTGATCTTTTGATGAGATTATGATATTATATCGATGTCTTCATATTATTATCATGATGAGCCTACGGGCGGGATGGATATCCTAAATGTTTCGATGGTGACATTGGGGAGGATCCCCGACTTCTGCAGAAGCGAGTCTCCACGGACCGACCTATGGGGTGGCGTGGAGTTCTCGGCTGACGAGCCCTTTACAGGAGGCGCGGAGTGAACCTGAAGGTGCTGTGTTGGGATCCCGGAGTCACCACACGGGATACTCAACGGCCAACGCCAAGATACGCGCATCTTGGTGGCTCTTGACCTAACCACGGCCATGGTTAGTGATGGAGGGTTTTTATAGGCTATTGATGATGCTATCGATAAAGGATTTCTGCATGCGTTGCACTATAAATTCTTGATTCGATGGGTTTGATCTTTTGATCTTTTGACGAGTATTCTTAACTTGAATTTTCAGTATTGAATCTCTTTACAAAAGATTTTCAAAGTTTTATTGATGCCTTTCTTTGAGAAAGTTGGAAAGCTTGTTATATTGAAATGTGTATTTAAAGCATTTTGTAAGTTGTGGTTGTTAAAGATTTACATATGTTTTCGGCATACCATTCTTTACACCTGTATGAGTTATAGCTTCATGTTCAACCCCTCACTGAGTAACGTAGTTACTCACCTATTCTTCTTCTCTCCTTTTCAGGTGTTAGCACGGCAGCATGGCGTAAGACGTGATAGTGCTTGGCATCTATTCTTGCATTTACCTTTGAGTAGTGTATGATTCATAAACATTGTCGTCATGCATAAGATGGATCCATTAGGACCTATGATTTCGTATTTCCATTTGATCTTGTATAATCTTGATTGGTTCAGACAGGACCTTAGGTTGTATGAGTTTACACTCAGTGTTTTGGGAAAAACTATGATTGTGTCTATGATCATTGATGTTTTGATTTCCAGGGATATATGTACATATATGTGTGAGTCTGTTGATCTTGTACAGGGTTGTGATTGAATACCTTAGATTTAGAGTATTATTGTTGTAATGTTAATATTGTACAGGTAACAGGCTAGCCTTACGGCGACCTGGGGTTGAGGCAGGTGTTGACATCCCCTGGGTTGTCGTGGCGGTAGTGCCATGGACCGGGACCCGAGGGTCGGGGCATGACACCTGGTGCCTCAGAAAATCAGCTACCACGTATCCCAGGTGCAGGGGTAGGCTCTGGACCATAGAGTGTAAGTAGAGGAGGTCCAGCCGCCCCAATACGCCGGTGCTGTCTCCTCGCCCAGTAATAGACCTGCTCAGTATGGCATGAATGTACCTGTGGGCGTGGCGGAGGAGCACAGAAGCCTTGGTCAACCCGGGCTCGTACTGTATATCTCCACATAGCATCCGGCAGACTCGGCTTGGAGTGACGCAGAAGGGGTAGTCGAATGGCAGCTGCGCGTACTCCTCCGTGTGGATGAAGTCTCGATCGTACAGGCCGAGGGCGACAGCGAAATCAGTCAGGCTCATGCTGTGGTACTGCCCAAAAATGCGGAACCGAACTGTGTCTGGCCGGTGGTAGTCGGTGTGGGAGCGATCAAACTCGAATGTCGCGAGGACTTCGAGAGTGAGATCGCGAGTGGCTGGGTCTTTGATGCACAATAGTCGTTCCCACCCGCCCAATGCAATTAGCTCACGGACTTCATCCGCCAACTCGGTCGCACGCGCGTGTTCTGGCCAAATTTCAGCTTTGAAAGTCGATCAAATCGTGCTTGATGTTCGGGCACGGCGAACTAGAATGGTTCGGGCGAGAGATCACGGGACTCACGAGCCTCACGGGGACGCTTATGAGCGAGTTTCTTCGTTCTTGGGGCCATTCCTGTGCATAAGAGAGGTAAACAAGTTAATTCGGAGCTTAAAATAGGTTCCCAGAATTCCACATGGCCGTGTGGAAATTCCACGCGGCCGTGTGTCTACTCTGGGTTACCCAAAACAAAGAAACAGTCAATACACACGGCCGTGTGGAAATTCCACACGGCCATGTGTCTCCTCTGGAATTCAGAGGGGGCACCCCGATAATCCACACGGCCGTGTGGATCTTCGACCATGGCCAAAGTGCCATGGTGAATCCACACCATTTCATACAATCATCCACACTGTTGAGCACAAGTGTTTTAAGCAATAATCTAAGTATTAATCATGAAAATAGCATGCAAAAACACAAGATTCAACATCCAGAACAAATAATGAAGGTTTCATGGCAAGAAGAGGGGAAGAAGGCTTACCGGAGAAGATGGATCCAATCTCACAATGTAGCAACGAGTAAGGCCTACAAGTCCCTTAAATAAGCGAGAAAGTGGAAGGAGAAGAAAAAACCGTCGTGACCCTTGAAGGTGAAGGGTTGCTTGGGGGGAATATGAAGAGAAAGGGCCTTTTCATGTTTAAGTACCCCCACACGGCCGTGTGGAAATTCCACACGGCCGTGTGGATTCTCTGTAATGTCCTTATCCAACTCCCTATTTTCCACACGGCCGCTGGTAATTTCCACACGGCCGTGTGGATTCTCTGTATTGCGAAAGTTTGTACTGAATAAATCCACATGGCCGCGTGGAATTTCCACACGGCCGTGTGGATTCTCTGGATGAGAGAATTCTTTCACAAAATTATCCACACGGCCATGTGGAAATTCCACATGGCCGTGTGCTTCCATTCTACAACTCAAATATAGTCTAACCTCTGCAGAAATTATTGAAAACACATGGAACGACTGCAGAAGTTAAAAACTAACACGTTTATAACTAAGATCTCGCAAAATTCACAGGACTATCACATAACTTGCCAGAAACGATGAAAACATTAAAATACACGACCAGCAATGAATCCACACAAACTACAAACTAAACAACACAAAAAAAAAAAAATGCAGAAATAAAAACTAACTACAATTCGCACAAAAAATTCTAAAAATTGGGTTGCCTCCCAATAAGCGCTTGTTTTACGTCACTAGCTTGACGTACCTGTCTCTCTAGACTCAAGGGGGGTCATGGGTCGAAAGCACTTCGTTGCTTGGAAATGTGAAACATGAAGAGCATAAATTCTGGAATTTAGAAGATGAGTGATCGAATTTGTTACCAGATGGAGGGATATCATTCTTAGACCTTGAAGGACCGTCCGCAGGTTCATTCGTTTGCTTCTTGCGGCGATGTCTTACCCTCCTTAGCTTTTTCATTAATTTGTTGACCGTGCCCGTGGTAGGTGTACCCTTGTTCTCCAAGTCAACTGATGAAATATGATTATCATCCATCTCTTGATCCAACAAATCAGCTAGTGGATCCGGGCAAAAGGTTTCCTGCACATAATTATCAATCAATGCATCAGTAGTGTCCAGAAAATACAAAGCATCATCAAAGTTAAGAGAATGTCTCATGGCCTCAGCAAGGCGGTAGGTCAGCTTCTCATCTCCTATCCTCAATGTCATCTCCCCGCCATCCATGTCTATAAGAGCCTTGGAAGTACGCAGAAAGGGTCTTCCAAGTATCAGTGGCACGTCAACATTCTCATCTACATCAAGTACCACGAAATCTGCAGGAAATATATACTTATCCACTTTCACCAAGATGTCTTCAATGATGCCTGTCGGGTGACGAATGGAACGGTCAGCTAGTTGTAAGGTCATCCGAGTGGGCCTTGGCTCTCCCAGTCCCAGCTTCTTGAAGAAGGAGTAAGGCATGACATTGATACTGGCTCCTGAGTCTGCCAATGCCTTCTCTTCACCCAAATTCCCAATGTTACATGGGATGATGAAGCTTCCGGGGTCTTTCATCTTGTTAGGTAGATTCTTCTGCAACACAGCTGAACAAGATGCATCCAAAATCACCGCTGCACCCTCTTCCAATTTCCTCTTTTTGGTTAAGAGGTCCTTCAAGAATTTTGCATACCGAGGCATTTGAGATAAAGCCTCCACAAAAGGGATATTAATGTGCAGCTGCTTGAAAAGGCCCAGAAACTTCTTGTACTGCTCATCATTTTGATCATTCTTCAGCCTTGAAGGGTAAGGAATAATTGGTTTGTATGGTGCGGGTGCTACCTCCTTTTCCTTACCCTTCTCCTTGTCTTTCTCCTTAGCAGGAATTTGAACAACCTCTTAAGCGGGAAGTCTACCCTCAACCTCGCGACCACTCCTCAGAGTGATTGCCTTCAGCTGCTCTCTTGGGTTGGTCTCTGTATTTCCCGGGAGACTTCCTTGAGATCGCTCAGATAAAGACTTCGCAATCTGCCCCACCTGATTTTCTAAGTTATGTAGTGAAGCGGTGTGATTGCGAAGTGTACTCTCCACGCCTTGGAAGCGCGTGTTTGAGGACTGAATGAACTTGGTCAATGTCTTCTACAAGTCTGTCATTCGGTTCTCAAGCCCTGAAACTCGGCCCTCCATGTTTGGTTGTTGGGGTTGCTGAAATCCGGGGGGTGCAGAGGGCCTTTGTTGCCCTTGGTTGCTCCATGCAAAGTTCGGGTGGTTTCGCCACCCCGGATTGTAGGTGTTGCTATAGGGATTTCCTTGACCTCGTCCAGCATTCCCCACAAAATCAACCTGCTCAACAGGTGCTGTTCCGACCATAGAGATAGGGCAATCAGAAGAAACATGCCCTCCTCCACAACTATCACAATTCATCACTGCAGCTATTCTAGATGGGCCTGCCAAAGTGTCTAACTTCTTGCTCAATGCTTCAACTTGAGCTGCTAGAGATGTCACTGCATCAACTTCATGAATACCCGCCACTTTCCTCTTGTCTCAAGCATTATACTGATAGCTGTTCATGGCCATTTCTTCTATCAGTTGGCGGGCATCTTCTGGGGTCTTGCTTCCTAAGGTACCTCCTGCTGCGGCATCAAGTAGCTGTCGTGTGCTTGGGTTCAGCCCATTGTAGAAGGTGTGGATGACCATCCACTCGGGGAACCCGTGTTGAGGACATTTGCGCAGAAGATCCTTGAACCTTTCTCATGTCTCGAAAAGAGACTCCAATTCCGACTGCATGAAGGAAGAAATTTCATTTCTCAGCTTTGCCGATTTCCCAGGAGGGAAATATCGGGCAAGGAAGGCCTCAACCATTTCTTCCCAAGTGGTAATTGATGCTCTAGGTAAAGATTGCAACCACTGCTTTGCTTTCCCCTTCAAGGAAAATGGGAAGGCTCTCAATCTGATGGCGTCGTCCGTGACTCCATTGATTTTCAACATGTCGCACACTTCCAAGAAATTTTCTATGTGATTGTTTGGGTCTTCATCTGCTAACCCATTAAACTGTGCGGACTGTTGGACCATCTGAATGAACCCCGGCTTAAGCTCAAAGTTATGAGTTGAAATTGGTGGCCTGACTATGCTTGACTGTGTACCACGGACAGACGGCATAGCAAAATCAGAAAGTGTCCGCTGTTGCTCATTTTGTTCAGCCATGGTTGCGGACTCCTCAACTTCTATCTCAGCTTGATCAAACTGTTCTAGTTCAGGTTGTCTTCCCCGTCGATGCAATCTTCTCTCTATTTCCGGATCACCTTCCACTAATGTCGAAGGATGTCCACGGGTCATAACCTGGAGCTGAAATCAGGAAAAGAAAGTAAAATCAGAACAATGGAAGTAAAAGAAGTGTGAGAAAGAATGTTCGAAAAATGACTAGCGAAACAAAGTGTAACAATTCCTAAAACGCCTAACTCCCCGGCAAGGGCGCCAAAAACTTGACACACCCTTGCGTGTGTACTCCGCAAGTGCACGGGTGTCGAAGTAATAAAGTACCCAAACGGGTGGGTAGTCGAATCCACAGGGAGTAGACGTAAGAAAGATCACACTTTATTAAGTAGCTAAAGATAAACCAAATGTTGTTGTGAAAGAAAAATAAAATAGGAAAGAGGTAGAATTAAAGTGCTGAAAATAAAAGCTAGTGTGTAGAAATAGATCAATAAGAAGATGGGGTACTCGGACAATGTTCCCCCTAGAATCCTTGTTTCAAGTGCAAGACTTCAAATACGCTTACTCAATTGAGAGTTCAAGAGTCGCGGAATCCAAAGATACAAGGTCCTAAATCTAAGGTCAACCTTGACTAGTTCCCTACGAGGTCCCGGCGGAGAGAAGACTCTCGACACCTCACACCACGTATGACTGCTCTACGCTCTAGGGATTCCAAGTGGTAAACCCTATTCCCAACTATAGATCAATCCCTTTGGTCCAGGCGAAAGATCCCTAATCACAAATAAGTCCCAGCGGAAAGGCCTCTCTCAACGCCTAACTCTCTTTGAGATCGAAGGCAATACTTGGAATAAGAAGGTAGGGAAAACCACACCGGAGGGGAAAGGGGACGTGTCGCTACCTCTCAACTCACCCTCTCAACCCTCTTCAATCTTGGTTAATCTAATCCTAATGGTGATGGTCACTCGTCAAAAGGATGATTGGGTTAGCCCTCAACCCTAGTGTGACTCTAAGGGAGGAACAATTAAGCATACAAGATTAAAACTCAAATTCAAACTCAAATTGAATAAAAGCATTAAAGTCAATGAAACATAGGAAATCTAGGGTTTACAAGTCTAAGTACCCACTAGGGGTTTAGCCCTCCATGGAGCAATACAAGTTCATCAAAATAAATGAAGACAAGTGCAAGAAATCCATAAAGAAAACCCCCTTAAGCTTTGTGTTGATAGACTATGGGGACTTCTCCTTCTTCTCTAAAGAACTTCTTCCTCCAAGCCTAAGGCACACCTCGTCGAATCGAGTCATCGAAGGCTCCCCCAATAGCTCTCCTTGGAAGGAATTGATGATGAATTCGGTGAAGAAGCGCCCCCAAAGTGTAGCAAGAACCTCCTGAACCCTAGCCGTGACTCCCTCTCAAAGTTGGAAGAAGATCCCCCAAATAACGCTTCAGAACGGCTTTATAGTTGGCCATCTCGAGGATCCACACGGGCGTGTGGATGAGCCACACGGCCGTGTGGAAATTCCACACGCCCATGTGGAGTCTCTGCCTTGTGGAAAACTTCGTATTCGTCCCCGATTTCGCCCGTTTCTTCTCTTGAGGTCACACGGAAGGACACACGCCCATGTGAAAGGTCATGTGGCATTTCTTGATGATGAGAAAGCCTTGGAGAGCTTTTGAAATCTTTGAACAAATCGGAACAAGCGAGCATGACTGCCTTCGTGTCCTTCTACGAGAATTGTCTTGAAGTCTTTAGAAGTTGGCACATACCCCCTCGTTGGAAGCCGATTTGTGTCTTGAACTTCGTAATTGCACAAAAGAGCTCCACTTGGTACCATTATGACCTAATCTTGCCTTTATTCACGTACCATGTCTTCACAACCCTAATTGCAAGAAAGAACACCAAAGCACACGAAATGAGCTATAAAACCTGAGAAATGTGATGCTCATGCGTGGAAAACATTTCCAAAAATATATACATGCAAGCACTTATCACAAGGCCTTCTCATCTCCTTTATAAGCCACATGGGCGTGTGAGGGTCTCACACGCCCTTGTTCATGGCCACACGGGCGTGTGGGTGAGCCACACGCCCTTGTGCCTTCAAACAATTGACGCCAGAACGCCACAAGGGCACTCACACGGGCCGGTGTGGATGAAAAAACTAGAGACAGAAGGCCACAGGGGCACTCACACGGGCGTGTGAGTGCCCGTGTGGACCTGGAAAATCCACAGATGGTCTTGAGAGTCTTGGGAAATGGAAATCAAGTTATGTACATGGCCGTGTGACTAGGTCACACGGCCGTTTCACCTCCAAATGCCCGCTAAGCCAAACACACCCTTGTACGAGATTCCACCAACTATTTCACTTGGAATTCAAGGGAGTATTATTTTAATGTTGCACACCCTCACATGCTTTATTTTCAGAATTCATAATTTTATTGTGCTTGCATGTGTACATTGGGGACAATGTACATCTTAAGTGTGGGGGAGGGATCACTTTATACACTACTTTATTGTTTGTTTTCTTTATATATGCTCATGCAACCTATGAAGGTTCACTTTAGGGTTAAGAGTTAGATTCTTGACACACCTTTGCGTGTGTGTTCCGCAAGTGCACGGGTGTCGAAGTAATAAAGTACCCAACGGGTGGGTAGTCGAATCCACAGGGAGTAGACGATAGAAACAAAAACACTTCGCTAAGTAGCCAAAGAAAACCGATTGTTGTTGAGATTAAAAAGTCATTAAAAACAGAAATTAAAAACTGAAAGTTAAAGCTAGAGAGTAGGACAAGATCGAGATAAGAATGGGTTACTCGGACACTACTCCCCCTAGAATCCTTGTTTCAAGTGCAAGCCTTCAAACACTCTTACTAAATGAAGATTTCAAGAGTCGTGGAATCCAAAGATACAAGGTCCAAAATCTAAGGTCAACCTTGACTAGTCCCCTATGAGGTCCCGGCGGAGAGAAGACTCTCGACGCCTCACACCACGTATGACTGCGCTATGCTCTAGGGATTCCAAGTGGTAAACCCTATTCCCAACTATAGATCAATCCCTTTGGTCCAGGCGAAAGATCCCTAATCATAAATAAGTCCCGGCGGAAAGGCCTCTCTCAACGCCTAACTCTCTTTGAGATCGAAGGTAATACTTGGAATATGAAGGTAGGGAAAACCACACCGGAGGGGAAAGGGGATGCGTCGCTACCTCTCAACTCACCCTCTCAACCCTCTTCAATCTTGGTAATCTAATCCTAATGGTGATGGTCACTCGTCAAAAGGATGATTGGATTAGTCCTCAACCCTAGTGTTACTCTAAGGGAGAAACCATTAAGCATACAAGATTGAAACTCAAATTTAAACTCAAATTGAAATAAAAGCATTAAAGTCAATGAAACATAGGAAATCTAGGGTTTACAAGTCCAAGTACCCACTAAGGGTTTAGCTCTCCATGAAGCAATACAAGTTCATCAAAATAAATGAAGATAAGTGCAAGAAATCCATAAAGAAAACCCCCTTAAGCTTCGAGTTGATAGACTATGGGAACTTCTCCTTCTTCTTCAAAGAATCATTTCCTCCAAGCCTAAGGCACACCTCGTCGAATCGAGTCATCGAAGGCTCCCCCAATAGCTCTCCTTGGAAGGGAATGATGATGAAACCGGTGAAGAAGCGCCCCCAAAGTGTAGCAAGAACCTCCTGAACCCTAGCCGTCACTTCCTCTCAAAGTTAGAAGATGATCCTCTCAATAACGCTTCAGAACGGCTTTATAATTGGCCATCTCGAGGATCCACACGGGCGTGTGGATAAGCCACACGGCCATGTGGAAATTCCACACGGCCGTGTGGAAATTCCACACGCCCATGTGGATTTTCTGTCTTGTGGAATCTTCATACTAGTCCCCGATTTCGCCCGTTTCTTCTCCTGAGGTCACATGGACGGACACACGCCCATGTGAAAGGTCAAGTGGTGTTTCTTGATGATGGGAAAACCTTGGAGAGCTTTTGAAATCTTTGAACCAATCGGAACGAGCGAGCATGACTGCCTTCGTGTCCTTCTACAAGAGTTGTCTTGAAGTCTTTAGAAGTTGGCACATACCCCCTCGTTGGAACCGGATTTGTGTCTTTAACTTCGTAATTGCACAAAAGATCTCCACTTGGCACCATTCTGACATAATCTTGCCTTTATTCATGTACCATGTCTCCACAACCCTAATTGCGTGAAAGAACACCAAAACACACGAAATTAGCGATAAAGCCTGAAAAATGTGATACTCATGCGTGGAAAACATTTCCAGAATTATATACATGCAAGCACTTATCAATTCTAGACTATAGGAGAGCTTCGAACACTAGATTTCATCATGTTCTAGTTGTCATCCAAGTTTTTGAGAAATTTTTGTCCGATTACCATTTATGCACTCTACTCACTCATTAGACCTATAGAAGCTCTAGTTTAATGTTTTGAGACTTGTTAGTAGTTGTTTTATTTGAAAAAAAAAAATATATAGATATATATATAGTTTAGCAATTGTGAATTATTTCGTGTATATAAGGGGTGAAAAGAGCTACTACCTTTGATTGTGTGCAGCTACTCTCATAAGTCGGATACTAGTTATGCCCTAATGAGAGAAAGAGCTATCACAAGGGATATGTGAAGGCTAGCACCCTGGGTAGAAAGAACTACCATCTTTAAAGTGTGAAAGCCACTCGGGAGGCCGCCTGAGAAAGGGCTACCTTGGAGATTGTGTGCAGCTACTACCATTCTTTTTGCTATTATATGAGTCTCGAGCAATAAAAACTGTAAGTAGTGGACATAGCGTCGAATTGAGATGAGTATTTTTTTCCACGCACACACGCTTTCGGATTTCTTTTTCTTTCTTGTCATTGGATTGTTTTCTAGAGCATTGACTGAACTGTTTGGTGTTAAATAGTTTCCCCCTTTGTGATAGAATCATACTCTCATACTCTCTAGTGAACCTGAGGCGAAGCACTTATTTTTTTCTTTCCTTGTAATGAATGTTTAGTTTGCTTGGGGACAAACAAAAGCTAAAGTGTGGGGTAGTTTTGATAAGTGCTTGATTATATATATTTTATAATATCAGTTTACATGCATTGAGCATCACTTTTATCAGGTTTTAGTATTAACAAGGTGTGTTTTGTGTTCTTTTGTGCAAACAGGGCTTTGGAGACATGACGTACAGGAAGAAGCAAAGATAGGGTGTGATGACACGTTTCAAGGCCACAATCAGAAGCTGTGTTCATATGCATGGGGGTGTTGCCAACTTTCGGAGGAGTACAAGTCATTACACAAACCGGAAGGGCACAAAGGTAGTAGTACGTCCATGTCCCAGCTTCCGTACAAAGCAGAAGAATGTTCTTGAGGATTTCAAAGCATAGAAAGACACACACCCTACCACACGAGCGTGTGGCCAACTATGTGGACTCCAAGGAAGACTTCGCGAGGAAAATCAATGTAGTATTTACTGTAGCAGCACTGTAGCAAAAGTACTCTACACGCCCGTGTGAAATTTCCACACGGGCGTGTGGCTACAGTACGGGCGTGTGGATGCCCGTGAGGATGCCCTCGTAAAGCCCCGAATTGAAATTATAAAAGCCGCCTTGTGATAATTTTTAGGGATCTTTTCGGCCACTCTCGAGAGACAAGGGGGCTAGGGCTTGGAAGGAGTTCTTTG
Organism: Dioscorea dumetorum; assembly: GCA_902712375.1. Classification (NCBI taxonomy): domain Eukaryota; kingdom Viridiplantae; phylum Streptophyta; class Magnoliopsida; order Dioscoreales; family Dioscoreaceae; genus Dioscorea; species Dioscorea dumetorum. Next base: position 7,280,468 of record CACTHL010000128.1, on the reverse strand, counting down.
CGGCTTTGGGAAGCTTTCCTCACCAACTTGGATCGATTCCTCCTCCGTTATAGCATCAAGGAAGCCATCGGCGACCTAGCTTCGGAGTGGATTCAATCCAGACGTGGAAACTACCCATCAAGACCATTATCACGGATTTAGGGGGGTTATTCTTTATGTCTTTGGAACTTTATTCTCAATTTATTATTTGTTTTGTGACTCGCTCCATGGAGAGCTAAACCCCTAGAGGGTATTCGGACATGTAAACCCTAGGATTCTTATTTTCATTAGATTTACATTGTGTTTCTATTCGAATTTATGCGTTTGAGTTTTACTCTTGAGTTCTTAATGTTTGTTTGTGCTTTTGATTTCATTATTAATTGCCTTGCATGTTTTATTCAATCTAGTGAAGAGAGAGATCACCACTAGGTTTAGAAATACGAAGAGAAAAGAGGGTTGAGAGGGTGAGCCGTGAGATAGCGGAGTGTCCCCTTTCCCTTCCGACAGATATTTCCTATCTCCATATTCCCTACGTGTCAAGCAACCATATGTGGTGTGAGGCGTCGAGAGAATTCTCCGCCGGGACATCGTAGGGGGTTAGGGATCTTTCACCTGGAGGCAGGGTTAGATCTACTTTTAGGAATTGGTTATATCTTTGGGATCCCTAGAGTTTTAAGCAGTCATATATGGTGTGAGGCGTCGAGAGAATTCTCGGCCGGGACCTCGTAGGGGACTAGTTATCGGCGACCTGGAGGCAGGGGCCGTTATACCTTAGAATACCCACGACTCATTGTTTTCGTTTAGAAACACTTGTAATCTACATCCAACACCCGAATCCGAGGGGGAGCATTGTCCGGATACCTCACTTTTATTGATTGAGAACTCTTTTCCTTTTTATTCAATGCGCACTTGTAGTGACACTCTTAGTTTTGGCCATTATATCATCACACACTACACTCATTAGGCTAGATAACAAAGGAGGGGCTATTACTAGTACTTCTGTTCCCTGTGGTTCGACAACCCGACCATTTGGGTCCACTTTTATTACTTGATGACCCGTGCACTTGCGGTAACACAAAGGGTTGACACACATCACCACGCCCTCAGCACGCCCTCAGCACGCCCGTGCTGTAAGCCGTGCAGATTACTGGAATTTGAGTTTCAAGAGTTTTATTTGGCCGTAATCTGCACGGCTTGAAGCACGGCTTCAACACGCCAGTGCTCACATCGGGAAAACAATAAAACCCAAAAAACTTAGGTTTTTGGGGGGACTTTTGGGTGGGCGAACGAAAGGCGAAAAGAAGGGAGAACTTTGGGGGTTCATCCTCCTCTTCATCAAGGGAATGTCATGCCTATGGTAGGCCGATCGGGAGGAGATCTTACAACATTGTAGATCCTCGGACAACCACAAGGATGCAAGAAATTAGGGAGTTTTCAACTTCTTCTATTTCAATTTCTTTAGCATTGTACTTGTTGTTTGTTGTCATGAGGGGCTAAACTCTTAAGGGAGCCCCGTGGTTGTTTGTATGACGTTGTAGGTTGAACTCTCAATCTTTACTTGCAGCATTTATGAGTGTCTTGTTCCTTACAATAAATCTGAGTTATTGGCTATCTTGTGTGTTGTTTAGTGCTTGAATGCTTGGAAGTTAGGTTTTGTTATCTAGGTTTGTGAATCATGATTGATAGTTGCAAGCAGTAATATTTGAACTTAGAGCTCGGTAGCGCTGGAAGCAACACCCTTATAGCATAACTAGGTTTAGAACTAAAGATATCTCTGATAAATACTGAGAAAGCCCGAGTTAGTGAACGTCAAAAGTCTAACCCCGGGGCCCCATCTCCTCCATCGAGTCAATCCTTACATTCCCCTTTGTGCAATTCTCTCCCTCAGTCTCCTTAATTTCAACCTAGAGTCACAATCCATCCTTCTTTGTTTGGTTAGATATTAAGCACCCCGTTAGTATTAGAAGCTACACCAGTCCTGTGGATTTGATTACCCGACACTACGGGTACACTTTACTACTTGTACGACCCGTGCACTTGCGGTTACGCAAGGGCCGTACCAAGAATGACTTACAAAGTCATACTGAGGAGATACCAAAGACGGACAGTCAGTATGGGAAGCTGATGAAAGATATCAAAGACAGAATCATGCCCAAGTACTGGGTGAAGAATGGTCTTCTCTACGCCAAAGGCAATTGTCTCTATGTGTCGAAAAGAGGGAAGATTCGGTAGGAGCTCCTTAGAAAGTATCATGATATTCCATGGACGGGACATCCCGGTCGTGAGGGAATAAAGGCATTGCACACAAGATAATTACTATTGGCCGGATATGGGCGAAGACATTGAAGCATATGTGAAAACGTATTTCATATGCCAACAAGACATTTCAGAAAGAAGACGGGAGACCGGACTTCTCCAGCCGTTGAGTATTTTGGAAAGACCATGGCCGTTAATTTCCATGGACTTTATCATAGTATGGTGGTCGTGGACAGATTCACGAAGTATGCGGTATTCATACCCACACAGATAGTATGTTCGGCGGAGGTATCTGCTAAGCTGTTACTGAAGCATGTGGTGAAGCACTTTGGGTTACCGGAAGATATCATAAGCAATCGAGATGCTCACTTTACGGAATTGTTCTGGATGGCGTTGTTCAGATTGTTGGGCACAGAGTTGAAGTTTTCAACTGCGAATCATCCGCAGACGGATTCGCAGACGGAGAGGATCAATGCTCTGTTGGAAGAGTTTCTCCGGCAGTATGTTTCGGCTTTGCAGAAGAATTGACTAAGTTTGTTTGATGTGGCGCAGTTTAGCTACAATCTTCATCAGTCTTCATCGATAGAAAAGACTACGTTTGAGCTTGCATATGGATACCAACCTATTACTCCTTCAGAGATGGCGAAGAGGAGGATAGGAGGGAAATGTTGTGCCACTTATCACTTTGCTATTGATCGGCAGGAGATGATGGAGAGTGCTCGGGATAGACTCATCAAGGCTGCTTGCTGAATGAAGAAGTATGCAGATCGAGGGAGACGTCCTTTGGAGTTCCAAGTGGGGGACAAGGTTTGGTTTAATTTCACTCCACAGGTGTGGAAGAAGTTACATCGGAAGGATGTACTGTCACGCCCCGACCCTTGGGTCCCGGCCCATGACACTACCGCCACGACAACGTAGGGGAGGTCAGGCACCTGCCTCAACCCTAGATCGCCGCAAGGCTAACCTGTTACCTGTACAATATTAACATCACAACAATAATACTCTAAATCTAAGGTATTCAACCACAACCCTGTACAAGATCAACTTACTCAAACTGGGTATATGTATCCATGGACATCACAACATCAATGATCATGAACACAATTATAGTCTTCCCCATACACTGGGAGAATAGCTCATACAACCTAAGTCCTGACTGAACTAATCAAGATTATTCAAGACCAAAATGGAAATACGAAAATATAGGTCATAGTGGATCCATCTTATGCATGACAACAATGTTTATGAATCATACACTACTCAAAGGTAATGCAAGAATAGATCTGCCAAACACTATCACGTATCATGCCCTACTGCCATGCTAACACCTGAAAAGAAGAGAAGAAGAATGGATGAGTAACTAAGTTACTCAGTGAGGGGTTGAACATGGAGCTATAACCCATACAATCGTGACAAAATGATATGCTGAAAGCATATGTATATTTTTTATAACCAACAACTTATAAAATACTTTAAATACACATTTCAATATAAGAAGCTTTCCAACTTTCTTAAAGAAAGGCATCAATAAAACTCTGAAAATCATTTGTAAAGAGATTCAAGACTGAAAAGTTCAAGTTAAGAATACTTGTTAAATGATCAAACCCATCGAATCAGGGATTTATAATGCAACACATGCGGAAGTCCTCTATCGATAGCATTATTAACAACCTATGAAAACCCTCCATCACTAACCATGGCCGTGGCTAGGTCAGGAGCCACCAAGATGGGCGTCTCTTGGCGTTGGCCATTGGAAATCCCATGTGGTGACTCCGGGAACCCAACACAGCACCTTCAGGTTCTCTGTGCGCCTCCTGTAAAGGCTAGTCGGCCGAGAACTCCACGCCACCCCAACTAGGTCGGTGCGTGGAGACTCGCTTCTGCAGAAGACGGGGATCCCCTAAATGTCACCATCGAAGCATTTGGGATATCGATCCCGTCCGTAGGCTCATTATGAACACATCACGATAATAATATGAACACATCAATATGATATCATAAATATCGTCAAGCGATCACAAATTCTCATAGATACAACTCTCAATTCGAAAGTGAATTCTTGAGTAAACATCGGTAATGATATTATTTTCATCAAGAATATCATCATAAAAGTATTCTTTGAAAACACATTTCAAATATGACATCATTGCATAAAATAACATTTCAAATAGAGCTTCATCACCAAGAAATCCATTTTGATTCACTTAGGTCCTTTCTTGGGTCCTTATGTCAAGAACATTAACTCTTTGACAATACTTTGAAAATATGCATTTCAAGATATAGGGATTCCATCCATTAAGAATAATAAAAGATCATTGATCATAATCGAAATGCATATCAAATCATAAACCACGAAGTATATACGATCAATAACCTTAATCAAAATCACATCGGATCATAAATCAAGAAGTATAAATGATAAATGTCTTCAATCAAGAAATAAACTGAAATAGAAATCATCATTACTCAAAGTTTCATGAAAACATCTCAAGAAACCTTTGAAACATGAAATTCACCATTCAAGAATGTATATAATTAGGTATTCAAACAAGCATGACCATAGCTCATGAATTAAACAATTTTCCACTCAAAAACTTGGCTAGATCGAACTTCCTGGATCACTTGCCTACTTGCTCTTTACCCTTGCCTTTAGATCTACCTCCTTAAACATTGCTAGAACTAGATGAGAATCATCACCAGTGGAGGAGAGGGAGAGATCAACACCTTTCTTCTTTCTTGGAGCTCAAGAATGAAGATCTAATAGAGGGGAGAATGAGGATTCAAGATGGGGAGAAAAAGAGAGGGAAATGGGGTCTTATGAAGGCCCTTTGAGTTTCAAATCGGCATATATACGCCCCAAAGCGGGGGAGGGCTCACGGACTCCCTTGCGTCCGCAAGGGAGGCCGCGAGGCCTCAAACCTGGAAGCCATGCGGCCTCCCATGCGCCCGCCTGGGGCCCGCATGGTCTTCTGGCCGGTGGTTATTGCGGGCTCCCTTACGCCGCAAGAGAGGTCGCAAGGCCCCTTTTTTGGCTCCTTGCGGGCACACTAAGTGTCCGCAAGGTCCCTTCCTTGGTTACACCTTTTAAAACACTTTTCCCCCATCTTTTAACCACTCAAAAAGAACTTAACTAAGATCCCACCAAAAAATAAAACTCAACAAAAACTTAAACACACAACTTCTACACAAGAAACAAAGCACAAGAGAAGTAAAAAGGGTCGAACTTCCATATGTACACAAAGGCTTAATCGTGAGGTATGATGGGCCTTTCACTATTGTCCAGCGGATGGGTAACGTGACATATCATTTGGATCTCCCGATCAGCTGAAACTCCATTCAACTTTTCATGTGAGTTTCTTGAAGCCATGCCACGAGGACCCCACGGATCCATGAAGGGCGAAGAAGAGTCGGGCCGTGCCGACTGTTCGCAAGGAGTTCAGCAGGGTGGCTGAGAGGATCCTGGACCAAAGAGTAGAAGGCTAAAGCAAGAAGAATCACAGGGTGTTCTTTCTTGTTCAATGGAAGGACTTGCCTATGTCGGAGGCAAGCTGGGAGCGTGATTCTACTCTTTGGCAGTTCAAGGAGTTGGTGCAAGACTTTTGAGTTCAAGACTGACGAGGACGTTGGGTTTAACTAGTGGGGGTGGTTTATAAAGGTTGATGAACTTACACTTGGTCAGCGGGCGCACATTTCAACATAGGCCAAGCCACGAGGGGCCCATAGCTGCGTGGATAGGGTAGCGCGCCGGTAGCGCGCCGTTAGTGCTAGGCGTGTATTGTGTCGTGACCAAGAGCGGGTGGAATATCCCTCACGATCATGTGCTGAGACCTTGGGGCTCGTGCACACTGGACCGTGGGTGTGGGCGTGCGCGTGACCGATGAGCGGGTAGGGCAGGCGCCATACCAAGAGTGAACTGTTGTAGACTTAGATTATTTAGAGTGTGGATCTCTAGCAAGTCTAGGCGGGCCGGGACACTTGATTAGGCTGAATTTGATAAGGCATTAGAAAGGTGTATGTAAGTGGGCACTTGGTCGGGAGCCTGGCCGAGCCAGCGGCCAGGATGGCACGCGGTATTACCGCGCGTGACCGGTACTGCTACGCCCTGTGACCAAGGGTGGCTGGTTGAAGCCACAATCACGTCGGTGGATACTGCAACCTAAGTGAAGTGAGGAACTCCACACTAGACCTGTATTGGGCATAGGGCTCAATTAACCTTGGATTTGGGATAGCTCTAATGTGTGCTTAGGAGGAAACAAGGCCTCTTGGTGATGGTTTTCTCTAAAGGTTTCATGTGTTGTTTTTCTCGTACCGTGAATGTTTTCCGGTTTTGGTCGTTTCCTTTAGTTCGTTGTGCTTGTGATGCAAACAAGAGTTTACTAATTGTTGTTCTTGCAATGAAGGCAGACTTGTCGCTATGATGCGTGTTAGGAGCCGCGCAGCCGAAGGTGATCGGTTGAGGCCTTGACAGCTGGTATCAGAGCCCGAGTTGTGGCTTGCGGAGCCAAGGTGTGGCTTAAAGCGAAGCGCGAGAAGTTGTACAAGTAAAGACGGTGAAAATGGTGACTAGTAAGAAGGATCGGTTAGATCGCCTTGATGAAACAACATAGCAGATTGAGAACATCATCGGGAGTGCTGACGATCAGCGCGAGAGCTTGTCGAAGATGGAGGAAGATCTTGTGTGTGGATTGAGAGAAAGGCAGTTGACTGTTGAAGTCTTGAAGATGAAGGTACAGTCATTGGAGACAGAAGTCGCCCAACTCAAGAAAGCTAGCATCTCACCAGTCACGTGGGAAGCGCCCACTTAAGTGAAGATCCCTGAACTTTCCCCATTTGATAGCGCAAGGAGTGCCAAGGCACTAGAGAACTTTCTTTTGGACATGGATCAGTACTTTAAAGCTGCAAGGGTACCGGGCAATGAACAATTCTGATGGTGGGTATGTATCTTACTGGCGAAGATAAGCTATGGTTGTGTACTCGACAGCAAGAAGATGCTTGAGCCGTCGGGCAAAGTAACAAAGTATAAGAGTTTCTAAAACGCCTAACTCCCCGGAAACGGCGTCAAAAACTTGACACAACCATGCGTGTGTGTTCCGCAAGTGCACGGGTGTGGAAAAAATAAAGTGCCCAAAGGGTGGGCAGTCGAATTCACAGGGAGTAGGCGTTAGTAACAAAAACACTTTATTAATTAGCCAAGAAGAAATCCGTTGTTGTAGAGATCAATAGAAAATAATCAAACAGAAATAAAAAACTAACAATATTAGCTAGAGTAAGAAAAGATCAAGGTGTAGATGGGGTACTCAGAGAATGCTCTTCTAGTTACAAGTGCAAAACTCAAATTGCTCTTTCTTAATCGAGATTCAACGAGTCGTGGAAATCCAAAGGCACAATGTCCCAAATCTAAGGTTAACTATGGCTAGTCTCCTACGAGATCCCAGTAGAGAGGAAACTCTCGACGCCTCATGCCAGGTATGACTGCATTAAGTTCTAGGGATTCCAAGTGATAAACCCTATTCCCAATTCCAGATCAAACCTTTTAGTCCAGCTGAAAGATCCCTAATCACAAATAAGTCCCGGCGGAGAGGACTCTCGACGCCTAACTCTCTTTGTGATTGTTAAAAGCTCTTGGAATATGGAGGTAGGATTAATCACACCGGAGGGGAAAAGGGACGTTCGGCTATCTCTCAACTCGCCCTCTCAACCCTCTTCAACCTTGGTAAATCTAATCATAATGGTGATGGCCACTCGTCAAAAGGATGATTGGATTAGATTCTCAAACCTAGTGTCACTCTAAGGAAAAATCAAATAAGTACACAGGATTGAAACTCAAATTAAATCTCAATTAAATGTAAATAAATAAGAGTCAATGAAACATAAAAATCTTATGGTTTACATGTCCAAATAACGACTAGGGATTTAGCTCCCCATGGAGGAATACAAAGTCAATAATACAATCGAAAATTAATGCAAATAAACCATAAAGATAACCCCCTTTAGCTCTGTACTAATGGTCTATAAGGGCTGCTTCTTCTTCTCCAATGATCCCTTTGTCCAGCCTAGGGCACACCTCGCAGAATCCAAGCAATCGATGGCTCCCGCAATAGCAATCCTTGGAAGGATTTGATGTCGAAATCGATGAAGACACGTCCCCAAACCTCATCAAAACCTTGCAAAATCCTAGCCATTCTCTCTCCAGAAGTTGTGGAAAAGATCCCTCCATAACTCTTCGGAACGGCTATTTAAACTCAAAAGTCGGGCATCCACATGTCCGTGTGGAAAATCCACATGCCTGTGTGGAAAATCGACATGCCCATGTGGATTTTCAGCCTTCACAAAAATGCATCTATAGGCCCCCGATTTCGCTCTTTTCTTCTTCTGAGGCCACCCGGACGGACACACCCTCGCATGGTAGCTCATGTGGTGTTTTTGGACATAGATAAAACCTTGGAGAGCTTTTGAAATTTTCAAACAAACCAGAACATGAGAGCATGACTGCCTTTGTGTCCTTCTACAACTTTGGGATCTCATGAACCTTTTAGAAGTTGGCACATACCCTCTTGTTTGACCCCGGATTGTGTCTTAACCTTTATGATTCCACAAAAGAATTCCACTTGGCACCTTCATGACCTATTTTTGTCTTATTTCCTCCAACCTTCCTCACAACCCTAGTTTCATGGAAAAACACGAAAACACACGAAATAAGCAATAAAACCTGCGAAAATTGATGCTCATGATAGAAAAGTATCATCAAATATTATTTACACGCAAGCACTTATCAAGTTATAAATCTTTGAATCGTTGAGCATGTAAAAGTGTATTTTAAAACATGGATTTCGTGATACGAGATTTATTACATTGGTTACTTTGTGAAACCTTGAAAAGTTGAGCATTCTAAAAAGATTATTCAACTTGAATTTTCAGACTTGTATCATTTTATGAATGATTTCTAAGGCTTTATTGACTGACACACCCTTGCGTGTGTGCTCCGCAAGTGCACGAGTGTCGAAGTAATAATACCCAAATGGTGGGTAGTCGAATCCACAGGGAGTAGACGTCAGAAACAAATACACTTTGCCAATTAGTCAATGAAAACTCGATGTGTGAAGAGATTGAATTAAAAGCAAAAAAACAGAAAATAAAGATTGAAAGCGATGACTAGAGGTACGGAAAATATCAAGATAAGAATGGGGTACTCGGACAATGGTCCCCCTAGGTTCCTTGTTTCAAGTGCAAAACTCTAATTACCTTTACTTAAACGAGATTTGAGGAGTCGTGGAATCTAAAGACACAAGGTCCCAAACCTAAGGTCAACCCTGACTAGTCCCCTACAAGGTCCCGGCGGAGAGAAAAATCTCGACGCCTCACCCCACGTATGACTGCGCTATGCTCTAGAGATTCCAAATGATAAACCCTATTCCCAACTATAGATCAATCCCTTTGGTCCAGGCGAAATATCCCTGGTGGTTGTCCCGCAAGCGCACGGGGTCGTCAAGTAATAAACCACTCGCGCAAGCACGAGTGGGTCGTATTCCCAAGGGCCCGAGAATCTATTCTTACTTCCTTTTCGCAATGTTGTCTAGCCGAACAGACTTGAGATTTGGAATGAGAAAATAAAGAAGTAAAACAAAAGCAATTAAACTTCTAAATACCAAGGGCGTTAAACGGGAGGAAAATCAGGGTAAGAAGATGGTCACGGATGAGGATCCCCTCGGGGCTACTAAAGTGCGAAGGATGTTGGATTAACATGCAAGTGGCTTGATGGACCGAGAAAACCCTAGATTAGGTCAACCCGATGGTCACGGCAATTGACCCTTAATCCGGTACGAGTATTGAATACGGGTTCTACCCGTACAATTCCTCCTACGATTGCAAAGGGCAAGATGGTTTTCTCAAACTAAGGTTGAATCACACATGAGTAATTAACCCTAGAATTGGAGGGGTACAAATACCCGATGGTCACGGCGTATTTGTACGTATTTCCCTTCCAAGCTTGGTGAGTCTAATACTAGGGCAATGGTCATGCAACCTAGTATTGGCTAAATATGGATACACAGAGTTCTCATGCATACCCAAGCATTCAAAAACACCAAACATGAATCACAAACAAACCAACAAGCATGAATTAAACCAAATCATCCAAACATCACAAGTTCACCCCAAGGTTCACCCACATCCGGTGACCTTGGGGTTTAGTTGCTCATAGTCTCCAAATACATGAATAAAAGCATGAAAATAACTAAACCCAACATAAAAGACCTCCCTCCAAAGATTAGAGTCGAAGAAGCTTCCAAAGACGCCACTCGAAGGGGTGGCTTCCCGTCGTCTTCAACCTTAAGATTTGAAGCCCTAGAGGTAGATCCCGCACAAGATCGCGCTTTCCTCGCCGATTCCACCGTGGAAATGCCCTCCTAGCTCTCTTTCTTGGTAGGATTTGGAAGAGGGGGGTGTGGAGCTCCATGAAGAGGCAAAGGTTCCTCTTTTCCATGCCCTAAAAGTCTTTAAAAAGGGTGAAAGTCGCGACTCCTCACGGGCTGCCTGACGGCCGTGAGTTTGCCCGTGAGGCATCCAGAAAGTTTTGCGGGAAATTTCACCTCGGGTGCTACAGTAATTCTGCTACAGTACTGCTACAGTGAAAAACCCAAAAACGTCGTATTTGGTGTCGAATTCTTTCTAAATACGTTCTTGAGCTCATTTAGGGTATGCAACACAAAATAAAGAGATTTAGACTATAAAAAGGGCATCGACTCATCAAAAAGATAATAAAATAATACAAATGAATACGTATAAAATACGTATATTTAGACGTTTATCAATCCCTAATCACAAATAAGTCCCGGCGGAAAGGCCTCTCTCAACGCCTAACTCTCTTTGAGATCGAAAATAATGTTTGTAATAAGAAGGTAGGGTAAACCACACCGGAAGGGAAAGGGGACGTGTCGCTACCTCCCAACTCACCCTCTCGACCCTCTTCAATCTTGGTTAATCTAATCCTAATGGTGATGGTCACTCGTCAAAAGGATGATTAGATTAGCCCTTAACCCTAGTGTCACTCTAAGGGAGAAACAATTAAGCACACAAGATTGAAACTCAAATAAATCTCAATTTAAAATAAAAGCAGTAGAATCATTGAAACAACGGAATTCTAGAGTTTACATGTCAAAGTACCCACTAAGGATTTAGCTCTCCATGGAGCAATATAAGTTCATCAAAATAAATGAAGATAAATGCAAGTAATCCATAAAGAAAACCCCCTTAAGCTTCGTGCTGATGGCCTATGAGGGCTGCTCCTTCTTCTCCACGGATCCTTCCTCCAAGCCTAGGGCACACCTCGCCGAATCGAAGTCATCGAAGGCGCCCCCAATAGCTCTCCTTGGAAGGAATCGATGTTGAAATCGGTGAAGAAACGCCTCCAAAATGCAGCAAAAACCTTCTCAAACCCTAGCCGAACTCTCCCCCAAAGATAGGAAAAAGATCCATTTAAAACGCTTCAGAACGGCCTTTAAAATGGCAAACAACGAGGATCCACACGGCCATGTGAAAAATCCACACGGCGGTGTGGAAATTCCACATGCCCATGTGGAAATTCAGCCTCTATAAAACTGCATCTATAGGTCCCCGATTTCGCCCGTTTTTTCTTCTGAGGCCACACGAACGGACACATGATCGTGTGGTAGGTCATGAGGCATTTCTTGATGTCGAAAAACCCTTGGAGAGCTTTTCAAATCTTCGATCAAATCAGAACGAGCGAGCATGACTGCCTTCGTGTCCTTCTACAAAAATTGTCTTGAAACCTTTAGAAGTTGGCACATACTCTCTTGTTTGACCCGATTTGCATCTTGAACTTTATATTGGCACAAAAGGACTCCACTTGGCACCATCATGACCTATTTTTTGCTTTTCTTTGCATAAACCTTTTTCACAACCCGAATTGCATGAAAGAACACAAAAACACACGAAATGAGAGATATAACCTAAAAAATGTGATGCTCATGCATGGCAACTCAAGAATATGTACATGCAAGCACTTATCAAACTCCCCCTCACTTGAGCTTTTGCTTGTCCTCAAGCAAAATTTATACAATGAAAACCACAAGTAGAGTGATATAAGTGCTTAGCCTTAAGTTCACCAAAAAGTATGTAAGGAGAGCATTCTTAAACAAAGGAACAATTTGCAACATAGAAAGATAAAAACCAATGCTCTAGCAAAAACCCGAAGCACAAAGAAAATAGAATCTGACTGCGTGTGTGTGTGTAATGGTTACTATGCCAACCCTAAATTTACTCTTAAAAGTTCTTATTGAAAAGGACATATTTAAGGACAAAAAATAGGTAGTAGCTGCACACAACCTCAAAGGTAGCCATTTCCCAAGATGCCTCCTGGGCGGCTTTCACGCTTTGAGGTGGTAGCTCTTTCCGCCTTGGAGTGTTAGCTTTCACACAGCCTATTAGATAGCTCTATCTCTCATTAGGACATAGTTAGTATCCGACTTATGAGAGTAGCTGCATACAACATAGGTGGTAGCTCTTTCCAGCCCGAGAACTAGTAAACAAGTAAAAGCATTCTTCTCTTTTCTAATTTTTTTTTTTTTTTGTAAAGAAACTAAGGTCCTTTTAGTACTGAACTAGAGTTGTCAGGGCTAACAGAGCAAGTGGTGTGGAAGAAATGCAATCAGACAAAAAATTTCTAAGTTTTTTCAAGTAAACTAGAGCATGATTACAAACTAAGTTTGAAATTCTCCTAAATTCAAGACTGCAATCCTTGTCCCTTAAGGTGAACTATCATTGGCTAAATGAGTATGTGAGTGATGAGCATATATACATAAAGAACGTGTGCAACGTGAACTCCCCCCACACTTAAGATGTACAATGCCCTCATTGTACTCATGCAAGCATACAAAACAGAACATAAATAAAACAAGAGGGCGTGGGGAATAAAAACAACACTCCCCTTTGCTCCGAATGTAGAATTTGAGTGGAGCTGCAACCGGAAGAAGTGAAGCTGCTACGGATTGTGAAGCTCACACGGCCATGTGGAGAATCCTCATGACCGTGCCTATGACTATTCCTCAACACAAGACTGACATGACCATCTGCACGTCACGAAAAGGGTTCAGTAATGCTCAACACAAAAGATAAACAATGAGAGTTTATAAGCATGGCGTACACGCTTAAACTCGAAACGAACAAACTACAACTGAAAGCAGTAAGATAGAGCTCAGAAGGTAAACCCTTTCTGAGTAACAGAGATAAATCAACAAGAAAATAAACAAGTACAAGAAAAAGAAACAACTAAAAGAAAGACGCCTCAAGCGTCATCATCTCCTGGTGCTGCTGGTGATGCGGGCATGCATGGGGTGCTCGAGGTGCGGGCGACGCGGTGGAGTCGAAGTCTCTCGCCATCATCTTCTGAAGTGCGGTGAAGCGCGCCATCACCTCAGCATGATACTCGCCCATGCGAGAGAGCACCTCAGTATGGTTCGCTGCCTGAGTCATCCGCATAGCAGCAAGATCAGTCTGGAGGACCCCCACAACACTCTCCAATCTGTCGATGCGATCGTAAGATGGAGGAGATGCGCGTGCTGACATCGGTGGCACCTCCTCTGCTGCTGGGGTGTACTCCGCCTCCATGGGTGGGACCTGTGATGAAGGTCCAGCCTCGGTGTCCTCTTCCTCCTCACTCTCCTCCTCGGACTCGTCTGGGAGAGGGACAACAAGTACATACCTGCCCGGAGCGGCCCTCTTCACCATGCCCATCATGCGCAAAGTCTCAAGGCCTAGTGGAGAAGGGATGATCACCTTGTCTGCTCCGCGGACAGCTTCAATCAGGCCCATCCCTCTGATGAGATGAGTAATGTAAGGGCCGGAAACCAGAACACTGACCCGTGCGTACTGTCCCTGGTGCCTCAAATAATCCGCTACCACATATCCCAGGTGCAAGGGCAGGCTTTGGACCATGGAGTACAGATATAGCAGGTCCAGCCGCCCAAGTACGCCGGTGCTATCACCCCGCCCATTGATTGACCTGCTAAGAAGAGCGTGGATATACCTGTGGGCCGGGTGAAGGAGCAAGGAGGCCTTTGTCGAATTGGGCTCATACTGAATGTCGCCGCATAGCATCTTGCAAACCCGGCTAGGACTCACACGAAATGGAAAATCGACGGGCAGTGTGTGTGTACTCCTCTGTATGGGTGAAGTCTCTATCGTACAGGCCGAGGGCGACGGAGAAGTCCGTCATGCTCATGCTATAGTACTGATCGAAGGCGCTAAAACGGATGGTGTCGGCCCGGTGGTAGTCCGTGTGTGAGCGATCGAACTCGAAGGATGTAAGGACTTCAAAAGTGATGTCGCGAGTGGCCAGGTCTTTGATGCACAACAATTTGTTCCAACCCCCCACGGCAATCAACTCTCGAACTTCATTTGCCAACTCTTCCGCTTGGGCATGCTCTATCGCCGCTAGTGCTTGTAAATCCGGGGTTCGCATTTGGCCAAACCTGAGCTTTGAGAGACGCTCAAGTCGGACTTGATGTTCGGGCACGGCGTACTCTAAATCTTCGGGCGAGAAGTCACGAAGCTCACGAGGACGTTTGTGTGCGACTTTCTTTGTCCTTGGAGCCATTCCTGCGCGTAAGAGAGGCAAATGAATCATTTCGGGGCTCAAAACAACTTCCCAGAAGTTCACATTGCCGTGTGGAAATTCCACACGGCCGTGTGTACGCTCGGGAAAACAAAAAGAACCACCCCGAAAATCCACACGGCCGTGTGGAATTTCCACACGGCCGTGTGGATCTTCGACCATGGCCAAAAGGCCATGGTTGATCCAAATCGAGCCTTACAAACACATGGAACTTTGAGCAAAAGTGTTTACAACATGAAACTAGGTATTTTCCATTAAAACAACATGCTAAAACACAAGATCTATCACCCAAATCGAAGGATTAAAGATTCATGGTAAGAAGAGAGAGAAAGGAGCTTATCGGAGAAGATGATGTTGAATTACACAAGATAATGCTCAAGAAAGCCCACAAATCCTATAAATAGGTGAGGAAATGGAAGGAGAAGAGGTTTGGTCGCGATCTTTGGAGAGGAGACGTTTGAAGATGAAAGGGCGCGAAGGAGAATATGAAGAGAAGCAAGCTTATCTTGTTTAAGCAATCCACATGGCCATGTGTTTTCTCTGGATGGCCTTTACTTAAAACACTCCAATTTCCACATGGACATATGGAAATTCCACATGGCCGTGTGGATTCTCTGGATCGCTTGGAAAAATTCTGAACAAATCCACATGGCCATGTGGAAATTCCATATGGCCGTGTGACTTCTCTGGATTGGAAATCTGCAGCTCATGAATAGTACTCTGCCACACCCTTGCGTGTGTACTCCGCAAGTGCACGGGTGTCGAAGTAATAAAGTACCCAAACGGGTGGGTAGTCGAATCCACAGGGAGTAGACGTAAGAAAGATCACACTTTGTTAAGTAGCCAAAGATAAACCAAATGTTGTTGTGAAAGAAAAATAAAATAGGAAAGAGGTAGAATTAAAGTGCTGAAAATAAAAGCTAGGGTGTAGAAATAGATCAATAAGAAGATGGGGTACTCGGATAATGTTCCCCCTAGAATCCTTGTTTCAAGTGCAAGACTTCAAATACGCTTACTCAATAGAGAATTCAAGAGTCGTGGAATCCAAAGATACAAGGTCCCAAATCTAAGGTCAACCTTGACTAGTTCCCTACGAGGTCCCGGCGGAGAGAAGACTCTCGACACCTCACACCACGTATGACTGCTCTACGCTCTAGGGATTCCAAGTGGTAAACCCTATTCCCAACTATAGATCAATCCCTTTGGTCCAGGCGAAAGATCCCTAATCACAAATAAGTCCCGGCGGAAAGGCCTCTCTCAACGCCTAACTCTCTTTGAGATCGAAGGCAATACTTGGAATAAGAAGGTAGGGAAAACCACACCGGAGGGGAAAGGGGACGTGTCGCTACCTCTCAACTCACCCTCTCAACCCTCTTCAATCTTGGTTAATCTAATCCTAATGGTGATGGTCACTCGTCAAAAGGATGATTGGGTTAGCCCTCAACCCTAGTGTCACTCTAAGGGAGGAACAATTAAGCATACAAGATTAAAACTCAAATTCAAACACAAATTGAATAAAAGCATTAAAGTCAATGAAACATAGGAAATCTAGGGTTTACAAGTCCAAGTACCCACTAGGGGTTTAGCCCTCCATGGAGCAATACAAGTTCATCAAAATAAATGAAGACAAGTGCAAGAAATCCATAAAGAAAACCCCCTTAAGCTTTGTGTTGATAGACTATGGGGACTTCTCCTTCTTCTCTAAAGAACTCCTTCCTCCAAGCCTAAGGCACACCTCGTCGAATCGAGTCGTCGAAGGCTCCCCCAATAGCTCTCCTCGGAAGGAATTGATGATGAATTCAGTGAAGAAGCGCCCCCAAAGTGTAGCAAGAACCTCCTGAACCCTAGCCGTCACTCCCTCTCAAAGTTGGAAGAAGATCCCCCAAATAACGCTTCAGAACGGCTTTATAATTGGCCATCTCGAGGATCCACACGGGCGTGTGGATGAGCCACACGGCCGTGTGGAAATTCTACACGCCCATGTGGAGTCTCTGCCTTGTGGAAAACTTCGTATTCGTCCCCGATTTCGCCCGTTTCTTCTCTTGAGGTCACACGGACGGACACACGCCCATGTGAAAGGTCATGTGGCATTTCTTGAAGATGAGAAAGCCTTGGAGAGCTTTTGAAATCTTCGAACAAATCGGAACAAGCGAGCATGACTGCCTTCGTGTCCTTCTACAAAATTGTCTTGAAGTCTTTAGAAGTTGGCACATACCCCCTCGTTGGAACCCGATTTGTGTCTTGAACTTTGTAGTTGCACAAAAGAGCTCCACTTGGTACCATTATGACCTAATCTTGCCTTTATTCACGTACCATGTCTTCACAACCCTAATTGCATGAAAGAACACCAAAGCACACGAAATTAGCTATAAAACCTGAGAAATGTGATGCTCATGCGTGGAAAACATTTCCAAAAATATATACATGCAAGCACTTATCAAACTCTCCCACACTTAAGCTTTTGCTTGTCCTCAAGCAAAGTTCATACCATGATAATTAATGGTTGAGTGATGAAAATGCTTGGCCTTAAGTTCACCAAAAGTGTACAAAGATAGTATTCTCAACAAGGGAAAATTTTTAAACATCGATAGATAAAAACCAAAACTCTGGCAAAAACTCGAATTGCGAAGAAAGTAAAATCTGAAAGCGTGTGTGTGTTCAAACGTACTCATGCCAGCCCCAAGTCTACGCTTGAACATTATTAAAACAAGGACTTATTTAAGGAAAAAAAAATCGGTGGTAGCTGCACACAACTTCGAAGGTAGCCATTTCCCAAGATGCCTCCTTGGGGGCTTTTGCCCTTTCAAGGTGGTAGCTCTTTCCACCCGGGGGTGTTAGCTTTCACACAGCCTATTAGATAGCTCTTTCTCTCATTAGGGCATAGCTAATATCCGACTTATGAGAGTAGCTGCATACAGAATAGGTGGTAGCTCATTTCACCCTAAGAACAAAGGAACACCTCTTTTTTCTTTTTCTTTTTTTTAAAAAAATTCAAAGAAAATGAAACTAATGTCCTTTCAAACTGAACTAGCGTTATCAGGGTTAACAGAGCAAGTAAAGTGCAAGAATTTCAATCAGACAAAAATTTACTAAGTTTTTCGAGTAAACTAGAGCATGGTAACAACCGAAGTTTAAGTTTCCCCTAAATTCGAAAATACACTCCTGTTCCTTAAGGTGAACTATCATTGGCTAGATGAGCATGAAAGTAACGACCAAGATTAAAGAACGTGTGCAGTGTGAACTCCCCCCCACACTTGACCTGTACATTGCCCTCAATGTACTTATACAAACATGCAACATAAGAACGCAAAAAAATAACATGAGGGTGTGGGTATTAAAACAGCACTCCCCTGATCTCCGAGTGTAGTATTTGAATGGAGGTGTGAAAGCGGGAAGTGAAGTTGCGTAGGGTTGTGAAGCTCACACGGCCGTGTGGAAATTCCACACGGCCGTGCCTATGACCATTTCTCAAAACCAAGTTGACAAGCCTATCTGCACATCACAAAAGGGGTTCAGTGGATCTCAACAAAAGCTAAGATTAAAAGAGTACAAAAATAACCAAACCAAACACAAACTCAACAAAGAACAAGAAAAATAAAAACAGTAAGATAAGTCTCAGAAGGTGTAACCTTTCTGAGTACACAAAGACTCAACAGAAAAGAAAGTACAAGGGAAAAAGAAAAAGAAGAGTAAAAGACGCATCAAGCGTCGGCGTCTGCTGGTGCTGCGGGGGATGCTGGGGATGCGTGGGGTGCTCAACAGGTGCCGCACCAACCACTGAGATAGGGCAATCAGATGAAACCATTTCTTCTATCAGTTGGCGGGCAGCTTCGGGGGTCTTGCTTCCTAAGGTACCTCCTGCTGCGGCATCAAGTAACTGTCTTGTGCTTCAGTTCAGCCCATTGTAGAAGGTGTGGATGATCATCCACTCGGGGAACCCATGTTGAGGACACTTTCGCAGAAGATCCTTGAACCTTTCCCATGTCTCGAAAAGAGACTCCAATTCCGATTGCATGAATGAGGAAATTTCGTTTCTCAATTTCGCCGACTTCCCAGGAGGGAAATATCGGGCAAGGAAGGCCTCAACCATCTCTTCCCACGTAGTGATCGACGCTCTAGGTAGAGACTGCAACCACTGTTTTGCATTCCCCTTAAAGGAAAATGGCAAGGCTCTCAATCTGATGGCATCATCTGTAACTCCATTTATCTTCAGCATGTCGCACACTTCCAGAAAGTTCTCTATATGATTGTTCGTGTCTTCATCTGCCAACCCGTTGAACTGTGCGGACTGTTGTACCATCTGAATGAACCCCGGTTTAAGCTCAACGTTGTTAGTTACAATTGGTGGCCTGACTATGCTTGATTGTGTGCCACGAATAGTCGGCCTTGCAAAATCTGAAAGTGTCCGCTGTTGCTCATTTTGTTCAGCCATATTTGCGGACTCTTCAATTTCTATTTCAGCTTATTAGGACTGTTCTTGTTCAGGTTGTCGTCCCCGTCTGTGTAGTCTTCTCTCAATTTCTGGATCGCCTTCAACTAATGTCGAAGGGTGTCCACGGGTCATAACCTGGAGCTGAAATCAAGAAAAGAAACCAAAATCAGAAGGATGGAAGCAAAAGAAGTGTGAAGCAGAATAAGTGGTGAATGGCTAAACTAACAAAGTAAAGATGTTCATAAAACGCCTAACTCCCCGGCAACGGCGCCAAAAACTTGACACACCCTTGCGTGTGTGCTCCGCAAGTGCACGAGTGTCGAAGTAATAAATACCCAAAGGGTGGGTAGTAGAATCCACAGGGAGTAGACGTCAGAAACAAATACACTTTGCCAATTAGTCAATGAAAACTTGATGTGTGAAGAGATTGATGAGTGGACTCATCACTGTATTAGGGGCTCAAGGTTGCTTAAGGACAAGCAACAATTCAAGTTTGGGGGTATTTGATGAGTGCATTTCATATATATATATTGCATGCTTTACCCTCATCATTATTGAATATTTTGGCTTTAATTCTCCAAGTACGGTGCTATTTGAGGTATTCTTAGTTTGTCATGCAGATATCAAAGTCCTGAAGCAAGAAGAGATGTTTTGGAATAATTTTAGAAGCTAAAGGACTTAGAAGAAATCTCATCAAGCTCAACACGGCTTGAGCACGCCCGTGCTGTACGCCCCGTGCAGATTGCATTAGAATTCAGCCAATTTCAACCCAGTCTGAGTTCGCTGAGCACGGTCGTGCAAACCCCAGCACGGCCTAAGCACGCCCGCGCTGTTCCCCGTGCAGATTACAGGAATGTGAGTTTTCTGGAGTTTTATTTGGCCGTAATCTGCACGGCTTGAAGCACGGCTTCAACACGCCCGTGCTCACATCGGGAAAACATTAAAACCCTAAAAACTTAGGTTTTTGGGGGACTTTTGGTGGGTGAACTTTTGGAGAAAGAAGAAGAGAGCTTTGGGGGTTCGTCCTCCTCTCCATCAAGGGAATGTCAAGCGAATGGTAGGCCGATCGGGAGGAGATTCCACGGTATTGTAGATCCTTCGACAACCACAAGGATGCAAGAAATTAGGGAGTTTTCAACTTCTTGTCTTTCAATTTCTTTGGCATTGTACTTGTTGTTTGTTGTCATGAGGGGCTAAACTCTCAAGAGAGCCCCGGGGTTGTTTGTATGACGTTGTAGCTTGAACTCATTATCTTTACTTGCAGTATTTATGAGTGTCTTGTTCCTTTCAATAAATCAAAGTTATTGGCTATCTTGTGTGTTGTTTAGTGCTTGATTGCTCAGTAGTTAGGTTCTCTTATCTAGGCTTGTGAATCGTTATTGATCGTTGCAAGCAGAGAGAGTTCAACTTAGGGCTCGGCAGCGCTAGAAACAGCATGCTTATAGCACAATTAGGTTTAGAACTGAAAACATCTCTGATAACTACTGAGAAGGACCGAGTTGGTGAACGTTAGAAATCCAACCCCGGGGCCCCATCTCCTCCATCGAGTCAATTCTCAAGCTTCCCTTAGTGCATTTGTCACTTCCACAGCCTCCTTGAATTCGACCCAGAGTCAATTCCATCATTTTCTGTTTGGTTAGATATTAAGCAGAACGTTAGTATTAGAAGCTATACCAGTCCCTGTGGATTCGACTACCCGACCTAAAAGGTACACTTTACTACTTGTACGACCCGTGCACTTGCGGATACGCAAGGGGCGTATCAAGTTTTTGGCGCCGTTGCCGGGGCCTGGCAACTTCTACGAATTCGGACAGTTTTAGTACTCTAACCGTTTTATTTTGCTTTTAATTTCATTTCTTTTATTCTTGTTTTACTTGTATTTTTTTATTTGTTCTTTTGTTTTTCTTTGTATTACTTAAACTGTTTATTATTTTTCTTTTGCATTAAGCCTGAAAGTTAATATCTCATCTCTTTCTTTTGGTTATTGTGCAGGTGCAGTGCATGACCCGGGGGAATTCCTCCCATCTAGCATCTCCAGATCCAGACATCGAACGGACATTTCGTCGCAGGTAGCGGCAGATTAATTTAAGGGAAACCGGGTCAGTGGAAGTGAGCATTGAAGTGGACCAAGAAGAAAACATGACAGAAAATCAGAGGAGTATCTCAGACTAAGCACGCCCTAATTTGGAGGGATCTGGATCAAGCATTGTTCAGCCCCCAGTTGAGGCCAACAACTTCAAGCTAAAGCCCAATTTTATTCAAATGGTGCAACAGTTGTGCCAATTTGATGGCTTCCAAGATGAGGACCCATATGCCCATCTTGCAACTTTCCTGGAAATCTGTGACACCTTCAAGGTGAACAATGTGTCCGAGGATGCTGTTCGTCTTAGGTTATTCCCGTTCTCTGTGCGAGGGAGGGCTAAGCAATGGCTAAGTTCCTTGCCAGCGGGTTCTATTACAAGCTGGGAACAGTTAGCCGAAAAATTTTTGACCAGATATTTTCCACCAGCCAAGATCACCAAGCTTAGAAGTGATATCTCCTCATTCCGGCAAGCAGAATCTGAAACACTGTATGATACCTGGGAGCGGTATAAGGAATTATTGAGGAAGTGCCGGCAGCATGGAATAGTGGAATGGATGCAAATCCAAACATTCTACAATGGGTTGAATGTGGCCACCAAGCAGATCCTGGACGCCGCAGCAGGAGGGTCGTTGTGCAGTAAGAGACCTGATGAGGCACAGAATCTGATTCAAAACATGGCCTCCAATGGATATCAATGGAGCTCTGAAAGGAACAAGCCCGTAAAAATAGCCGGGCTTTATGAGGTTGATGTTCTCACCACCCTAGCGGCACAGGTCGAAGCTATTTCTAAGAGACTTGATACAATCCAGATTCAGTCTTCGACACAAAGTGGCAATCAGGACAGTTGGGCATGTCAAGCAGGGCCCAGTTACTCATCAGAAGGGGTTCGGGTGACCGAACAAGTTGATTTCATCGGTCAAAATCAGAGGTATTCAGGCAACCCTACTGCAGCACCTACAACCCAGGGTGGAGGAATCACCCTAATTTTTCTTGGAAAGACCAGAATCAGGGGCAGCAGCGCCCCCCTCAGCAACAGCAGCAGCAGCAGACTCAGCCTCAATTTTCGAGGCCTTCACCACCAGAACAGAAAGGATCTTCTATTGAAGCTCTCCTTGTCCAATACATTCAAGCTAATGATGCCCGAATCACAGGGCATGAAGAGATGATGAGGAATCTACAAGCTTCTTTACAGAATCTTGAGAGTCAGGTTGCACAAATTGCCAAGACGCTTGCTGAACGCCCCCAGGGTAATTTACCGAGTAACACGGAAATCAATCCCCGGGAGTCCCTCAAGGCAGTCACTTTGTGAAGTGGCAGGGAACTTGAATCTCCACCTTCACAAGCACAACAAGAGTCTCAACTTGAAGAAGAGGTGGAAGTCCAGGAGAAAGATTCAGGGTCAAGCTCGATTGTAAGGGAAAGGTTTAAGGCGAAGGAGAAAGACTTGGTAGCAGAATACAAACCTCCTTTGCCTTACCCTACGGAACTCAAGAAAGATCAACAACAGGCACAATTCAAAAAGTTTCTTGAGATGTTCAAGACCTTGCACATCAATGTCCCGTTCGTTGAAGCTCTGTCACAAATGCCAAAGTACGCTAAATTTCTTAAGGAGCTCTTGACTAACAAGAGGAAACTAGAGGCAGTTTCGACGGTGACATTAAGTGAAGAATGTTCAGCAATTATTTCAAACAAGATTCCCAAAAAGGAGAAAGATCCGCTGACACACCCTTGCGTGTGTGTTCCGCAAGTGCACGGGTGTGGAAGTAATAAAGTACCCAACCGGGTGGGTAGTCGAATCCACAGGGAGTAGACGTAAGAACAGTAACACTTTGCTAAGTAGCCAAAGACAAATCAATTGTTGTTGTGATTGAAAATAAAACAAGAAAAACAGAAATAAAGTACTGAAAGTAAAAGCTAGAGTGTAGAACAAGACCAATATGAAGATGGGGTACTCGGACAATGCTCCCCCTAGAATCCTAGTTTGTAGTGTAAAACTTAAGTTGCTCTTCTTAAAATGAGAATCAATGAGTTGTGGAAATCCAAAGATACAGGGTCCCAAATCTAAGGTCAACCCTGACTAGTCCCCTACGAGGTCCCGGCGGAGAGAAATACTCTCGACACCTCATACCACGTATGACTGCGAAAAGCTCGTGGGAATCCAAATGATAAACCCTATTCCGAAGTATGGACCAACCCCTTTGAGATCGAAGTTATCTCGTGGAATGAGAAGGTAGGGTAAATCACACCGGAAGGGAAAGGGGACGTGTTGCTACCTCTCAACTCACCCTCCCGACCCTCTTCAATCTTGATTGATCTAATCCTAATGGTGATGGTCACTCATCAAAAGGATGATTAAATGTGATTCTCAACCCTAGCGTCACTCTAAGGGAAAATCCAAGAAGCATACAAGATTGAAACTCAAATTGAAACTCAAATTAAAGAACAGCAATAAAGTCATAGAAACATAGTAATTCTAGTGTTTACATGTCCAAGCACCCACTAGGATTTTAGCTCTCCATGGAGCAATACAAGATCATGAAAGTAATGGAAATTAAATGCAAACAATCCATGAGTAAAACCCCCTTAAGCTCCGTGCCGATGGTCTATGAGGACTTCTCCTTCTTCTCCAAAAAATCCTTCCTCCAAGCGTAGGGCACACCTCGCCGAATTGAGTCGTCGAAGGCTCCCCCAATAGCTCCCCTTGGAAGTGATTGATGTTGAAATCGATGAAGAAGCACCCCCAAAGCGTAGCAAGAACCTCCTGAAGCCTAGCCGTCACCCCCCCTGAAGTTTGGAAGCAGTCCCCCCAAATAACGCTTCAGAACGGCTTTATAATTGGCCATCTCGAGGATCCACATGGGCGTGTGGATGAGCCACACGGCCGTGTGGAAATTCCACACGGCCGTGTGGAAATTCCACACGCCCATGTGGAATTTCAGCCCTGTGGAAACTTGCGTATTGGTCCCCGATTTCGCCCGTTTCTTCTCTTGAGGTCACACGGACGGACACACGCCCATGTGAAAGGTCATGTGGCATTTCTTGATGATGAAAAACCCTTGGAGAGCTTTTGAAATCTTCGAACAAATCCGAACAAGCGAGCATGACTGCCTTCATGTCCTTCTACAAGAATTTTCTTGAAGCCTTTAGAAGTTGGCACATACCCCCTCGTTTGAACCCGATTTGTGTCTTGAGCTTTGTATTTGCACAAAAGAGCTCCACTTGGCACCATTATGACCTAATCTTACCTTTATTCACGTGCCATGTCTTCACAACCCTAATTGCACGAAAGAACACAACAGCACACGAAATTAGCGATACAACCTGAGAAATGTGATGCTCATGCGTGGAAAACATTTCTAAAAATATGTACATGCAAGCACTTATCATCCGTAAAGTTTCATCATTCCATGCACGATTGGGGGAATGATGGATGAAAAAGCGCTGGCTGATTTAGGAGCAAGCATCAATCTGATGCCATTAAAGATTTTTCAGAAGCTAGGGTTAGGGGAACTCAATCCAACTCAAATGACACTCCAGCTTGCTGATCGCTCCACCGGCGAACCTTTGGGAATTGTTGAGGACATTTTGGTGAAGGTAGACAAATTTATATTCCCAGTAGATTTTGTTGTCCTAGATTTGGATGATCGAGCTGAGGTTCCTCTGATTTTTGGAAGACCATTCTTAGCCACTTCGCAAGCAATTATTGATGTAAAGGATGGTCGACTGACTTTGAGAGTGGGAGATGAGGAAGTGGTATTCAAGCTGAAGGAAGCTATAAGACACCCCATGGCATTTGATGATTCTTGTTATTTTCTTGATACTATTGAGGATATTATTTGTGATTGTGTGCAGGAAATTTGGCAAAAGGATCATCTTACTGATTTGCTAGTGACGGATCCTCCAGATGAAGAACTCAAAGTCCAGGTGGAAGACGTCGATGCTACACCATCAAGCATTGGTCAACCAGCAATGAAGGCCAAGAGAAGGAAACGCAGGGTATCAAAGGCCCAGACATGGTGGCAGAAGGTAGAGGAAAGGAAGAAACAACAAGCCTCTACCCCGAAACGTAGTCCTGCTAATGACCTCAGCTTTGGTGAGGCATTTTTGATTAAATCTTTTTCTCCTTTCATGAAATGTTGGTCCGCAGGGCGCCAAGAAGAAATGTATGTTTTTGAGCCATCCTGAGATGAGACTAGACCCGTTAAGCTAGTGACGTTAAAAGAGCGCTTATCGGGAGGCAACCCGATTTGTTTCATTTCTTTGTTACTCCTTTGTTGCGGTTGTTGTTTTGTGTATTTTTGTGTTTTTGTAGTGTATTGATTCGAGTTCGGCTTGTTTTTCTTTATGAGGGAAGGTTTCAGGCCCAACACGGGTCTAACACTCCCGTGCTGATGGGGGTACAATTCACAGGTTTTAAGGATTTATCATTTCTAAATAGCACGGGGAAAAACACTGCCGTGCTTTGGCCGTGCTGAAGTCCCTAGCACGCTGCCCCGTGCACGCATCACGGACGTGCCGAGTTCTTCATCTGTGTTTAATTTTCTGAACACGGGCTCAACACGGCCGTGTTGAGGCCGTGCTCAGCGCGACGGTTCCTTTCCCTGCGAATTTCTTCTTTTTAAACGCGCCGTTCGCCCTTTGTTTCTTCTCACCGGCGACTCTTTGCACTTGTACTCCCATTTTCTTGAGTTTTTCACGAGTTTTGCGTGGTTGTCGTAATTTCTCGGAGTTTCTTCGCTTATATTCCTTCTCCGACATTTTGGTAAGTCGACGAACCCTTGATTTGGCTTTAGAGGCATCTAGGGTGATTTTTAACTAGTTTCAACAACTTTGTACCGTCGATTTTTGAGTTGGGATCCGTCGGAAACGACGCTGGACTTCAGAAGCACGGCCGTGTTCACGCGAGCACGGCCGTGGTCTAATTTGAAATTTAGGATTGTCCGGAAGCACGGGCGTGCCTGTATAAACACGACCGTGCTCATTGGAAATCCTTGTTTTTGACTTGCACGGGCGTGCAGATTTTTAACACACCCGTGTTGCACTGCTGATCTTAAGTGTTTTATATTTTCTCTCGACAGATCATGCCGAGGAAGGCTACTACATCCGGCCCTTCTTCGAAGAGAGCTCGAGGGGAGTCCTCGGCCCCAGCTGCTCCCCCTGCACCAGCTTTTGGTGCCCCCATCAATCAAGAGCGCCACGACCGCTTGAGCACGAAGCGGTTTGGCGAGGTGTGAGTCATTGATTGGGAGGTCCTCCGCGAGGTAGGCCTCGAGGCGGACGTGCGACAATACCTCGGCGAGGGTGCTAGGACACGGCTACTCGCCATCACCGATCCCGCTTACCGGGTGCTATCTTTGGAGGTCCTCGCGAACTTCGAGATACCCCGAGGGCCTATCAGCTATCACCGTGCTGGCACGATTCAGTTCCAAGCGTTCGGCGAGCTCCACCGAATGAGTCTGACGGAGTTCTCCATCAGACTGGGCTTGTACGAGGAGGAGTTCACCAGGACTCCAGAGTATGATGCCCTCCTCGTCGCCCGACCACTGGTGGTTATCCCGCAAGCGCACGGGGTCGTCAAGTAATAAACCACTCGCGCAAGCACGAGTGGGTCGTATTCCCAAGCGCCCGAGAATCTATTCTTACTTCCTTTTCGCAATGTTGTCTAGCCGAACAGACTTGAGATTTGGAATGAGAAAATAAAGAAGTAAAACAAAAGCAATTAAACTTCTAAATACCAAGGGCGTTAAACGGGAGGAAAATCAGGGTGAGAATATAGTCACGAATGAGGATCCCCTCGGGGCTACTAAAGTGCGAAGGATGCTGGATTAACACGCAAGTGGCTTGATGGACCGAGAAAACCCTAGATTAGGTCAACCCGATGGTCACGGCAATTGACCCCTAATCCGGTACGAGTATTGAATACGGGCTCATCCCGTACAATTCCTCATACGATTGCAAAGGGCAAGATGGTTTTCTCAAACTAAGGTTGAATCACACATGAGTAATTAACCCTAGAATTGGAGGGGTACAAATACCCGATGGTCACGGCGTATTTGTACATATTTTTCTTCCAAGCTTGGCGAGTCTAATACTAGGGCAATGGTCATGCAACCTAGTATTGGCTAAGTATGGATACACAGAGTTCTCATGCATACCCAAGCATTCAAAAACACCAAACATGAATCACAAACAAGCTAACAAGCATGAATTAACCCAAATCATCCAAACATCACAAGTTCACCGCAAGGTTCACCCACATTCGGTGACCTTGGGGTTTTAGTTGCTCATAGTCTCAAAATACATGAATAAAAGCATGAAAACAACTAAATCCAACATAAAAGAGCTCCCTCCAAAGATTAGAGTCGAAGAAGCTTCCAAAGACGCCACTCGAAGGGGTGGCTTCCCGTCGTCTTCAACCTCAAGATTTGAAGCCCTAGAGGTAGATCCCGCACAAGATCGCGCTCTCCTCGCCGATTCCACCGTGGAAATGCCCTCCAAGCTCTCCTTCTTGGTCGGATTTGGAAGAGGGGGTGTCAAGCTCCAAGATGAGGCAAAGGTCCCCTTCTTTCATGCCCTAAAAGCCCTTAAAAGGGTGAAAATCGCGACTTCTCACGGGCTGCCTCACGGCCGTGAGGTTGCCCGTGAGGCATCCAGAAAGTTTTGCAGGAAATTTCACCTCGGGTGCTACAATACCATGCTACAGTATCTTTGCTACAGTAGTGCTACAGTGAAAACCCAAAAAAACGCCGTATTTGGTGTCGAATTCTTCCTAAATACGTTCTTGAGCTCATTTAGGGTCTGCAACACAAAATAAAGAGATTTAGACTATAAAAAAGGCATTGACTTATCAAAAAGATAATAAAATAATACAAATAAATACGTATAAAATACGTATATTTAGACGTTTATCAAACATCCCCACACCTAAGCGTTTGCTTGTCCCCAAGCAAACAAACATGAAGAACAGGGGTAAGACGATAAACGGCTAAATATACGACCCCAAGCTCAACTGTACAGGACTCCACAAGTACAAATTGACAGAAATCAAGAAGTGAGCTGTTCAATGTATAGTCAAGTAATATTAGCTCTGTTTCATCCAAAGTGTTCCTGTGTGTGTGTGCGGGCTCCCACCTTGACCTCTGCACCCTGGATTACCCAGGATGCTTGTTCACCTCACTCAAATTGAAATTAGTGCTAGGAGTGGCAAACAAAAATCCTCTCAATAGTCAGTTAAAAATCTTTTGGTCCCCAAATGAAACTTTAACATTAAGTGAAGGTAAAACAGGTTTCAGGCGCCCAAAGGTTACAAAAGTTTTTTTTTTTTTTTTTTTTACGGAGTCCGTCTAACGTAGACTGCACAAAAATCTTTCAGCTGGATGCACATGCGGGCCAGGCACAAGAGCCACCCGACTTACTTGATTACAGATCTACATATACGTATTCATGCTTTTAGAAGCAGAGGAATACTGACATAGACTCAATTTTTCACCTTTTTTTTTTTTTGTTTTTTTTATACAACCTAACTCAGGACGCCTGATCAACCACCTGCTAAAAACCTCACTTAAAAACCTTACTTAGGGTTAAAGCAAAAATAGGGGACTCAAAAGTTTTTAAAGGACTATTGAAAGAGAAATTTGACATCTTAACACAAAATCACTAAGATGGGCTAGAGTGTCAGAGGTGGAAGTTAGAGTGAGCAGGTATCAATGTACACTAAAGATGAAACAGAACTACATTCAAGCACATGTATAGTACAACTCACTACTATCATTCTACCAAGCTAGGAAGTTCTTAACAATAAAATCATAGCTATCATAGGTGAGTCAAGCATGCATTAAAATAAAATACTCCATCCCCACACCTAAAGCTGTACATTGTCCCCAATGTACATAAGTCAGCTGCACAAGGTGGGAAATAAATACAGAACAAAAATTTAAAGATGGAGTAAGAAACTTCCCCAATTCGTCGATGAAGTGTGGAACATGTGCATGTGGACTTGGGGTAAACTAAGTGGTGAGGGCCTGAAGTGTGGAACAGCTGTATCATCATCCTGAAATCACAACAAAAGCTGATCACAACTCCAGAAGCAAAAATAATAAAGGAAGAGCGCGTACAAAAATAGTTCACAAACAACCAACATAAAGTTTAGCAGAGCAGGAGCCCTGACTAACTTAAAAGTACAACAGACAGCAAAAGAAAATGAAAACAAACAAGTTCGAAGAAAAGAATAAAAACACAAGGTGGTGGTAGTGTCCTGGGGCCTAGGGCTTGAGCACATCCCAAACTATCCTTCAAATGATGCCGAAGCCCTTTTGTGAAAGAAGCGCGAAACAAGATTCGTGATATTCATTTTTAAACTTTGGTTCGTCGCGGGGTGGAGTACGGTGATTTCGAGCTCTCTTGTGTGCTACTTTCTTGACCGGCATCCTACAAAACCAAAGGATCATCAATTTAACTAATTACAAGGAAAGCAATAGCAAAATAATGAAGATTTCATGGAAAACGCTCAGTGCTACAGTAAATCCGAGAAAATTTTGCAAGAGTTTTTCTTGAAAAAGTAGCCAAAACTTTTTATAACCATGCCAAATCATACGTAAGATACTCTTGCAACAAAGGAGAGCAAAATCAAAGCAATAAACACCCCACAAACCCAAGAAAAATCAAGCCCTCAAGTGAAAGAAGATTTACCTAACCCTAGAATATGTGGAGCAATCCCTTTGCAAAATCCGGCCAAAGGAGTGTTTTTTCTTTAAAATCTCTTCACCAAATTAGTTGAGGGGAGGAGGAGAGGGATTTAGAGCAACAAAAATGAAGAAAATCGGTGGAGAATGGAGGGAGAAATGAGAGAAAGTTTGGAGAAGAAGAATGGGCCAAAGAGCTTGAAAAGATGCTCTTTAAAACTCCAACCCGTGAAGCCTCACGGGTGGGCTCACGGCTGTGAGCCCATCCGTGAGAAATCCCTGGATGGCTCACGGGTGAGCTCACGCCCGTGAGCTCACCCGTGAGCTTTCCCTGAATTCCTCAGGGGCAAGTTTCACGGGCCATAAACGGCCAAAATCTGAAATTTTCTCAACTTAACCTCTTCCAAACCCTCAAAAACGTTTAAAACAATGACAAATTAAGCATGGAAACACTCAAAACATGATTTTCATGGCATCTAATTTAGAAATCACTCAATGAAACACATGATCACGCAAAGGGATTTGGAAAAAAAAATGATGAACAAAACCACCACAACAAGAAAAACAACTTGAAAACTAACACACCAAAAATACGGAAAAAGAGCACACTAAGCAAACACACAACAAGAAAGAAGAAATGCAACAAATTTAAGAACTTGGGTTGCCTCCCAAGGAGCGCTTGTTTAAAGTCGTTAGCTCGACTCTTCTTACCTCGAATCAGGGTGGGACAAAGGGTGGAGAATTACCTCCATTTCTTGACGCGATGTTGTGACCTGGAAAGTAATGCTTGAGACGGTGACCATTGACCTTGAATGTTCCATCCTGAGGGTGAGTTATTTCGATGGCACCATGAGGGAAAACTTGTGTGACAGTGTATGGCCCATGCCATCTTGATTTCAATTTCCCTGGGAATAATCTCAATCTAGCATTGAACAATAAAACTTGATCCCCTTTTTGAAAATATTTAGCTCGTTTAATGTGGCGATCATGATACTCCTTCGTTTTCTCCTTGTATCGTACCGAGGTTTCATATGCCAAAGTTCGCCATTCGTCTAATTCATTTAGTTGAAACTTCCTCTTGTGGCCCCTAAGGTGAGGATCGAAGTTGAGTTGCTTAATGGCCCAGTAAGCTCTGTGCTCCAATTCAACTGGTAAGTGGCAAGCTTTTCCATAAACCAATCTGTAGGGTGTTGACCCGATAGGTGTCTTGTATGCCGTCCTATATGCCCACAGCGCATCGTCCAGCTGTTCTGCCCAATCTCTTCGGTGATGGCTGACGGTTTTCTCTAGGATCTGCTTTAACTCCCTATTTGATACCTTAACCTGCCCACTGGTTTGGGGATGATACGCAATCGACATGCTATGAGATACCCCGTACCGTTTTAGATCTTTCTCAAATTGAGAGTTGTAGAAATGGGTGCCTCGATCACTTATGATCACCCTGGGTGTGCCAAACCGGGAGAATAACTTCTTTAGAAATTTCACCACCACCCTAGCATCACAAGACTAAAGAGCCTGTGCTTCCACCCATTTTGAGATATAATCTACCGCCACCAAAATGTACTTGTTACCTTGGGAGCTAGGGAATGGGCCCATGAAATCGATTCCCCAGACATCAAACACCTCACAAGCTTGATTCCATGATTGCGGCATTTCTTCTCTTTTTGAGATATTGCCGGTTCTTTGACACCTGTCACACTGTTGAACCAGTGCTTGTGCATCCTGAAACATGGTGGGCCAGTAGAATCCCGAGTCAAGAACCTTCTTCGCTGTTCTGCTCCCGCTATGGTGGCCTCCTGTCAGCCCTGAGTGGCAATGTATCAAGATATCGTGCCCTTCTTCTGTTGAAACACATCTCCTGACGATTTGATCAGCACACATCCTGAATAGGTACGGGTCTTCCCATATGTAGTGCTTTAGATCGGCGAAGAATTTTTTTCTCTGCTGATATGTGAGCTGCTTTGGGAATATTTTTGCTGCCAAATAATTTGCTATATCTGCAAACCACGGAATCTCATCTTCTTCAATCACCTGAATACTGTACAACTGTTCTCCAGGGAATGAATCATTAATCTCATCCTTTTTCAAAGTATTTTCCATAGGTTCCTCAAGGCGTGAGAGATGATCAGCGGCTAAGTTCTATGCCCCCTTTTTATCCTTTATTTCTAGATCAAACTCTTGCAGCAGTAAGACCCATCGGATTAGACGAGGCTTTGCATCTGACTTGTTAAGTAAATATTTTAGGGCAGAATGATCTGTATACACAATGACCTTTGATAACACCAAATATGATCGGAATTTGTCAAATGCAAAGACAACAGCGAGCATTTCTTTTTCGGTGGTGGTGTAATTTTCTTGAGCATCGTTCAGGGTTTTGCTTGCATAGTAGATGTGGTGGAAGTGATTGTTTCGCCGCTGCCCAAGCACGGCTCCCACAGCATAGTCACTCGCATCACACATTAATTCGAATTGTAGATTCCAGTCTGGAGAAACCATAATTGGTGCTTCTATAAGCTTTTTCTTCAAGGAAAGGAAGGCTTTCATACAGTCTTCATCGAACTCCAAAGGGGCATCCTTCTCGAGTAGCTTCGTCAATGGTCGGGCAATCGAAGAGAAATCTTTCACAAACCTCCTGTAAAACCCCGCATGGCCCAGGAAAGTTCTGATTGCTTTTACTGAAGTTGGAGGAGGAAGTTTCTCAATAGTGGTGACTTTTGCCTGATCCACTTCTATTCCCTTTTGAGAGATTTTATGTCCAAGTACTATACCCTCCTTGACCATAAAATGACATTTCTCCCAACTAAGTACCAAATTCGTTTCTTCACACCTTTTTAAGACTCGCTCCAAATTTTTGAGACAGAAATCAAACGAGTCACCAAAGACTGAAAAGTCATCCATAAACACTTCCATAATGTTCTCCACCATACCTTCAAAAATGGCCAACATGCATCTCTGGAATGTGGCAGGTGCATTGCAAAGCCCAAAGGGCATACGGCGGTAGGCAAACGTTCCATACGGACAAGTGAAAGGAGTCTTCTCTTGGTCCTCAGGAGCAATCGGTATCTGAAAATATCCAGAGAGACCATCTAAGAAGCAGTACTAAGCGTGTCCCGCCAATCGTTCGAGCATCTAGTCTATGAAAGGCAAAGGGAAGTGATCCTTCCTTGTGGCATCGTTCAGCTTCCTGTAATCAATACAGACCCTCCAACCTGTGACTGTTCTCGTCGGGATAAGCTCGTTCCTCTCATTGGTAATAACTGTCATTTCTCCCTTTTTGGATACTACTTGCACAGGACTCACCCAGGCACTGTCAGATATAGGGTATATAATGCCGGCGTTGAGAAGCTTGATGACCTCATTCTTCACTACTTCCTTCATGTTAGGATTCAACCTTCGTTGGGGTATTGCCATGGGTTTGTGATTGTCTTCCATAAGAATTTTGTGCGTGCAAAATGATGGACTGATCCCTTTGATATCAGCTATTTTCCAAGCAATTGCCTTTTTTGTACTTTTTGAGTACCTCAAGGAGTTTGCCCTTTTGTTCCTCTGTCAAATCTGACGCGATGATGACTGGAAGTTTGGAACCCTCACCCTGAAATGCGTATTCCAAGTGCACCAGTAATGGTTTAGTTCCAGTTCAGGCGGTTCCTCCAATGATGACTTCAATTTCCCGAAACTGCCCATATCGCATTTTTCAGTCCTCACCTCTTCTGCCTCTGATGCACTGTCACTATAACAACTTTCTTCCCTTGCTTGTGCCTCTATTTCTCCATGAATTGGGTTTTCCTACATTCTAAATTCCCCTTCTTCTAAACTGTCTCTCACTGCGTGCTCTGTGCCCTGTTCCATTGGAGAATGCTCTACGAGGTTCAATTTTTCTGTTTGCATGTACTGGTTGAAGAATGACTGAGTATTGAAATCTCCCTGGGTACTATTAATCGAACCCCCATAATACTACTTCTTCCATTTATCATCATAAAAGTTTGGAGTGTTTGACCCAATCCCAGTGCTAGAGTAGTAAGGGCACGGCACCTGCGAGTGATGATAGTTAACCCAATCATTAGCTGCATACATATTTAAATAATAGAAGAAAGATATTTACAAAGTTAGAATAAAACGAATGGAAGCAAAACAAGATAAGGGAAGACAAAAGAAGTAATAAACGGAATATATACAAGAATGGCAAAAACGGAAAAACAAAAGCCAAATAAACACGCTCAAAGTTTTCCGCAAGCGCACGGGGTCGTCAAGTAATAAACCACTCGCGCAAGGACGAGTGGGTCGTATTCCCAAGGGCCCGAGAATCTATCCTTACTTCCTTTTTGCAATGTTGTCTCCCCGGCAACGGCGCCAAAAACTTGGTGGTTATCCCGCAAGCGCGCGGGGTCGTCAAGTAATAAACCACTCGCGCAAGCACGAGTGGGTCGTATTCCCAAGGGCCCGATAATCTATTCTTACTTCCTTTTCGCAATGTTGTCTAGCCGAACAGACTTGAGATTTGGAATGAGAAAATAAAGAAGTAAAACAAAAGCAATTAAACTTCTAAATACCAAGGGCGTTAAACGGGAGGAAAATCAGGGTGAGAATATGGTCACGAATGAGGATCCCCTCGGGGCTACTAAAGTGCGAAGGATGCTGGATTAACACGCAAGTGGCTTGATGGACCGAGAAAACCCTAGATTAGGTCAACCCGATGGTCACGGCAATTGACCCCTAATCCGGTACGAGTATTGAATACGGGCTCTACCCGTACAATTCCTCATACGATTGCAAAGGGCAAGATGGTTTTCTCAAACTAAGGTTGAATCTCACATGAGTAATTAACCCTAGAATTGGAGGGGTACAAATACCCGATGGTCATGGCATATTTGTACGTATTTCCTTCCAAGCTTGGCGAGTCTAATACTAGGGCAATGGTCATGCAACCTAGTATTGGCTAAGTATGGATACACAGAGTTCTCATGCATACCCAAGCATTCAAAAACACCAAACATGAATCACAAACAAGCTAACAAGCATGAATTAACCCAAATCATCCAAACATCACAAGTGCACCCCAAGGTTCACCCACATTCGGTGACCTTGGGGTTTTAGTTGCTCATAGTCTCAAAATACATGAATAAAAGCATGAAAACAACTAAATCCAACATAAAAGAGCTCCCTCCAAAGATTAGAGTCGAAGAAGCTTCCAAAGACGCCACTCGAAGGGGTGGCTTCCCGTCGTCTTCAACCTCAAGATTTGAAGCCCTAGAGGTAGATCCCGCACAAGATCGCGCTCTCCTCGCCGATTCCACCGTGGAAATGCCCTCCAAGCTCTCCTTCTTGGTCGGATTTGGAAGAGGGGGTGTCAAGCTCCAAGAAGAGGCAAAGGTCCCCTTCTTTCATGCCCTAAAAGCCCTTAAAAGGGTGAAAATCGCGACTTCTCACGGGCTGCCTCACGGCCGTGAGGTTGCCCGTGAGGCATCCACAAAGTTTTGCAGGAAATTTAACCTCGGGTGCTACAGTACCCTGCTACAGTAGCTGCTACAGTATCTTTCCACATTACTGCTACAGTGAAAACCCAAAAAACTTCGTATTTGGTGTCGAATTCTTCCTAAATACGTTCTTGAGCTCATTTAGGGTCTGCGACATAAAATAAAGAGATTTAGACTATAAAAAGGGCATCGACTTATCAAAAATATAATAAAATAATACAAATAAATACGTATAAAATACGTATATTTAGACGTTTATCAACCACCAAGCGAGTCCCAGGAGACATGTTGGCAGCGATTGAGCATGGACCGGGCATACAACCCTAGCCGGTCCAAGGCCTCGTCTCTTCGCCTCCCCGCCGTCAGGTACATTCATTTCACACTTAGTCATTCGATCACAGGGCGGGGATATAGCACAGGAGTTGTTAGTCGCTGCGACTTCGACTTTCTGTTGAGCATGCTGGACGGATTCCAGATGCAACTCGGCTATGATGTGGCCTTCAGCATCCAGCATCAGGGCAAGACTCCCGAGTCGACGCGATCTTTTGTGGGTCTTACATCACGCGCTTGATTCGAGGGATGGGACTCCAGGCGGGCACCCGTGCAATGCGGATGGTGGGTGGCGTGCTTCGATCCACCTCCAAGGTACTAGGCTCCTCCTGCTGCCAGCATCCCTGATTCTCCGTCTGCAGCCGCTGGACCATCATGCCTTCGCACCCCACGTGCTCGCGCTTCCAGCCACATTCCGGACTCTCCTCCAGCTGGCTCTCCTTCTTTCCGGCGATGGATGATCCGAAGCATGCAGCGGCTGGCCTCTCACCTCGACGTCACCCTGTCTCTACCTCCTCGCTGTGCTGCTATACCCTCTACATCCAGGAGTATGGGAGTCGACACCACCGACCTTCCATCGGAGTCTGATTCCGATTTTGAGAGCGCCCGGTTTTGATGTTCTGTTTTGTTATTTTGTTTTGTATCTGTGTTCTTTGCTTTTATTTTTGTTGTCTTTTGTTTTTCTTGAGTCAGTTAGCAAGGGGAGTCCCCTACTAAACTGATCTCTTTTTAGTGTGCTCTATGTCTTTTTGTTATTTTTTTTCTCTCTAATGCTTGCATTTCTACCTCAGGAATTATGAATATTTACCTTGCTGGTTGTCTCAAACGGATCCTCCCTAACTGACGATCAACATCCATCCTTGGGTGCCATGGAATTTTTATTCGGCACCTTTCCCTTAACTTGGTGAAAATTCACCAACTCTCACTTTTACTTGAAATCGTTTTCTTTGCTTTGCATGTTGAATCTTTAAACATTGAGGACAATGTTTCATTCAAGTGTGGGAGAGGGTTGTGTACTTGTGTTTTAATACCAATCCTTGGGTTGTTTGTATGACGTTGTATGATAAACGTCTAAAAGTACGTATTTTACATGTATGTGTTGTGTATTATTTTCATATTTTATTGTTGAATCTATGCCCTTTTCGGTCTAAATTGCTTTATCTTTGTATTTCAGGCCAGCCAGAAGCCCTGGGGACTCGACGACGAGATGGGAGCGAATTCGACACCAAAACAGCGTTTTCGAAACAGGATACTGTAGCATGTACTGTAGGATTCACTGTAGCAGTTACTGTAGCTCATCGCGGAATTCTCGGCAGAAAAGTAGAAATCCTGAGGGGTCAGCATACCGGCTGTATGCTGACCCGTTTACCCATCGGGATTTGGGGTTTTAAGGGCGATCTAGGGCATTTTATGGGGGAACTTTTCATCTTCTTTGAGAGCTTTTGGGGGAGAAAGAAGGCTAGGGTTTGGACATCACTTCCACACCATTTTGGAGGGCAAAAGGAGAGGAAATCCGGGCTTTCTTAGGTGGGGAGAGCAAGATCTTGGAGGACCACTTCAAGGATTTCATTGTTTGGAGGTTGAAGACAACGGGAAGCCACCCCTTCGAGTGGCGTCTTCGGAAGGTTTTCTCCGGGGATTCAAGCGGCATTTGGCCTTCACCATTTGAGGGAGTGTTCCTCATGTTTATTTTAGTTATTTGCATGGATTGTGTGGTGGATTTGTGGAACATGAACAACTAAACCCCAAGGCCACCGGATGTAGGTGAACCTTGGGGGCAAAAGTTGTGATGTTTTGGATTATTTGAGTTATCTATTGTATGATTGGCTTGTTGTGATCCTTGTTTGGTATTGTTAATCGTTTTGGTACATGTGCTTAATTGTTGTATCACATTCTTGGTAGCACTTTATAGCATGACCATTGCCTTAGTGCTAGACTCTACCAAACTTGGAAAGGATTATAGTATAAATACGCCGTGACCATCGGGTATTTGTACCCCTCCATTTCTAGGGTTGAAAACTAACTTGTGTTTCCACCCTAACTTGAGGAAACCATCTTTCTCCTTGCAACCGTGTC
This sequence comes from Dioscorea dumetorum, assembly GCA_902712375.1. Lineage (NCBI taxonomy): Eukaryota > Viridiplantae > Streptophyta > Magnoliopsida > Dioscoreales > Dioscoreaceae > Dioscorea > Dioscorea dumetorum. The sequence continues at coordinate 7,242,526 of CACTHL010000128.1, read as the reverse complement.
AGAGGTTGAGTGGAAGAAATTCCTTATTCAACACTTGTACCGGGTTAGGGGTCAATTGCCGTGACCATCGGGTTAACCAAAGTTTAGGTTTTCTGGGTCCAACTAGCCACATACTTAATTTCTCAAATATCCTACTCACTTGAGTAGCCCCCTTGGGGATCCTCATCCATGACAGTTTTCCATCCCTGAGCATCTCCCGTGTTTTAATTCAGTTGCATTTATTTAGAAAATTTCTCTTGTTGTTATTTGTTTTCTTTCTTATTTATTCTCTTGAAAATGGAATCGGTGAGCTAAACAACAAGTGAGAAGTGAGTACGGTAGCTCCTCGGGACCCTTGGGAATACGACCCACTCCTGCGTGCCCGAGTGGTTTATTACTTGACGACCCCGTGCGCTTACGGGTGTTCACACTTTCGGTGTCGATCAAGTTTTTATGGCGCCGTTGCCGGGGAACTTCACCGAGGGATATTTGGAAAGCTTTAAGCTTGTTGATTTAGCCTTTTCTTTTTCTTTTGTTTTTCTTTCTTTTTGTTGTGTGTGTTGTTTTTGTGTTTTCTTGTTTTTGGTTGTTAAGATTTTGTAATTATTCAAGTTTTGTATTCTATTGTTGCTCTTTTGTATTTCTTGTTGTTAGCTAACATTATGACTCCTGTTCAGAGTGACAGCATGGTTTTCAGCGATAATTTTTGGAAGGAAGATTTGTGCCAGGATACATTTATGCAATCTGTACAGAATCAAGGAGCTCAGTCAATCTTCAATAAATTTTTGGAATCGGACTGGGGAAAGTTGGCAACAGAAATTCCCTCATCCAGTAGTCAGTCTAATTATACTCCTGAGGAACTTGACACTAGTCTGAAAAATCCCCCTGAGTTAACCTGTTCAGATAAAGAGGAGATAATTCAGTCAACATTTGAAAGAGTAGAAGAGGTGAAGTACATTCAGATGGATGATTTGAATACAATTGAGGCAGAATTTCGAGCGAAGGAATGCAGCTTGAACAGTGATGGTGACTCAGAAGACATAGAGGAGATTGAGGAACGTGACCTTAGAAATTATGGAAGGGTAAAATCATCCATTGAAGAACCTCCGGAGCTAGAATTGAAACCCCTCCCTGATCATCTAGAATACGCCTTCCTGGGGGAAGAAGCCACACTCCCTGTTATCATTGCATCGGACCTAACTGGAGAACAGAAAGATAAACTCCTCGATGTTTTAGGTAAGCATAAGAAAGCAATTGCATGGAAAATATCTGATATCCACGGAATCAATCCATCTTTCTGCACTCACAAAATTTTGATGGAGGAGAATCACAAACCCACAGCAATCCCTCAACGAAGACTCAACCCCAACATGAAAGAGGTTGTGAAGAATGAAGTTATTAAACTACTTGATGCAGGCATTATTTATCCCATCTCAGACAGTGCTTGTGTAAGCCCAGTTCAAGTGGTTCCAAAGAAGGGGGGCATGACAGTCATCATGAATGAAAAGAACGAGCTTATCCCTACAAGAACAGTCACGGGGTGGAGGGTTTGTATTGATTATAGAAAGCTTAATGATGCCACTAGAAAAGATCATTTCCCTTTACCCTTCATAGATCACTCCTATTACTGTTTCTTGGATGGCCTCTCCGGATACTTCCAAATTCCGATTGCACCAGAAGACCAGGAGAAGACCACTTTCACTTGTCCTTATGGAACTTTTGCCTATCGCCGAATGCCCTTTGGACTCTGCAATGCCCCTGCTACATTCCAAAGATGCATGCTAGCCATGTTCGAAGACATGGTTGAAGACATCATGGAAGTTTTCATGGATGACTTTTCAGTCTTTGGGGATTCGTTTGATTTGTGTCTCAAGAATTTGGAGCGAGTCCTAAGAAGATGCGAAGAAACAAATCTGGTGCTTAGTTGGGAAAAGTGCCACTTTATGGTGAAGGAGGGCATAGTACTCGGGCACAAAATTTCAAAACAAGGGATCGAAGTAGACAAGGCAAAGGTTTCTACGATTGAAAAATTACCTCCACCAACTTCAGTGAAAGCTATCAGAAGTTTTTTGGGGCATGCAGGCTTTTATAGAAGGTTTATCAAGGATTTTTCGGCAATCGCTCGCCCATTAACGAGGCTTTTGGAAAAAGATGCTCCCTTTGTTTTTAATGAAGACTGCATGAATGCCTTCCTTACTCTGAAAAATAAACTTGTTGAGGCACCCATAATAGTTTCCCCCTATTGGAGTATGCCCTTTGAAGTGATGTGCGATGCAAGTGATTATGCAGTAGGAGCAGTGTTGGGGCAAAAACGGGATAAGCACTTCCATCCCATTTACTATGCAAGCAAAACTTTGAACAATGCTCAGGAGAATTATACTACCACTGAGAAAGAATTACTTGCAGTGGTCTTTGCATTCTATAAATTTCGATCATATCTAGTGCTATCCAAAGTAATTGTGTACACTGATCACTCCGCACTTAAGTACTTGCTTAACAAATTGGATGCCAAGCCTCGATTGATTCGCTGGGTGCTTCTGCTACAAGAATTCGATTTAGAGATAAAGGATAAAAAGGGAGCAGAGAATTTGGCTGCATATCACCTTTCTCGCCTAGAGGGACCCGATGATAACACCTTGGGAAGAAAAGAAATTGATGACACATTTCCTTGGGAGCAGTTATGCAGCATTCAAGTAGTGGAAGAGGATGAGACACCATGGTTTGCTGATATCGCAAATTACTTGGCAGCACGGGTTTTCCCAAAGTGGCTTACCTATCAACAAAGAAAGAAGTTCTTTGCCGACCTGAAGCATTATACTTGGGAGGATCCATACCTGTTCAAGACTTGTTCTGATCAAATTGTCAGGAGATGTGTCTCAACAAGAGAAGGACATGACATCCTGTTGCATTGCCACTCGGGGCCAGCAGGGGGGTACTACAGTGGAAACAGGACAGCGAGGAAGGTACTTGATACCGGATTTTATTGGCCCAACATATTCCATGACGCTCAGATGCTTGTGTAGCACTGTGATAGGTGTCAACGCGTAGGTAACATATCAAAAAGGGACGAGATGCCGCAAACTTGGAATCAAGCTTGTGAAATTTTTGATGTTTGGGGGATCGACTTCATGGGACCGTTTCTTAGTTCTCATGGCAATAAGTTTATTCACGTGGCCGTAGACTACGTCTCCAAGTGGGTAGAAGCGCAAGCATTCCCAACCTGTGATGCAAGAGTGGTGGTAAAATTCCTAAAAAAATTGTTCGCTAGATTCGGCACTCCAAGGGCGATCATCAGTGACCGGGGCACTCATTTTTGCAATTCACAATTTGAAAAAGTTTTGAAACGATATGGGGTGTCACATAGAATCTCAACTGCATACCATCCCCAAACGAGTGGTCAAGTCGAGGTATCTAATAGGGAATTGAAAAGAATCTTGGAGAAAACGGTGAGTCATCACAGGAAGGACTGGGCGGATCAACTTGATGATGCACTCTGGGCATACAGAACAGCATTTAAGACCCCTATTGGATCAACTCCGTATAGGGTTGTCTATGGGAAGGCTTGTCACTTGCCCGTCGAATTGGAGCACAAAGCTTATTGGGCCATAAAACAATTGAATTTTGATCCCCATCTAATAGGCCACAAGAGAAAATTCCAGTTAAATGAACTAGATGAATGGCGGTCGGTGGCGTATGAGAGTTCAGTACGGTATAAAGAGAAGACAAAGAAATACCATGACCGACACATTAAACAAGCTAAACATTTCCAAGTCGGAGACCAAGTGCTACTTTTCAACTCTCGATTGAAACTTTTTCCGGGAAAACTGAAATCAAGATGGTATGGACCATTTTCAGTTTCACAAGTGTTTCCTCACGTGGCCGTCGAGATTTACCATCCAACAAAAGGTACTTTTAAAGTCAATGGATATCGTTTGAAACATTATTTTCCGAGCGGCAACCCGGTTCCAAAGGTTGGAGGTAACTTCCCTCAATTTGTCCCACCATGAGAATTTTTAGGTAATGCACGTCAAGCTAATGACGTTAAAGAAGCGCTCCTTGGGAGGCAACCCAAGTTCTTTTCATTTCCCGTATTCATTTTCTTGTTCGTGTTATCTTATCTTTCTTATGTTTTTAGTAGTGGTTCGTGTGTAGTTGTGATTTTCGTCGTTTTTCTTGATTCTTTCGCCTTTTTGTTAACTTATTTGTCATGTGGTTTTTGAAGAATTCTTGTTCTAGATGCATGCATGTTGATGTTTTGAGTGTTTAAATGTTGTTTCCGGCCATATTTTTCAAGTTTTCATCGATGTTTTAAGTGTACAAAGTTTGGAGATCGAATCGGTGCAAACAGAGAGTCTTGCCGACCATCCTTGCGGCCGCAAGGATGACCGGCATGAATTATCTAGAGATTCTTGCCGACCATCCTTGCGGAAGTTTAAAGGGGCAAGTTTGGGGCTTTATACTATTCACTCTTCTTCCCCATTCTTCCAACCGTTTCTCCCTCATTTCTCCATCGTTTTTACTCATTGTTTTTGCTCTAGTTTGCTCTCCTCCTCCTCTTTTCCATCTTGGTGACAAAAATTTGGAGTTTGAGCAAGCTTTTGGCCGGATTTACCATTTGGATCCACTCATCTTACCCTAGGGCAAGAGTATGGCACCTTACTCAAAGCTTTGAGTTTTTATTGTTTTTATGGCTGAAAATTTGTTGGAGTTTGTTGGAATTTTGTTGATGGGTAAATGTTTAAGGTTTATCAAAGTATTTTTCCTAGTTTGTAAATTTTTTTGGCTACTTCTACAAGCAAAGTTCTTGAAAAAATTTTCCGAAATTACTGTAGCAATGCACTTTTTCTTGGATTTCTTCATTTTTTTGGGGCTTATTTTGCTTGTAAATTAGTTGGATAATCTCTATTTTGTTTCTATAGGATGCCAATCAAGAAACTAGCCTCCAAGAGACCTAGGAGGGAACCTTCGCCTCCCGTCCATGAACCCCAATTTTCCAAGGAAGAACATAAGACGCGCTACGCACTCCTATCGCGAAAAGGGTTCGGCACGGTGAGGAAGATTGATTGGGAAGCTTTGAGCACTTTGGGATTAGATGGCACGGTGTTGGAGCTTATTTCCCACAGTAGTTGGGATAGATTGTTTTCGATTGAAGAAGCCACATTCAAGGAACTTACCTTGGAAGTCCTTAGCTCCATAGAGATGGTCAGGGCATATCCGTTCACCCACCAATCAAACCATGTCACTTTTCGGGCTTTTGGAAAGAAACACCGTGTTTCGGAGGACGATATTGGTATGTATTTGGGACTATATACAGAGGCTCAACTACGATCATTCGAGTTCAAGCAATCCATTGATGAACTCCCACAGTTGAAAGCGAACACATCTTATTGGCATTCCATCTCTGCTAACTCTAGAACACAGAAGGCATCCCAACTCACAAACCCTGCTCATCGAATTATCCATGCTCTTCTGACTAGAAGTATTGGGGGCAGAGTTGACTCTACTGGGGTAGTGACGCGCCACGATCTGACTTTGCTTTACAGCATCATTGAGCGTCAGCCTATCCATATGGGACATCTAATAGCAGAGACCCTTTCCCATCAGGGTAAGTTTGTTCGTTTGGGCGCTATCTTCGATGGACCCTACATCACTCGACTTATCCGGGCATGGGACTATTTGAGCACACTCGAGGCATGACAGTGGTAGGATCTATTGCTCCCTTAGGGATACAAACACTCGTCTCCATTGGGATCGTTGAGAAGCGGGGAAGCACTTATCGCCTTGCCCAGCGGCAAGGATCACACTCACAGGACCCAGGCACCTCACATGACACTGAGACTGTTTCAGAGCCTGACCAGGATGCTGGGGAGAGTTCGCCATCGTTGACAGCCAGGTTTGAGTCATTTCGCACAGAGGTCCAGCAGCAGATTCAGAGCCTTGAGCGAGGACAGAGGGAGATCATCACGGCACAGCAGCGGATTGAGCGCGACCTATCCGAGCTCCTAACCATTGTTCGCAGCACATCCTCATCGACCTCTGCTGCCACTACTTGCGCCGCATCATCACTTTAGACCCATGACAAGACCTTGTTTATTTTCTTTCTTTTGTGCTTTGTTGTTTGTTGTTAAGACTTGTACTTTTGAGTTAGCTAGGGCTCATCCCTACTAAACTCTTTTGTTATTTATGCTGGAGCTCTCTTTTTCAATACTTTCTTTCTTTTTCCTCTTTAAAAATATTGAATGATGATAAGCTCCTTGTTCTTTTCAGGATTATTAATTTTGGGAGCTTTACTTGTGTCGCCCTCCTTAGGTGATATACTCCTGATCCAAGTGGAACAACTGAGAATCACACCAAGGAATCAGGGAAGTTTCTTCACCCCCATTCTTTGCTTATCATTTTCATCCCCCACATTATTCTGCTGACTTTAGGTGTGGGGATGGTTTGTTATTTCTTTGGAATGTTTTATATTTGTGCATGCTTGTTACCTATGATGGCTATGATTATTTTGTTAAAGGATTTCCTAGCTTGATAGAATGATAGTTGTGAGCTGTACAGCACATATGCTTGAATGTAGTTCTGTTTCATCTTTAGTGCACCTGTATACATGCTCACGATCACTTTCACCTTGTACACTCTAACCAACCCATCTTAATGACTTTGGCATTAATTTGTTAAATTCTTTCTTCAATGCACTTTTAAAAGCTTTTAAGTTCCTTTATTGTTTTTTATGTCAGTATTCCTCTGCTTTTTAAGCATGAATGCGTATATGTAGACTGTAATCGATTAAGAGGGTGGCTCTTGTGCCTGGCCAGCATGTGCATCCATCTGAAAGATTTTTGTATAGTCTATGTTAGGCGGACCCAGAAAAGAAAGAATTTGTGTATATTTGTGTGTGAAAGAAATAAAGTTTCCATTTTGATTCCAAGAACCTGTTTTATGGTCACTTAAGAGTTGTAGTTGTATTTAGGAACCAAAGGACTTTAATTGAGCATTGAGGAGGCCTTTAGCACTCTAATGCCATCTTCATTATGTGTGGGGTGAATGGTCATCCTGGGGTAATCCGGGGTGTGGAGGTCAAGGTGAGAGTCAGCACACACACACATAGGGCGCTGTGGATGAAGCAGATCTATTATCACCTCATTATTCATTGAACAGCTCACTTCTTGATTCCTGTCCATTTGTGCTTGTGGAGTTCTTTAATTTTGAGCTTGAGGTCGTATTTTTAGCCGTTTATCTTCTTTCCCTTATTCTTCATGTTTGTTTGGTTGGGGACAAGCAAACGCTTAGGTGTGGGGATGTTTGATAAACGTCTAAAAGTACGTATTTTACATGTATGTGTTGTGTATTATTTTCATATTTTATTGTTGAATCTACGCCCTTTTCGGTCTAAATTGCTTTATCTTTGTATTTTAGGCCAGCCAGAAGCCCTGGGGACTCGACGGCGAGATGGGGAGCGAATCCGACACCAAAACAGCGTTTTCGAGACAGGATACTGTAGCACGGTACTGTAGCATTCACTGTAGCGAGTGGTTTATTACTTGACGACCCCGTGCGCTTGCGGGTGTTCACACTTTCCGTGTTGATCATTGTAACTTGAACTCTTTATCTTTACTTGCAGCATTTATGAGTGTCTTATTCCTTACAATAAATCTGAGTTATTGGTTATCTTGTGTGTTGTTTAGTGCTTGAATGCTTGGAAGTTAGGTTTTCTTATCTAGGTTTATGAATCATGATTGATAGTTGCAAGCAGTAAGATTTTAACTTAGAGCTCGGTAGCGCTGGAAGCAACACCCTTATAGTATAACTAGGTTTAGAACTGAAGACATCTCTGATAAATACTGAGAAAGACCGAGTTAGTGAACGTCAGAAGTCCAACCCCGGGGCCCCATCTCCTCCATCGAGTCAATCCTTACATTCCCCTTGTGCAATTCTCTTCCTCAATCTCCTTAATTTCAACCTAGAGTCACAATCCATCCTTCTTTGTTTGGTTAGATATTAAGCACCCCCTTAGTATTAGAAGCTACACCAGTCCCGGTGGATTCGACTACCCGACCCCACGGGTACACTTTACTACTTGTGCGACCCGTGCACTTGCGGATACGCAAGTGGCGTATCAACGAGGGTGTGCCTAACCGTGTGGACTCAAAGGAAGATATCGGGGTGAAAAATTACTATGGCTACAGTACACGGGCATGTGAATGCCCGTGTGGATACCCACGTAAAGCCCCAAATTCAAATTATAAAAGCCGCCTTGTGATAATTTTTAGGGATCTTTTCGGCTACTTTCGGGAGGCAAGGCGGCTAGGGCTTGGAGAGAGTTCTTTGCGGCTTTGGGAAGCTTTCCTCACCAACTTGGATCGATTCTTCCTCCGTCATAGCATCAAGGAAGCCATAGGCAACCTAGCTTCAGAGTGGATTCAATCTAGACGTGGAAACTACCCATCAAGACCATCATCACGAATTTAGGGGGGTTATTCTTTATGTCTTTGGAACTTATTTCTCAATTCATTATTTGTTTTGTGACTCGCTCCTTGGAGAGCTAAACCCCTAGAGGGTATTCGGACATGTAAAACACAGGATTCTTACTTTCATTAGATTTACATTGTGTTTCTATTCGAATTTATTAGTTTGAGTTTTACTCTTGAGTTCTTAATGCTTACTTGTGCTTTTGATTCAATTATTAATCGCCTTGCATGTTTTATTCAACCTAGTGAAGAGAGAGATGACCGCTAGTTTTAGAATTACCAAGAGTAAAGAGGGTTGAGAGGGTGAGCCGTGAGATAGCGGAGTGTCCCCTTTCCCTTCCGGTAGATATCTCCTATCTCCATATTCCCTAAGTGTCAAGCAACCATATGTGGTGTGAGGCGTCGAGAGAATTCTCCGCCGAGACCTCATAGGGGGTTAGGGATCTTTCACCTGGAGACAGGGTTAGATCTACTTTTAGGAATTGGTTATATCTTTGGGATCCCTAGAGTTTTAAGCAGTCATATGTGGTGTGAGTCGTCGAGAGAATTCTCCGCCGGGACCTCGTAGAAGACTAGTTATTGGTGACCTGGAGGCAGGGACCGTTATACCTTAAGATACCCACGACTCATTGTTTTTGTTTAGAAACACTTGTAATCTACATCCAACACACTAATCCTAGGGGGAGCATTGTCCGGATACCTCACTTTTGTTGATTGATAACTCTTTTATTTTTTATTCCCTACGCACTTGTAGTGACACTCTTAGGTTTGGCCATTAGATCATCACACACTACACTGATTAGGCTAGATAACAAGAGAGGAGCTATTACTAGTACTTCTGTTCCCTGTGGTTCGACAACCCGACCCTTTAGGTCCACTTTTATTACTTGATGACCCGTGCACTTGCGGTAACGCAAGGGGTTGAGACACATCACCCTGTGTTGTTGTGGAATACACGAATCAGTACGACTTTTTGTGGGGGTGGCATGCATACACTTTTGTTCTTTAAAGTCAATTTTTATTTTATTTTCTGTGTATGTCTGTTTTCGGGGTGAACTTTAATAACATTGATGCATGATTGTAATCAATGACGGCGATGAGACCTAAGTGTGCATTAGAGTAGGATAATGATAGATGCTAAGCTTTGCACACAACCCTACACGTAATGAATTTTGATCATTCACGGCATCCCATCACATACCTTTGTAGCCTGGACCTTGGACACCTAGGTTGGGTTAAATGATAACCTTCATGACCCTCTTAGTAGCTAACCCATTTTTAGCGATATGTACCTTGATGTGTTAGGCTTCTCTCTAATGAGTTGTTTGAGGGCTTCTGTTTCTCTTGAAAATTGGCAAAACAGAAAATATTTTACAGTAATTAAAAGGAGTTGTGTATAGCAATAAGAATGACAATGCACCTATACTGGAATAGCAAATTAAGTTAGGGTTCGGGTTCCTAAAAAGTGTGTTCTCTAAGCCAAAAGCTAGGAAAGCACGAGCATGTTCATGTGAGCCTGTAATCTTCTGAGTAAGTTGTGTCTTTTTTATGCCTTATCAGCACAGTTACACTTCTAAAAAGTCGATTACAGATCATGTTAGTCAAAAACAAAAGGTGTGAATAAAGCCAATTGTGTATAGACGAGAGACAGAAGTGCCTCATGAATTCAATAGGGGGTTCCCTACCATTTCAAGGTTCGTTACCGCTATAAGTGGTGTGACGTGCTTCAAGAAGTGGCCCTCGGGGTGTCATTTTGTTTTCCTATCTTGGTTACAAGAACCCTAGTAAAGAAGGTTGCACACACACAGCATCATTTTGCCTAATGAATGTTTCAAAATTTCATTTATGGTTGTAGCTTAGCATCTAGAGTCTTACACTTGCTATTGTATACTTATATTTGAGACGGAGGTTGTGTATTTAGCCACTTATCAATTCCTCTTGTTTTTCATGTTTGTTTGCTAGGGGACAAGCAAACCTTCACGTGGGGGTAGTTTGATAAGTGTCTAAATACACCGTTTCGTAACGGTGTATTACTTGTACTTTCATGCATTATTTGAATAAAACCGGTGCCCTTTGATGTGTTTTTCATGTTTTTCTATTTCAGTGCATCAACAAGCCGTCTATGGTAGGAGGAGCATTTGTAGCATGAAAATCAAGGCCAAGGAGCGAAGAAACGAAGGTTAAACGAGCACCGGACGTCATTCGGGCACTCCTACACGAAACGGGCCTATTCAGGCCCGTTTTCAGGCCCATGTGTGGGCTGTGTGCGGCCCGCCCACCCTAGGCAGAAGGGTGTGCGGCCCAGTGTGCCGCAGCACACCAGCCCACACACAGGTGTGCTGCCAGGTGTGCTGTCGCACATCAGCCAGCACACCGCTCGGGTATTTAAGCCCGATTAGGGTTTTTTCTGATGGACTTTGGCCACTGACGCCTCCAAACACCCCCACACTCAAATCTTCATCAAAGGTGGTCCTTTTGGAGAGAATTCAAGTGGGAGAAGACGGGAGAACTCGAAGATCTTCATCTTAGGGCTTGCCGACGCGGATTCGGCGAGTTTCTACATCACACCTAGTTGACACATTCAAGAGGGAGTTCTTGGTGTTTTATTGATGTATCTTTCATTGTGTGAATTTCCCTTCTTTATTATGTTTAACTAAACCTCCCAAGGCCGTCGGGCAACCAGTGAACCTTGGGAGGAATACTTGTATTGGATGATGTATTTTTAATTCAATGAATGCATGGTTTGTCTTAATTGGTTTCTTTCTTTCTTAATGCTTGTTCATTCTACAATAGATGGTTTCCGTAGAATTGATTTTGAATGATACTTGTTTGGTGGGATGCTAGCATGTATTAGGTCAAAGAATGTTAGGAGAGGGATTCATTGTACCGGTGCACTGGAGGGTCCGCGTGCCGGTAGCCTCCTGTAGGTTGTAGAGTTCATCTTAGCATAATTGCTTATAGATAACTCTAGCCAAGACTCCCTAGGCCCAATGAGATCGTGTGAGTATCCTTAGGATAAAGAACTTCTACTGGATTAGGACTACACTACGGAGGTTCCGGGGTAGTCGACTTCCGAGTCTAGACGGACCAAGGCATTACAATCGATGCATGCATTATCTGTTATCACATCATAATTACTTGTATTTTTCCCGGGGGAATCCTCTCCCGGGGTCTTATCTTCTCTATTTGATCTCTTTTCAGTGCGTTTAACCTGTTGGTGGCTGAAGCTTTCATTCTTTGTTTTAGTTTTACTTCTTTGCAAAAACCTTTGTTTTGATCCGACTAAACAACTATTCGAAGAGAAAGTAATAGTGGATCTTGGGACCATCTGGAATACGACCCTCTTGTGCTCACACAAGAAATATTACTTGACGACCCGTGCCGGGGAGCCGTGTGCCCGCTTTTTAGCGACGCGCGCGGCCGCCATCAACGGCTATATTTGATGATCTTTTGGAGCATATCATGGAAGTATTCATGGATGATTTCTCGGTGTTTGGGGACACGTTTGATAGCTATCTGAAGAATTTAGAAAAAGTTCTCATGAGATGTGAAGAAACAAATCTGGTGTTGAATTGGGAGAAATGTCATTTCATGGTCCAAGAGGGGATAGTTCTCGGGCATAAAATTTCTCAAAAAGGGATAGAAGTGGATAAGGCAAAGATTGAAGTGATCGAGAAGCTTCCACCACCAACCAACGTGAAGGGGATTCGCAGTTTTCTTGGGCATGCCGGTTTTTATCGGCGATTTATTAAGGGGTTTTCCAAAATCACCCAACCATTAGCAAAACTTCTTGAAAAAGACGCTCCTTTTGTGTTCGGGAATAAGTGTTTAGTGACATTTAACATGTTGAAGGAGAAGTTGATTCAGGCACAAATTTTTATTACACCAGATTGGAGTACTCCTTTTGAGCTCATGTGCGATGCTAGAAATTATGTAATTGGGGCAGTGCTGGGGCAGAGAAAGGATAAACATTTTCAACCCATCTATTACGTGAGCAAAACGCTCACAAGCGCCCAAGAAAATTATACTACTACTGAGAAAAATTGCTAGCCGTGGTTTTTGCGTTTGACAAATTCAGGCCGTACTTGATCTTATCCAAAGTCACTGTCTTTACAGATCACTCTGCTTTGCGTTATATCATGAGTAATACCGATGCCAAACCAAGGTAAATTCGATGGGTTTTGCTTTTGCAGGAGTTTGACATGGAAATCAAAGACAAAAGGGGTGTCGAAAATGTAGCTACTGATCATCTCTCTAGATTGGAAGGTTTTGAGGTACATGGGCAATCAGGACCAAAAATTAATGATTCATTCCCGGAGAAACACTTGTATAGAATCCAAGATTTGTCAGCAGAAGAAGCACCCTTGTTCGCAGATTTTGCTAATTATTTGTCGGGAATGGTCCTTAAGCAGGGTCTTACTTTTCAGCAGAAGAAGAAATTTTTCAATGACTTAAAGAACTATTTTTGGGAGGATCCTTTTCTATTTCGGATTTGTGCAGATCATGTGATCCGGAGATATATTTCCCGAGAAGAAGGATGGAATATACTTGCACATTGTCATTCAGGCCGGTTGGGGGTCATTATGCTTCTAGTAGAACAGCCGAAAAAGCACTAGTTGCAGGGTTTTACTGGCCGACACTATTTCAGGATGCTCATCAGTTTGTTCTTCGTTGCGACAATTGCCAATGGGCAGGAAACCTCTCTCGGTGTGATGAGATGCCACAAAACCCTATGTAATTCTGTGTAGTTTTTGATGTGTGGGCCATTGATTTCATGGGACCGTTTCCAAGCTCTAAAGGAAATAAATACATCTTAGTAGCAGTGGATTATGTATCTAAGTGGGTAAAAGCTTAAGCATTGCCTACGAACGATGCTAGAACTGTGGTTAAATTCCTCAAGAAACTTTTCTCCCGGTTTGGAACTCCTAGAATCATCATCAATGATATAGGAACACATTTCTGCAATAATCAGCTTGAGAAAGTGTTAAAGCATTATGGAGTGCACCATCGCCTAGCCACCCCCTACCATCCTCAGACAAGTGGCCAAGTAGAGGTTACCAAAAGGGAATTGAAGAGGATCTTGACCAAGTCGGTGGAACATAGGAAAAGAGATTGGTCAGAACGTCTGGATGACACGTTGTGGGGTCACCGAACTATATACAAAACTCTCATAGGAACTATGCCCTATAATCTGGTTTATTGAAAATCATGTCATCTTCCCGTTGAACTCGAACACAGAGCTTATTGGGCAATTAAGACAATGAATTTTGATCTTTCTCGAGCTGGGGAACAGAGGAAACATCAACTTAACGAGGTTGATGAATGGAGGCTGAGAGCATATGAAAACCCCGGAATTTATAAAGAAAGAATACGCAAATGGCACGATAAGCATATCAAGCTTCCAAAAGAGTTCAAGGTGGGGGATAAAGTTCTGTTATTTAATTCGCAGCTCAAGTTGTTCCCTGGGAAGCTCAAATCTAGATGGTTTGGGCTATACACCGTAACATAAGTATCACCGCAGGGGGCAATTGAGATCACTCATCCAGATAGAAGCACTTTCAAGGTAAACGGGCATTGACTAAAACCATATTTTGGTGGCGAGGTGAGTACTGCAGGTGAAAAAGTACTCTTGATGCATCAACCCCCCTTGATTTGAGAGAAACAGGTATGTCAAGCTAGTGACGTAAAACAAGCGCTTATTGGGAGGCGCCCCAATTTGTTTTTTTAAATACCTTGTACTTGTTTTAGTTAGTTTTAATTTTTGCAGTGTAGTTTTTGTTTAGTTTTAGTTTTCTGTTGTTTCATCTTCGGTGTAGTACATCATAGTCGTTTTTAGATGCAAATCCATGTTTTCATCGTTTCTGGCAAGTTTAAGTGTTCCTCCTGTGAATTCGCCGAGTTTTCAGCCATGTTTATGCTAGATTTCATTTTCTGTAGTGTTTGCATGTGTTTTCCATTAGTTCTGCAGATTTTGAACAAAATCTGGGTAGAAAATGGATCCACATGGCCATATGGATGGATTGTGTTGGGTTTTCTGGGTATCCAAAGAATCCACATGGCCATGTGAAAATTCCACATGGCCATGTGAGTGATTTGGAGCTTCTTTGGCAAAGATTGAATTTTCACATGCCCATATGGAATTTTCACATGGGCATGTGAGTACTATTCATAAGCTGGAAAATTACGATCCAAAGAAGACACATGGCCGTGTGGAATTTCCACATAGCCATGTGGATTTGTTCAGAATTTTTGAGGTGGCCTAGAGAATCCACACGGCCATGTGGAATTTCCACATGGCCATATGGATTTGAGGAGTTTGGAGTAAGGGCCATCCAGAGAAAACACATGGCCATGTGGATTACTTAGTCATGAGAAACTTGCTTCTCTTCACATTCCACTTAGCACCTCTTCACATCCAAATGTCTCCGCATCAAAGATCGTGACCAAATCGTTTCTCCTTCCATTTCATCAACTATTTATAGAATTAGAGTGTTTTAATCGGAATTATATCAGGATTTCACACTTCATTTCCTCCTGTAAGCTCTCTTGTTCTCTTTCTTGCCATGAATTTTATTTCTTTGAATTGGGTGATGAATCTTGTGGTTTAGCATGTTGATTTCATGGAGAATGTATGTTTTATGCTTTAAACACTTGTGCTCAAAATTTTGTATGAAAAATCTACTCGATGGGGATCAACCAGGGCCTTTGGCCATTATCGAAGATCCCTCACGGCCATGTGGATTTCCTGGTGGCCCATTCTCTTGTCGAGAGAGAACACACGGCTGTGTGGAATGTGGATTTCCTGGTGGCTTGTTCTCTTGTCCAAAGAGAACACACGGCCGTGTGCATTTTCCACAGGGCTGTGTGAACCTCTGGGAACCCATTTAGAGCCCCGAAATGACTCGTTTGCCTCTCTTATCCGCAGGAATTCCTCCAAAGATGAAGAAACTCACGCATAAGCGACCACGTAAGTCTCGTGAGCTCTCTCCTGAGCCATTGGAGTTCGCCGTACCCGAGCATCAAATACGGCTTGAGCGACTCTCAAGGCTCCAGTTCGGGCAGACGCGAACCCCCGATTTGCAAGCATTAGCGGCGATAGAGTATGCACACGAGCAAGAATTGGCAGAAGAAGTTTGTTTCTGCATCTTTGGGCAGCATCACAGCATGAGCCTGACGGATTTCGCCGTCGCCCTCGGCCTATACGATAGAGATTTAATCCACACCGAGGAGTACATGCAGCTTCCAGTTGATTATCCATTCCGCGTGACTCGAAGCCGAGTATGCAAGATGCTGTACGGGGATATTCAGTATGAACCCAGATCGACAAAGACTTCTCTTATTCTCCGCCCGGCCCACAGGTAAATCCATGCTACTCTTAGCAGGTTAATCAATAGGCGGGGAGACAGCACCCGCATATTGGGGCGGCTGGACCTTCTCTACTTATACTCTATGGTTCAGAGCTTGCCCTTGCACCTGGGATATGTAGTAGTAGATTATCTGAGGCACCAGGGGCAGTACGCGCGGATAGGAGTCCTTTTCCCTGGCCCTTGCATTACTCGACTCATCAGACGGATGGGGCTGATTGATGCTGTCCGTGGAGTAGACAAGGTGATCGTCCCCTCTCCACTGAGCCTTGAGACGTTGCGTATGATGGGCATGGTGAAGAGGGCTGCTCCAGGCAAGTATGTGCTTGTTGTTCCTTTCACACAAAAAGAGTCAAAGGAGGAAAGTGATAAGTGTCTAAATACAACGTTTTATAACGGTGCATTACTTGTACTTTCATGCATTATTTGAATAAAACTGTTGCCCTTTGATGTGTTTTACGTGTTTTTTCTATGTCAGGGCATGTACGAGCCATCTACGTGAGGAGGAGCATTTAGAGGATGAAATTCGAGTCCAAGGAGCGAAGAAACGAAGGTTAAACGAGCTCTGGACGTCATTCTGGCACTCCTACATGAAACGGGCCTATTCAGGCCCGTTTTCAGGCCCTGTGCGGGCCTGTGTGCGGCCTCATGTGGGGCCCGCACACCAGGCCGCACACGGCTCATGTTTAAAAGGGTTTCTAGGGTTTCTTCGAGAGATATCTTGCCATCGGCGCCTCCAAGCACTCCCACGCTCAAATACTCATCGGAGGAGGTTATTTTGGAGTGGAATCAAGTGGGAGAAGAGGGAAGAACGCATAGATCTTCATCCTAGAGCTTACCGACGCGGATTCGGCAAGTTTCTTCATCAAACCTAGTGGACACGCTCAAGAGGGAGTTCTTAGTGCTTTTGTTGATGTACTATTTATTGTTTGAACTTTCCTTTTTATTCATGTCGAACTAAACCTCCCAAGGCCCCCGGGCAACCTGTGAACCTTGGGAGGAATACTTGTATTGGATGTTATATTTTTAGTTCAATGAATGCATGGTTTGTCATTTGGTTTCATAATTTGTGTACTTAATTGTAGTGATTTGCATGAGAACTCTGCATTTCATCTTATTGATTGTGCTTGGTTGTGCGATGTGCGCTCTTGCATTAGATCCACTTAGTATGAAGAGGGATTCATTGTACCGGTACACCGGAGGTTCCGGGTGCCGGTAGCCTCCCGTAGGTTGTAGAGTTTATCTTAGCGAAATTGCTTATAGATAACTCTAACCAAGGCTCCTTAATCCCAATGACATCGTCTGAGTATCCTTTGGACAAAGGAACTTGTACTGGATTAGGGGTACACTACGGAGGTTCCGGGGTAGTCGACTTCCGAGTCTAAACGGACCAACTTATTACAAACCATGCATGCATTATTTATTTATTTTATCATCCATACTGGTGTTCTTCCTGGTGGAATCCTTGCCTGGGGCCTTATCTGTGATACTTGTTTTTTCTCTACATGCTTATTGTTTGTTGGTGGCTTGATCACTTTTATTGCTTTATTTTCATACTTCGTTTTATTATAACAAAACACATGTTTTGACTTGACTAAATAGCTAATCTAAGAAGAAGTAATAGTAGATCTCGGGACCCTAGGGAATACGACCCTCTTGTGCTCGCACAAGAGGTATTACTTGACGACCCGTGCACTTGCGGCCAGGGAGCCGTGTTCCCGATTTTTAGCGACGCGCGCGGCGACCATCAAGTTTTTGGCGCCGTTGCCGGGGATACCGAGAATACTAGGAAAACTCCTAGATGCTGGCTTAGTTGTTTATTTTTTTTACTTTTTATTTTTTATTTTTTATTTTTTTTATTTTTTTATTTTTTTTTTCTTTCTTTCTGTGCATATATACATTTTTATTTTGTTTTGTTTTCTTTGATGCCTTAATTTTTTTTATTAGTTTCTTTGTACACAGATAGCATGGATTTTCAAGAAGCTATGGTGGCCGCAAAAATTTATGCACTTGAAGAAAAATTGGGCAAATTTATGGCCATGCAAGCAAACGAAGGAGATAGAGATAATAATGTTCACAACCCATTTTGGAGGGGATACCAAAATTCTCCTAGATATTCTCAAGAACAACAATGGAACTACCTTCAACAAACAATGATAGAATATCCACCATATCAAGAACGGTGGCACTATCATCCTCCAGTTATTCCACGTGAGCAACACTGTCAAAGGAAAGACATAGTTGTGGAGGAGCTAGCAAAGTTTATGATTGCCACCGAGAACAATTTTAGGAATATTCGAGCATCTATTCAGAAGATTGAGAAACAAGTGGCAGAACTTCAAAAGGCAAACGCAGAGGCTGAAATGATTGAGGAACAAACAATCGAAGTTCTACCAAAAGATGCTATTGAAGAAGGAAATGGGGAGGCTAAAAGCATGGTTGCAGACGAATGTGAGGAAGTAGAAGAAACTGAATCGATCATAACAGAAGAAGCTACTTGTCTCAACATCAGTCAATCCATCAACCTTTCAATATTGTTCAAGTGCAAGAGAAAAATTCTGAGAGTTGTATTTGAAGATGTGGGTAGGAAACTAGAGCCATACATGAGCCCACCTATGCCCGGCTTGGACAATTCTCACCCGAAGATTTTCCCTTGGAGACCCAAGCTAATGTTGTGGGCAATTAGAGTTCATCAACCAGAGGTTGAGAAAAATCATGTGGATAGGATGTTGAAGCTACCCAATAATCCACCTATGCCAAGCTTGACAAATTCTCAACCCAACTTGTTCCCTTGGAAACCCAAACAATACTTGTGGGTAACTCAAGGCAATTCACAAGGAGTCGAGGAAGAAAATGTGGGTAGAAGGTTAAAGCCATCTAAGGACCCACCCACGCCGAGCTTGAACAATTCTCGACCCAAATTATTCCCATGGAGACCAAAATGTAATTCTTTCATGATCTCCATCTCGACATCTTCTCGGCAGATATCTTATGTATTTTTTGGTAGCTCTTATGCCACATCTAGCCGGGAGGAGTACACCATTTTCAAGCCTCCATGAGGTAAGAAAGAGGTACGTCAAGCTCGTGACGTTAAACAAGCGCTTCTTGGGAGGCAACCCAAGCTTTTAAATTACTTTTCTTACTTTCCTAGTTGTGTGTTTTTAGTTTTTATAGCTTTTGTGCTTGTTTTTGTTTTTGTTTTGTGTGAGTACCTCAATTGCACATTTTTGTCGTTTGATGTGTTGGCATGAGTATTTATTGTTGAGGTCGATGATTCTTGATGTGTTATCTATAGTTCTATGATCATACTTTGCATTGTGATGAGTATTATGCATGTAACGACGAGTTTCAAGGTTTTTTGGGGTTGTGTGGGCTGTCTACCACCCGCACAAGCAAGGCAGAGGGGTGTGCGGGCTATATGCGGGCCGCACATCCATGTGCGGGCCGTACACAACCCGCACACAACCCCCATTCAGCACAAAATTTCAGCCTGTTTAGCACACAAGAAATTCTGTTTCTCTTTCTCTCTTTGGCTGATTCTAGTGCAGTTTTTTTGTAAATTTTTATGTAGGAAACCCTCTTTAGTTTGCCAACTTAACCTTGATCTTCAAACCCCTTATCATTTTGAGTTTTAATTTTGTCGATCTATCACTTTTCATCAAGTTTTCAACGACACCGTTAGTTTTTGCATTCAAGATTTGGGTGTGAATTTCTCTCTTATCTTTCTAGATTTTATTGCTTAAATCTTTATCAAAGCCCAAGAAAAAGAAGGTGAGAATGCTTTAAACTTGAAAATTCATGTTCATATATCTTTTCTTTACAAGTTCTCACCAAGAGACTACGATTGAGACAATTATGCTTGAGTACTCACACATTGTGCTTCCTTAATCATATTTCTTTTTGTAGCTCAAGTTGGAAAGAGCCTAACTCTTCCAAACTCATGTTTTTCTTTTTTATTATCTTATTTATTAGATCTTTAATAATTTTTGTTTGATGATGATGGATGCCTTGATCTAATGTCCTGTTCTACCTCGCAGGGGTAGACGTGGGCATTGTTTTTCTCTTCTCTACTATCATTAGGAACATGATGATTACATGATCGTATCCATTCATGTGCTACCACTCTAACTCAGGGAAGTTCACTCGCCCCTCTTTCCTGCTTTATATTTCATATCTTATGTTTTGAACTGCTGATCATGTACATTGGGGACAATGTACGACTTTAAGTGGGGGGTGGCATGCATGCACATATGTTCTTTAGCATCGATTTTTTTTTATTATTTGTGCATGACTGTTTTGGTGAACTTTGACGACATTTATGCATGGTTGTAACCGATGATGGCGATGATACCTAAGTGTACATTAGAGTAGGAGAATGATAGATGCAAAGCTTTGCACATAACCTTGTACTTAATGAATTTTGATCATTCACGGCATTCCATCACGTACCTTCTAGCTTGGACCTTGAATATCTAGGTTAGGTTAAATGATAACCTACGTGACCCTCTTAGTAGCTAACACATTTTAGTGATACCGTACCTTGACGTGTTAGGCTTCTTCCTAATGAGTTATCTGAGGGCTTCTGTCTCTCTCTTTAAATTGGCAAAAAAAAAAAGAAAAAAAAAAGAAATAAAGTGTGGTCATAAAAAGAGTTTTGTATAGCAATAAGAATGACAATGCTCCTCTACTTGAATAGCAAATTAACTTAGGTTTCGGGCTCATAAAAAGAGTGTTTCCTAAGCTAAAAGCTAGAAAAACACGAGCATGTTCATGTGAACTTGTAATCTTCTAAATAAGTTGGGTTTTTTAGTGCCTAATCAGCATATTTACCCTACCAAAACGAAGACTACAATTCATGTTAGTCAAAAGAAAAAAAAAATAGAATTAAGCCAATTGTGTATAGATGAGAGACAAAAGTGCTTGTGAATTCATTAGGGGGTTCCCTACTATTTCAAGGTTCGTTACCGCTATAAGTGGTGTGATATGCTTCAAAAAGTGGTCCTCGGGGTGTCATCTTTTCCTATCTAGGTTACAAGAACCCAGGTGAAGAAGGTTGCACACACACAGCATCATCTTGCCGAATGAATGTTTCAAAATTTCATTTATGGTTGTAGCTTAGCATCTAGACTCTTACACTTGCTATTGTATACTTATATTTGAGCTAGAGGTTGTGTATTTAGCCACTTATCAATTCCTCTTGTTCTTCATGTTTGTTTGCTTGGGGACAAGCAAACCCTCAAGTAGGGGGTAGTTTGATAAGTGTCTAAATACAACGTTTTATAACGGTGCATTACATGTACTTTCATGCATTATTTGAATAAAACTGTTGCCCTTTGATGTGTTTTATGTGTTTTTTCTATGTCAGGGCATGTACGAGCCATCTACGTGAGGAGGAGCATTTAGAGGATGAAATTCGAGTCCAAGGAGCGAAGAAACGAAGGTTAAACGAGCTCTGGACATCATTCGGGCACTCCTACATGAAACGGGCCTATTCAGGCCCGTTTTCAGGCCCTGTGCGGCCTGTGTGCGGCCTCATGTGCGGCCCGTACACCAGGCCGCACACGGCTCTGGTTTAAAAGGGTTTCTAGGGTTTCTTCGAGAGATATCTTGCCACCGGCGCCTCCAAGCACCCCCACGCTCAAATACTCATCGGAGGAGGTTATTTTGGAGTGGAATCAAGTGGGAGAAGAGAGAAGAACGCATAGATCTTCATCCTAGAGCTTGCCGACGCGGATTCGGCAAGTTTTTTCATCAAACCTAGTGGACACGCTCAAGAGAAAGTTCTTAGTGCTTTTGTTGATGTACTATTTATTGTTTGAACTTTCATTCTTATTCATGTCGAACTAAACCTCCCAAGGCCCCCGAGCAACCCGTGAACCTTGGGAGGAAAACCTGTATTGGATGTTATACTTTTAGTTCAATTAATGCATGGTTTGTCATTTGGTTTCATACTTTGTGTACTTAATTGTAGTGATTTGCATGAGAACTCTGCATTTCATCTTATTGATTGTGCTTGGTTGTGCGATGTGCGCTCTTGCATTAGATCCACTTAGTATGAAGAGGGATTCATTGTACCGGTACACCGGAGGTTCCGGGTGCCGGTAGCCTCCCGTAGGTTGTAGAGTTTATCTTAGCGAAATTGTTTATAGATAACTCTAACTAAGGCTCCTTAATCCCAATGGCATCGTGTGAGTATCCTTTGGACAAAGGAACTTGTACTGGATTAGGGCTACACTACGGAGGTTCCGAGGTAGTCGACTTCCGAGTCTAAACGGACCAACTTGTTACAAACCATGCATGCATTATTTATTTATTTTATCATCCATACTGATGTTCTTCCTGGGGGAATCCTTGCCTGGGGCCTTATCTGTGATACTTGTTTTCTCTCTACATGCTTATTGTTTGTTGGTGGCTTGATCACTTTTATTGCTTTATTTTCATACTTCGTTTTATTATAACAAAACCCATGTTTTGACTTGACTAAACAGCTAATCTAAGAAGAAGTAATAGTAGATCTCGGGACCCTAGGGAATACGACCCTCTTGTGCTCACACAAAAGGTATTACTTGACGACCTGTGCACTTGCGGCCGGGGAGCCGTGTGCCCGCTTTTAAGCGACGCGCGCGGCGACCATCAGAAAGTGAGGAGCATGAGGAAACCCGGGCAGGACCTTCATCGCAGCCCGCACCCATAGAGACTGAGGATATCCCAGCCGTAGAGAAGGTGCCCTCGATGTCAGCACGACCATCTCCTCCCACTTACGATCGTATGGACAGACTTGAGAGTGCTGTAGGAGTACTCCAGACAGATTTGGCAGCTATGAGGGTGACCCAGGCAGCGAAATATACACAGGTGCTCTCTCGCATGGCCGAGTATCATGTAGAGATGATGGCGCGCCTTACCTCACTCCAGCAGATGATGGCGAGAGACAACGACTCCACTGCTTCTCCCGCACCTCAACCACCCCATGCATCACCAGCATCACCAGCAGCACTAGCAGATGACGACGCTTGAGGCATCTTTAGTTTCTTTCTACTTTCGTTTCTGTTTTTACTTTTGCGCTGTTTGAGAACTTGTTTACTCAGAAAGGGTTTACCTTCTGAGATCTATCTTTTTGTTTTTAGTCATGTTTAGTTTGTTTCGAGTTTAAGCTTTGATGTATGCTTATAGACTCGTTTTATCTTTTATTTGTGTTGAGCTCTACTGAACCTCTTTTGTGACGTGCAGATGGTCTTGTGAGTAATATTTTGAGGAATGGTCATAGGCACGGCCGTGTGCTTCATCCACGCGGCCGTGTGAACTTCACAACCCTTCACAGCTTCAATCCCCGCCACTTCAGCTCCACCATAATATACACATATGGAGATCAGGGGAGTGTTGTTTTTTTTACCACCCACATTTTCATGTCAGTTCTTTGCACATTTCTGTTCTTTATGCATGCATTTGTACATTGAGGGCAACGTACATCTCAAGTGTGGGGGGGGGGATTTCACGTTACACACGTTCTTTATTTATGCTCATCACTTTCATGCTCATTTAGCCAATGATAGTTCACCTTAAGGGACAAGGATTGTAGTATTGAATTTAGGAGAAATTTAAACATCGATTGTCACCATGCTCTAGTTTACTCGAAAAACTTAGAAATTGTTTTGTATGATTGCATTTCTTACACCTTTCTTGCTCTGTTAACCCTGATAACTCTAGTTCAGTGCTGAAAGGACCTTAGTTTCATTCTTTTAGTTCGAAAAAAAAGAGAGAATAGAGAAGAATGCTTTTATTTGTTTACGTGTTTTCGGGTTGGAAAGAGCTACCACCTATGCAGCTACTCTCATAAGTCGGATACTAGCTATGACCTAATGGGAGAAAGAGCTATCTAATAGGGTGTGTGAAAGCTAACACTCCCAGGTGGAAAGAGCTACCACCTCAAAAGCGTGAAAGCCGCCCAGGAGGCATCTTGGGAAATGGCTACCTATTCTTTGTTCTCAAATAAGTCATTTTCAATAAGAATTCTTAAGAGTAAACTTGGGGTTGGCATGAGTAAGCATACACACACACATACACACGCTATCAGATTCTATTTTCTTTGTGATTTGAGTTTTTGCTAGAGCACTGGTTTTTACCTCTCTATGTTTTAAATTGTTCCCTTGTTTAAGAATGCTCTCCTTACATACTTTTGGTGAACCTAAGGCTAAGCACTTCCATCACTCTACTTGTGAATTTTATTGTATAAAATTTTCCTTGAGGACAAGCAAAAGCTTCAGTGTGGGGGAGTTTGATAAGTTCTTGCATGTATATAATTTGAGATGTTTTCCATGCATGAGCATCACATTTTTCAGGTTATATCTCTCATTTCATGTGCTTTTGTGTTCTTTTGTGCAATTAGGGTTGTGAAGAAGTTTTTATGGGAATAAAGGCAAGAATAGGTCATGATGGTGCCAAGTGGAGTTCTTTTATGCAAATACAAAGTTCAAGATACAAATTAGGGTGAAAGAAGAGAGTATGTGCCAACTTCTAAAGGGTTTAAGACAGTTTTTGTAGAAGGACACGAAGGCAGTCATACTCGCTCTTTCTGATTTGTTCGAAGATTTCAAAAGCTCACCAAGGGTTTTTCGACATCAAGAAATGCCTCATGACCTACCACACGATCGTGTGTCCGTCCGTGTGGCCTCAGAAGAAGAAACGGGCAAAATCGAGGACCTATAGATGCAGTTTTGTAGAGGCTGAAAATCCACATGAGCATGTGGAATTTCCACATGGCCTTGTGGATCCTCGACTTTTGCCATTTAAAAGGCCGTTCTGAAGTGTTTTTGGGGGATCTTTTTCCTAACTTTTGGAGGAAGAGCAACTAGGGTTTGGAGAGGTTTTTGCAACGTTTTAGGGGTGTTTCTTCTCCAATTTCAACACCGAAAAAGGGATACATGGAGAAGAAGGAGCAGCCTTCATAGACCATCAGCACGGAGCTTAAGGGGGTTTTCTTTATGGATTATGTGCATTTGTTTTCACTTGTATTAATGATTTTGTATTGCTCCATGGAGAGGTAAACCCCTAGTGGGTACTTGGACATGTAAACCCTAGGATTTCTATGTTTCATTGACTTTAATGCTTTTATTTAATTTGAGATTTAATTTGAGTTTCAAACTTGTGTGCTTCATTAATGTTCCCTTAGGGTGACACTAGGGTTGAGAATCCAATCTAATCATCCTTTTGACGAGTGACCGTCACCATTAGGATTAGATTAACCAAGTTTGAAGAGGGTTGAGAGGGTGAGTTGAGAGGTAGCGCCACGTCCCCTTTACCCTCCGGTGTGATACACCTAACCTTTTTATTCCAAGAGTTAGTATCGATCTCAAAGAGAGTTAGGCGCTGAGAGAGGCCTTTCCGTTGGAACTTATTTGTGATTAGGGATCTTTCACCTGGACCAAAGGGTTTGATCTATAGTTGGAAATAGGGTTTATCATTTGGAATCCCAAGAGTTTAGTGCAGTCATACGTGGTGTGAAGTGTTGAGAGTTTCTCTCAGCCGGGACCTCGTAGAGGACTAGTCAAGGTTGACCATAGGTTTAGGACCTTGTATCTTTGAATTTCCAGGACTTGTTAAATTTTGATTGAGTTAGAGTAATTGAAGTCTTGCACTTGAAACTAGGATCATATGGGGAGCATTATCCGAGTACTCCATCTTCACTTTGATCTTTTCCTACGCTCTAGCTTTTACTTTCAGTTCTTTAATTCTATTATTGCTTACTTTTTAATCTCAACAACAATCGGGTTTCTTTGTCTACTTAGCGAAGTGTTTTTGTTTCTATCATCTACTCCCTGTGGAGTCGACTACCCACCCGTTGGGTACTTTATTACTTCGACACTCGTGCACTTGCGGAACACACACGCAAGGGTGTGTCAAAATTCCTAGCCAATACTCGTATCGGATTAGGGGTCATCGTCGTAACCATCGGGTGATCTACTGTTGGACGTCTCTTGGCCCATACACCATTTCCTGTGTAATTTTAGCATCCATCTAGCTTTAGTAGTCCTGAGGGGATCCTGGTCCGGGACCTCGCTCTTTCATTATTATTTGCTTCCTTAAGTATGCTCATGTGGTGTGTCTGCGTCCATGTTTACATGGTTATCTTTTTTCTAGTTTTAAAGCTTAATTCTTAGCTTGGGTAGTCTAGATAGTGCCGTCTAGGAGGAAGTAATAGCAGCTGTTATGACCCCATGGAATATGACCCCTGTGTCACACATAGAGTATTACTTGATGATCCCGTGCACTTGCGGGACAATCATCAAGTTTTTGGCGCCGTTACCGGGGACTCCAAGGATGCTAGGAAATCTTCTAGCTCACTGTTCTAGTCATTTATCTTTCCTTTTGTAAATATTTGTCCTTATTTGTTTACCTTTTATTTTGTTTTCTTTGATAGCTTGTTTTTCTTAATTTTGTTTGTTTACAGGGGCCATGGGTTATCGCGATGCTTTGTCAGCCTCCCAAATAAATGCACTTGAGCAAAAGATGGAACAATATTTTGCCATGAAAGCAAGACAAAGCCATCCGCATCATAATGTACACAATCCACACTTGGGAGAGCGCCCGAATTTTTCGGCAAATCATTATACACAGCAGTGGGAGCACCCTCGCCAACGATTGCAGAAAAATCCCCCTATCAAGAACCATGGCATTATCATCCTCCAGTAATTCAAAGAGAACAACCACAAAGAAGGCAGTATAGTACAGAGGATGTTTTGGCAAGATTCATGGTGCATACAAAAGAAAAATTTGAAGCTACTTATGCACAACTTGCAGCCTTGAATGCCTCAATTCTAAAGGTGCAAGCATCGTTTCACAAGCTAGAAAACCAGGTTGGGGAACTTTTCAAGAATACCAATGATTATGAACCAAAAATAGAATCCCCATTTGAAAATAATGATGAAAAGGAAGAGAGCAATAGTCTATCTAAGGATGCCATGAAAGAAGAAAATGGGGAGGATGAAGACATGGCTACAGAAATATGTGAGGAAGTAGAAGAAACTCAGTCGATCAAAACTGAAGCTGCTACTTGTCTCAACATAGGGCAATCCATCAATCTTTCACTATTGTTCAAGTGCAAGAGAAAAATTCCGGGAATTGTATTTGAAGATGTGGGTATGAAGCTAACGCCATCCATGAACCCACCTATGCCTGGCTTGGACAATTCCTAAGCAAATTTTGTGGGCAATTGAGGTTCATCGACCCAAGGTTGAGAAAAACCATGTGGATAGGATGTTGAAGCCACCCAATGACCCACCCATGCCAAGCTTGACAAATTCTCAACCCAACTTGTTTCCATGGAAACCCAAATAACTCTTGTGGGTAGTTCGAGGAAATTTGGAATGACTCGGGGAAGAAAATGTGGGTAGGAGGTTGAAGCCGTCCCAAGACCCACCAATGCCAAGCTTGAACAATTCTCGACCCAAGTTATTCCCATGGAGGCCAAAAGGTAATTCATGTATGACCTCCATCTTAACATCGTCTCGGCAGGTATGTTTCATATTTTTTGGTAGCTCTTACGCCGCTTCTAGCTAGGATGAACACACCGCCTTCAAACCTCCATGAGGTAAGAAAAAGGTACGTCGAGCTAATGACGTTAAACAAGCGCCTCTTGGGAGGCAACCCAAGTTTCAAATTCTTCGTTTTTCATTTTCCATACTCTAGTTGGTTGTTGTGTTTGGTTTGTTAATTTTTGCGCTCGTGTCATGTTCGTATTTATGTTTGTTGGATGATCCATGCTTGTCTTGAATTTCTTGTGTTCATCAATTGATTCAGTGTAGTTTGAGTGTGCTTAATTGTGTATTTTGGTACTTAGATGTTGTATATCAATTATTCTTGAAGTTGCAAGGGAGTTCATGCCCGTTTTTAGTTTTTCCAGGCCCTTGTGGGCACGTATATACCCACAAGAAGGACTTGGGAGCACTCCTGGGAGCTTTGCGGGCGCCCTTGCGCCCGTAAGGTAACCCGTGAGGCTCCTTGCCTCATATGGGGCTAAAAACCGGGGGCCTTGTTGGCGCTCTTACAAGGCAGCCCGCAAGCATGGGCTGTGGCCCTTGCGGCCGACCATGCGCCAGCAAGGGCACCCTGCGAGGAGTGGGCAGCCTCTTAAGGCTGCCTTTTTTTTTTTCCCTTTCTTCCACCTCCAACTTCTCCCTCAAGTTGCTCCTTCATTTCTCCTCCGTTCTGCCACATTTATTCGCCTTGTTTCTTCATTTTTCTTCCTCTAAACCCCCTCCTACCTCTAGCAACTTCAATCTTGTGGTTTATTTGGAGTTTTACCATCTATTTGGCGGAATATTTTCGACTTTGGCTTTGAAGCCCTAACCATAGGTTTGTCACAACCTTCGCTTTTCTTCTTGGTTTTTCACGCTTTTGGGATGCAAACCTTGTGGTTGAATGGATGGATGTTATTTATTTGAATTTCATGAGCTTTAAGCCTTGTTTGTAAAATTTCCAATGCTCCAAATACAAGGGGAACTCTTGCAAATGTTTTTTTTAGGGCATCCAATTTTATTTAGTTTTATGCAACCATGAAAGCCCTAAACCCTTGTTTTTATTATTGTTCGTTTTAATCTTATTCATTAATGTTTGTAGATATGCCAAACACATATCTTAGTGATCACCACATCCATGACACCGACGGAGGTTATGGCCGGCAAGCATCTTAATCGACTTAAGGACTTGCTTGGACTCTTTCGTATCTTCTTTTTTTTTTTTTTTTTTTTTGTTTTCCTATGTTGTTTGTTTTTCTTATTGGTGTTTGTTATTTTCTTTTTGTATGAGTGATAGATGCCTTGAGATGACGCTATGCTCTATTTTTGCAGGATAGAAGCAAGCGTCCGTCACACCCTCTTTCTCCCTCATCTACAGGACCCGACCGCGGCCACACCGATCTCATGGACTCCCAGACTTATACTTTGGGACTCGGGGAAGTTCACAAAACACTCCTACTCTATTCTTAATTTATATCTCTTATATGCTGCTGATTTAGGTACATTGAGGACAATCTACAACTTTAAGGTAGGGGTGGGTTTTCGTGAACTTTAGAAATTCTTGAAACACCTGCATGCAAATTTTACCTATGATAGCTATGATAAATGGTGAGAATTTCGTAGCTTGAAAGAATGATAGATATGAGTTGTACTTTATTGTTGTACTAAATTGAAAATCTTGTTTTTATCTTTAGTGTTTCCCACACACTTCATCACTAGACTTTTGTGTTGCACACTCTGACTAACCCATCATGTTCGTACTAGTCTTAGTCTGTTAAGGACTATTTTCAATGGGCCTTTAAGAACTTTTAATTCTTGTAAGTTTTAGACCTAGTAGCATCATGTCATGTAGATTATACCTGGATACATGGGATAAGTTGTAAATAGAAATAATGCAAATGCAGTATTCCTCTACTCTCATTGGCTAAGTAACTTAGGGTACAAGCTCCTAACCAGAGTGCACCTTCAACCAACAGCTAATGAAGCATGAATGCATTCATGTAGATGCGTAATAAATTGAGTAGATAGGTGTTCCTGTGCCTAAACAGCATATGCACCTAGTCGAAAGATAATGTACAGTCTGCGTTAGTTTCCAAAAAAAAAAAGAAAGAAAATATTCCTATTGATCTCCAGGATTTTCTACAACAATTAGAATGACGCTAGAGTTGAATATAGGAATCAAAAGGGTCTTAGTCGACTATTGAGGGTATTCTTGGCATTTCTAAGATCGGTAATCGGTGTGTGTGGGGTGAATGGACCCCTAGACTGATCTAGGGTAAAGAGGATGAGATAAGAGGTTCACACACTCACGGGAACACTCTAGATAGAACAGGACTATCTTTATTTGGTTTCTTTTAATACAACTCATTATCTTGCATTCTTTTCACTCCGTGCTTGTAAAATTCTTCACTCTTTGAGCTTGAGGTCTTACATTTAACCACTTATCATTTGCCCTTGTTCTTCATGTTTTTGTTTGCTTGAGGATAAGCAAATGCATAGGCGTGGGATGTTATGATAAGTGTCTAAATATATACATTTATATATAGTATTTTGCTACTATTTTGCATGCATTTCATAAGGCGACGGCCGTTTTTGTTGTTAAATTGGTTGTATTTATGTTGGAGGCCCTGAAGAAGCCAAAATGAGCTCAATAACGTATTTAGGAAGATATCGACACTAAATACGATGTTTTTGGAGCTTCATCACTGTAGCAGTACTGTAGATACTTTCTGTAGTAGTAATGTAGCAGGGTACTATAGCACCGAAATGATTTTTCGGGGGAAATTCCTAGGACCTTGCGGGAAAGCATGCGCCCTCAAGGCAGCCCGTATGGCCGCACGAACTTCATCTTTTAAGGGCCACTACCGCAAAGTTGAAGGAGGATTTTGGCCACCCTTCTCCACCACCTTCACCTAGGGCGTCAAGGCTGCGGAAAAGAGCTAATTTAAGGGGCAAATTCAAGGGAGAAGAAGGTTACACTCAAGGGAAGGCATCTAGGAGTTCGTCGGCGCTGATCCACAGAATTCTCATCACCATCTTCTAGTCTTCATTTTAGGGGAGTTTGCTAAGATCTTTATCTTATATTTATTGTGTTTCTTGCTTTCTCCTTTCTTGATCATGAACTAGACTCCCAAGGTCACCGGCATCCGGTGAACCTTGGGATGAACTTGCTTGTATGGATGCTTGATTTGCATTTATGGTATTTGGTTTGGTTTGTGGTTCATGCTTTGTGTTTGATAAGTGCTTGCATGTATATAATTCTGGAAATGTTTTCCACGCATGAGCATCACATTTTTCAGGCTTTATCGCTAATTTCGTGTGTTTTGGTGTTCTTTCACGCAATTAGGGTTGTGGAGATATGGTACGTGAATAAAGGCAAGATTAGGTCAGAATGGTGCCAAGTGGAGATCTTTTGTGCAATTACGAAGTTCAAGACACAAATCGGGTTTCAACGAGGGGGTATGTGCCAACTTCTAAAGACTTCAAGACAACTCATTGTAGAAGGACACGAAGGCAGTCATGTTCGCTCGTTCCGATTGGTTCAAAGATTTCAAAAGCTCTCCAAGGTTTTCCCATCATAAAGAAACGCCACTTGACCTTTCACATGGGCGTGTGTCTGTCCATGTGACCTCAGGAGAAGAAACGGGCGAAATCGGGGACTAGTATGAAGATTCCACAAGACAGAAAATCCACATGGGCGTGTGGAATTTCCACACGGCCGTGTGGATCCTCGAGATGGCCAATTATAAAGCCGTTCTGAAGCGTTATTGAGGGGAGGATCTTCTAACTTTGAGGGGAGGTGACGGCTAGGGTTCAGGAGGTTCTTGCTACACTTTGGGGGCGCTTCTTCACCGGTTTCATCATCATTCCCTTCCAAGGAGAGCTATTGAGGGAGCCTTCGACGACTCGATTCGACGAGGTGTGCCTTAGGCTTGGAGGAAGGGATTCTTTGAAGAAGAAGGAGAAGTTCCCATAGTCTATCAACACGAAGCTTAAGGGGGTTTTCTCTATGGATTTCTTACACTTATCTTCATTTATTTTGATGAACTTGTATTGCTCCATGGAGAGCTAAACCCTTAGTGGGTACTTGGACTTGTAAACCATAGATTTCCTATGTTTCATTGACTTTAATGCTTTCATTTCAATTTGAGTTTAAATTTGAGTTTCAATCTGGTATGCTTAATGGTTTCTCCCTTAGAGTGACACTAGGGTTGAGGGCTAATTCAATCATCCTTTTGACGAGTGACCATCACCATTAGGAATAGATTATCAAGATTGAAAAGGGTTGAGAGGGTGAGTTGAGAGGTAGCGACGCGTCCCCTTTCCCCTCCGGTGTGGTTTTCCCTACCTTCATATTCCAAGTATTACCTTCGATCTCAAAGAGAGTTAGGCGTTGAGAGAGGCCTTTCCGCCGGGACTTATTTGTGATTAGGGATCTTTCGCCTGGACCAAAGGGATTGATCTATAGTTGGGAATAGGGTTTACCACTTGGAATCCCTAGAGCATAGCGCAGTCATACGTGGTGTGAGGCGTCGAGAGTCTTCTCTCCGCCGGGACCTCGTAGGTGACTAGTCAAGGTTGACCTTAGATTTGGGACCTTGTATCTTTGGATTCCACGACTCCTGAAATCTTCATTTATTAAGAGTGGTTGAAGTCTTGCACTTGAAACAAGGATTCTAGGGGGAGCAGTGTCCGAGTACCCCATTCTTATCTCGATCTTTTCCTACTCTCTAGCTTTAACTTTCAGTTTTTAATTTCTGTTTTTAATCACTTTTTAATCTCAACAACAATCGGTTTTCTTTAGCTATTTAGTGAAGTGTTTTTGTTTCTATGGTCTACTCCCTGTGGATTCGACTACCCACCCATTGGGTACTTTATTACTTCGACACCTGTGCACTTGCGGAGTACACACGCAAGGGTGTGTCAGTGTTCTTTGATGTGTTATTTGGCATGAGAACTCTGGGATTCGACTTCTAGATTGTACTTGGTGCGTGACCATCGCCCTAGCATGGAAGGGATTCATGTGTGAATACGCCGTGACCATCGAGTATTTCATGCCCCTTCAACCATTAGGGCTGGACCTAGGTTGGGTATCGACCCTAATTAGAGATTTCCCTAGGCGTAGTGCAATCGTAGAAGGATTTGGTCAGAAGAAATTCCGAGCCAATACTCGTATCGGATTATTGGTCATTGCCGTGACCATCGAGATGATCTACTGTTGGACTTCTCTTGGCCCATCCACCATTGCCTGTCTAATTTTAGCATCCATCTAGCTTTAGTAGTTCTGAGGGGATCCTGGCCCGGGACCTCGCGCTTTTATTATTATTTGCTTCCTTAAATATGCTCATGTGGTGTGCCTGAGTCCATGTGTACATAGTTATCTCTTTTCTAGTTTTAAAGGTTAATTTTTATCTTGGGTAGACTAGATAGTGCCGTCTAGGAGGAAGTAATAGCAGCTCTTGGGACCCCAGGGAATACGACTCTTGTGTCACACATAGGGTATTACTTGATGACCCCATGCACTTATGGGACAATCATCATTGACATTTGAAGATTGAAAATTTTGACTCAGAAAGCTTGTAAAAAAAAAGTCGGATCTCTTTTGGGATGCCCTATCGAATTTTGGATAATAACATGCAAAATGGTAGAAAGAGCTATCACCATAAATGAAGTGAAAGCTGTATCTGAGTAGTCGGATCCTAGGCACCACAAATGTCATTTTTTGATGATCTACCGAGTGAAATGGCTACCTTTATTGTGTATGAACCTACTACCCAGTTTAGGAGTCAGTTGCTGAAAATTAAGGGTCGTCCTAACCAGACCTCTTAAAAAAAACACATGGGCGCACTCTTTTAGGTCACACGCACACACGGGAAGTACAGAGTAAGAGTGAAACTTTACATAAGCTTTTAATTGAGATATTGATACGCCCCTTGCATATCAGTAAGTGCATGGGTCGTACAAGTAATGCAGTGTACCTTAACAGGTCGGGATGTCAAATCCATAGGGATTGGTATATCTCTCAGTACTCTCTCACTGCTTAATATCTAGTCGGTCAATAATTGAGGTTGAATTGAGATGAAGTGCCTAGGAATGAGGGCAAGAAGGAGAAAGAAAGGGATGATGGAAAATCCTGAAAGGTTTGCTTAATCGGCATTAGGGCCCCGAATTAGTCCATCGGTGTCACTTGTACTTGAATTCTCACAAGGTTTATCAGGTACAACCAATGATTTCTATGTGTGCTCTATAAGCTCTGTTGCAACTACGGTGAAGATAAGCATCAAGGTACTAGATGCACTACGCGACTTCTACTCTTCAAGAGAGAAATCAATAAGGATGATTACGCTAATATAAAGACGCGCGACGAGATACAAACAAGCTATGCAATCAATCCACCCAGCAAGCATGCAACACAAGATTTAACATAAGAAATAAAGACTCCATAAACCTTGCATTAAAAGCATTCAAGTATAAAATCTACCAAGTTCTTTATCCGGGGCACCCAAGGAAATTAGCCCCTAATGGTTTCACTCAACAAAGAATTAAAGACAAGAGCAAATACAAAAGAGAAGAAAACCTCCCTAATTACTTGCATCTTCGTGAGCGCCGAGGATCTAATCTTCGTGAGAGTCCTCCCCTGATATCGGCCTGAAATTGGTGTGTAATTCCTCCCCTTAATGTGATGGAAAACATACAAAACTCCCTCTATTCGCCTACAGTCTTCGCCCAAATAAAAACCTCTACTAAACCTAACTTTTAGTGCTTAGGCCGTGCATCAGGGCATGCAGTTTACAAGCATATGAAGTCCCTGAATTTTCGCCAGGCTGTGAAGTGCATGGGCTGGAACACGCCCATGCGTGGGCCGTGCTCTCATCTGCACAACCGTTCTCTTAGAACCGTGACGGTGCTTATGATTTCTTGAATCTCCTGTGAAGTGCACGGCTGGGGAGCATGGCCATGCTTGGGCCGTGCTAGCCTTGACGAACTCCCCCTTAGGTCCTTTTGCTATGAATCTTCTTCGAAAACACTTGTTATTGCTCAAAGACCTAAATAACTGGACATTGAACTAAAAATACCTTAAAAAACACTGAACTAGAAAGATAGTGGCTAGAGAACAAGAGAATAATAGGTATAAAATGATAAAATGTATATATAAATTGCACTCATCAGATATACACTTGCTACATAGAATCTCCCTTAAACTTAGAAAGTCCTTATCTTGCTGAGATGAGAGGTCATGCACTCATCCTTTTATTGTTAGTTAAGTTTTTTCTTGAGGACAAGTAATGATTCAAGTGTGGGGGTATTTGATGAGTGCATTTTATACATATATTTTATCCATTTTATACCTATTATTTTCTTATCCTTTAGCCATTATTTTTCTTGTACGGTGCTATTTGAGGTATTATGTGTTAATCGTGCAGATATTTAGGTCCTAAAGTGTAGTTCATCAAGGCAAGCATAGCCTAAGCACTGGTATGCTTCTCAGCAGTGCACTTCACAGGAGTCTCAAGAGGAATGGACTCAGAGGCACGGTTTTAGTTCTAAGAGCACGGGAGTGCAA
The DNA here is from genome assembly GCA_902712375.1 of Dioscorea dumetorum. NCBI lineage: Eukaryota > Viridiplantae > Streptophyta > Magnoliopsida > Dioscoreales > Dioscoreaceae > Dioscorea > Dioscorea dumetorum. The sequence continues at coordinate 7,207,644 of CACTHL010000128.1, read as the reverse complement.
ATGAAAGCACGGGCGTGCTTAGAGCCATGCACTTTTCGGCCTAGCGAGTTTTTGAAAAAATACTGTAGCAAAAATACTGTAGGAGAAGTAATGTAGCAAACCAAAAGTTCGGGTTTCAAGGGGACTTCTTCTTCTATCTTTCTTCCCCTTTGGGGGAGGCGACGTAAGGGGGAAGCGGTGCACCTTTGGGGGCCGAAGATGGACCGAGAGATCATTGGCAAGATCATCATCGGATGCTCTCCGATGAAGATTATGAAGTAAGAAGGGAGTTTATGAATTCCATCTTATTCTTTTGTTGTTTACCTTCTGTTTCTAGTACAACCATGACGGGCTAACCATCCTCCGGTGCCCCGGATTTATGAACTAGGATGTTATCTTGTAGTTGACTACTTTCTTGCAATGTTTATGGAGTCTTAGTGATTTCTATATTTAATCTTGTGTTGTATAACTTGATGTACATGATTACATAGCGTGATTATAAACTTGATGTGTGTTTGTGCCTTAGCGTAATTGTCGTAGTGTAATTGCTACCTCGAAGTGCTTGAACCTTACATAATAATCGCTGCCTTGATGTTTATCATAGCCATAGCTGCAACAAAGCTTTGAGAGCACACATAGATTTTATAGTTTGTACCTGATAGATATTGTGAGAAAGTGTCTGCAAGCTATTCAGAGGAATTGATCCGGAACACTACTCTCTATCACTGATCTCTTGTTACCTGAACCCTGTCTGTCCCCCTCATTAATCCAATCCCCTTTACTTTTCTTTGTAATTAGTCTTCAACCCAATTTAATGAGCTAGCTAGATTTAGAAACCCGACGAGTTTCAAAAGCTATACCAGTTCATGTAGATTCGACTACTCGATCCCACATTGGAAACATTATACTACTTGTACGACCCATGCACTTGCGGATATGCAAGGGGTGTATTAGGAAGAATCACCCTAAAAATGTTTTTGGAGCTAGCCAGCACAAGGCAACTCTAGTCACCACAATAGCAATCTCAATTCCCTCTGTTGCCTCTTCAAGAAGGAAAGCGGGTTGGTGGAGTACAGAGGGCAAGAATTCATTATTATCTGGCAGCCGGGGAGTGACACAGAGGACGATACTGAGGAGGGGTCTCATATATCCGCTACAACACCCCTGATAAGTGCTTGTTTATATATATTTTATACCATCATTTTATATGCATCGAGCATTACTTTTATCAGGTTTTATTATTGATAAGGTGTATTTTGTATTCTTTTGTGCAAATAGGGCCTTTGAGGTATGAAGTACAAGAAAGAAGCAAAGATAGGGTGTGGTGACACATTTCAAGACCAAAATAGAAGCTATGCTCATATACATGGAGGTGTTGCCAACTTTCGACGGATTCCAAGTCATTACACGAACTGGAAGGGCACAAAGGCAGTAGTACGTCTATGTCCTAGCTTCCATGCCCAAATTGAAGAAGGTTTTTTAAGATTTCAAAGGACAGAAAGCCACACACCCTACCACACGGGCCTGTGCCCGATCGTGTCGACTCGAAGAAGGATTTTGGGGAAATCACTGTAGCAAGTAATGTAGCAAAAGTACTGTAACAGTTACTGAGTAGTACTGTAGCAAAGTATTGTTCGCGGCTGTGAAATTTTCGCACAGTCGTGTGGCTACAGTAGACGGCCATGTGAGTGCCCATGTGGATGCCCGTGTGAATCCCCGATTTCAAGTTATAAAAGCCGCCATGTTTTAATTTTTAGAGATCTTTTCGTCTACTTTCAAGAGGCAAGACGGCTAGGGTTTGCAGAGAGTTCTTTGCGGCTTTGGGAAGGCTTCCTCACCAACTTAGATCAATTCCTCCTTCGTCATATCATCAAGGAAGCCATCGGCGATCTAGCTTCGGAGTGCAGTCAATCTAGACGTGGACGTCACCCATCAAGGTCATCATCACGGATATAGGGGGGTTATTTTCTTTGGCTTGTGAACTTGTTTATCATTGCTTTATTTGTTTTAAGACTTGCTCTATGGAGATCTAAACCGCTGTGGGTATTCGGATATGTAAACCCTAGGGTTCATATTTTTATTAGATTTACATTGTGTTTCTATTCGAGTTTAATACATTGAGTTTTACTCTTGAGTTCTTAATGCTTGCAATTGCTTTTGATTTCAATATTAATTGGCTTGCATGTTTTATTCAACCTAGTGAAGAGAGAGATCATCATTAGGTTTAGAATCACTAAGAGTGTAGAAGGTTGAGAGTGTGAGCCGTTAGATAGCGGAGTGTCCCATTTTCCTTCCGATGGATATTTCCTATCTCCATATTCCCTAAGTTTTAAGCAACCATAAGTGGTGTGAGGCGTCGAGAGAATTCTCCACCGGGACCTCGTAGGGGGTTAGGGATCCTTCACCTGGAGGCAGGGTTAGATCTACTTTTAGAAATTGGTCATATCTTTGGGATCCCTAGAGTGCTAAGCAGTCATATGTGGTGTGTGCCGTTGAGAGAACTCTCCGTCGGGACCTTGTAGGGGACTAGTTATCGGCGACCTGGGGGCAGGGGTCTATATACCTTAGGATACCCATGACTCCATATTCTCATCTAGAAACACTTGTAATCTACACTTAACACCCGAATCCTAGGGGAGCATTGTCCAGATACCCACCTTTATTGATTGATAACTATCTCTCTTTTCAGTTCCTGTGCACTTGTAGTGACACTCTTAGGTTTAGCTACTAAATCATCACACACTACACTCATTAGGCTAAATAACAAAAGATGAGCAATTACTAGTACTTCTATTCCCTGTGGTTCAACAACCAGACCCATTGGGTCAACTTTATTACTTGACGACCCGTGCACTTGCGGTAACGCAAGTGGTTGACACATCTCCCCGTTTTGTGTGCATCAAGTTTTTGGCACCGTTGCAGGGGAACTGGATATTAGGAACGCTAGTACGTTGTTACTTTAGCAATTCATTCTTTTATTTTCACTATTTTATCTAGTTCATTTTTCTTTCAGTGTTCTTGTTCTTATTCGTTTTCTCCTCTTGTGTTTAATACAAAGGAATACTTGAGAAACTGATGGCAATAATGGCGACTAATGAAGAGAAGATGGAACAGTTAGTCGCAATCTACAATTTGAGTGAGCACACGGATTAATGGGGTCCTGGGCTAACGTAACAAGAAGGTATACTTAATGGGTTCGGGAGCTCATATCAAGGTGCAGACTTGGCAAGCCTACTAGATCAATTCGATAAGTCGGCAATTATCTCTTTTAATGAAAAGCTTGAATTCAGTTTGGAAGAAACTCTTGCACAGTTTCACATGGTAATAGCAGATGAAGGTGCTGAAGCAGGAAGTAATTCGGATGGAGAAACTCTTGCATAGTTTCTCTTCAAGGATTTCCACCTTCTTCAAGCTCTAGGAAAAACACCCTTCAAAACCTCACTAAAAGTCCTTCTCCTCTTGCCCTAACGCCTCCTTAAATGATGAAGGTCATGTGACCATCCGGGCTGCCTTGCGGGCGCAAGGATGCTCGCATGGTTCCTAGTTATTCTCCAGAAAAAATTATCTCGGGTGCTACAGTACCCCCTGCTACAGTGATGAAGCTCCAAAAATGCCATTTTTGGTGTCGATTTCTTCCTAAATGCGTTCTTGAGCTCATTTTGGCTTCTCTAAGGCATGCAATACAGATAAAACTAATTTAAACACAAAAACGGGCGTTGGCTTGTCATATGCATGCAATGTAATACACAAATGCTATAAATAAACATACACATTTAGGGCACTTATCATACATCATGAATGTCAGGAGATCCTAGATATTGCGATGCCAGGGAGAGGACATAGCTGCCTGCTTTAGGGCCAGTAGGACACCATTGCATTGATAGAGAGCTTTTTTTCTCCCGTAGCTCCAGCCACTTCTGCACCACCGCCATATGGCAAAGATGACTGGAATGACTGGAAGGAACACTCGCATGTTTTTTCCATTTGTTTTCTATTTGTGTTTCTTTGTTTTCTTATGTAGTTTAATTGGAATGGGCTTCACCCTTCTAGTCTTGTCTCTTTTGTTGCTTTAATAACGTATTAGTCTTTTTCTTTATATTTTTGTTTTTATTTGAGTTTTGATGCTCTGAAATGTTATTCTGTTCTCTCTTTTACTGTGAAATGGAACAAATTTGCACACCTTCTTTGCCAACTTAGATTGACCCGAAGGCAGTCACCCTAAACTTGCGCTTTTCATGGTCAATATTGTCGAGGACTCGGGGAAGTTCATGAATCTTTTTCCCGTGTTATTGTTTATTGTACATCTTGTCTTAAACCATTGATTTAAGTACATTATGGATAATGTACAACTTTAAGTGTAGGGATGAGCATTTCGTTAACTTTTAAACTTTTCTTGCATGATTGTGAACCTAGGATGGCTATGATGAATTCTAGAATCAAAGTAGTATAGAATTATGATAAATGTTACACCTCACTCACGACCTTTGACACGCTTTTTATGTCACTGCAAGTGCACAGGTGATGCGTCTCCGCAACAACACAACAGGGTGATGTGTGTCAACCCCTTGCGTTACCGCAAGTGCACGGGTCGTCAAGTAATAAAAGTGGACCCAAAGGGTCGGGTTGTCGAACCACAGGGAACAGAAGTACTAGTAATAGCCCCTCTCTTGTTATGTAGCCTAATGAGTGTAGTATGTGATGATCTAATGGCCAACACTAAGAGTGTCACCACAAGTGCGCAGGAAATAAAAGGAAAAGAGTTCTCAATCAATAAAAGTGAGGTATCCAGACAATGCTCCCCCTAGGATTCGGGTGTTGGATGTAGATTACAAGTGTTTCTAAACGAAGACAATGAGTCGTGGGTATCCAAAGGTATAACGGCCCCTGCCTCCAGGTCACCGATAACTAGTCCCCTACGAGGTCCCGGCGGAGAATTCTCTCGACGCCTCACACCACATATGACTACTTAAAACTCTAGGGATCCCAAAGATATGACCAATTCCTAAAAGTAGATCTAACCCTGCCTCCAGGTGGAAGATCCCTAACCCCCTACGAGGTCCCGGCGGAGAATTCTCTCGACGCCTCACACCACATATGGTTGCTTGACACTTAGGGAATATGGAGATAGGAAATATCTGTCGGAAGGGAAAGGGGACACTCCGCTATCTCACGGCTCACCCTCTCAACCCTCTTTACTCTTGGTAATTCTAAACCTAGCGGTGATCTCTCTCTTCACTAGATTGAATAAAACATGCAAGGCAATTGATAATGAAATCAAAAGCACAAACAAGCATTAAGAACTCAAGAGTAAAACTCAATCTGATAAATTCGAATAGAAACACAATGTAAATCTAATGAAAATAAGAATCCTACGGTTTACATGTCCGAATACCCTCTAGGGGTTTAGCTCTCCATGGAGCGAGTCACAAAACAAATAATAAATTCAGAAATAAGTTCCAAAGACATAAAGAATAACCCCCTTAAATCTGTGATGATAGTCTTGATGAGTAGTTTTCACGTCTGGATTGAATCCACTCCGAAGCTAGGTCGCCGATGGCTTCCTTGACGCTATGACGGAGGAGGAATCGATCCAAGTTGGTGAGGAAAGCTTCCCAAATCCGCAAAGAACTCCTTCCAAGCCCTAGCCGCCTTGTCTCTCGAAAGTGGCCAAAAAGATCCCTAAAAATTATCACAAGGCGGCTTTTATAATTTGAATTCGGGGCTTTACGCGGGCATCCACACGGGCATCCACACACCCGTGTGGAAATTCCACACGGGCGTGTGAAATACTCTGCTACAGTACTTTTGCTACAGTACTTCGCTACAGTGATTTTTTTCCCCGAAGTCTTCTTTGGAGTCCACACGATCGGGCACACGCTCGTGTGGTAGGGTGTGTGGCTTTCTATGCTTTGAAATCCTCAAGAACCTTCTTCTGCTTTGTACGGAAGCTGGGACATGGGCGTACTACTGCCTTTGTGCCCTTTCGGTTTGTGTAATGACTTGTACTCCTCCGAAAGTTGGCAACACCCCCATGCATATGAACACAGCTTCTGATTGTGGTCTTGAAACGTGTCATCACACCCTATCTTTGCTTCTTCCTGTATGTCATGTCTCCAAAGCCCTGTTTGCACAAAAGAACACAAAACACACCTTGTTAATGCTAGAACATGATAAAAGTGATGCTCAATGCATGTAAACTGATATTATAAAATATATATAATCAAGCACTTATCAACAGGTCGTCAAATAATAAAGTGCACTCGGTGAAGGGTCAGGTTGTCGAACCACAGGGAGCAAGACTGTTAGTACTAACTTTAGCGATTGAAATCTAGCCTAAATAACATTCATCATCAAAACTCACCGACTTTTTTCTAGCTTCCGCTAATCGGTAAGTAAGTGCCTCATCTCCAACCCTCAGTGTCATCTTTCCTCCCTCCATATCGATCAAGGCTTTTGAAATTCGGAGGAAGGGCCTTCCCAAAATCAATGGTACCTCAGCGTCTTGATACGCCCCCTTGCGTATCCGCAAGTGCACAGGTCGTAAGAGTAGTATAATGTACCCAAATTGATCGGGTAGTCGAATCCTCAGGGATTCGTATAGCTTTTAATACTCTCTCGCTGCTTAATATCTAGTCGACTAAAATTGAGGTGAAAAGGGACTAAGGCTTAGAGGGGAAATGCGGAGGAAGAGAAGAACAGTGAGGAATGTCCTGATAAGTTGCTCAATTAGGGATAGGGCCCCGGATTAATCCCTTGGTGCCAATCGTACTCGAATTCTTGCAGTGTTTATCAGGAGTGTCTCAGGGTCCTATGTTCTAGAACCTTTGTTTCCGCTATGGGGAAGATAACGGGATGAGGTTGAGGGTACAATACAATCTCTATTCTTCTCAAAGACAATCACTAATATAAACGAGCTAAGAATGCAACACGCGTCAGAAAACACTCAAGCTACACTATCAACCAACAATCAAGTATACAACCCAACGTCTAACAAAGAGGGTAAAAGACTTCCATAAATGCTGCAATAAATGAGTTCAAATACAATCAACAAGCAAGTTCTTTACTCAGGGCACCCAAGTGGATTAGCCCCTCATAGGTTCATTCAATAAGATAATACCAAAGAAAACAAATATAGAAGAAATAAAATACTCCCTATTTGCTTGTATTCTTGCTAAGATCTGAGGTTCTAATGATGATGAGAACGCACCCCTGGAATTGGCCTACGATTCGGTCTTGGATCTTCCCTTTGCTATGGTGAAGGCTGTACAAAAACATTCCGTTCATAGCCAAAAAGTCCTTCAAAAACTAACTTTCAGTGCTTTTAACTAGCTCTCGAAGCGAGCACAACCGTGCTTAGGCCGTGCTTCAAGCCGTGTAGTTTACAGGCAATTGAAAATTCTGAATTTTCGCCAGGCAGTGAAGTGCACGGGCTGGAACACGCCCGTTCTTAGGCCGTGCTACCATCAGCATGACTGTGCTCTGAGAACTATAACTGTGCTTCTGATTTCTTGGATCTTCTGTAATTTGCACTGCTGGGAAGCACGGTCGTACTTGCCTTGACGAACTTCCTTTTAGGTCCTTTTGCTATAAATCCTCTTCAAAAACACTTGTTATCGCTCCAGGACCTAAATAACTGCATAATGAACCAAAAATACCTCAAATAGCACTGAAATAGGAAGGTAGTGACTTGAGAACAAGGAAATAGTGGGTGTAAAACAGGAAATATATATATATATATATATATATAATGCACTCATCAAATACCCCCACACTTGAATCATTGCATGTCCTCAAGCAAAAACTTAACCCCCACAAATGGATGAGTGCATGACCTCTGATCTCAGTAAGGTAAGGAATTTCTAAAATTTAGGGAACTTCGAGTAGCAAGTGTGTATGTTAATTGAAAGCTTATGAAACCGTTTCACTCTTACTCTGTACTCCTCGTGTTTATGCGTGGGACCTAAGAGTGTGTGCCTCAAGTGTTTTAGAAGGGGTCTAGCTAAAAGGTGCTTTGAGTTTAACTTCACTCCTAAACTGAGCAATAGTTTCATACACCCTAAAGGCAACCATTTCACTCGATAGGTCATCAAGAATGACATTTGTGATGCCTAAAATCCGACTACTCAGATGCAGCTTTCGCTTTTTCTAGGGTGATAGCTCTTTCTACCATCTTTCTTATCAAGTTTTAGAATTTGATAGGGAATCCCTAAAGAGGAATCGGACTTTTCGAAATTCTTTCCTTTTCCACTTTTTGATTTTCTTTTAACTTTTTGCTTTTATTTTTGTGTTTATGGTCAAACATTTTTACAAGCCTTGAAACTAGACCTTCTTCTAAACAGAGTGACTGCATAAAATTAGGCGAAGTGATGAACTTTTAGATTTCCAAAGTAAGAGCAAAATTTATCCTTAAGCTCAACAAATGTACACTAGCATGCTCGTTGTCGCCCTAGTTTAGAAATTCCTATCCAAAAATTTCATGGATCGTCCTAAGTTATGCACTATCATCATGAAACATATTTAGAAATGTCAACCCTCCCCCACACTTGATGTAACCATTGCCCTGAATGTTGAAGATAAATCAGATAGAATAAGGAAAAGTTCAATGGAATAGGTAGGGGAAGTTGGGGGAAAGACCTTCCTCGTGTTATTGTGGCGGCGGTACAAATGTTTAGACATGATAGAAAAGTGTTTCATAAGGCCATCTCCCAGCTGAGGCCATACTAACAGAAACAGTGGGGCTCATCCATAAATCCTGATAGATAGATAGATAGATACAAGCATTAGTGGAGCATACACAATAAAAAGAAAAGCAAACAGCAAAATGTCGAAAGCACAAAATAAAAGAGGTCAGTTTAGAAGGAGACTCCCTTGCTAACTGAACACAAGTACAAAAGTAGAACAACTAAACTGAAAAGAAATAAAAGTGCTGAGAAATAAACATAAACAAAGGGTCAGAAATGATCGCACTTAGTGCTGGAGTCGGAGTGGGAGGCCAGGTTGGTAGTGTCAACTCCGATGCTCCTAGAGGTGGTGGCAGCAGCAAAAGAAGGTGGTGGAGAAAGAGATACGTCCAGCCTCGCAGCTAGCTGCTGCAAGCTACACGTCATCCATCCCCTAAAGGTGGGAGAGCCTGATGGTGGTGCTGTATGTGTCACGCCCCGACCCGCAGGCCAAGTATTGGACACACCGCCACAACAACCTAAGGGAGAGCAGACACGGCCTCAACCTAGGTCATCGTAAGGCTAGCCTGTTTTCTTTTAACCAAAATTAAATAATTTTAGAAGAAAACAACATACATCAATATATCTCAAAGAGACAAACATACATGCTAAATGTCTAAAAGGACGTATTTTACATGTATGTGTTGTGTATTATTTTCATATTTTATTGTTGAATCTATGCCCTTTTTGGTCTAAATTGCTTTATCTTTGTATTTCAGGCTAGCCAGAAGCTCTGGGGACTCGACAACGAGATGGGGAGCGAATTCGACACCAAAAAAGCGTTTTCGAGACATGATACTGTAGCGCGGTACTGTAGCATTCACTGTAGCAGTTACTGTATCTCATCGCGGACTTCTCGGCAGAAAAGTAGAAATCCCAAGGGGTCAGCATACCGGCTGTATGCTGACCCATTTACCCATCGGGATTTGGGGTTTTAAGGGCGATCTAGGGCATTTATTTGGGGACTTTTGCATCTTCTTGGAGAGAGTTTTGGGGGAGAAAGAAGGCTAGGGTTTGGACATCACTTCCACACCATTTGGGAGGGCAAAAAGAGAGGAAATCCGAGTTTTCTTAGGTGGGGAGAGCAAGATCTTGGAGGATCCACTTCAAGGATTTCATTGTTTGGAGGTTGAAGACAACGGGAAGCCACCCCTTCGAGTGGCGTCTTCGGAAGGTTTTCTCCGGGGATTCAAGCGTCATTCGGCCTTCACCATTTGAGGGAGTGTTCCTAATGTTTATTTTAGTTATTTGCATGGTTTGTTTGGTGGATTTGTGGAACATGAACAACTAAACCCCAAGGTCACCGGATGTAGGTGAACCTTGGGGGCAAAACTTGTGATGTTTTGGATTATTTGAGTTATCTATTGTATGATTGGTTTGTTGTGATCCTCGTTTGGTATTCTTAATCGTTTTGGTACGTGTGCTTAATTGTTGTATCAAATTCTTGGTAACACTTTGTAGCATGACCATTGCCTTACTGCTAGACTCCACCAAACTTGGAAGGGATTATTGTATAAATACGCCTTGACCATCGGGTATTTGTACCCCTCCATTTCTAGGGTTGAAAACTAACTAGTGTTTCCACCCTAACTTGAGGAAACCATCTTTCGCCGTGCAACCGTGTGAGAGGTTGAGTGGAAGAAATTCCTTATTCAACACTTGTACCGGGTTAGGGGTCAATTGCCGTGACCATCGGGTTGACCTAAGTTAAGGTTTTCTCGGTCCAACTAGCCACATTCTTAATTTCTCAATTATCCTACTCACTTGAATAGCCCCCTTGGGGATCCTCATCCATGACCGTTTTCCATCCCTGTGCATCTTTCGTGTTTTAATTCAGTCGCATTTATTTAGAAAATTTCTCTAGTTGTTATTTGTTTTCTTTCTTATTTATTCTCTGGAAGTTGAATCGGTGAGCTAAACAACAAGTAAGAAGTGAGTAAAGTAGCTTCTCGGGCCCTTGGATGATTTCATGGATGATTTCTCGGTGTTTGGGGACACGTTTGATAGCTATCTGAAGAATTTAGAAAAAGTTCTCATGAGATGTGAAGAAACAAATCTGGTGTTGAATTGGGAGAAATGTCATTTCATGGTCCAAGAGGGGATAGTTCTCGGGCATAAAATTTCTCAAAAGGGGATAGAAGTGGATAAGGCAAAGATTGAAGTGATCGAGAAGCTTCCACCACCAACCAACGTGAAGGGGATTCGCAGTTTTCTTGGGCATGCCGGTTTTTATCGGCGATTTATTAAGGGGTTTTCCAAAATCACCCAACCATTAGCAAAACTTCTTGAAAAAGACGCTCCTTTTGTGTTCGGGAATAAGTGTTTAGTGACATTTAACATGTTGAAGGAGAAGTTGATTCAGGCACAAATTTTTATTACACCATATTGGAGTACTCCTTTTGAGCTCATGTGCGATGCTAGAAATTATGCAATTGGGGTAGTGCTGGGGCAGAGAAAGGATAAACATTTTCAACCCATCTATTACGTGAGCAAAACGCTCACAAGCGCCCAAGAAAATTATACTACTACTGAGAAAAATTGCTAGCCGTGGTTTTTGCGTTTGACAAATTCAGGCCGTACTTGATCTTATCCAAAGTCACTGTCTTTACAGATCACTCTGCTTTGCGTTATATCATGAGTAAGACCGATGCCAAACCAAGGTAAATTCGATGGGTTTTGGTTTTGCAGTAGTTTGACATGGAAATCAATTACAAAAGGGGTGTCGAAAATGTAGCTACTGATCATCTCTCTAGATTGGAAGGTTTTGAGGTACATGGGCAATCAGGACCAAAAATTAATGATTCATTCCCGGAGAAACACTTGTATAGAATCCAAGATTTGTCAGCAGAAGAAGCACCATAGTTCGCAGATTTTGCTAATTATTTGTCGGGAATGGTCCTTAAGCAGGGTCTTACTTTTCAGCAGAAGAAGAAATTTTTCAATGACTTAAAGAACTATTTTTGGGAGGATCCTTTTCTATTTCGGATTTGTGCAGATCATGTGATCCGGAGATATATTTCCCGAGAAGAAGGATGGAATATACTTGCACATTGTCATTCAGGCCGGTTGGGGGTCATTATGCTTCTAGTAGAACAGCCGAAAAAGCACTAGTTGCAGGGTTTTACTGGCCAACACTATTTCAGGATGCTCATCAGTTTGTTCTTCGTTGCGACAATTGCCAATGGGTAGGAAACCTCTCTCGGTGTGATGAGATGCCACAAAACCCTATGTAATTCTGTGTAGTTTTTGATGTGTGGGCCATTGATTTCATGGGACCGTTTCCAAGCTCTAAAGGAAATAAATACATCTTAGTAGCAGTGGATTATGTATCTAAGTGGGTAAAAGCTTAAGCATTGCCTACGAACGATGCTAGAACTGTGGTTAAATTCCTCAAGAAACTTTTCTCCCGGTTTGGAACTCCTAGAATCATCATCAATGATATAGGAACACATTTCTGCAATAATCAGCTTGAGAAAGTGTTAAAGCATTATGGAGTGCACCATCGCCTAGCCACCCCCTACCATCCTCAGACAAGTGGCCAAGTAGAGGTTACCAAAAGGGAATTGAAGAGGATCTTGACCAAGTCGGTGGAACATAGGAAAAGAGATTGGTCAGAACGTCTGGATGACACGTTGTGGGGTCACCGAACTATATACCAAACTCTCATAGGAACTACGCCCTATAATCTGGTTTATTGAAAATCATGTCATCTTCCCGTTGAACTCGAACACAGAGCTTATTGGGCAATTAAGACAATGAATTTTGATCTTTCTCGAGCTGGGGAACAGAGGAAACATCAACTTAACGAGGTTGATGAATGGAGGCTGAGAGCATATGAAAACCCCCGGAATTTATAAAGAAAGAATACGCAAATGGCACGATAAGCATATCAAGCTTCCAAAAGAGTTCAACGTGGGGGATAAAGTTCTGTTATTTAATTCGCAGCTCAAGTTGTTCCCTGGGAAGCTCAAATCTAGATGGTTTGGGCTATACACCGTAACATAAGTATCACCGCAGGGGGCAATTGAGATCACTCATCCAGATAGAAGCACTTTCAAGGTAAACGGGCATTTACTAAAACCATATTTTGGTGGTGAGGTGAGTACTGCAGGTGAAAAAGTACTCTTGATGCATCAACCCCCCTTGATTTGAGAGAAACAGGTATGTCAAGCTAGTGACGTAAAACAAGCGCTTATTGGGAGGCGCCCCAATTTGTTTTTTTAAATACCTTGTACTTGTTTTAGTTAGTTTTAATTTTTGCAGTGTAGTTTTTGTTTAGTTTTAGTTTTCTGTTGTTTCATCTTCAGTGTAGTACATCATAGTCGTTTTTAGATGCAAATCCATGTTTTCATCGTTTCTGGCAAGTTTAAGTGTTCCTCCTGTGAATTCGCCGAGTTTTCAGCCATGTTTATGCTAGATTTCATTTTCTGTAGTGTTTGGATGTGTTTTCCATTAGTTCTGCAGATTTTGAACAAAATCTGGGTAGAAAATGGATCCACATGGCCATATGGATGGATTGTGTTGGGTTTTCTGGGTATCCAAAGAATCCACATGGCCATGTGAAAATTCCACATGGCCATGTGAGTGATTTGGAGCTTCTTTGGCAAAGATTGAATTTTCACATGCCCATATGGAATTTTCACATGGGCATGTGAGTACTATTCATAAGCTGGAAAATTACAATCCAAAGAAGACACATGGCCGTGTGGAATTTCCACATAGCCATGTGGATTTGTTCAGAATTTTTGAGGTGGCCCAGAGAATCCACACGGCCATGTGGAATTTCCACATGGCCATATGGATTTGAGGAGTTTGGAGTAAGGGCCATCCAGAGAAAACACATGGCCATGTGGATTACTTAGTCATGAGAAACTTGCTTCTCTTCACATTCCACTTAGCACCTCTTCACATCCAAATGTCTCCGCATCAAAGATCGTGACCAAATCGTTTCTCCTTCCATTTCATCAACTATTTATAGAATTAGAGTGTTTTAATCGGAGTTATATCAGGATTTCACACTTCATTTCCTCCTGTAAGCTCTCTTGTTCTCTTTCTTGCCATGAAATTTATTTCTTTGAATTGGGTGATGAATCTTGTGGTTTAGCATGTTGATTTCATGGAGAATGTATGTTTTATGCTTTAAACACTTGTGCTCAAAATTTTGTATGAAAAATCGGCTCGATGGGGATCAACCAAGGCCTTTGGCCATTATCGAAGATCCCACACGGCCATGTGGATTTCCTGGTGGCCCATTCTCTTGTCGAGAGAGAACACACGGTTGTGTGGAATGTGGATTTCCTGGTGGCTTGTTCTCTTGTCCAAAGAGAACACACGGCCGTTTAGAGCCCCGAAATGACTCGTTTGCCTCTCTTATCCGCAGGAATTCCTCCAAAGATGAAGAAACTCACGCATAAGCGACCACGTGAGTCTCGTGAGCTCTCTCCTGAGCCATTGGAGTTCGCCGTGCCCGAGCATCAAATACGGCTTGAGCGACTCTCAAGGCTCAAGTTCGGGCAGACGCGAACCCCCGATTTGCAAGCATTAGCGGCGATAGAGTATGCACACGAGCAAGAATTGGCAGAAGAAGTTCGTTTCTGCATCTTTGGGCAGTATCACAGCATGAGCCTGACGGATTTCGCGTCGCCCTCGGCCTATACGATAGAGATTTAATCCACACCGAGGAGTACATGCAGCTTCCAGCTGATTATCCATTCCGCGTGACTCGAAGCCGAGTATGCAAGATGCTGTGCGGGGATATTCAGTACGAACCCAGATCGACAAAGACTTCTCTTCTTCTCCGCCCGGCCCACAGGTAAATCCATGCTATTCTTAGCAGGTCAATCTATAGGCGGGGAGACAGCACCCGCGTATTGGGGCGGCTGGACCTTCTCTACTTATACTCTATGGTTCAGAGCTTGCCCTTGCACCTGGGATATGTAGTAGTAGATTATCTGAGGCACCAGGGGCAGTACGCGCGGATAGGAGTCCTTTTCTCTGGCCCTTGCATCACTCGACTCATCAGAGGGATGGGGCTGATTGATGCTGTCCGTGGAGTAGACAAGGTGATCGTCCCCTCTCCACTGAGCCTTGAGACGTTGCGTATGATGGGCATGGTGAAGAGGGCTGCTCCAGGCAAGTATGTGCTTGTTGTTCCTTTCACACAAAAAGAGTCAAAGGAGGAAAGTGATAAGTGTCTAAATACAACGTTTTATAACGGTGCATTACTTGTACTTTCATGCATTATTTGAATAAAACTGTTGCCCTTTGATGTGTTTTACGTGTTTTTTCTATGTCAGGGCATGTACGAGCCATCTACGTGAGGAGGAGCATTTAGAGGATGAAATTCGAGTCCAAGGAGCGAAGAAACGAAGGTTAAACGAGCTCTGGACGTCATTCAGGCACTCCTACATGAAACGGGCCTATTCAGGCCCGTTTTCAGGCCCTGTGCGGGCCTGTGTGCGGCCTCATGTGCGGCCCGCACACCAGGCCGCACACGGCTCGGGTTTAAAAGGGTTTCTAGGGTTTCTTCGAGAGATATCTTGCCATCGGCGCCTCCAAGCACTCCCACGCTCAAATACTCATCGGAGGAGGTTATTTTGGAGTGGAATCAAGTGGGAGAAGAGAGAAGAACGCATAGATCTTCATCCTAGAGCTTGCCGACTCGGATTCGGCAAGTTTCTTCATCAAACCTAGTGGACACGCTCAAGAGGGAGTTCTTAGTGCTTTTGTTGATGTACTATTTATTGTTTGAACTTTCCTTTTTATTCATGTCGAACTAAACCTCCCAAGGCCCCCGGGCAACCTGTGAACCTTGGGAGGAATACTTGTATTGGATGTTATATTTTTAGTTCAATGAATGCATGGTTTGTCATTTGGTTTCATAATTTGTGTACTTAATTGTAGTGATTTGCATGAGAACTCTGCATTTCATCTTATTGATTGTGCTTGGTTGTGCGATGTGCGCTCTTGCATTAGATCCACTTAGTATGAAGAGGGATTCATTGTACCGGTACACCGGAGGTTCCGGGTGCCGGTAGCCTCCCGTAGGTTGTAGAGTTTATCTTAGCGAAATTGCTTATAGATAACTCTAACCAAGGCTCCTTAATCCCAATGACATCGTCTGAGTATCCTTTGGACAAAGGAACTTGTACTGGATTAGGGGTACACTACGGATGTTCCGGGGTAGTCGACTTCCGAGTCTAAACGGACCAACTTATTACAAACCATGCATGCATTATTTATTTATTTTATCATCCATACTGGTGTTCTTCCTGGTGGAATCCTTGCCTGGGGCCTTATCTATGATACTTGTTTTCTCTCTACATGCTTATTGTTTGTTGGTGGCTTGATCACTTTTATTGCTTTATTTTCATACTTCGTTTTATTATAACAAAACACATGTTTTGACTTGACTAAATAGCTAATCTAAGAAGAAGTAATAGTAGATCTCGGGACCCTAGGGAATACGACCCTCTTGTGCTCGCACAAGAGGTATTACTTGACGACCCGTGCACTTGTGGCCAGGGAGCCGTGTTCCAGATTTTTAGCGACGCGCGCGGCGACCATCAAGTTTTTGGCGCCGTTGCCGGGGATACCGAGAATACTAGGAAAACTCCTAGATGCTGGCTTAGTTGTTTATTTTTTTTACTTTTTATTTTTTATTTTTTATTTTTTTTATTTTTTTATTTTTTTTTTCTTTCTTTCTGTGCATATATACATTTTTATTTTGTTTTGTTTTCTTTGATGCCTTAATTTTTTTTATTAGTTTCTTTGTACACAGATAGCATGGATTTTCAAGAAGCTATGGTGGCCGCAAAAATTTATGCACTTGAAGAAAAATTGGGCAAATTTATGGCCATGCAAGCAAACGAAGGAGATAGAGATAATAATGTTCACAACCCATTTTGGAGGGGATACCAAAATTCTCCTAGATATTCTCAAGAACAACAATGGAACTACCTTCAACAAACAATGATAGAATATCCACCATATCAAGAACGGTGGCACTATCATCCTCCAGTTATTCCACGTGAGCAACACTGTCAAAGGAAAGACATAGTTGTGGAGGAGCTAGCAAAGTTTATGATTGCCACCGAGAACAATTTTAGGAATATTCGAGCATCTATTCAGAAGATTGAGAAACAAGTGGCAGAACTTCAAAAGGCAAACGCAGAGGCTGAAATGATTGAGGAACAAACAATCGAAGTTCTACCAAAAGATGCTATTGAAGAAGGAAATGGGGAGGCTAAAAGCATGGTTGCAGAAGAATGTGAGGAAGTAGAAGAAACTGAATCGATCATAACAGAAGAAGCTACTTGTCTCAACATCAGTCAATCCATCAACCTTTCAATATTGTTCAAGTGCAAGAGAAAAATTCTGAGAGTTGTATTTGAAGATGTGGGTATGAAACTAGAGCCATACATGAGCCCACCTATGCCCGGCTTGGACAATTCTCACCCGAAGATTTTCCCTTGGAGACCCAAGCTAATGTTGTGGGCAATTAGAGTTCATCAACCAGAGGTTGAGAAAAATCATGTGGATAGGATGTTGAAGCTACCCAATAATCCACCTATGCCAAGCTTGACAAATTCTCAACCCAACTTGTTCCCTTGGAAACCCAAACAACACTTGTGGGTAACTCAAGGCAATTCACAAGGAGTCGAGGAAGAAAATGTGGGTAGAAGGTTAAAGCCATCTCAGGACCCACCCACGCCGAGCTTGAACAATTCTCGACCCAAATTATTCCCATGGAGACCAAAATGTAATTCTTTCATGATCTCCATCTCGACATCTTCTCGGCAGGTATCTTATGTATTTTCTGGTAGCTCTTATGCCACATCTAGCCGGGAGGAGTACACCATTTTCAAGCCTCCATGAGGTAAGAAAGAGGTACGTCAAGCTCGTGACGTTAAACAAGCGCTTCTTGGGAGGCAACCCAAGCTTTTAAATTACTTTTCTTACTTTCCTAGTTGTGTGTTTTTAGTTTTTATAGCTTTTGTGCTTGTTTTTGTTTTTGTTTTGTGTGAGTACCTCAATTGCACATTTTTGTCGTTTGATGTGTTGGCATGAGTATTTATTGTTGAGGTCGATGATTCTTGATGTGTTATCTATAGTTCTATGATCATATTTTGCATTGTGATGAGTATTATGCATGTAACGACGAGTTTCAAGGTTTTTTGGGGTTGTGCGGGCTGTCTACCACCCGCACAAGCAAGGCAGAGGGGTGTGCGGGCTATATGCGGGCCGCACATCCATGTGCGGGCCGTACACAACCCGCACACAACCCCCATTCAGCACAAAATTTCAGCCTGTTTAGCACACAAGAAATTCTGTTTCTCTTTCTCTCTTTGGCTGATTCTAGTGCAGTTTTTTTGTAAATTTTTATGTAGGAAACCCTCTTTAGTTTGCCAACTTAACCTTGATCTTCAAACCCCTTATCATTTTGAGTTTTAATTTTGTCGATCTATCACTTTTCATCAAGTTTTCAACGACACCGTTAGTTTTTGCATTCAAGATTTGGGTGTGAATTTCTCTCTTATCTTTTTAGATTTTATTGCTTAAATCTTTATCAAAGCCCAAGAAAAAGAAGGTGAGAATGCTTTAAACTTGAAAATTCATGTTCATATATCTTTTCTTTACAAATTCTCACCAAGAGACGACGATTGAGACAATTATGCTTGAGTACTCACACATTGTGCTTCCTTAATCATATTTCTTTTTGTAGCTCAAGTTGGAAAGAGCCTAACTCTTCCAAACTCATGTTTTTCTTTTTTATTATCTTATTTATTAGATCTTTAATAATTTTTGTTTGATGATGATGGATGCCTTGATCTAATGTCCCGTTCTACCTCGCAGGGGTAGACGTGGGCATTGTTTTTCTCTTCTCTACTATCATTAGGAACACGATGATTACATGATCGTATCCATTCATGTGCTACCACTCTAACTCAGGGAAGTTCACTCGCCCCTCTTTCCTACTTTATATTTCATATCCTATGTTTTGAACTGCTGATCATGTACATTGGGGACAATGTACGACTTTAAGTGGGGGGTGGCATGCATGCACATATGTTCTTTAGCATCGATTTTTTTTTATTATTTGTGCATGACTGTTTTGGTGAACTTTGACGACATTTATGCATGATTGTAACCGATGATGGCGATGATACCTAAGTGTACATTAGAGTAGGAGAATGATAGATGCAAAGCTTTGCACATAACCTTGTACTTAATGAATTTTGATCATTCACGGCATTCCATCACGTACCTTCTAGCTTGGACCTTGAATATCTAGGTTAGGTTAAATGATAACCTACGTGACCCTCTTAGTAGCTAACACATTTTAGTGATACCGTACCTTGACGTGTTAGGCTTCTTCCTAATGAGTTATCTGAGGGCTTCTGTCTCTCTCTTTAAATTGGCAAAAAAAAAAAGAAAAAAAAAAGAAATAAAGTGTGGTCATAAAAAGAGTTTTGTATAGCAATAAGAATGACAATGCTCCTCTACTTGAATAGCAAATTAACTTAGGTTTCGGGCTCATAAAAAGAGTGTTTCCTAAGCTAAAAGCTAGCAAAACACGAGCATGTTCATGTGAACTTGTAATCTTCTAAATAAGTTGGGTTTTTTGGTGCCTAATCAGCATATTTACCCTACCAAAACGAAGACTACAATTCATGTTAGTCAAAAGAAAAAAAAAAATAGAATTAAGCCAATTGTGTATAGATGAGAGACAAAATTGCCTTGTGAATTCATTAGGGGGTTCCCTACTATTTCAAGGTTCGTTACCGCTATAAGTGGTGTGATATGCTTCAAAAAGTGGTCCTCGGGGTGTCATCTTTTCCTATCTAGGTTACAAGAACCCAGGTGAAGAAGGTTGCACACACACAGCATCATCTTGCCGAATGAATGTTTCAAAATTTCATTTATGGTTGTAGCTTAGCATCTAGACTCTTACACTTGCTATTGTATACTTATATTTGAGCTAGAGGTTGTGTATTTAGCCACTTATCAATTCCTCTTGTTCTTCATGTTTGTTTGCTTGGGGACAAGCAAACCCTCAAGTAGGGGTAGTTTGATAAGTGTCTAAATGCAACATTTTATAACGGTGCATTACTTGTACTTTCATGCATTATTTGAATAAAACTGTTGCCCTTTGATGTGTTTTACGTGTTTTTTCTATGTCAGGGCATGTACGAGCCATCTACGTGAGGAGCGAAGAAACGAAGGTTAAACGAGCTTTGGACATCATTAGGGCACTGCTACATGAAACGGGCCTATTCAGGCCCGTTTTCAGGCCCTGTGCGGGCCTGTGTGCGGCCTCATGTGCGGCCCGTACACCAGGCCGCACACGGCTCTGGTTTAAAAGGGTTTCTAGGGTTTCTTCGAGAGATATCTTGCCACCGGCGCCTCCAAGCACCCCCACGCTCAAATACTCATCGGAGGAGGTTATTTTGGAGTGGAATCAAGTGGGAGAAGAGAGAAGAACGCATAGATCTTCATCCTAGAGCTTGCCGACGCGGATTCGGCAAGTTTTTTCATCAAACCTAGTGGACACGCTCAAGAGGAAGTTCTTAGTGCTTTTGTTGATGTACTATTTATTGTTTGAACTTTCATTCTTATTCATATCGAACTAAACCTCCCAAGGCCCCCGGGCAACCCGTGAACCTTGGGAGGAATACCTGTATTGGATGTTATACTTTTAGTTCAATTAATGCATGGTTTGTCATTTGGTTTCATACTTTGTGTACTTAATTGTAGTGATTTGCATGAGAACTCTGCATTTCATCTTATTGATTGTGCTTGGTTGTGCGATGTGCGCTCTTGCATTAGATCCACTTAGTATGAAGAGGGATTCATTGTACCGGTACACCGGAGGTTCCGGGTGCCGGTAGCCTCCCGTAGGTTGTAGAGTTTATCTTAGCGAAATTGCTTATAGATAACTCTAACCAAGGCTCCTTAATCCCAATGACATCGTGTGAGTATCCTTTGGACAAAGGAACTTGTACTGGATTAGGGCTACACTACGGAGGTTCCGAGGTAGTCGACTTCCGAGTCTAAACGGACCAACTTGTTACA
This sequence comes from Dioscorea dumetorum, assembly GCA_902712375.1. Taxonomy (NCBI): domain Eukaryota; kingdom Viridiplantae; phylum Streptophyta; class Magnoliopsida; order Dioscoreales; family Dioscoreaceae; genus Dioscorea; species Dioscorea dumetorum. Next base: position 7,186,870 of record CACTHL010000128.1, on the reverse strand, counting down.
AACCATGCATGCATTATTTATTTATTTTATCATCCATACTGATGTTCTTCCGGGGGGAATCCTTGCCTGGGGCCTTATCTGTGATACTTGTTTTCTCTCTACATGCTTATTGTTTGTTGGTGGCTTGATCACTTTTATTGCTTTATTTTCATACTTCGTTTTATTATAACAAAACCCATGTTTTGACTTGACTAAACAGCTAATCTAAGAAGAAGTAATAGTAGATCTCGGGACCCTAGGGAATACGACCCTCTTGTGCTCGCACAAAAGGTATTACTTGACGACCTGTGCACTTGCGGCCGGGGAGCTGTGTGCCCGCTTTTAAGCGACGCGCGCGGCGACCATCAGAAAGTGAGGAGCATGAGGAAACCCGGGCAGGACTTTCATCGCAGCCCGCACCCATAGAGATGGAGGATATCCCAGCCGTAGAGAAGGTGCCCTCGATGTCAGCACGACCATCTCCTGCCACTTACGATCGTATGGACAGACTTGAGAGTGCTGTAGGAGTACTCCAGACAGATTTGGCAGCTATGAGGGTGACCCAGGCAGCGAACCATACGCAGGTGCTCTCTCGCATGGCCGAGTATCATGTAGAGATGATGGCGCGCCTTACCTCACTCCAGCAGATGATGGCGAGAGACAACGACTCCACTGCTTCTCCCGCACCTCAACCACCCCATGCATCACCTGCATCACCAGCAGCACTAGCAGGTGACGACGCTTGAGGCATCTTTAGTTTCTTTCTACTTTCGTTTCTGTTTTTACTTTTGCGCTGTTTGAGAACTTGTTTACTCAGAAAGGGTTTACCTTCTGAGATCTATCTTTTTGTTTTTAGTCATGTTTAGTTTGTTTCGAGTTTAAGCTTTGATGTATGCTTATAAACTCGTTTTATCTTTTATTTGTGTTGAGCTCTACTGAACCTCTTTTGTGACGTGCAGATGGTCTTGTGACTAATATTTTGAGGAATGGTCATAGGCACGGCCGTGTGCTTCATCCACGCGGCCGTGTGAAATTCACAACCCTTCACAGCTTCAATCCCCGCCACTTCAGCTCCACCATAATATACACATATGGAGATCAGGGGAGTGTTGTTTTTTTTACCACCCACATTTTCATGTCAGTTCTTTGCACATTTCTGTTCTTTATGCATGCATTTGTACATTGAGGACAACGTACATCTCAAGTGTGGGGGGGGGGGTTGATTTCACGTTACACACGTTCTTTATTTATGCTCATCACTTTCATGCTCATTTAGCCAATGATAGTTCACCTTAAGGGACAAGGATTGTAGTATTGAATTTAGGAGAAATTTAAACATCGATTGTCACCATGCTCTAGTTTACTTGAAAAACTTAGAAATTGTTTTGTATGATTGCATTTCTTACACCTTTCTTGCTCTGTTAACCCTGATAACTCTAGTTCAGTGCTGAAAGGACCTTAGTTTCATTCTTTTAGTTCGAAAAAAAAGAGAGAATAGAGAAGAATGCTTTTATTTGTTTACGTGTTTTCGGGGTGGAAAGAGCTACCACCTATGCAGCTACTCTCATAAGTCGGATACTAGCTATGACCTAATGGGAGAAAGAGCTATCTAATAGGCTATGTGAAAGCTAACACTCCCAGGTGGAAAGAGCTACCACCTCAAAAGCGTGAAAGCCGCCCAGGAGGCATCTTGGGAAATGGCTACCTATTCTTTTTTCTCAAATAAGTCATTTTCAATAAGAACTCTTAAGAGTAAACTTGGGGTTGGCATGAGTAAGCATACTGATAAACGTCTAAATATACGTATTTTATACGTATTTATTTGTATTATTTTATTATCTTTTTGATAAGTCGATGCCCTTTTTATAGTCTAAACCCCTTTATTTTGTGTTGCAGACCCTAAATGAGCTCAAGAACGTATTTAGGAAGAATTCGACACCAAATACGACGTTTTTGGGTTCTTCACTGTAGCAGAAATACTGTAGTGGAATCACTGTAGCAGGTACTGTAGCAGGGTTACTGTAGCACCGTGGTGAAATTTCGTGCAGAACTTTGTGGATGCCTCACGGGCAACCTCACGGCCGTGAGGCAGCCCGTGAGAAGTCGCGATTTTCACCCTTTTAAGGGCTTTTAGGGCATGAAAGAAAGGGGGACTTTGGCTCTTCTTGAAGCTTGACACCACCTCTTCCAAATCCGACCAAGAAGGAGAGCTTGGAGGGCATTTCCACGGTAGAATCGGCGAGGAGAGCGCGTTCTTGTACGGGATCTACCTCTAGGGCTTCAAATCTTGAGGTTGAAGACGACGAGAAGCCACCCCTTCGAGTGGCGTCTTTGGAAGCTTCTTCGACTCTAATCTTTGGAGGGAGGTCTTTTATGTTGGGTTTAGTTATTTTCATGCTTTTATTCATGTATTTGGAGACTATGAGCAACTAAAACCCCAAGGTCACCGGATGTGGGTGAACCTTGGGGTGAACTTGTGATGTTTGGATGTTTTGGTTTAATTCATGCTTGTTAGCTTGTTTGTGATTCATGTTTGGTGTTTTTGAATGCTTGGGTATGCATGAGAACTCTGTGTATCCATTCTTAGCCAATACTAGGTTGCATGACCATTGCCCTAGTATTAGACTCACCAAGCTTGGAAGGGAAATACGTACAAATACGCCGTGACCATCGGGTATTTGTACCCCTCCAATTCTAAGGTTAATTACTCATGTGTGATTCAACCTTAGCTTGAGAAAACCATCTTGCCCTTTGCAATCGTAGGAGGAATTGTACGGGTATAACCCGTATTCAATACTCGTACCGGATTAGGGGTCAATTGCCGTGACCATCGGGTTGACCTAATCTAGGGTTTCTCGGTCCTTCAAGCCACTTGCATGTTAATCCAACATCCTTCGCACTTTAGTAACCCCGAGGGGATCCTCATCCGTGACCATCTTCTTACCCTGATTTTCCTCCCGTTTATCGCCCTTTGTATTTAGCAGTTTAATTGCTTTTGTTTTACTTATTTACTTTTTTCATTCTAAATCTCAAGTTTGATCGGCTAGACAACATAGCAAAAAGGAAGTAAGGATAGATTCTCGGGCCCTTGGGAATACGACCCACTCGTGCTTGCGCGAGTGGTTTATTACTTGACGACCCCGTGCGCTTGCGGGAAGATCACCACATACACACACACATACACACGCTATCAGATTCTATTTTCTTTGTGATTTGAGTTTTTGCTAGAGCACTGGTTTTTACCTCTCTATGTTTTAAATTGTTCCCTTGTTTAAGAATGCTCTCCTTACATACTTTTGGTGAACTTAAGGCTAAGCACTTCCATCACTCTACTTGTGAATTTTATTGTATAAAATTTTCCTTGAGGACAAGCAAAAGCTTCAGTGTGGGGGAGTTTGATAAGTTCTTGCATGTATATAATTTGAGATGTTTTCCATGCATGAGCATCACATTTTTCAGGTTATATCTCTCATTTCATGTGCTTTTGTGTTCTTCTGTGCAATTAGGGTTGTGAAGAAGTTTTTATGGGAATAAAGGCAAGAATAGGTCATGATGGTGCCAAGTGGAGTTCTTTTGTGCAAATACAAAGTTCAAGATACAAATTAGGGTGAAAGAAGAGAGTATGTGCCAACTTCTAAAGGGTTTAAGACAGTTTTTGTAGAAGGACACGAAGGCAGTCATACTCGCTCTTTCTGATTTGTTCGAAGATTTCAAAAGCTCACCAAGGGTTTTTCGACATCAAGAAATGCCTCATGACCTACCACACGATCGTGTGTCTGGTGATCGTCCCGCAAGCGCACGGGGTCGTCAAGTAATAAACCACTCGCGCAAGCACGAGTGGGTCGTATTCCCAAGGGCCCGAGAATCTATCCTTACTTCCTTTTTGCTATGTTGTCTAGCCGATCAGACTTGAGATTTGGAAAGTGAAAGTAAAGAAGTAAAAATAAAGCAATTAAAATGCTAAATACCAAGGGCGATAAACGGGAGGAAAATCAGGGTAAGAAGATGGTCACGGATGAGGATCCCCTCGGGGTTACTAAAGTGCGAAGGATGTTGGATTAACATGCAAGTGGCTTGAAGGACCGAGAAAACCCTAGATTAGGTCAACCCGATGGTCACGGCAATTGACCCCTAATCCGGTACGAGTATTGAATACGGGTTATACCCGTACAATTCCTCCTACGATTGCAAAGGGCAAGATGGTTTTCTCAAGCTAAGGTTGAATCACACATGAGTAATTAACCTTAGAATTGGAGGGGTACAAATACCCGATGGTCACGGCGTATTTGTACGTATTTCCCTTCCAAGCTTGGTGAGTCTAATACTAGGGCAATGGTCATGCAACCTAGTATTGGCTAAGTATGGATACACAGAGTTCTCATGCATACCCAAGCATTCAAAAACACCAAACATGAATCACAAACAAGCTAACAAGCATGAATTAAACCAAAACATCCAAACATCACAAGTTCACCCCAAGGTTCACCCACATCCGGTGACCTTGGGGTTTTAGTTGCTCATAGTCTCCAAATACATGAATAAAAGCATGAAAATAACTAAACCCAACATAAAAGACCTCCCTCCAAAGATTAGAGTCGAAGAAGCTTCCAAAGACGCCACTCGAAGGGGTGGCTTCCCGTCGTCTTCAACCTCAAGATTTGAAGCCCTAGAGGTAGATCCCGCACAAGAACGCGCTCTCCTCGCCGATTCTACCGTAGAAATGCCCTCCAAGCTCTCCTTCTTGGTCGGATTTGGAAGAGGTGGTGTCAAGCTTCAAGAAGAGCCAAAGTCCCTTTCTTTCATGCCCTAAAAGCCCTTAAAAGGGTGAAAATCGCGACTTCTCACGGGCTGCCTCACGGCCGTGAGGTTGCCCGTGAGGCATCCAGAAAGTTCTGCACGAAATTTCACCACGGTGCTACAGTAACCTTGCTACAGTACTGCTACAGTATTCCGCTACAGTATTCTTGCTACAGTACTGCTACAGTGAAGAACCCAAAAACGTCGTATTTGGTGTCGAATTCTTCCTAAATACGTTCTTGAGCTCATTTAGGGTCTGCAACACAAAATAAAGGGGTTTAGACTATAAAAAGGGCATCGACTTATCAAAAAGATAATAAAATAATACAAATAAATACGTATAAAATACGTATATTTAGACGTTTATCAAACATCCCCACACCTAAGCGTTTGCTTGTCCCCAAGCAAACAAACATGAAGAACAGGGGCAAGAAGATAAATGGCTAAATATACGACCTCAAGCTCAACTGTACAGGACTCCACAAGCACAAATGGACAGAAATCAAGAAGTGAGTTGTTCAATTTATAGTCAAGTAATATTAGCTCTGTTTCATCCAAAGTGTTCCTGTGTGTGTGTGCTGACTCCCACCTTGACCTCCACACCCTGGATTACCCAGGATGCTTGTTCACCTCACTCAAATTGAAATTAGTGCTAGGAGTGCCAAACAAAAATCCTCTCAATAGCTAGTTAAAAATCTTTTGGTCCCCAAACGAAACTTTAACATCAAGTGAAGATAAGACAGGTTTCAGGCGCCCAAAGGTTTTTTTTTTTTTTTTTTTTTTTTTTTTTTTTTTTTTTTTGAGTCCGCCTAACGTAGACTGCACAAAAATCTTTCACTGGATGCACATGCTGGCCAGGCACAAGAGCCACCCGACTTACTTGATTACAGATCTACATATACGCATTCATGCTTTTAGAAGCAGAGGAATACTGACATAGACTCAATTTTTCACTTTTTTTTTTTTTTTTTTTTTTTTTTTTTTTTTTTTTATCTACACAACCTAACTCAGGACGCCTGATCAACCACCTGCTAAAAACCTCACTTAAAAACCTTACTTAGGGTTAAAGCAAAAATAGGGGACTCAAAAGTTTTTTAAAGGACTATTGAAAGAGAAATTTGACATCCTAACACAAAATCAAAAAGATGGGTTAGAGTGTCAGAAGTGGAAGTTAGAGTGAGCAGGTATCAATGTACACTAAAGATGAAACAGAACTACATTCAAGTACATGTAAAGTACAACTCACTACTATCATTCTACCAAGCTAGGAAGTCCTTAACAATAAAATCATAGCTATCATAGGTGAGTCAAGCATGCATTAAAATAAAATACTCCATCCCCACACCTAAAGCTGTACATTGTCCCCAATGTACATAAGTCAGCAGCACAGGGTGGGAAATAAATATAAACCAAAAATTGAGAGATGGAGTAAGAAACTTCCCCAATCCGTTGATGAAGTGTGGAACATGTGCATGTGGACTTGGGGTAAACTAAGTGGTGAGGGCCTGGAGTGTGGAACAGCTGTATCATCATCCTGAAAGCACAACAAAACTGATCACAACTCCAGAGACAAAAAATAATAAAGGAGGAGCGCGTACAAAAATAGTTCACAAAGACCAACATAAAGTTTAGCAGAGCAGGAGCCCTGACTAACTTAAAAGTACAACAGACGGCAAAAGAAAAGAACAACAAACAAGCTCGAAGAAAATAATAAAAGACACAAGGTGGTGGTAATGTTAGGCCCAAGCTCTTGAGCACAACCCAAACTATCCTTCTAATGATGCCGAAGCCCTTTTGTGAAAGAGGCGCGACACGAGATTCGTGATGTTCAATTTTAAACTTTGGTTCGTCGCGGGGTGGAGTACGGTGATTTCGGGCTCTCTTGTGTGCTACTTTCTTTACCGGCATCCTACAAAACCAAAGGGTCATCAATTCAACTAGTTACAAGAAAAGCACTAGCAAAATAATGAAGATTTCATGGAAAATGCTCATTGCTACAGTAAATCCGAGAAAATTTTGCAAGAGTTTTTCTTGAAAAAGTAGCCAAAAAATTTTTACAATCATGCCAAATCATACTTAATATACTCTTGCAACAAAGGAGAGCAAAATCCAAACAATAAACTTCCCACAAATCCAAAAGAAATCAAACCCTTGAGTGAAAGAGCCTTTACCTAACCCTAGAATATGTGGGGCAAACCCTTTGCAAAATCCGGCCAAAGGAGTGTTTTTTTCTTTAAAATCTCTTCACCAAATTAGTTGAGGGGAGGAGGAGAGGGATTTAGAGCAACAAAAATGAAGAAAATCGGTGGAGAATGGAGGGGGAAATGAGAGAAAGTTTGGATGGGAAAAATGGACCAAAGAGCTTGAAAAGATGCTCTTTAAAGCTCCAACCCGTGAAGCCTCACGGGTGGGCTCACGGCCGTGAGCCTACCCGTGAGAAATCCTCGGATGGCTCACGGGTGAGCTCACGCCCGTGAGCTCACCCGTGAGCTTTCCCTGAGTTTCTTAAGGGCAAGTTCACGGGCCATAAACGGCCAAAATCTGAAATTTTCTCAACTTAACCTCTTCCAAACCCTCAAAAACGTTTAAAACAATGACAAATTAAGCATGGAAACACTCAAAACATGATTTTCATGGCATCTAATTTACAAATCATTCAAGGAGACACAAGATCATGCAAAGGGATTTGGACAAAAATGATGAACAAAACCACCACAAAATGAAAAGCAACTTGAAAACTAACACACCAAAAATACGGAAAAAGAACACACTAAGCACACAAACAACAAGAAAGAAGAAATGCAACAATTTAAGAGCTTGGGTTGCCTCCCAAGGAGCGCTTGTTTAAAGTCGTTAGCTCGACTCTTCTTACCTTGATTCATGGTGGGACAAAGGGTGGAGAATTACCTCCATTTCTCGACGGAATGTTATGACCTGGAAAGTAATGCTTGAGACGGTGACCATTGACCTTGAATGTTCCATCTTGAGGGTGAGTTATTTCGATGGCACCATGAGGGAAAACTTGTGTGACAGTGTATGGTCCATGCCATCTTGATTTCAATTTCCCTGGGAACAATCTCAATCTAGCATTGAACAATAAAACTTGATCCCCTTTTTGAAAATATTTAGCTCGTTTAATGTGGCGATCATGATACTCCTTCGTTTTCTCCTTGTATCGCACCGAGGTTTCATATGCCAATGTTCGCCATTCGTCTAATTCATTTAGTTGAAACTTCCTCTTGTGGCCCCTAAGGTGAGGATCGAAGTTGAGTTGTTTAATGGCCCAGTAAGCTCTGTGCTCCAATTCAACTGGTAAGTGGCAAGATTTTCCATAGACCAATCTGTAGGGTGTTGACCCGATAGGTGTCTTGTATGCCGTCCTATATGCCCACAGCGCATCGTCTAGCTGTTCTGCCCAATCTCTTCGGTGCTGGTTGACGGTTTTCTCTAAGATCCGCTTTAACTCCCTATTTGATACCTCAACCTGCCCACTGGTTTGAGGATGATACGCAGTCGACATGCTATGAGATACCCCGTACCGTTTTAGAACTTTCTCAAATTGAGAGTTGCAGAAATGGGTGCCTCGATCACTTATGATCACCCTGGGTGTACCAAACCGGGAGAATAATTTCTTTAGAAATTTCACCACCACCCTAGCGTCACAAGACGGAAGAGCCTGTGCTTCCACCCATTTTGAGACATAATCTACAGCCACCAAAATGTACTTGTTACCATGGGAACTAGGGAATGGGCCCATGAAATCGATTCCCCAGACATCAAACACCTCACAAGCTTGATTCCATGATTGCGGCATTTCTTCTCTTTTTGAAATATTGCCGGTTCTTTGACACCTGTCACACTGTTGTACCAGTGCTTGTGCATCCTGAAACATAGTGGGCCAGTAGAATCCCGAGTCAAGAACCTTCTTCGCTGTTCTGCTCCCGCTATAGTGGCCTCCTGTAGGCCCTGAGTGGCAATGTATCAAGATATCGTGCCCTTCTTCTGTTGAAACACATCTCCTGACGATTTGATCAGCACACATCCTGAATAGGTACGGGTCTTCCCATATGTAGTGCTTTAGATCGGCAAAGAATTTTTTTCTCTGCTGATATGTGAGCTGCTTTGGGAAAATTTTTGCTGCCAAGTAATTTGCTATATCTGCAAACCACGGAGTCTCATCTTCTTCAATCACCTGAATACTGCACAACTGTTCTCCAGGGAATGAATCATTAATCTCATCCTTTTGCAAAGTATTTTCCATAGGTTCCTCAAGGCGCGAGAGATGATCAGCGGCTAAGTTCTCTCGCCCCCTTTTTATCCTTTATTTCTAGATCAAACTCTTGCAGCAGTAAGACCCATCGGATTAGACGAGGCTTTGCATCTGACTTGTTAAGTAAATATTTTAGGGCAGAATGATCTGTGTACACAATCACCTTTGATAACACCAAATATGAGCGGAATTTGTCAAATGCAAAGACAACAGCGAGCATTTCTTTTTCAGTGGTGGTGTAGTTTTCTTGAGCATCGTTCAGGGTTTTGCTTGCATAGTAGATGGGGTGGAAGTGATTGTTTCGCCGCTGGCCAAGCACGGCTCCCACAAAGATAGTCACTCGCATCACACATTAATTCAAATGGCAGATTCCATCTGGAGAAACCATAATCGGTGCTTCTATAAGCTTTTTCTTCAAGGAAAGGAAGGCTTTCATACAGTCTTCATCGAACTCAAAAGGGGCATCCTTCTCGAGTAGCTTCGTCAATGGTCGGGCAATCGAAGAGAAATCTTTCACAAACCTCCTGTAAAACCCTGCATGGCCCAGGAAACTTCTGATTGCTTTTACTGAAGTTAGAGGAGGAAGTTTCTCAATAGTGGCGACTTTTGCCTGATCCACTTCTATTCCCTTTTTAGAGATTTTATGCCCAAGTACTATACCCTCCTTGACCATAAAATGACATTTCTCCCAACTAAGCACCAAATTCGTTTCTTCACACCTTTTTAAGACTCGCTCCAAGTTTTTGAGACAGAAATCAAACGAGTCACCAAAGACTGAAAAGTCATCCATAAACACTTCCATAATGTTCTCCACCATACCTTCAAAAATGGCCAACATGCATCTCTGGAATGTGGCAGGTGCATTGCAAAGCCCGAAGGGCATACGGCGGTAGGCAAATGTTCCATACGGACAAGTGAAAGTGGTCTTCTCTTGGTCCTCAGGAGCAATCGGTATCTGAAAATATCCAGAGAGGCCATCCAAGAAGCAAGTAATAAGCATGTCCCGCCAATCGTTCGAGCATCTGGTCTATGAAAGGCAAAGGGAAGTGATCCTTCCTTGTGGCATCGTTCAGCTTCCTGTAATCAATACAGACCCTCCAACCTGTGACTGTTCTCGTCGGGATAAGCTCGTTCCTCTCATTGGTAATAACTGTCATTCCTCCCTTTTTGGGTACTACTTGCACAGGACTCACCCAGGCACTGTCAGATATAGGGTATATAATGCCGGCGTCGAGAAGCTTGATAACCTCGTTCTTCACTACTTCCTTCATATTAGGATTCAACCTTCGTTGGGGTATTGCCATGGGTTTGTGATTGTCTTCCATAAGAATTTTGTGCGTGCAAAATGATGGACTGATCCCTTTGATATCAGCTATTTTCCAAGCAATTGCCTTTTTATACTTTTTGAGTACCTCAAGGAGTTTGCCCTTTTGTTCCTCTCGCAAATCTGACGCGATGATGACTGGAAGTTTGGAACCCTCACCCAGAAATGCGTATTCCAAGTGCACCGGTAACGGTTTTAGTTCCATTCGAGCGGTTCCTCCAATGACGACTTCAATTTCCCGAAACCGCCCATATCGCATTTTTCGGTCCTCACCTCTTCGCCTCGATGCACCGTCACTATAACAACTTTCTTCCCTTGCTTGTGCCTCTGTCTCTCCATGAATTGGGTTTTCATCCATTTTAAATTCCCCTTCTTTTAAACTGTCTCTCACTTGCGTGCTCGTGCCCCTGTTCCATTGGAAAATGCTCTACGAGGTTCAATTTTTCTGTTTGCATGTACTTGGTTGAAGAATGACTGAGTATTGAAATCTCCCCGGGTACTATTAATCGAACCCCCACAATACTTGCTTCTTCCATTTATCATCATAAAAGTTTGGAGTGTTTGACCCAATCCCAGTGCTAGAGTAGTAAGAGCACGGCACCTGCGAGTGATGATAGTTAACCCAATCATTGGCTGCATACATAATTAAATAATAGAAGAAAGATATTTACAAAGTTAGAATAAAAAGAATGGAAGCAAAACAAGATAAGGAAAGACAAAAAAAGTAATAAACAGAATATATATAAGAATGGCAAAAACGTCAAAACAAAAGCCAAATCAACACGCTCAAAGTTTTCCGAATATTTCTCGTGGAGGTCCCCGGCAACGGCGCCAAAAACTTGGTGATCGTCCCGCAAGCGCACGGGGTCGTCAAGTAATAAACCACTCGCGCAAGCACGAGTGGGTCGTATTCCCAAGGGCCCGAGAATCTATCCTTACTTCCTTTTTGCTATGTTGTCTAGCCGATCAGACTTGAGATTTGGAAAGTGAAAGTAAAGAAGTAAAAATAAAGCAATTAAAATGCTAAATACCAAGGGCGATAAACGGGAGGAAAATCAGGGTAAGAAGATGGTCACGGATGAGGATCCCCTCGGGGTTACTAAAGTGCGAAGGATGTTGGATTAACATGCAAGTGGCTTGAAGGACCGAGAAAACCCTAGATTAGGTCAACCCGATGGTCACGGCAATTGACCCCTAATCCGGTACGAGTATTGAATACGGGTTATACCCGTACAATTCCTCCTACGATTGCAAAGGGCAAGATGGTTTTCTCAAGCTAAGGTTGAATCACACATGAGTAATTAACCTTAGAATTGGAGGGGTACAAATACCCGATGGTCACGGCGTATTTGTACGTATTTCCCTTCCAAGCTTGGTGAGTCTAATACTAGGGCAATGGTCATGCAACCTAGTATTGGCTAAGTATGGATACACAGAGTTCTCATGCATACCCAAGCATTCAAAAACACCAAACATGAATCACAAACAAGCTAACAAGCATGAATTAAACCAAAACATCCAAACATCACAAGTTCACCCCAAGGTTCACCCACATCCGGTGACCTTGGGGTTTTAGTTGCTCATAGTCTCCAAATACATGAATAAAAGCATGAAAATAACTAAACCCAACATAAAAGACCTCCCTCCAAAGATTAGAGTCGAAGAAGCTTCCAAAGACGCCACTCGAAGGGGTGGCTTCCCGTCGTCTTCAACCTCAAGATTTGAAGCCCTAGAGGTAGATCCCGCACAAGAACGCGCTCTCCTCGCCGATTCTACCGTAGAAATGCCCTCCAAGCTCTCCTTCTTGGTCGGATTTGGAAGAGGTGGTGTCAAGCTTCAAGAAGAGCCAAAGTCCCTTTCTTTCATGCCCTAAAAGCCCTTAAAAGGGTGAAAATCGCGACTTCTCACGGGCTGCCTCACGGCCGTGAGGTTGCCCGTGAGGCATCCAGAAAGTTCTGCACGAAATTTCACCACGGTGCTACAGTAACCTTGCTACAGTACTGCTACAGTATTCCGCTACAGTATTCTTGCTACAGTACTGCTACAGTGAAGAACCCAAAAACGTCGTATTTGGTGTCGAATTCTTCCTAAATACGTTCTTGAGCTCATTTAGGGTCTGCAACACAAAATAAAGGGGTTTAGACTATAAAAAGGGCATCGACTTATCAAAAAGATAATAAAATAATACAAATAAATACGTATAAAATACGTATATTTAGACGTTTATCAGTGTCCGTCTGTGTGGCCTCAGAAGAAGAAACGGGCAAAATCGAGGACCTATAGATGCAGTTTTGTAGAGGCTGAAAATCCACATGAGCATGTGGAATTTCCACATGGCCTTGTGGATCCTCGACTTTTGCCATTTAAAAGGCCGTTCTGAAGTGTTTTTGGGGGATCTTTTTCCTAACTTTTGGAGGAAGAGCAACTAGGGTTTGGAGAGGTTTTTGCAACGTTTTAGGGGTGTTTCTTCTCCAATTTCAACACCGAAAGAGGAATACATGGAGAAGAAGGAGCAGCCTTCATAGACCATCAGCACGGAGCTTAAGGGGGTTTTCTTTATGGATTATGTGCATTTGTTTTCACTTGTATTAATGATTTTGTATTGCTCCATGGAGAGGTAAACCCCTAGTGGGTACTTGGACATGTAAACCCTAGGATTTGTATGTTTCATTGACTTTAATGCTTTTATTTAATTTGAGATTTAATTTGAGTTTCAAACTTGTGTGCTTCATTAATGTTCCCTTAGGGTGACACTAGGGTTGAGAATCCAATCTAATCATCCTTTTGACGAGTGACCGTCACCATTAGGATTAGATTAACGAAGTTTGAAGAGGGTTGAGAGGGTGAGTTGAGAGGTAGCGCCACGACCCCTTTCCCCTCCGGTGTGATACACCTAACCTTTTTATTCCAAGAGTTAGTATCGATCTCAAAGAGAGTTAGGCGCTGAGAGAGGCCTTTCCGCTGGAACTTATTTGTGATTAGGGATCTTTCACCTGGACCAAAGGGTTTGATCTATAGTTGGAAATAGGGTTTATCATTTGGAATCCCAAGAGTTTAGTGCAGTCATACGTGGTGTGAAGTGTTGAGAGTTTCTCTCAGCCGGGACCTCGTAGAGGATTAGTCAAGGTTGACCTTAGGTTTAGGACCTTGTATCTTTGAATTTCCACGACTTGTTAAATTTTGATTGAGTTAGAGTAATTGAAGTCTTGCACTTGAAACTAGGATCATATGGGGAGAATTATCCGAGTACTCCATCTTCACTTTGATCTTTTCCTACGCTCTAGCTTTTACTTTCAGTTCTTTAATTCTATTATTGCTTACTTTTTAATCTCAACAACAATCGGGTTTCTTTGTCTACTTAGCGAAGTGTTTTTGTTTCTATCATCTACTCCCTGTGGAGTCGACTACCCACCCGTTGGGTACTTTATTACTTCGACACTCGTGCACTTGCGGAACACACACGCAAGGGTGTGTCAAAATTCCTAGCCAATACTCGTATCGGATTAGGGGTCATCGTCGTAACCATCGGGTGATCTACTGTTGGACGTCTCTTGGCCCATACACCATTTCCTGTGTAATTTTAGCATCCATCTAGCTTTAGTAGTCCTGAGGGGATCCTGGTCCGGGACCTCGCGCTTTCATTATTATTTGCTTCCTTAAGTATGCTCATGTGGTGTGTCTGCGTCCATGTGTACATAGTTATCTCTTTTCTAGTTTTAAAGCTTAATTCTTAGCTTGGGTAGTCTAGGTAGTGCCGTCTAGGAGGAAGTAATAGCAGCTCTTATGACCCCATGGAATATGACCCCTGTGTCACACATAGAGTATTACTTGATGATCCCGTGCACTTGCGGGACAATCATCAAGTTTTTGGCACCGTTACCGGGGACTCCAAGGATGCTAGGAAATCTTCTAGCTCACTGTTCTAGTCATTTATCTTTCCTTTTGTAAATATTTGTCCTTATTTGTTTTCCTTTTATTTTGTTTTCTTTGATAGCTTGTTTTTCTTAATTTTGTTTGTTTACAGGGGCCATGGGTTATCGCGATGCTTTGTTAGCCTCCCAAATAAATGCACTTGAGCAAAAGATGGAACAATATTTTGCCATGAAAGCAAGACAAAGCCATCCGCATCATAATGTACACAATCCACACTTGGGAGAGCGCCCGAATTTTTCGGCAAATCATTGATAAACGTCTAAATATACGTATTTTATACGTATTCTATTGTATTATTTTATTATCTTTTTGATAAGTCGATGCCCTTTTTATAGTCTAAATCTCTTTATTTTGTGTTGCAGACCCTAATTGAGCTCAAGAACGTATTTAGGAAGAATTCGACATCAAATACGACGTTTTTGGGTTTTTCACTGTAGAAGTACTGTAGCAGAGGTACTGTAGCTGAATTACTGTAGCAGGGTACTGTAGCACCGAGGTGAAAATTCCTGCAAAACTTTCTGGATGCCTCACGGGCAACCTCACGGCCGTGAGGCAGCCCGTGAGGAGTCGCGATTTCACCTTTTTAAAGGCTCCTAGGGCATCATGTTTGGGGACTCTTGGCCACCATTCTCCACCATCTTCACCTAGGGCTTCAAGGCAAGGGGAGAAGGCAGATCTGAGGAGAAAATCAAGGGGAGAAGAGGTTGTGCTATCAAGGAGAAGATCTAGGAGCTTGCCGGCGCGGATCCGACAAGTTCTCATCACCACCTTCTAGTCTCCATCTTAAGGGAGTTTGCTATGAGCTTTGTCTTGTACTTGTTGTATTTCTTGCTTTCTCCTTTGTTGATGATGAACTAGACTCCCAAGGTCACCGGGCATCCGGTGAACCTTGGGATGAACTTGCTTTGTATGGATGTTTTAGATTTACATTTATGGTATGTGGTTTGGTTTGTGGTTCATGCTTTGTGTTCTTCGATGTGTTGTTTGGCATGAGAACTCTGTGATTCAACTTCTAGATTGTACTTGGTGCGTGACCATCGCCCTTGTGCTAGACTCACATAGCATGGAAGGGATACATGTATGAATACGCCGTGACCATCGGGTATTTCATGCCCCTCCAACCATTAGGGCTGGACCTAGGTTGAGTATCGACCCTAATTAGAGGTTTTCCTAAGCGTAGTGCAATCGTAGGAGGATTTGGTCGGAAGAAATTCCGAGCCAATACTCGTACCGGATTAGGGGTCATCGCCGTGACCATCGGGGTGATCTACAGCTGGATATCTCTTGGCCCATCCACCACTGCCTGTGTAATTTTAGCATCCATCTTGCTTTAGTAGTCCTGAGGGGATCCTAGCCCGGGACCTCGCGCTTTCATTATTATTTGCTTCCTTAAATATGCTCATGTGGTGTGCCTGAGTCCATGTGTTTATAGTTATCTTTGTTAGTTCTCTTATCTTGTTTTGTTTCTCTATCTTTGGTAGACTAGACAGTGCCGTCTAGGGGGAAGTAATAGCAGCTCTTGGGACCCCAGGGAATACGACCCTCTCACGCGTGCGTGAGAGGTATTACTTGACGACCCGTGCACTTGCGGATCTCATCAAGTTTTTGGCGCCGTTGCCGGGGAACTCCAAGAATGCTAGGAAAACCTCAAGCTCACTGCTCTAGTCATTTATCTTTCTGTTTGTGAATATTTGTTTTTGTTTGTGTTTTTTACCATTTTGTGCATATTTTTTTTTGTTTTCCTTCTTCTTGTTTTCTTTGATAGCTTATTGTTTGTAATTTTGTTGTTGACACAGAGCCATGGATTTCCAAGAAAAATTGTTGGCTGAAGAAATTAAAGCACTTGAAGAAAGGATGGAAAATTATTCTGCCATGGAAGAAATCCAAAGCAATCCATACCAAAATTTCTACGACCCATGTTGGGGAGGATACCAAAATTCTTCGACATATCAACCTACTCAACAATGGGAATACCCTCACCAAGGAATGCTACAAGAACCCCCCTTTCAAGAACCATGGCATTATCATCCTCCAGTCATTCATAGTAAGCAACTTAATCAATGGGGATTTAATACACAGGATGTGTTTGCAAGATTCATGATGAATGCGGACGCTGAACTTGAAGCCATAAATGCCAAAATTTTTAATGCTCAATCATCTCTTCAAGGCATGGAGAGCCCGACAGGAGAGTCTTCCAAGATATTGACTGAGTTGCTACCAACTACCGAAGACCTATCTGAGATTGACCGTAGAAAAGAAGAGAATAAATTTGACTTTGAGTTGGAAGCGGATATTGAGGTGTTGGAGGTTAAAGAAATGAATGATGTAACATCAACACCCTTTGAGCAAATAATAGAAGTTCTACCTCAAGGTGACATGGAAGAAGAAAAAGGGGAGGGTGAAATCATGGCTATGGAAATATGTGAGGAAGTAGATGAAACTCCATCAACAACATTTGAAATTGCTACCTGCCTCAATACTGATCACTCTATTCATCCGTCAGTTTTGGTCAAGTGCAAAAAGCAACTTCCGGGAATTGTATTCGAAGATGTGGGTAGGAAGCCAAAATTATCCTTGAACCCACCTATGCCGGGCTTGGACAATTCCCAACCTAAACTTTTTCCATGGCGGCCCAAGAAAATTTTGCGGGTCATTTTTTATCATTCAAGACGGGTTGAGAAAAGAAACGTGGACAGATTGTTAAAGCTACCAATAAACCCACCAATGCCAAGCTTAAATAATTCTCAACCGAAGCTTTTTCCTTGGAGGCCCAAGCAACATGGTGGGGTACTCAAAGGAATTCTAGCCGGAGCCAAAGAAGATGTGGGTAGGAGGATGAAGCCATCTAAGAACCCTCCAATGCCAATGTTGAATAATGCCCGGCCCAAGCTTTTCCCATGGAGGCCAAAAGGTAACTCAAGCATGACCTCCAAACTTGCGTCATCCCGGAAGGTAAAATTCGTATTTTTTGGTAGTTCTTATGCTGTCTCTAGCCGGGATGAACACACTATTTTCAAGCCTCCTTAGGTAAGAAAGAGGTACGTCGAGCTAATGACGTTAAACAAGCGCTTCTTGGGAGGCAACCCAAGTCTTTAAATTCTTGTTCTTTCAATTTTCGTATTCTAGTTGTGTATTAAATTGTTGTGTTGTTGTTTCTCCTTTATTTGTTGTGGTTTGCATGTTAGTTTTTGTATGTGTCCTTTGAGTTTGATCCATGCTTGTTCTTGAATTTTTAGGTTTGGTCCTTTGATTTTATGCCATTCAAATGCAAATTCTTGTGTGATTTTTGGTCGAATTCATTGTTGCTTTGATTGTGCAATGCTTGAAATGAAAAAAAATGTATAAGGGCTGAATTTGCAGGTCTCACGGGCATCCTCACGGCCGTGAGGATGCCCATAAGCCATCCAGAAGAGGCTCACGGGTAGGCTCACGGGCGTGAGCTCACCCGTGAGGCCTTCGGGCACCTTTCTCTTTATAGCGCCCCTTCACCATTTCTTTCATAACTTTCTCATCTCTCATCCGTTTTCCCTCATTCTTTCGCCATTTTTCTTCATTTTTCTTCCTCTTCACGCCTCTTCTACTTTTAGAGACCTGATCTACACTAATTATGGGGAGTTTTAACATCATCTTCATCGTTTCCCCAAAGGTACATCTCTCTAAACCCTAGTTTTCAAGCATGAGTGTTTCTTCTCCCTTTCTTTTTCTTTTCAAGTTGAATGGATGCCAATGTTGTGGGAGATTGGTTGGTTGTCATTTTTGTGGGTTTTTGGAGTAATTTCAAAGCTTTGTAAAAATTTTTATGCTCCATTTACAAGAGAAGCTCTTGCAAAAAATTTTGGGAATTACTGTAGCAATTCTTGAATTTTTTCACATTCCCTTGATGTTGAACCATTGCTTCCCTTGTATGTGACTTAATCTTGAATCATACTTGTAAACCCTTAGCCATGCTTGCATTAGAGAGATTTGGACACCATGATAATGATTGAATAAAGGACTTGCTTGGATTATGTTTTGCTTGATTGTTGTGTTGTGCTAGTTGTTTGTTTTGTTTGCTTTTGTTTGTGTTTTTTTTTGTGTGTTAGATGCCTTGAGATGATGTTCCTTTCTATCTTGTAGGGTGGAAGTAGGGCATCAAGCACACCTTCTCTCTCGATCATCTACTTGCATCATTGGTGGCTACCCCGATCTCATGGATTTCAAGACTCATGTTTTGAGACTTGGGGAAGTTCATGAAACCCTCTTATTACACTTTTATTACCTATATTTTTTATGCACTGCTGATTTAGACACATTGAGGACAATGTGCATCTTTGAGTGGGGGGGTAGATTTTCATGAACTTTGGAATTGTTTTAAATTGCATGATTGACTCACCTATGATAGCTATGATTTTATTGTTAAGGACTTCCTAGCTTGGTAGAATGATAGTAGTGAGTTGTACTTTACATGTACTTGAATGTAGTCCTGTTTCATCTTTAGTGTACATTCATACCTGCTCACTCTAACTTCCACTTCTGATACTCTAACCCATCTTATTGATTTTGTGTTAGGATGTCAAATTATTCTTTCAATAGTCCTTTAAAAAACTTTTGAGTCCCCTATTTTTGCTTTAACCCTAAGTAAGGTTTTTAAGTGAGGTTTTTAGCAGGTGGTTGATCAGGCGTCCTGAGTTAGGTTGTATATATTTATTAAAAAAAAAAAAAAAAAAAAAAAAAAAAAAAAAAAATTTGAGTCTATGTCAGTATTCCTCTGCTTCTAAAAGCATGAATGCGTATATGTAGATCTGCAATCAAGTAAGTCGGGTGGCTCTTGTGCACGGCCGGCATGTGCATCCAGTGAAAGATTTTTATGCAGTCTACGTTAGGCGGACTCCGAAAAAAAAAAAAAAAAAAAAAAAAAAAACTTTTGTGACCTTTGGGCGCCTGAAACCTGTCTTATCTTCACTTGATGTTAAAGTTTCATTTGGGGACCAAAAGATTTTTAACCGACTATTGAGAGGATTTTTGCTTGGCACTCCTAGCACTAATTTCAATTTGAGTGAGGTGAACAAACATCCTGGGTAATCCAGGGTGTAGAGGTCAAGGTGGGAGTCAGCACACACACAGGAACACTTTGGATGAAACAGAGCTAATATTACTTGACTATACATTGAACAACTCACTTCTTGAGTTCTGTCCATTTGTGCTTGTGGAGTCCTGTACAGTTGAGCTTGAGGTCGTATATTTAGCCGTTTATCGTCTTGCCCCTGTTCTTCATGTTTGTTTGCTTGGGGACAAGCAAACGCTTAGGTGTGGGGATGTTTGATAAACGTCTAAATATACGTATTTTATACGTATTCTATTGTATTATTTTATTATCTTTTTGATAAGTCGATGCCCTTTTTATAGTCTAAATCTCTTTATTTTGTGTTGCAGACCCTAATTGAGCTCAAGAACGTATTTAGGAAGAATTCGACATCAAATACGACGTTTTTGGGTTTTTCACTGTAGAAGTACTGTAGCAGAGGTACTGTAGCTGAATTACTGTAGCAGGGTACTGTAGCACCGAGGTGAAAATTCCTGCAAAACTTTCTGGATGCCTCACGGGCAACCTCACGGCCGTGAGGCAGCCCGTGAGGAGTCGCGATTTCACCTTTTTAAAGGCTCCTAGGGCATCATGTTTGGGGACTCTTGGCCACCATTCTCCACCATCTTCACCTAGGGCTTCAAGGCAAGGGGAGAAGGCAGATCTGAGGAGAAAATCAAGGGGAGAAGAGGTTGTGCTATCAAGGAGAAGATCTAGGAGCTTGCCGGCGCGGATCCGACAAGTTCTCATCACCACCTTCTAGTCTCCATCTTAAGGGAGTTTGCTATGAGCTTTGTCTTGTACTTGTTGTATTTCTTGCTTTCTCCTTTGTTGATGATGAACTAGACTCCCAAGGTCACCGGGCATCCGGTGAACCTTGGGATGAACTTGCTTTGTATGGATGTTTTAGATTTACATTTATGGTATGTGGTTTGGTTTGTGGTTCATGCTTTGTGTTCTTCGATGTGTTGTTTGGCATGAGAACTCTGTGATTCAACTTCTAGATTGTACTTGGTGCGTGACCATCGCCCTTGTGCTAGACTCACATAGCATGGAAGGGATACATGTATGAATACGCCGTGACCATCGGGTATTTCATGCCCCTCCAACCATTAGGGCTGGACCTAGGTTGAGTATCGACCCTAATTAGAGGTTTTCCTAAGCGTAGTGCAATCGTAGGAGGATTTGGTCGGAAGAAATTCCGAGCCAATACTCGTACCGGATTAGGGGTCATCGCCGTGACCATCGGGGTGATCTACAGCTGGATATCTCTTGGCCCATCCACCACTGCCTGTGTAATTTTAGCATCCATCTTGCTTTAGTAGTCCTGAGGGGATCCTAGCCCGGGACCTCGCGCTTTCATTATTATTTGCTTCCTTAAATATGCTCATGTGGTGTGCCTGAGTCCATGTGTTTATAGTTATCTTTGTTAGTTCTCTTATCTTGTTTTGTTTCTCTATCTTTGGTAGACTAGACAGTGCCGTCTAGGGGGAAGTAATAGCAGCTCTTGGGACCCCAGGGAATACGACCCTCTCACGCGTGCGTGAGAGGTATTACTTGACGACCCGTGCACTTGCGGATCTCATCAATCATTATACACAGCAGTGGGAGCACCCTCTCCAATGATTGCAGAAGAATCCCCCTATCAAGAACCATGGCATTATCATCCTCCAGTAATTCAAAGAGAACAACCACAAAGAAGGCAGTATAGTACAGAGGATGTTTTGGCAAGATTCATGGTGCATACAAAAGAAAAATTTGAAGCTACTTATGCACAACTTGCAGCCTTGAATGCCTCAATTCTAAAGGTGCAAGCATCGTTTCACAAGCTAGAAAACCAGGTTGGGGAACTTTTCAAGAATACCAATGATTATGAACCAAAAATAGAATCCCCATTTGAAAATAATGATGAAAAGGAAGAGAGCAATAGTCTATCTAAGGATGCCATGAAAGAAGAAATGGGGAGGATGAAGACATGGCTACAGAAATATGTGAGGAAGTAGAAGAAACTCAGTCGATTAAAACTGAAGCTGCTACTTGTCTCAACATAGGGCAATCCATCAATCTTTCACTATTGTTCAAGTGCAAGAGAAAAATTCCGGGAATTGTATTTGAAGATGTGGGTATGAAGCTAACGCCATCCATGAACCCACCTATGCCTGGCTTGGACAATTCCTAAGCAAATTTTGTCGGCAATTGAGGTTCATCGACCCAAGGTTGAGAAAAACCATGTGGATAGGATGTTGAAGCCACCCAATGACCCACCCATGCCAAGCTTGACAAATTCTCAACCCAACTTGTTTCCATGGAAACCCAAATAACTCTTGTGGGTAGTTCGAGGAAATTTGGAATGACTCGGGGAAGAAAATGTGGGTAGGAGGTTGAAGCCGTCCCAAGACCCACCAATGCCAAGCTTGAACAATTCTCGACCCAAGTTATTCCCATGGAGGCCAAAAGGTAATTCATGTATGACCTCCATCTCAACATCGTCTCGGCAGGTATGTTTCATATTTTTTGGTAGCTCTTACGCCGCTTCTAGCTAGGATGAACACACCGCCTTCAAACCTCCATGAGGTAAGAAAAAGGTACGTCGAGCTAATGACGTTAAACAAGCGCCTCTTGGGAGGCAACCCAAGTTTCAAATTCTTCGTTTTTCATTTTCCATACTCTAGTTGGTTGTTGTGTTTGGTTTGTTAATTTTTGCGCTCGTGTCATGTTCGTATTTATGTTTGTTGGATGATCCATGCTTGTCTTGAATTTCTTGTGTTCATCAATTGATTCAGTGTAGTTTGAGTGTGCTTAATTGTGTATTTTGGTACTTAGATGTTGTATATCAATTATTCTTGAAGTTGCAAGGGAGTTCATACCCGTTTTTAGTTTTTCCAGGCCCTTGCGGGCACGTATATACCCACAAGAAGGACTTGGGAGCACTCCTAGGAGCTTTGCGGGCGCCCTTGCGCCCGTAAGGTAACCCGTGAGGCTCCTTGCCTCATATGGGGCTAAAAACCGGGGGCCTTGTTGGCGCTCTTACAAGGCAGCCCGCAAGCATGGGCTGTGGCCCTTGCGGCCGACCATGCGCCAGCAAGGGCACCCTGCGAGGAGTGGGCAGCCTCTTAAGGCTGCCTTTTTTTTTTCCCTTTCTTCCACCTCCAACTTCTCCCTCAAGTTGCTCCTTCATTTCTCCTCCGTTCTGCCACATTTATTCGCCTTGTTTCTTCATTTTTCTTCCTCTAAACCCCCTCCTACCTCTAGCAACTTCAATCTTGTGGTTTATTTGGAGTTTTACCATCTATTTGGCGGAATATTTTCGACTTTGGCTTTGAAGCCCTAACCATAGGTTTGTCACAACCTTCGCTTTTCTTCTTGGTTTTTCACGCTTTTGGGATGCAAACTTTGTGGTTGAATGGATGGATGTTATTTATTTGAATTTCATGAGCTTTAAGCCTTCTTTGTAAAATTTCCAATGCTCCAAATACAAGGGGAACTCTTGCAAATGTTTTTTTTAGGGCATCCAATTTTATTTAGTTTTATGCAACCATGAAAGCCCTAAACCCTTGTTTTTATTATTGTTCATTTTAATCTTATTCATTAATGTTTGTAGATATGCCAAACACAGATCTTAGTGATCACCACATCCATGACACCGACGGAGCTTATGGCCGGCAAGCATCTTAATCGACTTAAGGACTTGCTTGGACTCTTTCGTATCTTCTTTTTTTTTTTTTTTTTATTGTTTTCCTATGTTGTTTGTTTTTCTTATTGGTGTTTGTTATTTTCTTTTTGTGTGAGTGATAGATGCCTTGAGATGACGCTATGGTCTATTTTTGCAGGATAGAAGCAAGCGTCCGTCACACCCTCTTTCTCCCTCATCTACAGGACCCGACCGCGGCCACCCCGATCTCATGGACTCCCAGACTTATACTTTGGGACTCGGGGAAGTTCACAAAACACTCCTACTCTATTCTTAATTTACATCTCTTATATGCTGCTGATTTAGGTACATTGAGGACAATCTACAACTTTAAGGTAGGGGTGGGTTTTCGTGAACTTTAGAAATTCTTGAAATACCTGCATGCAAATTTTACCTATGATAGCTATGATAAATGGTGAGAATTTCGTAGCTTGAAAGAATGATAGATATGAGTTGTACTTTATTGTTGTACTAAATTGAAAATCTTGTTTTTATCTTTAGTGTTTCCCACACACTTCATCACTAGACTTTTGTGTCGCACACTCTGACTAACCCATCATGTTCGTACTAGTCTTAGTCTGTTAAGGACTATTTTCAATGGGCCTTTAAGAACTTTTAATTCTTGTAAGTTTTAGACCTAGTAGCATCATGTCATGTAGATTATACCTGGATACATGGGATAAGTTGTAAATAGAAATAATGCAAATGCAGTATTCCTCTACTCTCATTGGCTAAGTAACTTAGGGTACAAGCTCCTAACCAGAGTGCACCTCCAGCCAACAGCTAATGAAGCTTGAATGCGTTCATGTAGATGCGTAATAAATTGAGTAGATAGGTGTTCCTGTGCCTAAACAGCATATGCACCTAGTCGAAAGATAATGTACAGTCTGCGTTAGTTTCCAAAAAAAAAAAGAAAGAAAATATTCCTATTGATCTCCAGGATTCTCTACAACAATTAGAATGATGCTAGAGTTGAATATAGGAATCAAAAGGGTCTTAGTCGACTATTGAGGGTATTCTTGGCATTTCTAAGATCGGTAATCGGTGTGTGTGGGGTGAATGGACCCCTAGACTGATCTAGGGTAAAGAGGATGAGATAAGAGGTTCACACACTCACGGGAACACTCTAGATAGAACAGGACTATCTTTATTTGGTTTCTTTTAATACAACTCATTATCTTGCATTCTTTTCACTCCGTGCTTGTAAAATTCTTCACTCTTTGAGCTTGAGGTCTTACATTTAACCACTTATCATTTGCCCTTGTTCTTCATGTTTTTGTTTGCTTGAGGATAAGCAAATGCATAGGCGTGGGATGTTATGATAAGTGTCTAAATATATACATTTATATATAGTATTTTGCTACTATTTTGCATGCATTTCATAAGGCGACGGCCGTTTTTGTGGTTAAATTGGTTGTATTTATGTTGGAGGCCCTAAAGAAGCCAAAATGAGCTCAATAACGTATTTAGGAAGAAATCGACACTAAATACGATGTTTTTGGAGCTTCATCACTGTAGCAGTATTGTAGATACTTTCTGTAGTAGTAATGTAGCAGGGTACTATAGCACCGAAATGATTTTTCGGGGGAAATTCCTAGGACCTTGCGGGAAAGCATGCGCCCTCAAGGCAGCCCGTATGGCCGCACGAACTTCATCTTTTAAGGGCCACTACCGCAAAGTTGAAGGAGGATTTTGGCCACCCTTCTCCACCACCTTCACCTAGGGCGTCAAGGCTGCGGAAAAGAGCTAATTTAAGGGGCAAATTCAAGGGAGAAGAAGGTTACACTCAAGGGAAGGCATCTAGGAGTTCGTCGGCGCTGATCCACAGAATTCTCATCACCATCTTCTAGTCTTCATTTTAGGGGAGTTTGCTAAGATCTTTATCTTATATTTATTGTGTTTCTTGCTTTCTCCTTTCTAGATCATGAACTAGACTCCCAAGGTCACCGGCATCCGGTGAACCTTGGGATGAACTTGCTTGTATGGATGCTTGATTTGCATTTATGGTATTTGGTTTGGTTTGTGGTTCATGCTTTGTGTTTGATAAGTGCTTGCATGTATATAATTCTGGAAATGTTTTCCACGCATGAGCATCACATTTTTCAGGCTTTATCGCTAATTTCGTGTGTTTTGGTGTTCTTTCACGCAATTAGGGTTGTGGAGACATGGTACGTAAATAAAGGCAAGATTAGGTCAGAATGGTGCCAAGTGGAGATCTTTTGTGCAATTACGAAGTTCAAGACATAAATCGGGTTCCAACGAGGGGGTATGTGCCAACTTCTAAAGACTTCAAGACAACTCATTGTAGAAGGACACGAAGGCAGTCATGCTCGCTCGTTCCGATTGGTTCAAAGATTTCAAAAGCTCTCCAAGGTTTTCCCATCATAAAGAAACGCCACTTGACCTTTCACATGGGCGTGTGTCCGTCCATGTGACCTCAGGAGAAGAAACGGGCGAAATCGGGGACTAGTATGAAGATTCCACAAGACAGAAAATCCACATGGGCGTGTGGAATTTCCACACGGCCGTGTGGAATTTCCACACGCCCGTGTGGATCCTCGAGATGGCCAATTATAAAGCCGTTCTGAAGCGTTATTGAGGGGAGGATCTTCTAACTTTGAGGGGAGGTGACGGCTAGGGTTCAGGAGGTTCTTGCTACACTTTGGGGGGGCTTCTTCACCGGTTTCATCATCATTCCCTTCCAAGGAGAGCTATTGGGGGAGCCTTCGACGACTCGATTCGACGAGGTGTGCCTTAGGCTTGGAGGAAGGGATTCTTTGAAGAAGAAGGAGAAGTTCCCATAGTCTATCAACACGAAGCTTAAGGGGGTTTTCTCTATGGATTTCTTACACTTATCTTCATTTATTTTGATGAACTTGTATTACTCCATGGAGAGCTAAACCCTTAGTGGGTACTTGGACTTGTAAACCCTAGATTTCCTATGTTTCATTGACTTTAATGCTTTCATTTCAATTTGAGTTTAAATTTGAGTTTCAATCTGGTATGCTTAATGGTTTCTCCCTTAGAGTGACACTAGGGTTGAGGGCTAATTCAATCATCCTTTTGACGAGTGACCATCACCATTAGGAATAGATTATCAAGATTGAAAAGGGTTGAGAGGGTGAGTTGAGAGGTAGCGACGCGTCCCCTTTCCCCTCCGGTGTGGTTTTCCCTACCTTCATATTCCAAGTATTACCTTCGATCTCAAAGAGAGTTAGGCGTTGAGAGAGGCCTTTCCGCCGGGACTTATTTGTGATTAGGGATCTTTCGCCTGGACCAAAGGGATTGATCTATAGTTGGGAATAGGGTTTACCACTTGGAATCCCTAGAGCATAGCGCAGTCATACGTGGTGTGAGGCGTCGAGAGTCTTCTCTCCGCCGGGACCTCGTAGGTGACTAGTCAAGGTTGACCTTAGATTTGGGACCGTGTATCTTTGGATTCCACGACTCCTGAAATCTTCATTTATTAAGAGTGATTGAAGTCTTGCACTTGAAACAAGGATTCTAGGGGGAGCAGTGTCCGAGTACCCCATTCTTATCTCGATCTTTTCCTACTCTCTAGCTTTAACTTTCAGTTTTTAATTTCTGTTTTTAATCACTTTTTAATCTCAACAACAATCGGTTTTCTTTAGCTATTTAGTGAAGTGTTTTTGTTTCTATGGTCTACTCCCTGTGGATTCGACTACCCACCCATTGGGTACTTTATTACTTCGACACCCGTGCACTTGCAGAGTACACATGCAAGGGTGTGTCAGTGTTCTTTGATGTGTTATTTGGCATGAGAACTCTGGGATTCGACTTCTAGATTGTACTTGGTGCGTGACCATCGCCCTAGCATGGAAGGGATTCATGTGTGAATACGCCGTGACCATCCAGTATTTCATGCCTCTTCAACCATTAGGGCAGGACCTAGGTTGGGTATCGACCCTAATTAGAGATTTCCCTAGGCGTAGTGCAATCGTAGAAGGATTTGGTCAGAAGAAATTCTGAGCCAATACTCGTATCGGATTATTGGTCATTGCCGTGACCATCGAGATGATCTACTGTTGGACTTCTCTTGGCCCATCCACCATTGCCTGTCTAATTTTAGCATCCATCTAGCTTTAGTAGTTCTGAGGGGATCCTGGCCCGGGACCTCGCGCTTTTATTATTATTTGCTTCCTTAAATATGCTCATGTGGTGTGCCTGAGTCCATGTGTACATAGTTATCTCTTTTCTAGTTTTAAAGCTTAATTTTTATCTTGGGTAGACTAGATAGTGCCGTCTAGGAGGAAGTAATAGCAGCTCTTGGGACCCCAGGGAATACGACTCTTGTGTCACACATAGGGTATTACTTGATGACCCCATGCACTTATGGGACAATCATCATTGACATTTGAAGATTGAAAATTTCGACTCAGAAAGCTTGTAAAAAAAAAAATCTAAAAGTCGGATCTTTTTTGGGATGCCCTATCGAATTTTGGATAATAACATGCAAAATGGTAGAAAGAGCTATCACCATAAATGAAGTGAAAGCTGTATCTGAGTAGTCGGATCCTAGGCACCACAAATGTCATTTTTTGATGATCTACCGAGTGAAATGGCTACCTTTATTGTGTATGAACCTACTACCCAGTTTAGGAGTCAGTTGCTGAAAATTAAGGGTCGTCCTAACCAGACCTCTTAAAAAAAACACATGGGCGCACTCTTTTAGGTCACACGCACACACGGGAAGTACAGAGTAAGAGTGAAACTTTACATAAGCTTTTAATTGAGATATTGATACGCCCCTTGCATATCAGTAAGTGCATGGGTCGTACAAGTAATACAGTGTACCTTAACAGGTCGGGATGTCAAATCCATAGGGATTGGTATATCTCTCAGTACTCTCTCACTGCTTAATATCTAGTCGGTCAACAATTGAGGTTGAATTGAGATGAAGTGCCTAGGAATGAGGGCAAGAAGGAGAAAGAAAGGGATGATGGAAAATCCTGAAAGGTTTGCTTAATCGGCATTAGGGCCCCGAATTAGTCCATCGGTGTCACTTGTACTTGAATTCTCGCAAGGTTTATCAGGTACAACCAATGATTTCTATGTGTGCTCTATAAGCTCTGTTGCAACTACGGTGAAGATAAGCATCAAGGTACTAGATGCACTACGCGACTTCTACTCTTCAAGAGAGAAATCAATAAGGATGATTACGCTAATATAAAGACGCGCGACGAGATACAAACAAGCTATGCAATCAATCCACCCAGCAAGCATGCAACACAAGATTTAACATAAGAAATAAAGACTCCATAAACCTTGCATTAAAAGCATTCAAGTATAAAATCTACCAAGTTCTTAATCCGGGGCACCCAAGGAAATTAGCCCCTAATGGTTTCACTCAACAAAGAATTAAAGACAAGAGCAAATACAAAAGAGAAGAAAACCTCCCTAATTACTTGCATCTTCGTGAGCGCCGAGGATCTAATCTTCGTGAGAGTCCTCCCCTGATATCGGCCTGAAATTGGTGTGTAATTCCTCCCCTTAATGTGATGGAAAACATACAAAACTCCCTCTATTCGCCTACAGTCTTCGCCCAAATAAAAACCTCTAATAAACCTAACTTTTAGTGCTTAGGCCGTGCATCAGGGCATGCAGTTTACAAGCATATGAAGTCCCCGAATTTTCGCCAGCCGTGAAGTGCATGGGCTGGAACACGCCCATGCGTGGGCCGTGCTCTCATCTGCACAACCGTTCTCTTAGAACCGTGACGGTGCTTATGATTTCTTGAATCTCCTGTGAAGTGCACGGCTGGGGAGCATGGCCATGCTTGGGCCGTGCTAGCCTTGACGAACTCCCCCTTAGGTCCTTTTGCTATGAATCTTCTTCGAAAACACTTGTTATTGCTCAAAGACCTAAATAACTGGACATTGAACTAAAAATACCTTAAAAAACACTGAACTAGAAAGATAGTGGCTAGAGAACAAGAGAATAATAGGTATAAAATGATAAAATGTATATATAAATTGCACTCATCAGATATACACTTGCTACATAGAATCTCCCTTAAACTTAGAAAGTCCTTATCTTGCTGAGATCAGAGGTCATGCACTCATCCTTTTATTGTTAGTTAAGTTTTTTCTTGAGGACAAGTAATGATTCAAGTGTGGGGGTATTTGATGAGTGCATTTTATACATATATTTTATCCATTTTATACCTATTATTTTCTTATCCTTTAGCCATTATTTTTCTTGTACGGTGCTATTTGAGGTATTATGTGTTAATCGTGCAGATATTTAGGTCCTAAAGTGTAGTTCATCAAGGCAAGCATAGCCTAAGCACTGGTATGCTTCTCAGCAGTGCACTTCACAGGAGTCTCAAGAGGAATGGACTCAGAGGCACGGTTTTAGTTCTAAGAGCACGGGAGTGCAAATGAAAGCACGGGCGTGCTTAGAGCCATGCACTTTTCGGCCTAGCGAGTTTTTGAAAAAATACTGTAGCAAAAATACTGTAGGAGAAGTAATGTAGCAAACCAAAAGTTCGGGTTTCAAGGGGACTTCTTCTTCTATCTTTCTTCCCCTTTGGGGGAGGCGACGTAAGGGGGAAGCGGCGCACCTTTGGGGGCCGAAGATGGACCGAGAGATCATTGGAAAGATCATCATCGGATGCTCTCCGATGAAGATTATGAAGTAAGAAGGGAGTTTATGAATTCCATCTTATTCTTTTGTTGTTTACCTTCTGTTTCTAGTACAACCATGACGGGCTAACCATCCTCCGGTGCCCCGGATTTATGAACTAGGATGTTATCTTGTAGTTAAATACTTTCTTGCAATGTTTATGGAGTCTTAGTGATTTCTATATTTAATCTTGTGTTGTATAACTTGATGTACATGATTACATAGCGTGATTATAAACTTGATGTGTGTTTGTGCCTTAGCGTAATTGTCGTAGTGCAATTGCTACCTCGAAGTGCTTGAACCTTACATAATAATCGCTGCCTTGATGTTTATCATAGCCATAGCTGCAACAAAGCTTTGAGAGCACACATAGATTTTATAGTTTGTACCTGATAGACATTGTGAGAAAGTGTCTGCAAGCTATTCAGAGGAATTGATCCGGAACACTACTCTCTATCACTGATCTCTCGTTACCTGAACCCTGTCTGTCCCCCTCATTCCTCCAATCCCCTTTACTTTTCTTTGTAATTAGTCTTCAACCCAATTTAATGAGCTAGCTAGATTTAGAAACCCGACGAGTTTCAAAAGCTATACCAGTTCATATAGATTTGACTACTCGATCCCACATTGGAAACATTATACTACTTGTACGACCCATGCACTTGCGGATATGCAAGGGGTGTATTAGGAAGAATCACCCTAAAAATGTTTTTGGAGCTAGCCAGCACAAGGCAACTCTAGTCACCACAATAGCAATCTCAATTCCCTCTGTTGCCTCTTCAGGAAGGAAAGCGGGTTGGTGGAGTACAGAGGGCAAGAATTCATTATTATCTGGCAGCCGGGGAGTGACACAGAGGACGATACTGAGGAGGGGTCTCATATATCCGCTACAACACCCCTGATAAGTGCTTGTTTATATATATTTTATACCATCATTTTATATGCATCGAGCATTACTTTTATCAGGTTTTATCATTGATAAGGTGTATTTTGTATTCTTTTGTGCAAATAGGGCCTTTGAGGTATGAAGTACAAGAAAGAAGCAAAGATAGGGTGTGATGACACATTTCAAGACCAAAATAGAAGCTATGCTCATATACATGGAGGTGTTGCCAACTTTCGACGGATTCCAAGTCATTACACGAACTGGAAGGGCACAAAGGCAGTAGTACGTCTATGTCTTAGCTTCCATGCCCAAATTGAAGAAGGTTTTTTAAGATTTCAAAGGACAGAAAGCCACACACCCTACCACACGGGCCTGTGCCCGATCGTGTGGACTCGAAGAAGGATTTTGGGGAAATCACTGTAGCAAGTAACGTAGCAAAAGTACTGTAACAGTTACTGAGTAGTACTGTAGCAAAGTATTGTTCGCGGCTGTGGAATTTTCGCACAGTCGTATGGCTACAGTAGACGGGCGTGTGAGTGCCCATGTGGATGCCTGTGTGAATCCCCGATTTCAAGTTATAAAAGCCGCCATGTTTTAATTTTTAGAGATCTTTTCGTCTACTTTCAAGAGGCAAGACGGCTAGGGTTTGGAGAGAGTTCTTTGCGGCTTTGGGAAAGCTTCCTCACCAACTTAGATCAATTCCTCCTTCGTCATATCATCAAGGAAGCCATCGGCGATCTAGCTTCGGAATTCAGTCAATCTAGACGTGGACGTCACCCATCAAGGTCATCATCACGGATATAGGGGGGTTATTTTCTTTGGCTTGTGAACTTGTTTATGATTGCTTTATTTGTTTTAAGACTTGCTCTATGGAGATCTAAACCGCTGTGGGTATTCGGATATGTAAACCCTAGGGTTCATATTTTTATTAGATTTACATTGTGTTTCTATTCGAGTTTAATACATTGAGTTTTACTCTTGAGTTCTTAATGCTTGCAATTGCTTTTGATTTCAATATTAATTGGCTTGCATGTTTTATTCAACCTAGTGAAGAGAGAGATCATCATTAGGTTTAGAATCACTAAGAGTGTAGAAGGTTGAGAGGGTGAGCCGTTAGATAGCGGAGTGTAACATTTTCCTTCCGATGGATATTTCCTATCTCCATATTCCCTAAGTTTTAAGCAACCATAAGTGGTGTGAGGCGTCGAGAGAATTCTCCACCGGGACCTCGTAGGGGGTTAGGGATCCTTCACCTGGAGGCAGGGTTAGATCTACTTTTAGAAATTGGTCATATCTTTGGGATCCCTAGAGTGCTAAGCAGTCATATGTGGTGTGTGCCGTTGAGAGAACTCTCCGTCGGGACCTTGTAGGGGACTAGTTATCGGCGACCTGGGGGCAGGGGTCTATATACCTTAGGATACCCATGACTCCATATTCTCATCTAGAAACACTTGTAATCTACACTTAACACCCGAATCCTAGGGGAGCATTGTCCAGATACCCACCTTTATTGATTGATAACTATCTCTCTTTTCAGTTCCTGTGCACTTGTAGTGACACTCTTAGGTTTAGCTACTAAATCATCACACACTACACTCATTAGGCTAGATAACAAAAGATGAGCAATTACTAGTACTTCTATTCCCTGTGGTTCAACAACCAGACCCATTGGGTCAACTTTATTACTTGACGACCCGTGCACTTGCGGTAACGCAAGTGGTTGACACATCTCCCCGTTTTGTGTGCATCAAGTTTTTGGCACCGTTGCAGGGGAACTGGATATTAGGAACGCTAGTACGTTGTTACTTTAGCAATTCATTCTTTTATTTTCACTATTTTATCTACTTCATTTTTCTTTCAGTGTTCTTGTTCTTATTCGTTTTCTCCTCTTGTGTTTAATACAAAGGAATACTTGAGAAACTGATGGCAATAATGGCGACTAATGAAGAGAAGATGGAACAGTTAGTCGCAATCTACAATTTGAGTGAGCACACGGATTAATGGGGTCCTGGGCTAACGTAACAAGAAGGAATACTTAATGGGTTCCGGAGCTCATATCAAGGTGCAGACTTGGCAAGCCTACTAGATCAATTCGATAAGTCGGCAATTATCTCTTTTAATGAAAACCTTGAATTCAGTTTGGAAGAAACTCTTGCACAGTTTCACATGGTAATAGCAGATGAAGGTGCTGAAGCAGGAAGTAATTCGGATGGAGAAACTCTTGCATAGTTTCTCTTCAAGGATTTCCACCTTCTTCAAGCTCTAGGAAAAACACCCTTCAAAACCTCACTAAAAGTCCTTCTCCTCTTGCCCTAACGCCTCCTTAAATGATGAAGGTCATGTGACCATCCGGGCTGCCTTGCGAGCGCAAGGATGCTCGCATGGTTCCTAGTTATTCTCCTGAAAAAATTATCTCGGGTGCTACAGTACTCCCCTGCTACAGTGATGAAGCTCCAAAAATGCCATTTTTGGTGTCGATTTCTTCCTAAATGCGTTCTTGAGCTCATTTTGGCTTCTCTAAGGCCTGCAATACAGATAAAACTAATTTAAACACAAAAACGGGCGTTGGCTTGTCAAATGCATGCAATGTAATACAAAAATGCTATAAATAAACATACACATTTATGCACTTATCATACATCATGAATGTCAGGAGATCCTAGATATTGCGATGCCAGGGAGAGGACATAGCTGCCTGCTATAGGGCCAGTAGGACACCATTGCATTGATACAGAGCTTTTTTTCTCCCGTAGCTCCAGCCACTTCTGCACCACCGCCATATGGCAAAGATGACTGGAATGACTGGAAGGAACACTCGCATGTTTTTTCCATTTGTTTTCTATTTGTGTTTCTTTGTTTTCTTATGTAGTTTAATTGGAATGGGCTTCACCCTTCTAGTCTTGTCTCTTTTGTTGCTTTAATAACGTATTAGTCTTTTTCTTTATATTTTTGTTTTTATTTGAGTTTTGATGCTCTGAAATGTTATTCTGTTCTCTCTTTTACGGTGAAATGGAACAAATTTGCACACCTTCTTTGCCAACTTAGATTGACCCGAAGGAAGTCACCCTAAACTTGCGCTTTTCATGGTCAATATTGTCGAGGACTCGGGGAAGTTCATGAATCTTTTTCCCGTGTTATTGTTTATTGTACATCTTGTCTTAAACCATTGATTTAAGTACATTATGGATAATGTACAACTTTAAGTGTAGGGATGAGCATTTCGTTAACTTTTAAACTTTTCTTGTATGATTGTGAACCTAGGATGGCTATGATGAATTCTAGAATCAAAGTAGTATAGAATTATGATAAATGTTACACCTCACTCACGACCTTTGACACGCTTTTTATGTCACTGCAAGTGCACAGGTGATGCGTCTCCGCAACAACACAACAGGGTGATGTGTGTCAACCCCTTGCGTTACCGCAAGTGCACGGGTCGTCAAGTAATAAAAGTGGACCCAAAGGGTCGGGTTGTCGAACCACAGGGAACAGAAGTACTAGTAATAGCCCCTCTCTTGTTATCTAGCATAATGAGTGTAGTATGTCATGATCTAATGGCCAACACTAAGAGTGTCACCACAAGTGCGCAGGAAATAAAAGGAAAAGAGTTCTCAATCAATAAAAGTGAGGTATCCGGACAATGCTCCCCCTAGGATTCGGGTGTTGGATGTAGATTACAAGTATTTCTAAACGAAGACAATGAGTCGTGGGTATCCAAAGGTATAACGGCCCCTGCCTCCAGGTCACCGATAACTAGTCCCCTACGAGGTCCCGGCGGAGAATTCTCTCGACGCCTCACACCACATATGACTGCTTAAAACTCTAGGGATCCCAAAGATATGACCAATTCCTAAATGTAGATCTAACCCTGCCTCCAGGTGGAAGATCCCTAACCCCCTACGAGGTCCCGGCGGAGAATTCTCTCGACGCCTCACACCACATATGGTTGCTTGACACTTAGGGAATATGGAGATAGGAAATATCTGTCGGAAGGGAAAGGGGACACTCCGCTATCTCACGGCTCACCCTCTCAACCCTCTTTACTCTTGGTAATTCTAAACCTAGCGGTGATCTCTCTCTTCACTAGATTGAATAAAACATGCAAGGCAATTGATAATGAAATCAAAAGCACAAACAAGCATTAAGAACTCAAGAGTAAAACTCAATCTGATAAATTCGAATAGAAACACAATGTAAATCTAATGAAAATAAGAATCCTAGGGTTTACATGTCCGAATACCCTCTAGGGGTTTAGCTCTCCATGGAGCGAGTCACAAAACAAATAATAAATTCAGAAATAAGTTCCAAAGACATAAAGAATAACCCCTTTAAATCCGTGATGATAGTCTTGATGAGTAGTTTCCACGTCTGGATTGAATCCACTCCGAAGCTAGGTCGCCGATGGCTTCCTTGACGCTATGACGGAGGAGGAATCGATCCAAGTTGGTGAGGAAAGCTTCCCAAAGCCGCAAAGAACTCCTTCCAAGCCCTAGCCGCCTTGTCTCTCGAAAGTGGCCAAAAAGATCCCTAAAAATTATCACAAGGCGGCTTTTATAATTTGAATTCGGGGCTTTACGCGGGCATCCACACGGGCATCCGCACACCCGTGTAGAAATTCCACACGGGCGTGTGAAGTACTCTGCTGCAGTACTTTTGCTACAGTACTCGCTACAGTAAATGCTACAATGATTTTTTTCCCGAAGTCTTCCTTGGAGTCCACACGATCGGGCACACGCTCGTGTGGTAGGGTGTGTGGCTTTCTATGCTTTGAAATCCTCAAGAACCTTCTTCTGCTTTGTACGGAAGCTGGGACATGGGCGTACTACTGCCTTTGTGCCCTTTCGGTTTGTGTAATGACTTGTACTCCTCCGAAAGTTGGCAACACCCCCATGCATATGAACACAGCTTCTGATTGTGGTCTTGAAACGTGTCATCACACCCTATCTTTGCTTCTTCCTGTATGTCATGTCTCCAAAGCCCTGTTTGCACAAAAGAACACAAAACACACCTTGTTAATGCTAGAACATGATAAAAGTGATGCTCAATGCATGTAAACTGATATTATAAAATATATATAATCAAGCACTTATCAACAGGTCGTCAAATAATAAAGTGCACTCGGTGAAGGGTCAGGTTGTCGAACCACAGGGAGCAAGACTGTTAGTACTAACTTTAGCGATTGAAATCTAGCCTAAATAACATTCATCATCAAAACTCACCGACTTTTTTCTAGCTTCCGCTAATCGGTAAGTAAGTGCCTCATCTCCAACCCTCAGTGTCATCTTTCCTCCCTCCATATCGATCAAGGCTTTTGAAATTCGGAGGAAGGGCCTTCCCAAAATCAATGGTACCTCAGCGTCTTGATACGCCCCCTTGCGTATCCGCAAGTGCACAGGTCGTAAGAGTAGTATAATGTACCCAAATTGATCGGGTAGTCGAATCCTCAGGGATTCGTATAGCTTTTAATACTCTCTCGCTGCTTAATATCTAGTCGACTAAAATTGAGGTGAAAAGGGACTAAGGCTTAGAGGGGAAATGCGGAGGAAGAGAAGAACAGTGAGGAATGTCCTGATAAGTTGCTCAATTAGGGATAGGGCCCCGGATTAATCCCTTGGTGCCAATCGTACTCGAATTCTTGCAGTGTTTATCAGGAGTGTCTCAGGGTCCTATGTTCTAGAACCTTTGTTGCCGCTATGGGGAAGATAACGTGATGAGGTTGAGGGTACAATACAATCTCTATTCTTCTCAAAGACAATCACTAATATAAACGAGCTAAAAATGCAACACGCGTCAGAAAACACTCAAGCTACACTATCAACCAACAATCAAGTATACAACCCAACGTCTAACAAAGAGGGTAAAAGACTTCCATAAATGCTGCAATAAATGAGTTCAAATACAATCAACAAGCAAGTTCTTTACTCAGGGCACCCAAGTGGATTAGCCCCTCATAGGTTCATTCAATAAGATAATACCAAAGAAAACAAATATAGAAGAAATCAAATACTCCCTATTTGCTTGTATTCTTGCTAAGATCTGAGGTTCTAATGATGATGAGAATGCACCCCTGGAATTGGCCTACGATTCGGTCTTGGATCTTCCCTTTGCTATGGTGAAAGCTGTACAAAAACACTCCGTTCATAGCCAAAAAGTCCTTCAAAAACTAACTTTCAGTGCTTTTAACTAGCTCTCGAAGCGAGCACAACCGTGCTTAGGCCGTGCTTCAAGCCGTGTAGTTTACAGGCAATTGAAAATTCTGAATTTTCGCCAGGCAGTGAAGTGCACGGGCTGGAACACGCCCGTTCTTAGGCCGTGCTACCATCTGCATGACTGTGCTCTGAGAACTATAACTGTGCTTCTGATTTCTTGGATCTTCTGTAATTTGCACTGCTGGGAAGCACGGTCGTACTTGCCTTGACGAACTTCCTTTTAGGTCCTTTTGCTATAAATCCTCTTCAAAAACACTTGTTATCGCTCCAGGACCTAAATAACTGCATAATGAACCAAAAATACCTCAAATAGCACTGAAATAGGAAGGTAGTGACTTGAGAACAAGGAAATAGTGGGTGTAAAACAGGAAATATATATATATATATATATATATATAATGCACTCATCAAATACCCCCACACTTGAATCATTGCATGTCCTCAAGCAAAAACTTAACCCCCACAAATGGATGAGTGCATGACCTCTGATCTCAGTAAGGTAAGGAATTTCTAAAATTTAGGGAACTTCGAGTAGCAAGTGTGTATGTCAATTGAAAGCTTATGAAACCGTTTCACTCTTACTCTGTACTCCTCGTGTTTATGCGTGGGACCTAAGAGTGTGTGCCTCAAGTGTTTTAGAAGGGGTCTAGCTAAAAGGTGCTTTGAGTTTAACTTCACTCCTAAACTGAGCAATAGTTTCATACACCCTAAAGGCAACCATTTCACTCAATAGGTCATCAAGAATGACATTTGTGATGCCTAAAATCCGACTACTCAGATGCAGCTTTCGCTTTTTCTAGGGTGATAGCTCTTTCTACCATCTTTCTTATGAAGTTTTAGAATTTGATAGGGCATCCCTAAAGAGGAATCGGACTTTTCGAAATTCTTTCCTTTTCCACTTTTTGATTTTCTTTTAACTTTTTGCTTTTATTTTTGTGTTTATGGTCAAACATTTTTACAAGCCTTGAAAGTAGACCTTCTTCTAAACAGAGTGACTGCATAAAATTAGGCGAAGTGATGAACTTTTAGATTTCCAAAGTAAGAGCAAAATTTATCCTTAAGCTCAACAAATGTACACTAGCATGCTCGTTGTCGCCCTAGTTTAGAAATTCCTATCCAAAAATTTCATGGATCGTCCTAAGTTATGCACTATCATCATGAAACATATTTAGAAATGTCAACCCTCCCCCACACTTGATGTAACCATTGCCCTGAATGTTGAAGATAAATCAGATAGAATAAGGAAAAGTTCAATGGAATAGGTAGGGGAAGTTGGGGGAAAGACCTTCCTCGTGTTATTGTGGCGGCGGTACAAATGTTTAGACATGATAGAAAAGTGTTTCATAAGGCCATCTCCCAGCTGAGGCCATACTAACAGAAACAGTGGGGCTCATCCATAAATCCTGATAGATAGATAGATACAAGCATTAGTGGAGCATACACAATAAAAAGAAAAGCAAACAGCAAAATGTCGAAAGCACAAAATAAAAGAGGTCAGTTTAGAAGCAGACTCCCTTGCTAACTGAACACAAGTACAAAAGTGGAACAACTAAACTGAAAAGAAATAAAAGTGCTGAGAAATAAACATAAACAAAGGGTCAGAAATGATCGCACTTAGTGCTGGAGTCGGAGTGGGAGGCCAGGTTGGTAGTGTCAACTCCGATGCTCCTAGAGGTGGTGGCAGCAGCAAAAGAAGGTGGTGGAGAAAGAGATACGTCCAGCCTCGCAGCTAGCTGCTGCAAGCTACACGTCATCCATCCCCTAAAGGTGGGAGAGCCTGATGGTGGTGCTGTATGTGTCACGCCCCGACCCGCAGGCCAAGTATTGGACACACCGCCACAACAACCTAAGGGAGAGCAGACACGGCCTCAACCTAGGTCATCGTAAGGCTAACCTGTTTTCTTTTAACCAAAATTAAATAATTTTAGAAGAAAACAACATACATCAATATATCTCAAAGAGACAAACATACATGCTAAATGTCTAAAAGGACGTATTTTACATGTATGTGTTGTGTATTATTTTCATATTTTATTGTTGAATCTATGCCCTTTTTGGTCTAAATTGCTTTATCTTTGTATTTCAGGCTAGCCAGAAGCTCTGGGGACTCGACGACGAGATGGGGAGCGAATTCGACACCAAAAAAGCGTTTTCGAGACACGATACTGTAGCATTCACTATAGCAGTTACTGTAGCTCATCGCGGACTTCTCGGCAGAAAAGTAGAAATCCCAAGGGGTCAGCATACCGGCTGTATGCTGACCCATTTACCCATCGGGATTTGGGGTTTTAAGGGCGATCTAGGGCATTTATTTGGGGACTTTTGCATCTTCTTGGAGAGAGTTTTGGGGGGAGAAAGAAGGCTAGGGTTTGGACATCACTTCCACACCATTTAGGAGTGCAAAAAGAGAGGAAATCCGAGTTTTCTTAGGTGGGGAGAGCAAGATCTTGGAGGATCCACTTCAAGGATTTCATTGTTTGGAGGTTGAAGACAACGGGAAGCCACCCCTTCGAGTGGCGTCTTCGGAAGGTTTTCTCCGGGGATTCAAGCGTCATTCGGCCTTCACCATTTGAGAGAGTGTTCCTAATGTTTATTTTAGTTATTTGCATGGTTTGTTTGGTGGATTTCTGGAACATGAACAACTAAACCCCAAGGTCACCGGATGTAGGTGAACCTTGGGGGCAAAACTTGTGATGTTTTGGATGATTTGAGTTATCTATTGTATGATTGGTTTGTTGTGATCCTCGTTTGGTATTCTTAATCATGTTGGTACGTGTGCTTAATTGTTGTATCAAATTCTTGGTAACACTTTGTAGCATGACCATTGCCTTAGTGCTAGACTCCACCAAACTTGGAAGGGATTATTGTATAAATACGCCTTTACCATCGGGTATTTGTACCCCTCCATTTCTAGGGTTGAAAACTAACTAGTGTTTCCACCCTAACTTGAGGAAACCATCTTTCGCCGTGCAACCGTGTGAGAGGTTGAGTGGAAGAAATTCCTTATTCAACACTTGTACCGGGTTAGGGGTCAATTGCCGTGACCATCGGGTTGACCTAAGTTAAGGTTTTCTCGGTCCAACTAGCCACATTCTTAATTTCTCAATTATCCTACTCACTTGAATAGCCCCCTTGGGGATCCTCATCCATGACCGTTTTCCATCCCTGAGCATCTTCCGTGTTTTAATTCAGTCGCATTTATTTAGAAAATTTCTCTAGTTGTTATTTGTTTTCTTTCTTATTTATTCTTTGGAAGTTGAATCGGTGAGCTAAACAACAAGTAAGAAGTGAGTAAAGTAGCTTCTCGGGCCCTTGGGAATACGACCCACTCGTGCTTGCGCGAGTGGTTTATTACTTGACGACCCGTGCGCTTGCGGGATCACCACCAAGTTTTTGGCGCCGTTGCCGGGGAACCACGAGAAATATTCGGAAAACTTTGAGCGTGTTGATTTGGCTTTTGTTTTGCCGTTTTTTGCCATTCTTCTATATATTCTGTCATTTCATTTTCTTTGCATTTTCCTACTTGTTCGTCTGCAAGTTTTAACGCTTGACTTGAATTTTCTTGCAAGGTACCCATCTTATGACCCGAGCAAGTAAAAAAAAAAAAACATTT
Source organism: Dioscorea dumetorum (assembly GCA_902712375.1). NCBI lineage: Eukaryota > Viridiplantae > Streptophyta > Magnoliopsida > Dioscoreales > Dioscoreaceae > Dioscorea > Dioscorea dumetorum. The sequence goes on along the minus strand of CACTHL010000128.1, from coordinate 7,146,461 downwards.
AGTTGAACCCGTGTTTTCTTGTTTTTGAGGGACAACATGGATTTCAGCGATGATCATCGGAAGGAAGATTTTTGTCAGGATTCACTTATGCAATTTGTACAGAATCAAGGAGCTCAGTCAATCTTCAATAAATATTTGGAATCAGACTGGGGAAAACTGGCAACAGAAATTCCCTCATCCAGTAGTCAGTCTAATTATACTCCTGAGGAACTTGACACTAGTCTGAAGAATCCCCCTGAGTTAACCTGTTCAGATAAAGAGGAGATAATTCAGTCAACATTTGAAAGAGTAGAAGAGGTGAAGTGCATTCAGAGGGATGATTTGAATACAATTGAGGCAGAATTTCGAGCAAAGGAATGCAGCTTGAACAGTGATGGTGACTCAGAAGACATAGAGGAGATTGAGGAACGTGACCTTAGAAATTATGGAAGGGTAAAATCATCAATTGAAGAACCTCCAGAGCTAGAATTGAAACCCCTCCCTGATCATCTAGAATACGCCTTCCTAGGGGAAGAAGCCACACTCCCTGTTATCATTGCATCGGACCTAACTAGAGAACAGAAAGATAAACCCCTCGATGTTTTAGGTAAGCATAAGAAAGCAATTGCATGGAAAATCTCTGATATCCGCGGAATCAGTCCATCTTTTTGCACTCACAAAATTTTGATGGAGGACAATCACAAACCCACAGCAATCCCTCAACGAAGACTCAACCCCAACATGAAAGAGGTTGTGAAGAATGAAGTTATTAAACTACTTGATGCAGGCATTATCTATCCCATCTCAGACAGTGCTTGGGTAAGCCCAGTTCAAGTGGTTCCAAAGAAGGGGGGTATGACAGTCATCATGAATGAAAAGAACGAGCTTGTCCCTACAAGAACAGTCACGGGGTGGAGGGTTTGTATTGACTATAGAAAGCTTAATGATGCCACTAGAAAAGATCATTTCCCTTTACCCTTCATAGATCAGATGCTTGAACGATTGGCAGGACACTCCTATTACTGTTTCTTGGATGGCCTCTCCGGATACTTCCAAATTCGATTGCACCAGAAGACCAGGAGAAGACCACTTTCACTTGTCCGTATGGAACTTTTGCCTATCGCCGAATGCCCTTTGGACTCTGCAACGCCCCTGCTACATTTCAAAGATGCATGCTAGCCATTTTCGAAGACATGGTTGAAGACATCATGGAAGTTTTCATGGATGACTTTTCAGTCTTTGGGGATTCGTTTGATTTGTGTCTCGAGAATTTGGAGCGAGTCCTAAGAAGATGCGAAGAAACAAATCTGGTGCTTAGTTGGGAAAAGTGCCACTTTATGGTGAAGGAGGGCATAGTACTCGGGCACAAAATTTCAAAACAAGGGATCGAAGTAGACAAGGCAAAGGTTTCTACGATTGAAAAATTACCTCCACCAACTTCAGTGAAAGCTATCAGAAGTTTTTTGGGGCATGAAAGCTTTATAGAAGGTTTATCAAGGATTTTTCGGCAATCGCTCGCCCATTGACGAGGCTTTTGGAAAAAGATGCTCCCTTTGATTTTAATGAAGACTGCATGAATGCCTTCCTTACTCTGAAAAATAAACTTGTTGAGGCACCCATAATAGTTTCCCCCGATTGGAGTATGCCCTTTGAAGTGATGTGCGATGCAAGTGATTATGCAGTAGGAGCAGTGTTGGGGCAAAGACGGGATAAGCACTTCCATCCCATTTACTACGCAAGCAAAACTTTGAACAATGCTGAGGAGAATTATATTACCACTGAGAAAGAATTACTTGCAGTGGTCTTTGCATTCGATAAATTTCGATCATATCTAGTGCTGTCCAAGGTAATTGTGTACACTGATCACTCCGCACTTAAGTACTTGCTGAACAAATCGGATGCCCAGCCTCGATTGATTCGCTGGGTGCTTCTGATACAAGAATTTGATTTAGAGATAAAGGATAAAAAGGGAACAGAGAATTTGGCTGCAGATCAGCTTTCTCGCCTAGAGGGCCCCGATGATACCACCTTTGCAAGAAAAGAAATTGATGACACATTTCCTGGGGAGCAGTTATGCAGCATTCAAGTAGTGGAAGAGGATGAGACACCATGGTTTGCTGATATCGCAAATTACTTGGTAGCAGGGGTTTTCCCAAAGTAGCTTACCTATCAACAAAGAAAGAAGTTCTTTGCCGACCTGAAGCATTATACTTGGGAGGATCCATACCTGTTCAAGACTTGTTCCGATCAAATTGTCAGGAGATGTGTCTCAACAAGAGAAGGACATGACATCCTGTTGCATTGCCACTCGGGGTCAGCAGGGGGGCACTACAGTGGAAACAGGACAGCGAGGAAGGTACTTGATGCCGGATTTTATTGGCCCACGATATTCCATGACGCTCAGATGCTTGTGCAGCACTGTGATAGGTGTCAACGCGTAGGTAACATATCAAAAAGGGACGAGATGCCGCAAACTTGGAATCAAGCTTGTGAAATTTTTGATGTTTGGGGGATCGACTTCATGGGACCGTTTCCTAGTTCTCATGGCAATAAGTTTATTCTCGTGGCCGTAGACTACGTCTCTAAGTGGGTAGAAGCGCAAGCATTCCCAACCTGTGATGCAAGAGTGGTGGTAAAATTCCTAAAACAATTGTTAGCTAGATTCGGCACTCCAAGGGCGATCATCAGTGACCGGGGCACTCATTTTTGTAGTTCACAATTTGAAAAAGTTTTGAAACGATATGGGCTATCACATAGAATCTCAACTGCATACCATCCCCAAACGAGTGGTCAAGTCGAGGTATCTAATATGGAATTGAAAAGAATCTTGGAGAAAACGGTGAGTCATCACAGGAAGGACTGGGCGGATCAACTTGATGATGCGCTCTGGGCATACAGAACAGCATTTAAGACCCCTATTGGATCAACTCCGTATAGGTTGGTCTATGGGAAGGCTTGTCACTTGCCCGTCGAATTGGAGCACAAAGCTTATTGGGCCATAAAGCAATTGAATTTTGATCCCCATCTAATAGGCCACAAGAGAAAATTCCAGTTAAATGAACTAGATGAATGGTGGTCGGTGGCGTATGAGAGTGCAGTACGGTATAAAGAGAAGACAAAGGAATAGCATGACCGACACATTAAACAAGCTAAACATTTCCAAGTCGGAGACCAAGTGCTACTTTTCAACTCTCGATTGAAACTTTTTCCGGGTTAACTGAAATCAAGATGGTATGGACCATTTTCAGTCTCACAAGTGTTTCCTCACGGGGCCGTCGAGATTTACCATCCAACAAAAGGTACTTTTAAAGTCAATGGATATCGTTTGAAACATTATTTTCCGAGTGGCAACCCAACCCCAAAGATTGGAGGTAACTTCCCTCATTTGTTCCACCATGAGATTTTTAGGTAATGCACGTCAAGCTAATGACATTAAAAAAAGCGCTCCTTGGGAGGCAACCCAAGTTTCTTTCATTTCCGGTATTCATTTTCTTGTTCGTGTTATCTTATTTTACTTATGTTTTTAGTAGTGGTTCGTGTGTAGTTGTGCTTTTCATCGTTTTTCTTGATTCTTTCGCCTTTGTGTTAACTTGTTTGTCATGTGATTTATGAAGAATTCTTGTTCTAGATGCATGCATGTTGATGTTTTGAGTGTTTAAATGATGTTTCCGGCCGTATTTTTCAAGGTTTGATCGATGGTTAATGTGTACAAAGTGTAGAGATCCAAGTGTGCAACCAGAAAAATCCCGAGGACCATCCTTGCGGCCGCAAGGATGCCCCTCGCGATTTTTCCTAAGAATCTTGAGGACCATCCTTGCGGCCGCAAGGATGGTCGGCAAGACCACCCGATAGAGGCTTTAAAGGGCAAATTTTGGGGCTTTATACTATTCACTCTTCTTCCCCATTCTTCCAACCGTTTCTCCCTCATTTCTCCATCGTTTTTACTCATTCTTTTTGCTCTAGTTTGCTCTCCTTCTCCTCTTTTCCATCTTGGTGAAAAAAATTTGGAGTTTGAGCAAGCTTTTGGCCGGATTTACCATTTGGATTCACTCACTTTACTCTAGGGCAAGAGTATGGCACCTCACTCAAAACTTTGAATTTTTCTTATTTTTATGGCTAAAATTTCTTGCGATTTTGTTGGTTGGTGAATGCTTAATGTTGATCAAAGTATTTTTCTTAGTTTGTAAAATTTTTTGGCTACTTCTACAAGCAAAGTTCTTGAAAACATTTTCCGAAATTACTGTAGCACTACACTTTTTCTTGGATTTCTTCATTCTTTTATTGCTTATTTTGCTTGTAAATTAGTGGGATAATCCCTACTTTGTTTCTATAGGATGCCAATCAAGAAACTAGCTTCCAAGAGACCTAGGAGGGAACCTTCCCCTCCCGTCCATGAACCCCAATTTTCCAAGGAAGAACATAAGACCCGTTTTGCACTCTTATCGCGAAAAGGGTTCGGCACGGTGAGGAAGATTGATTGGGAAGCTTTGAGCACTTTGGGATTAGATGGCACGGTGTTGGAGTTTATTTCCCATGGTAGTTGGGATAGATTGTTTTCGATTGAAGAAGCCACATTCAAGGAACTTACCTTGGAAGTCCTTAGCTCCATTGAGATGGTCAAGGCATATCCGTTCACCCACCAATCAAACCATGTCACTTTTCGGGCTTTTGGAAAGAAACACCGTGTTTCGGAGGATGATATTGGTGTGTATTTGGGGCTATATACAGAAGCTCAACTACGATTATCCGCGTTCAAGCAATCCATTGATGAAGTCCAACAGTTGAAAGCGAACACATCTTATTGGCATTCCATCTCTGCTAGCTCTAGAACACGGAAGGCATCCCAACTCATAAACCCTGCTCATCGAGTTATCCATGCTCTTCTGACTAGGAGTATTGGGGCCAAAGTTGACTCTACTAGGGTAGTGACGCGCCACGATCTGACTATGCTTTATAGCATCATTGAGCGTCAGCCTATCCATATGGGACACTTAATAGCAGAGACCCTTTCCCATCAGGGTAAGTTTGTTCGTTTGGGCGCTATCTTCGCTGGACCCTACATCACTCGACTTATCCGGGGCATGGGACTTATTGAGCACTCTAGAGCCATGACAGTGGTAGGATCTATTGCTCCCTTAGGGATACAAACACTCGTCTCCATTGGGATCGTTGAGAAGCGGGGAAGCATTTATCGCCTTGCCCAGCGGCAAGGATCACACTCACAGGACCCAGGCACCTCACATGACACTGAGACTGAGTCAGAGCCTGACCAAGATGCTAGGGAGAGTTCGCCATCGTTGACAGCCAGGTTTGAGTCATTTTGCGCTGAGGTCCAGCAGCAGATTCAGAGCCTTGAGCGAGGACAGAGGGAGATCATCACTGCACAACAGCGGATTGAGCGCGACCTATCCGAGCTCCTAACCATTGTTCGCAGCTCATCCTCATCGACCTCTGCTGCCACTACTTGCGCCGCATCATCACTCTAGACCCATGACACGACCTTGTTTATTTTCTCTCTTTTGTTCTTCGTTGTTTGTTGTTAAGAATTGTACTTTTGAGTTAGCTAGGGCTTTTCCCTACTAAACTCTTTTGTTATTTATGTTGGAGCTCTCTTTTCCTTACTTTATTGCTTTTTCCTCTTGAAAAACTTTGAATGATGATAAGCTCCTTGTTCTTTTCAGGATTATTAATTTTAGGAGCTTTACTTGTTTCGCCCTCCTTAGGTGATATACTCCTGATCCAAGTGGAACAACTGAGAATCACACCAAGGAATCAGGGAAGTTTCTTCACCCCCATTCTTTGCTTATCATTTTCATCCCCCACATTATTCTGCTGACTTAGGTACATTGAGGACAATGTACAACTTTAGGTGTGGGGATGGTTATTTACTTGGAGTATTTTGTATTTGTGCATGCTTGTTACCTATGATGGCTATGATTGTTTTGTTAAAGGACTTCCTAGCTTGGTAGAATGATAGTAGTGAGCTGTACAGTACCTGTACTTTAATGTAGTTCTGTTTCATCTTTAGTGCACCTGTATACATGCTCACGATCACTTTCACCTTGTACACTCTAACCAACCCATCTTAATGGCTTTGGCATTAATTTGTTAAATTCTTTCTACAATGCACTTTTAAAAGCTTTTAAGTTCCTTTGTTGTTTTCTCTAACCTTAAGTGAAGTTTTTAGCAGGTAGTTTTTCAGGGATCTAAAAAAAAAAAAAAAAAAAAAAAAGGGTCTATGTCAGTATTCCTCTGCTTTTTAAGCATGAATGCGTATATGTAGATTGTAATCGATTAAGAGGGTGACTCTTGTGCCTGGCCAGCATGTGCATCCATCTGAAAGATTTTTGTGCAGTCTATGTTAGGCGGACCCAGAAAAGAAAGAATTTGTGTATATTTGTGTGTGAAAGAAATAAAGTTTCCCTTGTGATCTCTATAACCTGTTTTATGGTCACTTAAGAGTTGGAGTTGTATTTAGGAACCAAAGGACTTTAATTGTGCACTGAGGAGGTCTTTAGCACTCTAATGCCATCTTCATTATGTGTGGGGTGAATGGTCATCCTGGGGACTCGACGACGAGATGGGGAGCGAATTCGACACCAAAACAGCGTTTTCGAGACAAGATACTGTAGTACGGTACTGTAGCATTCACTGTAGCAGTTACTGTATCTCATCGCGGACTTCTCGGCAGAAAAGTAGAAATCCCAAGGGGTCAGCATACCGGCTGTATGCTGACCCATTTACCCATCGGGATTTGGGGTTTTAAGGGCGATCAAGGGCATTTATTTGGGGAGTTTTGCATCTTCTTGGAGAGAGTTTTGGGGGGAGAAAGAAGGCTAGGGTTTGGACATCACTTCCACACCATTTAGGAGGGCAAAAGGAGAGGAAATCCGAGTTTTCTTAGGTGGGGAGAGCAAGATCTTGGAGGATCCACTTCAAGGATTTCATTGTTTGGAGGTTGAAGACAACGGGAAGCCACCCCTTCGAGTGGAGTATTCGGAAGGTTTTCTCCGGGGATTCAAGCGTCATTCGGCCTTCACCATTTGAGGGAGTGTTCCTCATGTTTATTTTAGTTATTTGCATGGTTTGTTTGGCGGATTTATGGAACATGAACAACTAAACCCCAAGGTCACCGGATGTAGGTGAACCTTGGGGGCAAAACTTGTGATGTTTTGGATTATTTGAGTTATCTATTGTATGATTGGCTTGTTGTGATCCTTGTTTGGTATTCTTAATCGCTTTGGTACGTGTGCTTAATTGTTGTATCAAATCTTGGTAGCACTTTGTAGCATGACCATTGCCTTAGTGCTAGACTCCACCAAACTTGGAAGGGATTATTGTATAAATACGCCGTGACCATCGGGTATTTGTACCCCTCCATTTCTAGGGTTGAAAACTTACTAGTGTTTCCACCCTAACTTGAGGAAACCATCTTTCGCCGTGCAACCATGTGAGAGGTTGAGTGGAAGAAATTCCTTATTCAACACTTGTACCGGGTTAGGGGTCAATTACCGTGACCATCGGGTTGACCTAAGTTAAGGTTTTCTCGGTCCAACTAGCCACATTCTTAATTTCTCAATTATCCTATTCACTTGAATAGCCCCCTTGGGGATCCTCATCCATGACCGTTTTCCATCCCTGAGCATCTCCCGTGTTTAAATTCAGTCGCATTTATTTAGAAAATTTCTCTAGTTGTTATTTGTTTTCTTTCTTATTTATTCTCTGGAAGTTGAATCGGTGAGCTAAACAACAAGTAAGAAGTGAGTAAAGTAGCTTCTCGGGCCCTTGGGAATACGACCCACTCGTGCTTGCGAGAGTGGTTTATTACTTGACGACCCCATGCGCTTGCGGGATCACCACCAATACACATGAAGTCCAACAAGCTTTGGATACAGGTTTTTATATAAAAAATCCCAAAATAAATACCAAATACAGGGTTTCTAAGGAAATATTTTAGAATACACCAAATCTCTAAAGAAACATATGCTATTGGATCCCATGCACTACAATCCAAGCTTTATGAAATAACCTACTCAAAACAATATGGAAGATGCACTCAAAAGGAAAGACCTCTGTCAAGCACGATACGCTGGACCGCTACACTACACTATCACCTGGGGAAGAGAGAGAGTGGGTGAGGAACTAAGTTCCTCAGTGAGGGGTTAGCATGCGCTTCTAGTCATACAATCATCACTATCTAAGAGTATGTATAACTATACATAATATTAGAGTTGTAAAGCTACTTGCGAACATAATGCGGAAAAATGCACAATTTGTAGTAGAAATCATAATAAAATGAGGTAACACACATACCATCAATGTTTATAAAGAATATAATCTCAACTATGAAATTTTTTTCTCAAACAAATACATCATGTTTCAAACAATTGGAGGATTTAAAAAATGTCGTATAACTTGAGTCAAAAGCATCTGTCAGATTGCTTCAAAACTCTCCTTTTCCTAACCGTGGCCATGGTTAGGTTGGGAGCAGCCAAGACACGCGCTTCTTGGTGTTGGCACCAGATCACCCTCGTGTTGACTCAAGGCTCCAGTGGTGTATACTTTCAGGGTTTCTCCTCATCTCCTGAAAGGCACTATAACAAGTTATCCACGCCACCCCAACTAGGTTAGACCGTGGACAACTTCCTTACTGCAGTATGACCGGGCACCATCCCGAATGTCACCATCAAAACATTTTTCTTTTTGTAAACATCAATGTTGTCCGAAGGCCCAAAATATTGTATTCAACAATATAACATGCTAAAAATCTAAACAAAATCTCCTAGTTTCAATTCAAATAATTTCCCCACACTAATAGTGAACACACATGAAACATACATCCTTATTTTTGTAATGGCTTGAATCAAAACACATTCATGAAAACGGTGTTCATCATAGGAAATCATAGCCTTTCAATCTCAAACCACATTCGTTCTCAGCAATTAAATCAAGTCATTTACGATCAAACATGAGGGTTTCAAACATCATGGTAACATATTTTCGAAACCAATATTAAGATAATAATCATTCAAGCAAACCTAAAGTTACGTATAGAATGGTTCATGGATGACTATGTATGCATGAACGTGTTAATCCCACTCACAAACTTGGTGAGCCTTGCTATCCTGGTGTTAGAGTTCCACAGGTTCTTTCCCTTTAGCTGAAGCCTCACCTCATAGAGAAACCAAGTAAATAATGATCAAACTAAAGAAACTTCAAGGCAACAAAGTGGTAAACCTCCTACAATTGGAGATCATGCCCTTAGGGTTTTCTAATCATCATCTAAGGGTTCTACTAAGGTTTCCCTTCATCTAAAACCAAAGAAATTGGCAAAGGAATTCCAAGAATTCAGTGCTAAGGTAACCCTAGATTTGAAAAAAATAAGGAGCCCTAATCCTCACCAATCTTGCCAAAAAAATACAATGGATCATAAGCATAAATTCAAAACCTGATTTGGCATCAAATTAACATCAAATAAACCCAAAGAAATAATCCAAAAAGAAAGGGAAGAAGAAAAGACACAAACTTACATTCAACCTTAAACAATCAAGGTGTAGCTTTCACAAGAGGAAAGAAGGAGATGATCCAAGCTTTCCTTGATTTTACTTTAATCTCGGGGCCAGAAATTGAGGTTTTGAAAGGATTTGGAAGACGATTTCGGAGGGGGAAAAGAGGGTGTGAAAGGGTGCAAAATGAGGTGAAAACTCCTAAAAACAACACTCTTTATAGGGCTAACGTCAGGGGCCCTTACAGGTATCCTTGCGGCCGTAAGAGGGGCCGTAAGGCTCTTTGGAAAGACCTTATGGGTTCCCTTACGCCCGTAAGCTTGCCCATAAGGCCCTCTGGATGGGTCATACAGCAACCATGTAGGCTGGTACCCGCATGGCAAGCCGCGTGACCCCTTGGGACACCCAAACGGGTCATCTAAAGGTCCGAAATGGCCACAAAAGCACCTTATTGGGTCTCTACATGTGGCACCGCATTAGAAAACATCCAACAAGCAAGACTCATGAGAAAATGGATCGGAAATGAATAGGAAAAGTAGGAAAGGCTCGAATATCACAATATGCCTGGTGGAAGCTCTGTTACACGGGGTCTAAGGAGATGAGGGACCGGTGGCTGCAGGTGGAGAGTCTGGGGCAGAGGTTGATGTGGTGGCCCGATATTCAACTCCATGGGCGTTGTGTGTGGCGCGGAGCATGCCCATGGATCGCAGCGGGTCAACGGTAATGGGAGTGATACTCCAACCATCCTCATGCCTCATGTCCCGGTGAAAAGACCCATGCCACGAATGAGATGGGTGATGTAGGGACTGATGGCAGCCGCGCGCGTCGCTAGAAAGCGGGCACGTGGCTCCCCGGCCGCAAGTGCACGGGTCGTCAAGTAATACCTCTTGTGCGAGCACAAGAGGGTCGTATTCCCTAGGGTCCCGAGATCTACTATTACTTCTTCTTAGATTAGCTGTTTAGTCAAGTCAAAACATGGGTTTTGTTATAATAAAACGAAGTATGAAAATAAAGCAATAAAAGTGATCAAGCCACCAACAAACAATAAGCATGTAGAGAGAAAACAAGTATCACAGATAAGGCCCCAGGCAAGGATTCCCCCGGGAAGAACACCAGTATGGATGATAAAATAAATAAATAATGCATGCATGGTTTGTAACAAGTTGGTCCGTTTAGACTCGGAAGTCGACCACCCCGGAACCTCCGTAGTGTAGCCCTAATCCAGTACAAGTTCCTTTGTCCAAAAGATACTCACACGATGTCATTGGGATTAAGGAGCCTTGGTTAGAGTTATCTCTAAGCAATTTCGCTAAGATAAACTCTACAACCTACGGGAGGCTACCGGCACCCGGAACCTCCGGTGTACCGGTACAATGAATCCCTCTTCATACTAAGTGGATCTAATGCAAGAGCGCACATCGCACAACCAAGCACAATCAATAAGATGAAATGCAGAGTTCTCATGCAAATCACTACAATTAAGTACACAAAGTATGAAACCAAATGACAAACCATGCATTCATTGAACTAAAAGTATAACATCCAATACAAGTATTCCTCCCAAGGTTCACCGGTTGCCCGGGGGCCTTAGGAGGTTTGGTTAGACATAAATAAGAAGGAAAGTTCGAACAATAAAGAGTAAATCAACAAAAGCACTAAGAACTCCCTCTTGAGCGTGTCCACTAGGGTTGATGAAGAAACGTGCCGAATCCGCGTCGGCAAGCTCTAGGATGAAGATCTATGCGTTCTTCCCTCTTCTCCCACTTGATTCCACTCCAAAATAACCTCCTCCGATGAGTATTTGAGCGTGGGGGTGTTTGGAGGCGCCGGTGGCAAGATATCTTGCGAAAAAGCCCTAAACTGGCTTAAATACCGAGCGGTGTGTGGGCCAGTGTGCGCCCGCACACCTGGCCGCACACCTGTGTGCGGGCTGGTGTGCGGCCGCACGCTGGGCCGCACACCCTTCTGCCAAGGGTGTGCGGGCCGGCCCGAAAACGGGCCTGAATATGCCCGTTTCGTGTAGGAGTGCCCGAATGACGTCCGGAGCTTGTTTAACCTTCGTTTCTTCGCTCCTTGGCCTCGATTTTCATCCTCTAAATGCTCCTCCTCACGTAGATGGCTCGTAGATGCCCTGAAATAGAAAAACACATCAAAGGGCACCGGTTTCATTCAAATAATGCATGAAAGTACATGTAATGCACCGTTACAAACCGGTGTATTTAGACACTTATCAAACTATCCCCCACTTGAAGGTTTGCTTGTCCCCAAGCAAACAAACATGAAGAACAAGAGGAATTGATAAGTGACTAAATACACAATCTCCGGCTCAAGTATAAGTATACAATAGCAAGTGTAAGACTCTAGATGCTAAGCTACAACCATAAAGGAAATTTCGAAACATTCATTCGGCAAGATGATGCTGTGTGTGTGCAACCTTCTTCACCTGGGTTCTTGTAATCTAGATAGGGAGAAAAATGACACCCCGAGGACCACTTCTTGAAGCACATCACACCACTTAAAGCGGTAACGAACCTTGAAATGGTAGGGAACCCCCTAATGAATTCACAAGGCACTTCTGTCTCTCGTCTATTGATAAGTGCCTGCATGTACATATTATTTGAGATGTTTTTCCATGCATGAGCATCACATTTTTCAGGTTATATTTCTCATTTCGTGTGTTTTTGTGTTCTTTCGTGCAATTAGGGTTGTGAAGAAGGTTTATGCGAAGAAAAGCAAGATTAGGTCATAATGGTGCTATGTGGAGCTCTTTTGTGCAAATACGAAGTTCAAGACACAAATCGGGTTCAAATGAGGGGGTATGTGCCAACTTCTAAAGGCTTCAAGACAATTCTTGTAGAAGGACACGAAGGCAGTCATACTCGCTCGTTCCGATTGGTTCAAAGATTTCAAAAGCTCTCCAAGGTTTCCCATCATCAAGAAATGCCACTTGACCTTTCACATGGGCGTGTGTCCGTCCATGTGACCTCAGGAGAAGAAACGGGCGAAATCGAGGATTAGTATGAGGATTTCACAAGGCAGAAAATCCACATGGGCGTGTGGAATTTCCACACGGCCGTGTGGAATTTCCACACGGCCGTGTGGACTATCCACACGCCCGTGTGGATCCTCGAGATGGCCAATTATAAAGCCGTTCTGAAGCGTTATCCGGAGGAGAATCTTCTAACTTTTGAATGAGGCGACGGCTAGGGTTCAGGAGGTTCTTGCCACACTTTGGGGGCGCTTCTTCACCGGTTTCATCATCATTCCCTTCCAAGGAGAGCCATTGGGGGAGCCTTCGACGACTCGATTCGGCGAGGTGGGCCTTAGGCTTGGAGGAAGGGACTCTTTGAAGAAGAAGGAGAAGTTCCCATAGTCTATCAACACGAAGCCTAAGGGGGTTTTCTTTATGGATTTCTTGCACTTAGCTTCATTTATTTTGATGAACTTGTATTGCTCCATGGAGAGCTAAACCCCTAGTGGGTACTTGGACTTGTAAACCCTAGATTTCCTATGTTTCATTGACTTAAATGCTTTTATTCAATTTGAGTTTGAATTTGAGTTTCAATCTTGTTTGCTTAATTGTTTCTCCCTTAGAGTGACACTAGGGTTGAGGGCTAATACAATCATCCTTTTGACGAGTGACCATCACCATTAGGATTAGATTAATCAAGATTGGAGGGGGTTGAGAGGGTGAGTTGAGAGGTAGCGACACGTCCCCTTTCCCCTCCGGTGTGGTTCTCCCTACCTTCTTATTCCAAGTATTACCTTCGATCTCAAAGAGAGTTAGGCGTTGAGAGAGGCCTTTCCGCCGGGACTTATTTGTGATTAGGGATCTTTCGCCTGGACCAAAGGGATTGATCTATAGTTGGGAATAGGGTTTACCACTTGGAATCCCTAGAGCATAGCGCAGTCATACGTGGTGTGAGGCGTCGAGAGTCTTCTCTCCGCCGGGACCTCGTAGGGGACTAGTCAAGGTTGACCTTAGATTTGGGACCTTGTATCTCTGGATTCCACGACTCTTGAAATCTCTATTGAATAAGAGTACTTGAAGTCTTGCACGTGAAACAAGGATTCTAGGGGGAGCATTGTCCGAGTACCCCATCTTCTTATTGATCTATTTCTCCGACCTAGCTTTCATTTTCAGCACTTTATTTCTACTACTTTCTGATTTTATTTTCTTTCAACAACAATTGGTTTATCTTTGATTACTTAACAACGTGTGATTGTTCTTACGTCTACTCCCTGTGGATTCGACTACCCACCCGTTTGGGTACTTTATTACTTCGACACCCGTGCACTTGCGGAGTACACACGCAAGGGTGTGTCAAGTTTTTGGCGCCGTTGCCGGGGAGTTAGGCGTTTTAGGAATTTTTACACTTTGTTTCGCTAGTCATTTTTCGTACATCCTATTTCACACTTCTTTTACTTCCATTATTCTAATCTTTATTTCCTTATACATAATCAATTTTCTTCATTCTCCGCTATTTTAACGTTATTGCTCTTATTCAATCCTGTAGGAATCATGATCGACGAAGCAGAACTGTTTGAGAAGATAACTGGAATGGTGAGAGACGTTGAGCAGAAAATGAATTGGTTCACCAAGGAATCATCTCCACATAGTTACTTACGAAATTCAGCTGAAACAAACTATTGTGTGAGGAAGGTTAACCTGAATATAGATAGAGTTACTGAGGGACAAGATTGTGATTTATTCAGAGTTCTCACTCAATTTGAAGAAGCAACACGGGGTTGTATAAAGGGAGAAATAGAGGAAAGTTTAGAAGAGGCCCTTAATCGATTTGATTCTTCTAATAAGGGCGAAGAGCAAGAAATTTTCTCTTTGGGCGTCACCAATGAAACCTACAAAGAAAGTGGGGTGGGAGACATAGAAAATCTCAAAACCCAACAAGGCACACACATCCAAGAAGGGAGCTTAGAGGAAATCTCGGAAGAAGAATCCGAACATTTTGAGGAAATTGATAGACGAAAGGGGAAAAGGTTACAACCATCCATTGAAGACCCACCGATCCGGAGCTTAAAACACTACCAGAACACTTGGAATATGCATTCTTAGGTGAAGGATCAAAACTCCCGGTCATTATATCTTCGAGATTATCCGTGTCTCAAAAGGATAAATTAGTGAATATGTTGAAGAAGCATAAGACTGCCATTGCTTGGAAAATTTCTGATATTAAAGGTATAAATCCGTCATTCTGCACTCATAAAATATTGATGGAGGATAATTATAAGTCAGTGATCCAGCCTCAACGTCGTTTGAACCCAAACATGAAGGAGGTGGTGAAGGCAGAGGTAGTTAAACTTCTGGATGCGGTATCATTTATCCGATCTCCGACAAGCGTGGGTGAGTCCCACTCGGGTGGTCCCTAAGAAAGGAGGAATGACTGTAGTGAAGAATGAACGTAATGAGTTAATCCCAACCAGAACAGTCACAAAGTTGGAGAGTATGCATTGATTACGAAGGCTAAATGACGCAACTAGAAAGGATCATTTTCCGTTGCCATTCATTGACCAGATGTTGGAAAGGTTAGCTGGGCATAATTTCTACTGCTTCCTTGACGGTATGTCGGGATATTTTCAGATCCCCATTGCACCCGAGGATCAAGAAAAAACTACATTCACTTGTCCCTACGGGACTTTCGCATACCGAAGGATGCCTTTCGGGCTGTGTAATGCTCCAGCCACTTTTCAACGATGCATGACTGCTATATTTGACGATCATTTGGAAAACATCATGGAAGTATTTATGGATGCTTTTTCGGTGTTCGGGGACTCATTTGATAGCTGTCTGCAGAAATCGGAAAGGGTCCTCAAGAGATGTGAAGAAACCAATTTGGCGTTGAACTGGGAGAAATGCCACTTCATGGTCCAAGAAGGAATAGTTTTAGGGCATAAAATTTCCAAAGATGGGATGGAGGTGGACAAGGCGAAAATTGAGGTGATCGAGAAACTTCCCCCGCCAACTAATGTGAAGGGAATTCGCAGCTTTCTTGGGCATGCAGGTTTCTATCGGCGATTCATTAAAGATTTTTCAAAAATCTCTCAACCTTTAACAAAACTTCTTGAAAAAGATGCATCTTTTGAGTTCGGGGACGAATGTTTAGCTACATTTAACCTGCTGAAGGAGAAGTTGACTCAAGCACCAATTTTGATTACACCAGATTGGAACGCTCCTTTTGAGCTCATGTGCGACGCCAGTGATTATGCAATTGGGGCAGTGCTGGGTCAGAGGAAGAACAAACATTTTCAGCCCATCATTATGCAAGTAAAACACTCATAAGCGCACAAGAAAATTATACTACTACAGAAAAAGAGTTGCTAGCAGTGGTTTACGCATTTGATAATTTCAGGCCGTATCTGATCTTATCCAGAGTCACTGTCTTCACAGATCATTCCGCCTTGCGTTATCTCATGAGCAAGTCTGATGCCAAACCGAGGTTGATCCGTTGGGTTCTTCTTCTACAAGAGTTTGACATGGAAATCAAGGACAAAAGGGGCGTGGAAAATGTAGCTGCTGATCACCTCTCTAGGTTAGAAGGCTGTGAGGGTTACAAGGCATCAAGGCCGGAGATTAACGACTCATTCCCAGAAGAGCACTTATACATAATTCGTGGCGGATCGGCAGAAGAGGAAACACCTTGGTTTGCTGATTTTGCCAACTATTTGTCAGGAAAGGTTCTTAAGCAGGGTCTCACTTTTCAGCAAAAGAAAAAGTTTTTCAGTGACTTAAAGAACTATTTTTGGGATGACCCCTTTCTGTTCTGGATTTGTGCAGATCATGTAATCCGACGCTGTGTCTCTCGGGAAGAAGGCTGGAATATTTTAACACACTGTCATTCAGGCCCAACCGGGGGTCACTATGCTTCTGGTAGGACAGCCGAAAAGGTGCTTGCTGCAGGATTCTATTGGCCAACACTATTTCAGGACGCTCATCAGTATGTTCTTCGTTGTGACAATTGCCAACGGACAGGGAACCTCTCTCGGCGTGATGAGATGCCACAAAATCCTATTCAATTCTGTGAGGTTTTTGATGTGTGGGGAATTGATTTCATGGGACCATTCTCAGGCTCCAATGGGAACAAATATGTTCTTGTAGCAGTGGATTATGTATCGAAGTGGGTGGAAGCTCAGGCATTACCTACAAACGATGCGAGGACTGTAGTTAAATTTCTCAAGAAGCTTTTCTCCCGATTTGGAACACCTAGGATCATTATTAGTGATAGAGGAACACATTTCTGTAATAGTCAGTTCGAAAAAGTGTTAAAGCGATACGGAGTGCATCATCGTCTCGCTACCCCCTATCATCCGCAGGCAAGTGGCCAAGTAGAAGTTACTAACAGGGAGCTGAAGAGGATCTTGACCAAATCGGTAGAACATGGGAAAAGGGATTGGTCGGAACGGTTGGATGACACGTTATGGGCTTACCGTACTGCATATAAAACTCCTATTGTAACTACACCCTACAATCTGGTCTATGGGAAGTCTTGTCATCTTCCTGTTGAATTAGAACATCGAGCTTATTGGGCACTCAAGACAATGAATTTTGACCTTTCTCGAGCTGGGGAACAACGGAAGCACCAGATCAATGAGCTTGATGAATGGAGACTGAGAGCATACGAAAATGCCCGAATCTACAAGGAAAGGATACGCAAGTGGCATGATAAGCATATCAAAACGCCGAAAGAGTTCAAGGTGGGGGATGAAGTTTTGTTGTTTAACTCACGACTCAAACTGTTCCCCGGAAAGTTAAAATCTAGGTGGTTTGGGCCATACACCGTAACTCAGGCATCACCGCAGGGGGCAATTGAAATCACTCACCCAGATAGAGGTACTTTCAAAGTAAACGGGCATCGTCTGAAGCCATATTTTGGTGGTGAGGTTAGTGCTGAAGGTGCAGAAGTATTTTTGTTGCATGACCCCCCTTGAGTCTAGAGAAGCAGGTACGTCAAGCTAGTGACGTAAAACAAGCGCTTATTGGGAGGCAACCCAATTTTTTCTTTTAGAACTCTTTGTTTGTGCTGTAGTTAGTTTTATTTCTGCATTTTTTTTTTGTTGTTTAGTTTGTAGTGTGTGGATTTATTGCTGGTAGTGCATTTTTATGTGTTCATCGTTTATGGCAAGTTAGGTGGTATTCCTGTGAATTGTGCGAGATTTTAAATCGTAAACGTCTTAGTTTTCAACTTCTGCAGTCGTTCCATGTGTTTTCATTAATTTCTGCAGAGTTTGGACTATTTTTGAGTTGAAGAATGGGAGCACACGGCCATGTGGAAATTCCACATGGCCGTGTGGATGAGATTGTGAAGGAATTTTTCTCATCCAGAGAATCCCCACGGCCGTGTGGAAATTCCACACGGCCATGTGGATTTATTTAGTACAAATCTTCACAATACAGAGAATCCCCACGGCCGTGTGGAAATTCCACACGGCCGTGTGGAATTTCGGGGAGTTTTATAAGGCCATACAGAGAATCCACACGGCCGTGTGGAATTTCCACACGGCCGTGTGAGGTACTTAAACATGAAAAGGGGCCTTTCTCTTTATAACCCCCCAAGCAACCCTTCACCTTCAAACGCCTCCTCTTCAAAGGTCGTGACGGTTGCTCTTCTCCTTCCATTCTCGCGCTTATTTAAGGGATTTGTAGGCCTTACTCGTTACTACATTGTTAGAGCAGACTCATCTTCTCCGGTAAGCCTCCTTCCCCTCTTCTTGCCATGAAACCTTCATTAGTTGTTGTGGATGTTGAATCTTGTGTTTTTGCATGCTATTTTCGTGTTTAATACTTAGATTATTGCTTAAAACACTTGTGCTCGAATGTGTGGATGATTGTATTAAGTTGTGTGGATTCACCATGGCGCTTTGGCCATGGTCGAAGATCCACACGGTTAGAGCAGACTCATCTTCTCCGGTAAGCCTCCTTCCCCTCTTCTTGCCATGAAACCTTCATTAGTTGTTGTGGATGTTGAATCTTGTGTTTTTGCATGCTATTTTCGTGTTTAATACTTAGATTATTGCTTAAAACACTTGTGCTCGAATGTGTGGATGATTGTATTAAGTTGTGTGGATTCACCATGGCGCTTTGGCCATGGTCGAAGATCCACACGGCCGTGGGGAAATTCCACACGGCCGTGTGGATTATCGGGGCGCCTCTCCTTAGCTTATTTAAGGATTCTTAGGTGTTTTTCCGGCGATTTCCATCTTCTTCTTCATCAAAAATCTCCGGTAAGCTCCAAGTTTTTCTAGTTCTTGCCATGAATTTTGAATTTCAGATCTGGTGATTTGTTGATGTTTTATGCATAAATCTTCCATGAGAACTATCATGATATGCATGCTTGTCGATTTAGGGGTAGTTTTTGATGTGGAAACCACCCAACCATGGCTTTTTGGCCATGGTCGGGCATCCACACGGGCGTGTGGCCCATCCACACGCCCGTGTGGATGAGGATGATGACCCACAAGGGCGTGTGGATCATCCACACGCCCATGTGGATTTCTGCACAGTGGAATTTTGCACTAACTTGCCCTGATTTTCACAGATATGGCCCCTAGGACCAAGAAGGTCGCCCACAAGCGCTCTCGCGCCGCTCGGGAGCCTTCCCCTCCCGAGGAACTGGAGTTCGCCGTCCCTGAGCATCAGCAGCGATATGAGCGCTTACAGCGTCTCAAATTCGGACAGGCGCGCGTGATCGATTGGAAGGCACTCGAGGAGATTGACTTGGCCGATGAGGTGCGCGAGCTTACCGCTGTGGGAGGCTGGGACCGGCTCCTTACTATTCGTGATCCCACTTATCGTGAGCTCACACTTGGAGGTCTTGTCCTCGTTCGACTTCGACCGCGCTCGCCATGATTTTGAGAGGGAGGACACGATCCGCTTCGAGCTATTCGGTCGCACCACTCCATGAGCCTCACGCAGTTCTCTTTTTTCTCGGTTTATATGACAGAGACTATGTTCACACGGGGAGTACGAGCAACTCATCGTCGATTACCCTATTGGACTCACCCCGAGTCGTGCGTACGGGACCATATGCGGAGGTTTCCGGTGCGAGCCGGGATCTTCCAAGGCCACCATGCTCGGCCGTCCGGCCTACGGTATATACATTCTATTTTCAGCAGGACCGTGACGGGACGAGGCGACAAAGACTGGAGTTTTGAGCCGCCTCGACTTGCTTTACCTATACACCATGGTCCAGAACATCCCCATGCATTTAGGCTTTGTTGTGGCGGATTACCTCCGCCATCAAAGCCATTACGTGCGGGTCGGTGTGATCTTTTCAGGAGTATACATTACCCGACTCGTTCGTGGCATGGGGTTGTCCGAGGCACTTCGAGGGATGGAGAGGATCAGCATACCGGCACCCTTGGGGCTTGCATCTCTCCGAGCCATGCGTATGGTGAAGAAGACGAGCACCGGCCGTTATATACTCGCAGTGGAGGCTGAAGAGGAGGAGTCGAAGAGGAGGCGGCCGACCCAGCGAGACGCTCCCGATTCACCGGCACCCACAACCGTGCCGATGGACACCGAGGCCCCCGCATCCGAGCCGAGCCGAGCAGCCCTCCACTCGAGCCCGTGACCGTTTGGCGAGGCTCGAGGTGGCGCTTGGAGCTCTCCCGGGGGACATGGCGACCGTGCTCGCCAACCAGTCCATGATGATGTCGCAGCTTGTCCATCATTCGACATCTTCCGGGAGAGCGACACAAAGATCCGAGGCGACGACATCAGCACCACCAAGCACCACCAGCAGGCACACGGCAGAGTTTCCTGACGCATGAGGCGTCCTTGAGTCATTTTATTTTATCTTCTGTATTTTTATTTTCTGTAGTTTTATTTTCAGCTTGCTAGTTGAGACTCTGTCTTTTATTTCTGTCATTTTTATTTTGTGGTTCTAGTTGTTTTTCGTTGTTTTATTTTCTAATCTTGTTGAGCTTCATTGAACCCCCTGAATCCGCAGATAGTCTTGAGAGTCTTGGGAAATGGAAATCAAGTTATGCACATGGCTGTGTGACTAGGTCACACGGCCGTCTCACCTCCAAATGCCCGTTGAGCCAAACACACCCTTGTACGAGATTCCACCAACTATTTCACTTGGAATTCAGGGGAGTATTATTTTGATTTTTTTTTTGCACACCCTCACATGCTTTGTTTTCAGAATTCATAATTTTATTGTGCTTGCATGTGTACATTGGGGACAATGTACATCTTAAGTGTGGGGGAGGGATCACTTTATACACCACTTTATTGTCTGCTTTCATTATATATGCTCATGCAACCTATGAAGGTTCACTTTAAGGTTAAGAGTTAGATTCTAGATTATAGGGGAGCTTCGAACACTAGATTTCATCATGCTCTAGTTGTCATCCAATTTTTTGAGAAATTTTTGTCCGATTGCCATTTATGCACTCTACTCACTCATTAGACCTATAGAAGCTCTAGTTTAATGTTTTGAGACTTGTTAGTAGTTGTTTTATTCGAAAAAAAAAAAAAAAAAAAAAAAAAAAAAAAAAAAAAAAAAAAAAAAAAAAAAAAAAAAAAAAAATATATAGATATTTATATAGCTTAGCAATTGTGAATTATTTCGTGTATATAGGGGGTGAAAAGAGCTACTACCTTTGATTGTATGCAGCTACTCTCATAAGTCGGATACTAGTTATGCCCTAATGAGAGAAAGAGCTATCACAAGGGATATGTGAAAGCTAGCACCCTCGGTAGAAAGAGCTACCATCTCTAAAGTGTGAAAGCCACTCGGGAGGCCGTCTGAGAAAGGGCTACCTTGGAGATTGTGTGCAGCTACTACCATTCTTTTTGCTATTATATGAGTCTCGAGCAATAAAAACTGTAAGTAGTGGACATAGAGTCGAATTGAGATGAGTTTTTCCACACACACACGCTTTCGGATTTCTTTTTCTTTCTTGTCATTGGATTGTTTTCTAGAGCATTGACTGAGCTGTTTGGTGTTAAATAGTTTTTCCCTTTTGTTATAGAATCATACTCTCATACTTTCTAGTGAACCTGAGGCCAAGCACTTATCCTTTCTTTCCTTGTAATGAATGTTTAGTTTGCTTGAGGACAAGCAAAAGCTTAAGTGTGGGGGAGTTTTGATAAGTGCTTGATTATATATATTTTATAATATCAGTTTATATGCATTGAGCATCACTTTTATCAGGTTTTAGCATTAACAAGGTGTGTTTTGTGTTCTTTTGTGCAAACAGGGCTTTGGAGACATGATATACAGGAAGAAGCAAAGATAGGGTGTGATGACACGTTTCAAGACCACAATCAGAAGCTATGTTCATATGCATGGGGGTGTTGCCAACTTTCGGAGGAGTACAAGTCATTACACAAACCGAAAGGGCACAAAGGCAGTAGTACACCCATGTCCCAGCTTCCGTACAAAGCAGAAGAAGGTTCTTGAGGATTTCAAAGCATAGAAAGCCACACACCCTACCACACGAGCGTGTGCCCGACCGTGTGGACTCCAAGGAAGACTTCGGGGAAAAATCACTGTAGCATTTACTGTAGCAGTCTACTGTAGCAAAAGTAATGTAGCAGTTGCTGTAGCAGTACTGTAGCAGAGTGCTTCACACGCCCGTGTGGAATTTCCACACGGGCGTGTGGATGCCCGTGTGGATGCCCGCGTAAAGCCCCGAATTCAAATTATAAAAGCCGCCTTGTGATAATTTTTAGGGATCTTTTTGGCCACTTTCGAGAGACAAGGCGGCTAGGGCTTGGAAGGAGTTCTTTGCGGCTTTGGGAAGCTTTCCTCACCAACTTGGATCGATTCCTCCTCCGTCATAGCGTCAAGGAAGCCATCGGCGACCTAGCTTCGGAGTGGATTCAATCCAGACGTGGAAACTACCCATCAAGACTATCATCACGGATTTAAGGGGGTTATTCTTTATGTCTTTGGAACTTATTTCTGAATTTATTATTTGTTTTGTGACTCGCTCCATGGAGAGCTAAACCCCTAGAGGGTATTCGGACATGTAAACCCTAGGATTCTTATTTTCATTAGATTTACATTGTGTTTCTATTCGAATTTATCAGATTGAGTTTTACTCTTGAGTTCATAATGCTTGTTTGTGCTTTTGATTTCATTATTAATTGCCTTGCATGTTTTATTCAATCTAGTGAAGAGAGAGATCACCGCTAGGTTTAGAATTACCAAGAGTAAAGAGGGTTGAGAGGGTGAGCCGTGAGATAGCGGAGTGTCCCCTTTCCCTTCCGACAGATATTTCCTATCTCCATATTCCCTAAGTGTCAAGCAACCATATGTGGTGTGAGGCGTCGAGAGAATTCTCCGCCGGGACCTCGTAGGGGGTTAGGGATCTTCCACCTGGAGGCAGGGTTAGATCTACTTTTAGGAATTGGTCATATCTTTGGGATCCCTAGAGTTTTAAGCAGTCATATGTAGTGTGAGGCGTCGAGAGAATTCTCCGCCGGGACCTCGTAGGGGACTAGTTATCGGTGACCTGGAGGCAGGGGCCGTTATACCTTTGGATACCCACGACTCATTGTCTTCGTTTAGAAACACTTGTAATCTACATCCAACACCCGAGTCCTAGGGGGAGCATTGTCCGGATACCTCACTTTTATTGATTGAGAACTCTTTTCCTTTTTATTTCCTGCGCACTTGTGGTGACACTCTTAGTGTTGGCCATTAGATCATCACATACTACACTCATTAGGCTAGATAACAAAAGAGGGGCTATTACTAGTACTTCTGTTCCCTGTGGTTCGACAACCCGACCCTTTGGGTCCACTTTTATTACTTGACGACCCGTGCACTTGCGGTAACGCAAGGGGTTGACACACATCACCCTGTTGTGTTGTTGCGGAGACGCATCAAGGAGACACACGGCCGCGTGGAATTTCCACACGGCCATGTGGAATCCTGGGAACCTATTTTAAGCTCTGAATTAACTTCCTTACCCTTCTTATGCACAGGAATGGCCCCAAGAACGAAGAAACTCGCTCATAAGCGCCCTCGGGAGGCCCGTGAGGTCCGGGAGTCCCGTGATCTCTCGCCCGCACCATTCGAGTTCGCCGTGCCCGAACATCAAGCACGGTTTGATCGACTTTCGAAGTTGAAGTTTGGCCAGACGCGCATTCCCGACTTGCAAGCTTTGGAGGCCATAGAACATGCGCGTGCAGCCGAGTTGGCGGACGAGGTCCGTGAGCTTATTGCTGTTGGCGGGTGGGAGCGACTGTTGTGCATCAAAGACCCAGCCACTCGCGATCTCACTTTCGAAGTCCTCGCGACATTCGAGTTTGATCGCGCCCACACCGACTACCACCGGCCGGACACAGTTCGATTCCGCATCTTTGGGCAATACCACAGCATGAGCCTGACAGACTTTGCTGTCGCCCTCGGCCTGTACGACCGAGACTTCATCCACACGGAGGAGTACGCGCAGCTGCCATTCGACTATCCTTTCCGTGTCACTCCAAGCCGGGTTTGCCGGATGCTGTGTGGAGATATACAGTACGAGCCCGGGTTGACCAAGGCGTCTTTGCTCCTCCGCCCCGCCCACAGGTACATTCATGCCATCCTGAGCAGGTCTATTACTGGGCGGGGAGACAGCACCGGCGTATTGGGGCGGCTGGACCTCATCTATTTGTACTCTATGGTCCAAAGCCTGCCCCTGCACCTGGGTTACGTGGTAGCAGATTTTCTGAGGCACCAAGGACAGTACGCGCGGATAGGAGTTCTTTTCTCTGGCCCCTACATCACCCGACTCATCCGAGGAATGGGACTGATTGATGCTGTTCGGGGAGCTGACAAGGTTATTGTTCCCTCTCCACTTGGCCTTGATACCTTACGTATGATGGGCATGGTGAAGAGGGCCATGGCGAGAGGTAGCGATTCCACCCCGCCGTCCACACCCCGAGCACCCTACGCCTCCCCAGCATCCCCAGCAGCACCAGCAGATGCCGACGCTTGATGCGTCTTTCATTCCTTCTTTTTATTCCCTTGTACTTTCTTTTGTGTTGAGTCTTTGTATACTCAGAAAGGTTACACCTTCTGAGAGTTATCTTACTGCTTTCTTTTCATGTTCTTTGTTGAGTTTGTGTTTGGCTTGTTTAATTTTTGTACTCTTTTAATCGTAGCTTTTGTCGAAATCCACTGAACCCCTTTTGTGATGTGCAGATAGACTTGTCAACTTGGTTTTGAGAAATGGTCATAGGCACGGCCGTGTGGAATTTCCACACGGCCGTGTGAGCTTCACAACCCTACGCAACTCCACTTCCCACCTTCACACCTCCATTCAACTACCACACTCGGAGATCAGGGGAGTGTTGTTTTTAATCCCCACGCCCTCATGTTTTATTTATATTCTGTTTTTGTATGCTTGCATGCGTACAATGAGGGCATTGTACATCTTAAGTGTGGGGGGGAGTTCACGTTGCACACGTTCTCTATGTATGTATGCTCATCACTCATATGCTTATCTAGCCAATGACAGTTCACCTTAAAAGACAAGGATTGCAGTCTTGAATTTAGGAGAATTTTAAACATCGTTTGTACTCATGCTCTAGTTTACTCGAAAAACATAGAAATTTTTTGTCTGATTGCATTACTTACACCTTTCTTGCTCTGTTAACCCTGACAACTCTAGTTCAGTGCCAAAAGGACCTTAGTTTTCTTTATTTTGAAAAAAAAAAAAAAAAAAAAAAGAAGAAAACAAAGGAAGAATGCCTTATTTGTTTACTTGTTTCCGGAGTGGAAAGAGCTACCACCTATGTTGTATGCAGCTACTCTCATAAGTCGGATACTAGCTATGCCCTAATGAGAGAAAGAGCTATCTAATAGGCCGTGTGAAAGCTAACACTCCCAGGTGGAAAGAGCTACCTCCTCAAAGCGTGAAAGCCGCCTAGGAGGCATCTTGGGAAATGGCTACCTTCGAGGTTGTGTGCAGCTACTGCCTATTCTTTGTCCTCAAATAAATCCTTTTCAATAAGAACTTTTAAGAGTAAATTTAGGGTTGGCATGAGTAAGCAATACACACACACACGCAGTCAGATTCTATTTTCTTTGTGCTCCGAGTTTTTGCTAGAGCATTGGTTTTTATCTTTCTATGTTGCAAATTGTTCCTTTGTTTAAGAATGCTCTTCTTACATACTTTTTGGTGAACTTAAGGCTAAGCACTTATATCACTCTACTTGTGGTTTTCATTGTATAAATTTTGCTTGAGGACAAGCAAAAGCTTAAGTGTGGGGGAGTTTGATAAGTGCCTGCATGTACATATTATTTGAGATGTTTTTCCATGCATGAGCATCACATTTTTCAGGTTATATTTCTCATTTCGTGTGTTTTTGTGTTCTTTCGTGCAAGTAGGGTTGTGAAGAAGGTTTATGCGAAGAAAAGCAAGATTAGGTCATAATGGTGCTATGTGGAGCTCTTTTGTGCAAATACGAAGTTCAAGACACAAATCGGGTTCAAATGAGGGGGTATGTGCCAACTTCTAAAGGCTTCAAGACAATTCTTGTAGAAGGACACGAAGGCAGTCATGCTCGCTCGTTCCGATTGGTTCAAAGATTTCAAAAGCTCTCCAAGGTTTCCCATCATCAAGAAATGCCACTTGACCTTTCACATGGGCGTGTGTCCGTCCATGTGACCTCAGGAGAAGAAACGGGCGAAATCGAGGATTAGTATGAGGATTTCACAAGGCAGAAAATCCACATGGGCGTGTGGAATTTCCACACGGCCGTGTGGAATTTCCACACGGCCGTGTGGACTATCCACACGCCCGTGTGGATCCTCGAGATGGCCAATTATAAAGCCGTTCTGAAGCGTTATCCGGAGGAGAATCTTCTAACTTTTGAAGGAGGCGACGGCTAGGGTTCAGGAGGTTCTTGCCACACTTTGGGGGCGCTTCTTCACCGGTTTCATCATCATTCCCTTCCAAGGAGAGCCATTGGGGGAGCCTTCGACGACTCGATTCGGCGAGGTGGGCCTTAGGCTTGGAGGAAGGGACTCTTTGAAGAAGAAGGAGAAGTTCCCATAGTCTATCAACACGAAGCCTAAGGGGGTTTTCTTTATGGATTTCTTGCACTTAGCTTCATTTATTTTGATGAACTTGTATTGCTCCATGGAGAGATAAACCCCTAGTGGGTACTTGGACTTGTAAACCCTAGATTTCCTATGTTTCATTGACTTAAATGCTTTTATTCAATTTGAGTTTGAATTTGAGTTTCAATCTTGTTTGCTTAATTGTTTCTCCCTTAGAGTGACACTAGGGTTGAGGGCTAATACAATCATCCTTTTGACGAGTGACCATCACCATTAGGATTAGATTAATCAAGATTGGAGGGGGTTGAGAGGGTGAGTTGAGAGGTAGCGACACGTCCCCTTTCCCCTCCGGTGTGGTTCTCCCTACCTTCTTATTCCAAGTATTACCTTCGATCTCAAAGAGAGTTAGGCGTTGAGAGAGGCCTTTCCGCCGGGACTTATTTGTGATTAGGGATCTTTCGCCTGGACCAAAGGGATTGATCTATAGTTGGGAATAGGGTTTACCACTTGGAATCCCTAGAGCATAGTGCAGTCATACGTGGTGTGAGGCGTCGAGAGTCTTCTCTCCGCCGGGACCTCGTAGGGGACTAGTCAAGGTTGACCTTAGATTTGGGACCTTGTATCTCTGGATTCCACGACTCTTGAAATCTCTATTGAATAAGAGTACTTGAAGTCTTGCACGTGAAACAAGGATTCTAGGGGGAGCATTGTCCGAGTACCCCATCTTCTTATTGATCTATTTCTCCGACCTAGCTTTCATTTTCAGCACTTTATTTCTACTACTTTCTGATTTTATTTTCTTTCAACAACAATTGGTTTATCTTTGATTACTTAACAACGTGTGATTGTTCTTACGTCTACTCCCTGTGGATTCGACTACCCACCCGTTTGGGTACTTTATTACTTCGACACCCGTGCACTTGCGGAGTACACACGCAAGGGTGTGTCATCTATACACAATTGGCCTTTTTTTTTTTTTTTTTTTGACTAACATGAACTGTAATCTTCATTTTGGAAGGGTATATATGCCGATCAGACACCAAAAACCCAACTTATTTAGAAGATAACAAGTTCACATGAACATGCTCGTGCTTTTCTAGCTTTTGGCTTAGGAAACACTCTTTTTAAGAGCCCGAAACCTAAGTTAATTTTCTATTCAAGTAGCGCAGCATTGTCATTCTTATTGCTATATAAAACTCTTTTATTTTTTTTATTTTATTTTTATTTTTTTTATTTTTTTTATTTTTTTTTGCAACACTTTATTTCCCTTTTTGCCAATTTAAAGAGAGAGACAGAAGCCCTCAGACAACTCATTAGGAAGAAGGCTAACACGTCAAGGTACGGTATCACTAAAATGGGTTAGCTACTAAGAGGGTCACGAAGGTTATCATTTAACCTAACCTAGGTATCCAAGGTCCAAGCTAGAAGGTACGTGATGGAATGCCCTGAATGATCAAAATTCATTAAGTAAAAGGTTGTGTGCAAAGCTTAGCATCTATCATTGTCCTACTCTAATGTACACTTAGGTATCATCACCATCATAGGTTACAATCATGCATAAGTGTCATAAATGTTCACCAAACCAGTCATGCACAAGTAATACAAAAAATTTCGATGCTAAAGAACATATGTGCATGCATGCCACCCCCCACTTAAAGTCGTACATTGTCCCCAATGTACATGGTCAGCGGCGCAAAATAAATGATAAGAAGTATAAAGCATAGATGAGGGGTAGGTGAACTTCCCTGAGTTAGAGTGGTAGCACATGAATGGATAAGATCACGTAATCATCGTGCTCCTAATGATAGTAGAGAGAAGAGAAAGCAATGCCCACGTCTACCCCTGCGAGATAGAACGGGACATTAGATCAAAGCATCCATCATCATCACACAAAAATTATTAAAGAGCTAAAATAAACAAAAAATTAAAAGCAAGAGTTTGGAAGAGTTAAGCTCTTTCCAACTTGAACTACAAAAAGAAATAAGACAAGGAAGCACAATATGTGAGTACTCAAGCATAATTGTCTCAGCTGTTGTCTCTTGGTGAGAACCTATAAAGAAAAGATATATGAACATGAATTTTCAAGTTTAAAGTATTCTCACCTTCTTTTGCTTGGGCTTTGATAAAGGTTTAAGCAATAAAATCTAGAAAGATAAGAGAGAAATTCACACCCAAAGCTTGATGGCAAAAACTAATGGTGTCGTTGAAAACTTGATGAAAAGTGATAGATCGACAAAATTAAAACCCAAAATGATAAGGGGTTTCAAGATCAAAGTTAATTTGGCAAAATAAATAGGGTTTCCTACACAAAAGCTCACAAAACAATTGCACTAAAATCAGCCAAAGAGAGAAAGAGAAACAGAATTTCTTGTGTGCTGAAAATGCTGAAATTTTGTGCTGAATGGGGTTGTGTGCGGGCTGTCTGCGTCCCGCACATGGATGTGCGGCCCGCATACAGCCCGCACACCCCTCTGCCTTGCTTGTGCGGGTGGTAGACAGCCCGCACAGCCCCAGAAAACCTTGAAACTCATCGTTACATACATAATCCTCATCATAATGCAAAGTATGATCATAGAACTATAGATAACACATCAAGAATCGTCGACCTCAACAATAAATACTCATGCCAACACATTAAATGACAAAAATGTGCAATTGAGATACTCACACAAAACAAAAACAAAAACAAGCCTGAAAGCTATGAAAACTAAAAAAACACAACTATAAAAGTAAGAAAACTAATTTAAAAACTTGGGTTGCCTCCTAAGAAGCGCTTGTTTAGCGTCACGAGCTTGACGTACCTCTTTCTTACCTCATGGAGGCTTGAAAATGGTGTGCTCCTCCCGGTTAGATCTAGCATAACAACTACCAAGAAAAGAGATTGCCTGCCGGGTTTTGGAGCTTGCGGAGACCTTGAACAATTTACCTTTAGGTCTCCATGGGAATAGTTTGTGCCAGGAGTTATACAGTTTAAAATTTGTGGGGTTTGTTGTCGGTTTGATCATTATCCCCACATCTTCTTCTCTCCTGATCTTATTTCCTTTAAGTGTCCCTAAACATTGTTTAGGCCTCCAAGGAAATAACTTTGGTTGGGAATTATCTAGTCCAAGCATAGGTGGGTCATTAGATGCCTTCAACTTCTTACCCACTTCTTCAAATTTAATTCCCAGGATTTTTTTGGTGCACTTGATGAATGGACCAATCTTAAGATAGGTAGCATTTTCCATTTCCATTGACTCATTTTCTTCTACCTCCTCTGATTTTTCTACAGCCATGCTTTTAGCTTCCCCATTTTTTTCTTCAATAGCATCTTTTGGTAGAACTTCGATTGTTTGCTCTTCCATCATTTTAGCCTCTGCATTTGCCTTTTGAAGTTCTGCCACTTGTTTCTCAATCTTCTGAATAGATGCTTGAATATTTCTAAAATTGTTCTCAGTGGCTATCATAAACTTTGCTAGCGCCTCCACAACTATGTCTTTCCTTTGACAGTGTTGCTCACGTGGAATAACTGGAGGATGATAGTGCCACCGTTCTTGATATGGGGGATATTCTATCATTGTTTGTTGAGGGTAATTCCATTGTTGTTCTTGAGAATATCTAGGAGAATTTTGGTATCCCCTCCAAAATGGGTTGTGAACATTATTATCCCTATCTCCTTCGTTTGCTTGCATGGCCATAAATTTGTCCAACTTTTCTTCAAGTGCATATAGTTTTGCGGCCACCATAGCTTCGTGAAAATCCATGGCCTCTGTGTACAAACAAAATAATAAAAAAAATAAAGCATAAAAGAGTACAAAATAAAAATAAAAATGTATATATGCACAAAAATAAAAAGATAAATGACTAAGCCAGCATCTAGGAGTTTTCCTAGTATTCTAGGAGTCACCGGCAACGGCGCCAAAAACTTGATGGTAGCCGCGCGCGTCGCTAGAAAGCGGGCACGTGGCTCCCCGGCCGCAAGTGCACGGGTCGTCAAGTAATACCTCTTGTGCGAGCACAAGAGGGTCGTATTCCCTAGGGTCCCGAGATCTACTATTACTTCTTCTTAGATTAGCTGTTTAGTCAAGTCAAAACATGGGTTTTGTTATAATAAAACGAAGTATGAAAATAACGCAATAAAAGTGATCAAGCCACCAACAAACAATAAGCATGTAGAGAGAAAACAAGTATCACAGATAAGGCCCCAGGCAAGGATTCCCCCGGGAAGAACACCAATATGGATGATAAAATAAATAAATAATGCATGCATGGTTTGTAACAAGTTGGTCCGTTTAGACTCGGAAGTCGACTACCCCGGAACCTCCGTAGTGTAGCCCTAATCCAGTACAAGTTCCTTTGTCCAAAAGATACACACACTATGTCATTGGGATTAAGGAGCCTTGGTTAGAGTTATCTCTAAGCAATTTCGCTAAGATAAACTCTACAACCTACGGGAGGCTACCGGCACCCGGAACCTCCGGTGTACCGGTACAATGAATCCCTCTTCATACTAAGTGGATCTAATGCAAGAGCGCACATCACACAACCAAGCACAATCAATAAGATGAAATGCAGAGTTCTCATGCAAATCACTACAATTAAGTACACAAAGTATGAAACCAAATGACAAACCATGCATTCATTGAACTAAAAGTATAACATCCAATAAAAGTATTCCTCCCAAGGTTCACCGGTTGCCCGGGGGCCTTGGGAGGTTTAGTTCGACATAAATAAGAAGGAAAGTTCAAACAATAAAGAGTAAATCAACAAAAGCACTAAGAACTCCCTCTTGAGCGTGTCCACTAGGGTTGATGAAGAAACGTGCCGAATCCACGTCGGCAAGCTCTAGGATGAAAATCTATGCGTTCTTCCCTCTTCTCCCACTTGATTCCACTCCAAAATAACCTCCTCCGATGAGTATTTGAGCGTGGGGGTGCTTGGAGGCGCCGGTGGCAAGATGTCTTGCGAAAAAGCCCTAAACGGGCTTAAATACCCGAGCGGTGTGCGGGCCAGTGTGCGCCCGCACACCTGGCCGCACACCTGTGTGCGGGCTGGTGTGCGGCCCCACACTGGGCCGCACACAGCCCGCACACGGGCCCGAAAACGGGCCTGAATAGGCTCGTTTCGTGTAGGAGTGCCCGAATGACGTCCGGAGCTTGTTTAACCTTCGTTTCTTCGCTCCTTGGCCTCGATTTTCATCCTCTAAATGCTCATCCTCACGTAGATGGCTCGTAGATGCCCTGAAATAGAAAAACACGAAAAACACATCAAAGGGCACCGGTTTCATTCAAATAATGCATGAAAGTACATGTAATGCACCGTTACAAACCGGTGTTTTAGACACTTATCAGGGACCCACAAAGAGAATGCCGATCCATTGATCGGTACCTGATACGCCCCTTGCGTATCCGCAAGTGCACGGGTCGTACAAGTAGTAAAGTGTACCCATAGGGTCGGGTTGTCGAATCCACAGGGACTGGTGTAGCTTTCGATACTCGTTGGATTTCTAATATCTAGCCGGCTCACTAGTTGGTTTGAGATTTAATTATAAATAAAAATAAGAAAGTGAGGATAAATAGAAGAGAGATAGGGTTAAGGTGACAAGAGATCCAAACAAAAGAGTAGCGTCCCAGAGTAGTCACTTGGTGTCAATTATATCAGGTGCGTCTCATGATCCCTATGTTCTAGAGTCTTGTTGCCCTAATGTGGATATAGTGGGATTGAGAGTGAGAGCCCAATTCCACTTCTTGTATCAATCAATGAGATATACAAGCTAAGAGGAAATCAAGAAATTAAGCAATCAATGCCACTCAATAACCAACATTCAAGTAAACAACCAAAGATCTAACAGAGAGAATTAGAGACTCCATAAACATTGCAATAAAAGCATTCAAATACAACAACTACCGAGTTCTTAAACCGGGGCACCGAAGAACGATTAGCCCCTCATGATTCTACAAGAAACACAAGGTAAATAACAAGAGAATGAGATGAAATTCATCAACTCCCTTCTTGCTTCACAATCTTCGTCGGAGAGTGTCCGATGATGATCTTGCCAACGTTCCTCCACTCATACGATGATCTCTTGGTCTAGATCTATCCCTTGAAGGTGCCTCTCTACTACTCCGCCGCCTCCCCCAAAGGGGAGAAGAAAATCCCCCACCAAAAAGCCCGCTCAAGAAACCCTAAATTCGACCTTAAAAAGTCATTCCCGATGCAAGCACGGCCGTGCTTAATTCAGCACGGCCGTGCGTAATTTCGCACGGCCGTGTTGAGGCCGTGCTTCAGCCCATGCAGATTGCGGGGTTCTGATTTCTCGGTGCTACAGTACTTTTGCTACAATGTTTTCCCCCGAAAATTGGCCAGCCTGTAATTCGCACCGGGTGGAACACGCCCTTGTTGAGGCCGTGTTGGCATTGCACGACCGTGCTTAGGGCATTCTGACCGTGCTTTATCGTGCTTTTCAATTCCTGGGAACTACACGGCCAAGAGCACACCCGTGTTGAGGCCGTGCTTGGCTTGGCGAACTTCCTTTTAGGTCCTTTTTATCTGAATTCTCCTCTAAATCCCTTCTACTTGGTCCAGGACATAAATATCTGCACAATAAACTCAAAATACCTTAAATAGCACCAAACTAAACAAGTAATAGCAAAAGGACAAGTAAATATCGGGTGTAATGCATATGAAATATATATATATAATGCACTCATCAGTACCCTGGTGATGGATGCTAATAGCTACCTCGTACCCCAACTTTATTAGGAAGCTGTCGAGCTTTCTGAGGAGAAAATCGGAGTTCCGCCGGCTGATGACGCTGGTGCTATCCCCTCGACCTGTGAGCGAGTGGCTGAAGAGGAAGTGAATGTACCTGAGGGTGGGGATGCACAGTGAGGAGTCCTTGAACCAGCATGAATCATAGGGCCAATCCATGCTCAAATGACTCCACCACACCTCCTGACACTATCGAGGGGGTCGAGCGACTAACAGAGTGTCATACGAGGAAGTCCAGGTGAACTCCTCATCGTACAACCCGAGTTTGAGGGAGAACTCCGTCAGACTCATCCTTTGTAGTGCTCAGAACACCTTGAACTAGATGGTGTTTGTGCGGTGGAAGCTGACGGGGCCCCTCGACATCTCGAACGTGGCAAGGACCTCCAGTGACAGCTCGCGGAAGAAGGTGCCGGTAATGGTGAAGAACTGCTCTAAAGCCCCCACTGCCAAATAGCGTCTGACGTCATCCGCCTGACCTACCTGCCTCAGCACCTCCTAGTCGAGGGCTCTCGACTCACCGAACTGCTTGGCGCTTAAGCGATTGTATCGCTCCTGGTGGACAGGAGCTCCAAACATTGGCTTGATGGGGGCGGATGGAGTGGATGTCTCCCCTCGAGACATCTTCGATGAAGGGCCAGCAACTATACCCTTCCTCGGCATGATCTGCAATAGAAACAGGGGAAGGCTTAGAAAAAAAAACATTGTAAGCATGGGTGTGCTCGGTTCGGCACGTTCGTGTCGACACATGTCGCACTCTTATATATGAACAAGGACGTGCTCTTAGAAGCACGCTCGTGTTTACATGAATTGGGGATTTATCAAGAGCACGGCTGTGCTTACTGGAGCACGCCCATCTTTCAAAAATGCGCATCGTCCCTGACGAGCCCTAGCTCTAAATCGACGGTAAGAACAGTTGAAAAATGATATAAAATTGTTCTAAGATGGTTCTAATATGCATAGATATGTTCTAACCCATGATTTACAACCATGCAAGCCAAGATTTAACCAAAAGAATCGAAACAAGCCGTCTGCTTACCGAAAATCGAAGAAGAACAAGAAAAAAAGGGGGACTCCGAGATATCGGGGAAAAATCGGTGATTCACGAGCGCAAAACCAATGGAAAAACAGGTGGGAAGAAGGGAAAACCGAGCGCAAGTGAAAGGAATACGGTTTGGCCAAGGCTTTTAAAAGAAAAACTCTCTCGACGATGGACAGTCACGCCGAACACGCCCACAACACGGGCATGTTACTCCCGTGTTGCGCAAAATAGAAAGAAAGTTTTGAGCAACACGGCCGTGCTGGGCCCGTGTTTAAGTCCGTGCTGTTCATAGATGTTCAAAATCATAAGAACACAGCATGGCCCTGCTCGGAGCTCGACCAGCGTGCTGTAATGGAACACGGCTGAAGCACAGGCTTGTGTTAGCCATGTTGCTTAGAATAAAATTGCCTTCCTGTAAAGTGCACGGTAGTGTTTGACCCGTGTTTGACTTGGTAGGTCTCCAGGTCTCGTTTCCCCTGAATTTTCAACTTAAAAGCATGCTCGCTGAAACGCCAGTTGACGTTATAAACTCTAGAAACACAGAGACGCAAAAGTGCACGATCCTTAGAAAACACAAAAATCAAACAAGAAAACAACAAAGAAAACAAAAACGAACATAAAAGAAATAAACAACTCGGGTTGCCTCCCGAGAAGCGCTTGTTTAACATCACGAACTTGACGTACCTACACCCATCTCATGAGGGTTCAAATGCATACCTAATCTCCTAGCAGCCTACAATAGAGTCATCAAAGTACGTGGATACATAATTAATCAGGCATGCCTCACCCATACTAAACAAAACAGTTGGTTTGTATGTTGTAGTGGTGGATTCTTGCTTCTTCCTTTCGGTGACTTTCTTCCACGAAATTCTAGCCCGAGATGGCTTCCCCTCCTTGGGGAGTTGGGTTGGATCATTGGCCTTCGGTATTGCAACAGTAACTTCTTCCTTCCTTGATGTAGCAGCTTCATCGCGGGGAAGGGGGGGGAGGGTCCTCCACCAATAATTCCGTAAGTTCATCCTTTAGTAAAGGTTCCTGCACGAAATCATCAACAACATTATCAATAACATTTAAAACATAGCATGTATCATCAAAACTCATTGGGTGTTGCATCGCGTCCTTTAAACGGAACACCACTTCTTCATCTCCAACCCTCAACGCCATTCGACCATCCTTCACATCAATGATTGCTTCAGATATTGCGAGGAATGGTAGGCCCAAAATCAGGGGTACTTCAGCTCGGTCGTCCAAATCTAAAATGACTAAGTTCACCGGAAAGATAAACTTGTCAACTTTTACTAGAACATCTTCAATTATCCCCATAGGCCGGCGAGTAGACCTATCTGCAAGTTGGAGTGTCATTTGGGTGGGCTTTAGTTCCCCAAGTCCCAATTTCAAGAAAATCTTGTAGGGTATGAAATTAATGCTTGCCCCAAGTCAGCAAGTGCTTTCTCGTCCATGATACCCCCGATAGTGTATAGGATGATAAATCCCCAGGGATCTTTCTCTTTTTTAGGGATCTTGTTGGAGATGATGGTGGAGCATTCCTCACTCAAAGTAACAGTCAAAAACTGCCTCCAGTTTCTTCTTATTCGTTAATATTCCTTGAGGAACTTAGCATACTTAGGCATTTGAGCGAGGGCTTCAACAAAGGAAACATTAATGTGTAGCGATTTGAACATGTCTATGAACTTCTTATATTGCTCCTCCTGCTGATCCTTCCTGAACTTGGTGGGATAGGGAAAGGTAGGTTGATATTCTGGCAATGACTCCTTTTCCTTACCCTTCGCTGTCTTCTTCAAAAATGGGTTAGAATCATTATCCTTCTCAACGACCACCACATCAGGCTCACCATGTTCCTCTTCTTGTACTCGAACAGGTGTTAGCTCTAGCTCCTTGCGCTTCTCAACGTTACTGCTTTAAGGGACTCTCGGGGATTGACTTCAGTATTACTTGGTAACGACCCTTGGGGCAGCTCGGCGAGAGACTGGGTAATCTGTGCCAATCGATGCTCCAAATTCTGCAGTGATGCCTGCTGATTGGGCATTACTTCCATTAGAGGCCATGTCTTCGATTAAATTATGCGACTCTTTAGGCCTTTTACTCCACAACGAACCTCCAGTTGCCGCATCGAGCATTTGTTTAGTGGCAATGTTTAAACCATTGTAGAAAATGTATATTTGCATCCACTCGACAATCCCATGTTGTAGACATTTTCTCAACATACCCTTGTACCTCTCCCAAGTGTCATAGAAGGACTCAGACTCCAACTGTCGGAAAGAAGAGATGCCGTTATAAAAAGTTTGGATAATCATCCACTCGGGGAATTCATGTGGCGGGTATTTCCTAAAAGGTTCCTTGAATCTCTCTCACACCTCAAACAAAGACTCTGAATCTGGCAGTGCAAAAGATGCGATCTCATTTTTTAATTTCGCTGACTTCCCTGGGGGAAAGTATCTGGTGAGGAACACTTCCACCATCTCATGCCAAGTGGTGATCGACGCCCGGGGTAAAGCCTGCAACCACTGTTTAGGCTTTCCTATTCAGAGAAAACGGAAAAGTTCACAGCCGGACGGCGTCATCTGTCACACCATTGATCTT
Source organism: Dioscorea dumetorum (assembly GCA_902712375.1). NCBI lineage: Eukaryota > Viridiplantae > Streptophyta > Magnoliopsida > Dioscoreales > Dioscoreaceae > Dioscorea > Dioscorea dumetorum. The sequence continues at coordinate 7,109,562 of CACTHL010000128.1, read as the reverse complement.
CAGCAAATCATACACTTCCAGAAAGTTCTCAATGTGGCCATTCGGATCTTCATCAGCCAGGCCATTAAACTATGCTGTCAGCTGGATCATCTGAATAAATGCGGGCTTGAGTCCAAATTTATTAGCAGCCACAAGGGGACAGACTATACTGGACTGCGTCCCCCTAGTAACAGGCCGAGCAAAGTCTAAAAGGGTACGCTGTTGCTCATTTTGTTCAGCCATTTCCTCTATACTCAATTTCCACCTCAAAAGTTTCTGCAGGTAGGTCCTGCCCAAAATCTATCCCACTCCCTTGTTCATGGTGACTTCTTCATATTCTTCTCTTAATCTCGGGATCCCCTTCAACCAAGCTTGACGGATTCCCTCGAGTCATACACCACACCTGAAATAAATGGAAAATTGGATATTTCATCGTCAAAACCTAATTACAGCAGAAAGAAAAATAATGCAGAAAGAAAATTGAAAAAAAAAAATGGCTAGAATGACGGAACTAACATGTTTCTAATATCTTAGCTCTCCATCAACGGTGCCAAAAACTTGACTTGCCGTTTGCGTCACCGCAAGTGCCTAAATGTACATGTATTTTCATGTATTTTATTTGTGTTGCATGTATATTTTATGGATCGATGTCCGTTTTATGCTTGATTTAGTTCTTTTATTTTTGTAGTTTGACACACCCTTGCGTGTGTGCTCCGCAAGTGCACGGGTGTCGAAGTAATAAAGTACACAAACGGGTGGGTAGTCGAATCCACATGGAGTAGACGTAAGAACAATAACACTTTGCTAAGTTGCCAAAGATAAATCAATTGTTGATGTGATTGAAAATAAAACAAGAAAGAAACAGAAATAAAGTTCTGAATGTAAAAGCTAGCGTGTAGAATAAGATCAATATGAAGATGGGGTACTCGGACAATGCTCCCCCTAGAATTCTAGTTTCTAGTGCAAAACTTAAGCTGCTCTTCTTACAATGAAAGTCACTGAGTCGAGGAAATCCAAGGATACAGGGTCCCAAACCTAAGGTCAACCCTGACTAGTCCCCTACGAGGTCCCGGCGGAGAGAAAGACTCTCGACGCCTCACACCACGTATGACTGCGAAAAGCTCGTGGGAAATCCAATTGATAAACCCTATTCCGAAATATGGACCAACCCCTTTGGTCCAGGCGGAAGATACCTAATCACAAATAAGTCCCGGCGGAAAGACTTCTCTCTCGACGCCTAACTCTCTTTGAGATTGAAGTTATCTCGTGGAATGAGAAGGTAGGGTAAATCACACCGGAAGAGAAAGGGGACGTGTTGCTACCTCTCAACTCACCCTCTCGACCCTCTTCAATCCTGATTGATCTAATCCTAATGGTGATGGTCACTCGTCAAAAGGATGATTAAATGTAATTCTTAACCATAGTGTCACTCTAAGGGAGACTTCAAGAAACATACAAGATTGAAACTCAAATTAATACTCAAATTAAAGAACAGCAATAAAGTCATAGAAACATAGACATTTTAGAGTTTACATGTCCAAGTACCCACTAGGGTTTTTAGCTCTCCATGGAGCAATACAAAATCATGAAAGAAATGGAAATTAAATGCAAACAATCCATAAATAAAACCCACTTAAGCTCCGTGCCGATAGTCTATGAGGGCTTCTCCTTCTTCTCCAAAGAATTCCTTCCTCCAAGCCTAGGACACACCTCGTCGAATCGAGTCGTCGAAGGCTCCCCCAATAGCTCTCCATGGAAGGGATTGATGTTGAAAACGATGAAGAAGCACCCCCAAAGTGTAGCAAGAACCTCCTGAACCCTAGCCGTCACTCCCTCTCAAGTTTGGAAGAAGATCTCCCAAATAACGCTTCAGAACGGCTTTATAATTGGCCATCTCGAGGATCCACATGGGCGTGTGGATGAGCCACACGGCTGTGTGGAAATTCCACACGCCCATGTAGAATTTCTGCCCTGTGGAAAATTGCGTATTGGTCCCCGATTTCGCCCGTTTCTTCTCTTGAGGTCACACTGACGGACACACGCCCATGTGAAAGGTCATGTGGCATTTCTTGATGATGAGAAACCCTTGGGGAGCTTTTGAAATCTTCGAACAAATCCGAACAAGCGAGCATGACTGCCTTCGTGTCCTTCTACAAGAATAGTCTTGAAACCTTTAGAAGTTGGCACATACCCCCTCGTTTGAACCCGATTTGTGTCTTGAACTTCGTATTTGCACAAAAGAGCTCCACTTGGCACCATTATGACCTAATCTTGCCTTTATTCACGTACCATGTCTTCACAACCCTAATTGCATGAAAGAACACCAAAGCACACGAAATTAGCGATAAAACCTGAAAAATGTGATGCTCATGCGTGGAAAACATTTCCAAAAATATATACATGCAAGCACTTATCATAGTTCATAAAGAAGCCATTATGGGTCGGAAAACACAAAGTGGGCAAAATCTGGACCAAAAGGAGCAATTTTGAGGCTGAGTACTGTAGAGCCCGCATGGAGATGAACTAAGCCCGCATGGAAATGAACTACGCTCGCATGGAGCAAACTTGGAGTTGCCCGAGAACGATGCGACCTCCATGCGGGCGCATGAAGCCCGCATGGGTCTCGGGAAGCACTTTTTGGGGGGTTTATAAAAGGAAAGTTAGGGCAAAAAAGGGGACAAACTTTTCTTGTCCTTTTGGCCACCACCACCCCCCCATTCTTGGTGCGATCTTGGTCAATTTAATCCATAAATTTCACGAAGAGGGAGGAAATCAAAGGGAGAAAAAGCTTGGAGGAAGATTGAAGGCGACAAAGAAGCCGTTTGTGGAGAGATCTCAGGGGTGACACTTCTAATACTTCAAGATTCTCACCCATTCAAGGAGATCTCAAATTGGAGCGAGTATTTCACACCCTTTTCTTGTATTTGTACTCCTTGACGTTGTATAAGTGTTCCTCATTCATGAGGAACTAACTTGTGTAGTGTTTGGACTTGACGAAAACAGGATAAGTCTTTATATCTTTGGATGATTTCTTTTGTAGATGTGATGTTGGATGATTATTTTTCTGTTGTAGAAACTTGTAGATTGTGGTTCTTTCTATGCGTTCTTTAATGTCTTGAATTACATGAGAACTCTGTAGTTCAATTCCTAGTTTGTGCTTGGCGACGCGGGATGCACCCTTGTACTAGACTTGCATAGTTAGAAAGGGGATCTTTGTGTCGGTACGCCGAGGGATTCGGGTACTCGATAGCCCTCCGAACGTTAGGTCTAAACCCAAGAGTGTGTTTACTCCTGACATGAATTTTTCTTGAACCCATTGCAACCATAGGGGGAGTTGGTCGGAAGGAATTCCGGTCAACACTCGTATGGGATTAGGGGTTAATCACCAAGGGATTTGGGGTTAACCTACTTTAGGACTCTCTCAGCCCAAGCCACCATCACAATATCAATCCCATCCTTAGTTTTGTGCTTCATGAAATTCCTACGGGGATTCCTTGTCCAAATCACTCTTTCTTGTATTTGATATCTCCATTGATTGCTAATGGCGTGGAGTGGTCTTGATTTCATCTTTGTTAGTTTATCTTTTTAGTATTTTTACTTCTTATCTTTGAGAATGTTAGGTTAGGAAATAGGCGAAGAGGAAGTAATAGTAGATCCTTGGGCTTGTGGAATACGACCCCTGTGTCACACACAAGGTATTACTTGACGATCCCGTGTACTTACATGTGACCCATCACACGAGTCATCAAGTAATAAAGCAGGCCCGGTGAAAAGTCTGGCTGTCAAACAACAGGGAGCAAGACTATTCGTACTAACTTTAGCAATTGAAATTTATTATGAACAACTTTGCACAGGACAAATCTATTAACTACTACTAAAAAGATTAAATAGGGGATAGAAGCTAAAATAAGAGAGTAACACTATCAAGATTAACGGGAGTACTTGGACAACACTCCCTTAGGGTTTCAACAGTGAAGCACAGAATTCTATGAATACTCCTTACTCAATTAAGACAGAAGTTGAATAGAAATGTGACATCTTAATGGGTTTTCACCGCACACTAATTACCAAGATCTAAGGGGTTTTCATCGCACGCTAGTTCTTAAGAACCAACGGGTTTTCACCGCACGCTAGCTTCGATAACGAACAGGTTTTCACCGCACATCAATAGCCAAGCAACATGCAATAAGAATCAAATCAAACTACACATGCATTTCAATAATCAAACTTCATAATCAATTGAGATAAAAGAGTACAAATAGAATTCAAACAAATCCCTAAGGTTTCACATCCAAACTCCCAATGGGGATTTAGCTCGTTATGATATACAAAGCAATCACAAAATTCAACTTGTTCATCATCATAATGAGAAAATTAATAAGCACTCCCTCAAAAACCAAGAAGACAACAGTCGATGTGAAGTTCCCCTCGACGTTGGTGGACATATGACTCCTGACCACAATGACACCCTAATGGATGACGATGATGATAATGATTTACGCCCACATGGATTCCTTGCCTTGAAGTGGTTGAAATCGCCCTTAATCTCGCAGCCTCCTTCTTCCCTTCTCCAGCCTCCTTTCTTCCACAAAGAAATCTAAAAACATAAAAAAACTTCCCTCTCTCAGATTCAGTAAAGTCTTTTATACTGGTAAATTTACGCCCGGCTTACGGGCGTAACTCCTGCCGTAAGCCTCGGGGTTTCATCTGATCTCGTGCCTTACGACCACACTTATGGTCATAAGCCTCTCCTGTAAGGATGTCTGCCTTCGGGTTACGGTCCCCATTACAGCCGTAACAGAATGACCGTAAGCCTCATCATGTTGATCATACCCTCCTCCTTACAGGCGTAAGTAGTTTCCGTAAACTCCTTTGTCTTCCACTTACGATCCAACTTATGGTCGTAAGCACGATTGTAAGTCTCCCTGTTTGACAGCTTCCTCTTCTTAGGGACATAAGGATGCCCGCAATACCTTCTTAATATGACTTACGGCCGTAAGCCTAGCCGTAAGCAGCCCCTAAGTGGTTCTGGCTCCCAGGTCAATATGTCAAGAGAGCGCCATCTTCTACATTTTGGTTCCTAGTTGCTTCCTATGGCTCTCCTTTTTCTCAAACGCCTTCTGGTGCCTGCTACAACAATTCACACCCGATTTAGCCTCATTTTCCATAAAATTTATCTAATACTAACTCGATAAGTATACAAATTAATATGTAAAATATAGCATAATTATATACTTATCAAACTCTCCCACACTTAAAGTCTTTCTTGTCCTCAAGCAAGAAGAACAAATGAGGATGATATAAAAGCGGGGTGTTAATAAATTCAAGCAAATAATAGCTGGTGAGTTCAAAGGCATCAACTAACAGTACTAGAGTAGAAAAAATTTTAGACACTGACATTCAAAGAAAACCCCATTCAAGACCAATGAGTGTGTGTACTCAATCTGTTTCACTCTTTATACTAGCATGATATTTGACATATATAATTACCAAAAATCAGGTTTAGGATCGCAGCATGGTAGCTTCACACATCACCCAAGGTACCCCTTTTTCTCCGGATCATGTAGAGTGGCTTTAACACTTGGGGCTGGTAGCTCTTTCCATGGTTAACTTTTTAAGAGAATGGTAGCTTTCACTCACCTCTAGTGGTAGCTTTTTCTCTTACTATGGCATATACTGTATTCAACTTTTAAAGAGGAGCTGCACACAACAAAAGGGGTAGCTTTTTCCACCTCTATGCACACAAATTAAACACTTACCTTTGTTTCACATGTTTCACTTATGTAGGGTTAAAATAAAAAACATAAATACGTGCTAAAACATGCATTTAACTGAGTTAGGCAGATGAGTTGTGCATTTAAGGGTATTCATCAAGGAATAGAGCAAAAACGGAAAAACAAATAGGGTCTAAAAACAACTACACTAGCACATGTTAAATCGGCAAGAATGAACTCACACTAATTATTGTACGAGGCTATCATCAATCAGATTGTATAGAGTGAACAAGCATGCAAACCCTCTCCCGCACTTAAAATCATACATAGCCCTCAATGTATGTATGAAAAATTAAATAAAGATAATGAATTTAAAATAATTAGGGGGATTGGAAATACGAGTACTATCCTGACCAAAATAGTAAGCACGATGAAGGCCACTGGGAGGTGTGAATTGTTGATAGCCCAACTAAGCGGGGGTGCACTTCAAGTCAGAATGGAACGAGTGAGCACCCCCTTTATACATTAAAGTGTTGGGTGGACCCTTAAATACCCTGCGAGACCAAGTACACCATTAAGCTCAACAAAAATTAAAAAAAATGAAAATAAAAATAACAAAAGAACTAATAGAAATAAGAATCCACTAAATGTCTGAAAAGAAGAGCAAAATTGGCAGGACTAACACTTGCCAAATGAACAATAATACAATGAGAACAAAAATAAAATAAAACTATGAAGCAGACGAAGTGTCATCAATGACTGGTGCTGGAACAGGTACAGGAGTCACCTCAGGAGCTGGTGCTGAGTCAGATGCATCAGCTCCCTCAGGAGTTGCAGCAACAGGGGGAAACAGGATGGTCAAAATCGTTAGTGCACGGTGGAGGTCGGCCTCCATCCGTTCTAATGACTCTCAGATCTTATTCTGGCCTGCTCTCATAACCTGCTGCTCTTCTCTAATCATAGCCAGCTACTCTCTGATATCATCTCGATGTCGTCCTGGAGCAGGTGGCGCAGCCGCAGATGGTGGAGCTGATGAGCTGGAAGTCTCCTCTATATCCTCGTCTGAGCTGTCATTACCCCCATCAGTCTTAAGATACCCAGGCCAAGAGGTGCCGTGGTGCTCTTGACCTCCTGCTCTCGAGGCGCTCTACCAACCCCATCCCTTGAATCAGTCGTGTTGTGGAAGTTCGATCTTTTTCGCTTCTCTTGTGCTTTGTTTCTTGTGTAGAAGTTGTGTGTTTAAGTTTTTGTCGAGTTTTATTTTTGTTGGGATCTTAGTTAAGGCTCTTTTTAGAGTGTAAAAGAGGAGGAAAATCTTTGGGGGAGAGAACTTTTAAGTGGAGCGAGTAAGTCTTCAAGAAGCCGCGAGAAACCCCCAAAAACATGGGTCCTTGCGGCCTTCCATGCGGGCCGCATGGGAGGCCGCAAGGGGCCATGCGGCCCCGCATGCGGGCGCATGGCCGCCCGCAAGGGGCCATGCGGCCCCTCATGCGGGCGCAAGGCCGCCCGCATGGCCGTCTGGAAAGGGCCTCGCGGCCTCCCTTGCGCCCGCAAGGGAGCCCGCGAGCCCTCCCGCGCTTTGGGGCCGATTTAAAACGTTTTCAAACTCTTAGGGCCTATATAAGACCCCATTTCCCTCTCTTTTTCTCCCCATCTTGAATCCTCATTCTCCCCTCCATTAGATCTCCATTCTTGAGCTCCAAGAAAGGAGAAAGGTGTTGATCTTCCCCTCTTCTCCATTGGTGGTGATTCTCCTCTAGTTCTAGCAAAGATTGAGGTGGGTTTTCTTCTCTTCTTCAACTCCTTGTTCTTTTATTCATTTCTCTTTAGATCCATGGAGAATTAGTGTGGATTTAGTATGGATCTATTATTTAATTGGAATTTAGCCATGGATCTAATGTTTAAATGGTATAGGAGCCTTGATTTCATGTTTTGGTGAAGAATGGAGGAGATCCTTGATCTCTAAACCTTTGATTCTTGTAGATCCGAACCCAATTAGGATGTTCTTGATTTCATTTTGATTTTATGGGTTTAAGGATTATATTATTGTTAATTCTTGAATCTAGAACACTTAGTAAACCCTAGAAGCCTTGAGATCTAATTTTGGAGCATTCTTTCCTCTCTTGTTGATTGTATAAGGTTGTGATTGATTCTTGTTTTTCTTGGATGGTTAATGGCTTCAAGAAGGTGGATCTAAAGGCAAGGGTAAAGATCAAGTGGGCGAGTGATCCAAGTATTCGATCTCGCCAAGTTTGTGAGTGGGAATTGTTTAATTAAAGAGCTATGATCATGCTTGTTTAATAATGCATGCCTTGAAATGAGAAATTCTTGATTTCAATGGATTCTTGAAGTGTTTCTTGAAACTGAAATTATGATGTTATATGATCTTCTTAATTCTTGATTTCATTTCAAAAGACTCATGAGATGATTTCCTTGAGATCTAGAAATCTTGATGTTTATGATCTTGCTTAACTATTGATTCTATTACAAAAGGCTCATGAGATGATTTCCTTGAGGCCTAGAAACCATGATAGTTTATAATCTTGTTAAATTCTTGATTATTTATATTTGATGAGGATTGGATAATCCTATGGTTTGAACTACATGTTTTCAAGATTTGTGAATTTGGGAATTCGATGTTCTTGTTATTTTGACCGAATAAGGGTCTATGTAAACCAAATTGAGATTCTCCACGATGTTATCGTATTTGAAATGAGTTTTCAAAGAATACTCTTGTGTTGATATTCTTGATGAAAATGACATTATTGTCGATGCTTTCGCAAAAGGATTTAATCTTCGATTAAGAGTTGTATTTTATGCGAATTTGTGATCTCTTGCTGAGATATGTGATTTTAAAATGATACGTTTATGATGAGCCTACGGGCGAAGTATTTGTGATCTTTTGATGAGATTATGATATTATATCGATGTCTTCATATTATTATCATGATGCGTTCATGATAAGCCTACGGGCGGGATGGTGACATTAGGGGAAACCCCGACTTCTGCAGAAGCGAGTCTCCACGGACCGACCTAGTTGGGGTGGCGTAGAGTTCTCGGCTGACTAGCCCTTACAGGAGGCGCGTAGGAGAACCTGAAGGTGCTGTGTTGGGTACCCGGAGTCACCACACGGGATACCCAACGGCCAACGCCAAGATACGCGCATCTTGGTGGCTCCTGACCTAGCCACGGCCATGGTTAGTGATGGAGAGTTTTCATAGGCTATTGATGATGCTATCGATAAAGGATTTCTGCATGCGTTGCACTATAAATCCTTATTTCGATGGGTTTGATCTTTTGATCTTTTGACGAATATTCTTAACTTGAATTTTCAATATTGAATCTCCTTACAAATGATTTTCAGAGTTTTATTGATGCCTTTCTTTGAGAAAGTTGGAAAGCTTGTTATATTGAAATGTGTATTTAAAGCATTTTGTAAGTTGTGGTTGTTAAAGATTTTCATATGTTTTCGGCATATCATTCCTTACACTTGTATGAGTTATAGCTCCATGTTCAACCCCTCACTGAGTAACTTAGTTACTCACCCATTCTTCTTCTCCCCTTTTCAGGTGTTAGCACGGCAGCAGGGCGTGAGGCGTGATAGTGCTTGGCATCTATTCTTGCATTTACCTTTGACTAGTGTATGATTCATAAACATTGTCGTCATGCATAAGATGGATCCACTAGGACCTATGTTTTCGTATTTCCATTTGATCTTGTATAATCTTGATTGGTTAAGACAGGACCTTAGGTTGTATGAGTTTACATCCAGTGTTTGTGAAAAACTATGATTGTGTCCATGATCATTGATGTTGTGATTTCCAGGGATATATGTACATATATGTTTGAGTTTGTTGATCTTGTACAGGGTTGTGATTGAATACCTTAGATTTAAAGTATTATTGTGGTAATGTTAATATCGTACAGGTAACAGGTTAGCCTTACGGCGACCTGGGGTTGAGGCAGGTGTTGACCTCCCTTGGGTTGTCGTGGCAGTAGTGCCATGGACCGGGACCCGAGGGTCGGGGCGTGACACGTGTAATGTAGGGGCAGGCAAAGATCGAACTCAGATAGGTGTGTTGGCCCGGGTGTGCGATGAAGTTTGCCAGCACATCTCCCTGGTGGACGGGGCGGTGCGTGATCATGCTGTGCTGGTACAGAAGCTTTTGCCAAATAACAACGCCTGAGCTATCAGGCCAGGTTGTAAATGATCACGCCATAACGGCGTGTACATACCTGTGGGCGGGGCGAACCAGGTAGGTAGCCTTGGTGAAACCAGGCTCGTAGTTCCTACCGTTCATCAACTCCATCCATATTTATCCCACTGTCTGGCCAGCGGGAAAGTCGATCAGCAACACCTAATACTAGGGCGCTCAGATTTTATCCTCAGTGTACAACCAAATAAACATCGTGAAATCTAACAGCGTCTTGGTCCGGTGCCCTCCAAATAGCTGGAAGCGGATTGTCACCGCTCGATCAAACCCCACCAACCCACGGTCGAGCTGGAATGAGCTAAAGACCTCAAGGGTCAGCTCTCAGTAGGCCTCTTCCTCTATTGAGAATAGACGAGACCATCCTCCCATCTGCAGCATCCCTCGCATCTTGTCCTTCTGCCGTAGCTGGACAAGAATAGGCCAGTCCACAGTGCGGGGATGTCCAAACCGCTTTGTCATCAAGTGGTTAAACCGTTCTCGAAAGCGTGGGGAGGAAAACATCGGGTTCGAGTGTGTGGAAGCCAAAGACGGTCCCACTGCGTCGTCCCTACCTCTCTTTGATGGGCGAGAAGCAACGCTCTTAGTTCTAGGCATCCTGCAAATTAAGAAACACAATGTTGAGTTAGTGTAATTAGTAAAACAAAGCTTAATTCAGATATGCTTACGGCCATGTTACGGTCGGGCTTACGGCCGTAAGCGTCGTGATATACATCCTTACCAGAGGCCTTGGTACCCCCCTTGCGTAACCGCAAGTGCACGGGTCGCACAAGTAGTATAATGTACCCTTTGGGTCGGGTAGTCGAATCCACAGGGACTGGTATAGCTTCTAGTACTAACGTCCTACTCAATATCTAACCAAATCGAGAATGAAGGAGTTGACTTTGGACTAACTTCGAGGAAGTTGAGGGAATGGAAAATTCACCAAGGGAAGATTTAGGTTTGACTCGATGGAGGAGATGGGGCCCCGGGGTTGGGTTTCTGACGTTCACTAACTCAGTCTTTCTCAGTAATTATCAGGGATGTCTTCAGTTCTAAACCTAGTTATGCTATAAGCATGCGGTTTCTAGCACTGCCGAGCCCTAAGTTGAACTCCCTCTGCATGCAACAATCAATAAAGATTCACAAACCTAGATAGGAGAACCTAACTACCAAGCATCAACCACTAAACAACATACAAGATAGCCAATAACCTTGATTTATTGAAATGAACAAGACAATCATAAAAACTGCAAGTAAAGACTACGAGTTCGAGCTACAACGTCATACAACCACCCCCGGGGCTCCCTTAAGAGTTTAGCCCCTCATAATAACAACCAACAAACAAAATGCCAAAGAAATTACAAGACAAGGAATTGAAAACTCCCTAATTTCTTGCATCCTTGAGGTTGTCGAAGGATCTACGATGTCGTGTAATCTCCCTCCGATCGGCCTACCATACGCTTGGCATTCCCTTGATGAAGCTGAGGATGAACCCCCAAAGCTCTCCCTTTCTTTCTCCCAAAGTTAGCCCACCAAAAGTCCCCCAAAAACCTAAGTTTTTAGGGTTTTAAAGTTTTCCCGATGTGAGCACGGGCGTGCTGAAACCGTGCTTCAAGCCGTGCAGATTACGGCCAAATAATTCTTCAGGAAACTCACAAACCTGTAATCTGCACGGGGAACAGCACGGGCGTGCTTAGACCGTGCTGAGGCTTTGCACGACCGTGCTCAGCGAACTCTGGCTGTGCTGATCTATGGCTGCATTCTCCTGTAATTTTCACGGGAAGCAGTACCGGCGTGCTTCGACCGTGCTGAGGTTTTCACACCCGTGCTCAGCGGACTCAGGCTGTGCTGAATCGCAGTTGAATTCTTCTGCATTTTGCACGGGAAACAGCACGGGCGTGCTCAAACCGATGCTGAGCTTGATGAGGTTTCTTCTAAGTCCTTTAGCTTCTAAAATTGTTCCAAAAGCGCTTCTTTTTACTTCAGGACTTTGATATCTGCATGACGAACAACGAATACCTCAAATAGCACCGTACTTGGAGAATTATAGCCAAAACATTCAATAATGATGAAGGTATAGCATGCAATATATATATAAGAAATGCGCTCATCAGGCCTTACAGCCGTAAGCCTCGAACTTAGGCCGTAAGAGCCTTCCTTGTACAATTAAGCTTAAAAACGTTTTACACAACTCAACAAAGACACTCCCAACCACCACGTAAATAATTCATAAACATGATTGATTCCTCGCAAGTGTAGGGGATCGTCAAGTAATACCCTGTGCGTGACATAGGGGTCGTATTGCACTGGGGCCAAGGAAGTACTATTACTCACTCTTCATCTATTATTTAGCCAACAAATCTTATTGAAAGGAACAAATAAATTAAACTAACTAATCCAATACTAATCCTATGGCCGGATCGCTAGCACAGGAATTAAACAAGCAAGGGAATATCAAGCATGAGAAAAGTGTGTTTAGACAAGGAATCAACATAGGGTTGTCGTTAAGTCCCAAACTAGGATGGTTTAAAGATGCATTGATGATAGTTAAGACCTAGAGATCTCTTAAGTAGATTAGTCCCACACTCTTGGCAACTAATCCCTAATCCCATACAAGTGTCAATCGGAATCTCTTCCGGATCAACACCCCTATGATTGCATTAAGTTCTAGGAAATCTCAAATAGGATTAATGATAAGTGTCTAAATGTAGGTATTTATACGATTTATTCTTGTTGTATTTTGCATGTATTTTAATGAGTTGATGCCCGTTTCGCATTTAAATTGATTTTATTTGTGTTACAGGCCTTGAAGAATCCAAAATGAGCTCAAGAATATATTTGGGAAGAAATCCGTATCAAATACGACGTTTTTGAGCTTTCATTACTATAGCAGTATTGTAGAAGGATTACTGTGGCAACATACTATAGCATGGCACTGTAGCACCGAAACGGGATTTTCTGGAATAAGGCTGGGAGCCTTGCGGGCAAGCTTGCGCCCGCAAGGCAGCCCGTATGGATGCCCAAAAAAGGGGTTTTAAAGGAAAGTTAGGGCATCTTTTGAGGAGCTTCTACATCATCTTCTTCTCTTCTTCTTGGGCCGCCGCCCCACCCTTGCCGGCGGCGTTTTCCACCGATCCACCACGTCAATCTTCACCACGAGGGAGGCAAACATCGAAGGGGGAGATAGGGGGGAGATCCAAGGTTTCAAGGCGTCGTTTGCGGCGCGATCTCAGCGACATCGACGGTCTTCTTCCATCCAAGGCAATCCAAAGCTAGAGGGAGTGTTCTTTGCTTTTCTTTATGCTTGTTTGTTCATTGGATTTGTATGAGTGTTCCTCTTTTATGAGGAACAAACTTGTATGTGATTTGGGCATGATGGACCCTAGGGTAGCTTTGTTGTAATTATGGGTGTTAATCATTTGTGATTTAGTGTTGGATGTTGAATTTCTTGTATAAGAATTTCTATGGTTTGTGATTCTCTCTATTTGTGCTTTACTGTCTTGGACCGCATGAGAACTCTGCTGTTCAATTTTTACGTTGTACTTGGAGCGTGACCATCGCCCTTGTACTAGACTCACATAGACTGAAAGGGATTTATGTACCAATACGCTGAGGGATTCGGGTATTAGGTACCCCCAGAGCGCACTGCAATCGTAGGAGGAATTGACCGGAAGGGATTCCGGTCAATACTCGTATGGGATTAGGGCTAATCATCGAGGGATTTGGGATTAGCTTAATTTAGGAATCTCTCAGTCCAGACCACCATCACAACACATCATCCTTAATTCGAGCCTTAATGACAACCCTAGGGGGATTCTCTGACCAAATCACGCCTTCTCCTGTTCGTCCGTCCCTCGTATGCTTATTTGGCTTGTAGTGGTAGCTTTATCCTTTTATTTATAGATTTTAGTAGATGTACTATTCTCTCGTATTGTTAGGCTAGGAAATAGATGAAAGGGAAGTAATAGTAGCTCCTTGGCCCCGTGGAATACGACCCCTGTGTTACACATAGGGTATTACATGACGACTCCATGCACTTGCGGGACGCACATCAAGTTTTTGGCGCCGTTGCCGGGAACACAAGGGATACTAGGAAAACCTGTAGTCTATTGCTCTAGCCATTTTTCTTATTTTTGTACATTCTACTTTATTTCCTTGTTTTCTTGTTTCTATTTATTTGACTTTGTTATTTTGTTTTTCTTTTGTGCGAGGCATAATTTTCAAAGAAAATGCAAGAAGCTTGTAGTTCGCCCCCACCTCAACAGCCGTGGCACCAACATCCTGCAAGTTCTCAGCCTCAACAGCAGCATTTTACTACAAAGGATGTATTGGCAAGATTTATGGTGCATACGGAAAGACGATTTGAAGCCGTTTATGCCCAAATTGCAAGCCTTAATGCCACAGTTGTGAATATACAAGCATCTCTCCACAAGCTAGAGAACCAGGTTGAGGAGCTTCTCAAGAATGCCAGTAATCATGAGCCAAGAAGAGAAGTCCATCTTGGAGATAATTGTGATAAGGGAGAGTGCAATGCTGAAAAAGAGGTGGAAAATGAATGTGGTGTATTGGATGACCAAAAGGTAGAAGTAGTAACACCAGCATCACCTGAGCGAGCTCTTTGCATAAAAAGTATTCTTCATGCCGAGTACGGGCGGGAAGTCTCTAGGATTGCTGGAAATGTGGGTATGGAATTACTACCATCTAAAGACTCACCTGTCCCCAGCCTAGGTAATTCCCAGCCAAAAATGTTTCCCTGGAGGCCCAAACGACTTTGGTGGGCATTTCAGGAATTTCCTGTAGGGGTTGAGCAAGAATATTTGTGCAAGAAGTTAAAGCCATTTAAGTATCCACACACGCCATGCTTAAATAGTTCTCAACCCAAACTGTTTCCATGGAGGCCCAAGTATTTTTCTGGGTCTCTTACTGGAAAACTGGTCCGGGCTAAGGAAGAAGAGGGGAGGAAGCTCAAGCCATTTAAAAATCCTCCCAAATTGACATTGCACAATGCCCGACCGAAGCTCTTCCCGTGGAGGCCAAAAGGTAATTCATGCATGACCTCCATCCTAACATCATCTCGGCATGTATGTTTTGTATTTTTGGGTAGCTCTTATGCCACTTCTGGCCGAGATGAACACACCGTCTTCAAACCTCCATGAGGTAAGAAAAAGGTTCGTCGAGCTAATGACATTAAACAAGCGCTTCTTGGGAGGCAACCCAAGTTTTAAATTCTTTGTGTTTCAATTTTTCGTACTCGTGTTGTTTGTTGTGTATCGTTTATTGTGTTTGTGGCTTTTGTTTTCGTATTTGTGTTATTTATTTGCGCCCATGCGTGTCTTAAATTCTTATTATTCATACTTCATTCAGTGTAGTTCAAGTGTGTTAAATTGTATATTTCGGGGAGTAGATATTGTATATACATTTTTTCATGAAGTTGCAGGGGAGACCATGCCGAAATTTTGAATTTTCAGGACCTTACGGGCGTCTAAACGCCCACAAATGGCATGGTCTAACACTTGGGAAACCTCGTGGGCGCCTTGCAGGCTGGGAGCCTTGTGGGCGCTCCGCAAGGCAGCCCGCGAGGCTGCCAGCCTCGCGGGCCACAAGGGGGCAGAACCCCTTGCGGGCAGCCTTGCGGGCTGGGAGGCTCGTGGGCGCCCATGCGCCCGCATGGGCACCCACAAGCAATCGTAGGAGGAATTGACCGGAAGGGATTCCGGTCAATACTCGTATGGGATTAGGGCAAATCATCGAGGGATTTGGGATTAGCTTAATTTAGGAATCTCTCGGTCCAGACCACCATCACAACACATCATCCTTAATTCGAGCCTTAATGACAACCCTAGGGGGATTCTCTGTCCAAATTACGCCTTCTCCTGTTCGTCCGTCCCTCGTATGCTTATTTGGCGTATAGTGGTAGCTTTATCCTTTTATTTATAGATTTTAGTAGATGTACTATTCTCTCGTATTGTTAGGATAGGAAATAAATGAAGGGGAAGTAATAGTAGCTCCTTGGCCCCGTGGAATACGACCCCTGTGTCACACACAGGGTATTACTTGACGACCCAGTGCAGTTGCGGGACGCACATCAATTAAACCTACTATCCTTCGGCTTAAACCTAGCAGCCAAGCTACCGGCACCCAATCTCTCGGCGTGTCGGCACAAGTATCCCCTTTCCATCTCTCGTAGATCTAGTACACTCGAGTAGGTCACATCTACGCATACAACTCATAATAGAATTACGGATCTCTCCATAAATGTAATTCTAAGCATCAAAGCACGAAAGATTGAATCTTAAACAACCATCAAATGAAATACATGACAACATCCAAAGTTCTTAGAACAAAAATTACCCTAGGGTTCATCCACATCCAAACACAACAACAAGTTAGTTCCTCATGATAAGGAACACTTATACAACAAACAAGGAAGACAAACACATAAAAGAAGTAATGAAAACCCCCTCTAGGTCATGATCCCCTTGAATGGGTGAAGCTCCACAAGTTCGTCAATGATGGCTCAAGACTTCACCGCTTCTCCTTCTCCTTTGCTCCTCTCCCTCTTGGCGATGATGTGTACTTGTTCTCCACAAAGATCGCGGCTAAAAGATGGCCGGAAGGCCTCAAGATGGTGTGGTGGCAGGGGCCTCAAAAGCCAAGGAAAAGTCCCCTTGAAAAGCCCTAGAAACTCCCTTTTATACCGAGGAAACATAGGGCCCCGTATATGGGCCGTATGGGTGTCGTATAGGGCACCAGGTCCACAACTCCGCGATCCATACGGCCTTCATATGGCCTGCATACGGCCTACATACTGCCTGCACAGTTCTCTGGATAGCAACATGAAATGGGTTTACTGCTACAGTGCGCATGGACCGCTTTCTTCTTCTTTTCGCCCAACATTGTATACTCGTGTTCTCCATGGCTTCCTTATACCCTACAAATCAAATAGCATGCAATTAAGTATAAAAAAGGCATAAATTCTTCATAAACTACATGCTAGTTGTATGTAATATATATATATGAAAATACTTACATTTAGACACTTATCAAAACACAATTTATTGAATTAAAGCTAAAATCGACAAGAAAAATTAAAACAAAACAAACTTGAACTCCAGAGAAGAAAAATGAAGGAAAGAGCCGGAAAAGATCTTCTATGGCCTTCCAACGGTGCCTATGTGTCCTCCTAAGGTTTAAACGAGCCTGGGGGGTAAAAGGATGGTGAGAAAGGGTCGCCGACGTGAGGTGTGAATAGTGTAGGTGAAGATATTGAAGTTCAAAAGTCTTTGGTGGTGCCTTACCTAACTACTTACTGCCGGCTTACTGCCGTAAGTCGGGCCGTAAGGTTCTCAGAATTGTTTAACTGGGGGTTCTTAAGGCTGTAAGATTTTGAATGAAAAGGCCGTAAGCCCCTCTGCCTTCTATTTACTGATGTCCCTTACGGTCGTATGTGGCTATTGATATGCCCCATAAGGCCCTCAGGGTTCCACTTACGCCCACCCTTACTAGCATAAGTCAATCTCGTAAGATCCCCGGGATTTCTCTGCCCAATGTTTACTTGCCGTAAGACAGATCATAAGCATCTCCATACAGGCATTACGGCCTGACTTACGGGCGTAATCATCCAAGAAAAATTGGCAGAGAATCTCCCTCTCTGGAAATCATGCTTGGATACAAATATTTCTAATAAAAAACAGAGGCAGGATTAACATGAAGGAATAAAAGGCACAAACATTAGAGTAATCACCAAAGATAATAAAGACATAAATAACTAAACAAAACCAAAACAAAGAGTGACAAGAGCAAGAGCAAGAAAAGCAGAAAATATGAAAAAGCGCTTGGGTTGCCTCCCAAGAAGCGCTTGTTTAGTGTCTCTAGCTTGACAAAACAGGGATACTTACTGATAAGTGCTTGCATGTATATATTTTTGGAAATGTTTTCCACGCATGAGCATCACATTTCTCCGTTTTTATCGCTAATTTCGTGTGCTTTGGTGTTCTTTCATGCAATTAGGGTTGTGAAGACATGGTACGTGAACAAAGGCATGATTAGGTCATAATGGTACCAAGTGGAGCTCTTTTGTGCAATTACGAAGTTCAAGACACAAATCGGGTTCCAACGAGGGGGTATGTGCCAACTTCTAAAGACTTCAAGACAACTTTTGTAGAAGGACACGAAGGCAGTCATGCTCGCTTGTTCCGAGTTGTTCGAAGATTTCAAAAGCTCTCCAAGGTTTTCTCATCATCAAGAAATGCCACATGACCTTTCACATGGGCGTGTGTCCCTCCGCGTGACCTCAAGAGAAGAAACGGGCGAAATCGGGGACTAATATGAAGTTTTCCACAGGGCAGAAAATCCACATGGGCGTGTGGAATTTCCACACGGCCGTGTGGCTTATCCACACGCCCGTGTGGATCCTCGAGATGGCCAATTATAAAGCCGTTCTAAAGCGTTATTTGGGGGATCTTCTTCCAACTTTGAGAGGGAGTGACGGCTAGGGTTCAGGAGGTTCTTGCTACACTTTGGGGGCGCTTCTTCACCGAATTCATCATCAATTCCTTCCAAGGAGAGCTATTGGGGGAGCCTTCGACGACTCGATTCGACGAGGTGTGCCTTAGGCTTGGAGGAAGGAGTTCTTTGGAGAAGAAGAAGAAGTCCCCATAGTCTATCAACACAAAGCTTAAGGGGGTTTTCTTTATGGATTTCTTGCACTTGTCTTCATTTATTTTGATGAACTTGTATTGCTCCATGGAGGGCTAAACCCCTAGTGGGTACTTGGACTTGTAAACTGATAAGTGCTTGCATGTATATATTTTTGGAAATGTTTTCCACGCATGAGCATCACATTTTTCAGGCTTTATCGCTAATTTCGTGTGTTTTGGTGTTCTTTCATGCAATTAGGGTTGTGGAGACATGGTACGTGAATAAAGGCGATATTAGGTCAGAATGGTGCCAAGTGGAGATCTTTTGTGCAATTACGAAGTTCAAGACACAAATTGGGTTCCAACGAGGGGTTATGTGCCAACTTCTAAAGACTTCAAGACAACTCTTGTAGAAGGACACGAAGGCAGTCATGCTTGCTTGTTCCGATTGGTTCAAAGATTTCAAAAGCTCTCAAAGGTTTTCCCATCATCAAGAAATGCCACTTGACCTTTCACATGGGCGTGTGTCCGTCCATGTGACCTCAGGAGAAGAAACGGGCGAAATCGGTTACTAGTATGAAGCTTCCACAAGGCAGAAAATCCACATGGGCGTGTGGAATTTCCACACGGCCGTGTGGAATTTCCACACGGCCGTGTGGCTTATCCACACGACCGTGTGGAATTTCCACACGGCCGTGTGGCTTATCCACACGCCCGTGTGGATCCTCGAGATGGCCAACTATAAAGCCGTTCTGAAGCGTTATTTTGAGGATCTTCTTCCAACTTTGAGAGGAGGTGACGGCTAGGGTTCAGGAGGTTCTTGCTACACTTTGGGGGCGCTTCTTCACCGGTCTCATCATTAATCCCTTCCAAGGAGAGCTATTGGGGGAGCCTTCGGCGACTCGATTCGACGAGGTGTGCCTTAGGCTTGGAGGAAGGGGTTCCTTGAAGAAGAAGGAGAAGTTCCCACAGTCTATCAACACGAAGCTTAAGGTTGTTTTCTTTATGGATTTCTTGCACTTATCTTCATTTATTTTGATGAACTTTTATTGCTCCATGGAGAGCTAAACCCTAGTGGGTACTTGGACTTGTAAACCCTAGATTTCCTATGTTTCATTGACTTTAATGCATTTATTCAATTTGAGTTTGAATTTGAGTTTCATTCTTGTATGCTTAATTGTTTCTCCTTTAGAGTGACACTAGGGTTGAGGGCTAATCCAATCATCCTTTTGACGAGTGACCATCACCATTAGGATTAGATTAACCAAGATTGAAGAGTGTTGAGAGGGTGAGTTGAGAGGAAGTGACACGTCCCCTTTCCCCTCCGGTGTGGTTTTCCCTACCTTCTTATTCCAAGTTTTACCTTCGACATCAAAGAGAGTTAGGCGTTGAGAGAGGTCTTTCCGCCGGGACTTATTTGTGATTAGGGATCTTTCGCCTGGACCAAAGGGATTGATCTATAGTTGGGAATAGGGTTTACCACTTGGAATCCCTAGAGCATAGCGCAGTCATACGTGGTGTGAGGTGTCGAGAGTCTTCTCTCCGCCGGGACCTCGTAGGGGACTAGTCAAGGTTGACCTTAGATTTGAGACCTTGTATCTTTGGATTCCACGACTCTATAAAACTCTATTGAATAAGAGTACTTGAAGTTTTGCACTTGAAACAAGGATTCTAGGGGGAGAATTGTCCGAGTACCCCATCGTCTTATTCATCTATTTCTATACCCTAGCTTTTATTTTCAGCTTTATTTCTATTTCTTTCTTATTTTATTTTCTTTCACAACAACAATTGGTTTATCTTTGGCTACTTAACAAAGTGTGATTGTTCTTACGTCTACTCCCTGTGGATTCGACTACCCACCCGTTTGGGTACTTTATTACTTTGACACCCGTGCACTTGCGGTGTAGAAGTTCGACCCTTTTTCGCTTCTCTTGTGCTTTGTTTCTTGTGTAGAAGTTGTGTGTTTAAGTTTTTGTCGAGTTTTATTTTTTTTGTTGGGATCTTAGTTAAGGCTCTTTTTAGAGTGTAAAAGAAGAGGAAAATCTTTGGGGGAGAGAGCTTTTAAGTGGAGCGAGTAAGCGTGCTTCATGCCGCGAGAAACCCCCAAAAACAAGGGGCCTTGCGGCCTTCCATGCGGGCCGCATGGGAGGCCGCAAGGGGCCATGCGGCCCCGCATGCGGGCGCATGGCCTCCCGCAAGGGGCCATGCGGCCCCTCATGCGGCCGCATAGCAGCCCGCATGGCTTCCTGGTGGAGGCCTCGCGGCCTCCCTTGCGCCCGCAAGGGACCCCGCGAGCCCTCCCGCGCTTTGGGGCCTATTTAAAACGTTTTCAAACTCTTAGGGCCTATATAAGACCTCATTTCCCTCTCTTTTTCTCCCCATCTTGAATCCTCATTCTCCCCTCCATTAGATCTCCATTCTTGAGCTCCAAGAAAGGAGAAAGGTGTTGATCTTCCACTCTTCTCCATTGGTGGTGATTCTCCTCTAGTTCTAGCAAAGATTGAGCTGGGTTTTCTTCTCTTCTTCAACTCCTTGTTCCTTTATTCATTTCTCTTTAGATCCATGGAGAATTAGTGTGGATTTAGTATGGATCTAATATTTAATTGGAATTTAGCCATGGATCTAATGTTTGAATGGTATAGGAGCCTTGATTTCATGTTTTGGTGAAGAATGAAGGAGATCCTTCATCTCTAAACCTTTGATTCTTGTAGATCCGAACCCAATTAGGAAATTCTTGATTTCATTTTGATTTTATGGGTTTAAGGATTCTATTATTGTTAATTCTTGAACCTAGAGCACTTAGTAAACCCTAGAAGCCATGAGATCTAATTTTGGAGCATTCTTTCCTCTCTTGTTGATTGCTTGGGTTATATGATTGATTCTTGTTTTTCTTGGATGGTTAATGGCTTCAAGAAGGTGGATCTAAAAGCAAGGGTAAAGATCAAGTGGGCGAGTGATCCAAGTATTCTATCTCGCCAAGTTTGTGAGTGGGAATTGTTTAATTAAAGAGCTATGATCATGCTTGTTTAATGATGCATGCCTTGAAATGAGAAATTCTTGATTTCAATGGATTCTTGAAGTGTTTCTTGAAACTGAAATTATAATACTATATGATCCTTTTAATTCTTGATTTCATCTTAATGGACTCATGAGATGATTTCCTTGAGATCTAGAAACCTTGATGTTTATGATCTTGCTTAACTATTGATTCTATAACAAAAGGCTCATGAGATGATTTCCTTGAGGCCTAGAAACCATGATAGTTTATAATCTTGTTAAATTCTTGATTATTTATATTTGATGAGGATTGGATAATCCTATGGTTTGATCTACATGTTTTCAAGATTTGTGAATTTGAGAATTTGATGTTCTTGTTATTTTGACCGAATAAGGGTCTATGTAAACCAAATTGAGATTCTCCACGATGTTATCGTATTTGAAATGAGTTTTCAAAGAGTACTCTTGTGTTGATATTCTTGATGAAAATGACATTATTGTCGATGCTTTCGCAAAAGGAGTTACTCTTCGATTAAGAGTTTTATTTTATGCGAATTTGTGATCTCTTGTTGAGATATGTGATTTTAAAACGATACGTTTATGATTAGCCTATGGGCAAACTATTTGTGATCTCTTGATGAGATATATGATTTTATAATGATACGTTTATGATGAGCCTACGGGCAAACTATTTGTGATCTCTTGATGAGATATATGATGTGTTCATGATGAGCCTACGGGCGGGATAGGATATCCCAAATGTTTGGATGGTGACATTGGGGAGGATCCCCGTCTTCTGCAGAAGCGAGTCTCCACGGACCGACCAATGGGGTGGCGTGGAGTTCTCGGCTGACGAGCCCTTTACAGGAGGCGCGGAGTGAACCTGAAGGTGCTGTGTTGGGATCCCGGAGTCACCACACGGGATACTCAACGGCCAACGCCAAGATACGCGCATCTTGGTGGCTCTTGACCTAACCACGGCCATGGTTAGTGATGGAGGGTTTTCATAGGCTATTGATGATGCTATCGATAAAGGATTTCTGCATGCGTTGCACTATAAATTCTTGATTCGATGGGTTTGATCTTTTGATCTTTTGACGAGTATTCTTAACTTGAATTTTCAGTATTGAATCTCTTTACAAAAGATTTTCAAAGTTTTATTGATGCCTTTCTTTAAGAAAGTTGGAAAGCTTGTTATATTGAAATGTGTATTTAAAGCATTTTGTAAGTTGTGGTTGTTAAATATTTACATATGTTTTCGGCATACCATTCTTTACACCTGTTTGAGTTATAGCTCCATGTTCAACCCCTCACTGAGTAACGTAGTTACTCACCCATTCTGCTTCTCTCCTTTTCAGGTGTTAGCACGGCAACAGGGCGTAAGACGTGATAGTGCTTGGCATCTATTCTTGCATTTACCTTTGAGTAGTGTATGATTCATAAACATTGTCGTCATGCATAAGATGGATCCATTAGGACCTATGATTTCGTATTTCCATTTGATCTTGTATAATCTTGATTTGGTTAAGACAGGACCTTAGGTTGTATGAGTTTACACCCAGTGTTTGGGGAAAAAACTATGATTGTGTCCATGATCATTAATGTTGTGATTTCCAGGGATATATGTACATATATGTGTGAGTCTGTTGATCTTGTACAGGGTTGTGATTGAATACCTTAGATTTAAAGTATTATTGTGGTAATGTTAATATTGTACAGGTAGCAGGTTATCCTTACGGCGACTTGGGGTTGAGGCAGGTGTTGACCTCCCCTGGGTTGTCGTGGCGGTAGTGCCATGGACCGGGACCCGAGGGTCGGGGCGTGACACTACTTTAGTGGTATCAAATCCCAGGTTATCATGATTGGGTCAGAATATGGTTTAGTGATTGGGTCAGTATAAAGTTACATGATTGGGTCGGTACGAGATTTCATGATTGGGTCAGTAATCAGTTTAAAGTTTAGAAATGTATTTTTCCAATATAATTTTGACCTAAAGTTAGCCTTTTGATTGGGTCAGGAAGTTGATCTTCTGTTATTTACCGTTGTCTTCTGATTGGGTCGGAAAGTGAATTTTTGTTTTCTGCAACTGTCCCCTGATTGGGTCGAAAAGTTGATATTTTGATTCTTGTATCCAATGGATCCAAATAGAGTCTGACTTATTGCATTTGATGCATATAGAACCATTCCTAAGAATTGTCTTATGTTCCTGTCTCAGTAAAATGCCAGCACTACGCTCACGCGCTCGCCAAGGGAGAGCTACTTCCCCTGCTGATGCTACACCAAGAGTTTTGAGAGGTGGGAGGCAAGGAGAACCAACTCCTCGCCCATCTCCATCGCCACCTTGGCAGGAGGGTAGTTCAGGGCATGATCCTGAGGTGGCAGCTTCTGTTCATGCTCCGGATGTTCAGGGTACTGGTCCAACTCCTGAGGCACTTGAAGCTTTTAGGGCTCATTGGGCTACCAAGGGGAGGCAGCCTACCTATCAGGAGTACCAGGACTTTCTCGGGTTTTGGAGGGCTTTTGGGGGTCAGGCTCAGGCGGACCCAAGGCCTGCCCAGCACCTCCAGTGCCAGTAGTTCAGCATGTGCCAGTAGAGGCCGGTGGATCTAGTCAAGCCTTGGTTTTGTCTAAATTTCTGAAGGAAGCCCAACAGCTTGGTTGTAGTTCTTTTGATGGCACAAGTGATGCCATGATTGCTAAGGAGTGGGTCAAGAGGGTAGTTGCTACCTTTGATGACATGAGTTTAGGAGCTGAGATGAGACTCAGGGTGGTTACCAGACTACTGGAGAGTCGTGCTCGGATTTGGTGGGAGAGTTTGAGGAGCCGATCTTTTGGGCAGGTTACTTGGTCTGATTTCCTGAGAGAGTTTGATGAGGAGTACTATACCCGGTTCCATCGGGATCAGAAGAGGCTTGAGTTTATGAGGCTTGTTCAGGGAGGTAAGACAGTGACAGAGTATGAGACAGAATTGAAGGATTTGGCTAGTTTCGTTCCAGAGTTGGCACCTACTGAGGAGGTTCTTTGTTCCAAATTTGAAGTTGGGTTGAATCTGGGCATTAGGGAAAGGATGGCAGTCTCCAGTAAGCAGAGTTTCCAGGAATTAGTGCAGTCAGCTTTGAGGGCAGAGCAGTTGGTTAGAGAAGGCAAGAGAGTTCGGGAGAGCATTGCTAAGAGAAGGAGTTTGGAGTCGGGTCAGCCCTTAAAGAAGAGTAGAAGTGAAGGTTCTTTTAGAGGCACTTCTGTGTCAGGCCCTGCTAGACCTCCACCATCTCAGAGTGGTTACCAGCAGAGGCACACTCGTGCTGACAGTGCTCCTAGTGTTATAGGTCCAGATTTCGGTGCCAAGTGTAGGAACTGTGGGAAGTCACATAGGGGGCCGTGTCTTTTACCTCGCAAGTGTTTTCAGTGTGGTAAGACTGGACACTTGAGATCTTCTTGTCCAGAGCTAGGTCAGGGTGGTTTTGCACCATCAGCTCAGGGTCGTCCTTTTCAGTCCAGGGGTCCTCAGCCGGTTGTTTCTACTCCAGCTGCTGCGAAGTCTGGAGCTGGTAGTAGTGTCCCTCAGCCGGGTTCTCAGCGACCTCAGCCTAGAGCTCAGACCCGAGTTTTTGCCATGACTGAGGAAGAGGCCGAGTGTAGGCCTAATGTGATCACAGGTATACTTTCTATCTTTCAGCATGACGCTTATGTTTTGATTGATTCTGGGTCAGAACGTTCCTTTGTTAGCACTGTTTTTGCATGCCATGCCGATAGACAGCCTTCCTTCTTAGGGTGTGAGTTGGTGATTCAAACCCCTCTTGGTGAGGAGGTAGTTCAGAGTTTGGTGTTTAGAGAATGTCCTGTTATAGTTTGTGGAGAAGTATTGGAGGCAGATTTGATTCCTTTAGAGATGAAGGATTTTGATGCCATTCTTGGTATAGATTGGTTGGATAGGCATCATGCTTCCATTGATTGTTTCTTGAGGGAAGTAACTTTTCCTAGGTCCTCAGGACCTGCAGTAGTGTTGAAGGGGAAGAGAAGCGCTCTACCTTCATGTTTGATTTCGTCCTTGGAAGCTAGAAGATTGGTGAGTAAGGGTTGTTCTGTGTTTCTAGCTCATGTGGTGGACACAAGAGTTAAGGAGCCAGAGTTGGAGGAGATGGCTGTGGTGAGGGAGTTTCAGGATGTCTTCCCTGAGGAATTACCGGGTTTACCCCCAGACAGAGACATGGAGTTTGTTATAGATTTGTTGCCTGGTACAGCTCCCATTTCTATACCACCTTACAGGATGGCGCCTGCGGAGTTAAAGGAGTTGAAAACTCAGTTGCAAGATCTGGTAGACAAGGGTTTTATACGACCAAGTATATCACCCTGGGGCGCACCTGTCCTTTTTGTGAAGAAGAAGGATGGATCTCTGAGGCTGTGTATTGATTATTGACAACTGAATAAGGTGACAATTAAGAACAAGTACCCATTACCGAGGATTGATGATTTGTTTGATCAATTAAAAGGGGCAAAGGTGTTCTCCAAGATTGATTTGAGGTTTGGGTATCATTAGTTGAAGATTAGGTCAGAAGATGTACCGAAGATGGCATTTCGGACACGATATGGACATTATGAGTTTTTGTTGATGCCATTTGGTTTGACTAATGCTCCTGCAGCTTTTATGGATTTGATGAACAGGGTGTTTAGGCCTTATCTGGACAAATTTGTCATTGTGTTTATTGATGATATTTTGGTGTACTCACCTTCCAATGAGGAGCATGCTCAACATTTGAGGATTGTACTGCAAACTCTCCGGGAGAGGCGGTTGTTTGCTAAGTTTGCTAAGTGTGAGTTTTGGCTTTATGAAGTGGGATTTCTTGGGCATGTGGTGTCAGGAGAAGGGATCTCGGTGGATCCAAAGAAGGTGGAAGCCATTGTTGATTGGGAAAGGCCGAAGAATGTTACTGAAGTTCGAAGTTTTCTTGGTCTTGCGGGTTATTATAGGAGGTTTGTGGAAGGGTTTTCTGCGATTGCATTACCTTTGTCAAAGTTAACTCGTAAGGAAGTGAAGTTCTCTTGGAATGATGAGTGTGAGAAGAGTTTTCAGATTTTAAAGGATCGATTGACATCAGCTCCTGTGCTTACTTTGCCAGAAAATGAGAAAGAGTTTGTGGTGTTCAGTGATGCCTCTCGGCAGGGTTTAGGTTGTGTATTGATGCAAGAAGGAAAGGTAGTTGCCTATGCTTCTAGACAGTTGAAACAACATGAGTTGAATTATCCTACTCATGATTTGGAGTTGGCTGCGGTAGTGTTTGCTTTGAAGATTTGGAGGCATTATCTTTATGGGGAAAGATGTCGGATTTTCACAGACCATAAAAGTTTGAAGTATCTTTTCACTCAGAAGGACTTGAATTTGAGGCAGAGGCGATGGTTGGAATTGATAAAAGATTATGATTTGATAATCGATTATCACCCAGGAAAGGCCAATGTGGTAGCTGATGCTTTGAGTAGGAAATATAGTTCGGTGGCTGTTTTGAGGGTGTCCTATTTGCAGATTTTGTCAGCAATGAAAAGCTTGAGGTTGGAACTAGAGACTGAGGATAGTGGAGCCTTAGTGGCCAGTTTTGTGGTGAGACCTTCGCTGTTGGAACGTATTAAGGAGCTTCAGAGTGTTAGTGAAGAGTTGGTGCAAAAGGTGAAGAAGTTGCAGGCCGGGGAGACTAGTGAATTTAGATTGAGAGATGATGGGATCTTGGAGTTTCGAGGACGTGTTTGTGTTCCATCGGATTCTGAGCTGAGGAAAGCTATTTTGGAGGAAGCTCATTCTTCAGCTTATGCGGTTCATCCTGGGAGTACCAAGATGTATAGAACCATTAAGGAGAGTTATTGGTGGCCTGGAATGAAAAGGGAGATAGCAGAGTTTGTGGCTAAGTGTTTGGTGTGTCAGCAAGTTAAGGCAGAACACCAAAGGCCATCTGGGTTCTTACAACCTCTTCCTATCCCAGAATGGAAATGGGATCATGTGACGATGGATTTTGTAGTTGGTTTACCGCGAACGCCTCGAGGTTGTGATGTAGTGTGGGTGATAGTGGATAGACTAACAAAGTCGGCACATTTCTTAGCAGTGCATACTAAGTACTCTTTGGAGAAATTGGCAAAGTTGTACATTGATGAGATAGTAAGGTTGCATGGGGTGCCAACTTCGATAGTTTCAGATCGAGACCCCAGATTTACTTCCCGTTTTTGGCCTAGGTTTCAGGAGGCCTTGGGTACGACTTTGTAGTTCAGTACTGCTTATCATCCTCAAACAGATGGTCAGTCTGAGAGGACCATTCAGACCCTCGAGGATATGTTGAGGGCTTGTGTGATAGATTTCCAAGGGAGTTGGGAGCAACATTTGGCATTAGTGGAGTTTGCCAATAATAATAGCTTCCAAGCAAGCATTGGTATGGCTCCGTATGAAGCTTTGTATAGAAGAAAGTGCAGAACTCCTCTTTGTTGGGATGAAGTGGGAGAAAGGAAACTTCAAAGTGTGGAGTTGATTGATCGAACGGTTGAGAAAGTAGAAGTGATTAGAGGTAGATTGAAAACAGCTCAAGACAGGCAAAAGAGTTATGCCGATAACCGTAGAAGATTTTTGGAGTTTCAGGTTGGGGATAAAGTATTCTTGAAGATCTCTCCTTGGAAAGGGGTAATTCGGTTTCGTGGAAGGGGAAAGTTGAATCCCCGATATATAGGTCCATTTGTGATCCTGGAGAGGATCGGACCGGTGGCATACCGATTAGAATTACCGCCTAAGTTGGAGAAGATTCATAATGTGTTCCATGTTTCCATGTTGAAGAAGTATATCCCTGACCCTTCTCATTGTCTTGAAGCTCCGCCGGTAGAGTTAAGAGAAGATTTGAAATTTGAAGTGCAACCGGTAGAGATCCTTGATTCTCAAGTGAAAACTCTTCGGCGAAAGGTTATTCTTATGGTTAAAGTGCTTTGGAGATGATGTGCTAGAAGAGGTAACTTGGGAACCTGAGGAAGTGATGAAGAGCAAGTATCCCCTTCTGTTTGAATCTTGAGGTATGCCAAAAATTTCGAGGCCGAAATTTCTTTAAGGGGGGTAGGTTGTGGAAGTTCGACCATTTTTCGCTTCTCTTGTGCTTTGTTTCTTGTGTAGAAGTTGTGTGTTTAAGTTTTTGTCGAGTTTTATTTTTTTTGTTGGGATCTTAGTTAAGGCTCTTTTTAGAGTGTAAAAGAGGAGGAAAATCTTTGGGGGAGAGAGCTTTTAAGTGGAGCGAGTAAGCGTGCTTCATGCCGCGAGAAACCCCCAAAAACAGGGGGCCTTGCGGCCTTCCATGCGGGCCGCATGGGAGGCCGCAAGGGGCCATGCGGCCCCGCATGCGGGCGCATGGCCGCCGGCAAGGCTTCCTGGTGGAGGCCTCGCGGCCTCCCTTGCGCCCGCAAGGGAGCCCGCGAGCCCTCCCGCGCTTTGGGGTCTATTAAAACGTTTTCAAACTCTTAGGGCCTATATAAGACCTCATTTCCCTCTCTTTTTCTCCCCATCTTGAATCCTCATTCTCCCCTCCATTAGATCTCCATTCTTGAGCTCCAAGACAGGAGAAAGGTGTTGATCTTCCACTCTTCTCCATTGGTGGTGATTCTCCTCTAGTTCTAGCAAAGATTGAGCTGGGTTTTCTTCTCTTCTTCAACTCCTTGTTCCTTTATTCATTTCTCTTTAGATCCATGGAGAATTAGTGTGGATTTAGTATGGATCTAATATTTAATTGGAATTTAGCCATAGATCTAATGTTTGAATGGTATAGGAGCCTTGATTTCATGTTTTGGTGAAGAATGAAGGAGATCCTTCATCTCTAAACCTTTGATTCTTGTAGATCCGAACCCAATTAGGAAATTCTTGATTTCATTTTGATTTTATGGGTTTAAGGATTCTATTATTGTTAATTCTTGAACCTAGAGCACTTAGTAAACCCTAGAAGCCATGAGATCTAATTTTGGAGCATTCTCTCCTCTCTTGTTGATTGCTTGGGTTATATGATTGATTCTTGTTTTTCTTGGATGGTTAATGGCTTCAAGAAGGTGGATCTAAAGGCAAGGGTAAAGATCAAGTGGGCGAGTGATCCAAGTATTCGATCTCGCCAAGTTTGTGAGTGGGAATTGTTTAATTAAAGAGCTATGATCATGCTTGTTTAATGATGCATGCCTTGAAATGAGAAATTCTTGATTTCAATGGATTCTTGAAGTGTTTCTTGAAACTGAAATTATGATACTATATGATCCTTTTAATTCTTGATTTCATCTTAATGGACTCATGAGATGATTTCCTTGAGATCTAGAAACCTTGATGTTTATGATCTTGTTTAACTATTGATTCTATGACAAAAGGCTCATGAGATGATTTCCTTGAGGCCTAGAAACCATGATAGTTTATAATCTTGTTAAATTCTTGATTATTTATATTTGATGAGGATTGGATAATCCTATGGTTTGATCTACATGTTTTCAAGATTTGTGAATTTGAGAATTTGATGTCCTTGTTATTTTGACCGAATAAGGGTCTATGTAAACCAAATTGAGATTCTCCACGATGTTATCGTATTTGAAATGAGTTTTCAAAGAGTACTCTTGTGTTGATATTCTTGATGAAAATGACATTATTGTCGATGCTTTCGCAAAAGGAGTTACTCTTCGATTAAGAGTTTTATTTTATGCGAATTTCTGATCTCTTGTTGAGATATGTGATTTTAAAACGATACGTTTATGATTAGCCTATGGGCAAACTATTTGTGATCTCTTGATGAGATATATGATTTTATAATGATACGTTTATGATGAGCCTACGGGCAAACTATTTGTGATCTCTTGATGAGATATATGATGTGTTCATGATGAGCCTACGGGCGGGATAGGATATCCCAAATGTTTGGATGGTGACATTGGGGAGGATCCCCGTCTTCTGCAGAAGCGAGTCTCCACGGACCGACCAATGGGGTGGCGTGGAGTTCTCGGCTGACGAGCCCTTTACAGGAGGCGCGGAGTGAACCTGAAGGTGCTGTGTTGGGATCCCGGAGTCACCACACGGGATACTCAACGGCCAACGCCAAGATACGCGCATCTTGGTGGCTCTTGACCTAACCACGGCCATGGTTAGTGATGGAGGGTTTTCATAGGCTATTGATGATGCTATCGATAAAGGATTTCTGCATGCGTTGCACTATAAATTCTTGATTCGATGGGTTTGATCTTTTGACGAGTATTCTTAACTTGAATTTTCAGTATTGAATCTCTTTACAAAAGATTTTCAAAGTTTTATTGATCCCTTTCTTTAAGAAAGTTGGAAAGCTTGTTATATTGAAATGTGTATTTAAAGCATTTTGTAAGTTGTGGTTGTTAAATATTTACATATGTTTTCGGCATACCATTCTTTACACCTGTTTGAGTTATAGCTCCATGTTCAACCCCTCACTGAGTAACGTAGTTACTCACCTATTCTTCTTCTCTCCTTTTCAGGTGTTAGCACGGCAACAGGGCGTAAGACGTGATAGTGCTTGGCATCTATTCTTGCATTTACCTTTGAGTAGTGTATGATTCATAAACATTGTCGTCATGCATAAGATGGATCCATTAGGACCTATGATTTCATATTTCCATTTGATCTCGTATAATCTTGATTTGGTTAAGACAGGACCTTAGGTTGTATGAGTTTACACCCAGTGTTTGGGGAAAAAACTATGATTGTGTCCATGATCATTAATGTTGTGATTTCCAGGGATATATGTACATATATGTGTGAGTCTGTTGATCTTGTACAGGGTTGTGATTGAATACCTTAGATTTAGAGTATTATTGTGGTAATGTTAATATTGTACAGGTAGCAGGTTAGCCTTACGGCGACTTGGGGTTGAGGCACGTGTTGACCTCCCCTGGGTTGTCGTGGCGGTAGTGCCATGGACCGGGACCCGAGGGTCGGGGCGTGACATGCGGAGTACACACGCAAGGGTGTGTCAAGTTTTTGGCGCCGTTGCCGGGGAGTTAGGCGTTTTAGGAATTGTTACACTTTGTTTCGCTAGTCATTTTTCGCACATTCTATCTCACACTTCTTTTACTTCCATTGTTCTGATTTTACTTTCTTTTCCTGATTTCAGCTCCAGGTTATGACCAGTGGACATCCTTCGACATTAGTGGAAGGTGATCCGGAAATAGAGAGAAGATTGCACAGACGGGGAAGACAACCTGAACTAGAACAGTTTGATCAAGCTGAGATAGAAGTTGAAGAGTCCGCAACCATGGCTGAACAAAATGAGCAACAACGGACACTTTCTGATTTTGCTAGGCCATCTATCCGTGGTACACAGTCAAGCATAGTCAGGCCACCAATTTCAGCTCATAACTTTGAGCTTAAGCCGGGGTTCATTCAGATGGTCCAACAGTCCGCACAGTTTAATGGGTTAGCAGATGAAGACCCAAACAATCACATAGAAAATTTCTTGGAAGTGTGCGACATGTTGAAGATCAATGGAGTCACGGACGACGCCATCAGATTGAGAGCCTTCCCATTTTCCTTGAAGGGGAAAGCAAAACAGTGGTTGCAATCTTTACCTAGAGCATCGATTACCACTTGGGAAGAGATGGTTGAGGCCTTCCTTGGCCGATATTTCCCTCCTGGGAAGTCGGCAAAGTTAAGAAATGAAATTTCTTCCTTCATGCAGTCGGAATTGGAGTCTCTTTTCGAGACATGGGAAAGGTTCAAGGATCTTCTGCGCAAATGTCCTCAACACGGGTTCCCCGAGTGGATGGTCATCCACACCTTCTACAATGGGCTGAACCCAAGCACAAGACAGCTACTTGATGCCGCAGCAGGAGGTACCTTAGGAAGCAAGACCCCCGAAGCTGCCCGCCAACTGATAGAAGAAATGACTATGAACAGCTATCAGTAGAATGCTCGAGACAAGAGGAAAGTGGCGGGTATTCATGAAGTTGATGCAGTAACATCTCTAGCAGCTCAAGTTGAAGCATTGAGCAAGAAGTTAGAAACTTTAGCAGGCCCATCTAGAATAGCTGCAGTGATGAATTGTGATAGTTGTGGAGGAGAGCATGTTTCTTCTGATTGCCCTATCTCTATGGTCGGAACAGCACCTATTGAGCAGGTCGATTTTGTGGGGAATGCTGGACGAGGTCAAGGAAATCCCTATAGCAACACCTACAATCCGGGGTGCCGAAACCACCCGAACTTTGCATGGAGCAACCAAGGGCAACAAAGGCCCTCTGCACCCCCCGGATTTCAGCAACCCCAACAACCAAACATGGAGGACCGAGTTTCAGGGCTTGAGAACCAAATGACAGACTTGGAGAAGGCATTGACCAAGTTCATTCAGTCCTCAGACACGCGCTTCCAAGGCGTGGACAGTACACTTCGCAATCACACCGCTTCACTACATAACTTGGAAAATCAGGTGGGGCAGATTGCGAAGTCTTTATCTGAGCGACCTCAAGGAAGTCTCCCGGGAAATACAGAGACCAACCCAAGAGAGCAGCTGAAGGCAATCACTCTGAGGAGTGGTCGTGAGGTTGAGGGTAGACTTCCCGCTGAAGAGGTTGTTCAAATTCCTGCTAAGGAGAAAGACAAGGAGAAGGGTAAGGAAAAGGAGATAGCACCCGCACCATACAAACCAAGGATTCATTATCCTTCAAGGCTGAAGAATGATCAAAATGATGAGCAGTACAAGAAGTTTCTGGGCCTTTTCAAGCAGCTGCACATTAATATCCCTTTTGTGGAGGCTTTGTCTCAAATGCCTCGGTATGCAAAATTCTTGAAGGACCTCTTAACCAACAAGAGGAAATTGGAAGAGAGTGCAGCGGTGATTTTGGATGCATCTTGTTCAGCTGTGTTGCAGAAGAATCTACCTAACAAGATGAAAGACCCCGGAAGCTTCATCATCCCATGTAACATTGGGAATTTGGGTGAAGAGAAGGCATTGGCAGACTCAGGAGCCAGTATCAATGTCATGCCTTACTCCTTCTTCAAGAAGCTGGGACTGGGAGAGCCAAGGCCTACTCGGATGACCTTACAACTAGCTGACCGTTCCATTCGTCACCCGAGAGGCATCATTGAAGACATCTTGGTGAAAGTAGATAAGTATATATTTCCTGCAGATTTCGTGGTACTGGATGTAGATGAGAATGTCGACGTGCCGCTGATACTTGGAAGACCCTTTCTGCGTACTTCCAAGGCTCTTATAGACATGGATGGCGGGGAGATGACATTGAGGATAGGAGATTAGAAGCTGACCTACCGCCTTACTGAGGCCATGAGACATTCTCTTAACTTTGATGATGCTTTGTATTTTCTTGACACTACTGATGCATTGATTGATAATTATGTGCGGGAAACCTTTTGCCCAGATCCACTCGCTGATTTGTTGGATCAAGAGATGGATGATGATCATATTTCATCAGTTGACTTGGAGAACAAGGGTACACCTACCACGGGTACGGTCAACAAATTAATGAAAAAGCTAAGGAGGGTAAGACATCGCCGCAAGAAGCAAACGAATGAACCTGCGGACGGTCCTTCAAGGTCTAAGAATGATATCCCTCCATCTGGTAACAAATTCGATCACTCATCTTCTAAATTCCAGAACTTATGCTCATCATGTTTCACATTCCCAAGCAGCGAAGTGCTTTCGACCCATGACCCCCCTTGAGTCTAGAGAGACAGGTACGTCAAGCTAGTGACGTAAAACAAGCGCTTATTGGGAGGCAACCCAATTTTTAAAAAAATTCTTTGCTTGTGTTGTAGTTAGTTTTTATTTCTGCATTTTTGTTTTGTTTAGTTTGTAGGTGTGTGGATTCATTGCTGGTAGTGCATTTTTATGTTTTCATCGTTTCTGGCAAGTTAGGTGGTAGTCCTGTGAATTTTGCGAGATTTCAGTTGTAAACATATTAGTTTTCAACTTCTGCAGTCGTTCCATGTGTTTCCAATGATTTCTGCAGAGTTTAGACTATATTTGAGTTGAAGAATGGAAACACACGGCCATGTGGAATTTCCACATGGCCGTGTGGATGACTTTGTGAAAGAATTATCTCATCCAGAGAATCCACACGGCCGTGTGGAAATTCCACACGGCCATATGGATTTATTCAGTACAAACTTTCGCAATACAGAGAATCCACACGGCCGTGTGGAAATTACACACGGCCGTGTGGAAAATGGGGAGTTTGATAAGGGTCATACAGAGAATCCACACGGCCGTGTGGAATTTCCACACGGCCATGTGGGGTACTTAAGCATGAAAAGGGGCCTTTATTTTCATTCCCCCCCCCAAGCAACCCTTCATCTTCAAACGCCTCCTCTTCAAGGGCCGCGACGGTTTCTCTTCCCCTTCCGTTCTCTCGCTTATTTAAGGGATTTGTAGGCCTTACTCATTGCTCCATTGTGAGATTGGAGTCATCTTCTCCGGAATGGCCCCAAGAACAAAGAGACTCACTCATAAGCGTCCCCGTGAGGCCCGTGAGTCCCGTGATCTCTCGCCCGCACCATTAGAGTTCGCCGTGCCCGAACATCAAGCACGGTTTGATCGGCTTTCAAACTGAAATTTGGCCAGACGCGAATTCCTGACTTGCAAGCTCTGGAGGCGATAGAACACACGTGTGCAACCGAGTTGGCGGATGAAGTCCGGGAGCTAATTGCTGTGGGCGGGTGGAATCGACTTCTGTGCATCAAAGACCCCGCCACTCGCGACATCACCCCCGAAGTCCTCGCGTCATTCGAGTTTGATCGCTCCCACACCGACTACCACCGGCCAGATACAGTTCGGTTCCGCATCTTTGGGCAGTACCACAGCATGAGCTTGACTGATTTTGCTGTCGCCCTCGGCCTGTACGATCGAGACTTCATCCACACGGAGGAGTACGCGCAACTACCATTCGACTACCCCTTCCGCGTCACTCCGAGCCGAGTTTGCCGGATGCTGTGTGGAGATATACGGTACGAGCCCGGGTTGACCAAGGCGTCTTTGCTCCTCCGCCCCGCCCACAGGTACATTCATGCCATCCTGAGCAGGTCTATTACTGGGCGAGGAGACAGCACCGGCGTATTGGGGGGGCTGGACCTCCTCTACTTACATTCTATGGTCCAGAGCCTTCCCCTGCACCTGGGATACGTGGTAGCTGATTTTTTGAGACACCAGGGACAGTACGCGCGGATAGGAGTTCTTTTCTCTGGTCCCTACATCACGCGACTCGTTAGAGGAATGGGACTAATTGATTCTGTTCGGGGAGCTGATAAGGTTATCGTTCCCTCTCCACTTGGCCTTGATACCTTGCGTATGATGGCCATGGTGAAGAGGGCCGCCCCCGGTAGGTACGTGCTTGTTGCTCCCTTCCCAGATGAGTCCGAGGAGTCTGAGGACGAAGATGAAGACTCGGAGGAGACCTGGGCAGGGCCATCATCACAACCCACACCCATGGAGGAGGAGGACACCCCAGCAGACGAGGAGGTGCCACCGGTGTCAGCACCTGCATCTCCTCCGGCACAGGAGTGCATAGACAGACTTGAGGCTGCTGTCGGGACCCTCCAGACTGATCTCGCCGCCATACGGGTGACCCAGGCAGCGAACCACACTGAGGTTCTCGCTCGCATGGCTGAGTACCACTCGGAGATGATGGCGCGTATCACTTCACTCC
The DNA here is from genome assembly GCA_902712375.1 of Dioscorea dumetorum. Taxonomy (NCBI): domain Eukaryota; kingdom Viridiplantae; phylum Streptophyta; class Magnoliopsida; order Dioscoreales; family Dioscoreaceae; genus Dioscorea; species Dioscorea dumetorum. Next base: position 7,073,382 of record CACTHL010000128.1, on the reverse strand, counting down.
ACCAGTTGATGGCGAGAGGTAGCGACTCCACTTCGCCGTCCACACCCAGAGCACCCCACGCATCCCCAGCATCCCCAGCAGCACCAGCCGACGCCGACGCTTGATGCGTCTTTTACTCTTCTTTTTATTTATTTCCTTGTACTTTCATTTCTGTTGTGTCCTTGTGTACTCAGAAAGGTTACACCTTCTGAGAGCTATCTTACTGTTTTTATTTTCCATGTTCTTTGTTGAGTTTGTGTTTGGTTTGTTTACTTTTGTACTCTTTTAATCTTAGCTTTTGTTGAGATCCACTGAACCCCTTTTGTGATGTGCAGATAGACTTCTCAACTTGGTTTTAAGAAATGGTCATAGGCACGGCCGTGTGGAATTTCCACACGGCCGTGTGAGCTTCACAACCTTACGCGACTTCACTTCCCGTTTCCACACCTCCATTCAAATACTACACTCGGAGATCAGGGGAGTGTTGTTTTAATACCCACGCCCTCATGTTTTTATTTGCGTTTTTATGTTGCATGTTTGTATGAGTACATTGAGGGCAATGTACAGCTCAAGTGTGGGGGGGAGTTCACACTGCACACGTTCTTTATTCTTGATCATCACTTTCATGCTCATCTAGCCAATGACAGTTCACCCTAAGGAACATGAGTGTATTTTCGCATTTAGGTGAAATTTAAACTTCGGTTGTTACCATGCTCTAGTTTACTCGAAAAACTTATAAATTTTTTGTCTGATTGCATTTCTTGCACTTCACTTGCTCTTTTAACCCTGATAACGCTAGTTCAGTTTGAAGGACATTAGTTTCATTTTTCTTGAGCAATAAAAAAAAATAAAATATATATATATATATATATATATATATATATATATAATTAGAAAATGGTGCTTCTTTGTTCTTGGGGTGGAAAGAGCTACCACCTATTCTGTATGTAGCTACTCTCATAAGTCGGATACTAGCTATGCCTTAATGAGAGAAAAAGCTATCTAATAGGCTGTGTGAAAGCTAACACTCCCGGGTGGAAAGAGCTACCACCTTGAAAGGGTGAAAGCCGCATAGGAGGCATCTTGGGAAATGGCTACCTTTGAGGTTGTGTGCAGCTACCACCGATTTCTTTTTCCCTAAATAAGTCCTTGTTTTAATAATGTTCAAGCGTAGACTTGGGGCTGGCATGAGTACGTATACACACACACACGCTTTCAGATTTTACTTTCTTCGCAATTCGAGTTTTTGCCAGAGTTTTTGTTTTTATCTATCGACGTTTAAAATTTTCCCTTGTTGAGAATACTATCTTTGTACACTTTTGGTGAACTTAAGGCCAAGCATTTTCATCACTCAACCTTTAATTCTCATGGTATGAATTTTGCTTGAGGACAAGCAAAAGCTTAAGTGTGGGGGAGTTTGATAAGTGCTTGCATGTATATATTTTTGGAAATGTTTTCCACGCATGAGCATCACATTTCTCAGGTTTTATCGCTAATTTCGTGTGCTTTGGTGTTCTTTCATGCAATTAGGGTTGTGAAGACATGGTACGTGAACAAAGGCAAGATTAGGTCATAATGGTACCAAGTGGAGCTCTTTTGTGCAATTACGAAGTTCAAGACACAAATCGGGTTCCAACGAGGTGGTATGTGCCAACTTCTAAAGACTTCAAGACAACTTTTGTAGAAGGACACGAAGGCAGTCATGCTCGCTTGTTCCGAGTTGTTCGAAGATTTCAAAAGCTCTCCAAGGTTTTCTCATCATCAAGAAATGCCACATGACCTTTCACATGGGCGTGTGTCCGTCCGCGTGACCTCAAGAGAAGAAACGGGCGAAGTCGGGGACTAATATGAAGTTTTCCACATGGCAGAAAATTCACATGGGCGTGTGGAATTTCCACACGGCCGTGTGGCTTATCCACACGCCCGTGTGGATCCTCGAGATGGCCAATTATAAAGCCGTTCTGAAGCGTTATTTGGGGGATCTTCTTCCAACTTTGAGAGGGAGTGACGGCTAGGGTTCAGGAGGTTCTTGCTACACTTTGGGGGCGCTTCTTCACCGAATTCATCATCAATTCCTTCCAAGGAGAGCTATTGGGGGAGCCTGCGACGACTCGATTCGACGAGGTGTGCCTTAGGCTTGGAGGAAGGAGTTCTTTTGAGAAGAAGAAGAAGTCCCCATAGTCTATCAACACAAAGCTTAAGGGGGTTTTCTTTATGGATTTCTTGCACTTGTCTTCATTTATTTTGATGAACTTGTATTGCTCCATGGAGGGCTAAACCCCTAGTGCGTACTTGGACTTGTAAACCCTAGATTTCCTATGTTTCATTGACTTTAATGCTTTTATTCAATTTGAGTTTGAATTTGAGTTTCATTCTTGTATGCTTAATTGTTTCTCCCTTAGAGTGACACTAGGGTTGAGGGCTAATCCAATCATCCTTTTGACGAGTGACCATCACCATTAGGATTAGATTAACCAAGATTGAAGAGGGTTGAGAGGGTGAGTTGAGAGGAAGCGACACGTCCCCTTTCCCCTCCGGTGTAGTTTTCCCTACCTTCTTATTCCAAGTTTTACCTTCGATCTCAAAGAGAGTTAGGCGTTGAGAGAGGTCTTTCCGCCGGGACTTATTTGTGATTAGGGATCTTTCGCCTGGACCAAAGGGATTGATCTATAGTTGGGAATAGGGTTTACCGCTTGGAATCCCTAGAGCGTAGCGCAGTCATACGTGGTGTAAGGTGTCGAGAGTCTTCTCTCCGCCGGGACCTCGTAGGGGACTAGTCAAAGTTGACCTTAGATTTGGGACCTTGTATCTTTGGATTCCACGACTCTTGAAATCTCTATTGAGTAAAAGTATTTGAAGTCTTGCACTTGAAACATGGAACCTAGGGGGAGCAGTGTCCGAGTACCCTATTCTTATCTCGATCTTTTCCTACACTCTAGCTTTAACTTTCAGTTCTTAGTTTCTGTTTTGAATCACTTTTTAATTTCAACAAAAATCGGTTTTCTTTGGCTACCTAGCGAAGTGTTTTTGTTTCTATCGTCTACTCCCTGTGGATTCGACTACCCACCCGTTGGGTACTTTATTACTTCGACACCCGTGCACTTGCGGAACACACACGCAAGGGTGTGTCGAGTTTTTGGCGCCGTTGCCGGGGAGTTAGGCGTTTTAGGAACACTTATACTTTGTTTCGTTAGTCATTCGCTTTATATTCTGTTCCACACTTCTTGTTCTTTCATTGTTCTGATTTTGTTTTCTTTTCTTGATTTCAGCTCCAGGTTATGCCCCGTGGACACCCTTCGACATTAGTTGAAAGCGATCCAGAGATTGAGAGGAGATTACATAGACGGGGAAAACAACCTGAACAAGAACAGAATTATCAAGCTGAAATAGAGGTTGAGGAGTCCGCAACCATGGCTGAACAGAATGAGCAACAGCGGACACTCTCGGACTATGCAAGACCTACCCCTCGTGGCATACAATCCAGCATCGTACGGCCACCAATTACAGTTCACAATTTTGAGCTAAAGCCGGGTTTTATTCAAATGGTACAACGGTCCGCACAGTTCAATGGGTTAGCGGATGAAGACCCAAATAATCATATTGAGAATTTTTTGGAAGTGTGCGACATGCTCAAGATTAGTGGGGTTACAGATGATGCTATTCGGCTGAGGGCTTTCCAATTTTCCTTGAAGGGAAGAGCAAAGCAGTGGTTACAGTCACTTCCTAGAGCTTCAATTACTACGTGGGAGGAGATGGTTGAGGCCTTTCTTGCTAGATATTTCCCTCCCGGAAAATCTGCGAAGCTTAGGAATGAAATCTCTTCTTTTATGCAAATGGAATTGGAGTCTCTCTTTGAGACATGGGAGAGGTTCAAGGACCTCCTTCGGAAATGTCCCCAACATGGGTTTCCTAAGTGGATGATCATCCACACCTTTTACAATGGGCTGAACCCGAGCACAAGACAGTTACTTGACGCAGCAGCAGGAGGTACCTTAGGAAGCAAAACCCCAGAAGCTGCCAGGCAACTCATAGAAGAAATGGCTATGAATAGTTATCAATGGAATGCTCGTGATAAGAAGAAGGTAGCCGGTCTTCATGAAATCGATGCTGTCACTTCCTTAGCAGCTCAAGTGGAAGCATTGAGCAAGAAGCTAGACACTCTAACTTCTTTAAGAGTGGCAGCAGTGATGAACTGTGATGGTTGTGGAGGTGGACATGCCTCATCTGATTGCCCTATTTCTGTGAGTGGTGCAGCCCCTGTTGAGCAGGTAGACTTTGTGGGTAATGCAGTAAGAGGACAAGGTAACCCTTACAGTAGCACTTTCAATCCAGGGTGGCGAAACCACACGAATTTTTCTTTGAGTAATCCGGAACAGGAAAGACCTCTTACACCACAAGGATTTCAGCAACCACAGCTTCCAAACTTGGAGAATCGAGTTTCAGGTCTAGAGAATCGGATGACAGATCTAGAAAAAGCACTGACTAGATTCATCCAGTCATCTGACACACGCTTTCAGGGTGTAGAGACTATACTTCGCAACCATACTGCGTCCTTGCATAATCTAGAGAATCAGGTTGGACAAATTGCGAAGTTGTTATCAGAGAGACCTCAAAGAAGCTTTCCTAGCAATACAGAGACAAGTATAAGAGAGCAACGAAAAGCAATCACTTTGAGGAGTGGTCGCGACATTGAGAGTAAAGTTCCAGCTGAGAAGGTTGCACATGGTTCGCCCCAGGAGAAAGAGATTGAGGAGAAGAGTAAGGAGAAGGAGGGGGTTCCCACACCTTACAAACCAAGGATCCCCTATCCTTCAAGGCTGAAGAATGACCACAATGAGGAGCAATACCAGAAATTTTTGGGCTTATTCAAGCAGCTGCACATCAACATTCCATTCATGGAGGCATTATCACAAATGCCTCGCTATGCGAAGTTCTTGAAGGACCTCTTGAGCAATAAGAGGAAGCTGGAGGAGAGTGCAGCGGTGATCTTAGATGCATCATGTTCAGCAATATTGCAGAAGAACATGCCGAACAAGAAGAAGGATCTTGAGAGTTTCATCATCCCGTGCAATGTTGGAAATTTAGGTGAAGAAAAGGCATTGGCAGACTCAGGGGCTAGTATTAATGTGATGCCTTACACTTTCTTCCAAAAGTTGGGTTTGGGAGAACCAAGACCCACTCGGATGACGCTTCAATTAGCTGACCGTTCAGTTAGACATCCGAGGGGCGTTATTAAAGATATACTTGTTAAGGTTGACAAGTATATCTTCCCTGTAGATTTTGTGGTTCTTGATGTGGATGAGGATGTCGACGTACCATTGATACTTGGGAGGCCGTTCCTGTGCACTTCCAAGGCTCTTATTGACATGGAGGGCGGAGAGATGACATTGAGGATTGGAGACGAGAAAGTGAGCTACCGCCTTGTAGAAGCCATGCTACATTCTCTTGATTTTGATAATACGTTATATTTTCTTGACACCACTGATGAGTTAATTGATGATTATGTACAGGAATCACTATGTCCAGACCCATTAGCGGAATTAGTAGAGCAAGAGATGGACGTTGCTGAGGTATCACCATTTGATCTAGTGGATATGGAAGAACCTTCCCCAGGCATAGTCAATACGTTTGTCAAAAAGTTGAAGAGAGTGAGACATCGCCACAAGAAACAACCGAATAATTCTACGAATGAACAGTCGAAGGCTAAGAGCGATACCCCTTCAGTTGGTAACAACTCCTATTACTCGTCCTCTAACTTGAAGAATTTTTGTTCATCACGCTTGAAGGTTACCGGTAACAGAGAATTTTCGCCTTATGATCCCCCTTGAGTTGAAGAACAGGTACGTCAAGCTAGTGACGTAAAACAAGCGCTTCTTGGGAGGCAACCCAAGTTTTTAAATTCATTGCACTTGTTTTAGTTAGTTTTAATTTCTGCATTGTAGTTTTCCTTTAGCTTTAGTTTTCTGTTGTTTCATCTTCAGTGTAGTGCATCATAGTCGTTTCTAGATGCAAAGCCATGAATTTTCTTTCTTGGATTTGGGTGATGATTCTTGTGTTTTAGCATGTTATTTTCATGGGAAATACTTGCTTTTATGCTATAAACACCAATGGTGGAAGTATGGCAACTTTGCATGCGCCAAAGTGGATCAACCATGGCCGCATAGCCATGGCCGAAGATCCACACGGCCATGTGGATATTCCACACGGCCGTGTGGATCATAAAGGGGAGTTTTTCTCATCCAGAGGGTCCACACGGCCGTGTGGAAATTCCACACGGCCAAGTGGATCCCTGGCACTTAGTTTTTGACCCCGAAATGACCCGTTTGCCTCTCTTTTGCACAGAAATGCCTCCAAGGACAAGAAAACGTGCACATAAGCATCCTTGTGGGCCTTGTGAGCCCTCGCCTAAGCAGTTGAAGTTCCCCGTACCCAAACATCAAATCGAACTTGAGCACCTCTCAAGGCTCAAGTTCGGCAAGATACGGACCCTTGACTCGCAAGCGTTGGCCGCGATTGACCATGAACAAGTGGAAGAGTTGGCCGACGAGATGATGGCGAGAGACACCGACTCCACCATGTCTCCCGCACCCCGAGCACCACGTGAATCCCCCGCATCACCAGCAGTACCAGGAGATGATGACGCTTGAGGCGTCTTTCTTTTAGTTGTTTCTTTTTCTTGTACTAGTTTATTTTCCTGTCGCTTTATCTCTGTTACTCAGAAATGATTTACCTTCTGAGCTCTATCTTACTGCTTTCAGTTGTAGTTTGTTTGTTTCGAGTTTAAGCCTGTACGTCATGCTTATAAACTCTCGTTGTTTATCTTTTGTGTTGAGCTTTACTGAACCCCTTTTGTGATGTGCAGATGGTCATGTCAGTCCTGTGTTGAGGAATAGTCATAGGCACGGCCATGAGGATTTTCCACATGGCCGTGTGAGCTTCACAACCCGTCGCAGCTTCACTTCCCCCGTTTGCAGCTCCACTCAAATTCTACATTCGGAGCCAAGGGGAGTGTCGTTTTTAATCCCCACGCCCTCATGTTTTATTTATATTATGTTTTTGTATGTTTGCATGAGTACAATGAGGGCATTGTACATCTTAAGTGTGGGGGGGAGTTCACGTTGCACACGTTCTCTATGTATGTATGCTCATCACTCATATGCTCATCTAGCCAATGATAGTTCACCATAAAAGACAAGGATTGCAGTCTTGAATTTAGGAGAATTTTAAACATCGTTTGTACTCATGCTCTAGTTTACTTGAAAAACTTAGAAATTTTTTGTCTGATTGCATTGCTTACACCTTTCTTGCTCTGTTAACCCTGATAACTCTAGTTCAGTGCCGAAAGGACCTTAGTTTTCTTTATTTTGAAAAAAAAAAAAGGAATAATGCCTTTATTTGTTTACTTGTTTTCGGAGTGGAAAGAGCTACCACCTATGTTGTATGCAGCTACTCTCATAAGTCGGATACTAGCTATGCCCTAATGAGAGAAAGAGCTATCTAATAGGCTGTGTGAAAGCTAACACTCCCAGGTGGAAAGAGCTACCACCTCAAAGCGTGAAAGCCGCCCAGGAGGCATCTTGGGAAATGGCTACCTTCGAGGTTGTGTGCAGCTACTGCCTATTCTTTGTACTCAAATAAATCCTTTTCAATAAGAACTTTTAAGAGTAAACTCGGGGTTGGCATGAGTAAATATACACACACACACGCAGTTAGATTCTTTTTTCTTTGTACTTCGTGTTTTTGCTAGAGCATTGGTTTTTATCTTTCTATGTTGCAAATTGTTCCTTTGTTTAAGAATGCTCTCCTTACATACTTTTTGGTGAACTTAAGGCTAATGATAAGTGCTTGCATGTATATAATTCTGGAAATGTTTTCCACGCATGAGCATCACATTTTTCAGGCTTTATCGCTAATTTCGTGTGTTTTGGTGTTCTTTCACGCAATTAGGGTTGTGGAGACATGGTACGTGAATAAAGGCAAGATTAGGTCAGAATGGTGCCAAGTGGAGATCTTTTGTGCAATTACGAAGTTCAAGACACAAATCGGGTTCCAACGAGGGGGTATGTGCCAACTTCTAAAGACTTCAAGACAACTCTTGTAGAAGGACACGAACGCAGTCATGCTCGCTCGTTCCGATTGGTTCAAAGATTTCAAAAGCTCTCCAAGGTTTTCCCATCATCAAGAAACGCCACTTGACCTTTCACATGGGCGTGTGTCCGTCCATGTGACCTCAGGAGAAGAAACGGGCGAAATCAGGGACTAGTATGAAGATTCCACAAGACAGAAAATCCACATGGGCTTGTGGAATTTCCACACGGCCGTGTGGCTTATCCACACGCCCGTGTGGATCCTCGAGATGGCCAATTATAAAGCCGTTCTGAAGCGTTATTGAGGGGATCTTACTCTAACTTGGAGAGGAGGTGACGGCTAGGGTTCAGGAGGTTCTTGCTACACTTTGGGGGTGCTTCTTCACCGGTTTCATCATCATTCCCTTCCAAGGAGAGCTATTGGGGGAGCCTTCGATGACTCGATTCGACGAGGTGTGCCTTAGGCTTGGAGGAAGGGATTCTTTGAAGAAGAAGGAGAAGTTCCCATAGTCTATCAACACGAAGCTTAAGGGGGTTTTCTTTATGGATTTCTTGCACTTATCTTCATTTATTTTGATGAACTTGTATTGCTCCATGGAGAGCTAAACCCTTGGTGGGTACTTGGACTTGTAAACCCTAGATTTCCTATGTTTCATTGACTTTAATGCTTTTATTTCAATTTGAGTTTAAATTTGGGTTTCAATCTTGTATGCTTAATGGTTTCTCCCTTAGAGTGACACTAGGGTTGAGGGCTAATCCAATCATCCTTTTGACGAGTGACCATCACCATTAGGATTAGATTACCAAGATTGAAGAGGGTTGAGAGGGTGAGTTGAGAGGTAGCGACGCGTCCCCTTTCCCCTCCGGTGTGGTTTTCCCTACCTTCATATTCCAAGTATTACCTTCGATCTCAAAGAGAGTTAGGCGTTGAGAGAGGCCTTTCCGCCGGGACTTATTTGTGATTAGGGATCTTTCGCCTGGACCAAAGGGATTGATCTATAGTTGGGAATAGGGTTTACCATTTGGAATCCCTAGAGCATAGCGCAGTCATACGTGGTGTGAGGCGTCGAGAGTCTTCTCTCCGCCGGGACCTCGTAGGGGACTAGTCAAGGTTGACCTTAGATTTGGGACCTTGTATCTTTGGATTCCACGACTCTTGAAATCTTCATTTAGTAAGAGTGTTTGAAGTCTTGCACTTGAAACAAGGATTCTAGGGGGAGCAGTGTCCGAGTACCCCATTCTTATCTCGATCTTTTCCTACTCTCTAGCTTTAACTTTCTGTTTTTAATTTCTGTTTTTAATCACTTTTTAATCTCAACAACAATCGGTTTTCTTTGGTTACTTAGCGAAGTGTTTTTGTTTCTATCATCTACTCCCTGTGGATTCGACTACCCACCCGTTGGGTACTTTATTACTTCGACACCCGTGCACTTGCAGAACACACACGCAAGGCTGTGTCAAGTTTTTGGCGCCGTTGCCGGGGAGTTAGGCGTTTTAGGAACACTTACACTTTGTTTCGCTAGTCATTTTTCGTACATCCTATTTCACACTTCTTTTACTTCCATCGTTCTGACTTTACTTTCTTTTTCTTGATCTCAGCTCCAGGTTATGACCCGTGGACATCCTTCGACATTAGTGGAAGGTGATCCGGAAATAGAGAGGAGATTGCACAGACGGGGAAGACAACCTAAATTGGAACAGTTTGATCAGGCTGAGATAGAAGTTGAAGAGTCCGCAACCATGGCTTAACAGAATGAGCAACAGCGGACCCTTTCTGATTTTGCTAGGCCGTCTGTTTGTGGTACACAGTCAAGCATAGTCAGACCACCAATTTCAGCTCATAACTTTGAGCTTAAGCCGGGGTTTATTCAGATGGTCCAACAGTCCGCACAGTTTAATGGGCTAGCAGATGAAGACCCAAACAATCACATAGAAAATTTCTTGGAAGTGTGCGACATGTTGAAGATCAATGGAGTCACGGACGACCCCATCAGATTGAGAGCCTTCCCATTTTCCTTGAAGGGGAAAGCAAAACAGTGGTTGCAATCTTTACCTAGAGCATCAATTACCACTTGGGAAGAAATGGTTGAGGCCTTCCTTGCCCGATATTTCCCTCCTGGGAAATCGGCAAAGCTGAGAAATGAAATTTCTTCCTTCATGCAGTCGGAATTGGAGTCTCTTTTCGAGACATGGGAAAGGTTCAAGGACCTTCTGCGCAAATGTCCTCAACACGGGTTCCCCTAGTGGATGGTCATCCACACCTTCTACAATGGATTGAACCCAAGCACAAGACAGCTACTTGATGCCGCAGCAGGAGGTACCTTAGGAAGCAAAACCCCCGAAGCTGCCCGCCAACTGATAGAAGAAATGGCGATGAAAAGCTATCAGTGGAATGCTCAAGACAAGAGGAAAGTGGCGGGTATTCATGAAGTTGATGCAGTGACATCTCTAGCAGCTCAAGTTGAAGCATTGAGCAAGAAGTTGGACACTTTGGCAGGCCTATCTAGAATGGCTGCAGTAATGAATTGTGATAGTTGTGGAGGAGGGCATGTTTCTGCTGATTGCCCTATTTCTATGGTCGGAACAGCACCTGTTGAGCAGGTCGATTTTGTGGGGAATGCTGGACGAGGTCAAGGAAATCCCTATAGCAACACCTACAATCCGGGGTGGCGAAACCACCCGAACTTTGCATGGAGTAACCAAGGGCAACAAAGGCCCTCTGCACCCCCAGGATTTCAGCAACCCCAACAACCAAACATGGAGGGCCGAGTTTCAGGGCTTGAGAACCTGATGACAGACTTGGAAAAGGCATTGACCAAGTTCATTCAGTCCTCCGACACGCGCTTCCAAGGCGTGGAGAGTATACTTCGCAATCACACCGCTTCACTACATAACTTGAAAAATCAGGTGGGGCAGATTGCGAAATCTTTATCTGAGCGACCTCAAGGAAGTCTCCCAGGAAATACAGAGACCAACCCAAGAGAGCAGCTGAAGGCAATCACTCTGAGGAGTGGTCGTGAGGTTGAGGGTAGACTTCCCGCTGAAGAGGTTGTTCAAATTCCTGCTAAAGAGAAAGACAAGGAAGAGGGTAAGGAAAAGGAGGTAGCACCTGCACCATACAAACCAAGGATTCCTTACCCCTCAAGGCTGAAGAATGATAAAAATGATGAGCAGTACAAGAAGTTTCTGGGCCTTTTCAAGCAGCTGCACATCAATATTCCTTTTGTGGAGGCTTTGTCTCAAATGCCTCGGTATGCAAAGTTCTTGAAGGACCTCTTAACCAACAAGAGGAAATTGGAAGAGGGTGTAGCGGTGATTTTGGATGCATCTTGTTCAGCTGTGTTGCAGAAGAATTTACCTGACAAGATGAAAGACCCCGGAAGCTTCATCATCCCATGTAACATTGGGAATTTGGGTGAAGAGAAGGCATTGGCAGACTCAGGGGCCAGTATCAATGTCATGCCTTACTCCTTCTTCAAGAAGCTGGGACTGGGAGAACCAAGGCCCACTCGGATGACCTTTCAACTAGCTGACCGTTCTATTCGTCACCCGAGAGGTATCATTGAAGATATTTTGGTGAAAGTGGATAAGTATATATTCCCTGCAGATTTCGTGGTACTGGATGTAGATAAGAATGTCGACGTGCCGCTGATACTTAGAAGACCCTTTCTGCGTACTTCCAAGGCTCTTATAGACATGGATGGCGGGGAGATGACATTGAGGATAGGAGATGAGAAGCTGACCTACCGCCTTGCTGAAGCCATGAGACATTCTCTCAACTTTGATGATACTTTGTATTTTCTTGACACTACTGATGCTTTGATTGATGATTATGTGCAGGAAATCTTTTGCCCGGATCCACTAGCTGATTTGTTGGATCAAGAGATGGATGATTATCACATTTCATCAGTTGACCTGGAAAACAAGGATACATCTACCACGGATACGGTCAACAAACTAATGAAAAAGCTAAAGAGGGTAAGACATCGCCGCAAGAAGCAAACGAATGAACCTGCGGACATTCCTTCAAGGTCTAAGGATGATATCCCTCCATCTGGTAACAAATTCGATCACTCATCTTCCAAATTCCAGAACTTATGCTCTTCATGTTTCACATTTCCAAGCAGCGAGGTGCTTTCGACCCATGACCCCCCTTGAGTCTAGAGAGGCAGGTACGTCAAGCTAGTGACGTAAAACAAGCGCTTATTGGGAGGCAACCCAATTTTTAAAACTCTTTGCTTGTGTTGTAGTTAGTTTTATTTCTGCATTTTTTGTTTTTGTTTAGTTTGTAGTGTGTGGATTCATTGCTGGTAGTGCATTTTTATGTGTTCATCGTTTATGGCAAGTTAGGTGGTATTCCTGTGAATTTTGCGAGATTTTAAGTTTTAAACATGTTAGTTTTCAACTTCTGCAGTCGTTCCATGTGTTTTCATTAATTTCTGCAGAGTTTGGAATATTTTTGAGTTGAAGAATGGAAACACACGGCCATGTGGATTTCCACATGGCCGTGTGGATGAATTTGTGAAGGAATTTACTCATCCAGAGAATCCCCACGGCCGTGTGGAAATTCCACACGGCCATGTGGATTTATTTAGTACAAACCTTCACAATACAGAGAATCCACACGGCCGTGTGGAATTTCCACACGGCCGTGTGGGGTACTTAAACATGAAAAGGGGCCTTTCTCTTTATATCCCCCCCCCCCCAAGCAACCCTTCATCTTCAAACGCCTCCTCTTCAAAGGTCACGACGGTTGCTCTTCTCCTTCCATTCTCTCGCTTATTTAAGGGATTTGTGGGCCTTACTCGTTGCTACATTGTTAGATTGGACTCATCTTCTCTGGTAAGCCTTCTTCCCCTCTTCTTGCCATGAATTTTCTTTCTTGGATTTGGGTGATGATTCTTGTGTTTTAGCATACTATTTTGATGGGAAATACTTGTTTTTATGTTATAAACACCAATGGTAGAAGTATTGCACCTTTGCATGCGTCGAAGTGGATCAACCATGGCCGTATAGCCATGGCCGAAGATCCACACGGCCATGTGGATATTCCACACGGCCGTGTGGATCACAAGGGGAGTTTTTCTCATCCAGAGGGTCCACACGGCCGTGTGGAAATTCCACACGGCCAAGTGGATCCCTGGCACTTAGTTTTTGACCCCGAAATGACCCGTTTGCCTCTCTTTTGCACAGAAATGCCTCCAAGGACAAGAAAACGTGCACATAAGCATCCTTGTGGGCCTTGTGAGCCCTCGCCTAAGCAGTTGAAGTTCCCCGTACCCAAACATCAAATCGAACTTGAGCACCTCTCAAGGCTCAAGTTCGGCAAGATACGGACCCTCGACTCGCAAGCGTTGGCCGCGATTGACCATGATCAAGTGGAAGAGTTGGCGGACGAGATGATGGCGAGAGACACCGACTCCACCATGTCTCCCGCACCCCGAGCACCCCATGCATCCCCCGCATCACTAGCAGCACCAGGAGATGATGACGCTTGAGGCGTCTTTCTTTTAGTTGTTTCTTTTTCTTGTACTAGTTTATTTTCTTGTCGCTTTATCTCTGTTACTCATAAAGGGTTTACCTTCTGAGCTCTATCTTACTGCTTTCAGTTGTAGTTTGTTTGTTTCGAGTTTAAGCGTGTACGTCATGCTTATAAACTCTCGTTGTTTATCTTTTGTGTTGAGCTTTACTGAACCCCTTTTGTGATGTGCAGATAGACTTATCAACTTGGTTTTGAGAAATGGTCATAGGCACGCCGTGTGGAATTTCCACACGGCCGTGTGAGCTTCACAACCCTACGCAACTCCACTTCCCGCTTTCACACCTCCATTCAAATACCACACTCGGAGATCAGGGGAGTGTTGTTTTTAATACCCACGCCCTCATGTTTTTATTTGTGTTCTTATGTTGTATGTTTGTATGAGTACATTGAGGGCAATGTACAGCTTAAGTGTAGGGGGAGCAGTGTCCGAGTACCCCATTCTTATCTCGATCTTTTCCTACTCTCTAGCTTTAACTTTTTGTTTTTAATTTCTGTTTTTAATCACTTTTTAATCTCAACAACAATCGGTTTTCTTTGGCTACTTAGCGAAGTGTTTTTGTTTCTATCGTCTACTCCCTGTGGATTCGACTACCTACCCGTTGGGTACTTTATTACTTCGACACCCGTGCACTTGCGGAACACACACGCAAGGGTGTGTCAGCTAAGCACTTCTATCACTCTACTTGTGGATTTTATTGTATAAATTTTGCTTGAGGACAAACAAAAGCTTAAGTGTGGGGGAGTTTGATAAGTGCTTGCATGTACATATTATTTGAGATGTTTTTCCCTGCATGAGCATCACATTTTTCAGGTTATATTTCTCATTTCGTGTGTTTTTGTGTTCTTTCATGCAATTAGGGTTGTGAAGAAGATTTATGCGAAGAAAAGCAAAAATAGGTCATGATGGTACCGAGTGGAGTTCTTTTGTGCAAATACAAAGTCCAAGATGCAAATCGGGTCAAACAAGAGAGTATGTGCCAACTTCTAAAGGTTTCGAGACAATTTTTGTAGAAGGACACGAAGGCAGTCATGCTCGCTCGTTCTGATTTGATCGAAGATTTCAAAAGCTCTCCAAGGGCTTTTCGACATCAAGAAATGCCTCATGACCTACCACGCGATCGTGTGTCCGCTCGTGTGGCCTCAGAAGAAAAAACTGGCGAAATCGGGGACCTATAAATGCAGTTTTATAGAGGCTGAATTTCCACATGGGCATGTGGAATTTCCACACGGCCGTGTGGAATTTCCACATGGCCGTGTGGATCCTCGATATTTGCCATTTTAAAGGCCGTTATGAAGCGTTTTAAGGGGAACTTTTTCCTAATTTTGAGAGGAGGTTCGGCTAGGGTTTGAGAGGGTTTTTGCTGCGTTTTGGGGGCGTTTCTTCACCGATTTCAACACCGATTCCTTCCAAAGAGAGCTATTGGGGGAGCCTTCGACCACTTCGATTCGGCAAGGTGTGCCCTAGGCTTGGAGGAAGGATCCATGGAGAAGAAGAAACAGCCCTCATAGGCCATCAACACGAAGCTTAAGGGGGTTTTCTTTATGGATTTCTTGCACTTATCTTCATTTATTTTGATGAACTTGTATTGCTCCATGGAAGGCTAAACCCCTAGTGGGTACTTGGACTTGTAAACCCTAGGTTTTCTATGTTTCATTGACTTTAATGCTTTTATTCAATTTGAGTTTAATTTTGAGTTTCAATCTTGTGTGCTTAATTGTTTCTCCCTTAGAGTGACACTATAGTTGAGGGCTAATCCAATCATCCTTTTGATGAGTGACCATCACCATTAGGATTATATTAACCAAGTTTGAAGAGGGTCGAGAGGGTGAGTTGAGAGGTAGCGACACGTCCCCTTTCCCCTCCGGTGTGGTTTTCCTACCTTCTTATTCCAAGTATTACCTTCGATCTCAAAGAGAGTTAGGCGTTGAGAGAGGCCTTTCCGCCGGGACTTATTTGTGATTAGGGATCTTTCGCCTGGACCAAAGGGATTGATCTATAGTTGGGAATAGGGTTTACCGCTTGGAATCCCTAGAGCGTAGCGCAGTCATACGTGGTGTGAGGTGTCGAGAGTCTTCTCTCCGCCGGGACCTCATAGGGGACTAGTCAAGGTTGACCTTAGATTTTGGACCTTGTATCTTTGGATTCCACGACTCTTGAAATCTCTATTGAGTAAAAGTATTTGAAGTCTTGCACTTGAAACAAGGAACCTAGGGGGAGCAGTGTCCGAGTACCCCATTCTTATCTCGATCTTTTCCTACACTCTAGCTTTAACTTTCAGTTCTTAATTTCTGTTTTGAATCACTTTTTAATTTCAACAAAAATCGGTTTTCTTTGGCTACCTAGCGAAGTGTTTTTGTTTCTATCGTCTACTCCCTGTGGATTCGACTACCCACCCATTGGGTACTTTATTACTTCGACACCCGTGCACTTGCGGAACACACACGCAAGGGTGTGTCAGGTTTACCACTTGGAATCCCTAGAGCATAGCGCAGTCATACGTGGTGTGAGGTGTCGAGAGTCTTCTCTCCGCCGGGACCTCGTAGGGGACTAGTCAAGGTTGACCTTAGATTTGGGACCTTGTATCTTTGGATTCCACGACTCTTGAAATCTCTATTGAATAAGAGTACTTGAAGTTTTGCACTTGAAACAAGGATTCTAGGGGGAGCATTGTCCGAGTACCCCATCGTCTTATTGATCTATTTCTATACCCTAGCTTTTATTTTCAGCTTTATTTCTATTTCTTTCTTATTTTATTTTCTTTCACAACAACAATTGGTTTATCTTTGGCTACTTAACAAAGTGTGATTGTTCTTACGTCTACTCCCTGTGGATTCGACTACCCACCCGTTTGGGTACTTTATTACTTCGACACCCGTGCACTTGCGGAGTACACACGCAAGGGTGTGTCACTTACCTTACGGAGGTTTCTCCAACCGGAAGACCTCCTTACCTAATACCTGAAACTGTATGTTATTGAGTGGTTCTGGGGTGTTGTTACTATTTTTTTCTCCAGATTGAAGCTATCTTCGATTTCGCGAACGCATCCACCTCCTGAAAACTTTCTTCAAAGGTGACGATCCTTCAGCTATTGTGAGAACTGAGTTCACTGATTCCTTCTCGACTTGATTCTGCCAGCCTTCAAAGTGATGTGGTTGAACTAATTCCTACATGCATTCCTCAACACACGTATTAGTAACATCACAAAAATAACATTCATCATCAAAACTCACCGACTTTTTCATTGCTTCTACTAATCAGTAATTAGCTTCGAAAACCACAGCCGCCTTTGCCTCCAACTTCTTCTTATTCGTGAGTAAGTCCTTGAGGAATTTGGCGTAGCATGGCATTTGAGCTAATGCTTCAACGAAGGGTAGATTGATGTGTAACTGTTTGAACAGGTTGAGGAACTTCTTGTACAGTTCATCTGAATTATCCTTTTTCAAGCGAGAGGGGTATGGAACTCTTAGCTCATGGGGATTATGAACTTCATTATCTTCCTCCCTTATGTTTTGGAGCCTATCCTTACCCTTATTAGTTGATGGAGATTCAACCCTCTCACTGGGATCCCTCTCCTGTAGTGCTCGACCACTTCTCAAAGTGATCATCTTTCCGTGTCCCCTCGGATTAGCCTCGGTATTTCTCGGTAAGCCGCCTATTGGTCTCTCAGTTACAGTTTTTGTTATTTGTCCGACTTGGTTTTCCAAGTTCTGGATGGAGGCTTATTGATTTTGAAGAATGGTCTCCATACTGGTCTGTCTTGCATCGGATGTCTGAATGTACTTAGCCAAAACCTTCTCTAACTCTGAGACTCTATCCTGTGGTGGTTGCTGCTGAAATCCGAGAGGATGTGCCAGTCTTTGTTGTCCTTGGCCTCCCCATGAAAAGTTGGGGTGATTTCTCCAACCTGGATTGTACGTGCTGCTATATGGAGTATTCAGCCGCGGCGCATTCCCAACAAAATCTACTTACTCCACTGATGATGATGTAGATGCTCCAGTTGCTATAGGGAAATCAGTCTGTATGTATCCTCCTTCACATCCATCACAAGCCATCACGGGCAAATTTCTTGAAACTGTTAGGGTGCCCACCTTCTTGCTAAGCCCCTCTACCAACACGGCACGTGCCGTGATAGCATCAACTTCATAGATTCCAGCGGGCTGACACACCCTTGAGTGTGTGCTCCGCAAGTGCACGGGTGTCCAAGTAATAAAGTACCCAACGGGTGGGTAGTCGAATCCACAGGAGTAGACGATAGAAACAAAAACACTTCGCTAAATAGCCAAGGAAAATCAATTGTTGTTGAGATAAAAAATGAAGTAATAGACATAAATAAAGAACTGAACGTAAAAGCTAGAGCGTAGGAAAAGATCAAAGTGAAGATGGAGTACTCGGACAATGCTACCCCTAGGATCCTAGTTTCAAGTGCAAGACTTTAATTACTCTTACTCAATCGAGATTTAATGAGTCGTGGAAATCCAAAGATACAAGATCCCAAACCTAAGGTCAACCTTGACTAGTCCCCTACGAGGTCCAGGCGGAGAGAAAACTCTCGACGCCTCACACCACGTATAACTGCACTAAGCTCTAGGCATTTCAAGTAATAAACCCTATTCCTAATTATAGATCAAACCTTTTGGTCCAGGCGAAAGATCCCTAATCACAAATAAGTCTCGGCGGAAAGGCCTCTCTCGAAGCCTAACTCTCTTTAAGATCAATAAGAGCTCGTGGAATATGGAGGCAGGATGAATCACACAGGAGGGGAAAGGGGACGTTTCTCTACCTCTCGACTCACCCTCTCAACCCTCTTCAATCTTATCCTAATGGTGATGGTCACTCGTCAAAAGGATGATTAAGTTGGATTCTCAACCCTAGTGTCACTTTAAGGGAAAAATCAAATAAGCACACAAGATTGAAACTCAA
Organism: Dioscorea dumetorum; assembly: GCA_902712375.1. Lineage (NCBI taxonomy): Eukaryota > Viridiplantae > Streptophyta > Magnoliopsida > Dioscoreales > Dioscoreaceae > Dioscorea > Dioscorea dumetorum. The sequence continues at coordinate 7,054,853 of CACTHL010000128.1, read as the reverse complement.
ATTAAATCTCAATTAAAAGAAAAGCAATAAGAGTCAATGAAACTTAGAAATCCTAGGGTTTACATGTCCAAGTACCCACTAGGGGTTTAGCTTTCCATGGAGCAATACAAAGTCAATAATACAATTGAAAATGAATGCAAATAAATCATAAAGATAACCTCCTTAAGCTCCGTGCGGATGGTCTATGAGGGCTGCTCCTTCTTCTCCATGATGCGTCTCCGCAACAACACAACAGGGTGATGTGTGTCAACCCCTTGCGTTACCGCAAGTGCAAGGGTCGTCAAGTAATAAAAGTGGACCCAAAGAGTCAGGTTGTCCAACAACAGGGAACAGAAGTACTAGTAATAACCCCTCTCTTGTTATCTAGCCTGATGAGTGTAGTGTGTGATGATCTAATGGCCAAAACTAAGAGTGTCACTACAAGTGCGCAGGGAATGAAAAGGAAAAGAGTTCTCAATCAATAAAAGTGAGGTATCCGGACAATGCTCCCCTAGGATTCGGGTGTTGGATGTAGATTACAAGTGTTTCTAAACGAAAACAATGAGTCGTGGGTATCCTAAGGTATAACGGCCCCTGCCTCCAAGTCGCCGATAACTAGTCCCCTACGAGGTCCCGGCGGAGAATTCTCTCGACGCCTCACACCACATATGACTGCTTAAAACTCTAGGGATCCCAAAGATATAACCAATTCCTAAAAGTAGATCTAACCCTGCCTCCAGGTGAAAGATCCCTAATCCCCTACGAGGTCCCGGCGGAGAATTCTCTCGACGCCTCACACCACATATGGTTGCTTGACACTTAGGGAATATGGAGATAGGAAATATCTATCGGAAGGGAAAGGCGACATTCCGCTATCTCACGGCTCACCCTCTCAACCCTCTTTACTCTTGGTAATTCTAAACCTAGCGGTGATCTTTCTCTTCACTAGATTGAATAAAACATGCAAGGCAATTAATAATGAAATCAAAAGCACAAGCAAGCATTAAGAACTCAAGAGTAAAACTCAAACTGATAAATTCGAATAGAAACACAATGTAAATCTAATGAAAATAAGAATCCTAGGGTTTACATGTCCGAATACCCTCTAGGGGTTTAGCTCTCCATTGAGCGAGTCACAAAACAAATAATGAATTGAGAATAAAGTTCCAAAGACATAAAGAATAACCCCCCTAAATCCGTGATGATGGTCTTGATGGGTAGTTTGAACGTCTGGATTGAATCCACTCCGAAGTTAGGTCACCGATGGCTTCCTTGATGCTATGACGGAGAAGGAATCGATCCAAGTTGGTGAGGAAAGCTTCCCAAAGCCGCAAAGAACTCCCTCCAAGCTCTAGCCGCCTTGTCTCTCGAAAGTGGCAGAAAAGATCCCTAAAAATTATCACAAGGTGGCTTTTATAATTTGAATTCGGGGCTTTACGCGGGCATCCACACGGGCATTCACACGCCTGTGTGGTAATTCCACACGGGCGTATACAGTACTTTTGCTACAATAGTAAACTGCTACAGTACTTTTTCCCCGAAGTCTTCCTTGGAGTCCACACGGTCGGGCACATGCTCATGTGGTAGGGTGAGTGGCTTTCTATGCTTTGAAATCTTCAAGAACCTTCTTCTGATTGTACGAAAGCTGGGGCATTGACGTACTATTGCCTTTGTGCCCTTTCGGTTTGTGTAATGACCTGTATTCCGCCGAAAGTTGGCAACACCCCCATGCATATGAACACAGCTTCTAATTGTGGCCTTGAAACGTGTCATCACACCCTATCTTTGCTTCTTCCTGTACTTCATGTCTCCAAAGCCCTGTTTGCACAAAAGAACACAAAACACACCTTGTTAATGCTAAAACCTGATAAAAGTGATGCTCAATGCGTGTAAACTGATATTATAAAATATATATAATCAAGCACTTATCACTCCACGGACCCCCTCTTTCAAGCCTAGGGTACACCTCGCCGAATCGAAGTCGTCGAAAGCTTCCCCAATAGCTCTCCTTCGAAGGAATCGGTGTTGAAATCGGTGAAGAAACGCCCCAAAAACCTTGCAAAAACCTCTCCAAACCCTAGCCGAACTCCCTCTAGAAGTTAGGAAAAAGTTCCCCTAAAAACGCTTCACAACGGCCTTTTAAAACTCAAAAGTCAGGGATCCACACAGCCATGTGTAAAATCCATACGGCCATGTGGATTTTCAGCCTCTACAGAAATGCATCTATAGGTCCCCGATTTCGCCCGTTTCTTCTTAAGTGGCCACACGGACGCACACACGCTGGTGTTGTAGGTCATGTGGTATTTCTTGATGTCGAAAAACCCTTGGAGAGCTTTTGAAATCTTCGAACAAACTAGAACAAGAGAGCATGACTGTCTTTGTGTTCTTCTACAATATTGTCTTGAACCCTTTATAAGTTGGCACATACTCTCTTGTTTGACCCCGATTTGTGTCTTGATCTTTATATTTGCACAAAAAGAACTCCACTTGACATCATCATGATCTTTATATTTGCACAAAACCTCTTCACAACCCTAATTGCAAGAAAGAACACAAAAACACACGAAATGGGCAATAAAACCTGAGAAATATAATGCTCATGTATGAAAGGCATCTCAATTATTATATACATGCAAGCACTTATCAAACTCCCCCACACTTAAGCTTTTGCTTGTCCTCAAGCAAACTTTACACATTAAAAATAAAAAATGAAACGATGGAAGTGCTTGGCCTTAAGTTCACCAAAAGTATGTAAGGAAAGCATTCTCAAACTAAGGAACATTTTAAACATAGAAAGATAAAAACCAATACTCTAGAAAAAACTCAAATTACGAAGAAATAGAATCCAAAAGCATGTGTCTGTGTGCAAACTTACTCATATCAACCCTAAGCCTACTCTTTAACGTTCTTATTGAAGAGGACTCATCTAAAGACAGAAAGAATAGGTAGTAGCTGCACACAACCTCTAAGGTAGCCCTTTCCCAAGATGCCTCCTAGGTGGCTTTCACGCTTTCGAGTTGGTAGCTCTTTCTACTCGGTGGTATTAGCTTTCACACAGCCTATTAGATAGCTCTTTCTCTCATTAGGGCATAACTAGTATCCGACTTATGAGAGTAGCTTAATACAAAATAGGTGGTAGCTCTTTCTACCCCCAAGAACAAGCAAACAAATAATTGAATTCTCCCTTTTGTTCTTTTTTTTTTCGAAACCAAAATATTGAAACTTAGGTCCTTTCATCACTAAACTAGAGTTCTCAGGGTTAAAAGAGCGAGTAGTGCGTAAGAAATGCAATCAGACAAAAAATTTCTAAGTTTTCAGAGTAAACTAGAGCATGGTGACAATCGACGTTTAAAATTCTCCTAAATTCAAGAATACAATCCTTGTCCCTTAAGGTGAACTATCATTGGCTAAATGAGCATGAAAGTGATGAGCATAAATAAAGAATGTGCGTAATGTGAACTCCCGCCCACACTTGAGATGTACATTGCCCTCAATGTACAAATGCATGCATAAAGAATAGAAATTTGCAAAGAACTGAACATGAAAATATGGGTATTAAACACAACACTCCCCTGATCTCCATATGTATATTGTGGTGGAGCTGAAGTAGCGGGGACTGAAGCTGTGAAGGGTTGTGAAGTTCACACAGCCACGTGGATGAAGCACACGGCCGTACCTATGACTATTCCTCAAAACATGACTCACAAGACCATCTGCACGTCATAAAAGGGTTCAGTAGAGCTCAACACAAATAAAAGATAAAATGAGTTTATAAGCATACATCAAAGCTTAAACTCGAAACAAACTAAACACGACTAAAAACAAAAAGATAGATCTCAGAAGGTAAATCTTTTCTGAGTGAATAAGTTCTCAAACAGCACAAAAGTAAATAACAGAAATAAAAGTAGAAAGAAACTAAAGACGCCTCAAGCGTCGTCATCTGCTGGTGCTGTTGGTGATGCGGGTGATGCATGTGGTGCTCGGGGTGCGGGAGACATGGTGGAGTTAGTGTCTCTCGCCATCATCTCGTCCGCCAACTTTTCCGCTTGTTCATGCTCAATCGCGGCTAATGCTTACAAATTGGGGGTCCGCGTCTGGCCGAACTTGAGCTTTGAGAGGCACTCAAGCCGGAATTTATGTTCGGTCATGGCGAACTCCAATGTCTCGGGAGAGGGCTCACGAGGGTCGCGATGACGCTTATGTGCGAGTTTCTTTGTCCTTGGAGGCATTCCTGCACACAAGAGAGGCAAACAAGTTATTTTGGGGCTTAAAATAGGTTCCCAGAGGTTCAAACAGCCGTGTGAAAATTCCAAAGGGCCGTGTGTTCTCTCTGGACAAAAAAACAAGCCACCAGGAAATCCACACGGCCGTGTGGATCTTCGACCATGGCCAACAGGCCATGGTTGATCCCCATCGAGCCGATTTTTCATACAAACTCTTCAGCACAAGTGTTTAGAGCATAAAAACACATATTCTCCATGAAATTAACATGCTAAAACAAAAGATTCATCACCCAATTCAAAGAAATAAAATTCATGGCAAGAAAGAGGGCAAGAGAGCTTACCGGAGAAGATAAAGTGTGAAATCTTGATATAACTCCGATTAAAACACTCTAATCCTATAAATAGGCGGTGAAATGGAAGGAGAAGCGATTTGGTCGCGATCCTTGGTGCGGAGACGTTTGGATGTGAAGAGGTGCTAAGTGGAACATGAAGAGAAGCAAGCTTCTCATGACTAAGTAATCCATATGGCCATGTGGAAATTCCACATGGCCGTGTGGATTCTCTAGATCTCCTCAAAAATTCTGAACAAATCCACATAGCCATGTGGAAATTCCACACGGCCATGTGTCTTCTCTGGATTGTAATTTTGCAGCTTATGAATAGTACTCTATGCCCATGCGAAAATTTTACATGGCCATGTGGATTCTCTGGATACCCAAAAAACCTAATACAATCCATCCACATGGCCATGTGGAAATTACACATGGCCATGTGGATCCATTTTCAGCCCAATTTTGACTCAAAATCTGCTGAACTAATGGAAAACACATGTAAATGCTGCAGAAACTGAAATCTAACGTAAATATGGCCAAATACTTGACGAATTCACAAGACAAACACTCAATCTTGCCAGAAATGATAAAAACATGAATTTGCATCTAAAAACGACTAAAATGTACTACACCAGAGATGAATCAACAGAAAACACAAACTAACCAAAAACTACACTGCATAAATAAAACTAAGCTAAAACAAGTGTAATGAATTTAAAAAAAACTTGGGTTGCCTCCCAAGAAGCGCTTCCGGTTCATATAATAACTTGGAAACCTCCGAAAGTTGGCAACACCTCCATGTATATGAGCACAGCTCCTATCTTGGTCTTGAAACGTGCCATCACACCCTATTTTTCCTTCTTTCTCGTACTTTACACCTCCAAAGCCCTATTTGCACAAAAAAAAAATACAAAATACACTTCATTAGCGATAAAACCTGATAAAAGTGATGCTCGATGCATATAAAATGATATTTTAAGATATGTATAAATAGGCACTTATCAAGGTACCTAGGTAATGTTTCCCCTAGGATTTTCCTTAAAGCTCTGGATTTAAGTAATGACCCCTAAATGAAATATGTTGAGTCGTGAAAATCCTAAAACACACCGACCCTTTTCTCAATACAGCCAATGACTAGTTCCCAATGAGGTCCCAACGGTGATCTCTCTAGTCACCTCACACGCCATATGACTTTTTGGAGTTCTATGCATTTCCAATCCGATTAACCCAATTCCTAAAAATAGATCAAACACTTTCTCAAGGCGGATGACCTCTAATCCCATAAATACCATAGGGATTATCTCTCTCTTCACTTGGGTTCTTACAATTGCGTGACACTTGGGAAATACGAAGGTAGAAATAATCGATACGGCAAGAAAAAGGAACACTTTTCCACCTTAAAGCTCACAATCTCTATCCTCTTTAGTCTTGATAAATCTAACTCTAGTGGTGCTCTCTCGTCACTAAAGTGATTAGGGCATACAATCAGGTTTTTGCAAATACAAATTGCATGGCATTAAGGACACAAGATTGAAACTCAACAAACATCTCAAATTAGGAAATCAAAAGTTAAATCAAAACAAAGTTAATTCCTAGGGTTCACATGAAGAAGTACTTAAGAGGGGTTTAGCTCCTTAGGGAGCAATACAATATCCAATTAATTAATACGACCATGTGGCAGATTGTGCGAATGCTTGCATGGGGCCACATGCTTAGCATAGGGTCGTGTGGTAGGATATGTAGCATTCTCTCTTACTGAAATCTTAGACTTCTCTTTTGAAACTCTCACAAGGACTGGTACACAAGCGTGTGATTGCTCTTCTGGGCATCGTTACAATATCCAATAGCTCCCCCAAGGAGCTTTTGCTCCATGCTCTTTTAAAATTTACATTTTATGATTGTCAAATTCATTATAAACAAAAACATAGTGAGCTCTCTTTTCTCATCTCCTCTGTTTTCTCTTTCATTTTTCTTTATAATATTATTTTATGAACTTGATGATTGTAATTATTAAATGAATAAAGATAATCGTAATTACATTTAATGGAGGAACCTAATGAACAAAGAATAAATAAATAAACAAAGACCAATAGTTTCTAATGAGAATTTTATTCAAAATAATATGTAATCACAACCACTAGGAATTTTTTCAATCATAAACAAACAATTTAAGAAGTTCAAAGACAAAATCTAAGATTAAAAAGTTCGGTAAATTTATTGTATGCACTTAACCATGAGATATTTCATGCTAGCTACTTGTCGAGATTTTATAAAACAAAAGAAAAGTTGAGCTACAATTAGATACGAAATTATCATTTAAGTCTGAATTAAATTTGGAGATTATATACAACTTGAATATACGTATAATCTGCTTATAACAAAAGCATACCCATAATGTATTAAGATGAAACATTGTTTCCATGGTTTTACACTACAACCAATGAACTCAATAATGTTTGGGCTAATTTTTCTTGTAATTATCGGTTGCAAAGCAAAGATAATACTTGACAAATCTTTTCGGATAGTCAAAGAGTTGAAATTTTTTTAATAATAATAATAATAAATAAAATATTCAAATTATAAACATATTCTAAGCTTTGAATAATGAAAAATTGTTTTTCTAATTTTTTTAATAAAATAAATAAGTTATGTGTCAAGAGTGCATATGTCAGAATTTATCATTTGGTTCATAAGCACTGAGTAATTAGAATCAGAATTGATCATTCAATTCACATACACTCAGCAATCAAAACTGATCATTCGATTCATATGCACTCGACTAAGAGACTCAATAATTGGGCTACAAACTTAATTTTATAGTCAAAAATCTTGGTTGAAGTCACTTTATTAAGTGCATTTTAAATTTGACCAACAAAAATTTTTATATAACATTTAAAGGTACAAGATGGGCCGGCCCGGCTCGGCACGGCCCGGACACGGTGTGGCCGGAGCACTGTTCGTGCTTGGGCCGGCCCGGCTTGCAACCGTGCCGGGCCGGCACGGCCCATCTTTCATGGGGGGTCGGCCCAGCCCGAAGCACGGCCCAGGCCATCTTTTTTAAAAATATTATAAAATTTATTAAAAATACTTTAAAAATACTAAAAATTAAGAAAATATTTTTTAAAAAAAATCTAAATATAGTAAATTTACATGAATACAATTATACAAAGAATGATAATTTTTTCAAATTTAACATAATATTATAAAATTATATAGAAAAAATAAAGATAAGCTAAAAATAAATTACAAATAGATATAGAAAAAATTTTGACATTTATTTAAAAACTATGACAACAATTTAGAAAATTACAAGCTTCGAACTTCATTTGATTAATCTATTTCTTCATCAACACGGGTTGAAGTTGAACGCTCGGATGGTGTAAGGCCCTCTCCAGTATCACTACCTTCTTCATGCATTTGGTATTCTTGTAACCTATCTTCTGCTTCTAGCCAATCCTTCAGACATATGCACTGTTGCTTGGTTCATGCGACTCCTCTTATCATCGAGTACCCTTTTTCGTGCACTAAAACAAGACTCCGATGCTACTGTAGACATCGGTGGAGTTAGTAGATCACGTGCCATGGCGGCTAGCACATGATAGTTATGTTCTTGTTGTTTTCACCACGAGCAAATATTAAAGTTATTAATTTCTTCGGTAGTAAGAAAATCATTAAAATTATTATTTAAAAAAAGATTTAATTCATGCAAAGATCTAGTATTAGAAGAAGAAAAAGAAGAAGAAGAAGAAGAAGAAGAAGAAGCACTTGTAGATTTTCTTCTAATCATATTTATAAGATCGGCCGGAGATTTAGTTTTGGAAAGTGAAGAAGATTTTTCAAAATCTCCGGCAAAAGTAGAAGCTCGTCGATTTCCATATGTATGGTTATATTCATTATACATATCATGAAGCAAACAACGATATTCATCTTTGAAAATTGAATGATCAAGTCCCATGTTTTCATCATAAAAATCAATCATACAAAAAGAACCATCAATTTTAAAACGAGGATCAAGAAACATAGATAAAACATGAAGATGGTCAATTTTTGCAAAATATTTTTTAAATTTTAATTCCATAGGAGCAACAATGGGAGCAAAATTAGGATCACATCTATATTTTGCAAAACTTTCACTAATATAATATAAATGAGAAATAGTCATAAAAGTAGTAGGATAATAAATACCGGAAAAAAAATTAGTTGCGGAATTAAAAATTTTCAAAAACTCATTTATCATATAGCTAACTTCCCAATCATAATTAGTTATTCCAAGGTCGGTAAAAAACTCACGGCAATACATTGTAAGAACATCTTTGTAATCATAAGCACAATCCAACATATTATAAGTTGAATTTCACCTATGAGGAACATCGGAAATAAATTTTTTATATTTTTTCCCCATTTGCCTACAATATCTTTTGAATTCATGCCTTCGTGAAAAAGAGTTTTCTGCATATAAAATAGCTTCTCTAACTCTACGAATATGAAGATCAATAATTTTCAAACCATCTTTAACACATAAATTTAATATATGGCATATACAACGAACATGAAAAAATTTTCCGGAAAACATAGGATCTAAATGCATTTTTAACATATCAACAACACAATTATTTGCCGAAGCATTGTCAAGAGAGATTGAAAATACAAATTTTTCAATTTTGTACTCATTAATAGTACGCATGATGTAACCGCCAATATTACTTGTGGTATGTTGATATTCTAATTCAATAAAACACAAAATACGTTTTTGCAAAGTCCAATTATTATCAATATAATGAGCGGTAACACAAAGATAATCGGAATTATTTTGAGAAGACCAAATATCGGAAATAAGAGAAATTTTAAATAAACCTTTAGAAATTTCGGAAATTAATTTTTCTTTATATTCTTCATAAATAATAAGACAATATTTTCTCATAGTAGTCCTTGAAACGGATTTAAAATTCGGATTAAAACCATTAACTTGCATTTTTATAAAAGCGAGATTTTCAACAAGATAAAAAGGTTGTTCATTTTGAACAATAAATTTTGCAATCCATTTTCTTGCATTTTCATTAGAAAAAACAAAAGTTCTAATACTTGAATTTGTAAAACTAATTTGTGTTTGGGAATGATCATTTTGACTAGTAGCATGTTTATCGGCATGCCTTTTCAAATGACCCGTTCCCCCGAAGTTTGACAAGAAAAATCTTTTTTGCATTTTTTACAAACGACACGAGCCCCTTTGTTTGGAAATTCAACAATATCATAAAATTCCCATACCCCGAAGTTCTTTTTTCTGATTGTTTGAGGTCTACTACTAGATGGTCCCATATTAGGGGGTTGAGTAGCAGGCTCAAGTTGTGAATCATCGAAATTTTCAGAATTGTTTTCATTAAAAAAAAATGGTGTGTCGAAAGGAAAATTAGGAGAGCCGGCCATTATAAAAAATAAAAAAAAAGGTTTAGGGTTACCTCAACCTTGATGATGTAAATTTAATTCGTGGTTTTTCTTGAGAATTCCGAATTGATTAATTGACGAAAAAGTGAGGAAATTGGCGGAGTAATGAAATGCTTGAGCTGAATTTGACAAACTTCAAATCTTGAACTTGAAGAGATTGAGAATTAAGAGAGCTTGGAGTCTTCAATGCTTGAGAGATTAGAACAAGAATGAGTAATTTGGTGTGGAGAAATATTTAAATGTTTGTGGGTATTTATAGGTTTTTTTAATTTTTCTAATTCCCAAAATACCCTTGTAAACTAGTCATTTATTGTTGTTGAAAAGGGTAAAAAGGTAATTATATTTTAAAGTCTAAAATTCCCTTAAAAACTAGACGTTTTATAGTTGTTAAAGGCTTAAAAATGTCATTTTGTAATGTTTAAATTAATTGGGTAAAAAAAATAAAAAACAAATCCTGCCAGGCTGGCCCGCGTGCTCGGGCCAGCACAGCCCATGGCGGGCCGCCATGGCTTGGCCTGGCACAGCCCAAGGATGTGGGCCGTGCCAGCCTGACCCGGCACTGTAGCAGTCCGGGCTCGGGCCGACACGGCCCAGCTTGCACCTATAATAACATTTTTGGGATTAAATTTTTAGTAGGTCACTGAAGTTTGGACTTATTTCATTAAGGTCACCAAGTTTTAATTTGCATCAAAAAGGTTATTAACATTCGATTTTGTTTTTCCGGCAAGTCACCCGCGAGTGACCATATTCATTCAGCTGACGTGGCGACCGGAAAAAACACAGTCAGTCTCACTGTGCCACGTAACCAGCTGACGTGGCGACCAGAAAAAAAAATTAAATTTTTGGTAGGTTACTGAGGTTTCGACTTATTTCATTAAGGTTACCAAGTTTCCATTTGTATCAAAATGGTTACTACAATTTAATTTTGTTTCTCCGGCAGGTGACCCGCAAGTAACCACATTCATCCTGCTGACATGTCGACCGGAAAAAACACAGTCATCCTGATGAGTTAACGTCACCAGGATGCCACATCAGCATTTGTCCACGTCACCTGTGCCATATCAGCATTTGTCCACGTCACCATGTGGCAAAAAATTATATTACGTGGACAAATGCTGATGTGGCATCCTGGTGACATAGCCACATCAGGCTGATTGTGTTTTTTTTTTGTCGACACGTCAGAAGGATGGATGTGATTACTTCCGGGTCACTTGCCGAAGAAACAAAATCAAATTGTAGTAACCGTTTTGATACAAATTGAAACTTGGTAACCTTAATGAAATAAGTCCAAACCTCAGTATCTTACCAAAAATATAATCTTTTTTTCCGGTCGCCACGTCAGCTGGTTACGTGGCACAGTGAAGCTGACTGTGTTTTTTCCGGTCGCCACGTCAGCTGAATGAATGTGGTCACTTGCGGGTGACCTGCCGGAGAAACAAAATCAAATGTTAGTAACCTTTTTGATACAAATTGAAACTTGATGACCTTAATAAAATAAGTCCAAACTTCAGTGACCTACCAAACATTTAATCCAACATTTTTGGCAATAGAACCAGTACCACTTGGTTGAATGCCCTCCGGTTCAACAGTTACATTTTCAATATTTATGCTTTAATTGTAAATTTGAAATTCATTCAAAGATTATTGGGTCGGCAACAATAAACCCTGCCATCCCCGCGGGTCAATACTAAAATATCACTTGCGATCTTCCTCTCTTCTCGTTCTAGGTCCACAGATAACCAAATGGGAGATGCTGGAAAGCCGCATCCGCTTCTATGCTGGAAGTGGCCCTGGGATCCCTTCCGGAAACCACAAGATCCCCAAAACCCTAACCCTTGCGGCGCTCTCGACACTCCCTGGCTCTTCCAGTCCTTACACAACCTCAGCTCCCTCGCCGTAAACCTTTTCGACCAAGCCTTCTCCCTCGATCCCGGTCGCCATGCCTCCAAGAAGATCGCGCCCTTGTCCCGGGAGGACCAGGGAGAGGCCGAGCACCGGGCATTGGCCTCTGCGCTTGCTAGCGGTAAGGATGCCACTGTTATCGAGTTCTACTCTCCCAAGTGCCGGCTCTGCAACTCCCTTCTCGATCTTGTGCTCGAATTGGAGACTAGAAACTCCGATTGGGTTAGTTTTGTTCTGGCAGATGCTGAGAATGAGAGATGGCTTCCTGAGGTCAGAGCTCTTTTTCTCTTCTAGCTTTTTTTTGGATTTGAACTTGTTATGATTTTGCTGTTATTCTTCTTATGATGCTCGATAGCAGGATACATGGGTGTTTTAGTATCTTGAATCTTTTGTTTGATTGTGTGGAATCATATATATATATATATGTAGGGACATGCAGGACAATGTGTAACATTTCTTTCACTATTTCTTGTTTTTATCCTTTTCTTTCATGGTTTCTCATCTTTTGCTTATGTTATTTGTGCTAAGGATATTCTTTTTTTTTTTTTTTTTTGGTTATTATCCTATATAAGAAGATAAGGTTCATATGAGATTCAGTCTTGGGAAAGTTTAGCTACCAGATGAATCTTGATGTAGTTTTATTTCACTGGTCTTTGGCTTCTTCAATTTCTCCATGTTCTGGCTGAATGGAATCAAGTTCTTCCAAATAATTGTCAGAAACCCATATTATATAATATATGCCATGTAAGTGACTTGTTAGCTATAGGAATTGAAATGAATAAAAATGGAAACTTACAAGAATCATTTTGGACATTGTCACAGTAAAAGAACAAAATATACAATATTACAATATTTGAAAATAGACAGACTGCGAAGGCAGCTTAATTATTAGACAATCTAGTTCAAAATATGTTTGTCTATTAACATTTGTTTGCTTTGTTGGCTGAAGGGTTTGATACCTTTCTAACTAATTGATTAAGTGTACTGTTTCATCAAAATTTGGATAGGTGGCATCTTATTATCCTTGTTTCCTACCTTTCCTTACAATAGCAACAAGCCATTAGCCCCAACTATTTAGGGTTGGCTATGTGAATTCTTCCTTTTTGCATTGCTCTATCAAAGGTCAATGGATTAGATAAACCTAGCACAGATATATTATTACCTAAAGTTGCTACTAAGCACTTTTTTTAGGTCTATCTATCTTTCTTCCATGACCTTCCATGTAGAGGGCTTTTAACTTTCTTATGGGGGCATGTACAGGACGCCTAAGGATATGTCCATACCATCTTAACTGATTCTCTTATAGGCGCATCTTAACCATTTACCATCGCCATATGACAATTGTTTTTTAATTGTTTTTGGTTTCATTGTGTTAGTAGTCATGCCCTATGTTTAATGCAGATATAATTTGTGTTTTTGAATCAATTGTGTTTTATGCATTTACAATCTGTATGCAGCTGTGTGTTTTATGTTTTTGTTCTGTTATTAAAAAATGATATGTGCAAATATGGTAAGTGTTCTCTGGATATTTGCATATTCCTGCCACTATTCCAAGTCCCAAAAGATGGAGATGAAGAAAGATGAATTGTTGAATCATATAATTTTATACAGAAAGGTGTGTGTGTATATATCTTTTTTTTTAAAGATGCTTTTATTTGTGTGTTGCTAGAATGAGATACACTTTAGGTTGAAATGCTAAAAGGGTGTCTGGCTGTGTCGGGAACTCCTACTTTTCTCTTCATTGGCATGCAATGAAGGGTTTGCATGATGTGGAAACAGGAATAAGAAGAAAATGCCTTCAATATGTTGTGAAATGTGTGGCTATATTTACAAGATTTATTGCATAACTTGAAATTGATATTTTGCATCAAATTTAGGGTTTCTTAACCTACTATTGATGTGACAGTTAAGAAGATAAGACTTTTAGTGGATGAAAAACATGGTTGGGCACACTTGTGTGATGGTTGATAAGGTATGGGAAAACTGTAACCAACTTAGTGGTATGATTTAATCTGGTCCTACTTTGATGTCAAATATACGGAATTGTGGAAGTAACCTTTATTTAAAATTTGTGGCTTCTTACAGAGACGTTATATTCTTGGAGTCTTTATATATGATTGATCTCATTGGTAATAAAATATCTTGGAAATGATGAGAGTGTACACAAATAGCTGTAAATTCAAGGCATGTGGGCAACTTAGTTTGCCAGTCATTTATTAGTCTTTAATCTATACAACAAGGAAAACATGATTTGTGGCATTTGATAGGCTCAAACATGTGGAGTGAATAAGCTCAATATAATATTAAAATAACTATATTGGAAGGTATATCCCAGAAATGCATTTTGCAAGTGTATGTTAAAATTACTTTTATGTGCTAAGGGACCATTATTTTCAGTTTTCAGATGGTTGATTGTGTTGGCTCTACATTAGGACGTATTTGCTATGCTTTGCACAAAGCAAAGGGAATACTTGATAGAAGTTTTTGAATGACAGTGCTAGAATGTTTGCTATGAAAGGAACCAACAAAGTTAAATCTTCATTTACTATAAGATAACCTTAGGGTGCTTTTGGATGACAATAATGATTACTCCAATAATGGTAATCATTGCTTCCCATTCCCCCCCAAAAGTGGGGGGGAGGGGGGAATACCCAAACTGACCAAAATAATTACTGTTTTGCCCACAACAAATAAAAAAATTACCTATATAAAAAGAATCCCAAACATAGATTGACATTTAAAAATGAAAAAAGTAATTTAATTTAATTATTAATCAAATTAATAAATATTTAATTAACTTAATTAATTCTTAATGAGGATATTAATAATTGAAAACATTTATGTTTCATTAAACAAATATAAATAAACTTTTTTTGCTACAAGGGTAGAAAGGTAATTGCCACACATCTCCCTTTCTTATTTTTTACATTCCTAATGCCCAATCCTTCCAACCAAACACAGTTTTTATTCCCATTCTCCTCCTCATTATCCCCATTTCCATTACTCTTTCCACTACCCCCATTCCCATCCCCATTCCTATTCCGCGAACCAGACGGACTCTTAGTGTGTAGGATCTTGATGTTTGGGACAATTTCGAAAGGGATGTATAAAGCTTTTGTTTGAGGAAGGGAGCACACTTAGCTTATTTTAATGATTGGATGAAATTAATTTGAAGTTCGTGGCTTTTATTATCATCAGGCATGTCATCGAAATAGAACACTTTAATTATCTTTTCTTGAATTACAAGTTCAAAGTTTTTTATGTTGACCCACTTGACATGAACTTCCTTTGTAATTTTAATGAGTGACTTTAGTAGTAACAAATTTCTTTTGTTGATTATCTTTAAAATTTTTGGGACCTTATGATTCAGGACTTTTGGTTGATGCAAACTAGGAGAGACAAGAAGATATATTTTTCTTCTTATTATATATATATATATATATATATATATATATTGAGGCCATACCAACATGATATTTAGATTTATTGGCTACTTGGGGAATTCACGGAGTTTCTGTTGATATGACTGGCATTGAAGCTGGGTAAGATACCTATCATGTACTCTGAAAATAGCTTTCCGGCTTCACTAGATTTGGATATGGTTTCATCTGGGGTCAACTTAATTTGTGAAAGCTCAGCCTGCGGATTGATATGAATAATTTGCTTCATTTTGATTGATCATATATTTCAAGTAATATGACTGATTGATTTCATTATAACTCATCATTTATGTGCTTTCCCTATTGGTGCTAGTTTTAATCTTTGCTTGTCCCATCACATTGATTCTGAAAAGTAGTTATCATCATGTTATGAAAAAAAGGGCAGAACTTGTGAATAGGGGGCTTTTTCCAGTTGGATGAAATTATGGCTAGTTTATTCTTAATTTAACAATGAAATATAATAAATAATTTTGTTTGCGTCACAAGCGTTGAAAAGGACATTGCTTGCCAAAGCAGAGGTAGTTAAGGTTTAGCTATTAAAATTAAGAATGTAATTCTACTGTAGTTGCACTGTTGATGAGTTGAATAAAAAAATGATCAATTTCCCTTGAAGATTTAAGGTTCAAAAGGCTATGATTGTGAGACCTTCAATATTGAAATTCTACCAAGAGAGACGGGCATCACTTGAGTGTATCCCTTCTTTTGGATATGGGGAATGAGGTGTCACATAGTAGCATGTAAAGAAAGGAAGTGGGGAAATCTATTATGATTCGATTATATTTACTGTATCAATGTTCAGTTTTTTGTAATTCCCTTCTTCTATTAATCAAAACAAAATATCTGATTCTTTATCAACTTACTAGCAGGGCCAGAATTTGGCTTAATGGGCAACCACTAGAATGGACATAAGAGTCGATGGTTTAGAGAATCACATGGAAGAAGGAGCAAATTTAGAGTTCTTAACAAAAGTATGAGCAAAATTTAGGAGCCTTTTGTGAATTGGATGAATTGTGTTCTAGGACAGATAGAGGAAGTAGATGGTTATCCGATCATCAACCCAAAGAGATAGTGCCTTCTACAGAGGAGGAGATGAAACAAGCGAGAGTTGAGAAGTAGAAAGAAGATGTGTTATTGCACCAAGTTGGAGTTCCCAATCTTCATTTAGGACAATCCACTTGGTTGATTGTTTTAGGTGTAACAATTTTCAATATTAATGACATAGATGAGATGGAGAAATTACTGGCAGCTGCCATTTGCCTTGATAGATAGGTTTTGAATTAGTTGCAGTGGAAATGGGGCACCGATTACAAATTAGTTAGATTTCAGGGAGAAGCTTCTTGAAAGATTTAGGCCAGTGAGGTTGGAAAGTACCTATGGAGCATTGATGTCCCTTCGGAAGGAACGGTCGGTATTAAAGTACAGATGAACCTTCAAGCTTTTATCAGCGCTGTTGAAGAAGATGACTGGTGAGGTGATGATGAAGGTCTTCATTAATAGGCAGAGATAAGACTGATTGGCTTCGTACTTTAGGCCAAGTGATGAATCTAGCCTAAAAGATTGAGTATAAAAACCTGGATGCAAAGAGAATCAGGGATAACAGAAGGCCCATGAAATTTTAGGCCCACTAAGGTCAATGAAGCAATTAGGCTTTATCAGGCTTGTACACCTTACTTCAACGCCACATTTGTTATGGAAATGGAGGAGCAAATGCCTTCCAAGAATCAGAATTGGTCAAGATAGCTGAGGGGCATCCTCAAGCAGTGACTGCCTTCAAGATCAAAGTTGGGACTCAGATTAGGCAGCCAGTAACTCTTGGGTGATATTTCCGGCGATTGATAAACTCAGTTCTGACAAAGTCAACTAAATGATCATACTTCCAGTATGATGAGAAATGTGGGTCGAATTGTGCTACAAAAGCTGATCCTAATTATGGTTAAAAAGGATTAAGAGGATGAAAACATGGGTTCTCATGGAATGACGAATCATGGATGCTGGCTGAGGAGGATAATTAGATTCAGTTGTCAAGGAATGCTATAGTTGAAATTTCTTCTTCTAAAACAGTGAAGCTATAGGGAATGCTATAGGAGATCATTGTGTTGGTAGATTGTGCTTCTACCTACAATGTTATTTCATCAGTGTTGGTTAAGGAGTTAGCAATTCTGGTAGAACTTACATAAAATCTTGGAGTGATGGTGGAGAATGTTTACAAGGTTAAAGGAGTAGGTCTTTGCAGAAATGTGCCAGTCCGAATGCAAGGTATTCTTTTAACTCATAAGTTTTTTCCATTTGAATTGGGTAGTGCCAATGTTGTTTTGGGATTGGCATGGTTATAGAATTGTTAGGAACCTTGCGGAATGGAAGTCTTTCACTTTAACTTATGAATGGAATGGGGAAAAAGAAACTTCAAGGATATCTTCGTCTAATATGCTTGTTCCTTAGGGCAATGTTGATAATATTAAGAATGACAGTTTAAGGCTATTGGGTAGAATTTGGAGTTGCTGCCATTGAGTTAAAAAGGGCTGGCAGTGAGGTTCAGGGGATTAGTAGGTCATCAGTAGAATTCAGTCCTCTATTTCGTGATCCTGTTTGACTGCTACAAGAAGAGAGCAAGACTGTGTTGTTACGCTGCGAGCAAAAGTTGAACCACCCAAAATTGGACCATGTCACTGTCCCCATTATCAAAAGGCCGAATTAAAGATAATAGTAAGGGAGATCTTGGTGACTGAGATTATTAAACCTAGCGGCAATTAGTTTTCAAGTCTGGTATTGCTGTTAAGAAAGAAAGATGGAGATGGACATTTTGTGTCAATCATCAAGTTCTTAACAAGCAAACAGTACCTGAGAAATTTCCAATTTCAGCAATTTGTGAATTATTAGATGAGTTGGGAGAGGCTACATTCTTTTCAAAGCTGGACTTAGATCTTGCGATCCCAAGATATGTGTAAGAAAAGATGCACAGAAGACAGATCCTCAAACATATGAAGGATACTACGAATTTCTCATAATGCCATTTGGGCTCATTAATGTGCTGATATTTCCAAGCCATCATGAATGATATTTTTCGCCCATTTTTGCAGAAGTTCATTTTGGTGTTTTTTTGATGATATTTTATTGTATAGATGGATTGAGCCACATGTAACACACTTGTAGACTGCCTTTTAGATATTTTGGAGCATAATTTGGTGGTGAGAAAAACTAGTGTTCTTTTGCTAAACAAAAATTGGTGTATCTCAGTCATTACATGTCCACAGGAGTAGCAGTTGATCCCTTAAAGGCTGATTTCTTGTAAAATATTATATTAGGGTCTCACATATATATATATATATATATATATATATATATATATATAAATCTTTGGATTAAATTGTAATTTGTTGATGAGTATGATTGTGATTATTAAAATTAGTAAGAACTAATTTGTTAAAGATGTAGAGATCCCAAATGAGGCTGACGCTACCTGCTCTAACTTGATCTAATTATCATATATAGATATGTGATATGAGATTAGGTTTGTTTAATGCAAAATTCCTATCAAAGATGGCTACCAGAAAACCCTAATTTAACATTATTTGTTTTAAGTATGAGAAGTCATCACTTCTTCACTTCTTCAATGTCAAGAGTGTACAGTTCAAGAGTATCGTGTCTGCATGTTAAAGGATTTTGCACTTGTGAAATCCTTGTGAGTTAATCATGATCTATCATATTTATCTATGTTTTCATGTGATTGTTCCTAGCAATTAATCAATTGTTTATTAATGTCAATTAACCCTAATTAGATTTGAAACATTTCTGATAGTGGTATCTTTGCTTTAAAGCCATTGGTACTACCTTGCGATTGAGTTTCGCTTACTATCCACAAACAAATAGATAGGTGCATGTGCTTAATTGGAGTTTGATGACTTATTTATACTTTTTTTCTAGCATGCTATCCCAGTAGTGTTTTAGGTTGATTCAGTATGGGTAGAACTCTACATTCCATAGAGTTGTAGGAGTAATGCTTTAGTACTCTCTGGTCATGGTCTACACACATTGTTGTGCTTTGAAGATGAGTCATCAACAGTGAAGGAGATCAATGTGATGAGGGGGCAAAATAGGGTCTTGTTAAATCTAAAGGAAAACTTTGCGAAATCACGGGAGTGGATGAAGAAATATACCAACAAGGCTAGGCGAGAAGTTCAGTTGACAATGGGAGACCATGTCTATCTCAAACTTAGCAGACCGATTCACGTAACTAGCTCGACGTTGCAATGAGAAGAAGCTAAGTCCTTGTTTCTATGGACCTTATATGGTCATAAAATGAATTGAGGAGGCTGCTTATTAGTTGGTGTTGTCACATCATGCTTGAATCTTCTTGTTTTTAATGTGTTGCAGTTCCAAAAGGTCATTGGAAGTTAAATACAAAGCTGACCTTTGACTAACTACTTATTAGATGGGATGAAGTTGTTGCAAACTAAGGAGACAAAAGAAGTTTTGGTGTTACCTGATGATACCATGGAAATATACCTCAAATGGAATGGGAACCATCTGACATGGTCATGATTTTTATCTTAATGATAAGATGGCTTTTGTTGGGGAGAATATTGTCAGACCTCCAATATTGAAGTTCTATCCAACACTGCAGGATATCCCTTGTGGATCTGGGAAAAGAGTTGCCACATGGTAGCATGTATAGGGAGGAAGTGGGAAAATCTGTTGTGATTTAGCTAAAATGGTTGTAAACAGAGAAGAATAGAGGAGAATGGAAAGGAAGAAAAAGGGTTGTGGGAGGGGCTAGCATTTTAAACAACCAGTTGTAATTGTTCCCTTTTGTTAAGGTAATCCAATCCATCTAGTTTTCTATCAACAGCTAGTTATTTGTAATTCTTTGTTTTTTAATCAATGTAAAATATCGAGTTCTTTATCAAATATTATTTCTTGATCAGCACTTAAGCAACTTTCTCAAACAGCTCCTCGATGTCTGAAATTCCATAAGCTCCAAAGCGTTCTTTTATAGCATGAATGGATGTAGAATGTTTAATCTTGTGATACTCCTATTTCTAACTGCGAGGAATCTTACACATCATTCCACTACGATATATTTTTCATACTTATAACCTTATAATGAATTATTAAAACGAGACAGTGGATGCAAGACAATATGAAAATATTTTCTTGGGTTATCATGAAAATAACATTGAAACCATGAATCATGGAATGGGAGTTTCATAAATCCCAATTCAAACAAAACTGAGACTAAGGGGCCGTTTGATTCGGAAGTGAATTATCGAGGTGGTGGAAGTCTGGAAGTGGCACTTCGGTGGAAGTGAACAGTTCAGCTGGAACTATCCACTTCAGTGTGTTTGGTTCAAGCTGAAAACTGGACTTCAGATACCACTTCCTGTGTTTGAATGATTGAAGTGGGGATATGATCACCACTTCGGTGAGGGGATAAAGTTGCCATTTCATGTTTTTTATATTTATTTAATTAAATCATATGATTTAATTAAATGATTTAATTACTTTATTACGATGGTAATAAATAATTTATTTATTAAATTAAAAACTTTGCACATCGCATAATTAATTTAATACCATGTTGTTAAATTAAATCGGTTAATATATTATGCTTAATTATTAATTAGTGAGAGTAGTTATTTAATTATTTTATTACTATGGTAATAATGATTCTATTTATCATTAAAAAATATTGCTAACTGGGCTGACGTGGAAGGCTGAAGTGGTGACTTCGGGACTTTTCCAGCTGAAATCAGACACCGAAGTGGCCGAACTCAGAAGTTGTCACATCATCACTTCCGGGTTCAAATCAGTGAAACAAACACACTGAAGTGGGCTGGAAGTGGCCACTTCGGCCACTTCGGTGCCCACTTCGGTGAAACAAACGGCCCCTAACAATGTGGTTAGGTTTGCTCTTTTCGATGGGTTCTTGCACACACACTTACTGAGATCTTACTAGCTCTACAACTATATTCTCAGTGAATTCCATTCCAAAGTTATCTTGCTAATAAGCTGTGCCTAGTGTTGCTTTTATGATTTTGCATCTGGTTGAAGTTTTAAATCTCTGTCACACTTTTAGTGCTTGGGCTTTACTTAGTGCTTAATTTAATGATTCATATACCAGGTGACAACTCTGCTTTTATTTTAATTTTTTGATGATCAAACATATATGGTAGTAACACACATGCGCATCTGTGCGCGCGCACACACAACCACCCTACCAGCTCTACGACTATATTCTCAGTCAATTCCATTCCTAAGCTCTGTTGCTAGTAAGCTGGATCTAGTGTTGCTTTTAAGTGCTTGGGCTTTATTTAGTGCTTGTTTCTATAACTCATAGAACACTGAACAACCCTATTCTTTTGATTTTTTTGATGATCAAACATCTACGTTGATCACATGCACGCGCACATGGACACACACACACGACCATCCTACTAGATCTAGCTATATTTTCTGTTATTCCATCATAAGCTCTCTTATTAATAAGTTGCGGCTTTGTTTTTATTATTTGGCATCTGGTTCAAGTTTTAGTTCTCTGTTATGTTTCAATTTCTTGGGCTTTATTTAGTTCTTATTTCAACGATTCGGACAACTCTATCCTTTTAATTTTTTGATGGCCAAATATATATGGTGATCACATGGTTTAAGAAAATATTTTTAATCATTCTGTGGGTTTTATTTCTGGTGGATATCTTGATGTCCTGCAGATTGGTTTCTTCTGTGGTCTTAGTCTCATCCAATTTACATTGTTGCAATTGAACAGGACAGCATGGAAAATTAAGAGTATTTAGAGTTTGTGAGTATGTTGACTTAAGTAAATAACTCTTGCAGAACTGCTAGTTCTCACATCACTCGGAATCATCTGCAGTAGATGTTGTGATTATCATACCCTGGTTAAGTGATTTATGAATTTCTGGTTTCTATTGTAGATGATGTTAGAGAATTGGGGTCAGACCTATGCTTTTGGTTTTCTTCTGAAGTCTATGTGCACATGTATTTAGATCATCATTTTTATGACTTTAATGGGGTGCATACATATGTTTTCTGCCATTAAAAATGATGAATCTTCCTTATTGTTTTGGTGATGTATTCATGAAAATTATCTGATTAGAACTCCTTTGAGGTTCTTTGATGATAAATATAATTCAGTATTTATCACTGTTCACTACTGTTTTGCGCTTTGATGTTGGCGGAAGCTGATTCGGAGTACTTGGTAAATTTTCTTTTTGTTGGTTACCACATATGTATTCAACTACCATGAAACTCAATTCAGTGAATCTTTCTGCTATATTTTTCCAAATTCTTGGTGCTTGTGATATCACTAGAAATAGTATTTTACTTATTAAATTTCGTATATCAGTGAATTAGGAGAGACTGGTCACTTTTAAAGAACCAGGAGAGATTTGGTAGTAATTGAAAATATCTTTACATAACGTGCAGTTCATTCTTATATTTGCAGGCGTAATGCAAGCCATGTATTGAGAACATATTTTCATTTTTGTTTTAAGCTTAGCTGTTTATTTATTTTTTTGTTATTCTTTTTTTTTTTTTTAAGTTGGTAAGCTTAACCAGTTTCTATTTAAACAAGCATGTGCAGATTGACCTTTTCATATGGAAACAATGATAATGCACTTTATGATTCCATTAATTAATACATAATTTTTGTTGTGGTTGCAGCTCCTCCATTATGACATTTCATATGTGCCTTGCTTTGTGCTATTAGATAAGCATGGAAGAGCTCTGGCGAAAACTGGAGTTCCAACAAGTAGAGAACATGTCACTACAGGCCTTTCTCATATTTTACAAATGAAGCGGCCGCAATTACGAACGAGAAAAGGATCATATGCCAATTGATATTAACTGGAAGCTGATGAAATTCTTTCAAATTCTCATTTTCACTTTTTTTTTTTTAAGACGTGACATGTAAAAATGATTATTCTCTAAGGGGTTGTTTGATTATCGGTAAATGAATTTACATGTAGGTAGTGTTTGTTTGGAGGGATTTGGAATTACATATAACTTGAAATACTGGATTTTTGAAAATCCAGTGTTTGTTTCACATGATTTTAAAATCTCATATAACTCGAATTACATCCAATAAGGATTTGGTTTTACATCCAAATTGGCTGTAAAACGAAATTTTTTATCATTTTGCTCTCTCACATGTGATCTACATATGACCAACTAAGGAAAAATAAATATTATTAAACATTTATAAATAGTAAAAAATTTATAAATTTTAATAATTTATTTAATAATTAAAAATATTAAATAATTTGTTAAAATTAGATGAAAATCTTAGAAATACAATTTTTGTGGGGTTAATAATTAAATTCAAAATTTTAAAATATAATAAAATTTTAATAAATTTATAATGAATTTAAAGTTAATAGTTAAGGTAATTAATATGCACTTAAAATTATTAAAATAGTATTAAATATTATAATATAGTATTTTCAGATGTATCTAACCAAACACTAGATTTGATTTCACTGAATTTTAAAATCCAGGTACTTCCTGTTACACTGTAATTAGAAATCCACTGCATTTAAAATTACATTCAACCAAACGCCACTGTAAATGAAATTACAGTGTAAGTGAAAATACTGAATTTTAACATGCATTACATCTAGGGCTGTAAACGAGCCTAGTCGAGCCGAGTATCACCAGGCTCGGCTCGTTTATAATATTCAAAGGTTTGAGCTCAGCTCGAGCTCGTTCGAGCCGAACGAGCCATGTTTTTTTGTGCTCAAGCTCGGCTCGTTGAAAAACTCGAGTAGCTCGAGCTCGGTTCGTTTAAAAATTTGATGTCATTCAAAAAGGTCTCTCAAATCTGTCATTAAGCTAAGCAAAAAACATCTTCATGTTGCCATAAGAACAAACTCAAAACATAAACTCATATAATCCCAAAAAACTTTCAACTAAACATTAAGAGTACCTTTTCTATGTATTCATATATATCTACAACATTACACTTTATAGTTCCATTCATTGCATTCATAATAAAATTCTAAACTCTAAATTTAAATAACACAAATAACATGTCCATAATTAAACAATCCAAATCAAACACAATATAAGTTTCACATAATTAAAAATTTGAAATATAATAATAAAGTTTCATAAACAAATGTTTAAATGATTGAACCACCACTCCAAGGCATTTTCACCAAAGATCAAGATTTCATTAAAGATTGATAGGAAGAGTAACTTCTACCGCTTTCTTCTCTTTCTACAATAAGAAACTAAACATTATTAGAAGAAACTTCATATATGTTAGTTATTATATATATATAAATAAATCAAGTAAAAACAAAACACTTCATAAACACACCTTACTCTTTTTCTTTACACAATGAAGGCAACGCAACCCGTTACCGCCACAAATTAAACCTTGAACAGTATCAGCAGATAATGAAACACGATATGAATCAATAACTCGTCCACCGGCACTAAAAGTGCATTCAGAGGCTATAGTGGTTATAGGTATAACAAGAATATCTCTAGTCATCTTAGACAAAACACGATACTTCAACGTATTTGCCTTCCACCACTCCAAGGCATCAAACTTGCTAGAATCTTCTTCACAAATATAACACCCTTCTTCAAGATAAATATCCAAATCAGATTTTTGTGGAGTAATAATTTCAATTGTCTTCACAAATGCTTCAAATTGAGACCATCCTGAAGAAGAACTTTGTCCACTTGCACTATTGTGCTACTTGTGCAACCAATTAATGTAGTTTCAGCACTATTCTCAAAGCAACTTCTTGTGTCTTGCAAAAGTGTCTTTCAAATTTCTAATAGCAACATCATTCTTTGAAGCATTATCAACCGAGATTGTGAACATTTTACCTTCAATTTCTTATTCTTTACAACATTTATAAATAGCATTTGCAATGTCAATACCACAAAGAGGCGGAGAAAGATAAACAAAATTAAGAACACGTTTCTGTAGTTTCCAATCAACATCAACAAAGTGTCCTGTCACAACCGTATACTCCATCTTTTGAGGTGATGACATCCACATATCGGTTGTCAAGCTAATTTTGTTGACATTCTTCAATAATGCAAACAACCTTTTATTTTCATTATCATATACAGTCATACAATCTTTCTTCACTGTCACACGAGAAATCTTTTCCCATTGAGGCATTCCCCTTTTTTGCATCATGTTAAAACCTTCATCCTCTACAATGGAAAATGGATGCTCATGCATTAGAATCCAATGAGCCATTGCCTCTCTCATCTTCCCCATGTCCAATTTGCCATCTATAAATGCCGCTGTTATTTCTATGCCACCATATTCCTTTTCTTTTGGTTCAAAACTAATATATTTTTGTTGACTTAAAACAGTTTTTCTCAACAAACATGTTTTCAAATGTCTTCTAAAGTGTGTTGTAGCACCACTTGCAAGTATGAAGAGCTTAGTCTTGCAATGGACGCATTGTCCTTTCTTGTCCCCATTCGGAAGAATAACTTTAACAAACTCAATCCAAACAGATGATGTCTTTTGCCTTTTTCTCTTTTCAAATGTCCTCTCTTCTCTTGTATTTGTTGGTGTTGTTGTTGTAGTTGTTGTATTAATGTTGGTATTGGTGGTAGCATTTGAAGAACATTCATCTTCTAATGGTGGACTTGTCATTGAATAATTTTGACAAGATGACATCTGCATAAAAAGATAACAAAATTATGTTGTTACAAAGAGCATTTCACATATTATATTCAGGTCATTAAAGTAGAAAAATCAAATGAAACATGTATTTATTAATTTTCATTCATCCACGCTTGTCCTTTATTTTATAACTGCACATGTGATACATTAAACTTAATATTGATACTTGAGTTTGAGACAAACCTATATCATATAAAAATAATCAAAGAGAAATCCACTCAAACCTCACCAAGAGAACCAAACAAAGACTCAAAGAGAAATCCAACAAGAAAAAGCCTCAATTTTTTGGCTCCAAAATGCAATAGAAATAAAGCTAAAGGCCACCCAAATCAAAATTATACAAAGGAACTCCAAAATGACCACACAAACATACATATCATTATTCATCAACTAAGAAAAAAACGCTAGAAGAATACCATACATAGAAGAATTAGATACACAAGAAGACACTCTTCTAGTCTTCTTCGAAGTGTAGCTTCGGTTTCCCAAGGAGGAGGACAGCGGGGCTTGGAAGACAGCGGGGACTTGAGGTTTTAAGAAGGAGGATAATGAAGATGGCTTTTAGGGAGGACGACGGGCCGATGACGATGGCGAACGGTAGAATAGCGGCTATCAATTACGAAGATGGCTTCTAGGGAGGACGACGGACCGACGGCGGTGGCGATTCTGGCGAACGGTAGAATGGCGGGGTGGCTATGGATTAGGAATTAGGGTTATTATTGAGGAAGGATTCTGAGATTTGGAGTTTCTATTGATTATATATATATATATAAAAGCTCGTTTAGGCTTGCGAGCCTCACGAGCTGAGTAATTTTGGGCTCGAGCTCGGCTCTCCAAACTAAAGGAGGAGCTCGAGCTCTGCTCGGCTCGTGAAAAGTCAAATCGAATTCTAGCACGGACCAAGCTGATCTCGAGTAGTTCATGAGCAGCTTGACTCATTTACACCCCTAATTACATCTGTTTGGCTTGCTGTAATTTGAAATGCTGTATTTACTTTTTTTGTATTTGGGTTGATGTAAGTTGAGAGGAACAATTACTATGTAAGTGAAATAGTAACATTGCTCCTATCATATATTGTTAACATTGATTATTTAATATTATTTATAAAATTTTATAATTATATAATATGTTTAAATTTTATCTTTAAAAGCTATTAATAATATTAACTCTCATTATTTAGGATTAATACTAATTTCTAAAATTAATTAATTCAGTAGTGATTTATTAGATTTTAAAAATATAATATAATTCAATTATATGCCATAAAAATATAATTTTTTTATATAAATCAAATAAGAATTGATATTTTAAAGTACAAATTTAAATTAAATAAAACATAAATAACCATTTTCGTAATCATGTTAATACTACTAATTATGTTAATATTACTTCTAATTATTTAATACTTTTCATAATAATTAATTAATTAAAGTATTTTAATGATAAAAATTTAAAAAAATATTAAATATTTTAAATTTAATATTTTTTAAATTTTATTACTTAAAAATATTTTTATAATTAGTTTTAAAGATAATTTAATTTATTAAATATTTTTATAATTATATCTAAGATAATATCGTGGTGAGTGGATGCCATTTACTTTACTGCATTTGAACTTACAACAAATTTTGATGTACGTTGAAATGCCGTAAAAGTGAGAGATGTAAGTCTGGTTTAAAGTAAGTGGAGTTTTTATATCAAACTAAACAATCAAGTAAATATAAAGCCACTTATGTTACAACTAACCAAACATACCTAAGTGAATCTGTATAGATGTAATCGCAGTGATAAGGAGTTGTACATCCTGAAAATTGTTTACTTTTGCTCCTTATTGTTTTTAATCTTTGCATCAATTAAGTGATATTTTACTGGTGAATCTCCATTGAGTGATATTTTACTGTTGAAGGTTCTGTTTCGCATTCAAAATAGTATTTCGTTTTTGGAGGGTTTTGTTTTACATTAACAGTGCGTTTGGATGCAAGGATTGATCCCCAAGGATTGGGGATCAATCTTTGTGGCATGTGCATGCCCATATTTGGGCATGCACCTAGGGGAATGGGAAGGGATTGAGAGGGGGTTGTATGCCCCTCAACCCCTTCATGCTCATCCCCCTCATTTTGGGGGGATTGAGCATGCCTGTGTGTGTTATTTACATATTTACCCTTACTTTTAAGCCATGTTGATTTTTTTTTAATTTTTAAATGATATTTTGAATGAAAATTAAAAAATCTCATTATGGTTTGTATTTATTTTTGAAACATTACATTTATTAAAATTTTGGTGATTTAAAAATAATTAAATTTTGACATTTGTTTACTTTAATTAAACATAATTAAATTGTATTTGTCAATTAATATGTATAAATTTAAAATTTTATTTAAAAAAATAATTACATAATTAACTCCTTTAAATATTATTTATAGAAATTAAAGTCATTTAATAATTATTTCTTTTACAAATACGATACATTGTTTAATTAAAATAATCAAGGGTATAAAAGTAATTTTACCAAAATTTTCCACTACACATTTTCATATTCCTATCACCATTTCATACAACCAAACATTATTTTTATTCCCATCCCCAATCCCCTTTCCCTATTCCTATCCCGAACCCCTTCCCCTTCCCCTTCCGCCTCCCCATATTCCCATTCCCCACTACAAAAAAGTTGTGCTATAGAGACTAAATTTAGCGGCGGATTTATAAATTAGTCGCACTAGACCTCTATAGCGGCGGATTTTTAAAATTCACCACTATAAGTTAATATCATCCTATACCTAGAGCGACTAATTATATATTTGCCTCTATAGATGTATTTTTAGCGGTAAAGTTCTGAATTAGCTACTGCAGATATAAATTTATTATATCTAGAGCGACTAATTTATATATTTACCGCTGTATATATATATATATATATATATATTAAGTTTTAAAAATTATTAATTTTTCAGTTTAAAAAAATAAAACCCAAAAAGAGATATAATCTTAAAAAATAAATTATTATTATTTTAAAATATTATATTAATAAAAATCCAATTAAATAATATTATTTTAACTTTATTTCAATTATATGAAATCATAATTTTTATTTTATTAAAATATTTCACATTAAAATACATATAGTTTCCACTAAAGGACCAAAATATAAACAAAAAGAGTAATATATATATACTCCATCTCCAAAAGCAATTAACATCCCCAAATCACCAAGAGGGATTAGAAGGACCCTCCCTGTGACTGGATTAGAGAGAAGCTTCGGATGTGAGCGTGGAGGTAGTCTTCTCCTCTGATCTCTTCTTCTTCTCCTCCGATCTCTAATAAAACGGACCCTAAAAGATGTTTAAGATTTCTAAATTAATCTATATGATTCAAGGCTAGGCGTAGCATGTTTATGAAAATGACCTTGAGCAATAGAATGAAATTGGCTAGTCATACAAGTTGTCCATCGGCGACAAATATAAATTTTTTTTTTACAAATGGCTAGTTAGACATTTTTTACACAAAGTTGAAGACTATTTTAATGTTCTCTTATTTTTCAAAGAGAGAATGACATCACAATGCGTACATATACTGAGATGATAATGGTGGGGGTACCCGTGGAAAATGCAATTCTTGAACTTTAATCCATATAAAATGTTCAGGTCTAGACACATTTATAATTTTTACCTAAATTCTCAAACTTGTTCTAAGCCCCATTAAACCGATCATGCGCCTCTACAAAATTACAAAAGAAATAATCATGTCTTTACAAAATTATAGCTGATTTATTTTAGATAATTGTAGTCATAAACTTAGGGCATTTTAATATATTGGCCTTCAAAAGATTTAAGAAAAATAACTAAACAAACTTTCCTACATCCCCACAACTTTTAAAACTCCACAAGTTATTATCCCTAAATAAAACATCCACATATCATGGGTTTATAGGTCTAGAGACTAATAAATATTGTGAACTAATTAGTTGAAATAAAATATCGCAATCAATATTATTGAAATAAGTTAATTTCAATAAACTTAAAAAAAAAAACCAGAAACTAAAAAAATACTATACAGTTAAGATTTCGGACCCCCATTTATCCAGAAAGAAGGGAAGATTATTATTTTTAGATTTGAGTTGAATATACAAAAAATCTCTACAAGACTTAAACCTTTAAGAGAATAATATAAAAGAAAACAAGTGTTTAAATCAAGCTAACATGGCTAAAGATATTCAAATAATAGTAGCAATTAATTCAATATTCCATATTGATACTTATATGTATAGTATTTACATACAAGCTCTATATACTAGCTCGAGTATTAGATGCTTAGTGCTCAGGTTCCAAACTAGCTCAAATTTTAATTTTAAATACTAAATCAATTCCAAAACCTAATAATTTTTTTTAAAATAGGTCGAACAAAATGAGGTTTATGCAAATAGTTAGACAAGAGGGAGCGAAACTCGTCAGAGAGAGACAAGGTTGCATGCATGGTGTGTCAAACTTTTCGAGGGGTGAGGGAAGAATCATGACAAACCTGAAGTTTAAAATGAAAAATAAGAATTAAGAAAGGAATCAAAGTCGTTCGGTGTATTATATGAAGAAAAGTCCTTAAATTATATATATATATATATATATATATATATATATATATATTTGCGCTAAGAACAAATTGTGGCAAATATATAGAATCAATAGGTTGCTAAAAAAAACATCTTTCATTTAGTGATAAAAAACCATTTGGACAAATAAGAGGGGGAGAGGGGTTGTACAGAATATTAAGTTGATAAAAAAAAAAATCTATTTCAAATATATATCCATATAAATTTGATGGGAATATTGCCTTGTGGAAAACAAAATCCAACAAAATCAAACAGGCATACGTGGAGTTAGTAATTATTTATAGGAATTTAATGGGAATATTACCCAGTGTAAAAGAAAACCCAACAAAATCAAACAGGCATTTGTGGAGTTAGTCATTAGTTATAGGAATTTAATGGAAAAATGATATATCTAAAAAATTGACTTGTCATACGGGGGACATTTAGGAGAACAATATATTTGCAGCTAGTGTTTGAATGTCCATTAACTTGTTAATGGGTTATATTTTGTTTCTCTTAATATGAGAGGCTAAATTGTCACTTTATGGATTATACCTTAAATATCAGAACATTGTGTATTTGATTTCCTATCCTACTATAGTGCTTTCCAGTTTATTGTGAGTCTTCTATGTTGTTTATGCTTGTGATTGATTAATGCTTAGACTCCAATTAAATAGCTAATTGGCATGATTAGGATTGAGAAATCAATCATGCTAAGTCACATATAATGATAGAAGTTGAGAGCATGCCTAGAGATAGCGTGAATGACATCGAACCCTTCGGATTAAGGTTAAACCTAACAATGAGAGACAACTTTAGGGCAATTTGTATTGCCATATAGGGTTAGGGTTGATTGCCTAAACCAAACGGGTCAATTGAATTAGGAATCTCCACTGTTGGTAAACATTTGAGTTAAAGTCTATCTAGGATGCAATTACACTATTGTTTTAATGGGATAAAGTTTGTGGCACCATCTTAATCCCTTGTTGATTTTCCTTTCGCCATTAGAGTGGCACGTATTTAAGTTTTCCTTCACTAGTTTTAACATAACCTCATCCCTACTTATTGGCTAGATAGTAGACAACCAACTAGTACTAGGAGAACTGATCCTCCTGAAATTCTATTACCGGATGTAAAGGTACACTTTAGTACATTTTAGGACCCATGCACTTGTGGTGAATATGCAAAGGACATATTAATACGCCCTTTGCGTATCCACAAGTACACGGGTCGTACAAGTAGTAAAGTATACCCGTAGGTTCATCCAAAATACATGATAAATTTCCCTCCAAGGTTCACCAACACCCGGTGGCCTTAGGGGTCTAGTGTGCCATCAACAAGAAATAAACAACAAGATTGAGCAAAACACAAGGCAAACTCATAATCAAAACTCCCTAGATGATGTGGTGATGAAGAAGATGAAGTCTAGGTCGATGAACGCTTCCACGCTCCTTGGATCCTTGATCTCCTTTCCGGTAATGGTTGCTCTCCCTCTTCACCTCGGATTGCTCTCCAATTGATCCCCAGCAAAATCCCCAAAATCGGCCCTAAAGAAAGCCCTAAAAAGGCCCTTTTATACCCAGGAACCATACGGCCGTATGGGTGTCGTATAGGGCAACCGGTCTATAACTTCGCGATCCATATGGCCTGCATACGGGCTGAATACAGCCTCCATATGACCTGTATACTGCCTGCATACTGTCTGTACAGTTTTCTGGATAGCAACATGAAACGGGTTCACTGCTACAGTGCACATGGACCGCTTTCTTCTTCTTTTCGCCCAATGATAAACGTCTAAATATACGTATTTTATACGTATTCATTTGTATTATTTTATTATCTTTTTGATGAGTCGATGCCCTTTTTATAGTCTAAATCTCTTTATTTTGTGTTGCAGACCCTAAATGAGCTTAAGAACGTATTTAGGAAGAATTTGACACCAAATACGACGTTTTTTGGGTTTTCACTGTAGCAGTACTGTAACAAAAATAATGTAGCAGAATCAATGTAGTAGGTACTGTAGCAGGGTACTGTAGCACCGAGGTGAAATTTCCTGCAAAACTTTCTGGATGCCTCACGGGCAACCTCACGGCCGTGAGGAGTCGCGACTTTCACCCTTTTTAAAGGCTTTTAGGGCATGGAAAAGGGGACTTTTGCCTCTTCTTGGAGCTTGACACCCTCACTTCCAATTCTGACCAAGAAGGAGAGCTTGGAGGGCATTTCCACGGTGGAATCGGCGAAGAGAGCGCGATCTTGTGCAGGATCTACCTCTAGGGCTTCCAATTTGGAGGTTGAAGACGACGAGAAGCCACCCCTTCGAGTGGCGTCTTTGGAAGCTTCTTCGACTCTTATCTTTGGAGGGGGGTCTTTTATGTTTTGTTTAGTTGTTTTTATTCTTTCGTTCATGTATTTTGAGACTATGAGCAACTAAAACCCCAAGGTCACCGGATGTGGGTGAACCTTGGGGTGAACTTGTGATGTTTGGATGATTTGGTTTAATTCATGCTTGTTAGCTTGTTTGTGATTCATGTTTGGTGTTTTTGAATGCTTGGGTATGCATGAGAACTCTGTGTATCCATACTTAGCCCTAGGTTGCATGACCATTGCCCTAGTATTAGACTCACCAAGCTTGGAAGGGAAATACGTACAAATACGCCGTGACCATCGGGTATTTGTACCCCTCCAATTCTAGGGTTAATTACTCATGTGTGACTCAACCTTAGTTTGAGAAAACCATCTTGCCCTTTGCAATCGTAGGAGGAATTATACGGGTAGAGCTCGTATTCAATACTTGTACCGGATTAGGGGTCAATTGCCGTGACCATCGGGTTGACCTAATCTAGGGTTTTCTCGGTCCATAAAGCCACTTGCATGTTAATCCAACATCCTTCGCACTTTAGTAACCCCGAGGGGATCCTCATCCGTGACCATCTTCTTACCCTGATTTTCCTTCCGTTTAACGCCCTTGGTATTTAGTAGTTTAATTGCTTTTACTTTACTTCATTACTTTCACATTCCAAATCTCAAGTTTGATCGGCTAGACAACATTGCCAAAAGGAAGTAAGAATAGATTCTCGGGCCCTTGGGAATACGACCCACTCGTGCTTGAGCGAGTGGTTTATTACTTGACGACCCCGTGCGCTTGCGGGATCACCACCAAGTTTTTGGCGCCGTTGCCGGGGAATTCACGAGAAATATTCGGAAAGCTTTGAGCGTGTTGATTTGGCTTTTGTTTTGCCGTTTTTGCCATTTTTGTTTATATTCCGTCATTTCATTTTCTTTGCATTTTCCTACTTGTTCGTCTGCAAGTTTTAACGCTTGACTTGAATTTCCTTGCAAGGTACCCATCTTATGACCCGAGCAAGTCAAGAAAATTTAGTTGAACCTGACGACGAGATAGAAAGAACACTGCACCGTCGTTTGAGAGAAGGTATTAAGGGTTTAAGCCAACGAGAAGTTCAGGTAGAATCCAGTGAGCCCACAGTTATGGCCGAGCCAAGAAGAACTCTATCTGATTATGAAAGGCCACAATTCACTGGGGATGAATTTAGTGTGTTGGTTCCCACCGTGCCTGCGAATAATTTTGAAATAAAAGCCAGCACAATTGGGATGGTGCAAAACTTAGTACAGTTTGATGGTCTAGCTGATGAAGACCCGCATGTCCACTTGTCCAAGTTCCTTCAAATATGCTCAACCTTCAAGATCAATTCTGTTTCAGATGATGCAATCAGGTTGAGACTATTTCCTTTCAGTTTAAGGGGAGCAGCCTATAGATGGCTTACCTCTTTGGCTCCGGGATCGATTACTTCATGGAAGGAAATGGTGGAGAAGTTTCTTGCCCGATATTTTCTACCAAGCAAGGCAGCGAGGTTGAGGCAAGAAATTTCAGCATTCCGACAAGGAGATTCTGAGACCCTATTTGAAGCGCATGAAAGATTTAAGGACCTTCTAAGAAGATGTCCTCATCATGGGTTCCCTGCATGGATGAGGGTGCAGACATTTTGTAATGGGCTGAATTATGCTACAAGGCAGCTCATCGACGCAGCAGCAGGTGGCTCCTTAAGTAACAAACTCCCTGAAGAAGCTGAAGCATTAATTGAGAATATGGCAAGTAATGAATGTCACTGGAGCACTAGGCAGAAGCCAGTCAAAGCAGCCGGACTGTATGAGGTGAATGAGACTACTGCCTTGGCGGCAAGAGTGGATGCCCTAAACAAGAATGTTATTGATAACAATGCTAAGGTTGAAGCTTTAACTCAGAAACTTGATCAATTCATGTTAGGCTCCAGTTCAAGCTCAAAGGCCGTGATGTCATGTGAAACATGTGGTGCCGGGCATGCAACGAACCAATGCCCCATTCTTATTACTCCCCCTGCACAAATGGAGTCAGTAGACTATGTCAGTGGAGGTCAGAGGGGACCGGGTAACCAATATGGTAATACGTATAACCCGGGGTGGAAAAATAATTCAAACTTCTCTTGGAACCAAGGCCAATCACAACAAAGGCCACCTCCACCTCAAGGTCCTTATCAACCTCCTCAACAACAAGAAAGAAAATACACAACTGAAGACGTCTTGGCGAGATTCATGATTAATACTGAATCCAGATTTGTTGCTCAAGATAAAAGATTTGATGAAATCGGTACTGTGCTGAGAAATGTTCAAGCATCTATTCAGTCTCTGGAAAATCAAGTTGGGCAACTCGCTAGAGCATAAGCAGAACGTCCCTCGGGTAGTTTACCAAGTAACACCGAAAGTAACCCGAGGGAACACTTAAAAGCTGTGACACTGAGAAGTGGGAAACAGTTGGAGGCAAGGGCCGAGGAGAGCCCAAGTGCTTCCAATGACGGGGTAGCCATTCGGGAAGACCCCAATATGAGTAAAAATGCAAGTGTAGATACTGCGTAGAAACAGAAGGATAAGTCTTCTACCTCAAAGATCACATTCGATTCCTTTCTATCTTTACAAATCTAACTCTAGTGGGTTTCTCAACTCATTACTAAAGTGATCAAACGTGCAATCAAGCCCTCACTACAATGGATTACATGGCAATAAAAACACAAGGTTGAAACTTGAAACCAATCTCAAATTGAAAACTAAAACTTAAATCAAACAAAAAATATAGCTCTAGGGTTAACATGCTCAAGTATCAAAGGCAGTTTAGCTCCTCATAAAAGGGTGATACAATCTCAAATAATAAGAATCAAACAGAATGCACTCTATGAAATAAACTCCCCTAATCCTTGCAAGAGATGGGTCAATGAAGCTCTCGAATGCCATTGAGTCACTCCATCGGACTCTAGATACTTTGCCTTAAGCGATGCTCAGGCGACTCCCATGATGGACTTGTGGATCGTGAAGTCGATGGACAACGGAAATGGAACTTTTCCTTGGCTGCAAAGACCAAGTCTCTAAACCCTATCAGCGATCCTCGCTAATGAGTGCTCATTGAGTCGCACGTAAGTGTACGTGCCCTATCTTATAATACAGTGCTAAAAAGCAAATTTTGTATCCACAAGAACTAGAAAATACTACTAATACATTGCTATCTAACTCGGAATATAATTTTAAGGTGTGAAAGATGACTAGATCTCCAGTTGAAAAGATTAAAGATCCGTTGACTAAGAATAGAGAAATCAAAATGAGAAGACTGCATTTGGAAAAATTTCACTTAGGATTTTAAGAATTAAATTGATTGCAATATCAAATAGAATACCTAAGCCTTGTTGGACAGAGGGAAATGAAAAATATACTAGGTATTTTCTCAAGTCGCCCTAATACCTAATCCCATGCTTGATAGGATTGAATCTATTTCTCCCCTACTTGTACACTATTGCATAGAGTTTTAGGAAATCCATAAGAATTGGAGCTCTCGCTACACAATCGTACCCCAAAGGGTATCAAGCTTCCTATTTCTAGCACCCGCTCTCAAATCCCTTAATCAACGTGTGATCTTAAGCGATATTATTTCCTGCTCTCAATCACACAATCAATAAAAAAGAAGTCCCTCGCATGCAGTAATTTAATAATTATGAAACATAGATTAACCCAATTAAACAAAAAAAATTCTATAATAAAAGCAATTCTAACATGAAAGTATCCCAAATTACATTAATCCAAACACCGAAGGAAGTTTACTCCATCCATAAGGTTCATGTTCATAAAAAAAATATAAAGTAAACCTACAACTGATAGTGGGTGTGCGTATCATCCTAAGACAGGCACAACACGCCCCTGGCCACAAGTGTACGGGTCTTCAAGTAATAAATCCTTCTCGTATGATCGCGAGGGAGTCATATTCCTTAGGACCCTGAGAAGTACTATTACTTCCTCGTTCAGAACACTATCCAATAGATCAAACAGAGATTGTTGGTTCTAATGTAAAACCAGATTAAATAAAATATGGAAAGTAACGCTACATGAGCTAAATTGATAGAATAAAACAATGGAGAAGGAAGGCCTCGGGCAAGGCTTCTTTAGGGAGAATAACAAGCATGGATGATAAAATGAGATAGTACGATGTTGGCTAAGCTTTGATTAGCGAGATTCTAAAGTTAACTACCCCGTAACCTTTGGTAATAGCCTTAATTCCATATGGGTTATGATCTTTGAATACCTCTACGATGTCATTGGATACACGAAGTCTCTATCTAGGGTTATACCCTAATACGGGAGGCTATCAACTACAGGAACCTCCGGTATGCCGATACATTGAATCCTCTCTAAGCTATGTAGACCTAATACATGCAAGTATCTCACTATATAAACATCATTCACAATCAATTCTACAGAATCTATCCATTGTAGATTGAATATACAAGACAATAGATTAAAATCAAAGATTGAATTCATGCCAACATTCAATTCCACAAAAAGTTAACCATCCATGCAAGTCATCCTCCTAAAGTTCACAGGAACCCCGTGGCCTTAAAAGGTTAGTTTGCCATCAGGTAAATGGATAATAGAAGATATAAAAGATAAATAACCAAAGAAATTGTAAAACTCCCTCTTTGTTGACTAATGGTGGTGGTGAAAACTCATTGGATCCTTGCCGTCGAGTGTGTGGCCATGCAGAGGCTACACGGCCTCTGAACGGAGGTCGTTTTGCTGTGTTTTAGCCTTATTCACTTATTTTCTAATTGCCCGGTGCTTAGGGGTCCATATGGCCTTTGAATGGTATTCGAAAATAGTGTTTTTGATCTCCAAAACACCTCTAAAATCTTTCCATGAACTTTAAAGACTTTTTTGATGTCCTGAAATGAAATTACTCAAAAACAGAGTAAACTAGCATCACTATTATCCAAAATGCATAAAAGTGCGTGGAATATTTCGGTGAAATATAGTGTATTTAAAGACTCATCAACAACCTTGAACATGGAGTAAAGAAACCAACTTTCAATGTCTTCTCCACATGAGAGGATGTGAGCCGCTATCGTTGCCTTAGATGGTCACCCCGGTAGCTTCTACAAGCTCCTTCTCCTGCTCTAGATTCGCCTTCAAAACCTAGTCATCGGGCTCTATCTTTTTCTTGAAATTTTGCCTCCTTAAATTAGTTTTTCGGTCTCCTATTTATAGCCTCCAGAATCCGCACAGTACACTGGTAAGAACATAGGCAAGTATCTTGCCCATTTAGTGATCTTGATTTCTCCAAATCTGGATTCCCGGGATACACGGCCATGTAATCTTCCCCATGTATCTCTTCAGCTGACAGTGTATATTGCGGCTGGACTCTTCAGATTATGAACTACACGTCAGTGTGCTCTCATTTAGCCCATGTTCCACATAGGATTATGTTCCTTGAAAACCCAGCCATATATGGGCGTGTACATAATTTGCAAGGCCGTGTTCTTCTCTCTACAGAGTGCTTTGGGAGTGCTCAGTTATGCACATGGTAGCTCACATACTCTCTGAGTGACATCGCTCGCCATTGACCAGGACTTACACGAACAGGTACACGGACATGTAATTTTACCTGTGTGAAACCCAGTTGTTGCTTTTGGCTCCATTTTGCTCCTGAATTTGTTCTTTTGGCTTTTAATGTGCTTTTTTTCTTCTGAAAGAATAAGTAGAACAACTAAGTACTGAATTATATGAAAATCAACTTGAAGACAAGCATAATCACTCGAAATTATATGTGAAAAAGTATATAATTAAGCACTTATCACTCGCTTATGGAGAGAAGATACTCAAAATAAATTTACAATATTATTTATAAGGGGTCATCGGGATGCCACACTCTGATCGACACAAAGTGTGAACACCCGCAAGCGCACGGGGTCGTCAAGTAATAAACCACTCATGAGTGGGTCATATTCCCAAGGGGCCCGAGGAGCTACTTTACTCACTTCTTACTTGTTGTTTAGCTCATCGATTCGATTTCAAGAGAATAAACAGGAAAGAAAAAAAATGAACAGCAAAAGAAATTGTTTAAATAAATGCGACGAAATCAAAGCACGGGAGATGCTCAAGGATGAAAACGGCCATGGATGAGGATCCCTAAGGGGGCTACTTAAGTGAGTAGGATATTTGAGAAATTAAACACGTGGCTAGTTGGACCGAGAAAACTTAAACTTAGGTCAACCCGATAGTCACGGCAATTGACCCCTAACCCGGTGCAAGCGTTGGATAAGGAATTTCTCCCACTCAACCTCTCACACGGTTGCAAGGAGAATGATGGTCTCCTCAAGTTGGGGTAGAAACCCTAGTTAGTTTTCAACCCTAGAAATGGAGGGGTACAAATACCCGATGGTCACGGCGTATTTATATAATAATCCCTTCCAAGTTTGATGGAGTCTGGCACTAAGGCAATGGTCATGCTACAAAGTGCTACCAAGCATTTGATACATCAATCAATCAAATGTACCAAAACAATCAAGAACACCAAACAAGGATCACAACAAGCCAATCATACAATAAATGACTCAAATAATCCAAAACATCGCAAGTTGGGCCCCAAGGTTCCCCTGCATCCGGTGACTTTGGGGTTTAGTTGTTCATGTTCAACAAATTGACCAAACAATACATGCAAATAACTAAAATAAACATGAGGAACACTCCCTCAAAAGGTGAAGGCCGAATGACGCTTGAATCCCCGGAGAAAACCTTCCGAAGTTGCCAGTCGAGAGGGTGGCTTCCCGTTGTCTTCAACCTCCAAGCAATGAAGTCCTTGAAGTGGATCATCCTAAATCTTGCTCTCCCCACCGAAGAATGCTCGGATTTCCTCTCCTTTTGCCCTGCTAATTCGTGTGGAAGTTGTGTCCAAACCCTTGTCTTTCCCCTCCCCCAAAAACTCCGTCCCAAAAAATCCAAAAAGTCTCTCAAAAAGATGCCCTTGATAGCATTTAAACACCCAAATCTGGATGGGTAACCCGTGATGAGCTACAGTAACTGCTACAGTACTGCTGACCCTCGAGGTTTCTACTTTTCTGCTGAGAAACCCGTGATGTGCTACAGTATTGTGCTACAGCCCCCCCCCCCCGGGGCTCGAAAACGCTGTTTTGATGCCGAATTCATCCTCAATCGCGTCGTCGACTCTCCTAGGGCTTCTGACAGGCCTGAAATACAAAGATAAAGCAATTTAGACCGAAAGGGCATCGATTCAACAATAAAATGTGAAAATAATACACAACACATACATGCAAAATATGTACTTTTGGACGTTTATCAAACATCCCCACACCTAAGCGTTTGCTTGTCCCTAAGCAAACAAACATGAAGAACAAGGGAAAGAAGATAAACGGCTAAAAAAAAAACAACATCAAGCATAAAATTAAAGGACTCTGCAAGCACAAATGGACATGAATCAAGAAGTGAGCTGTTCAATGAATAATGAGGTGATATTAGCTCTGCTTCATCCACAGTGTCCTATGTGTGTGTGTGCTAACTTCCACCTTGACCTCCACACCCCGGATTACCCCAGGATGACCATTCACCCCACACATAATGAAGATGGCATTAGAGTGCTAAAGACCTCCTAAATGTTCAATTAAAAGTCCTTTGGTTCCTCAATACAACTCCAACTCTTAAGTGACCATGAAACAGGTTCCAGGGATCACAAGGGAAACTTTATTTGTTTCACACGCAAATATACACAATTTCTTTCTTTTCTGGGTCCGCCTAACATAGACTGCACACAAATCTTTCAGATGGGTGCACATGCTAGCCAGGCACAAGAGTCACCCTCTTAATCGATTACAGTCTGCATATACGCATTCATGCATATAAAGCAGAGGAATACTGGCATAGACCCTTTTTTTTTTTTACTTCATGATCCCTGATAAACTACCTGCTAAAAACTTCACTTAAGGTTAGAGAAAACAACAAAGGAACTCAAAAGCTTTTAT
The DNA here is from genome assembly GCA_902712375.1 of Dioscorea dumetorum. NCBI lineage: Eukaryota > Viridiplantae > Streptophyta > Magnoliopsida > Dioscoreales > Dioscoreaceae > Dioscorea > Dioscorea dumetorum. The sequence goes on along the minus strand of CACTHL010000128.1, from coordinate 7,013,941 downwards.
AAGTGCATTGAAGAAAGAATTTAACAAATTAATGCCAAAGCCATTAAGATGGGTTGGTTAGAGTGTACAAGGTGAAAGTGATCATGAGCATGTATGCAGATGCACTAAAGATGAAACAGAACTACATTCAAGCACATGTACTGTACAGCTCACGACTATCATTCTACCAAGCTGGGAAGTCCTTAACAATACAATTATAGCCATCATAGGTAACAAGCATGCACAAATACAAAACACTCCAAGGAAATAACCATCCCCACACCTAAAGTTGTACATTATCCTCAATGTACCTAAGTCAGCAGGATAACGTGGTGGATGAAAATAATAAGCAAAGAATTGGAGTGAAGAAACTTCTCTGATTCCTTGGTGTGATTCTCAGTTGTTCCACTTGGATCAGGAGTATATCACCTAATGAGGGCGACACAAGTAAAGCTCCCTAAATTAATAACCCTGAAAAGAACAAGGAGCTTATCATCATTCAATATTTTTCAAGAGGAAATGGAAATAAAGTATGGAAAAGAGAGCTCCATCATAAATAACAGAAGAGTTTAGTTGGGAATGAGCCCTAGCTAACTCAAAAATACAAGTTTTAACAACAAAAAAAAACATACAAAGAAGAATAATAGAAAGATAATAAACAAAGTCATGTCACGGGTCTAAGAGGCAGGAGGAAGTGATGAGTGCAAAACGCGTCTTATGTTCTTCCTTGGAAAACTTGGGCTCTTGCACGGGAGCTGAAGGTTACCTCCTAGCTCTCTTGGAAGCTAATTTCTTGATTGGCATCCTACACAAACAGAGTAGAGGTCATCCGACTAATTTACAAGCAAAATGAGCACCAAAAGAATGAAGAAATCCAAGAAAAGGTCTCGTGCTACAGTAATTTCGGAAAAAATGTTTAATGAACTTTGCTTGTAGAAGTGGCCAAAAAATTTTACAAACTAAGGGAAAAACTTTGATAATCACTAAGCATTCACAAACCAACAAAAAGCCCGGAAATTTCATCCACAAAAACAAGAAAAACTCAAGGTTTTGAGTGAGAAGTCAAACTCTTGCTCTGGAGTAAGATGAATGAATCCAAGGGCTAGATCCGGCCAAAAGCTTGCTCAAACTCCAAATTTTTGTCACCAAGATGGAAAAGAGGAGGAGGAGAGCAAACTAGAGCAAAAAGAATGATGAAAAATGGTGGAGAAATGAGAGAGAACTGGTTAGAAGAATGAGGAAGAAGAATGAATACTAACAAGCCCAAAACATGACTTTTAAGGTTTCTCTTGGGTGGTCTTCCCGACCATCCTTGCTGCCGCAAGGATGGTCCTCAGGATTCTCGGGATAAGTTCCGAGGGGCATCCTTGCGGCCGCAAGGATGGTCCTCGGGATTCTCTATTTGCACAACTTTTTTCTCCACACTTTGCACACTTTGACTATGGATGAAACCTTGAAAAACAAAGCCGGAAACATCGATTAAACACTCAAACCATCAACATGCATGCATCAAGAACAAGAATTCTTCAAAGACGACATGACAAACAAGGGAACACAAAGGTAATTGAACTAAGAAAAACGATGAAAATACAACTACAAACGAACCACAACTAAAAACACAAGTTAAATAAGACAACACAAGTAAGAAAATGAATACGAGAAATAAAAGGAACTTGGGTTGCCTCCCAAGAAACGCTTGTTTAACGTCATTAGGTTGACGTGCATTACCTAAAAAATCTCATGGTGGAACAAATGGAGGGAAGTTACCTCCAACCTTTGGGGTCGTGTTGCCACTCGAAAAATAATGTTTCAAACGATAGCCATTGACTTTAAAAGTACCTTTTGTTGGATGGTAAATCTTGACAGCCCCGTGAGGAAACACTTGTAAGACTGAAAATGGCCCATACCATCTTGATTTCAGTTTACCCGGAAAAAGTTTCAATCGAGAGTTGAAAAGTAGCACTTGGTCTCCGACTTGGAAGTGTTTAGCTTGTTTAATGTGTCGGTCATGGTATTCCTTTGTCTTCTCTTTATACCGTACTGAACTCTCATATGCCACCGATCGCCATTCATCTAGTTCATTTAACTGGAATGTTCTCTTGTGGCCTATTAGATGGGGATCAAAATTCAATTGCTTTATGGCCCAATAAGCTTTGTGCTCCAATTCGACGGGAAAGTGACAAGCCTTCCCATAGACCAACCTATACAGAGTTGATCCAATAGGTGTCTTAAATGCTGTTCTGTATGGCCAGAGTGTATCATCAAGTTGATCCGCCCAGTCCTTCCTGTGATGGCTCACCCTTTTCTCCAAGATTCTTTTCAATTCCCTATTAGATACCTCGACTTGACCACTTGTTTGGGGATGGTATGCAGTTGAGATTCTATGTGATACCCCATATCGTTTCAAAACTTTTTCAAGTTGGAAGTTACAAAAGTGAGTGCCCTGGTCACTAATGATTGCCCTTGGAGTGCCAAATCGCGAGAACAATTTCTTGAGAAATTTCACCACGACCCTTGCATCGCAAGATGGAAGTGCTTGTGCCCCCACCCATTTGGAGACATAATCCACTGCCACAACGATAAATTTGTTACCTTGAGAACTAGGAAATGGTCCCATGAAATCTATCCCCCAAATATCAAATATCTCGCAAACCTGATTCCACGTTTGCGGTATTTCATCTCTTTTTGAGATATTACCTGCTCTTTGGCACTTATCACAATGTTGTACAAGTGTTTGAGCATCTTGAAAAATTGGGGGCCAGTAAAATCCCGCACCGAGAACCTTTTTAGCCGTCCTGTTCCCACTGTAGTGCCCCCCTGTCGGGCCCGAATGACAATGAGGCAAGATGTCATGCCCTTCTTCTACTGAAACACATCTCCTCACGATTTGATCAGAGCAAACTCTAAATAAATAAGGATCCTCCTAGATATAGTGCTTCAAATCGGCAAAAAAAGTTTTTCTTTGTTGATAAGTGAACCAATTAGGCATGATTTTTGCTACTAGATAGTTTTTGCAATGTCAGCGAACCACAGAGTCTCATCCTCTGTCACTGTTTGAATACTACATAATTGTTCGACAGGGAATGTGTCATTTATCCCTTCTCTCTTCAACTCCTCATCATTAGGCCCTTCAAGGCGTGATAAATGATCAACGGGCAAGTTTTCTGTCCCCTTTTTATCCCTTATCTCTAGATCAAACTCTTGTAGTAGGAGCACCCAACGGATCAATCGAAGCTTTTCATCTGATTTATTAAGCAGGTATTTGAGTGCAGAGTGATCAGTATAAACAATTACCTTGGATAGCACTAAATATGATCAAAATTTATCAAAAGCAAAGACCACCGCTAGCAATTCTTTCTCTGTGGTAGTGTAGTTCTCCTGTGCGTCATTCCAAGTCTTGCTTGCGTAATAAATAGGATGAAAGTGTTTATCCCGTCTTTGTCCTAATACTGCACCCACTGCATAGTCACTTGCATCACACATCACGTCAAAAGGTAAATTCCAATCTGGAGAAACCACTATTGGTGCTTCAACATGTTTGTTTTTCAAGCAAAGGAAGGCATTCATGCAATCTTCATTAAACTCAAAACGAACATCTTTTTCAAAGAGCTTTGTCAGTGGTCGGGCGATTGCAGAAAAGTCTTTGACGAACCTTCTATACAACCCTGCATGCCTCAGAAAACTTCTGATTGCCTTGACTGAACTTGGGTGAGGTAGTTTCTCGATGGTGGAGACTTTCGCTCTGTCTACTTCAATTCCCCTCATTGAAATCTTATGCCCGAGTACTATGCCCTCCTTTGCCATAAAGTGGCATTTCTCCCAACAAAGGACTAAATTAGTCTCCTCACACCTTTTTATGACCCGTTCAAGATTTTTAAGGCATAACTCGAATGAATCCCCGAAAACCGAAAAATCATCCATAAACACCTCCATGATATCTTCTAGCATATCTTCGAAGATTGCTAACATACATCTTTGGAATGTAGCCGGTGCATTACAAAGCCCAAAAGGCATTCGACGATACGCAAATGTCCCGTACGGGAATGTGAAAGTAGTCTTCTCCTGATCTTCTAGGGCAATAGGAATATGAAAATATCCAGAAAGACCATCCAAGAAACAGTAGTAAGAATATCCCACGAGTCTATCAAGCATCTGGTCAATGAAAGGTAAAGGGAAATGATCCTTCCTTGTAGCATCATTGAGTTTCCTATAATCAATACAGACTCTCCAACCTGTGACTGTTCGTGTGGGAACAAGCTCATTTTTTTCATTAGTGATGACTGTCATTCCCCCTTTTTTTGGCACCACTTGCACCGTGCTCACCCAGGCACTATCAGAGATAGGGTAGATAATGCCTGCATCAAGCAACTTTATGACTTCATTCTTCACAACCTCCTTCATGTTGGGGTTGAGTCTTCATTGGGGGATTACTGAGGGTTTGTGATTATCCTCCATAAGTATTTTGTGTGTACAAAAAGATGGGCTGATTCCTCGAATGTCAGAAATCTTCCACGCAATTGCCCTTTTGTGCCTCCTCAGCATGTTCAAGAGTTGGTCCTTCAGTTCCCTTGTTAAATCCGAAGCGATGACAACAGGGAGTATAGATTCTTCCACCAGGAAAGCATATTCTAGATGATCAAGGAGGGGTTTCAATTCTAGCTCTGGAGGTCCTTCATTTGATGACTTTACCCTTCCATAATTTTTAAGGTCACGTTCCTCAATCTCCTCCATTTCTTCTGAGTCACCATCACTGTTCAAGCTGCATTCCTTCGCTCGAAATTCTGCCTCACTTGTATTCAAATCATCCCTCTGAATGTAGTTCACCTCTTCTACTCTTTCAAATGTTGACTGAATTACCTCCACTTTATCTGAACAGGGTAACTCAGGGGGACTCTTCAGACTAGTGTCTAGTTCCTCATGAGTACAGTTGGACTGACTACTGGATGAGAGAATTTCTGTTGCCAACTTTCCCCAATCTGATTCCAAATATTTATTGAAGATTGACTGAGCTCCTTGATTCTGTACAAATTGCATAAATGAATCCTGAAAAAAATCTTCCTTTCGTTGCTTATCGCTGAAATCCATGCTGTCCCTCTGAACAGGAGTCACGATGTTAGCTAACAACAAGAAATACAAAAAGAGCAACAATGAATACAAAGATGGAATATTTACAAAAGGTTAACAACCAAAAACAAGAAAACACAAAAACAAAAACAAACCAAACTACAAAAAAGGAAAACAAAAGAAAAAGATAAGGCTAAATCAACAAGCTTAAAGCTTTCCAAATGTCCCTCTGTGTTCCCCGGCAACGGCGCCAAAAACTTGATCGACACAAAGTGTGAACACCCACAAGCGCACAGGGTGGTCAAGTAATAAACCACTCGCGCACGCACGAGTGGGTCGTATTCCCAAGGGGCCCGAGGAGCTACTTTATTCACTTCTTACTTGTTGTTTAGCTCACCGATTCGATTTCAAGAGAATAAACAGGAAAGAAAAGAAATGAACAACAAGAGAAATTGTTTAAATAAATGCGACGAAATCAAAACACGGGAGATGCTCAAGGATGGAAACGGCCATGGATGAGGATCCCCATGGGGGCTACTTAAGTGAGTAGGATATTTGAGAAATTAAACACGTGGCTAGTTGGACTGAGAAAACCTAAACTTAGGTCAACCCGATGGTCACGGCAATTGACACCTAACCCGGTGCAAGTGTTGGATAAGGAATTTCTTCCACTCAACCTCTCACACGGTTGCAAGGCTAATGATGGTCTCCTCAAGTTAGGGTAGAAACCCTAGTTAGTTTTCAACCCTAGAAATGGAGGGGTACAAATACCCGATGGTCACGGCGTATTTATACAATAATCCCTTTTAAATTTAATGGAGTCTGGCACTAAGGCAATGGTCATGCTACAAAGTGCTACCAAGCATTTGATACATCAATCAATCAAATGTGTCAAAACAATTAAGAACACCAAACAAGGATCACAACAAGTTAATCATGCAATAAATGACTCAAATAATCCAAAACATCACAAGTTGGCCCCCAAGGTTCCCCTACTTCCGGTGACCTTAGGGTTTAGTTGTTCATGTTAAACAAATCGACCAAACAATCCATACAAACAACTAAAATAAACATGAGGAACACTCCCTCAAAAGGTGAAGGCCGAATTACGCTTGAATCCCCGGAGAAAATCTTCTGAAGTCGCCACTCGAAGGGGTGGCTTCCCGTTGTCTTCAACCTCCAAGCAATGAAGTCCTTGAAGTGGATCGTCCTAAATCTTGCTCTCCCCACCGAAGAATGCTCGGATTTCCTATCTTTTGCACTCCAAAATCGTGTGGAAGTGGTGTCCAAACCCTTTTCTTTCTCATCCCCAAAAAACCCTCTCCCAAAAAATCCAAAAAGTCTCTCAAAACGATGCCCTTGATAGCATTTAAACACCCAAATCCCGATAGGTAAACGGGTCAGCATACTGGCCGTATGCTGACCCCTCTAGATTTATACTTTTCTACTGAAAAACACGTGATAAGCTACTGTAACTGCTACAGTGCTGTGCTACAGTAATCCGGGCTCGAAAACGCTGTTTTGATGCCGAATTCGTCCCCAATCGCATCGTCGAGTCTCCCAGGGCTTCTGACAAACCTGAAATACAAAGATAATGCAATTTAAACTGAAAGGGCATCGATTCAACAATAAAATGTGAAAATAATACACAACACATACATGCAAAATACATACTTTTAGACATTTATCACACTCCTTTGTGCCAGGCCATGTGATTGTAGTGTGAGCCACATGGCGTTACACACGGCTTTCTAGAAGTTGCACGCATGCCCTCATGGAATTTCTAACACCTTGTATTTGCCCTATGGCATGTAGAAAACCACCAATAGTACACAACACAACAATCTTTTGCATCATTTCACTTGTAATGCCCTTCTCACACCTTAGCTGCACCAAAGAGCGAATCACCTACGAAATAAGTGCATATAACTGATGAAAAACATGCTAAATTTGTATAGAAAAGTAGAGTGAAATATGTACAAACAAGCACCAATCACTCTGCGACTGCACGACCAGTTGCATGATACGTATACAATTATACTTATTTTATATATTAAATTATATACTTATCAAGTTAGTATTAAAGTAATTTAGTGGAATACGAGCCTAAATCGAATATAAATTGTCTTCGCAGGCACCAAGTGTAGGTTAAAGCCAAATGAGAGCCAAAGGAAGCAACTAGGAATAAAAACATCAAAGATGGCAATGCTCCTGACTTAGCACCTAGCACGGGCACTGGTTGATTGCCCGCAAGTATACGGGATCGTCAAGTAATACCTCGTGTGAAGACACGAGGATCGTATTCCTCGGGGCTAAGGATCTCCTATTACTCCTTCGCTGCCTATTATCTAACCTGAAATCTGGAGTGAAAGGTCTTGAAACTAAACACGAAAGTAAAGACAAGTGCGAGAAAGTAAACAATAAGCAAATGGGGAGATCAAGATAATGTGAAGGCCTATGGGTGTGGATCCCGTTGGTGGGATTATCAAGGTATATGGATGAAGAACAAAGGATGCTAGAGTGATTGAGACCGAAGGATTTCCAAAATAGCACAACCCCAATTTCTCGGCGATAGAACCCTTATCCCATACAAATTCTAATAGGGATCTCTCCCAAACCAACATTCATATGATTGCAAAGCGTATAAGAAATCCCAAAATAAGAGTAAACTTATCTTAAGTTCACTCTTGAGATACGGAGGGCTACCAATACCTAATCTCTCGGCGTATTGATACAAGAATCCCCTATTAATCCATAAATGATCTAGTACATGTGAGTAGGTCACATCTATATGCACAACTCGTAAAAGAATCACGGATTTCTCCCTGGAGTGGTTCTAAGCATGAAGAACAATGGATTAAATCTCAAACAACCCAAGCAATTAAATAAAACGTAATCATCCAAAATACATGATAAATTTCCCTCCAAGGTTCACCAACACCCGGTGTCCTTGGGGGTCTAGTGTGCCATCAACAAGAAATAAACAACAAGATTGAGCAAAACACAAGGCAAACTCATAATCAAAACTCCCTAGATGATGTGGTGATGAAGAAGATGAAGTCTAGGTCGATGAACGCTTCCACGCTCCTTGGATCCTTGATCTCCTTTCCGGTGATGGTTGCTCTCCCTCTTCACCTCGGATTGCTCTCCAATTGATCCCCAGCAAAATCCCCAAAATCGCCCCTAAAGAAAGCCCTAAAAAGGCCCTTTTATACCCAGGAACCATACGACCGTATGGGTGTCGTATAGGGCAACCGGTCTATAACTTCTCGATCCATATGGCCTGCATACGGGCTGAATACGGCCTCCATATGACCTGCATACTGCCTGCATACTGTCTGTACAGTTTTCTGGATAGCAACATGAAACGGGTTCACTGCTACAGTGCACATGGACCGCTTTCTTCTTCTTTTCTCCCAATGATAAACGTCTAAATATATGTATTTTATACGTATTCATTTGTATTATTTTATTATCTTTTTGATGAGTCGATGCCCTTTTTATAGTCTAAATCTCTTTATTTTGTGTTTCAGACCCTAAATGAGCTCAAGAACGTATTTAGGAAGAATTTGACACCAAATACGACGTTTTTTTTGGGTTTTCACTGTAGCAGTACTGTAGCAAAAATGTAACAGAATCACTGTAGCAGGGTACTGTAGCACCGAGGTGAAATTTCCTGCAAACCTTTCTGGATGCCTCACGGGCAACCTCACGGCCATAAGGCAGCCCGTGAGGAGTCGCGACTTTCACCCTTTTTAAAGGCTTTTAGGGCATGGAAAAGGGGACTTTTGCCTCTTCTTGGAGCTTGACACCCTCACTTCCAAATCTGACCAAGAAGGAGAGCTTGGAGGGCATTTCCACGGTGGAATCGGCGAGGAGAGCGCGATCTTGTGCGGGATCTACCTCTAGGGCTTCCAATTTGGAGGTTGAAGACGACGAGAAGCCATCCCTTCGAGTGGCGTCTTTGGAAGCTTCTTCGACTCTTATCTTTGGAGGGAGGTCTTTTATGTTTAGTTTAGTTGTTTTTATTCTTTCATTCATGTATTTTGAGACTATGAGCAACTAAAACCCCTAGGTCACCGGATGTGGGTGAACCTTGGGGTGAACTTGTGATGTTTGGATGATTTGGTTTAATTCATGCTTGTTAGCTTGTTTGTGATTCATGTTTGGTGTTTTTGAATGCTTGGGTATGCATGAGAACTCTGTGTATCCATACTTAGCCAATACTAGGTTGCATGACCATTGCCCTAGTATTAGACTCACCAAGCTTGGAAGGGAAATACGTACAAATACGCCGTGACCATCGGGTATTTGTACCCCTCCAATTCTAGGGTTAATTACTCATGTGTGATTCAACCTTAGTTTGAGAAAACCATCTTGCCCTTTACAATCGTAGGAGGAATTGTACGGGTAGAGCCCGTATTCAATACTCGTACCGGATTAGGGGTCAATTGCCGTGACCATCGGGTTAACCTAATCTAGGGTTTTCTCGGTCCATCAAGCCACGTGCATGTTAATCCAACATCCTTCGCACTTTAGTAACCCCGAGGGGATCCTCATCCGTGACCATCTTCTTACCCTGATTTTCCTTCCGTTTAACGCCCTTGGTATTTAGTAGTTTAATTGCTTTTGCTTTACTTCATTACTTTCACATTCCAAATCTCAAGTTTGATCGGCTAGACAACATTGCGAAAAGGAAGTAAGAATAGATTCTCGGGCCCTTGGGAATACGACCCACTCGTGCTTGTGCGAGTGGTTTATTACTTGACGACCCCGTGCGCTTGCGGGATCACCACCACCCAACATTGTATACTCGTGTTCTCCATGGCTTCCTTATACCCTACAAATCAAATATCACACAATTAAGTGTAAAAAGGGCATAAATCCTTAATAAACTACATGCTAGTTGTATGAAATACATATATGAAAATACTTACATTTAGACACTTATCATAATATCCCCAAACCTAAGTGTTTGCTTGTCCTCAAGCAAACAAAACATGAAGACTAAGGGAAAGATGATAAGTGGCTAAATGTAAAACCTCAAGCTCAAAAGTAGAGGATCTCACAAGCACAGAGTGAGGAGAATTCAAGATATTGAGTTGTATCAACAGAAACCAAATGAAGATAGTCCTGTTCCATCTAGAGTGCTCCCGTGAGTGTGTGAACCTCCTATCTCGCCCTCCTTACCCTAGATCAGTCTAGGGTTCCATTCACCACACACACGATGATTACCCGTCTTAGAAATGCTAAGGACACCCTCAATGGTGAACTAAGATCTTTTTGATTTCTGTCTTTGACTCTAGCCTCATTCTAAGTGTGGTAGAACATCCTGGAGATCAATAGGATTGTTTATCTTTATTTTTATTTTTTTTTTTTTAGACTAACGTAGACTGTACATTATCTTTCGACTGGGTACACATGCTGTTTAGACACTCGAGCACCCATCTACTAGATTTATTACATATCTACATAAACGCATTCATGCTTCACTAGCTATTGGCTGAAGGTGCACTCTGGTTAGGAGCCTGTACCCTAAGCTACTTAGCTAGTGTGAGCAGTGGAATACTGTCTTTGATGTCATGTCTCCAGGTATAATCTACATGTCATGATGTCACTAAGGATAAAGCTCACAAGAATCAAAAGTTCTTAAAGGCCCATTGAAAGTAGCTCTTAACAGACTAAGACTAGTATCATCATGATGGGTTGGTCAGAGTGTGCGAGAAAGAAGTCTAGTGATGAAGTGTGCGGGGAACACTAGAGATACAAACAGGACTTTCAATTAAATACAAAAATAAATTACAACTTATATCTATCATTCTTTCAAGCCAGGAGATCCTCAACAAGATGATCCTAGCTATCATAGGTAACACTAGCATGTAAATAATGACCATACTACATGAAATGTACCCATCCCCACACCTAGTGTTGTGCATTGTTCCCAATGTACACTAAACATGAATACCATGAGGAGATAGGCAAAGAAAAAGGTAGGGTGGAAAAAGAAATAAACTCCCTTAATTATCTAGTGAGTGCTGATGAGCGCATTTCATATATATATATTGCATGCTATACCTCCATCATTATTGAATGTTTTGGCTATAATTCTCCAAGTACGGTGCTATTTGAGGTATTCGTTGTTCGTCATGCAGATATCAAAGTCCTGAAGTAAAAAGAAGCGCTTTTGGAACAATTTTAGAAGCTAAAGGACTTAGAAGAAACCTCATCAAGCTCAGCACGGTTTGAGCACGCCCGTGCTGTTCCCCGTGCACAATACAGAAGAATTCAACTGCGATTCAGCACAGCCTGAGTCCGCTTAGCACGGGTGTGAAAACCTCAGCACGGTCGAAGCACGCCCGTGCTGCTTCCCGTGAAAATTACAGGAGAATGAAGCCATAGCTCAGCACAGCCTGAGTCCGCTGAGCACGGGTGTGAAAACCTCAGCACGGTCGAAGCACGCCCGTGCTGCTTCCCGTGAAAATTACAGGAGAATGAAGCCATAGCTCAGCACAGCCAGAGTTCGCTGAGCACGGTCGTGCAAAGCCTCAGCACGGTCTAAGCACGCCCGTGCTGTTCCCCGTGCAGATTACAGGTTTGTGAGTTTCATAAAGAATTATTTGGCCGTAATTTGCACGGCTTGAAGCACGGTTTCAGCACGCCCGTGCTCACATCGGGAAAACTTTAAAACCCTAAAAACTTAGGTTTTTGGGGGACTTTTTGGTGGGCGAACCTTGGGAGAAAGAAAGGGAGAGTTTTTGGGGTTGATCCTCTACTTCATCAAGGGAATGCCAAGCGCATGGTAGGCCGATCGGAGGGAGATTACACGCCATCGTAGATCCTTCGACAACCTCAAGGATGCAAGAAATTAGGGAGTTTTCAATTCCTTGTCTTGTAATTTCTTTGGCATTGTGTTTGTTGGTTGTTATCATGAGGGGTTAAACTCTTAAGGGAGCCCCGGGGGTTGGTTGTATGACGTTGTAGCTCGAACTCGTAGTCTTTACTTGCAGTTTTTATGATTGTCTTGTTCATTTCAATAAATGAAGGTTATTGGCCATCTTGTATGTTGTTTAGTGCTTGATGCTTGGTAGTTTGGTTCTCCTTTCTAGGTTTGTGAATCTTTATTGATTGTTGCAAGCAGAGGGAGTTCAACTTAGGGCTTGGCAGCGCTAGAAACCACATGCTTTTAGCATAACTAGGTTTAGAACTGAAGACATCCCTGATAATTACTGAGAAAGACTGAGTTAGTGAACGTCAGAAACCCAACCCCGGGGCCCCATCTCCTCCATCGAGTCAATCCTAATTCTTCCCTTGGTGAACTTTCCATTCCCTCAACTTCCTCAAAGTCAGTCCAAAGTCAACTCCTTCATTCTCGATTTGGTTAGATATTGAGTAGGACGTGAGTATTAGAAGCTATACCAGTCCCTGTGGATTCGACTACCCGACCCAAAGGGTACATTATACTACTTGTGCGACCCGTGCACTTGCGGATACGAAGGGGCGTACCAAGTGCGGAGGGATGTGTCCCAACAAAAAGTAAGGTGAGTCCGGTCTCTACTCATTGGGGAAGAGCGCTCAAAGTGACCGTAATGCCCTGTAAAGCAAAACGGGGACATCATTATTCCACAAAAATAGAAAACAACCAACACTAAAGAAAATCTAGGGACCAAACAACCAGACAACAAAGATGAAAAGAAATAAAGGTCTACAACAATTGTTGGTAGGGAAAATCCCTTGCCAACTAAACAAAATAGCACAAACAAAATAATAGGAAGAAAGAGAAGTAAATGTCCAGGAACAGAAGTAATGTTACTCAGTGATCAGGGTGATGCAGGTGGCAGTGACCCAGTGGCATGTGAAATCATGAAGCGCCGAAACTCCTCAGTAAGTCATCACTGCTCCTCAAGAATCTGCTGGAGCTAGAGACGTGTCGCATGCTACTCCTCTCATACAGCCCGTATCTCACCCTCTATCCCCGTCAGTCGCATGTCAAGATCAGGGGTCGGCGCGGCGCTATGGGTGGGTATGGATGTGTCCTCAGGCTCAGGCTCAGTAGGCTCTATCTCGGTGGTGGCTGTGCTCTGGCGTGTGGTTCTACCACGCCTACTTATGCTGGACACTAAACCAATAGCGCGAAGGATGGCTATACTGAGGGGTGCGACCTCTCCTACAACTGACATGCCCTATGTAAGCTCAAATAGACCCATGCCACGAATCAGTCCGGTCACGAATGGACCAGCAAATATAGCTGCCAATCTGGTACACTGGCCCTGATGGATAAATGCGTCAGCCATGAGATGACCCAAGTGGATGGGCGCTGCTCGAAGATACTGTGCATGATAAGAAGGTCAGTCTGTGTAACCACCCCAGTGCTGTCCATATGGCCCCATAAGGATCGAGCGATGAGGGAATGAATATATCGATGTGTAGTGTTGGACATCAATGAGGCCTTTCGTGTGTTCCTAGCATCTCTGACAGCCAAAGTTGCCCAAAAGAGCTCCTTGGTCACATTTCCTGGGAAACCTATCTTCAATCGGCTCATGGGTATCGAGTTGCGATAATGATCATCATAAACTCCCAGGTACTCAGCAAACTGAATGTGACCCATCTCGTGATGTCTACCAAAAGCTTGGAACCGGATGGCATCTCGTCGCTTTTTACCCACTGACACGGAGTCTTGCTTTGCCTCAAAAGTACTCAGAACCTTGAACGTGAGTTGGCAGAAGGATGACTCATCAATCTCGAATACATTCCTCCAACAATTGTGTGAGAGCCAATCCATAACTTGAGTCTCCATACCAAGATTCCCTACAACTTCCCAATCAATGCATCGAACCGTACCAAAGGGTTTTGTCTTCAACACCTTGAGTCTTTCTCAGTGGTGTACTTGTGTGAGGACGGGTTCTTTGGGTACGGGTGCCGGCGTGGTTGGCCTTAGATGCTTGGTGGCGAGCTTTTTGATCGGCATTCCTTCAACAAATATGAAAACCAATCACTTCAAGATGGAAACAAAGTGAAATATAGGGCAAAGCATGAAAATAAATAGGGAAAAGCTAGTTGATGAGGGCCATACGGGCCTTTATGGGGCCGTATGGTCACTATTCATTTGGCAAGAGTTTCCCCATAAAACTAGATCGAAAACATTTGTACAAAAATTCATTCACAAACTCATCCACAACATATATAACAACCATTTCACAAGAATTACTTAAAAGATTTCAAGAAATAGCCCAAATAATGCATAGAAAAGAAAAACTAGGGCATCCAAAAATTTACCATTGGGATCTTCAGAAAATTAGAGTGAAACTTGAAGAAAAATACTAGATCGAAGTCTCTAATGCGTGAGAAGAGGTTTTAGGAGAAAATTTTAGAAGATTAAGCCAAGAAATGGGCTAGAAAGATAGGAAGGGGCTCGGGTGAAACAAGGGGGAGGAGAGGTGGAAAAGAGAAGGAGAAAGAAGAAGAAGAGATAAAGGAGGGGGCCGGTGTGTTACAGCCCCCATACGGTCGGTATGGGGGCTGTATGACCTAAGTCAAAACCTCGGGTTGGGGCAGACGGCCCCCATACGGCCCAGTATGGGGGCCATTTGCCCAAGGCCAAACTCTCGGATTTTGGGGGCTCTTGTGTGCAGACGACCTCCATACAGGTGTATGGAGGCCGTATGACCTAAAAAAGGGTTTGTAAACCCCAAAAACCTACCCCGGTTGGCCTAAATACTTCTCCAAATATAGTTGATGGGCTTAAAACTTCAATCTAATGCATGAATTGATCGATAAAGCTTGTGTTTCTCAAGAAGTGAAATGATTACACCATGATACGGAGCAATGAGAGCATGAACATAAATGGACGAAAACATAAGTAAAATACGAGAAGACAAAAAGAAACTAAGACCTAGAATACGAAAAATGAAAGTAAAAACCCTTGACGTACCTTTTTCTTACCTCACGGGGGCTCAAAGAGTTTGAAGTGGCCCCCGGGTGCTTTTGGAGTGTTGCTATTTAAGTATAATTTCAATCGTTGTCCATTCACCTTAAAAGTACCTTTCTCGGGGTGGCTTACCTCCACTGCACCATGGGGAAAGACTTGAGTAACATTGTATGGACCTGACCAGCGTGATTTGAGTTTCCCTGGAAATAATTTCAACCTGGAGTTTGAAAGCAACACTTGATCTCCTACATGAAAATTTTTCGGTTGCTTGACATGTCGATCATGGTACTCTTTTACTCTTTCTTTGTAAAGTTCCGAGTTCTTGTAGGCCATGGAGTGCCATTTGTCAAGTTCATTCAGTTGGAGCTTCCTCTTGTTACCTGCAAGGGTAGAGTCAAGATTTTAAAGCTTAATTGCCTAGTAGGCTTTATGTTCAAGTTCAACTGGTAAGTGGCAGGCTTTCCCATAGACCAGCTTATATGGGGTGGTTCCTATAAGTGTCTTGTAAGCAGTCCTATATGCCCAAAGAGCATCATCAAGATGTTCTGCCTAATCCCTTCTACTTGCCCACTAGTTTGTGGATGGTATGGTGTTGCATCTTGTGGGAAACGCCATAGCGCTTCATAATTTTTTCAAATTGGGTATTGCAGAAATGAGTGCCTCTATCACTGATGATTGCTTTTTGAGCACTGAATATGGTGAACAATTTCTCGAGGAATTTTACCACTGACCTGGCGTCACTTGTCTGTAAGGCTTGAGCTTCTACCCATTTGGATACGTAATCGACTGCTACAAGTATGAACTTATACCCGTGGGAGCTCGGGAAGGGCTTCATAAAATCAATTCTCCACACATCAAAGACTTCACAAGCTTGATTCCAGTTTTGGGGCATCTCATCACGGCGAGAAATGTTGCCTACTCGCTGACATCTGTCACAAGATTGTATGAATTTCTGGGTATCTTGAAATAATGAGGGCCAATAGAAACCCGCGCCAAGAATTTTTTTAGCTGTTATGTTAACGTTGTAATGTCCTCCAGTGGGTCTTGAGTGACAGCGTTCCAGAATACTTAGGCCTTCCGTCCTAGACACACATCTCCGAGCAACCTGGTCGGAGCAAACTCTGAATAAGTAAGGGTCCTCCCACATGTAGTGTTTAAGATCTGCAAAGAATTTTTTCCGTTGCTGATATGTGAACCACTTTGGGATGACCCGACCAGCTAAGTAGTTGGCAAGATCAGCAAACCAGGGTGGTTCACGCTCTTCCACCACCTGAATGCTGTACAAGTGTTCTTCAGGGAATGTGTCATTAATCTCCTTTTCTCTCAGAGCCTCTGTAACAGGGTTCTCTAAACGGGACAAATGGTCTGCCGCAAGGTTCTCTGCTCCTTGCTCATCCTTGATTTCAAGATCAAAGTCTTGAAGCAATAGGACCCATCTGATCAATCGTAGTTTAGCATCTGACTTGCTAAGTAGGTATCGCAACGCCGAGTGATCCGTATACACCACTACTTTAGAAAGAACCAAATATGACCTGAATTTGTCAAAGGCGAATACCACAGCAAGGAGCACTTTTTCAGTTGTAGTGTAGTTCTCTTGGGCTCCTGTCAAAGTTTTGCTTGCATAACAAATAGGATGGAAATGCTTGTCATGTCGCTAGCCCAGAACTGCTCCCACTGCAAAATCACTTGCATCACACATCAGTTCTAATGGAGAGTTCCAATTTGGGGCTACCATTACTGGTGCTTGGATCAACTTCTCTTTTAGTGTAATAAAAGCTTGCATGCACTCGTTGTTGAATTCAAACAGGACATACTTTTCCAACAACTTTGTTAATGGTCTAGCAATTTTTGAGAAATCCTTGATGAATCTTCTATAGAATCCTGCATGCCCTAAAAAGCTTCTAATGGCTTTCACTGAATTTGGAGGTGGTAGCTTTTCTATTGTGGAACTTTTTTCTTTGTCTACCTCAATCCCTTCCTTCGAAATTTTGTGACCCAAAACTACTCCCTCTTGGACCATGAAATGGCATTTCTCACAACTTAGTACATGGTTAGTCTCTTCACATCGAATGAGTACTCATTCTAAATTCTTGAGACAGACTTTGAATGAATCACCGAAAACAAAGAACTCATCCATGAACACTTCCATAAAATCTTCTACCATGTCCTCGAAGATTACCATCATGCATTTCTGAAAGGTTGCTGGGGTATTGCATAGCCCGAAAGGCATATGGTGATAGGCCAATGTGCCGTAGGGACAGGTGAATGTGGTTTTCTCCTGATCTTCTGGAGCAATGGAGATTTGGAAATAGCCAGAGAACCCATCTAAGAAGCAGTAATAGGCATGTCCTGCTAGCACTCAAGCATCTGATCAATGAATGGTACGGGAAAGTGATTCTTTCGAGTGGCATCATTCAGTTTTCTGTAGTTAATGCACACTCTCCTCCCAGTGGTTGTTCGAGTTGGAATTAACTCATTCTTGTCGTTAGTGACCACAGTCATCCCCCTTTTCTTTGGGACTACTTCTAAGGGGCTTACCCATTCACTATCTGATATCGGATAGATGATGTCTGCATCGAGTAGTTTGATAATCTCAGCCCTCACCACTTCTTTCATATTCGGGTAGAGTCTTCTTTGCGGTAAAGCCGTAGGTTTGTGCTCATCCGTCATGAGAATTTTGTGAGTGCAAACAGATGGATTTATCCCTTTTATGTCTGCTATCTTCCAAGCAATTGCTTTCTTGTGTTTCTTTAACACGCCCACCAATTCTTTCTTTTGCTCAACCGTCAGGGTTGAAGCAATAATGACTGGCAGTTACATTCCTTCCCCCAGAAACGCATACTCAAGATGTTCAGGGAGGGTCTTCAACTCCAAATCAAGTGCTTCCTCTGTTGATGGCTTTAGACCTTTGTCGCGCAATTCATCATATTGTTCAGAACTTTCCACTTCTATAGAGCCCGAACTTTCATCTGAACTTGCATCTACTCCATGAGAATCAAGCTTGTAGCATTCAGCTCCTATCCTTAAATTTCTTTGTTGCTCACCCCCAACTAACCGGCGTTCTTCCACATGCTCCTCAGAGTAGGAATTTACAGTAGTTGCCATAGCTGCATTGCTTTCTTCTTTCACTGTTGGTTTACCATCATTTATGACCGCCACAAATACTGTGTACCAGTTGCTATCTTCGCTAAATGAGCTAGAATTTTCCATCGATTGAGACGCATGAAAACTACTGCCTTGAGGGTAAAAGAATTATTGTTGAGTCTACTGCTCAATCCAATTGTCAAGTCTGTACATGTAGTGTTCCAACCCAGGGGTTGGACTGGCCATGGTGCACTGATGTGCGTCCCGCAAGTGTACGGGGTCGTCAAGTAATACCCTGTGTGTGACACAGGAGTCATATTCATCGGGGCCAAGGATCTATCCTTACTTCCTCTTCACTTATTGTCTAACCAAATATCTCGAGGTTGGGTGCTAAGATCTACAAACTGATTTTAAGAAAATCAAAACTGAATGCCGAACTACAAGCGAAATAGGTGGAGAATCACAAAGGGGAAAACAGTCACGGACGCGGATCCCCCTGGGACTACTGAGGCTAGACAGATGCTAGCGTTAAGATTGCAATTGTGGGTTGGGCCAACAGAGACTCCTAAAGTAGGTTAACCACGAATCCCTTGGTGATTAACCCCTAATCCCATACAGGTATTGGACAGATTCTCTTCTGACCAAATCCCCCTATGATTGCAATACGACTAGGGAAATCTCTGATTATGGTCAAACTCAGTACCTAGGTTTGAGCCTAATGTTTGGAGGGGTATCAAATACCTGAATCCGTCGGCATATAGGTACATGTATCCTTTTTAAACTATATGAGTCTAATACAAGGGCGTATCCCACGCTCCAAGTACAACCTAGAAATTGAACTACAGATTTCTCATGTAATTCAAGGCAATCAAGCACACATAGCATGAACCACAAACCAAACAATTTGCATTAAATATAAATCAAAGCATCCATACAAGCTTGTTCGTCCCAAGGTTCACCGGTGTCCGGTGACCTTGGAACTTAGTTGTTCATACAAGCAAATAACATAAAACACATCATGAAAACAACTAATCTAGCCATAATAAGCACTCCCTCAATTGTTGGTGATGAAAAGGTGAGCCGGATAGTGGAGAAGCAAATAACTATTTATGTGAAGGCCTTCTCACTACCTCTTGAAACTCTTTTGAGTTAGTGAAAAAATATTTGTGAAGACCACAAGCTTTGAATATCTCTTGAGTGAATGGAAGAATATTTTGTGAAGTGATACGCCCTTGCGTAGCCGCAATGGCACGGGTCATACAAGTAATAAATTAATAAAATAAAACTTCATAATCATTGTAAGAGAGAACAACTACTACAAATTAAGATATGAGTTTATAAATCAATGGCACCAGAGAACAGTTCGCTCCTTATTGGCTCACACAACATAGAACCGAATATAGAAACAATTGAGTAAGAATCCATTGACTCCATGTTGCTTTCAAATCAATTGATTGTGCTCCGGGGATGTTTTCGATGACAAAGCTTCACCCTGGATCATACCATCCAATTCTTGCTCTAAACCATATCTGGATGTTGGTGAAAATCACCTCTTAGGTCGCCTCCCAATATCCCAGCTGAAAATCCCCTCTAACTCGAACTTTGGGGCTTAAATGGGTGTTTTCAACCCAAGCATGAGAGTGCTTGGGGTGTGCTTCTTGACTCTTCTCTTTGCTGCCATTCTTGGGTTCAGCATTAGGATAATGCACACTAAACAGTGAACTGTACAGTGATGAGCGCATTTCATATATATATATTGCATGCTATACCTTCATCATTATTGAGTGTTTTGGCTATAATTCTCCAAGTACGGTGCTATTTGAGATATTCGTTGTTCGTCATGCAGATATCAAAGTCCTGAAGTAAAAAGAAGCGCTTTTGGAACAATTTTAGACGCTAAAGGACTTAGAAGAAACCTCATCAAGCTCAGGACGGTTTGAGCACGCCCGTGCTGTTCCCCGTGCAAAATGCAGAAGAATTCAACTGCGATTCAGCACAGCCTGAGTCCGCTGAGCACGGGTGTGAAAACCTCAGCACGGTCGAAGCACGCCCGTGCTGTTCCCCGTGCAGATTACAGGTTTGTGAGTTTTCTGAAGAGTTATTTGACCGTAATCTGCACGGCTTGAAGCACGGTTTCATCACGCCCGTGCTCACATCGGGAAAACTTTAAAACCCTAAAAACTTATGTTTTTTGGGGACTTTTTTTGGGCGAACTTTGGGAGAAAGAGAGGGAGAGCTTTGGGGGTTCATCCTCAGCTTCATCAAGGGAATGCCAAGCGTATGGTAGGCCGATCGGAGGGAGATTACACGACATCGTAGATCCTTCGACAACATCAAGGATGCAAGAAATTAGGGAGTTTTCAATTCCTTGCCTTGTAATTTCTTTGGCATTTTGTTTGTTGGTTGTTATTATGAGGGGCTAAACTCTTAAGGGAGCCCCGGGGGTGGTTGTATGACGTTGTAGCTCGAACTCGTAGTCTTTACTTGCAATTTTTATGATTGTCTTGTTCATTTAAATAAATCAAGGTTATTGGCTATCTTGTATGTTGTTTAGTGCTTGATGCTTGGTAGTTAGGTTCTCCTATCTAGGTTTGTGAATCTTCATTGATTGTTGCAAGCAGAGAGAGTTCAACTTAGGGCTCGGCAGTGCTAGAAACCGCATGCTTATAGCATAACTAGGTTTAGAACTGAAGACATCCCTGATAATTACTGAGAAAGACTGAGTTAGTGAACGTCAGAAACCCAACCCCGGGGCCCCATCTCCTCCATCGAGTCAATCCTAAATCTTCCCTTGGTGAACTTTCCATTCCCTCAACTTCCTCAAAGTCAGTCCAAAGTCAACTCCTTCATTCTTGATTTGGTTAGATATTGAGTAGGACGTTAGTATTAGAAGCTACACCAGTCCCTGTGGATTCGACTATCCGACCCAAAAGGTACATTATACTACTTGTGCGACCAGTGCACTTGCGGTTACGCAAGGGGCGTACCAAGTTTTTTGCGCCGTTGCCGGGGACTGGCAACTTCTAAGAACACGGACAGTCTTAGTACTCTAGCCGTTTAATTTGCTGTTAATTCATTTTTCTTTTGTTCTTATTTTATTTTTTCTTGTATTCTTTGTTTTTGTTCCTTAGTTTTTCTTTGTTTTCTTAAGCTGTTTATTTTTTCTTTTCTCTTTTTGCTTTGAGCTTGGAAATTCATATCTCATCTGTTTCTTTTGGTGTTTGTGCAGGTGCAGTGCATGACCCGGGGGAATTCATCCCATCTTGCGTCTCCAGATCCAGATATTGAGCGGACATTTCATCGGAGACAACGACAGATTCACTTAAGAGAAACCGGGTCAGTGGAAGTAAGTGTTGAAGTGGATCAAGAGGAAAACATGGTTGGAAATCAGAGGAGCATTTCAGATTATGCCTGGCCTAATTTGGAAGGATCTGGATCAAGCATTGTTCGGCCCCCAGTTGCGGCCAACAATTTCGAGCTTAAGCCCAACTTCATTCAAATGGTGCAGCAGATGTGCCAATTTGATGGGTTTCAAGATGAGGACCCATATGCACATTTATCAAGCTTTTTGGAAATCTGTGATACGTTCAAGGCGAATAATGTGTCCGAGGATGCGGTTCGCCTTCGACTGTTCCCGTTTTCAGTGCGAGGAAGGGCGAAGCAGTGGCTAAGTTCCTTGCCGGCGGGATCTATCACAAATTGGGCACAGCTGGCCGAGAAGTTTTTAACTCGCTACTTCCCACCGGCCAAGATCACTAAACTGAGAAGTGATATTTCCTCTTATCGACAAGCAGAATCAGAAACCTTGTACGACACTTGGGAAAGGTACAAGGAATTACTGAGAAAGTGCCCACAGCACGGGATAGTGGAATGGATGCAAATCCAGATTTTTTATAATGGGCTGAATGTGGCGACCAAACAAATGCTAGATGCGCAGCTGGAGGTTCTTTGTGCAGTAAGAGACCGGAAGAAGCACAAAATCTCATTGAAGACATGGCATCAAATGGGTACCAATGGAGCTCTGAGAGGAACAAGCCGGTGAAGACAGCCGGACTTTATGAGCTTTATGTGCTCACTACCTTGGTAGCACAAGTGGAAGCCATCTCTAAAAGGGTGGACACAATGCAAGTCCAATCTTCATCGCAGCATTTGAGTACTGATACTTGGGCAAGCCAAGCGGGGCAAAGTTGTTCATTTGGAGGGCTTCATACTACTGAGCAGGTGGATTTTATTGGTCAAAATCAGAGACACCAGAACAACCCCTACAGCAGCACATACAATCCTGGGTGGAGGAATCACCCAGATTTTTCAGGGAGTTAGCAGACTCAAGGACAGCCGTGCCCTCAGCAACAGCAGCAGCAACAGCAGACACAACCTCAATTCTAGAGGCCTCCACCACAAGAACAGAAGGGTCCCACTCTTGAGGCCCTTTTGGAGAAGTACATCCAATCTAATGACGCCCGACTCTCAGGGCATGAGGAAGTAATGCGCAATCAGCAGGCATCATTACAGAATCTTGAGCATCAAGTTGCACAGATTGCCAAGACTCTCGCTGAACGGTCCCCGGGTTCATTACCAAGCAATACTGAGGTCAAAACCCGGGAATCGCTCAAGGCCGTGTCTTTGAGAAGTGGGAAAGAGCTAGAGTCACTACCTACTCAAGTGCAGCCAGTTATTCATGATGAACCTGAGATGGAGATTGTGGAGAAAAATTCTAATTTTGATTCAGGGTCAAAGGAGAGAATGAACGGCAAGAAGAAAAAGCCAGTAGCAGAGTACCGGCCTAACTTACCCTATCCTGCTAAATTTAAGAAAGATCAACATGATGCGCAGTTTAAGAAGTTCCTGGAAAAGTTCAAGACACTGCATATCAATGTTCCGTTTGTGGAAGCTCTCTCCCAGATGCCGAAGTATGCCAAGTTCCTTAAGGAGCTTCTAACCAACAAAAGGTAGTTAGAAGCAGTCTCAACGGTGACATTAAGCGAAGAGTGTTCAGCGATCATTTCCAACAAAATCCCCAAGAAAGAGAAGGATCCGGGAGGTTTCATCATCCCATGTACAATTGGGGGGATGAACGATGAGAAGGCGTTGGCTGACCTTGGGGCGAGCATCAATCTAATGCCATTGAAAATTTTTCAGAAGTTGGGACTGGGGGAACTCAAGCCAACTCAGATGACGCTCCAACTTGCTGATCGCTCCACTCACCGACCTTTGGGAATTGTGGAGGATGTTCTGGTGAAAGTGGACAAGTTTATCTTCCCAGTGGACTTTGTTATTCTAGACTTGGATGAACGGGATGAGGTACCTTTGATTTTTGGGCGACCATTCCTCGCCACTTCACAAGCCATCATTGATGTGAAGGATGGTCGCCTAACATTAAGAGTGGGGGATTAAGAGGTTGTGTTCAAATTGAAAGAAGCAATGAGGCACCCAATGGCATTTGATGATTCTTGTTATTTTCTTGATGCCACTGACGATGTAATTGGTGAGTGTGTGCAGGAAGCTTGGCGAAAGGACCACCTCACTAAATTGTTAAGGGAGGCGCCTCCAGATGAAGAACCTACAGTTAGGGCTGAAGAAGTAGCTGTGATCTCACCGAGTGCTGATAAACTAGCCATGTGTGCCAAGAAAAAGAAAATATCGAAAGCTCGGACTTGGTGGCAGAAGGTAGAGGATAGGAAGAAACAGCAAGCCCCTACCCCAAAGTACGTCCCTATCAATGTACTCGGTGCTGGTGAGGCGTCTTTAATCAATTCATTGGCTCCTTTCTTGGAATGTTGTGTTGTAGGACGTCAAGAGAGAAGGTATGTCTTTGAGCCTTCATGAGGTGAGTATAGGAACGTCAAGCTAGTGACGTTAAACGAGCGCTTCTCGGGAGGCAACCCGAGTAGTTTCATGTTTTTTTAATCTTTAATTCTGTTGCTTGTGTGTTTGTGTGTGCTTCTAAACTAATCTCTTTTCAGTTGAGTTTTCTTTTGTTTGTTTTTATTATCCCTTTCTAATGCTTGCATGCTTACTTCAGGATGTATGGATATTTCTCTTGCTGCTTGTATCAAATGGCTTCCCTTGGATGGTGATCAACACATGCCCGTCTGTGGTCCTCGACTTATTTATCACGGGCACCTCTCCTTCAATTTGGTAAAAAAATTCCTCAACTTTTCTTTCCTCGCACTTGTTTAATATTTTTATGCTGCATGATTAACTCTTTAAACATTGAGGACAATGTTTCATTCAAGTGTGGGGGAGGGTTGTGTAATTGTGTTCTAATATGATTAGATGTTGTGCATGACTTAGGACGATCTATGAAATTTTTGGTTAAAATTTGCTAAGGTAGGAGTTTTTGAGCATATTAGTGCACTTTTGTTGAACTTAAAGTTTTATTTTGCTCTTACTTTGGAAACCTTAATTGAACACTTAGCCTTTGTTGATTTGTCACTCTGTTAGAGGAAGGGCTAGTTGCAAGGCTCTTGAAAAAGTTAGTTTCTGGCTCCAAACTCTAGCAATAAAAAGAAACATGAAAAGAAATTTTAATACGAGAAAAAGAAAATAATTGTGACAAGTCGGATTCCTTTTGGGATGCCCTGTCAAATTTTGTGAGAAAGATGGTAGAAAGAGCTATCACTTTAGAAAAAGGGAAAGCCGCACTTGAGTAGTCGGATCTTAGGCATCATAAATGTCATTTTTGATGACCTACCAAGTGAAATGGCTGCCTCTAGGGTGTATGAAGCTACTACCCAGTTTAGGAGTCAGCAGTGAAAATAGTGAGAAGAAAGAACTTGTACTAGACCCCCTCAAGAACAGTTTGACATGCTCCATGAGGCGACACACACACACGGTAGTACGGAGTAAGAGTAAAATCTTTCACAAGCTTTCAATTGACTAAGTCACTAGTTCTCAGAAACTCCTTAAAGCTTCAGTAATTCTTTTAACTTGTTGAGATCAGAGGTCATGCACTCATCACTTCATTAGGGGAATAAGGTTGCTTGAGGACAAGCAACAATTCAAGTTTGGGGGTATTTGATGAGCGCATTTCATATATATATATTGCATGCTATACCTTCATCATTATTGAGTGTTTTGGCTATAATTCTCCAAGTACGGTGCTATTTAAGGTATTCGTTATTCGTCATGCAGATATCAAAGTCCTGAAATAAAAAGAAGCGCTTTTGGAACAATTTTAGACGCTAAAGGACTTAGAAGAAACCTCATCAAGCTCAGGACGGTTTGAGCACGCCCGTGCTGTTCCCCGTGCAAAATGCAGAAGAATTCAACTGCGATTCAGCACAGCCTGAGTCCGCTGAGCACGGGTGTGAAAACCTCAGCACGGTCGAAGCACGCCCGTGCTGCTTCCCGTGAAAATTACAGGAGAATGCGGCCATAGATCAGCACAGCCAGAGTTCGCTGAGCACGGTCGTGCAAAGCCTCAGCACGGTCTAAGCACGCCCGTGCTGTTCCCGTGCAGATTACAGGTTTGTGAGTTTTCTGAAGAGTTATTTGACCGTAATCTGCACGGCTTGAAGCACGGTTTCATCACGCCCGTGCTCACATCGGGAAAACTTTAAAACCCTAAAAACTTAGGTTTTTTGGGGACTTTTTTTGGGCGAACTTTGGGAGAAAGAGAGGGAGAGCTTTGGGGGTTCATCCTCAGCTTCATCAAGGGAATGCCAAGCGTATGGTAGGCCGATCGGAGGGAGATTACACGACATCGTAGATCCTTCGACAACCTCAAGGATGCAAGAAATTAGGGAGTTTTCAATTCCTTGTCTTGTAATTTCTTTGGCATTTTGTTTGTTGGTTGTTATTATGAGGGGCTAAACTCTTAAGGGAGCCCCGGGGGTGGTTGTATGACGTTGTAGCTTGAACTCGTAGTCTTTACTTGCAGTTTTTATGATTGTCTTGTTCATTTAAATAAATCAAGGTTATTGGCTATCTTGTATGTTGTTTAGTGCTTGATGCTTGGTAGTTAGGTTCTCCTATCTAGGTTTGTGAATCTTTATTGATTGTTTCAAGCAGAGGGAGTTCAACTTAGGGCTCGGCAGTGCTAGAAACCGCATGCTTATAGCATAACTAGGTTTAGAACTGAAGACATCCCTGATAATTACTGAGAAAGACTGAGTTAGTGAACGTCAGAAACCCAACCCCGGGGCCCCATCTCCTCCATCGAGTCAATCCTAAATCTTCCCTTGGTGAACTTTCCATTCCCTCAACTTCCTCAAAGTCAGTCCAAAGTCAACTCCTTCATTCTTGATTTGGTTAGATATTGAGTAGGACGTTAGTATTAGAAGCTACACCAGTCCCTGTGGATTCGACTACCCGACCCAAAGGGTACATTATACTACTTGTGCGACCCGTGCACTTGCGGTTACGCAAGGGACGTACCATACATCCCTCAACATGCCCATGCTTGGGTCTTGCTTCCATAAGCATGCGTGTGCTCTGGGGTCGTACCCGTGCTTTGTATTTCTTCAATATCCTTTGAATTTCAATAATATGCACTGCTGAAGAGCATACCCGTGCTTCAGGGAAGTGCTTATCCTGGCTATTTACAATCCTAGCTCTTTTGATGCTGAGTCTGCTCCAATACTTCTTTTATACACCCAAGACCTGCTGATTTGCACAAGAATGCAAAGATATCCAACGTAGCACTAAAATATAGAAAACAAATGCTAAAAGAAAAACCAAACATGGGTAAAAGGTATATTAAATATGTATATAAAATGCACTCATCATGAAGACCACAAACTCTTGTGGAGTTCAATGCAGTGATAGATAGCCTTCCATGTGAATGTGATACACCCCTTGCGTATCCGCAAGTGCACGGGTGGTACAAGTAGTATAATGTACCCGAAAGCATAGGGTAGTCGAATCCACAGGGACTGGTATAGCTTTTGATATTCGTCGGACTTCTAATATCTAGCCGGCTCAATAATTTAGTTTGAAAACTAATTACAAATAAAAGTAAAGAAAGTGAGGATAATGGGAGAGAGACAGGGTTCAGTTAACGAGAGATTAGTTA
This sequence comes from Dioscorea dumetorum, assembly GCA_902712375.1. NCBI lineage: Eukaryota > Viridiplantae > Streptophyta > Magnoliopsida > Dioscoreales > Dioscoreaceae > Dioscorea > Dioscorea dumetorum. The sequence continues at coordinate 6,986,873 of CACTHL010000128.1, read as the reverse complement.
TAGAGAGTAGCGCTCCGGATCAATCCCTTTGTGACAATTGTACTCGAATTTTAGCAAAATCTATCAAGTATGTCTCTGGATTCTAAGTGTTCTAAAAGCCCTTATGCAACTATGGTGACTGACGACGAAAAGATCCTTGAGAGGGTAACCACTGAAATGATCGCTAAGGAATCAACACATACCGAGATACACTCAACTATACCAAACAAGCAACCATCAAGCATGCAACAGAATGGTTAAGAAAAGAAATAAAGACTCCATAAACATTGCAGTAAGTGTATTCAAGTACAAAATCTACCAAGTTCTTGAATCTGGGTCACCGAAGAACGATTAGCCCCTCATGGTTCTACAAGAAACACAAGGTAAACAACAAGAAAATAAGATGAAATTCATAAACTCCCTTCTTACTTCACAATCTTATCGGAGAGCGTCCGATAATGATCTTGCCGATATTCCTCCACTCACACGACAATCTCGAGGTCCGGATTTGGTCCCTGAAGGTACGCCGTTCCCCCCTCCGTCGCCTCCCCCAAATGGGAAGAAAAGATGAAGAAGAAGAAGTCCCCTTTGAAACCCTAACTTTTGGCCTTAAAAAGTCACTTCCTGATACAAGCACCACCATGCTTAATTCTGCACGCCCGTGCTTCAGCCTGTGTAGATTTTGGGTTTTTGAGTTTCGGTTGCTATAGTACTTTTGCTACAGGGTTTTGCTACATTACTTTCCTGAAAACTTGCAAGGCCGTAATATGCATGGCTCTAAGCACCCCCGTGCTTAGGCCGTGCTTCCATTGGCACGACCGTGCTCCGAGAGCTCAAACCGTGCTTCTGATTTCTTGGATCTTCTGTAATTTGCACGGCTGGGAAGCACGGCCGTGCTCTGGCCGTGCTTGCCTTGATGAACTCCTTTTTGGTCCTTTTGCTATAAATCTTCTTCGAAAACACTTGTTATCGCTCCAGGATCTAAATAACTGCACAATGAACCAAAAATACCTCAAATAACACTGAACTAGGAAAATAGTGACTTGAGAACAAGGAAATAGTGGGTATAAAATGGGAAATATATATATATAAAATGCACTCATCAGAATGCCTCGCCATTACCTCTTAAAGCTTTCTTGAGTGAGTAAAAAAATATTTGTCAAGATCACTAGCACTTGTTGAGTTCAATGTGATGGAAGATAGGTTTCTTTGTGAATGCCCTTACACTACCTCTTGAAACTTTTTTGAGTGAGAGAAAAAATATTTGTCAAGACCATTAATTGCAGTGACAGATAGCCTTCCATGTGAATACCTCGTTACTACCTCTTAAAACTCTCTTAAGTGAGTGAAAAAATATTTGCCAAGACCACAAGCTCTTGCTGAGTTCAATGTGGTAGAAGACAGCTCTCTGTGTGAGAGCCTACCGACTACCTCTTGAAACTCTCTTGAATGAGTGCAAAGATATTTGGTAAGACCACTAACTCTCGTGGAGTTCAATGCAGTGGCAGATAGCTCTCCATGTGAAATCCTCACCACTACCTCTTGAAACTCTCTTAAGTGAGTGGAAGAATATTTTGTGAAGACCACAAACTCTTGTGGAGTTCAATATAGTGGCAAATAGCACTCCATGTGAGAGCCTCTTCACTACCTTTTAAAACTCTCTTGAATAGGTGGAAAAATAGTATCTGAAGACCACAAAATCTTGTTGAGTTCAATATGGTGGCGAATAGCTTTTGATGTAAAGGCTTCCCCACTGCCTTTTGAAAACTCACTTGAATGAGTGAAATGCTTAATAAGATGCAAGGATAAGAACAAAGAAGAAAACTTTGAAAAAGATAAGAAAAAGGCTCTACAAGCATAAGACACAAAAGCCTTCAACTTTTTAAAAAAAAATAAAAAACCAAGTTTTTGTTTCATAAGTAAGAACTTGAGGTCTATAAGAAATTCTAAGAAAAGGTAAAAAAATCAAAGCAATCAAGTCAGTGATAAATCATGTGAGAAGTCGAGATGTGACAATACATAAACTAAGGCTCAAAGTCATAAATAAAAGTCAAGACTTGAAAAACTTAAATTTATAGGCAAACAAGCTCGGAATGCTCAAGATATCAAAATCCAAAGAGTTGAAGAGCTTCACAAACACAAAATGCTGAAGTAGTCAAACACCCATATCGAAGGAAATCAAGTTCATGATTACAACTTGAGATCCATTTTAAAACCAGGCAAGTTAAAGCAATTATGTGAAAAATTTATAATTTGATGATGTGCAAGCCAATGCTCAAAGCATAAAAAGTAGAGATAAGTAAAAAACCTTTAAATAAATGACAAGTGAACTCTGTAGTCCAAAGATATCAGAAGTCAATGGATTGAAGAGTCTCAATAAAAAGAAAAAGAAAAGGATTCATAACTCTTAAAACTTTAAAAGTCAGGAGTTAAAAGTTTCACAAGTTCAAGAGCTGAAAGCTTCTCAAGCATAAAAAAGCCAAAGTTTTTCAAAGGTCTATATCAGATAAAATCAAGTTTGTGATTCACCAATAAAGAAAACAACTTGAGACATATAAGAAGATCTAAAAGCAAACAAATCGAAGTAGTTAGATCAATGACTTAGTCATGTAAGTGGTCATGATCTGACGATGTGCAAGTCAAGGCTCAAAAGAAAAAAGCATAGAAGAGTCAACGCTTGAAAAGTTTAAAAGAGTAAACAAATGAACTCAAGACTCTCAGGACGTCAAAAGTCAGAGGGTCAAAGAACTTCACAAGTCCAAGATTAGAAAGTTTCATAAGCACGAAATGCCAGAGCTTACAAAAGTCTAATTCAGATGAACCCAAGTTTATAATTCATGAATAATGAATACAAGTTGGGATCTATAAAAAGGTCCAAAGGCAAACAAATCAAAAAACCTAGTTAACTCCCAATTATGTTAGTGGTGACCACATGCACAAATCAAATCTCAAAAACATGAGAAAGTCAATGCTTGAAAAAACTTTTAAATGAATAGACAAATGAACTTAAAACTCTTAATACATCACAAGTCACATAGTCTAAGAGCTTCACAAACATGAAATGCCGGAGTTTCAAAAGTCGAAATCAGTGGAATCAAGTTCAGGATTTATAAATATGGAGAAATCACAACTTGTGATCCAACCAACGTCCAAGATGCTAAAAAAAAGTCAATAAAATCAAAAAAATGGTCATACATGATTTTTGGGAGAAGGATTGAGATAAGTCAAGTCAAAACAAACCCAAGTCATGTGAAGAAAGATCAAGAAAGCAATAAAAAAAAGAGCAAAGCTTTCTAATCCTTCCATCTAAATTAAGTTAATATACTCGTGCACTTATATTCTTTTTTTTTTAAATTAATAAAAAAAACATTTCTTTCATGTGTTCATTTATTTTTCGTCACACTTTTTCTTAATCGGAGATTCCCATGAATTTATCAAGGGTAATTAACATTAAGGGTTTGTCTCTAATGGAAGTCATGAACCCACAATCCTTTAAAGTCATAAAATAATAAAAAAATTGATTTGCGAGCTAATATTTTTGACCAGTCAATTATATTAGACACCGGTCAAGAACAAAAGGCCCCACACTTTTAAAAGTTAGGATCTTGGAATAATATTATTTACAATAAAAAGTTATTTTGTAAATAATTCACAATATCTCCCCATATGAGATAATATATTTCAATGTCCTACCTCCCTATAATTGATGGTTCAAATTTTCTTCCCCCCACACAGTGGATTATCCATATTTTCTAAAACATGAATAATGATAATAATATGATAAAAATAATAATTAATTCATTCATTCATTCATTATTAATTTAAAACAATTCAAATGCAAAAGACACATCGAATGATGTGTATTTCTTACTTCCTCTAGTTTTTTTTTTTAATTATTTTCTTCGGTTTTGTTTACTTATGTAACTTAGTATGATGTTCATTAATTTTCTTTAGTATTCAGTGCATTCATTTGTCGTCTGAATTTCCTGAATGTGTTTGGCCTCCTGGCTCTTTCACGTGCTTTTGTTTAACCTTCTCCAATAATTTATTTCACTTGGTCACCTTCTGAAGCCCTCATCAATTAAATTTGGTTCACCTTCATTGATATGCAATGGTCCAGGAGAGAGACTTTCATATTCAGGAAGCATCCATTTAACTTTTATTAGATCTTCAAATTAAAAATCCGTGTGATAAATTAAAATTCAACAACTAAACGCACAAAAGAGAATATCATAATATGACCCCATTCTTAAAAGAAAAAATAACCATAATTTATATACGCTTTTGATAATCATCATATATTTAAAATCAAGCAATTACTAGTAAATATAAGTCGCATACTAGTTTTTACTTCCCCTCTTCGAATAAATAACAAAAGTGGAAAAGCAAAAGCCTCCAATCCTTCTTTGCAATTTCTAAAGAACCCGTTTTGCTCTAGTTGAGGTCGAATAGTGAAAAAACCAAAGTGGATTGAAGTAAACAAATATATATATATATATATATATATATATATATTCTTTATAAAAATAATAAAATTATATTTATACTCTTCCAGCCATCATTAAGGCCGTGCTAAATCCTAAATCTTCATTATCAATTAAAAATTAATTTTAATTTTATATTTGAGAAGAAATTCAAACTACATATAGGCCATTTTCAAAAGAAAAGCCACGTCTTACATTTTCTCATTGAAAGGAAACACAGAAAAAACCATATAGTTGGTATATTTTATGTTCGCAAGAGAACTGAACTACTGTATTTCAATTTTCAAGCAAATTGAAACATATTTAGCAATTTAATATGCTTAGATAATGTATCGCTTGATTGGTTTTTTTTTTAACATAGATAGGTGAAAAGTAGTGCCTCCCTCCGCCCCCTCATAAATATAAGGGAAGTTAAAGACTTGCACATGTGCATACTATAATCGCAACTTTGAAAACAAACTCCTAATAAGTGGAATTTGGTACCATGAGACCAAAAAATTGTGAGTACATCTCTTAGTACTCTAGACCATTTTGGAATGAAAAACGAGAACTATAATATATTTGCCAAGTGAAAGATTACACTAACAAAACCATATGTTTAATATATTCTGAAGTGCTGAAGAAATGAATATGAGACTTTTCACTTGATATTAGCTAAAAATGATATCTATACATTTTTAATATTATTAAAATATATCCTATTATATCACTTTCATGAAAAGAGAATAACACCTCATTTTCTTCTCGGATAAGTGGTTGAATGTTAAATTTTCTCTTATAAAAATTATGATTTATCCATATTTAATAAAAAAATATATTATTTTATTAATAATATATACACAAATGCAAATTTGCTAGTTTGATAATTGGGTTTATTCTGTTTTTCTTCACACATCTTATGCTTTACTTACAATGTTACTTTCACTTGAACATGAGTAACCTTTTTTTATATATTTTACTGTTGCACATTTAATTCAGTTCAATATAGGACCACCGAAAAAGCCCACAACAGCTAGATTGAGATTAAAATACGACTATAAATGAAACGACCAGACCCAGATGAGGAAGTTATGAATGCGTTGTGCATGGGAACCACAAGAGAAATTAAAAGGATCGCCATGGTCATAGACATGCTTTTTAATATTTCCAGCCTAGCCCAAGCCAACTAAGGGAACAGCCCAAATTTGATCCAACATTCCAACTAAGCTCACAAGCTGTCAATATCAGAAATTAATAATTTTAATTTAGGAGAAAAGAATATTTATAATTAATTTTTCCGAAATATTTGACATGCCATCCGGGTTATTTCCGCACTAATATAATAACATATAATTTCTTTTTTCAATAATGTTCATATAAAAACTTAATTATAAAACATGATACTCGCTGCAGTACTATCAAGTAGGTATCATTTAATTTTTTTTTAACAATAAATCAAATTAATATATTTATTTAATAACTTAAATGACAACACTATATGACTAGTTTACTTTTTATGAAAATACTGTTACTCTATTAAATTTTTCACACGTTGTTTATTTTAAGATTATTTAGTTTGAGCAAAGGGAGCGAGATGATTTATGTGCAGTTCTTTCGGATGAGATCAATGTCTCCATCACCCAAATAGATCTGTCGTCATCAACACAAGTGGGAACCAAATAGAATTAGTTCATGTGGACCAAAGGAAAAAAATTAGAAAAGACATTAGGCTTAATAACCTGACCCATTAGTTGTGAATCCGGTAAAATAATTAGTTCACGGTCCAGCAGATTAAACTAGGTGTACTAGCCGGTTAAACCAGATTTAATATTTTTAAATAAATAAATTTTTAAAAATTAAAAAAATAACTAAAAAATAATTTAAAAAATAAGAAAAATTAAAAAATACAAAATTACATATTGCAAAGTTATATTACCTTTATAAAGTCACAAAGTGTCAACTCTATATAAAATTAAATTTTTTAAAATACAAATATATCAAAATACAACAAATATTTAAAAATAAAGAATTAAATAAAATATAAATATACACTATACAACAACAACAACAACAATAAAAAAAAGTATACAACAACAACGTAACCACCATCACCAACAACACCAGTATCAACAATATCATTCAAAAATGAAGAATGAAATAAAATATAAGTATACTACAACAACAACGACAACAACAACAATAAAATACAAGCATACACCAACGCCAACACCAACACCAACACCAACACCAACACCAGCAACAACAAAAATTAAAAAGACTCATGTTGTCAAATTAGAAAACCAAAATGTAATCCAACAAGTCCACATGCATAAGGAATAAAATAAAATACAATACAACACAAGAAAGTCATGTCTTTACCAAATTGAAACACAAGCAAGAAAAATAAAAGGAGACAGTAAAACATGAGTGATGATCCCACGGACTCGGGTCCCTGTAATCATCAGTGAAACCAAGACGTGGCTGCACAGCAGCCACGTCTTCGTTTTTTAAAAATAATATTTTAAATTATTATAATTTTTGAAATAATAAAGTAATTAAAAATAAAAAAATTTTAAAAACCAAGAGGTGGCTGCTGTGCAGCCATGTCTCGGTTCCAGAGATAATCCTACAGACCCGAGTCCGTGGGATTATTTCTCCTAAAAAATAGCAGAGTTATATTAATATAAATGTCAACGCCGGTCCTCAATCATAACTTTTAAATTTATACCAGCTCCTCCAATTAATATTATTCTAAAAAGATTTTCAAAAGCTTACTGTTCTTCTTTCCAAAATACAGCACAACCATCTGCTGCTCGATTCTTAACTCAATCTATCTACAACTAAATGCAAATCTTTTTTAAATGCCATCCATATTCACATCTTGCAAAGTAGTTACAAAAAGAAAAAAAATCATTTTTAAACTCTACTGAATCAAAGATTCAACCCGAATTTATCTCACATCCCTTATGATGAGTGCATTTCATATATATATTTTACCCGTTTTATACCCACTATTTCCTTGTTCTCAAGTCACTATCTTCCTAGTTCACTGTTATTTGAGGTATTTTTTGTTAATTGTGCAGTTATTTAGGTCTTGGAGCGATAACAAGTGTTTTCGAAGAGGATTTATAGCAAAGGGACCTAATAGGGAGTTCGTCAAGGCAAGCATGGCCAAAGCACAGTCGTGCTTCCCAGCCGTGCAAATTATAGAAGATCCAAGAAACCAGAAGCATGATCATAGTTCTCAGAGCACGGTAGTGCAGATGGAAGCACGGCCTAAGCATGGGCGTGTTCTAGCCCATGCACTTCACAGCCTGGCGAAAAGTCGGAATCTCAAATTACCTGTTAACTGCGCGGCCTAAGCACGGCCATGCTTGCATCAAGAGCTAGGTTAAAAGCACTGAAAGTTACTTTTTGAAGGACTTTTTGGCTATGAACGGCGGAGGCGAAGGAATGAGTGTTTTTGTACAGCTTTCACCACAGGCAAGGAAAGATCCAAGAGCGAATCGTAGGCCAATTCCAGGGGTGCATTCTCATCATCATTAGAACCTCAGATCTTAGCAAGAATACAAGCAAATAGGGTGTCTTTGATTTCTTCTATATTTGTTTTCTTTGGTGTTATCTGATAAACGTCTAAAAGTACGTATTTTACATGTATGTTTTGTGTATTATTTTCATATCTTATTGCCTAAAGGTCTAAATTGCTTTATTTTTGTATTTCAGGCCAGCCAGAAGCCCTGAGGACTCGACGACGAGATGGGGAGCGAATTCGACACCAAAACAGCGTTTTCGAGACGGGATACTGTAGCACGGTAATGTAGCATTCACTGTAGCAGTTACTGTAGCTCATCGCGGACTTCTTTGCAGAAAAGTAGAAATCCCGAGGGGTCAGCATACCGGCAGTATGCAGACCTGTTTACCCATCGGGATTTGGGTTTTTAAGGGCGATCTAGGGCATTTTGAAGAGGACTTTTGCATCTTCTTGGAGAGCTTTTGGGGGAGAAAGAAGGCTAGGGTTTGGACGTATTTCCACACCATTTTGGAGGGCAAAAGGAGAGGAAATTCGGGTTTTCTTAGGTAAGGAGAGCAAGATCTAGGAGGATCTACTTCAAAAGCTTCATTGTTTGGAGGTTGAAGACAACGGGAAGCCACCCCTTCGAGTGGCGTCTTCGGAAGGTTTTCTCCGGGGATTCAAGCGGCATTCGACCTTCATCTTTTGAGGGAGTATTCCTCATGTGTATTTTAGTTATTTGCATGGTTTATGTGGTGGATTTGTGGAACATGAACAACTAAACCCCAAGGTCACAGGATGTAGGTGAACCTTGGGGGCAAAACTTGTGATGTTTTGGATTATTTGAGTTATCTATTGTATGATTGGCTTGTTGTGATCCTTGTTTGGTATTCTTAATCGTTTTGGTACATGTGCTTAATTGTTGTATCAAATTCTTGGTAGCACTTTGTAGCATAACCATTGCCTTAGTGCTAGACTCCACCAAACTTGGAAGGGCTTATTGTATAAATACGCCGTGACCATCGGGTATTTGTACCCCTCCATTTCTAGGGTTGAAAACTAACTAGTGTTTCCACCCTAACTTGAGGAAACCATCATTCGCCTTGCAACCGTGTGAGAGGTTGAGTGGAAGAAATTCCTTATTCAACACTTGTACTGGGTTAGGGGTCAATTGCCGTGCCCATCGGGTTCACCTAAGTTTAGGTTTTCTCGGTCCAACTAGCCACATACTTAATTTCTCAAATATCCTACTCACTTGAGTAGCCCCTTGGGGATCCTCATCCATGACCGTTTTTCATCCCTGAGCATCTCCTGTATTTTGATTCAGTTGCATTTATTTAGAAAATTTCTCTTGTTGTTATTTGTTTTCTTTCTTATCTATTCTCTTGAAATGGAATCGGTGAGCTAAACAACAAGTGAGAAGTGAGTAAGGTAGCTCCTCGGGCCCCTTGGGAATACGACCCACTCGTGCATGCACGAGTGGTTTATTACTTGACAACCCCGTGCGCTTGCGGGTGTTCACACTTCCGTGTCGATCATTATCTTATTGATTGAACCTATGAAGGGCTAATGCACTTGGGTGCCCCTGGTTAAGAACTTGATTGTTGATTGTATTTGAACTCATTTATTACAGCATTTATGGAAGCCTTTTATCTTCTTTATTAAACCTTGGGTTGTATGCTTGATTGTTGGTTGATTGTGTAGTTTGAGTGTTTTCTGATGCGTGTTGCATTCTTAGCTTATTTATTTTAGTAATTGTCATCGAGAAGAATAGAGATTGCGTCGTACCCTCAACCTCATCCCGTTATCTTCCTCATAGCGGCAACAAAGGTTCTAGAACATAGGACCCTGAGATACTCCTGATAAACCCTGCAAGAATTGGAGTATGATTGGCACCAAAGGGATTAATCCGGGGCCCTATCCCTAATTGAGCAACTTATTAGGACCTTCCTCACTGTTTTTCTCTTCCTCCTCATTTCCCATCTAAGCCTTAGTCCCTTTTCACCTCAATTTTAGTCGACTAGATATTAAGCAGCGAGATAGTACTAAAAGCTATACCAGTCCATGAGGATTCGACTACGTAATCTCTTTGGGTACATTATACTACTTGTACGACTAGTGTACTTGCGGATACGCAAGGGGCCATATCAAGTTTTTGGCACTGTTACTGGGGACTGGCAACTTTTAAGAAATCTCTTAGTCTTAATAATCTAGTCATTTATTTTTTCCTGTTTTACTTTGCATCGTTTAATTATTGTTAGTTTACTTTTCGTCACTCTTGTTTTCTTTTCTTTTTTTTACATTCAAGTATTTACTTGTTTGTAGGCTAATTCTTTTATGTTGTCACCAGCTTACAACTTTCTTTGTTCTAGTGAAGGTATAGTGTATGACTCGAAGCAGTTTGTTACCACTGGCCAGCCCCAACCACGAGATCGATCGTACATTTCATCGGAGATTTAAACAAGTCAGTCTAACAGAATCCAGGGCAGTTGAGGTCAGCATTGAAGTAGAGCAAGAAGCAAGCATGGACGGGAATCAGCGTAGTATTTCAGAGTATGCAAGGCCGAATTTAGAAGGTTCAGGGTCTAGCATTGTTCGGCCACCAGTTGCAGCGAACAACTTTGAGCTGAAACCAAACTTTATTCAGATGGTACATCAAATGTGCCAGTTCGACGGATTTAAATATGAGGATCCTTATGGCCATTTGGCGAGTTTTTTGGAAATTTATGACACCTTCAAGGAGAATAACATGTCTGAGGATGTAGTGCGCCTTAGGTTATTCCCATTTTCGGTGCGAGGAAGGACCAAACAATGGCTAAGTTCTTTACTCGCGGAGTCTATTACCAGTTACGCTCAGTTAGCAAAGAAGTTCCTTACCAGATATTTTCCTCCTGCCAAGATTACTAAATTAAGGAGTGATATTTCTTCTTTCCGACAGTTGGAGTCTGAGTCCTTATATGACACTTGAGAGAGATACAAGGATATGTTAAGAAAATGTATACAGCACGGGATTGTCGAGTGGATACAGATACATATTTTCTGCAATGGTTTAAACATCACCACTAAACAAATGCTCGATGCGGCAGCTGGAGGTTCATTGTGCAGCAAAAAGCCTGAAGAGGCGTAGAATCTAATTGAAGATATGACCTCTAATGGATACCAGTGGAGTTTTGAAAGGAACAAGCTGGTGAAAACTGCTAGAATTTATGAAGTAGATGCACTTACTACCCTGGCAGCACAAGTTGAAGCTCTGTCTAAGCGATTGGACACCATGCAAGAGCAGCCACCTACTCTTGTTTTGAGTTGTAACTGGTACGCTCCTTGCGTAACCGCAAGTGCACGGGTCGCACAAGTAGTAAAGTGTACCCTTTAGGTCGGGTAGTCGAATCCACATGGACTGGTATAGCTTCCAATACTAACGTCCTGCTTAATATCTAACCAGACAGAAGGTGATGGAATTGACTTAGGATTGACTTCAAGGAGGTTAAGGGAAAGGGAAGTTCACCAAGGGAAAATTTGAGGTTTGACTCGATGGAGGAGATGAGGCCCCGGGGTTGGATTTCCGACGTTCACTAACTCGGTCTTCCTCAGTACTTATCAGAGATGTCTTCAGTTCTAAACCTAGTTATGCTATAAGCATGTGGTTTCTAGCGCTGCCGAGCCCTAAGTTGAACTCCCACTACTTGCAACAATCAATAACGATTCACAAGCCTAGATAAGAGATCCTAACTACCAAGCATCAAGCACTAAACAACATACAAGATAACCAATAACCTTGATTTATTGAATTGAACAAGACATTCATAAACACTGCAAGTAAAGAAATGAGTTCAAGCTACAACGTCATCCAAACAACCCCGGGGCTCCCTTAAGAGTTTAGCCCCTCATTACAACAACCAACAAATACAATGCCAAAGAAATTAAAAGGCAAGAAGTTGAAAACTCCCTAATTTCTTGCATCCTTGTGGTTGTCGAAGGATCTACAATGTCGTAAGATCTCCTCCCCATCGGCCTACCATAAGCTTTCCATTCCCTTGATGAAGTGGAGGACGAACTCCCAAAGCTCTTCTCTTTCTTCTCCCAAAGTTCTCCCACCAAAAGTCCCTTTAGAAATTGAGTTTCTAGGGTTTTAATGTCTTCTCGATGTGAGCACGGGCGTGTTGAAGCCGTGCAGATTACGGGCAAATAAATCTCCAGAAAACTCACATTCCTGTAATCTGCACGGGGAACAGCACGGGCGTGCTTAGGCCGTGCTGAGCTTTTCACGACCGTGCTCAGCGAACTCGGTGCTACAGTACTCGTGCTACAGTACTTTGTGCTGCAGTGATTTTCCCCCGAAAATTCGCCAGCCTGTAATTTGCACGGGGAGGAGCACGCCCGTGTTGAGGCCGTGTTGGCATTTGCACGAACGTGCTTAGGGCATTCTAACCGTGCTTCCCTGTGCAATCCAATTCCTGTGAATTGCACGGCCAAGAGCACGCCCGTGTTGAGGCCGTGCTTGGCTTGACGAACTTCTTTTTAGGTCTTTTTGATGTGAATTCTCCTCTAAATCCCTTCTACTTGCTCCAGGACCTAATTATCTGTACAATAAACTCAAAATACCTTAAATAGCACCGAACTAAACAAGTAATAGCAAAAGGACAAGTAAATATCGGGTGTAATGCATATGAAATATATATATATAATGCACTCATCAAATACCCCCAAACTTGAATTGTTGCTTGTCCTCAAGCAACCTTAATCCCCTAATAAAGTGATGAGTGCATGACCTCTGATCTCAACAAATTTAGAGAGTTACTGAAGCTTAGGGAGTCTCTAAGAACTAGTGTCTTAGTCAATTGAAAGCTTATGAAAATTTTCACTCTTACTTCGTACTACCGTGTGTGTCTGTCGCCTCCTGGAGTATGTCAAAACTGTTCTTGAGGGGGTCTAGTACAAGCTTACTTTTTACTGTTTTCACTGCTGACTCCTAAACTGGGTAGTAGCTTCATACACCCTAGAGGCAGCCATTTCACTTTGGTAGGTCATCAAAAACAACATTTGTGATGCCGAAGATCCGACTACTCAAGTGCGGCTTTCGCTTTTTCTAAAGTGATAGCTCTTTCTACCATCTTTCTCACAAAATTTGACAGGGCATCCCAAAAAGGAATCCGACTTGTCACTTTTTCTTATTTTTAAATTTCTTTTCACAATCTATTTTATTATTTGTGTTTAGAGTCAAAACTAATTGTTTTACAAGCTCTACAACTAGCCCTTCCTCTAACAGAGTGACAAAACTACAAAGGCTAAGTGTTCAGATTAAGGTTTCCAAAGTAAGAGCGAAATAAAACTTTAAGTTCAACAAAAGTGCACTAATATGCTCAAAAACTCTTAGCTTAGCAATTCTCAACCAAAACTTTCATAGATCGTCCTAAGTCATGCACAACATCTAAACATATTAAAACACAAGTATACAACCCTCCCCCATACTTGAATGAAACATTGTCCTCAATGTTTAAAGATTTAACATGCTAGGCATAGAAAAAGATTTCACGTAAAAGTGAATTGAGAGTTGGGGAATTTTCACCAAGTTAAGGGAGAGGTACCGAGAAAGAATTCCACGGCACACAAGGGCGTGTGTAGATCGCCAGCAGGCACAGTCTCAGTTTCCTAGAGCTCCACCTCGGGTAACAAAGGGTCCAACTCTGGAGGCCCTTCTGGTGAAGTATATTCAATCCAATAACGCTCGACTCGTGGGGAATGAGGAAGCAGACATCACTGAAAATTTGGGAACCAAGTGGCCAGATTGCCAAGTCTCTCACCAAGCGGCCCCAAGGGTCGTTACCAAGTAACACTTAAGTCAATCCCCGATAGTCCCTTAAAGCAATAACGTTGAGAAGCGGCAAAGAGCTAGAGCCAACACCTGTTCAAGTACAAGAAGAGGAACATGGTGAGCCTGATGTGGTGGTCGTTGAGAAGGATAATGATTTTAACCCATTTTTGAAGAAGATAGCGAAGGGTAAGGAAAAAGAGTCATTGCCTAAATATCGGCCTACCTTGCCCTATCCTGCCAAGTTCAGGAAGGATCAGCAGGAGGAGAAATATAAGAAGTTCTTGGACATATTCAAATCGCTACACATTAATGTTCCATTTGTTGAAGCCCTCGCTCAAATGCCTAAGTATGCTAAGTTCCTCAATGAGTTATTAATGAACAAGAGGAAGCTAGAGGCAGTTTCGACTGTTACTTTGAGTGAGGAATGTTGCACCATCATCTCCAACAAGATCCCTACGAAAGAGAAAGATCCGGGGGGATTTGTCATCCCGTGTAGTATTGGGGGTATCATGGACGAGAAGGCACTTGCTGACTTGGGGGCAAGCATTAATTTGATGCCCTACAAGATTTTCCAGAAATTGGGACTTGGGGAACGAAAGCCCACCCAAATGACACTACAACTTGCAGATAAGCCTACTCGCCGGCCTATCGGGATATGATAAGTGCTTGATTATATATATTTTATAATATCAGCTTACATGCATTGAGCATCACTTTTATCAGGTTTTACAATTAACAAGGTGTGTTTTGTGTTCTTTTGTGCAAACAGGGCTTTTGGAGACATGAAGTACAGGAAGAAGCAAAGATAGGGTGTGATGACACATTTCAAGCCCACAATTAGAAGCTGTGTTCATATGCATGGGGGTGTTGCCAACTTTTGGAGGAGTACAAATCATTACACAAACCGAGAGGGTACAAAGGTAGTAGTACGTCCATGTCCCAGCTTCTTTACAAAGCAAAAGAAGGTTCTTGAAGATTTCAAAGCATAGAAAGCCACGCACTCTATCACACGAGCGTGTGTCCGACCGTGTGGATTCCATGGGAGAATTCGGGGGAAAATTCACTGTAGTAGTAATGTAACAGTACTGTAGCAAACTACTGTACACGCCCGTGTGAAATTTCCACACGGGCATGTGGCTACAGTACACGGGCGTGTGGATGCCCGTGTGGATGCCCGCATAAAGCCCCGAATTCGAATTATAAAAGCCGCCTTGTGATAATGTTTAGGGATCTTTTCGGCCACTTTCGAGAGATAAGGCGGCTAGGGCTTGGAGAGAGTACTTTGCGGCTTTGGGAAGCTTTCCTCACCAACTTGGATCGATTCCTCCTCCGTCATAGCATCAAGGAAGCCATCGGCGACCTAGCTACGGAGTGGATTCAATCCAGACGTGGAAACTACCCATCAAGACCATCATCACGGATTTAGGGGGGTTATTCTTTATATCTTTGGAACTTATTTCTCAATTCATTATTTGTTTTTTGACTCGCTCCATGTAGAGCTAAACCCCTAGAGGGTATTCGGACATGTAAACCCTAGGATTCTTATTTTCATTAGATTTACATTGTGTTTCTATTCGAATTTATCAGTTTGAGTTTTACTCTTGAGTTCTTAATGCTTGTTTGTGCTTTTGATTTCATTATTAATTGCCTTGCATGTTTTATTCAATCTAGTGAAGAGAGAGATCACCGCTAGATTTAGAATTACCAAGAGTAAAGAGGGTTGAGAGGGTGAGCCGTGAGATAGCGGAGTGTCCCCTTTCCCTTCCGACAGATATTTCCTATCTCCATATTCCCTAAGTGTCAAGCAACCATATGTCGTGTGAGGCATCAAGAGAATTCTCCGCCGGGACCTCGTAGGGGGTTAGGGATCTTTCACCTGGAGGCAGGGTTAGATCTACTTTTAGGGATTGGTTATATCTTTGGGATCCCTAGAGTTTTAAGCAGTCATATGTGGTGTGAGGCGACGAGAGAATTCTCCGTCGGGACCTCGTAGGGGACTAGTTATCGGCGACCTGGAGGCAGGGGCCGTTATACCTTAGGATACCAACGACTCATTGTTTTTGTTTAGAAACACTTGCAATCTACATCCAACACCCGAATCCTAGGGGGAGCATTGTCCGGATACCTCATTTTTATTGATTGAGAACTCTTTTCCTTTTCATTCCCTGCGCACTTGTGGTGACACCCTTAGTTTTGACCATTAGATCATCACACACTACACTCATCAGGCTAGATAACAAGAGAGGGGCTATTACTAGTACTTCTGTTCCCTGTGGTTCGACAACCCGACCCTTTGGGTCCACTTTTATTGCTTGACGACCCGTGCACTTGTGGTAACGCAAGGGGTTGACACACATCACTCTGTTGTGTTGTTTCTGAGACGCAACAAGTTTTTGGCGCCGTTGCCGGGGGACAGTATGTTAGGAACGCTAGTATTTTGTTAGTTTAGCCATTCATTTATCTTTTACTGTTTTCTCTATTTCATCTTTCTTACTTTCGTCATTCTCACTTATCTTTGTATATATCTTTTGTGCAAGGAACATGAAGGATGATTGATCTAATTATAACTTTGTCCATGCAAATTGAAGCTTGCAATGCAAGGATTGATAAGCTTTTAGGTGCAAGACAACAAAGCTCTCTCTACTGTAACACTTTGTATGATACCTGGGAGAGGTAAAAGGACCTTTTATGAAAATGTCCGCAACATGGAATAGTAGAATAGATGCAAATCCAGATATTTTACACGGATTTGAACGTGCTACCAAACAGATGCTAGATGCGGCAGCCGGATTATCTTTATGTAGTAAGAGACCTGAAGAGGCATAGAACCTGATTGAAGATATGGTTTCTAACTGGTATCAATAGAGCTTCGAGAGAAACAAACTAGGGAAGACTACCGCGGTCTATGAAGTTGATGTGCTTATAACTCTGGCAGTCCAAGTAGAAGCATTATCAAAGAGATTGGACATTTTGCAAGTACAGTCCACGTCTCATGCTCCTAATAGTAACAGTTGGGGAGGCCAAGCCAGGACTAGTTGTTCTTCTGAAGGGGTGCAGGCTACTGAGCAGGTGGATTTCATTAGCCAAAATCAGAGATACCAGAATAACCCATACAGCAACACATACAATCCTGGGTGGAGGAATCACCCAAATTTTTCGTGGAGTCCACAAACTCAAAGGCAGCAACGCCCTCAGCAATAACAGCAGACACAACCCCACTTTTCGAGGCCTCTGCCTCGAGAATAGAAGAGCCCATCATTAGAGGCTCTTTTAGTGAAGTACATTCAGTCCAATGACGCCCGACGCACAGGGCATGAGGAAATTATGAGGAATCAACAACCTTCGCTACAAAATCTCAAGCATCAGGTGGTACAGATTGCCAAGACTCTTACTGAACGGTCCCCGGGTTCTCTGCCAAGCAATACTGAAATCAACCCCCGGGAATCTTTTAAGGCAGTGACTCAGAAGTGGGAAGGAATTGGAATCCCCGCCCCCTCAAGTGCAACATGATACTCAAGAGGAACCCGAGGTGGAGGTGTTAGAGAAAGATTCTGGTTCAGTATCAAGAGAGAAAATCCAGGGGAAGGAAAAAGATCTTGTTGCAGAGTACCGACCCACCTTGCCTTATCCTGCTAAGCTTAAGAAGGATCAACAAGATGTGCAGTTCAAGAAATTTCTAGAAATGTTCAAGACACTGCATATTAATGTTCCCTTCGTGGAAGCCCTCGCCCAAATGCCGAAGCAGGCCAAATTCCTCAAAAAGCTATTAACCAATAAGCAAAAATTGGAAGTCGTTTCTACTGTATCTTTGGGCGAGGAATGCTCGGCCATCATTTCTTACAAGATCCCCAAGAAGGAAAAGGATCCAGGGGGTTTCATCATTCCTTGCACGATTGGGGGAATGATGGATGAGAAAGCCTTAGCCGATTTGGGAGACAACACAAATCTGATGCCTTACAAAAGTTTTTAGAAATTGGGCCTTGGGGAACTAAATCCGACTCCAATGATGCTCCAGCTTGCTGATCGCTCCACTCGCCAACCCTTGGGTATTGTTGAGGATGTCTTAGGGAAAGTGGACAAGTTTATCTTTCAAGTGGATTTTGTCATTTTAGACTTGGATGATGGAGCTGAGGTACCCCTGATTTTTAGGGGACCATTCCTCGCAACCTCTCAAGCAATTATAGATGTGAAAGATGGTCGACTAACATTAAGAGTTGGGGATGAAGAAGTGGTGTTCAGATTGAAAGATGCTATGCGACACCCAATGACTTTCGATGATTCATGTTATTTCTTAGATGCTATTTATGATGTTATTGATGATTTTGTGCAGGATGCTCTTCTGAAGGATGATCTTATAGAATTGTTGGGGGAGGAACCCCCCGATGAAGCTACCACCTCGAGGGAAAAAGAAGTTACTGTTGTGGCATCAAGGACTGACGATCTCACCCAACCCTCCAAGGAGGGGAAACCGTCTCGCTCTAGGACATGGTGGAAAAAAGTCACCGACTGGAAGAAACAGCAAACCCTCACCCCAAAACACATCCCTTCGAGCTTATTCAGCATGGGTGAGAAATTCCTGATCAATTCATTGACCCCCTATATTGATGGTTCTGCTGTAGGCTGTCAAAGGAGAAGGTATGCGTTTGAACCTTCGTAAGGTGAGTGTGGAATAGTCAAGTTAGTGACTTTAAACAAGCACTTCTCGGGATGTAACCCGAGTAGTTTCCTTCCTTTTATTCTTCATGTTTAATTGTTTGTTTGTATTTTGGTTCTTTTGTTTTTTGAGTTAATTTTTCGCGCTTCTCGGTCAGTTAGAAAGCTTTCATGTAACCCGCATTTTTAGAAAATTGTTTTCAAGTTAATGCGCAGGGAAGTTGACACATGGAGTGTTTTTTAGGCCCAACACAGGTAGAGCACGGCCGTGTTCAGAGCCATGCAGTTTACAGGTGACGATTGTTTTAGTTCTCGAAACAACATGGCTGAAGCAGCCATGCTTTTCATAAGCATGTTGTCCTTTCCTTAAGCATGTTGTCCGCGACGTTAGCATCGACGTGCTGTGTTCTTTAGCGTTTATAATATTTTTCTCAACACGGTTACGATCTTGAGGCCAACATGGTTGTGCTTCCCGAATTTTTCTCTAAGATTTGTTAGCACGGGCGCAACACAACCGTGTTGAGGGCGTGTTCTGAGCGGCTTTTCTTATTGCGATCCAATTTTCTTGTTCTGAGCGGCTTCTCCTTATCCTTCTCTTCAACCTTTTTCTCTTAGGGTGGAACTTCTATTCTCAGCTGGAAGCTTACTTTCAATTTCGCGACCACTCCTCAAAGTGATTGCTTTCAATTTCGCGACCACTAGTCAATTAGGCTCTGAGTTAGGCCTCCTCAAATACCTTCGTGACGCACTCTTTTAGGCTACACACACACACGGGAGTACGGAGTAAGGGTAAAATCTTTCATGAGCTTTCAATTGACTAAGACACTTGCTACTCAAGTCCCCTTAACCTTTAGGAAACTCCTTACCTTGTTGAGATGAGAGGTCATCCACTCATCTTTTTGTTAAGAGATCAAGATTGCTTAAGGAGAAGCAACGATTCAAGCGTGGGGGTATTTGATGAGTGCATTTCGTATAGAAATATTTCCCATTTTATACCCTTCATTTCGTTAGTATGTTGATATTAATTCTCCCATTTCAGTGCTATTTGAGGTATTTCTAGTTTGTCGTGCAGATACCGAGGTCCTGAAGCAATAACGAACAATTCTGAGCGATTTTGGTAGCAAAGGGACTTAGAAGAAACCTCATCAAGACAAACACGGCCTCAACACGCCCGTGCTCCCAAGGCGTGCAATCCACAAAAGAATTCAGCCAGAGTCAGCATGTTTTCGGGTCTCTGAGCAAGGTCGTGCAACTCACAACACGGCCTCACCACGCCCGTGTTGAACCCCGTGCAAATTCGAGGTTGCTGAGTTTCAGAATTTTTATTTTGCAGCAATCCACACGGTTTGGAACACGGCCTAAGCACTTCCGTGTTCACATCGGGAAAATGTTAAAAAGCCCTGAAAGTTAGGGTTTAGGTGATTTTTGGACAAGGAAAAAGGAGACGGAAGGGAGGAGAGGAGTGTACATTAGCATCATCACTCAAGAGGGAATCAAGCGTGAATTGTAGGCCAAGCAGAGGGAGAAAATACCGACATCAGAACCTCAGACGTCAACGAGGATGCAAGCAAATAGGTAGTCATTGATCTCTTTTGCATTTGTTTCTTTGGTTATTCTCTTGTTGTTTGAATGTATGAGGGGCTAAATCCTTCTTGGGTGTCCCGGGTTAAGAACTTGAGTGTTGCTTCTAACTTGGATTCTTATATGTCAGCAATTATGGTAGTCTTTATTCCCCTTTATTAGATCTTTGGGTGTTGGCTTCATTGATGGTGGTTGAGTGTTTTTAATGCTTGAGTTCTCGATTTTTGCTTAGCCCGCATATCTCTTAATTGATGCGAGAGGTTAGAAATCAACTTAGAGTTCCATTGACACTGCATGTATCCTTCACATAGCACAACAAGATTCTAGAATTTAGGGTTTTTGAAGGACATTCCAGATAATTTCTTTAAGAATCTGAGTTGGATAGCACTAAGGGTCTGGGTCCCCATCTTCTCTGTTGAGCAATTCTCAATTTTCTTCTCGTGTGATCCTTCTTCCCTCGATTTCCTCTCCTTTCCAAGTTAGAGTCATTTCACCCTAGTTCCATTTGTTAGATATTAAGTTGTAAGATAATATTAGGAGATACACTAGTCCCTGTGGATTCGACTACCCGACCCTTGGGTACATTATACTACTTGTACGACCCGTGCACTTGCGGTTACGCAAGAGGCGTATCATCCGTCATCTGATTCTCTAGCCCGGAAACTTGGCCGTGTGGAAAATCCACATGCCCAAGTGGATTTTCAGCCTCTACAGAAATGCATCTATAGGTCCCCGATTTCACCCGTTTCTTCTTCTGAGGCCAAACGGACAGACGCACGCTCGTGTGGTAGGTCATGTGGTATTTCTTAATGTTGAAAAACCCTTGGAGAGCTTTTGAAATCTTCGAACAAACTAGAACAAAAGAGCATGACTGCCTTTGTGTCCTTCTACAGTATTGTCTTGAACCCTTTAGAAGTTGGCACATACCCACTTGTTTGACCCCGATTTGTGTCTTGATCTTTATATTTGCACAAAAGAACTCCACTTGGCACCATCATGACCTATTTTTGCCTTAATTCACAGAAAACCTCTTCACAACCCTAATTGCAAGAAAGAACACAAAAACACACGAAATGAGCAATAAAACCTGAGAAATATTACGCTCATGCTTGAAAAACATCTCAATTATTATATACATGCAAGAACTTATCATACTCCCATTGCTCGTCACTGTGTCCACCATTTGTTCAGGGAAGTGCTCGTGTTTCCAACTTTCTCCATAGTCTTCATTGCGTTGCCCTGTTTATTTTCATTTGCTTACTTTGAGGGCAATGTAAGATTTAAGTGTGGGGGAGGGATTTGCATGCCTGTCTAATCAATACTAACTGACTAATGATGGCTTAATACATTGATTAGTGTGAGTTCAATTGCTTTAAATTTTCACATGCTAGTGTAGTTGTTTTTAGACCATAATGTTTTTCAATTTTTCCTCTATTCATTGATCAACCCTTTTTACATGCACAACTCATCTGTTTAACTCAATTGCTTAAGCACGAACAAATTAAAAATTGTGAAACAAAATTACGTGTTCATTTTGTTTGCTTAGAGGTGGAAAAAGCTACCCCTTTTGTTGTGTGCAACTACTCTTTACAAGTCAGATACTGTGTATGCCCTAGTGAGAGAAAGAGCTACCATTGAAGCTGAGTGAAAGCTACCACTCTCTTTGAAAAAAAAAAACATGACAATGGAAAGAGCTACCATCCCTAAGTGTGAAAGCCACTCTTTACGATCCAGAGAGAAAGAGCTGCCTTAGGAGATGTGTCAAGCTACCATCCTATACCCCTAAATAGAATTGTCCATGATCTTGTGCATCAAATATCGTGCTTATACGAAGTGAAGCAGATTGAGTCCACACACACACATTGATCTTGAATAGAGTTTTCTTTCTGATTTTTTAGTGCCTAAACGTTTTGCAGCTCTCGTACTGTTGAGTGATGTTTATTGAACTACCCAACTCTTGTTTGATTGAAGTCACTGACACCCTACTCCTGTACATAATGATTTGTCCTTATTGCTTGAGGACAAGCAAGACTTTAAGTGTGGGGGAGTTTGATACGTATACAATTACGCTTATTTTACATATTAAATTGTATACTTACCAAGTTAGTATCAGAGTAATTTAGTGGAATACGAGCCTAAATCGAATATAAATTGTGTTCGCAGGCACCAAGTGTAGATTAAAGCCAAAGAAGAGCCAAAGGAAGCAACTGGGAATAAAAACAGACCCTTCCCAATGGCTGTCAATATAGCGTGTTAGATGGAAATGTGGAACTTGATTATATCCAATGCCTAAATTCACTGCTCTCAGCACATAATGAAAAATACGCTTCACAACACCCATGTTCTGCTTTGAAGGTGTTTGCATAAACAGAGAGACCAACCCAATAGTGAACATAATATCTGGTCGCATGTGAGTGAGATAGTGCAAGCTCCCAAATGCACTGCGATACTTTTTCTCAACAGTCTTCTATGAGCTGTCATTTTGGTGATGCTTCTCATTGACATTCATTGGTGTGGCAATGCTGTTGTTGTTCCTCATCCAAGCTTCTTCAAAATGTTCTCAGTGAATCTCTTTGACAAATAGCTATAGACCTGGTCTGGTGCTTTAATTCAAGGTCAAGGAAGTAATGCATAAGACCTAAGTTAATCATGTTGAACTTCCTCATCATATCTTTCGTGAATTCATTCATTAAGCTCAGTATCATCTACGTAGAGGTAAAGCAGCAACATATCAGACTTCTGGTTTACCTTCTTGTAAATTGTAGACTAGTTGGGCGTCCTGAGGAAGCCAAGCTTCAAAAAATAACCGTCGATCTTGAAGTTCCAAGCTCTAGGAGCTTAACGAAGACCATACATAACCTTTTTACGTATGTATACTTCCTTGTTGAGTTCTCCATTCAGAAAAGCTGCTTTAACATCCATCTGATACACTACCCATTAATTCTGAGCTGCAACAGCCAAGAGAACTCTGACTATTTGGATCCTTGTTATTGGAGCAAACACTTCATTGAAGTCTATGTCAGGAACTTGAGAGTATCCTTTGGCCTCTAATCGGGCCTTTTTCTTGTGCAAGCTTCCATTTGAGTTGCTTTTCACCTTGTATACCAACTTCAGTCCTATGGCCTTCTTCCACCAGGAAGATCAGTAAGGCACCAGGTAATATTCTTCACTACAGATGTAATCTCCTCATCTATTACATTCCTCCACTCTTGTTGTTCATCAGCTTCAACATACGAACTTGGATCAGTTGCAGCAAAAACAAAAGAACATGAGTCGTAAATCTCCTGCACTGATCTATAATTCACAATTGAATTGCCCTGTGCTTCATAATTCTCGGGAGAGCACTCAAGTGAGATAGTTCTATCTCTGAAAGTAGTTCAAAGCTCATTTGTTGTTAGTGGTTTGACTAATCTTCATCAATCACAAGAGTTTTGTTGTTGATCAAATCCCACTTGCAACTCTTCCCTTCATGGAACACATCATCTTTACTAACCACCACTTTCCCAGTTATATGATTCAATAGTTTGTATGCTTTAGATTCCACACTATAGCCAATAAAAACATGATTCTTAGATTTTGGATCAAACTTGGCTCTATGTTAAGTTGTTGTGAGTGCATAAGCCAAACAACCAAACACTTTTAATTGTTCGATCGAAGACTTCATCTCTTTCAGTGCTTCATAAAGAGTGCAATCCTTTAGAGCTTTAGTTGGAGACTTATTGTGAAGATAAATAGCTGTTGAAATGGCTTCTCTCAAGAACTCTGAAGGAAATCCTCTCCGTTGCAAGATGCACTGGGCCATTTCCACATGTGTTAGATTTCTTTGTTTGGCCACACCATTCTATTCTAGTGTATATGGAGCAGTGAGCTGCCTCCTAATGTCATTGTCTTCACAAAAGCTTCTAAACTCACCTAAGTTGAACTTGGCACCCCTATCAGACCTTAAGGCTTTAACAGGTAATCCATACTTCTTCTCTACAAGATTTTTGAATGCTCAGAAGTGCTTAAAAGCCTGAGACTTGACTTGAAGGAAATAAACCTAGCTATATCTCATACAGTCATCAATAAATATTAGGAAATATAGGTTACTGATAAGTGCTTAAATGCATATGTATTTTCGTGTATTTTATTTATGTTACATGTATATTTTTATGGATCGATGTCCATTTTATGCATGATTTGGTTTTCTTATTTTTGTAGATCATGAAGAAGCCATTGTTGGTGGGAAAACACAATGTGAGCAAAATCCAGAACAAAATGAGCAACAATGAGACTGAGTACAGTAGAGCCTGCTTGGAACATTACTAAGCTCGCATGGACATGTACTAAGGCCGCATGGAGCCTGCATGGAGTTGCCCGAGAGCCATGAGACCTCCATGTGGGCGCATGAAGCCCACATGGGTCAGGGGAAGTGGTACGCCCCTTGCGTATCCGCAAGTGCACGGGTCGTACAAGTAGTAAAGTGTACCCTTTAGGTCGGGTAGTCGAATCCATAGGGACTGGTATAGCTTTTGATACTCGTCGGATCTCTAATATCTAACCAACAGAAAAAGATGGATTTGATTCTGGGTCGAATTTAAGGAGGTTAAGGAAAGGGAAGTTCACCAAGGGAAGGTTTGAGGATTGACTCGATGGAGGAGATGGGGCCCCGGGGTTGGATTTCCGACGTTCACTAACTCGGTCTTTCTCAGTGTTCATCAGAGATGTCTTCAGTTCTAAACCTAGTTATGCTATAAGCATGTGATTTCTAGCGCTGTCGAGCCCTAAGTTGAACTCCCACTGCTTGCAACAATCAATAACGATTCACAAGCCTAGATAAGAGAACCTAACTACCAAGCATCAAGCACTAAACAACATACAAGATAGCCAATAACCTTGATTTATTGAAAGAACAAGACATTCATAAACACTGCAAGTAAAGAAATGAGTTCAAGCTACAACGTCATCCAAACAACCCCGGGGCTCCCTTAAGAGTTTAGCCCCTCATGACAACAAACAACAAATACAATGCCAAAGAAATTGAAAGGCAAGAAGTTGAAAACTCCCTAATTTCTTGCATCCTTAAGGTTGTCTGAGGATCTATAATGTGGTAAGATCTCCTCCCGATCGGCCTACTATAAGCTTGCCATTCCCTTGATGAAGAGGAGGATGAACCCCCAAAGCTCTCCCTTTCTTTCTCCCAAAGTTCGCCCACCAAAAGTCCCATTAGAAACTGAGTTTCTAGGGTTTTAAAGTCTTCTCGATGTGAGCACGGGCGTGGTGAAACCGTGCTTCAACCCGTGTAGATTACGGCCAAATAAAACTCCAGAAAACTCACATTCCTGTAATCTGCACGGGGAACAGCACGGGCGTGCTTAGGCCGTGCTGAGGGTTTGCACGATCGTGCTCAGCGAACTCAATGCTACAGTACTTTGTGCTACAGTGATTTCCCCCCGAAAATTCGCCAGCCTGTAATTTACACGGGGAACAGCACGGGCGTGCTTAGGGCGTGCTGAGGTTTTCACGACCTTGCTCAGCAAACTCAAGTTGTGCTGATTTGTGGCTGAATTCTCCTGCAATTTGCACAGGGAACAGCACGGGCGTGCTCAAGCATTGCTGAGCTTGATGAGGTTTCTTCTAAGTCCTTAGCTTCTAAAATTGTTCCAAAACACTTCTTCTTGCTTCAGGACTTTGATATCTGCATGGAAAACCAAGAATACCTCAAATAGCACTGTACTTGGAGAATTATAGCCAAAATATTCAATAATGATGAGGGTAAAGCATGCAATACATATATATGAAATGCGCTCATCAAATACCCCCAAACTTGAGTTGTTGCTTGTCCTCAAGCAACCTTATTCCCCAAATACAGTGATGAGTGCATGACCTCTGATCTCAACAAATTAAAAGAGTTGCTGAAGCTTAAGGAGTTTCTGAGAACTAGTGACTTAGTCAATTGAAAGCTTGTGAAAGATTTTACTCTTACTCCGTACTACCGTGTGTGTGTGTCGCCTCCTGAAGCATGTCAAAACTGTTCTTGAGGGAGTATAGTACAAGCTTTTTCTTCTCAATATTTTCACTGCTGACTCCTAAACTTGGTAGTAGCTTCATACACCCTAGAGGCAGCTATTTCACTTTGGTATGTCATCAAAAACGACATTTGTGATGCCGAAGATCCGACTACTCAAGTGCGGCTTTCGCTTTTTCTAAAGTAATAGCTTTTTCTACCATCTTTCTCACAAAATTTGACAGGGCATCTAAAAAGGAATCCGACTTGTCACTTTTTATCATTTTTAAATTTCTTTTAACAATCTATTTTATTATTTGTGTTTGGAGTCAAAACTAACTGCTCACAAGCCTTGCAACTAGCCCTTCCCCTAACAGAGTGATAAAACAACAAAGGCTAAGTGTTCAGATTAAGGTTTCCAAAGTAAGAGCAAAATAAAACTTTAAGTTCAACAAAAGTGCACTAGTATGCTCAAAAACACCTAGCTTAGCAATTCTCAACCAAAAATTTCATAGATCGTCCTAAGTTATACACTGCATCTAAACATATTGAAACACAAGTACACAACCCTCCCCCACACTTGAATGAAACATTGTCCTCAATGTTAAAAGATATATCATATGCAGCATAAAAATATTGAACAAGTGTGAGTAAAGAAAAGTTGGGGAATTTTTTACCAAATTGAAGGAGAGGTGCCCGTGATAAATAAGACGAGGACCACAAACGGGCATGTGTTGATCACCATCAAAGGGAAGCCATTTGATACAAGCATCAAGAGAAATATCCATACATCCTGAAGTAAGCATGCAAGCAATAGAAAGGGATAATAAAAACAAACAAAAACAAAACTCAACTCAAATGAGATCAGTTTAGTAGCGCACACAAACACACAAACAACACAATTAAAGACAAACAAAACATGAAACTACTCGGGTTGCCTCCCGAGAAGCGCTTGTTTAACGTCACGAGCCTGACGTATCTATTTCTTACCTTATGGAGGCTTGAAAAGGGTGTGTTCCTCCCGGCTGTAGCTTGCATAGCTACTGCCCATAAACATTTTTTTATCTGGCCGGGGATGTACTTCAGTTGGAGGATTGAACGAGTGAACTTTAGGCCTCCATGGAAACAAGTTGGACCAGGAATTGTTTAGGGTCCGCTCAGGTGGGTCCTTGAATAGCTTGAACCTCCTACCCAAATCTTCTTCAATTCCCAAATCCACATTATTGTGTTTTGTAGGTTGATGAATTCTGAGGCAGTCTATTTGTTTTATTGCCTTGGGGATTGCTTCGTTTACTTTTTCAACTTGAAAGAGACATGGCTTCAGCAAACCCTCTTCTTTTGTTGCCTCCTCATAAATATGTTGTCTATTCAAACATTCATCATTCTTGAGTGGAAGCTCTATTTCCTCCATTTGATTCCCTACAACAACTTGTTCTATCTCCCCTACTTCCTCATTGTTCTTACATACTTCCTTGACATTTTCAAGAGAATCTTCCTCATTAAATGGATCAGTTTGGATCTGTAGGTCATGAATGGGGCTCCGTTGAATTTGAGGTGGAATTACAAAAGTTTGAAGGATGGCTTCAGTGTTTTGGATAGATTTGGCCAGCACATCTTCCAAATTCAAGTTTTTCTCGTGAAATTGCTCCTCTAGAGAATCCCCATATCCTTGAGCATATTTTGCTAGTAGGTTTTCTAGGCTAGGTGCATGCTCTTGTGGTGGAATGTATTCTTCAAATCCAAATTGTGGATTTTGCCATTGTTGCTCAAATACATTCCATGAGGTGTTAGGGTAGCTCCCTTGACTTGGATGGTATGTGTCATAGTAGGGATAGCATTGTTGTTGCATAGATAAAAACTCATCAGTCCTTGCCTTGAGAGCTTCAATTTGGATAGATAAGGCTACAATTGGATCAACCATCTCGCTTAAAATAAGCAGCCTTTACAATGGTACCTGAAAAACAAATGAAGACGAATCAAAATAAAACAAAAGAAAAAATAACCCAAAGAGATATATACAGAAGTAAAAAAAAAAAAAAATGGCTAGATTACTAGAAATGTAAACTTTCTCAAAAGTTGCCAGTCCCCGGCAACGGTGCCAAAAACTTGGTACGCCCCTTGCGTATCCGCAAGTGCACGGGTCGTGCAAGTAGTAAAGTGTACCCTTTAGGTCGGGTAGTCGAATCCATAGGGACTGGTATAGCTTTTGATACTCGTCGGATCTCTAATATCTAACCAACAGAAAAAGATGGATTTGATTCTGGGTCGAATTCAAGGAGGTTAAGGAAAGGGAAGTTCACCAAGGGAAGGTTTAAGGATTGACTCGATGGAGGAGATGGGGCCCCGGGGTTGGATTTCCGACGTTCACTAACTCGGTCTTTCTCAGTGTTTATCAGAGATGTCTTCAGTTCTAAACCTAGTTATGCTATAAGCATGTGGTTTTTAGCGCTGCCGAGCCCTAAGTTGAACTCCCACTGCTTGCCACAATCAATAACGATTCACAAGCCTAGATAAGAGAACCTAACTACCAAGCATCAAGCACTAAACAACATACAAGATAGCTGACACACCCTTGCGTGTGTGTTCCGCAAGTGCACGGGTGTCGAAGTAATAAAGTACCCAACGGGTGGGTAGTCGAATCCACAGGGAGTAGACGATAGAAACAAAAACACTTCGCTAGGTAGCCAAAGAAAACCAATTTTTGATGAGATTAAAAAGTAATTCAAAACAGAAATTAAGAACTGAAAGTTAAAGCTAGAGTGTAGGAAAAGATCGAGATAAGAATGGGGTACTCGGACACTGCTCCCCCTAGGTTCCTTGTTTCAAGTGCAAGACTTCAAATACTTTTACTCAATAGAGATTTCAAGAGTCGTGGAAACCAAAGATACAAGATCCCAAATCTAAGGTCAACCTTGACTAGTCCCCTACGAGGTCCCGGCGGAGAGAAGACTCTCGACACCTCACACCACGTATGACTGCGCTACGCTATAGGGATTCCAAGCGGTGAACCCTATTCCCAAATATAGATCAATCCCTTTGGTCCAGGCGAAAGATCCCTAATCACAAATAAGTCCCGGCGGAAAGGCCTCTCTCAACGCCTAACTCTCTTTGAGATCGAAGGTAATACTTGGAATAAGAAAGTAGGGAAAACCACACCGGAGGGGAAAGGGGACGTGTCGCTACCTCTGAACTCACACTCTCGACCCTCTTCAATCTTGGTTAATCTAATCCTAATGGTGATAGTCACTCGTCAAAAGGATGATTGGATTAGCCCTCAACCCTAGTGTCACTCTAAGGGAGAAACAATTAAGCACACAAGATTGAAACTCAAATTTAAACTCAAATTGAATAAAAGCATTAAAGTCAATGAAACATAGAAAACCTAGGGTTTACAAGTCTAAGTACCCACTAGGGGTTTAGCCCTCCATGGAGCAATACAAGTTCATCAAAATAAATGAAGATAAGTGCAAGAAATCCATAAAGAAAACCCCCTTAAGCTTCGTGTTGATGGCCTATGAGGGCTGTTTCTTCTTCTCCACGGATCCTTCCTCCAAGCCTAGGGCACAACTTGCCGAATCGAAGTCGTCGAAGGCTCCCCCAATAGCTCTCCTTGGAAGGAATCGGTGTTGAAATGGGTGAAGAAACGCCCCCAAAACGCAGCAAAAACCCTCTCAAACCCTAGCCGAACGTCCTCCCAAAGTTAGGAAAAAGTCCCCCTTTATAACGCTTCAGAACGGCTTTATAATTGGCCATCTCGAGGATCCACACGGGCGTGTGGATGAGCCACACGGCCGTGTGGAAATTCCACACGGCCGTGTGGAAATTCCACACGCCCATGTGGAATTTCAGCCCTGTGGAAACTTGCTTATTGGTCCCCGATTTCGCCCGTTTCTTCTCCTGAGGTCACACGGACGGACACACGCCCATGTGAAAGGTCATGTGGCATTTCTTGATGATGAAAAACCCTTGGAGAGCTTTTGAAATCTTTGAACAAATCCGAACAAGCGAGCATGACTGCCTTCGTGTCCTTCTACAAGAATTGTCTTGAAGGCTTTAGAAGTTGGCACATACCCCCTCGTTTGAACCCGATTTGTGTCTTGAACTTTGTATTTGCACAAAAGAGCTCCACATGGCACCATTATGACCTAATCTTGCTTTTCTTCGCATAAGCCTTCTTCACAACCCTAATTACACGAAAGAACACAAAAACACACGAAATGAGAAATATAACCTGAAAAATGTGATGCTCATGCAGGGAAAAACATCTCAAATAATATGTACATGCAAGCACTTATCAAACTCCCCCACACTTAAGCTTTTGCTTGTCCTCAAGCAAAATTTATACAATAAAATCCACAAGTAGAGTGATTGAAGTGCTTAGCCTTAAGTTCACCAAAAAGTATGTAAGGAGAGCATTCTTAAACAAAGGAACAATTTGTAACATAGAAAGATAAAAACCAATGCTCTAGCAAAAACACGAAGCACAAAGAAAATAGAATCTGACTGCGTGTGTGTGTGTATGCTTACTCACGCCAACCCTAAGTTTACTCTTAAAAGTTCTTATTGAAAAGGAGTTATTTAAGGACAAAAAATAGGTAGTAGCTGCACACAACCTTGAAGGTAGCCATTTCCCAAGATGCCTCCTGGGCGGCTTTCACGCTTTGAGGTGGTAGCTCTTTCCACCTGGGAGTGTTAGCTTTCACAGAGCCTATTAGATAGCTCTTTCTCTCCTTAGGGCATAGCTAGTATCCGACTTATGAGAGTAGCTGCATACAACATAGGTGGTTGCTCTTTCCATTCCGAAAACAAGTAAACAAATAAACGCATTCTTCCCTTTTTTTTTTTTTTCAAAATAAAGAAAACTAAGGTCCTTTCGGCACTGAACTAGAGTTATCAGGGTTAACAGAGCAAGAAAGGTGTAAGCAATGCAATCAGACAAAAAATTTCTATGTTTTTCGAGTAAACTAGAGCATGAGTACAAACGATGTTTAAAATTCTCCTAAATTCAAGACTGCAATCCTTGTCTTTTAAGGTGAACTATCATTGGCTAGATGAGCATATGAGTGATGAGCATACATACATAGAGAACGTGTGCAACGTGAACTCCCCCCCACACTTAAGATGTACAATGCCCTCATTGTACTCATGCAAGCATACAAAAACAGAATATAAATAAAACATGAGGGCGTGGGGATTAAAAACGATACTCCCCTTGACTCCGAATGTAGAATTTGAGTGTAGCTACAAACGGGGGAAGTGAAGCTGCGACGGGTTGTGAAGCTCACACGACCATGTGGAAAATCCTCATGGTCGTGCCTATGACTATTCCTCAAGACAGGATTGACATGACCATCTGCACATCACAAAAGGGGTTCAGTAAAGCTCAACACAAAAGATAAACAACGAGAGTTTATAAGCATGACGTACACGCTTAAACTCGAAACAAACAAACTACAACTGAAAACAGTAAGATAGAGCTCAGAAGGTAAACCCTTTCTGAGTAACAGAGATAAAGCGACAAGAAAATAAACTAGTACAAGAAAAAGAAACAACTAAAAGAAAGACGCCTCAAGCGTCATCATCTGCTGGTGCTGCTGGTGATGCGGGTGATTCACGTGGTGCTCGGGGTGCGGGAGACATGGTGGAGTCGGTGTCTCTCACCATCATCTCGTCCGCCAACTCTTCCACTTGTTCATGGTTAATCGCGGCCAACGCTTGCGAGTCAAGGGTCCGTATCTTGCCGAACTTGAGCCTTGAGAGGTGCTCAAGTTCGATTTGAAGTTTGGTTACGGGGAACTTCAACGGCTTAGGCGAGGGCTCACGAGGGCCACAAGGATGCTTATGTGCACATTTTCTTGTCCTTGGAGGCTTTTCTGCGCAAAAAAGAGGCAAACGGGTCATTTCAGGGTAAAAAATTAAGTGCCAGGGATCCACATGGCCGTGTGGAATTTCCACACGGCCGTGTGGACCCTCTGGATGAGAAAACCTCCCCTTTCTGATCCACACGGTTGTGTGGAATATCCACATGGCCGTGTGGATCTTCGGCCATGGCTATACGGCCATGGTTGATCCACTTTGACGCGTGCAAAGTTGCCATACTTCCACCATTGGTGTCTATAGCATAAAAGCAAGTATTTCCCATGAAAATAGCATGCTAAAACACAAGAATCATCACCCAAATCCAAGAAAGAAAATTCATGGCAAGAAGAGAGAAAAGAGGGCTTACCAGATGATGGTCCATAGCATGATAAAACTCCGATTAAAACACCCAAATCCTATAAATAAGCGAGCAAATGGAAGAAGAAGATGTATGGTCGCGATCCTTGATGTGGAGGCGTTTGAATGTGAAGAGGCGCAAAGATGAAATGAAAGAAGAAGGGCTTCTTTCAAACTTAAGCAATCCACATGGCCATGTGGAAATTCCACATGGCCATGTGTTTTCTCTGGATGAGCCCCTTCACAATGCCTGAATTTCCACACGGCCATGTGGAAATTCCACATGGCCGTGTGGATTCTCTGGATCGCTTGGAAAAATTCTAAACAAGTCCACATGGCCATGTGGAAATTCCACATGGCCGTGTGTCTCCATTTTCAGCCCAGATTTTGTTCAAAATCTGCAGAACTAATGGAAAACACATGCAAACACCGCAGAAAATGAAATCTAGCATAAACATGGCCGAAAACTCGACGAATTCAAAGGATGAACACTCAAACTTGCCAGAAACGATGTAAACATGGATTTGCATCTAGAAACGACTATGGTGCACTACACCGAAGATGAAACAACAGAAAACTAAAACTAAACAAAAACTACATTGCAGAAATTAAAACTAGCTAAAACAAGTGCAATGAAATTTTAAAATTTGGGTTGCCTCCCAAGAAGCGCTTGTTTTACGTCACTAGCTTGACGTACCTTTATCCTTACTCATGGTGGCTTGAAAAGGGTGTGCTCCTCCCGACTATATCTTGCGTAGCTACTTCCCATGAGCACAATTGTATCTCGTCGGTGATTCACTTTTATTGGAGGCTTGAACAATTTTACTTTAGGTCTCCACGGAAACAAATTGGCGTAGGAATTGTTCATTCTCAACTTCGGTGAGTCCTTGGATGGTTTGAGCCTCCTACCCACATCATCTTCAATTCTTGAGACCTTTTTTGAAAATTTTGATTGTTGATCAATTCCAAGGAGAGGCACTTGTTCCATTGCCTTGGGGTTTGCTTCTTTGACGTTTTCAACTTGAACAAAATATGGTTTCAACAAACCCTCTCCCAAAGCTTCCTCCTTATATGCATGTTGTCCATTCAAGCACTCGTTATTCTCAAATTGGGGCTCTTCTCCCACCATTTGATTCTCGGTAACATCTTGTTCCTTCTCCCCCACTTGCTCATTGTTCTCGCATTCTTCCTTGTCATTTTCTAAAGAAACATCCTCAACAAGTCCCTCTGTTTGGTTCTCGAAGTCATGAATAAAATCTTGTTGAGTTTGTTGTGAAATCTCAGAGGCTTTGATACTGGCTTCAGTGTTCTGGATAAACTTAGCCAACACATCATTCAAGTTCAAATTTTTGTCTTGAGATTCTTCAACTAGGGGAGCCTCAGATCTCTGAATAAATCCTGCCAATAGACTTTTTAGGCTATGATCTTGCTCATGTGATGGAATGTGCTCTTCAAATCCGAATTGTGGGGTTTGCCAATGTTGTTTACACACATTCCATGGGATGTTGGGGGAGTTCCTATGACTAGACCGATAAGTGTTACAATAGGAATAACTTCGCTGCATTGTTCCAAAACGTTTATCAGTCCCGCATTGTAAGCTTCATTTTGTATGGAAAAAGATGTAATTGAATCAACCATCCTTCATGATAGATATGTAAAAAGAAAACAAAATAAATGAGAACGCGGAAAGTAAGAAAGATGAAATAGACAAAAAATAAAAGATAAATGAATGACTAAAATAGCAAAGTATAAGAGTTATTTAAACGCCTACTCCCCGGCAACGGCGCCAAAAACTTGACACACCCTTGCGTGTGTGTTCCGCAAGTGCACGGGTGTCGAAGTAATAAAGTACCCAACGGGTGGGTAGTCGAATCCACAGGGAGTAGACGATAGAAACAAAAACACTTCGCTAGGTAGCCAAAGAAAACCAATTTTTGATGAGATTAAAAAGTAATTCAAAACAGAAATTAAGAACTGAAAGTTAAAGCTAGAGTGTAGGAAAAGATCGAGATAAGAATGGGGTACTCGGACACTGCTCCCCCTAGGTTCCTTGTTTCAAGTGCAAGACTTCAAATACTTTTACTCAATAGAGATTTCAAGAGTCGTGGAAACCAAAGATACAAGATCCCAAATCTAAGGTCAACCTTGACTAGTCCCCTACGAGGTCCCGGCGGAGAGAAGACTCTCGACACCTCACACCACGTATGACTGCGCTACGCTATAGGGATTCCAAGTGGTGAACCCTATTCCCAAATATAGATCAATCCCTTTGGTCCAGGCGAAAGATCCCTAATCACAAATAAGTCCCGGCGGAAAGGCCTCTCTCAACGCCTAACTCTCTTTGAGATCGAAGGTAATACTTGGAATAAGAAGGTAGGGAAAACCACACCGGAGGGGAAAGGGGACGTGTCGCTACCTTTGAACTCACACTCTCGACCCTCTTCAATCTTGGTTAATCTAATCCTAATGGTGATGGTCACTCGTCAAAAGGATGATTGGATTAGCCCTCAACCCTAGTGTCACTCTAAGGGAGAAACAATTAAGCACACAAGATTGAAACTCAAATTTAAACTCAAATTGAATAAAAGCATTAAAGTCAATGAAACATAGAAAACCTAGGGTTTACAAGTCCAAGTACCCACTAGGGGTTTAGCCCTCCATGGAGCAATACAAGTTCATCAAAATAAATGAAGATAAGTGCAAGAAATCCATAAAGAAAACCCCCTTAAGCTTCGTGTTGATGGCCTATGAGGGCTGTTTCTTCTTCTCCACGGATCCTTCCTCCAAGCCTAGGGCACAACTTGCCGAATCGAAGTCGTCGAAGGCTCCCCCAATAGCTCTCCTTGGAAGGAATCGGTGTTGAAATCGGTGAAGAAACGCCCCCAAAACGCAGCAAAAACCCTCTCAAACCCTAGCCGAACGTCCTCCCAAAGTTAGGAAAAAGTCCCCCTTTATAACGCTTCAGAACGGCTTTATAATTGGCCATCTCAAGGATCCACACGGGCGTGTGGATGAGCCACACGGCCGTGTGGAAATTCCACACGGCCATGTGGAATTTCAGCCCTGTGGAAACTTGCTTATTGGTCCCCGATTTCGCCCGTTTCTTCTCCTGAGGTCACACGGACGGACACACGCCCATGTGAAAGGTCATGTGGCATTTCTTGATGATGAAAAACCCTTGGAGAGCTTTTGAAATCTTTGAACAAATCCGAACAAGCGAGCATGACTGCCTTCGTGTCCTTCTACAAGAATTGTCTTGAAGGCTTTAGAAGTTGGCACATACCCCCTCGTTTGAACCCGATTTGTGTCTTGAACTTTGTATTTGCACAAAAGAGCTCCACATGGCACCATTATGACCTAATCTTGCTTTTCTTCGCATAAACCTTCTTCACAACCCTAATTACACGAAAGAACACAAAAACACACGAAATGAGAAATATAACCTGAAAAATGTGATGCTCATGCAGGGAAAAACATCTCAAATAATATGTACATGCAAGCACTTATCAATAGCCAATAACCTTGATTTATTGAAAGAACAAGACATTCATAAACACTGCAAGTAAAGAAATGAGTTCAAGCTACAACGTCATCCAAACAACCTCGGGGCTCCCTTAAGAGTTTAGCCCCTCATGACAACAACCAACAAATACAATGCCAAAGAAATTGAAAGACAAGAAGTTGAAAACTCCCTAATTTCTTGCATCCTTGAGGTTGTATGAGGATCTATAATGTGGTAAGATCTCCTCCCGATCGGCCTACTATAAGCTTGCCATTCCCTTGATGAAGAGGAGGATGAACCCCCAAAGCTCTCCCTTTCTTTCTCCCAAAGTTCGCCCACCAAAAGTCCCATTAGAAACTGAGTTTCTAGGGTTTTAAAGTCTTCTCGATGTGAGCACGGGCGTGGTGAAACCGTGCTTCAAGCCGTGCAGATTACGGCCAAATAAAACTCCAGAAAACTCACATTCCTGTAATCTGCACGGGGAACAGCACGGGCGTGCTTAGGCCGTGCTGAGGGTTTGCACGATCGTGCTCAGCGAACTCAATGCTACAGTACTTTTGCTACAGTATTTTGTGCTACAGTGATTTTTCCCCCCGAAAATTCGCCAGCCTGTAATTTGCACGGGGAACAGCACGGGCGTGCTTAGGCCGTGCTGAGGTTTTCACGACCGTGCTCAGCAAACTCAAGCTGTGCTGATTTGTGGCTGAATTCTCCTGCAATTTGCAAAGGGAACAACACGGGCGTGCTCAAGCCATGCTGAGGTTGATGAGGTTTCTTCTAAGTCCTTTAGCTTTTAAAATTGTTCCAAAACACTTCTTCTTGCTTCAGGACTTCGATATCTGCATGGAAAACCAAGAATACCTCAAATAGCACTGTACTTGGAGAATTACAGCCAAAATATTCAATAATGATGAGGGTAAAGCATGCAATACATATATATGAAATGCGCTCATCAGGAAGCCTCTTTTGGGGTCCATGCAGGCTGCATGCGGCCCACATGACTTTGGGAAGTATAAAAGAGAGAAGCTAAGGCGTTTTAAAGAAAAAAAGGACATCAACGGCGGTGAGACACATCAAAAGGGAAGAAGAGAGATCCAGGGCCTCAAAACCTTCAAATTCGACAATGAGAGGCTAGATTTGAAGAGATCTACCACCAAAATCATTTAGAAGAGCTTAAAAGATTACGAAAATGCCAAATCTAGGAGGGCACCCTTGGAACTCTTCCAAAGGGGATCCTTCACCACCATTCCTCACCAAATTCCAGGGGAGTTTAATTATGGCTTATTTGGTTATTTTCATGTATTTTCCCTTGAATTTCTTTGTCATGTCCAACTAAGCCCCAAGATCACCGGATGCCGGTGAACCTTGGAATGAACTTGTTTTTTGGATTATTTTATTTCATTTTATATGCAATCTTGTGGTTTGTTATTCTTTCTTTGCGCTCTTCAATATTTTGAATTGCATGAGAACTCTATGGTTCAATTTCTAGTTTGTGCTAGGTGACTCCGAATGCGCTCTTGTACTAGACTCACATAGATAAAAGGGGATCTTTCTGTCGGTACACCGAGGTATTCGGGTACTCTACAGACCTCTGAACATTAGGTTCAAACCCAAGAGAGTGTTTTCTCCTGATAAGAGTTTTCCTTAAGCCCATTGCAATCATGGAAAGAGTTGGTCAGAAAGGATTCCGATCAACACTAGCATGGGATTAGAGGTTAATCACCAAGGGATTTGGGGTTAACCTACTTTAGGACTCTCTCGGCCCAACCCATGATTGTCGTGCCAATCTTTCATCCCTAAAACAAAAGTAGTCCCTAGGGGATCCGCAACCTTGACCATTCCTCCCCATTAATTCTCCTTCGAGATTCAGCGCACATGTTCGCTTTTCTTTAATTTAGTTCTTTTCATTTATTAGTTGAAAAATCTTGAAGTGTATTAGTTACAAAGTAGGCAAGGAGGAAGTAGGAGAACTTCCTTGGCCCCGTGGAATACGACTCCTTTGTCGTGCACAGAGTATTACTTGACGACCCTGTACACTTGCGGGTGACGCATCAGTTACCTCCCTTTGTTTGTGTTTACATAAGACCACTGTGGTCTTGATGAGTGCATTCTACATATACATTTTATTCATATCATACCCAATTTGGTTTTGCCTTTAGCTATTATTTTTCTTAGATCAGTGCTTTTTAGGGTATTTTGTGTAATTGTGCAGATGGACAGGTGACGAGGCCATTATAAGAAGTTTTTGGATAATTTCAGCATAAAAGGACTGGAGGCATAATTCGTCAAGATAAGCATGCACGTGCTTGTGTCGAGACTAACATTTTAAGCACCAAAAATTAGGTTTTAGGGGACTTTTGGCTTGGCGAGTAGAGAATCTTGATCAGCATCATTCACCATCCCTTGGGGAGGAACGAGAGCAATTAATGGAGAGCATATCTAGGAGTGGAGCTTCATCTACGGCGTGGATCCTCGGAGCACAACTACTAAGGCAAAAGTTTTGGGAGTCTCTGGATCTTTCTTTAATTGTTTTTGTTCTTGATTTAATGTTATGTAAATCCATCAGGAGCTAACCGTCTCTAGTGCCCTGGATCATGAACTTGGTATAATTGTAATTGAATATTTTATTTGGAATATTTATAGAGTTCTGTTGATTGTCGTGTTCAATCTTGTGTTGCATTACTTTATGTGTTAGGTTAGCGTAGTATGATTGTAAAACATGGCATATATTGAGTAGCTTAGTGTGATTGCTGTAGGTAATCATTTCCCTCGAAGTGCATGAGACTCTCAGTTATAATCTTAATCCTTAACGTTTGCCAATATGATAGTTGCAAAAAGGCTTTTAGAGCACACATAGGGGTCATAGAATGCACCTAATAAGTAATGCAAGATTTAATTACTTCCTGCACCAAGGGATAGATACGGTGTGTTACCCCTACATATTGTTATCTTGTTAGAGTTTCTCCCCCAATTTGTGATCCTCTTAACTCTATCCACTCTCCTTGAGCCTTAGTCAGTTTTAATCTCAATCTTTAGTCAACTAGATACTAGACGAAGAAATAGTACTAAAAGCTATACCAGTCCCTGAGTAATCGACTACCTGATCCCCTTGGATACACTTTACTACTTGTACGATCCGTGCACTTGTAGTTACGCAAGGGCATATCAAGTTTTTAGCGCCGTTGCTGGGGGCTAGCAACTTTTAGGAAGTTTTATATTTTAGTAATCTAGTCAATTTTATTTCATGTATTTCCTTTATTCCTTCATTTTCTTTTGTGTGCACACCAAAGTTTTGTTGCTTTTGCTTCATTTGTTTTATTTCTATCTTTCCCCTATCATTATTTGTTTATGTGTTTATATTCTTCTTTTCTACTTGCTCCTAACTTTTTCTTCTTTTGTGAAGGTGATTGTATATAACCAGAGGTAGTTCATCTCCATTGGCAAGCCCGATCCAGATACTGAACGCACACTACACAAGAGATTGAGGCATTTCAACCTCAAGGAATCGGGATCAGTTGAGATCAGTATTGAAGTAGACCAAGATGCAACCATAGCCAGTAACCAAAGAAATATCTCAGATTATGTAAGGCCAAATTTAGAAGGGTCAGGATCAAGCATTGTTCGCCCTCCAGTAGTGGCAAATAATTTTGAATTGAAGCCCAATTTCATTCAGATGGTGCAACAGATGTGCCAATTTGTTGGCTTCCAAGATGAAAATCCATACACCCAGTTGTCTAACTTACTAGAAATTCATGATACGTTCAAATCGAACAATGTGTCCGAGGATGCGGAGCGTGAGAATTATAAAGTTATGCTTATTTTATATATTAAATTATATACTTATCGAGTTAGTATTGGAGTAATTTAGTGTAATATGATGCTAAATCAGGTATAAATTGTCTTTGTAGGCACCAAGTGGAGGTTAAAGCCAAAGGAGAGCCAAAGTTAGTGATTAGGAATAAAAATGTCGAATAGGGCACACTCCTGACTTAGTAACTTGGAAGGTAGTGCCATTTATTGGCTCCTTACGGCCAAGCTTACAGCCGTAAGACACATTTAGAAGGCCTTGTGGACATCCGTATGCCCATAAGAAAAGAAACCATGCCAAATAGAGAACCTTACGGTCGAGACTTACGACCGTAAGCGAGACCGTAAGTGGAAGACAGAGGAGTTTACGGGAGCCGCTTACGCCCGTAAGGAGTAGGGAAAGATTCAGGATATGAGGTTACGGTCATGACATTACGGCCGTAATCGGGGGTGTAAGGCATGAAAAAAGTTGAAACCCCGACGCTTACGGCCTAGCTTACGCCTATAAGCTGGCCGTAAACTCACGAGTATTTAAGACTTTACTGAATCTGATTTTGCGGCGCTAGGTTTTTCATACCACTTTTAGAGAAATAGAGGCTGGAG
The DNA here is from genome assembly GCA_902712375.1 of Dioscorea dumetorum. NCBI lineage: Eukaryota > Viridiplantae > Streptophyta > Magnoliopsida > Dioscoreales > Dioscoreaceae > Dioscorea > Dioscorea dumetorum. The sequence goes on along the minus strand of CACTHL010000128.1, from coordinate 6,946,760 downwards.
AAGGGGAGAGAGCACCTCCAAGATCAAGGGCTATTGGATCTTCTTCAAGGGAAAGAAGTCGCGTCGGTGTTTGCCATCATCATCATCATCATCAATTTGGGCACCATTGCTGTCAAAAATTGTGATTCCTCCAACATTGAGGGGAACTTCGAGCCGACCCTTACTTTCTTGATCCTTGAGGGAGTTTCTATATGTTTTCTCATTATGAAGATGAACATGTGTTATCTTTTGATTTCTTGTTATGGCATAATGTGCTAAATCCCTATTGAAAGCTTGGACTGAAAACCTTGGGGAATTATTGAACTCTATTTGTACTCTTTTATTTTCAATTGATTTTGAAGTTGATTTTTTGTGAATGCATGTGTTGTTTGATTCATTTATCACTGCATGTTGGGTGATTATTGACCAGCGGTGAAAGCCCGTTAATTCTAATCTAGCGCGCGGTGAAAACCCATTGGCTCTTAAAACCAACGTGCGGTGAAAACCCGTTAGATCTTAGGAATTAGCGTGCGGTGAAAACCCGTCAAAACATCACATTTCTATTCAACTTCTGTTCTAATTGAGTGAGGAGTATTTGTAGAATTCAGGTTTTCATTATTTAACCCCTAAGGGAGTTTTGTCCAAGTATTCCCATTGATCTTTGATAAGTATACAATTGTGCATATTTTATATATTGAATTGTATACTTATCGAGTTAGTATTGGAGAAATTTAATGGAATACGAGCCTAAATCGAATATAAATTATCTGCGCAGGCGTCAAGTGTGGATTAAAGCCAAAAGAGAGCTAAAGCAAGTAAATGGGAACAAAAACATCGAAGATGGCATGCTCTTGCACTAGCACTTGGAAGACTGCAATGTTTACATGCTCCTTACGGCCGTAAGCCACGTGCAGAGAATCTTACAGTATCCTTATGCCCATAAGCAAAGAGGTCTTGTAATGCGGAGGAACTTACAGTTAGGCTTATGGCCGTAAGTCGGGCCGTAAGCCAAAATCAGAGGACTTTTAGGGGGGAATTCCAGACCGTAAGTGAGGATGTAAGGCAATGGAAAAATGAAATCCTGACACTTACTACCTGGCTTACGCCCGTAAGCTGACCGTAAGCTTACGGCTATTTAAGCCTTCACTGAAGAGAGAAAGGGGGATCTTCTTCTTTAGGTTTTCTTGTGTTGGAGAGAGAAGGTTGCTGGAAAAGGAAAGAGCTCTATTGCAAGATCAAGAGGGAATTCCTTCAAACAAAACCCAAGGAATCGGTGTATGCTTTGATCTTTACCAACCTTATCATCTACTAAGGCATCATCGCGGCGGGAGATTGCATATCTCGCAACGTCGAGGGGAACTTCAGGGCAACCATTGTTCCTTCAGTTTGAGGGAGATTTCCACTCCATTTCTTTATAATGAATGCTTGTAACTTCTTGCTTGTATTACTTTGCATCATGAGCTAATCCCTTCTTAGGAAAACTTGGACTTGAACCCTAGGGGAATTTTTTAAACGCTTCTTTTATTCCTTGAATGATAATTATTCGTGATAGTTAATCTTTGGAATGCATGTGTGAATTGATATGTGTCATTTATACATTGCCTGATTGTTGACGAGTGGTGAAAACCCGTTATTCATTAGATTAGCGTGCGGTGAAAACCCGTCAGTCCTTGTGGCTAGGCGTGCGGTGAAAACCTGTTATATCTTTCCGCTTAGCGTGTGGTGAAAACCTGTCTTACCTTCACATTCCTGTAAGATTGCTTGTAATTAAGCAAGGTTAATCTGTTGAGTTAGTACCTCACTGTCTAATCCCCGAGGTAGTACTGTGCAAGTATACCCTTCTCTACCACTAATTCTCACAACTCTTGTTGTTTTTAGTCTCCTAGGTAATTCTAGACTTTCCAAAACCACCCTTTCTAGGCTAGATTTCCTAAGCTAAAATTAATACTAGAATGTTTGCTCCCTATGGTTCCACAACCCGATTCCCTTAGGGCATCCACTTTATTACTTGACGATCCGTTCACTTGCGGTGACACGAAAGGCGTGTCAATCTTGATAGTTTTAATCCCCTGTGTAATTTTTGTTAATTGCATTTGTTAGACCTGTCCTATATCACATTTTTCAAGCTAGATTTCTTAAGCTAAAGTTAGTACTAATAGATTTGCTCCCTGTGGTTCGACAACCCGACCCTTTACAGGGTCCACTTTATTACTTGATGACCCATCCACTTGCGGTGATTGGTCGTGTGCGTAACACACAGACTCCGCAAGTGCACGGGTACTAACCCCCTCAAGAACAGTTTTGACATGCTCCAGGAGGCGACACACACGCACGGTAGTACGGAGTAAGAGTAAAATCTTTCACAAGCCTTCAATTGACTAAGTCACTAGTTCTCAGAAACTCCTTAAGCTTCAGCAACTCTTTTAATTTGTTGAGATCAGAGGTCATGCACTCATCACTTTATTAGGGGAATAAGGTTAATTGAGGACAAGCAACAATTCGAGTTTTGGGGTATTTGATGAGCGCATTTCATATATATGTATTGCATGCTTTACCCTCATCATTATTGAATATTTTGGCTGTAATTCTCCAAGTACAGTGCTATTTGAGGTATTCGTTGTTCGTCATGCAGATATCAAAGTCCTGAAGTAAGAAGAAGCGTTTTTGGAACAATTTTAGAAGCTAAAGGACTTAGAAGAAACCTCATCAAGCTCAGAATACGGCTTGAGCACGCCCGTGCTGTTTCCCGTGCAAAGTGCAGGAAAGTTCAACCAAAATTCAGCACAGCCTGAGTCCGCTGAGCACGGGTGTGAAAACCTCAGCACGGTCGAACCACGCCCGTGCTGCTTCCCGTGAAAATTACAGGAGAATGCAGCCACCGATCAGCACAGCCCGAGTTCGCTGAGCACGGTCGTGAAAACCTCAGCACGGACGAAGCACGCCCGTGCTGTTCCCCGTGCAGATTACAAGTTTGTGAGTTTTCTGAAGAGTTATTTGGCCGTATTCTGCACGGCTTGGAGCACGGCTTCAGCACGCCCGTGCTCACATCGGGAAAACATTAAAACCCTAAAAACTTAGGTTTTTGGGGGACTTTTGGTGGGCGATCTTTGGGAGAAAGAAAGGGAGAGCTTTGGGTTTTCATCCTCCCCTTCATCAAGGGAATGCCAAGCGTATGGTAGGCCGATCGGAAGGAGATTACACGACATTGTAGATCCTTCGACAACCTTAAGGATGCAAGAAATTAGGGAGTTTTCAATTCCTTGTCTTGTAATTTCTTTGGCATTGTGTTTGTTGGTTGTTATCATGAGGGGCTAAACTCTTAAGGGAGCCCCGGGGGTGGTTGCATGACGTTGTAGCTCGAACTCATTGTCTTTACTTGCAGTTTTTATGATTGTCTTGTTCCTTTCAATAAATCAAGGTTATTGGCTATCTTGTATGTTGTTTAGTGCTTGATGCTTGGTAGTTAGGTTCTCCTATCTAGGTTTGTGAATCTTTATTGATTGTTGCAAGCAGAGGGAGTTCAACTTAGGGCTCGGCAGTGCTAGAAACAACACGCTTATAGCATAACTAGGTTTAGAACTGAAGACATCCCTGATAATTACTGAGAAAGACTGAGTTAGTGAACGTCAGAAACCCAACCCCGGGGCCCCATCTCCTCCATCAAGTCAAACCTAAATCTTCCCTTGGTGAACTTTCCATTCCCTTAACTTCCTCGAAGTTAGTCCAAAGTCAATTACTTCATCTCCGGTTTGGTTAGATATTAAGTAGGACGTTAGTATTAGAAGCTATACCAGTCCCTGTGGATTCGACTACCCGACCCAAAGGGTACACTTTACTACTTGTGCGACCCGTGCACTTGCGGATACGCAAGGGGCGTACCAAGTTTTTGGTGCCGTTGCCGGGGACTGGCAACTTCTAAGAATTCGGACAGTCTTAGTACTCTAACCGTTTATTTTGCTTTTAATTCCTTTTCTTTTGTTCTTATTTTATTTTATTTGTATTCTTTGTTTTTGTTCTTTTGTTTTTCTTTGTTTTTCTTAAGCTGTCTATTAATCTTTTCTCTTTTTGCTTTGAGCTTAAAAATTCATATCTAATCTGTTTCTTTTGGTGTGTGTGCAGGTGCAGTGCATGACCCGGGGGAATTCTTCCCATCTTGCGTCTCCAGATCCAGATATTGAGCGAACATTTCATCGGAGACAGCGACAGATTCACTTAAGAGAAACTGGGTCAGTGGAAGTAAGTGTTGAAGTGGATCAAGAGGAAAACATGGCTGGAAATCAGAGGAGCATTTCAGATTATGCCCGGCCTAATTGGGAGGGATCTGGATCAAGCATTGTTCGGCCCCCAGTTGCGGCCAACAATTTCGAGCTGAAGCCCAACTTTATTAAAATGGTGCAACAGATGTGCCAATTTGATGGCTTCCAAGATGAGGACCCATATGCTCATCTTGCAACTTTCCTAGAAATCTGTGATACCTTTAAGGCGAACAATGTGTCCGAGGATGCGGTTTGTCTTCGATTGTTCCCATTTTCTGTGCGAGGGAGGGCCAAGCAATGGCTAAGTTCCTTGCCAGCGGGTTCGATTACAAGCTCGGAACAGTTGGCCGAAAAGTTTCTGACCAGATATTTCCCACCGGCCAAGATCACCAAACTTAGAAGTGACATCTCTTCATTCCGGCAAGCCGAATCTGAAACACTGTATGATACCTGGGAGCGGTATAAGGAATTGTTGAGGAAGTGCCCACAGCATGGAATAGTGGAATGGATGCAAATCCAGATATTCTACAATGGATTGAATGTGGCCACTAAACAAATGTTGGATGCCGCAGCAGGAGGCTCCTTGTGTAGCAAAAGACCCGATGAGGCACAGAATTTGATTGAAAACATGGCCTCCAATGGCTACCAGTGGAGTTCTGAGAGAAATAAGCCGGTGAAGACCGCCGGACTTTATGAGGTTGATGTGCTCACTACGTTGGCAGCACAAGTGGAAGCCATCTCTAAAAGATTGGACACAATGCAAATCCAATCTCCAGCACTGAATATGAATACCGATAGTTGGGCAAACCAAGCAGGGCCCAGTTGTTCTTCTGAGGGAGTTAGTGCCACCGAACAGGTGGATTTCATTGGTCAGAATGAGCGGTATACCAATAACCCCTACAGCAACACCTACAACCCAGGTTGGAGGAATCACCCTAATTTCTCTTGGAAAGACCAGAATCAGGGGCAGAAGCGCCCCTCTCAGCAACAGCAGCAGCAGACTCAGCCTCGATTTTCGAGGCCTTCACCACCAGAACAGAAAGGATCGTCTATTGAAGCGCTCCTTGTTCAATACATTCAAGCTAATGATGCCCGAATCACAGGGCATGAAGAGATGATGAGGAATCAGCAGGCCTCTTTACAGAACCTTGAGCGTCAGGTTGCACAGATCGCCAAGACGCTTGCTGAACGACCCCAGGGTGCTATCCCAAGTAATACAGAAATTAATCCCCGGGAGTCCCTCAAGGCAGTCACTTTGAGAAGTGGCAGGGAACTGGAACCCTCAACTCCGCAAGCACAGCAGACTATAAGCCTACGTTGCCCTATCCAGCTAAACTCAAGAAGGACCAACAGGAGGCACAGTTTAAGAAGTTTCTGGAGATGTTTAAAACATTGCACATCAATGTTCCATTCGTGGAAGCTTTCTCCCAGATGCCGAAGTATGCCAAATTCCTCAAGGAATTATTGACTAACAAGAGGAAGTTGGAAGCAGTTTTGACGGTTTCCTTGAGTGAGGAATGTTCTGCCATCATCTCAAATAAAATTCCCAAGAAGGAAAAAGATCCGGGAAGTTTCATCATCCCGTGCACCATTGGAGGGATGATGGATGAAAAGGCGTTGGCTGACCTAGGAGCAAGTATCAACCTCATGCCATTAAAGATTTTTCAGAAGCTGGGGTTGGGGGAACTCAAGCCAACTCAAATGACGCTCCAACTTGCTGATCGCTCCACCCGCCAACCCTTGGGAATTGTTGAGGACATTTTATTGAAAGTCGACAAATTCATATTCCCGGTCGACTTTGTTGTTCTGGATTTAGACGAACGGGCTGAGGTACCTTTAATTTTTGGCCGTCCATTCCTCGCTACTTCACAAGCCATCATTGATGTGAAGGATGGTCGCCTAACATTAAGAGTGGGGGATGAAGAAGTTGTTTTCAAGCTGAAGGAGGCTATGAGACACCCCATGGCATTTGATGATTCTTGCTATTTCTTAGACACTACTAATGACATTATTTGTGACTGTGTGCAGGAAATCTGGCGAAAGGATCATCTTACTGATTTACTAGGTGAGGAACCCCCAGATGAAGAGCTCATAGACCAAGAGGAAACCATCGCTGTTACACCCTCGAGCATTGGTCAACTAGAATTGAAGGCCAAAAGAAGGAAAGGCAGGGGGTCAAAGGCCCAGACATGGTGGCAGAAGGTAGAGGAAAGGAAAAAACAACAAGCCTCTATCCCGAAACGTGATTCTACTAATGGCCTCAGCTTTGGTGAGGCATTCCTGATAAATTCTTTTTGTCCTTTCATAGAATGTTGGTCTGCAGGGCACCAAGAGGAAAGGTACATCTTTGAACCATCCTAAGATGAGGCTAGACCCGTCAAGCTAGTGACGTTAAAAGAGCGCTTATCGGGAGGCAACCCGATTGGTTTCATTTCTTTGTTACTTCTTTGTTGTGGTTGTTGTTTGGTGTGTTTTTGTGTTTTTGTTGCGTTTTGTTTTGAATCCGGCGTGTTTTTCTTCATGAAGGAAGGTTCCAGGCCCAACACGGGCATAACACCCCCGTGCTGATGGGGGTGAAATTCACAGGCTTTCCAGGTTTGATCTTTTCCATTCAGCACGGGGAGAAGCACGGCCGTGCCATGGCCGTGGTGAATCCCTGAGCACGCTGCCCGTGCACGCGTCATGGACGTGCCGCGTTCTTCATTTTTCGTTGAATTTACTTAAGCACGGGCACAGCACGGCCGTGCTGAGGCCGTGCTCAGCGTGACGGTCCCTTTTCCTGCGATTTTCTCCCTTTTAAATGCGCCATTCACCCTTTCTTTCTTCTTATCGGCGACTCTTTTCCTTTGTGCTTTCATTTACGTTCGTTTCTCGCAAGTTTTCGGGTGGTTGGCGTGGTTTCTCGGAGTTTCATCGCTTCTACCCTTTCTTCAACACTTTTGGTAAGTCGACGAGCCCTAGATTTGTGTTTCCTATATAAATCTTTGCCTTTATGCCATTATTCTTATTGAAAACATCTAAATTCACCGTTAGAGACATCTAGGATGCTTTTGATTGACTTTAAATGCATTTGTTCCGTCGATTTTTGAGTTAGAAGCCGTCGGTACCGAAGCTGGATTTTGGCAGCACGGCCGTGTTCACTCAAGCACGACCGTGCTTTGATTTTAGATCTGGAATTGCACGGAAGCACGGGCGTGCCTATTCAGCATGCCCGTGCTCGTGAGAAACCCTATATTTTGAATAACATGGGCGTGCAGATTTGAAGCACGCCCGTGTTTCACTGTTGATCTTAACTGTTTATTATTTTTTCTCTCGACAGATCATGCCGAGGAAGGCTACTGCATCTGGCCCTTCTTCGAAGAGGGCTAGAGGGGAGTCGTCGACCCCAGCCACTCCCCCTGCGCAAGCCCTCGGTACTCCCATCCACCAGGAGCGCCACGACCGTTTGAGCGCAAAGCGGTTTAGCGAGATGCGAGCTATTGATTGGGAGGTCCTCCGCAAGGTGGGCTTAGAGGCCGACGTGCGCCGCTACCTTGGCGAGGGCGCCTGGACGAGGCTGTTGTCCATCACCGACCCCGCCTACCGGGAGTTGTCTCTGGAGGTCCTTGCGACCTTCGAGCTGTCCAGAGGCCCCATCAGCTACCACCGCGCCGGCACAGTACAGTTCCAGGCGCTCCGCGAGCTACATCGGATGAGTCTGACAGAGTTTTCTGTCAGACTGAGCCTGTACGATGAGGAGTTCACCCGGACTCCGGAGTACGACGCCCTCCTCGTAGCCCGACCACCCGGCGAGTCCTAGGAGGCTTGTTGGCAGCGACTGAGCACGGACCGGGAGTACAACCCCCGCCGGTCCAAGGCCTCATCTCTTCGTCTCCCCGCCCTCAGGTACATCCACTTTATTCTCAGTCATTCCATCACAGGGAGGGGAGACAGTGATGAGCGCATTTCATATATATATATTGCATGCTATACCTTCATCATTATTGAATGTTTTGGCTATAATTCTCCAAGTACGGTGCTATTTGAGGTATTCGTTGTTCGTCATGCAGATATCAAAGTCCTGAAGTAAAAAGAAGCGCTTTTGGAACAATTTTAGAAGCTAAAGGACTTAGAAGAAACCTCATCAAGCTCAGCACGGTTTGAGCGCGCCCGTGCTGTTCCCCGTGCAAAATGTAGAAGAATTCAACTGCGATTCAGCACAGCCTGAGTCCGCTGAGCACAGGTGTGAAAACCTCAGCACCGTCCGTGATGCTTCCCGTGAAAATTACAGGAGAATGCGGCCATAGATCAGCACAACCAGAGTTCGCTGAGCACAGTCGTGCAAAGCCTCAGCACGGTCGAAGCACGCCCGTGCTGTTCCCCGTGCAGATTACAGGTTTGTGAGTTTTCTGAAGAGTTATTTGGCCATAATCTGCACGGCTTGAAGCACGGTTTCATCACGCCCGTGCTCACAGCGGGAAAACTTTAAAACCCTAAAAACTTAGGTTTTTGGGGGACTTTTTGTGGGCGATCTTTGGGAGAAAGAAAAGGAGAGCTTTGGGGATTCATCCTCAGCTTCATCAAGGGAATGCCAAGCGTATGGTAGGCCGATCGGAAGGGGATTACACGACATCATAACTCCTTCGACAACCTCAAGGATGCAAGAAATTAGGGAGTTTTCAATTCCTTGTTTTGTAATTTCTTTGGCATTGTGTTTGTTGGTTGTTATCATGAGGGGCTAAACTCTTAAGGGAGCCCCGGGGGTGGTTGTATGACGTTGTAGCTTGAACTCGTAGTCTTTACTTGCAGTTCTTATGATTGTCTTGTTTATTTCAATAAATCAAGGTTATTGGCTATCTTGTTTGTTGTTTAGTGCTTGATGCTTGGTAGTTTGGTTCTCCTATCTAGGTTTGCGAATCTTTATTGATTGTTGCAAGCAGAGGGAGTTCAACTTAGGGCTCGGCAGCGCTAGAAACCACATGCTTATAGCATAACTAGGTTTAGAACTGAAGACATCCCTGATAATTACTGAGAAAGACTGAGTTAGTGAACGTCAGAACCCAACCCCGGGGTGCCATCTCCTCCATCGAGTCAATCCTAAATCTTCCCTTGGTGAACTTTCCATTACCTCAACTTCCTCAAAGTCGGTCCAAAGTCAACTCCTTCATTCATGATTTGGTTAGATATTGAGTAGGACGTTAGTATTAGAAGCTACACCAGTCCCTGTGGATTGGACTAACCGACCCAAAGGGTAAATTATACTACTTGTGCGACCCGTGCACTTGCGGTTACGCAAGGGCGTACCAAGTTTTTGGCGCCGCTGCCGGGGACTGGCAACTTCTAAGAATACGGACAGTCTTAGTACTCTAGCCGTTTATTTTACTTTTAATTCGTTTTCTTCTGTTCTTATTTTTATTTTTCTTGTTTTCTTTGTTTTTCTTAAGCTGTTTATTATTCTCTTCTCTTTTCGCTTTGAGCTTTAAAATTCATATCTAATCTGTTTCTTTTGGTGCTTGTGCAGGAGCAGTGTACCTCAGTCCTTTTATCTTTCTAGAGAGGGAGTACCATCCATAAGATGGAAGATCTGTTGGATGCATTAAGGAGACAGGACAACCCCCATTTTGAAACAGAAATAGGAAATCTTGATGCTAGCAGACAGCTAATAGAACTACTTTCTCGACCATCGAACGCAAATTACCAGAATGTCTCTCTGGAAGAAGCTGTGCAGACCTTCAGCAAGAAATCTCAGCAATGGTCAAGAAATCAAATTGTCGCGAAAGTAGCACTGCCTAATAACCAAACGGAGTTAAACTATACACAGGAAGTCATGTCAGTAAGCTGGTGCAGTGACTTAATGGAAAAACATATTGGGCGGAAATTGTTGGGAGAAGAATGTATAGATAAAAAGCTTAATCAGGACAGTGTGGATCGCCGGAATTGTGAAGATCAATTATTGCACATAGTGGGTTCCGAATCTGTTAAGGAGCAAAGCTTTCCGACGGCAGACATAAAAGGTGCAAAGATCGAGCTAAAGAAACTACCTGACCATTTGGAATATGCTTTCTTAGGGGGAGATGAACAGTACCAAGTAATAATTTCTGCGACCCTTAATGATGAATAAAAGGGGGAATTATTACAAGTACTGACTACACACAAGAATGCTATAGCTTGGTCAATATCAGATATCAAAGGCATCAGTCCAGCTTTCTGCACACATAAAATCCTTATGGAAGATGAAATTAAGCCGAGAGTGCAACCACAACGGCGATTGAATCCTAATATGCAGGAGGTGGTCAAGACAGAGGTCAAGAAACTTTTAGATGCTGGGGTTATTTACCCTATTTCAGATAGCCCGTGGGTGAGTCCAGTGCAAGTAGTGCCGAAAAAGGGAGGGATGACGGTAATCCAGAATGATAAGAAAGAAGTGATTTCTGCTCGCACAGTAACTGGATGGTGGGTATGTATCGACTACCGGAAATTGAATGATGCTACTAGAAAAGACCACTTCCCCCTCCCATTTATTGATCAAATGTTGGAGAGACTTGCAGGACACATGTATTACTGCTTTCTAGACGGGATGTCAGGATACTTACAGATCCCGATTGCACCTGAAGATCAAGAGAAGACTACTTTCACCTGTCCTTATGGCACCTTTGCATACCGTCGTATGCCTTTTGGTTTATGCAACGCTCCTGCCACATTCCAGCGCTGTATGATGTCCATTTTTGACGAGTTCATCGAGGATTTTATGGAGGTATTCATGGATGATTTCTCCGTCTTTGGCAATTCATTTGATAATTGTTTGTCCAATTTGAAGAAGGTTTTAGCCCGATGTGAAGCAACAAATCTGGTACTCAGTTGGGAAAAATGTCATTTTATGGTTCAGGAAGGAATAGTGTTGGGTCACAAGATTTCACAATCCGGAATAGAAGTAGATAAGGCGAAGATCTCCACAATTGAGGGACTAGCGATTCCGACCACTACGAAGGATATCAGAAGTTTTTTGGGACATGTAGGGTTCTACAGACGTTTTATTCGAGATTTTTCAAAAATTTCAGCATCCATGACAAAACTCTTAGAGAAAGATGCTCCATTCAATTTTGACGCAACATGTCAAGCTGCTTTTGAAGTGCTGAGGCAGAAGTTAGTAGAAGCCCCAATTTTAAAAGCACCGCTTTGGGATCGGCCTTTCGAACTAATGTGTGATGCTAGTGATCGAGCTGTGGGAGTGGTACTAGGGCAGCGGCACGATAAACAATTTCATCTAATCTCTTATGCAAGCAAAATGTTAACCGCAACCCAAGAAAATTATACGACAACAGAGAAGGAGCTGCTAGCTATTGTTTACGCTTTCGATAAGTTTCGGCAGTACTTGGTTCTCTCTAAAGTGATAGTTTTTACCGATCATGCAACATTGAGGTATTTGATGACTAAAGCGGATGCTAAACCAAGGTTGATACGGTGGATCCTACTGTTGCAAGAATTTGACGTAGAGATACGAGATAAGAGAGGCATTGAGAACGTAGTGGCAGATCAGTTATCCCGTTTAGAACACTCCAATAATACTTGGCAGAATTCTGAAGTCGTAAATGATTCCTTCCCAGAAGAGCATCTATATCTCACAGAAACGAAAGACCCTTTGAATGTTTCAGTTCCATGGTTCGCAGATATTGCAAATTATCTGGCAGGGGGACTGATTCCAGAAACCTTCTCTTATCAACAACGAAAAATTTTTTTTTCAGATGTCAAGCATTATGTTTGGGATGATCCGTATTTGTATAAGCTCTGCGCGGATGAAATGGTAAGAAGATGTGTTTCAAGAGAAGAGGGATGGAATATTTTATCGCAGTGCCACGCGGGGGTGCTTGGAGGACATTTTGGACAAAACAGGACAGTGGAGAAGGTGTTATCAGCCGGTTTCTTTTGGCCTTCGCTTTTCCGGGACGCCAAGACTATGATCGAATCTTGTGATGCTTGTCAGCGGAGTGGAAATCTATCTAAACGGGATGAGATGAAGCAGACCCCAATTCAACAGTGTGAAGTTTTCGATGTGTGGGGCATTGATTTTATGGGCCCATTTCCTTCCTCGAATGGGTGCCGATATATATTGGTTGCAGTGGACTATGTGTCTAAATGGGTAGAGGCTCAAGCACTTCCTAGTAATGATGCTAGGGTTGTTGTGAAATTTTTAAGAAAGTTGTTTGCCCGTTTTGGTTGCCCAAGAGCTATTATCAGTGATAGAGGGTCTCATTTCTGTAATGCTCAATTCGAGAAAATTTTATTGCGACTCGGCGTTACCCATCGGATCGCTACAGCCTATCACCCTCAAACGAGTGGACAGGTGGAAGTCCCCAACCGGGAGATCAAACAAATCTTAGAAAAAACAGTTCAGTTCAGTAGGAAGGAGTGGGCAGACAAATTAGAAGAAGCTTTGTGTGCATACAGGACCGCGTATAAAACTCCTACGGGGCACACACCATATCGGTTAGTCTATGGTAAAGCTTGCCATTTGCCTGTCGAACTGGAACATCGAGCTTACTGGGCCATTAAAAAACTGAATTTCGATTTGGAAAAGGTGGGAGATAAGAGGAAATTTCAATTAAATGAGTTAGACGAACTCAGACAAGCCGCGTATGAAAACTCTGTGCACTACAAAGAAAGGGTTCAAAAATTACATGACAAGCGGTTACGGATTGACAAACAGTTTGAGGTTGGAGATCAAGTGTTGTTATTTAACTCCCGACTGAAATTGTTCCCTGGAAAATTGAAATCGCGTTGGTCGGGCACATATTAGGTTACGAGCGTCTACCCGTATGGGGCCATTGAAATATCTCATTCTGACCAGGGCACTTTCAAGGTGAACGGGCATCTGTTAAAGCACTACATTAGTCCCACTGTTTTATCAGATATCGAGGGTGTGCAGAGCATCCTGCTTATTTCACCCACTTGAATTCCATACCGGTCAAGCTCGAGACGATAAACAAGCGCTCATGGGAGGCAACCCACATTCTTTCCTTTCTTTCCTGTTTTTCTTTTTGCCAGCACGGGGGAGAGCACGCCCGTGTTGCTCCCCGTGCATTTTTTTCAGGTTTTCTTCTTTTCTTTTTGCAGAACATCAGCACGGGCGTGCTCCTTTCGAAGCACGGCCGTGCTCCCTCCTTTTTGTAGGTTTCTTTTAAGCCGAGCAACCCTAAATTTTGCTAGCCGCTCTCCACTGTCCGTGGTGGCTCTTTCTCCGGCCGTCCTCCACTTTCTTCCATCATGCCTACAAAACGTGTGGCACCATGACGGCCATCTCGCCATTCTCGCTCCACCTCTAACCCTAGCTTTCCCCCTTTCTCCTCAGCTGATCAAAGGCAACGATTTCAGAGGCTTCTTCAACAACCATTCGGGGATTTTCGCATTCTTGAATGGCAGTCCCTTCAAGAAGCACATCTAGCCGACGAAATTAATCGGTTGCTCCACGTCGGATCTTGTTACAAGATTTTCTCCATTACAGAACCTGCATATCGGGAATTAACGGCCGAGTTTCTCGCTACATTTGAGTTGAAACGTGGTCAAATCAATTGGGAGGATCCCACTGCCTTGCGATTTCAATTTCTGGGGAGGGCATTTACCATGAGTTTTACAGAGTTTGCCATTCGGATGGGGTTGTATGATGAACCGTTCACTTTATCTTCCGAATATCAATCTTTGACATTCTATCTCCCTCCAGGTGAAACTCAACAGGAATGTTGGAGGCGAGTGAGCTCTGACCATCGGTTATTTCAACCGGCTCGATCTAGAGCCTCAGCGCTCAAATCTTTTGCATTGCGTGTCATTCACATTCTGTTGAGTGGAACCATCACGGGCCGAGGCGAGAGCACGCGTGTCATCACCAACACTGAATTCACATACTTGGTTAGTATGTGGAATGGCATTCCATTTCATGTGGGTTATGTCCTTGCTAAGGCATTGCAACATCAGTCTAAAGATCGCCGCACGAAAGCCATTTTTGTTGGACCTTACATCACACACTTGGCACGTCGCATGCAATTGTTGCCAGTTCACTGCTCGTTCACCGTTAGCGGTCGGGTCCATCTTATCAATTTGCGTACCTTACGGAGTATGGGTTTGCTTACATCATCATCTGCATCAGCTCAGCCGACACCACCCACCGAAACACCTAGGCCGGCCAATTCGGATTCTGATTCCTCTAATGTTTCATCTGATAGTGAATTTTGCCAGTGGATGTTGCGGAGTTTTCAGAAAATCATGGATCAGTGTCCACCTCGTCGTGCCGCTGGACCTTCTACGTCCCGGAGTGTCGGCGTCGACACCACCGACCTGCCATCGGAGTCTGACTCCGATTCTGAGAGCGCCCGGTTTTGATGTTCTTGTTTTTGTTGTGTTTTGCTTTATTTTCTGTTCCTTGTTTTCACTTCTGTTGTCGTTTGTGTTCTTGAGTCAGTTAGCAAGGGAAGTCCCCTACTAAACTGATCTCTTTTTAGTGTGATTTTTGTCTCTTTTGTTTATGTTCGTTCTCTAATGCTTGCATGTGTATCTCAGGCTTTATTGATTGTTTTTCTTGCTGGTTGTCTCAAACGACTCATCCTTAATCGGCGATCAACACCCGCCCTTGTGTGCCATCGAATTTTTCGTCGGCACCTCTCCTTTAACTTGGTGAAAATTCCCAACCCTCACTTTTACTTGTACTTATTTTCTTTGCTTGCATGCTTACATCTTTAAACATTGAGGACAATGTTTCTTTCAAGTGTGGGGGAGAGTTGTGCATTTCTCTCCTAGATGTTGTGCATGACTTAGGACGATCTATGAAAATTATTTTGGTTGAGAATTGCTAAGCTAGGAGTTTTTAGGTATCCTAGTGCACTTTTGTTGAACTTAAAGTTTCATTTTGCTCTTACTTTGGAAACCCAAATGATAACACTTCGTCTTCTGTTGTGTTGTTACTCTGTTAGAGGAAGGGCTAGTTATAAGGCTGAAAAATTAGAAGTTGACTCCAAACTCAAAATAAATAAAAACTAGAATTGCGTGACAAGTCGGATTCCATTTTTGGGATGCCCTGTCAATTTTTGTGTGAAATATGGTAGAAAAAGCAATCACTTTAGAAAAAGCGAAAGCCGCACTTGAGTAGTCGGATTTTAGGTATCACAAATGTCATTTTTGATGACCTACCAAGTGAAATGGCTGCCTCTAGGGTGTATGAAGCTACTACCCAATTTAAGAGTCAATAGTGAAAATTTGAGAAGAAAGAGCTTGTACTAGCCCCCTCAAGAACAGTTTTGACATACTTCAGGAGGCGACACACACACATGGTAGTACGGAGTATGAGTAAAATCTTTCACAAGCCTTCAATTGACTAAGTCACTAGTTCTCAGAAACTTCTTAAAGCTTCAGTAGCTCTTTTAACTTTTTGAGATCAGAGGTCATGCACTCATCACTTTATTAGGTTAATAAGGTTGCTTGAGGACAAGCAACAATTCAAGTTTGGGGGTATTTGATGAGCGCATTTCATATATATATAATGCATGCTATACCTTCATCATTATTGAATGTTTTGGCTATAATTCTCCAAGTACGGTGCTATTTGAGGTATTCGTTGTTCGTCATGCAGATATCAAAGTCCTGAAGTAAAAAGAAGCTCTTTTGGAACAATTTTAGAAGCTAAAGGACTTAGAAGAAACCTCATCAAGCTCAGCACAGTTTGAGCACGCCCGTGCCTTTCCCCGTGCAAAATGCAGAAGAATTCAACTGCGATTCAGCACAGCTTGAGTCCGCTGAGCGCGGGTGTGAAAACCTCAGCACGGTCGAAGCACGCCCGTTCTGCTTCCCGTGAAAATTACAGGAGAATGCGGCCATAGATCAGCACAGCCAGAGTTCGCTGAGCACGGTCGTGCAAAGCCTCAGCACGGTCGAAGCACGCCCGTGCTGTTCCCCGTGCAGATTACAGGTTTGTGAGTTTTCTGAAGAGTTATTTGGCGGTAATCTGCACGGCTTGAAGCACGGTTTCATCACGCCCGTGCTCACATCGGGAAAACTTTAAAACCCTAAAAACTTAGGTTTTTGGGGGACTTTTTGTGGGCGATCTTTGGGAGAAAGAAAAGGAGAGCTTTGGGGATTCATCCTCAGCTTCATCAAGGGAATGCCAAGGGTATGGTAGGCCGATCGGAAGGGGATTACACGACATCATAACTCCTTCGACAACCTCAAGGATGCAAGAAATTAGGGAGTTTTTAATTCCTTGTTTTGTAATTTCTTTGGCATTGTGTTTGTTAGTTGTTATCATGAGGGGCTAAACTCTTAAGGGAGCCCCGGGGGTGGTTGTATGACGTTGTAGCTTGAACTCGTAGTCTTTACTTGCAGTTCTTATGATTGTCTTGTTCATTTCAATAAATCAAGGTTATTGGCTATCTTGTTTGTTGTTTAGTGCTTGATGCTTGGTAGTTTGGTTCTCCTATCTAGGTTTGCGAATCTTTATTGATTGTTGCAAGCAGAGAGAGTTCAACTTAGGGCTCGGCAGCGCTACAAACCACATGCTTATAGCATAACTAGGTTTAGAACTGAAGACATCCCTGATAATTACTGAGAAAGACTGAGTTAGTGAACGTCAGAACCCGACCCCGGGGTGCCATCTCCTCCATCAAGTCAATCCTAAATCTTCCCTTGGTGAACTGTCCATTCCCTCAACTTCCTCAAAGTCAGTCCAAAGTCAACTCCTTCATTCTTGATTTGGTTAGATATTGAGTAGGACGTTAGTATTAGAAACTACACCAGTCCCTGTGTATTCGACTACTCGACCCAAAGGGTACATTATACTACTTGTGCGACCCGTGCACTTGCGGTTACGCAAGGGGCGTACCAGACAGCACCGGAGTCGTTAGTCGCCACGACTTCGACTTCCTGCTGAGCATGCTGGATGGATTCCAAATGCACCTCGGCTGCGAGGTGGCTTTTAGCATCCAGCATCAGGGGCAGGACTCCCGAGTCGGCGCCATTTTCTACGGGTCCTACATCACACGGCTGATTCGGGGGATGGGACTCCAGGCAGGCACACGTGCGATGCGGATGGTCGGTGGCGTACTTCCTGTCTCCGTGGACACACTCCGGGCGATGGGGATGCTGCGATCCACGTCCACCTCCCAGGGCACCAGACACCAGGTCCCCCCTGCCACGAGTGTCCCTGATTCTCCCTCTGCTACCGGCCCATCATCTCCTCGCACCCCACGCACTCGAGCTTCCACCCACACTCAGGACTCTCCTCTAGCGGGCTCTCCTTCTTTCCGGCGATGGATGATCCGGAGCATGCAGCGGTTGGCCTCTCACCTCGACGTCACCCTGTCTCCACCTCCTCGCCGTGCCGCTGGGCCCTCTACGTCCCGGAGTGTCGGCGTCGACACCACCGACCTTCCATCGGAGTCTGACTCCGATTCTGAGAGTGCCGGGTTTTGTTGTTTTATTTTGTTGTTTCTGTTCTGTTTTGTGTTCTTTGTTTCTACTTTTGTTGTCTCTTGTTTTTCTTGAGTCAGTTAGCAAGGGGAGTCCCCTACTAAACTGATCTCTTTTTAGTGTGATTTTTGTCTTTCTGTTTATTTTCGTCTCTAATGCTTGCATGTGTATCTCAGGATTTATTGACTGTCTTTCTTGATGGTTGTCTCAAACGACTCCTCCCTAATTGGCGATCAACACCCGCCCTTGTGTGCCATCGAATTTTTTTTGGCACCTCTCCTTTAACTCGGTGAAAATTCCCAACCCTCACTTTTACTTGAAATTTTTTTCTTTACTTTGCATGCTTAAATCTTTAAACATTGAGGACAATGTTTCATTCAAGCGTGGGGAGGGTTGTGTATTTGTCTCCTAGATGTTGTGCATGACTTAGGACGGTCTATGAAAATTGTTTTGGCTGAGAATTGCTAAGCTAAGAGTTTTTGGGTATACTAGTACACTTTTGTTGAACTTAAAAGTTTTATTTTGCTCTTACTTTGGAAACCCAAATGCTAACACTTAGCCTTCTGTTGTGTTGTTACTCTGTTAGAGGAAGGACTAGTTTATAAGGCTGAAAAATTAGAAGTTGACTCCAAACTCAAAATTAATAAAAGCTAGAATTTTGTGACAAGTCGGATTCCATTTTGGGATGCCCTGTCAATTTTTGTGTGAAAGATGGTAGAAAGAGCTATCACTTTAGAAAAAGCGAAAGCCGCACTTGAGTAGTCGGATTTTAGGCATCACAAATGTCATTTTTTGATGACCTACCAAATGAAATGGCTGCCTCTAGGGTATATGAAGCTACTACCCAATTTAGGAGTCAATAGTGAAAATATTGAGAAGAAAGAGCTGGTACTAGCCCCCTCAAGAACAGTTTTGACATGCTCCAGGAGGCGACACACACGCACGGTAGTACGGAGTAAGAGTAAAATCTTTCACAAGCCTTCAATTGACTAAGTCACTAGTTATCAGAAACTCCTTAAGCTTCAGCAACTCTTTTAATTTGTTGAGATCAGAGGTCATGCACTCATCACTTTATTAGGGGAATAAGGTTGCTTGAGGACAAGCAACAATTCGAGTTTGGGGTATTTGATGAGCGCATTTCATATATATGTATTGCATGCTTTACCCTCATCATTATTGAATATTTTGGCTGTAATTCTCCAAGTACGGTGCTATTTGAGGTATTCGTTGTTCGTCATGCAGATATCAAAGTCCTGAAGTAAGAAGAAGCATTTTTGGAACAATTTTAGAAGCTAAAGGACTTAGAGGAAACCTCATCAAGCTCAGCACGGCTTCCAAGATGAGGACCCATATGCTCATCTTGCAACTTTCCTAGAAATCTGTGATACCTTTAGGGCGAACAATGTGTCCGAGGATGCGGTTTGTCTTCGATTGTTCCCATTTTCTGTGCGAGGGAGGGCCAAGCAATGGCTAAGTTCCTTGCCAGCGGGTTCGATTACAAGCTGGGAACAGTTGGCCGAAAAGTTTCTGACCAGATATTTCCCACCGGCCAAGATCACCAAACTTAGAAGTGACATCTCTTCATTCCGGCAAGCCGAATCTGAAACACTGTATCATACCTGGGAGCGGTATAAGGAATTGTTGAGGAAGTGCCCACAGCATGGAATAGTGGAATGGATGCAAATCCAGATATTCTACAAGGGATTGAATGTGGCCACTAAACAAATGTTGGATGACGCAGCAGGAGGCTCCTTGTGTAGCAAAAGACCCGATGAGGCACAGAATTTGATTGAAAACATGGCCTCCAATGGCTACCAGTGGAGTTCTGAGAGAAATAAGCCGGTGAAGACCGCCGGACTTTATGAGGTTGATGTGCTCACTACGTTGGCAGCAGAAGTGGAAGCCATCTCTAAAACATTGGACACAATGCAAATCCAATCTCCAGCACTGAATATGAATACCGATAGTTGGGCAAACCAAGCAGGGCCCAGTTGTTCCTCTGAGGGAGTTAGTGCCACCGAACAGGTGGATTTCATTGGTCAGAATCAGCGGTATACCAATAACCCCTACAGCAACACCTACAACCCAGGGTGGAGGAATCACCCTAATTTCTTTTGGAAAGACCAGAATCAGGGGCAGCGGCGCCCTTCTCAGCAACAGCAGCAGCAGACTCAGTCTCAATTTTCGAGGCCTTCACCACCAGAACAGAAAGGATCGTCTATTGAAGCGCTCCTTGTTCAATACATTCAAGCTAATGATGCCCGAATCACAGGGCATAAAGAGATGATGAGGAATCAGCAGGCCTCTTTACAGAACCTTGAGCGTCAGGTTGCACAGATCGCCAAGACGCTTGCTGAACGACCCCAGGGTGCTCTCCCAAGTAATACAGAAATTAATCCCCGGGAGTCCCTCAAGGCAGTCACTTTGAGCAGTCGCAGGGAACTCGAACCCTCAACTCCGCAAGCACAGCAAGCCCCCCCCCAAGAATTAGAAGCAGAAGCTCAGGATCAAGATTCAGGGGCAAGCTCGGGGAGAAAGGATAAGGGCAAAGGGAAAGACTTGGTAGCAGACTATAAGACTATAAGCCTACGTTGCGGCCAGGTATGCGGGCCATATACATGCCCGTATAGAACCATTGAAAGGTTGCCGATTTTTCCCGTAAGTTCTACAGTGATTGCTACAGTACCTGCTACAGTGCTTGATCCCTAAAAAGCCTTTTTCCATGCCGATTTCTTCTAAAATCGTGTTGTCGAGCTCCCCTAAGCTTCTTTGTGCCTGAAACAAGAAAAATCCCCGATTAAACCATCAAAGGGCATCAATTCATTAACAAAACATCAATAGAACACAATACATACGTATAAAATACATACATTTAGACGTTTATCAAACATCCCCACACCTAAGCATTTGCTTGTCCCCAAGCAAACACACATGAGAAACAGGGGCAAGAAGATAAACGGCTAAATGCACGACCTCAAGCTCAACAGTAAAGAACTCCACAATCACAGATGGACAGAAATCAAGAAGTGAGTTGTTCAGTGAATAGTCAAGTAATGATAGCTCTGTTTCATCCAAAGTGCTCATGTGAGTGTATGCTAGCTCCTACCTTGACCTCCATATCCCGGATTACCCCAGGACAACCATTCACCCCACACAAGTTAAAAATAGTGTTAGACAGCTAAAAACCCTTTCAATGGTCAAGTAAGAATCTTTTGGTCTCTACAGAAACTTTAACCTTGAGGGAAAGTAAACAGACAGGTTCCAGGCGATCAATAGGTTATTCAAGCACACAATTTTTTTTTTTTTTTCGAGTCCCCCTAACATAGCCCGTACACAAAACTTTTTCTTTTCAATCTTTCAGATGGATGCACATGCTGGCCAGGCACAAGAGCCACCCAACTTACTTGATTACGGGCTACATATACGCATTCATGCTATTACCAGCAGAGGAATACTGACATAGACTCATTTTTCATCATTTACTCTTTTTTTTTTCTTTTCATAAAAATATATATACATCCTATCTCATGTCGCCTGATAAACTCCCAGCTAAAAACTTCACTTAGGGTTAAAGCAAAAACAAGAGACACAAAAGTTCTTAAACGACCATTGAAAGTAGAGTTTAACAATCTAACACTAAAATCAACAAGATGGGTTGGTTAGAGTGCCAAAGGTAGAAGTACAGTGAGCATGCATAAGTGTGCACTACAGATGAAATAGAACTACATTCAAGCACAGTAAAAGTACAACTCACAACTATCAGTCTACCAAGCTAGGAAGTTCTTAACAGTGAAATCATAGCTATCATAGGTTGATCAAGCATGCAATGAAATAGGGTCTCCATCCCCACACCTAAAGTTGTACATTGTCCCCAATGTACATCAGTCAGCAGCACAAGGTGAAAAATAAACATATATATAATGAAATGCATGGGATGGAGAAAAGAAACTTCCCTGAATTGTTGGTGTACCAAGTACTTGTTCATTATGGACAGGGGGAAGTAGCTAAATGAGAGCGAAGGAATGTGTAGCTCCAATAAAAACTGATGCCCTGAAATGAACAAGAAGCTTATCACAAACCAAAGTTGTTCTAAATATCATATAAAATGGAGAGAAGCAAGAACCAAAATAAAGAGAGTTTAGTAAGGACAAGGCCTTAACTAACTCCAAAAAGGACACACAAAACAAACAAAAGAAAAAAAAATAAAAATAATAAAAATAAAAATAAAAATAAAAATAAAAAGTGCACAGCAAAATAAACAGCAACAAGTCGCAATAAAAACAAGATGCGGGTCTAAGGATCTGGAGGGAAAGATGGTGCTGAATGGGTGGTTGCAGCGGAAACAGTGCCAGTAGATGAAGAAGATCCTCGCACAAGATAGAGTATCTCTGCCAAGTCGCGCTCCATATGGTGGTGGGCAGCAATGAGCTCCTGCTGTCCTCTCTCAAGACTCTGAATCTGAGAGCGGACCTCCTCACTAAACTCCTCAAAAATACCTCCATCATGTGATCGGGCCCCAGAGGGTTCGGCCTCTGACTCAGACTCTGTATCTGTCTCCTGTGAAGGGCCAGGATCCTGTCCTCGTGCTCCTTGAGTCTGTACCAAGCGAATCTTATCTCCTACTCGCTCAATGATGCCCATAGATACCAGTGTCTGTACTCCAAGCGGTGTCATGGAACCCACAATCTTCATTCCCCGGGTCTGGTCAAATAAAACCATGCCTTTAATCAATCTAGTAATGAAAGGTCCGGCGAAGATAGCCCCAAGACGAGAATGTGTCCCCTGATGATAAAGTAGATCGGCCAGAAGGTGTCCCAAGTGTATAGAGTAGCGCTCAATAATGCTATAGAGCATCAACAAATCAGTTCGTGTCATTGCCCCTGTTGAGTCCTGTCGTCCCCCTATGCTCCTAGTCCATAATGCATGAATGTAACGGTGAGCAGGGTTCATCATTTGGGATGCCTTTCGACCCTGTGGGTTACTGGAAATTTTAGCCCAGAATGAATGGTAATCCGCCGTGTATGGGAGGTCACTAGGCAATCCTTGACAATCTGAAGTCTGTGCATATGCTTCCGAGTAAATTCCCATGAAAACACCCAACTCTTCATGAGAAATGCAATGTTTCTTCCCGAGGACCCTGAATGAAACGTAGCTCGGTGTACGCACACTCGCCATTGTGATCTCAATCGTGCTTAATACTTCAAGTGTAAGCTCTCGGTAAGTAGGCTCCTCGATAGAAAACAATTTGTCCCAACCGGCTTGTGAAATGTATCCCATAATGACGCCCTCCAATTTCAACGTTCGTAACACCTCCCAATCTATCTTGCGCACGGTGCCAAAGCTTTTGCGGGATAAAATGGCGTATCTCATACTGTGGTCATCATTAGAGAACCTTGGTTCACTCACGACGGGTGGAGGATCGCTCCTCGGCCGTTTGGAAGACACTCTCTTGATTGGCATATCTACAAGATGAGAGGGGAAGCATCAAATGAAAAATTAAAATCATTAACTCTCAAAAATTTAAGAAAAGCAAGGAAAACAACTAGTGCTACAGTAACTTCCGAAAAGTTTGGCAAGAGTTCTCCTTAGAAAAGTAGCCAAAAAATGAATACAAAGCTTTAAAATCCCCAACAATTGTTTCCCAAACATTCATCCATCATCAAATTAAAGATTAAAGTCAAAACGAGCAAGAAATAATCATGGAAATACTAAAAAAAACAAACCTTGCCCTAGTTTCTGTGTACAAGGATGAGTGGAGAAATCGGCTCAAAAGAAGTGTAAATCCTTGAAAAACCTTCACAAATTTGATTGCAAGGAGGAAGAGAGTGAGTTAAAGCAAGAAAAATGAAGAAAAATGGTGGAGAAATGAAGGGGAAGTGAAGAGAAACTTTAGAGAAGAAGGGTGAATAATGAAAAAAAACAAGAGGGGCTGATTTTTCTAGTGGCCGAGCCTATGCGGGCAAGCATGCGGGCGCATGCTAGCCCGCATAGGGCTCGGGTTGGCTTATGTGGGCAAGCATGCGGGCGCATGCTTGCCCGCATAGCCCTCTGATTACCTATACGGGCAAGCATGCGGGCGCATGCTAGCCCGTATAGGTGCCCAGAACTTCCCAACTCAATTTTTTCAAATTTTTTCGAAGAGATCAAGCTATACACATGAAAGTTTTCCTCCAAACAATCATAAAAACACTCGAAACAAAGCCGAAAACTCACATGAATTGATAAAAACTTCAACCAAAAAGCACCAAAACTAAAAAGAACAACAAAGAACACAACAACCAAACATTAGCAAATGATACAAAAACTAAGAAATACGAAAAACAACACAACTAACACAAAACACCAAAGAATAAAACTAAACCACACACTCAAATAAAATACGAAAACAAACTTGCAAAGAAATTAAAAACTTGGGTTGCCTCCCAAGAAGCGCTTGTTTTATGTCATTAGCTTGACATTGGTTACCTCGAATTCATGGTGGACCAAATGGTGGAGACTTACCTCCATTCTTTGACAAGGAGTTGTTACCCGGGAAGTTCAATGAAAGGCATGAGAAAATTCCAAATTTACCTTGGCCCTTAAAGAACAAACGATCTACCTCCTCGGGTGGAAATGTGGAGACCTTTGTACTTCCTTTTGATCTCTCATGCTTGTTTCTCCACACCTGCTTTTCATTTTTCTTCTTTTTGCCATGGGGTGGCAAGATGCTCTCCAATTGAGTCACATGATAAGTTGGTTGAGAGGGGGTCTCTTCTTCAATTTCCTCATTCTCAAAATCTTCTAAGTATTCATCTAAAGGGTTCGTGGCGAGGACTTCTCGTACACAATCGGTAACAATCAAATATGTTGTATCCGCAAAATATAAAGTATCATCATGATCAAGGGAGTGTTTCATTGCTTGAGGAAAGGTGAAGACCACTTGCTCGTCTCCAACTCTCAATGTCATTTTGCCCTCCTTCACATCCATCAATGCACCGGAAGTGTTGAGAAACGGCCGACCAAGAATTAGGGGGACCTCGACATCGTCATCCACATCCAGTATCACGAAATCCACTGGGATAATAAGCTTGTCCACCCTAACAAGAACATCTTCCACAACCCCACGCGGTCGTCGCACCGATCGATCAGCTAGTTGTAAGGTCATCTGCGTAGGTCTCAAATCTTCCAAGCCCAATTTCAGGAACAGGTTGTATGGCATAACATTAATGCTGGCTCCTTAGTAGGCCAATGCACTTTCTTGCATTCCATTTCCTAACACGCAAGGAATGATGAAGCTACCGGGATCTGTCAGTTTTTTTGGCAATTTTCTCTGAATTATAGCTGAACAATTTCCAGTAAGCGTCACCGTATCCAAGTCTTCCAGCTTTCTCTTGTTGGTGAGGAGTTCCTTTATGAACTTGGCGTACTTAGGCATTTGTGAGAGAGCTTCGACAAGGGGGATGTTCACATGAAGTTGTTTAAAGATATTGAGAAATTTCTTGAATTGAGCCTCATCCTTGTCCTGCTTAAGCCTAGATGGGTACGGCACAGATGGTCTAAACTCAGGGACCTTTGATGTTGGAGATGGGTTATGAATTTCAGTTTGCTTCTTTCTACTCCCTTCATTTTCATTCTCAGTTGCATTGGGGTCTTCCCGGACGGCTACCCCATCATTAGAAGCACTTGGGCTTTCCTTAGCCATTACTTCCACTTGTTTCCCACTCCTCAGTGTCACGGCCTTCAATTGCTCTCTTGGATTGCTCTCCGTGTTGCTAGGCAAGCTCCCTGAGGGTCTTTCCGATTGTGCCCTAGCAAGTTGTCCCACTTGATTTTCCAAGGACTGAATTGAAGCTTGCACATTCCTCAGCACGGCCCCAAACTCATCAAACTTCTTCTCGTGTACCCCAAATCGTGCCTCGTTGTTGATCATGAACTTAGCAAGAATCTCCTCAGTTGTATACTTTTTTTCTTGTTGTTGTTGTGGAGGTTGATATTGAGTGCTTTGGGGTAGTGGAGGCCTCTGTTGCGATTGGCTTAGATTCCATGAGGGGTTTGGATAATTTCTCCACCCCGGGTTATAGGTATTGCCATATTGGTTTCCCGGTCCCCTTTGCCCTCCACCAACATAGTCAACTATCTCCACAGGTGTTGAGGGAGCAATAAAAATAGGGCACTGTGACGTTGTGTGGCCCGCACCACAAGTGTCACATGACATAACCGCCTTAGCACCCGAGCTTGATCCCAACATGAACTGTTCGAGTCTTTGGGCCAAAGTGTCAACCTTGGAAACTAGAGCATTGTTTTCATTAACACTCTTAGTTAGTGCATCAACCTTTGCAGCAAGAGCAGTTACTTCATTCACTTCATAAAGCCCCGCCACCTTGGGTGGTTTCTGTCTCGTGCTCCAGTGACATTCATTACTAGCCATGTTCTCAATTAATGCTTCAGCCTCTTCAGGGAGTTTGTTGCTTAATGAGCCACCTGCAGCTGCATCAATGAGTTGCCTCGTGGCATAATTCAGCCCATTAAACAACATTTGCACTCGCATCCATGCAGGAAAACCATGATGAGGGCACTTGCGCAGAAGGTCCTTGAAGCGTTCATGTGCTTCAAAAAGTGTTTCATTGTCACCTTGCCTGAATGATGAGATCTCTTGTCTCAGTCGTGCTTCCTTGCTTGGAGGGAAATATCGAGCCAGGAATTTTTCTACCATTTCCTTCCAAGTAGTGATCGACCCAGGAGCCAAACCAGTGAGCCATCTATAAGCTGCTCCTCTCAAACTGAATGGAAATAATCTCAACCAAATAGCATCATCTGAAACTGAGTTGATCTTAAAGGTTGAGCAAATTTGAAGAAATCGGGATAAATGAGCATGGGTGTCTTCATCTGCTAAACAATCAAACTGAACCGAATTCTGTATCATTCCAATCGTGCTAACCTTGATCTCAAAATTGTTCGCCGGAACTGTAGGTGCTTGAACACTGAATTCTTCCCCAGTGAACTGTGGCCTTTCATAATCGGATAGGGTTCTTCCTGGTTCAGCCATAACTGAAGGCTCACTAGTTTCAACCCGAACTTCTCTCAAACGATGGTGTAGAGTTCGCTCAATCTCTTGATCGGGTTCAACAAGGTGTGCTTGACTTGCTCGTGTCATAAGACGGGTACCTTGCAAGAATGTTCAAGTCGAGGCTTAGAAAGTGAAGAAAGCAATCAAAGAAAAACAACAGTAACAGAATGGCGAAATATATACAAGAATGGAAAATACGAAACAAAACAAAATGTTAAATCAACCCGCTCAAGCTTTCCAAGTATCCTTCGGTGAAATTCCGCGGCAACGGCGCCAAAAACTTGGTCGTGTGCGTAACACACAGACTCCGCAAGCGCACGGGTCGCCAAGTAATACCCTGTGCGTGACACAGGGGTCGTATTCCCAAGGGGGCCCGAAGAGCTACCGTTACTCACTCTTTGCTTGTTGTTTAACTAATCATGTTAAGTTTAAGCAAGCAATTTAATGCAAAGCAATTTAAAACTCTAAATAAGAAAATAGCAAGAAACTCACAACGAGATCGGATCAAGGTAGAAAAATGGTCACGGATGTGGCTCACCAAGGGGGCTACTAAAGTGCAAAGGAGGCTAAGGTTATCATGCTTTTGGCAAGTTGGACCCATAGAAAACCCTAAGCTAGGTCAACCCGATGGTCACGGTGTTGACCCCAAATCCAATAGAAGTAGTGGATGAAGAACTCTTTCCACCCCACATCCTTCCATGATTGCAAAGAGAGTAGTGGCTTTCACAAATTAGGGTTAAAACTCCACAAAGAAGCCAACCCTAAAACAGAGGGGTACAAGTACCCGATGATCACGGTATACTTATACGACTTCCCTTCCAAGCTTGAATGTGTCTATAACTAGGGCAATGTTCATGCAATCCTAGTAGAAACAAGGAAATGATAAACAAGATTCTCATGCATATCAAGGCAATAATTCTCATCAAGCAAGGATTCACAAACCAACCAAAAGCATAAATAAATCAAAGTATCTAAAAATACACAAGTTCACCCCCAAGGTTCACCCACATCCAGTGACCTTGGGGGTTTAAGTGTTCATCTCAAGTTCACAAACAATATCCATCATGAAAACAACCAACAAAGACATAGAAAAACTCCCTCAAAATCCGGAGGCCGAATGACGTTTGGAATTCTTCAAGAAGTGGCTTCCGAAGACGCCACTCAAGGTGTGGCTTCCCTTGTCTTCTACCTCCTCAATCGATGAAATTCGGAGTAGATCTTGCCCAGATCTTGTTCTCCCCGTCGTTTTCCACTTTAGAATCGCTCCCCTCGTCGTCCCTAAGGTCTGATCAAAGGTTGGAAGAAGAAGCTCTCCAAAACCCTAGGTCTCTCTCTCAAAAAACTCTCTTGTTTCTCTTTTTAAAAGCCCCAGTCGGGGGGTTATGCGGCCAGGTATGCGGGCCATATACATGCCCGTATAGAACCATTGAAAGGTTGCCGATTTTCCCGTAAGTTCTACAGTGATTGCTACAGTACCTGCTACAGTGCTTGAGCCCTAAAACGTCTTTTCCCATGCCGATTTCTTCTCAAATCGCGTTGTCGAGCTCCCCTAAGCTTCTTTGTGCCTGAAACAAGAAAAATCCCCGATTAAACCATCAAAGGCCATCAATTCATTAACAAAACATCAATAGAACACAATACATACGTATAAAATACGTACATTTAGACGTTTATCAGTGATGCAAAGGGCGTATCAGTGCACCTTCGACTGTTCCTGTTTTCAGTGCGAGAAAGGGCCAAGCAATGGCTAAATTCCTTGACGGCGGGTTCTATCGTAAGTTCGGCCCAATTGACCAAGAAGTTTCTCACTCGTTGCTTCCCTCTGGCCAAATTACCAAACTCAGGAGCGATATTTCGTCCTTTCGTAAACTAGAGTCCCAGACCTTGTACCATACTTGGGAGAGGTACAAGGATTTATTAAGGAAATGCCTGCAATGTGGGATTGTGGAATGGATACAGATACAAATTTTCTACAGCGGGCGGAACATTGCCACAAAGCAGATATTAGATATAGGAGCCGGAGGATCATTATGTAGTAAGCGACCCGAGGAGGCAGGAAACCTGATCAATGACATGCCCTCCAATGGGTATCAGTGGAGCTCCGAGAGGACCAAGCCAGTCAAAGCTACTGGCATTTACGAAATATATGCTCTCACTACTTTATCGGCTCAGGTCGAAGCAATTTCCAAGTGATTGGATGCGATGCAAGTGCAACTACAAGGTTTTGTTATGAGTTATGACACTTGGGGAGGGCTAGCCGGGCTTAGCTGCTTCTCTTCTGATGAGGCACGAATACCGAGCAAGTGGATTCCATTGGACAGAATAGTTGGTGCCAGAACAGCCCCTACAGCAACACTTATAACCCCTAGTTGAGGAATCACCCAAATTTCTTGTGGAGTCAACCGACACAAGGACAGGAGTGACTACCACCACCACCACCCCAATAGTAGCAGAACCAGTTTTCCAGGGCACCTCCTCAGGAAGGGAAAGGCTCTACACTCGAAACCCTTCTTGAGAGGCACATTCATTCTAATGATGTTCGTCTTTTAGGGCACGAAGAGATAATGCAGAACCAGCAAGCATCCATTCAAAATTTGGAACATCAAGTGGTACAGATTGCTGGTGATCGTCCCGCAAGCGCACGGGGTCGACAAGTAATAAACCACTCGCGCAAGCACGAGTGGGTCGTATTCCCAAGGGCCCAAGGAGCTACTATTACTCCCCTTTCGTCTATTTCCTAGCCTAACACTACAAAAGATAAATAGTGATTGCAAAAAGATAAAAAAACTACTAATATGAAATCCGGGCTACTACTACACACATTTAGCAAACAAGGGAGAATCAAACACACGAAGAGATGATTTGGACAATGAATTCCCCTAGGGTTGTCATTAGGTCCTGAATTTAGGATGAAATGTCGAGATGGTCGCTGGGCCAAGAGACTCCTAAAGTAGGTCAACCCCGATGGTCACGGCGATCAACCCCTAATCCGACAGAAGTATTGGATCGGAATCACATCCGCCCAAATCCTCCTATGATTGCATTAAACTTAGGGAAATCTCTAATTAGGGTCAAACACAATATCTATGTTCATCCCTAATGGTTGGAGGGGTACGAAATACCCGATGGTCACGGTGTATTCATACATGAATCCCTTTCAAGCTTGGTGAGTCTAATACTAGGGCAATGGTCATGCAACCTAGCATTTCTTAGAAATGGCACACCGAGTTCTCATGCATACCAAGGCATTAAAATACACCAAACATGAACCACAAACTATAAGATTCCATAAAAGAAATACAACATCCAACAATACATCACAAGGATGATCATCCAAATTACAAACAAACACCCCAAGAGTTCATCATGTCCAAACCACAAATAAGTTAGTTCCTCATGAAAGAGGAACACTTATACAAGTTCAAGGAGCAAATAAACAAGAAAAGAAGGAAGAAACAATCCCTCTAGCTTTGGAAACCCTTGAATGGATGAAGACCTTCAAAATACACCTTGATGTCTTGGATCTTCTCTCCAAACCTTCTCCTTCGATGTGTGCCTCCCTCTTGGTGAAGATTGCGCCGTAGATCGCCGGAAATGGCCGGCAAGGAAGGTGGGGCGCCGGCCCTAGAAGAATAGATCAAAAGTTCCCTTTTCCATGAACTAAAAGTCTTTAAAAAGGGTGAAAGTCGCGACTCCTCACGGGCTGCCTCACGGCCGTGAGGTTGCCCGTGAGGCATCCAGAGAATTTTGCAGAAACTTTTCACCTCGGTGCTACAGTGATTATGCTACAGTATTTCTGCTACAGTACTGCTACAGTAAAAAACCCCCCAAAACGTCGTATTTGGTGTCGAATTCTTCCTAAATACGTTCTTGAGCTCATTTAGGGTCTGCAACACAAAATAAAGAGATTTAGACTAAAAAAAGGGCATTGACTTATCAAAAAGATAATAAAATAATACAAATGAATACGTATAAAATACGTATATTTAGACGTTTATCAATTGCTAAGACACTTGCCGAACGGTCCCCAGGATCATTACCTAGCTATACCGAGGTTAATCGCCGAGAGTCCCTGAAGGTAGTTATATTGAGAAGTAGAAGGGAATTAATATCACCTCCTATTCAAGTGAGGGAGGAAGACATACTCTAGCCTGAAGTGATTGTTGTGAGAGAGAATGACAACGCTGATAGGAAGGAGTAGAAGCAGACCACGGGTAAGGCTAAGGATACACCCACTCAATATCGGCCTAACCTACCTTACCCAGCCAAGGTAAAGAAAGATCAGCATGATGAGCAGTTTTTGGAAATATTCAAAATTCTGCACATCAATGTTCCGTTTGAGGAGGCCTTTGCTCAAATGCCTCGCTATTCAAAGTTCCTCAAAGAACTATTGACTAACAAGAGGAAGCTAGAAGAGGTGGCTACTGCCACTTTGAGCGAGGAGTGCTCCTCTATCATCTCCAACAAGATCCCCAAGAAAGAGAAAGACCCTGGGGGATTCATCATCTGTAGCATAAATTTGATGCCCTATAAAATCTTTCAGAGGCTAGGGCTCGGCGAGCTTAAGCCCACCAAGATAACACTCCAACTCACAGATCGATCAGTTCACCACCCTATGGGAATAATTGAAGATATTTTGGCGAAACTCGACAAGTTCATATTCTCCATCGATTTTGTTATTTTGCATTTAGATGAATAAGCTACAATGCCTTTGATTTTAGGGAGACCATTTTTGGCAACCTCACAGGCTATTATGGACGTGAAAGATGATCAAATGGTTTTAAGAGTCGGAGATGAACATGTGGTTTTTAAATTAAAGGATGCAATGCGTCACAACATGGATTTTGATGACACGTGTTATGCTTTAGACATTGTGGATAACTGTAAGGGTTGATGACCTTACACTTGGTCAGCGGGCGTACATTTTCACATAGGCCTAGCCACGATGGCGCACAACTGTGTGGAATGGGTAGCGAGCGGTTAGCGCGGGGTGTGTGTTGTGTCGTGACCAAGAGCGGGTGGAATATCCCGCACGATCATGTGCCGAGACCGTGAGGCGCGCGCGCGCTGAACCGTGGGCGTGCGAGTGACCAATGAGCACGTGGGGCAGGCACGCCCATACCAAGAGTCTAGTGTTGCAAGACTTAATTATGTAGAGTGTTGGATGTCTAGCAAGTCTAGGCGGGGCGGGACACTTGATCAAGCCGGGAGACCGAGAGCTGATTCCGGATTTGACAAGGCTTTACGCAGGCGTATGCAAGTGGGCATGTGGTCGGGAGCGTGGCCGAGCCAGGGGCGAGGATGGCACGCAGTATTACCGCGTGTGACCGGTACTGCTCCGCGCTGTGACCAAGGGTGACTGGTTAAAGCTACAGTCGCGTCAGTGGACACTGCAAGCTAAGTCAAGTCAGGGAATTCATGCCAGACCTGTATTGAGCATAGGGCCCAATTAACCTTAGATTTGGGGTAGCTCTTGTATTAGAATCTAATGTGTCTTTGGGAGGAGACAAGGCCACTTGGTGATTTTTGGCCATGGTTGTAAACATTTCTTAATCTAAGAGAGTTTATGTTTTTCTCTCTCAAAATGGGTTTCATTTGTCGTGTTCCTCGTACTGTGGATGTTTTTCCTGTTTTGCTCCCTTTCCTTTATTTTGGTGTACTTGTAATGCAAACAAGAATTCGCTAATTGTTCTTACAAGGAAGGCTGACTTGTCGCTTTGGTGCATGTCAGGTGACGCACGGCCGAAGGTGATCCGTTGAGGTCGTTGGTGGTGTCCTTGTTCAGAACGGCATCCGGTGGCGTTCGAGAATTGAAAGCAGAAAGACGCGGAGCAATGCTACTCGGCGCATGAGTGGGAGTTACTCGTCGTTGTTCATTGCTTACAGGTATGGAGAGTGTACCTTTTGGGCACCAAGTTTCTTGTAAAAACAGATAATATTACACATACATTCTTTGCTACTCAAAAGAAGCTGTCGGCTAGACAAGCTCATTGGTAAGAGTTCTTGCAGGAATATGACTTTAAATGACATCACATATCAGGGAGACACAACCAGGTAGCTAATGCGTTGAGTAGCAAATAGATGGTTGAGTGCGTGGCTGCGTTGATGCAAGTGGAAAATGACTTGGAAAGTCGTATTGAGGCGGTAGCAAAGACCGACAGTCAGTATGGGAAGCTGCTGAAGGATGTCCATGATGGAGTCGTGCGCAATCATCCGCAGACGGATGGACAATGCTCTGTTGGAAGAGTATCTCTGGCATTATGTTTCTGCTTCGCAGAAGAATTGGCTAAGTCTGCTTGATGTGGCACACTTTAGCTACAATCTTCATCGGTCTTCATCGACGGAAAAGAGTACGTTTGAGCTTGCATACGGATACCAACCTATTACTCCTTCAGAGGTGGCGAGGAGGAGGACAGGAGGGAAATGTCTTACCGCATATCATTTTGCTATTGATCGGCAAGAGATCATTGAGAGTGCTCGGGATCGCCGAATGAAGAAGTATGCAGATCAAGGGACACATACTTTGGAGTTTAAAGTAGGGGACAAGGTTTGGTTAAAGCTCACTCCACAGATGTGGAAGAAGGTAAATCGAAAGGATGTACATAAAGGCTTAATCATGAGGTATGATGGGCCTTTCACTATTGTCCAACCGATGGGCAACGTGGCATATCGTTTAGATCTCCACGATCGGCTGAAACTCCATCCAACTTTTCATGTGAGTTTCTTGAAGCCATGCCATGAGGACCCCACGGATCCATCGAGGGCGAAGAATAGTCGGGCTATGCCGACTATTCGCAAGGAGTTCAGTAGGGTGGCTGAGCGGGTCCTAGACTGAAGAGTAGAAGACCAAAGCAAGAAGAACCGCAGGGTGTTCTTTCGTGTCCAGTGGAAGGACTTGCCTATGTCGGAGGCAAGCTGGGAACGTGATACTACTCTTTGGCAGTTCGAGGAGTTGGTGGAAGACTTCTTGAGTTCAAGACCGACAAGGACGTCGGGTTCAACTAGTGGGGGTGGTTTGTAAGGGTTGATAACCTTACACTTGGTTAGCGGGCGTATATTTTCACATAGGCCAAGCCACGAGGGTACACAGCTGTATGGATTGGGTAGTGCGCGGTTAGCGCAAGGCGTGTGTTGTGTCATGACCAAGAGCGGGTGGAATATCCCGCAGGATCATGTGTTGAGACCGTGAGGCGCGCGCGCGCTGGAACGTGGGGGTGCGCGTGACCGATGAGCGCATGGGGTAGGCGCGCCCATACCAAGAGTCAAGTGTTGCATGACTTAATTATGTAGAGTGTTGGATCTCTAGTAAGTCTAGGCGGGGCGGGACACTTGATCAAGATGGGAGACCGCGAGCTGATTCCAGATTTGAAAAGGCTTTACACAGGCGTATGCAAGTGGGCACGTGGTCGGGAGCGTGGCCGAACCAGGAGCAAGGATGGCACGTGGTATTACCGCGTGTGACCGGTACTGCTGCGAGCTGTGACCAAGGGTGGCTTGTTAAAGCTACAGTCGCGTCAACTATCAAAGATGTTTATTTTTGAGTTTCTCAGTTGTTTACGATTACTTTGATGACCAACTTACCAGAGTATATTATAAGGTTGGTAATTTAGGAGAACTAGAGGCCTGGAGAACTTCCTAAGTTCAACACGGGTGGTGCACCGCCGTGTTCATACCCCTGTATTTTGCAGGAAGGTAGTCTTAATTATCTCCAGGCTACACGACTTCAACATCCCGTGTTTAAGCTGTGTTCTCTCATAGCACGACCACGGTGCTCCTAGCAGACCATGCTGTGTTCAGAGGTTTCAGTTCTAAAATTCTGTCAACAGCACTAACTTGAACACGGGGGACAACACAGCCATGTTCCCCAAAATTTTCAATTCTTTTTATAAACACGAGGGAAGCACAACCAAGTTTAAGGTGTGTTCGGCTCAACTGTCCACCTTCGGGACGATTTTCTTTTAAATTCCTCTTCCGGCCCCATCCTCCTTCACTTCCGCTCGATTTTCATCTTTCCCTTGATGCCCATGTGCTTCCCTTGCTCACAGTCTTAGCGGACTTGCTGCATTTTTGGAGTTTTCACCTCGCTCTTCATCTTCTTCTTTGACGTGCGGTAATTTCAATGGTTTCCATTCTTTTTTAATTAAACTTTGATTAAAATGTTTTAAATCTTTTTTAGAACCTTGCCATGCATAACGAAGTCAATTTAGAACACATTTTGTTGATCTAAAACTGTTTTCTACCTTCAGTTTAGTGCTAGGGCTTGGTGGGAAAGATACCTTTTTTCGAAGCACGGACGTGTTCCAACAAGCACAACCGTGCCAAAATAGGTGTGCTTACACAAGCATGACCATATTCATATTTTTTTCCTTAAGGATTAACTGTATTACTTGCAGATCATGCCTAGGAAGGCCACCGCATCCGGCCCTTCGTTAAAGAGGCATTGATAAGAGACATCAGCCCCATATACTCCCACCGAACCGACCTTTAGGGCACCCATTCACCAAGAACGCTACACCCTCTTGTGCCCAAAGCTATTTGGTAACTCAAGGGTGCTCGATTGGAAGATGCTGCGAGAGCAGCAGATGTCCAACGCTACTTGGGAGCGGCTCTTCATGATCACGGACATGACATTCAAAGAGCTCTCCTTGGAGGTGCTCACCACCTTCGAGATGCCACGGGGCCCCACCAGCTATCACTGCACTGACACCATCCAATTCAAGGCATTCAGAGCGTTACAACAGATGAGTTTGACAGAGTTCTCCGTCAGACTTGGGTTATACGACGAGGAATTAACCCGAACTCTCGCTTATGACGCCCTACTGATTGCCCAACGCCCTGGAGAGTCTCGGGAGAAGTGTTGATGACGTATGAGCACGGGCCGGGCCTATGACCCACGCCGGTCCAAAGCATCTTCTTTACGTGCCCCGGCACTCAGGTACATCCATTTTCTGCTTAGCCACACTCTCATAGGTCATGGAGATAGCACCGATGTCATCAACCGCATCGACTTCGACTTCATGCTCAGCATGATAGACGGCTTCCACATGCACCTTGGCTACGAGGTGGCGGTGAGCATACAACACCAGGGTACCGATCCTCGGATCAGCGTCCTTTTCATCGGTACCTACATCACCCGACTCATTCGGGGATGGGCCTCCAAGCAAGGACTCGTGGTATGAGGATGGTGGGGGTGTTACTCCCATTACCCTGGATACCTTACAAGCCATGGGCATGCTGCGAGCCACACGCACCTCCCATGGAGTGGATTATCGTGCCTATAAGGCTGCGACCACTTCAGCTGCAGTTCCTGACTCACCACCTGTAGATGCTGGCCCTTCATTCTCCCGGACTCTACGCGCCCGAGCTTCTTCCAGCCACACCGCATGATAAGTGCTTGCATGTATATATTATCTAAGATGCTTTTCCATGCATGAGCATCACATTTTTCAGGTTATATCTCTCATTTCGTTTGTTTTTGAGTTATTTTATGCAATTAGGGTTGTGAAGAAGGTTTATGCGAAGAAAAGCAAAAATAGGTCATGATGGTGCCGAGTGGAGTCCTTTTGTGTAAATACAAAGTTCAAGATACAAATCGGGTCAAACAAGAGAGTATGTGCCAACTTCTAAAGGTTTCAAGACAATTTTTGTAAAAGGACACGAAGGCAGTCATGCTCACTCGTTCTGATTTGTTCGAAGATTTCAAAAGCTCTTCAAGGGTTTTTCGTCATCAAGAAATGCCTAATGACCTACCACACTATCGTGTGTCCGTCCGTGTGGCCTCAGAAGAAAAAACGGGCAAAATCGAGGACCAATAGATGCAGTTTTGTAGAGGCTGAAAATCCACATGGGCATGTGGAATTTCCACACGGTCGTGTGGAATTTCCACATGGCCGTGTGGATCCTCGACTTTTGCCATTTAAAAGGCCGTTCTGAAGCATTTTTGGGGGATCTTCTTCCCAACTTCTGGGGGGAGTTCGGCTAGGGTTTGGAGAGGTTTTTGCTTCGGTTTGAGGGCGGTTCTTCACCGATTTCTACATCGATTTCTTCCAAGAAAAGCTATTGGGGGAGCCTTCGTCGACATCGATTCGGCGAGGTGTGCCCTAGGTTTGAAGGAGGGATTCGTGGAGAAGAAGGAGCAGCCCTCTTAGACCATCAGCACGGAGCTTAAGGGAGTTTTCTCTATGGTTTATTTGCATTTGTTTTCAATTATTTTGATGAACTTGTATTGCTCCATGGAGAGCTAAATCCCTAGTGGGTACTTGGACATGTAAACTCTAGAATTCCTTTGTTTCAATGACTCTATTGCTTTTATTTAAATTGAGATTTGTTTTGAGTTTCAATCTTGTGTGCTTAATTGTTTCTCCCTTAGAGTGACACTAGGGTTGAGGGTCAATATAGTTATCCTTTTGACGAGTGACCATCACCATTAGGATTAGATTAACCAAGATTGAAGAGGGTCGAGAGGGTGAGTTGAGAGGTAGCGACACGTCCCCTTTCCCCTTCGGTTTGATACACCTTACCTCCATATTCCAAGAGTTAGTATCGATCTCAAAGAGAGTTAGTCGTTGAGAGAGGCCTTTCCGCCGGGACTTATTTGTGATTAGTAATCTTTCACCTGGACCAAAGGGTTTGATCTATAGTTGGGAATAGGGTTTATCACTTGGAATCCCAAGAGTTTAGCGCAGCCATACGTGGTGTGAGTCGTCGAGAGTTTCCTCTTCGCCGGGACCTCGTAGGGGACTAGTCAAGGTTGACCTTAGGTTTGGGACCTTGTAGCTTTGGATTTCCACGACTCATCAAATCTCGAATGAGTAAGAGTAATTGAAGTCTTGCACTTAAAACTAGGATCCTAGGGGGAGCATTGTCTGAGTACTCCATCTTCACATCGATCTTTTCCTACGCTCTAGCTTTAACTTTCAGTTCGTAAATTCTGTTTTTAATCACTTTTTAACCTCAACAACAATCGGTTTTCTTTGGCTACTTGGCGAAGTGTTTTTGTTTCTATCATATACTCCCTGTGGATTCGGCTACCCACCCGTTGGGTACTTTATTACTTCGACACCTGTGCACTTGCGGAACACACAAGCAAGGGTGTGTCACCACAACACTAACCAGCTCTCCACTATATCGGCGGTGAATGACGAGGAGTTTATAATGGTTAGCCGACCATTTGGGCATTTCCCTATCACCGCCACCAGCCTCTTTAGCTATGACTTCCGGAGTGTGGGGGTTGATACTTCCAACCGCGCCTCTGACTCCGACTCCAGCACCGAGAGCGAGCGCTTCTGATGTCTATCGCTTTTATTTCTGTTTTACATAGTTATTTTGCATTTCTATACACTCTTTTAATCTGTTTGTACTGCTTTTAGTTAGAAGGGGAGTCCCCTACTAAACTGATGCTCTAGTTATTTCGTGCTTTTGTTTTTATTTGAAGTCTTGTTTATTTTGATCGAAGCTTCACTTATATTTGTATTGTTTTCTCATGATGTATGGCTAACAATTCTCCAATTTAGAAACACACGTTGAGAGTGGCAACATCACTCTCCGTGTTCAGGGCAGTCCCCCAAACATTTCCCTACAATTCTAATTATTCTTTCAATTATTGCACATACTCCTTATTTTCACACTGAGGACAATGTTTCTTTCATGTGTAGGGAAGGGTTTCACATTTCATGTTTTTATGGGATTAATGCATGACTTAGGATGATCTCTGAATTCTCTTCTTTTGGAATTTCTAGGCTAGGGAGACGAAACATTTGGGTGGTTCCTCCACCTAGGATTATAAATGTTGTTGTAGGGGTTGTTCTGGTACCGACTATTCTACCCAATAAAATTCACTTGCTTGGTACTCGTACCCCCATCAGAAGAGAACCAACTAGATCCAGCTTGCCCTCCCAAAATGTCACAACTCATAATAGAATCTTGTGGTTGCACTTGCATCACATCCAGTCACTTGGAAATTGCTTTGACCTGAGCCTCTAAAGTAGTGAGAGCATCTATTTCGTAAATGCCGCAGCCTTATCTTGCTTGTTCCTCTTGGAGCTCCACTAATCCCATTGGAGGCCATGTCTTCAATCAGATTATGTGCCTCCTCGAGTCACTTACTACATAACGATCCTTCGGCTGCTGCATCTAACATCTGCTTTGTGGCAATGTTCAGCCCGCCGTAGAAAATCTGAATTCGTATCCATTCTACAATCCCATGTTGTGGACACTTCCTTAACAGATCCTTATACCTCTCCCAAGTGTCATACAAGGTCTAGGACTATAATTGGCGAAAGGAAGAAATGTCGCTCCTGAGTTTGCTAATCTTGGCCAGAGGAAAGTAACCAGTGAGAAACTTCTCGGCCAAATTGGCCCAACTTGTGATAGAACCCGCCGACAAAGAACTTAGCCACTGCTTGGCCGTTTCTCGCACTGAAAATGGGAACAGTCGAAGGCACACGGCATCCTCTGACACATTGTTAGTCTTGAATGTATCACAAATTTCCAGGGAGATAGACAAATAGGCGCACTAATCTTCATCTTGGAAGCCATCAAATTAGCACATCTGCTGCACCATCTGAATAAAATTTAGCTTCAATTCAAAATTATTTGCCGCAACAGGAGAGCTAACGATGCTCGATCCGGACCCTTCCAGATTCGGTCTTGCATAATTCGAGGTGATTCATTGGTTACTGGCCATGTTTGCGTCTTGGTCTACCTTAATGCTGATCTCACCTAATCCTGATATTCTAAAGTTAACTTGCCTCAATCTCTTGTGTAGTGTGAGTTCAATATCTCAATTGGCGCTTGCCAATGGAGATGAATTGCCTCGGGGCATACACAGCCACCTTCACAAAGTAAGAAAAAGTTAAGAGTAAGTAAAAAATAAGGAGATATACACACGAACAAATAATGAAAGGGGAAAGATAGAATAAAAACAAACGAACTGAAAACAACAAAAATTTGGTGCACACACAAAAGAAAATGAAAAAAATGAAGGAAAGACAGGAAATTAAATTGACTAGATTACTAAAATCCGAAATTTCCTAAAATTTGCAAGTCTCCAGCAACAGAGGCAAAAACTTGGTACGCCCCTTGCATAATCGTAAGTGCATGTGTTGTACAAGTAATAAAGTGTACCCAAAAAGATCGGGTAGTCGATTCCATAAGGTTTGGTATAGCTTTTAGTACTATTTCTTCGTATAATATCTAGACGACTAAAGATTACGATTGAATCTGACTAAGGCTCAAGGAGATTGGATAGAGGAAAGAGGATCACAAGGTAGAGGGAAACTCAAACTAGATAACAATATGTAGGAGTAGCGCCCTGGATCTATCCCTTGGTGTCGAATGTAACTAAATTCTTGCAAGACTTATCAAGTACATTCTATGAACCCTACGTGTGCTCTAAAAGCCCTTGTTGCAACTATGGCATTAGTAAATGATGGGCAAGTGTATGGGGTCGTCAAGTAATACCCTGTGAGTGACACAGGGGTCGTATTCCATATGGCCAAGGAACTACTATTACTTCCCTTTCGTTTATTTCCTAACCTAACAATACGAGTCAAGAGCACAACTACTAAAACTAACATGAGAATGAAGCTACCACTGCATGCCAAATACGCATTCAAGGGACGGACAAACAGAAGAAGACGTGATTTGGACATGGAATCCCCCTAGGGTTCTCATTAAGCTTTGAATTAAGGGTGATGTATTGCGATGGTAGTTTGGACCGAGAGACTTCTAAGTTAGGCTAATCCTGAATCTCTCGGTGATTAGCCCCTAATCCCATACAAGTGTTGACCAGAAGCCCTTCCGGTCAACTCCACCTATGATTATAGTGCACTCAGGGAATCTCTTATCAGGAGTAGACACTCATCTTGGTCTAAGCCTAACGTTCGGAGGGCTACCAAATACCTGAATCCCTCAGTGTATTGGTACATGAATCCCCTTTCAATCTATGTGAGTCTAGTACAAGGACGTATCCCACGCTCCAAGTACAACCTAGAAATTGAATAGCATAGTTCTCATGCGATCCAAGACAGTAAAGTAGACACAAAAAGAATCACAAACTACAAGAATTATATAAAAGAAATCTACCAATCACAATACATCATTATCCCAAAATTACAATAAAACTACCCTAGAGTTCATCATGCCCAAATCACATACAAGTTAGTTCCTCATGAAAGAGGAACACTCATACAAATCCAATGTACAAATAAACTCAACACGAAGTACAAAATACTCCATCTAGCTTTGAATCGCCTTGGATGGATGAAAATTGCAAATATCACCGAGATCTCTCCTCAAACGACGCCTTGAAGCTCTAAATCTTCCCCCTATCTCCTCTTCCAATGTTGCCACTCTCTTGGTGATGAATAGTGCAGTAGATCGCCGAAAAACTCCACCGGCCAAGGTGGGGCTGCGGCCCCAGAAGAAAAGAAGAAAAAGCTTCCCAAATATCATACCCTAATTGCCCTTTAAAGCCTTTTCGCGGGCTACCTTACGGGCTGCCTTGCGGGCGCAAGGATTCCCGCAAGCCTTCCAGCCTTTTTGCAGAAATTTGTTTCGGGGGGGTGCTACAGTGCCCGATCCAGTAATTTTCTACAGTATCCTGCTACAGTAATAAAGCACTAATATGCCGTATTTGATGTCGATTTCTTCCTAAATGCGTTTTTGAGCTCATTTGGGTTTCTTCAAGGCCTGTAACACAAATAAAACCAATTTAAATGCAAAACGGGCATCGATTCATCAAAATACATGCAAAATATAACAAGAATATAGTGTATAAATATATATATATTTAGACACTTTTCAGTAAACGTCGAGGGTTATGATCATAATTGTGGGTCTTATGCACTTCGAGGGAAATAATTACTCTAAGGCAATCACACTAAGGCACTCAACATGCTAAGTTTTACAATCATACTACGCTAACCAAGCACATCAAATAATGTAATACAAGATTAAACATGGCAATCAACAGAACTCCATAAATATTGCAAAAAAGATATTCAATGACAACTACACCAAGTTCAACGATCCGGTGCACCTGAGATAGTTAGCCCCTCATGGGTTCACATAATATTAAATCAAGAACAAAAGCAATTAAATAAAGGTCCATAGACTCCCTGAGCTTTTACCTCAACAGTTGTGCTCCGAGGATCCACGTCGTAGATGAAGCTCCACTCCTAGATATGCTCTCCATTCACTGCTCTCATTCCTCCCCAAGGGGTGGTGAATGATGCTGATCAAGATCCTCCACTCGCTCCAGCCTTCGCCAAGCCAAAAGTCCACCAAAACCTACTTTTCTTTGCATAATATGTTAGTCTTCACCCAAGCAAGGGCGTGCTTGGACCGTGCTTCCGGGCGAGTACTTTACAGGCAGATAATAGGTTCAACAACTTTCTGAAACCTCACCAAACAGTGAAGTACACGGTCCTCAACACGCCCGTGCTTGGGATGTGTTCTCATTAGCACGCCAGTGCTCTGGGGACCATAACTGTGCTTGAGAGTTCTTTATTCTACTTGAAAATTCTGTGAACTGCAGTGCTAAGGAGAACACCCGTGCTTAGGCCGTGCTTGTCTTGAAAAATTATGCCTTGAGATTTTTTATGCGGAAATTATCCCAAAACTTCTTATACTCACCCCAAGACCTGTTTATCTATACAAATATACAAAACACTTTAAATAGCACCGATCTAAGTAAAATAATAGCTAGAGGGCAAGACAAAATTGGGTATGATATGAATAAAATGTATATGTAAAATGCACTCATCATGGATCTATAAAATAATTTTCAGTGTAGACGGCAAGGTACAAAGACATAAGGCCTAACTTGTGGCCAGAGGGTATTCTCAATAGCAAGGAGTAAATTTTGAAGAGACCTTCTCACCCGTGGTCAGATTTGAGACTCTACGGCTATTTATCGCACTAACAACCAAATAGCAATGGAGTATGCACCAACTCGATATCAAATTTGCATTTTGAAGGATGAGTTATGCCAAGAGGTGTATGTAAGTTAGCTTGAAGGGTTCATGATCAAGGGAAAGAAGAGAAAAGTGTACAAACTGCAAAAAGTTTTATGTGCGCTGAAACAAGCACCTAGGGCTTGCTACAGGATGATTGATCAACATTTTACCCATCAAGGATTTGGAAGATGCGAATGTGAACCTACATTGTATAAACGAAATCAGAAAGATGGAAAAATCTTATTAGTTTGTTTCTATGTAGATGATATCATCTACATAGGTTCCTCTTCAGTCTTAATCAATGAGTTCAAGTTGTTAACAATGAGGAGTTTTGAAATGATTGATCTCAGTCTGTTAAAATATTTCCAGGAATTGGAAGTAAAGTAAAAAGAAGATGGAGTATTTATTTCTCAGAAGAATTAAGCAAGGACTCTACTTAATGTACACAACAAGGGGTACTGTGTCAACCCCTTACAGCACTGCAAGTGCACTAGTCATCAAGTAATCTAAGGTACTCAATAGGTTTGGTTCTCGAACCACACGAAACAAAAGTACTTGTAATTACTAGTTCTTTGTTATCTAGCCTGACGAATGACGTGATGCAATGACCTAATGCGCAAACTAATGATTGTCACTAGCAAGTATTAGGTACTATATAATTAAAAGTAAGATATTTGGGCAATGTTCCCCCTAAGATTAAGGTATTAGGTACTATATTTATAAACTATTTCATGATGGAGTAGTTGAGTCATGGGAATCCTAAGGTATATCAGTCTCTGCATCTAGACCACTGCTAACTAGTCCCCATATGAATTCTCGACGGAGAATTCTGTGGACATTTCAGACCACATATGACTACTTAGCACTCTAGAGATTCTAAAGATATAACCGATTCCTAAAAATAGATCTAACCCTACCACCAG
The DNA here is from genome assembly GCA_902712375.1 of Dioscorea dumetorum. Lineage (NCBI taxonomy): Eukaryota > Viridiplantae > Streptophyta > Magnoliopsida > Dioscoreales > Dioscoreaceae > Dioscorea > Dioscorea dumetorum. Next base: position 6,903,172 of record CACTHL010000128.1, on the reverse strand, counting down.
GTGAAGGATCCCTAACCTCCTACGAGATTCTGGTACAGAATTCTCTAAACACCTCACACCATATACAATCACTTAGAGCTTAGAGAATACAGAGATAGGAAATATCACTCAAAAGGGAAAGGGACACTTCACTATCTCATGGATCACCCTCTCCACCCTCTTCACTCTTGGTAATTCTAGCCCTGATGGTGACCCCTCTCGTAAGTAGGGCAAGTAGAATGTGCAAAACAATCAACAATCAAGTCAATAAAGTAAGAAACCAAAAACACAAGAATGAAACTAAACAAACTCAAACCAATTATAAACACAATGTAAATAAAAATAAGATTAGAATTTTAGGGTTCACATGACCGAATACCCTCTAGGGGTTTAGTTCTCCATGGAGCAAAATACAAAACAAGCACTCAAAGTATGAAAGTATGTAAATGCCATAGAAATAAATCCCCTTATATCGGTGACGATGGCCTTGATGAGTAGTTTCATCGACTTGATGGAAACTACTCTGAAGCTAGAGTCGCCGATGGCTTCCTTGGTGTTATGACGAAGGAGAAATCGACCAAAGTTGGTGAAGAAACATCCCCTTGGCTACAAAACTTTTCTCTCCAAACCTTAGCCGCATTGTCTCTCAAGAGCTGTGAAAATTATCCCTAAAAACTTTGCAAAGTGGCCTTTTAAAAATTGAAATCAGGGGCTCACACGGCATCTCCCACGCACTGCCATAGGCCATATGGAATTTGCACACGGCTGTATATTGTAATTTTTCTACAGTACACCATGGGATTTCTTCTCTGAGTCTTCATAGCCTGGCAAAAGCTTGTGTCGTATGGCGTGTGGCATTCTGTCCACTGAAACTATTGAAAATGATCTTCAATTCTGTACGCAAGTTGGCACACAGGTGTTTGACTACCCTTGTGCCCTTCTCGGTCATAAATTGACTTGAAAATATCCGAAAGTTGGTGCATACACACCCATGTATGAGATCAGAGGTCATGCACTCATCTTTTTGTTAAGAGATCAAGGTTGCTTGTGGACAAGCAACGATTCCAGTGTGGGGGTATTTGATGAGTGCATTTCGTATATATATATTTCCCATTTTATACCATTCGTTTCGCTGATATGTTGATATTAATTCTCCCATTTCAGTACTATTTGAGATATTTCTAGTTTTCTGTACAGATATTGAGGTCCTGAAGGAATAACGAACAATTCCGAGCGATTTTGGTAGCTAAGGGACTTAGAAGAAATCTCATCAAGCCAAACACGGCCTCAACATGCCCGTGTTCCCAAGACATGCAATTCACAGAAGAATTCAGCCAGATTCAGCAAGTCTTCGGGTCTCTGAGCATGGTCGTGCAACTCGCAACACGCCCGTGTTGAACCCCGTGCAGGTTCCAGGTTGCTGAGTTTCAGAGTTTGTGTTTGGCAGCAATCTGCACGGTTTGGAACACGGCCGTGTTCACATCGGGAGAATGTTAAAAAGCCCTGAAAGTTAGGGTTTGGGCGACTTTTGAACGGGGAAAAAGGAGACGGAAAAGGAGAGAGGAGTGTAGAGTCGCATCATCATTTTAAGAGGGAATCAAGCGTGAATTGTAGCCCAATCGGAGGGAGAAAATCTACCGACACCAGAACCTCAGACGTCAACGAGGATGCAAGCAAATAAGGAGTCATTGATCTCTTTCAAATTTGTTTCTTTGGTTATTCTCTTGTTGTTTGAATCTACGAGGGGCTAAATCCTTTTTGTGTGCCCCGGGTTAAGAACTTGAGTGTTGTTCCGAACTTGGACTCTTTTATTCCAGCAATTATGGTTATCTTTATTCCCTTTTATTAGATATTTGGTTGTTGCCTTTATTGATAGTGGTTGAGTGTTTTGCATGCTTTGAGTTCTTGATTTTTTCTTAGCCCGCATATCTCTTGATTGATACGAGAAGTTAGAAATCAACTTATGGTTCCGAGGACACTTCATGTATCCTCCACATAGCACACCAAGATTATGGAATTTAGGGTTTGTAAAGGACACTCCAGATAATTTTTGCAAGAATCTGAGTTGGATAGCACCAAGGGATTGACCCGGGGCCCCATCTTCTCCATTGAGCAAACCCCAATTTCCCTCTCGTGTGATTCTTCTTCCCTCAATTCCTCTCCTTTCCAAGTTAGAGTCAATTCACCCTAGTTCCATTTGGTTAGATATTAAGTAGTAAGATAGTATTATGAGATACACTAGTCCCTATGGAATCGACTACCCGACCATTGGGTGCATTATACTACTTGTACGACTCGTGCACTTGCGGTTACGCAAGGGGCGTATCAGGTGTGCAGATGAGAGCATGGCCCAAGCATAGGCGGATTCCAGCCCGTGCACTTCACAACCTAGTGAAAATTCAGAAGCTACTGGAATTTTTTATCTGCCCGTAAACTGCACTCCCTGAAGCACGACCCAAGCACGCCCGTGCTTGGGTCGAAACTTAGGTTAAAAGCATCCAAAGTTAGATTTTGAGGAGCTTTTTGTCGGGCAACGGCTGGAGGCAAAGGGAGGAATTACTGCACATATTTCACTACCTTCAAGAGAGGATTTGAGCACAAATTGTAGGCCGATATCAAGGGTGGATTCTCATCAACTTTAGATGCTCGGAGCTCAACGAAGATGCAAGCAAATAGGGAGTCTTTGAATTCATTTGTATTTGTTTCTCTTTTTATTTCCTTGTTAAGTGAACCCATAAGGGGCTAACTTTCTTGGGAGCCGGTTGTGAACTTTGTTTAAAGTTTGTATTTAAATGCTTATTCTTGCAATGCTTATGGAGTCTTAGTAATTTCTATGTTAAATCTCGTGTTGCATAACTTGATGTGCATGATTTGCATAGCGTGATTATAAACTTAGCGTGTGTTTTGGCCTTAGCATAATTACCGTAGTGTAATTGCTCCCTCGAAGTGCTTGTATCTTGAAGTATAACTACTACCTTGATGTTTATCATAGCCATAGCTGCAATAAAACTCCTAGAGCACACATAGACTTTTTAGATGTACCTGATAAGCCTTGTAAGAGCTTGAGTATAATTCGACACCAAGGGATCAACCCAGGGCCCTACTCCTCAATTGAAGTTTTTGCTAGGAATTTCCTGTCTCCTTTCTCTCCTTCTTGCCCACGTCCCTAGGCTCTTAGTCTCAATTAAATCCTAATTGTTGTTCGATTAGATACTAAGCAACGAGAGAGTATTGGAAGCTATATACCAGTCCTTATGGATTCGACTACCTGATCCCAAGTTGGGTATATTATACTACTTATACAACCCGTGCACTTGCGGTTACGCAAGGGGCGTATCAAGTATATCGAAGCTGTAGTGGTGGACTTATTTATCTTACCCACACTAGACCGCATATGATAAGTGCTTGCATGTATATAATTCTGGAAATGTTTTCCACGCATGAGCATCACATTTTTCAGGCTTTATCACTAATTTCATGTGTTTTGGTGTTCTTTCACGCAATTAGGGTTGTGGAGACATGGTACGTGAATAAAGGCAAGATTAGGTCAGAATGGTGCCAAGTGGAGATCTTTTGTGCAATTACGAAGTTCAAGACACAAATCGGGTTCCAACGAGGGGGTATGTGCCAACTTCTAAAGACTTCAAGACAACTCTTGTAGACAATTGGTTCAAAGATTTCAAAAGCTCTCCAAGGTTTCCCATCATCAAGAAATGCCACTTGACCTTTCACATGGGCGTGTGTATGTCCATGTGACCTCAGGAGAAGAAACGGGCGAAATCGAGGATTAGCATGAAGATTTCACAAGGCAGAAAATCCACATGGGCGTGTGGAATTTCCACACGGCCGTGTGGAATTTCCACACAGCCGTGTGGACTATCCACACGCCCGTGTGGATCCTCGAGATGGCCAATTATAAAGCCGTTCTGAAGCGTTATTGTGGGGATCTTCTTCTAACTTGGAGAGGAGGTGACGGCTAGGGTTCAGGAGGTTCTTGCTACACTTTGGGGGCGCTTCTTCACCGGTTTCATCATCATTCCCTTCGAAGGAGAACCATTGGGGGAGCCTTCGACGACTCGATTCGACGAGGTGTGCCTTAGGCTTGGAGGAAGGGATTCTTTGAAGAAGAAGGAGAAGTTCCCATAGTCTATCAACACGAAGCTTAAGGGGGTTTTCTTTATGGATTTCTTGCACTTATCTTCATTTATTTTGATGAACTTGTATTGCTCCATGGAGAGCTAAACCCCTAGTGGGTACTTGGACTTGTAAACCCTAGATTTCTTATGTTTCATTGACTTTAATGCTTTTATTCAATTTGACTTTAAATTTGAGTTTCAATCTTGTATGCGTAATGGTTTCTCCCTTAGAGTGACACTAGGGTTGAGGGCTAATCCAATCATCCTTTTGACGAGTGACCATCACCATTAGGATTAGGTTACCAAGATTGAAGAGGGTTGAGAGGGTGAGTTGAGAGGTAGCGACGCGTCCCCTTTTCCCTCCGGTGTGGTTTTCCCTACCTTCATATTCCAAGCATTACCTCCGATCTCAAAGAGAGTTAGGCGTTGAGAGAGACCTTTCCGCCGGGACTTATTTGTGATTAGGGATCTTTCGCCTCGACCAAAGGGATTGATCGATAGTTGGGAATAGGGTTTACCACTTGGAATCCCTAGAGCATAGCGCAGTCATACGTGGTGTGAGGCATCGAGAGTCTTCTCTCCGCCGGGACCTCGTAGGGGACTAGTCAAGGTTGACCTTAGATTTGGGACATTGTATCTTTGGATTCCACGACTCTTGAAATCTTCATTTAGTAAGAGTGTTTGAAGTCTTGCACTTGAAACAAGGAATCTAGGGGGAGCGGTGTCCGAGTACCCCATTCTTATCTCGATCTTTTCCTACTCTCTAGCTTTAACTTTCAGTTTTTAATTTCTGTTTTTAATCACTTTTTAATCTCAACAACAATCGGTTCTCTTTGGCTACTTAGCGAAGTGTTTTTGTTTCTATCGTCTACTCCCTGTGGATTCGACTACCCACCCGTTGGGTACTTTATTACTTCGACACCCGTGCACTTGCGGAACACACACGCAAGGGTGTGTCAAGTTTTTGGCGCCGTTGCCGGGGAGTTAGGCGTTTTAGGAATTTTTACACTTTGTTTCGCTAGTCATTTTTCGTACATCCTATTTCAGACTCCTTTTACTTCCATCGTTCTGACTTTACTTTCTTTTCTTGATTTCAGCCCCAGGTTATGACTCGTGGACATCCTTCAACATTAGTGGAAGGTGATCCGGAGATAGAGAGGAGATTGCACAGACGGGGAAGACAACCTGACTTGGAACAGTTTGATCAGGCTGAGATAGAAGTTGAAGAGTCCGCAACCATGGCTGAACAGAATGAGCAACAGCGGACCCTTTCTGATTTTGCTAGGCCGTCTGTTCATGGTACACAGTCAAGCATAGTCAGGCCACCAATTTCAGCTCATAACTTTGAGCTTAAGCCGGGGTTTATTCAGATGGTCCAACAGTCCGCACAGTTTAATGGCTTAGCAGATGAAGACCCAAACAATCACATAGAAAAGTTCTTGGAAGTGTGCGACATGTTGAAGATCAATGGAGTTACGGACGACGCCATCAGATTGAGAGCCTTCTGACACACCCTTGCGTGTGTACTCCGCAAGTGCACGGGTGTCGAAGTAATAAAGTACCCAAACGGGTGGGTAGTCGAATCCACAGGGAGTAGACGTAAGAACAATCACACTTTGTTAAGTAATCAAAGATAAACCAATTGTTGTTGAAAGAAAATAAAATCAGAAAGTAGTAGAAACAAAGTGCTGAAAATGAAAGCTAGGTCGGAGAAATAGATCAATAAGAAGATGGGGTACTCGGACAATGCTCCCCCTAGAATCCTTGTTTCACGTGCAAGACTTCAAGTACTCTTATTCAATAGAGATTTCAAGAGTCGTGGAATCCAGAGATACAAGGTCCCAAATCTAAGGTCAACCTTGACTAGTCCCCTACGAGGTCCCGGCGGAGAGAAGACTCTCGACGCCTCACACCACGTATGACTGCGCTATGCTCTAGGGATTCCAAGTGGTAAACCCTATTCCCAACTATAGATCAATCCCTTTGGTCCAGGCGAAAGATCCCTAATCACAAATAAGTCCCGGCGGAAAGGCCTCTCTCAACGCCTAACTCTCTTTGAGATCGAAGGTAATACTTGGAATAAGAAGGTAGGGAGAACCACACCGGAGGGGAAAGGGGACGTGTCGCTACCTCTCAACTCACCCTCTCAACCCCCTCCAATCTTGATTAATCTAATCCTAATGGTGATGGTCACTCGTCAAAAGGATGATTGGATTAGCCCTCAACCCTAGTGTCACTCTAAGGGAGAAACAATTAAGCAAACAAGATTGAAACTCAAATTCAAACTCAAATTGAATAAAAGCATTTAAGTCTATGAAACATAGGAAATCTAGGGTTTACAAGTCCAAATACCCACTAGGGGTTTAGCTCTCCATGGAGCAATACAAGTTCATCAAAATAAATGAAGATAAGTGCAAGAAATCCATAAAGAAAACCCCCTTAGGCTTCGTGTTGATAGACTATGGGAACTTCTCCTTCTTCTTCAAAGAATCCCTTCCTCCAAGCCTAAGGCCCACCTCGCCGAATCAAGTCGTCGAAGGCTCCCCCAATGGCTCTCCTTGGAAGGGAATGATGATGAAACCAGTGAAGAAGCGCCCCCAAAGTGTAGCAAGAACCTCCTGAACCCTAGCCGTCGCCTCCTTCCAAAGTTAGAAGATGATCCCCTGGATAACGCTTCAGAACGGCTTTATAATTGGCCATCTCGAGGATCCACACGGGCGTGTGGATAGTCCACACGACCGTGTGGAAATTCCACACGGGCGTGTGGAAATTCCACACGCCCATGTGGATTTTCTGCCTTGTGAAATCTTCATACTAATCCTCGATTTCGCCCGTTTCTTCTCCTGAGGTCACATGGACGGACACACGCCCATGTGAAAGGTCAAGTGGCATTTCTTGATATTGGGAAACCTTGGAGAGCTTTTGAAATCTTTGAACCAATCGGAACGAGCGAGCATGACTGCCTTCGTGTCCTTCTACAAGAATTGTCTTGAAGCCTTTAGAAGTTGGCACATACCCCCTCGTTTGAACCCGATTTGTGTCTTGAACTTCGTATTTGCACAAAAGAGCTCCACATAGCACCATTATGACCTAATCTTGCTTTTCTTCGCGTAAACCTTTTTCACAACCCTAATTGCACGAAAGAACACAGAAACACACGAAATGAGAAATATAACCTGAAAAATGTGATGCTCATGCAGGGAAAAACATCTCAAATTATATGTACATGCAAGCACTTATCACCTTCCCATTTTCCTTGAAGGGGAAAGCAAAACAGTGGTTGCAATCTTTACCTAGAGCATCAATTACCACTTGGGAAGAAATGGTTGAGGCCTTCCTTGGCCGATATTTCCCTCCTGGGAAATCGGCCAAGCTGAGAAATGAAATTTCTTCCTTCATGCAGTCAGAATTGGAGTCTCTTTTCGAGACATGGGAAAGGTTCAAGGACCTTCTGCGCAAATGTCCTCAACATGGGTTCCCCGAGTGGATGGTCATCCACACCTTCTACAATGGATTGAACCCAAGCACAAGACAGCTACTTGATGCCGCAGCAGGAGGTACCTTAGGACGCAAGACCCCCGAAGCTGCCCGCCAACTGATAGAAGAAATGGCTATGAATAGCTATCAGTGGAATGCTCGAGACAAGAGGAAAGTGGCGGGTATTCATGAAGTTGATGTAGTGACATCTCTAGCAGCTCAAGTTGAAGCATTGAGCAAGAAGTTGGACACTTTGGCAGGCCCATCTAGAATAGCTGCGGTGATGAATTGTGATAGTTGTGGAGGAGGGCATGTTTCTGCTGATTGCCCTATTTCTATGGTCGGAACAGCACCTGTTGAACAGGTTGATTTTGTGGGGAATGCTGGACGAGGTCAAGGAAACCCCTATAGCGACACCTACAATCCGGGGTGGCGAAACCACTCGAACTTTGCATGGAGCAATCAAGGGCAACAAAGGCCCTCTGCACCCCCCGGATTTCAGCAACCCCAACAACCAAACATGGAGGGCCGAGTTTCAGGGCTTGAGAACCGAATGACAGACTTGGAAAAGGCGTTAACCAAGTTCATTCAGTCCTCAGACACGCGCTTTCAAGGCGTGGAGAGTACACTTCGCAATCACACCGCTTCCCTACATAACTTGGAAAATCAGGTGGGGCAGATTGCAAAATCGTTATCTGAACGACCACAAGGAAGTCTCCCGGGAAATACAGAGACCAACCCAAGAGAGCAGCTGAAGGCAATCACTCTGAGGAGTGGTCGTGAGGTTGAGGGTAGACTTCCCACTGAAGAGGTTGTTCAAATTCCTGCTAAGGAGACAGACAAGGAAAAGGGTAAGGAAAAGGAGGTAGCACCTGCACCATACAAACCAAGGATTCCTTACCCTTCAAGGTCGAAGAATGATCAAAATGATGAGCGGTACAAGAAGTTTTTGGGCCTTTTCAAGCAGCTGCACATTAATATCCCTTTTGTGGAGGCTTTGTCTCAAATGCCTCGATATGCAAAATTTTTGAAGGACCTCTTAACCAACAAGAGGAAATTGGAAGAGGGTGCAGCGAGTGATATTGGATGCATCTTGTTCACCGTGTGTTGCGAAAAAATCTACCTAACAAGATGAAAGACCCCGGAAGCTTCATCATCCCATGTAACATTGGGAATTTGAGTGAAGAGAAGGCATTGGCGATTCAGGAGCCGTATCAATGTCATGCCTTACTCCTTCTTCAAGAAGCTGGGGCCCGGGAGAGCCAAGGCCCACTCGGATGACCTTACAACTAGCTGACCGTTCCATTCGTCACCCGAGAGGCATCATTGAAGATATTTTGGTGAAAGTGGATAAGTATATATTTCCTGCAGATTTCGTGGTACTGGATGTAGATGAGAATGTCGACGTGCCGCTGATACTTGGAAGACCCTTTCTGCGTACTTCCAAGGCTCTTATAGACATGGATGGCGGGGAGATGACATTGAGGATAGGAGATGAGAAGCTGACCTACCGCCTTGCTGAGGCCATGAGACATTCTCTCAACTTTGATGATACTTTGTATTTTCTTGACACTACTGATGCTTTGATTGATGATTATGTGCAGGAAATCTTTTGCCCGGATCCGCTAGCTGATTTGTTGGATCGAGAGATGGATGATGATCACAGTTCATCAGTTGACCTGGAAAACAAGGATACATCTACCACGGGTACGGTCAACAAACTAATGAGAAAGCTAAAGAGGGTAAGACATCGCCGCAAGAAGCAAACGAATGAACCTGCGGACGTTCATTCAAGGTCTAAGGATGATATCCCTCCATCTGGTAACAAATTCGATCACTCATCTTCTAAATTCCAGAACTTATGCTCTTCTTGTTTCACATTTCAAAGCAGCGAGGTGCTTTCGACCCATGACCCCCCTTGAGTTTAGAGAGGCAGGTACGTCAAGCTAGTGACGTAAAACAAGCGCTTATTGGGAGGCAACCCAATTTTTTTTAAAAACTCTTTGCTTGTGTTGTAGTTAGTTTTATTTCTGCATTTTTTGTGTTTTGTTTAGTTTGTAGTGTGTGGATTCATTGCTGATAATGCATGTTTATGTGTTCATCGTGTATGGCAAGTTAGGTGGTATTCCTGTGAATTTTGCGAGATTTTAAGTTGTAAACGTGTTAGTTTTCAACTTCTGCAGTCGTTCCATGTGTTTTCATTAGTTTCTGCAGAGTTTGGACTATTTTTGAGTTGAAGAATGGAAGCACACGGCCATGTGGAATTTCCACATGGCCGTGTGGATGAAATTGTGAAGGAATTTTCTCATCCAGAGAATCCCCACGGCCGTGTGGAAATTCCACACGGCCATGTGGATTTATTTAGTACAAATCTTCACAATACAGAGAATCCCCACGGCCGTGTGGAAATTACCCACGGCCGTGTGGAATTTCGGGGAGTTTTATAAGGCCATACAGAGAATCCACACGGCCGTGTGGAATTTCCACACGGCCGTGTGGGGTACTTAAACATGAAAAGGAACCTTTCTCTTTATATCCCCCCCAAGCAACCCTTCATCTTCAAACGTCTCCTCTTCAAAGGTCGCGACGGTTGCTCTTCTCCTTCCATTCTCTCGCTTATTTAAGGGATTTGTGGGCCTTACTCGTTACTACATTGTTAGATTGGACTCATCTTCTTCGGTAAGCCTTCTTCCCCTCTTCTTGCCATGAAACCTTCATTAGTTGTTGTGGATGTTGAATCTTGTGTTTTTGCATGCTATTTTCATGTTTAATACTTAGATTATTGCTTAAAACACTTGTGCTCAAATGTGTGGATGATTGTATTAAATGGTGTGGATTCACCATGGCGCTTTGGCCATGGTCGAAGATCCACACGGCCGTGTGGATTATCGGGGTGCCCCCTCTGAATTCCAGAGGAGACACACGGCCGTGTGGAAATTCCACACGGCCGTGTGTATTGCCTGTTTCTTTGTTTTTGGGTAACTAGAGGAGACACACGGCCGCGTGGAAATTCCACACGGCCATGTGGAATTCTGGGAACCTATTTTAAGCTCTGAATTAACTTCCTTACCTTTCTTATGCACAGGAATGGCCCTAAGAACGAAGAAACTCGCTCATAAGCGCCCTCGTGAGGCCCGTGAGGTCCGGGAGTCCCGTGATCTCTCGCCCGCACCATTCGAGTTCGCCGTGCCCGAACATCAAGCACGGTTTGATCGAATTTCGAAGTTGAAGTTTAGCCAGACGCGCATTCCCGACGTGCAAGCTTTGGAGGCAATAGAACATGCGCGTGCAGCCGAGTTGGCGGATGAGGTCCGTGAGCTTATTGCTGTGGGCGGGTGGGAGCGACTATTGTGCATTAAAGACCCAGCCACTCGCGATCTCACTTTCGAGGTCCTCGCGACATTCGAGTTTGATCGCTCCCACACCGACTACCACCGGCCGGACACAGTTCGATTCCGCATCTTTGGGCAGTACCACAGCATGAGCTTGACAGATTTTGCTGTCGCCCTCTGCCTGTACGATCGAGACTTCATCCACACGGAGGAGTGCGCGTAGCTGCCATTCGACTATCCTTTCCGCGTCACTCCAAGACGGGTTTGCCGGATGCTGTGTGGAGATATACAGTACGAGCCCGGGTTGACCAAGGCGTCTTTGCTCCTCCGCCCCGCCCACAGGTACATTCATGCCATCCTGAGCAGGTCTATTACTGGGCGGGGAGACAGCACCGGCGTATTGGGGCGGCTGGACCTCCTCTATTTATACTCTATGGTCCAGAGCCTGCCCCTGCACCTTGGTTACGTGGTAGCTGATTTTCTGAGGCACCAGGGACAGTACGCGCGGATAGGAGTTCTTTTCTCTGGTCCCTACATCACCCGACTCATCCGAGGAATGGGACTGATTGATGCTGTTCGAGGAGCTGACAAGGTTATTGTTCCCTCCCCACTTGGCCTTGATACCTTGCGTATGATGGGCATGGTGAAGAGGTACGTACTTGCTGTTCCATTCCCAGATGAGTCCGAGGAGTCTGAGGACGAAGACGAAGACTCGGAGGAGACCCGGGCAGGGCCATCATCACAACCCACACCCATGGAGGCGGAGGACACCCCAGCAGACGAGGAGGTGCCACCGGTATCAGCACCTGCATCCCCTCCAGCACAAAATCGCATAGGCAGACTTGAGGCTGCTGTGGGGACTCTCCAGACTGATCTCGCCGCCATGCGGGTGACTCAAGCAGCGAACCACACTGAGGTTCTCGCTCGCATGGCTGAGTACCATTCGGAGATGATGACGCACATCACTTCACTCCACCAGTTGATGGCGAGAGGTAGTGATTCCACTTCGCTGTCCCCACTCCGAGCACCCTACGCCTCCCCAGCAGCACCAGCAGATGCCGACGCTTGATGCGTCTTTTGCTCTTCTTTTTATTTTCTTGTATTTTCTTTTCTGTTGAGTCTTTGTGTACTTAGAAAGGTTCCACCTTCTGAGAGTTATCTTACTGCTTCTATTTTTCATGTTCTTGTTTCAGTTTGTTTTTGGTTTGTTTATTTTTTGTAATCTTTTAATCGTAGCTTTTGTTGAAATCCACTGAACCCCTTTTGTGATGTGCAGATAGACTTATCAACTTGGTTTTGAGAAATGGTCATAGGCACGGCCGTGTGGAATTTCCACGCGGCCGTGTGAGCTTCACAACCCTACGCAACTCCACTTCCCACCTTCACACCTCCATTCAACTACCACACTCGGAGATCAGGGGAGTGTTGTTTTTAATTGTGGAAGTTCGATCTTTTTCGCTTCTCTTGTGCTTTGTTTCTTGTGTAGAAGTTGTGTGTTTAAATTTTTGTCGAGTTTTATTTTTGTTGGGATCTTAGTTAAGGTCTTTTTGAGAGGTTAAAAGATGGGGGAAAAGTGTTTTAAAAGGCTTTAGCAAGGAAGGGACCTTGCGGGCACTTAGTGTGCCCGCAAGGAGCCAAAGAAGAGGCCTTGCGGCCTCCCATGCGCCCGCATGGGAGCCCGCAAGGACCCCGGCCAGAAATGCTTGCGGGCTCCCATGCGGGCGCATGGGAGGCCGCAAGGCTTTCTGGAAAGGGCCTCGCGGCCTCCCTTGCGCCCGCAAGGGAGCCCGCGAGCCCTCCCGCACTTTGGGTCTATAAATACCCGTTTTCAAACTTAAATGGCCTTTATAAGACCTCATTTCCCTCTCTTTTTCTCCCCATCTTGAATCCCCATTTCCCCCTCCATTAGATCTCCATTCTTGAGCTCCAAGAAAGGAGAAAGGTGTTGATCTTCCCCTCTTCTCCATTGGTGGTGAATCTCCTCTAGTTCTAGCAAGAATTGAGGTGGGTTTTATTCTCTTCTTCAACTCCTTGTTCTTTTATTCATTTCTTTTTAGATCCATGGAGAATTAGTGTGGATTTAGCATGGATCTATTATTTAATTGGGATTTAGCCATAGATCTAATGTTTGAATGGTATAGGAGCCTTGATTTCATGTTTTGGTAAAGAATGGAGGAGATCCTTGATCTCTAAACCTTTGATTCTTGTAGATCCGAACCCAATTAGGATGTTCTTGATTTCATTTTGATTTTGAGGGTTTAAGGATTCTATTATTGTTAATTCTTGAATCAAGAGCACATAGTAAACCCTAGAAGCCTTGAGATCTAATTTTGGAGCATTCTTTCCTCTCTTATTGATTGGATAAGGTTGTGATTGATTCTTGTTTTTTTTCTTGGATGGTTAATGGCTTCAAGAAGGTGGATCTAAAGGCAAGGGTAAAGATCAAGTGGGCGAGTGATCCAAGTGTTCGATCTCGCCAAGTTTGTGAGTGGGAATTGTTTAAATTAAAGAGCTATGATCATGCTTGTTTAATGATGCATGCCTTGAAATGAGAAGTTCTTGATTTCAATGGATTCTTGAAATGTTTCTTGAAAACTGAAATTATGATACTATATGATCATTTTAATTCTTGATTTCATCTCAAAAGACTCATGAGATGATTTCCTTGAGATCTAGAAACCATGATATTTGTGATTTTGCTTAACTATTGATTCTATTACAAAGGCTCATGAGATGATTTCCTTGAGGCCTAGAAACCATGATAGTTTATGATCTTGTTAAATTCTTGATTATTTATATTTGATAAGGATTGGATAATCCTATGGTTTGAACTACATGTTTTCAAGATTTGTGAACTTGAGAATTCGATATTCTTGTTATTTTGACCAAATAAGGGTCTATGTAAACCAAATTGAGATTCTCCACGATGTTATCGTATTTGAAATGAGTTTTCAAAGGATACTCTTGTGTTGATATTCTTGATGAAAATGACATTATTGTCGATGCTTTCGCAAAAGGATTTACTCTTCGATTAAGAGTTGTATTTTATGCGAATTTGTGATCTCTTGTTGAGATATGTGATTTTAAAATGATACATTTATGATTAGCCTATGGGCAAACTATTTGTGATCTCTTGAAGAGATATATGATTTTATAACGATACGTTTATGATGAGCCTACGGGCAAACTATTTGTGATCTCTTGATGAGATATATGATGTGTTCATGATGAGCCTACGGGCGGGATAGGATATCCCAAATGTTTCGATGGTGACATTGGGGAGGATCCCCGTCTTCTGCGAAGCGAGTCTCCACGGACCGACCAATGGGGTGGCGTGGAGTTCTCGGTTGATGAGCCCTTTACAGGAGGCGCGGAGTGAACCTGAAGGTGCTGTGTTGGGTACCCGGAGTCACCACACGGGATACTCAACGGCCAACGCCAAGATACGCGCATCTTGGTGGCTCTTGACCTAACCACGGCCATGGTTAGTGATGGAGGGTTTTTCATAGGCTATTGTTGATGCTATCGATAAAGGATTTCTGCATGCGTTGCACTATAAATTCTTATTTCGATGGGTTTGATCTTTTGATCTTTTGACGAGTATTCTTAACTTGAATTTTCAGTATTGAATCTCTTTACAAAAGAATTTCAGTGTTTTATTGATGCCTTTCTTTGAGAAAGTTGGAAAGCTTGTTATATTGAATTGGGTATTTAAAGCATTTTGTAAGTTGTGGTTGTTAAATATTTTCATATGTTTTCGGCATATCATTCCTTACTCTTGTATGAGTTATAGCTCCATGTTCAACCCCTCACCGAGTAACGTAGTTACTCACCCATTTTTCTTCTCCCCTTTTCGGTGTTAGCACAAGGCAGGGGGCGTAAGACGTGATAGTGCTTGGCATCTATTCTTGCATTTTCCTTTGACTAGTGTATGATTCATAAGCATTGTCATCATGCATAAGATGGATCCACTAGGACCTATATTTTCGTATTTCCATTTGATCTTGTATAATCTTGATTGGTTCGGTCGGGACCTTAGGTTGTATGAGTCTACATCCAAGTGTTTGTGAAAAACTATGATTGTGTCCATGATCATTGATGTTGTGATTTCCAGGGATATATGTACATATATGTGTGAGTCTGTTGATCTTGTACAGGGTTGTGATTGAATACCTTAGATTTAGAGTATTATTGTGGTAATGTTAATATCGTACAGGTAACAGGTTAGCCTTACGGCGATCTGGGGTTGAGGCAGGTGTTGACCTCCCCTGGGTTGTCGTGGCGGTAGTGCCACAGGCCGGGACCCGAGGGTCGGGGCGTGACATTACTTTAGTGGTATCAGAGCCCAGGTTATCATGATTGGGTCAGTATATAGTTTAATGATTGGGTCAGTATAAAGTTACATGATTGGGTCGGTATGGGATTTCATGATTGGGTCAGTAACCAGTTTAGAGTTTAGAAATGGATTTTGTCAATATAAGCTTGACTTAAAGTCAGTCTTCTGATTGGGACAAGAAGTTGATCTTCTGCTATTTACCACTGTCTTCTGATTTGGTCGGAAAGTGGGCTTTTGTTTTCTGTAACTGTTCCCTGATTGGGTCAAAACGTTGATCTTTTGATTCTTGTATCCAGTGGATCCAAATAGAGTCGGACTTATTGCATTAGATGCATATAGAAGCATTCCTAAGAATTGTCTTACGTTCCTGTCTCAGTAAAATGCCAGCACTACATTCACGCGTTCGCCAAGGGAGAGTTACTCCCTCTGCTGATGCTACACCGGTGTACTTTCTATCTTTCAGCTTGATGCTTATGTTTTGATTGATTCTGGGTCAGAACGTTCCTTTGTTAGCACTGTTTTTGCATGCCATGCCGATAGTCAGCCTTCCTTCTTAGGGTGTGAGTTGGTGATTCAAACCCCTCTTGGTGAGGAGGTAGTTCGGAGTTTGGTGTTTAGAGAATGTCCTGTGATAGTTTGTGGAGAAGTGTTGGAGGCAGATTTGATTCCTTTAGAGATGAAGGATTTTGATGCCATTCTTGGTATGGATTGGTTGGATAGGCATCATGCTTCCATTGATTGTTTCTTGAAGGAAGTAACTTTTCCTAGGTCCTCAGGACCTGCAGTAGTGTTGAAGGGGAAGAGAAGGGCTTTACCTTCATGTTTGATTTCATCCTTGGAAGCTAGAAGATTGGTGAGTAAGGGTTGTTCTGCGTTTTTGGCTCATGTGGTGGACACAAGAGTTAAGGAGCCAGAGTTGGAGGAGATGGCTGTGGTGAGGGAGTTTCAGGATGTCTTCCCTGAGGAATTACCGGGTTTACCCCCAGACAGAGACATGGAGTTTGTTATAGATTTGTTGCCTGGTACAGCTCCCATTTCTATACCACCTTACGGGATGGCGCCTGCGGAGTTAAAGGAGTTGAAAACTCAGTTGCAAGATCCGGTAGACAAGGGTTTTATACGACCAAGTATATCACCCCGGGGCGCACCGGTCCTTTTTGTGAAGAAGAAGGATGGATCCTTGAGGCCGTGTATTGATTATCGACAACCGAATAAGGTGACAATTAAGAACAAGTACCCATTGCCGAGGATTGATGATTTGTTTGATCAATTAAAAGGGGCAAAGGTATTCTCCAAGATTGATTTGAGGTCCGGGTATCATCGGTTGAAGATTAGGTCGAAGATGTACCGAAGACGGCATTTCGGACACGATATGGACATTATGAGTTTTTGGTGATGCCATTTGGTCTGACTAATGCTCCTGCAGCTTTTATGGATTTGATGAACAGGGTGTTTAGGCCTTATCTGGACAAATTTGTCATTGTGTTTATTGATGATATTTTGGTGTACTCACCTTCTAATGAGGAGCATGCTCAACATTTGAGGATTGTACTGCAAACTCTCCGGGAGAGGCGGTTGTTTGCTAAGTTTGCTAAGTGTGAGTTTTGGCTTTATGAAGTGGGATTTCTTGGGCATGTGGTGTCAGGAGAAGGGATCTCGGTGGATCCAAAGAAGGTGGAAGCCATTGTTGATTGGGAAAGGCCGAAGAATGTTACTGAAGTTCGAAGTTTTCTTGGTCTTGCGGGTTATTATAGGAGATTTGTGGAAGGCTTTTCTGCGATTGCATTACCTTTGTCAAAGTTAACTCGTAAGGAAGTGAAGTTCTCTTGGAATGATGAGTGTGAGAAGAGTTTTCAGATTTTAAAGGATCGATTGACATCAGCTCCTGTGCTTACTTTGCCAGAGAATGAGAAAGAGTTTGTGGTTTTCAGTGATGCCTCTCGGCAGGGTTTAGGTTGTGTATTGATGCAAGAAGGAAAGGTAGTTGCCTATGCTTCTAGACAGTTGAAACAACATGAGTTGAATTATCCTACTCATGATTTGGAGTTGGCTGCGGTAGTGTTCGCTTTGAAGATCTGGAGGCATTATCTTTATGGGGAAAGATGTCGGATTTTCACAGACCATAAAAGTTTGAAGTATCTTTTCACTCAAAAGGACTTGAATTTGAGGCAGAGGCGATGGTTGGAATTGATAAAAGATTATGATTTGATAATCGATTATCACCCAGGAAAGGCCAATGTGGTAGCTGATGCTTTGAGTAGGAAGTATAGTTCGGTGGCTGTTTTGAGGGTGTCCTATTTGCAAGTTTTGTCAGCAATGAAAAGCTTGAAGTTGGAACTAGAGACTGAGGATAGTGGAGCCTTAGTGGCCAGTTTTGTGGTGAGACCTTCGCTGTTGGAGCGTATTAAGGAGCTTCAGAGTGTTAGTGAAGAGTTGGTGCAAGAGGTGAAGAAGTTGCAGGCCGGGGAGACTAGTGAATTTAGATTGAGAGATGATGGGATCTTGGAGTTTCGAGGACGTGTTTGTGTTCCATCGGATTCCGAGCCGAGGAAAGCTATTTTGGAGGAAGCTCATTCTTCAGCTTATGCGGTTCATCCCGGGAGTACCAAGATGTATAGAACCATTAAGGAGAGTTTTTGGTGGCCTGGAATGAAGAGGGAGATAGCAGAGTTTGTAGCTAAGTGTTTGGTGTGTCGGCAAGTTAAGGCGTAACACCAAAGGCCATCTGGGTTCTTACAACCTCTTCCTATCCCAGAATGGAAGTGGGATCATGTGGCTATGGATTTTGTGGTTGGTTTACCACGAACGCCTCGAGGTTGTGATGCGAGTGTGGGTGATAGTGGATAGACTAACAAAGTCGGCACACTTCTTAGCAAGTGCATACTAAGTACTCTTTGGAGAAATTGGCAAAGTTGTACATTGATGAGATAGTAAGGTTGCATGGGGTGCCAACTTCGATAGTTTCAGATCGAGACCCCGGATTTACTTCCCGTTTTTGGCCTAGGTTTCAGGAGGCCTTGGGTACGACTTTGAAGTTCATGCATCGCTTATCATCCTCAAACAGATGGTCAGTCGGAGAGGACCATTCAGACCCTCGAGGACATGTTGAGGGCTTGTGTGATAGATTTCCAAGGGAGTTGGGAGCAACATTTGGCATTAGTGGAATTTGCCTATAATAATAGCTTCCAAGCAAGCATTGGTATGGCTCCGTATGAAGCTTTGTATGGAAGAAAGTGTAGAACTCCTCTTTGTTGGGATGAAGTGGGAGAAAGAAAACTTCAAAGTGTGGAGTTGATTGATCGAACGGTTGAGAAAGTAGCAGTGATTAGAGGTAGATTGAAAACAGCTCAAGACAGGCAAAAGAGTTATGCCGATAACCGTAGAAGATTTTTGGAGTTTCAGGTTGGGGATAGAGTATTCTTGAAGATCTCTCCTTGGAAAGGGGTAATTCGGTTTCGAGGAAGGGGAAAGTTGAATCCCCGATTTATAGGTCCATTTGTGATCCTGGAGAGGATTGGACCGGTGGCATACCGATTAGAATTACCGCCTGAGTTGGAGAAGATTCATAACGTGTTCCATGTTTCCATGTTGAAGAAGTATATCCCTGACCCTTCTCATTGTCTTGAAGCTCCGCCGGTAGAGTTAAGAGAAGATTTGAAATTTGAAGTGCAACCGGTAGAGATCCTTGATTCTCAAGTGAAAACTCTTCGGCGAAAGATTATTCCTATGGTTAAAGTGCTTTGGAGAAATGATGTGGTAGAAGAGGTAACTTGGGAACCTGAGGAAGTGATGAAGAGCAAGTATCCCCTTTTGTTTGAATCTTGAGGTATGCCAAAAAATTTCGAGGCCGAAATTTCTTTAAGGGGGGTAGGTTGTGGAAGTTCGATCTTTTTCGCTTCTCTTGTGCTTTGTTTCTTGTGTAGAAGTTGTGTGTTTAAATTTTTGTCGAGTTTTATTTTTGTTGGGATCTTAGTTAAGGTCTTTTTGAGAGGTTAAAAGATGGGGGAAAAGTGTTTTAAAAGGCTTTAGCAAGGAAGGGACCTTGCGGGCACTTAGTGTGCCCGCAAGGAGCCAAAGAAGAGGCCTTGCGGCCTCCCATGCGCCCGCATGGGAGCCCGCAAGGACCCCGGCCAGAAATGCTTGCGGGCTCCCATGCGGGCGCATGGGAGGCCGCAAGGCTTTCTGGAAAGGGCCTCGCGGCCTCCCTTGCGCCCGCAAGGGAGCCCGCGAGCCCTCCCGCACTTTGGGTCTATAAATACCCGTTTTCAAACTTAAATGGCCTTTATAAGACCTCATTTCCCTCTCTTTTTCTCCCCATCTTGAATCCCCATTTCCCCCTCCATTAGATCTCCATTCTTGAGCTCCAAGAAAGGAGAAAGGTGTTGATCTTCCCCTCTTCTCCATTGGTGGTGAATCTCCTCTAGTTCTAGCAAGAATTGAGGTGGGTTTTATTCTCTTCTTCAACTCCTTGTTCTTTTATTCATTTCTTTTTAGATCCATGGAGAATTAGTGTGGATTTAGCATGGATCTATTATTTAATTGGGATTTAGCCATAGATCTAATGTTTGAATGGTATAGGAGCCTTGATTTCATGTTTTGGTAAAGAATGGAGGAGATCCTTGATCTCTAAACCTTTGATTCTTGTAGATCCGAACCCAATTAGGATGTTCTTGATTTCATTTTGATTTTGAGGGTTTAAGGATTCTATTATTGTTAATTCTTGAATCAAGAGCACATAGTAAACCCTAGAAGCCTTGAGATCTAATTTTGGAGCATTCTTTCCTCTCTTATTGATTGGATAAGGTTGTGATTGATTCTTGTTTTTTTTCTTGGATGGTTAATGGCTTCAAGAAGGTGGATCTAAAGGCAAGGGTAAAGATCAAGTGGGCGAGTGATCCAAGTGTTCGATCTCGCCAAGTTTGTGAGTGGGAATTGTTTAAATTAAAGAGCTATGATCATGCTTGTTTAATGATGCATGCCTTGAAATGAGAAGTTCTTGATTTCAATGGATTCTTGAAATGTTTCTTGAAAACTGAAATTATGATACTATATGATCATTTTAATTCTTGATTTCATCTCAAAAGACTCATGAGATGATTTCCTTGAGATCTAGAAACCATGATATTTGTGATTTTGCTTAACTATTGATTCTATTACAAAGGCTCATGAGATGATTTCCTTGAGGCCTAGAAACCATGATAGTTTATGATCTTGTTAAATTCTTGATTATTTATATTTGATAAGGATTGGATAATCCTATGGTTTGAACTACATGTTTTCAAGATTTGTGAACTTGAGAATTCGATATTCTTGTTATTTTGACCAAATAAGGGTCTATGTAAACCAAATTGAGATTCTCCACGATGTTATCGTATTTGAAATGAGTTTTCAAAGGATACTCTTGTGTTGATATTCTTGATGAAAATGACATTATTGTCGATGCTTTCGCAAAAGGATTTACTCTTCGATTAAGAGTTGTATTTTATGCGAATTTGTGATCTCTTGTTGAGATATGTGATTTTAAAATGATACATTTATGATTAGCCTATGGGCAAACTATTTGTGATCTCTTGAAGAGATATATGATTTTATAACGATACGTTTATGATGAGCCTACGGGCAAACTATTTGTGATCTCTTGATGAGATATATGATGTGTTCATGATGAGCCTACGGGCGGGATAGGATATCCCAAATGTTTCGATGGTGACATTGGGGAGGATCCCCGTCTTCTGCAGAAGCGAGTCTCCACGGACCGACCAATGGGGTGGCGTGGAGTTCTCGGTTGATGAGCCCTTTACAGGAGGCGCGGAGTGAACCTGAAGGTGCTGTGTTGGGTACCCGGAGTCACCACACGGGATACTCAACGGCCAACGCCAAGATACGCGCATCTTGGTGGCTCTTGACCTAACCACGGCCATGGTTAGTGATGGAGGGTTTTTCATAGGCTATTGTTGATGCTATCGATAAAGGATTTCTGCATGCGTTGCACTATAAATTCTTATTTCGATGGGTTTGATCTTTTGATCTTTTGACGAGTATTCTTAACTTGAATTTTCAGTATTGAATCTCTTTACAAAAGAATTTCAGTGTTTTATTGATGCCTTTCTTTGAGAAAGTTGGAAAGCTTGTTATATTGAATTGGGTATTTAAAGCATTTTGTAAGTTGTGGTTGTTAAATATTTTCATATGTTTTCGGCATATCATTCCTTACTCTTGTATGAGTTATAGCTCCATGTTCAACCCCTCACTGAGTAACGTAGTTACTCACCCATTTTTCTTCTCCCCTTTTCAGGTGTTAGCACAGCAGCAGGGCGTAAGACGTGATAGTGCTTGGCATCTATTCTTGCATTTTCCTTTGACTAGTGTATGATTCATAAGCATTGTCATCATGCATAAGATGGATCCACTAGGACCTATATTTTCGTATTTCCATTTGATCTTGTATAATCTTGATTGGTTCAGTCAGGACCTTAGGTTGTATGAGTCTACATCCAGTGTTTGTGAAAAACTATGATTGTGTCCATGATCATTGATGTTGTGATTTCCAGGGATATATGTACATATATGTGTGAGTCTGTTGATCTTGTACAGGGTTGTGATTGAATACCTTAGATTTAGAGTATTATTGTGGTAATGTTAATATCGTACAGGTAACAGGTTAGCCTTACGGCGATCTGGGGTTGAGGCAGGTGTTGACCTCCCCTGGGTTGTCGTGGCGGTAGTGCCACAGGCCGGGACCCGAGGGTCGGGGCGTGACATTAATACCCACGCCCTCATGTTTTTTTTTATTTGCGTTCTTATGTTGCATGTTTGTATGAGTACATTGAGGGCAATATACAGCTTAAGTGTGGGGGGGAGTTCACACTGCACACGTTCTTTAATTTTGATCATCACTTTCATGCTCATCTAGCCAATGACAGTTCACCCTAAGGAACATGAGTGTATTTTCGAATTTAGGAGAAATTTAAACTTCGGTTGTTACCATGCTCTAGTTTACTCGAAAAACTTAGAAATTTTTTGTCTGATTGCATTTTTTGCACTTTACTTGCTCTGTTAACCTTGATAACGCTAGTTCAGTGTGAAAGGACATTAGTTTCATTTTTCTTGAGCAATAAAAAAAAAAAAAAAAAAAAAAATGGTGCTCCTTTGTTCTTGGGGTGGAAAGAGCTACCACCTATTCTGTATGCAGCTACTCTCATAAGTCGGATACTGGCTATGCCCTAATGAGAGAAAGAGCTATCTAATAGGCTGCGTGAAAGCTAACACTCCCTGGTGGAAAGAGCTACCACCTTAATAGGGTGAAAGCCGCCTAGGAGGCATCTTGGGAAATGGCTACCTTTGAGGTTGTGTGCAGCTGCCACCGATTTCTATTTCCTAAATAAGTCCTTGTTTTAATAATGTTCAAGCGTAGACCTGGGGTTGGCATGAGTAAGTGTACACACACTCACGCTTTCAGATTTTATTTTCTTCGTAATTTGAGTTTTTGCTAGAGTTGTGGTTTTTATCTATCTATGTTTAAATTCTTCCTTTTTGAGAATACTATCGTTGTACACTTTTGGTGAACTTAAGGCCAAGCATTTTCATCACTCAACCTTTAATTCTCATGGTATGAACTTTGCTTGAGGACAAGCAAAAGCTTAAGTGTGGGGGAGTTTGATAAGTGCTTGCATGTATATAATTCTGGAAATGTTTTCCACGCATGAGGATCACATTTTTCAGGCTTTATCGCTAATTTCGTGTGTTTTGGTGTTCTTTCACGCAATTAGGGTTGTGGAGATATGGTACGTGAATAAAGGCAAGATTAGGTCAGACACAAATCGGGTTCAAGACAACTCTTTTGTGCAATTACGAAGTTCAAGACACAAATCGGGTTCCAACGAGAGGGTATGTGCCAACTTCTAAAGACTTCAAGACAACTCTTGTAGAAGGACACGAAGGCAGTCATGCTCGCTCGTTCCGATTGGTTCAAAGATTTCAAAAGCTCTCCAAGGTTTCCCATCATCAAGAAATGCCACTTGACCTTTCACATGGGCGTGTGTCCGTCCATGTGACCTCAGGAGAAGAAACGGGCGAAATCGAGGATTAGTATGAAGATTTCACAAGGCAGAAAATCCACATGGGCGTGTAGAATTTCCACACGGCCGTGTGGAATTTCCACACGCCCGTGTGGATCCTCGAGATGGCCAATTATAAAGCCGTTCTGAAGCGTTATTGTGGGGATCTTCTTCTAACTTGGAGAGGAGGTGACGGCTAGGGTTCAGGAGGTTCTTGCTACACTTTGGGGGCGCTTCTTCACCGGTTTCATCATCATTCCCTTCCAAGGAGAGCCATTGGGGGAGCCTTCGACGACTCGATTCGACGAGGTGTGCCTTAGGCTTGGAGGAAGGGATTCTTTGAAGAAGAAGGAGAAGTTCCCATAGTCTATCAACACGAAGCTTAAGGGGGTTTTCTTTATGGATTTCTTGCACTTATCTTCATTTATTTTGATGAACTTGTATTGCTCCATGGAGAGCTAAACCCCTAGTGGGTACTTGGACTTGTAAACCCTAGATTTCTTATGTTTCATTGACTTTAATGCTTTTATTCAATTTGAGTTTAAATTTGAGTTTCAATCTTGTATGCTTAATGGTTTCTCCCTTAGAGTGACACTAGGGTTGAGGGCTAATCCAATCATCCTTTTGACGAGTGACCATCACCATTAGGATTAGGTTACCAAGATTGAAGAGGGTTGAGAGGGTGAGTTGAGAGGTAGCGACGCGTCCCCTTTTCCCTCCGGTGTGGTTTTCCCTACCTTCATATTCCAAGCATTACCTCCGATCTCAAAGCGAGTTAGGCGTTGAGAGAGACCTTTCCGCCGGGACTTATTTGTGATTAGGGATCTTTCGCCTGGACCAAAGGGATTGATCGATAGTTGGGAATAGGGTTTACCACTTGGAATCCCTAGAGCATAGCGCAGTCATACGTGGTGTGAGGCGTCGAGAGTCTTCTCTCCGCCGGGACCTCGTAGGGGACTAGTCAAGGTTGACCTTAGATTTGGGACCTTGTATCTTTGGATTCCACGACTCTTGAAATCTTCATTTAGTAAGAGTGTTTGAAGTCTTGCACTTGAAACAAGGAATCTAGGGGGAGCGGTGTCCGAGTACCCCATTCTTATCTCGATCTTTTCCTACTCTCTAGCTTTAACTTTCAGTTTTTAATTTCTGTTTTTAATCACTTTTTAATCTCAACAACAATCGGTTCTCTTTGGCTACTTAGCGAAGTGTTTTTGTTTCTATCGTCTACTCCCTTTGGATTCGACTACCCACCCGTTGGGTACTTTATTACTTCCACACCCGTGCACTTGCGGAACACACACGCAAGGGTGTGTCAAGTTTTTGGCGCCGTTGCCGGGGAGTTAGGCGTTTTAGGAATTTTTACACTTTGTTTCGCTAGTCATTTTTCGTACATCCTATTTCACACTCCTTTTACTTCCATCGTTCTGACTTTACTTTCTTTTCTTGATTTCAGCCCCAGGTTATGACCCGTGGACATCCTTCCACATTAGTGGAAGGTGATCCGGAGATAGAGAGGAGATTGCACAGACGGGGAAGACAACCTGACTTGGAACAGTTTGATCAGGCTGAGATAGAAGTTGAAGAGTCCGCAACCATGGCTGAACAGAATGAGCAACAGCGGACCCTTTCTGATTTTGCTAGGCCGTCTGCTCGTGGTACACAGTCAAGCATAGTCAGGCCACCAATTTCAGCTCATAACTTTGAGCTTAAGCCGGGGTTTATTCAGATGGTCCAAGAGTCCGCACAGTTTAATGGCTTAGCAGATGAAGACCCAAACAATCACATAGAAAATTTCTTGGAAGTGTGCGACATGTTGAAGATCAATGGAGTTACGGACGACGCCATCAGATTGAGAGCCTTCCCATTTTCCTTGAAGGGGAAAGCAAAACAGTGGTTGCAATCTTTACCTAGAGCATCAATTACCACTTGGGAAGAAATGGTTGAGGCCTTCCTTGGCCGATATTTCCCTCCTGGGAAATCGGCCAAGCTGAGAAATGAAATTTCTTCCTTCATGCAGTCGGAATTGGAGTCTCTTTTCGAGACATGGGAAAGGTTCAAGGACCTTCAGCGCAAATGTCCTCAACATGGGTTCCCCGAGTGGATGGTCATCCACACCTTCTACAAAGGATTGAACCCAAGCACAAGACAGCTACTTGATGCCGCAGCAGGAGGTACCTTAGGAAGCAAGACCCCCGAAGCTGCCCGCCAACTGATAGAAGAAATGGCTATGAATAGCTATCAGTGGAATGCTCGAGACAAGAGGAAAGTGGCGGGTATTCATGAAGTTGATGCAGTGACATCTCTAGCAGCTCAAGTTGAAGCATTGAGCAAGAAGTTGGACACTTTGGCAGGCCCATCTAGAATAGCTGCGGTGATGAATTGTGATAGTTGTGGAGGATGGCATGTTTCTGCTGGTTGCCCTATTTCTATGGTCGGAACAGCACCTGTTGAACAGGTTGATTTTGTGGGGAATGCTGGACTTGTAAACCCTAGATTTCCTATGTTTCATTGACTTTAATGCTTTTATTCAATTTGAGTTTAAATTTGAGTTTCAATCTTGTATGCTTAATGGTTTCTCCCTTAGAGTGACACTAGGGTTGAGGGCTAATCCAATCATCCTTTTGACGAGTGACCATCACCATTAGGATTAGGTTACCAAGATTGAAGAGGGTTGAGAGGGTGTGTTGAGAGGTAGCGACGCGTCCCCTTTTCCCTCCGGTGTGGTTTTCCCTACCTTCATATTCCAAGCATTACCTCCGATCTCAAAGAGAGTTAGGCGTTGAGAGAGACCTTTCCGCCGGGACTTATTTGTGATTAGGGATCTTTCGCCTGGACCAAAGGGATTGATCGATAGTTGGGAATAGGGTTTACCACTTGGAATCCCTAGAGCATAGCGCAGTCATACGTGGTGTGAGGCGTCGAGAGTCTTCTCTCCGCCGGGACCTCGTAGGGGACTAGTCAAGGTTGACCTTAGATTTGGGACCTTGTATCTTTGGATTCCACGACTCTTGAAATCTTCATTTAGTAAGAGTGTTTGAAGTCTTGCACTTGAAACAAGGAATCTAGGGGGAGCGGTGTCCGAGTACCCCATTCTTATCTCGATCTTTTCCTACTCTCTAGCTTTAACTTTCAGTTTTTAATTTCTGTTTTTAATCACTTTTTAATCTCAACAACAATCGGTTCTCTTTGGCTACTTAGCGAAGTGTTTTTGCTTCTATCGTCTACTCCCTGTGGATTCGACTACCCACCCGTTGGGTACTTTATTACTTCGACACCCGTGCACTTGCGGAACACACACGCAAGGGTGTGTCAAGTTTTTGGCGCCGTTGCCGGGGAGTTAGGCGTTTTAGAAATTTTTACACTTTGTTTCGCTAGTCATTTTTCGTACATCCTATTTCACACTCCTTTTTCTTCCATCGTTCTGACTTTACTTTCTTTTCTTGATTTCAGCCCCAGGTTATGACCCGTGGACATCCTTCAACATTAGTGGAAGGTGATCCGGAGATAGAGAGGAGATTGCACAGACGGGGAAGACAACCTGACTTGGAACAGTTTGATCAGGCTGAGATAGAAGTTGAAGAGTCCGCAACCATGGCTGAATAGAATGAGCAACAGCGGACCCTTTCTGATTTTGCTAGGCCGTCTGCTCGTGGTACACAGTCAAGCATAGTCAGGCCACCAATTTCAGCTCATAACTTTGAGCTTAAGCCGGGGTTTATTCAGATGGTCCAACAGTCCGCACAGTTTAATGGCTTAGCAGATGAAGACACAAACAATCACATAGAAAATTTCTTGGAAGTGTGCGACATGTTGAAGATCAATGGAGTTACGGACGACGCCATCAGATTGAGAGCCTTCCCATTTTCCTTGAAGGGGAAAGCAAAACAGTGGTTGCAATCTTTACCTAGAGCATCAATTACCACTTGGGAAGAAATGGTTGAGGCCTTCCTTGGCCGATATTTCCCTCCTGGGAAATCGGCCAAGCTGAGAAATGAAATTTCTTCCTTCATGCAGTCGGAATTGGAGTCTCTTTTCGAGACATGGGAAAGGTTCAAGGACCTTCTGCGCAAATGTCCTCAACATGGGTTCCCCGAGTGGATGGTCATCCACACCTTCTACAATGGATTGAACCCAAGCACAAGACAGCTACTTTATGCCGCAGCAGGAGGTACCTTAGGAAGCAAGACCCCCGAAGCTGCCCGCCAACTGATAGAAGAAATGGCTATGAATAGCTATCAGTGGAATGCTCGAGACAAGAGGAAAGTGGCGGGTATTCATGAAGTTGATGCAGTGACATCTCTAGCAGCTCAAGTTGAAGCATTGAGCAAGAAGTTGGACACTTTGGCAGGCCCATCTAGAATAGCTGCGGTGATGAATTGTGATAGTTGTGGAGGATGGCATGTTTCTGCTGGTTGCCCTATTTCTATGGTCGGAACAGCACCTGTTGAACAGGTTGATTTTGTGGGGAATGCTGGACTTGTAAACCCTAGATTTCCTATGTTTCATTGACTTTAATGCTTTTATTCAATTTGAGTTTAAATTTGAGTTTCAATCTTGTATGCTTAATGGTTTCTCCCTTAGAGTGACACTAGGGTTGAGGGCTAATCCAATCATCCTTTTGACGAGTGACCATCACCATTAGGATTAGGTTACCAAGATTGAAGAGGGTTGAGAGGGTGTGTTGAGAGGTAGCGACGCGTCCCCTTTTCCCTCCGGTGTGGTTTTCCCTACCTTCATATTCCAAGCATTACCTCCGATCTCAAAGAGAGTTAGGCGTTGAGAGAGACCTTTCCGCCGGGACTTATTTGTGATTAGGGATCTTTCGCCTGGACCAAAAGGATTGATCGATAGTTGGGAATAGGGTTTACCACTTGGAATCCCTAGAGCATAGCGCAGTCATACGTGGTGTGAGGCGTCGAGAGTCTTCTCTCCGCCGGGACCTCGTAGGGGACTAGTCAAGGTTGACCTTAGATTTGGGACCTTGTATCTTTGGATTCCACGACTCTTGAAATCTTCATTTAGTAAGAGTGTTTGAAGTCTTGCACTTGAAACAAGGAATAAGGGGGAGCGGTGTCCGAGTACCCCATTCTTATCTCGATCTTTTCCTACTCTCTAGCTTTAACTTTCAGTTTTTAATTTCTGTTTTTAATCACTTTTTAATCTCAACAACAATCGGTTCTCTTTGGCTACTTAGCGAAGTGTTTTTGTTTCTATCGTCTACTCCCTGTGGATTCGACTACCCACCCGTTGGGTACTTTATTACTTCGACACCCGTGCACTTGCGGAACACACACGCAAGGGTGTGTCAGCATATATCTTATTCAATTGGAATGGTTTCAAGGTTTATGAACCATTCATCGAAGCAGCATCTTGGAGAAGCAAGACGGATTCTCAGACACATAGCGGGAACTTTGAATTATGAATTATATTAGACACAGGTCTCTGACTTCATATTAAGGGGCTTCATAGACAGCAATTGGGCTAGATCTATAAAAGATAGAAAGAGAACATTTGGGTGTATGTTTTCTATGGGTTGGGCAGCTGTTGCCTGGAGCTCTAACAAGCAAGAGATAACAGCCTTATCAACAGTTGAAGCTAAGTACATATATGCTATTGCTTCAACATGTCAGACCGTATGGTTGAGAAGATTGCTGGCAAGCAAGGATCAAGAGCACGAAGGAACAATAGAGATTAACTGTGATAACAGGTCTACTATATTACTATGAATCCTATAGAGCATGGGAGAGCGAAGCACATTGATCTCTGTCTTCACTTCATCCGAGATCTGGTTGCAAATACTTCTATAGCACTGATATTTTGTTTTACAGACGATCAAGTGGCTGATATCTTCACCAAGGTGTTAACAGTCCCAAAGTTTAGTTATTTCAGAATAATACTTGAAGTTAACAGCTTTGACCTAAGGGGTGGTGTTGAAGTAGTCAAAGCTGAGATGGCATTAGCATCGTGGAAGGTCACTAGGTGAAATAACAAGTCAAAGAACTCAATCATTGGTTGTTAAAATGGCTGAGCACCTTCAGCTATATTTCATTGGTTTGTGAAGCCAGGTTGCATGGCTTTAAATAAGTCTTAATCTTCATGCATTTCTGAGCATCTAATCCATAACAAGTTGTCTTCCAATTGAGTATTATAACCTCTTGTTTTATCTCAAAGGTGTTTATACAATCAAATATCCAACAGGTCTTAGTTGGCTGGTCATGGGAGGTTCTTAGTATAAGGAGAAGTGTGTTGTTGTAATAGAAACCATGCTCTTTTGTTTACTTTTATATAACACACAGTAATAGAAACATTTTCACATATATTTTGAAAAGAGAGCCTCAACAACACCATCGCAATCATACAAAGGGAAGTAAGAATACAATGAGCACAGCATTGGATCTCGTGCTACAATTTAATGCTCATTCATTGCATTTTAACGCATGACGAGCAAAAGACGTCTCACAATTTTACTCTTTACATTCTTCATGCGTGTCAACACCATTGCATTTACTCCTCCGAACAACCAACTGCTCAATCTCCTTGTATATAACATGCAGACCATGAGCCATAAAAGTTACGTTGCTTGTGTGCCAGAGAGAGACTATGGGGAAGTGGGTTTTAACTTGTTTGCTGCTAGCTTTGGTTGTAGCCAAAGGATGGTCAAGGCCTCTGCAGGAGATGAAAGCAGGTAAGGGCAGCAGTGGTCGAGTTGGTTTGGACGATGAGAAAAACTGTATAGGGATTGGTGGAGTTGGTGGGTTTGGAGGAGCGGCGGGTGGGATTTTTAAGGGAATTGGAGGGGGTATAGGAGGTGGGATTTTTAAGGGTGTTGGAGGGGGAGGCCTTGGTGGACTTGGGGGTGCTGGAGGTTTGGGAGGGATTGGTGGCGCTGGTGGTGGTCTTGGAGGTGGTAGTGGATTTGGTGGAGGACTTGGAAGTCTTGGAGGTGATGCAGGAAGTGCACTTCCTTGAGGACGTACGTGGAACTGCAGTGGCCATGCATGAAGATGAAAAGAAGAGACAAGTATGAGTTTTTTTAGGTATTCTCTTTTCTGTGTGTTTTTGTATTGAATAAGAGCATGATTTAGCAATGAAGTGCTTGTCTGGTTAGTTTGAAGTTCATGTTGGCTTTGGGATATTGTGTTATGTAGTTGAAAGAAATGATGTTTGTTGAAGTTTCATGTTATATTGTTATGTGTGGTCTTCGGTATTATTTATTTATTTATTTATTTATTTATTTATTTATTTATTTATTTATTTATTTTTGACTTGAGAGACAAAACTACTGCACAAGCTAAAGTGTCTCAATATAAAGCCTAAGGATTAAAACAAAAACCTTGCTTGATCAACTGAATCTTCAATCCAACATTGTAGTTCACCTCAAGACCCTTGTCTAAAAGAAAGACCTCCATGTTGTGGCGAGCCTAGGCAACTAACTGGTCAGTGAATACGTTTACACTCCTGGGATTCGTATTAAACTTTACTGTAGGAGCTTTGCTCCGCCAAAACTCAGACATAAGATTATTTGCAAGGATAATATTATGCTTTTGTCTATATAGCATATAAAATGAACCATATTGTGAGAAATTTCATGTATTAGATAAAAGGTTTAAATTTGTTGTTATGCAAGTCTGCTTGTGTGTCCATTTATTTATATGAAATGAGGTATTTTAAAATTTGTAAAGGTTGATTAATGAAAAATTATTTGGTATTCATCTAACCATATGCCATATGAAAAACAAATGAAAATGAATTATTGAATTATAAAATGGAGTTAACATGACTATACTGTGAATACACGAGGCTTATACATTTTAAAGTTAATTTTGGAAAACCAATTGCAATGTAAAAATCGTGGCTCATATATGATTATGTGATATATAAAGCATATCTTATTATTTGAGTAAATTTGATAATATTTTACGTTTAAAATGTTGAAATATAACACTACAAGAAAAACAGGAATTTGGCACGGTTTTGGGTCTAAAAACCGTGACAAATTGATTTTGGCACGGTTTTTGGCACGGAATATCAATCGTGCCTATAGCATGCGTGACAAATATAATTTGTCACGGTATAGAAAAACCGTGACAAATTTTGTTACAGTTTTATAGACCGTGACAATGTTTGTCACGGTTATATTTGTCACGGTGTTTGGCACGGTTATATTTGTCACGGTTTTTGGCACGGTTAGCTTTGTCACGGTGTTTGCCAAGGTTAGCTTTGTCACGGGTTTTAGCATGGTTATATTTGTCACGGTTTTTGGCACGGTTACATTTGTCACGGTTTTTGGCACGGTTAGCATTGTTACAGTTTTTGGCACGGTTAGCTTTGTGACGATTTTTGGCATGGTCGTTAGCACGGTTTGATTTGTCACGGTTTTTGGCACGGTTATATGTGCCACGAAGTTGTCACGTCTTTTTGGAACGGTTTTATTTGTCACGGTTTCTGGAACAGTTTGGGTTGGCACGGTTTTTGGCACAATCGGATGCTATTTTGCACGATTTTTGTCACAAATGTTGTCATAGTTTTATAATTTACTTTATTAGCACATTTTTGGCACGGAATTTAGCACGGAATTTGGCATAATTTTATTTATTTTATGAAAAATTAAATTTTATTTTCCTAAATGATGGTATATTCAATTAATATCACAACCTACATTAATTTAGCAAAATATATTATGTAGCATTTGTAAAATAAACATAAACGTTATTACAATTATCCTAATCCCGGCCTACATCATCCAACAAAATACCACAAAATTGTAACCCTCTACATCATCCTAGTCCCGGCGGACATCATCCTCAAATTCGTCAAGAGAATTATCTGTAGACGGGGAAGCCCGTACTCTCTTCAACATTGGAAAGTGATCATCGACATGCGTTTGAGACTCTCCTGTTGGTGCTCGAGGGGCATGTGGTGTATGAGCAATAGTAGGCATGCTAGAGAGGTCAATACTTTGTATCCGAAGTGCAGCAAGCAATGATGATTCAAATAACTCACGTCGAGCCAACTCAGCATCAGCCTCAGCGCGAGATCTAGCAAGCTCCTCCTGTAACTCTTTAAGGTGGGTATCCCGGAAGTCCACCAAACATTAGCCTGAAGGTTCAATAAGGGTGGTACAAACACCAATATATATAGTTATTGCCAAATAAAATGTCACGTCTAAAAGTATAGTAAGTTATGAGATTGTTCATGGTGTTATTTGCACAGAAAAGAGAGAACCAACCCAAGGATATTTACGAGAACAATTCTACATTAGAAGAGGAAATTTTATGATTCAAAAGTTTGTGTTTGGATTTCAATGCCGATAGTCAAATCGATGACTCTTATGAAAATGACATATCCTAAAACAATTCTTCATTGGAAATTTCAATGATCAACTCTTTTATTAGTTTTTATTCTTTTAATTTCATTTATCATCAACTATATGTTTCATTGGTCAATAATCATTATATATAAAAAATAGTAACTATGTCAACTCATATGAATGATTTCATAAGTTCCCATCTCCTCTTAAAGTTTGACTATGCCTATATACACATTTATTTTAGCTGTTTTCACTACACCACAAAAGGGATTTAGAGGCGGTTTTCAAAATCTACAGAGGCGGTTTTAACCGCCTCTATAGCTTTAGTGTTGGTTTTTTGAACCGCCTCTAACCCGCCTCGTATCAAGCCGGCTCTACACTTTAGAGCCGGTTTTTAACAACCGTCGGGGTAAGCTTTAAATATGTAGGCGGTTTTTTATTCCAAATTTAGAGGCGGTTATGACCGTATCGAAAATATTAAGTTATAGAGGCGGTTATAACCGCCTCTATAGCTAACAATGTT
This sequence comes from Dioscorea dumetorum, assembly GCA_902712375.1. Classification (NCBI taxonomy): domain Eukaryota; kingdom Viridiplantae; phylum Streptophyta; class Magnoliopsida; order Dioscoreales; family Dioscoreaceae; genus Dioscorea; species Dioscorea dumetorum. The sequence goes on along the minus strand of CACTHL010000128.1, from coordinate 6,870,022 downwards.
TCATTGTATTGTCATTGTTTTAGAGGCGGTTATAACAGCCTCTAGAATTTATAAACTGTAGAGGCGGTTATAACCGCCTCTAAAACAATTAGTGAAGTGTCTATAACTTATAAGTGGTAGAGGCGGTTATAACCACCTCTATAGCTAATAATTTGAAAATTAAAAATTATTAGCTATAGAGGCGGTTATAACCGCCTCTATAACTTATAAGCGGTAGAGGCGGTTATAACCACCTCTAAAACAATTAAAAAAAATTAAAAATTAAAAATTAAAAATTATATTTCAATACACATGTATGCATGCTTAATCATGCATCCCATTTCTTAAAACACAAGCACACAACACACACATTTAAAAAGAGAAGCAAATCCTAGAAATGTCATTAATCACTGAGAAAATTGTTTTTTTACAGGACAGGTCCCGACGATTCTGAAATGATACAAAGACATATGCACAAATTTATCACGCCCAACACATAGCAAGAAACAAGAAAACTTCAATGAATCTAATGACAAAAATTTCCACTAGCAGCAAGAGGGAATATTATAGGCATCTCATTGGTCCCCATGAAAGTCAGACCTATATGGCATAACCTTGGAGGAAACCGGACATTTGTGTACATGCTGTTCACTTCTCCCGGATGTTCATCAAATGAACCTCCAGCAAAGTCTTCCAACATCCTGGCAGCTTGGAAAAACCCAATTAGCTCCGACATATCACAGTCACTGATCTTTAAGGAAACCAAAGACTGACAATTTCTAGCAAGTAGCTCAAGTGCTTAGTATGGGACAATTTTGAGCTCCGTCAGATAGAAGTTCAAACTCTCAAGAACTGTATTGTTGGAAGCAAGCTCATGAAGCCATTCGGCGTCATTTTCAACAATCAAACTTTCTTCTAGAAAAAGTGTTTCAAGGCATCTGCAGCACCAACACATTGCCATTGAGAATATAAGCTAAGCAATAACATGAGCCAAGCAATAATAGACAATATTACGGCCATTGCACAAAAGCAATAGATTAAATTCCTTTTATATTCTTATTCATTTAGTGGAGCATTAATGCAATTACCACCGAGATGAAAGGCATGACAATGTGGTAAAACATTAAGATATCAGATTCAAAGACACACACCTATTAAATAAAGCTTGATTTTCTAAAAACCTCCTTATGAACTTACTCCCACATATTTGCTGAATTCAAAACATACAAAACTAGAATTGCTTAATTCTGAAACCTATATAGAAAGGATTTGCTAATGGAACATATGCATATATCTTTGTGATGTTTGACCGCTTTGTATTTATTGCTTTTTTGGATTTTTTTTAAATGAATTTTTCTTCATGTCACTTTGTAATTTGGAAGACCAGAACCTCCTTTCTTCTTTACTTTTAGTTGTGAAGATAAGATTGATTAAGTCAGATGTTGAGCATGATGCAATCAAAAGCTATTTTGAAAGAAAAGAAATGGAGGAATTTTTCTTATTACCTGTTGATTCGGGATGGGACATTCTCAGAAGACATTATCACAACTGGAATATCTTTCAGAGATGATGATTCCTGATTCAATACAGGAAACCAAAACAGAAACAAAATATTAATTTTCCTTTCCCCTTCTTCTTTTAATATTTTTTTTTCTATTCAGAAAATAAAGAAACAAAGCAAAAGAAAAAAAAATTAATACCTTGACTCTCTTGAGCAGATCATAACCAGTCATCCCAGGCATGCAATAATCAGTAATAATCAAATTGACCTCAATATCCTGCCAAAAAAAAAAAAAAAAAAACATGAATCAAAGACTATGATTTAAACCTTCCAAACAAAAAATGAAACAAATTCAGAAAACAGTTTTTTGGGGGAAACAGAAGGAGTGTTGTTGTTATTGCTCTGTTCATCATTCAATCCAAGAAACTCCAGAGCTTTGCTCCCAGACTCTACAGCGGTAACTGAATCACCAAAAAAGAAAAGAAATAAAAAATAAAAATTCAATAACCAAAACTCAAAAACAGATCTATTCCATGATAAACTCAAAATCCCACAACTTGGAAAGCAAGATCCGACCGGATATCATTTGCAACTGCATATATCTTTGTGGTAAAACATTAAAGCACAATAGCAAGTTGTCTACAAATTTGCTGAATTCAAAACATACAAAACTAGAATTGCTTAATTCTGAAACCTAGGAAGAACAACTCAAATCTCAAGAAAGGATGGGATTTAACATGAAGAAGCATGAAAAGAAAAAGAAGAAGGGGAAAGGAAAATTAGAAAAAACAAAGGCTTGGTTCAGTGAGAACAAGTATGTTTACCTGAAGATGAGATTTAACATGAGCCAAGGTCAGATCTTTCACATCCATGAGCTCAAGAACAGACTTTGGAGTAGCCCCTTTGAAAACAAAAAAGAAAAAAAATACATTAGAAAAGCATGAGAAATAGAAACTAAGAAAGTGTGTGTGTGTCCTGGGGATGATTCATACTTTCATGCCCTAAGTGTTTGCTCTGCCACCTCTTGTCTAACTGCAATGAAAATAAAGTACTGCAACAATCAAGAAAATGGCAACAGAGTGAATGAGCAGAAGAAAATGATTTGGACCTCGAGCTCATTTGCAATGATGTCTACATCAGCAGGATTGATCTTAATTGCAGCCAACTCCTTTTCTCTGATAGCAAATTAAGGTGGTGCAATTAATGTGATTATCTCGGAGCAAATAACAAATCAAAATTTTTTGATAAAAGAGCGTAATTCCAACAAGTACATTTACAAACCCAATAAAGGGTGGTGTAACAATCCATAAACTGACAGATCCCCAGAAGAGATTCACAGATTCATGATGTTCCACGTTCTTGTACATGTATTAATAAATATCAAAGTTACTTGATATAAACAAAGCTATTAATATTGACTGACATGGTTCACTTAATCGTTATTATTTAACAGAAAAGTCTAACTAGTATGGTCTTTAAAGGACATAGGCCAGGTACTAAGAATCAGATTTCAGGTTGGAGAATAGCATGTGAATTATTATTTTCTAAATCTTCACATTGTATGCACAAAAAAGAGTAGAAATATAAATAATCAAGAGTATTCTACAAGTAGTAAATTCACTTGTTACTCATATGAGAGAGCCAAAAAAATGCAACAATGACCAAAATGGTACATTCATCTGGTTCTCATTCAACATGTAGGATGGTTGAACAGCTTAGAGAATGGCAAGAGAACATTAACACCTGCCATGTAGGTCAGAACAACAAGCATGATAGATTTTGCTTAAGCTTTGCATAAAATCTGTGAAGCTATCATTTTCTTTCACAGATAATTTGTGGGCATTAAACCGATAAAATACACACCAGATAGGGCCTACCTCATTCTTATTGCATTCAAGTCAGCTTCTTTTGATGAAGCAAGTGCTGCCATAGCCTGCCCACAACCAGAAGCCAACATTAAACACAACAGTCTCAAATGGATAGGAGGAATGCATCTTTCGTAATAACAATGCATAATAACATTAATGAATTATTAAATTCCAGAACATGAAATCATGCAATGCACTGGACAAAAGCATAATAATGCCTGATTCAATGTTTTGGAAACGAGTAGAAATATTTAAAACACGGAATTAAGTAATTTTTCACATGGATCACTAAAGGCAGACACCTAATTGAAGTTACTACTTTCCAATGACATTTACCTACGTCATAACTAAAATAAACATGCTTTCAAAAGAACAAATGACCATCACAATATTTATGATACACCTTTTTCTTCCATTTCCATGTTCTTAATTTTACGCCGATTGAGAATCTTGACTGCAACTTTATGCCCAGTCAAAGCATGTTCTGCAACTTTCACTTTGCCAAATGAACAGATGATCAACAAGAAGGGAACAAGGTGAAAAAATAGAATCCCAGGAAAATAAAAGTGATTAGTGTAGAGCAACAAGAAAAGATGACATGAAAAGACCTTATACTGTGCAGTTTCACTACTAAGAAATCAGAGCAACAAAAAAACGAAGAATCAAGGAACTGGATTGGGTAGATCATCATTCCAGCTTAGTAAACACAAGTAGAAAATCTGGCATGCATTCTGCTGAGAAACCATTTGAATACCAAAGGAACACTAGTATATAATAAAAACTGGGCTAACTCCCACCAGCACCAATCAGTTCAGAAATAAATTTATGAACAACTATACCAAAAACCGTACCAACAACTATCACAGGGCAAGAAGTCATGGAGTCAGACATACTTCAAGGGCTTATCATAAAAAAAAAAACATGGTATAAGTTACTGGAATGATGACAATAATTGAAATTAACCTGCAAATAGCATGAATACAAATAGGACTGAAAATTTGAATCCTTAACTTGTAGATACCCTAAGAATGCTAAAGATTCAGCAAGTTTTACCAACATTTCTGCACTATAATCTTGCAAAAGTAAGGGTAGCAAGCAGCGAAAGCAAAGTTCAAATTGAAGAAACATTTGCATCAATAATTCATACTGAGTAATCATATAAAAAAAAATTTTACAACTTGATGGATAAAGTTCTCACATGAATTCATCCTTGAACATCTACACAAACAAACTTCACCCCAGTTTCATGTTGGATGCCATATTATTAAAAAATATAAAAACATAATTACATGTCTAATCCTTTTATAATGTCTAGTGCCTCTTTGTACAGAATGCCAAGTCATGCAGGTATCCTAACCTCCTATCCATGCTTCATTTACAAGTCATAATATTCTATTACATATTACTCATTCCATTTCAAGAAAGCCACATGTTTGTATATGTTATTTAGTGAACAGTAGTAGTTCCACCGGTGTCCATTTAAAATCAATTGGAATACAATCAGAATCATAGAATGAAATAAAATTTACAAAAGCATAAAAAATACCCATAAGATGCCAATACAGGACATCTTTAAGGCAAGATTCATACATAACATGTCTGCCATAAAGGATCCCTCCGCTAGCACTAAATAATCAAAATCCAAAAATAAGAGAAAAAAAACGAAAAACTTGATAATAGGCAGATATTAGTTCAAAAATGGTAGCAGTTAACATAAGGCATTTGCCAAACGAAACTATCATGTGGCTGTCTAACAATAAGCCACCCGAAAGGACATACAGAACAATAGTTACCCAAGATCTCCCATAACCTTTAGGTGTTGCTTAAATTCCCCACCTTAACTACTGATACGGGACATGCTAACACTACTTTACAGTTGCAAGGAGGAGATTCATCCCATACCGACGTTGCCTCAGCATTGACACCTCCTTGCATAAGTATAATACAAAATGAGCTATATTTCATCTGGCTAAAAAAGACCAATAAATCAAAATAGATTTTCCTCATATTGCATCTTTCAGTATCAAACTACATCCCATCTAAAATTCATAGCCCGAGTATATCATACATTCAACTTAAAATCCATGATCTATATAGCTTCAAGATGAGAAAAGAACTGACAATGGCAAAAATATACTTCTATAAAAACTATGTTCAGCAAAGAGACGCAGTATTCAGTGGAAGTTTCAGAGGGGTAATATAAATCCTAGAGAACTGAGACAATGATTGACAAAAGAACAATATCACTTATGAACTAAAAAAGAACACATCATGACTTAACCATGCATGAATGGTAACAATTGGTTACACGAACAAATATGTTAAAAGAACTCCGGAGTGAGCATATACCATTTATTATTTGCAAGATATCTATTTATCCATTTCCTCCGAGGAAAACAATCGGTAACGTCATTCCAAAAACCACATGTACAAAAAATGTCTATGGACCAATTCTACTTATAGCTGCCACATCAGAAATCCATAGCAATATCAACATCAACAATACAAAGAGAGTATCAGGCTTACATGGCATATTAACTTCAGAGAGCATATAAGCCAAAAATTTTGCTATTCCCAAACTTTTTCACAGAAAACAAATCATTGCCTATCGGTGCCCCATTTAAGAAACCAAAAGAAATAAGCATCTTTATTAACATAAGCAAGCTGAAATGTGGGAAACTGAGAGCGATAACTATTTTATAAGCTTAACAGACAGTTCTAGCTAACCAGAAAAATCAATCAATCATCCCAAATGTCCACCTATACAGCAACTTCTACTCATTCACTCAAGTATAAAGCACCTCACAATAGAAAGCCGCTTCTTCTTGCCTCTCGATCTCTTGATAACTCCTATCTCAACCATCTCAAGGATTGCATCTCGAAAGATGCTTAAACATGTTCTTCTAAAAAATGAAACCCACATCAAGAAATTCCCACCATCACACGTTGCGCATATAGTACGGATATTTGCACACTATTGACAATAACATGGGTAAATGCTATTAATCATTCCAATATGCAAATTAATTCCCATCCCTACATCCACTTGACAACTATAGTTAAAATCTTCATCCTGATCTATGATCTGGCTATCTGAATTTTCATTTTTGTTGCAATGCGGGAGGTTTCACTGCTATGTGGTACTTGTTGCGGAAATGTGTTATGTGCTTTATGCTGTTTTACTGTCTGTTTTGTTCAGGGAGGCCTAACAGCTACAGATGTCTTTGCGGTTGAGTGGATTCAAACTGGTGTTGTTCACTATGGCACAACAGTTAGTTATTTTGGATTTCTCAGTGATGGTAAGCCTTTTATACTTCGACAGTCTACTGCATTTGGGATGAAAGATGCTTTGTCTAATGCTGCAATTATGGAATATAAACCATTCAATTTGTTATTGCTTTGCGTGCCCTTCTTTGATAAACTTGGTTATGATCTTGTTGTGTATTCAATGAATTTGGCAGTCTTCATGAAGATGGGGGCAATCACTTATAGTTGAGAAAATTTTCTGTAGTTTTAGGAGACAAAACTTATACTAAACATGCTTCTGAGAAAATTTGTCTGTTATGAGGAAGCATGGCATCTTCTTAACCGAGGTTTTAGGAAGCTAGACAGCATGTGCACAGGCTTTTAAAACAAATGAAGCCAAGTCAGTTTAAGAATATCTATATGCATATTTGTGTTAGATACAAGAAATGAGGACAAAGTCAACATAAAAGTCAAATACTAGAGTTGTTGCCATCCTCATCTTGCTTTGAGCAATGACAAATAGTTCTTTCACATAGAACCTTAATAAGATAATTAACAGTGGTTTGAACATTTGTATACATGATGGCACTAAGGTCTTTCCAAGACCATGTGCTCAAATTATTGAGGATACTACTTAGCAAGTGGTTTGAGATTTCTTAAAATGTTTGAAAGGAATCTGTCAATAAGAATTATTTTTAAACCATTGACAAAGAATTTGGATTTAATGTCTCTGTGGCCCTGTTTGGTTAACCTAGTTTTCTCAACATGGCTAGACATGCTTCATTCAAATATCATGCATATATATATACTATTGATCACAATATAACATGTATATATTATTTCATGCAGATACAACATTCCTCGACAATAATTATTGCAAAAACTTTGCACTGTCAAAGCCAAAAATAGTATTAGAAACTCACAGAATGAGAGACAGTGCAAGCCTCTCTGTCGTCCGATTGTGTTCTTCTTCTCAAACCCTTAACAACCTTTCCTATCTCAGTTGTCTAAGATTGAAATTAAACACAAATTAGAATGAAGCAGAGCTCAAAACTAAAACAACTCACTCTAAAATTCACAACCCTGGATCACAAAAAAGAATGCAGAACAGAAATACTCAATTTATACATAGAGAGTCTCCACGGAAACCACAATCAACTGCAACCTTCTCAGAGATTTGAGCAACACCATCTTTGACCGCAATCCATCAAAGAAATCACACAATCAAGGAGAATATTATCATAAAAACTATAAAGATGATAAACCAATCAAGTAGAACTCAAACAAGAAATGAATTAAATTACAGAGAAAAAAAACCAATCAAGATGAACACAAATGTTCTTCCAAACTGCACCAATTATGAACTTCAACTTGCAATTCAATCAACAGAGATGTTCCTCAACATTGCACGATCTACTTCAACTTCCAATTCAATCACAAACCACAACAACAATTCATTTACAACCAAATCAAATGATGAACAACATAAAGTAATTAACCTAAAAAACAGTAAAACAAATAGAGATAAAGAGAGAGAATGGAAAGGAGACCAGAACCTCATCTTCATTAGAAATCACTGCTTTGATCTTGAAAACTTCTTTCAAGATCCAAGTCTCATCTTCCAAGCTAATTGGTTTTTTCTTAGGAGAATTACTCGATTGTTTAGTTTGACTGCTCTGACCTTGATCTCCTCCTAGCCCTTGAACAAAATCAGTAAAGGGAAACAAGAGAGAGCGGCGGCGGATGAAGCTCGTCTTCAAAGCGAGTGAGCGGCGGCGGATGGAACTTGTCTTCAAGGAAACGAGAGAGAGAGAGATCGGCGACGGATGGAGCTCTCCGGAACGAGAGTTTGTCTTCTTCAAAGAGTGAAAGGCGAGAGAGAGAGAGAGAGAGAGTGAACGGCTGAAGTTCTTTGAGGCGAGAGAGAGAGAGAGTGAACGGCTGAAGTTTTTATTAATTTAAACTACAAGGGTTTTTTTAAACCGGATCTAATGTTTGGGGGCAAAAGCAATTAAACAATTATAGAGGGGGTTTTTTAAAACCCCTCTAACAAACCGTTTCTAAAAGAAATAAATAGTGTAGTGTTTATTTATATATTTTATCTGCATCCCCATCTATATCAAAATTCAGCTATATATTCCTCATAAACAAACATACATTAAAAATAAAAGTATATTACTATAAACTATTCTATATACACATACTCAATTAGAACAAAATATATTACTATAAAAATATACCCTGAATGTCATACACCATCTTACAACTATCATAAACCAATTTAATCATCCCATGCATACACGTACTATAAATGGCGCATGTATTCAGAGTTATTTGGAATTAATAAAAGATTTTGATGTCGGGGCATAGTACCTCTGGCAAAGCCTCTGCAAAGTTGCAACAGAATGTTGCATGGCATTCAATTTTGTATCCATGAACATTGCCTGCAATAATGTTTGGGCTTTTGAGAGTTACCAACCGCAACAATGTTCTCACAATGGCGACAACTCAAATAGGTTCAAGGAAGACAGGTACCTGATAATCATCACCATACTTCTCAATTAGCAGGCCAACATGAACGCGTTGCATTCTTGTTAATCGCAGTAAAGGGGCTGACTTTCCATCTCTACGCTTCTTTCCAAGAGCAGATTTCAAGTCTGCAATCATCATTGCATGACCAAAACAATAGAGCCTTAGCCCAATACTTACTGTTCCACTGGCAGCAAATGCAAAAAAAGCCAACCACGCACACACATATTGTTGGAAATAATAAATAAATGCGCAAATAAACAATTTAGTTTAGTTTATATTTTTATTGGACATTGTGACAAATAAATGCAACAAACAAGAATTTATAAGAGGAACACACATAAATTCTAATTAGAACGGCTGATAATACATGGGGATTAAACATCATTCTTGACACAGATTATGGAAGAGGAATATCCGCAAGAAATACAGAAAACCACTGAACAATATGATAATTAGTTCTTCAAACTACGTATACGCTCAACTTCTAACAGGACACCATCAATAGTTGATGGCAAAGCAAGATTGAAAATATACAATGAAAGCAAACTAAGAATTATCAGATCTGTTGGGACACAGGAGTTAAGCTTACTGCTGAAGAGGACATGGATTCAAATCTTCTAGGATCATGTATTCTCAGAATCAATATACCTTCACCTTTTATCAATCATAATTTAAAATCTAGTATGGGGCATCTCAAGTCAAGCATTAAGTAATAACATTTGATGGATGCCATATCATCCAAGATTAAAAAGGTTTATTTTACATTCATTCATTCGAAAAACCAAGATTAAAAAGATAACAATTCTATCATATAAATTTTGAATTACTGGACATTGTAAAATCAGCTCATACTGCATAAGTACAGGAATTTGATGAGGATTTCTATTGATGCTTTCTTGTTGGCCAAAAGACAGGCCAGACATGCATTAGCATTTGAGAACAGGTACTAATGTCAAGCAAACAGTGAAAAACATTCAAGTCAAATAGACACTATTTGCATATAAACAAGCAAAGTGAGTGGAGAAAGTGGGTAGATAAGGGAGAAACATAAACATATATAAATATAAGACAAAAGACAGTAAAGCTTTTGTTTATTTAAGGTTCATGATGCAGCAATATATGCTACTTACCAAACATATAAGTCTAGAAATTTCATTAATGAAATTAATGCCCTTGATTGAGTGCTATGTATTCATCTTTATGGTCTGTATTCACAAGAAAGCATTTTTCATTAAGACTTGTGGATTTTTCTTCTTGAGTTTATTTTTCTGTTTTACTAACAGAGATTTCTGCTGAAATTTCACCCTATTTTTTCTGCATTATTTTGGAGAGTAATCTAATGTGAACAAGATATAGAAATTAAGTCAGTTGATCTTCTAAAAGAACCATAATTTATGAGTACATTAATGTTAATTGAAGATCAAAGATTCAAGTAAAGATCCATAAGTGAATATGTGTATGCAGGTTAATTTATGAGACCACATTTAAGATTCTAGACACAGTAACTCATAAGTGAAAATAAAATAGATGAGATAGTGTTTGTTTGAAAAATGAAATAGGGAAAACATTTTGCATTGTTTTCCTTTCAACTGTTTCCCCTCAATCCAACACATCATAAAAGAGTAGTAGTTGGCAGTTTCAATCTTGAATGTCATCATATACATATCTAAAATTAACAAAGGAAAGAAAGATAAGTAAATTAAAATATTCATTGCCAATCTCCCCTCATAATATCAAGTTGGAAATTCATCTTGAGAAGGGACGCACCTTCGTCTGACTAATTAAGCACATGAGCTTTAGACTAGACCGTATCAACTACATGGAAAAAAGGCTTCATTTATTGCTCAGAGTTTAATTAAGTTATTAGCAATCTCTTGTTTCAATATAATTACACTTCACACCTGAATTATATATGTTTGAAATTAAACCATCATCCTCACAAGCACTGTCTAACAAAAACAGTTTATTAGTCATGTTGAAAACTAGCCAATAGATCCAAGTTTATAAACACAATAATAATTTGGAATCTCCAAAGTTGCAAAATTTCAATGGCCAATATCTATAATAAGGTAACGTATATCTTCATACTTATTAATTTTAAAAAAAAAATCAAAGACCTTTCTCTTTCCGGTACTACATCTACTCTTCAATGATAATATACATAAGAAAATTAATGTCGAGTATGCCAAATATTTAGCATGGCCTTCCTTTCTTTTTCTACGCTTAAGCTCACGTCTTTGCCACCCTCGTCTAATATTGAAGCTCAAGGCCTCCAATCCACTTCAATCACACCTATGAGAGTACCCTTCCCTTCCGTTCTCGCGTGCTTCGTTCTACATCCTCATTAAATTTAGGATTTTATTTATTTCATTTGCAATCTAAACCTTATATATATATAGCGGACTACTTTATTTAGTTACAATTACGAGGCATGAATTCAGCTGTTAAAAATAATTTCAGGAATGAATCATTCACCGTGGGGAAGATTTACGATAGACAAGACCATTGCAAATTAGGGTTTTTGGGATGTTAACCCGACAAATAACTTCAACGCATTTATTTATTATAACTAAACATAAAATTTGGGCGCGAGTATTGCATTTTATACTGATGGAAAAAAAAGCAAAAAAGGACTCGTAGGTCCTAACTAGAAACTTTAAGGACATCCAAGTCCCAGCATATTTCTTTCTACTTAACATAGCTTTTACGTCAATTGTTTTTTGTAAACAATATACATGGTGACCTAAACTATATATGTGCACATTTCTATCCATGTACTCATTTCTTTTAAACAACTATATTTTTTTAAAAAATCAAGAATATTTAACATAATTTCAAATAAGTTGCAATAATTAAAACTTTTAATATTTTAATTTTTTTTAAATACACATTGTTGAATATTTTTGACAGTATCTACAAAAATTAGATATTACTTGATATGGGGGAAGTTGAAGAAATTAAAATTTTATTTTTCTATGAAAAAATTGTTAAATATGGAAATGATAAATCGAAAGAGTTTTCAAAATATTATTTCTTTTTAAACACTACAAAAAAATTGTGTTATAGCAACTAAATTTAGCGGCGGATTTATAAATTAACCGCATTAGACCTCTATAATGGTGAATTTTAAAATCTACGGCTATAAGTTAATATTATACTAAACCTAGAATGACTGATTTATATATTTGCTGCTATAGATGTATTTTTAGCGGCAAATTTTTTAATTAATTACTGTAGATATAAATTTATTTATTACTTTTTAACAATATTTTTTATAGTGGCTAATTTATATATTACCCACTATATATATATATATATTAAAATTTTAAAATTATTAATTTTCCGTTTAAAAAAATAAAAGCCAATAGAGATATAATCTTAAAAATAAATTATTATTATTTCAAAATATTATATTAATAAAAATCCAACTAAATAATAATATTTAAATTTAATCACATTACAAAATTTTATGAAATCATAATTTTTATATTATTAAATTGTATTGGGATTATGAATATAAATTATTTAGAGAGTGGAAAGATTTTTTTGGAAAGTTTGTTAAGGAATTAGAGGGTTTTTTTATGCTAAAAAATAGTTTTCCTTTTTCAAAAAACAAAGTTTTGCTTTGTTTATATATATATATATATATATATATTCTACTCTTATTGAGAATCCTGGGAAGAGAGCTATGGTCATATGAGTTAAGTCCGGGTTCTATTTGATTATTCAAAATGCTTTTTACTAAAATTTGTTTTAATTTATATTAATTAAATAAATATATTAAATTACAAAATTAAATTAAATTTTAAAGACAATTATTTTCGGCCCCATATTATCTGGTGCTTGGTCAAAAGTTGGGATAGTAGATTATTATATTTAATTTGAGTTAAATTAAGTGTAATTATCTAAATATCAATATCAATATGTATTAATTTTTGTTTGGGATAGCATATTATTTCATAATAATTAAACCCAACTAATACTAATTAAACAGTAATTAAAAAATATCAATATGATTTAAAAATGTTAAAGAAATAACTTTCAAATATTATTATAAAATAAATCCACAAGATTTCACCCTCATGGTTAACTATTCTAGTATATAGTAAAAGTATTAGGGCATTTTGAAGGCTACTGTAAGTGACACTAATTTTCCAAGACAAATTAGAATATAGGAAAAAATCGAAGGAGAAGGGAGAAGCATATAGTAAAACCCTTCCTCATTCCTCATTCTTCATTCCAATCAAATTTATCACACTTGGAGAAGGGAGAAGCTTTGGATTGTGTGAACGTCGAGGTAGTCTTCTTCTTCTTCTCCGATCTCTTCATTTTCTCCTCTAATCTCTAATAGTTACTTTCAATTATTGTAGATCTAGGTTCTTTTTCGGTTCGAGTCGCTTGTCGCTCGTTGCTGAGAAGGTAGGAGCTTCGGATCGGTGTGAGCTTCGAGGTAGTCTTCTTCTCCTCCGATCTCTAATAATTGCTTTCTCCGGTGACATCTCCGTTAAGATTGCTTGGGCATGGGGAATTTGGTAGATTTTCAGGATTTTCTCTTCTTTCTCTGTTTTGAAGAGTAGTTTATAGGTTTTAGGGCTTGATTGGTTGGTTTGTATTGTTTTTATAAAAATGGAAAGGTTGAACATCTCATAAGATTAAAAAGAGAGAATCCAATGAGGTGTTAATTAAAATCAAGATTACTAGTTTTGAGGAACTCTAGAGTAAACAACACTAGAGTGAAGAAACTTCCTATGCATTCAATTCAAGAACTACATATGAAAAAAAAACTATATTAAGTTAAAGAGCATTGCAATCTCACATGAATCAATGGCTATATATATATATATATATATATATATATATATATATTGTGATAACTCACCTTCATGGTTATGAATTAATTCTAGTCTTGTTGTTGTTTGATGTATAAGAGTGAGAGTGGGAGTATGTATAGGTCTTATAGAGAAAGAACCAGGAAGGTGGCCCCTTGCATTAGTTGGCAATGATTTGAATGGATTGGGAAAATGGGCCATAATAAAAGGAATCCTTCCATTCAATTGGATTCTCAACTATAGTTGATCAACTTCATCTTATTGAATTAGTTATTTGAATTATAGGACTGAAGTTCTTATTTATTTGTTGTGGATGAAGAGAGAAAAGGCAAGCAAAGTGGCCAACTTAACTTTTCCTTGCTGCTTTTGCTGTTTGTCTTCTTCTTCTTCAATTCAGTCATGTTTCACTGAATCAATTTTGGTTAGTTATTAATGTTTGTTTAGATGGTATTGTTGGGATATGGATAATTATGTTCATAATTGTGTACATATTGTCATTGTTGAGTTAAAGACATTAGTGCATTTATTTAAAATAAGGTTTGGATCTTAATTGTGGGAAGAGCATCCTGATAGAATTGATTAGGATACGTTTGATAATCAAAGTGTTCCTATCTGTTTGTTTTACTTATCAAGACTTAAAAATCACCTTTATTTGTGTTTCAGTAACTTTGTAAGTATGTCATATTGTATTAATTTTTTCAGATTTCTTAATTATTACTTTTAAAAGCTTCCTGTAGAGTGTTGTATATCTGATTTTTCTGCAACTGACCATACATTGTCATGGCCGCGACCAAACTATGGAGGATGGTTTACTTCATACAATGTGTGGAACACCAAACTATGTTATCCCAGAGGTATATTTTGATGTGCATATAAACTACAGGTCCATAAATATGGTATGCTTCTTTGCTGATGGTGATTACACACAATCTGCAGGTAATCAATGACAAAGGTTATGATGGCGCGAAGGCAGATCTCTGGTCATGTGGAGTTATACTTTTTCTTAAATATGCAGATATTGTTTGATATTGTTTATCATAAAACTTGTAAATATGGCGCACAGA
This sequence comes from Dioscorea dumetorum, assembly GCA_902712375.1. Taxonomy (NCBI): domain Eukaryota; kingdom Viridiplantae; phylum Streptophyta; class Magnoliopsida; order Dioscoreales; family Dioscoreaceae; genus Dioscorea; species Dioscorea dumetorum. The sequence goes on along the minus strand of CACTHL010000128.1, from coordinate 6,855,003 downwards.
TTTGATCTTGAACCGGATTGGGTTTTGGGAATTTGAAACCAAAATCTTGCTTTGATCATTCGAGAGTTTCGCATTTTTCTTAGCAATTGTAAATGTTGAAACATGGATTGGATGGCTTTTGTCTTTCCGTTAACCATTCTTCACTTAAATTTGTGTTCCACAGGAAGGATTAGTGGCACTCGCAAAGTACAACAGGCCTTTGCTAGTTCATGCAGAGCTTGTTCCTGATTCTGATAGCATCGCACAACTTAATGATGGCATTTCAGATGTTCGATCTTATGCAACATACCTTAAGACAAGACCTGCTGCATGGTAAATCAGTGCACATTTCATTGAAGCAGTATAAATTCTTTTAATTATATTTATTAGTCTTTTTTATAATGCAGTTTTCATAGATCATTCATTGCCTGTGCTAGTCAGCATTAATAGGAATAGAATGTCATGTTGTGTAAAAACATTCTCAACTTTGTAACCATTCTGAAACATTGTAATATTTGTCTGACATAATTATAGCATGCCAATACCCAAATTACATCCATAACTTTCTCAGGAAGGAAGTAGCAATCCATGATTTGCAATCAGCAATGTAAGAGATGAGGGCTGGCCGTCGTGCTGAAGGAGCTCATCTTCATATTATCCATTTATCAAATGCAAGAGCTTCCTTGGAACTAATTAAGGTATCATACAACAAGAATTCTTCTAGTTCACAGGATATTGGCAGCATTTACCATCCATGGCCAGATTCTGTTTGTCAACAAATTGAAAAAGAATTCCTTCTTGAGGTTGACCGTGCTGAAAATATTGCCCGGGATATTGGGCAAGCTTATGGTATGATAAATGACAATTCTCATTTCCTCTTGCCAAGTTAAATATTGCCCAGGATCTTGTGAAGTTTGTATTCATAGATAATGTGTAACTTGTGCATTTGAATGTTATTCTTCGAGAATATTTTAAATGACTTCTCTGTTCAACCTTTTTTCAGGCTGTACCTCTCCAGTTCTTACATGCTCTACAATCATACTTGTGTTACTCAGTGGACTATGATAATGGTTCATCAAGTCTTATATCTCCTCTGGCTTCACCAGTCTCTTCTTTCCCAGGTGTCAACATGCCTTCCGAATTGCTTGTCAGATGGAAGTTACGCCTTGAGTACTTCTCTTATGAAACATTGCAGGACTTGAGGATAGGAAAACTATTTGAAATTATTGTGGACTATCCTGACAAGTTTTGTTTCTTTTTCCCCCTCTGCAAGTTTGGTTAAACATAGAAGTCTGCTTTTTTTATGATTATATTTAGTCTAATGCTTCGGCTTCTATTAATTAACCTACATTCTAACATAGAATTTGGAAAGTTCTTTGTTGCACATGTTAAATATGCATTTTGTACCCATAGGTTATATGCTATGCATTCTCATTACTACAATTCACTCTTGAAAATCAACAATTGATTAATGAACATGAGTAGGTTTTCCTCATGTTCATATCAATGTGATTATTGCATGTATTTGTGTTTTGAGATTTTAAGTAACCACTGATGCCAAGATAACTTGCATGATTATTTTTTCAGCATGATGACATGTTTTTCATTGGAGTTAATAATTATCTTATTATTCATTGCATCTTGATTTTGGTGATCTCATTATAAGTTTATGCAGCTCTCCTGCAATTGAAGATTTAAAGCAATGCCTTGAGTACACAGGGCAACATTCCATGCAATTGAAGATTTAAAGCATGCCTTGAATGGTATATATTCTTCAAAATTAAGTCTTATCTAAAGGACATATTGTGCCCCATTAAATGGATTTTTTTTGCGGATCTTTTGACCTGCCATTGTCTGCCATATTAGCAGCAGCTTCTAATTATCATTTTCCATGCATCTTTCAGTTGGGAGCCTGATCCAGCTAAGGTGGACCCAACAAAAGGTAGCAATAACAGAAGGAAGATTGACATACTTGCAATGATAGTCAGCTTAATTGGTTCAAAAGATCAGCTGGTGAATGAGTACCGAGTTATGTTAGCTGAGAAGCTCCTAAATAAACTAGATTATGATTTTGACTCTGAGATACGAACCTTATAGCTCTTAAAGGTTTGTGATATGTCTTCCATTGACACTTGTCAATTATGCTATTTATGTTAAGAAATATTTAAAGTAAATAGGGGTGTGTTTTGTTGTTTGATTCCGGATTTCAATTTGTTCTTTTTTGTAGTTGACTTCCTGATCACATCCTATCTAACTTATGGTTTTGTATATCAGATACACTTTGGAGAGAGCAGCATGCAGAAGTGTGAAATTATGCTCAATGATTTGATTGATTCAAAGGCGACAAATGCTAATATTAAAGCATCTGTACCGCAAGCATCCCAAACTGGTATTTTGAGAGTAGCTAAATATTTTCTTCCATAGTAAGTTTAATTGGTCTTTAAAAAACGAGGAATTCATTTTTGGTTGTTATTTGTCATAGGTGCAAAGCAAGGAGAAAATGATGTGTCTTTGAACCTTCTTGACGCCACCATTGTATCTTCAAATTTTTCGCCGCCAATCCAGGTTTGTTGTCTTACTGGAAACACAGGACAGTGGCATTAAGTAATTTAAATACTCCAATAAAAAAACTATTGATGAAACTAAAGAAGAAATGGAATGATGGAACATGAAATGAAGTCGGCACCTTTGTCTTCTTGATTAGCATGCATTTAATTAACATCACTAATAAAAAGGAGTAAGAAATTCAGTGATGATTTGATTCCTTGGTCAGATACTTTGATTTCTTGCATTTCATTAACATCAGGCTGTAATGCATTAGTGCTGATGCTTAGAACTATGTAATTTTAGGGGAATGAAGTGCAGAGATTTGCTCTTGCAGCGATATTAGAGGAAAGAAGATGACGGAACATATGGTGATGTCATAGATGAAAACTAGTGAATATTTATTTCGGCCTTTGCTGAATACACTAATTTTTCTTGTGTATGTTTAATGTACGTTGTTGTAACTTTTATTGTATGAGATTAATAAATTAAAATATTAGTGTAGTTTTTTATGTTGTTTCATATATATATATATTGTTTGTCTATATTAGAATCATATTTGATTAGCTGTTAAAGCATCTACTCAATCCATATGATTTAATATTTTGGGTGAATTGAGAGGCTTATAGCGGCAGATTGTTTTTGCCTCTATAAGATACATAAAAAGTCTATAGCTACAGAATTATTTCGCCTCTATAGGATGTATAGCGGTAAACTTTTTCTGCCGCTATAGGATTTATAGCGGCAAAATGTTCTGCCACTATAAAGTATTGTGTAGCTTCAACTCGAACTAATGGGATAGTGGCAAAAGTGTACCTGTGCTGCAAAAACTTTTTAGCTACCAAGGTTTTAGCGGCTAATTTGATATCCGCCGCTATAAGGGTGTTGAGGCTAAAACAAGATCTATAGCGGCAGATTTTTCCACCGCTATAAATGCTCTTTCTTGTAGTGAAATGAGACAGTTGTAATATTATCTTGTAATGAATATATTTATCCTAATTTATTTTTTTTAAATAAGTTTTTAACATGGAGATGGATAAAATATTATAATTAAACAAAGTAAGTGGAAACTTCTTATCAATTTAATAAAATTTTCAGTTAATTATTTATTAATTAAGATTTTAGAGAAAATATTGTGATTTATAGTTAATAGCATGTTTCTATACAGAAAGTTTTAGATATTCCACCTAAACAAATAGACAAAAAAGGTGTAAAAAGAATATAGTTTTAGATTAACAATGTGTTTATGCTATTGCAAACTATTTTTGTGTAGTTCACATATAAAAATTTGGAAACATCAATCTAACAATTTTTATAATTAATTTTGTATAAATTCTTTTCATTTTTAAGTTATATCAATAATGATGATGAGTAGTAAATGGATTGTAATTTTGAATGTGATAGGTTGGGAGAAAAGAGAAAAATAAATTTTTGGCTTGGTTTGAAAGACTTGTTTATATCTTTTAGTTCTTATTAATTAAGCAAAAAGACAAGTTAGAAGGTGTCTCGGGTTCCTATCCTATAGGGGATTGGTTTTGAAACTTTTTTACATATACTTATATAATTGAAAAAACCAAAACAAAAGGGGGCTCAACCCATAACCGGTGAGTTTCGCTTGGCCAAATCTTGGCCCGTGCGCACCTCTACTTGTAACTGTCACGCCCTGAACCCGGCTCGTCGGACTTGACGCGTTGACAAATGGCCTTATGCCCACAAAGCCAAGACCAAGTTGACACACAAGGCCTCAATACATGTCTCTCAAATACAAATCAAAACAATACACTAAATTCCAAACAAAACTAAATAATTAGATAAACGAAAAATAATTGGTTTACAACCCAAATTCAAATAATACTAAAGGTTTTCATAAATAACATATTTATTAACCGAAACTAATCTTCTACTAGGCACCTGGTGCTCACTCAACAGTCTGTGCTAAGCTAGCCACCACACAACTACTCTTTATCTGAAAAAGAATAGAATAACAATTTATGAGCTAAATAGCCAGTAAGCAACCACTAAAAGCCAATAGTAATATAGGGTCACAAAACTCGATGGTTTCAAAGATGTATTTAAAGTAATGTTATACAATACATATCCACAAAATGAAACCCAGACATCAAAACATTTCAGGCAAACAAAGTTTTCAATGAACAGGTATATATGTCCCCCAAATAACTAATGCCAAAAAACAAAACACAGAATTCATTTATTTACCCTCGGCGACCCGAGCCAGATTATTAGAGTTCATTTATTTACCCTCGGTGACCTGAGCCAGATTAACAGAGGCCGTTATTCTCCACCAACGGAATGGTGCGAAAATATAGTTTCTTATCAGAATCAGAAATACATGTCGACATGGTCAGTGTTTAACCCCCCAAAGACAGGGTTGTTGCAAATTTAGTTGGGGACTATAATTTGCTATGTCAAAATATGTCGGTTCTAAAATCACTGTCAACAATAATTATTCAATAATTGAATAAATACATAATTGAATAAAATATTCAAATCAATTGAATAAATAATAAATAAATAAATAAATAATAAGTGCATAAATAATCAATAAATTTGAATATAATAATATACTTAACATTTTAACCCAAAACAATTAAATATAAGGAAAAATATTGTTCACCCCTCGGGAATTTCAAAACTTCCTAAAAACCCCGTCCAACTTTTGCACACCCCGGACAACCATTCCTTTAAAGTTTACATTCCTTTTCACCCCCTATCAGTCACTTCAAGTGGGTCCATTTTATGAGATTTCATTTTTGCCCTTGCAAATGGCGGGAAAAATACCGCCCAATCACATCATGTCTAACCTTTTATGCATACGAGTCTGCATTTTTTTTTGTCTATTGTTTAATTATCTCAATCTCTGTTTAACTCAATTAAGTTTTCATTTAAAACAGTCTTTTCCGTTTAAATTATTATGTTTCCGTTTAACATTTTGATCACACTAGTTAACTATGGAACAACCTGAACATCTTAATACCCAAAAAAAAAAGCTAAATCCATTCTTGAATATTAATATTCTTTCACATGATCCATCTATCTATATATATGCAATCAATTGAAATGGATGTTAAATTCAAGTTCATGAATGTTAGAATATTTGATAGTAATGTATCAATGATCAAAATCTTATTATATAATAACATTTATTAAATTTTAAAATTTTTTAAACAAAATAGAATTAAATTTTTGATGTTTATCTAAATATCTAAAATAAATTCAGTAGTATTCACAAAGTTTTAAGCAGAAAGATAAGTTTTTAAACGGAAACCTCAATTCTTAAACAGAGAGATATCACTTGTTAAACAGTGACCGTATTTTTTAAACAAAAACTGCAATATTTAAACGGAGACATACGTTTTTAAACAGAAACCTTAATGTAATGATGAGGGTCTTTGAAGAATGTGAAGCTTTAAAATGGCATTAAATGAAGCTATTCTCCCTTTGCATGTAAAGTGAATCGTCATTAATGTGTTTGAGTTAACCAAGATGATCATGATGTCATTGGGACTTAATCACATTACATGAAGCTATTCTCCCTTTGCATGTTAAGTGAATCGTCATTAATGTGTTTGAGCGGAAATATTTAAACAGAAACCGCAATATTTAAGCGGAAATATAACTTTTTAAGCGGAAACCTCAATTCTTAAACAGAGAGATATCACTTGTTAAACAGGGACAGCGTTTCTTAAACAGAAACCGCAATATTTAAACGGAGACATACGTTTTTAAATAGAAATCTTAATTCAATGATGAGGGTCTTTAAAGAATGTGAAGCTTTAAAGTGGCATTAAATGAAGCTCTTCTCCCTTTGTATGTAAAGTGAATCGTCATTAATGTGTTTGAGTTAACCAAGAGGATCATGATGTCATTGGGACTTAATCACATTAAATGAAGCTCTTCTCCCTTTGCATGTTAAGTGAATCGTCATTAATGTGTTTGAGCGGAAATATTTAAACAGAAACCGCAATATTTAAGCGGAAATATAACTTTTTAAATGGAAACCTCAATTCTTAAACAAAGAGATATCACTTGTTAAACGGAGACCGCGTTTCTTAAACAAAAACCGCAATATTTAAACGGAGACATACGTTTTTAAATAGAAACCTTAATTCAATGATGAGGGTCTTTAAAAAATGTGAAGCTTTAAAGTGTCATTAAATGAAACTTTTCTCCCTTTGCATGTAAAGTGAATCGTTATTAATGTGTTTGAGTTGATCATGATGTCATTGGGACCTGATCATATTAAATGAAACTCTTCTCCCTTTACATGTAAAGTGAATGATCATTAATGTATTTGAGTTGACCAAGATGATCATGATGTCATTAGGACCTCATCACATTGTTTGATCCAATTAGATTTTTAAGGTGTGAGGTTTCAATTGTTTTTTTGTGACCATTTTAATTCAATTTTTAAACAGAGAGATATCACTTGTTAAACAGAGACGGAGTTTATTAAACAGAAACCACAATATTTAAGCGGAAATATAATTTTTTAAACAGAAACCTCAATTCTTAAACAGAGAGATATTATTTATTAAACATAGGCGAGTTTGTTAAATAGAAATCGCAATATTTAAATGGAGACATACGTTTTTAAACAGAGACCGGGATCTGGCTTGAAAAGGCCGAAGGAGCGTTCCGAGGTCGGCTCTAGCTTGAGATCCTCGTCGTAGAGGGCGAAGAGGTAGGTCTCCATGGGACGGCCTGGCATCATTGCCGTTCCGGCCATGGATCTTAGATGTGCTACCAGCCCACTGGTGAAAGCCTTGGCATTGTCAACGCTCGCTCCAACCTCTCCATCATCGCCTTTATATGGCCAACCGGCCTCGGCCACCACGATCTCCATCGCGAGGAATCCGGTGGCATCCAGTGCCGTCCGCACGACTTCTACCTGGGCATCGAACATGTTCATGTAGTTGATCTTGGAAATCCTAGGACTCCTCTGAGGACGGGGACGAGATCAGAGTGGAAGGCGCCGGTGGATGGAGGATCGGATTGGGCGAGCACTGCCATGGTGTGGACAGCGGAGTGAAAGTTTTGCATCGCCGGGAGGAGTTGGGAAGTGAGAGAGGAGTTGGGAGCTGAGGACCTCGTTGCCCACGGAGACGACGGAGATGGAGGAGGCTGGGAAGTAGGTGAGCATGTTGGCGGCCGCCCATTGGGAGGCCGCAGCGGGGTCGGCGGCGAGGGAAGGGATGTCGCCGTTGGCAACGCCGATGACAAGGAAGATGTTGGAGTGCCACGACTTCTCATGCTATGGGCAATTTCATCCATAAAATTAAAAAATAACTTTATTAACTATCATTATATGCTTTGGGGGGGTTAGAAAACACTATGTTTAAAAAGAAGGGGTTTTTAGGGATTGCCAAATTAAAGGGGTGTTTTTGGCCATTTCGGTAACTTAGTGGTTTTTTTTGGTAATTTCCACTTAAATATAATGTAGTGAAAATTTATTTCACAATAAAATCCAAATAATTAAATAATTATGTAAATAATTTCATAAATCAAAAAATTTATATAAATACAAATATGAACTATGTATGTGGTTTACTTACCTGGAAAATAACCCTGAGCTACAGAACCCACTTGTACACAAAAATCAAGATTCAGGCACAGGTCCTATAACAAGAACATTGCACTTGCCTTATCTTACAAACTTAAGTACAAACATGATCCAGGCTCTAACACTCACTATGCAACTGACACCGGAATACACAATGAATTACTTTCTTACCTTACAAGCACCCTAAGTTCAAACCCATAATTAAAATATATATATATATATATATATATATATATTAATGACTGACATATAAATAAATATATGATAGTGACGGACATACATATGAATAAATATCTATATATATTTCATTTGCAGCAGCATATTTGTTGACTTATATCTAGAACTGTAAGCTGGGAGAAGAATGATCCCCATTTTGATTTACTAAGAGTAAATTTCTTGACCATTGGCAATGATTGTGGGATGACATTTATCCACATTTAGTTCTCCATGCATCAGGCAACATTTCAGCATTAGAGCTGTAGGTTATTATGGCTCAAGTTACTATAAACAAAGACAAGATTAATTAAGCTGTCAAGATATAGACAACTAGTGCAAACGAATCAGGACACAAGCACGTAGATTCACAAATGAAGAGAATCACTTTAGATAAATGATATAATCTGTGAAACCTACACCTGAGTTTCCATTCAACTGTCATTTAGACAATGCATATCAGAATCTCTTGGTCGGATTGCTATTTGAGCTACATAGTTGCAGGCATGATGGAGATAGATATCCATATCTATGCCTCATAAAATTAGTACACTAAACAACTATATTTTGATCCACAAGTACAGCATTGAAGGAAAGGTTACAATGAGAAGTGAGTTTTCAATGTACCTGATTACATGCTAAAACCATTTTATTCTGTACCATTAAATACCAAGTCAACTTGAGTACTGGCTCGTGCAAGCTTGATTAAATAATAAACAGGATTGAGTTTGAGCAAAGATTTCAGATATATGCTTGTTCAATACGTTCAAAAAAAATCACTAAACCATACATAAACTTATAGTTGTAGGTTCTGTACTGGTGTAGAATATTTACGAAAATCTTTTATCTTTGTGGATAATTTATCAAATCAAGCACTTACTAAATGCACGTTATCATGATGTACAGTCATATGCTTGGTTAACATACCTAAATATACTTTGTTCAAGAAGAGAAATAACTCATTTAGCTCATATAATGCAGAATATACTGAAGAATAAAGCAGTAGAATTTAATTTATTATATGTTGATATGACCCACACAATCCAAAAATAAAACATGAATTCTTTCGTAACCCTAGATCCGAAAAGAAACCGCTTACCTCAAGGAGTATGGAGAAAGAAAGAAAAATTTGACGTGAGATCCTCTCCTCTTTCTTGTCGCCGGCACTTCACGAAAGCCAAGAAGGACAGGGAGGATTGGTCTCGGGAAAAATTACGAGATTTTTCTTCCCAATCTTTCTGTTATGGGATAAGACGGGAGAGTTTAAAATTTAAAGTAAAACAGATTTTTTAAAATTAAAATTCGATTGGTTTTTTTTTTTTAAATTGCGGTTTTACAGCAACACCAATGAAACAAGCAAATATGGAGATGATATTTATTTATTTATTTTCTTTTAGATTGATTGTGAACAGGACGCTTTAACAAATATAGCTTGTGTTCATATGTCTTTGACTAACCCCACAACATTGTGGGGCATCAAAGAATTTGATTCTTTATTGTTGATATGCTTCTTTTGTTGAGATTTTTCTGGTCTTTATTGTTCGAGGATATAATAATCTCAGTGGTCTCGTACCCAAGGTTCTGGCTTAGACATTCAAGTTACGAGATTTGATACTTAGTCAATCAACTTAAACATTTGCATAAGATGCATAAAAAAGAGAAGGTTAAGACTTTTGCTCTCCTTTCCATAGATGCACATCTGCTAAATTAAATAGATTACTAAAATTTGTTTTTCTTTAAAATCTCAACAAGGATTTGAGATTGACATCGGCATCCAACGAGATGGGATCGGTGAGGTGATACGATTATCAAGCACACCCAACCTTTTCTTCAAATTTCTAGCATTGATTCAAACAAATATATATACACATAATTTAAGACAAGAAATACAACAAATTACATAGTAAGTTCAATTTTACGTGAAAAGAAACCAAAACCTTTTATAAATCCTGTTTTTCACTTAAAATGTATTTACTCTCCAACATTTTAATTTATAAGATAAATTCCACTGTTAATGTAACCAATGGTTTTCTGCGCCCAAGAAAAAAAAAACTAACTAAACTGGCACAAGCAAGGGTTTTGAGCATGCGATGACAACAAAAGACATGTTAATAACATCACACAATAATTGAAGTTCATACCCCTGCAACTGACGTGTTTAGGGTTCTAGATTGTTTTATCACAATAAACCAAAACAACTCAAAAATAAACGCTACTGATAAAAAAAAAAAAACAGTAAGAGTGCTCATGTATTTCTACCCTCCTGTGAATGCTGAATGCCAGCATTCACAGGAACTTCTCCCGCTCCTTCTGTAAAATTCACAAAATGAATTTTCTATGTCGTTGATACAACCAGCTCAGTAATACAAACTCAGCATAATTTGCCCACTTCAAGTTGGTCACTTCTGTTGCGCTGCCTGCCAATCAGTATTTGCCTATCCCATCAAAGAAAAAAACTATGCATAATACATGTACCAGATAATAACGAATGGAAAAAGAAATTACCTTTGTTTTATTAGATTTCTTAGCTTTGGTATCTGGAACCGACTTAAAATGCATGAGCTCCTGGCCACCCATGAATGGCCTCAAGACTTCAGGAATTTCAACCCCGTCTTTCCTCTGATAGTTCTCAAGGATACAGCAAATAGTCCTTTCAGTCGCGGTTAAGGTAGAATTCAGCATATGAACATACTGTTTTGTTTGTTCATCATTCTGTAGTCAAGCCAGAACAGCACAAGCTAGCTTAGAAGATTGGCCAAAATAGTACCTGGAGAATAGTTTTCTAATCCCACTAGAGTTAATTATGAAAAGGAAGCAGCAGAGGAGCAATCTTGCCTTTTTCTGCCCAAACCCTATCCCTAGTCTCCTTGATTGGTAGTCAGTGCAATTAGAACAAGAGACCAGCTCCCTGTAAGTCTTTGATGCAGGAAACCAAGCTTCCAAATCATATTTCTTAGCGGCTGCATCATTTAAAGCACCAGACACGATTGCCACAACTTGATATGGGAGATTTAGCTACAATGATCAAAACCACATTAAATTTGATTTACAGCAATATCCTAACTTGAATTGATTTCACAAGACTGCACCTCCTTGTAGAAGTCCTCTGAGTTCTTCAACATTTCTTCGTGCATTTCCCATGAATCATTGTCATTAGGGCTGGTTATACAGAATTGCTCCACTTTCTCAAATTGATGGACCCTGAAAATGCCCAAAGTGTCCCGACCATGCGAGCCAGCCTCTTTACGGAAGCAAGTTGAGTATCCCGCATATCTAATTGAGTAAATAACAGAGACAAAAAAATTTCTGATTTCTGAGCATACATATTCACGCTGAGTTTTGTTTTCATAGATCTGATCTAAGATCTCCCTGGCCTAGTTGATTTTTTTCTTGGTTTGAACTTCCAAATTCAAGATATGAATTACAGCAATAGTACATACCGAATTGGCAAATCCTGTGGATAGATTCTATCATTCAAATGGTAAGCACATAATGGCTGCTCAGCAGTAGCAATCAGGTATTTATCATCCCCTTCGCCAGTAACCTGTGATATAACATATTAGAAAGGTTTCAAAAAACAGTGAAGTTAAAATTAACAGATTGTCAAAGGAGTTGGAGAACACATCACAGCTACATTTTCCTATAAGCCAGATAATTCTTAGGGTGAACTGTCCCAAAAATCAATCAATTGGAATATTATTATGAGCAGCACCTGTGCATACCTGTCTTACAAACGGTAATAACAGCGAAGATTAAACTTCTTAATCCACTTGACATGAACATTTTTGCCAAAGCCAAAAAAGATCCTTGAACCTAAATTCATGAGCCAACAAAGATCTGATCTTTTCTTTTAATTTATCAATTAGTCATGAGAATAAAATGATAACCTCTGTACTAAACTTCCAAAATGAAAAACAATATCTGCAAATCAGTTCTATGAAACCCATTCACTCTGTCCTCCATTATTTGCTTACCAAGTCCTTGAAAAAGTCCACAAACCAATTTGGGAAAAAAAATCCATAATTGTCAGTTGTAAAATTGTATGTTAATGTTACCGTTTCTACCCAATATCATGTTAAAAAATGCATAGGCACATACGCAATTGAAGCTATATGATATTAGTTCAGATGGACGGAAGTTACAAAAAGTCAATGAAGACCCATCTTCAAATTAAAACAGATCATATCTAGGAAAATTAGTGTACCATTCATAGTTATGTTCTTCCCTTTTATTTCATTGGAAAAAAATTCATCTATTTCATTTAAATTACATCTTCAAACCCTCAATAATGCTCAAGTCACAACTTTTCATTCACTTCCTACAATTAGTGTGGCAATCCATACAACCACCACATAGATACCGTTCTCTTCTTATTTGTATATTTATAAGCAATTTCACACTTAATTTGCTTGAAATTTTCAGAATGCTTCCTCATTTTCCACATGTTGGTACAAGCCTGCAACCATTTTACTGACACATACAAACTAGAATAAGAACTGAGCCCATTTCTAAAAAATTCAGGCACCATTTATATTAAATTGAAAGCAATGAAAGCACGTCTACTTGATTGCTCCTCTTTCAGAAAAAATAATATTATAAAAATATATTTCTTCTCGAACAGTTCTAGATTATTTCTTCACTTCAAAATTCGATACTAACTATCGACCATGGAGCACAAAAAGCCAAACTGTAGCTTGATTCAATTCATCCGCATCCTCTACTGGATGTAGATCCTCATCTTGAGCAAGCAAATCAAAGTAAATGAGTGTAAGAGGTCATTGCTAAATCAAGAAAACAGAAGCACCCAGCTCACTACCAACACAAACCAGACTGTTTCAGTTCCCACTCTATTTCAAAACCAAGCTTCCTAGAGTGATTTTCTCATCACTTGCATGTAGGAAGTGCATCAAAAGCACAAGCAACACCAGATCGTCAAATCTCAGACGCCATAAAGAAGTTAGGGTACACAGATACTGGAACTGACAGATCCTGACTGTTTAGACCAGAATAAGCTAAATGCAAAAATGCTATATAGTTCATGTAAACCCACAAATTTGTATATCAGAAAACTATGTCATGCCAAGTTATTTTATTTCAGTTCTTGTTCCCACATCCTAGCAAATCTATTATATGACAAGGCATTCTCCAAATGAATCAATCACACTATCACATCCTAGTAATATATTCATTTGACACAGTATAACCTTCCAACAAACATAGCCAGAAAAACCCCCCCACCTCAATTAACATTCTCATGTTATTAATCTATTCCTTGGTTAAAAAATGCCTTGGGGAGAAGATGCCTTTAAGGAATATATAACTGTAACAAATTATCTTTTCAGCAAACATATTAATGAATATTTGGTTTAGCTCAACACACAAGATGTATTACCACTAAGCAGACTCTAACTGCAGAAAGAAAAACCGGCATATCTAAAGTGTGTTCATCCGAGCAGAGTTAGTAAACAAACCTTGTACAGCTCTTCATCAAATTGAGCTAGCTGTGCGCATTTTCCCATAATATCTTTTCTCATGAAAAATGGAGTTTGCATCGGAACATACTTCCTTTCTCTCAAAAATGCTAACCCAAAGTTGATTAGTGCCATATTTAGCAGAACACCTTCACCCTTCAAATAGAAACCTCTTCCTCCTGCCACATCAGCACCTACACACCTCAAGTAGCATTATATTAGTGAAGTAGATCATACTGTGAACTACAAAAGTCATTTGAAAAGCACAAACAAAATCAAATGTCATTTGAAACCCAATATGCCCTTTCAGCAAAGGAAAAGGGATAGCTACTCTTGATAAGCATCTGGCATCTAAAAATTGATGTTCGATTCTTGACAATTTAATGTCAGAGCATATGAACACCTATGCTCACTTAACATCACCAAAAAATTTGTTGAATTAAATATACTCCCAAGTATGGTTTTTTACTGAGAATGGCTGCTTTTCAATCAGTTTTCATGTTTGACTCTCAGATTCCATAATTATTTACATTAGTGATGAGTGCATTTTATACATATATTTTACCCGTTTTATACCTACTATTTTCTTGTCCTTTAGGCATTATCTTCCTAGTTCGGTGCTATTTGAGGTATTTTTGGTTAATCGTGTAGATATTTAGGTCCTGGAACAATTAAAAGGGTTTTGAAGAAGTTTGTATCACAAAAGGACTTAAAAGGGTCATTCGCCAAGGCAAGCACGGCCTAAGCATGAGCGTGCTCCTCAACCATGCAAATCCCAAGAGTTTTGAAGAAAAATAAAGAATCGAGAAGCACGGGTACAGTCCCCAGAGCATGAGCGTGCAGATGGGAGCACGGCCTACACACGGGCGTGTTTCAGCCCGTGCACTTTACTGCCTGGCGAGTTTTTGGAAACTGTTGAAATTCCTGATCTGCCCGTAAACTGCACGGCAGGGAGCATAGCCTAAGCACGGCCGTGCTCGTGTCAAAACTTAGGTTAAAAGCACCGAAAGTTAGGTTTTGAGGGGCTTTTTGTCTAGGCGATGGCGGGAGGCTAAGGGAGGAACCTCTGCACATATTTCATCACTTTCAAGAGAGGATTGGAGCGCCAATTGTAGGCCGATATCAGGGTGGACTCTCGTCAAGTTAGATCCTCGGAGCTCAATGAAAATGCAAGCAAATAGGGAGTCTTTGTATTTCTTTATATTTGTTTCTTCCTTTATTTCCTTGTTGAGTTAACCCATGAGGGGCTAACTCTCTCGGGAGATCCGGATTGTGAACTTGGTTAAATGGTTGTATTAAATGCTTATTTTGCAATGCTTATGGAGTCTTAGTAGTTTCTATGTTAAATCTTATGTTGCATAACTTGATGTGCATGATTGCATAGCGTGATTATAAAATTGGTGTGTGTTTGTGCCTTAGCGTAATTGCCGCAGTGTAACTGCTACCTCAAAGTGTTTCAACCTCACAGTATAATCGCTACCTTGATGTTTATCATAGCCACAGCTGCAACAAAACTCTTAGAGCACACATAGATTTATTAGATATACCTGATAAGTCATGCAAAAGCATGAATATAATCCATCACCAAGGAATTAACCCGGGGCCCTACTCACCTATCAAACGATTTTTTAGAAATTTCCTCTGTCTCCCTCTTCTCCCTTTTGCCCATGTCCCTAGGCTTTTAGTCTCAATTCAATCCCAATTGTTGATCGATTATATACTAAGCAACGAGAGAGTATCGGAAACTATACCAGGCCCTGTGGATTCGACTACCCGATCACACATTGGGTACATTATACTACTTGTACGACCAGTGCACTTGCGGATACGCAAGGGACGTATCAATTAGAGAAGTATATAGACTTCCACTGTTCTCAAATTTAACCAGTTGATGTCTTACAAAAAGTATGAAGAAGGTTTCGTGCCCTGTCCCAGGTCATACTGAGCCAGTAAAAACCCATTAGTAATAGTTTGTATAAGAATGGGCAAGCATAGTATGAGAAGTCCCATGCCTTCACTTTATAAGAACGATAATGAGGATGAAAATTTTTGTTCATAAAAATAGATATTTATTGTCCCAAGTCATAATGATTAAGAATGATTCATGCTATATCATATGTGACAATGGATGACCGTGGAAAGAGATGTCCATGCCTCCTAAATATAAGAAACGTAATGAAGATGACAACCAAACGATATTGAACATTTGGTTATGTTAATCTTGTGATTTAAAACAAAAGGAAACAATAAATATGGGTTGAGATGTGCAAACATGGAGATGAGAGGCCTGAGTAGTCAGTTACCGAACATCATCAATGGCTTAAAAAAACAACTTCAAGTTTTGACTTATGATGTAGGATTCAAAAATTAAGTTTTATATGTGATGTCTCCAATATGAACCCTCCAATAGCTACTTGAAAGCACCTATGGAGATTAGTATTTATACAACAGCCACAGAGTACTATTAACAATATAAGCTGGATAGGAACTATTGAATATTTATACAACACCTATGGAGATTAGTATTTATATGTGGTCCAAAACTTCCCACATCAGCCTCACTTGCATATGGTAGGAACTATTGATTTATTTGATTGGAAGCAAATAGTTACTGTTTTGGATAAAATAAAATTCTAAGATCAGCCTTAATTGACAGTGTCAGGATCTATTGGTTTATTCGATTGGAAGCAATTATTTATACAATGAAAATTACCAATCTAGGGATTTTGTAATATGGAGAATATATATTTCTTTGAAAGTTTCATAGGACAAGATAAGCCCTTGTTCAAGAGTAAACAGAAAATCTACATTTAATTTGGTCATCAGACCTAAGATGAAAGCTTGCCAATGAGGCCTCTCTTTTCAAAAACAATAACTCAATATTATGTTTTGAACATTATTGATTCTTTCCATTTCATATGGAATAAAAATTTGCAGCCAAATGCAAAATGTAGATAAAAACTATCATGATCAATTAGATTCGCAACAGTAACTGTAAGAACAAACTAGATTGTCCCAAATGAAGCGCAATCATGATCTTAAACGACTAAGTGGAATTACTACTTTGCTGCAACTGAGATACCTTTATCAAGATCAGCAATGTCAAGGAGTTTAACAAGATCAACATGAATCTTCAACTTGTCTTCCATACGTCTATCACCCCATACTCGAACTATTTCATTGTTCGCCTGCAAAATATAATCAAATTAATCTCCACAGAGCTCAAACAGTATTGACATCAATATGTCTGCTCATAGGCGAACCTCATCACTGCTAACAGGAACAGAGTCATGCACAAGATTACCAATCGTTTCAAGCTTAGAATCCAGTGCAACCTTCGCCTGTTGAACCTCTATCTCCTTCTCCGCAGTCAACTTCTTGTTCTCATTAGTGCTATGTATCATCTCTGTCGCATCCTCCTTCGCCTGCATTAGTCAAACAATCAAAAAAACATATTTTTTTTGTTTCCAAATCACAACTTAGAACGTCAACATGGATGATCCAAACTCAAAGAAACTCACAATTTTGAGGCGTGCAACCTCCTTGTTGATTCGATTGAAGTCCTTTCTGAGATTCTCCAACTCGAATTGACCTGACAACCGCCAAGATCGAAGTGAGAAGAGTAAACCACAGAGCATAGTAAGAGAGAAAGTGTGAGATGCATACGCTGGCGCCATTCCTTGTCGAGGCTGATGATCTCATCGACGACCTCGACGCTGGCGAAGCGGCGGCGCTGAGACTCGCGGATGCGCTCGATATCGAAGCCCTTCTCGACCCTGAAGATGTTGATGTCCAGCATCACTCCGCTCGTGGCCGATGAGGAAAACGCGAGACGAGAACAAAGAGGACCCCGCCGACTTCCTTCGGTTGTTGAGCACTGCTCGGGGTGGGAAGCAAAGAAGCCTTACATGCTGCTCAATCTGCACCGTTTATCCACCATGGAGGGTAGAGGCGCAAGCTGGCCCCGCCGGGCCGAGCCCGGCACCGCCCAGCACTATTAGGGCCGTGTCTGGCCTGGCACGGCCAGCTACAGTATCAAAAGGCCACACCTTAGCACGGCCCGCGGCCTGCCATGGGCCGTGCTGGCCCGAGCAGTTGCGTGCCGGCCCAGCACAGCCCGCCACAAATAGCAGTTGCGTGCCGGCCCACAGCCACAAATAGCAGTTGCGTGCCGGCCGGCCCACAGCCCGCCACAAATAGCAGTTGCGTGCCGGCCCAGCACAGCCCACCAGTTTTTTTTTATTTTTTTCCAACTAATTTAAGTATTAGAAAATAACATTTGTAGCCCTTTTAATAATTATAAAACATCTAGTTTTTAAAACTATTTTAGATTTTAAAATATAATTACTTTTTTATCTTTTTCAACAAAAATAAACGGCTAGTTTACAAGGGTATTTTGGGAATTATAAAAAACTTATTAATACCCTCAAACCTTACATATTTCTCCGTACCAAATCACTCATTCTTGTTCTAATCTCTCAAGCACTGAAGACTCCAAGCTCTCTTAGTTCTCAATCTGTTCAAGTTCAAGATTTGAAGTTTGTCAAATTCGGCTCAAGTGTTTCATCAATCCGATATTCTCCCACCTTTTCATCGATTAAATTTACATCATCAAGGTTGAGGTAACCCTAAACCTTTTTTTTTATTTTTTATAATGGCCGGCTCTCCCAATTTTTCTTTCAATAAACCATTTTTTTTAATGAAAACAACTCCGAAAATTTTGGTGATTTACAGCCTCAGCCTATTACTGAATCCCCTAATATGGGACCATCTAGTAGCAGGCCTCAAACAAGCACAAGAAAAAGAACTTTGGGGGTATGGCAATTTTATGATATTGTTGAATTTCCAAACAAAGGGGCTCGTGCCGTCTGTAAAAAATGCAAAAAAGATTTTTTTTGTCAGACTTCGAGTGGAACGCGTCATTTGAAAAGGCATGCCGACAAACATGCTACTAGTAAAAAAGATCCTTCCCAAACACAAATTAGTTTTGCAAATTCAAGTATTGGAACTTTTGTTTTTTTCAATGAAAATGCAAGAAAATGGCTTGCAAAATTTATTGTTCAAAATGAACAACCTTTTTATCTTGTTGAAAATCTCGTATTTATAAAAATGCAAGTTAAGGTTTTAATCCTAATTTTAAATCCATTTCAAGGACTACTATGAGAAAGTATTGTCTTATTATTTATGAAGAATATAAAGAAAAATTAATTTCCGAAATTTCTAAAGGTTTATTTAAAATTTCTCTTACTTTCGATACTTAGTCTTCTCAAAATAATTCCGATTATTATTGTGTTACCGCTTATTATATTGATAATAATTGGACTTTGCAAAAACATATTTTGAGTTTTATTGAATTAGCATACCAACATACCGCAAGTAATATTGTCGGTTACATCATGCGTACTATTAATGACTACAAAATTGAAAAATTTGTATTTTCAATCTCTCTTGTCAATGCTTTGGCAAATAATTGTGCCGTTGATATGTTACAAATGCATTTAAATCCTATGTTTTCCTGAAATTTTTTCATGTTCATTGTATATGCCATATATTAAATTTATGTGTTAGAAATGGTTTAAAAATTATTGATCCTCATATTCGTAGAGTTAAAGATGCTATTTTATATGCAAAAAACTCTTCTTCACGAAGGTATGAATTCAAAAGATATTGTAGGCAAATGGGGGAAAAATATAAAAAATTTATTTCCGATGTTCCTCATAGGTGGAATTCAACATATAACATGTTGGATTGTGCTTGTGATTACAAAGTTGTTCTTACAATGTATTGCCGTGAGTTTTTTCCCGACCTTGGAATAACTAATTATGATTGAGAAGTTAGCTATATGATAAAGGAGTTTTTAGAAATTTTTGATTCCACAACTAATTTTTTTTTTCCGGTATTTATTATCCTACTACTTTTATGACTATTTCTCATTTATATTATATTAGTGAAATTTTTGCAAAATATAGATGTAATCCTAATTTTGCTGCCATTGTTAATCCTAAGAATTAAAATTTAAAAAATATTTTGCAAAAATCAACACTCTTCTTTTATTATTCTACTACTTTTATGACTTATCTATGTTTCTTGATCCTCGTTTTAAAATTGAGGGTACTTTTTGTATAATTGATTCTTATAATGAAAACATGGGGCTTGATCATTCAATTTTCAAAGATGAATATCGTTGTTTGCTTCATGATATGTATAATAAATATAACCATACATATGAAAATCGACGAGCTTCAACTTTTGCCGGAGATTTTGAAAATTCTTTTTCACTTTCCAAAACTAAATCTCCATCAGATCTTATAAATATGATTAGAAGAAAATCTACAAGTGTTTCTTCTTCTTCTAGTACTAGTTCTTTGCATGAATTAAATCTTTTTTTAAATAATAATTTTAATGATTTTCTTACTATCGAAGAAATTAATAACTTTAATATTTGCTCGTGGTGGAAACAACAACAACATAGCTATCTCGTGTTAGCTGCCATGGCACGTGATCTACTAACTCCACCGATGTCTACAGTAACATCGGAGTCTTGTTTTAATGTAGGAAAAAGGGTACTCGATCATAAGAGGAGCATTATGAACCAAGCAACAGTGCAAATGTGCATATGTCTAAAGGATTGGTTAGAAGCAGAAGATAGGTTACAAGAACAACAAATACATGAAGAAGGTAGTGATATTGGAGAGGGTCTTACACCATCAAAGCGTTCAACTTCAACCCGTGTTGATGAAGAAATAGATTAATCAAATGAAGTTTGAAGTTTGTAATTTTCTAAATTGTTTTCGAAATTTGTAATTTTCTAAATTGTTTTTATAGTTTTTAAATAAATGGCAAATTTTTTCCTATATCTATTTCTAATTTATTTTTAGTTTATCTTTATTTTTTCTATGTAATTTTATTTTCTAATATTATGTTAAATTTTAAAAAATTATGATTTTTTGTATTCATGTAAATTTAATTTTTTTGCATATGTTTTAATTATTTTTTCTATAGTCTTTATGTGTTGTATATTTTTACGATCAAGAAACTTATATTTTAAGATATTTAAATTTTTTAAAAAAAATTTCCTTAATTTTTAGTATTTTTAAAGTATTTTTTTACAATTTTTAAAATATTTTTAAAAAATTTAGATAATTTACATAATAAAAAAAAAGGCGGGTTGGCCGGCCCAGCACGGCCCAGTCCAGCTAGCCTGGGCCGTGCCCCGGGCTGGGCCGACCCCCCGTACGGTGGGCTGTGCCGGCCAGGCACTGTTGCAAGTTGGGTCGGGCCGGCCTGAGCACGTACAATGCTCTGGCCACATCGTGCCCAGGCCGTGCCGGGCCATCTTACACCTTTAATTGGAGGGTTTGGTAAAATCTCCATAGTATCCCCCATTATAACCATGGTACTCTTCTCTCTTTCTCTATTATAAAAAATTAATAATTAATCCTTTTATTTTTTTGATTGGCAATTAAATCCCTCAACCAAACTATCGTGACCTTCTCCATTAATAAATTATACTGACATGGTTTAAAATATTAATAAAAAGTCATAAAAAATTTTAAAATTACAAAAATAAAAATTATAAGAATTAGTAGAAAATTATCAAAAAAATTATAAAATCTATGAAAAAAATATACAAGATTATAAAAATATATGAAAGCAATAAAAACTATAAAAAAACTTTTAAATTTAAAAGTACTACCACATTTCATATTGGTGGGTGCCATGTCATTTTCGGATCCCAATATAAAATTACTCAAATTTGAGACTTTAAACTAACTCGCTATCCCTATCTTCAACCAATCCTAACGGGCACTTATTTTCTCATCTTCCTTCACTGCCTCAAGACTAGTTTAACTCTGCATTGTTGTCATTTATAGGGGCCGTTTGGTTCGGAAGTGAATTATCGAAGTGGTGGAAGTTTGAAAGTGGCATTTCGGTGGAAGTGAACAGTTCAGCTGGAACTATCCACTTCAGTGTGTTTGGTTCAAGCTGAAAACTGGACTTCAGATACCATTTCCTGTGTTTGAATGGTTGAAGTGGGGATATGATCATGACTTCGGTGAGGGGATAAAGTTGTCATTTCATGTTTTTTACATTTATTTAATTAAATCATATGATTTAATTAAATGATTTAATTACTTTATTACAATGGTAATAAATAATTTATTTATTAAATTAAAAACTTTGCACATCACATAATTAATTTAATACCATGTTATTAAATTAAATTAAATCGGTTAATATATTATGCTTAATTATTAATTAGTGAGAGTAGTTATTTAATTATTTTATTACCATGGTAATAATTATTCTATTTATCATTAAAAAATATTGCAAACTGAGCTGAAGTGGAAGGCTGAAGTGGTGACTTCGGGACTTTTCCAGCTGAAATCAGACACCGAAGTGGCCGAACTCAGAAGTTGTCACATTATCACTTCCGAATTCAAATCAGTGAAACAAACACACTGAAGTGGGCTGGAAGTGGCCACTTCGGATACTTCGGTGCCCACTTTGGTGAAACAAACGACCCCATAGGTGATGTTGTCACCGCCTCTGCACCACATTTGTCAATGATGTTATGATAGATGAAAGTGGGACTTTGACTGTGCAGAGGTAGTGGCAACGTCATCTATAAAGACTAGAATACAATGGTGGCAGCTCAGTTTGGGGTGGTGAAAGGCAAATGAGAAGAGGTGTGCAAGCTAGTATTCTCTTTGAATTTTTATAATTTATTATATTTTTTATTATTTTTAATAATTTTGTTTAGGGAAAATTATTGTTCATCCGTCGGGAATTTCAAAACTTCCTAAAAACCCCCTCCAACTTTTGCAACCCCGGAAAGCCTTCCTTTATAGTTTACATTCCTTTTCACCCCCTATCAGTCACTTCAAGTGGGTCCATGTTATGAAATTCCATTTTTGCCCTTGCAAATAGCAGGAAAAATACCGCCCAATCACATCATGTCTGACCTTTTATGCATACAAGTGTGCATTTTGTTTTTGCCTTATTGTTTAATTATCCCAGTCTCTGTTTAACTCAATCAAGTTTTCATTTAAAACAGTCTTTTCCGTTTAAATTATTTTGTTTCTATTTAAAATTTTGATCACACTAGTTAACCATGGAACAACCTAAACATCTTAATACCCAAAAAAACAACAAGCTAAATCCATTCTTGAGAATTAATAGTCTTTCACATGATCCATGTATCTATATATATGCAATCAATTGAAATGGATGTTAAATTCATGTTCATGAATGTTAGAATATTTGATAGTAATGTATCAATGATCAAAATCTTATTATATAATAACATTTATTAAAATTTAAAATTTTTTAAATAAAATAGAATTAAAATTTTGTTGTTTATCTAAAAATCTAAAATAAATTCAGCAGTATTCACAAAGTTTTAAGCAGAAAGATAAGTTTTTAAACAGAGAGATATCACTTGTTAAACAAAGACCGAGTTTCTTAAACAGAAACCGCAATATTTAAACGGAGACATACTTTTTTAAACTAAAACTCATTTTTTAAACGAAATTTCATTTGTAAAACTACAACCATATCAAATGAAAGGGAAAACGTACATTATAAACATTAAACAAATCGTAACAATCGAAAAACTATTTCGATCCTGTACACATACGAAAATGTAAAACAAAACAAAACTGTCTAGGATGCCTTGAATCAAGTCTTCAATCTGTGGCGAGTCGACTATGTTGCGCTTCGCAGAGCTGTACTGTATATCATATACTGTTCTTCCAAACCCTAATAAAATTCTGATTTCCCCAAAACTTTTTGTTCTTGGTGGTTCATATGTGTCTTTGCGATGAGGAAATTACAAAAACCCTATCAAATGATGTTGTCGTTAGAATTCAGTTAAGGTCTACACTACCGGTGTCAAGTAGCATCGCCATTAACTAGGTTTACCGCCATAATCACAAGCCTGTGACAATAACAACACATTTAGCAGTATTCACAAATTTCTAAGCAGAAATATAAGTTTTTAAAAAGAAACCTCAATTCTTAAACAGAGAGATATCACTTGTTAAACAGAGACCGAGTTTCTTAAACAGATACCGCAATATTTAAACGGAGACATACTTTTTTAAACATAACCCCCAATTCTTAAACATAGATATATCACTTGTTAAACAGAGACTGAGTTTCTTAAACAGAAACCGCAATATTTAAACGGAGACGTACTTTTTTAAACAGAAACCATCGACCCTTTCCTTCCTCAATTTCCTCAACTTGATCACTGATTTCCAACCCATAAACAACTTTCCCAGTAGCACTCCCAACCTCACCACCACAAACATCAACTACGATCTCCACGTCATAACAAGATTCATCCTTTTCCAACCAATTAACATCACCAACCTCTCCACTGCCGGCACGAACTCCGGCCATCACTTCACCGCACTCCAAACTTCTCTCTTCCACCATCTCCATCTTCAGATCACCCCCATCTTCCTGTTGACCATCAATTTCACCACTCTGATGCTCACCTCCGGCATCATAGCCGGCATTATCACCGGCATCAGCACGATCAGCTTCTTCCAAATCTGAAGGGGTCGTGGCTAGGGCTTCCACTGGATCAGCCAGGGATGGTTCAGGGGGGTCACCCCAGGAGTTGAGATCGAGGCCACAGGCCTCATCCATGAAAGAAAAGAGAAGCAACCATTGTTACAAGGAGGACAAAGCTTGCCATGATGTTGTTTATTTGCATGCATGCATTGCATGACATGGCATTGCATGAGAGATGGTGAGGGTCTTTGAAGAATGTGAAGCTTTAAAGTGGCATTAAATGAAGCTCGTCTCCCTCTACATGTAAAGTGAATCATCATTAATGTGTTTGAGCGGAAATATTTAAACAGAAACCGCAATATTTAAGCGGAAATATAAGTTTTTAAACGGAAATCTCAATTTTTAAACAGAGAGATATTACTTGTTAAACAGAGACCGCATTTTTTAAACAGAAACCGCAAAATTTAAAGGGATACATACGTTTTTAAATAGAAACCTTAATTCAATGATGAGGGTCTTTAAAGAATGTGAAGCTTTAAAGTGGCATTAAATGAAGCTCTTCTCGCTTTGCATGTAAAGTGAATCGTCATTATTGTGTTTGAGTTAACCATGATGATCATGATGTCATTAGGACTTAATCACATTAAATTAAGCTCTTCTCAATTTGCATGTTAAGTGAATTGTCATTAATGTGTTTGAGCGGAAATATTTAAATAGAAACCGCAATATTTAAACGGAAATATAACTTTTTAAACAGAAATCTCAATTCTTAAAGAGAGAGATATCACTTGTTAAACAGAAACCGCAATATTTAAACGGAGACATACGTTTTTAAATAAAAACCTTAATTCAATGATGAGTGTCTTTAAAGAATGTGAAGCTTTAAAGTGGCATTAAATGAGGCTTTTCTCCCTTTGCATGTAAAATGAATCGCCATTAATGTGTTTGAGTTAACCAAAACGATCATGTTTTCATTGGGACTTAATCACATTAAATGAAACTTTTCTCCCTTTATATGTTAAGTGAATCATCATTAATGTGTTTGAGCGGAAATATTTAAACAGAAAACACAATATTTAAGCGGAAATATAATTTTTTAAACGGAAACCTCAATTCTTAAACAGAGAGATATCACTTTTTAAACAGAAACCGCAATATTTAAACGGAGACATACGTTTTTAAATAGAAACCTTAATTCAATAATGAGCGTCTTTAAAGAATGTGAAGCTTTAAAGTGTCATTAAATGAAACTTTTCTCCCTTTGCATGTAAAGTGAATCGTCATTAATGTGTTTGACTTGACCAAGATGATCATGATGTCATTGGGACCTGATCACATTAAATGAAACTCTTCTCCCTTTGCCTGTAAAGTGAATCGTCATTAATGTGTTTGAGTTGACCAAGATGATCATGATGTCATTAGGACTTGATCACATTCTTTGATCCAATTAGATTTTTAAGGTGTGAGGTTTCAAGTGTTTTTTTATGACCATTTTAATTCAATTCTTAAACAGAGAGATATCACTTGTTAAACAGAAACCGCAATATTTAAGCAGAAATATAAGTTTTTAAACAAAAACCTCAATTCTTAAACAGAGAGATATCACTTATTAAATAGAGTCGAGTTTGTTAAACAGAAACCACAATATTTAAAAGAAGACATCCGTTTTTAAACAGAAACCTCAATTCTTAAACAGAGAGATATCATTTGTTAAACAGAGACCAAGATCTGGCTTGAAGAGGCCGAAGGAGCGTTCCGAGGTTAGCTTTAGCTTGAGATCCTCGTCGTAGAGGGCGAAGAGGTAGGTCTCCACGTGATGGCCTGGCATCATCGGCGTTCCTTCCATGGATCTCAGATGTGCTACCAGCACACTGGTGAATGCCTTGGCATTGTCAACGCTCTCTCCAACCTCTCTGTCATCGCTTTTGTATGGCCAACCGGTCTCCGCCACCACAATCTCCATCGCGTGGAATCTGGTGGCGTCCAGTGCGGTCCGCACGGCGTCGACCTGGGCATCGACCATGTTCATGTAGTTGATTTTGGAATCCCTAGGACTCCTTTGAGGACGGGGACAAGATCGGAGTGGAAGGCGCCGGTGGATGGGGGATCGAATTGGGCGAGCACCGCAATGGTGTGGACGGTGGAGATCTTGACAAATGGGGCGGCGGTGGAGAGGGCGGAGTGAAGGTTTTGCATCGCCGGGAAGAGTTGGGAAGTGAGGGAGGAATCGCCGGAGCTGAGGACCTCGTTGCCCACGGAGACGACGGAGATGGAAGAGGCTAGGAAGTAGGTGAGTACGTTGGCGGCCGCCCATTGGGAGGCCGCGGCGGGGTCGGCGGCGAGGGAGGGGATGTCGCCATTGGCGACGCCGATGACAAAGAAGATGTTGGAATACCACGACTTCCCATGCAATGGGCAATTTCGTCCATAAAATTCAAAAATAACTTTATTAACCATTATTATATGTTTTGGGGGGTTAGAAAACATTATGTTTAAAAGGAATGTGTTTTTAGAGATTGCTAAATTGAAAGGGTGTTTTTGGCCATTTCACTAACTTAGAGGGGTTTTTTTTTGGCAATTTCCACTTTTTTTATCTGCTTAGTAATTTTTAAAATCTTTTAAAAAAATATTTTAAAATTTTTAATGAATTTTTATAATTTGTCTAATTAAAAAAATTGAAGAATAAAATTGGTAATTGTTATAATAGATAGACAAAAAAGATAAAATGACTATAATAGAAAAACTATATTAGAGATTTCACTTACAGGGTATGAACTTGTTTTATAAATCAAACATTGGATTAATGAGGCCTGGTTTAGATGGTCTGGTTTTTTTAAAATTTATTTACAGTATCTTCGTCTGAATTCTTAAGGATTAATTTATTTATCAAAAGTTTTGGAGGACTATTTTAATAAGTCATTTATTTTATTTTTTTATTAATTTACTAAAGTATGTTCTTTTCAATTTTTTGAGGATTCTCACAAAATTAACGAAGAAATATATTCCAACATGGGTTGACACCTGGATATTAAGATTATAATTATTTGAAATAATGTATTAAGTTTATAAAGATTTATAATTTAATTTTTTAAAATTTAAGAAATATAATCGGTTTGCAACGAATTGGAATGGAAGGAATTTGAGAATTTAAATAAAGATAATAAATAAGTTTTGGACTGGTTTATATATGAAAATTTTAAACATTTTGGGTTTAAAATAATATGTTTATATAGACTTTTGCTTGCACTGAAATCCTAGATAAAATACAATTTCTGTTTTTAGCCAAAATGAAAAAGACAAAGATAAAATAAAAAATCAAAAGAAAAGATTTTATTATAATATTTTTTTAAAACAACAATAAAAAAAATTAAGTCTCAGTAAGAAACAAAATTAAAAAATGGCGAAAAGAAAAAAATTCAAAGGAAAAATTACAAAAAAGAAAATCATCACCCATTGAAGGAAAATGAGGATAACCAAAAATAATAATAAAAAATCAAGTTAAAATAAAAGAGAGGTTATAATGATCCCCATAAAAATCAAAATAAAAAATTAAACAAAGAAAAACAGATAAAAAATAGAGGAGAAATTAGGAAAACAAATGAGGAGATGATGATAAAAAAATAAAATAAAATAATTCCCAAGGGAACAGAAGAAAAATAAAGAACAGGTGAAAATATATCAAGGAGGAAAAAACACATGGAAAATGAGAGGAGATCAAAAGTTTGAGAAGAGGGAAAAGATTAAGGAAGAAAAAAAAGAAGATCGAAGCTTTAAGAAGAGAAATTTGACAGATTGATAAGAAAAAAACAAAGACAAAATATAAATAAAAGAAATAAACCCATGGATCATCTTGGTTTATAGGAGTTTGGACTGATCAAAGGGAAAGAAGATCATGGTATAACTTCTCATTAAAATTTACAAAATTCCTCCTCTAAATTTTAAGATAAATAAGCCTGTATTGAATCATGCATATTTTGTTGAGGATGGTAATAAGCATAAAATAAGCATGTATTCCATGTTCTTTAGATATCGGCCCAGTTGTGATTGACATCTCTATACGCATACATGGAGATTAGTCACTTAAACAAATCTACTGAAGGATTCAAATGATATGACGTTCGCTGGCACCGAATTTTTAAACGATATTTGTTTCCGCGTTAAATGGTCACTATTTGCATGATTTATAAATTAAGGGTTAAATATTGATTCTGATTGTAAAAACATGCTCTCGATTAATGCTGTTTTTGTATGAGTGGCTTATGTTAGTTTGAATTCTATTAGAATAACTTCGTGATGATATTAATCCAATCTGAATTCAAACTGAATTAAGTGGTCAATGACTTAATCATAAGAATCATAAGTTAATCATAATTTGGCAATTTAGATAATGATATACTTAGAGTTTTAAGTGGAGTTAATTCTTTGATGGTAAGGGTTATATATAGGACACCACCTAGGGTCCCCAATCTATCGTTCTTGAAAGTACCCAGCTCCATCGACGGAGAACGTGATATATTGGAAGAGCCCTTGGTTTCATCAAGTGCTTAGGTTTTCCTCAAGCGCAGATTTGGTTTCCTCAAGTGAAAGCCTGTGAAGAAGTGCAGATCTCGATCTCTTCAACTCCTATCTAACTTGCTATGGCTGGAGGTATGTGATCCTGCTTCCGCTATAATCAATTATATGATTAATACACCATATTAGATGTTGTACTCTAGTTTTGGTATACCACATATTTGGATGTTTAGATGTTGTATACCGTACTCTGAATTTTGGGATTTCTAACAATTGGTACCAAAGCCTCATTATATCTCTGCCTAGCATCATGATAGGCTATGATTATTTCATAACCATATTAGTAATTCTAATTTTGATTTAGGGCCTGTTTGGGTACCCTTTTAATTCCTATGGTATTCAGTATTATGCAGGATTTTGTAGAAATGGCTGTTTGTCTGGTCATTTTACAGGAAAATATTACTATGGAATCTTAGGATTCCATAGTAATTTCTCAAACTGGGTGGAACCAAAATATTTTCTCCCTTTGTTTCTCGGGGTCACATTATGAAGGCTCTTCACTCATCGCCCTCGCCGTCGTCTCAACTCGCCGGCGTCTCTCCGTCGTCTCAGCTCGCTAGCGTCTCACCGTCGTCTCATCTGGCCATCGTCTCGGCTCGGGTGTCATCACCCTCATTGTCCTATCGGCCCGCTGTCGGCACACGGCCTCTGCTACATCGGTAATACCCTAATCCATGGATGAATTTCATGAATCGAAGCCCTAACTGCTTTGTTTTGGATTGTGATTCGTTTTCAACATGAATAGATCCTGGTTTGATTTCCTTTCGTTTGATTTGGTGATATTTTAATTATAAGATATCTTTATCCAGGACCCATCTCGTTTTTCCCAAAGCTTTTCTATTGCCCGGCTTTTTCAGAGGAGAAGCCACCGCTCGAAGCTTGGAGATTTATCCGGCTTGATCTCTTCTTTCAGGTAATTTTTTGATCAATTGAAGAAGTTATAAGTTTGGGTTTTGATAGATTGTTTTGTTGGATTTTGAAGTTATTTGATCTGATTTGATAGAGTATTAGGTGTTTCTTTTGTCTTTTGTGAAATTTGGGGTTTTTCATGGTATCTAGGATTTGATTATATTTGATTTGATGATGGTGCGGGATTTTTTTTGTGTTAGCGTTTGTTGTATTTGATTTGTTGCTAAAGATTTTGGTTGTTTGTTTATGTGATTAGACTTAGGATTTTGGTTGTGATTATGTGTTTATATTTTGGTTGAAATTTTGATTTTTAATGGTTTGTTTAATACTTCAATCCGGTAGGTTTCTTGTTATTCATGGTATGTTGTATATTTTTTTTGTTGGATTTTTGTTGTTCCTTTGATTGATAGTTCTCTTGTTCTCTAGAATCAAATGCTTTTTTTTAAAAAAAAAAAACATATGACTTGCTTGAAAGTAGATAAGAGAATGGGCAAAATCCTTAACAAACAGGATTTTGGTTGTTGCTTTTGCTCTTGATATAACTATGTCATTATCTTAATCTGATAATTGGACAAAATCCTTAACAGACAGTATTGCACATATATAATTTTGGTTGTTGCATGGATTTCCTAATTGGTTTGTTAAGAAATGCCAAATATTTTTCTCTGGCAAAGTGATTTTGAAATGCCTCGAGTAATTAGTGATGTAAATGTATGAACTTCCTGGTGATGCTGTTGAACAAAGAACATTATATCTAATTATATAATGGATATTAGCCGTAGCTGATTAGGCAGAATGTTCTTGTGGAATGCCTTGAGTAATTACTAATGTATTTGTATGAATGTGTCAGTAATGTTGTTAAACATAAATATTTTATCAAATTATATAATGGATATTAGTGGTACCTAATTAAACAGAAGGTTATGAATATGATGTATACATTCTTTCATTATCTTATTAATGCAAAAGAGCATTTATGTTTAAGGCCATCCCGATAGTATTTTTTTTTTGTTCATGTCTAATATTTTGTTGATTAAATTATTCAAGTTTTGGCAATTTTACTGAAAGGTTCATTCAGAAAACTTTACCAATTTGGTGGATTAAGGCCATATAAGTCTGTTGAGCAAAGTTTCCATGCATGAGATATATATATGATTTCGATACTTGTTTTTGACTGGGCCTTCTTGTGTACTGTATTGTATACTTTTTATTATAGAAATTTAAGTGCATGTAATGGATTTGTTGTGTTGTAAAAAATTCTGGCAATGAAAGCGTGCATTGTCCATTGACTCCTATTGCTATGTGTATAATTTGCTATCTGCTACTTGTATATGAATTAGCTGAACCTGAATGAGCTAATAATTATGATCTAAAAAAATCATCAGGGAATAATATTTCAGTGGAGCAAGTCAAAAATGAAATTTGATATCCACATTAGTGCTTGTGTCCAAGGAAAGTTCAGATTTATGTATAATTGACTGAGGAGCAGCCTAAAGAAGCTTTATAAATAAGGCCCATACATAAAATGGTCATAACATAAACCAATCCAAGGGAAAGATGATAGTTATATAAAATTGATAGTTATATAAAATTAAGCAATTGTAGTGTCATGGCAATTGGAGGCAAAGATGAAAGCAATTGTGGAGTCTTCTATGTCTGTAATTACGTTGTTACTATAACTATATTAGTACAATGGTTCTTGCTTCTATTTTGAAATTATGGTACTGCTTTGTATAGATGACAAATCAAGAGAAGCCCGACACAAGGGCCAAATGGAATGAAAATCACAAGGCTCATCTAGTAAAACTGTTAAATGATTATAATGTCCCAGCGTACCTCTCACAAAATGGATGGACCAAGGAGGCATGGAATAAAATAGTCCGTGAAATGGTAACGAAGTTCACTACTCTAAACTGCAATGTCGTACAAGTAAAAGCATTGGAACAAGAGATTAAAAAAATTTATAAGCTTCTTAAGGGGTTTTCGGAATTAAGTGGTTTTGGATGGGATTATGAAAAAAACATGGTATCGGCCACTGATGAAGTTTGGGCACCACTACTTGAGGTATATATATTTATTGCATAATGCGCAATCTTTTTGCAATAATTTCTGCTAATCATTTTCACCGAAATATATAGAGAAATAAAGAAGCAAGAAGATGGCATCAACGACCCTTTCCATATTTCACGGCACTACAGGAGATTTATGAGGGTAAAAAAATATGTTCTTTATCAATAATGCTTTAAAGATTTGTAACCATTTGTGCATTTATTATATAGGGAGATATGCAGAAGGAAGACGGTCCCGTGATGTAGATTACTATGCAAATGTTACTAATGTGTCAATGAACACTCCTTCCCCAAGTATTCCAGCTCCAAATGATCCTATTCATTCACTGTGTACACCCGAAATAGAGACAGAGGATCGTGATTTTACACAAGTGGAAGTTCCATGCAGTCAAGCGTACACTTCACAACCCCAAAGTTCATGTAGTGACAGACAACGAAGGTTAGGTGATGATAATGCGCAAAAAAGGAAGGACAGAAAGCGAAAAACTGTGCAAGAGGCATTCTTGGAACAATATATAGATATGCGTCGAGCTGAAACGGATCGATATATTGATGCTATAAAAATGAACCACGTGGAGGAGAAGTGCACCATAGGAGAATGCATGGCGGCATTTAACGTGGTGTGTGATATGTTTTCTGATGAAGACTTCGTTAAAATTACGACATTGTTTAAAGATAAAGGCAACCGTGAAATCTTCTTGAATGTGAAAGATGATCGGAAATTGTCGTGGCTTCGACAAATGATTGACTGAGAACAATGTTATCTGTTATTTTTTTTTATTACCTGTGTGCAATTTATGTTTGAGGATGCTTGTTGTTCACACAATGTATTGAAAACAACATTATCTATTATGTCTTTCCATGCAAGATGTTTGTATTTTTTGCGTGCACTTTGTTGAATTAATGCCATATTAGACAATTATTTGTTTATAAGAAAAGGATATTATACTCCATTGATTAGTGCATAAGTAATAATCATCGCCCCAGAAGAAGACGACATTGATAAGTGCATACATCTTTTACATTACATTTCTACGATAGTTACAATAATCGACCCACATTTGCATTGCGATTTCATCTCTTTTGCGAGCACCTGCAATACGTCCAGAGTTCGTTACACCGACATCATCCTCATATGTGTCATCTCCATTTGGGACAGTAACTTCGTCAGCTCCATTACTAATTTCCTCAATGTCGTCCGTGCCATTGTGTATCCGTATGAAATTATGCAAGACACATGCGGCAACTACTATATCGGTTTGAGAATCTATAGGGTGAAAGGTTGCAACTTTAAGTATGGGAAATCTCATCTTTAGCACACCAATGATGCGTTCAATATGATTCCTTAATGAAGCATGTCTCAAATTAAATAGTTCTTTGTAATTGCTTGGTCTACATTGTGCCCGCCCCTGCTTCTGTAAGTGATAACGCACACCCCGGTATGGAGCAATAAAATGTGGCGTGTTTGCATACCCTGCATCCACTAGGTAATATTTGCTGGGTGGGACATGGAAACCTTGGTCGATTGAATGCTGAAGTACTCTAGCATCAGAAGCAGAACCTTCCCATCCAGCTCGAACATATACCAAACGTAGATTAAAATCACATGCGACCATAACGTTCTGGGATAATGTTTGTTTTCTGTTTCTATAAGGATCTTGCAAGGCCAAAGAAATAGTGACTGGAATTAAAAAAAACGTAAATAAAAAATAAGAAAGACAAAAACTCATAATTTAAAAGTTTCTAACCTTGAAATATGGGAAAAACAGTCTATTGTTCTGGATAACAGGTGATGTAATTGTTGGAGGCAATTATACATATGTACTAGCAAGAGTAGTAATAGCTTCAAGAACTTTACCAAAATAACGGCTAACCGTTTCTGCCGAATGCTGAAAGCGCTCTTGCACGTCACGGTTACTGGCGTTGTGAGCGAGAGTGTACACAAACATTGCTAGTTGTTCCTCAATTGTAATTCTTTTTGAGTTCCGAAGGAGAGAACTTTCCCTCAAACAATTAGCAAGGGCTTTAAATATACCAGACTCCATTCGAAATTCTCGCCTACAGCGTGCCTCATGACCTTCAAGAATTTCTTGTACATATGCAGCCCCTGTTAATATTGACGTATGACAAGGTCTACTTTCTGAACTTCCAGGAAATAGGCTTGGTAAAATGCTGAACATAAACTCCTCATCATCTTCATTAGTTTTCCTCCATTGATCCAAATCCATATTAAAATAAAAAAGGCTTGGAGATGTAAAAATGTTTGAGTTGAAAGGAGATAGGTTTACAAGATGCATAAGGAGTGTTGGGTTTAAATAAAGAAAAATTCATAACGGCTAGTTTTTCAAAAGCTCCAATAACGGCTAGTTTTTCAAAAATGCCAATGGCTATTTTTTTAAAAATTGTTTATAACGGCTATTTCTTATTTCAAATTAAATTACTATGGAAAAGTTTCCTGTGCATATCCAAACACCATTCTGTAGGAATTTTTCCTGTAGTAAATTCCGTAGTAATCATCTTCGAATCCTACGGAATAAATTTCCTGTGGAAAATTTTATTATGCAACCAAACAGGTCCTTATACATATTATGTTTACATGATCTCATTGGTTTTTAATCATGTTCAACAATGTATTATTAAGTTTCTATAGGTTATAAATTTGACCTATTTAATTTATTTTGTAAATAACCCTAGGGTTTGAAAAGTTGAGCATTGGGCTTAATGCATGAGAGTGACGTCGGCAAGTGACGGGTAGCCGCCGATTGCCTGCGCGACTGTGCATGGGTGTTCGTGAAGGGCAGGTGCTGCCTGCGTAGCCTGTTTCCACGCAGAGCAGCTTGCATCGTGTCCGCCCGCGCGACCCGCGCTCGGGCCAGGCATGCGTGGCCTGCGCACGGCGACCCGGCGTGCGCGGCCTCGCTTGTGGCGGCTTGCGTGGCCGGGCGCGCGCGGCCCGCACGGCCGGCCAAGGGCGGTTCTACCGCCGGCGACAGCCAGGCCAGGTCCTGCTGCCGGCGGCGGGGTTAGGGTTAGAAACCCTAATGTTTTTAATAATTATTATTATTTTATTCATATTATTGTTTACTTTATTTTATGATATTCAGAAAATTATGAATAAAATAAATAAGGGATGTTTTTGCAAATTGCCTGGCTTTGCATATTTGAGGGCAATTTTGTATTTTTAACCCTGTTTAATTATGTATTTATTTTTTAGGGTTTTGTTTATATGACTTTTGATATATTAAGTGCCAAATAATTATTTAATATTTGATTTTTATTTGTATGAATCTTTCATACATTAAGTGGACTAATTATAATTTGTATAATTAATTATTGTGCATTGAATTTGTTTATGCCATTTAGCATGCCTTGTGATCGAATGAATTTTTCCAATTACGGTGTGACCACAACAACCATGATTTTCCTTGAAATCACATATTATGTATGTGATTGCTTACATTTAGTTTAAAAGGCATAAATTGTGATTATGTATGATTAATATAATGATTTTGTTCCACAGGGATTTTATTATATTTTTCATAATAAATCAGGATAAAATAATAAATAATCTTTATTACTTAAGTTGCCCACATGCATTAAGTAATATTGATTATTTATTAGTTTTATCAGGTGCTAAATTATGATTGATCATGCTTGATGTAGTAATTTTGCCCCACAGGGATTTTGCTATATTTATGTAATTGATCACGATGAAATAATGGTTAATTTTGTATTTGTTAAGTCGCCTACAGGTATTAAGTAATTTGAATTATCCATTAGTTTTGTCGATGATGGTGAATCTATTTTGTATCTATATCTTGGCCCACAGGCAGATTGTGATGACGAATTGATTCATGTTTATTTTGTTTTGGTATGGCTTGCATTGGTAAGCATACTAGCTTGTTTGTTGCCTCGAACTTTGGAATGATATGCATGTTATTTGTTTAATGCAGCAATTCAATCAGTTGTTTTTGATAAAAAATGTGATGTTCCCATGTTAAAGGGTGATAATTATAAAACCTGAAAAGAATTGATTCCTCTCCAGTTGGGATGCATGGATTTTGATTATGCTATAAGGAAAGATGAACCACCTGTGCCAAATGACAATAGCACTCCGGGTGCGATTGCCTTATATGAACAGTGGGAGCGATCTAATCGCTAGAGCAAGATATACATTAAGACTCGTATATCTCCTAGCATTCGCGGTTCAATCCCTAAGTGTGTGTATGTAAGAGATTTGCTGAAGGCAATTGATGATTAATTTGAGACTTCAGATAAGTTTCTTGCTAATACTCTCATGACCAAATTATTATCCATGAAGCTCACAAGTGTTAAAGGTGTGCAAGAGCACATCATGAAGATAAGAGACATAGCGGCTCAACTTAAGGTTTTTGAGCAGATTGATTTTTCAGATGCTTACTTATGCACTTTATCTTGCACTCTCTTCCGCATCATTATAACCCTTTTACAATCTCATATAATACACATAAAGATAAATTGTCTATTAATGAACTTTTGACCATGTGTGTTAAAGAGGAAGAAAGGTTATTATTAGAAAAGAGTGAAAGTGCACATATGGCTTTTAAAGGTAAGAAGAAAAGACAAACCAAGCTGAAAAAGGATAAAGGGAAAATACTTATTCAGACTGAGAAAGTGTCCAAGTGCTTCTTTTGTAAGAAGAAAGGGCACATGAAGAAGGTCTGTCTGAAACTCAAGAGTCATCTTGAGAAGAAAGGTACTAAAATTTCTTTCGTTTGTTATGAATCTAATATAGCTAATGTTTGTGATAACACTTGGTGGATTGACTCTAGTTCTACAATCCATATTGCTAATACCATGCAGGGCTTCTTAAGCAGAAGGATACCAACGGAAAGTGAACAATTTATTTATCCTGGGAATAAGATACGTTCACATGTGAAAGCTGTCGGGACATGCATATTAGTTTTAGATTCTGGCTTTGTTTTAGATTTAGAAAAGACATTTTATATTCCCATTTTTTCTAGGAATTTAATTTCAGTTTCATAGCTTGTACCATTAGGATATTTCTTTGAATTTAATGAGACAAATTTTCATTTGTTTTATAAGTCTACTCTTGTTGGGAATAGTACATTGTGTGATGATCTTTTCCAAATTCTTTTACGAAGTAACGTTTCTTATAATGTGATGCATGATAAATGTAATATTGGTATTAAACATAGTATTATTAATGAAAACTCCTCCATGTTATGACACCGAAGATTGGGGCATATCTCCATAAAGAGAGTTGAAAGGTTGGTGAAAGATGGAATTCTTGATTCTCTTGACTTTACCGACTTCTAAACTTGTGTGGATTGCATCAAGGGAAAGCATACCAATAAAGCTAAGAAAGATGCTAGAAAGATTTCAAACTTGTTAGAAATCATACATACAGATATTTGTAGTCCCGAGATGGACTCATATGGTCAGAAATACTTCATCTATTTTATTGATGACTACTCACGTTTCATGTATCTCTACTTCCTTAATAATAAGAGTGAGGCATTAGATGCTTTTAAGGTCTTTAAAGCTGAGGTAGAGAAACAATGCGGCAAGCAAATTAAGATTGTGAGATTAGATAGAGGTGGAGAATATTATGGTAGGTACACTGAGGATGGACAAGCACTAGGTCCGTTTGCGAGGTTTCTTGAAGAGCATGGTATTGTGGCCCAATACACTATGCCTGGCTCACCAGATCAAAATGGTGCAGCTGAAAGAAGAAACCATATTTTAATGGACATGATTAGGAGTATGCTTAGCAACTCAAAACTTCCTCGATCTATGTGGACTGAGGCTCTTACAACAGCAGCGTATATATTAAATCGTGTTCCAACATAAACATTTTCTAAAACTCCATTTGAGTTGTTCAAAGGTTGGAAACCGAGTTTGCAACATATGCGCGTTTGGGGTTGTCTAGCTGAGGTAAGAGTTTATAATCCACATGAGAGAAAGTTGGATGCAAGGACTGTTAATGGGTATTTTATTGGTTATGCCGACAAGTCCAAGGGTTATAGCTTTTATTGTCCATCATATGGCACTAGAATTGTGGAATCGAGAAATGCAGAATTTCTTGAGAATGATGTGATTAGTGGGAGTGATCAATCTCTATACTTAGGTCTTTATGAAGATCATGAAGTAACTCTGGACACTAGTCTAAGATTGATTGCTTCATATGAACACCATCAACACCTAAAAAACATTGAAGAACCACATCCTGCTGATCTAGTGGATCAAATCGCACAACATTAACCATAAGTTATTGAGCAACAACTTAATCATGTAGACGATGATGTGGCATTAAGAAGATCAACTAGAATTAAGAAACCAACAATATCTAGTGATTATCTCGTGTACTTACAAGAATCTGACTATGACTTTGGAGCAGTTAATGACCCTCAAACGTTTTCACAAGCTATTAGTTGTAGTAATTCTAAATTGTGGTATGATGCTATGAAGGATGAGTTGGAATCCATGGCGCATAATGGTGTTTGGGATCTAGTCAAGTTGCCTAAAGGGGTGAAAGCCATAGAGTGTAAATGGGTATATAAAACTAAGAAAGACTCGTTAGGCAACATTGAGCGTTATAAGGCTAGACTGGTTGCTATGGGATTTACTCAGAAAGAGGGCATTGATTATACTGAGACCTTTTCTCCTATTTTGAAAAAGGACTTGTTATGTATTATAATGGCATTGGTTGCCCATTTTAATTTAGAATTACATCAGATGGATGTGAAGACGGCTTTCCTGAATGGAGATCTAGAGGAAGAGGTGTATATGAAACAACCAGAAGGATTCTTCTCTAGTGAAGGTGAAAGCTTGGTTTGCAAACTTAATAAGTCTATATATGGATTGAAACAAGCCTCTCGTCAGTGGTATTTGAAGTTTCATGATGTTATCTCTTCGTTCGGTTTTGTTGAGAATATTAAGGATCAATGCATATACTATAATGATAGTGGGAGTAAACTTTGTTTTCTAGTTCTATATGTTGATGATATTTTGCTTGCAACCAATGATAAGGGTCTGTTACATGAGGTGAAGTAATTTCTCTCTAAGAATTTCGATATGAAAGATATGGGTGAGGTGTCTTATGTCATTGGCATTAAGATAGATAGAGACAAATCTCGTGGAGTTTTGGGTTTGTCTCAGGAAGCCTATATTAATAAAGTCTTAGAGAGATACCATATGAAAAATTATTCACCTAGTGTCGCACCTATTGTGAGAGGTGATAAGTTTAATTTGGACCAATGTCCTAAAACCAACTTTGAAATGGAACAAATGAAAAACATCCCGTATGCTTCGGCAGTTGGAAGTCTTATGTATGCTCAAATATGTACAAGACTAGACATTGCATTTACTATGGGGATGTTAGGAAGATATCAAAGTAATCCAGGGTTGTATCACTGGAAAGCTGCAAAGAAAGTGATGAGGTACCTTCAGGGTACGAAAGACTACATGCTTACATACAGAAGATCAGATGACTTGGAGGTCGTCGGTATTCTGATTCGGATTATGCGGGCTGTCTTGATTCTCGAAGATCAACATCAGGTTACATTTTTATGTTGGCCGGTTGTGCTATCTCATGGAGAAGTGCAAAACAGACTTTAGTTGCTACTTCCACCATGGATGCCGAGTTCATTTCAAGTTTTGAGGCTAGTTCTTAGGGTATTTAGTTGAAGAATTTTATATCTGAGCTTAGGATCGTTGATTCTATATCCAAGCCAGTGAGAATTTATTGCAATAATTCTGCTGCTGTGTTCTTTACTAAGAATAACAAGAGTGGTAGTTGAAGTAAACATATCGATATCAAGTAGTATTTGGCGCTAAAGGAACGTGTGACCGCCAATGAAGTAACCATTCAACACATTAGCACAGAATTGATGATTGCAGATCCTTTGACAAAAGGCATGTCACCAAAATTGTTTAGAGATCATGTAGAACATATGGGACTTGGTTCTTCTCTATGAACAATTTATATCGTTATAATATTGAAACTCTAGTATTTATATTGTCTTCTCTTTAAGCGTATACATTGAGTTTGAGAATGACAATTATTAAGTTTATGCATATTTATTTATGTGTTGGACCCGAATAAGCATTGGGCTTATTCATTATGATAAAATGCCATATAAAGGTTTATATTGAAGAGAGAAATTGCATCATAATACATGGAAGGTAATACTTGTTTGTTGTAATGATGACTTACCGCCATGATTCATGTAATGTATTTCTTTAATATAGGTATACAGATTTACAGGTTAATGTGTATGGATATTAAGTTACCTATGATAAAGTTGGACCAAGTGGGAGAATGTTAGTTTGAATTCTATTATAATAACTTCGTGATGATATTAATCCAATCTGAATTCAAACTGACATTTGGTGGTCCATGACTTAATCATAAGAATCATAAGTTAATCCTAATTTGGAAATTTGGATAATGATCTACTTAGTGTTTTAAGTGAAGTTAATCCTTTGATGGTAAAGGTTATATATAGGACAACACCTGGGGTCCCCAATCTATCGTTCTTGAAAGTACCCGGCTCCATCGATGGAGGGAACGGGATAGATTGGAAGAGCCCTTGGTTTCATCAAGTGCTTAGGTTTTCCTCAAGTGCAGATTTGGTTTCCTCAAGTGAAAGCCTGTGAAGAAGTGCAGATCTCGATCTCTTCAACTCCTATCTAACTTGCTATGGTTGGAGATATGTGATCCTGCTTCTTCTATAATCAATTATATGATTAATACAACCTATTAGATGTTGTACTCTGGTTTTGGTATACCGTACTCTGAATTTTAGATGTTTAGATGTTGTATACCGTACTCTGAATTTTGGGATTTCTAACAGCTTATTGATATTGAACAAATACTGGCACTGTGATAATGACAAGGTTACTGCTTGAATGTTAATGTCCGTACACATACTCCTTAACTTTAATTAAAAGAAGTATTTTCATACTACTCATTTGTTACTATGTCCATGGAGCTCACGTATTTGACTTTTGTCAGTCATCGTGCTATGTTAAGTGTGACATAATAGCCAATTCTTCTGTCACATGTGAAAAAAAAGATGAAGTTGTTTATCATGCTCTGTAGCCTCCATGAAACATTAGCCCCTCTACTTGGTCCGGCCAACGTCTCTGTGTGGAGGGGAGTCACTTCACTTTGTGTGTGTGTGTGTGGATTTATAAGTAAAATTTACACCAAAAAAAGGAAGAAAGCATAATTTATTAAAAATAGTAAAAATAGAAGAAGTTTCTGGATTATTTGCCAAAGCCATAGAAAATATAAAAAACTGAACCATGGGTAGGAAAACATTTGGAAAAAAAAGAAAAGTGAGAATCCAGGTGTTCATTCGTTACAAATGATGAAAAAAATGAAAAGTAAAAATTTTAGGGGTTCATTAATAAAATTTACAAAGAAGTGGGAAGACTGAAAATTTCAAAGTCTAGCTCCATAAATTACAAAAGTTTACGAAGAAAAAACTGAAGGTTAAATGTGCAAAAAATGTCAAGAGAGGGGTCGATTTGCAAAATAATGAAAAATATAAAATTTTGTTAAAGGGAGGGGCCTTTCTGTAAATTTGCAGGAGTAACAATTTTTGACCCATTCATGAAGCCCAATGCAAGGTGGACTCTCTCTTTAGAGTTGCTTACTTTTACCTCTTGACACTCATAGGAAGGTCTTATAAGGCTTTTCACTCTTTTTTGACCAACTAATGAGGTTCAATACAAGGTGAGCTCTCTTTTAAAGCTTCTCATCCTTGTCTCTTTAGAGTTGCTTACTTTTACCCATTCATGAAGCCCAATGCAAGGTGGACTTTCTCTTTAGAGTTGCTTACTTTTACCTCTTGACACTCATAGGAAGGTCTTATAAGGCTTTTCACTCTTTTTTGACCCACTAATGAGGTTCAATACAAGGTGAGCTCTCTTTTAAAGCCTCTCATCCTTGTTTCTTGACACTCACAGGCAGGAGTCAGAAGTCTCTTCACTTTATTTTGACCCACTGATGAAATTTAATGCAAGGTGAACTCTCTTTTAGAGAGCTTCTTATTCTTACCTCTTGACAGTCAAAGGGAGGTCATAGAATTCTTTCCACTTTCTTATGATCCGTTGTTGAGATTCAATATAAGGTGGACTCTTTTTCTTAAGAACTTCTCATCTTTGCCTCTTGCCGCTCACATGGAGATTTTGGAAATCTTCACTTTATTATGACCAACTTTTGAGGTCCAATACAAGGTGGGCTTTCTTTCTTGATAGATTCTCCCTCTTTCCTCTTAACGCTCACAGGGAGGTCTCCAAAGCCTCAACCTTCTTATGATCGACAGTTGATGTTTAATGCAAGGTGGACTTTCTTTCTTGAGAGCTTCTCCCTCTTGCCTCTTTACGCTCATAGGGAAGTTTTGGAAGTCTCAATCTTCTTATGACTCACTAATGAGATCCAATGCAAGGTGAACTCACTTTATTGAGAGCTTCCCACTCTTATTTCTTGACATTACATTGGGGCCTTGGAACTCTTCATTTTCTTCAGAGCTTTCCATCCTTGTCTCTTGATGCTCACAGCTCCTTTGAATTCTTCCATTCTTTTTTAACCCACAATTGAGATTTAATGCAAGGTGGATTCTCTTTCTTGAGAGCTTTTCACTATTGCTTATTGACGCCTATAGGAAGGTCTTGGAAGTCTCTACTTTTTCTTGATTGATGGCTGGCATGCGTACCGTCCTAAGACAGGTGCAACGCTCCCCCATCACAAGTGCATGGATCGTCAAGTAATTACCCCTCGTGTCTGACTGCGAGAGAGTTTTATTCCCTAGGGCCCCAAGAAGTACTATTTCTTCCTCGTTCACAGCATTATTCAATCGATCAATTGAAGATGTTTGTTTTTAGATTAAAAAGGATTAACAAAAATATGGAAAGTAGCACCACACGTGCTAGGTCGAAAGAGTGAAATCAAGGAGAAGGAATGCCTCCGATAAGGATTCCCTCTGGAGAATAACAAGCATAGGTGATAAAATAGAAAAGTATGAAGTTGGCTAGGGTTTTGATAAGTGTACTTTTATGCTATATTTTATATATCTCTTGTACACTTATCTGATAGGTATTTAAGTGATTATGTGGAAAACGATATTAAATAAGGTGAGAATTCCAAGTGCAGGTGCTACATCAAGCTTAAAGACAAAGGAGAGCAAAAAAGAGCAATGGGGAACAAAAATGAAGACGATAGAGCTCTTTTCGCATTGACATCTACAAGACAGAACTCTTTACGGGCTATTTACGGCCACGGTTATGGCCGTAACTCTCAGACCAAAACCCTTGCAGGTATGCTTTTTCCCGTAAAGAAAAGGAAGCCAAATAGACAACCTTACGGCTTTGGCTTACACCCGTAAGCTTGACTGTAAGGGTTATCCAGAGAGGCTTACGGGGGGACCTAACGGCTGTAAGGTGGGTGACCGCAAGGCTACAAGGACGAGTTTACCGCCCCACACTTACGCCCGTAATGGGGACCGTAAGAGAAGGATAGACAACCTTACCAGCAGAGCTATAGCCGTAAGCGAAACCTTAAGGCACGCGAGTAGTTGAA
This sequence comes from Dioscorea dumetorum, assembly GCA_902712375.1. Classification (NCBI taxonomy): domain Eukaryota; kingdom Viridiplantae; phylum Streptophyta; class Magnoliopsida; order Dioscoreales; family Dioscoreaceae; genus Dioscorea; species Dioscorea dumetorum. The sequence goes on along the minus strand of CACTHL010000128.1, from coordinate 6,811,551 downwards.
ATCCCGGGGCTAAAGAGGATATAAAAGATTTTACTGATTTCAAAAAAAGAGGAGTTTTGGATTAGGGCTAAAGAGGAGTGGGGCTGAGGAGAAGAAAGGTAGTTGGAAGATCAAGGGCAACTTCAAACCATTCGAGGTAAAGAAACCAATGCCGGTGTCTATCCCCATGTTCATCATCATCTATTAAGGCATCGGTGAGGTTAAGAGCAATCACTCTATCAATGTTGAGGGGAACTTCGTGTTGATCCATTTGTCTTTGGTTCTTAAGGGAGTGCTTCTTATTATCATGTCTAAGATTTGGATATTGAATGTTTGCTTGATTGCCTTGTGGTCTATGACGAGCTAAAACCTGAGGATCTTTTATTTGATTACCAAAGTCTAATTTGAGGCGAAAACTTGTTGGTTCTTGAAACTAGCATGTCATGCCCCGACCCTCGGGTCCCGGCCCATGACACTACCGCCACGACAACCCAGGGGAGGTCAGGCACCTGCCTCAAACCTAGATAGCCGCAAGGCTAACCTGTTACCTGTACAATATTAACATCACAATAATAATACTCTAAATCTAAGGTATTCAACCACAACCCTGTACAAGATCAACATACTCACACCAGATATATATATCACTGGGTGTAAAGCTCATACAAACTAAGGTCCTGACTGAACCAATCAAGATTATTCAAGACAAAAATGGAAATAAAAAAAACATAGGTCCTAGTGGATCCGTCTTATGCATGACAACAATGTTTATAAATCATACACTACTCAAAGGTAAATGTAGGAATAGCTCTGCGAAGCACTATCACGTCTCACGCCCTGCTGTCGTGCTAACACCTGTAAAGAAGAGGAGAAGAATGGGTGAGTATTTAAGTTACTCAGTGAGGGGTTGAACATGGAGCTATAACCCATACAAGCGTGACAAAATGATATGCCGAAAACATATGTATATCTATGTTAACCAACAACTTACAAAAATGCTTTAAATACACATTTCAATATAAGAAGCTTTCCAACTTTCTCAAAGAAAGGTATCAATAAAACTCTGAAAATCATTTGTAAAGAGATTCAATACTGAAAATTCAAGTTAAGAATACTCGTTAAAAGATCAAACCCATTGAATCAAGGATTTATAGTGCAACACATGAGGAAACCCTCTATCGATAGCATCATCAATAGCCTATGAAAACCCTCCATCACTAACCATAGTCATGGCTAGGTCAGGAGCCACCAAGATGCGTATATCTTGGCGTTGGCCATTGGGAATCCCGTGTGGTGACTCCGGGAACCCAACATATCATCTTCAGGTTCTCTACGCGTCTCCTGTAAGGGCTAGTCAGCCGAGAACTTCACGCCACCCTAACTAGGTCGGTCCGTGGAGACTCGCTTTTGTAGAAGACGGGGATCCCCCCAATGTCACCATCGAAACACTTGGGATATCCATCCCGCCCGTAGGCTCATCATGAACACATCATGATAATAATATGAACACATCAATATGATATCATAAATCTCGTCAAGAGATCATAAATTCTCATAGATACAACTCTCAATTCGAAAGTGAATTCTTGAGTAAACATTGGCGATGATATTATTTTCATCAAGAATATCATCATAAAAGTATTCTTTGAAAACACATTTCAAATACGACATTATTGCATAGAATAACATTTCAAATAGAGCTTCATCACCAAGAAATCCATTTTGATTCACTTAGGCCCTTTCTTGGGTCCTTATGTCAAGAACATTAAAATTTTGACAATACTTTGAAAATATGCATTTCAAGATATAGGGATTTCATCCCTTAAGAATAATAAAAGATCATTGATCATAATCGAAAAGTATATCAAATCATAAACACGAAGTATAAACGATCAATAACCTTAATTAAAAGCACATCGGATCATAAATCAAGAAGTATAAATGATCAATGTTTTCAATCAAGAAATAAACTGAAACATAAATCATCATTACTCAAAGTTTCATGAAAACATCTCAAGAAACCTTTGAAACATGTAATTCACCATTCAAGAATGTATATAATTAGGTATTCAAACAAGCGTGACCATAGCTCATGAATTAAACAATTTCCCACTCACAAACTTGACGAGATCAAACTTCTTGGATCCACCTACTTGCTCTTTACCCTTGCCTTTAGATCCACCTCCTTGAAGCCATTAACCATCCAAGAAAAACAAGAATCAATCACATAACCCAAACAATAAACAAAAGAGGAAAGAATGATCCAAAAATTAGATCTCATGGCTTCTAGGGTTCACTAGATATTCTAGATTCAAGAATTAATAATAATAGTATCCTCAAACCCTCAAGATCACAATAAAATCAAGAAAATCATAATTGGGTTCGGATCTACAAGAATCAAGGGTTTAGAGATGGAGGATCTCCTTCATTCTTCACCAAAACATGAGATCAAGACTCCTAAACCATCCAAACATTAGATCCATACTCTAATTCTATTCAAACATTAGATCTATACTAGATCCACACTTTTCCTTCATGGATCTATAGAGAATTTAATAAAAGAACAAGAAATTGAAGAAGAGAAGAAAACTCACCTTAAACCTTGCTAGAACTAGAGGAGAATCATCACCAATGGAGGAGAGGGGGAGAACAACACCTTTCTTCTTTCTTGGAGCTCAAGAATGAAGATCTAATAGAGTGGAGAAAGAGGATTCAAGATGGGGAGAAAAAAAGAAAGAAATGGGGTCTTATGAAGACCCTTTGAGTTTCAAATTGGGTATTTATAGACCCAAAGCGCGGGAGGGCTCGCAGGCTCCCTTACGGGCGCATGGGAGGCCGTGAGGCCTCTTTCCAGAGGCCCTTGCGGGCTGCCTTGCGCCCGCAAGGCAGGCCGCAAGGTCTAATTTCAGGGGGCCATGCGCCCTCATGGGGGGCCGTATGGCCCCTTGCGAGCTCCCATGCGGCCAGTTTTTGGGGTTTTCTTGCTGCGTCTTGAAGCCTTACACGCTCCACTTAAAAGCTCTTTCCCCAAAGATTTTTTCTCCTTTTTTCTAGTCTAATAAGAGCTTTAACTAAGATCCTAAACACGAAAAACACCCGACGAAAATTGAAACACACAACTTCTACACAAGAAATCAAAACACAAAAGAAGCAAAAAAGGTCGAATCTCCACAAGCGTGAGGTGAAAACCCATTGGATATCGAAAATTAGTGTGAGGTGAAAACCTGTTAGTATGTCAAATTTCTAATAAGTCTTCATCCATTAGAGTTAGGGGCAGTTATATGATCTTGCGCTTCCTCTTTTCAACCCTAAGAAATTAGAGGCCAAGTACCCTTGTTACTCCTAATAGTTGTTTACGACCTTATTCTAGTTTTTATTACCTTTTAGTCTTTTGAACATTAGTTTAGTTGATTTTTACCCTGTTTATTTGAGCTAAATAATGGTTTCTAAAGCTAGTACTAGTATTCTTGCTCCATGTGGTTTGACAACCCGACCCTTCACCGAGTCCATTTTACTACTTAATCACCCATACACTTGCGAAGACGCAAAAAAGGGTTTGTCAGGTTTGATCCACAAGATTCTAAAATAGACCACTATAGAATCTCCGGTGATAGCCCTAATCTCATAAGAGTTTCGATCTTTATATACTCCAACGATGTTATTGGGTACAAGGAATATTTAGGGTTATACACTAATGAGGGAGGCTATCGGCACCTGGAACCTCCGGTGTAATGATACATTGAATCTCTCTCTAATCTATACAAACCTAATGCATTCAAGCATCCCGCTATACAAACATCATTAAAAATCAATTTTACGGAATCTATTCATTGTAGAATGAACAAACAAAACAATATATTAGAATCAAACATAAATTCAAGCCAATATTCAATTTAATAAAAGTTTAACCATCCATACAAGTTATCTTCCTAAGTTTCACCGGAGCCTGTGTGGCCTTCAGAAGTTAGTTCAACATCAAGTAAATGGAGAATATAAGATATGAGATACAATAATAAAAAGACATTGTAAAACTCTCTCTTTGTTGACTAATGGTGGTAATGAGAACTTTTTGAATTTGCGCTGTCGAATCCCTTTGATGATTTTCTTTTGTTCCACCCTCTTCCCCCATTAATTCTAGGCCGGGATTTCCCTTCTTAATGGTTTTGACTGTTAGAAATGATTGGAATCATGTGATGGTTCTCCTCCCTTTCCAAAAGCCCTAACTTCTATTTTTATAGTTTTCCAGGTGTGCAGCAAGTGTGCGGCAAAAATCTCTATCTGTGGCTTATGACCATAACAAGGCAGTAAGAAGCCCGTAAGTAATTCTGCCTAGCATATCCTTAAGGAATTTATGCTGAGAGAATCCATTTTCTTCAGTTTTGGCCTTAAATTGCTTCATTTGGATTTCTCTTGTCTTTATGCAGTCGAATAAGTGTACAAAATTGTCACGACCTGACCCACGACCGAGGTACATAGCAATTGCTATGATTTCCCAACAAGGTGGTGTGAACACCCACCTTCTATGGGAACATCATAAGGCTTAAACATCCTGTAACATTTAACACAACTAAATACTCATGCAAAACTGATTTAAAAAAGAAAAATTTTAAAAAATCAGATAACTGATAAGTATACAATTATACTATATTTTATATATCAATTTGTATACTTATCGAGTTAGCATTGGAGTAGTTTGGTGAAATACGAGACTGAATCAGGTATAAATTATTTTTGCAGACACTAAGTGGTGATTAAAGCCAAAGGAAGTGATTAGGAATAAAGATGTCGAAGATGGCACACTCCTGATGATACGCCCCGTGCGTAACAGCAAGTGCACGGGTCGCACAAGTAGTAAAGTGTACCCAAAGGTCGGGTAGTCGAATCCATAGGGACTGGTGTATCTCCTAATACTCTCTTACTACTTAATATCTAATCAATTGAAATTGGGATGAATGACTCTAAACTTAGGCCTTGTTTGGATGAGGTAAAGGAATGTTTTGTAAAGTAAGGTAAAACAAGGTAAAGTAGGGTAAAGTAGGGTAAAGTAAGGTAGAAAGAGGTTTTAAGTTATATCTTGTTTGGATTGAAGGTAAGGTAAATAGAGATTATTAAACCTTGTAGTGTTTGGGTTGAAGGTAATAGAATGTAAGGTTTTATGTGAATATTACTAAAATACCCTTAAAGCTATAAATTGTATTTATGCTAATTTTACACATAATACTATTTCTTTAAATTAAATATTTTCATTTGCTAATTTGAATGATTTAAAAGCCGGACTGGACTGGTAGGTTCAACCGGTGAACCAATTGGACCGGACCGATTTATTTAGTATTTTTTAGTTTGTCTTAATTTTTTAATTATTTTTTATTATTTTTTAATTTTTTTAATTTTTAAAAATTAAAAAATATTAAATCCGGTTGAACCATCCAATTTGGAGATGCTAAAGGACATGTTTGTAATAATATAAATCTAGCATGGGTATTTTGGTCGAATAAACTTTTCAACCCTTCAAAATCCCCAAATTTGGAGGGTTGAAAAATGGGGGTAAATGGAGGTTTTTCAACCATCCATTTAACCCCCAAATACCCTACCCTCCATTTACCCTCCATCCAAACATGGTTTATTTCATAACCCTACCCCCAAAAACCTCCAAAAACATTCCCCCAAACAAACCCTTAGGAACGGGAGGAATTGGGGAAGAAGAATCACAGGAGGAGAAACTTAGCGGTTGCTCATAGAAGGAATGGGGCCCTGGGTTAGTGCCTTGGTGTAATTCGAAACTTAGAGTCTACAACATTTATTTGGCGTGTCTCAATCAATCTATGTTCTAGAATCTTGTTGCCCTAATGTGGATGATGCAAATAGTGGAATTGGAAGTGTGAGCCTATTTCCAACTTCTTGTATCAATCAAAGAGATATACAAACTAAGCGAAAATCAAGAACTCAACAATCAATTCACTCAACAACCAACATTCAAGTAAACAACCAAAAATCTAACAAGTAGATATTGAAGGATCCATAAATGCTGCATTAAATGAAACTGAGTTTAATACAACCAATTCACCAACCCGGGGCGCCCTAAAAGGTTTAGCCCTTCATTGGTTCAGTCAACAAGAAGATAATAAGAGAAGCAAAAATAAGAAAACCCAAGAATTCCCTCTTTGCTTGTATCCTCCTTGAGATCTGAGGTGTTGATGTCGATCGAATTCTGCCTCCAATTGGGCCTACAATTAGCGCTCTCCCTCTCTTGATGATGAAGACAACTGTACAAACTCCGCCCTTCGACTCTCCCGTCTTTTGCCCTAGCAAAGAGTGCTCAAACTCTAACTTTCAGTGCTTTTAACCCTATCTTGATTTGAGCACGGCCGTGCAGTTTGCGGCCAAATAGAAATTCTTTCAACACGCCAGGCTGTAATCTGCATGGGGTTTAACACCGGTGTGTTACGGCCTTGTTGACAGTTGCACGACCGTGCTCAGTGATCTGAGAGCGTGCAGACTCTTACTAAATTCTCCTGTAATTTGCATGCCTTGGGAGCACGGCCGTGCTTAGGCCATGCTTGACTTGTCAAACTTTCTTCTAAGTCTTTTTTCTACCAAAATCACTCAAAAGTACTTGTTATTGCTCCGGGACATAGATAACTACACAATCAACTGATAATACCTCAAATAGTCCTGAAATGAGAAAATAATGATATGAGGACAAGGAAATAGCGGGTATAAAATGGGAAATGATAAGTGTCTAAATGTAAGTATTTTTGTATATGTATTTCATACAACTAGCATGTAGTTTGTTAAGAATTTATGCCCTTTTTTATACTTAATCGCGTGCTATTTGCTTTGTAAGATACAAGGAAGCCATGGAGAACACAAGTATACAATATTGGGCGAAAAGAAGAAGAAAGTGGTCCATGTGCACTGTAGCAATGAACCCATTTGATGTTGCTATCTAGAAAACTGTGCAGTCAGTATACCCGTATAGGGGCCGTCCGCCTCAACCCGAGGCTTTGGCCTGTGCCATACGACCCTCATACTGGGCCGTATGGAGGCCATATGGCGTGGGCCCCCTCCTTAAGTCTTTCTTCTTCCTTATTCTTCTCTACTCCACCCCTCCTCTCCCTTGTTTCAACTGAACCCTTCCTGCTCTTTCTCGCCCGTTTCTTGGCCTAATCCTCTCAAATTTTCTCCTAAAACTTCTCCTCACTCTAGTTTGGGACTTTGATCTAATGTTTCTCTTCAAGTTTCACTCTAGTTTTCTCAAGATCTCAACGGTAAACTTTTGGATGCCCTAGTTTTTCATTTCTTATTTTCTTTCCATTATTACGGTTATTTCTTCAAATCTTTCAAGTACTTTTTGTGGATGGTTGTTATGCATATTGTGGATGAGTTTGTGAATGAATTATTGTACAAATGTTTGCGATCTTGGTTTATGGGGAAGCTCTTGCCGCATGAATAGTGACTATACGGCCCCATAAAGGCCGTATGACCCTCATTAACTAGTTTGTCCCTATTTGTTTTCATGCTTTGCTATATATTTCACTTTGTTTCCCTCTTGAAGTGATTGGTTTTCATATGTGTTGAAGGGATGCCTATCTCCTCATGTTATTCATGTTCAGTGTACACTGGGGACAATGCACAACACTAGGTGTTGGGATGGGTACATTTCATGTAGTAGGGTCATTGTTTACATGCTAGTGTTACCTATGATGGCTTTATTCAATTTTTGTAAGATTCTTTTAGCCTGGATTAATGATTGATGTGAGTTACTTGTTTTTATGCTTTATTGAGCCCTGTTTCACCTCTAGTATTGTCTTGTGCCTTGAATTTTTGTTGATGATTTGGGAATAGCCAACTTGACTACTTTAACTCTCTAGTATGCTTAACACACTTCTGAGAGTACTTGGACTTAGAATACTAAGTTCTATCCTTCAATGAACTCTTAAGAACTTCTAAGTCTTGTTGAGCTAGCCCTAGTTTGGTGGCATGTAGAGTAGTTTGAAGACATGATCTTGGGTGAATGTGAAAAAAAAAAAGAGTTTATGTCAGTATTCATCTACTAATGAAGTATGAATGCGTCTATGTAAACTGTAATCGAGTAGTTGGGTGGCTCTTGTGCCTAACCAGCATGTGCACCCTCCAGAAAGATTTTGGTGCAGTCTATGTTAGTCGGACTCGAAAAAAAAAATAAAAACAAAATGAAAATGAAATGAAATGAAAATAAAAACCCTAGTGATCTTTTTGACTACCTACTAGAGGTTTTGAAAAAAAAAAAAGGGATTTAGTTTCAAGTTCAAGAATTAGAAGGATCTTACTTATTCATTGAAGTAGCACTTTGTAGCTTACGACTTAGTATTCTTTGTACGTGGAGTGATTAGTATCTAGAGTTGTACTGATTGAAGTCAATAGGCTAGACCAGATCAAGGCATATCAGATAGAAGATTCACTTACACGGCACAAACATGTAAGAGGTGAGACATGATACTTTTATTGTGCTTATTGATTGTAACTAAACATCTACATATCATTATCCATTTTTTTTTTATTCCTATACTTCTTTGAGCCATAGGTAATACTTTTAGCCACTTATCAGTCTTTTCGTTTTAAATGAGTTGTTGCTTGGGGACAAGCAACGCTTAGCTGTGGGGATATTATGATAAGTGTCTAAATGTAAGTATTTTTCATATATGTATTTCATACAACTAGCGTGTAGTTTGTTAAGAATTTATGCCTTTTTTATACTTAATCGCGTGCTATTTGCTTTGTAAGGTACAAGGAAGCCATGGAGAACACGAGTATACAATGTTGGGCGAAAAGAAGAAGAAAGTGGTCCATGTGCACTATAGCAGTGAACCCATTTGATGTTGCTATCCAGAGCAGTCAGTATACCGGGCAGTATGCAGGACATATGAATCACGAAGTTGTGGACCTGGTGCCCAATAAGACAGCCATATGGCCCATATACGGGGCCGTATGGTTGTTGGGTATAAAATGTTGTTTTTAGGGCTTTCTAAGGGGGTTTGATTTTGGGGATTTTGGAGAGAGGCTATTGGAGAGCACTCCGGGGGGAAGAGAAAGAGTAACCATCACCGGGAAAGAGATCAAGGAGATCCGAGGGAGTGAAAGCATCCTTCGGCCTAGACTTCATCTTCTTCCTCACCACATTATCTAGGGAGTTTTTAATCATGAGTTTAATTTATGCTTTGTTCAATCTTGTTGCTTATTTCTTGTTGATGGCACACTAGACCCCCAAGGCTACTGGGTGTTGGTGAACCTTGGGGGGAGGGGGGGGATTTATCTTGTATTTTGGATGACTAATTTTAAATTCATTGCTTGAGTTGTTTGCGATTTAATCCATTATTCTTCATGCTTAGAACTACTCCAGGGAGAAGTTCGTGGTTCTTTTATGAGTTGTACATGTAGATGTGACCTACTCACATGTATTAAGATCATAAATGGATTAATAGGGGATTCTTGTATCAATAAGCCGAGAGATTGGGTATTGGTAGCCCTCCGTATCTCAAGAGTAAACTTAGAATGGGTTTACTCTTATTTTGGGATTTCCTTATATGCAATGCAATCGTATGAATGTTAGTTTGGGAGAGATCCCTATTAGCGTTTGTATCGGATTAGGGTTCAATCACTAAGAAATTGGGGTTGTTCTAATTTAGAAATCCTTCGGTCTCAATCACCCTAGCATCCTTTGTTCTTCATCCATATACCATGATAACCCCACCAAGGGGATCCACATTTATAGGCCTTCACATTACATTGATTTCTTCATTTGCTCACTGTTTACTTTCTCGCATTTGTTTTTATTTTTGTGTTTAGTTTCAAGTCTATCCAGTAGAATACATTTTATCACCTAAGATATCGGGTTAGATAATAGGCAGTGAAGGAGTAATAGGAGATCCTTAGCCCCGTGGAATACGATCCTTGTGTCTAAACACGAGGTATTATTTGAAAATCCTGTACACTTGCGGGTAACCAATCAGGAAACATATATATATATATATATATATATATATATATATATAATGCACTTATCAAATACCCCCACACTTGAATCATTGCTTGTCCTCAAGCAACCTTAACCCCTTGAAAGAGAGATGAGTGCATGACCTCTGATCTAAAGCTTAAGAGACCTTGAGTAGCAAGTGCATAGGTCATTTGAAAGCTCAAGAAAGATTTTTACTCTTACTCTATACTACCGTGTATGTGTGTGCAGCCTAAAAGGGTGTGCCACGAATGTTTTTGAAGGGGCCTAGCTAAAGGCACATTTTTCTTTCAAGATGACTCCTAAACTGGGTAGTAGCTTCATATACCCTAGAGGTAGCCATTTCACCCGGTAGGTCATCAAGAATGGCATTTGTGATGCCTAAAATCTGACTACTCAAGTGTGGCTTTCGCTTTTTCTAGGATGATAACTCTTTCCACCATCTTGCTCATCACTTTTTTTAAAAGAATTTGATAGGGCATCCCATAAGGGATCTGACTTTTCGAAATTCTTCTCTTTTCTACTTTTCAAGTTTTCTTCACACTTTTTGCTTTTATTTTTTTGAGTTTGGAGTCAATCATTTTATTTTTACTAGCCTTAGACTAGACCCTCTTCTAAACAAGGTGGGCACACAAAATTAGGCGAGGTGGGTTTCCAAAGTAAGAGCAAAAATAACCTTTAGGTTCAACAAAGTGTACTAACAACTCAATGTCTCCTTAGCTTAGAAATTCTTAACTAGAAATTTCATAGATCATCCTAAGTCATGCACTACATCATAAAGCATGGAAAAACATACAACCCTCCAAAAACTTGATACGCCCCTTGCGCAAACGCAAGTGCACCGGTCGCACAAGTAGTAAATTATACCCAAAGGTCCGGTAGTCGAATCCAGAGGGACTGGTGTATCCTAATACTCTCTTATTGCTTAAACGAACGAGTATTTAAGACTTTATTAAATCTGATTTTGGGGAGGCTAGGTTTTCACATTAGGGTGGAGAATAGAAGCTGGAGAGGGGAAGAGAGAAGCTGCGCATGAGTAAAGACGCCTCATGCGTCAGAATCATCTGTTGGTGTTGTTGGTGTTGATGGTGGTGCTCGTTCGATGGCCTTTGATGTAGTGTTGCTCAATTTGTATGGTCCGGCCAACGTGGCTACAAAAAATGCTCAAAAACTTATAATAAAAGCATGTTAAATATTTTTAAGGAGCAAAACATTCTGTAAGCACCAATTTATGAAGAAATAACAAAAGAAAGGATCATGGCAAGACCTAGTGTTGATAAGAGCTTACCGACAAAAATAACAATGAAATCTTCGTGTGGTTATCGGATAAACTCTTTAAATCCTTTAAATATATGGAGAAATGGTTTTGGAAGCCCAAAGCATGGTCTTTTGGTGTGGAGGAGTTAGGAGATGAAAGGGTGCAAGTGTTGGAGTGATAGAAAAATTATTTCTCATCCTTGAGTAGCCCACATGGGCATGTGGATAATCCACACCCCCATGTGGTTACTGTACACGGGCGTGTGGAAATTCCACACGCCCGTGTGGATGGTTTTTCATCCTCCAGAAGCTCACAGGGGCACCCACATGGGCGTGTGAGTGCCCGTGTGGGCTGGGGAGGTCACAGGGGGAGCCACACGGGCGTGTGGTTGCCCCTGTGCCTCTCTGGACACCAAGAAATGGTCCACACGCCCATGTGAAGTGCCCACACGGGCGTGTGGCCCTTCTGGGAGGCCACAAGGGCTCCCACACGGCCATGTGGGTGCCCCTGTGCCTCTCAGGTAGCTAGTTTTCTGAAATTTCAGCAAGGCACAGGGGCACTCACACCCCCATGTGACTGCCCTTGTGGATATACAGAAATTTCCGATTTCTCCCATTCCAAGGCCTATTTCTCGACTAAAAACATATAAAGCATACTAGATCATGCCACACACATTATCCATAAAGAAATACCAAAAGTCGACAGAAAAACTCAACACCAACAGAATTAAAAAAAATCGACATCTACTCATGCTAATTATTTCAGCAGAATTGAAAACCTAACTAGAAAAGCAATAAAATGACTTGGGTTACCTCCCAAGAAGTGCTTGTTTTACGTCATTAGCTCGATGTACCTGATCTTCCTTATCTTATGGAGGCTTGAAAAGGGTGTGCTCCTCCCGACTATCTCTTGCGTAGCTACTTCCCATGAACATAATTTTGCCTCGACGGTGATGCACTTTTATTCGAGGCTTGCACAATTTTACTTTAGGTCTCCATGGAAACAATTTTGGCCGAGAATTGTTCAAGTTCACCTTAGGTGGGTCCTTGGATGGTTTGAGCCTCCTACCCACATCTTCTTCAATTCCCATGGCCTTTTTCTTGCATTTTGTTAGTTGATCAATTTCAAATAGAGGTACTTGTTCCATTGCCTTCGGGTTTGTTTCTTTTACCTTTTCAACTTGCAAGAAATATGACTTCAACAAAGCCTCTTCCAAAGCTTCCTCCTCAAAAACATGTTGTCCATTCAAGTGTTCATCATTCTCAAATTGGGGCTCTTCTTCCTCCATTTGATTCTCTGCAACATCTTGTTCTTTCTCCCCCACTTGCCCATTGTTCACGCACTCTTCCTTGTCATTTTCTAAAGAAACATCCTCAACAAGTCCTTCAGTATGGTTCTCAAAGTCATGAATGTTGTCTTGTTGATTTTGTCGTGAAATCTCAGGGGCTTTGATGCTGGTTTCAGTGTTCTGGATAAACTTAGCTAATACATCCTTCAAATTCAAATTTTCGTCTTGAGATTCTTCCACTAGGGGAGTCTCAGATCCTTGAACAAATCTTGCCAATAGACTTTTTAGGCTAGGATCATGCTCTTGTGGTGGAATGTGCTCTTTAAAACTGAATTGTGGGCTTTGCCATTGTTGTCCACGCACATTCCACGAGATGTTTTTGGAACTCCTATGACTTGAATGATATGTGTTACAGAAAGGAAAGCTTTGTTGTCTTGCACCTAAAAGTTTATCAATCCTTGCATTACAAGCTTCAATTTGCATGGACAAAGTTATAATTGGATCAACCATCTTTCATGTTCCTTGTACAAAAGATATATACAAAGATAAGTGAGAACGGCGAAAGTAAGAAAAATGAAATAGAAAAACAGTAAAAGATAAATGAATGGCTAAAGTAACAAAATACTCGCGTTCCTAATATCCTATTCCCCGGCAACGGCGCCAAAAACTTGATGCGTCTCCGCAACAACACAACAGGGTGATGTGTGTCAACCCCTTGCGTTACCGCAAGTGCACGGGTCGTCAAGTAATAAAAGTGGACCCAAAGGGTCGGGTTGTCGAACCACAGGGAACAGAAGTACTAGTAATAGCCCCTCTTTTGTTATCTAGCCTAATGAGTGTAGTATGTGATGATCTAATGGCCAACACTAAGAGTGTCACCACAAGTGCGCAGGAAATAAAAGGAAAAGAGTTCTCAATCAATAAAAGTGAGGTATCCGGACAATGCTCCCCCTAGGATTCGGGTGTTGGATGTAGATTACAAGTGTTTCTAAACGAAGACAATGAGTCGTGGGTATCCAAAGGAATAACGGCCCCTGCCTCCAGGTCACCGTTAACTAGTCCCCTACGAGGTCCCGGCGGAGAATTCTCTCGACGCCTCACACCACATATGACTGCTTAAAACTCTAGGGATCCCAAAGATATGACCAATTCCTAAAAGTAGATCTAACCCTGCCTCCAGGTGGAAGATCCCTAACCCCCTACGAGGTCCCGGCGGAGAATTCTCTCGACGCCTCACACCACATATGGTTGCTTGATAGTTAGGGAATATGGAGATAGGAAATATCTGTCGGAAGGGAAAGGGGACACTCCGCTATCTCACGGCTCACCCTCTCAACCCTCTTTACTCTTGGTAATTCTAAACCTAGCGGTGATCTCTCTCTTCACTAGCTTGAATAAAACATGCAAGGCAATTAATAATGAAATCAAACGCACAAACAAGCATTAAGAACTCAAGAGTAAAACTCAAACTGATAAATTCGAATAGAAACACAATGTAAATCTAATGAAAATAAGAATCCTAGGGTTTACATGTCCGAATACCCTCTAGGGGTTTAGCTCTCCATGGAGCGAGTCACAAAACAAATAATAAATTCAGAAATAAGTTCCGAAGACATAAAGAATAACCCCCTTAAATCCGTGATGATAGTCTTGATGGGTGGTTTCCACGTCTGGATTGAATCCACTCCGAAGCTAGGTCACCGATGGCTTCCTTGACGCTATGACGGAGGAGGAATCGATCCAAGTTGGTGAGGAAAGCTTCCCAAAGCCGCCAAGAACTCCTTCCAAGCCCTAGCCGCCTTGTCTCTCGAAAGTGGCCAAAAAGATCCCTAAAAATTATCACAAAGCGGCTTTTATAATTTGAATTCGGGCCTTTACGCGGGCATCCACACGGCCATCCACACGCCCGTGTGGAAATTCCACATGTGCGTGTGAAGTACTCTGCTACAGTACTGCCACAGTAAACTGCTACAGTGCTTCGCTACAGTAAATACTACAGTGATTTTTCCCGAAGTCTTCCTTGGAGTCCACACGGTCGGGCACACGCTCGTGTGGTAGGGTGTGTGGCTTTCTATGCTTTGAAATCCTCAAGAACCTTCTTCTTCTTTGTACAGAAGCTGGGACATGGGCGTACTACTGCCTTTGTGCCCTTTCGGTTTGTGTAATGACTTGTACTCCTCCGAAAGTTGGCAACACCCCCATGCATATGAACACAGCTTCTGATTGTGGTCTTGAAACGTGTCATCACACCCTATCTTTGCTTCTTCCTGTATGTCATGTCTCCAAAGCCCTGTTTGCACAAAAGAACACAAAACACACCTTGTTAATGCTAGAACCTGATAAAAGGGATGCTCAATGCATGTAAACTGATATTATAAAACATATATAATCAAGCACTTATCACGGACAGTCTTAGTATTCTAACCGTTTACTTTGCTGTTAATTCATTTTTCTTTTGTTCTTATTTTATTTTTCTTGTATTCTTTGTTTTTGTTCTTTGGTTTTTCTTTGTTTTTCTTAAGCTGTTTATTTTTCTTTTCTCTTTTCGCTTTGAGCTTAAAAATCCATATCTTATCTGTTTCTTTTGGTGTGTGTGCAGGTGCAGTGCATGACCCGGGGAAATTCTTCCCATCTTGCTTCTCCAGATCCAGATATTGAGCGGACATTTCATCGTAGACTGCGACAGATTCACTTAAGAGAGACCGGGTCAGTGGAAATAAGTGTTGAAATGGATTAAGAGGAAATCATGGCTGGAAATCAGAGGAGCATTTCAGATTATGCCCGGCTAATTTGGAAGGATCTGGGTCTAGTATTGTGCGACCCCCAGTCGCAGCCAATAATTTCGAGTTGAAGCCCAATTTTATTCAGATGGTGCAACAGATGTGCCAATTTGATGGCTTCCAAGATGAGGACCCATATGCTCATCTTGCAACTTTCCTGGAAATTTGTGACACTTTTAAGGCGAACAATGTGTCCGAGGATGCGGTTCGTCTGAGATTGTTCCCGTTCTCGGTGCGAGGAAGGGCCAAGCAATGGCTAAGTTCTTTGCCAGCGGGTTCTATTACGAGCTGGGAACAGTTGGCCGAGAAATTTTTGACCAGATATTTCCCACCAGCCAAGATCACTAAGCTTCGAAGTGATATCTCCTCATTCCGGCAAGCAGAATCTAAAACACTGTATGATACCTGGGAGCGTTATAAGGAATTGTTGAGGAGGTGCCCGCAGCATGGAATTGTGGAATGGATGCAAATCCAGATATTCTACAATGGATTGAATGTGGCCACTAAACAAATGTTGGATGCCGCAGCAGGAGGCTTCTTGTGTAGCAAAAGACCTGATGAGGCACAAAATTTGATTGAGAACATGGCCTCCAATGGCTACCAGTGTAGTTCTGAGAGAAATAAGCCGGTGAAGACCACCGGACTTTATGAGGTTGATGTGCTCACTACTTTGGCAGCACAGGTGGAAGCCATCTCTAAAAGGCTGGACACGATGCAAGTCCAACCTCCAGCAATGAATATGAATACTGATAGTTGGGCGAATAAAGCAGGGCCCAGTTGTTCTTCTGAGGGAGTTAGTGCCACCAAACAGGTGGATTTCATTGGTTAGAATCAGAGGTATTTAGGCAATAACCCCTACAGCAACACCTACAACCCAGGGTGGAGGAATCACCCTAATTTCTCTTGGAAAGACCAGAATCAGGGGCAGCAGCGCCCCTCTCAGCAGCAGCAGACTCAGCCTCAATTTTCGAGGCCCCCACCACCAGAACAAAAGGGACCTTCTCTTGAAGCTCTCCTTGTTCAATATATTCATGCTAATGATGCCCGAATCACAGGGCATGAAGAGATGATGAGGAATCAGCAGACTTCTTTACAGAACCTTGAGCGTTAGGTTGCACAGATCGCCAAGACGCTTGCTGAACGACCCCAGGGTGCTCTCCCAAGTAATACAGAAATTAATCCCCGGAAGTCCCTCAAGGCAGTCACTTTGAGAAGTGGCAGGGAACTAGAACCTTCAACCGCACAAGCACAGCAAGATTCACCCCAAGAATTAGAAGCAGAAGCTCAGGATCAAGATTCAGGGGCAAGCTCGGGGAGAAAGGATAAGGGTAAAGGGAAAGACTTGATAGCAGACTATAAGCCTACGTTGCCTTATCCAGCTAAACTAAAGAAGGACCAACAGGAGGCACAGTTTAAAAAGTTTCTGGAGATGTTCAAGACATTGCATATCAATGTTCCCTTCGTGGAAGCTCTCTCCCAAATGCCGAAGTATGCCAAATTCCTCAAGGAATTATTGACTAACAAGAGGAAATTGGAAGCAATCTCGACGGTCACCTTGAGTGAGGAATGTTCTGCCATCATCTCAAATAAAATTCCCAAGAAGGAAAAAGATCCGGGAAGTTTCATCATCCCGTGCACCATTGGAGGGATGATGGATGAAAAGGCGTTGGCTGATCTAGGAGCAAGTATCAACCTCATGCCATTAAAGATTTTTCAGAAGCTGGGTTTGGGGGAACTCAAGCCAACTCAAATGATGCTCCAGCTTGCTGATCGCTCCACCCGCCAACCCTTGGGAATTGTTGAGGATATTTTGGTGAAGGTGGACAAATTCATTTTCCCTGCAGATTTGTTGTTCTGGATCTGGACGAATGAGCGGAGGTACCTCTAATTTTTGGGCGGCCATTCCTCGCCACTTCGCAAGCTATCATTGATGTGAAGGATGGGCGCCTAACCTTAAGAGTGGGGGATGAAGAAGTTATATTCAAGCTGAAGGAAGCTATGAGGTACCCCATGGCATTTGATGACTCTTGCTATTTCCTAGACGCGACTAATGACATTATTTGTGATTGTGTGCAGGAAGTTTGGCAAGATGATCATCTCACTGATTTGTTGGGTGAGGAACCCCCAGATGAAGAGCTCATGGATCAAGAGGAAGCCATCGTTTCTACACCATCGAGCATTTGTCAACCAGAAACGAGGATCAAAAGAAGGCAAGGCAGGGGGTCAAAGGCCCATACTTGGTGGAAAAAGGTAGAGGAAAGGAAGAAACAACAAGCCTCCCTACAGCATCATCCTGTTAATGACCTCAGTTCTGGTGAGGCATTTTTGATTAATTCCTTTCCTTCTTTCATGGACTGTTGTTCCGAAAGGCTTCAAGAAGAAAGGTATGTTTTTGAGCCGTCATGAGGTGAGAATAGACCTGTCAAGCTAGTGACGTTAAAAGAGCGCTTATCGGGAGGCAACCCGATTTGTTCATTTCTTTGTTTTTTCTTTGTTTTGGTTGTTGTTTGGTGTGTTTTTGTGTTTTTGTTGCGTTTTGTTGTAAATCCGGCGTGTTTTTCTTCATGAAGGAAGGATCCAGGCCCAACACGGGCATAACACCCCCGTGCTGATGGGGGTGAAATTCACAGGCTTTCCAGGTTTGATTTTTTTCCATTCAGCACGGGGAGAAGCACGGCCGTGCCATGGCCTTGCTGAATCCCGGAGCACGCTGCCTGTGCACGCGTCACGGACGTGCCGAGTTCTTCGTTTTTCGTTAAATTTACTTAAGCACGGGCACAGCACGGCCGTGCTCAGGCCGTGCTCAGCGCGACTGTCCCTCTTCCTGCGATTTCCTCCTTTTTAAACGCGCCGTTCATCCTTTCTTTCTTCTTACCGGCGTCTCTCTTCCCTTGTGCTTTCATTTTCTTGCGTTTTCGCGATTTTGCGGGTGGTTGTCATGGTTTTTCGGAGTTACATCGCTTCTACTCCTTCTTCAACACTTTTGGTAAGTCGACGAGCCCTAGATTTGTGCTTTCTATATTAATCTTTGTTTTTATGCTATTATTCTTATCGAAAACATCTAAATTTACTGTTAGAGACCTCTAGGGTGCTTTTGATTGAGTTTTAAATACATTTTTCCCGTCGATTTTTGAGTTAGAAGCCGTTGGTGCCGAAGCTGGGTTTTGGCAGCACGGCTGTGTTCACTCAAGCATGGCCGTGCTTTGATTCTAGATCTGGAATTGCATGGAGGCACGGGCGTGCCTGTTCAGCACGCCCGTGCTCGTGAGAAACCCTATATTTTGAATAACATGGGCGTGCCGATTTGAAGCACGCCCGTGTTTCACTGTTGACCTTAACTGTTTAGTGTTTTTCTCTCAACAGATCATGCCGAGGAAGGCTACTGCGTCTGGCCCTTCTTCGAAGAGGGATAGAGGGGAGTCGTCGACCTCGGCACTCCCATCCACCAGGAGCGCCACGACCGTTTGAGCGCGAAGCGGTTTGGCGAGCTGCGAGCGATAGATTAGGAGGTCCTCCGCGAGGTGGGCCTCGAGGCTGACGTGCGCCGATACCTTGGCGGGGACGCCTGGACGAGGCTGTTGTCCATCACCGACCCCACCTACCGGGAGCTGTCTCTGGAGGTCCTTGCGACCTTCGAGCTTTCCAGAGGCCCCATCAGCTACCACCGCGCCGGCACGGTACAGTTCCAGGCGCTCGGCGAGCTACATCGGATGAGTCTGACAGAGTTTTCTGTCAGACTCGAACTGTACTATGAGGAGTTCACCAGAACTCCAGAGTACGATGCCCTCCTTGTAGCCCGATCACCCAGCGAGTCCCAAGAGGATTGTTGGCAGCGTCTGAGCACGGACCGGGAGTACAACCCCCACCGGTCCAAGGCCTCCTCTCTTCGTCTCCCAGCCCTCAGGTACATCCATTTCATTCTCAGTCACTCCATCATAGGGCGGGGAGACAGCACCGGAGTCGTTAGTCGCCGAGACTTCGACTTTTTGCTGAGCATGCTGGACGGATTCCAGATGCACCTCGGTTACGAGGTGGCTTTTAGCATCCAGCACCAGGGACAGGACACCCGAGTCGGCGCCATCTTCTGCGGATCTTACATCACACGGCTGATTCGGGGGATGGGACTCCAGGCAGCCACACGTACGATGCGGATGGTCGGTGGCGTCCTTCCCGTCTCAGTGGACACACTTCGGGCGATGGGGATGCTGCGAGCCACGTCCACATCTCATGGCAAAAGACACCAGGTCCCCCCCGCCACCAGTGTCCCTGACTCTCTACCTGCCGCCGGCCCATCGTCTCCTCGCACCCCACGCCCTCGCCCTTCCACCCACGCTCAGGACTCTCCTCCAGCGGGCTCTCCTTCTTTCCGGCGGTGGATGGTCCGGAGCATGCAGCGGTTGGCCTCTCATCTCGACGTCGCCCTGTCTCCACCTCCTCGTCGTGCCGCTGGACCTTCTACGTCCCGGAGTGTCGGCGTCGACACCACCGACTTGCCATCGGAGTCTGACTCCGATTCTGAGAGCGCCCGGTTCTGATGTTTTATTTTGTTGTGTTTTACTTTATTTTCTGTTCTTTGTTTTTGCTTCTGTTGTCGTTTGTGTTCTTGAGTCAGTTTGCAAGGGGAGTCCCCTACTAAACGGATCTCTTTTTAGTGTGCTTTTTATCTTTTTTTTATGTTCGTTCTCTAATACTTGCATGTGTATGTCAGGCTTCATTGATTGTTTTTATTGCTGGTTGTCTCAAACGACTCATCCTTAATCGGCGATCAACACCCGCCCTTATGTGCCATCGAATTTTTCGTCGGCACCTCTCCTTTAACTTGGTGAAAATTCCCAACCCTCACTTTTACTTGCACTTATTTTCTTTGCTTGCATGCTTACATCTTTAAACATTGAGGACAATGTTTCTTTCAAGTGTGGGGGAGAGTTGTGCATTTGTCTCCTAGATGTTGTGCATGACTTAGGACGATCTATGAAAATTATTTTGGTTGAGAATTGCTAAGCTAGGAGTTTTTGGGTATCCTAGTGCACTTTTGTTGAACTTAAAGTTTCATTTTGCTCTTACTTTGGAAACCCAAATGATAACACTTAGTCTTCTGTTGTGTTGTTACTTTGTTAGAGGAAGGGCTAGTTATAAGGCTGAAAAATTAGAAGTTGACTCCAAACGCAAAATAAATAAAAGCTAGAATTGCGTGACAAGTCGGATTCAATTTTTGGGATGCCCTGTCAATTTTTGTGTGAAAGATGGTAGAAAAAGCTATCACTTTAGAAAAAGCGAAAGCCGCACTTGAGTAGTCGGATTTTAGGCATCACAAATGTCATTTTTGATGACCTACCAAGTGAAATGGCTGCCTCTAGGGTGTATGAGGCTACTACCCAATTTAGGAGTCAATAGTGAAAATTTGAGAAGAAAGAGCTTGTACTAGCCCCCTCAAGAACAGTTTTGACATACTTCAGGAGGCGACACACACACACGGTAGTACGGAGTATGAGTAAAATCTTTCACAAGCCTTCAATTGACTAAGTCACTAGTTCTCAGAAACTCCTTAAAGCTTCAGTACTCTTTTAACTTGTTGAGATCAGAGGTCATGCACTCATCACTTTATTAGGGGAATAAGGTTGCTTGAGGACAAGCAACAATTCAAGTTTGGGGGTATTTGATGAGCGCATTTCATATATATATATTGCATGCTATACCTTCATCATTATTGAATGTTTTGGCTATAATTTTCCAAGTACGGTGCTATTTGAGGTATTCGTTGTTCGTCATGCAGATATCAAAGTCCTGAAGTAAAAAGAAGCGCTTTTGGAACAATTTTAGAAGCTAAAGGACTTAGAAGAAACCTCATCAAGCTCAGCACGGTTTGAGCACGCCCGTGCTATTCCCCGTGCAAAATGCAGAAGAATTCAACTGCGATTCAGCACAGCCTGAGTCCGCTGAGCACGGGCGTGAAAACCTCAGCACGGTCGAAGCACGCCCGTGCTGCTTTCCGTGAAAATTAAAGGAGAATGCGGCCATAAATCAGCACAGCCAGAGTTCGCTGAGCACGGTCGTGCAAAGCCTCAGCACGGTCGAAGCACGCCCGTGCTGTTCCCCGTGCAGATTACAGGCTTGCGAGTTTTCTGAAGAGTTATTTGGCCGTAATCACATCTGGAAGCACGGTTTCATCACGCCCGTGCTCACATCGGGAAAACTTTAAAACCCTAAAAACTTAGGTTTTTGGGGGACTTTTGGTGGGCGAACTTTGGGAGAAAGTAAGGGAGAGCTTTGGGGATTCATCCTCAGCTTCATCAAGGGAATGCCAAGCGTATGGTAGGCCGATCAGAAGGGGATTACACGACATCATAGATCCTTCGACAACCTCAAGGATGCAAGAAATTAGGGAGTTTCCAATTCCTTGTCTTGTAATTTCTTTGGCATTGTATTTGTGGGTTGTTATCATGAGGGGCTAAACTCTTAAGGGAGCCCCGGTGTTGGTTGTATGACGTTGTAGCTCGAACTCGTAGTCTTTACTTGCAGTTTTTATGATTGTCTTGTTCATTTCTTTAAACCAAGGTTATTGGCTATCGTGTATGTTGTTTAGTGCTTGATGCTTGGTAGTTTGGTTCTCCTATCTAGGTTTGTGAATCTTTATTGATTGTTGCAAGCAGAGGGAGTTCAACTTAGGGCTCGGCAGCGCTAGAAACCTCATGCTTATAGCATAACTAGATTTAGAACTGAAGACATCCCTGATAATTACTGAGAAAGACTGAGTTAGTGAACGTCAGAAACCCGACCCCGGGGCCCCATCTCCTCCATCGAGTCAATCCTAAATCTTCCCTTGGTGAACTTTCCATTCCCTCAACTTCGTCAAAGTCAGTCCAAAGTCAACTCCTTCATTTTTGATTTGGTTAGATATTGAGTAGGACGTTAGTATTAGAAGCTATACCAGTCCCTGTGGATTGGACTACCCGACCCAAAGGGTACATTATACTACTTGTGCGACCCGTGCACTTGCGGTTACGCAAGGGGCGTACCAGGGTTCATCATGCCCAAATCACATACAAGTTAGTTCCTCATGAAAGAGGAACACTCATGCAAATCCAATTAACAAACAAGCATAAAGAAAAGCAAAGAACACTCCCTCTAGCTTTGGATTGCCTTGGATGGAAGAAGATCGTCGATGTCGCCGAGATCGAGCCTCAAACGACTCTTTGAAGCCTTGGATCTTCCCCCTATTTCCTCCTCCAATGATTGCCTCCCTCTTGGTGAAGAATGGCGCGGTGGATCGCCGGAAAACGCCGCCGGCGAAGGTGGGGCGGCGGCCCAAGAAGAGGAGAAGAAGAAGATGTAGAAGATGATTCTTGAAATGCCCTAATTTTGCCTTTTAAAACCCTTTTTCGGGCATCCATGCGGGCTGCCTTGCGGGCGCATGCTTGCCGCAAGGCTCCCAGCTTTTTCCAGGAAAAACCCCGTTTCGTGCTACAGTGCCATGATACAGTACTGATACAGTAATCTTGCTACAGTATCTTTCTACAGTAGTGCTACAGTGATGAAAGCTCGAAAACATCGTATTTGATACGGATTTCTTCCCATATAAGTTCTTGAGCTCATTTTGGCTTCTTCAAGGCCTGTAACACAAATAAAACCAATTTAAACGCGAAACGGGCATCAACTCATCAGAATACATGCAAAATAGTGCAAGAATAAAACGTATAAATACCTACATTTAGACACTTATCATAACATTGCCACACCTAAGCGTTTGCTTGTCCTTAAGCAAACAAAAACATAAAGAACAAGGGAAAGATGATAGGTGGCTAAATATAAAACCTCAAGCTCAGAGTGTGGAGAATCTCATAAGCATAGAGCGAAAAGAATTCAAGACAATGAGTTGTATTAAAAGAAACGAAATAAAGATAGTCCTGTGCCATCTATAGTGTCCCCGGCAACGTCGCCAAAAACTTGATGAGCGTCCCGCAAGTGTACGGGGTCGTCAAGTAATACCCTGTGTGTGACACAGGGATCGTATTCCACGGGGCCAAGGAGCTACTATTACTTCCCCTTCATCTATTTCCTAGCCTAATAATACGAGAGAATAGCACATCTACTAAAATCTATAAATAAAAGGATAAGGCTACCACTACACGCCAAATAAGCATACAAGGGACGGACGAATATTAGAAGGCGTGATTTGGACAGAGAATCCCCTAGGGTTGTCATTAAGGCCCGAATTAAGGATGATGTGTTGTGATGGTGGTTTGGACTGAGAGATTCCTAAATTAAGCTAATCCCGAATCCCTCTGTGATTAGCCCTAATGCCATACAAGTATTGACCGGAATCCCTTATGGTCAATTCCTCCTACGATTGCAATGCACTCAGGGAATCCCTTATCAGGAGTAGACACTCTTCTGGGTCTAAGCCTAACATTCAGAGGGGTACCTAATACCCGAATCCCTCGGCGTATTGGTACATGAATCCCTTTAAGTCTATGTGAGTCTAGTACGAGGGCGATGGTCATGCTCCAAGTATAACCTAGAAATTGAACAGCAGAGTTCTCATGCAGTCCAAGACAGTAAAGCACACATAGAGAGAATCACAAACCATAGAAATTCTTATACAAGAAATTCAACATCCAACACTAAATCACAAATGATTCTCATCCATAATTACAACAAAACTACCCTAGGGTTCATCATGCCCAAATCACATACAAGTTAGTTCCTCATGAAAGAGGAACACTCATACAATTCCAAGGAACAAATAAACATAAAGAGAAGTAATAAAAACTCCCTCAAGCTTCGGATCGCCTTGGATGTATGAAGATCACCGATGTCGCCGAGATCACTTCTCAAACGACGGTTTAAAGCTCTAGATCTTCCCCCTATTTCCTCCTCCAAAGTTTGTCCCCCTCTTGGTGAAGAATGGCGCGGTGGATCGCCCGAAAATGCCGCCGGCGAAGGTGGGGCGGCGGTCCAAGAAGAGGAGAAGAAGATGAGTTAGAAGATGATGTCAAGATCCTCCCAAAAGATGCCCTAACTTTCCTTCTTTAAAAACTTTTTCGGGCGTCTATACAGGCTGCCTTGCGGGAGCATGCTTGCTCGCAAGGCTCCCAGCCTATTCCAGGAAAACCTCGGTTCTTTGCTACAGTGCCATGCTACAGTAATCGTGCTACAGTAATCCTTCTACATTACTGATACAGTGATTGAAGCTCAGAAACGTCGTATTTGATATGGATTTCTTCCCAAATACGTTCTTGAGCTCATTTTGGGTCCTTCAAGGCCTGTAACACAAATAAAACCAATTTAAACGGGAAACGGGCATCAACTCATCAGAATACATGCAAAATAGTACTAGAATAAAACGTATAAATATGTACATTTAGACACTTATCAACTGAACCGTTTGGTGTTAAATAGTTTCCCCTTTGTTATAGAATCATACTCTCATACTCTCTAGTGAACCTGAGGCCAAGCACTTATTCTCTCTTTCCTTGTAATAAATGTTTAGTTTGCTTGAGGACAAGCTAAAGCTTAAGTGTGGGGGAGGTTTGATAAATGCTTGATTATATATATTTTATAATATCAGTTTACATGCATTGATCATCACTTTTATCAGTTTTTAGCATTAACAAGGTGTGTTTTGTGTTTTTTTGTGCAAACAGGGCTTTGGAGACATGACGTACAGGAAGAAGCAAAGATAGGGTGTGATGACACGTTTCAAGGCCACAATTAGAAGCTGTGTTCATATGCATGGGGGTGTTGCCAACTTTCGGAGGAGTACAAGTCATTACACAAACCGAAAGGGCACAAAGGCAGTAGTACGTCCATGCCCCAGCTTCCGTACAAAACAGAAGATGGTTCTTGAGGATTTCAAAGCATAGAAAGCCACACATCCTACCACACGAGCATGTGCCCGATCGTGTGGACTCCAAGGAAGACTTCGGGGGGAAAGTACTGTAGCAGTTTAATGTAGCAGTACTGTATCAAAAGTACTGTACACGCCCGTGTGGAAATTCCACACGGGCGTGTGGCTACAGTACACGGGCGTGTGGATGCCCGTGTAAAGCCCCGAATTCAAATTATAAAAGCCGCCTTGTGATAATTTTTAGGGATCTTTTCGGCCACTTTCGAGAGAGAAGGTGGCTAGGGCTTGGGAGGAGTTCTTTGCAGCTTTGGGAAGCTTTCCTCACCAACTTGGATCGATTCCTCCTCCGTCATAGCATCAAGGAAGCCATCGGCGACCTAGCTTCGGAGTGGATTCAATCCAGACGTGTAAACTACCCATCAAGACTATCATCACGGATTTAAGAGGGTTATTCTTTATGTCTTTGGAACTTATTTCTGAATTTATTATTTGTTTTGTGACTCGCTCCATGGAGAGCTAAACCCCTAGAGGGTATTCGGACATGTAAACCCTAGGATTCTTATTTTCATTAGATTTACATTGTGTTTCTATTCGAATTTATCAGATTGAGTTTTACTCTTGAGTTCTTAATGCTTGTTTGTGCTTTTGATTTCATTATTAATTGCCTTGCATGTTTTATTCAATCTAGTGAAGAGAGAGATCACCGCTAGGTTTAGAATTACCAAGAGTAAAGAGGGTTGAGAGGGTGAGCCGTGAGATAGCGGAGTGTCCCCTTTCCCTTCCGACAGATATTTCCTATCTCCATATTCCCTAGGTGTCAAGCAACCATATGTGGTGTGAGGCGTCGAGAGAATTCTCCGCCGGGACCTCGTAGGGGGTTAGGGATCTTCCACCTGGAGGCAGGGTTAGATCTACTTTTAGGAATTGGTCATATCTTTGGGATCCCTAGAGTTTTAAGCAGTCATATGTGGTGTGAGGCGTCAAGAGAATTCTCCGCTGTGACCTCGTAGGGGACTAGTTATCGGTGACCTGGAGGCAGGGGCCGTTATATCTTTGGATACCCACGACTCATTGTTTTCGTTTAGAAACACTTGTAATCTACATCCAACACCCGAATCCTAGGGGGAGCATTGTCCGGATACCTCACTTTTATTTGATTGAGAACTCTTTTCCTTTTATTTCCTGCGCACTTGTGGTGACACTCTTAGTGTTGGCCATTAGATCATCAAACACTACACTCACTAGGCTAGATAACAAAAGAAGGGCTATTACTAGTACTTCTGTTCCCTGTGGTTCGACAACCCGACCCTTTGGGTCCACTTTTATTACTTGACGACCCGTGCACTTGCGGTAACGCAAGGGGTTGACACACATCACCCTGTTGTGTTGTTGCGGAGACGCATCAAGTTTTTGGCGCCGTTGCCGGGGAACAGGACATTAGGAACGCTAGTATTTTGTTACTTTAGCCATTCATTTATTTTTACTGTTTTTCTACTCCATCTTCTCTACTTTCATTATTCTCATTTTCTGATCTTGTGTCTTTTATTGTGCCCAAGGACTATGTTCAATACGAAGGAAATATTGGAGACATTGAAGGAAGTAATGGCGACGAATGAAGAGAAGGTAGAACAATTAGTTGCAACTTACAAGTGGAGCCACGAAGACTCGATCACTGGGTTCGGGAATTCATATCACGGTGCATATCTGGCTAGCTTACTAGACCAATTTGATAAGTCGGCAATCCTCTCTTTTAATGAGGAACCTGAAGTTAATATGAAAGAAGCAATGGCACAGTTTAATATGATCATGACAGAAAGTAATTCAGATGGAGATGATGATTCTATAGAAGATGTTGATCAAATCCTAGCGGCAGAAATTTGTAGCATTGGCATTCGAGAAGACTATCCTAAAGATTTAGAGATTGTCCCATCGGCCCAACCAGAACCGGAAAATGAACACAAGGGTTTCGAAGAAATTGAGCAGAAACAGGGTAATCGATTACGGCCTTCAGTGGAAGAACCCCCTGAGCTGGAATTGAAGACATTACCTGACCATCTAGAGTACGCTTTCCTAGCCGAAGGGTCGAAGTTGCCGATAATCATTGCTTCCAACCTCTCTGCATCACAAAAAGAAAAACTGGTGGTTTTATTGAAAGCACATAAAGCTGCTATTGCATGGAAGATTTCAGACATCAAAGGGATAAACCCATCCTTTTGCACGCATAAGATTCTGATGGAAGACAACTATAAAACAGTCATCCAACCTCAACGAAGGCTTAATCCAAACATGAAGGAGGTAGTAAAAGCAGAGGTGGTGAAGCTCCTTGATGCAGGCATTATTTACCCTATATCCGATAGTGCTCGTGTGAGTCCTACTCAAGTAGTGCCGAAGAAGGGGGGTATGACTGTGGTGAAGAACGAGCAAAACGAGCTGATACCCACACGTACAGTAACCGGTTGGCGTGTGTGCATTGATTACCGAAGATTAAATGACGCCACAAGAAAGGATCATTTCCCTCTTCCTTTTATTGATCAAATGCTAGAGCGTCTCGCAAGTCATCAGTTCTACTATTTTCTGGATGGCATGTCTGGGTATTTTCAGATCCCGATCGCCCCTGAAGATCAGGAGAAAACAACATTTACATGCCCCTATGGTACGTTTGCATACAGAAGGATGCCGTTCGGGTTATGTAATGCACCAGCCACATTTCAAAGATGCATGACAGCCATTTTTGATGAACTACTGGAGGATGTCATGGAGGTCTTCATGGATGACTTTTCTGTGTTCGGTGATTCTTTTGACGCATGTCTTAAGAACTTGGAAAGGGTACTCATGCGGTGCGAGGAAACGAATCTTGCCTTGAATTGGGAAAAGTGTCACTTCATGGTGCAAGAGGGGATAGTGCTGGGGCATAAAATCTCTAGCCAGGGAATCGAAGTGGACAGAGCAAAGATTGAAACAATAGAGAAGCTACCACCACCAACTAATGTCAAGGCAATTCGCAGCTTCTTGGGGCATGCAGGATTCTATCGCCGCTTCATAAAAGATTTTTCCAAGATCACTCGACTGCTTACCAAACTTTTGGAAAAAGATGTCCATTTTGAGTTTAATGATGAGTGTGTATCTGCTTTCAGCTTATTAAAGGAAAAACTTACTCATTCACCCATCCTAATCACGCCTAATTGGAACCTTCCCTTTGAGCTCATGTGTGATGCCAGTGACCATGCAGTTGGGGCTGTTTTGGGACAAAGAAGAGACAAACACTTTCAACCAATCTATTATGCAAGCAAGACATTGACAAGTGCCCAAGAGAATTATACAACTACCGAAAAAGAATTGTTGGCCGTAGTTTTTGCGTTTGATAAATTCAGACCCTATTTAATTTTATCCAGAGTGATTGTTTTCATAGACCATTCGGCCCTTCGTTATCTAATGAGCAAGGCTGATGCCAAACCAAGACTAATTCGTTGGATTTTGTTGTTGCAGGAATTTGATGTGGAAATCAAGGACAAGATGGGTGCAGAAAATCTGGCAGCAGATCATTTATCCCGGCTGGAGGGTTTAGAAGATGATGAAGCCACTCATAATGAAATCAACGACTCATTTCCAGAGGAGCACCTGTATGGAGTTCAAGATCAGTCAATATCTGATACTCCATGGTTCGCTGATTTTGCAAACTATCTTTCGGGCAAGGTTCTCCCCAAGGGACTCACATTTCAGCAAAAGAAGAAGTTTTTCGCCGACCTGAAAAATTTCCTTTGGGAAGATCCATATCTGTTCCGAGTATGTGCAGACCATGTAGTGCGAAGATGTGTTTCAAGGGAAGAAGGGTGGAGCATCCTTACTCATTGCCACTCGGGACCCACTGGTGGTCATTATGCAGCAGGCCGAACTGCAGAGAAAGTGTTGGCTGCAGGTTTTTATTGGCCAACCATATTTAAAGATGCTCATCAATTCGTTCAAAGCTGTGATAAATGTCAAAGAGCTGGTAATTTGTCTAGACGGGATGAGATGCCTCAAAATCCTATTCAGTTCTGTGAAGTATTCGACCTTTGGGGTATTGACTTTATGGGACCATTCCCTAGCTCAAATGGAAACCGATACATTCTAGTCGCCGTGGATTATGTGTCCAAGTGGGTTGAGGCACAAGCTCTCCCCACAAACGACGCTAGAACTGTAGTTAGATTTCTCAAGCGCTTGTTCGCTCGTTTTGGTACTCCCAGGATCATCATTAGTGATAGAGGGACTCATTTTTGTAATGTGCAGCTTGATAAGGTACTGAAACGATATGGAGTGTATCATCGGCTAGCCACTCCATACCACCCGCAAACAAGCGGCCAGGTCAAGGTAACAAACAGGGAGTTAAAGAGAATTCTAGCGAAATCGGTGGAACACAGC
This sequence comes from Dioscorea dumetorum, assembly GCA_902712375.1. NCBI lineage: Eukaryota > Viridiplantae > Streptophyta > Magnoliopsida > Dioscoreales > Dioscoreaceae > Dioscorea > Dioscorea dumetorum. The sequence continues at coordinate 6,782,010 of CACTHL010000128.1, read as the reverse complement.
CGAAAGGATTGGTCCGAACGTCTCGATGACACACTTTGGGCATATCGTACGGCCTACAAGACACCAGTGGGAACAACACCATATAGCTTGGTTTATGGAAAATCTTGTCACTTACCGGTGGAACTCGAGCATAAAGCTTACTGGGCAATCAAGGCGATGAATTTTGACCTTGCACAAGCCAGAGAACAAAGGAAGTTGCAGCTGAATGAATTAGATGAATGGCGGTTGCGTGCATACGAAAATGCAAAGATTTATAAAGAGAAAATGCATCGGTGGCATGATAAGCACATCAAATTGCAGAAAGGGTTCAATGAAGGCGACTTGGTGTTACTTTTCAATTCTCGTTTGAGATTATTCCCAGGAAAATTAAAATCGAGATGGTCAGGACCTTATACAGTGACTCAAGTATCACCGCACAGGGCGGTTGAAATCACTCACCCAGAAAAAGGGACGTTTAAGGTGAACAGGCACAGGTTGAAGCGCTATTTTTCAGGCGAAGAAGCAGTTGCAGGAAAGGAGGTATTTCACTTGCATGAGCCCCCATAGAGGAATAGGTATGTCGAGCTAATGACGTAAAACAAGCACTTCTTGGGAGGTAACCCAAGTCATTTTATTGCTTTCATAGTTAGTTTTTCAATTCTGCAGTAATAATTGGCTTGAGTAGGCGACTTTGGGTTAATTCTGTCGTTGCTGTGTTTTTATTGTTTATTCTTGGTGTTTCATGATAATTATACATGTGTGGCTTGATCTAGATTGATTTAGAGATTTAAAGTTAAGGAATTGGCCTTGTGCTTAAGTGTTTCATGTTTTGCTGAAAATCCACAAGGGCAGGCACAAGGGGGTGTGAGTGCCCCTGTGCCTTGCTGGAAAATTGAAAAAACATGAAACAGAAGGGCACAAGGGCACCCACAAGGGCGTGTGGGTGCCCCTGTGGCCCTCCTGAGGAGCCACACGCCCATGTGGCTCATCCACATGGGCGTGTGAGACCTGAAAATTTAATTTTCAGGCCTCCAGAGAGGCACAAGGGCAGCCACACGGGCGTGTGGCTGCCCCTGTGGATTTTCCAGGTCCACAAGGGCACTCACACGCCCGTGCGTGTGAGTGCCCCTGTGGCCTTCTGTCTCGAGTTTTTAATCCACACCGGCACTCACACGCCCGTGTGAGTGCCCTTGTGGCTTTCTGGCGTCGATTTTTGAAGGCACAAGGGCGTGTGGCTCATCCACACGCCCATGTGGCCATCCACAAGGGCGTGTGAGACCCTCACACGCCCATGTGGTTTATAAAGGAGATGAGAAGGCCTTGAACTTTCATTCAAACCTTCGCGCCTTTTCTCCTTCCGACGCCTCCACGCAAAGAGACGCATCTCTTGGGTTCCTAACGCCTCTCCTTAGCATATTTAAGGATTCTTGGGTGTTTTCCCAGCGATTTCCATCTCTTTTTTCATCGAAAAGCTCCGGTAAGCTCCAAGTTTTCCTAGTTCTTGCCATGAATTTTAAATTTCAGATCTGGTGATTTGTTGATGTTTTATGCATAAATCTTCCATGAGAACTATCATAATATGCATGCTTGTCGATTTAGGGGTAGTTTTTGATGTGGAAACCACCCAACCATGGCTTTTTGGCCATGGTCGGGCATCCACACGGGTGTGTGGCCCATCCACACGCCCGTGTGGATGAGGAGGATGATCCACAAGGGCGTGTGGACCATCCACACGCCCATGTGGATTTCTGCATAGTGAAATTTTGTACTAACTTGCCCTGATTTTCACAGATATGGCCCCTAGGACCAAGAAGGTCGCCCACAAGCGCTCTCACGCCGCTCGGGATCCTTCTCCTCCCGAGGAATTGGAGTTCGCCGTCCCTGAGCATCAGCAGCGATATGAGCGCTTACAGCGTCTCAAATTCGGACAGGCGCGCGTGATCGATTGGAAGGCACTCGAGGAGATTGACTTGGCCGATGAGGTGCGCGAGCTTACCGCTGTGGGAGGCTGGGACCGGCTCCTTACTATTCGTGATCCCACTTATCGTGAGCTCACACTGGAGGTCTTGTCCTCGTTCGACTTCGACCGCGCTCGCCATGATTTTGAGAAGGAGGACACTATCCGCTTCAGGCTATTCGGTCAGTACCACTCCATGAGCCTCACGCAGTTCTCTGTTTTTCTCGGTTTATATGGCAGAGACTATGTTCACACGGGGGAGTACGAGCAACTCATCGTTGATTACCCTATTGGACTCACCCCGAGTCGTGCGTACGGGACCATATGCGGAGGCTTCCAGTACGAGCCGGGATCTTCCAAGGCCACCATGCTCAGCCGTCCGGCCTACAGGTATATACATTCTATTTTCAGCAGGACCGTGACGGGACCAGGCGACAGCACTGGAGTTTTGAGCCGCCTCGACTTGCTTTGCCTATACACCATGGTCCAGAACATCCCCATGTATTTAGGCTTTGTTGTGGCGGATTACGTCCGCCATCAAAGCCATTACGTGCGGGTCGGTGTGATCTTTTCAGGAGTATACATTACCCGACTCGTTCGTGGCATGGGGTTGTCCGAGGCACTTCGAGGGATGGAGAGGATCAGCATACCAGCACCCTTGGGGCTTGCATCCCTCCGAGCCATGCGTATGGTGAAGAAGACGAGCACCGGCCGTTATATACTCGCAGTGGAGGCTGAGGAGGAGGAGTCAGAAGAGGATGCAGCCGACCCAGCAGACGCTCCTGATTCACCGGCACCCACAGCTGTGCCGATGGACACCGAGGCCCCTGCATCCGAGCGAGAGCCAGAGCAGCCCTCCACTCGAGCCCGTGACCGTTTGGCGAGGCTCGAGGTGGCAGTTGGAGCTCTCCAGGGGGACATGGCGACTGTGCTCGCGAACCAGTCCATGATGATGTCGCTGTTGTCCATCATTCGACATCTTCTGGAGAGCGACACAGCATCTGAGGCGACAACATCGGCAGCACCAGCAGCACCAGCAGAGTTTCCTGACGCATGAGGCGTCCTTGAGTCATTTTATTTTATCTTCTGTATTTTTATTTTCTGTAGTTTTATTTTTAGCATGCTAGTTGAGACTATGTCTTTTATTTCTGTCATTTTTATTTTGTGGTTCTAGTTGTTTTCGTTGTTTTATTTTCTAATCTTGTTGAGCTTCATTGAACCCCCTGAATCCGGAGATAGTCTTGAGAGTCTTGGGAAATGGAAATCAAGTTATGCACATGGCCGTGTGACTAGGTCACACGGCCGTTTCACCTCCAAATGCCCGTTGAGCCAAACACACCCTTGTACAAGATTCCACCAACTATTTCACTTGGAATTCAGGGGAGTATTATTTTGATTTTTGCACACCCTCACATGCTTTGTTTTCAGAATTTATAATTTTATTGTGCTTGCATGTGTACATTGGGGACAATGTACATCTTAAGTGTGGGGGAGGGATCACTTTATACACCACTTTATTGTCTGTTTTCATTATATATGCTCATGCAACCTATGAAGGTTCACTTTAAGGTTAAGAGTTAGATTCTAGACTATAGGAGAGCTTCGAACACTAGATTTCATCATGCTCTAGTTGTCATCCAATTTTTTGAGAAAGTTTTGTCCGATTGCCATTTATACACTCTACTCACTCATTAGACCTATAGAAGCTCTAGTTTAATGTTTTTGAGACTTGTTAGTAGTTGTTTTATTTGAAAAAAAAAAAATAGATATATATAGTTTAGCAATTGTGAATTCTTTCGTGTATATAGGGGGTGAAAAGAGCTACTACCCTTGATTGTATGCAGCTACTCTCATAAGTCGGATACTAGTTATGCCCTAATGAGAGAAAGAGCTATCACAGGGGATATGTGAAAGCTAGCACCCTCGGTAGAAAGAGCTACCATCTCTTAAGTGTGAAAGCCACTCGGGAGGCCGCCTGAGAAAGGGCTACCTTGGAGATTGTGTGCAGCTACTACCATTCTTTTTGCTATTATATAAGTCTCGAACAATAAAAACTGTAAGTAGTGGACATAGAGTCGAATTGAGATGAGTTGTTCCACACACACACGCTTTCGGATTTCTTTTTCTTTCCTGTCATTGGATTGTTTTCTAGAGCATTGATTGAGCTGTTTGGTGTTAAATAGTTTTCCCCTTTTGTTATAGAATCATAATCTCGTACTTTCTAGTGAACCTGAGGCCAAGCACTTATCCTTTCTTTCCTTGTAATGAATGTTTAGTTTGCTTGAGGACAACCAAGAGCTTAAGTGTGGGGGAGTTTTGATAAGTGCTTGATTATATATATTTTATAATATCAGTTTACATGCATTGAGCATCGCTTTTATCAGGTTTTAGCATTAACAAGGTGTGTTTTGTGTTCTTTTGTGCAAACAGGGCTTTGGAGACATGACATACAGGAAGAAGCGAAGATAGGGTGTGATGACACGTTTCAAGACCACAATCAGAAGCTGTGTTCATATGCATGGGGGTGTTGCCAACTTTCGGAGGAGTACAAGTCATTACACAAACCAAAAGGGCACAAAGGCAGTAGTACGCCCATGTCCCAGCTTCCGTACAAAGCAGAAGAAGGTTCTTGAGGATTTCAAAGCATAGAAAGCCACACACCCTACCACACGAGCGTGTGCCCGACCGTGTGGACTCCAAGGAAGACTTCGGGAAAAAATCACTGTAGCATCTACTGTAGCGAAGTACTGTAGTAATTTACTCTAGCAGTACTGTAGTAGAGTACTTCACACGCCTGTGTGGAATTTCCACACGGGCGTGTGGATGGCCGTGTGGATGCCCGCGTAAAGCCCCGAATTCAAATTATAAAAGCCGCCTTGTGATAATTTTTTAGGGATCTTTTTGGCCACTTTCGAGAGACAAGGCGGCTAGGGCTTGGAAGGAGTTCTTTGCGGCTTTGGGAAGCTTTCCTCACCAACTTGGATCGATTCCTCCTAAGTCATAGCGTCAAGGAAGCCATCGGCGACCTAGCTTCGGAGTGGATTCAATCCAGACGTGGAAACTACCCATCAAGACTATCACCACGGATTTAAGGGGGTTATTCTTTATGTCTTTGGAACTTATTTCTGAATTTATTATTTGTTTTGTGACTCGCTCCATGGAGAGCTAAACCCCAAGAGGGTATTCGGACATGTAAACCCTAGGATTCTTATTTTTATTAGATTTACATTGTGTTTCTATTCGAATTTATCAGATTGAGTTTTACTCTTGAGTTCTTAATGCTTGTTTGTGCTTTTGATTTCATTATTAATTGCCTCGCATGTTTTATTCAATCTAGTGAAGAGAGAGATCACCGCTAGGTTTAGAATTACCAAGAGTAAAGAGGGTTGAGAGGGTGAGCCGTGAGATAGCGGAGTGTCCCCTTTCCCTTCCGACAGATATTTCCTATCTCCATATTCCCTAGGTGTCAAGCAACCATATGTGGTGTGAGGCGTCGAGAGAATTCTCCGCCGGAACCTCGTAGGGGGTTAGGGATCTTCTACCTGGAGGCAGGGTTAGATCTACTTTTAGGAATTGGTCATATCTTTGGGATCCCTAGAGTTTTAAGCAGTCATATGTGGTGTGAGGCGTCGAGAGAATTCTCCGCTGTGACCTCGTAGGGGACTAGTTATCGGTAACCTGGAGGCAGGGGCCGTTATATCTTTGGATACCCACGACTCATTGTTTTCGTTTAGAAACACTTGTAATCTACATCCAACACCCGAATCCTAGGAGGAGCATTGTCCGGATACCTCACTTTTATTTGATTGAGAACTCTTTTCCTTTTATTTCCTGCGCACTTGTGGTGACACTCTTAGTGTTGGCCATTAGATCATCAAACACTACACTCACTAGGCTAGATAACAAAAGAAGGGCTATTACTACTACTTCTGTTCCCTGTGGTTCGACAACCCGACCCTTTGGGTCCACTTTTATTACTTGACGACCCGTGCACTTGCGGTAACGCAAGGGGTTGACACACATCACCCTGTTGTGTTGTTGCGGAGACGCATCAATCCTCCCAGATATAGTGCTTCAAATCGGCAAAAAAATGTTTTCTTTGTTGATAAGTGAACCAATTAGGCATGATTTTTGCTGCTAGATAGTTGGCAATGTCAGCGAGCCACGGAGTCTCATCCTCTGTCACTGTTTGAATACTACATAATTGTTTCACAGGGAATGTGTTATTTATCCCTTCTCTCTTCAACTCCTCATCATTAGGCCCTTCAAGGCGTGATAAATGATCAGCGGCAAAGTTTTCTACCCCCTTTTTATCCCTTATCTCTAGATCAACCTGTTGTAGTAGAAGCACCCAACGGATCAATCGAGGCTTGGCATCTGATTTATTCAGCAGGTATTTGAGTGCAGAGTGATCAGTATCAATAATTACCTTGGATAGCACTAAATATGATCAAAATTTATCAAAAGCAAAGACCACCGCTAGCAATTCTTTCTCCGTGGTAGTGTAGTTCTCTTGTGCGTCATTCAAAGTCTTTCTTGCGTAATAAATAAGATGAAAGTGTTTATCCCATCTTTGTCCTAATATTGCACCCACTGCATAGTCACTTGCATCACACATCACCTCAAAAGGTAAATTACAATCTGGAGAAACCACTATGGGTGCTTCAACAAGTTTCTTTTTCAAGTAAAGAAGGCATTCATGCAATATTCATTAAACTCAAAGTGAGCATATTTTTCCAAGAGCTTTGTCAGTGGTCTGGCGATTGCAGAAAAGTCTTTGACGAAGCTTCTATAAAACCCTGCATGTCCCAGAAAACTTCTGATTGCCTTAACTGAACTTGGGGGAAGTAGTTTCTCAATGGTGGAGACTTTCGCTCTGTCTACTTCAATTCCCCTCCTTGAAATCTTATGCCCGAGTACTATGCCCTCCTTAGCCATAAAGTGGCATTTCTCCCAACTAAGGACTAAATTAGTCTCCTCACACCTTTTTAAGACCCGTTCAAGATTTTTAAGGCATAACTCGAATGAATCCCCGATGATCGAAAAATCATCCATAAACACCTCCATGATATCTTCCACCATATCTTCGAAGATTGCTAACATATATCTTTGGAATGTAGCTGGTGCATTACAAAGCCCAAAGAGCATTCGACGATACACAAATGTCCCGTAGGGGCATGTGAAAGTAGTCTTCTCCTGATCTTCTGGGGCAATAGGAATCTGAAAATATCCAGAAAGGCCATCCAAGAAACAGTAGTAAGAATGTCCCGCGAGTCTGTCAAGCATCCGGTCAATGAAAGGTAAAGGGAAATGATCCTTCCTTGTAGCATCATTGAGTTTCCTATAATCAATACAGACTCTCCAACCTGTGACTGTTCTTATTTGAACAAGCTCATTTTTTTCATTGGTGATGACTGTCATTCCCCCTTTTTTTGGCACCACTTGCACCGGGTCACCCAGGCACTATCAGAGATAGGGTAGATAATGCCTGCATCAAGCAACTTTATGACTTCATTCTGCACAACCTCCTTCATGTTGGGGTTGAGTCTTCGTTGGGTGATTGCTGAGGGTTTGTGATTATCCTCCATAAGTATTTTGTGTGTACAAAAAGATGGGCTGATTCCTCGAATGTCAGAAATCTTCCACGCAATTGCCCTTTGGTGCGTCCTCAACATGCCCAAGAGTTGGTCCTTCTGTTCCCTTATTAAATCCGAAGCGATGACAACAGGGAGTGTAGATTCTTCCCCCAAGAAGGCGTATTCTAGATGATCAGGGAGGGGTTTCAATTCTAGCTCTGGAGGTTCTTCAATTGATAACTTTACCCTTCCAAAATTTCTAAGGTCACGTTTCTCAATCTCCTCCATTTCTTCTGAGTCACCATTACTGTTTTAAGCTGCATTCCTTCACTTCAAATTCTGCCTCAATTGTATTCAAATCATCCCTCTGAATGTAGTTTACCTCTTCTACTCTTTGAAATGTTGAATGAATTACCTCCTCTTTCTCTGAATAGGTTAACTCTGGGGGACTCTTCAGACTAGTGTCTAGTTCCTTATGAGTATAGTTGGACTGACTACTAGATGAGAGAATTTTTGTTGCCAACTTTCCCCAATCTGATTCCAAATATTTATTGAAGATTGACTGAGCTCCTTGATTCTGTACAAATTGCATAAGTGAATCCTGACAAAAATCTTCCTTATGATGAATATCGATGAAATCCATGTTGTCACTCTCAACAAGAGTCACGATGTTAGCTAACAACAAGAAAAACAAAAAGAGCAACAATGAACACAAAGATGGAATATTTACAAAAGGTCAACAACCAAAAACAAGAAAACACAAAAACAAAACAAACAAAAACAAAAACAAAAACAAAAGAAAAACAAAAGAAAAAGATAAGGCTAAATCAACAAGCTCAAAGCTTTCCAAATATCCCTTGGTGTTCCCCGGCAACGGCGCCAAAACCGTGATCCACACAAAGTGTGAATACCCTCAAGTAATAAACCACTCACGCACGCACGAGTGGGTCGTATTCCCAAGGGGCCCGAGGAGCTTGATAAGTGTCTAAATACACCATTTTGTAACAGTGAACTATTTATACTTTGATGCATTAATTGAATAAAACAAGTGCCCTTTGATGTGTTTTTCTTGTTTTTCTTATTTCAGGACATCCACGGACGATTTACGTTGAGAGGAGCGTTTACAACTAGAAAATCAAAGCCGAGGAGCGAAGAAACGAAGGATAATCGAGCTCAGGAGGACACCCAAGCATTCCTACACAACCAGGCCCATTTTAGGGCCTGTGTGCGGGCTGTACACAGCCCGCACACCCCTGGCAGAGAGTTGTGCGGCCATGTGTGCGGCCCGCACACTCGCCGCACACCAGTCGGGGTATTTAAGCCCGATTAGGGTTTTTCTGAGGGGACTTTTGCCACGGACGCTTCCGAACACCCCGACGCTCAAAGCTTCATCAAGGAAGGTCGTTTTGGAGAGAAATCGACTGGGAGAAGACAGGAGAACTCGAGGATCTTTATCTTAGAGCTTGCCGACGCGGATTCGGCAAGTTTCTTCATCAAACCTAGTCGACACGTTCAAGAGGGAGTTTTTGGTGTTTTGTTGATGTACTCTTTATTGTGTGAACTTTCCTTCTTATTCATGTCGAACTAAACCTCCCAAGGCCGCCGGGCAACCGGTGAACCTTGGGAGGAATACTTGTATTGGATGTTGTACTTTTAATTCAATGAATGCTTGGTGTGCCATTTGGTTTCATACTTTGTGTACTTAATTGTGGTGATTTGCATGAGAACTCTGCATTTCATTTTATCTATTGTGCTTGGTTGCGCGATGTGCGCTCTCACATTAGATCCACATAGTATGAAGAGGGATCCATTTATTTCTCCTGGGGGAATCCTCGACCGGGGCCTTATCTTCTCTGTTTGATTTCTTCTCGGTGTGTGCAACTTGTCAGCAGTTAAAGCTTTTATTGTTAGTTTAATTTCATTTCGTTACAACAACCTCTGCTTTGATTCGGCTAAACAACTATTGAAGAGGAAGTAATAGTGGATCTTGGGACCCTAGGGAATACGACCCTCTTGTGCCCGCACAAGAGGTATTACTTGACGACCTGTGCACTTGTGGCCGGGGATCCGTGTGCCGACTTTTTAGCGACCCGCGCGGCGACCATCAGAGCTATTTTACTCACTTCTTACTTGTTGTTTAGCTCACCGATTCGATTTCAAGAGAATAAACAGGAAAGAAAAGAAATTAACAACAGGAGAAATTGTTTAAATAAATGCGATGAAATCAAAACACGGGAGATACTCAAGGATAGAAACGGCCTTGGATGAGGATTCCCAAGGGGGCTACTTAAGTGAGTAGGATATTTGAGAAATTAAACCCGTGGCTAGTTGGACCAAGAAACCTAAACTTAGGTCAACCCGATGGTCACGGCAATTGACCTCTAACCCGGTGCGAGCGTTGAATAAGAAATTTCTCCTACTCAACCTCTGATTCAGTTGCAAGGAGAATGATGGTCATCTCAAGTTAGGGTAGAAACCCTAGTTAGTTTTCAACCCTAGAAATGGAGGGGTACAAATACCCGATTGTCACGTCGTATTTATACAATAATCCCTTCCAAGTTTGATGGAGTCTAGCACTAAGGCAATGGTCATGCTACAAAGTGCTACCAAAAATTTGATACATCAATCAATCAAATGTACCAAAACAATCAAGAATAGCAAACAAGGATTACAACAAGCCAATTATGCAATAAATGACTCAAATAGTCCAAAACATCACAAGTTGGCCCCAAGGTCCAAAACATCACAAGTTGGCCCCAAATAAATGACCTTGGGGTTTAGTTGTTCATGTTCAACAAATCGACCAAACAATCCATGCACACAACAAAAACAAACATGAGGAACTGATAAGTGTCTAAATGTAGGTATTTATACGATTTATTCTTGTTGTATTTTGCATGTATTTTAATGAGTTGATACCCGTTTCGCATTTAAATTAGTTTTATTTGTGTTACAGGCCTTGAAGATGCCAAAATGAGCTCAAGAACGTATTTGGGAAGAAATCCGTATCAAATACGACGTTTTCGAGCTTTCATACTGTAGCATGGCACTGTAGCACCGAAAACGGGATTTTCTGGAAAAAGGCTGGGAGCGTTGCGGGCAAACTTGTTGATAAGTGCTTGATTATATATATTTTATAATATCAGTTTATATGCATTGAGCATCACTTTTATCAGGTTTTAGCATTAACAAGGTGTGTTTTGTGTTCTTTTGTGCAAACAGGGCTTTGGAGACATGACGTACAGGAAGAAGCAAAGATAGGTTGTGATGACACATTTCAAGGCCACAATTAGAAGCTGTGTTCATATGCATGGGGGTGTTGCCAACTTTCGGAGGAGTACAAGTCATTACACAAACCGAAAGGGCACAAAGGCAGTAGTACGGCCATGCCCCAGCTTCCGTACAAAACAGAAGATGGTTCTTGAGGATTTCAAAGCATAGAAAGCCACACACCCTACCACACGAGCGTGTGCCCGACCGTGTGGACTCCAAGGAAGACTTCGGGAAAAATCACTGTAGCAAGTACTGTAGCAGTACTGTAGCAGAGTACTTCACACGCCCGTGTGGAATTTCCACACGGGCGTGTGGATGCCCGTGTGGATGCCCGCGTAAAGCCCCGAATTCAAATTATAAAAGCCGCCTTGTGATAATTTTTAGGGATCTTTTCGGCCACTTTCGAGAGACAAGGCGGCTAGGGCTTGGAAGGAGTTCTTTGCGGCTTTTGGAAGCTTTCCTCACCAACTTGGATCGATTCCTCCTCCGTCATAGCGTCAAGGAAGCCATCGGCGACATAGCTTCGGAGTGGATTCAATCCAGACGTGGAAACTACCCATCAAGACTATCATCACGGATTTAAGGGGGTTATTCTTTATGTCTTTGGAACTTATTTCTGAATTTATTATTTGTTTTGTGACTCGCTCCATGGAGAGCTAAACCCCTAGAGGGTATTCGGACATGTAAACCCTAGGATTCTTATTTTTATTAGATTTACATTGTGTTTCTATTCGAATTTATCAGATTGAGTTTTATTCTTGAGTTCTTAATGCTTGTTTGTGCTTTTGATTTCATTATTAATTGCCTTGCATGTTTTATTCAATCTAGTGAAGAGAGAGATCACCGCTAGGTTTAGAATTACCAAGAGTAAAGAGGGATGAGAGGGTGAGCCGTGAGATAGCGGAGTGTCCCCTTTCCCTTCCGACAGATATTTCCTATCTCCATATTCCCTAAGTGTCAAGCAACCATATGTGGTGTGAGGCGTCGAGAGAATTCTCCGCCGGGACCTCGTAGGGGGTTAGGGATCTTTCACCTGGAGGCAGGGTTAGATCTACTTTTAGGAATTGGTCATATCTTTGGTATCCCTAGAGTTTTAAGCAGTCATATGTGGTGTGAGGCGTCGAGAGAATTCTCCGCCGGGACCTCGTAGGGAGTCAGTTATCGGTGGCCTGGAGGCAGGGGCCGTTATACCTTTGGATACCCACGACTCATTGTCTTCGTTTAGAAACACTTGTAATCTACATCCAACACCCGAATCCTAGGGGGAGCATTGTCCGGATACCTCACTTTTATTGATTGAGAACTCTTTTCCTTTTATTTCCTGCGCACTTGTGGTGACACTCTTAGTGTTGGCCATTAGATCATCACATACTACACTCATCAGGCTAGATAACAAAAGAGGAGCTATTACTAGTACTTCTGTTCCCTGTGGTTCGACAACCCGACCCTTTGGGTCCACTTTTATTACTTGACGACCCGTGCACTTGCGGTAACGCAAGGGGTTGACACACATCACCCTGTTGTGTTGTTGCGGAGACGCATCACTTGTGCCCGGAAGGTAGCCCGTATGGATGCCCAAAAAAAGGGTTTTTAAAGGAAAGTTAGGGCCTCTTTTGATAAAAACTTCTACATCATCTTCTTCTCTTCTTCTTGGGCCGCCGCCACACCCTCGCCGGCTGCGTTTTCCTGCGATACACCACGTCAATCTTCACCAAGAGGGAGGCAAACATCGGAGGAGGAGATTGGGGGAAGATCTAGAGCTTCAAAGCGTCGTTTGAGGTGCAATCTCGTTGACAACGACGATCTTCTTCCATCCAAGACAATCCAAAGCTAGAGGGAGTGTTCTTTGCTTTTCATTATGCTTGTTTGTTCATTGGATTTGTATGAGTGTTCCTCTTTCATGAGGAACGAACTTGTAAGTGATTTGGGCATGATGAACCCTAAGGTAGCTTTGTTGTAATTAAGGATGATAATCGGTTGTGATTTAGTGTTGGATGTTGAATTTCTTTTATAAGAACTTCTATGGTTTGTGATTCTCTCTATGTGTGCTTTACTGTCTTGGACCGCATGAGAACTCTGCTGTTTAATTTCTAGGTTGTACTTGCATCGTGACCATAGCCCTTGTACTAGACTCACATAGATTGAAAGGGATTCATGTCCCAATACGCAGAGGGATTCGAGTATTAGGTACCCCTCCGAACGTTAGGCTTAGACCCAGAAGAGTGTCTACTCCTGATAAGGGATTCCCTGAGCGCACTGCAATCGTAGGAGGAATTTACCCGAAGGGATTCCGGCCAATACTCGTATGGGATTAGGGCTAATCACCGAGGAATTCGGGATTAGCTTAATTTAGGAATATCTGTGTCCAAACCACCATTACAACACTTCATCCTTAATTCGGGTTTAATGACAACCCTAGGGGGATTCTTTATCCAAATTAGGCCTTCTCCTGTTCGTCCAGCCCTTGTATGCTTATTTGGCTCGTAGTGGTAGCTTTATTCTTTTATTCATAGATTTTAGTAGATATATTATTCTCTTGTATTGTTAGGCTAGGAAATAGATGAAGGGGAAGTAATAGTAGCTCCTTGGCCCCGTGGAATACGACCCCTGTGTCACACACAGGGTATTACTTGACGACCCCGTGCACTTGCGGGACGCCCATCAGGAACACTCCCTCAAATTAGGCCGGGCATAATCTGAAATGCTCCTCTGATTTTTAGCCATGTTTTCCTCTTGATCCACTTCAACACTTATTTCCACTGACCCGGTTTCTCTTAAGTGAATCTGTCGCTGTCTCCGATGAAATGTCCGCTCAATATCTTGATTGGGAGACGCAAGATGGGAAGAATTCCCCCGAGTCATGCACTGCACCTGCACGCACACCAAAAGAAACAGATTAGATATGAATTTTCAAGCTCAAAGCGAAAAGAGAAAAGAAAAATGAACAGCTTAAGAAGAACAAAGAAAAACCAAAGAACAAAAACAAAGAAAACAAGAAAAAATAAAATAAGAACAAAAGAAAATGAATTAAAAGAAAAGTAAGCGGTTAGAGTACTAAGACTGTCCGTATTCTTAGAAGTTGCCAGTCCCCGGCAACGGCGCCAAAAAGTTGGTACGCCCATTGCGTAACCGCAAGTGCACGGGTCGCACAAGTAGTATAATGTACCCTTTGGGTCGGGTAGTCGAATCCACAGGGACTAGTATAGCTTCTAATACTAACGTCCTACTCAATATCTAACCAAATAAAAAATGAAGGAGTTGACTTTGGACTGACTTTGAGGAAGTTGAGGGAATGGAAAGTTCACCAAGGGAAGATTTAGGATTGACTCGATGGAGGAGATGGGGCCCCGGGGTCGGGTTTCTGACGTTCACTAACTCAGTCTTTCTCAGTAATTATCAGGAATGTCTTCAGTTCTAAACCTAGTTATGCTATAAGCATGAGGTTTCTAGCGCTGCCGAGCCCTAAGTTGAACTCCCTCTGCTTGCAACAATCAATAAAGATTCACAAACCTAGATAGGAGAACCAAACTACCAAGCATCAAGCACTAAACAACATACACGATAGCCAATAACCTTGGTTTAATGAAATGAACAAGACAATCATAAAGACTTCAAGTAAAGACTACGAGTTCGAGCTACAACGTCATACAACCAACCCCGGGGCTCCCTTAAGAGTTTAGCCCCTCATGATAACAACCAACAAATACAATGCCAAAGAAATTACAAGACAAGGAATTGGAAACTCCCTAATTTCTTGCATCCTTGAGGTTGTCGAAGGATCTATGATGTCGTGTAATCCCCTTCCGATCGGCCTACCATACGCTTGGCATTCCCTTGATGAAGCTGAGGATGAATCCCCAAAGCTCTCCCTTACTTTCTCCCAAAGTTCGCCCACCAAAAGTCCCCCAAAAACCTAAGCTTTTAGGATTTAAAGTTTTCCCGATGTGAGCACGGGCGTGATGAAACCGTGCTTCCAGCCGTGCAGATTACGGCCAAATAACTCTTCAGAAAACTCACAAACCTGTAATCTGCACGGGGAACAGCACGGGCGTGCTTCGACCGTGCTGAGGTTTTGCACGACCGTGCTCAGCAAACTCTGGCTGTGCTGATTTATGGCCGCATTCTCCTTTAATTTTCACGGGAAGCAGCACGGGCGTGCTTCGACCGTGCTGAGGTTTTCACGCCCGTGCTCAGCGGACTCAAGCTGTGCTGAATCGCAGTTGAATTCTTCTGCATTTTACACGGGGAATAGCACGGGCGTGCTCAAACCGTGCTGAGCTTGATGAGGTTTCTTCTAAGTCCTTTAGCTTCTAAAATTGTTCCAAAAGCGCTTCTTTTTACTTCAGGACTTTGATATCTGCATGACGAACAACGAATACCTCAAATAGCACCGTACTTGGAAAATTATAGCCAAAACATTCAATAATGATGAAGGTATAGCATGCAATATATATATATGAAATACGCTCATCAAATACCCCCAAACTTGAATTGTTGCTTGTCCTCAAGCAACCTTATTCCCCTAATAAAGTGATGAGTGCATGAGCTCTGATCTCAACAAGTTAAAAGAGTTATTGAAGCTTTAAGGAGTTTCTGAGAACTAGTGACTTAGTCAATTGAAGGCTTGTGAAAGATTTTACTCATACTCCGTACTACCGTGTGTGTGTGTCGCCTCCTGAAGTATGTCAAAACTGTTCTTGAGGGGACTTGTACAAGCTCTTTCTTCTCAAATTTTCACTATTGACTCCTAAATTGGGTAGTAGCTTCATACACCCTAGAGGCAGCCATTTCACTTGGTAGGTCATCAAAAATGACATTTGTGATGCCTAAAATCCGACTACTCAAGTGCGGCTTTCGCTTTTTCTAAAGTGATAGCTTTTTCTACCATCTTTCACACAAAAATTGACAGGGCATCCCAAAAATGGAATCCGACTTGTCACGCAATTCTAGCTTTTATTTATTTTGAGTTTGGAGTCAACTTCTAATTTTTCAGCCTTATAACTAGCCCTTCCTCTAACAGAGTAACAACACAACAGAAGACTAAGTGTTATCATTTGGGTTTCCCAAGTAAGAGCAAAATGAAACTTTAAGTTCAACAAAAGTGCACTAGTATACCCAAAAACTCCTAGCTTACCAATTCTCAACCAAAATAATTTTCATAGATCGTCCTAAGTCATGCACAACATCTAGGAGACAAATGCACAACTCTCCCCCACACTTGAAAGAAACATTGTCCTCAATGTTTAAAGATGTAAGCATGCAAGCAAAGAAAATAAGTGCAAGTAAAAGTGAGGGTTGGGAATTGTAACCAAGTTAAAGGAGAGGTGCCGACGAAAAATTCGATGGCACACAAGGGCGGGTGTTGATCGCCGATTAAGGATGAGTCGTTTGAGACAACCATCAAGAAAAACAATCAATGAAGCCTAAGATACACATGCAAGCATTAGAGAACGAACATAAACAAAAGATAAAAAGCACACTAAAAAGAGATCAGTTTAGTAGGGGACTCCCCTAGCTAACTGACTCAAGAACACAAACGACAACAGAAGCAAAAACAAAGAACAGAAAATAAAGTAAAACACAACAAAATAAAACATCAGAACCGGGCGCTCTCAGAATCGGAGTCAGACTCCGATGGCAGGTCGGTGGTGTCGACGCCGACACTCCGGGACGTAGAAGGTCCAGCGGCACGACGAGGAGGTGGAGACAGGGTGACGTCGAGATGAGAGGCCAACCGCTGCATGCTCCGAACCATCCACCGCCGGAAAGAAGGAGAGCTCGCTGGAGGAGAGTCCTGAGCGTGGGTGGAAGCGCGAGGGCGTGGGGTGCGAGGAAACGATGGGCCGGCGGCAGGTGGAGAATTAGGGACACTGGTGGCGGGCGGGACCTGGTGTCTGGTGACATGAGATGTGGACGTGGATCGCAGCATCCCCATCGCCCGGAGTGTGTCCACTGAGACGGGAAGGACGCCACCGACCATCCGAATCGTACATGTGGCTGCCTGGAGTCCCATCCCCCGAATCAGCCGTGTGATGTAAGATCCGCAGAAGATGGCGCCGACTCGGGTGTCCTGTCCCTGGTGCTGGATGTTAAAAGCCACCTCGTAACCGAGGTGCATCTGGAATCCGTCCAGCATACTCAGCAAAAAGTCGAAGTCGCGGCGACTAACGACTCCGGTGCTATCTCCCCGCCCTGTGATGGAGTGACTGAGAATGAAATGGATGTACCTGTGGGGGTTGTACTCCCGGTCCGTGCTCAGACGCTGCCAACAATCCCAGTCTGACATAAAACTCTGTCAGACTCATCCGATGTAGCTCGCCGAGCGCTTGGAACTGTACCGTGCCGGCGCGGTGGTAGCTGATGGGGCCTCTGGAAAGCTCGAAGGTCGCAAGGACCACCAGAGACAGCTCCCGGTAGGCGGGGTCGGTGATGGACAACAGCCTCGTCCAGGCGCCCTCGCCGAGGTATCGGCGCACGTCAGCCTCGAGGCCCACCTCGTGGAGGACCTCCCAATCTATCGCTCGCAGCTCGCCAAACCGCTTCGCGCTCAAACGGTCGTGGCGCTCCTGGTGGATGGGAGTGCCGAGGGTCAGCGCAGGGGGGACGGCTGGGGTCGACGACTCCCCTCTAGCCCTCTTCGAAGAAGGGCCAGACGCAGTAGCCTTCCTCGGCTTGATCTGTTGAGAGAAAAACACTAAACAGTTAAGGTCAACAGTGAAACACGGGCGTGCTTCAAATCGGCATGCCCATGTTATTCAAAATATAGGGTTTCTCACGAGCACGGGCGTGCTGAACAGGCACGCCCGTGCCTCCATGCAATTCCAGATCTAGAATCAAAGCACGGCCGTGCTTGAGTGAACACGACCGTGCTGCCAAAACCCAGCTTCGGCACCGACGGCTTCTAACTCAAAAATCGACGGGAAAAATGTATTTAAAACTCAATCAAAAGCACCCTAGAGGTCTCTAACAGTAAATTTAGATGTTTTCGATAAGAATAATAGCATAAAAACAAAGATTAATATAGAAAGCACAAATCTAGGGCTCGTCGACTTACCAAAAGTGTTGAAGAAGGAGTAGAAGCGATGTAACTCCGAGAAACCACGACAACCACCTGCAAAATCACGAAAACGCAAGAAAATGAAAGCACAAGGGAAGAGAGACGCCGATAAGAAGAAAGAAAGGATGAACGGCGCGTTTAAAATGGAGAAAAACGCAGAAAGAGGGACAGTCGCGCTGAGCACGGCCGTGCTGTGCCCGTGCTTAAGTAAATTCAACGAAAAATGAAGAACTCGGCACGTCCGTGACGCGTGCATGATAAGTGCTTGCATGTACATATTATTTGAGATATTTTTCCATGCATGAGCATCACATTTTTCAGGTTATTTTTCTCATTTCGTGTGTTTTTGTGTTCTTTCGTGCAATTAGGGTTGTGAAGAAGGTTTATGCGAAGAAAAGCAAGATTAGGTCATAATGGTGCCATGTGGAGCCCTTTTGTGCAAATACAAAGTTCAAGACACAAATCGGGTTCAAACGAGGGGGTATGTGCCAACTTCTAAAGGCTTCAAGACAATTCTTGTAGAAGGACACGAAGGCAGTCATGCTCGCTTGTTCGGATTTGTTCAAAGATTTCAAAAGCTCTCCAAGGGTTTTTCATCATCAAGAAATGCCATATGACCTTTCACATGGGCGTGTGTCCGTCCGTGTGACCTCAGGAGAAGAAACGGGCGAAATCGGGGACCAATAAGCAAGTTTCCACAAGGCTGAAATTCCACATGGGCGTGTGGAATTTCCACACGGCCGTGTGGAATTTCCACACGGCCGTGTGGCTCATCCACACGCCCGTGTGGATCCTCGAGATGGCCAATTATAAAGCCGTTCTGAAGCGTTATACTGGGGGACTTTTTCCTAACTTTGGGAGGAGGTTCGGCTACGGTTTGAGAGGGTTTTTGCTGCGTTTTGGGGGCGTTTCTTCACCGATTTCAACATCGATTCCTTCCAAGGAAAGCTATTGGGGGAGCCTTCGACGACTTGGATTCGGCGAGGTGTGCCCTAGGTTTGGAGGAAGGATCCGTGGAGAAGAAGGAGCAGCCCTCATAGGCCATCAACGCGAAGCTTAAGGGGGTTTTCTTTATGGATTTCTTGCACTTATCTTCATTTATTTTGATGAACTTGTATTGCTCCATGGAGAGCTAAACCCCTAGTGGGTACTTGGACTTGTAAACCCTAGGTTTTCTATGTTTCATTGACTTTAATGCTTTTATTCAAGTTGAGTTTAAATTTGAGTTTCAATCTTGTGTGCTTAATTGTTTCTCCCTTAGAGTGACACTAGGGTTGAGGGCTAATCCAATCATCCTTTTGACGAGTGACCATCACCATTAGGATTAGATTAACCAAGATTGAAGAGGGTCGAGAGGGTGAGTTGAGAGGTAGCGACACGTCCCCTTTCCCCTCCGGTGTGGTTTTCCCTACCTTCTTATTCCAAGTATTACCTTCGATCTCAAAGAGAGTTAGGCGTTGAGAGAGGCCTTTCCGCCGGGACTTATTTGTGATTAGGGATCTTTCACCTGGACCAAAGGGATTGATCTATAGTTGGGAATAGGGTTTACCGCTTGGAATCCCTATAGCGTAGCGCAGTCATACGTGGTGTGAGGTGTCGAGAGTCTTCTCTCCGCCGGGACCTCGTAGGGGACTAGTCAAGGTTGACCTTAGATTTGGGATCTTGTATCTTTGGTTTCCACGACTCTTGAAATCTCTATTGAGTAAAAGTATTTGAAGTCTTGCACTTGAAACAAGGAACCTAGGGGGAGCAGTGTCCGAGTACCCCATTCTTAACTCGATCTTTTCCTACACTCTAGCTTTAACTTTCAGTTCTTAATTTCTATTTTGAATCACTTTTTAATCTCAACAAAAATTGGTTTTCTTTGGCTACCTAGCGAAGTGTTTTTGTTTCTATCGTCTACTCCCTGTGGATTCGACTACCCACCCGTTGGGTACTTTATTACTTCGACACCCGTGCACTTGCGGAACACACACGCAAGGGTGTGTCAAGTTTTTGGCGCCGTTGCCGGGGAGTTAGGCGTTTTAGGAACACTTATACTTTGTTTCGTTAGTCATTCGCTTTATATTCTGTTCCACACTTCTTGTTCTTCCATTGTTCTGATTTTGTTTTCTTTTATTGATTTCAGCTCCAGGTTATGCTCCGTAGACACCCTTCGACATTAGTTGAAGACGATCCAGAGATTGAGAGGAGATTACATAGACGGGAAAACAACCTGAACAAGAACAGAATTATCAAGCTGAAATAGAGGTTGAGGAGTCAGCAACCATGGCTGAACAGAATGAGCAACAGCGGACACTCTCGGACTATGCAAGACCTACCCCTCGTGGCACACAATCCAGCATCGTACGGCCACCAATTACAGTTCACAATTTTGAGCTCAAGCCGGGTTTTATTCAAATGGTACAACAGTCCGCACAGTTCAATGGGTTAGCGGATGAAGACCCAAATAATCATATTGAGAATTTTTTGGAAGTGTGCGACATGCTCAAGATTAGTGGGGTTACAGATGATGCTATTCGACTGAGGGCTTTCCCATTTTCCTTGAAGGGAAGAGCAAAGCAGTGGTTACAGTCACTTCCTAGAGCTTCAATTACTACGTGGGAGGAGATGGTTGAGGCCTTTCTTGCTAGATATTTCCCTCCTGGAAAATCTGCGAAGCTTAGGAATGAAATCTCTTCTTTTATGCAAATGGAATTGGAGTCTCTCTTTGAGACATGGGAGAGGTTCAAGGACCTCCTGCGGAAATGTCCCCAACATGGGTTTCTCGAGTGGATGATCATCCACACCTTTTACAAATGGGCTGAACCCGAGCACAAGACAGGTTACTTGACGCAGGCGGCGGGGAGGTACCTTAGGAAGCAAAACCCCAGAAGCTGCCAGGCAACTCATAGAAGAGATGGCTATGAATAGTTATCAATGGAATGCTCGTGATAAGAAGAAGGTAGCCGGTCTTCATGAAATCGATGCTGTCACCTCCTTAGCAGCTCAAGTAGAAGCATTAAGCAAGAAGCTAGACACTCTAACTTCTTCAAGAGTGGCAGCAGTGATGAACTGTGATGGTTGTGGAGGTGGACATGCCTCATCCGATTGCCCTATTTCGTGAGTGGTGCATCCCCCGTTGAGCGGGTAGACTTTGTGGGTAATGCAAGAAGAGGACAAGGTAACCCTTACAGTAGCACTTTCAATCCAGGGTGGCGAAACCACCCGAATTTTTCTTTGAGTAATCCGGGACAGGAAAGACCTCTTGCACCACAAGGATTTCAGCAACCACAGCTTCCAAACTTGGAGAATCGAGTTTCAGGTCTAGAGAATCGGATGACAGATCTAGAAAAAGCACTGACTAGATTCATCCAGTCATCTGACACACGCTTTCAGGGTGTAGAGACTATACTTCGCAACCATACTGCGTCCTTGCATAATCTAGAGAATCAGGTTGGACAAATTGCGAAGTCGTTATCAGAGAGACCTCAAAGAAGCTTTCCTAGCAATACAGAGACAAGTGTAAGAGAGCAGCTAAAAGCAATCACTTTGAGGAGTGGTCGCGACATTGAGAGTAAACTTCCAGCTGAGAAGGTTGCACATGGTTCGCCCCAGGAGAAAGAGATTGAGGAGAAGAGTAAGGAGAAGGAGGGGGTTCCCACACCTTACAAACCAAGGATCCCCTATCCTTCAAGGCTGAAGAATGACCACAATGAGGAGCAATACCAGAAATTTTTGTGCTTATTCAAGCAGCTGCACATCAACATTCCATTCGTGGAGGCATTATCACAAATGCCTCGCTATGCAAAGTTCTTGAAGGACCTCTTGAGCAATAAGAGGAAGCTGGAGGAGAGTGCAGCGGTGATCTTAGATGCATCATGTTCAGCAATATTCCAGAAGAACATGCCGAACAAGAAGAAGGATCCCGGGAGTTTCATCATCCCGTGCAATATTGGAAATTTAGGTGAAGAAAAGGCATTGGCAGACTCAGGGGCTAGTATTAATGTGATGCCTTACACTTTCTTCCAAAAGTTGGGTTTGGGGGAACCAAGACCCACTCGGATGACGCTTCAATTAGGTGACCGTTCAGTTAGACATCCGAGGGGCATTATTGAAGATATACTTGTTAAGGTTGACAAGTATATCTTCCCTGTAGATTTTGTGGTGCTTGATGTGGATGAGGATGTCGACGTACCACCGATACTTGGGAGGCCGTTCTCGCGCACTTCCAAGGCACTTATTGACATGGAGGGCGGAGAGATGACATTGAGGATTGGAGACGAGAAAGTGACCTACCGCCTTGCAGAAGCCATGCGACATTCTCTTGATTTTGATGATGCGTTATATTTTCTTGACACCACTGATGAGTTAATTGATGATTATGTACAGGAATCACTATGTCCAGACCCATTAGCTGAATTGCTAGAGCAAGAGATGGACGTTGCTGAGGTGTCACCATTTGATCTAGTGGATAAGGAAGAACCGTCCCCAGGCATAGTCAATAAGTTTGTCAAAAAGTTGAAGAGAGTGAGACATCGCCACAAGAAACAACCGAATAATTCTACGAATGAACAGTCAAAGTCTAAGAGCGATACACCTTCAGTTGGTAACAACTCCTATTACTCGTCCTCTAACTTGAAGAATTTTTGTTCATCATGCTTGAAGGTTGCAGGTAACAGAGAATTTTTGCCTTATGATCCCCCTTGAGTTGAAGAACAGGTACGTCAAGCTAGTGACGTAAAACAAGCGCTTCTTGGGAGGCAACCCAAGTTTTTAAATTCTTTGCACTTGTTTTAGTTAGTTTTAATTTCTGCATTGTAGTTTTTGTTTAGTTTTAGTTTTTTTTGTTGTTTCATCTTTGGTGTAGTGCATCATAGTCGTTTCTAAATGCAAATCCATGAATTTTCTTTCTTGGATTTGGGTGATGATTCTTGTGTTTTAGCATGTTATTTTCATGGGAGATACTTGCTTTTATGCTATAAACACCAATGGTGGAAATATGGCAACTTTGCACGCGTCAAAGTGGATCCACCATGGCCGTATAGCCATGGCCGAAGATCCACACGGCCATGTGGATATTCCACACGGCCGTGTGGATCATAAAGGGGAGTTTTTCTCATCCAGAGGGTCCACACGGCCGTGTGGAAATTCCACACGGCCATGTGGATCCCTGGCACTTAGTTTTTGACCCCGAAATGACCCGTTTGCCTCTCTTTTACACAGAAATGGCTCCAAGGACAAGAAAACGTGCACATAAGCGTCCATGTGGGCCTCGTGAGCCCTCGCCTAGGCAGTTGAAGTTCCCCATACCCAAACATCAAATTGAACTTGAGCATCTCTCAAGGCTCAAGTTCGGCAAGATACGGACCCTTGACTCGCAAGCGTTGGCCGCGATTGACCATGAACAAGTGGAAGAGTTGGCGGACGTGATGATGGCGAGAGACACCGACTCCACCATGTCTCCCGCACCCCGAGCACCACGTGAATCACCCGCATCACCAGCACCACCAGCAGATGATAACGCTTGAGGCGTCTTTCTTTTAGTTGTTTCTTTTTCTTGTACTAGTTTATTTTCATGTCGCTTTATCTCTGTTACTCAGAAAGGGTTTACCTTCTGAGCTCTATCTTACTGTTTTCAGTTGTAGTTTGTTTGTTTCGAGTTTAAGCGTGTACGTCATGCTTATAAACTCTCGTTGTTTATCTTTTGTGATGAGCCTTACTGAACCCCTTTTGTGATGTGCAGATGGTCATGTCAGTCCTCTATTGAGGAATAGTCATAGGCACGGCCATGAGGATTTTCCACATGGCCGTGTGAGCTTCACAACCCATCGCAGCTTCACTTCCCCCGTTTGCAGCTCCACTCAAATTCTACATTCGGAGCCAAGGGGAGTGTCGTTTTTAATCCCCACGCCCTCATGTTTTATTGATATTCTGTTTTTGTATGCTTGCATGAGTACAATGAGGGCATTGTATATCTTAAGTGTGGGGGGGAGTTCACGTTGCACACGTTCTCTATGTATGTATGCTCATCACTCATATGCTCATCTAGCCAATGATAGTTCACCTTAAAAGGCAAGGATTGCAGTCTTGAATTTAGGAGAATTTTAAACATCGTTTGTACTCATGCTCTAGTTTACTCGAAAAACTTAGAAATTTTTTGTCTGATTGCATTACTTACACCTTTCTTGCTCTGTTAACCCTGATAACTCTAGTTCAGTGCCAAAAGGACATTAGTTTTCTTTATTTTGAAAAAAAAAAAAAAAAAAAAAAAATGAAGAAAACAAAGGAAGAATGCCCTATTTGTTTACTTGTTTTCGGAGTGGAAAGAGCTACCACCTATGTTGTATGCAGCTACTCTCATAAGTCGGATACTAGCTATGCCCTAAGGAGAGAAAGAGCTATCTAATAGGCTGTGTGAAAGCTAACACTCCCAGGTGGAAAGAGCTACCACCTCAAAGTGTGAAAGCCGCCCAGGAGGCATCTTGGGAAATGGCTACCTTCGAGGTTGTGTGCAGCTACTACCTACTTTTGTCCTTAAATAAGCCCTTTTCAATAAGAACTTTTAAGAGTAAACTTAGGGTTGGCATGAGTATGCATACACACACACACGCAGTCAGATTCTATTTTCTTTGTGCTTCGTGTTTTTGCTAGAGCATTGTTTTTTATCTTTCTATGTTGCAAATTGTTCCTTTGTTTAAGAATGCTCTCCTTACATACTTTTTGGTGAACTTAAGGCTAAGCACTTCTATCACTCTACTTGTGGATTTTATTGTATAAATTTTGCTTGTGGACAAGCAAAAGCTTAAGTGTGGGGGAGTTTGATAAGTGCTTGCATGTACATATTATTTGAGATATTTTTCCATGCATGAGCATCACATTTTTCAGGTTATTTTTCTCATTTCGTGTGTTTTTGTGTTCTTTCGTGCAATTAGGGTTGTGAAGAAGGTTTATGCGAAGAAAAGCAAGATTAGGTCATAATGGTGCCATGTGGAGCCCTTTTGTGCAAATACAAAGTTCAAGACACAAATCGGGTTCAAACGAGGGGGTATGTGCCAACTTCTAAAGGCTTCAAGACAATTCTTGTAGAAGGACACGAAGGCAGTCATGCTCGCTTGTTCGGATTTGTTCAAAGATTTCAAAAGCTCTCCAAGGGTTTTTCATCATCAAGAAATGCCATATGACCTTTCACATGGGCGTGTGTCCGTCCGTGTGACCTCAGGAGAAGAAACGGGCGAAATCGGGGACCAATAAGCAAGTTTCCACAAGGCTGAAATTCCACACGGCCGTGTGGAATTTCCACACGGCCGTGTGGCTCATCCACACGCCCGTGTGGATCCTCGAGATGGCCAATTATAAAGCCGTTCTGAAGCGTTATACTGGGGGACTTTTTCCTAACTTTGGGAGGAGGTTCGGCTACGGTTTGAGAGGGTTTTTGCTGCGTTTTGGGGGCGTTTCTTCACCGATTTCAACATCGATTCCTTCCAAGGAAAGCTATTGGGGGAGCCTTCGATGACTTGGATTCGGCGAGGTGTGCCCTAGGTTTGGAGGAAGGATCCGTGGAGAAGAAGGAGCAGCCCTCATAGGCCATCAACGCGAAGCTTAAGGGGGTTTTCTTTATGGATTTCTTGCACTTATCTTCATTTATTTTGATGAACTTGTATTGCTCCATGGAGAGCTAAACCCCTAGTGGGTACTTGGACTTGTAAACCCTAGGTTTTCTATGTTTCATTGACTTTAATGCTTTTATTCAAGTTGAGTTTAAATTTGAGTTTCAATCTTGTGTGCTTAATTGTTTCTCCCTTAGAGTGACACTAGGGTTGAGGGCTAATCCAATCATCCTTTTGACGAGTGACCATCACCATTAGGATTAGATTAACCAAGATTGAAGAGGGTCGAGAGGGTGAGTTGAGAGGTAGCGACACGTCCCCTTTCCCCTCCGGTGTGGTTTTCCCTACCTTCTTATTCCAAGTATTACCTTCGATCTCAAAGAGAGTTAGGCGTTGAGAGAGGCCTTTCCGCCGGGACTTATTTGTGATTAGGGATCTTTCGCCTGGACCAAAGGGATTGATCTATAGTTGGGAATAGGGTTTACCGCTTGGAATCCCTATAGCGTAGCGCAGTCATACGTGGTGTGAGGTGTCGAGAGTCTTCTCTCCGCCGGGACCTCGTAGGGGACTAGTCAAGGTTGACCTTAGATTTGGGATCTTGTATCTTTGGTTTCCACGACTCTTGAAATCTCTATTGAGTAAAAGTATTTGAAGTCTTGCACTTGAAACAAGGAACCTAGGGGGAGCAGTGTCCGAGTACCCCATTCTTAACTCGATCTTTTCCTACACTCTAGCTTTAACTTTCAGTTCTTAATTTCTATTTTGAATCACTTTTTAATCTCAACAAAAATTGGTTTTCTTTGGCTACCTAGCGAAGTGTTTTTGTTTCTATCGTCTACTCCCTGTGGATTCGACTACCCACCCGTTGGGTACTTTATTACTTCGACACCCGTGCACTTGCGGAACACACACGCAAGGGTGTGTCAGTGCACGGGCAGCGTGCTCCGGGATTCAGCACAGCTATGGCACGGCCGTGCTTCTCCCCGTGCTGAATGGAAAAAAATCAAACGTGGAAAGCCTGTGAATTGCACCCCCATCAGCACGGGGGTGTTATGCCCGTGTAGGGCCTGGATCCTTCCTTCATGAAGAAAAACACGCCGGATTCACAACAAAACGCAAGAAAAACACAAAAACACACCAAACAACAACCAAAACAAAGAAATAACAAAGAAATGAACAAATCGGGTTGCCTCCCGATAAGCGCTCTTTTAACGTCACTAGCTTGACAGGTTTATTCTCACCTCATGACGGCTCAAAAACATACCTTTCTTCTTGAAGCCTTGAGGAACAACAGTCCATGAAAGAAGGAAAGGAATTAATCAAAAATGCCTCACCAGAACTGAGGTCATTAACAGGATGATGCTGTAGGGAGGCTTGTTGTTTCTTCCTTTCCTCTACCTTTTTCCACCAAGTATAGGCCTTTGACCCCCTGCCTTGCCTTCTTTTGATCCTAGTTTCTGGTTGACAAATGCTCGATGGTGTAGAAACGATGGCTTCCTCTTGATCCATGAGCTCTTCATCTGGGGGTTCCCCACCCAACAAATCAGTGAGATGATCATCTTGCCAAACTTCCTGCACACAATCACAAATAATGTCATTAGTCGCGTCTAGGAAATAACAAGAGTCATCAAATGCCAGGGGGTGGCTCATAGCTTCCTTCAGCTTGAATATAACTTCTTCATCCCCCACTCTTAAGGTTAGGCGCCCATCCTTCACATCAATGATAGCTTGTGAAGTGGCGAGGAATGGACGCCCAAAAATTAGAGGTACCTCAGCTCGTTCGTCCAGATCCAGAACAACAAAATCTACCGGGAAAATGAATTTGTCCACCTTCACCAAAATATCCTCAACAATTCCCAAGGGCTGGCGGGTGGAGGGATCAGCAAGCTGGAGCATCATTTGAGTTGGCTTGAGTTACCCCAACCCCAGCTTCTGAAAAATCTTTAATGGCATGAGGTTGATACTTGCTCCTAGATCAGCCAACGCCTTTTCATCCATCATCCCTCCAATGGTGCACGGGATGATGAGAATTCCCGGATCTTTTTCCTTCTTGGGAATTTTATTTGAGATGATGGCAGAACATTCCTCACTCAAGGTGACCGTCGAGACTGCTTCCAATTTCCTCTTGTTAGTCAATAATTCCTTGAGGAATTTGGCACACTTCGGCATTTAGGAGAGAGCTTCCACGAATGGAACATTGATATGAATGTCTTGAACATCTCCAGAAACTTTTTAAACTGTGCCTCCTGTTGGTCCTTCTTGAGTTTAGCTGGATAAGGCAACGTAGGCTTATAGTCTGCTACCAAGTCTTTCCCTTTGCCCTTATCCTTTCTCCCCGAGCTTGCCCCGAAATCTTGATCAAGAGCTTCTGCTTCTAATTCTTGGGGTAAATCTTGCTGTGCTTGTGGGGTTAAAGGTTCTAGTTCCCTGCCACTTCTCAAAGTGACTGCCTTGAGGGACTCCCGGGGATTAATTTCTGTATTACTTGGGAGAGCACCCTGGGGTCGTTCAGCAAGCGTCTTGGCGATCTGTGCAACCTGACGCTCAAGGTTCTGTAGAGAAGCCTGCTGATTCCTCATCATCTCTTCATGCCCTGTGATTCGGGCATCATTAGCTTGAATATATTGAACGAGGAGAGCTTCAAGAGAAGGTCCCTTTTGTTCTGGTGGTGGGGGCCTCGAAAATTGAGGCTGAGTCTGCTGCTGCTGCTGCTGAGAGGGGCGCTGCTGCCCCTGATTCTGGTCTTTCCAAGAGAAATTAGGATGATTCCTCCACCTTGGGTTGTAGGTGTTGCTGTAGGGGTTATTGCCTGAATACCTCTGATTCTGACCAATGAAATCCACCTGTTCGGTGGCACTAACTCCCTCTGAAGAACAACTGGGCCCTGCTTGGTTCGCCCAACTATCAGTATTCATGTTCATTGCTGGAGGTTGGACTTGCATCGTGTCCGGCCTTTTAGAGATGGCTTCCACCTGTGCTGCCAAAGTAGTGAGCACATCAACCTCATAAAGTCTGGCGGCTTATTTCTCTCAGAACTCCACTGGTAGCCATTGGAGGCCATGTTCTCAATCAAATTTTGTGCCTCATCAGGTCTTTTGCTACACAAGGAGCCTCCTGCTGCGGCATCCAACATTTGTTTAGTGGCCACATTCAATCCATTGTAGAATATCTAGATTTGCATCCATTCCACAATTCCATGCTGCGGGCACTTCCTCAACAATTCCTTATACCGCTCCCAGGTATCATACAGTGTTTCAGATTCTGCTTGCCGGAACGAGGAGATATCACTTCGAAGCTTAGTGATCTTGGCTGGTGGGAAATATCTGGTCAAAAATTTCTCCGCCAACTGTTCCCAGCTCGTAATAGAACCCGCTGGCAAGGAACTTAGCCATTGCTTGGCCCTCCCTCGCACCGAGAACGGGAACCATCTCAGACGAACCGCATCCTCGGACACATTGTTCGCCTTAAAAGTGTCACAAATTTCCAGGAAAGTTGCAAAATGAGCATATGGGTCCTCATCTTGGAAGCCATCAAATTGGCACATCTGTTGCACCATCTGAATAAAATTGGGTTTCAACTCGAAATTATTGGCTGCGACTGGGGGTCGCACAATACTAGACCCAGATCCTTCCAAATTAGGCCGGGCATAATCTGAAATGCTCCTCTGATTTCCAGCCATGTTTTCCTCTTGATCCACTTCAACACTTATTTCCACTGACCCGGTTTCTCTTAAGTGAATCTGTCGCTGTCTCCGATGAAATGTCTGCTCAATATCTGGATCGGGAGATGCAAGATGGGAAGAATTCCCCCGGGTCATGCACTGCACCTGCACGCACACCAAAAGAAACAGATTAGATATGAATTTTCAAGCTCAAAGTGAAAAGAGAAAAGAAAAATGAATAGCTTAAGAAGAACAAAGAAAAACCAAAGAACAAAAACAAAGAAAACAAGAAAAAATAAAATAAGAACAAAAGAAAATGAATTAAAAGAAAAATAAGCGGTTAGAGTACTAAGACTGTCCGTATTCTTAGAAGTTGCCATTCCCCGGCAACGGCGCCAAAAACTTGGTACGCCCCTTGCGTAACCGTAAGTGCACGGGTCGCACAAGTAGTATAATGTACCCTTTGGGTCGGGTAGTCGAATCCACAGGGACTGGTATAGCTTCTAATACTAACGTCCTACTCAATATCTAACCAAATCAAAAATGAAGGAGTTGACTTTGGACTGACTTTGAGGAAGTTGAGGGAATGGAAAGTTCACCAAGGGAAGATTTAGGATTGACTCGATGGAGGAGATGGGGCCCCGGGGTCGGGTTTCTGACGTTCACTAACTCAGTCTTTCTCAGTAATTATCAGGGATGTCTTCAGTTCTAAACCTAGTTATGCTATAAGCATGAGGTTTCTAGCGCTGCCGAGCCCTAAGTTGAACTCCCTCTGCTTGCAACAATCAATAAAGATTCACAAACCTAGATAGGAGAACCAAACTACCAAGCATCAAGCACTAAACAACATACACGATAGCCAATAACCTTGGTTTAAAGAAATGAACAAGACAATCATAAAAACTGCAAGTAAAGACTACGAGTTCGAGCTACAACGTCATACAACCAACCCCGGGGCTCCCTTAAGAGTTTAGCCCCTCATGATAACAACCCACAAATACAATGCCAAAGAAATTACAAGACAAGGAATTGGAAACTCCCTAATTTCTTGCATCCTTGAGGTTGTCGAAGGATCTATGATGTCGTGTAATCCCCTTCCGATCGGCCTACCATACACTTGGCATTCCCTTGATGAAGCTGAGGATGAATCCCCAAAGCTCTCCCTTACTTTCTCCCAAAGTTCGCCCACCAAAAGTCCCCCAAAAACCTAAGTTTTTAGGGTTTTAAAGTTTTCCCGATGTGAGCACGGGCGTGATGAAACCGTGCTTCCAGCCGTGTAGATTACGGCCAAATAACTCTTCAGAAAACTCACAAACCTGTAATCTACACGGGGAACAGCACGGGGGTGCTTCGACCGTGCTGAGGCTTTGCACAACCGTGCTCAGCGAACTCTGGCTGTGCTGATTTATGGCCGCATTCTCCTGTAATTTTCACGGGAAGCAGCACGGGCGTGCCTCGACCGTGCTGAGGTTTTCACGCCCGTGCTCAGCGGACTCAGGCTGTGCTGAATCGCAGTTGAATTCTTCTGCATTTTGCACGGGGAACAGCACGGGCGTGCTCAAACCGTGCTGAGCTTGATGAGGTTTCTTCTAAGTCCTTTAGCTTCTAAAATTGTTCCAAAAACGCTTCTTTTTACTTCAGGACTTTGATATCTGCATGACGAACAACAAATACCTCAAATAGCACCGTACTTGGAGAATTATAGCCAAAACATTCAATAATGATGAAGGTATAGCATACAATATATATATATGAAATGCGCTCATCAAAAGTCCCTCAAAAAGATGCCCTAGATAGCATTTAAACACCCAAATCCCGATGGGTAAACCGGTCAGCATACCGGTCGTACGCTGACCCCTCGGGATTTCTACTTTTCTGACAGACCTGAAATACAAAGAT
Organism: Dioscorea dumetorum; assembly: GCA_902712375.1. Lineage (NCBI taxonomy): Eukaryota > Viridiplantae > Streptophyta > Magnoliopsida > Dioscoreales > Dioscoreaceae > Dioscorea > Dioscorea dumetorum. The sequence continues at coordinate 6,751,019 of CACTHL010000128.1, read as the reverse complement.
AAAGCAATTTAGACTGAAAGGGCATTGATTCAACAATAAAATGTGAAAATAATACACAACACATACATACAAAATACGTACTTTTAGACGTTTATCATTACCCGGCGACCTTGGGAGGTTTAGTTCGACATGAATAAGAAGGAAAGTTCACACAATAAAGAGTACATCAACAAAAACACCAAAAACTCAATCTTGAGCGTGTCGACTAGGTTTGATGAAGAAACTTGCCGAATCCTCGTCTAGGCTGGGAAGTCAACTACCCCGGAACATCCGTAGTGTAGCCTTAATCCAGTACAAGTTCCTTTATCCTAAGGATACTCATACGATGTCATTGGGACTATCGAGACTTGGTTAGAGTTATCTATAAGCAATTGCGCTAAGATAAACTCTACAACCTACGGGAGGCTACCGGTACCTGGAACCTCCGGTGTACCGGTACGATGGATCCCTCTTTATACTATGTCGATCTAATGCGAGAGCGCACCTCGTGCAACTAAGCACAATCGATAAGATGAAATGCCGAGTTCTCATGCAAATCACCACAATTAAGTACACAAAGTATGAAACCAAATGACACACCATGCATTCATTGAATTAAGAGTACAACATTGAATACAAGTATTCCTCCCAAGGTTCACCGGTTACCCGGCGACCTTGGGAGGTTTAGTTCGACATGAATAACAAGGAAAGTTCACACAATAAAGAGTGTATTAACAAAAACACCAAAAACTCCCTCTTGAACGTGTCATCTAGGTTTGATGAAGAAACCTGCCGAATCCGCGTCGGCAAGCTCTAGGATGAAGATCCTCGTGTTCTCCCGTCTTCTCCCCCTCGATTTCTCTCCAAAACGACCTCCTTTGATGAAGTTTTTAGCGTCTTGGTGTTTGGAGGAGTCGGTGGCAAAAGTCCCTCAGAAAAAGCCCTAATCGGGCTTAAATACCCAAGCGGTGTGCGGGCTGATGTGCGCCCGCACACTGGGCCGCACACCCTTTTGCCAAGGGTGTGCGGGCCACAGACAGCCCGCACACGAGCCCGAAAATAGGCCTAAATAGGCCCGTTTCGTGTAGGACTGCCCGAATGATGTCCGGAGCTCATTTAACCTTCGTTTCTTCGCTCCTTGGCCTCGATTTTCATGCTACAAATGCTCCTCCTACCATAGACGGCTCGTTGATGCCCTGAAAAAGAAAAACACGAAAAACACATCAAGGGGCACCGGTTTTATTCAAATAATGCATGAAAGTACAAGTAATGCACCCTTACAAAATGGTGTATTTAGACACTTATCAGTAAGCAAGGAAGGGACCTTGCGGGCAATTAGTGTGGCTGCAAGGAGCTAAAAAAGGGGCCTTGAAGCCTCTCTTGCCGGCGCAAGAGAGCCCGCAAGGACCACCAGCCAGAAGGCCATGCGGGCTACCATGCGGGCGCATGTGAGGCCGCATGGCTTCCCGGTGTGAGGCCTCACGGCCTCCCTTGGGCCCGCAAGGGAGCCCGCGAGCCTTCCCGCACTTTGGGGCCTATATATGCCGATTTGAAACTCAAAGGGCCTTCATAAACCCCATTTCCCTCTCTTTTTCTCCCCATCTTGAATCCTCAATCTCCCCTCCATTAGATCTTCATTCTTGAGCTCCAAGAAAGATGAAAGGTGTTGATCTCCCCCTCTCCTCCATTGGTGACGATTCTCCTCTAGTTCTAGCAAGGTTTAAGGTGAGTTTTCTTTTCTTCTTCAATTTCTTGCTCTTTTATTCAATTCTCTATAGATCCATGAAGAAATAGTGTGGATCTAGTATGGATCTAATGTTTAATTGGAATTAAGCCATAGATATGATGTTTGGATGGTTTAGGATTCTTGAACTCATGTTTTGGTGAAGAATGAAAGAGATCCGTCATCTCTAAACCCTTGATTCTTGTAGATCCGAACCCAATTAGGATTTTCTTGATTTTATTGTGATCTTAAGGGTTTGACGATATTATTATTGTTAATTGTTGAATCTAGAATATCTAGTGAACCCTAGAAATCATGAGATCTAAATTTTGATCATTCTTTCCTCCCTTGTTTATTGTTTGGGTAATGTGATTGATTCTTGTTTTTCTTGGATAGTTAATGGCTTCAAGGAGGTGGATATAAAGGCAAGGGTAAAGAGCAAGTAGGCGAATGATCCAAGAGTTCGATCTTGCCAAGTTTGTGAGTGGGAATTGTTTAATTAAAGAGCTATGATCAGGCTTGTTTGAATGTCCAATAATGCATGCTTTCAAATGTGAATTTCTTGATTCTTGAATTGTTTCTTGAAACCTGAAATTATGGTTCTATATGACTTGAATCATTTCTTGATTATGATCAAAGATCTTTCATATATCTACTGGGTTGGAAACCCAATGATTTCAATTTCATGTTTTCAAAGAAAATTGTTAAAGGTTGAATGTTCTTGATAAAATGACCCTAGAAGGGCTGATGTGAATCAAAATGAAATTCTCTATGGTGATGTTGCATTTAAAACATGTTTCCAAAGAATTCTAAAGGTTTTCATATTTCTTGTGAGGGTTGGAAATCCTATGACTCGAACTACATGTTTCCAAGATTTGTGATTTTAAGAACTCGATGATCTTGTTATTTTGACCCAAGAAGGACCTATGTGAACCAAATTAAAATTTCTTACAATGATATCGTATTTGAAATGAGTTTTCAAAAGAATACTCTTGTGATGATGTTCTTGATGAAAATTACATCATTGAAGATGTTTTGCACAAGTATTTACTATTGGATTAAGAGTTTCATTTATGTGAATTTATGATCTCTCTTGGAGATATGTGATTTTATAATGATACATTTTGATGAGCCTACGGGCGGAATATGTGTGATCTCTTGATGAGATATATGATATCATATTGATGTGTTCATGATGTGCCTACGGGCGTTATGGATATCCCAAATGTTGATGGTGAGGGGGAAGGATCCCCGGTATCTTCTGCAGAAGCGAGTCTCCACGGAATGACCTAGTTGGGGTGGCGTGGAGTTCTCGGCTGACTCGCTCATTCAGGAAGCGCTTAGAGATCCTGAAGAGCAGTGTTGGGTTCTCGGTGTCACCACCCAGGATTCCCAACGACCAACACCAAGATACGCGCATCTTGGTGGCTCCTGACCTAACCGCTGCCGCGGATTATTGACGGAGGGTTTTCATAGGCTGCTAATACTAGCGATACGGGATTTATTGTGATTATCTTATAAATCCCTAGGTCGTTGAGTAACAAAAGAGTATTTTTGGAATTTGGACTTCGTGATACGATATTTATTACATTTATTACTTTATGAAACCTTGAAAAGTTGAACATTCTGAAAAAGTATCTTAAACTTGAATTTTCATATTTATATCATTTTATGAATGACTTCTCAAGGGATTTATAAATGCATTTCATTGAGGAAGTTTGAAAGTTTATTATAATGAGTTGTACATATATATTTTTATGCATTGAAAGTAAGTACTTTAATTATTGTTGAATATTGAAGATTTGTCAATGGGCTTGCTTATAGACTCTTACTTGTGTAAAGTGTGGAAGTTCGACCCTCGTTACTTCTCTTATGCTTTGTTTCTTGTGTAGAAGTTGTGTGTTTAAGTTTTTGTCGAGTTTTATTTTTTGTTGGGATCTTAGTTAAGGTCCTTTTGAGAGGTTAAAATATGGGGGAAAAGTGTTTTAAAAGATGTAAGCAAGGAAGGGACCTTGCAGACACTTAGTGCGCCCGCAAAGAGCCAAAAAAAGGGCCTTGCGGCCTCCCTTGCGGGCTCAAGGAAGACCGTAAGGACCACCGGCCAGAAGACCATGCGGGCTCCCATGTGGGCGCATGGGAGGCTGCATGGCTTCAAGGTTTGAGGCCTCGCGGCCTCCCTTGCGCCCACAAGGTAGCCCGCGAGCAATCCCGCACTTTGGGGCCTATATATACCAATTTGAAACTCAAAGGGCCTTCATAAGACCCCATTTCCCTCTCTTTTTCTCCCCATCTTGAATCCTCATTCTCCCCTCTATTAGATCTTCATTCTTGAGTGACACACCCTTGCGTGTGTGCTCTGCAAGTTCACGGTGTTCAAGTAATAAATACCCCAAGGGTGGGTAGTGAATCCACAGGGAGTAGACGTTAGTAACAAATACACTTTGCCAATTAGTCAAGAAAAACTCGATGTGTGTAGAGATCAAAAGAAAAATGAATAAACAAAAAATAAAGATTAAAAGTGATAACTAAAGGTAAGGAGGATATCAAGATAAGAATGGGGTACTCGGACAGTGCTCCCCCTAGGTTCCTAGTTTTAAGTGCAAGACTCTAATTACCTTTACTTAAACGAGATTTGAGGAGTCGTGGAAATCCAAAGATACAAGGTCCCAAACCTAAGGTCAACCTTGACTAGTCCCCTACGAGGTCCCGGCAGAGAGAGAACTCTCGACGCCTCACACCACGTATGACAGCGCTAAACTCTATTTATTCCAAGTGATAAGCCCTATTCCCAACTCTAGATCTAACCCTTTGGTCCAGGTTAAAGATCCCTAATCACAAATAAGTCCCGGTGGAAAGGCCTCTCTCAACGTCTAAATCTATTTGAGATCGAAACTAATCCTTGGAATAAGAAGGTAGGATAAACCGCACCGGAGGGTAAAGGGGACATGTCGCTACCTCTTAACTCACCCTCAGGACCCTCTTCAATCTTGGTTAATCTAATCCTAATTGTGATGGTCACTCGTCAAAAGGATGATTAGATTGGCCCTCAACCCTAGTGTCACTCTATGGGAGAAACAATTAAGCACACAAGATTGAAACTCAAAACATATCTCAAATTAAATAAAAGCAATAGTCATTGAAATAAAGAAATTCTAGAGTTCACATGTCCAAGTACCCACTAAGGGTTTAGCTCTCCATAATGCAATACAAGTTCATCAAAATAATTGAAGACAAATGCAAATAAACCATAGAGAAAACCCCCTTTAAATCCGTGCTGATGGTCTATGTGGGCTGCTCTAGCCTCTCCACGAATCCCTCCGTCAAGCCTAGGGCACACCTGGCCGAATCGATGTCGTAGAAGGCTCCCCCACTAGCTCTCCTTGGAAGGAATCAATGTAGAAATCAATGAAGAACCGCCCTCAAACCCTAGCAAAAACCTTTCCGAACCCTAGCCGAACTCCCTCCATAAGTTAGGAAGAAGATCCCCGTAAAATGCTTCAGAACGACCTTCTAATATGCATCACCGAGGATCCATACTGGCGTGTGGATGAGCCACATGGCCATGTGAAAATTCCACACACATGTGGAATTTCAGCCCTGTAGAATTTCGCTTGAGGTCCCCGATTTCGCTCGTTTTTGCTTTTGAGGCCACACGGACGGACACACGCTCGTGTGGAAGGTCATGAGGCTTTTCTTGATAGCAAAAACCCCTTGGAGAGCTTTTGAAGTCTTCAAACAAATCAGAACGAGCGAGCATGACTGCCTCTGTGTCCTACAAGAATTGTCTCGAACCTTGTAGAAGTTGGCACATACTCTGTCGTTTGACCCCGATTTGTGTCTTGATCTTTGTATTTGCGCAAAATAACTCCACTTGGCACCATCATGACCTATTTTTGCTTAAACTCCCAAAAAACCATTTCACAACCCTAACTGCACGAAATAACACAAAAACACACGAAATGTGCGATATAGCCTGAGAAAATTAATGCTCATGCATGAAAACATCTCAATTATTCTGTACATGCAAACACTTATCAAACTTCCCCACACTTAAGGCATTGCTTGTCCTCATGCAAAACTTATACATTAGAGATCAAAAGTAGAGTGCTAGAAGTGCTTGGCCTTAAGTTCACCATAGTTGTGTAAGGAGAGCATTCTCAAACTAATAATCATTTTGAACAACGAAAGAGAAAAAACAATGCTCTAGCAAAAACTTGAACTTCAAAGAAATAAAAATCTGAAAGCATGTGAGTGTGTGCTAATTTACTCATATCGATCCCAAACTACTCTTTAAAGTTCTTATTGAACAGGACTTATTTAAAAATAGAAAGAATAGGTAGTAGCTGCATATAGCCTCGAAGGGAGCCCTTTCCAAGATGCCTCCTGAACGGCTTTCACACATTCGAGGTGGTAGCTCTTTCTACCGGGGTAGTAGCTTTCACACATCATATAAAATAGCTCTTTCTCTTATTAGGGCATAACTAATATACGACTTATGAGAGTAGCTGCATACAAAATAGAATAGGTGGTAGCTCTTTCCACCCCTCAACAAATATATATATATATATATATATATATATATATATATATATATATATATATATATATATATATATATATATATATTTAAACTCAAAATAATGAACTAAAGTCCTTTCAACCCTAAACTAGAGTTGTTGGCGTTAACAGAGCAAATGGTGCGTACAGATTGCTATCAGACAAAAAAAATTTCTGTGTTTTTCAAATAAACTAGAGCATGGTGACAATCGATGTTCAAACGTCTCTTAAATTCAAAAGCGCAATTCTTGACCCTTAAGGTAAACTATCATTGGCCAAATGAGCATACAAGTGATGAGCATACATACATAAAGAATGTGTGTAACGTGAACTCCCCCCCACACTTGAGATGTACATTACCCTCAATGTACGAATACATGCATAAAGAATAGCAATTTGCAAAGAACTGGACATGAAAATATGGGTATTAAAAACAACACTCCCCTGATCTCCATATGTATATTGTGGTGGAACTGAAGTGGCGGGGACTGAAGCTGTGAAGGGTTGTGAAGTACACAACTATGCCTATGACTATTCCTCAAAACATGACTGACAAGACCATCTACACGTCACAAAAGGGGTTCAGTAGCGCTCAACACAAATAAAAGATAAAACGAGTTTAAAAGCATGGCATCCAAGCTTAAACTCGATGTAACCACACAAGCCGAAAGCAGTAAGATAAATCTCAGATGGTAAACCCTTTCTGAGTGAACAAGTTTTCAAACACCACAAAAGTAAAAATAAAAATAAAAGCAGAAAGAAACTAAAGACGCCTCAAGCATCGTCATATGCTAGTGCTGCTGGTGATGTGGGTGATGCATGGGGTGCTCGAGGTGTGGGCGATGCGGTGGAGTCGGTGTCTCTAGCCATCATCTTGTCTGCCAACTCTTCCGCTTGTGCATGCACTATCGCCACTAATGCTTGCAAATCGGGGGTTCACGTCTGGCCAAACTTGAGCCTTGAGAGGCGCTCAAGCCATATTTGATGCTCGGGTACAGTGAACTCCAATGGCTCGGGCTAGAGCTCACGAGACTCACGCGGGCTCTTATGCGTGAGTTTCTTCATCCTTGGAGGCATTCCTACGTATAAGAGAGGCCAACGAGTCATTTCGGGGCTTAAAAAATTTCCCAGAGGTTCACATGGTCGTGTGTTCTCTCTGGATACGAGAACATGCCACCCAAGACTCCACACGGCCGTGTGTAATTTCCACACGACCTTGCGTTCTCTCTGGACAAGAGAACGAGCCTCCAGGAAATCCACACGGCCGTGTGGATCTTCGACCATGGCCAAACGGCCATGGTTGATCCCCATTGAGCAGTGTTTTCATACAACTTTTGAGCACAAGTTTTTAAAGCATAAAAACATACATTCTCCATGAAATTAACATGCTAAAACACAAGATTTATCACCCAAATCATAGAAATAAATTTCATGGCAAGAAAGAGAAAAAAGGGGCTTACCGGAGAAGATGATGATGAATCACACAATATAACGACGAGTAAAGCCCACAAATCCTATAAATAAGTGAGGAAATGGAAGGAGAAGCTATTTGGTCACGATCTTTGGAGTGGGGGAGTTTGAAGATCAAATGGTGTGATGCAGAGAAGAAGAGAAAACTAACTTCTCTTGTTTAAGTCATCCACATGGCCATGTGTTTTCTCTGGATGGCCCTTACTCAAAACACCCCAATTTCTACATGGCCATGTGGATTCTCTGGATGGCACTATCTTTACTGAACAAATCCACATGGCTATGTGGAAATTCCACATGGTCGTGTGTCTTCTCTGGATGAAAATTTTTCAGCTCATGAATAGTACTCACATGCCCATGTGGAATTTCCACATGGGCATGTGGATTTTCAATCTTGACCAAATGAGCTCCAAATCATTCACATTTCTATGTGGAAATTCCACATGGCCATGTGGATTTTTTGGATGAGAGAAAACCCAAGAAAATTCATCCACATGGCCATGTGTTTCCATTTTTTAGCTTAAAAATTCTCCAAAATATGCCAAACTCATTGAAAACACATGGAACGACTGCAGAAATTGAAAACTAACAAAATCATAGCCAAATCTCGACAAATTCACAGGATAAATACTTAATCTTGCCAGAACCGATAAAAGCATGATTGTGCATCAAGAAACGACTAAAATGCACTACACCAGCAATGAATCAATTTAAACAAAAACTAACAGAAACTACAACTACAGAAATAAAAACTAAGTAAAACTAATACTAAGAATTTAAAGATTGGGTTGCCTCCCAATAAGCGCTTGTTTTACGTCACTAGCTTGACGTACCTATTCGTCAAATCAAGGGGGGTCATAGAGCGGAAATTCTCCGTTGCCTGCACTCTTCAAACATGATGAGCAACACTTTTTCAAATTAGAGGGTGAGTAATAGGAATTGTTACCAACAGAAGAGGTATCACTCTTAATCTTCAAATGTCCATCCACAAAATTGTTTGGTTGTATCTTACAGCAATGTCTTACTCTCTTCAGCTTTTTGATGAATTTATTTACTATGCTCATGGGAGGGTTTTCCTTGTCGTCTAGAGCAACCGAGGAACTCTCATCATTCTCTACCTCTTGGTCTAGCCATCCCACCAGCAGGTCCGTACAAAGGATTTCCTGTACAAAATCATCAACTAACTCATCAGTAGTGTTAAGGAAATACAAGGTATCATCAAAGTCAAGGGAATGTCTCATGGCTTCAACAAGGCGGTAGGTCAGCTTCTCATCTCCAATCCTCAACGTCATCTCTCCGCCGTCCATGTCTATAAGAACCTTGGAAGTACGCAGAAAGGGTCTTCCAAGTATCAATGGCACATCGACATTTTCATCCACATCAAGAACTACAAAATCAGCAGAGAAGATGTATTTGTCTACTTTTACTAGGACGTCCTCAATAATGCCTCTAGGATGACGAACGGAACGGTCAACTAGTTGTAAAGTCATCCGAGTGGGCCTTGGCTCTCCTAGTCCCAGTTTCTTGAAGGTGTAAGGCATGACATTGATACTGGCTCTTGAGTTTGCCAATGCCTTCTCCTCACCCAAATTCCCAATGTTGCATGGGATGATAAAGATGCCAGGGTCTTTCATCTTGTTCGGTAGATTCTTCTACAAAACAGGTGAACAAGATGCATCTAAAATCACTGGTTCACCCTCCTCCAATTTCCTCTTGTTGGTCAAGAGGTCCTTCAAGAACTTTGCATAACTAGGCATTTGAGACAAAGCCTCCACAAATGGAATGTTAATGCGCAGCTGCTTGAAAAGGCCCAGAAACTTCTTGTACTGCTCATTATTTTGGTCATTTTTCAGCCTTGAAGAGTAAGGAATTTTTGGTTTGTATGGTGTGGGCGCTACCTCCTTTTCCTTACCCTTTTCCTTAGCCTCTATCTCCTTACTCAGACCCTGCACTACCTCGTCAATGGGAAGTCTTCCCTCAATTTCACGACAGCTCCTCAAAATGATCGCCTTTAGCTGTTCTCTCGGGTTTGTCTCAGTATTTCCAGGTAGACTTCTTTGAGGTCTTTCTGAAAGTGACTTCGCAATGTGCCCACTTGATTTTCTAGATTGTGCAATGAAGCAGTGTGGTTGCGAAGTGTGCTCTCCACGCCTTGGAAACGCGTGTCTGAAGATTGAATGAACTTGGTGAGTGCTTTCTTCAAGTCCTTCATCAGGTTCTCTAACCCTGAAACTCGGCTCTCGACGTTCGGTTGTTCGGGTTGCTGGAATCCGGGGGGTGCAGAGGGATGTTGCTGCCCTTGGTTGCTCCATGAGAAGTTTGGGTGATTTCGCCACCCCGTATTGAATGTATTGCTGTAGGGGTTCCCTTATCCCCGTCATGCATTCCCCACAAAGTCCACCTGCTCAACAGGTGCTGCACCAACAACGGAGATAGGGCAATCAGATGAAGCATGCCTTCCTCCACAGCCATCACAACTCAAAACTGCTGCCACTCGAGAAGACGAAGTCAAATTGTCGAGTTTCTTACTTAAAGCTTTAACTTGGGGAACCAATGATGTCATTGCATCCACTTCATGAATACCCGCCACTTTTCTCCTGTCACGAGCATTCCACTGAGAGCTATTCATAGCCATTTCCTCTCTAAGTTCGCGGGCAGCCTCGGGGGTCTTGCTTCCTAAGGTACCTCCTGCTGTGGCATCGAGGAACTGTCCATTATAAAATGTGTGGATGATCATCCATTCGGGGAACCCATGTTGAGGACACTTGCGTAGAAGGTCCTTGAACCCTTCCCATGTCTCAAAAAGGGACACCAATTCCGACTGCATGAATGAGGAAATTTCATTTCTCAATTTTGCTGAATTTCCGGGAGGGAAATATCGAGCAAGGAAAGCCTCAACCATTTCTTCCCATGTAGTGATCGATGCCCTGGTAGAGACTGCAACAACTGTTTTGTTTTCCCTTTTAAGGAAAATGGTAAGGCTCTTAATCTGATTTCATCATCTGTGGCCCCATTTATCTTCAACATGTCGTACACTTATAAGAAATTTTCGATGTGGTTGTTCGTGTCTTCATCTGCCAACCCGTTGAACTGTGCGGACTGTTGCCCCATCTGAATAAACCCCGGCATAAGTTCAAAATTATGAGCTGCAATTGGTGACCGAACTATGCTTGATTCTGTACCATGGATAGATGGCCTAGCAAAGTGCGAAAGTGTCCACTGTTGCTCATTCTGTTCAACCATAGTTGCGGACTCTTCAACCTCTATTTCAGCTTGATACGACTGTTCTTGTTGATAAGTGTTTAAATGTAGGTATTTATATGATTTATTCTTGTTGTATTTGCATGTATTTTAATGAGTTGATGCCCGTTTCGCATTTAAATAGGTTTTATTTGTGTTACAGGCCTTGAAGAAGCCAAATTGAGCTCAAGAACGTATTTGGGAAGAAATCCGTATCAAATACGACGTTTTTGAGCTTTCATTACTGTAGAAGTTACTGTAGCATGGCACTGGACCACCGAAACGTGATTTTCTAGAAAAAGGCTGGGAGCCTTGCGGGCAAGCTTGCGCCCGCAAGGCAGCCCGTATGGATGCCCGAAAAAGGGGTTTTTAAAGGAAAGTTAGGGCATCTTTTGGGAGGCTTCTACATCACTTCTTCTCCTCTTCTTGGGCCGCCGCCCCACATTCGCCAGTGGTGTTTTCCGGCATCCACAACGTCAATATTCACCAAGAAGAAGGCAATCATTGGAGGAGGAAATAGGGGGAAGATCTAGAGCTTCAAAGCGTCGTTTGAGGCGCGATATCGGTGACATCGACGATCTTCTTCCATCCAAGGCAATATAAAGCTAGAGGGAGTGTTATTTGCTTTTCTTTATGCTTGTTTGTTCATTGGATTTGTACGAATGTTCCTCTTTCATGAGGAAATAACTTGTATGTGATTTGGGCATGATGAAGCCTAGGGTAAGTTTGTTGTAATTAGGGATGATAATCATTTGTGATTTAGTGTTGGATGTTGACTTTCTTGTATAGGAATTTCTATGGTTTGTGATTCTCTCTATGTGTGCTTTACGGTCTTGGACCGTATGTGAACTCTGCTATTCAATTTCTAGGTTGTCTTGGACCGCAAGCCTAGGTAGCCACTTAAGTGCCTGCCCTCTCTTCTCTCCCCTCTTGTTTCCTTTCTTCTCCTTTTTCTTCCTCTCGATTTTTCCTCTATTTTTCTTGGTTTTTCCGCCGTTTTTCTTCGTTTTCCCTCCTCTAAACCCCTCTCCTACCTCTAGCAACATTTTGTAATTTTTTCGAACTTCCACCGTCTTTTTTGCCGATTACCATGGACTTCGACTTTGAAGCCCTAAACCAAGGTTTGCTCTCAACTTCATTTTTCTTCTTGATTCTAAGTGCTTATGAGATGCAAACATAATGGTTGAATGAATGGATGCGGATTTTGTGAATTTTATGAGCTTTGAACATACTTTGTAAAATTTTGAAAAAAGCCCCAAATACAACGGGAACTTTTGCAAAATGTTTTTTGGGGCATCTAATTTTCTTTGGTTTTATGATATAATGAGAGCCCCAAAGCCCTTGTTTTCATTTTGTTCGGATTAATCTTGTGTTTTGTGCTTGTAGACATGCCGAACAAGAGCCTTACTGCACACCACATCCATGACACCGACAAGGCGTACAGACGAATAGCTTCTTCATTGTCTTAAAGACTTCCATGGACTTTTGTTTTCGTATTTTTGTTTTGTTTGTCCTTTTCAATTAATACTCCCTCTTTTATTAAAATTTTGTGATGTGATGAGCCCTATTATCCTTGCAGGGATTCTAGGGCATGATATGCACCCCCATCATCCTCCTCGAGGCCAGCTTCATCACATAGTACCGCCCCCCCCAAGTTCAAGTTATGAAGCGCAAGTTATTATAAATGAGCTGGGGAAGTTTCTTCATTCCTTCCCATGCATTTCTTGTTTATCTTTTCACCTTGGGCTGCTGATTTATGTGCATTGAGGACAATCCACGACTCTAAGTGTGGGGATGGAGTATTTCATACATTTGCATGCAAAATTTACCTATGATAGCTATGATTATCTTGTTGAGAATCTCTTAGCATGAAAGGATGATAGATATGAGTTGTGAATTATTTATGTGCTTAATTGAAAGTCATGTTTTATCTCTGGTGCAACCCACACACTTTGTCACTAGACTTCATTCTCGCACACTCTGACCAACCCATGATGTTGATACCAGTCTTAGTTTGTTAAGGTTTACTTTCAATGGGCCTTTAAGAACTTTTGATTCTTATGACACTAGTCTTAGTAGCATCTTGACATGTAGACTAGACCAGGAGACATGATATAGGCTGTAAATAGAAATAAGTCAAAGACAGTATTCCACTGCTTTCATTGGCTAAGTAGCTCAGGGTATAGGCTCCTAACCAGAGTGCACCCTAAGCCAACAGCTAAAGAAGCATGAATGCGTTTATGTAGATATGTAATAAATCGAGTAGATGGGTGTTCTGGTGCCTAAACAGCATGTGTACCCTACCGAAAGATAATGTACAGTCTACGTTACTCTTTTTTTTTAAAAAAAAAAGAAATCCTATTGATCTCCAGGATTGTCTGCAACAATTAGAATGAGGCTAGAGTTGAATATAGGAATGAAAAGGATCTTTGTTGACTATTGAGGGTGTTCTTAGCATTTCTAAGACCGGTAATCATTGTGTGTGGGGTGGATGGACCCTTAGACTGATCTAGGGTAAAGAGGGCGAGATAGGAGGTTCACACACTCACGGGAACACTCTAGATGGGACAGGACTATCTTTATTTGGGTTCTTTTGATATAACTCATTGTCTTGAATTCTTTTCACTCTATGCTTGTGAGATTTTCCACACTCTGAGCTTGAGGTTTTACATTTAGCCACATATCATTTTTCCCTTGTTCTTTATGTTTTTGTTTGCTTGGGGACAAGAAAACGCTTAGGTGTGGGGATGTTATGATAAGTGTCTAAATGTAGGTATTTATACGATTTATTCTTGTTGTATTTTGCATGTATTTTAATGAGTTGATGCCCGTTTCGCATTTAAATTGGTTTTATTTGTGTTACAGGCCTTGAAGAAGCCAAAATGTGCTCAATAACGTATTTGGGAAGAAATCCGTATCAAATACGACATTTTTGAGCTTTCATACTGTAGCAGAACTGTAGAACATAAAGGCTGGGAAACGGGATTTTCATTACTGTAGCATTGCACTGTAGCACCGAAACGGGATTTTCTGGAAAAAGGCTGGGAGCCTTGCGGGCAAGCTTGCGCCCGCAAGGCAGCCCGTATGGATGCCCGAAAAAGGGGCTTTTAAAGGAAAGTTAGGGCATCTTTTGGGAGGCTTCTACATCATCTTCTTCTCCTCTTCTTGGGCCGCCGCCCCACCTTCGCCGGCGGTGTTTTCCGGCGATCCACCACGTCAATCTTCACCAAGAGGGAGGTAATCATTGGAGGAGGAAATAGGGGGAAGATCTAGAGCTTCAAAGCGTCGTTTGAGGCGCAATATCGGCGACATCGACGATCTTCTTCCATCCAAGGCAATATAAAGCTAGAGGGAGTGTTATTTGCTTTTCTTTATGCTTGTTTGTTCATTGGATTTGTATGAGTGTTCCTCTTTCATGAGGAAATAACTTGTATGTGATTTGGGCATGATGAACCCTAGGGTAGCTTTGTTGCAATTAGGGATGATAATCATTTGTGATTTAGTGTTGGATGTTGAATTTCTTGTATAAGAATTTCTATGGTTTGTGATTCTCTCTATGTGTGTTTTACTATCTTGGACCGCATAAGAGCTCTGCTGTTCAATTTCTAGGTTGTACTTCGAGCATGACCATCGCCCTTGTACTAGATTCACATAGACTGAAAGGGATTCGGGTATTAGGTACCCCTCTGAATGTTAGGCTTAGGCCAAGAAGAGTGTATACTCCTGATAAGGGATTCCCTGAGCGCACTGCCATCGTAGGAGGAATTGACTGGAAGGGATTCCGGTCAATACTCGTATGGGATTAAGGCTAATCACCGAGGGATTTGGGATTAGCTTAATTTAGGAATCTCTCAGTCCAGACCACCATCACAACACTTCATCCTTAATTTGAGCCTTAATGACAACCCTTGGGGATTCTCTGTCCAAATCACGCCTTCTCCTGTTCGTCCGTCCCTCGTATGCTTATTTGGGGTGTAGTGGTAGCTTTATCCTTTTATTTATAGATTTTAGTAGATGTACTATTCTCTCGTATTGTTAGGCTAGGAAATAATTGAAGGGGAAGTAATAGTAGCTCCTTGACCCCGTGGAATACGACCCCTGTGTCACACACAGGGTATTACATGACGACCCCGTGCACTTGCGGGACGCTCATCACTTGTTCAGGTTGTTTTCCTCGTCTATGTAGTGTTCTTTCAATCTCTGGATCACCTTCAACTAATGTCGAGGGTTGTCCACGGGTCATAACCTGGAGCTGAAATCAAGAAAAGAAAACAAACTCAGAATAATGGAAGTAAGAGAGGTGTGAAACAAAATATAAAATGAATGACTAACGAAGCAAAGTAGAAGAGTTCCTAAAACGCCTAACTCCCTGGCAACGGCGCCAAAAACTTGACACACCCTTGCGTGTGTGCTCCGCAAGTGCACGGGTGTCGAAGTAATAAATACCCAAACTGTGGGTAGTCGAATCCACAGGGAGTCGACGTTAGTAACAAATACACTTTGCCAATTAGTCAAGAAAAACTCGATGTGTGTAGAGATCGAAAGAAAAGTGAATAAACAAAAAATAAAGATTGAAAGTGATAACTAGAGGTAAGGAGGATATCAAGGTAAGAATGGGGTATTCGGACAGTGCTCCCCCTAGGTTCCTAGTTTCAACTGCAAGAATCTAATTACCTTTACTTAAACGAGAATTGAGGAGTCTTGGAAATCCAAACATACAAGGTCCCAAACCTAAGGTCAACCTTGACTAGTCCCCTACGAGACCCCTGCAGAGAGAGAACTCTCGACGCCTCAAACCACGTATGACCGCGCTAAACTCTAGGGATTCCAAGTGATAAGCCCTACTCACAACTATAGATCAAACCCTTTGGTCCAGGTGAAAGATCCCTAATCACAAATAAGTCCCGACCGAAAGGCCTCTCTCAATGCCTAACTCTCTTTGAGATCGAAACTAATTTTTGGAATAAGAAGGTAGGATAAACCACACCGGAGGGGAAAGGGAACGTGTCGCTACCTCTCAACTCATCCTCTCGACCCTCTTCAATCTTGGTTAATCTAATCCTAATGGTGATGGTCACTCGTCAAAAGGATGATTAGATTGGCCCTCAACCCTAGTGTCACTCTAAGGGAGAAACAATTAAGCATACAAGATTGAAACTCAAAACAAATCTCAATTTAAATAAAAGCAATAGAGTTATTGAAATAAAGGAATTCTAGAGTTCACATGTCCAAGTACCCACTAGGGGTTTAGCTCTCTGATAAGTGTCTAAGTGTACGTATTTATACCCTTTATTCTACCACTATTTTGCATGTATTTTGATGAGCTGATGCTCGTTTTGCATTTAAATTGGTTTTATTTGTGTTACAGGCCTTGAAGAAGCCAAAAGGAGCTCAAGAACGTATTTGGGAAGAAATCCGTATCAAATACGACGTTTTTGAGCTTTCATACTGTAGCCATACTGAAGAAGGATTACTGTAGCATGGCACTGTAGCACGGAAACGTGATTTTTCTGGAAAAGGCTTGCCTGCAAGGCTCCCATCCTTTTCCAAAAAAATCCCTAATCTTGCTACAGTAATCCTTCCACATTACTACTACAGTAATGAAATCTCGAAAATGTCGTATTTAATACGGATTTCTTCCCAAATACATTATTGAGCTCCTTTTGGCTTCTTAAAGGCCTGTAACACAAATAAAACCAATTTAAATGCGAAACGGGCATCAACTCATCAAAATACATGCAAAATAGTATTAGAATAAAGCGTATAAATATGTACATTTAGACACCTATCATAACATCCCCACACCTAAGCGTTTGCTTGTCCTTAAACAAACAAAAACATAAAGAACAAGGGAAAGATGATAAGTGGCTAAATGTAAAACCTCAAGCTCAGAGTGTGGAGAATCTCACAAGAACAAAGTGTAAAGAATTCAAGACACTGAGTTGTATCAAAAGAAACCAAATAAAGATAGTCCTGTTCCATCTAGAGTGTTCCAATGAGTGTGTGAACCTCCTATCTCGCCCTCTTTACCCTAGATTATTCTAGGGGTCCATTCAACCCCCACACAATGATTACCGGTCTTAGAAATGCTAAGAACACCCTCAATGGTCAACTAAGATCCTTTTGATTCCTATATTCAACTCTAGCTTCATTTTAATTATTGTAGACAATCATGGAGATCAATAGGATTTTTTATTTTTTATTTTTTTTTATTTTTTTATTTTTTTATTTTTTAAGACTAACGTAGACTGTATATTATTTTTTGACTGGTTGCACATGCTGTTTAGGCACCAAAACACCCATCTACTCGATTTATTACAAATCTACATAAACGCATTCATGCTTCATTAGATGTTGGCTTAGGGTGCACTCTGGTTAGGAGCCTGTACCCTGACCTACTTAGCCAATGAAAGCAGTGGAATACTGTCTTTTGATTTATTTCTATTTACAGCCTTTATCATGTCTCCTGGTCTATTCTACATGTCAAGGTGTTACTAAGGCTAGTGTCATAAGAATCAAAAGTTCTTAAACGGCCATTGAAAGTAGCCCTTAACAAACTAAGATTAGAATCAACATGATGGGTTGGTCAGAGTATGCGAGAAGGAAGTCTAGTGACAAAATGTGTGGGTTGCACTAGAGATAAAACATGACTTTCAATTAAGCACAGAAATAAATTACAACTCATATCTATTATCCTTTCATGCTAGGAAATTCTCAACACGATGATCATAGCTATCATAGGTAAATTTTGCGTGCAAATGTATGAAATATTCCATCCCCACACCTAGAGTCCTGCATTGTCCTCAATGCACATAAACCAGCAGCCCATGGTGAAAAGATAAACAAAGAATACATGGGTTGAGATAAAGAAAATTCCCCAGTTCATCCATGATGATACGTGCTTTATAACTTGAACATGGGGTAGGGCCGGTACTAGGTGGTGAAGCCGGCCTCGAGGAGGATGATGGGGGTACATATCATGCCCTAGAATCCCTTCAAGGATAGTAGGCCTCATGACATCTCAAAATTTTAATAAAAGAGGTAGAATTCACTAAAAGAAACAAACTAAACAAAAATACGAAAACGAAAATCCATGCAAGTCTTTAAGACAATGAAGAAGCTAATCGTCTAAACGCCTTGTCGGTGTCTGGATGTGGTGGGCACTAAAGCTCTTGTTCGGCATGTCTACAACTACAAAGCACAAGATTAATCCGAACAAAATAAAAACAAATGCTTTGGGGCTCTCATTATGTTAGAAATCCAAAGAAAATTAGATGCCCCAAAAAAACATTTTGCAAGAGTTCCCCTTGTATTTGGAGCTTTGTAAATTTACAAACATAGCTCAAAGCTCATGAAATTCACAAAATTCACATCCAATCATTCAACAATTATGTTTGCATCTCATAAGCATGAAGAATCAAGAAGAAAACATTACGTTGAGGGTAAACCTTGATTTAGGGCTTCAAAGCCCAAGTCCTTGCTAATCGGCGAAAAAGACAGTAGAAGTTCGAAAAATTTACAAAATTGAAGTTGCTAGAGGTAGGAGAGTGGTTTAGAGGAGGAAAAACGAAGAAAAACGGAGGAAAACCCAAGAAAAATATAAGAGAATCGAGAGGGAGAAATGAAGAAGAAAGGGAACAAGAGGGGAGAGAAGGGAGGGCAGCCACTTAAGTGGCTCCCTAGGCTTGCGGGGTCATGGGCACCTGCAAGCCGCCTGGGCAGCCTTGCGGGCGCTGCCCGCAAGGGGTTCTGCCCCCTTGCGGCCCGCGAGGCTGCCAGTCTCGCGGGCTGCCTTGCGGGCGCATAGGCTCCCGCAAGGCTCCCAACCTGCGAGGCTAGGGCTCTCGTGGCCTTCCTTGCGGGCGCAAAGGCGCCTACGAGGCTTCCCAAGTGATAACCCATGCCATTTGTGGGCGTTTAGATGCCCGTAAGGTCCTGAAAAATTAAAATTTTGGCATGGTCTCCCCTGCAACTTCAAGAAAAAACGTATATACAACATCGACTCGCCGAAATATACAATTAAACACACTTGAACTACACCGAATAAATGAACTAACACGAAGAATTTAAGACAAGCATGGATTCAAATACACAACACAAATACGAAAAAAAAAAGTCACAAACACAACAAACAACACACAACAATCAACAAATGAACGAAAAAAAATGAAACACGAAGAATTTAAAACTTGGGTTGCCTCCCAAGAAGCGCTTGTTTAACATCATTAGCTCGACAAACCTTTTTCTTATCTCATGGAGGTTTGAAGACGGTGTGTTCATCTCAGCCAGAAGTGGCATAAGAGCTACCCAAAAATACAAAACATACCTACCGATATGATGTTAGGATGGAGGTCATGCATAAATTACCTTTTGGCCTCCACGGAAAGAGCTTCGGTTGGGCATTGTGCAATGTCAATTTGGGAGGATTTTTAAATGGCTTGAGCTTCCTCCCCTCTTTTTCCTTAGCCCGGACCAATCTTTTAACAAGAGACGCAGAAAAATATTTAGGCCTCCATGGAAACAACTTGGGTTGAGAACTATTTAAGCATGGCGTGTGTGGATCATTAAATGGCTTTAACTTCTTGCACACTGATAAGTGCTTGATTATATATATTTTATAATATCAGTTTACATGCATTGAGCATCACTTTTATCAGGTTTTATCATTAACAAGGTGTGTTTTATGTTCTTTTGTGCAAACAGGGCTTTGGAGACATGACGTACAGGAAGAAATAAAGATAGGGTGTGATGACACGTTTCAAGGCCACAATCAGAAGCTGTGTTCATATGCATGGGGGTGTTGCCAACTTTCGGAGGAGTACAAGTCATTACACAAACCGAAAGGGCACAAAGGCAGTAGTACGCCCATGTCCCAGCTTCCGTACAAAGCAGAAGAAGGTTTTTTGGGATTTCAAAGCATAGAAAGGCACACACCCTACCACACGAGCGTAAAGCCCCGAATTCAAATTATAAAAGCCACCTTGTGATAATTTTTAGGGATCTTTTCGGCCACTTTCGAGAGACAAGGCAGCTAGGGCTTGGAAGGAGTTCTTTGCGGCTTTGGGAAGCTTTCCTCACCAACATGGATCGATTCCTCCTCCGTCATAGCATCAAGGAAGCCATCGGCGACCTAGCTTCGGAGTGGATTCAATCCAGACGTGGAAACTACCCATCAAGACCATCATCACGGATTTAAGGGGGTTATTCTTTATGTCTTTGGAATTTATTTCTAAATTTATTACTTGTTTTGTGACTCGCTCCATGGAGAGCTAAACCCCTAGAGGGTATTCGGACATGTAAACCCTAGGATTTTTATTTTCATTAGATTTACATTGTGTTTCTATTCGAATTTATCAGTTTGAGTTTTACTCTTGAGTTCTTAATGCTTGTTCGTGCTTTTGATTTCATTATTAATTGCCTTGCATGTTTTATTCAATCTAGTGAAGAGAGAGATCACCGCTAGGTTTAGAATTACCAAGAGTAAAGGGGGTTGAGAGGGTGAGCCGTGAGATAGCGGAGTGTCTCCTTTCCCTTCCGACAGATACTTCCTATCTCCATATTCCCTAAGTGTCAAGCAACCATATGTGGTGTGAGGCGTCGAGAGAATTCTCCGCAGGGACCTCGTAGGGGGTTAGGGATCTTTCACCTGGAGGCAGGGTTAGATCTACTTTTAGGAATTGGTTATATCTTTGGGATCCCTAGAGTTTTAAGCAGTCATATGTGGTGTGAGGCGTCGAGAGAATTCTCCACCGGGACCTCGTAGGGGACTAGTTATCGGCGACCTGGAGGCAGGGGCCGTTATACCTTTGGATACCCACGACTCATTGTTTTCATTTAGAAACACTTGTAATCTACATGCAACACCCGAATCCTAGGGGGTGCATTGTCCGGATACCTCACTTTTATTGATTGAGAACTCTTTTCCTTTTATTTCCTGCGCACTTGTGGTGACACTCTTAGTGTTGGCCATTAGATCATCACACACTACATTCATTAGACTAGATAACAAAAGAGGGCCTATTACTAGTACTTTTGTTCCCTGTGGTTCGACAACCCGACCCTTTGGGTCCACTTTTATTACTTGACGACCCGTGCACTTGCGGTAACGCAAGGGGTTGACACACATCACCCTGTTGTGTTGTTGCGGAGACGCATCAAGTTTTTGGCGCCGTTGCCGGGGAACAGGATATTAGGAACGCTAGTATTTTGTTACTTTAGCCATTCGTTTATCTTTTACTGTTTTCTCTATTTCATCTTTCTTACTTTCGCCATTCTCACTTATCTTTGTATATATCTTTTGTGCAAGGAACATGAAGGATGGTTGATCCAATTATAACTTTGTCCATGCAAATTGAAGCTTGCAATGCAAGGATTGATAAACTTTTAGGTGCAAGACAACAAAGCTCTCTCTACTGTAACACATATCGTCCAAGTCATAGGAGCTACCCCAATATCTCATGGAATATGTTTGGACCACAATGGCAAAACACACAATCTGGATTTGAAGAGTACATTCCACCACAAAAGCATGAGCCGAGCCTAGAAAATCTATTGGCAAGATTTGTTGGGAGATCTGAGGCTATCTCATCGGAACAATCTCAAGAGGAGAATTTGAATTTGGAGAATGTTTTGGCTAAATTTATCTAGAATACTGAAGCCAGCGTCAAAACTTCTGAGATTTCACAACAATATCAACAAGACTCCATTCATGACTTGGGGAACCAAACTGGGAGACTTGTTGAGGAAGTTTCTTTTGAAAATGGCAAAGAAGAGTGCAAGAATTATGAGCAAGTAGGGGAGAAAGAACAAGATGTTGCACATAATCAAATAGAGAGAGAAGGGCCCCCATTTGAGAATGATGAATTTCTTAATGGACAACATGCTCATGAGGAGGAAGCTGTACAAAAGGGTTTGCTAAAGTCATATCTCTTTCAACTTGATAAGGTAAAAGAACCAAACCCCAAGGCAATGGAACAAGTACCTCTCCTTGAAATTGATCAACCAACAAAATGTAAGAAAGAGGTCATGGGAATTGAAGAAGATGTGGGTAGGAGGCTCAAACCATCCAAGGACCCACCAAAGGTGAACTTGAACAATTCTCGGCCCAAATTGTTTCCATGGAGACCTAAAGTAAAATTGCTCAAGCCTCCAATAAAAGTGCATCACCGTCGAGACAAAATTGTGTTCATGGGAAGTAGCAACGCAAGATATAGTCGGGAGGAGCACAACCTTTTCAAGCCTCCATAAAGTAAGGAAGATCAGGTACGTCAAGCTAGTGACATAAAACAAGCACTTCTTGGGAGGTAACCCAAGTCATTTTAATGCTTTCGTAGTTAGTTTTTCATTCTGCAGTAATAATTAGCTTGAGTAGGCGACTTTGCGTTAATTCTGTAGTTGCTGTGTTTCTATTGTTTATTCTTGGTGTTTCATGATAATTATACATGTGTGGCTTGATCTAGAACGTTTTAGAGCTTTAAAGTTAAGGAATTGGCCTTGTACTTATATGTTTCATGTTGAGCTGAAAATCCACAAGGGCAGGCACAAGGGGGTGTGAGTGCCCCTGTGCCTTGCTGAAAATTCAGAAAAACATGAAACAGAAGGGCACAAGGGCACTCACACGCCCATGTGAGTGCCCCTGTGGCCTTCCTGAGGAGCCACACGACCATGTGGCTCATCCACATGGGCGTGTGAGACCTGAAAACTGATTTTTCAGGTTTCCAGAGAGGCACAAGGGCAGCCACACGGGTGTGGCTGCCCCTGTGGATTTTCCAGGTCCACAAGGGCACTCACAAGGGCGTGTGAGTGCCCCTGTGGCCTTCTGTCTCGCGTTTTTCATCCACACCGGCACTCACACGCCCGTGTGAGTGCCCTTCTGGCGTTCTGGCGTCGATATTTGAAGGCACAAGGGCGTGTGGCTCATCCACACGCCCATGTGGGCATCCACAAGGGCGTGTGAGACCCTCACACGCCCATGTGGCTTATAAAGGAGATGAGAAGGCCTTGAACCTGTCATTCAAACCTTCGCGCCTTTTCTCCTTCCGACGCCTCCACGCGAAGAGACGCACCTCTTGGGTTCCTAACGCCTCTCCTTAGCTTATTTAAGGATTCTTGGGTGTTTTTCCGGCGATCCCAATCTTCTTCTTCATCAAAAATCTCCGGTAAGCTCCAAGTTTTCCTAGCTCTTGCCATGGATTTTGAATTTCAGATCTGGTGATTTGTTGATGTTTTATGCATGAATTCTTCATGGGAACTATCATAGTGTGCATGCTTGTCGATTTAGGGTTGTTTTAAGGTGTGGAAACCACCCAACCATGGCCTTTTGGCCATGGTCGGGCATCCACACGGGCGTGTGGAACATCCACACGCCCGTGTGGATGAGGAGGATGATCCACAATGGCGTGTGGATCATCCACACGCCCATGTGGATTTCTGCATAGCGAAATTGTGCACTAATTTGCCCTGATTTTCACAGATATGGCCCCTAGGACCAAGAAGGTCGCCCACAAACGTTCTCGCGCCGCTCGGGAGCCTTCTCCTACCGAGGAATTGGAATTCGCCGTCCCTGAGCATCAACAGCGATATGAGCGCTTACAGCGTCTCAAATTCGGGCAGGCGTGCCTAATTGATTGGAAGGCACTCAAGGAGATTGACATGGCCGATGAGGTACGCGAGCTTACCACTGTGGGAGGCTGGGACCGGCTCCTTACTATTCGTGATCCCACTTATCGTGAGCTCACACTGGAGGTTCTGTCCTCATTCGACTTCGACCGCGCTCACCCTGATTTTGAGAAGGAGGACACGATCCGCTTCAGGCTATTCGGTCAGTACCACTCCATGAGCCTCACGCAGTTCTCTGTTTTTCTCGGTTTATATGACAGAGACTATGTTCACACGGGGGAGTACGAGCAACTCATCGTCGATTACCCTATTGGACTCACCCCGAGCCGTGCGTACGCAACCATATGCGGAGGTTTCCAGTACAAGCCGGGATCCTCCAAGGCCACATGCTCAGCCGTCCGGCCTACAGGTATATACACTCTATCTTTAGCAGGACCGTGACGGAACGAGGCGACAGCACTGGAGTTTTGAGCCGTCTCGACTTGCTTTACCTATACACCATGGTCCAGAACATCCCCATGCATTTAGGCTTTGTTGTGGTGGATTACCTCCGACATCAAAGCCATTACGTGCGGGTCGGTGTGATCTTTTCAGGTGTATACATTACCCGGCTCATTCGTGGCATGGGGTTGACCGAGGTACTTAGAGGGATGGAGAAGATTAGCGTACCTGCACCCTTGGGGCTTCCCTCCGAGCCATGCATATGGTGAAGAAGACGAGTACCGGCCGATATGTACTCGCAGTGGAGGCTGAGGAGGAGGATTCAGAAGAGGCGGCAGCCGACCCAGCAGACGCTCCTGATTCACCGGCACCCACAGCTTTGCCGATGGACACCGAGGCCCCTGCATCTGAGCCAGAGCCAGAGCAGCCTTCCACTCGAGCCCGTGACCGTTTGGCGAGGCTCGAGGTGGCAGTTGGAGCGCTCCACGGGGACATGGCGACTGTGCTCGCCAACCAGTCCAGGATGATGTCGCAGTTGTCCATCATTCGACATCTTCTGGAGAGCGACACCGCATCTGAGGCGACGACATCAGCACCACCAGCACCACCTGCACCACCAGCAGAGTTTCCTGACGCATGAGGCGTCCTTGAGTCATTTTATTTTATCTTCTGTATTTTTATTTTCTGCAGTTTTATTTTCAGCATGCTCGTTGAGACTCTGTCTTTTATCTCTGTCATTTTTATTTTGTGCTTCTAGTTGTTTTTTGTTGTTTTTTCTAATTGTGTTGAGTTTCATTGAACCCCCCCTGAATCCGCAGATAGTCTTGAGAGTCTTGGAAAATGGAAATCAAGTTATGTACATGGCCGTGTGGCTAGGTCACACGACCGTCTCACCTCCAAATGCCCGCTGAGCCAAACACACCCTTGTACAAGATTCCACCAACTATTTCACTTGGAATTCAGGGGAGTATTATTTTGATTTTTGCACACCCTCACATGCTTTGTTTTCAGAATTTATAATTTTATTGTGCTTGCATGTGTGCATTGGGGACAATGTACATCTTAAGTGTGGGGGAGGGATCACTTTATACACCACTTTATTGTTTGTTTTCATTGTATATGCTCATGCAACCTATGAAGGTTCACTTTAGGGTTAAGAGTTAGATTCTAGACTATAGGAGAGCTTCGAACACTAGATTTCATCATGCTCTAGTTGTCATCCAATTTTTTTGAGAAATTTTTGTCCGATTGCCATTTATACACTCTACTCACTCATTAGACCTATAGAAGCTCTATAGTTTAGCAATTGGGAATTATTTCGTGTATATAGGGGGTGAAAAGAGCTACTACCTTTGATTGTATGCAGCTACTCTCATAAGTCGGATACTAGTTATGCCCTAATGAGAGAAAGAGCTATCACAAGGGATATATGAAAGCTAGCACCCTCGGTAGAAAGAGCTACCATCTCTAAAGTGTGAAAGCCACTCGGGAGGCCGCCTGAGAAAGGGCTACCTTGGAGATTGTGTGCAGCTACTACCATTCTTTTTGCTATTATATGAGTCTCGAGCAATAAAAACTGTAAGTAGTGGACATAGAGTCGAAATGAGATGAGTTTTTCCACACACACACACGCTTTCGGATTTCTTTTTCTTTCTTGTCATTGGATTGTTTTCTAGAGCATTGACTGAGCTGTTTGGTGTTAAATAGTTTTCCCCTTTGTTATAGAACCATACTCTCATACTTTCTAATGAACCTGAGGCCAAGCACTGTAGCAGTTACTGTAGTAGTACTGTAGCAAAGTACTTCACACGCCCGTGTGGAATTTCCACACGGGCGTGCGTATGCCCGTGTGGACGTCCGCGTAAAGCCCCGAATTCAAATTATAAAAGCCGCCTTGTGATAATGTTTAGGGATCTTTTCGGCCACTTTCGAGAGACAAGGCGGCTAGGGCTTGGAAGGAGTTCTTTGCGGCTTTGGGAAGCTTTCCTCACCAACTTGGATCGATTCCTCCTCCGTCATAGCATCAAGGAAGCCATCGGCGACCTAGCTTCGGAGTGGATTCAATCCAGACGTGGAAACTACCCATCAAGACCATCATCACGGATTTAAGGGGGTTATTCTTTATGTCTTTGGAATTTATTTCTGAGTTTATTACTTGTTTTGTGACTCGCTCCATGGAGAGCTAAACCCCTAGAGGGTATTCGGACATGTAAACCCTAGGATTCTTATTTTCATTAGATTTACATTGTGTTTCTATTCGAATTTATCAGTTTGAGTTTTACTCTTGAGTTCTTAATGCTTGTTCGTGCTTTTGATTTCATTATTAATTGCCTTGCATGTTTTATTCAATCTAGTGAAGAGAGCGATCACCGCTAGGTTTAGAATTACCAAGAGTAAAGGGGGTTGAGAGGGTGAGCCGTGAGATAGCGGAGTGTCCCCTTTCCCTTCCGACAGATATTTCCTATCTCCATATTCCCTAAGTGTCAAGCAACCATATGTGGTGTGAGGCGTCGAGAGAATTCTCCGCAGGGACCTCGTAGGGGGTTAGGGATCTTTCACCTGGAGGCAAGGTTAGATCTACTTTTAGGAATTGGTTATATCTTTGGGATCCCTAGAGTTTTAAGAAGTCATATGTGGTGTGAGGCATCGAGAGAATTCTCCGCCGTGACCTCGTAGGGGACTAGTTATCGGTGACCTGGAGGCAGGGGCCGTTATACCTTTGGGTACCCACGACTCATTGTTTTCGTTTAGAAACACTTGTAATCTACATCCAACACCCGAATCCTAGGGGGAGCATTGTCTGGATACCTCACTTTTATTGATTGAGAACTCTTTTCCTTTTATTTCCTGCGCACTTGTGGTGACACTCTTAGTGTTGGCCATTAGATCATCGCACACTACATTCATTAGGCTAGATAACAAAAGAGGGGCTATTACTAGTACTTCTGTTCCCTGTGGTTCGACAACCCGACCCTTTGGGTCGACTTTTATTACTTGACGACCCGTGCACTTGCGGTAACGCAAGGGGTTGACACACATCACCCTGTTGTGTTGTTGCGGAGACGCATCACACACGTATTCTCGCTCACAGGAAATTCCTGAAATGTCCATTAAAGTTGTTTGGGCCTCCAGGGGAAAATATTTGGCTGGAAATTGCTTACAGGTGGGTTTTCAGATGGCATTAACTCCTGAATTAAGGATGATGTGTTGTGATGGTGGTTTGGACCGAGGGATTCGGGATTAGCTTAATTTAGGAATCTCTCAGTCCAAAGCACCATCACAACACATCATCCTTAATTCGGGCCTTAATGACAACCCTATTAGGATTCTCTGTCCAAATCACGCCTTCTCTTGTTTGTCCATCCCTTGAATGCTTATTTGGTGCATAGTGGTAGCTTTTTTCTCTTATTCATATATTTTAGTAGATGTACTATTCACTCGTATTGTTAGGCTAGAAAATAGTCGAAAGGGAAGTAATAGTAGCTCCTTGGCCCGTGGAATACGACCCCTATGTCATACACAGGGTATTACTTGACGACCCCGTGCACTTGCGAGACGCAGATCACTCTCCATGGAGCAATACAAGTTCATCCGTACTGATGGTCTATGTGGGCTGCTCCCGCTTCCCCACGAATCCCTCCGTCAAGCCTAGGGCACACCTCGCCGAATTGATGTCATCGAAGGCTCCCCCACTAGCTCTCCTTGGAAGGAATCAAAGTAGAAATCGATGAAGAACTGCCCTCAAACCCTAGCAAAAATCCCCTCCGAACCCTAGCCGAACTCCCGCCAGAAGTTAGGAAGAAGATCCCCTTAAAACGGTTCAGAGTGGCTTTTTAAAATGCATCATTGAGGATCCACACTGGCGTGTGGATGAGCCACACGCCGTGTGGAAATTCCACATGCCCATGTGGAATTTCACCCCCGTAGAATTTCGCTTGTAGGTCCCCGAATTCGCTCGTTTTTGCTTCTGATGCCACACGGACGAACATACGCTCGTGTGGAAGGTCATGAGGCTTTTCTTGATAGTGAAAACCCCTTGGAGAGTTTTGAAGTCTTCGAACAAATCAGAACGAGCGAGCATGACTGCCTATGTGTCTTTCTACAAGAATTTTCTTGAACCTTGTAAAAGTTGGCACATACTCTCTCGTTTGACCCCGATTTGTGTCTTAATATTTGTATTTGCGCAAAAGAACTCCACTTGGCACCATCTTGACCTATTTTTGCTTAAACTCCCAAAAAACCTTTTCACAACACTAACTGCACGAAAGAACACAAAAACACACTAAATGAGAGATATAACCTGAGAAAAGTAATGCTCATGCATGAAAACATCTCAATTATTCTGTACATGCAAGCACTTATCATTGAGCTCTAAGAAAAAAGAAAGGTGTTGATCTCCCCCTCTCCTCCATTGGTGATGATTCTCCTCTAGTTCTAGCAATGTTTAAGGTGAGTTTTCTTCTCTTCTTCAATTTCTTGTTCTTTTATTCAATTCTCTATATATCCATGAAGGAAAAGTGTGGATCTAGTATAGATCCAATGTTTGAAGGGATTTAGGGCATGGATCTAATGTTTGGATGGTTTAGGAGTCTTAATATCATGTTTTAGTGAAGAATGAAGGAGATCCTTTATCTCTAAACCCTTGATTCTTTTAGATCCTAACCCAATTAGAATTTTCTTGATTTTATTGTGATCTTGAGGATTTATGGATACCATTATTGATAATTCTTGAATCTAGATTATCTAGTGAACCTTAGAAGCCATGAGATCTAATTTTGGATCATTCTTTCCTCTTTTGTTTATTGTTTGGGTTATGTGGTTGATTCTTATTTTTCTTGGTTGGTTAATGGCTTCAAAGAGGTGGATCTAAAGGCAAGGGTGAAGAGCAAGTGGGCAAGTGATCCAAGAAGTTCGATCTCGTCAAGTTTGTGAGTGGGAAATTGTTTAATTCATCAGTTGTGGTCATGCTTGTTTGAATACCTAATTATATACATTCTTGAATGATGAATTTCATGTTTCAAAGGTTTCTTAGGATGTTTTCAATAAACTTTGAGCAATGATGATTTATGTTTCAGTTTATTTTTGATTGAAGACATTGATCATTTATACTTCTTGATTTATGATCCGATGTGCTTTTGATTAAGGTTATTGATCGTATATACTTCGTGGTTTATGATTTGATATGCATTTTGATTATGATCAATGATCTTTTATTATTCTTAAGGGATGGAATCCCTATATCTTGAAATGCATATTTTCAAAGTATTGTCAAAGGGTTAATGTTCTAGACATAAGGACTCAAGAAATGGCCTAAGTGAATCAAAATGGATTTCTTGGTGATGAAGGTCTATTTGAAATGCTATTTTATGCAATGATGTCGTATTTGAAATGTGTTTTCAAAGAATACTTTTATGATGATATTCTTGATGAAAATAATATCATTGCTGATGTTTACTAAAGAATTCACTTTCGAATTGAGAGTTGTATCTTTGAGAATTTGTGATCTCTTGACGAGATTTATGATATCATATTGATGTGTTCATATTATTATCGTGATGTGTTCATGATGATCCTACGGGCGGGATGGATATCCCAAATATTTCGATGGTGACATTGGGGGGATCCCCGTCTTCTGCAGAAGCGAATCTTCACTTACCGACCTAGTTGGGGTGGCGTGGAGTTCTCGGCCGACTAGCCTTTACAGGAGACGCGTAGAGAACCTGAAGGTGCTGTGTTGGGTTCCCGGAGTCACCAGATGGGATTCCCAACGGCCAACACCAGGATATGCGCATCTTGGTGGCTCCTGACCTAGCCACGGCCATGGTTAGTGATGGAGGGTTTTCATAGGCTGTTGATAATGCTATCAATAGAGGACTTCCGCATGTGTTGCATTATAAATCCTTGATTGGATGGGTTTGATCTTTTAACAAGTATTCTTAACTTGAACTTTTCAGTCTTGAATCTCTTTACAAATGATTTTCAGAGTTTTATTGATGCCTTTCTTTGAGAAAGTTGGAAAGCTTCTTATATTGAAATGTGTATTTAAAGCATTTTGTAAGTTGTTGGTTATCAAAGATATACATATGTTTTCGGCATATCATTTTGTCACGCTTGTATGGGTTATAGCTCCATGTTTAACCGCTCACTGAGTAACTTAGTTACTCATCCATTCTTCTCTTCTTTTCAGGTGTTAGCGCGGCAGCAGGGCGTGAGACGTGATAGTGTTTGGCAGATCTATTCTTGCATTTACCTTTGAGTAGTGTATGATTCATAAACATTATTGTCATGCATAAGATGGATCTACTAGGACATATGTTTTTATATTTCCATTTTGGTCTTGAATAATCTTAATTGGTTCAGTCAGGACCTTATGTTGTATGAGCTTTACTCCCAGTGTTTGGGGAAGCATAAAATTGTGTTCATGATCATTGATGTTGTGATGTCCATGGATATATATGCCTGGTGTGAGTAAGTTGATCTTGTACACGGTTGTCGTTGAATACCTTAGATTTAGAGTATTATTGTTGTGATATTAATATTGTATAGGTAGCAGGTTAGCCTTGCGGCGATCTTGGGTTGAGCAGGTGCCTGACCTCCCCTGGGTTATCGTGGCGGTAGTGTCATGGGCCAGGACCCGATGGTCAAGGCGTGACATGAAGTATAGCTCCATGTCCAGCCCCTCAATGAGTAACTTAGTTACTCACTCATTCTTCTTCTCTTCTTTACAGGTGTTAGCCGGCAGCAGGGCGTGAGACGTGATAGTGCTTGGCAAAGCTATTTCTGTATTTACCTCTGAGTAGTGTATGATTCATAAATATTGTTGTCATGCATAAGATGAATCCACTAGGGCATATGTTTTCGTATTTCTATTTTGGTCTTGTATAATCTTGATAGGTTCAATCAGGAATTTAGGTTGTATGAGCTTTACACCCAGTGTTTGTGGGAGACTATGATTGTGTTCATGATCATTGATATTATGATTTTCAGAGATATATACCTGGTATGAGTATATTGATCTTGTACAGGGTTGTGGTTGAATACTTTAGATTTATAATAATATTGTTGTGATATTAATATTGTACAGGTAACAGGTTAGCCTTGCGGTGATCTAGGGTTGAGGCAAGTGAATGACCTACCCTGGGTTGTCGTGGCGGTAGGGTCATAGGCCGGCACCCGAGGGTCGGGGCGTGACACTTCAAGACATCACATTTCTCTTCAACTTCTATTCTAATTGAGGGAGGAGTATTTGTAGAATTCAGGACTTCATCGTTTAACCCCTAAGGGAGTATTGTCCAACTATTCCCATTGATCTTGATAGTTTTCATCCCCTGTTTAATTTCTGTTAATTGCATTTGTTAGACCTGTTCTATATCACATTGATCTTGAGAGGCTTGTTGGCCATAAGTTCTATTGTTTTCTAGATGGGATGCCAGGGTATTTTCAAATCCCAATTGCTCCTAAGGACCAAGAAAAGACCACATTCACATGTTCCTATGGCACATTTGTATATCGACGGATGCCATTTGGACTGTGTAAAGCGCCGACCACGTTCCAGCGTTGTATGAAGGCCATTTTCGATGATTTAGTATAAGACATCATGGAGGTTTTCATGGATGATGGTACGCCCCTTGTGTAACCGCAAGTGCGTGGGTCGCACAAGTAGTAAAGTGTACCCAAAGGTCGGATAGTCGAATCCACAGGGACTGGTGTATCTCCTAATACTCTCTTACTGCTTAATATCTAATCAATTGGAATTGAGATTAAAGACTCTGAACTTGGGAACAAGAGAAATTTGGGAATAAGAACCCGTAGGAAAAGATGCATAGGGTTGCTCAATGGAAGGGATGGGACCCCGGGTTAATGCCTTGGTGAGATTTGAAACTCAGATTCTGCAGAATCTATCCGGCGTGTCTCAATCAACCTATGTTCTAGAATCTTGTTGCCCTAATGTGGATGATGCGAATAGTGGAATTGGAAGTGTGAGCCTATTTCTAACTTCTTGTATAAATCAAAATGAGATACAAGCTAAGAGAAAGTAAAGCAACTCAAACAATCAAACCACTCAACAACCAGCATTCAAATAAGCAACCAAAGATCTAACAAGTAGATATTGAAACATCCATAAATACTGCATTAATTGAAACTTAGATTAACACAGGCAATTCACCAAACATCCATTAATGCTGCATCCGAAGAGGTTCAGCTCCTCATTAATTAAACAAACAGAAGGACCACAAAAATAGCAAATACAACAAAAACCAAGAACTCCCTCTTTGATTACATCCTTCTTGAGATCTGAGGTGCCGATGTTGATAGGATTCCGCCTCCAATTGGGCCTACAATTAGCGCTCTCCCCTCTCCTGATGATGAAAATGACTGTACAAGCTTCTCCCTTAAACTATCCCGTCTTTCCCCCAAGCCAAAAGTTCCAAAACCCTAACTTTCAGTGCTTTTTAACCCTCTCTCGATGTGAGCACGGCCGTGCTTAGGCCGTGCTTCAAGCCATGCTGTTTGAGGCCAAATAGACATTCTTTCAACACACCAGGCTGTAATCTGCACGGAGTTTAACACGGGTGTGTTGCGACAGTGTTGACAGTTGCATGACCGTGCTTAGAGATCTAAGAGCGTGCAGACTCTTATTGAATTCTTCTGTAATTTGCACGCCTTGGGAGCACGGCCGTGCTTAGGCCATGCTTGATTTGCCAAACTTTCTTCTATGTCCTTTTTCTACCAAAATCACTCAAAAGTACTTGTTATTGCTCCGGGACCTAGATAACTGCACAATCAACTGAAAATACCTCAAATAGCACTGAAATTAGAAAATAATGATATGAGAACAAGGAAATAGCAGGTATAAAATGGGATATATATATATATATATATATAGCACTCATCAAATACCCCCACACTTGAATTGTTATTTGTCCTCAGGTAAACCTAACCCCTTGGAAAAAAAAGAGATGAGTGCATGTGTAAAACCCACCTTTTAATAGCCGTCAGATTATCTTTTTGAGATATTTTTTTTTTCAAATTTTAAACCTCCCAACCTTATCGTTTGTAAACCCATCTTCCAAACCTTAAACCTTCCAAACCTTTAAGCCATCTTCCAAGCCATCTTTCAAATTTTAATTCTTTATTTTGTTTTAAACTTTAAACCTTCCAAACCTTATCCCCTATAACCATTAGATCATTTGGAGAAGGCCTCGGAACTCACGAGAGAATTTCACCCGAGACCTAGCCCGTATCCTTCTTCCTTAGTTTCTTGAAGTGCCGGTGATGACGAAGAGGAAGAGAGGATTCATATCAATTTTTGTTCTCTGCTTTTTGAGGTAAGTAACTTTAGATTTTATTTAGTTTGCAAAATTCCAAATTTTATACCATTGTGGTTTTTGAAATATTACATTATTATTGTAGTTTTGTAAAATAATATTCTCTGCCGAACCTGAAGATTGACGGGCATAATATATTATTTTAGATGTTGAATCGAGAAAATTGAAAAATAAGAAAGTTATAGGGTTCTATATCCACTAAGTACCTACAAATTGTCAGATTTTATACATTAGTATTTTATGAGATAGAGTCGTATTAGTGTAGCTACATCAAATAGAATTCTGTGCAGAACTTGAAGATTGATTAATATTGTTGATGCTTTTAAAGGTTGAAACATGCAAGATGCAAAATACAAAAGGTCTTCCTGATTGAATTAACTATCTAGTCCGAAAATATCATATTATTTAAGGGTGTATTGTGAGAGATATGCATGTTAAAAAGGTCGTATATGATTTTACTGGTTTGCAGAAATAGATGAACATTCAAATGGATGCTATAACTTTAATAGTATTCTGATCAATGCAAATTTCGGATCTATCATAGCCTTGTCTGTGTAGTTTTTGTTAAAGAAAGAATTTTGTGATTCGGAGGATTTTAAACAAAGTTATGCATATTTTAGTCCCTATTGGTCATGTTGAAATAGTTGTATTTAAGTTTTGGGAATCTAAGGTAAGTATTATGTTCATGTTATAGGGTTTGTGCCCGAATCCTGATTTTGGTTTCCGAGTGGGTCCTATAGCTTGGGAATATTTTTTCAGGTAAGTAAACCACATATATACCGTATATTTGTATGTAAATATAATTTTTAATTTCTGAAAATTATTTACATAATTATTTAGTTATTTTGGGTTTTATTGTGGAATAAATTTTCACGGTATTATATTTAATTGTTTTGAGTTTAAGATATTATGCATATTAATATTTTCAAACTTATTCATCATTTATGCATAAATTTATTTATTTAATGATTTATCTAATTGTTATTTATTTAATTGATTTGAAATGGTTTTGAGTTACGCTCATTAGAAAATGAGATCACCGAATTTCATTATTTTGTGTTGACACTGATTTTGAACCCGATATATTTTGACATAGCAAATCGTAGTCCCAACTAACTTTGCAACAACCCTGTCATTGGGGGGTTCAACCCGATATATTTTGACATGCATTTCTGATTCTGATAAGAAACTATAGTTTTGCATCATTCCGTCGGTGGAGAATAACAGCTACTGATAATCTGGTTCGGGTCGCCGAGGGTAAATAAATGAACTCTGATAATCTGGCTCGGGTCGCCGAGGGTAAATAAATGAACTCTGATAATCTGGCTCGGGTCACCGAGGGTAAATAAGTGAATTCTGTGTTTTGTTTTTGGCATTAGTTATTTGGGGGACATATATGCATATTTAAATGAAAATTTTATGTCTGTCTGAAACGTTTTTATGTCTGGGTTTTATTGTTGATATTTATTATATAACGTTACTTTTAAGTACGTTTCTGAAATATTCTGAAGTCTCGGTTTTGATTTGGAAAATTATTATACAACATCGCTATACTAAAGTATATTTTTTAAATTATTGAGTTTTGTGATCCCTTTACCATTGGTTTTTAGTGGTTGCTTACTGGGCTATTTAGCTCATAAATAGTTGCTCTATTTGTTTTCAGATCAGGAGTAGGTGTGTGTGACTAGCTTAGCGGGGATCGTTGAGTGAGCACCAGGTGGTTACTATGAGGATAGTCTTCCCTTGGTGTTTAATAAATATGTTATTCGGTTAAGATCTTGAGTTTTGCACCTTTAGTCCTCTTTGGATCTTAGTTGTAAACATGATTATTTCCATTCTTAAATTTTTTGGTTTTGGTTGAAATTAGTGTGCTGCTATGATTTATATCTGAGAGACAGGTATTGAGGCCTTGTGTGCCCACTTGGTCTCGGCCGTGTGGGTATACGGCCGTTTGTCGACGCATCGAGTCCGGTTGTGGGTTCGGGGCGTGACAACATGACCTCTGATCTCAACAAGATAAGGAAATTCTTAAAGCTTAAGGGACCTTGAGTAGCAAGTGCATAAGTCAATTGAAAGCTTAAAAAGATTTTTACTCTTACTCTGTACTACCGTGTAAGTGTGTCCAGCATAAAAGAATGCGCCACGAATGTTTGCGGAGGGGCCTAGCTCAGGGCACATTTTTCAACCAGGGTGACTCCTAACTGAGTAGTAGCTTCATACACCCTAGAGGCAGTCATTTCACCTGGTTAATCATCAAAAATGACATTTGTGATGCCTAAGATCCAACTACTCAAGTGTGGCTTTCGCTTTTTCTAGAGTGATAGCTCTTTCTACCATCTTACTCCTTAATGTTCAAAGAATTTGATAGGGCATCCCACAAGAGATTCGACTTTTCAAAATTCTTCTCTTTTCCACTCTTTGATTTTTCTTTTCACTTTCTAGCTTTTATTTTTTTAAGTTTGGAGTCTGTCATTTTGCTTTTACTCGCCTTAGAACTAGATCCTCTTCCAAACAAGGTGGATGCACAAAATTAGGCGAGGTGCTAGAATTTAGGGTTTC
This sequence comes from Dioscorea dumetorum, assembly GCA_902712375.1. Lineage (NCBI taxonomy): Eukaryota > Viridiplantae > Streptophyta > Magnoliopsida > Dioscoreales > Dioscoreaceae > Dioscorea > Dioscorea dumetorum. The sequence continues at coordinate 6,715,103 of CACTHL010000128.1, read as the reverse complement.
CAAAGTAAGAGCAAAAAATAACCTTTAGGCTCAACAAAAGTGCACTAACATACTCAATGTCTCCTTAGCTTCGAAATTCTTAACTAGAAATCTCATAGATCATCCTAAGTCATGCACTATTATCATAAGGCATACATAAACAAAGAACCCTCCCCCACACTTGAATAAAACATTATCCTCAATGTTAAGAGAATACATCATGCAAAAATTGTTAAATGGTTCAAATAGTTGAGGAAGAGTTGGGCCACTTCACCAAACAAAAGGGGGTGAGACTCCCTTTAACATACAAGGGTCGGGTAATCTTCATCATAAGGTGAAGCCATTGATAAAGTCAGCAAAAGAGGCATCCACACATCCTGAATTAAAGCACACAAGCATTAAAGAGGGATAACAAAATACAAAACAAAAGAAATCTAAAAAAGGAAAAAGATCAGTTTAGGAGCGGACTCCCCTTTCTAACTGACTTAAAACAACAAACACAAACACTAAACTGAAGAACAAATCACAAGTGCTGAAAACAAAATAACAACAAAAAGTAAGAGAGAAGATCAGAAATCTGGGCTATCAGTGCTGGACTTGGAATATGAGGCCAGGTCTACGCTATTAACTCTGACTCCTCGGGAAGTAGAAGCAGCGCAGGAGGTGGGAGTTGGAGAAAGGGTGACGCCCATATGCGCAACCAGGCACTGCATACTGCTTATCATCCATCGCCGAAAGGAAAGGATCCAGCTGGTGGTGCAGGGTGATGAAGGACCAGTGGCAGTAGGTGAAGAGTCTGATACACCGGTTACAGTGGATGCATGGTACTCGATTCCATGGGAGGTGTGGATGGCCCGCAGCATGCCCATCGCTCAGAGTGTGACCATAGAGATAGGCAACACACTGCCCACCATCCTCACACCCCGCACGCCGGATTGGAGGCCCATCTCTCTGATCAAACGAGTGATATATGGTCCGGTGAAGAGTGTGCCAATGCAGGTATCCGAAACCTGGTGATGAATGCTGAAGGCGGCCTCATAGTCAAGGTGCAAGTGGAATCCGTCCAGCATGCTCAGCAGGAAGCCGAAGTCATGGCGACTAACGACTTCGGTGCTATCTCCGCGGCCTGTAATAGAGTGGCTTAAGAGAAAGTGTATGTACCTGAGGGCGGGCAGACGTAAGGAGGAGGCCTTGGACCGGCGGGGATCGTATATCCGGTTCGTGCTCAAACACTGCCAATAAACCTCCTGAGGCTCACCGGGTGGTTGAGCAACTAGAAGCGCGTCGCAAGTAGGAGTTCTGGATAATTCTGTTAGACTCATGCTCTAGAGCGTCCCGAACACCTTAAACTTGATGGTGCCGGCACGATGGTAGCTCACGGGTCCCCGGGACATCTCGAAGGCAGCTACTACCTCCAAGGCCAGCTTACGGTAGGAGGGGTAAGTGGTGGTGGAGAGATGGGTCCATGCGCCAACTCCCAGATAGCGGCACACATCATCCTCCAGCCCAACCTCTCGCAGGACGTCCCAGTCGATAGCCCGCATCTCTCCGAACCGCTTGGCGCTCAAGCGTGTATATCTCTCCTGGTGGACAGGATTGCCAAATGTTGGCTCAGTGGAGGCAGGTAGAGCGGATGACTCTCCTCGAGCCCTCTTCAACGAAGGGCCAGTGGTTATAGCCTTCCTCGGCATGATCTGCAAGAAAAATAAGAGGAAAACTCAGAGAAACAACCGATGCATGGGAGTGCTTTGTTCGGCACATCAGTGTTTACAAATGAAGAATTTCTGTCAAAGAGCACGAGTGTGCTGTCCTAGCAAGCCCGTGTTAATTTCAATTTTAGGGATTTTACAATGAACTTGACCGTGCTTAAAGAAGCACGCCTATGTTGCGAAACTGGACATCGTCCCTGGCGAACCCTAACTCAAAAACGCGACGGTACAACGATGTAAAACTAAGTAAACATGCTATAGAACTATTCTAGCATGCATAGGTAACCCCTAAAACAAGTTTTACAAGCATTCAAATAAAGATTTGATAGATTTTGCTTAAAAAGAGGCCGTCGACATACCGAAATGTCAGGAAAGAGGTTCAAACGAGGGGAACTCCAAGCATGATCCAAAAGCACAGCAAACGGCGAGCAAACATGAAGAAGCACTAGCGGAGTTGAAGAGCACTAGAGGAAAAGTGAGGAAGGAACGCGAAACGGCCGATTATATAGAAAAACTCGTTTGGAATACGAAAAGTTGCGCTGAAAACGCCCTCAACACGGCCGTGTTCTGCCCGTGTTAAACAAATCTTAGAGAAAACATTGGGCAATACGGTCGTGCTTTCCCCAGACTTGCGACCGTGTTGTTCATAAGTGTCTAAACCCTGAAGAACACAACACGACCGTGCTAGGGGCATGACCAGCGTGCTTAAAAAGAACTCGGCTGAAACACGGTCTTGCTTCAGCCGTGTTGCCTGGAGAAACTAAAGCACTTACCGTCCTATAAACTGCAAGGCCGGGAACACAGCTATGTTGTGCCTGTGTTGGGATTGGAAAATTCTCCATATCTCAAATTCCCTAACGCAAACACTAAAAACAAACTCGCCAAAAATGCTGCTTAACAAGAAAATCTCTAGCAATCAGAGAAGCGCAGAAATACAAACTCTAAAGACGAGAAAAAACCAACCACGAACAAAGCAACTAAAAATTTACACAACTACAAAAGGGAAGGAACTACTCGGGTTGTCTCCCGAAAAACGCTTGTTTAACGTCACTAGCTTGACGTACTTGTACTTACCTCAAGATGGCTCAAAAACATACGTCCTCCTTGATGTCGTGCAGCAGAAAATGCATTATATGGGGTCAATGAATTAATTAAGTATGCCTTACCCATACCAAACAAGTCATGAGGAACGCGAGCAGCCGTGGTGGCTTATTTTTTTTTACTTCAGCCATCTTCTTCCACCAGCTCTGTGCTGGAGACAGCTTTCCCTCTTTTGGTAATTGTATTAACTCCTTCGCCAGAGGCGTTGCAGCAATAGCTTGCTCACTCCTTAAGTGTCAGATTCATAAGGAGGTTTCTCCCCCAATATCTCACTCAGTTCATCATTCCACAAAGTTTCCTGCACAAAATCATCAACAACGTTATCAATAATATCTAAAGCATAGCAGGTCTAATGGTTTCCTTCACCGAAACTCCACCTCTTCTTCCCCCACTCTCAATACCATTCGACCATCCATAACGTCGATAAGTGCTTGTCACGTTGCAAGGAATGGCCTGCCCAAGATTAAGAGCACCTCTGCTCGATCGTCCAAATCTAGTATAGCAAAATCTACGGGAAAAATAAACTTGTCCACTGATAAACGTCTAAATATACGTATTTTATACGTAATTGTCTGAATTATTTTATTATCTTTTTGATGAGCCGATGCCCTTCTTTTGGTCTAAATCTCTTTATTTTGTGTTGCAGGCCCTGAATAAGCCAAAATGATCTCAAGAACGTATTTATGAAGAAATGGACACCAAATACGTCATTAGGGGGGGGGATTTTTCACTGTAGCAGTACTGTAGCAAGATTACTATAATATAATTAATGTAGCAGGTACTGTAGCATGGTACTGTAGCAAACGAGATGAAATTTCTGGGAAAGTTTCTGGATGCCTCACGGGCAACCTCACGCCAGTGAAGCTGCCCGTAAGGACAAACGAAACTCACCTTTTTAAGGGGCATTAGGGCATCATGTTTTGGGACTTTGGCCACCATTCTCCACCATCTTCACCTAGGCCTTCAAGGCAAGTGGAGAAGGCAGATCTGAGGAGGAAATCAAGGGGAGAAGACGTTGTGCTATCAAGGAGAAGATCTAGGAGCTTGCCGGCGCGGATCCGACAAGTTCTCATCACCACCTTCTAGTCTTCAAATTAGGGGAGTTTGTTATGAGCTTTGTCTTGTATTTATTATATTTCTTGCTTTCTCCTTTATTGATGATGAACTAGACTCCCAAGGTCACCGGGCAGCCGGTGAACCTTGGGATGAACTTGCTTTGTATGGATGTTTTAGATTTACATTTATGGTATTTGGTTTGGTTTGTGGTTCACGCTTTGTGTTCTTTGATGTATTGTTTGGCATGAGAACTCTGTGATTCAACTTCTAGACTGTACTTGGGGCGTGACCATCGCCCTTGTGCCAGACTCACATAGCATGGAAGGGCTTCATGTATGAATATGCCGTGACCATCGGGTACTTCATACCCCTCCAACCATTAGGGCTAGACCTATGTTGAGTATCGACCCTAATTAGAGATTTCCCTAAGCATAGTGCAATCGTAGGAGGATTTGGTCGGAAGAAATTCCGAGCCAATACTCGTACCGGATTAGGGGTCATCGCCGTGACCATCGGGTGATCTACTGTTGGACATCTCTTGGCCCATCCACCATTGCCTGTGTAATTTTAGCATCCATGTAGCTTTAGTAGTCCTGAGGGGATCCTAGCCCGGGACCTCGCGCTTTCATTATTATTTGCTTCCTTAAATATGCACATGTGGTGTGCCTGAGTCCATCTGTACATAGTTATCTATTTTCTAGTTTTAAAGCTTAATTCCTTTCTTTGGTAGACTAGATAGTGCCGTCTAGGGGGAAGTAATAGCAGCTCTTGGGACCCCAGGGAATACGACCCCCTCACGCGTGCGTGAGAGGTATTACTTGACGACCCGTGAGCTTGCGGATCTCATCAAGCTTTTGGCGCCGTTGCCGGAGACCCACGAGAAATTTTCGGAAAACTTTGAGCGTGTTGATTTGGTTTTTGTTCTGCCGTATTTGTCGTTCTTGTATATATTCTATCATTTCATTTTCTTTGCATTTTCCTGCTTGTTCGTCTTCAAGTTTTAATGCTTGATTTGAATTTTCTTGCAAGGAACCTGTCACGGCCTCAACCGATTACCTTCGGCCGTGCGGCACCTGACATGCACCATAGTGACAGGTTAACCTTTCCTTGCAAGAACAGTTAGTGAATCCTGTTTGCATTACAAAGCACAGCGAAAATAAGAAGAAGCGAGCAAATCCGGAAAACCCCTCCGTACGAGAAGCACAACACAATGAAACCCATTTTGAGAGAGAAGAACATAAAACTTTCTTAGATTGAGAAATGTTTACAACCATGACCAAAACCAACACCAAGTAGCCTTGTCTTCTCCCAAAGACTCATTTGACCCTAATACAATTGCTACCCCAAATCCAAGGTTGATTGAGCCCCATGCCCAATACAGGTCTGGCGTGAATTCCCTGACTTCACTTAGCTTGCAGTGTCCTCTGACTCGACTGTAGCTTTAACCAGCCACCCTTGGTCACAGCGCGTAGCAGTACCGGTCACGCGCGGTAATACCGCATGCCATCCTCGCCCCTGGCTCGGCAACTCTCCCGGCCACGTGCCTACTTGCATACGCCTGCTTAAAGCCTTGTCAAATCCGGAATCAGCTCTCGGTCAACCGGCCTGATGAAGTCCTGCGACACTTGACTCTTGGTTAGGAGCGCGTTTGCCCCACGCGCTTATCGGCCACGCGCACGCCCACGGTCCAGCGCGCGCGCGCCTCACGGTCTCAGCCTATGATCATGTGGGATATTTCACCCGCCCTTGGCCCCGACACAACACACGCGTCGTGCTAACCGCACGCGCTACCAAATCCACGCAGCTGTACGCCCTCGTGGCTTGGCTTATGTGATACTGTATGCCCGCTGACCAAGTGTAAGGTCATCAACCCACCCATCTTATGACCCGAGCAAGTCAAGAAAATCTAGTTGAACCCGACGACGAGATAGAAAGAACATTACACCGACGTTTGAGAGAAGGTACTCAGGGTTCAAGACAACGAGAAGTTCGGGTAGAATCGAGTGAGCCCACAGTTATGGCCGAGCCAAGAAGAACTCTATCCAATTATGAAAGGCCACAATTCACCGGGGATGCGTTTAGTGTGTTGGTTCCCACCATGCCCGCGAATAATTTTGAAATAAAAGCAAGCACGATTGGGATGGTGCAAAATTCAGTACAGTTCGATGGTCTAGCTGACGAAGACCCGCATGCCCACTTGTCCAAGTTTCTTCAGATATGCTCAACCTTCAAGATCAATTCAGTTTCTGATGATGCAATCAGGTTGAGATTATTTCCTTTCAGTTTAAGGGGAGCAGCCTATAGATGGCTTACTTCTTTGGCTCCGGGATCGATCACTTCATGGAAGGAAATGGTGGAGAAGTTTCTTGCCCGATATTTTCCACCAAGCAAGGCAGCGAGGCTGAGGCAAGAAATTTCTGAGACCCTATTTGAAGCTCATGAAAGATTTAACGATCTTCTAAGAAGATGTCCTCATCACGGGTTCCCTGCATAGATGAGAGTGCAGACATTTTGCAATGGGTTGAATTACGCTACAAGGCAGCTCATCGACGCAGCAGCGGGTGGCTCCTTAAGTAACAAACTTCCTGAAGAAGCTGAAGCATTAATTGAGAATATGGATAGTAACGAATGTCACTAGAGTACTAGACAGAAGCCAGTTAAAGCAGCAAGACTGTATGAGGTGAATGAGACTACCGCCTTGGCGACAAGAGTGGAAGCCCTGAACAAGAATGTTGTTGATAACAATGCTAAGGTTGAAGCTTTAACACAGAAATTTGATCAATTCATGTTAGGCTCCAGTTCAAGCTCAAAGGCAGTGATGTAATGTGAAACATGTGGTGCTGGGCATGAAAAACGAATGCCCCATTCTTGTTACTCAACCTGCACAAATGGAGTCAGTAGACTATGTCAGTAGAGGTCAGAGGGGACCGGGCAATCAATATGGTAATACGTATAACCCGGGGTGGAAGAGCAATCCAAACTTCTCTTGGAACCAAGGCCAATCACAACAAAGGCCACCCTCACCTCAAGGTCCTCACCGCAAGCGCACGGGGTCGTCAAGTAATAAACCACTTGCGCAAGCACGAGTGGGTCGTATTCCCAAGGGCCCAAGAATCTATTCTTACTCCCTTTTTGCAATGTTGTATAGTCGATCAGACTTGAGATTAAGTATAAAAAAGCAACGAAGTAAAACAAAAGCAATTAAATTACTAAATACCAAGGGCAATAAATGGGAGGAAAATCAGGGTGAGAAGATAGTCATGGATGAGGATCCTCTCGGGGTTACTAAAGTGTGAAGGATGTTGGATTAACATGCAAGTGGTTTGTTGGACCGAGAAAACCCTAGATTAGGTCAACCCGATGGTCACGGCAATTGACCCCTAATCCAGTCCTAGTATTGAATATGGGCTCTACCCGTAGAAATCCTCCTACGATTGCAAAGGGCAAGGTTGTTTTCTCAAACTAAGGTTGAATCACAAATAAGTAATTAACCCTATAATAGGAGGGGCACAAATACCCGATGATCACGGCGTATTTATATGTATTTCCCTTCCAAGCTTGGTGAGTCTAACACTAGGGCAATGGTCATGCAACCTAGTATTGGCTAAGTATGGATACACAGAGTTTTCATGCATACCCAAGCATTCAAAAACACCAAACAAGGATCACAAACAAACCAACAAGCATTAATTAAACCTAATCATCCAAACATGACAAGTTCACTACAAGGTTCACCTACATCCAGTGACCTTGGGGTTTTAGTTGGTCATAGTCTCAAAATACATGAATAAAAGCATGGAAACAACCAAACCAAACATAAAAGCACTCCCTCCAAAGATGAAAGTCGAAGAAGCTTCCAAAGACGCCACTCAAAGGGGTGGCTTCCCGTCATCTTCAACGTCCTAATCGCAAGCCCTAGAAGTAGATCTCGCTCAAGATCGCGCTCTCCTCCACGATCTCGCCGTGAAAATGCCCTCAAAGTCCTCATCCAAGCTGGATTTGGCGCCGTTGCCGGGGAACTCCAAGAATGCTACGAAAACCTCTAGCTCACTGCTCTAGTTATTTATCTTTCTTTTTGTGAATATTTGTTTTTGTATGTGTCTTTTATTATTTTGTGCTTATTTGTTTATTTTCCTTCTTTCTTGTTTTCTTTGTTAGCTTATTGTTTTTAGTCTTATTGTTTATACAGGGCCATGGATTTTCAAGAAAAATTGTTGGCCGCCAAAATCTATGCGCTTGAGGAACAAAATAACAAGTTTCCGCAAATATCTATGATCTTGAGAAGAAGATGGAATATGTCTTTGCCATGAAAGCAAGCCAAGGCATTACACAACAACCAAGACCTCAACAACCCCAAGTCCCCGAATTTCAACCGCAACATCGGCAAGAGACAAAATACACTACTGAAGATGTTCTAGCAAGGTTTATGATCAATATAGAGGCAAGGTTTGCAAGAACGGGCAGACGACTTGATGAATTCGATACAATACTAAGGAATGTCCAAGCTTCAATCAAAGCACTTGAGAACCAAGTTGAGCAACTTGTTAGGGCAAATTCTGAGCCCTCTTTGGCAGCCCAATGAGCAATATTGAAAATAACCCAAGTGAAAACTGGGCGGCTATCAATCTTATGAGTGGGCAACAATTGGAAGATGGGGTAAAGCAAGACAATGAGGAGGTCATCATGGCCATAAAAATATGTGAGGAAGTAGAGGAGGGTCCATCTACCACGTTTCAAGAAACTACTTGCCTCGATATCGACCATTCTATCAACCAATCGATAATCTTCAAGTGCAGAGAAAAAAATTTGGGAATTATATTTTAAGATTTGGGGAGGAAACCAATGTCATCCTTGAACCCACCTATCCCGGGCTTGGACAATTCCCAACCAAAACTTTTTCCATCGCGGCCCAAGCAAATTTTATGGGTCACTTTTGATCATTCAAGAATGGTTTAGAAAAGAAATGTGGATAGGGTGTTAAAGCCTCCAATTGATCCACCTATGCGAAACTTGACAAGTTCTCAACCAAACTTGTTCCCTTGGAAACCCAAACAACACTTATGGGTAGTTCAAGGCGAGTTGACAATGGCCAAGGAAGAAGATGTGGGTAAGAGGTTGACGCCGTTCAAGGACCCACCAATGCCAAGATTGAATAATGCTCCGCCCAAGCTTTTCCCATGGAGGCCAAAAGGTAACTCAAGCATGACCTCCAAACTTGCATCATCCCGGAAGGTAAAGTTCGTATTTTTTGGTAGCACTTATGCCACCTCTAGCCGGGATGAACACACCATTTTCAAGCCTCCTTAGGTGAGAAAAGAGGTACGTCAAGCTAATGACGTTAAACAAGCACTTCTTGGGAGGCAACCCAAGTTTTTAAATTCTTGTTCTTTCAATTTTAGTTTTCTAGTTGCGCATTAGATTGTTGTGTTGTTGTTTCTCCTTTATTTGTTGTGGTTTGAATGTTAGTTTTTTTTTTGTTTCTTTTGAGTTTGATCCATTCTTGTTCTTGCATTTCTAGGTTTGGTCCTTTGATTTTATGCCATTCCAATGCAAATTCTTGTGTGATTTTTTGTCGAATTCATTGTTGCTTTGATTATGCAATGGTTGAAATGAAAAAAAAATGTATAAGGGCTGAATTTGCAGGTCTCACGGCCATCCTCACAGCCGTGAGGATGCCCGCAAGCCATCCAGAAGAGGCTCACGGGTAGGCTCATGGGCGTGAGCTCACCCGTGAGGCCTTCGGGCACCCTCATCTTTAAAACGTCCCTTCACCATTTCTTTCATAACTTTCTCATTTCTCATCCGTTTTACCTCATTCTTTCGCCTTTTTTCTTCATTTTTCTTCCTCTTCACCCCTCTTCTACTTTTAGAGACCTGATCTACATGAATTATGGGGGGGTTTAACATTATCTTCATCGATTCCCCAAAGGTACATCTCTCTAAACCCTAGTTTTCAAGCATGAGTGTTTCTTCTCCCTTTCTTTTTCTTTTCAAGTTGAATGGATGCCAATGTTGTGCGAGTTTTGTTGTTTGTTGTTTTTGTGGGTTTTTGCAGCAATTTCAAAGCTTTGTAAAAATGTTTATGCTCCATTTACAAGAGAAGCTCTTGCAAAACGTTTTTTAGGAATTACTGTAGCAATTCTTGAATTCTTTCATATTCCCATCATGTTGAACCATTGCTTCTCTTGTATGTGACTTAATCTTGAATCATATTTGTAAACCCTTAGCCATGCTTGCATTAGAGAGCTTTGGACACCATGATAATGATTGAACAAAGGACTTGCTTGGATTATGTTTTGCTTGATTGTTGTGTTGTGCTAGTTGTTTGTTTTGTTTGCTTTTGTTTGTATTTTTTCTTTTTGTGTGTGTTACATGCCTTGAGATGATGTGCCTTTCTATCTTGTAGGATGGAAGTAGGGCATCAAGCACGCTTTCTCTCTCAATCATCTACTCGCATCATTGGTGGCTACCCCGTTCTCATGGACTTCAAGACTCATGTTTTGAGACTCGGGGAAGTTCATGAAACCCTCCTATTATGCTTAGGGTTTCTCAATGGAAGGGATGGGGCCTCGGGTTAGTGCCTTGGTGAGATTCGAAACTCAGATTACGCAGAATCTATCCGGCGTATCTCAATCAATCTATGTTCTAAAATCTTGTTGCCCTAATGTGGATGATGCGAATAGTGGAATTGGAAGTGTGAGTCTATTTCCAACTTCTTGTATAAATCAAAAGGAGATACAAGCTAAGCGAAAATCAAGCAACTTATACAATCAAACCACTCAACAACCAACATTCAAATAAGCAACCAAAGATCTAACAAGTAGATATTGAAACATTCATAAATGGTGCATTAATTAAAACTTAGATTAACACAGCCAATTCACCAATCCGGGGCATCCGAAGAGGTTTAGCCCTCATTAATTCAACAAACAGAAGGACCACAAAAATAACAAATACAACAAAAACCAAGAACTCCATCTTTGATTGCATCCTTCTTGAGATCTGAGGTGCCGATGTTGATAGGATTCCGCCTCCAATTGGGCCTACAATTAGCACTCTCCCCTCTTCTGATGATGAAAACAACTGTACAAGCTTCTCCCATAAACTCTCCCGTCTTTCCCCCAAGCCAAAAGTGCCCAAACCCTAACTTTCAGTGCTTTTTAACCCTCTCTCGATGTGCTTAGGCTGTGCTTCAAGCCATGCAGTTTGCGTCCAAATGGAAATTCTTTTAACTCGCCAGGCTGTAATCTGCACGAGGTTTAGCACGGGCGTGTTGCGGCCGTGTTGACAGTTGCACGAGCGTGCTCAGAGACCTGAGAGCGTGCAGACTCTTACTGAATTCTTCTGTAATTTGCACGCCTTGGGAGCACGTGATAAACGTCTAAAAGTACGTATTTTTCGTGTATGTGTTGTGTATTATTTTATCATTTTATTGTTGAATCTATGCCCTTTCGGTCTAAATTGCTTTATCTTTGTATTTCAGGTCTGTCAGAAGCCATGGGAGACTCGACGACGTTTTCGACCATAGGATTACTGTAGAACGGTACTGTAGCAGTTACTGTAGCACATCACGGACTTCTCGGCAGAAATGTAGAAATCCCGAGGGGTCAGCATACCGGCTGTATGCTGACCCGTTTACCCATCGGGATTTGGGTGTTTAAAGGCTATTTAGGGCATCTTTTTAAAGGACTTTTGGATGATCTTTGGGGGAGAAGTGATACGCCCTTGCGTATCCGCAAGTGCACGGGTCGTACAAGTAGTAAAGTGTACCAGTAGGGTCGGGTAGTTGAATCCACAGGGACTGGTGTAGCTTCCAATACTAACGTTCTGCTTAATATCTAACAAACAGGAAAAGATGGAGTTGACTCTGGGTTGAATTTAAAGAGATTAAGGAAGGAAATTTTCACTAAGGGAAAGTTGAGGATTGACTCGATGGAGGAGATGGGGCCCCGGGGTTGGATTTCTGACGTTCACTAACTCAGTTTTTCTCAGTATTTATCAGAGATGTCTTCAGTTCTAAACCTAGTTATGCTATAAGAATGTTGCTTCTAGCGCTGCCGCGCCCTAAGTTGAACTCTCACTGTTTGCAATGATCAATAACGATTAACAAGTCTAGAAAAGAGAACCTAACTACCAAGCAATCAAGCACTAAGCAACACACAAAATAGCCAATAACTTTGATTTAATAAAAGGAACAAGACACTCATAAAAACTGCAAGTAAAGAAAATGAATTCAAGCTACAACGTCATACAAACCACTCCGGGGCTCCCTTAAGAGTTTAGCCACTCATGACAACAAACAACAAGTACAATGCCAAAGAAATTGAAAGACAAGAAGTTGAAAACTCCCTAATTTCTTACATCCTTGTGGTTGTCTGAGGATCTACAATGTTGAAAAGTCTCCTCGCGATCGGCCTACCATAAGCTTGACATTCCCTTGATGAAGAGGAGGATGAACCCCCAAAGCTCTCTCCTTCCTTCTCCCTTAGTTAGCCCACCAAAAACTTCCCCCCAAAAACCTAAGTTTTTAGGGTTTTAATGTTTTCCCGATGTGAGCACGAGCGTGTTGAAGCCGTGCTTCAAGCCGTGCAGATTACGGCCAAATAAAACTCTTGAAACTCAAATTCCCGTAATCTGCACGGGGTATAGCACGGGCGTGCTTAGGGCGTGTTGAGGGTTTGCACAACCGTGCTCAGCGAACTCAGAGGTTTTAAATAGCCGTCTTTCATATTATATTGGGATCTTTTGCACGGCTCTAAGAGGAGAGATTTCTAGAGTTTTGAGGCGAGGTCTTTGCAGCTCTGGGAGATTTCCTCATTAACCTTAATCGATTCCATCTCCATCAAAGCATTGTGGAAGCCATCGGTCACCTAGCTTTAGAGTAGATTTTATTGATATGAGGAAGCGATCCATTAAGACCATCAAGCCTAACTATAGCGGATTTTCTAATGGCTTTTTCTTGATTCTTTGCATTATCATTTGATTTCATTGTAAACTCTATCGAGAGATAAACCCCTAGTGGGTATCCGGGCATGTGAACCCTAGGACTATTTCCATAAATTGATTTTCAGTGTGTTTCTTTCAATTTGAGTTATTTGACTTTCAATCTCATTTGCTTAATACATGCTTATCTTTTAACTTTAGGTGTTGATTAGTTTGCATGCTTTATTCATCCTTCTGGCGAGAGAGATCACCATTAGGATAAGAAACAGAGATTGAAGAGGGTTGAGAGGGTGAGCCGTGAGATATTGGAGTGTTTCTTTAACCCTCTAATCAGTGTGCCTTTATCTCCGTCTTCCTAAGCTCTAAGCAACTATAAAGGGTGTGAGGCTTCAATAGTTTCTCTCCGCGGGGACCTCGTAGGGTGTTAGGGATCTTTCACCTAGAAGTAAAGTTAGGTCTATCTTTAGGGATCTACACTTTGACTCCTAATTGCTTCTTTTGGCTCTCTTTTGCCCTTATACTCCACTTGGTGCCTACAGAGATAATTCATACTTGATTTAGCATCGTTTTCTACATAATCACTGTAATACTGACTCGATAAATGTATAAATTGTGATATTCGAGCCTTTCCTACTTTCCCCATTTTTTTCCCGATCCATATTCTCATGAGTCTTGCTTGTTGGATGTTTTCTAGCACGATGCCATGTGTAGGGACCCAACAAGGGCTCTTAGGGCCATTTCGAGGCCATTTCGAGACCTTAAAAGTCCCATTTGGGCGTTCCAAGGGGTCATGCAGCCTGTAATGTGGGTGTCAACCCGCATGGTTGCTGCATGGCCCATCCAGAGGGCCTTGTAGGCAACCTTGCACCCGCAATGGAGCTTGTAATGGCTGGGTAGAGGGCCTTGCGGCCCCCCTTGCACCCGCAAAAAATGCCCTCAAGGGCCCCCTACCTTAGCCCTATAAAGGTCAGACTTCTTAGGATTTTCCACCTCTTTTTGCACCTTTTCTCATCCCCTTTTCCTCCTCCAAAATCCCCTTCCAAATCCCTTCATTATCCTTCCCCAAAACCTCCATTTCTTGCTCTAAGATAAAAGGAAAAGCAAGGAGAGCTTGGATTATCTGCTTCTTCCCACTTGTGAAAGCTGCATCTTAATTTTCAAGGTTGAAGGTAAGCTTTATCTTTTCTTCTCCCCTTTCCTTGTGGCTAAATGCTTTTGGATTTGTTTGGTGTTATTTATGTGCCAAATCATATTTTGAGTTGATACTTATGATCCCCTGTATTTTCTTGGCAAGATTTGTAAGGGTTTGAGCCCCTTCTTTTGTTGAAGTCTAGGGTTACTGTAGTACTGAGTTCTTGGAGTTCCTTTGCCAATTCCTTTGGTTTTTGGATGATGAAAAAATTTGGTAGAACCCTTAGATGGTGTTTAGTAAACCCTAAGGGCATGATCTCAATTTGTAGGAGGTTTACCCTTTGTTGTCTTGGAGTTTCTTGAGTTTGATCGTTGTTTGCTTGATTTCTCTAGGAGGTGAGGCTTCGACTAAAGGGAAAGAACCTGTGGAACTCTAACAACGGGGTAGTGAGGCTTGCCATGTTTGTGAGTGGAATTAACAAGTTCATGCATACATAGCCATACATGAATCATTCTATCCTTGATCTTTGGTTTGCTTGAATGATTATTAACTTGATATTGGCTTCAAAATAAATTATATGTTTGCCATGATGTTTGAAACACTCATCTTTGATCTTAAATGAATTGATTTAATTGTTGAGAAAGAATGTGGCTTGAGTTTGAAAAACTATGATCTTTTATGATAAACAATGTATTTCATGAATTTCTTGTTGTTGGTATGCCCCTTGCGTATCCGCAAGTGCACGGGTCGCACAAGTATTAAGTGTACCCTTTAGGTCGGGTAGTTGAATCCACAGGGACTGGTATAGCTTCTAATACTAACGTCCTGCTTAATATCTAACCAAACAGAAAATGATGGATTTGACTCTGGGTCGAATTCAAGGAGGCTGTGGAAGGGACAAATGCACTAAGGGAAGCTTGAGAATTGACTCGATGGAGGAGATGGGGCCCCGGGGTTGGATTTCTGAAGTTCACTAACTCGGTCCTTCTCAATAGTTATCAGAGATGTCTTCAGTTCTAAACCTAGTTATGCTATAAGCATGCTGTTTCTAGCGCTGCCGAGCCCTAAGTTGAACTCTCACTGCTTGCAATGATCAATAACGATTCACAAGCCTAGATAAGAGAACCTAACTACCGAGCAATCAAGCACTAAACAACACACAAAATAGCCAATAACTTTGATTTATTGAAAGGAACAAGACACTCATAAATACTGCAAGTAAAGATAATGACTTCAAGCTACAACATCATACAAACAACCCCGGGGCTCCCTTAAGAGTTTAGCCCCTCATGACAACAAACAACAAGTACAATGCCAAAGAAATTGAAAGACAAGAAGTCGAAAACTCCCTAATTTCTTGTATCCTTGTGGTTGTCGAAGGATCTACAATACCGTGTAATCTCCTCCCGATCGGCCTACCATACGCATGACATTCCCTTGATGGAGAGGAGGACGAACCCCCAAAGCTCTCTTCTTCTTTCTCTAAAAGTTCGCCCACCAAAAGTCCCCCAAAAACCTAAGTTTTTAGGGTTTTAATGTTTTCCTGATGTGAGCACGGGCGTGTTGAAGCCGTGCTTCAAGCCATGCAGATTACGGCCAAATAAAACACCGGAAAACTCACATTCCTGTAATCTGCACGGGGAACAGCACGGGCGTGCTTAGGCGGTGCTGGGGTTTGCACGACCGTGCTCAGCGAACTCAGACTGTGTTGAATTTGGTTGAATTCTCCTGCAATCTGCACGGGGTACAGCACGGGCGTGCTCAAGCCGTGTTGAGCTTGATGAGATTTCTTCTAAGTCCTTTAGCTTCTAAAATTATTCCAAAACATCTCTTCTTGCTTCAAGATTTTGATATCTGCATGACAAACTAAGAATACCTCAAATAGCACCGTACTTGGAGAATTAAAGCCAAAATATTCAATAATGATGAGGGTAAAGCATGCAATATATATATATGAAATGCACTCATCAGTGGTTCAAGCCATTACAAAAATAATGAGATGTGTATTTTTCCTTTTTCATATGATGATGCTTTATATGTGTTCACTCTCGGAGTGGGAAATCATTTAAATTAAAACTATGAAATCTTGTTGAGATTTCATCATTTTATGTGATAAATGAAATATTTTGGGCCTTCAGGCAACGTTGTTGTTTATAAGAGAAAATATTTTTGATGGTAACATTCAAGATGGTGCCCGGTCTTACTGCAGTAAGGAATTTCTCTACAGTCTGACCTAATTAGGGTGGCGTGGATAGTTTGTTATAGTGCCCTTTCGTGAGGTGAGGAGAAACTCTGAAAAGTGTACATGACTGGAGCCTTAAGTCATCACCAGGTGTATCCGGTGCCAATGCCAAGAAGTGCATGTCTTGGGGGCTCCTGACCTAACCATAGCCATGGTTAGGGAAAGGAGAGTTTTGAGGCTATTTTACATATGGTTTTAATTTGAGTTACAGGACGTTTTTGCATTTCTCGAATTGGTTGAAAAATGATGTATTTGAGAAAAGATTTTCATTATTGAGACCTTATTTTTATAAATGTTGATGTTATTGGTGTTACCCCATTTATTTATGATTTCTAGTTTAAATTATACATTTCCCCGTATTATGTTCGCAAATATCTTTTCAACCCTAATAATATGTATAGATTTTGTCACGCCCCGACCCTCGGGTCCCGGTCCATGGCACTACCGCCACGACAACCCAGGGGAGGTCAACACCTGCCTCAACCCCAGGTCGCCGTAAGGCTAGCCTGTTACCTGTACAATATTAACATTACCACAATAATACTCTAAATCTAAGGTATTCAACCACAACCCTGTACAAGATCAACAGACTCACACATATATGTACATATATCCTTGGAAATCACAACATCAATGATCATGGACACAATCATAGTTTTTCCCCAAACACTGGGTGTAAACTCATACAACCTAAGGTCCTGTCTGAACCAATCAAGATTATACAAGACTAAAATGGAAATACGAAAATATAGGTCCTAGTGGATCCATCTTATGCATGACAACAATGTTTATGAATCATACACTACTCAAAGGTAAATGCGAGAATAGATGCCAAGCACTATCACGGCTTACGCCCTGCTGCCGTGCTAACACCTGAAAAGGAGAGAAGAAGAATGGGTGAGTAACTAAGTTACTCAGTGAGGGGTTGAACATGGAGCTATAACTCATACAGGTGTAAAGAATGATATGCCGAAAACATATGTAAATCTTTAACAACCACAACTTACAAAATGCTTTAAATACACATTTCAATATAACAAGCTTTCTAACTTTCTCAAAGAAAGGCATCAATAAAACTTTGAAAATCTTTTGTAAAGAGATTCAATACTGAAAATTCAAGTTAAGAATACTCGTCAAAAGATCAAAAGATCAAACCCATCGAAATAAGGATTTATAGTGCAACACATGCGGAAATCCTCTATCGATAGCATCATCAATAGCCTATGAAAACCCTCCATCACTAACCATGGCCGTGGCTAGGTCAAGAGCCACCAAGATGTGCGTATCTTGGCGTTGGCCGTTGGGTATCCCGTGTGGTGACTCCGGGATCCCAACACAGCACCTTCAGGTTCTCTCCGCGCCTCCTGTAAAGGGCTCGTCAGCCGAGAACTCCACGCCACCCCAACTAGGTCGGTCCGTGGAGACTCGCTTCTGTAGAAGACGGGGATCCTCCCCAATGTCACCATCGAAACATTTGGGATATCCATCCCGCCCGTAGGCTCATCATGAACACATCATATATCTCATCAAGAGATCATAAATAGTTTGCCCGTAGGCTCATCATAAACGTATCATTATGAAATCATATATCTCATCAAGAGATCACAAATAGTTTGCCCATAGGCTAATCATAAACGTATCATTTTAAAATCACATATCTCAACAAGAGATCACAAATTCGCATAAAATACAACTCTTAATCGAATAGTAAATCCTTTTGCGAAAGCATCGACAATAATGTCATTTTCATCAAGAATATCAACACAAGAGTATTCTTTGAAAACTCATTTCAAATACGATAACATCGTGGAGAATCTCAATTTGGTTTACATAGACCCTTATTCGGTCAAAATAACAAGAACATCGAATTCTCAAATTCACAAATCTTGAAAACATGTAGTTCAAACCATAGGATTATCCAATCCTCATCAAATATAAATAATCAAGAATTTAACAAGATCATAAACTATCATGGTTTCTAGGCCTCAAGGAAATCATCTCATGAGCCTTTTGTAATAGAATCAATAGTTAAGCAAGATCATAAACATCAAGGTTTCTAGATCTCAAGGAAATCATCTCGTGAGTCCATTAAGATGAAATCAAGAATTAAAAGGATCATATAGTATCATAATTTCAGTTTTCAAGAAACACTTCAAGAATCCATTGAAATCAAGAAATTCTCATCTCAAAGCATGCATTATTCAAAGTTCCATGAAAACATCTCAAGAAACCTTTAAAACATGAAATTCACCATCCAAAAATGTATATAATTAATTATTTAACCAAGCATGACCATAGCTCAAGAATTAAACAATTTCCCACTCACAAACTTGGCGAGATCGAACACTTGGATCACTCGCCTACTTGATCTTTACCCTTGCCTTTAGATCCACCTTCTTGAAGACATTAACCATCCAAAAAAAACAAGAATCAATCACATGACCCAAACAATAAACAAGAGAGGAAAGAATGATCTAAAATTAGATCTCAAGGCTTCTAGGGTTTACTAAGTGTTCTAGATTCAAGAATTAACAATAATAGAATCCTTAAACCCATAAAATCAAAATGAAATCAAGAATATCCTAATTGGGTTCGGATCTAAAAGAATCAAAGGTTTAGAGATGAAGGATCTCCTTCATTCTTCACCAAAACATGAAATCAAGGCTCCTATACCATTCAAACATTAGATCCATGGCTAAATTCCAATTAAATAATAGATCCATACTAAATCCACACTAATTCTCCATGGATCTAAAGAGAAATGAATAAAAGAACAAGGAGTTAAAGAAGAGAATAAAACCCACCTCAAACTTTGCTAGAACTAGAGGAGAATCACCACCAATGGAGAAGAGGGGAAGATCAACACCTTTCTTCTTTCTTGGAGCTCAAGAATGAAGATCTAATGGAGGGGAGAATGAGGATTCAAGATGGGGAGAAAAAGAGAGGGAAATGGGGTCTTATAAAGGCCCTTTGAGTTTGAAAACGGTTTAAATAGGCCCCAAAACGCGGGAGGGCTCGCGGGCTCCCTTGCGGGCGCAAGGGAGGCCGCGAGGCCTCAACCAGGAAGCCATGCGGCCTCCCATTCGCCCGCATGGGAGCCCGCATGCACTTTTGGCCGGGGGTCCTTGCGGGCTCCCATGCGGGCGCATGGGAGGCCGCAAGGCCTCTTTTTTGGCTCCTTGCGGGCACACTAAGTGCCCGCAAGCTCCCTTCCTTGCTAACGCCTTTTAAAACACTTTTCTCCCATCTTTTAACCTCTCAAAAAGACCTTAACTAAGATCCCAACAAAAATAAAACTCGACAAAAACTTAAACACACAACTTCTACACAAGAAACAAAGCACAAGAGAAGCGAAAAAGGTCGAACTTTCACAGATTTATACTCTTACATACTGATTATTGTATGACTAGAATGGCATGCTAACCCCTCACTTAGAAACTTAGTTTCTCACCCCCCTTTCTTTCTTCCTTAGGTGATAGTGCAGTGTAGCGATATAGCGTATTGCGCTTAGTAGAGGTCTTTCCTGTTTGGTACATCTTCCGTATTGTTTTGAGTAGGTTACCTCATAAACCCTGGATTGTAGTGCATGGGATTCATTAGCGTATTTTCTTTGGAAACTTGTCGTATTCCAAACTTATCTATTGGAAACTTTGTACTTGATTTTATTTTTGGTTAATTACATAATAACCTGTATCCAAGGCTTGTTTGACTATGTGTGGATGTTGTTCTCTTGAGATCTGTTGATGTATGTTGTTATTCTTCTCCAGTTGTTTTAATGTTGGTATAAAAGAAGTCATGTTAGCCTTACGATGACCTAGAGTGAGGTAGTGGCTGCGCTCCCTTAGGTTGTCATGGCGGTATGTTCCGTACCAGGCTTACGAGTCAGGGCGTAACATAAATTATAGTGTAAATGTACACTTATTAGGCTATGTAGTTCATGAACTTGAAGAAAGATCTGGCCGCAAAGTACACTATCAGCCTAATATATATAAGGCCATTATGCACGGCCGTGTATCCTTCCAGAGCCAGAGTGGATAAGTCACAATGACTACAAGGGCAAATTACACAGCCGTGTTCTTACCCGTGTGCTAGGTAGTTTTTGAATTCTATAAATAGATGATTGAAAAGTTAATAGAAGAGGCGGAATTTTCTACAGGAAAAGACATATTGTTGCAATTAGGGCATGGAGACAAAGTGAGAGCAGGGGAAAGAGATTGAAGACACCGAGAGACAGATAGTCCGAGGCGAAGATAGTGGCTCACATCCTTCCTTATGTTGAGGACACTGAGAAGGGCTTTCTTTACTTCATGTTTAGGGTTGTAGGTTTAATTTTTTTATTTCTTTTGATTAACATGACCCTTATGGAGAGGTAAACTCCTTTCGGTGTTTGGATTGATGTAGGTTTGGATGATTTCATATTAGGATTGCTTTAATTATAGAACTATCTTTGTTTAATTAGGTTAATCTATGTTCTTAATTGTGAATTAGTACATTAGAATGACTTCTTCTTATTTGTTGATGTGATTGAGATCGAGAGATGATATTGCTTTCGATCACACATAGATTAAAGGATCTGAGAGCGGGAGCTAGAGATAGGACGCTCAATGTCCTCAGAGTAGGACTGTTGTAGTGAGAGTTCCAGTTCTGATGGATTTCCAAGAACTCATTGCAATCATGTCGAAGTAGGGAAGGAACAGATTCAATCCTACCAAGCATGGGATTATGTATTAGGGAGACTTGAGAAAGCATCTAGTACATTCTTGATTTCGTTTGGCCCAATAAGACTTAGATTTTCTATTTAACAGAGCAATAAAATTAACCTTAATTTCAAAGTAAAATTTTTCTAGACACTTTATTCTCATCTTGATTTCTCCAACCTTGGGCAACAATCTTCAACCACGATTTGGCCTTGCCCTTGAGAGACAACATAAAATGCTCTTAGCCGAATGGCATCGTCTGTCACGCGATTTGTCCTTATCCTGTAGCACACGTTCAAAAAATTTTTCTATGTGACCATTGGGGTCCTCATCAGCCAACCCATGAAACTGCGTGGCCTGCTAAACCATTTGAATGAAGGCAGGCTTTAACTCAAAATTATAGGCAACTACAGGTGAGTGAACAATGTTGGACTAGTTTCCCCTCGTCACTAGATGAGCAAAGTCAGAAAGTGAGAGCTGCAGTTTATTCTATTTTGCCATCTCTTCAAATTTTGCTGCCTCAACCTCAACTGCAACAACACGTCGGTCTTGCTCAAAATCGGTGTCCTGTCCTTGATCATATTCACTGGGAGGTCGCAAACACGGTGTTGTATGTAAGCAACAATATCTGTGAGCTTGTTGGCATAGATAGTGGGAAAGTTGAAGGAAAATCAAAACTAGAGTTGGTGGAGCATAGAGAAGGGTCTTCAAATTGAAAATCAGTATGTGTTGTGACAGCCAATGTGAAACATGCATTGATGGTGTATGTGGAGTACATACGTTGCACTTGATGAATAGTGAATAATTGTGGTGTAACAAAAGGAGAGCCCTTCAAAGTAAAGAATTTGCCATTGTGATAAAATTTAATGGTGGAGGTGCGGTAGTCCACAACATGAGGACCCAAAGTTGCAAGCCATGAAGCCCTTAAGATGATATCAGCTCCCATTATGAGCAGTAAGTATGCTGGAGAAGAAAATTGAATGCTTCTGTATCTAAATAGCTATGTGTTCAATGTGACCCTCAACTTGTAAAGTGTGCCTATTCCCACAAGAACTTTGAATGCTGGTGCTGATATCACATCAAGATGGAGATTTTTTGAAATGCGTAGTTGGATAAAGTTGTCATCACTGCTGCTATCAATCAGGATTTGAATAGAAATACCTAGAAGCAACGTAGAGAATCTGATAGTTTTAGCAGATGGAGAATTGGACATGGCATGTAATGACAAACTTTGGAATTGTTCATCCAGTTGAATCACTGGAGCAACATCCACAAGAAATGGAGAATCTGAAGGATTAGGTAGTGCTTTGTTCGACTGGAGAGGGAGCAACTGTTTGTTTGGACAAACATGCTGAGGTGATTACTTCTCTAACTGAAATAGGCATTGTAACATATACCCCACCTCATCATAGCTTTTGTTTTCTTACAACATTATCTCCTACCCCCTCCCATAGAAATTGTTTCCAATAAGGTCCTCAAAGTTTATGCGAGTTCTTTCAACATAAATAATATTAACGAAAGGTCCCGCTAGCTTATTATAAGTCTTTGGAAGTTTGGAGCCATTACATTTTAGCACCTTACGTTTGAGCAATGTTTTTAAAACCGGACCGGGAAGTGAACCGGCCTCACATTTGGGTCATGGGTTGGTCGGTCCGACCGGATGACCCGTCCCGGTTGGACCGGATGACGTCATAAATATATATATTTAAAAAAATTATAAATACATTTTGTGACAATTAAATAATATATATTAAAAGATAAATCATAACAACAAAGCTAATTTGATATTAAAAAAAAATCCTATATAGTTAACCACAACATCCATACATAAATATGAAAGTCTACAAAATCAACAATATGGCAAATAACTAACAAGTTAACCACAATATCTATACATAAATATGAAAGTTTACAAAATCAACAACATAGGAAATAACTAACAAGTTAGCCACAACATCCATACATAAATATCTAAGTCTACAAAATTAACAACATAGCTAAAACTTAACAAGTTAACCACAACATCCATACATAAACATCAAAGTCTACCAAATCGACAACATAGCAAAAACATTTTCATCTAATTTCTTAAGAGAGATGCAATTATATAAGCCAATTTTCTTCATCTAACTCATTGGTAACCATTCCTTAGACACCAACCATTGCATTATCATCATCCTCAATGACCACCCTATCATCTTCATTGCCACCTAAAAAAATTCTAAAAAGAATCAACTTATCAAATGGTTCAAACTCAAACCTAATCAAAAAACCCGGTTTTGACCGGTTCCGGTTCAACCGGCCGGTTTACCGGTTTAATCCGGGTTTGACCGGTTCTAATTTCAGTCAACATTTAGTATTAACCCGGACCGGACTGCGGTCCGGTTCCCGGTTTTTCCGGTTGAACCGGCCGGTCCGGTCCGGTTTTAAAAACAATGCGTTTGAGTACGCTAGCTGCTCTAGAAGTTTCTGAGGTTGCTGGTTGGCTTGCAAATGCGGCTTGATTTAGAGAAGAATTTCTTCACTACCATTATGGCTACTCATTTGGATGATAGACATTTTCCTTAGATTTCCTATTATCTCCTAGATTTTTTAAGTGTTGGTTCAAATTGGGTTTCTTGAATCATGTATCTATTTTGTGTAACTATTTTTTTTAATTTTTGTAATAACATGGGCAAATTACCATAAACATATTTTTCTTAATTTTTCAACCACATATTATGCGAGAGTCAAACCTTGATTTCTCCCATGAGAATTAAATACCCTACCACTTGACCTTTGTGGCAATGACATACTAAAAAGCACTCAATAATCCAAGCAATATGTTTTCCCATAAATACACCTAAGAACGACATTTCCTTGGAAATGTAAAATTCAAATCCACCAGTGAACAATTGAGATATATATGATTTGAGTTTATTCAGTTAGATTTATTTTATAGTACTTGCATTAACATCTATTCGAGATTAAGTTAAAATTCGTTTTGGTTAAGTTGATCTAGAAAATTTGTAAATGTCTTGTACGGCTTCAGATCTTACAATGCCAAATCTCACATTTGGCTGTGCAAGAACAATGCTATAAGTTTATTTGAACCTAGTAATGGCTTGTTTAAAGTCTTCCTCTCTAAGATAATCAAGTTAGACCTCTTCATTGGTTAAACTTGAAGATGGATGCAGTATTTGTCTAAGTGCACCCAAAGCTTTCGGAATGGTTTAGGAAATTTGTGGGACGCCCTTGTTAAATTTTTAAACTATAATTAAATTTTATAAATAACTAGAAAACTTTACATAACTCTCAATTAAAATAAACTTTACCGTTAACTCATTTATCAAAATACCATTAATAAATAATAAACATAAAAAAATTCCATTAATATTGAATATTTTGTTTAGGGTGTTCAAATTTTTGGAATCA
Organism: Dioscorea dumetorum; assembly: GCA_902712375.1. Taxonomy (NCBI): domain Eukaryota; kingdom Viridiplantae; phylum Streptophyta; class Magnoliopsida; order Dioscoreales; family Dioscoreaceae; genus Dioscorea; species Dioscorea dumetorum. The sequence goes on along the minus strand of CACTHL010000128.1, from coordinate 6,690,830 downwards.
CATTTAAATTTCTCCTCACGCAGAATGAGAGGATAAATGTGAGGACTTTGTCCATATTAAAATAAAAAAATTAAAAAACATCTTCAACCAAAATTAAAAACGAAATGTTTGTAACAAAAAAAAAATAATATCCTGCAACTATAAATCTTAACATCTTGAACTATCGTGGCCAAAATTTGATCGGTTTTCACCACGTTTTTCAAACTTTTAAAAAATAACTTAATTTGTTGACAAGAGAAATGCCTTGAGATGGACGTCGGATGGGCCATTTTCTTTCGTAGCCTTTAATGCCTCGTCTCTCCATAACTTTGCTGCTCTCCTGATCCTCGTACCCTCCTCCCCTTCCCCCATCACCAGTTCCAAACACCTCTTCAACTCCTCCCCTTTCAACAACCCCTGCTCTTTTTCAACATTTCCTGTCACCCCACTCCCCCATACATCCTCCACCAACTTGGCGTTTGTCACTTGATCGGACCATTGCGGCACTGCAACAATTGGAATTCCACAAACCAAGCTCTCTAAGGTCGAGTTCCACCCACAGTGCGTCACAAAACACCCGACAGCTCTATGGGACAACACTCTCACTTGAGAACACCATTGCACCACCATCCCTTCATCTCCTCCCTCTAAATCAACTCCTCCTCTATTATCCTCTCTTACAACCCACAAATACGGCCTCCCGCTCTCCTTTAATCCTTTCAGCATCTCCTTCATCTGATCCTGTTTCATCAGTGCCATACTCCCAAATGAGACGTACACCACTGATCCATCCCTCTTTGAGTTTAGCCACTTCATATAATCTGTTCCATCATTCCTGTACAAATCCCCGGACATGTCTTCTAATACAGCCCCCGCAAACAAGAATGGCATCAATGGTCCTACAGTCAGAGTCTCAATCTGTTTAACAGAGGCCAATGCGCCAGTCTCCAAGGCATCAAAGGAGTTAAAGAGAACCTTTGGCAGCTTACAACTTTCCCCAGCTTTAGTCTCCAAAGCTTCAAAACCTTCAGATAAAGAAGTGAGGACTGGGAAGTGGGGATGATCAGGATCAGTGAGTCTGAGGAACGTGGGGAGCTCTCGGATCTTCATAGGTGGCAACTCCGGCAAATGGATGGTGAACTCCGGGTCATTGGCATGACCCACGATCAAGCTCTTATAACCATAAAAGTAGTGGTAGTAAATGGAGAATACTGTGGCTGGCTGGTTCCAGAAGTACACCGAAGGGATGTTGTGCTCGCGAGCAACATCGGCTGCCCATGACATCAAGAATGCGTAAACAATGCACGTCACCGGCCGGCCACGTTGTGCGAGGGATTGGACAATTGTGGAAAGGGTCTTGTGGCCATTTTGCTTGAAGGTAGACATGTAGAGCTTGGGGTCCTCGATGTCAGAATTGAATCCATTGTCATAGCCGTCGGAGAAAGGGATGTAGCTGAGCTTGCCGTCATGGACTTCTTGGTCGGTGTTGAACATCTTGCGGTGGCCCGAGACAGCGGTGGAGATGGTGACGGTGGTGGAAGTGAGGGTTGCGAGGCGGATGGCGAGGTGGCGAACTGGGTTGATGTGGCCTTGACCGGGGTAGGCTACTAGCAGAAAGTGATGCCTGCGTGGATTCTTCTCCATGGTTACTGCTGAATGAAGGTCAGAGTAGAAGATGATGTGGAATTTATAGTGTGATTTTGGAGATTTTCTCTTATAGAGTTTGTGACGGTTGCAGTGACGAGTAGAGCAATGGTTCCGTGTCAACAAAGTATCTGTTTAGTTGGATGTTTTCTAGTCTACAAAAATGTGTTGAGGATGACGTTACTGCTGACGACCTGCAAACTTAGGCAGGAGAGTGAATGGTGGGAGAGTCTAATATAAATTTGGTGCACGTGGCTTGGCGATGAGTGCAGGAAGCCGATCTTAATTTGTGTTTGTCTTCTGTTTTTTATTTTATTTTATTTTCAAATATGAGAAAAGTCGTGAAAACCAATAATAGAGTTTTAGTAAGATTGAATTGTTTCAATTAATAGAGACAAAAAATTTCTTTTTTGAAAATTCACTTGGGTGAACGCCGACATTTGTTTGTCCAATTTGCTTAGTCTCTATATTTTAAAATTTTATTTACTTCAAATAAATAATCAATTTATTAATTTTTAAATAGAATAAAAGGAAGAATATTTTAAAAAAAAAATTTAAATAAAAATATTTTAAAAACTCATATAAGTTATCGATACCTTAGTTTTGATATATATGACCTAATATTATTAAATTAAATTTCTGAAATAACTCAAAATCGAGTTGTAGATAAACTAAATAATTAAATGATTGCCTAATTATTTAAAATTAATAAAACATTATTTTCCCTCACTTGCCACATCATATCACCATTTTAAAATTAACAATTTTAGAAATAATAAATTTGTAATCCATGTAGATGCTAGAGTGATGTAAACTACCGCTCATAAAAGATTATCACTATATCAAATTAATTTACTGCTCATAAAGATAGTAATATGTTTTGGAATTGTGCCAATAAAGTTTTCGTTAATTTTTTTACAAAGATGATAAACATTATTCTATAGGAATTATCAAAAAGGCAAACAAATATTGTAATACATCAGTTATAGTGGTTTAGTGATCTTGTAAAGATTTACAATGTGTGACTGGTTAACAGTTTTCAAGATTAGACAGGCACATAAACCATACATAAAAGTGTTGATTTCACTAGTGAACCCATGTCTTTATATAATGCATATGTTCAAAAAGAAACATACATGAAAACAAGACTGGAAAATAAACAACTGGAAGATGCACAGCAGTCCGATCCACTGCAACGCTTCTACGAGCTACAGCCTGAGAGAAAATGAGAGGGTGAGTAATTAGAGTCACTCAGTGAATGGGTCAATAGTTTCTTTCATAACAAAGTAAAATAAAAAGATGACCAAATCATATTGTGTAGTAATACATATAGGTTTAAACAAGATATATATATATATATATATATATGTTGCATAGGCCGTTAAATCACAAAGCTCTTCAGTAAACTGATTAAATTTGCATAAAAAAAAATACTTTCTCAAAATATGAGCTTTTCATCTCAAACAACCGAACAATGGTCTAAAAACCTTTCTAAACTGTAGCCGTGGCCACGGCTAGGTTCATAGCAGTCAAGGTACTCATGTCCTTAATGTTGATCCGCTGGGTCCGTATGGTGACTCCGGACACACGATGTACATCTAGTCAGGGCTCTACCCGCTACCTGAGTGAATAGATCAGCAGGGTCCACCACGCCACCTCTAAAGGCTGGATTGTGAGAACCTCCTATTGCAGCAGGCAGGTTACAACCCCATCACCATCACGAGAAGTAACAGCAGTGCAATTCATATAAAACATTTCACACGGTACTCGTCCAGGACAAATGTTAACATTTATATAAGCCGGATCAAAGAGTTTAGGGCATGTTTGGTTGTCAGGAGTAGATTGGGGGAGGAATGGATTGGGAGTGACATGAGGGGTAGTGGAGTAGGAGTGAGAATGAAGAATGTGTTTGGTTGGTAAGGTTCGGGGAGAGTAATTATTGGGAATGAGAAAAAGTAAAAAAAGTAAATTTGATAAAATGACACTTATGCCCCTTATGCAATTAAGGGGTTGTTTGGTTATTTCAATAATTTCTTTGTGGTATTTTTTAGACCATTTTTTTTTAAATTATTATTTAAATATGAAACATTATTTGAAATTAGAATTATTATTGGTAATTATTAAAATGGAATTATTTTAAATTATTATTGAAATAATTACAAAAACAAATATGTTGTTAAAGTGTAAATAACCACTAATTAAAAACATAAATGTAATTAAAAACATTTAAGGGATTAAAATGAAAATTTATAAAAATAATATAAAAAATAAAAACACGTAATAATATAAAATTGATTCAAAGGGCATTTTGGTCTTTTTCATATTCCGGATTGGGCCAATCCGCCCAATTGGTGGTGATTGTCACTCCCTCACACACTCCTCTCCCACTCCCTCCACAATACTCTCCCACTCCCACTGATGCATACCCAAACAAGGTATTATACCCAATCCCCCCTCACTCCCACTCCACTCCTGACAACCAAACATGCTGTTAATACCTTTATCAAATTCTTCAGTTTAAACCAATATAGCAACAGGTAACAATATAGCATTATTCATTTTTCTTCCAAAAACAAAAGTGGAGAATACTTTTCAAGCAATTAAATCATCAATTCAATTATGATAAAGCCAAAGTTTTCCATCAAAATTAGTTATACATATATTTAGAGAAAATTAACTAGAACTCTGCAATCAAAACCCACTCAAAAAACTAAGGAGAACTACTCCTCAATGGCACTACTCCTTCGCCGTCTCTTTGCCTTTGGCCGAGCTTTCACACTTACACCAACACAAGGCTCAAACCAACCGAAAACACAAAAGAAAGACAAGCATGAATCTCTTCATACTACAAACCACAAAACCCTAACAAAGCATGGATAAAGCCTGAACTTGTCCCTAAAGATTCCAAAAACCCCTATGGAGACCAACTCTCCCAAACAGCTAAGAATGCAAAGGTTTAACAATGAAGCCCTCAGTGCTACAGTAACTCCCAATTAAGAATAAGAGAAATAAGTTTCACCAAGGTAGCAAGAGCTTGATTCCTATAATCAATTAAAGATACAAAGAGAATGAAGGTAAATAATCCAAACAGTCCAACAACTTCATAAAAAATGAATAAAGATTCAGGATCTAAACCTAGGGCTAGTATGCTCATTCTAATAACATCAAACAAGAGAAAGAGGAAGAAGAAAAGCTTACTTTAAAGAATCTTCAGTCAAGGGGAGCAAAAAAAGGTCTAGGAATAGCCCTTTCTTCTCAATCAAAGCAATAGGAACCAAGGGAAGAAGAGGAAGGAGAAGAGAAATAGGGAGAATTAGGGCTCAAAGTTTAAGATTTATATACCCCTGGCTGAACACGGCCTGAACATGGGCTTGTAGAGCCCCGTTTGACCATGCTTTACTTCAAAAGAGGTTATCCTGACACAAGCACAGGTTGAATCACGGGCGTGCTTTGCGCCGTGCACTTTACAGGTAAACAGGGTGGAATTTCTCTTCTGAAACACGGCTTTTCTGTCCCGAGCACAGCCATGCACACTCAAGCAAGGCCTAAACATGGGCTTGCTCATGCCCGTGCACTTTACAGGTCACTGGGAGGAAAGTCCAAAACATCCCGTGAAGTGTACAGCCAAGAGGACGAGCGTGCTTACTCTGTGAACAATGTTTTAAGCCCAAAATGACTTAAAATGTGCCAAAACTTATAGCACAACCATTCTAGATCAGTTTGGACAACAACACACTCTCGGAAAAGCCAAAATACCACATTTAAGTTCCAAGAATGCACACTAACATACGTATTGTCTCCCTAGCTCAGAAATTCCTAATAAAAAATTCATAGATCATCCTAAGTCATACACTATTAATATGGATACGGCAATGAAAACCCTCTCTCACACGTGAAGGAAACATTGTCCTCAATGTTAAAAAATGATCATGTAGAATAAATAAAGGTACCATGAATAAGGAGAGTGATGTTGCCGCTCTCAACGTGTGTTTCTAGTTTGAATCATTTTCATCCATACATCCTGAGAAATTCAAATAAACACAAGTGAAGCTTCATTCAACACAAAAATAGAAGGGAAATAAAATAATAAGTAAAAAGTAATAAGTCAGTTTAGTAGGGAACTCCCCTTCTAACTGAACAAAAGTACAAAAATGCAAAAAGGAAAATATAGGAACGAACTAAAATAAAAACTGTGATTCAAAATAGGTCGCTCTCAGTGCTGGAGTCAGAGTTGGGGGCTAGGTTTAAAAGAAAATCGTCCGGAAGGTGGACAAACGCGCCGAGCATGCCCTAAGCACAGCCGTGTTGCCCCCGTGTTTAGAAAAGTAATTGAAACTTTTGGGGAACATGGCCGTGTTGTGCTCGTGTTCCTGACCATACTATTTACGGATGCTCAACACTATAACTAAAGAATGCAACACTGCCGTGCTCGGAGCACAGTCATCATGCTCGGAGAAAACACGGCTTGAGCGCGGGCGTGCTCAAACCGTGTTGCATTGAGAGAAAAATTACTCTACCTTCCTATAATGTACACGGCTGTGAACATGGTCGTGCTTGACCTGTGTTTAACATAAGAAGGCCTCCAGGCCTTGACTTCCCTTGAATCACCACTCTCAAAAGAAAAATTTCGGTAGGCCGATTATCAACATAGGCGAGAAAGCAACCGAGAGACTCAGTAATATACAACTTAAACAAATAAAACACAAAGACGAAAAACTAAAACACACTAAAGAAATCAGATAGAAAACAAGATGAAAACTAGAAAATCTTGGGTTGCCTCCCAAGGAGCGCTGATAAGTGCTTGTATGTATATAATAATTGAGATGCATTTCTTTCATGAGCATTACTTTTCTCATGTTTTATTACTCATTTCGTGTGTTTTCATGTTCTTCAATGAAATTAGGGTTGTGAAGAAGGTTTAGAGGAAAGAAGGCAAAAATAGGTCATCAAGGTGCCAGGTGGAGTCCATTTGTGTCATCATAAAGATCAAGACACATACCGGGGTTAGATAAGAGGGTATGTGCCAACTTCTAAAGGGTTCGACACTCTTAAAAGATGTAGAAGGACACAAAGGCAGTCATGCTCTCATGTTCTGGTTTATTAGAATATTTCAAAAGCTCTCCAAGGGTTTATCAACGTCAAGAAACACCACATGACCTACCACACGAGGGTGTGTCCTTCCGGGTGGCCTCAGAAAAAAAAAGAAGCGAAATCGGGAGTCTCTACATACATTTCTGTGTAGGCTGAAAATCCACAGGGGCATGTGGAAATCCACATGGCTGTGTGAATCCCCAACTTCAGCGTTTAAATAGCCCCCTTGAAGAGTTATTGAGGCGTCTTTTTCCCAGTTTTTGGAGAGAGAATGGCTAGGGCTTTGGAGAGGTTTTTACGAGGTTTGGGAGCATTTCTACATCGATTTTAACATGAAATCCTTCCAAAGATAGCTATTTGGAGAGCCATCGATGACTTGGATTCGGCGAGGTGTGCCTTAGGCTTGACGGGGGGATCCTTGGAGACGAAGAAGATGCTCCTATAGACCATCAGCACGGAGCTTAAGCGGGTTATCTTTATGGTTTATTTGCAATCATATTTGATTGTATTATTGACTTTGTATTGCTCCATGGAGAGCTAAACCCCTAGTGGGTACTTGGACATGTAAACTCTAGGATTTCTATGTTTCACTGACTCTTATTACTTTACTTTTAATTGAGATTTAATTTGATTTTCAATCTTGTGTGCGTGATTTGGTTTTTCCTTAGAATGACACTAAGGTTGAGAATCTATTCTAATTATTCTTTTGACGAGTGACCATCACCATTAGGATTAGATTTACCAAGGTTAGAGAGGGTTGAAGAGGTGAGTCGAGAGGTAGCGAAACATCCCCTTTCCCCTCCGGTGTGATTTATCCTGCCTCCATATTCGAAGACCTTTTTGATGAGTACATTTTCTACATATATTTTACCTGTTTTATACCTACTATTGTTTTGTTCTTTAGGCATTATCTTCCTTGTTCGGTGTGTTTATAATGAAACCAAATCCCAATTTAATTTAAATTCTAATATCTTTAGAATTAAAAATTAAATATCCTAATCTTAATCTTAATTGATTATTTGGTTATCGTGGACTAGAATGCAAATTCCAAGGCAAATATAAAATGCAAATTACAAAAAAAAAAATAAATAAAATTGCCCTTGAGAACATATCTCGAGGCACAAATGTAAAATTACAAAATTCCATTTGAGAGCATATCTCGAGACACAAATGCAAAAGTTACAGGATTACCCTTGAGAACACATATCTCGAGGCAATTTCAAATCTTAGAGCAACCAAACACAAATCCCGAGATCTCAAATCTTAGAGCAAACAAACACAAATCCCGAGACAATCTTAAATTTTATATAGCCGGAGAACATATCTCGATGCAACATGAAAAATGCAAGTCCTGAAGCATCTAAAAACATATCCCAAGGCAATTTTCTTTTACTTATTAAAATTCAAAATTTAAATAAAAGGAAAAAATTTAAATTTTAAATTTTTGTTCTCAACTCCGCTGTGATTTGGCGGAGAGGTTGAGTAAAAATATATATATATATATATATATATATATATATATATATATATATATATATATATATATATATATATAATAATTATAATTTTTTGATTTTTTAATTTTGAATTTTGAATACTCCACTGAGATTTGCTGGAGAGGTTGGGTAATATATATATATATATATATATAATTCAAATTTTTTTTTTTGTGATAATTCAAAAAAAAAAAAAAAAAATTTATTTTATTTTAATTTTGAATTTTAAAGTTTTTTTGGTCGTGATGTGATTGGGTGGAAAAGATAATTCAAAAATATATATATATATATATATATATATATATATATTTTATTTTTAATTTTGAATTTGAAAGTCTTTTTGGTTGCGATTTGACGGAGAGAGAGGTGGGGGGACAAAAAACAAAAAAAAAACGGGATGTTCTTTTAAGAAGCAGAGGGGACGAAAACAAAAAAAAAAAAGGGAAAGAGGGGAAAGAAGACGAAGGAGAAGGTATATTCTCCCTCTCCCCATATTGATATAGATATATATATAAAAAAAAAAAAAAAAACTTCGCCGCTCGTTGCTGTTGCCTGTCGCGTCACCGTTGCCGCCGCCGCCGCCTGTCGCCGTTGCTTGCTCACCGCCGCGGCATGCTTGAGTGGCTGAGATAATGCAGCCATGCATGCCACCGCCGCCGCCGCTTTTTATCGTCGCCATTGCTCACCGTCGCGGCATGCTTGAGTGGCTGAGATAATGCCGTCAAGCATGCCTCCGCCGCCGCCGCTTTTTATCGTCGCCATTGCTCACCGTCGCGGCATGCTTGAGTGGCTGAGATAATGCCGTCAAGCATGCCACCGCCACCGCCGCATATTATCGTCGTCGTTGCTCACCGTCGCGGCATGCTTGAGTGGCTGAGATAATGCCGCCAAGCACCGCCACCGCCATAGCTGCCTCGAACTTACGCTGTTTTGGTGATGATCAAATCCCAGCCGTTCATGCTTCTCAGTTGATGAAGATCAATAGCTGCCTCGAACTTACGCTGTTTTGGTGATGATCAAATCCCAGCCGTTCATGCTTCTCAGTTGATGAAGATCAATAGCTGCCTCGAACTTACGCTGTTTTGGTGATGATCAAATCCCAGCCGTTCATGCTTCTCTATTGATGAAGATCAATAGCTGCCTCGAACTTACGCTGTTTTGGTGATGATCAAATCCCAGCCGTTCATGCTTCTCAATTGATGAAGATCAATAGCTGCCTCGAACTTACGCTGTTTTGGTGATGATCAAATCCCAGCCGTTCATGCTTCTCAATTGATGAAGATCAATAGCTGCCTCGAACTTACGCTGTTTTGGTGATGATCAAATCCCAGCCGTTCATGCTTCTCTATTGATGATGATCAATAGCTGCCTCGAACTTACGTTGTTTTGGTGATGATCAAATCCCAGCCGTTCATGCTTCTCAATTGATGAAGATCAATAGCTGCCTCGAACTTACGCTGTTTTGGTGATGATCAACTCCCAGCCGTTCATGCTTCTCTATTGATGAAGATCAATAGCTGCCTCGAACTTACGCTGTTTTGGTGATGATCAAATCCCAGCCGTTCATGCTTCTCTATTGATGAAGATCAATAGATGCCTCGAACTTACGCTGTTTTGGTGATGATCAAATCCCAGCCGTTCATGCTTCTCAATTGATGAAGATCAATAGCTGCCTCGAACTTACGCTGTTTTGGTGATGATCAAATCCCAGCCGTTCATGCTTCTCAATTGATGAAGATCAATAGCTGCCTCGAACTTACGCTGTTTTGGTGATGATCAAATCCCAGCCGTTCATGCTTCTCTATTGATGAAGATCAATAGCTGCCTCGAACTTATGTTATTTTGGTGATGATCAAATCCCAGCCGTTCATGCTTCTCTATTGATGAAGATCAATAGCTGCCTCGAACTTATGTTATTTTGTTGATGATCAAATCTCAGTCGTTCACATATCTTTATTGATGAAGATCAAATAGTTGCCTCGAACTTATGTTATTTTGTTGATGATCAAATCTCAGTCGTTCACATATCTCTATTGATGAAGATCAAATAGTTGCCTCGAACTTATGTTATTTTGTTGATGATCAAATCTCAGTCGTTCACATATCTCTATTGATAAAGATCAATAGCTGCCTTGATATTATACTACTTTGGTGATGATCAAATCCCAGTCGTTCATATGTCTCTATTAATAAAGATCAACAACTGCCTCAAATTTACATTCTTCCCTGATGATCAAATCCTGACCGTTTCTTATAAACTCAACTTTTCCCTCTTGAGCACGTACAAGCATAAATGCATGCGATTGATAATGATTGCAAGTGTAATCTCCAGTGCTGATTTAAATCTTCACATCAATGAGGACATAATACATGTAGTGGAATCTAAATCAGAGAAGTGGCATGTTGATTTCTTCTTGCGCCAAATTTTGAAGTTTGAGGATATTGGTGTTATGAGTTCAAGAATGCCATTTTCTCTCGCATTATAAGCTTACCTGGTGTATTTCTTGGGAACAATGTCTAAATCATCACTACTTTCTTTCAAGACCAACCAAATCGCAGTATATGTGATTAATACCTGGATGCTAAGGCATGATAAAAAGACGGCAATGAGATATATATCTCAAAAATGGTAACGAAGCACGTGGCGCGGTGATGAGGCGCAAGCAACAGTATATATATATATATATATATAATAAAAAAATAATAATAATAATAAAATGATGAATAAAATTCAAAATTGAAAGTTTGTATATGAAATAAAATTTATAGTTTGTAATATCTTGTCTTTACTTGTACTCGAAGCCCTTAATCGGAGGTTCCCAAGATTTTAATCTGGGGTAATTAATAATAGGGGCTTGCCCCTATTAGGAATGAGAGAACCCATAAAAAAATATATCATATTTGTGCTTCGATGCTTTGTCTGGTGTCTTTTTCATGATGTCAGACGTGTATTTTCGATCCCACAAATTCTGGCACGCCCGGTGGGGACCCTTCATTTCTCCTCCCATCTTTGAGGCAAAAGTACAAGTAAAGGTATGGTTCCTACACCTTGTGAAAGAAATCTAATAATATTTCTTTTTATTCTGCAGGTGAAAGAAGAGGTAAATAGCACTCAAGAACTCAACCATGTCTGGAAGCCCGAAACTCACGATTTTCCTTGGCGAAGGAACTGAGGTTCAATTGCCCAACTGCATATTCAATACTGGAGCTGCAGGAGCTGAGCTGACCTTTGGCACGATATCTGAGTCAGTGCAATTCGTAAGGAGACCTACACCTTCGAAGGATAACCTGACAGTCCCGCGGCTTCCATCCAAAGGCCGTCGCCCCAATGTGATTGTTCCTGCAATTGGCGAGGACATTACTGTCGGGGAGTCACCAATAGTATCTGCATTCGAGAGGCTATCCCACCCTAAAAGGGTAACTCCCATGAATGACGATGATGATGAACCCACATTTACTATTACAGCAAAGGGACGGGAAAGTGGAATTTTCCATTCATCTAATGAAGACACGCCTAGGAAGAAAAGTGTGTTTTCAAGGCTCACACAAAGGAAAACCCAAATTCCAAAACAAAGGCTGGATTTTGTGACATTCCAAAGACCCAAACATAATCAAATGGGCACTTTCAACAACTCATTTGAACCTCTTAACCTGGTGAAGAAGAACGCAACCACTGCAGACCTCCACCCCCAACTGAGTGAAAACAAAGTTGGTAGACCTCCAAAATCCTATCACAAGAATTCGTTTGGCGCCAACCTTTACAAGACTTATACAACATCAAAGAAGCTGCAGTCAGAGAAGATAAGACCAAAAGAATTTTATAAAAAGAAGAAGCAATTGATTTCAACAGTGCAGAAGACAGTGTTTGACCGTTTAACCCCTACAAGAAATCAACCCAAGGTTTCCCGCTCTAAATTTCAATGGAGAAGGGAAAAGAAAAATGAAGAAATGTCGGATGCAAATGTGGAAGTACACACTTGCCGGATGGTTACTGAGGCAAGAGGAGATCCTGCACCAACACAAGAACAACTGGGACCCGTTACAAGATCCCGTAGAAGAGCAGCAGATTCCCTGAATGGAGAAGAAGGTTCAAGCCATGTGCCACCACAGGAGAAGCAAGGGATAGGGACTAGTCTCCCACCACTTCATATACCAAGGAAACACAAAGAAGTACATCCTCTAAATGAATCTGAAGAAGGGGAACCTGTCTTTGTTCATCAACAGGAACACCGAGAGACTGAATATCAAAGACTTAATGACAACATGGAAATGTTGATGGGGTCAATGTTACAAATGCAGAAACAAATCAAAATCCTAATGGAAAATCGACCTGAACAAATAGGAAGATCAAGGAGTCCAACCCGACGGCTGAGAGAAACCCTTAGGCCAGTTGAGCAAGGGGCAACCCCACGGTTTCCTACGGAGAATGTGCAGAGGTCGAGAAGTCCAACACCTCATCCAAAGGAAACCTTCAGGCCGGCGGAACATGGGGGAACCTCTTACGTTCCTGTTCAGGAACAATCAGCTGTAATGACTCGAGAAGAGATACAGCGAATGGTAGTTGCTGAATTAAATCAAGCCAAAGGAATTGAGACAAGGGCAGATGGAGACAAGCCCTATCCCAGCTACCACGACCTAGTGCCCTACCCCAAGGGATATAATGTTCCTAAATTCAAGCAATTCACTGGGATTGGCAATCCTGACCAACATTTGGCTCATTTTGTGACTGCTTGTGGAGATACAAGTGCGAAGCCATCACTCCTCCTCAGACAGTTCTCTGCAAGTCTCGCAGGAGTAGCATTTGAATGGTATGCAAATCTGCAACCTGAGTCAATCCAAACATGGCAGCAGCTGAAAGATGCCTTTCGAGTACGGTTTGGGGGCATAAGTGACAAAATCATAATTGCCGATCTTGTAGCCACTCACCAGAACAAAGATGAAAAAGTGGTCGATTATATTATGAGATGGAGGAACTTCAGCATTAAATGTGAACAATCACTCGATCAGCAGCAGGCAGTGTGTTTATTGCTCGGGAATATTGATAGTTGGATGTCACCTTTCTTGAGTACATCTAGCATCACTACATTCCAAGGCTTAATCTCACAAGCTAAAAAATCGGAAAGGACCAACCCAAAGGTGTTGTCCAATTTCCAGACCACTTCAAGGGGCGACAAAGACAAATCCAAGAAGATAGAGGGCGTCAAGTACACTGCTACCACCTTCAATATTGAGAAAGGGAAAGGCGTAGCGGAGTCCCATAAACCGGAACAAGCTAAGGTACCTAGCTTAGGTGCTACTGGCAATGAATCAAGACCTCTTCCTTCCTTGAAAGATAGGATGAATAAGAAGTATTCCTTTAGAAGAGATAAGGTACACAAAATTTTCAAAGATGCTGTGAGAGAAGGACTCCAGCTTCCCGAATGCAAAAGGCCGGAAGAGCAAAGCAAGACGGACCATCCCAATTACTGTCCATATCATAGGGTGTTGGGGCATACAATAGAAGATTGTTATGTTTTTAAGGACTGGGTTGAGCGACAATTCCAAGAGGGCAAGATCACACTCTCGAAGAATGTCTTGTTTGAGCAACCAGCTGAACATATACGCTATGTGACCACCATAAACCAAGACGGGTCATCTCAAGGGGAAGTCACAGTGGTTGGTAACAAAGTGATATTCACATCAACAGAAGATGACAAACCTTGTGCTGTTCCAGAAGAGCTATGGGAAGTATTTGTATCCAAAAGATCAATAAAGATATTGAAAAAGTTGGCAGAACTCCCGGGGATCGCTTGGAAACGCTCTCAGCAACCTCCTAAAGGTCACCCAACAAAACAGTCAAAGAAGAAGAACAAGAAAAGAAAGCAAAAGCGCGAACAATCAAAGCGCAAGAAATCCATTATTGAGGAATATATAGAGACTCTTGAAGAATATGAACAGAAGGAAAGAGTTCTGATTACCCTCAGAGATTATTTTCCCGAAGAAGTCAAAGAGTTACTCGGGGAATTAACTGAGAAAATTGAAAATGAAGAAGATGTGCAAGTGGAGACTTGCAGGGTTATTTCGGGAAGAGAACCTCTATATAACCCAGAGGATGATGATAATAATGAATATGATAGCTTCTATGAGACAGAAGAATCATATGACCGCGGCGGCCGACCCTATGTTAGTGAGAAGCAAAGAAAGAAAATAGCATTCAGGGAGAGAGTAAAGATGGCGAACTCCAAGCTCTTAGAGCCCTGCCAACAAATAAAGTCCAAAGAATCATATTACACTCCGAAGACCCCAAAACATAAGGTCTTGAGGAAAGTTATGCCTGCTGAAGACATCCCTGCTTTCATTCAAAGGGTGACAGAGGAGTCAGCTAATAGACTGCGGCAGTTACATATTGAAGATGCTGAGTGGGATGAATCTGGGACATATCCTCCAGAATCATCAGGACAAAATTTTGTCTCAGAAGTCGTGGATTCTCCAACCCTTGCTAAAGCAACAAATGCTAAAGAAAGATTTATCAAAAAAGATAAAAGAAAAGAGCTCTTTGATCAAGCCATAAAAAATGGATTGGATTTGCCTAAACCAAAAAGGCGGCGCGTGATGCATCATGATAGTTATCCGAACTACTGCCAATATCACCGGCTTGTAGGACACACCATAGAAGAATGTCAAGCTTTCCAAAAATGGTTGCAAGGACAAGTTTCTCTAGGGAATATGACACTCACCGAAGATTACTTTGAAGAAAGAGGTGAATGTTATGCCATAATGGCTCACGATGATTCAGAAGACGAGCTAAACTTCCCTGAGGAGGAAGATGATGCGCCACAACAGGTACATCAGATGCAGCTTAGAACCGGGAAGACACTTCAACCAAGACAGGTTCCCAGTTCAAGTAACCGAGATAAAGGGAAGATGATAGAAGAAGAGAATGTTTCCCCCAAAAACCCCTCGAAAAAGCCAAACTACAACATTTTGGCACATTTGAAGAAAGTCCCAGCACTCCTCAGTATGTATGATGCATTGATGATGTCAGCTGAAGTCAGGGAGTCTTTAATACATGCTCTACAAAATCCTGAGGTGTATCAAGCATATTTTGCCGAGGTCAACATAAAAGAAGCCCTATATACATCTCATACATCTTCAGTGTCCTTCACAAATGAGGACCTATTGCTTGGGACTACGGCACACAACAGACCACTATATGTGACAGGATTTTGTGATGGAGTAAAGATCAATAGGGTTTTGATTGATCCAGGGTCTTCCTTGAATTTAATGACCCTCAACACTCTTCGAGCATTGGCTCTTGAAGTATGCCATTTGTCTTCAGAGAAGATCATCATCCAAGGTTTCAATCAGCACAGCCAAAAGGCATTGGGATCGATCACTCTTCCCCTTAAATTTGGAAAAATATCATCTAATGTGAAATTCCATGTAATTGACGCGGATTGATAAACGTCTAAATATACGCTTTTTATACGTACTTGTGTATAGTTTATTCTCTCTTTTTGTTAAGTTGTTTTCTATTTTCTTGTTTAATGTGGTTTTACTTGTGTTACAGGCCCGAAATAAGCTCAAGAACGTATTCATGAAGAAATCGACACCAAATACGGCGTTTTTGGGATTCATCACTGTAGCAGTACTGTAGCGGAATTACTGTAGCACAATTACTGTAGCAGATACTGTAGCGGGGGTACTGTAGCTCTGAATGGAAAAATCCCTGAGAAACTCTCTGGATGCCTTGCGGGCAACCTTGCGCCCGCAAGGCCACCCGCAAGGCATCGCGATGTCTTGATTTAAAGGGGCTTTTCTAGGGCATTTTGGGAGGAGAAGTCTTCTTCCTTGGAGCTCCACACAACCATCTAAAAATCCGGCTTGGAGGAGGGCTTTGAGGGCGTTTTCACGGCGAGATCTTGGAGGAGAGTGCGTTTGGGAGCAAGATCCTACTCTAGGGCATCATTGAAGGAGGGTTGAAGACAAGAGAAGCCACCTCTTGAGTGGCGTCTTCGGAACTCCATTTTCGTATTTGAGGGAGTGATTATGCTTTCTTTAGTTGTTTTCATGCTTTTGAGTATGTATTTTGATATTATGAACAACTAAACCCCAAGGTCACCGGATGTAGGTGAACCTTGGGGGTGAACTTGTGTATTTTGGATGCTTGGTTTCAATTAATGTTTGTAGACTTGTTTGTGATCCTTGTTTGGTGCTTTTGAATGTTAGGGTATGCATGAGAACTCTGTGTATCTCTACTTAGCCAATACTAGGTTGCATGACCATTGCCCTAGTGTTAGACTCACCAAGCTTGGAAGGGAAATACGTATAAATACGCCGTGACCATCGGGTATTTGTACCCCTCCAATTCTAGGGTTAATTGCTTATTTGTAATTCAACCTTAGTTTGAGAAAACCACCTCACCCTTTGCAATCGTATGAGGATTTATACGGGTAGAGCCCGTATTCAATACTCGTACCGGATTAGGGGTCAACTGCCGTGACCATCGGGTTGACCTAATCTAGGGTTTTCTCGGTCCAACAAGCCATTTACATGTTAACCCAGCATCCTGTACACTTCAGTAGCCCCTGAGGGGATCCTTATCCGGGACCGCTTTCTCACCCTGATTTCACACTTTCTATTGCCCTGTTTAATTAGCTTTCGAATTGCATTTATTTCTTGTTTTTGCATTTTCTTCCTTTACTCTCGAAATTGATCGGCTAGACAACATTGCGAGAAGGAAGTAAGGATAGATTCTCGGACCCCAGGGAATACGACCCTCTCACGCGTGCGTGAGAGGTATTACTTGACGACCCGTGCGCTTGCGGGACGACCACCAAGTTTTTGGCGCCGTCGCCGGGGACCCTCGAGAAATATTCGGAAAACTTTTAGCGTGTTGATTTGGCTTTTGTTTTGCCGTTTTTGCCATTCTTGTTTATATTCCGTTATTTATTCCCTGCATTTTTCCTGTTTGTTTTTCTTGTTCTTGGTTGTTGAGCTTTTGTAATTATTCCAGCTGTGTATTCTTTTATTGCTTCTTGGTATTTCTTGTTGTTAGCTAACATTTTGACTTCTGTTCAGAGTGACAGCATGGTTTTCAGCGATAATCTTTGGAAGGAAGATTGGTGCGAGGATACATTTATGCAATCTGTACAGAATCAAGGAGCTCAGTCAATCTTCAATAAATTTTTGGAATCGACTGGGGGAAAGTTGGCAACAGAAATTCCCCCATCCAAGAGCTGCCTAATTATACTCGTGAGGAATTTGACACTAGTCCGAAGAATTCCCCCGAGTTAACCTTTGTTCGAGATAAGGATGAGGTAATCCAGTCAACAGTTGAAAGAGTAGAAGAGGTGGATTACATCCGAGAGGGATGATTTGAATACGGTTGAGGCAGAATTTCGAGCTAAGAATTGCAGCTTGAACAAGTGATGGTGACTCGAAAGAAATGGAAGAGATTGAGGAGCGTGACCTTAGAAATTATGGAAGGGTAAAGTCATCAATTGAAGAACCTCCAGAGCTAGAATTGAAACCCCTCCCTGATCATCTAGAATACGCTTTCCTGGGAAAAGAATCTACACTCCCTGTTGTCATTGCCTCGGATTTAACAAGGGAACAGAAGGACCAACTCTTGAGCATGCTGAGGAGGCACAAAAAGGCAATTGCGTGGAAGATTTCTGATATTCGAGGAATCAGCCCATCTTTTTGTACACACAAAATACTTATGGAGGATAATCACAAACCCTCAGCAATCCCCCAACGAAGACTCAATCCCAACATGAAGGAGGTTGTGAAAAATGAAGTCATAAAGTTGCTTGATGCGGGCATTATCTACCCTATCTCCGACAGTGCTTGGGTGAGCCCAGTGCAAGTGGTGCCAAAGAAAGGAGGAATGACAGTCATCACCAATGAAAAAAATGAGCTTGTTCCCACAAGAACAGTCACGAGGTTGGAGAGTCTCGTATTGATTATAGGAAACTCAATGATGCTACAAGGAAGGATCATTTCCCTTTACCTTTCATTGACCGATGCTTGACAGGCTCGCGGGACATTCTTACTACTTGTTTCTTGGACGGTCTTTCTGGATACTTTCAGATTCCTATTGCACCGAAGATCGGAGGAAGACTACTTTCACCTGTCCCTACGGGACATTTGCGTATCGTCGAATGCCTTTTGGACTTTGTAATGCACCGGCTACATTCCAAAGATGTATGTTAGCAATCTTCGAAGATATGGTGGAAGATATCATGGAGGTGTTTATGGATGATTTTTCGGTCTTCGGTGATTCGTTTGAGTTATGCCTTAAAAATCTTGAACGAGTCCTAAAAAGGTGTGAGGAGACTAATTTAGTCCTCAGCTGGGAGAAATGCCACTTTATGGTTAAGGAGGGCATAGTACTCGGGCATAAGATTTCAAGGAGGGGAATTGAAGTAGACAGAGCGAAAGTCTCCACCATCGAAAATCTACCCCCTCCAAGTTCAGTGAAGGCAATCGAAGTTTTCTGGGGACATGCGGGGTTTTATAGAAGGTTCATCAAAGACTTTTCTGCTATCGCCCGACCACCGACAAAGCTCTTGGAGAAAGATACTCGTTTTGAGTTTAATGAAGATTGCATGAATGCCTTCCTCTCGCTTGAAAAAGAAACTAGTTGAAGCACCAATAGTGGCTTCTCCGGACTGGAGTTTACCTTTCGAGGTGATGTGTGATGCAAGTGACTATGCGGTGGGTGCGGTATTAGGACAAAGACGGGGTAAACACTTTCATCCTATTTATTACGCAAGCAAGACTTTGAATGACGCACAGGAGAACTACACTACCACGGAGAAAGAATTGCTAGCGGTGGTCTTTGCTTTTGATAAATTTCGATCATATTTGGTGCTATCTAAGGTTATTGTTTATACTGATCACTCTGCACTCAAATTCCTACTGAATAAATCAGATGCCAAGCCTCGATTGATCCGTTGGGTGCTTCTACTACAAGAGTTTGATCTAGAGATAAGGGATAAAAAGGGGGCGAGAAAACTTGGCCGCCGATCATTTATCACGCCTTGAAGGGCCTCATGATGAGGAGTTGAAGAGAAAGGGGATAAATGACACATTCCCCGTGGAGCGATTATGCGAGCATTCGAGTAGTGGAAGAGGATGAGACACCATGGTTTGCTGATATTGCAAATTACATGGCAGCAGGGGTTTTCCCAAAGTGGCTCACCTATCAACAAAGAAAGAAGTTCTTTGCTGACCTGAAGCATTATACTTGGGAGGATCCATACCTGTTCAAGACTTGTTCTTGATCAAATTGTCAGGAGATGTGTCTCAACAAGAGAAGGACATGACATCCTGTTGCATTGCCACTCGGGGCCAGCAGGGGGGCACTACAGTGGAAACAGGACAGCGCGGAAGGTACTTGATGCCGGATTTTATTGGCCCACGATATTCCATGACGCTCAGATGCTTGTGCAGCACTGTGATAGGTGTCAACGCGTAGGTAACATATCAAAAAGGGACGAGATGCCGCAAACTTGGAATCAAGCTTGTGAAATTTTTGATGTTTGGGGGATCGACTTCATGGGACCGTTTCCTAGTTCTCATGGCAATAAGTTTATTCTCGTGGCCGTAGACTACGTCTCCAAGTGGGTAGAAGCGCAAGCATTTCCAACCTGTGATGCAAGAGTGGTAGTAAAATTCTTAAAAAAATTGTTCGCTAGATTCGGCACTCCAAGGACGATCATCAGTGACCGGGGCACTCATTTTTGCAATTCCCAATTTGAAAAAGTCTTGAAACGATATGGGGTATCACATAGAATCTCAACTGCATACCATCCCCAAACGAGTGGTCAAGTCGAGGTATCTAATAGGGAATTGAAAAGAATCTTGGAGAAAACGGTGAGTCATCACAGGAAGGATTGGGCGGATCAACTTGATGATGCACTCTGGGCATACAGAACAGCATTTAAGACCCCTATTGGATCAACTCCGTATAGGTTGGTATATGGGAAGGCTTGTCACTTGCCCGTCGAATTGGAGCACAAAGCTTATTGGGCCATAAAGCAATTGAATTTTGATCCCCATCTAATAGGCCACAAGAGAAAATTCCAGTTAAATGAACTAGATGAATGGAGATCGGTAGCATATGAGAGTTCAGTACGGTATAAAGAGAAGACAAAGGAATATCATGATCGGCACATTAAACAAGCTAAACATTTTCAAGTCGGAGACCAAGTGTTACTTTACAACTCTCGATTGAAACTTTTTCCGGGAAAACTGAAATCAAGATGGTATGGGCCATTTTCAGTCTCACAAGTGTTTCCTCACGGGGCCGTTGAGGTTCACCATCCAACAAAAGGTACCTTTAAAGTCAATGGCTATCGTTTGAAACATTATTTCCCGGGTAACAACCCAGCTCCAAAGGTTGGAGGTAACTTTCCTCCATTTGTCCCACCATGAAAATTTTGAGGTAATGCAAGTCGAGCTAACGACTTTAAACAAGCGCTTCTTGGGAGGCAACCCAAGCTTTTAAAATTCCTTGCACTCTAGTTTTCGTATTCTTTAATTTTGTAGTAGTTAGATGTTGTCTTTGTTTTAGTTATTTTGTTCTTCTTCTTTGTCATTTCTTTGTTGCTTGATGTTGGGATTCTTTGAGTTGTTTGATGTGTTGATGCCATGAAGCTTGCTTCTTGTGTGTTTATGGGATTATATCGGCTTTGTTTTCATTGTTTTTAGGGTTTAAAGGAGGTTATGTTGATGCTAAACAAGTTTAGAGCCGTTTTATGACCGTTAGAGATCGTTTTGGTCGGATTTGGCAAGCTTGCGGGCAAGCTTGCGCCCGCAAGCTTGCCCGTGAACCATCCGAGAGGGGCCTTGCGGGTGGGCTTGCGCCCGCAAGCCCAACCGCAAGGCTTCCCGAGGATCCTTGCGGGCAACCTTGCGCCCGCAAGGCTACCCGCAAGGATGCCCGACACTTGCCCTAAAAAGGCTTCTTCCCATTCTCTTTCTCTCATCTTCACACTCCCATCTTCTTCCTCTCATTTCTCACTCATTTCTCCACCAAATCACCTCATTTTTTTTGCTCTAAATCACTCTCATCCTCCTCTAAACTCTTTTGTGGAAGGATTTTGGAAGATTACAACCTTTTCAAGCCGTTTCAAGCTTTTGATTCATCCCTCATACTCTAGGGTTAAGGTTTGATTTTTATTCTTATATCTTGTGTTTTAATGAATTGTTGGGATGTAATCTTTGTGCTTTTGGTTCTCTTTGCTTAATATAGCATTATGAGATTGGTTTTGTATGATTGTAGAAATTTTTGGCTACTTTTTCAAGCAAAACTCTTGCCAAAATTTCTCGGATTTACTGTAGCAATGAACCATTCTCCTTAATTTTCATTCCATGAAGCCTCAATTTCTTTATAATTTGGTTTAATGGTGTCCCCTTGGTCTTGTAGGTATGAGGACCAAGAAAGTGGCTCATAAGAGGACACGGAGAGACCGTTCTCCGCCCGGCGACGAACCACGATTTCGAAAGGACGATCACAAGACCCGATTCGCCCTTTTGTCAAGGAAACAATTCGGCACCATACGAAAAATTGATTGGAATGTTTTGAGAGCCTTGGGTTTAGATGAAGTCATCTTGGAGCTTATCTCTCATGGTGGGTGGGACAAATTGTTCTCCATTGAAGAACCCACCTACAAAGAGCTCACATTAGAAGTGTTAAGCTCCATTGAAGTTGCAAAGCAATGGTGTGCCGGCCGACCGAGTGTGATTACATTTCAAGCATTTGGGGAGAAACACCGAATCTCTCAAGATGAACTGGGCGTATACATGGGATTCTACACAGAAGCATACACCCACACTCCTGAGTTTAAAGCCCTAGGCTATGACTTACCGCACCCCGTTACAAATGAGTCCTATTGGTGTTCTATAGCAAATCGCTCGGGGACAAGGAAGGCATCCCAACTACTGAACCCTGCCCATCGATACATCCATGCACTGCTGACTAGAGGCATTGGGGGTAGACTGGACTCGACAGGGGTTGTCTCGCGCACAGACCTACTGATGTTGTACAGCATTATCGAGCGCTATCCACTACACATGGGGCATCTTCTTGCGGAAGTCTTAGCACACCAGGGCCAGTTTGTTCGCCTTGGAGCAATTTTCGCCGGGCCATATATCACAAGAATGATCAAAGGCATGGGCCTTCTTGAGCACACCCAAGGCATGACAGTTGTTGGTTCTATGGCGCCACTTAGCATGCAGCTCTGACTTGCATTGGTATAGTTGAGAAGCGGGGTACCATACACAGGCTTGCACAACACCAAGGAACACACGCAGAAGACCCTCATTCTTCGCATGAGACGGACACCGGTTCAGAGTCTGAGTCCGAGCCAGAGTCTAGAGAGCAGAGACCATCACTTGAGGCACAGTTTGCAGAATTTCGTACTGAGGTCTACCAACAGCTGCAGACACTTGAGAGAGGACATAGAGAGTTAGCTGCATCAGTGAGTCACATTGAGAGTGCCACCACTGAGATCCTGACATTCCTACGCAGCTCTTCATCTTCAGCGGGCACCACCTCCGCAGCTACCACCTGTGCTGCATCATCACGGCCATCTGACTCTTAGACTCCCAGCATCACGGCACTTGTTGTTGTTCTTTTTATTTATTTTGCTGCTCTTATTGTTGTTTGCTTTAGTGTTACTTTTTAAGTTAGTTAGGGTTCCGACCCTACTAAACTTTCTCTGTTTATTTTGCACTTTCTGTTTTTGCACTCTTCTCTGTCGTTCTCATTATGGAGTTGTGATCAGTGTTCTGTCTTTTTCCAGGAATTTCTTTAGGAATGCTTCACACTCCCAACCCTCACCAAATGGACCCCCCCAGTCCACATGCATTTCATCGACAGATTGGGGAAGTTTCTTACTCCATCTTTTAATTCTTGTTATATTTATTTCCCACCCTGTACTGCTGATTTATGTACATTGGGGACAATGTACAGCTTTAGGTGTGGGGATGGAGTATTTATACTGTATTGCATGCTTGTATTTTACCTATGATAGCTATGATCTTTTTGTTAAGGATTTCCTAGCTTGGTAGAATGACAGTAGTGAGTTGTACTTTACATGTGCATGAATGTAGTTCTGTTTCATCCTTACTGCATATTTATACCTGCTCACTATAACTCCCAATTCTGACGCTCTAACCCATCTTATTGATTTTTGTGTTAGGATGTTAAATTCTTCTTTCAATAGTCCTTTAAAAAACTTTTGAGTCTCCTGTTTTTGCTTTAACCCTCAGTGAGGTTTTTAAGTGAAGTTTTTAGCAAGTTTGATCAGGCGTTGAAAAAAAAAAAAAAAAAAAAAAAAAAAAAAAAACAGAGAGTCTATGTCAGTATTCCTCTGCTTATAAAAGCATGAATGCGTATATGTAGATCTGTAGTCAAGTAAGTTGGGTGGCTCTTGTGCCTGGCCAGCATGTGCATCCTGCTGAAAGATTTTTGTGCAGTCTACGTTAGGCGGACTCGAAGAAAGAAAAAAAAAAAAAAAAAAAAAAAAAACGCCTGAAACCTGTTCTATCTTCACTTGATGTTAAAGTTCCTTTTTGGAGACCAGAAGATTTTTAATTGACTATTGAGAGGGTCTTTAGCATTCCTAACACCAACTTCAATCTGTGTGAGGTGAATGGACATCCTGGGGTAATCCAGGGTGTGGAGATCAGTGTGGGAGTCAGCACACACTCACGATGACACTTTGGATGAAACAGAGCTGATATTACTTGTCTATACACTGAACAACTCACTTCCTGATTTCTAACCACCTGTGCTAGTGAAGTCCTGTACATTTGAGCTTGAGGTCGTATATTTAGCCATTTATCTTCTTGCCCCTGTTCTTCATGTTTGTTTGCTTGGGGACAAGCAAACGCTTAGGTGTGGGGATGTTTGATAAACGTCTAAATATACGCTTTTTATACGTACTTGTGTATAGTTTATTCTCTCTTTTTGTTAAGTTGTTTTCTATTTTCTTGTTTAATGTGGTTTTACTTGTGTTACAGGCCCGAAATAAGCTCAAGAACGTATTCATGAAGAAATCGACACCAAATACGGCGTTTTTGGGATTCATCACTGTAGCAGTACTGTAGCGGAATTACTGTAGCACAATTACTGTAGCAGATACTGTAGCGGGGGTACTGTAGCTCTGAATGGAAAAATCCCTGAGAAACTCTCTGGATGCCTTGCGGGCAACCTTGCGCCCGCAAGGCCACCCGCAAGGCATCGCGATGTCTTGATTTAAAGGGGCTTTTCTAGGGCATTTTGGGAGGAGAAGTCTTCTTCCTTGGAGCTCCACACAACCATCTAAAAATCCGGCTTGGAGGAGGGCTTTGAGGGCGTTTTCACGGCGAGATCTTGGAGGAGAGTGCGTTTGGGAGCAAGATCCTACTCTAGGGCATCATTGAAGGAGGGTTGAAGACAAGAGAAGCCACCTCTTGAGTGGCGTCTTCGGAACTCCATTTTCGTATTTGAGGGAGTGATTATGCTTTCTTTAGTTGTTTTCATGCTTTTGAGTATGTATTTTGATATTATGAACAACTAAACCCCAAGGTCACCGGATGTAGGTGAACCTTGGGGGTGAACTTGTGTATTTTGGATGCTTGGTTTCAATTAATGTTTGTAGACTTGTTTGTGATCCTTGTTTGGTGCTTTTGAATGTTAGGGTATGCATGAGAACTCTGTGTATCTCTACTTAGCCAATACTAGGTTGCATGACCATTGCCCTAGTGTTAGACTCACCAAGCTTGGAAGGGAAATACGTATAAATACGCCGTGACCATCGGGTATTTGTACCCCTCCAATTCTAGGGTTAATTGCTTATTTGTAATTCAACCTTAGTTTGAGAAAACCACCTCACCCTTTGCAATCGTATGAGGATTTATACGGGTAGAGCCCGTATTCAATACTCGTACCGGATTAGGGGTCAACTGCCGTGACCATCGGGTTGACCTAATCTAGGGTTTTCTCGGTCCAACAAGCCATTTACATGTTAACCCAGCATCCTGTACACTTCAGTAGCCCCTGAGGGGATCCTTATCCGGGACCGCTTTCTCACCCTGATTTCACACTTTCTATTGCCCTGTTTAATTAGCTTTCTGAATTGCATTTATTTCTTGTTTTTGCATTTTCTTCCTTTACTCTCGAAATTGATCGGCTAGACAACATTGCGAGAAGGAAGTAAGGATAGATTCTCGGACCCCAGGGAATACGACCCTCTCACGCGTGCGTGAGAGGTATTACTTGACGACCCGTGCGCTTGCGGGACGACCACCACGGATGCTTCCTATAAAGCCCTCTTAGGAAGGCCATGGATTCATGAAAACCAGCTGGTTCCTTCAACACTTCATCAATGCACAAAGTACTTGGTGGACGGGGAAGAATTCAGAATTGATGGAGAGATCCAACCCTTTGGCATCCATGAAATACACTATGAGGATGCGAGGTATTATTTTAACACATCCAAATCAACCAAAGGGGGCAAATTGCTATGCCCAGAAGAA
This sequence comes from Dioscorea dumetorum, assembly GCA_902712375.1. Lineage (NCBI taxonomy): Eukaryota > Viridiplantae > Streptophyta > Magnoliopsida > Dioscoreales > Dioscoreaceae > Dioscorea > Dioscorea dumetorum. The sequence continues at coordinate 6,665,106 of CACTHL010000128.1, read as the reverse complement.
GAGTCTTCGATCAAAACAGCGAAAACTACTCCTGTGTTCCAGAAAAGAGAACCAGCTCCACCTCACTTTGGTAGTGATACTGAGTCATCAGAAGAGGAAAGCGATGTGGATATACACCAAAGTAAGGGTCAAGATGAAAGATTTGCTCAAGAAAATGCGTTGTACATCACGAGGATTCCTGATGGGCTATATAAATCCCTGGATGATTTAAATGTAAATACAGTTGAGCATCTAGATACATTTTATGTGCCCGCTCGACATGAAAAGGAAAGAAGTATTTTCTTTTATAAAGATAAAAGCAAAAAGATCTTGAATGATGATATCATAAATATTGAAGAAATAGAAGATGATGAAGCTCAACCCATAAATTTCCCATGCCATTACCCCAACAAGCTCAGGACACTAGTTGAAAGGTTTGGGAGCAAAATTAAGTGGTCAAGGAAGTCACATCAAAGCTTTCGTCAATTGTGGGCTCCTGCACATGTGGATAAGAGAGGAATAGGCTACTCTGAGTCTTTCAGACACTCATGTTAAATGGTAACATGGCAGGAGGAAGAAGAGGAAATCAAGATGAAGAATGCACCACTCGAACTAGAAGACGGGGGGCAAGCGACAATTGATGAGTTAGTTGAAATCGACTTGGGAAGCGATGAAGACCCAAGGCCAACTTTCCTAAGTGCACAGCTATCAGAAGAAGAAAAAGCATCATTCAAGGCTCTTTTGAAGGAACATATTGACTGCTTCGCTTGGAATTATAATGAAATGCCAGGGTTAGATGATGAGGTAGCTGTTCACAGACTGGCAATTGATCCTAATGCTACTCCAGTCAAACAGGCACCAAGAAAGATGAAGTTTGACTTGGAGGAAAAGGTGATAGAAGAGACAAAGAAGTTGATTGAAGCAAATTTTATCAGAGAAGAAAAATATCCTGATTGGATAGCTAGCATAGTCCCTGTGAAAAAGAAGAATGGGCAAATACGGATATGTGTAGACTTCAGAGACCTGAACAAAGCATGTCCCAAGGATGATTTTCCTCTCCCTGTTATGGAGATCATGATTGATAACACCTCAGGGTACGAGATGTTCTCCTTTATGGATGGGTATTCCGGATACAATCAAATAAAAATGCATCCGGATGATCAGAAGAATACTGCTTTCCGAACGCCTATGGGCATATATTGTTATAGAGTAATGCCGTTTGGACTGAAGAATGCGGGAGCAACATATCAAAGGGCTATGACCAGAATATTTGATGATTTAATTCACAAAGTTGTCGAATGCTATGTGGATGATCTTGTGGTTAAAACAAATTCCAAAGATAAGCATCTTGATGATCTGCGAACAGTTTTCACACGCCTCAGAAAATACAAGTTGAAAATGAATCCCATGAAGTGTGCTTTTGGAGTCCTCTCTGGGAAATTCTTAGGCTTCATTGTGAGGCATCGGGGAATAGAGATAGATCCCTCCAAGATAAAGGTAATCTTAGAAATGCCTCCTCCTAAGACATTGAAGCAGCTGCGCTCCTTCCAAGGGCGTTTAGCATATATTAGGAGATTTATCTCCAACCTCTCTGGAAGATGCAAGCCCTTATCTAAACTGGTCAAGAAAAATGCTCCTTTCAAATGGGATGATGAATGTCAGAGGGCATTTGATGACATTAAACAGTACTTGCTGAACCCACCAGTGCTGGCAGCCCCGATTCATGGAAAGCCTCTGATCTTATATACGACCGCACTGGAAGGGTCTTTGGGAGCTATGTTAGCTCAGAATAATGAAGAAGGCAAAGAAAATGCGTTATATCACCTTAGCAGGATGTGAGTAGGAGCTGAGAGTAAATATACGTCAATTGAAAAACATTGCCTAGCTTTGGTATTTGCGGTCAAAAAGTTGAGACACTACTTGCTAGCGCATAAAGTGATACTTATATCAAAAATAGATCCACTCAAATACCTGATGACGAAGCCATTGCTTACAGGAAGACTTGCAAAATGGGCATTGATCCTGATGGAATTTGATATAACATATACTCCCCTGAAGGCTATTAAAGGACAGGCGTTGGCAGACTTTCTAGCAGCACATCCTCTTCCTGATGACTCACCACTTAATCTTGATCTCCCTGATGAAGAGACATTAATGGTGGAAGAAGCAAGGTGGCGGCTATATTTTGATGGAGCATCATCTATAAAACCGGCACTTATGTTCCAAATTCCACAAATTAAAGCTGGGATAGGGCTCGTGTTTGTCACACCAGAAGGGGGAATCCTCAGATATGCTCTCTCCCTCACGGAGCCATGTACAAACAATGAAGCAGAATATGAAGCTCTCATAGCTGGTTTGGAACTGGTAATCAAAATGGGAATCCAAGACATACACATATTTGGAGACTCACAACTTATTATCAAGCAAGTCGAAGGAGACTACAAGATATACAAACCTGAACTTCTTAAATATTATAAGAAGGTCAAAAATCTTATGAAGAAAATCCCCCAAGTGCAGTTGAGGAGGGTTTCAAGATCAGAAAATGGAGAAGCTGATTCTTTGGCGAAAGTAGCAAAGGAGCTGGCGAATCCAAATTATGAAGAAATTCATATAACCATAAAAAACATAAGACCCATTAGTACGATCCCCGACGAAGTCGAAGAGGAAAGTGCTGGGGGCAATGCGGAAGTCTTCACTCTTGAGATGCCAGAGGAAGATTGGAAGCAACCGTTCATAGAATATTTGAAATATGATAAACTCCCAGAGGATAAATCAAAAGGTCTTCAGATAAAGCGAAGAGCCCTAAGATTCATCCTCATAAATGATATATTATACCGCAGGTCATATGATCAACTGCTCCTGCGGTGCCTCTCATATGAAGAAGCCCAAGAAGTTATGCATGATGTGCATTCCGGGATATGTGGTGCGCACCAATCCGGACCCAAGATGCGACTCAAGATCAAACACTTGGGATATTACTGGCCAACCATGGTTGGAGATTGCATCAATTATGCTAGAAAATGTCACCTGTGTCAGATACATGGAGACTTTATTCATCAACATCCAAATCCTTTACATCCCACAGCCTCTTCATGGCCCTTTGAGATATGGGGAACAGATATAATCGGTCCTATTGAACCACCATCATCTTTGGGACATCGATTCATATTGGCTGCAACAGATTACTTTTCCAGATGGGCAGAAGCAATCCCGCTGAGAGAAGTTAAAACTGAGAATATCCTCAAATTCTTCAGGGAGAACATCTTATATAGATTTGGGACTCCGAGAAGAATTATTTCAGACAACGGCCCCGCTTTTAGAAGCTTCAAAGTTGGGAAATTCGCACAACATCATAAAATAGATTGGAGATATACCTCTATCTATAACGCTAGAGCAAATGGATTAGCAGAAGCATTCAACAAAACCCTCTCGAAGCTGTTGAAGAAAGCAGTGTCTAAAAACAAGAGAGATTGGCATGAAAGACTCCCGGAGATGCTATGGGCGTATCGCACTACATATAAAACTCCGACACAGTGCACGCCATATTCTTTGGTGTTTGGGACTGAAGCGGTCTTACCTCTCGAAATCCAGATACCCTCCCTGAGAATGGCATTGCAAAATGAAATTTCTAATGAAGATAATGTTCGGCTCCGCTTGGATGAGTTGGATTCTCTTGATGAAAAAAGATTAAGGGTGCAACAAAATCTCGAAGTCTACAAAGCGCAAATGTCTCACGCATACAACAAGATGGCTCGTTTTCGGACTTTTACCAAAGGGGAGATGGTGCTTGTCCTCAGAAGACCCATCATCACCAACAAAAAGGCCGGGGGCAAATTCAAAGCAAATTGGGAAGGCCCTTATGTTGTGGAGATCGTCTACGAAGGAGGCGCATATCAACTTATCGATCCCAATGGAGATAGGCCGGTGCCACCTATCAACGGTAGTTTCTTGAAGAAATATTATGTCTAATGTAAAAATGTTTGCCTATGACGGAACGTCTGGTCCCTCACAAGGGTCGACTAGTCACGTACAATGTACTTCTCGAGGCAAAACATTCATTTTTATATTAAACTCACTTTTGTACTAAAGTTCGTTCAATGAAATAAAGAGACATGTGTTTGTCTATGACGGAACGTCCGGCTCTATGCAGACCGGTCATGCACAATTAAGCGTGCTTCCTGAGGCAAATACATTGGTCCTTGTGTTTTTCAAAAAAAAATAATAATAGTAAAATTAAAAAAATAATAATAAATAAAAATAAATAAAAAAATAATAAAAAATTCCTTTGCATAATAAAGTGTTGGAAGTTTGAAGTTTCTTTGATGGTATTGCTCCCATCAAGGTCTTCATTGGGTGACCAAATTGTCTTTCATCGCCTTGAAATTTCATTCAAATCGTAAATACATGTCCAATCTTCAATCTGAACGGTTGAAATATATGATTTAAAGTCTATATGATTTATAGAAGCAAGTAAGACTATGGGTCATGATGCAGGACACCGCTTCTCTACGAGCAATATTGATCAACGTGTTAATTGGACAATGTCAGAAATTCGGATTGGTTTGAAAGTTTTTGTGAGAACTCCAAACTTGACAATGCTTAATGTGAACGGTCACGATTGAGCCTCAAGTCCATCATTTATCAAAATAAAATCGCAAATCAAACATGAAATTCATCAATGATTGTCATTACACCATATTCAAATTCTAGCTCAAGATCAGACGGTCAAAAGAGTTTCAATCCTTCTAAAATATTTTTTTTATAATTAAGGTGTTCTGATCTTCAAGTTGAACGGTGATGATTAAATTCTAAGTTCATATGACTATCATAAAAAGTTTGGTAATTTAGAGTCAAAATCTGCCTAAATTCCTGTCCAGTTACCTCATCATCAAGTCAATCATCACCATATAAAATCATATTCAATTTTAGTGAAAATTTTTATAGTCGTTTATAAGGTCCTTATCTTGAAGATGAACGGTGGAGATTGGATTTTAAGTCTATTTGATCATCATGAAAAATATTGAGTTCAAGGACCATGTCTGTCTAATTCCCTGTTCGCCCATGGTGCTATCAAGTGGATGAGTGGCTTATAAAGTCATTCCAAATTTGGCTGAAAATATTCACAAAAAAATAATAATAATAATAATAACAAAAAAAAAATCATCAATCATGATTTCAATTCTCCAAGTATTCTACTAAAAATAAAGAGGTATAAAAAAAAAAAAAAAAAGCTAAGGCTTATTCAAAACAAATGTCCATGATCAATGTTTTAAAATCAATTGCTGAAGCATAAACAAACTAGAAAAGCAAACTAAGAAAACAAACTAGGAAAGCAAAGAAAGAAAGATGGCTTTTAATGCCCAGTAAATTTCAACAATGATTCTTTTGCTTCTTCCAACTCATCAAGCCATTTTGTGAAAATAGCCATAAGAGGAGTATCTAAGTTCTCTTCTTGATTCTCAGCAAGCTTTGTCTTGGCCTCATTCAAAGCAACTTGAAGATTTGCTTGTGTAGGCTCGGAAGCTTCAAACAAGTCCTTTGAATCCGCTATCTTTTTACTCAGAGTCTTCATTGTGCCTTGAATCTCACAAAGCTCGGCCTGAAGTTGATGTTTCCTCTCGGCAAGTTTTTGATATTCCTCCTTATTTGCATTTATGTCATTGGTCCAGTCTGTCCTGAGTTTGTTAAGACGCTCAAGTGCCAAAGTTCTTTCATGCATGCATGTCTTGGCTTGTTGACTACGGATACGAGCTTGAACATTAGGATCCTCTGAGGCTTCTTTGGCATAGGTTGCACATCGAGCGATTTTTTCTATGAAAGGTTCTAGACTTGCCAAATCAATGTTGAAAGGTTCAAAAAGGAATTTTGACTCCTTCACTTTGTTGATTATGTCATGGTAGTTGTGATAGTTGAGAGACTTGATATTGTTGATCATCTCGTCTCGCAAGCGTAACACTACATTTGGTATATTCTTTGAACCTACAAAGAGAATATACAAATAAATTTCGACCTTCGATAAAAGATAAAAGATAAAAGATAAAAGAAATAATAATAACAATAATAAAAAAAAAAAAACCTTGGACTTGTTTTGGCAAACTCGTAACCCCGACATCGGCATTAGAGTCCCCGCTTTCTAATTCTTCGGTGGAGGTTTGAATGTCCTTGGCAATTTCTTGGATGACTAAAAAAAAAAAAAAAAAAAGAAAAGAAAATAATATATATAAATAAAATGTGCCACGGCGATTTGTACACAAAATAAATAAATAAATAAATAAAACCTTCGTTTTGCATTGCTGGATATGTGGTGCCAACATTGGCGTTACCGCTATCATGAGGTGTGCTCTCACTGTTAGCATTTTTGCTATCACAAGGTACACTTTCAACACGAGTATTCCGCCATCACTCTCCATTGAAGAGGGGGCATCTTTTATGAAACTTGCTGAAGAAGTTCGACTAAAAGATGAAACACTTTCATCTTTTTGAATGGCTAAAAAGAAGAAAATCGTTATGCGATGAAAAGAAAATAAAAATAAAGGAAAAAATAAATAAATGTATAAACCTTCTTGGATTAATGGCGGATTCTGCGGGAGTTCATTTTCCAAGACAACTGGTGCATCTCCTAAAACAAAAGAAGAAAAAAAAAATTTTAAATAAGGAGCAAAAAGAATAAAAAAAAAAAAGGGAGAGAAGATGTTGGAGAAGGATTGTCCCCCTTATTGAAATATAATACCTGACTTCTCACCTCTCATGCATGGATACATGAAGATGTTGGATTTATACTACCATTATTATGTTTACATAAATGCTTGGTGGATCCCACCATGGGTTTCATGTCATTCAAATGCGTGATGCATGTTGGCTATATTACATGCGCATATGGTCCAAATCATATGATGAGTTAGGGATAAAATAGGTTTATAGGCCTATTCATTTTTTTTATTATTATTAGAAAATATCTGCCATGTTGAAACCCAAAAGAAAGAGAATATATGATAAAAAAAAAATCATCGGAAAATTATTTAAAAGGAAAAAATGAATGATGAGAAGAAGAGGAAAGAAAATGTTTGGGGAAATTTGCAAAAAAAAAAAGAAGAGGGTCTTTGTTGCAAAATTTATGGAGAAATAAAAAAATAATATATATATATATATATATGAAAGCTAGAGGGCTTAATTGCAAAAAACCATGAAGAACATGAAAATATGGAAGTTTAGGGGTTATTTGCAAATATGGAAGGAGCCTGGAAAAAGGGAAAAGTTAGAGGGGCTAGTTGCATAAAAATTATGAAAATATGTGAAAATATGAAAGCTCCGGGTTTAATCGCAAGAAACCATGAAAAATATGAAAATATGGAAGTTTGGGAGTTATTTGCGAATTTTGAAGAAATAAAAAAAAAAGGTTAGAGGGGTTGGCGGCATAAATTTGTAGACTCTTAGAAATTCAAAGGGTTAATGTGCAAAAATGACATGAGGGCAATACCTTGTAGTGGATTAGGAAGAGCTTCTTCAATCTCAATATTTTCCTCTACTCCAATGTTGTCGCCGACCCCAATGTTTCCCTCAGCGCCGACACTTAAATCTTGTGCGTTTACTTGATCTAGATATAAGACGTCATCAAGTTCATTGAATATGCATAGATGAAAAAAAAAAAAAAAAAAAGAAGGAGAAAGAGATATTTCTTACTATAAAAGCTCATGTGCATCTCTAGATCTAATGGAGGAATACCATCAATTCTTGGAGGACTTTGAATAGCCCTAACATTGTCTAATGGGGTGTCATGAGTCCGTATCCCTATGTTGAAAATAGACTTTGAGTCAAATAAAAAGTGTGAAAATTATGAAGTTTGATTTTGAATTAAAAAAATTTAAGAAAAATTTATTTTTTCAAGAAAAAAAAAATTCAGAAAAAAAAAAATCAGAATTTCTAAAAAAAAAAAATCTGGAAAAAATCAGATTAGAAAAAAAAATCGTTGAAAAATTTTTAAATAAAAAAAAAAGAAGTTTAAATTTAAATTAAATAAAAGAAAAAAAAAGGGTGTAAAAGAAAAGAGAAACAAAGATCATGGGGATTGTTGGAAACTTTTTGTGAAAGAAAAGAAATAAAAGAAGAAAGTTGATTTTTCTTTAAAAAAAATACTAATAATAAAAAAAAAATGAATGAACAAATAAGCAAATAGATAAAGTTGATATACCTTCAATCCTTTGCCGCTTTGATGAGACAACTGGGTCAACCGTGGTATCTGTGTCATCAATGAATATGCTTTCATTGATAAATCTGCGGGCCTTCGAAGATTGCCCTTGGTCCCTATTAATGGTTCTCTTATTTCTGAAATCATCTTGGATCAATAATGAATGTTTCTGTTGGAAAAAAGCTTCAACAGTCCTCAACCATTTCTGTGCATAGACAAGTATAAGTCTCCCTTCTCTGTCATGCTCAGGGATGTAGAATGAGCTGGACGTCTTCTGGCGAGAAAGATGAAGCCAGTACCCCGCAAGAATCCCTAGAGAAGAAGCTCTCCTAGGAACATCAATGTACGCCGGAGTATGTTGATCGTACCCAAATTGGCGCCCAAACCGGTGCGGATTATAAGGTTCTGCAAAAAGATCTCCTACACACCGAAGCGGAAGAACTCCACAACGAAGACTCATCACATATTCCATGGTATATGAATCCAATACGTTAGGTCCAGTCGGATATCTGGAATCTCGTACCACCTCGTTATTATGATACATGAACAAGAAAGGGCGAGATATGAAATTGCTTTCACGTCGAATAAATTTCCTTACATATATAGGATTGACAAACGGAGTCGCGCTGGAATTCATAAATTGCAGCATCTTCGGTATTTTCAGCAACCCAGGTATACTCAAGGTATCGTCATCTATTTTCCTTTTGAGATATATGCTCCGGAAATAATGACCAGCCCAAGCATACAAGAAATGAGCAGGGAACATTGTGGTAGAGAATCCGGGTCCTTTTCTGTGTTTAGCCATGGCATTTAAGCCCAAGTATAAGCGCGCTAGCACTGCAGGGGCAAAAGATACTTTTCTCCCATGCGCGATGTTGCATGCCATCATAAAAACTCCTGGTCTAATCACATTGCGATCACCCGGCATAATAAAAAAGCAAATCCAAAGTGCTATAAAAGCAACTAAATCTGCTTTGGAAACAGGCTTTGGAGGTTGATTAGATGCCGATCTATAACGGGAACTATGTCTTGATCTCCTAAAGAACTCCACCCAATCCTCAAAGAATACATCTTCGTCGACGTTTTGTCTTGAGAGCCATTGAAAGATGTCGAATAGATTTCTTAATACAGAAAGTTCAGGGTCATATCTTCTGCAGATTATGTTATTAGGAGGTATGACTTCGTCATAGGTGTCTCCGATAATTGGAAGCCCTCCCAATTCCTTGATGTCCCATAACGAAATCCCAACTTCTCCATGCAAGAAGTGGAAAGTGTTAGTGTCTGGACACCATAGTTCTACTAGCGCTTTATAAAAGTTTATGTCAAAATCATAGCGGCCGACTGAAGCCACAATCCCGGCCACCAATTCTACTTCAGATAACTCCTTGGAATAGTTATTGACTATGAATTTGGCCCACTCTGCATAATATGGAAGATCGATTAAACTATTTTGGATAGGTTCCCTACCCTTCCATCCCGGGCCGTGATTGATGATTCTAGATCCAAGGGTTTCAAATGTCTTCAAATCTTTCACTTCTCCTTCAGGTTTCAAGCAAATTGCATCAGTTAGACCGTCTTCAAACCAATGGTTCGTGGACAATTTGGCAATAGCCATACGACTTGGATAGCGCTTCACCCACTCTGATTGTTCTCTTCCTTCATATATGATTACGGGTTCGGCTTCGGAATTGAACATAGGAGCGTGGCGCATGAAGGCTTGACCTTGGGGAATTTCATTGTAATTTTGGTTCACATCCCAAAAAGGTTGAGATGTATTGGCCATGACAAAAGAAAAGATTGGGGATTCCTACTTCTCTCACTCAAACTCACAAAAGAGAATTTCGTGAGACAAGTAGGAAGGGGGCATTTGTTTATAATGAAACCAAATCCCAATTTAATTTAAATTCTAATATCTTTAGAATTAAAAATTAAATATCCTAATCTTAATCTTAATTGATTATTTGGTTATCTTGGACTAGAATGCAAATTCCAAGGCAAATATAAAATGCAAATTACAAAAAAAAAAATAAATAAAATTGCCCTTGAGAACATATCTCGAGGCACAAATGTAAAATTACAAAATTCCATTTGAGAGCATATCTCGAGACACAAATGCAAAAGTTACAGGATTACCCTTGAGAACACATATCTCGAGGCAATCTCAAATCTTAGAGCAACCAAACACAAATCCCGAGATCTCAAATCTTAGAGCAAACAAACACAAATCCCGAGACAATCTTAAATTTTATATAGCCGGAGAACATATCTCGATGCAACATGAAAAATGCAAGTCCTGAAGCATCTAAAAACATATCCCAAGGCAATTTTCTTTTACTTATTAAAATTCAAAATTTAAATAAAAAGAAAAAATTTAAATTTTAAATTTTTGTTCTCAACTCCGCTGTGATTTGGCGGAGAGGTTGAGTAAAAAAAAAAAAATATATATATATATATAATAAATAATTCAAAATTTTTGATTTTTTAATTATGAATTTTGAATACTCCACTGAGATTTGCTGGAGAGGTTGGGTAATATATATATATATATATATATATATATATATATATAATTCAAATTTATTTTTGTGATAATTCAAAAAAAAAAAAAAAATTTATTTTATTTTAATTTTGAATTTTAAAGTTTTTTTGGTTGTGATGTGATTGGGTGGAAAAGATAATTCAAAAAAAAAAAATATATGTATATATATATTTTATTTTTAATTTTGAATTTGAAAGTCTTTTTGGTTGCGATTTGACGGAGAGAGAGGTGGGGGGACAAAAAACAAAAAAAAAAAACGGGATGTTCTTTTAAGAAGCAGAGGGGACGAAAACAAAAAAAAAAAAAAAAAGGGAAAGAGGGGAAAGAAGACGAAGGAGAAGGTATATTCTCCCTCTCCCCATATTGATATAGATATATATATAAAAAAAAAAAAAAAAACTTCGCCGCTCGTTGCTGTTGCCTGTCGCGTCACCGTTGCCGCCGCCGCCGCCTGTCGCCGTTGCTTGCTCACTGCCGCGGCATGCTTGAGTGGCTGAGATAATGCAGCCAAGCATGCCACCGCCGCCGCCGCTTTTTATCGTCGCCATTGCTCACCGTCGCGGCATGCTTGAGTGGCTGAGATAATGCCGTCAAGCATGCCTCCGCCGCCGCCGCTTTTTATCGTCGCCATTGCTCACCGTCGCGGCATGCTTGAGTGGCTGAGATAATGTCGTCAAGCATGCCACCGCCACCGCCGCATATTATCGTCGCCGTTGCTCACCGTCGCGGCATGCTTGAGTGGCTGAGATAATGCCGCCAAGCACCGCCACCGCCATAGCTGCCTCGAACTTACGCTGTTTTGGTGATGATCAAATCCCAGCCGTTCATGCTTCTCAATTGATGAAGATCAATAGCTGCCTCGAACTTACGCTGTTTTGGTGATGATCAAATCCCAGCCGTTCATGCTTCTCTATTGATGAAGATCAATAGCTGCCTCGAACTTACGCTGTTTTGGTGATGATCAAATCCCAACCGTTCATGCTTCTCAATTGATGAAGATCAATAGCTGCCTCGAACTTACGCTGTTTTGGTGATGATCAAATCCCAGCCGTTCATGCTTCTCAATTGATGAAGATCAATAGCTGCCTCGAACTTACGCTGTTTTGGTGATGATCACATCCCAGCCGTTCATGCTTCTCAGTTGATGAAGATCAATAGCTGCCTCGAACTTACGCTGTTTTGGTCATGATCAAATCCCAGCCGTTCATGCTTCTCAATTGATGAAGATCAATAGCTGCCTCGAACTTACGCTGTTTTGGTGATGATCAAATCCCAGCCGTTCATGCTTCTCTATTGATGAAGATCAATAGCTGCCTCGAACTTACGCTGTTTTGGTGATGATCAAATCCCAGCCGTTCATGCTTCTCTATTGATGAAGATCAATAGCTGCCTCGAACTTACGCTGTTTTGGTGATGATCAAATCCCAGCCGTTCATGCTTCTCAATTGATGAAGATCAATAGCTGCCTCGAACTTACGCTGTTTTGGTGATGATCAAATCCCAGCCGTTCATGCTTCTCAATTGATGAAGATCAATAGCTGCCTCGAACTTACGCTGTTTTGGTGATGATCAAATCCCAGCCGTTCATGCTTCTCTATTGATGAAGATCAATAGCTGCCTCGAACTTATGTTATTTTGGTAATGATCAAATCCCAGGCGTTCATGCTTCTCTATTGATGAAGATCAATAGCTGTCTCGAACTTATGTTATTTTGTTGATGATCAAATCTCAGTCGTTCACATATCTCTATTGATGAAGATCAAATAGTTGCCTCGAACTTATGTTATTTTGTTGATGATCAAATCTCAGTCGTTCACATATCTCTATTGATGAAGATCAAATAGTTGCCTCGAACTTATGTTATTTTGTTGATGATCAAATCCCAGTCGTTCACATATCTCTATTGATGAAGATCAATAGCTGCCTTGATATTATACTACTTTGGTGATGATCAAATCCCAGTCGTTCATATGTCTCTATTAATAAAGATCAATAACTGCCTCAAATTTACATTCTTCCCTGATGATCAAATCCTGACCGTTTCTTATAAACTCAACTTTTCCCTGTTGAGCACGTACAAGCATAAATGCATGCGATTGATAATGATTGCAAGTGTAATCTCCAGTGCTGATTTAAATCTTCACATCAATGAGGACATAATACATGTAGTGGAATCTAAATCAGAGAAGTGGCATGTTGATTTCTTCTTGCGCCAAATTTTGAAGTTTGAGGATATTGGTGTTATGAGTTCAAGAATGCCATTTTCTCTCGCATTATAAGCTTACCTGGTGTATTTCCTGGGAACAATGTCTAAATCATCACTACTTTCTTTCAAGACCAACCAAATCGCAGTATATGTGATTAATACCTGGATGCTAAGGCATGATAAAAAGACGGCAATGAGATATATATCTCAAAAATGGTAACGAAGCACGTGGCGCGGTGATGAGGCGCAAACAATAGTATATATATATATATATATATATATATATATATATATATATAATAAAAAAATAATAATAATAATAAAATGATGAATAAAATTCAAAATTGAAAGTTTGTATATGAAATAAAATTTATAGTTTGTAATATCTTGTCTTTACTTGTACTCGAAGCCCTTAATCGGAGGTTACCAAGATTTTAATCTGGGGTAATTAATAATAGGGGCTTGCCCCTATTAGGAATGAAAGAACCCATAAAACAATATATGATATTTGTGCTTCGATGCTTTGTCTGGTGTCTTTTTCATGATGTCAGACGTGTATTTTCGATCCCACACGGTGCTATTTGAGGTATTTTTGGTTAATTGTACGACTTATTTGTGATTAGGGATCTTTTCCTGGACCAAAGGGTTTGATCTAGAATTGGTAATAGTGTTTATCACTTGGAATCCCTAGAACTTAAACTAGTCATACGTGGTGTGAGGCGTCGAGAGTTTCCTCTCCACCGGGACCTCGTAGGGGACTAGTCATGGTTGACCATAGATTTGGGACCTTGTGTCTTTGGATTTCCACGACTCTTTGAATCTGGATTAAGGAAGACTAATTTGAGTTTTGCACTCGAAACTAGAATCCTAGGGGGAGCATTGTTCGAGTACTCCATTTACACCTTGATCTTTTCTTAACTCTAGCTATTACTTTCAGTCTTTTATTTCTATTTGATTATTGTCTATTGATCGCTACAACAATTGATTTCCAATTGGCTGGTACGCCCCTTGCGTAACCGCAAGTGCACGGGTCGTACAAGTAGTAAAGTGTACCCGTACGGTCGGGTAGTCGAATCCACAAGGACTAGTGTAGCTTCTAATACTAACGGGGTGCTTAATATTTAACCAAACAAAGAATGATGGATTGTGACTCTAGGTTGAAATTAAGGAGATTGAGGGAGAGAATTGGACAAAGGGGAATGTAAGGATTGACTCGATGTAGGAGATGGGGCCCCGGGGTTGGACTTCTGACGTTCACTAACTCGGTCTTTCTCAGTATTTATCAGAGATATCTTCAGTTCTAAACCTAGTTATGCTATAAGGGTGTTGCTTCCAGCGCTACCGAGCTCTAAGTAGAAATCTTACTGCTTGCAACTATCAATCATGATTCACAAACCTAGATAAGAAAACCTAACTTCCAAGCATTCAAGCACTAAACAACACACAAGATAGCCAATAACTCAGATTTATTGTATGGAACAAGACACTCATAAATGCTGCAAGTAAAGATAGAGAGTTCAAGCTACAACGTCATACAAACAAGCCCGGGGCTCCCTTAAGAGTTTAGCCCCTCATGACAACAAACAACAAGTACAATGCCAAAGAAATTGAAATACAAGAAGTTGAAAACTCCCTATTTTCTTGCATTCTTGTGGTTGTCCGAGGATCTACAATGTTGTAAGATCTCCTCCCTATCGGCCTACCATAGGCATGACATTCCCTTGATGAAGAGGAGGATGAACCCCCAAAGCTCTCCCTTCTTTTCTCCTTTCATTCGCCCACTAAAAGTCCCCCCAAAAACCTAAGTTTTTAGGGTTTTAATGTTTTCCCGATGTGAGCACGGGCGTGTTGAAGCTGTGCAGATTACGGCCAAATAAAACTCTTGAAACTCAAATTCCCGTAATCTGCACGGGGTACAGCACGGGCGTGCTGAGGGCGTGTTGAGGGTTTGCACGACCGTGCTCAGCGAACTCAGACTGTGCTTAGGCCGTGTTGACCTTGATGAGGTTTCTTCCAAGTCCTTTAGCTTCTAAAATCATTCCAAGTCACTCCTTCTTGCTCGAGGACTTCGATATCTGCATGGAAAACCAAGAATACCTCAAATAGCACTGAATTGGGAGAATTAAAGCCAAAAGACTCAATAATGATGAGGGTAAAGTATAAAATATATATATATGAAATGCACTCATCATTGGCTATTTGCCAAAGTGTTTTTGTTACTAACGTCTACTCCCAGAGGTTCAACTATCCACCCCTTGGGTACTTTATTACTTCGACACCCAAGCACTTGCGGAACACACACGCAAGGGCGTGTCAAGCACATGTTTAATGTCACGACCCTGACATACCTGTTCTTACCTCACGGAGTTTTTAGAGCACATGTGTTTCCTTCATACCCTGAAATTTGGTAACTAAAATAAGGAGTTAGTGAATTAATTAAACAAATCTCACCCACACTGAAGGAAAATTGAACTAGACGGTGATATGGGTGCAGAGGGTGGCTTCTTCTTCCGAGTGGAGACTTGCTTCCACCATCTATGAGCCCAAGACGGCTTCCCCAACGAGAGGAGTCGGGCTAGATCTTCAGTCGAGGGTGGCTCAACTGTAACGGCTTCTTCCATTGCTGCTGCAACGTCATCCGGAGGTTCCTCCCCCAGTAACTCTTTGAGTTCATCTTTCATCCACGTATCCTGCACGAAATCATCAGCAAAATTATCCACAATGTCTAAAGCATAACATGTGTCATCAAAAGCATAGAGTGACGCATGGCGTCTTTTAACATGAACACCACTTCTTTATCCCCCACTCGTAGTACCATTTGACCATCTTTCACATCAATAATGGCCTGGGAGGTTGCTAAGAATGGTCACCCTAAGATCAACGGTAGTTTCGCTCTATCCTCCAAATCTAGGATTACGAAACCACCGGAAAAAAATAACTTGTCGACTTTTACCAAAAAATCTTCAATAATCCCCATAGGTTAGGGAACAGATCGATCGGTCAGTTGAAGTGTCATCTTGGTAGGCTTGAGATTCCCAAGTCTTAATTTTTGGAAGATCTTGTAAGGCAGCAAATTGATACTAGCTCCTAAATCAGCAAGTTCGTTTTCATCCATCATTCCTCCAATACTGCAAGGAATGATAAATCCCCCGGGATCTTTCTCTTTCTTAGGGATCTTGTTGGAGATGATGGTAGAGCACTTCTCGCTCAACGTGACAGTAGACACCTCCTCTTGAACTTACCCTAATGTGCAAAGTCTTGAACATATCCAAAAACTTCTTGAACTGCTCATCATGTTGATCCTTCCTCACATTGGCGAGGCAGGGTAAATTTGGTCGATATTCAAGCAGTGGATGCTTATCCTTACCCTTGTTCATTTTCTTCGCATTGTGATCATCATCACCACCATCCTTTACAACCACCACTTCAGGTTCAGGTAACTCTTTTTCTCTCAGCTGCACAAGCGGCGACGTCAGCTCCTTATCACTTCTCAGTGTAATTGACTTTAGTAAGTCTCAAGGATTTACTTCATTATTACTGGGTATGGACCCATTGGGACGCTCCGCATGCGTCTTGGTAATTTAAGCTACCCGACGCTCTAAATTCTAAAGGGATGCTTGCTGATTGTGCATCAACTCTTCATGACGTGAGAGGCTAACATCGTTAGATTGAATGTACCTTGCCAGAAGAGTTTCAAGTGTCAAGCCCTTACCTCCTGAGATGCAGCACTGGGGCACTGAGCTTGCTGCTACGGTAGTGGTGGCGGTCACTGTTGTACTTGTACTAGTTTAGTCCATGAAAAATTGGGGTGGTTCCTCTATCCAGAAATGTAAGTATTGTTGTAGGGGTTGTTCGGGTACCAACTATTCTGCCCAATGAAGTCAATCTGTTCGGTAATCTCACTCCCATCAGAAGAGGAGCCACTCATCCCGGCTTGCCCTCCACAAGCCCCACAATTCATCACAGAAGCCTGACGTTGCACTTGCATCACATCTAGTCGCCTTGAAATGGCTTTGACCTGGGTTACTAAAGTAGTAAGTGCATCAATTTCATACATGCCTGCCACCTTGATTGGCTTATGTCTTTGTAGCAATGTTCAACCCGTTATAAAAGATCTGAATCGGCATCCACTTTACGATCCTGTGCCACGTACACTTCCTCAACAAGTCCTTATATCTCTCCCACGTATCATACAAAGTTTCGGACTCCAATTGGCGGAATGAAGAAATGTCACACGTGAGCTTGGTAATTTTAGTAGGAGGGAAATAGCGAGTGAGAAATTTTTCAGCCAATTGGGCCCAACTTGTGATAGAACCCGCCGGCAAGGAACTTGGCCAGTGTTGGGCCCTTCCTCACACCGAAAACGGGAATAAACGAAGGCGCACGAGTCTTCATCTTGTTCGCCTTGTTCGCCTTGAATGTATCTCATAAGTGCTTGATTATATATATTTTATAATATCAGTTTATATGCATTGAGCATTACTTTTATCAGGTTTTAGCATTAACAAGGTGTGTTTTGTGTTCTTTTGTGCAAACAGGGTTTTGGAGACATGTCGTACAGGAAGAAGCAAAGATAGGGTGTGATGACACGTTTCAAGGCCACAATCAGAAGCTGTGTTCATATGCATGGGGGTGTTGCCAACTTTCGGAGGAGTACAAGTCATTATACAAACCGAAAGGGCACAAAGGCAGTAGTACGCCCATGTCCCAGCTTCCGTACAAAGCAGAAGAAGGTTCTCGAGGATTTCAAAGCATAGAAAGCCACACACCCTACCACACGAGAGTGTGCCCGACCGTGTGGACTCCAAGGAAGACTTCGGGGAAAAATCAATTTAGCATTCGCTGTAGCGAAGTACTGTAGCAAAAGTACTGTTGCAAAGTACTTCACACGGCCGTGTGGAATTTCCACACGGGCGTGTGGATGCCCGTGTGGATGCCCGCGTAAAGCCCGAATTCAAATTATAAAAGCCGCCTTGTGATAATTTTTAGGGATCTTTTCGGCCACTTTCGAGAGACAAGGCGGCTAGGGCTTGGAAGGAGTTCTTTGCGGCTTTGGGAAGCTTTCCTCACCAACTTGGATCGATTCCTCCTCCGTCATAGCATCAAGGAAGCCATCGGCGACCTAGCTTTGGAGTGGATTCAATCCAGACGTGGAAACTACCCATCAAGACCATCATCACGGATTTAGGGGGTTATTCTTTATGTCTTTGGAACTTTATTCTCAATTTATTATTTGTTTTGTGACTCGCTCCATGGAGAGCTAAACCCCTAGAGGGTATTCGGACATGTGAACCCTAGGATTCTTATTTTCATTAGATTTACATTGTGTTTCTATTCGAATTCATCAGTTTGAGTTTTACTCTTGAGTTCTTAATGCTTGCTTGTGCTTTTGATTTCATCATTAATTGCCTTGCATGTTTTATTCAATCTAGTGAAGAGAGAGATCACCGCTAGGTTTAGAATTACCAAGAGTAAAGAGGGTCGGGAGGGTGAGCCGTGAGATAGCGGAGTGTCCCCTTTCCCTTCCGAAAGATTTTTCCTATCTCCATATTTCCTAAGTCTCAAGCAACCATATGTGGTGCGAGGCGTCGAGAGAATTCTCCGCCGGGACCTCGTAGGGGTTAGGGATCTTTCACCTGGAGGCAGGGTTAGATCTACTTTTAGGAATTGGTTATATCTTTGGGATCACTAGAGTTTTAAGCAGTCATATGTGGTGTGAGGTGTCGAGAGAATTCTCCGCCGGGACCTCATGGGGGACTAGTTATCGGCGACCTAGAGGCAGGGGCCGTTATACCTTTGGATACCCACGACTCATTGTTTTCGTTTAGAAACACTTGTAATCTACATCCAACACCCGAATCCTAGGGGGAGCATTGTCCGGATACCTCACTTTTATTGATTGAGAACTCTTTTCCTTTTATTTCCTGCGCACTTGTGGTGACACTGTTAGTGTTGGCCATTAGATCATCACACACTACATTCAGTAGGCTAGATAACAAAAGAGGGGCTATTACTAGTACTTCTGTTCCTTGTGGTTCGACAACCCGACCCTTTGGGTCGACTTTTATTACTTGGCGCCGTTGCCGGGGACTGGCAACTTCTAAGAATTCGGACAGTCTTAGTATTCTAACCGTTTTTATTTTGCTTTTAGTTTCATTTCTTTGTTTTTGTTGTTTTTTTCGTATTCTTTTTATTTGTTCTTTTGTTTTTCTTGTTCTTACTTAAGCTGTTTATTATTCTTCTCTCTTTTTGCATTGAGCCTGAAAGTTCATGTCTCATTGTTTTCTTTTGGTGGTTGTGCAGGTGCAGTGCATGACCCGGGGGAATTCTTCCCATCTTGCGTCTCCAGATCCAGATATTGAGCGGAAATTTCATCGGAGACAGTGACAGATTCACTTAAGAGAAACCGGGTCAGTGGAAGTGAGCATCGAAGTGGATCAAGAAGAAAACATGGCAGGAAATCAGAGGAGCATTTCAGATTATGCCCAGCCTAATTTGGAAGGATCTGGGTCTAGCATTGTGCGGCCCCCAGTTGCAGCCAATAACTTCGAGCTGAAGCCCAATTTTATTGAAATGGTGCAACAGATGTACCAATTTGATGGCTTCCAAGATGAGGACCCATATGCCCATCTTGCAACCTTCCTGGAAATTTGTGACACTTTTAAGGCAAAACAATGTGTCTGAGGATGCTGTTCGTCTTAGGTTATTCCCGTTTTCTGTGCGAGGGAGGGTCAAACAATGGCTAAGTTCCTTGCCAGCGGGTTTGATTACAAGCTGGGAACAGTTGGCCGAAAAATTTTGACTAGATATTT
The DNA here is from genome assembly GCA_902712375.1 of Dioscorea dumetorum. NCBI lineage: Eukaryota > Viridiplantae > Streptophyta > Magnoliopsida > Dioscoreales > Dioscoreaceae > Dioscorea > Dioscorea dumetorum. Next base: position 6,645,385 of record CACTHL010000128.1, on the reverse strand, counting down.
TCCACCAGCTAAGATCACCAAGCTGAGAAGTGATATCTCCTCATTCCGGGAAGCAGAATTTGAGACACTGTATGATACCTGGGAGCGGTATAAAGAATTGTTGAGGAAGTGCCCGCAGCATGGAATAGTGGAATGGATGCAAATCCAAATATTCTACAATGGATTGAATGTGGCCACTAAGCAAATGTTAGATGCCGCAGCAAGAGGCTCCTTGTGTAGCAAAAGACCCGACGAGGCACAGAATTTGATTGAAAACATGGCCTCAAATGGCTACCAGTGGAGTTCTGAGAGGAATAAGCCGGTGAAGACAGCCGGACTTTATGAGGTTGATGTGCTCACTACCTTGGCAGCACAAGTGGAGGCCATCTCTAAAAGGTTGGACACAATGCAAGTCCAATCTTCAGCACTGAACATGAATACCGATAGTTGGGCGAACCAAGCAGGGCCCAGTTGTTTATCTGAGGGAGTTAGTGCCACCGAACAGGTGGATTTCATTGGTCAGAATCAGAGGTATTCAGGCAATCCCTACAGCAGCACCAACAACCCAGGGTGGAGGAATCACCCTAATTTCTCTTGGAAAGACCAGAGTCAGGGGCAGCAGTGCCCCCCTCAGCAACAGCAGCAGCAGCAACAACAACAGACGCAGCCTCAATTTTCGAGGCCCCCACCACCAGAACAAAAGGGACCTTCTATTGAAGCTCTCCTCGTCCAATACATTCAAGCTAATGATGCCCGAATTACAGGGCATGAAGAGATGATGAGGAATCAGCAAGCCTCTTTACAGAATCTTGAGCATCAGGTTGCACAGATCGCCATGACGCTTGCTGAACGACCCCCGGGTGCACTACCTAGCAATACTGAAGTCAATTATCGGGAGTCCCTCAAGGCAGTCACTTTGAGAAGTGGCAGGGAACTGGAATCCTCAACTCCACAAGCGCAGCAAGAATCCCCACAAGAACTCGAGGTGGAAGTTCAGGATAAAGATTCAGGGGCAAGCTTGGGGAGAAAGGATAAGGGCAAGGGGAAAGACTTGGTAGCAGACTATAAGCCTACATTGCCCTACCCAGCAAAACTCAAGAAGGACCAACAAGAGGCACAATTCAAGAAGTTTCTGGAGATGTTTAAAACATTGCACATCAATGTTCCATTCGTGGAAGCTCTCTCCTAGATGCCGAAGTATGCCAAGTTCCTCAAGGAATTATTGACTAATAAGAGGAAATTGGAAGCAGTTTCGATGGTCACCTTGAGTGAGGAATGTTCTGCCATCATCTCAAATAAAATTCCCAAGAAGGAAAAAGATCCGGGAAGTTTCATCATCCCGTGCACAATTGGAGGGATGATGGATGAAAATGCGTTGGCTGATCTAGGGGCAAGTATCAACCTCATGCATTAAAGATTTTTCAGAAGCTGGGGTTGGGGGAACTCAAGCCAACTCAAATGACGCTCCAGCTTGCTGATCGCTCCACTCGCCAACCCTTGGGAATTGTCGAGGACATTTTGGTGAAGGTGGACAAATTCATATTCCCGGTAGACTTTGTTGTTCTGGATTTGGAGGAACGGGCTGAGGTACCTCTAATTTTTGGGCGGCCATTCCTCGCTACTTCACAAGCCATCATTGATGTGAAGGATTGTCGCCTAACATTAAGAGTGGGGGATGAAGAAATTGTATTCAAGCTTAAGGGAGCTATGAGACACCCCATGGCATTTGATGATTCTTGCTATTTCCTAGACGCTACTAATGACATTATTTTTGATTGCGTGCAGGAAATCTGGCGAAAGGATCGTCTTACTGATTTACTAGGTGAGGAACCCCCAGATGAAGAGCTCATACACCAAGAGGAAGCCATCGCTGCTACACCCTCGAGCATTGGTCAACCAAAATTGAAGGCCGAAAGAAGTAAAGGCAGGGGGTCAAAGGCCCAGACATGGTGGAAAAAGGTAGAGTAAAGGAAGAAACAACAAGCCTCTACCCCGAAATGTAATTCTACTAATGACCTCAGCTTTGGTGAGGCATTTCTGATAAATTCTTTTTGTCCTTTAATAGAATGTTGGTCTGCAGGGCACCAAGAGGAAAGGTATGTCTTTGAACCATCTTAAGATGAGGCTAGACCCGTCAAGCTAGTGACGTTAAAAGAGCGCTTATCTGGAGGCAACCCGATTTGTTTCTTTTCTTTGTTACTTCTTTGTTGTGGTTGTTGTTTTGTTTGTTTTTTTGTTTTTGTTGCGCTTTGTTTCGAATCCGGCGTGTTTTTCTTCATGAGGAAAGGTTCCAGGCCCAACACGGGCATAACACCCCCGTACTGATGGGGGTGAAATTCACAGGCTTTCCAGGTTTGATCATTTCCAATCAGCACGGGGAGAAGCATGGCCATGCCGTAGCTGTGCTGAATCCCTGAGCACGCTGCCCGTGCACACGTCACGGACGTGCCGTGTTCTTCATTTTTCGCTAAATTTACTTAAGCACGGGCACAGCACGGCCGTGCTGAGGCCGTGCTCAGCGCGTCGGTCCCTCTTCCTGCGATTTTCTCCTTTTTAAACGCGCCGTTCACTCTTTCTTTCTTCTTACCGGTGACGCTCTTCCTTTGTGCTTTCATTTTCTTTCGTTTTTCGCGAGTTTTCGGGTGGTTGTCGTGGTTTCTCGGAGTTTCATCGCTTCTACCCCTTCTTCAACACTTTTGGTAAGTCGACGAGCCCTAGATTTGTGTTTTCTTTATAAATCTTTGCCTTTATGCTATTATTCTTATGGAAAACATCTAAATTCATCGTTAGAGACATCTAGGGTGCTTTTGATTGAGTTTAAATGAATTTGTTCCGTCAATTTTTGAGGTAGAGTCCGTCCGTGCCGAAGCTGGATTTTGGCAGCACGGCCATGTTCACTCAAGCACGGCCGTGCTTTGAATTAAGATATGGAATTACACGGAAGCATTGCCGTGCCTGTTAAGCACGCCCGTGCTCGTTGGAAAGCTTATATTTTAAATTACACGGGCGTGCAGATTTGAAGCACGCCAGTGTTTCACGGTTGATCTTAACTGTTTATTATTCTTCTCTTAACAGATCATGCCGAGGAAGGCTACTACATCTGGCCCGTCTTCGAAGAGGGCTAGAGGGGAGTCCTCGACCCCAGCCGCTCCCCCTGCGCTAGCCCTCGGTACTCCCATCCACCAGGAGCGCCATGACCATTTGAGCGCGAAGCGGTTTGGCGAGATGCGAGCTATAGATTGGGAGGTCCTCCGTGAGGTGGGCTTAGAGGCAGACGTGCGCCGCTACCTTGGCGGGGGCGCCTGGACGAGGCTGTTTTCCATCACCGACCCCGCCTACCGGGAGTTGTCTCTGGAGGTCCTTGCGACCTTCGAGCTGTCCAGAGGACCCATCAGCTACCACCGGGCCGGCACAGTACAGTTCCAGGCGCTCGGCGAGCTATATCGGATGAGTCTGATAGAGTTTTCTGTCAGACTGGGCTTGTACGATGAGGAGTTCACCAGGACCCCGGAGTACGACGCCCTCCTCGTAGCCCGACCACCCGGCGAGTCCCAGGAGGCTTGTTTTCAGCATCTGAGCACGGACCGGGAGTACAACCCCCGCCGGTCCAAGGCCTCATCTCTTCGTCTCCCAGCCCTCAGGTACATTCACTTAATTCTCAGTCATTCGATCAGAGGGCGGGAAGACAGCACCGGAGTCGTTAGTCGCCGCGACTTCGACTTCTTGCTGAGTGATAAGTGCTTGATTATATATATTTTATAATATCAGTTTACATGCATTGAGCATCACTTTTATCAGGTTCTAGCTTTAACAAAGTGTGTTTTGTGTTCTTTTGTGCAAACAGGGCTTTGGAGACATGACATACAGGAAGAAGCAAAGATAGGGTGTGATGACACGTTTCAAGACCACAATCAGAAGCTGTGTTCATATGCATGGGGGTGTTGCCAACTTTCGGAGGAGTACAAGTCATTACACAAACCGAAAGGGCACAAAGGCAGTAGTACGCCCATGTCCCAGCTTCCGTACAAACCAGAAAAAGGTTCTTGAGGATTTCAAAGCATAGAAAGCCACACACCCTACCACACGAGCGTGTGACCGACCGTGTGGACTCCAAGGAAGACTTCGGGGAAAAATTAATGTAGCATTTACTGTAGCAGTACTGTAGCAGAGTACTTCACACGCCCGTGTGGAATTTCCACACGGGCGTGTGGATGGCCGTGTGGATGCCCGCGTAAAGCCCCGAATTCAAATTATAAAAGCCGCCTTGTGATAATTTTTAGGAATCTTTTCGGCCACTTTCGAGAGACATGGCGGCTAGGGCTTGGAAGGAGTTCTTTGCGGCTTTGGGAAGCTTTCCTCACTAACTTGGATCGATTCCTCCTCCGTCATAGCATCAAGGAAGCCACCGGCGACCTAGCTTCGGAGTGGATTCAATCCAGACGTGGAAACTACCCATCAAGACTATCATCACGGATTTAAGGGGGTTATTCTTTATGTCTTTGGAACTTTATTCTGAATTTATTATTTGTTTTGTGACTCGCTCCATGGAGAGCTAAACCCCTAGAGGGTATTCGGACATGTAACCCTAGGATTCTTATTTCATTAGATTTACATTGTGTTTCTATTCGAATTTATCAGATTGAGTTTTACTCTTGAGTTCTTAATGCTTGTTTGTGCTTTTGATTTCATTATTGATTGCCTTGCATGTTTTATTCAATCTAGTGAAGAGAGAGATCACCGCTAGGTTTACAATTACCAAGAGTAAAGAGGGTTGAGAGGGTGAGCCGTGAGATAGCGGAGTGTCCCCTTTCCCTTCCGACAGATATTTCCTATCTCCATATTCCCGAAGTGTCAAGCAACCATATGTGGTGTGAGGCGTCGAGAGAATTCTCCCCCGGGACCTCGTAGGGGGTTAGGGATCTTTCACCTGGAGGCAAGGTTAGAACTACTTTTAGGAATTGGTCATATCTTTTGGATCCCTAGAGTTTTAAGCAGTCATATGTGGTGTGAGGCGTCGAGAGAATTCTCCGCCGGGACCTCGTAGGGGACTAGTTATCGGTGACCTGGAGGCAGGGGCCGTTATACCTTTGGATACCCATGACTCATTGTCTTCGTTTAGAAATACTTGTAATCTACATCCAACACCCGAATCCTAGGGGGAGCATTGTCTGGATACCTCACTTTTATTGATTGAGAACTTTTTTCCTTTTATTTCCTGCGCACTTGTGGTGACACTCTTAGTGTTGGCCATTAGATCATCAAACACTACATTCATTAGGCTAGATAACAAAAGAGGGGCTATTACTAGTACTTCTGTTCCCTGTGGTTCGACAACCCGACCCCCTTGGGTCCACTTTTATTACTTGACGACCCGTGCACTTGCGGTAACGCAAGGGGTTGACACACATCACCCTGTTGTGTTGTTGCGGAGACGCATCATTGAGCATGCTGGATGGATTCCAGATGCACCTCGGCGACGAGGTGGCTTTTAGCATCCAGCATCAGGGACAGGACTCCCGAGTCGGCGCCATTTTATGCGGGTCCTACATCACACGGCTGATTCGGAGGATGGGACACCAGGCAGGCACACGTGCGATGCGGATGGTAGGTGGCGTTCTTCCCGTCTCCGTGGACACACTCCGGGCGATGGGGATGCTGCGATCCACGTCCACCTCCGAGTGTACCAGACACCAGGCTCCCCCAGCCACCAGTGTCCCTGATTCTCCCCCTGCTGCCGGCCCCTCGTCTCCTCGCACCCTACGCACTCGCGCTTCCACCCACACTCGGGACTCTCCTCCAGCGGGATCTCCTTCTTTCCGGCGATGGATGATCCGGAGCATGCAGCGGTTGGCCTCTCACCTCGACGTCACCCTGTCTCCACCTCCTCGTCGTGCCATTGGACCTTCTACGTCTCGGAGTGTCGGCGTTGACACCACCGACCTTCCATCGGAGTCCGACTCCGATTCTGAGAGCGCCGGGTTTTGATGTTTTATTTTGTTGTTTCTGTTCTGTTTTGTGTTCTTTGTTTTTACTTTTATTGTCTATTGTTTTTCTTGAGTCAGTTAGCAAGGGGAGTCCTCTACTAAACTGATCTCTTTTTAGTGTGATCTTTATCTTTTTGTTTATTTTTTGTCTCTAATGCTTGCATATGTATCTCAGGATTTATTCACTGTCTTTCTTGTTAGTTGTCTCAAACAACTCCTCCCTAGTCGGCTATCAACACCCGCCCTTATGTGCCATCACATTTTTCTTCGGCACCTCTCCTTTCACTTGGTGAAAATTCCCAACCCTAATTTTTACTTGCAATTATTTTCTTTGCTTTGCATGATTACATCTATACACATTGAGGACAATGTTTAATTCAAGTGTGGGGGAGGGTTGTGTATTTGTCTCCTAGATGTTATGCATGACTACTTTGGAGAGAAAAGGCGGCTAGGGCTTGGGAGGAGTTCTTTGCGGCTTTGGGAAGTTTTCCTCACCAACTTGGATCGATTCCTCCTCCGTCATAGCATCAAGGAAGCCATCGGCGACCTAGCTTCGGAGTGGATTCAATCCAGACGTGGAAACTACCCATCAAGACCATCATCACGGATTTAAGGGGGTTATTCTTTATGTCTTTGGAACTTTATTCTCAATTCATTATTTGTTTTGTGACTCGCTCTATGGAGAGCTAAACCCCTAGAGGGTATTCGGACATGTAACCCTAGGATTCTTATTTCATTAGATTTACATTGTGTTTCTATTCGAATTTATCAGATTGAGTTTTACTCTTGAGTTCTTAATGCTTGTTTGTGCTTTTGATTTCATTATTGATTGCCTTGCATGTTTTATTCAATTTAGTGAAGAGAGAGATCACCGCTAGGTTTACAATTACCAAGAGTAAAGAGGGTTGAGAGGGTGAGCCGTGAGATAGCGGAGTATCCCCTTTCCCTTCCGACAGATATTTCCTATCTCCATATTCCCTAAGTGTCAAGCAACCATATGTGGTGTGAGGCGTCAAGAGAATTCTCCGCCGGGACCTCTTAGGGGGTTAGGGATCTTTCACCTGGAGGTGGGGTTAGATCTAATTTTAGGAATTGGTTATATCTTTGGGATCCCTAGTGTTTTAAGCAGTCATATGTGGTGTGAGGCGTCGAGAGAATTCTCTGCCGGGACCTTATAGGGGACTAGTTATTGGTGACCTGGAGGCAGGGGCCGTTATACCTTAGGATACCCTCGACTCATTGTTTTCGTTTAGAAACACTTGTAATCTACATAAAACACCTGAATCCTAGGGGGTGCATTGTCCGGATACCTCACTTTTATTGATTGAGAACTCTTTTCTTTTTTATTCCCATCGCACTTGTAGTGACACTCTTAGTTTTGGCCATTAGATCATCACACACTACACTCATTAGGCTAGATAACAAAAGAGGGGCTATTACTAGTACTTCTGTTCCCTGTGGTTCGACAACCTGACCCTTTGGGTCCACTTTTATTACTTGACTACCCGTGCACTTGCAGTAACGCAAGGGATTGACACACATCATCCTGTTGTGTTGTTGCGGAGACGCACCAAGTTTTTGGCGCCGTTGCCGGTGAACAGGATATTAGGAACGCTAGTATTTGGTTACTTTAGCCATTCATTTATTTTTACAGTTTTTCTATTCCATCTGATGAGCGCATTTCATATATATATATTTCATGCTTTACCTTCATCATTATTGAATATGTTGGCTATAATTCTCCAAGGACGGTGCTTTTTGAGGTATTCGTTGTTCGTCATGCAGATATCAAAGTCCTGAAGTAAGAAGAAGAGCTTTTGGAACAATTTTAGAAGCTAAAGGACTTAGAAGAAACCTCATCAAGCTTAGCACGGCTTGAGTACGCCTGTGCTGTCTCCCGTGCAAAGTGCAGAAGAATTCAACTACGGTTCAGCACAGCCTGAGTCCGCTGAGCACGAGTGTGAAAACCTCAGCACGGTCGAAGCACGCCCGTGCTGCTTCCCATGAAAATTACAGGAGAATGCAACCATAGATCAGCACAGGCAGAGTTCGCTGAGGACGGTCGTGAAAACCTCAGTACGGTCTAAGCACACCCGTGCTGTTCCCCGTGCAGATTACAGGTTTCTGTGTTTTCTGAAGAGTTATTTGGCCGTAATCTGCAGGGCACCAAGAGGAAAGGTACATCTTTGACCTCAGCTTTGGTGAGGAGAGAAAAAAACAACAAGCCTCTACCCCGAAACGTGATTCTACTAATGACCTCAGCTTTGGTAAGGCATTTCTGATAAACGCTTTTTGTCCTTTCTTAGAATGTTGGTCTGCAGGGCACCAAGAGGAAAGGTACATCTTTGAACCATCATAAGATGAGGCTAGACTCGTCAAGCTAGTGATGTTAAAAGAGCGCTTATCGGGAGGCAACCCGATTTATTTCATTTCTTTGTTACTTCTCTGTTGTGGTTGTTGTTTGGTGTGTTTTTGCATTTTTGTTGCGTTTTGTTTTGAATCCAGCGTGTTTTTCTTCATGAAGGAAGGTTCCAGACCCAACACGGGCATAACACCCCCGTGCTGATGGGGGTGAAATTCACAGGCTTTCCAGGTTTGATCTTTTCCATTCAGCACGGGGAGAAGCACGGCCGTGCCGTGGCCGTGCTGAATCCCTGAGCACTCTACCCGTGCACGCGTCACGGACGTGCCGTGTTCTTTATTTTTTCGTTGAATTTACTTAAGCACGGGAACAACACGGCCGTGCTGAGGCCGTGCTCAGCGCGACTGTCCCTCTTCCTGCGAATTTCCTCCTTTTTAAAGGCGCCGTTCATTCTTTCTTTCTTCTTACCGGCGACTCTCTTTCCTTGTGCTTTCATTTTCTTGCGTTTTCCCGAATTTTCGGGTGGTTGTCGTGGTTTCTCGGAGTTTCATCGCTTCTACCCCTTCTTCAACACTTGTGGTAAGTCGACGAGCCCTAGATTCGTGTTTTATTTGTAAATCATTGCCTTTATGCTATTATTCTTCTTGCAAACATCTAAATTCATCATTAGAGACATCTAGGGTGCTTTTGATTGAGTTTAAACAATTTTGTTCCGTCGATTTTCAAGTTAGAGTCCGTCGGAGACGGAGATGGATTTTGGTAGCACGGCCGTGTTTAGCCAAGCACGGCCGTGCTCCGGTTATAGATCTAGAATTAGATGGAAGCACGGGCGTGCCTAACAGGCACGCCCGTGCTAGTTGGAAACCCTATATTTTAAATTACATGGGCGTGCAGATTTGAAGCACGCCCGTGTTTCACTGTTGACCTTAACTGTTTATTATTTTTCTCTCGACAGATCATGCCGAGGAAGGCTGCTGCGTCTGGCCCTTCTTCGAAGAGGGCTAGAGGGGAGTCGTCGACCCCAGCCGCTCCCCCTGCGCTGACCCTCGGTACTCCCATCCACGACCGCTTGAGCGCGAAGCGGTTTGGCGAGCTGCGAGCCATAGATTGGGAGGTCCTCCGCGAGGTGGGCCTCGAGGCTGACGTGCGCCGCTACCTTGGCGAGGGCGCCTAGACGAGTCTGTTGTCCATCACCGACCCCGCCTACCAGGAGTTGTCTCTGGAGGTCCTTGCGACCTTCGAGCTGTCCAGAGGCCCCATCAGCTACCACCGCACCGGCACAGTACAGTTCCAGGAGCTCGGCGAGCTACATCGGATGAGTCTGACAGAGTTTTCTGTAAGACTGGGCTTGTACGATGAGGAGTTCACTAGAACTCCAGAGTACGACGCCCTCCTCGTAGCCCGACCACCCGGCGAGTCCCAGGAGGCTTGTTGGCAGCGTCTGAGCACGGACCGGGAGTACAACCCCCGCCGGTCCAAGGCCTCATCTCTTCGTCTCCAAGCCCTCAGGTACATCCATTTTATTCTCAGTCACTCCATCACAGGGCGGGGAGACAGCACCGGAGTCGTTAGTCGCCGCGACTTCGACTTCTTGCTGAGCATGCTGGATGGATTCCAGATGCACCTCGGCTACGAGGTGGCTTTTAGCATCCAGCATCAGGGGCAAGACTCCCAAGTCGGCGCCATTTTCTGCGGGTCCTACATCACACGGCTGATTTGGGGGATGGGACTCCAGGCAGCCACAATTGCGATGCAGATGGTCGGTGGCGTCCTTCCCGTCTCCGTGGACACACTCCGGGCGATGGGGATGCTGCGATCCACGTCCACCTCCCAGGGCACTAGACACCAGGTCCCGCCTGCCACCAGTGTCCCTGATTCTCCCCCTGCCGCCGGCCCATCGTCTCCTCGCACCCCACGCACTCGCGCTTCCACCCACACTCAGGACTCTCCTCCAGCGGGCTCTCCTTCTTTCCGGCGATGGATGATCCGGAGCATGCAGCGGTTGGTTTCTCACCTCGACGTCACTCTGTCTCTACCTCCTCGTCGTGCCGCTGGACCCTCTACGTCCCGGAGTGTCGGCGTCGACACCACCGACCTGCCATCGGAGTCTGACTCCGATTCTGAGAGCGCCGGGTTTTGATGTTCTTTTTTTTGTTGTTATTTTATTTTATTTTGTGCTCTTTGTTTTTACTTCTGTTGTCGTTTGTCTTCTTGAGTCAGTTAGCAAGGGGAGTCCCCTACTAAACTGATCTCTTTTTAGTGTGATTTTTTGTCTTTTTGTTTATGTTCATTCTCTAATGCTTGCATGTGTATCTCAGGCTTCATTGATTGTTTTTCTTGATGGTTGTCTCAAACGACTCATCCCTAATCGGCGATCAACACCCGCCCTTGTGTGCCATCGAATTTTTCTTCGGCACCTCTCCTTTAACTTGGTGAAAATTCCCAACCCTCACTTTTACTTGCACTTATTTTCTTTGCTTTGCATGCTTACATCTTTAAACATTGAGGACAATGTTTCATTCAAGTGTGGGGGAGGGTTGTGCATTTGTCTCCTAGATGTTGTGCATGACTTAGGACGATCTATGAAAATTATTTTGGTTGAGAATTGCGAAGCTAGGAGTTTTTGGGTATACTAGTGCACTTTTGTTGAACTTAAAGTTTTATTTTGCTCTTACTTTGGAAACCCAAATGATAACACTTGGCCTTCTGTTGTGTTGTTACTTTTGGATTCCATTTTGGATGCCCTGTCAATTTTTGTGTGAAAGATGGTAGAAAGAGCTATCACTTTAGAAGAAGTGAAAACCGCACTTGAGTAGTCGGATTTTAGGCATCACAAATGTCATTTTTGATGACCTACCAAGTGAAATGGCTGCCTCTAGGGTGTATGAAGCTACTACCCAATTTAGGAGTCAATAGTGAAAATTTTGAGAAGAAAGAGCTTGTACTAGCCCCTCAAGAACAGTGTTGACATACTCCAGGAGGCGACACACACACACGGTAGTACGGAGTATGAGTAAAATCTTTCGCAAGCCTTCAATTGACTAAGTCACTAGTTCTCAGAAACTCCTTAAAGCTTCAGTAACTCTTTTAATTTGTTGAGAGCAGAGGTCATGCACTCATCACTTTATTAGGGGAATAAGGTTGCTTGAGGACAAGCAACAATTCAAGTTTGGGGGTATTTGATGAGCGCATTTCATATATATATATTGCATGCTTTACCTTCATCATTATTGAATATGTTGGCTATAATTCTCCAAGTAAGGTGCTATTTGAGGTATTCGTTGTTCGTCATGCAGATATCAAAGTCTTGAGGTAAGAAGAAGAGCTTTTGGAACAATTTTAGAAGCTAAAGGACTTAGAAGAAACCTCATCAAGCTCACCACGGCTTGAGCACGCCCGTGCTGTCTCCCGTGCAAAGTGCAGAAGAATTCAACAACGATTCAGCACCGCCTGAGTCCGCTGAGCACGGGTGTGAAAACCTCAGCACGGTCGAAGCACGCCCATGCTGCTTCCCGTGAAAATTACAGGAGAATGCAACCATAGATTAGCACAGCCAGAGTTCGCTGAGCACGGTCGTGAAAACCTCAGCACGGTCTAAGCACGCCCGTGCTGTTCCCCGTGCAGATTACAGGTTTCTGAGTTTTCTGAAGAGTTATTTGGCCGTAATCTGCACGGCTTGAAGCACGGCTTCAGCACGCCCGTGCTCACATCGGGAAAACATTAAAACCCTAAAAACTTAGGTTTTTGGGGGGACTTTTTGGAGGCGATCTTTGGGAGAGAGAAAGGGAGAGCTTTGGGGGTTCATCCTCAGCTTCATCAAGGGAGTGCCAAGCGTATGGTAGGCCGATTGGAGGGAGATTACGCGACATCATAGATCCTTCGACAACCTCAAGGATGCAAGAAATTAAGCAGTTTTCAATTCCTTGTCTTGTAATTTCTTTGGCATTGTTTTTGTTGGTTGTTATCATGAGGGGCTAAACTTTTAAGGGAGCCCCGGGGTGGTTGTATGACATTGTAGCTCGAACTCATTGTCGTTACTTGCAGTTTTTATGATTGTCTTGTTCATTTCAATAAATCAAGGTTATTGGCTACCTTGTATGTTGTTTAGTGCTTGATGCTTGGTAGTTAGGTTCTCCTATCTAGGTTTGTGAATCTTTATTGATTGTTGCAAGCAGAAGGAGTTCAACTTAGGGCTCGGCAGTGCTAGAAACCACATGCTCATAGCATAACTAGGTTTAGAACTGAAGACATCCCTGATAATTACTGAGAAAAACTGAGTTAGTGAACGTCAGAAAACCAACCCCGGGGCCCTATCTTCTCCATCGAGTCAAATCTAAATCTTTCCTTGGTGAACTTTCCATTCCCTTAACTTCCTCGAAGTTAGTCCAAAGTCAATTCCTTCATCTTCGGTTTGGTTAGATATTAAGTAGGACGTTAGTATTAGAAGCTATACCAGTCCCTGTGGATTCGACTACCCGACCCTTTGGGTACATTATACTACTTGTACGACCCGTGCACTTGCGGATACGCAAGGGGCGTACCACCATATTCTCTACTTTCATTGTTCTCATTTTCTTTTGTTTATTTGATTGCAGTTCCAGCTTATGACCAGAGGGAACCCATCGACATTAGTCGAAGGAGACCCTGAAATTGAGCGAAGACTTCATAAGAGAAGCAAGGAGCCTGAAGTTGTTCAAGAGCAGCAAGTTGAAGTTGAAGCTGAAGGGTCTGCGACCATGGCAGACCACGAAGATTAACCAAGGACGCTTGCTGATTTAGCTAGACCTTCATCCCGAGGAACACATTCGAGCATTATCAGACCGCCCATTGCGGCTAATAATTTTGAGCTGAAGCCGGCATTCATCCAGATGGTTCAGCAGTCCGAGCAGTTTAATGGGCTGCCTGATGAAGACCCCAATGCCCATGTTGAAAATTTCCTAGAGGTTTGCGATATGCTCAAGATCAATGGGGTCTCGGATGACGCAATTCAATTGAGGACCTTCCCATTCTCATTGAAGGGACGAGCCAAACAATGGCTCCAATCATTGCCAAGAGCGTCCATCACCACTTGGGACGAGATGGTGGAAGCCTTTCTTGCACGATATTTCCCTCCCGGGAAATCAGCGAAGCTCCGCAATGAGATCTCTTCCTTCTTTCAGAATGAGTTGGAGTCTCTATTCGAGACATGGGAAAGGTTCAAGAACCTTCTGCGGCGATGTCCCCAACACAGATTCCCGGATTGGATGATTATACACACATTCTACAATGGACTGAATCCAAGCACTAGGCAACTCCTAGATGCGGCCGCAGGTGGGACTATGGGTAACAAGACCCCAGAGGATGCAAGGCAGCTCATTGAAGATATGGCTCTCAACAGTTGCCAATGGAGCTCGAGGAAGAAGTAGAAGGTTGCAGGAATACATGATGTTGATGTCGTTACATCACTAGCAACCCAAGTTGAAGCACTAATCAAGAAGCTAGACACCCTTACAACTTCAAGAGTAGCTGCCATTAGCACTTGCGATAGTTGTGGAGGTGGGCATAGCTCTACAGATTTCCCTATCTCAGTGGGGGTGTCGGCACCAATGGAGCAAGTGGATTTTGTTGGAAATCCAGTGAGGGGACAAGGGAACCCTTATTCAAATACCTACAATCAGGGATGGAGGAACCATCCGAACTTCTTATGGAGCAATCAGGGCCAGCAGAAGCAAGCAGGTTCTCCGGGTTTCCCACAACAACCCTCTATTCCAGAGAGAGTTTCTGAACTTGAAAAGGTACTTTCTAACTTGGAAGACGCAAGTGGGTCAAATAGCAAAATCCTTGGCCGATAGACCTCAAGGAAGCCTGCCGAGTAATACAGAGACAAACCCAAGAGAGCACGTGAAGGCGATCACGTTGAGAAGCGGGCGAGAGGTGGAGAATAAAGTGCAAGAAAAGAAGACTGCACAAGAACCAGAGCAAGTGCAGCCTAAGGCCCAGGAAAAAGAGAAGGAAGCTGCAGCAACACCTCCTGCTTACGTACCACGAGTACCATACCCTTCACGGCTGAAGAAGTACCAAACGGATGAGCAGAAGAAGAAATTTCTGGAGTTGTTCAAACAGCTGCACATCAACATCCTTTTTGTCGAGGCATTATCACAAATGCCCAGGTATGCAAAATTTTTGAAAGATCTTTTGACTAACAAAAGAAAAATTGAAGAAAGTGCAGCTGTGATATTGGATGGGAGTTGTTCAGCAATACTCCAAAAGAACCTCCCAAGCAAGAAGAAAGATCCTGGGAGTTTCATCATCCCATGTGTCATCGGGGGCTTAGGCCAAGAGAAAGCTTTAGCTGATTCAGGAGCAAGCATCAGTGTGATGCCGTACAACTTTTTCCAGAAATTGGGGCTAGGAGAGCCACGCCCAACTCAAATGACGTTGCAGCTAGCTGATCACTGAATTCGACATCCTAGAGGTATCATTGAAGATGTTTTAATTAAGATTGACAAATATATTTTTCCTGCAGATTTTGTAGTACTTGATGTCGATGAGGATGTGGAAGTGCCGTTGATTCTGGGGAGGCCATTCCTTCGAACCTCCAAGGCATTGATAGACATGGAGGGAGGCGAATTGACTCTGCGCATTGGGGACGAAAAGATCACTTATCGCCTCACAGATGCTATGAAGCACCCTCGCGAATTCGATGACACATGTTATTTTGTTGATGCTAATGATAAGCTTGTCGATGAGTATATGCAGGAGATGTTTTACCCCGACCCCTATAAGGGATGGCCTGAGTTAGAAAAGGATGACCCAAATCAGCATGAGGTTCGAGTGATCGAGGATCAACCACAACCGGGAATTCTGAAGAGGATTTTCCGTCGACTGACAAGATCAAAGTGTCATCGCAAGAAGCACCAAAAGAGTGTAGAAGATACATGCACACGAGAAGAGGGTGATGGCTTTTCAAGCGGTAACAAGATTTCTCATTACTCGCCTCCCATGCAACCATATGGTCTGAATTGTCAGGTAAAGGCTACTAAGAACATGTTTCACTTGCATGAGCCCCCATAAAAGATCAGGTACGTCAAGCTAGTGACGTAAAACAAGCACTTCTTGGGAGGTAACCCAAGTCATTTTATTGCTTTTGTAGTTAGTTTTTCATTCTGCAGTAATAATAAGCTTGAGTAGGCGACTTTGCCTTAATTCTGTCGTTGTTGTGTTTTTATTGTTTATTCTTGGTGTTTCATGATAATTATACATGTGTGGCTTGATCTAGAATGTTTTAGAGGTTTAAAGTTAAGGAATTGGCCTTCTACTTATATGTTTCATGTTGAGCTGAAAATCCACAAGGGCAGGCACAAGGGGGTGTGAGTGCCCCTGTGCCTTGCTGAAAAATTGAAAAAGCATGAAACAGAAGGGCACAAGGGCACTCACACGCCCGTGTGAGTGCCCCTGTGACCCTCCTGAGGAGCCACACGCACATGTGGCTCATCCACATGGGCGTGTGAGACCTGAAAATTGATTTTTCAGGTTTCTAGAGAGGCACAAGGGCAGCCACGCGTGTGGCTGCCCCTGTTGATTTTCCGGGTCCACAAGGGCACTCACACGCCCGTGTGAGTGCCCCTGTGGCCTTCTGTCTCATGTTTTTCATCCACACCGACACTCACGCGCCCGTGTGAGTGCCCTTTTGGCGTTCTGGCGTCGATTTTTGAAGACACAAGGGCGTGTGGCTCATCCACACGCCCGTGTGGCCATCCACAAGGGCGTGTGAGACCCTCACACGCCCATGTGGCTTATAAAGGAGATGAGAAGGCCTTGAAACCCTCATTCAAACCTTCGCGCCTTTTCTCCTTCCAATGCCTCCATGCAAAGAGACGCACCTCTTGGGTTCCCAACGCCTCTCCTTAGCTTATTTAAGGATTCTTGGGTGTTTTTCCGGCGATTCCCATCTTCTTCTTCATAAAAAATCTCCGGTAAGCTCCAAGTTTTCCTAGTTCTGGCCATGAATTTTAAATTTCAGATATGGTGATTTATTGATGTTTTATGCTTAAATCTTCCATGAGAACTATCATAATATGCATGCTTGTCGATTTAGGGGTATTTTTCGATGTGGAAACCACCCAACCTTGGCATTTTGACCATGGTCGGGCATCCACACGGGCGTGTGGCCCATCCACACGCCTGTGTGGATGAGGAGGATGATCCACAAGGGCGTGTGGATCATCCACACGCTCATGTGGATTCCTGCATGGTGAACTCTTGCACTAACTTGCCCTGATTTTCACAGATATGGCCCCTAGGACTAAGAAGGTCGCCCACAAGCGTTCTCGCGCCGCTCGGGAGCCTTCTCCTTCCGCGGAATTGGAGTTCGCCGTCCCTGAGCATCAACACTGATATGAGCGCTTACAGCGTCTCAAATTCGGGCAAGCGCGCGTAATTGATTGGAAGGCACTCGAAGAGATCGACTTGGCCGATGAGGTGCGCGAGCTTACCACTGTGGGAGGCTGGGACCGTCTCCTTACTATTTGTGATCCCACTTATCGCGAGCTCACACTAGAGGTTCTGTCCTCATTCGACTTCGAAAGCGCTCGCCCTGATTTTTAGAAGAAGAACACGATCCGCTTCAGGCTATTCGGTCAGTACCACTCCATGAGCCTCACGCAGTTCTCTGTTTTTCTCGGTTTATATGACAGAGACTATGTTCACACGGGGGAGTACGAGCAACTCATCGTCGATTACCCTATTGGACTCACCCCGAGCCGTGCGTACGCGACCATATGCGGAGGTTTCCAGTACGAGCCGGGATCCTCCAAGGCCACCATGCTCAGCCGTCCGGCCTACAGGTATATACACTCTATCTTTAGCAGGACCATGACGGGACGAGGCGACAGCACTGGAGTTTTGAGCCGCCTCGACTTGCTTTACCTATACACCATGGTCCAGAATTTCCCCATGCATTTAGGCTTTGTTGTGACGGATTACCTCCGCCATCAAAGCCATTACGTGCGGGTCGGTGTGATCTTCTCAGGACTGTACATCACCCGACTCGTTAGTGGCATGGGGTTGACCGAGGCACTTAGAGGGATGGAGAATATCAGTGTACCTGCACCCTTGGGGCTTGCATCTCTCCGAGCCATGCGTATGGTGAAGAAGACGAGTACCGGCCGATATGTACTCGCAGTGGAGGCTGAGGAAGAGGAGTCAGAAGAGGAGGCGGCCGACCCAGCAGACGCTCCTGATTCACCGGCACCCACAGCTGTGCCGATAGACACCGAGGCACCTGCATCTGAGCCAGAGCCAGAGCAGCCTTCCACTCGAGCCCGTGACCGTTTGACGAGGCTCGAGGTGGCAGTTGGAGCTCTCCAGGGGGACATGGCGACTGTGCTTGAAGAGTGCATTTCATATATATATATATATATATATTGCATGTTTTACCCTCATCATTATTGAATATTTTGGCTTTAATTATAAAAGTACGGTGCTATTTGAGGTATTCTTAGTTTGTCATGCAGATATCAAAGTCCTGAAGCAAGAAGAGATGTTTTGGAATAATTTTAGAAGCTAAAGGACTTAGAAGAAATCTCATCAAGCTCAACACGGTTTGAGCACGCCCGTGCTGTTCCCCGTGCAGATTGCAGGAGAATTCAGCCAAATTCAACACAGTTTGAGTTCGCTGAGCACGGTCGTGCAAACCCCAGCACGGCCTAAGCACGCGCCGTGCTGTTCCCCGTGCATATTACAGGAATGTGAGTTTTCTGGAGTTTTATTTGGTCGTAATTTGAACGGCTTGGAGCACGGCTTCAACACACCCGTGCTCACATCGGGCAAACATTAAAACCCTACAACTTAGGTTTTTGGGGGACTTTTAGTGGGCGAACAAGGGGAGAAGGAAGAAGAGAGCTTTGGGGGTTCGTCCTCCTCTCCATCAAGGGAATGTCATGCGTATGGTAGGCCGATCGGGAGGAGATTCCACGGTATTGTAGATCCTTCGACAACCACAAGGATGCAAGAAATTAGGGAGTTTTCAACTTCTTGTCTTTTAATATCTTTGGCATTGTACTTGTTGTTTGTTGTCATAAGGGCTAAACTCTTAAGGGAGCCCCGGGGTTGTTTGTATGACGTTGTAGGTTGAACTCAATTCTTTACTTGCAGTATTTATGAATGTCTTGTTCCTTTCAATAAATTAAGGTTATTGGCTATCTTGTATGTTGTTTAGTGCTTGATTGCTTGGTAGTTATGTTCTCTTATCTAGGCTTGTGAATCGTTATTGATTGTTGCAAGCAGTGAGAGTTCAACTTAACGCTCGGCAGCGCTAGAAACCACATGCTTATAGCATAACTAGGTTTAGAACTGAAGACATCTCTGATAAATACTGAGAAAGACCGAGTTAGTAAACGTCAGAAATCCAACCCCCGGGGCCACATCTCCTCCATCGAGTCAATTCTCAAGCTTCCCTTAGTGCATTTGTCCCTTCCGCAGCCTCCTTGAATTCAACCCAGAGTCAAATCCATCTTTTTCAGTTGGTTAGATATTAAGCAAAACGTTAGTATTAGAAGCTACACCAGTTCTTGTGGATTCGACTACCCGACCTAAAGGGTACACTTTACTACTTGTGCGACCCGTGCACTTGCGGATACGCAAGGGGCATACCAAGTTTTTGGCGCCGTTGCCGGGGATTTGCAACTTCTAGGAATTCGGACAGTCTTAGTACTCTAACCGTTTTCTTTTGCTTTTAGTTTCATTTCTTTTGTTCCTGTTTTACTTGTATTCTTTTATTTGTTCTTGTGTTTTTCTTTATATTACTTAAGCTGTTTATTATTTTATTCTTCTTTTGCATTAAGCCTGAAAGTTCATATCTCATCTCTTTCTTTTGGTTTTTGTGCAGGAGCAGTGTACCTCAGTCGTTTTCTTTCTAGAGAGAGAGTACCATCCATAAGATGGAAGATCTTTTGAATGCATTGAGGGGACAGAACAATCTCCATTTCAAAATAGAAGTAGAAGATCTTGATGCTGGCAGACAGCTAGTAGAACTACTTTCTCGTCCATCAAACGAAGATTATCAAAATGTCTCTCTGGAAGAAGCAGTAAGGTCTTTCAGCAAGAAATCTCAGGAATGGTCGAGAAGTCAAATTGTTGCTGAAGAAGCAGTGCCTAATAACCGGATGGAGCTGAACTATAAAGAGGAGGTCATGTCAGTAAACTGGTGCAGTGGATCAATGGAAAAACGTAATGGGCTGCAATTGTCGGAAGAAGAATGTACAGAGAAAAAGCCTACCCAGCATAGTTTAGACAGCCCGAATTGGGAGGATCAATTATTGTACATGGTGGGTTCCGAATCTTGTAAGGAGCCAAGCCTCCTAACCGCGGGAATCGAAGGTGCAAAGATCGAACTAAAGAAACTACCTGATCATTTAGAATATGCTTTCTTAGGAGGAGATGAACAGTACCCAGTGATAATTTCTGCAACCCTTGATGATGAACAAAAGGAGAACTATTACAAGTACTTACCAGACACAAGAAAGCTATAGCTTGGTCAATTTCAGACATCAAGGGCATCAGTCCAGCTTTCTGCACACATAAAATCCTTATGGAAGATGAAATTAAGCCGAGGGTGCAACCTCAACGGCGATTGAATCGTAATATGCAGGAGGTGGTTAAGACAGAGGTCAAGAAACTTTTAGATGCTGGGGTTATTTACCCTATTTCGGATAGCCCGTGGGTGAGTCCGGTACAAGTAGTACCAAAAAAGGGAGGTATGACGGTGAATGACAAGAAAGAAGTGATATCTGCTCGCACAGTCACTGGATGGCGGGTATGCATCGATTACCGAAAGTTGATTGATGCTACTAGAAAAGATCACTTTCCTCTCCTATTTATTAATCAAATGCTGGAGAGACTTGCAGGACACATGTATTACTGTTTCCTAGACGGGATGTTAGGGTATTTACAAATCCCAATTGCACCTGAAGATCAAGAGAAGACTACTTTCTCCTGTCCCTATGGCACTTTAGCATATCGTCGTATGCCTTTTGGTTTATGCAACGCTCCTGCCACATTCCAGCGCTGTATGATGTCCATTTTTGACGAGTTCATCGAGGATTTTATGGAGGTATTAATGGATGATTTTTCGGTTTTTGGCAATTCATTCGATAACTGTCTGTCCAATTTGAAGAAAGTATTAGCTCGATGTGAAGCAACAAACCTAGTACTCAGTTGGGAAAAATGTCATTTCATGGTCCAGGAAGGAATAGTGTTGGGTCACAAGATTTCACTATCCGAAATCGAAGTAGACAAGGCAAAGATCTCCACAATTGAAGGATTAGCGATTCCAACCACTGCGAAGGATATTAGAAGTTTCTTGGGACATGTAGGGTTCTATAGACGTTTTATTCGAGATTTTTCAAAAATTTCAGCACCCATGACCAAACTCTTGGAGAAAGATGCCCCTTTCAACTTTGACGCAAAGTGCCAAGCCGCTTTTGAATTGCTGAGGCAGAAGTTAGTGGAGGCTCCAATTTTAAAGGCACCACTCTGGGATCGGCCCTTTGAATTGATGTGTGATGCTAGTGATAGAGCTGTAGGAGTGGTCCTCGGGCAGCGGTACGATAAGCAATTTCACCCGATCTCTTATGCAAGCAAAATGTTGACTTCAACCCAAGAAAATTATACGACAACGGAGAAGGAGCTGCTAGCTATTATTTACGCTTTCGATAAGTTCCGTCAGTATCTGGTTATCTCTAAAGTGATAGTATTCACCGATCATGCAGCACTGCGATACCTGATGACTAAAACGGATGCTAAGCCAAGGTTGATACGATGGATTTTACTGTTGCAGGAATTTGATGTGGAGATACGGGATAAGAGAGGCATTGAGAATGTAGTGGCATATCATTTATCCCGCTTGGAGCATTAAAATAATACTTGGGAAAATTCTGATACCGTAAATGATTCCTTCCCAGAAGAGCACCTATATCTTGCAGAAACGAAAGACCCTTCAGATGCTTCAGTTCCATGGTTCGCGGACATTGCAAACTATCTGGCAGGGGGACTCATCCCCGAAGCTTTCTCCTATCAACAAAGAAAAAAATTCCTGTCAGATGTCAAGCATTATGTTTGGGATGATCCGTATTTATATAAGCTCTGTGCGGATGAAATGGAGAGAAGGTGTGTTTCAAGAGAAGAAGGATGGCATATTTTATCGAAGTGCCATGCGGGGATACTTGGGGGCATTTTAGCCAGAACAGAACAGTTGAGAAGGTGTTATCAGCCGGTTTCTTTTGGCCTTCGCTTTTTCGAGATGCCAAGGCTATAATCGAATCTTGTGACGCTTGTCAGCAGAGTGGCAATCTGTCTAAACGGGATGAGATGAAACAGACACCAATTCAACAGTGTGAAGTTTTTGATGTGTGGGGTATTGATTTCATGGGCCCATTCCCTTCCTCAAATGGGTGCCGATATATATTAGTTGCAGTTGACTACGTGTCTAAATGGGTAGAGGCCCAAGCGCTTCCTACTAATGATGCTAGGGTCGTTGTGAAATTTTTAAGAAAACTGTTTGCTCGTTTTGGTTGTCCAAGAGCTATTATCAGCGATCGAGGGTCTCATTTTTGTAATGCTCAGTTCGAGAAAATTTTACTGCGACTCGGCGTTACCCATCGTATCGCTACAGCATATCATCCTCAAATGAGCGGACAAGTGGAAGTCACCAACCAGGAAATTAAACGAATTCTAGAAAAAACAGTACAGTTCAGTAGGAAGGAGTGGGCGGACAAGTTAGAAGAAGCTTTGTGGGAATACAGGACGGCATATAACACACCTACGGGCCACACACCATATCGGTTAGTCTATGGTAAAGCTTGCCATTTGCCTGTCGAACTGGAACATCGAGTCTATTGGGCCATTAAAAAGTTGAATTTCGATCCGAAAAAGGTAGGAGACAAGAGGAAATTCCAGTTAAATGAGTTAGACGAATTCAAACAGGCTGCATATGAAAATTCCGTGCACTACAAAGAACGGGTCCGGAATTTACATGACAAGCGGTTACGGACTGATAAACATTTTGAGATTGGAGATCAAGTCTTGTTGTTCAACTCCCGTCTGAAGTTATTCCCTGGGAAATTGAAATCGCGCTGGTCAGGCCCATATCAGGTTAAGTGTGTCTACCCGTATGGGGCCATCGAAATATCTCATCCTGACCATGGCACTTTCAAGGTGAACGGGCGTCGATTGAAGCACTACATCAGCCCCACTGTTTTATCCGATATCGAGGGTGTGCAGAGCATCCTGCTTATTCCACCCCCTTGAATTCCAGATCAGTCAAGCTCGGGACGGTAAACCAGCGCTAGTGGGAGGCAACCCATACTTTCTTTTTATTGCTTTTCTTTTTGTGTTTTCTATCTTTAACTTTCTTTCCAGGTTTTCTTTCTGTAAGCACGGGGAGAACACGCCCGTGTTGCTCCCCATGCATTTTACAGGTTTTCATTTCGTTTCGTTCTGCAGAACATCAGCACGGGCGTGCTCCACACGAAGCACGGCCGTGCTTCTTTCTTTTTGCAGGTTTCCAGATCTCATTTTAAACCGCACATTCCTGATAACCCTAAGTTTGGCTAGCCGTTCTACACCGTCTCTCCTGGCTTTCACTCCGGCCATTTTCAACTCTCTTCCATCATGCCCACGAAACGTGTAGCATCAAGACAGTCATCTCACCATTCTCAACCCACTCCCACCCCTAGCTTTCCACCATTTTCCTCCGGCTTACAAAGGCAACGATTTCAGAGGCTTATTCAACAGCTATTTGGGGATTTTCGCACACTTGGCTGGCAACCCCTTCGGGAAGCAAATTTGGCCGATGAGATTGACCGGCTGCTCCACGTGGGATCATGGTACAAGTTTTTTTCCATTACTGACCCTGCGTATCGTGAATTAACAGCTGAGTTTCTAGCTACCTTTGAGCTGAAACGTTGGCAAATTAGTTGGGAGGATCCCACTGCCTTACGATTTCAATTGATAGGGAGGGCGTTTACTATGAGTTTTACCGAATTTGCTATCCGGATGGGGTTATACGACGAGCAATTCACTTTATCTCCGGAGTATAAATCTTTGATGTTTTATCTTCCCCCTGGTGAAGCTCAACAGGAATGTTGGCGGCGGGTGAGCTCTGACTATCGTGTGTTTCAACCACCTCGATCTCGAGCTTCAACGCTCAAATCTTCTGCCTTGCGAGTAATTCACTTCCTCTTGAGTGGAACCCTCACTGGCCGGGGCGAAAGCACGGGTGTCATCACCAACGTTGAATTCACCTATTTGGTCAGTATGTGGGATGGCATTCCATTTCATATGGGTTATGTGCTCGCTACGGCCTTTCAGCATTAGTCTAAGGATCACCGCACGAAAGCCATTTTTGTCGGACCCTACATCACTCACTTGGCACATCGCATGCATTTGTTGCCAGCTAATTGCTCGTTCACCGTTAGTGGTCGGGTCCATCCTATAAATGCGCGCACTTTGCGGAATATGGGTTTGTTTCCACCCACGTCTGCATCAGCTCCGCCGACCACACCTCCAGACACATCTCGCCCGTCCAATTCTGATTCTGATTCCTCTGATGTTTCATCTGACCGTGAATTTTGCCAGTGGATGCTGCGGACTTTTCAGAAAATCATTGACCATTGTCCTCCTCGCTGTGCTGGTGGACCCTCTACATCCAGGAGTGTGGGAGTCGACACCACCGATCTTCCATCGGAGTCTGATTCCGATTCTGAGAGCGCCGGGTTTTGATGTTTTGCTTTGTTATTTTGTTTTGTTTCTGTGTTCTTTGCTTTTGTTTTTGTTGTCTTTTGTTTTTCTTGAGTGAGTTAGTAAGGGGAGTCCCCTACTAAACTGATCTCTTTTTAGTGTGATCTATGTCTTTTTGTTATTTTTTTTGTCTCTAATGCTTGCATTTCTACCTCAGGATTTATGCATATTTATCATGCTGGTTGTTTCAAACGGACCCTCCCTAACTGGCGATCAACACACGCCCTTGTATGACATGGAATCCTTCTTCGGCACATCTCCCTTAACTTGGTGAAAATTCCCCAACTCACTTGAAATCTTTTTCTATGCCTTGCATGCTAAATATTTAAACATTGAGGACAATGTTTCATTCAAGTGTGGGGGAGGGTTGTATGGTTGTGTTTTAATATGTTTAGATGTAGTGCATGACTTAGGACGATCTATGAAATTTTTAGTTGAGAATTAGAAGACCTACGACCTACACGAATGACATTACAGCTTGCAGATAGGTCAGTGCGAAGACCTCGGGGAGTAGTCGAAGATGTCCTTGTCAGAGTTGACAAACTCATCATTCCTGTAGACTTTGTGATTCTAGATGTGGATGATGATGTTGAGGTTCCCTTGATTCTAGGACGCCCATTCCTTAACACTTCGGGTGCTTTAATTGATGTCAAAGAATGCAAGATGACCTTGAGGGTTGGAGATGAGCAAGTGGTCTTCACTCTCCCTGAAGCAATGAAGCACACACTTGATCATGATGACAAATTATATTTCACTGATAGTACTGTTGTAATTGTTTCTGACTGTGTGCAGGAGGTGCTTGCCTTAAACCCTTTGGATGAGTTAATGTGCCAAGATGTCGAGGAAGAACTCTCTCCTCCACCAACACAACAAATTAATCAAGTGGAGGGTAATTCATCATATAATGGTAAGAAAATTAAGGGTGTTAAGAAGATGTGGAGAAAATCAAAGGAGAAACAAAGAGAGAGTAGAGAGGTATCCACATTACCACCGGATGAGGTTGATCGTGTATTCTTTGGAAATAGTGGTAAATTCAAAGTCTTCTCATGTCTTTCATTGAATTTTCCGAGTGGCAACCCGGCCCCAAAGGTCGGAGGTAACTTCCCTCCATTTGTTCCACCATGAGACTTTTTAGGTAATGCACATCAAGCTAATGACGTTAAAAAAAGCGCTTCTTGGGAGGCAACCCAAGTTCCTTTCATTTCCCGTATTCATTTTCTTATTTGTGTTGTCTTACTTTTCTTGTCTTTTTAGTAATGGTTCGTTTGTAGTTGTATTTTTCATCGTTTTTTCTTAATTCTTTTGCCTTTGTGTTAACTTGTTTGTCATGTGGCCTTTGAGGAATTCTTGTTCTTGATGCATGCATGTTGATGTTTTGAGTGTTTAATTGATGTTTCCGGCTTTGTTTTTCAAGGTTTCATCCATAGTTAAAGTGTGCAAAGTGTGAAGAACAAAATGGTGCAAACAGAAAAATCCCGAGGACCATCCTTGCCGCCGCAAGGATGCCCCTCGGGTTTTATCCAGAGAATCTTGAGGACCATCCTTGCGGCCGCAAGGATGGTCGGCAAGACCACCCGAGAAGAACCTTTAAAAAGCAAGTTTTGGGGCTAGCACTATTCATTCTTCTTCCTCATTCTTCTAACAGGTTCTCTCTCATTTCTCCACCATTTTTCATTATTCTTTTTGGTCTAGTTTGCTCTCCTCCTCCTCTTTTCCATCTTGGTGACAAAAATTTGGAGTTTAAGCAAGCTTTTGGCCGGATTTAGCTTTTGAATTCACTCATTTTACTCTAGGGCATGAGTATGACCTCTCACTCAAAACCTTGAGTTTTTCTTTTTTTTGTGCATGACATTTCTGGGATTTTTGTTGATTGGTGAATGCTTAGTGATTATCAAAGTGTTTCTCTTGGTTTGTAAAATTTTTTTGCTACTTCTACAAGCAAAGTTCTTGAAAAATTTTTCCGAAATTACTGTAGCACTGGACTTTTTCTTGGGTTTCTTCAGTCTTTTGGTGCTCATTTTGCTTGTAAATTAGTCGGATAATCTCTGCTTTGTTTCTATAGGATGCCAATCAAGAAATTAGCTTCCAAGAGAGCTAGGAGGGAACCTTTCCCTCCCGTCCAAGAGTGCAAGTTTTTCAAGGAAGAACATACGACGCCTTTTGCACTCCTATCATGAAAGGGGTTCGGCACCTTTAGGAAGATCGATTTGGAAGCTTTGAACACATTGGGATTGGATGGCACAGTGTTGGAGCTCATTTCACATGATAGTTGAGATAAATTACTTTCGATTGAAGAAGTCACCTTGGAAGTCCTTAGCTCCATAGAGATGGTCAAGGAATACCCGTTCACTACTTGCACCGCGTCATCACTGCATCCTGCCTCTTAGACCCGTGACATGACTTTGTTTATTATCTTTCTATTTTTCTTCCTTGTTTGTTTTTGTTGTTAAAACTTGTACTTTTGAGTTAGCTAGGGCTCATCCCCTACTAAACTCTTTTGTTATTTATGTTGGAGCTCTCTTTTCCATACTTTATTTCCCTTTCCTTTTGAAAAATGTTGAATGACGATAAGTTCCTTGTTCTTTTCAGGGTTATTAATTTTGGGAGCTTTATTTGTGTTGCCCTCCTTAGGTGATATACTCCTGATCCAAGTGGAACAACTGAGAATCTCACCAAGGAATCAGGGAAGTTTCTTCACTCCAATTCTTTGCTTATTATTTTCATCCTCCACGTTATTCTGCTGACTTAGGTACATTGAGGACAATGTACAACTTTAGGTATGGGGATGGTTATTTACTTGGAGTATTTTGTATTTGTGCATGCTTGTTACCTATATGTTGCGTCAAAATTGAAAGGAGCATCTTTCTCTAAGAGTTTGGTCATGGGTGCTGAAATTTTTGAAAAATCTCGAATAAAACGTCTGTAGAACCCTACATGTCCCAAGAAACTTCTAAAATCCTTCGTAGTGGTCGGAATCGCTAGTCCTTCAATTGTGGAGATCTTCGCCTTATCTACTTCTATTCCGAATTGTGAAATCTTGTGACCCAACACTATTCCTTCCTGGACCATAAAATGACATTTTTCCCAACTGAGTACCAGGTTTGTTGCTTCACATCGAGCTAATACTTTCTTCAAATTGGACAAACAATTATCAAATGAATTGCCGAAAACTGAAAAATCATCCATGAATACCTCCATAAAATCCTCGATGAACTCGTCAAAAATGGATATCATACAGCGCTGGAATGTAGCAGGAGCGTTGCATAAACCAAAAGGCATACGACGATATGCGAAGGTGCCATAGGGACAGGTGAAAGTAGTCTTCTCTTGATCTTCAGGTGCAATTGGGATCTGTAAGTATCCTGACATCCCGTCTATAAAACAGTAATACATGTGTCCTACAAGTCTCTCCAACATTTGATCGATAAATGGGAGAGGAAAGTGATCTTTTCTAGTAGCATCATTCAATTTCCGGTAATCGATGCATACCCGCCATCCAGTGACTGTGCGAGCAGATATCACTTCTTTCTTGTCATTCTGGATCACCGTCATACCTCCCTTTTTCGGTACTACTTGCACTGGACTCACCCACGGGCTATCCGAAATAGGGTAAATAACCCCCGCATCTAAAAGTTTCTTGACCTCTGTCTTGACCACCTCCTGCATATTAGGATTCAATCGCCGTTGTGGTTGCACCCTCGGCTTAATTTCATCTTCCATAAGGATTTTATGTGTGCAGAAAGCTGGACTGATGCCCTTGATGTCTGAAATTGACCAGGCTATAGCTTTCTTGTGTGCGGTAAGTACTTGTAATAGTTCTCCTTTTTGCTCATCATCAAGGGTCGCAGAAATTATTACTGGCTACTGTTCGTCTCCTCCTAAGAAAGCATATTCTAAATGGTCAGGTAGTTTCTTTAGCTTAATCTTTGCACCTTCGATTCCCGCCGTTGGAAGGCTTGGCTCCTTACCAGCTTCGGAGCCCACCATAAGCAATAATTGATCCTCACAATTCAGGCGGTCCACACTATCCTGGGTAGACTTTTTATCTGTACATTCTTCTCCCAACAATTGCAGCCCAGTATGTTTTTCCATTGATTCACTGCACCAGTTTACTGACATGACCTCCTCTGTATAGTTCAGCTCCGTTCGGTTATTAGGCATTGCTTCTTCTGCAACAATTTGATTTCTTGACCATTCCTGAGATTTCTTGCTGAAGGCTCGCACTGCTTCTTCCAGAGAGACATTATGGTAATTTTCGTTTGATGGACGAGAAAGTAGTTCTATTAGCTGTCTGCCAGCGTCAAGATCTCCTACTTCTGTTTCAAAATGGAGATTGCCCTGTCTCCTTAATGCATTCAAAAGATCTTCCATCTTATGGATGGTACTCCTTCTCTAGAAAGAAAAACAACTGAGGTACACTGCTCCTGCACAAACACCAAAAGAAATAGATGAGATATGAATTTTCAAGCTCAAAGCAAAAAGAGAAAAGAATAATAAACAGCTTAAGTAAAAACAAGAAAAACAAAAGAACAAATAAAAAGAATACGAATAACAACAAAAACAAAGAAATGAAACTAAAGCAAAATAAAAACGGTTAGAATACTAAGACCGTCCGAATTCCTAGAAGTTGCCAGTCCCCGGCAACGGCGCCAAAAACTTGGTACGCCCCTTGCGTAACCGCAAGTGCACGGGTCGCACAAGTAGTAAAGTGTACCCTTTGGGTCGGGTAGTCGAATCCACAGGGAGTGGTATAGCTTCCAATACTAACGTCCTGCTTAATATCTAACCAGACAGAAGATGAAGGAATTGACTTTGGATTAACTTCGAGGAGGTTAAGGGAATGGGAAGTTCACCAAGGGAAGATTGAGGTTTGACTCGATGGAGGAGATGGGGCCCCGGGGTTGGGTTTCCGACGTTCACTAACTCGGTCTTTCTCAGTATTTATCAGCGAAGTCTTCATTTCTAAACCTAGTTATGCTATAAGCATGTGGTTTCTAGCGCTGCCGAGCCCTAAGTTGAACTCCCACTGCTTGCAACAATCAATAACGATTCACAAGCCTAGATAGGAAAACCTAACTACCAAGCATCAAGCACTAAACAACATACGAGATAGCCAATAACCTTTATTTATTGAAAGGAACAAGACATTCAAAATACTGCAAGTAAAGACAATGAGTTCAAGCTACAAGGTCATACAACCAACCCCGGGGCTCTCTTAAGAGTTTAGCCCCTCATGATGACAACCAACAAATACAATGCCAAAGAAATTAAAAGACAAGGAATTGAAAACTCCCTAATTTCTTGCATCCTTGAGGTTGTCGAAGGATCTACAATGCCGTGTAATCTCCTCCCGATCGGCCTACCATAAGCTTGGCATACCCTTGATAAAGTGGAGGATGAACCCCCAAAGCTCTCCCTTTCTCTCTCCCAAAGTTCGCCCAAAAAAAGTCCCCTTAGAAACTGAGTTTCTAGGGTTTTAAAGTCTTCTCGATGTGAGCACGGGCGTGTTGAAGCCGTGCTTCAAGCCATGCAGATTATGGCCAAATAACTCTTCAGAAAACTCACAAACCTGTAATCTGCACGGGGAACAGCACGGGCGTGCTTAGACCGTGCTGAGGTTTTCACGACCGTGCTCAGCGAACTCTGGCTGTGCTGATCTGTGGGTGCATTCTCCTGCAATTTTCACGGGAAGCAGCACGGGCGTGCTTCGACCATGCTGAGGTTTTCACACCCGTGCTCAGCGGACTCAGGCTGTGCTGAATTGTGGTTGAACTCTCCTGCACTTTGCACGGGAAACAGCACCGCCGTGCTCAAGCCGTGCTGAGCTTGATGAGGTTTCTTCTAAGTCCTTTAGCTTCTAAAATTGTTCCAAAAACGCTTCTTCTTACTTCAGGACTATGATATCTGCATGACGAACAACGAATACCTCAAATAGCACCGTACTTGGTGAATTACAGCCAAAATATTAAATAAATGATGAGGGTAAAGCATGCAATACATATATATAAAATGCGCTCATCATCTATGTCAATATTCCACTGCTTTATAAGCATGAATGCGTATATGTAGACTGTAATCGATTAAGAGGGTGGCTCTTGTACCTGGCCACCATTTGCATCCATCTGAAAGATTTTTGTGCAGTCTATGTTAGGCGGACCCAGAAAAGAAAGAATTTGTGTATATTTGTGTGTGAAAGAAATAAAGTTTCCCTTGTGATCCCTAGAACCTGTTTTATGGTCACTTAAGAGTTGGAGTTGTATTTAGGAACCAAAGGACTTTTAATTGAGCATTGAGGAGGTCTTTAGCACTCTAATGCCATCTTCATTATGTGTGGGGTGAATGGTCATCCTGGGATAATCCGGGGTGTGGAGGTCAAGGTGGGAGTTAGCACACACACACATAGGGCACTATGGATGAAGCAGAGCAAATATCACCACTTTATTTATTGAACAGCTCACTTCTTGATTCCTGCCCATTTGCGCTTGTGTAGTCCTTTAATTTGAAGCTTGAGGTCGTATTTTTAGTCGTTTATCTTCTTTCCCTTGTTCTTCATGTTTGTTTGCTTGGGGACAAGCAAACACTTAGGTGTGGGGATGTTTGATAAACGCCTAAAAGTACGTATTTTGCATGTATGTGTTGTGTATTATTTTCACATTTTATTGTTGAATCTATGCCCTTTCGGTCTAAATTGCTTTACCTTTGTATTTCAGGCCAGTCAGAAGCCCTGGGGACTCGTCGACGAGATGGGGAACGAATTTGACTGTAGCACAGTATGGTAGTGTGTTACTGTAGCAGTTACTGTAGCTCATCACGGGTTTCTCGGCAGAAAAGTAGAAATCCCGAGGGGTCAGCATACCGGCTGTATGCTGACCCATTTACCCATCGGGATTTGGGTGCTTAAAGGCTATCTAGGGCATCTTTTTAGAAAACTTTTCTATCATCTTTGGGAGAGTTTTTGGGGACGAAGTGAGGCTAGGGTTTGGACACCACTGATAAGTGCTTGCATGTACATATAATTTGAGATGTTTTTCCATGCATGAGCATCACATTTTTCAGGTTATATTTCTCATTTCGTGTGTTTTTGTGTTCTTTCATGCAATTAGGGTTGTGAAGAAGGTTTATGCGAAGAAAAACAAGATTAGGTCATAATGGTGCTATGTGGAGCTCTTTTGTGCAAATACGAAGTTCAAGACACAAATCGGGTTCAAACGAGGGGGTATGTGCCAACTTCTAAAGGCTTCAAGACAATTCTTGTAGAAGGACACGAAGGCAGTCATGCTCGCTTGTTCGGATTTGTTCAAAGATTTCAAAAGCTCTCCAAGGGTTTTTCATCATCAAGGAATACCACATGACCTTTCATATGGGCGTGTGTCCGTTCGTGTGACCTCAGGTGAAGAAATGGGCGAAATCGGGGACCAACAAGCAAAAATTCCACGAGACAGAAAATCCACATGGGCGTGTGGAATTTTCACACGGCCGTGTGGAATTCACACGGCCGTGTGGCTTATCCACACGCCCGTGTGGATCCTCGAGATAGCCAATTATAAAGCCGTTCTGAAGCGTTATGAAGGGGATCATCTTCTAACTTTGGGAGGAGGCGACGGCTAGGGTTCAGGAGGTTCTTGCTACACTTTGGGGGCGCTTCTTCACCGGTTTCATCATCATCCCCTTCCAAGGAGAGCCATTGGGGGAGCCTTCGACGACTCGATTCGGCGAGGTGTGCCTTAGGCTTGGAGGAAGGGATTCTTTGAAGAAGAAGGAGAAGTTCCCATAGTCTATCAACACGAAGCTTAAGGGGGTTTTCTTTATGGATTTCTTGCACTTATCTTCAGTTATTTCGATAAATTTGTATTGCTCCATGGAGAGCTAAACCCCTAGTGGGTACTTGGACTTGTAAACCCTAGATTTCCTATGTTTCATTGACTTTAATGCTTTTATTCAATTTGAGTTTGAATTTGAGTTTCAATCTTGTATGCCTAATTGTTTCTCCCTTAGAGTGACACTAGGGTTGAGGGCTAATCCAATCATCCTTTTGACGAGTGACCATCACCATTAGGATTAGATTAATCAAGATTGAAGGGGGTTGAGAGGGTGAGTTGAGAGGTAGCGACACGTCCCCTTTCCCCTCCGGTGTGGTTTTCCCTACCTTCTTATTCCAAGTTTTACCTTCGATCTCAAAGAGAGTTAGGCGTTGAGAGAGGCCTTTCCGCCGGGACTTATTTGTGATTAGGGATCTTTCGCCTGGACCAAAGGGATTGATCTATAGTTGGGAATAGGGTTTACCACTTGGAATCCCTAAAGCATAGCGCAGTCATACGTGGTGCGAGGCGTCGAGAGTCTTCTCTCCGCCGGGACCTCGTAGGGGACTAGTCAAGGTTGACCTTAGGTTTGGGACCTTGTATCGTTGGATTCCACGACTCTTGAAATCTCTATTGAATAAGAGTACTTGAAGGCTTGCACTTGAAACAAAGATTCTAGGGGGAGCATTGTCCGAGTACCCCATCTTCTTATTGATCTATTTCTCCGACCTAGCTTTCATTTTCAGCATTTTGTTTCTACTACATTCTGATTTTATTTTGTTTCAACAACAATTGGTTTATCTTTGATTACTTAACAAAGTGTGATTGTTCTTACGTCTACTCCCTGTGGATTCGACTACCCACCCGTTTGGGTACTTTATTACTTCGACACCCGTGCACTTGCGGAGTACACACGCAAGGGTGTGTCAACCACTTCCACCAGATTTAGGAGGGCAAAAGGAGAGGAAATCGGAGCATTCTTCGGTGGGGAGAGCAAAATCTAGGAGGATCCACTTCAAGGACTTCATTGCTTGGAGGTTGAAGACAACGTGAAGCCACCCCTTCAAGTGGCGACTTCGGAAGGTTTTCTCCGCGGATTCAAGCGTCACTCGGCCTTCACCTTTTGAGGGAGTGTTCCTCATGTTTATTTTAGTTGTTTGCATGGATTGTTGGGTTGATTTGTTGAACATGAACAACTAAACCCCAAGGTCACCGAATGTAGGGGAACCTTGGTGGCCAACTTGTGATGTTTTGGATTATTTGAGTTATCTATTGTATTATTGGCTTGTTGTGATCCTTGTTTGGTGTACTTGATTGTTTTGGTACATGTGATTAATTGATGTATCAAATTCTTGGTAGCACTTTGTAGCTTGACCATTGCCTTAGTGCTAGACTCCACCAAACTTGGAAGGGATTATTGTATAAATACGCCGTGACCATCGGGTATTTGTACCCCTCCATTTCTAGGGTTGAAAACTAACTAGTGTGAGAGGTTGAGTGGAAGAAATGCCTTATTCAACTCTTGTACCGGGTTAGGGGTCAATTGCCGTGACCATCGGGTTGACCTAAGTTTACGTTTTCTCGGTCCAACTAGCCACGTGTTTAACTTTTCAAATATCCTACTCACTTAATTAGCCCCCTTGGGGATCCTCATCAATGGTTGTTTTCCATCCCTGAGCATCTCCCGCGTTTTGATTTCATCGCATTTATTTAAACAATTTCTCTTGTTGATTATTTCTTTTCTTTCCTAATTGTTCTCTTGAAATCGAATCGGTGAGCTAAACAACAAGTGAGAAGTGAGTAAAGTAGCTCCTCGGGCCCCTTGGGAATACGACCCATTCGTGCGTGCACGAGTGGTTTATTACATGACGACCCCGTGGCTTGCGGGTGTTCACACTTTGTGTCGATCAAGTTTCTTGCCCTCAAGCAACCTTAATCCCCTAATAAAGTAATGAGTGCATGACCTCTGATCTCAATAAAGTAAAAGAGTTAATGAAGCTTAAGGAGTTTCTAAGAACTAGTGTCTTAGTCAATTGAAAGCTTATGAAAAATTTTACTCTTACTCCGTACTACCGTGTGTGCGTGTCGCCTCCTGGAGTATGTCAAAATTGCTCTTGAGGGGGTCTAGTACAAGCTTTTTCTTTTCACTATTTTCACTGCTAACTCCTAAACTA
This sequence comes from Dioscorea dumetorum, assembly GCA_902712375.1. Lineage (NCBI taxonomy): Eukaryota > Viridiplantae > Streptophyta > Magnoliopsida > Dioscoreales > Dioscoreaceae > Dioscorea > Dioscorea dumetorum. The sequence goes on along the minus strand of CACTHL010000128.1, from coordinate 6,611,310 downwards.
GGTAGTAGCTTCATACACCCTAGAGGCAGCCATTTCACTTGGTAGATCATCAAAAATGACATTTGTGATGCCTAAGATCCAACTACTCAAGTACGGCTTTCGCTTTTTCTAAAGTGATAGCTCTTTCTACCCTCTTTCTCATAAAATTTTGACAGGGCATCCCAAAAAGGAATTCGACTTGTCACACTATTCTTTTCTTTTTCCTTTTTATTCCTTGAGTTTGGAGTCAGAAACTAACTATTCACAAGCCTTGCAACTAGCCCTTCCACTAACAGAGTGACAAAACAACAAAGGCTAAGTGTTCAGATTAAAGTTTCCAAAGTAAGAGCAAAATAAAACTTTAAGTTCAACAAAAGTGCACTAGTATGCTCAAAAACTCCTAGCTTATCAATTCTCAACCAAAACTCTCATAGATCGTCCTAAGTCATGCACAACATCTAAACATATTAAAACACAAGTACACAACCCTCCCCCACACTTGAATGAAACATTGTCCTCAATGTTTAAAGATTTAACATGTAAGGCATAGAAAAAGATTTCAAGTAAAAGGGAAATGAGTTGGGGAATCTTCACCAAGTTAAGGGAGAGGTGCCGAAGAAGAATTCCATGGTACACAAGGGTGTATGTTGATCGCCAGTTAGGGAGGATCCGTTTGAAACAACCAACAAGATAGATATTCATAAATCCTGAGGTAAACATGCAAGCATTAGAGACAGAATAAAAGCAAAATAACAGAATCACACTAAAAAGAGATCAGTTTAGTAGGGGACTCCCCTTGCTAACTGACTCAAGAAAAACAAAAGACAACAAAAATAAAAGCAAAGTACACAGAAAATAAAACAAAACAACAAAACGGAACATCAAAACCCGGCGCTCTAAGACTCGGAGTCAAACTCCGATGGAAGGTCGGTGGTGTCGACTCCCACACTCCTGAATATAGAAGGTCCAGCAGCACGGCGAGGAGGTGGAGACAGGGTGTCGTCGAGGTGAGAGGCCAGCCGCTGCATACTCCGGATCATGCATCGCCGGAAAGAAGGGAAGCCAGCTGGAGGAGAGTCCGGAATGTGGGTGGAAGCGCGAGCACGTGGGGTTCGAGAAGATGATGGTCCGGCGGCTGCAGGAGGAGAATCAGGAATGCTGGCTGGTGGGGCCTGGTGACGGGGACCCTGGGTGGTGGAGGTGGAGCGCAGCATCCCCATCGCACGTAGCGTATCTAACGAGATGGGAAGCACGCCACCCACCATCCTCATCGCACGGGTGCCCGCCTGGATGCCCATCCCTCGAATCAAGCGCATGATGTAGGACCCACAGAAGATCGCGCCGATCCGGGAATCCTGTCCCTGATGCTGGATGCTGAATGCCACCTCGTAGCCGAGATGCATCTGGAATCCATCCAGCATGCTCAACAGAAAGTCGAAATCGCGGCGACTAACGACTCCTGTGCTATCTCCCCACCCTATGATCGAATGGCTGAGGATAAAGTGAATGTAGCTGAGAGCTGGGAGGCGAAGGGACGAGGCCTTGGACCGGCGAGGGTCGTATGCTCGGTCCGTGCTCAACCGCTGCCAACATGTCTCCTGGGACTCGCCGGGTGGTCGGGCGACGAGGAGGCCGTCGTACTCTGGAGTCCTGGTGAACTCCTCATCGTACAAGCCCAGTCTGACGGAGAACTCCGTCAGACTCATTCGGTGGAGCTCGCCGAACGCCTGGAACTGAATCGTTGATAAACGTCTAAAACTACGTATTTTACATGTATGTGTTATGTATTATTTTCATATTCTATTGTTGAATTTATACCCTTTTTGGTCTAAATTGCTTTATCTTTGTATTTCAGGCCAGCCAGAAGACCTAGGGACTCGACGACGAGATGGGGAGCGAATTCGACACCAAAACAGCGTTTTCGAGACAGGATACTGTAGCACGGTACAGTAGCATTCAATGTAGCAGTTACTGTAGCTCATCGCGGACTTCTCGGCAGAAAAGTAGAAATCCCGATTGGTCAGCATACCGGCTGTATGCTGACCCGTTTACCCATCGGGATTTGGGGTTTTAAGGGCGATCTAGGGCATTTTATGAGAAGACGTTTTCATCTTCTTTGAGAGCTTTTGGGGGGAGAAAGAAGGCTAGGGTTTAGACATCACTTCCACACCATTTTGGAGGGCAAAAGGAGAGGAAATCCAGGCTTTCTTAGGTGGGGAGAGCAAGATCTTGGAGGATCCACTTCAAGGATTTCATTGTTTGGAGGTTGAAGACAACGGGAAGCCACCCCTTCGAGTGGCATCTTCGGAAGGTTTTCTCCGGGGATTCAAGCGGCATTCGGCCTTCACCATTTGAGGGAGTGTTCCTCATGTTTATTTTAGTTATTTGCATGGTTTGTGTGGTGGATTTGTGGAACATGAACAACTAAACCCCAAGGTCACCGGATGTAGGTGAACCTTGGGGGCAAAACTTGTGATGTTTTGGATTATTTGAGTTATCTATTGTATGATTGGCTTGTTGTGATCCTTGTTTGGTATTCTTAATCATTTTGGTACATGTGCTTAATTGTTGTATCAAATTCTTAGTAGCACTTTGTAGCATGACCATTGCCTTAGTGCTAGACTCTGCCAAACTTGGAAGGGATTATTGTATAAATACGCCGTGACCATCGGGTATTTGTACCCCTCCATTTCTAGGGTTGAAAACTAACTAGTGTTTCCACCCTAACTTGAGGAAACCATCTTTCTCCTTGCAACCGTGTGAGAGGTTGAGTGGAAGAAATTCCTTATTCAACACTTGTACCGGGTTAGGGGTTAATTGCCGTGACCATCGGGTTGACCTAAGTTTAGGTTTTCTCAGTCCAACTAGCCACATACTTAATTTCTCAATTATCCTACTCACTTGAGTAGCCCCCTTGGGGATCCTCATCCATGACCGTTTTCCATCCCTGAGCATCTCCAGTGTTTTAATTTAGTCGCATTTATTTAGAAAATTTCTCTTGTTGTTATTTGTTTTCTTTCTTATTTATTTTCTTGAAAATGGAATTGGTGAGCTAAACAACAAGTGAGAAGTGAGTAAGGTAGCTCCTCTGGCCCCTTGGGAATACGACCCACTTCTGCGTGCACGAGTGGTTTATTACTTGACGACCCCGTGCGCTTGCGGGTGTTCACACTTTCCGTGTCGATCAATCGTGCCGGCGCGGTGGTAGCTGACAGGCCCTCGGGCATCTCGAAGGTCGTGAGGACTTCCAAAGATAGCTCCCGGTAAGCGGGTCGGTGATGGCGAGTAGCTGCATCCAGGCGCCCTCTCCGAGATATCGGCGAACGTCCCTCTCCAGGCCCACCTCACGGAGGACCTCCCAATCAATGACCCGCACCTCGCCAAACCGCTTCGTGCTCAAGCGGCGTGGCGCTCCTGGTGGACGGGGACACCGAAGGCTGGCAGGGGAAGCAGCTGGGTTCGACGACTCCCCTCGAGCCCTCTTCGAGGAAAGGCCGGATGTAGTAGTCTTCCTCGGCATGATCTGTTGAGAGAAAATATAAAACAATTAAGATCAGCAGTGAAACACTGGCGTGTTGAAAATCTGCACGCCAGTGTAAATAAAAAAAAATAGGGTTTCCAAGTGAGCACGGGCGTGCTTAATAGGCACGCCCGTGCTTTCGTGCAATTTCAGATCTCAAATTAGAGCACGGCCGTGCTTACGTGAGCACGCCAGTGTTGTTGAAGTCCTGCGTCGTCCCCGATGGTTTCTAACCCAAAAATCGACGGTACAAAGTTCTTTAAACTAATTAAAAATCATCCTAGATGCCTCTAGAACCGAATTTAAATATTTAAAGAGGAATAAAGGCGTAAATCAAAACACAAATCAAGGGCACGTCGACCTACCAAATCGTTGGAGAAGAAGAATAGGCGATGAAACGCTGAGAAACCGAGACAACCGCGCAAAACTCGTGCAACACGCAAGAAAAATGGAGCGAAAGAGAAGAGAGTCGCCGGTGAGAAGGAACAAAGGGCGAACAGCGTGTTTAAAAAGAAGAAATTCACAGGGAGAGGAACCGTCGTGCTGAGTATGACCTCAACCCGGCCGTGCTGGGCCCGTGCTAAGAAAATTAAGCACAAATGAAGAACGCGCCCGTGCTGGGCAGCGTGCTAGGGAATTCAGCACGGCCACAGCACGGCCGTGCTTCTTCCCCGTGTTGTTCAGAAATGATAAAACCTTAAAAACTTGTGAATTGCACCTCCATCAGCACGGGGGTGTTAGGCCCGTGTTGGGCCTGAAACCTTCCCTCATGAAGAAAAACACGCGGACTCGATTCAAAACACGACAAAAACACAAAAACAAACAAAACAAACAACCGCAACAAAGACAACAAAAGAAATGAAACCAATCGGGTTGCCTCCCTATAAGCGCTCTTTTAACGTCACTAGCTTGACGGATCTAGTCTCATCTCAAGGGGGTTCAAAAACATACCTTCCTTCTTCGCGATCTGCAGAACAACAGTCCAGTAAAGAAGGTAAAGAATTAATCAAAAATGCCGCACCAAAGCTGAGGACATTAGCAAGGTTATGCTTTGAAGTAGAAGCTTGTTGTTGCTTCCTCTCCTCTACCTTCTGCTACCATGTCTGGGCCTTAGATATCTTCTTTTTCCTTCTCTTGGCATTCATTGCTGGTTGACCACCGCCCGATGGTGTGGCAGCGATGTCTTCCTCTATGTCCAAGAGTTCTTCATCTGGAGGTTCCTTTCCTAACAACTCAGCGAGATGATCCCCTTGCCAAATTTCCTGCACACACTCACAAACAACATCATCTGTAGCATCTAGAAAATAACAAGAATCATCAAATGCCATGGGGTGTCTCATAGCTTCCTTTAGCTTGAAGACTACTTCTTCATCCCCGACTCTCAGTGTCAGTCGACCATCTTTTACATCAATAATTGCTTGTGAAGTGGCTAAGAATGGTCGTCCAAAAATCAGAGGGACCTCAGCTCGATCATCCAAATCCAAGATAACAAAATCTACAGGGAATATGAACCTGTGCACCTTCACCAAAACGTCTTCTATAATTCCCAAAGGTTGGCGAGTAGAGCGATCAGCAAGCTGGAGCGTCATTTAAGTTGGCTTGAGTTCCCCCAACCCTAGCTTCTGAAAAATCTTCAATGGCATGAGATTGATACTTGCTCCTAAGTCAGCCAACGCTTTTTCATCCATCATTCCTCCAATTGTGCACGGAATGATGAAACCTCCCGAATCCTTTTCCTTTCGGGAATTTTATTTGAGATGATGGCAGAACATTCTTCACTCAAAGTGACCATCGATACTGCTTCCAATTTCCTCTTATTGGTCAACAATTCCTTGAGGAACTTGGCATATTTCGGCATCTGGGAGAGGGCTTCCACAAATGGAACATTGATGTGCAATGTCTTAAACATCTCCAGAAACTTCTTGAACTGTGCCTCTTGTTAGTCCTTCTTGAGTTTTATTAGATAGGGCAAAGTGGGCTTGTATTCTGCCACCGGGTCTTTCTCCTTGCCTTTTGACTTTTCCCTAGTGCTCAAGCCTAATCCTAAATATCTTTCTACCACTTCCACCTCTGATTGACATTGAGATTCTTTTTGTGCTTGTGGAGGTGGGGCTTCAAGTTCCTTGCCACTCCTCAAAGTGACTGCCTTAAGGGACTCTCGAGGGTTGATTTCCGTGTTACTAGGTAGAGCACCCTGGGGTCGTTCAGCAAGCGTCTTGGCAATCTGTGCAACCTGACGCTCAAGGTTCTCTATAGAGGCTTGTTGATTTCTCATCATCTCTTCATGCCCTGTAATTCGGGCATCATCGGCTTGAATATACTAAACAAGGAGAGCTTCAATAGAAGATCCTTTCTGTTCTGGTGGTGAAGGCCTCGAGAATTGAGGCTGGGTTGTTTCTGCTGCAGCTGTTGTTGCTGAGGGGGTGCTGCTGCCCCTGATTATGATCTTTCCAAGAAACATTTGGGTGATTCCTCCACCCATGATTATATGTGTTGCTGTAAGGATTGTTCGCATACCGCTGATTTTGACCGATGAAATCTACTTGTTCTGTCACTTGAACCCCCTCTGAAGAGTAACTGGGCCCTGCTTGGCCTGCTCAACTATCAGTACTCAAATTCTGGGCTGATGATTGGACTTACATTGTGTCCAACCTTTTAGAAATCGCTTCCACTTGTGCCGCCAAGGTAGTGAGTACATCAACTTCATAAAGGCCGGCCGTCTTCACCGGTTTGTTTCTCTCAGAACTCCATTGGTAACCATTGGATGTCATGTCTTCGATGAGGTTTTGTGCTTCTTCTGGTCTCTTGCTGCACAAAGAACCTCCAGCTGCGGCATCCAGCATTTGTTTGGTCGCCACATTAAGCCCATTATAAAAAATCTAGATTTGCATCCATTCCACTATCCCGTGTTGTGGACACTTCCTCAGTAATTCCTTGTACCTTTCCCAAGTGTCGTACAAGGTTTCTGATTCTGCTTGTCGATAAGAGGAAATATCACTTCTGAGTTTGGTGATCTTGGCCGGTGGGAAGTATCGAGTCAAGAATTTCTCGGCCAGCTGTGCCCAACTTGTGACAGATCCCGCCGGCAAGGAACTTAGCCACTGCTTGGCCCTTCCTCGCACTGAAAACAGGAACAGTCGGAGGCGAACCTCATCTTCGGACACATTATTCGCCTTGAACGTATCACAAATTTCCAGAAAATTCGCAAGATGTGCATATGGGTCCTCATCCTGAAAACCATCAAACTGGCACATCTGCTGCACCATCTGAATAAAATTCGGCTTCAGCTCAAAGTTGTTTGCAACAACAGGTGGCCAAACAATACTTGATTCAGAGCCCTCCAAATTGGGGCGTGCATAATCTGAGATGCTTCTCTGATTTCCGGCCATACTTTCTTCTTGCTTTACCTCTATACTCACTTCCACTGACCCAGTTTCCCTTAGATGAATCTGTCGCTGTCTCCGATGAAATGTCCGTTCGATGTCAGGATCTGGAGACGCTAGCTGGGAGGAATTCCCCGGGGTCATACACTACGCCTCCACAGAAAAATAAAAAGAAAAGATGAGATATGATCTTTTAGGCTTAAACCAAAAGAAAACGTAAACAGTTTAAATAAAACACAAAAACAATAACGAAAACAAATAAAAGAATGCGAGCAAAATCAAAGAACAAAATAAATGAAACGGTTAGAGTACTAAGACTGTCCGAATTCTTAGAAGTTACCAGTGCCCGGCAACGGCGACAAAAACTTGATACGCCCCTTGCGTAACCGCAAGTGCACGGGTCGTACAAGTAGTAAAGTGTACCCATAGGGTCGGGTAATCGAATCCACAGGGACTGGTGTAGCTTCTAATACTAACGGGGTGCTTAATATCTAACCAAACAAAGAAGGATGGATTGTGACTCTAGGTTGAAATTAAGGAGATTGAGGGAGAGAATTGCACAAGGGGAATGTAAGGATTGACTCGATGGATGAGATGGGGCCTCGGGGTTGGACTTCTGACGTTCACTAACTCGGTCTTTCTCAGTATTTATCAGAGATGTCTTTAGTTCTAAACCTAGTTATGCTATAAGGGTGTTGCTTCCAGCGCTACCGAGCTCTAAGTTGAAATCTTACTGCTTGCAACTATCAATCATGATTCACAAACCTAGATAAGAAAACCTAACTTCCAAGCATTCAAGCAATAAACAACACACAAGATAACCAATAACTCAGATTTATTGTAAGGAACAAGACACTCATAAATGCTGCAAGTAAAGATAAAGAGTTCAAGCTACAACGTCATACAAACAACCCCGGGGCTCCCTTAAGAGTTTAGCCCCTCATGACAATAAACAACAAGTAAAATACCAAAGAAATTGAAATACAAGAAGTTGAAAACTCCCTAATTTCTTGCATCCTTGTGGTTGTCCGAGGATCTACAATGTTGTAAAATCTCCTCCCTATCGGCCTACCATAGGCGTGATATTCCCTTGATGAAGAGGAGGATAAACCCCCAAAGCTCTCCCTTCTTTTCTCCTTTCGTCCGCCCACCAAAAGTCCCCTAAGAAACTAAGTTTCTAGGGTTTTAATGTTTTCCCGATGTGAGCACGGGCGTGTTGAAGCTGTGCTTCAAGCCGTGCAGATTACGGCCAAATAAAACTCCAGAAACTCGCATTCCTATAATCTGCACGGGGTAAAGCAAGGCGTGCTTAGGCCGTGCTGAGGGTTTGCACAACCGTGCTCAGCGAACTCAGACTTTGCTGACTTTGGTTGAATTCTCCTGCAATCTGCACGGGGTACAGCACGGGCGTGCTCAAGCCGTGTTGACCTTGATGAGATTTCTTCTAAGTCCTTTAGCTTCTAAAATCATTCCAAAACACTTCTTCTTGCTTCAGAACCTTGATATCTGCATGAAAAAGTAAGAATACCTCAAATAGCACCGTACTTGGAGAATTAAAGCCAAAAGACTCAATAATGATGAGGGTATATATATATATGAAATTCACTCATCAGATCTCAACCAATTTAGAGAGTTACTGAAGCTTAAGGAGCCTCTAAGAACTAGTGTCTTAGTCAATTGAAAGCTTATGAGAAATTTTACTTTTACTCCGTACTGCCGTGTGTGTGTGTCGCCTCACGAAGTATGTCAAAACTGTTCTTGAGGTGGGTCTAGTGCAAGCTATTACTTTTCATTTTTCCAACGTTGACTCCTAAACTGGGTAGTAACTTCATACACCCTAGAGGCAGCCATTTCAATTGGTAGGTCATCAAAAATGACATTTGTGATGCCTAAAATCCGACTACTCAAGTGTGTCTTTCGCTTTTTCTAAAGTGATAGCTCTTTCTACCATCTTTCTCTCAAAAATTGACAGGGCATCCAAAACGGAATCCTACTTGTCACAAATCTTTTCTTTTTCTCATTTTTTTACATTTCTTCTAGTATTCTAGCTTTTAATATTTGAGTTTGGAGTCGACAACTAATTGTATCACAAACTTTACAGCTAGCCCTTCCTCTAACAGAGTGACAATACAACAAAGGCTAAGTGTTCGGATTAGGGTTTCCAAATGATGCGTCTCCGCAACAACACAACAGGGTGATGTGTGTCAACCCCTTGCGTTACCGCAAGTGCACAGGTCGTCAAGTAATAAAAGTGGACCCAAAGGGTCGGGTTGGTTAACCACAGGGAACAAAAGTACTAGTAATAGCCCCTCTCTTGTTATCTAGCCTGATGAGTGTAGTGTGTGATGATCTAATGGCCAAAACTAAGAGTGTCACTACAAGTGCGCAGGGAATGAAAAGGAAAAGAGTTCTCAATCAATAAAAGCCGCACTTCTCATGCTCATTCAAACATTAAAGGATCAAGCAATGCTGATAGTGTACCATTTTCAAATGCTACTATTCCAAGTGTTGAGGAAACAGTGAATGGTATTGGATCTCAACAACCCAATCAAAATGTTGTAGTTGTTAGTCATACTCAAGCAAACTATAGTAGTACACAAGATGCTTCAACCATTGTTGGAAGGTTACGCATCACAGTTGTGAATGGATTATAAGTATTCACAATTTGACAATCATAGTATTTGTTATGTTCACTATTTATTGCTAATTTTATACTTAAACTATGGTAGGTTAGAGCCATCTAGCAAATGTGTAAGGATAGTCACAAAAACGTTTAAGGAAAAAGTTGACTTTGAAGGATACACATGGAAGACAGTGTCACAACCTATAAGAGACTTTTATTTTGAAGCATTTATGGTATTATTCATTATCATTTCTAATTTATTTATTTGTTTGTTTTATTTTTACTTGTTTTGAACATTGAAATATCTTTTATCTTATGTAGAAGCACTTTGGGATTCCTCATTAGAGGCACAAGTAAAGAAAGCTTGGGTTTTGAAAGCCTCACAACGATATAGTGATTTTTTGAGGGATATAAGGGATGCAACAACAAAGCCGGAGTATCTAGGTGAGGAGGAGTACAAGCAATGGAAAGGGGTCTGGGATAGACCTACATTTAAGAAGAAACAAGAGATAAATTCTAAAAATCAACGTAGAATTGCTGGGCCATCATGCCATACAGGGGGGTTAATATCTAATGTTGAGCATGGGAAAAAGCTTGTAAGTATAAATATAAGATTTTAAATGTATTGAAATGTGTTTATTTTATTTTATTTTGCAAATTCATGTATTACATGTTACTAAGAAATTTTAATATTTTTTATTGCTATAGGAATTTAAATTGGGTCTAAAAGCCACTCCACATGAGCTTTTTTTGCATACTCATACTAAAAAACATGATGGGGAAACTTTTGTAGATCTCAAGTCAAAGATAATCAATTTAAGCATTTCTAAGACGGATGACATTTTAATGCAAGTTGTTAATTTTTTTTTCTTCTAAATTTGTATTATTAACATTTGTTTTCAATGCAGGATAAGATGTTGACCTTGAAACAACATGCAATTTCTACAGAATCTGCATCAACAAACTCAAGACCTACTCCCGTAGATGAATTGGCCCTTTAAATTGAAGTTGTTGGTAGAGAGAAGAAAAGAAGAGTCTATGGTCTTGGTTCTCAAGCATCTTCCTATTATGGATGCTCTAATTCAAATATCAATAACTCAAATGCAGCATCTACTATGCAAAATAATGAAGATTTACAAAATGAGTTAGCATCTGTCTGTAATCAAGTACAAATGCAGTAACAACGGCATCAACAAGAGCGTCAAGAAACTCAACAAGAGCTTCAACAAACTTGACAAGAGGTGGCTGAAATGAGGAGCATGTTATAATTATTTATATCTCAAAATCAAGCACCTTATCAAATAAATCAATCAGGTCATGATGAAGATGTTGATCCTACTCACCAACTTATAAGTAGTTAATGTTCTTATCTTGTGACATATTTCTCGTATTTGTTGCTTGCTTGTGATACTTTTGAGTGTTAGTACTTGCCACTTATATTAGCTATATGTGCTTGAAGCTATTTTGAATATGAATTGTGTTGTTTTTTAATGCCTATGATAATGTTTAATTCTATCTTTCATACTTGGTTATGATAGATTGCAATTGTTATTTTTATCATATTGTAGTAAAATTTACTCATTATTCTAAATGAACGATTTAATACAGGTTTTTTGTATTATAATTTATAATATAATTTAAAGTAAATAATTAAAACTTTGTTTTATATTAGCAAGGGATTACCCAGGGAATAATCATTTTTTTCAAATTTTGTTACCCACGGATTACCCAGGAAATAATCCCTAAGTATATTTAGCAAGGGATTAGTAGGGTATAATTAATTACTGCTACACCGAAATACTAACGAATTACCCAGGACATAATGCCTGGTAAATATTACCTAGGGATTACCCATGGACTAACATTTCAATTTTTTGAAAATTTAGCAACAGATTACCTATGAAAAATCATTTGCTACCATTACCTAGGGATTTCCCAGGAAAGGTTTCAAAGCAAATTCCTTGTTTATGACGAATCAATTAACTTCAATTACCAAGAGATTTCCCAGAAAATATTTTGAAGCAAATTCCTTGTCTTTGATGGATTGATTAAAATTAATTACATAGAGAATTTATTATTTACCCACGGAATAATTTGTTGCTATTTAGCAAGGGATTATAAAATCCTTGGTAAATTATTACCCACGAGGCTATTACCTAGGGATGTTAATCCCCAGGAAATCCCTCGTTAATGAATATTAGCCAGGGATTTTACAATTTTAGCTAGGGAATTATCCCAAGCTAATTGATGTTTTTCTTGTAGTGCCTATAGGAACGGTAAGAGTAATAGTTATACCAACGGAACAATATTTGTAAGTAAATTTCAAATTTATTATGATAAATTGAATGTTTCACTGCTATAAATAGTCTACAACTACAGATTTGACTGTCACTGTAGATAAAAGTTAATATACAATAATATCCATACCAACATAACAAAATCTTTCAGTAAATCTCTTATATTTTCTAACAGTTTTAAAAATCATCGGTAAAAACAATCTATAGCAACAAAATTTGATCATTACTATAGAAAAGTGTCAATACATGGCATTTTTTTTTTGTAGTATATGTTAGATTTGTTTTGAAAAATTATATTTAAAATTTTTATTTATAGTTATCCTACTCAATCTTAAAATTCTTAATTAGTTTTTAATATAAAATTTATTTTATATAACTGATTTATTAAAATATTAACATACAATAAATGTTTGGTTTAAATCTATGTTTGGTCCCTGTAGTTAGGTTCGGGTGCTCTTTTAGTCCCTCTATTTCAATTTGACCGCTGGGAGTCCTTTTAGTGTTCAGAATGGGAAATGTTGGTCCCTCAGTCGGATGCCGTTAGGTTTTCCGTCAAATGTTGTTAAGTTGGTGAAATAATAAAAAATGCCACGTCATAGGGCGATCTGACGGAAAACCTAGCGGCATCCGACTGAGGGACCAACATTTCCCATTCTGAAAACTAAAGGGACTCCCGGCGGTTAAATTGAAATATAGAGACTAAAAGGGCACCCGAACCTAATTACAGGGACCAAACATAGATTTAAACCTAAATGTTTTGAAGTTGATGTTGGAATTCTAAACAGAGGCACCGGCCTAGGCGTAGGCCCCAAGAATTTTTAGACTCCAGAATTTAATTTTTTAAATTATACTTAAAGTATTATTTATTAATTATCTTATTCAAATAATCTTAATCTAAAAATCTTAATATTTTTATAAATTTTCTACGCCAATATTTCATTTTTTAAATTATAATTAAAACATTCATTTATTAATTATGTTACCCACATAATCATAATCTTAAAAATTTTAACTATGTTTTAAATCTAGAACCTATTTATTTATTGATTTATAATAATATTATAATACAATAAATTTTGTCTTTGAACATTGTGACAATATTAATATGCATTCATAAACGACATTAATATTAGTTTTCTAGCAATACAATTCTAATGTTAGGTTTCTAATGTTTCAATCTAAAAATAAAAAAAGAAGCTTTTATACTTATATTTAAGGCTTGAATATGCAGTTTTGTTTTTTTCTTTTTTTGTTTTTTAAATGATGTTCTTTTCTGTTGTTGACAAATTTTTTGTATTTTCATGGTATTATCAAGATTAATCAAAATATTTCATTAACTGCAATCAATATTAAACATGCACCAAAAAACAGATATTGTCACGGCCCGAGCCTGGAGCGTCGACAAACGGCCGTAAACCTACAAAGCCGAGACCAAGTAGGTATGCAAGGCCTCATAACCTGTCTCACACTGAAAAATAGCATCTAATAAAAATAAAGATTCTTACATTAAAGGAAGTTATAAAATACGAATTACAAAAGTTCTATATCCAATGTTGGAATAATATTTAATCAATATAAAGTTCTAAGTCCACGAAGAAGAAGAACTCAATAACTTGCTAAACTAGACTGCGACTTGCTCAACGCGGCCGCTAAGCTGCCCACCAAGTAGCTCTGAAAAAAACATAACAAACTTAATGAGCTCGAGAGCCCAGTAAGTGACCACTAAAAGCATTTGGGATCAAATAGAAGTGTCAAAAATCTAGAACAAAAATCATTACTATGATACAATAGAACATCTGTTAAAATATAATTCGAAAACAAAACAAAAAAGTTCAATAGAGTATGATTTTCAGATAAACACAGTATAGGTCTCCCAATTCACTATGATTAAAACAAAATATCAGAGGTCATTTATTTACCCTTGGTGACCCGAGCCAAAATATCAGAGGTTATTTGTTTACCCTCGATGACCCGAGCTAGAATATCAGAGGCCGTTATTATTCACCAATGGAACGGTGCAAAACTATAGTCTCTTAATAGAGTTACATGTCGACACGGCCAGTGTTTAACCCCTAATGACAGGGTTAGTGTATAATTAATTGGAGACTATAATTTATAGATCAAAATAATTGGTGTTCGCAAACAACAGAAAAAAACAGTATAATCCACCAACAAAAATGTTAACATTCACATGATCTCATTTTCCGTATATCAAAATAAGAAAATTATTTTCAAATCAAATAATTTAACAAACAGGTTGTAAAATAAATTTATATAACTCAAAATATATAATATACATAGTTTATGAAAAACTTGAATGAATAAATTATTCAAAAATATAATTATTAAAAATAATACAAGAAATAATCAAACTAGTAATTTAGCAAGTGTAAAAAAAATATATATATACTTATACCAGAATTTATATGTGGTTTACTTACTTGACTAATACAAGAAATCCAATTCTGACACCAATTCAAGGCTTTTGGGTGGGTCTTAAATTCGTGAAAGAAAACCTATTAAATCATCAAAACATGAATTTACAAAATTTCAGGGGTATGCAAGAAAGATCTCAAAACCCTAATGATGCTACTAAGGTTAAGGGCTAATGAGAAAGGGTATTGTAAAAGAATATTTCATAAGGGTATAAATGCAAAAAGAGTCAAGCTATTATTTTCTAAATTCGGATTTTTCAAGTATTTAATATCAATTATCAAATCTAATGGAGATATGAACTATTTCAATATGACCAATGAAGACTAAAACCATCATAACTTTCTTTATCATCTTTCAAATCACAAAATTCTTTCTTCTAACAAAACTAGACAGCTGAGGCTATGACATATCCAAAATTCACACTGATTAGAATACTATTACATTTATAGCATCCATTTGAATGTCCATCTATTTCTGCAAACCAGTAAAGTCAGACACGATCTTTTAACATGCATATCTTTAAATAGACATCCTCAACTAACATAACATGTTTGGAATAGATAGTTAATTCAAAAAGGAACAACTTTTATATTTTGCACCTTGCCTGATTCAGCCTTTAAAACTACGAAAAAGATTAATCAATTTTCAAGTCTGCACAGAATTCTATTTGATGTAGCTACCCTAATATGCCTGTATCGCATAAAATACAGATGTATAAAATCTGAAAATTTGCAAGTACTTAGTTAATAGTGAACCCTATAACTTTCTTATTTTTCACTTTGCTCAATTCAACCTCTAAAATCATGTATTATGCCCATCAATCTTCAGGTTCTGCAAAGAATATCATTTTTTAGAACTACACTAATAAGGTTATATTTTATAAACCACATTTATATAAAATTTGACATTTTGCAAATTAAATAAAATCTAGGGTTACTTACCTCACACATGCCGATAAATGAGTTCCTGATGGGGTTTCTCATGTCTAGGCGCAACATCTCTCCAACTAAGCAAATATCTAATTTAAAATAAAATCTTGTTTTCCTTAAATACCACCATCAAAATTTCACGGTGATGGTAGCAATGAACAATAATTTATAGAATAATTGTTAAGGAGATAAGAAAGGATTTTTTTTTTTTTTTTTTTTTTGAAAAAATAACTAGATTATAATAATAATCCAATTAAGAGGATAAGGAAGAATTTCAAGAGATAATTTAAAAGACAAACTAAATAATAATAATAATAAAAAGTGTGAGGTCCACATATATAGCTTTAATATTTTTAAATATTTTTTATATTTTGAATTTATTATTTTTGTTTTACAATATCCAGTAGAATTGATTTGTTTTATGATGTAGAAAGTTAAAGTTTTCAGATAATAATGGATTGAAAATAGATTGTATTAATATCAAATATTTTGTAAACCATGACATGTTTTGATATTAATGGTTTGGATTTACTTCATAACTCAAAAGTTTTAAAAAAACTTTTATAAAAAAACAAAAGCTCCACTATTAGAAGTTTATAATTTTATACAAAAATTAAAATCATTTGGCTTCAACAAAAAAAGTTTTCTGAAATTAAAGTTAAAATAAAATAATTTTTATAATTAACTATGTGACAAGAAAGATTAAATGAATTAACTATTATTTATAACAAAAATATTTGGCATCTTAACTTGAATACTTCAATTTAATAAATAATTTTGCATCTTAAAAAAAGAAAATTGAGTATTAATTTAATTTATATAATTATAAGAAAATAATTATATATTGAATCAATTATTACATGCAATTCAAAAAATAATTAAAAAAATATGAAATCTCTATATTTATTTTCTTGGTTAATATTTTAGTTTATATAATTATATTGTAATCATGCTACATTTTTTTTGTTTTATTATGTATTTTATCATTTAACAAAAAATAATTTAAAAAATATATTGTGATTGAGACCATTATCACTAAGACCAACCCTACTTACTAAGGGTGGCGCGGGGGTGGGAGGCCCCAACCCCCCTGCTTCCCACCACTTGTGGGGACTAGAATCCCTCGACGGTAAAAATTACTCCCCCATTTCTGTCCCTGCAGGGATCCATCCCTGTGGGGATTTGCCCTATATTTCTATTGCACCTTGCTGATAAATTTTAAATTTAAAATTAAATTTAATACCAATATATTCAAGAAAAATATAAAAACTACTCAACATATATATGTAAGTGAAAAATATGAAAAAAGATAATGGGTTATTAAATAAAAAATTTAAAAGGGCTTTGGATTTTTTTAATATTGGAATATATATATATATAGGAAAAATTGTAATTTTGTAAAACTTCCAAGACTAATACACGATATTATCATCAGGTCGGGATCCAACTGGGTGTGGAAGGCATTTCACTGGCCTTATCCCCATTAAGGAAATGGGGACGTGTTGCCCTATCCCCCCATAGGGGACAGAATCATGGAAATTCTTTCTCGTCGGATTTGGCCTCCAGAGATATCGGGGAATTCCCACCCCATTAATCATCCTTGCAAGGATTTTCTCTTTTCCAGGGAGTAATACTATACATTACTAACAGCTTATTAGAATTGCTCACCAGAATGACGTGGCAGCTGATGTGGATCCACGTCACCGACACCCTCTCTCCTAATCAGCATGAGTGGGAAATTAAAAAAAATTCTGAAAAATTTAGACTATGTTTGATTGTATTTTTTTCCCGGGAAAAATTTTCCAGCGGGTCATTTTCTAGTTAAATAGACTGTTTGTTTGCTCAAATTTTTCATGAAAAATGTTTCCTCTTATGTTGTCACATTACCCTAGTTTTCATCAAAACAAGGAAAAACTTTTGCTACCTCCACCATGGGAAAAGTTTTCCATGAAAAATGTAAAGGATTATGTGAAAAAATAACATGGGAGGGATAATTTTTCATTTTACAAAGACAAATTTTGATTTTCTAGCTAAAATATAATGGCAATCAAACGGCTATTTTTCATTTTTCACTGAAAATTTTTCCTTTGGAAAATTTTTTTTTTCCACCCATTTTCCATGTTGTCAATCAAACACAGTCTTAATTAAACCCTGAAAACCTTCTCTCCACCCTCGCGAGGCCCCCGCCCCTGCCCTCGCCGTCGCGTTACCGTGGCCGTCCCCGGTCCCCTCTCTCGCCGTCGCCACATCTCACCTCGCTATCGCCGTGCCCGGCCCCCTCTCTCGCCGTTGCCACATCGCACCTCGCCATCGCCGTGCCCAACCACCTCTCTCGCCGTCGCCGTCGCCGTCGCCGTCGCCGTCGCCGTCGCCGTCGCCGTCGCCGTCCCCCGCCCCCTCTGATCTCTTGCCGTCCCGGTTTTCTCCGATCTCTCCTTGTAAGCCGTTTGGTTAATTTTGTCAGGTTGTTTTTTTGGAGAATTTTAATTAATAATTTTCCTTTTTTTCTGAATTCTCTGTTCTGATGCTATCATGGTTTACTTCTTGAAACATTAGGAACTTGAACTATTTATAATTTGTTTGAATTCATTGAGGAAACAAGATGCCTTTCAATTTAGTTTCAGCATGAAACAAGAGAAGTAAAACACATGATCAAATTGATCCATGTATGTATCATTAGCCATATGTTTGATTGTGCAGTGTATATACTTGATGCAATGACAGTCGAATTTTGGCATCTCAGTTATCAAAAATTGGTTCATTTTGTTCATCAGGGATATCCAAGCCTGTGGAGCTTTGGCAACTCAATGATCCAAGCCTGCGTACTAAACGGTGCAACTACTCATTGGTGTTCACTCTTAAGGAAATGAAGGAAGCCACTTGTTCATTCAGTGATCAGAACTTGATTGGAAAAGGCAGGTTTGGTCGAGTATATAAAGGAGTTCTAAGAGGTGGAAAGGTCAGTGATTAATTCTTTGCAACTTTGAATATTGACATTAGCTAGTTCCTTCCTTGTGCGCGCAGATTACATAGATCTTTTGAATTTTATGTCTTTGTTTCAATAATGAAAGATGATATCAGAGCAGAGCCTACAGTTTATGTATCAGCGTGAAGGATAGTGTTATGAGTTTAATAGAACATCTCTTCTTATTGTGCATAGAGATTTGAAATCCACCAACATTCTAAGCAACTTTATTTATTTTGTTTAGTGATTTTCATTGAATCAAAGACTACAATGATTATTGCATTCGACATTCTAATATTTGAGTTGGTTTTCTTGTCGTATGTATTCATGTTTCTGAGTTCGTACATAACCTATTCATTGATTTCCTTTATAACTGCAAACAAAAAATGAGACTAGAAGAAGAGAAGCGAATGGAGAAAAAAATGGTGAAGGCAAAAGTAAAAAAAAAAATTTTTTGTCAGTATTGTTTGTTCGGGAAATATATACATCAAGAATTTCATAATACCGATAATGTTGATGATTTTTTGCAGGAGAGAAGACGTTCCGGTAAAGAACTTCTTGAAGCCAGGAAAATTCTGGAGGAAAACGAAAGAAAACGATTTGTTTAAATCCTATTCCATCCAATATCATCGATAAATCATTCTATCGAACATGTGATTAAGAAGTGCAACCTGCTCTAGCTCTAGAGCTTCAGCATGGAGGAAAGCAGAACAAGAGGAAGTGAAACAAGCAAGTGAAAGAATCCTTAAGGTCTTGACTTTATGTTCTTAAATTTTTGCTTAAAAAGAAACAGTTTCCTTTTGGTCATTGTTCTTTATTTAGCTGCAAATTATCATCCTTGTTGTTTTATTTAGATACTCTTATCCTGAAAAAGTGCAAAACTTAATCATAAATGAACTGAAAGTGTTACTACTTTTGCTGAATAACTGAACATATTTGTAGTAAATTTACATTTATACATTGTCAAGAAATATAAATTGCACGCAAAGAGAAGGCGAAACCATGGATTTAAATCTGAAGACCCTTCATCGAAAAAATCACCAGCCCTTCGCAGGACACAAAGGTTTCTGATAGATTTGTAATGATTTTGATCCAAGTAGAAGATTGTAGCAAAATAGCATGTCAGGATTTCTTTTACGTTCCTTTCGATATCAAGAGTTCATCTGTTATTAGTTCTGCGCAAGAAAAAAAACAATAATGTAAAAAACATTACCTGCTGGAAAGTGCTGAGTGAGGCAAGGGTGGAACCTCCAAGCCAGACATTGTGGTTCCTCTTAGGAGGTGAAACCATGTCTCCAACAATAATGTAAGATGGCAACAAAAATTAGGTGCAGTTTATGTGGACTAAGTCACACAGGGCAATCACATGATCAGCGAATCTTGTGTAGATATAATATCCTGCAAGAATAACAAAGCATGACGGAGCATGATTACAATTGAATACAATTCAAATTTTTAAAAGCTTTTAATTTGAAGTACCTCCTGACTAAGAAATTCAGCAGTTCTTTTTTATACATGATCAGTAACACCATCCTCAGCAAAAGGAACATGACCAAACCCCCTATGTGATACAATCTGAACAAAAACAATGAACAATAAATATAAATCTTCAATTTTGGAAGAAAGGCATTATATAACTAAAATCACATATCATGTAGGATTCCTTTTTAGTTACCTATGATGAACTATCAATGCCTATATTTTGCAAATTGAAACTATCAACAAGCATATTCACTGTGCATGGAAGGGTATTCCCAATCACCTTCATTCAAAATATCTGAAAATACAAATGTAGATATTCTTATAAACAGAAATGAATGGCATAATATATTCACTGGATAAGTACTGGTCAGCCAAATTAGTAATGATGTAGGGAAGTAAAATATTTTCATCATATAAAGAAGACAAAAAACATTCAAGTTCAAAACCATTTGAATTGATCTTTAAAGGAAAAATTGTTGCAGAAATATAATTCAATAGGGGATTGGATTAATTTTGATGGTTCTGGTTGTGAATCCCTATCTGCCATAAAATCATTAAATCGAAATCTATAACAGGGGCAGATGGCCATGCAATGGTGATGAGCACTCCTAAGATGTGCACAAGAATGCATACTCCCAATATGTTAAGAAATGCAAATGAAAGTGAAAAATAAGCCTATGTGCATGAAAGATGATATATTCCAAGTAATTTTCTTCCTTCCAAATAGTTTCTCGTGAAATATTTGTTCTAAAGATTCTGCTAATCAACATGAAGGTTTCAACTGAACTCTATAACCAAAAAGATCGCCGGATTCATCACCATCGTGTTCTAAAAAAATAAGGGAAAACATTAATTAAAATTCTCCAAAAAGAAAATCTGACGAAAATAACCAAACGGCTTACAAGGAGAGATTGGAGAGAATCGGGACCGCGAGAGATCAAAGGGGGCCGGGGACGGCGATGGCGAGAGAGGGGGCTGGGGACGGCGACGATGAGAGAGAGGGCCAGGCACGGCAATGGCAAGGTGAGATGTGGCGACGACGAGAGAGGAGACCGGGGACGGTCACGATGATGCTACAGTGAGGGCGGGGGCGGGGGCCTCGCGAGGGTGAAGAGAGGGTTTTTAGGGTTTCATTAAAATTTTCAGAATTGTTTTTTTAATTTCCCACTTATGCTGATTAGGAGAGAAGGTGTCGGTGACGTGGCACCACATCAGCTGCCACGTCATTCGAGTGAGCAATTCTGGTAAGCTATTAGTAATGTATAGCATTACTCTTTTCCAAGGCTCATCTCATGCCACAGCGTTTTTTGCCTTTATTTAAATGATCAACAGGAAGCATGCATCCATAAAATATCACGTAACAATATATAAAAAAAAATTAAACAAGCAACATAATCAGTTGCAACAGCCATTAATTGTTGAAGAAAACCAAAACCAACTCAGTACATTTATTGTTTTCATTCAATCTAAACACATGCCATTTTCTTTGACCCTAATTGCTGAAATATTTATTATAGAAATTATTTTTATTTTGGCATGTCATTGTTCTTATCATTTTTAACAACTTTTGTTCTTAATCAACAATGTCTTTTCACTCATGATTGATTAAAAACAATTTTCAATATGGCTTTTTATTTTATTTTCTTCCAATTTTCTCCTTATTTTCTTCATAATTTTTCGAAATAACATCTGAATGACGCCATTGAGTAAATAATTTTAATTCAATGACCTTAAAACATGAGAATGACTTTTTCCACGGCTCCCTCGATTAGACTGTCTATTGCGAGCAGCCCTCCGGATTTATGGATTCTTCTCGGCCTTCTTACGTTTGTCGTCTGCAATGCTTCCTGTACGGCCTCAAGCGAGCGCCTCGCGCCTGGTACCAGCGCTTTGTTCAGTTTGTTGGCACTATTGGGTTCACCAAGTCCAGGTCAAATACCTCTCTCTTTGTTCTGCACCGAAGCTCGGCTACTGCGTACTTGCTTCTTTATGTAGATGACATTATCCTCACAGCCTCTTTCGCATCACTTCTGAGGGATTTCACCTCTTCTCTTGGTTGCGAGTTCTCCATGCCTGATTTTGGTGATTTGCACTATTTCCTTGGGTTTTCTGTCACCCGTATTCCTCAGAGGATGTTTCTCTCCCAACAGTAGTATGTTCGTGAGCTTCTTCAGCGTGCAGGGATGTCGAACTTTAAGCCCTGTACCACTCCTGTGGATACTTGTGCCAAGCTATCTGCCGGTGAGGGTGCACCCATTAGTGATCCATCGGAGTTTCGGAGCCTAGCTGGTGCCCTGCAATATCTTACACTAACTCGCTCGGACATGGCATATGCAATCCAACAGATATGTCTCTATATGCACACACCAAGGGAACCTCATCTCTAGTTCCTCAAGCTTGTTCTCCGGTATATCAAGCCACTCTGTCATATGGGCTCTCCTTGTATGCATCTTCCTCGGTGACTCTGACGGTGTACTCTGAAGCCGACTGGGCTGGATGCCTCGACAGCCAATGCTCTACTTCTGGTTTTTGTGTGTTCCTTGGCGACTACTTCATATCTTGGTCTTCAAAGCGCCAAGCTACTGTATCTCGCTCTAGTGCAGAAGCGGAATACTGGGCTGTCACACACACCATTGAAGAGTGTTGTTAGCTTCGTCAGCTTCTTCAGGAACTTCACACTCCTCTCTCCTCCGCTACCATCGTCTTTTGCGACAATGTCAGCACGGTTTACATGTCCTCTAACCCGGTACAACACAAGCAGACCAAGCACATTGAGATCGACATTCATTTTGTTCGGGAGAAGGTCTCTCTTGGACAGGTTTGTTTTCTACGTGTGTCGTCCTCGCATCAATTTGCCGACATCATGACTAAGGGTCTTTCTTCGCAACTATTTGCTGATTTTCGGCCCAGTCTTCATGTTCATGCGCAGAACCATCTGCCTGAGGGGGGTGTTGGAAAGATAATACGGCATCATCTCCGGCATCATCTCTTGCCTCATCATCTCCGGCGTCATCTCTTGCCTTGCATAACACTTGCCTGTATAGATGCTTGCCATTCCAAGTCTTTCCATGCATAAATAATTGCCATGAAGATGCTTGCCATTCCTAGTCTTTCCATGCATAGTTAATTGCCTTGAATGGATGTTTGTACTCTGTATAAATTCAATACAATATCAGCGCCCTAACTGTGGCGTCTTTTCCATTCTCCCGCTCTCTACACTAATTCACAATAATTGGGGATATTTGCTAACACTTAGAAGTGGTTATAATTAAGAGCTATTGCCAACACTTAGTAAAGTGGTAAAGCACTTGAAGTATATGGTAGTGTTCATGCAATATTTATTGAGTCACAATACTTTAAAACACCGTTTATTTACTTTCACTAGTGCCTAATGCGGATTCTTTATGGGGGAGTTGTACTTTTCAGTGTTTGAGAATTCCATGACATGGGGATTTATTATTATGGGATTATAGTTTTTGACATGGTTACTGCACGTGGTAGGTTTTCATTGTCTTGTGTGTTAGTTATTGTAATGGGTGCATGTCCAGATATACTTGTCGTACTTTTAATAGTGTTTGTCACAAACAAATTTTTTTTATCAGTAAAATAAACTTGGTGACATCAATTAGGACCATGCTCCTGAAATGGTAAATTTTTTTCCGGCAAAGGAATCGAAGGGTAATTGCTAAGTTGCTATACTCCTTTGGAAAATATGACGTTACTAACCAAGACTGGGTTGGGGATGTTGGATACTTCATGTTTTATTATAGGTGAAATGTATGAAAGAAAAGACCATCAAAGGCTCAGCCATAGGATATACTTTGTTATATGGATGAGACAAAGAAGAGCATTTGTTTTTTTTCACTGGAAGACACTAAATACAATGCAGATCTAATTCACCTATATAGCCATTCAAAGTCTACTAACAACCCACAATCTTAGGCGCATGACAGACATTTTATTTGACTAAGTTATTGCAACATGTGACTTTCCGCATTAGCTTGTAGAACAATGCCACTTCAGCTTTGAATTATCTCAACACCTACCCTTAATTCAAAGCTCCATACTCCCAGCTTCATCCGAAAATGGTTATGTTTCCATATAGATAATGCCTTTATAAAAATATCTGCAAGTTGGTCTTCAGTGTGACAAAACCTCATGGCCATTGTTTCATTTGAAACTAGATTTCTAATGAAAATAAAATCGAATGTCGATGTGCTTCGCTTCCATGTTGAACTGGATTTTTCGTGAGTGCAATTGCAGCTCTATTATCACAGTATATATGAGTTACGTGTTGAGAAATACTCAGTCAATGGATGAAAAAGTGTCTGACTCGCCACGTCAGATGCATGGTTGCTGAGTTGGATGAAAAGGATGGGCATGAGGGGCGGCGATTGGTCAGGTGTTAATGAGCCGCTGCTTTTCAGTTAAAACTGGTACCTTTTTGTCATGTCTGAAGCCACCTTGGAAGCCGTTGATTGGAAGTAAAGGTGCAAGATGGGCCGGCCCGGGCACGGTGCGGCCCGAGCACTATTCATGCTCGGGCCGGCCCGGCCCGGATTGCAACCGTGCCGGGCCGGCACGGCCCATCTTTCAGGGGGGGTCGGCCCAGCCCGAAGCATGGCCCAGGCCATCCGGACTGGGCCGGGCCGGGCCGGCCCATATTTTTTAAAAATATTATAAAATTTATTAAAAATACTTTAAAAATACTAAAAATTAAGAAAATATTTTTTTAAAAAAAATCTAAATATAGTAAATTTACATGAATACAATTATACAAGAAAAGATAATTTTTTCAAATTTAACATAATATTATAAGATTACATAGAAAAAATAAAGATAAACTAAAAATAAATTACAAATAGATATAGAAAAATTTTTGACATTTATTTAAAAAACTATAACAACAATTTAGAAAATTACAAGCTTGGAACTTTATTTGATTAATCTATTTCTTCATCAACACGGGTTGAAGTTGAACGCTCGGATGGTGTAAGGCCCTCTCCAGTATCACTACTTACCTCAACCTTGATGATGTAAAATTAATTCGTGGTTTTTCTTGAGAATTCCGAATTGATTAATTGACGAAAAGGTGAGGGAATTGCCGGAGTAATGAAATGCTTGAGCCGAATTTGACAAACTTCAAATCTTGAACTTGAAGAGATTGAGAATTAAGAGAGCTTGGAGTCTTCAATGCTTGAGAGATTATAATAAGAATGAGTAATTTTGTGTGGAGAAATATGTAAATGTTTGTGGGTATTTATAGGTTTTTTTAATTTTTTTAATTCGCAAAATACCCTTGTAAACTAGCCGTTTATTGTTGTTGAAAAGGGTAAAAACGTAATTATATTTTAAAGTCTAAAATACCCTTGTAAACTAGCCGTTTATTGTTGTTGAAAAGGGTAAAAATGTAATTATATTTTAAAGTCTAAAATACCCTTAAAAACTAGCCGTTTTATAGTTGTTAAAGGGGCTAAAAATGTCATTTTCTAATGTTTAAATTAATTTGGTTAAAAAATAAAAAAAAAAATCCCGCCGGGCCGTGCCGGGCTGGCCCGCGTGCTCGGGCCAGCCCAGCCCATGGCGGGCCGCGGGCCGCCATGGCTTGGCCTGGCACGGCCCACCTGGCCCGGCACTGTAGCTGTCCGGGCTCGGGCTGGCACGGCCCAAATCGTGCTGGGCCCCAGCTTGTTGGAAGCCAGGATTTGCTGAAAAGCCTTTTTGTCTTCATGCTGATTGGTTGTATTAAATGCAACCAACAACCTTGTATTGAAGTGCAGCTTCACCTTATCTAATATTCAGAAAACGCTTTATGCTTGTCTCTTAACTGCATCTTCTATTCTTCATACTCTGAAAACCACATCTGCCCTTTGGGTGCGTTACTCTGAAAACCTCATCAGTTACTTCCTTCTATTCCTACCCAATGTTTGACAATAATCTCCTCAACCATACTGCTTGACAAGCTGAAGAAATTACTGATATGTATTCAGCTTCTGTCATTGAGAGAGCTATTATCTCTTGCAGTTTAGAACTCTAAAAGATTATTGTATAGCCCATGGTGAAGACCTATTTAGATAATGGGTTATTAAATAGAAAATTTAAAAGAACACCTATGCATGTGGTGAGGATAGCTCCCTTTGAATCTCTTTTGTCTAACCGAAATCACATAATTCTTTTGACAAGAATACTCCCCCTCTGTTTGTATGCAGTCTTTTAATATGGCGCCCACTTTGCTTCTCAAGAAGGGCTTTAAAACTCTTGAATTTCCCAAACATTTGTGATATAAATTTGAGAAATACACCTAATTCATCCTAGTAAAGTCATCAGTAAATAATAAGATGAAACGACTACCTCCCATTAACTATGTGTGAATTGGTCCACAGATTTTGATATGAATGAGCTCCAGAGTCTTGTGGCTCTCCATGCTTCCCTTGATGGAAAAGATCTTCTAGCCTACTTCTCATATATACAGCTTTTGCAGAGATCTATGTCTGTAATAAAGGGAAGTCCTTCCATCAATTGTCTTCAAATGTTGAGGTGTCCATACCTTATATGACACCTTACTGAATCCTTGTCACCATTGATTACTAACCTAAGACTCTTAATGCCACCTTGCTTAATGTTGAGGTCTCCATGTCTCCTTGTCAAAAAAAGACCGAGTATCCACTAGATATTAGTTTCCTAACACTTAATAAATTGTGAGCCAAACTTGGTACATACTAAACATTCGTCAGTAGTTTTACTTTGCCCTCTACTGCCTTGATTGAAACAGTGCCTTTCCCTTTAACTTGCACTGCTTTGTTGTCTCCAAGCCTCACAATCACCTTCTTAGTTTAATCAAGGTTGCTAAAGAACTCCTTTACACCAGTCATGTGATTGGAACAACCAGTGTCCACAAGCCAGACACTGCATGGGACTTGATTAGTTTCATATGATAACATAAAGAGATTACTTATGCCATGTTCTTCAACAAACTTTATAGCCTTCTCCTTAAACCACCATAAAAAGATTGCTTCATAGTGTTGTTGGTGCCTGAACTCCATGCCTCTACCTCTCTACCTCTTCCTCTACCTTGGCTTCTCCCTCTAACTGCACCTCTCCTTCAACCTTTGTTTGTATTATTGTCAAACGTACTTGTATTGGATGTTTCTCCTTCTACTTGAAACTGCCTTATCTTCACTCTTCTTTGCCGATCTATTGAACCATGCTTCATCTACCTACAACGACTGCTGAGCTCATCCAGTGTGAGATCAGAGAGATCCTTGGACTCCTCTACTACATCCACTACATGATCAAATTTTGTAGTGAGACTTCTCAGTACTTTTGCCACCATAATCTGGTCAGTGATTGGATCACAATACACTCTCATTTGATTGATGATACTGGTTGCCCATGAGATGTACTCCTGCACACTAAGGAAGGACCAGTGTGAAGGTGCTATAATATATAGGTGGGCATTTTGGCACTAGGGCACCAGGCGTTAATATTACTCCGGTGCCCACCCTGCCCTGCCACATGGCATGATCTCAGCCCTCCATCCAGAATGGATGGGAATTTACTCATCTCAGGGTGCGCTAAGCTATCGGACCACACGTGCAGAGTGTCTTGGTGCAAGGGCATGATCGTCATCTCATCTTCATGGCGGAGCGCACCACTCACATGACACAAACTGTTATGCTCAGAAACACTAATCTCAAAGCACTCATCGTGCTATCGAGACCCTCCATGTGTTATTTTGAACAAAAATATTCACAGTAAGCTCCACGTGTCATCATTCCAGGCCATGACACCCGTGCGACAGTAATTGAAGGAACGGCCTAGATTTGTTTTTGAAAAAAATGGGCCCTACACAGTTTCAATGCATAATTTGATGCTCAACAGGTCTTGAAACGGATTGGTACACGTATCCACATTGTGATGGCTGAATAAAAAAAAGGTATAATTCTTCATTTAGTCCCTGTAAGTAGGTCCATCTGTCACTTTAATCCCTCTATTTTTATTTGTCCTCAGCACATCCCTCTATTTTTCAATTTGAGCAATTTCAGTCCGCAGCTTAACTGACGTTGGTCTCGCCGTCAATTTATGATGACGTGGCTTTAATTTATAATAAAATAATATGAAATAAATCTAAAAAACCACCGTGGAAAGTTATCAACTAAACCACCCACTAAGCTTATCGGATCCGGGTCCAACCCGGATCCGATAAGCTTTAATCCTCCATCTCCTCCATCTCTTGCACCAAGTCCTGCAAGCCCCGCAGTGGCCCTGCAGTCTCTGCCAAAAATGGGATCTCTTGTAGAATCAGGCTTGAAATCCAGTGACGCTCTTTTAACAGTTATATTTCCTGAATATGCTATCACTGGTCTTAATATCATCGGTTATGCCATTGGTATTTCTCCTCGCAGTCTTATTACAGTTAATAATGTTGACAGCTTTCTGCTACTTCCATTTTAAATGCATGGAAATATTCTTTTGTAGCTCTTTGTGGTGTTGTGATGTACAACTATTTGAAGGTCAAGGATGTACGTGCATCAGATCAACTTCCAGTGGAAAATATTCTAGAAAGAGCAGTAAAGGTTATGTTTCTTTTGACCCATCATAGAACAAGTTCCTCATTTATACACTGAAGAAAGTCATCTGTATTTCTTATAGTAGTTGCCATCTCTCTTGTGGGCCTCCTACGAGATCTAAATGCAGTTTTTATTTACAATTGGAATTGCTTCTATGGATGAACGCTCCTGTCAAATTGCTTTATCTGTGTTTTTTTCCTTGTAAAGTGAATTACTTGCCTTTCTTTCCTATTTACTATTGAAAACTTGTGCAGGATTGGAAACTGGATAAGAAATCATCCGACATATACAACGACGACTTCAAAACTCCAGCAACCCAGATGGTGACTGCTCCAGTTCTACCAATGACTAGGAAAATAGAAAAGTTCAAGGCTAATGCGCAAACGGCATTAGAGAAAAATATCCAAAAATTGAATGTGGACTTGCAGGACTTGGTGCAAGAGATTGAGGAGATGGAGGAGAATGAGGATTAAAGCTTATCGGATCCAAGTTGGACCCGGATCCGATAAGCTTAGTGGGTGGTTTAGTTGATAACTTTCCACGGTGGCTTTTTTAGATTTATTTCATATTATTTTATTATAAGTTAAAGCCACGTCAGCATAAATTGACGGCGAGACCAACGTCAGTTAAGCTGCGGACTGAAATTGCTCAAATTGAAAAATAGAGGGACGTGCTGAGGACAAATCAAAATAGAGGGATCAAAGTGGCAGATAGACCTACTTACAGGGACTAAATGGAGAATTACACCTAAAAAAAATAATCCACGTGTCATCATCCGGAGAACCTGACATTAGTGGGGGGGGGGGCAAATTTGACGTTTAAGGACTGTATGAGGGCTCCATATGTCCACGTGGTGTTACATGATTGGCTAAGCCGAATATGTAACTATTTAATGCAATGATGAAAATGTTATTTCCCTTTTTAGTACCTAGTTTAGGATAATGATGAATGGCATTGTTCCCTTTACACGTGTCATCATCTGTAAGGTTGGGACAGCTGTATATTCACGTGACAAAAGTCATTTCTATCTACTCCTGTACTTAATTACATCATAATTGTACTTATGCAGCGGTCATGAACCGCTGCAAAAGGTTTTATAACTGCTGCATAAGACTTATTGCAACGGTTTACCACCTGCTGCATTTGCCCCCATTACAATAGGTTATTGTAGCGGTTTTATATAACATATTGCAACGGTTCAATATCATTGCATAAAACACTCTAATTATTATTGTTTTTCGCAGCGGTTATGATTTTGCAGCGGTTTGTTTCATATATAGCAACGGTTTACATTGCAATGGTTATTTTACATACTGCAGCGGTTGTTTAATATATATTGCAGCGGTTTTGGGAAATTCTGTTGCAGCGGTTATATAATTCTATTGCAGCGGTTTTGTAAAATCTATTGCAGCGGTTGTATAATACTATTCCAGCGGTTTTGAGATATCTATTGCAATGATTTTACAATACTTATTGCAGCGATTTATAATAACTATGGCAGCGGTTTTGTAATATTTATTACAATAGTTTTATTATATCTATTACAGCGATTTACCGTATTTATTGCAGCGGTTTCGTACTCTTGTACCATTTACAAAAAATTTTAATAATTCAATAAACTTATAATAATAGCACACATCATTCTAAAATAACATAAACAGAGAATTAGGCGCATACATCTTTTGATAAGGCCAACTTGAAGCATTCAGATCTTTGAACATAATTTCATTAAGAATTTCAGCTGAAATTTGATCCTAACATTTCAGAGTGGACAAGAATGTCAGCAAAAGAAAAAAAAACTACCAACACTTCATTTTGATCCTTCATGCCGCGCTTAGAAAATCCATCAATGTCCCGGTTGGGCTAGTTCTACAAGTCTTTGATAAAAACCTTGAAATCCAGCAAAGTTTCTCAAACAAATTATGATTCGAGCATCGGAGTTTTCTGGAAAATATATATTTCTCACTTTACCAACTCACCACAATTCAACAGCAGAATTAAATTCTTAAAGTCTCAATATGAACAAACATGAAACACTAGCAAATTAACATACCATCTTTATCTGCAATCTGCACTTTGGAAAAGATGGTATTATCTTCTAGGTTCATCTTCGCGGTGATCATCATATCGGTACACCTTTTCGGTGAATGAGGAGGAGTGCTAGGACCATGTGGTTTTAGTCCAAGTTCATCACCAAAATTCAACTTCAACGCTGGCAAAGGCCGAAGTTGATCACCGCATGATAGGAAGGGATCAAGTAGTAGCTCACTGACTGAATACCTCTTTGAGACAGTCTCAAGGCACCTTCCAATGAAACGCTTTGCCTCTGTATCTTGAATCCTATAGAAAGCATCAGGCAGCTTCCCCTAAATTAACATGAATAGATCAGTGCATGTCAAAGTCTACGTCGGAATTAGCAGGTACAAGATAAAAGATGAACAAATTAACATATACATACTCACCGAAGTTACTTTCTTGTAGATTTGAGCAGGATTTAAGCACTCACTGTAAGGGTATTCATAAGTCAACATCTCCGAATTTAATTCTGCTGTTGAATTGTGGTGAGCTTGAGAATGTTTCCTATCATTATCACAAGAGTTTTGAGGTACATTCAACTATTGAGACAACCAATTCATGACAGAAACACAGGTTCCTACAAAAGCATTTATCAGGAATAATACCTGACGAAGAACATCATTTGTGATCTCTGTGACATGAAGATCTAGAGTTGACAAGTGAGTGCACATCTTGAACATCAAAGGCGGCAGAGATTTGAGTCTGTTGTTACTGAGATGCAAGGCCGGTATGACATATAAAACATGCAACATAATTTTAACTCAAGCTTTCAAAATGAGTCAATAAGGATCACAACTAAGAAACAAAACCTTCAAATTTGTCAGGTTTCCAACAGTCTCTGGCAACTCAATCAAGAGATTTGATGACAAGTCGATCTGCATCATTCAAAGACAAACCAGTCATAGAAAGATACTTTCCAACTGAAACTCATATCAAATTCCAATGAAGACTGCTCATGTGAATTAAAAGAATTTTGCGACATACAAGATACTTTGTGTCTGAAGGTCATATGATTTACCAATACAGATTGCTCATGAATGAAAAGAATCTTGAAAAAGTCTACCATAAATAAAGTTCAAAGGGAATATACCTCAATAAGAGAAGAACAATTTCCAATAGAAGATGCGACTGAGATTATCCTTCAAGAAAACAAAATAGCAAAAACAAGAGACGGAATTATTATGACATGCTCTATGGAGAAGGGCGAAAATCTGCATTCGCGATTAGTTATTGAAGTCTTGTGACAGCATGGTTGTTGATGGATAACTAAAAAGCAGCCATATTATACAGCAAGCAAAATAGAAGTGGGAAGAGAGCTTAAGGAATGAAATCAGGGCACATTGATGGTTATTATGTATGTAATACCAACACTGCATCAACATAAGCTTTATGATTCTATGACTAATACTTTGGCCCTTGTTCTAGTTCATTTTAGAATGTGGTAATAACTACCACCAAGGTCATTTCAGGCATTAGTCAAGATTTGATAGCAATATATTTACATGCTTTGCACTTTCCAAATTTGTTTGCCTATATTGTAAAATCAGGATGATGGGATTTAATTTTTTTTAGAAATATGTTTGCCTAAATTGTAAAAGCACTCATCTAATGTTTTCTAAATTGTATAACAAAGAAAATAGATGTCATGCTGCTGCTATTCCTTCAATGTAAATCCTAAATTTTCACACACAGAAATGAGCCCAATGAACAAATCATCTCACAATATTTGTCAAATCATATTCTTTAAAAGCTAAACAACACATAAATAAACATAAAGATAGAAACAACAAGGCTCAACTTCTTCAATGAACATTTAAAGCATCAATCTGGTTCAAACGTATGATCAAAAACAGTAAACAATCTATAAGATGATATAATTATTTCATACCAGTATCGGATGGAAAGAAGCCGTTGACTGCAATCTTGAGTAGAGCAATAGAGGATCAAATGTCGAAAATAAACCAGCTTTCTGCAGCCGTTTATAAAATGCATAAGCAACTTGAGAACATAAAAAGCATATACAATAAAATTATGATGACATCTCAAATGGAAGACTTTCTTGTTCCATGATAATAATTAATTGGTACTTTTCTTGTTCCATGAGAATATCCTTTCATTGCATTTAGAAAGGAGTTAAAAGCCACTATGAACCCTGGTTTATTTCTGGTTTTGGTCTCAAAAGTTAAAAAGAAAAAAAGAATAAATTAAAATGAACAATGATATGGATTCCAAAATTTTATCGGCTTCTTGTTGTGGCACAGGTTTGACATAAAAGAAAAAGGCACACTTTCAATAGAATGCCTTTAGATGCACCATGATAATTTATTTGTGAATTAATAGATACTATAATCCTCTTGTTGAAAGCCAAATCCTTGTCTATATTCATCCATATTTCTAATCTACTAATCCTCACAAATAAATACGAAGTTGTTGTGAAAATATAAACATGAGTTCAAAGTTGATTTTGAAAAAGTCACTTCTTATGTATAATATTTGAATTTGCTATATATTGTATTGATCATAAAAAAACATTATTTGTTTACATGCTTGGAAGACTTTCACTAACCTTATCTGCAGAACCAGTCACAAACAACTCATCCCGAGGCACAAATTTTACACTATTAACCTATTAACAAGTAAAGTAGCAGCAATAAGGTATTGAATAAAAGGAATATCAGAAAATCAAGTTGGAACTGCAGCATTGCTGCCGAGAGTAGCAGAAGAAACAAAAGAAATATAAACCCAGACCTTCTTTGAATGACCAGACAATGTTTATAATAAGAACAGAGCATACCTGATAAGCAAGTAATGCATGCCCTTGATAAACTTCTTAATAAGAATCTTGTGCAATAAACTGGAAATCACATAATAGCCTGCGTTTATTTATTTGCAGTAAATGAAGACTGAGCATACAAGATGCTGCTCAGTAACCTGCAGGATTCTCATGCCAGCTGAATTAATCAAACCCAACAATGTTTCAGAATTAAGAAACCGAATTTTCTATCCCAATCCAATACATTTAACTTGTTAATTGTGGGAACTTTAGCTGAATTAATCCTTTCTCTTTCGCGATCAAGCCTAGAGCACAATGCAGAGATTGAAATGCCGAAAGATCCAAATCCGAAAGGCCAAATCAAACAAAAATCGATCAGATCCCAAAAACCTAAGGACCAAACCCACTATCTCAATCAAAATCTGCAAAAAGACAAATAAAATTCAAGAAAAAAAAAGAAGCAATCTCCATAATAAAGTACATACACGATTGCATCAATGATTAAATCTCCATAAAAAATACACATCAGGTAAGTAGAAATCAATGATTAAATGAATGAGCCAAAAAACCTAAACATATAAATCAGAAAAAAAAAAACCCAAAACATACACGATTGAAATCAATGAGCTCACCAAAGCATGTGCAGGCCTGAAGAGGATGGAGTGGAAAGCGTTTGAGCCTCTTTCTTGCTTTCCTTTCGATCGATCGATCGAGAGAGAGAAAGAGAGACTGAGAGTGAGGGAATATATATATATATATATTATGCTTTCGTACAATACCTCATTTAGTCCATGTATTTCACTCAATCTGCTATTTTAGTCTCTTTATTATAATTTGACCCCAATTGATCTCTCTATTAATGATTTGAGGCAAATTAAGTCCAACCCATGACAGACGTTCTTTTCTTTGTTATGTGCTGGACTTAATTTGCCTCAAATCATCAATAGAGGGACTAAAAGGGGTAAATTGAGCTCAATAGAGTGACTAATGGGGGCAAATTGAGTCAAATACAGAGACTCAATAGGGTATTTTATAAAACTTTCATAATGCCACATCAGCAATATCAGACCGAGAAAAGAACGTCCGTCACAGACTGGACCTCAAATTATCAATAGAGGGATCAATTTGGGCCAAATTATAATACGGGGACTAAAAAGGCAGATTGAGTCAAATACAGGGACTAAATATGGTATTCTACCATTATGCTTTGGTTTACAAAGTTATGTATTTTTCACATAACTCCTCCTAAAAAATTATAATATTAAAAAAATATTATAAAATTATATTTAAAAGTTATTATTCAATTATGATTTTCATTCATTCATTTTTATTATTTAAATTCAAATATTTAAAAACTAACAATAAACCAATTTAATTTAACATAAAAATGAATTTTCTTTTTTTATAATAAATGCTTATAATTTAATTTATTTATTTAATAAACATTAAAATTTAGTAACATACATTTTTATTTAATATAGATATATCAAATATATTATAATCCAATGTTAAAAGTGATTTTAAAAGTAATTAAAATCAAAGGTTTATTCACAAAAAAAAATATTTCTTTTTAAGTAGTTGTAGTAGTGATGTTAATTTTTTAAATATTTTTTAAATATTTCTTTTAAAAAAATCAATTGTTTATTTTAAATATGCTTTTGAAATATTTATAATAATCAAGTATCTATTTTAGTAATTGTCAATTTTTTTAAAAGTAATTAAAATCAAATGTTTTCAAATATGCAACGGTTATTGGGAATAGTTGCATATTCGGTGTAATGCAGCGGTTTAAAAGTACTGCATTATTTTAATGTATGTAGTGGTTATGTAAACCGCTACATATAAAGTAAAATATGCAGCAGTTATTGAAAACTGCTGCATTACACTAAATATGCAACAGTTCAGTACCGTTGCATTATTATAAGATATGTAGCGGCTATGATAATCGCTGCATATTGTCTTCGTATGCAACGGTTTATGTAGCGGTTTGGGTCAAATGTAACACTTAAATACAGAATCGTCTGCAATAGTATAGAACCGCTATGCAGCCGCTGCAATATATGGTCTATTGTAACAATTGTAAAACCGCTGCAAGCCAACTGCTGCATAAAGTCAGTTATGTAGTAGTGTTACATATGATTTTAAATTTGAATTTGAATACATGTTATCCAGTGAGCCTTGTGAGGGAAGGATCTGTGAGTTTTCTAATGGAAGACGAGATAAATAAAAAAATAAGGTATTAAATATAATATAATTTAAACATTACATTATAATCATGTTCAGATCATGCGTTATCCAGTGAAATTACACCTAAATTATGTAAGAAATACATCACGCGGTGTTTAAAGATATTCAAAAACCCATCTGCAGACGGGGTCAATGTGGTCCACAATGTCAAGGTCAACCAGCAATTGTGAATCACTAAAGCCTTTTTAAGGTTATAGTTGAACCTCAGTTGCACTCGTATTATATCATAAATATATGTACATGACCTGGAGTTGTGTTTTAATACCTTGAAATAAACTAAGTTCGAGACCTCCCAGAAGTATACTCCCTTTTCAGCCTTCTAGTGTGATGGTCTCTCCGGTCCAGGAGTTCATTGTTTGTGAATTAAGTTTGTATGACTATGAATTTTGGAAATGCATATTAATAGCCCACATAATGACATCTCAAATTGTACATATAAAGTTCTTCATCGGTAATCACACCTGCTACAGCATTCCATGGTAGGGGATTTATTATTATGGGATAATATTAATTTGTGGTTTTAGTTTTTGACATATTAATTAATTGCACATGATAGATTTTCACTGTCATGTGTATTAATCTGTTTTGTATAAAAAGTATCTAGTCAGTCATTAAGGCATTATAGCATGCAGATTCATATTTATCTGTCAGCATTTGTCCGTTTTGTTAAAAATATCAATAAAGAAATGTTGATGGCATCAATTAAGACCGTCCTGCTGAAAATGTAAATTTTTTTTTTCCAGCAAAGGAAATGGAGGGTAATTGCTAGGTCGATCCTTTGGAAAATGTGACGTTGGCAACCATGACTGGTTTGGGGAGTTGGTGAGATACAAAATGTGACATTACCATGACTGGTTTGGGGAGTTGGTGAGATACAAAGGATTTTCTTTCTTTAATCAAACGTTGAATTCAACATTTGCGCAACGTATGATGACATCATATTTTGAAATACGGAATACTATGTACATTAAGGCTCTCACATAAGTGGTTTATCTATTTACTATCAATAAAGATGCACGCAAAAAGAATTAATATACATGGGCAACAGCCCAGAAACGTCCTGCGTTTTGATTATATTAATAATCAAAATATTAAAAAACAATAGCGTCACAAATATAGTAAATTAATTAGCTAAATAATATCAATATTGTATTTGTTATAATTAATTCTAACATTTGCTAATCTGTTTTAATTAGTCACGTGCTTATATTAATGTATTTGCCCATTTTGATGTTTGTATAAATATAATTACCATGGATACTCATAATTAAACAGGGGAAGGTAGCAACATATGGTTAATGGCAGCCTCAAAACTCGAAGATGGTTTTAGTATTGGCTTTGAACGTCATAGGCAATTGCTTGTTGAATTAAGACAGCAAGGAATGATATTTTAACAAATATAAAGTCGACGGCTATATGATACTTTTCCTCTCAAAACGTGCTTTACCGTAGTGCAAATCATGATGTCACCAGATTAGGTTAAAGTCAATAAACAACAACAACAACAACCGATCATGAACACTATATAAAGAGTGCATTGGCGGAAGCTCTCTCCACACCATTGAGTTAAGAGTTTCAAAGCAGAACCTCCGTGGTAACTGGCGGCCCGGTTTTCAAGCTTGATATCATATTCAGTGGTGGTCATCAAAAAGATCCATAATGGTGGGCATTAATGGTGCTGCAGCTGATCAACACAATGGGAACAAGGCTGGTGGGCTGGCCAGCGTGCTAGCGTTGGGCACTGCCAACCCTCCGAATGTTGTCTATCAGGACAACTTCGCTGATTACTTCTTCAGAGTTACCAACAGTGAGGACAAGGTTCAGCTCAAGGAAAAGCTCAAGCGTGTCTGTAAGTATATTCTAATTATCATTATTTGATGAAACATTCATATATTCAATGCATGCATGATTAGACGTGGTCTGCATGTGTGACCAGTAGCTCATAAAGTTAACGATTAATGGATGAAGGTGAGAAGTCTATGATCAGAAAGAGGCACTTCTTCTTGAATGAAGAGAAGCTGAACGAGCACCCCAATCTCTGCTCCTTCATGGATCACGCCTCGTTGAACACCAGGCATGATATCGTGGTTGAAGAGGTGCCCAAACTTGGAGAGAAGGCAGCCATCAAAGCTCTGGAGGAATGGGGGCGTCCACGTTCTGAAATCACTCACATCATCTTCTGCAGCACGGGAGGTGTCGATTTGCCCGGTGCTGACTACCGGATCATCAAGCTCCTTGGTCTCTCTCCCTCGATCAAGCGTGTCATGCTCTACAGCCAGGGCTGCTTCGCTGGTGGCACGGTGCTACGTATAGCCAAAGACCTGGCAGAGAACAATGAGAACGCTCGTGTTCTTATAGTATGCGCCGAGTTGACGACCATCTCCTTCCGTGGCCCTGATGAGGCCAAAGAGAACTTCGACAACTTAGTGGGCCAAGCCATTTTCGCCGATGGCGCTGCGGCTGTGGTTGTGGGAGCCAAACCCATCCCGGAGGTGGAGACTCCCTACTTTGAAATAGTGTCCACAGATCAGTACATCCTCCCCGAAAGTGACGGATACATTGGAGGTCACTTGAGAGAAGTGGGGCTCACTTTTTATTTGCATAACCAAGTGCCCAGCACCGTGGGCAAGAACATAGAGAAGACTCTCATAAAGGCGTTCTCGCGGCTGGGCATTTCAGACTGGAACTCGCTGTTCTTTATCACGCACCCTGGTGGGCGTGCCATTCTGGATAACATTGAGGAGAAGCTGGAGTTGAAGCCTGAGAAGATGAGGGCCACACGGCATGTGTTGAGTGAATATGGGAATATGTCGAGTCCCAGTGTCTTATTCATCATGGATGAGATGAGAAAGCGATCGATTGCCGATGGCCTTCGCACGGCCGGAGAGGGTCTTGACTACGGAGTTCTCCATGGTTTGGGTCCCGGTATCACAGCGGAGACTGTTGTCCTCCATGCGCCGCCTCTCGCCAACTTCATCAACCAAAATTAATTTGTTCTTTATGTAAAATTATAACATTTTTATTGCGAATCCCATAATCTTTCCAAATGTGTCTGATTAATTTCATAAGGTTTAAATATTTTTTTTAAGTGAATAAAATCATACACCTTTGGTTTGCTTGAGAAGATTATCTTAATTTCTTTTCATTAATAAATGTTGATCTAAGTTTATGTAACAAACGCACTTTAGGTACTCAATAATTAATTAGTCATGACCAGCTTTTCAATGTTTTTCTGCCACCTAACATCAAGAGAAAAAAATTTTGTGATTTATTTTTCTAAAAACTTATTACACCAAGCGTTGTATAACTCAAGTAAAGATTCATCATCACTCCCAAATTTATTGTTTTTCATTTTAATTCAGATCTAATTCTTATTCAATTTTATTAGTACATTCCACCATTGTCAAGTTTCTTCAAACTAATATCCACTATTCAATACCCACAAAATAAATAAATTTATACTTAATTCAATGAATATATTTAGTTTAAACCTTTGTTTGGTCCCTTATAAGTATACAATTGTGCATATTTTATATATTAAATTATATACTTATAGAGTTAGTGTTGGAGTAATTTAGTGGAATATGAGCTTAAATCGATTATGAATTATCTTTGCAGGCACCAAGTGTAGATTAAAGCAAAAGAAAGTCAAAGCAAGCAAATTGGAACAAAAACATCGAAGATGGCACGCTCTTGCATTAGCACTTGGAAAACTGCATTGCTTACGGGCTCCTTACGGCCATGCTTACGGCCGTAAGCCATGTGCAGAGGACTTTGCGGGCATCCTTATGCCCGTAAGAAAAGAAGTCCTGTAATACAGAGGAGCTTACGGTCTGGGCTTACTCCCATAAGCCTGACCTTAAACAGAATACAGAGAACTTTACGGGAGGGGTTCACGACCGTAAGCGAGGGAGTAAGGCATGAGAAAAGTGAAATCCCGACGCTTACGGCCCTGCTTACGCCCGTAAGCCAGCCGTAAACTTACAGCAATTTAAGCCTTCGTTGAAGAAAGAGAAGGGATCCTTTTTTAGTTTTTTAGGGTTTATTTCCCACTTTTAGGGAGAGGGTGGCTGGAGAGGAGGAGAACCTAACTGCGAGATCAACGGGCGATTCCTCCATCAAAAAGGGCCAAGAATCCGCGTATCCCTCCATCGACATCACCTTTATCATCCGCTAGGGCATCATCACTGTCAAGGGTTGTATTCCCCCAACGTCGAGGGGAATTTCAGGCCAATCCTTGTCTTATTGGTTTTGAGGGAGTTTGCCATTTTATTTTCTCATGATGACTATGAGTAATTGTAATTTCTTGATTTCGTTGATTTGCATTATGAGCTAATCCTCTTTTGTGGGAGCTTGGACTTGAACCCTAGGGGAATTGTTAAACTCTACTCTTTTTCCTTGAATGTCAATTACTTGTGATGTTAAATCTTTGGGATGCATGTGTGAATTGATGTATGTCGTTTACATGTTGCGTGATTGTTGACGAGCGGTGAAAACCCGTTGTTCGGTTGATTTAGCGTGCGGTGAAAACCCGTCGGTTCTAGAGAACCGGCGTGCGGTGAAAACCCGTTATAACCTTCGAATTAGCGTGCGGTGAAAACCCGTCTTACTATCACATTCCTGTTAAGATTACTTTTAATTGAGCAAGGATTATCTGTATGAGTTAGTACTTCATTGTCTAATCCCCGAGGAAGTATTGTCCAAGTTTACCCTTCTCATCAACTGATCTCCACAACCTTAGTTGTTTTTGATTTCTTAGTTTAAGTTAAACTTTTTAACAATCATCTTTTTAGGCTAGATTTCGTAAGCTGAAGGTAGTACTAGTGCGTTTGCTCCCTATGGTTCGACAACCCGATCGCTCTCTGGGATCCACTTTATTACTTGACGACCCATGCAATTGCGGTGACGCAAGAGGAGTGTCAACCCCTAAGCATCCCGCCATAGCCATAGTCAAACCATGCGGCTCCACGTTGCCGCCAGCCGCCTCGGCTGCCCTTCAAGCATGCTTCGGCAAGCTTGCCTCCGTTCACATCCCACTATCTCTCATCCTCTCCATTGTCGTGCCTTCAAGTTTTGCTTCTTCATCGCCCTTGACCGCCTTCAAAACATCTCATTAGCGAGGAAGCCACCGATGTCGAACGCATTTGGGGGCCCGCTGAAATGGGCCCAAGTGCATCAGAGGCGTGGTTGCCCCGAGATCAAGTAACAGCTGCTGCTGGCCGCATGGATAGAGCTCGAGCAGCTCGTCGTCTCCATCCTCGATGACTCTAGCGTGAGCCGAGTCATGAGAGAAGCCAGCTTCTCTAGCCCAAACCTCAAGGTCGCAATTCAATAAAAGAACATTTACATGGATCTAAAGCTAGAAGCCCCGTAAGGCAACACGAGAGTTGAGGACGTGAAGTGAGCAATGGAAATCTTATCTAGAGCGAAGAAACAGAACCCGATGCTTGTTGGTGACGCCTAGCAACGTCTATTATGAAAGAAGTGCTGGAAAAGGTTGAGCTTGGAGATGTGGTCGGAGTGAAGACTAGAGTTGTGGAGCTAGGGTCAAAGATGAAAGTAAGGAAATAGGAGGAGATGATAGAGATGGAGAGAGGGAGAGGAATTGTTGCTGATATGGAGGACTTTTTAAAATATTTTTATTATATGTAATTCATAAAAAAGCCACATTAGCCATTATTGACGGCAAATCTGATGGCATTTAGGGTGTGGATCAAGATTTTTCAATTCGTATAATAGAGGTACTACTAATGGAAAAATTGGAATAAAGAGAACAAAATAGCACCCGAACCTATCTATAGGGACCAATTAGAAATTTAAAGCAATATATTTATACAACATATATATTTCACAATATGCAACATTCTCATGAATCCAATAATAACTCTTGGACCAAGCAAACTAGCAGAGAGAGTCAAGCTTCCGGACAAGAGATCGTACTCAGTTTTTGGGATTGAGAAAGATTTAATTATCCACATTTAACACATGATTATAGAAGCTCTTTATCCATTCCTATTAGCTTGTTTCCCATATGACTGTTGGCTTGCAAGGAGTGGACATGTCACATGATTTACCAACCATTTTTGGGCATACAAACTCGTTATCCATACTCATTGTACGGAAAAATTTTAAATTTCGATTTATTTATTTATTAATGTGACTATAAATATATAAATTTCTATTTGATCACCATTCTTTAGATACATATGTTTTGGTGTATATATACCGGAGAAAAGATCCTTATCAACACTTAATATAATTTTTTTAATCTTAGAAAAAATTACATGTTATTGGCTTCTTATGCGTCCACAAAAAAAAACACCAACCTTTATTTAATTTATTAAAAATTTAATATAAAAGTAAATTTTACCATACATGTAATTAATACTATATACTAAAATATCTTTTTAAAAAACTCCTAGTACTCATTTACCCAGAGAGGGTAAATTTTTGGGTGGGTCACCGAAGTATGGTCGTTTTTCACTTTGGGTACTGAATTTTGATTTGTATTTTTTTAGTCACCAAAGATTGATTTTTAAAGTCCAAGAGGTCACTGCTCCGTTTTCCAGCGATCTTTGACCACGTGGCCGCCGGATTGTCCACGTCACTGCCGACTGGATAGTCTTCTCCACTGACACGTTGGCTTCTTTCCACATCACCTTCATCCCTCCACCTCAGCATGCCATGTCACCATTCTATATATATATATATATATATATATATATATATATATATATAGTTTGAAATTCTCACTAGAATGAGCCAGATTTCTTCAATTGATCCCAAACCATTGCACGGCCGGAGCTCTCACACCAATCATACTTCGGTAGGACAAGTGGCGGCGACAGCGGTGGTGGGGGAAGCCTCTCCGGTGGAACTCCACCGGAGGCTAAGTGCAAAACCTTGGGCTTTTGATTGATGTTCTTCTCCAAATCTCCATCAAAAGTCTTCTTTGTTGTCAATGATTCAATGGTGGAAACGGACGGGCTTGAACTCACCGGCAAGGAAGACACGATCGGCGACGAGCTATTTGAGCCAAACTTCTTCTCCAAAGGGGCAACTTTGGGGGATTAGAACTCATCTGACAAGGATTCGGCAGCGTCAGCTGTGGGCAGCTAAGAGGAGGGAGTGGGCGAAGCTCCGGCGAGCACATCGGCAGGGAAGCGGCGGGTGGGACTTGGGGGTGGGGGCGAGAGCTGACGAGAGTGCCTAAGTAGAGGAACTCAGAGCTTGTTAGGTGAGAGGAAGTGTCAAGCTTGGGGATGTCGAAAAGGATGGAGTTGGGGGGGAATAGACTGTGGCTGTCAGAGAGGGAGTCCTCGGCGTCGTTGAAGTTGTGGGTTTGGCGTCGGCGAATGTAGTGCAAAAGAAGGAAAGAGAGGAGGAGGAGGAGGAGGGATGAAGGCTGACGTGGAAAGAAAAGTGACATGGCATGCTCAGTTGGAGGGATGAAGTTGGCGTGGAAAGAAGCCAACGTGTCAGTGGAGATGACAATCCAGTCGGCAATGATGTGGACAATTCGGCAGCCACGTGGTCAAAGATCGCCGGAAAACGGAGCAATGACCTCGCGAACTTTAAAAATCAATCTCCGGCGACTAAAAAGATACAAATCAAAATTCAATACCCAAAGTGAAAAAAGACCATACTTTGGTGACCCACCCAAAAATTTACCCCATTTATCCATGAGTATTCTATTTTTTATTGGTAGAATACGTTATTTGAACCCTGTTTTTGACTCAATCTGCCCCTTTAGTTCTTTCATTATAATTTGACCCAAATTGGTCCCTATATTGATGATTTGAGATAAAATAGGTTCAGCGGACGTTCTCTACTCCGTCTGATGTTGCTGATATGGCATTATGAAAGTTTTATTGAATACCCTATTTAGTCCTTGTATTTGACTCAATCTGCTCATTTAGTCCCTCTATTGATGATTTGATGCAAATTAATTCGAGTGCATGATGGAGAAGAGAACGTCCATCATGGGCTAGACCTAATTTGTCTTAAATCATCAATAGCTGGACCAATTGAGGTCAAATTACAATGGGAAGACTAAAAGGGCAGATTGAGTCAAATACTTGGACTAAATAGGGTATTGTACCTTTTTTAGTTTCGTCTAATGTGGATTTTTTCTAAATATTATATTATGGTATAATACCCCCAATCAGTCCCCCTACTTTTTTCACTCTACCCTTTTAGTCCCTCTATTCCATTTTTTGAAAGAAATGCAAATGGATATGTGACGCCGTTTTCGGCTCAGACCTGATTGACCCAAATTAAAAAGTAAAAGGAAGTTTAGGATTACATTAGAGTAGAGGGACTAAAAAGATTGAGTGAGAAAAATAGAGGGATTGATTAAGGTATTATACCTTCATAAAAAGCAGGTACTTGTTAGAGTTCTTGTACATACATACATGTATTATACATATATGTATATGTATACATCTCTTCTTTTCTCTTTATATGTAACCATTCTTTTCCTTTCATGTGATATACTAGATCCTTTCTCACATGGTATCAGACGCCTCTTCGGGCCTATTCTCCGGCGAGCGTGACCGTCCTCGGTCTCCTTTTCGTCGTTCACTTTGAGATGACCACCTTGGCTGGATTTTTGTAGCTTCCAAACTCACGTCACCACCGGCGTCAACGAGCTCACGTCACCACTGGCGTCACCCGTGAGCTCTCCGGCAGTTCTCTGCATCCTTCTGCACCGACCATCGCTGCCCGTTCTGCACTATTCCGCAAGAACGCTGCTGCCTGTCGCTGCACCACGTGTCGCCGCCCGTCGCTGCCCCCTTCTGCACCGAACGCCGTCGACCTATTGATGCCGTTGAAGCTCCACTCCGCCTATTGCTGCCATTTGTTCTGCACAGAGCACCGCCAACCGTCGCCGCCGCTGAACGCTACTCTGACGATCTTTGGACACCGCGTTGGCGCCCATTCCCAGATCCAACCAATCCCCATTATTTTACAATTCCCATCACTTTCTCCTTTTCACAACCGTCACTTTCTCATTTCCACACCCGTGATTTTCCACACCCGTGACTTTGAGTTTATTATTATTATTATTATTATTATTATTATTATTATTATTATTATTATTATTATTATTATTATTATTATTATTATTATTTAATTAAAAAAAACATCTCTACCTGTCACTTTCTCATTTCCACACCCGTGACGTTGAGTTTATTATTATTATTATTATTATTATTATTATTATTATTATTATTATTATTATTATTATTATTATTATTATTTAATTAAAAAACTTCTTCTTTTCTTACCCCACTTGATGTAAAATTAAATGGCTCCAATTACAAGGAATGGTACACGACTGTGCGTATCATTTTACTTGGATTGGAGTTATTTCATCATGTAGACGGCACCCCCTCCCCTCCTGAAGAGACTGACAGCTCTTCTACCTCATGGTTCACAGCTGATCATCGCGCCATGACTCTCATCTGTCAGTCATGTGAAGTTGATATTCGTATGGAGATTGGGCATCTTCCGACTACCTTTGCTATGTGGGATCACTTACGTCATATGTTTGAG
This sequence comes from Dioscorea dumetorum, assembly GCA_902712375.1. Taxonomy (NCBI): domain Eukaryota; kingdom Viridiplantae; phylum Streptophyta; class Magnoliopsida; order Dioscoreales; family Dioscoreaceae; genus Dioscorea; species Dioscorea dumetorum. The sequence goes on along the minus strand of CACTHL010000128.1, from coordinate 6,566,472 downwards.
CAGTCCAGTTCCGCTCGTCAATATGCTATTTTACAGGATCTCACTTATGTCCAGCAAAGGAAGCGTTCTGTTCGAGACTTTGTTACAGAGTTGCGATCTTTGTGGAGGCAGCTTGATTCTTTGGAGCCTTCCACTTGTATGACGTGCAAGTGTTGTAAGGCTCGCCTTCAGTCCCGCCAAACACAACGTACCTTTGAGTTTCTGATGCGTCTTCGTCCCGATTATGAGGCTGTTCGTAGCCATTTACTCAATCATAACTCTATTCCATCCTTTGACGACGTTGTGCGCAGTGTTATGGCTGAAGAGACTCGGTTACATGCTCTATCATTTTCTAGATCGAGTCCTACTGATACGGTTCTATCTATCACATCTTCGCGCTCCCCTCGGCTATCTCCTTCTAGTGCCCAGTTCTCTTCTTCCCCTAGCTCATCTTTCTTCTGCCATTATTACAAACGGCAGGGACATGTGAAGACTAATTGTCCGAAGCTTCAACACCGACCATCGCAGCACTTACATCCTCGTCCTCCTCAGTGATCATCTGGCATTTCTTTTTCACCTCATATTGCTACTGTTGAGGCCATGATTCCTGATTCCTCTGGTATTCTTGCTTCTCAGGTTGCTTAGCTTACAGAGTAAATTCATGCTATGCAGCGTGCTATGCAGTCCAGCTCCTCCTCTGTTATGTCTGCTGCTTCTGGTATGTCTTCTACCTCAGGATTTTAGACTCTGGTGCCACTCATCATATAACTGTTGATGCTACTAACCTAGTTAACCTTTCTAGCACTCACCGTTTTTATAGTATTCGAACTGCTGATGGAAGTCTTCTTCCTGTCACGCAGTTTGGTCATCTTCAGTCTTCTTCCTTCACTATTCCCACAGTTCACCATGTTCCTAGTTTAGCTTTAAACCTTATCTCTGTCAGTCAGCTTACTGATCATGGTTTGACTATTACTTTCTCCTCCTCTGACTGTTTTGTGCAGGACCATCTTACAGGCCAGAGGATTGGGACCGGGCATAGAGTTGGCGGGCTTTATCACCTAAACTCTCTTCATCTTCCTGTATCTTCCTCTCCTTCTACTTGTAATCCTGTTCTTGTTGCTTCTGTTTGTTCTTTAGATCGTTGGCATTCTCGCTTAGGTCATGTATCTAAAGATCACCTGAACTCCTAACTAGTTCAGGTCGTCTTGGTTCTCTCTCCTCAGACTCGTTATCTGCTTGTAAGGGTTGTAAACTTGCTAAACAATCGATGCTTCCTTTTCCCTCTAGTGCCTCATTATCTGTTTCTGCCTTTGATCTAGTTCATTCTGATGTATGGGGACCTGCTCCTTCTTCTTCTCTCTCTGGATTCTCTCGATTTGAAGTATTTACCATTTACTCTCAATTCACACAAATGATACATACTCAGTTCGGTAAACGGATTAAAGTTCTTCGAACTGATGGCGCTAAAGAGTATCTCTCTACATCATTTCGTGCCTTACTTTCATCTCATGGCACTCTTTCCCAGCAGTCTTGTCCTTATAACCAGCTCAGAATGGTGTTGCTGAGCGCAAGCATCGCCATATTCTTGACACCACTCGTGCTCTTCTTCTCACCACATTTGTTCCCCAACATTTTTGGGCTGAGGCTGTTCTCACTTTCACCTATCTCATCAATAGAACACCTTCATCTACTCTTCCTGGTCTTACCCCTTATGAGCGTCTTTTCTCCTCGCCTCCTTCTTATGGTCATCTTCGCATCTTTGGCTGTGTATGCTTCGTACTACTACCTTCTATCGAGAGAACTAAACTCTCTCCACGTTCTTCGATGTGCATTTTTCTTGGTTACAGCTCTGAACATAAGGGATATCGTTACTATGATCCTACCTCTTGTCGTCTTCGTATTTACTGTAATGTTACCTTTCTTGAAGACACACTCTTCTTTTCTTCTCCTTCTCAACAGTTTTCTATTCTTAAGTCTCACTCTTCACCTACCCCTCTACATTCTCTTATTTTACTTGCCTTTTCTCTTCCTGTCGCCTCCCCAACTCCACACACTGTTTCATCTGATATCACTGACATTCCCTCGCCTCTCCACATCATTTCTTCTTCTACACACCCTACCACATGTTCTGATGCTTTAGATGATTCTCCCGCCTCTTTGTCCACTCCTGCCTCTCCTGAAGATGCTCCTGCTGTTCCCCGTCATTACCCAGATCGTGTTCGTCATCCTCCAGCTCGGTATGCTCTCTCTATCTCTTCTACTTACTCTCCCCCTTTTCAGACCTTTCTTGCTGCCATCCACACTCATCATGAGCCACAGTCATATCGTGAGGCTGTTCAGCATCCCCATTGGCAGCAAGCTATGACAGAGGATCTTGGGGCTCTTGAGCGCATGCATACCTGGGATCTTGTTCCTCTCCCTTCCGGTGTTACACCTATTAGTTGTCGGTGGATTTATCGGGTTAAGACCCGAGCTGATGGCACTATTGAGCGTTATAAGGCACGTCTTGTTGCTCGTGGTTTTACTCAGGAGTATGGCATTGATTATGAGGAGACTTTTGCTCTTGTGGCCAAGTTGACTACCGTCCGTCTTCTTCTTGCTATTGCTGCAGCACGTCACTGGCCACTCTATCAGTTAGATGTGACCAATGCCTTCTTACATGGGGATCTTTCTGAGGAGGTTTATATGTCTCCTCCTCCTGGTTTCTCTTATCATCCTCAGCATGTATGTCATTTACGTCGGGCTATCTATGGGCTCAAACAGGCTCCTCGCGCCTGGTTTGAGCGTTTTCGTAGTGTGATTCTTGCCCTTGGATTTACAGAGAGCTCTCATGATTATGCTCTCTTTACTCGCCAGACTTCTCGTGGTCTCACTATTCTTCTTCTCTATGTTGATGGCATGGTTATTTCTGGTGATGATGCTGATACTATTATTTCTCTGAAACAACAATTACACATCGAGTTTCAAATGAAAAACCTTGGTCCTCTCCGTTATTTTCTGTGTCTTGAGATTGCTTATTCACGTCGTGGTTATTTAGTATCTCAGCATAAATACATTTCTGACATTTTTCGACGATCTGGCATCTCTGATCTTCGCACTGCTTCTACTCCCATTGAGCTACATCATCGTCTCTCCTCTACTGCTGGAGAGCCTTTGACTGATCCTACTCGTTATCGTGTACTTGTTGGATCTCTTGTTTATTTGACTATCACTTGACCCGACATTGCTTATGCTGTTCGTGTTCTTAGTCAGTTTGTGAGTGCTCCTCTCTTTACTCATTATGCTGCATTTCTCCGTGTTCTACGTTACCTTCGTGGCACTCTCACTCGCTCTTTGTTTTTCTCGACCACATCCTCCTTTGAGCTCCGTGCATATTGTGATGCTGATTGGGCAGGTGATTCTACTGATCGACGCTCGACCACTGGTTTCTGCATTTTCCTCGGCGATTCCTTTATCTCTTGGAAAAGCAAGAAACAATCTACAGTTGCTATTTCCACTGCCGAGGCCGAGTATGACGCTATGTCTTCTACTACCAAAGAGGTTCTTTGGTTGCGTCAGATTTTGATGGACTTTGGTGTCTCCATATATGCTCTCACTCCTATCTACTGTGACAACCAGAGTGCCATCAAAATTGCCGCTAATCCAGTGTTTCATGAGCGCACAAAGCATCTTGAGGTTGCTCTTCATTTTGTTCGTCATCACTATCTTGCTGGCAGTATTCGCCTTCCTTATATTGCCTCAGCCAATCAACTTGCTGATTTTTTCACTAAAGCACATACCATTTCTCGATTCCAGTTTCTCATCAGCAAACTCTCGGTTTATGACCCACCATGAGTTTGAGGGGGTGTGTTAGAGTTCTTGTACATACATACATGTATTATATGTATATGTATACGTATACATCTCTTTTTTCCTCTTTATATGTAACCATTCTTTTCTTTCATGTGATATACTAGATCCTTTCTCACATACTCACTAGTTTTATTTTCAAAAAGAAGTGTTCAACCATTTTACTGACGAAGTTTAAATGAGTGCATCAACCAAGCCAGCCTTCTTGCCCATTCTAACCATTACCATTAAAAATAAACATTTTGATTCTTTGCTAAATTATTTAAATATAATTGATAGACCACAATATATTTAAAAAATTGTATTCATCATTTACTTTTGGCCTTTGACCAATATAGGTTGGAAACCATGAGAGATACCTACGAAGATTTGTTAAATATATAACATTTTTCTTTTCAATTTAAGAAAGAAGACAGGCTAGATTGACTCCTTACAAAGCATTTTCCAAGGCACATCGCTTATGCCATTTCCTTTTTTGTCTTTATTTGAATTATCAACCGAATGCATGCATCCATAAAATATCACATAACAATATATGAAAGCAAAATTAAACAAGCAACGTAATCAGTCCCAACCGTCATTAATTAATTGCTGAAGAAAACCAAAACCAACTCAATAAATTTGTTGTCTTCATTCAATCTAAACATAAGCCATTTTCTTTGAGCCTAATTGCTTTAATATTTATTAAGAAAAATATTTTTATTTTGGTATGTCATTGTTCTCATCTTCAACAATTACTACAAAAAAAAAAAAACACTTATAGCGGTAGAAAAATCTGCCGCTATAGACTCCATTTTAGTCTCAATACTTCTATAGAGGCGGATAGCCAATTAGCCACTTAATCCTTAATTGCTATATTTTTTTTTACAGCATATGTATACTTTTGCCGCTATCCCATATATTAGAGTTGAAGCCCCACAATGATCTATAGCGATAGAAAAATTTTGCTGCTATAAATACTATAGCGACGGAATAATTCTGCAGCTATAGATTTTTTATGTATCTTATAACAGTGGAAAAATCTACCGCGATAAGTCTCGCAACTCACACAAAATAATAATTCCTATAAATTGAGTAATGCTTTAACAACAAATCATATATATATATATAGACAACATAAAAAATTGCATTAATATTTTAATTTATGAATCTCACCATAAAAATTACAAAAATGATAAACTAAAAAACAACGTTTTTTTTATAATCAGTATCCATATTATAAGAAAACACACTCATACAAACAATTTTTATTAGTCTGGATCTTGGTATAAATATGGCCGAACAACAACAAACATCAGAAATAATTCCCTTGGAAGATTTATAAAAGATCTCTTGGTGAAGGGTACAACTGTTGAATCAACAATCTCAAAGGATGTAGCCACTAAATCTCAACAACATCAAGCACCTTGCAAATGTGTATGATAAACAATTGTATAATTGGTAGAGATACTCTTTTCAATGACCCCACAGCATTAAGAAAGAAGTGTATTTTTCACAATGAAAACAATATGGACTAAGTTTAAAGCCAAAAAAATATAGGCCAATATATTTCAGCTAAAAGTAAATCAGAAGAGTCATACAGGAAGCAAAGAAGATTCACAATCCAAACAAATTGGTACATGTAAAACCAATATGACATTAAAGTATTCAGTTTAAGAAGTCATTGGCCAGCATGCAATAAGCTCAATACAATTTGAGACAAATCAAAATGAATAGGTTAAGTTCATGAATTTCGAAGGATGCCCAATGCATTGAAGATATATACCTAGTCCATGGCTATAATCAAAAACAAATATCAAAACAGTGTGTATATCATAACAAAAGTGTCAATGAGTTTACCTGCATGATTGACTTCCTAGCAGAAGGGTCTGTATCAAGAAAAACTATTTTATCACAAGAACCATTGCTATAAAGCTCACTGGCCGACACATACCTGGTAAAATGCAATATTGAGAGAGAGAGAGAACTCTTCAAAAGAGGAAATTGATCATGTGGCTTCATGCTGCAAACAAACAATGCACTAAAAATAAAAAACAATTACTTCGCATGCAGCCCAAGTAATAACAAAAAGATGAATCTTATCAAGGACTTTTTCATTGCTATGCTGTTGCGGAATAAAGGGAACTGAGTGGAGCAGTGTCGCAGCATATATTAGTTGAAGATGAATGATAAAGATGAAAAATACAGATTTTACGTGGAAAACCCCTAAAAAAATCAAGGTAAAAATCACGGGCAAGATAGAAGAATTTACTATAGTGGTAAAAAGAGGAGCTACAAGCTTTCTGTTAACCAGAAGAATACCAACTAATTCTCTCCTGTAACAAAAGCAACACAAACTCTCAGAATATTTTTCCCACTATTTTTCCCACTTTCTCACCCTCACCCTCATTCTCACTCTTCTCTTCAATTTTGAGGTGCAATGAGAGCCTTCATCCTTCCTCTACTTATAGGAACTCTGTATATGTGATTAGGTGAGATTAATGATGGGTTAGATGAAAGTGAGAGATTAGGTGGCTTAATAAGAGGTTAGGTGAGCAGCCATCTTTGACTAACATTTCTCCCACTTGAAGATGTGATTGATAGTCAATCAGATCTTCACACCATTCTCTCTATCTTGCCACTTGATGTTGCTTACGTCTCATTCAAACCACAAGAGGATTGACACCACTTGAACTTGTCGGTGTTCATTGCTTTCGTTAGAAAATCCGCTAGGTTGTCACTTGTATGAATTTTCTGCATATCCACTGTTCCTTCTTCCACTTTCTCACGAACGAAGTGGTACTGAACTCTAATATGTTTTGTTTTGGAATGAAATGCTGGGTTCCTTGCAAGATGCAAAGCACTTTGATTGTCACAAAATAAAGAAATGCTTTCTTGTTTGTACCCGAGTTCTTCCAGCACCATCTTCAACCACACTGCTTCTTTACTAGCTTGTGTAGCTGTTAAATATTCTGCTTCTGTCGTTGATGTAGCCACGAGTGGTTGCAGTTTCGAAACCCAGCTCACAGCTCCTCCAGCTAGTGTGAACACATCCTGTAGTGGATTTGCTTTTGTCAAGATCACCTGCATAGTCAGCATCAACATATCCATTCACAGTAAAATCTGATCCCCCATAACATAATGCAACATCTGAGGTTCCTTTTACATATTTAAGAATCCTCTTAACAGTATTCCAATGCTCTCGATCAGGATTCGCCATGTACCGACTTACCACCTGAAACAATAACAACAATCCTTCATGATAAAATTCAAACCAATTCTATCATCTTTGTCATAATAAGGGACATTGTGAATATACAAGCAGGCAAAGCAGAGTGTCTTCATGACAAAGTTGAAAGAGAACACATAACTCAATGTCCTAATTGTCAATGTTAAGAACTATAATAAAAAAATATGGAAACTAAAGATCGTGACAAATCTTGATGATGATATCAATTTTTGTTTTGATTTAAACATTTACATTGACAGGCCACACTATAGTTTTATTATCATTGGATATTCAAATAAAAAGGATTGGTTAAAAGAATCAAAGAATACAAAACTGCACATGAAAATAGGCTAAGAAGCAACAAATCTGCATAATTAACTGTTAGGCCCCTTAAGTATCCGCAAGTGCATCGGTCGAATGAAGTAGCATAATGTACCCAATATAGGATCCGGTAGTCAAATCCACAGGGACTAGCAAACTCTTATTACTAATTGATCTTCTAATACATAGTCTAAACAAATATTGGCAAAAGGTTCTAATCTAAAAGTTTGAGAGAGAAAAAGGGAAATGACAAGACGATGGAAAGGTACGGAGTAATTCTAGCAAGTAGTAATGATAGGGAGTATTGCCCGAATCAATCCCTTAGAGAAACTTGTAATAACTCTCCTACAATGATTATCGGATACATCCTATAGATTTTATGTGTGCTCTCAAAGCCTTATCACATCTATGCCAATCAAATACGTCAAGTTTTATAATTGTAACTATATAAATCATGCACATCGAGTTTTGCAATTACACTGAGCAATCACAACTATGGCATTCAACACACGTCAAGTTTTACCATTATAACTATGCAAATCATGCACATCAAGTTATGTAGCACCATGTTTAACATAGAAAATAATAGAACTCCATAATCATTGTTAGAGAGTAAATCAACTACAAATTAACATCTAAGTTCATGAATCCAGGGCACCGGAGAATGGTTAGCCCTCATAGGTTCACACAACGTCGGGAAGTGTAAAAAAACAATGAACTAAGAATCCATTGACTCCCTATTCCTTCTCAATCACTCCGATTGTGCTTCCAGAATCTATCTGACATACCCTTGCGTGCGTGTTCCGCAAGTGCACGGGTGTCGAAGTAATAAAGTACCCAAGGGGTGGGTAGTCGAATCCATAGGGAGTAGAAGTCAGTAACACAAACACTTTGCTAATTTGCCAAGGAAAAACCAATTGTTGTAGATATCAATAGAAAAGTAATTAAACAGAAATAAAAGACTGAAAGAAGTAGCTCGAGTTAAGAAACAATCAAGGTGTAAATAGAGTACTCGAACAATGCTCTTCCTAGGACTCTAGCTTCAAGTGCAAAACTCAAATTACTCTTCTTAAATTGAGATTCAAAGAGTCGTGGAAATCCAAAGACACAAGGTCCCAAATTTAAGGTCAACCATGACGAGTCCCCTACGAGGTCCCGACGGAGAGGAAACTCTTGACGCCTCACACCAAGTATAACTGCATTAAGTTCTAGGGATTCCAAGTGATAAACCCTATTCCCAATCCTAGATCAAACCCTTTGGTCCATGCGAAAGATATTTAATCACAAATAAGTCCCGGTGGCGAGAACTCTCGACGCCTAACTCTCTTTGTGATTGCCAAAAGCCCTTGGAATATGGAGGTAGGATGAATCACATCGGAGGGGAAAGGGGACGTTCCGCTACCTTTCGACTCACCCTCTCACCCCTCTTTAACCTTGGTAAATCTAATCCTAATAGTGATGGTCACTCGTCAAAAGGATGATTAGGATAGATTTTCAACCCTAGTGTCACTCTAAGAGAAAATCAAATAAGAACACAATATTTAAACTCAAATTAAATCTCAATTAAAAGTAAAGCAATAAGACTAAAAAAACATAGAAATCCTAGAATTTACATGTCAAAGTACCCACTAGGGGTTTAATTCTCCTTGGAGCAATACAAAGTCGATAATACAATTAAATATGATTGCAAATAAACCATAAAGATAACCCCCTTAAGCTACGTGCTTATGGTCTATAAGGGCCGCTTCTTCTTATCCAAGGATCCCTCCGTCAAGCCAGGGCATACCTCGCTGAATCCAAGTTGTCGATGGCTCCCCCAATAACTATCCTTGGAAGAATTCGGTGTCAAAATCGATGAAGAAACACCCCCCAAACCTTGCAAAAATCTCGCCAAAACCCTAGCCGCTCTCTCTCTAGAAGTTGAGAAAAAGATCCTTCAATAACTCTTCAAAACGGCTATTTAAACTCTAAAGTCAGGCATCCACACAGCCATGTGGAAAATCCACATGGCCATGTGGATTTTCAGCCTTCGCAGAAATACATCTATAGGCCATCGATTTCGGGCTTTTCTTCTTTTGAGGCCACCCGGATGGACACACGCTCGTGTGGTAGGTCATGTGGTGTTTCTTGACGTCGATAAACCTTAGAGTGCTTTTGAATTCTTTGAACAAAATAGAACAAGAGAGCATGACTGCCTTTGTGTCATTCTACATCTTTGAAATGTCGTGAACCTTTTAGAAGTTAGCACATACCCTCTTGTCTGACGCCGGTTTGTGTCTTGACCTTTAAGATAGCACAAAATAACTCCACTCGTCACCTTCATGACCTATTTTTGCCTTATTTTCTCCAAACCTTCTTCACAACCCTAGTTTCATGGAAAAAACAAGCAAACACACGAAATGAGCAATAAAACCTTAGAAAAGTAATGCTCATGAAAGAAAAACTTTTCAATTATTATATACATTCAAACACTTATCACTATCCATCGACAAGGCTCCACTCCAAATCATGCCTCTGAATTGTTGCTCTAATTCCCTTCTGCATGATGGTGAAAATCGCCTCCAAAGTCTTCTCCCTATCTCTAAGCCAAAGTCCCCCTAACTTTAATTTTGGGACGTAAAAAGGTGTTTTTGATCTAAGCACAGGCTTGCTTCAGCCGTGCTTCTCAGCTGTGCTCTTTGTAGCTAGATCTAGTATCTAGCGTCAAAACTGTTTTTCGCAACACAATAAGATGCACGGCCCAAAGCATGCCCGTGCTCTGGGAACAGTGACTGTGCTTTTCATTCTTTAAATCTTCCTTGAAGTCTAGTAATCTGCACAACTCAACAGCATGCCCTTGTTCTGGTCGTTCTTACCCTGATTGTTTGAAACTTGGTTCTTTTGATGCTGATTTTGTTCCAATACGTTTTCAAATAATCCAAGAGCTGTTAATTTCCACAAAACGCAAAGATACCCAAAGTAGCACTAAAATATATAAAACGAATGCTAAAAGACAAACATAACATAGATAAGAGGTATGTAAAATATGTATACAACATGCACTCATCATTAGCATCAAAGCACAATAATCTCAATCTAATTACTTCAAAACACACCTTACATATATTCCTATTAGCCTTATTTTTTATGTTTTATACACCAATTGTAAATACAAACTTTAACATGATAATTTTTCTCTAAAGGACCATTTCAAATGGCATGCCTGACAAATACAAATTTTAAACCTTAACAAATTCTCACAAATTACTACATAATTTCAGAGCATGTGATCGAGAGCATATTAGTAGAATTACTGGTCTACAAAATAACTAAGTATAGTAACACATTCATCTGAGTTAGACGTACCCATTTTCTTTATTTCAAGCATTGGAGCGAGCTTACTAGATATCATAAACAAAACCTATAAAGAGAGAAAATTTTGTGACATGCAAAACAACAATTAATTCAGTTAAGAACAGTAACAAATTAAAAAGACGACTTTGCAAAGTTGGTATTTTAAATAATTAAGGATATATGTATATACAACTCATAACGAGAGACAAGTTTATCATTCTTGAACTCCTAACATAATGAAAAGAATCAAATGACTATATTACCTAATTGAGACAAAATAATCAAGAAACATATGTGCAAAAATCATTTGAAATAATAAAGACAATAGGTAAATCAAATAAACAAACTTACCCTCACTGGATGCACATTAGATCTTGGCTGTAATCCCTAAAATAGACAACCAGAGGATGCTAAAGATAGCAGCAATAAGAAAAAAATTAAACAATAAAAATCTGTGCTCGATTGGACAGAGCAACACTATGTTTGGTCTTGGTTCGTAAAAAAAACTCATATAGTAATTGAACAATAAAAATCTAGTGCGCATTCATAATGGAAAGTAGGAAGCTCAAGAAATGTTTATAGTAATTTCAACCTAAAAAAACCTTAATGGGCCGTTTAGTTCGCGGTAATAAGATATTACCTCGTAATGAGATTACCTCGGTAATAAGGATGTGAATGTTATATGACTGGGAATGTTGTGATAATTTTAAATTACTATATTTAGTTGGGAACTCATATTAATGGGAATAGTTCATTACCGCGTTTGGTTGGTTATGACAATCTGTTTGGTAAAGTATAAAAATTTCCAAAATACCTTCAACGTTAAAAAAAATCTACTTATCCAAATCACACAATATAGCCTATATAGCATATTACATATGTATATATTTAAATTAATAAAGCAAAAACCCTTGTGATATGTTTAAAAGGAAAAAAATAATTCAATATTTTTTCATTGAAGTCACACATTGCAAATTTGATTCAGTGAATTCACTATTCAGTAATAAAACTAGAGAAATGAAACATAAAACAATAATGCATATACTTAGATAAAATTTAGTTTAATAAGTGTGTATATATACATGTTTAAATTAGAAAGTCAAATATATTATATATGATATATTTATAATGTATTAAGCAATATTTAGAAGATCTCCTCGCTTACACCCCTAGTTATAGAGGATTTGTCAATTGTTACTGAATCCTTTAATTAAGCAATATTTTCTTGGCATTAAGCTCTTTGCTATAGTCTCTGTCAAACATTTATGAAGTTGCTACGAAGGTGTGTATATATATATATATATAAACTTTGAACAACATACACGAAGAATGACAAACAAAAGATGCACCAAAAACAACTCAATAAGAAATGACCTGAATTAATACAAAAAATACCCAAAACGTTCAATCCATGTCCAAGAACAACTTATAACTGCATTCATAATCAACCAACATAAAGTTTCAATTCAAAAGTTAATATTCTCATGAATTCATTAACAATCTAATCTATAAAATATTTGTAGCTTAGCAAAATCTTTGTATTAATGTTAATATATCAATATAACCATAATACACCTGTAAATATATTATGAATAATTTAATATCTCATACACAAATGAATCAATTTATAATAAATTAAAACAATCAATGCTATTAAAAAAGCATTCAACTAAAAATAAAAAAGAAAAACTATTACACCATGTCAAAAAATAAACCACCATTCAATTTTGATAACCAAGCGTTGTTGCTTTATTTTCAAATCTAACATAAACATTCCACTAAAAAGAAAAAAAAAACTATTTCATCATCACAAACATATGTTTATAAAATACATGCCTAAAAGTAAACTACCATTCTTGACAAACACAAGAAAAGATTGATGAATAAAATAAGAACATGGGAATGCTATCACAGAACCACCAGTGCCGCAACACTAAGCCTTTTATCATCAAAACCGGGTTAGCTGTTGAGCACAATTATGAAATTGGGAAACTTCAACTTAAGAAGAAAAGTTGCACTCATGAGTAAAATCCATCCAATATAGCTGCACCCTTTCGCGAGTCAACTGTCAGGAAAAGAAGCAGAGTCATTGAAGTGATCGGCTGCGGAATTAATACAATCCAAATAGCACCGCCCCTTCAAGATTTTCTTACTGTTAAAAGAGAGTCACATGATGACAGAAGAAGATTAAACAATGAGGAAGATATTTCTGTTAAGAGAAAAATAATGAATAACAGACGAAGGGAAAATAAATCCATTCTTTTTGTCATACCATCACCAGAACTAAGTATACCAAGGTCAGGTATTTCATCAGTGTTAGGGTTCTCATATATACTTGTATTATACGTATTGTTAGGGTTCTCGTATATACTTGTATTATACGTATATACGTATACTTTTCTTTCTTCCTCTATATATGTAATCCTCTTATCAATACAATTCATCCATTTTATTCCCTCTTACATGGTATCAGAGGGCTATATCACTCCGGCATAATGCCGACAGTTTCTCCGACAGCTTTAACCTATCTCGCCTGAACCCCGGCCGCCTTCCAAACCCCACCGCCGCTCCGCTTCCCAGCCCCGCCGCCACTCCACAACCTCGCCACCCAGCTTCCCAGCTTTACCTAGCCAGCTTCCCAGCCGAGCCCCGCGCTCGCCGCCTGCCACTCCACAACCTCGCTGCCCGCCGCCTGACGCCTGCCCGCCGAGCTGAGCCCCCCCGCCTGCCGACCCGCGCCCGAGCCGAGCCCCGCCGCCCGCCGACTCCGCCGCCCGCCACTCCACGGCCGAGCCCCCCGCCGCCGACCGCCCGCCCGAGCCGAGCCTCGCCCGCCCGCCGACCCGCCGCCCGCCGACTCCGCCGCCCGCCACTCCACGGCCCGAACCCCGCGCCCGCCGCCGCCCGGCCGAGCCGAACCCCGCGCCGCGCCCGCCGCCGCCCGCCCGAGAGAAGCTCCCCGCCGCCCGGCTTCTCGGTCTCCCGGCCACCTCCTCCGGCCCGCTGCGCCCAGCTTCTCGGTCTCCCGGCCACCTCTCCTCCGGCCCTTGCCGCTCTGCCATGCCGCGACCGCGCCCGCTCCTCCGATCGCGCCCCGCCGCACCCGTCTCTCCGGCGATCTTTGGGTTTCGTGCCCATCTTTCACGGCTTCCCAAGATTAGCCCGTGATTAAATGCTTTGTCTGGAATCTTACTCCAGGACAAAGCATATAGTTACATATATCATTATCTAATATATATATATATATATATATATATATATATATATATATATCTTAAAAAAAAAAATCAAAAATCAAATCAGAAACAAACCATCATCACTGTTCAAAAAAAAAAAAAAATGGCCTCTTCTACTTCTCCTAATTTCCTCACCCCGGTTGATGTCAAATTAAATGGCTCCAATTACAAAGAATGGTACACAACGTGCGTATCATTTTACTTGGAATGGAGTTACTTGACCATGTCGACGGCACCTCCTCTCCTCCCCGACAAGACCGACGGTTCCTCTTCCTCATGGTTCACGGCCGATCATCGAGCCATGACTCTCATCTCGGTCATGTGAAGTTGATATTCGCATGGAAATTGGACATCTTCCGACTGCCTTTGCTATGTGGGATCATTTACGTCATATGTTTGAGCGATCCCAGTCCGCTCGTCGGTATGCTATTTTACGGGATCTTACTTATGTGCAATAAAAGGAGCGTTACGTTCGAGACTATGTTCTTGAACTGCGATCTTTGTGGAGACAGCTTGACTCTTTGGAGCCTTCCACTTGTCTGATATGCAAGTGCTGTAAGGCTCGCCTTCAGTCCCGCCAGACACAACGCACCTTTGAGTTCCTGATGCGTCTTCGTCCTGATTATGAGGCTGTCCGCAGCCAATTACTCAATCGCGACCCTATTCCATCCTTCGACGATGTTGTGCGAAGTGTTATAGCTGAAGAGACTCGGTTACATGCCCTTTCGTCTTCTAGCTTGCGTCCTACTGATATAGTTCTTGCTATCACATCTTCGCGCTCCCCTCGGTTATCTCCTTCCGGTACTCGGTTCTCTTCTTCCCTGGATCATCGTCCTTCTGTCGTTATTGCAAACGACAAGGACATGTGAAGACTAACTGTCCGAAGCTTCAGAACCGACCACCGCAGCATTCACATCCTCAGCATTCACATCCTCGTCCTCCTCAGCGATCCTCTAGCGTCTCTTCCTCACCTCATGTTGCTACTGTTGAGGCTGTGACTCCTGATTCTTCTGGTCTTCTTGCTTCTCAGGTTGCTCAACTTACCGAGCAAATTCATGCTATGCAACGTGTTATGCAGTCCAGTTCTTCTGTCATGTCTGCTGCTTCTGGTATGTCTTCTTCCTCCTGGATTTTAGACTCTGGTGCCACTCATCATATGACTGCGGATGCTACCACCCTAGTTAACCTTTCTAGCACTCCCCCATTTTCTAGTGTTCGAACTGCTGATGGAAGTCTTCTTCCTGTCACGCAGTTGGGACACCTTCAGTCCTTTTCCTTCACTATTCCCACAGTACACCATGTTCCTACTTTAGCTTTAAACCTCATTTCTGTCAGTCAGCTCACTGATCATGGATTAACTATTACCTTCTCCTCATCTGATTGTTCTGTGCAGGACCATCTTACAGGCCAGAGGATTGGGACCGGGCGTAGAGTTGGCGGGCTTTATCACCTAGACTTTCTTCATCTTCCTGTATTTTCTTCTCCCTTTACTTGTAATTCCGTTATTTCTGCTGCTGTTTGTTCTTTAGATCGCTGGCATTCTCGCTTAGGTCATGTATCTAAAGATCGTCTAAAACTCTTAACTAGTTCAGGTCATCTTGGCTCAGTCTCCTCAGACTCTTTATCTGCTTGTACGGGTTGTAAACTTGCTAAACAATCAGTGCTACCTTTTCCCTCTAGTACGTCATTATCTGTTTCTGCTTTTGACTTAGTTCATTCTGATATTTGGGGACCTGCTCCTTCTTCTTCTCTCTCTGGATTCTCTTACTACATAAGCTTCATTGATGATTTTTCTCGTTACACCTGGCTATATCTTATGCGCTCTCGATCTGAAGTATTTGCCATTTACTCTCAATTCACACAAATGATACATACTCAGTTCGGTCATCGGATTAAAATTCTTCGAACTGACGGCGCTAAAGAGTACCTCTCTACATCTTTTCGTACCTTACTTTCCTCTCACGGTACTCTTTCCCAGCAGTCTTGTCCTTATACACCCGCTCAGAATGGTGTCGCTGAGCGCAAGCATCGCCATATTCTTGACACTACTCGTGCTCTTCTCCTTACCTCTTCTGTTCCCCAACATTTTTGGGCTGAAGCCGTTCTCACTTCTATCTATCTGATCAATAGAACACCCTCTTCTGCACTTTCTGGTTTTACACCTTATGAGCGTCTTTTCTCTTCCCCGCCTTCTTATGGTCATCTTCGCATATTTGGTTGTGTCTGCTTTGTTCTTCTACCCTCAATTGAGCGAACTAAATTCTCTTCCCGTTCTGCCATGTGCATTTTTCTTGGCTACAGCTCTGAACATAAGGGCTATCGTTGCTATGATCCTACTTCTCGTCGTCTTCGTATCTCTCGTAATGTTACCTTTCTTGAAGACACACCCTTCTATTCTTCTCATTCTCAAGAGTGTTCTATCCTTAAGTCTTCCTCTTCTCCTACCCCTTTACCTTCCATTATTTTGCCTGCCTCTTATCTTCCTTCCGCCTCCCCTACTCCTCACACCGCTTCACTTGATATCATTGGCACTTCCCCACCTCCTCCCATCAATTCATCT
Source organism: Dioscorea dumetorum (assembly GCA_902712375.1). Lineage (NCBI taxonomy): Eukaryota > Viridiplantae > Streptophyta > Magnoliopsida > Dioscoreales > Dioscoreaceae > Dioscorea > Dioscorea dumetorum. The sequence continues at coordinate 6,549,986 of CACTHL010000128.1, read as the reverse complement.
TCTACATACCCCACTACCTCTTCTGATACTTTAGGTGATTCTCCCGCTCTTTCGCCTGCTCCTGCCTCTCCTGAAGATGCTCCTGCTATCCCCCGTCGTTACCCAGATCGTGTTCGTCATCCTCCAGCTCGGTATGCTCTATCTATCTCTTCTACTTACACCCCCCCTTTTCAGACCTTTCTTGCTGCTATTCACAATCATTATGAGCCGCAGTCATATCGTGAGGCCTGTTCGAAGCATCCCCATTGGCGGCAAGCTATGACGGAGGAACTTGGAGCTCTTGAGCGTATGCATACACGGGATCTTGTTCCCCTACCTTACGGTGTTACACCTATTAGTTGTCGGTGGATTTATCGAGTAAAGACCGAGCCGATGGCACTATTGAGCGCTATAAGGCGCGCCTAGTTGCTCGTGGTTTTACTCAAGAGTATGGCGTTGATTATGAGGAGACTTTCGCTCCCGTGGCTAAGTTGACTACTTGTTCGTATTCTTATTGCTATTGCTTTGCAAACACGTCGGTGGCCTCTTTATCGGTTAGATGTGACCAATGCCTTCTTGCATGGGGATCTTTCTGAAGAGGTTTATATGACTCCTCCTCTCGGGTTTCTCTCATCATTCTCGGCATGTCCGTCGTCTACGTCGGGCTATTTATGGACTCAAACAGGCTCCTCGCGCCCGGGTTTGAGCGTTTTAAATAGTGTGATTCTTGCACTTGGATTTACAGAGAGCTCTCATGATTATGCCCTTTTCACTAGACAGACTTCTCGTGGTCTCACCATTCTTCTTCTCTATGTTGATGACATGGTTATTTCGGTGATGATGCCGATACTATTCTTTCTCTCGAAACAACGGTTACACACCGAGTTTCGGATGAAAGATCTTGGCCCTCTCCGTTATTTTCTGGGTCTTGAGATTGCTTATTCACGCCGTGGTTATTTGGTATCTCAGCAGAAATATATTTCTGATATTTTTCGACGAGCTGGCATTTCTGATCTCCGCACTGCTTCTACTCCTATTGAGCTACATCATCGTCTCTCCTCTACTGATGGAGAACTTTTGGTTGATCCTACTCGTTATCGCGCGCTTGTTGGAGCTCTTGTTTATTTGACTATCACTCGACCCGACATTGCTAATGCTATTCGAGTTCTTAGTCAGTTTGTGAGTGCTCCTCGATCTACTCATTACACTGCTCTTCTTCGAGTTCTACGCTATCTTCGTGGTACTCTCACTCGATCCCTGTTTTTCTCGGCCACGTCCTCCTTTGAGCTCTGTGCATATTGTGATGCTGATTGGGCAGGTGATTCTACTGATCGCCGCTCTACCACTGGTTTCTGCATTTTCCTTGGTGATTCTCTTATCTCTTGGAAAAGCAAGAAACAATCCACCGTTGCTCTTTCCACTGCTGAGGCTGAGTATGGTGCTATGTCTTCTACTGCCAAAGAGTTCTTTGGCTGCGTCAGATTTTGATGGACTTTGGTGTCTCCATATCTGCTCCTACTCCTATATACTGTGACAACCAGAGTGCCATCAAAATTGCAGCTAATCCAGTGTTTCATGAACGTACCAAACATCTTGAGGTTGCTCTTCATTTTGTTCGTCATCACTACCTTGCCGGCACTATTCGTCTTCCTTATGTTACCTCCGCCCACCCGACTTGCCGATTTTTTTCACTAAAGCACATACTATTTCTCGCTTCCAGTTTCTCATAGGCAAACTCTCGGTTTATGACCCACCGTGAGTTTGAAGGGGTGTGTTAGGGTTCTCATATATACTTGTATTATACGTATTGTTAGGGTTCTCGTATATACTTGTATTATACGTATATACGTATACTTTTCTTTCTTCCTCTATATATGTAATCCTCTTATCAATACAATTCATCCATTTTATTCCCTCTTACAATCAGAAAAAGCCAAAACTACAAGGGAGCATAACATTCTGCATGTTAAGAAGTTGCAAAATAGTTACCATAGCAAAGTGACAAAATGAAGACAAGAAGCATTAATATTTTGGCACCCTCGATATTGGTATCATTAAGAACAAAAACACATAAGATATTTGCAATCTATATATATATATATACCCATCATTATCCACTGGTCATTTCGCCTGATGATTAGCACAAAAAGAATCTATTAATCCATTGCCAATCATTGGTTAAGGAGCCAGATAAACCATTCAATATAAAGAAGAAATGGTAAACTAAAACATAATCATCTTTAAAGTAAAAGAAAAGTGTGCCTCTGTGTGTATATATATATATATATATTTATTATTATTTCACCAGATAATTATCTAAAATAAGCTCTAGTTTACACAACCTTTTCAGAAGGAAAATAAAAAGTAAATTAGTAACTAGCACTAACTAACCCTACATAGCATTGCATATATTTCTCATGAATATCTCAACTTTTTTAACTTCCAAGCATCTCTCAAACTTTTTAACAACCACAATCTTTGATACAACAAAAATAACATCATTAACGTAACACAAACTACACATACCACATGATTGTAGACATCCTTCCAAAACTAATTATGTATCTTTTATCATTTTATTTTCATAATATTTTTACAATCAAACAAGAAAAAAAAAGGCTCTTAACCTAAGAATGATACTCCAACACAACGTATCTTCTTAATGATGACTACTTGACATTTTATTGTAAACAGTAAAATAAATGGAAAGTATTAGCAACAGAATCCCCTCATTCACATTTCTTATGTTTGAAATGTGCACAAAATCTTTAATAGTTCTTAATGACAAGTGTATGAGACCAAGTTAAGATACTAGCCACTAAAATTTTTTATTCTCAGCAGTATTTGCTCTAAATTTGATCTTTCATACTATATTATTCGGATTACACTAAGCATTATGCCCAACTAAGCCAACAAGGAAAGAATAGATTGAAGTCTAACATTAACCCTAGATTGAAGTCTAGAAACACCAATGCTTGCTCAAAAATTAGAAACTGAAATCCAAATTCTAGCCAAAATTAAAAACAACTTGCCTGGAAATAGGAGATCCGGACACCAAAGAGCTCATCGGAGCATCGCCTGAAGAGGATGGAGTGGAGAGCTTTTGAGCGTCTGTCTTTTTTGCTTTCAAAAGAGAGAGAGGGGTTTCCTTTCGATCGAGAGAGAGAAAGTGAGAGGCTCGCAAGAGTGAGATAATTTGAATTGATAATAATCCCTTATCCAGGTTTTCCATTCATTATATATATATATATATCTTAGGTTTTGGTTTACAAAGTTATTTAATTGGTCCTTTCACATAACTCCTCCTAAAAAATTAATTATACTAAAAACATATTACACAAAAATATTTTTAAAAGTTTTTATCTAAATATGATTTTATTAATTATTAATTATTTAAATTCAAATATTAGAAAACTAACAATAAACCAATTTATTTTAGCTTCAAAATAATTTTCTATTTTTATAAGAAATACTTATAACTCAATTAATTTATTTAATCAAGATTATCTTTTTGTAACATATATTTTTATTTAATATAGATATAACAAATATATGATAATCCAATGTAAAAGTGATCTTAAAAACAATTAAAATCAAATTGTTATTCACCAAAAAAGTCAAATATTTCTTGTTTAGTGGTTGTAGTTGTGATGTTAATCTTTTAAATATTTATTTTAGTAAATATTTATCTTAAATCAAATAATCAAATAAAAATTTATATGTTATAAATAAATTTATATAAAATAATAAGTTAAAGTATTTTCCATAAATTTGTAAATTAATTAATTAATTTATATATTCAATTCATCTTCATTAGCATCAAATTTGCAAAGATGTATTTATAATTTATAGAATAAATTATTACGACATTATTTTTATATTTGTTTTATAATGTTTATTTTTTTAATGTAATAATTATTCTTAATATAAATCTCAAATTCAATCAGATTATATTATTATAAATAAATATAAATATAAAATTTAAATAAAATTTAAAGTAATATATTCATAGTAATATGTTGTTATACCAATGGAGCGATATCCATCAGTAAATGTCTGATCTATACTAATACTTTTAAAGTCAATTGCTATAGATAATCTATAGAGAGTAATAGTTATACCAACGGAACAATATTTGTAAGTAAATATCAAATTTATTATGACAAATTGAATGTTTCGTTAGTATAAATAGTCTATAGCTATAGATTTGACTGTCACTATAGATAAAAGTCAATATACAATAATATCTATACTAACATGTCAGTAAATCTCTTAAATTTTCTAACAGTTTTAAAAATCGTCGGTAAAAACAATCTATAGCAACGGAATTTCAGTACATGGCAATTTTTTTTGTAGTTTAGTTTAACTCATCATTTTAGGGACCCCACACTTAATGTTAGATTTTTTTAAATTATATTTTAAATTTTTATTTATAGTTATCCTATTCAACCTTAAAATTCTTAATTAGTTTTTAATATAAATTTTTTTTCATATAACTGATTTATTAAAATATTAACATACGATAAATGTTTTGAAGTTGATGTTGGAATTCTAAACAGAGGCACCGGTTTAGGCGCAGGCCTCATGATTTTTTAGATATAGCTTCAATTTTTTAAATATTTTTTATATTTTGAATTTATTATTTTTGTTTTACAATATCAAGTAGAATTGATTTGTTTTATAAATGATGTAGAATTAAAGTTAAAGCTTTTAGATAATAATGGGTTGAAAATAGATTGTATTAATATAAAATATTTTCTAAAACATGGTATCTTTTGATATTAATGGGTTGGATTTATTTTATAACTCAAAAGTTTTGAAAAAAACTTTTTCAAAAAAAACAAAAGCACCACTATTAGACGTTTATAATTTTATACAAAAATTAAACTCATTTGGCTTCAAAATAAAAAGTTTTTTGAGATTAAAGTTAGTATAAAATAATTTTTACAATCAACTATGTGACAAAAAAGATTAAATAGATTACTATTATTTATAATAAAAATAATTTGGCATCTCAACTTCAATACAAAAATTTAACAAATAATTTTGTATCTTAAAAAAGAAATTTGAGTATTAATTGAGTTATTGAATCCATTGTTACATGCAATTTAAACAAAATAATTAAAAAAATATGACATCTCTATATTTTGTTTTGGTTAATATTTTAGTTTATATAATTATATATTAATCATGCTATATATTTTATGTTTTATTATGTATTTTATCTTAAAATTTTTTTTTAAACATTTATTGTGATTTAGCTTAGGGACCATTATCATTGAGACTAGCTCTACTTACTACGAGTGGTGAAAAGGTGGGCCCGGGGCGAGGGCGGGAGGCACCAACCCCCTTGCTCCCCACCATTTGTCGGGACTAGAATCCCTCGACGGTCAGAGATTACTCCCCCATCTCCGTCCCAGTAGGGATTTCATTCTTGTGGGGATTCCAATATATTTCTATTGCACTTTCCTAATAAATTTTAAATTTTGAAAATTAAATTTAATACCAGTACATTTAAGAAAAATATAGAAACTACTCGACATATATAGGTAGGTAAAAAAATATGAAGACCTAGTTAGATAACGGGTTATTAAATAGAAAATTTAAAAGGGCTTTGGATTTTTTATTGTTGGAATATATATAGGAAAAATTGTAATTATGTAAAACTTGCAGGACTAATACGTAATATTATCAATTGGGTCTGAAATCTTGCTGGGTGAGGAAGGCATTCCGCAAGCCTTATCCACATTTAGGAAATGGGGATGGGTTGCCCCATTCCCACCCCATGGGGGACATATCATGGAAATTATTTTCTTGTCGAATTAGGGCTCCATAGAGATCGGGGATTCCGGCCAGTGTTTTCATAACCGGATGGGTTATCAACCCAGCTAAGCAGCCGGTTCACGGCCCAACTGGTTCAACTGGCTGGTTCAACTGGATTTAATATTTTTCAAATAAATAAATTTTTAATAATTAAAAAAATTAAAAAATAAGTAAAAAATAATTGAAAAAATAAGGAAAAAATTAAAAAAAATACAAAATTACATATTGCAAAGTTATAGTGCTTTAATAAAGTCACAAAGTGTCAACTCTACATAAAAGTGAAAAATAAAAGGAGACACTATTCTCATGAATTTTTAATCTCATATTCACTTGTCTCATTCATTATCATCATCTCCATGAATTTCATCACCCTCATTCCTTGGTTGACATCAAAGGCTGAAAAATTAATTCCATCTTGAACCACCAACACATCCTCATCATCACAATTTAGTGTTTCTATCGAAAAAATATATTGTTTGTAAATAATTAACATTAAATAAAACATAAAATTAAGTTCCAAATTGCAATCATATTACTTACTTAGTCATAACAATTAATATAATGGATATCTTCATTTTGCCCTCCTCTTTGTACTTGCCCTTCTTCTTGTAGAGCAACCATACTTTCAAACTCATCAAGATTAAGTTCGGGTTCCCATGAAGGCTCATTCTTTACAACCCAAGAATCAATCTTGTTAATACACTCATAATCAATAAGACCTAGAGAGTTGCTCTTGTTGAAGTTCCTACAAATAGAAAACAATTTGTCAAATTTGCAATAAGGTCTCAAAGCAATTAAATAAATGAAAAACATATAAATTAGTTACATACCTATTCTTCAAACAAAGATTGTAATGTATATAGACAAGATCACATAACCTTTCATGCTCTAACCTATTTCTCCGGTCCGTGTGTATTCTCACGTGCACACTCCAATTTCTTTCACAACCTGATGAAGAAGATGTTTGACTAAGAATTCTTATAACTAACTTTTGTAAATTAGGAGCACTATGTCCAAAGAACCTCCACCATTCATCTACATGAAAAAAATAAAACAATTTTCATGTTATTGATGAAAATGTAAAACTTAGTTAATTTTTTTATTAATATACTATTATACCTGGCCTTGTATTTTTGCTAGAAGATTGGCTTAGAGCATTTCCAAAACTACCTAGTCGCTCTCGGAATATAGAAGATTCAGCTTTCATTTTGTTATGTTTCAGTGCAATATGAGGGTTGCATATTATAGTTATAAACCCATCCATGACATCCGGTGCTTGGCAAATAGAGTCTTTATTATATTAAAAGATTGGATTCAACCAAAATACAGCAGCATGAATATCTTAACGGAATTTATGCTCCCATCTTTCTTCCAAAATTGAGATATAAGGTTGATACAGTCTCCTTACATATTTAAAAGTCTCTTTTATAGCTTTATTAGCTCTAATCATCTCTCATAAACATAACCAAAAGAAGGTCTTTCATCATAATCCATAATGCATAGTAGTCGTACAAGTGGAGACACAATTTTGACAACTATTAAGAATCATTCCAAAATTGATTATCTAAGACAATATTTTGAACTTCTTTTGCTTTCTTTATCTTAGATTCACTCCAACCAAAAAAGTCTCTAGAAGTAATCATAGCTTACAAATCACATTTATGCTCATGAAGACTCTTCAAAGCAATAAAAGTTGTGGCAAAACGAGTATCACCAGGTCGAAGAATCTCTGTCCAGCCTTTTATATTTCGTAACCAACCCAAAGTCCATTTGTGATTATACACAAAAACAGTAATAGAAGAAGCACGCTGCGCTAAATTCTCAATGTGTGGCATTTTGGCCTTCAACATTGAATTTAAACAATGAGCTGCACAAGGTGTCCACATGATATTGGGATATTTCTCATTAAGCAATCTTCCTACAGCTTTATAGTTAGCTGCATTATCTGTGATCATATGAACAACATTGCACCAACCAACAATCTCAACGATCTCAGCAAACAAATTGTAAAGAGTTTAAGCATCAGAAATTAGGTCCGATGCATCAACAGATTTGATAAAAGATATTTCTTTCAGAGAATACACAAGAAAATTGATCAAAGATCTTTGTCAAATATCTTTCCAACTATCTCCAATTATTGTGCATCCACAATCTTCCCAACTACTTCGATAAGTGTCAACAAGTAATTGCAATTCTTTCTTTGACTCCAACAAGTTTCTTCGCAAAGCATGATAGGTAGGACCGTTGTATCCCAAACCAATACATGGTGTAGCATCTATCATTGGTTGGAAATAAAATGAATTTGAAGTACTCATTGGGATGCAAGCATCATAAAAAAATAGGGCAATAGCTAAATTCACTTCATGCCACTTTTCTTTGCTTTGTAATGCCGCCTTGATGGAGGGTTGTGATCCAACTTTGCTACCACTAGGAAAATAAGATGCAACTGCAATTTTTTTCTTTTTTCATGATAAATCGCCAGGCCTACTATCTTGAAGTGTTTCACTATCTTAGCCTTCCATATCACCTTCAAATGGATGCACACTAGGCTGAAATGGATTTATTACTTCCTGTTCATTGACGATTTTTTGTGTTTGAAATTCCTTTAAATTTTCTTGAAATCTATGGCGAACACCTATGAGAACTTTCTTACAAGGCTCTATTTCACTCCTTTGGCCAGCAGGATGCATTTTCATCCTATGAATGCCTCCATCTTTCACTATTTTAGCATAAAAATTACAAATGAACATTTTTTCCCACATTATTACCTCTTGATTCACTGATATAAGCCCATGCTGGATCAGATTTTGAATGACTAGATATGGAAGACAGCTTAAATTAATTTTAATTTGATGATATCGAAGTTGATGATGGTGTTGTGCTGCCATGAGTTTCTTCCATTCCTAAAATGTAATTGCCAAGTCCTAATATAGATGAAGATGCAGCAGTTACTGTGAAGTCATGTGTGGTTGTCGGCCTTTGAAGTTGGCTTTTGGTTAAACTTGCTTGGCTATAATGCTTAGGGCTTTGGAGTGTGTGCAGGGAATCACCAAGAGGTTAAATGGCTGGATTTCCCGAAGCAGCCACAAGGATTTCGTGCCGACGGTGTATCACAGCAAGAATGTGGTGGGGGAAGCGGCGTCGTTGGTATTGTAGTTACAGCTTGCCTCGCCTATGAAGAAGATCTCCGGCTTTGCTCTATGTGAAGATCTCACTCGGTGAGTTGGAATGGAATAAAGGTGATGCGAGGGGTGATTAAAGGTGCAAGTGCTGATGCTTAGTGATTCTCAACCAAAATATCATAGATCGTCCTAAGTCATGCACAACATCTCAACATATTATACAAAAATAAACAACCCTCCCGCCCACTTGAATGAAACATTGTCCTCAATGTTAAAAATAGCACTTGCATCATAAAACAGTTAATCAAGTGCAAGGAAGGCAGAGTTGGGGAATTTTCACCAAATTGAAGGAGAGGTGCCTGTGACAAATAATTCCATGACAAATAAGGGCATGTGTGGAGCACCATCAAGAGGAAGCCATTTGATACAGCCGCAAGATAAATATCCATGCATCCTGAATTGAGCATGCAAGCATTAGAAGGAGATAACATAGAAAACAAACAAAATAACTCACTAAAAAGAGATCCGTTTAGTAGGGGACTCCCCTTACTAACTGACTCAAAGAGACAAAATAAAACGAAAGTAAAAGCAAAGTACATAAAAAGATAAAGAAAACAGAACAGAAACAAGAAAAATCAAAATCCGGCGCTCTCGGAGTCAGTGTCAGACTCAGATGGGAGATCGGTGGTATCAACCCCAACACTTCAAGAAATGGAAGGCCCAGCAGCACGATGCGGAGGAGGGGAGAGTGTGACATCGAGGTGAGAGGCCAACCACTGCATGCTCCGGATCATCCACCGTCGGAAAGAGGGGGAGCCAGCTGGGGGAGAGTCGGGGATGTGTGTGGAGGGGCGCGCGCATGGGGTGCTGATGGTTCGATTGTCCGCAAGCGCACGGGTCGTCAAGTAATACCTCTCACGCACGCGTGAGAGGGTCGTATTCCCTGGGGTCCCAAGAGCTGCTATTACTTCCCTCTAGACGGCACTGTCTAGTCTACCAAAGAAGGATAATTAAGACAAGATAAGAAAACTAACAAAGATAACTATAAACACATGGACTCAGGCACACCACATGAGCATATTCAAGGAAGCAAATAATAATGAAAGCGCGAGGTCCCGGGCTAGGATCCCCTCGGGATCACTAAAGCTACTAGGATGCTAGAATTACACAGGCACTGGTGGTTCTTGGCCGGGAGAATCCTCAGGTATGCCAACCCGATGGTCACGGCAGTTGGCCCCTAATCCAGTACGAGTATTGATACGGAATTCCTTCCGCCCAAATCCTCTTACGATTGCATTAAAGGCACGAAATCCTCAAATTAGGGTTGAAGCACAAACTAGGCACAACCCTAATACCGGAGGGGTACAAAATACCCGATGGTCACGGCGTATTTGTACATGTATCCCTTCCAAGCTTGGGGGTCCAAAAGTAGGGCGATGGTCACGCAACCTACTAAAACCTAGAAATCGATACACAGAGTTCTCATGCATACCAATACATTAAAGTACACCAAGCATGAACCACAAAACAAACCAAATACCATGAATGTAAATCTAAGCATCCATACAAAGCAAGTTCATCCTAAGGTTCACCGGATGCCCGGCGACCTTGGGAGTCTAGTTCATCATCAACAAAGGAGAAAGCAAGAAATACAAAGAATACAAGATAAAACTCAAAGCAAACTCCCCTAAGATGAAGACTAGAAGGTGGTGATGAGAACTTGTCGGATCCGCGCCGGCAAGCTCCTAGATCTTCTCCTTGATAGCAAACCCTCTTCTCCCCTTGATTTCCACCTCCGATCTGCCCTCTCCACTTGCCTTGAAACCCTAGAAGATGATGGTGGAGAATGGTGGCCAAAAGTCCCCTTTCAAGATGCCCTAATGCCCCTTTTAAACACCCAAATCCCGATGGGTAAACGGGTCAGCATACAGCCGGTATGCTGACCCCTCGGGATTTTTACTTTTCTGCCGAGAAACCCGTCATGAGCTACAGTACTGCTACAGTAAAAGCTACATTGCTGTGCTACAGTATCCCCCTCGAAAACGCTGTTTTGATGTTGAATTCGTTCCCCATCTCGCCGTCGAGTCCCCGGGGCTTCTGACAGGCCTGAAATACAAAAATAAAGAGATTTAGACCGAAAAAGGGCATCAGCTCATTAAAAAGATAATAAAATAATTTCCATAATTACGTATAAAATACGTATATTTAGACATTTATCAGGTGCGAGGAGACGATGGACCGGCGGTGGCAGTGGAGAGTCGGGGACATTGGCAGTAGGTGTGGCTCGGTATTGAGGGCCGTGGGAGGTGGAGGTGGCTCGGATCATCCTCATCGCTCGAAGCGTGTCCACCGAGACTGGCAACACGCCCCCTACTATTCTCATCGATCGGAGGCCCTCCTGGAGACCCATGCCTCGGATCAACCGCGTGATGTAGGGTCCAACAAAAAGAGCGCCCACGCGGGAATCCTGCTCCTAGTGCTGGATGCTGAATGCGACCTCGTAGCCGAGATGCAACGGGAACCCGTCCAGCATGCTTAAGAGGAAATCGAAGTCACGGCGACTAACGACTCCTGTGCTGTCCCCCCGACCTGTAATAGAGTGGCTCAGGATAAAATGGATGTACCTGAGGGCGGGGAGACGAAGGGACGAGGCCTTGGACCGACAAGGATCATACGACCGGTCCGTGCTCACGCGCTGCCAGCAACTCTCGAAGGACTCACCGGGTGGTCGCGCAATGAGGAGGGCGTCATACTCTGGAGTCCGGGTGAACTCCTCATCGTAGAGCCCCAGTCTGACCGAGAATTCGGTCAGACTCATCCGCTGCAGTGCACCGAACGCCTGGAACTGAATAGTGACAGTGCGGTGGTAACTCACCGGAGCTCGCGGCATCTTGAATGTCGCGAGCATGGTACGCCCCTTGCGTATCCGCAAGTGCACGGGTCGCACAAGTAGTAAAGTGTACCCCTTTGGGTCGGGTAGTCGAATCCACAGGGACTGGTATAGCTTTTAATACTAACGTCCTACTTAATATCTAACCAAACCGAAGATGAAGGAATTGACTTTGGACTGACTTCGAGGAAGTTGAGGGAATGGAAAGTTCACCAAGGGAAGATTTAGGATTGACTCGATGGAGGAGATGGGACCCCGGGGTTGGGTTTCTGACGTTCACTAACTCAGTCTTTCTCAGTAATTATCAGGGATGTCTTCAGTTCTAAACCTAGTTATGCAATAAGCATGTGGTTTCTAGCACTGCCGAGCCCTAAGTTGAACTCCCTCTGCTTGCAACAATCAATAAAGATTCACAAACCTAGATAGGAGAACCAAACTACCCAGTATCAAGCACTAAACAACATACAAGATAGCCAAAAACCTAGATTTATTGAAATGAACAAGACAATCATAAAAACTGCAAGTAAAGACTACGAGTTCGAGTTACAACGCCATACAACCACCCCCGGGGCTCCCTTAAGAGTTTAACCCCTCATGATAACAACCAACAAACACAATGCCAAAGAAATTACAAGACAAGGAATTGAAAACTCCCTAATTTCTTGCATCCTTGAGGTTGTCGAAGGATCTACGATGTCGTGTAATCTCCCTCCGATCGGCCTACCATACGCTTGGCATTCCCTTGATGAAGTAGAGGATGAACCCCCAAAGCTCTCCCTTTCTTTCTCCCAAAGTTCGCCCCCCCAAAAGTCCCCCAAAAACCTAAGTTTTTAGGGTTTTAAAGTTTTCCCGATGTGAGCACGGGCGTGCTGAAACCGTGCTTCAAGCCGTGCAGATTACGGCCAAATAATTCTTCAGGAAACTCACAAACCTGTAATATGCACAGGGAACAGCACGGCCGTGCTTAGACCTTGCTGAGGCTTTGCACGACCGTGCTTAGCGAACTCTGGCTGTGCTGATCTATGGCTGCATTCTCCTGTAATTTTCACGGGAAGCAGCACGGGCGTGCTTCGACCGTGCTGAGGTTTTCACACCCGTGCTCAGCGGACTCAGACTGTGCTGAATCGCAGTTGAATTCTTCTGCATTTTGCACGGGGAACAGCACGGGCGTGCTCAAACCGTGCTGAGCTTGATAAGGTTTCTTCTAAGTCTTTTAGCTTCTAAAATTGTTCCAAAAGCGCTTCTTTTTACTTCAGGACTTTGATATCTGCATGACGAACAACGAATACCTCAAATAGCACCGTACTTGGAGAATTATTGCCAAAACATTCAATAATGATGAAGGTATAGCATGCAATATATATATATGAAATGCGCTCATCAAATAGCCCCAAACTTGAATTGTTGCTTGTCCTCAAGCAACCTTATTCCCCTAATAAAGTGATGAGTGCATGACCTCTGATCTCAACAAATTAAAAGAGTTACTGAAGCTTTAAGGAGTTTCTGAGAACTAGTGACTTAGTCAATTGAAGGCTTGTGAAAGATTTTACTCATACTCCGTACTACCGTGTGTGTGTGTCGCCTCCTGAAGTATGTCAAAACTGTTCTTGAGGGGGCTAGTACAAGCTCTTTCTTCTCAAATTTTCACTATTGACTCCTAAATTGGGTAGTAGCTTCATACACCCTAGAGGCAGCCATTTCACTTGGTAGGTCATCAAAAATGACATTTGTGATGCCTAAAATCCGACTACTCAAGTGCGGCTTTCGCTTTTTCTAAAGTGATAGCTCTTTCTACTATCTTTCACACAAAAATTGACAGGGCATCCCAAAAATGGAATCCGACTTGTCACGAAATTCTAGCTTTTATTTATTTTGAGTTTGGAGTCAACTTCTAATTTTTCAACCTTATAACTAGCCCTTCCTCTAACAGAGTAACAACACAATAGAAGACTAAGTGTTAGCATTTGGGTTTCCAAAGTAAGAGCAAAATGAAACTTTAAGTTCAACAAAAGTGCACTAGCATACCCAAAAACTCCTAGCTTAGCAATTCTCAACCAAAATAATTTTCATAGATCGTCCTAAGTCATGCACAACATCTAGGAGACAAATGCACAACTCTCCCCCACACTTGAATGAAACATTGTCCTCAATGGTTAAAGATGTAAGCATGCAAGCAAAGAAAATAAGTGCAAGTAAAAGTGAGGGTTGGGAATTTTCACCAAGTTAAAGGAGTGGTGGCGACGAAAAATTCGATGGCACACAAGGGCGGGTGTTGATCGCCGATTAGGGATGAGTCGTTTTAGACAACCATCAAGAAAAACAATCAATGAAGCCTGAGATACACATGCAAGCATTAGAGAACGAACATAAACAAAAAGATAAAAATCACACTAAAAAGAGATCAGTTTAGTAGGGGACTCCCCTTGCTAACTGACTCAAGAAGACAGACGACAACAGAAGTAAAAACAAAGAACACAAAATAAAGCAAAACAACAACAAAAACAAGAACATCAAAACCGGGCGCTCTCAGAATCGGAGTCAGACTCCGATGGCAGGTCGGTGGTGTTGACGCCGACACTCCGGGATGTAGAAGGTCCAGCGGCACGACGAGGAGGTGGAGACAGGGTGACGTCGAGATGAGAGGCCAACCGCTGCATGCTCCGGATCATCCATCGCCGGAAAGAAGGAGAGCTCGCTGGAGGAGAGTCCTGAGCGTGGGTGGAAGCGCGAGTGCGTGGGGTGCGAGGAGACGATGGGCCGGCGGCAGGTGGAGAATTAGGGACACTGGTGGCGGGCGGGACCTGGTGTCTGGTGCCATGAGAGGTGGACGTGGATCACAGCATCCCCATCGCCCGGAGTGTGTCCACTGAGACGGGAAGGACGCCACCAACCATCCGCATCGTGCGTGTGGCTGCCTGGAGTCCCATCCCCCGATCAGCCGTGTGATGTAGGATCCGCAGAAGATGGCGCCGACTCGGGAGTCCTGTCCCTGGTGCTGGATGCTAAAAGCCACCTCGTAGCCAAGGTGCATCTGAAATCCATCCAGCATGCTCAGCAAGAAGTCGAAGTCGCGGCGACTAACGACTCCCGTGCTATCTCCCCGCCCTGTGATGGAGTGACTGAGAATAAAATGGATGTACCTGAGGGCTGGGAGACGAAGAGATGAGGCCTTGGACCGGCGGGGGTTGTACTCCCGGTCCGTGCTCAGACGCTGCCAACAAGCCTCCTGGGACTCGCCGGGTGGTCGGGCTACGAGGAGGGCGTCGCACGCTGGAGTTCTGGTGAACTCCTCATCGTATAAGCCCAGTCTGACAGAAAACTCTGTCAGACTCATCCGATGTAGCTCGCCGAGCGCCTGGAACTGTACTGTGCCGGCGCGGTGGTAGCTGATGGGGCCTCTGGACAGCTCGAAGGTCGCAAGGACCTCCAGAGACAACTCCCGATAGGCGGGGTCAGTGATGGACAACAGCCTCGTCCAAGCGCCCTCGCCAAGGTAGCGGCGCACGTCAGCCTCGAGGCCCACCTCACGGAGGACCTCCCAATCGATGGCTCGCAGCTCGCCAAACCGCTTCGCGCTCAAACGGTCGTGGCGCTCCGGGTGGATGGGAGTACCGAGGGTCAGCGCAGGAGGGACGGCTGGGGTCGATGACTCCCCTCTAGCCCTCTTCGAAGAAGGGCCAGACGCAGTAGCCTTCCTCGGCATGATCTGTCAAAAGAAAAATGATAATCAGTTAAGGTCAACAGTGAAACACGGGCGTGCTTCAAATCTGCACGCCCCTGTAATTTAAAATATAGGGTTTTCCAACGAGCACTGGCGTGCTGAACAGGCACGCCCGTGCTTACATGTAATTCTAGATCTAAACCCCGGGCACGGCCGTGCTTGGCTGAACACGACCGTGCTACCAAAATCCATCTCCGGCTCCGACGGACTCAAACTTGAAAATCGACGGAATAAAATTGTTTAAACTCAATCAAAAGCACCCTAGATGTCTCTAATGATGAATTTAGATGCTTCCAAGAAGAATAATAGCATAAAAGCAAAGATTGATAAATAAAACACGAATCTAGGGCTCGTCGACTTACCACAAGTGTTGAAGAAGGATTAGAAGCGATGAAACTCCGAAAAAACCACGACAACCACCCGCAAAAATCGCGAAAACGCAAGAAAATGAAAGCACAAGGGAAGAGAGTCGCCGGTAAGAAGAAAGAAAGGATGAACGGCGCGTTTAAAAAGGAGAAAATCGCAGGAAGAGGTACAGTCGCGCTGAGCACGGCCTCAGCACGGCCGTGCTGTGCCCGTGCTTAAGTAAATTCAACGAAAAACGAAGAACTTGGCACGTCCGTGACGCGTGCACGGGCAGCGTGCTCCGGGATTCAGCATGGCCACGGCACGACCGTGCTTCTCCCCGTGCTGACTAGAAATGTTCAAACCTGGAAAGCCTGTGAATTTCACCCCCATCTGCACGGGGGTGTTATGCCCGTGTTGGGCGTGGAATCTTCCCGAATGGAGAGAAACACGCCGAAATCGAAACAAAACACAACCAAAAACAGAAAAACACAAAAACAACAACCACCACAAGGAACCTAACAAAGAAAAGAAATAAATCGGGTTGCCTCCCGATAAGCGCTCTTTTAACGTCACTAGCTTGACAGGTCTATTCTCACCTCATGATGGCTCATAAACATACCTTTCTTCTTGGAGCCCTGCGGAACAACAGTCCATGAAAGAAGAAAAAGAATTAATCAAAAATGCCTCACCAGAACTGAGGTCATTAACAGGACGGTGATGTGGGGTAGAGGCTTGTTGTTTCTTCCTCTCCTCTACCTTTTTCCACCATGTCTGGGCCTTCGACACCTTGCTTTTCCTTCTTTTGATTTCCATTTCTGGTTGACCAATGCTTGACGGTGTAGCAGCGATGGCTTCCTCTTGGGCTATGAGCTCGTCATCGGGAGGTTCTTCCCCCAGCAAATCAGTAAAATGATCCTTTTGCCAAATTTCCTGCACACAATCACAAATCACGTCATTAGTAGCGTCTAAAAAATAGCAAGAATCATCAAATGCCATGGGATGTCTCATAGCTTTCTTCAGCTTGAATACAACTTCTTCATCCCCCACTCTTAATGTTAGACGACCATCCTTCACATCAATGATGGCTTGTGAAGTAGCGAGAAAGGGTCGTCCAAAAATCAGAGGTACCTCAGCCCGTTCATCCAAATCTAGGATAACAAAATCGACCGGGAAGATAAACTTGTCAATCTTCACCAAGACGTCCTCTACAATTCCCAAAGGTTGGTGGGTGGAGCGATCAGCAAGTTGGAGCGTCATCTGAGTTGGCTTGAGTTCTCCCAGTCCCAGTTTCTGAAAAATTTTTAACGGCATCAGATTGATGCTCGCCCCTAAGTCCGCCAAGGCCTTCTCATCATTCATTCCTCCAATTGTACATGGGATGATGAAACCTCCCGGATCTTTCTCTTTCTTGGGGATTTTATTGGAGAGGATCGCTGAGCATTCTTCGCTTAATGTAACCGTCGAAACTGCTTCTAGCTTCCTTTTATTAGTCAAAAGCTCTTTAAGAAATTTGGCGTATTTGGGATTTTGTGAAAGAGCTTCTACAAACGGGACATTTATGTGCAAGGTCTTGAACATCTCCAGAAACTTTTTAAACTGCGCCTCTTGTTGATCTTTCTTGAGCTTCGCAGGATAAGGTAAAGTGGGTTTGTATTCTGCCACTGAGTCTTTCTCTTTACCCTTCGATTTTTCCCTTAAACTCAAACTTGACCCTGGATCTCTCTCTAGCACTTCCACCCCTGATTCATATTGAGATTCTTTTTGTGCTTGTGGAGGTGGGGACTCAAGTTCCTTGCCACTCCTCAAAGTGACTGCCTTAAGGGACTCCCGGGGGTTAACTTCAGTATTGCTAGGTAGTGCACCCGGGGGTCGTTCAGCAAGCGTCTTGGCAATCTGTGCGACCTGACGCTCAAGATTCTGTAAAGAGGCTTGTTGATTCCTCATCATCTCTTCATGCCCTGTGATTCGGGCATCATTGGCTTGGATGTACTGGACAAGGAGGGCCTCAATAGAAGGTCCCTTTTGCTCTTGTGGTAGAGGCCTCGAAAAGTGAGGCTGTGTCTGCTGCTGCTGCTGCTGTTGTTGCTGGGGGCGTTGCTGCCCCTGATTTTGATCTTTCCAAGAAAAATTAGGGTGATTCCTCCACCCTGGGTTGTAGGTGCTGCTGTAGGGATTGCCTGAATACCTCTGATTCTGACCAATGAAATCCACCTGTTCGGTGGCACTAACTCCCTCACAAGAACAACTGGGCCCTGCTTGGTTCGCCCAACTATCAGTATTCATGTTCATTGTTGGAGGTTGGACTTGCATTGTGTCCAGCCTTTTAGAGATGGCTTCCACCTGTGCTGCCAAAGTAGTGAGCACATCAACCTCATAAAGTTCGGCGGTCTTCACCGGCTTATTTCTCTCAGAACTCCACTGGTAGCCATTGGATGCCATGTTTTCAATCAAATTCTGTGCCTCATCAGGTCTTTTGCTACACAAGGAGCCTCCTACTGCGGCATCCAACATTTGTTTAGTGGCCACATTCAATCCATTGTAGAATATCTGGATTTGCATCCATTCCACAATTCCATGCTGCGGGCACTTCCTCAACAATTCCTTATACCGCTCCCAGGTATCATACAGTGTTTCAGATTCGGCTTGCCGGAATGAAGATATGTCACTTCTAAGTTTGGTGATCTTGGCCGGTGGAAAATATCTGGTCAGAAACTTTTCGGCCAACTATTCCCAGCTTGTAATCGAACTGGCAAGGAACTTAGCCATTGCTTGGCCCTCCCTCGCACAGAAAATGGAAACAATCGAAGACGAACCGCATCCTCAGACACATTGTTCGCCTTGAAGGTATCACAGATTTCTAGGAAAGTTGCAAGATGAGCATATGGGTCCTCATCTTGGAAGCCATCAAATTGGCACATCTGTTGCACCATTTGAATAAAATTGGGCTTTAGCTCGAAATTGTTGGCCACAACTGGGGGTCGAACAATGCTAGATCCAGATCCTTCCAAATTAGGCCGGGCATAATCTGAAATGCTCCTCTGATTTCCAGCCATGTTTTCCTCTTGATCCACTTCAACACTTACTTCCACTGACCCGGTTTCTCTTAAGTGAATCTGTCGCTGTCTCCGATGAAATGTCCGCTCAATATCTGGATCTGGAGAAGCAAGATGGGAAGAATTTCCCCGGGTCATGCACTGCACCTGCACACACACCAAAAGAAACAGATGAGATATGAATTTTTAAGCTCAAAGCGAAAAGAGAAAAGAAAAATAAACAGCTTAAGAAAGAAAACAAAGAAAAGCCAAAGAACAAAAACAAAGAATACAAGAAAAATAAAATAAGAACAAAAGAAAAGGAATTGAAAGCAAAGTAAACGGTTAGAGTACTACGACTGTCCGTATTCTTAGAAGTTGCCAGTCCCCGGCAACGGCGCCAAAAACTTGGTACGCCCCTTGCGTATCCGCAAGTGCACGGGTGGCACAAGTAGTAAGGTGTACCCATTGGGTCGGGTAGTCACCTCTTGCACCAACTCTTCACTAACACTCTGAAGCTCTTTAATACGTTCCAACAGCGAAGGTCTCACCACAAAACTGGCCACTAAGGCTCCTCTATCCTCAGTCTCAAGTTCCAACCTCAAGCTTTTCATTGCTGACAAAATTTGCAAATAGGACACCCTCAAAACAGCCACCGAACTATATTTCCTACTCAAAGCATCAGCTACCACATTGGCCTTTCCTGGGTGATAATCGATTATCAAATCATAATCTTTTATCAATTCCAACCATCGCCTCTGCCTCAAATTCAAGTCCTTTTGAGTGAAAAGATACTTCAAACTTTTATGGTCTGTGAAAATCCGACATCTTTCCCCATAAAGATAATGCCTCCAAATCTTCAAAGCAAACACTACCGCAGCCAACTCCAAATCATGAGTAGGATAATTCAACTCATGTTGTTTCAACTGTCTAGAAGCATAGGCAACTACCTTTCCTTCTTGCATCAATACACAACCTAAACCCTGCCGAGAGGCATCACTGAACACCACAAACTCTTTCTCATTTTCTGGCAAAGTAAGCACAGGAGCTGATGTCAATCGATCCTTTAAAATCTGAAAACTCTTCTCACACTCATCATTCCAAGAGAACTTCACTTCCTTGCGAGTTAACTTTGACAAAGGTAATGTAATCGCAGAAAACCCAAAATTAGATCTCAAGGCTTCTAGGGTTTACTAAGTGCTCTAGATTCAAGAATTAACAATAATAGAATCCTTAAACCCTCAAAATCAAAATGAAATCAAGAACATCCTAATTGGGTTCGGATCTACAAGAATCAAAGGTTTAGAGATCAAGGATCTCCTTCATTCTTTACCAAAACATGAAATCAAGGCTCCTATACCATTCAAACATTAGATCCATGGTTAAATTCCAATTAAATAATAGATCCATACTAAATCCACACTAATTCTCCATGGATCTAAAAAGAAATGAATAAAAGAACAAGGAATTGAAGAAGAGAAGAAAACCCACCTCAATTCTTGCTAAAACTAGAGGAGATTCACCACCAATGGAGAAGAGGGGAAGATCAACACCTTTCTCCTTTCTTGGAGCTCAAGAATGGAGATCTAATGGAGGGGAGAATGGGGATTCAAGATGGGGAGAAAAAGAGAGGGAAATGGGGTCTTATATAGGCCCTAAGAGTTTGAAAACGTTTAAAATAAGCCCCAAAGCGCGGGAGGGCTCGCGGGCTCCCTTGCGGGCGCAAGGGAGGCCGCGAGGCCCTTTCCAGACGGCCATGCGGGCGGCCATGCGCCCTCATGAGGGGCCGCATGGCCCCTTGCGGCCTCCCATGCGGCCCGCATGGAAGGCCGCAAGGCCCCCTGTTTTTGGGGGTTTCTTGCGGCCTGAAGCACCCTTACTCGCTCCACTTAAAAGCTCTCTCTCCCCCAAAGATTTTCCTCCTCTTTTACACTCTAAAAAGAGCCTTAACTAAGATCCCAACAAAAATAAAACTCGACAAAAACTTAAACACACAACTTCTACACAAGAAACAAAGCACAAGAGAAGCGGAAAAGATCGAACTTCCACAACCTACCCCCCTTAAAGAAATTTCAGCCTCGAAATTTTTGGCATACCTCAAGATTCAAACAAAAGGGGATACTTGCTCTTCATCACTTCCTCATGTTCCCAAGTTACCTCTTCTACCACATCATTTCTCCAAAGCACTTTAACCATAGGAATAATCTTTCGCCGAAGGGTTTTCACTTGAGAATCAAGGATCTCTACCGGTTGCACTTCAAATTTCAAATCTTCTCTTAACTCTACCGGCGGAGCTTCAAGACAATGAGAAGGGTCAGGGATATACTTCTTCAACATGGAAACATGGAACACATTATGAATCTTCTCCAATTCAGGCGATAATTCTAATCGGTATGCCACCGGTCCAATCCTCTCCAGGATCACAAATGGACCTATAAATCGGGGATTCAACTTTCCCCTACCTCGAAACCGAATTACCCCTTTCCAAGGAGAGATCTTCAAGAATACTCTATCCCCAACCTGAAACTTCAAGAATAACTCTTTTGCCTGTCTTGAGCTGTTTTCAATCTACCTCTAATCACTGCTACTTTCTCAACCGTTCGCTCAATCAACTCCACACTTTGAAGTTTTCTTTCTCCCACTTCATCCCAACAAAGAGGAGTTCTACACTTTCTTCCATACAAAGCTTCATACGGAGCCATACCAATGCTTGCTTGGAAGCTATTATTATAGGCAAACTCCACTAATGCCAAATGTTGCTCCCAACTCCCTTGGAAATCTATCACACAAGCCCTCAACATGTCCTCGAGGGTCTGAATGGTCCTCTCGGACTGACCATCCGTTTGAGGATGATAAGCAATACTGAACTTCAAAGTCGTACCCAAGGCCTCCTGAAACCTAGGCCAAAAACGGGAAGTAAATCTGGGGTCTCGATCTGAAACTATCGAAGTTGGCACCCCATGCAACCTTACTATCTCATCAATGTACAACTTTGCCAATTTCTCCAAAGAGTACTTAGTATGCACTGCTAAGAAATGTGCCGACTTTGTTAGTCTATCCACTATCACCCACACTGCATCACAACCTCGAGGCGTTCGCGGTAAACCAACCACAAAATCCATCGTCACATGATCCCACTTCCATTCTGGGATAGGAAGAGGTTGTAAGAACCCAGATGGCCTTTGGTGTTCTGCCTTAACTTGCTGACACACCAAACACTTAGCCACAAACTCTGCTATCTCCCTCTTCATTCCAGGCCACCAATAACTTTCCTTAATGGTTCTATACATCTTGGTACTCCCAGGATGAACCGCATAAGCTGAAGAATGAGCTTCCTCCAAAATAGCTTTCCTCAGCTCAGAATCCGATGGAACACAAACACGTCCTCGAAACTCCAAGGTCCCATCATCTCTCAAACTAAATTCACTAGTCTCCCTGGCCTGCAACTTCTTCACCTCTTGCACCAACTCTTCACTAACACTCTGAAGCTCCTTAATACGTTCCAACAGCGAAGGTCTCACCACAAAACTGGCCACTAAGGCTCCACTATCCTCAGTCTCAAGTTCCAACCTCAAGCTTTTCATTGCTGACAAAACTTGCAAATAGGACACCCTCAAAACAGCCACCGAACTATATTTCCTACTCAGAGCATCAGCTACCACATTGGCCTTTCCTGGGTGATAATCGATTATCAAATCATAATCTTTTATCAATTCCAACCATCGCCTCTGCCTCAAATTCAAGTCCTTTTGAGTGAAAAGATACTTCAAACTTTTATGGTCTGTGAAAATCCGACATCTTTCCCCATAAAGATAATGCCTCCAAATCTTCAAAGCAAACACTACCGCAGCCAACTCCAAATCATGAGTAGGATAATTCAACTCATGCTGTTTCAACTGTCTAGAAGCATAGGCAACAACCTTTCCTTCTTGCATCAATACACAACCTAAACACTGCCGAGAGGCATCACTGAAAACCACAAACTCTTTCTCATTCTCTGGCAAAGTAAGCACAGGAGCTGATGTCAATCGATCCTTTAAAATCTGAAAACTCTTCTCACACTCATCATTCCAAGAGAACTTCACTTCCTTACGAGTTAACTTTGACAAAGGTAATGCAATCGCAGAAAAGCCTTCCACAAACCTCCTATAATAACCCGCAAGACCAAGAAAACTTCGAACTTCAGTAACATTCTTCGGCCTTTCCCAATCAACAATGGCTTCCACCTTCTTTGGATCCACCGAGATCCCTTCTCCTGACACCACATGCCCAAGAAATCCCACTTCATAAAGCCAAAACTCACACTTAGCAAACTTAGCAAACAACCGCCTCTCCCGGAGAGTTTGCAGTACAATCCTCAAATGTTGAGCATGCTCCTTATTGGAAGGTGAGTACACCAAAATATCATCAATAAACACAATGACAAATTTGTCCAGATAAGGCCTAAACACCCTGTTCATCAAATCCATAAAAGCTGCAGGAGCATTAGTCAGACCAAATGGCATCACCAAAAACTCATAATGTCCATATCGTGTCCGAAATGCCGTCTTCGGTACATCTTCTGACCTAATCTTCAACTGATGATACCCAGACCTCAAATCAATCTTGGAGAACACCTTTGCCCCTTTTAATTGATCAAACAAATCATCAATCCTCGGCAATGGGTACTTGTTCTTAATTGTCACCTTATTCAGTTGTCGATAATCAATACACAGCCTCAGAGATCCATCCTTCTTCTTCACAAAAAGGACAGGTGCGCCCCAGGGTGATATACTTGGTCGTATAAAACCCTTGTCTACCAGATCTTGCAACTGAGTTTTCAACTCCTTTAACTCCGCAGGCGCCATCCTGTAAGGTGGTATAGAGATGGGAGCTGTACCAGGCAACAAATCTATAACAAACTCCATGTCTCTGTCTGGGGGTAAACCCGGTAATTCCTCAGGGAAGACATCCTGAAACTCCCTCACCATAGCCATCTCCTCCAACTCTGGCTCCTTAACTCTTGTGTCCACCACATGAGCCAAAAACGCAGAACAACCCTTACTCACCAATCTTCTAGCTTCCAAGGACGAAATCAAACATGAAGGTAAAGCCCTTTGATGTGTCTCCGCAACAACACAACAGGGTGATGTGTGTCAACCCCTTGCGTTACCGCAAGTGCACGGGTCGTCAAGTAATAAAAGTGGACCCAAAGGGTCGGGTTGTCGAACCACAGGGAACAGAAGTACTAGTAATAGCCCCTCTTTTGTTATCTAGCCTAATGAGTGTAGTATGTGATGATCTAATGGCCAACACTAAGAGTGTCACCACAAGTGCGCAGGAAATAAAAGGAAAAGAGTTCTCAATCAATAAAAGTGAGGTATCCGGACAATGCTCCCCCTAGGATTCGGGTGTTGGATGTAGATTACAAGTGTTTCTAAACGAAGACAATGAGTCGTGGGTATCCAAAGGTATAACGTCCCCTGCCTCCAGGTCGCCGATAACTAGTCCCCTACGAGGTCCCGGCGGAGAATTCTCTCGACGCCTCACACCACATATGACTGCTTAAAACTCTAGGGATCCCAAAGATATAACCAATTCCTAAAAGTAGATCTAACCCTGCCTCCAGGTGAAAGATCCCTAACCCCCTACGAGGTCCCGGCGGAGAATTCTCTCGACGCCTCACACCACATATGGTTGCTTGACACTTAGGGAATATGAAGATAGGAAATATCTGTCGGAAGGGAAAGTGGACGCTCCGCTATCTCACGGCTCACCCTCTCAACCCTCTTTACTCTTGGTAATTCTAAACCTAGCGGTGATCTCTCTCTTCACTAGATTGAATAAAACATGCAAGGCAATTAATAATGAAATCAAAAGCACAAACAAGCATTAAGAACTCAAGAGTAAAACTCAAACTGATAAATTCGAATAGAAACACAATGTAAATCTAATGAAAATAAGAATCCTAGGGTTTACATGTCCGAATACCCTCTAGGGGTTTAGCTCTCCATGGAGCGAGTCACAAAACAAATAATAAATTCAGAAATAAGTTCCAAAGACATAAAGAATAACCCCCTTAAATCCGTGATGATAGTCTTGATGGGTAGTTTCCACGTCTGGATTGAATCCACTCCGAAGCTAGGTCGCCGATGGCTTCCTTGACGCTATGACGGAGGAGGAATCGATCCAAGTTGGTGAGGAAAGCTTCCCAAAGCCGCAAAGAACTCCTTCCAAGCCCTAGCCGCCTTGTCTCTCGAAAGTGGCCAAAAAGATCCCTAAAAATTATCACAAGGCGGCTTTTATAATTTGAATTCGGGGCTTTACGCGGGCATCCACACGGCCAGCCACACACCCGTGTGGAAATTCCACACGGGCGTGTGAAGCACTCTGCTACAGTAAACTGCTACAATACTGCCACAGTACTGCTACAGTGATTTTTCCCCCGAAGTCTTCCTTGGAGTCCACAAGGTCGGGCACACGCTCGTGTGGTAGGGTGTGTGGCTTTCTATGCTTTGAAATCCTCAAGAACCTTCTTCTGCTTGGTACGGAAGCTGGGACATGGGCGTACTACTGCCTTTGTGCCCTTTCGGTTTGTGTAATGACTTGTACTCCTCCGAAAGTTGGCAACACCCCCATGCATATGAACACAGCTTCTGATTGTGGTCTTGAAACGTGTCATCACACCCTATCTTTGCTTCTTCCTGTATGTCATGTCTCCAAAGCCCTGTTTGCACAAAAGAACACAAAACACACCTTGTTAATGCTAAAATCTGGTAGAAGTGATGCTCAATGCATATAAACTGATGTTATAAAATATATATAATCAAGCACTTATCACCCTTCTCTTCCCCTTCAACACTACTGCAGGTCCTGAGGACCTAGGAAAAGTGACTTCCTTCCAGAAACAATCAATGGAAGCATGATGCCTATCCAACCAATCCATACCAAGAATGGCATCAAAATCCTTCATCTCTAAAGGAATCAAATCTGCCTCCAACACTTCTCCACAAACTAACACAGGACATTCTCTAAACACCAAACTCCGAACTACCTCCTCACCAAGAGGGGTTTGAATCACCAACTCACACCCTAAGAAGGAAGGCTGTCTATCGGCATGGCATGCAAAAACAGTGCTAACAAAGGAACGTTCTGACCCAGAATCAATCAAAACATAAGCATCAAGCTGAAAGATAGAAAGTATACCTGTGATCACATTAGGCCTACACTCGGCCTCTTCCTCAGTCATGGCAAAAACTCGGGTCTGAGCTCTAGGCTGAGGTCGCTGAGAACCCGGCTGAGGGACACTACTACCAGCTCCAGACTTCGCAGCAACTGGAGTAGAAACAACCGGCTGAGGACCCCTGGACTGAAAAGGACGACCCTGAGCTGAAGGTGCAAAACCACCCTGTCCTAGCTCTGGACAAGCAGATCTCATGTGCCCAGTCTGACCACACTGAAAGCACTTGCGAGGTAAATGACACGGCCCCCTATGTGACTTCCCACAGTTCCTACACTTGGCGCCGAAATCTGGACCTCTAACACTGGGAGCACTGTCAGCACGAGAGTGCCTCTGCTGGTAACCACTCTGAGATGGTGGAGGTCTAGCAGGGCCTGACACAGAAGTGCCTCTAAAAGAACCTTCACCTCTACTCTTCTTTAAGGGCTGACCCGACTCCAAACTCCTTCTCTTAGCAATGTTCTCCCGAACTCTCTTGCCTTCTCTAACCAACTGCTCTGCCCTCAAAGCTGACTGCACTAATTCCTGGAAACTCTACTTACTGGAGACCGCCATCCTTTCCCTAATGCCCAGATTCAACCCAACTTCAAATTTGGAACAAATAACCTCCTCAGTAGGTGCCAACTCTGGAACGAAACTA
Organism: Dioscorea dumetorum; assembly: GCA_902712375.1. Taxonomy (NCBI): domain Eukaryota; kingdom Viridiplantae; phylum Streptophyta; class Magnoliopsida; order Dioscoreales; family Dioscoreaceae; genus Dioscorea; species Dioscorea dumetorum. Next base: position 6,523,212 of record CACTHL010000128.1, on the reverse strand, counting down.
GCCAAATCCTTCAATTCTGTCTCATACTCTGCCACTGTCTTACCTCCCTGAACAAGCCTCATAAACTCAAGCCTCTTCTGATCCCGATGGAACCGGGTATAGTACTCCTCATCAAACTCTCTCAGGAAATCAGACCAAGTAACCTGCCCAAAAGATCGACTCCGCAGACTCTCCCACCAAATCCGAGCACGACTCTCCAGTAGTCTGGTAGCCACCCTGAGTCTCATCTCAGCACCTAAACTCATGTCATCAAAAGTAGCAACTACCCTCTTGACCCACTCCTTAGCAATCATGGCATCACTTGTGCCATCAAAAGAACTACAACCAAGCTGTCGGGCTTCCTTCAGAAATTTAGACAAAACCAAGGCTTGACTAGATCCACCAGCCTCTACTGGCACATGATGAACTACTGGCACTGGAGCTGCTGGGGCAGGCCTTGGGTCTGCCTGAGCCTGACCCCCAAAAGCCCTCCAAAACCCGAGAAAGTCCTGGTACTCCTGATAGGTAGGCTGCCTCCCCTTGGTAGCCCAATGAGCCCTAAAAGCTTCAAGTGCCTCAGGAGTTGGACCAGTACCCTGAACATCCGGAGCATGAACAGAAGCTGCCACCTCAGGATCATGCCCTGAACTACCCTCCTGCCCAGGTGGCGATGGAGATGGGCGAGGAGTTGGTTCTCCTTGCCTCCTATCTCTCAAAACTCTTGGTGTAGCATCAGCAGGGGAAGTAGCTCTCCCTTGGCGAGCGCGTGAGCGTAGTGCTGGCATTTTACTGAGACAGGAACGTAAGACAATTCTTAGGAATGCTTCTATATGCATCGAATGCAATAAGTCAGACTCTATTTGGATCCACTGGATACAAGAATCAAAAGATCACGTTTTGACCCAATCAGGGAACAGTTGCAGAAAACAAAAGCTCACTTTCCGACCAAATCAGAAGACAGTGGTAAATAACAGAAGATCAACTTCCTGTCCCAATCAGAAGACTGACTTTAAGTCAAGCTTATATTGACAAAATCCATTTCTAAACTCTAAACTGGTTACTGACCCAATCATGAAATCTCGTACCGACCCAATCATGTAACTTTATACTGACCCAATCATTAAACTATATACTGACGCAATCATGATAACCTGGGCTCTGATGCCACTAAAGTAGTGTCACGCCCCGACCCTCGGGTCCCGGCCCGTGGCACTACCGCCACGACAACCCAGGGGAGGTCAACACCTGCCTCAACCCCAGGTCGCCGTAAGGCTAACCTGTTACCTGTACGATATTAACATTACCACAATAATACTCTAAATCTAAGGTATTCAATCACAACCCTGTACAAGATCAACAGACTCACACATATATGTACATATATCCCTGGAAATCACAACATCAATGATCATGGACACAATCATAGTTTTTCACAAACACTGGATGTAGACTCATACAACCTAAGGTCCTGACTGAACCAATCAAGATTATACAAGATCAAATGGAAATACGAAAACATAGGTCCTAGTGGATCCATCTTATGCATGACGACAATGTTTATGAATCATACAATAGTCAAAGGAAAATGCAAGAATAGATGCCAAGCACTATCACGTCTTACTCCCTGCTGCCGTGCTAACACCTGAAAAGGGGAGAAGAAGAATGGGTGAGTAACTAAGTTACTCAGTGAGGGGTTGAACATGGAGCTATAACTCATACAGGTGTAAAGAATGATATGCCTGAAAACATATGTAAATCTTTAACAACCACAACTTACAAATGCTTTAAATACCCATTTCAATATAACAAGCTTTCCAACTTTCTCAAAGAAAGGCATCAATAAAACTTTGAAAATCTTTTGTAAAGAGATTCAATACTGAAAATTCAAGTTAAGAATACTCGTCAAAAGATCAAAAGATCAAACCCATCGAAATAAGAATTTATAGTGCAACGCATGCAGAAATCCTTTATCGATAGCATCAACAATAGCCTATGAAAACTCTCCATCACTAACCATGGCCGTGGTTAGGTCAAGAGCCACCAAGATGCGCGTATCTTGGCGTTGGCCGTTGGGTATCCCGTGTGGTGACTCCGGGTACCCAACACAGCACCTTCAGGTTCACTCCGCGCCTCCTGTAAAGGGCTCATCAGCCGAGAACTCCACGCCACCCCATTGGTCGGTCCGTGGAGACTCGCTTCTGCAGAAGACGGGGATCCTCCCCAATGTCACCATCGAAACATTTGGGATATCCTATCCCGCCCGTAGGCTCTTCATGAACACATCATATATCTCATCAAGAGATCACAAATAGTTTGCCCGTAGGCTCATCATAAACGTATCGTTATAAAATCATATATCTCATCAAGAGATCACAAATAGTTTGCCCATAGGCTAATCATAAACGTATCATTTTAAAATCACATATCTCAACAAGAGATCACAAATTCGCATAAAATACAACTCTTAATCGAAGAGTAAAGCCTTTTGCAAAAGCATCGACAATAATGTCATTTTCATCAAGAATATCAACACAAGAGTATTCTTTGAAAACTCATTTCAAATACGATAACATCGTGGAGAATCTCAATTTAGTTTACATAGACCCTTATTCGGTCAAAATAACAAGAACATCGAATTCTCAAATTCACAAATCTTGAAAACATGTAGTTCAAACCATAGGATTATCCAATCCTCATCAAATATAAATAATCAAGAATTTAACAAGATCATAAACTATCATGGTTTCTAGGCCTCAAGGAAATCATCTCATGAGCCTTTTGTAATAGAATCAATAGTTAAGCAAGATCATAAACATCAAGGTTTCTAGATCTCAAGGAAATCATCTCATGAGTCCATTAAGATGAAATCAAGAATTAAAAGGATCATATAGTATCATAAATTTCAGTTTTCAAGAAACACTTCAAGAATCCATTGAAATCAAGAATTTCTCATTTCAAGGCATGCATTATTAAACAAGCATGATCATAGCTCTTTAATTAAACAATTCCCACTCACAAACTTGGCGAGATCGAACACTTGGATCACTCGCCCACTTGATCTTTACCCTTGCCTTTAGATCCACCTTCTTGAAGCCATTAACCATCCAAGAAAAACAAGAATCAATCACAACCTTATCAAATCAATAAGAGAGGAAAGAATGCTCCAAAATTAGATCTCAAGGCTTCTAGGGTTTACTAAGTGCTCTTGATTCAAGAATTAACAATAATAGAATCCTTAAACCCTCAAAATCAAAATGAAATCAAGAACATCCTAATTGGGTTCGGATCTACAAGAATCAAAGGTTTAGAGATCAAGGATCTCCTTCATTCTTTACCAAAACATGAAATCAAGGCTCCTATACCATTCAAACATTAGATCCATGGCTAAATTCCAATTAAATAATAGATCCATACTAAATCCACACTAATTCTCCATGGATCTAAAAAGAAATGAATAAAAGAACAAGGAATTGAAGAAGAGAAGAAAACCCACCTCAATTCTTGCTAAAACTAGAGGAGATTCACCACCAATGGAGAAGAGGGGAAGATCAACACCTTTCTCCTTTCTTGGAGCTCAAGAATGGAGATCTAATGGAGGGGAGAATGGGGATTCAGGATGGGGAGAAAAAGAGAGGGAAATGGGGTCTTATATAGGCCCTAAGAGTTTGAAAACGTTTAAAATAAGCCCCAAAGCGCGGGAGGGCTCGCGGGCTCCCTTGCGGGCGCAAGGGAGGCCGCGAGGCCCTTTCCAGACGGCCATGCGGGCGGCCATGCGCCCGCATGCGGGGCCGCATGGCCCCTTGGGGCCTCCCATGCGGCCCGCATGGAAGGCCGCAAGGCCCCCTGTTTTTGGGGGTTTCTCGCGGCCTGAAGCACCCTTACTCACTCCACTTAAAAGCTCTCTCTCCCCCAAAGATTTTCCTCCTCTTTTACACTCTAAAAAGAGCCTTAACTAAGATCCCAACAAAAATAAAACTCGACAAAAACTTAAACACACAACTTCTACACAAGAAACAAAGCACAAGAGAAGCGAAAAAGATCGAACTTCCACAATCTTGGTGGCTCTTGACCTAGCCACGGCCATGGTTAGTGATGGAGGGTTTTCATAGGCTATTGATGATGCTATCGATAGAGGATTTCCGCATGTGTTGCACTATAAATCCTTATTTCGATGGGTTTGATCTTTTGATCTTTTGACGAGTATTCTTAACTTGAATTTTCAGTATTGAATCTCTTTACAAATGATTTTCAAAGTTTTATTGATGCCTTTCTTTGAGAAAGTTGGAAAGCTTGTTATATTGAAATGTGTATTTAAAGAATTTTGTAAGTTGTGGTTGTTAAAGATTTACATATGTTTTCGGCATATCATTCTTTACACTTGTATGAGTTATATCTCCATGTTCAACCCCTCACTGAGTAACTTAGTTACTCACCCATTCTTCTTCTCTTCTTTACAGGTGTTAGCACGGCAGCAGGGCCTGAGACGTGATAGTGCTTGGCATCTATTCTTGCATTTACCTTTGAGTAGTGTATGATTCATAAACATTGTCGTCATACATAAGATGGATCCACTAGGACCTATGTTTTCGTATTTCCATTTGATATTGTATAATCTTGATTGGTTCAGTCAGGACCTTAGGTTGTATAAGGTTTATACCCAGTGTTTGGGAGAGACTATGATTGTGTCCATGATCATTAATTTTGTGATTCTCAGGGATATATACCTGGTGTGAGTATATTGATCTTGTACAGGGTTGTGGTTGAATACCTTAGATTTAGAATATTACTGTTGTGATGTTAATATTGTACAGGTAACAAGTAAGCCTTGCGGCGATCTGGGGTTGAGGCAGGTACTTGACCTCTCCTGGGTTGTCGTGGCGGTAGTGCCATGGGCTGGGACCCGAGGGTCGGGGCGTGACACTACTTTAGTGGTATCAGAGCCTGGTTATCATGATTGGGTCGGTATGAGATTTCACGATTGGGTCAGTATAAAGGTTCAGGATTGGGTCAGTAATCAGTTTAGAGTTTAGAAGTGGATTTTGCCAATATAATTTTTATTTAAAGTTAGCCTTCTGATTGGGACAGGAAGTTGATCTTCTGTTATTTACCACTGTCTTCTGATTGGGTCGGAAAGTGAGCTTTTGTTTTCTGCAACTGTTCCCTGAGTGGGTTAAAAAGTTGATCTTTTGATTCTTGTATCCAATGGATCCAAATAGAGTCTGACTTATTGCATTTGATGCATATAGAACCATTCCTAAGAATTGTTTTATGTTCCTGTCTCAGTAAAATGGCAGCACTACGCTCACGCGTTCGCCAAGGGAGAGCTACTTCCCCTGCTGATGCTACACCAAGAGTTTTGAGAGATGGGAGGCAAGGAGAACCAACTCCTCGCCCATCTCCATCACCACCTGGGCAGGAGGGTAGTTCAGGGCATGATCCTGAGGTGGCAGCTTCCGTTCATGCTCCGGATGTTCAGGGTACTTGAAGCTTTTAGAGCTCATTGGGCTACCAAGGGGAGGCAGCCTACCTATCAGGAGTACCAGGACTTTCTCGGGTATTGGAGGGCTTTTGGGGGTCAGGCTCAGGCAGACCCAAGGCCTGCCCCAGCACCTCCAGTGCCAGTAGTTCAGCATGTGCCAGTAGAGGCCAGTGGATCTAGTCAAGCCTTGGTTTTGTCTAAACTTCTGAAGGAAGCCCGACAGCTTGGTTGCAGTTCTTTTGATGGTACAAGTGATGCCATGATTGCTAAGGAGTGGGTCAAGAGGGTAGTTGCTACTTTTGATGACATGAGTTTAGGTGCTGAGATGAGACTCAGGGTGGCTACCAGACTACTGGAGAGTCGTGCTCGGATTTGGTGGGAGAGTCTGAGGAGCCGATCTTTTGGGCAGGCTACTTGGTCTGATTTCCTGAGAGAGTTTGATGAGGAGTACTATACCCGGTTCCATTGGGAGCAGAAGAGGCTTGAGTTTATGAGGCTTGTTCAGGGAAGTAAGACAGTGACAGAGTATGAGACGTAATTGAAGGATTTGGCTAGTTTCGTTCCAGAGTTGGCACCTACTGAGGAGGTTCTTTGTTCCAAATTTGAAGTTGGGTTGAATCTGGGCATTAGGGAAAGGATGGCGGTCTCCAGTAAGCAGAGTTTTCAGGAATTAGTGTAGTCAGCTTTGAGGGCAGAGCAGTTGGTTCGAGAAGGCAAGAGAGTTCGGGAGAGCATTGCTAAGAGAAGGAGTTTGGAGTCGGGTAAGCCCTTAAAGAAGAGTAGAAGTGAAGGTTCTTTTAGAGGCACTTCTGTGTCAGGCCCTGCTAGACCTCCACCATCTCAGAGTGGTTACTAGCAGAGGCACTCTCGTGCTTACAGTGCTCCCAGTGTTAGAGGTCCAGATTTCGGTGCCAAGTGTAGGAACTGTGGGAAGTCACATAGGGGGCCGTGTCATTTACCTCGCAAGTGTTTTCAGTGGGGTCAGACTGGGCACTTGAGATCTGCTTGTCCAGAGCTAGGACAGGGTGGTTTTGCACCATCAGCTCAGGGTCATCCTTTTCAGTCCAGGGGTCCTTAGCCGGTAGTTTCTACTCCAGCTACTGCGAAGCCTGGAGCAGGTAGTAGTGTCCCTCAGCCAAGTTCTCAGCGACCTCAGACTAGAGCCCAGACCCGAGTTTTTGCCATGACTGAGGAAGAGGCCGAGTGTAGGCCTAATGTGATCACAGGTATACTTTCTATCTTTCAGCATGACGCTTATGTTCTGATTGATTCTGGGTCAGAACGTTCTTTTGTTAGCACTGTTTTTGCATGCCATGCCGATAGTCAGCCTTCCTTCTTAGGGTGTGAGTTGGTGATTCAAACCCCTCTTGGTGAGGAGGTAGTTCGGAGTTTGGTGTTTAGGGAATGTCCTGTGATAGTTTGTGGAGAAGTATTGGAGGCAGATTTGATTCCTTTAGAGATGAAGGATTTTGATGCCATTCTTGGTATAGATTGGTTGGATAGGCATCATGCTTCCATTGATTGTTTCTTGAATGAAGTAACATTTCCTAGGTCCTCAGGACCTGCTGTAGTGTTGAAGGAGAAGAGAAGGGCTTTACCTTCATGTTTGATTTCGTCCTTGGAAGCTAGAAGATTGGTGAGTAAGGGTTGTTCTGTGTATTTGGCTCATGTGGTGGACACAAGAGTTAAGGAGCCAGATGGTCGTGTGCGTAACACACAGACTCCGCAAGTGCACGGGTCGCCAAGTAATACCCTGTGCGTGACACAGGGGTCGTATTCCCAAGGGGCCCGAAGAGCTACCTTTACTCACTCTTTGCTTGTTGTTTAACTAATCATGTTAAGTTTAAGCAAGTAATTTAATGCAAAGCAATTTTAAAACTCTAAATAAGAAAATAGCAAGAAACTCACAACGGGATTGGATCAAGGTAGAAAAATGGTCACGGATGTGGCTCACCAAGGGGGCTCCTAAAGTGCAAAGGAGGCTAAGGTTATCATGCTTTTGGCAATTTCGACCGAAAGAAAACCCTAAGCTTGGTCAACCCGATGGTCACGGTGTTGACCCCAAATCCAATAGAAGTAGTGGATGAAGAACTCCTTCCACCCCACATCCTTCCATGATTGCAAAGAGAGTAGTGGCTTTCACAAATTAGGGTTAAAACTCCACAAAGAAGCCAACCCTAAAACGGAGGGGTACAAGTACCTGATGATCACGGTATACTTATACGACTTCCCTTCCAAGCTTGAATGTGTCTACAACTAGGGCAATGTTCATGCAATCCCAGTAGAAACAAGGAAATGATAAACAAGATTCTCATGCATATCAAGGAAATAATTCTCATCAAGCAAGGATTCACAAACCAACAAAAAGCATAAATAAATCAAAGCATCCAAAAATAGACAAGTTCACCCCCAAGGTTCACCCACATCCGGTGACCTTGGGGGTTTAAGTGTTCATCTCAAGTCTACAAACAAGATTCATCTTGAAAACAGCCAACAAAGACATAGAAAAACTCCCTCAAAACCCCGAGGCCGAATGACATTTGAAATTCCTCAAGAAGTGGCTTCTGAAGACGCCACTCAAGGTGTGGCTTCCCTTGTCTTCTACCTCCTCAATCGATGAAATTCGGAGTAGATCTTGCCCAAATCTTGTTCTCCCCGTCGTTTTCCACCTTAGAATCGCTCCCCTCGTCGTCCCTAAGGTTGGATCGGAAGTTGGAAGAAGAAGCTCTCCGAAACCCTAGGTCTCTCCCAAAAAAAACTCCTTGTTTCTCTTTTTAAAAGCCCTAGTCGGGGGTTTATGCGGCCAGGAATGCGGGCCGTATACATGCCCGTATAGAACCATTGAAAGGTTGCCGATTTTTCCGTAAGTTCTACAGCGATTGCTACAGTACCTGCTACAGTACCTGCTACAGTGTTCGAGGCCCTAAAATGACTTTTTCCATGTCGATTTCTCCTCAAATCGCGTTGTCGAGCTCCCCTAAACTTCTTTGTGCCTGAAACAAGAAAAATCCCCGATTAAACCATCAAAGGGCATCGATTCATTAACAAAACACATCAATAAAACACAATACATACGTATAAAATACGTACATTTAGACGTTTATCACCAGAGTTGGAGGAGATGGCTGTGGTGAGGGAGTTTCATGATCTCTTCCCTGAGGAATTACCGGGTTTACCCCCAGACAGAGACATGGAGTTTGTTATAGATTTGTTGCCTGGTACAGCTCCCATCTCTATACCACCTTACAGGATGGCGCCTGCGGAGTTAAAGGAGTTGAAAACTCAGTTGCAAGATCTGGTAGACAAGGGTTTTATACGACCAAGTATATCACCCTGGGGCGCACCTGTCCTTTTTGTGAAGAAGAAGGATGGATCTCTGAGGCTGTGTATTGATTATCGACAACTGAATAAGGTGACAATTAAGAACAAGTACCCATTGCCGAGGATTGATGATTTGTTTGATCAATTAAAAGGGGCAAAGGTGTTCTCCAAGATTGATTTGAGGTCTGGGTATCATCAGTTGAAGATTAGGTCAGAAGATGTACCGAAGACGGCATTTCGGACACGATATGGACATTATGAGTTTTTGGTGATGCCATTTGGTCTGACTAATGCTCCTGCAGCTTTTATGGATTTGATGAACAGGGTGTTTAGGCCTTATCTGGACAAATTTGTCATTGTGTTTATTGATGATATTTTGGTGTACTCACCTTCCAATGAGGAGCATGCTCAACATTTGAGGATTGTACTGCAAACTCTCCGGGAGAGGCGGTTGTTTGCTAAGTTTGCTAAGTGTGAGTTTTGGCTTTATGAAGTGGGATTTCTTGGGCATGTGGTGTCAGGAGAAGGGATCTCGGTGGATCCAAAGAAGGTGGAAGCCATTGTTGATTGGGAAAGGCCGAAGAATGTTTCTGAAGTTCGAAGTTTTCTTGGTCTTGCGGGTTATTATAGGAGGTTTGTGGAAGGGTATCTGCGATTGCATTACCTTTGTCAAAGTTAACTCGTAAGGAAGTGAAGTTCTATTGGAATGATGAGTGTGAGAAGAGTTTTCAGACTTTAAAGGATCGATTGACATCAGCTCCTGTGCTTACTTTGCCAGAAAATGAGAAAGAGTTTGTGGTGTTCAGTGATGCTTCTCGGCAGGGTTTAGGTTGTGTATTGATGCAAGAAGGAAAGGTAGTGCCTATGCTTCTAGACAGTTGAAACAACATGAGTTAAATTATCCTACTCATGATTTGGAGTTGGCTGCGGTAGTGTTTGCTTTGAAGATTTGGAGGCATTATCTTTATGGGGAAAGATGTCGGATTTTCACAGACCATAAAAGTTTGAAGTATCTTTTCACTAAGAAGGACTTAAATTTGAGGCAGAGGCGATGGTTGGAATTGATAAAAGATTATGATTTGATAATCGATTATCACCAAGGAAAGGCCAATGTGGTAGCTGATGCTTTGAGTAGGAAATATAGTTCGGTGGCTGTTTTGAGGGTGTCCTATTTGCAAATTTTGTCAGCAATGAAGAGCTTGAAGTTGGAACTAGAGACTGAGGATAGTGGAGCCTTAGTGGCCAGTTTTGTGGTGAGACCTTCGCTGTTGGAACGTATTAAGAAGCTTCAGAGTGTTAATGAAGAGTTGGTACAAGAGGTGAAGAAGTTGCAGGCCGGGGAGACTAGTGAATTTAGATTGAGAGATGATGGGACCTTGGAGTTTCGAGGACGTGTTTGTGTTCCATCGGATTCTGAGCTGAGGAAAGCTATTTTGGAGGAAGCTCATTCGTCAGCTTATGCGGTTCATCCTGGGAGTACCAAGATGTATAGAACCATGAAGGAGAGTTATTGGTGGCCAGGAATGAAGAGGGAGATAGCAGAGTTTGTGGCTAAGTGTTTGGTGTGTCAGCAAGTTAAGGCAGAACACCAAAGGCTATCTGGGTTCTTACAACCTCTTCCTATCCCAGAATGGAAGTGGGATCATGTGACGATGGATTTTGTGGTTGGTTTACCACAAACGCCTCGAGGTTGTGATGCAGTGTGGGTGATAGTGGATAGACTAACAAAGTCGGCACATTTCTTAGCAGTGCATACTAAGTACTCTTTGGAGAAATTGGCAAAGTTGTACATTGATGAGATAGTAAGGTTGCATGGGGTGCCAACTTCGATAGTTTCAGATCGAGACCCTAGATTTACTTCCCGTTTTTGGCCTAGGTTTCAGGAGGCCTTGGGTACGACTTTGAAGTTCAGTACTGCTTATCATCCTCAAACAGATGGTCAGTCTGAGAGGACCATTCAGACCCTCGAGGACATGTTGAGGGCTTGTGTGATAGATTTCCAAGGGAGTTGGGAGCAACATTTGGCATTAGTGGAGTTTGCCTATAATAATAGCTTCCAAGCAAGCATTGGTATGGCTCCATATGAAGCTTTGTATGGAATAAAGTGCAGAACTCCTCTTTGTTGGGATGAAGTGGGAGAAAGGAAACTTCAAAGTGTGGAGTTGATTGATCGAACGGTTGAGAAAGTAGCAGTGATTAGAGGTAGATTGAAAACAGCTCAAGACAGGCAAAAGAGTTATGCCGATAACCGTAGAAGATTTTTGGAGTTTCAGGTTGGGGATAAAGTATTCTTGAAGATCTCTCCTTGGAAAGGGGTAATTCGGTTTCGTGGAAGGGGAAAGTTGAATCCCCGATATATAGGTCCATTTGTGATCCTAGAGCGGATCGGACCGGTGGCATACGATTAGAATTACCGCCTGAGTTGGAGAAGATTCATAATGTGTTCCATGTTTCCATATTGAAGAAGTATATCCCTGACCCTTCTCATTGTCTTGAAGCTCCGCCGGTAGAGTTAAGAGAAAATTTGAAATTTGAAGTGCAACCGGTAGAGATCCTTGATTCTCAAGCGTAAACTCTTCGGCGAAAGATTATTCCTATGGTTAAAGTGCTTTGGAGAAATGATGTGGTAGAAGAGGTAACTTGGGAACCTGAGGAAGTGATGAAGGGCAAGTATCCCCTTTTTTTTGAATCTTGAGTTATGCCAAAAATTTCGAGGCCGAAATATCTTTAAGGGGGGTAGGTTGTGGAAGTTCGACCTTTTTCGCTTCTCTTGTGCTTTGTTTCTTGTGTAGAAGTTGTGTGTTTAAGTTTTTGTCGAGTTTTATTTTTTTGTTGGGTTCTTAGTTAAGGTCTTTTTGAGAGGTTAAAAGATGGGGGAAAAGTGCTTTAAAAGGTGTAAGCAAGGAAGGGACCTTGCGGGCACTTAGTGTGCCCGCAAGTAGCCAAAATAGGGGCCTTGCGGCCTCCCATGCTCCCGCAAGGACCGCAGGCCAGCGGTCCATGCGGGCTCCCATGCGGGCGCATGGGAGGCCGCATGGCTTTCTGGTTGAGCCCTCGCGGCCTCCCTTGCGCCCGCAAGGGAGCCCGCGAGCCCTCCCGCGCTTTGGGGCCTATTTAAACCGTTTTGAAACTCAAAGGGCCTTTATAAGACCCCATTTCCCTCTCTTTTTCTCCGCATCTTGAATCCTCATTCTCCCCTCCATTAGATCTTCATTCTTGAGCTCCAAGAAAGAAGAAAGGTGCTGATCTTCCCCTCTTCTCCATTGGTGATGATTCTCCTCTAGTTCTAGCAAAGTTTGAGGTGGGTTTTCTTCTCTTTTTCAACTCCTTGTTCTTTTGTTCAATTCTCTTTAGATCCTTAGTGTGGATTTAGTATGGATCTAATATTTAATTGGAATTTAGCCATGGATCTTATGTTTGAATGGTATGGGAGCCTTGATTTCATGTTTTGGTGAAGAATGAAGGAGATCCTTCATCTCTAAACCTTTGATTCTTTTAGATCCGAACAAAATTAGGATATTCTTGATTTCATTTTGATTTTTTTGGGTTTAAGGATTCTATTATTGTTAATTCTTGAATCTATAACTGATAAGTGTCTAAATGTAGGTATTTATACGTTTTATTCTTGCACTATTTTGCATGTATTTTGATAAGTTGATGCCCATTTCGCGCTTAAATTGGTTTTATTTGTGTTACAGGCCTTGAAGAAGCCAAAACGAGCTCAAGGACGTATTTGGGAAGAAATGCGTATCAAATACGATATTTTTTAGCTTTCATCACTGTAGCATGGAACTGTAGCACGGAACGGGGTTTTTTCTTGGAAAAAGGCTGGGAGCCTTGCGGGCAAGCATGCGCCCGCAAGGCCGCCCGTATGGATGCCCGACAAAGGGTTTTAAAAGCCAAAATTAGGGCATTTCAAGGGGATCCTTCACATCTTCTTCTTCTCCTCTTCTTGGGCCGCCGCCCCACCTTCGCCGGCAGCGTTTTCCGGCGATCCACCGCGCCATTCTTCACCAAAAGGGAGGCAAACTTTGGAGGAGGAAATAGGGGGAAGATCTAGAGCTTCAAAGCGTCGTTTGAGAAGAAATCTCGACGACTCCGGTGATCTTCATCCATCCAAGGCGATCCAAAGCTTTAGGGAGTTTTTATTACTACTATTTATGTTTATTTGTTCCTTGGAATTGTATGAGTGTTCCTCTTTCATGAGGAACTAACTTGTATGTGATTTGGGCATGATGAACCCTAGGGTAGGTTTGTTGTAATTAAGGTTGATAATCATTTGTGATTTAGTGTTGGATGTTGAATTTCTTGTATAAGAATTTCTATGGTTTGTGATTCTCTCTATGTGTGCTTTACTGTCTTGGACCGCATGAGAACTCTGTTGTTCAATTTCTAGGTTGTACTTGGAGCGTGACCATCGCCCTTGTACTAGACTCACACAGACTGAAAGGGATTCATGTACCAATACGCCGAGGGATTCGGGTATTAGGTACCCCTCTGAATGTTAGGCTTAGACCCAGAAGAGTGTCTACTCCTGATAAGGGATTCCCTGAGTGCATTGCAATCGTAGGAGGAATTGACCGGAAGGGATTCCGGTCAATACTTGTATGGGATTAGGGCTAATCACCGAGGGATTCGGGATTAGCTTAATTTAGGCATCTCTCAGTCCAAACCACCATCACAACACATCATCCTTAATTCGGGCCTTAATGACAACCCTAGGGGGATTCTTTGTCCAAATCACTCCTTCTCCTGTTCGTCCGTCCCTTGTATGCTTATTTGGCGTGAGTGGTAGCCTTATCCTTTTATTTATAGATTTTAGTAGATGTACTATTCTCTCGTATTGTTAGGCTAGGAAATAGATGAAGGGGAAATAATAATAGCTCCTTGGCCCCGTGGAATACGATCCCTGTGTCACACATAGGGTATTACTTGACGACCCCGTACACTTGCGGGACGCTCATCAATAACACTTAGTAAACCCTAGATGCCATGAGATCTAATTTTGGATCATTCTTTCCTCTCGTGTTGATTGTTTGGGTTATGTGATTGATTCTTGTTTTTCTTGGTTGGTTAATGGCTTCAAGAAGGTGGATCTAAAGGCAAGGGTAAAGATCAAGTAGGCGAGTGATCCAAGTATTCGATCTCGCCAAGTTTGTGAGTGGGAATTGTTTAATTAAAGAGCTATGATCATGCTTGTTTGAATGTCCAATAATGCATGCTTTGAAATGAGAAATTCTTGATTTCAATGGATTCTTGAAGCGTTTCTTGAAAACTGAAATTATGATGCTATATGATCTTCTTAATTCTTGATTTCATTTTAATGGACTCATGAGATGATTTCCTTGAGATCTAGAAACCTTGATGTTTATGATCTTGCTTAACAATTGATTCTATTACAAAAGGCTCATGAGATGATTTCCTTGAGGCCTAGAAACCATGATAGTTTATGATCTTGTTAAATTCTTGATTATTTATATTTCATGAGGATTGGAAAATCCTATGGTTTGAACTACAACTTTTCAAGATTTGTGAATTTGAGAATTCGATGTTCTTGTTATTTTGACCGAATAAGGGTCTGTGTAAACCAAATTGAGATTCTTCACGATGTTATCATATTTGAAATGTGTTTTCAAAGAATACTCTTGTGTTGATATTCTTGATGAAAATGACATTATTGTTGATGCTTTCACACAAGGATTTACTCTTGGATTAAAAGTTGTATTTTATGGGAATTTGTGATCTCTTGATGAGATATATGATTTTATAATGATACGTTTATGATGAGCCTACGGGCAAACTATTTGTGATCTCTTGATGAGATATATGATGTGTTCATGATGAGCCTACGGGCGGGATGGATATCCCAAATGTGTCGATGGTGACATTGGGGGGGATCCCCGTCTTCTGCAGAAGCGAGTCTCCACGGACCGACCTAGTTGGGGTGGCGTGGAGTTCTCGGCTGACTAGCCCTTACAGGAGTCGCGTAGAAAACCTGAAGGTGCTGTGTTGGGATCCCGGAGTCACCACACGAGATTCCCAACGGCCAACGCCAAGATATGCGCATCTTGGTGGCTCTTGACCTAGCCACGGCCATGGTTAGTGATGGAGGGTTTTCATAGGCTATTGATGATGCTATCGATAGAGGATTTCTTCATGTGTGGCACTATAAATCCTTATTTCGATGGGTTTGATCTTTTGATCTTTTGACGAGTATTCTTAACTTGAATTTTCAGTATTGAATCTCTTTACAAATGATTTTCAAAGTTTTATTGATGTCTTTCTTTGAGAAAGTTGGAAAGCTTGTTATATTGAAATGTGTATTTAAAGCATTTTGTAAGTTGTGGTTGTTAAAGATTTACATATGTTTTCGGCATATCATTCTTTACACTTGTATGAGTTATAGCTCCATGTTCAACCCGTCACTGAGTAACTTAGTTGCTCACCCATTCTTCTTCTCTTCTTTACAGGTGTTAGCACGACAGCAGGGCGTGAGACGTGATAGTGCTTGGCATCTATTCTTGCATTTACCTTTGAGTAGTGTATGATTCATAAACATTGTCGTCATGCATAAGATGGATCCACTAGGACCTATGTTTTCGTATTTCCATTTGATCTTGTATAATCTTGATTGGTTCAGTCAGGACCTTAGGTTGTATAAGGTTTACACCCAGTGTTTGGGAGAGACTATGAATGTGTCCATGATCATTGATTTTGAGATTCTCAGGGATATATACCTGGTGTGAGTATATTGATCTTGTACAGGGTTGTGGTTGAATACCTTAGATTTAGAATATTACTGTTGTGATGTTAATATTGTACTGGTAACAAGTAAGCCTTGCGGCGATCTGGGTTTGAGGCAGGTACTTGACCTCTCCTGGGTTGTCGTGGCGGTAGTGCCATGGGTCGGGACCCGAGGGTAGGAGGAGCATTTGTAGCATGACAATCGAGGCCAAGGAGCGAAGAAACGAAGGTTAAACGAGCTCCGGACGTCATTCGGGCACTCCTACATGAACTGGGCCTATTCAGGCCCGTTTTCGGGCCCGTGTGTGGCCTGTGTGCGGCCCAGTGTATGGACGCACACCAGCACTCACACCGCTCTGGTATTTAAGCCTGTTTAGGGCTTTTTCGCAGGGGAGCTTGCCACCGACGCCTCCAAGCACCCATACGCTCAAATCTGCATCCAAAGAGGCCGTTTTGGAGTGGATTCAAGTGGGAGAAGACGAGAGAACCCCAAGAGCTTCATCTTAGGGTTTACCAACGCGGATTCCTCGAGTGACCAAATCGCATCCAGTCGACATATTTGAGAGGGAGCTTTTGTGTTATTCGTTGATGTATCTTGTATTGTGCGAATTCCCTTTATTTATCATGTCGAACTAAACCTCCCAAGGCCGTCGGGCAACCGGTGAACCTTGGGAGGAATGCTTGTATTAAATGATTTCCATTTAATCAAATGAATTCATGGATTGTGTTATTTGGTTTCTTTCATTCTAATGTATGTTCATTGTATAATGGATGGATTATGTTGAATTGATTATGAATGATACTTGTTTGGTGGGATGCTGGCATGTATTAGGTCAAAGAATGTTAGGAGAGGGATCCATTGTACCGGCATACTGGAGGTTCCGGGCACCGGTAGCCTTTTGCATGGTTTAGAGTGTATTCTAGCACAATTGCTTTTGAATAACTCTAGACAAGATTCCCTATACCCAATGACATCGTTTGAGTATCCTTAGGATCAAAGAACTTGTACTGGATTAGGGCTACACTATGGAGGTTCCGGGGTAGTCGACTTTCGAGTCTAAGTGGACCAACTTGTTACAAACCATGCATGCTTTATTTATTTATCTTATCGTCCATACTTGTGTCCTTACCAGGGGAATCCTCGCTCGGGGCCTTATCTTTGATACTTGTTTTCCCTCTACTTGCTTATTGCTTGTTGGTGGCTTGATCACGTTTATTGCTTTGTTTCTGTATTTAGTCTTATTACAACAAAACCCCTGTTTTGACTTGGCTGAACAACTAATTTAAGAGGTAGTAATAGTAGATCTCGGGACCGCAGGGAATACGACCCTCTTGTGCTCGCACGAGTGGTATTACTTGATGACCTGTGCACTTGCGGCCGGGGAGCCGTGCGACCGCTTTTTAGCGACGTACTCGGCGACTATCACGTAGATGACCTATAGATGCCCTGAAATAGAAAAACACGAAAAACACATTAAAAGGACACTTGTTTTATTCAAATAATGCATGAAAGTACAAGTAATGCACCATTACAAAATGGTGTATTTAGACACTTACCATTGATAAAATGACAATCTGAGGCGACAATAGTGGCTTACATACTTCCCTGATTAGAAGACATTAAGGGGTGGTTTCTTTATTACATGTTCAGGGTTGTAGGTTTTATTTTATCTTTCTTTATGATGAGCATGTATCCTATCACGCCTCTTGCGTCACTTCAAGTATACGGGTCGCCAAGTAATAAAGTAAATCCCATAGATGGATCGGGTTGTCGAACCTCAAAGAGCAAAAGCACTTGTACTACCTTCAGCTTATGAAATCTAGCCTAAAAAATATGATTTTTAATAAGTCTGAATTAAAATAAGAAATAAAAAACAATTAAGGTTATGGAGATCAGTTGGTGAGAAGGGTACACTTGGATAATACTTCCTCGGGGTTTGGACGATGAAGTGCTAACTCAAAGAGGTAATCCTTACTCAATTAAAAGTAATCTTAACAGGAATGTGATAGTAACACGGGTTTTCACATGCTCGTTCCCAAGAACTGACGGGTTTTCACCGCATGTTAATCCAATCGAACAACGGGTTTTCACCTCTCGCTAACAATCATGCAACATGTAAACGACATACATCAATTCACACATGCATTCCCAAGGTTTAACATCACAAATAATTGGCATTTAAGGAATAAGAGTAGAGTTTAACAATTCCCCTAGGGTTCAAGTCCAAGCTCCCCAAAAAGGAGATTAGCTCATATTGCAAAGCAATGAAATCAAGAAATTACAATTTTTCATTGTCATAGTGAGAAAATAAAATGAGAGACTCCCTCAAAACATAGAAGACAAGGATTGGCCTGAAATTCCCCTTGACGTTGGGGGAATACAACCCTTGACAGCAATGATGCCCTAGCGGATGATGAAAATGGTGTTGATGGAGGGATATGCGGATTCTTGGCCCTTTTTCATGGAGAAATCACCTCTTGATCTTGTAGTTAAGCCCTTCCCTTCGCCAGACACTCTTTCTCCAAAACCCAAAGAAAACCTAAAACTGAACTCCCCTAATCCATCTTCAGTAAAAGCTTATATAGGCATAAGTTTACGGCCAGCTTCCGGCGTAAGCTAGGTCGTAAGCATCGGGGTTTCAACTTTCCTCGTGCCTTACGCCCCCGATTACGACTATAAGCTGCTCCTGTAAATGCCTCTGTCTTCTGCTTACAGTCTCGCTTATGGCTGTAAGTCCCGACCGTAAGCTCCTTTGTATTGCGGGGCTTCTCTTCTTACGGGCATAAGGATGCCCGCAAGGGCTTCTGGATTAGCTGACGGGTGTAAGCCTGGCCGTAAGGTACCCTTAAGCATTGCAGCTCTCCAAGTGCTGAATCAGGAGCGTGCCATCTTTGATGTTTCTATTCCCATTTGCTTACTTTGGCTCTCCTTTGGCTTTAATCTACACTTGGTGCTTGCGAAGACAATTCATACTCGATTTAGACTCGTATTCGACTAAATTACTCCAATACTAACTCGATAAGTATACAATTCAATATATAAAATATGCACAGTTATATACTTATCATACCCTATGGAGGGGTTAAACGTTTTTCATTGTTCAGATTGAGTTAGCTTGGGATACTTTTATATTAGGATCACTTTTATTATAGAATTTTCTTCATTTATTTTGGTTAATCTATTTCTTATAGTTATTGAATTAGTATACGAGAGTGACTTCTTTTTTATTGTTGGCATGATTGAGATCAGGCACTAGAGATAGGACACTTGATATCTTCAAGGGTAGGGTTATGTATTAAGTGCTCCAACAAGCATGGGATGAAGTTTAGGTTGAGTTGATAAAGCATCTAGTATAATTTGGAATTCCCTCCGTCTAATACGACTTATGTATTCTATTTGACATTAGAATCAATTTAATTCTTAAATTCTCAAGTGAAATCTTTCCGAACACCTTCTTCTCATTCTGATTTCTCTACTCTTAGTTAACATGGCCAGACAAGAGGAGCAATCACGAACCATAGCAAATTATGCTAGAATAACTCTAGGTGAAACTGAATCGAGTATTGTGCGACCATCCATGGCAGCCAACACATTCGAGCTCAAGCTGACGTTCATACAGATGATGCAGCAATCATGTTCATTCCATGGGCCACATGGCAAGGCCACCAACATGCACATTAGCACATCTCTAGAAGCTTGTGACATGTTGAAGATTAATGGAGTTTCAAATGATGCATCCGTTTGAGGGTCTTCCCTTTTTTAATAAAGGCAAGAGCCAACGAGTGGCTTCACTCCCTACCCTGAGCATCCATGATGACATGGGACCAGCTTGCGAAGTTGTCCCTGACACACCACTTTCCACCAGGGTGAACCACCAAGATCCTGTATGACATCACTTCCTTCACTTAGAAAGACAATAAAACTCTTTATGAAGTATAGGAGTGGTTCAAGGATCTGTTGGGCGTTTTCATCAACATGGTCTGCCCGGGTGGATGGAAGTGCAAACATTCTACCAAAGTCTAACCCCAAGCATGTATTAGACAATAGATGCCGCGGCAAGTGGAGCAGCAGGGAACAAGTTGCCAGAAGAACCACGAAAGTTGTTCGAAGACATGGCGATGAACACTGATGAGTGCATTTCATATACATATTTTATATACCTTTTATCAATGTTTGTCTTGTCTTTTAGCATTTGTTTTCCATATTTTAGTGCTACTTTGGGCATTTTTACATTCTTGTACAGATTAGAAACTCTTGGCTGTGTAGAAGACATATTGGAGCAGAATTAGCATGAAAGGAGCTAAGTTGCAATTAACAAGGATAAGCACAACACGAAGCATGGGTGTGCCCTTCAGTCGTGCAGATTATAGGAATTCAAGGGAGATTGAAGAAATACAAAGCATGGTCATGGTCCCCAGAGCATGGGCGTGCTTACGGAAGCACGACCCAAGCATGGGTATTTTGGGGGCCTTCTACTTCACTGTTTGGTGAGAATCATCATGATGTTAAACCCAATATCTGGCTGCAAACAGCATGGTTGTGAAGCATAGCCCAAGCATGGCCGTGCTTGGCTGGAAAACACCCTTATAAACCCCAAAGCTAGGGCTAGAAGGGGGATTTTGGCTAGGCTTTGGTTGGCAGACTTGGAGGCGATTAGAAGAGCAATTAGGAGTAGAGCTTCATCATTGGCGAGGTCATCGGAGCACAACTGATATGCCCCTTGCATATCTGCAAGTGCATGCTTCATATAAGTAATATAATGTACCTAGTGTGGGATCGGGTAGTCAAATCCACAGTAACTAGTGTAGCTCTTAGTACTTGTTCTTCTTCTAGTATCTAATTGAGCAAAGCTTGAGAGTTGGTTGTAACTATGGATAGGGAAAGAAAAATAAGAGAAGAAGAGGACGAAGGTAGGGAAAGTTCTAGCAGATAGCATTAATCAAGAGTACTCCTCGGATCATTATGTTGGAGTAGCTTGTACTTACTTTCTTGAAATGTTTATCAGGTACTTCCTATGAAACCTATGTGTGCTCTTTAAGCCTTGTTGCATCTATTGCAATCATGAACGTCAAGATTTATGACTATAATTGCGGGAATCATGCACTTCGAGGATAGTAATTTCTCTACGACGATCACACAAATCAAATCAACACATGCCAAGTTTTATAATCATAACTACGCTAATCATGCACATCAAGTTATGCAACACAATATTAAACATAGAAATCAAAATGACTCCATAAACATTGCAAGAAAGTATTGACATACAAACTAGCATCTAAGTTCTTAATTCGGTGCACCAGAGGCGATTTGCTCCTCATGGTTTCACACAACATTAAAATAATAGCAAAAGCAATTAAGAAAAATCCCATAGACTCCCTATGCTTCTGCATCAATGGTTGTGCTCTGAGGACCTTGCCGTAGATGAAGCTCCACTCCTAGAGGTGCCATTTATCACTTACTCTAGCTCCCATTTAGATGGAGGTGAAAGATCCTGGTCGGATTGCCTCCAAAAGCCTTAGTCGTCGCCCCGCTGAAGTCTCCTCCTAAACCTAACTTTAGGGCTTAAAAAGATGTTTTCAACTCAAGCACGGGCGTGCTTGGGTTGTGCTTCTGGCCATGCTCTTTACTGGTAGATCTTATTTTCAATAATTCTAAAAATCCTCATCAGACAGTGAAATGCAAAGTCCTCAACACGCTGTGTTTGGGTTGTGCTTCTATCAACAAGCCCGTGTTCTAGGGACCCCGATCGTGCTTCCGTGTTCTCCAATCCCCTTTTACTTCCTGTAATTTGCAATACTAAGGAGCACACCCTTGCTTGGATTATGCTTATCTTGGCTGGCTACCTTTTAAATCTTTTAATGCTGAAATTGCTTCACTACTTTTTATATTTGCCGAAGACCTGTTTATCTGCACGTTAATAACAAAATACCCAAAGTAGCACTGATTTAGGGGCAATAATCGCTAAACGACAAGCTAATTATGGGTATGAAATAGATAAAATGTGTATGTAAAATGCACTTATCAACAACCAATCAATTTAGAAGCAATAGGGAGTCTATGTATTCTTACGTAATTGTTTCTGTATTTATTTCTATGACTGTTCTCCGGTGTCCTGGATTCATGAACCCAGATGTTTGATTTGTAGTAGCTACACTCTCTTGTAATGTTTGTCGAGTTTTATTGTTTTCAATGTTAAATCTTGTGTTACATAACTTGATCTGCATGATTAGCGTAGATGTGATTGTAAAACTTGGCATGTGTTGATTGCCATAGTTATGATTGCCTAGGGTATTTGCAAAACTTGATGTGCATGATTCCTATGGTTACAATTGCAAAACTTTGCTGTATTGATTGCCATAGATGTAACAATGCTTTGAGGGCACACATAGAATTCATAGAATTTACCTGATAAATATTGTGGGCGAGGCACTATAAGTTTCTTTGAGGGATTGATCTGGGGCGATACTCCTTATTATTGACATTTGCTAAAATATCCCCTTACCTTTCCATCCTCTTAACGTTCTCGTTCTCTCTCCGAGCTTTAGACTAGAACCTTTCTCAAATCTTGACTAGACTAGATAGTAAAGATAAATTAGTCGTAAAAGCTATACCAGTCACTGTGGATTTGACTACCCGATCCTTCATTGGGTATACTTTACTACTCGTGCGCTTGCGGATACGCAAAGAATGTATCAAATGTTTGGCGTCATTGAAGGGGATTGGCAACTTTTAGGAAATTTAGGATTTTAGTAATCTAGTCAATTTATTTCATTATTTCTTTCCATTTTCTATTCATTATTCATTTACTTTTGTTTTGAATATCTATACGTTTCAATTTTATTCTATAATTGCTTATTTCATTTTCGTTTTCATTTTTACTATTTTTTAGTTGCCTTTCTGAACCTTTTTTTTACAAATGTGAAGGTAATTGTGCATGACCCGAGGGAGCACTTATCCATTGGCAAGCCTTGAACTTGATATCGAAAGGACTTTTCATAGAAGGTTGGGGCAAGTGAATTTGAGCGACACAGGGTTAGTGGAGATAAGCATTGAAGTAGATCAAGGCGAACCATTCATGGATGAAAATCAATGTGACATCTCTGATTATGAGAGGCCGAATCTACAGGGAAGTGAGTTTAGCATTGTTTGCCCTCCCGTGGTGGCCAACAACTTCAAGTTGAAGCTCAATTTTATTTAGATAGTATAGCAGATGTGCTAGTTTGATGGGTTCCAAGATGATCACCCCTATACTCATCTTGTAAATTTCCTGGAGATTTGTGATGTGATAAACGTCTAAATATAGGTATTTTATACGTAATTGTCTGAATTATTTTATTATCTTTTTGATGAGCCGATGCCCTTCTTTTGGTCTAAATCTCTTTATTTTGTGTTGTGGGCCCTGAATAAGCCAAAATGAACTCAAGAACGTATTTATGAAGAAACGGACACCAAATACGGCGTTTTTGGGGCTTCATCACTGTAGCAGTTATGTAGCAGAATTAATGTAGCAAGATTACTGTAGACGTTATTACAGCAGGGTACTGTAGCACCGAAAAACCTGAGAAAGTCTCTGGATGCCTTGCGGGCAACCTTGCGCCCGCAAGGTCACCTGTAAGGCATCGCGATGTCATGAATTTAAAGGCTTTTAGGGCATTTTGGAAATGGGACTTTGGCCACCATTCTCCACCATCTTCACCTAGGGCTTCAAGGCAAGTGGAGAAGGTAGATCTGAGGAGGAAATCACGTGGGGAAGAGGTTGTGCTATCAAGGAGAAGATCTAGGAGCTTGCCTGCGCGGATCAAACAAGTTCTCATCACCACCTTCTAGTCTTCATCTTAGGGGAGTTTGCTATGAGTTTTGTCTTGTATCTATCTTACTTCTTGCTTTCTCCTTTGTTGATGATGAACTAGACTCCCAAGGTCGCCGGGCATCCGGTGAATCTTGGGATGAACTTGCTTTGCATGGATGCTTTAGATTTACATTTATGGTATTTGGTTTGTTTTGTGGTTCATGCTTGGTGTACTTTGATGTATTGGTGCACATGAGAACTCTGTGTATCGATTTCTAGGTTATAGTAGGTTGCGTGACCATCGCCCTAGTTTTAAACTCCCAAGCTTGGAAGGGAAAAATGTACAAATACGCCATGACCATCGGGTTTTTTGTACCCCTCTGGTATTAGGGTTGTGCCTAGTTTGTGCTTCAACCCTAATTTGAGAATCTCTTGCCTTTAATGCAATCGTAGGAGGATTTGGGCGGAAGGAATTCCGTATCAATACCGGTAACGGATTAGAGGCCAACTGCCGTGACCATCGGTTTCACGCCCCGACCCTCGGGTCCCGGCCCATGGCACTACCGCCACGACAACCCAGGGGAGGTCAAGCACCTGCCTCAACCCCAGATCGCCGCAAGGCTTACTTGTTACCAGTACAATATTAACATCACAATAGTAATATTATAAATCTAAGGTATTCAATCACAACCCTGTACAAGATCAATATACTCACACCAGGTATATATCCTTGAGAATCACAAAATCAATGATCATGCACACAATCATAGTCTCTCCCAAACACTTCGTGTAAACCTTATACAACCTAAGGTACTGACTAAACCAATCAAGATTATACAAGATCAAATCGAAATACGAAAACATAGGTCCTAGTGGATCCATCTTATGCATGACGACAATGTTTATGAATCATACACTACTCAAAGGTAAATGCAAGAATAGATCTGCCAAGCACTATCACGTCTCACGCCCTGCTTCCATGCTAACACCTGTAAAGAAGAGAAGAAGAATGGGTGAGTAACTAAGTTACTCAGTGAGGGGTTGAACATGGAGCTATAACTCATACAAGTGTAAAGAATGATATGCCGAAAACATATGTAAATCCTTAACAACCACAACTTACAAAATGCTTTAAATACACATTTCAATACAACAAGCTTTCCAACTTTCTCAAAGAAAGGCATCAATAAAACTCTGAAAATCATTTGTAAAGAGATTCAATACTGAAAATTCAAGTTAAAAATACTCGTTAAAAGATCAAACCCATCGAAATAAGGATTTATAGTGCAACACATGCGGAAAATCCTCTATCGATAGTATCATCAACAGCCTATGAAAACCCTCCATCACTAACCATGGCCGTGGCTAGGTCGGGAGCCACAAGGATGCGTGTATCTTAGCGTTGGCCGTTGGGAATCCCGTGTGGTGACTCCGGGAACCCAACACAGCACCTTCAGGTACTCTACGCACCTCCTGTAAGGGCTAGTCAGCCGAGAACTCCACGCCACCCCAACTAGGTCGGTCCGTGGAGACTCGCTTCTGCAGAAGAAGGGGATCCTCCCAATGTCACCATCGAAACATTTGGGATATCCATCCCGCCCGTAGGCTCATCATGAACACATCAATATAACATCATATATCTCATCAAGAAATCACAAATAGTTTGCCAGTAGGCTCATCATAAACGTATCCTTAAGAGATCACAAATAGTTTGCCCGTGGGCTCATCATAAACGTATCATTATAAAATCATATATCTCATCAAGAGATCACAAATTCCCATGAAATACAACTTTTAATCCAAGAGTAAATCCTTGTGTGAAAGCATCGACAATAATGTCATTTTCATCAAGAATATCAACACAAGAGTATTCTTTGAAAACTCATTTCAAATACGATTACATCGTGGAGAATCTCAATTTGGTTTACATAGACCCTTATTCGGTCAAAATAACAAGAACATCGAATTCTCAAATTCACAAATCTTGCAAACATGTAGTTCAAACCATAGGATTTTACAATCCTCATGAAATATAAATAATCAAGAATTTAACAAGATCATAAACTATCATGGTTTCTAGATCTCAAGGAAATCATCTCATGAGTCCATTAAAATGAAATAAAGAATTAAGAAGATCATATAGTATAATAATTTCAGTTTTCAAGAAACACTTCAAGAATCCATTGAAATCAAAAATTTCTCATTTCAAAACATGCATTATTGGGCATTCAAACAAGCATGATCATAGCTCTTTAATTAAACAATTCCTACTCACAAACTTGGCGAGATCGAACACTTGGATCACTCGCCTACTTGATCTTTACCCTTGCCTTTAGATCCACCTCCTTGAAGCCATTAACCATTAAAGAAAAACAAGAATCAATCACATAACCCAAAAAATAAACAAGAGAGGAAAGAATGATTCAAAATTAAGTGCTCTAGATTCAAGAATTAACAATAATAGAATCCTTAAACCCATAAAATCAAAATAAAATCAAGAATATCCTAATTGGGTTCGGATCTAAAAGAATCAAAGTTTTAGAGATGAAGGATCTCCTTCATTCTTCACCAAAACATGAAATCAAGACTCCTATACAATCCAAACATAATATCCATGGTTAAATTGCACTTAAACATTAGATCCATACTAAATCCATACTAATTCTTCATGGATCTAAAGAGAATTGAATAAAAGAACGAGGAATTGAAGAAGAGAAGAAAACCCACCTTAAATCTTGCTAAAACTAAAGGAGATTCATCACCAATGGAGAAGAGGGAAAGATCAACACCTTTCTTCTTTCTTGGAGCTCAAGAATAAAGATCTAATGATGGGGAGAATGAGGATTCAAGATGGGGAGAAAAAGAGAGGAAAATGGGGTCCTATAAAGGCCAATTGAGTTTCAAATCGGTATATATAGGCCCCCAAGCGCGGGAGGGCTCGCGGGCTCCCTTGCGGGCGCAAGGGAGGCCCCGCGGCCTCATCCTGGAAGCCATGCGGCCTCCCATGCGCCCGCATGGGAGCCCGCATGGTCTTCTGGCCTGCGGTCCTTACGGGCTCCCATGCGGGTGCATGGGAGGCCGCAAGCCCCTTTTTTGGCTCCTTGCGGGCACACTAAGTGCCCTTAAGTTCCCTTCCTTGCTTACACCTTTTAAAACACTTTTCCCCCATCTTTTAACCTCTCAGAAAGACCTTAACTAAGATCCCAACGAAAATAAAACTCGACGAAAACCTAAACACGCAACTTCTACACAAGAAACAATGCATAAGAGAAGTAAAGAGAGTCGAACTTCCACAACCTACCCCCCTTAAAGAAATTTCGGCCTCGAAATTTTGGCATACCTCAATATTCAAATAGAAGGGGATACTTGCTCTTCATCACTTCTTCGGGTTCCCAAGTTACCTCTTCTACCACATCATTTCTCCAAAGCACTTTAACCATAGGAATAATCTTTCGCCGAAGAGTTTTCACTTGAGAATCAAGGATCTTTATCGGTTGCACTTCAAATTTCAAATCTTCTCTTAACTCTACCGGCGGAGCTTCAAGACAATGAGAAGGGTTGGGGATATACTTCTTGGACATGGAAACATGGAACACATTATGAATCTTCTCCAACTCAGGCGGTAATTCTAATCGGTATGCCACCGGTCCAATCCTCTCTAGGATCACAAATGGACCTATATATCGGGGATTCAACTTTCCCATTCCACGAAACCGAATTACCCCTTTCCAAGGAGAGATCTTCAAGAATACTTTATCCCCAACCTGAAACTCCAAAAATCTTCTACGGTTATCGGCATAACTCTTTTGCCTGTCTTGAGCTGCTTTCAATCTACCTCTAATCACTGTTACTTTCTCAACCGTTCGATTAATCAACTCCACACTTTGAAGTTTCCTTTCTCCCACTTCATCCCAACAAAGAGGAGTTCTGCACTTTCTTCCACACAAAGCTTCATACGGACCCATACCAATGCATGCTTGGAAGCTATTATTATAGGCAAACTCCACTAATGCCAAATGTTGCTCCCAACTCCCTTGGAAATCTATCACACAAGCCCTCAACATATCCTCGAGGGTCTGAATGGTCCTCTCAGACTGACCATCTGTTTGAGGATGATAAGCAGTACTGAACCTCAAAGTCGTACCCAAGGCCTCCTGAAACCTAGGCAAAAAACGGGAAGTAAATCTGGGGTCTCGATGTGAAACTATTGAAGTTGGCACCCCATGCAACCTTACTATCTCATCAATGTACAACTTTGCCCATTTCTCCAAAGAGTACTCAGTATGCATTGCTAAGAAATGTGCCGACTTTGTTAGTCTATCCACTATCACCCACACTGCATCACAACCTCGAGGCGTTCGTGGTAAACCAACCACAAAATCCATTGTCACATGATCCCACTTCCATTCTGGTATAGGAAGGGGTTGTAAGAAACCAGATGGCCTTTGGTGTTCTGCCTTAACTTGCTGACACACTAAACACTTAGCCACAAACTCTGCTATCTCCCTCTTCATTCCTGGCCACCAATAGCGCTCCTTAATGGTCCTATACATCTTGGTACTCCCAGGATGAACCGCATAAGCTGAAGAATGAGCTTCCTCCAAAATAGCTTTCCTCAGCTCAGAATCCGATGGAACACAAACACGTCCTCGAAACTCCAAGGTCCCATCATCTCTCAATCTAAATTCACTAGTCTCCGCGGCCCGCAACTTCTTCACCTCTTGCACCAACTCTTCATTAACACTCTGAAGCTCCTTAATACGTTCCAACAGCGAAGGTCTCACCACAAAACTGGCCACTAAGGCTCCACTATCCTCAGTCTCTAGTTCCAACTTCAAGCTCTTCATTGCTGACAAAATTTGCAAATAGAACACTCTCAAAACAGCCACCGAACTATATTTCCTACTTAAAGCATCACCTACCACATTGGCCTTTCCTGGGTGAAAAGATAATCTTTTATCAATTCCAACCATCGCCTCTGCCTCAAATTCAAGTCCTTCTGAGTGAAAAGATACTTCAAACTTTTATGGTCTGTGAAAATCCGACATCTTTCCCCATAAAGATAATTGATGAGTGCATTTTATATATATATTTCATATGCATTACACCAAATATTTACTCGTTCTTTTATTATTACTTGTTTAGTTCGGTGCTATTTAAGGTATTTTGAGTTTATTGTGCATATATTTAGGTGCTGGACCAAGTAGAAGGGATTTAGAAGAGAACTCACATAAAAAGGACCTAAAAGGAAGTTCGTCAAGCCAAGCACGGCCTCAACACGGGCGTGCTCTTGGCCGTGTAGTTCCCAGGAATTGAAAAGCACGAGGAAGCACGGTAAGAATGCCCTACGCACAGTCGTGCAAATGCCAACACGGCCTCAACACGGGCGTGTTCCACCCGGTGCAAATTACAGGCTGGCGAATTTTCGGGGGAAAATCACTGCAGCACAAATAGTGCAGCAGAAGTAATGTAACACGAGCACTGTAGCACTAAGTTCGCTGAGCACGGTCGTGCTAACCCTCAGCACGGCCCAAGCACGCCCGTGTTGTACCCCGTGCAGATTACAGGAATGTGAGTTTTCTGGAATTTTATTTTGCCGTAATCTGCACGGCTTGAAGCACGGCTTCAACACGCCCATGCTAACATCTGGAAAACATTAAAACCCTAGAAACTTAGTTTCAAAGGGGACTTTTTGGTGGGCGAACTAAGGGAGAAAGAAAGAGAGAGCTTTGGGGGTTCATCCTCCTCTTCATCAATTAAATGGCAAGCTTATGGTAGGCCGATCAGGAGGAGATCTTACAACATTGTAGATCCTCAGACAACCACAAGGATGCAAGAAATTAGGGAGTTTTCAACTTCTTGTCTTTCAATTTCTTTGGCATTATACTTGTTGTCTGTTATCATGAGGGGCTAAACTCTTAAGGGAGCCCCAGGGTTGTTTCTATAACGTTGTAGCTTGAACTCTTTATCTTTACTTGCGGCATTTATTAGTATCTTTTTCCTTTCATTAAATCTGAGCCATTGGTTATTTTGTGTGTTGTTTAGTAATTGATTGCTTGGAAGGTAGGTTCTCTTATCTAGGCTTGTGAATCGCAATCGATAGTTACAAGCAGTAAGATTGCAATTTAGAGCATCGGCAGCGCTAGAAGCAACACCCTTATAGCATAGCTAGGCTTAGAACTCAAGATACCTCGGATAAGCGCCGAGAAAGCCGAGTTAGTGAACGTCGTAAATCCAACCCCGGATCACCATTTCCTCCATCGAGTCAATCCTCAAACCTTCCCTTGGTGAACTTCCCTTTCTTTAACCTCCTTGAAGTTAACCCAGAGTCAATTCCATCCTTTTTTGTTGGTTAGATATTAAGCAGAACGTTAGTATTAGAAGCTACACCAGTCCCTGTGGATTCGACTACCCGACCTAAAGGGTACACTTTACTACTTGTGCGACCCGTGCACTTGCGGATACGCAAGGGGCGTACCAATAATGCCTCCAAATCTTCAAAGCAAACACTACCGCAGCCAACTCCAAATCATGAGTAGGATAATTCAACTCATGTTGTTTCAACTGTCTAGAAGCATAGGCAACTACCTTTCCTTCTTGCATCAATACACAACCTAAACCCTGCCGAGAGGCATCACTGAACACCACAAACTCTTTCTCATTTTCTGGCAAAGTAAGCACAGGAGCTGATGTCAATCGATCCTTTAAAATCTGAAAACTCTTCTCACACTCATCATTCCAAGAGAACTTCACTTCCTTGCGAGTTAACTTTGACAAAGGTAATGCAATCGTAGAAAACCCTTCTACAAACCTCCTATAATAACCTGCAAGACCAAGAAAACTTCGAACTTCAGTAACATTCTTCGGCCTTTCCCAATCAATAATGGCTTCCACCTTCTTTGGATCCACCGAGATCCCTTCTCCTAACACCACATGCCCAAGGAATCTCACTTCATAATGCCAAAACTCACACTTAGTAAACTTAGCAAACAACCGCCTCTCCCGGAGAGTTTGCAGTACAATCCTCAAATGTTGAGCATGCTCCTCATTGGAAGATGAGTACACCAAAATATCATCAATAAACACAATGACAAATTTGTCCAGATAAGGCCTAAACACCCTTTTCATCAAATCCATAAAAGTTGCAGGAGCATTAGTCAAACCAAACGGCATCACTAAAAACTCATAATGTCCATATCGTGTTCGAAATGCCGTCTTCGGTACATCTTCTGACCTAATCTTCAAT
Source organism: Dioscorea dumetorum (assembly GCA_902712375.1). Classification (NCBI taxonomy): domain Eukaryota; kingdom Viridiplantae; phylum Streptophyta; class Magnoliopsida; order Dioscoreales; family Dioscoreaceae; genus Dioscorea; species Dioscorea dumetorum. The sequence continues at coordinate 6,492,650 of CACTHL010000128.1, read as the reverse complement.
TGATGATACCCAGATCTCAAATCAATCTTGGAGAATACCTTTGCCACTTTTAATTGATCAAACAAATCATTAACCCTCGGCAATGGGTACTTGTTCTTAATTGTCACCTTATTCAGTTGTCGATAATCAATACACAGCCTCAGAGATCCATCCTTCTTCTTCGCAAAAAGGACAGGTGCGCCCCAGGGTGATATACTTGGTCATATAAAACCCTTGTCTACTAGATCTTGCAACTGAGTTTTCAACTCCTTTAACTCCGCAGGCGCCATCCTGTAAGATGGTATAGAAATGGGAGTCGTACCAGGTAACAAATCTATAACAAACTCCATGTCTCTGTCTGGGGGTAAACCCGGTAGTTCCTCAGGGAAGACATCCTGAAACTCCCTCACCATGGCCATCTCCTCCAACTCTGGCTCCTTAACTCTTGTGTCCACCACATGAGCCAAATACACAGAACAACCCTTACTCACCAATCTTCTAGCTTCCAAGGACGAAATCAAACATGGAGGTAAAGCCCTTCTCTTCCCCTTCAGCACAATTGCAGGTCCTGAGGACCTAGGAAATGTTACTTCCTTCTTGAAACAATCAATGGAAGCATGATGCCCATCCAACCAATCCATACCAAGAATGGCATAAAAATCCTTCATCTCTAAAGGAATCAAATCTACCTCCAACACTTCTCCACAAACTATCACAGGACATTCTCTAAACACCAAACTCCGAACTACCTCCTCAACACGAGGGGTTTCAATCACCAACTCACACCCTAAGTAGGAAGGCTGACTATCGGCATGGCATGCAAAAGCAGTGGTAACAAAGGAACGTTCTGACCCAGAATCAATCAAAACATAAGCGTCATGCTGAAAGATAGAAAGTATACCTGGTGTAGCAACAGCAGGGGGAGTAACTCTCCCACGACGAGCACGTGAATCTTGTGCTTGCATTTTAACTAAAAGAATATCACAAGACAATTGATAGGAATGGTTCTATATGCATCAAATGCAATAAGTCAGACTCTATTTAGATCCACTAGATACAAGAATCAAAAGATCAACTTTTTTACCTAATCAGGGAACAGTTGCAGAAAACAAAAGTTCACTTTCCGACCTAATCAGAAGATAGTGGCAAATAACAGAAGATCAACTTCCTGACCCAATCAGAAGGCTAACTTTAGGTCAAAATTATATTGGCAAAATCCATTTATAAACTCTAAACTAATTACTGACCCAATCCTGAACCCTTATACTGACCCAATCATGAAATCTCGTACCGATCCAATCATGTAACTTTATACTGACCCAATCATTAAACCATATACTGACCCAATAATGATAACCTGGGCTCTGATACCACTAAAGTAGTGTCACGCCCGGACCCTCGGGTCCCGGCCCATGGCACTACCGCTACGACAACCCAGGGGAGGTCAAGCACCTGCCTCAACCCCAGATCGCCGCAAGGCTTACTTGTTACCTGTACAATATTAACATCATAATAGTAATATTCTAAATCTAAGGTATTCAACCACAACCCTGTACAAGATCAATATACTCACACCAGGTATATATCCTTGAGAATCACAAAATCATTGATCATGGACACAATCATAGTCTCACCCAAACACTTCGTGTAAACCTTATACAACCTAAGGTACTGACTGAACCAATCAAGATTATACAAGATCAAATGGAAATACGAAAACATAGGTCCTAGTGGATTCATCTTATGCATGACGACAATGTTTATGAATCATACACTACTCAAAGGTAAATGCAAGAATAGATCTGCCAAGCACTATCACGTCTCACGCCCTGCTGCCATACTAACACCTGTAAGGAAGAGAAGAAGAATGGGTGAGTAACTAAGTTACTCAGTGAGGGGTTCAACATGGAGCTATAACTCATACAAGTGTAAAGAATGATATGCCGAAAACATATGTAAATCCTTAACAACCACAACTGACAAAATGCTTTAAATACACATTTCAATATAACAAGCTTTCCAACTTTCTCAAAGAAAGGCATCGATAAAACTCTGAAAATCATTTGTAAAGAGATACAATACTGAAAATTCAAGTTAAGAATACTCGTTAAAAGATCAAACCCATCGAAATAAGGATTTATAGTGCAACACATGCGGAAAATCCTCTATCGATAGTATCATCAACAGCCTATGAAAACCCTCCATCACTAACCATGGCCGTGGCTAGGTCGGGAGACACCAAGATGCGCGTATCTTGGCGTTGGCCGTTGGGAATCCTGTGTGGTGAAATGGGAACCCAACACAGCACCTTCAGGTTCTCTACGCGCCTCCTGTAAGGGCTAGTCAGCCGAGAACTCCACGCCACCCCAACTAGGTCGGTCCATGGAGACTCGCTTCTGCAGAAGACGGGGATCCCACCAATGTCACCATCGAAACATTTGGGATATCCATCCCGCCCATAGGCTGATCATGAACACATCAATATAACATCATATATCTCATCAAGAGATCACAAATAGTTTGCCCGTGGTCTCATCATAAACGTATCATTATAAAATCATATATCTCATCAAGAGATCACAAATTCTAATAAAATACAACTTTTAATCCAAGAGTAAATCCTTTTGTGAAAGCATCGACAATAATGCCATTTTCATCAAGAATATCAACACAAGAGTATTATTTGAAAACTCATTTCAAATACGATAACATCGTGGAGAATCTCAATTTGGTTTACATAGACCCTTATTCGGTCAAAATAACAAGAACATCGAATTCTGAAATTCACAAATCTTGAAAACATGTAGTTCAAACCATAGGATTTTCCAATCCTCATGAAATATAAATAATCAAGAATTTAACAAGATCATAAACTATCATGGTTTCTAGATCTCAAGGAAATCATCTCATGAGTCCATTAAAATGAAATCAAGAATTAAGAAGATCATATAGTATAATAATTTCAGTTTCCAAGAAACACTTCAAGAATCCATTGAAATAATGAATTTCTCATTTCAAAGCATGCATTATTGGGCATTCAAACAAGCATGATCATAGCTCTTTAATTAAACAATTCCCACTCACAAACTTGGCGAGATCGAACACTTGGATCACTCGCCTACTTGATCTTTACCCTTGCCTTTAGATCCATCTCCTTGAAGCCATTAACCATCCAAGAAAAACAAGAATCAATCACATAACCCAAAAAATAAACAAGAGAGGAAAGAATGATCCAAAATTAGATCTCATGGCTTCTAGGGTTTACTAAGTGCTCTAGATTCAAGAATTAACAATAATAGAATCCTTAAACCCATAAAATCAAAATAAAATCAAGAATATCCTAATTGGGTTCGGATCTAAAAGAATCAAAGGTTTAGAGATGAAGGATCTCCTTCATTCTTCACCAAAACATGAAATCAAGACTCCTATACAATCCAAACATAAGATCCATGGTTAAATTCCACTTAAACATTAGATCCATACTAAATCCATACTAATTCTTCATGGATCTAAATAGAATTGAATAAAAGAACAAGGAATTGAAGAAGAGAAGAAAACCCACCTTAAATCTTGCTAAAACTAGAGGAGATTCATCACCAATGGAGAAGAGGGGAAGATCAACACCTTTCTTCTTTCTTGGAGCTCAAGAATGAAGATCTAATGAAGGGGAGAATGTGGATTCAAGATGGGGAGAAAAAGAGAGGAAAATGGGGTCTTATAAAGGCCCTTTGAGTTTCAAATAGGTATATATAGGCCCCCAAGCGCGGGAGGGCTCGCGGGCTCCCTTGCGGGCCCCAAGGGGGGCCGCGCGGCCTCATCCTAGAAGCCATGCGGCCTCCCATGCGCCCGCATGGGAGCCCGCATGGTCTTCTGGCCTGCGGTCCTTGCGGGCTCCCATGCGGGCGCTTGGGAGGCCGCAAGGCCCCTTTTTTGGCTCCTTGCGGGCACACTAAGTGCCCACAAGATCCCTTCCTTGCTTACACCTTTTAGAACACTTTTCCCCCATCTTTTAACCTCTCAAAAAGATCTTAACTAAGATCCTAACAAAAATAAAACTCGATGAAAACCTAAACACGCAACTTCTACACAAGAAACAAAGCATAAGAGAAGCAAAGAGAGTCGAACTTCCACAATCGAGTTGGCCTACCTTAGATTTCTCCTGGCCAAGAATCACCAGTGCCTGTGTAATTCTAGCATCCTGCTAGCTTTAGTAATCCCAAGGGGATCCTAGCTCGGTACCTCATACTTTCATTGCCAATTGCCTCCTTGATATGCTTGTTAGGTGTGCCTTAGTCCAACATGTTTATAGTTACCTTTGTTAGTTTTCTTATCTTATCTTAATTCTCTATCTTTAGTAGACTAGACAGTGCCGTCTTGGGGGAAGTAATAGCAGCTCTTGGGACCCCAGGGAATACGACCCTCTCACGCTTGCGTGAGAGGTATTACTTGACGACCTGTGCGCTTGCGGATCTCACCATGATGTCTTTGAGGCAAACATTATATCAGAAGATGCAGTCCATCTTTGACTCTTTCAATTCTCAGTACGGGGATGGGCCAAGCAATGGCTAAGTTCCCTGCCACAAAAGTCGATCACTACTTGGGCACAGTTGGCCGAAAACTTTCTGACGAGATATTTTTTACCCGCAAAGATCACGAAGTTGAGGAGTGACATCTTCTCTTTTAAGCAGATGGAGTCTGAGACCTTGTGCAGTATGGGATAATCGAGTCGATGCAAATCCAAATACTCTATAATGGGTCGAACGTAGTAACTAAGCAGATGTTGGATGCAGCAGCCAGAGGTTCCTTGTGCAGTAAGCAACCTAATGCCGCCTTTACTCTTATTAAAGATATAGCATGTAATGGTTATCAATGGAGCTCTGGAAGGAACAAGTGATACTTCCCTTATATATCCTTGATAAACGTCTAAAAGTACGTATTTTACATGTATGTGTTGTATTTTATTTTTACATTTTATTGTTAAATCTATGCCCTTTTAGGTCTAAATTGCTTTATCTTGGTATTTCAGGCCAGCCAGAAGCCCTGGGGACTCAACGACGAGATGGGGAGCAAATTCGACACCAAAACAGCGTTTTCGAGGCAGGATACTGTAGCAGTTACTGTAGCTCATCGCGGACTTCTCGGCAGAAAAGTAGAAATCCCGAGGAGTCAGCATACCGGCTGTATGCTGACCCGTTTACCCATCGGGATTTGGGGTTTTAAGAGCTATCTAGGGCATTTATTTTGTGGACTTTTGCCTCTTCTTGGAGCTCCACACCTACACTTCCAGATCTGACCAAGAAGGAGAGTTTAGAGGGCATTTCCACGGAGGAATCGGCGAGGAGAGCGCGATCTTGAGCGGGATCTACTTCTGGGGCTTCCAATTTGGAGGTTGAAGACGACGGGAAGCCACCCCTTCGAGTGGCGTCTTCGGAAGCTTCTTCGACCTTGATCTTTGGAGGGAGGTCTTTTATGTTGGGTTTAGTTGTTTTCGTGCTTTTATTCATGTATTTTGAGACTATGAGCAACTAAAACCCCAAGGTCACCGGATGTGGGTGAACCTTGGGGTGAACTTGTGATGTTTGGATGTTTTGGTTTAATTCATGCTTGTTAGTTTGTTTGTGATTTATGTTTGGTGTTTTGAACGCTTGGGTATGCATAAGAACTCTGTGTATCCATACTTAGCCAATACTAGGTTGCATGACCATTGCCCTAGTATTAGACTCACCAAGCTTGGAAGGGAAATACGTACAAATATGCCGTGACCATCGGGTATTTGTACCCCTCCAATTCTAGGGTTAATTACTCATGTGTGATTCAACCTTAGTTTGAGAAAACCATCTTGCCCTTTGCAATCGTAGGAGGAATTGTACGGGTAGAGCCCGTATTCAATACTCGTACCGGATTAGGGGTCAATTGCCGTGACCATCGGGTTGACCTGATCTAGGGTTTTCTCGGTCCATCAAGCCACTTGCATGCTAATCCAACATCCTTCGCACTTTAGTAACCCCGAGGGGATCCTCATCCGTGACCATCTTCTTACCCTGATTTTCCTCCCGTTTAACGCCCTTGGTATTTAGTAGTTTAATTGCTTTTGTTTTAATTCTTTACTTTCTCATTCCAAATCTCAAGTCTGATCGGCTAGACAACATTGCAAAAAGGAAGTCAAGATAAGAATGGGGTACTCGGACAATGCTCCCCCTAGGTTCCTTGTTTCAAGTGCAAAACTCTAATTACCTTTACTTAAACGAGATTTGAGGAGTCGTGGAATCCAAAGATACAAGATCCCAAACCTAAGGTCAACCCTGACTAGTCCACTACGAGGTCCCGGCGGAGAGAAAACTCTCGACGCCTCACACCACGTATGACTGCGCTAAGCTCTAGGGATTCCAAATGATAAACCCTATTCCCAACTATAGATCAATCCCTTTGGTCCAGGCGAAAGATCCCTAATCACAAATAAGACCCGGCGGAAAGGCCTCTCTCAATGCCTAACTCTCTTTGAGATCAAAAATAATGCTTGGAATAAGAAGGTAGGGTAAACCCTCTCGACCCTCTTCAATATTGGTTAATCTAATCCTAATGGTGATGGTCACTCGTCAAAAGGATGATTAGATTAGCCCTCAACCCTAGTGTCACTCTAAGGGAGAAACAATTAAGCACACAAGATTGAAACTCAAATAGATCTCAATTTAAAATAAAAGCAATAGAATCATTGAAACAACGGAATTCTGGAGTTTACATGTACAAGTACCCACTAGGGGTTTAGCTTTCCATGGAGCAATACAAGTTCATCAAAATAAATGAAGATAAATGCACGTAATCCATAAAGAAAACCCCCTTAAGCTTCGTGCTGATGGCCTATGAGGGCTGCTCCTTCCTCTCCACAGATCCTTCCTCCAAGCCTAGGGCACACCTCGCCGAATCGAAGTCGTCGAAGGCTCCCCCAATAGCTCTCCTTGGAAGGAATCGATGTTGAAATCGGTGAAGAAACGCCCCCAAAAGATAGGAAAAAGATCCCTTTAAAACGCTTCAGAACGGCCTTTAAAATGACAAACATCGAGGATCCACACTGCCATGTGGAAAATCCACACGGCCATGTGGAAATTCCACACGGCCGTGTGAAAATTCCACATGCCCATGTGGAAATTCAGCCTCTATAAAACTGCATCTATAGGTCCCCGATTTCGCCTGTTTTTTCTTCTGAGGCCACACGAACGGACACACGATTGTGTGGTGGGTCATGAGGCATTTCTTGATTTCGAAAAACCCTTGGAGAGCTTTTAAAATCTTCGATCAAATCAGAACGAGCGAGCATGACTGCCTTCGTGTCCTTCCACAAAAATTGTCTCGAAACCTTTAGAAGTTGGCACATACTCTCTTGTTTGACCCGATTTGCATCTTGAACTTTGTATTTGCACAAAAGGACTCCACTTGGCACCATCATGACCTATTTTTGCTTTTCTTCGCATAAACCTTCTTCACAACCCTAATTGCATGAAAGAACACAAAAACACACGAAATGAGAGATATAAACTAAAAAATGTGATGCTCATGCATGGAAAAGCAACTCAAGAATATATACATGCAAGCACTTATCATCTAGGGTGTGCAGAGCATCCTGCGTATTCAACCCATTTGAATCCCATATCAGTCAAGCTCGGGAGGGTAAACAAGCGCTAGTGGGAGGCAACACATATTTTCTTTTTGTGCTTTTCTTTTGTGTTTGCAATTTTCGCTGTTCTCTTCAGGTTTTCATTTTGTAAGCACGGGGAGAACACGCCCGTGTTGCTCCCCGTGCATTTTACAGGTTTTCACTTTGTTTTTCTTTGCAGATCATCTGCACGGGCGTGCTTCACACGAAGCACGGCCGTGCTTCTTTCTTTTTGCAGGTTTCCGGTTCTCCTTATAACCCGCACAATTCTTGGTAACCCTAAGTTTGTCTAGCCTTTCTCTGTCGTGCTCCGCTGCCATTCGCCCTGCTATTTTCAACTCTCATCCACCATGCCCATTAAACGGCTAGCATCACGACAGCCATCTCGCCATCCTCGGCCCACCCCCATCCCTAGCTTTCCTCCATTTTCCTTAGCTTTTCAAAGGCAACGATTTCAGAGGCTTCTTCAACAACCGTTTGGGGATTTTCGCACGCTTCAATGGCAGGCCCTTTAGGAAGCAAATTTGGCTGATGAGATTGACCGGCTGCTCCACGTGGGATCATGGTACAAGGTTTTCTCTATTACTGAACCTGCATATCGTGAGTTAACAGCCAAGTTTCTAGCCACATTTGAGCTAAAACGGGGACAAATTAGTTGGGAGGATCCAACTGCCTTGATATTTCAACTGCTAGGAAGGGCGTTTACTATGAGTTTTACTGAATTTGCTATCCGGATGGGGTTGTATGACGAACCATTCACTTTATCTCCAGAGTATCAATCTTTGACGTTCTATCTTCCTCCTGGTGAGACTCAATAGGAATGTTGGCGGCGGGTGAGCTCCGACTATCTTTTGTATCAAAAGGCTCGATCTAGAGCCTCAACGCTCAAATCTCCTGCATTACGAGTCACCCACACTCTCCTGAGTGGGACCATTACGGGTCGGGGTGAGAGCACGGGCGTAATCACCAACTCTAAATTCACTTATTTGGTCAGTATGTGGGATGGCATTCCATTTCATATTGGTTATGTGCTTGCTACGGCATTTCAGCATCAATCAAAGGATCGCCGCACGAAAGCCATTTTTGTCGTACCTTACATCCCTCACTTGGCATGTCGCATGCATTTGTTGCCAGCTAATTACTCATTCACCGTTAGTGGTTGGGTCCATCCTATAAATGCGCGCACCTTGCGGAGTATGGGCCTGCTTCCATCCGCATCTGCATCAGCTCAGCCAACACCTCCTCCAGAGACATCTCATAAGTCCAACTCGGATTCTGATTCCTCCGATGTTTCATCTGACAGTGCGTTTTGCCAGTGGATGCTGCGGAGCTTTCAGAAACTCATTGACCATTGTCCATCCCGTGCTGCTGGACCATCTACTTCTAGGAGTGTAGGAGTCGACACCTGACACACCCTTGCGTGTGTGTTCCGCAAGTGCATGGGTGTCGAAGTAATAAAGTACCCAAACGGGTGGGTAGTCGAATCCACAAGGAGTAGACGTAAGAACAGTAACACTTTGCTAAGTAGCCAAAGACAAATCAATTGTTGTTGTGATTGAAAATAAACCAAGAAAAACATAAATAAAGTTCTGAAAGTAAAAGCTAGAGTGTAGAATAAGATCAATATGAAGATGGGTACTCGGACAATGCTTCCCCTAGAATCCAAGTTTCTAGTGCAAAACTTAAACTGTTCTTCTTACAATGAGAATCAATGAGTCGTGGAAATCCAAAGATACAGGGTCCCAAACCTAAGGTCAACCCTGACTAGTCCCCTACGAGGTCCCGGCGGAGAGAAAGACTCTCGACGCCTCACACCACGTATGACTGCGAAAAGCTCGTGGGAATCCAAATGATAAACCCTATTCCGAAATATGGACCAACCCCTTTGGTCCAGGCGGAAGATCCCTAATCACAAATAAGTCCCTGCGGAAAGGCTTCTCTCTCAACGCCTAACTCTCTTTGAGATCGAAGTTATCTCGTGGAATGAGAAGGTAGGGTAAATCATACCAGAAGGGAAAGGGGACGTGTTGTTACCTATCAACTCACCCTCTCGACCCTCTTCAATCTTGATTGATCTAATCCTAATGGTGATGGTCACTCGTCAAAAGGATGATTAAATGTGATTCTCAACCCTAGTGTCACTCTAAGTAAAAATCCAAGAAGCATCCAAGATTGAAACTCAAATTAATACTCAAATTAAAGAATAGCAATAAAGTCATAGAAACATAGTAATTCTAGAGTTTACATGTCCAAGCACCCATTAGGGTTTTAGCTCTCCATGGAGCAATACAAGATCATGAAAGAAATAGAAATTAAATGCAAACAATCCATAAGTAAAACCCCCTTAAGCACCGTGCCGATGGTCTATGAGGGCTTTTCCTTCTTCTCCGAAAAATCCTTCATTCAAGCCTAGGGCACACCTCGCCGAATCGAATCGTCGAAGGCTCCCCCAATAGCTCTCCTTGGAAGGGATTGATGTTGAAATCGATAAAGAAGCACCCTCAAAGGGTAGCAAGAACCTCCTGAACCCTAGCCGTCACTCCCTCTCAAGTTTGGAAGATGATCCCCCAAATAACGCTTCAGAACAGCTTTATAATTGGCCATCTCGAGGATCCACACGGGCGTGTGGATGAGCCACACGGACGTGTGGAAATTCCACACGCCCCTGTGGAATTTCATCCCTGTGGAAACTTGCGTATTGGTCCCCGATTTCGCCCGTTTCTTCTCTTGAGGTCACACGGACGGACACACGCCAATGTGAAAGGTCATGTGGCATTTCTTGATGATGAAAAACCTTTGGAGAGCTTTTGAAATCTTCGAACAAATCCGAACAAGCGAGCATCACTGCCTTCGTGTCCTTCTACAAGAATTGTCTTGAAGCCTTTAGAAGTTGGCACATACCCCCTCGTTTGAACCCGATTTGTGTCTTGAACTTTGTATTTGCATAAAAGAGCTCCACTTGGCACCATTATTGTCACGCCCCGACCCTCGGGTCCCGGTCCATGGCACTACCGCCACGACAACCCAGGGGAGGTCAACACCTGCCTCAACCCCAGGTCGTCGTAAGGCTAACCTGTTACCTGTACAATATTAACATTACCACAATAATACTCTAAATCTAAGGTATTCAATCACAACCCTGTACAAGATCAACAGACTCACACATATATGTACATATATCCCTAGAAATCACAACATCAATGATCATGGGCACAATCATAGTTTTTCCCCAAACACTGGGTGTAAACTCATACAACCTAAGGTCCTGTCTTAACCAATCAAGATTATACAAGATCAAATGGAAATACGAAAACATAGGTCCTAATGGATCCATCTTATGCATGACGACAATGTTTATGAATCATACACTACTCAAAGGTAAATGCAAGAATAGATGCCAAGCACTATCACTTCTTACGCCCTGCTGCCGTGCTAACACCTGAAAAGGAGAGAAGAAGAATGGGTGAGTAACTAAGTTACTCAGTGAGGGGTTGAACATGGAGCTATAACTCATACAGGTGTAAAGAATGATATGCCGAAAACATATGTAAATCTTTAACAACCACAACTTACAAAATGCTTTAAATACACATTTCAATATAACAAGCTTTCCAACTTTCTCAAAGAAAGGCATCAATAAAACACTGAAATTCTTTTGTAAAGGTTCAAGATTTAAAACTTCAAGTTATGGAAACTCGTTAAAAGCTCAAACCCATCGAATCAAGAATTTATAGTGCAACGCATGCAGAAATCCTTTATCGATAGCATCATCAATAGCCTATGAAAACTCTCCATCACTAACCATGGCCATGGCTAGGTCAGGAGCCACCAAGATGCACGTATCTTGGTGTTGGCCGTTGGGAATCCCGTATGGTGACTCCGGGAACCCAACACAGCACCTTCAGGTTCTCCTACGCGCCTCCTGTAAGGGCTAGTCAGCCGAGAACTCCACGCCACCCCAACTAGGTCGGTCCGTGGAGACTCGCTTCTGCAGAAGACGGGGATTCCCCCAATGTCACCATCCCGCCCGTAGGCTTATCATGAAAGCATCATGATAATAATAAGAAGACATCGATATAATATCATAATCTCATCAAAAGATCACAAATACTTCGCCCGTAGGCTCATCATAAACGTATCAATATAAAATCATATATCTCATCAAGAGATCACAAATTCGCATAAAATACAACTCTAAATCCAAGAGTAAATCCTTTTGCGAAAGCATCGACAATAATGTCATTCTCATCAAGAATATCGACACAAGTGTATTCTTTGAAAACACATTTCAAATACGATAACATCGTGGAGAATCTCAATTTGGTTTACATAGACCCTTATTCGGTCAAAATAACAAGAACATCGAATTCTCAAATCCACAAATCTTGAAAACATGTAGTTCAAACCATAGGATTATCCAATCCTCATCAAATATAAATAATCAAGAATTTAACAAGATCATAAACCATTATGGTTTCTAGGTCTCAAGGAAATCATCTCATGAGCCTTTTGTAATAGAATCAATAGTTAAGCAAGATCATAAACATCAAGGTTTCTAGATCTCAAGGAAATCATCTCATGAGTCCATTAAAATGAAATCAAGAATTAAGAAGATGATATAGCATCATAATTTCAGTTTTCAAGAACACTTTAAGAATCCATTGAAATCAAGAAATTCTCATCTCAAAGCATGCATTATTCAAAGTTCCATGAAAACATCTCAAGAAACCTTTAAAACATGAAATTCACCATCCAAAAGTGTATATAATTAAGTATTTAACCAAGCATGACCATAGCTCAAGAATTAGACAATTTCCCACTCACAAACTTGGCGAGATCGAAAACTTGGATCACTCGCCTACTTGATCTTTACCCTTGCCTTTAGATCCACCTTCTTGAAGCCATTAACCATCCAAGAAAAACAAGAATCAATCACATAACCCAAACAATAAACAAGAGAGGAAAGAATGATCTAAAATTAGATCTCAAGGCTTCTAGGGTTTACTAAGTGTTCTAGATTCAAGAATTAACAATAATGTAATCCTTAAACCCATAAAATCAAAATGAAATCAAGAATATCCTAATTGGGTTCGGATCTAAAAGAATCAAAAGTTTAGGGATGAAGGATCTCCTTCATTCTTCATGAAATCAAGGCTCCTATACCATTCAAACATTAGATCCATGGCTAAATTCCAATTAAATAATAGATCCATACTAAATCCACACTAATTCTCCATGGATCTAAAGAGAAATGAATAAAAGAACAAGGAGTTGAAGAAGAGAAGAAAACCCACCTCAATTCTTTGCTAGAACTAGAGGAGAATCACCACCAATGGAGAAGAGGGGAAGATCAACACCTTTCTCCTTTCTTGGAGCTCAAGAAAGAAGATCTAATAGAGGGGAGAATGAGGATTCAAGATGGGGAGAAAAAGAGAGGGAAATGGGGTCTTATAAAGCCCCTTTAAGTTTGAAAACGGGTATTTATAGACCCAAAACGCGGGAGGGCTTGCGGGCTCCCTTGCGGGCGCAAGGGAGGCCGCGAGGCCTCCACCAGGGAGCCATGCGGGCGGCTATGCGCCCGCATGAGGGGCCGCATGGAAGGCCGCAAGGCCCCCTGTTTTTGGGGGTTTCTCGCGGCAACTTGAAGGCTTACACGCTCCACTTAAAAGCTTTCTCCCCCAAAGATTTTCCTCCTCTTTTACACTCTAAAAAGAGCCTTAACTAAGATCCCAACAAAAATAAAACTCGACAAAAACTTAAACACACAACTTCTACACAAGAAACAAAGCACAAGAGAAGCGAAAAAGGTCGAACTTCCACAATTATGACCTAATCTTGCCTTTATTCACGTACCATGTCTTCACAACCCAAATTGCACGAAAGAACACCAAAGCACACGAAATTAGCGATACAACCTAAGAAATGTGATGCTCATGCGTGGAAAACATTTCCAAAAGTATATACATGCAAGTACTTATCAAACTCCCCCACACTTAAGCTTTTGCTTGTCCTCAAGCAAAGTTCATACCATGAGAATTAAAGGTTGAGTGATGAAAATGCTTGGCCTTAAGTTCACCAAAAGTGTGTAAAGATAGCATTCTCAACAAGGGAAAATTTTTAACATAGATAGATAAAAACCATAACTCTAGCAAAAACTCAAATTGCGAAGAAAATAAAATCTGAAAGCGTGTATGTGTGTATACTTACTCATGCCAGCCCCAAGTCTACGCTTGAACATTATTAAAACAAGGACTTATTTAGGGAAAAAAAATCGGTGATAGCTGCACACAACCTCAAAGGTAGCCATTTCCCAAGATGCCTCCAAGGCGGCTTTCACCCTTTCAAGGTGGTAGCTCTTTCCACCCGGGAGTGTTAGCTTTCACACAGCCTATTAGATAGCTCTTTCTCTCATTAGGGCATAGCTAGTATCCGACTTATGAGAGTAGCTGCATACAGAATAGGTGGTAGCTCTTTCCACCCCAAGAACAAAGGAGCACCATTTTTTATTTTTTTATTTTTTTGAAACTCAAATTAAGAAACTAATGTCCTTTCAGAACTGAACTAGCGTTATCAAGGTTAATAGAGCAAGTAATGTGCCAGAAATGCAATCAGACAAAAAATTTCTAAGTTTTTCGAGTAAACTAGAGCATGGTGACAACCGATGTTTAAATTTCACATCAATTCGAGAATACACTCCTTTTTCCTTAAGGTGAACTGTCATTGGCTAAATGAGCATGAAAATGATGATCAAGAATAGAGAACGTGTGCAGTGTGAACTCCCCCCCACAATTGAGCTGTACATTGCCCTCAATGTACTCATACAAGCATGCAACATAAGAAAACAAATAATAACATGAGGGCGTGGGTATTAAAACAACACTCCGATGATCTCCGAATGTAGTATTTGAATGGAGGTGTAAAAGCGGGAAGTGAAGTTGCGTAGGGTTGTGAAGCTCACACGGCCACGTGAGACATCCACATGGCCGTGCCTATGGCCATTTCTCAAAACCATGTTGACAAGCCAACCTGCACATCGCAAAAGGGGTTCAGTGGATCTCGACACAAACAAAGATTAAAAGAGTTTAAAAGTAAATAAACCAGACTCAAACTCAATCATAAATATAAGAAATGAAAACAGTAAGATAACTCTCAGAAGGTACAACCTTTCTGAGTAAAAAATAACTCAACATAAATGAAAGTACAAGGAGATAAAAGGAAATAAAAGACGCGTCAAGCGTCGTCATCTGCTGGTGCTGCTGGGGATGCTGGAGATGCATGGGGTGCTCTGGGTGTGGACGGCGAAGTGGAGTCGCTACCTCTCGCCATCATCTGATGGAGTGAAGTGATGCGCGCCATCATCTCTGAGCGGTACTCGGCCATGCGAGCGAGAAGGGATGCTTGTAGTTGGGAGTTCTATTCTTGGCATGAGGATTAATTGTTCAACCCGGCCCTCTAGCTTGTGAAGGGATGCTTGCACATTCAAAAGTGTGGCATGGATAGTCTCAAATCCGGAATTATATTTAGCATCAAGGGATTGAAGTTCGGCGGTAATGGCTTCAAATTTAGTGTTGATGGTGCGAAATCTATGTTTAGTATTCAACATGAATTTTGCCAATACATCCTCAGTAGTATATTTCCTTTCTTGCGGTGTTCCATGTTGAGGACTTGGAGGGGGAATGCACCGTTGCTCTTGAAGTGATTTGTGGTTAATAAATTTGTTGAGTTTCTCCTCAAGAGCATCTATTCGTGCGGCCAAACTAAAGTTTGGATCATTCGAGGTCAAAGCTCCTTGCATTTGCCAAGATTAGTATACCTCGCACAAAAAGAAAAAATAAAGTCAAACAAAGCACAACAAAAGAAGGAAGATAAATAAGAAAATATGTACAACAAGAAGAAGAATGGCTAGAGCAATAGACTATAGGTTTTCCTAGTATCCCTTGTGTCCCCGGCAACGGTGCCAAAAACTTGATGGTGATCCCGCAAGCGCACGGGGTCGTCAAGTAATAAACCACTCGCGCAAGCACGAGTGAGTCGTATTCCCAAGGGCCCAAGGAGCTACAATTACTCCCCTTTCGTCTATTTCCTAGCCTAACACTACAAAAGATAAACAGTGATTGCAAAAAGATAAAAAACTACTAATATGAAATTCGGGCTACTACTACACACATTTAGCGAACAAGGAGAATCAAACACACGAAGACGTGATTTGGACAATGAATTCTCCTAGGGTTGTCATTAGGTCCTGAATTTAGGATGAAATGTTGAGATGGTAGCTTGGCCAAGAGACTCCTAAAGTAGGTTAACCCCGATGGTGACGGCGATCAACCCCTAATCCGGTAGAAGTATTGGATCGGAATCACATCCGCCCAAATCCTCCTATGATTGCATTAAACTTAGGGAAATCTCTAACTAGGGTCAAACTCAATATCTATGTTCATCCCTAATGGTTGGAGGGGTACGAAATACCCGATGGTCACGGTGTATTCATACATGAATCCCTTTCAAGTTTGGTGAGTCTAACACTAGGGCAATGGTCAGGCAACCTAGCATTTCCTAGAAATGGCACACAGAGTTCTCATGCATACCAAGGCATTAAAATATACCAAACATGAACCACAAACTAAAAGATTCCATAAAAGAAATACAACATCCCACAATACATCACAAGGATGATCATCCAAATTACAAACAAACATCCCTAGAGTTCATAATGTCCAAACCACAAATAAGTTAGTTCCTCATGAAAGAGGAACACTCATACAAGTTCAAGGGGCAAATAAACAAGAAAAGAAGGAAGAAACACTCCCTCTTGCTTTGGAAACCCTTGAATGGATGAAGACCTTCAAAATACGCCTTGATGTCTTGGATCTTCCCTCCAAACCTTCTCCTTCGATGTGTGCCTCCCTCTTGGTGAAGATTGTGCCGTAGATCGCCGGAAATGGCAGGCAAAGAAGGTGGGGCGCCGGCCCTAGAAGAGTAGATGAAAAGTCCCCAAACATGATGCCCTAGAACCCTTTAAAAAGGTGAAATTCGTGTCTCCTCACGGGCTGCCGCACGGCCGTGAGGTTGCCCGTGAGGCATCCAGAAAGTTTCGCAGAAAATTTCACCTCGGGGTGCTACAGTACCCTGCTACAGTAATTCTACTACAGTATTTGCTATAGTACTGCTACAGTGAAGAAGCCCAAAAACGTCGTATTTGGTGTCGAATTCTTCCTAAATACGTTCTTGAGCTCATGTCGGCTTATTTAGGGTCTGCAATGTAAAAGAAAGGGATTTGGACCATAAAAAGGGCATCGACTCATCAAAAAGATAATGAAATAATACAAACGAATACGTATAAAATACGTATATTTAGACGTTTACCAGCGCCGGGTTTTGATTTTCTGTTTTGTTGTTCTGTTTTGTTGTCTTTGTACTTTGCTTTTATTTTTGTTGTATTTTGTTCTCCTTGAGTCAGTTAGAAAGGGGAGTCCTCTACTAAACTGATATCTTTTTAGTGTGATTTTGTTATTTTGCTTATTTTCGGTCTCTAATGCTTGCATGTTTACCTCAGGATTTATGAATATCTATCTTGCTGGTTGTTTCAAACGGACCCCCCCTAGCTGGTGATCAGCAAACGCCTTTGTGTGACATGGAATTCTTCTTCGGCACATCTCCCTTAACTTGGTGAAAATTCCCCAACTCTCACTTCACTTCTACTTGAAATCTTTTTCTATGCCTTGCATGTTAAATCTTTAAACATTGAGGACAATGTTTCATTCAAGTGTGGGGGAGGGTTGTGTACTTGTGTATTAATATGTTTAGATGTTGTGCATGACTTAGGACGATCTATGAAATTTTTGGTTGAGAATTGCTAAGCTAGGAGTTTTCGAGCATACTAGTGCACTCTTGTTGAACTTAAAGTTTTATTTTGCTCTTACTTTGGAAACCTTAATCTGAACACTTAGCCTTTGTTGTTTTGTCACTCTGTTAGAGGAAGGGCTAGTTGCAAGGCTTGTGAACAGTTAGTTTCTGACTCCAAACTCAAGTAATAAGAAGGAACATGGAAAGAAATTTGAAAAATGAGAAAAAGAAAAGAATGTCGTGACAAGTCGGATCCCTTTTTGGGATGCCCTGTCAAATTTTGTGAGAAAGATGGTAGAAAGAGCTATCACTTTAGAAAAAGCGAAAGCCGCACTTGAGTAGTCGGATCTTAGGCATCACAAATGTCATTTTTGATGACCTACCAAGAGAAATGGCTGCCTCTAGGGTGTATGAAGCTACTACCCAGTTTAGGAGTCAGCAGTGAACACAGTGAAAAGTAAGAGCTTGTACTAGACCCCCTCAAGAACAGTTTTGACATACTCCAGAAGGCGACACACAGACACGGTAGTACGGAGTAAGAGTAAAATTTTTCATAAGCTTTCAATTGACTAAGACACTAGTTCTTAGAGACTCTTTAAGCTTCAGTAACTCTCTTAATTCGTTGAGATCAGAGGTCATGCACTCATCACTTTATTAGGGGATTAAGGTTGCTTGAGGACAAGCGACAATTCAAGTTTGGGGGTATTTGATGAGTGCATTTCATATATATATATTTTATACTTTACCCTCATCATTATTAAGTCTTTTGGCTTTAATTCTCCCAATTCAGTGCTATTTGAGGTATTATTGGTTTTCCATGCACATATCGAAGTCCTGGACCAAGAAGAAGTGATTTGGAATGATTTTAGAAGCTAAAGGACTTGGAAGAAACCTCATCAAGATCAACACGGCCTAAGCACGCCCATGCTGTACCCCGTGCAGATTGCAGGAGAATTCAGCCAAAGTCAGCACAGTCTGAGTTCGCTGAGCACGGTCATGCAAACACTCAACACGGGCACGCCCGTGTTGAACCCCGTACAGATTACAGGAATGAGAGTTTCTGGAGTTTTATTTTGCCGTAATCTGCACGGCTTCAACACGCCTGTGCTCACATCGGGAAAACATTAAAACCCTAGAAACTTAGGTTTTTGAGAACTTTTTTTGGGGGCGAAAAAAAGGAGGAAGAAGGAGAGAGATTTAGGGGTCTGTCCTCCTCTTCACCAAGGGTATGTCGCACATATAGTAGGCCGATCGAGAGGAGATTCCATGATATCGTAGATCCTTTGACAACCACAAGGATGCAAGAAATTAGGGAGTTTTCAACTTCTTGTATTTCATTTTCTTTGGCAATTTCCTTGTTGTTTAATGTCATGAGGGGCTAAACTCTTAAAGGAGCCCCGGGGTGGTTTGTATGACGTTGTAGCTTGAACTCATTGTCTTTACTTGCATAATTTATGAATGTCTTGTTCTTTACATTAAATCTAAGTTATTGGCTATCTTGAGTGTTGTTTAGTGCTTGAATGCTTGGAAGTTAGGTTCCCTTATCTAGGCTTGTGAATCGTTATTGATAGTTGCAAGCAGTAAGATTTCAACTTAGGGTTCAGCAGCATTGGAAGCATCATTCTTATAGTATAACTAGATTTAGAACTGAAGACATATCTGATAAATACTGAGAAAGACCGAGTTAGTGAATGTCAGAATTCCAACCCCGGGGCCCCATCTCCTTCATCGAGTCAATCCTCACATTTCCCTTAGTGCATTTCCTTTCCTCATACTCCTTGAATTCAACCCAGAGTCAATTCCATCCTTCTCTGTTTGGTTAGATATTAAGCAGAACGTTAGTATTAGAATCTATACCAGTCCCAGTGGATACAACTACCCGACCCTAAGGGTACATCTTTACTATTTATACGACCCATGCACTTGCGATTATGCAAGGGGCGTATCAATTTGCAGTATAAGCCTCCAAGAAGGTTCTCTATAGGATTCAAATATTTTGCTAGCAACCCATCCAGAACAAGAGGTATCCAAGGAAGAAGTGGAGAGTGAACCTAAGGATTTTGAGGAAATTAAACAAAAAACAAGTGAATATGTTGCTAATGTACATATGAGCTGGGTGAATGAGTAGGGAGGCCTTAGTAGACCCTAGTTCGTACTAATGGTCTCCACATAGCATCCTACAAACACGACTAGGAGTCACTCTGAATGGATAATTGGATGGCAACAGAGAGTACTCCTCGGTGTGAATATAATCTTTGTCGTACAATCCAATTGCATCTGAGAACTCTATCAAACTCATGCTGTGATACTCCCCAAGCACGCAGAGGATTATGTCCTACTGGTTGTAATCAGTATGAGATCAGCCTAAGTAGAAAGATGCTGAGACCTCCAGTGTAAGATTATAGATGACAGGTTCCCTGATAAAAAGAGGTCCGCTCCAACCACCCACAGAAAGAAGCTCGCGTACTTCCTCTGCCAATGCCTTCAAATCAGGAGTTCCGGACTGTCCAAACTTGAGCCTCAATAGATACTTAAGTCTAACCTAATGCTTAGGTACCACGACCTCCAATTGCTCGGGAGGTGCCTCACTGGGAGCACGGGGGCGCTTAGAAGCTAGTTTCTTGGTTCTAGGAGCCATTCTTACAAAACAAAGAAGTAAAATAATCAAATTCCTCATGAAAACAACTCTACATGAATCCACACGGCCATGTGGAAATTCCACAAGGCCGTGTGTATTTTCTAGATGAGAAAAACTCAAACTTGGAAATCCACACGGCAATGTGGATCTGTGGCTGCGGCGACTATGTCGTGGTTGTACCACTTTGGCACATGAAAGTTGCTACAAACTTCCCAAAAACTCCAACAAAGTATGCTCAAGTGTTTTTACATGAAAATAACATGCCATTATAGATGAATCATCACCAAAATTGAAGAAAAGGTTTCCTGGCAAAGAAAGGAAGAAAAGAGGCTTACTGGAGAAGATGAAGTTTAAAACCTGGATAGAACACCGAAAAGACCTCACAAATCCTTTAAATAATCGAGAGAATGAATTTGAAGAAGAAGATACGCGATCCTCGTTGTGGAAACGTTTGAAGGTGAAAAGTGATGAGCGCATTTCATATATATGTATTGCATGCTTTACCCTCATCATTATTGAATATTTTGGCTGTAATTCTCCAAGTACAGTGCTATTTGAGGTATTCGTTGTTTGTCATGCAGATATCAAAGTCCTGAAGCAAGAAGAAGTGTTTTGGAACAATTTTAGAAACTAAAGGACTTAGAAGAAACCTCATCAAGCTCAGCACGGCTTGAGCACGCCCGTGCTGTTCCCTGTGCAAATTGCAGGAGAATTCAACCACAAATCAGCACAGCCTGAGTTCGCTGAGCACGGTCGTGAAAACCTCAGCACGGCCTAAGCACGGCCGTGCTGTTCCTCGTGCAAATTACAGACTGGCGAATTTTCGCCTGGGGGGGGGGGGATCACTGTAGCACAAAAATACTGTAGCTCAAAAATACTGTAGCAAAAGCACTGTAGCACTGATTTCGCTAAGCACGATCGTGCAAACCCTCAGCACGGCCTAAGCACGACCGTGCTGTTCACCGTGCAGATTACGGGAATGTGAGTTCTGGAGTTTTATTTGGCCGTAATCTACACGGCTTGGAGCACGGCTTCAACATGCCCGTGCTCACATCGGGAAAACATTAAAACCCTAAAAACTTAGGTTTTTGGGGGACTTTTGGTGGGCGAGCTTTGGGAGAAAGAAAGGGAGAGCTTTGGGGGTTCATCCTCCAGTTCATCAAGGGTATGCCAAGCTTATGGTAGGCCGATCGGGAGGAGATTACACGGCATCGTAGATCCTTCGACAACCTCAAGGATGCAAGAAATTAGGGAGTTTTCAATTCCTTGTCTTTTAATTTCTTTGGCATTGTATTTGTTGGTTGTCATTATGAGGGGCTAAACTCTTAAGGGAGCCCCGGGGTTGGTTGTATGACGTTGTAGCTTGAACTCATTGTCGTTACTTGCAGTATTTTGAATGTCTTGTTCCTTTCAATAAATCAAGGTTATTGGCTATCTCGTATGTTGTTTAGTGCTTGATGCTTGGTAGTTAGGTTCTCCTATCTAGGCTTGTGAATCGTTATTGATTGTTGCAAGCAGTGGGAGTTCAACTTAGGCCTCGGCAGCGCTAGAAACCACATGCTTATAGCATAACTAGGTTTAGAACTGAAGACTTCGCTGTTAAATACTGAGAAAGACCGAGTTAGTGAACGTCGGAAACCCAACCCCGGGGCCCCATCTCCTCCATCGAGTCAAACCTAAATCTTCCCTTGGTGAATTTCCTACTCCCTTAACTTCCTCGAAGTTAATCCAAAATCAATTCCTTCATCTTCTGTTTGGTCAGATATTAAGTAGGACGTTAGTATTAGAAGCTATACCAGTCCCTGTGGATTCGACTACCCGATCCAAAGGGTACACTTTACTACTTGTGCGACCCGTGCACTTGCGGTTACGCAAGGGGCGTACCAAAAAGGCACTAAGATGAAAAATGAGAAAAAACAAAAAACACACCCTTTCGGATTTAAATGACCAACGCGGGCATATGTAATTTCCACATACCCATGTGTCTCCACAAGGTAAGCCATAAGAGTACTCACATTCCCATGTGGATTCTCTAGATGGAACCAAAATTCCTAAAACAAATCCACATGCCCGTGTAGATTCTTTGGATGCGGTAAAAATTTATAAAGAAAATCCACATGGGCATGTGAAACTTTCACATAGCCGTGTGGTTTCTCTAGATCACCAGAAAAACCTCTGAAACCATCCACATGGGCATGTTGAAAATCCACATGCCCATGTGGTTCAATTTTCAGCACAGAGATTGTTCAGATTCTGCTGAAAACACTGGAAACACATGGATAAGTTGCAAAAACTAAAATTTAGCACATAGATTGCCAGAAACTCAACTATATGCATGGAAAACATCTTAAACTTTGCCACACACATGAATACATAAATTTACCATCAAGATACGATGATAAACACTCAGCACTAAAATTTGCCACACACATAAATTTACCATCAAGATACTCAATGGAATTATTTGTGCAAAATTAAAAATAAGAACTACAACAAAAGTAAGCACTTGGGTTGCCTCCCAAGAAGTGCTTGTTTTACATCACGAGATTGACGTACCTGTTTCTTACTTCAAGGACGTTCATGAAGCAAAGATGCTCTCTTACCTACAACCTTAAAGCATGATGAGAATAAATTTTTTAGGTTGGAGGGAGAGTAATAGAGCTTGTTACCAAACGAGGGAGCATCACTCTTAGCTTCTGCGTGCTCATCCCCAGAAGTGTTGGGGTGTTTCTTGTGGTGACGTCTCGACCTCCTCAGCTTCTGGATCATCTTTTTCATTATCCCTGGGGTAGGTTTTACCTTGTCCACTAGACCAAATGATGAATGCACTCCATTCTCGGCCTCTTGGTCTAGCTATCCTTCCAGTGGATCTGGACATAACATTTCCTGCACATAATCATAATTAACTCATCAGTGGTGTCAAGAAAGTATAAAGTATCATCAAAATCAAGAAAATGCTGCATGGCTTTTGCAATGCAATAGGCCAATTTCTCATCTCCGATCCTCAATGTCATCTCCTCGCCATCCATGTCAATAAGAGCCTTGAAAGTGCGTGGATCGGCCTCCCAAGTATCAATGGTACATCGGCATCTTCATCCACGTCAAGAACCACAAAATCTATCGGAATGATATACTTGTCAACCTTGACAAGAACATCTTAAATAATACCCCTCCAACATCTAACTCAACGGTAAGCTAACTGAAGCATCATTTGAGTGGGTCTTGGTTCTCTTAAACCCAACTGTTGGAAGAAAGTGTAAGGCATCATGTTAATAGTGGCCCCTGAGTCTTCTAATGCCTTTTCTTCACCCAAGCTCCCAATGTTGCACGGATGATAAAACTTCCGGGATCCTTCATATTATTCGGCATGTTCTTCTGCAATACCACTGCACATGATACATCTAAGGTTACTGCTACACTCTCCTCCATTTTCCTCTTGTTGGTTAAGAGGTCTTTCAAGAATTTTGCATAGCGAGGCTTTTGTGATAATGCCTTCACAAATGGGATGTTGATGTGCAACCACTTGAATAGGCCGAGAAATTTCTTGTACTGCTCATCATTTTGGTCATTTTCAGCCTTGAAGGGTAGGGGATCCTTGGTTTGTAAGGTGTGAAAGCCACCTCCTCCTTACCCTTCTCCTCAATCTCTTTCTCCTTGGGTGAATGGTGTGCAACTTTCTCAGTTGGGAGCTTACTCTCAAGTTCGCAATCACTCCTCAAAGTGATTGGTTTCAGCTTCTCTCTTGGGTTTGTCTCTATGTTACTAGGTAAGCCTCATTGAGGTCTCTCCGAGAATGATACAGTGTGGTTGCGAAGTGTAGTCTCTACACCATGAAAGCATGTGTTGGAAGACTGGATGAAGTTGATTAGTGCATTTTCAAACTCTATTATCCGATTCTCTAGACTTGAAACTTGGTTCTCCAAATTTGGTGATTGTGGCTACTGAAAACCAGGTGGTGAAGAAGGTCTTGCTTGTCCTTGATTTGCCCAAGAAAAATTTGGGTGATTTCGCCACCCCGGATTGAAAGTGTTACAATAGGGGTTGCCTTACCCTCTCACTGCATTCCCCACAAAATCTACCCACCCAACAGATGCTACACAGTTGACAGAAATAGGACAGTCAGATGAGGTATGTCCATCTCTGCACCTATCACAGTTTATCACACCTGCCTCTCATGGAGAAGATAGAGTGTCTAACTTCTTGCTTAATGCTTCTATGTGGGCTGCTAGGGATGTGACTACATCAATCTCATGAAGGCCGGCTACCTTTTTCTTGTCACGAGCATTCCATTGATAACTGTTCATAGTTATTTTTTCTATGAGTTGTCGGGCAGCTTCTTAGGTTTTGCTTCATAAGGTACCTCCTGTTGCGGCATCATGTAGCTGCTTCGTGGTTGGATTCAACCCATTGTAGAAAGTGTGGACAATCATTCACTCAGGGAACCCATGTTGAGGATATTTCCACAGAAGATCCTTGAACCTTTTCCCATGTCTTAAAGAGAGACTCCAATTCCCTTTGCACAAAAGAAGAGACCTCATTCTTGAGGTTCACAGATTTTCCAAGAAGGAAAAACCTAGCAAGAAAAGCTTCCATCATTTCCTCCTATGTAGTAATCGATGCTAGAGGCAATGTTTATAACCACTGTTTTGCTCTACCCTTCAAGGAAAATGGGAAGCTCCTCAACTGAATGGCATCATTTGTGACCCCATTGATCTTGAGCATGTCACACACTTCTAAGAAGTTCTCGATATGGTTGTTTGGCTCTTTGTTTGCCAAACCATTAAATTATGCAGATTGCTATACCATCTGGATCAAGCCTGACTTAAGCTTAAAGCTTTATGCTGTAATCGATGGCCTGACAATGCTAGATTGTATGCCACCAACTGTAGGTCTTGCATTGTGATATTCGAGCCTTTCCTACTTTTCCTTTTTGTTTCTGATCAATTTTCTCTTGAGTTTTGCTTGTTGGATGTCTTCTAATGCAATGCCATATGTAGGGACCCAACAAAAGGCTCTTTGGGCCATGTCGGGGCCTTAGAAGGCCCGTTTGGGGTGTCCCAAGGGGTCACCCGGACTGCCATGCGGGTGCCAGCCCGTATGGTGGCTGCACAGCCCATCCAGAGACCCTTGCGGGCAACCTTGTGCCTCAAGGGAGTCTATAAGGAATTTTCAGAAGGCCTTGTAGCCTCCCTTGTGCCCGCAAGGATAGCCGCAAGGGCCCCTGACCTTAGCCCTCTAAAGGGCGGTCTTTTAGGGGTTTTTCACATCTTTTTACACCCTTTTACACCCTCTTTTTCTCCTCCAAAATTCCCTTCCAAAACCCTTCAATTTCCTTCCCCAAAACTTCCATTTCTTGCTCCAAGATCAAATGAAAAGCAAAGAGAGCTTGGATCATCTCCTTTTTCTCTCTTGTGAATGCTAGATTTTGATTGTTTAAGGTTGAAGGTAAGTTTGTATCTTTTCTTTTTCCCTTCCTTTTGGATGATTTCTTTGGGTTAGTTTGATGTTAATTTGATGCCAAATCATGTTTTGAACTTATGCTTGTGATCCATTGTATTTTCTTGACAAGATTGGTGAGGATTAAAGCTCCTTCTTTTGTTGAAATATAGAGATACCTTAGCACCGAGCTCTTGAAATTCCTATGCCAATTTCCTGGGTTTTGGATGATGGAAAACTTTGGTAGAACCCTTAGGTGGTCATTAGAAATCCCTAAGGGCATGATCTCCAACTGTAGGAGGTTTACCCCTTTATTGCCTTGAAGTTTTTTGAGTTTGATCATTACCTGCTTGATTTCTCTACGAGGTGAGGCTTCGGCTAAAGGGAAAGAACCTGTGGAACTCTAATGCCGTAATAGCGAGGCTCGCCATATTTGTTAGTGGGATTAACACATTCATGCATATATAGTCATACATGAATCATTCTATACATGACCTTTGGTTTGCTTAAATAATTATTATCTTAATATTGTTTTCGAAAATATGTTTATCATGATGTTTGAAACCCTCATGTTTGATCCTAAATGGCTTGATTTAATTGTTGAGAAAGAATGTGGCTTGAGATTGAAAAGCTATGATTTCTTATGATGAACACCGCTTTCATGAATTTCTTGTGGTTCAAGCCATTACAAAAAACATAATGATGTGTGTATTTACCTTTTTCATGTGATGATGTTTCACTCTTGAAGTGGGGAAATTGTTTGAATTGAATTATGAGATCTGGTTGAGATTTCTGGCATATTATATTGTTGAATACAATATTTTAGGCCTTCGGGCGACATTGTGGTTTATAAAAGAAAATATTTTGATGGTAACATTCGGGATGGTGCCCGGTCTTTCTATAGTAAGGAAGTTGTCCATCGTCCGACCTAGTTGGGGTCGCTTTGATAGCTAGCTATAGTGCCTTTCAGGAGGTGAGGAGAAACCCTGAAAGTGTACACAACTGGAGCCTTGATCGAGTCACCACTAGGGTGATCTGGTGCCAACGCCAAGAAGCACGTGTCTTGGCGGCTCCCAACCTAACCATGGCCACGGTTAAAGAAAGGAAAGTTTTGAGGCTACCTTACATATCATTTTGAATAGAGTTATACAACGTTTTGAAAATCCTCGAATTGGTTGAAAAATGATGTATTTGGAGAAAAGATCTTCATTGTTGAGACTATAGTTTTATAAACGTTGATGTTATTTGTGTCACCTTATTTATTTATGATTCCTACTTTAAATTATGAATTTCCCCGTATCATGTTGCTTAAGTATCATTATAACTCTAATGATAGGTATAGTGTATATATATATACTCTTGCATAGTGATGATTATAAGGTATGCGAACCCCTCACTGAGAAACTTATTTTCTCACCCTCTCTCTCCATCTTTTCTCTAGGTGATGGTGCAGTATAGCGGTGTAGCGTATCATGCTTGGCAGATGATAAACGTCTAAAAGTACGTATTTTACATGTATGTTTTGTGTATTATTTTCATATCTTATTGTTGAATCTATGCCTTTTAGGTCTAAATTGCTTTATTTTTGTATTTCAGGCCAGCCAGAAGCCCTGGGGACTCGACGACGAGATGGGGAGCGAATTCGACACCAAAGCAGCGTTTTCGAGACAGGGATACTGTAGCATGGTACTGTAGCATTAACTGTAGCAGTTACTGTAGCTCATCGCGGACTTCTTGGCAGAAAAGTAGAAATCCCGAGGGGTCAGCATACCGGCAGTATGCTGACCCGTTTACCCATCGGGATTTGGGGTTTTAAGGGCGATCTAGGGCATTTTGAAAGGGACTTTTGCATCTTTTTGGAGAGAGCTTTTGGGGGAGAAAGAAGGCTAAGGTTTGGACATCATTTCCACACCATTTTGGAGGGCAAAAGGAGAGGAAATTCGGGTTTTCTTAGGTGAGGAGGGCAAGATCTAGGAGGATCTACTTCAAAAGCTTCATTGTTTAGAGGTTGAAGACAACGGGAAGCCACCCCTTCGAGTGGCGTCTTCGGAAGGTTTTCTCCGGGGATTCAAGCGGCATTCGACCTTCATCATTTGAGGGAGTGTTCCTCATGTTTATTTTAGTTATTTGCATGGTTTATGTGGTGGATTTGTTGAACATGAACAACTAAACCCCAAGGTCACCGGATGTAGGTGAACCTTGGGGGCAAAACTTGTGATGTTTTGGATTATTTGAGTTATTTATTGTATGATTGGCTTGTTGTGATCCTTGTTTGGTATTCTTAATCATTTTGGTACATGTGCTTAATTGTTGTATCAAATTCTTGGTAGCACTTTGTAGCATGACCATTGCCTTAGTGCTAGACTCTACCAAACTTGGAAGGGATTATTGTATAAATACGCCGTGACCATCGGGTATTTGTACCCCTCCATTTATAGGGTTGAAAACTAACTAGTGTTTCCACCCTAACTTGAGGAAACCATCATTCTCCTTGCAACCGTGTGAGAGGTTGAGTGGAAGAAATTCCTTATTCAACACTTGTACCGGGTTAGGGGTCAATTGCCGTGACCATCGGGTTGACCTAAGTTTAGGTTTTCTCGGTCCAACTAGCCACATACTTAATTTCTCAATTATCCTACTCACTTGAGTAGCCCCCTTAGGGATCCTCATCCATGACCGTTTTCCACCCCTGAGCATCTAACGTGTTTTGATTGAGTCGCATTTATTTAGAAAATTTCTCTTGTTGTCATTTGTTTTCTTTCTTATCTATTCTCTTAAAAAATGGAATCGGTGAGCTAAACAACAGGTGAGAAGTGAGTAAGGTAGCTCCTCAGGCCCCTTGGGAATACGACCCACTCGTGCGTGCACGAGTAGTTTATTACTTGACGACCCTGTGCGCTTGCGGGTGTTGACACTCTGTGTCGATCAAGTTTTTGGCGCCGTTGCCGATGAATTGCACTGAGGGATATTTGGAAAGCTTTAAGCTTGTTGATTTAGCCGTTTCCTTTTCTTTTGTTTTTCTTTCTTTTTATTTGGTTTGTTTTTGTTTTGTTTTTGCGTTTTCTTGTTTTTGGTTGTTGATATTTTGTAATTATTCCAGCTTTGTATTCTATTATTGCTCTTTTGTATTTCTTGTTGTTAGCTAACATTATGACTCCTGTTCAGAGTGACAGCATGGTTTTCAGCGATAAGTTTTGGAAGGAAGATTTGTGCAAGGATACATTTATGCAATCTGTACAGAATCAAGGAGCTCAGTCAATCTTCAATAAATTTTTGGAATCAGACTGGGGAAAGTTGGCAACAGAAATTCCCTGATCCAGTAGTCAGTCTAATTATACTCCTGAGGAACTTGACACTAGTCTGAAGAATCCTCCCGAATTAACCCGTTCAGATAAGGAGGAGGTAATTCAGTCAACAGTTGAAAGAGTAGAAGAGGTGGATTACATCCAGAGGGATGATTTGAATACAGTTGAGGCAGAATTTCGAGCCAAGAATTGCAGCTTGAACAGTGATGGTGACTCAGAAGAAATGGAGGAGATTGAGGAGCGTGACCTTAGAAATTATGGAAGGGTAAAGTCATCAATTGAAGAACCTCCAGAGCTAGAATTGAAGCCCCTCCCTGATCATCTAGAATACGCTTTTCTGGGGGAAGAATCTACACTCCCTGTTGTTATTGCCTCAGATTTAACAAGGGAACATAAGGACCAACTCTTGAACATGCTGAGGAGGCACAAAAAGGCATTTGCGTGGAAGATTTCTGACATTCGAGGAATCAGCCCATCTTTTCGTACACACAAAATACTTATGGAGGATAATCACAAACCCTCAGCAATTCCCCAACGAAGACTCAATCCCAACATGAAGGAGGTTGTGAAGAATGAAGTCATAAAGTTGCTTGATGCGGGCATTATCTACCCTATCTCCGACAGTGCTTGGGTGAGCCCAGTGCAAGTGGTGCCAAAGAAAGGAGGAATGACAGTCATCACTAATGAAAAAAATGAGCTTGTTCCCACAAGAACAGTCACAGGTTGGAGAGTCTGTATTGATTATAAGAAACTCAATGATGCTACAAGGAATGATCATTTCCCTTTACCTTTCATTGACCAGATGCTTGACAGACTCGCGGGACATTCTTACTACTGTTTCTTGGACGGTCTTTCTGGATACTTTCAGATTCCTATTGCACCAGAAGATCAGGAGAAGACTACTTTCACATGCCCCTACGGGACATTTGCGTATCGTCGAATGCCCTTTGGACTTTGTAATGCACCGGCTACATTCCAAAGATGTATGTTAGAAATCTTCGAAGATATGGTGGAAGATATCATGGAGGTGTTTATGGATGATTTTTCGGTCTTCGGGGATTCGTTCGAGTTATGCCTTAAAAATCTTGAACGGGTCCTAAAAAGGTGTGAGGAGACTAATTTAGTCCTCAGTTGGGAGAAATGCCACTTTATGGTCAAGGAGGGCATAGTACTCGGGCATAAGATTTCAAAGAGGGGAATTGAAGAAGACAGAGCGAAAGTCTCCACCATCGAAAAACTACCCCCTCCAAGTTCAGTGAAGGCAATCAGAAGTTTTCTGGGACATGCAGGGTTTTATAGAAGATTCATCAAAGACTTTTCTGCAATCGCCCGACCACTGACAAAGCTCTTAGAGAAAGATGCTCGTTTTGAGTTTAATGAAGATTGCATGAATGCCTTCCTCTGCTTGAAAAAGAAACTAGTTGAAGCACCAATAGTGGCTTCTCCGGACTGGAATTTACCTTTCGAGGTGATGTGTGATGCAAGTGACTATGCAGTGGGTGCAGTATTAGGACAAAGACGGGAGAAGCACTTTCATCCTATTTATTACGCAAGCAAGACTTTGAATGATGCACAGGAGAACTACACTACCACGGAGAAAGAATTGCTAGCGGTGGTCTTTGCTTTTGATAAATTTCGATCATATTTGGTGTTATCTAAGGTAATTGTTTATACTGATCACTCTGCACTCAAATACCTACTGAATAAATCAGATGCCAAGCCTCGATTGATCCATTGGGTGCTTCTATTACAAGAGTTTGCTCTAGAGATAAGGGATAAAAAGGGGGCAGAAAACTTGGCCGCTGATCATTTATCACGCCTTGAAGGGCCTCATGATGAGGAGTTGAAGAGAGAGGGGATAAATGACACATTCCCTGTGGAGCAGTTATGCAGCATTCAAGTAGTGGAAGAGGATGAGACACCATAGCTGTCACGGCCTCAACCGATCACCTTCGCCCGTGCGGCACCTGACATGCACCATAGCGACAGGTCAGCCGTTCCTTGCAAGAACAGTTAGTGAATCCTGTTTGCATTACAAATCACAGCGAAAATAATAAGAAGTGAGCAAATCCGTAATACACCTCGGTACGAGAAACACGACACAATGAAACCCATTTTGAGAAAGAAAAACATAAAACTCTCTTAGATTGAGAAATGTTTACAACCATGGCCAAAACCAACACCAAGTGGCCTTGTCTTCTCCCAAAGACACATTTGACCCTATTACAAGAGCTACCCCAAATCCAAGGTTGATTGAGCCCTATGCCCAATACCGGCCTGGCGTGAATTCCCTGACTTCACTTCGCTTGCAGTGTCCTCTGACTCGACTGTAGCTTTAACCAGCCACCCTTGGTCACAGCGCGTAGCAGTACCGGTCACGCGCGGTAATACCGCGTGCCATCCTCGCCCCTGGCTCGGCAACGCTCCCGGCCACGTGCCTACTTGCATACGCCTGTGTAATGCCTTGTCAGATCCGGAATCAGCTCTGAGTCAACCGGCCTGATCAAGTGTCCCGCCCCGCCTAGACTTGCTAGAGATCCAACACTCTACATGATGAAGTCCTGCGACACTTGACTCTTGGTAAGGGGGCGCGCCTGCCCCACGCGCTCATCGGCCACGCGCACGCCCACGGTCCAGCGCGCGCGCGTCTCACGGTCTCAGCCCATGATCATGCGGGGTATTTCACCCGCCCTTGGTCCCGACACAACACAAGCGCCGCGCCACCTGCGCGCGCTACCAAAACCACGCAGCTGTGCACCCTCGTCTTGGTCTATGTGATACTGTATGCCCGCTGACCAAGTGTAAGGTCATTAACCCTTACAAACCACACCCACTAGTTGAACCCGACGTCCTCGTCGGTCTCGAACTCAAGAAGTCTTCCACCAACTCCTCGAACTGCCAAAGAGTAGTATCGCGTTCCCAGCTTGCCTCTGATATAGGCAAGTCCTTCCATTGGACAAGGAAGAACACCCTGCGGTTCTTCTTGCTTTGGCCTTCTACTCTTCCGTCTAGGATCCGCTCAGCCACCCTGCTAAACTCCTTGCGAATAGTCGGCGGAGCCCGACTCTTCTTCGCCCTCGATGGATCCGTGGGGTTGTCCAGCCGCTGGACAATAACGAAAGGCCCATCATACCTCATGATTCAGCCTTTGTGTACATCCTCCCGATGTAACTTCTTCCACACCTGTGGATTGAGCTTTAACCAAACCTTGTCCCCTACTTGGAACTCCAAAGGACGTCTCCCTTGATCTGCATACTTCTTCATCCGGCGAGCCGCCTTGGCGAGGCTATCCCGAGCACTCTCCATCATCTCTTGCCGATCAATAGCAAAATGATACACGGCATGACATTTTCCTCCTGTCCTCCTCTTCGCCACCTCTGAAGGAGTAATAGGTTGGTATCCGTATGCAAGCTCAAACGGACTCTTCTCCGTTGATGAAGACCGATGAAGATTGTAGCTAAACTGCGCCACATCAAGCAGACTTAGCCAATTCTTCTGCGAAGCTGAAACATAGTGTCTTAGATACTCTTCCAACAGAGCATTGATCCTCTCCGTCTGTCCATCCGTCTGCGGACGATTCGCTGTTGAAAACTTCAACTCTATGCCCAACAACCCGAACAACGCCGTCCAGAACCGCCCAGTAAAGCGAGCATCTCGATCGCTTATGATGTCTTCCGGTACCCCAAAGTGCTTCACCACATGCTTCAGGAACAGCTCAGCCACCTCTGCTGAACACACTACCGGTGCGAGTATGAAAACCGCATACCTTGTGAATCGGTCCACGACCACCATCACTGTCGACATCTCTTCCACCTTCGGAAAACCGGAGATAAAGTCCATGGAAATTGACGCCCATGGCCTTTCCGAAACACTCAACGGCTGGAGAAGACCGGCCTCCCGTCTTCTTTCCGACTTGTCTTGTTGGCACACGAAACACGTCTTCACATATGCTTCAATGTCTTCGCCTATATCCGGCCAATAATAACGTCTTGTGAGCAAGGTCTTCATTCGCTCACGACCGGGATGTCCCGTCCATGGAACATCATGATGCTCTCTCAAGAGCTCCTGCCGAATCTTCCCTCCTTTCGGCACATAGAATCTGTTGTCTCTCGGTCCAGCCCCACGGCTGATCCTTCTTCAACAACTCGGTGAGCGGCACGACCTTCTTTGGACGGTGCAGGCCAGTCCAACATCGCCGCCACCTTAGCCCGACCATACGGACTTCACCCCGAGAAATGATATTTCTCTAACTTCCAAACAGTTGTCTCTCCCTCCATCTTGATAATCCCTGCTTCAAGTGAACAATGTGATCCACCATAGGATTCACTACAAACACCGTGTTTGGTTCAACGCTCGGTGGTCCGCGCACAGTCGAAGAGAGCACTCCCGCTTCTTCTGGAACAACACCAGCGCACGCCATGCGGCTAAATGAAGCCATTATCAAGCTTGCGAGTTATATCCTCAACTCTGTCAACCGCAAGTGTGACATAGGGAGCCCGGGCAAGGGGGTTCGCAGCCCGGTATCTACTCAATCTGGTGATCTACTGCACGCCAGGGTGGGAGTTCACGGGGTAGTACCGGCGGCATCACGTCTTGAAACTCCGTCAAGACCTCAGCCACAACCGAAAGTAGATTGCTCACCAGATCATCCTGCACATCCAATACAGCAGCAACATATCTGGGCTCTCCATGACCCAGCCCTTGCACCACCTGGTGCGCAGAAAGCGTTGGTTTCTTCCCTGTCTTCTCCTTTGTAGCCACTCCCGCTACAAAGCATGGGTTCTTCTCATCCATAAGAAGACCACAGAAATGTGGAACAACAGCGGCCTTCACAGACTTGAGGAACTCTATCCCCGGTAACAACTCGAAATCATCTAATGTGACCGTCAGCAGATCTTCCCAGTCACCGCCAGTGCCTGAGAGTTAGCTGCTTTCACTCGGCTCGTGTGCGTCCCTACGCTCAGTCCCCACCGAGTTGCTACATCCTCCTTGATGAAGAGTGAGTTGCGCCTGTATCCACCATCCCTTGTATGACCCTCCCATTCAAGGTCAGCTCCACATAGATCAGAGAATCCACAGCCCCGTCACCCTTGACAGTCTTCTAGGCACCCAACAGTTGTAAAGGACTCATCCTTGCTGGGTCCTCCGAATCGCTTTCTGACTCATTTCTAAACGCGACCAACTTCTCGCGCTTAGGGCAATCCTTTGCCATATGTGGTCCTTTGCAGATGAAGCATCCACTCATCTTGCCAGAACCACTCGCTGCTTTTCCCTCATCCCTGGGTCTATTGCATCTGGTCTGACCGGTGGGCTTCCTCCTTTGGAACCCATCTCCGGTCCATCTCTCAACTGGCTTCTTGTCTTTGGATTTGAACTTCGCCTTCTCACCCTCTCTCCGTGCTTCAGCTGCAACGATCGCGGAGGTGAGGTCCTTCGCGCCCTGTCTCCGTACCTCGATCTGGGCCCAACTCTGGAGTCCCGTAAGGAAGTTAAACACCTTGTCCTCCTCGGACATGTCCCTGATATCCAGCATCAAGGATGAAAACTCCTTCACGTACTCTCGGACAGTGCCTGTCTGCCGTAGCTTCTTCAGATTTGTACGAGCTACCAAAGCGGTGTTGCCAGGCAAGAATTGCTCCCGCAATTCCTTCTTCAACTCGACCCACGAGTTCGAACTTGTCCGACCCGCCTGAGCATCTTCCTGCTGTCGAGTTCGCCACCATAGCTTCGCATCGCCAGTAAGGTACACCCCGACCAACGGGACTTGCTCATGGCCCGGCACCCTTGCAGCCTTAAAGTACTGATCCACATCCCAAAGAAAGTTCTCCAGCATCTTGGTACTCCGTGCGCCATCAAATGGGGAAGGTTCGGGGACCTTCACTCTCGTGGGCGCCTCCCACGAGACCGGTGAAGCAATAGCTTCCTTGAGTTGGCCGACCTCGGCCTCCAGCGACAGTACCTTCGTCTTCAAGATTTCAATGGTCGACTGGCTCTCGCGGTATCCGACCGCAAGATCTTCCACCATCTTCGACAGGTTCACGAGCTTATCATCGATACTCCTGACGACGTTCTCCAAGCGCTCTGCTGTCTCCTCAAGGCGATCCATACGATCCTTCTTGCTAGTCGCCATCTCCACCGTCTTCACCTGTGTGTCTTCTCGCGCTTCGCTTCAAGCCACAAACTCGTAGCTCTGATACCAGCTGTCACGGCCTCAACCGATCACCTTCGGCCGTGCGGCACCTGACATGCACCATAGCGACATATCAGCCTTTCCTTGCAAAAACAGTTAGTGAATCCTGTTTGCATTACAAAGCACAACGAAAATAAGAAGAAGCGAGCAAATCCGGAATACACCTCGGTACGAGAAACACGACACAATGAAACCCATTTTGAGAGAGAAAAACATAAAACTCTCTTAGATTGAGAAATGTTTACAACCATAGCCAAAACCAACACCAAGTGGCCTTGTCTTCTCACAAAGACACATTTGACCCTATTACAAGAGCTACCCCAAATCCAAGGTTGATTGAGCTCCATGCCCAATACCGGCCTGGCGTGAATTCCCTGACTTCACTTAGCTTGCAGTGTCCTCTGACTCGACTGTAGCTTTAACTAGCCACCCTTGGTCACAGCGCGTAGCAGTACCGGTCACGCACGGTAATACCGCGTGCCATCCTCGCCCCTGGCTCGGCAACGCTCCCGGCCACGTGCCTACTTGCATACGCCTGTGTAATGCCTTGTCAGATCCGGAATCAGCTCTCGGTCAACCAGCCTGATCAAGTGTCCCGCCCCGCCTAGACTTGCTAGAGATCCAACACTCTATATGATGAAGTCCTGCGACACTTGACTCTTGGTAAGGGGGCGCGCCTGCCCCACGCGCTCATCGGCCACGCAGGCCCACGGTCTCAACCCATGATCATGAAGGGTATTTCACCCGCCCTTTGTCCCGACACAATACAAGCGCCGCGCCACCTGCGCGCGCTACCAAAACCACGCAGCTGTGCGCCCTCGTGGCTTGGTCTATGTGATACTGTATGCCCGCTGACCAAGTGTAAGGTCATCAACCCTTACAGTTTGCTGATATCGCAAATTACTTGGTAGCAGGGATTTTCCCAAAGTGGCTTACCTATCAACAAAGAAAAAAGTTCATTGCCGACCTGAAGCATTATACTTGGGAGGATCCGTACCTGTTCAAGACTTGTTCTGATCAAATTGTCAGGAGATGTGTCTCAACAAGAGAAGGACATGACATCCTGTTGCATTGCCACTCGGGGCCAGCAGGGGGGCACTACAGTGGAAACAGGACAGCTAGGAAGGTACTTGATGCCGGATTTTATTGGCCCACGATATTCCATGACGCTCAGATGCTTGTGCAGCACTGTGATAGGTGTCAACGCGTAGGTAACATATCAAAAAGGGACGAGATGCCGCAAACTTGGAATCAAGCTTGTGAAATTTTTGATGTTTGGGGGATCGACTTCATGGGACCGTTTCCTAGTTCTCATGGCAATAAGTTTATTCTCGTGGCCGTAGACTACGTCTCCAAGTGGGTAGAAGCGCAAGCATTCCCAACCTGTGATGCAAGAGTGGTAGTAAAATTCTTAAAAAAATTGTTCTCTAGATTCGGCACTCCAAGGGCGATCATCAGTGACCGGGGCACTCATTTTTGCAATTCACAATTTGAAAAAGTTTTGAAACGATATGGGGTATCACATAGAATCTCAACTGCATACCATCCCCAAACGAGTGGTCAAGTTGAGGTATCTAATAGGGAATTGAAAAGAATCTTGGAGAAAACGGTGAGTCATCACAGGAAGGACTGGGCGGATCAACTTGATGATGCACTCTGGGCATACAGAACAGCATTTAAGACCCCTATTGGATCAACTCCGTATAGGTTGGTCTATGGGAAGGCTTGTCACTTGCCCGTCGAATTGGAGCACAAAGCTTATTGGGCCATAAAGCAATTGAATTTTGATCCCCGTCTAATAGGCCACAAGAGAAAATTCCAGTTAAATGAATTAGATGAATGGCGGTCGGTGGCGTATGAGAGTTCAGTACGGTATAAAGAGAAGACAAAGGAATACCATGACCGACACATTAAACAAGCTAAACATTTCCAAGTCGGAGACCAAGTGCTACTTTTCAACTCTCGATTGAAACTTTTTCCGGGAAAACTGAAATCAAGATGGTATGGACCATTTTTAGTCTCACAAGTGTTTCCTCACTGGGCCGTCGAGATTTACCATCCAACAAAAGGTACTTTTAAAGTCAATGGATATCGTTTGAAACATTATTTTCCGAGCGGCAACCCGGTTCCAAAGGTTGGAGGTAACTTCACTCCATTTGTCCCACCATGAGAATTTTGAGGTAATGCACGTCAAGCTAATGACTTTGAAGAAGCGCTCCTTGGGAGGCAACCCAAGTTCCTTTCATTTCCCGTATTCATTTTCTTTTTCGTGTTGTCTTCTTTTACTTATGTCTTTAGTAGTGGTTCGTGTGTAGTTGTGCTTTTCGTCGTTTTTCTTGATTCTTTCGCCTTTTTGTTAACTTGTTTGTCATGTGGTTTTTGAAGAATTCTTGTTCTAGATGCATGCATGTTGATGTTTTGAGTGTTTAAATGATGTTTCCGGCCATATTTTTAAAGGTTTCATCGGTGTTTTGAGTGTACAAAGTGTGGAGATCGAATCGGTGCAAACAGAAGGTCTTGCCGACCATCCTTACGGCCGTAAGGATGGCCAGCAAGAATTTTCATGAG
Source organism: Dioscorea dumetorum (assembly GCA_902712375.1). Classification (NCBI taxonomy): domain Eukaryota; kingdom Viridiplantae; phylum Streptophyta; class Magnoliopsida; order Dioscoreales; family Dioscoreaceae; genus Dioscorea; species Dioscorea dumetorum. The sequence continues at coordinate 6,455,040 of CACTHL010000128.1, read as the reverse complement.
CTTCTTGCCGACCATCCTTGCGGCCGCAAGGATGGTCCGCAAGACCACCCGAATGAAGGTTTAAAACTCAAGTTTGGGGCTTTACACTATTCATTCTTCTTCCCCATTCTTCCAACCTTTTCTCCCTCATTTCTCCACCATTTTTCTTCATTCTTTTTGCTCTAGTTTGCTCTCCTCCCCCTCTTTTCCATCTTGGTGACAAAAATTTGGAGTTTGAGCAAGCTTTTGGCCGGATTTATCATTTGGATCCACTCATCTTACCCTAGGGCACAAGTATGACACCTCACTCAAAACTTTGATTTTTTCTTGCTTTTATGGCTGAAATTTGTTGGAATTTTGTTGATGGGTGAATGTTTAAGGTTTATCAAGTTATTTTTCCTAGTTTGTAAATTTTTTTGGCTACTTCTACAAGCAAAGTTCTTGAAAATTTTTTCCGAAATTACTGTAGCAATGCACTTTTTCTTGGATTTCTTCATTTTTTGGTGCTTATTTTGCTTGTAAGATAGTTGGTTAATCTCTATTTTGTTTCTATAGGATGCCAATCAAGAAACTAGCCTCCAAGAGAGCTAGGAGGGAACCTTCCCCTCCCGTCCATGAACCCCAATTTTCCAAGGAAGAACACAAGACGCGCTACGCACTGCTATCACGAAAAGGGTTCGGCACGGTGAGGAAGATTGATTGGGAAGCTTTGAGCACTTTGGGAGTAGATGGCACGGTGTTGGAGCTTATTTCCCATGGTAGTTGGGATAGATTGTTTTCGATTGAAGAAGCCGCATTCAAGGAACTTACCCTGGAAGTCCTTAGCTCCATAGAGATGGTCAAGGCATATCCGTTCACCCACCAATCAAACCATGTCACTTTTCGGGCTTTTGGAAAGAAACACCGTGTTTCGGAGGACGATATTGGTATGTACTTGGGACTATATACAGAGGCTCAACTACGATCATCCACGTTCAAGCAATCCATTGATGAAGTCCCACAGTTGAAAGCGAATACAGCTTATTGGCATTCCATCTCTGCTAGCTCTAGAACACGGAAGGCATCCCAACTCACAAACCCAGCTCATCGAATTATCCACGCTCTTCTGACTAGGAGTATTGGGGGCAGAGTTGACTCTACTGGGGTAGTGACGCGCCACGATCTGACTATGCTTTACAGCATCGTTGAGCGTCAGCCTATCCATATGGGACACTTAATAGCAGAGACCCTTTCCCATCAGGGTAAGTTTGTTCGTTTGGGCGCTATCTTCGCTGGACCCTACATCACTCGACTTATCCGGGGCATGGGATTTATTGAGCTCACCAGAGGCATGACAGTGGTAGGATCTATTGCTTCCTTAGGGATACAAACACTCGTCTCCATTGGGATCGTTGAGAAGCGGGGAAGCAGTTATCGCCTGGCCCAGCGGCAATGATCACATTCACAGGACCCAGGCACCTCACATGACACTGAGACTGAGTCAGAGCCTGACCAGGATGCTAGGGAGAGTTCGCCATCATTGACAGCCAGGTTTGAGTCATTTCGCACAGAGGTCCAGCAGCAGATTCAAAGCCTTGAGGGAGGACAGAGGGAGATCATCACGGCACAGCAGTGGATTGAGCATGACCTGTCCGAGCTCCTAACCATTGTTCGCAGCTCATCCTCATCAACCTCTGCTGCCACCTCTTTGCGCCGCATCACCACTTTAGACCCATGACACGACCTTGTTTATTTTCTTTCTTTTGTTCTTCATTGTTTGTTGTTCAGACTTGTACTTTTGAGTTAGCTAGGGCTCATCCCTACTAAACTCTTTTGTTATTTATGTTGGAGCTCTCTTTTCCATACTTTATTTCTTTTTCCTCTTGAAAAACTTTCAATGATGATAAGCTCCTTGTTCTTTTCAGGATTATTAATTTTGGGAGCTTTCCTTGTGTCGCCCTCCTTAGGTGATATACTCCTGATCCAAGTGGAACAACTGAGAATCACACCAAGGAATCAGGGAAGTTCCTTCACCCCCATTCTTTGCTTATCATTTTCATCCCCCACATTATTCTGCTGACTTAGGTATATTGAGGATAATGTACCACTTTAGGTGTGGGGATGGTTTGTTATTTCTTTGGAATGTTTTATATTTGTGCATGCTTGTTACCTATGATGGCTATGATTATTTTGTTAAAGGATTTCCTAGCTTGATAGAATGATAGTTGTGAGCTGTACAGTACATATGCTTGAATGTAGTTCTGTTTCATCTTTAGTGCACCTGTATACATACTCACGATCACTTTCACCTTGTATATGCTCACGATCACTTTCACCTTGTACACTCTAACCAACCCATCTTAATGACTTTGGCATTAATTTGTTAAATTCTTTCTTCAATGCACTTTTAAAAGCTTTTAAGTTCCTTTTTGTTTTCTCCAACCTAAGTGAAGTTTTTAGCAGGTAGTTTATCAGGGATCGAAAAAAAAAAAAAGGGTGTCTATGTCAGTATTCCTCTGCTTTCTAAGCATGAATGCGTATATGTAGATTGTAATCGATTAAGAGGGTGACTCTTGTGCCTGGCCAGCATGTGCATTGATGCGTCTCCGCAATAACACAACAGGGTGATGTGTGTCAACCCCTTGCGTTACCGCAAGTGCACGGGTCGTCAAGTAATAAAAGTGGACCCAAAGGGTCGGGTTGTCGAACCACAGGGAACAGAAGTACTAGTAATAGCCCCTCTTTTGTTATCTAGCCTAATGAGTGTAGTATGTGATGATCTAATGGCCAACACTAAGAGTGTCACCACAAGTGCGCAGGAAATAAAAGGAAAAGAGTTCTCAATCAATAAAAGTGAGGTATCTGGACAATGCTTCCCCTAGGATTTGGGTGTTGGATGTAGATTACAAGTGTTTCTAAACGAAGACAATGAGTCGTGGGTATCCAAAGGTATAACGACCCCTGCCTCCAGGTCACCGATAACTAGTCCCCTACGAGGTCCTGGCGGAGAATTCTCTCGACGCCTCACACCACATATGACTGCTTAAAACTCTAGGGATCCCAAAGATATGACCTATTCCTAAAAGTAGATCTAACCCTGCCTCCAGATGGAAGATCCCTAACCCCCTACGAGGTCCCGGCGGAGAATTCTCTCGACGCCTCACACCACATATGGTTGCTTGACACTTAGGGAATATGGAGATAGGAAATATCTGTCGGAAGGGAAAGGGGACACTCCGCTATCTCACGGCTCACCCTCTCAACCCTCTTTACTCTTGGTAATTCTAAACCTAGCGGTGATCTCTCTCTTCACTAGATTGAATAAAACATGCAAGGCAATTAATAATGAAATCAAAAGCACAAACAAGCATTAAGGACTCAAGAGTAAAACTCAATCTGATAAATTCGAAAAGAAACACAATGTAAATCTAATGAAAATAAGAATCCTAGGGTTTACATGTCCGAATACCCTCTAGGGGTTTAGCTCTCCATGGAGCAAGTCACAAAACAAATAATAAATTCAGAAATAAGTTCCAAAGACATAAAGAATAACCCCCTTAAGTCCGTGATGATAGTCTTGATGGGTAGTTTCCACGTCTGGATTGAATCCACTCCGAAGCTAGGTCGCCGATGGCTTCCTTGACGCTCTGACGGAGGAGGAATCGATCCAAGTTGGTGAGGAAAGCTTCCAAAGCCGCAAAGAACTCCTTCCAAGCCCTAGCCGCCTTGTCTCTCGAAAGTGGCCAAAAAAGATCCCTAAAAATTATCACAAGGCGGCTTTTATAATTTGAATTCGGGGCTTTACGCGGGCATCCACACGGGCATCCACACGCCCGTGTGGAAATTCCACACGGGCGTGAGAAGTACTCTGCTACAGTACTGCTACAGTACTTTTGCTACAATGAATGCTCCAGTGAATGCTGCAGTGCTTTTTTCCCCGAAATCTTCCTTGGAGTCCACACGGTCGGGCACACGCTCGTGTGGTAAGGTGTGTGGCTTTCTATGCTTTGAAATCCTCAAGAACCTTCTTCTGCTTTGTACGGAAGCTGGGACATGGGCGTACTACTGCCTTTGTGCCCTTTCGGTTTGTGTAATGACTTGTACTCCTCCGAAAGTTGGCAACACCCCCATGCATATGAACACAGCTTCTGATTGTGGTCTTGAAACGTGTCATCACACCCTATCTTTGCTTCTTCCTATATGTCATGTCTCCAAAGCCCTGTTTGCACAAAAGAACACAAAACACACCTTGTTAATGCTAAAATCTGATAGAAGTGATGCTCAATGCATATAAACTGATATTATAAAATATATATAATCAAGCACTTATCAAACTCCCCCACACTTAAGCTTTTGCTTGTCCTCAAGCAAACTAAACATTCATTACAAGGAAAGAAAGGATAAGTGCTTGGCCTCAGGTTCACTAGAAAGTATGAGAGTATGATTCTATAACAAAAGGGGAAAACTATTTAACACCAAACAGCTCAGTCAATGCTCTAGAAAACAATCCAATGACAAGAAAGAAAAAGAAATCCGAAAGCGTGTGTGTGTGGAAAAACTCATCTCAATTCGACTCTATGTCCACTACTTACAGTTTTTATTGCTCGAGACTCATATAATAGCAAAAAGAATGGTAGTAGCTGCACACAATCTCCAAGGTAGCCCTTTCTCAGGCGGCCTCCCGAGTGGCTTTCACACTTTAGAGATGGTAGCTCTTTCTACCGAGGGTGCTAGCTTTCACATATCCCTTGTGATAGCTCTTTCTCTCAGTAGGGCATAACTAGTATCCGACTTATGAGAGTAGCTGCATACAATCAAAGGTAGTAGCTCTTTTCACCCCCTATATACACGAAATAATTCACAATTGCTAAGCTATATAAATATCTATATTTTTTTTCTTTTCTTTTTCTTCTTTTTTTTTTTTCGAATAAAACAACTACTAACAAGTCTCAAAACATTAAACTAGAGCTTCTATAGGTCTAATGAGTGAGTAGAGTGCATAAATGGCAATCGGACAAAAATTTCTCAAAAAATTGGATGACAACTAGAGCATGATGAAATCTAGTGTTCGAAGCTCCCCTATAGTCTAGAGTCTAACTCTTAACCTTAAAGTGAACCTTCATAGGTTGCATGAGCATATATAATGAAAACAGACAATAAAGTGGTGTATAAAGTGATCCCTCCCCCACACTTAAGATGTACATTGTCCCCAATGTACACATGCAAGCACAATAAATATAAATTCTGAAAACAAAGCATGTGAGGGTGTGCAAAAATCAAAATAATACTCCCCTGAATTCCAAGTGAAATAGTTGGTGGAATCTCGTACAAGGGTGTGTTTGGCTCAACGGGCATTTGGATGTGAAACGGCCGTGTGACCTAGTCACACGGCCATGTGCATAACTTGATTTCCATTTCCCAAGACTCTCAAGACTATCTGCGGATTCAGGGGGTTCAATGAAGCTCAACAAGATTAGAAAATAAAACAACGAAAAACAACTAGAACCACAAAATAAAAATGACAGAAATAAAAGACAGAGTCTCAACTAGCATGCTGAAAATAAAACTACAGAAAATAAAAATACAGAAGATAAAATAAAATGACTCAAGTACGCCTCATGCGTCAGGAAACTCTGCTGGTGGTGCTGGTGGTGCTGGTGGTGCTGATGTCGTCGCCTCAGATGCTGTGTCGCTCTCCAGAAGATGTCGAATGATGGACAACTGCGACATCATCATGGACTGGTTGGCGAGCACAGTCGCCATGTCCCCCTAGAGAGCTCTAACTGCCACCTCGAGCCTCGCCAAACGGTCACGGGCTCGAGTGGAGGGCTGCTCTGGCTCTGGCTCGGATGCAGGGGCCTCGGTGTCCATCGGCACAGCTGTGGGTGCCGGTGAATCAGGAGCGTCTGCTGGGTCGGCTGCCTCCTCTTCTGACTCCTCCTCCTCAGCCTCCACTGCGAGTATATAACGGCCAGTGCTCGTCTTCTTCACCATACGCATGGCTCGGAGAGATGCAAGCCCCAAGGGTGCTGGTATGCTGATCCTCTCCATCCCTCGAAGTGCCTCGGACAACCCCATGCCACGAACGAGTCGGGTAATGTATACTCTTGAAAAGATCACACCGACCCGCACGTAATGGCTTTGATGGCGGAGGTAATCCGCCACAACAAAGCCTAAATGCATGGGGATGTTCTGGACCATTGTGTATAGGTAAAGCAAGTCGAAGCGGCTCAAAACTCCAGTGTTGTCGCCTCGTCCCGTCACGGTCCTGCTGAAAATAGAATGTATATACCTGTAGGCCGGACGGCTGAGCATGGTGGCCTTGGAAGATCAGGGCTCGTACTGGAAGCCTCCGCATATGGTCCCGTACGCACGACTCGGAGTGAGTCCAATAGGGTAATCGACGATGAGTTGCTCGTACTCCCCCGTGTGAACAAAGTCTCTGTCATATAAACCGAGAAAAACAGAGAACTGCGTGAGGCTCATGGAGTGGTACTGACCGAATAGCCTGAAGCGGATCGTGTCCTCCCTCTCAAAATTCATGGCGAGCGCGGTCGAAGTCGAACGAGGACAAGACCTCCAGTGTGAGCTCACGATAAGTGGGATCACGAATAGTAAGGAGCCGGTCCCAGCCTCCCACAGCGGTAAGCTCGCGCACCTCATCGGCCAAGTCAATCTCCTTGAGTGCCTTCCAATCGATCACGCGCGACTGTCCGAATTTGAGACGCTGTAAGCGCTCATATCGCTGCTGATGCTCAGGGACGGCGAACTCCAGTTCCTCGGGAGGAGAAGGCTCCCGAGCGGCGCGAGAGCGCTTGTGGGCGACCTTCTTGGTCCTAGGGGCCATATCTGTGAAAATCAGGGCAAGTTAGTGCAAAATTCCACTGTGCAGAAATCCACATGGGCGTGTGGATGATCCACACGCCCTTGTGGGTCATCATCCTCATCCACACGGGCGTGTGGATGGGCCACACGCCCGTGTGGATGCCCGACCATGGCCAAAAGGTCATGGTTGGGTGGTTTCCACGTCAAAAACTACCCCTAAATCGACAAACATGCATATTATGATAGTTCTCATGGAAGATTTATGCATAAAACATCAACAAATCACCAGATCTGAAATTCAAAATTCATGGCAAGAACTAGAAAAACTTGGAGCTTATCGGAGATTTTTTGATGAAGAAGAAGATGGAAATCGCCGGAAAAACACCCAAGAATCCTTAAATAAGCTAAGGAGAGGCGTTAGGAACCCAAGAGGTGCGTCTCTTCGCGTGGAGGCGTCGGAAGGAGAAAAGGCGCGAAGGTTTGAATGAAAGGTTCAAGGCCTTCTCATCTCCTTTATAAGCCACATGGGCGTGTGAGGGTCTCACACGCCCTTGTGGATGGCCACATGGGCGTGTGGATGATCCACACGCCCTTGTGCCTTCAAAAATCGACGCCTGAAAGCCACAAGGACACTCACACGGGCGTGTGAGTGCCGGTGTGGATTAAAAACTCGAGACAGAAGGCCACAGGGGCACTCACACGGGCGTGTGAGTGCCCTTGTGGACCTGGAAAATCCACAGGGGCAGCCACACGGGCGTGTGGCTGCCCTTGTGCCTCTCTGGAAACCTGAAAAATAAATTTTCAGGTCTCACACGCCCATGTGGATGAGCCACATGGGTGTGTGGCTCCTCAGGAGGGCCACAGGGGCACCCACACGCCCGTGTGGGTGCCCTTGTGCCCTTCTGTTTCATGTTTTTCAATTTTTCAGCAAGGCACAGGGGCACTCACACCCCCTTGTGCCTGCCCTTGTGGATTTTCAGCAAAACATGAAACACTTAAGCACAAGGCCAATTCCTTAACTTTAAATCTCTAAATCAATCTAGATCAAGCCACACATGTATAATTATCATGAAACACCAAGAATAAACAATAAAAACACAGCAACGACAGAATTAACGCAAAGTCGCCTACTCAAGCCAATTATTACTGCAGAATTGAAAACTAACTATGAAAGCAATAAAATGACTTGGGTTACCTCCCAAGAAGTGCTTGTTTTACGTCATTAGCTCGACGTACCTGTTCCTCTATGGGGGCTCATGCAAGTGAGATGTGTTCTTGGCAACTTTTACCTGACAATTCAGACAATATGGTTGCGTGGGAGGCGAGTGGTGGAAAATCTTGTTACCACTTGAAAAGCCATCACCTTCTTCTCGTGTATGTGTATCTTTTACACTCTTTTGGTGCTTCTTGCGGTGACGCCTTGATCTAGTCAGTCTACGGAAAATCCTCTTCAGAATTCCCGGTTGTGGTTGATCCTCTACCACTCGAACCTCCTGCAGACTTGATTCATCCTTTTCAAACTCAGGCCACCCCTCATATGGGTCAGGATAGAACATCTCCTGCATACACTCATCAACAAGCTTATCATTAGCATCAACAAAATAACATGTGTCATCAAATTCGTGAGGGTGCTTCATAGCATCTGTAAGGCGATAAGTGATCTTTTCGTCTCCAATGCGCAGTGTCAATTCGCCTCCCTCCATGTCTATCAATGCCTTGGAGGTTCGAAGGAATGGCCTCCCCAAAATCAACGGCACTTCCACATCCTCATCGACATCAAGTACTACAAAATCTGCAGGAAAAATATATTTGTCAATCTTAATCAAAACATCTTCAATGATACCTCTAGGATGTCTAATTGAGCGATCAGCTAGCTGCAAAGTCATTTGAGTTGGCAGTGGCTCTCCTAGCCCCAATTTCTGGAAAAACTTGTACGGCATCACGTTGATGCTTGCTCCTGAATCAGCTAACGCTTTCTCTTGGCCTAAACCCCCGATGACACATGGGATGATGAAACTCCCAGGATCTTTCTTCTTGCTTGGGAGGTTCTTTTGGAGTATTGCTGAACAACTCCCATCCAATATCACAGCTGCACTTTCTTCAATTTTTCTTTTGTTAGTCAAAAGATCTTTCAAAAATTTTGCATACCTGGGCATTTGTGATAATGCCTCGACAAAAGGGATGTTGATGTGCAGCTGTTTGAACAACTCCAGAAATTTCTTGTTCTGCTCCTCCGTTTGATCCTTCTTCAGCCGTGAAGGGTATGGTACTCGAGGCACATAAGCAGGAGGTGTTGCTGCAGCCTCCTTCTCTTTTTCTTGGGCCTTAGGCTGCACTTGCTCTGGTTCTTGTGCAGTCTTCTTTTCTTGCACCTTATTCTCCACCTCTCGCCCGCTTCTCAACGTGATCACCTTCACGTGCTCTCTTGGGTTTATCTCTGTATTGCTCGGCAGGCTTCCTTGAGGTCTATCGGCCAAGGATTTTGCCATTTGGCCCACTTGCGTCTCCAAGTTGTGCAATGACGCAGTGTGGTTGCGCAGCGTCGCCTCCACGTTCTGAAACCTTGTGTCAGTAGATTGAATAAACTTAGAAAGTACCTTTTTGAGTTCAGAAACTCTCTCTGGAATAGAAGGCTGTTGTGGAAAACCCGGAGGAGCTGCTTGCTTCTGCTGGCCCTGATTGCTCCATGAGAAGTTCGGATGGTTCCTCCATCCCTGATTGTAGGTATTTGAATAAGGGTTCCCTTGTCCCCTCACTGGATTTCCAACAAAATCCACTTGCTCCATTGGTGCCGACACTCCCACTGAGATAGGGCAATCTGTAGAGCTATGCCCACCTCCACAACTATCGCAAGTGCTAATGGCAGCTACTCTTGAAGTTGTAATGGTGTCTAGCTTCTTGCTTAGTGCTTCAACTTGGGCTGCTAGTGATGTAACGGCATCAACATCATGTATTCCTGCAACCTTCTTCTTCTCCCTCGAGCTCCATTGGCAACTGTTGAGAGCCATGTCTTCAATGAGCTGCCTTGCATCTTCTGGGGTCTTGTTACCCATAGTCCCACCTGCGGCCGCATCTAGGAGTTGCCTAGTGCTTGGATTCAGCCCATTATAGAACGTGTGTATAATCATCCAATCCGGGAATCCATGTTGGGGACATCGCCGCAGAAGGTTCTTGAACCTTTCCCATGTCTCGAATAGAGACTCCAACTCATTCTGAAAGAAGGAAGAGATCTCATTGCGGAGCTTCGCTGATTTCCCGGGAGGGAAATATCGTGCAAGAAAGGCTTCCACCATCTCGTCCCAAGTGGTGATGGACGCTCTTGGCAATGATTGGAGCCATTGTTTCGCTCGTCCCTTCAATGAGAATGGGAAGGTCCTCAATCGAATCGCATCATCCGATACCCCGTTGATCTTGAGCATATCACAAACCTCCAAGAAGTTTTCAACATGGGCATTGGGGTCTTCATCAGGCAGCCCATTAAACTGCGCGGACTGCTGAACCATCTGGATGAATGCCGGTTTCAGCTCAAAATTGTTAGCCGCTATGGGCGGTCTAACAATGCTCGACTGTGTTCCTCGGGCTGAAGGTTTCGCAAAATCAGCAAGTGTCATTGGTTCATCTTCGTGGTCTGCCATGGTTGCAGATCCTTCAGCTTCAACTTCAACTTGATGTTCTTGAACAACTTCAGGCTCCTTGCTTCTCTTGTGAAGTCTTCGCTCAATTTCAGGGTCTCCTTCAACTAATGTCGATGGGTTCCCTCTGGTCATAAGCTGGAGCTGCAATCAAATAAACAAAAGAAAATAAGAACAATGAAAGTAGAGAGGATGGAATAGAAAAACAGTAAAAATAAATGAATGGCTAAAGTAAGAAAATCCTAGCGTTCCTAATATCCTGTTCCCCAGCAACGGCGCCAAAAACTTGATGCGTCTCCGCAACAACACAACAGGGTGATGTGTGTCAACCCCTTGCGTTACCGCAAGTGCACGGGTCGTCAAGTAATAAAAGTGGACCCAAAAGGGTCGGGTTGTCGAACCACAGGGAACAGAAGTACTAGTAATAGCCCCTTTTTTGTTATCTAGCCTAATGAATGTAGTGTTTGATGATCTAATGGCCAACACTAAGAGTGTCACCACAAGTGCGCAGGAAATAAAAGGAAGAGAGTTCTCAATCAATAAAAGTGAGGTATCCGGACAATGCTCCCCCTAGGATTCGGGTGTTGGATGTAGATTACAAGTGTTTCTAAACGAAGACAATGAGTCGTGGGTATCCAAAGGTATAACGACCCCTGCCTCCAGGTCACCGATAACTAGTCCCCTACGAGGTCCCGGCGGAGAATTCTCTCGACGCCTCACACCACATATGACTGCTTAAAACTCTAATGATCCCAAAGATATGACCAATTCCTAAAAGTAGATCTAACCCTGCCTCCAGGTGAAAGATCCCTAACCCCCTACGAGGTCCCGGCGGAGAATTCTCTCGACGCCTCACACCACATATGGTTGCTTGACACTTAGGGAATATGGAGATAGGAAATATCTGTCGGAAGGGAAAGGGGACACTCCGCTATCTCACGGCTCACCCTCTCAACCCTCTTTACTCTTGGTAATTCTAAACCTAGCGGTGATCTCTCTCTTCACTAGATTGAATAAAACATGCAAGGCAATTAATAATGAAATCAAAAGCACAAACAAGCATTAAGGACTCAAGAGTAAAACTCAATCTGATAAATTCGAAAAGAAACACAATGTAAATCTAATGAAAATAAGAATCCTAGGGTTTACATGTCCGAATACCCTCTAGGGGTTTAGCTCTCCATGGAGCAAGTCACAAAACAAATAATAAATTCAGAAATAAGTTCCAAAGACATAAAGAATAACCCCCTTAAGTCCGTGATGATAGTCTTGATGGGTAGTTTCCACGTCTGGAATGAATCCACTCCGAAGCTAGGTCGCCGATGGCTTCCTTGACGCTCTGACGGAGGAGGAATCGATCCAAGTTGGTGAGGAAAGCTTCCCAAAGCCGCAAAGAACTCCTTCCAAGCCCTAGCCGCCTTGTCTCTCGAAAGTGGCCAAAAAAGATCCCTAAAAATTATCACAAGGCGGCTTTTATAATTTGAATTCGGGGCTTTACGCGGGCATCCACACGGGCATCCACACGCCCGTGTGGAAATTCCACACGGGCGTGTGAAGTACTCTGCTACAGTACTGCTACAGAACCTGCTACAGTACTGTCCACACGGTCGGGCACACGCTCGTGTGGTAGGGTGTGTGGCTTTCTATGCTTTGAAATCCTCAAGAACCTTCTTCTGCTTTGTACGGAAGCTGGGACATGGGCGTACTACTGCCTTTGTGCCCTTTCGGTTTGTGTAATGACTTGTACTCCTCCGAAAGTTGGCAACACCCCCATGCATATGAACACAGCTTCTGATTGTGGTCTTGAAACGTGTCATCACACCCTATCTTTGCTTCTTCCTGTATGTCATGTCTCCAAAGCCCTGTTTGCACAAAAGAACACAAAACACACCTTGTTAATGCTAAAATCTGATAGAAGTGATGCTCAATGCATATAAACTGATATTATAAAATATATATAATCAAGCACTTATCATGCATCCATCTGAAATATTTTTGTGCAGTCTATGTTAGGCGGACCCAGAAAAGAAAGAATTTGTGTATATTTGTGAGTGAAAGAAATAAAGTTTCCCTTTTGATCCCTAGAACCTGTTTTTTGGTCACTTAAGAGTTGGAGTTGTATTTAGGAACCAAAGGACTTTAACTGTGCATTGAGGAGGTCTTTAACACTCTAATGCCATCTTCATTATGTGTGGGGTGAATGGTCATCCTGGGGTAATCCGGGGTGTGGAGGTCAAGGTGAGAGTCAGCACACACACACATAGGGCACTGTGGATGAACCAGAGCTATTATCACCTCATTATCCATTGAACAGCTCACCTCTTGATTCCTGTCCAATTGTGCTTGTGGAGTTCTTTAATTTTGAGCCTGAGGTCGTATTTTTAGCCGTTTATCTTCTTTCCCTTGTTCTTCATGTTTGTTTGCTTGGGGACAAGCAAACGCTTAGGTGTGGGGATGTTTGATAAACGTCTAAAAGTACGTATTTTACATGTATGTTTTGTGTATTATTTTCATATCTTATTGTTGAATCTATGCCCTTTTAGGTCTAAATTGCTTTATTTTTGTATTTCAAGCCAGCCAGAAGCCCTGGGGACTCGACGACGAGCTGGGGAGCGAATTCGACACCAAAACAGATTTTTCGAGACGGGATACTGTAGCACGGTACTGTAGCATTCACTATAGCAGTTACTGTAGCTCATCGCGGACTTCTTGGCAGAAAAGTAGAAATCCCGAGGGGTCAGCATACCGGCAGTATGCTGACCCGTTTACCCATCGGGATTTGGGGTTTTAAGGGCGATCTAGGGCATTTTGAAAGGGACTTTTGCATCTTCTTGGAGAGAGCTTTTGGGGGAGAAAGAAGGCTCGGGTTTGGACATCATTTCCACACCATTTTGGAGGGCAAAAGGAGAGGAAATTCGGGTTTTCTTAGGTGAGGAGAGTAAGATCTAGGAGGATCTAATTCAAAAGCTTCATTGTTTGGAGGTTGAAGACAACGGGAAGCCACCCCTTCGAGTGGCGTCTTCGGAAGGTTTTCTCCGGGGATTCAAGCGGCATTCGACTTTCACCATTTGAGGGAGTGTTCCTCATGTTTATTTTAGTTATTTGCATGGTTTATGTGGTGGATTTGTTGAACATGAACAACTAAACCCCAAGGTCACCGGATGTAGGTGAACCTTGGGGGCAAAACTTGTGATGTTTTGGATTATTTGAGTTATTTATTGTATGATTGGCTTGTTGTGATCCTTGTTTGGTATTCTTAATCATTTTGGTACATGTGCTTAATTGTTGTATCAAATTCTTGGTAGCACTTTGTAGCATGACCATTGCCTTAGTGCTAGACTCTACCAAACTTGGAAGGGATTATTGTATAAATACGCCGTGACCATCGGGTATTTGTACCCCTCCATTTCTAGGGTTGAAAACTAACTAGTGTTTCCACCCTAACTTGAGGAAACCATCATTCTCCTTGCAACCGTGTGAGAGGTTGAGTGGAAGAAATTCCTTATTCAACACTTGTACCGGGTTAGGGGTCAATTGCCGTGACCATCGGGTTGACCTAAGTTTAGGTTTTCTCGTTCCAACTAGCCACATACTTAATTTCTCAATTATCCTACTCACTTGAGTAGCCCCCTTGGGGATCCTCATCCATGACCGTTTTCCACCCCTGAGCATCTCCCGTGTTTTGATTGAGTCGCATTTATTTAGAAAATTTCTCTTGTTGTTATTTGTTTTCTTTCTTATCTATTCTCTTAAAAAATGGAATCGGTGAGCTAAACAACAGGTGAGAAGTGAGTAAGGTAGCTCCTCGGGCCCCTTGGGAATACGACCCACTCGTGCGTGCACGAGTGATTTATTACTTGACGACCCCGTGCGCTTGCGGGTGTTGACACTCTGTGTCGATCAGCAGAGGTCTTTCCATTTAGTGCATCTTTCGTATTGTTTTGAGTAGGTTACTTCATAAAGCCTGGATTGTAGTGCATGGGATCCACTAGCATATTTTTCTTTGGAGACTTACAGGTGCAAAATGAAGGATTGATGTCCTTGATGTTAGTGATTTTCAATACAATAGCCCTTAAACATGCGGATGAACCCAAGACACTTTTGGGTTTACTGATAATGTCAAGCTACCTTTTTGGCATGTACTTCTAACAAGATTAGGATATAATCTGCATAATGTATGAACTATATTAGCCACCCTAGTTCAATGTATTATGACACACTTTACGCATTCGTTTTTCATACCTTTTAAATATGTTTCATTGTAAGAAGTCATGTTTTGTACTTCTTCCATTCATTATGACATGTTAAGTTCAATATTGGACTTCTTGCCTATTGTTATTTTCATGCTAAGTTAAATGAAGTCTACTGAAATAATGTTGTTGTGATTCTTTGTTGAAAGATGTAAAGGCCTAGTTGAAGGATGGTAATGCAAAAGTATTTTTGAAGATCTTCTCTATAATGATCCCTTAGACACATAAGTAATTATCAACTTATACTTGTTGAGTTTCACACTTGTGTTCTTAATACTTGCATATTTTATTGACTTTATTGTTGATTGGTTTGCATGTTTTATTTACCCTAGTGATGAGAGACATCACAATTAGGACTACAATTACCAAGAGTGAAGAAGGTTAAGAGGGTAAGTCTTGAGATAGAGGAGTGTCCTCTTTCCCATCTGAGTAATATTTTCAATCTCCATATTTTCTAAGCTCTAAGAAACCATATATAGTGAGAGTTGTTGAGAGAATTCTTCGCTTGGACTTCGTAGGGATTTAGGGATCATTCATCTAGAGGCAGGGTTGGATCTATTCTTAGGAATAGGTTATATTTTTGGGATCCTTAGAGCATTAACAGTCATATGTGGTGTAAGGCATCAAGACAATTCTCTGTCTAGAAACAGGTTACCATAGGATACCCACGGGACTAGTTACCAGTGTTCTTGAGCTAGGTACAGCCATACCATAGGATACCCACGACTCCATTACTCTATCTAGAAAACACTTTGTGAATCCAGGACCTAATACCTGAATTCTAGACGAAATATTGTCCGGATGCCCCACTTTAATCGATTGAGATCTCTCTTTATTTCTTTTTTGTGCACTTCTTAGTGACACTTACTAGTTTGCATATTAAATTATCACAACACTACATTTATTAAGCTAGATAACAAAGAAGAAGTAACTACTAGTATTTCTATTCCCTGTGGATCAAGAACCAAACACATTGGGTTCATTGTATTACTTTACGACCATTGCACTTGTGGTAACGCAAGGGATTGACACATTACCCAAAGTTTTGTATGCATCAATATATCCAATTGTTTATTTATCATATGGAATCCATGTTTTATTTAACTAATTTGGAGGCCTCTTCTGTAGGTTGAAGTTTGTACTTTCTCTTAATCTTTTTATATTATTCTTCTACATAGTATTACCTCCTGAGTTTACCTATATTTTTTTCCTCAAAATTTCTATTCTTTTACTTTACCAAGCTAAACAGTTTCTATGTTTATATTATCTTCTTTTTTGTTATGTTTGTGTGTATTTGATGAGGGCTTAGTGAGTCGCACGCAAGTGTACATGCCTTATCGAGAAATGCAGTGCTGATAAACATCTAAATATACGTATTTTATATGTATTTGTGTATATTTTTTTGTTCTCTTTATGTTAAGTTGTTGTCTAGTTTCATGTTTAAATTTGTTTTGCTTGTGTTACAGGCCCTGAATAAGCCAAAATAAACCCAAGAACGTATTTATGAAGAAATCGACACCAAATACGGCGTTTTTGGGCTTCATCGTTGTAGCAGTTACTGTAGTAGGGTATTGTAGCACCGAAAAAAAAAACCTGAGAAAGTCTCTCGATGCCTTGAGGGCAACCTTGCGCCTGCCAGGTCACCCGCAAGGCATCGCGATGTCATGAATTTAAATGCCTTTAGGGCATTTGGAAAGGAACTTTTTGCCTTCTCCTTGAAGCTCCACACCATCATTATCAAATCCGGCTTGGAGGAGGACTTTGGGGGCGTTTTCACGGAGAGATTGGTACGCCCCTTGCGTAACCGCATGTGCACGCGTCGTATAAGTAGTAAAATGTACCCTTAAGGTCGGGTAGTCGTATCCACTGGGACTGGTATAGCTTCTAATACTAACGTTCTGCTTAATATCTAGCCAAACAGAAAAGGATGGATTTGACTCTGGGTCGAATTCAAGGAGATTGAGGAAGGGAAATTGCACTAAGGGAAGTTTGAGGATTGACTCGATGGAGGAGATGAGGCCCCGGGGTTGGATTTCTGACTTTCACTAACTCGGTCTTTCTCAGTATTTATCAGAGATGTCTTCAGTTCTAAACCTAGTTATGCTATAAGAATATTGCTTCCAGCACTACCGAGCCCTAAGTTGAACTCTCACTGCTTGCAACTATCAATAACGATTCACAAGCCTAGAAAAGAGAACCTAACTTCCAAGCAATCAAGCACTAAACAACATACAAGATAGCCAATAACTCTGATTTATTGTAAGGAACAAGACACTCATAAATGCTGCAAGTAAAGATAATGAGTTCAAGCTACAACGTCATACAAACAACCCCGGGGCTCCCTTTAGAGTTTAGCCCCTCATGACAACATACAGCAAGTACAATTCCAAAGAAATTGAAATACGAGAAGTTGAAAACTCCATAATTTCTTGCATCCTTGTGGTTGTCAGAAGATCTACAATGCCGTGAAATCTCCTCCCGATCGGCCTACCATAGGCGTGACATTCCCTTGATGTAGAGGAGAATGGACCCCCAAAGCTCTCTCCTTCTTTCTCCCTTTGTTCGCCCACTAAAAGTCCCCAAAAACCTAAGTTTATGAGGTTTTAAAACATTTCCCGATGTGAGCACGGGCGTGTTGAAGCCGTGCAGATTACGGCCAAATAAAACTCCTGAAACTCAAATTCCAGTAATCTGCACGGGGTACAACACGGACGTGCTTAGGCCGTGCTGATGGGATGCTGAGTTCTCAGTGCTACAGTACTCGTGCTACAGTATTTTCCTCCGAAAATTCGCCAGCCTGTAATTTGCACGGGGTGGAACACGCCCGTGTTCAGGCCGTGTTGGCATTTGCACGACCGTGCTTAGGGCATTCTGACCATGCTTCCTCGTGCTTTTCAATTCCTGGGAACTACACGGCCAAGAGCACGCACGTGTTGAGGCCGTGCTTGGCTTGACGAACTTCCTTTTAGGTCCTTTCGATGTGAATTCTCCTCTAAATCCCTTCTACTTGGTCTAGGACCTAAATATCTGCACAATAAACTCAAAATACCTTAAATAACACCGAACTAAACAAGTAATAGTAAAAAGACAAGTAAATATTGGGTGTAATGCATATGAAATATATATATAAAATGCACTCATCAGAGATCGTGGATTAGAGTGCATTTGGGGGCAAGATCCAACTCTAGGGCATCATTGGAGGAAGGTTGAAGACAAGGGAAACCACCTCTTGAGCGGTGTGTTCGGAACCCCATTTTCGACTTTGAGGGAGTTGATCATGCTTTATTTAATTGTTTTCATGC
Organism: Dioscorea dumetorum; assembly: GCA_902712375.1. NCBI lineage: Eukaryota > Viridiplantae > Streptophyta > Magnoliopsida > Dioscoreales > Dioscoreaceae > Dioscorea > Dioscorea dumetorum. Next base: position 6,437,073 of record CACTHL010000128.1, on the reverse strand, counting down.
TTTTGAGTGTGTATTTTGAGATTATGAACAACTAAACCCCAAGGTCACCGGATGTAGGTGAACCTTGGGGGTGAACTTGTGTAATTTGGATGCTTGGTTTTAATTAATGCTTGTAGGCTTATTTGTGATCCTTGTTTGGTGCTCTTGAATGTTTAGGGTATGCATGAGAACTCTGTGTATCTATACTTAGGCAATACTAGGTTGCATGATCATTACCCTAGTGTTAGGCTCACCAAGCTTGGAAGGGAAATATGTATAAATACTCCGTGACCATCGGGTATTTATACCCCTCATATTCTAGGGTTAACTACTCACCGGTAGTCCAACCATAGCTAGAGAAAACCACATTGTCCTTTACAATCGTAGGAGGAATTGAACGGAACAGAACCTGTATTCAATACTCGTACGGGATTAGAGGTCAACTACCGTGACCATCGGGTTGACCTAATCTAGGGTTTTCTCGGTCCAACAAGCCTATTGTATGTTAATCCAACGTCCTGTACACTTCAGTAGCCCCTGAGGGGATCTTTATCCGTGACCACTTTCTCACTCTGATTTCCCCTTTTATCGCCTTGGTCATTTATCATTTTTGAATTGCACTTATTTCATTTAATTGCATTTTCATCCTTTACTCTCGAGTTTGATCGGCTAGACAACATTGCGAGAAGGAAGTAAGGATCGATTCTCGGGCCCTTGGGAATACGACCCACTCGTGCTTGCACGAGTGGTTTATTACTTGACGACCCCGTGCGCTTGCGGGAGATCGCACCCATCAAGTTCTAAAGAAAGCAAAATTTGTATCTACATATACTAGAAAGTACTAGTAGTAACTCAATAATCACTATCTAACTCAAACACAATTTAATAGTACGAATTTTGGCTAGATATTGACTAGAAAGATTGAAAATAATTGACTTAACTTGGCAAAATTAGGATAAGAAGACGATGTTTGGAAAGATCTCACCTAGGAATTAAGAGTTAAATAGATTACTTTGTCAAATAGAAAACCTAAGTCATATTAGACCAAGGGAAACCAAGAATATAATAGGTGTTTTCTCAAGACACCCTAATACCTAATCCCATGCTTGGTAGGATTGAACCTCTTCCTCTCCTACTTCCACATGATTCCAATGAGTTCTGGGAAATTCCTAAGAATTGAAGCTCTCGCTACAACAATTTTAGCCCAGAGAATATTGAGCGTCCTATCCCTAGCGCCTGCTCTCAAATCCCTTAATCTATATGTAATTTAACACGATATCATTTCTCAATCACAATCACATCAACAAATAAGAAGAAGTCACTCTCATGCACTAATTCATAAGTAAGAACATAGATTAACCTAATTAAACAAAGAAAGTTCTATAATAAAAGCAAGCCTATCATAAAATTATCCTAAGCTACATCAATCCAAACACAGAAAGGAGTTTTCCTCTTGATAGAGGTCATGTTCATTGAAAAGAAATAAGATATTAAACCTACAACCCTAAACATGAAGTAAAGAAAACCCTCTCAATGTCCTCAACACAAGGAAGGATGTGAGCCGCTATCTTCACCTCTGATCGTCACTCCGTCGATGTCCTCAAACTCCTTCCTTTGCTATGACCATGTTTCCAAGCCTTAATTGCCACAATAGGTGTTTTCTTCTAGAAAATCCAACGCCATTATTAGTTTTTCGGCCTTCTATTAATTGACTTTAGAAACTTCCTAGTTTACGATAAGAACATGGACGTGTATCTTGCTCGTGCAGTTATCGTGACTTATCCAACTCTAGCTTCAGGAGGATACACAGCCGTTTACAATGGCCGTGTAAATATTCGGCTGATCTTGTATTTATCGGCCTAGTCTTCCTTCATTCTGATGAACAACATAGCCATGTGATCAGGTTTTGCCTGTGTTTCTCACGAAATTATGTTCCTTGAAACCCTAGCTATACACCAGCGTGTACATCATCTACACGGCCTTGTTCTTCTATGTACAGAGCACCTCATGAGTGCTCAGTCATACACGTGGCACCTCGCGCACTTTTGTGTGACCTCGATCTCTAGTGACTAGAGATTACATGGACGGGTACAAGAACGTGTACCTACCCATGTAACTCACAGTTATTGCTTTCGGCTTTATTTTGCTTTGCAATCCGTTCCTTTTAACTTTTCGTGCATTTATTTCTTCTAAAAGCATAAGCTTAACAATTAAGTATCAAATTGTACTAAAACCAACTTGAAGACAAGCATAATCATATGAAATCACATGTGGGGAAAATATATAATGAAGCACCTATCAATATTGATATTACAAGAAAGGGGATCCATAAATGCTGATGGAATTGTTGTAATTTGCTTTTTGTAACTTAAGCCATGCTTTGGAGCTGAAGATGGAGTTTACTCTCAAGAGGGAAGTAGCTTTCTTAAGCATGAGATCCTATTAATGCAACGAATTTTGTATCTTATTGTTCAAGTGAATATTTTTTGCTCACGTGGAGAATCTTGTTCTCTAGTTTATGATCCATTGTTATAGTTTGTTCTATCTTACGAATCTTGAATATATTTATGTTGTAATGGAAGATACATTTGTGTCTTTGCTGCACCAGATAGATGTCATTTATATATTCCAATGTTCACTAGCGTTTTGGACCCCTTGCATATGTTACATGATATGAGTGTCTAATGTCACCTATGTGACGCAAGTGCACATGCTAATCAAGCAATACAGTGTGTTCAAAAGCAAGGTTGTCAATCCCCAAGGAACACATAAATCCTAGTATGAATTATCACCTTGTTATCTAGCCTATAGACAAGAGGTTTCAAGCGTATGTAGGTGCAATGAGAAAGAAAAGCAATTGACCAAGATCCACATGAAGGTAATTAGTCATGAAAGAGGTGTTCCGGATATAGACTACTTCTTAGGTTATGCCCAAGCTCAAGCAAAGTTGCATTAGATTAGTACATCGAATTTAGATCCAGAGAGTTCCTAAATTATGTTATCCCATTTGTCAAGATGAGTAACAACTACACCCTTTGTTCCAAATCAGATGTTGTTTTAGGAAATGGAAAAAATTCCAAAATAATTGTCGTTTTATGATACCAAGATAAGTTTTCTTTTTTCCCAACTCTAGCCTTATTTAATAGGTAATTTCAATTTCCAAAATCTATTAATGAAATCTAGTACGTCCTTTGTGTATCATGAAGTGCACGGGTCGTACAAGTAGTAAAATGTACCTGAATGGGTCAGGTAGTCGAATCCACATGGACTGGTATAGTTTTCGATACTTGTTGAATTTCTAATATCTAGCTGGTTTAATAATTTTGGTTGAAATCTAATTTCAATGAAAAGTAAAGGAAGTAAAGAGAAAAAGAAAGAGGAAGAGACAGGGTGCAGGTTACGAGAGATCAATGGGAAAGATAGCGCCCTTGATTACTCCCCTCAACAAATGTACTGACCTAAGCAGTGATTAAATTGTACATCTCCTTTGAGCGTGGATAAAACCATAAAGAGGGTTTGATAACATATATATACATCCTATCTCTATGAGCGGACCTAACCCATGTGAATATTATACGACATGGTTTTCACCCACTCCCAAAGTTAATGATCCATTATTTACATTAATCAAAGCCTTGGACATTGTGAGAAATGGACATCCTAATATCACTCACACCTCCACATTTTCATCTACATCCAGAATGACGAAATCTACTAGAAAGATGAATTTGTCAAATTTTACAAGCACATCTACCACTACTCCCCTTGGATGTCGAAATGATCGGTTGGCCAACTAGATGCTCTTCTTTGTTGGCGTTGGTTCCCCTAAATTATAAGAAATCGTCATTTTAATCCTTAATTATAAAAAGTGTTGCTTAATTTCCTAAGCAACTATATAAATAAATTCACTTTACTTCCGGAAAAAATATAAATGTATTTATTTTAGTGTTTGAGATATAAGAAGTATATAATTCCTGACAAATACGAATATATTATTCCATTCAATATTTTCATCATATCTCAACTAAATGAAAACTATTGTTAGTACATGTGTCAACATCAGTATGCTTTTCACATGAAATATAAGCCAAAAATTGTTAATATTTTACTTAACTTTCTCTTTGAAAAATTTAGTTTATGATGGAAATGGATGATGTCTAAGTTGGCAAATTGATGATTCTGTCAGGTTATCATCAAATAAGCTGCTTTAAAAACTTAAAAAAATTAAATTGAAAATATTTAAGATTCATGTGGTTGCCATACAGAACGTTTTGGTAGCAATGTGATAAAAAAATAAATAAAAAGATAAAATTGAGTGATAAAAGCATTAGATAAAAAAAAAAAATTTTTGGTCCAGTGGCACTTCGGTCTGTTTTGCTTGTATAAAACACAAGTTCAGCTTCTCACTTTCCCAAAAAAGTTGCAGTGGTGATTAAGCATTCTCATTATTAGTAAAGGTAGGTTTCCCCAAAGAGTTCATCCAAATATGCACTTTCATGATTATATATTTAAAATACGATGCTTTTTGTCGTAAAAAAAATAAATATAATAAAATAAAAAGATAAATACGGGCATTAATGCACCATACACCCATAAAAAGAAATGTTTTAATTCCAAAACTAAAAATATCTAATTTTCCAAATTGATTCACACCTTAAAGAGCAGGTGAAGCGAAAGAGACTTTTTTATGTAATTCAAAACCCAAAGTGATGTTCTTTTTAATTCAGAAACAGATAATTTAGGTACTAAATCAGACTTTCACGTTTAAAAAATAATTAAAAAAAAAATCTAAACATAACCTGTCACTGAATGTTAGCTGCAACCCCATGTTACCTAAGTACCACTATAAGGTCTTCCACTGTGAACCTAGACGCTTTCAAATCCACATACGTCCATATCTATCCTTGGTCTTTGCTAAACACATAAAAAAAGGACAATAATCCAATAATTTTCCAATCTAAAAGTCCCAAAGAGGCACGCAGACCGAGCTTGCAAGAAACCCAACCCTGCAGAAAAGAGAAACGGTGAGAGAGAAACAAGATGGAAGGAGTTATTAGAGGACAAGAGAAAGGGAAGGCACGAGAAGCAATAGAAGAAGAAAAAGAAGGTTGCACAAATAAAGATACAATATTTCATGTTATTCACAAGGTCCCAGCTGGTGATACTCCTTATGTTAGAGCCAAACATCTTCAGGTAACCACAATTACTATTTCTTTTCCATTTTTTTGAGAATAGTTGGTTCTTGGATCTTGAACTATATATTCTTGCAAGTCTATTCTTTTTGAGTATAGATTCATCTAAAAGTGAACTTGAGTAAGATCTGTTGATTTGTTTCGGCTTTGGTGCTATATTGATCATAAGCTAGCAGTTTAGCATGTATAGAATCTATTCTCGGTGTAAAAATCCAAGAATAAATGGAAATATTATGCCAACTTTCTGTCACTTATTGGAAAGTTATTCTGATCAGATCCAGACTCTTGGGCTTTTTAATTATTTTTATACAATAACTCGTTCATAATCTCACTGCTACAAGAGCTCAACAGTAAGAAATTTGACTCCATGCGGGAGATTAAGTTGAGACGAAATATATATGATAAATTAAAAGTATAAGATATTCATATGTTGTACAAGAAAAGATGAAAGAAACACTATGTACAATATCAGGATGTATAATATCTTCTCATTTTAAAAAGAATATTAAATATAAATATTATGCTAACCTTCTTTCACTAATTATTTGAATTCTCAGACATGCATTTTTCAATTTTCAATTATTTTTGGACAATATTTTGATACCCAAATAATAGAAGTAATAGAGATGCAACATTTCCTTGGTAGTGATGGATAAATTAACAGCCTTGCAGGAGTTGAATATAACTGCACCTCATATAAGAAAATTTTTAACTAAAATTTAAAATAGAGTAATAGAATTATCTTGAAACACTATTATGTTTAGCCTATTTTGGTGAAGTTGATATATAGATGTAGTTTATTATTGATACAAATTATTTCAAGTCACTCAAATATCTGGTTTCTTCGTAGTATCTAGATCTTTCTTACTAAAAAGGAATGACCATCTTCTTGAAATGAGAACAGCAAGGGCTGTCCAAAGGTTGATGGTTTCTTATGTTTAGTGTTTCCATTTTCAAAATAAAACGATAAATGTCTTGTTGCCTAACCTTAACTCATTTACATAAAGATAAAGAACAAGAAGAATTTAGGTCGGATTCAATTAGGACCCTTAACTGAAATACAAATCCATAATTTATTTTTTAATCAATATTTAACTTGAAAAAAATGTAATAATTAATATATTTCTATCTCGTATGGTAATGTACAGTTTTTCTATAACTAATTAAAGGCAGATTTTTTTTTCACATCTTAGTTAGATAAATACATTATCTTCGAACTTTAATCACAGTGTGCCTTAAATTTCCTCAAATTCTATATATCTTGTTAGAAGTGTACATATGAACTATATAACTCTATATATCTTGTTAGTGGTGTACATATGAACTATATATTTTCTATTATGTATCAATAAAGCAACTGAAAGTATTAAACAATATAGAGCCAACAATAGCATAGCCCATCGGTGAAGGTTGGGACTAATATTACACGAGAGATAAAGTCTTCAAATCCTGCTTCACCCATAAACAGTGGCTTATCCACTTTATTATTTCATATATATATATATATATATATACATATCTACATATCTTCAACCTCATTTCACAAATTAAAACTCATAAAAGATATAACCAAGTTGAAAAGGAAATGGTACAGATAGTGGAAAAGGACCCTGAGGGATCAATAGTGTGGTTTTGGAAGGCTATTAATGCTGGTGATAGAGTGGACAGTGCCCTAAAAGACATGGCCGTGGTAATGAAACAGCAAGATAGGGCAGAAGAAGCAGTGGAGGCCATTAAGTCTTTCAGGCATCTTTGTTCTAAACAATCCCAAGAATCCATTGATAACATCCTGATAGACCTTTACAAGGTATTAACACACTACTATCTATTCATGAATGAAAGTTTTACGTTGTCTCTATATATATGTTTATATTTATATTGAGTCTCACTTCTCACCATCTTTGTTTTTCTATGTTTAGGCCTGTGGGAAGATGGAGGAACATATTGAACTATTGAAACAAAAACTTGAAAAAGTTTACATTGGTGAGGCTTTTAATGGAAAGACGACAAAGAAAGCTCGCTCCCATGGAAAGAAATTCCAAGTCACCATCACACAAGAGACATCTCGTCTTTTGGTATATTTATTTAGCTAACGGATGTGAGACTATTATTGTGTATATGCAATGAAAGATTGTATATATGTTCTGATAGGGAAATCTTGGTTGGGCTTACATGCAACAAAACAACTACAATGCAGCTGAGGCAGTTTACCTTAAAGCACAAATGTTGGATCCGGATGCCAATAAGGCATGCAATCTTGGTATTTGTCTCATGAAACAAGGAAGATTAGATGAAGCACGTAGAGTGCTTCAAGATATATTCATTGAATACTTACCTGGTTCAAACGACAGTAAGACAGTGAAAAGAACGGAAGAGCTGTTGGATGAGATTGAGTCCCAAGCATTGTTTTCCCTTGTTAATAGGGTTCCATCCATGGAGGATGAGATCATTGAGAGATTAGAACATTTGATGCAAAATTGGTCTCAGTTCTGAGAGAATATATTTAATTAATTTACATCTTGGATAAGATTTACCGAGTAAACCATCCGAACGATTGGTAGCCATTAATGTATAACTTGAATGGCTAGAGATCTTTTGGATGGTCAATTTGATAAGTTTTTTCCCTTGCACAAAAAACATTATCTGTAAGAGATGTGCCTTAAAGTTTTTACATAATTTGTTTGTATTAAGTTTTATTATGCGTTTCAACTGTACCCTTTTCTAATGGTCTTGTTGGAAATTGGAAGTAATTAAAGGGATGTTGTTAGAGAGTTATGTACGGAATGTAATATGAAATTTTCAGCATCTTATGCGATAAATTCAGTCTTCCTCATATTTTGCTATTTGATCACATATAATTTTTACTTAAGTAGCTACAGAAACAAATTTCATACTTAATTTACTTTCGACTTTCAAGAATAGATAAGGACATATGGAGCTCCCGAAATGAATTTGAACTGATTTGGAACAAAGAAGCCCAGAATATGGCATTTGCAAAAGTTTTTGTGGCTAAGTTTATGACCATAATCACACATTAAGAACGAGCTTTAGAGGATCAATATTCTCTTACTACTTTCAATATCATGAAGTAACTAGCCTTGTGGCTAAATGATTGGGATGATTTTCATAATTGCCCTTCGAGCACTACTAGGAACTTTTCTAGGATTCATCTTAGTTTTTTAATTATTCAATGTAGAGAGCTTCTAAGCTAATAGAAGGAGATTTTCATCATTAGCAGAGGTTACCCCAACAAGGAATTCGTGAAGGGAGTTGCCTAAAGAGATTTAATGTTAAGCATCGCCTTCCGTGTTACAACTCTAAACAAGCCGTGTAAGTGCACAAACTAATATAGGAAAATGATGTAATCAAGCACTTATCAACTTTGGTAGGTGCTCAATTATACATGTTTTACCCTTTAATTTAGAGCACTAATTAGCTTGTTTTCAAGACTTGTATTGTGTTGTTTAGATTCATACTTTGGTTGTTTTTCACGTGTAGTCCATGTGCAAATCATATACAACAAGAAGAATGATTTCGGTATGAATTTGGGTAAAAATTAGAGCTTAAACAAAGATTTCCGTAGAGCAACATGGATCAAGCACAAGGGTGCAGGGAGGTGGCTGAAAATCAACATTTGTTTTAGCCTAAAATCACCAAACTTTAGCCACAAGGGGGTGTTTTACCCGTGGCAAGATCTAGAATTCTGAAATATCCAAATTTGACATTTTTTTTCACAAGGCCTCACCATGCCCATGGTTAATCCGTGCTTAGGCCCAATTTGAGTAACCATTTAAGGTTAAAACTAGGGTTATTTCTAGAAAAGGAGTTCTAAGAAGGGTTTTAGCCATTGCCACTTCCATTGGACCTTGGAGAGATCTCCTTTGAGAAATTGGTGAGAATTAGTGTGGAAAAGTTTAGAGATTGAAGAGGAATCGCCGGAGAAGAGATTTTTGGCAACGTCCTTGGGTTCTCATCAAGCTCGAAGGGTTTCCATTACTTTTTTGTGGAGATTAAGGGAGTCTTTTCTATGTTCTATTTCATTAAGCTAGCATTTGTGAATTTTTTTTTTTTTTTTTTTGCATTATTTTTGTAATGATTGTCTAAACTCCCTAAGGTTTTTAAATTGAGGAATCCTTGGATGACTTTGATATTAGAATCTTAATTATTTTCTGACCTAATAGTGATTTTTGAATTCGAGTTTTGTGCATGTGCATTATTTGTTATAGATTCTAGCCAGAGCTAGAATCTACACATATGATTATCATGTTGCGATTGAGAAATCCATGTGATTAGATCTTCATAGCCAAACAAAAGATCAAGAGGGTGTCTAGAGATAGAACATCTTCCTCCTCCCCTTATAGGGTTTTCCTCGGCTAAAAGTAAAGTATTTGCCTTTGGTGAAGAAGACTTGTGCTCACCCTTAGCTAGAGATTCTCTGAACTTAATGCTTTCATGCTTGATCTGTAATAGGGAGAGATCTTGCTCCAGGCTTGTATTGTTTTAAATGCTAGTAACTTCAAGAGAAGCATAGGCATGCTTGTAGAATCTCCACGGCTTAATCAAACCTTGATTTTATTTGGAAATTAAGGTTTAGGTATTTGAGAAATCCTAGGGAGATCCAATTACTAGACCCTCTCCATATCATTGGTTTCCCTCACACTCTTAAGCTTGTATTTCTCTTCTTTAATTCTAAATTAATTCACTAGGATTTTTTTATATTCAAACTATATCTAATTTTAGACAAGATAATAGGAGAGTAGATAGTATTAGAATTGACACTAATCTCGGAATCGACATCATGCATTACACGCCTTTTTATTACTTGAATGACCTATGCATTACACAGATCGAACACATTATTTGTAATTTCACATACGCACAAGAAGCTGAACAAACTTCGTAGAGTTAGATTCAAGAGAGATCTCAATTTAACATTTTATGGGATTAGGCATTTATAACTTTGATAAAGGGATTATTGCAGTTTATAAATCGAAATGTGATCATAGGACTAGTAGGTTGAGAAGAGATTTTAACCAAACTTTGTATGTGATTAGTTGTTTAAAAAGATATTAGCTCAAGATCTTAAAATGGTTAGGCGGATATCAATGTATTCCCCCATTGAAATAATTGGTCCAATGTTCCATCCCTATTGAATCAGCATCATCACAAATAACCATAAAAGAAGAAGCAAATGAAGCAATTAAAAGAGCAATATATACAAAATCAAATCAAAATTTTATGAACCAGGTAACACGACATGGAACCTTGATGGAGCAAGAACTTAAAGATTTACAAGAACCTTGATGGAGCAAGAACTTACTCAACCACAGAAAAAGAAAATGTCAAGAATCAACATAAAATGGCAACGTGACCTAAGATAGGAAGTAACAATGAGATAAAAATGAAGGTAGTGGTGACACTGAGCAAGAGAGAAAGGAGGATTGAGAAAGAATAAGGACTGGGAAAGAGATTTATCTGTAACTTTACTTTTTGTTTAACTTTGTATATAATTTAAATTAAGATTTGACAAGTTAAAAATATTCCAAAATTTTTAATAGGATATATATTTTTATTGATTAAAATCTCATTAATCTCTATCTAAATTTCTATAAAAAATTTTGAAAACTAAAATTTGTTTATAAACCCTTTTTTAAAAAAAAATCCATGACAATTTTTTTTTAAAACAAATTAACAGATTTAAACCAACGAACCTTGAATTATTAATTACTATTATAGTAATAATTTTGGGAATTCTAATAATGAAATATTTGTGTATAACAACCCTCACATAGAGGAGAATACTGGTCGAACTCGTAAGGCCAATTAACCCGGCGGGTTGGGCTGGCACCATGTAATTGGTCTGCATGATTATAGCTTTCATGATTAAATTTTTTAAAAAAGAAATTAATAGAGTTAAACTAGCCAAAGTTAAATATTTGATTGATATTGTAGCAATATTTCTCCAAATTTTTCCAACGAATTATTTTTGTATAATAGCCTTTAGTTAGAGAGGGGCACAAGTTGCGATTTGACGCGATCTGACCCAACCAAACTATTGGGGTCAATTGACCTGGCAAGCCCGGCTAGCAACACATAACCTGCTAACACTATTGCGGACCCGGTTATGGGTTTGGTTTTTTCAAACCCATGACCCGGTTATAGGTCAATTGGCTATGTCAACTATATGTTGATTAGCTCGCTATGACGGGACCAACTCATCAGGTAGATTTTTTTAAAAAAATGATTTGCTTCCCATAGGATTGGAACCATAAGGAACTCCCACCCTTCAAAGGCCCTAACCAACCGCACGTATTTCTATTTTCATATAAAAATAGTTATAAAAAGCTAATTTCAACAATATGAAATAGTGTAAACATGTTTATTTAGAGCTATAATTTTTTATAAAACATTATTTTCACATGTTATTAGCTTAAATTTATAATATTCTCTAAATCTTGATTAATAAATATTGAACTTAAAAATTTGTTAAATTGGTAATAAATTTCTTATATAGTCTATAATAATTTATAGAAAAATCTCTTAATTACAAATTTTTTTCCATATTCATGTTAACAATATGTTTTAAGGGAAGAAATTTAAGTTAAGAACCATTAATTCTTTGAAATATTTTTGGATTAATCAATTCTAGATTTAATAGTTTTTTAATAGTTTTTTATACAAAAATAAACTTTCAATTTGTAAAATTTTTTCAATTCCCACAGTCAAGTGATCTTTCCTAATCATTCTCAAAGAGTTTAAAATGTAATCTCATATCAACTAATATCGAATTTTGAAACTATTAGAAAAAATATTTCTGTAATAAGTATTTCAAAAAATGAAATTAGTAACCAAAGTTTTTTTTATTATTGTGATTTGTACATCAGTGGCGTGTAAATTGACTGGGAATTGATTGTCCAACTCGCATGCCTATAGCGAGAGATGAGAAATTAGAGCTGCGAGTATGCATCCCATTTCTATTATTGCTTCCAACGAGTGTTGATCGGAGGATTGCTACGCAGCATGAAGTAACTCGCATACAAACGTACGCTCAATTGTTGTCATACTTGCACAAGACGAGATCAAATCCATAGGGACTTAGTATATACGTACTCACCCTTTTTCTACTATCTAGCTAATAACGACACTTGATTTCGATTAAAAACAGAAAAGAAAACATGATTAATGCTTTTAATAGGAAAAGGTGAGAATCAATAAGAATGAGTAGTGCCCGGATTAACTTCGTTGGGAAATTAGAATTGAAAAATGATTGCAAATTAAAATAGGGTGACCAAGGTTAATCAGAACGGAGAGAATCAAATGTGAAATCGGTGTTGTCTCGAGACGCTCTAATGTTATGCAATCAAAACTAGGATTCTCATGTCAAGAAAAGACAATAGAATACCTGATACTAACCAAAAGATATGTGACTCCTCTACTACCTCTAGCGGGAGTTCATCAATACCTATTCATTCATGGTTGTTCTAATCATATGGATCTCTCGGCACTCAAGTGATAATAAGATGGTAAGATCTTTATCAATACATCAAACCAATCAATAAAACATGAATGAATATGAAAACACAAAACAACCTAGCTACATTAAAAGGATAATAAAAGCATATAGAGTATTCTCAACTACATTAATCAGGGCACCCAAGGAAGTTAGCCTTCCATTAGGCTATGTTTATTAAAATAAAGTTCATCTCTATTTTAGAAAACATAGATATCGATTGAAAACCCTCTTCTATGGTTATGACGATCTTGGAGCAAGTGTGAGCCGTGATTGTCTCCGGTGAATGGATCCCCCACGACACCCTCGAGCTCTCCACTTCCTTCAATCACCTCTGGAGATGCTCTCCCTACTCAAGACAACCCTAAAATCCCGTTTAGAAATCAAAACTCTGAAACCCCTTCTATTTCTTCAAACAGGCTATTTATACCTAGAGAAAACCAAATGGTACACGAGTAGGTACGCGGGTATGTACTTTCCCATGTAACTCTTAGGAAAACCTAAAAATAAAGTTTGTGAGATACACAGCCAAGTAAACGGCCGTGTATCTTTCTTTCTGCCGGTGTAACTCTCAGGTTGTTCCTTTTGCTCCTGCTTGTGGTTTACATAGTCTTGTAATCTTCTTTCGCCCGTGTAGCCGTCTGGAATACGCTCCACTGTTCTTCAAATATATATGGGTGTGTACTTCATTTACATGACCGTGTACCTTCAGGTTGGGAGATAGTAAACGGGAGCTACGCTGATGACACATGACTTGCCTTTTTCTCTAAAATTCTTCTAAGAAATACATGGGCATGTACTTTACTCATGTAACTCATTGTCTTTCATTTTTGCATCTATTTGCTCCCGATTTCATTCCTCTGGCCATTATTGTGCTTTCTTTACCTATGGAATACAATGGAGCAATTAAGTACCAAATATCATCACAATCCATAATTTAGGGTTCAATAAGTGTGGTAAATAATCCGTAAAATATGGATAGAATAGCACTTATCAAAATAAACCCCCTCCCCCGCGCCTTAAACGTTTACTTGTCCTGAAGAAAAAATGTGATAAGAAAGGTAAGTGCTCAATCTCAAGCTTTCAAAAATATTAACATTCTCAAGAGTAACATGAAACATTAGAATAAGAAGAATTCAACATTATCACTCACCACAACTGTAATCATACCCTATCTAAAGGGTTCCATATTTCTGCAATGATCCCAATTGATGAACCCTCTTACTCACAAAGGATGGATTATTTAAAAACATAATAATTTTGCAATTGTGGTAGCTTTCTACCACTTATCAACAATCAGATAAATTAAAAAAAATGAACAAATGATAGCTTCCACACATCCTTAAATGGTAGCTCTTTCCTCTCATTAGGGCATACAAGAATCTGACTTTTCGAGGTTAGCTTCTGATAAGTATATAATTATACTATATTTTACATATCAATTTGTATACTTATTGAGTCAGTATTAGAATGATTTGTGAAAATACGAGGCTAAATTGGGTATAAATTGTCTCCACAGGTACCAAGTGGAGGTAAAAGACAAAGAAGGGTCAAAGGAAGTGATTAGGAATCAAAATATAGAAGATGGCACTCTCCTAACTTAGTTACTTGGGAGGCAGCACCACTTACGGACCTCTTATGGCTTGTCTTAGGCCGTAAGCCACATTCAAAAAGCCTTACGGGCATCTTTATGCCCATAAGAAAAGAGGCCAAGTCAAACAGGGAGCCTTAGGGTCTGACTAACGGTCGTAAGTTGGACCGTAAGTGAAAACAAAAGCGTTTATGGGTACTCTTTACGCCCATAAGTAGTAGGGCAAGATTTATTAGATGAGGTTTACGATCATAATGTTACGCCCATAATGGGGACCATAACCTGAAGACAGAGATGCTTACGGCTGTAAGCGGGGTCGTAAGGCATGAGATCAGAGGAAACCGCCGAGGCTTATGGCCGGGCTTACGCCCGTAAGCAGCTCGTAAACTTACAAGTATAAAAGACTTTACTAAATTTGAAATCAGGGGGCTAGGTTTTCATACTTCATGAGGAGAAAAGAAGAGTTGGAGAAGGGGAGAAAAAGGCTGCGAGGTCAAGGGCCGTTCCATACCTTCCAGAGCAAGGAATCTGCGTGGGTGTTCATCATCATCATCACCGTCATCCATTAGGGCATCATCGCGGTCAAGGGTCGTTATTCCACCAACGTTTAAGGGGAATTTCTCCCCGACTCTTACCTTCTTGGTCTTTGAGGGAGTTTTCATTTGTTGTCTCTCATTATGAAGATGGACATCTTTTATTCTTCGATTTCTTTGTATTGCATAATGAGTTAAAGCCCTTTTGGGGAACTTGGACTTGAAACCTTTGAGACTTGTTGAATTCTATTTAAACTATTTTATTTTTAATTGATTATGAAGTTTGATTGTGGGAATGCATGTGTAGTTTTGATTCATTTCTTATTGCATGTTGCGTGGTTGTTGATGTTTGGTGGAATCCCGTTATGTGTCTAATCTAGCGCGTGATGAAAATCCATTGGTTCTTAAAAAAACCAGTGTGCGGTGAAACCCATTAGATCTTGATAACTAGTGTGTGTGGTGAAAACCCGTCAAGATGCCACATTTCTATTCAACTTCTGTTCTAATTGATTGAGGAGCATTCGCAAAATTCAAGACTTTATTGTTTAAACCCTAAGGGAGTATTATCCAAGTATTCCCGTTAATCTCAATAGTTTTAATCCCTTGCTTAAGACTCTATCCTCTGTTTAACGTTTTTTAATTGCAATTATTAGACTTATCCTATGCCAAGTTATTTAGCTAGATTTCATAATCTAAAGTTAGTACTAATAGTCTTGTTCCCTGTGGTTCGACAACTCGATCCTTTACCTCTACTTGACGACCCGTGCACTTGCAGTGACGTAAAGGGCGTGTCAGCTTCACGCTTCAAAGGAGGTAGCTCTTCCCTTTTATCTTTCTTTTCTTTTCTTTTCTTCTTTTTTTTTTTTTCAAATTCGGCAGCTTAAAGTAATAATAAAAAGAAAAATGTACTATCCTATCCAATTGTTCAAAAGGTCTATCAAGAAGAATCAGGTGCACAAAGCCTAGTACTAACTCAAATATATGGCAAATTAACAATTAAGCATTTAACAAGTTGAATCCTGTAAGTTGTCAAATTTTTGCCCAAACGAATGTACAAATGACGTAAAAGCTATCATACAATCAGGCACTTAAATCACAATTATCACATAATTCACCAACTTAAGTGGTCATCTACATTCACCCCCTTACTAAAGATAAACATTGTCCTCAATATATCCAATCAAAGCTAGGAGACGAACAATATTCATTAAAGCACAAGGAAAGGGTCAAAGAAACTAGTACTTCCCGGGGGAAATTATTGAGTATTGTTGATACATCCGGGGTGTTGCTCCCATTCTTAAGTATAATAATTTGGAGTTGAAGTGGAAGAGAATGGGGGAGTATGAGTGGGTGGTTCACAAGCTCCTGTGTATGAAAGAGGGCTTAGTAGGGATAGAGATGAAAATAAAAATAGCAACATCAAAAATTAAAAATACTGAAACTGAATTATAATGAAAATAGGTACAAAAGTAGCAGGAATTTAACCCTTGCTAAATACAAAAAGAAAAGTACAGAAATAACATAAAGATAGAATGAATCAAAATGTGTCTCCTGGGGCTACATCTGCGGGTGGAACAAAGGGTGGTGGGCTCACTCGGCAAGGGGAGCACCTGTGCTTGAACTCTGTCTTTTTGAGTCATCGTCCTCCTGTCCCCGTTCTGTCGGTGCGGGCTTAGCTATTAAAGGTGAGGATAGAGGAGGGAGCATCACCCGCAAGTGGGTGGCCATCAGAGTCACAAACTTAGCGACCCCCTTTTCAAATACTGTGGGGGTGGTGCGCTCGGAGCTGTTGCGGGTGTCACTGTCACTGCTAGAGATGATGGAGGTGCTGGTGCCGGAGCTTGGGCCTGTGTGTACTCAAGCTACTACTCGGCCCCGATCAGCATGTAACGGTGGCCCCTAGCTATCCGCTGGTAGGAGACCATCCTCATGGCATGAAGGGTCTTCAGGCCAAGAGGGATGATACGTCCCTTGTGTATCCGTAAGTGCACAGGTCATACAAGTAGTATAACATACCTAATGTGGGATCGAGTAGTCAAATCCACAGGGACTAGTATGGCTTCCAATACTCGTCGGATTTCTAATATCTACCAGGCTCCATAGATTGTGTTGAAGACTAATTACAAAGAAAAGCAAAGTTAATCGAAGGAACCAGGGGGAGAGATAGGATTTAGGTAATGAGAGGTCAGTGACAGGGAGAAATGTTTCAGATCAATCCCTCGGAATAGCTTGCAGACACTTTCTCACAATGCCTATCAGGTACATCCTACGAAATCTATGTGTGCTCTCAAAGCTTTGTTGCATCTATGGCAATCATGAACGTTGAGGATTATGACTATAACTGTAGGAATCATGCACTTCAAGGAAAGCAATCACCATATGGCGATCACACTAAGCCAATCAACACACGCCAAGTTTTATAATCATAACTATGCTAATCATGCACATCAAGTTATGCAACACAAGATTAAACATAGAAATCACTAAGACTCCATCAACATTGCAAGGAAGCATTCAACTACAAAATAACATCCGAGTTCATGAATCTGGGGCACCGGAGAACGGTTAGCCCCTCATGATAATACAAGAAACATAAGAAAAGCAACAAGAGAATGAGACAAAATTAATAAACTCCCTTCTTGCTTCACAATCTTCATCAGAGAGTATCCAATGATGATCTTGCCAATGTTTCTCCACTCCTACGATGATTATTTGGTCCAGATTCTGCCCCCTAAGGTGTGCCGCTCCCCTCTCACGTCGCCTTCCCCAAAGGGGAAGAAAGATCTGGAATAAGTTCCCTTGAAACCCTAACTTTTGAGCTTAAAAAGTCAGTTCCCGATGCAAGCACGGCCGTGCTTCGCCGTGCTTCAGCCCGTACAGATTACAGGTTTTTGAATTTTCGGTTGCTACAGTACTTTGCTATAGTACTTTGCTAAAGTGTTTTTTCGCATACTCAGCAGGCCGTAAAGTGCACGGGTCTAAGCACGCCCGTGCTTTGGGAGCTGAAACCGTGATTTTGAATTCTTTTGGTCCTTTTGCCCTAAAATCTTCTCTAAAGCACTTCTAATTGTTCCAAGACCTAAATACATGCACAATTAAGACATAATACCTTACATAGCACCGCATGAGAGAAATAATGGCTAAAAGACAAGAAAATAATAGGTATTCAATGCATGAAATATATGTATAAAATGCACTCATCAAATACCCCTACACTTGAAACATTGCTTGTCCTCAAGCAAAAACTTAACTCCCAATAAAAGGATGAGTGCATGACCTCTGATCTCAGCAAGGTAACGAATTTCTAAAATCTAGGAGGACTTTAAGTAACAAGTGTATATGTCAATTGAAAGCTTATGAAAAAGTTTCACTCTTACTCTATACTTCCCGTGTATGTGTATGTGACCTAAAAGAGTGCGCCTCAAGTGTTTTTATGGAGGTTTAGTTAGGAAGACCCTTAATTTTCAGCGACTGACTCCTAAGCTAGGTAGTAGCTTCATACACCCAAAAGGCAGCCATTTCAACCAGAAGGTAATCAAAAATGACATTTGTGGTGCCTAGAATCCGACTACTCAGATGCGGCTTTTACTTCATTTAAAGTGATAGCTCTTTTTACCATCTTGCATGTTATTGTCCAAAAGTCGATATGGCATCCCTAAAAGGGATCCGACTTTTTGATTTTTTTTTTACAAACTTTTGGAGTTAAAATTTCAATTTTCAAAGGTCTAGAACTAGGCTCTCTTCTAAACAAAGTAGCTGCACAAAATTAGGTGAAGTGATAGAACTTAGGTTTCCAAAGTAAAAGTGAGTTTGCACTTAAGCCCAAAGAATGTACATTAACACACTCATTGTCTCCCTAAACTTAGAAATTCCTATACAATCATAGATCGCCCTAAGTTATGCATCATCACAATAAGTACAAGGATAACCCTTCCCCACACTTGAATATTACATTGTCCTCAATGTAATCAATGCATGCAAAAATAGATGCCAAAGAGGATAATTTGAATAAAATTGAGGAGAGTTAGAAGGGCTTTCCTAGACCCGGAGAGTGATGCTGCCATTTTCAATGTAAATAGGTCACTCATTCCCAATTTAGCATACATCTTGTAAAGTGAGAAAGGTACACAAGTGATGCTCAAAAACAAAAAACAAAAATAAACCAAGCAAAAGAAAACAACAACTAACAAGGGTAGTAAAACAGTTTTGCAAGGGGCTCTTCTTGCTAACTGTAAACAAAGAACACGTTGAAGCGATGCTCAATCAAACTCAGATTCAGTGGCATCGAGGTCATCAGAATTGGCGGCATCAGTACCGCTCTAAAGGCTTCCCTAGCTCTCTAAGTCATCTTCCTCCTCTGTGTCAGAGGCATCAAATCCTCTGACTCCTGATTAGCAGCATAGTGATTGGCCCTAAAAATAAAATAGTGGGTTTAAAACAGAAGGGAGCATGGGCGTGCTTTTTCCCGTGCTTCTACCGGTGCATCTTACAGGAAATCAACAATGAACGAGAAATGAAGAGCACAGGCGTGTTCTGGGGAGCACAATCACTAGCACTGGTGTGCTCATGACCGTGCTTCTTCCCAGACCTCTATTTTATCAATTCTTGCAAAGTGCACGCCCATAAGCATGGCGTACTTTGCCTATGTTCAGCCCAGGTAAGCTTTTCTGGAATCTGAATCCATATGCTTTTCAAATTTTAGTGCGTTGGTACTCAACCTTAACTAATAACCAAAAAGAAATACAATTCAGAGTCCTTGAACACCAAGAATCCCAAGATAAAATAAAATTACCACCAGCGAACAATGAGCTCAAGAAAAAATAAAGAACTCACTAAAAGAAAACAAGAAAACACAACAGCCATAATTACTTGGGTTACCTCCCAATAAGTGCTTTTTTAATGTCACGAGCTTGACGTACCTATTTCTTACCTTATAGAGGCTTGAAAAGGGTGTGCTCCTCTCAACTGTAGCTTGCATAGCCACTTCTTGTAAACACCATTTTATCTGGCCGGGGATGTACTTTTATTGGAGGCTTGAACACTTTTGATTTAGGCCTCCATGGGAACAATTTGGACCAGGAATTATTTAGGGTCAGCTCAGGTGGGTCTTTGGATGGCTTGAACCATCTACCCAAATCTTCTTTAATTCCCTATTCTTTATTACTATGTTTTACAGGTTGATAAATTCTAAGGAAGTCTACTTGTTTCATTGCCTTGGGGTTTGATTCTTTCAAATTGTTAACTTCAAAGAGACATGGCTTCAACAAACCTTGTTCTACAGTTGCCTCATCATAAAGATGCTATCGGTTCAAACATTCATGATTCTCAAATTGAAACTCTACTCCCTCCATTTGATTCACTACAACAACTTGCTATGATTCCCCCACTTATTGTTCTCACATGCTTCATTGACATTTTCAAAAGGAACTTCCTCAATAAATTGCTCAGTTTGGATTTGTAGGTCATGAATGGGGCCCGGTTGATTTTGAGATGGAATTTCAGAAACTTGAAGGCTGACTTCAGTGTTTTGGATAGATTTTAACAGCACATCCTCCAAAATCAAATTTTCCTCCTAAAATTGCTCCTCTAGGGGATTCCCAGATCCTTGAGCATATCTTGCCAATAGGTTTCTAGGTTAGGCTCATGCTCTTGTGGTGGAATGTATTCTTCGAATCCAAATTGTGGGTTTTGCCATTATTGCTCAAATACATTCCATGAGGTGTTAGGGTAGCTCCTTTGACTTGGATGGTATGTGTTATAGTAGGAATAGCCTTGTTCTTTGCATAGATAAAAACTCATCATTCCTTGCATTGAGAGCTTCAATTTGAATGGACAAGGCTGTAATCGGATCAACCATCTCACTCGAGATAAGCAGCCCTTAAAATGGTGCCTACAAAACAAGTGAACAAAAATCAAAATAAAACAAAAGAAAAATAACCTAAGGAAATGTATATAGAAGTAACGAGTTGCTAGTCCCCGGCAATGGTGCCAAAAAACTTGATACGTCCCATGCGTATCCGCAAGTGCATAGGTCGTATAAGTAGTATAATGTACCCAATGTGGGATCGGGTAGTCTAATCCACAGGGACTGGTATAGCTTTCGATGCTCTTCGGATTTCTAATATCTAGCCAACCCAATAGATTTTGTTGAAGACTAATTACAAAGAAAAGTAAAGGGAATAGGAGGAATGAGGGGAGAGACAGGGTTCAAGTAACGAGTGGTCAGTGATAGGGAGTAGTTCTCCGTATCAATCTCTCGAAATAGCTTGCAGACACTTTCTCACAATGCCTATCAGGTACATTGTGGAAGTTCGACCCTCTTTACTTCTCTTATGCTTTGTAGAAGTTGTGTGTTTAAGTTTTTGTCGAGTTTTATTTTTTTTGTTGGGATCTTAGTTAAGGTATTTTTGAGAGGTTAAAAGATGGGGGAAAAGTGTTTTAAAAGGTGTAAGAAAGGAAGGAACCTTGCGGGCACTTAGTGTGCCCGCAATGAGCCAAAAACGGGGCCTTGCGGCCTCCCTTGCGGGCGCAAGGGAGCCCGCAAGGACCACCGGCCAGAAGACCATGCGGGCTCCCATGCGGGCGCATGGGAGGCCGCATGGCTTCCAGCTTTGAGGCCTCGTAACCTCCCTTGCGCCCACAAGGGAGCCCACGAGCCCTCCATCACTTTGGGGCCTATATATACCGATTTGAAACTCAAAGGGCCTTCATAAGACCCCATTTCCCTCTCTTTTTCTTCCCATCTTGAATCCTCATTCTTCCCTCTATTAGATCTTCATCCTTGAGATCCAAGAAAGAAGACAGGTGTTGATCTCCCCCTCTCCTCCATTGGTGATGATTCTCCTCTAGTTCTAGCAATGTTTAAAGTGAGTTTTCTTCTCTTCTTCAATTTCCTGTTCTTTTATTCAATTCTCTATAGATCCATGAAAACATAGTGTGGATCTAGTATGGATCTAATGTTTAATTGGAATTAAGCCATAGATCTAATGTTTGGATGGTTTAGGAGTCTTGATCTCATGTTTTGGTGAATAATGAAGGAGATCCTTCATCTCTAAACCCTTGATTCTTGTAGATCCGAACCCAATTAGGAGTTTCTTGATTTTATTGTGATCTTGAGGGTTTGGGGATACTATTATTTTTAATTCTTGAATCTAGAATATCTAGTGAACCCTAGAAGCCATGAGATCTAATTTTTGGATCATTCTTTCCTCTCTTGTTTATTGTTTGGGTTATGTGATGGATTCTTGTTTTTCTTGGATGATTAATAGCATCAAGGAGGTCGATATAAAGGCAAGGGTAAAGAGAAAGTAGACGAGTGATCCAAGAAGTTCGATCTCGCCAAGTTTGTGAATGGGAAATTGTTTAATTCGTGAGCTATGATCATGCTTGTTTGAATACCTAATTATATACATTCTTGAATGGTGAATTTCATGTTTCAAAGGTTTCTTGAGATGTTTTCATGAAACTTTGAATAATGATGATTTATGTTTCAATTTATTTCTTGATTGAAGACATTGATCATTTATACTTCTTGATTTATGATCCGATGTACTTTTGATTAAGGTTATTGATCATTTATACTTCGTGGTTTATGATTTAATGTACTTTTCGATTATGATCAATGATCTTTTATTATTCTTAAGGGATGGAATCCCTATATCTTGAAATGCATATTTTCAAAGTATTGTCAAAGGCTTAATGTTCTTGACATAAGGACCCAAGAAAGGGCCTAAGTGAATCAAAATGAATTTCTTGGTGAAGAAGCTCTATTTGAAATGTTATTCTTTGCGATGATATCGTATTTGAAATGTGTTTTTAAAGAATACTTTTATGATGATTGTGGAAGTTCGACTCTCTTTACTTCTCTTATGCTTTGTTTCTTGTGTAGAAGTTGTGTGTTTAGGTTTTTGTCGAGTTTTATTTTTGTTGGGATCTTAGTTAAGGTCTTTTTGAGAGGTTAAAAGATGGGGGAAAAGTGTTTTAAAAGGTGTAAGCAAGGAAGGGACCTTGCGGGCACTTAGTGTGCCCGCAAGGAGCCAAAAAAGAAGCCTTGCGGTCTCCCATGAGCCCGCAAGGACCACCGGCCAGAAGACCATGCGGGCGCATGGGAGGGCGCATGGCTTCCAGGTTGAGGCCTCGAGGCCTCCCTTGCGCCCGCAAGGGAGCCCGCGAGCCCTCCCGCGTTTTGGGTCTTTAAATACCGATTTGAAACTCAAAGGGCCTTCATAATATCCCATTTCCCTCTCTTTTTCTCCCATCTTGAATCCTCATTATCTTCTCTATTAGATCTCCATTCTTGAGCTCCAAGAAAGAAGAAAGGTGTTGATCTCCCCATCTTCTCCATTGGTGATGATTCTCCTCTAGACCTAGCAAGGTTTAAGGTGGGTTTTCTTCTCTTCTTCAATTTCTTGTTATTTTATTCAATTCTCTATAGATCCATGATGAATTAGAGTGGATATAGTATGGATTTAATGTTTAATTGGATTTAAGCCATAGATCTAATGTTTGGATGGTTTAGGAGTCTTGATCTCATGTTTTGGTGAAAAATGAAGGAGATCCTTCATCTCTATACCCTTGATTCTTTTAAATCCAAACCCAATTAGAATTTTCTTTGTTTTATTGTGATCTTGAGGATTTGAGGATGCCATTATTATTAATTCTTGAATCTAGAATATCTAGTGAACCCTAGAAGCCATGAGATCTAAATTTGGATCATTCCTTCCTCTTTTGTTTATTGTTTGGGGTATGTGATTGATTTTTGTTTTTCTTGGATGATTAATGGCTTCAAGGAGGTGAATCTAAAGGCAAGGGTAAAGATCAAGTAGGAGAATGATCCAAGAAGTTGGATCTCGCCAAGTTTGTGAGTGGGAAATTGATTAATTCATGAGCTATGATCATACTTGTTTGAATACCTACTTATATACATTCTTGAATGGTGAATTTCATGTTTCAAAGGTTTCTTGAGATGTTTTCATGAAACTTTGAATAATGATGATTTATGTTTCAGTTTATTTCTTGATTGAAAACATTGATCATTTATACTTCTTGATTTATGATCCGATGTACTTGATCATTTATACTTTGTGGTTTATGATTTGATATACTTTTCGATTATGATCAATGATCTTTTATTATTCTTAAGGGATGGAATCCCTATATTTGGAAATGCATATTTTCAAAGTATTGGCAAAAGGGTTAATGTTCTTGACATAAGGACCCAAGAAAGGGCCTAAGTGAATCAAAATGTATTTCTTGATGATAAAACTCTGTTTGAGATGTTATTCTTTACGATGATGGCGTATTTGAAATGAATTTTCGAAACAATACTTTTGTGATGATATTTTTGATAAAAATAACATTATCGACGACGCTTTCATACGAATTTTTACTCTTGGATTAAGAGTTACATCTTATGTGAATTTATGATCTCTTGAGGAGATATGTCGTTTTATGTTGATACATCTTTGATGAGCCTACGGGCGGGATGGATATCCTAAATGTTGATGGTGAAGGGGAAGGATCCCTGGTATCTTCTGCAGAAGCGAGTCTCCACGGACTGATCGACACAGAGTGTGAACACCCGCAAGCGCACGGGGTCGTCAAGTAATAAACCACTCGTGCACGCACGAGTGGGTCATATTCCCAAGGGGCCCGAGGAGCTACCTTAATCACTTCTCACTTGTTGTTTAGCTCACCGATTCCATTTTTAAGGGAAAAGATAAGAAAGAAAACAAATAACAACAAGAGAAATTTTCTAAATAAATGCAACTGAATCAAAACACGGGAGATGCTCAGGGATGAAAACGGTCATGGATGAGGATCCCCAAGGGGGCTACTCAAGTGAGTAGGATATTTGAGAAATTAAGTATGTGGCTAGTTGGACCGAGAAAACCTAAACTTAGGTCAACCCGATGGTCACGGCAATTGACCCCTAACCCGGTACAAGTGTTGAATAAGGAATTTCTTCCACTCAACCTCTCACACGGTTGCAAGGCGAATGATCGTTTCCTCAAGTTAGGGTGGAAACACTAGTTAGTTTTCAACCCTAGAAATGGAGGGGTACAAATACCCGATGGTCACGGCGTATTTATACAATAATCCCTTCCAAGTTTGGTGGAGTCTAGCACTAAGGCAATGGTCATGCTACAAAGTGCTACCAAGAATTTGATACAACAATTAAGCACATGTACCAAAACGATTAAGAATACCAAAATAGGATCACAACAAGCCAATCATACAATAGATAACTCAAATAATCCAAAACATCACAAGTTTTGCCCCCAAGGTTCACCTACATCCGGAGACCTTGGGGTTTAGTTGTTCATGTTCAACAAATCCACCACATAAACCATGCAAATAACTAAAATAAACATGAGGAACACTCGATCAAATTTTGAAGGTCGAATGCGCTTGAATCCATGGAGAAAGCCTTCCGAAGACGCCACTCGAAGGGGTGGCTTCCCGTTGTCTTCAACCTCCAAACAATGAAGCTTTTGAAGTAGATCCTCCTAGATCTTGCTCTCCTCAACTAAGAAAACCCGAATTTCCTCTCCTTTTGCCCTCCAAAATGGTGTGGAAATGATGTCCAAACCCTAGCCTTCTTTCTCCCCCAAAAGCTCTCTCAAAGAAGATGAAAAAGTTCCTTTCAAAATGCCCTAGATCGCCCTTAAAACCCCAAATCCCGGTGGGTAAACAGGTCAGCATACAGCCGGTATGCTGACCCCTCGGGATTTCTACTTTTCTGCCGAGAAGTCCGCGATGAGCTGCAGTAACTGCTACAGTGATGCTGCAGTACCGTGCTACAGTATCCCGTCTCAAAAACACTGTTTTGGTGTGGAATTCGCTCCCCATCTCGTCGTCGAGTCCCCAGGGCTTCTGGCTGGCCTGAAATACAAAGATAAAGCAATTTAGACCTAAAAGGGCATAGATTAAACAATAAGATATGAAAATAATACACAATAGATACATGTAAAATACGTACTTGATAAGTGCTTGCATGTATAAATTTTTGGAAATGTTTTCCATGCATGAGCATCACATTTTTCAGGCTTTATCGCTAATTTCGTGTGTTTTGGTGTTCTTTCATGCAATTAGGGTTGTGGAGACATGATACGTGAATAAAGGCAAGATTATGTCATAATGGTGCTAAGTGGAGCTGTTTTGTGCAAACACGAAGTTCAAGACACAAATCGGGTTCCAACAAGGGGGCATGTGCCAACTTCTAAAGAATTCAAGACATTTCTTGTAGAAGGACACGAAGGCAGTCATGCTCGCTTGTTCGGATTTGTTCAAAGATTTCAAAAGCTCTCCAAGGGTTTTTCTCATCAAGAAATGCCACATGACCTTTCACATGGGCGTGTGTCCGTCCGTGTGACCTCAGGAGAAGAAACGGGCGAAATCGGGGACCAATAAGCAAGTTTCCACAGGGCAGAGACTCCACATGTGCGTGTGGAATTTCCACACGGCCGTGTGGAATTTCCACACGCCCGTGTGGATCCTTGAGATGGCCAATTATAAAGCCGTTCTGAAGCGTTATTTAGAGGAGCTTCTTTCAACTTTGAGAGGGAGTGACGGCTAGGGTTCAGGAGGTTCTTGCTACACTTTGGGGGCGCTTCTCCACCGATTTCATCATCAATCCCTTCCAAGGAGAGCTATTGGGGGAGCCTTCGACGACTCGATTCGACGAGGTGTGCCTTAGGCTTGGAGGAAGGGGTTCTTTGAAGAAGAAGGAGAAGTTCCCATAGTCTATCAACACGAAGCTTAAGGGGGTTTTCTTTATGGATTTCTTGCACTTATCTTCATTTATTTTGATGAACTTGTATTGTTCCATGGAGGGCTAAACCCCTAGTGGGTACTTGGACTTGTAAACCCTAGATTTCCTATGTTTCATTGACTTTAATGCTTTTATTCAATTTGAGTTTGAATTTGAGTTTCAATCTTGTATGCTTAATTGTTTCTCCCTTAGAGTGACACTAGGGTTGAGGGCTAATCCAATCATCCTTTTGACCAGTGACCATCACCATTAGGATTAGATTAACCAAGATTGAAGAGGGTTGAGAGGGTGAGTTGAGAGGTAGTGACACGTCCCCTTTCCCCTCCGGTGTGGTTTTCCCTACCTTCTTATTCCAAGTATTACCTTTGATTTCAAAGAGAGTTAGGCGTTGAGAGAGGTTTTTCCGCCGGGACTTATTTGTGATTAGGGATCTTTCACCTGGACCAAAGGGATCGATCTAGAGTTGGGAATAGGGGTTACCACTTGGAATCCCTAGAGAATAGCGCAGTCATACGTGGTGTGAGGTGTCGAGGGTTTTCTCTCCGCCGGGACCTCGTAGGGGACTAGTCAAGGTTGACCTTAGATTTGGGACCTTGTATCTTTGGATTCCACGACTCTTGAAATCTCTATTGAATAAGAGTATTTGAAGTCTTGCACTTGAAACAAGGATTCTAGAGGGAACATTGTCCGAGTACCCCATCTTCTTATTTGTCTATTTCCATACCCTAGTTTTTCTTTTCATCACTTTATTTCTATTTCTTTCTTATTTAATTTTCTTTCACAACAACAATTGGTTTATCTTTGATTACTTAACAAAGTGTGATTGTTCTTACGTCTACTCCCTGTGGATTCGACTACCCACCCGTTTGGGTACTTTATTACTTCGACACCTGTGCACTTGCGGAGTACACACACAAGGGTGTGTCAGTACTTTTAGACGTTTATCAAACATCCCCACACTTAAGCATTTGCTTGTCCCCAAGCAAACAAACATGAAGAACAAGGGAAAGAAAATAAACGGCTAAAAATACGACCTCAGGCTCAAAATTAAAGAACTCCACAAGCACAAATGGACAGGAATCAAGAAGTGAGCTGTTCAATGAATAATCAGGTGATAATAGATCTGCTTCATCCACAGTGCCCTGTGTGTGTGTGTGCTGACTCTAACCTTGACCTCCACACCCCGGATTACCCTAGGATGACCATTCACCCCACACATAATGAAGATGGCATTAGAGTGCTAAAGACCTCCTCAATGCACAATTAAAGTCCTTTGGTTCCTAAATACAACTCCAACTCTTAAGTAACCATAAAACAGGTTCTAGGGATCACAAGGGAAACTTTATTTCCTTCACTCACAAATATACACAAATTCTTTCTTTTCTGGGTCCGCCTAACATAGACTGCACAAAAATCTTTCAGATGGATGCACATGCTAGCCAGGCACAAGAGTCACCCTCTTAATTGATTACAATCTACTTATACGCATTCATGCTTATAAAGCAGAGGAATACTGGCATAGACCCTTTTTTTTTTTTTTTTTTTTTTTTTTGAATCCCTGAAAAACTACCTGCTAAAAACTTCACTGAAGGTTGGAGAAAACAACAAAGGAACTTAAAAGCTTTTAAAAGTGCATTGAAGAAAGAATTTAACAAATTAATGCCAAAGTCATTAAGATGGGTTGGTTAGAGTGTACAAGGTGAAAGTGATCGTGAGCATGTATACAGGTGCACTAAAGATGAAACAGAGCTACATTAAAGTACAGGTACTGTACAGCTCACTACTATCATTCTACCAAGCTAGGAAGTCCTTTAACAAAATAATCAT
The DNA here is from genome assembly GCA_902712375.1 of Dioscorea dumetorum. Classification (NCBI taxonomy): domain Eukaryota; kingdom Viridiplantae; phylum Streptophyta; class Magnoliopsida; order Dioscoreales; family Dioscoreaceae; genus Dioscorea; species Dioscorea dumetorum. Next base: position 6,408,668 of record CACTHL010000128.1, on the reverse strand, counting down.
AGCCATCATAGGTAACAAGCATGCATAAATACAAAATACTCTAAGTAAATAACCATCCCCACACCTAAAGTTGTGCATTGTCCTTAATGTACCTAAGTCAGCAGAATAATGTGGGGGATGAAAATGATAAGCAAAGAATGGGGGTGAAGAAACTTCCCTGATTCCTTGGTGTGATTCTCAGTTGTTCCACTTGGATCAGGAGTATATCACCTAAGGAGGGCGACACAAGTAAAGCTCCCAAATATAATAATCCTGAAAAGAACAAGGAGCTTATCATCATTCAAAGTTTTTTAAGAGGAAAAAGAAAGAAAGTACGGAAAAGAGAGCTCCAACATAAAAAAAAACAAAAGAGTTTAGTAGGGAAGAGCCTTAGCTAACTCAAAAGTACAAGTCTTAACAACAAACAACGAAGAACAAAAGAAAGAAAAGAAACAAGGTCGTGTCATGGGTCTAAGAGACTGGATGAAGTGATGATGCGGCGCAAGTAGTGAACGGGTATTCCTTGACCATCTCTATGGACCTAAGGACTTCCAAGGGGACTTCTTTAATCGGAAGTAATTTATCTCAACTATCATGTGAAATGAGCTCCAACACTGTGCCATCTAATCCCAATGTGTTCAGAGCTTCCCAATCGATCTTCCTAACGGTGCCGAACCCCTTTCATGATAGGAGTGTAAAACGCGTCGTATGTTCTACCTTGAAAAACTTGGGCTCTTGGACGGGAGGGAAAGGTTCCCTCCTAGCTCTCTTGGAAGCTAATTTCTTGATTGGCATCCTATAGAAACAAAGTAGAGATGATCCCACTAATTTACAAGCAAAATAAGCACCAAAAGAATGAAGAAATCCAAGAAAAAGTGTAGTGCTACAGTAATTTCGGAAAAATTTTTCAAGAACTTTGCTTGTAGAAGTAGCCAAAAAAAATTTACAAACTAAGAGAAATACTTTGATAAACCTTATACATTCACCAACCAACAAAATTCCAAGAAATTTCAGCCATAAAAACAAGAAAAGTTCAATGTTTTGAGTGAGATGCCATACTCTTGCCATAGGGTAAGATGAGTGGATCTAAATCGTAAATCCGGCCAAAAGCTTGCTCAAACTCCAAATTTTTGTGACCAAGATGGAAAAGAGGAGGAGAGCAAACTAGAGCAAAAAAAATGAGTAAAAACGATGGAGAAATGAGGGAGAAACGGTTGGAAGAATGGGGAAGAAGAATGAAGAGTAGAAAGCCCCAAAATCTCCCTTTAAAGCCTTCATTCGGGTGGCCTTGCCGACCATCCTTACGGCCGTAAGGATGGTCGGCAAGAAGCTCGGGATAATTCTTGCCGGCCATCCTTACGGCCGCAAGGATGGTCGGCAAGACTCTCTGGTTGCACCAATTCATTCTCCACACTTTGTACACATTAACCATCGCTGTGTTGGGTTCCCGGAGTCACCACACGGGATTCCCAAAGGCCAACGGCAAGATACGCGCATCTTGGTAGCTCCTGACCTAGCCACGGCCGTGGTTAGTGATGGAGAGTTTTCATAGGCTGTTGATAATGCTATCTATAGAGGACTTCCGCATGTGTTGCACTATAAATCCTTGTTTCGATGGGTTTGATCTTTTAACGAGTATTTTTAACTTGAATTTTCAGTCTTAAATATCTTTATAAATGATTTTCAGAGTTTTATTGATGCCTTTCTTTGAGAAAGTTGGAGAGCTTCTTATATTGAAATGTGTATTTAAAGCATTTTGTAAGTTGTTGGTTATTAAAGATATATATATGTTTTCGGCATATCATTTGTTTACACTTCTTTGAGTTATAGCTTCTTGTCCAACCCCTCACTGAGTAACTTAGTTACTCACCCATTCTTCTTCTCTTCTTTACAGGTGTTAGCACGTCAGCAGGGCGTGAGACGTGATAGTGCTTGGCAAAGCCATTTCTATATTTACCTTTGAGTAGTGTATGATTCATAAACATTGTTGTCATGCATAAGATGGATCCACTAGGACCTATGTTTTCGTATTTTCATTTTGGTTTTGTATAATCTTGATTGGTTCAGTTAGGACCTTAGGTTGTATGAGCTTTTCACCCAGTGATTGGGGGAGACTATGTTGTGTTCATGATCATTACTATTGTGATTTCCAGGGATATATACCTGGTGTGAGTATGTTGATTTTGTACAGGGTTGTGGTTGAGTACTTTTAGATTTAGAGTATTATTGTTGTGATGTTGATATTGTACAGGTAACAGGTTAGCCTTACGGCGATCTATGGTTGAGGCAGGTGTCTAACCTCCTTTGGGTTGTCGTGGCGGTAGTGTCATGGTCCGGGACCCGAGGGTCGGGGCGTGACATACATCCTACGATATCTATGTACACCCTCAAAGCCTTGTTGCATTAATGGCAATCATAAAAGTCGAGGATTATGACTATAACTTGGGGAATCATGCACTTCAAGGAAAGCAATCACCATATGGCGATCACACTAAGCCAATCAACACACGCCAAGTTTTATAATCATAACTATGATAATCATACACATCAAGTTATGCAATACAAGATCAAACATAGAAATCACTAAGACTCCATAAATATTGCAAGAAAATATTCAACTACAAAATAACATATGAGTTCTTGAATCTAGGGCATCGGAGAACGGTTAGCCCCTCATGATAATACCAAAAACATAAGAAAAGCAACAAGAGAATGAGATAAAATCCATAAACTCCCTTCTTGCTTCACAATCTTCGTCGGAGGGTATCCAATGATGACCTTGCCAACATTCCTCCACTCCCACGATGATCTCTTTATCCAGATTCGACCCCTTAAGGTGCGCTGCACCCCTCTCACGTCGCCTCCTACAAAAGGGATGAAAGATCTGGAAGAAGTTCTCTTGAAACCCTAACTTTTGGGCTTAAAAAATCAGTTCCCAATACAAGCACGACAGTGCTTCGCCTATTCTTCAGCCCGTGCAGATTGCAGTTTTCTGAAATTTTAGTTGCTACAGTAGTTTTGCTACAATGCTTTTTTGACTACTTACCAGGCCATAAAGTGCACGAGTCTATACACGCCCGTGCTTAGGCTGTGCTTTCATTTGCACGCCCATGCTCTGGGAGCTGAAACCGTGCTTCTGAATTCTTTTGGTCCTTTTGTTATAAAATCTTCTCCAAAGCACTTCTAATTGTTCCAAGACCTAAATACCTGCAAAATTAGCACATAATACCTTACATAGCACCGAATGAGACAAATAATGGCTAAAATACAAGAAAATAATAGTATTGCAATGCATGAAATATATTTATAAAATGCACTCATGATAAGTATACAATTATACTATATTTTATATATTAATTTGTATATTTATCGAGTTAGTATTGGAGTAATTTAGTGAAATACAAGGCTAAATCATGTTGAAACTGTCTTCGCAAGCACCAAGTGGAGGTTAAAGACAAAGGAGAGCCAAAGGGAGTGATTAGGAGCCGAAATGTGGAAAATGGCATTCTTCTAACTTAGGAACTTGGAAGGCAGCAATACTTATGGGCACCTTACAGCTATGCTTACGACAGTAAGCAACGTTCAGAATAACTTGCGGGCATCTTTGTGCCCGTAAGAGAAGAAGCCCTGCAATATAGAGAACCTTACGGTCGGGACTTACGGCCGTAAGTGAGACCGTAAGTAGAAGACAGAAGAGTTTACGGGGGCCATTTATGCCGTGAGGAGATAGGGCATGATTCAGAAATGAGGTCTACGGTCATGACATTACGGCCGTAAGTTGGACCATAAACCGAAGGCAGAGATCCTTACGGGCATGGCTTACGGGCGAAATCGGGGGCGTAAGGCACGGGAAAAGTTGAAACCCCGACGCTTACTACCTAGCTTACACCCGTAAGTTGGCCATAAACTTACCACTGTATAAGATTTGACTAAATCTAAAGAGGGGAGTTTTTTAGGTTTTCTTTTTCTACTTTTGGGGGAATAGAAGCTGGAGAAAGAAGGAGGAAGGCTATGAGATCAAGGGCAATTTGATCCTCTCCAACGCACGGAAGCCTCGTGGATGTTCATCATCTTCATCACCATCACCCATTAGGGCACCGTCGCGGTCAAGGGTCGAGTTTCTCCCAACATCAAGGGGAACTTAGAGCCGACTCTTGTTTCCTGGGTTTTTTAGGGAGTTTATATTTGTATTCTCATTATGAAGACCCTTGTTATTGCATAATGAACTAAAGCCCTTTAGGGAGCTTGGACTTGAAACCTTAGGGATTTTGTGAATTCTATTTATATTCCTTGAGTTTAATTAATTTTAAAGTTTGATTGTGGAATGCATGTGTAATGAGATCTAATTCTCATTACATAATTGCGTGATTGTTGATGAGGGGTGAAAACCTGTTAACTACCTAATCTAGCGTGCGGTCAAAGCCATTGGATCTTGGCAAGTAGCGTGCTGTGAAAACCCGTCAACTATACCACATTCCTATCCGATTTCTATTCTGATTGCTTAAGGAGTATCTTTAGAATTCTGGGCTTTATTGTTTAAACCCTAGGGCAGTATTATCCAAGTACTCCCATTGATCTTGACAGTGTCAATCCTTTGGTTAAATTTCTTTTCCCTGTTCAATCCTAGCTAATTGCAATCGTTAAACTTGTCCTATATCACGTTATTCAGGCTAGATTTTATAAACTGAAGTTAGTACTAGTGATCTTGCTCCCTGGTGTTCAACAACCCGACCCTTCATTGGGTCCACTTTATTACTTGACTATGTTCCTCGCAACTTGCCCATCCCATGGAGCTCATTAACTATGCTCCTCGCAACTTGCCCATCTCATGGACCAACCTCGTGATATACAGGCCGATGTGGAGGACTCCGACACTGGCGTCGAAGGCTTGATGGGCAATCATTTGCGCCATCTCGTACTCCAAGTGCATCGGTACATACTCGATCATCGCACACAGATAGGTAAAATCTGTCGTGCTCATGATGCCAGTGGAATCGCCAAGCCCTATCAGTGTCCTGTAAAGAATAGCGTGAATGTATCTGAGGGCTGGCGACCTCAGAGTCGACGCCTTCAACAACATCAGGGGGTAATACGGGTCGGAGCTGATGTCCTAGCAACTCATCTCCTGTGGGGTCCCCAGCAGTAGTCACATCTCCTGGTCATATAGTCCCAGGTGAAGGGAGAAGTCCATATAGGACATTTGGACCATTCTCCACCAGCGCTGGAAATGGATCATATCCGGCTACCACCAATCCATGAGCATCCTGAGGATGGTATAGGTTAATAATACCTCAAGGGTGAGCTCCGCATAAGCCGGCTCATAGATCACGAAAAGCTTACACCTCGGGCTTTGCCTCAATAGCTCGCGCACATCTGATGGCAGCCCTATCGACTCAAGTGCAGACCAGTCGATAGTTTGGGTTTCCCCAAACTTTAGTTGGCAAAGTCAATCATACTAGGCTTACTGAGCTGGTACATCAAAGCGCAGAAGGGCTAGCTGTGGCTGTTGGGGTCTCATTGGTGGATCTCATAGGCGCGAGGTGATGGTGCTGGAGGTCTTCTCCCTCTGCCACTTCAGCTTGTGGGAGAGGCTCTTTGTGTTCACCATTCTTGCATAAGAAAAACAAGTAAATATTAGAATTAAAACACACACAGAAAGGTGAAACAATGAACTAGATGGCTCGATACAAGGCCGTGTATCTCAATGCCCCTTACTCAAAAAACCTAGACAAAGATTTACACGGGCAAGTACACAGGCGAATTGATCAATTGGTTCCCATGTACTTGCAGTTCGCAAGCAAGGCCTCTAACTTGTGAATTACATAGGTAAGAACACGCCCGTGTATCTCCAAGTTGGGCAGTGTACCTATCAAAAAACCCTTGTCTCTATTGTGCGACAAGGAAGTACACGGGCACTTACACGCTTTGTATCTTCTATTTTGGTTGTGTACCCCAAGAACACAAGAGGAAAAGTGGTTGTGTACCCCTAAACCTTAACTTCAATCAAAATGATTTCTAGGTAAAAGTTCTAGATCTGGGTTCCAATCTATTCTAGATGACCCATGCAATCATATTATAGCAAGAAAGGAACAAAACAAACTAGAAGTCACAAAGATTTAATTAAAGAATAACTCACCAATAGGTTTAGTTAAAAAAGGGTTAGGGAGGAGAGACGGCGAGGACTAAATCTGCTCCGATGACCGGGAAATGCTTCAGCGAGGTCTGGGAAACAATCAAGAATGGGGATGGAGCAAAAAGAAGAAAGACTTGCGCAAGTAGTGCAAAGAACAATAGTGAAATAGGGAAGGAAATGAACGGTTGCGCTTAGCTCCGCCAAGCACATGGGAAGTACATGGGCGTGTACTTTGTGATGTGCCCGTGTATCTCACTTCAATGTAAACTGTTCAACTCTTCCTCTCAAGGTACACGGCTGTGTTCTTTGATTACACGGGAAAATTTACATGACCGGTAGTTGCCCCTGTAACAATTCACCATGCCGTGTAACTCATTGGCTCTGGCAAAATAATTTTACTCCACAACCTGAGAGTTACACGGCTGTGTATATCTTCTCCAGCCCATGTAAATTACAGGTTTTTTGTATTCAGTACATTTTTTTCAAAAGCTGTAAATTACATAGGCAAGTACACAGGCGTGTATGTTCCTGTGTACTGCTCACATGACAGAATTGTCCTGTTAGCACATTCCAATTTGACACAATTTCGCATAAATGTCCTAACAAACACATCATAGAGCAATTTGGGCTACATTTATCTAAGGACACTGACCTGATTGCAGGCCAATTTCGGATGGATTCAATCTAAACATGTTTTACTAAGAAATAAGCAAACTAAACTAGAATATAGAGAATGCAAAGAAGTAACTCTGGTTGCGTCCCAAGAAGTACTTGTTTTATATCTCTATCTTGACGCACCTTGTGCATTCAAGAAGACTAATGAAGGTGGAGCACTTTCTTGCAAATTGAATCAAATTCGCAGTTATACCAATCACAACAAGAAGAGTTTGGAAAAATCTCACCAAGATAGTATGTCTGATCAAGTTGTGATGAGAGCTCCCCCTTATTTGGCCATGAAAACTCCTCAGTACACTGCAGATATTTCTTCTTCATCTTCCACACTGGAGGCTGCAGTTGTGGCCTTTCTTGTATCAAGTTCACATTTTCTATCTCTTGATCATAACTTCCAACTGAATTAAACTCCGCTTCATGTACACATCTCTTTCCATCCATCACTTCCTGCACACATTCAAAAATGACATCATCAACAATAGAAATAGAAAAGCATGAATTGTTCTCATTTATGGTGTGCTTCATCGCAAGGGGAAGCTTGAAGACAACTTGCTCTTCACCGACTCTCAAAATCATCTGACCCTCATTCACATTAATCAAAGCTCTCAAAGTCGCCAGGAATGTGTGGCCCAAGATCAGGGGTACCTCAACATGTTCATCTACATCCAAAATGACGAAATCAACTAGGAAGATCAATTTATCTACTTTTACCAGCATGTCTTCCACTACATCTCTTGGGTTCCTGGTTGATCGGTCAGCCAATTGGATAGTAATTTTAGTTGGGGTCAGCTCACCAAACCCTAACCTCCTAAAGATGTTATAGGTCATTACATTAATGCTTGCGTCCAGATCAGCTAGCGCACTTTCTTCTATGGACTCTCCTATCACACATTGAATAGTAAAGCTGCTCGGGTCTTTCAGCTTCCTTGGCAACGTATTCTACAGAATCGCCAAACATTCCTCATTCAAGGTTGTAATAGATACTTCTCCCATCTTTTTTTTATTTGTGAGAAGGTCCTTCAGAAACTTGGCGTATTTGGGCATTTGGGCCAAGGCTTCTACAAAAGGGATGTTGATATGTAATTGCTTGAACAAGTCAACGAATCGTTTAAACTGCTCATCTATTTCCTTTTGTTTGAGTCTAGAAGGGTAAGGGTGATGAGTGCATTTTATATATATATTTCATATGCATTACACCCGATATTTACTTGTCCTTTTTCTATTACTTGTTTAGTTCGGTGCTATTTAAGGTATTTTGAGTTTATTGTGCAGATATTTAGATCCTGGAGCAAGTAGAAGGGATTTAGAGGAGAATTGACATCAAAAGGACCAAAAAGGAAGTTCGTCAAGCCAAGCACGGTCTCAACACGGGTGTGCTCTTGGCTGTGCAGTTCACATGAATTGGAAAGCACGAGGAAGCATGGTCAGAATGCCCTAAGCAGGGTCGTGTAATGTCAACACGGGCGTGTTCCACTAATGTGTGCATTTCATATATATAAATTGCATGCTTTACCCTCATCATTATTGAATATTTTGGCTTTAATTCTCCAAGTACGGTGCTATTTGAGGTATTCTTAGTTTGTCATGCAGATATTAAAGTCCTGAAGCAAGAAGAGATGTTTTGGAATAATTTTAGAAGCTAAAGGACTTAGAAGAAATCTCACCAAGCTCAACACGGCTTGAGCACGCCCGTGCTGTACCCCGTGCAGATTGCAGGAGAATTCAGCCAAAGTCAACACAGTCTGAGTTCGCTGAGCACGGTCGTGCAAACCCCAGCACGGCCTAAGCACACCCGTGCTGTTCCCCGTGCAGATTACAGGATTGTGAGTTTTCTGGAGTTTTATTTGGTCGTAATCTGCACGGCTTGAAGCATGGCTTCAACACGCCCGTGCTCACATCGGGAAAACATTAAAACCCTAAAATTTAGGTTTTTGGGGGACTTATTGGTGGGTGAACAAGGGGAGAAGGAAGAAGAGAGTTTTGGGGGTTCGTCCTCCTCTCCATCAAGGGAATGTTATGCGTATGGTAGGCCGATCGGGAGGAGATTCCACGGCATTGTAGATCCTTTGACAACCACAAGGATGCAAGCAATTAGGGAGTTTTCAACTTCTTGTCTTTCAATTTCTTTGGCATTGTACTTGTTGTTTGTTGTCATGAGGGGCTAAACTCTTAAGGGAGCCCTGGGTTGTTTGTATGACGTTGTAGCTTGAACTAATTATCTTTACTTGCAGTATTTATGAGTGTCTTGTTTCTTTCAATAAATCAAAGTTATTGGCTATCTTGTGTGTTGTTTAGTGCTTGATTGCTTGGTAGTTAGGTTCTCTTATATAGGCTTGTGAATCGTTATTGATCGTTGCAAGCAGTGAGAGTTCAACTTAGGGCTCGGCAGTGCTAGAAACAACATGCTTATAGCATAACTAGGTTTATAACTGGAGACATCTCTGATAGATACTAAGAAAGATCGAGTTAGTGAACGTCAGAAATCCAACCCGGGGCCCCATCTCCTCCATCGAGTCAATTCTCAAGCTTCCCTTAGTGCATTTGTCCCTTCCTCAGTCTCCTTGAATTCGACCCAGAGTCAAATCCATCATTTTCTGTTTGGTTAGATATTAAGCAGGATGTTAGTATTAGAAGCTACACCAGTCCCTATGGATTCGACGACCCGATCCTACGGGTATACTTTACTACTTGTACGACCCATGCACTTGTGGATACGCAAGGGGCGTACCAAGTTTTTGGCGTCGTTGCCGGGGACTGGCAACTTCTGAGAATTCGGACAGTCTTAGTACTCTAACCGTTTTCTTTTGCTTTTAGTTTCATTTCTTTTGTTCTTGTTTTACTTGTATTCTTTTATTTGTTCTTTTGTTTTTCTTTGTATTACTTAAGCTGTTTATTATTTTTTTTCTTTTGCATTAAGCCTGAAAGTTCATATCTCATTTCTTTCTTTTGGTTTTTTTTGTGCAGGCGCAGTGTACTTATGTCATTTTCTTTTCAAGAGAGGAAATACCACCCATAAGATGGAATATCTTTTGAATGCATTGAGGGGACAGGATAATCTCTATTTTAAAAAAGAAGTAAGAGATCATGATGCTGGCAGACAGCTAGTAGAACTATTTTCTCATTCATCGAACAGAGATTATCAAAATGTCTCTTTGGAAGAAGCAGTATGGGTTTTCAGCGAGAAAACTCAGGAGTGGTCGAGGAGTCAAATTATTGATGAGGTAGCATTGCCTGATAATCAGATGGAGTTAAAGTTTAATGAGGAGGTCATGTTAGTAAATTGGTGCAGTGAATCAGTGAAAAGATAAAATGGTCTACACATGTTGGGAGACGAATTTACAGAGAAAAAGTCTACCCAGGATAGTTTGGACAGCTTGAATTGGGAGGATCAATTATTGTACACGGTGAGTTCAGAATCTAATAAGGAACCAAGCCTCCCAACCATGGGAATCGAAGGTGCGAAGATTAAATTAAAGGAATTACCTGATCATTTAGAATATGCTTTCTTAGAAGGAGATAAACAGTACCCAGTGATAATTTCAGCAACTCTTGATGATGAACAAAAGGAAGAACTATTACAAGTACTTACCACACACAAGAAAGCTATAGCTTGGTCAATTTCAGACATCAAGGGCATCCGTCCAGCTTTTTGCACACATAAAATCCTCATGGAGGATGAAATTAAGCCGATGGTGCGACCACAAAGGTGATTGAATCCCAATATGCAGGAGGTGGTTAAGGCAGAGGTCAAGAAAATATTAGATGTTGGGGTTATTTACCCTATCTCAGATAGCCCTTGGGTGAGTCCGGTACAAGTAGTACCAAAAAAAAGAGGTATGACGGTGGTCCAGAATGACAAGAAAGAAGTGATACCTACTCGCATAGTTATTGGATGGCGGGTCTGCATCGATTACCGAAAGTTGAATGATGCTACTAGAAAAGATCACTTTCCCCTTCCATTTATTGATCAAATGCTAGAGAGACTTGCAGGGCACATGTAATACTGTTTCCTAGACGGGATGTCAGGGTACTTACAAATCCCCATTGCACCTGAAGATCAAGAGAAAACTACTTTCACCTGACCCTATGGCACTTTCGCATATCGCCGTATGCCTTTTGGTTTATGTAACGCCCCTGCCACATTCCAACGTTGTATGATGTCCATTTTTGATGAGTTCATCGAGGATTTTATGGAAGTATTCATGGATGATTTTTCGGTTTTCGGCAACTCATTTGATGACTGTCTGTCCAATTTGAAGAAAGTTTTAGCTCGATGTGAAGAAACAAACCTGGTACTCAGTTGGGAAAAATGTCATTTCATGGTCCAGGAGGGAACAGTGTTGGGCCATAAGATTTTACAATCAGGAATCGAAGTAGACAAAGCGAAGATCTCCATAATTGAAGGATTAGCGATTCCGACCACTGCGAAGGTGATAAACGTCTAAATATACGTATTTTATACGTAATTGTGTAAATTATTTTATTATCTTTTTAATGAGCTGATGCCCTTTTTCGATCTAAATCTCTTTATTTTGTGTTGCAGGCCCTGAATAAGCCAAAATGAGCCCAAGAACGTATTGATGAAGAAATGGACACCAGATACGTCGTTTTTAGACCTCGCTACTGTAGCAGCACTGTAGCACCCCCCCCGCGGGATGAAATTCCTGGGAAAGTTTTTGGGTGCCTTACGGGCAACCTTACGCCCGTAAGGACACACGAAATTTCCCTTTTAAAGGGGCATTAGGGCATCTTGAAAGAGGACTTTTGGCCACCATTCTCCACCATCTTCACCTAGGGTTTCAAGGCAAGTGGAGAAGGTAGATCGGAGGAGGAAATCAAGGGGAGAAGAGGTTGTGCTATCAAGGGAAAGATCTAGGAGCTTGCCGGCGCGGATCCGACAAGTTCTCATCACCACCTTCTAGTCTTCATCTTAGGGGAGTTTACTTTGAGTTTTGTCTTACATTTATTGTATTTCTTGCTTTCCCCTTTTGTTGATGATGAACTAGACTCCCAAGGTCTCCGGGCATCCAGTGAACCTTGGGATGAAGTTGCTTTGTATGGATGCTTTAGATTTACATTTATGGTGTTTGGTGTGTTTTGTGGTTCATGCTTGGTGTACTTTGATGTATTGGTATGCATGAGAACTCTGTGTATAGATTTCTAGGTTATAATAGGTTACGTGACCATCGCCCTAGTTTTAGACTCCCAAGCTCGGAAGTGATACATGTACAAATACGTCGTGACCATCAGGTATTTTGTACCCCTCCGGTATTAGGGTTGTGCCTAGTTTGTGCTTCAAACCTAATTTGAGAGTCTCGTGCCTTTAATGCAATCGTAGGAGGATTTGGGCGGAATGAATTCCGTATCAATACTCGTACCGGATTAGGGGCAAACTGCCGTGACCTTCGGGTTGGCCTACTTTAGGATTCTCCTGGCCAAGAACCACCAGTGCCTGTGTAATTCTAGCATCCTACTAGCTTTAGTAATCCCGAGGGGATCCTAGCTCGGGACCTGGTACTTTCATTGCTAATTACCTCCTTGATATACTTATTTGGTGTGCCTTAGTCCAACATGTTTATAGTTATCTTTGTTAGTTTTCTTTTCTTGTTTCAATTCTCTATCTTTGGTAGACTAGACAGTGCCGTCTAGGGGGAAGTAATAGCAGCTTTTGGGACCCCAGGGAATACGACCCTCTCACGCGTGCGTGAGAGGTATTACTTTACGACCCGTGCGCTTGCGGACAATCACCAGAAGGATATCAGAAGTTTCTTGGGTCATGTAGGGTTCTACAGGCGTTTTATTAAAGATTTTTCAAAAATTTCAGCAGCCATGACCAAACTTTTGGAGAAAGATGCCCCTTTCAACTTTGACGCAAATTGCCAAGCTGCTTTTGAAATGCTGAGACAGAAGTTAGTGGAAGCCCCAATTTTATGGGCACCTCTCTGGGATCGCCCTTTGAATTGATGTGTGATGCTAGTGATCGAGCTGTAGGAGTGGTACTCGGGCAGCGGTACGATAAGCAATTTCACCCAATCTCTTACGCAAGCAAAATGTTGACCTCAACCCAAAAAAATTATACAACAACGGAGAAGGAACTGCTAGCCATTGTTTACGCTTTCGATAAGTTCCGTCAGTATCTGGTTCTCTCTAAAGTGATAGTGTTCACCGATCATGCAGCACTGCGGTACTGATGACTAAAACGGATGCTAAACCAAGGTTGATACGGCGGATTTTACTGTTGCAGGAGTTTGATGTGTAGATACGGGATAAGAGAGGCATTGAGAATGTAGTGGAAGATCATTTATCCCGCTTAGAGCATTCCAATAATACTTGGGAAAATTCTGAAATCGTAAATGATTCCTTCCCAGAAGAGCATTTATATCTCGCAGAAACGAAAGACCCTTCGGATGTTTCCGTTCCATGGTTTGCGGAGATTGTGAACTATCTAGCAGGGGGACTGATCCTAGAAACTTTCTCTTATCAACTACGAAAACAATTCCTGTCAGATGTCAAGCATTATGCTTGGGATGATCCGTATTTATATAAGCTTTGCGCGGACGAAATGGTGAGAAGGCGTATTGAAGACGGCCAAATAAAATTCCAGAAAACTCACATTCCTGTAATCTGCACAGGGTACAACACGAGCGTGCTTAGGCCGTGCTGAGGGTTTGCACGACTGTGCTCAGCGAACTCAGTGCTACAGTACTTGTGCTTTAGTACTCGTGCTACAGTACTAGTGCTACAGTGTTTGTGCTACATTATTTGTGCTGCATTGATTTTCCCCCGAAAAATCGACAACCTGTAATTTGCACAGGGTGGAACACGCCCGTGTTGAGGCGGTGTTGGCCTTTGCATGACCGTGCTTAAGGCATTCTGACCGTGCTTCCTCGTGCTTTTCAATTCCTGGGAACTACATAGCCAAGAGCACGCCCGTGTTGAGGCCGTGCTTGGCTTGACGAACTTCCTTTTAGGTCCTTTTTATGTGAATTCTCCTCTAAATCCCTTCTACTTGGTCCAGGACCTAAATATCTGCACAATAAACTCAAAATACCTTAAATAGCACCGAACTAAACAAGTAATAGTAAAAGAACAAGTAAATATTGGGTGTAATGCATATGAAATATATATATAAAATGCACTCATCACTAAGGCTATGATTGAATCTTGTGACCCTTGTCAGCGGAGTGGCAATCTGTCTAAACGGGATGAGATGAAACAGACACCAATTCAACAGTGTGAAGTTTTTGATGTGTGGGGCATTGATTTCATGGGCCCATTTCCTTCCTCAAATGGGTGTCGATACATACTGGTTGCTGTTGACTATGTGTCTAAATGGGTAGAGGCACTAGCGCTTCCTACTAATGATGCTAGGGTCGTTGTGAAATTTTTAAGAAAGCTGTTTGCTCGTTTTGGTTGCCCAAGAGCTATCATCAGTGATCGAGGTTCTCATTTCTGCAACGCTCAGTTCAAAAAAATCTTATTGCGACTCGGGGTCACTCATCGTATCGCTACTGCATATCATCCTCAAACGAGCGGACAAGTGGAAGTCACCAACCGGGAAATTAAACGAATTCTAGAAAAAACAGTTCAGTTCAGTAGGAAGGAGTGGGCGGACAAGTTAGACAAAGCTTTGTGGGCATATAGGACCGCATATAAAACCCCCACGGGGCACACACCATATCGGTTAGTCTATGGTAAAGCTTACCATTTGCCAGTCGAACTGGAGCATCGAGCCTATTGGGCCATTAAAAAACTAAATTTCTATCCGAAAAAGGTAGGACACAAGAGGAAATTCCAATTAAATGAGTTAGATGAATTCAGACATGCTGCATATGAAAATTCCGTGCATTACAAAGAACGTGTTCGGAATCTACATGACAAGCGGTTACGGATTGATAAACACTTTGAGGTTGGAGATCAAGTCTTGTTATTCAACTCCCGTCTGAAGTTGTTCCCTGGGAAATTGAAATCGCGCTGGTCAGGCCCATATCAGGTTACATGTGTCTACCCGTATGGGGCCATCGAAATATCTCATCCTGATCATGGCACTTTCAAGGTAAACGGGCACCGGTTGAAGCATTACATCAGTCCCACTGTTTTGTCCGATATTGAGGGTGTGCAGAGCATCCTGCTTCTTCCACCCACTTGAATTACAAATCAGTCAAGCTCGGGACGGTAAACAAGCGCTAGTGGGAAGCAACCCATATTTTCTTTTTGTAGCCTTTCTCTTCATTTTGTAAGCACGGGGAGAACACGCCCGTGTTGCTCCCCGTGCATTTTACAGGTTTTCTTTTCGTTTCTTTTTGCAGAACATCAGCACGGGCGTGCTCCACACGAAGCACGGCCGTGCTTCTTTCTCTTTGCAGGTTCCCAGTTCCCGTTTTAAACCGTGAAATCCCTGATAACCCTAATTCTTTTTCTAGCCTTTCTCTACCGCCCTTCGCTGCTACTCCCCTTGCCATTTTCAACTCTCTTCCATCATGCCCACTAAACGTGTAGCATCAAGACAGCCATCTCGCCATCCTCGACCCACCCCCATCCCTAGCTTTCCTCCATTTAGCTCAACTTTACAGAGGCAACGATTTCAGAGGCTTCTTCAACAACCTTTTGGGGATTTTCGTATGCTTGAATGTCAGGCCCTTCGGGAAGCAAATTTGGCCGACGAGATTGACCGGCTACTCCACGTAGGATCATGGTACAAGGTTTTCTCCATTACTAAACCTGCATATCGTTTGTTAGCAGCCGAGTTTCTAGCTACATTTGAGCTGAAACCGGGACAAATTATGTGGGAGGACCCAACTGCCTTGAGATTTCAATTGCTATGGAGGGCGTTTACTATGAGCTTTACTGAATTTGCTATCTGGATGGGGTTGTATGACGAACCTTTCACTTTATCTTCGAAGTATCAATCTTTGACGTTCTATCTTCCTCCTGGTGAAACTCAACAGGAACGTTGGCGGTGGGTGAGCTCTGATTATCTTTTGTTTCAACCAGCTCGATCTAGAGCCTCAACGCTCAAATCTCGAGCATTGCGAGTCCTCCACACTCTCCTGAGTGGGAAGATCACAGGCCGGGGCGAGAGCACGGGCGTAATCACCAACTCTGAATTCACCTATTTGGTCAGTATGTGGGATGGCATTTCATTTCATTTGGGGCATGTGCTTGCTACGGCATTCCAGCATCAGTCGAAGGATCACCGCGCGAAAGCCATTTTTGTCGGACCTTACATCACTCATTTGGCATGCCGCATGCATTTGTTGCCAGCTAATTGCTCGTTCACCGTTAGTGGTGGGGTTCATCTTATAAATGCCCGCACCTTGCGGAGTATGGGTTTGTTTCCATCCGTGTCTTCATCAACCCAGCCGACACCTCCTCCAGAAACATCTCGCCCGTCCAATTCGGATTCTGATTCCTCTGATGTTTCATCTGACCGTGAATTTTGCCAGTGGATGCTGCGGAGTTTTCAAAAAATCATTGACCACTGTCCTCCTCGCTCTGCTGCTGGACCCTCTACATCCAGGAGTGTGGGAGTCGACACCACCGACCTTCCATCAGAGTCTGATTCTGATTCTGAGAGCGCCGGGTTTTGATGTTCTTCTTTGTTGTTTTGTTTTGTATCTGTGTACTTTGCTTTTATTTTTGTTGTCTTTTGTTTTTCTTGAGTCAGTTAGTAAGGGGAGTCCCATACTAAACTGATCTCTTTTTAGTGTGATCTATGTCTTTTTGTTATTTTCTGTCTCTAATGCTTGCAGGTTTACCTCAAGATTTATGAATATCTATCTTGCTGGTTTTTCAAACGGATCCTCCCTAACTGGCGATCAACACACGCCCTTGTATGACATGGAATCCTTCTTCGGCACATCTCCCTTAACTTGGTGAAAATTCCCCAACTCACTTCCCTTTTACTTGAAATCTTTTTCAAAGCCTTGCATGCTAAATCTATAAACATTGAGGACAATGTTTCATTCAAGTGTGGGGGAGGGTTGTATATTTGTGTTTTAATATGTTTAGATGTAGTGCATGACTTAGGACAATCTTTGAAATTTTTGGTTGAGAATTGCTAAGCTAGGAGTTTTTTGGGCATACTAGTGCACTTTTGTTGAACTTAAAGTTTTATTTTGCTCTTACTTTGGAAACCTTAATCTGAACACTTAGCCTTTGTTGTTTTGTCACTCTGTTAGAGGAAGGTAAACAGTTAGTTTCTGACTCCAAACTCAAGGAATAAAATGAGAAAAAAATAAAAGAATATTATGACAAGTCGGATTCCTTTCAGGGATGCCCTGTCAAAATTTTATGAGAAAGATGGTAGAAAGAGCTATCACTTTAGAAAAAGCGAAAGGCGCACTTGAGTAGTCGGATTTTAGGCATCACAAATGTCATTTTTGATGACCTACCAAGTGAAATGGCTGCCTCTAGGGTGTATGAAGCTACTACCCATTTAGGTGTTAGCAGTGAAAATTTTGAGAAGAAAGAGTTTGTAATAGGCCCCCTCAAGAACAGTTTTGACATGCTCCGGGAGGCGACACACACACACGGTAGCACGGAGTAAGAGTAAAATCTTTCACAAGCTTTCAATTGACTAAGTCACTAGTTCTTAGAAACTCCTTAAGCTTCAGTAACTCTTTTAATTTGTTGAGATCAGAGGTGATGCACTCATCATTGTATTAGGGGATTAAGGTTGCATGAGGACAAGCAACAATTCAAGTTTGGGGGTATTTGATGAGTGCATTTCATATATATATATTGCATGCTTTACCCTCATCATTATTGAATATTTTGGCTTTAATTCTCCAAGTACGGTGCTATTTGAGGTATTCTTAGTTTGTCATGCAGATATCAAAGTCCTGAAGCAAGAAGAGATGTTTTGGAATAATTTTAGAAGCTAAAGGACTTAGAAAAAATCTCATCAAGCTCAACAAGGCTTGAGCACACCCGTGCTGTACCCCATGCAGATTGCAGGAGAATTCATCCAAAGACAACACAGCCTGAGTTCGCTGAGCATGGTCGTGCAAACCCCAGCACGGCCTAAGCACGCCCGTGCTGTTCCCCGTGTAGATTACAGGAATGTGAGTTTTCTGGAGTTTTATTTGGCCGTAATCTGCACGGCTTGAAGCACGGCTTCAACACGCCCGTGCTCACATCAGGAAAACATTAAAACCCTAAAAACTTAGGTTTTTGGGGGACTTTTTGGTGGGCGAACAAGGGGAGAATGAAGAAGAGAGTTTTGGGTGTTCGTCCTCCTCTCCATCAAGGGAATGTCATGCGTATGGTAGGCCGATCGGGAGGAGATTCCACGGCATTGTAGATCCTTTGACAACCACAAGGATGCAAGAAATTAGGGAGTTTTCAACTTCTTGTCTTTCAATTTCTTTGGCATTGTACTTGTTGTTTGTTGTCATGAGGGGCTAAACTCTTAAGGGAGCCCTGGGGTTGTGTGTTTGACGTTGAAGCTTGAACTCATTATCTTTACTTGCAGTATTTATGAGTGTCTTGTTCCTTTCAATAAATCAAAGTTATTGGCTATCTTGTGTGTTGTTTAGTGCTTGATTGCTTGGTAGTTAGGTTCTCTTATATAGGCTTGTGAATCGTTATTGATCGTTGCAAGCAGTGAGAGTTCAACTTAGGGCTCGGCAGCGCTAGAAACCACATGCTTATAGCATAACTAGGTTTAGAACCGAAGACATCTCTGATAAATACTGAGAAAGTTCAAGTTAGTGAACGTCAGAAATCCAACCCCTGGGCCCCATCTCCTCCATCGAGTAAATTCTCAAGCTTCCCTTAGTGCATTTATCCCTTCCTCAGTCTCCTTGAATTCGACCCAGAGTCAAATCCATCATTTTCTGTTTGGTTAGATATTAAACATGATGTTAGTATTAGAAGCTATACCAGTCCCTGTGGATTTGACTACCCGACCCTACGGGTACACTTTACTACTTGTACGACCCGTGCACTTGCGGATACGCAAGGGGCGTACCATCCACCCTGTGCAAATTACAGTCTGGCAAATTTTCGTGGAAATCACTGTAGCATGAGTACGGTAGCAAACGTACTGTAGCACCGAGAACTCAGAAACCCGCAATCGACATGGGCTGAAGCACGGCCTCAACACGGGCGTGCTGAATTAAGCGCGGCCGTGCTTGCATCGGGAATGACTTTTTAAGGCCGAATATAGGGTTTCTTTAGGGCTTTTGTAGTGGGATTTTCTTTTCCCCTTTGGGGGAGTGATGGTGATCCTGCAAGCGCACGGGGTCGTCAAGTAATAAACCACTCACGCACGCACGAGTGGGTCGTATTCCCAATGGCCCAAGGAGCTACTATTACTCTCTTTTCGTCTATTTCCTAGCCTAACACTTCAAAAGATAAACAGTGATTGCAAAAAGATAAAAAACTACTAGAATGAAATCCGTGCTACTACTACACACATTTAGCAAGCAAGGGAGAATCAAACACACGAAAAGGTGATTTGGACAATGAATTCCCTTAGGGTTGTCATTAGGTCCTGAATTTAGGATGAAATGTTGAGATGGTAGCTGGGCCAAAAGACTCCTAAAGTAGGTCAACCCCGATGGTCACGGCGATCAACCCCTAATCCGGTAGAAGTATTAGATCGGAATCACATCTGCCCAAATCCTCCTATGATTGCATTAAACTTAGGGAAATCTCTGATTAGGGTCAAACTCAATATCTATGTTCATCCCTAATGGTTGGAGGGGTGCGAAATACCCGGTGGTCACGGTGTATTCATACATGAATCCCTTTCAAGCTTGGTGAGTCTAATACTAGGGCAATGGTCATGCAACCTAGCATTTCCTAGAAATGGCACACCGAGTTCTCATGCATACCAAGGCATTAAAATACACCAAACATGAACCACAAACTATAATATTCCATAAAAGAAATACAACATCCAACAATACATCAGAAGGATGATCATCCAAATTACAAACAAACACCCCTAGAGTTCATCATGTCCAAACCACAAATAAGTTAGTTCCTTATGGAAGAGGAACACTCATACAAGTTCAAGGGGCAAATAAACAAGAAAAGAAGGAAGAAACACTCCCTCTAGCTTTGGAAAACCTTGAATGGATGAAGACCTTCAAAATACACCTTGATGTCTTGGATCTTCCCTCCAAACCTTCTTCTTCGATGTGTGCCTCCCTCTTGGTGAAGATTGCGCTGTAGATCGCCGGAAATGGCCGGCAAAGAAGGTGGGGCGCCGGCCCTAGAAGAGTAGATGAAAAGTCCCCCATTCTAAATGCCCTAAAAACCTTTAAATTCATCACATCGCGATGCGTTGCGGGTGACGTTGCGGGCGCAAGATTGCCCTCACGGCATCCAGAGACTTTCTCAGATTTTTTCTGTGTGCTACAGTACCCTGCCACAGTGATTTTGCTATAGTAGTTCAGCTACAGTGCTGTTACAGTGATGAAGCCCAAAAACGCCGTATTTGGTGTCGATTTCTTCATAAATACGTTCTTGAGCTTATTTGGGCTTATTCAGGGCCTGTAACACAAAATAAAGAGATTTAGACCGAAAGAAGGGCATCGGCTCATTAAAAAGATAATAAAATAATTCAGACAATTACGTATAAAATACGTATATTTAGACGTTTATCAGGGAGGCGGCGGAGTAGTAAAGAGGCACCTTCAAGGGCTAGATCCGGACCAAGAGATTATCGTATGAGTGGAGAAACATTGGCAAGATCATCATCGGACACTCTCCCACGAAGATTGTGAAGCAAGAAGGGAGTTGATGAATTTCATCTCATTCTCTTGTTTTTTTACCTTGTGTTTCTTGTAGAATCATGAGGGGCTAATCGTTCTTCGGTGCCCCGGTTTAAGAACTTGGTAGTTGATGTATTTAAAGCAATGTTTATGGAGTCTCTAATTCTCTCTGTTAGATCTTTGGTTGTTTATTTGAATGTTGGTTGTTGAGTGGCATTGATTGCTTGATTCCTTGACTTCCTCTTAGCTTGTATATCTCATTGATTGATACAAGACGTGGAATTTGGTTCTTACTCTCAATCCCACTATTTACATTATCCACATTAGGGCAACATGACTCTAGAACATAGGGATCTTGAGACGCACCTGATAAACCTAGCGAGAATTCGAGTATAATTGACACCAGGGGACTACTTTGGGACGCTACTCTTTTGTTTGGATCTCTTGTCACCATAACCCTGTCTCTTTTCTGTTTATCCTCACTTTCTTATTTTTATTTGTAATTAAATCTCAAACCAACTATTGAGCCGGCTAGATTTTAGAAATCCGACGAGTATCGAAAGCTACACCAGTCCCTGTGGATTCGACTACCCGACCCTACGGGTACACTTTACTACTTGTACGACCCGTGCACTTGCGGATAC
Organism: Dioscorea dumetorum; assembly: GCA_902712375.1. Lineage (NCBI taxonomy): Eukaryota > Viridiplantae > Streptophyta > Magnoliopsida > Dioscoreales > Dioscoreaceae > Dioscorea > Dioscorea dumetorum. The sequence continues at coordinate 6,387,513 of CACTHL010000128.1, read as the reverse complement.
GCAAGGGGCGTATCAAGTTTTTGGCGGCATTGCCGGGGACTGGCAACTTTTGAGAAAGTTTTCATTTCTAGTAATCTAGCTATTTTTTTCTTTTCTTCTGTATATACTTTACTCGGTTATTCTTCTTTTGTTTGTTTTTATTTTTAATTAATTGGTTTTGCAGGCACTCTCTACCTCAGGAGGGTTAAGATATGGAAGAATTGCTAGCAGCTTTGGGATGCCATCATTGTTCTTCTTCTTTTGACCATCATACGAATTACCTCCAACCTGAACAGAATTTGATGGATCTGTTATCTCGATATGTGCAAAATGACTATGCCAATAATGCTGAGGGTTTCCATGGTGCTACAAGCCTAGAAGAGGTCTTATCTTCTTATCAAGGAAAATCATTACAATGGGAATGCGAAGTAAATTCATGGGATCCTATATACCAAGTGAATCAAAGAGAGATGCAGAATTTGGAACAATCCATGCCAATGCCAATGGAGGTGATACAGGGTGATGGGAAGGATGATAGCAGAAATTCCATCTCGGACAGAGAATTTTCAATGATTGAAGTGGACGAATTTCTTTTTGAGTTTGGAAATCCACCACAAGAGCAAGAGCCCAGCCTAGAAAACCCATTGGCAAGCTATGCTCAGGGGTCTGAGGCCCCTTTAGAGAAACAATCACAGGGAGATGAATTGAGTTTGGAAGACATGGTGGCTAAATTTATCCAAAACACCGAAGCCAGCTTACTAGCTTTTGCAATTTCACCTACAAATCAACAAGGTCCCATTTGCAACTTAGATATCCAAACTGAGCAATCTATTGAGGATGTTCCGTTTAAAGATGATAATGAAACATGCCTTAACAATGAGGAAGTAGGAGAGACAGAACAAGTTGTTGCAGAGAATCAATTCGAGGAAGTAGAGCTTAAATTCGAGAATGATGCATGTTTGAATGGGCGACATGTTTATGAGGAGGCAAGAGAAGAAGAAGGTTTACTAATGACGTGTCTGTTTCAAGTTGAAAAGGTAAAGGAAGCAACTCCCAAGGCAATGACACGGGTAGCCTTCCTTGAAGTTCATCAACCTGCAAAACACAATGTGGATGTAGGAACTGAACAAGATGTGGGTAGGAGGTTGATAAGTGCTTGATTATATATATTTTATAATATCAGTTTATATGCATTGAGCATCACTTTTGTCAGGTTTTAGCATTAACAAGTTGTGTTTTGTGTTCTTTTGTGCAAACAGGGCTTTGGAGACATGACGTACAGGAAGAAGCAAAGATAGGGTGTGATGACACGTTTCAAGGCCACAATCAGAAGCTGTGTTCATATGCATGGGGGTGTTGCCAACTTTCGGAGGAGTACAAGTCATTACACAGACCGAAAGGGCACAAAGGCAGTAGTACGCCCATGTCCTAGCTTCCGTACAAAGTAGAAGAAGGTTCTTGAGGATTTCAAAGCATAGAAAGCCACACACCCTACCACACGAGCGTGTGCCCGACCGTGTGGACTCCAAGGAAGACTTCGGGGGAAAAATGACTGTAGCAGTACTGTAGCAAAGTACTTCACACGCCCGTGTGGAATTTCCACACGGGCGTGTGGATGCCCGCGTGGATGCCCGCGTAAAGCCCCGAATTCAAATTATAAAAGCCGCCTTGTGATAATTTTTAGGGATCTTTTCGGCCACTTTCGAGAGACAAGGCGGCTAGGGCTTGGAAAGAGTTCTTTGCGGATTTGGGAAGCTTTCCACACCAACTTGGATCGATTCCTCCTTCGTCATAGCATCAAGGAAGCCATCGGCGACCTAGCTTCGGAGTGGATTCAATCCAGACGTGGAAACTACCCATCAAGACTATCATCACGGATTTAAGGGGGTTATTCTTTATGTCTTTGGAACTTATTTCTGAATTTATTATTTGTTTTGTGACTCGCTCCATGGAGAGCTAAACCCCTAGAGGGTATTCAGACATGTAAACCGTAGGATTCTTATTTTCATTTGATTTATATTGTGTTTCTATTCGAATTTATCAGTTTGAGTTTTACTCTTGAGTTCTTAATGCTTGTTCGTGCTTTTGATTTCATTATTAATTGCCTTGCATGTTTTATTCAATCTAGTGAAGAGAGAGATCACCGCTAGGTTTAGAATTACCAAGAGTAAAGAGGGTTGAGAGGGTGAGCCGTGAGATAGCGGAGTGTCCCCTTTCCCCTCCGACAGATATTTCCTATCTCCATATTCCCTAAGTGTCAAGCAACCATATGTGGTGTGAGGCGTCGAGAGAATTCTCCGCCGGGACCTTGTAGGGGGTTAGGGATCTTTCACATGGAGGCAGGGTTAGATCTACTTTTAGGAATTGGTTATATCTTTGGAATCCCTAGAGTTTTAAGTAGTCATATGTGGTGTGAGGCGTCGAGAGAATTCTCCATCGGGACCTTGTAGGGGACTAGTTATCGGCGACCTGGAGGCAGGGGCCGTTATACCTTAGGATACCCACGACTCGTTGTTTTCGTTTAGAAACACTTGTAATCTACATCGAACACCCGAATCCTAGGGGGAGCATTATCCGGATACCTCACTTTTATTGATTGAGAACTCTTTTCCTTCTTATTTCCTGTGCACTTGTGGTGACACTCTTAGTGTTGGCCATTAGATCATCACACACTACAGTCATTAGGCTAGATAACAAAAGAGGGGCTATTACTAGTACTTCTGTTCCCTGTGGTTCGACAACCCGACCCTTTGGGTCCACTTTTATTACTTGACGACCCGTGCACTTGCGGTAACGCAAGGGGTTGACACACATCACCCTGTTGTGTTGTTGCGGAGACGCATCAAGTTTTTGGCGCCGTTGCCGGGGAACAGGATATTAGGAACGCTAGTATTTTGTTACTTTAGCCATTCGTTTATTTCTACTGTTTTTCTATTCCATCTTCTCTACTTTCATTGTTCTCATTTTCTTTTGTTTATTTGATTGCAGTTCCAGCTTATGACCAGAGGGAACCCATCGACATTAGTTGAAGGAGACATTGAAATTGAGCGAAGACTTCACAAGAGAAGCAAGGAGCCTGAAGTTGTTCAAGAGCAGCAAGTTGAAGTTGAAGATGAAGGATCTGCGACCATGGCAGACCACGAAGATGAACCAAGGACGCTTGCTGATTTTCCTAGACCTTAAGCCCGAGGAACACAGTCGAGCATTGTTAGACCGCCCATCGCGGCTAACAATTTTGAGCTGAAGCCGGCATTCATCCAGATGGTTCAGCAGTCCGCGCAGTTTAATGGGCTGCCTGATGAAGACCCCAATGCCCATGTTGAAAACTTCTTGGAGGTTTGTGATATGCTCAAGATCAACGGGGTCTCGGATGATGCGATTCGATTGAGGACCTTCCCATTCTCATTGAAGGGACGAGCCAAACAATGGCTCCAATCATTGCCAAGAGCGTCCATCACCACTTGGGACGAGATGGTGGAAGCCTTTCTTGCACGATATTTCCCTCCCGGGAAATCAGCGAAGCTCCGCAATGAGATCTCTTCCTTTTTTCAGAATAAGTTGGAGTCTCTATTCGAGACATGGGAAAGGTTCAAGAACCTTCTGCGGCGATGTCCCCAACACGGATTCCCGGATTGGATGATTATACACACGTTCTATAATGGACTGAACCCAAGCACTAGGCAACTCCTAGATGCGGCCGCAGGTGGGACTATGGGTAACAAGACCCCAGAAGATGCAAGGCAGCTCATTGAGGACATGGCTCTCAACAGTTGCCAATGGAGCTCGAGGGAGAAGAAGAAGGTTGCAGGAATACATGATGTTAATGCCGTTACATCACTAGCAGCCCAAGTTGAAGCACTAAGCAAGAAGCTAGACACCCTTACAACTTCAAGAGTAGCTGCCATTAGCACTTGCGATAGTTGTGGAGGTGGGCATAGCTCTACAGATTGCCCTATCTCAGTGGGGGTGTCGGCACCAATGGAGCAAGTGGATGCGGCCGCAGGTGAGGGGACAAGGGAACCCTTATTCAAATACCTACAATCAGGGATGGAGGAACCACCCGAACTTCTCATGGAGCAATCAAGGCCAGCAGAAGCAAACAGCTCCTCCGGGTTTCCCACAACAACCCTCTATTCCAGAGAGAGTTTCTGAACTTGAAAAGGTACTTTCTAAGTTTATTCATTCCACTGACACTAGGTTTCAGAACGTGGAGGTGACGCTGCGCAACCACACTGCGTCATTGCACAACTTGGAGACGCAAGTGGGTCAAATAGCAAAATCCTTGGCCGATAGACCTCAAGGAAGCCTGCCGAGCAATACAGAAACAAACCCAAGAGAGCACGTGAAGGCGATCACGTTGAGAAGCAGGCGAGAGGTGGAGAATAGTGTACAAGAAAAGAAGACTGCACAAGAACGAGAGCAAGTGCAGCCTAAGGCCCAGGAAAAAGAGAAGGAAGCTGCAGCAATACCTCATGCTCTCGTACCTCGAGTACCATACCCTTCACGGCTGAAGAAGGACCAAACGGATGAGCAGAACAAGAAATTTCTGGAGTTGTTCAAACAGCTGCACATCAACATCCCTTTTGTCGAGGCATTATCACAAATGCCCAGGTACGCAAAATTTTTGAAAGATCTTTTGACTAACAAAAGAAAATTTGAAGAAAGTGCAGCTGTGATATTGGACGGGAGTTGTTCAGCAATACTTCAAAAGAACCTCCCAAGCAAGAAGAAAGATCCTGGGAGTTTCATCATCCCATGTGTCATCGGGGGCCTAGGCCAAGAGAAAGCTTTAGCTGATTCAGGAGCAAGCATCAACGTGATGCCGTACAAATTTTTCCAGAAGTTGGGGTTGGGAGAGCCACGGCCAACTCAAATGACGTTGCAGCTAGCTGATCGCTCAATTCGACATCCTAGAGGTATCATTGAAGATGTTTTGATTAAGATTGACAAATATATTTTTCCTGCAGATTTTGTAGTACTTGATGTCGATGAGGATGTGGAAGTGCCGTTGATTCTCGGGAGGCCATTCCTTTGAACCTCCAAGGCACTGATAGACATGGAGGGAGGCGAATTGACTCTCCGCATTGGAGACGAAAAGATCACTTATCACCTCACAGATGCTATGAAGCACCCTCACGAATTTGATGACACATGTTATTTTGTTGATGCTAATGATGAGCTTGTCGATGAGTATATGCAGGAGATGTTTTACCCCGACCCCTATGAGGGGTGGGCCGAGTTAGCAAAGGATGACTCAAATCTGCATGAGGTTCGAGTGATCGAGGATCAACCACAACCAGGAATTCTGAAAAGGATCTTCCGTCGACTGACAAGATCAAAGCGTCACCGCAAGAAGCACCAAAAGAGTGTAAAAGATACATACACACGAGAAGAGGGTGATAGCTTTTCAAGTGGTAACAAGATTTCTCATCACTCGCCTCCCATGCAACCATATTGTCTGAATTGTCAGGTAAAGGCTGCTAAGAACACATCTCACTTGCATGAGCCCCCATAGAGGAACAGGTACGTCGAGCTAATGACGTAAAACAAGCACTTCTTGGGAGGTAACCCAAGTCATTTTATTGCTTTCATAGTTAGTTTTCCATTCTGCAGTAATAATAAGCTTGAGTAGGCGACTTCGCGTTAATTCTGTCGTTGCTGTGTTTGTATTGTTTTATCTTGGTGTTTTATGATAATTATACATGCGTGGCTTGATCTAGAATGATTTAGAGGTTTAAAGTTAAGGAATTGGCCTTGTACTTAACTGTTTCATGTTATGCTGAAAATCCACAAGGGCAGGCACAAGGGGGTGTGAGTGCCCCTGTGCCTTGCTGAAAAATTGAAAAAACGTGAAACAGAAGGGCACAAGGGCACCCACACGGGCGTGTGGGTGCCCCTGTGACCCTCCTGAGGAGCCACACGCACATGTGGCTCATCCACATGGGCGTGTGAGACCTGAAAATTCAATTTTCAGGTTTCCAGAGAGGCACAAGGGCAGCCACACGCCCGTGTGGCTGCCCCTGTGGATTTCCCAGGTCCACAAGGGCACTCACACGCCCGTGTGAGTGCCCCTGTGGCCTTCTGTCTCGAATTTTTTAATCCACACCGGCACTCACACGCCCGTGTGAGTGCCCTCGTGGCGTTCTGGCGTCGATTTTTGAAGGCACAAGGGCGTGTGGCTCATCCACACGCCCATGTGGCCATCCACAAGGGCGTGTGAGACCCTCACACGCCCATATAATTTATAAAGGAGATGAGAAGGCCTTGAACCTTTCATTCAAACCTTCGCGCCTTTTCTCCTTCCGACGCCTCCACGCGAAGAGACACACCTCTTGGGTTCCTAACGCCTCTCCTTAGCTTATTTAAGGATTCTTGGGTGTTTTTCCGGCGATTTCCACCTTCTTCTTCATCAAAAAGCTCCGGTAAGCTCCAAGTTTTAATAGTTCTTGCCATGAATTTTGAATTTCAGATCTGGTTAATTGTTGATGTTTTATGCATGAATTCTTCATGGGAACTATCATAGTGTGCATGCTTGTCGATTTAGGGTTGTTTTAAGGTGTGGAAACCACCCAACCATGGCCTTTTGGCCATGGTCGGGCATCCACACGGGCGTGTGGCCCATCCACACGCCCGTGTGGATGGTGAAGATGATCCACACGCCCATGTAGATTCCTGCATAGTGAATTTTTGCACTAACTTGCCCTGATTTTCACATATATGGCCCCTAGGACCAAGAAGGTCGCCCACAAGGGTTCTCGCGCCGCTCGGGAGCCTTCTCCTCCCGAGGAATTGGAGTTCGCCGTCCCTGAGCATCAACAGCGATATGAGCGCTTACAACGTCTCAAATTCGGGAAGACGCGCGTAATTGATTGGAAGGCACTCGAGGAGATTGACTTGGCCGATGAGGTGCGCGAGCTTACCACTGTGGGAGGCTGGGACCGGCTCCTTACTTTTATTGATCCCACTTATCTTGAGCTCACACTGGAGGTTCTGTCCTCATTCGACTTCGACCGCGCTCGCCCTGATTTTGAGAAGGAGGACACACTCCGCTTCAGGCTATTCGGTCGGTACCACTCCATGAGCCTCACGCAGTTCTCTGTTTTTCTCGGTTTATATGACAGAGACTATGTTCACACGGGGGAGTACGAGCAACTCATCGTCGATTACCCTATTGGACTCACCCCGAGCCGTGCGTACGCGACCATATGCGGGGATTTTCCAGTACGAGCCGGGATCCTCCAAGGCCACCATGCTCAGCCGTCTAGCCTACAGGTATATACACTCTATCTTTAGCAGGACCATGACGGGACGAGGCGACAGCACTGGAGTTTTGAGCCACCTCGACTTGCTTTACCTATACACCATGGTCCGGAACATTCCCATGCATTTAGGCTTTGTTGTGGCGGATTACCTCCGCCATCAAAGCAATTACGTGCGGGTCGGTGTGGTCTTTTCAGGAGTATACATTACCCGACTCGTTCGTGGCATGGGGTTGTGATGCGTCTCCGCAACAACACAACAGGGTGATGTGTGTCAACCCCTTGCGTTACCGCAAGTGCACGGGTCGTCAAGTAATAAAAGTGGACCCAAAGGGTCGGGTTGTCGAACCACAGGGAACAGAAGTACTAGTAATAGCCCCTCTTTTGTTATCTAGCCTAATGAGTGTAGTATGTGATGATCTAATGGCCAACACTAAGAGTGTCACCACAAGTGCGCAGGAAATAAAAAGGAAAAGAGTTCTCAATCAATAAAAGTGAGGTATCCGGACAATGCTCCCCCTAGGATTCGGGTGTTGGATGTAGATTACAAGTGTTTCTAAACGAAGACAATGAGTCATGGGTATCCAAAGGTATAACGGCCCCTGCCTCCAGGTCACCGATAACTAGTCCCCTACGAGGTCCCGGCGGAGAATTCTCTCGACGCCTCACACCACATATGACTGCTTAAAACTCTAGGGATCCCAAAGATATGACCAATTCCTAAAAGTAGATCTAACCCTGTCTCCAGGTGGAAGATCCCTAACCCCCTACGAGGTCCCGGCGGAGAATTCTCTCGACGCCTCACACCACATATGGTTGCTTGACACTTAGGGAATATGGAGATAGGAAATATCTGTCGGAAGGGAAAGGGGACACTCCGCTATCTCACGGCTCACCCTCTCAACCCTCTTTACTCTTGGTAATTCTAAACCTAGCAGTGATCTCTCTCTTCACTAGATTGAATAAAACATGCAAGGCAATTAATAATGAAATCAAAAGCACAAACAAGCATTATGAACTCAAGAGTAAAACTCAATCTGATAAATTCGAATAGAAACACAAAGTAAATCTAATGAAAATAAGAATCCTAGGGTTTACATGTCCGAATACCCTCTAGGGGTTTAGCTCTCCATGGAGCAAGTCACAAAACAAATAATAAATTCAGAAATAAGTTCCAAAGACATAAAGAATAACCCCCTTAAATCCGTGATGATAGTCTTGATGGGTAGTTTCCACGTCTGGATTGAATCCACTCCGAAGCTAGGTCGCCAATGGCTTCCTTGACGCTATGACGGAGGAGGAATCGATCCAAGTTGGTGAGGAAAGCTTCCCAAAGCCACAAAGAACTCCTTCCAAGCCCTAGCCGCCTTGTCTCTCGAAAGTGGCCAAAAAGATACCTAAAAATTATCACAAGGCGGCTTTTATAATTTGAATTCGGGGCTTTACGCGGGCATCCACACGGCCATCCACACGCCCGTGTGGAAATTCCACACGGGCGTGTGAAGCACTCTGCTACAGTACTGCTACAGTAAATTGCTACAGTGCTTCGCTACAGTAGATGTTGCAGTGCCTTTTTCCCGAAGTCTTCCTTGGAGTCCACACGGTCGGGCACACGCTCGTGTGGTAGGGTGTGTGGCTTTCTATGCTTTGAAATCCTCAAGAACTTTCTTCTGCTTTGTACGGAAGCTGGGACATGGGCGTACTACTGCCTTTGTGCCCTTTCGGTTTGTGTAATGACTTGTACTCCTCCGAAAGTTGGCAACACCCCTATGCATATGAACACAGCTTCTGATTGTGGTCTTGAAACGTGTCATCACACCCTATCTTTGCTTCTTCCTGTATGTCATGTCTCCAAAGCCCTGTTTGCACAAAAGAACACAAAACACACCTTGTTAATGCTAAAATCTGATAGAAGTGATGCTCAATGCATATAAACTGATATTATAAAATATATATAATCAAGCACTTATCAAACTCCCCCACACTTAAGCTTTTGCTTGTCCTCAAGCAAACTAAACATTCATTACAAGGAAAGAAAGGATAAGTGCTTGGCCTCAGGTTCACTAGAAAGTGTGAGAGTATGATTCTATAACAAAAGGGAAAAACTATTTAACACCAAACAGCTCAGTCAATGCTCTAGAAAACAATCCAATGACAAGAAAGAAAAAGAAATCCGAAAGTGTGTGTGTGTGGAAAAACTCATCTCAATTCGACTCTATGTCCACTACTTACAGTTTTTATTGCTCGAGACTCATATAATAGCAAAAAGAATGGTAGTAGCTGCACACAATCTCCAAGGTAGCCCTTTCTCAGGCGGCCTCCCGAGTGGCTTTCACACTTTAGAGATGGTAGCTCTTTCTACCGAGGGTGCTAGCTTTCACATATCCCTTGTGATAGCTCTTTCTCTCATTAGGGCATAACTAGTATCCGACTTATGAGAGTAGCTGCATACAATCAAAGGTAGTAGCTCTTTTCACCCCCTATATACACGAAATAATTCACAATTGCTAAGCTATACAAATATCTATATTTTTTTTCTTTTCTTTTTCTTTTTTTTTTTTTTTTTTTTTTTTTTTCGAATAAAACAACTACTAACAAGTCTCAAAACATTAAACTAAAGCTTCTATAGGTCTAATGAGTGAGTAGAGTGCATAAATGGCAATCGGACAAAAATTTCTCAAAAAATTAAATGACAACTAGAGCATGATGAAATCTAGTGTTCGAAGCTCCCCTATAGTCTAGAATCTAACTCTTAACCTTAAAGTGAACCTTCATAGGTTGCATGAGCATATATAATGAAAACAGACAATAAAGTGGTGTATAAAGTGATCCCTCCCCCACACTTAAGATGTACATTGTCCCCAATGTACACATGCAAGCACAATAAAATTATAAATTCTGAAAACAAAGCATGTGAGGGTGTGCAAAAATCAAAATAATACTCCCCTGAATTCCAAGTGAAATAGTTGGTGGAATCTCGTACAAGGGTGTGTTTGGCTCAACGGGCATTTGGAGGTGAAACGGCCGTGTGACCTAGTCACACGGCCATGTGCATAACTTGATTTCCATTTCCCAAGACTCTCAAGACTATCTGCGGATTCAGGGGGTTCAATGAAGCTCAACAAGATTAGAAAATAAAACAACGAAAAACAACTAGAACCGCAAAATAAAAATCACAGAAATAAAAGACAGAGTCTCAACTAGCATGCTGAAAATAAAACTACAGAAAATAAAAATACAGAAGATAAAATAAAATAAAATGACTCAAGGACGCCTCATGCGTCAGGAAACTCTGCTGGTGCTGCTGGTGGTGCTGGTGGTGCTGATGTCGTCGCCTCAGATGCTGTGTCGCTCTCCAGAAGATGTCGAATGATGGACAACTGCGACATCATCATGGACTGGTTGGCGAGCACAGTCGCCATGTCCCCCTGGAGAGCTCCAACTGCCACCTCGAGCCTCGCCAAACGGTCACGGGCTCGAGTGGAGGGCTGCTCTGGCTCTGGCTCGGATGCAGGGGCCTCGGTGTCCATCGGCACAGCTGTGGGTGCCGGTGAATCAGGAGCGTCTGCTGGGTCGGCTGCCTCCTCTTCTGACTCCTCCTCCTCAGCCTCCACTGCGAGTATATAACGGCCAGTGCTCGTCTTCTTCACCATACGCATGGCTCGGAGAGATGCAAGCCCCAAGGGTGCTGGTATGCTGATCCTCTCCATCCCTCGAAGTGCCTCGGACAACCCCATGCCACGAACGAGTCGGGTAATGTATACTCCTGAAAAGATCACACCGACCCGCACGTAATGGCTTTGATGGCGGAGGTAATCCGCCACAACAAAGCCTAAATGCATGGGGATGTTCTGGACCATGGTGTATTGGTAAAGCAAGTCGAGGCGGCTCAAAACTCCCGTCACCCGACTCGTTGGAAGACTTCGGGAAAAAGGCAATTTACTGTAGCAGAGTGCTTCACACGCCCGTGTGGAATTTCCACACGGGCGTGTGGATGGCCGTGTGGATGCCCGCGTAAAGCCCCGAATTCAAATTATAAAAGCCGCCTTGTGATAATTTTTAGGTATCTTTTTGGCCACTTTCGAGAGACAAGGCGGCTAGGGCTTGGAAGGAGTTCTTTGCGGCTTTGGGAAGCTTTCCTCACCAACTTGGATCGATTCCTCCTCTGTCATAGCATCAAGGAAGCCATCGGCGACCTAGCTTCGGAGTGGATTCAATCAAGACGTGGAAACTACCCATCAAGACTATCATCACGGATTTAAGGGGGTTATTCTTTATGTGTTTGGAACTTATTTCTGAATTTATTATTTGTTTTGTGACTCGCTCCATGGAGAGCTAAACCCCTAGAGGGTATTCGGACATGTAAACCCTAGGATTCTTATTTTCATTAGATTTACATTGTGTTTCTATTCGAATTTATCAGTTTGAGTTTTACTCTTGAGTTCTTAATGCTTGTTCGTGGTTTTGATTTCATTATTAATTGCCTTGCATGTTTTATTCAATCTAGTCAAGAGAGAGATCACCGCTAGGTTTAGAATTACCAAGAGTAAAGAGGGTTAAGAGGGTGAGTGATAAACGTCTAAATATACGCTTTTTATACGTACTTGTGTATAGTTTATTCTCTCTTTTTGTTAAGTTGTTTTCTATTTTCTTGTTTAATGTGGTTTTACTTGTGTTACAGGCCCGAAATAAGCTCAAGAACGTATTCATGAAGAAATCGACACCAAATACGGCGTTTTTGGGATTCATCACTGTAGCAGTACTGTAGCGGAATTACTGTAGCACAATTACTGTAGCAGATACTGTAGCGGGGTACTGTAGCTCTGAATGGAAAAATCCCTGAGAAACTCTCTGGATGCCTTGATTTAAAGGGGCTTTTCTAGGGCATTTTAAAGAGGAGAAGTCTTCTTCCTTGGAGCTCCACACAACCATCTCAAAATCCGGCTTGGAAGAGGGCTTTGAGGGCGTTTTCACGGCGAGATCTTGGAGGAGAGTGCGTTTGGGAGCAAGATCCTACTCTAGGGCATCATTGAAGGAGGGTTGAAGACAAGAGAAGCCACCTCTTGAGTGGCGTCTTCGGAACTCCATTTTCGTATTTGAGGGAGTGATTATGCTTTCTTTAGTTGTTTTCATGCTTTTGAGTATGTATTTTGATATTATGAACAACTAAACCCCAAGGTCACCGGATGTAGGTGAACCTTGGGGGTGAACTTGTGTATTTTGGATGCTTGGTTTCAATTAATGTTTGTAGACTTGTTTGTGATCCTTGTTTGGTGCTTTTGAATGTTAGGGTATGCATGAGAACTCTGTGTATCTCTACTTAGCCAATACTAGGTTGCATGACCATTGCCCTAGTGTTAGACTCACCAAGCTTGGAAGGGAAATACGTATAAATACGCCGTGACCATCGGGTATTTGTACCCCTCCAATTCTAGGGTTAATTGCTTATTTGTAATTCAACCTTAGCTTGAGAGAACCACCTCACCCTTTGCAATCGTATGAGGATTTATACGGGTAGAGCCCGTATTCAATACTCGTACCGGATTAGGGGTCAACTGCCGTGACCATCGGGTTGACCTAATCTAGGGTTTTCTCGGTCCAACAAGCCATTTACATGTTAACCCAAAGATCCCGTACACTTCGGTAGCCCCCGAGGGGATCCTTATCCGGGACCGCTTTCTCACCCCGATTTCACACTTTCTATTGCCCCGTTTAATTAGCTTTCTGAATTGCATTTATTTCTTGTTTTTTGCATTTTCTTCCTTTACTCTCGAAATTGATCGGCTAGACAACATTGCGAGAAGGAAGTAAGGACAGATTCTCGGACCCCAGGGAATACGACCCTCTCACGCGTGCGTGAGAGGTATTACTTGACGACCCGTGCGCTTGCGGGACGACCACCAAGTTTTTGGCGCCGTTGCCGGGGACCCTCGAGAAATATTCGGAAAACTTTTAGCGTGTTGATTTGGCTTTTGTTTTGCCGTTTTTGCCATTCTTGTTTATATTCCGTTATTTTATTCCCCGCATTTTTCCCGTTTGTTTTTCTTCAAGTTTTGACACCCGCCTTGAATTTTCTTGCGAGGTACCTATCTTATGACACGAGCGAGTCACACAAATTTGGTTGATCCCGACGACGAGATTGAACGAACCTTGCATCAACGTTTGAGAGAAGTTACCGAAAGCTCAAGGCAACAAGAAATTCGGGTCGAATCTAGTGAGCCCTCTTGTCATGGCCGAGCCAAGAAGAACGCTATCAGATTATGAAAGGCCACAATTCACGGGAGAAGAATTTAGTGTCCAAGTGCCAACTGTTCCGGCCAATAATTTTGAAATCAAGGCCAGCACCATAGGAATGATTCAGAATTCAGTCCGGTTTGATGGTTTAGGCGATGAAGACCCGCATGCTCACTTGTCTAAATTTCTTCAGATTTGCTCCACTTTTAAGATCAACTCGGTATCGACGATGCCATCGGGCCGAGGTTATTCCCGTTCGGTTTGAGAGGAACAAAGATACGATGGCTCACATCCTTAGCTCCCGGTTCCATCACCACTTGGAAGGAAATGGTTGAGAAGTTCCCGGCCCGATATTTTCCCCCAAGCAAAGCCGCAAGATTGAGACAGGAAATATCATCCTTCGAGACGGGGTGATACTTGAGACACTTTTTGAAGCCCATGAACGATTTAAGGACCTTCTTCGCAAGTGTCCTCATCATGGCTTCCCTTCATGGATGAGGGTGCAAACATTTTGCAATGGGCTGAATTATGCTACTAGGCAGCTCATCGATGCAGCGAGCGAGGAGGTTCTCTCGAGCAACAAGCTTCCCGAAGAGGCCGAGGAGTTAATTGAGAACATGGCCGTAATGAGTGCCATTGGAGCACTCGACGAAGCCTCCAAGGGCTGCGGGGTTGTATGAGGTGACTGAATCCACAGCTTTGGCCGCGAAGATTGATGCCCTAACAAAACATGTCATGGATAATAGTTCGAAGTATGACGCCCTAGCACAAAAGGTTGATCAGCTCATGATAGGATCCAGTTCAGGGATCAAAGGCGGTTATGTCATGTGATACTTGTGGGGCGGGGCATGCAACATCACAGTGCCCCATTGTTGTTGCCCCATCACCGCCGATGGAAACAATGGATTATGTTGGGGGTGGACCAAGAGGACCTGGAAATCAGTTTAGCAACCCTTACACTTATGGATGGAGAGGCTCTTCAAATCCTTCTTGGACTCAAGGTCAATCTCAATATAGACCTCCACAATCTCGGGAAGCCAATACCAAGCTCCTCCCCCACAAGAGAAGAAATATTCTACGAGAGGATGTGTTAGCCGAGATTCATGATTAGCACGGAGGCACGCTTCGTGAATAATGAAAAGAAAATGGATGAATTTGGTACTATATTGAGAAATGTTCAAGCATCCATCCAATCTCTCGGAGAATCAAGTGGGACAGCTTGCTCGTGGACAATCGAACGACCCTCGGGGAGTTTGCCAAGCAATACCGAAAACAACCCGAGAGAGCAATTAAAAGTTGTTACTTTGAGGAGTGGTAGACAGTTGGAAGCAAGGGAAAAAGGAATCCCAAGTGCTTCTAATGATGGGGTAGCCGTCCGGGAAGACCCCGATTTGAATAAAGATGTAAGCAAGGCTAATGGGAGGAAAACCGGTGAAGACTCTCCCAATTCGACATTTCAAAGGAGCACACATACAAGCCGGTGGTACCTTACCCCTCGAGACTCAAACCAGATAGAGATGAAGCCCAGTTCAAGAAGTTCCTCAATGTATTCAAACAACTCCACATAAATATTCCAATCATTGAGGCACTAGCTCAAATGCCCAAGTATGCCAAATTTTTAAAAGAGCTTCTCACCAATAAGAGGAAGTTAGAAGAACAAGGCACTTGTTGCACTTACCGGTAATTGCTCAGCAATTCTAGAGAAGAAACTTCCAAAAAAGTTAAAAGATCCAGGTAGTTTTGTGATCCCTTGTGTAATTGGTGAAGGAGTAACCGAGCATGCTCTAGCCGATTCCCGGGGCTAGTATAAATGTAATGCCATACAACTTGTTCTTGAAACTGGGATTGGAAGACCTACGACCTACACGAATGACATTACAACTTGCGATAGGTCGGTGCGAAGACCTCGGGGAGTAGTTGAAGATGTCCTTGTCGAGTCGACAAACTCATCATTCCCGTAGATTTCGTGATTCTAGATGTGGATGATGATGTCGAGGTACCCCTAATTCTAGGGCGCCCATTCCTGAACACTTCGGGTGCTCTAATAGATGTTAAAGAAGGCAAGATGACCTTGAGGGTTGGAGATGAGCAAGTGGTCTTTACCCTCCCGGAAGCAATGAAACACACACTTGATCATGATGATAAACTCTATTTCACTGATAGTACTGATATAATTGTTTCTGACTGTGTGCAGGAGGTACTTGCCTTAAACCCTTTGGATGAGTACTTGGATGAGTTAACATGCCAAGATGTCAAGGAAGAACTCTCTCCTCCACCAACACAACAAGTTAATCAAGTGGAGGGTAATTCATCCAATAATGGTAAGAAAATTAGGGGTGTTGAGAAGATGTGGAGAAAATCGAAGAAGAAACAAAAAGAGAATAGAGAGGTATCCACATTGCCTCCGGATGAGGTTGATCGTATCTTCTTTGGAAATGCGGGTAAATTCAAAGTCTTTTCTTGCCTTTCATTAAACTTTCCAAGCGGCAACCCAGCTCCAAAGGTTGGAGGTAACTTTCCTCCATTTGTCCCACCATGAAAATTTTGAGGTAATGCAAGTCGAGCTAACGACTTTAAACAAGCGCTTCTTGGGAGGCAACCCAAGCTTTTAAAATTCCTTGCACTCTAGTTTTCGTTTTCTTTAATTTTGTAGTGGTTAGTTGTTGTCTTCGTTTTAGTTATTTTGTTCTTCTTCTTTGTCATTTCTTTGTTGTTTGATGTTGGGATTCTTTGAGTTGTTTGATGTGTTGATGCCATGAAGCTTGCTTCTTGTGTGTTTATGGGATTATATCGGCTTTGTTTTCATTGTTTTTAGGGTTTAAAGGAGGTTATGTTGATGCTAAACAAGTTTAGAGCCGTTTTATGACCGTTAGAGATCGTTTTGGTCGGATTTGGCAAGCTTGCGGGCAAGCTTGCGCCCGCAAGCTTGCCCGTGAACCATCCAGAGGGGGCTTGCGGGTGGGCTTGCGCCCGCAAGCCCAACCGCAAGGCTTCCCGAGGATCCTTGCGGGCAACCTTGCGCCCGCAAGGCTACCCGCAAGGAAGCCCGATAAAAGCCCTAAAAAGGCTTCTTCCCAACTCTTTCTCTCATCTTCACACTCCCATCTTCTTCCTCTCATTTCTCACTCATTTCTCCACCAAATCACCTCATTTTTTTTGCTCTAAATCACTCTCATCCTCCTCTAAACTCTTTTGTGGAAGGATTTTGGAAGATTACAACCTTTTCAAGCCGTTTTAAGCTTTTGATTCATCCCTCATACTCTAGGGTTAAGGTTTGATTTTTATTCTTATATCTTGTGTTTTAATGAATTGTTGGGATGTAATCTTTGTGCTTTTGGTTCTCTTTGCTTAATATAGCATTATGAGATTGGTTTTGTATGATTGTAGAAATTTTTGGCTACTTTTTCAAGCAAAACTCTTGCCAAAATTTCTCGGATTTACTGTAGCAATGAACCATTCTCCTTAATTTTCATTCCATGAAGCCTCAATTTCTTTAAAATTTGGTTTAATGGTGTCCCCTTGGTCTTGTAGGTATGAGGACCAAGAAAGTGGCTCATAAGAGGACACGGAGAGACCGTTCTCCGCCCGGCGACGAACCACGATTTCGAAAGGACGATCACAAGACCCGATTCGCCCTTTTGTCAAGGAAACAATTCGGCACCATACGAAAAATTGATTGGAATGTTTTGAGAGCCTTGGGTTTAGATGAAGTCATCTTGGAGCTTATCTCTCATGGTGGGTGGGACAAATTGTTCTCCATTGAAGAACCCACCTACAAAGAGCTCACATTAGAAGTGTTAAGCTCCATTGAAGTTGCAAAGCAATGGTGTGCCGGCCGACCGAGTGTGATTACATTTCAAGCATTTGGGGAGAAACACCGAATCTCTCAAGATGAACTGGGCGTATACATGGGATTCTACACGAAGCATACACCCACACTCCCGAGTTTAAAGCCCTAGGCTATGACTTACCGCACCCCGTTACAAATGAGTCCTATTGGTGTTCTATAGCAAATCGCTCGGGGACAAGGAAGGCATCCCAACTACTGAACCCTGCCCATCGATACATCCATGCACTGCTGACTAGAGGCATTGGGGGTAGACTGGACTCGACAGGGGTTGTCTCGCGCACAGACCTACTGATGTTGTACAGCATTATCGAGCGCTATCCACTACACATGGGGCATCTTCTTGCGGAAGTCTTAGCACACCAGGGCCAGTTTGTTCGCCTTGGAGCAATTTTCGCCGGGCCATATATCACAAGAATGATCAAAGGCATGGGCCTTCTTGAGCACACCCAAGGCATGACAGTTGTTGGTTCTATGGCGCCACTTAGCATGCAGACTCTGACTTGCATTGGTATAGTTGAGAAGCGGGGTGCCATACACAGGCTTGCACAACACCAAGGAACACACGCAGAAGACCCTCATTCTTCGCATGAGACGTACACCGGTTCAGAGTCTGAGTCCGAGCCAGAGTCTAGAGAGCAGAGACCATCACTTGAGGCACAGTTTGCAGAATTTCGCACTGAGGTCTACCAACAGCTGCAGACACTTGAGAGAGGACATAGAGAGTTAGCTGCATCAGTGAGTCACATTGAGAGTGCCACCACTGAGATCCTGACATTCCTACGCAGCTCTTCATCTTCAGCGGGCACCACCTCCGCAGCTACCACCTGTGCTGCATCATCACGGCCATCTGACTCTTAGACTCCCATCATCACGGCACTTGTTGTTGTTCTTGTTGTTCTTTTTATTTATTTTGCTGCTCTTATTGTTGTTTGCGTTAGTGTTACTTTTTAAGTTAGTTAGGGTTCCGACCCTACTAAACTTTCTCTGTTTATTTTGCACTTTCTGTTTTTGCACTCTTCTCTATCATTTTCATTCTGGAGTTGTGATCAGTGTTCTGTCTTTTTCCAGGAATTCCTTTAGGAATGCTTCACACTCCCAGCCCTCACCAAATGGACCCCCCCAGTCCACATGCATCTCATCGACGGATTGGGGAAGTTTCTTACTCCATCTTTTAATCCTTGTTATATTTATTTCCCACCCTGTACTGCTGATTTATGTACATTGGGGACAATGTACAGCTTTAGGTGTGGGGATGGAGTATTTATACTGTATTGCATGCTTGTATTTTACCTATGATAGCTATGATCTTTTTGTTAAGGATTTCCTAGCTTGGTAGAATGACAGTAGTGAGTTGTACTTTACATGTGCATGAATGTAGTTCTGTTTCATCCTTAGTGCATATTTATACCTGCTCACTATAACTCCCAATTCTGACGCTCTAACCCATCTTATTGATTTTTGTGTTAGGATGTTAAATTCTTCTTTCAATAGTCCTTTAAAAACTTTTGAGTCTCCTGTTTTTGCTTTAACCCTCAGTGAGGTTTTTAAGTGAAGTTTTTAGCAGGTTTGATCAGGCGTTGAAAAAAAAAAAAAAAAAAAAAAAAAAAAAAAAAAACAGAGAGTCTATGTCAGTATTCCTCTGCTTATAAAAGCATGAATGCGTATATGTAGATCTGTAGTCAAGTAAGTTGGGTGGCTCTTGTGCTCGGCCGGCATGTGCATCCCGCCGAAAGATTTTTGTGCGAGTCTACGTTAGGCGGACTCGAAAAAAAAAAAAAAAAAAAAAAAAAAAAACGCCCGAAACCCGTTCTATCTTCACTTGATGTTAAAGTTGCTTTTTGGAGACCGAAGATTTTTAATTGACTATTGAGAGGGTCTTTAGCATTCCTAACACTAACTTCAATCGTGTGAGGTGAATGGACATCCTGGGGTAATCCGGGGTGTGGAGATCGGTGTGGGAGTCGGCACACACTCACGATGACACTTTGGATGAAACAGAGCTGATATTACTTGTCTATACACTGAACAACTCACTTCCTGATTTCTAACCACCTGTGCTAGTGAAGTCCTGTACATTTGAGCTTGAGGTCGTATATTTAGCCATTTATCTTCTTGCCCCTGTTCTTCATGTTTGTTTGCTTGGGGACAAGCAAACGCTTAGGTGTGGGGATGTTTGATAAACGTCTAAATATACGCTTTTTATACGTACTTGTGTATAGTTTATTCTCTCTTTTTGTTAAGTTGTTTTCTATTTTCTTGTTTAATGTGGTTTTACTTGTGTTACAGGCCCGAAATAAGCTCAAGAACGTATTCATGAAGAAATCGACACCAAATACGGCGTTTTTGGGATTCATCACCGTAGCAGCGATCTGTAGCGGAATTACTGTAGCACAATTACTGTAGCAGATACTGTAGCGGGGTACTGTAGCTCTGAATGGAAAAATCCCTGAGAAACTCTCTGGATGCCTTGCGGGCAACCTTGCGCCCGCAAGGCCACCCGCAAGGCATCGCGATGTCTTGATTTAAAGGGGCTTTTCTAGGGCATTTTAAAGAGGAGAAGTCTTCTTCCTTGGAGCTCCACACAACCATCTCAAAATCCGGCTTGGAAGAGGGCTTTGAGGGCGTTTTCACGGCGAGATCTTGGAGGAGAGTGCGTTTGGGAGCAAGATCCTACTCTAGGGCATCATTGAAGGAGGGTTGAAGACAAGAGAAGCCACCTCTTGAGTGGCGTCTTCGGAACTCCATTTTCGTATTTGAGGGAGTGATTATGCTTTCTTTAGTTGTTTTCATGCTTTTGAGTATGTATTTTGATATTATGAACAACTAAACCCCAAGGTCACCGGATGTAGGTGAACCTTGGGGGTGAACTTGTGTATTTTGGATGCTTGGTTTCAATTAATGTTTGTAGACTTGTTTGTGATCCTTGTTTGGTGCTTTTGAATGTTAGGGTATGCATGAGAACTCTGTGTATCTCTACTTAGCCAATACTAGGTTGCATGACCATTGCCCTAGTGTTAGACTCACCAAGCTTGGAAGGGAAATACGTATAAATACGCCGTGACCATCGGGTATTTGTACCCCTCCAATTCTAGGGTTAATTGCTTATTTGTAATTCAACCTTAGCTTGAGAGAACCACCTCACCCTTTGCAATCGTATGAGGATTTATACGGGTAGAGCCCGTATTCAATACTCGTACCGGATTAGGGGTCAACTGCCGTGACCATCGGGTTGACCTAATCTAGGGTTTTCTCGGTCCAACAAGCCATTTACATGTTAACCCAGCATCCTGTACACTTCAGTAGCCCCTGAGGGGATCCTTATCCGGGACCGCTTTCTCACCCTGATTTCACACTTTCTATTGCCCTGTTTAATTAGCTTTCTGAATTGCATTTATTTCTTGTTTTTTGCATTTTCTTCCTTTACTCTCGAAATTGATCGGCTAGACAACATTGCGAGAAGGAAGTAAGGACAGATTCTCGGACCCCAGGGAATACGACCCTCTCACGCGTGCGTGAGAGGTATTACTTGACGACCCGTGCGCTTGCGGGACGACCACCAGTGAGCCGTGAGATAGCGGAGTGTCCCCTTTCCCCTCCGACAGATATTTCCTATCTCCATATTCCCTAAGTGTCAAGCAACCATATGTGGTGTGAGGCGTCGAGAGAATTCTCCGCCGGGACCTCGTAGGGGGTTAGGGATCTTTCACCTGGAGGCATGGTTAGATCTACTTTTAGGAATTGGTTATATCTTTGGGATCCTTAGAGTTTTAAGCAGTCATATGTGGTGTAAGGCGTCGAGAGAATTCTCCGCCGGGACCTCGTAGGGGACTAGTTATCGGCGACCTGGAGGCAGGGGCCGTTATACCTTAGGATACCCACGACTCATTGTTTTCGTTTAGAAACACTTGTAATCTACATCCAACACCCGAATCCTAGGGGGAGCATTGTCCGGATACCTCACTTTTATTGATTGAGAACTTTTTTCCTTCTTATTTCCTGCGAACTTGTGGTGACACTCTTAGTGTTGGCCACTAGATCATCAGACACTACAGTCATTAGGCTAGATAACAAAAGAGGGGCTATTACTAGTACTTCTGTTCCCTGTGATTCGACAACCCGACCCTTTGGGTCCAGTTTTATTACTTGACGACCCGTGCACTTGCGGTAACGCAAGGGGTTGACACACATCACCCTGTTGTGTTGTTGCGGAGACGCATCAGAGGTTCAAGCCTTCGAAGGACTCACCTGAGCGAACCTTAAACAATTCATGGTCCAACTTGTTTCCATGGAGGCCTAAAGTTCAATCGTTCAATCCTCCAACTGAAGTACATCCCCGGACAGATAAAAAAATATTTATGGGAAGTAGCTATGCAAGCTACAGCCGAAAGCAGCACACCCTTTTCAAGCCTCCCTAAGGTAAGAAAAAGGTACGTCAAGCTCGTGACGTTAAACAATCGCTTCTTGGGAGGCATCCCAAGTAATTTTGACTATTGTGTTTTCTTGTTTTCTTTTAGTTAGTTCTTTTTGTTTCATTGAGCTTGTTGTTGGCTGGTGGTAATTTCGTTTTATCTGAGGATACTTGGTGTTCAAAGACTTTCCTGGGCTGAACACAAGCAAAGCATGCCCGTGCTTATGTGCACTTTGCAGGAATTTTTAAAATAGAGGTCTAGGAAGAAGCGTGGGTATGGGCACGCCCGTGCTAGTGACCATGTTCCCCAGAACACGCCCGTGCTCTTCTTTTCTTGTTCGTTGTTGAATTCCTTTAAGATGTACGGGTGGAAGCACGGGCCAAAGCACGCCAGTGCTCCCTTCCCTTTCAAACCCATTGTTTTATTTTTAGGAACGGCTGCTATGTTGCTGATTAGGATTCAGAGGATCTGATGCCTCTGACACAGAAGAAGAAGATGACTCAAAGAGGGTGGGAAGCCTTTAGAGCGGTACTGATGCCGCCAGTTCTGATGACCTTGACACCACTAAATTTGAGTTCGATTGAGTGCCGCTGCAATGAGTTCTTCGCATACAGTTACCAAGAGGAGCCCCTTGTGAAATTGTTCTATTGTCCTTTCTTGCTGTTATTTTCTTTTGCTTAGTTTATTTTTATTTTTTATTTCTTGAGCTTCACTTGTGTAACCTTATTGCTTTGCAGGATGTATGCTGAATGGGGAATGAGTGAACTATTTACATTGAGAATGGCATCACCACTCTCTGGTTCCAGGAAAGCCCTCATTAACTCTCCTCAATTTTCTTCAAATTATCCTCTTTGGCATTTATTTTTGAATGTATTAATTACATTGAGGACAATGTAATGTTCAAGTGTGGGGGAGGATTATCTTTGTGCTTATTATGATAATAGTGCTTGACTTAGGATGATCTATGAATTCTTGGATAGGAATTTCTAAGTTAGGGAGACAATGAGTATGTTAGTGTGCATTCTTTGAACTTAAGGATAATCTCACTCTTACTTTGGAAACCTAAGTTCTATCACTTCACCTAATTTTGTGCAGCCATTTTGTTTAGAAGAGAGCCTAGTTCTAGATCTTTGAAGATTGAAAATTTTGACTCTGAAAGCTTGTGTTAATAAAAAAAAAGAGAGAAAAAAAAGAAAGAATAATCGAAAAGTCGGATGCCTTTTGGGATGCCCTATCGAATTTTGGATAATAACATACAAGATGATAGAAAGAGCTATCACCTTAAATGAAGTGAAAGCCGCATCTGAGTAATCGGATCCTAGGCACCACAAATGTCATATTTGATGACCTACCGGGTGAAATGGCTACCTTTTAGGGTGTATGAAACTACTACCCAGCTTAAGAGTCAGTTGCCGAAAAATAAGAGTCTTCCTGACTAGATCTCTTCAAAGATACATGGGGCGCACTCTAATAGGTCACACACACACGGGAAGTACAAAGTGAGAGTGAAAATTTACATAAGCCTTCAAGTGATATATACACTTGCTACTTAGAATCTCCTTTAATCTTAGAAACTATTTATCTTGCTGAGATCAGAGGTCATGCACTCATCCTTTTATTGTAAGTTAAGGTTTTGCTTGAGGACAAGCAATGATTCAAGTGTAGGGGTATTTGATGAGGGCATTATATATATATATTTCATATGCATTACACCCGATATTTACTTGTCCTTTTGCTATTACTTGTTTAGTTTGGTGCTATTTAATGTATTTTGAGTTTATTGATGAGCGCATTTCATATATATGTATTGCATGCTTTACCCTCATCATTATTGAATATTTTGGCTGTAATTCTCCAAGTACAGTGCTGTTTGAGGTATTCGTTGTTTGTCATGCAGATATCAAAGTCCTGAAGCAAGAAGAAGTGTTTTGGAAAAATTTTAGAAGCTAAAGGACTTAGAAGAAACCTAATCAAGCTCAGCACAGTTTGAGCACGGCCGTGCTGTTCCCCGTGCAAAATGCAGAAGAATTCAACTGCGATTCAGCACAGCCAGAGTCCGCTGAGCACGGGGGTGAAAACCTCAGCACGGTCGAAGCACGCCCGTGCTGCTTCCCGTGAAAATTACAGGAGAATGCAGCCATAGATCAACACAGCCAGAGTTCGCTGAGCACGGTCGTGAAAACCTCAGCACGGTCGAAGCACGCCCGTGCTGCTCCCCGTGCAGATTACAAGTTTGTGAGTTTTCTGAAGAATTATTTGGCCGTAATCTGCACGGCTTGAAGCACGGTTTCATCACGCCCGTGCTCACATCGGGAAAACTTTAAAACCCTAAAAACTTACGTTTTTTGGGGACTTTTGGTTGGGCGATCTTTGGGAGAAAGAAAAGGAGAGCTTTGGGGATTCATCTTCAGCTTCATCAAGGGAATGCCAAGCGTATGGTAGGCCGATCGGAAGGGGATTACACGACATCATAGCTCCTTCGACAACCTCAAGGATGCAAGAAATTAGGGAGTTTTCAATTCCTTGTTTTGTAATTTCTTTGGCATTGTGTTTGTTGGTTGTTATCATGAGGGGCTAAACTCTTAAGGGAGCAACGGGGGTGGTTGTATGACGTTGTAGCTCAAACTCGTAGTCTTTACTTGCAGTTCTTATGATTGTCTTGTTCATTTCAATAAATCAAGGTTATTGGCTATCTTGTTTGTTGTTTAGTGCTTGATGCTTGGTAGTTTGGTTCTCCTATCTAGGTTTGCGAATCTTTATTGATTGTTGCAAGCAGAGGGAGTTCAACTTAGGGCTCGGCAGCGCTAGAAACCACATGCTTATAGCATAACTATATTTAGAACTGAAGACATCCCTGATAATTACTGAGAAAGACTGAGTTAGTGAACGTCAGAACCCAACCCCGGGGTCCCATCTCCTCCATCGAGTCAATCCTAAATCTTCCCTTGGTGAACTTTCCATTCCCTCAACTTCCTCAAAGTCAGTCCAAAGTCAACTCCTTCATTCTCGATTTGGTTAGATATTGAGTAGGACCTTAGTATTAGAAGCTACACCAGTCCCTGTGGATTCGACTACCCGACCCAAAGGGTACATTATACTACTTGTGCGACCCGTGCACTTGCGGTTACGCAAGGGGCGTACCATTTATTGTGCAGATATTTAGGTCCTAGAGAAAGTAGATGGGATTTAGAGGAGAATTCACATCAAAAGGACCAAAAAGGAAGTTCGTCAAGCCAAGCACGGCCTCAACACGGGCGTGCTCTTGGTCGTGCAGTTCACAGGAATTGGAAAGCACAAGGAAGCATGGTCAGAATGCCCTAAGCATGGTTGTGCAATGCCAACACGGCGTCAACATGGGCGTGTTCCACCCCGTGCAAATTACAATATGGCGAATTTTCGGGGAAATCACTGTAGCAAGAGTACGGTAGCAAAGGTACTGTAGCACTGAGAACTCAGAAACCCCCAATCTACATGGGCTGAAGCACGGCCGTGCTTGCATGGGAATGACTTTTTAAGGCCGAATATAATGTTTCTTTGGGGGCTTTTGCAGTGGGGTTTTCTTCTCCCCTTTGGGGAAGGCCGCAGAGTAGTAAAGAGGCACCTTCAAGGGCTAGATCCGGACCAAGAGATTGTCGTATGTGTGGAGAAACATTGGCAAGATCATCATCTGACACTCTCCGATGAAGATTTTGAAGCAAGAAGGGAGTTGATGAATTTCATCTCATTCTCTTTTTTTTTTACCTTGTGTTTCTTGTAGAATCATAAGGGGCTAATCGTTCTTCGGTGCCCCGGTTTAGGAACTTGGTAGTTGTTGTATTTGAATGCTTTTATTGCAATGTTTCTGGAGTCTCTAATTCTCTCTGTTAGATCTTTGGTTGTTTATTTCAATGTTGGTTGTTAAGTGGCATTGATTGCTTGATTCCTTGATTTCCTCTTAGCTTGTATATCTCATTGATTGATACAAGAAGTGGAATTTGGCTCTTACCCTTAATCCCACTATTTACATTATCCACATTAGGGCAACAAGACTCTAGAACATAGGGATCTTGAGATGCACCTGATAAACCTTGCGAGAATTCGAGTATAATTGACACCAAGGGACTACTCCGGGACGCTACTCTTTTGTTTGGATCTCTTGTCACCTTACCCCTGTCTCTCTTCTGTTTATCCTCACTTTCTTATTTTTATTTGTAATTAAATCTCAAACCAACTATTGAGCTGGCAAGTTATTAGAAAATACGACGAGTATCTAAAGCTACACCAGTCCCTGTGGATTCGACTACCCGACCCTACTGGTACACTTTACTACTTGTACGACCCGTGCACTTGTGGATACGCAAGGGGCGTATCAAAGGGATCCGTGGTTGATATTCCTTCAAAATAGTTTTCTCCATCGGTGCCTTCTCCCCCCTTCCTCAACTGTCCTTGCAGATATCTTCTTAGGTTCTGTAGTAATGGGCTCTTTTTCTGTCCTCATTTTAACCTCTTTCCCACACTTTAAAGTGATGGCCTTTAGTTGCTCCATCGGATTTACTTCTGTGTTACTAGGAAGGTTGCCAGGGCGTTCGGATAGAATTCTGGCAATCTGCCCCACTTGAGTCT
The DNA here is from genome assembly GCA_902712375.1 of Dioscorea dumetorum. Classification (NCBI taxonomy): domain Eukaryota; kingdom Viridiplantae; phylum Streptophyta; class Magnoliopsida; order Dioscoreales; family Dioscoreaceae; genus Dioscorea; species Dioscorea dumetorum. The sequence goes on along the minus strand of CACTHL010000128.1, from coordinate 6,361,180 downwards.
CTAAATTATTAATGGAGGGCTGTTGGTTCCTAAGAGTGGCTTTAATAGAGTTGAGACAAGTATCTTGCTCTTGAAATTTCATGTCAGCGGACTGTATGAACTTCATCACTAACTTGTCTAGGCTTGTTTTCCTTCCTTGGAACCTCGGAGGTGGAATAGTTTTCTGTTGTTGACCTTGACCACCCCATGAGAAATTTGGGTGGTTTCTACATCCAGGATTGTTTGTGGCTCCATATGAGTTTCCCTGCTATCTATTTGCTCCCTCTATATAGTTAACCTGCTACATCTGGCTAGATGAGGCTGCACTCACAATCTAACAGTCATTAGTGGGATGTCCCCCACTGCATGTATCACAAACCAAGACTTGGGCTACCTTTTGATTCATTGCATTGCCCAACTTCTTTGTCAATATCTCTACCTAGGCTGTCAATGCTGTTACAACGTCTACCTCATACACCCTTGCTGCTGTTCACCTGTTTAGCTCTTGGGTTTTACTGATAACTATTTAAGGCTATATCATCGAACAGTTTCCTATCCTCTTCAGGTGTTTTAGTACCCACTGCTCCTCTAGCTACAGTATCAATGTTCTGCCTAATAGTTGGGATCAATCCCTGGTAGAAAGTCTGAACTTCTATCCATCCTGGCAAAACATGTCGTGGGCACCTCCTTAACAGATCTTTATATCTCTCCCAAGCCTTATACAAAGTATCCCCATCTTGTTTTGTGAATGAAGCAATATCATGACGGAGCTTTGTAGTCCTCCACAGTGGAAAGTATAGTGTCAGAAATAACTTCACCAATTTGTACCATGTTATAACTAAAGCTCTTGGCAAGGTTTGCAACCATTCCTTTGCCCTAGTCTTCAAAGAAAACGGGAATATTCAAAATCGAATGGTGTCATTGAAGAACCCATTTGGCCTCAACATGTCGCACACCTCCAGAAATATGCTCAAGTATGTGTTTGGGTCTTCATCCGGTAATCATTGGAAAGGGCATGACTGCTGCATCATTTGAATAATTGTCGGCTTCAACTTAAAGATGTTTGCTGCAACAGGAGTCCAAACTATACTTGATTGAGTTCTATCTAAGAGGGGTCTCGCGTAATCAGCTAAAGTCCTTGGCTGGTCCTCTTCTTCTGCCATATTGACTAAATCTGACCTTTTAAATTCATGTGACAGCTACCTCACTCTTGGTCTAAAAGTCCTCTCAATCTTGGGATCAAAATCTACAACTTCTAATGATGATGCACAAGACATACAAGAAGTTCGTTTCGATAAGATGAAACAGAAATCACCAAGCTGAAATCAAAGTAAATAAAGAAACGGAAACAAAACAAAATGACAGAAATTTGAAAACAAAAACATAATAAATAGTAAAAATAGCAAAGAAATAGCTAATCTACCAATTAAGAGTTTTCCTAATAACTAAGTCCTTTGTAACTCCGCCAAAAACTTGATCGAAGGATTGCTACACAACACGAACCAACTCGTACGCAAGTGTACGCTCGATCATTGTAATACTCGTACAAGGCGAGGTTGAATCCAAAGGGACTTAGTATATACATAGTCACTTTTTTTCTACTATCTAGTTAGCAATGACACTTAATTTCGATTAAGAAGCAGAAAAGAAAATAGGATTAATGCTGTTAATAGGAAAAGGTGAGAATCAATAAGAATGAGTAGTTCCCCGATTAACTTCCTTGGCAAATTAGAACTGAAATATGATTACGAATTAAAACAGGGTGACCAAGGTTAATCAAAATAGGATACTAGCCAAACTAGGATTCTCAGGTCAAGAAACTAGGATTCTCGAGACGCCCTAATGTTATGCAATCCAAACTAGGATTCTAATGTCAAGAAACAACAATGGAATATCGGATACTAGCCAAAAGGTATGTGATTGCTCTACTATCTCTAGAGGGAGTTCATCAATACCTATTCATTCATGGGTGTTCCAATCACATGGATCTCTCGACACTCATGTGATAACAAGATGGTAAGATCTATCTCGATACATCAAACCAATCCATAGAACATGAATGAATATGAAAACACAAGGCAACCTACATTAAAAAGACAATCAAGACATATAGAGTATTCTCAACTACACTAATCCAGGCACCCAAGGAAGTTAACCTTCCATGAGGCCTATGTTCATCAAAAAACGTTCATCTCTATCTTGGAGCAAGTGTAAACCGCGATTGTCGCCTGTGAATAGATCTCCTACGACTCCCTCGAGCTCTCCTTTTCCTTCAATCACCTAGAAAATGCTCTCCCTTCTCTAGAAACCCTTAAATCCCGTTCAGAAATAAAAACTAGAACCCCCTTCTATTTCATCAAAAAGGCTATTTATACCTTGAGAAAACCAAACGGTACACAAATAGGTACACGGGTGTGTACTTGCCTATGTAACTATCAGGGAAACCTAAAAATAAAGTCTGTGAGATACATTGCCAAGTACAACATTGTGTATCTTTCTTTCTGTCCTTGTAACTCTTAGGTTTTTCCCTTTGCCCCTTGATGGACATCCCGCAAGTATCCGGGGTCATCAAGTAATACCCTGTGAATGACATAGGGGTCGTATTCCACGGGGCCAAGGAGCTACTGTTGCTCGCCCTCCGTCTATTTCCTAGCCTAACAATACGAGAAAAGAGTACCACAACTAAAATCTAATTACAAGAGAATAAAACTACTACTACACATCAATTAAGCACTCAAGGGAGGAACAAGTAAGGGAAGGCATGATTTGGACAAAGAATCAACCTAGGGTTGTCATTAAGCCCTGAACTAAGGATGATGTGTTGTGATGCTAGTTTGGACCAAAAGATTCCTAAAGTAGTTTAATCCCGAATCCCTCGGTGATTAACCCCTGACCCTATACGAGTGTTGACAGGAATTGATAAGTGTCTAAATGTAGGTATTTATACGTTCTATTCTTGTACTATTTTGCATGTATTTTGATGAGTTGATGCCCGTTTCGTGTTTAAATTGGTTTATTTGTGTTACAGGCCTTGAAGAAGCCAAAACGAGCTCAAGAATGTATTTGAGAAGAAATACGTATCAAATACGACGTTTTTGAGATTTCATCACTGTAGCAGTACTGTAGATGGATACTGTAGCATGGCACTGTAGCACCGAAAACGGGATTTCTGGAAAAAGGCTGGGAGCCTTGCGGGCAAGCATGCGCCCGTAAGGCCGCCCGTATGGATGCCCGACAAAGGGTTTTAAAAGCCAAAATGACGGCAAATTTGGGGGGCTTCTTGACATCTTCTTCTTCTCCACTTCTTGGGCCGCCGCCCCACCTTCGCCGGCGGCGTTTTCCGGCGATCCACCGCGCCATTCTTCACCAAGAGGGCGGCAATCATTGGAGGAGGAAATAGGGGGAAGATCCAAGGCTTCAAAGAGTCGTTTGAGGCTCGATCTCGGCGACATCGACGATCTTCTTCCATCCAAGGCAATCCAAAGCTAGAGGGAGTGTTCTTTGCTTTTCTTTATGCTTGTTTGTTAATTGGATTTGTATGAGTGTTCCTCTTTCATGAGGAACTAACTTGTATGTGATTTGGGCATGATGAACCCTAGGGTAGTTTTGTTGTAATTATGGGTGATAATCCTTTGTGATTTAGTGTTGTATGTGGAATTTCTTTTATAAGAATTTCTATGGTTTGTGATTCTTTCTATGTGTGCTTTACTGTCTTGGACCGCATGAGAACTCTGCTGTTCAATTTCTAGGTTGTACTTGGAGCGTGACCATCGCCCTTGTACTAGACTCACATAGACTGAAAGGGATTCATGTACCAATACGCCGAGGGATTCGGGTATTAGGTACCCCTCTGAATGTTAGGCTTAGACCCAGAAGAGTGTCTACTCCTGATAAGGGATTCCCTGAGTGCATTGCAATCATAGGAGGAATTGACCGGAAGGGATTCCGGTCAATACTTGTATGGGATTAGGGCTAATCACCGAGGGATTCGGGATTAGCTTAATTTAGGAATCTCTCAGTCCAAACCACCATCACAACACATCATCCTTAATTCGGGCCTTAATGACAACCCTAGGGGGATTCTCTGTCCAAATCACGCCTTCTCCTGATCGTCCGTCCCTTGTATGCTTATTTGGCGTGTAGTGGTAGCCTTATCCTTTTATTTATAGATTTTAGTAGATGTACTATTCTCTCGTATTGTTAGGCTAGGAAATAGATGAAGGGGAAGTAATAGTAGCTTCTTGGCCCCGTGGAATACGATCCCTGTGTCACACACAGGGTATTACTTGACGACCCCGTACACTTGCGGGACGCTCATCAAGTTTTTGGCGCCGTTGCCGGGGACACAAGGGATACTAGGAAAACTTGTAGTCTATTGCTCTAGCCATTTTTTCTTATTTTTGTACATTCTACTTTATTTTCTTGTTTTCTTCTTATTTATTTATTTGATTTTGGTCTTTGTTTTTCTTTGGTGCGAGGTACAATTTTCTGAGCCAATGCAGGGAGCTTGTTACTTGAACGATCAAGATTCAGCTTTAGCCGCTACTATAGATGCACTTGAAGAAAGGCTGAACAAATTTATTGCACAGAGATCACTTCAGAGTAGTCCATGCACCAACTCATACAACTCATATTGGGGTGCACCGAGTCATTTTCGTGGAGAACAACGGGAATGCCCCCAAAATGAGATCATAATTTGCGCCACACCCGAAGGGCAGTGGGTCAAGCCTCCTCCAAGTCCTCAGCCTCAAAAGCAGCAATTTACTACAGAGGATGTACTTGCAAGATTTATGGTTCAAACAGAAAGAAAATTTGCTGCTGTTGACACTGCACTTTTGGAGGTACAAACATCTCTTCATAGGGTGGAGAAACAGATGGAAGATCTTTTCAAGGTATTGGCTGACTTGCCACCAGCTCCTGAACCAATGTGTGAAGTCCCATCTGCAAATATTCATGAAGAAGAAGAGCGTGTCATTGAAAAGGAGGTGGAAGATGATTGTGGTGAGTTGGAAGATAAAAAGGCAGAAGAAGTGACATCATTACTATCGGAGCAAGCCCTGTGCATAGAAGCTAATCTTCATACCGAGCACAAACGGGAAGTATCTGGGATTATTGAAAATGTGGGAAGGAGATCGATGCCATTCAGAAACCCACCTATGCCCGGCCTGGATAATTCCCACCCAAAGATTTCTCCTTGGAGACCAAAACATTTTTTGTGGGCAATTACAGTTCACCGAACCAAGGCTGAGAAACGAAATGTGGAGAGGATGTTAATGCCACCCAATTCTCCACCCATGCCAAGATTAACAAATTCTCAGCCAAACCTGTTTCCTTGGAGGCCCAAACAACGTTTCTGGGCATTTCGAACATTTCCAATGACGGTTGAGGAAAACGATGTGGGTAGAAGATTGAAACTGTCTAAGGACCCACCCATGCCATGTTTGGATAATTCTCAACCGAAGTTATTTCCTTGGAGGCCCAAACATTTTCTTGGGGTTCCTAAAGAAATCTCGGTCGGGGCAGACGAAGAACCGGGGAGGAAGCTCAAGCCATCTCACAATCCTCCCAAAGCGAAATTGCATAACGCCCGACCGAAGCTTTTCCCGTGGAGGCCAAAAGGTAGTTCATGCATATCCTCCACATTGGCATTAACCCGGCAGGTAATTTCCATCTTCTGTGGTAGCTCTTATGCCCTTTGTAGCCGGGAGGAGCACACAATTTTCAAGCCTCCTTGAGGTAATAAAAAGGTTCGTCGAGCTAGTGACGTTAAACAAGCGCTTCTTGGGAGGCAACCCAAGTTTTAAATTCTTCGTGTTTCAATTTTTCGTACTCTTGTTGTTTGTTGTGTTTGTGACTTTCGTTTTCGTATTTATGTTGTTTATTTGATCCATGCTTGTCTTAAAATCCTAATGTTCGTTCAATTATTCGGTGTAGTTCAAGTTTGTTTAACTGTTTATTTCGGTGAGTAGATGTTGTATATCCATTTTTTCTTGAAGTTGCAGGGGAGACCATGCCGAAATTTTGAATTTTCGGGACTTTACGGGCGTCTAAACGCCCACAAATGGCATGGTACAACACTTGGGAAGCCTCGTGGGCGCCTTCGCGCCCGCGAGGAAGGCCACGAGAGCCCCAGCCTCGCGGCTGGGAGCCTTACGGGCGCCCATGCGCCCGCAAGGCCGCCCGCGAGGCTGCCAGCCTCGCGGGCCGCAAGGGGCAGAGCCCCTTGCGGGCAGCCTTGCGCCCGCAAGGCTGCCAGCCTTGCGGGCTGGGAGGCTTGCGGGCGCCCATGCGCCCGCATGGGCACCCGCAAGCCTGGGCAGCCACCTAAGTGGCTGCCCCCCCTTCTCCCCCCTGTTGTTTCCCTTCTTTTCCCATTTCTTCCTCTCGATTTCTCCTCTTTTCTTCTTTGTTTTTCCGCCGTTTTTCTTCGTTTTTCCTCCTCTAAACCCCTATCCTACTTTTAGCAACTTCAATTTTGTATATTTTTCGAACTTTCACCGTCTTTTTTCGCCGGATTTCATGTACTTGGACTTTGAAGCCCTAACTCAAGGTTTGCTCTCAACTTCATTTTTCTTCTTGATTCTTCATACTTATGAGATGCAAACTTCATGGTTGAATGAATGGATGTGGATTTTGTGAATTTCATGAGCTTTGAGCTATGTTTGTAAAATTTCCAAAGCTCCAAATACAAGGGGAACTCTTGCAAAAAATGTTTTTTGGGCATCTAATTTTCTTTGGTTTTATGACATAATGAGAGCCCCAAAGCCCTTGTTTTCATTTTGTTCGGATTAATCTTGTGTTTTGTGCTTGTAGACATGCCGAACAAGAGCCTTAGTGCCCACCACATCCATGACACCGACAAGGCGTACAGACGAATTGCTTCTTCATTGTCTTAAAGACTTGCGTGGATTTTCGTTTTCGTATTTTTGTTTCGTTTGTTTCTTTTAGTGAATTCTCCCTCTTTTATTTAAATTTTGTGATGTGATGAGCCCTACTATCCTTGCAGGGATTCTAGGGCATGTTATGCACCCCCATCATCCTCCTCGAGGCCGGCCACAACACCTAATACCGGCCCTACCCCATGTTCACGTTATGAAGCACGTTTCATCATGGATGAACTGGGGAAGTTTCTTTATCCCTTCCCATGCATTCATTTTTTTTATCTTTTCACCACGGGCTGCTGATTTATGTGCATTGAGGACAATGCACGACTTTAGGTGTGGGGATGGGGTATTTCATACATTTGCATGCAAAATTTACCTATGATAGCTGTGATCATCTTGTTGAGAATCTCTTAGCATGAAAGAATGATAGATATGAGTTGTAATTTACTTTTATACTTACTTGGAAGTCCTGTTTTATCTTTAGTGCAGCCCACACACTTTATCACTAGATTTCCTTCTCGCACACTCTGTCCAACCCATCAAGTTGATTCCAGTCTTAGTTTGTTAAGGGCTACTTTCAATGGGCCTTTAAGAACTTTTGATTCTTATGACACTAGTCTTAGTAACATCTTGACATGTAGACTAGACCAGGAGACATGATATAGGCTGTAGATAGAAATAACTCGAAAGACAATATTCCGCTGCTCTCATTGGCTAAGTAGCTCAGGGTACAGGCTCCTAACCAGAGTGCACCTTAAGCCAACGGCTAATGAAGCATGAATGCGTTTATGTGGATATGTAATAAATCGAGTAGATGGGTGTTCTGGTGCCTAAACAGCATGTGCACCCAGTCGAAAGATAATGTACAGTCTACGTTAGTCTATTTAATATAAAAAAAAAAAAAAAATTCCTATTGATCTCCAAGATTGTCTACAACATTTAGAATGAGGCTAGAATTGAATATAGGAATCAAAAGGATCTTAGTTGACCATTGAGGGTGTTCTTAGCATTTCCAAGACCGGTAATCATTGTGTGTGGGGTGAATGGACCCCAAGACTGATCTAGGGTAAATAGGGCGAGATAGGAGGTTCACACACTCACGGGAGCACTCTAGATGGAACAGGACTATCTTTATTTGGTTTCTTTTAATACAACTCATTGTCTTGAATTCTTTTCGCTCTATGCTTGTGAGATTCTCCACACTCTGAGCTTGAGGTTTTACATTTAGCCACTTATCACCTTTCCCTTGTTCTTTATGTTTTTGTTTGCTTGAGGACAAGCAAACGCTTAGGTGTGGGGATGTTGTGATAAGTGTCTAAATGTAGGTATTTATACGTTCTATTCTTGTACTATTTTGCATGTATTTTGATGAGTTGATGCCCGTTTCACGTTTAAATTGGTTTATTTGTGTTACAGGCCTTGAAGAAGCCAAAACGAGCTCAAGAACGTATTTGAGAAGAAATACGTATCAAATACGACGTTTTTGAGCTTTCATCACTGTAGCAGTACTGTAGATGGATACTGTAGCATGGCACTGTAGCACCGAAAACGGGATTTCTGGAAAAAGGCTGGGAGCCTTGCGGGCAAGCATGCGCCCGCAAGGCCGCCCGTATGGATGCCCGACAAAGGGTTTTAAAAGCCAAAATGACGGCAAATTTGGGGGGCTTCTTGACATCTTCTTCTTCTCCACTTCTTGGGCCGCCGCCCCACCTTCGCCGGCGGCGTTTTCCGGCGATCCACCGCGCCATTCTTCACCAAGAGGGAGGCAATCATTGGAGGAGGAAATAGGGGGAAGATCCAAGGCTTCAAAGAGTCGTTTGAGGCTCGATCTCGGCGACATCGACGATCTTCTTCCATCCAAGGCAATCCAAAGCTAGAGGGAGTGTTCTTTGCTTTTCTTTATGCTTGTTTGTTAATTGGATTTGTATGAGTGTTCCTCTTTCATGAGGAACTAACTTGTATGTGATTTGGGCATGATGAACCCTAGGGTAGTTTTGTTGTAATTATGGGTGATAATCCTTTGTGATTTAGTGTTGTATGTTGAATTTCTTTTATAAGAATTTCTATGGTTTGTGATTCTTTCTATGTGTGCTTTACTGTCATGGACCGCATCAGAACTCTGCTGTTCAATTTCTAGGTTGTACTTGGAGCGTGACCATCGCCCTTGTACTAGACTCACATAGACTGAAAGGGATTCATGTACCAATACGCCGAGGGATTCGGGTATTAGGTACCCCTCTGAATGTTAGGCTTAGACCCAGAAGAGTGTCTACTCCTGATAAGGGATTCCCTGAGTGCATTGCAATCATAGGAGGAATTGACCGGAAGGGATTCCGGTCAATACTTGTATGGGATTAGGGCTAATCACCGAGGGATTCGGGATTAGCTTAATTTAGGAATCTCTCAGTCCAAACCACCATCACAACACATCATCCTTAATTCGGGCCTTAATGACAACCCTAGGGGGATTCTCTGTCCAAATCACGCCTTCTCCTGATCATCCGTCCCTTGTATGCTTATTTGGCGTGTAGTGGTAGCCTTATCCTTTTATTTATAGATTTTAGTAGATGTACTATTCTCTCGTATTGTTAGGCTAGGAAGTAGATGAAGGGGAAGTAATAGTAGCTCCTTGGCCCCGTGGAATACGATCCCTGTGTCACACACAGGGTATTACTTGATGACCCCGTACACTTGCGGGACGCTCATCAGGAATCCCTTCCAGTCAACTCCTCCTACGATTGCAGTGCACTCAGGGAATCCCTTATCAGGAGTAGATACTCTTCTGGGTCTAAGCCTAACTTTCGGAGGGCTACCTAATACCATTCTCCTCCGGCGTATTGGTACATGAATCCCCTTTCAATCTATGTGAATCTAGTACATGGGCGCATCCCATGCTTCCAAATACAGCCTAAAAATTGAACCACAAAGTTCTCAAGCAATCCAAGGTAGTAAAGTACAAACAGAAGGAATCACAAACCATAGAATTCTTATAAAAGAAATTCAACATCCAACAATACATAATTATCCAAAATTACACTAAAAACACCCAAGGGTTCATCATGCCCAATCACATACAAGTTAGTTGCTCATGAATGAGGAACACTCATTCAAATCCAAGTAAGAAATAAACATAAGAAGAAGCAAAGAACACTCCCTTTAAGTTAGGATCGCCTTGGATGGATGAAGATCGTTGATGCCACCAAGATTGCTCCTCAAACGACACCTTGAAGCCTTGGATCTCCCCCTTATTTCCTCCTCCAATGTTTGCCTCTCTCTTGGTGAAGATTAGCACAGTAGATTACCGGAAAACGCCGCCTTGGATGGTGGGGCGGCTGCCCAAGAAGAAGAGAAGAAGAAGCCCTCTTTCATGCTATAATTAGCCTTTTAAAGCCTTTTTGCTGGATGCTTTACGGGCTGCCTTGCGGGCGCAAGGATGCCTGTAAGCCTCCCAACCTTGTTACAGTGATACTGCTATAGTAATCTTGCTACATTAACTACTACAGTACCAAAACTATGAAATCGCCGTAATTGATGTCAACTTCTTCCTAATTGCGTTCTTGAGCACATTTGAGCTTTTTCAAGGCCTGTAACACAAATAAAACTAATTTAAATCTAAAATGGGTATCGGTTCATCAAAATAAATGTGAAATACAACAAGAATACAATGTATAAATACATACATTTAGACACTTATCACCCCTGCTCGCGGTTTACATGGTCGTGTAATCTTCCTTCGCTTATGTAGCTGTCTGGGACACGCTCCACTATTTTTTAAATATACACGGGCATGTACTTCAATTACACGGCTGTGTACATCCCAATTGGGAGATGAAAAATGGGAGTTGCATTAATGGCAAGTGACGCGCTTTTTCCTCTGAAATTCTTCCAAAAATACATGGGTAAGTACATGAGCGTGTACTTTACCCGTGTAACTCTTTGTCTTGCCTTTTTGCACCGATTTGCCACCGATTTCATACCTGAAAAGTGCATTTTATATATATTTATTTCATGACTTACTCCCATGATTCTTCAATTTATCGGCATAAATTCTCCTTATTCAGTGCTATTTGAGGTATTCTTAGTTTTCCATGCAGATATTAAGGTCCTAAGGCAAGAAGAAGTGATTTGGAGCATTTTCAGGAGCTAAAGGACTTAGGAGAAACCTCATCAAGCTCAACATGGGTGCAACACGCCCGTGCTTCAAGCAGTGAAATTCATAAGAGATTCCAGCCGAGAGCAACACGTAAATTGTTCGCTAAGCATGGCCGTGCAACTCTCAGCACGGCCGCAACACGGGCGTGTTGTAACCCGTGCAGATTACAGGAATTTGAGTTTCAAGAGTTTTATTCGGCTGTAAGCTGCACGGCTTGGAGCACGACTTCAACACGGCCGTGCTCACATCGGGAAACGCTTTAAAACCTCAGAAACTTAGGTTTTTGTGGGACTTTTGGAGGGCGAACTAAAGGAGGAAGAAAGGGAGAGCGTTGGGGCACCGTCCTCATCTTCACCGAGGGAATGTGGCGCATATGGTAGGCCAATCGGGAGGAGATTCCACGACATCATTGAGCCTCTGACAGCCACAAGGATGCAAGAAATTTGGGAGTTTTCAACTTCTTGTATTTTAATTTCTTTGGCAATTACCTTGTTGTTTAATGTCATGAGGGGCTAAACTCTTAACGGAGCCCCGTGGTGGTCTTATCTGACATTTTAGCTTGAACTTGAGTACTTTTCTTGTAGCATTTATGAATGTCTTTTTCCTTGCAATAAATCTTTGTTATGGGCTTTCTTGAATGTTGTTTAGTGGTTGAATGCTTGGAAGTTTGGTTTTCTTATCTTAGCTTGTGAATCTTTATTGATAGTTGCAAGAAGTAAGATCACAACTTAGGGTTCAACAGCACTGTAAGCATCATTCATATAGCATAACTGGATTTAGAACTGAAGACATATCTGATAAATTCTGAGAGAGTCTAAGTTAGTGAACGTCAGGAATCCAACCCCGAGGTCCCATTTCCTCCATCGAACAAATCCTTACATTTACCTTCGTGCATTTCCTTTCCTCAATCTCTTTTAATCCAACCTGGAGTCAAATCCATCTTCTTTACTTGATTAGATATTAAGCAGAACGATAGTATTAGAAGCTATACCAGTCCCAGTGGATACGACTACCCGACTCTAAGGGTACATTTTACTACTTATACTACCCGTGCACTTGCTGTTACGCAAGGGACGTATCAAGTTTTTGGCGCCGTTGCCGGGGACTGGCAACTTCTAAGAAATCGGACAGTTTTAGCGCTCTAATCGTTTCTTTTTGCTTTGAGTTTTCATTTCTTTTTGTTCTTGTTTTGCTCATCTTTTATTACTTTTCGTTAGTATTTGTGTTCTGTTTAAACTATTTACTATTTTCTTTGCTTCAAGCTTAAAAGTTTATATCTCATTTTCTCTTTTGGTTATTGCGTAGGCGTAGTGTATGACCCGGGGAATTCTTCCCAACTAGCATCTCCAGATCCCGACATCGAACGGACATTTCATCGGAGACAGCGGCAAATTATTTTAAGGGAAACTGGGTCAGTGGAAGTGAGTATAGAGGTGGACCAAGAGGAAAATATGGCTGGAAACCAGAGAAGTATGTCAGACTATGCCCGGACTAATCTAGAGGGATCTTGGTCTAGTATTGTGCGACCCCCAGTAGCGGCCAACAACTTCGAGATGAAGCCCAACTTCATTCAAATGGTGCAACAGATGTGCCAATTTGATGGTTTTCAAGATGAGGACCCATATGCTCATCTTGCAACTTTTCTGGAGATTTGTGATACCTTCAAGGCGAATAATGTGTCCGAGGATGCGGTTCGCCTTTGAATGTTCCCGTTCTCTGTGCTAGGAAGGACCAAGCAATTGCTAAGTTCCTTGCCTGCGGGTTCTATTACAAATTGGGAACAGCTAGCCCAGAAGTTCTTGACCCGCTATTTTCCACTAGCCAAAATCACCAAGCTCAGAAGTGATATTTCCTTATTCCGACAAGAAGAATATGAGACCATGTATGACACTTGGGAACGGTACAAGGACTTATTGAGGAAGTGCCCGCAACATGGAATAGTGGGGTGGATGCAAATCCAAATATTTTACAACGGCATGAATGTGGCCACCAAGCAGATGTTAGACGCGGCAGCAGGAGGCTCCTTGTGTAGTAAGAGACCCGATGAGGCACAGACTCTGATTAAAGACATGGCCTCCAATGGGTATCAGTGGAGCTCTGAAAGGAACAAGCCCGTGAAAACTGCCGGGCTTTATGAGGTTGATGTAATCACCAGCTTAGCGGCACAAGTCGAAGCTATTTCCAAGAGATTGGACACAATGCAAATTCAGTCTTCGACACAAGGTGGTAGTCATGATAGTTGGGCAAACCAAACAGGGGCCAGTTACTCATCAGAAGGGGTTCAGGTGACCGAACAAGTAGATTTCATTCGTCAAAATCAGCGGTATGCGAACAACCCCTACAATAGCGCATACAATCCTGGGTGGAGGAATCACCCAAATTTTTCTTGGAAGGATCAGAATCAGGGGCAGCAGCGCCCTCCTCAGCAACAGTAACAACAACAGTCACATCCTCAGTTTTGGAGGCCCCCACCACCAGAACAAAGGGGACCTTTCCTTGAGGCCTTACTGGTCCAGTATATTCAGTCCAATGATGCCCGAATCACATGGCATGAAGAGGTCATGAGAAATCAACAGGCCTCTCTACAGAATCTTGAGTGTCAAGTCGCACAGATTGCCAAGACGCTTGCTGAACGACCCCCGGGTGCTCTACCTAGCAATACTGAAGTCAACCCTCGGGCGTCCCTCAAGGCAGTCACTTTGAGAAGTGGCAAGGAACTCGAGTCCCCACCTCCACAATCACAACAAGAATCTCAGTGTGAATCAGAGGTGTAAGTGCTGGAGAGAGATGCAGGGTAAAGCTCGAGAGCAAGGGAAAAGTTGAAGGGTAAGGAGAAAAACCCGGTGGCAGAATACAAGCCCACTTTGCCCTATCCAGCAAACCTCAAGAAGGACCAACAAGAGGCACAGTTCAAGAAGTTTCTGGAGATGTTCAAGACATTGCACATCAATGTTCCCTTTGTGGAAGCTCTATCCCAGATGCCGAAGTATGCCAAGTTCCTCAAGGAATTGTTAACCAATAAGAGGAAGTTGGAAGCAGTGTCGACGGTCACTTTGAGTGAAGAATGTTCTGCCATCATCTCAAATAAAATTCCCAAGAAGGAGAAAGATCCGGGAGGATTCATCAATCCATGCACAATTGGGGGAATGATGGATGAAAAAGCATTGGCTAATTTAGGAGCGAGCAAAAATTTGATGCCATTAAAAAGTTTTCAAAAGTTGGGACTAGGGGAGCTCAAGCTGACTCAAATGACGCTCCAACTTGCTGATCGCTCCACTCGTCAACCCTTAGCAATTGTGGAAGACATTTTGGTGAAAGTGGACAAGTTCATATTCCCCGTAGATTTTGTTATCCTGGATTTGGATGATAGAGCTGAGGTACCTCTAATTTTTGGGCGACCATTCCTGGCCACTTCACAAGCTATTATCGACGTGAAGGACCGTCGCCTGACGCTAAGAGTGGGGGATGAAGAAGTGGTGTTTCGACTGAAAGAAGCAATGAGACACCGCAAGGCATTTAATGATTCTTGTTATTTTCTTGATGCTACTGATTATGTGATTCGTGATTGTGTGCAGGAAATGTGGCAAAAGGATTACCTTACTGATTTCTTAAGGGAGGAACCTCCGGATGAAGAACTCATAGACCAGGTGGAAGACGTCACTGTTACACCACCAAGCGCTGGTAAACCAATAGTGAATGCCAAGAAAAGGAAAAAGAAAGTATCTAAGGCCCAGACATGGTGGCAGAAGGTAGAGGATAGGAAGAAACAACAAGCCTCTACCCCGAAGCATAACCCTACTAATGTCCTCAGTGTTGGTGAGGCATTTTTGATTAATTCATTATCTCCTTTCATGGAATGTTGTTCTGCAGGGCACCAAGAAAGAAGGTATGTTTTTGAGCCTTCATGAGATGAGACTAGATCCTTCAAGCTAGTGACGTTAAATGAGCGCTTATCGGGAGGCAACCCGATTGACTTCATTTCTTTTTATTCTGTCGTTATGGTTGTTTTGTTTTTTTTTTTTTTCGTTTTTGTCATGTTTTGAATCGAGCCCAGCGTGTTTTCCTTTATTTTAGTAGGTTTCAGGCTCAACACGGGCATAACACCCTCGTGTTGATTGCGGTGCAATTTACAGGTTTTCAACGTTCTATTTCTTTTTGGCAGCACGAGGGAAAGCACGGCTGTGCTGTGGCCATGCTGAATCCCTAAGTACGCTGCCCGTGGACGCGGCACGGACGTGCCGCGTTCTTCATTTCTGTTGAATTTTATTAGCACGGGCACAACACGGCCGTGTTGAGGGCGTGTTCGTCGCGACGGTTCGTCTTCCGCGAGTTTTTCTTTTAAAATCCGGCCGTTCACCCCCTTTTCTTCACTTTCACTTGCGAATTCTCTCCTTTTCACTCTCGATTTTCTTGCAAATTCGAGCATCATCTGCAGGGTCTTAGGGATCTTTTAGAGTTTCACCGTTTATATTTATCTTCTCTGACATTGTGGTAAGTCAACGAACCCTAATCGTTTAATCTTTTTCAAATCATGATTTGTATGCCTTGAATCATTGTTTAAATGCTTAACTTAGCTTTTAGAGGCATCTAGGGTGAATTTTAAATGATTTAAACAATGTTTTACCATCGAGTTTCACGCCCGGCGTCATCGGGGACGACGCAGGGTTTGGGCAACACGGTCATGCTTCGGTAAGCACGGCCATGCTCTTACCCAGATCCTTAATTAGAGTCCCTTCACGGGCGTGCTTTCATCAGCATGCCAGTGTTTCATATAAACCCTTGCGTGCAACTTTCAGCACGCCCATGTATTCACTGGTTCTAATTTTTAAATCCTTTATCTCGCAGATTATGCCGAGGAAGGCTAGTACATCAGGTCCTTCTTCGAAGAGGGCTCGAGGGGAGTTGTCGACCCCGTCCGCGCCCTCTGAGCCCGCTTTTGGCACCCCCATCCACCAGGAGCGCTACTCTCGTCTGAGCGCCAAGAGATTTGGTGAGATGAGAGCGATCGACTGGGAGATGCTGTAAGAGGTCGGCATGGAGGCCGACGTTCGTGGATATCTGGGAGCGGGCGCCTGGACGCAACTGCTCCGCATCACCCACCCAGCTTACCGGGAGTTATCTTTGGAGATCCTCACGACCTTCGAGATGCCCCGAGGGCCCATCAGCTACCACCGCGCCAGCACCATCCAGTTCTAGGAGTTCGGCGAGATGCATCGCATGAGTCTGACGGAGTTCTCCTTCAGACGAGACCTATACGATGAGGAGTTCACTCGAACTCCCGCGTACGATGCGCTGCTAGTTGCCCGCCCCCCAGGGGAGTCGTAGGAGGAGTGTTGGTGGCGGTTGAGCACCGACCGATCTTATAACCCATGTCTCTCCAAGGCCTCCTCCCTCCGTCTCCCCGCTCTCAGGTACATTCACTTCATTCTCAGCCACTCCATTACAGGCAGGGGAGACAGCACTGGGGTCGTTAGTCGCCGCTGAGCATGATGGATGGCTTCCAGCTTCACCTCGGCTACGAGGTTGCTTTCAGCCTCCAGCATCAGGAGCAGGACTCTCGAGTTGGCGCGCTCTTCGGCGGACCCTACGTCACACAGCTGATTAGAGGGATGGGCCTCCAGTCCGGGCTCAGAGCGATGAGGATGGTGGGAGGTGTGCTACCTGTCTCCGTGGATACCCTCCGCGCGATGGGGATGCTTCGATCCACCTCTATCGCCCACGGTCCTCGCTACCAGGCCACACTTGCTACCAGCGTCCACGACTCCCACCCTACTGCCGCCGGTCCTTCGTCTCCTCGCACCCCACACGCGCGTACCTTCACACACACACCCGACTCTTCCCCAGCTGGCTCCTCCTCCTTCCGTCGATGGATGATTCGGAGCATGTAGCGGCTGGCCTCCCCTTCGACGTCACATTTTCCCTACCTCCGCATCGTGCTGCCGGGCCCTCTACCTCTCAGAGTGTGGGTGTGGATACTACTGACCTCCCATCCGAGCCTGACTCCGACTCTGAGAGCACTGGATTTTGATCTTTTCTTATCTTTGTTCTGTTTTCTTTTTCTGTCATTGTACTTTGCTTTTATTTTTGTTATCTTTTGTTCTCTTTGAGTCAGTAAGCAAGGGGAGTCCCCTACTAAACTGATCTCTTTTTAGTGAGTTTTTTTTTATTTTACTTTTTGTCTCTCTAAGGCTTGCATACCTACCTCAGGACGTATGAATGTCTTTCTTGCGGGTTGTATCAAAATGCTTATCCCTAGATGGTGATCAATACATGCCCTTGTGTGACATGGAATTATTCTCGGGCACCTCTCCCTCAATTTGGTGAAAAATTTCCCAACTTTTTTGTCCTCGCACTTGTTTAATATTTTTATGCTGCATATGCTATTTTGAACATTGAGGACAATGTTTCATTCAAGAGTGGGGGAGGGTTGTGTATTTGTGTATTAATGTATTTAGATGTTGTGCATGACTTAGGACGATCTATGAAATGTCGTGGTTAAGAATTTCTAAGTTAAGGAGTGATTGAGCATGCTAGTGCACTTTTGTTGAATTTAAGGTTTCATTTTGCTCTTACTTTGGAAACCCTAACGCTCACACTTAGCCTTCTGTTGTGGGGTCACCCTGTTAGAGGAAGGGCTAGTTCTAAGGCTTATGAAAAATTAGATGTTGACTCCAAACTCAAATAATAAAAGCTAGAAAATGAGAAGAAAATTCAAAAAGTGAGAAAAAGAAAAGAATTTCAACAAGTCGGATTCCTTTTAGGATGCCCTGTGAAATTCTTGTGAGAAAGATGGTAGAAAGAACTATCACCTTAGAAAAAGCGAAAGCCGCACTTGAGTAGTCAGATCTTAGGCATTACAAATGTCATTTTTGATGACCTACCAGGTGAAATGGCTGCCTCTAGGGTGTATGAAGCTACTACCCAATTTAGGAGTCATCTTGAAAAAGTGAAAAATGATAGCTTGAACTAGAGAACCTCCAGAACAGTTTTGACACACTTGGTGAGGCGGTACACACACACGGTAGTATGAAGTAAGAGTAAAATCTTTCAAGAGCTTTCAATGGACTAAGACACTAGCTACTCTGGACTCCTCAAACTTTAGGAATTTTCTAACTTAGCTGAGATCAGATGTCATGCACTCATCCTTTATCTCTAAATCAAATTCTTGTAGCAGGAGCACCCCGCGAATCAATCGAGGCTTGGCATCCGATTTGTTCAGCAAGTACTTGAGTGCGGAGTGATCAGTGTACACAATTACCTTGGATAGCACTAGATATGATCGAAATTTATCGAATGCAAAGACCACTGCAAGTAATTCTTTCTCAGTAGTAGTATAATTCTCTTGAGCATTGTTCAAAGTTTTGCTTGCGTAGTAAATGGGATGGAAGTGCTTACCCCGTCTCTGCCCCAACACTGCTCCTACTACATAATCACTTGCATCGCATGATAAGTGCTTGATTATATATATTTTATAATATCAGGTTATATGCATTGAGCATCACTTTTATCAGGTTTTAGCATTAACAAGGTGTGTTTTGTGTTCTTTTGTGCAAACAGGACTTTGGAGACATGACGTACAGGAAGAAGCAAAGATAGGGTGTGATGACACGTTTCAAGGCCACAATCAGAAGCTGTGTTCATATGCATGGGGGTGTTGCCAACTTTCGGAGGAGTACAAGTCACTACACAAACCGAAAGGGCACAAAGGCAGTAGTACGCCCATGTCCCAACTTCCGTACAAAGAGAAGAAGGTTCTTGAGGATTTCAAAGTATAGAAAGCCACACACCCTACCACACGAGCGTGTGTCCGACCGTGTGGACTCCAAGGAAGACTTCGGGGGGGGGAATCACTGTAGCATTTACTGTAGAAAAGTATTGTAGCAGTTACTGTAGCAGTACTGTAGCAGAGTACTTCACACCCCCGTGTGGAATTTCCACACGGGCGTGTGGCTGGCCGTGTGGATGCCCGCGTAAAGCCCCGAATTCAAATTATTAAAGTTGCCTTGTGATAATTTTTAGGTATCGTTTTGGCCACTTTGGAGAGACAAGGCGGCTAGGGCTTGGAAGGAGTTCTTTGCGGCTTTGGGAAGCTTTCCTCACCAACTTGGATCGATTCCTCCTCCGTCATAGCATCAAGGAAGCCATCGGCGACCTAGCTTCGGAGTGGATTCAATCCAGACGTGGAAACTACCCATCAAGACCATCATCACGGATTCAAGGGGGTTATTCTTTATGTCTTTGGAACTTTATTCTGAATTTATTATTTGTTTTGTGACTCGCTCCGTGGAGAGCTAAACCCCTAGAGGGTATTCGGACATGTAAACCCTAGGATTCTTATTTTCATTAGATTTACATTGTGTTTCTATTCGAATTTATCAGTTTGAGTTTTACTCTTGAGTTCTTAATGCTTGTTTGTGCTTTTGATTTCATTATTAATTGCCTTGCATGTTTTATTCAATCTAGTGAAGAGAGAGATCACCGCTAGGTTTAGAATTACCAAGAGTAAAGAGGGTTGAGAGGGTGAGCCGTGAGATAGCGGAGTGTCCCCTTTCCCTTCCGACAGATATTTCCTATCTCCATATTCCCTAAGTGTCAAGCAACCATATGTGGTGTGAGGCGTCGAGAGAATTCTCCGCTGGGACCTCGTAGGGGGCTAGGGATCTTCCACCTGGAGGCAGGGTTAGATCTACTTTTAGGAATTGGTCATATCTTTGGGATCCCTAGAGTTTTAAGCAGTCATATGTGGTGTGAGGCGTCGAGAGAATTCTCCGCCGGGACCTCGTAGGGGACTAGTTATCGGTGACCTGGAGGCAGGGGCCGTTATACCTTTGAATACCCACGACTCATTGTCTTCGTTTAGAAACACTTGTAATCTACATCCAACACCCGAATCCTAGGGGGAGCATTGTCCGGATACCTCACTTTTATTGATTGAGAACTCTTTCCCTTTTATTTCCTGCGCACTTGTGGTGACACTCTTAGTGTTGGCCATTAGATCATCACATACTACACTCATTAGGCTAGATAACAAAAGAGGGGCTATTACTAGTACTTCTGTTCCCTGTGGTTCGACAACCCGACCCTTTGGGTCCACTTTTATTACTTGACGACCCGTGCACTTGCGGTAACGCAAGGGGTTGGCACACATCACCCTGTTGTGTTGTTGCGGAGATGCATCATGTTTTTGGCGCCGTTGCCGGGGAAGAGGATATTAGGAACGCGAGTATTTTGTTACTTTAGCCATTCATTTATCTTTTACTGTTTTTCTATTTCATTTTTCTTACTTTCGCCGTTCTCACTTATCTTTGTATATATCTTTTGTACAAGAAACATAAAAGATGGTTGATCCAATTATAACTTTGTCCATGCAAATTGAAGCTTGTAATGCAAGGATTGATAAACTTTTAGGTGCAAGACAACAAAGCTTTCCTTTCTGTAACACATACCATTCAAGTCATAGGAGTTCCCCCAACATCTCGTGGAATGTGTGTAGACAACAATGGCAAAGCCCACAAGGGCACAATCTACCACAAGAGCATGATCCTAGCCTAAAAAGTCTATTGGCAAGATTTGTTCAGGGATCTAAGGCTCCCCTAGTGGAAGAATCTCAAGGTGAAAATTTGAATTTGAAGGATGTATTGGCTAAGTTTATCAAGAACACTGAAACCAGCATCAAAGCCCCTAATATTTCATGGCAAAATCAACAAGACTGTATTCATGACTTTGAGAACCATACTGAAGGACTTGTTGAGGATATTTCTTTAGAAAATGACAAGGAAGAGTGCGAGAACAATGAGCAAGTGGGGGAGAAAGAACAAGATGCTGCAGAGAATCAAATGGAGGAAGAAGAGCCCCAATTTGAGAATGATGAACACTTGAATGGACAACATGCTTATGAGGAGGAAGTTTTTGAAGAGGGTTTGTTGAAGCCGTATTTCTTGCAAGTTGAAAAGGTAAAAGAAACAAACCCGAACGCAATGGAACAAGTACCTCTCCTTGAAATTGATCAACCAACAAAATGCAACAAAAAGGCCATTGGAATTGAAGAAGATGTGGGTAGGAGGCTCAAACCATCCAAGGACCCACCTAAGTTGAACTTGAACAATTCTCGGCCAAAATTGTTTCCATGGAGACCTAAAGTAAAATTGTTCAAGCCTCCAATAAAAGTGCATCACCGACGAGACAAAATTATGTTCATGGGAAGTAGTTATGCAAGAGATAGTCGGGAGGAGCACACCCTTTTCAAGCCTCCATAGGATAAGGAAGATCAGGTACGTCGAGCTAATGACGTAAAACAAGCACTTCTTGGGAGGTAACCCAAGTGATTTTATTGCTTTCGTAATAAGTTTTTCATTCTGCAGTAGTAATAAGCTTGAGTATGCGACTTTGCGTTAATTCTGTCGTTGCTGTGTTTTTAATGTTTAATCTCGGTGTTTCATGATAATTATACATGTGTGGCTTGATCTAGAATGTTTTAGAGGTTTAAAGTTAAGGAATTGGCCTTGGACTTATTTGTTTCATGTTGTGCTGAAAATCCACAAGGGCAGGCACAAGGGGGTGTGAGTGCCCCTGTGCCTTACTGAAAATTGCAGAAATCATGAAACAGAAGGGCACAAGGGCACTCACACACCCATGTGAGTGCCCCTGTGACCTTCCTGAGGAGCCACACGCCCATGTGGCTCATCCACATGGGCGTGTGAGACCTGAGAACCCATTTTTCAGGTTTCCAGAGAGGCACAAGGGCAGCCACACGCCCGTGTGGCTGCCCCTGTGGATTTTCCAGGTCTACAAGGGCACTCACACGGGCGTGTGAGTGCCCCTGTGGCCATCTGTCTCGAGTTTTTCATCCACACCGGCACTCACACGCCCGTTTGAGTGCCCTTGTGGCGTTCTGGCGTCGACTTTTGAAGGCACAAGGGCGTGTGGCTCATCCACACGCCCATGTGGCCATCCACAAGGGCGTGTGAGACCCTCACACGCCCATGTGGCTTATAAAGGAGATGAGAAGGCCTTGAACCTTCATTCAAACCTTCGCGCCTTTTCTCCTTCCGACGCCTCCACGCAAAGAGACGCATCTCTTGGGTTCCTAACGCCTCTCCTTAGCTTATTTAAGTATTCTTGGGTGTTTTTCCGGCGATTTCCATCTCTTTCTTCATCAAAAAGCTCCGGTAAGCTCCAAGTTTTCCTAGTTCTTGCCATGAATTTTGAATTTCAGATCTGGTGATTTGTTGATGTTTTATGCATGAATTCTTCATGGAAACTATCATAGTGTGCATGCTTGTCGATTTAGGGGTAGTTTTTGATGTGGAAACCACCCAACCATGGCTTTGTGGCCATGGTCGGGCATCCACACGGGCGTGTGGCCCATCCACACGCCCGTGTGGATGAGGAGGATGATCCACAAGGGCGTGTGGACCATCCACACGCCCATGTGGATTTCTGCATAGTGAAATTTTGTACTAATTTGCCCTGATTTTCACAGATATGGCCCCTAGGACCAAGAAGGTCGCCCACAAGCGCTCTCGCGCCGCTCGGGAGCCTTCTCCTCCAGAGGAATTGGAGTTCGCCGTCCCTGAGCATCAACAGCGATATGAGCGCTTACAGCGTCTCAAATTCGGACAGGCGCGCGTGATCGATTGGAAGGCACTAGAGGAGATTGACTTGGTCGATGAGGTGCGCGAGCTTACCGCTGTGGGAGGCTGGGACCGGCTCCTCACTATTCGTGATCCCACTTATCGTGAGCTCACACTGGAGGTCTTGTCCTCATTCGATTTCGACCGTGCTCGCCATGATTTTGAGAGGGAGGACACGATCCGCTTCAGGCTATTCGGTCAGTACCACTCCATGAGCCTCACGCAGTTCTCTGTTTTTCTCGGTTTATATGACAGAGACTATGTTCACACGGGGGAGTACGAGCAACTCATCGTCAATTACCCTATTGGACTCACCTCGAGTCGTGCGTACGGGACCATATGTGGAGGCTTCCAGTACGAGCCGGGATCTTCCAAGGCCACCATGCTCAGCCGTCCGGCCTACAGGTATATACATTCTATTTTAAGCAGGACCGTGACGGGACGAGGCGACAGCACTGGAGTTTTAAGCCGCCTCGACTTGCTTTACCTGTACACCATGGTCCAGAACATCCCCATGCATTTAGGCTTTGTTGTGGCGGATTACCTCCGCCATCAAAGCCATTACGTGCGGGTCGGTGTGATCTTTTCAGGAGTATACATTACCCGACTCGTTCGTGGCATGGGATTGTCCGAGGCACTTCGAGGGATGGAGAGGATCAGCATACCAGCACCCTTGGGGCTTGCATCCCTCCGAGCCATGCGTATGGTGAAGAAGACGAGCACCAGCCGTTATATACTCGCAGTGGAGGCTGAAGAGGAGGAGTCAGAAGAGGAGGCAGCCGACCCAGCAGATGCTCCTGAT
The DNA here is from genome assembly GCA_902712375.1 of Dioscorea dumetorum. NCBI lineage: Eukaryota > Viridiplantae > Streptophyta > Magnoliopsida > Dioscoreales > Dioscoreaceae > Dioscorea > Dioscorea dumetorum. Next base: position 6,337,729 of record CACTHL010000128.1, on the reverse strand, counting down.
TCGCCGGCACCCACAGCTGTGCCGATGGACACCGAGGCCCCTGCATCCGAGCCAGAGCCAGAGCAACCCTCCACTCGAGCCCGTGACCGTTTGGCGAGGCTCGAGGTGGCAGTTGGAGCTCTCCAGGGGGACATGGCGACTGTGCTCGGCAACCAGTCCATGATGATGTCGCAGTTGTCCATCATTCGACATCTTCTGGAGAGCGACACAGCATCTGAGGCGACGACATCAGCACCACCAGCACCACCAGCACCACCAGCAGAGTTTCCTGACGCATGAGGCGTCCTTGAGTCATTTTATTTTATCTTCTGTATTTTTATTTTCTGTAGTTTTATTTTCAGCATGCTAGTTGAGACTCTGCCTTTTATTTCTGTCATTTTTATTTTGTGGTTCTAGTTATTTTTCGTTGTTTTATTTTCTAATCTTGTTGAGCTTCATTGAACCCCCTGAATCCGCAGATAGTCTTGAGAGTATTGGGAAATGGAAATCAAGTTATGTACATGGCCGTGTGACTAGGTCACACGGCCGTTTCACCTCCAAATGCCCGTTGAGCAAAACGCACCCTTGTACAAGATTCCACCAACTATTTCACTTTTAATTCAGGGGAGTATTATTTTGCTTTTTGCACAACCTCACATGCTTTGTTTTCAGAATTTTTAATTTTATTGTGCTTGCATGTGTACATTGGGGACAATGTACATCTTAAGTGTGGGGGAGGGATCACTTTATACACCACTTTATTGTTTGTTTTCATTATATATGCTCATGCAACCTATGAAGGTTCACTTTAAGGTTAAGAGTTAAATTCTAGACTATAGGAGAGCCTCGAACACTAGATTTCATCATGCTCTAGTTGTCATCCAATTTTTTTGAGAAAATTTTGTCCGATTGCCATTTATGCACTCTACTCACTCATTAGACCTATAGAAGCTCTAGTTTAATGTTTTGAGACTTGTTAGTAGTTGTTTTATTCAAAAAAAAAAAAAAAATATATATATATATATATATATATATATATATATATATATATATATAGATATATATAGTTTAGCCATTGTGAATTCTTTCATGTATATAGTGGGTGAAAAGAGCTACTACCTTTGATTGTATGCAGCTACTCTCATAAGTCGGATACTAGTTATGCCCTAATGAGAGAAAGAGCTATCACAAGGGATATGTGAAAGCTAGCACCCTCGGTAGAAAGAGCTACCATCTCTAAAGTATGAAAGCCACTCGGGAGGCCGCCTGAGAAAGGGCTACCTTGGAGATTGTGTGCAGCTACTACCACTCTTTTTGCTATTATATGAGTCTCGAGCAATAAAAACTGTAAGTAGTGGACATAGAGTCGAATTGAGATGAGTTTTTCCACACACACACGCTTTCGGATTTCTTATTCTTTCTTGTCATTGGATTGTTTTCTAGAGCATTGACTAAACCATTTGGTGTTAAATAGTTTTTCCCTTTGTTATAGAATCATACTCTCATACTTTTTATTGAACCTGAGGCCAAGCACTTATTCTTTCTTTCCTTGTAATGAATGTTTAGTTTGCTTGAGGACAAGCAAAAGCTTAAGTGTGGGGGAGTTTGATAAGTGCTTGATTATATATATTTTATAATATCAGGTTATATGCATTGAGCATCACTTTTATCAGGTTTTAGCATTAACAAGGTGTGTTTTGTGTTCTTTTGTGCAAACAGGGCTTTGGAGACATGACGTACAGGAAGAAGCAAAGATAGGGTGTGATGACACGTTTCAAGGCCACAATCAGAAGCTGTGTTCATATGCATGGGGGTGTTGCCAACTTTCGGAGGAGTACAAGTCACTACACAAACCGAAAGGGCACAAAGGCAGTAGTACGCCCATGTCCCAGCTTCCGTACAAAGAGAAGAAGGTTCTTGAGGATTTCAAAGTATAGAAAGCCACACACCCTACCACACGAGCGTGTGTCCGACCGTGTGGACTCCAAGGAAGACTTCCGGGGGGGAATCACTGTAGCATTTACTGTAGAAAAGTATGGTAGCAGTTACTGTAGCAGTACTGTAGCAGAGTACTTCACACGCCCGTGTGGAATTTCCACACGGGCGTGTGGCTGGCCGTGTGGATGCCCGCGTAAAGCCCGAATTCAAATTATAAAAGCCGCCTTGTGATAATTTTTAGGTATCTTTTTGGCCACTTTGGAGAGACAAGGCGGCTAGGGCTTGGAAGGAGTTCTTTGCGGCTTTGGGAAGCTTTCCTCACCAACTTGGATCGATTCCTCCTCCGTCATAGCATCAAGGAAGCCATCGGCGACCTAGCTTCGGAGTGGATTCAATCCAGACGTGGAAACTACCCATCAAGACCATCATCACGGATTCAAGGGGGTTATTCTTTATGTCTTTGGAACTTTATTCTGAATTTATTATTTGTTTTGTGACTTGCTCCATGGAGAGCTAAACCCCTAGAGGGTATTCGGACATGTAAACCCTAGGATTCTTATTTTCATTAGATTTACATTGTGTTTCTTTTCGAATTTATCAGATTGAGTTTTACTCTTGAGTCCTTAATGCTTGTTTGTGCTTTTGATTTCATTATTAATTGCCTTGCATGTTTTATTCAATCTAGTGAAGAGAGAGATCACCGCTAGGTTTAGAATTACCAAGAGTAAAGAGGGTTGAGAGGGTGAGCCGTGAGATAGCGGAGTGTCCCCTTTCCCTTCCGACAGATATTTCCTATCTCCATATTCCCTAAGTGTCAAGCAACCATATGTGGTGTGAGGCGTCGAGAGAATTCTCCGCCGGGACCTCGTAGGGGGTTAGGGATCTTCCACCTGGAGGCAGGGTTAGATCTACTTTTAGGAATTGGTCATATCTTTGGGATCCCTAGAGTTTTAAGCAGTCATATGTGGTGTGAGGCGTCGAGAGAATTCTCCGCCGGGACCTCGTAGGGGACTAGTTATCGGTGACCTGGAGGCAGGGGCCGTTATACCTTTGGATACCCACTACTCATTGTCTTCGTTTAGAAACACTTGTAATCTACATCCAACACCCGAATCCTAGGGGGAGCATTGTCCGGATACCTCACTTTTATTGATTGAGAACTCTTTCCCTTTTATTTCCTGCGCACTTGTGGTGACACTCTTAGTGTTGGCCATTAGATCATCACATACTACACTCATTAGGCTCGATAACAAAAGAGGGGCTATTATTAGTACTTCTGTTCCCTGTGGTTCGATAACCCGACCCTTTGGGTCCACTTTTATTACTTGACGACCCGTGCACTTGCGGTAACGCAAGGGGTTGGCACACATCACCCTGTTGTGTTGTTGCGGAGACGCATCATCGCACATCACTTCAAAGGGCATACTCCAATCGGGGGAAACTATTATGGGTGCCTCAACAAGTTTATTTTTCAGGGTAAGGAAGGCATTCATGCAGTCTTCATTAAAATCAAAGGGAGCATCTTTTTCCAAAAACCTCGTCAATTGCGAGCGATTGCCGAAAAATCCTTGATAAATCTTCAATAAAAGCCTGCATGCCCCAAGAAGCTTCTGATAGCTTTCACTGAAGTTGGTGGAGGTAATTTTTCAATCGTAGAAACTTTTGCCTGGTCTACTTCGATCCCATGTTTTGAAATTTTGTGCCCGAGTACTATGCCCTCCTTCACCATAAAGTGGCATTTTTCCCAACTAAGCACCAAATTTGTTTCTTCGCATCTTCTTAGGACTCGCTCCAAATTCTTGAGACACAAATCAAACGAATCCCCAAAGACTGAAAAGTCATCCATGAAAACTTCCATGATGTCTTCAACCATGTCTTCGAAAATCGCTAGCATGCATCTTTGGAATGTAGCAGGGGCGTTGCAGAGTCCAAAGGGCATTCGGCGATGGGCAAAAGTTCCATAAGGACAAGTGAAAGTGGTCTTCTCCTGGTCTTCTGGTGCAATCGGAATTTGGAAGTATCCGGAGGGCCATCCAAGAAACAGTAATAGGAGTGTCCTGCCAATCGTTCATGCATCTGATCTATGAAGGGTAAAGGGAAATGATCTTTTCTAGTGGCATCATTAAGCTTTCTATAATCAATACAAACCCTCCACCCCGTGACTGTTCTTGTAGGGACATGCTCATTCTTTTCATTCATGATGACTGTCATGCCCCCCTTCTTTGGAACCACTTGAACTGGGCCTACCCAAGCACTGTCTGAGATGGGATAGATAATGTCTGCATCAAGTAGTTTAATAACTTCATTCTTCACAACCTCTTTCATATTGGGGTTGAGTCTTCGTTGAGGGATTGCTGTGGGTTTGTGATTGTCCTCCATCAAGATTTTGTGAGTGCAAAAAGATGGATTGATTCCGCGGATATCAGAGATTTGCCATGCAATTGCTTTCTTATGCTTCCCTAAAACATCGAGGAGTTTATCTTTTTGTTCTCTAGGTAGGTCCGATGTAATGATAACAGGGAGTGTGGCATTCTCACCTAAGAAAGCGTATTCCAAATGTCCCGGGTGTGGCTTCAATTCAAGTTCTGGGGGTTCCTCAATTGATGATTTCAATCTTCCATAGTTTCCCAAATCATGCTTTTCCTCTTTCTCATCTTCCCCTTCTGACGAACTCTCACTGCTCATACAATCCTCTGTTAATTGAATTGGTGTCTCATGCTTCTTTAACTCATCCCAAGGTATTTAATCCATTGTGTCTGAAGGTTCATGCACTGAATGGTTTGTCTCCTTTTCACGCAAACATGTTGACTCTATGTATTCTTGTGAATAGTCTCTCAACCCTATCTTCGTGGGGTTAAATTGGCAACTTAGTGCGTGTATGATCTCAGTATGGTTCTCTATTTTAGACTCCATATATTTCTCAAAGAATGATGGAAGCAAATGGTATTCCGGACTAGGATTGGTCGAGTCCTCAAAGTATCGTCTCCTCCATTGTTCATCATCAACAAAATTAACACTTCCCACTTCCGTTGATTCATATGAGTGGTAACCGTAAGATTCCTGCGGATAAAAGTAGCCATACCAATCATTAGTAGTAGTCATGCTGAAAAAGATAATAGAGAGTGAATATTTACAAGTACGGAAACTAACACACCAACAAAAACAAAAACAAACAAGATGGCGAAAGTGAAACAAAACAAAAAGTTAAATCAACACGCTCAAGCTTTCCAAGTATCTTTCAGTGAAAGTCCACTGAAACGGCGCCAAAAACTTGGTCATGTGCATAACACACAGACTCCGCAAGTGCACGGGTTGCGAAGTAATACCCTGTGCGTGACACAGGGGTCGTATTCCCAAGGGGGCCCGAAGAGCTACCTTTACTCACTCTTTGCTTGTTGTTTAACTAATCATGTTAAGTTTAAGCAAGGAATTTAATGCAAAGCAATTTAAAACTCTAAATAAGAAAATAGCAAGAAACTCACAACGGGATCGGATCAAGGTAGAAAAATGGTCACGGATGTGGCTCACAAAGGGGGCTTCTAAAGTGTAAAGGAGGCTAAGGTTATCATGCTTTTGGCAATTTGGACCGATAGAAAACCCTAAGCTAGGTCAACCCGATGGTCACGGTGTTGACCCCAAATCCAATAGAAGTAGTTGATGAAGAACTCCTTCCACCCCACATCCTTCCGTGATTGTAAAGAGAGTAGTGGCTTTCACAAATTAGGGTTAAAACTCCACAAAGAAGCCAACCCTAAAACGGAGGGGTACAAGTACCCGATGATCACGGTATACTTATACGACTTCCCTTCCAAGCTTGAATGTGTCTACAACTAGGGCAATGTTCATGGAATCCTAGTAGAAACAAGGAAATGATAAACAAGATTCTCATGTGTATCAAGGCAATAATTCTCATCAAGCAAGGATTCACAAACCAACCAAAAGCATAAATAAATCAAAGCATCTAAAAATACACAAGTTCACCCCCAAGGTTCAGCCACATCCGGTGACCTTGGGGGTTTAAGTGTTCATCTCAAGTCCACAAACAATTTCCATCATGAAAACAACCAACAAAGACATAGAAAAACTCCCTCAAAATCTGGAGGCCGAATGACGTTTGGAATTCCTCAAGAAGTGGCTTCCGAAGACGCCACTCAAGGGGTGGGTTCCCTTGTCTTCTACCTCCTCAATCGATGAAATTCAGAGTAGATCTTGCCCAAATCTTGTTCTCCCCGTCGTTTTCCACCTTAGAATCGCTCCCCTCGTCGTCCCTATGGTCTGATCAAAAGTTGGAAGAAAAAGATCTCCAAAAGCCTAGGCTTCTCCCAAAAACATCCCTCCTTCTCTCTTCTTTTTCCCTTTTTAAAAACCCCAGTCGGGGGGTTATGCGGCCAGGTATGCGGGCCGTATACATGCCCGTATAGAACCATTGGAAGGTTGTCGATTTTCCCGTAAGTGCTACAGTACCTGCTACATGCCGATTTCCATGCCGATTTCTTCTCAAATCGCGTTGTCGAGCTCCCCTAAGCTTCTTTGTGCCAGAAACAAGAAAAATCCCCGATTAAACCATCAAAGGGCATCGATTCATTAACAAACCACATCAATAAAACACAATGCATACGTATAAAATACGTACATTTAGATGTTTATCAGTTACCGCAAGTGTACAGGTTAGCAAGTAATAAAGTAGATCATAAAGGGTCGGGTTGTCGAACCACAGGGAATAGGAGTACTAGTAATTGCTCCTCTTTTGTTATCTAGCCTAATGATTGTAGTGTGTGATGATCTAATGGCTAAGCCTAAGAGTGTTATGATTGATTCCCTGCAAGCGTACAGGATCGTCAAGTAATACCTTGTGTGGAAACACAAGGATCGTATCCCAAGGGGCTAAGGATCTCCTATTACTCCTTCGCTGTCTATTATCTAACCTGAAATCTCGAATGAGAAAGTGTATTCTACTAGAAAGACTTGAAACTAAATAAAAAAACAAAAACAAGTGCAAGAAAGTAAACAGTGAGCGAATGAGGAAATCAGTGTAATGCGAAGGCCTATGGATGTGGATCCCCTTGGTGGAGGTTATCAATGTATATGGATGAAGAACAAAGGATGCTAGGGTAGTTAAGACCGAAGGATTTCTATATTAGAACAACCCCAATTTCTCGGCAGTTGAACTCTAATCCCATACAAACGATAATAGGGATCTCTCCCAAACCAACATTCATACGATTGCAATGCATGCAAGGAAATCCCAAAACAAGTGTAAACTTATCCTAAGTTTACTCTTGAGATACAGAGGGCTACCAACACCCAATCTCTCGGTGTATTGATACAAGAATCCCCTATTAATCTACTCATGATCTTAATACATGTGAGTAGGTCACATCTACATGTACAACGCATAGAAGAACCACGGATTTCTCCCCGGAGTAGTTCTAAGCATGAAGAACAATGGATTAAATCTCAAACAACCCAAGCAATGAATTATAAATTAGTCATCCAAAATACATGATAAATCCCCCCCAAGGTTCACCAACACCCGGTGGCCTTGGGGGTCTAGTGTGCCATCAACATGAAATAAACAACAAGATTGAACAAAGCATAGATCAAACCCATGATTAAAAACTCCCTAGATAATGTGATAAGGAAGAAGATGAACTATAGGCCAAAGGATGCTTTCACTTCCTTGGATCTCCTCCCACAAGGATGATATCTTCAATCCAAGAGAGCTCAACCTCCTCGTCTCCTGGATCTCTTTCCCCGTGATGGTTTCTCTTATTCTCCCCCCCGGAGTGTTGTCCAATAGCCTACCTCAAAATACCCCAAATTAGCTCCCCAAGGAAGCCCTAAAAACGCCCTTTTATACACAGGAACCATACGGCCGTATGGGTGTCGTATAAGACAAGAGGTCCACAATTTCGCGATACATACGGTCTGCATACGGTCTGTATACTGTTGCATACTGCCTGCACAGTTCTCTGGATAGCAACTTGAAACAGGTTCACTGCTACAGTGCACATGGACCGCTTTCTTCTTCTTTTCGCCCAACATGGTATACTCCTGTTCTCCATGGCTTCCTTGTACCCTACAAATCAAATAGCACACGATTAAGTGTAAAAAGGGTATAAATTCTTTATAAACTACATGCTAGTTGTATGAAATACATATATGAAAATACTTACATTTAGATACTTATCATGTCACTACAAGTGCACAAGGACTGAAAAAAGAGGGAGTTATTGGTACGCCCCTTACGTATCCGCAAGTGCACGGGTCGCACAAGTAGTAAAGTGTACCCTTTAGGTCGGGTAGTCGAATCCATAGGGACTGGTATAGCTTTGATAAGTGCTTGATTATATATATTTTATAATATCAGTTTATATGCATTGAGCATCACTTTTATCAGGTTTTAGCATTAACAAGGTGTGTTTTGTGTTCTTTTGTGCAAACAGGGCTTTGGAGACATGACGTACAGGAAGAAGCAAAGATAGGGTGTGATGACACGTTTCAAGGCCACAATCAGAAGCTGTGTTCATATGCATGGGGGTGTTGCCAACTTTCGGAGGAGTACAAGTCATTACACAAACCGAAAGGGCACAAAGGCAGTAGTACGCCCATGTCCCAGCTTCCGTACAAAGCAGAAGAAGGTTCTTGAGGATTTCAAAGCATAGAAGCCGCCTTGTGATAAGTTTTAGGGATCTTTTTCGGCCACTTTCGAGAGAGAAGGCGGCTAGGGCTTCGAAGGAGTTCTTTGCGGCTTTGGGAAACTTTCCTCACCAACTTGGATCGATTCCTCCTCCGTCATAGCATCAAGGAAGCCATCGGCGACCTAGCTTCGGAGTGGATTCAATCCAGACGTGGAAACTACCCATCAAGACCATCATCACGGATTTAAGGGGGTTATTCTTTATGTGTTTGGAACTTTATTCTCAAATTATTAATTGTTTTGTGACTCGCTCCATGGAGAGCTAAACCCCTAGAGGGTATTCGGACATGTAAACCCTAGGATTCGTATTTTCATTAGATTTACATTGTGTTTCTATTCGAATTTATCAGTTGAGTTTTACTCTTGAGTTCTTAATGCTTGTTTGTGCTTTTGATTTCATTATTAATTGCCTTGCATGTTTTATTCAATCTAGTGAAGAGAGAGATCACCACTAGGTTTAGAATTACCAAGAGTAAAGAGGGTTGAGAGGGTGAGCCGTGAGATAGCGGAGCATCCCCTTTCCCTTCCGCTAGATATTTCCTATCTCCATGTTCCCTAAGTGTCAAGCAACCATATGTGGTGTGAGGCGTCGAGAGAATTCTCCGCCGGGACCTCGTAGGGGGTTAGGGATCTTTCACCTGGAGGCAGGGTTAGATCTACTTTTAGGAATTGGTTATATCTTTGGGATCCCTAGAGTTTTAAGCAGTCATATGTGGTGTGAGGCGTCGAGAGAATTCTCCGCCGGGACCTCGTAGCGGACTAGTTATCGGCGACCTGGAGGCAGGGGCCGTTATACCTTAGGATACCCGCGACTCATTGTTTTCGTTTAGAAACACTTGTAATCTACATCCAACACTCGAATCCTAGGGGGAGCATTGTCCGGATACCTCACTTTTATTGATTGAGAACTCTTTTCCTTTTTATTCCCTGCGCACTTGTAGTGACACTCTTAGTTTTGGCCATTAGATCATCACACACTACACTCATTAGGCTAGATAACAAAAGAGGGGCTATTACTAGTACTTCTGTTCCCTGTGGTTCGACAACCCGACCCTTTGGGTCCACTTTTATTACTTGACGACCCGTGCACTTGCGGTAACGCAAGGGGTTGACACACATCACCCTGTTGTGTTGTTGCGGAGACGCATCAAGCTTCTAATACTAACGTCCTGCTTAATATCTAACCAGACAGAAGATGATGGAGTTGACTCTGGGTTAACTTCAAGGAGATTAAGGAAAGGGAAGTTCACCAAGGGAAAGCTTGAGAATTGACTCGATGGAGGAGATGGGGCCCCGGGGTTGGATTTCTGACGTTCACTAACTCGACTTTCTCGCCGCTTATCCGAGGTATCTTCAGTTCTAAAGCTAGCTATGCTAAAAGGGTGTTGCTTCTAGCGCTGTCGATGCTCTAAATTGCAATTTTACTGCTTGTAACTATCGATTGCGATTCAGAAGCCTAGATAAGAGAACCTAACTTTCAAGCAATCAAGCACTAAACAACACACAAAATAACCAATAGCTCGGATTTAATGAAAAGAACGAGATACTCATAAATGCCGCAAGTAAAGGTCAAGAGTTCAAGCTACAACGTCATACAAACAACCTCGAGGTTCCCTTAAGAGTTTAGCTCCTCATGATGACAAACAACAAGTACAATGCCAAAGAAATTGAAAGACAAGAAGTTGAAAACTCCCTAATTTCTTGCATCCTTGTGGTTGTCGAAGGATCTACAATGCCGTGGAATCTCCTCCCGATCGGCCTACCATACGCATGACATTCCCTTGATAGAGAGGAGGACGAACCCCCAAAGCTTTCTTCTTCCTTCTCCCTTTGTTCGCCCACCAAAAAGTCCCCCTAGAAACTGAGTTTCTAGGGTTTTAATGTCTTCTCGATGTGAGCACGGGCGTGTTGAAGCCGTGCTTCAAGCCGTGCAGATTACGGCCAAATAAATCTCCAGAAAACTCACATTCCTGTAATTTGCACGGGGAACAGCACGGGCGTACTTAGGCCGTGCTGAGGTTTGCCCGACCGTGCTCAGCGAACTCAGGCTGTGCTGATTTTTGGCTGAATTCTCCTGCAATTTGCACGGGGTACAGCACGGGCGTGCTCAAGCCGTGTTGAGCTTGATGAGGTTTCTTCTAAGTCCTTTAGCTTCTGAAATTATTCCAAAACACTTCTTCTTGCTTCAGGACTTTGATATCTGCATGACAAACAACGAATACCTCAAATAGCACCGTACTTGGAGAATTAAAGCCAAAATATTCAATAATGATGAGGGTAAAGCATGCAATATATATATATGAAATGCACTCATCAGTTATCAACCAACAAAAGTGGGGTGTCCGAACAATGCTTCCCTTAGGATTCAGGTGTTAAAAGTAGATTACACGTGTTTCTAAACAAGCCAATTGAGTCGTGGGTATCCTAGGAGAATTCTCTCGACGCCTCACACCATATATGACGGCTTAGCACTCTAGGGATCCCAAAGATATAACCAACTCCTAAAACTAGATCTAACCCTGTCTCCAGGTGAAGGATCCCTAACGCCCTACGAGGTCTCGGGGAAGAATTCTCTCAACGCCTCATACCACATATGGTTGCTTAAGACTTAGGGAATATGAAGATAGGAAATATCTATCGGAAGGGAAAGGGGACACTCCGCTATCTCATGGCTCACCCTCTTTACCCTCTTAACTCTTGGCAATTCTAAATCTAGTGGTGATCTATCTTTTCACTAGATTGAATAAAACATGCAAGGCAATTAACAATAGAATCAAAAGCACAAGTAAGCATTAAGAACTCAAGAGCAAAACTCAATGTATTAAATTCGAATAGAAACACAATGTAAATCTAATGAAAATATGAATCTTAGGGTTTACATATCTGAATACCCTCTAGGGGTTTAACTCTCCATGGAGCAAGTCAGAAAACATATAATGCAATGGTAAACAAGTTCACAAGCCATAAAGAATAACCCCCCCTAAATCGGTGATGATGGTCATGATGGGTAGCTTCTACGTCTGGATTGAATCCACTCCAAAGCTAGGTCGCCGATGGCGTCCTTAATGATATAACGGAGGAGGAATCGATCCACGTTGGTGAGGAAAGCTTCCCGAAACCACAAAGAACTCTCTCCAAGCCCTAGCCGCCTTGCCTCTTGAAAGTAGCCGAAAAGATCCCCAAAAATTAGAACAATACGGCTTTTAAAAACAGAAATCTGGACTTCACACAGGCATCCACACGCCCGTGTACTATAGCCACACGCCCGTGTGAAATTTTCACATGTGCATGAATAATAGTTTTTCCAAAATCCTTCTTTGAGCCCACACGGTCAGGCACATGCCCGTGTGGTAGGGTGTGTGGATTTCTGTCCTTTGAAACCTTCAAAACCTTCTTCTATTTGAGCGCAAAAACTGGGACATGAACGTAGTACTGCCTTCGTGCCCTACTGGTTCATGTGATGATTTGAACTCCTCCGAAAATTTGCAACACGTCCATGTATGTAAGCACAGCTTCCATTTTTGGTTTTGAAATGTGCCATCACTCCCTATCTTTCCTTTCTTCTTTACACTTCACACCTCCAAAGCCCTGTTTGCAGGAAAAAAAAAACACAGAATACACCATATTAATGATAATATCTGACAAAAGTAATGCTTAATGCCTACAAAAGGATGTTATAAAATATATCTACACAAGCACTTATCACATATCAAAACAATAAGGGTGAAATGTCATAGAAAATGCCGGAGTCACTTACCATGGTGACGGTGTCGGTGTCGGCGTCGTAAATGCGAGACTAAAGGGATAAGTAGTGTAGCTCTTTCTCTCCCTAGGGCATATACAGTATCCGACTTGTAAAGAGTAGTTGCACACAACAAAAGGCGTAGCTTTTTCCACCTCTATGCAATCAAAATGTATACAATCTTTTGCTTCACAAAAGTTTTCTTATTTGGATTTTAAAAATAAGAAACATAATTGACATAAGTGCGTGCAAAAACATGCATTCAGCTGAGTTACACAGATGAGTTGTGTATTTAAAGGAATTGATCAGTGAATAGAGCAAAAACTGAAAAACAAAATAGGGTCTAAAAGCAACTACACTAGCACATTATAATTTGAAGCAATCTAGTCTTTGTATTGAGCTATCATTAGTCAGTTAGTATTGATTAGACAAGCATGCAAACCCTTTCCCCACACTTCAAACTTACATTGCCCTCAATGTAAGTGACGAAGGATAAATAAGGATAATGCAATGAAAATTAAAGAGAAGGTTGGAAATACTAGCACTTCCCTTATCAAAAGAGCAACCATATTGAAGAGCGATTGGAAGTATAGCTTGTTGGGGAGTTTCCAGTTGAGGGGGGCCATCCCAAGTCAAAAAAGACCCAGCGAGCACCCGCTTCATAACTGGTGGTGGTGGTTGGATCATAATATTTCCTGCGCGATCAAGTACAACATTAAGCTCAATAAAAATAAAAACAAACAAAAATAAAGGGAAGAACGGAACTAAAAATCCAATAGAAGTCTGAAAACATACAAAATGTAGCAGGACCAACCCTTACCAAGTACAAAGAAATACACAAGTACAGAAAATGAGAAAAAGAACTAAAGTGCTGAAGGTGTGTCCTCAGAACCTGGTAGGGCTGAAGTAGTCTCTAGAGCTGGCTCTGGAGGTGAAGGAGGTGGGGGAACAGTAGGATGAAGTTGCTCTCTAGCATTGCCAAGGCACAGTGGAGGTCGGCTTACATCCGTGCCATTGACTCTTGAATCACCGTCTGGCCAACTCTGAGTGCCTGCTGCTCCTCCCGGATCGTAACTAACTACTCTCTGATGTCATCTCTGGGTCGAGTTGGAGGAGCTGGGGTGCTCGCTGATGGTAGGGAGTCGGTGTTGTCCTCAGACTCATCGTCAGTGGCTATAGGCTGCTCAATAGGTGTCGCAGCGGCACTCGGAGTCAGCACGTGTCGTGACCCTAGCTGTATGATCATCCCCATAGAACGAAGCGTCTCGAGCCCCAGAGGTGCTACGGTGCTGTCGGTGCGGATACTATCCAGCTGATCTATAAGTCCCATACTTCGAACTAGTTGCGTGACATAGGGACCGGCTAAGATAGTGCTGAGTCAGATATGCTGGCCCTGGTGTGCGAGGAAGTCTGCCAGGATACAACCGAGGTGCACAGGGCGACTCTCTGTCATACTTAATAAGAAGAACAACTCCTGTCGCCCAATGACGCCAATGCTATCTGATCGGCCTGCAATGGAACGGGCAAAGATAGCATGGATGTACCTAAGCTCCGGCTGAATGAGAAAGGTCTCCTTGGTAAAGCCCGGCTCGTAGTTCCGCCCCTGACTCAGGCGGCACAAAACAGTAGTTGGCGTGACTCCCGAGGGAAAGTCGGTCTCCAGTGCGTCATACAGGGGTGCCGTCATATACTCGGTGTCGTACAACCCCATTAGCAAAGCAAACTGAGAGTAACTCAGTCGGTGCGTCTCGCCGAAAAGCTGGAACTGGATCACCCCAGGCAAGCAAAGCCCACTAGACCCTGATCAACCTCGAGGGTGCTAAGCACCTCCAAAGTAATATCTCGGTATACCGGCTCTGCGATCGATTGGAGCTGGTCCCACCCACCAATGCCCACCAAGTGGCAGACCTCCTTCATGTTTGGATTAAGCCTTCGTTGAGGTTGGATGACTGTTTTATAGTTGTCTTCCATCAGAATCTTATGCGTGCAAAAGGATGGGTTTATCCCTTTGATGTCTGAAATCTTCCATGCAATAGCAGCTTTATGTGCTTTCAATAAAGCCACCAGTTTTTCTTTTTGTGATACAGAGAGGTTGGAAGCAATGATTACCGGCAACTTCGACCCTTCGGCTAGGAAGGCGTACTCTAGATGGTCAGGTAATGTCTTCAATTCCAGCTCAGGGTGTTCTTCCACTGAAGGCCGTAATCGATTACCCTGTTTCTGCTCAATTTCATCGAAGCCTTGTGTTCATTTTCAGGTTCCTCCTTGAATACCTCCAGTTCTGGCTGAGCTGATGGGACAATCTCTGAATCTTTAGGATAGTCTTCTTGGATGCCTATGCTACAAATTTCTGCTGCTAGGATTTGATCAATATCTTATATAGAATCATCATCTCCATCTGAATTACTTTCTGCCACAGCAACTTTATCTGCCATGATCATATTAAACTGTGCCATTGCTTCTTTCAGATTAACTTCAGGTTCTTCATTAAAGGAGAGGATTGCCGACTTATCAAATTGGCCTAGTAAGCTTGCCAGATCTGCACCGTGATATGAATTCCCGAACCCAGTGATCGAGTCTTCTTGGCTCCATTTGTAAGTTGCAACTAATTGTTCTACCTTCTCTTCATTCGTCGCCATTACTTCCTTCAATGTCTCCAGTATTTCCTTCGTATTGAACATAATCCTTGGGCACGATAAAAGACACAAAATCAGTTTAAGACAATGAAAGTAGAGAAGATGGAATAGAAAAACAGTAAAAATAAACGAATGGCTAAAGTAACAAAATACTAGCGTTCCTAATATCCTGTTCCCCGGCAACGGCGCCAAAAACTTGATTCGTCTCCGCAACAACACAACAGGGTGATGTGTGTCAACCCCTTGCGTTACCGCAAGTGCACGGGTCGTCAAGTAATAAAAGTGTACCCAAAGGGTCGGGTTGTCAAACCACAGGGAACAGAAGTACTTGTAATAGCCCCTCTTTTGTTATCTAGCCTAATGACTGTAGTGTGTGATGATCTAATGGCCAACACTAAGAGTGTCACCACAAATGCGCAGGAAATAAAAGGAAAAGAGTTCTCAATCACTAAAAGTGAGGTATCCGGACAATGCTCCCCTAGGATTCGGGTGTTGGATGTAGATTACAAGTGTTTCTAAACGAAAACAATGAGTCATGGGTATCCAAAGGTATAACGGCCCCTGCCTCCAGGTCGCCGATAACTAGTCCCCTACGAGGTCCCGGTGGAGAACTCTCTCGACGCCTCACACCACATATGACTGCTTAAAACTCTAGGGATCCCAAAGATATAACCAATTCCTAAAAGTAGATCTAACCCTGCTTCCAGGTGAAAGATCCCTAACCCCCTACGAGGTCCCGGCGGAGAATTCTCTCGACGCCTCAAACCACATATGGTTGCTTGACACTTAGGGAATATGAAGATAGGAATATCTGTCGGAAGGGAAAGGGGACACTCCGCTATCTCACGGCTCACGCTCTCAACCCTCTTTACTCTTGGTAATTCTAAACCTAGCGGTGATCTCTCTCTTCACTAGATTGAATAAAACATGCAAGGCAATTAATAATAAAATCAAAAGCACAAACAAGCATTAAGAACTCAAGAGTAAAACTCAAACTAATAAATTCGAATAGAAACACAATGTAAATCTAATGAAAATAAGAATCCTAGGGTTTACATGTCCGAATACCCTCTAGGGGTTTAGCTCTCCATGGAGCGAGTCACAAAACAAATAATAAATTCAGAAATAAGTTCCAAAGACATAAAGAATAACCCCCTTAAATCCGTGATGATAGTCTTGATGGGTAGTTTCCACGTCTGGATTGAATCCACTCCGAAGCTAGGTCGCCGATGGCTTCCTTGATGCTATGACGGAGGAGGAATCGATCCAAGTTGGTGAGGAAAGCTTCCCAAAGCCGCAAAGAACTCCTTCCAAGCCCTAGCCGCCTTATCTCTCGAAAGTGGCCGAAAAGATCCCTAAAAATTATCACAAGGCGGCTTTTATAATTTGAATTCGGGGCTTTACGCGGGCATCCACACGGGCATCCACACGGGCGTGTGAAGTACTTTGCTACAGTACTGCTACAGTACTGCAGTAAATAATACAGTACTTTGCTACAGTGATTTCCCCCCGAAGTCTTCCTTGGAGTCCACACGGTCGGGCACACGCTCGTGTGGTAGGGTGTGTGGCTTTCTATGCTTTGAAATCCTCAAGAACCTTCTTCTCCTTTGTACTGAAGCCGGGACATGGGAGTACTACTGCCTTTGTGCCCTTTCGGTTTGTGCAATGACTTGTACTCCTCCGAAAGTTAGCAACACCCCCATGTATATGAACACATCTTCTGATTGTGGCCTTGAAACGTGTCATCACACCCTATCTTTGCTTCTTCCTGTTCGTCATGTCTCCAAAGCCCTGTTTGCACAAAAGAACACAAAACACACCTTGTTAATGCTAAAACCTGATAAAAGTGATGCTCAATGCATGTAAACTGATATTATAAAATATATATAATCAAGCACTTATCACTAACCCTTTTTCTATCCTAAACACCAAGCTTGTGCTTTCTCCCTTTACCGAATCCTGTCCGCCTTCAAAGTGATGTTGCTGAACCAATTCTTGCACACATTCTTCAACACACATGTCAATAACATCGCAGAAATAACATTCATCATCAAGATTAACCGACTTTTTCATGGCTTCCGCCAGTTGATAGGTGACCGTCTCATCTCCAACCCGTAGGGTCATTTTACTTCCCTCCATATCGATTAAATCCTTTAAAGTTCGAAGGAAGGGTCTCCCCAGGATTAACGAAACATGAGCATCCTTATCCACATCCAATACTACAAACTCGACTGGGCATATGTATTTATTGACCTTAACTAAAACATCTTCAATGATACCTCTGGTATGCCAAATTGATCAACCTGCCATCTGGAGAGTCATAGAAGTGGGCTATGGTTTACTTAGTCCAAGCTTCTAGAACAGTGAAGAAGGCATGACATTTATGCTAGCTCCATAATCTGTTAATGCCTTTTCTGATCCCATTCCCTTAATGCAACAAGGAATTATAAAACTGGCAGGATCGTTCATCTTGCTGGGGAGCTTGTTCTGTAGAACCGCAGAGCAATTGGCTTCAAGAACCACAGCTGCACTTTCCTCCAATATCTTTTTATTCGAAAGTAAGTCCTTGAGGAATTTGTCATAATGCGGCATTTGGGCCAGTGCTTGAATGAAGGGTAGATTAATATGCAACTGCTTAAAATGATTTAGAAATTTCTTATACTGTTCATCCGATTAATCTTTCTTTAACCGAGAGGGATACGGAATTCTTGGCTCAGGGGAGATATGGACTTCATCATCTTCTTTTTCCATATCTTGGAGCCTATCTTTGCCCTTCTTAGTCATTGAAAATTCACCAGTTTCCTTTGGAACTCTCTCTTGAAGCGCTCGACCACTTCTCAAAGTGATCGCCTTAGCGTGCTCCCTCGGATTGGCTTTAGTGTTGCTTGGAAAACTACCCATTGGCCTCTCAGTTAGACTCTTTGCAATTTGTCCAACTTGATTCTAAGAGTTCTGAATAAAAGCTTGTTGGTTTCGCAAAAGAGTCTCCATGTTGGTCTGCCATGCGTTGGAGGTTTGAATATACTTAGCTAAAATTTTTTCCAGCTCTGAAATTCTATCTGGCTGTGGTTAGTGTGGTTGCTGTTGGAATCTAAGAGGATCTGCCGCTCTCTGCTGTCTTAGGCCCCCCAATGAGAAATTTGTATGATTCCTCCAGCTCGGATTATTTTAATTGCTATACGGATTATTCTGCCATGGTGCATTTTCACAAAGTCAACTTCTTCCATTGACTGTGATGATGTCGATGCTCAGGATGATATCAGATAATCATTCTGCGTATGTGCATCCCCCACATCCATCACATGCATAACCGGTAAATTCCTTGAAACTGTCAAGGCATCCACTTTTTTGCTGAGCCCCTCTGCCAAGGCTGCTAGGGAAGTAATAGCATCAATTTCATAAATTCTTACCGGTCATTTACTGTCCCTGTCACTCCATCAACAGCTATTTATCGGCATGTCTTCAATCAGTTGGCGAAGGACGGCAAGTGTTTTGTTGCCCAACATACCTCATGCAGTGGCATCAATGATTTGGCGCGAATTCTGCTTCATGCCATTGTAAAAAGTATGGATGATCATCCACTCTGGGAATCAATGCTGCGGCCATTTTCATAGCAACTCTTTAAATCTCTCCTATGCCTCAAGCAAGGATTCAGAATCCGATTGTGCAAAGGATGAAATCTCGTTCCTCAACTTCGCCGACTTTCCTGGGAGAAAGTATCTGGTGAGAAAAGCCTCTACCATCTCGTCCCAGGTAGTAATAGATGGTCAAGGCAACGACTGCAACCATTGTTTGGCTTTCCACTTCAAACAAAATGTAAAGGTGCTGAGTTGGATAGCATCATCTATCACTCCATTGATCTTCAACATATCACACACCTCAAGAAAATTTTCAATGTCGCCATTCGAATCTTCGTTGGTATGGCCATTGAACGGAGCGGTCTGTTGGATTATCTGAATAAAGGCAGGCTTGAGCTCAAAATTGCTTGCAGCTACCAGGGGACAAACTATACTTGATTGAGTTCACCGTGTAATTGGCCGAGAGAAATCTGATAAAGTATGTTGTTGTTCATTCTGTTATGCCATTTCCTCTACACTCTCGACCACAATCCTAATAAAATCTGCAGGTTGTTCCTGCTCAACCTCTGTTCCACTTCCTTGTCCTCGGTGTCTTCCTCGAAGTCTTCTTTTGATCTCAGGGTCCCCTTCAACTAAAGTTAACGGATTCCCCCGAGTTATACATTGCATCTGAAACCAATAGAAAAATCGGAAGTATTACTCAAAATTTCTATTTACCAAAAGAAAATAAAGCAAAAGTAAAATTGAAAATTGGAAAATAAATGGCTAGAATGACAAAACTGAAGTGTTCCTAATGTTGCTCCACGGCAATGGCGCAAAAGACTTGACACGCCCTTTGCGTCACCACAAATGCACGGGTCGCCAAGTAATAAAGTGGATACATAAAAGGAATCTGGTTGTCGAACCTCAGGGAGCAACCATACTAGTACTAATTTCAGCGTAAGAAATCTAGCTTGATAATTGAGAAGAATGACAAATCTAACAAACACAACTAAGTAACAATCAAGCAAGGGTGTAAAGATTATCAGCAATAATGTGAACACTTGGACAGTACTGCCTCGGGGATTCGACAATGAAGTATTAACTTCTACAAATGCTCCTTAATTAATTAAAAGAGAAGTTTAACAAAAATGTGATATCAAGACTGGTTTTTACCACAGGCTAATTTGTAGGATCTAACGGGTTTTCACCGCACGCTAGTTCTCGAGAACCAAAGGGTTTTCACCGCACGCTAAATCAAACGAATAACGGCTTTTCACCGCACGTCAACAGCCACGCAAAATGAAATAAGACATACATCCAATCACACATGTAGTCTTATGATTAAACTTCACATGTAATTGAGATTAAAGGATTACAAATAGAGTTCAATAATTCCCCCAAGGTTTCAAGTCCAAGCTTCCCAAAAAAGGGATTAGCTCATATCGCAATAATAAGTAATCAAAGATCCACAACTGCTCATAATCAAAATGTGCAATTAAATGGAAAAACTCCCTCAAAACCAAGAAAATAAGGATTGGTGAGAAGTTCCCCTTGACGTTGGAGGAACCACGATCCTTGGCCGCGATGGTGCCTGATAAGTGCCTAAATGTGTATAATTATTTATAATATTTCCGTATTAAATTGCATGCTTTTGATAAGACGACACTCGCTTTTGTAGTTAAATTGGTTTTATTTGTGTTGCAGGCCCTGAAGAAGCCAAAATGAGCTCAAGAACGTATTTAGGAATAAATCGACACCAAATACGGTCTTTTTGAAGCTTCATTACTGTAGCAGTTACTGTAGCAGGTCTATTGTAGTGATAAGTGCTTGTATACATATATTTTATAACATCCTTTTGTAGGCATTAAGCATTACTTTTGTCAGATATTATCATTAATAAGGTGTATTCTGTGTTCCTTTCTGCAAACATGGCTTTGGAGATGTGAGGTGATAAGTGCTTGTTTGTATATATTTTATAATATCAGTTTACATGCATTGAGCATCATTTTTATCAGGTTCTATCATTGACAATGTGTGTTTTGTGTTCTTTTGTGCAAACATGGTTTTGGAGATATGAAGTACAAGAAGAAGCAAAGATAGGGTGTGATGACACATTTCAATGCCACAATTAGAAGCTGTGCTCATATGCATGGGGGTGTTGCCAACTTTCAGCGGAGTCCAAGTCATTATACAAACCGAAAGGGCACAAAGGTAGTAGTACGTCCATGTCCCAGCTTCCGTACCCAAGTAGAAGAAGGTTCTTGAAGATTTCAAAGGATAAAAAGCCACGCACCCTACCACACGAGTGTGTACCCGACCGTGTGGACTCAAGGGAAGATTTCTGGGAAATCAATGTAGCATTTACTGTAGCGTAGACTGTAGCAAAATACTATTCATTCCCCGTGTGGAATTTCCACACGGGCGTGTGGCTACAGTACACGGGCGTGTGAGTACCCGTGTGGATGCCCGTGTGAAGCCCCGATTTCAAATTATAAAAGCCGCATTGTGATAATTTTTAAGGATCTTTTCGGCTACCTTCAAGAGGCAAGGCGGCTAGGGCTTAGAGAGAGTTGTTTGCGGGTTTGGGAAGCCTTACTCACCAACTGAGATCGATTCCTCCTTCGTCATAGCATCAAGGAAGCCATCGGCGACCTAGCTTCGAAGAGGAATCAATCTCGACACGGAAGCTACCCATCAAGATCATCATCACGGATTTAGGGGAGTTATTCTTTATGTCTTTTGAACTTATTTATCTATTCATTATTTGTTTTGTGACTCACTCCATGGAGAGTTAAACCCCTAGAGGGTATTCGAACATGTAAACCCTAGGATTTTTATTTTCATTAGATTTACATTGTGTTTCTATTCGAATTTATTACTTTGAGGTTTACTCTTGAGTTCTTAATGCTTGCTTGTGCTTTTGATTCCATTATTAATTGCCTTGCATATTTTATTCAATCTAGTGAAGAGGGAGATCACCACTAGGTTTAGAATTACCAAGAGTAAAGAGGGTTGGGAGGGTTAGCTGTGAGATAGCATAGTGCTCCCTTTCCATTACGATAGATATCTCCTATCTCCATATTCCCTAAGTGTCAAGCAACCATATGTGGTGTGAGGCGTCAATAGAATTCTCCGCCGGGACCTCGTAGGGGGTTAGGGATCTTTCACCTGGAGGCAAGGATAGATCTACTTTTAGGAATTCGTTATATCTTTGGGAGCCCTAGAGTTTTAACCAGTCATATGTGGTGTGAGGCGTCGAGAGAATTCTCCGCCGGGACCTCGTAGGGGACTAGTTATCGGCGACCTAGAGGCAGGGACCGTTATACCTTAGGATACCCACGACTCATTGTTTTCGTCTAGAAAACACTCGTAAAATAGGGAGTCATGGCATATTTCAAAACCAAAACTGGAAGCTATGCTCACATACATGGAGGTGTTGCCAACTTTCGGAGGAGTTCAAGTCATCACATAAACCGGAAGGGACGAAGGCAGTAGTACGTCCATGTCCTAGCTTTTGCGCGCAAATAGGAGAAGGTTTTGAATGTTTCAAAGGACAGAAAGGGACACACTCTACCACACAGGCGTGTACCCGACCATGTGGACTCGAAGAAGGATTTCGGGGAAAAAGTATGGTAGGAATTTATTGTAGCACTTACTGTAGCAGTAATGTAGAAAAGGTTTTGTTCACGCCGGTGTGAAAATTTTACACGGGTGTGTGGCTATAGTATACGGTGTGTGGATGCCCGTGTGAAGTCCCGATTTTTGTTTTTAAAAAACGCCTTGTTCTAATTTTTGGGTATCTTTTCAGCTACTTTCAAGATGCAAGGCATCTAGGGCCTGGAGAGAGTTCTTTGCGGCTTCGGGAAGCTTTCCTCACCAACTTGGATCGATTCCTCCTCCGTCATAGCATCAAGACCATCATCACGGATTTAAGGGGGTTATTCTTTATGGCTTGTGAACTTGTTTACCATTGCATTATTTGTTTTGTGACCTGCTCCATGGAGAGCTAAACCCCTAGAGGATATTCGGACATGTAAACACTAGGATTCATATTTTTGTTAGATTTACATTATGTTTCTATTCGAATTTAATACATTGAATTTTACTCTTGAGTTCTTAATGCTTGCTTGTGCTTTTGAGTCTATTGTTAATTGCCTTACATGTTTTATTCAGTCTAGTAAAGAGAGAGATCACCACTAGGTTTAGAATTGCCAAGAGTGAAGAAGGTAGAGAGCGCGAGCTGTGAGATAGCGGAGTGTCCCCTTTCCCTTCCGATAGAAATTTCCTATATTAATATTCCATAAGTCTTAAGGAACCATATGTGGTGTGAGGCATTGAGAAAATTCTCCGCCGGGACCTCGTAGGGTGTTATGGATCTTTCACCTGGAGGCAGGGTTGGATATATTTTATAGGAATTGGTTATATCTTTGCGATCCCTAGAGTCTTAAACAATCATATGTGGTGTGAGGCATCGAGAGAATTCTCCTCCGGGACCTCGTAAGGGACTAGTTAATGGCAACCTGGAGGCAGGGGCCATTATACCTTAGGATACCCATGACTCATTGTTTTCATCTAGAAACACTCGAAATCTGTATTTAACACCCGAATCCTAGGGTAAGCATTGTTCGGATACCAAACTTTTATTGATTGATAACTCCATCTCCTTTCAATCCCTCTGCACTTGTAGTGACACTCTTAGGCTTAGCCATTAGATCATCACAAATTACACTCATTAGGCTAGATAACAAAAGAGGAGCAACTACTAGTACTCATGTTCCCTGTGGTTCGACAACCCGACCCTTTGGGGTCTACTTTATTACTTGACAACCCATGAATTTGTGGTAATGCAAGGGGTTGACACATCACCCTGTGTTGCGGAAACGCATCATGTAGCACCGAAATAATTTTTTTATGGGGAAATTCCTGGGAGCCTTACGGGCAAGCATGCGCCAGCAAGGCAGCCCGCATAGCCACCCGAAAGTCACTTCTTAAAGGGCGTTAGGGTAAAGTATTCGAGGCTTTTTGGGGAGGTTTTGAAGGGAGTTTTTCTTGGAGCTTGAAGGTGGTACAAATCCGTGAAAGAAGAGCTCTTTTCTCATTAATTAAAGAGTGGAAATCAAGGGGAGAGTGAAGATTTAGCAAGATCCATTCTCTATCTCAACGTTGGAAGCTTGGAGAATAAGAAGAAGTCGCCCTCATTGCGGCGCAGGTGGAGGCTCACCTTGTCATCACCAATGATTGAGGGAGTGTTTGTTATGGCTAGATTAGTTGTTTTCATGATGTGTTATGTGTTAATTGCTTGTATGAACAACTAAGTCCCTATGTCACCCGACGCCGGTGAACCTTGTTATGAACAAGCTTGTAAGAATGCTTTAATTCATGTTTAGTGCAAGTTGCTTGGTTTGTGGTTCATGCTATGTGTTCTTGATTGCTTTGAATTACATGAGAACTCTGTAGTTCAACTTCTAGGTTGTACTTGGAGAGTGCGATACGCCCTTGTATTAGACTCACATAGTTTGAAAAGGAAATATATTCCTATACGCAGAGGGATTCAGGTATTTGGTGCCCCTCCAACCATTAGGATCGAACCTAAGTACTTAGTTTGACTCTAATAAGAGATTTCCCTTGGTGTAATGCAAGCATAGAAGGAGTTGGTCAGAAGAGATTCTGTCCAATACCTGTATGGGATTAGGGGTTAATCACCGAGGGATTCGGCGTTAACCTACTTTCGGAGTCTCTTGGCCCAAACCACAATTGCAATCTTAATCCTAGCATTTAGATAGCTTGAGTAGTCCTAGGGGGATCCGCGTCCGTGACCATCTTTTTCCATGTGATTCTCCACCTATTTCGCCTGTAGCTCGACATTTAGTTTAGCTTTCTTAAGACCCTTTTTGTAGTTCATAGCACCCAATCTCGAGATATTTGGTTAGACAATAAGTGAAGAGGAAGTAAAGGTAGATCATTGGCCAGTGGAATACTACCCCTGTGTCACTCACAGGGTATTACTTGACAACCCCATACACTTGCGGGACGCCCATCAAGTTTTTGCCACATTACCAAGTACAGAAGGAATATTTGAAAAACTTAGACCTTATTGATTTAACCGCTTATTTATACTTTTCCTCTTTGTTTTTAATTTTCTTTGCTGTACATATTGCTCCTTTATTCTTAGTTTTGCTTTGTGTATATTTCCTTTCTTTTTTTTTTCTTTATTGCTAGCACTTTCATTTGTAATCATGGATGCCACCGAGTACGTGTCTGATTTTGTTTATTTGCAGAATTAGTTCTTTTAGCATTCAACTGTGTCACCTGATAAACCTGAAGAGATGGAAATAAATTACACACCTTGGGGTAGTAATTCTCAAAGGGATCAATACTTCGAGAAAACATTGACAGTTAATGATAAGTGCTTGCATGTACATATAATTTGAGATGTTTTTCCCTGCATGAGCATCACATTTTTCAGGTTATATTTCTCATTTCGTGTGTTTCTGTGTTCTTTCGTGCAATTAGGGTTGTGAAAAAGGTTTACGCGAAGAAAAGCAAGATTAGGTCATAATGGTGCTATGTGGAGCTCTTTTGTGCAAATACGAAGTTCAAGACACAAATCGGGTTCAAACGAGGGGGTATGTGCCAACTTCTAAAGGCTTCAAGACAATTCTTGTAGAAGGACACGAAGGCAGTCATGCTCGCTCGTTCCGATTGGTTCAAAGATTTCAAAAGCTCTCCAAGGTTTCCCATCATCAAGAAATGCCACTTGACCTTTCACATGGGCGTGTGTCCGTCCATGTGACCTCAGGAGAAGAAACGGGCGAAATCGAGGATTAGTATGAAGATTTCACAAGGCAGAAAATCCACATGGGCGTGTGGAATTTCCACACGGCCGTGTGGAATTTCCACACGCCCGTGTGGATCCTCGAGATGGCCAATTATAAAGCCGTTCTGAAGCGTTATCCAGGGCATCATCTTCTAACTTTGGAAGGAGGCGACGGCTAGGGTTCAGGAGGTTCTTGCTACACTTTGGGGGCGCTTCTTCACCGGTTTCATCATCATTCCCTTCCAAGGAGAGCCATTGGGGGAGCCTTCGACGACTCGATTCGGCGAGGTGGGCCTTAGGCTTGGAGGAAGGGATTCTTTGAAGAAGAAGGAGAAGTTCCCATAGTCTATCAACACGAAGCCTAAGGGGGTTTTCTTTATGGATTTCTTGCACTTATCTTCATTTATTTTGATGAACTTGTATTGCTCCATGGAGAGCTAAACCCCTAGTGGGTACTTGGACTTGTAAACCCTAGATTTTCTATGTTTCATTGACTTTAATGCTATTATTCAATTTGAGTTTAAATTTGAGTTTCAATCTTGTGTGCTTAATTGTTTCTCCCTTAGAGTGACACTAGGGTTGAGGGCTAATCCAATCATCCTTTTGACGAGTGACCATCACCATTAGGATTAGATTAACCAAGATTGAAGAGGGTTGAGAGGGTGAGTTGAGAGGTAGCGACACGTCCCCTTTCCCCTCCGGTGTGGTTCTCCCTACCTTCTTATTCCAAGTATTACCTTCGATCTCAAAGAGAGTTAGGCGTTGAGAGAGGCCTTTCCGCCGGGACTTATTTGTGATTAGGGATCTTTCGCCTGGACCAAAGGGATTGATCTATAGTTGGGAATAGGGTTTACCACTTGGAATCCCTAGAGCATAGCGCAGTCATACGTGGTGTGAGGCGTCGAGAGTCTTCTCTCCGCCGGGACCTCGTAGGGGACTAGTCAAGGTTGACCTTAGATTTGGGACCTTGTATCTCTGGATTCCACGACTCTTGAAATCTCTATTGAATAAGAGTACTTGAAGTCTTGCACGTGAAACAAGGATTCTAGGGGGAGCATTGTCCGAGTACCCCATCTTCTTATTGATCTATTTCTCCGACCTAGCTTTCATTTTCAGCACTTTGTTTCTACTACTTTCTGATTTTATTTTCTTTCAACAACAATTGGTTTATCTTTGATTACTTAACAAAGTGTGATTGTTCTTACGTCTACTCCCTGTGGATTCGACTACCCACCCGTTTGGGTACTTTATTACTTCGACACCCGTGCACTTGCGGAGTACACACGCAAGGGTGTGTCAGTTAACCTTAGGGGACGGAGTGTACTGGATATTTTTACCCGATTTATGAGTCCAGATGGTGAAATCTCTCAGGAAGAGCCTGACCCCTCCAATCCACAGTTCATTGGCAATGTTGTTGAACCTCAAGACATTATTACTACTCCTCCAGCAGCAATATGGTGTAATGAAGAAAGCAGAGGCTCAACACAGGTCAACAGTTCGGAGCAAAACAGTGGTTAAGAGACAGAATACCTCAAGGAGAGAGATTCAGAGTCATTAGAGGGTGAAGTTTATGACGTAGAGGACAATTCAGAGAATGATCAATCATCTGAGGAAGAAGACAAGGGGTTGAGGATATTGATCAAGAAAGGCGTGTGTGGTTAAAGTCGTCTATCGATGAACCACCAGAGTTAGAGTTGAAACCATTTCCCGAACATTTAGAGTATGCATTTTTGGCAAAAGGGTCTACACTCCCTGTCATCATTGCATCAGATCTGACACTTGAACAGAAAGATAAACTTTTAAATGTTCTGAAGAAGCATAAGAAAGCAATTGCTTGGAAGATGTCAGACATGATAAGTGCTTGCATGTATATATTACCTAAGATGTTTTCCATGAATGAGCATCACATTTTCCAGGTTATATCTCTCATTTCGTGTGTTTTTTGTGTTCTTTTATGCAATTAGGGTTGTGAAGAAGGTTTACGCGAAGAAAAGCAAAAATAGGTCATGATGGTGCCGAGTGGAGTCCTTTTGCGCAAATACAAAGTTCAAGATACAAATCGGGTCAAACAAGAGAGTATGTGCCAACTTCTAAAGGTTTCAAGTCAATTTTTGTAGAAGGACACGAAGGCAGTCATACTCGCTCGTTCTGATTTGTTCGAAGATTTCAAAAGCTCTCCAAGGTTTTTTCGACATCAGGAAATGTATCATGACCTACCATACGATCGTGTGTCCATCCATGTGGCCTCAGAAGAAAAAACGGGCGAAATCGGGGACCTATAGATGCAGTTTTGTAAAGTGACACACCCTTGCGTGTGTACTCCGCAAGTGCACGGGTGTCGAAGTAATAAAGTACCCAAACGGGTGGGTAGTCGAATCCACAGGGTGTAGACGTAAGAACAATCACACTTTGTTAAGTAATCAAAGATAAACCAAATGTTGTTGTGAAAGAAAATAAAATAAGAAAGGAATAGAAATAAAGTGATGAAAAAAAAAACTAGGGTATGGAAATATATCAATAAGAAGATGGGGTACTCGGACGATGCTCCCCCTAGAATCCTTGTTTCAAGTGCAAGACTTCAAATACTCTTATTCAATAGAGATTTCAAGAGTCGTGGAATCCAAAGATACAAGGTCCCAAATTTAAGGTCAACCTTGACTAGTCCCCTACGAGGTCCCGGCGGAGAGAAAACTCTCGACACCTCACACCACGTATGACTGCGCTATGCTCTAGGGATTCCAAGTGGTAAACCCTATTCCCTACTCTAGATCGATCCCTTTGGTCCAGGCGAAAGATCCCTAATCACAAATAAGTCCCGGCGGAAAGACCTCTCTCAACGCCTAACTCTCTTTGAAATCGAAGGTAATACTTGGAATAAGAAGGTAGGGAAAACCACACCGGAGGGGAAAGGGGACGTGTCACTACCTCTCAACTCACCCTCTCAACCCTCTTCAATCTTGGTTAATCTAATCCTAATGGTGATGGTCACTCGTCAAAAGGATGATTGGATTAGACCTCAACCCTAGTGTCACTCTAAGGGAGAAACAATTAAGCATACAAGATTGAAACTCAAATTCAAACTCAAATTGAATAAAAGCATTAAAGTCAATGAAACATAGGAAATCTAGGGTTTACAAGTCCAAGTACCCACTAGGGGTTTAGCCCTCCATGGGGCAATACAAGTTCATCAAAATAAATGAAGACAAGTGCAATAAATCCATAAAGAAAACCCCCTTAAGCTTTGTGTTGATAAACTATGGGAACTTCTCATTCTTCTCCAAAGAACTCCTTCCTCCAAGCCTAAGGCACACCTCGTCGAATCGAGTCGTCGAAGGCTCCCCCAATAGCTCTCCTTGGAAGGGATTGATGATGAAATCAGTGGAGAAGTGCCCCCAAAGTGTAGCAAGAACCTCCTGAACCCTAGCCGTCACTCCCTCTCAAAGTTGGAAGAAGATCCTCTAAATAACGCTTCAGAATGGCTTTATAATTGGTCATCTCGAGGATCCACACGGCCGTGTGGATAAGCCACACGGCCGTGTGGAAATTCCACACGCCCATGTGGAGTCTCTGCCCTGTGGAAAACTTCGTATTCGTCCCCGATTTCGCCCGTTTCTTCTCTTGAGGTCACACGGACGGACACACGCCCATGTGAAAGGTCATGTGGCATTTGTTGATGATGAGAAGACCTTGGAGAGCTTTTGAAATCTTCGAACAAATCGGGCAAGCGAGCATGACTGCCTTCGTGTCCTTCTACAAGAAATGTCTTGAAGTCTTTAGAAGTTGGCACATGCCCCTCGTTGGAACACGATTTGTGTCTTGAACTTCGTATTTGCACAAAAGAGCTCCACTTAGCACCATTATGACCTAATCTTGCCTTTATTCACGTACCATGTCTTCACAACCCTAATTGCATGAAAGAACACCAAAACACACGAAATTAGCGATAAAGCCTGATAAATGTGATGCTCATGCATGGAAAACATTTCCAAAAATATATACATGCAAGCACTTATCATAAAGGCTGAAAATCCACATGGGCATGTGGAATTTCACACGGCCGTGTGGATCCTCGACTTTTGCCATTTAAAAGGCCGTTCTAAAGCGTCTTTGAGGTTTCATCCTCCCAACTTCTGGAGGGAGTTCGGCTAGGGTTCGGAGAGGTTTTTGCTACGTTTTGGGGGCGTTTCTTCGCCGATTTCAACACCGATTCCTTCCAAGGAGAGCTATTGGGGGAGCCTTCGACGATTTCGATTCGGTGAGGTGTGCCCTAGGCTTGAGGAATGGATCCATGGAGAAGAAGGAGCAGCCCCCATAGACCATCAACACAGAGCTCAAGGGGGTTTTCTTTATGGATTATGTGCATTTATTTTCATTTGTATTAATGATTTTGTATTGCTCCATGGAGAGCTAAACCCCTAGTGGGTACTTGGACTTGTATACCCTAGGATTTCTATGTTTCATTGACTTTAGTGCTTTTAATTAATTTGAGATTTAATTTGAGTTTTAAACTTGTGTACTTCATTGATTTTCCCTTAGAGTGACACTAGGGTTGAGAATCCAACCTAATCATCCTTTTGACTAGTTACCATCACCATTAGGATTACATTAACCAAGTTTAAAGAGGGTTGAGAGGGTGAGTCGAGAGGTAGCGGCACGTCCCCTTTCCTCTCCGATATGATACACCATACCTCCATATTCCAAGAGTTAGTATTGATCTCAAAGAGAGTTAGGCGTTGAGAGAGGCCTTTCCGTCGGGACTTATTTATGATTAGTAATCTTTCACCTGGACCAAAGGGTTTGATCTATAGTTGGGAATAGGGTTTATCACTTGGAATCCCAAGAGTTTAGTGCAGTCATCCGTGGTGTGAGGCGTCGAGAGTTTCCTCTCCGCCAGGACCTCGTAGGGGACTAGTCAAGGTTGACCTTAGGTTTGGGACCTTGTAGCTTTGGATTTCCACGACTCATTAAATCTCGATTGAGTAAGAGTAATTGAAGTCTTACACTTGAAACTAGGATCCTATGGGGAGCATTGTCTGAGTACTCCATCTTCACATCGATCTTTTCCTACGCTCAAGCTTTAAATTTCAGTTCTTAAATTCTGTTATTAATCACTTTTTAATCTCAACAAGAATCAGTTTTCTTTGGCTACTTAGCGAAGTGTTTTTGTTTCTATTGTCTACTCCCTATGGATTCGACTACCCACCCGTTGGGTACTTGGTACGCCACTTAGACGAGTACCTTGAGTACTCAAGGGGCGTACCACCCTTGCATATCCGCAAGTGCATGGGTCGCACAAGTAGTAAAGTGTACCCTTTAGGTCGGGTAGTCGAATCCATAGGGACTGGTATAGCTTCTAATACTAACATCCTGCTTAATATCTAACCAGACAGAATATGATGGAATTCACTTTGGATTATCTTCAAGGACGTTCAGGGAAAGGGAAGTTCACCAAGGGAAGGTTTGAGGATTGACTCGATGGAGGAGATGGGGCCCCGGGGTTGGATTTCCGACGTTCACTAACTCGGCTTTCTCGGCACTTATCAGAGGCATCTTCAGTTCTAAGCCTAGCTATGCTATAAGGGTGTTGTTTCTAGTGCTGCCGATGCTCTAAATTGCACTCTCACTGCGTGTAACTATCGATTGTGATTTACAAACCAAGATAAGAGAACCTAACTTCCAAGCAATCAAGCACTAAACAACACACAAAATAACCAATAACTCAGATTTAATGAAGGGAACAAGATACGCATAAATGCCGCAAGTAAATATTAAGAGTTCAAGCTGCAACATCATACAAACAACCCCGGGGATCCCTTAAGAGTTTAGCCGTTCATGATGGCAAACAACAAGTACAATGCCAAAGAAATTGAAAGACAAGAAGTTGAAAACTCCCTAATTTCTTGCATCCTTATGGTTGTCGAAGGATCTACAATGCCGTGTAATCTCCTCCCGATCGGCCTACCATAAGCTTGGCATTCCCTTGATGAAGAGGAGGGTGAACCCCCAAAGCTCTCCCTTTCTTTCTCCCTTTGTTTGCCCACCAAAAGTCCCCTTAGAAACTGAGTTTCTAGGGTTTTAATGTCTTCTCGATGTGAGCACGGGCGTGTTGAAGCCGTGCTTCAAGCAGTGCAGATTACGGCCAAATAAATTTCCAGAAAACTCACATTCCTGTAATCTGCACGGGGAACAGCACGGCCGTGCTTAGGCCGTGCTGAGGTTTTCACGACCGTGTTCAGCGAACTCAGGATGTGCTGATTTTTGGCTGAAATCTCCTGCAATTTGCACGGGGTACAGCACGGGCGTGCTCAAGCCGTGCTGAGCTTGATGAGGTTTCTTCTAAATCCTTTAGCTTCTAAAATTATTCCAAAACACTTCTTCTTGCTTCAGGACTTTGATATCTGCATGACAAACAACGAATACCTCAAATAGCACCGTACTTGGAGAATTAAAGCCAAAATATTCAATAATGATGAGGGTAAAGCATGCAATACGTATATTTGAAATGCACTCATCAAATACCCCCAAACTTGAATTGTTGCTTATCCTCAAGCAACCTTATTCCCCTAATAAAGTGATTAGTGCATGACCTCTGATCTCAACAAATTAAAAGAGTTACTGAAGCTTAAGGAGTTTCTGAGAACTAGTGACTTAGTCAATTAAAAGCTTGTGAAAGAATTTACTCTTACTCCGTACTACCATGTGTGTGTGTCGCCTCATGGAGCATGTCAAACTGTTCTTGAGGGGGTCTAGTACAAGTTCTTTCTTCTCACTGTTTTCACTGCTGACTCCTAAACTGGGTAGTAGCTTCATACACCCTAGAGGCAGCCATTTCACTTGGTAGGTCATCAAAAATGACATTTATGATGCCTAAGATCCGACTACTCAAGTGCGGCTTTCGCTTTTTCTAAAGTGATAGCTCTTTCTACCATCTTTCTCACAAAATTTGACAGGGCATCCCAAAAGGAATCCGACTTGTCACCATTATTTCTTTTTCTCGTTTTAAAATTTCTTTTCATGTTTCTTTTTATTGCTAGAGTTTGGAGCCAAAAACTAACTTTTTCAAGAGCCTTGCGACTAGCCCTTCCTCTAACAGAGTGACAAAACAACAAAGGCTAAGTGTTCAGATTAAGGTTTCCAAAGTAAGAGCAAAATAAAACTTTAAGTTCAACAAAAGTGCACTAATATGCTCAAAAACTCCTAGCTTAGCAATTCTCAACCAAAAATTTCATAGATCGTCCTAAGTCATGCACAACATCTAATCATATTAGAACACAAATACACAACCCTCCCCCACACTTGAATGAAACATTGTCCTCAATGTTTAAAGATTTAATCATGCAAAGCAAAGAAAATGATTTCAAGTAAAAGTTTGAGTTGGGAAAGTTTCACCAAGTTAAGGGAGACCTGCCGAAGAAAAATTCCATGGCACACAAGGGCGTGTGTTGATCGCCAGTTAGGGAGGAGTCGTTTGAGACAACCAGCAAAATAGACATTCATAACGGCTGAGATACACATGCAAGCATTAGAGACAGAAAATAAACAAAATAACAAAACTCACTGAAAAGAGATCAGTTTAGTAGGGGACTCCCCTTGCTAACTGACTCAAGATGAACACAAACAGCACACTAGAAACAAAGTACGATGATAACAAAATAAAACAACAAGATAAAACGTCAAAACCCGGCGCTCTCAGAATCGGAATCAGACTCTGATGCAAGGTCGGTGGTGTCGACGCCTACACTCCGGGATATACAAGGTCCAGCGGCACGGCGAGGAGGTGGAGACAGGGTGACGTCGAGGTGAGAGGCCAACCGCTGCATGCTCCGGATTATCCATCGCCGGAAAGAAGGAGAACTCGATGGAGGAGAGTCCGGAATGTGAGTGGAAGCGCGAGCGCGTGGGGTGCGAGGAGATGATGGTCCGGCGGCGTCAAGAGGAGAATCAGGGACGCTGGCAGCAGGGGGGCCTGGTATCTGGTACCCTGGGAGGTGGACGTGGATCGCAGCATCCCCATCGCTCGGAGCGTGTCCACGGAGACAGGAAGTACGCCACCTACCATCCGCATAGCACGGGTGCCCGCCTGGAGTCCCATCCCTCAAATCAGCCGTGTGATGTAGGACCCGCAGAAAATGGCGCCGACACGGGAGTCCTGTCCCTGATGCTGGATGCTAAAAGCCACCTCATAGCCGAGGTGCATCTGGAATCCGTCCAGCATGCCCAACAGGAAGTCGAAGTCGCGGCGACTAACGACTCCTGTGCTGTCTCCCCCCCTATGATCGAGTGACTGAGAATAAAATGAATGTACCTGAGGGCTGGGAGACGAAGAGATGAGGCCTTGGACCGGCGAGGGTTGTACTCCCTGTCCGTGCTCAGACGCTGCCAACAGGCCTCCTGGGACTCGCCGGGTGGTCGGGCGACGAGGAGGGCGTCGTACTCCGGAGTCCTGGTGAACTCCTCATCGTACAAGCCCAGTCTGACAGAAAACTCCGTCAGACTCATGCGGTGTAGCTCGCCTAGCGCCTGGAACTGAACTGTGCCGGCGCGATGGTAGCTGACTGGGCCTCGAGACATCTCGAAGGTCGCGAGGACCTCCAAAGACAGCTCCCGGTAGACGGGGTCGGTGATGGAAAGCAGCCGCGTCCAGGCACCCTCGCCAAGGTAGCGGCGCACGTCTGCCTCCAAGCCCACGTCGCGGAGGACCTCCCAATCTATAACTCGCATCTCGCCAAACCGCTTCGCGCTCAAACGGTCGTGGCGCTCCTGGTGAATGGGGGCACCGAAGGCTGGCGCAGGGGGAGCGGCTGGGGTCGAAGACTCCCCTCTAGCCCTCTTCGAAGAAGAGCCAGATGTAATAGCTTTCCTCGGCATGATCTGTTGAGAGAAAAATATAAAACAGTTAAGATCAACAGTGCAACACGGGCGTGCTCCAAATCTGCACGCCCATGTAATTAAAAAAGAAAGGGTTTCCAACGAGTACGGGCGTGCTGAACAGGCACGCCCGTGCTTCCGTGCAATTCCAGATCTCAAATCAGAGCACGGCCGTGCTGCCAAAGTCCAGCTTCGGCTCCGACGGATTCTAACTAAAAAATCGATGGGACAAAGTTGTTTAAACTCAATCAAAAGCACCCTAGATGTCTCTAAAGATGAATTTAAATGTTTTCAAGAAGAATTACGGCATATAATCAAAGATTTGGAAACAAAACACAAATCTAGGGTTCGTCGACTTACCCAAAAGATTGGAGAAGGAGAAGAAGCGATGAAACTCCGAGAAACCACGACAACCACGAAAAACTCGCGAAAAACGCAAGAAAATGGGAGCACAAGGGAAGAGAGTCGCCGGTAAGAAGAAAGAAAGGGTGAACGGCGCGTTTAAAAAGAAAAAAATCGCAGGGAGAGGGACAGTCGCGCTGAGCACGGCCGTGTTGTGCCCGTGCTAAAGCAAATTCAACAAAAACGAAGAACGCGGCACGTCCATGACGTGTGCACGGGCAGCGTGCTCAGGGATTCAGCACGGCCACGGCACGGCAGTGCTTCTCACCGTGCTGTTTAGGAATGATAAATCTTAAAAACCTGTGAATTGCACCCCCATTAGCACGGGGGTATTATACCCGTGTTGGGCCTGGAACCTTCCCTCATGAAGAAAAACACGCCGGATTCGAAACAAAACACAACAAAAACACAAAAACAAGCAAAAGAACCAACAAAAACACACAAAAACCAATCGGGTTGCCTCCCGATAAGCGCTCTTTTAACGTCACTAGCTTGACGGGTCTAATCGCAACTCAAGATGGCTCAAAAACATACCATCCTTCTTCGGGCTCTGCAGAACAACCGTCCATTAAAGATGGTAAAGAATTTATTAAAAATGCCTCACCACAACTGAGGACATTAGCAGGGTTACGTTTCGGGGTAGAGAGTTGTTGTTTCTTTCTCTCCTCTACCTTCTACCACCATGTCTGGGCCTTTGACACCTTGCTTTTCCTTCTTTTGGCCTTCATTTCTGGTTGACCAATGCTCGATGGTGTAGCAACGATGGCTTCCCCTTGGTCTATGAGCTCTTCATCTGGAGGTTCCTCACCTAGCAAATCAGTAAGATGATCCTTTTGCCAAATTTCCTGCACACAATCACAAACAACGTCATTAGTAGTGTCTAGGAAATAGCAAGAATCATCAAATGCCATGGGGTGTCTCATAGCTTCCTTCAGCTTGAATACCACTTCCTCATCTCCCACTCTCAAAGTTAGTCGACCATCCTTTACATCAATAATAGCTTGCGAAGTAGCTAAAAATGGTCGACCAAAGATAAAGGGGACCTCAGCCCGATCATCCAAATCCAGAACAACAAAGTCTACCGGGAATATGAACTTATCTACCTTCACCAAGATGTCCTCAATAATTCCCAAGGGTTGGCGGGTGGAGCGATCAGCAAGCTGGAGCGTCATTTGAGTTAGCTTGAGTTCCCCCAACCCCACCTTCTGAAAAATCTTTAATGGCATGAGGTTGATACTTGCTCCTAGGTCAGCCAACGCCTTTTCATCCATCATTCCTCCGATTGTGCACGGGATGATGAAACTTCCCGGATCTTTTTCCTTCTTGGGAATTTTATTTGAGATGATGGCAGAACATTCCTCACTCAAGGTGACCATCGAAACTGCTTCCAATTTCCTCTTATTGGTCAACAATTCCTTGAGGAACTTGGCATACTTCGGCATCTGGGAAAGAGCTTCTCCAAATGGAACATTGATGTGCAATGTCTTAAACATCTCCAGAAACTTCTTGAACGGTGCCTCCTGTTGGTCCTTCTTGAGTTTTGCTGGATAGGGCAATGTAGGCTTGTACTCTGCTACCATGTCTTTCTCTTTGCCCTTAGCCGTCATCCCTAAACTTGACCCTGAATCTTTATCCTGAACTTCCACCTCTAATTCTTGTCGAGATTCTTGCTGTGCTTGTGGAGTTGAGGGTTCCAGTTCCCTGCCACTTCTCAAAGTGACTGCCTTGAGGGACTCCCGGGGATTAATTTCCATGTTACTCGGTAGAGCACCCTGGGGTCGTTCAGCAAGCGTCTTGGCGATCTGTGCAACCTGACACTCAAGGTTCTGTAAAGAGGCTTGCTGATTCCTCATCATCTCTTGATGCCCTGTGATTCGGGCATCATTGGCTTGAATGTATTGGACAAGGAGAGCTTCAATAGAAGATCCTTTTTGTTCTGGTGGTGAATGCCTCGAAAATTGAAGCTGAGTCTGCTGCTGCTGCTGTTGCTGAGGGGGGCGCTGCTGCCCCTGATTCTGGTCTTTCCAAGAAAAATTAGGGTGATTCCTCCACCATGGGTTGTAGGTGCTTCTGTAGGTGTTGCCTGAATACCTCTGATTTTGATCGATGAAATCAACTTGTTCGGTCACCTGAACCCCTTCTGATGAACAACTAGGCCCTCCTTGGATTGCCCAACTATCAGTACTAAAATTCTGGGCTGATGATTGGACTTGCATTGTGTCCAACCTTTTAGAAATCGCTTCCACATGTGCTGCTAGGGTGGTGAGAACATCAACCTCATAAAGGCCGGCTGTCTTCACTGGTTTGTTTCTATCAGAACTTCATTGGTAACCATTGGATGCCATGTCTTCAATGAGGTTTTGTGCTTCTTATGGTCTCTTGCTGCATAAAGAACCTACAGCTGCAGCATCTAGCATTTGTTTGGTCGCCACATTAAGCCCATTATAAAAAATCTGGATCTGCATCCATTCCACTATCCCGTGTTGTGGACACTTCCTCAGTAATTCCTTGTACCTTTCCCACGTGTCATACAAGGTTTCTGATTCTGCTTGTCGGTAAGAGGAAATATCACATCTGAGTTTGGTGATCTTGGCCGGTGGGAAGTAGCGAGTTAAAAACTTCTCGGCCAGCTGTGCCTAATTTGTGATAGATCCTGCCGGCAAGGAACTTAGCCACTGCTTCATCCTTCCTCGCACTGAAAACGGGAACAGTCGAAGGCGAACCGCATCCTCGGACACATTATTCCCCTTGAACGTATCACAGATTTCCAAAAAGCTTGATAAATGTGCATATGGGTCCTCATCTTCAAACCCATCAAATTGGCATATCTGCTGCTCCATTTGAATGAAATTGGGCTTCAGTTCGAAATTGTTGGCCGCAACTGGAGGTCGAACAATACTCGATCCAGATCCCTCTAGATTAGGCCGGGCATAATCTGAAATGCTCCTCTGATTTCCAGCCATGTTTTCCTCTTGGTCCACTTCAACACTTACTTCCACTGACCCGGTTTGTCTTAAATGAATCTGCCGCTGTCTCCGATGGAATGTCCGCTCAATGTCCAGATCTGGAGACGCTAGATGGGAGGAATTCCCCCGGGTCATACACTGCGCCTGCACAATACCCAAAAGAAAGAGATGAGATATGAACTTTCACGCTTAAAGCAAAAAGAGAAATGATAAACAGCTTAAGTAAAAACAAAGAAAAACAAAAGAACAAAAAAAAAAAGAATACAAGTAAAACAAGAGCAAAAGAAATGAAACTAAAAGCAAAAGAAAATGGTTAGAGTACTAAGACT
The DNA here is from genome assembly GCA_902712375.1 of Dioscorea dumetorum. NCBI lineage: Eukaryota > Viridiplantae > Streptophyta > Magnoliopsida > Dioscoreales > Dioscoreaceae > Dioscorea > Dioscorea dumetorum. The sequence continues at coordinate 6,299,792 of CACTHL010000128.1, read as the reverse complement.
ATCCGAATTTTCAGAAGTTCACAGTCCCCGGCAACGGCGCCAAAAACTTGGTACGCCCCTTGCGTATCCGCAAGTGCACGGGTCGCACAAGTAGTAAGTGTACCCTTTAGGTCGGGTAGTCGAATCCACAGGGACTGGTATAGCTTCTAATAATAACGTCCTGCTTAATATCTAACCAGACAGAAGATGATGGAATTGACTCTGAATTAACTTCAAGGAGGTTAAGGGAAGGGAATTTCACCAAGGGAAGATTTGAGGTTTGACTCGATGGAGGAGATGGGGCCCCGGGGTTGGATTTCCGATGTTCACTAACTCGGCTTTCTCGGCACTTATCAGAGGTATCTTCAGTTCTAAACCTAGCTATTCTATAAGGGTGTTGTTTCTAGTGCTGCCGATGCTCTAAATTGCACTCTCACTGCGTGTAACTATCGATTGTGATTTACAAACCAAGATAAGAGAACCTAACTTCCAAGCAATCAAGCACTAAACAACACACAAAATAACCAATAACTCAGATTTAATGAAGGGAACAAGATACTCATAAATGCCGCAAGTAAAGATTAAGAGTTCAAGCTACAACATCATACAAACAACCCCGGGGCTCCCTTAAGAGTTTAGCCACCCATGATGACAAACAACAAGTACAATGCCAAAGAAATTGAAAGACAAGAAGTTGCAAACCCCCTAATTTCTTGCATCCTTGTGGTTATCGAAGGATCTACAATGCCGTGTAATCTCCTCCCGATCGGCCTACCATAAGCTTGGCATTCCCTTGATGAAGAGGAGGATGAACCCCCAAAGCTCTCCCTTTCTTTCTCCCTTTGTTCGCCCACCAAAAGTCCCCTTAGAAACTGAGTTTCTAGGGTTTTAATGTCTTCTCGATGTGAGCACGGGCGTGTTGAAGCCGTGCTTCAAGCCGTGCAGATTACGGCCAAATAAATCTCCAGAAAACTCACATTCCTGTAATCTGCACGGGGAACAGCACGGCCGTGCTTAGGTCGTGCTGAGGTTTTCACGACCGTGCTCAGCGAACTCAGGCTGTGCTGATTTTTGGCTGAATTCTCCTGCAATTTGCACGGGGTACAGCACGGGCGTGCTCAAGCTGTGCTGAGCTTGGTGAGGTTTCTTCTAAGTCCTTTAGCTTCTAAAATTATTCCAAAACACTTCTTCTTGCTTCAGGACCTTGATATCTGCATGACAAACAATGAATACCTCAAATAGCACCGTACTTGGAGAATTAAAGTCAAAATATTCAATAATGATAAGGGTAAAGCATGCAATACATATATATGAAATGCATTCATCAGTACTTTATTATTTCGACACCCGTGTACTTGCGGAACACACACGCAAGGGTGTGTCAAGTCTTTGGCGCCGTAGGCGGGGAGTAGGCATTTTAGACACTCTTATAATTTGCTATTTTATCCACTCATTTATTTTATTTCCTTTATATATATCTTGTGTGCAAGGAACATGAAGGATGGCTAATTCAATTACAACTTTGTCCATACAAAATGAAGCTTTCAATGAGGGACTGATAAGCTTTTTGGTACAATGCAGCAAAGTTATTCCTACTGTAACACTTATCGGTCTAGTCATAGGAATTCCCTCAACATCTCATGGAATGTGTGTGAACAACATTGGCAAACCCCACAATTTGGATTTCAAGAGCACATTCCATCACATGAGCAAGCTCCTAGCCTAAAAAGTGTCATGCCCCGACCCTCGGGTCCCGGTCCATGGCACTACCGCCACGACAACCCAGGGGAGGTCAAGCACCTGCCTCAACCCCAGATCGCCGCAAGGCTAACCTGTTACCTGTACAATATTAACATCACAACAGTAATACTCTAAATCTAAGGTATTCAACCACAACCCTATACAAGATCAACAGACTCACACCATATATGTACATATATCCCTGGAAATCACAACATCAATGATCATGGACACAATCATAGTCTTTCCCAAACACTGGATGTAAACCTTATACAACCTAAGGTCCTGACTGAACCAATCAAGATTATACAAGACAAAAATGGAAATACGAAAATATAGGTCCTAGTGGATTCATCTTATGCATGAAGACAATGTTTATCAATCATACACTACTCAAAGGTAAATGCAAGAATAGATGCCAAGCACTATCACGGCTCACGCCCCGCTACCGTGCTAACACCTGTAAAGAAGAGAAGAAGAATGGGTGAGTAACTAAGTTACTCAGTGAGGGGTTGAATATGGAGCTATAACTCATACAAGTGTAAAGAATGATATGCCGAAAACATATGTAAATCTTTAACAACCACAACTTACAAAATGCTTTAATTACACATTTCAATATAACAAGCTTTCCAACTTTCTCAAAGAAAGGCATCAATAAAACTTTGAAAATCATTTGTAAAGAGATTCAATACTGAAAATTCAAGTTAAGAATACTCGTCAAAAGATCAAAAGATCAAACCCATCGAAATAAGGATTTATAGTGCAACACATGCGGAAATCCTCTATCGATAGCATCATCAATAGCCTATGAAAACCCTCCATCACTAACCATGGCCGTGGCTAGGTCAAGAGCCACCAAGATGCGCGTATCTTGGCGTTCGCCGTTGGGAATCCCGTGTGGTGACTCCGGGATCCCAACACAACACTTTCAGGTTCTCTACGCGCCTCCTGTAAGGGCTCGTCAGCCGAGAACTCCACGCCACCCCAACTAGTTCGGTCCGTGGAGACTCGCTTCTGCAGAAAAAGGGGATCCTCCCCAATGTCACCATCGAAACATTTGGGATATCCATCCCGCCCGTAGGCTCATCATGAACACATCATATCTCATCAAGAGATCACAAATAGTTTGCCCGTAGGCTCATCATAAACGTATCATTATAAAATCATATATCTCAATAAGAGATCACAAATTCGCATAAAATACAACTCTTAATCGAAGAGTAAATTCTTTTGCGGAAGCATCGATAATAATGTCATTTTCATCAAGAATATCAACACAAGAGTATTCTTTGAAAAGACATTTCAAATATGATAACATCGTGGAGAATCTCAATTTGGTTTACATAGACCCTTATTCGGTCAAAATAACAAGAACATCGAATTCTCAAATTCACAAAATTTGGAAACATGTAGTTCAAACCATAGGATTTTCCAATCCTCATGAAATATAAATAATCAAGAATTTAACAAGGTCATAAACTATCATGGTTTCTAGGCCTCAAGGAAATCATCTCATGAGCCTTTTGTAATAGAATCAATAGTTAAGCAAGATTATAAACATCAAGGTTTCTAGATCTCAAGGAAATCATCTCATGAGTCCATTAAAATGAAATCAAGAATTAAAAGGATCATATAGTATCATAATTTCAGTTTTCAAGAAACACTTCAAGAATCCATTGAAATCAAGAATATCTCATTTCAAAGCATGCATTATTAAACAAGCATGATCATAACTCCTTAATTAAACAATTCCCACTCACAAACTTGGCGAGATCGAATACTTGGATCACTCGCCTACTTGATCTTTACCCTTGCCTTTAGATCCACCTTCTTGAAGCCATTAACCATCCAAGAAAAACAAGAATCAATCACATAACCCAATTAATAAACAAGAGAGGAAAGAATGATCCAAAATTAGATCTCAAGGCTTCTAGGGTTTACTAAGTGTTATAGATTCAAGAATTAACAATAATAAAATCCTTAAACCCATAAAATCAAAATGAAATCAAGAATATCCTAATTGGGTTCGGATCTAAAAGAATCAAAGGTTTAGAGATGAAGGATCCCCTTCATTCTTCACCAAAACATGAAATCAAGGCTCCTATACCATTCAAACATAAGATCCATGGCTAAATTCCAATTAAATATTAGATCCATACTAAATCCACACTAATTCTTCATGGATCTAAAGAGAATTGAATAAAAGAACAAGGAGTTGAAGAAAAGAAGAAAACCCACCTCAAACTTTGCTAGAACTAGAAGAGAATCATCACCAATGGAGAAGAGTGGAAGATCAACACCTTTCTTCTTTCTTGGAGCTCAAGAATGAAGATCTAATGGAGAGGAGAATGAGGATTCAAGATGGGGAGAAAAAGAGAGGGAAATGGGGTCTTATAAAGGCCCTTTGAGTTTGAAAACGGTTTAAATAGGCCCCAAAGCGCGGGAGGGCTGGCGGGCTCCCTTGCGGGCGCAAGGGAGGCCGCGAGGCCTCAACCAGGAAGCCATGCGGCCTCCCATACGCCCGCATGGGAGCCCGCATGCTCTTCTGGCCGGGGGTCTGATAAGTGCTTGCATGTACATATTATTTGAGATGTTTTTCCTTGCATGAGCATCACATTTTTCAGGTTATATTTCTCATTTTGTGTGTTTTTGTGTTCTTTCGTGCAATTAGGGTTGTGAAGAAGGTTTATCCGAAGAAAAGCAAGATTAGGTCATAATGGTGCCAAGTGGAGCTCTTTTGTGCAAATACAAAGTTCAAGACACAAATCGGGTTCAAACGAGGGGGTATGTGCCAACTTCTAAAGGCTTCAAGACAATTATTGTAGAAGGACACGAAGGCAGTCATGCTCGCTTGTTCGGATTTGTTCAAAGATTTCAAAAGCTCTCCAAGGGTTTTTCTCATCAAGAAATGCCATATGACCTTTCACATGGGCGTGTGTCCGTCCGTGTGACCTCAGGAGAAGAAACGGGCGAAATCGGGGATCAATAAGCAAGTTTCCACAGGGCTGAAATTCCACATGGGCATGTGGAATTTCCACACGGCCGTGTGGCTCATCCACACGCCCGTGTGGATTCTCGAGATGACTAATTATAAAGCCGTTCTGAAGCGTTATTTGGGGGGACTTTTTCCTAACTTGGAGAGGAGGTTCGGCTAGGGTTTGAGAGGGTTTTTGCTGCGTTTTGGGGGCGTTTCTTCACCGATTTCAACACCGATTCCTTCCAAGGAGAGCTATTGGGGGAGCCTTCGACGACTTCGATTCGGCAAGGTGTGCCCTATACTTGGAGGAAGGATCCGTGGAGAAGAAGAAACAGCCCTCATAGGCCATCAACACGAAGCTTAAGGGGGTTTTCTTTATGGATTTCTTGCACTTATCTTCATTTATTTTGATGAACTTGTATTGCTCCATGGAGGGCTAAACCCCTAGTGGGTACTTGGACTTGTAAACCCTAGGTTTTCTATGTTTCATTGACTTTAATGCTTTTATTCAATTTGAGTTTAAATTTGAGTTTCAATCGCGTGTGCTTAATTGTTTCTCCCTTAGAGTGACACTAGGGTTGAGGGCTAATCCAATCATCCTTTTGACGAGTGACCATCACCATTAGGATTAGATTAACCAAGATTGAAGAGGGTCGAGAGGGTGAGTTGAGAGGTAGCGACACGTCCCCTTTCCCCTCCGGTGTGGTTTTCCCTACCTTCTTTTTCCAAGTATTACCTTCGATCTCAAAGAGAGTTAGGCGTTGAGAGAGGCCTTTCCGCTGGGACTTATTTGTGATTAGGGATCTTTCGCCTGGACCAAAGGGATTGATCTATAGTTGGGAATAGGGTTTACCGCTTGGAATCCCTAGAGCGTAGCGCAGTCATACGTGGTGTGAGGTGTCGAGAGACTTCTCTCTGCCGGGACCTCGTAGGGGACTAGTCAAGGTTGACCTTAGATTTGGGACCTTGTATCTTTGGATTCCACGACTCTTGAAATCTCTATTGAGTAAGAGTATTTGTAGTCTTGCACTTGAAACAAGGAACCTAGGGGGAGCAGTGTCCGAGTACCCCATTCTTATCTCGATCTTTTCCTACACTCTAGCTTCAGCTTTCAGTTCTTAATTTCTGTTTTTAATCACTTTTTAATCTCAACAACAATCGGTTTTCTTTGGCTACCTAGCAAAGTGTTTTTGTTTCTATCGTCTACTCCCTGTGGATTCGACTACCCACCCGTTGGGTACTTTATTACTTCGACACCCGTGCACTTGCGGAATACACACGCAAGGGTGTGTCAAGTTTTTGGCGCCGTTGCCGGGGAGTAGGCGTTTAAGGAACTCTTATACTTTGCTATTTTAGTCATTCATTTATCTTTTATTGTTTGTCTATTTCATCTTTCTTACTTTAACAGTTCTCATTTATTTTATTTTCTTTGTACATATCGAACATGAAGGATGGTTGATTCAATTAGAGCTTTTTCCATAAAAAAATTAAGCTTACAATGCAGGGACTGATAAACTTTTTGGAACAATGCAGCGAAGTTATTCCTACTGTAACAGTTATCGGTCTAGTCATAGGAACTCCCCCAACATCTCATGGAATGTGTGTGAACAACATTGGCAAACCCCACAATTCGGATTTGAAGAGCACATTCCATCACATGAGCAAGATCCTAGCCTCAAAAGTGTATTGGCAGGATTTATTCAGAGATCTGAGGCTCCCCTAGTTGAAGAATCTCAAGACGAAAATTTGAACTTGAATGATGTGTTGGCTAAGTTTATCCAGAACACTGAAGCCAGTATCAAAGCCTCTGAGATTTCACAGCAAACTCAACAAGATTTTATTCATGACTCTAAGAACCAAACAGAGGGACTTGTTGAGGATGTTTCTTTAGAAAATGACAAGGAAGAGTGCGAGAACAATGAGCAAGTGGGGAGAAGGTACAAGATGTTTCCGAGAATCAAATGGAGGGAGAAGATCCCCAATTTGAGAATAACGAGTGCTTGAATGGACAACATGCTTATAAGGAGGAAGCTTTGGGAGAGGGTTTGTTGAAACCATATTTCGTTCAAGTTGAAAACGTCAAAGAAGCAAACCCCAAGGCAATGGAACACGTGCCTCTGCTTGGAATTGATCAACAATCAAAATTTTCAAAAAAGGTCTCAAGAATTGAAGATGATGTGGGTAGGAGGCTCAAACCATCCATGGACTCACCGAAGTTGAGAATGAACAATTCCTACCCCAATTTGTTTCCGTGGAGACCTAAAGTAAAATTGTTCAAGCCTCCAATAAAAGTGAATCACCGACGAGATACAATTGTGCTCATGGGAAGTAGCTACGCAAGAAATAGTCGGGAGGAGCACACCCTTTTCAAGCCACCATGAGTAAGGATAAAGGTACGTAAAGCTAGTGACGTAAAACAAGCGCTTCTTGGGAGGCAACCCAAGTTTTAAAAATTCATTGCACTTGTTTTAGCTAGTTTTAATTTCTGCAATGTAGTTTTTGTTTAGTTTTAGTTTTCTGTTGTTTCATCTTCGGTGTAGTGCACCATAGTCGTTTCTAGATGCAAATCCATGTTTACATCGTTTCTGGCAAGTTTGAGTGTTCATCCTGTGAATTCGTCGAGTTTTCGGCCATGTTTATGCTAGATTTCATTTTCTGCAGTGTTTCCATTTGTTTTCCATTAGTTCTGCAGATTTTGAACAAAATCTGGGCTGAAACTGGATCCACATGGCCATGTGGATGGATTATGTTGGGTTTTCTGGGTATGCAGAGAATCCACATGGCCATGTGGAATTTCCACATGGCCATGTGAAAAATTTGGAGCTCATTTGGCAAAGATTGAATTTTCACATGCCCATGTGGAAATTCCACATAGGCATGTGAGTACTATTCATGAGCTGCAGATTTCCAATCCAGAGAAGACACACGGCCATGTGGAATTTCCACACGGCCATGTGGATTTGTTTAGAATTTTTCCAAGTGATCCAGAGAATCCACACGGCCATGTGGAATTTCCACATGGCCGTGTGGAAATTCAGGCATTGTGAAGGGGCTCATCCAGAGAAAACACATGGCCATGTGGAATTTCCACATGGCCATGTGGATTGCTTAAGTTTGAAAGTAGCCCTTCTTCTTTCATTTCATCTTTGCGCCTCTTCACATTCAAACGCCTCCACATCAAGGATCGCGACCATACATCTTCTTCTTCCATTTGCTCGCTTATTTATAGGATTTGGGTGCTTTAATCGGAGTTTTATCATGCTATGGACCATCATCTGGTAAGCCCTCTTTTCTCTCTTCTTGCCATGAATTTTCTTTCTTGGATTTGGGTGATGATTCTTGTGTTTTAGCATGCTATTTTCATGGGAAATACTTGCTTTTATGCTATAAACACCAATGGTGGAAGTATGGCAACTTTGCACTCGTCAAAGTGGGTCAACTATGGCCGTATAGCCATGGCCGAAGATCCACATGGCCATGTGGATATTCCACACGGCCGTGTGGATCATAAAGGGGAGGTTTTCTCATCCAGAGGGTCCACACGGCCGTGTGGAAATTCCACACGGCCATGTGTTTTCCCTGGCACTTAGTTTTTTACCCTGAAATGACCCGTTTGCCTCTCTTTTGCGCAGAAAAGCCTCCAAGGACAAGAAAATGTGCACATAAGCATCCTCTTGGGCCTCGTGAGCCTTCACCTAAGCCGTTGAAGTTCCCCGTAACCAAACTTCAAATCGAACTTGAGCACCTCTCAAGGCTCAAGTTCGGCAAGATACGGACCCTTGACTCGCAAGCGTTGGCTGCGATTGACCATGATCAAGTGGAAGAGTTGGCGGACGAGATGATGGCGAGAGACACCGACTCCACCATGTCTCCCGCACCCTGAGCACCACGTGAATCACCCGCATCACCAGCAGCACCAGCAGATGATGACGCTTGAGGCGTCTTTCTTTTAGTTGTTTCTTTTTCTTGTACTAGTTTATTTTCTTGTCGCTTTATCTCTGTTACTCAGAAAGGGTTTACCTTCTGAGCTCTATCTTACAGTTTTCAGTTGTAGTTTGTTTGTTTCGAGTTTAAGCGTGTACGTCATGCTTATAAACTCTCGTTGTTTATCTTTTGTGTTGAGCTTTACTGAACCCCTTTTGTGATGTGCAGATGGTCATGTCAGTCCTGTATTGAGGAATAGTCATAGGCACGGCCATGAGGATTTTCCACATGGCCGTGTGAGCTTCACAACCCATCGCAGCTTCACTTCCCCCGTTTGCAGCTCCACTCAAATTCTACATTCGGAGCCAAGGGGAGTGTCGTTTTTAATCCCCACGCCCTCATGTTTTATTTATATTCTGTTTTTGTATGCTTGCATGAGTACAATGAGGGCATTGTACATCTTAAGTGTGGGGGGAGTTCACGTTGCACACGTTCTCTATGTATGTATGCTCATCACTCATATGCTCATCTAGCCAATGATAGTTCACCTTAAAAGACAAGGATTGCAGTCTTGAATTTAGGAGAATTTTAAACATCGTTTGTACTCATGCTCTAGTTTACTCGAAAAACATAGAAATTTTTTGTCTGATTGCATTGCTTACACCTTTCTTGCTCTGTTAACCCTGATAACTCTAGTTCAGTGCCGAAAGGACCTTAGTTTTCTTTTTTTTGAAAAAAAAAAAAAAAAAGGAAGAATGCCTTTGTTTGTTTACTTGTTTTCGGAGTGGAAAAAGCTACCACCTATGTTGTATGCAGCTACTCTCACAAGTCGGATACTAGCTATGCCCTAAGGAGAGAAAGAGCTATCTAATAGGCTGTGTGAAAGCTAACACTCCCAGGTGGAAAGAGCTACCACCTCAAAGCGTGAAAGCCGCCCAGGAGGCATCTTGGGAAATGGCTACCTTCGAGGTTGTGTTCAGCTACTACCTATTTTTTGTCCTTAAATAAGTCCTTTTCAATAAGAACTTTTAAGAGTGAACTTAGGGTTGGCATGAGTAAGCATACACACACACACGCAGTTAGATTCTAGTTTCTTTGTGCTTCGTGTTTTTGCTAGAGCATTGGTTTTTATCTTTCTATGTTGCAAATTGTTACTTTGTTTAAGAATGCTCTCCTTACATACTTTTTGGTGAACTTAAGGCTAAGCACTTCTATCACTCTACTTGTGGATTTTATTGTATAAATTTTGCTTGAGGACAAGCAAAAGCTTAAGTGTGGGGGAGTTTGATAAGTGCTTGCATGTACATATTATTTGAGATGTTTTTCCTTGCATGAGCATCACATTTTTCAGGTTATATTTCTCATTTCGTGTGTTTTTGTGTTCTTTCGTGCAATTAGGGTTGTGAAGAAGGTTTATGCGAAAAAAAGCAAGATTAGGTCATAATGGTGCCAAGTGGAGCTCTTTTGTGCAAATACAAAGTCCAAGACACAAATCGGGTTCAAACGAGGGGGTATGTGCCAACTTCTAAAGGCTTCAAGACAATTCTTGTAGAAGGACACGAAAGCAGTCATGCTCGCTTGTTCGGATTTGTTCAAAGATTTCAAAAGCTCTCCAAGGGTTTTTCATCATCAAGAAATGCCACATGACTTTTGACATGGGCGTGTGTCCGTCCGTGTGACCTCAGGAGAAGAAACGGGCGAAATCGGAGACCAATAAGCAAGTTTCCACAGGGCTGAAATTCCACATGGGCGTGTGGAATTTCCACACGGCCGTGTGGCTCATCCACACGCCCGTGTGGATTCTCGAGATGACCAATTATAAAGCCGTTCTGAAGCGTTATTTGGGGGGACTTTTTCCTAACTTGGAGAGGAGGTTCGGCTTGGGTTTGAGAGGGTTTTTGCTGCGTTTGGGGGCGTTTCTTCACCGATTTCAACACCGATTCCTTCCAAGGAGAGCTATCGGGGGAGCCTTCGACGACTTCGATTCGGCAAGGTGTGCCCTAGGCTTGGAGGAAGGATCCATGGAGAAGAAGAAACAGCCCTCATAGGCCATCAACACGAAGCTTAAGGGGGTTTTCTTTATGGATTTCTTGCACTTATCTTCATTTATTTTGATGAACTTGTATTGCTCCATGGAGGGCTAAACCCCTAGTGGGTACTTGGACTTGTAAACCCTAGGTTTTCTATGTTTCATTGACTTTAATGCTTTTATTCAATTTGAGTTTAAATTTGAGTTTCAATCGTGTGTGCTTAATTGTTTCTCCCTTAGAGTGACACTAGGGTTTAGGGCTAATCCAATCATCCTTTTGACGAGTGACCATCACCATTAGGATTAGATTAACCAAGATTGAAGAGGGTCGAGAGGGTGAGTTGAGAGGTAGCGACACGTCCCCTTTCCCCTCCGGTGTGGTTTTCCCTACCTTCTTATTCCAAGTATTACCTTCGATCTCAAAGAGAGTTAGGCGTTGAGAGAGGCCTTTCCGCCGGGACTTATTTGTGATTAGGGATCTTTCGCCTGGACCAAAGGGATTGATCTATAGTTGGGAATAGGGTTTACCGCTTGGAATCCCTAGAGCGTAGCGCAGTCATACGTGGTGTGAGGTGTCGAGAGTCTTCTCTCCGCCGGGACCTCGTAAGGGACTAGTCAAGGTTGACCTTAGATTTGGGACCTTGTATCTTTGGATTCCACGACTCTTGAAATCTCTATTGAGTAAGAGTATTTGAAGTCTTGCACTTGAAACAAGGAACCTAGGGGGAGCAGTGTCCGAGTACCCCATTCTTATCTCGATCTTTTCCTACACTCTAGCTTCAGCTTTCAGTTCTTAATTTCTGTTTTTAATCACTTTTTAATCTCAACAACAATCGGTTTTCTTTGGCTACCTAGCAAAGTGTTTTTGTTTCTATCGTCTACTCCCTGTGGATTCGACTACCCACCCGTTGGGTACTTTATTACTTCGACACCCGTGCACTTGCGGAATACACACGCAAGGGTGTGTCATGGTCCTTGCGGGCTCCCATGCGGGTGCATGGGAGGCCGCAAGGCCCCTTTTTTGGCTCCTTGCGGGCACACTAAGTGCCCGCAAGGTCCCTTCCTTGCATACACCTTTTAAAACACTTTTCCCCCATCTTTTAACCTCTCAAAAAGACCTTACCTAAGATCCCAACAAAATAAAACTCGACAAAAAAAAACTTAAACACACAACTTCTACACTAGAAACAAAGCACAAGAGAAGCGAAGAAGGTCGAACTTCCACAAAAAGTCTATTGGCAGGATTTATTCAGAGATCTGAGGCTCCCCTAGTTGAAGAATCTCAAGACAAAAATTTGAATTTGAATGATGTGTTGGCTAAGTTTATCCAGAACACTGAAGCCAGCATCAAAGCCTCTGAGATTTCACAGCAAACTCAACAAGATTTCATTCATGACTTCGAGAACCAAACTGAGGGACTTGTTGAGGATGTCTCTTTAGAAAATGACAAGGAAGAGTGCGAGAACAATGAGCAAGTGGGGGAGAAGGAACAAGATATTGCAGAGAATCAAATGGAGGGAGAAGAGACCCAATTTGAGAATGATGAATGCTTGAATGGACAACATGCTTATAAGAAGGAAGCTTTGGAAGAGGGTTTGTTGAAACCATATTTCGTTCAAGTTGAAAACGTCAAAGAAGCAAACCCCAAGGCAATGGAACAAGTGCCTCTCCTTTTAATTGATCAACTATCAAAATTTGGAAAAAAGGTCTCAGGAATCGAGGATGATGTGGGTAGGAGGCTCAAACCATCCAAGGACCCACCTAAGTTGAGAATGAACAATTCCTACCCCAACTTGTTTCCATGGAGACCTAAAGTGAAATTGTTCACGCCACTAATAAAAGTGCATCACCGACGAGATACAATTGTGCTCATGGGAAGTAGCTATGCAAGATATAGTCGGGAGGAGCACACCCTTTTCAAGACACCATGAGTAAGGATAAAGGTACGTCAAGCTAGTGACATAAAACAAGCTATTATTGGGAGCCAACCCAATTTTTACTTTAGTTGCACTTGTTTTAGCTTAGTTTTATTTTTGCAGTGTAGTTTTCTGGTTTGTTTGTGTTTTTTGTTTATTCATCTCCGGTGTAGTGCATTTTCGTCTTTTTGAGATGCAAATTCGTGTTTTCATCGTTTCTGGCAAGTTTGAGTGGTTGTTCTGTGAATTTGTCGAGATGTTGGCCATGTTTTTGTTAGATTTCAATTTCTGCAGTTTTCCATGTGTTTTCAATGAGTTTGGCAGTTGTTGGAGCAATTTTGGGCTAAAAAATGGAAACACATGGCCATGTGGAATTTCCACATGGCCATGTGAATGATTTGGACCTCATTTGGCTAAGATTGAAAATCCACATGCCCATGTGGAAATTCCACATTTGCATGTGAGTACTGTTTATGAACTGCAAAATTCTCATCCAGAGAAGACACACGACCATATGGAATTTCAACATGGCCATGTGGAAATTGTTTAGTAAAGATAGTGCGATCCAGAGAATCCACACGGCCATATGGAAATTGGGGTGTTTTGTATTGGGCTCATCCAGAGAAAACATATGGCCATGTGGAAATTCCACATGGCTATGTGGATTGCTTAAGTTTGAAAGAAGCCCTTCTTCTTTCATTTCATCTTTGCGCCTCTTCACATTCAAACGCCTCCACATCAAGGATTGCGACCATACATCTTCTTCTTCCATTTGCTCGCTTATTTATAGGATTTGGGTGTTTTAATCGAAGTTTTGTCACGCTATTGACCATCATCTTCTCCGGTAAGCCCTCTTTTCTCTGTTCTTGCCATAAATTTTCTTTCTTGGATTTGGGTGATGATTCTTGTGTTTTAGCATGTTATTTTCATGGGAAATACTTGCTTTTATGCTATAAACACCAATGGTGGAAGTATAGCAACTTTGCACGCGTCAAAGTGGATCAACCATGGCCGTATAGCAATGGCCGAAGATCCACACGGCCATGTGGATATTCCACATGGCCGTGTGGATCATAAAGGTGAGTTTTTCTCATCCAGAGGGTCCACACGGCCATGTGGATCCCTTGCACTTAGTTTTTGACCCCGAAATGACCCGTTTGCCACTCTTTTGCATAGAAATACCTCCAAGGACAAGAAAACTTGCGCATAGGTGTCCTCATGGGCCTCGTGAGCCCTCACCTGAGCAGTTGGAGTTCCCCGTACCCAAACATCAAATCTGACTTGAGCACCTCTCAAGGCTCAAGTTCGGCAAGATATGGACCCCCGACTTGCAAGCGTTGGCCGCGATTGACCATGAACAAGCGGAAGAGTGGGTGGACGAGATGATGGCGAGAGACACCGACCCCACCATGTCTCCCGCACCCCGAGCACCACATGCATCACCCACATAACCAGCAGCACCAGCAGATGATGACGCTTGAGGCGTCTTTAGTTTCCTTCTACTTTTATTTATGTTTTTCCTTTTGTGCTGTTTGAGAACTTGTTCACTCAGAAAGGGTTTACCTTCTGAGATTTATCTTACTACTTTCTGTTTTTGTGGTTTTGTTGAGTTTAAGCTTGGTTATCATGCTTATAAACTCTTGTTTTTAGTCGTGTGTGTTGAGCTCTACTGAACCCCTTTTGTGATGTACAGATGGTCTTGTTAGTCATGTATTGAGGAGTAGTCATAGGCGTGGCCATGTGTGGATTTTCCACATGGCCATGTGAGCTCCACAACCCTACGCAATTTCACTTCCCGCTTTCGCCACTCCATCAAAAATCTACATTTGTAGATCAAGGGAGTGTTGTTTTTAATACGCACGCCCACATGTTATTATTTGTTTTTATATGTTGTATGCTTGCATGAGTGCGTTGAGGGCAATGTACACCTCAAGTGTGGGGGGGAGTTCACATTACACACGTTCTTTATTTTTGCTCATCACTTTCATGCTCATTTTGCCAATGATAGTTCACCTTAAGTGACAACGATTGTATTTTTGAATTTAGGTGAAATTTAAACATCGTTTGTCACCATGCTCTAGTTTTCTCGAAAAACCTAGAAATATTTTTTGTCTAATTGCATTTCTTACACCTTTCTTGCTCTGTTAACCCTGATAACTCTAGTTCAGTGCTGAAAGGACTTTAGTTTCATTCTTTTAATTAAAAAAAAAAAAGAAGAAGAATGCTTTTATTTGTTTTCTTGTTTTCGTGACAGAAAGAGCTACCACCTATGTGGTATGCAGCTACTCTCATAAGTCGGATACTAGCTATACCCTAATGAGAGAAAGAGCTATCTAATAGGCTGTGTGAAAGCTAACACTCCCAGGTGGAAAAAGCTACCACCTCAAAAGCGTAAAAGCTGCCCAGGAGGCATCTTGGGAAATGGCTACCTTCGAGGTTGTGTGCTGCTATTACCTATTCTTTGTCCTCAAATAAGTCCTTTGCAATAAGAACTCTTAAGAGTAAACTTGGGGTTGGCATGAGTAAGCATACACACACACACGCAGTCAGATTATATTTTCTTTGTGATTTGAGTTTTTGATAGAGCATTGGCTTTTACCTTTGTATGTTGTAAATTGTTCCTTTGTTTAAAAATGCTTTCTTTACATACTTTTTGGTGAACTTAAGGCTAAGCACTTCCATCACTCTACTTGTGAATTTTATCGTATAAATTTTGCTTGAGGACAAACAAAAGCTTAAGTGTGGGGGAGTTTGATAAGTGCTTGCATGTATATATTATCTAAGATGTTTTCCATGCATGAGCATAACATTTTTCAGGTTATATCTCTCATTTCGTGTGTTTTTTGTGTTCTTTTATGCAATTAGGGTTGTGAAGAAGGTTTATGCGAAGAAAAGCAAAAATGTGTAATGATGGTGCTGAGTGGAGTCCTTTTACGCAAATACAAAGTTCAAGATACAAATCGGATCAAACAAGAGCGTATGTGCCAACTTCTAAAGGTTTCAAGTCAATTTTTGTAGAAGGACACGAAGGCAGTCATGCTCGCTCGTTTTGATTTGTTCGAAGATTTCAAAAGCTCTCCAAGGGGTTTTCGACATCAAGAAATGCCTAATGACCTACCACACGATCGTGTGTCCGTCCGTGTGGCCTTAGAAGAAAAAACGGGCCAAATCGGGGACCTATAGATGCAGTTTTGTAAAGGCTGAAAATTCACATGGGCATGTGGAATTTCCACACAGCCGTGTGGAATTTCCACATGGTCCACATGGCCGTGTGGATCCTCGACTTTTTCCATTTAAAAGACCGTTCTGAGGTATTTTTGGGGTTTCTTCCTACCAACTTCTGGAGGGAGTTCGGCTAGGGTTCGGAGAGGATTTTGCTACGTTTTGGGGGCGTTTCTTCACCGATTTCAACACCGATTCCTTCCAAGGAGAGCTATTGGGGGAGTCTTCTACGACATCGATTCGGCGAGGTGTGCCCTAGGCTTGAGGAAGGGATCCGTGGAGAAGAAGGAGCAGCCCTCATAGACCATCATCATAGAGCTCAAGGGGGTTTTCGTTATGGATTATGCGCATTTATTTTCATTTGTATTAATGATTTTGTATTGCTCTATGGAGAGCTAAACCCCTAATGGGTACTTGGACTTGTAAACCCTAGGATTTCTATGTTTCATTTACTTTAGTGCTTTTATTTAATTTGAGATTTAATTTGAGTTTTAAACTTGTGTACTTCATTGATTTTCCCTTGGAGTGACACTAGGGTTGAGAATATAACCTAATCATCCTTTTGACGAGTGACCATCACCATTAGGATTAGATTAACTAAGTTATAAGAGGGTTGAGAGGGTGAGTCGAGAGGTAGCGGCACGTCCCCTTTCCTCTCCGATATGATACACCTTACCTCCATATTCCAAGAGTTAGTATCGATCTCAAAGAGAGTTATTCGTTGAGAGAGGCCTTTCCGCCGGGACTTATTTGTGATTAGTGATCTTTCACCTGGACCAAAGGGTTTGATTTATAGTTGGGAATAGGGTTTATCACTTGGAATCCCAAGAGTTTAGTGCAGTCATACGTGGTGTGAGGGTCGAGAGTTTCCTCTCCGTCGGGACCTCGTTGGAGACTAGTCAAGGTTGACCATAGGTTTGGGACCTTGTAGCTTTGGATTTCCACGACTTATTAAATCTCGATTGAGTAAGAGTAAGTGATGCCTTGTACTTGAAACTAGGATCCAAGGGGGTGCATTGTCTGAGTACTCCATCTTCACATCGATCTTTTCCTACGCTCTAGCTTTAAATTTCAGTTCTTAAATTCTGTTATTAATCACTTTTTAATCTCAACAAGAATCAGTTTTCTTTGGCTACTTAGCGAAGTGTTTTTGTTTCTATCGTCTACTCCTTGTGGATTCGACTACCCACCCGTTGGGTACTTTATTACTTCGACACCGGTGCACCTGCGGAAGACACATGCAAGGTTGTGTCAAGACCTTAAAGGAATCATCCCCTTTTTCTGCACACACAAAATCCTTATGGAAGATTAGCACAAGCCGATAGAGATCCCTCAACGAAGACTCAACCCCAACATGAAAGAGGTAGTGCGAAACAAAGTTATCAAGCTTCTTGATGCAGGTATTATCTACCCCATCTCCGATAGTGCATGCGTGAGTCCAGTTCAGGTTGTACCAAAGAAGAGAGAATTGATTGTGATCACTAATGAAAAGAATGAGCTTATACTCACCAGCACAATCACAGGGTAGCTGGTATGCATCGACTATAGAAAGCTTAATAACGCCACACGAAAGGATCACTTTCCTTTACCCTTCATCGATCAGATGCTCGAGCGATTGGCAGGGCACTCATACTACTGCTTTCCAGATGGGCTCTCTAGCTACTTCCAAATTCCCATTGCTCCTGAAGATCAAGAGAAGACAACCTTCACCTGCCCAAATGGCACTTTTGCTTATCAACGTATTGATAAGTGCTTGATTATATATATTTTATAATATCAGTTTACATGCATTGAGCATCACTTTTATCAGGTTTTAGCATTAACAAGGTGTGTTTTGTGTTCTTTTGTGCAAACAGGGCTTTGGAGACATGACGTATAGGAAGAAGCAAAGATAGGGTGTGATGACACGTTTCAAGGCCACAATTAGAAGCTGTGTTCATATGCATTGGGGTGTTGCCAACTTTTGGAGGAGCACAAGTCATTACACAAACCGAAAAGGCACAAAGGCAGTAGTACGTCCATGTCCCAGCTTCCGTACAAAGCAGAAGAAGGTTCTTGAGGATTTCAAAGCATAGAAAGCCACGCGCCCTACCACACAAGCGTGTGGACTCCAAGGAAGACTTCGGGGGGAAAAATCACTGTAGCAGTTACTGTAGCAGTACTGTAGTAAAAGTACTCTACACGCCCGTGTGGAATTTCCACACGGGCGTGTGGCTACAATACACGGCGTGTGGATGCCGCGTAAAGTCCCGAATTCAAATTATAAAAGCCGCCTTTTGATAATTTTTAGGGATCTTTTTTGCCACTTTCGAGAGACAAGGGGGCTAGGGCTCGGGAGGAGTTCTTTGCGGCATTGGGAAGCTTTCCTCACCAATTTGGATCGATTCCTCCTCCATCATAGCATCAAGGAAGCCATCGGCGACCTGGCTTCGGAGTGGATTCAATCCAGACGTGGAAGCTACCCATCAAGACCATCATCACGGATTTAAGGGGGTTATTCTTTATGTCTTTGGAACTTTATTCTCAATTTATTATTTGTTTTGTGGCTCGCTCCATGGAGAGCTAAACCCCTAGAGGGTATTCGGACATGTAAACCCTAGGATTCTTATTTTCATTAGATTTACATTGTATTTCTATTCGAATTTATCAGTTTGGGTTTTACTCTTGAGTTCTTAATGCTTGTTTGTGCTTTTGATTTCATTATTAATTGCGTTGCATGTGGAAGTTCGACTTTTTTTCGCTTCTCTTGTGCTTTGTTTCTTGTGTAGAAGTTGTGTGTTTAAGTTTTTGTCGAGTTTTATTTTTTGTTGGGATCATAGGTAAGGTCTTTTTGAGAGGTTAAAAGATGGGGGAAAAGTGTTTTAAAAGGCGCTAGCAAGGAAGGGACCTTGCGGGCACTTAGTGTGCCCGCAAGGAGCCAAAAAAGTGGCCTTGCGGCCTCCCATGCGCCCGCATGGGAGCCCGCAAGGACCCCCGGCCAGAAGTGCATGCGGGCGCATGGGAGGCCGCATGGCTTCCTGGTTGAGGCCTCGCGGCCTCCCTTGCGCCCGCAAGGGAGCCCGCGAGCCCTCCGGCGTTTTGGGGCTTATTTAAACCGTTTTCAAACTCAAAGGGCCTTTATAAGACCCCATTTCGCTCTCTTTTTCTCGCCATCTTGAATCCTCATTCTCCCCTCCATTAGATCTTCATTCTTGAGCTCCAAGAAAGAAGAAAGGTGTTCATCTTCCCCTCTTCTCCATTGGTGATGATTCTCCTCTAGTTCTAGCAAAGTTTGAGGTGGGTTTTCTTCTCTTCTTCAACTCCTTGTTCTTTTATTCAATTCTCTTTAGATCCATGAAGAATTAGTGTGGATTTAGTATGGATCTAATATTTAATTGGAATTTAGCCATGGATCTTATGTTTGAATGGTATAGGAGCCTTGATTTCATGTTTTGGTGAAGAATGAAGGAGTTCCTTCATCTCTAAACCTTTGATTCTTTTAGATCCGAACCCAATTAGGATATTCTTGATTTCATTTTGATTTTTATGGGTTTAAGGATTCTATTATTGTTAATTCTTGAATCTATAACACTTAGTAAACCCTAGAAGCCTTGAGATCTAATTTTGGATCATTCTTTCCTCTCTTGTTTATTATTTGGGTTATGTGATTGATTCTTGTTTTTCTTGGATGGTTAATGGCTTCAAGAAGGTGGATCTAAAGGCAAGGGTAAAGATCAAGTAGGCGAGTGATCCAAGTATTCGATCTCGCCAAGTTTGTGAGTGGGAATTGTTTAATTAAAGAGCTATGATCATGCTTGTTTAAAAATGTATGCCTTGAAATGAGAAATTCTTGATTTCAATGGATTCTTGAAGTGTTTCTTGAAAACTGAAGTTATGATGCTATATGATCCTTTTAATTCTTGATTTCATCTTAATGGACTCATGAGATGATTTCCTTGAGATCTAGAAACCTTGATGTTTATGATCTTACTTAACTATTGATTCTATTACAAAAGGCTCATGAGATGATTTCCTTGAGGCCTAGAAACCATGATAGTTTATGATCTTGTTAAATTCTTGATTATTTATATTTGATGAGGATTGGATAATCCTATGGTTTGAACTACATGTTTTCAAGATTTGTGAATTTGAGAATTCGATGTTCTTGTTATTTTGAAGGAATAAGGGTCTATGTAAACCAAATTGAGATTCTCCATGATGTTATCGTATTTGAAATGAGTTTTCAAAGAATACTCTTGTGTTGATATTCTTGGTGAAAATGACATTATTGTCGATGCTTTCGCAAAAGGATTTACTCTTCGATTAAGAGTTGTATTTTATGCGAATTTGTGATCTCTTGTTGAGATATATGATTTTATAATGATACATTTATGATTAGCCTATGGGCAAACTATTTGTGATCTCTTGATGAGATATATGATTTTATAATGATACGTTTATGATGAGCCTACGGGCAAACTATTTGTGATCTCTTGATGAGATATATGATGTGTTCATGATGAGCCTACGGGCGGGATGGATATCCCAAATGTTTCGATGGTGACATTGGGCATTGGGGAGGATCCCCGTCTTCTGCAGAAGCGAGTCTTCACGGACCGACCTAGTTGGGGTGGCGTGGAGTTCTCGGCTGACGAGCCCTTACAGGAGGCGCGTAGAGAACCTGAAGGTGCTGTGTTGGGATCCCGGAGTCACCACACGGGATACCCAACGGCCAACGCCAAGATACGCGCATCTTGGTGGCTCTTGACCTAGCCACGGCCATGGTTAGTGATGGAGGGTTTTCATAGGCTATTGATGATGCTATCGAAAGAGGATTTCCGCATGTGTTGCACTATAAATCCTTATTTCGATGGGTTTGATCTTTTGATCCTTTGACGAGTATTCTTAACTTGAATTTTCAGTATTGAATCTCTTTACAAATGATTTTCAAAGTTTTATTGATGCCTTTCTTTGAGAAAGTTGGAAAGCTTGTTATATTGAAATATGTATTTAAAGCATTTTGTAAGTTGTGTTTGTTAAGGATTTACATATGTTTTCGGCATATCATTCTTTACACTTGTATGAGTTATAGCTCCATGTTCAACCCCTCACTGAGTAACTTAGTTACTCACCCATTCTTCTTCTCTTCTTTACAGGTGTTAGCACGGCAGCAGGACGTGAGACGTGATAGTGCTTGGCATCTATTCTGGCATTTACCTTTGAGTAGTGTATGATTCATAAACATTGTCATCATGCATAAGATGGATCCACTAGGACCTATGTTTTCGTATTTCCATTTGATCTTGTATAATCTTGATTGGTTCAGACAGGACCTTAGGTTGTATGAGTTTTACATCCAGTGTTTGGGAGAGACTATGATTGTGTCCATGATCATTGATTTTGTGGTTCTTAGGGATATATACCTGGTGTGAGTATATTGATCTTGTGCAGGGATGTGGTGGAATACCTTAGATTTAGAATATTACTGTTGTGATGTTAATATTGTACAGGTAACAAGTAAGCCTTGCGGCGATCTGGGGTTGAGGCAGGTGCTTGACCTCTCCTGGGTTGTCGTGGCGGTAGTGCCATGGGCCGGGACCCGAGGGTCGGGGCGTGACATTGCATGTTTTATTCAATCTAGTGAAGAGAGATCACCACTAGGTTTAGAATTACCAAGAGTAAAGAGGGTTGAGAGGGTGAGCCGTGAGATAGCGGAGTGTCCCCTTTCCCTTCCGACAGATATTTCCTATCTCCATATTCCCTAAGTGTCAAGCAACCATATGTGGTGTGAGGCGTCGAGAGAATTCTCCGCCGGGACCTCGTAGGGGGTTAGGGATCTTTCACCTGGAGGCAGGGTTAGATCTACTTTTAGGAACTCGTTATTGATCGACATGGAAATGTCAACACCCGCAAGCGCACGGGTCGTCAAGTAATAAACCACTCGTGCACGCATGAGTGGGTCGTATTCCCAAGGGGCCCGAGGAGCTACCTTATTACTTGGTGATCATCCCGCAAGCGCACGGGGTCGTCAAGTAATAAACCACTCGCGCAAGCACGAGTGGGTCGTATTCCCAAGGGCCCGAGAATCTATCCTTACTTCCTTTTTGCTATGTTGTCTAGCCGATCAAACTTGAGATTTAGAATGAAAAAGTAAATAAGTAAAACAAAAGCAATTTAACTGCTAAATACAAAGGGCGATAAACGGGAGGAAATTAGGGTGAGAAGATGGTCACGGATGAGGATCCCCTCGGGGTTACTAAAGTGCGAAGGATGTTGGATTAACATGCAAGTGGTTTGAAGGACCGAGAAAACCCTAGATTAGGTCAACCCGATGGTCACGGCAATTGACCCCTAATCCGGTACGAGTATTGAATACGGGTTATACCCGTACAATTCCTCCTACGATTGCAAAGGGCAAGATGGTTTTCTCAAGCTAAGGTTGAATCACACATGAGTAATTAACCCTAGAATTGGAGGGGTACAAATACCCGATGGTCACGGCGTATTTGTACGTATTTCCCTTCCAAGCTTGGTGAGTCTAATACTAGGGCAATGGTCATGCAACCTAGTATTGGCTAAGTATGGATA
Source organism: Dioscorea dumetorum (assembly GCA_902712375.1). Taxonomy (NCBI): domain Eukaryota; kingdom Viridiplantae; phylum Streptophyta; class Magnoliopsida; order Dioscoreales; family Dioscoreaceae; genus Dioscorea; species Dioscorea dumetorum. The sequence continues at coordinate 6,277,435 of CACTHL010000128.1, read as the reverse complement.
CACAGAGTTCTCATGCATACCCAAGCATTCAAAAACACCAAACATGAATCACAAACAAGCTAACAAGCATGAATTAAACCAAAACATCCAAACATCACAAGTTCACCCCAAGGTTCACCCACATCCGGTGACCTTGGGGTTTTAGTTGCTCATAGTCTCCAAATACATGAATAAAAGCAAGAAAATAACTAAACCCAACATAAAAGACCTCCCTCCAAAGATTAGAGTCGAAGAAGCTTCCAAAGACGCCACTCGAAGGGGTGGCTTCCCGTCGTCTTCAACCTCAAGATTTGAAGCCCTAGAGGTAGATCCCGCACAAGAACGCGCTCTCCTCGCCGATTCTACCGTGGAAATGCCCTCCAAGCTCTCCTTCTTGGTCGGATTTGGAAGAGGTGGTGTCAAGCTTCAAGAAGAGCCAAGGTCCCCTTTCTTTCATGCCCTAAAAGCCCTTAAAAGGGTGAAAATCGCGACTTCTCACGGGCTGCCTCACGGCCGTGAGGTTGCCCGTGAGGCATCCAGAAAGTTCTGCACGAAATTTCACCACGGTGCTACAGTAACCCTGCTACAGTGATACCGCTACAGTATTTCTGCTACAGTACTGCTACAGTGAAGAACCCAAAAACGTCGTATTTGGTGTCGAATTCTTCCTAAATACGTTCTTGAGCTCATTTAGGGTCTGCAACACAAAATAAAGGGGTTTAGACTATAAAAAGGGCATCGACTTATCAAAAAGATAATAAAATAATACAAATAAATACGTATAAAATACGTATATTTAGACGTTTATCAAACATCCCCACACCTAAGCGTTTGCTTGTCCCCAAGCAAACAAACATGAAGAACAGGGGCAAGAAGATAAATGGCTAAATATACGACCTCAAGCTCAACTGTACAGGACTCCACAAGCACAAATGGACAGAAATCAAGAAGTGAGTTGTTCAATTTATAGTCAAGTAATATTAGCTCTGTTTCATCCAAAGTGTTCCCGTGTGTGTGTGCTGACTCCCACCTTGACCTCCACACCCTGGATTACCCAGGATGCTTGTTCACCTCACTCAAATTGAAATTAGTGCTAGGAGTGCCAAACAAAAATCCTCTCAATAGCCAGTTAAAAATCTTTTGGTCCCCAAACGAAACTTTAACATCAAGTGAAGATAAGACAGGTTTCAGGCGCCCAAAGGTTTGTTTGTTTGTTTTTTTTTTTTTTTTTTTTTTTTTTTTTTTTTTTACACAACCTAACTCAGGACGCCTGATCAACCACCTGCTAAAAACCTCACTTAAAAACCTTACTTAGGGTTAGAGCAAAAATAGGGGACTCAAAAATTTTTTAAAGGACTATTGAAAGAGAAATTTGACATCCTAACACAAAATCAAAAAGATGGGTTAGAGTGTCAGAAGTGGAAGTTAGAGTGAGCAGGTATCAATGTACACTAAAGATGAAACAGAACTACATTCAAGTACATGTAAAGTACAACTCACTACTATCATTCTACCAAGCTAGGAAGTCCTTAACAATAAAATCATAGCTATCATAGGTGAGTCAAGCATGCATTAAAATAAAATACTCCATCCCCACACCTAAAGCTGTACATTGTCCCCAATGTACATAAGTCAGCTGCACAGGGTGGGAAATAAATATAAACCAAAAATTGAGAGATGGAGTAAGAAACTTCCCCAATCCGTTGATGAAGTGTGGAACATGTGCATGTGGACTTGGGGTAAACTAAGTAATGAGGGCCTGGAGTGTGGAACAGCTGTATCATCATCCTGAAAGCACAACAAAACTGATCACAACCACAGAGACAAAAAATAATAAAGGAGGAGCGCGCACAAAAATAGTTCACAAACACCCAAAATAAAGTTTAGCAGAGCAGGAGCCTGACTAACTTAAAAGCACAAAGGACAACAAAAGAAAAGAAAAACAAACAAGCTCGAAGAAAAGAATAAAAGACACAAGGTGGTGGTAATGTTAGGCCCAAGCTCTTGAGCACAACCCAAACTATCCTTCTAATGATGCCGAAGCCCTTTTGTGAAAGAAGCGCGACACGAGATTCGTGATGTTCAATTTTAAACTTTGGTTCGTCGCGGGGTGGAGTACGGTGATTTCGGGCTCTCTTGTGTGCTACTTTCTTTACCGGCATCCTACAAAACCAAAGGGTCATCAATTCAACTAGTTACAAGAAAAGCACTAGCAAAATAATGAAGATTTCATGGAAAATGCTCATTGCTACAGTAAATCCGAGAAAATTTTGCAAGAGTTTTTCTTGAAAAAGTAGCCAAAAATTTTTACAATCATGCCAAATCATACTTAATATACTCTTGCAACAAAAGAGGGCAAGATCCAAGTTTAAAATACCCCACAAACCCAAAAGAAATCAAGCCCTTGAGAGAAAGAACATTACCTAGCCCTAGGATATGTGGAGTAATCCCTTTGCAAAATCCGGCCAAAGGAGTGTTTTTTCTTCAAAATTTCTTCACCAAATTAGTTGAGGGGAGGAGGAGAGGGATTTAGAGCAACAAAAATGAAGAAAATCGGTGGAGAATGGAGGGGGAAATGAGAGAAAGGTTGGAGAAGAAGAATGGACAAAAGAGCTTGAAAAAGGGTCTCTTTAAACCCCAACCCGTGAAGCCTCACGGGTGGGCTCACGGCCGTGAGCCCACCCGTGAGAAATCCCTGGATGGGTGAGCTCACGCCCGTGAGCTCACCCGTGAGCTTCCCCTGATTCCCTCAAGGGTGCACTCACGGGCCAAAAACGGCCAAAATCCGAAATTTTCTCAACTTAACCTCTTCCAAACCCTCAAAAACGTTTAAAACAATGACAAATTAAGCATGGAAACACTCAAAACATGATTTTCATGGCATCTAATTTACAAATCATTCAAGGAAACACAAGATCATGCAAAGGGATTTGGACAAAAATGATGAACAAAACCACCACAAAATGAAAAGCAACTTGAAAACTAACACACCGAAAATACGGAAAAAGAACACACTAAGCAAACAAACAACAAGAAAGAAGAAATGCAACAAATTTAAGAGCTTGGGTTGCCTCCCAAGGAGCGCTTGTTTAAAGTCGTTAGCTCGACTCTTCTTACCTCGAATCAGGGTGGGACAAAGGGTGGAGAGTTACCTCCATTTCTCGACGCGATGTTGTGACCTGGAATGTTCATGGAAAGACAAGAGAAGATGCAAAATTTACCTTGATTATCAAAATAAAGGCGGTCTACCTCACTCGATGGTAATGAGGAGATACTCATGCTTTTCTTCATTTTTGCATTCACCTTTCGCCATGCCTTCTTTAAAGTTCCTTTTTTCTTACAATGCGGAGGTGCTACAACTTCCACTTGGGCTAGTTGTTGTTTTGGCGGAGGCGAGGGGTCCTTTACTTCGGTTCTTCATCCTCGATCCCTTCTAGGTACTCATTTAAGGGGTTCACAGCGAGGACTTCCCGCACACAATCAGAAATTATTACGTCGGTTATATCCGTGAAATATAAAGTATCATCATGGTCTATTGTGTGCTTCATAGCCTCTGGAAGAGTGAAAACAACTTGTTCATCCCCCACTCGCAATGTCATCTTCCCTCCCTTAACATCAATTAGGGCTCTGCGGTGTTGAGGAAAGGGCGGCCAAGGATCAACGGGACCTCTACATCATCATCCACATCTAGTATCACAAAATCCACCGGGATGATGAGTTTATCAACTCTCACAAGAACATCCTCGACAACTCCTCTAGGTTTTCTCACCGAGCGGTCCGCGAGCCGTAAGGTCATCCTTGTAGGTCTCAATTCCTCCAGCCCTAGCTTCAGAAATAATTTATAGGGCATCACGTTAATACTTGCGCCCGAGTCGGCTAAAGCACTTTCTTCCATCCCTTCTCCAAGTACACAAGGGATAATAAAGCTGCCCGGATCGGGCCGTTTCTTCGGTAGCTTCTTTTGGATTACAATGAGAACAATTCCCCGATAGAGTTACAAGTGCCCAAGTCTTCTAATTTCCTCTTGTTAGTAAGAAGGTCTTTCATGAATTTCGCATACTTGGGCATTTGAGATAGAGCTTCGACCAAGGGGATGTTAATATGAAGCTGCTTGAACATGTGGAGGAACTTTGTAAATTGGGCTTCATCCTTGTCTTGCTTGAGCCTTGAGGGATATGGTACCACAGGCTTGTATTCAAGGCAATTATGAGTGGAGGATTTTGCAGCATCATCATTAATTTTCTTCCCTTTTTCTTCACTTGTTTTTTTAATCACATCAGGGTCTTCCCGAATGGCTACCCTGTCATTGGAAGCACTTGGGCTCTCCTCGGCCCTTGCTTCCAATTGTTTCCCACTCCTCAGTGTTACAGCTTTTAAGTGTTCCCTCGGGTTGCTTTCGGTGTTACTTGGTAAACTACCCGAGGGGCGTTCTGCTTGTGCTCTAGCGAGTTGCCCAACTTGATTCTCCAAGGACTGAATATATGCTTGAACATTTCTCAGTACAGTACCTATTTCATCAAACCTTTTATCTTGAGCAACAAATCTGGATTCAGTATTAATCATAAATCTTGCCAGGACGTCCTCAGTTGTGTATTTTCTTTCTTGCTGTTGAGGAGGTTGATAAGAAGGACCTTGAGGTGGGGGTGGCCTTTGTTGTGATTGGCCTTGATTCCAAGAAAAATTTGCATTGTTTTTCCACCCCGGGTTATATGTATTACCATATTGGTTACCCGGTCCCCTCTGACCTCCACTGACATAGTCTACTGACTCCATTTGCGCAGGGGGGATAATAAGAATGGGGCATTGGTTCGTTGCATGCCCGGCACCACATGTTTCACATGACATCACGGCCTTTGAGATTGAACTGGAGCCTAACATGAACTGATCAAGTTTCTGAGTTAAAGCTTCAACCTTAGTATTGTTGTCAATAACATTCTTGTTCAGAGCTTCAACTCTTGCCGCCAAGGCAGTAGTCTCATTCACTTCATACAGTCCGGCTGCTCTAACTGGCTTCTGCCTAGTGCTCCAGTGACATTCATTACTAGCCATGTTTTCAATCAATGCTTCAGCCTCTTCCGGGAGTTTATTGCTCAGAGATCCCCCTGCTGCTGCGTCAATAAGTTATTTTGTAACATAATTCAGGCCATTGCACAGTATTTGCGCTCTCATCCAAGCAGGAAACCCATGGTGAGGACACTTGCGTAAAAGATCCTTGAATCGCTCATGTGCCTCAAAGAGAGTCTCATTGTCTCCTTGCCTGAAAGATGAAATCTCTTGTCTCAGTCTCGCTGCCTTGCTTGGAGGAAAATATCGAGCAAGGAATTTCTCTACCATCTCTTTCCATGTAGTGATTGATCCGGGGGCTAAGGAAGTAAGCCATCTATAAGCTGCTCCCCTTAAACTGAAAGGAAATAATCTCAACCTGATTGCATCATCCGAAACTGAATTAATTTTGAAGGTCGAGCATATCTGAAGGAACTTAGACAGGTGGGCATGCGGGTCTTCGTCAGCTAAGCCATCAAATTGCACCGAATTCTGTAACATTCCAATTGTACTTGCCTTGATTTCAAAGTTATTTGCAGGCACAGTAGGAACCAACACACTAAACTCATCCCCGGTGAATTGTGGCCTTTCATAATCAGATAGGGTTCTTCTTGGCTCGGCCATGACAGTAGGCTCACTAGAATCTACCCGAATTTCTTGTTGCCTTGAGCTTTCAGTAGCTTCTCTCAAACGTTGATGCAAAGTTCGTTCAATCTCGTCGTCAGGATCAACCAAATTTGTGTGACTCGCTCGTGTCATAAGATATGTACCTCGCAGGAAAATTCAAGGCGAGTGTCAAAACTTGAAGAAAAACAAACAGGAAAAATACAGAGAATAAAATAACGGAATATAAACACGAATGGCAAAAATGGCAAAACAAAAGCTAAATCAACACGCTCAAAGTTTTCCGAATATTTCTCGTGGGTCCCCGGCAACGGCGCCAAAAACTTGGTGATCATCCCGCAAGCGCACGGGGTCGTCAAGTAATAAACCACTCGCGCAAGCACGAGTGGGTCGTATTCCCAAGGGCCCGAGAATCTATCCTTACTTCCTTTTTGCTATGTTGTCTAGCCGATCAAACTTGAGATTTAGAATGAAAAAGTAAATAAGTAAAACAAAAGCAATTTAACTGCTAAATACAAAGGGCGATAAACGGGAGGAAATTAGGGTGAGAAGATGGTCACGGATGAGGATCCGCTCGGGGTTACTAAAGTGCGAAGGATGTTGGATTAACATGCAAGTGGTTTGAAGGACCGAGAAAACCCTAGATTAGGTCAACCCGATGGTCACGGCAATTGACCCCTAATCCGGTACGAGTATTGAATACGGGTTATACCCGTACAATTCCTCCTACGATTGCAAAGGGCAAGATGGTTTTCTCAAGCTAAGGTTGAATCACACATGAGTAATTAACCCTAGAATTGGAGGGGTACAAATACCCGATGGTCACGGCGTATTTGTACGTATTTCCCTTCCAAGCTTGGTGAGTCTAATACTAGGGCAATGGTCATGCAACCTAGTATTGGCTAAGTATGGATACACAGAGTTCTCATGCATACCCAAGCATTCAAAAACACCAAACATGAATCACAAACAAGCTAACAAGCATGAATTAAACCAAAACATCCAAACATCACAAGTTCACCCCAAGGTTCACCCACATCCGGTGACCTTGGGGTTTTAGTTGCTCATAGTCTCCAAATACATGAATAAAAGCAAGAAAATAACTAAACCCAACATAAAAGACCTCCCTCCAAAGATTAGAGTCGAAGAAGCTTCCAAAGACGCCACTCGAAGGGGTGGCTTCCCGTCGTCTTCAACCTCAAGATTTGAAGCCCTAGAGGTAGATCCCGCACAAGAACGCGCTCTCCTCGCCGATTCTACCGTGGAAATGCCCTCCAAGCTCTCCTTCTTGGTCGGATTTGGAAGAGGTGGTGTCAAGCTTCAAGAAGAGCCAAGGTCCCCTTTCTTTCATGCCCTAAAAGCCCTTAAAAGGGTGAAAATCGCGACTTCTCACGGGCTGCCTCACGGCCGTGAGGTTGCCCGTGAGGCATCCAGAAAGTTCTGCACGAAATTTCACCACGGTGCTACAGTAACCCTGCTACAGTGATACCGCTACAGTATTTCTGCTACAGTACTGCTACAGTGAAGAACCCAAAAACGTCGTATTTGGTGTCGAATTCTTCCTAAATACGTTCTTGAGCTCATTTAGGGTCTGCAACACAAAATAAAGGGGTTTAGACTATAAAAAGGGCATCGACTTATCAAAAAGATAATAAAATAATACAAATAAATACGTATAAAATACGTATATTTAGACGTTTATCAACTCCCTCAAATGGTGAAGGTCGAATGCCGCTTGGATCCCCGGGGAAAACCTTCCGAAGACGCCACTCGAAGGGGTGGCTTCCCGTTGTCTTCAACCTCCAAACAATGAAGCTTTTGAAGTAGATCCTCCAAGATCTTGCTCTCCTCTCCTTAGAAAACCCGAATTTCCTCTCCTTTTGCCCTCCAAAATGGTGTAGAAATGATGCTCAAACCCTAGCCTTCTTTTCCCCCAAAAGCTCTCTCCAAGAAGATGTAAAAAAGTCCCCTTCAAAATGCCCTAGATCGGCCTTAAAACCCCAAATCCCGATGGGTAAACGGGTCAGCATACTGTCGGTATGCTGACCCCTCGGGATTTCTACTTTTCTGCCACGAAGTCCGCGATGAGCTACAGTAACTGCTACAGTACCGTGCTACAGTGTCCCATCTCGAAAACGCTGTTTTGATGTCGAAATCGCTCCCCATCTCGTCGTCGAGTCCCCAGGGCTTCTGGCTGGCCTGAAATACAAAAATAAAGCAATTTAGATCTAAAAGGGCATAGATTCAACAAAAAGATATGAAAATAATACACAACAAATACATGTAAAATACGTACTTTTAGACGTTTATCAAACATCCCCACACCTAAGCGTTTGCTTATCCCCAAGCAAACAAACATGAAGTAACAAGGGAAAGAAGATAAACGGCTAAAAACACGACCTCAGGCTCAAAAGTAAAGAACTTCACAAGCACAATTGGACAGAAATCAAGAAGTGAGCTGCTCAAAACTAATAGCTCTGGTTCATCCACAGTGCCCTATGTGTGTGTGTGCTGACTCTCACCTTGACCTCCACACCCCGGATTACCCCAGGATGACCATTAACCCCACACAAAATGAAGATGGCATTAGAGTGCTAAAGACTTCCTCAATGCCCAGTTAAAGTCCTTTGGTTCCTAAATACAACTCCAACTCTTAAGTGACCATAAAACAGGCTCTAGGGATCAAAATGGAAACTTCATTTATTTCACTCACAAAAATATACAAATTCTCTTTTTTCTGGGTCCGCCTAACATAGACTGCACAAAAATCTTTCAGATGGATGCACATGCTGGCCAGGCACAAGAGTCACCCTCTTAATCAATTACAATCTACATATACGCATTCATGCTTAAAAGCAGAGGAATACTGACATAGACCCCAATTTTTTTTTTTTTTTTTTTTTTTTTTTTTTTTTTTCAATCCCTGAAAAACTACCTGCTAAAAACTTCACTTAGGTTGGAGAAAACAATAAAGGAACTTAAAAGCTTTTAAAAGTGCATTGAAGAAAGAATTTAACAAATTAATGCCAAAGTCACTAAGATGGGTTGGATAGAGTGTACAAGGTGAGAGTGATCGTGAGTATGTATACAGGTGCACTAAAGATGAAACAGAGCTACATTAAAGTACAAGTACTGTACAGCTCACTACTATCATCCTACCAAGCTAGGAAATCCTTTAACAACACAATCATAGCCATCATAGGTAACAAGCATGCATAAATGCAAAATACCCTAAGTAAATAACCATCCCCACACCTAAAGTTGTACATTGTCCTCAATGTACCTAAGTCAGCAGAATAATGTGGGGGATGTGAATGATAACCAAAAAAATGGGGGTGAAGAAACTTCCCTGATTCCTTGATGTGGTTCTCAGTTGTTCCACTTGGATCAGGAGTATTTCACCTAAGGAGGGCCAACACAAGTAAAGCTCCCAAAATTAATAATCCTGAAAAGAATAAGGAGCTTATTATCATTCAAAGTTTTTCAGGAGGAAAAATAAATAAAGTAAAGAAAAGAGAGCTCCAACAAAAATAACACGAGAGTTTAGTAGGGAGTGAACCCTAGCAAACTCAAAAGTACAAGTTTTAACAACTAACAACAAAGCACAAAAGAAAGAAAAATAAACAGAGTCTTGTCATGGGTCTAAAGTGGTGATGCAGCGCAAGTAGTGGTCAAAGCTTCCCAAAGTGCTCAAAGTTTCCCAATCGATCTTCCCCACCGTGCCGAACCCTTTTCGCGATAAGAGTGCGTAGCGCGTCTTGTGTTCTTCCTTGGAAAATTGAGGTTCATGGACGGGAGGCGAAGGTTCTCGCCTAGGTCTCTTGGAAGCTAGTTTCTTTATTGGCATCCTATAAAAATAAGATAGAGATTAACCAACTAAATTACAAGCAAAATAAGCACCAAAAAATGAGGAAATCCAAGAAAATGTGCATTGCTACAGTAATTCCGGAAAAAATTTTCAAGAATTTTGCTTGTAGGAGTAGCCAAAATACAAACTATGAAAAATGCCTTGATAAATCTTAAACATTCACCCAACAACAATATTCCAACAATTCCCAACAAATTTCAGCCATAAAAGTAAGGAAAAATCAAAGTTTTTGAGTGAGTGTCATACTTGTGCCCTAGGGTAAAATGAGTAGATCCAAATGGTAAATCCGGCCAAAAGCTTGCTCAAACTCCAAATTTTTGTCACCAAAATGGAAAAGAGGAGGAGGAGAGCAAACTAGAGCAAAAAAATGAGTAAAAACGGTGGAGAAATGAGGGAGAAAAGGTTGGAAGAATGGGGAAGAGAATGAATAGTGTGAAATCCCCAAAACCCCTTTTAAAACCTAAGTTCGGGTGGTCTTGCCGACCATCCTTACGGCCGTAAGGATGGTCGGCAAGAACCTCGGGATGGTTCTTGCCGGCCATCCTTACGGCCGTAAGGATGGTCGGCAAGACCCAATTTTCTGCACCGGTTCTTTCTCCACACTTCGCACGCGTCAACCCTCGATGAAACCTTGAAAAATATGGCCGGAAACAACATTTAAACACTCAAAACATCAACATGAATGCATCTAGAGCAAGAATTCTTCAAAAACCTCATGACAAACAAGTTAACAAAAAGGCGAAAGAATCAAGAAAAATGACGGAAAGCACAACTACACACGAACTACTACTAAAAACATAAGTAAAATAACACAACACGAATAGCAAAAAGAATACGGGAAATGAAAGGAACTTGGGTTGCCTCCCAAGGAGCGCTTCTTTAACGTCATTAGCTTGACGTACATTACCTCAAAATCTCATGGTGGGACAAATGGAGGGAAGTTACCTCCAACCTTTGGGACCGGGTTGCCGCTCGGAAAGTTTAATGAAAGGCAAGAAAAGACTTTGAATTTGCCCGCATTTCCAAAGAAGATACGATCAACCTCATCCGGAGGCAATGTGGATACCTCTCTATTCTCTTTTTTTTTCTTCGATTTTCTCCACATCTTCTCAACACCCCTAATTTTCTTACCATTATTGGATGAATTACCCTCCACTTGATTAATTTGTTGTGTTGGTGGAGGAGAGAGTTCTTCCCTGACATCTTGGCATGTTAACTCATCCAAGTACTCATCCAAAAGGTTTAAGGCAAGCACCTCCTGCACACAATCAGAAACAATTATATCAGTACTATCAGTGAAATATAATTTGTCATCATGATCAAGTGTGTGCTTCATTGCTTCAGGGAGGGTGAAGACCACTTGCTCATCTCCAACCCGCAAGGTCATCTTGCCTTCTTTGACATCAATTAGAGCACCCGAAGTGTTCAGGAATGGGCGCCCTAGAATTAGAGGAACCTCAACATCATCATCCACATCTAGAATCACGAAGTCTACAGGAATGATGAGTTTGTCAACTCTGACAAGGACATCTTCAACTATTCCCCGAGGTCTTCGCACCGACCTATCTGCAAGCTGTAATGTCATTCGTGTAGGTCGTAGGTCTTCCAATCCCAGCTTTAAGAACAAGTTGTATGGCATTACATTTATACTAGCCCCAGAATCAGCTAGAGCATGCTCAGTCACTCCTTCACCAATTACACAAGGGATCACAAAACTACCTGGATCTTTTAACTTTTTTGGAAGTTTCTTCTCTAGAATTGCTGAGCAATTACCAGTAAGTGCAACAGTGCCTTGTTCTTCTAACTTCCTTTTATTGGTGAGAAGCTCTTTTAAAAATTTGGCATACTTGGGCATTTGAGCTAGTGCCTCAATGATTGGAATATTTCTGTGGAGTTGCTTGAATATATTGAGGAACTTCTTGAATTGGGCTTCATCTTTATTTAGTTTGAGTCTCGAGGGATAAGGTACCACTGGCTTGTATTCATGCTCCTTTGGAATATTAGAATTGGGAGAGTCTTCGCCAATTTTCCTCCCATTCTCCTTGGTAAATCTTCACTCAAATTAGGGTCTTCCCGGACGGCTACCCTATCATTAGAAGCACTTGGGATCCCTTTTTCCCTTGCTTCCAACTGTTTACCACTCCTCAAAGTAACAGCTTTTAATTGCTCCCTCGGGTTGCTTTCGGTATTGCTTGGCAAACTCCCCGAGGGTCGTTCAGATTGTCCACGAGCAAGCTGTCCCACTTGGTTCTCCAGAGATTGGATGGATGCTTGAACATTTCTCAATATAGTACCAAATTCATCCATTTTCTTTTCATTATTCACGAAGCGTGCCTCCGTGCTAATCATGAATCTGGCTAAAACATCCTCTGTAGAATATTTCTTCTCTTGTGGGGGAGGAGCTTGGTATTGGCTTCCCTGAGATGGTGGAGGTCTGTATTGAGATTGGCTTTGAGTCCAAGAAGGATTTGAAGGGCCCCTCCATCCGTAACTGTAAGTATTGCCAAACTGATTCCCTGGTCCTCTTGGTCCACCCCCAACATAATCGACTGTTTCCATCGGCGGTGATGGGGCAACAACAATAGGGCATTGTGATGTTGCATGCCCTGCCCCACAAGTATCACAAGACATAACGGCCTTTGACCCTGAACTAGACCCTATCATAAGTTGATCAACTTTTTGTGCTAGGGCGTCATACTTTGAACTATTATCCATGACATGTTTCGTCAGGGCATCAATCTTCGCAGCCAAAGCTGTGGATTCAGTCACCTCGTACAGCCCTGCAGCCCTTGGAGGCTTCTGTCGAGTGCTCCAATGGCACTCATTACTGGCCATGTTCTCAATTAACTCCTCGGCCTCTTCAGGAAGCTTGTTGCTCAAAGAACCGCCTGCTGCTGCATCGATGAGCTGCCTAGTAGCATAATTCAGCCCATTGCAAAATGTCTGCACCCTCATCCATGAAGGGAAGCCATGATGAGGACACTTGCGAAGGAGGTCCTTAAATCGTTCATGGGCTTCAAAAAGTGTCTCAGTGTCACCCTGCCTGAAGGATGATATTTCCTGTCTCAGTCTTGCAGCTTTGCTTGGGGGAAAATATCGGGCCAGGAACTTCTCAACCATTTCCTTCCAAGTGGTGATGGACCCAGGAGCTAAGGATGTGAGCCATCTGTATGCTGTTCCTCTCAAACTGAACGGGAATAATCTCAGTCTGATGGCATCGTCTGACACTGAGTTGATCTTAAAAGTGGAGCAAATCTGAAGGAATTTGGACAAGTGAGCATGCGGGTCTTCATCAGCTAGGCCATCAAACTGGACTGAATTCTGAATCATTCCTATGGTGCTGGCCTTGATTTCAAAGTTAGTGGCCGGAACAGTTGGAACTTGGACACTAAATTCTTCTCCCGTGAATTGTGGCCTTTCATAGTCAGATAGAGTCCTTCTTGGCTCGGCCATAACTGTGGGCTCACTGGATTCTACCTGAACTTCTTGTTGACTTGAACCCTCCAAACCTTCTCTCAAACGACGGTGAAGTGTTCTTTCTATCTCGTTATAGGGTTCAATCAAGTTTGCTTGACTCGCTCGTGTCATAAGATGGGTACCTACACAGATTGAGGAGTCACAATGTTAGCTAACAACAAGAAGCGCAAAGGAGCTACAATAAAATAAAAAGCTGGAATAATTACAAAGTCTTGACAACCAAAAACAAGAAAACACAAAAACAAAATAAAACACACAACAAAAGAAAGAAAAACAAAAGAAAAAGAAAAGGCTAAATCAACAAGCTTGAAGCTTTCCAGATATCCCTCGGTGAAGTTCCCCGGCAACGGCGCCAAAAACTTGATCGACACGGAAATGTCAACACCCGCAAGCGCACGGGTCGTCAAGTAAGCGCACGGGTCGTCAAGTAATAAACCACTCGTGCACGCACGAGTGGGTCGTATTCCCAAGGGGCCCGAGGAGCTACCTTACTCACTTCTCACTTGTTGTTTAGCTCACCAATTCCATTTTTAAGAGAATAGCTAAGAAAGAAAACAAATAGCAACAAGAGAAATTTTCTTAATAAATACGATTGAATCAAAACTCGGGAGATGCTCAGGGATGGAAAACGGTCACGGATGAGGATCCCCAAGGGGGCTACTCGAGTGAGTAGGATATTTGAGAAATTAAGTATGTGGCTAGCTGGACCGAGAAAACCTAAGCTTAGGCCAACCCGATGGTCACGGCAATTGACCCCTAACCCGGTACAAGTGTTGAATAAGGAATTTCTTCCACTCAACCTCTCACACGGTTGCAAGGAGAATGATGGTTTTCTCAAGTTAGGGTGGAAACACTAGTTAGTTTTCAACCCTAGAAATGGAGGGGTACAAATACCCGATGATCACGGCGTATTTATACAATAATCCCTTCCAAGTTTAGTAGAGTCTAGCACTAAGGCAATGGTCATGCTACAAAGTGCTACCAAGAATTTGATACAACAATTAAGCACTTGTACCAAAATGATTAAGAATACCAAACAAGGATCACAACAAGCCAATCATACAATAAATAGCTCAAATAATCCCAAACATCACAAGTTTTGCCCCAAGGTTCACCTACATCCGGTGACCTTGGGGTTTAGTTGTTCATGTCCAATAAATCCACCACACAAACCATGCAAATAACCAAAATAAACATGAGGAACACTCCCTCAAATGGTGAAGGTCGAATGCCGCTTGGATCCCCGGGGAAAACCTTCCGAAGACGCCACTCGAAGGGGTGGCTTCCCGTTGTCTTCAACCTCCAAACAATGAAGCTTTTGAAGTAGATCCTCCAAGATCTTGCTCTCCTCTCCTTAGAAAACCCGAATTTCCTCTCCTTTTGCCCTCCAAAATGGTGTAGAAATGATGCTCAAACCCTAGCCTTCTTTTCCCCCAAAAGCTCTCTCCAAGAAGATGCAAAAAAGTCCCCTTCAAAATGCCCTAGATCGGCCTTAAAACCCCAAATCCCGATGGGTAAACGGGTCAGGGATTTCTACTTTTCTGCCACGAAGTCCGCGATGAGCTACAGTAACTGCTACAGTGACTGCTGCAGTCGTGCTACAGTGTCCCGTCTCGAAAACGCTGTTTTGATGTCGAAATCGCTCCCCATCTCGTCTTCGAGTCCCCAGGGCTTCTGGCTGGCCTGAAATACAAAAATAAAGCAATTTAGATCTAAAAGGGCATAGATTCAACAAAAAGATATGAAAATAATACACAACAAATACATGTAAAATACGTACTTTTAGACGTTTATCAGTTATATCTTTGGGATCCCTAGAGTTTTAACCAGTCATATGTGGTGTGAGGCGTCGAGAGAATTCTCCGCCGGGACCTCGTAGGGGACTAGTTATTGGCGACCTGGAGGCAGGGGCCGTTATACCTTAGGATACCCACGACTCATTGTTTTCGTTTAGAAACACTTGTAATCTACATCCAACACCCGAATCCTAGGGGGAGCATTGTCCGGATACCTCACTTTTATTAATTGAGAACTCTTTTCCTTTTTATTCTCTGTGCACTTGTAGTGACACTCTTAGTTTTGGCCATTAGATCATCACACACTACACTCATTAGGCTAGATAACAAAAGAGGGGCAATTACTAGTACTTATGTTCCCTGTGGTTCGACAAACCCGACCCTTTGGGTCCACTTTTATTACTTGACGACCCGTGCACTTGCGGTAACGCAAGGGGTTGACACACATCACCCTGTTGTGTTGTTGCGGAGACACATCACGTATGCCGTTTGGGTTGTGTAATGCTCCGGCCACTTTTCAGAGATGTATGATGGCAATTTTTGAAGACATGGTTGAAGACAAAATGGAGGTATTTATAGATTATTTCTCGGTCTTCGGTCACACCTTCGAATTATGCCTCAGACATTTAGAGCGAGTCCTCGCTAGGTGTGAAGAGACTAACTTAGTCCTAAGCTGTGAAAAATGTCACTTCATGGTCAAAGAGGCATCGTGCTTGGGCACAAAATTTCGCATAAAGGGATCAAGGTAGATAAGGCTAAGGTAGCCATTATTGAAAAGTTACCTCCTCGAACTTCAGTAAAAGCTACCAGAAGCTTCTTGGGACATGTCAGTTTTTATAGAAGATTTGTACAAAATTTCTCTTCAATTGCCCGACCCTTAACAAGACTGCTCAAAAAAGGTGTCCCTTTTAAATTCACTAAAGATTGTATGACTGCTTTCTCACTCTTAAGAAAAGACTTGTGGATGCACCAATCATAGTCTCTCCGGATTGGAATTTGCCGTTTGAGTAAATATCTGATGCAAGCGATCACACAGTTGGAGCAGTGCTGGGGCAGCGACGGGAGAATCATTTTCATCCTATCTATTATGCAAGCAAAATATTTACGGATGCTCATGAAAATTATGCTATCACTAAAAAGGAATTGCTGGCAGTAGTCTATGCCTTCGACAAATTCATGTCATATTTGGTGCTTTCAAAGGTAATCGTGTACACTGATCATTCTGCTTTAAGATACTTAATGAGCAAATCAGATGCCAAACCCAGGCTAATTTGATGGGTCCTTCTACTCCAAGAATTTGATTTGGAAATAAAAGATAAACATGGAGTGGAGAATTTGGCTGCGGACCACTTGTCCCGTCTTGAGAACCCACATGAGGGCATTCTGGAAAGAAAGGAAATAACTGACACCTTCCCTAATGAGCATCTTTATACCATTCAAGCGCTTAAGGGAGAAGAGGCTCCGTGGTTTGCTGACTTCGCCAATTATTTGGCTGCGGGGACACGGCCTACCAGGCTCACATATCAGCAGAGGAAGAAGTTCTTTTCTGAAGTGAAATATTTTCTTTGGGAGGATCCCTACTTATTTAGAATCTGCTCCGATCAAGTGGTGAGAAGATGCTTTTCTCAATAAGAAGGGAAGGACATCTTGAAACACTGTCATGCAGGCCCTACTGGAGGTCATCATAGTGCGAGTAGGACAACTAGAAAAGTGCTAGACTCAGGATTCTATTGGCCCTTGATGTTTCGGGACACACAAAACTTCGTACAACATTGCGACAGTTGTCAAAGGGCAGGTAATATCTCTCGAAGGGACGAAATGCCTCAAAACTGGGACCAAGTGTGTGAGATATTCGATGTATGGGGGATCGACTTCATGGGTCCCTTTCCTAGTTCACGTGGTCACCAATTTGTTCTGGTAGCGGTGGACTATGTATCCAAATGGGTGGAAGCACAAGCACTACCCACGAGTGATGCAAGAGCAGTGGTGAACTTTCTGAAAACGTTATTCTCAAGGTTCGGCACCCCGAGAGCAATTGTAAGTGACCATGGCACTCATTTTTGTAACTCCCAGTTTGAGAAGATTTTGAAACGCTACGGGGTTATTCACAGAACTGCGACACCATATCACCCTCAAACAAGTGGTCAGGTCGAGGTTTCAAACAGGAAGTGGTTGATGTCCCGCAAGCGCACGGGATCGTCAAGTAATACCTCTCGTGCGGATATGAGAGGGTCGTATCCCCAACGGCCCAAGAAGCTACCCTTACTTCCTTATTGGAATGTTGTTTAGCCGCTCAAAACCGAGAACAAAAGATTAAAAAGCAAAAAAATAGAACTAATGTAATTAAAATGCTAAATAACAGGGGCACTAAAAGGGCGAAAAGATCAAGGTAAGGAAATGGTCACAGATGAGAATCCCTCAGGGGCTACTTAAATGTCAAGGATGTTGAATTAACACGTAAGTGGCTAGTTGGACCAAGAAAACTATAGATTAGGTCAACCCGATAGTCACGGCAATTGACCCCTAATCCGATACGAGTATTGGATACGGAATCTATTCCGTCCAAGTCCTCCTACAATTGCAATGCGCAAGGTGGTTTTCTAAAGTTAGGGTTGAAATATAAGTGAGTACTTAACCCTAGAATTGGAGGGGTACATATACCTGATGATCACGGGGTATTTATACGTGTATCCCTTCCAAGCTTTGTGAGTCTAACACTAGGGCAATGGCCATGCACCCTAGTATTGTGGTGAGGTCCGCAAGCGCACGGGTCGTCAAGTAATACCTCTCACGCACGCGTGAGAGGGTCGTATTCCCTGGGGTCCCAAGAGCTGCTATTACTTCCCCCTAGACGGCACTATCTAGTCTACCAAAGATAGGAATTAAGCTTTAAAACTAGAAAACAGATAACTATGTACACATGGACTCAGGCACACCACATGAGCATATTTAAGGAAGCAAATAATAATGAAAGCGCGAGGTCCCCATCTAGGATTCCCTCAGGACTACTAAAGCTAGATGGATGCTAAAATTACACAGGCAATGGTGGATGGGCCAAAAGATGTCCAACAGTAGATCACCCCGATGGTCACGGCGATGACCCCTAATCGGGTACGAGTATTGGCTAGGTATTTCTTCCGACCAAATCCTCCTACGATTGCACTACGCTTAGGGAAATCTCTAATTAGGGCCGATACTCAACCTAGGTCCAACCCTAATGGTTGGAGGGGTATGAAGTACCCGATGGTCAGGCGTATTCATACATAAATCCCTTCCATGCTATGTGAGTCTAACACAATGGCAATGGTCACGCACCAAGTACAATCTAGAAGTTGAATCGCAGAGTTCTCATGCCAAACAACACATCAAAGAACACAAAGCATGAACTACAAACCAAACTAAATACCATAAATGTAAATCTAAAACATCCATAGAAAGAAAGTTCATCCCAAGGTTCACCGGATGCCCGGTGACCTTGGGAGTCTAGTTCATCATCAACAAAGGAGAAAGCAAGAAATACAATAAACACATGACAAAGCTCATACAAAACTCCCTTAAGATGAAGACTAGAAGGTGGTGATTAGAACTTGTCGGATCCGCGCCGGCAAGCTCCTAGATCTTCTCCTTGATAGCACAACCTCTTCTCCCCTTGATTTCCTCCTCAGATCTGCCTTCTCCACTTGCCTTCAAGCCCTAGGTGAAGATGGTGGAGAATGGTGGCCAAAATGCCAAAACATGATTCCCTAATGGCCCTTAAAAAGGTGAGTTTCGTGTGTCCTTGAGGGCAGCCTCACGGGTGTGAGGTTGCCCGTGAGGTATCCAGAAACTTTCCCAGAAATTTCATCTCGAGTGCTACAGTATCACACTACAGTATTCTGCTACAGTAATTTTGTTGCATTACTTCTACAGTGAATAAGCCTCAAAAATGACATATTTGGTGTCTGTTTTTATAAATACGTTCTTGAGTTCATTTTGGCTTATTCAGGGCCTGCAACACAAAATAAAGAGATTTAGACCAAAAGAAGAGCATCGGCTCATCAAAAATATAATAAAATAATTCAGATAATTACGTATAAAATACATATATTTAGACGTTTATCATATTGCCTAAGTATGGATACATAGAGTTCTCATGCATACTCAAGCATTCAAAAACACCAAACAAGGATCACAAACAAGCCAACAAGCATTAATTAAAACAAAGCATCCAAACATCACAAGTTCACTCCCAAGGTTCACCTACATCCGGTGACCTTGGGGGTTTAGTTGTTCATGATCACAAAACACACAATCAAAATCATACAAACAACTAAATAATGCATGAGCAAACTCCCTCAAAGATGGAAGGCCGAATGACGATTGGATCCCATGGAGATGAAGTTCTGAAGACGCCACTCAAGGGGTGGCTTCCTATGTCTTCAACCATCTACCAACAAGTCCTAGGAGTAGATCTTGCTCAAGGATGCACTCTCCTCACCGATCTCGCCATGAAAATGCCCTCAAAACCTTCCTCTAAGCTCGGATTTGAAGATGGTGGTGTGGAGCTCCAAGGAGGGGTTCTCTTTTGTAAAAGAAAGTACTAGAATCCCTTAAAAAGGATGAGTTAGGGATAGCTCACGGGTGGCTTCACGGTCAATATATGGCTGTGAGTTTGCCCGGAAAATGGGCCAAAATTTTGAGTAAGTTTCTACAATACTGCGACAGTAAAACTGCTACAACAACTGCTACAGTGAATGTGCTACAGCACTGCCGCTCTCTGAATCGCTTGCGGCCGACCTCACTGCTGTGAGGTTACTTGTGAGAATTCTCACACTTAGAAATTTACTAAAAATCTTTGCGTTCCAGGCTGCTACAATACCACTACAATGTGATGCCCTAAAACGACTTATTTGATGTCGATTTCTTGTCAAATCTCGTCGTTGAGCTCACCTAGGCTTCATTTGTACATGAAACACGAAATAAAACAATTTAGACCAAAAAAGGACATCGATTCATTGATAAAATATAAAAATCATGTACACTCATATGTATAAAATACGTACATTTAGATGTTTATCAGGAAGCTGAAGCGTATTTTGGAGAAAACAGTTGCTCATCACAGAAGGGATTGGGCAGACCATTTGGATGATGCGCTCTGGGTTTATGGAATAGCATACAAGACACCCATTGGGGTAACGCCGTACAGGTTAATCTATGAAAAAGCCTGCCATTTACCTGTTGAACTTGAACATAAAGCGTACTGGGCCGTCAAGCATCTCAATCTTGACCCTCATTTGAATTGGATAAATGGATAAATGAATTGGATAAATGGCGCACCATGGCTTATGAGAATTTGGTGCTATACAAGAAGAGAGCAAATGCATACCATGACCAGCATATTAAACAAGTTAAACACTTTAAGGAGGGAGATCAGATACTACTTTTCAACTCTAGATTGAAACTTTTTCCAGGAAAATTGAAGTCACGATGATCCGGGTCGTTGACAATTTCGCAAGTCTTCCCACATGGTGATGTAGAGTTAATACATCCGAAAGGAGGGAAATTGAAGTTGAATGGTCATCGTTTGAAGCCATATTATTATTGGGACACTTCTCAAAAAGCCGGAGGTACTTCTCCCCCATTTGACCCACCCTGAGGTAATGTTGAAGGTACATCTAGCTAATGATGTTAGACAAGCTCTTCTTGGGAGGTAAACCCAAGTTTTAAATTCCCGCAATTTATTTTATGGTACTCTTTGGATTTGTGTTGTGTGGTTTGCTTAGTTGGTGTGTTTACTTTTTCGTATTCTTGGTTGTTGTTTGACCCCATGTTGGTCTTGCACTTCTTAATGTTTTCCCCTTTGTTTCAATGAAATTCAAGTGTGTTGTTTTTAATGTTTCTGCGATTAGTTGTGTATTTCAGTTTTTCCTTGAAGTTGTAGGGGAGACCATGCTGAAATTTTGACTTTTCAGGACTTGATAAACGTCTAAATATACGTATTTAATACGTACTTGTGTATATTTTATTTTCTCTTCTTGTTAAGTTTTTATCTATTTTCTTGTTTAAAGTTGCTTTACTTGTGTTACATGCCCGGAATAAGCAAAATAAGCTCAAGGACGTATTTATGAAGAAATCGACACCAAATATGGTGTTTTTTGGGCTTCATCACCGTAGCATTACTGTAGCACCGAAAGGAAAAAACCTGAGAAAGTCTCTGGATGCCTTGCGGGCAACCTTGCGCCCTCAAGGCCACCAGCAAGGCATCGCGATGTCATGTTTTAAAAGAGCTTTTAGGGCATTTTGGAAGGGAAACTTGGCCTTCTCTTTGGAGCTCCACACCACCATCAACAAATCCGGCTTGGAGGAGGGCTTTGAGGGCGTTTTTACGACGAGATCTTGGAGGAGAGCGCGTTTGAAAGCAAGATCCTGCTGTAGGGCATCATTGAAGGAAGGTTGAAGACAAGGGAAGCCACCTCTTGAGTGGCGTCTTCGGAACCCCATTTTCGGCTTTGAGGGAGTGATCATGCTTTATTTAGTTGTTTTCATGCTTTTGAGTATGTATTTTGAGATTGTGAACAACTAAACCCCAAGGTCAACGAATGTAGGTGAACCTTGGGGGTGAACTTGTGTATTTTGGATGCTTAGTTTTAATTAATGTTTGTAGACTTGTTTGTGATCCTTGTTTGGTGCTCTTGAATGCTTGGGTATGCATGAGAACTCTGTGTATCCATACTTAGCCAATACTAGGTTGCATGACCATTGGCCTAGTGTTAAACTCACCAAGCTTGGAAGGGAAATACGCATGAATACGCCGTGACCATCGGGTATTTGTACCCCTCCAATTCTAGGGTTAATTACTCATTTGTGATTCAACCTTAGTTTGAGAAAACCACCTTGCCCTTTGCAATCGTATGAGGATTTGTACGGGTAGAGCCCGCAGTGAATACTCGTATCGGATTAGGGGTCAACTGCCGTGTCCATCGGGTTGACCTAATCTAGGGTTTTCTCGGTCCAACAAGCTATTTACATGTTAATCCAGCATCATGTATACTTCAGCAGCCCCTGAGGGGATCCTCATCAGTGACCGTTTTCTCACCCTGATTTCCCCTTTTTATTGCCCTGGTCATCTAGCATTCTGAATTGCATTTATTTCTTGTATTTGCATTTTCATCTTTTACTCTCGAGTTTGATCGGCTAGACAACATTGCGAGAAGGAAGTAAGGACAGATTCTCGGGCCCTTGGGAATACGACCCACTCGTGCGTGCGCGAGTGGTTTATTACTTGACGACCCCATGCGCTTGCGGGATCAACATCAGGACTTTACGGGCATTTTTATACCCTTAAAAGTATGGCAAAATATGTTGGGAGCCTCGTGGGTGCCTTTGCGCGCGCAAGGAAGGCCAAAAGAAGCCGCAGCACACAGGCTGGGAGCCTTGCGGGAGCATATGCGCCCTCAAGGCTGGCTGTGAGCCCCTAGCCTCACTGCCAAGCGCCAGGCAAAGCTGGTCGCCTTGCGGGCGCAAGGCCAGTGGGCCTGGTGGCCCTTCCGGGTGGCCTTGCTAGCGCAAGGCTGCCCGCACAACGCGCAGGCGCCTTGCGGGCGCCTATGCGCCCGTATGGGCGCCTGCAAGGGCGGGAAGCCACTTAAGTGGCTGCCCCTTCCCTTTTCTCCTTTACTTTCTCTTCTTCCTCCTTGGTTCCCTTTCACCTCTTCTCCTTTCCTACCATTTTTCCTCCATTTTTCTTAGTTTTTCTTGCCCTAAACTCCTCTCCTACCTGTAGCAACTTCAATTTAGCGATTTATTTTTAGTTTTACCAACTTTATCACCGTGTTTCTTGAACGTGAATTTTGGGAGCCATAACTAGAGGTTTGCTCAAAACTTTATCTTTTCACATTAAAACTTCATATTTTGTGATGCAAACTTCATTGTGGATTGAATGGATGTTGTCTATGTGAAAATTTTGAGCTTTAAGCATACTTTGTAAACATTTTAAAGCTCCAAATACAAGGGGAACTCATGCAAATAGTTTTTGGGACATCTATGTTCCTTAGCTTCTATGAGTTAATGAGAGCCCTAAACACTTGTTTGTGTGTTTTTTCGGTTTAATCTTATGCATTGGTCCTTGTAGGCATGCTAGAGAGCATCCACTTTGAGGCTCGGGCATACATGGGACTTCTATTTCTATTTTGTCATGTTTCTTTTCTGCGTGTTATTTTTTTTTTTTTTTTTGTACTTCTATATTTCTTGAGTGTTTTATTTTGTAGGTGCACATTTCCCTTTCTGTTATGAATGGTAACTTAGATCTACTTTTTGGATCTTTGTAGGTGCTTCTAGTAATAAGCACTCTTCCACCACTCTTCTACTTACTTGCCCCAGTTCACTACAATTCTTCATCCAATACCTGTGGAAGTTCTTCTTATTGTTTTTGAGCTGCTGATAATGTGCATTGAGGACACAACTATAAGTTTGGGGATGGGGTATTTATATAATTGCATGCATGATTCACCTGTGATAGCTATGATTTATTGTAAGAATTTCCTATGTTGAAAAAATGATAGAATTGAGTTGTATCTTATTCATGTGCTTGATTGAAGGTCATGTCTTATCTCTAGTGTAACCCACACACTTTATCACTGAACTTTCACCGCGTACACTCCAACCAATCCATCATGTTGATACTAGTCTTAGTTTGTTGAGAGCTACCTTTAATGGGCCTTTAAGAACTTTTGACTCTTGTGAACTCTAGCATTAGTGACATCATGACATGTAGACTAGACCAGTAGACATGAGATAGGTTGTAAATAGAAATAAGTCAAAGGCAGTATTCCTCTGCTCACACTAGCTAAGTAGCTCAGGGTGCGGGCTCCTAACCGGAGTGCACCTTAAGCCAACAGCTCGTGAAGTATGAATGCATTCATATAGATATTTAATAAATTGAGGTGGTGGGTACTCGGGTGCCTAAACAGATGTGTACCCTATCAAAAAATTTTGTACAGTCTACGTTAGTAAAAAAAAAAAAAATCCTATCGATCCCATAGGATTGTCTAGGATCTTTAAAATGAGGCTAGAGTTCTAGTTAAGAATCAAAAGGGTCCTAACCGATCATTAATGGTTTTCTTGACATTCTTAAGAGTAATCATCATAGTGTGTGGATGGAAGCCCCATGTTGATCCAGGGTGAGGAGAGCGAGGTAGAGAGTTTGCACAAAGCCCCATGTTGAACGTGTCGACTAGGTTTGATGAAGAAACTTGTCGAATCCGCGTCGGCAAGCTCTAGAATGAAGAACCTCGCGTTCTCCCGTCTTCTCCCCCTAAATGTCTCTCCAAAACGACCTCCCTTGATGAAGCTTTGAGCATCGGGGTGTTCGGAGGCGTCGGTGGCAAAAGTCCAAAAAGAAAAACCCTAATTGGGCCTAAATACCCCGACTAGTGTGCGGCCAGTGTGCGGGCCATACACATAGCCGCACACCCTTTTACCAGGGGTGTTCGGGCTCTGTACAGCCGCACACAGACCCTAAAATGGGCTTGGATGCCCTCCGGAGCTCGTTTATCCTTCGTTTTTCGCTCCTCGGCTCTGATTTTCTAGTTATAAACGCTCATCTCAACGTAAATGGTCCATGGATGCCCTGAAATAAGAAATACAAGAAAACACATCAAAGGGCACCTGTTTTATTCAATTAATGCATGAAAGTATAAATAGTTCACCCTTACAAAACGGTGTATTTAGACACTTATCGCCGAGATCCACTATTACTTCCTCTTCGAACAGTTGTTTAGTCGAATCAAAACAGAGGTTGTTGCAAAGAAATGAAATTATAACCAAGAAGAAAAGCTTTAACTACTGACAAGTTGCACACACCGAGACGAAATCAAGTGGAGAAGATAAGGCCCCGGGTAAGGATTCCCCCGGGTAAAATACAAGTAAGGATGTTGTGATAACAGGGAATGCATGCATGGATTGTAATACTTTGGTCCGTCTAGGCTCGGAAGTCAACTACCCCGGAACCTCCGTAGTGTAGCCATAATCCAGTACAAGTTCCTTTATCCTAAGGATACTCACACGATGTCATTGGGCCTAAGGAGCCTTGGCTAGAGGTATCTATAAGCAATTGTGCTAAAATGAGCTCTACAACCTACGGGAGGCTACCGGCACCCGGAACCTCCGGTGTACCGGTACAATGGATCCTCCTTCATGCTATGTGGATCTAATGCGAGAGCGCACCTCGTATAACCAAGCACAATCGAAAAGATGAAATGCAGCGTTCTCATGCAATTCACTACAATTAAGTACATAAAGCATGAAACCAAATGACAAACCATGCATTCGTTGAATTAAGAGTACAACATCTAATACAAGTATTCCTCCCAAGGTTCACCGGTTGCCCGACGGCCTTGAGAGGTTTAGTTCGACATGATAAAAAAGGAAAGTTCACACAATAAAGAATACATCAACAAAAACACCAAGAACTCCTTCTTGAGCGTGTCGACTAGGTTTGATGAAGAAACTTGCCGAATCCCCGTTGGCAAGCTCTAGGATGAAGATCCTCAAGTTCTCCTATCTTCTCCCCCTCGATTTCTCTCCAAAACGACCTCCTTTGATTAAGCTTTAAGCGTCGGGGTGTTTGGAGGCGTCGGTGGCCAATCTCCCTCTCAGAAAAAGCGCTAATCGGGCTTAAATACCCGACCGGTGCGCGGGCTGGTGTGCAGCCGCGCACTGGGCAGCACACCCTTCTGCCAAGGGTGTGCGGGCCGCACACAGGCCTGAAAACGGGCCTAAATAGGCCCATTTCGTGTAGGAATGCCCGAATGACGTCCGGAGCTCGTTTAACCTTCGTTTCTTCTCTCCTTGGCCTCGACTTTCATGCTACAAATGCTCCTCCTACAATAGACGGCTCGTAGATGCCCTGAAATAGAAAACAAGAAAACTACATCAAAGAACACCTGTTTTATTCAATTAATGCCTGAAAGTATAAGTAGTTCACCGTTATAAAACTGTGTATTTAGAGACTTATCAATTCCCTGCGCACTTGTAATGACACTCTTAGGTCTGGCCATTAGATCATCACACACTACACTCATTAGGCTAGATAACAAGAGATGAGCTATTACTAGTACTTCTGTTCCCTGTGGTTCAACAACCCGACCCTTTAGGTTCACTTTTATTACTTGACGACCCGTGCACTTGCGGTAACGCAAAGGGTTGACACACGTCACCCCACTACTGTGGGAAACACGCGATCATATGCACTTCATTTTGACAACTATTTAATTTGATTAGGTGTTATAGTGGAGGCAATTTCTTCATGATATTATAGTTGTTTTGGCTGCAATACTTCTATTTCTTTTTAGAGCCAGTTATCATTGATGTGTAACAATATGCTATATGAAAGATTTTTTGAACTATTTTGATCTAGTTTCATTCTTTGGATTTTTTAGTATTTATGTCCAAATATAAAAATTTTAAAAATTTAATTATTATGGTTACAAATTTATTTATTTATAGGAATATTTAACAATGGCATTAGTTATTAAGATTGGCTAATTAATTGCTAATTATGATAGTAGCAATTAATTTGGACATTAACCAGTAGGAACTTCTTAAAAATGTAATTATTATGATTCACAACTTATTTATATAAAAATATCTTTAAACATGTAATTAGTTAGTTATTATAGTTAATTAATTGCTAATTGATTAACGATATTAAGAAAAAGTTTGAGATATGGTAACGTATTAAAGTTAAATATTATTTATGATGCGTTTCTGCAACACAGGGTGATGTGTCAACCCTTTGCGTTGCCGCAAGTGCACGGGTAGTTAAGTAATAAAGTTGACCCCAAAGGGTTAGGTTGTCGAACCACAGGGAACAGGAGTACTTGTAGTTGCTCCACTTTTGTTATCTAGCCTAATGAGTGTAGTTTGTGATGATCTAATGGTTAAGTCTAAGAGTGTCACTACAAGTGCACAGTGACTGAAAAGAGAGGGAGTTACCAATCAAAAAAAGTGGGGTATCCGGTCCATGCTTCCCCTAGGATTCGGGTGTTAAATGTAGATTACGAGTGTTTTCTAGACGAAAACAATGAGTCGTGGGTATCCTAAGGTATAACGGCCCCTGCCTCCAAGTTGCCGATAACTAGTCCCCTACGAGGTCCCGACGGAGAATTCTTTCGACGCCTCACACCACATATGACTGTTTAAAACTCTAGGAATCCCAAAGATATAACCAATTCCTAAAATTAGATCCAACCCTGCCTCCAGGTTTAAGATCCCTAACCCCCTACGAGGTCCCGGCGGAGAATTCTCTCAACGCCTCAAACCACATATGGTTGCTTAAGACTTAGGGAATATGAAGATAGGAAATATCTATCGGAAGGGAAAGGGGACACTCTGCTATCTCACGGCTCACTCTCTCTACCTTCTTCACTCTTGGTAATTCTAAACCTAGTGGTGATCTCTTTCTCTTCACTAGATTGAATAAAAACATGCAAGGCAATTAACAATATAATCAAAAGCACAAGCGAGCGCTAAGAACTCAAGAGCAAAAACTCAATGTAGTTGGTTCAAATAGAAACACAATGTAAATCTAATGAAAATATGAATCCTAGGGTTTACATGTCCGAATACTCTCTAGGGTTTAGCTCTCCATGGAGCAAGTCACAAAGCAAATAAAATAATGATAAACAAGTTCACAAGCCATAGAAAATAACCCCCCTAAATTCGTGATGATGGTCTTGATGGGTAGCATCCACCTCTGGATTGAATCCACTCTGAAATTAGGTCACCGGTGGCTTCCTTGATGCTCTGACGGAGGAGGAATTGATATAAGTTGGTGAGGAAAGCTTCTCGAAGCTGCAAAGAACTCTCTTCAAGCCCTAACCGCCTTGCCTCTTGAAAGTAGCAAAAAAGATCCCTAAACATTAGCACAAGGCGGCTTTTATAAACTGAAATCAGGGCTTCACACGGACATCCACATGGGCACTCACACGCCCGTTTACTGTAGCACATGACCGTGTGAAAATTACACACGGCGTGAACAGTAATGTGCTGCAGTACTGTTATTGTACCTGCTACAGTACTTTGCCACAGTGATTCCCCCCCCCAAAAATCATTTTTCTAGTCCACATGGTTGGGCACACGCCCGTGTGGTAGGGTGTGTGGCTTTTTGTTCTTTCAAATCTTCAAAACCTTCTCCTATTTGCGCGCAAAAGCTGGGACATGGACGTACTACTGCCTTCGTGCCCTTCCGGTTCATATGATGACTTGAATTCATCCGAAAGTTGGCAACAGCTCCATGTATGCAAGCACAACTTCTATTTCTGGTCATGAAATGTGCCATCACTCCCTATCTTTGCTTCCTTTATTATATTTCACACCTCCAAAGATCTGTTTGAGCAAAAAAACACAAATACACCTTATTAGTGATACAACCTGATAAAACTGATGCTCAATGCATGCAAAATGATGTTATAAAATATAGGTATACAAGCACTTATCAATTTATAACAATTAATTTATTTTAATACTTAAATATTTTTAAAAATATAACTATCATAACTCATTACTATATATATGCATAAAAGGCATAATAGTCATTCTATCATATTTTTCTTCTTCATTTTTCTTATTCCCAATAAATCTCCAATGCTTCCAACCAAATATAGTTTTCATTCACATGCCTTTTCCAATCCCTTCATATTCAATACTCTTCCACCCCTCTCTATTCCATTCCTTGCAACCAAATATCTCCTAAATGAAATTTCATATTTAGTTGCTTGAAATTCCAAATTATACCTCCTAGTTCAAACAACCATTGTAAACCTAGGACTATATCATAATTGTCCAAGGCAATATCAAAAAATCAGCTGAGAACTTAATTCCCTTCTTCCTTACAAATCAATTAATTCCCATTGGCTGCAGACACCTTGAGCACAGAAATGTGCTCCAAGGTAAATCCCAATCGCCTTGCCACCTTGTCATCCATGAAATTATGAGAGTTTCCTATATCTATCAATAAATATAGTACCCACCTGACCTTGATTTGTCTGGAATGGGAGTTCCAATAAGAGCATGAATTGATAAGTGAGGAAGTATGATGAGCGCATTTCATATATATATATTGCATGCTATACCTTCATCATTATTGAATGTTTTAGCTATAATTCTCCAAGTACGGTGCTATTTGAGGTATTCGTTGTTCGTCATGCAGATATCAAAGTCCTGAAGTAAAAAGAAGCGCTTTTGGAACAAATTTAGAAGCTAAAGGACTTAGAAGAAACCTCATCAAGCTCAGCACGGTTTGAGCACGCCCGTGCTGTTCCCCGTGCAAAATGCAGAAGAATTCAACTGCGATTCAGCACAGCCTGAGTCCGCTGAGCACGGGTGTGAAAACCTCAGCACGGTTGAAGCACGCCCGTGCTGCTTCCCGTGAAAATTACAGGAGAATGCAGCCATAGATCAGCACAGCCAGAGTTTGCTGAGCACGGTCGTGCAAAGCCTCAGCACGGTCTAAGCACGCCCGTGCTGTTCCCCGTGCAAATTACAGGTTTGTGAGTTTCCTGAAGAATTATTTGGCCGTAATCTGCACGGCTTGAAGCACGGTTTCAGCACGCCCGTGCTCACATCGGGAAAACTTTAAAACCCTAAAAACTTAGGTTTTTGGGGGACTTTTGGGGGGGCGAACTTTGGGAGAAAGAAAGGGAGAGCTTTGGGGGTTCATCCTCTACTTCATCAAGGGAATGCCAAGCGTATAGTAGGCCGATTGATAAACGTCTAAATATACGTATTTTATACGTATTTATTTGTATTATTTTATTATCTTTTTGATAAGTCGATGCCCTTTTTATAGTCTAAACCCCTTTATTTTGTGTTGCAGACCCTAAATGAGCTCAAGAACGTATTTAGGAAGAATTCGACACCAAATACGACGTTTTTGGGTTCTTCACTGTAGCAGTACTGTAGCAAGAATACTGTAGCGGAATACTGTAGCAGTACTGTAGCAAGGTTACTGTAGCACCGTGGTGAAATTTCGTGCAGAACTTTCTGGATGCCTCACGGGCAACCTCACGGCCGTGAGGCAGCCCGTGAGAAGTCGCGATTTTCACCCTTTTAAGGGCTTTTAGGGCATGAAAGAAAGGGACTTTGGCTCTTCTTGAAGCTTGACACCACCTCTTCCAAATCCGACCAAGAAGGAGAGCTTGGAGGGCATTTCTACGGTAGAATCGGCGAGGAGAGCGCGTTCTTGTGCGGGATCTACCTCTAGGGCTTCAAATCTTGAGGTTGAAGACGACGGGAAGCCACCCCTTCGAGTGGCGTCTTTGGAAGCTTCTTCGACTCTAATCTTTGGAGGGAGGTCTTTTATGTTGGGTTTAGTTATTTTCATGCTTTTATTCATGTATTTGGAGACTATGAGCAACTAAAACCCCAAGGTCACCGGATGTGGGTGAACCTTGGGGTGAACTTGTGATGTTTGGATGTTTTGGTTTAATTCATGCTTGTTAGCTTGTTTGTGATTCATGTTTGGTGTTTTTGAATGCTTGGGTATGCATGAGAACTCTGTGTATCCATACTTAGCCAATACTAGGTTGCATGACCATTGCCCTAGTATTAGACTCACCAAGCTTGGAAGGGAAATACGTACAAATACGCCGTGACCATCGGGTATTTGTACCCCTCCAATTCTAAGGTTAATTACTCATGTGTGATTCAACCTTAGCTTGAGAAAACCATCTTGCCCTTTGCAATCGTAGGAGGAATTGTACGGGTATAACCCGTATTCAATACTCGTACCGGATTAGGGGTCAATTGCCGTGACCATCGGGTTGACCTAATCTAGGGTTTTCTCGGTCCTTCAAGCCACTTGCATGTTAATCCAACATCCTTCGCACTTTAGTAACCCCGAGGGGATCCTCATCCGTGACCATCTTCTTACCCTGATTTTCCTCCCGTTTATCGCCCTTCGTATTTAGCATTTTAATTGCTTTGTTTTTTACTTCTTTACTTTCACTTTCCAAATCTCAAGTCTGATCGGCTAGACAACATAGCAAAAAGGAAGTAAGGATAGATTCTCGGGCCCTTGGGAATACGACCCACTCGTGCTTGCGCGAGTGGTTTATTACTTGACGACCCCGTGCGCTTGCGGGACGATCACCAAGTTTTTGGCGCCGTTGCCGGGGACCTCCACGAGAAATATTCGGAAAACTTTGAGCGTGTTGATTTGGCTTTTGTTTTGACGTTTTTGCCATTCTTATATATATTCTGTTTATTACTTTTTTTGTCTTTCCTTATCTTGTTTTGCTTCCATTCTTTTTATTCTAACTTTGTAAATATCTTTCTTCTATTATTTAATTATGTATGCAGCCAATGATTGGGTTAACTATCATCACTCGCAGGTGCCGTGCTCTTACTACTCTAGCACTGGGATTGGGTCAAACACTCCAAACTTTTATGATGATAAATGGAAGAAGCAGTATTGTGGGGGTTCGATTAATAGTACCCAGGGAGATTTCAATACTCAGTCATTCTTCAACCAGTACATGCAAACAGAAAAATTGAACCTCGTAGAGCATTTTCCAATGGAACAGGGGCACGAGCACGCAAAGGAGAGACAGTTTAAAAGAAGGGGAATTTAAAATGGATGAAAACCCAATTCATGGAGAGACAGAGGCACAAGCAAGGGAAGAAAGTTGTTATAGTGACAAGTGCATCGAGGCGTAAGAGGTGAGGACTGAAAAATGCGATATGGGCAGTTTCGGGAAATTGAAGTCGTCATTGGAGGAACCGCCTGAACTGGAACTAAAACCGTTACCGGTGCACTTGGAATACGCATTTCGGGTGAGGGGTCCAAACTTTCCAGTCATCATCGCGTCAGATTTGACAGAGGAACAAAAGGGCAAACTCCTTGAGGTACTCAAAAAGTATAAAAAGGCAATTGCTTGGAAAATAGCTGATATCAAAGGGATCAGTCCATCATTTTGCACGCACAAAATTCTTATGGAAGACAATCACAAACCCATGGCAATACCCCAACGAAGGTTGAATCCTAATATGAAGGAAGTAGTGAAGAACGAGGTTATCAAGCTTCTCGACGCCGGCATTATATACCCTATATCTGACAGTGCTCGGGTGAGTCCTCGTGCAAGTAGTACCCAAAAAGGGAGGAATGACAGGTTATTACCAATGAGAGGAACGAGCTTATCCCGACGAGAACAACACAGGTTGGAGGGTCTGTATTGATTACAGGAAGCTGAACGATGCCACAAGGAAGGATCACTTCCCTTTGCCTTTCATAGACCAGATGCTCGAACGATTGGCGGGACATGCTTATTACTGCTTCTTGGATGGCCTCTCTGGATATTTTCAGATACCGATTGCTCCTGAGGACCAAGAGAAGACCACTTTCACTTGTCCGTATGGAACATTTGCCTACCGCCGTATGCCCTTCGGGCTTTGCAATGCACCTGCCACATTCCAGAGATGCATGTTGGCCATTTTTGAAGGTATGGTGGAGAACATTATGGAAGTGTTTATGGATGACTTTTCAGTCTTTGGTGACTCGTTTGATTTCTGTCTCAAAAACTTGGAGCGAGTCTTAAAAAGGTGTGAAGAAACGAATTTGGTGCTTAGCTGGGAGAAATGTCATTTTATGGTCAAGGAGGGTATAGTACTTGGACATAAAATCTCTAAAAAGGGAATAGAAGTGGATCAGGCAAAAGTCGCCACTATTGAGAAACTTCCTCCTCCAACTTCAGTAAAAGCAATCAGAAGTTTCCTGGGCCATGCGGGGTTTTACAGGAGGTTTGTGAAAGATTTCTCTTCGATTGCCCGACCATTGACGAAGCTACTCGAGAAGGATGCCCCTTTTGAGTTCGATGAAGACTGTATGAAAGCCTTCCTTTCCTTGAAGAGAAAGCTTATAGAAGCACCGATTATGGTTTCTCCAGACTGGAATCTGCCATTTGAATTAATGTGTGATGCGAGTGACTATGCTGTGGGAGCCGTGCTTGGCCAGCGGCGAAACAATCACTTCCACCCCATCTACTATGCAAGCAAAACCCTGAACGATGCTCAAGAAAACTACACCACCACCGAAAAAGAAATGCTCGCTGTTGTCTTTGCATTTGACAAATTCCGCTCATATTTGGTGTTATCAAAGGTGATTGTGTACACGAGATCATTCCCGCCCTAAAATATTTACTTAACAAGTCGATGCAAAGCCTCGTCTAATCCGATGGGTCTTACTGCTGCAAGAGTTTGATCTAGAAATAAAGGATAAAAAGGGGGCAGAGAACTTAGCTGCTGATCATCTCTCGCGCCTTGAGGAACCTATGGAAAATACTTTGCAAAAGGATGAGATTAATGATTCATTCCCTGGAGAACAGTTGTGCAGTATTCAGGTGATTGAAGAAGATGAGACTCCGTGGTTTGCAGATATAGCAAATTACTTGGCAGCAAAAATTTTCCCAAAGCAGCTCACATATCGGCAGAGAAAAAAAATTCTTTGCCGATCTAAAGCACTACATATGGGAAGACCCGTACCTATTCGGGATGTGTGCTGATCAAATCGTCAGGAGATGTGTTTCAACGTAAGAAGGGCACGATATCTTGATACATTGCCACTCGGGGCCTACAGGGAGGCCACTATAGCGGGAGCAGAACGGCGAAGAAGGTTCTTGACTCGGGATTCTACCGGCCCACTATGTTTCAGGATGCACAAGCACTGGTACAACAAAGGTGACAGTGTCAAAGAACCGGCAATATTTCAAAAAGAGAAGAAATGCCGCAATCATGGAATCAAGCTTGTGAGGTGTTTGATGTCCGGGGAATCGATTTCATGGGCCCATTCCCTAGTTCCCATGGTAACAAGTACATTTTGGTGGTCTGTAGATTATGTCTCAAAATGGGTGGAAGCACGAGCTCTTCCGTCTTGTGACGCTAGGGTGGTGGTGAAATTTCTAAAGAAATTATTCTCCCGGTTTGGTACACCCAGGGTGATCATAAGTGATCGAGGCACCCATTTCGCAACTCTCAATTTGAGAAAGTTCTAAAACGGTACGGGGTATCTCATAGCATGTCGATCAGCGTATCATCCTCAAACCAATGGGCAGGGTTGAGGTATCAAATAGGGAGTTAAAGCGGATCTTAGAGAAAACCGTCAACCAAAGACCGAAGAGATTGGGCGGAAACGGCTAGACGATGCGCTGTGGGCATATAGGACGGCATACAAGACACCTATCGGGTCAACACCCTACAGATTGGTCTATGGAAAATCTTGCCACTTACCGGTTGAATTGGAGCACAGAGCTTACTGGGCCATTAAACAACTCAACTTCGATCCTCACCTTAGGGGCCACAAGAGGAAGTTTCAACTAAATGAATTAGACGAATGGCGAACATTGGCATATGAAACCTCGGTGCGATACAAGGAGAAAACGAAGGAGTATCATGATCGCCACATTAAACGAGCTAAATATTTTCAAAAAGGGGATCAAGTTTTATTGTTCAATGCTAGATTGAGATTGTTCCCAGGGAAATTGAAATCAAGATGGCATGGACCATACACTGTCACACAAGTTTTCCCTCATGGTGCCATCGAAATAACTCACCCTCAAGATGGAACATTCAAGGTCAATGGTCACCGTCTCAAGCATTACTTTCCAGGTCATAACATTCCGTCGAGAAATGGAGGTAATTCTCCACCCTTTGTCCCACCATGAATCAAGGTAAGAAGAGTCGAGCTAACGACTTTAAACAAGCGCTCCTTGGGAGGCAACCCAAGCTCTTAAATTGTTGCATTTCTTCTTTCTTGTTGTTTGTGTGCTTAGTGTGTTCTTTTTCCGTATTTTTGGTGTGTTAGTTTTCAAGTTGCTTTTCATTTTGTGGTGGTTTTGTTCATCATTTTTGTCCAAACCCCTTTGCATGATCTTGTGTTTCCTTGAATGATTTGTAAATTAGATGCCATGAAAATCATGTTTTGAGTGTTTCCATGCTTAATTTGTCATTGTTTTAAACGTTTTTGAGGGTTTGGAAGAGGTTAAGTTGAGAAAATTTCGGATTTTGGCCGTTTATGGCCCGTGAGTGCACCCTTGAAGGAATCAGGGGAAGCTCACGGGTGAGCTCACGGGCGTGAGCTCACCCGTGCGCCATCCAGGGATTTCTCACGGGTGGGCTCACGGCCGTGAGCCCACCCGTGAGGCTTCACGGGTTGGGGTTTAAAGGCCCCCCTTTCAAGCAACTTTGGTCCATTCTTCTTCTCCAAACTTTCTCTCATTTCTCCCTCCATTCTCCACCGATTTTCTTCATTTTTGTTGCTCTAAATCCCTCTCCTCCTCCCCTCAACTAATTTGGTGAAGAGATTTTAAAGAAAAAACACTCCTTTGGCCGGATTTTGCAAAGGGTTTGCCCCACATATTCTAGGGTTAGGTAAAGGCTCTTTCACTCAAGGGTTTGATTTCTTTTGGATTTGTGGGAAGTTTATTGTTTGGATTTTGCTCTCATTTGTTGCAAGAGTATATTAAGTATGATTTGGCATGATTGTAAAAATTTTTGGCTACTTTTTCAAGAAAAACTCTTGCAAAATTTTCTCGGATTTACTGTAGCAATGAGCATTTTCCATGAAATCTTCATTATTTTGCTAGTGCTTTTCTTGTAACTAGTTGAATTGATGACCCTTTGGTTTTGTAGGATGCCGGTAAAGAAAGTAGCACACAAGAGAGCCCGAAATCACCGTACTCCACCCCGCGACGAACCAAAGTTTAAAATTGAACATCACGAATCTCGTGTCGCGCTTCTTTCACAAAAGGGCTTCGGCATCATTAGAAGGATAGTTTGGGTTGTGCTCAAGAGCTTGGGCCTAACATTACCACCACCTTGTGTCTTTTATTCTTTTCTTCGAACCTTGTTTGTTTTTCTTTTCTTTTGTTGTCTCGTTGTACTTTTAAGTTAGTCGGGGCTCTCGCTCTCGCTAAACTTTTTGTTGGTTTTTTGTGAACTATTTTTGTGCGCACTCCTCCTTTATTATTTTTTGCCTCTGGAGTTGTGATCAGCTTTTGTTGTGGTTTCAGGATGATGATATAGCTATTCCACACTCCAGGCCCTCACCACTTAGTTTACCCCAAGTCCACATGCACATGTTCCACACTTCATCAACGGATTGGGGAAGTTTCTTACTCCATCTCTCAATTTTTGGTTTATATTTATTTCCCACCCTGTGCGGTGACTTATGTACATTGGGGACAATGTACGGCTTTTAGGTGTGGGGATGGAGTATTTTATTTTAATGCATGCTTGACTCACCTATGATAGCTATGATTTTATTGTTAAGGACTTCCTAGCTTGGTAGAATGATAGTAGTGAGTTGTACTTTACATGTACTTGAATGTAGTTCTGGTTTCATCTTTAGTGTACATTGATACCGCTCACTCTAACTTCCACTTCGACACTCTAACCCATCTTTTTGATTTTGTGTTAGGATGTCAAATTTCTCTTTCAATAGTCCTTTAAAAAACTTTTGAGTCCCCTATTTTTGCTTTAACCCTAAGTAAGGTTTTTAAGTGAGGTTTTTAGCAGGTGGTTGATCGGGCGTCCCGAGTTAGGTTGTGTAGATAAAAAAAAAAAAAAAAAAAAAAAAAAAAAAAAAAAAAAAAATTGAGTCTATGTCGGTATTCCTCTCGCTTCTAAAAGCATGAATGCGTATATGTAGATCTGTAATCAAGTAAGTCGGGTGGCTCTTGTGCACGGCCAGCATGTGCATCCAACTGAAAGATTTTTGTGCGAGTCTACGTTAGGCGGACTCCAAAAAAAAAAAAAAAAAAAAAAAAAAAAAAAAAAAAAAAAAAACCTTTGGGCGCCTGAAACCTGTCTTATCTTCACTTGATGTTAAAGTTTCGTTTGGGGACCAAAAGATTTTTAACTAGCTATTGAGAGGATTTTTGTTTGGCACTCCTAGCACTAATTTCAATTTGAGTGAGGTGAACAAGCATCCTGGGTAATCCAGGGTGTGGAGGTCAAGGTGGGAGTCAGCACACACACAGGGAACACTTTGGATGAAACAGAGCTAATATTACTTGACTATAAATTGAACAACTCACTTCTTGATTTCTGTCCATTTGTGCTTGTGGAGTCCCGTACGGTTGAGCTTGAGGTCGTATATTTAGCCATTTATCTTCTTGCCCCTGTTCTTCATGTTTGTTTGCTTGGGGACAAGCAAACGCTTAGGTGTGGGGATGTTTGATAAACGTCTAAATATACGTATTTTATACGTATTTATTTGTATTATTTTATTATCTTTTTGATAAGTCGATGCCCTTTTTATAGTCTAAACCCCTTTATTTTGTGTTGCAGACCCTAAATGAGCTCAAGAACGTATTTAGGAAGAATTCGACACCAAATACGACGTTTTTGGGTTCTTCACTGTAGCAAGCGACTGTAGCAAGAATACTGTAGCGGAATACTGTAGCAGTACTTTAGAGCAAGGTTACTGTAGCACCGTGGTGAAATTTCGTGCAGAACTTTCTGGATGCCTCACGGGCAACCTCACGGCCGTGAGGCAGCCCGTGAGAAGTCGCGATTTTCACCCTTTTAAGGGCTTTTAGGGCATGAAAGAAAGGGACTTTGGCTCTTCTTGAAGCTTGACACCACCTCTTCCAAATCCGACCAAGAAGGAGAGCTTGGAGGGCATTTCTACGGTAGAATCGGCGAGGAGAGCGCGTTCTTGTGCGGGATCTACCTCTAGGGCTTCAAATCTTGAGGTTGAAGACGACGGGAAGCCACCCCTTCGAGTGGCGTCTTTGGAAGCTTCTTCGACTCTAATCTTTGGAGGGAGGTCTTTTATGTTGGGTTTAGTTATTTTCATGCTTTTATTCATGTATTTGGAGACTATGAGCAACTAAAACCCCAAGGTCACCGGATGTGGGTGAACCTTGGGGTGAACTTGTGATGTTTGGATGTTTTGGTTTAATTCATGCTTGTTAGCTTGTTTGTGATTCATGTTTGGTGTTTTTGAATGCTTGGGTATGCATGAGAACTCTGTGTATCCATACTTAGCCAATACTAGGTTGCATGACCATTGCCCTAGTATTAGACTCACCAAGCTTGGAAGGGAAATACGTACAAATACGCCGTGACCATCGGGTATTTGTACCCCTCCAATTCTAAGGTTAATTACTCATGTGTGATTCAACCTTAGCTTGAGAAAACCATCTTGCCCTTTGCAATCGTAGGAGGAATTGTACGGGTATAACCCGTATTCAATACTCGTACCGGATTAGGGGTCAATTGCCGTGACCATCGGGTTGACCTAATCTAGGGTTTTCTCGGTCCTTCAAGCCACTTGCATGTTAATCCAACATCCTTCGCACTTTAGTAACCCCGAGGGGATCCTCATCCGTGACCATCTTCTTACCCTGATTTTCCTCCCGTTTATCGCCCTTCGTATTTAGCATTTTAATTGCTTTGTTTTTTACTTCTTTACTTTCACTTTCCAAATCTCAAGTCTGATCGGCTAGACAACATAGCAAAAAGGAAGTAAGGATAGATTCTCGGGCCCTTGGGAATACGACCCACTCGTGCTTGCGCGAGTGGTTTATTACTTGACGACCCCGTGCGCTTGCGGGACGATCACCACCGATCGGAGGGAGATTACACGACATCGTAGATCCTTCGACAACCTCAAGGATGCAAGAAATTAGGGAGTTTTCAATTCCTTGTCTTGTAATTTCTTTGGCATTGTGTTTGTTGGTTGTTATCATGAGGGGCTAAACTCTTAAGGGAGCCCCTGGGGTGGTTGTATGACGTTGTAGCTCGAACTCGTAGTCTTTACTTGCAGTTTTTATGATTGTCTTGTTCATTTCAATAAATCAAGGTTTTTGGCTATCTTGTATGTTGTTTAGTGCTTGATACTGGGTAGTTTGGTTCTCCTATCTAGGTTTGTGAATCTTTATTGATTGTTGCAAGCAGAGGGAGTTCAACTTAGGGCTCGGCAATGCTAGAAACCACATGCTTATAGCATAACTAGGTTTAGAACTGAAGACATCCCTGATAATTACTGAGAAAGACTGAGTTAGTGAACGTCAGAAACCCAACCCCGGGGCCCCATCTCCTCCATCGAGTCAATGCTAAATCTTCCCTTGGTGAACTTTCCATTCCCTCAACTTCCTCGAAGTCAGTCCAAAGTCAATTCCTTCATCTTCGGTTTGGTTAGATATTAAGTAGGACGTTAGTATTAGAAGCTATACCAGTCCCTGTGGATTCGACTACCCGACCCAAAGGGTACACTTTACTACTTGTGCGACCCGTGCACTTGCGGATACGCAAGGGGCGTACCAAGTTTTTGGCGCCGTTGCCTGAGACTGGCAACTTCTAAGAATACGGACAGTCGTAGTACTCTAACCGTTTACTTTGCTTTCAATTCCTTTTCTTTTGTTCTTATTTTATTTTTCTTGTATTCTTTGTTTTTGTTCTTTGGTTTTTCTTTGTTTTCTTTCTTAAGCTGTTTATTTTTCTTTTCTCTTTTCGCTATGAGCTTAAAAATTCATATCTCATCTGTTTCTTTTGGTGTGTGTGCAGGTGCAGTGCATGACCCGGGGAAATTCTTCCCATCTTGCTTCTCCAGATCCAGATATTGAGCGGACATTTCATCGGAGACAGCGACAGATTCACTTAAGAGAAACCGGGTCAGTGGAAGTAAGTGTTGAAGTGGATCAAGAGGAAAACATGGCTGGAAATCAGAAGAGCATTTCAGATTATGCCCGGCCTAACTTGGAAGGATCTGGATCTAACAGATGTGCCAATTTGATGGCTTCCAAGATGAGGACCCATATGCTCATCTTGCAACTTTCCTAGAAATCTGTGATACCTTCAAGGCGAACAATGTGTCCGAGGATGCGGTTCGTCTTCGATTGTTTCCATTTTCTGTGCGAGGGAGGGCCAAGTAATGGCTAAGTTCCTTGTCAGTGGGTTCGATTACAAGCTGGGAACAGTTGGCCGAAAAGTTTCTGACCAGATATTTTCCACCGGTCAAGATCACCAAACTTAGAAGTGACATCTCTTCATTCCGGCAAGCCGAATCTGAAACACTGTATGATACCTGGGAGCGGTATAAGGAATTGTTGAGGAGGTGCCCGCAGCATGGAATTGTGGAATGGATGCAAATCCAGATATTCTACAATGGATTGAATGTGGCCACTAAACAAATGTTGGATGCCGCAGCAGGAGGCTCCTTGTATAGCAAAAGACCTGATGAGGCACAGAATTTGATTGAAAACATGGCATCCAATGGCTACCAGTGGAGTTCTGAGAGAAATAAGCCGGTGAAGACCGCCGGACTTTATGAGGTTGATGTGCTCACTACTTTAGCAGCACAGGTGGAAGCCATCTCTAAAAGGCTGGACACAATGCAAGTCCAACCTCCAGCAATGAACATGAATACTGATAGTTGGGCGAACCAAGCAGGGCCAAGTTGTTCTTCTGAGGGAGTTAGTGCCACCGAACAATTGGATTTCATTGGTCAGAATCAGAGGTATTCAGGCAATCCCTACAGCAGCACCTACAACCCAGGGTGGAGGAATCACCCTAATTTTTCTTGGAAAGACCAAAATCAGGGGCAGCAACGCCCCCAGCAACAACTGCAGCAGCAGCAACAGACACAGCCTCACTTTTCGAGGCCTCCACCACAAGAGCAAAAGGGACCTTCTATTGAGGCCCTCCTTGTCCAGTACATCCAAGCCAATGATGCCCGAATCACAGGGCATGAAGAGATGATGAGGAATCAACAAGCCTCTTTACAGAATCTTGAGCGTCAGGTCGCACAGATTGCCAAGACGCTTGCTGAACGACCCCCGGGTCCACTACCTAGCAATACTGAAGTTAACCCCCGGGAGTCCCTTAAGGCAGTCACTTTGAGGAGTGGCAAGGAACTTGAGTCCCCACCTCCACAAGCACAAAAAGAATCTCAATGTGAATCAGGGGTGGAAGTGCTAGAGAGAGATCCAGGGTCAAGTTTGAGTTTAAGGGAAAAATCGAAGGGTAAAGAGAAAGACCTAGTGGCAGAATACAAACCCACTTTACCTTATCCTGCGAAGCTCAAGAAAGATCAACAAGAGGCGCAGTTTAAAAAGTTTCTGGAGATGTTCAAGACCTTGCACATAAATGTCCCGTTTGTAGAAGCTCTTTCACAAATGCCCAAATACGCCAAATTTCTTAAAGAGCTTTTGACTAATAAAAGGAAGCTAGAAGCAGTTTCGACGGTTACATTAAGCGAAGAATGCTCAGCGATCATCTCCAATAAAATCCCCAAGAAAGAGAAAGATCCGGGAGGTTTCATCATCCCATGTACAATTGGAGGAATGAATGATGAGAAGGCCTTGGCGGACTTCGGGGCGAGCATCAATCTGATGCCGTTAAAAATTTTTCAGAAACTGGGACTGGGAGAACTCAAGCCAACTCAGATGACGCTCCAACTTGCTGATCGCTCCACCCGCCAACCTTTGGGAATTGTAGAGGACGTCTTGGTGAAGATTGACAAGTTTATCTTCCCGGTCGATTTTGTTATCCTAGATTTGGATGAACGGGCTGAGGTACCTCTGATTTTTGGACGACCCTTTCTCGCTACTTCACAAGCCATCATTGATGTGAAGGATGGTCGTCTAACATTAAGAGTGGGGGATGAAGAAGTTGTATTCAAGCTGAAGGAAGCTATGAGACATCCCATGGCATTTGATGATTCTTGCTATTTTTTAGACGCTACTAATGACGTGATTTGTGATTGTGTGCAGGAAATTTGGCAAAAGGATCATCTTACTGATTTGCTGGGGGAAGAACCTCCCGATGACGAGCTCATAGCCCAAGAGGAAGCCATCGCTGCTACACCGTCAAGCATTGGTCAACCAGAAATGGAAATCAAAAGAAGGAAAAGCAAGGTGTGGAAGGCCCAGACATGGTGGAAAAAGGTAGAGGAGAGGAAGAAACAACAAGCCTCTACCCCACAGCACTGTCCTGTTAATGACCTCAGTTCTGGTGAGGCATTTTTGATTAATTCTTTTTCTTCTTTCATGAACTGTTGTTCCGCAGGGCTCCAAGAAGAAAGGTATGTTTTTGAGCCATCATGAGGTGAGAATAGACCTGTCAAGCTAGTGACGTTAAAAGAGCGCTTATCGGGAGGCAACCCGATTTATTTCTTTTCTTTGTTAGGTTCCTTGTGGTGGTTGTTGTTTTTGTGTTTTTCTGTTTTTGGTTGTGTTTTGTTTCGATGTCGGCTTGTTTCTCTCCATTCGGGATGATTCCAGGCCCAACACGGGCATAACACCCCCGTGCAGATGGGGGTGAAATTCACAGGCTTTCCAGGTTTGAACATTTCTAGTCAGCACGGGGAGAAGCACGGTCGTGCCGTGGCCGTGCTGAATCCCGGAGCACGCTGCCCGTGCACGCGTCACGGACGTGCCGAGTTCTTCGTTTTTCGTTGAATTTACTTAAGCACGGGCACAGCACGGCCGTGCTGAGGCCGTG
This sequence comes from Dioscorea dumetorum, assembly GCA_902712375.1. Taxonomy (NCBI): domain Eukaryota; kingdom Viridiplantae; phylum Streptophyta; class Magnoliopsida; order Dioscoreales; family Dioscoreaceae; genus Dioscorea; species Dioscorea dumetorum. The sequence continues at coordinate 6,235,168 of CACTHL010000128.1, read as the reverse complement.
CTCAGCGCGACTGTACCTCTTCCTGCGATTTTCTCCTTTTTAAACGCGCCGTTCATCCTTTCTTTCTTCTTACCGGCGACTCTCTTCCCTTGTGCTTTCATTTTCTTACGTTTTCACGATTTTTGCGGGTGGTTGTCGTGGTTTTTTCGGAGTTTCATCGCTTCTAATCCTTCTTCAACACTTGTGGTAAGTCGACGAGCCCTAGATTCGTGTTTTATTTATCAATCTTTGCTTTTATGCTATTATTCTTCTTGGAAGCATCTAAATTCATCATTAGAGACATCTAGGGTGCTTTTGATTGAGTTTAAACAATTTTATTCCGTCGATTTTCAAGTTTGAGTCCGTCGGAGCCGGAGATGGATTTTGGTAGCACGGCCGTGTTCACCCAAGCACAGCCGTGCCCGGGGTTTAGATCTAGAATTACATGTAAGCACGGGCATGCCTGTTCAGCACGCCCGTGCTCGTTGGAAAACCCTATATTTTAAATTACATGGGCGTGCAGATTTGAAGCACGCCCGTGTTTCACTGTTGACCTTAACTGTTTATCATTTTTCTTTTGACAGATCATGCCGAGGAAGGCTACTGCGTCTGGCCCTTCTTCGAAGAGGGCTAGAGGGGAGTCATCGACCCTAGCCGTCCCCCCTGCGCTGACCCTCGGTACTCCCATCCACCAGGAGCGCCACGACCGTTTGAGCGCGAAGCGGTTTGGCGAGCTGCGAGCCATCGATTGGGAGGTCCTCCGTGAGGTGGGCCTCGAGGCTGACGTGCGCCGCTACCTTGGAGAGGGCGCTTGGACGAGGCTGTTGTCCATCACTGACCCCGCCTATCGGGAGTTGTCTCTGAAGGTCCTTGCGACCTTCGAGCTGTCCAGAGGCCCCATCAGCTACCACCGCGCCGGCACAGTACAGTTCCAGGCGCTCGGCGAGCTACATCGGATGAGTCTGACAGAGTTTTCTGTCAGACTGGGCTTATACGATGAGGAGTTCACCAGAACTCCAGAGTACGACGCTCTCCTCGTAGCCCGACCACCCGGCGAGTCCCAGGAGGCTTGTTGGCAGCGTCTGAGAACGGACCGGGAGTACAACCCCCGCCGGTCCAAGGCCTCATCTCTTCGTCTCCCAGCCCTCAGGTACATCCATTTTATTCTCAGTCACTCCATCACAGGGCGGGGAGACAGCACCGAAGTCGTTAGTCGCCGCGACTTCGACTTCTTGCTGAGCATGCTGGATGGATTTCAGATGCACCTCGGCTACGAGGTGGCTTTTAGCATCCAGCACCAGGGACAGGACTCCCGAGTCAGCGCCATCTTCTGCGGATCCTACATCACACGGCTGATTCGGGGGATGGGACTCCAGGCAGCCACACGCGCGATGCGGATGGTTGGTGGCGTCCTTCCCGTCTCAGTGGACACACTCCAGGCGATGGGGATGCTGCGATCCACGTCCACCTCTCATGGCACCAGACACCAGGTCCCGCCCGTCACCAGTGTCCCTGATTCTCCACCTGCCGCCGGCCCATCGTCTCCTCGCACCCCACGCACTCGCGCTTCCACCCACGTTCAGGACTCTCCTTGACACACCCTTGCGTGTGTACTCCGCAAGTGCACGGGTGTCGAAGTAATAAAGTACCCAAACGGGTGGGTAGTCGAATCCACAGGGAGTAGACGTAAGAACAATCACACGTTGTCAAGTAATCAAAGATAAACCAATTGTTGTTGAAAGAAAGTAAAATCAGAAAATAGTAGAAATAAAGTGCTGAAAATGAAAGCTAGGTTGGGGAAATAGATCAATAAGAAGATGGGGTACTCGGACAATGCTCCCCCTAGAATCCTTGTTTCACGTGCAAGACTTCAAGTACTCTTATTCAATAGAGATTTCAAGAGTCGTGGAATCCAGAGATACAAGGTCCCAAATCTAAGGTCAACCTTGACTAGTCCCCTACGAGGTCCCGGCGGAGAGAAGACTCTCAACGCCTCACACCACGTATGACTGCGCTATGCTCTAGGGATTCCGAGTGGTAAACCCTATTCCCAACTATAGATCAATCCCTTTGGTCCAGGCGAAAGATCCCTAATCACAAATAAGTCCCGGCGGAAAGGCCTCTCTCAACGCCTAACTCTCTTTGAGATCGAAGGTAATACTTGGAATAAGAAGGTAGGGAGAACCACACCGGAGGGGAAAGGGGACGTGTCGCTACCTCTCAACTCACCCTCTCAACCCCCTCCAATCTTGATTAATCTAATCCTAATGGTGATGGTCACTCGTCAAAAGGATGATTGTATTAGCCCTCAACCCTAGTGTCACTCTAAGGGAGAAACAATTAAGCAAGCAAGATTGAAACTCAAATTCAAACTCCAATTGAATAAAAGCATTTAAGTCAATGAAACATAGGAAATCTAGGGTTTACAAGTCCAAGTACCCACTAGGGGTTTAGCTCTCCATGGAGCAATACAAGTTCATCAAAATAAATGAAGATAAGTGCAAGAAATCCATAAAGAAAACCCCCTTAGGCTTCGTGTTGATAGACTATGGGAACTCCTCCTTCTTCTTCAAAGAGTCCCTTCCTCCAAGCCTAAGGCCCACCTCGCCGAATCGAGTCGTCGAAGGCTCCCCCAATGGCTCTCCTTGGAAGGGAATGATGATGAAACCGGTGAAGAAGCGCCCCCAAAGTGTGGCAAGAACCTCCCCGAACCCTAGCCGTCGCCTCCTCCCAAAGTTAGAAGCGAGATCCCTTTGATAACGCTTCGAACGGCTTTATAATTGGCCATCTCGAGGATCCACACGGGCGTGTGGATAGTCCACACGGCCGTGTGGAAATTCCACACGGCCGTGTGGAAATTCCACACGCCCATGTGGATTTTCTGCGCCATGTGAAATCTTCATACCAATCCTCGATTTCGCCCGTTTCTTCTCTCGAGGTCACATGGACGGACACACGCCCATGTGAAAGGTCAAGTGGCATTTCTTGATGATGGGAAACCTTGGAGAGCTTTTAAAATCTTTGAACCAATCGGAACGAGCGAGCATGACTGCCTTCGTGTCCTTCTACAAGAATTGTCTTGAAGCCTTTAGAAGTTGGCACATACCCCCTCATTTGAACCCGATTTGTGTCTTGACTTCGTATTTGCACAAAAGAGCTCCACATAGCACCATTATGACCTAATCTTGCTTTTCTTCGCATAAACCTTCTTCACAACCCTAATTGCACGAAAGAACACAAAAACACACGAAATGAGAAATATAACCTGAAAAATGTGATGCTCATGCATGGAAAAACATCTCAAGTAATATGTACATGCAGGCACTTATCAAACTCCCCCACACTTAAGCTTTTGCTTGTCCTCAAGCAAAATTTATACAATGAAAACCACAAGTAGAGTGATATAAGTGCTTAGCCTTAAGTTCACCAAAAAGTATGTAAGAAGAGCATTCTTAAACAAAGGAACAATTTGCAACATAGAAAGATAAAAACCAATGCTCTAGCAAAAACTCGGAGCACAAAGAAAATAGAATCTGATTGCGTGTGTGTGTGTATTGCTTACTCATGCCAACCCTAAATTTACTCTTAAAAGTTCTTATTGAAAAGGATTTATTTGAGGACAAAGAATAGGCGTAGCTGCACACAACCTCGAAGGTAGCCATTTCCTAAGATGCCTCCTAGGCGGCTTTCACGCTTTGAGGAGGTAGCTCTTTCCACCGGGGAGTGTTAGCTTTCACACGGCCTATTAGATAGCTCTTTCTCTCATTAGGGCATAGCTAGTATCCGACTTATGAGAGTAGCCGCATACAACATAGGTGGTAGCTCTTTCCACTCCGGAAACAAGTAAACAAATAAGGCATTCTTCCTTTTTTTTTTTTTTTTTTTTTTTTTTTTTTTTTCAAAATAAAGAAAACTAAGGTCCTTTTGGCACTGAACTAGAGTTGTCAGGGTTAAAAGAGAAAGAAAGGTGTAAGTAATGCAATCAGACAAAAAATTTCTAAGTTTCTCGAGAAAACTAGAGCATGAGTACAAACGATGTTTAAAATTCTCCTAAATTAAAGACTGCAATCCTTGCCTTTTAAGGTGAACTATCATTGGCTTGATAAGCATATGAGTGATGAGCATACATACATAGAGAACGTGTGCAACGTGAACTCCCCCCACACTTAAGATGTACAATGCCCTCATTGTACGCATGCAAGCATACAAAACAGAATATAAATAAAACATGAGGGCGTGGGGATTAAAAACAACACTCCCCTGATCTCCGAGTGTGGTAGTTGAATGGAGCGTGAAGGTGGGAAGTGGAGTTGCGTAGGGTTGTGAAGCTCACACGGCCGTGTGGAAATTCCACACGGCCGTGCCTATGACCATTTCTCAAAACCAAGTTGACAAGTCTATCTCGCACATCACAAAAGGGGTTCGAGTGGATTTCAACAAAAGCTACGATTAAAAGAGTACAAAAATTAAACAAGCCAAACACAAACTCAACAAAGAACATGAAAAGAAAGCAAGAAGATAACTCTCGAAGGTGCAACCTTTCCGAGTATACAAAGACTCAACACAAAAGAAAGTACAAGGGAATAAAAAGAAGGAATGAAAGACGCATCAAGCGTCGGCATCTCGCCGGTGCTGCTTTGGGGATCTTTGGGGAGGCGTAGGGTGCTCGGGGTGTGGACGGCGGAGTGGAATCGCTGCCTCTCGCTATCAACGGGTGGAGTGAAGTGATGCGCGTCATCATCTCCGAGTGGTACTCAGCCATGCGAGCAAGAACCTCGGTGTGGTTCGCTGCTCGAGTCACCCGCATGGCGGCGAGATCGGTCCGGGAGGGTCCCCACAGCAGCCTCAAGTCTGTCTATGCGCTCCCGTGCCGGGGGAGATGCAGGTGCCGACACCGGTGGCACCTCCTCGTCTGGCTGGGGTGTCCTCCGCCTCCATGGGTGCGGGTTGGGATGATGGTCCGGCCCGAGTCTCCTCCGAGTCTTCGTCTTCGTCCTCGAGACTCCTCGGACTCATCCGGGAATGGAACAGCAAGTACATACCTGCCGGGAGCGGCCCTCTTCACCATGCCCATCATACGCGGGGTATCAAGGCCAAGTGGGGAGGGAACAATAACCTTGTCGGCTCCCCGAACAAGCATCAATCGGTCCCATTCCTCGGATGAGTCGGGTGATGTAGGGGCCGAGAGAAAAGAACTCCTATCCGCGCGTCTTGTCCCCGGTGCCTCGTAAAATCTGCTACCACGTAACCCAGGTGCGGGGGCAGGCTTTGGACCATAGAGTACAAATAGAGGAGGTCCAGCCGCCCCAATACGCCGGTCTTTGTCTCCCCGCCCGAGAATAGACCTGCTCGGGATGGCATGAATGTACCCGTGGGCGGGGCGGAGGAGCAAAGACGCCTTGGTCAACCCGGGCTCGTCTTGTATGTCTCCACACAAGCATCCGGCAAACCCGGCTTGGAGTGACGCGGAAAGGATAGTCGAATGGCAGCTGCGCGTACTCCTCCGTGTGGATGAAGTCTCGATCGTACAGGCCGAGGGCGACAAAGCAAAATCTGTCGGGCTCATGCTGTGGTATTGCCCAAAGATGCGGAATCGAACCGTGTCCGGCCGGTGGTAGTCGGTGTGGGCGCGATCAAACTCGAATGTCGCGAGGACTTCGAAAGTGAGATCGCGAGTGGCCGGGTCCTTGATGCACAACAGTCGCTCCCACCCGCCCACAAAGCAATAAGTTCACGGACCTCATCCGCCAACTCGGCTGCACGCGCATGTTCTATTGCCTCTAAAGCTTGCAAGTCAGGAATACGCGTCTGGCCAAACTTCAACTTCGAAAGTCGATCAAACCGTGCTTGATGTTCGGGCACGGCGAACTCGAATGGTGCGGGCGAGAGATCACGGGACTCCCGGACCTCACGAGCCTCACGAGGGCGCTTATGAGCGAGTTTCTTCGTTCTTGGGGCCATTCCCGTGCATAAGAGGGGTAAACAAGTTAATTCGAGCTCAAAATAGGTTCCCGAGAATTCCACATGGCCGTGTGGAAATTCCACGCGGCCGTGTGTCTCCTCTCGGGTTGCCCAAAACAAAGAAACAGGTAATTCACACGGCCGTGTGGAATTTCCACACGGCCGTGTGTCTCCTCTGGAATTCAGAGGGGGCACCCCGATAATCCACACGGCCGTGTGGAATTTCCACACGGCCGTGTGGATCTTCGACCATGGCCAAAGTGCCATGGTGAATCCACACCAATTCATATAATCATCCACACAATTGAGCACAAGTGCTTTAAGCAATAATCTAAGTATTAATCATGAAAATAGCATGCAAAAACACAAGATTCAACATCCACAACAACGATTGAAGGTTTCATGGCAAGAAGAGGGAAAGAAGGCTTACCGGAGAGGATGAGTCCAATCTAACAATGTAGTAACGAGTAAGGCCCACAAATCCCTTAAATAAGCGAGAGAATGGAAGGAGAGGAGCAACCGTCGCGACCTTTGAAGAGGAAGCGTTTGAAGATGAAAGGTTGCTTGGGGGGGGAATATAAAGAGATGCCCCCCTTTTTCAGTTTAAATACCCCACACGGCCGTGTGGAAATTCCACACGGCCGTGTGGATTCTCTGTATGGCCTTATCAAACTTCCCGAAATTCCACACGGCCGTGGGTAATTTCCACACGGCCGTGTGGATTCTCTGTATTGTGAAGGTTTGTACTAAATAAATCCACATGGCCGTGTGGAATTTCCACACGGCCGTGGGGATTCTCTGGATGCGAAAAAATTCCTTCACAATCTCATCCACACGGCCATGTGGAATTTCCACATGGCCGTGTGCTTCCATTCTTCAACTCAAAAATAGTCCAAACTCTGCAGAAATTAATGAAAACACATGGAACGACTGCAGAAGTTGAAAACTAAGACGTTTACGATTTAAAATCTCGCACAATTCACAAGAATACCACCTAACTTGCCATAAACGATGAACACATAAAAAAAATGCACTACCAGCAATAAATCCACACACTACAAACTAAACAAAAAATGCAGAAATAAAACTAACTACAGCACAAACAAAGAGTTCTAAAAGAAAAAATTGGGTTGCCTCCCAATAAGCGCTTGTTTTACGTCACTAGCTTGACGTACCTGCTTCTCTAGACTCAAGGGGGGTCATGGGTCGAAAGCACTTCGCTGCTTGGGAATGTGAAACATGAAGAGCATAAGTTCCGAAATTTAGAAGATGGGTGATCGAGTTTGTTACCAGATAGAAGGATATCATCCTTAGACCTTGAGGGAACGTCCGCAAGTTCATTCGTTTGTTTCTTACGGCGATGTCTTACCCTCTTTAGCTTTTTCATTAGTTTATTGACCGTACCCGTGGTAGATGTATCCTTGTTTTCCAGGTCAACTGATGAACTGTGGTCATCATTCATCTCTTGATCCAACAAATCAGCTAGCGGATCCGGGCAAAAGATTTCCTGCACATAATCATCAATCAAAGCATCGGCGGTGTCAAGAAAATACAAAGTATCATCAAAGTTGAGAGAATGTCTCATGGCCTCGGCAAGGCGGTAGGTTAGCTTCTCATCTCCTATCCTCAATGTCATCTCCCCGCCATCCATGTCTATAAGAGCCTTGGAAGTACGCGAAAAGGGTCTTCCAAGTATCGCCGGCACGTCGACATTCTCATCTACATCCAAGTACCACGAAATCTGCAGGAAATATATACTTATCCACTTTCACCAAAATATCTTCAATGATGCCTCTCGGGTGACGAATGGAACGGTCAGCTAGTTGTAAGGTCATCCGAGTGGGCCTTGGTTCTCCCAGTCCCAGCTTCTTGAAGAAGGAGTAAGGCATGACATTGATACTGGCTCCTGAATCTGCCAATGCCTTCTCTTCACCCAAATTCCCAATGTTACATGGGATGATGAAGCTTCCAGGGTCTTTCATCTTGTTAGGTAGATTCTTCTGCAACACAGCTGAACAAGATGCATCCAATATCACTGCTGCACCCTCTTCCAATTTCCTCTTGTTGGTTAAGAGGTCCTTCAAAAATTTTGCATATCGAGGCATTTGAGACAGAGCCTCCACAAAAGGGATATTAATGTGCAGCTGCTTGAAAAGGCCCAGAAACTTCTTGTACTGCTCATCATTTTTATCATTCTTCAGCCTTGAAGGATAAGGAATCCTTGGTTTGTACGGTGTAGGTGCTACCTCCTTTTCCTTATCCTTCTCCTTGCCTTTCTCCTGAGCAGGAATTTGAACAACCTCTTCAGCGGGAAGTATACCCTCAATCTCACGACCACTCCTCGAGTGATTGCTTTCAGCTGCTCTCTTGGGTTGGTCTCTCGTATTTCCCGGGAGACTTCCTTGAGGTCGCTCGAGATAAAGATTTCGCAATCTGCCCCACCCGATTTTCCAAATTATGTAGTGAAGCGGTGTGATTGCGAAGTGTACTCTCCACGCCTTGGAAGCGCGTGTCCGAGGACTGAATGAACTTGGTCAATGCCTTCTCCAAGTCCGTCATTCGGTTCTCAAGCCCCGAAACTCGGCCCTCCATGTTTGGTTGTTGGGGTTGCTGAAATCCGGGGGTGCGAGAGGGCCTTTGTTGCCCTTGGTTACTCCATGCAAAGTTCGGGTGGTTTCGCCACCCCGGATTATAGGTGTTGCTATAGGGGTTTCCTTGACCTCGTCCAAGATTCCCCACAAAATCAACCTTGTTCAACAGTCTTTGTTCCGACCATAGAAATAGGGCAATCGGCAGAAACATGCCCTCCTCCACAACTATCACAATTCATCACTGCAGCCTATTCTAGATGGGCCTGCCAAAGTATCCAACTTCTTGCTCAATGCTTCAACTTGAGCTGCTAGAGATGTCACCGCATCAACTTCATGAATGCCCGCCACTTTTCTCTTGTCTCGAGCATTCCACCGATAGCTATTTATAGCCATTTCTTCTATCGGTTGGCGGGCGCCTTCGGGGGTCTTGCTTCCTAAGGTACCTCCCCGCTGCGGCATCAAGTAGTTGTCTTGTGCTTGGGTTCAATCCATTGTAGAAGGTGTGGATGACCATCCACTCGGGAACCCATGTTGAGGACATTTGCGCGAAGGTCCTTGAACCTTTCCCATGTCTCAAAAAGAGACTCCAATTCCGATCGTATGAAGGAAGAAATTTCATTTCTCGGCTTTGCCGATTTCCCAGAGAGGGAAATATCGGGCAAGGAAGGCCTCAACCATTTCTTCCCAAGTGGTAATCGATGCTCTAGGTAAAGATTGCAACCACTGTTTTGCTTTCCCCTTCAAGGAAAATGGGAAGGCTCTTAATCTGATGGCGTCGTCCGTGACTCCATTGATTTTCAACATGTCGCACACCTCCAAAAAATTCTCAATGTGATTATTTGGGTCTTCATCAGCTAACCCATTGAACTGTGCGGACTGTTGGACCATCTGAATGAACCCCGGCTTAAGCTCAAAGTTATGAGCTGAAATAGGTGGCCTGACTATGCTTGATTGTGTACCACGAACAGACGGCCTAGCAAAATCGAAAAGGGTCCGCCGTTGCTCATTCTGTTCAGCCATGGTTGCGGACTCTTCAACTCCTATCTCAGCTTGATCTAACTGTTCTAGTTCAGGTTGTCTTCCCCGTCTGTGTAATCTCCTCTCTATTTCCGGATCACCTTCCACTAATGTCGAAGGATGTCCACGGGTCATAACCTGGAGCTGAAATCAAGAAAAGAAAATAAAATCAGAACAATGGAAGTAAAAGAAGTGTGAGATAGAATGTGCGAAAAATGACTAGCGAAACAAGGTGTAACAATTCCTAAAACGCCTAACTCCCCGGCAACGGCGCCAAAAACTTGACACACCCTTGCGTGTGTACTCCGCAAGTGCACGGGTGTCGAAGTAATAAAGTACCCAAACGGGTGGGTAGTCGAATCCACAGGGAGTAGACGTAAGAACAATCACACGTTGTCAAGTAATCAAAGATAAACCAATTGTTGTTGAAAGAAAGTAAAATCAGAAAATAGTAGAAATAAAGTGCTGAAAATGAAAGCTAGGTTGGGGAAATAGATCAATAAGAAGATGGGGTACTCGGACAATGCTCCCCCTAGAATCCTTGTTTCACGTGCAAGACTTCAAGTACTCTTATTCAATAGAGATTTCAAGAGTCGTGGAATCCGAGAGATACAAGGTCCCAAATCTAAGGTCAACCTTGACTAGTCCCCTACGAGGTCCCGGCGGAGAGAAGACTCTCAACGCCTCACACCACGTATGACTCGCGCTATGCTCTAGGGATTCCGAGTGGTAAACCCTATTCCCAACTATAGATCAATCCCTTTGGTCCAGGCGAAAGATCCCTAATCACAAATAAGTCCCGGCGGAAAGGCCTCTCTCAACGCCTAACTCTCTTTGAGATCGAAGGTAATACTTGGAATAAGAAGGTAGGGAGAACCACACCGGAGGGGAAAGGGGACGTGTCGCTACCTCTCAACTCACCCTCTCAACCCCCTCCAATCTTGATTAATCTAATCCTAATGGTGATGGTCACTCGTCAAAAGGATGATTGTATTAGCCCTCAACCCTAGTGTCACTCTAAGGGAGAAACAATTAAGCAAGCAAGATTGAAACTCAAATTCAAACTCCAATTGAATAAAAGCATTTAAGTCAATGAAACATAGGAAATCTAGGGTTTACAAGTCCAAGTACCCACTAGGGGTTTAGCTCTCCATGGAGCAATACAAGTTCATCAAAATAAATGAAGATAAGTGCAAGAAATCCATAAAGAAAACCCCCTTAGGCTTCGTGTTGATAGACTATGGGAACTCCTCCTTCTTCTTCAAAGAGTCCCTTCCTCCAAGCCTAAGGCCCACCTCGCCGAATCGAGTCGTCGAAGGCTCCCCCAATGGCTCTCCTTGGAAGGGAATGATGATGAAACCGGTGAAGAAGCGCCCCCAAAGTGTGGCAAGAACCTCCCCGAACCCTAGCCGTCGCCTCCTCCCAAAGTTAGAAGCAGATCCCTTTGATAACGCTTCAGAACGGCTTTATAATTGGCCATCTCGAGGATCCACACGGGCGTGTGGATAGTCCACACGGCCGTGTGGAAATTCCACACGGCCGTGTGGAAATTCCACACGCCCATGTGGATTTTCTGCCATGTGAAATCTTCATACCAATCCTCGATTTCGCCCGTTTCTTCTCCTGAGGTCACATGGACGGACACACGCCCATGTGAAAGGTCAAGTGGCATTTCTTGATGATGGGAAACCTTGGAGAGCTTTTAAAATCTTTGAACCAATCGGAACGAGCGAGCATGACTGCCTTCGTGTCCTTCTACAAGAATTGTCTTGAAGCCTTTAGAAGTTGGCACATACCCCCTCATTTGAACCCGATTTGTGTCTTGACTTCGTATTTGCACAAAAGAGCTCCACATAGCACCATTATGACCTAATCTTGCTTTTCTTCGCATAAACCTTCTTCACAACCCTAATTGCACGAAAGAACACAAAAACACACGAAATGAGAAATATAACCTGAAAAATGTGATGCTCATGCATGGAAAAACATCTCAAGTAATATGTACATGCAGGCACTTATCACTCCTCCAGCGGGCTCTCCTTCTTTCCGGCGATGGATGATCTGGAGCATGCAGCGGTTGGCCTCTCATCTCGAGGTCACCCTGTCTCCACCTCCTCGTCGTACCGCTGGACCTTCTACGTCCCGGAGTGTCGGCGTCGACACCACCGACCTGCCATCGGAGTCTGACTCCGATTCTGAGAGCGCCCGGTTTTGATGTACTTGTGTTTGTTGTTGTTTTGCTTTATTTTGTGTTCTTTGTTTTTACTTCTGTTGTCGTCTGTCTTCTTGAGTCAGTTAGCAAGGGGAGTCCCCTACTAAACTGATCTCTTTTTAGTGTGATTTTTATCTTTTTGTTTATGTTCGTTCTCTAATGCTTACATGTGTATCTCAGGCTTCATTGATTGTTTTTCTTGATGGTTGTCTCAAACGACTCATCCCTAATCGGCGATCAACACCCGCCCTTGTGTGCCATCGAATTTTTCGTCGGCACCTCTCCTTTAACTTGGTGAAAATTCCCAACCCTCACTTTTACTTGCACTTATTTTCTTTGCTTGCATGCTTACATCTTTAACCATTGAGGACAATGTTTCATTCAAGTGTGGGGGAGAGTTGTGCATTTGTCTCCTAGATGTTGTGCATGACTTAGGACGATCTATGAAAATTATATTGGTTGAGAATTGCTAAGCAAGGAGTTTTTGGGTATGCTAGTGCACTTTTGTTGAACTTAAAGTTTCATTTTGCTCTTACTTTGGAAACCCAAATGCTAACACTTAGTCTTCTGTTGTGTTGTTACTCTGTTAGAGGAAGGGCTAGTTATAAGGCTGAAAAATTAGAAGTTGACTCCAAACTCAAAATAAATAAAAGCTAGAATTTCGTGACAAGTCGGATTCCATTTTTGGGATGCCCTGTCAATTTTTGTGTGAAAGATGGTAGAAAGAGCTATCACTTTAGAAAAAGCGAAAGCCGCACTTGAGTAGTCGGATTTTAGGCATCACAAATGTCGTTTTTGATGACCTACCAAGTGAAATTATCTGCCTCTAGGGTGTATGAAGCTACTACCCAATTTAGGAGTCAATAGTGAAAATTTGAGAAGAAAGAGCTTGTACTAGCCCCCTCAAGAACAGTTTTGACATACTTCAGGAGGCGACACACACACACGGTAGTACGGAGTATGAGTAAAATCTTTCACAAGCCTTCAATTGACTAAGTCACTAGTTCTCAGAAACTCCTTAAAGCTTCAGTAACTCTTTTAATTTGTTGAGATCAGAGGTCATGCACTCATCACTTTATTAGGGGAATAAGGTTGCTTGAGGACAAGCAACAATTCAAGTTTGGGGATATTTGACGAGCGCATTTCATATATATATATTGCATGCTATACCTTCATCATTATTGAATGTTTTGGCTATAATTCTCCAATTACGGTGCTATTTGAGGTATTCGTTGTTCGTCATGCAGATATCAAAGTCCTGAAGTAAAAAGAAGCGCTTTTGGAACAATTTTAGAGGCTAAAGGACTTAGAAGAAACCTCATCAAGCTCAGCACGGTTTGAGCACGCCCGTGCTGTTCCCCGTGCAAAATGCAGAGGAATTCAACTGCGATTCAGCACAGCCTGAGTCCGCTGAGCATGGGTGTGAAAACCTCAGCACGGTCGAAGCACGCCCGTGCTACTTCCCGTGAAAATTACAAGATAATGCAGCCATAGATCAGCACAGCCAGAGTTCACTGAGCACGGTCGTGCAAAGCCTCAGCACGGTCTAAGCACGCCCGTGCTGTTCCCCGTGCAGATTACAGGTTTGTGAGTTTCCTGAAGAATTATTTGGCCGTAATCTGCACGGCTTGAAGCACGGTTTCAGCATGCCCGTGCTCACATCGGGAAAACTTTAAAACCCTAAAAACTTAGGTTTTTGGGGGACTTTTGGGGGGTGAACTTTGGGAGAAAGAAAGGGAGAGCTTTGGGGGTTCATCCTCTACTTCATCAAGGGAATGCCAAGCGTATGGTAGGCCGATCGGAGGGAGATTACACGACATCGTAGATCCTTCGACAACCTCAAGGATGCAAGAAATTAGGGAGTTTTCAATTCCTTGTCTTGTAATTTCTTTGGCATTGTGTTTGTTGGTTGTTATCATGAGGGGCTAAACTCTTAAGGGAGCCCCGGGAGTGGTTGTATGACGTTGTAGCTCGAACTCGTAGTCTTTACTAGCAGTTTTTATGATTGTCTTGTTCATTTCAATAAATCAAGGTTTTTGGCTATCTTGTATGTTGTTTAGTGCTTGATACTGGGTAGTTTGGTTCTCCTATCTAGGTTTGTGAATCTTTATTGATTGTTGCAAGCAGAGGGAGTTCAACTTAGGGCTCGGCAATGCTAGAAACCACATGCTTATAGCATAACTAGGTTTAGAACTGAAGACATCCCTGATAATTACTGAGAAAGACTGAGTTAGTGAACGTCAGAAACCCAACCCCGGGGCCCCATCTCCTCCATCGAGTCAATGCTAAATCTTCCCTTGGTGAACTTTCCATTCCCTCAACTTCCTCGAAGTCAGTCCAAAGTCAATTCCTTCATCTTCGGTTTGGTTAGATATTAAGTAGGACGTTAGTATTAGAAGCTATACCAGTCCCTGTGGATTCGACTACCCGACCCAAAGGGTACACTTTACTACTTGTGCGACCCGTGCACTTGCGGATACGCAAGGGGCGTACCAAAGTAACCACTCTTCTGCATCATGAGCCTCCTCATGGCTTAGCGATTGCACTTTAGACACCTCATAATCCTCACATTTATGTCCTAGCACAAAGTTCTCCTCTCGTCCAAAACAAAGCACTTTCCGCTTTCATTCTTCTATTTTTTACTTGAAAGTTTTCTGGTATGCTTTGAATTCAGACTAGTGATAAGTATACAACTATATTATATTTTACATATTAATATGTGTACTTATCGAGTTCATATTAAAGTGATCTTATGGAATATGAGGCTAAATCAAGTGTGAATTATCTTTGCAGACACTAGATGCGGTTTTAGTACAAAGGAGAGCCAAAGGAAGCAATTAGGAACCAAAATATACGGGCTGCTTACAGCTAGGGTTACCGCCATAAGTCACATTCAAAAGACATTGCTTGCATGCTTATGCCCGTAAAAGAAGCACCGGTCAGACAGAGGGACTTACGGTTTTTAGAGTTACGGCAGTAAGTTAGGCCATAAGTGGAAGACAGGGGAGTTTACGGGAGTATCTTATGCCCGTAAGGAGTAGGGCAAGATTAATCAGATGAGGTTCACTGTCACCCAGATACGGCCGCAATGGGGACCATAACCCGAAGACAGTGACACTTACGGGAGACGCTTACGGCCGTAAGCGGGGTCGTAAGGCACGAGATCAGATGAAACCCCGAGGCTTACAACCAGGATTACGCTCGTGAGCAGCCTGTAAACTTACAAGTATAAAAGACTTTACTGAATCTGAGGAGAAAAGAGGCTGGAAAAGGGGAGAAGAAAACTGCGAGATCAAAGGCTATTCCAACGTCTCCAAGGCAAGAAATCCATGTGGGCATTCATCATCATCCCCACCGTCATCCATTTGGCATCATCGCTGTCAAGGGTCATAGTCCACCAACGTTGAGGGGAACTTCGTGCCGACTCTTCCTTTTTAGGTCTTAGAGGAAGTTTCATTTGCTTTCTTATTATAAAGATTAACATGTTTAATCTTTTGATTTCTTTTTGTTTCATAATGACATAAAGCCCCATTGGGAGCTTGGACTTGAAACTTTAGGGATTTGTATTAGACCCCAATTATACTCTTTTATCGTATTTATTTATGAAGTTTGATTTGAAATGCATGTATAGTTTGATTCAATTATCATTGCATGTTGCGTCGCTATTGATGTGCAGTGAAAGCCCGTTAGTTATCGAGGATAGCATGCAGTGAAAACCCGTTGGTTCTTAAGAACTAGCGTGCGGTGAAAACCCGTTAGACCTTAATAATTAGCGCGCGGTGAAAACCCGTTGAGACGCCACATTTCTAATCGACTTCCATCTTATTCGAGTGAGGAGTATCTTTCGGAGTTTGTCCTTCATTGTTGAAACCCTAAGGGAGTATTGTCCAATTGCTCCCATTAATCTTGATAGTTTAACCTCCCTGTTTAGTCTTTGTCCTCTACTTAGTCTTTCGCCGTAGTAGTTCATAGGTTCTGCTAAGCCACATCATTTAGGCTAGATTTCAATTACTAAGGTTAATACTAATAGTCTTGCTCCCTTTGGTTCGACAACTCGACCCTTCACCGGGTCCACTGTATTACTTGAAGACCCATGCACTTGCGTTGACACAAAGGGCGTGTCAACTAGCACCACTAGGTCTAGGCAATGCTAATGGAGTATTCTTAGAGACAATGGAATTCAAGACAGTCTTGGCCACAATCCATCTCTGAAACCTCTACTGAATCCCTTGTGAAACCCTGACAAAATTTCCTGAAGGCTTCTTGGTCCTTAAAAAGTTCCTTCACCTTACCTAAAGCATGAGCTACCTTCAAAGAAATTGGGTTGAACTAATGGACTAACATCTCAATCTCTCTCCTCTCTCAAACCTCCTATAAAATGGTTAATGCCCTGAGAATTCATTAAGATTAGTCTTATTAAACTTCAAATCAAACTCACTGTGATATTGTTGAACGGATCCCACATGCTTCAATTTCTTTAATTTAGAAACAGGATTTACAAACAACTCTTCTATAAAACGTGCCATCAAAGCTTCTACCAATTCCTTCCAAGAAACCATTCTTCCTACTTCCTTGGTTTTCAAGAAAGATCTATACCAATTCAAAGTGTATAGAGGCAATGTTTACCTTGGACGCCTCCATAGTAAGATCAACCTTAAAGAATTGCTAAGCTTTATAAATCTATTCATTCAAACCATCTCCACTAAAACCTAGAAACTATAACTTGGTATAATGATTTAGGTTATGAAAAGGCCTACCTGGGCCAAGAATCCCTACGCCCTCATTGGAAGATTAAGGATGAAGCCGCGACACCCTCTCTGTATTTAGTAGCACCAAGCCAGTGATCATCATCTTGAGTTCATCCAAGATCCTTTTGAATTTGTTCCTGAGTTTCTTCTATGACTTGGGTGGAGCCAGGAATTACAGGTTAGGCGGCGGATGGCCAGACAACAAACAGGAAAGAAAAGTCACATGGTTAGAGGAGGGACACCAGCCATCAGAGGAAGGAGGGTGACTCAAGTAGGGAAGGGGGGCGGAGGGCATCTCAGGTCATAGGGTCCACTGACCCCGCCAACTACAGGGGGCGGCCGCCCCACCTGTATCCCCTTTAGCACCGCCCTTGTGACTATGACCATGCTATGTTTTTCATCAGTTTCTTTCGTAGGATTTTCAAGATTCTTAGGATCTTTGTTTTTTTTTTTTTTGGTAGTGTTCGCCATGAAAATTGTGGGTTTGATGGTGGCTCTAATACTAGTGACATGAACATAGAGTTCAAGAAGAAGAAGAAGAAGAAGAAGAAGAAGAAGAAGAAGAAGAAGAAGAAGGAGGAGGAAGGAGTTGTTGGATGTGGGCCAAGCCCACATGGGTTATACACTCAAATCAAGAAAGCTAACTTTTCTATAAAAACTTTAGCCCCACATCGGATGGTGAAAGCAACTTCAAGCCCTTTATATATTGTTTCTCTTCATTCCACCTTGAATTAGTTTTGAGAGAGAAAGTGGGCTTGTTTTACTCTTCATACGCGCGCGCGATAGGCTGGCTGGCTTGCGTTTTGATTTCTCTTATTCTATTTTATTTACTCTCTATTGCATCTAGCTGTTGGAAATTACTAATACACCTATTGCGTGTCCACAAGTGCAAAGGTCGTACAAGTAGTAAAGTGTACCCAATGTGAGATCGGATAGTCTAATCCAAGGGGATTGGTATAGCTTCCAATACTCTCTCTTTGCTTAGTATCTAATCAATCAACAATTGGGATTGAATTGAGACTAGAAGTCTCGGATCATGGGTAAAAGGAGAAAGCGGAAGACAGAGGAGATTTCTAACGAGAAGGTCGATTGGGGAGTAGGGCCTCGGGTTGATCACTTGGTGACGAATTGCAATCAAGCTTTTGCAAAACTTATCAGGTACATCTAAGAACTCTATTTGTGCTCGAGGAGCCTTGTTGCAGCAATGGCTATGATAAACATCAAGTTAGTGATTATGCTGTGAGGTTCGAGCACTTCAAGATAGCCATTATACTATGGTAATTACTCTAAGGCAAAAACACACACCAAGTTTATAATCGCGTTATATAATCATGCACATTGATAAGTATACAATTGTGAATATTTTATATATTGAATTGTATACTTATCGAGTTAATATTGGAGTAATTTAGTGAAATATGAGTCTAAATTGAGTATCAATTGTCTTTGCAGGCACCAAGTGTAGATTAAAGCCAAAGGAGAGCCAAAGTAAGCGAATGGGAATAGAAACAGCAAAGATGACATGCTCTTGATTCAGCACTTGGAGAGCTGCAATGCTTACGTGCACCTTACGGCCAGGCTTACAGTCGTAAGCTAAATCCAGAAGGCCTTGCGGGCATCCTTATGCCCATAAGAGGTGAAGCCCCACAATACAGAGGAGCCTACGGTCGGGACTTATGGCCGTAAGCAAGACCATAAGCAGAAGACAGAGGCATTTACGGGAGTAGCTTATGCCCTTATGGTTGGAGGAAAAAATTATCAAATAAGGTTTGCTGTCCTAGGCATACGGTTATAAGCAGGACCGCAACCCAAATACAGAGAACCTTAAGGGAGAAGCTTACGGCCGTAATCAGGGGCGTAAGGCACGAGAAAAGTTGAAACCCCGACGCTTACGACCTAGCTTATGCCCGTAAGCTGGCCGTAAACTTACGCCTATATAAGCTTTACTGAAGATGGATTAAAAGAATTCTTTTTAGAGTTTTCTTGGAGTTTTGGAAAGAAAGTGGCAGGGGAAGAAGAGGGCTTAACTGCGAGATCAAGAGGCGATTTCTTCATCAAAGAGCCAAGGATTTGTGTGTGCTTCTATCAACACCACATTCATCATCCATTAGGGTACCACTGCGGTCAAGGATTGCATTTCCCCAACGTCGAGGGGAACTTCAGGCCAATCCTCACTTCCTTGGTTTTGAGTTAGTTTTCCACTCTATCTCTTCATGATGAATGATTGTAATTCCTTGCTTTCATTATTTTGTATCATGAACTAATCCCCACTTAGGGGAGCTTGGACTTTTACCCTAGGGGAATTGTCAAACTCTATTTTTATCCCGTGATTGTCAATTAATTGTGTTGTTAAATCTTGGAAATGCATATGTGAATTGATGTATGTAAGTGGAATGTTGCGTGATTGTTGACGAGCGGTGAAACCCGCTGTTCAATTGATTTAGAGTACGGTGAAAACCCGTCCGTTTTGAGAACGGGCGTGCGGTGAAAACCCGTTAAAACCCTCAAGTTAGCCTGCGGTGAAAACCCGTCCTACTATCACATTCATGTTAAGAATACTTTTAATTGAACAAGGATTATTCATTGAGTTCGTGCGTTATTGTTAAATCCCTAAGGTAGTATTGTCCAAGTGTACCCTTCTCATCCACTGATCTCCACAACCTTAGTTGTTATCGTCCTTTTAGATTAAGTTAGATTTGTCAACAACCATCCCTTTGTAAGCTAGATTTCATTAGCTTAAGGGAGTACTAGTACGTTTGCTCTCTGTGGTTCGACAACCCGATCCCTTTCAGGGATCCACTTTATTACTTGACTATCTGTACACTTGCGGTGACGCGAGAGGCGTGTCACACATCAAGTTATGCAACACAAGATTTAACATAAAGAAAACTAAGACTCCATAAACAATGCAAAATAAGCATTCAATATAATTATTCAACCAAGTTCACAACCCGGGGCTCCCGAGAGAGTTAGCCCCTCATGGGTTCACTCAACAAAGAAATAAAGACAAACAAATACAAAGGAATACAAAGACTAACTCGTTGCTTGCATCTTCATGAGTCCCGAGGATCTAACTTGATGAGAATCCTCCCCTCCTATCGGCCTACAATTGGCTCTCAAATCCTCTCCTGAGAGTGGTGTAATATGTGTAGATCTTTCTCCCTTAGCCTTCAGCTATCGCCCAGACAAAAAGCTTCTTTCAACCTAACTTTCAGTGCTTTTAACCTAAGTTTCGATTCGAGCACGGGCGTGCTTAGACAACGCTTCCGTCCGTACAGTTTATGGGCAGAAGAAAGATTTCAGTAGCTTTAAAAACTCGCCACGCCGTAAAATGCACGGGCTGAAACATGCCCGTGCTTAGGCCGTGCTCCCTTCCGCACGCCCATGCTCTTAAAATTGTACCCGTGCTTCACGGTTCTTCATTTTTCTTCAAGTTCCTGTGAATTGCACGGTTGAGGAGCATGCCCATGCTTAGGTTGTGCTTGTCTTGACGAATTGCCCTTTTGGTCTTTTTAATGTGAATCTTCCTCAAAAACACTTATAATTGCTCCAGGACCTAATTATCTCAAATAGCACCGAACTAGGAAGATAATAGCTAAAATACAAGAAAATAGTAGGTATAAAATGGGTAAAATGTATGTATAAAATGCACTCAGCAATTACAATTGCTAGAAATCCAACCGTTGAAGATTCTCAGCCTTACAAAACCAAAGAAAAAAGAAAACCCTTAAAAATCAATTAGCCTCTATTTGTTTCTTCCTCCTGCCAAGAGAAATCCTAATTTTTCTTTCCTGCCGTTGCCTCTGCTATTTCACTTCCTATAGCCGAATCTCTCCTTCTATCTAAAAAAACTGAATCCTAGTTCCTCTACACTTGTTTATCTTGTTGCTGAACGTGCTAAAGCAGCGAGACGGCCGATCTGAGTTAGAGTATCCTACGCTTGGAGTGAGGCCGGAAATGTTGCACGAGGGAGGCCAATTAAGCCTTAGGACAGTGCTTACGCACGCCTATCCCAGGCTGAGCAGTTCTAATCTTTTATTTAAATTAATTTCTAATCTCTTATTTAAATTAATCTTGATTTATTGTTGATTTTATTTGCTTTGAAATATTTGTGATCGTTAAAGTGCTTATTTTGATATATTTCTTGTTACATGTATTATTTCTAAATTCTAACTCTGAATTGGATTTTGAGAAATTAATTTTCTGCAATAAATTAAAAAAAATTTAAATTTCTGCAGATTTAATTTTTAGAAATTGAACTTTTCCATATTAATTTTAGAAAATTACTTTCCTGCATATTTAATTTTCAGAAATTAAATTTCTGCATTTTACATTTTCAGAAATTATTTTCCTGCCCATTATTTTTTTTTAGAAATTGAATTTCTGGAAATTAAATTTTCAGAAATTACTTTCTTGCACATTAATTAGACAGAAATTATTTTTTATGCGCATTATTTTTTTTAGAAATTGAATTTTTGTAAATTAAGTTTTCAAAAATTATTTTCTAAAACTGAATTTTTGCATATTATATTTTTAGCAATTGTATTTCTACACATTAATTTCCTGCACTTTGAATTTCTGTAAGCTTGATTTTCCATCTTTGAATTTCTGCTTATTAATTTTATAGCTTGTCTAAACTTCTGCACATTCATTCTTGTGTTTCTGAATTTCTAGTAAATCTACAAGTTGTGTTAATTCTGTGTTTCGATATTTATTGGAAAAACCTGAAAACTTGCTTGTCCCACTTTAGTAGCCCCTGACACTAATTATCGTGCAGTACACACACCATGGATGCACAATCGGATACCTCCTGTAGACCTGGCAAGTTTGATGAAAAGAAGAATTTTCGGAGGTGGAGAAACTAAGCTGAATTTTGGTTGTACACCTTAGGACTGTACTCAGCACTTTCTGTAGCCCCTGATTCTGATTCTCTTGATCCTAGTTCAAATGGACTTTGTCATTTATCTATCTCCTCAGTTGACAAAATCTCTAGTTCTTCAGCTCCTAGAAAGACTCCTAAAGAAATAGACTTTCATTGTCGCCATAGAATTCTTAGCATCCTTTCTGATCGTCTTTCTGACAAATACTTTGATTATAAGACCGCTAAGGATATTTGGTATGCCTTAGAAAAGGAGTATGACCCTGATAATGCCACTAGAATCAGTCACCTGAGTATTGAGTTTGAGAACTTCAAGATGGTAGATGGGGTAGATATGGGAGAACAGATCCATACCTTTTAGGACTACCTTAGTGCCATGCAAATGTGTGGAACCACTTACAATGACAGTCACATAGTGTCCATTCTCCTGAACAAGTTACCACCTGCCTGTTCAGGATTTCCAAATGGACTTACACACAAGATTGATTCTCTTGATCTCATGGGAGTCTATAACACCATTAGAATTGAAGAGGCAAACCGAACCTTTTCTAAAGGTGTTGATCCACACAAAGGCAAAGTTTACCTAGCTGACCATAGCCATAGCCCTAAGAGCTCTCAATCCAACCCTAGAGGTCACCCATTTTCACCTAGAGGGAAATCCTTTAAGGCAAAGGGCAAGCCTTTCCATACACGTCCTTAAAATTTTCAGCAACCCAAACGTTTTGCTCCTAAATCTTCTGAGAAAAATTCTAGACACTGCTTTGTTTGTGGTAGGACAAACCATGTCGCTCGTTGACACACCCTTGCGCGTGTGTTCCGCAAGTGCACGGGTGTCGAAGTAATAAAGTACCCAACGGGTGGGTAGTCGAATCCATAGGGAGTAGACGTTAGAAACAAATAGACTTTGCCAAGTAGTCAATGAAAACTCAATGTGCAAAAAGATTGAATTAAAAGTAAATAGACAGAAAATAAGGATTAAAAAACGATGACTAGAGGTACGGAAAGTATCAATATAAGAATAGGGCACTCGGACAATGCTCCCTCTCGGTTCCTTGTTTCAAGTGCAAAATTCAAATTACCTTTACTTAAACGAGATTTGAAGAGTCGTGGAATCCAAAGACACAAGGTCCCAAACCTAAGGTCAACCCTGACTAGTTCCCTACGAGGTCCCGGCGGAGAGAAAACTCTCAACGCCTCACACCACATATGACTGCGCTAAGCTCTAGGGATTCCAAGTGATAAACCTTATTCCCAACTATAAATCAATCCCTTTGGTCCAGGCGAAAGATCCCTAATCACAAATAAGTCCCCGCGGAAAGGCCTCTCTCAACGCCTAACTCTCTTTGAGATCGATAATAAAGCTTGGAATAAGGAGGTAGGGTAAACCCCACCGGAAGGGAAAGGAAACGTGTCGATACCTCTCAACTCACCCTCTCGACCCTCTTCAATCTTGGTTAATCTAATCCTAATGGTGATGGTCACTCGTCAAAAGGATGATTAGATTAGCCCTCAACCCTAGTGTCACTCTAAGGGAGAAACAATTAAGCACTGATAAGTGTCTAAATGTAGGTGTTTTCATATATATATCGTTTTCACTTTGCTTGTATTTTGTGAGGTTTGATGCCTATTTTGCGCTTAATCGTCTATTATTTGCTTTGTAGGGCATAAAGAAGCCATGGAGAACAAGAAGATATCATTTAGGCAAAAAGAGACGAAAACAGGAATTTCATACAACCCTGATAAGTGCTTGCATGTATATATAATTTGAGATGTTTTTCCCTGCATGAGCATCACATTTTTCAGGTTATATTTCTCATTTCGTGTGTTTCTGTGTTCTTTCAGGCAATTAGGGTTGTGAAGAAGGTTTATGCGAAGAAAAGCAAGATTAGGTCATAATGGTGCTATGTGGAGCTCTTTTGTGCAAATACGAAGTTCAAGACACAAATCGGGTTCAAACGAGGGGGTATGTGCCAACTTCTAAAGGCTTCAAGTCAATTCTTGTAGAAGGACACGAAGGCAGTCATGCTCGCTTGTTCGGATTTGTTCAAAGATTTCAAAAGCTCTCCAAGGGTTTTTCATCATCAAGGAATACCACATGACCTTTCACATGGGCGTGTGTCCGTTCGTGTGACCTCAGGAGAAGAAATGGGCGAAATCGGGGACCAACAAGCAAAATTCCACAAGACAGAAAATCCACATGGGCGTGTGGAATTTCCACACGGCCGTGTGGAATTTCCACACGGCAGTGTGGCTTATCCACACGCCCGTGTGGATCCTCGAGATAGCCAATTATAAAGCCGTTCTGAAGCGTTATTGGGAGGATCTTCTTCTAACTTTGGGAGGAGGTGACGGCTAGGGTTCAGGAGGTTCTTGCTACACTTTGGGGGCGCTTCTTCACCGGTTTCATCATCATCCCCTTCCAAGGAGAGCCATTGGGGGAGCCTTCGACGACTCGATTCGGCGAAGTGTGCCTTAGGCTTGGAGGAAGGGATTCTTTGAAGAAGAAGGAGAAGTTCCCATAGTCTATCAACACGAAGCTTAAGGGGGTTTTCTTTATGGATTTCTTGCACTTATCTTCAGTTATTTCGATGAATTTGTATTGCTCCATGGAGAGCTAAACCCCTAGTGGGTACTTGGACTTGTAAACCCTAGATTTCCTATGTTTCATTGACTTTAATGCTTTTATTCAATTTGAGTTTGAATTTGAGTTTCAATCTTGTATGCCTAATTGTTTCTCCCTTAGAGTGACACTAGGGTTGAGGGCTAATCCAATCATCCTTTTGACGAGTGACCATCACCATTAGGATTAGATTAATCAAGATTGGAGGGGGTTGAGAGGGTGAGTTGAGAGGTAGCGACACGTCCCCTTTCCCCTCCGGTGTGGTTTTCCCTACCTTCTTATTCCAAGTTTTACCTTCGATCTCAAAGAGAGTTAGGCGTTGAGAGAGGCCTTTCCGCCGGGACTTATTTGTGATTAGGGATCTTTCGCCTGGACCAAAGGGATTGATCTATAGTTGGGAATAGGGTTTACCACTTGGAATCCCTAGAGCATAGCGCAGTCATACGTGGTGTGAGGCGTCGAGAGTCTTCTCTCCGCCGGGACCTCGTAGGGGACTAGTCAAGGTTGACCTTAGATTTGGGACCTTGTATCTTTGGATTCCACGACTCTGGAAATCTCTATTGAATAAGAGTACTTGAAGTCTTGCACTTGAAACAAGGATTCTAGGGGGAGCATTGTCCGAGTACCCCATCTTCTTATTGATCTATTTCTCCGACCTAGCTTTCATTTTCAGCAGTTCGTTTCTACTACTTTCTGATTTTATTTTCTTTCAACAACAATTGGTTTATCTTTGATTACTTAACAAAGTGTGATTGTTCTTACGTCTACTCCCTGTGGATTCGACTACCCACCCGTTTGGGTACTTTATTACTTCGACACCCGTGCACTTGCGGAGTACACACGCAAGGGTGTGTCAAACCCCATACTACCCAGTATGGGGGCCGTATGCACTGTAGCAGCGTAATGATTTGGACTTATCTGCCCAGATTTCCATACTACCCAATATAAGGAGCCGTATGTACCCCGTATGAATCGCGAATCAGTGGCTATAAATACTGACTTTTAGGGCAAAATGAGGAACGTTTTGGCTAAACTTTTTGCTTGACTTTTTGGAGGGCTTTGGCTGGACTGTTTTTTTGGGGGAGTTCTTGGGCGACCTTAGGGAGGAGAAGAAGGGCAAGAAAGCTAGGAGATCATTGAAGCCCAAGGTCCAAGACTCTCAAGGCAAGAAAGCATCATCATTCAAGGGGAGATCTACCACGAATTGAAGGAAGGAGATCCGCGGCTAGAGGAAGCGTCATTCGGCATTCCTTTGGCGGTGGAAGCATCATTCGGCATATTTTCTACCTCCTCCTCCACCATTTCATCTAGGGAGTGTCAATTATGCTTTTCTTGTGTATTTTACTTGATTGTATTGCTTGTTGTAGGATGATTACACACTAGACCCCCAAGGCCACCAGGTGTTGGTGAACCTTGAGGGGTTCTATCATGTATTTTGGATGATTGTTTGCTAATTTCATGCTTGGGTAATTTTGAGATCTAATCCTTTGTTTTCATGCTAAGTGCTACACTAAGGAGAAATCCGTAGCTCTTTTATGAGTGATGCATGTAGATGTGACTTGCTCGCATGTATTAGATCATGAATGGATTAGAAGGGGACACTTGTGTTATCACGCCGAGAAATCGGGTGTTTGGTAGCCCTCCATGTAGGTTTAATCTGAAGAAGAGTAGGTTTACTCCTAATTGAGATTTCCTCGTACTTATTGCAATCATAGGAATGTGGATTTGGAAGAAATTCCTATCTATGTTCGTATGGGATTAGGGTTCAATCGCCGAGAAATTGGGGTTGTTCTAATCTTGGAATCTCATGGTCCATTTTACCCTTGCATCTTTTGTTCATCATCCATGTTTCATGATAATCCCTCAAGGGGATCCACATCCATAGGCCTTTGCATTACATTGAGTTTCTTGCTTGCTTATTGCTTATTCTCTCCAATTTGTTCTTAACCTTGTTTTAATTTTTATTTGCATTTAGTAGAGTAAATTTCATCACTTGAGATCTTAGGCTAGATAATAGCTCGAGAAGGAGTAATAGGAGATCCTTAGCCCCGTGGAATACGATCCTTGTGTCTTCGCACGAGGTATTACTTGGCGATCCCGTACGCTTGCGGGGAAGCAATCAAGCACACAAGATTGAAACTCAAATAAATCACTATTTAAAATAAAAGCAATAGAGTCATTGAAACAAAAGAATTCTAGAGTTTACATGTCCAAGTACCCACTAGGGGTTTAGCTCTCCATGGAGCAATACAAGTTCACCAAAATAAATGAAGATAAATGCAAGTAATCCATAAAGAAAACCCCCTTAAGCTTCGTGCTGATGGCCTATGAGGGTTGCTCCTTCTTCTCCACGGATCCTTCCTCCAAGTCTAGGGCACACCTCGCCGAATCGAAGTCGTCGAAGGCTTCCCCAGTAGCTTTCCTCGGAAGGAATCGATGTTGAAATTGGTGAAGAAACACCCCCAAAACGCAGCAAAAACCTTCTCAAACCCTAGCCGAACTCTCTCCCAAAGATAGGAAAAAGACACCCTTAAAACGCTTCAGAACGGCCTTTAAAATGGCAAACATCGAGGACCCACACGGCCCTGTGGAAAATCCACACGGCCTTGTGGAAATTCCACATGCCCTTGTGGAAATTCAGCCTCTATAAAACTGCATCTATAGGTCCCCGATTTCGCCCGTTTTTTTTTCTGAGGCCACACGAACGGACACACGATCGTGTGGTAGGTCATGAGGCATTTCTTGATGTCGAAAAACCCTTGGAGAGCTTTTGAAATCTTCGATCAAATCAGAACGAGCGAGCATGACTGCCTTCGTGTCCTTCTACAAAAAATTGTCTCGAAACCTTTAGAAGTTGGCACATACTCTCTTGTTTGACCCGATTTGCATCTTGAACTTTGTATTTGCACAAAAGGACTCCGCTTGGCACTATCATTACCTATTTTTGCTTTTCTTCGCATAAATCTTCTTCACAACCCTAATTGCATGAAAGGACACAAAAACACACGAAATGAGAAATATAAACTGAAAAATGTGATGCTCATGCATTTAAAAACATCTCAAATAATATGTACATGCAAGCACTTATCACTCGTGATTGCTTCTTCCGCAAGACTAAACCTGTCAAAAAACCTTTAGTCCACCCAAACCACAGGTTAATGTACTTGAAATGGGTGAACCTTCCTCAGGAGTTCCTTTAGCTCAATATCCTTTATTCCTTCTATTAATTTGACTTGTTAAAACCTAGAGTGGTTCCTTGATTTTGGTGCTGACGCCCATGTCTATACTGAATGTTTCTGGTTTTCCACTTATCAGGGCTCAAGTGGAGGATGTGTGACTGTTAGAAACGTATTAGTAATGCACGTGCTAGGAAGAGGACGGATTGATTTGAAAATGACATAAGGAAAAGTTCTCATCCTACTTGATGTTTAGCACGCACCCGACATTAGGAAAAATATGATTAGTGGATCTCTTTTGATTCAGTCTGGCTATAAAATTGTACTTGAGTCAAACCGCCTTGTAATTTCTAGAAGTAATCTTTTTGTTCTTAAAAGTTTCATATCTGGTGGTTTGTTCAAACTCAATGTATGTGATCCTTCTAATTTATCTCTCAATAAAAGTTCTGATTATTGTTCTTCTTCAGCTGTTATCTTCAATGTTGAATCCTGTGATATTTGGTATGGAAGATTGGGTCATGTAAATCTTGGAAAAATTAGAAGGATGATGAACCTTGAAGTGATTCTGAAATCCAAGATTGATCAAAGTTCTAAGTGTCAGATCTATGTCCAAGACAAAATTACATAAGAAACCTTTCCAACACATCAACCGGCACTCTGATATTCTTGATTTAATCTACAGTGACATTTGTCATTCTTGCAGACCTTTTACCAGAGCAGAAAATCATTACTTCATTGCCTTTATTGATGATCATTCCAGATTTTGCTATATGTACCTAATCAAATCCAAAGATGAAGCTCTTAGCAAGTTCATGATTTTCAAAGCCGAAGCTGAAAACCACCTAGGCAAGACCATTAAGGTTCTAAGATCTGATAAAGGTGGAGAATATACTTCTATGTCTTCATTTTGTGAACAAAATGGGATTGTGCATGAGCTTACTGCTTTTTATACCCCTGAGTCTAACTGATAAGTGTCTAAATGTACGTATTTATACATTTTATTCTATTACTATTTTGCATGTATTTTGATGAGTTGATGCCCGTTTCATGTTTAAATTGGTTTTATTTGTGTTACAGGATTTGAAGAAGCCAAAATGAGCTCAAGAACGTATTTCGGAAGAAATCCGTATCAAATATGACATTTTCGAGCTTTCATACTGTAGCAGTACTGTAGCAAGATTACCATAGCATGGCACTGTAGCACCGAAACAGGATTTTTTTGGAAAAGACTGGGAGCCTTGCGGGCAAGCTTGCGCCCGCAAGGCAGCCCGTATGGAAGCCCGAAATTAGGCTTTAAAAGGAATTAGGGAATCTTTCAAGAGGATTCTTCCAAAACTTCTTCTTCTCTTTTTCTTGGGACGCCGCCCCACCCTTGCTGGCGGCGTTTTCCGGCGATCCACCGCGTCATTCTTCACCAAAAGGGAGGCAAACATCGGAGGAGGAGATAGGGGGAAAATCTAGAGCTTCAAAGCATCGTTTGAGAAGAAATCTCGGAGACATCGGCGATCTTAATCCATCCAAGGCGATCCGAAGCTTAAGGGAGTTTTTATTACTTCTCTTTATGTTTATTTGTTCCTTGGAATTGTATGAGTGTTCCTCTTTCATGAGGAACTAACTTGTATGTGATATGGGCATGATGAACACTAGGGTGTTTTCATTATAATTTTGGATGATCGTCATTATTGATGTATTGTTGGATGTTAGATTTCTTTTATAGAATCTTGTAGTTTGGTAGTCTCTCTATGTGTGCTTTACTATCTTGGATCGCATGAGAACTCTGTTGTTCAATTTCTAGGTTGTGCTTGGAGCGTGACCATCGCCCTTGTACTAGACTCACATAGATTGAAAGGGATTCATGTACCGATAGACCGAGGGATTCGGGTATTAGGTACCCCTCCGAACGTTAGGCTTAGACCTAGAAGAGTGTCAACTCCTGATAAGAGATACCCTGAGCGCACTGCACTCGTAGGAGGAATTAACCATAAGGGATTCCGGTCAATACTCATATGGGATTAGGGCTAATCACCGAGGGATTCAGGATTAGCTTAATTTAGGAATCTCTCGGTCAAACCACCATCACATCACATCATCCTTAATTCGGGCCTTAATGACAACCCTAGGGGTATTCTTTGCCCAAATCACGCCTTCTCCTGTTTGTCTGTCACTTATATGCTTATTTGGAGTGTAGTGGTAGCTTTATTCTTTTATTAATAGATTTTAGTAGTTGTACTATTCACTCGTATTGTTAGACTAGAAAATAGACGAAGGGGAAGTAATAGTAGCTCCTTGGCCCCGTGGAATATGACCCCTGTGTCACACACAGGGTATTACTTGACGATCCCGTGCATTTGCAGGACGCGCATCACTAACGGTGTTGCTGAAAGGAAAAACAGAAAATTAATGAATATGGTAAATGCCATGTTATTAAGTTCTGGTGTACCCAAGAACTTGTGGTGGGAGGCTTTGCTCTTAGCTTGCTTTATCTTGAATAGGATTCCTTTTAAGGACCGTAGCACAACACCCTATGAACTTTGGAAAGAAAGAGCTCTGATGAGTTCTTTTTACATATATATTTTATACACATTATAGCCGCTATTTACTTGTCCTTTTGCTCTTATTTCCCTAGTTCGGTACTATTTAAGGTATTTTGAGTTTATTGTGCAGATATTTAGGTCCTGGAGCAATTAGGAGTGATTTACAGAAGAATTTATGACAAGAGGACCTAAAAAGGAATTTCGTCAAGGCAAGCACGTCCTAAGCACGGGCGTGCTCTTGACCGTGCAGTTCACAGGAATTTGCAAGCACAAGGAAGCACGGTTAAAGTGCCCAGAGCACGGGCTTGCAGACCTGAGCACAGCTCAAGCACGGGCGTGTTCCAGCCCGTGCACATCATAGCCTAGCGAAAAATACAAATTTCCCCCAATCTGCACGGCTTAAGCACGGCCGTGCTCAAGTCGAAAGTTAGGTTTTAAGCACCGAAAAGTAGATTTTGAGAGGACTTTTGGCTGGGGACGGCTGGAGCGAAGAAGGGAGTTGATTTACATATCTCACCATCATCAAGAGAGGATTGAAGCGCAAATCGTAGGCCAATTGGAGGGGTGCATTCTCGTCATCATAAAGACCTTGGATCTCAACAAGGATGCAAGAAAATAGGGAGTTCTCGATTTCTTCTTTATTTGTTTCCTTTAGCATTGCCTTGTTGATAGAACCCATGAGGAGCTAATCCATTTGGGTGCCCCAGGGTATGAGCTTAATAGTTCGTTGTACTTAAATTCATTTATTGCAGTATTTATGGAGTTTCAATCTTTATGTTAGGCCTTGTGTTGTACGCTTGATTTGTTGGGTGATTTGGGGAGCTTGAGCGTTCTTTGATGTGTGTTAAACCCCCTAGCTCGACTATCTTTGTGATTGTTTCTGAGAGGAATCGAGACTGTGTGTTACACTCACCCTCCTATCACTTACCCCCTCATAGCGGCAACAAGGACTCTAGAACATAGAACCCTGAGACATTCCGGATAAACCTTACAAGAATTCGAGTGCGATTAACACCAAGGGATTAACCTGGGGCCCTATCTCTAATTGACCAACTTATTAGGATTGCCCTCACTGTTTTCCTTCTCCTCCTCATTTTCCTGCTAAGACATAGTCCCTTTTCACCTCAAATTTGGTTGACTTGATATTAAGCAGTGAGAGAGTATTAAAAGCTATACGAGTCCCTGAGAATTCGACTACCCGATCCCTTTGGGTACATTATACTACTTGTACAACCAGTACACTTGTGGATACGCAAGGGCGTATCAAGCTCCACAGCTCAACTACATTAAAGTGTGGGGGTGTCTAGCTAAGGTAAAAATCCCTTATCTTAGAACTAGGAAGATAGGCCCTAAAACCCTTGATGCTGTATTTGTAGGGTATGCTCTAGACAACAATGTTGGAAGATTACTAGTTATTAACTCTGAAGTGAGTGAAATAGCTAGAAACACCATCATTGAAGCTAGAGATGCAATTTACTTTGAGAATTTCTTCCCTCTGAGATCAACGCTTAGTCCCACACTTTTGTACATTTTTCCTGTGGAAATTCGACCTTTTTCGCTTCTTTTGTGTTTTGGTTTCTTGTGTAGAAGTTGTGTGTTTAAATTTTCGTCTGGTGTTTTTCGTGTTTAGTATCTTAGTTAAGGTTCTTTTTAGAGTGGAAAAGAGGAGGAAAAACCTTTGGGGAAAGAGCTTTTAAGTGGAGGGTGTAAGGCATCAAGATACCGCAAGAATCCCCCAAAAACAGGGGCCTTGCGGCCTCCCATGAGCCCGCAAGGGAGCCCGCGAGCCCTCCGGTGCTCTGGTTCTATAAATACCCGATTTGAAACTCAAAGGGCCTTCATAAGACCCCATTTCCCTCTCTTTTTCTCTCCATCTTGAATCCTCATTCTCTCCTCTATTAGATCTTCATTCTTGAGCTCCAAGAAAGAAGAAGGGTGGTGATCTCTCCCTCTCTTCCATTGATGATTCTCCTTTAGATCTAGCAAGGTTTAAGGTGAGTTTTCCTCTCTTCTTTAATTTCTTGTTCTTTTATGCAATTCTCTATAGATCCATGAAGGAAAAGTATGGATCTAGTATAGATCCGATGTTTGAATGGGATTAGAGTATAGATATAATATTTGGTCGGTTTAAGAGAATCGATCTCATGGTTTGGTGAAGAATTAAGGAGATCCTTCATCTCTAAACCCTTGATTCTTGTAGATCCGAACCCAATTAGGATCTTCTTGATTTTATTGTGATCTTGAGGGTTTGAGGATACTATTATTGTTAATTCTTGAATCTAGAATATCTAGTGAACCCTAGAAGCCATGAGATCTAATTTTGGATCATTCTTTCCTCTCTTGTTTATTGTTTGAGTTATGTGATTGATTTCTGTTTGTTTTGGATGGTTAATGGCATCAAGGAGGTGGATCTAAAGGCAAGGGTAAAGAGCAAGTAGGCGAGTGATCCAAGAAGTTCGATCTCGCCAAGTTTGTGAGTGGGAAATTGTTTAATTCATGAGCTATGATCATGCTTGTTTGAATACCTAATTATATACATTCTTGAATGGTGAATTTCATGTTTCAATGGTTTCTTGAGATGTTTTCATGAGACTTTGAATAATGATGATTTATGTTACAGTTTATTTCTTGATTGAAGACATTGATCATTTATACTTCTTGATTTATGATCCGATGCACTTTTGATTAAGGTTATTGATCATTTATACTTCGTGGTTTATGATTTGATATACTTTTCGATTATGATCAATGATCTTTTATTATTTTTAAGGGATGGAATCCCTATATCTTGAAATGCATATTTTCAAAGTATTGTCAAAGGGTTCATGTTCTTGACAAAAAGACCCAAGAAAGGGCCTAAGTGAATCAAAATGGATTTCTTGGTGATGAAGCTCTATTTGAAATGTTATTCTTTGTGATGATATCGCATTTGAAATGTGTATTCGAAGAATGCTTTTATGATGATATTCTTGATGAAAATAATATCATTGCCGATATTTACTCAAGAATTCACTTTCGAATTGAGAGTTGTATCTATGAGAATTTGTGATCTCTTGACGAGATTTATGATATTATAATGATGTGTTCATATTATTATCGTGATATGTTAATGATGAGCCTACAGGCCGGATGGATATTCCAAATGTTTCGATCGTGACATTGGGGGGATCCCTATCTTCTGCAGAAGTGAGTCTCCACGGACCGACCTAATTGGGGTGGCGTGGAGTTCTCGGCTGACTAGCCCTTACAGAAGGCTCGTAGAGAACCTGAAGGTGCTGTGTTGGGTTCCCGGAGTCACCACACGGGATTCCCAACGACGAACGCCAAGATACCCTCATCTTGGTGGCTCCTGACCTAGCCACGGCCATAGTTAGTGATGGAGAGTTTTCATAGGTTGTTAATAATGCTATCGATCGAGGATGTACGCATGTGTTGCACTATAAATCTGATGCGTCTCCGCAACAACACAACAGGGTGACGTGTGTCAACCCCTTGCGTTACCGCAAGTGCACGGGTCGTCAAGTAATAAAAGTGGACCCAAAGGATCGGGTTGTCGAACCACAGAGAACAAAAGTACTAGTAATAGCCCCTCTCTTGTTATCTAGCCTAATGAGTGTAGTGTGTGATGATCTAATGGCCAAAACTAAGAGTGTTATTACAAGTGCGCAGGGAATAAAAAGGAAAATAGTTCTCAATCAATAAAAGTGAGGTATCCGTACAATGCTCCCCCTAGGATTCGAGTGTTGGATGTAGATTACAAGTGTTTCTAAACGAAAATAATGAGTCGTGGGTATCCTAAGGTATAACGGCCCCTGCCTCCAGGTCGCCGATAACTAGTCCCCTACGAGGTCCCGGCGGAGAATTCTCTCGACGCCTCACACCACATATGACTGCTTAAAACTCTAGGGATCCCAAAGATATAACCAATTCCTAAAAGTAGATCTAACCCTGCCTCCAGGTGAAAGATCCCTAACCCCCTACGAGGTCCCGACCGCGAATTCTCTCGACGCCTCACACCACATATGGTTGCTTGACACTTAGGGAATATGGAGATAGGAGATATCTATCGGAAGGGAAAGGGGACACTCCGCTATCTCACGGCTCACCCTCTCAACCCTCTTTACTCTCGGTAATTCTAAACCTAGCGCTGATCTCTCGCTTCACTAGATTGAATAAAACATGCAAGGCAATTAATAATGAAATCCAAAGCACAAGCAAGCATTAAGAACTCAAGAGTAAACTCAAACTGATAAATTCGAATAGAAACACAATGTAAATCTAATGAAAATAAGAATCCTAGGGTTCACATGTCCGAATACCCTCTAGGGGTTTAGCTCTCCATGGAGCGAGTCACAAAACAAATAATGAATTGAGAATAAAGTTCCAAAGACATAAAGAATAACCCCCCTAAATCCGTGATGATGGTCTTGATGGGTAGTTTCCACTTCTGGATTGAATCCACTCCGAAGCTAGGTCGCCGATGGCTTCCTTGATGCTATGACGGAGGAGGAATCGATCCAAGTTGGTGAGGAAAGCTTCCCAAAGCCGCAAAGAACTCCCTCCAAGCCCTAGCCGCCTTGTCTCTCGAAAGTGGCCGAAAAGATCCCTAAAAATTATCACAAGAGGGCTTTTACAATTTTAAATCGGGGCTTCACACGGGCATCCACACGGGCACTCACACGCCCGTGTGGAATTTCCACACTGGGTGTGAACAGTGATTTTGCTACAGTACTGCTGCAGTACTTGCTCACTGATTTTTCCTGAATTCTTCTTTTGAGTCCACACGATCGGGCACACGCTCGTGTGGTAGGGTGTGTGGCTTTCTATGCTTTGAAATCTTCAAGAACCTTCTTCTGCTTGGATGCGAAAGCTGGGACATGGACGTACTACTGTCTTTGTGCCCTTTCGGTTTATATAATGACTTGGAGTCTGCCGAAAGTTGGCAACACCCCCATGCATATGAACACAGCTTCTACTTGTGGCCTTGAAATGTGTCATCGCACCCTATCTTTGCTTCTTCTTGTACTTCACGTCTCCAAAGCCCTTTTTGCACAAAAGAACACAAAACACACCCTGTCAATGATAAAACCTGATAAAAGTGATGCTCAATGCATGTAAACTGATGTTATAAAATATATATAAACAAGCACTTATCAAAACTCCCCCACACTTAAGCTTTTGCTTGTCCTCAAGCAAACTAAACATTCATTACAAGGAAAGAAAGAATGAGTGCTTGGCCTCAGGTTCACTAGGGAGCATGAGAGTATGATTCTATAACAAAGGGGAAAAACTGTTTAACATCATACGGTTCAGTCAATGCTCTAGAAAACAATCCAATGACAAGAAAGAAAAAGAAATCCGAAAGCGTGTGTATGTGGAAAAACTGATCTCAACTCGACTCTATGTCCACTACTTACAGTTTTTATTGCTTGAAACTTATATAGTAGCAAAAAGAAGGGTAGTAGCTGCACAGAATCTCCAAGGTAGCCCTTTCTCAGGCGGCCTCCCGAGTGGCTTTCACACTTTAGAGATGGTAGCTCTTTCTACCGAGGGTGCTAGCTTTCACATATCCCTTGTGATAGCTCTTTCTCTCATTAGGGCATAACTAGTATCCGACTTATGAGAGTAGCTGCATACAATCAAAGGTAGTAGCTCTTTTCACCCTCTATATACAAAAAAAAGAACTCACAATTGCTAAGTTAAATTTTTTTTTTTTTTTGAATAAAACAACTACTAACAAGTCTCAAACCATTAAAATAGAGCCTTTATATGTCTAATGAGTAAGTAGAGTGCATAAATGGCAATCGGACAAAAATTTCTTAAACAATTGGATGACAACTAGAGCATGATGAAATCTAGTATTCGAAGTTCTCCTATAGTCTAGAATCAAACTCTTAACCCTAAAGTGAACCTTCATAGGTTGCATGAGCATTTATGATAAGAACAAAACCAAAGTGGTGTGTAAAGTGATCCCTCCCCCACACTTAAGATGTACATTGTCCCCAATGTACACATGCAAGCACAATAAAATTATGAATTTTGAAAATAAAGCATGTGAGGGTGTGCAAAATTAAAAATAATACTCCCCTGAATTCCAAATGAAGAAGTTGGTGGAATCTCGTACAAGGGTGTGTTTGGCTCAGCGGGCATTTGGGGTGCAACAGCCGTATGACCTAGTCACACGGCCGTGTGCATAACTTGATTTTCATTCCACAAAACTCTCAAGACTATCTGCGGATTAAGAGGGGTTTAATGAAGCTCAACAAAATTAGAAAAGAAAATGACGAAAAATAACTAGAACCACAAAATAAAATGACAGAAATAAAAGAATAGAGTCTCAACGAGCATACTGAAAATGAAAAATACAGAAAATAAAAATAAAAATAGCATGACTCAAAGACGCCTCATGCGTCGGGAAACTCTGCAGGTGCTGGTGGTGTTGATGTCATCGCCTCAAATGCTGTGTCGCTCTCCAGAAGATGTCGAATGATGGACAACTGCGACATCATCATGGACTGGTTGGCGAGCACAATCGCCATGTCTCCCTGGAGAGCTCCAACTGCCACCTCGAGCCTCGCCAAATGGTCACAGGCTCGAGTGGAAGGCTGCTCTGGCTCTGGCTCAGATGCAGGGGCCTCGGTGTCAATCTGCACAGCTGTGGGTACCGGTGACTCAGAAGCATCTGCTGGATCAGCTGCCTCCTCTTCTGTCTTCTCCTCCTCAACCTCCGCTGCGAGTACATATCGGCCGGTACTCGTCTTCTTCACCATGCGCATGGCTCGGAGGGATGCAAGCCCCAAGGGTGCAGGTACACTGATCTTCTCCATCCCTCTAAGTGCATCGGTCAACCCCATGCCACGAACAAGTCAGGTGATGTGTACTCCTGAGAAGATCACACCGACCCGCTCGTAATGGCTTTGATGGCGAAGGTAATCCGCCACAGCAAAGCCTAGATGCATGGGGATATTCTGAACCATGGTGTACAAGTAAAGCAAGCCGAGGCGGCTCAAAACTCCGGTGCTTTCGCCTCGTCCCGTCACGGTCCTGCTAAAGATAGAGTGTATATACCTGTAGGACGGACGGCTGAGCATGGTGGCCTTGGAGGATCCCGGCTCATACTGGAAACCTCCGCATATGGTCGCGTACGCACGGATCGGGGTGAGTCCAATAGGGTAGCCGATAATGAGTTGCTCGTACTCCCCCGTGTGAACATAGTCTCTGTCATATAAACCGAGAAAAACAGAGAACCGCATAAGGCTCATGGAGTGGTACTGACCTAATAATCTGAAGTGGATCGTGTCCTCCTTCTCGAAATCAGGGTGAGCGCGGTTAAAATCGAATGAGCACAGGACCTCCAGTGTGAGCTCGTGAAAGGTGGGATCACGAATGGTAAGGAGACTGTCCCAGCCTCCCACAGCGGTAAGCTCTCGCACCTCATCGGCCAAATCAATCTCCTCGAGTGCCTTCCAATCAATTATGCGCGCCTGCCCAAATTTGAGACGCTGTAAGCGCTCATATCGTTGCTGATGCTCGGGGACTGCGAACTCCAATTCCTCAGGAGGAGAGGGCTCCCGAGCGGAGCGGGAACGCTTGTGGGCTACCTTTTTAGTCCTGGGTGCCATATCTGTGAAAATCAGGGCAAGTTAGTGCAAAAAGACATCATGCAGGAATCCACATAGGCGTGTGGATGATCCACACGCCCTCGTGGATCATCTTCCTCATCCACACGGGCGTGTGGATGGGCCACACGCCCTTGTGGATGCCCGACCATGGCTGAAAGGCCATGGCTGGGTGGTTTCCACATCTAAAAACACCCCCAAATCGAAAAACATGCATATTATGATAGTTCCAATGAAAGATTTACGCATAAAACATTAACAAATCACCAGATCTGAAATTTAAAACTCATGGCAAGAACTAGGAAAACTTGGAACTTACCGGAGATTTTTGATGAAGAAAAAGATGGGGATCGCAGGAAAAACACCCAAGAATCTTTAAATAAGCTAACAAATCATCCACACGCCCTTGTGACTCCAAAATTCGACGCCAGAACGACACAAGGGCACTCACATGAGTGTGTGAGTGCCGGTGTGGATAAAAAACTCGAGACAGAAGGCCACAGGGGCACTCACACGGGCGTGTGAGTGCCCTTGTGGGCCTGGAAAATCCACAAGGGCAACCACACGAGCGTGTGGCTGCCCTTGTGCCTCTCTGGAAACCTGAAAAATTGATTTTCAGGTCTCACACGCCCATGTGGATGTGCCACACGGGCGTGTGGCTCCTCAGGAAGGTCACAGGCCCTTGTGCCCTTCCGTTTCATGCTTTTTCAATTTTTCAGCAAGGCACAGGGGCACTCACACCCTCTTGTGCCTGCCCTTGTGGATTTTCAGCACAACATGAAACAAATAAGTACAAGGCCATTTCCTTAAATTTAAACCTCTAGAACATTCTAGATCATGCCACACATGTATAATTATCGTGAAACACCAAGAATAAACAATAAAAACACAGCAACGACAGAATTAACGCAAAGTCGCCTACTCAAGCTTATTATTACTGCAGAATGAAAAACTAACTACGAAAGCAATAAAATGACTTGGGTTACCTCCCAAGAAGTGCTTGTTTTACGTCATTAGCTTGGCGTACCTGATCTTTTATGGGGTTTCATGCAGGTGAGATATGTTCTTAGCAGCCTTTACCTGACAATTCAGACAATATGGTTGCATGGGAGGCGAGTAATGAGACATCTTGTTACCACTTGAAAAGCCATCACCCTCTTCTCGTGTGTATGTATCTTTTACCCTCTTCTCGTGTGTATGGTTGCATGTCAGTCTACGGAAAATCCTTTTCAGAATTCCCGGTTGTGGTTGATCCTCGATCAATCGAACCTCCTACAGATTTGACTAATCTTTTTCCAACTCAGGCCACCCCTCATAGGGGTCAGGGTAAAACATCTTCTGCATATACTGATAAACGTCTAATATACGTATTTTATACGTATTCATTTGTATTATTTTATTATCTTTTTGATAAGCTGATGCCCTTTTTATAGTTTAAATCTCTTTATTTTGTGTTGCAGACCCTAAATGAGCTCAAGAACGTATTTAGGAAGAATTCGACACCAAATACGACATTTTTGGGCTTCTTCACTGTAGCAGTACTGTAGCAGAATTACTGTAGCACCCGAGGTGAAATTTCCTGCAAAACTTTCTGGATGCCTCACGGGCAACCTCACGGCCATGAGGCAGCCCGTGAGGAGTCGCGACTTTCACCCTTTTTAAAGGTTTTTAGGGCATGGAAAAGAGAGACCTTTGCCTCTTCTTGGAGCTTGACACCCCCTCTTCCAAATCCGACCAAGAAGGAGAGCTTGGAGGGCATTTCCACGGTGGAATCGGCGTGGAGAGTGCGATCTTGTGCGGGATCTACCTCTAGGGCTTCAAATCTTGAGGTTGAAGACGACGGGAAGCCACCCCTTCGAGTGGCGTCTTTGGAAGCTTCTTCGACTCTAATCTTTGGAGGGAGGTCTTTTATGTTGGGTTTAGTTATTTTCATGCTTTTATTCATGTATTTGGAGACTATGAGCAACTAAACCCCAAGGTCACCGGATGTGGGTGAAC
Organism: Dioscorea dumetorum; assembly: GCA_902712375.1. Taxonomy (NCBI): domain Eukaryota; kingdom Viridiplantae; phylum Streptophyta; class Magnoliopsida; order Dioscoreales; family Dioscoreaceae; genus Dioscorea; species Dioscorea dumetorum. The sequence goes on along the minus strand of CACTHL010000128.1, from coordinate 6,195,834 downwards.
CTTGGGGTGAACTTGTGATGTTTGGATGATTTGGTTTAATTTATGCTTGTTGGTTTGTTTGTGATTCATGTTTGGTGTTTTTGAATGCTTGGGTATGCATGAGAACTCTGTGTATCCATATTTAGCCAATACTAGGTTGCATGACCATTGCCCTAGTATTAGACTTACCAATGTTGGAAGGGAAATACGTACAAATACGCCGTGACCATCGGGTATTTGTACCCCTCCAATTCTAGGGTTAATTACTCATGTGTGATTCAACCTTAGTTTGAGAAAACCATCTTGCCCTTTGCAATCGTAGGAGGAATTGTACGGGTAGAACCCGTATTCAATACTCGTACCGGATTAGGGGTCAATTGCCGTGACCATCGGGTTGACTTAATCTAGGGTTTTCTCGGTCCATCAAACCACTTGCATGTTGATCCAACATCCTTCGCACTTTAGTAGCCCCGAGGGGATCCTCATCCGTGACCATCTTCTTACCCTGATTTTCCTCCCGTTTAACGCCCTTGGTATTTAGAAGTTTAATTGCTTTTGTTTTACTTCTTTATTTTCTCATTCCAAATCTCAAGTCTGTTCGGCTAGACAACATTGCGAAAAGGAAGTAAGAATAGATTCTCGGGCCCTTGGGAATACGACCCACTCGTGCTTGCGCGAGTGGTTTATTACTTGACGACCCCGTGCGCTTGCGGGACAACCACCATATACTCATCGACAAGCTCATCATTAGCATCAACAAAATAACATGTGTCATCGAATTCGCGATGGTGCTTCATAGCATCTGTGAGGCGATAAGTGATCTTTTCGTCTCCAATGCGCAAAGTCAATTCGCCCCCTCCATGTCTATCAATGCCTTTGAGGTTCGAAGGAATGGCCTCCCCAGAATCAACGGCACTTCCACATCCTCATCGACATCAAGTACTACAAAGTCTGCAGGGAAAATATATTTGTCAATCTTAATCAAAACATCTTCAATAATACCTCTAGGATGTTGAATTGAGCGATCAGCTAGCTGTAACGTCATTTGAGTTGGCCGTGGCTCTCCTAGCCTCAATTTCTGGAAAAAATTTGTACGGAATCACGTTGATGCTTACTCTTGAATCAGCTAAAGCTTTCTCTTGACCTAAGCCCCCGATGACATGTGGGATGATGAAACTCCCAGGATCTTTCTTCTTGCTTGGGAGGTTCTTTTCGAGTATTACTGAACAACTCCCATCCGCGATCACAGCTGCACTTTCTTCAATTTTTCTTTTGTTAGTCAAAAGATCTTTCAAAAATTTTGCATACCTGGGCATTTGTGATAATGCCTTGACAAAAGGGATGTTGATGTGCAGCTGTTTGAACAACTCCAGAAATTTCTTGTTCTGCTCCTCCTTTTGGTCCTTCTTCAGCCGTGAAGGGTATAGTACTCGAGGTACGTAGGCAGGAGGTGTTGCTGCGGCTTCCTCATCTTTTTCCTGGACCTTAGGCTGCACTTCTCTGGTTCTTGTGCAGTCTTCTTCTCTTGAACTCTATTCTCTGCCTCTCGCCCGCTTCTCAACGTGATTGCCTTCACATGCTCTCTTGGGTTTGTCTCTGTATTGCTCGGCAGGCTTCCTTGAGGTCTATCGGCCAAGGATTTTGCTATTTGACCCACTTGTGTCTCCAAGTTGTGCAATGACGCAGTGTGGTTGCGCAGCGTCGCCTCCACGTTCTGAAACCTGGTGTCAGTAGATTGAATAAACTTAGAAAGTACCTTTTCAAGTTCAGAAACTCTCTCTGGAATAAAGGGTTGTTGTGGGAAACCCGGAGGAGCTGCTTGCTTCTGCTGGCCCTGATTGCTCGATGAGAAGTTCGGATGGTTCCTCCATCCCTGATTATAAGTATTCGAATAAGGGTTCCCTTGCCCCCTTATTAGATTTCCAACAAAATCCACTTGCTCCATTGGTGCCGATGTCCCCACTGAAATAGGACAATCTGTAGAGCTATACCCGCCTCCGCAACTATCGCAAGAGCTAACTTCAGCTACCCTTGAAAATGTAAGGGTGTCTAGCTTCTTGCTTAGTGCTTCAACTTGGGCTGCTTGTGATGTAACGGCATCAACATGATGTATTCCTGTAACCTTTTTTCTTCTCCCTTGAGCTCCATTGGCAACTGTTGAGAGCCATGTCTTCAATGAGCTGCCTTGCATCTTCTGGGGTCTTGTTACCCATAGTCCCCCCTGCGGACCTCATCTAGGAGCTGCGAAGTGCTTGGATTCAGTCCATTGTAGAACGTGTGTATAATCATCCAATCCGGGAATCCGTGTTGGGGACATCGCCGCAGAAGGTTCTTGAACCTTTCCCATGTCTCGAATAGAAACTCCAACTCATTCTGAAATGGAAGAGATCTCATTGCGGAGCTTCGCTGATTTCCCTGGAGGGAAATATCGTGCAAGAAAGGCTTCCAACATCTCGTCCCAAGTGGTGTTGGATGCTCTTGGCAATGATTGGAGCCATTGTTTGGCTCGTCCCCTCAATGAGAATGGGAAGGTCATCAATCGAATCGCATCATCCGAGACCCCGTTGATCTTGAGCATATCGCAAACCTCCAAGAAATTTTCAACATGGGCATTGGGGTCTTCATCAGGCAGCCCATTAAACTGGGCGAACTGCTGAACCATCTGTATGAATGGGCGGTCTAACAATGCTAGACTGTGTTCCTCGGGCTGAAGGTCTAGCAAAATCAGCAAGCGTCCTTGGTTCATCTTCGTGGTCTGCCATGGTCGCAGATCCTTCAGTTTCAACTTCAACTTGCTGCTCTTGAACTACTTCAGGCTCCTTGCTTCTCTTATGAAGTCTTCGCTCAATCTCAGGGTCTCCTTCAACTAATGTCGATGGGTTCCTTCTGGTCATAAGCTGGAGCTGCAATAAAATAAACAAAAGAAAATGAGAACAATGAAAATAGAGAAGATGGAATAGAAAGACAGTAAAAATAAATGAATGGCTAAAGTAACAAAATACTAGCGTTCCTAATATCCTGTTCCCCATCAACGGCGCCAAAAACTTGATGCATCTCCGCAACAACACAACAGGGTGATGTGTGTCAACCCCTTACGTTACCGCAAGTGCACGGGTCGTCAAGTAATAAAAGTGGACCCAAAGGGTCGGGTTGTCGAATTACAGGGAACAAAAGTACTAGTAATAGCCCCTCTCTTGTTATCTAGCCTAATGAGTGTAGTGTATGATGATCTAATGGCCAAAACTAAGAGTGTCACTACAAGTGCGCAGGGAATAAAAAGGAAAAGAGTTCTCAATCAATAAAAGTGACGTATCCGGACAATGTCCCCCCTAGGATTCAAGTGTTGGATGTAGATTACAAGTGTTTCTAAACGAAAACAATGAGTCGTGGGTATCCTAAGGTATAACGGCCCCTGCCTCCAGGTCGCCGATAACTAGTCCGCTACGAGGTCCCGGGGGAGAATTCTCTCGACGCCTCACACCACATATGACTGCTTAAAACTCTAGGGATCCCAAACATATAACCAATTCCTAAAAGTAGATCTAACCCTCCCTCTAGGTGAAAGATCCCTAACACTCTACGAGGTCCCGGCGGAGAATTCTCTCGACGCCTCACACCACATATGGTTGCTTGACACTTAGGGAATATGGAGATTGGAGATATCTATCGGAAAGGAAAGGGGACACTCCACTATCTCACGGCTCACCCTCTCAACCCTCTTTACTCTCGGTAATTCTAAACCTAGCGGTGATCTCTCTCTTCACTATATTGAATAAAACATGCAAGACAATTAATAATGAAATCAAAAGCACAAGCAAGCATTAAGACCTCAAGAGTAAAACTCAAACTGATAAATTCGAATAGAAACACAATGTAAATCTAATGAAAAAACGAATCCTAGGGTTCACATGTCTGAATACCCTCCAGGGGTTTAGCTCTCCATGGAGCGAGTCACAAAACAAATAATGAATTGAGAATAAAGTTCCAAAGACATAAAGAATAACCCCCCTAAACACGTGATGATGGTCTTGATGGGTAGTTTCCACTTCTGGATTGAATCCACTCCGAAGCTAGGTCGCCGATGGCTTCCTTGATGCTATGACGGAGGAGGAATCGATCCAAGTTGGTGAGGAAAGCTTCCCAAAGCCGCAAAGAACTCCCTCCAAGCCCTAGATGCCTTGTCTCTCGAAAGTGGCCGAAAAGATCCTTAAAAATTATCACAATGCGGCTTTTATAATTTGAAATCGGGGCTTCACACGGGCATCCACATGGGGACTCACATGCCCGTGTGCTGTAGCCACACGCCCGTGTGGAATTTCCACACGGGGCGTGAACAGTAATTTTGCTACAGTAACTGTTACATTTTTTCAAAAAATGCATGAAATTATTATTTGTAGTTTTTGTAAATTTGTTTTTTTATAAATATTAGCATGAAATTATTTTTGTAGACTTGAATCAAATTACTATTTATATTTCTTTATATTTATTTTAATTATTAGTTTAAACTTGTAGTTTTTCAAAAAAATGCATGAAATTATTATTTTTTGTTTTTATAGATTTGATTTTTTATAAATATTTGCATGAAATTATTCTTATAGACTTGAATGAAATTACTAGTTATATTTTTTTATTTATTTTAATTATTAATTTAAACTTGTAGATTTTCAAAAAATGCATGAAATTATTATTTGTAGTTTTTTGTAGATTTGTTTTCTTTATAAATATTTGCATGAAATTATTCTTATAGACTTGAATCAAATTACTATTTATATTTCTTTTTTATTTATTTTAATTATTACTTTAAACTTGTAGTTTTTCAAAAAATGCATGAAATTATTATTTGTAGTGTTTATAGATTTGTTTTTTTATAAATATTTGCATGAGATTATTTAAAAAATGAATGAAATTATTACTTGTAGTTTTTATGGACTTGGTTTTTTTTTTTATAAATATTTGTAGACATTACAAATATGGCTTCACGTGGTGAAAGCTTGAGAGGAAAAATTATTGTTGGTTCGACCTCCAATCCTCCACATATTGAAGAGAGCAATCATTTTCAAGATGTTCTGAGCTCAATGAAACAATCGGTACCAGTCGATGTACCCTCACAAACCGGACAAGCAAACAACTCCACGGAAACCGGCCTCAAATCTAATATTTTTAAAACTCATTTTTCGATGTTGTATAATAATGATGGCATTGTAACACATGGTAAATGTAATTATTATGGTTTGGAATTTAAGTATTATAAGGGAGGAGGATATGGCACATTCAACAGACACTTGGAGAAAAAGCACCCAGACAAGCTTGGACATACTCAATCACAATCCTAAATTAGATTCATTGTGGACCAAGGTACGTTTTCTCAATCATCTCTATTTCATTTTCACAAGCAAAATACATAGATAAAATTGCGGAGACAATTTTCGTCGAGCCCTTGCCATTCAGCTTCGCTAAACGGTGTCAAGTGCAAGAATGCATCAATGACACATTGCAACCGGCATGCAAGAAGGTATCACGAAGGATAAAGTCAAAGAACAATATTCAATAACTACAAGAATGGTAGAGAACAACTTTATGAGTATTTTTGTACTTTTAACTCTTCTGTTTCTTTATGTTCTGATGTATGGACTGATTTTTTTCATGAAAATTCTTTTATGGGTATTACGGCGCATTGGGTCGATGACAAGTGGAATATCCAAAAGCGCATTCTCGTATTTAGAGTGTTCAACGAGTCTCATACCGCCGATAATATTTATAGACTTATTCGTGGAGTTATTGAAGAATTTGGTTTAACGTTTAAAATTTTTTCGATTTCTTTTGATAATGCCTCTGTTAATACAGCCTCAATTAAACCTCTAGAGAATTTTTTGAGGCCTTCATGTGGTGGCAAATATTTTCATATAAGATGTGTTTGCCATATTTTAAACTTATGTGTGCAAAGTGGTTTACAAGAAATTAAAGATTGCATACTCCATATTAGGAAAGTCATAGCTTATTTGGGAAAAAGCATGACCCTCATGAAAAAATGGGCTCGGTATTGTAAAGCACACAACATGAGGGTTAAAAAATTTCCTAAAGATGTCAAAACAAGATGGAACTTCACTTATCGGCTTCTTAGTGCAACATTTCCCTATAGGACATTGTTGACTAATTTTGTTAATGAATCATTGGTTGGTTTTTTTTTATATGAGTACCAATGGATACTTATTGCTCGTATTATTGATTTGCTTTCGGTTTTTGACATATGTACTAATTTGTTTTCTCAAGTTCCCATTTATTTTTATATGGTGTTGTTGATGTGGTTGAGCAGTTTTGGAAGTTTCAATCAGATCCACAATTGTTCACTACATTGATCCCTATGAGAATTAAATGGTTGCTTTATTATAAGAATATACCTCCTATTGCTTTAGTTGCATTCGTTCTTGATCCAAGGCAGAAGCTCGAAGGTTTGCAAGAATATTTGGAAGCATATTACAAATTCTTAGGATTCAATGGAGGACAAGATTCCCAACTGTTTGCCATGAGCTTGCCCATGAGTAACGTGGATACCCAAGATTCTGAACTAGACAATGGGCTCAGTATTGTGGATGTTAATGAAATTGTCGCTACTATTAAGAGTCAACTTGTTGAATTATATAATAGCTATTGTATTATATATAGCCATATAGTCCCACAGGTTGCACGTGAAGAAGTAGGACAATCTAGCAGTAGCGGAGGAGAATCATTTCGGCAGAGGCAAGCAAAGAAGAAGCCAAGGGTATCACAATATACAGAGCTCGACTTGTATTTGAACACTACTTTCCGATTCTCAGAAGAAATCAACACAGACATGACCTTCAACGTCATCCATTGGTGGCAAGGTAATGGAAACCTGTATCCCATTCTTTCACTAATGGTAAAGGATATTTTTGTGTGCCCTATGTCTACAGTAGCTTGTGAGCAGACTTTTAGCGCAGGTGGGAACATGTTAGACATGACACGTTCGCAGTTGACCCCACAAAATATTGAAATTCAAGTTTGCACGGATGATTGGAAACGTGCTCAAGCTCGGCAACAAGAAGCAGAACGAGAAAGTCCATATGCTAGTGATTTCTTCTACACGGATAACATGATGAGCACACCTGGTGTGACATAGCCAATGAGTTCGACCAAGACCCAGATGTCAATAAATAGGTAAGTGGGTGACCAGTTACTCAAGGTAAGAGAACTATGTGGGCTTTGATTCCTCTCACACCTTGGAGGATACGTAGGCAATTTAATTAGATAGGTAAACGAATAAAGTGCAAGCCATTTATTTTTGAATTTAGTGTACTTTGAATTTTTTTTTTTAATTAAATTACATTTTTTTTAAATTAATTTAATTTTTTTCCTATTTTTTCAGAATTTTCTGGAATTTTTAAGAATTTTTTCAATTTTTTATGGGCGGGTCTAATCCGGCCAGGCGGGTTAAACCCACTGGGTCAACTAGCGGGTTGAACCGACCTGCCGGGTTAATAGGGAGCCGGGCTGGTTACGGGCCCTGCTCCCGTGACCCGGATTCGCCGGGTCAAACGGGCCAACCTGGCCAGGCGGGTTCCATATCTCTTCCGAGCCGGGTCCAGGTTGGGGGCCAATGAACCACAACCCGATGGCTCGGGCCCTCCGGGCCGGTTAGCAGGCCCGTACCCACCATTATCTTCAAATGTCTTCTGAGCTCTCACAATAACTACAACTCCTTTCCTTGCACATCATCTATACACTGACACATACATATATTCAAACATGCAATTACATACAATTATAAGCAAAAGATAAGTAAAATATGTACCTCCAGTTTAATGTTAAACAGAAATATATGGACCCCTATTTCACCCTATCTTGCTCACTTGCAGCCAAACGAATACTTATAATAAACGCTAATCTCTAATTGATCATATGATCAATGAAGTGATATCTACTATTTTTTTAATGATCAATTTAAATTATTTATGATGCCATATAATTTTTAATGAAAATATCAAAAGAAATTTCAAGATCTATCGTATAAATTTTACTACTCCCATGATTAATCTAATAGGTATTTTCTTTTATATTTAATAATGATAGAATAATGCAAGAATTTATTTTTCATCCTTTATTAAACCTACATTTCACTAGATTGCAAGAATACAGATTGAGTTATACAAAATGAAAAAAAAAATTGTGTAACCTTCTTGTAGTTTGATATTAAACAATAGTAATGTTTTAGAATCTGATCAAAGTTTCTTGGATTGAAAAGATTCGAATATCTCAAAAGAGTACAATAGGAGAAGAAAATATTTGAAAGTTTTAGAAAAACAAATTCATGGTGTGTGAAGAAAACAAATGAAACAACTAGTGTTAAGAGGGTCACACATATATTTTTATATATAATATATGCATTCATATTGGCCTCAAAATTTATTTTATTTTGATATAAACCTTTTTTTTATGTTCACCCATGACATTCATTTTATTTATGATCTTGCCCATGACTTTTTAATCACTATTTGGAACGCACTCACTCATTACTCATACTATTTTAGTATAGACATGAATGGTGGCAAATTTTAATAGAAATTTAGTTAAGGTTTTAGTTTCGGCAATATTACAATTGAAATACACTATTTTCGCATTTCTTGAAGCCTCAAGTGTGTGTTCCCATGCAGTATCAGAACCCCAATCTAAAACATATTTCATGCCCAGACACCGACTTTAGAGTTTTACTGTCAAAAAGATGGAAAGAATAAATGTTTATCTACTAGAGATCTTCGTCTCCCAGCCTTTCTTCGTTCCTTGCTGATTTTCCTTCCCTCACTTGCTATGGCAAGTGGGGGTGGAAAAATTCCTCTGGGTCCTCCAAGGAACATACATGCCCCTGCTGTGCCACAGCTGTCGTGGGTGAATGTAATGAGGGCGATAGAAAGAACCAAGGAGCAATTCCATCTTCAGAGTCCATGAGGAAAACACTGGAGAAGTTGAAAAATATCGTCACTGATTCCATAAGAGTGGAAAACAATTTCCATTACCAAACCTCGGAGAGACTTCAGTCAGCACTATTTGGGAAATTCCTGGGAAGAGCTCTGCCTCTGGAACAAGTCAGGGAGGCCCTAGAGAAGATATGGAACCCCTTTAGGGCTTTTATTCTCTCTAAAATGGCTAGCGGTTTTTATTTCATTAAGTGTGATTTTGTTCAAATGGTGGAGAAGCTTCTCTGGGATAGGCCACAGACGGTAGCTGCCATAGTATTCCAGCTGACTCCCAACAGATGGAATTTCTAACCCTTAGTTGAGAAGTTGGGAGATAGACATGTCGTAGCATCTGAAGAGGGGCTTTTGGATTGGTCCTGAAGATGAAAGAGTCATGGTAGCTGCTGTTTATGAGCGTATCCTGGTTTTCTATTTCTGGTGTGGACTGTTAGGGCATGGGATAGCTAATTGTGCAATGAAGTCTGGCAACCTGATGGAAGGCGTTGTGAACTCTGAGGAGCAGTTCCCTATCGATTGGAACTCGGATGCAAACAACCATCATCATAGTGAGGCCGGATGTCCTCCACATAAGGTCTTCGATGCACTGCCGGGTGAGGTTGATTCTTGGGAACCTGAAAAAGAAGATGAATGTGGACCTTGGATGGTGGCGCCGAGACGGCAAGGGAGAGCGCAGGGATGGGTTCCAGCAGCCTTGCAGCGGCGAAGCGCTAAGGCAGATCGCAAAGCCACATGTCCTGAGGGTTCTCACCAGATGGCCAAAGAAGCTTTGGTCAGGCAGTCACGTGGAAGCAAGGTGAGAGTTAGAAATCGGACGGCCTCGATTGGACGTGCTCCTGAAGGCAATCATCTCAAGCAGGCCCCTTTCAGTAATGGGACTTTGGAGCCATCCAAGGGTCAAAGTCTGCAAATTAATGATGGCCCCTCGCCTCAGTACCTCCGCCTTTTGCAAGGTCCTAAAGTGAACTTTGCAGCTAGCCATCTCCTTCCTAATGGGATGACGACCTCTAGCTCAATGAGAGACGAAATTGGTACGGGGAAGGAGCTAGAGGAAGAGCCGTTGCCTAAGGAGCAACAAGGCCCCACGCTATTGTTATCATGCTTACACTAGGGTTTGTTACATGATGCCAACAATGGATTTAGCCCCTCTTTTGAACATTCTACGCACGATGTGCTAATGGAACGGGTAGTCAAGGCTCTCGAACCAAAACCTAACTCTCCCAGGGTTAGGGAGGAAAAACTGATGGTTGTGGAAGGTGCAATGTTGGATCTGGAGAGTATGATAGAGCTGGATGATGCTATGAACCTAGAGTATTGTCAGAATAAAACTAAGTTGAAGGCGGTAGCTCGGAGAGAACAGGCTAAAATTGTCTCAAGCTCTTAAAAAGGAAGGTGTAGCAGCCCTAACCATACAGATATGTTAATCCAGTGATCACTGTTCTTTTTACTGATAATTTGTTTGGTTGATTTATTTTCTTGTTTCCTTATGAACTCTGACACGCCCTTTGCGTCACCGCAAGTGCACGGGTCATCAAGTAATAAAGTGGACCCGGCAAAAGGTTGGGTTGTCGAACCACAGGGATGAAGAGTACTAGTACTAACTTTAGAAGATGAAATCTAGCCTGATTAGAATGATCGAGAAACAGATTAAGTAAAGCTTAATATATTAAAAAGAGAGAGAGCACGATAAAACAAGAGATCAACAACTATTGAGAATAATGGGAGTACTCGGATAATAATCCCATAGGGTTTTAACAATGAGGCACAAAATCCTACATATACTTCTCACTTGAATAAATGGAAGCTGACTAGAAATGTGACGTCTTAACGGGTTTTCACCACACGCTAATTACTAGAATCTAACGGGTTTTCACGACATACTAGTTCTTAAGAACTAACGGGTTTTCACCACATGTTAATAGCCAAGCAACAAGTAATAAGAATTGAATCAAACTGCACATGCATTTCAATAATCAAACTTCATAAACAAATAAGGGTAAGAAGTACCATAGAATCTATTACAAATCCCTAAGGTTTCAAGTCCAAGCTCCCAATAGGCCTTTAATTCATTATAAAATACAAAACAATTGAACAATTAATTAGAAGCATAGTCATTATGTGCAACTAAACAACACTCCCTCAAGAATCAAGAATAGATGAATCAACGTGAAGTTCCCTTTGACGTTGATGGAATAATGCTTCTTTACCCCGATGATGTCCTAAAACTTGATGACGATGATGATGATGAACACCGGCAAGGGTTCCTTCTCTTGATCGAGTGATCGTTGCCCTTGGTGTCGTAGCCATCGTGTCCCTTTCTTCGGCCATCCAAATCACCGCCCAAAGGGCGGCTGAAGACTAGGAAGAAAGACCCCCCAAAAGCCCTAGTTTCTGGCTTTTATAACTCAAAAATTGGGGTTCTTACGGCCGTAAGTGGTAATTACGGCCCAAGACTTACGGCAATAAGGATGCCCGTAACCTCCCCGTTACGCCCGTAACAATGTCATGAATAGTGATTTGCTACAGTCTTATAAACAGTAACTACTACATAGTTCCTTACGAGCTTAACAGTGCCCGTAAGCCTCTCGGGATGGACCTTACGCCCGTAACATGCTCGTAACAGTGCCTGTAATAGTAGTTATGACCAGTAATCTGCTACATTACACAGCTATAGTACTTCGCTACAGTAGCACCGTAAGAACACCCGTAAGCAGGACCGTAAGTCCCTCTGAAAGCACTGTCTTTCTCCCAAAATTAGCTTAAATCACCTCAAACTTATTCCTCTTGATCTATATGTCTTCATTCTAGCCTGAATACAAAATAGAAGCGAATTAAGTATCAAATTCAATTATGTATGCAACAATTACATGGAAAGTGCTATAAATAATAATTATCAGATACATTCATTCAAGCACTTATCAAACTCCCTAAAAGTGTTTGGTTGGAATTACAGGGGTGCTTCAAACCATAAAAAGATTAGTCGAATCTGTAATTGTATGTATGAATATAAGCCTCAAATCTTCTGTTTGGTGGAAACCAGAGCGGACCCTAATCACACTCTAGGTTTTTGAAAGAAGTTTGATAAACACTGGGAGTGGGCGGCAGTCCCAACGGTAAGGATGTCGGGGGAATTATTGTCCTTTGGAGGAGAGATCTAGGTAAGGTTACTCCTGTATCTTATTGCAGGCATTCTTTTCACTTGATTATTTCCTCAAAAGTACCAGAACAGTGGATCCTTTCAATTGTTTATAACGCCCAAGCTATCTTTATTAAAAGGATGCTCTCAAGGAATCTTTATGGTATGTCAGATCTTCATATTCCTTGGCTTCTGGTAGGTGATTTCAATTCTATTCTTTGTGATAACGAACATCATTGTGGTAATTTTTCCTATTATGCCCCCAAATCAATTCATTTTAATACTTTTGTCTTGAATAATTATTTATTTGATTTAGGTTACATGGGCTCTAACTACACTTGGTGCAATGATCAATTAGGCTTAGCTCATTGCTGAGCTAGACTTGACAAGTTCCATGCAAATCCTAAGTGGGTCTCTACCTTTGAGTCATATAGTAATAATCATCTCTCGTACCGACTCTTATCATGTTATGTTTTTTAATGTTGTCCATTTCATCATAGAAAAAGTAGAATTTTTAGATTTGACAATTACTGGTTAGAGTACGATGGTTGCCATAATGCTGGCTCAAATGTTTGGAATTTTAATTCCAATACTACTCTTCTTCATGCTTTTATTCATCTTACCCATCGCAATAAACATAATTTGATTAAGTGGAGAGTAAATGTGGACCCTGCCATTTGTTTTTTTATTTGTGGTTAAGAATCAAAACATGTTTAACTAGTGTTGTGGACCCGTCTTTTTGTCCCTTGCTTTTGTTGAGAATCTTAAAAGCCTGGAAATCAAGCTATGGTTTTCTTTTGAGTTCAACACTGCCGGCTTGCTGCGGAGGAGAGGTACTATATATAAAAAAAACTAGCTGGATGATTTCATGTTTAGTATCACCTGGTGAACTCCTCATCGTACAGTCCAAGTTTGACCGAGAATTCGGTCAGACTCATCCGCTGCAGCTCGCCGAACGCCTGGAACTGAATGGTGCCAGTGCGGTGGTAGCTGACTGGACCTCGGGGCATCTCGAAGGTCGCGAGAACCTCCAAAGATAGCTCCCGGTATGAGGGGTCGGTGATGGCGAGGAGGTGTGTCCATGCGCATCTCTCCGAACCGCTTGGCACTCAAGCGGGAATATCGCTCCTGGTGGACGGGAGCCCCAAAATGGGCTCAGCTGGAGTAGCTGGGGTAGAAAACTCCCCTCTGGCCCTCTTCGAAGAGGGACCCGATGCAGTAGCCTTCCTCGGCATGATCTGTGAGAAAGAAGACAAAGGGAAAATAAGGACAACAAACACAGTGGTAGCACGGGCGTGCTAGAAGTCTGCACGCCCATGTTGATCAGAAACAGGGTTACCAAAGAGCACGGTCGTGCTAATCAAGCACGCCCGTGCTGACATGAAATTTACGATTTTATTGGGAACACAACCGTGCTTATGTGAGCACGCTTGTGTTGCCGAAACCCTGCGTTGTCCCCCACGACTCCTAACTTAAAACTCGATGGTAAAACGGTGTTTAAGCTAATTAAAATTCACCCTAGACACCTCTAAAGCCTAAGTTAAGCATTTAAACGATGATTAAAGGCATATAAACCATGATTTTGAAAAAAATAAACGCAACAAGGGTCCGTCGACTTACCAAAATGTCGGGGAAGAGCAATACAAGCAAAGAAACTAAAAGAAATCCCTACAACCGAGCAAATGACCGCAAATCGCAAGAAAACAGAGAGCGAAAGTGAGAAAAATCGCAAGAGGGGATGAAGAACGGACGCGAAACGGCCCGATTTAAAAGAAGAAACTCGCAGGAAACGAAGAGTCGCGATGAACACGCCGTCAACACGGCCGTGTTGTGCCAGTGCTAATAAAAGTTTATAGAAAGTGAAGAACATAGCACGTCCGTGCTGCGTGCAAGGGCAGCGTGCTTGGGGTGCAGCACGGTAAGAACACGGTCGTGCTTCACCCGTGTTGCTCGAAAAATTAAACCTCTGAAAACCTGTAAACATCACTGTAATCAACACGGCCTTGTTGTTCCCGTGCTGAGCCTGAAAACTCCCAAAACAACGGAAAAACACAAAACAAACTCGAAATACAAAAAAAGCACACACAAATACACAAACAACACAATTAAAGATGAACACAACATGAAACTACTCGGGTTGCCTCCCGAAAAGCGCTTTTTTTAACGTCACTAGCTTGACGTACGCTTGACGTACCTGTTCTCACCTCACGAAGGTTCAAAGTCATACATTCTCTCCTGGCAGCTTGCAAAAGAACAACCCAAATAGGGGGTCAAAGAGTCAATCGAAAATGCCTCACCACTGCTGAGCACATTAGAAGGGATGTGTTTCGGGGCAAAGGCTTGCTGTTTCTTCCTATCAGCCACCTTCTTCCACCAAGTCCGAGCCTTAGATGGTTTCTTTCCCTTGACAAATAAAACTGGATTATCAGTGCTCGGTGGGACAACAACAACTTCTTCATCCCTTGCTATTAGATCGTCATCTGGATTTTCCTCCCCTAACAAGTCCGTGAGGTCGTCCTTCCACAGAGCCTCCTGTACACAATCACTAATAATATCATCATTAGTATCTAAAAAATAGCAAGAATCATCAAATGCCATTAGTTATGTCATCGCATCCTTTAGTATGAACACCACTTCTTCATCTCGAAGAGTCAATCGACCATCCTTCACATCAATTATTTCTTGCAAAGTAGCGAGGAATGGTGGCCCAAAAACTAGAGGTACCTCAACCCGATCATCCAAGTCTAAGATAACAAAATCCACCATGAATATGAACTTATCAACCTTCACCAAAACATCTTCGACAATTCCTAAGGGTTGGCGAGTGGATCGATCGGCAAGTTGGAGCGTCATTTGAGTCGGCTTGAGCTCTCCAAGTCCTAACTTCCGAAATATCTTGTAAGGCATCATGTTAATGATCGCCCCTAGATCAGCAAGTGCTTTCTCATCCATCATTCCCCCAATTGTGCATGGGATGATGAAACCTCCCGGATCCTTCTCCTTCTTGGGGATTTTGTTTGAGATGATCGCGGAGCATTCTTTACTCAGTGTCATCGTCGAGACTGCTTCTAATTTTCTCTTGTTAGTCAATAGCTCCTTAAGGAATTTGGCATACTTGGGCATTTGTGAAAGAGCTTCTACGAACGGGACATTAATGTGCAAGGTCTTGAACATCTCCAGAAACTTCTTGAACTGCGCCTCTTGTTGGTCCTTCTTGAGCTTCTCAGGATAAGGCAATGTGGGTCTGTACTCTGCCACAGGATCTTTCTCCTTACCCTTCAGTTTTGCTCTTGAAGCTGATCCTGAGTCTTTCTCTAAGGCTTCCACCTCTGACTCACTTTGAGTATCATGTTGTATTTGAGAAGGTGATGACTCTAATTCCTTCCCACTTCTTAGAGTAACTGCCTTGAGAGACTCCCAGGGGTTGACTTCCGTATTAGTAGGTAGAGAGCCCGGGGGTCGTTCAGCGAACGTCTTCGCTATTTGGGCGACCTGGAGCTCAAGATTATGTAGTGATGCCTGTTGGTTCCTCATGACCTCTTCATGCCCTGTGATTCGGGCGTCATTGGACTGTATGTACTGAACAAGTAGGGCCTCAAGAGAGGGTCCCTTCTGTTCTGGTGGTGAGGGCCTCGAAAATTGCGGTTGTGTCTGTTGCTGTTACTGCTGTTGCTGCTGAGGGCGATGCTGCCCTTGGTTCTGCTCTCTCCAAGAAACGTTTGGGTGGTTCCTCCACCCCGAGTTGTAGGTGCTGCTGTAAGGGTTGTTAGTATACCGCTGATTTTGTCCAATAAAGTCCACTTGTTCGGTCGCACTAACCCCCTCTGATGAACAACTGGGCCCGGCTTGGCTTGCCCAACTATCAGTACTCACACCTTGCGATGAAGATTAGACTTGCATTGTGTCCAACCTTTTAGAGATGGCTTCGACCTGTGCCGCCAATGTGGTGAGCACATCAACCTCATAAAGCCCGGCGGTTTTCATGGGCTTGTTCCTCTCAGAGATCCACTGGTATCCATTAGATGCCATGTCTTCAATTAGGTTCTGTGCTTCTTCGAGTCTCTTACCACACAAAGAACCTCCTGCTGTTGCGTCTAACATCTGTTTAGTGGCCACATTCAACCCGTTGGAAAAGATCTGAATTTGCATCAATTCTACGATCCCATGTTGTGGACACTTCCTCAATAATTCATTGTACCTTTCCTATGTGTCATATAAGGTTTCAAATTCTGACTGATGAAATGAGGAGATATCGCTTCTGAATTTGGTGATCTTGGCCGGTGGGAAGTATCGAGCCAAGAATTTCTCGGCCAGCTGTGCTTAATTTGTGATAGACCCCGCCGGCAAGGAACTTAGCCACTGCTTAGCCCTTCCTCGCACTGAAAACGGGAACAGTCGGAGGCGAACAGCGTCCTCGTTCACATTATTCACCTTGAACGTGTTACAGATTTTCAGAAAACTTGCAAGATGTGCATATGGGTCCTCGTCCTAGAAACCATCCAACTGGCACATCTGCTGCACTATCTGGATAAAATTGGGTTTTAGCTCGAAATTGTTTGCTGCGATAGGGGGCCGAACAATGTTTGATCCAGATCCCTCCAAATTAGGGCGTGCATAATCTGAGATACTCCTCTGATTTCTTGCCATGCTTTCTTCTTGGTCCACTTCTATGCTTACTTCAACTGACCCGGTCTCCCTTAAATTGGCCTACCTCTGTCTCCTATGGAATGTCCTTTCGATGTCCGGATCGGGGGGTGCTAGCTGGGAAGAATTCCCCAAGTCATACACTAAGCCTGCGCATCAACAAAAAGAGAAAATGAGATATATACTTTTAAACCTGAGGAAAAGAAAATGATGAACAGTTTAAACAAATCACAAACACTACCAAAAATAAAAGAATACAAGCAAAAATGAACGATAAAAGAAAAAGAAAATAAAATAAGACGATTAGACTATTAAGACTGTCCGAATTCTTAGAAGTTCCCAGTCCCCGGCAATGGCGCCAAAAACTTGATACGGCCCTTGCGTATCCGCAAGTGCACGGGTCATATAAGTAATAAAGTGTGCCCTAAGGTCAGGTAGTCGTATCCACTGGGACTGGTATATCTCATAATACTATCGTTCTGCTTAATATCTAACCAATTAGAGAGGGGTTGAAATGACTCTGGTTTGGATTGAAGGAGATTAAAGAGAAGGAATCACACTCAGCGAAAGGTAAGGATTTGCTCAATGGAGGAGATGGGGCCCCGGGGTTGAATTCTTGATGCTAACTAACTTAGACTCTCTCAGTACTTATCGGAAATGTCTTTAGAATCCTAAATTCTAAGATCTCATTGTGCTAAGTGAAGGATGATCACAATGCTGTTAAACCCTAAGTTGAGATCTCACTTCTTGCAACTATCATAAAGATTTGCAAGCTAAGATAAGAAAACAAGAACTTAGAGCATTCAACCACTCAACATGCAATCAAAGCAGCCAACAACCAAGATTTAATGTAAAGAACAAAGACATTCATAAATACTGCAAGTAGAGTATCCAAGTTCAAGATACAAGCACACGAACATTACCCCAGGGCTCCAAATAAGTGTTTAGCCCCTCATAGGTTTAGACGACAAGGAAATTACCAAAGAAACAAATACAAAAGAGTTTGAAGACTCCCTATTTGCTTGCATCCTTGCGGCTATCTGAGGTTCTAACGTGGAATGATTTCTCCTTCCAATCGGCCTACCACTCGCGCGACATTTCCTCATGATGGTGAGGACGGCTCCCCAAAGATATCCTCTTCTTATCCCTTTGTTTCTCCAGACAAAAGTCCCCCAAAAACCTAAGTTTCTAGGGTTTTAACCTTTTCACGATGTGAGCACGGCCGTGTTGAGGCTGTGCTCCAAGCTGTGCAGATTACGACCGAATAAAACTCATGAAACCCAATTTCTTGTAATCTACACGGGGTTCAACACGCCCATGTTGCAGCCGTGTTGAGGGTTGTACGACAATGCTTAGCGACCAGAAGGCGTGCTGACCTTGGCTGAATTCTCCTGCAATATGCACGCCTTGCAAGCACAGACGTGCTGAGGCCGTGTTGAGTTTGATGAGGTTTCTTCTAAGTCTTTTAGCTCCCAAAATCGCTCCAAATCACTTCTTCTTGCTTTAGGACTTTGATATCTGCATGAAAAACTAGAAATACCTCAAATAACACTGAAATTGGAGAATTAACGCCGATAAACTCAAGAATCATGGGAGTAAGAGATAAAATAACTATATATGAAATGCACTCATCAGTTACCCACATGGATTAAACGAGAATCCACCTCCTCCTTTCCATCTTGGGTTGCAGCAACCTTGTGTTTGATCTATATTTATAAATATTCTTAAACTCTTACATTGATCTATATTGTTATGTAAACTTACAATTTGTTCTTTATTTTAAAGTAGTGTATTTATTGGTAGGTTGCAGATTTTGAGTCAATAGTGCATTTTTGAGGAAGTTGACTTCGGTTTTCTTGTTGTGTCTCAGGGTTAAGCTATTTTAGGTAAGTAACCCACCGAGAACTTTGTATTTTATTTTGTTCTGAGAAATTTTGAAATTTATGCATGATTAAATGCGTTATTTCTGGCTACAAGTCTTAACTAAATTTATAAAAACAAAAAAAGAAGAAATAATTATTTATTCAGTGTTACTATTAATTATACTGGTGGTAATTTATTTCATTCAGTTAATCATTTATTATCTTGAAAATTTCCAATTATGTACATATATATATATATATATATATTGGAGTGTGTATTTAGTTTTTTGTTATTGTTTTGTTTTGACTAAATGAATTTCACTTGTTTCTTCTTTCATTTATAAAAGTGTTTTATTCTTGACTTGGGAGAATGGTTAGCCTTTATTAATGGTTTGGTATTTTATCTATTCCATTTTATATTTATTTTTTGTTTATTCTTTAATTTTTCTTAAAGTGGGATCTTGAGTTATTGTATTTTTGAGTGTATGTGAATTGAAATAATATTTGAGAATTTCTGAACTTGTACTCGGTACGTTTTTGTGCTTGAAAGTTTAGTCTTCATTTGTCTTATACCTAACCTTGTCATTAGGGGTTAAACACTGACTTTGTCGACAAGAATTTCTGTAATAATGAAACTGCAGTTTCGCACCAGTCCGCCAGTGAAATAATAACAACCATCTGATGTTCTGACTCGGGCCACTGAGAATAAATAAATGACTCTGTTAGCTATGGTAAAATTGGAGACATTTTCTTGCATCCTGCCCTTAATTTTTAGTATCGTATTTCGGGGTTTTAATGCTAGTGATGGACAGATTTGAAAATATTCTTTTATTAGAATATTATACCTAGTATTTTGTTATATTATTATTATTATTTGAAACTCATATTTGTACTTTGGTTTCTTCTTTCTTAGTGGATTACTTATTGGCCTAGTAAGCTCATGTGGTTGTTAAAGTTTTTTCATATTAGGAGTAGTAGGTGGTGGAGTCTCTAGCGACTAGGTTGTCATTAGCTACGTCACCCATGTTATTGTAGTTTTTATTTATATTTTTGTTTGAACACTAAAAACCTTGTATTCGGTACTTTGGATTTTTGTATTCTTGTTGTTGTGTTGCAGTTCTTTTTTGTTAAATTTGTCCTTCAGTGATTGGTAAGTATTTCTATTTAAAATAGGTTTTAAGGTCTTGCAGGCCTGTTGGATTCAAGCCTGTGGGACTGCGGTCGTTTGTCAGCACGTTGGGTTCAGCTTAACCAGGTCTGGGCGTGACAGTTAATGGCTTGGCTTCTATGGACATTTACATTTGTAATACTGAAAATGCTATTAAAGAGATTGAGATTCATGATTCTATGGTAATGCTAGCTATAATACTTATATTGAGCTCAGATCTCTTTACAATAGACATGCTACTCTGCTTAAGCAATACTTTATGAAATGGGTTCAAAGAGCCAAAATGCTTTAGATAAAAAATGGTGATCGGAATACAAAGTTTTTCATTAATTCTGCTAGAATTCGTAATCATAATAATAAAATTTCTAATATCATGGATGCTTCTAAGAACATTTGCTCTGTTTTCAATGACATTGAAAAGTGTTCCCTTGATTTTTATAGCAACTTGTGGAAAATTGCCTCTCATTTCTCTATGAATGAAACCGTTGATGTTTTGCGTAATAACTGTTGCAAAGTTTCTGTTAAGGAAGGAGAGCTCTTGACTAGGCTTGTCTCTATTAAGGGAGTTTACCTTACTCTAAAAATGATGCCTAAAGGTAAAGCCCTAGTCCTGATAGTTTCAATGTTGAATTCTACCTCTATTCAGAACTATTGTGATAGGCACCTTTTCAAGGCGGTAAGGCAGTTTTTTTACTCTGCTCACTTGCCTAATTCCTGGGGGAAAACTTATATTGTTTTAATACCCAAAACTAATTCCCCTAGGAGAGTCACTAACTTTAGGCTTATTTCGTTGTGTAGTGTTTGCTACAAGATTATCTCGAAAGTTTTGACTAATTGACTTGAAAGAGTCATTTTTAACTTTATTGGTATGAAGCAGAGTGGTTTTTTAGCTAGGAGATCCTCTACTGATAATATTATTGCCATTCGTGAAATTGCTCATTCTTTAGAAAAGGATCACTGGCACTTCCCGAGGATGATGATTAAATAGGTAGAAAAAGCGTATGATATGCTTGAGTGGAATGTCATTCTTGCCATTTTAATCATCTTCTTTTTGCTGATGACTTGATTATTATCACTAGATCTTCTAGGGCTGTGGCCAGATCCTGTGTTACTTGCGTGAACTTCTATAGCACCTATACAGGCCAAAAGCCCAATCCTGTGTTACTTGCGTGAACTTCTATAGCACCTATACAGGCCAAAAGCCCAATCCTAGGAAATCTGTGATTTTTCTTCCCTCTTGGATCAATAAGATGCTCACTAATAGTATCCATAAGATCCTTAAAATTGCTCAAGGGAACCTACTATTCAATTACTTAGGGGCTCCAATCACTCATGAGAATCTCTTGATTAATTAATATCAATTTTTTATCGATAGAATTAACAAGGCTATTGGGATGTGGAACGGTAATTATATTTCTTATGCTGGTAAAGTGATTCTTATCAATAACGCCCTTCTATCCATTCCAAACTATCTCTTGGCTGCAGGCTTTATTCAACTCAGGAGAACCGGTATATCAAGGAATATTGTTTTTTTTTTTTCAAGCAAAGGACAATTTATCCTTATTTTGTAATGCATCTTGGTGTTGTGGGTCCGATGTAAGTGGTGCTGAATTCACACTTATTACTGATTGGAACTATATTATTTTTGCAGGTTGCTGCAACGTTAATGGAGAATCTAGTCTTCAAGCGGAGGCAATCGCCATGCTTAAGGCGCTAGAGTTTTGCTCTACTCTATGCATGAGACCAAATGATATCTTAATAGACTGTCAGTGCATGCTTGATTACTTATTACAAATGGATAGAGGGGTTGCTTGGAGGAACAGGATGCTGTGGAGAAGATAAAGCTGCAACTACAACAATTAAGGTGCATGTTAACTTTATCCAAGAGAATTAAACAGTCTTGCTAATTAGCTAGCAAAACATGCTAAACTTAATCATGCACTTTCCTTGTTTCACAAAGGGATGGACCTCCCTTTTTGGTTAGCTGAAGTTGTGCAGGAGATTGGTTTTTTATTCTAATCTTTGGGCTTTTTTTCTTTTGTCTTCTTTGTTAATTGCTTGGTGGTGTTAGTTTAGTTTGGTGCTTAGCTGCTTGGGCAGTCCCCCTTGTCAAAAAAAAAAAAAAAAATCATATTTGATGCCCATGTGGGGAAGTTATCATATCAATATAATTTGTATCCTTGATAGGAAAGTAAATATTATCAACATGTAAGTGAATATATAATTACTTAAAACTGTAAAAAGTATCTTTTTATTTTTATAAACAATAATAATAATCACCATCAAGCAAGCAAGCTCACATATTCCAAACCGTCCCCTCATGAAGCTAGTGTTTCATCACCTCATTCTTCGACCCCCTGATGTTTTCTTCCCACCCAACCGGTTCCAATCCCACGGTCTACGCTCCAAGGCCTTCTTTCGTTTCCCAACTAGGCATCAACCGCACCGCCATCCCGACCTCGACGACAACGGCATTGACGATCCCAAGAATCAGAAGCCATGGACTGAAGCCTTCGGCAGGCGCTTCCAGCTCCACAAGAACCGCGGCCAGCACCTCCTCACCAACCCCCGCGTCCTGGATTCCATCGTCCGCCGAGCCAACATCCACCCCGATGACACCGTCCTCGAGATCGGCCCCGGCACCGGAAACCTCACCGTCAGACTCCTCCAATTCGCCAGTAAAGTCATCGCCGTCGAGATCGATCACAGGATGGTCGATTCTCTTCTCGGCCGCGTCTCTCAACTCGGACTTGCCGACCGTCTCACGGTTTGTCCATCACCTGTTTGTTTTAATTTCTCAATGAAAAAACCAATTTCTTTTTAATTACCCTACCACCTTGTTATTCGAATTCCTCAATGGAAAACTCTTTCTTTTTCTTTTTAACTTCTTTTATTATTACCCTAGTATATACTATATGCATATGTTCTAATTCCTTAATAAAAAAGATTATGTTCTCATATAATTACTTAAGTGATGATTTTTTTGGGTTTGAACTTTAGATACCAAAATAATTTTTTAATATTTCAGGCAGTTGTGCCTATTGCCCGTTTGTTTTGATTTTTACAATTTCAGAACTAATTTTTTTCATATCACCCCCTGATTTATTTTCTAGTTTACATATAATTTCAGGGAATTATATGCTTTTTCTTCAGGTGATCAAGCAGAACGCATTGACGACAAAACTGCCACCTTTCGACCTCTGCGTAGCAAACATTCCATATGGTATCTCTTCTCCTCTCATCGCCAAGCTATTGTTTGAGACTCGGCCGCCATGTTTTCGTACCGCAACGCTACTGCTGCAGAAAGAGTTTGCTCACCGTCTTCTTGCAATGCCCGGCGATGCAGACTATAACAGATTTGCTGTGAATGTTGGTTTGGTGGCTAATGTGGAGTTCCTCATGGATGTTAGCAAGAAAGACTTTGTTCCATCTCCCAAAGTGGATTCTACTCTTGTTAAGATCAGGCCTAGAGATGAAGTCCCGGTTGTGGACTTGGATGAGTGGCTGGCTTTCATAAGGACTTGTTTTAGTAAAAGGAATAAGACTCTGGGTGCTATTTTTAAGCAGAAGAAGAAGATTGCTGAGTTGTTGGAGAGGTTGGTGAAACTGAATTCTCAAAATCTTAGAGAGGTTGAAGAAGAAGAAGATGATAATGATGGTGGTGATGATTGTGAGTATGGGGAAGAAGTGGGAGGTGATGGTTTGGAAGTTGGTTTGTTTAAAGAGAAGGTGATTGGGATATTGAAGTCAGGGAATTTTGAGGAGAAAAGACCTTCCAAGTTATCTAATGAAGAGTTCTTGCATTTATTGAAGCTCTTCAACAAAGAAGGTATACTGTTTCATTAGTTGGTTTGATTTCTAATTCATCTCTACTTAGGTTTTTGGTTGGTAGAATCTGGAGCTCATATAATCCTGAATTCAGCTTTGATCCATCTTTTAAGCTATGCTCATTGGGGGGTATTACTGTTAAACTTACTCCTGTTTCTTGTAAGCTCTTCTGTGACAAGTAACCAAATTTTTTGGGAATTCACTGAGTTAAGATAAGTTTGATCTGGGGGTTCATTTTTTTAAATGTTGGAAAAGAAAAGCCACTTTTAGCTTTAAAGTAAACAGCCTTACGATGAAGGACAAATGATGGTGCATATATTAGAAAATATGTGCGGTTTGACAATGAAAGAATAGGCCTACTACTTGATTGATAAGCATTGAAGACCAGCTAATATGTAACTGGATGTGAGTCTGTTTTGGCCAATTGTATGACTACTCTTTCTTATATATATGTGTGTGTGGTGTACAAGTGAGTGGCTGTGAGTCGAGACAGGAAAATTTTAGAGAGAAAATAATCTCTTGAGAGTTCCTTTGATGCATTTCTCGGCAATGAGAGGGAAGGAAGGCTGAGGATTTCGTGAAGTGATTCTCAGTGGTTATCCTAATTTCAGTATTGCTTTTAATTTCTGTATGAATCTTTTCTTAGTGAGAGATGATGACTCTGAATGGGTGATTGATGAATTCCTTTTGTGTTGATTATTCAGCTGCGTTGGTTGTTATGATTGATGATTAGATCTGCTCTTTATTTTGATTGTTAACGATGAATTGAAACTAGATCTATAGTGCATCTCTGCTAGAATCCATACTTTAGTCAATAGATCTGCAGATTTGTGTGTGGATTGCTCTGTTGACGGTTGTTAGAGAAAGATTCATTACATTGGTGCTTTCATCGACGAATTCCCTCCATGGCTGAATCATTGGAATTGCAAGATTAAGAGGCTAACATGTACACATTTTATGCAAGGATCAATGCAAGGCAGGTTCAAGACGAAGAAAGACTTGCAAGATTGGAGCGATTGATCAATACAATTTCCAAATTCTATGAAGCTCCAGGATTTGGTTGTAATTTGTCTGATGTCCATGTTGGTGAAGCTGCTTGTTCTCCCTATCTATGTCTAACTTTGCCCATCACTTGTTTAACTAAAATCCCCATGGAGACGATGTACATGATGAAGCGCAATGGGCTCCAAGAATCAACCTATTTTGATAAAATAAATCCTTGATTGAAGACAAATAGCTACGGGCTCAGTGAGGGCCATTGCGATCCTGTGCTTGTTACCCTGACGATGTGCGATGAGAGAATGGAAGTAGCATATGAGATGTTACAGGATGCTGTCGTCCAAACCCAGCTAAGTGCAAGCGTTGAGGATGCATTTGCCAGTAATTAACTATCAAGGGCAGCGGAAACATTGGCTAATGGCAGGCATCAGCTTGAAGTCTTGGAAGACAAGCTTGACGAAATAATTCAACCTCATCTATCAGATGGTCTACCAAGTTGGAGGATTTATCTTTCTGAAAATTTGAACTTGCATGTTTTGAAATTCCTAATGATTATACAGCCGAATTATCCAAGCAGTTTGGCACTGCTTTAGTTTACCTTCAATATTTTTTACTGTGAATTGAGTTCGTCACATGACTTAGTTGAAAGGTTTGGTGCTGATATTGCAATTGTGAGAGTTGCACATAACTTTATATGACTTTATGGCCGGTGGTTCATATTGGCACATCCATGGAGAGCCAAAACTTCCATCTGCATTTCAACAAGTGATTTGCTGGTTTATTGGCGGTTGCATTCTACTTCTTATATAATTAGGAGGTTTTGTGATGTAGCAAAGGCTCATGTTCATGATGACACTATGAGGGAGTATGCAATAACAACTATCATGAAAATATTTTCCTTCGAAAGTATTACAGGAAGGAAAGTGGAATTGATGCCAGAGTGTCAATTCTATGGCAGTGCAATACATCTTATTGAAAGGCTACTTTATATTGAAGGAGTAGAGAATAGCCTCGAGTTCACCATAGTAAGACCTTTCAATTGGCTAATTTATGCTAACATGTTGAAAGCAACAATGAAAGATTCCAAGGTTCTCAGTGAGGGTATTTTGTGGACTGCCTCTGCAGGTGAAGATTTTTGGTGTTTCACTCTTCAGGTTGAAGAATTTCATTGCTTTCCGTATAGATATTGGTTTGCAATCTATCGTTGCTGTGTTGTTTGTATGGGTCATTCATCTAATGGCAGATGTTCTTATTGCATACCTTGTCTATAAGGCCTTATTAGGACAGAAGCCAACTCTATCCTGCTTCAGTTTGCAGCTGAAGAGATCAAAGCATCATCCAGCATGACTAGTTGCACACTCTTCAGGTAATTCATATATTATATCGAATTGGACCAATGAAGTAGTTGCTTATGAGCCAGGTTGGGCAATTGGAACTAGGAAGGTTGTAACTCTTGCTCAGGCTCAGGAAGTGCACTTTGTTCTGGTGGAGTGGTTTCATACAGATTTTAAAGTTGCTGCATCAATTAAAGTTATACATGGAGGCTCTGTTGATGGAACAAAATTGATGGAACTTTTAACACACTCTGATGTTCATAGATGCCCTGCTGGTGGAGCATCTAGCAAGCCCAAGTTTGTGGACATAGTCAAATCTGCTATGGTGCTCACTGAAGTTGTTGTGAGCATTAGAACAGGGTTTCTTTGGTTAACATCTGTTGATAATATGCAAGATCTCATGTTCTTCAACCAACAATACTCAAACTTGAATCTTGAGGACAAGGTCTATTTTGATGGGAGGGGTAATGCTACATACCCCATGTACGTGGGTCATTAAGACCTGTAACGTGAGCAGGTCAACCAAGTCAAAATGGGCTTGTGAGGAGCACGAGCTGGAGGATCTATACAAGAGAAGAAGACACGAGTGAGAAGGGCCATTGAATTAGGACAGAGGCCCTGCTCGGCAACGAGAGGGAAAGAAGGCTGAGGATTTTGTGAGACTCAGTGGTTATCATACTTTCAGTTTGTTGTTCTTTCATTCTAATTTGGATTTCTTGTATTGGAGAATAATAAACCTAATCTCTAATTGTATGGATGATGACTGTTATGTTTGATCTTGCTCTGCTATGATTTTTCTTGATGATTTGGTATAGATCTGATGCTTAGCACTGTGAAATTCTGAAAATCAAAGCTGCAGATCAGTAATATCTGCATTAAATTTTCAGTTGAATGCTTCTCTGACTGTTCTGTGAGCTTAGATCTTAATGAATTGCCCTAGTTGATTGGTGATTGGGAGTAATTCATTAAATGTTCTAAACTATTTGATGATTTCCCATTTCCTATTTAACAGGTGTGGACAACTTTAGGCTGTCATATTACCTCATAATGAAAAAACTAATTATTAAGGAAAAGATATGATCGAAAAGACGAACACCTTTTTTGGGTTTCAAAAAGCATATTGTATATTTTTTTTCTCATAATAATAAAAACAAGAAACTATCATGTCAAACAAGTTGAGTTTTTATCGATAACAATGTTGAGACCAAACATGCCCTAAATTTTGCCAAAAAAAATATGTTTTCCATAAAAAACCAAATTAAACAATAAGAAATGAAAAAGGTAAGAAATGCTTTTCTACATCTATTCTTCATAACTATTGAAATTTTTTTGTAGGCAAATACATAGCAGTAAATGGCACAAAATCAGGCACTAATTAAACCAGAATGTGTAGATAGTAACCAACTTCTCTAAGTTATTCCTAAAGACTAGGACAAACATGGACTGAATCAACAAGACCACTAAGCATAAAACAAATATTGTAATACATGTCAAGTAACTTATTTCAACACCCTCCCTTAAACTTAAGTTTGCAACATAAGTTTGATTCAAAGCACCTTTCCTTCTACAAGTTCTTCCATGCTGTACACTCCAAGCAATCTTCTGAGTTTCTAGAATGCAGCTAATTTGAGGGGCTTTGTGAACAAACTAGCTACTTGATCCTCAGTTTTGCAGTAAATAAGACCAACTACTTTCTCCTTTGTGAGTTCACGCAAGAAATGGTATCTGACATTAATGTGTTTGCTCTTTCCATGTGAAATTGAATTTTTGGATAACTTGATAGTTGAGCTATTGTCAAAATAAATTGATGTAGCACCTTCTTGGTTGATGTGAAGCTCTTCAAGAATATTTCTCGACCAGATTGCTTGACTAGCAAATGCCGTAGCTACAACAAACTTAACTTCAGTAGTTGAGAGAGTGACAATAGATTGCTTTCTTGATGGCCATCAAATAGCTAGTCCTGCCCCCATCATAAACACATAGCTTGATGTGTTTTTCCTATTATCTTGATCCCCCACATAATAACTATCGGTAAACCCGATCAAATCTGACTTTTCACCTTTCCTGTACGATATTCCATAATCTATGGTTCCTTGCAAATATCGTAAAACCCATTTTGCAGCCATGAGATGCATCTCCTTTGGATTTTCCCTGAATCTGATGATGAGACCTATAGCAAGCCTAATGTTTGGTCTTGTTGCAGTTGAGTAAATCAAGCTTCCCACAATTTGCTTATAAAGAGTACTGTCAACTCTCTTACCTTCAAGATCTTTGATATGCCTCACGCTTGTTTCTATTGGAGTGCTCATGGGATTGCAATCCTCCATTTGAAATCTTTTCAAGACTTCATGTGGATACGTTTTTTGAGAAATAAATGTACCACCTGTAGATTGAACAACTTCTATGCCTAAGAAATAATGCATAAGACCAAGATAAGACATCAAATTCGGACATCATGGTCTTCTTAAATTGCCCAATCATCAATTCATTATTACTAGTGTAAATTAAGTCATCCACATGTAAGGATACTATGAGCAATTTTCCATCACCTCCAAAAGCATGAATAGCGTGTGTTCTTAAGGGCGCTTAAAAAATCCTTCCTTCAAGAAATAAGCTTCAATACGACTATGCCAAGCCTTTGGTGTCATGACCCGTCCCGTGGGTCTGACACACGACAACAACCATGACAACCGAGGAGGGACACCCACATCACTCAATCCTCGAGTCACCGCAAAGCTAACCACAATCTAGGAACAACATATCTGAACAGAAATTCATAAATTCAATAATTACAAAACAGAGTGCAAGAATACACAGGGGAACCTACTAAACATTATCATGATAATAAAGTTCAATAAAACATCCTTGTCACAAGTACAACAAAGTTTTCAAAATTAGACAAACACACAAACGATGCATAAGAGTGTCAAGTACTCTAGTCGATCGATGTTCTTATACAATACATATGTTCAAGAGGAAACATACATTAAACAATAATTAGGAATGAAAACTGGGGATAATGCTCAGCACTTCGGTCTGCGACACCACCACTACTAGCTAAAACTTGGAAAAGGAATGAGAGTGAGTAACCAGAGTCACTCAGTGAATGGGTTAACATAGATCTAAGGAATGCAAAGTATAATACAAACTTTTACAGTGTTACTTATAGTCCAGAATGTTTCAATGAATATATGTACATATATAGCAACATGTGCACAAGTATAAGGGAAACATATATATAGCATAGCAAAACCACTTTGCTCAAATAAGGTTTAATAGACATAACTCATAAATAGCAAAATATGAGTTTTAAAATCATAGAACTCGATGCTCGGTATCAAAACAATTTTTTGCTATACATAAAATACATATTTTCTCAAAATACGATGTTTGCATCCTAAGCAATTGAATTATGATTTAAAAGCCTCTCTAAACTCTGGCCATCGTTGTGGCTAAGTTCAAAGCCGTCAAGGCATTCATGTCTTTGACGTTGACCTACCAGGCCACGTGGGGCCTCCGGACTCCCGATGTTCATCCAATTAGAACTCTACGCGCCACCTGAAGTG
Organism: Dioscorea dumetorum; assembly: GCA_902712375.1. NCBI lineage: Eukaryota > Viridiplantae > Streptophyta > Magnoliopsida > Dioscoreales > Dioscoreaceae > Dioscorea > Dioscorea dumetorum. The sequence goes on along the minus strand of CACTHL010000128.1, from coordinate 6,166,331 downwards.
GACAGATCAAACAGGTCCACCACGCTACCTCTAAAGACTGGACAGTGTCGACCCCCTCTTGCAGTACATGGGTTCTAACCCGATCACCAACAAAACATTATGAGGCGTATAAGAAAATACATCTAGATTATTTCACAGAGTCCTTATCCATGACCATTTTCGGATATCGGTTATAAACATGATTCTTGTATAAACACATGCCAAAGATATAACATGTACATAAGTTCAACTGTTCATTTCTATCTGATGTGCCAACGTAGCCATAAGTATTTTCATCAAACATCAAGAGCTTTGCATATAAAATAAAAAATATGACAATTCCTTTCAAAACATCGATTCAACAAGAGTTTCATTTATAAGAATTGAAAGCATTGAATTTCCTCTGAAATAATCAAACCATCACTTTAACATGATAAAACCAAAGGAGTTCATTAAATCAAACTATAAGTATATTTACTTAGTAGTATGCTAGAATTATGCAATCATAACCCACTCAAAAACTTGGGAGAACAACACCTCAACGGCGCTACACCTCCGATGACTCCTTGCCTCAGGCCGAGCTCTCACCACCGGAACCAACACAAGCCACAAGGCTCAAAACCAATAGAAAATATAAGAAGAAACGCTACCATGAACGTCTTCATGCTTCAAGCCAAGAAACACTAACAAGGCTTGGGTATGGCATGAACTTGCCCCAAAGGATTCCAAAGAGCCTCCATGGAAATTATATCTCAAAATAGTTAAGAATGCAAAAGTTTAGTAATAGATCTCTCTATGCTATAGTAGCTCTGATTTCAAGAACAAGGGGAAGTGGTTTCAACAAGGTAGAAATGATCGATCTCTACATCCATCTCATGATACAAGGAAAATGAAGGAAAACAATCAAATTAATCACCAAATTCATCAATAACAAACCAAAATTCAAGATCTAAGACCTAGGGCTAGCATGCTTGAACCAAAAGAAAACAAAGAGAAAATGAGGGGGAAGAAGAGCTCACCTTCAAGTATCTTCAACTAAGAGTGCAGATGAAGGTCAAGCAATGGCACCTCCTTCTTATCCAAAGCAGTTGGAACAAATGGAAGAAGAGGAGGAAGAAGAAAAATTGGAGAATTAGGGCTCAGTTTAGGACTTATAAATACACCTGGAATTACATGGCCAAGTACATAACTGTGTAAATCCTACCCTGGTCTTGTATCTCTCTGAATGGAGTGAAAATCACGCATCCAGAGAGTTACACGGGCAAGAACACGGGTGCGTACTTCAGCCCCTGCCCGTGTACTCATCCACAGAGTTACACGGACATGTACACGAGCGTGTACTTCAACATGTACTCATCCAGAAGTTACAAGGGCAAGTACACGGGCGTGCCCTTCAGGCCTTGCTCGTGTGCTTCCTCTGAACTCATCCATAGATATACACGGGCGTGCAGAGTAGCCCATGCTTGTGTACTTTCTCAAAACTCACATTTTCACGAGTTTTCAACCCAAAATGACCAAAAACGAATCAAAACTCAAGACACAAATAATCTAAGGCAACTGACACAACAGCGCACACACGGAAAAGCCAAAACACCACACTTGGAGTTTGTTTTAGCCATATAAAGTCTTTTTTAATTTATGTACTTTTTTCTTTTTGTCTAACTTTGATATAACTAGGAGGTTGATCAATAAATACCTGCTCAACCAAGTTTCCATGTAAAAAAGCCGATTTGATGTCCAATTGAAAAATAGGCCAAGAGTTTTGAACTGCCATTGCAATCACTAGTCTAATTATGTCAAGCCTCGAGACTGGAGCAAACACTTTTTTGTAATCAATCGTGAACTCTTGGTTGTTGCCCTTTGCTATCAGTTGTGCCTTATATTTATCGATGTCACCATCCTTCCTTAGTTTTGTCTTGTAGACCCATTTAACACCGGTCCTTAGCCATTTGAAAGTTTAGTTAACTTCAGATTATTGTTTCTTTCTATTGTTTGATAGCTTCTTCAAAAGTCATAGGATCACAATTTGAAAACAAAACAAAGTGTATAAGCGGATCCTCAAATGAATCAATTCCTGTTACATCATAGTCGTTTATCCATACTGGTCTTTGTCTTAATCGTAGTGGCCTTTGTTGCACAGTGGATGTACATGTGCTTTCACCATCAACATTCCCATGTTGGATATTCTTCATTTGATGCAAATTCTCTACTAGCCGCTACACTTCATCTTCATCAAAATTTGTAGGAATCAAGTTTCCAACTTTATCATTGTTGTCCCATTCGCAGGTTCTTTTTTCATAAAAAAAAAACATGTCTCGGCAAATGACAATTTTCTTGGTGACAAGATTATATAGCTTATAAGCTTTAGAGCTTCCACTAACATCAAGAAAGATACATTTTTCTCCTTTGTCATCAAGCTTTGTTCTCCTTTGATCTGGTTCATGAGCATTTGCAATGCACCCAAAAATTCTGAAATAATCCACACTTGGTCTTCGTCCACTCTATGCTTCTTTCATAGTCATATTTTGGACAAAAAGTGTGGGACTTTTGTTCAAAATATGAATACTCCAATTGACTGCTTCATGCCAAAAACTTTTAGGATTGTAGAATGCTTTGTACCATGTTAAGGATTGTGTGATTCTGATATGGTGTATAAGCCGTTGTCAACTGTCATTTGATGCTGTATGTGTCAAAAAATTCTGCAAATTCATGGGAGATATACTCTCCACCATGATCTGTGCGCAATACTTGGATTTGACATCCTACTTCTTTTTGGCAATTACGTTAAAGCTTTTAAACACTGCAAAAGCTTTAAATTTCTCCAGCAAAAAATACACCCATGTTTTTCCACTAAAATCGTTAATGAATGTAATGAAGTATCTTTTACCTCCATTAGAGGAGAGATTGATAGGTCCACAGAGGTCAGTGTGCACATTTTCCAGTAGCTTTCTTGCTCTTTGAAATTTCCCCTTTGGAAATGGGTATATATGTTGTTTGCTGATCACATATTCTTCACATACTTCTATTCGAATTAAGAACATTGGAAGGCCAGTCGCCATTTCTTTTTATTGGAGAGTCTTCAAAACACTAAAGCTTAGATGACCATTTCGGAAATGCCATAACCAAACATCATCTTTGAGTCTTGATAAAAGATAGGCTTGTGAAATATTATCTAAAAAAAGGGAAACATTCTGTTTGCTGTCATTTTCACCTGAGCAATTATGGCTATTTTGACATCTTGAATGCAACATGCACCATCTTTGATAGTGATTTCACTAGCCCTTTTCTTGCAATTAACCAATACTTAACAAGTTGGACTTCAAACTTGGAACAAAAACAAAACATTAGAAATAGTTTGGATATTGTTCTCTTTGGTTTGCATGGTTACCTGCCCTTTTCCCATAACTAAAACTTTGGTGTTGTTTCCAAACTTCACATCATCTCTATATGGCTCATCTGGATTAGAAAAAAATTGCTTTGTCATGACACATATGATAGTTGCAACCCATGTCTAGGTACCACAAATGCTTGTTGGTTTCTTCCTTGGTGTGATAAACTATCAACAGAGATATCTCCACCTATGTTTATGCAAAATTCTATTTTTCTCAACTTTCTTTTGACAAGTTAGTTCTGTATTCTTTTTGATAGTGTCCATACGTATGACAACCAAAGCAGACCACTTTCGACTAGTCATTTGTATTTGCAGTTGCTAAGTAGTGGCCTCTATGTCCTCTTCTTCTATCTCCATCTCTTGCTCTGCCTCTTCCTTGGAATGTGAAAGTTTGCTCATCTTGAGTTTGTTGGTTGTGTGAGTATCTTCCTTCATTGGTGTTGTTTCCTCGGCCTCCTCGGACCCTACCCCTTCCGTGATCTCCTGTCCTTGAAGTTGAATTACTAGATGAGGCCTTCAATGCCAGCTCCTCTTTGTCTTGTTGCTAGTTCCTTTTTTGCTCATGGACTAGTAGAGAACCTTGCAGTTCATCAATTGAAAGAAGATCAATGTCTTTTAATTCCTCAATTAAACAAACCACATAATTGAATTTAGGTGTCATCGAAGAGAGAATTTTCTCGACTACGGTCACATCCTCCATCTTCTCGCCATGAACCCACATCTTGTTGACAATTGCCATTGTCCTAGAGAAAAAAATCAGAAAGCGATTCTCCTAATTTCATCCAAGGTAACTCAAATTCCTGGCTAGGTGATTAAAGCTGCTCCCTCTTTGCCTTTGCTGATCCTTGGAATTTCTTTTCCATAGAGTCACAAATCTGCTTTGAAGTTTCCATTGAAAGAATAGTTTCCAAGATTGGACAATCAATAACTTAAAAGAGATAATTCTTCTCCTTAAGATCCTTTAGTTACAATGCTTCAAGTTTTGATTTTTAAACCTCTGTTAGTGTTATGCATGCCACTGGTTCAACAATCCCTTTGGAGATGACTTGCCAGTATTCTTTTGATCTCAGAAAATTGTCCATCAGCATGCTTTAATGATCCTAGTGACCATCAAAATGAGGGATTGCTAGTTGAACAAAGCTTTTCGTTGTCAGAGCTACTACAGAATACAAGTTTTGTTGTTGAAAACAAAGAGTACTCAATCTCTGTTTTACTACTCACAAATTTATCTCACACACACTTTAACTTAACTCTAATACCACTGATAAGAAATGAAAAAGGTGAGAAAATGCTTTTCTACATCTATTATTCATAACTGCTGAAGCCTTTATGTAGGCAGATACATAACAGAAAGTGGCACAAAATCAGGCACTAACTAAAACAAAATGTGCATATAGTAGCCAACCTCTCCAGCTTATTCCAGAAGATTAGGACAAACTTGGACTGAATCAACAAGACGATTAAACATAAAACAAATATTGCAATACATGTCAAGTAACTTATTTCAACATCAAAGAAGTTTTCAATATCAAGATATAGCAGGAATACTCGATACAACCATTTGGTTCCCGAATTGGGAATGGAAAAGAGTGAGGGAGTAATGGAAATAAAGAGAAGTGAAACAGTATTAAGAATGAAGAATGTGTTTGGTTAGTAAGGTATGAGAGAGTAGTTTGTTAGAAATGAGAAAAATAAAAGAAGAAAATATAGTAAATTGACTTTTACACCCTTGAAACAAGTAGATTATATTATAATATAAAATAAAATGTTAATTTAAATAACGACTATTAATTATTATAAAATATTTTGAATATTATTATTTTAAATTTTATAATTAAATATTTGAATTAAATATTTTCACTTTAATTATTACTTATTATTAAAATTATCTATTAAATTATTATTTGTTGTTTATTATTATTTTAATTATTAATTATTATTTATTTGAATAAAATTATTATTTTAATGGTTAGTTATTGTTATTTTACTTTAATTATTATTTATTATTAAAATTATATAGTTAATTATTATTTAAGTTATATTATTTTTTAATTATTAATTATTATTATTTGAGTAAAATTATTATTTTAATAGTTAGTTATTATTATCTATTTAATTTTTATTTAGTATTAAAATTATATATTTAATTATTATGTTAATTAATTATAATTTTACTTATTAAATAAAATGGTAAATTTGTAATTACACCCCCAATGAGTGAAGAGGGAATGAGCAATCCTCTCAATTTTGGAAGGATTGTCACTCCCCACTCACTCTCCACTCATTACTCACCCAATACTCTTTCATTCCCTTTCATGAGTATCCAAACAAATGAGTGGAATGAGAAAAAAATGACTCCCATTCCACTCCTTACATCCAAACACCGCCCTTAATATTTGCTCTCGTTAATTTAAGAGCTAATTCATGCATCTAATTTTATACAACGCTTAAGCTTGAATTTCTTTTATGCTAGATATTGATTTTTTTTTTTAATTAAGTGAACAAGTAATTGTGAGCCAAGAGCATGGGCGGGTGTGTTGAATGTATAGCGCACTCTTGCCTGGTGTATGGGGGATCACCATTTGCCCTCGCCATAGGGGATTCTATTCATCATGCTTCAAATGAGATTTGAACGAACCTCCTTCACATGGAAAAGAACGTGCCTTGCTACTGGAATATACTAGCGTTGGCTTGGAAGTTTTCAATTGTCCTAAATTTAGCTTTCAAATAATATTGAAAGTTGATCACTAAGCATTTAAATTAAGATCACACCAAAATATTTTTAAATATTTATATTAATAAAATGGCTATTCCATATATATATATGTAAACACAATTTTCAAAAAAAAACACTTGTATGTAAACACACAGGCCCATACATTTACATACAGATACAAGTTCAAGTTTCCAGCACTCAAGGTTCAAATTCAAACTTTCCCAAAGCTATCCCATAACCTAGGGTTTGAAGGGCCTGTTAAGGTTTAGGTAAACCAAGTTCACATTAAAACCATTAAAATTGCTATTCTTACCTAAGACAAATTCTTTAGGGTCATGAGTTTGGAACAGTGTTACAAGGATGTAAACCTAATATCCATTAAGAACTAAAGTTCACCAAATTAACGGCCACTTGTTTTTTTAGTTTTAATTACATGAGGGACATTTCACATAAAGAAAATATATTTAACAAACATTGTTTAATATATGAGGTGCCTTTGACCAGTTAAAACATAAAAACAGTACAACACAGTTTTTTTGTGTTTTATTTGATTTATAAATTGTCAATGCATATAAACAAAAGAAAGGCGATGAATAGCATAATTCAATAGTTCTTGGTCCTACAAAAATCAAAGTACAAAAATTTAAATGAGAGATAAAATAACTAAAAATATTATTGCTCTGCAATAAAATAAAAAAATTATGGTACAAAGATTCAAGCCACTAGCGACCCTTTAACTATGTGTTTGATTCAACCGGAGAAGCTAAGGAGGGAGAGCCTCAGGCCACTGGTGCGTCGGGAAGCAACCAAGCCAACAGGGAAGTGCCCGGTGCTAAATTCGGAGATTTTCTAATCAATTAATGCATTAACTTGGTTGTAATGGTTGTTTAATTTCATATTAGCTAGAAGAGTATTGTTGAAGGTTGTAATTAGAGATTAAGTTTGTTAGCATGAGGGATAGAGAAGAGGGGCATATCCCTGCATATCATACCATCCTGGCAATTCAGTTTCAATGATGACTGTAATCGTGCTTCTATAATGAATGAAAAGGACAGCCAAGGGCAAAAAAAAATATTTGTCCATTTCTCCCTCTGCCTCTTCTTCTCAGCCTTTTCTTCTCCACCTCTCTGCTTTTCCCCTCTGAAAACCACCAGACCCTCAGCCGAGTAGCATCAGTGTTCATTTTCATTTCACTCTTTAAATTATTAAATTGTGGGTGCTAAAATGCTTATCTTTAAATTATTAAATTGGCCCACTCAATTTTACAAAAATGCTTATCTTAAATCAAGCAGTCCATTCTTGTCATTGTGGGTGCTAAAATAGTTGTCACCACATTTTGCCACATTAATAAATCAAATCAAAAAGCTGATAATCTTCATAAAAAATTTCACTTCCAACTAGTTTTGACAACCAAAGGTTCGTCTCCCACCTCTCTTCCAACCAAACATTAGAAAGTAGTCAGTGTTAATTAGGAAATGTAACTTAAAATTTTAAAATAATTAATACTAATTAAAACAAAATTGGTCTGACTTCAGATACCCTTTTTCGTTCAAAAAGTAAAATTCAACCAGATGTAGTCTTACTCTAACCCTCGAAAAATATTTCATAATCCATAAACTATTACATATTATGAACTGTTAGTCCTATTGGCAAATGATTAACATCACATTAATAGATTTTGACCGCATACAACATCACAGATCAACGGCTGAGTTTAATCGTTAATATTAACACTGCATCATTACTCATGTAAATCATCAATAATTCAAACGTTGTACCTTCACTTAAATATATAAATATTATATACACATAGGTGGTGAAAACAGTCGAAACATTTGGTTATGATAAATAAGTCACCATTCAGTACGTACACAAAGAATATCTACAAACCAAAAACAAATTTACTTCAATTTTCATTTAATACCATCTAACTGCAAGAGACCTCCAGCTCGGATTGACAAGTTAGAATCAACAACCGATTAATTTTGATAAAATCCCATCTTGCAGCAATTACAATAGAGACCTTGATACATTAATAAAGTTCAGAACTCAATTCAAATCTTACTCGTATCAGCAGAAGCTGGAGAAACCTGGTGAAACAGGCTCAATCTGGTGCGCTTCCGAGCTTCACCAATCAAAGATGCCCGTGTTGATTTCAAAATGTACACTTCCACAAAATCTCCAACAATTGGGTTCCTCTCCCCATCATCATCCACCAAATGACGAAGTGGAACATTAACAAAAGAGACTCTATGACCTCTATCTGTCTTTCCAATGAGTTCAGTCTCCGGGGCTCTCTTATTGGGTCCCTCAACTAAAATAAGTTGGGTGGTTCCAACCTGCAAATCATAGCGCTGTCCAGTGCTTTCACGGAAGACATCAATAAGTTCAGTCAATCGTCTTTGCTTTATATTCTCCGGGACATTATCTACATAATTTCGGTGAGCATGAGTTCTTTCCCTCATGCTGTATGCAAACATGTAGGCCATATCATAACCAACAGCTTTTACAAGGCTTAGAGTATCAGCATGATCTTCCTCTGTTTCTCCACAAAATCCTGCAAGAAATAAACTAATAGGTGTTGAAAACACGGGGTGGTATATATTTTAACCACTTTAACAAATGGAATATAATTGGGAAATATACAAATAATTGCAGATGGGAAGAGCAAGTTGTCATATAACCCCAAAACATGCAGAAAGGATTTCACCAAATCATGCTTTGAAAATTGTATTAAAATAACAATAATAATAATAATGTGTCAGATACACATTATCTTTGTTCATCCCATGAAATAGATTTCAAATCAAATATAAGTTAGTGGTCATGGGTATCAATCCATTGATAAGTAACCATACAATATATAGAAGAAATCTTCCTTTACTTGCTCCAGCAAGAGATGGATAGTTTGTTTTAGCTTATGGATCTATACAAGAAAGACAAAATATATGTCAAGGATCTCTCCCCTATCACATTCCAATATAGTATTTTGGAACAAAGAAAAAATTGTTGGATTAATCTTTTGCTGGCACCAGAAGAAAACATGGAACTAACTTGGCACAAGTATCCCGAAAGAGACGTTTCTCCTGTGAAACCCATGGCAAATAGTTCACTAAGGAGCAGCTTTCTGGTAAGCCAAGTGATGCTCTCAATTAAACATATTACATACCTTCAAATTAAACATAGAACTGCATGCTACACGTTAAAAATGAAGAGTTGACTAGAAATTTGCACATGCAATGACAGTTTTCACCATGTTTTTGTTCCATAATGTTTTGTTAAAGATCCTTTCTTTATAAAGATGCATTTGTAGATTAAAGAAGTTCAGAATGTAGATTAAGTGAAGAAATTTAGCATGGTATTCCTGGATGCTGCTGCTCTTGGATTTTTATAGACCTAGAGCAATGATAGTCATGAAGTGTGTATAAAAAGAAATAAGATTTGCATATTATGTTCAGAGAGTTAACTAAGCTGTCTAATTAACATTCCTTCAAGAAATTCCACCATGAAGAGAAAGTAAGTTTCACCATTGTACAGACCTCACAAATCGTTATGATCTCCCACAATCCTAAATTTGATAACAAAAAATGTGCCAAATAAACCTTTTTATTCCATTACAAGTTAAACATAAAATGTGTAAGAAGTATGTTCACACATGCATAAGGCAAGCATAGACAGCCATAATTTTGAAGCTATCCATTTACAATCATAAAGATACCAACAGGCTTTGGTAAACAGGTGATACGTTTTTGTATGACAGTATAAAGAACGGGCTAAAGAAAAGGGTTGTACAATGTAACTAAGCCTGAATCCTACAAAGAAATTACTAGAAAATTGGACAAAAGAATCACAATTCTTATGAAGAAAACTTAATCAAAAAGCAATTTTTCTGCTGTGATGCACATAACTTACGGGGAGGCATAAAACAGCACAAGTGCAATAATCATATTCCAAATAAGAAGAGAATTATTAACAAAGTAGCTCATTGACAGGCAAATTAATCAGCTAAACCCAAGGAAGAATAATAATAATAACAGAAGGCAGATAACACGTCCGAATTAAAATAGTGTTATAATTTCACATTTAAAAGAAAAATAGGTTAAAATGCTCACCACATATGAAATCACTGCTAATACCCACATCTGGAATTACGTCACGTATTTTATGCACAAGGTCCAGGTATGCTTCTCTTGTATATCCTCGACGCATTCTCTCAAGTACACTAGTACTTCCTGTTTGTGCTGGCAAATGTATACTTTTACAGACATTGTATCTATCTCTCATTATAAATAATAAATCATCTGGAAAGTCCTTTGGATGCGGGGAGGTATATCGGAAGCGTATCTCAGGAAACTCTGTGGACAACCGATCCAGCAGATCAGAAAATCTTAATCCCATGGTCTTCACTTTGCACATGCTGGAAAATCCTTCACTTAGTTGCCAATTCGATCCTGGAGCAACATCCTGAACTCCTGACGAATCATTGTAACTATTTACATTCTGACCAAGAAGCATAACTTCCTTTACGCCCTGTTGTGAAAGCTCACCAACCTCTCTTACTATTGATTCCACTGGACGAGATCTCTCTCTGCCACGTGTAAAAGGGACTATGCAAAATGAACACATATTGTTGCATCCCCTCATTATTGAAACAAAAGCAGCAACTGAGTTGTTTGCAATCCTTACAGGACTGATATCAGCATAAGTTTCCTCAAGAGAGAGAAGAGTGTTGATTCCCTTTTGGCCATAATCAACCACTTCTAGTAGACGGGGCAAATCCCTATATGCATCTGGTCCACATACTACATCCACCATCTTATCTGCATCCAGTATTTTGTCTTTCAACCTCTCAGCCATACATCCAAGAACAACTATCTTTGGAGGATGCATAGACTGTGACCTTCCTGTTGCTACATTGCTCTTCCATTCTCTTTTTAGAAACCAGAAGTAGTTAAGCCTCTGCCACACTTTCTGCTCGGCATTGTCCCTAATGGCACATGTGTTGATGAAAATGAGCTCCGCACTCTCAGGGTCTGACACAATTTCCCCGTAGCCAGCATTCTTCATGATAGAAAGTACAATTTCCATGTCATTGATATTCATTTGGCATCCATATGTCTCATGATATATACGACCTTTACTTGTCTTTTCAAAGGTTGGCACCTGACTGGTTCAAGTACGATACAGACATAGAAACACATTAATTGGACCGCAGGAAATGTGTGATACCCTAGAAAAAATTATAAACATGAATGCTGAGGTAGTAATGAGAAAATGATGACTAAACATAGGCCAGCTCACCAGCATTAGAAGGAAGAAAAGCTTTACATGAAAAGGATTTGAGATTTTAGCTTCAAGATTAAATTGTCACAGTAGACAGTGGAAACTTGACAGTAACCAATAACAGATCAGCTAGATAGGAAATATGAATTGCTTACACAAACAGTATATGAAATAGCAAGCAATCCATTCTTTGTGATGCAAAAGTGTACACAAAGTCTCTGACATCTGGAATATAGTCTTCAGGATATTAAAAAAATTTAGATGTTGTATCACATAACAAACATGACATACTACGTGTTCTTTGTCCTATAAGACTAGAGGTTAGGGACAATGTTATTAAGGGTGCAAGGTGCACCTGAGGCGCTACGACCCTTTATCGCCCAAGACACAAGGAGAAAAAGAAAGCGCGTGCCTGATCAAAGTGAGGCACGCTCGCGCGCGCGCGCACACACACACACACACACAGATATATATATATATATATATATATATATATATATATATATATATATATATATATATATATATTAGACAAACAGAAAGCTTAAAGCCAAAAACTCTAATATTAACAATCTCCAAGTCATATCCTACAGTCAGAATTCTATTCCTAAAACCATAAGTGACTAATAATATCATCATCATTAATGTCAAACTCTAATATCACGTTTTCATCATCTTTTCCTTGTCCTGAATCATAACCTTCTACATCATGCTCGACTTCATTGTCATCTTCCTCTTCAACAGCTGCAAAATTTCTTCTAAATTTTGATTGCAATCAAGTTGGTCTTGACATCAAATTTAGAATGAGATGGCTGCTGTCCTTGATCTTTAAAGTGTAATGGTTGCTGCTCTTCCTCTTCAAACATAGAAGACTGTCAGATTTATATTGTTAATATATTTATTGCTTAGTTATTAGGCTCCTTTCTCTTGATAGACTTAAGATTGAACTATCAATCCCTAGTAAATTGTGGCTCTTTTAAAGAAATTATTACTATTTAAGATCTTAAATTTAATTAGAACATTTAAAGCAGGTTATGCTTGACTTTAGTATGAAAATTAATATCAATTCTTTTTTGGAAAAAGGAAACAATAGAAGACCAATAGTTTTTCTCTGATTAGACACATCTTTTTTGTGCCTTGGGTTTCAAAAAAAAGGCATAGAAAAGTGCAAAAAGTCCTCACTTGACTAAAGGAACCTTGCCTTAGACCCTTAGAGGCGTTAAGGAGGTTTAGCGCCGCGCCTCGGCACCTAGGGACAGATACACATTGGGGGGCAGTCGTAGCAGCTGCTCCCACTTAAATTTGAAAAGTCCATAGGGATATATTGTGTATATAGCTAAAATTTTTTTAATTTCTTACAATTTACCCCCACTGAAATTGAAAAATAAAATATAGTTAAAATGTTTTTCATTTTGCCCCTCCTAAACAAACTTCCTGGATGAGCCCCTGCAAGTGGTGTAACAAAGATTAAGGCACACTATGAAGCCCACGGTGAAAAAACATTTTACAGCAGATTACACAGCAACAGAATAAAAAATATAAAGGATTCATATTTAACAATGAAAGATCAAAAACCATGTAGAAAAAAAAGGAGGTATAGAGAAAAGGATAATTCCGTTAAAATGCCCTTGAATATAATGTTCAACTCCTCCTTCCTCGTAATCAGAAATTTGGCAGCAAATTGCAGGTTATTGTACCAGCTTTAACTCAAATGCTTCCAGGTGTTAAATATTTGATAAGCACAAGAAGGTTCATTGATAATATCAACAAAGACTAGTCTGAAAGTTTATGGAAAGGAGATAGCAAAGTGTCAACAACTATGTGACTCCACTTTACATAGCAGCCAATTAGAATATATCAATAAAAACTCTTCTCTAACCAGGCCATGGTTCCTGTGGCGGAAGAGTTATGTTACACATCTTATGAATAATATATATGAGCAAAATATTATAAGTTTAACACTGGAAGCGCATTTGTTTGGCATTATGGCATGTCTTCTGAGACACAGCACTGGCTTCCAACTTTTGCTTCCAAGTCAAGAAAAATTTGCTCAGTTGGAACACGCAGGGTAAGCAGTTTCAAGGTCTACGATAGGCAGGAGACAATGATGAGCATCCAAAGCTTAATCCGCTAAGAATATGAGTGGGAAAGCTGAACTAAAATTTTAATATATGCAAAGTTTTAGAATTAAAACCAAGACAGCCACAAACAAATTTCAATGAGCAAGCTCTCCTGTAGAGTAGCACATTACCAAATTGGCCATCAAGTGGAGACATCAAAGAACTATATCACAAACCTAATACCTTTGAAATGAAACAACAAACTTAACTATAAAAGTTTTAGAGGCTAAAAGATCACAAAGATCAATTCATTAATTTTCATATCACTACATTCAAATCTACACAATGCAGTTAAAAGAAAAAAAAAATGAAACTTCCAAGCATTCCACCACTTAATAGGTTTAAAACAAAACCAAAAAAAAAAAAAAGAAACCCCAAAGCATTAAGGAAAGACAATTCTATTTGCTGCAAGTTAATTTAAACCTAAACACACCTTGAAAAGAAAATAAAATATGGTACAATCTTATCATCTCACAGTTGGTCTTATAGAAAGAAAGCAAACAAAAATAGATTTACCACAGCTAAAGTCAAACAGTAGTCAAATCAACCTACAGTGCAGACAAGGAAAGACATATCATTCATGAAAGAAAAATTCAGCATCCACTCTAAATCAAATGTGAAAATAAGGACTACAAGGATTATGACAATTGGGGTTCTAAACCACAAGGATTGATATGTTCATTCTATTCTATTTTGTCTTCAATGATCCAATTTGTTATTCTTATTATTTTCTTCTTTTTATTTTCTTGGGTAAATGCTTAATATTAACAATTGCCTAAAATTTAATTTGACCAACTTAAATAAGCAATTTGATCTCCCTACATACAACACTTAGGTAAGAAAACATTAATACACTAGGCTCAAATAGACCAACCAAAGTAGTTATACATCAATGGAAATGGAAATAAATGAATTAATATATTTAACAAATCAGTTGAACACATTCTCTTTTATACATTCTGCAGGAAATAGGCATAAGTTTTGAGCTCTGTAAAATTCTCCTAATAGCATGTAAATCTTTGGTTTCACTTTTAAACTGAGTTGACTGTAAGAGATTTACAATTTATTTAAATGAAACTTGGACTAGCTACACAAAAGTTGGTTGCACTTCTATATAACACTTGTAGGTATAGCTTTGCATTTCAACTTTTGGTTTTATTTAAATAAATAACAAGCCATTTCATCACTTTGAGTCACATGTTTGATTTTACTAATTTTTCCAAACTGGAAAAAATAATAACTTGAGAACCACAGGATAATACTTCTCAAAAATTAATAATTTTAGTATTTAATACTCATTAACTTTTTATTTTCAAATGGACAAGTGACTCCTCTTGCACTCGGTCACATGCCCTTCATACTAGAGGAAAAGCTTCCTATCCATCTGAGAGAGGGAATGTACCTATGGTCTCATTTTCCCAAAGAAAATTGCAAGTGCTGACATCAAAGAGCATAAGACATGCTATACTAGCTATTCAAGAGATGGCCTCTTCCAACAGTCAATGATAGACACCATCTAATGATCCATACTTGCTATATAATTCCTCTCCCACTGCACAACGAACATGATCCAGTTCCCCAAATTGAGCTTCCTTGACGTTTTTCTTTAAAAACACCAGAAGTAAAACTCGCATATTCAACACAAAAACGTCCAAGGCGTTAACCTTATACTAGCACAGGCAAGACGTTCCTTCTCTAGGATCAAATATCCCACACTAAAATCACCAAATCACATTAACCTCTCGCAATTTTCCAAATTTTACTCAGGAGACTCAGAACCAAGTCAATCATAATATAAATAAAATACTTTCAAGACAAAAATCAAAAGAGATACTCACTCTACTTGGATTTCAGCAGCGGCGGTGGTCGCCCGACGGACGAACTGGTGAGGAGATCTTGGAAGAATGCTAGCCTTGAAAATGAACCTGTCCCCGAAGAGAGGGAAGAAACGAGAGAAAGCAAAGCATCTGAACAAGAGATTCGGGGCCACAGTGACGATGCACGACGTCGAGGAGGAGGAAAAGGGCCTGGGGCAGGAGAGGGAGGAGGAAGGGGCAAGCAGAGAGCAGAGGGAGAGGCGGCGGCATCCCTGAAGAGAGAGATTGGCGCGGAATGCAGCTTGGGGCTGATTCTTGAGGGGGGTGAGGGACGCCATTGGGATTGCTTGCAAGGGTTTTCAAGGACACGGCCACAACGGATGATAATTTTGGGCCAGCGCCGTTCGAGGGCAAGAATTCACCTACTATTTGTATTTTGGAGTTTTGCTTTTCTTTTCTCCCTACATTTTAACATTTGCTAAAATATATTTGCTAAAATTCCCAGAAAACAAATTTTATAACTTTCGCTGATAGCATTACTGATTTGCCCTGGATTACAGGAACCCAATTCTCCACGGGGCTAGCGTGGGAATGCCCTCCTAAATCAGTTGCATCTTTAAAATATGGTTAGTTGTAATGTAAGTGATTTTATATATAGTAATTGTTTGATTATTTATAAATGAATTTACTTATAAGTAAAATTTTACATGTAAGTAAAATTACAGTATAAATGCAAATACTGCATTTTAACTTACATCATAGTTGTTTGGTTTATTATAACTTGAAATGTTGTATTTATTTTTTCTTTATTTGGCTTGGTATAAGTTGAGAGGTACAATTACCATATAAGTGAAATGGTAAAATTATCACTATCACATATTATTAACACTAATTATTTAATATTATTTATGAAATCTTTTAATTATATGTTATACTTGAATTTTATCCCTAAAAACTATTAATTATATTAATTCTCCTTATATAAGATTAATATTAATTTAAAAATTAATTAATTCCGTGGTGATTTATTAAATTTAAAAATGTAATGTAAATATGGCACAAAAATATATTTTCTATATAAATTAAATAGGAATTGGTATTTTAAAATATAATATTAAATTAAATAAAGCATAAATAATTGTTTTTGTAATCACGTTAATACTACTAATTATGTTAATATTAGTTCTAATTATTTAATATTTTCATAATATTAATTAATTATTTATTTATTTAAAAATATTTTAATGATAAAAATCTTTTTTTAAAAATAATATTTTAAATTCAATATTTTTTAAATTTTAGTATTTAAAAATATTTTTATAATTATATCTAAGATAACATAATGGTGACATGGTACTACTTACTTTACTGTATTTCAACTTACAGCAAATTTTGATATAAATTGAAATACTATAAAAGTAGTGAGATGTAAATTCACTTACATGTAAGTGGAGCTTTTACATCAAACCAAACAATCATTTATATGTAAAACTACTCACAACTACTTAAACATAACCAAAGAACCCCATAATTAATTATTTGATTCGATGTAAAAGCTCCATTTATATATAAATGAACTTAACTCTCATCCACTTTAGACTTAAATTTCACCCACTTTTATAGTATTTTAATTTATATTAAAATTTGCTGTAAATTAAAATGTAATAAAGTAAGTCGCATCCACTCACCACTATATTATCTTAGATATTATTATACAAATATTTAAGAAAATAATTACTTTTAAAATTAATTATAAAAATATTTTTAAGTAACAAAATTTAAATAAATATTAAATTTAAAATATTAAATTTTTTTAAAAAAAATTTATCACTAAAATTAAAAAAAATAAATTATTATTATTATGAAAAATATTAAATAATTAAAAATAATATTAACATATATTGAAGGTAATCTCACTATTTCACTTACATAGTGAGTATACCTTTTGTTTACATCAAATCAAACATCCTAAAAGGAATTGCAACATTCTAATTTAAAACAAACCAAACAACAATGATGTAAATCAAAATACAATATTTTTACTTACATAGTACTGTTAACCAAACAACTTCATAATGTAAACATTATATATATATATATATATATATATATATAATCTTATGTCATGAGTGTCTTAATAGAAGCATTTGAAAAGGTAAATATGTATTAATTGTTAAATTATTAAATAAGTATTACTATAGAAAAAAGGGAAAATTACTGTTCACCACTCGTGAATTTCAAAACTTGCCAAAAACCCCCTCTTTTTTTTGCACACCCCAGACAGCCCCTCCGTTATAGTTTGGTTCCCTTCTACCCCCCGTCTGTCACATGAAATGGGTCCGTGTTATGAAAATCCATTTTTGCCCCTGCAAATGGTGGGAAAAAACCCCGCCCGATCACATCATGTCATGTCTCACATTTACGCATACATATGTGAGTTTTTTCCCCCTTAATGGTTTCTTGTTCGCATAGAGAGCTTATAAGGCGAATTACATATTTTTGTTTTTGTTCTCCTTTTCCTTCTGCTAAGTTGGTCTTTGGATTTGAATTCCTCCGGTCACCCGATATTATGGACAGTTTTTGTGCCATTACTAGATACAACGGGGAGGGACGAGTGCTGACGTTCACCGCGTCAACTGAATGGGCGTCAGTGTTAGGTGAGATTTGTGAGCGCTGGGGTCTCGATGTTTGTCGCGCGAGGGTGAAGTTCATCACACCCGATGGACATAATACGATTTGCCCAATAGAGAACGAGGTCGACTTCCAGCGCATGTGTCATGTGTTCTCCATCCTCAAAGGCGGTGTAGTCGATATGGTTGTCGAGACGGATGACGTGCCACGGCAGCCTTCTGAAAACGAGTTATTGTCGTGGTAATGCGTTGCTCTAAAACAATTATGCAGTTGTATGTCAGTTAGTGTTTAATACTACCATTATCTGTATTAAAGAATGAATTATCCGTTTAAATTTGGAGTCTCCGATTAATTTATCATGTTTCTGTGTAACCTGTCATATACCGTTTGCATTATTACATCTCTGTTTAACTATGTCTGTTAACGTGTAAATATTAACTTCTGCGTTTAACTAAGTGGAGTTTATGCTTAAATTCTGATCGTTTGCGTTTGAATTGAAGTGTTGGCAGGAATTCGGAATTTGGGAGCGCTTCTGCCCCACCACATGGCGACCCGGATGGTGTCGCATGCCTGCCATCCTCGTCAGATCAACATGAAGTGTTGTCGTTGGACGTCGGACAACGTTTTGATGGCGTTGAACATTTCCGAGATACACTTCGCAATTTTGCTATCAGTCGGAATTTTGATTTCAAATTCGTGAAGAACGAAAAATACCGGGTCACTGTGGAATGCGCGGCCGGTGGATGTCAATGCCGCGTTCACGCATCAAAGGAATATCATAGAAATACCTTCAGAATCAAGACAATGGACCTGACGCACACCTGCGGTGGTGGAATTGGCTCGGCGTCACACCCGAAAGCTTCCAAAAAATGGGTCAGCGCACGAGTGATTCAGAAGCTGAAGGACCGGCCCTTGTACAAGGCCATCGACATTCAGAAGGACATGTTGCTGGAGCATGGTGTCCACATTCCATACAAGCAGGCTTGGCTGGGAAAAGAGCATGCCCGGGTGATCCTCGACGGCAGCGACATCTCCAGCTACGATCTGTTGCTTTGGTACGTCCATAAGGTGGCTGAGACAAACCCCGGCAGCATCGCGTTTGTGGAAAGAGACAGTGAGCGTTTTAAACGTGCGTTCTTCTCTTTCAGCGCGTGCATTTTGGGGTTCAAGCGGGCATGCAGGCCGCTGCTGTTTGTCGATGGTACTCACCTCCTTGGAAAGTATCGGGGTACTCTCTTGGGTGCCACAGGCAAGGATGGGAACAATGGCTTCTTCCACGTCGCCTTCGCTATTGTCGACAACGAGACCGACGGCAATTGGACGTGGTTCATTTCCAAGTTAGGTGATGCTTTATACGACGAAGGAGACTACCAAGAGACAATTACATTCGTTTCGGATAGGTCAAAGGGCCTTGTGAACATTGTTGCAAGAGTTTTCCATTCATCCCCGCACGCGTACTGCCTTCGGCACTTGGAGGCTAATTTTATGAAAGCCAATGGCAGACTTGGGAAGGCATTGAGGGAGGAGTGCTGGTCCATATGCTTTCGTATCGCGTGGGCAACGACGGCTAAAGAATTCGATGACACCGCCAATGAACTGCGGGCTGCATCACCCGAAGCGTTTCTGTGGTTGATTCACAAATCCGACATGTCACACTGGTCGAATTATCTGTTCAAAGGTGACCGATGGGGCGAGATGTATTCGAATGTAGCTGAGTCGTTCAATGCGTGGATCAAAGAAGCTCGACACCTACCGGTGACGAAAATGGTCGACGCTATAAGGTATTCGAAGGTTAAATACATGTAACGCTTAAGCTTACCCGTTACCCTTTAATGTTCGTTATCTGTGTTTAACATGCACTGTCCGCAGTTTGATATCGTCGTCGGTGTTTAACATTCACATTAACCGTTTAGTCCGGTAGAATTCTGTGTAAGATAACAAATGTAAATATCATTGTCTCGGTTTAAATACCGTTGTATATGTTTTTCTTCTTCGATCTTTAGTTTATTACTGTTCTGTTTACTCCGATGTAGTTGTGTTTAAATATTCATATATTCGCGTAAATTTCTTTAAGATTTCTGATATTCGTTGTGCAGGTACAAGCTGATGAACATGTTATGCACTCGCCGTGAGCAAGCGAACAAATGGGAGACTTTCTTATGCCCGGACATACATTCAAAGGTTGAGACGCTTGTTCAGGATAGCTGAAGTCTTCACGTTGCTCGCTGTCTCGCTGATCGTTACGAAGTGATTGACCAGTGCAGTAACTCTGTAGACCTTGCCAGTAGAACTTGTTCATGTCGCAGATGGCAAGTTTACGGCATCCCGTGCAAACATGCTTGCGCTGCGATATTGCTGACGGACAGCAATGTTCATCGTTTTATTAGCGATCACTTCACCGTCGACACTTACAAGTTAGCGTATAAGGAAGATATATTTCCCATACCCGACAATGAGAGGCCCACGGACAACAATCGCGATCTGCTTTTGCGGCCGCCTGTGACGAGAAGGCAACCTGGGCATCCTAGACGAAGGAGGATCGAGTCGCAAGCGTTTGATGTCCGCGAGTTACATTGCAGCCGCTGCCACGCGTCCGGTCACAATTGTAGAACTTGCAATGAAAGTGTCGCCGATTAGGCTTCGTAAAAGGATAATCTTTAAAGAGCACACATTTATTTGGTTATGACGCCCTGATATTTAAACATAAAATAAACGAATTTCGTTGTATTTACTGAATTTTTAATCTAATAAACCTAATGTTAAATGGTGACACATTTAAAGAGTTATACACAAATTGAAGCGTACGCAGTGAATGTTAAACGGACAATCTTGGTAATAAACGATAACCAATAACGTTAAACAGGCACATCGCTTGTTGTCATTCTTTTGTATTTGAACTTGGGGAACAAATGTAAGATAGTGACGCATAAACAGAGACGTTATATTTAAACAGATACGGCGGCGAGTTTTACACATCTTCGGCGAAATGTTTAACGGAGACGTTGTATGGTACACATGGTGGTTAAAATGTTACACACAATGATTGATATTTGAAGAGTTCAGTGTGAGTTTAAAGCTTGTATTGAGACTGAATTAATGACGACAAGACGTCATTAGAGTGAAATCCCAGTACGAATGCTAATTCATTACTATTTATTGGTGCAATTACATTTGAATTCAAATTCCACACGTAAGCATCAATGTACGGAGTACGTTAGGCGAACTTGCGACCCCTAGACTTCTATTTAAACAATAAACGGAAATCAAAGGCACATCCACATATTACACACAGAGAAAGAAGTATGTACAAGTCCCTTCTCAACGAGCTCTGCCAGAGAACCCGCCGGCTGTCGCCGGAGTACTCAACCGTCAGGGAGGGCCCCGACCACATCCCCGCCTTCTTGGGCACGGTGTCGGTTGATGGGACCACTTACTACAGACCTTACCCTGCGAAAACAGCGAAGGACGCCCAGAACAGTGCGGCCGAGGTGGCGTACAGTGACCTCCGTATTCCATACCCTGAGAGGATGAATACGCCTCCCGCTGCTACCGTCGATCAATTATGTGGAGGTAAGTCATACCGTAAGATTTCTGCGTCCATGTTTGAAAAATTTATTTATTTTCTAAATTGTTAAAAGCCTTCATTGCAGGGCCTCGCACCCGAAGAGTTGGAGTGCTTTTTGGAGGACATGCTCGTCGAGCTTGCGGAGAAGGAAGTAGTCCTCTCCGCAAAACTCGACCGAATAAGAACCCTCACGGCCTAAGTGAAGAAGCTCATCCAGGGACTGAAGGCGAAATGATAATGTTTTTTTCAGTTTTTAGATGTATAAATTAGTATGCCTACGCTGGTTGTAATAGAACTCCGTTTCAATTAAAAATTTTTTGAAGGAAAGAAATTTGTTCCCCTGTTATGTTTTGATCTTTAAACCGATACGTGTATATTTGAACATCGGCACTAAATTATAAACGTGGACGTCTGTAAAAGGGGGGGCCACAATATTTAAAAAGCGCGAGTGTTTGTAAATAGTGAGAATAGTATTCACACAGAGTCCTCGATGTGTGAAGAAGACAATTCAAACATACACATCGAATGTTAAGGGAAGACGCATGCTAATAAGCGGTGACATACAATGTTAAACTGAGAGAACCCTCGTTCTCGTTCGTCGATAGTTAACCGCGGATATCAATACTTAAACGGTAAAGTGTAAGGGCAAGTGATGACGGTTATATTTAAACAATGATGAGGAGTTTCGCCCAGTGAGTGTCATAGATTAAATACCACATTGATGTTTATAAAATAGGTTCAAAACCAGAAAATTTGCATTGGAAAATGCTGAAACGTCGCATGCATAAATGGGGTTGAATTTAGGCTAGTTACGGTATAACGTAGTCAGGGAAACCATGCAATGTGAATTTATTATTAATTACTCGAATTTAATGTTGAAATGCAAGTCAGTAAAGCGTGAACGTAACTGATGCCATTTACTATATTCCATTTATTTCACCGAAAACCAATGCCTTTTTTTTTACAAATAGTTATGATTGTATGTAAGCATCAAGCCGAAACAAGATACACACGCAGATATTATCCACATCCCACAACAATGTTTAAGTCACGTCTAGCCGAATTTTGCCAGATGACACGCCGGCCCTCGCCGGAGTACACCACTCTCCGTGAAGGCCCCGACACCAACCCCGTCTTCCTGGCCACGGTGACGGTCGATGGGACCCCTTTCTCCGGTTCTTCATCTGCGGAAAGCGCCGAGCAGGCGCAGGACATTGCTGCCGAGGTGGCGTTCAAGCAGGTGTGTCCTTCAGGCAGCGTGGAGATTACCAAGGCCCTAGTTGCTGACGATGACGTATATGACGCAGGTACTGCATACTGTAAGACTTGTCAGTTGAGTGTAAAAAAAAAAAACCACCTTCCATACGTAAACCTTCAACTCTTCATTGCAGGGCCTTCACGAGCCGTCGGGGATTACTCCAGTGGTGAAGAGTTGGAGTGGGTTTTCGAACACCTGGTCCGTGCACTAAACGCAAAACTTGAAGGAATAAAAGATCGAAAGGCACGTGTGGAAAAGCTGCTCCAAGATTTGAATGACAAGAAAAGGGGGGAGTGAGATTATGTTCGAGTTGATGTCGTTTGTAAATTGCGCCATCTAAATGGAGTTCTATATATTTAAACGGAGTCGTCTGAATCCAAACGTAGTCATTAATATTTAAATAGCGTAATATATATTTAAACATACAAACCTAAACGGTCATTTTTATTACTGACAGCGTGAATCATAAGCCAATATTAATTACTTTCACCATTAATTATGAAAACTAAAATCAGTCTCACATCTATTTCAAATTCATGTAATTTCCGTTGCGAGAAGCGTAAGTTGTGGATATTTGTTAAGCAATTATTGTCACATGGAATGAAATAGCAAACGGAGACTCGTACAATTACACGGGGACTATATAGAGTAAACTGCACGAACTATAATTGAACAGAGATAACGAAGTTTAAACGGAGAGCAAATCATTTTGGCAGGCCTGTATATTTCAAAGTTTACACCGACTGTCAACCAGAGACTATTACCTTTAGCGCACAACTAATATGTTTAAGTTAGGATAATGAATTACAGGATAATGAATTACATAAACTTATTTTATTGTGGATGAATGGTATGTGACAATAGCAACATGAAATTTTTTTACCTCAACGTTAAACGTTAACAATAGCGACAAGTTAAACGAATGATTCGAAAGTTAAATGGTATTCTTAATGTGATCGGTAAGTCTTAAAGTTAAACATATACGTAATCGGGGGATAGACATTCTGAGTAATACATGCATTCGACGCAGTGTAGTGAGTTAGCATTGGGAAAGTGTGCATTGATTAACCCGTCGGTGGACGTTACTGTTATCTGTTACGATTAAATTTGGTTTTGGAATTCAAACGTCGAATAGTTATTGGCATCAGACTCGAGAAATAGTTCAAACGTCCGTTGAATACATTTGTATTTAAAGAAGAATCGGAAACAAGAAACGCACCCAGATATTACTCGCAGACGTAACAGTATGTATGTGCCAATTCTCAACGCGTACTACCAGAAGACGCACCGCTCCACGCCGGTGTACTCCACAACCAGGGAAGGCGCCCCGGGCGCCTCCGCTTTCGTGGCCACAGTCACGGTGGATGGGACCACGTTTTCCAGCCGCAGAACCGAGAGAACAGAAGAGGCAGCCCAGAACATTGTTGCCCTGGTGGCGTTCTACGAGCTATGTCCCGCGCATCTTAGGACGAGGGGTACGTCCCCCGCTGATGTCGATGGTGTAACAACTGGAAGTACTGCATATCGTACGGTTCATCTCTGCGTCTTTAGAAATATTTCTCTAAATCGTTGATGTCTTCTTTGTAGGGGCGATGACCTATCCCCGGGAGCGGTTCCTGGAAGATTTGGTCAGGGATCTGATGGAAAAAGCAGCATCTCTCTCCGCAGAACTCGAGCGAGTGGTATCCCATAAGAGGGATGTGGAGAGGCTGCTCCGGTACGCCAAAATGTATAAAACGGAATGACGGTTTTTGTCCTGCTTAGTGTAGTTTTCATCCATCAAATAAGAACTTTGCTTAATTATGGGAACGCTCTCTCATTCCGAAATTTTAAGTTCGTTGTTACTCTCTCATAAATGTTAACAGTTTGGACGCATGTTAAACAGCCACGCATGAAGTTTAAATGGAAAACAATGTTCCTTAAGCAAATGCTAACCCTTCGTGCGCATGACATGCACGGTTTAAATAGAGACGGACGCGAGTAAACCCTATCATGAAACTTTTCGTGGGGAATGGTAATATTCAACGGGAACGGTGATATTAAACCAGTAACGGCAAATGATAATCACAGAATGCCTTCTTGGCCTGATAATTCTAAATTTTAAACGGATACAACAACACGTAATTGGTGACACACTGTAAAAAAAAAAAATTCCGTACTTAAGGACCCATAGCGCGGTTGATGAAGACATTTAAAAAGTTACATATAATAGGGTCTCTTACCCTTAAAAACAAACAGCGCAAGTAGAATAGGATCTCACCCGTCGAACAATCGCCGCCATATTAAACAGGGACTGTAATATTAAACATGTAACGACAAAAGCTAAACAGAGAATACTTTGTTTATCTGATAGTTCTGCATTTTAAACGGAGAAAACAACACGTAATGGGTGACATACATTGAGAAAAGAATTCCGTGCTTACGGACCCATAGCGCAGTTGATGAAGACATTTAAAAAGTTATGTAGAATAGGGTCTCTCACCTTTAAAATCAGACAACGGAAGTAGATTACGGTCTCTTTCATTTAACAACAGCCGCCATGTTTTAAACAGGGACATAGAGAGTTAAACGTTCACCACTAATATCTAAACAAGGAGTGTGTGATCAACCCGGTCCCCTGGTGTTAAACGGTAACGATGTATATTGGACGGAGATCCGTATTGTTAAAGTGTAACACAATTTTTTAATAGTGACAGCGTCATTTTTTTACAGAAGTACTTAATTTTATAAAGCAGCGACGACCCTCAATCGGTAACATGGAATTTTAAGCAAAAAATGATTGAATATGAAACAATAACGAACATTAGTAGATGTACACTGAGATTTCTGCCATGTCGCTGGCAAAGAATGAATTGAATCAATTGAAATGAAAACAATATCGACAAAACTGTTTTACATTTGATGAATAACGCTGGTGCGTAAGAATCTTACTTCCCCACAGCTGGATCCATCCCGCGTTGCTTGATGCCGGATGCTCGTCCTTCCTTAAGTATGTGGCAAGCGTACTTCAATCTCAGATAGGGGACGTCCGTGTGCGCTATCAGCAGCTTTTCACCGCGGAGCAATTGCTCGATAAACCGCATCACGTAGACGGCGCAGTCGACAGTGCCTTTCTTTTGACGCGGTGTGTCGTCATCGTGAACAAGCGGGTACTTTGCCGTCGCCGTCGTGTCGTACTCCATTACGAGACAGGTGTCGAATAGTTCCCGCTGTCCCATTATACAAACCGATGTTAGAATAGAAAGTATCTATGTCACTCTGACAATCGAAATCTATATCGCAGAGAGCTTACCATTGCTACCGCGTCTCTATCGTACTCTTCACTTTGGCATGAGGTGTAATGCCTGTACTTTTTCTTGTTATTGTCGAGCACCACGACATGGAAGTGGCCAGTCAAGATTATGGGAAGGATGATGATGTCAACGTCATTGACGACCTTGGTGGCATCTCCGATCATAGCCAAAGTCGTCTCATGTGCGTCTTCCACCTTTGACATAAACAACGCCAGTGGTCGAGTGATGGAGGCGCGCTTCTTATGAGGATATGGCTTTCTGGTAAGTGTGTTTTGTACGATGCACACGAAGGCGTCCAACACATCATCTGTCACCATCTCTTTCCCGTCGATCAGAACGAATAGGTTGGCCCGGGTGGTGCTGACATAATCATTCCTCCAGACGACGGAACTGCGGTTAAACGGCAACACATGCGATTGATTAATAACACATAGACGTTAAGTGGGAACAACACATACGTAAATGATAATGTATACTGGTAAACAGTAATATCGTTAGTTAAATGATACATTACTAGGTTATATGGTAACGGCTCTAATTAAACGGAAACGCAACAACATAAATGGGATGATCTATATATAAACAATAACATCTACACTATCATACTTACTCGTCCATGGGGAAGTTGAGGAAAATCTTGATCAGCTCCTTCTCGAATACGTCGAGGCGCGATTGACCAGCGTATTTTTTCTTCGCCGGAACGAAGTCTTTCCGCACTTCTTCATACTACTGGTTGGCGAAGGTGACCGATTTCTTTTTTTTCTCGGCGACGTTCCCTTCGCCCCCGGCAACAGCTTTATTGGGATCATCCGTAGATGCTTCTTGCTGTTGCGGGATCGCGCCTACACTGGATGTGGCAATGTCGGCCGACCGTTCCTCCGTGGGCAGGAGCTTCTCCACAATAGAGGCAACGGTCTTCTCAACCGCGGCCAAGGCAGTCTCATCAAGGGGAGGCACACCCTCGGATGGTTCTTCTTCTTCAGGGATAGTGGCCACCACCCTCGATGCGCCATTGTCGGCCGCGGCTGCCGGCTCCACCGCGACGGGGATTTCGGAGGCTTCCTCAGACGCGGCATTGCCAACGGGGTCGAAGATCTCCGCCACCGGGGCGGTGGAGTCATCAACTGCAACGGTCTTAACAACCGCATCAGCCGCCGGTGGTGCTGCCATTGTTTCCTCGTCGGCCGGTGGTGGACACACAGGTGGTATTATTGTCTTCGCCTTTTGCGCAAGCCTCTTCAAACGTGGCCTCGTCATACGTGGCCGTCTTGGAATGGCCTTCACGACGAAGTCGTCGTCGCCAATTTCCGACGCCTCATCCGTCCCGGGTACGTCATGTATTTGTCCTGACGGTGCAGCCGTTTGAAACCTCGCCTCCAATGCCTCAACCCGAGCAACATGCTGGGGGAAAGCGTTCATCATCACCTGGCATGCCTGCAAAAAGGCTGTAGTGACGTCGTCGCCTAATGACGTCGGTGGGGCTGCCGCGGTCGGGGGGACTGTGGTGATCCGGGTGACTGTCGTTGTCACCGCCGGTGCGGGTGTTGCCATTGGGCCGGGTACGTGAGGGCTTATCCGACGCCGAGGGTTGCGTGTTGGGCTGGAAGTGGGGGAACCACGTCGGCGCGAACGGACGGAAGGGGCTGGCCTCTCCACTTGCAGTCGTGCAAGTGGTTCCCGCGCAACAGCATCCCTCCGCCAATTGGCCCCAACAAAAGTTTCCTCCTCAGCATTCGCCGGGACCAGCTCAGGAAACTAACATATATAAAGAAAACAATCTCAGTCAAATCATTCAATTTGATCCAAAACAAACGTATTTAAACATTTGACATATATACGTAAACGATATGGCACACATTTAAACGGAGTATAACAAGGTTAAGCGAAGACACCAAGCGTTAAACAAAAACTATAGTTCTTAAACGGGTAAGACTATCATTAAACATTAACTGCTCTTTGTAAACACATTAACCTGATTTATTACCTCTTTTCCTTCGAGAGCTGACCAACTCGTTTTATCGTCGCGTGCTTCCGGTAAGTACTTTTGCAGTAGCACAGCACCCTTGGGGTCTTGCCGAAACGGACTTTCTTGCCGGTTCCGGTCACCTCGTAAAACCAGATGGTCAGCGCGATCGAGCAACCCTTAATGTACCCCGTGTTTACCTTCCCCCCCTCGCATCTGGCTTGCACTCGAGCGGCAGCTTGTGGAACATCCTCCATCAGCCATTTGTGCGTCGCCTGCGCCCATGCGTACCGCCCCATGCCAGGTAGATCCTCGACATAATCAACGATCCAAGTGGGCACCGAGCATGAGGTATTCGGGAAGAGGATTGTCCCCATGAGGTACGCCATCAAGAGTTTCACAAAATCCTCCTCTTCCCCCTCTGTCCAACAAGACGCTGAAGAGTGCGCCTAATGGCGTCTCTGTGTCTGTCGAAGCTTTTCGATAAATATCTCCCTTCGAAAGCTGACGGTGCCTTCTTCTTCTTAAACAGGATCGCGTCTCCGTCGCAGCGCAGACCCAGAACGAGAGCCACATCCTCAGGCCTGAACCTCAGCAGGCTCGCCCCGATCCTGAATTTATTGGTGCGGCCATCGTTCCTCTGCAGAAGCGAATCGAGAAGGGCCCTCTCTTGGAATACAGCTTCCACCTCAGTGAATGCCGCAAACGGTGTCCTTTGAATGATCTCCCAATGTCGAGAGGTCATGTGGACTTTCAATTCGGCCAAGGTCTCCACCGCCGGTGTCAAGTAGATTCTCCCGTTGACTAGGTTTACCGCCATAATCACAAGACTGCAAAAATGACAACACTTGTTAAACAGATACCTTAACTGCTACACAGAGACAAATGTTTTACACGAAAAGCTCAACTCTTAAACAGAGATATGCACCGTTAAACGGAGACAAACTGTTTTAAACACGAACTCATTCATTACAAGGAAATCTCTTTTACAAACTGCAACCATATCAAATGGAAGGGGAAACGCACATTGTAAGCATTACACAAACAACAACAACCGATATCTCTTTCAATGATCGTGGGCACAGCCGAAAACCCTAAACCCTAAACCCTAACCCTAAACCAAAACCCTAACCCTAAACCCTAAACCCTAGAAACCCCAGCCGAGAAATTCCCCCGCACACTAGAACCACGCAAAATAAAACCGACGAATATCTCTGTGTAACAGAGTACTTCATATAAAGGCCTTACTTTAGACACAACTTCTGCAATACCTTGAGCTGCAAACTGATGGAAGTGCAGGATACTTGCGCACGGTGGACTGAAGTTACAGAGGATGTCGAAGCAGAGAGAGCTTCGGAGAGGGAAAAGCTGAAGAAAGTTAAGCAAAGAAGAAAAACGAACACGACTTTCTGCCTCTCTTGGGATTCCCATTACGAAAAACCCTCCACTTCCTCTCTAACCGGCTTAGTGATTGCACCACGATTTCCCATGCAAGGTAGGGGCAATTCCGTCCGTGAATTTGAAAAGTAACTCCGTTAACCACCGTTTCATTCTTTGGGGGTTTGAAAATCATTGTCTTTAAAAGGAAGGGGTTTTTATGGATTTGGAAAATAACGGGGTGTTTTTGGCCATTTCCCAAACTTTGGGGGTGTTTTTGGCCATTAACAGTAGAAAAAAACTAAATAAAATTGAAGCACTAGATTTGGATTATCTATATTTTATTTTTCTAAATTTTTAAATAATTTATTTGAGATCAATAATGTGACGAAGAAAACAAATTAGGAGATGCTTGATTCCTGCTTGCTAGCACTATTATAAAGAAATTATTTTGTGGCACTGAAAATGCTTCCCCAGGATAAAACAAACTTTCCTCCATATTTTGAGGGATTAGAAATAACACATATTTATAAAGATCCAGTCAAGATAAGGTGTAAAACCGCCATTTTAAATCCCAATCCAATTTTTTTTTAAAAAAATATGTTTTACTTTTTTAAAATTTTAAACCACCCGTCTTATCCCCATAACAGAGAGATCGGGGAGAAAATCTCGTAACCTACGAGAGGTTTTGACACGAGACCTAGCCCATCATTTTCTTCATTCCGTGAAGTGCCGACGACTTCGAGGAGGAGAGGATCTCTCATCAAAACCTTGCTCCCTACTTCTTGAGGTAATTGGCTTCTTATTCGGATCTAGGGTTTAGATAGTTTTCCATTAGCAACGTTGCTTGAATTAATTTGTGTGAGTTATCCATTTTCTCTTGCTATCTGCTTTATTAGATTTGCGATTAGAAGGGGTCTCAAATGTTGGTTTTGATTGATGCGTTTTGGTTTTTGATTAATGTTTTTTAAACTTGTTAGAATGATTCATGGGCTGTGTTGCTGAGTCTGTTAGGTTTGTTTTGTCCGTGGTAAGATCTGGGACTTATGGATTTTTTCTATTTGATTAGATTTTCTTTGATGTGGGTTGGACAATTTCGACTTTGGTTGTTGACTAAGTTTTCAGCCATTGAGCACTTTATAGGTTCTCATTTAAATGCATATCTTGCTGAATTGTAGTCAGATTGCTTCAATTTACGAGGCTTTATAGAGACCAAGTTAATGCCTGTTGATTGATGTTTGGAAAAAAGAAAAAAAAAATCTAATGTTTTGACTGATATTTACGTGATCTTTCTGGTTTTAATCAATAGAATAAAACTCAAATATTTGGGATTGGGTTATTGTTAGATTGAACCCCAACGTTGCTTAGAAATTTGAATTAATATTTAAATGCTTTATTAGCTTCAAAACTTCATTTAGATACCAGTAATATACTGCAGAATTTGGAAATTTAATTCCCTTGCATGCATGGTTATCTCCTTAGAACATGATTAAATTTATCTCATACTCATAGAATATTATTATCTTAAGGAAACATATAGAACTGTAGGCGGTGCAGAAATTCAAAATGGAGACTTGGTATGCATATGATTAGCAACAATAACCTCATTCGTCACTACAATTCAAATGCAGTTTTTGAAACATCCTGTGCTTTTTGTAATGTGCTCATGATGCACACCATTGCGGCTATCATTCTATATGTGATATATCGTATATTCATTGAGGATAGGTGTGACAGCGCAAGCCTTAAATTTTTTTTTAACACTAGTGTATAGGATTTCAGCCACTCATGTTTGTATTTAAATTTTAGAATCTAAGACAATTATAATGTCATGTTATAGGTTTTTTCCCAGAATCCTGATTTCTTTTGCGTTCGAGCGGGTCATATAGCTTGGGGATATTGTTCTAGGTAAGTAAACCACATACATACCGTATATTTGTATGTATATATAATTGTTTTGATTTCTGAAAATTATTTACATGATTATTTAGTTATTTTGGGTTTTATTGTGGAATAAATTTTCACGATATTATATTTAATTGTTTTGGGTTTAAGATATTATGCATATTAATACTTTCAAATTTATTGATTATTTATGCATTTATTTATTTATTTATTGGTTTATTTGTTTATTTAATTTATTTTAATATTTTAATTAATTATGTATTTAGTTATTGAGTTTCATGAATTTTAAATTTTATTGTGATATATTAGCATTGTTGTTTTTAAATTAATGTGAGATATGTTCATTAGAAAATGGGATCACTGAAATTTTCTACTTTGAGTTGACAATGATTTTAGAACCGACATATTTTGACATAGCAACTTGTAGTCCCCAACTAATTTTCCAACAACTCTGTCATTAGGGGGTTAAACACTGACCATGTCGACATGAATTCTGATTCTGATAAGAAACTATAGTTTCGCACCGTTCCGTTGGTGGAGAATAACGGCCTTTGATAATCTGCCTCGGGTCGCCGAGGGTAAATAAATGAACTCTGATAATCTAACTCGGGTCACCAAGTTTAAATATATGAATTTTGTTATTTTGTTTTCGGCATTAGTTATTTGGGTGACATATATGAATGTTTATTGAAAATTTATATCTGTATGAAATGTTCCAAAGTCGGGTTTTATTTTTGACAAATACTATACAACGTTTGTTGATATATTACGTTACATTTAAATGTGTTTTTGGAATTACTAAAATTTTCGTGATCCCAATATTATTGTTTTTAGTGGTTGCTTACTGGGTTGTTTAGCTCATAAATAGTTGCTCTATCTTTTATAGATCAGGAGTAGATGTGTGGTGACTAGCTTAGCGGGGACCGTTGAGTGATCACCAGTGGTTAGCTGGAAGATAGTCCTTTCCGTTGCCGTTAATAAATTTGTTATTTGCTTAAGATTTTGAATACTGCGCTTTTAGTTGTCTTTGAACATTAGTTGTAAACCCGATTATTTATTCCTTAAATTCTTTAGTTTAATTTGAGATTATTGTGTTGTTATGTTTTTATTTGAGAGACAGGTATTGAGGCCTTGTCTGCCCACTTGGTCTCGGCCTGGTGGGTATACGGCCGTTTGTTGACGCATCGAGTCCGGTGAACCGGGTTCGGGGCGTGACAAATCTAAATGGTATCAGAGCTCTCAGTTAATTTGATCCTAGTATTCCGAACAGAACCTTCTGATTTAGAGTGTTAAGGCGATCTGACTTTAGTTTAGCATGAAATCCTTAAAGGTTAGTTAGTTTGACAGAATCATTTTGTTTGTTTGACTCCGTTTGGGTTTACCTCGTAGAGCTGTTAGTAGGAGCGTTGCCGAATTGTTGGGACATGCATCGACTGCCAGAGAAGTCCCAGCTAAAGAGGCCATGGAAGCCCCTACTGAAGGGGGATCGAGTTCAGTGGGTAACCAGGAAGTTTTACTGGATTTGATAAGGGAAGTGGTAGGGTTGGTGCGTGAGCAGAGGCAACAGCAAGCACCAGCACCACCCCCTCCACCATCTCCTCCTCCGGTTTTAGAGCCAAGGGAGAAAACTATGATGGAATTTAAGAGGTCTGATCCGCCACCGTTCGAGGGCACTACCAATCCTGATGAAGTGGAAGTTTGGGTAGAAGAAATGGAGAAGGCATTTGCAGGAATGAAGTGCACATTGGAAGAAAAGCTCAGGTTTGGTGTGTACATGCTCAAGGGTCAGGCGAACCACTGGCACCAAGGAGAGCTTCGCGTTCGTCAGGGGCAAGAGTTTGAATCATGGGAGAAATTGAAGGAAGCCCTCTTCTGCAAGTACTTCACTAGAGACAAGATGGTTCAGTTTGAGAGGAAGTTCATTAATTTGACTAAGGGGAGTATGAGATGGAGTTTGACAAACTTTTGAGGTATGCTCCAAAGCTGGTAGATGATGATCAGAGCAGGGCCCGGCGCTTTGAGGCAGGCTTGCAGGCGCATATTCGTAGGGGTCTGGCCACTTTGTACTTGACCAGTTATGTTGAGGTTGTGAGTCGTGCCAGGTCTTTGGACATGGTTTAGGGTGACACTAGAGAGCAGAGCAGGAAGTTTCAGAGAAAGAGGGATAGAAGTTTTGACAACCAGAAGAACCGTCAGTTTGGAAGTGGAGGAAAGCCTAGGTTGGAGGCAGGACAAGGTGCATCTCAAACTGTCAGCAGTCCTCCACAGCAGCGATCTCGGGGGTCGACATATGTTCCTTTCCGTTCTAACCAGAGATGTGCCACTTGTCGAGGTGCGCATGCGATCGCAGATTGCAGGCGTACTACTGGGGCTTGTTTCAGGTGTGGCAGTTTGGAGCATCGTATTTCCGGGTGTCCGCAGCTGTCTTCTGGAGCACAGAGGACATCTAGTGTGCAGGATTCGAGGTTGGTGTCAGAACCTAAGCCTCAAGCATCTTCGGGTCAGCGTGTGATAAGTGCTTGCATGTACTGAGTAATTGATATGTTTTTCATGCTTGAACATTACTTCTATCAGGCTATATCGCTCATTTCGTGTGCTTTTGTGTTCTTTCACGCAGTTAGGGTTGTGAAGAGTTTTCTTTGGGAGTTTAAGAAAAAATAGGTCATGATGGTGCCAAGTGGAGTTCTTTTGTGCAATTACAAAGATCAAGACACAGATCGGAGTCAAACGAGAGAGTATGTGCCAACTTCTACAAGGTTCGAGACAACTCTTGTAAAAGGACACAGAGGCAGTCATGCTCGCTCGTTCTGATTTGTTCGAAGACTTCAAAAGCTCTCCAAAGGGTTTTTACTATCAAGAAAAGCCTCATGACATTCCACACGAGCGTGTCTCCGTCTGTGTGGCCTCAGAAGCAAAAACGAGCGAAATCGGGGATCTACAAGCGAAATTCTACAGGACTGAAATTCCACATGGGCGTGTGGAAATTCCATACGGCCGTGTGGCTTATCCACATGCCCGTGTGGATCCTCGAGATCGCTTTTTAAAAGGCCGTTCTGAAGCATTTTCAGGGGATCTTCTTCCCAACTTTTGGACGGAGTTCGGCTAGGGTTTGGAGAGGTTTTTGCTAGGGTTTGAGGGAGGTTCTTCACCGATTTCTACATCGATTCTTTCCAAGGAAAGCTATTGGGGGAGCCTTCGTCGACATCGATTCGGGGAGGTGTGCCTTAGGCTTGAAGGAGGGATTCGTGGAGAAGAAGGAGCAGCCCTCTTAGACCATCAGCACGGAGCTTAAGGGGGTTTTCTCTATGGTTTATTTGCATTTGTTTTCAATTATTTTGTTGAACTTGTATTGCTCCATGGAGAGCTAATCCCCTAGTGGGTACTTGGACATGTAAACTCTAGAATTCCTTTGTTTCAATGACTCTATTGCTTTTATTTAAATTGAGATTTGTTTTCAATTTCAATCTTGTGTGCTTAACTGTTTCTCCCTTAGGGTGACACTAGGGTTGAGGGCCAATCTAATTATCCTTTTGACGAGTGACCATCACCATTAGGATTAGATTAACCAATATTGAAGAGGGTCGAGAGGGTGAGTCGAGAGGTAGCGGCACGTCCCCTTTCCCCTCCGGTATGATACACCTTACCTCCATATTCGAAGAGTTAGTATCGATGTCAAAGAGAGTTAGGCGTTGAGAGAGGCCTTTCCGCCGGGACTTATTTGTGATTAGTGATCTTTCACCTGGACCAAAGGGTTTGATCTATAGTTGGGAATAGGGTTTATCACTTGGAATCGCAAGAGCTTAGCACAATCATACGTGGTGTGAGGCGTCAAGAGTTTTCTCTCCGCGGGGACCTCGTAGGGGACTAGTCAAGATTGACCTTAGGTTTGGGACCTTGTGTCTTTGGATTTCCACGACTTGTTAAATCTCGATTAAGTAAGAGTAATTGAAGTCTTGCACTTGAAACTAGGAACCTAGGGGGAGCACTGTCCGAGTACCCCATTCTTATCTTGATATTCTCCTTATCTCTAGTTACCACTTTCAATCTTTATTTTCTCTTTATTCACTTTTAATTCAATCTCTTCATACATCGAGTTTTTTTTCTTGACTAATTGGCAAAGTGTATTTGTTGCTAACGCCTACTCCCTGTGGATTCGACTACAAACCCTTTGGATATTTATTACTTCGACACCCGTACACTTTCGGAACACACACGCAAGGGTGTGTCAAGTTTTTGGCGCCGTTGCCAGGGAGTTAGGCGTTTTTAGGAACATCTTTACTCTGTTATTTTAGTCATTCGCTTCTTATTCTGTTTCATACTTCTTTTACTTCCATCGTTCTGATTTTGGTTTCTTTTGTTGATTTCAGCTCCAGGTTATGACCCGTGGACACCCTTCGACATTAGTTGAAGGCAATCCAGAAATTGAGAAAAGACTACACAGACGGGGAAGACACCCTGAACAAGAACAGTCTAATCGAGCTGAAATAGAAATCGAAGAGTCAGCAAATATGGCTGAACAAAATGAGCAACAGCGGACACTTTCAGATTTTTCTAGGCCGACTGTCCGTGGCACACAATCAAGTATAGTTTGGCCACCAATTGCAGTCCATAATTTTGAGCTAAAACCGGGGTTTATTCAGATGGTACAACAGTCCGCACAGTTCAACGGGTTGGCAGATGAAGACCCGAACAATCACATAGAAAATGTTTTGGAGGTGTTCAACATGTTGAAGATAAATGGAGTTACAGATGATGCCATTAGATTAAGAGCCTTCCCATTTTACTTGAAGGGGAAAGCAAAACAGTGGTTGCAGTCGCTACCTAGAGCATCGATCACGGCGTGGGAAGAGATGGTTGAGGCCTTCCTTGCTCGATATTTCCCTCCCGGGAAATCAGCAAAATTGAGAAATGAGATTTCCTCGTTCATGCAGTCGGAATTGGAGTCTCTTTTTGAGACATGGGAAAGGTTCAAGGATCTTCTACGCAAGTGTCCTCAACATGGGTTTCCCGAATGGATGATCATCCACACATTTTATAAGGGGCTTAACCCGAGCACGAGACAGTTACTCGATGTCGCAGTAGGAGGTACCTTAGGAAGCAAGACCCCTGAGGCTGCCCGCCAACTGATAGAGGAAATGGCCATGAATAGCTATCAGTGGAATGCTCGTGATAAGAGACAAGTGGCGGGTATTCATGAAGTGGACGCAGTAACATCATTGGCTTCCCAAGTTGAAGCCTTAAGTAAGAAACTCGACAATTTGACTTCTTCTTCTCGAGTGGCAGCAGTTGTGAGTTATGATGGCTATGGAGGAGGGCATGCTTCATCTGATTGCCCTATCTCCGTTGTTGGTGCTGCACATGTTGAGTAGGTGGATTTTGTGGGGAATGCTGTACGGGGTCAAGGGAACCCCTATAGCAACACATACAATCCGGTGTGGCGAAATCACCCAAACTTTTCATGGAGCAATCAAGGGCAGCAAAGGCCCTCTGCACCCCCCGGATTTCAGCAACCCCAACAACCAAATATTAAGGGTCGAGTTTCAGGGCTTGAGAGTCGAATGACGGACTTGGAGAAAGGTTTAACCAATTTCATTCAGTCTTCAGACACACGTTTCCAAGGTGTGGAGAGCACACTTCGCAACCACACTGCCTCGTTGCACAATTTGGAGAATCAGGTGTGGCAGATTGCGAAGTCACTTTCAGAATGACCTCAAGGAAGTCTCCCAGGGAATACAGAGACAAATCCGCGAGAGCAGCTGAAGGCGATCACTTTGAGGAGTGGTCGTGAGATTGAGGGGAGACTCCCCACTGAAGAGGTTGTCCATGTCCCCGCAAAGGAGAAAGAGAAAGAAGCGGAAGAGAAGGGTAAGGAGAAAGTGGTGGTACCCCCACCTTATAAGCCAAGAATTCCTTACCCTTCAAGGCTGAAAAATGACCAAAATGATGAGCAGTACAAGAAGTTTCTGGGTCTTTTCAAGCAGCTGCACATTAACATTCCATTTGTGGAGGCTTTGTCTCAAATCCCTCGTTATGCTAAATTTTTGAAGGACCTCTTGACCAACAAGAGGAAATTGGAAGAGGGCGCAGCAGTGGTTGTAGATGCATCTTGTTCCGCTGTTTTGCAAAAGAATCTACCGAACAAGATGAAAGACCCTGGAAGCTTCATCATCCCGTGTAACATTGGGAATTTGGGTGAGGAGAAGGCATTGGCAGATTCAGGAGCCAGTATCAATGTCATGCCTTACTCCTTCTTCAAGAAACTGGGATTGGGAGAGCCAAGGCCCACTCGGATGACTTTACAGCTAGCTGACCGTTCCGTTCGTCATCCTAGAGGCATCATTGAGGACATCATAGTAAAAGTAGACAAATACATCTTTCATGCTGATTTTGTAGTTCTTGATGTGGATGAGAGTGTCGATGTGTCACTGATACTTGGAAGACCCTTTCTGCGTACTTCCAAGGCCCTTATAGACATGGACGGCGGAGAGAGGACGTTGAGGATTGGAGACGAGAAGTTGACCTACCGCCTTGCTGAAGCCATGATACATTCTCTTGATTTTGATGATACCTTGTATTGTTTTGACACCACTGATGACTTCGTTAATGATTATGTGCAGGAATCACTAAGCCTCAAGCATCTTCGGGTCAGCGTGTGATAAGTGCTTGCATGTACTGAATAATTGAGATGTTTTTCATGCTCGAGCATTACTTCTATCAGGCTATATCGCTCATGTCGTGTGTTTTTGTGTTCTTTCACGCATTTAGGGTTGTGAAGAGTTTTCTTTGGGAGTTTAAGCAAAAATAGGTCATGATGGTGCCAAGTGGAGTTCTTTTGTGCAATTACAAAGATCAAGACACAAATCGGGGTCAAACAAGAGAGTATGTGCCAACTTCTACAAGATTCGAGACAACTCTTGTAGAAGGACATAGAGGCAGTCATGCTCACTCGTTCTGATTTGTTCGAAGACTTCAAAAGCTCTCCAAAGGGTTTTTACTATCAAGAAAAGCCTCATGACCTTCCACACGAGCATGTGTCCGTCCGTGTGGCCTCAGAAGCGAAAACGAGCGAAATCGGGGATCTACAAGCGAAATTCTACAGGGCTGAAATTCCACATGGGCATGTGGAATTTCCACACGGTCGTGTGGAATTTCCACATGCCCGTGTGGATCCTCGAGATCGCTTTTTAAAAGGCCGTTCTGAAGCGTTTTAAGGGGATCTTCTTCCCAACTTTTAGACGGAGTTCGGCTAGAGTTTGGAGAGGTTTTTGCTAGGGTTTGAGGGCAGTTCTTCACCGATTTCTACATCGATTCCTTCCAAGGAAAGCTATTGGGGGAGCCTTCGTCGACATCGATTCGGCGAGGTGTGCCCTAGGCTTGAAAGAGGGATTCGTGGAAAAGAAGCAGCAGCCCTCTTAGACCATCAGCACGGAGCTTGAGGGGGTTTTCTCTATGGTTTATTTGCATTTGTTTTCAATTATTTTGATGAACTTGTATTGCTCCATGGAGAGCTAAACCCCTAGTGGGTACTTGGACATGTAAACTCTAGAATTCCTTTGTTTCAATGACTCTAATGCTTTTATTTAAATTGAGATTTGTTTTGAGTTTCAATCTTGTGTGCTTAATTGTTTCTCCCTTAGAGTGACACTAGGGTTGAGGGTCAATCTAATTATCCTTTTGATGAGTGACCATCACCATTACGCTTGAATGGCAAGCCCTTCGGGAAGCAAATTTTACCGATGAGATTGACCGGCTGCTCCACGTGGGATCATGGTACAAGGTTTTCTCTATTACTGAACCTGCATATCGTGAGTTAACAGCCGAGTTTCTAGCCACATTTGAGCTAAAACGGGGACAAATTAGTTGGGAGGATCCAACTGCCTTGAGATTTCAACTGCTGGGAAGGGCGTTTACTATGAGTTTTACTGAATTTGCTATAAGGATGGGGTTGTATGACGAACCATTCACTTTATCTCCGGAGTATCAATCTTTGAAGTTCTATGTTCCTCCTGGTGTGACTCAATAGGAATGTTGGCGGCGGGTGAGCTCCGACTATCTTTTGTATCAACCGGCTCGATCTAGAGCCTCAATGCTCAAATCTCCTGCATTACGCGTCATCCACACTCTCCTGTGTGGGACCATTACGTGTCGGGGTGAGAGCACGGGCGTAATCACCAACTCTGAATTCACTTATTTGGTCAGTATGTGGGATGGCATTCCATTTCATATGGGTTATGTGCTTGCTACGGCATTTCAGCATCAATCCAAGGATCGCCGCACGAAAGCCATTTTTGTCGGACCTTACATCACTCACTTGGCATGTCACATGCATTTGTTGCCAGCTAATTACTCATTCACCGTTAATGGCTGGGTCCATCCTATAAATGCGCGCACTTTGCGGAGTATGGGCCTGTTTCCATCTGCATCTGCATCAGCTCAGCCAACACCTCCTCCAGAGACATCTGACAGTGCGTTTTGCTAGTGGATGCTGCGGAGCTTTTAGAAACTCATTGACCATTCTCCTTCCAATGCAGCTGGACCCTTTACATCTAGGAGTGTGGGAGTCGACACCACCGACCTTCCATCGGAGTCTGACTCCGATTCTGAGAGCGCCGGGTTTTGATTTTCTATTTTGTTATTATGTTTTGTTGTTTTTGTACTTTGCTTTTATTTTTGTTGCTTTTTGTTCTCCTTGAGTCAGTTAGCAAGGGGAGTCCCCTACTAAAATGATCTCTTTTTAGTGTGATTTTGTTTTTTTTTTTTGCTTGTCTTCTGTCTCTAATGCTTGCATGCTTACCTCAGGATTCATGAATATCTATCTTGCTGGTTGTTTCAAACGGATCCTCCCTAACTGGTGATCAACACACACCCTTGTGTGACATGGAATTCTTCTTCGGCACATCTCCCTTAACTTGGTGAAAATTCCGCAACTCTCACTTCACTTTTACTTGAAATTTTTTTTCCCTGTGCCTTGCATGTTAGATCTTTAAACATTGAGGACAATGTTTCATTCAAGTGTGAGGGAGGGTTATATACTTGTGTATTAATATGTTTAGATGTTGTGCATGACTTAGTACGATCTATGAAATTCTTGGTTGAGAATTGCTAAGCTAGGAGTTTTTGAGCATACTAGTGCACTTTTGTTGAACTTAAAGTTTTATTTTGCTCTTACTTTGGAAACCTTAAGCTAAACACTTAGCCTTTGTTGTTTTGTCACTCTGTTAGAGGAAGGGCTAATTGCAAGGCTTGTGAACAGTTAGTTTCTGACTCCAAACTCAAGTAATAAGAAGGAACATGGAAAGAAATTTGAAAATTAAGAAAAAGAAAAGAATGCTGTGACAAGTCGGATCCCTTTTTGGGATGCCCTGTCAAATTTTGTGAGAAAGATGGTAGAAAGAGCTATCACTTTAGGAAAAGCGAAAGCCGCACTTGAGTAGTCGGATCTTAGGCATCACAAATGTCATTTTTGATGACCTACCAAGTGAAATGGCTGCCTCTAGAGTGCATGAAGCTACTACCCAGTTTAGGAGTCAGCAGTGAACACAGTGAAAAGTAAGAGCTTGTACTAGACCCCTCAAGAACAGTTTTGACATACTCCAGAAGGCCACACACACACGGTAGTACGGAGTAAGAGTAAAACACTAGTTCTTAGAGACTCTTTAAGCTTCAGTAACTTTCTTAATTCGTTGAGATCAGGGGTCATGCACTCATCACTTTATTAGGGGATTAAGGTTGCTTGAGGACAAGCAACAATTCAAGTTTGGGGGTATTTGATGAGTACATTTCATATATATATATATTTTATACTTTACTCTCATCATTATTGAGTCTTTTGGCTTTAATTCTCCCAATCAGTGCTATTTGAGGTATTCTTGGTTTTTCATGCAGATATTAAAGTCCTGAAGCAAGAAGAAATGTTTTGGAATGATTTTAGAAGCTAAAGGACTTAGAAGAAATCTCATCAAGTTCAACACGGCTTGAGCACGCCCGTGCTGTACCCCGTGCAGATTGCAGGAGAACTTAGCCAAAGTCAGCACAATCTGAGTTCGCTGAGCACGGTCATGCAAATCCCCAGCACGGCCTAAGCACGCCCGTAGTGTACCCCGTGCAGATTACAGGAAGGTGAGTTTCGGGAGTTTTATTTGGCCGTAACCTGCACGGCTTAAAGCACAGCTTCAACACGCCCGTGCTCACATCGGGAAAACATTAAAAACCCTAGAAACTTAGTTTCAAAGGGGACTTTTTGGGGGCCGAACTAAAGGAGGAAGAAGGAGAGAGCTTTGGGGGTTCGTCCTCCTCTTCACCAAGGGAATGTCACGCATATGGTAGGCCGATCGGGAGGAGATTCCACAGCATTGTAAATCCTCTGACAACCACAAGAATGCAAGAAATTAGGGAGTTTTCAACTTCTTGTATTTCAATTTCTTTGGCATTGTTCTTGTTGTTTATTGTCATGAGGGGCTAAATGCTTAAGGGAGCCCCGGGGTTGTTTGGATGATGTTGTAGCTTGAACTCATTG
Source organism: Dioscorea dumetorum (assembly GCA_902712375.1). NCBI lineage: Eukaryota > Viridiplantae > Streptophyta > Magnoliopsida > Dioscoreales > Dioscoreaceae > Dioscorea > Dioscorea dumetorum. Next base: position 6,124,517 of record CACTHL010000128.1, on the reverse strand, counting down.
TCTTTACTTGCAACATTTATGAATGTCTTGTTCCTTACAGTAAATCTGAGTTATTGGCTATCTTGTGTATTGTTTAGTGCTTGAATGCTTGGAAGTTAGGTTTTCTTATCTAGGCTTGTGAATCGTTATTGATCATTGCAAGCAGTAAGATTTCAACTTAGGGCTCGACAGCGCTGGAAGCAACATTCTTATAGCATAACTAGGTTTAGAACTGAAGACATCTCTAATAAATACTGAGAAAGACCGAGTTAGTGAATGTCAGAAATCCAACCCCGGGGCCCCATCTCCTCTATTGAGTCAATCCTTAAATTTCCCTTAGTGCAAATTTCCCTTCCTCAATCTCCTTGAATTCAACCCAGAGTCAAATCCAGTCCTTTCTGTTTGGTTAGATATTAAGCAAAACGTCAGTACTAGAAGCTTTACCAGTCCCAGAGGATACGACTACCCGACCTTAAGGGTACATTTTACTACTTGTGCGACCTGTGCACTTGCGTATACGCAAGGGACATATCACACACGCAAGGGTGTGTCAACGTGCTAGGAAGGAGGTAGCTAGTGAGCAGCCAACTTCCTCAACTCTGCAGAAGACAGGAAGGCCGAAGACCCAGGGGCGTATTTATGCGATGACTCAAGAGGATGCTCGTGCCTCTATTGCAGTGGTGTCAGGTACCATATCAGTTTATTCTATTTATGCTTGCGCCTTATTTGATTATGGAGGTACGTACTAGTTTATCTCGTTTGCATTTATTCGTAAGCATGCCTTGCCTGTTATACCTTTGGATTATGATTTGTGTGTTGCCACCCCTCTGGGAGTTGATGTTGTTTTAGATAAAGCCTGTATTGTCCGATTAGTATTGCTGGTCATGAGTTACTAGCTCGTTTGCATGTTATGAGCACGAGTGACTATGATATTATTTTGGAAATGGATTTTCTGTCTGTTTATCATGCGGTAGTAAATTGCCATACAATGAGGGTAGTCTTTAAAATCCATGGAGAAGCAGAATTCACCTTTCACGGGAGTGAGTTTGCAACCCCGCCTCGTGTGATTTCCGCCTTGCAAGCTCGGAAATTACTCTTGGGTGGGTGCTCAGGGTTCCTTACAACAGTAGTTGAGGAAAAACTAGGAGGGCCAGTGTTAGAGGACATTATTGTGGTCTGCGAGTTTTCTGATGTTTTTCCCCAAGATCTTCCGGGTTTACTTCCAGACAGAGAAGTTGAGTTTGTTGTCTATTTGGCTCTAGAAACCAGCCCTATCTCTAAAGCTCCTTGCAGAATGGCACCTGTTGAATTGAAGGAGCTGAAGAAGCAACTTGAAGAACTTTTGGAGAAGGGTTTCATTCGGCCTAGTGTTTCGCCTTGGGGTGCTCCGGTGTTATTTGTCAAGAAAAAGGATGGTACTTTGCGGTTGTGCATCGACTACCGTGAGATGAACAAGGTGACAGTGAAGAAAAGATATCCACTACCACAGATTGATGACCTTTTTGATCAGTTGCAGGGTTCTCAGACATTTTCAAAGATTGATCTTTGATAGGGGTACCACCAGTTGAAGATCAAGCCGGAAGATGTGCCGAAATCTGCTTTTCGCACTCGTTATGGGCATTATGAGTTTCTGGTGATGCCTTTTGGGTTGACGAATGCCCCAGCTGCTTTTATAGATTTGATGAACCTTCCCGCCCTTTTTGGATAAATTTGTGGTGGTGTTTATTGATGATATTCTGGTGTACTCGAAGAGCCGAGAAGAGCATGAGGAACATTTGAGGATTGTGCTAGGTATCTTGAGAGAGAAGAAGTTGTTTGCAAAATTCCCTAAGTGTGAGTTCTGGTTGGATAGGGTAGCTTTCCTTGGTCATGTGATAACCAAGGATGGAATTTCTGTTGATCCCAAGAAGATAGAGGCAGTGGTTGAGTGGAAGAGGCCTACCAGTGTGACAGAGATTCGTAGTTTTCTGGGGCTAGCTGGTTATGACAAACGGTTTGTAGAAGCGTTTTCGGTGTTGGCAGCACCGTTGACTAAACTCACCAGGAAAGAAGCAAGTTTTCATTGGTCAAATCAGTGTGAGCAGAGTTTCCAAGAGTTGAAACGTCGATTAGTGTTAGCTCCCATTCTCACACTTCCATCTCCTGGTGGAGGGTTTGTAATTTATAGTGTTGCTTGCAAGATTGGTTTGGGGTGCGTTCTAACGCAAAATGGACATGTGGTGGCATACGCCTCGAGGCAGTTAAAGCCTTTTGAGGTTAATTATCCTACGCACGATTTGGACCTAGCTACAGTAATTTTTTCTCTAAAAATTTGGAGCCACTACTTGTATGGGGAGACTTGTGAAGTATTCACAGATCACAAGAGCCTTAAGTACATTTTCACTCAAAATGAGCTGAATATGAGACAGAGGAGATGGTTAGAGTTGCTGAAGGATTATGATTTGACTATCAGTTATCATCCTGGGAAGGCAAATGTAGTGGCTGATGCACTTAGCAAGAGGTCTTTTGGTAGTGTCGCTGCATTGATTACTTCCCAAAAGCCAATCCTTGAGGATGTGAGGAGGTTGGAACTACAAGTGATCTTGCAGGGAGTAGTTGGATCTTTGGCAAGTTTAGTGGTGCGACCTACTTTGTTGGAAAGAATTAAAGCAGCACAAGAGGAAGACAGCTATTTCTAGAAGATTCGGCATTAGATAGAAGTTCACACTCAAGTTCAGTTCAGGATCTATCGGGATGGTTCAGTAAGGTTTGGAGATCGAATTTGTATCCCAAATGATTCAGTGTAAAAGAAAGAAATCATGGAAGAAGCTCACTACACCAGTTATTCCGTTCACCCAGGCAACACTAAAATGTACATGGATTTGAAGTGTACTTTCTGGTGGAATAACATGCAGCGGGAGATTGCGCACTTTGTGGCATAGTGTTTGACCTGTCAGCAGGTTAAAGTGGAGCATCAGAGACCAGCATGACTTCTTCAGCCACTTCCGATTCCTGTGTGGAAGTGGGAGAACATTGCGATGGATTTTGTGTCTGGTTTTCCTAGAACCGCCAAAGATTTTTACAGTGTATGGGTAGTGATTGACAGACTAACCAAGTCTGCACATTTCTTGGCTGTGAAGACTGGCATGTCTTTGGAAAAGCTAGCAAAGTTATACATTGAGCAGATCATGAGACTCCATGGAGTTCCAGTGTTAATTGTGTCAGATCGGGACACCCGATTCGTGGCTCACTTCTGGAAAAGTTTGCACAAGGCTTTGGGAACTAAATTGACTTTCACCACAACTTTTCACCCGCAAACTGATGGGCAGTCGGAGAGGACGATTCAGATTCTAGAGGATATGCTTCGGGCTTGTATGTTGGATTTTGGGGTTTCTTGGGATCGACACTTGCCTTTGATAGAGTTTGCTTATAATAATAGCTATCATGCAAGTATTCAGATGGCTCCTTATGAAGCTTTGTATGGCAGGAGGTGCCGATCACCTATTTGTTGGGATGACATGGGAGAGAGGAGATTGTTAGGGCCTGAGATTATGAAGTTGATAGTAGAGAAAGTCAGTCTGATCAGGGATCGGTTACGAGCAGCTCAGAGTCGACAGAAAAGTTATGCAGATAATAGAAGAAGAAGCTTGGAGTTTCAGGTTGGTGATCATGTGCTCTTGAGAGTAACTCCACCGAAAGAAGTTTATTTTGAATCCTGATCATGTGATACAGTTCTCCAATTTCCAACTTAATAGTGATATGACATATGAGGAACGACCTATCAATATTGTTGATCTCAAGGAGCAAGTGCTAAGAAGACGGATCATCCCTTATGTCGAAGTTCATTGCCACAATCACTCAGAACGTGAGGCAACTTGGGAGTTGGAATCGAAGATGCGAGAGAAGTACCCGTACATTTTCTGACAATCAGGTGATAGTTTAGAGGACTAAACTCCTTTTTAGGGGGGTGAGTTTGTAAAACCGCAATTTTAAATCCCAATCGAATGTTTTAAAAAAAATCAATTTTACTTTTTTAAAATTTTAAACCACCCGTCTTATCCCCATAACAGAGAGATTGGGGAGAAAATCTCGTAACCTGCGAGAGGTTTTCACACGAGACCTAACCCATCTTTTTCTTCATTCCGTGAAGTGCCGACGACTTCGAGGAGGAGAGGATTTCTCGTCAAAACCTTACTCCCTACTTCTTGAGGTAATTGGCTTCTTATTAGGATCTAGGGTTTACATAGTTTTCCGTTAGCAACGTTGCTTGAATTAATTCGTGTGAGTTATCCATTTTCTCTTGCTATATGCTTTATTGGATTTGCGATTAGAAGGGGTCTCAAATGTTGGTGATGATGGGTGCGTTTTGGTTTTTGATTAATGTTTTTAGTAGAATCCCCAAAACAGACCCTCTATTTTTCCAAACCGGCCCTTTTAGTCCCTCTAATATAATTTGAGCCTTTTTACTCCTTTTATTTTTTAAATTGGGAACATTGAGTCCCTTATGGTAAGGGGGGTTAAATTTTCCGTTAAATGATGCTGAGGTGGCTTTATAAATTAAAAAAAATATTTTAAAAATATTTTAGAATTAATTTACAAATAAAAAAACTAAACGGGTTCGGATCCGCCAATGAAAGCGGATCAAAACCCATTTAGACTTCATCTCGAAATCCTCCGTACCCGTTTAGTTTTTTTATTTGTAAATTAATTTTAAAATATTTTTAAAATATTTTTAATTTATAAAGCTACCTCAGCATCATTTAACGGAAAATTTAACCCCCGTTAGCATAAGAGACTCAATGTTCCCAATTTAAAAAATAAAAGGAGTAAAAAGGCTCAAATTATATTAGATGGACTAAAAGGGGTTTGGAAAAATAGAGGGTTTATTTTGGGGATTCTACCAATGTTTTTTAAACGTGTTAGAATGATTCATGGGCTGTGTTGCTGAGTCTGTTAGGCTTGTTTTGTCAGTGGTAAGATCTGGGACTTATGGATTTTTTCTATTTGATTAGATTGTCTTTGATGTGGGTTGGACAATTTCGACTTTGGTTGTTGACTAAGTTTTCAGCCATTGAGCACTTTATAGGTTCTCATTTAAATGCATATCTTGCTGAATTGTAGTCAGATTGCTTCAATTTACGAGGCTTTATAGAGACCAAGTCAATGCCTATTGATTGATGTTTGGGAAAAAAAATCTTGTGTTTAAACTGATATTTACGTGATCTTTCTGGTTTTAATCAATAGAATAAAAGTCAAATACTTGAGATTGGGTTATTGTTAGATTGAACCCCAACGTTGCTTAGAAAATTGAATTAATATTTAAATGCTTTATTAGCTTTAAAACTTCATTTAGATACCAGTAATATACTGCAGAATTTGGAAATTTAATTCCCTTGCATGCATGGTTATTGTCACGGCCTCAACCGATCACCTTTGGCCGTACGACACCTGACATGCACCATAGCGACAGGTCAGCCTTCCTTGCAAGAACAGTGAGTGAACCTAACGGTTTTTTTTTCAAAATGAACTATATTTGTCATTTTTTTTTGTAAAACTTAGAAACTTATTTAGATTAAATAAAAATATATATTATTAACAAATATATATTTAATATATTTATATTATGTAAAAGAGAATAGGTCCATCAATGACATTTCTATTATATTAATTAATTATAAAAAAATAAATATTTCATATAAATAATGAATAATAAAAGATTTAAGGAAAATAAATTCAAGGATGGGAATCCTTGAACCAAAGTAACCTATACAGGAACAAGGATGTAGAAAAATTTATCTTCATAACCGGGTTCAATAACAAATTATGTTTGTAAATTCATGGTGCGGCGGGGAGGATGTATGCAGTATAAATTATTAATTTTATATTTTTATTATGGCTAAATTACAAGAATAGTTACTAAACTATCCACGAGTTCCTATTTCGGTCACCAAACAAAAAAAAAATTCTATTTTGGTCACTAACCTTTTAAATTACTTTCAATTTGGTCATTGTCGCCAATGCCGTTAACGGCGATCTGACGTGGCTTAGCCATGTCAGCGAACTTAGCCACGTCAGCACCTATCTTGCTTATTTAAAAGGGTAAATTATAAAATTAGTCACTAAACTATCTAACAGTTTCTATTTTGGTCACTAAACAAAAAACAAATTCTATTTTGGTCACTATAATTTATTCTCCAATGGGGGTCCCCAGAAAAGTCTATGCTAATTGAATTTGATCTCTCTCCAATTGACACAACTACAATTAATTTAGTACTAATCGACACTGCAGCTCTATAATCCAGTACCCAATCTTGCAAATCGACACCATCTATGTCTAAAAACAACAGAAACCAATGACTACAAATTGTACAGCTCTCACACAATTAATGCTTAATCATTGTTTATTCTGCTTCGCAGATTCAATGAACAACTTGCACCTCCATGAGAACACACACAAATACTTAAAAATTAATTCTTTCGCCAAACAAAAACAAGGAAAAAAAACACAATACATGCAGAATGTCATTACCCCACCTACATCCCACAAAAGCATTTATCACTCAATTCATTCATGAGATGATAATTTGATTTAAAAAAACCCACACAATCAAATAAATTAAAAATGCACTATTCTTGAAACCCTAAAAAAAAATTTTAAATTTAACTTTTGTTCGGAACAACCTCCAATGCCAACCCCCACCCCATATACACACATCCCACGAAAGCATTTCCCCCTCCAAACCACTTCAAATTCACTAAATGAAAATTCAATCCAATTAAAATATAATGACATTCTGTGTTGCTTATTGTACATAATGACATTCTGCATGTATTGTGTTTTTTTTCCTTGTTTTTGTTTGGCGAAAGAATTAATTTTTAAGTATTTGTGTGTGTGTGTTCTCAGGGAGGTGCAAGTTGTTCATTCAATCTGCGAAGTAGAATAAACAAGGATTAAGCATTAATTGTGAGAGTTGTATAATTTGTAATCATTGGTTTCTCTTGTTTTTAGACATAGATGATGTCGATTTGCAAGGTTGGGTACTGGATTATAGAGCTGCAGTATCGATTAGCACTAAATTAATTGTAGTTGTGCCAGTTGGAGAGAGATCAAATTCAATTGGCAGAGACTTTTCTGGGGACCCCCATTAAAGAATAAATTATACTGACCAAAATAGATTTTTTTTTGTTTAGTGATTAAAACAGGAACTGGTAGATAGTTTAGTGACTAATCTTGTAATTTACTCTTTTAAATAAGCAAGATAGGTGCTGACGTGGCGAAGTTCGATGACATGGCTAAGCCACGTCAGATCGCCTTTAACGGCGTTGGTGACAGTGACCAAATTGAAAGCAATTTAAAAGATTAGTGAGCAAAATAGAATTTTGTTTTGTTTAGTGACCAAAATAGGAACTGGTGGATAGTTTAGTGACTAATCTTATAATTTACCCTTTTATTATTGAACACGTCTCTTTGTGTGAATAATGCCTTATCACTACTAGGTAAAAGAATTATTTATTCTTAATAAAAAATGCTAAGTAAGTGACCCTCTCCATCAAACACCCATTCTCTTAGTGAAATCCCTTCTTAGGCAACTCTTAATGGAACATAGGTGCAGTGATAATCTATCTCATCAATTCTTACAATAAAGTCAGGGTGGTGGTGATAATGAAGCTTAGCATAAGCACACTGATGAGGAGGACGATTTACTCTCCTAAGGTATTAAAACGATTAAAATGGGTAGGTTTATGGCTTCTACTAATTAAGCCTGATGTGATATATGAAAATACCAATATGTTCCCTTTTAATGAACCTTGCCCAAGAGGTCATGCCTGTAAATGCATGGGTCACACAAGTTATAAAGTAATGAAGAGGTTGTCACATCCCAACAGAACAACGGTGCTAGTACTAAACCTTCTTTCATTATTAAACTAATTCAAACTTGTGGGACCTTTTTATTCTCAATCGGTGGTTAATATGATTAATTAGCTAAAATAAAGACTCACAAATTAAATTTAATTATTTTTTAGATTTCAAGAGATTATAGATTTTTGATTTCCACTAGGGGCAAGCTTCTAGTGTTAATTACCCTGAACAATGTCAGAGGAACCTCGATTTAAGAAACACATATAAATAGAAATAACAAGACAAATTAGTAAGATAAATTTCTTTCATTAAGTTCAAGAAAATTACATAAACACATGATTTTGATTTAGAACAAAGGATAATTTTTTTTAATCCCATTTTCTAATCTTCATCTACCTTTCCATAATCTAAGTTTATACTTTAATTTTTACTTATTGGACATTTTCGTTGAAAATTATGCTTGGATATTTCTTTTGACTTTGTTGACTTGAGTTTTCTTCGAATTTCTTTTACTTGCATCTGAAACATCATCCGAATGTCAAGTTATGACTTTACCAGACTTGAGAACTACGAACTTGATCTGCTCCAATTTTGATCCTTGAATACTTTGACTTGTTATGCTTGTGAAGTCTTTAGTTTTTTCTTTGACTATGAGACTCTTCGATCCATTGACTTCTGATGTCTTGGGACTTCAGAGTTTACTTATCATTCATTTGAGTTTTTTTTTATATCTTGACTTCCTTTGCTTTGAGCACTGGCTTGCACTTTATTAAGTTATAAATTTATTTTTTACATGATTGCTTTAACTTGCTTGGTTTCGAAATGGATCTCAAGTTGTAATCATGAACTTATCCCCTTTGATACGGGTGTCTAATGACTTTGGCATGTTGTGCTTGTGAAACCTCTCAGATTTTGGGTTTGTGAAGCTCTTCGACTTTTTGACTTTTGATTTCTTAAGCCTTCAATGCTCGTTTGCCTACAAGTTTAACTTTTTCAAGTGTTGACCTTTTTTTTATGCCTTTGAGTCTTGGCCTATGCATTGTTATGTCGTGATCTTTCACATAATTGATCACTGACTTGGCTGCTTTGATTTGTTTACTTTTTTTTCTTTTTAGAATTTTTTGTAGACCCCAAGTTGCAAGCATTCTTTAGTTATGAAACACAAGCTTGGTTTATTTTCTTTCTTTTTTTTTATAATTGAAGGTTTCGGCGTCTTACATTTGTAAAACATCTTCCTTATCTTTTGTAAAGTTTTCTTCGTTTCTTTTATCCTTGCATCTCATTAAGTAGTCCACTCACTCAAGAGATTTTTCAAGAGGTGGTGGTGAGGCTTTTCACATAGAAACTGTCTACTATCACATTGAGCTCAACAAGATTTTGTGAACATCATATAATAATATTCTTCCACGCACTCAAGAAAGGTTTATAAGGTAGTTGAGAGGTTCCCACATAGAGAGCTGCCGGCCACTACATTAAACTCCACAAGATTTTATGGTCTTCACAAAGTATTCTTTCACTTATTCAAGAAAGTTTCAAGAGGTTGTGGTCTTCATAAGTATTTTTACACTCACTCAAAAGAGTTTCAAGAGGTAGTGGGGAGACTCACATGGAGAGCTATCTTCCACTACATTGAACTCAACAAGAGCTAGCGGCATTCACAAATATTCTTCCACTCAGTCACAAGAGTTTCAAGAGGTAGTGGTTTTCACAAATATTTTTCCACTCACTCAAAAGAGTTTTAAGAGATAGTGGGGAAGCTCTCACATAAAGAGTTATCTTCCACCACATTAAACTCAACAAGAGCTAGTAGTTTTCAGAAATATTTTTCCACTCACTCAAGAGTTTCAAGATGTAGTGGAGAGGCATTCATAAGGAAGGCTATCCACCACATTAACTCAATAAGAACTAGTGGTCTTGATAAATATTTTTTCATTCACTCAAGAGAGTTTCAAGTGGTAATGGAGAGACATTCACAGGAAAAGCTATCTTCCACCACATTGAACTCAACAAAAGCTAGTGATCTTGAGAAATATTTTTCCACTCACTCAAGAGAGTTTCAAGAGGTAGTAGTGAAGCATTCACAAGTCTTCCACCACATTGAACTCCACAAGAGTTTGTGGTCTTCGACACTTTTTCACTCACTCATGTGAATCTCAAGAGGCAATGAGTGTTAGTGTAAGCCCTAGCCCCAATACATTGTATGAACTCTTATTATTTAGATAATAATTATGAGGCACCGTGTTATCTATTATTATTATTTCTGTGTATAGTTAATAAGATAAAACATCTTTGAATATTGGTTCTGCTCAAGTTATCAAATACATGATTTGGATAGTAAAACTTTGAAGCATAAACTAAAACAATATTCTAAATATCCCTAGTCGATTATTTCCATGGGAATGAAAATAAATTAAGACTAGTATGTCTTTCGTGAGATGGCCTTGTTTATGGGTCATATGATATGAGATATCAATCAAAGGATATAGATACATGTTAGGGAATAGTGTACCTGGAATGATCCGCTCTTGAGAACACTACATGGTTGTAAAGTCATAAGTGTTTTTCTCAAGCAATTATTGTACTCGAATTCTTCGACCTGAAATCACTATGGATCTCAGATGAATCCTTACATGCTTTGACTTACGCCTAACGTCATTAGTAACTGAGTGGAAAGTACGGGTATGTTTGGGTATGTCGCGATTCATGTTGAGAGACATGAGTGAAGTGAAGGGATTTGTCCCTCTCTGTAGAGAAAGTGAATATCACCAACCCCTTGATTGGTGAAACTGAGTAATGCCTGGCTATGCCCAAGGGAAATCATAAGTATTATCATTTACTTGACTTAGTCAGTTCACTAAGAGATCAAGAAATTAATTAGCATTAAAATAAGGGTGACTCGTTCCATGCCTTATGCTAATTAAGATATTCAGTGGCAAAGGATTGTATGAGGTTGCGATAGGCTCGGTTAATTATCGAAATTGACATTTATTTAATATTGGGTAATCGTATCATCTTGCTAGAGAATAATTATGATTTGTGAGCATTAAAATTGTTTAAGCTCATTGCCAATGTTAAATAGACCTACAAGATCTTACACTAAGAATGCCGGATCAAGATTCAGTATTTGTTACTTATTGGACTACCTGTTTAGGGTTTTGGTGAAAAACCTAAATTAGGTGGAGCGAATAGCCTATTTGGGTTGGGTCTTTTTAAGTGTTGATCCAATCTAATCCATTTGGTTAATTAAAATGGTTTAATTAATAAGTAAAGAAGAGAGCCCTAATTTGATTAGGAGTGAAAGGTTTTTTCGTAAATTAAGGTTTTTGGCTACAAATATAAATAGATGGTCTAAGTCTAATATAAAAAATAGAGACAGAGAGAAAATTAGAGTGATTAAGATATTGTCTCTTAAGAAACCCTAGTCGCCACCCACTTTTCTCCCTTGGCCACTGCAGTTGGATCCCATCGCTCGAACCTGTCATCACCTTGCCTACAGCTCCTTTTTGAATTTTGAGTGCTTGCTATTCAAACTAAGAAACAAATGTTGTTTTCTTGAAATACTAGCATATTTGCTTGATTCCCAAAGACGTTCGTGTGTATGCGATTGTAGAGGGGAGTCACAATTCGTAGTTCCTTTCGATTTTGGGGAAACAAAGGTACATTCAGAATCGTCATCCAAAGAAAGATATAACTTTTAATTATCTATTTGTTTAGAATTTAATCCTAGTTCTGGCATACGATAGAGTTTTATCATGTTTACTTGTAGTTAAAAAAATTTCTTTATCCGCTGTGTATTGGCATGTATTTTTCACATGATAATTCCCTTTTACCGATGAATGGTTCCAATAATGAGAAGACTTTCATAAGGAAAACTATCTTCCACTGCATTTGATTCATAAAAGGTTTGGTGGCCTTCAAAGGGTGTATTCGTGAATTTTGTTAGAACAACTCTAATTTCCACTAAAATTTCAGTTTCATGTTTTTTTGCATATTAGTCTCTCTTGCATCATATTTGCATATTAGACCCTGGCTTATGCATTTTTATCTTTTTATGCAGCTACATCCTTGAACTTATTAATTTTTATATTTTTTATCAAAATTTTCAAATAAACCTTGCTTTTTATATTCTTACATTTTTGCACATGAAATTTATAATGAAACTCTAAATCTTTCTTATTTTATAATAAAAATCATAATTTTCTAGCAAGTGTGCATTTGTATTGTCCACATAAAAAGACTCATAACAATAAAAATAATAATAAAATAATAAAAGATTTAAAAGAATATCATGAACCGTGATATATTTTTTGAAATAATAATAAAATATTAAAAAAACCACCGATACATGAACCGTGATTTTTTAAATAATAATAATAAATAATTTAAAAAAATATCCATGGTGATAATAATAAAATTAATAATAATAATAATAAATGTTTTATAAAAAAAGATGATCCACGGAATAGCATGAGGATATTATTTTTAAAATAATAATAACAAGTGGAAATTGCCAAAAAAAACCCCATAAGTTTGCAATATGGCCAAAAACACTCCGTTAATTTCGCAATACCTAAAAACCCTTCCTTTAAAAGTCTATGTTTTCCAACCCCCCCAAGGATTTCAAAGGAGGTTAACGGAGTTATTTTTGAATTTTATGGACGAAATTACCCTTTCTTGCATGGGAAGTTGTTACACTGGAACTTTTGAAAAGTAGGCAATCCCATGAGATGTCTGTATACGCCTTTATTCTAGACCGCGCCTCTTCGGCTTTTCCATTTCTGAAGTTGTCTCTCCGTGGACATCATCCGTAACTTTAGTTCTCAAGGCTCTGAATCACTTGTGGCAAGTATTCGGCACTTTCATCAGTTTGAAGTTCAAGGTATTCGGCACTTCCATTTCCGAAGTTGTGTTTTAAGTAAGGCTTTTATTTGAACCACTCTGTTACACAGAGATATTCGTCGGTTTTGTTTTGTGGATATGTTTTTATCGGAAGACACTGAAGTATGCGGGGGAATTTCTCGGCTGGGGTTTTCTGGTCTGCAGGCAGATTTGTAGGCTAGGGTTTTGGTTTATCTTACATTTTCGGCTGTGTCCACGATCATCGAAAGAGCTTTCGGTTGTTTTATTTATGTAATGTTTACAACGTGCATTTCCCCTTTCATTTCATATGGTTGTAGTTTACAAAATGAGGTTTCCGTGTAAGAAATGAGTTCTTGCCTAAAACCTTAGGTCTCTGTTTAACTATCCACCTCTCTGTTTAATAATTGAGCTTTCCGCTTAACAACTTATATCTTTGTTTAGAAGTTGATGTCTCTGTTTAACAAATGTTGTCATTGTTGCAATCTTGTGATTATGGCGGTAAACCTAGTCAACGGGAGATGCTACTTGACACCGGTGGTGGAGACCTTAGCCGAATTGAAAGTCCACATGACCTCTTGACATTGGGAGATCATCCAAATGACACCGTTTGCGGCATTCACTGAGGTGGAAGCTGTATTCCAAGAGAGGGCCGTTCTGGATTCGCTTCTACAGAGGTACGAGGATGTGGCTCTTGTTCTGGGTGAGCCTGCTAAGCTTCAGGCCTGAGGATGTGGCACTCGTTCTGGGTCTGCGTTTCGACGGAGACGCAGTCCTGTTTAAGAAGAAGAAAACACAGGCACCTTTCGAGGGGAGGTATTTATCGAAAAGCTACGAGAGACACCGAGACTCCATCAAGGCCACTCTTCAGTGGCTTATTGGACAGAGGGGAGAAGAGGAAGATTTTGTGAGACTCTTGATGGTGTACCTCATGGGGACAGTCTTCTTCCCAACTACCACATGCTCGGTGCCTAATTAGATCGTTGATTATGTCGACGATCTTCTAGGAATGGGCCGTTACACATGGGCGCAGGCGACGCACAAATGGCTTATGGAGGATGTTTCACAAGCTGCAGCTCGAGTGCAAGCCAGATGCTCCCGGGGGAGATAAAGAAGGGGTACATTAAAGGTTGCTCGATCGCGCTAGGCATCTAGTTTTACGAGCTGACCGGAACCAGCATGAAAGTCAGTTTTGGCAGGACCCCAAGGGTGCTGTGCTACGGTGAAAGTACTTAGCGGAAGCATGCGATGATAGAAACCAGTTGGTCAGCTCTCGAAAGAAAAGAGATAATAAATCATGAACACTGTGTTTAAAATGAGTAGTTATTATTTAATTAAAGTCTTTCCCATTTAATAAAGGTAGTTTGTGTGTAACGTTTGGTGTCTGCGTTTAAAGGTTTTATTCTCCGTTTAAATTTGGACTATATCATTTATGTACACATGTCAAATGTTTAAATACGTCTTTTTTTGATTAAATTGAATGATTTGACTGAGATTGTTTTTTTTACGCATGTTAGTTTCCTGAGCGGGTCTCTGCGAATGCCGATGAGGATATATTTGTTCGGGCCAACCGGCTGAGGGATGCTATTGCGCCGAAACCACTTGCACGAAGGCAAGAGGAGCGGCCAGCCACTTCTGTGCGTGCTCGACGACGCCGTTCCCCCACTTCCATAACAACACGCAATGCTCGGCATCGGGTAAGCCCTCCCCTCCCCGCCCGACGGCAACACCCCCTCCCCCTGGCCGCAACAATGACAGTCCCCCCGATCGCCACAGCCCCCCCGACGGCAGTAGGCCACGAAGTCACTGTAGCTTTTATGCAGGCGTGCTGGGTGATGATGAACGCTTCCCCCCAGCTTATCGCTCGGATTGAGGCACTGGAGGCAAGGTCACAATCGACTGCACCGTCGGGCAAAATAAAATAAGTGTCCGGGACGGAGGAGGCGTCGGAATTCGGTGACGAAGACTTTATCGGGATGGCCATTCGAAGATGGCGACGTTTGAAGAGGCTTGCAAAAAAGGCGAAAACAATAATGCCTCTCTTTCCACCACTAGCCGACGATGAAATAATGGCAGCATTATCGGCGGCTGATGCTGTTGTTGTGTCCGTTGCCATTGATGAAGTGCCTGTCGCGGTGGAGAAGGTCGACGACGCCATCGCTACTGCCGTGTCTGAGGATGCCTCCGAAATCCCCTTCCCAGTGGAGCCGGCGGCCGACGGTGGCGCATCGAGCGTGGTGGCCACAATCCCTAACTAACAAGAACCAGCCGATGGTGTGGCTCCCCTTGATGATGTTGCCTTGGCCGCGGTTGAGAAGACCGTTGCCTCTATTGTGAAGGAACTCTTGCACACGGAGAAACGGGTGACCGACAGTGCCGCATCCAATGTAGGGGCGATCCCGTATCAGCAAAGAACATCTAAGGATTGATCCCAATAAAGCTGTTGATGAGGCAAGGGAACGTCACCAAAAACAAAACGAAAGCTATGATCCATGCCAACCAGCAATATGAAGAAGTTCGGAAAGACTTCGTTCCGAAAAAGAAAAAATATGCTGGTCAATCGCGCCTAGGCGTATTCGAGCAGGAGTTGATCAAGATCTTCCTCAACTTCCCCATGGACACGTAAGTGTGATAGTTTTTATGTTATTGTTTACATACAGATGTTGCCATTTACATTTTTGAGTTTCTATTTAAGTATATCGGTTACCGTTTACGATAGTGCTTTACGTTTAACTTTCCACGTTACTGTTTTAATATGTACGTTATCGTTTAAGAATATATCGTTACCATTTAAGATTTTGTGTTATTATTTAATTACATCTGTTGCCGTTTAACCGCAGGGCCGTCGTCTGGAGGGATGACTACGTCAGCACCACACGGGCCAACCTATGCTTACTAATCGATGAGAATGAGATGGTCACAGATGATGTGATTGACGCCTTCGTGTGCATAATACAAAAATCCTTGACCAGAGTACCATATCCTTACAAGAAGCGTGCCTCCATCACACGACTACTAGCATTGTTTATGTGAAAGCAGGAAGACACGCATGAGACGACTATAGCTATGATCCGAGATGCCACAAAAGTCGTGCATAATGTTGATATCGCCATCCTTCCCATAATCATGAATGGCCACTTCCATGTCGTGGTGCTCGACAATAACAACCAAGAGTACATGCATTACAATTCATGTCAAAGTAAAGAGTACGACAAAGACGCGGTTGCAATGGTAAGTCCTTTGCGATCTGAATGTATCGATTCATAGAGTTTCATAGATGGTTGTTATTCTAACCTCAAGTTGTATACCTCAACAGCAGGAACTATTCGACATCTGTCTCGAAATGGAGTACGGAGAGACGGTGACCAAACATTATCCGCTTGTTCATGACAATGAAACACCGCGACAAAAAAAAGGAAGTGTCGACTGCGCCGTGTACGTCATGCAGTTTATAGAGCAATTACTCGCACGTGAGAAGCTACACATAATGCGTACGGAAGTCTCTTATCTGAGATTAAAGTATGCTCCCTCATACTTAAGGAAGGGCGCGCGGCCGGCATCCAACAAAAAGGGATGCCTCCACCTTCGGGGAAGTAGGATTCTTTATCACTAGCATTCTTTATCAAATGTAAAACAGTTTTGTCATTATTTTTTAAATTCAATTCATTCTTTGCCAGCGACATGGCAGATATGTAAATGTAAATTCACCATTGCTCGTCATTGTTTCAAATTCAATTCATTCTTTGCATAACTTTCTACTGTACTGTTTAAGTGTCGTTGCTGCTTTATGAAATGACATGGCCACATCATGATTACGTACCTGTGTTTGTCGAACGGATGTACTCTTGTGTACTTGACTTAAATTGTTTAAATGTTCACTGAATTGCTTAAATATCAAGGACTCTGTTTAAATTCAAACTTCTCTGCGTAACATACAACGTCTCCATTTAACATCATTTGTGTCACCCGTTGATAATACCGTTTCCGTTTAACATTCAGTGACGTCATTTAAGTTACAAAGAATGAGAATTAAATTGGTAAGTTATATGGTCAAATATAAAAAATAAACACGCAAAACTTATCTGTTCCCTTCAAGAATTATTTACCAACACTACTTCTTAAACGGTAACTTCAAATAGAATTGTACTTTTAAATGGAACACGGAATAGTTAAACTGCACCGCAATAAGTTACACGGAGAACTCCGTTTGTAAACGGTCATCCCATATAATTAAATAAGGCTTGTGATAATTACATAATAATTAACATACAGAACTAGATAATGAAGCACTCCATGTTTAAAAACAAGGGTCACTTGTAATGCCTATTCTGCGACAGTTTCATTGCAACATTTACTATTTAAACGGCTATGTGCTAATGAAGCACTGTCTGTATAAACGACTGGGTTTCAATTTCCACATTCAGTGAATGAGGTGAAATATGAATGAATTCCAAAATGAAGTCGCCCCTCATTAAATTACGGATACACGCACCGGACGTCCCTCATCTGAGAGTATAGTATGTCGCCTGCGTACTGTTGTTCGTTTAACGCCTATATTTTTTAATACTTCGCATTCTTTGCAGCAATGTTCGATTGTAACGTTTAAGTTTGTTTCAGTGTTTCTATTTAAAATAATGTACTCTCTGTTTACAATACGATGTCGGGGTTTAAATATTTGCGTTACCATTTAGAAGTTACGCTTCCAGTTCAATTTTCAGATTCTCTGTTTAAATATGTGTGTACCCGTGTAAAAAATAAAGTCCCCGTTTACTACTTCCGTCCACGTAATAATATCTACTAGATGAAGTTCCATTAAATTCGCTCCTTGTTTCGGAAATTGCAGTCGTTTCATAAGCTAACATACTAATACCCATCAGGTTTTTATTTACAAAATGACAATGAAGCGAACATAAAATTTCACTCCGCCCTTTCCTTCTCATTCAAATCTTGGAGCAGCTTTTGTACATGTCTCTTTCGATTTTTTATTACTTCAAGTTTTGCTATTATTTCATGAACGAGGTATTCGAAAAGCCACTCCAACTCTTCACCGCTGGAGTAATCCCCACCTCCTGAAGGCCCTGCAATGGAGACCTCTAGGTTATAGAAGAGGCAGACATTTTTAAAATATTCATATGAAAATCTTACGGTTCGAAGTGCCTAATTGAATTTAATTAACTACTAATAAATTTCCACTGAAGGGTTACAGTAATTAAGCTTTCCCGAAATAATTAAATTCATTCTTTCCCAATGACGTGGCAGATTTTTTAATGTAATCGTCGAATGTATGTAATATTTAATACAGGACTTTCTTTGTTTAACTTCACATTGTATTGTTTAAATATTGATGACCAGGCTTACGACGGTACTATCACGGTTTACAATCCGACAACACTGTTTAAATATATGCGTTACCCTTAAGCATAAGAGTTCCCGTTTAAAATCCTGCCCCGACGTTTAAATATATGCGTCCTTGTTTAAATATCAAACGTTTATACTGAAACAAATTTCTTTCCCTTCATAAATTATTCCTTCACAAAGCTGTTAGTTGGTGACGGTTTCATTGCAGGATCTTCGATTGTGACCGGGCGCGTGGCAACGGCTGCAATGTAACTCGCGGACCGCAAACGCTTGCGACTCGATCCTCCTTCATCTAGGATGACCAGGTGGCCCCGAACGCGATGGACGTTGGTGTCCGTTTGCATTATTGCAGCGCAAGCGTGTTTGCACGGGAGGAGGCGTCGGAATTGGGTGATGAGAACTTTATCGGGATGGCCATTCCAAGACGGTGACATTTGAAGAGGCTTGCAAAAAGGCGAAAGCAATAATGCCTCTCTATCCACCACCGGCCGACGATGATATAATGGCAGCACCATCGGCGGCTGATGCTGTTGTTGTGTCCGTCGCCATTGGTGACGTGCCCATCGAGGTGGAGAAGATCGTCGACGCCGTTGCCACTAATCGCGTTGGAGAATTCATTATCACTGGCATTATTTATCAAATATAAAACAGGTTTCTCGTTATTTTTTAAATTCAATGCATTCTTTGCAAGCGACATGGCATATGTCAATGTAAATTTACTATTGCTCGTTATTGTTTCAAATTCAATTCATTATTTGCTTAAGTCATTATTATACCGTTGAAGGGTTATTGCTGCTTTATGAAATGAAGTATCTCTGTTAAAACGACGATGCCAAAATTAAAATATTGTGTTGCATTTTAATAATATGGATCCCCGTGTAATATTCACCATCCCCGTTTACCATCAAGAGTCCCTGGTTAAAAACCTCAATCTCGGTTTAAATAATAAACGTACACGTTTAACTTTCCTTTTCTCTGTCTAACATACAGTGACCATATTGAAGGTTACGAGTCTCCATGTAACTTTCGCTTCTCTGTTTAAATATCAACGCGTGACAATAAAACGGCTTTTCACCCGTGAACGAAGTTGCATAACATTAACCAAGCTGCAACAAAAACCACAGAACTTCTAAACAAAGTTAACAAAAAAATACGTATCAGTTTCCTAATTTTTATTTTATATTCAACTCAGTGTTCGCGACTGAGGTGGCAGACTTTCTAATGTAAATATACTATCGTTTGCTCAAGTTCAACGTCTTTATGTCTTTATACTTCGCATTCTTTGCTTGACTTGCAATTGTAACGACAGTTTGTTTATAGAATTAAGTACATCTGCTTAAACGACGCTGTCGCTATTAAGGAAGTCTTCGAAGAACCACTCCAACTTATCTTTGTTGGAGTCATGTGGAGAGTGGGAAGGCCCTCCTGGAGTACTGGGGGCACCAGCGGTGGCGGCGGGTGACGCAATAGGAGGAGCGGGGGACACATCGGCAGTGACAGCGGGCGACACAGCGGGAGCAGAGGGGGACACAGCGGAGGATGGAGCAGCTCTGTCCTTCCCACTCGACGGGGGACAGAGCTGCTTTAACGCCAACTTAGCAGCAAGGTTTTGGGCCTGCATGGAACTTGTCGCAAGCTCAGCACTATAGAAGGAGGTATCGCCGACCGAGACCGTCGTCACAAAGACGGGGCTGTGGTCGGGGCCTTCCCTGACGGTGGAGTACTTGGGTGAGGGCAGTCGTTTCTTCTAGCAGAGCTCATTGAGGAGAGACTTATACATTTTCTTCGTTCTAGATATATCTGGATGTTTAACTCCGTCTCTGCGGCTTGTTTAAATAGAAATCTGAATCTTTGGCGTTTGAACTCTCTTCTCAAATTCCACGATGAATTTGATGAAAGCAATTGCCATCGGTTATCGATGCGGGAGGTAACAGTGATCGATGAGGTGACATCTGACCGTTCGAATTCAAATACCAAATTAAAAGTGATTAAGGAGTAATAAATTTGCACGGAGGGAATACTCCACTTAAGTTTTCTTCTCGCCATTAATATAAAGTCAATTCATTCTTTCCCAATGATATGGCCACAACATTATTACGTACTTGTGTTAGTCGAACGGTTGTACTCTTATGTACTTGACTTAAATTGTTTAAATGTTCACTGTATTTCGCAAATATCAGGGACTCTGTTTAAATTCAAGCTTCTCTGCGTAAATATCAGGGACTCTGTTTCGAATGCCTGCCAACACTTCAGTTCAAACGAAACTGATCAATATTTAACCAGGAAAACTACTTCTTAAGCGGTAGCTTCAAATAGAATTGTGCATTTAAACGGAACAGGGAATAGTCAAACGGTATCGCAATACGTTACACGGAGAACTCCGTTTGTAAACGGTCATTTCATATAATTAAATATGGCTTGTGATAATTAAATAATAATTAACATACAGAACTAGATGATGAAACACTCCATGTTTAAAAACAGGGGTCACTTGTAATGCCTACTCTGCGACAGTTTCATTGCAACAGGTACTATTTAAATGGCTATGTTCTAATGAAGCACTATCCATATAAACGGCTATGTTTTGATTTTTACATTCTGTGAATAAGGTGAAATATGAATGAATCCGAAAATGAAGTCGTCTATGTTTAAATTACGGATACCCGCAACGGACGTCGCTCATCTGAGAGCAAAGTATGTTGCCTGCATAATGTTGTTCGTTTGATGGCTATATTTTTTAACACTTCGCATTTTTTGCAGCAATGTTCGCTTGTAAACGTTTACGTTTTTGTCATCCTATTTAAAATAAAGTACTCTCTGTTTAAAATACGATGTCGGGGTTTAAATGTTTGTGTTATCATTTAGAAAATATGGATCCTGTTCGATTTTCAGTGTCACTGTTTAAATATGTGCGTTACCGTTTAACATCCGGCCCCTACGTTTAAATATATGCGTCCCTGTTTAAATATCAAACATTTACACTGGAATAAATTTCTTTCCCTTCATAAATTATTCCTTCACAAAGCTGTTAGTCGGCGACGGTTTCATTGCAGGATCTTCGATTGCGACCGGCTGCGTGGCAACGGCTGTAATGTAACTCGTGGACCATAAATGCTTGCGACACGATCCTCCTTCGTCTAGGACGCCCAGGTTGCCTTCTCGTCACAGGCGGCCGCAAACGCAGATCTCGATTTTCTTCCGTAGCACGCTCATTGTCGAGTATGGGGAATATGGCTTCTTTATATGCCAGCTTGTAAGTTTCGACGGTAAAGTAGCCGCTTATAAAACGATAGACGTTATTGTCCGTCTGCATTATTGAAGCGCAAGCATGTTTGCACGGGATACCAAAAACTTGCCATCTGCGACATGAGCAAATTCTAGTGGCAAGATCGACGAAGTTGCTGCACTGGTCAATCACTTCTTAACGATCATCGACACAGCGACCAACATGAAGACTTCGGCTATCCTCAACAAGCACCTCAACCTTCGAATGAATGTCCGGGCATAAGTAGGTCTCCCATTTGTTCGCTTGCTCATGGCGATTGCATAACATGCACATCAACTTGAACCTGTACAACGAAGAATAGAAATTTTAAAGAAATTTAAGAAGAGATATTGATACTTAAACAGAAAAACATAGTATTAAACGGTATTATAAAAAACTAAACGGTAGTCTAGAAAGTTAAACGCAGAAATGATATTGAAACACATATAGGGTATTGTAAATACAAACAATGGTTTTTAAATGATAAAGCAAAAGTTTAAGCGTTAAATAGAATCAACATTCGAATACCTTATCGCGTCGACCAGTTTCGTCACCGGTAAATGACACGCTTCTTTGATCCACACATTGAACGACTCTGCAATATTTGAATACATCTCCCCCCAGCGTTCGCCTCTGAACAGATAATTCGACCAATGTGACATGTCTGACTTATGAATCAACCACTGATAGGCATCCGGTGATGTGGCCTACAGTTCATTGATAGTGTCATCGAATTCTTTAGCCGTCGATGCCCACGCAATACGAAAGTATATAGACCAACACTCCTCCCTCAATGCCTTCCTAAGTCTGACATTGGCTTTTATAAAATTGGCCTCCAAGTGTCGAAGGCGGTACGCATGTGGGGATGAAGGGAAGACTCTAGCAATAGCGTTGACAAGGCCCTTTGACCTGTCCGACACGAATGTAATTATCTCTTTGTAATCTCCTTCGTCGTATAAAGCATCACCTAACTTGGAAATGAACCACGTCCAATTGGCATCAGTCTCATTGTCGACAATAGCGAAGGCGACGTGGAAGAAGCCATTGTTTCCATCTTTGCCTGTGGCACCCAATAGAGTACCCCGATACTTTCCCAGGAGGTGGGTACCATCGAGAAACCGCAGCGGCCTGCATGCCCTCTTGAATCCCAAAATGCATGCGCTGAAAGAAAAGAACTCACGTTTAAAACGTTCACCGTCTCTATCCACAAACGTAATGCTGTCGGGGTTCGTCTCAACCACCTTATCGACGTACCAAAGCAACAAATCATAGCTGGAGACATCGCTGCCGTCGAGGGTCACCCGGGCATGTTCTTTTTCCAACCAAGCATGCTTGTATGGAATGTGGACACCATGCTCCCGCAACATGTCCTTCTGAATGTCGATGGCCTTGTACAACGGCCGGTCCTTGAGCTTCTGAATCACTCGTGCGCTTACCCATTTTTTGGACGCTTTCGGGTGTGACGCCGAGCCAATTCCACCACCGTAAGTGTACGGCGGGTAAATTGTCTTGATTCTAAATGTATTTCTATTATATTCCTTTGATACGTAAACGCGCCATTCACAACCACTAGCAGCGCATTCCACATTGATCCGGTGTTTTTCATTCTTTACAAATTTGAAGTCAAAATTCCGTTTGATGGAAAAATTTTGAAGTTCGTCTCTGAAATGTTCAACGCCTTGAAAACGTTGTCCGACATCCAACGACAACATTTCAGGTTGTTCTGACGAGGAAGATACGCATGCGAGACCGTCTGGGTCACCATGAGGTGGAGCAGAAGTGCTTCTAGATTCCGAATTCCTGCCAACACTTCAGTTCAAACGAAAACGATCAGGATTTAAGCATGAACTCCATTTCGTTAAACGGTAACTACAAAATTTAAACGTTATCAGAGATATTTAAATAGAGACTCCATAATGTAAACGGTAGAGAAAAAGTTTAAACGGTAACGTGACAACTTACACGGGGAAATCAAATATTAAACGGGAACTTGACTAGTTTAAACACAGAAGGGAATTACTAAACAATACCTAACATATACAACTACATAAATGTATGGGAGTAACACATTACCACGAGAAGATCTCATTTTCAGTAGGATGCGACGGCACGGCATCCGTCTCGACAACAAGATCAACTACACCGCCTTTTAAGATGGAGAAAACATGACACATGCGCTGGAAGTCGACCTCATTCTCTATCGGGTAAACCGTATTATGTCCATCGGGTGTGATAAACTTCACACTCACACAGGAAGTATCGAGACCCCATCTCTGACATATCTTAGCTAACACTGACTCCCAAGTAGTCAGCGTCGTGAACATCAGCACTCGTCACTACCCGTTGTATCTAGCAATAGCACAAAAAGTCTCCATAATATCAGCGAACGGGCAGACCTCAGATCCAACAAACCAAATGAGAACAAGAAGAATAAGAAGAAGATGTAATTCGCCTTCTAAACTTTCTTTCACAAAAAACCAGCATGAAGGGGAAAAAACCCCACATTGTATGTATTAAGGCGGATATGACATGATGTGATTAGGCGGGTTTTTTTCCCACCATTTCCAAGGGCAAAAATGGAATTTCATAACAAGGACACATTTGAAGTGACGGATAGTGGGTAGAAGGGAAGTAAACTATAACGGAGGGGCTGTCCGGGGTGTGCAAAAGTTGGAGGGGGGTTTTTAGGAAGTTTTGAAATTCGCGAGGGTTGAACAGTAATTTTCCCTAATAACAAACACAATAAAAAATAGCAAGAATCATAATAATAATAATACATTAACATAGAATTCATGGATAAATTAGCATAAAAATAATCATGGATAGATAAGCATAGGATTCATGAATAAATTAGCGTAGTAAACTCGAATATGTTAAATCATGCAATAATATGTTTTTTTTAATAAAAGCGTGACATACATGGTTCTTTTTTCGATTTTCTCCCCTCTTTGTTCTTTTTTTTATCTTCTTTCTCACCTTAGATTCCTCCTCGTCTGAATCAGATCCTGGTCATTTTCGTCTCATTCTTTCAAACTTTAGTCATTTGTTGATGACAGTAACAGCCCCTCCTTTTTTTGGTTTTTGCGTCTTTTTTCTCTCAAAGGTTTTTTTTTTTGGAATTCCTCTCTTCTCTTTCTCCCTCGTGATTTTTTCTCACCCTTTCCTCTCTTCTTCTTCCTTTCTCTTTTTCTCTCGGAGTTTATCCCTCCTCACTTGTCTTATTGTTCCCCTTCTCTCTAAAAATCCCCAACCACTTTAGAATGTTGATAGATTTTTTTTTAAATTTGATTTTTTTTAAATAACGATTTATCTTTATACATTGTTAAAGTTTCTCGACCGAATCAACACATGATGGAGATTAGATCCTAGCTCTTACTCTAATGAATCCAAAGCATCAATTTAAACATAAGTGAATTGATGAGTGTATTTCATATACATATTTTATATACCTCTTATCCATGTTTTGCTTGTCTTTTAGTATTCGTTCTATATATTTTAGTGCTACTTTGGGTATCTTTGTATTCTTGTGTAGATTAGCAGGTCTTGGGTGATTAGAAGAAGTAGTGGAACAAAATCGACATCAAAAGAACCAAGTTGAAAATTGCCAGGATAAGCACACCAAGAACACCGGCTTGCTCTTGAGGCGTGCAGATTACCGGATTTTAAGGAAGATTCAAGTAATGAAAAGCAAGGTCACAGTTGTGATGTTTCGGTTTTTCTAAGGCTGCATCATTGTCTGTTATGTCCTTGAATAGACGTGTTTTTCTTTTTGGGCGGGTTTTTAGTCGTTTTAGGCTTAAAATGCAGTTTCTAGAGCAAACACAACCGTACTCTTAACCATGCACTTCACGGGATGTTTTGGATTTTGTTTCCAGCAATTTGTAAAGTGCACAGGACAAAGCACGCCTGTGCTTCCACCCGTGCTTGTGAGAGCACTGTAGTGCTAGGGGCAGAGAAGTCGTGCTTTTCTTGCTCTGGCCTTCCTATAAAGTGCACGGGCATAAGCACGCTCTGCTTCACGTCTATGCTTCTCCAGTGAAGCCGTGCATTTCTTGCCCTGTTTTCCTATAAAGTACACGGGCCGAAGCACGCCCTGCCGTGCATGTGAGTGTACGGCTAAGGGGTTGACAAGGACGCCCGTGTTCAACGCATATTCACCCAGGGGTATTTATAAGTCCTGAACTTGAGCCCTAATATTCTGATTTTTCTTTTTCTTCCTCTTTTTCCCTTTGTTTCCCTTGCTTTGCACGAGAGAAAATCGTTGTTGCTTGATATTCCTCTCTCCTTTGAGTTGAAGATCTTTGAAGGTAAGCTCTCCTTCTTTCTCTTTCCTCTTGTTTCATTTTGATTAGATGAGCATGCTAGCCCTAGGTTTAGATTCTTGAATCTTAGCTTGATGTTGTTGATTTCTTGAATATCTTGGTAGATTTTTTCACTCTTTCTTGTATCATGAAGTAGATGTGAAGATCCACCCTTTTTCACCTTGTTGAAACCTTGGATCTTCTTCTTCTTGGGCTCTGGCTACTGTAGCAAGCTATTGTAGAGTCGAGAATTTCTTTGCTAAACCTTTGCTTTATTGGTTGTTTTGAGAGTTTATCTCCATAGAGGCTCTTTGGAACCCTTAGGGGAAAGTTCAAGCAATACCCAAACGTTGTTAGAGTTTCGTGGTTTGAAGCATGAAGAAGTTCATGCTTGTGTTTCCTTCTTGTGTTTTCTTTTGGTTGTGGCTTGTGTTGGTGTAGGTGGTGAAAGCTCTGCCCGAAGCTAGACCTGGCGAAGGAGTAGCGCCGTTGAGGAGTTGTTCTCCAAAGTTGTGAGTGGGTTATGATTATACATTCTAGTGTACTACTATATAATTATACTTATGGATTGGTTTAATGAAATCCTTGGCTTTACCAAGTTAAAATGATATTTTGATGGTTTTTAAATAAGGTATGTGTTCCTTGTTTTATGAATGAAATTCTTAATGAATCGATGATTTGAAAGGAATTTCCATATTTTTTATTTTATAAGCAAAGCGTTTGATGTTTGATGAAAATACTTTTGGCTACATTGGTACATCGGATCGAAGTAAATAGTTGATAAACACCTAAGTATACATATTTTATACATATTAATTTGTATTATTTTATTATCTTTTTATGAGTCGATGCCCTTCTTATGGTCTAAATCTCTTTATTTTGTGTTGCAGACCCTAAATAAGCCAAAATGAGCTCAAGAACGTATTTGGGAAGAAATCCGTATCAAATACGACGTTTTCGAGTTTCTATCACTGTAGCAGTACTGTAGAAGGATTACTACAGCATGATTACTGTAGCAGTTACTGTGGCAGGCACTGTAGCACCGAAACGGGATTTTCTGGAAAAAGGCTGGGAGCGTTGCGGGCAAGCATGCGCCCGCAAGGCAGCTCGTATGTATGCCCGAAAAGAGATTTTTAAAGGAAAGTTAGGGCATTCTTTTGGGGACATCATCTACTCTTCTAGGGCCGGCGCCCCACCTTCTTTGCCGGCTATTTCCGGCGATCTACGGCGCAATCTTCACCAAGAGGGAGGCACACATCGAAGGAGAAGATTTGGAGGGAAGATCCAAGACATCAAGGTGTATTTTGAAGGTCTTCATCCATTCAAGGGTTTCCAAAGCTAGGGGGAGTATTTCTTCCTTCTTTTTTTGTTTATTTGCTCCTTGAACTTGTATGAGTGTTCCTCTTTCATGAGGAACTAACTTATTTGTGGTTTAGACATGATGAACTCTATGGGTGTTTGTTTGTAATTTGGATGATCATCCTTGTGATGTATTGTTGGATGTTGTATTTCTTTTATGGAATCTTATAGTTTGTGGTTCATGTTTGGTGTATTTTAATGCCTTGGTATGCATGAGAACTCGGTGTGCCAATTTTAGGAAATGCTAGGTTGCATGACCATTGCCCTAGTATTAGACTCACCAAGGTTGAAAGGGATTCATGTATGAATACACCGTGACCATCGGGTATTTCGTACCCCTCCAACCATTAGGGATGAACATAGATATTGTGTTTGACCCTAATTAGAGATTTCCCTAAGTTTAATGCAATCATAGGAGGATTTGGGCGGATGTGATTCCGATCCAATACTTCTACCGGATTAGGGGTTGATCGCCGTGACCATCGGGGTTGACCTACTTTAGGAGTCTCTTGGCCCAGCTACCATCTCAATATTTCATCCTAAATTCAGGACCTAATGACAACCCTAGGAGAATTCATTGTCCAAATCACCTCTTCGTGTGTTTAATTCTCCCTTGTTCGCTAAATGTGTGTAGTAGTAGCCCGGATTTCATTTTAATAGTTTTTTATCTTTTTGCAATCACTGTTTATCTTTTGAAGTGTTAGGCTAGGAAATAGACGAAAGGGGAGTAATAGTAGCTCCTTGGGCCCTTGGGAATACGACCCACTCGTGCGTGCGCGAGTAGTTTATTACTTGACGACCCCGTGCGCTTGCGGGATCACCATCAATAGTTGAACTTTTATACATATTATATTATTGGTCTAGATTTATATGATAGCAATGTTTATTGCCAATATGTGGATATTTGTCTTGGAGAAGGACTCTGTGAAATAAACTACTTAAACTATTTTGATAACACATTTCGTGATGTTTTGTTGGTGATGAGGTTGTAACTGGCTTGCTGTAATAAGAGGTCCCCATGGTCTAGTCTTTAGAGGTGGTGTGGTGGACCCGGTTGATCTGTTCACCTTAGGTGGGGCGTAGAGTTCTAATTGGATATACATCGGCTATCCGGAGTTACCACACTACCCAGTAGGTCAATGTCAAGGACATGAGTGCCTTGATGGCTTTGAACTTAGATGCGGGCACGGTTAGAGTTTAGAGTGATTTTTAGACAGCGATTCTCTTGCTTGAGATGAAAATTTGTAGTTTGGTCAACGTCAAAGACACGAGAGGGTTTTAGACCGTGATTTCCTTGCTCGAGATACAGGTTTGTATGTTGAGAAAATATGTATTTTACAAATCAGATCTTTGAGACGTGAATACTTGTGTCCGCTTTTGAAAGAAATTTGGTTTGAAAAGCTGCGTATTTTGAGAAAATAAGTTTCATGCAAAACAAATGGATTTGGTGTTGAGTAGTGTGTTTTATGATTTTAAAATCCGTATCATACTAGTCATGAGATTTGAGTGTTGAAACTTCTTTTGAGCAAAATGGGTTAGCACAATTATTAATCTATTTGTATTATTAAAGAATGTTGGTTTTGTCATCTTTTTAAAGTATTTTGTATTCTCTATAATTGTGCCAACCCATTAATTGAGTGACTTTGGTCACTCACCCTCTCCCTCCCTTTCAAGCTCTAGCTAGTAGTGACGTTGCGGCGGACTAGAGTGTTGTTTATATTCTCCAGCTATCTTTCTTAATCCTATTTTTTTGAATGTTTGTTTCTCTTTGAACATATGAATTGTATAAAGGCATGGATCCACTAGTGTATTTGACACTCTTATGCATGGTTTGTATGCTTGTCAACTTTCTGGAAAAAATTGCTGTATTTATGACAAGTATGTTCCTTTGAACCCTGTATTTAGGTGTTCGTGTGATAGCTTCCTCCATGCTAATGGTTGAACTTTGTTATATATGTTTTGAATTTGCGAATTCCTGTTTAGAGCTGTTCTCCCCAGGTTGTTGCTAGCCTTGCGGTGACTCGAGGGTTGAGTGGCGGGGTGTCCCTCCTCGGGTTGTCGCGGCGGTTCTCGAGTGCCGATCCTATAGGATGGGCATGACAACGGTTCCCAGAGCACCGGCGTGCTTATGGAAGCACAGCTTAAGTATGGATGTGCTTTGGGCCGTGCACTTCACTGTCTGGTGAAAAAATATTTTGATGCTAACCCTAGATCTGGTCACAAAGAGAACGGCTAAGAAGCATAGCCCAAGCCTGCCCGTGCTTGGGTTGAAAACCCCTTTTTAAGTCCTAAAGTTAGGGTTAAGAGGGGACTTCTGCTTGGAAATTTGGATGTGACCTTTGGGGCGATCTTCACCACCATCTAGAGGGGAATCAGAGCAATAATTCAGAGGCATGATTTGGAGTGGAGTTTTACCGATGAAGAGATCCTCATAGCATAATCAAATTGACTAAGAAGCAATAGAGAATCAATGAATTCTTACTTGATTGCTTCTTTTCTCTTTCCAATGTTGTGTCAACCCATGAGAGGCTAACTGTTTTCTGGTGCCCCGGATTCTTGAACTTAGATGATTAATTTGTAGTTGTTTTACTCTCTTGCAATGATTATAGAGTTTTATTGGTTTCTATATTAAATATTGTGTCACATGACTTGGTGTACATGATTTGCGTAGTTGTAATTGTAAAACTTGATGTGTGTTAATTGTCATAGTTGTGATTGCCAAAGGGTAGTTGCAGAACTCGATATGCATGATTCCCATAGTTACATTTACAAAAATAGACATATTAACATAGATGTACCAATGCTTTGAGAGTACACATAGAATCCATAAGATGTACCTGATAATCATTGTAGGAGAGTCACTACAAGTCTCTATAAGGGATTGATCCATAGCGCTACTCTTTATCATTGCTACTTGCTAGAATTACCCCATACCTTCCCATTTTCTCTACATTTCTCCACCTCTCTATTAGACTTCTAGATTAGGACCTTTCTCCAAAATTTGACTAGACTAGATATTGGAAGATTAATTAGTACTAGAAGCTTGCTAGTCCCTGTGGATTTGACTATTCGATCCTTCATTGGGTACATTGTACCACTTCATACGACCCGTGCACTTGCAGATATGCAAGAGGCGTATCATGAATCACAACCAAAACAACATAATCCAATATATAAAATGAAATCCAATTACAAAGCATGATTATTCTCATTGAGGAGGTGTGTGGAGAAACCTTATGGGAAGCTGAAAGAAGAGGAAATAATGGTTCTCCACAATAGTAAGGATCTCCACCATTACAACTAGTCTAGGATAGTTTTGAACACAATCCCAATTATTAGATATACTATATGCAATCCTTTTGTTACATTAGCTACACAAATTTTATATTCTAGAGTTTTGCCTCAATGATCTTACAATGAGTATTTCCTATTGTATTTTACACTTGAAGAGTGTGTATAAAGTTTAGTACATCTTATAATGAGGTTTATTTGCCAAGTTTTATATTTAGAACACCGCTACAAAGTTTTACACTTGTTTTTAATTAGCACGTTTCGTTGCCATAGATAACCCAAAGATAACTATAAATCTTATCTAGTAAGTTTTTATTAATCACTACAAATAAATTGCCATATAGTGACGGTATAAAAACATATTGGTAAAATCAATAATCCATTGGTAGAGGTCTCAAAACCCTACATCAATGGTAAAAATACCTATTCTAACACTTCTTTTACTGTCGGTAAAAATCTTGTAGGTATAGACCTATACCAACTAGAAATGCAAGTGGGGCGGGAAATCCCTATTCCCCGCGGGGACTCGGCCCAACGGGGCGGGCATTCCTAGAAATAATTCCCCCACGGGACTGGGAATGGGGGAAAACCCCTCCCCGACTAGCAGAGCAAGACGGGGGCGGGAGAGTGTTACCCCCGGGGGCACCATGGGAATTTTCGGACTTTTTAAATTATATATATATATAATATTTATTAAAAATAACTCATATAATTAATTTAATTACAAAACAAATCAATATTAGAATCATAAGGTAAATATGGTTTTCATATAATTTTATTTTTAACTTCAATATTATTTATAATTTTATTTTATACTTAAAATTTTATTTATTATTGAAAACGAAGCTATCATATCAAAATGCTAGCGGTAGTGGATTCTAATCTAAATATTTTGAATAATAAAAACAATTAATGAAAATATAAAATTGTTGTACTAAGGTTTGTATTATGAATTTTGATTAATGAATTTGTACTTTTAATTTAGTTTCAAACTTTATGCTATTTGTAATAATTATTTTTTCATCTTAAATTATATTATGTTTATTTTGAAAAAAAATTTGT
The DNA here is from genome assembly GCA_902712375.1 of Dioscorea dumetorum. Taxonomy (NCBI): domain Eukaryota; kingdom Viridiplantae; phylum Streptophyta; class Magnoliopsida; order Dioscoreales; family Dioscoreaceae; genus Dioscorea; species Dioscorea dumetorum. The sequence goes on along the minus strand of CACTHL010000128.1, from coordinate 6,093,205 downwards.
ATATTTTTTTATTTCATATATTATGTGTATAAAAATATATTATAGAAAAACAATTTGGTGGGGTGGGGATTCCCCGACCCCGTGGGGATCCCCACGGGAGAGTAAGTGGGGGCAATTTCTCCCCCATGGGGAATTTTGATGCAGGAAATTCCTGACCTTTGGAAGTGGGAATGGGGATGGGGATGCCATTCCCCGCCCCGCGCTGCCCCACTTGCATTTATAATACCAATGGATATAGCGTTTGTTGGAATGAATTATTAGTCTTACCGACAGAATATGACTGTAACTATTGGTCATACTGTTGAGATAGCACCGTCAGATTGCTTACTCTATACCAACAATAAAGATACTTATTTCAACAATTTTTTTACCATTAGTAGATGTCTTGTATGTATACATATATACCCACGGTTATAGCATCTGTTGGAAAAAAATTCTTGACATTTACCAATGGAATATACTAATAACTATTAGTCTCACCATTGATAAAATACCTTAGATATATTTAACTTATACCAATGCTAAAATATATATTCCAACATTTTTACTGTAGGTAAAAATCTCATACGCATAGATCTATACCAACGGTTCCAACATTTGCTGAAATACATCCATTTGATTTATCAATTACTACAACATCCGTTGCTATAGATATATATTAAAAAATGCATGATTAGTTTTAACAATGACTATACCGTCAGTAACAATCTATATATTAAAATTAATTTATCAATATAACCATTCAACACCTGTAAATATATTATGAATAATTTAATATCTTATACACAATTAAATTAATTTACAATAAATTAAAACAATCAATGCCATTAAAGAAAAAGACATTTCACAAAAAATAAAAAAGAAAAACTATTACATCACCACAAACATATATTCATGCCAAAAAAAATAAACTACCATTCAATCTTGATAACCAAGAGTTGTTGCCTTAATTCCAAATATAACACAAACATTCCAATAAAAAAAATATATTTCATCATGATAAACATATGTTTATAAAATACATGTCCAAAAGTAAACTGCCATTCAATCTTGACAACCAAGAGTTCTTGCCTAAATTCCAAATCTAACACAAGGATAAAATACCTTGAATTAATGTCTAACAACCGTATAAAGCGACCAGGATTTGCTCAAGTAGAACCGATGCCATCTTCCAAAAAGCACCACCTACAAAAATCATTTTAAAAAAATTACAATTAATAAGATGTATGCAACAATAAAACACTAATCTAAAAACTTAAAATAATAAACTATTTAATTGACAAAAAAAATAATGACCTGACTTACTGCATTTGGATTTGCTTGATAACTTGATTCAGAAAAATTATTATTCCCACGGGCGTTTGTTGAGCACTAGAAGCATCAGGTTTTAACAAATCATATAAAAAAGAAGTGAAAATTGTTTACACAACAAAAGCTAGAAGGACTTGTAAACTAGTAATAAACTTTTAAAGTTTAAATACAATGATAATTACAACGAATATTAAAAAATTATCGACAACATATCCAACAAAATCCTACAACAAACCAAAATAAAATAATTAAATATATAACTATCAAACAAAAGATGAACAAAACCTATATATACTAATAAGGATAAAGAAGTATATTTAAAAAAAATCTTTCTTAAATAAAGATTATTGTGTGACTCTAAACCAACAACAAATTTGCTACTCTAATTCTTTCATGTCTGCATCTTAATTGCAACAGTGATGTTTGTTTTGTCAAAATTACTGATAATAAAGTTTCACTGAAAAAGAAGAACAAATCAAGAAAATTTTCTGATATTAAAAGACCTTGCTCAGATTGTATTTCGAGTTGAAGAATATAATCGGCTTCTATATATTCTTGCATTAGAGTGCCATTTTGATCTGCTACATCGCTTCCCTTAACTGGTAATACAGAAAGTGCATGGTTATTGTGATGAACAACTTGAGGCAGAGAATGTAGTTTACCATCAAATGATTGATGGGCATTGTTGATGCTGGAGGTTGAACTTCGGAACTAAGATGGCTTTGGTCAGGCAGTGAGATCTTCTTGTCATTTTGGGATTCAAACTGCATCCGCATTTTGGCTTCAATGACCTTTTGTTCTTCCTGTGTCAACTAACCAGTGAACGTCAATTGCTTGATAGAAAGATAAATTAGAGTAATAAATAAATAAAAGACTCATACATCTAAATCGATGTCCTTCTCCTCTGTGGTTTTGGCACCATGATACTCAACTGCATAGCATGAGTATTTGCAATATGGACATCTTGAATAGGATAAGTATTTCAGTAATGAAAATTCCTTGTGTTAAACATATGGAGGAAACATTTAATTTAATATGCATTAAGATTTTTATCACAGATTGAAGGAAGTCAGAAAAATGAAATGCTAAGTAAGAATTGAGATCAATAATATGAGAATATGTGCCCTGTGGTGAAGAAAAGAAAATATACAAAGCATATAAAATTTTATAATTCCTACCCACCTTTTTGTCATCATTCAACCAAACATTAAAGAAAAACAAATCTACTTGTATGAAAAGCTGCCAAAATTATCACCTAAGTCCTCTATTGATTGAAGGAATAATACTAACAGACTGACAGATGGCTCAACAAGTTAAACATGTATTGTGGAATCATTTCAGCCTCATTAAATTCTTCGACAAATAACTGATCCAAAAATTACAAAATTTTAAGATATGATGAAGAGAACAAATGTCATAGGATCGACCACCAATTCAAGAACCATTGAGGACTGTAGAATTAAAAAGGCACAAACAAATTCATAGTTCAAAACTAATCAAAGAACCAGGATAGCTTATCCTGGCTGGTTGTCAAAAAATGACCCATCAATTATACTTCGATAATGAGCTTTATCAAATCATAAAAATTGTAAAGTTTCACATCAAAATCAGGAGAACAAAATCAAATATATTTCCAAAACAAATAGTAAGAATTTAGCACAGGTATGTCCAAATAATCAACACATGAAATTGAAACAAATTAATGAATTCTAAAAAACATCATTTCAAATGAACCAAAAACTAGAAGCAAATGCAAATGCAAATGCAAAAATCTGATGATTTCATCTACAAAAAACACTCTGCAAATGCAAAAATTTAGCATAAAAATATAAAAAAGGTATGAATTTTAACCCCTTTTTTTGGTCATGAAAACAAGTAATCAAGAGAAAACTTCATCACACCAGTGCATATTCCCTTCTCGTAGCACCGAGATTGATTCAAGCTTCAATAATACTACAAAAATAAATAATATAAATAAATCATCAACACTAGGAGTTGGACCCAAAGATGGGGCACTTCATGGCCCTCTTTAACCCACTTCCTTTTTGTCATGTCGCTCGTGTTGGTACCATTTGACAAAGAAATGTGGTTGAGTTTTGAAGAACCCAAAACTAAATATACTTATTTCTCAACTAATATAAATGTGGCCAAGCTAAAGGAGTTGGAAATGTGGCCAATTATATAGCATTTTACATGAAATAACACATTAATTCTATCATTACAACTAATATACATCTCAAACAAACCACATAAAAGTCTTCTTTTCTTAGTTAAAAAGCCACAAGCAGATAAAACAGGAAAGGAAACTAAATTTTAGACTGATAAAATGCAAAATTTACGAGCGAAACATCTTAACACTTAATGAACATTTGTTTGTTCTAAACTTACGGCAAAGGAAAGCACTACTTAGTTCATTTAAACAAGAGATACGAACACATTGGAATTTGAACAAAACAAAAGCAAAGTGGATGAGCATTTCTTCCTTTCTTTCTGCATTCCATTCATTTCCATTTTCTACAATTTCAATGCAATCAAACACATCTTGATTTGTTTTTATATGTTCTTAAGTGAATCAACATAACAATTAGATTTTCCATTCAAAATACAATAATAAGAATTTTTGGTATTCATCAACAGGCCATTGTGAGGCAAATATATATTTATTATTATAAGCAAGAGTGCAAGAACAACATATGAAGTATATATTTATAAACTTTAGAAATGGTGGTCTGTTGGTGATGTTAATAGACTCTGGTGTACATATAAATTGCATTGTGAAATACTAAACATGTCCATGTGTTACATCAGTAAATAAACAAATACGAAAGCTTGAATCTGTAACAACTACAAAAAATAATGAGTAAAAATTGGTGCTTCAGAATAAATAGCAATTGACATCAAAGAGCAAAACTTGCTAGGATAAATGTAGATGTCATACATGAAGTTTTGCAAATTATGCAGTAATGGGTTTTTGAATAATAGCATATTTGTAATTTTAATCTAGATAGCATGCATACGTATTTACCTTTAAATTAAGTTACCGTACAGAAACAAAGTCTCTCAAGTTTTGTATAAGTGACACTTCAAATAATCATAGCTAGTAGATGAAAATCAATAGTATGACAGGGTGATGAGTGTATTTTATATATATATATTTTTTGTTTTATACCCATTATTTTCTTTGTTCTTAAGTTACTATTTTCTTAGTTCAGTGCTATTTGAGATAGTTTTGCTTCATTATGCAGTTATTTAGGTCCTGGAGCGATAACAAGTATTTTCAAAGAAGATTTATAGCAAAAGGACCTAAAATGGAGTTCATCAAGGCAAGCATGGCCAGAGTACGGGCGTGCTTCCCAGCCGTGCAAATTGCAGAAGATTCAAGAAATCAAAAGCACGGTTTGAGCTTTCAGAGCACGGTCATGCCAATGGAAGCACGGCCTAAGCATGGACGTGCTTAGAGCCGTGCATTTTACGGCCTGGTGAGGTTTTGGAAAAGTACTACAGCAAAAATACTGCAGCACCGAAAACTAAGAAACCCGAAATCTGCACTGGATGAAGCACGGGCTAGAGCACGGGCGTGCAGAATTAAGCACGGACGTGCTTGCATCGAGAAGTGACTTTTAAGCCCAAAAGTTAGGGTTTCAAGTGACTTTTGCTCCGATCTTTCTTCCCTATTGGGGGAGGCGACGCGAGGGGAAAGCGGCACACCTTTGGGGGCCGAATCTGGACCGAGTGATCGTTGTGGGAGTGGAGGAACATTGGCAAGATCATTATCGGATGCCCTCCGATGAAGATTGTGAAGCAAGAAGGGAGTTTATGATTTTCATCTTATTCTCTTGTTATTTACCTTATGTTTCTTGTAGAACCATGAAGGGGCTAACTGTTCTCCGGTGCCCCGGATTAAGAACTTGGTTGTTTAATGTACTTGGTATCATTTATTACAGCATTTATGGAAGTCTTTATTGTCTCCTTGTTAGATCTTTGGTTGTTAGCTTGAATGTTGGTTGTTGAGTGGTTTGAATGCTTGAGTTACTTGATTTTCACTTAGCTTGTATATCTTGATGATTGATACGAGAAGTTGGAAATAGGCTCATGTTGTCAATCCTACTACATGTATTTTCCACATTAGTGCAACAAGACTCTAGAACATAGGTTGATTGAGACATATCCCGATAAACCCTGCAAGAATTCGAGTACGATTAACACCAAAGGATTAATCCGGGATGCTACTCCCTAGCATTGATCTCTCGTTACTTAACCCCTTTCTCTCTCCCGTTATCCTCACTTTCTTCACTTTTATTTGTAAATAGCTTTTAAACAAAATTATTGAGTTGGTTAGATATTAGAAATCCGACGAGTATTAAAGGCTATACCAGCCCCTCACTACAAGAAAAACTACTTTTTGCTATAACTACTTACCGTCGCAAAAACTTAAATGTCGACGCAAAAGGTTTTTTGAGACGGCTGTTCGCCGTCGCATGTCGTCGTATCTGCTTCCATAGCAAAAGATAGTTATTGTAACCAACTGTCGCAAAAACTAGCTTTTTTTACAACAAAAAGCAGTGGCAAAAAATTTAAAATCTAGTTACAAAAACATTAATAATGCGACGAATTAAGGCGACGAAATGTTTTGGCAACGGCAACTATTTGTCGCAATTAGTGTTATTTGCGATGACATATTAACCGTCACAAAAGATATTATTTGCAACAAAGAGTACGCCGTCGCAAAAGGTATTATTTGCAACAAAGATTACGCCGTCGCAAAAAATAGTATTTGCAACAAAGTGTATGACGTCGCAAACGATATTATTTGCAACAAAGAATATGCTGTCGTAACAACTTATTATTTGCGACTAACTTTGTGTTGTCGCAAATAAGTGTTATTTGTGACCAATCGGTGTTTGTCGCAAATGAATATTGTTTTGGGTCCATCCAAATAAATCTTTTTGTGACCAAGTCGTCGCAAATGCTATATGGAAAAATGGATAGCATGCACCTAATTAATTCAAATCCTATATTACAATATAATTTAAATTATATAACAACAAGCTCATACACAACAAGTTCATTTACCACAATATTGACTCAATTTAATATATGAACCTAATAATAGGTTAATATCGATTCATGTCTAACAAAATTAACTATTATAAGATTCTACAAAACAATGACATAATAAAGTTCAAAACATAAAACTAAATAAGTGTGAAGAATTAAGTGTTATAGACTTTTACAAAACATTAACTCAATAAAAGTTTGAAAAATGAAATCCAATAAGAGTTGGAAACATTCAAAACATTTAAATCTTCAATCATCATCATCATCATCTTCACAACTCTCTTCATTTTCATTGCCATCATCATCTTTTTCGGAGTCTTCCTCCAAGCTATTCTCATTGCCATCTTTTTCATTAACATTGCCATGATGAACATCTCTTACATTTTCTTGAGAATTAGCTATCACATCCCTAAGATCATTACCATCTCCCAGCACACAAACATAATACATGCAAACATTTTAAATTTCAATAGTACACTATTAAAATGAAAATTTTGCATTAAAGCCTAAGATGCATATAGGTTTGGTACGAGTATTAAATAATATTAGTGATGAGATAGTTAATTATAGGATTTTGTATATACTATAAACATAATAGCATTAAAGGAAAATGAATAAGATAACATAAGTGGAAAGAGAATGTGAGATAATAAATTAAAATAACATATAAATAATACATTACATTAACAACAATCTAAAAATCATATAAAAACAATAATTAAAAACATTAAATTATATTATTATACCTGTGTAGCTAATTGTATATTAGATAATTCCAAACTTTGCAACACCGCTTGAACCATAACGGGTACTTGTTGTTGCAATTTATCAATTGTAGACTCCATTTGCTTGAAACGGTTCTCCCATTCCTTTTCCTTCATCTTTTGAATTTCTTTGCATCTTTTGCTACATGTTTGAGAGGAACTACTACCGTACACATCTTTCCCTTGAATATCTGTACCTAATCCAAGAACATGACCATGACTAGGTTCTCCTGTAACATCGCGATATATTTCCCATTCATTTACTATTGAACCTTCGGACGTTGCAGTTGACCTAATATTATCCATTTTATCCTGACATTGATAAAAATAATTATAAACACTCATTACAATATTACGCCTTAAACGATAAAAAAATATATTTATACCCATAGATCTTTTGCTTTCTCAGTAGCCCAACTCTCTCCATCCCTTTTAGTGTGGAATTTGTTAAATCAATCAATTGGGCCTAGCTCTGACCCTGTCTCTTTAACCTAAGGTAATAAAAAATGATCAATTTGAAAGGCATAAAATTTGTACCCATTAGAAAATATTAAATAGTTAAACAAAAATATTAGTTACCATGCCACTCCTATGCTTGGTCATCGAAACTCTGCCAGTAGTACGAATGATTTGAGATTGTGCTCGATTAATTTTATTCTTATCACTTTTGTGCTACATACATACCAACAATGTTAGAATTTCACTTACTCTTAATAGAATTAAAAACCTAAAACAATATATATATATATATATATTGAACCTGCCAATTATCTCCCATCCATTTGTCTACCATTTCTTTCCACACATTAGAAGGAATGAAAGAAGGTGGGTGTTTGTAACGATCTTCTCGGGTTTCATGCTTCCCGAAAATTGGTTTCCTTATACGCAACATCCAATCAGAGTATCGACACTTTACTGAATTCTCAAATGCTTTTTTCACTTATTCTTCTAGTTGATTATGTGAGAAACCCACAGCCAAATATCGAGCAAAAAGAGTATCTAGCTCTGATTTCGGATATTCAGAATAAGATGTCCATGGACCGTTAATTTTTTGATGGAAGAGAACATGTATTTCACTAATGGCTTTTGGTGTTATAATCCTGTATATTTATGAACAAATAATTCAGTACATTAAGATGTCTAAATAATAGAAGTTACAAAACTATAACAAGATATTTTGCAAATCATAGAAAATAATTTAGGCCATAAAAAGATTAAATCAATAATTTATTTATGTGTAGTTACAGGATGGTATATTTTACCTATTGTCATATATCTCAACTTCAATTCCTTCTCCTGACTTGACACCTTTAGCCTTTCCTCTCACATTAACTTTTCAACAAAGTCATCCATGAATTTAAAAATATTTAGAGTTCAATAGATAAAATATATAAATTAAAAATATTATTTCATTACCTTTACTATGTCTTTTACTTGGAGGTGCTGATTAATTTCAACATTTTCATCATCAACTTGGTTTGGCGTTTGATTATTTTGTGTTTCTGAATTTGAATCATTTCTAACTCGTGCTTTTCTTTTCCTTGCCATCTTCAATATAATCCTATAAAAAAGAAAAACAAATATTAATTCTTAATACAAACATGACAATAAAGGGGAAAAAAAGATAATAACATAAATGATAATTCAGAAATTATACTAATTAATGCTAACATAACAAGATCAAGATCAAAGTAAGAAATACAAAATAGGTAAAATGACTCACCAAAATGAAGAATGTTAAAAGGTATATAATAAATATGTCAAATGTTTCAATTACTCCACTATCATATCTTCAACTCCATGCTTATTCCAATCTATATCTTCAAAATCATCTTGTGAATGTGATTCACATACATCATAAACAATATATTCTTCTTGATATGGTTCTTTTTCATTTTCTGGAATTTCATAAAGATTTCTTGGTTTTATCTCGCTGACAATAGCCCATGTAGGATCTTTCAATCCTTTAATATAGTAAACCTGAGTCACTTGAGACGCCAAAACAAATGGTTCATTTGTATGTAGTTTTCGTGTCTTGTTGACACTAACAATCAAATAACGATCTTTTCTATAACCAATACCTTCCCGAGAAATATCATACCAGTCACATCTAAATAGTGTAACTTTGTTCCCTCCTGTATAACGAAGTTCAATTATATCCAATATTATTCCATAATATGACAACTCTCCTTCATTTCCTTCTCCTTTAACCATAACGCCACAATTTTGAGTCTTTTTGTTTTCATCTCGGTCTCTTGTGTGGAAACGAAACCCATTGATATTGTAGCCTGGATAGCAAATTACTCTTCGTTCAGGACCCCGTGCCAAAGGAAACATATTTATATCTATTCTTTCATCATTTTCATTATATGCATCACCAATCTGCGTAGTATATTGTACATTAAAATTTTAATAAATTTTTGATCTATGGAATTAGGGAACAAATATTACAGTAAAATAATTAACGTACTCTTTTGTGAAATCAGGATGAGAATTCACATTTGTGAATCTCATCAATATTTCTAACTCCTTTTTCTGAGAGGATGTTCTTATGCTCACTATAAAAATCATACACAAAATTTCAAAATTAATTTGATTAATAACATATTATAAATATGCATACAAAAATGAAGTTACATTACCTAATAAATGATTGAACATCTTCACAATTTTGGAGGATGTAGATAATACCCGCATTTAATAAATCATTACTCAACTCTTGCATATTTGATTTCCAAAAGGTTGCCCAAGAATACAAAAAATTTGGAAGGATGAGGTATTTCTAGATAATGAATCACCGTCATAATTTCGTTCTGGACGATTAAACTTTGTTTCAATACCATGCAAGTATCGAGAACAAAATGTCAAGCATTCCTCCGCTATATATCCTTCAGCAATGGATCCCTCAGGTCGTGATTTGTTACGAACATACCCCTTAAGTTTGTGCATATATCTAACAAAAAAGCACTAGTTATAAATCTAAATGAATTTGATTTAAAAAAATGCAAGCCATGAGAAGTTATGTGGGCATATACCTTTCAACGGAATACATCCATCGGTAATTCACAGGGCCACCAACTTTAGGCTCCCAAGCTAAGTGAATTGGAAGATGTACCATTATATCAAAAAATGAAGGTGGAAAATTTTTTTCCAACTTACAAAGTGTTAATGCAATTTCCACTTGTAGCTAATCCAAATCTTCTAGTTTAAAATTTTAGAGCACAAAACTTAAAAAAATATGCTTAATTCTGTCAAGGCATCAGAAACAACACGAGGTAATAAATCCCGCAAGGCTAATGGAAGTAATCTCTCCAAGAACACATGACAATCATGTATTTTCATTCCAGAAATTTTACCATCTTTCACATTTACACATCTTGATAAATTTACTGAGTAACCATCAGGAAACTTGATTTGTTGCAACCACTGACACAATGCTCTTTTCTCATCATTCGATAGCATATAACAAGCAGTGGGCAATACCATCTTGCCATTAACTTCTTTTGGATGTAATGATTGTCTGATACCCATCTCTTGTAAGTCTAACCATGTCTTCAATGTATCCTTTGTTTTACCATCAATATTCATAAGTGTACCAATAATGTTGTCGAAAATGTTTTTCTCAATATGCATCACATCCAAATTATGAGGCAACTTTTGCTTATGCCAATAGGGTAGAGTAAACAATATACTGTGTTTTTCCAATTATGCTCGATTCCTTGCCTAGGAAGCTTTTGCCTCTTCACTGCTTTTCCAAACACTGTTTGATTCATATGACGAAGTTGATTAAGGACATCATCACCATTTAATTGTTCTGGTGGAGCTCTCTTATCTTTTTTACCATCAAATTGTGATGTTTGTTCACGCCATTTATGATTTATTGGTAAAAATCGACGATGACCCATGTAACAAGTTCAAATATATACTTCTTTGACTCTATGCAGCTATACATTGATTCCCATATTGACAAATTTCAACCGTCATATTAATTTGGCAATCTCGTTGGGTTGATGATCATATAATTAATCAAAGCATTAATCACATCTATTGAATTTTAAAGACAACTTGTCATCCTTATTTTAATTGTTGTGGTAGATCTCCTCCTCCTTTGTATTCACAGGAAATTAGGAACATATACATTGCCTGGTTAGTAAAATAACTTCTTTAAATAATATTAAAAGAATAATTAATTTTAATCTTGAAATATCCACTCTTACTAATATTAAGTAAATAAATTTATTTTGATAATTTTTTAATTCCATAACAAATTCAATAAATCAAGCTCCCTGAACACAGAGTTCTCATGACAAATCTATTTAAGACCATCCACCAAGAGCATGTGATAAGTCAGGTATGAAGAGCAAATAAAAATTAATTACATCAGACTAAAAGTGCAAGAGAAGGAGATATAGAAGAGGAATTACATTGTAATCCATGCTCAAAAGCTACAAGGAAAACAGGGGATGCTTACGGCTTATTCGATACGGTAAGAAATTAAATTTGCTCATCTCTACCATTCATGCCCTAATGTAATACATCATATTTAAGTAATGGTGGCTTACCTTCCTCTCCCCGGCAAGATCTCGCTTCAAACTTGATCCTGCTGCAAATTAAAAAGATTGACAAAAGATGAAAAAACAAGGGCGATCAATTGGTGCACGAGGGGACAAGCCGCCGAGATTCACCGCAGCCACCCCCGCCCAAGGGAGCTCGAGACTAGGGAGCTCAAGACTAGGGCTTCTTCGATAGCAAAGAAGATGAAAAGTAGATAAAATGGGAAAAAATCAAATGAAAAAAAAAACCTTCGATTAGACGAACTACTCCCTTTCTCTCCCTCTCTTTTCCTATCTCAATGAGGGTCATATAGCTAGCTATTTACAAATCGGCCCCCAGAATTCACCAAAATTCTTGAGCCTTATTTGATAGACTTTAGGAAAAAGATAAATAAACATTAGGGACGTTTATGTAATATATCCTTTAAAAGATTATTTTTTAGCATTATAAAAGGAAATTAAATAATTTATTTTATAAATATATTAATTTATTCTACTGACGGAATTCTGTCACTATTAACATCAAATTTCCGTCGGTACTCTTTTATGAAAATCCGTTGGTAAGTGGTCGGTAATACATTTATTTTTCGTCGGTAAAAGAAAAAAATTACTTACGGATACAATTCTGTCTGGAACGATCCGTGTAACCTAATTAATGGGTTTTTTATTAAAGTGAGTGACATAGTTATCAAGATTTGACTTTTTTATTAATTAATTAATTAATTACATTTAACACATGCTGATTGAAGCCGGAAAAATTAATCATATATAGTACTAATCATACAAAAGATTTTGACGTATTGAAAGTAAACTAAAATATTAAGAAAATAAAGGAATACATTATTTTTATGATTTTATCACATGGACAAATAGAATATTAGGTTTGAATTCCATGATTAATATACAAGTAGCATAGTAATCATTTGCTCATCATTAGTATTTATTGAGTCTATTTTCACAAATCATTGAAATCATTTTTAACAACTATTAAAAACAAATTGAGCATTGAAGTATTGAACTCAAATTTTATTTATTTTTTTATTCATAATGAGTTTAAAAATAATCATCAAAATTAATTTAGTATTTCCATATGTCATAAAACTTAATATTATTGTTTTGTGCTACATTTATTTTTTTTTTAATTTGCGGGTAGATTTTTAAGCATGAAGCACTCCAACAAAATGCACATTAGTAAAAAAAAAAACAATAATTTTCATGGCATAAAAGTTTGTGTTAAAAGTATAGATTGTTCATAAAAGTTTATAGCTTTTGTGACGAGTATTTATGTTTGTAGCAAATAGTTATAGTTCTTGCAATTTTATTTGCGTTAGTCACAAAAGCTTATAGTTTTTGAAACGATGGTATTTGGTTGTCGTAAAAGGCCATAGTTTTAACAATGAGTGTCTATGTTGGTCACAAAAACTTATAGTTTTTGCGATGCCAGCATTTGGTTGTTGCAAAAACCCATAGTTTTAGCAACGACTTTATATGATGATCGCAAAAGCTTATGGTGTTCACAAGAATTTATAGTTTTTGCGACGACAATATTTGGTTGTCGCAAACGCTTATAGTTTTTGCAATGACAACATTTAGTTGTCACAAAAGCTTATAGTTTTTGTGAAGACCACATTTGGTTGTCTCAAAAGCTTATAGTTTTTGCGAGAGATATTTGTGGTGGTCGCAAATAGTAATAGTTTTTGCAATGGATGTATGTGTTGGTCGTAAAAGTTTATAGTTGTTACGATGGAAATTTAAGTTGGTTACAAAAAATTAATTATTTGCGACGACAATTGTTGAGCGTCACAAAAACCTTGTTTTGTGACGCAATTGTATGCCGTCGCAAAAACATTTGTCGCAAAAACATGTTTTTCTTGTAGTGCCTGTGGATTCGACTACCCGACCTTCGGGTATATTGTACTCGTGCACTTACAGATACGCAAGGGGCGTATCACAGGGCATAATTAACACATAACCAAACACATAGATTTGAGTGAATGAAAGGGAGAAAAATAAAAGATGGCAATAATAGCCCATCATTCCAAAGATAGAGATTCGTTAAACATAAAGAATACATTAAGGAAAAGATAAAGAAAAACTGGAAAAATACCAAAAGCATGCATATACTTGCACATCAAATCATCGTGATCCCAAGAAAAACAAACAATTGCAGAAAACCAAACAAGTCCTTGAATAATAAAGATGCAAGTGGGGCGGGGAATCCCCGTTCCCCGCGGGGCCCCGCCCCGATTCATCGAAACATCCCCACGCGGGCGGGGAGCGGGGAAACATTTCTCCCCGCGTAGCGGGGCGGGGCGGGGGCGGGGAATGCTCTCCCCGCCCCGCGGGGATCCCCGAGGGGATTCCCCATTTCCCAAACAAAAAAAAAATTATATATTTTTAGTGTATTTATTAAAATTTATTTCAACATTAATATAATATTATATATATAATCAATAAATATTTATTTGTTAATATTTTTAGTTAATAAGTTTTAGTAAATATAACTTTCCTATTTAATAGAAACTTAATTTAAAATAACTGAGTTTAAATATAATTGTAACAATAAATTTGGAATAACGGTTATATATTATTTATTTAGTGATAAATATTATTTTTTCAATCCAGTAAACATTTAAACTCTTGCTCATTAATTTATCTTTATATTATAAAATGAGACTCACAATTATTTCATACAACTTATTAACTATTTATATTAATATATTTCATTAAAACATATTTATTTAATAAAATCTTAAATTATTTTAATAAAATTATACTATAATATATTTACAAAATTAAAATTCAAACTTCTAAAATTAAAATTACTTGAATTTATTTCTATTAAGTTAATGTTATTTGTGAAAAAATTGCTTGTTTATTTATGTATTTATTTATTTTTGAAGATTCATGTTTATGGTCAACAATTCAAGCTATTTCTTCTACATTTGATGAAGAGGAGTATGAGAATGATGAGGTAAATATGATTTTTTATAAAATTTTATCTTTAATCTTGATATTATTTATAATCTTATTATATATTTATAATTTTGTTTATTATTGAAGGAGGAGTTATCATGTCAAGATGCTAGTGGTAGTGAAATCGGATTCTCAATATAAATGATTTGGAGGAAAAAAAAAACAAATTGATGGAAGCATGAAATTATTGTGCTAGTTTTGCATTATCAATTTTATTAATGGATTTGTAATTTTAATTTAGTTTTAAACTTTATGTTATTTGTATTACTTAATTTGTATCTTAAATTCTTAATATTGTTGTTTAATCATACATTATACTATGACTTGTTAGGAAAAATATTTTGTGTGAATTTTTATTTTGTATATGATATGCATGTTATAAAAAAAACTTTGAGTCAGTGTTTTAGGCGAGGCTGGGATTCCCCGTGGGCCGGGGATCCCCGCGGGGGAGTGAGTGGGGGGGGGGATTTTTTCCCTGGGGGGAAATTTAAACCGGGTAATCCCCGCTCTTCATCCTCGCCCCGTGGAGAGCGGGGATGGGGACGGGGATCGCATTCCCCGCCCCGCCCCGCCCCGCGCCATTTCCATTCCTCTTGAATAATACTGAATATTAAGGAAAAACATAACAGTGAAGCATGTATAACTACAAAATTTTGATGCCATGCATATTTATTTCCATATAAAATAAGTATAGTAATAAGGAAAACGTAACCAATATTATGCCAATCGAAGTCCCATCGGGAGACAAGAAATCAGTAACTAGAAAGAATAACCACCACCAATTAAATTCTTAAAATCAAAATAGAATTTATAACAATCTATCTTATGTTCAGATAACAGTTATTTTCTGACAAAAATTCAAATTAACATCAAAATCCTAATCCCACCCCCACTGTCACAATCTCCAACCATGCATCCCAAATTTCTCAAAAAACAAAACAAAATCACTAAATCTCTCAATAAACTAACACGTTCAAACGGCCTTGCACCGAGAGCAACGTGTGACAGTTGGGCTAAGGCAAACAACACATCTCAGCCATTCGATCTCCTTCTCCCCAACAGATCCCCACATATACGCTAAACTTGCCTCCTCCTCCGCCCTCTCCGCCTCCACCGCTGCTAAAGCTGCGAGTATGCGCACTTCCTCCCTCCTCTCTCCCCGATCCTCAACCTCCACTTCACAATCAGCACCAATGCAGGCAAAGGACGAAAGCCACCATCAGCACCCAACAGGGAAACCCTACACACTCTATCGCGGGCATCTAACCCTAGATCCACAGTTCTCCACCTTCACTTAACCTTGAACTTGTTGAGAAATGCTCAGTCAACAGGAGAGGAAGAGTCTGACTTCCACGTCGGACATGCTTAGTTGGTAAAAAGGAGAAGCTAGCTGAGCGGCGATTGGCCAGGCATTGATGGGCCGCTCAGCTTTTCAGTTAAAACATGTAACTTTTTGGACTAAACGAAGCCACCTTGGAAGCAGCTGATTGGATCTTTGGATTCACTAAAGTTATTGTCTTTTATCTCTTTGCTTTATGTATTAAAAGGGCAACCTGAACTTGTATTGAAGCACAGCTTCATCCTATCTTAAATATTAAGAAGTCTTTCCATCTATCTCTATTTAACTTGTTCTTGAACCATCAGTGGTATCAGAGCTACCAGCATTGATAGCTTGCTTGAGATCACGGGAGACGAAGGCCACGCTGCAGAGGTGTCAATGACTCCAACTCCTCACTTCAAAGGTGAAAATTATAATCTTTGGAGCCTGAAAATGAAGACATTATTCAGGTCCAAGGAACTGTGGGAGATTGTTGATGAAGGTATTGGAAAGGAAGAAGATGGAAAGAAGCTGAAAGAGAGAAGAGTTTTTGATGCTCATGCACTGTACCTGATCCAACAGTCACTAGATGAGAGAATTCTCATCAGAATTGCAGAAGCACCTACAGCACATGAGGCATGGGATATTCTAAAAACAGAATACCAAGGCAGCTCCAAGATAGCTATAGTAAACTTGTATTCTCTTAGACAAGAGCTTGATAGCATGAGAATGAAGAATGGGGAGAAAGTCCAAGAGTATATCAGCAGAGTCCTTGAAGTGGTATACAAAATTCGCACTCTCGGAGATACTATCACTGAGCAATCCGTTGTGTTCAAGATCATGCGAAGCTTGACTGGAAGGTTCAACCATGTGGTCTCGTCCATTCTAGAGGGAAACGATATAGGAACCATGACGGTTGAACAACTGTCTGGATCTTTGAAAGGGCATGAGTCACTGATAGCTTTTACAGATGGTGGTGAAGATGAAAAAGCATTGAAAGCTGAGAATACTACTCCTTGGAAAGGAGAAAGTAGCGCGACTGGAGAACGAGGCCGCGGTCGTATGTTCTTCAGAGGACGGTTCAGAGGAAGAGGCAGGGGACGCAACTCAAACAGAGCTAACATACAGTGCCACATCTGTAGGAAATTTGGGCATTTAAAGGCCCAGTGTTGGTACAAAGAAAGTGAAGCTAACGTGACAGAAGAGGAAGTCACCGAGGAAGAGCAAAAACTCTTCATGGCAAGTGGACACTCAGAAGGAGGATCAGCATCAGTTTGGCTCATCGACAGTGGGTGCTCAAACCATATGAGCGGCATCAAGCAGCATTTTCATGAGCTAAATCAAACGGCTCAGAAGTTGGTGAGGCTTGGTGATGGAAAGACTCTAACAGTCGAAGGAGTAGGAACGATCAGATTCCAAACAGCAAAAGGCTAGGTGAAGGTGCTTCAGAACGTTCAGTTCGTTCCCCAGTTAACTCATAATCTATTGAGCGTTGGACAGCTTGTCACTGATGGTTACTCTGTAACCTTTGCAAATCACGAATGTAGTATACGTGATGGAGAGGGAGACAAATTACTTGTCCAAGTGCCTATGTCTTCACATCGTTTGTTCCATCTAGAAGTTCAAGAAATTGGAATGGTACAAGTTGCAGTTCAAGAGTCAGGAGTGGCTGAGCTTTGGCACAGAAGGTTCGGGCATCTCAATCAGTTCAGCCTTCAAAGAATGGCCAACAAAAACATGATAACTGGCATGCCTGTTATCAAATCAACAAGAGCATGTGAGAAGTGCATGCAGGGAAAGATAGTTAAAAGTTCTTTTCCTAAGAAACATGCAAGGAGAGCGAGCCAACCTCTGGAGCTCATTCATGGTGATCTTGTTGGTCCCATGAAAACAATGCCCAGTGGAGGTAATAAATATTTCTTTTTATTAACTGATGATTATTCGTGATATAGTTGGGTGTATTTTATCTTTACAAAGGCAGAAGCTCTGCATTGTTTCAAGGCTTTCAAGAATCAAATAAAGAAGCAGCTGTCCTTGTACATCAAGACTCTTCGTAGTGACCGTGGAGGGGTGTTCATGTCAAAGGACTTCACTGCTTATTGTGAAGAGCATGGGATACTCCGGCAGCTGACAACTCCCTATACACCCCAGCAGAATGGGGTGGCCGAAAGGAAGAATAGGATTGTCATAGAGGCAGCGTGCACCATGATGCTCGAGATGGGAGTACCCACTAAATATTGGGCTGAAGCTGTAGCTACGGTTCTGAGAAACAGATCTCTCACTCATGCAGTAGAAGAACAAACAAAATATGAGAGGTTGACAGGGAACAAACCTTCGGTAGATCATCTCATGGTATTTGGGCGAGTTGCGTACGTTCTTACCGAGTCCCATACAAGAGGCAAATTTGATGCAAAAGGAGAACGTTGCGTCTTCATGGGATATAGCAAAGAATCAAAAGCATACAGGATGCTACATCCACTATCCGGGAAAATCACTATCAGTGTTAATGTTGCTTTCTGTGAAGATACTAGCTGGGAATGGGAGAGCGAACAGCCAGCCATTGAAGACAATGCAATTCAACGAGTCTTTGTTGAAAAATCAGTCCAAGAAGACCCATCTCCACAGACAGAAAGCAGTGAGGCTTCAGTACACTCTGAAGAGATGACCCCTCAAAGGTATAGAACTCTAACAGATATATATAACACCTGTACCTTTGCACTCACAGTTGAAGATCCCACCACATATGAAGATGCAAGCAAGAGCAAAGAATGGCAAGATGCCATGAACGACAAGATGCACTCAATTATCAAAAACGATACATGGGAGCTCGCTGTCCTACCTACTGGTAAAAGGTCAGTAGGATTAAAATGCGTGTTTAAGACTAAGTTGAACGCTGATGGCACATTGCTCAAGCGTAAAGCCAGACTGGTAGCAAAAGGGTACTCGCAGAAAGAAGGCATAGATTTCACTGAAGTCTTCTCACCGGTAGCAAGGCTTGAACCTGTGAGAATTTTTCTGGCGGTCGGAGCACAGAAAGGGTGGCCTATCCATCAGCTAGATGTCAATTCTACATTCCTTAATGGAGAGCTTCAAGAGGAGGTTTTTGTTGATCAACCACAAGGTTTCAGTGTCCCAGGAGAAGAATAAAAGGTTTATAGACTCAAGAAGGCTCTGTATGGGCTTCGTTAGGCTCCACGAGCCTGGTATAGCAAAATACATCAGTATTTTGTTGGAGGTTGTTTAGAGAGGAGTGATAATGAACCAACATTATGCAAGCAGAGGATAGAAGGCCAAGGGATCTTGATACTCTGTCTATACGTAGACGATATCATTTATATGAGCAATTCTATTAGGATAAGGGAGAAATTTAAGCAGGAGATGATGAAGACCTTTGAAATGACAGACCTAGGAGCACTTAAATATTTCCTAGGTTTGGAAGTGTTGCAAGAAGAGAAAGTTATCAGAGTGTCTCAACAGAGGTATGCTGAAGCCTTATTAAAGGAATGTGGAATGTTTAGGTGCAAACATTTGCCAACTCCCATGAACTCTAATGAGAAATTGAGGCTCAGTGATGGATCAAAACCAACCAATGCATTGAGATACCGTAAGATAGTTGGAGGGTTACTATATTTAACGCACACTCGACCTGACATTCAGTTCGCAGTTGGAGTTGTTTCAAGATTCATGCAAAGCCCAACTGAACATCACATGGGAGCAGTGAAGCGCATTCTACATTATATATCAGGAACAACTCAGCTTGGACTGTGTTATGGGAGAAATACAGACTTCACATTAACAGGTTTTTCGGATAGCGATTTTGGAGGTTGTTTGGATGACAAGAGAAGTACAACGGACTGGCTTTTCTATTTGGGAACTGGAGTCATATCCTAGAGCTCTAAGAAGCAGGAGATTGTCGCCTTATCAAGCACTAAGGCTGAATACAATGAGCAGCTTCAGCATCCTGTCATGCAGTATGGATTCGAAGATTGCTAGAAGACCTCGATCAACAGCAGACAGGGGCAACGACAATCTATTATGACAACAAGTCTGCAATCCTTCTCGCCAAGCACCCAGCCCAACACGGAAGAACGAAGCATATTGAGACAAAGTTTCACTTTATCAGGGAGCTCGTTTCGAAGAATATAATACACTTGACACACTGCTTCACAGACGATCAACTAGCAGACATCTTGACCAAATCGCTCACAGTGCAAAAGCAGGAAGTATTCAAGTCAAGACTTGGGATGACTGAGCACGAGAAGGTGTTGAGAAATGCTAAGTCAACAGGAGAGGAAGAGTCTAACTTCCACGTCGGACATGCTTAGTTGGTAAAAAGGAGAAGCTAGCTGAGCGGCGATTGGCCAGGCATTGATGGGCCGCTCAGCTTTTCAATTAAAACAGGTAACTTTTTGGACTAAACGAAGCCACCTTGGAAGCAGCTGATTGGATCTTTGAATTCACTAAAGTTATTGCCATTTGTCTCTTTGCTTTATGTATTAAAAGGGCAACCTGAACTTGTATTGAAGCACAGCTTCATCCTATCTTAAATATTAAGAAGTCTTTCCATCTATCTCTATTCAACTGGTTCTTGAACCATCAGAACTCCCTCCAAATCCCTACGTTGCTCCAACGAGAAACAAAGAAAGATGCGAATGTGAGGAGGGCGTCTCGTTCTATTACTCATGGGTTAAAATCCAGCTTCCGTTACTTCTCCGGAATTCCTATCTTAACTTGTTCCTCCTAATAAGACAAACCTCTTGTCTATATATTTTCCGAATTCGTTTTTTTATGGGTTCAGCCTTGTGATAACTGATTTCGACTTTGAATGCGAGGAGGGCGTCTCGTTCGGATATGCGTGTAAGGCTTGGACAATGATTGTTACTTTTGTATTTTAAACATTTTAAACATAAAGAGCTTTTTTATCAACAAATGTTTACAAATTATAATCATGCAATAAATTTATTATCTGCTATGAATGATGAATGTGCAAATAATTTAATAACTAGAAAAAATTAAAAGAGTTAAAAAATTGGATGCAAAAGAACAAAAGGTTCCAATATCGTGAAACATTATCTTATTTTTTTTAATATGTTAGTGTATTTGTTTTTAAGAAGTAAGTTTTAATATAAATCTCAAATTCAATTTCGATTATATTATTATGATTGTGGCATGCTCTACTAAAATATAAATATAAAAATTAAAATAAAATTTAAAGTAATATATTATTATACCAATGAAATGATATCCATTAGTAAATGTCTGATATATTCTAACACTTTTAATCTTAATGTCAACTACATAAAAAATAGTTGTTTAACCAAATATGGATGAGAAATTTATTTTATTTTCTTACTAGCATCCTTCTAGCTATTAAAATATTTTCAAACAATCAATGAGTATGCATTACTCATCTACTTCTTTTATATTTGTTTTCCAAGTAAATATTGTTTAATTCTCGGAGTGTCAGCAAGTAAGGCACCGCTAAGCCTTGCTAGCAGTGTTCAGAGCTTCAGATTAATAATAACAAAATACTCATAATCAAGCACTTGCTATTATACCATTAGAAGAGCTATCAAGATACACTATAATACTTATTTTGCTTAAAGTAAAAAGTTTGCCAGGGTTCGCATAGAACTTGATCTAAACAAGCCTTCAATGCCCAAGATCATACGTGAAGGTGTGTGGCAAAAGGTTAAGTACAAAAGCCACACTATAATTTGTTTTACCTACACGCTCACATGGGGCATAGCAAATGGCCACTCAATGCTTATGTCTTAGAAAAAAACAAGAAGAAGGTATCATGAAAGAGACAAAAAAAAAAAAAAAAAACAGGAATAGGATTAAGCTTGATGGAGGAGAAGTACATGGTGGTTTGGTTAGGTATAATGTAGATGATTTTGGACTATGGATAGTTACTCAGACCCATTAGCAGCAAATAAATTTTACGAATGGAACTATATATAACTCATGGTAGGAAACAAAATTAATTAAGAGCAATTTGACTGGACGCTTGAAATTTATGGTATTATCAAATTTTCATGGATTTGATAAGTAATTCGTATATGATTGATTTAATGTTTTAGAGAGAATAAAATAATGTTCACCTCAAGAGAAGAGCCAAGTCATATATTGCGAAGTCTAAGATAGTATTAGATATGACTAATGAAATGCATTTACTTGGGCTAAATCTAATTTGGGCCAAAGTTATGCAACAGTGGATCATAACAAACAACCTAATCATTATTAACATTTGCACCAGCTAATATAGAGGATGGGATGATTTGAATGAGGCTAATTGTGTATTGATAATGGAAGTTAGGGATGACATGCAATCTAAGGTTGGATGTGGATGCTTAATAAGCCTTAACCTTTGAAAATGGGATCGCAAATGATTTTTTTTCGTATCTTGGTGAACTGCCTAATTCTGTCGATTTAAGTGTTGAGGTTACTAGTGATTAAAATAGAATGATAGCTCTAGATGATTGACTGAAAGTTGTAATGAGAGAAAACCTAGTGGGTCGTGCTTAGCTTAGGGAGGGTGATAACTAAGATGTTGATAGCAATTTTATTGAATGATATTCTCCTATGGAATAGTAGAAGTATTCTTCAAACTATGGGGGATATGCTTGTGAAATTATAACCATCTATTTTTTGTTCTAATTGAACCTAGAAATTTTAAAAGGGAAGAATAAAAAGCTGTTAGGAAGTTGAATTTTAACAATAATTCATAGTTGATTTTGTTAGATTTAACCGTGGTATCCGAATATGTTGAGATGACAAAAAGGTTTCAGGTGATGTTAATTTTGTCATCATCTTATAATAGTTTGTTCATGTTGTGGTTTAACAATTAAGGGAACACTACACCACAAAAAGGATTTAGAGGCGGTTTTCAAAACCTACAGAGGCGGTTTTAACCGCCTCTATAGCTTTAGTGTTGGTTTTTTGAACCGCCTCTAACCCCCCTCGTATCAAGCCGGCTCTACACTTTAGAGCCGGTTTTTAACAACCGTCGGGGTAAACTTTAAATATGTAGGCGGTTTTTTATTCCAAATTTAGAGGCGATTATGACCGTCTCGAAAATATTAAGTTATAGAGGCGGTTATAACCGCCTCTATAGCTAATAATGTTTCATTCTCTTGTCATTGTTTTAGAGGCGGTTATAACCGCCTCTAGAATTTATAAACTGTAGAGGCGGTTATAACCGCCTCTAAAACAATTAGTGAAACTTAAAAATTATTAACTATAGAGGTGGTTATAACCGTCTCTATAACTTAAAAGCGGTAGAGGCGGTTATAACCGCCTCTATAGCTAATAATTTTTAATTTTCACTAATTGTTTTAGAGGCGGTTATAACCGCCTTTACAATTTATAAATTCTAGAGGCGGTTATAACCGTCTCTAAAACAATAATAAGAAAATGAAACATTATTTGCTATAGAGGCGGTTATAACCGCCTCTATAATCTCTAAAACAATTTAAAAAAAATTAAATTAAAAATTATATTTCAATACATATCTATGCATGCTTAATCATGCATCCCATTTCTTAAAACACAAGCACACAACACACATTTAAAAAGAGAAGCAAATCCTAGAAATGTCATTAATCACTGAGAAAATTGATTTTTATATGTGACTTGCATCCATGAACATCATTGAGCTAAATCGACTTCAATAACTTGGAAGAAAGCCTGATTTATCCAAAGTAATTGTAGCTGAGTCTCATACACTATCTTTGTTATTTCCGATAATGGTATTTAATATCTGCATGACACCTTTGCTAGCTCCATCAGAGAGGAATATAAGCTCTGGATCACTGAAATCACCAAAAAAAAGAGGTACCGCCACACATCAAACTAATGCTATATGCTATGATCTACAATAATTTCAGCATAGATATCCCTATTATTTCTTTTAATGGATAGGAGAAAAAGAAGCTTACATTGAAGATGAATTTCTCATTCGGGGAATATATTCATATAATGTCCATGAGCTATGCAAGCTCTTTGCAGGTGTGATGGCAAATCAGCAATGTTCTTACTTGAGGCTAACGTACCAATAAACTGAGATAGGATATCTCCAAAATGTCGAGAAGCCTAAAAAGATAATATAAGACATTGTAAGAAAAAAGAATGGGCACAAATCCTTGACAGAATATATTCTCACATATGCATCGCAATAGCATGAAAGAAAATGATTTTGACAACCATAAGATTGAACAGAGAAGCAAAAAACAAAAAACATAAAAAAAAAAGGAAGAAAAAGAAATGCACCAAAACAACGCAGTATTGAGCTAGCAAGAGGCCCTTTTGTTTGGACTTTTCAGTGCTCATGTCCATTAGTGAGTTTTCAATTGATGTTTCTAAGACAATTTCAACAGGTTCTGTAGTTGCGTCATACAAGCATAAAGTAAAATAAAGACAGCCAAAAGATGTAATGTCGGTATTTAACGGATAGAAAGATACCATTTCCGGAACCAGTGAATACAAAGACAAGAGGAGATATTCTAGATGGAAGCCCCCGGGTGGCTATTTCTTCACCAACAAGCAATAACAACAGCCTTGGCAAGCAGCAAGAGAAGAATACATGTGAGATGCACCAAGAGATAAAAAAGGCGTTGAGTACCCAAGACTTAAGTAACCTAGAGTCCAAAAAAAGAAAATATAAGCTTGAGTGCAAAATTCTATACTCAAGGATGAGAAGCAAACTTTGAAAACTATCAGACATGTAGAAAACTGAGAACATCAATCAGCTATCAATGAAATTGATTCAAAAGGTCACAATTTAGAACCAAATGACCACAAAAAGGAAAAGGAGAATTAAAAAAAACATAAATAACATCACATCTATCAGGACTCACGTTGTCCTAGCCCATGCAAAAAATCGATCAATCCAGCTCTACCAAAGAAACATCCCAAATGCAATCAACCTCTTTCCATCATCATCGACAATAAGCTCATAGTCGAATAATGAAACACGTTCTGCGAGCACCTACAGATTACACAATCCAAAATAAATAAATAAGATGGATTGATATCCCAAAAAAATTACGTGCAGAATGAGTGGTGAATTACCTTGTCTAAAAGAGGCATGTTTTCTGTCTGGGCCTTGTGTGTGTGGGAGAAAAAAGCATAAGCTCTATCTGGAAGAATCATCTCCATCTGCACCCCAGGGCCTTGTCTAAACATTTTCTTTCTCTTATCCATCTTACACCTAATCAGAAAAAAAAAAAAAAAAAAACAATGCTGCTTATTTTCTTTTCTTCTTCATTTACCATAAATCAAAAAGACCACTAGGTAGCACATGATGCTGGTGGTAAAGACTTGTGCAAAAGAAAAAATGTTAAGAAACTCAAGAACAAGGCATAGTATGTTGGATGTTCAAGCATATTGCTCATGTGCAAAAAAGATAAATAATGGTTACATATATGGACTGACAAAGGTATATTAATAACTTTGAAAAGCTGAAGGCAATTTTGTCTTTTAATGGATGCTAGTATTTTATAATGGAACTAATAATACATAATCTCAATTTTCCTCAAGAGAAAGACACATCACATGGACAAAAGAAAATGAATAAAGGGATACCAGCAGTCACTTGTGAAAATATAGTATTCACATGGACAAAAACAAGTGAATTGGATGAAGATAGTTAAAAAAGAAGAACCAAACGCGATGCAAAACTGAGCACAAATTATCCTGCAGGAGCGATAAACATTTTATTGCCATTAATATAGTATTCAAAAATTTCAAATCAAAATTCAAGAAAAGAAGTACAGGCCACAGCCATGAATGACAATGCATGCAGTGAATGCTTCTGCAAAGAGAAATTTAACAGGAAAGTTTTATCATCAGTGAAATCTATGGATCATGTTCTGAAAATTTGAATTCAATGATCACTCACTGTTTTAACTGCTTGAAAACTTTGCATTCAATTCAAAAACATGAACCAAAATATCAAGTGCAATGTTTGCATTCATTACACGATGTTCAGGAATGACAAAACAGAAAGAAAGAAAACAGTTAATTTATTTTATTTTTGTAATATAGGGGTCTTGATGCAATTATCCAGATTTTTGAGGGTAGGAATGCAAAATAACCTATCGGATTCTAGTCCAAATCCGACCCGTTAAAGCCACCCGCACCAACCACATACCCGCAGTAAAGGCTCATTTGTGACACGTTGGATCGGCCTCATGATATGATTGGTTACAAAGGTAGATCTTTTGGAAGATGAAAGGTTGAAATCAGTGTTATGGTGTGTAAATGTAAAGTTATTTAAAATGACATTCACAATTTATTTATTGGTTACATGAGTTTTAATTTGGTCTTTTGGAAGATGAAAGGTTGAAATCAGTCACAAGGAAAAGTCATACATTAGATAAAATTTCCCTTCTAAGATAGAGACAAGGTCCCTCACTTTCAACCTACAGTAATAGCATTTCCCTTGAATGGCCTACATTGGATTCTCCATGGCACAAATCCCTTGGAGTTATCCCCATGACTTGCATATTTTTACATAGTTTATGTTGACAAATTTGGATTCATATATACACCCAGGCCATGATTTTCAACCTTGCCTATAAGATCTGCCTATTTTCTCATATCTTAACCAGGTTTTGGGAATGTTCATTAATGGTTTACAAATTAATTGGCATAGATGGATCAATTGTCATTAACCCAAATAGAAGGCTTTAACCTTCTGATTTATATGGAGACCAAGAGTAGAATTTTTCTTCCTCTATACTTAAATCAGTTAAGTTACCTTACTAGCAATTAGATCACCAAACTATGCAAAGTACATATTTCTTTTTTGGAAAAGAACCTTAAAGAAAGCAGTGACTAACATTGAATATTTCACAGTAATGAGGATGAAGACTTCAAGTGACAACATATTATGCTATCCTTGTCCATCCAAAACAGCATTCGAATAATACCCATTTTGAGATGGGCATCTAATGTAAGTAAATAGCATCTTACATTTTTGTCTAAGCTTAAAAACCTTTCTGCAAATTACCTAAATGCCGATTTCTAATCTATAAGCCAGTGTCCTTAAGTGTTCATGCACTAGAGGAAGGAACCAATTAAACATGAAACAAGCAAAGAGAGAAACAACACCAATAACTTCAAATCTCAAGACCGGTTGCAAAAAAACTTTCTAAATATCCAATAGTTTCAACAACCCACAAATTCCCAAATCTGAGAGTCAAACTGGAAGAACAATGAAATCATGCATACCTAACGTTCTATTAAGAGGATCCGGCGATGGACAACCTCATTCCGGTGTAGGAAAAGGCCATTGGCACAGCAGCGATGCAACCCCAACTCCGGCGATGGTTAGGTCTAGCTCATCTTCAAAGAGAGAGATGTTGGCTTCCGGTGGTGTGGCAGTGGCGATGGAGCTCGTCTGAGAGAGGCGGCGGTGGAGCTTGTCTTCAAAGCGAGTGAGCAGCGGCGATGGAGCTCATCTTCAAAGAGGGTGAAAGGGAAACGAGAGAGAGAGAGAGAGAGAGAAAGAGAATTAAGCTTTTTTAAATGATAGTTTTATTTTTAAAACCGGTTATTTAAAACCGGCTCTAAAATTTTGACTTTAATGCTATTTGTTTTTTTTAGAACCGGTTAAGTTAAAACCCCTCTAATTATGGGCTTCTAAAAGGGTAAATTGGTGTAGTGAGCTGGAATTGATATTTTCAAGCATTCATGCAAATCCAATCTACAAAGTTTGAAATAATTTATGGAATCTATTTGTGGAAATTAGCTTAGATATGATGTTGTCATAGATAGTTTTAGGAGATTTTAATGATGTCTATCGTAGTAACAAAAAGCTTGGATTGATTTAGTTTTTTGATGCCCCTTGTACAATTGGTGCAAAAAGTGTAGTGGCATAGCCAAGGATCAAGAGAGATTGAATAGTGTATTGGGCACTATGTATTTGTACGTTTCCTTTTAATGAGGGTGTCAAACACCTACTCCATTTCGACCCTGATCATTGCACAAGTTTTACTCAATGTGAGGAGAATTGTCATTCAAATTCACAACGGAAACCATTTATATTTTAAGCCATATGGCTATCTTACTATGAGGAGGTTTTAGAAAAGTTCGAGGCTAGACATCTGGTTGGAAAGGAGAGTGTTTATCCTTTACCCATAAAGTAACTCTTAGAAGGTTGGTAGCCTTGCAACTTTTATGCCAAGTTTCGTGCATGAGTTGTTAGATATGTTTAATAGGAGGGTTTTGCTTGAGGGGGTAATTAGAATAAAAAAGGGGTTCATTTGGTAGATAAAAACACTATGTAAGCCGAAAATCAATTGAGACAACATTGCAAAGATTGCCTAATTTTATTAATTTGGGCGCTATAGTAGAGAACTTTATTATAGATGGGGATTGGAATTGGGATTCACTATTGGCTCAATTGCCTACGGATATGGTTAGAAGAATTTTAGGATAGCCACCTTCTAACACTACACCACAAAAGGGTTTTAGAGGCGGTTTTCAAAACCTACAGAGGCGGTTAAAACCGCCTCTCTAGCTTTAGTGTTGGTTTTTTGAACCGCCTCTAACCCGCCTTGTATCAAGCCGACTCTACACTTTAGAACCGATTTTTAACAACCGTCGGGGTAAGCTTTAAATATGTAGGCGGTTTTTTATCCCAAATTTAGAGGCGGTTATGACCGTCTCTAAAATGTTAAGTTATAAGCTAATAATGTTTCATTTTCTTATCATTTGTTTTAGAGGCGGTTATAACCGCCTTTAGAATTTATAAACGGTAGAGGCAGGTATAACCGCCTCTAAAACAATTAGTGAAAATTTAAAATTACTAGTATAGAGGCGGTTATAACCAAGTTGTAGAGACGGTTATAACCGCCTCTAAAACAAGGAAAAATTAAAAATTATTAAGTATGGAGGCGGTTATAACCACCTCTATAAGTTATATATATATATATATATATATATATATATATATATATATATATATATATATATATATATATATATATATCTTGATTCCATGAATTTGCAATTTCATGTTATTTATTTATTTATTGAGGGACAAGGGGATAGAGGGAAGCCTGTCCCATGGCCACTCACTCCTATAGAGAATTCAAAGAGTGCATACAAACATTTCATCCAAATGACAAGTTTTTAAAAATGAAATATTCATAATAATAATCCTAATTAATCACACGTCAATAGACTATATTAATAATCACTCACTCTCTGTTTTGTAATTCCTAAAGCTAATGCAGCTTTGTATACATTCTCTGTTTTTATAACCTAATATCTTTTATGTCCAAGCCTCGAGCAGCAACGTCAGTGGCAACAAGAATGGGGCACTTCCCAGTTCGAAAAGAGTTCAAAACCCAATCTCTCTCACTCTGAGATTTATCACCATGAATTGCAGCAGCACCAAACTGCCGAGTAAGCCTCCTAGCTAGTTGATCACACATCCTTTTGGTTGAGCAAAATATTATCACCTTAGAACAAGGTTCTTGTGATTGAAGAATCTGCTTAAGTCGCTTCTGGTTTTCCATAGGTGTAATAACTTCTATGTACTGAAACGTCAAAAAAAAGGGTGCATCGCAAAAAAAAACATTTTTCTATAATTTTTTGAAGGCTAGATGTGCGCAAATGTTAAAAAGCTAGCCCCAACAATTAAATTTGAATCAGAAGTAAAATGTTGTATCCATCCGCACCTGTGTAATAGCCTTATTAGCAACTTGGATGACTCCAATCCTTGAACTGCAGAAAAAACTATCAGAAAAAAGGGAAAAAATCAATTAGTCCTAGTTGACCGAGAACGGTTGAGAACAAAGATCACAAGAACAAGAGAACACCAGAAATGGCAGGAATAAGCAAACCATCTCCAATCACCATGCAAGTTCCAAGCATGACAACAAACAACAGAGCAACATGAAACCTCTTGTGATTCTCAATCCAAATCTTCATTCTTGAACTGTTGTTGTTCTTCTTCAATATTTCTGCAGAACATTTTGATCTGTATGTTGAAAGGTATCACAAAATTCCTTGGTGATCATTAGCAAGGTATCACAAAAATTCTACAACAAAAATAGCTGAATTTAAGATAAGAGCATCTAATGCAAAAAATATGAAAGGAATTCTTATCATGAATCATCAAGAATCTGTCAGCATGTACACATGTTAATTCTATAGGAACATCCAAAAGCCGGTTAAAACAAGCGCAACTCAGGAGAAACACTCACAAGACATGGCACACAAGTTGTCATGGCAAACCATATGAAATCCAATTTTGTAAATTAGACAAGTATCCCAAAGAGATGAGGCCTAAAACTAATAAAAATATGAAAATAAATGACAAATTGCTAAGGTTCTATATTATCACAAATTAAATAACTACCAACAAAAATTATAAAAAGACAGATTTATGAAAGGGCTATCTTGAACAAATTAAAACTCTTAATTTGAGAAGATGAGAACTAAGAAGATGAGAATATTCATTTACCCAGGATAGGTAAGATAAGCATTCTATACAAATTTCAAGGGAAAAAATAACACATGTCCACATCAAAATTACTTGAAAAAAAGCATAAACACTTTCAATGGACCAAAGGACACTCTGTGATTCATACCTTTCTTTTCTTTCTCAAGAAGGACCAAGAGTATGGAAATCATCAGCTAGGTAAGGCGAGAAAAAAGGAGAATACTCAAGGCTCAAATATGCAGTTTTAATTGCTTTACTTTTCTTTTCTAGGCAACTCTTAGGGTGTGTTTGTTTGGGTGTATTTGATTTTACCTGTAATTGTAATTACTTCACTGTAGCAAATCTGGTGTTTGTTTGATTGTATTTGCAAATGTTGGATGTAATTGAGTTTACACATAGTGAGAATTTGGATGTAATTGGTTTTACGCCCGATTTGGGCGTAAAACCAACTACTTCACTATAGCAAATCCATGAAAATCTTAAATAAGACAATTTAATATTAATAAATTTATATAATACAATGTATTTAACAAAAATTTTAATATTATTTGAAAATATTAAGTAAGCTATTTAATGAAAATAGTTTTGTTTTTTAGGGTTATTTTCATGCACACAAATTAATAAAACATTATTAGACAAATCATCATTAAAAAGAGATTTATTAACAAAACTTTTTTAACCAATTAAAATTTAATAACAATTACATCAATATAACTAACAATTAAAAATGATAATAATATAACAATAATAAAGAGTTTATTATTTAAATTGATTAATATAATAATTATATTAAAAAATAATCTCCATTCCAAAAAAAAAGTAAAAACAAAAAAAATGGGTATTTATAAAGGTGTTTGGGTAATCACACCCTAAGTGGCTACATTTCTTAAATACATCAAACCAAACACCAAATTCTGCAGTACAGTAATTCCAGTTACATATAACCAAACACCAGATTTTGTAATTACTGTACTTCCAAATTCATGTACTTTCAATTACATTGTAATTGAAAATACTCTGCATTTACAATTACGTCTAACCAAACGCTACCTTAGTAGTGTTTGTTTAGTTTTCTTTTTCATTTAACAACCAATTAGGCTAGGCCTTTAAACAAAGCGCACAAATTACATATACTATGCTCATTCAGGAAAAGGTCTGCAAGGGTTTGATAAGATCAAAGCAAACTCATAGCTTTATCAAGAATCACTTGGAAATTTTCTAAATTCTTTCTTTTAAAATGTGTCATTAAGGGATCACTAGAAAATCTGAAACACCAAGATATCATTAATAGCACCAACTTAAGCCAACTTCAGACACATTTTCAGCTCCTCTCTCAACACAACCATTTGGCAAACCAATCTCAGCATGAGAATATCATACCATCCACAACTCCATAGGTATACCACCCAGGAAACATAACCATTAAGCACCTCTACTCATGCCTAGCAATCCAATCATCGACATAACTATCATATCATATTCTTAACAATACATTTATGTGGCATTTGACATAGTTATCTTTTACCATCAAATTAAAAAAAAAAAATCTCAAGTTCTGTTGTTCCACTTTTAGTCTAGAAATTATATACCAATTAGAAATTTGAATAGACATGCAAAAAGATCAGAACTAGTGATAGAAATAGTGTAATATCTGACAAGGTAAACCTTGTCCACCAGAATAATTATCATCAGAAATACATCTACGCACGTGGCAAAATTTTCAAAGCAGAGATATCTACTTCCTAAAAACCAACAGTTGAAAAAATATACCTATTTCCTCCACCTCTCGGTACATGTGACATTCTTAACAAAAACCACCAATAAATCCCATGTCCAAGAGAATCCCATACACAACCTAGTTTTTTTACAGTCAAGCTTGACTTCAATCAACATTTGCACATAATAGCACGAGGAGTAACTCCCATTTCACCACTCTGCATTAATATTAAAAAGACTCTCATGATGTGGCATTAGACATTGTGGCATTGATTCAATGTCTAACCCAGTCTAAATTCCTACATAAACATCACGCTGAATCAGGTGCTTTAAAAATCATGGTGCCAGTGAGAATCATTTCATCATTAGAAAAATTCAGGTACCCCTACTTAAAATCAAGAAGGCATTTGATGTGATAAACCCATATATCTTATAGCAATTGCACTTCAAAAACAATGCAGAATGTAAAATTATACCGATCCAAGGAAAACCTAGAGATAAAGAAGAAAACAAAGTTCTGTTTCAGCAATCACACCCAAAAACAATGAAGAATGTAAAATCAAACTAAGATTTCAAATCAACTCAACATACATGAAAAAGAACACAGAAAAAATTCGAAAACCAAGTTTCTCACCGAATAGAGACAAATCAGAGGAGAGCTTCATAGTCCCAGGGAAACGCTAGGATCAAGCCACCTCCTTCCAAACCCTAGAAATAAAAAAAAAAAAAAATAAGCATAAGCTTTCAACAAATCAGCACTTCACGATACCAAATTAGGTCTTATAATTGAGAAGAAAAAACCGCAATAACAAAACCTAGATGCGCCAGTGATGGAGCTCGTCTTCAACTCCAGTGAAAGGGAAATAAGAGAGAGCGGTGGCGGATGAAGCTCGTCTTCAAAGAGAGTGAGCGGCGGCGGGGTGGATGAAGTTCGTCTTCAAAGAAAGTGAGCGGTGGCGGTGCGCAGCAGAGGAGGTGCGCGGCGGCGGATGGAGCTCACCTTCAAGGAAACGAGAGAGAGAGAGAGAGAGAGAGAGTCTTCAAAGAGAATGAAAGGAGAGCGAGAGAGAGTGAGTGCTATCTGTGAGGGGTGAGAGAGAGAGGGAGAGAGGGAGAGAGGAGAGAGGCGGGGTTTATTTTTTTATTAATTTAAAGTAGAGGGGTTTCTTTTAACCGGCTCTAATATTTTGGGAGAAAAAATATTTAGATAATTATAGAGGGGGTTTTTTAAAACCCCTCTACCAAATAGCTTCTAAAATTAAAAAATGGTGTAGTGTAAATATAGTCATAAACAATAAAAGAATTTGGAAACACACCTGAGATGGTTGTTTTACTTCATAGATAGCTTACTAGTGTCAACATGATGTTCCTAGGATGATATTTGTATGCATTAGCTATGAAGGCTTCCTAGTCATGTGAGATGGTTGCATTTCTTGTGGTTGGCTATACATGCTCATCTTCAAACTAATGAGTTGAGATATCAACACATATAGTTCCATTAAGTGCTTGCGTACTATATACTCACACAAGAAAATCATCTCTATATGTGTTGTGAGATTGTGACGTTGCACAAAAGTTATTACAATATTTATCGCCTTCTAAGTTATGGATTAATGAAGGATTAGTTAGATGCAAAATTTACATGGTTTGACTTTCTCTCAAGGTGAGGATTATGATTGGTAGTGTGTCTTTGTTTTGGTAATTTAGAAACTTTGGACCTGGAGTTATAACTTAATCTTTGACAAACTGACAGCTAGCCATGAAAAGGTGAGCTTAGCATAACATATATATATATATATATGGTCCGTTTGGTTCTACTGGAACTGCCGAAATGGTGGAAGTCTAGAAGTGGCACTTCAATGGAAGTGAACAGTTCAGCTGGAACTATCCACTTCAGTGTGTTTGGTTCTACTGAAAACAGGACTTCCAAGAGCACTCCTTGTGTTTGGATGGTAGAAATAGGTATATGAAAAATCCCATTTCATCACTTTTTGGTGTTTGGTAACACCGAAATAGGGATATAATCACCACTTCGGGTAAGGGGGTAAAGTTACCCCTCCACATTTTGTAATTTGCAAATACATGGTCTCTTTCATTAACTAATTATTTAATTAGTTCATTAAAAATTATTAACAAAGTATTCGATATTGTTAACATGTTCTTAACTTAAACTATACACTTAAATTATTCCAATACTTGATTACAAACTTCATGAGATAAATCATTGCTTCCACTAATAACATGGACTTGAATTGGAACAAGAGTAATGAGTAAACTGATTGCTCTATAAAAAGCAAGATTAACAGCAATATTGAACAGTTGCTATTATTTGAAGACATTGGGAAACAATGAGTACATTGTACACATTATAATATGTTTACAAATCTTGAAACCACCTTCAACTTAGAAGAGTTTGCACAGTTACATGTTACCAAAATATACAGAAATTAATGTGGTTACTCCCCCCACACGTGTGTTACACCAACCAGGCCAACAAAATTGAAGTTGTCTTCCACACTAGCTCTCACCTGCACGATACGGATACATATAGAGAAAAGTAAAAACCGCGTAGTTTGTAGGTACACACAATAAAAGACCGATATATCTTACCACAATACACCAAAGATCCAGATTGGCTTTGGATTGGATCCGGACAAGATAAAGTACAAAAAATTTTCAAAGAGACAAGAAATCCCAGATAAAAACTTAAAACCATGATAAAAATTTAAAGAGGACATTGAAAATTGATGTTTGCTTGGTCACAAGAGGAGAAGCACATTCATAATTTAGTTCACTAAAATCCAAACTTTCAGAATTATGCACCCTAACATGAGCTAAATTTATATACAATCAAAATTGACAGAAACTTCTATTTCCAAGCATAAAAACAAGAATTAAGTACACAAACCAATGACAACATCATATTAAAAACTTTTTAAGAGCCAAGAAATCATAAATATAAACCTTAAAGCATGATGAATAAATAATCAAAAACTAATGAGACCCATTGAAACAAATGAAAATTCCACAAAGTGAACACCAAGACAGACACTTCTACGGCTTCATCACTGCACCATCATACCTAACCAATTCAGTCCTTTTCAATATAATAACAAATTTAGTCAAAAAATCAACAAGAACAATACGAATCCTTAAATCTAATCCATAACCAGACCACATCACACACGATCTACCAATTATTAAAAAGAAAAAACACACTTTTAAATACAACAAAAATATTAGCAAAAAATCCATCACCAAAATCCCAATTTTCAACCCTCGAACACCAATAAAGAACAAATCACATTACAAGGAGAACATAGAAACAGTAATCCAAGGAATCTAGAAGAACTTTTTTACAGGATCTATTACGAGAAAAGAGATGAGGGTCTTGAGGTAAATCACTTCGCCACACCCTCCCAACCAGCCTGATACAAACAGTGAAAAACACTCAAATTCGCCCATCAATCGAGTAGATTTAAGTACCAACTGAAATACTATGAACATCAAAATCCCACAAGGTCACACTTATTATCCCAGTGTTGTTGGATGTATTTAACTTAGAATTGAGGTTCATGGTAAACTTTATGATCCCTCTCAACCTCCCAAATCAACCAAGACTCGATACTATGATCTACATTTCTAACAAATTTTCACTAACGAGTAAGACAAGGACCATGATCTACATTTCTCATCAGTAACCAAGCAAAATAAGAGCAGGAGAAAATTAGTCACCTTTAAGAGTAGTCATGGCTTCTTGCTCTCATTCCACAAGCTTCCCCGCTCATCCTTCTTCTCCTTATCCTTCTCATCAAACTCCGCATCCTCGATTCCGTCAATCCCTTCCGTCTCTCCTAAATTGAAAACATCACGTCCCTTCTCATCATCCTCGCCAAAACTCCATGACCGGTAGCCCTCTGCCGTCTTCCACTCACCATCCCCACTTTCGACTTCCTCCTTGGCGACGAACTCCTAATCGATCTTCGAGAAAATGTCCCCCTTTATTCTAGAACCACTCTCCTTCAGCCACTCATCACCATCTTTCAGCTCCAATTCACCCGCGCTCGTTGGCGGCTCCAATCTGGTGCTAACACCGGTAACATCAGCGATCCCGGACAGCCCAGCCTCCTTCTCTCCGAAGATGGAATTTGTAACATCGAATTCAAGAGTGAACTTCCAATCACCATCATCTCCGCCATTGGTGGAGAAAGGCCTCGACGATCGGAACAAGGTGGTGGCAGGGAGAGCAGGAGAAGGAGGTGGAATTGGAAGCCGAGAGGAGGGAAGTCGAAACGACGATGAGAGAAGACCTTGATTGGAGGAGATTAGGGTTAGGGTTAGAAGGCTTTGGTGGCGATGGCGAGTGTCAAGGCGGGTGAGCATTTAGTGGGAGAAGAACGACAAGAGTCGGCGGTGAGATGAAGAAACCCTAGAAGGGTGAGTGAGACGAGAGAATGGAGATCATGTATGTCCGGGGGTCAGGGTGAGCATAACGCGCACATGCTACACGCTTGCCCTAAAGTGAAACACTAAAGTGGTGGTTTCAGGTTTTTCTGGATTGAAGTCATTGGCTGAAGTAGAGGAACTCTGAAGTTGTCACATCACCACTTCATGACCGTTGTCAGTGAACCAAACAGTCCGAAGTGTCCCAAAAATAATCACTTCAGTCACTTCATAGCCCACTTCAGTAAACCAAATGGCCCCTTAGTGTTTGAATAGTTGAGGATAATTTCGTAAAGGGCGAGAGCTTTCCATAGACTAAGTCATACTTACATGGCTCCGGCAACCCATGACTTCATTAAACTCAATATAAATAGAGCATTAAAATGGAGTCCCAAGTATTATAAGAGCAATGTTGCCAAAAGCGCAAAGCACACTCTAAGCACTAATACCTTTATATTACCTCAAGAGTAAGACGCAAAAAAAGCTCTCACCCAAGTGAAGCAAGGCTGGTGCAAACAAATATATATACATCAAAAAGATCGTTTTAAGACTAATGACTATAAAGTTCAACCCATTCTTCCCAAAATCTATTCTAAATATAACTAAATTACTAATTAAAAATCATTGATGAATCTTAAGCTTAGTTAGTACACTTATTTCAAGTCATGATATGATTGAATTATATACAAAATTATAAAATTTTCATGCTAATGTAACAAAATAATAATGATGTTTTTAGTATGATGAGAATTTTGATTTTATATAATTATTATATTTTTTAATTTTAATATTAGAATATTACCCTAATTTAATGAATCTATGATATGAGTTTGGACAACTATTTAAAAGATAAATTTTTAGTTAAATTTAATATTGTAAATGATATTTTAAATTTGGATGCAAGTTATTAAATTGTATTGAATAAGTTTTTAAATAAAGTTTAATATGAAAAATAATAACATTTTAAATTTGGATAAACTTGATTTTAACAATATTATCACCAATCAATGTGTGATTAGGTAATTTTAAATAGGTAAAGCTATGGTTTACGTAATAAATTAGTTTTCTATTAAAAAAATATAAGTGACTCTTCAATAACGTATGTATTTTTTTGTGCATTGAGCCATAAACAAAGGTCCCACAAAAACGCCAATGGCATGCACCTAATTAAAAGCATCTCGACCGAATGATATAAAAGCGTTATTCCTAAGCAAGCGCCTTGATAATACTATACAAGAGTTGGTAGCTGGATAAGGTCCTCCTCCAGTTAGGGTCTGTTTGGAAGTCTGGATATCCAGGGATGGGGATGGGATATCCAAGACCCAAGTTGTTTGGAAGGCTGGATTGGCTTGGATGGGGATAACCCCCATCCATGAAAAGTGGATGAGTGGCGTCCCACCATCCCTGGATTATTTCATCTCCATCCATTCTTTCTTGCTTTATTAATTTATTTGTTAATTTTTTCTTTATTTATTTACATTATGATTTTATTAATTACTACAATTTAAATATTTATGTCAATATTTTAAACTAATTAAATTCAATTCGAAAACTCAAGATAAATAATAAATTGATATATTATTCACTAATAATCCTTTTAAAAATATTTCATGTTAAATAAAAAAAATACATCTATTAATATCCGTTATTTAAATCATACACTTACTTAATATTTACAAAATAAATTTCTCTAATCATCCACTATATTTGAATTTAATTAAACAATTTCAAAATATTTTAAAAAATTATATATTACATAAAGGTAACTTCACCCCTCACCAAATACTTGATATATCTTTGTCCGTCTAACCAAACACCAAATAATCTCTATCCTTACTATTAAATCTCTCCAGCCAAACACTTAAATATGCATACCATCCAAACGCCCCCTCAGTGGATTATTGGCTTTGAGCGCATTAGGTAATTTGCTTGAACATGGTGGCTGAGTTGCAAGTACTGAAATTTGGCTTATTGCTTTAATGGATTGAGGAACATTGTAATATTATTTGTGATCTTAATGCTACAGAGATGTTTGATTCATTAAATTTGTTGGTGTTATTGTATGCGCACTTAGGAGTAATTGATAATATTAGAGAATTAAAAAATAAAATTTAAATGCATTTAACAAGAAAGTAATTTTTGTGCAAATGCATTTATCAAATTTAAATGTGATATGAAAATAGATTTTAAAGTATAAAAACAGTCTTCGAGATCCCTTTCTTCTTTGTTGCTCCCTGATACTTTAGGTGCGCAGTTTTCTTGAGAATTTACTGATTCTTTTTTTTAACCGGTAAACATAAATTAGAGCTTTAGAACTTAAGGAGAAGTTTACACTAAAAAAAATATTTAAATATTTATTTAAGATAATGTTTGTTTGGATGGTTTTGGAATTACATGTAATTTAAATTATTGGTGTTTGGTTCACAGGATTTTAAAATCACATATAATTCAGATTACATCCAATAGATTTGGTTTTACGGCCAATTTGACCATAAAACTAAATCCATTATCATTTTGCTTCTTTATATGTGACCTCCATGTGATTTACATGTGACCAGTTAAAAACAAATAAATATTATCAAACATTTATTATTAGTGGGAAACTTATAAATTCTAATAATAAATTTAATAATAAATTTAATAATAAAATTAATAGTTAAATTATTGATATTATAATTAAAACTATTAAATAACTTGTTAAAAATGGATGAAAATCTTAGAAATGTTATTTTTGTTGTAGAATTTTAAAATTCAAGTACTTCCATACTGCATTTTGAAATCCACTGTAATTCTACTGTAATTCTATTTACCTAAGTAAAATTTTGCACTTTAGAACTTAAGGAGAGGTCGGCATTAAAAAAATATTTAAATATTTATTTAACAGACGATTTTAAAATATTTCAAATTGATTTTTAAAAATAATTCCTTTATTAACATGGCCACCGCAACGCTTGTTATAAAAATTAAAATATAAGAAAACTACCCTTCCTTAGGAATCATCAAAATGATTGAAAAAAAAATTTCAAAATATTTAAAAATAATTTAGAATTTTTTAGCAATAGAAAACGTATAAACTTTAAAAAATTTCCAAATGAATTATTTTAAACATGTCAAACATCAAATCAACCTATTAGATTTTTCTCAAAATATTTTAAATTCAAAGAGTTCCTGAAAAAATATTAGCAAAGAGAAATAGATATCTAAAAGCAAATTAAAGAACCGATATTAATAATATTGCCAATTTCAATTTTGTCACTAGCACTAAAAGAATTTCTTAAACCAATCCCAGGATAAAACCCATGAAAATCAATCAGGTCAGCTCGAAATAATTAACCCAAGAAAACAATGGACAACCAGAGTTTAATTTGTCATCTCTTATTTTCAAGGTAGCATAATACCTACTGATGGACCGATCACTAAGGTACAATCAAAAAGTCCACACATGATACACATTCTCGTTATCCACACATGAATCATATTCATTACAACCATGCCAATGTTGTTGTCCATGCCAAGAAGCAATCAACAACCAAAACTTCATAGTCATACTGCTCTAAACTCCAATTCCAAACCATTGACCCATCAATAATAACACACTAGCTTTCTCAAGAAACTCAGACAAAATACTTATCTTTCATCATACTGCCAATTTCTGAGAAAAACTATAACACTGAATACCGCTTGCCGTGTCATAATCCAAAAATACTAAATGATCAACTTTGCAAATGCCATTGGAAGCTAGCAGTACCAAATTATCAATACACATTCATCTGCATCTACATCTACATCATATCAATTTATTTTTCCAGGTAATTACACAATTCAAATCCATAAAAAATATTTCAAAAGAAAGCATTTTAAAAAAACAAAACCAAAATTACCTATTTGAC
This sequence comes from Dioscorea dumetorum, assembly GCA_902712375.1. Taxonomy (NCBI): domain Eukaryota; kingdom Viridiplantae; phylum Streptophyta; class Magnoliopsida; order Dioscoreales; family Dioscoreaceae; genus Dioscorea; species Dioscorea dumetorum. Next base: position 6,052,718 of record CACTHL010000128.1, on the reverse strand, counting down.
GATAACCTGTTTGTTGAAATGCCACAGTGGGTTCTTGTGCAGAGTATCGCATAGTCAAGAAGAGGAGGAAGGGGAGGAAGGGAAGGCATCCTTCACTGCCGAGGCTGCAGTCAAGTAGTTGAGCGTGTTGCGGAGAGTGTCACGCTCCCTTTTGAGCCGCGCTGCCGTGTCCTCGAGCTCCAGCAACGCCTGCTGCTCGCGCGGAGCGCCCTCGAACGTGCTGCCCACGAAGAACGAGAACGGAGTAGGGAAAAGGTTGCGCCGGAGATCCATCCCTCCCTCCTTCTCCGGTTTCCCATTCAACCTGTTCGAGATCCGAATCACATCCCTCATGTGCGTCTCCACCTCGCTCGCAATCGCCTCAACGTTCTCATCCTCCTGCGGCGGTGGCCGATCCTCAAGCCAGGACACCCGAGCGACGAGGTACGGCCGGGTGCGCACGATCCCCGAAACACGGAACCGCTCTTGGCCTTTGCAGATGAGGAAGAAGCGGTCGTCGACAAGGCGCTCGTGCTTGACAATCTCGCCGACGCAGCCGACGTCAGCGATGGTGCCGGACTCCGAGAAGATGACGCCAAATCGGAGATCGGTTTGGAGGAGCGTGTGCATCATGATTCGGTACCGGAACTCGAAGATCTGGAGGGGAAGGATGGCGCCAGGGAACAGGACGAGTGGGAGAGGAAAAAGAGGGAGCTCGACGAGGTCGTCGCCGGAGGTGCCACCGGGGTCAGAGGAGGAACATCGCAGGGGGATTGAGACGCGGTGGCGACGATCTGGATGGGCAGAAGAGAGGGCGGTTCTGGAGGGTGAGGGAGGGGTGAGAGGTTTGGAGAAGGGGAAGGGGAGGACAGCGGCGGTAGCGGTGGCGGCGGCCTGACGGAGAAGAGGGGATGGGAGGATTTGGGGAACGAGAGCCATGGATTTGAGAAGGCAGGGTTTAACGGCGGAGCATTGAAGCAGTGGTGGCGCAGGGAGGGTTTTTCTCGATTGATTGGTAGTTTCAGTTGTTTCTGATGGAGGTTAGGGTTCCACGTGGCCGTGTTTCTTATCTACATTTGAGTTTTCATTGATTTTTTTTCCTTCTCAGAATCTTGATGAATGATTGCCTCCACTCAACTCACTTCATTTTCTTTTTCCTTTAATATTTTTTGTGAAAAAGCTGTTTTGCTTTCTGATCCAAGAGTTTGCTATTTGGAACAATTTAGTGGGTGGGCAAAGGATATGGTCAAATGTGGGTAATTTTTTGGGTGTGTTAGTGGTTTTTCACTTTGGTTACCGATCTTCAATTTGTATTTTTTCAGCCACCATAGATTGATTTGATTACTCCAGGAGGTCACTGGTGGTTTTTCAGTGTTATTTGTCCACGTGGCCGCCGGAAATTCCACGTTATTCTTTATTTCAAAGATGACAACACAGCCACGTAAGATACTTGCCACGTCTCCTTTGAAATAGGCAGACGTGGCAAGTATCCTGCGTGACTGAGTTGGAGGGATGATCAGTTGACGTGGCAAGTATCCTCCGTGGTTGTGTTGTCACTTTTGAAATAGGCAGTGACGTGAAGTTTCATGCGGCCAAGTGGACAAATAACACCGGAAAACCCACCAGTAACCTCCCGAAGTAACCAAATCAATCTATGGTGACTGAAAAGATACAAATTGAAGTTCGGTAACCAAAGTGAAAAACGACCAAAGTTCGGTAACGCACCCAAAAAAATTACCCGGTCAAATGTTGACACCATAGCAATATCATTTATATATTATTTTATATCTAAATAATATATTTACTAGGTTTAAATGAGTCATTTGGTATAATCCATCTTAAAAGGATGGATACATTTTTATAGCTTCTTGATTTTTGATAATTTTTATAAATTTTGCAAAAAAAAATGCATTTGTTATTGGACAAAAACATAATAATTTATTAGTATTTGTAATGTACATGTAACATGAAATTACAGATGTGTTGAGTATTAATTTTATATTTATGTTGATCTGTTTATTTTGTTAGAAAATAATTAATATGGATGTTGCGATGGGTGGTTTGTGCACCTTAAAAAAATTGCTATTTGAAGGCAAGTTTTGGGTTTTTTTTTTCAGTAATGTAAATTAAAAATTGTAGAAAATTATGTTTATTGAGTTGAATGGCCATGATTTTCTTTATTTTTTTATATTTTCTTACTTTCTTTTTTTTGTGGTTTCAATATATTGGAAGACGGCTAGTACTTTGAGCCACAAAACTCTGGTGTGTACGTAATATTTTCAAACTATGTAAGTGTTTTTTAAAAGTATGAATAATTGTAGAAAATGATTTGAAAATATTTAATTGAATGGTTATAAAAAGTTTTTGTAATAGGGAACTGATTTGGAGTTATTGTATTTACACAGAATTTATTGTTTAGAATCTAGTGGTCGCTTTAAATTATACCAAAATGTCCATTTCAGTTGAGACTTAAAATTACAATAAAAATCTTAATTTTTGCTTTTTCCTACTCACGCTTGAGGGGGGCCATGGGGGCAACATTTGGCGGCAAAGACCAGTTAATAAGGCTTGACCCAATGGCTGAAAGCCTGACACACTGAGCGAGGTTAGCCCGTTGAAATGGATGGGGCACATCCCAAAACGAGCCTGGCCTGAAGAGTTTTTATTAATCTATTAAATAAAATTATATAATATAATTTACAAAATAAAAATTGTTAAGATTAATTGGGTTGGCTATTGCTGCTTTTAGAGGCCGTTGTCATGTATTTTTTTTTATGCTAGCCAAAGTGGAATTAAATGTGAATAATATAAAACTTATTCATTATTTATATCTATTAGAAAAGGAATAATGTCAATTAAAACCTTATTATTTGGTTGGCTATTGTAATGACTTCATAAGAGTGTTGGTGTCATGAGTTTGAACCTTGTTGACCACAATTACGTACTTATTTTGTTTTGCCAAAAATCAAATAGAATTAATATAATTTCAAATAATGGCAATAATTAAAAATTTAATAGTTATTAATTTATTTTGTTAAGTGGAAATTACCAAAAAAACCCCTAAATTTGCAATATAGCCAAAAACATTCCGTTAATGTCGAAATACCGAAAAACCCTTTCCTTTTAAAGACAATGTTTTCCAAACCCACAAAGATTTCAAAGGAGGTTAACGGAGTTATGTTTGAATTTTTTGGACGAAATTACTCTTTCTAGCATGGGAAGTCGTTACACTGGAACTTTTGAAAAGTGCGGCATTTTCCTTAGGGTAATCCCAAGAGACATCCGTGTACGCTTTTCTTCTCGACTGCGCCTCTTCGGCTTTTCCCTTTCCAAAGTTGTTTCTGCATGGACATCATCCGTAACTTCAGTTCTCTAGCTTCTGAATCACTCGTGGCAAGTATTCGGCACTTCGTCAGTTTGCGGTCTAAGGTATTGAAGAAGTTGTCATTTGGTTTTATTTGAAATACTCCGTTACACAGAGATATTTGTCGGTTTTTTTTTATGGTTATGTTTTTATTGGAAGATGTTGAAGGCTGCGGGGGGACTTCGCTGCTGGGGTTTTGTTAGTGCGCAGGGAGAGTTGTCGGATAGGGTTTTCTTTTGTTTTACATTTTCGTCTGTGTACACGGTCATCGAAAGAGTTTTTCGATTGTTTTGATTTGTGTAATGGTTGTAATGTACGTTTCCCTTTCATTTGATTTGGTTGCAGTCTGTAAAATGAGGTTTCCGTGTAAGACATGAGTTTTTGTTTAAAACCTTATGTCTCTGTTTAAAGTTTTTGGTTACCGTTTAAGGAACGAGGTCACTGTTTAACAAACGATATCTCTGTTTAAGATTCGAGTTTTCCGCTTAAAAACTTACTTAAACTGAGGTCTCTGATTAACAAGTGTTGTCATTGTTGCAGTATTGTGATTATGGCGGTAAACCTAGTCAACGGGAGATGCTACTTGACACCGGTGGTGGAGACCTTGGCCGAATTGAAAGCCCACATGACCTCCCGATATTGGGAGATCATACAAAGGACATCGTTTGCGGCATTCACTGAGGTGGAAGCTATATTCCAAGAGAGGGCCATTCTAGATTCGTTTCTACAGAGGTACGATGGTCGCACCAATAAATTCAGGATCGGGGCGAGCCTACTGAGCTTCAGGCCTGAGAATGTGGCTCTCGTTCTGGGTTTGCGTTGCGACGGAGACGTGGTCCTGTTTAAGAAGAAGAAAACACCGTCAGTTTTCGAGGGGAGGTATTTATCGAAAAGCTACGAGAGACACCGAGACTCCATCAAGGCCACTCTTCAGCGGCTTGTTAGATAGAGAGGGGAAGAGGAAAATTTCGCAAAACTCTTGATGGTGTACCTCATGGGGACAATCCTCTTCCCAAATACCTCATGCTCGGTGCCCAATTGGATCGTTGATTATGTCGACGATCTACCTGGCATGGGGCAGTACGCATGGGCGCAGGCGACACACAAGTGGCTTATGGAGGACGTTCCACAACTTGCAGCTCGAGTACAAGCCAGATGCGCGGGGGAGAGATAAACACGGGGTACGTTAAGGGTTACTCGATCGCGCTGAGCATCTGGTTTTATGAGCTGACCAGAATCGGGAGGAAAGTCGGTTTCAGCAAGACCCCAAGGGTGCTGTGCTACGATGAAAGCGCTTACCGGAAGCATGCGATGATAGAAAATAGTTGGTCAGCTCTCGAAGGAAAAGAGGTAATAAATAATGAACAATGTGTTTAAAATGTGTCACTGATGAGATCCGCAAGTGCACGGGTCGTCAAGTAATACCTCTCACGCACGTGTGAGAGGGTCGTATTCCCTGGGGTCCCAAGAGCTGCTATTACTTCCCCCTAGACGGCACTGTCTAGTCTACCAAAGATAGAGAAATAAAACAAGATAAGAAAACTAACAAAGATAACTATAAACACATGGACTCAGGCACACCACATGAGCATATTTAAGGAAGCAAATAATAATGAAAGCGCGAGGTCCCGGGCTAGGATCCCCTCAGGACTACTAAAGCAAGATGGATGCTAAAATTACACAGGCAGTGGTGGATGGGCCAAGAGATATCCAACAGTAGATCACCCCGATGGTCACGGCGATGACCCCTAATCCGGTACGAGTATTGGCTCGGAATTTCTTCCGACCAAATCCTCCTACGATTGCACTACGCTTAGGAAAACCTCTAATTAGGGTCGATACTCAACCTAGGTCCAGCCCTAATGGTTGGAGGGGCACGAAATACCCGGTGGTCACGGCGTATTCATACATGTATCCCTTCCATGCTATGTGAGTCTAGCACAAGGGCGATGGTCACGCACCAAGTACAATCTAGAAGTTGAATCACAGAGTTCTCATGCCAAACAATACATCAAAGAACACAAAGCATGAACCACAAACCAAACCACATACCATAAATGTAAATCTAAAACATCCATACAAAGCAAGTTCATCCCAAGGTTCACCGGATGCCCGGTGACCTTGGGAGTCTAGTTCACCATCAACAAAGGAGAAAGCAAGAAATACAACAAATACAAGACAAAGCTCATAGCAAACTCCCTTAAGATGGAGACTAGAAGGTGGTGATGAGAACTTGTCGGATCCGCGCCGGCAAGCTCCTAGATCTTCTCCTTGATAGCACAACCTCTTCTCCCCTTGATTTCCTCCTCAGATCTGCCTTCTCCCCGTGCCTTGAAGCCCTAGGTGAAGATGGTGGAGAATGGTGGCCAAAAGTCCCCAAACATGATGCCCTAGGAGCCTTTAAAAAGGTGAAATTCGCGACTCCTCACGGGCTGCCTCACGGCCGTGAGGTTGCCCGTGAGGCATCCAGAGAGTTTTGTAGGAAATTTCACCTCGGGTGCTACAGTACCTGCTACAGTATTTTTACAGTGAAAAACCCAAAAAACGTCGTATTTGGTGTCGAATTCTTCCTAAATACGTTCTTGAGCTCATTTAGGGTCTGCAACACAAAATAAAGAGATTTAGACTATAAAAAGGGCATCGACTCATCAAAAAGATAATAAAATAATACAAATTAATACGTATAAAATACGTATATTTAGACATTTATCAAACATCCCCACACCTAAGCGTTTGCTTGTCCCCAAGCAAACAAACATGAAGAACAGGGGCAAGACGATAAACGGCTAAATACACGACCTCAAGCTCAACTGTACAGGACTCCACCAGCACAAATGGACAGAAATCAAGAAGTGAGTTGTTCAATGTATAGTCAAGTAATATTAGCTCTGTTTCATCCAAAGTGTTCCTGTGTGTGTGTGCTGACTCCCACCTTGACCTCCGCACCCTGGATTACCCAGGATGTTTGTTCACCTCACTCAAATTGAAATTAGTGTTAGGAGTGGCAAAGAAAAATCCTCTCAATAGTCAGTTAAAAATCTTTTGGTCCCAAAAATAAACTTTAACATCAAGTGAAGGTAAAACAGGTTTCAGGCGCCCAAAGGTCACAAAAGTTTTTTTTTTTTTTTTTTTTTTTTTTTTTTTTTTTTTACGGAGTCCGCTTAACGTAGACTGCACAAAAATCTTTCAGCAGGATGCACATGCTGGCCAGGCACAAGAGCCACCCAACTTACTTGACTACAGATCTACATATACGCATTCATGCTTTTAGAAGCAGAGGAATACTGACATAGACTCAATTTTTCACTTTTTCTTTTTATTTTTTTTTTTATTTTTTTTTTGTTTTAAATACAACCTAACTCAGGACGCCTGATCAATCACCTGCTAAAAACCTCACTTGAAAACCTTACTTAGGGTTAAAGCAAAAAGAGGGGACTCAAAAGTTTTTAAAGGACTATTGAAAGAGAAATTTGACATCCTAACACAAAATCAATAAGATGGGTTAGAGTGTCAGAAGTGGAAGTTAGAGTGAGCAGGTATCAATGTACACTAAAGATGAAACAGGACTACATTCAAGTACATGTAAAGTACAACTCACTACTATCATTCTACCAAGCTAGGAAGTCCTTAACAATAAAATCATAGCTATCATAGGTGAGTCAAGCATGCAATTTAAAACAATTCCAAAGTTCATGAAAATCTACCCCCCACTCAAAGATGCACATTGTCCTCAATGTGTCTAAATCAGCAGTGCATAAAAAATATAGGTAAAAAAAAAGTGTAATAAGAGGGTTTCATGAACTTCCCCAAGTCTCAAAACATGAGTCTTGAAATCCATGAGATCGAGGTAGCCACCAATGATGCAAGTAGATGATCGAGAGAGAAGGTGTGCTTGATGCCCTACTTCCACCCTACAAGATAGAAAGGAACATCATCTCAAGGCATCTAACACACACAAAAAAAAAACACAAACAAAAGCAAACAAAACAAACAACTAGCACAACACAATAATCAAGCAAAACATAATCCAAGCAAGTCCTTTGTTCAATCATTATCATGGTGTCCAAATCTCTCTAATGCAAGCATGGCTAAGGGTTTACAAGTATGATTCAAGATTAAGTCACATACAAGGGAAGCAATGGTTCAACATCAAGGGAATGTGAAAAAATTCAAGAATTGCTACAGTAATTACCAAAAAAAAATTGCAAGAGCTTCTCTTATAAATGGGGCATAAACATTTTTACAAAGCTTTGAAATTACTCCAAAAACCCACAAAAATTACAACCAACCAATCTCCCACAACATTGGCATCCATTCAACTTGAAAAGAAAAAGAAAGTGAGAAGAAACACTCATGCTTGAAAACTAGGGTTTAGAGAGATGTACCTTTGGGGAATCGATGAAGATGATGATAAAACTCCCCATAATTAGTGTAGATCAGGTCTCTAAAAGTAGAAGAGGCGTGAAGAGGAAGAAAAATGAAGAAAAACGGTGAAAGAATGAGGGAAAACGGATGAGAGATGAGAAAGTTATGAAAGAAATGGTGAAGGGGCGCTTTAAAGAGAAAGATGCCCGAAGGCCTCACGGGTGAGCTCACGCCCGTGAGCCTACTCATGAGCCTCTTCTGGATGGCTTATGGGCATCCTCACGGCCGTGAGGATGCCCGTGAGACCTGCAAATTCAGCCATTATACATTTTTTTTCATTTCAAGCATTGCACAATCAAAGCAACAATGAATTCGACCAAAAATCACACAAGAATTTGCATTCGAATGGCATAAAATTAAAGGACCAAACCTAAAAGCTCAAGAACAAGCATGGATCAAACTCAAAAGACACATACAAAAACTAACATTCAAACCACAGCAAATAAAGGAGAAACAATAACACAACAATCTAATACACAACTAGAATACGAAAATTGAAAGAACAAGAATTTAAAGACTTGGGTTGCCTCCCAAGAAGCGCTTGTTTAACGTCATTAGCTCGACGTACCTCTTTCTTACCTTAGGGAGGCTTGAAAATGGTGTGTTTATCCCGGCTAGAGACAGCATAAGAACTACCAAAAAATACGAACTTTACCTTCCGGGATGGTGCAAGTTTGGAGGTCATGCTTGAGTTACCTTTTGGCCTCCATGGGAAAAGCTTGGGCCGGGCATTATTCAACATTGGCATTTTAGGGTCCTTAGACGGCTTCATCCTCCTACCCACATCTTCTTTGGCTCCGGCTAGAATTCCTTTGAGTACCCCACCATGTTGCTTGGGCCTCCAAGGAAAGAGCTTCGGTTGAGAATTATTTAAGCTTGGCATTGGTGGATTTATTGGTAGCTTTAACAATCTGTCCACGTTTCTTTTCTCAACCCTTCTTGAATGATCAAAAATTACCCACAAAATTTGCTTGGGCCGCCATGGAAAAAGTTTAGGTTGGGAATTGTCCAAGCCCGGCATAGGTGGGTTCAAGGATAATTTTGGCTTCCTACCCACATCTTCGAATACAATTCCCGGAAGTTGCTTTTTGCACTTGACCAAAACTGACGGATGAATAGAGTGATCAGTATTGAGGCAAGTAGAAATTTCAAATGTTGTTGATGGAGTTTCATCTACTTCCTCACATGTTTCCATAGCCATGATTTCACCCTCCCCTTTTTCTTCTTCCATGTCACCTTGAGGTGGAACTTCTATTATTTGCTCAAAGGGTGTTGATGTCACCTCATTCATTTCTTTAACCTCCAACACCTCAATATCCACTTCCAGCTCAAAGTCAAATTTGTTCTCTTCTTTTCTACTGTCAATCTCAGATAGGTCTTCTGTAGTTGGTAGCAACTCAGTCAATATCTTGGAAGACTCTCCTGTCGGGCTCTCCATGCCTTGAAGAGATGATTGAGCATTAAAAATTTTGGCATTTATGGCTTCAAGTTCAGCGTCCGCATTCATCATGAATCTTGCAAACACATCCTGTGTATTAAATCCCCATTGATTAAGTTGCTTACCATGAATGACTGGAGGATGATAATGCCAGGGTTCTTGAAAGGGGGGTTCTTGTAGCATTCCTTGGTGAGGGTATTCCCATTGTTGAGTAGGTTGATATGTCGAAGCATTTTGGTATCTTCCCGAATATGGGTCATAGAAATTTTGGTATGGATTGCTTTGGATTTCTTCCATGGCAAAATAATTTTCCATCCTTTCTTCAAGTGCTTTAATTTCTTCAGCCAACAATTTTTCTTGGAAATCCACGGCTCTGTGTCAACAACAAAATTACAAACAATAAGCTATCAAAGGAAACAAGAAGAAGGAAAACAAACAAATATGCACAAAATGGTAAAAGACACAAACAAAAACAAATATTCATAAAAAGAAAGATAAATGACTAGAGCAGTGAGCTAGAGGTTTTCCTAGCATTCTTGGAGTTCCCCGGCAACGGCGCCAAAAACTTGATGAGATCCGCAAGTGCACGGGTCGTCAAGTAATACCTCTCACGCATGCGTGAGAGGGTCGTATTCCCTGGGGTCCCAAGAGCTGCTATTACTTCCCCCTAGACGGCACTGTCTAGTCTACCAAAGATAGAGAAATAAAACAAGATAAGAAAACTAACAAAGATAACTATAAACACATGGACTTAGGCACACCACATGAGCATATTTAAGGAAGCAAATAATAATGAAAGCGCGAGGTCCCGGGCTAGGATCCCCTCAGGACTACAAAAGCAAGATGGATGCTAAAATTACACAGGCAGTGGTGGATGGGCCAAGAGATATCCAACAGTAGATCACCCCGATGGTCACGGCGATGACCCCTAATCCGGTACGAGTATTGGCTCGGAATTTCTTGCGACCAAATCCTCCTACGATTGCACTACGCTTAGGAAAACCTCTAATTAGGGTCGATACTCAACCTAGGTCCAGCCCTAATGGTTGGAGGGGCACGAAATACCCGGTGGTCACGGCGTATTCATACATGTATCCCTTCATGCTATGTGAGTCTAGCACAAGGGCGATGGTCACGCACCAAGTACAATCTAGAAGTTGAATCACAGAGTTCTCATGCCAAACAACACATCAAAGAACACAAAGCATGAACCACAAACCAAACCACATACCATAAATGTAAATCTAAAACATCCATACAAAGCAAGTTCATCCCAAGGTTCACCGGATGCCCGGTGACCTTGGGAGTCTAGTTCACTATCAACAAAGGAGAAAGCAAGAAATACAACAAATACAAGACAAAGCTCATAGCAAACTCCCTTAAGATGGAGACTAGAAGGTGGTGATGAGAACTTGTCGGATCCGCGCCGGCAAGCTCCTAGATCTTCTCCTTGATAGCACAACCTCTTCTCCCCTTGATTTCCTCCTCAGATCTGCCTTCTTCCCTTGCCTTGAAGCCCTAGGTGAAGATGGTGGAGAATGGTGGCCAAAAGTCCCCAAACATGATGCCCTAGGAGCCTTTAAAAAGGTGAAATTCGCGACTCCTCACGAGCTGCCTCACGGCCGTGAGGCAGCCCGTGAGTCATCCAGAGAGTTTTGCAGGAAATTTCACCTCGGGTGCTACAGTACCCTGCTACAGTATTTTTACAGTGAAAAACCCAAAAAACGTCGTATTTGGTGTCGAATTCTTCCTAAATACGTTCTTGAGCTCATTTAGGGTCTACAACACAAAATAAAGAGATTTAGACTATAAAAAGGGCATCGACTCATCAAAAAGATAATAAAATAATACAAATTAATACGTATAAAATACGTATATTTAGACGTTTATCAGGGTTACTAAAGTGCGAAGGATGTTGGATTAACATGCAAGTGGCTTGATGGACCGAGAAAACCCTAGATTAGGTCAACCCGATGGTCACGGCAATTGACCCCTAATCCGGTAAGAGTATTGAATACGGGCTCTACCCATACAATTCCTCCTACGATTGCAAAGGGCAAGGTGGTTTTCTCAAACTAAGGTTGAATCACACATGAGTAATTAACCATAGAATTGGAGGGGTACAAATACCCGATGGTCACGGCGTATTTGTACGTATTTCCCTTCCAAGCTTGGTGAGTCTAATACTAGGGCAATGGTCATGCAACCTAGTATTGGCTAAGTATGGATACACAGAGTTCTCATGCATACCCAAGCATTCAAGAACACCAAACATGAATCACAAACAAGCTAACAAGCATGAATTAAACTAAAACATCCAAACATCACAAGTTCACCCCAGGGTTCACCCACATCCGGTGACCTTGGGGTTTAGTTGCTCATAGTCTCCAAATACATGAATAAAAGCATGAAAATAACTAAACCCAACATAAAAGACCTCCCTCCAAAGATTAGAGTCGAAGAAGCTTCCAAAGACGCCACTCGAAGGGGTGGCTTCCCGTCGTCTTCAACCTCAAGATTTGAAGCCCTAGAGGTAGATCCCGCACAAGATCGCGCTCTCCTCGCCGATTCCACCGTGGAAATGCCCTCCAAGCTCTCCTTCTTGGTCGGATTTGGAAGAGGAGGTGTCAAGCTCCAAGAAGAGGCCAAGGTCCTCTCTTTAGAATGCCCTAAAAGCCCTTAAAAGGGTGAAAATCGCGACTTCTCATAGGCTGCCTCTCGGCCGTGAGGTTGCCCGTGAGGCATCCAGAAAGTTTTGCAGGGAATTTCACCTCGGTGCTACAGTATTTCTGCTACAGTACTGCTACAGTGAAAACCCAAAAACGTCGTATTTGGTGTCGAATTCTTCCTAAATACGTTCTTGAGCTCATTTATGGTCTGCAACACAAAATAAAGAGATTTAGACTATAAAAAGGGCATCGACTCATCAAAAAGATAATAAACTAATACAGATGAATACGTATAAAATACGTATATTTAGACGTTTATCAGTCATTAAGGTTTAATTATAGCCTTTCCCGTTTAAGAACTTAAGTTTGTGTGTTAACGTTTGGTGACTTTGATTAAACTTTTGTTTCTACGTTTAAGGTTTTGCGATACCGTTTACGTATATACGTCAGATGTTTAAATATGTTTGTTTATGATTAAATTGAATGATTTGACTAAGATTGTTTTCTTTGCGTATGTTAGTTTCCTGAGCTGGTCCCGGCGAATGCTGATGAGGAGATATTTGTTCCGGCTAACTGGCAGAGAGATGCTATTGCGCCGGAACCACTTGCACGAAGGCAAGAGGAAAGGCCAACCTCTTCTGTGCGTGCTCGACGACGCCGTTCCCCCACTTCCAGCCCAACATGCAATCCTCGGCTTCGGGTAAGCCCTCCCTTATCCCGCCCGACGGCAGTACCCCCTCCCCCCTTACAAGCAGAGGAATACGGCAGTACCCCCTTCCCCTATCCCGCCGGGACGGAGGAGGCATCGGACCTTGCTCATTCCAAGACGGCCAGGCTTGAAGAGGCTTGCAAAAAAGGCGAAAACAATAATGCCTCTCTGTCCACTACCGGCCGACGATGAAACAATACCAGCACCATCGGCGGCTGATGCTAGTGTTGAGGCCGTTGTCGTTAATGACGTGCCCGTCGCGGTGGAGAATACCGTCGATGCCATTATCACTGCCTCGTTAGACGAAGCCTCCGAAATACAAATCTCGATGGAGCCGGCAACCGACAGTGGCGCATCGAGGGTGGTGACCACAATCCCTGAAGAAGAAGAACCAGCCGAGGGTGTGCCTCCCCTTGATGATGCTGCCTTGGCTGTGGTTGAGAAGACTGTTGCATCTATTGTGAAGGAACTAAAGCCTACGGAGGAACGGGCGGCCTAGAATGCCGCATCCAATGTAGGCGCGATCCCGCAACAGCAAGAAGCATCTAAGGATGATCCAAATAAAGTTGTTGACTAATGAGTGCATTTCATATATATATATTTTATACTTTACCCTCATCATTATTGAGTCTTTTGGCTTTAATTCTCCCAATTCAGTGCTATTTGAGGTATTCTTGGTTTTCCATGCAGATATCGAAGTCCTGGAGCAAGAAGAAGTGATTTGGAATGATTTTAGAAGCTAAAGGACTTGGAAGAAACCTCATCAAGATCAACACGGCCTAAGCACGCCCGTGCTATACCCCGTGCAGATTGCAGGAGAATTCAGCCAAAGTCAGCATAGTCTGAGTTCGCTGAGCACGGTCGTGCAAACCCTCAACACGCCCTCAGCACGCCCGTGCTGTACCCCGTGCAGATTACGGGAATTTGAGTTTCAAGAGTTTTATTTGACCGTAATCTGCATAGCTTGAAGCACGGCTTCAACACGCCCGTGCTCACATCGGAAAAACATTAAAACCCTAAAAACTTAGGTTTTTGGGGGACTTTTGGTGGGCGAACAAAGGGAGGAAAAAGGAGAGAGCTTTCGGGGTTCATCCTCCTCGTCATCAAGGGAATGTCACGCCTATGGTAGGCCGATCGGGAGGAGATTATACAACATTATAGATCCTCGGACAACCACAAGGATGCAAGAAATTAGGGAGTTTTCAACTTCTTGTATTTCAATTTCTTTGGAATTGTACTTGTTGTTTATTGTCATGAGGGGCTAAATTCTTAAGGGAGCCCCAGGGTTGTTTGTATGACGTTGTAGCTTGAACTCTTTATCTTTACTTGCAGCATTTATGAGTGTCTTGTTCCTTACAATAAATCTGAGTTATTGGTTATCTTGTGTGTTGTTTAGTGCTTGAATGCTTGGAAGTTAGGTTTTCTTATCTAGGTTTGTGAATCATGATTGATAATTGCAAGCAGTAAGATTTCAACTTAGAGCTCGGTAGCTCTGGAAGCAACACCCTTTTAGCATAACTAGGTTTAGAACTGAAGACTTCTCTGATAAATACTGAAAAAGAACGAGTTAGTGAACGTCAGAAGTCCAACCCCAGGGCCCCATCTCCTCCATCGAGTCAATCCTTACATTCTCCTTTGTGCAATTCTCTCCCTCAATCTCCTTAATTTCAACCTAGAGTCACAATCCATCTTTCTTTGGTTGATTAGATATTAAGCAACCCGTTAGTATTAGAAGCTACACCAATCCCTGTGGATTCGACTACCCGACCCTACGGGTACACTTTACTACTTGTACGACCCGTGCACTTGCGGATACGCAAGGGGTGTATCATTGACGAGGGCAAGAGAATGTCACCAAAAACAAAACGAAAGCTATGATCCTTGTCAACCAGCAATATGAAGAGGTTCGAAAAGACTTCATTCCGAAGAAGGAAAAATACGCTGGTGTATCGCAACTTGGCGTATTCGAGTAGGAGTTGATCAAGATCTTCCTCAACTTTCCCATGGACACGTAAGTATGATAGTTTTTATGTTTTTGTTTACATACAGATGTTCCCATTTAAGTTCTTCTGTTTCCGTTTAATTATAGGAGTTACCGTTTAAAAGGTTTCTTTACCGTTTAACTTTCCACGGTACTTTTTAACAATATACATTAGCGTTTAAGAATGTATGGTTTCTACTTAAGGTTTTGTGTTATTATTTAATTACATTTGGTTTCGTTTAACCTCAGGACCGTCGTCTGGAGGAATGATTATGTCAGCACCACACGGGCTAACCTATTCATACTGCTCGATGGGAAGGAGATGGTTACAGATGATATGATGGACGCCTTCGTGTGCATAATACAAGACTCACTGACCAGAGTACCATATCCTTATAAGAAGCGCGTTGCCATCACACGACTACTGACATTGTTTATGTCAAGGCAGGAAAACGCACATGAGACGACTTTAGCTATGGTCGGAGATGCCACCAAAGTCGTGCATAACGTTGGCATTACCATCATTCCCATAATCATGAATGGCCACTTCCATGTCGTGGTGCTCGACAATAACAACCAAGAATACAAGCATTACACTTCACCGAAGTGAAAAGTACGATAGAGACGCGGTTGCAATGGTAAGTTCTTTGCGAAATAGATTTTGATTCATAGAGTTCCATAGATGGTTGCTATTCTAACCTCAAATTGTATACCTCGACAGCGGGAACTATTCGACACCTGTCTTGGAATGGAGTACGGCGAGAAGGTGACCAAACACTACCCGCTTGTTCATGACAACGAAACACCGTGACAAAAAAAGGAAGCGTCGACTGCGCCATCTACGTCATGCGATTTATCGAGCAATTACTCCTCGGTGAAAAGCTACAGATACCGCGTGCAGACGTACCCTATCTCAGACTAAAGTATGCTGCTCGCACACTTAAGGAAGGCCACGCATTCGGCATCATCCAAAAAGAGATGTCTCCACCTTCAGAGAAGAAGAATTCTTGATCAATGGCGTTGTTTATAAAATATTAAACAGTTTTGTCGTTATTGTTTTAAATTCAATTCATTCTTTGCCAGTGACATGGCAGATATGTCAATGTAAATATACTATTGTTTGTTATTGTTTCAAATTCAATTCATTCTCTTCTTAACTTTCCATTGTACTGTTTAAGGGTCATTGGCTCTTTATAAAATGAAGTGACTCTGTTAAAACGACATTTTCACTTTTAAAATATTGTGTTACACTTTGATACTAAGGTTCTCTGTGTCATAGTCACTGTCTCCGTTTAACATCAAGAGTCTCTGCTTAAAACACATAGTCCATGTTTAAATCTTACACGTATGCGTTTAAATTTCCATGTCTCGGTCTAATATACGGTGACCATATTTAAGGTTAAGCGTCTCCATTTAACTTTCACGGTCTATGTGTAAATAGCGGTGAATGACGATAAAACAGATTTCCTCAAATGAACGAAGTTGCATAACATTAACGAAGCTGCAACAGAAACTACATAACTTCTAAACAAAGTTAAGAAACAAATACCTATCAGTTTTCTCATTTTTATTTTAAATTCAATTCATTGTGTGTGACTGAGATGACAGACTTTCCAATGTAAATATACTATTGTCCGTTTAACGTCTTTATTTCTTTATACTTCGCATCCTTTGCTTGCCTTGCAATTGTAACGACGGTTTCCTTAAAAAAGGTCATTCGTCCTTTATAAAATTAAGTACATCTGCTTAAACAACGATGTCGCAAATGAAACATTGAGTTATGCTTTAATAATAAGGTTTTACGATTAATATGATGCGTTGGCGTTTAACATTAGGTGTCTTTGGTTAAAGTCTAAATTCATCTCTTTTTAATAGAAGACGTCTTTATTGAAATATTGACTTACACTTTATAAATAACGTTCTCCGCTTAAGTTTCAGAATCCCCGTTTAACATTAGGTGTGCCTGGGTAAAAAAGTTTGACTCCATTTAAGATTACGATTACCCGTGTAACTTTTAGTGTCTTTATTCAATATTACTGAGTAGCAGCAGAAATAACTGAACTTTATACGAAGATAACAAACTTTCATTGAACCGACAGCATTAACAAAGTAATACCCAGCATTGGTTCTTATTTTTTCAAAATGAAAACAAAGGGGAGTAAAATTATCACTCAGATGTTTTTGTCTCCTTTAGCGCTTGGAGCAGCTTTTCCACATCGACCTTTCGCTTTTTTATTCCTTCGAGTTTTGTAACAGCAAATACTTCTTTTGCCGTTAGCTCATGAAGGAAGTCCTCGAAGAATCACTCCAACTCTTCAGTGCTGGAGTAATGTGGACCGGATGAAGGCCCTGCAGTGGGGACATCAGCAGCTGCGTCGGGAGACACAGCGGATGCATTGTCTGACACATCGGGAGACACAGTGGAAGACACAGCGGGCGACGGAGCAGCTCTGTCCTTCCCACTAGATGAGGGACAGAGCTGCTTGAACACCACCTCAGCAGCAAAGTTTTGGGCCTGCTTGGAACTTTTCGCAGGCTCAGTACTGGAGAAGGAGGTACCATTGACCGACATTGTTGACACAAAAGCGGGGCTGTGGTCAGGGCCTTCCCTGACGGTGGAGTATTCCGGCGAGGGCAAGCACTTCTTTTGGCAAAGCTCGTTAAGAAGAGACTTATACATTTTCTTTGATCTGGATATATCTGGATGTTTAACTCCGTTTCAACGGCTTATTTAAATAGAAATATGATCTTTGACGTTTGAACTCTGTTCTCAAATTCCACGCTGAATTTAATGAAAGCAATTGCCATCGGTTATCGATGAGGGCGGTAACAGTGATGGATGAGATGACATCTGACGGTTCGAATTCAAATATCAAATTAAACATGAGTAAGTAGTAATAAATTTGCACTGAGGGATTACTCTACTTAAGTTTTCTTCTCGTCAGTAGTTTAAATTCAATTCATTCTTTCCCAATGACATGGTCACAACATGATTACGTACCTATATTCGTGGAACGGCTGTACTCTTGTGTACTTGACTTGAGTTGTTTAACTTCTCATTGTATTGGTTAAATATCAGGGTCTCCGTTTAAAATCAAGACTCTCTACTTAAAACACGATGTCTCCGTTTAACATCATTTGTGTCACCCTTTGAGACTAACAGTTACTGTTTAACATTCAGTGACATCATTTAAGTTACAAAGAATGAGAATTAAATTGGTAAGTTCTCTGTTTAAATATAAAAAGTAAACACGCAAAATTTATTTGTTCCCCTTCAAGAATTATTTATCTACAAAGCCTAGTCGGCGACGATTTAATTGAACGATCTACGATTATGACCGGATGCATGACAGTATGAACTCCTTCTCGAATTAGGTGACGATAAATTTGACATTGAATTCAAAAATCAAATTTAATTGCATTAATTACTAATCAATTTCCACTTAAGGGTTACTCTAATTATGTTTTCTCGTAATTAATTTAAAGTCGACTCATTCTTTTCCCAATGACAAGGCAGATTTTCCAATATAAACTTACTAGTGTAAATTGAATGTATGTATTATTAAATAATTGACTTTCTTTGCTTAACTTTTCATCGTAGTCTGTAAATATTACTGACCCTATTTAAATCGTAATACTTTCTGTGTAAACTATGACGTCTCCGTTTATTTTTGTGTATCACCCATTAAGACAAAGACTTAACGTTTAACATTCAGTCTCGTTGTGTAAATACCTGCGGACAGATAACGAAGTTTGTTTTGCTCTGTTTAAATATCAGAGATTACCAACGAAATAATTTTGTTTCCCTTTTAAAAAATAGGGTTCACTTGCAATGCCTAATCTGCGACAGTTTTATTGCAACATCGATTGTTCAAGTATGTTGCCTACGGATGCCCCTTATATGAGATTAAAGTATGTCGCCTGAATACTATTGTTCATTTAACGGCTGTATTTTTTAAAACTTCACATTCTTTGCAGCACTGTTCAATTGTAACGTTTAAGTGTCAGTATCACTATTTAAAATGAGTACTCGCTATTTAAAATAGTATTGTCCGTTTAACGGTTGTATAAAATTACACTTCGCATTCTTTGCTTGACTTGTAATTGCAACCACGGTTTCTTTATAAAAGGTAAATCGTCCGTTATAAAATTAAGTACATCTGCTTAAACGATGTTGTCGCTATTGAAACATTGAGTTACGCTTTAATAATAAGGTTTCCGTTTAATATTCCGTGTTCTCGTTTAACGTTAGGTGTCTCCCGTTAAAGTCTCCTGGTGCCATTGAAATATATGTGTCACCGTTTGATACTAGAGTCTCCGTTTAACTTTCCTTGTCTCTGTTGACAATACGGTGTTTATATTTAGTAGAAAGTCTCTCCATTTATCTCTGTTTAAATGACGATGTCTGCGTTAAAATATTGAGTTACACTTTATAAATAACGTTCTCCGCTTAATTTTCAGAGTCTCTGTTTAACATTAGGTGTGTATGGGTAAAAGATTGTGTCTCTACTTAAGATTTCTGAGTTGCAGCAGAAATAAGTGAACTTTTAAACGAAGATAACAAGGTTGCATTTAACAAACACCATTTACAAAGTAACACACAGCGAGGGTTCTTATTTTTCAAAATGGAAACAAAGGGGAGTAAAACAATCACTTATCCCTTTTTGTCTCCTTTAGAGCTTGGAGAAGCTTCTCGACATGGGCCCTTCGCTTTTTAATTCCTTCCTGTTTTGCAGCAGCAAATACCTCTTTTGCTGCGAGCTCATGAAGGAAGTCCTTGGAGAACCACTCCTACTCTTCATTGCTGGAGTAATGTGGACAGGATGAAGGAACTGCAATGGGGGGAATCAATAGTAGCTGTGGGAGACACAGCAGGAGCAGCGGGGGAAACAGTGGGAGACACAATGGAAGACACACCGGGATACGGAGCAGCTTTGTCAGTCCCACTGGACGAGGGACAGAGCTGCTTGTTCGCCAACTCAGCAGCAAAGTTTTAGGCCTGCTTTTAACTTGTCGCAGGCTCAGTACTAGAGAAGGAGGTACCACCGACCGACACCGTCGTCACAAAAAGCGGGGTTGTGGTTGGGGCTTCCCTGACGGTAGAGTATTCGGGCGAGGGCGGACGCTTTTTATGGCAAAACTCGTTGATAAGAGACTTATACATTTTCTTTGTTCTGGATATATCTGGATGTTTAACTCCGTTTCAGCGCCTTGTTTAAATAGAAATCTGGATCTTTGGCATTTGAACTCTCTTCTCAAATTCCACGCTTAATTTAATAAAAGCAATTGCCATCGGTTATCGATGAGGGCGGTAATAGTGATTGATGAGGTGACATCTTATGGTTCGAATTCAAATATCAAATTAAACATGAGTAAGTAGTAATAAATTTGAATTCAATTCATTCTTACAAAATGATATGGCCACATCATAATTGCGTACCTGTGTTCGTCGAACAGCTATACTATTATGTAGTTGACTTACGTTATTTAAATTTTCACTGTATTGCTTAAATATATAGGACTCTGTTTAAACATAAGCTTCTCTGCGTAAAATATGATGTCTCCGTTTAACATCATTTGTGTCACCCGTTGATAATAACCGTTTCCGTTTAATATTCAATGACCTTATTTATGTTTCAAAAATGAGAATTAAATTGGTAAGTTATCTGTTTAAATATAAAAAGTAAACACGCAAAATTTATTTGTTCCCCTTCAAGAATTAGTTATCTACAACGCCTAGTCGGTGACAATTTCATTGCGAGATGTACGATTATGACCGGATGCGTAACGACGGCTGCAGTGTAACTCGCGGACGCAGATGCAGGTGGTCGCAGGCAGGCGGCCGCAAACACAGATCACGATTGTCGTCCGTAGGCCTCTCATTATCGGGTATGGGAATATAGCTTCCTTATACGCCAGTGTGTAAGTGTCGACGATGAAGTAACCGCTAATAAAACGATGAATGTTGGTATCTGTCTGCATTATGGCAACGCAATCGTGTTTGAACGGGATAGCATAAACTTGCCATCTGCGACATGAGTTGGAATTGAAGTGCTCCCAGATTCCGAATTCCCGCCAACACTTCAGTTCAAACGAAAATGATCAATATTTAAGCGGGAACACTACTTGTTAAACGGTAACGCAATAAGTTACATAAGGAACTCAGGTTTTAAACGGTAAACTCATAGAAATAAATATGGAATGTGATAATTAAACAATAATTATCATATAGAAGTAGATAAACATAATTGAGAAGAAACTTAAAGGTGGCATTCTTTGTTTTCAAACGTACAACAGTTTTGTCTTTGTTATTTTAAATTCAATACGTTCCTTGCCAATTTCATGTCTTTTTTTATACGTCACGTTATTTAGATAACATTCCACTGTAACGTTTAGGTGTTTGAAGTTTATCTAATGAAGTACTCTCTGTTTAAAAGCAGGGGTCACTTGTAATGCCTACTCTGCGACAGTGTCATTGCAACATCTACAATTTAAACGGCTATGTTCTAATGAAGCACTGCCTGTATAAACGACTATGTTTCCATTTTAACATTTAGTGAATATGGTAAAATATGAATGAATTCAAAAAATGAAGTCGTCTCTGTTTAAATTATGGATACCTGGAACGGACGTCGCTTATCTGCGATTCAAGTATGTTGCCTGCATACTATTGTTCGTTTAACGCATGTATTTTTTAATACTTCACATTCTTTGCAGCAATGTTCAATTGTAACTTTTAAGTCTCAGTGTTTGTATTTAAAATAAAGCACTCTCTGTTTATAATACGATGCCTACGTTTAAAAATTTGCCTTAACATTTAGAATGTAGGCTTCCTGTTTGAGATTCAGTTTCTCTGTTTAACTGTGTGTGTTGCCGTGTAAGAAGTAGAGTCACCATTTAATAATTCCGTCCACGTAATAATATCTATTAGACGAAGTTCCATAATTGTAGCTCCTTCATTCAGAAATTACAGTAGTTTCATAAGTTAACATATTAATACCCATCAGGTTTTTTATTTACAAAATGACAAGTAAGAGAACATAAACTTTCACTCCGCATTTTTCTTCTCCTCCAAAGCTTGGAGCAGCTTTTGTACATGTGTCTTTCGATTTTTTATTCTTTCAAGTTTTGCTGTTAGTTCATGGACCAGGTATTCGGAAACCCACTCCAACTCTTCACCGCTGGAGTAATCCCCACCACCTGAAGGCCCTACAATTGAGACCTTTATGTTTTAGAAGAAGCAGACATTTTTAAAACATTCATATGGAAATTTTACTGTTCGAAGTGCCCGCGCGTTGCTGTCATCGCCAGCATCAACAGCAACGGGGGGGGGATCTCGTCTTCTCACTGGTGGAAGGAGAGAGGTGCTTGTACGCCACCTCAGCGACAATGTTCTCAGGCAACCTTGGCACTCTTTGCAGACTCAGTGCCAAAGAATTAGGTACCATCAACCGTCACTCTCGCGACGAAATCGGGGATGTGGTCGTGGCCACCATTCTTGAAGATGGTGTACTCCGGCGTGGGTCGGTGCGTCTTTTTTCAATACTCGTTGAGAAGTGTCTTATACATTTTGTTAGGTTCAGAATATATCTGGATGTTTGTCTTTTTCGAGCCTCTATCTTGAATAGGAATCTAGGGATGCGAAGAACGACGTCTTTTTTTAGTGAAACTAATTGCTATTGGTTTTCGATGAAAGCGGTTACTGTGGCCGATTACATTTATGCCTACGTATTGAATTCACATATTAAATTGAATTTAAGTAACTACTAATAAATTTCCACTGATGGGTTGCATTTCCACTGAAGAGTTGCAGTAATTAAGTTTTCTTGACATAATTCAATTCATTCTTTCCCAATGACGTGGTAGATTTCTCAATGTAATCGTCGAATGTCTGTAATATTTTATAGTTGACATTCTTTGTTTACCTTCGCATTGTAATGTTTAAATATCGATGAGTTGGTTTAAAACGGTAATCGCACTATTTAAAATCCGACCACACTGTTTAAATATATATGCGTCACCCCTTAAGCATAAGAGTTATCGTTTAACATTCGGGGCCTACGTCTAAATATATGCAACCCTGTTTAAATATCAAACGTTGACACCGAAACAAATTTCTTTCCCTTCAAAAATGATTCCTTTACAATGCCTAGTCGGCGACGGTTTCATTGCAAGATATTCGATTGTGACCGGACGCGTGGCAACGGCTGCAATGTAACTCGCGGACCTCAAACACTTGTGACTCGATCCTCCTTCGTCTAGGACGCCCAGGTTGCCTTCTCGTCGCAGGCGGCCGCAAATGCAGATCGCAAATGTCGTCCGTAGGCCTCTCATTGTCAGGTATGGAGAATATAGATTCTTTATACGCCAGCTTATAAGAGTCGACGGTGAAGTAACCGCTAATAAAATGATAAACGTTGGTGTCCGTTTGCATTATTGCAGCGCAAGCGTGTTTGCACGGGATACCATAAACTTATCATCTGTGACATGAGCAAGTTCTACTAGCAAGATCTACAGAGTTGCTACACTGGTCAATCACTTCGTAACGATCATCGACACAGTGACCAACATGAAAACTTCGGCTGTCCTTAACAAGCGTCTCAACCTTCGAATGTATGCGCGGGCATAAGTAGGTCTCCCATTTATTTGCTTGCTCACGGCGAGTGCATAACATGCGCATCAACTTGAACCTGTCCAACGAAGATCAGAAATCTTAAAGACATTTAAGTGAAGATATTGATATTTAAACAGAAACCCATATACTTAAACATTATTAGAATAAACTAAAGGGTGATACTGAAAGTTAAACAAGTAAACTGATATCTAATTAAGGACAATGCAATTTAAGCACAAAAAAGGATATTTAAAGGATAACGTAAGCGTTACATAGATTCAAAATTCGAATACCTTATGGCGTCGTCACTGGTAAATGTCCGCGATATTTGAATACATCTCACCTCAGCGTTCACCTTTGAGCAGATAATTTGACCAGTGTGACATGTCCGACTTGTGAATCAACCACTGATAGGCTTCTGGTGATGCGGCCTGCAGTTCATTGACGATGTCATTGAATTCTTTAGCCGTCGATGCCCACGCAATACGAAAGTATATGGACCAGCACTCCTCCCTCAATGCCTTCCCAAGTCTGACATTGGCTTTCACAAAATTGGTCACCAAGTATCGAAGGCAGTAAGCATATGGAGATGAAGGGAAGACTATAGCAATAGTGTTCACAAGGCCCTTTGACCTGTCTGACACGAATGTAATTATCTATTTGTAATCGCCTTCGCCGTATAAAGCATCACCTAACTTGGAAATGAACCACGTCCAATTGGTGTCGGTCTCGTTGTCAACAATGGCGAAGGCGACGTGGAAGAAGCCATTATTCCCATCTTTGTCTGTGGCACCCAACAGAGTACCCGATACTTTCCAAGGAGGTGGGTACCATCGAGAAACAGTAGCGGCCTGCATGTTCTCTTGAATACCACATTGCACGCGCTGAAAGAAAAGAACGCACATTTTAATCGCTTACTGTAACTACAAATATTAAACGTTAGCAAAGATATTTAAACAGAAACTAATAATATTTAAACAGTAATGTGACAACTTAAATGGGGAAGCAAATTTTAAACGGTAACTTAATTCTTTTAAACGAAGAAGGGAATTATTAAACAATACCTAACATATACACCTACATAAATGTTTGATAGAAATACATTACCACGAGAAGAACTCGTTTTCAGTAGGATGCGATGGCACGTCATCCGTCTCAACAACAAGATCGACTACACCGCCTTTTAAGATAGAGAAAACCGTTCTCTATTGGGCAAGGTCGACAACACATGCGCTTGAAGTTGACCTCGTTCTCTATCGGTAAACCGTATTATGTGCATCGGGTGTGATAAAACTTCACCCTCACATGGGAAATATCGAGACCCCATCTCTGATATATCTCAGCTAACACTGACTCCCAAGCAGTTAGCGCCATGAACATCAGCACTCGTCCCTCCCCGTTGTATCTAGCAATAACACAAAAACTCTCCATAATATCGGCAAATGGGCAGACCTCAGATCGAACAAACCAAATGAGAAGAAGAAGAAGAATATGTAATTCGCCTTCTAAACTTTTTTTTTACAAAAAGCCAGCATGCAGGGGAAAAAACCCACAATCGTATACATTAAGGGCGAACATGACATGATGTGATCTGGCGGGTTTTTCCCCCACTATTTCCAAGGGCACAAATGGAATTTCATAGCAAGGACACATTTGAAATGACGAATAGGGGGTAGAAGGGAAGTAACTATAACGGAGGGGTTGTTCGGGGTGTGCAAAGGTTCGACGGGGTTTTTATGAAGTTTCGAAATTCGGAAGGGTGAACAGTAATTTTCTCTTTTATTAAATATTTATTATGAGTTGCTTTTGATAATGTTTGTAAAAACCCAATGTGGGGGTTAAATGTAAATCTTTTCAGAATCATCGATAAGGATTGCGATTTTAAATTAACATGTTTATAAAATTCCACAGAAATATTTATTGGTAAGAACTAATGGGATATGTCATTAGGTTTTTAAGATATAGAGAAATAACTAATAGTCCCCCAACAGTTTGTACATTTCTAATAAATCCTTCAAGTTTCGGTATCCCTAAAAGATCACTCTTGTTTGTTTCTCTTTCAAAGAAATGGATGAAGGTGAAGATTCTGTTACATGACGGAGAAAATTACCATATTACCTTAATATCATTTTTGCCTCTCTATTTTTGCTTCTTGTTCTCTTTTCTTTATGTGTGACATTAATTTGGTTTCTAAGAAGGTTGAGGAGGTTGGTGATCTTCCTCCTGAGTCAGTAATTTTTAAAATAATAAAATAATTGAAAATAAAAAAATAATTATGTAAAGGAAAAGACTTGGCTGCGCAGCAACCACGTCTCGTTTCTATATTATTTCCCACGGACCTGAGTCCATGAGATCATTTAACCCATGAGTAAACCCAATTTGCTTCAGATATTTGTGTACGTATAGATATATAAATATTATTTCCCAGATTTATTCGTAAGGAGCGATAGGGTATGTGGGTAGGTTATTAAAATATTGGATTGTGGCATTGGGTCTTGGCTCAACCCAATTTGCTTTAGGGGTAAAGCTATATATCGCGAAACAAGTTCACGAATTCAGCGCACGACTAATGTGGTAACTAATTTATCTCTCCTAGTCAGCCCTCTCTCATTGATGGAGCTGCAAAAGCCCTCTCTCGTTTTGCCGATCAAGAAGCCATCTCCTGTTTTTACCGATCAAGAGATTTTTGCCAATCAAGAAGCCCTCCCTTGTTTTTGCCGATCAAGAAGCCCTCTCTTGAGAACCCTCTCCCGTTTTTTGCCAATGAAGAAGCTTTCTCTTTTTTGCCAATCAAGGGACAAAGAACCTTGAAGCAACCTAGCGATCCTGTTTTTGCTTTAGAGCTCCACATTTTGAGTTTTTTTTTTTGTGTAAATTTGACTCATTTTTTTGAGATGTAGAATGCTGAGCTTTGATTGAGGTTTTGCTCATGTGTGTGATGCCTTTTGGGTAGCTTCCGTTGCGTTTGATTGGGAAAGTTTGAACCATGGATGAGTTTAAATCCTATCCTGCTTTGCTGGTGAGATTTGCTCTGCTTTTTGATGATTTGATTGTTGCTTTTGTGGTGTGTGTTTTTCCTTCAAAGATCATTGCTTTGAATTTTGTCCTTCTTTGCTATTGAGACTTATCAATTTCATTTCCATTGTTAAATTTTATTTCCATTGCTCATGTGTAATTGGTATTCAATATTTACTGTTTGATTTTCATGGTTCTATTTAGTATTTACTGTTATAATTTTTCTTTTTGTATCCAGCTATTTCTGTAAGGAATTCTTATGAGCATGATCAGCAGATCACTTGATTTTTTTGGTATGTATTTAGTTAAATATCTTGTTGGTTATGATATTTGATATAATAGATCAAACATTGCTTTGCTATTCAAGTTATGATATTTTGTCCATGCATTGATCTTGTTAGTTATGATATTTTTTGTCCTGCTTTGCTATTGAGACTTATCAATTTCATTTCCATTGTTCAATTCCCTGTTTATATGTGTGCATGTTTCTTTTAATCTCTTGGGCATTTGATAACTTTGAATCATAACTTGCCTTGTTGTTTGAGAATTAGATTTTCTATTGTGTTTGGTTTTTCTTTCTTTCTTTCCTTTCTAGTGTGAATATGCCTAAAGATCGTTGCTTTCATGCACTATTGTTTATTAGGCGCATGCTAGTGTTGTGAGACAGAGATGGTGTTGTAGGTTTTTCTTAGTCTGTGTCTTGTGTATATCAAAATTATTTTTAATCCATTTCTAAAATTATTATTATATGTTTATCAGGATATCTAAATTGAGATCAATATGGAAGATTTGGAAGTTGGGTTGTCCGAAAGGTACGAAACACAAGTTCAACCTTCTAGTGTAAAAATTTTAGATAAAGAAAAATTTGTACAACTAGAATTATCTGAAAAGGTTGTTCCAAAAGTTGGTATGGTGCTTGGTTCTGAAGAAGAAGTTTATAATTTGTATGTTGAATATGCACGTCAAGAATGGTCTAGTATCACAATAAAAAGTTCAAGATTAGGTGATGATGAAAAATTAAAACTCTTTCAATCCAAGGCTATCTACAAAAGTAAATTGTCCCGCTAAAATGAATATTGTTGTGGCCAATGATAGGCATTTTACCATTTCTAGTGTTCACTTGGAGCGTAATCATGCACTTAGCCTACAAAAGTCTTGTTTCCAAAAGTGCAATAAAAAAATGACTTCATATGATAAAAGAAGACTTGAATTAAATGATCAAGCAAGAATAAGTTTAAACAAATATTTCCATTCATTGGCTATTGAAAATGGTTGATATGAAAATTTGACATATAGTGAGAAGGATTGTCGAAACTACATTGCAAAAGCAAGACTATTTAGACTTGGAGTTGGGGATGCTGAGGCTTTTGCAAACTACTTCTGTCGCATGCAACAAAGAAATTCAAATTTTTTTTACTTGATTGATATGGATGAGGAAGGTCGCTTGAGAAATGTATTTTGGGCAAATGCAAGGTCTATAGCCGCCTATGAAGCTTTTGGTGAATAAGTATGATATATGTGGGATCGAAAATATGCGCCCTGGCGTCGTGCCGGTGAAGAGATACGAGGCGATATATCGAATCACAAATATTTTTTATTTTATTTTATTTTTGTGGACTCTTTCATTCCTAATAGAGCAAGCCTCTATTATTAATTACCCCAGATTAAAATCATGGGAATCTTCGATTAAGGGCTTCGAGTACAAGTAAAGGCAAAATATTGCAAACCATAAATTTCCTTATTTATTTCATATACATACTGTAAATTTTGAATTTCATTTTTTTTATTTATATATATATATATATATTGATGTATGTGCCTTGTCACCATGCCGCATGCCTCGTTGCCATTTTGAGATATATGTTTCATTACCGCCTTGAAAGTTTTATAAAATTCACCGTTGCATCAAGATAATCATTCTTGTCGTTACTTCGAAATGTGTATTTTTTTATTATTCCGGGGCATATGTATATTTGATCTTGATATCTCTAAAAGACTAACCTTTATTATCAAGATATACTTCATTTATTTATTTATTTATTTATTTATTTTTATAAATCATGAGTTCCTCCAGTACAGAGATATTCATCATTTCCCGAAACAGCGACTGTATTAGCATTATATATATATATATATATATATATATATATATATATATATATATATATATATATATATATATATATATATATATATTTCTTGTGGTAACTATATGCCTGACACGAAGGCTTTTCAAGTGTAACATCTCACATTGCAAAACAGTCATCACCAGTCACAGTGACTAATATGAGCTTTTTGTTAAGCCACTTAACATCGTTTACTCTTTGATCACCCTCATTAACATGGAAAACATTTTTATAATTGTCTATCAAACTGTCTTGGAGATTCTTTTTATTGTATCTGATAATCCCTTCACCATAGTAATCTTCATACGTGTCCTTGTCTCTCCCTTGGTACTTTGGGCCTCGATACATGAGTTTGCCATAATCATATTAAGCATCATCCTTGCTCTATGCTTCACAACTTATCTTATTCTCTCAGTTGGTACTTAGGCTGATTCATTTGGACGTGGGATCTTTGGTATTTCCTCACTATATTTAACATGTTTGTAGTTGTTGAGAGTTAATTCCATTGCCACACAAAGAGCATCATGGAGGCTATGCTTGGTTTTTCTTGATCATATAGTAGCAACCCTTTGAATTTGCACATTGCTCAAATTATAACAGTTCTATCTTTTATAGTTCCAAAAGGTTTTTTCTTTAGTAAATAGAAACATATTGTTATTATAATAACAAATTCAGAAAAACGAAAAGGAGACAATTAAACTGTTGGTGAACAAATAAATGCATAACCATGAATATAACCGGAAGAGAATGAATTTCTCCTCCCATGTGAACATGGGTGAGCAAACAAAAATGAGTTCTTTTTTAACAGTTGAAGCAACATGAGTCTTTATCTTCTCAAGGTCTGCAATATATACTAAGCATAAAGATCCATTGATTACTGTATGGCATTGACAGCTGTAATACTCACCATTTCTTTGACCACTTTGACTGAAGTTTAAAAATGAAACAAAACCTCACGTGTTTTTGGGATGTGAACCTCGTGACAGCTGAGCCCGTCTTCTCGCCGTGATTAGAGGATCTGGACTGCAACAATTGTTGAAGTTAAGCCGATTAGTGAGGCTTAATGGCGGCTTGATTGAAGAAGGCTTTCCTCTCCTTCAAACCATCCTTCTTCTTCTTCTTCTTCTTGGAGTCTTGTGGGTTGTGGTGATCACAGACGGCTGGAAGTGCGGAGAAGACGCCGGGAGTTACCGTAAAAGTGCAGGTTTGTTTTCAGCCTCACATGAGAATATTTTGGATCCAAAACATTGAGTATTAGAAAGTGATGAGAATG
The DNA here is from genome assembly GCA_902712375.1 of Dioscorea dumetorum. Taxonomy (NCBI): domain Eukaryota; kingdom Viridiplantae; phylum Streptophyta; class Magnoliopsida; order Dioscoreales; family Dioscoreaceae; genus Dioscorea; species Dioscorea dumetorum. The sequence goes on along the minus strand of CACTHL010000128.1, from coordinate 6,023,125 downwards.
TTTAGAGGTTGATGTATGTTCCTATGCTTCCCTTCTGCATGTAGTTAGTTAATCCTAGTAAATGTTTACATTGTTTTCCCACCATGCTTTCCAAATCTGATTTTTTTTCCATTAAATTATATATATATATATATACACTTGAGCAGACTGGGACGGAAATCTTTTTTCCGAATGGACATGAAAATGCCTTTGTTTTTCTTTTTGTGCCTATATGTCTTGGCTGGCTTTGTGTTAGGGATTAAAGCTATCTAATGAGTCTTATATATGGAACCTAGTTGTTATAGAAGTGTGGGAAGATTTAAAGTTTGGTTTTGATAGTTGTTACCTTGCCAAGGTGACTATGTATGTGGCGGTTTTAATTTGTTGTTCATGGACCCCTAAACCCATGATTAGCAAGTCTCTACTCCTTAGCCTCTAATATTACTTGATCTCATATGAAAGCATGGGGTTCTTTTACCATGTTTTTCTTGACTTTTAATCTTTCAAGAATATTTTGATGATTTTTAAAGGAAGTGATGATGCTCCCATGTTCTAGCAATTATTAATCCTCCAGCTTTTAATGGGGTAGATTGTGTTGTCTGTTGGGTTGACTCTGACTAGGTTTGAGATATGAGGCCTTGCACTAGATGGGGCCCAACTCCATCGGATGCGGCTGGTTTGTTAGCAGGCTCGGCTCTGGGCTGGGGCATGATAGATTAAAGTAGTATAATAGCTACAGTCAGATATCACCTTTCTGATTTAAAACTCTGTCAATCTGTGAAAGTCTTTTGCTGAGAGTGGGGCTGGGTAGTGTAATTTGTCCTCAAGTTCTGACTGTTATCTGTGTTTCAGCAATCATGCCAAGGGGTAGAGGGCGACTTCGCAGAAAGCCTGCAAACACAACCCCAGAGCCCATGCAACAAGAGCAGGAGGCTCTTAATTAGTCAGATGAGGGAGTACAACAGGAATATCAACCAGATCCTACTTCCTTGACTGACATCATGAGGGAAATGATGTTAATGATGCGTGCTCAGCGTCAGCAACATACTTCGGCAGGTGGTCGTGATCTATTGGCTGAGTTCGGATGACACGCACCGCGACCTTTCGCATTGACAACTAAATCCCACAGTAGCTGGTTACTGGAATAGTCAGGTGGAGAGGAATTTTCGGGCCATGCAGAGCCCTGAAGAAGACAAGGTTAGGTTGGCCTCGTACATGCTGCGGGTTAGTGCAGCTTAGTGGTTTGAGAATGAACTGCGCCTTAAGGGGGAGAATTCGTTCAAGACTTGGAATCATTTCAAGGAAGCTTTTTACGCCAAGTACTTTCCTTCGAGCCGTCGAGCCCAGATGGAGAGGCAGTTCCTTAGCCTGAAGCAAGGGTCGATGAGTGTAGAGGAGTACGAGGCAGAGTTTGACCGATTGTCGCGGTTTGCTTCGTCCTTGGTATCAGATGAAAGTAGCAGGTCCCGTCATTTTATAGAAGGTCTGAAGACCCACATTCGACGAGCTATTGTGCATTCATGAGGCAGACTTACGCGGAGTTAGTCGACATCGCCAAGGACTTAGAGATCACTTGGCAGGATACACAGGACCCAAGCAGGCGCGAACAGCAACGACACCGGGGTCATAACCCTCGGAAGAGTTAGTCCTCTGGGAGTAGCTCAGGCCATTCTAGAGGAGAGCACCGGTCACCACTGTACAGTAGACCCTTAGGTTCATCATCTGCTTCTGGAGGCAGGAGATCTTCTAGCAGTGTAGCTCAGGAGGTTCGGTGTCCTACTTGTGGGGGGCGCCATTCTCAGGCAGAGTCCACCCTATGCTCAGGGTGAGACAGTTGAGCAACCCAGGTCATATGATGGGTCGCGGCAGACAGGTTCTCTAGGCCGTTCCCAGCAGAGTGCCTCGAGGGGTAAGAAGGGGAAGGCACCTTTGATAGACCAGCCTTCTTCCTCTTCTCGTCCAGCAGGGCGTGGTAGGCCAGCTACTCAGGGTCGAGTCTTTACATTGACACAGGAGGACGCCTAGGCATCCACGATGTTGTGGCAGGTATTATTTCTGTGCATTACTGTTATTCATGTGCTTTGTTTGATCCTAGTGCTACCCATTCTTTTGTATTGTCATCTTTTGCTCGTAAGAACTCTCTGTATGTTGTTGATTTACCGCAAGTTTTGTGCGTTACTACACCTGTTGGAACGGTGAGAACCGTTAATCGGTTAGCACCAGCTTGTTCTATTCTGATTGAGGGGCGTGAGTTATTCACCGATCTGCATCTGATGGAGATGCGAGATTATGATGTCATTGTCAGTATAGACTGGCTTTTTTCACCGTACGTTGTAGTTTACTATCGTAGAAAGAAGGTGCACTTTTGTTTTCCTGGCCAGGGAGAATTCACCTTCAGTGGCTGTAAAGGATACACGCTAGCTCGAGAGATCTCGGCTCTGCAAGCTCAGAAGCTGATCAGCAGTGGTTGTGTTGGTTTTCTAGCCTCTGTCTCAGAGGCCACTCCCATTAGCTATACAATATCCGATGTACCAGTTGTCAGTGAGTTCTCTGATGTCTTTCCTGTGGATCTTCCTAGATTGCCACCTGTGAGAGAGGTGGAGTTTGCCATCGACTTAGCTCCACGCACAGCTCCTTTGTCCAAGACGCCCTACTAGATGGCACCTGCTGAACAGAAGGAACTAAAGAGGCAACTGGAGGAGCTATTGGAGAAAGGGTTCATTCGACCAAGCATGTCATCTTGGGGAGCTCCAGTGCTATTCGTTAAAAAGAAAGATGGATCACTGAGGCTGTGCACTGACTACCATGAGTTGAACAAGGATAAGAACAAGTATCCTTTACCAAGGATTGATGACCTCATGGACTAGCTGTATGGAGCTCAAGTTTTCTCCAAGATTGATCTGAGGTCTGGATATCATCAGGTTCGAATAAAGGGTGAGCATATCCCGACGAGTGCTTTTCGTACGCGGTATGGGCATATGAGTTTCTGGTGATGCCTTTTGGACATACAAACGCCCTGGCGGTGTTCATGGATCTAATGAACCCGGTGTTCCGATGCTACTTGGATCAATTTGTAGTCGTCTTCATTGACGATATTCTGATTTGTTCACGCAGTAAGCAACTGCACGCAAAGCATCTGAGGATTGTATTAGAGACTCTGAGACAGCATGAGTTGTATGCCAAATTTTTCAAGTGTGATTTTTGGCTCGATAGTGTGGCTTTCTTGGGGCATGTCATCAGTAAAGATGGTGTTTCAGTTGATCTGAAAAAGGTGGAAGCAGTTGTGGACTGGAAGAGACCAAGCACGGTCAGAGAGATCCGAAGTTTTCTTGGCTTACCTGGCTACTATCGAAGGTTTGTACAGGACTTCTCCCGGTTAGCAGCACCGTTGACGAGATTAACTCAGAAGGGAGCCCGTTTCACCTGGACTGAAGCTTGCGAGCAGAGTTTCCTGGAATTGAAGCATAGACTCGTATCTGCACCCATTCTTACTCTTCCAAAAAGTGGATGTGGATAAGTGATCTATAGTGATGCTTGCAAGACAGGCTTGGGGTGTGTTCTGATGCAAAACGGTGGAGTCATTGCGTATGCTTCAAGGCAGTTGAAACAGTATAAGGAGAATTACCTCACTCACGACCTGGAGTTGGCAGCAGTTATTTTTGCATTGAAGATCTTGAGACATTTTTTGTATGGGAAACCTTGTGAAGTGTACATAGACCACACTAGTCTAAAGTACATCTTCACTCAAAAAGAGCTCAACATCAGGCAAAGGTGGTCGTTGGAACTGATCAAGGACAATGACCTCAGCGTCTACTACCATCTAGGTAAAGCAAACGTAGTGGCTGACGCGGTGAGTATGAGTTATAACTATGGGGCCGCCGCAGATTTAACTGAGCAGAGACCGCTTCTGGAGGAAATGAGAAGTTTTTAGTTGGAGGTTATTCCGCCAAACTCTGAGGTGAGTTTGGCTAACATGCTCTTACGACCTAACTTGCTAGAGAGAATCAAAGCAACTCAGATACAAGATCCTAAGTTGCAGGAGATCTGTACTAAACTTCAGCAGGATGTGCCGACTCAGTTTCGAGTGCACGAAGATGGTACTATCAGATTTGGAGATCGGGTATGCGTACCTAATGATCTTGATTTGAAGAGGGATATTCTGGAGGAGGTCCATTACTCGAGTTACACAATACACTCTCGAGGTACACAAATGTATAGAGGACTCAAGGAGCACTACTGGTGGAACAAGATGAAGAGAGAGATAGCTACCTTCGTAGCTCACTATCTTACCTATTAGCAGGTAAAAGCAGAACATAAGAGACCGGCAGGTTATCTTCAACCGTTGTCGATACCAGAATGGAAGTGGGAACACATCACTATGGACTTTGTTACCGGCTTACCCCGTATTTGGCAGAATCTTGAGTTAGTTTGGGTGATCGTCGACCGATTGACTAAGTCAGCACACTTTCTGCCTTTGAGACATGGTATGGGTCTTGAGAAGCTAGCTGAGTTGTATCTGGTAGAGATTGTTTGACTACATGGTATAACGGTTCCGATCACATCTGATCGGGATTCAAGGTTCATCTCGAGATTCTGGAGGAGTTTGCAGTCTGCTTTGGGTACTAAGCTTACTTTCAGTACAGCTTTTCATCCTCAGATAGATGGCCAGTCTGAGAGGACTATACAGACCCTGGAAGACATGCTTCGAGCATGTGACCTCAATTTTTCTGATTCTTGGAATCGCTACTTGCCTTTGGCAAAGTTTGTGTACAACAATAGTTTTTAGGCAAGTATTCAGATGGCACCTTATGAGGCTCTCTACGGGCGGAAGTGTCGATCTCCTGTATGTTGGGATGACATAGGGGAGTGGGAGCTGCTAGGTCTAGAGATGTTCCAAATTGCTGAAGTGAAAGTGAAGTTGATGAGAGGAAGATTGAAAGCCGCTCAAAGTCGACAGAAGAGCTATGCAGAGAAACGTCGCTCAGACCTAGAGTTTCAGGTTGGCGACTCAGTTTTCTTGAGGGTTTCACCTATAAAAGGTGTCGCGATATTTGGGAAACTTGGGAAGCTTAGCCCACGCTACATCGGATCTTTTGAGATTGTGGAGCGAGTTGGAACTGTTGCTTATCGCTTGGCCCTAGCTACAGATCTAGGTCAGGTTCACAATGTCTTCCATGTCTACATGTTGAGAAAGTATCTGGCAGATTAATATTCCACCCTCGTTGCCATCGGCGTCGGAGGTGGATGGGCGACGATGAACGGTGATGGTCTCTTTTTTTTTTTATTGATTTTCTTCCTCTTTCTAAATGCTCATATGGCGCAAATCGGAGGTGGCATCCGAGGCGAACGAGGGATATTTCTCTTCAAAATGTACTCACTCTCTGATCTCTTTCTTTCTCCTCTTTTTAAAAGGTCTCTCTAGCAACCGTCCCCAGGTCGTGGTAGCGACATGCATGGCATGCATGTTACCACGTCTCGACGACCCTCCTTTTTTTTATATTCTTTAAATAATAAATATGGTTATTAATGTTAATATTATTTTATATATTTATTATTATTATTATTATTATTTATTTATTTATTTATTATATTATATAATTATTTTTTTATTCCTATTATTATTATAATATTTTTTGTTATAATTTTTTAATTATATATATTATTTTATTTATATTTTTATTTAATCCAAATTTTTATCTAATGTGAATTATATATATATATATATAATTGAAAATTTTTTTATACTCACTTTAAAATTTATTTTTATCTTATTATTATTTTTTATCTTATTTGATTTTTTTAATTATTTTTTATTAGTCTGATTTTTTTAGTTTGCCTCGAGATCTGTCCTCTTGGCTAATCTTGATATTTGAACATTTGGATCGCCTCGAGATCCATGCTCTCGACTGATCTTGAGATTTATGTATTTTAGATTGCCTCGAGATCTATGCTCTCGACTGATCTTGGATATATGTATTTTAGATCGCCTCAAGATATATGCTCTCGGCCAATCCTGATATTTGATTTTTTGGATATGCCTCAAGATCTGTATTGTTGGTTGATCATGAGATTTGAATATTTAGATCACCTCGAGATCCGTGCTCTAGGCTGATCTTGATATCTGTATATTTTAGATCGCCTTGAGATCTATGCTCTCGAATGATCTTGGGATTTGTATATTTTAGATCGCCTCGAGACATGTGCTCTGGGCTGATCTTGGGATTTGAATATTTAGATCGCCTCGAGATATGTGCTCTAGGCTGATCTTGGGATTTAAATATTTTGATCACCTCGAGATATGTGCTCTTGGATGATATTGAGATTTGAATATTTTAGATCGACTCGAGATCTGTGCTCTCAGTTGATCTTGTGATTTGTGTATTTTAGATCGTCTTGAGATCCGTGCTCTCGGCTGATCTTAAGATTTAAATTTTTTGATCCTTGATATTTATGATTTATTTATTTATTTATTTTTTTATACAAACAATGTGCCTTTTGCTCTGTTTGTTGGTGTAAACCATTATGGGCAGACAATATTACTTGGATGCGGTTTATTGTCAAAGCAAGATAGAGAGACTTATATTTGGTTGTTTATAACTTGGTTGGAATGTATGTCAGGTAAGGCCCCTAATGCAATCATTACAGATCAATGCATAGCAATTCAAGGTGCAATTAGAGTTTTCTTTCCAAACGCTCATCATCGTTTATGCCTTTGGCACATTATGAAAAAGGTTCCTAAGAAACTTGTGGACTAAATGAAGATAGAGCAATAAAGAAATTTTGAAAAGCGTCGTTTATGAAGCAGTAGATATTCAAGAATTAGAAGACATTTGGTTGAAGATGATAAAAGACTATGGGGCTGTTTGGTTCGGAAGTGATTTTCTGAAGTGGTGATTTCCTGGAAGTGGCACTTCAGGGGAAGTGTGTAGTTCAGTTGGAAGTGCAGACTTCTGTGTGTTTGGTTAATGCTGGAAGTGTCACTTCAGGAACCACTTCCAGTGTTTGGTTGATTGAAGTGAAATCTGGAAGTTACCACTTCGACAGTTCATGGTGTTTGGTAAGAGGTGATGTGGGTGTATGGTAACCACTTCTGGAGGGGGGTATGGTTACCCCCTAGTAATTTTTGTGAATTAATTTTTAATTTGGAGATTATTTATTTATTATTGTAACATGATATAAATTATGTTTAATTTTATTTTTTAAAATTATTTAATTTGTTGTTTACTTATTTATTTATTATTTTAACATGATATTAATTTTGTTTAATTTTATTTTTTAAAATTATTTAATTTCTTGTTTAATATTTTTTGTAATTACTCACTAAATGTTACTTATTAATTCTTGAACGTTACATAATTTTCGTTAAATTTTGTTTATAGAATTTTTGATTTCGTACTTAACTTTTAATTGCTCAATAACGTGACAGTACTCTTGGAATAATATGAAATATTTAATTATAAATTACCAAACGTAATTACATACACATATATACATATATGTTATTTTGTTAAGTCGCATTTTATTAACTTGTATCTTATTAACAATTTAACCAACATACACACCAAGTGGATCCCATCCACAAAATTGAGAAAGGCCGTCAACAAAAAGATCCATGTGAGGATGGGGAAAATAACTCCTACTCGAGTGCGGAGGGTAATTGATTCACGCATTAGTAGTGGAATAATTTCTCGACTATATATATATATAACGTGGACAAATAATTCATTTTAACTTTTACAAGAAAAACTTTATTTTTCGAACTCAAACTCAATAAAATAATAACTGTTGTGAGAATGTTGATCCAATAATCTCTCATTAGCAACCAAAAGACTTACGAGATCATTCTTTTTAGGTCATGTTTACCCCATAGTGTTTTAAGGTTTGTGAACAATTTCAGATCATATGATACACTAAATAAAACAATTTCCTTACAAAAAAAAAAAAACAAATCGAATGTTTTGCAGCAGCACATGAAAAGTAGACATTCAAACAAAGTCCACTAGAATTAATTCAAACAAAGTCTGCGCAAAGCCACAAAAGTTTGTTATGGTAACAAACTATTCAATACAAGGTTCCCAAAATTTTTATAAATAAAATTGAGGAAGAAAAAACACTGGCCATATCATTTTACTCAAGTTTCTTAGCATTAGTAAGAAAGAAATAGTGATCCAAACAACAGAAGCACCTGACAGAAGAACTGACCACTTGTTGCAAGTAAAACAATTGTGTTGGATTGAAAAACTTTACCCATATGTATTAATACTCATCTAAGTTCCATTAGCAACAAGCAAGTTTCACATATACAAATTACTAAAATAAAAAAAGCCAGTTTTAAGACAGAAAGAGCCATTGATCACAGGCTGCACATCTCTCAAATTTAATGTTGTTTTCTAGGGTACAAAATTTGCAGCACCAGGTCTTAAACTTCGCTGTGATGATTTTAGGTCTTTGTGAACCACATGCTTCACATATTGGTGCCAGCGGCTGCAGCAAATCAAAAGAATTGCTATGAGATAATAAATTAAAACATACTAAAAAAAAAAAAAACAATCATTCCACTATAAACAAAACTGTTAAATATCTTAATGATGACTAGATTCTGCTAATCATGTAAACAAAGCATAACAAAATTAATTATGGGGCAGATTTCAGTAACCATCTCTATTTATAATGAAGCAAAAATCAATTTACAAGACATGATGTGGAACTAGTCAAGGAGCTTGGGATATATAATTCACAGCCAACTGCTTCTGTTAGTAACTTGATCCCCGGCTTTCTCTTCACTGCCTTATTGCTTTGGATAGCCCCATCCACAATGCTAATCGAGTATATTTAAAAAAACCTGTCCCTTAATACTGAGTTAGATGACTCCAAAGTTTTGAGTCTTGAAAGCAATAATATCTTCTCCATAAAATCGTTCAATTGCTTTCTTAACAATGGCGACCTCATGCCCCGTGGGGCCAACTTTTAGGAAGGACCCTTGTCCTCAACAAAAATCCTTATGCTAGGCAACGTTACTAAGCATGACTAAAATAGCTTTTTTTATTGTGAAATATGTGCTCTACCATGCTGCATTGAAAACAGTTACCCACTTGCTTTTGCAGTGCTCTTTGCCCTTCTGAATATGGACCACTTTGGGCGCTTATGAAGTCGTTTTAGCTATCCCTTGTCTGTAAAGGATGTCTACCTAGACACTTAAGCTGGATTTCTATATTATGGATAATTTGGAAATTTCCTGGTTGAGCTATTCTTTGGAATATTTGACTAGAGTGGAATGATCATATTTTTAATAATTGTTACAACCTATCCTAATGTTCTACTAAAGATTGATCATATATTCCTTCTTTGGTTATCTGCAACCCCTAAAGAGACTTCCATTTCTACCATCAAAGGCAGCCTCGACTTTGTTAATTCTTCTTCAGGAGAAAACAAGCCTAATTGTACAAAGATGGACCTGGTGATGCTCTCTTAAAGGTGTTGATACAGATAAATAATCAGCACCTCTAATTGTCTTTGGAGAGCCTTCTTTTGTTGTTTCGTTATCTTTGTATTTGGCTAGATAATCGCTCCTAGTAGTTATGGTGACCACTGCACTCTTTTTATGCTTTGATTCTCCTATATGCACTTGTTTCTTTTGGTATAATTTATGGTTTAACTATTTTTTTCCAAAACAAATTCTCATGAATTCTTTTAATGCCAAATTAGATTCGCAAAGAACTACAGCATACACCGTATTCTTTGGAAATTTCACCACTACAAAGTCATGCTCTATTTGCCATGGTGTTAATTTAGGGCAAAATCCAATTAAATTCCTCTGCCTTAAAATTCTAGGTTACTAAAAATAATGTAAATTTCCAATAAAAATCGCACCTTCAAAGTGAATTCCCCACAATAACATTATAAAATTAGAGCATCACAACTGGGTGACAAAGAAGGAAAAGTAAAAAGGGGTCGAACCGGGCAGACGGGATAGATCTTGGTGAGCATTGTCTCGGGATCCCCAAGGCCGCGCGCAGTCATATAGAGGAAGTAATAGCCCTGGTAACGAAGCCTGTTGAGGTACCTGCCCTCATAGCCGCCCTCATGAGGCGAGTATATTGCCAAAGCCTTGTGCTTCTCTACATCATCAAGCCATCGCCCCAAGTCGGGCTTCAGAAGGTCACCGCTGATGAAATCCCCAACGCCACACCTTACTGACACCGCTCCGCCACGTCCCCGCCGAGACACTTTGGGAGACGACGGGAATGGCAAAGCAAGGCGGAAGGCGGAGGCGGAGGCGGTGGAGGAGGACATGGTTGCAGGCGAGTCTGCTCATCATGGGAAGGATTCGATGGGCGGTTGTCGTGGTTTAGGTTTCGAAAGAGCTCTGTGTGGCGGGGAGAGAGTATGAGAGTGGCGGCCGATGTGAATGAGAAACCCTAGTTCGAGATGAAAAGCTCTCACCCGAAGTGGAGCACCGTAAGAGTCACATGTCTCACGCGTGCACTGAAGTCATTTGGGGAAGTGGTGGTTTCGGGAGTTTTTAGCCGGAAGTCAAATGGGGAAGTGAGGGAGGGGGGAAGTGGGCACTTCAGCACTTCGGGGTAATTTTCAGTGAACCAAACGGTCTGAAGTGGAGCTGAACTCCCCACTTCAGCCACTTCAGGGATGACTTTAGTGAACCAAACACCCCCTATAATATTGAAAAAAATGAATGGCTGAATTTTTAGATAAAAATCGTTAGCGTTAAGCTCTTATATATGTTAAAGGGATTTTTTGGGTGGGAATATCTACCACTCAAAGAAGTGAAAGAATTAACGCTTTCTTTGATGATTATGTTGGGCCAACAACATCATTGAAGCAATTTGCAGAGCAATATAATAATGCTTTGAAAAGTAAGATTGAGAAAGAAAACAAAGTTAATTTTGCTTCTTTCAACTCATGTTTTCTAGTGATTACTTATTGTTATTCTGAGAAGCAATTGCAAGATGTGTACACAAATGAAATTTTTAAGTTATTTCAAGATGAGTTGAGAGGAATGATATATTGCAATATTGCTCTTATTAGCTCCAGCGGACCAATATGTATATTTCAAGTGACAGACATCCGCAAAGAAAAAGAAGGTGTATTTAGAAAGCAAGTGATATTCAAAGTATATTACAATGAAGCCGAATTTGACATGAACTGCTCATGCCATTTATCTGAGTTCAAAGAAATTATTTGTAGACACGTATGCAAGATTCTTATTGAGGAAAATGTGAAAGAAATTCCACCTCGATATATTTTACCACATTGGAGAAAAGACATCAAACGTAGACACACTTATGTAATGAATTGTTATGATGATATCCATACAACTAAGCAAAATGTGCGATACAATAATTATGTTCACATTTTTCAAAAGCTGCAGAAATTGGGGGGAATCTATGAAGAAGTAAGAATTTTTTATGAAATGTGTGAATGATGCAATTGAGAAGTCGATGGAAAATACAAATTCTTCACGGAACCATTCCAATGAAATTCTACCACCAATGTCATTGGTTGCAACACCAATGACATTGTAGAAAGCTCAAGCAAAGAGAAGTGACACTGTGAATGATGCAACTAAGGTTTCTAACCCCTTTAAAGGTGCGGAGCAAAGGCCAACCACCATCGAAGAGGAAGAAGTCAAAAGTCGAAGAAATAGTAATCCGAAATAAGAAAAAAGTACTTACATTTATATCATTTTTTATCAATCTCATATTTATTAGTTGCCTTAAAGTTCAATGTTACTTCTTGTAGAAAGCTCAAGCAAAGAGAAGTGCAATTGTTCAAAATGACATGCAAGTTGAGCTTTGCACACAAGAGAATATGGTAATGCCATATTAATCGATCAATATTAATATTTGTTATGCTATTGCATAATGTTTTTAAATATGTTTGCCTTAAAGTTTTTTCCTTAGGTGAATTCGAACTCTCATCCAAACGCATTTAATGTGCATGTTGATAAATGCGATTTCTAAAATTCTAATGTCAACTGATAAGTGTCTAAATGTAGGTATTTATACATCTTATTCTTGGACTATTTTGCATGTATTTTAATGAGTTGATGCCCGTTTCGCATTTAAATTGATTTTATTTGTGTTACAGGTCTTGAAGAAGAAAAAATAAGCTCAACAACGTATTTGGGAAGAAATCCGTATCAAATACGACGTTTTCGAGCTTTCATTACTGTATCATTTGAAAAAATCTTCCACAAGTTCTTCTTCTCTTCTTCTTGGGCCGCCGCCCCACCCTCTCCGGCGGCGTTTTCCGGCGATCCACCATGTCAATCTTCACCAAGAGGGAGGCAAACATCGGAGGAGGAGATTGGGGGAAGATCTAGAGCTTCAAAGCGTCGTTTGAGAAGCAATCTCGGCGACATCGGCGATCTTCATCCATCCAAGGCGATCCGAAGCTTGAGGGAGTTTTTATTACTTCTCTTTATGTTAATTTGTTCCTTGGAATTGTATGAGTATTCCTCTTTCATGAGGAACTAATTTGTATGTGATTTGGGCATAAGGAACCCGAGGGTATTTTCATTGTAATTTTGGATGATCGTCATTATTGATGTATTGTTTGATGTTAGATTTTTTTTATAGAATCTTGTAGTTTGTGATTCTCTCTATGTGTCCTTTACTGTCTTGGACCGCATGAGAACTCTGCTGTTCAATTTCTAGGCTGTACTTGGAGCGTGACATCGCCCTTGTACTAGACTCACATAAATCGAAAGGGATTCATGTACCAATACGCCGAGGGATTCGGGTATTAGGTACCCCTCCGAATGTTAGGCGTAGACTCAGAAGAATGTCTACTCCTGATAAGGGATTCCCTGAGCGCACTGCAATCGTAGGAGGAATTGACCGGAAGGGATTCCGGTCAATACTCGTATGGGATTAGGGCTAATCACCGAGGGATTCGGGATTAGCTTAATTTAGGAATCTCTCGGTCCAAACTACCATCACAACACATCATCCTTAATTTGGGCCTTAATCACAACTCTAGGGGGATTTTCTGTCAAAATCACGCATTCTCCTGTTTGTCCGTCCCTTGAATGCTTATTTGGCGCGTAGTGGTAGTTTTATTCTCTTATTCATAGATTTTAGTAGATGTACTATTCACTCGTATTGTTAGGCTAGGAAATAGACGAAAGGGAAGTAATAGTAGCTCCTTGGCCCCGTGGAATACGACCCCTGTGTCACACACAGGGTATTACTTGACGAACCCATGCAGTTGCGGGACGCCCATCATCAACACTTTCCCAAAGGTAATTAGAAAGGTTAAATTATTTATTTCCCAATCACTTTCTCATCTCCAAGATGATTTTTTAAATTCTTCTAAAATAAGGAAGTTGTTATTCTCTTCTTAAGGTAATCGATAGAGTACAACATCATGGTTATTCTTTGAGTTTCCTTAGTGGAGACAATGAATGGACATCCTCACACATGCAACAATTGATTATGGTAAATTCAGTTTTGGTACCTAAAGTAAAATTTGTTGATGCATATGTTAATTTTCTTTCGTTCTTTCATTTGGTTTTTGGACAAAAACATAATTTTGATAAATCTTTCATTTGTTATTTAGGTTAAAAAGATGGAGCATCAGCAACACCATCATCACCATGGGGAGCACCTCCAAATGATGATCTATTGATGGCCTAGAAAGAGGGAGATATGCGTATTCAATCTTGCGTATCCTTTGATGATGTGCCTTGGCTTGGCCATTGTGGGCATTGTAATCTTTCATCGTTGCCTTTGATTGTTTGTTTTTCATTATTTTGGAATTTGTACACATATGAAAAGCTTGGACATTATGTTCATTGGACAATATTCAATTTTGTGTGAGTCATTGTTCAATATTTCAATTGTGTTAAATGCACCAACAACCATGAGGGTCATGTTCTGTTGCAGGCTTGTGAAAAACAAGGTTGACATTGTGCTTTCTGACCATGTTGATAGTTATGAGAGAATGGTACTTACAACATTTGTTTCAGAACTATGCTGCTACACACTATTTCATAATTTGCAATTGTGATTACTGATTTTAGTGTTGTTGTTCCAAAAGCGTGTATAGAACATTGCTTACAATATAAGTAACAAGGAAAACACTTCAATTAGGACTGAAGATACACCTGTTTGTATCAAACAACAATCACATGTTATCCATATTTAAGAAGATTTCAAAATCTTCCTAATTAATCTCTTTCCAAAAATTGTATTACAAAATAGTTTGGCCATTACAACAATAGTTGGAAAAACACTACACATAATATGCCTTAATACGATGTTGGCACCACAACAACGACAACATTGAGAGAAATAGCCTTTGATAAACTCAGTTGTAGTACTCCAATCATCATCAAATTTCCATGCTCATTCCATTAATTGTTTCGGACCTTCACATGTCCACTTAGAATTTGCCAGGATGGAACCAACTTGGAATGGAATTGCCTTCATGTGCTCTTTGAAGGTGAACCTTCAATGTGTAATTATGTCGCTGTATCAACAATAAAAAGAGTATCCCACTACTAAAAAAATATCAAATACTCATTATTCCATATGAAACTTAGTCTTCTAGTTTCCTATTGGCTTGATTGACATCATCGATTGCTTATCTAATAGCTCAGATTAAATGGCAAAACACAAGATAGTATCGCATACAGATACTCATGTCTTGATAAAGGAGTGAACTTTCATTTTTAATTTGTAAAACTAGATTTGCATTGGTTTCTAGACACATCTGGTAATACAGTTCACCACAATGGTATTCAATAATGTCATCTTAATAGTTAGTAGCAAAGAAACTAAAGAATTCATGAAAGTCTTGAACATTTCAGTCATGGAACATTAAACCATCCAAAATGAGAGTTTTATTGACCAAAATGCTTCATTTCACAATAAAAGAAAGAATTTATAGTACAATGTGCATTAATTAATCAAGGAATTTGAGGGAGTTCAACACAATCAAGACACTATCTTAGTAGCACAAATCCTATAAAATGCCTTAAAATCATGAGGATCTCAGTCATGAAACATTAAATCATTCACAATGATAGTTCTAAGAACAAAAAATTAGTACAATGCACATTAATTGATCCAGAAAATTTAGGGCATTCAACGCAATCAAGACATCAACTTAGTAGTATGGAAACTAGAAAATGCCTGAAATTCCAGAGGAATGCATTCATGTTTTGTTAAATCATCCAAAGAGAGAATTTTAGGGACAAAACCACTTCACTTCAAGATCAATAAAGCAATTCACAATCAAGAGTGCTAAAGACAAATTTGCTTCATGTCACAATCAAACAAACAATTTCTAGCACATAGCTCAGCAACGAATCCAGAAAATAGCCAGAAGAGATGAACAAACAGATGGGAGCGATGAACATACCATGGATAGTGATGGATGGGAGAGGAGGCCGGAGGGCGAGAAGGCATGAGGCAAGGGCTTGGGAGAGGCGGTTCGGCATGGAACAACAGGAGTCGAGGATCTGCTGGGCCAAGTCTTTGATCTCTCGCTCGAGCTCTTGCACCGCCTTCTCTTCGCTGCTCTCAGCGTCGTCATCTATGGCTTCACCTTGGATGCACTCCTATGGAACTAAGGTTTTGAAATGCTCATTTCTCGCCATTAATGGAGCTCGAGATAGAGTGTGAGAGTGAGAGGGCTCATTTCTCACCACGTCAGCCCACGAGTCAGTCGCCACGTTAGTCATGCGATGAATTCGTGAACTTGTTTCGCGATACATAGGGGCCGTTTGGTTCGGAAGTGAATTGCCAAAGTGGTGGAAGTCTGGAAGTGGCACTTCGGTGGAAGTAAGCAATTCAGCTGGAACTATCCACTTCAATGTGTTTGGTTGAAACTGAAAACTGGACTTCCGAGACCACTTCCTGTGTTTAAATCGTTGAAGTAAATATATGAAAAATCTCATTTCAGTCACTTTTTGGTGTTTGGTAACACCGAAATGGGGATACAATCACCACTTCGGTGAGGGGGTAGAGTTACCCCCTCATACTTTTTGTTGTTTATATATTAATTACATTATGATATTACTTAAGTGCTTTAATTAATTTATTACCATGGCAATAAATAATTTATTATTTTAAAAAAATATTGCACATCGAATATTAATTTATTACCATACTAATAAATTATGAGATTTACCTAAGTGATTTAAATAATTTATTACCATGGTAAAAAATAATTTATTATTTATAGGAAAACATTGCACATCCAATATTAATTTATTATCATGCTAATAATTTATGATATTTACTTAAGTGCTTTAATTAATTTACTACCATCCTAATAAATTATGAGATTTACCTAAGTGATTTAATTAATTTATTACCATGGCAATAAATAATTTATTATTTAAAAAATATTGCACATCGAATATTAATTTATTACCATACTAATAAATTATGAGATTTACCAAAGTGATTTAAATAATTTATTACCATGGTAAAAAATAATTTATTATTTATAGGATAACATTGAACATCCAATATTAATTTATTATCATCCTAATAAATTATGATATTTACTTAAGAGCTTTAATTAATTTACTACCATCCTAATAAGTTATGAGATTTACCTAAGTGATTTAATTAATTTATTACCATTGTAAACAATAATTTATTATTTAAATAAAAATATTGCACATCGAATATTTATTTATTACCATACTAATAAATTATGAGATTTACCTAAGTAATTAATTTATTACCATGGAAATAAATAATTTATTATTTATAGGAAAATATTGCACATCGAATATTAATTTATTATCATGCTAATAAATTATGATATTTACTTAAGTGCTTTAATTAATTTACTACCATACTAATAAACTATGAGATTTACCTAATATTACCATGGTAATAAATAATTATTATTTATAGGAAAATATTGCACATCCAATATTAAATTATTACCATACTAATAAATTATGAGATTTACCTAAGTGATTTAATTAATTTATTACCAAGGTAATAAGTAATTTATTATTTATAGAAAAATATTGCACATCCAATAATAATTTATTATGATGCTAATAAATTATGATATTTACATAAGTGCTTTAATTAATTCACTACCATCCTAATAAATTATGAGATTTACCTAAGTGATTTAATTAATTCGTTACGATGGTAATAAATAATTTATTATTTAAAAGAAAATATTCCACACAACACATTAATTTATTACTATACTAATAAATTAAATTAAATCGGATATCATTTGCTTCACCAATAACTTGAAGCCTTCACTTAACAATTTGAAACAACTGTTTATGGTTTGTAATTTGTGAGGTCTCAACAGAATAATGACTCTCGCAAAATTTTCTATAAGATATTCAATTTGTTTTTTGTCGATATTTTAAAGATTATGTATAATAACCCACCTCTCATTGTCAAAGAGTGCAACTTAAAAAAATTAAATTTTGATCTTCATTAATAGTAATCACTACCTTTTTGGAAGTAACCTTCACAACAAAATTCATCAAAATATTTTTGCCCCACAAACAGAGCCTTTGCCTTCATTAAAAATGTTCACTTTGATTATATTTGCAGATATACCATCAATTACAAACATTTCAATTTTATTTTATCTTTGAAATGTTATTTTATCTTATTTTATTTTACCTTTGCAAACTTTTTATATGCATTAGAAGTTCTTCTGGGTGAAGATATGACATGCAAGTTATGTTACAACAATAAAACCTTCCAACATATGTCATCAAACCTGTTTGAATTACGAAACACAACCACAACCAATCTCACCATCTTTGCAAGCCACAAATAAGCAATACCATGCTTCTTTAAGTAATTAATCATATTCATCATATTTGCAAGCCAAAAATAAGCAAACCACAAATTCATCAACAATTGGAGAAGGAGTGGAATCAGCATCACCAACACCATAAACAAGAAATACATGGTTTTCGAAAACTGTTTGATCAATTAAGAAACACAACCACAACAAATTTCATCATATTTGCAAGCCACAAACAAGCAATACCATGTAAGTAATTGATCAATTTCATCCTATTTGCAAGCCACAAATAAGCAAACCGCCAATTCATCAACAATTGGACAAGGAGTGGAACCAGCATCACCATCTACTTAAACAAGAAATACATGGTTTTGAGACATTACTCTATTTAAACAGGCAAAGATAAATGTGAAATGAGAGGGTATTCTCCCAATTTTGTCATCCTACAACACATCTTCTATGGGTTATAGATCTTAATGAGCACATCCGCTTCATGAACATAGGAGCGGGTTTCATAGTACCAAAAAGTACGACATGTTCACCTGCATTCAAGACATCATAACTTATCATTCAAACACGTCAACAAGAAAAACAAACCACAAATAACACATTAGCACAGCATAATCCGGTCCAGAGCACAGATGAACCGTGCATCCCACATAGGTGACCGGCATGAATCCGCGAATGCTAGCGCACCGTCCAAATACATGCATGCCACTACTACAAACACACACAACATACATAAGAAGGAAATACAGATAAGAAAAAAAAAACATGCAGAAGAACAAAGTCTGTTGATTAAGCTGTTTCAGGCCGAGCGGGGCAAAGACCAATCTTTACGTCCCCCCACGAATGAACCTTCGAACCCGGATTGTTCGAAACTCAGTCTTCCTCGCCGTGAACCCTCTCGCCTCAGCCTCGCGTTGCTGAAGATAGTCGAACACATCATGCAACACATGCTCGTCGAAACCTTCCAACTCCATGACTTTCGTGTACAGGATCTCAGTCCAGTGACAAGTTGTCTTTCTGATTGCAGCAACCATTTCACCGACAGCATCGACAAGTTCACTAATCGCCGCGCCGTTCTGGCTGCCCTTACCTGCGCGTCATTGTGTAGGTGTGGACGATGTCGCCCGACTACTGGCAACATGTGGAATGGAATCAACATCACCATCTTCCTCACTCTGTTGTTCGGTTGGGATGGATTCAACCATGTCAACATCATCATCATTGTCTGACTTCTCCCCCAAATCATAGAATAGTGACGTCGCGTACTGGCACGTGGCATTATCCTCGCCGCATATAATCCTCAACCCTTCGTAGTGCTCGATGGGTCTATTGATGAACGGACACACACCAGGATGTGCCCGTACAAAACAGTATTCATGCACAAGTACTTACGTAAGATTTGAGTTAAGTAAGTGTTGATTCAAACCTGAATGTACGCTAGCGCCACTAATGGGTCCAAGGTGATCCGTCTACGTGTCCTCGTCCCATCCTGCGCCGCTGAGGTCACGAACCCTCTTAATCTCAACGAAGCGGGCCTTCAAGGTACGGTAGTGATTTTCAACATTCTCGGGGGTGAAATCAGTCCCAAACTGGTTGTTGACGGACACAGCAGCAAATGCGAACGCCGCCCTTTTGAATGACTTGTCGCACTTTAGACCCTTCTTAGCTTGTTCAACAAGCAACATAATGAGGAATGTGTCGTACTCATTCTTCCATCTTTTGTTTGGTGTTCCTCGTTTGTTTGCACTAACATTCGATGCTGCACCCTTTCCATGTGCACCGTCAGTAGCGTTGCTAGGGCCTTCCATTTCAAGGTCTTCAACAAACAACCACTGAAGAAGTTAGATTTGGCACCGTGCTGCGTGACATAGCTTCAAAAACATGTTGCATAAAATTTACATTGCATGAAATAAATTCAAGTTTTAATTTTGATCATTGCATCACATGATCTACAATGCAAACAAACATGCAGGGTCAATCAGAAATTAGCTAACACATATCATTAACAAATGATGCAAGTAATTACACATAGTCAATTTAGAGCGAAGCACATAAGCAATGCAAACAAAATACCACGAAGTTGTTTTTAAGTCATAGTTTGTGAGAAGTACATGATACAGGCACGCTCATAAGAGACGACAAAGTAAGACAACTTATAAATCATATATTGCCATTCGAATCATGCGTTGGCACTGTAACTACTCCACATGCCGTTCGCTATCGCTTCCCTAATATCCGCCCATTCTCAGTTCTCCCACCGTTGTTCACGCCGGGACCGGCTTTGCGATAATGTGGGTACGTCCTCTAAGTGCGCCGTAGCATCATTCAAAATCTGGTCGTTAGGGTCAACCCCTGCGATGTAGTTGTGGACAATGCAACAGACAAGTACTAATTTCACCTGCGTCGTAAATGGGAAAAAGGATGGGATATAAGGATTTTGAACCGGTTCTTCAAAATAGAGAACAAGCGCTCCACCCGTGACCGCAACAAAGAATGCCTAGGATTAAAAAGTTCTCTGGGGTTTGTAAGCGGTCTACCACTATGTTCCTTTAGATGATATCTAACACCCCGATAAGGTGCTATGAAACCAAACATTGTCGTGTACCCAGCGTCGACAAGGTAATACTTCCCTATATGGTGCAATCATATGTTAGTTTGTAAACAATCTAGCTTATTAGGAATCATCAAGGCGTATAACTTAAACCTTCTAATATTTTAAGACCCTTAGGGGTGGCCGAGATATCGCATCCCTAAGGACTGTGAAATCATTTGCCGATCCTTCCCAACCGGCCAATACATATTTGAATTTCAAGTCTGAGTTGACCACAGCAAGCGCATTTTGGGTGAGACCTTAACGACCGCGGAAGCGTGGCATGTCTTGTGAAGGCATCGAGACAGCAATGTGTGTCCCATCCAACAAGCCCACGCAGTCCTACATGATTTAACCACTATGTCAATCGTCATTAATTTTTGCGTAATGAAAAAAACTTGCCAATTACATATAGGTGTTCTTACTTTTAAATAAGGGTACCAATGTCGATTGTTCTCAATGTCTGGGTGGCATTTGGTGCTGGGCGGGTGGACGAAGTCGTCACTGATTGAACACAATGCCCGTAGCACGATATTGAAATAATGACTTACTGTCTCCCCCAAGCGGAGAAATTCCACTCGCATTGTGCGATTTTTGGTGTTATGGCCTACCACGTACAGGAACATTGCAAGTTGCTCCTCTATCGATGTATGCTTGGTGTCTACAAGGAGGTGCTTGTCCCGTATAATTGACGCCAGGTGCAGAAATGGGCCAACGTCCATCCTAAGGTAACTGACACAATAATCTGGCCCACTCCGTAATATATGCTCCATGTGTTTTTTGCAGGTCAAGTCTAGAAACATTGATCGCTCCCTATGCCTAGCGAACCTGTTCTCACCTTCATACTCGATCAAGACCGCAACGACGACAACCATGGTCGTGAACGTGGCCACCAATGGCAACGAAATCGCTTATGTTGCGGACGAGTCCATCGTCCTTGTTAATGTACATTTTGTGCAGGAAAAAGGTAACTTGTTTTCAGCAGAGTTAAGCAACGAAAGAAGTTCACATATTTCAAATGTCATAACAACATGGGTATAAGAAATAAGAAACATTTGTCACGGGAAAAAATAGAGACATGCTGCCGGGAAATAAAAAACATGTACGATCACATTGCGTGCGCATTGCAAAATTTGCAAACCTACCACGAGACACACACAAGGCTGCAGCGATTACCCCTCGCATACAGACATATGAACTGCGTAATTAGGTTATTTCATTCTCGAGGGTACTACGTAGGGGGGGTCTAGCAAGGCAAAAATCTATTCGTATGTACGATGCTACCGGGCAGCCATGCTACCTCGCCATTATGCATAGTCTCCATTGATAGGCTGTGGAGATAGGCGGTGGATTTTGTGATGTTTGGCCGAGTGTGCGAATAATTGCGACGCGCAATCGTCAACGCCCAAAAAAACAGCAAAGTAGATCACAATAGGCAGAAAAGCAAAACCGGTGAAACGTAGAAACATCTGGTGAAAGAACAAAACAACATATGGATCACACAATCAAAAAGACAGCGTGGAATTAGGTCACCAAACTAAAGGGCAGAAATTAGCTACAAAGCAGCAACATGTGCATCTTAGAGGGGGGTGGAGGGGGAATTACACAATACAACATGTTGCAGCGATGAACGAAAAAGTAAGCATTAAAATGTCACACCAACATGAAAAAAATGAAAAACAAATTGTTAATAACGAAGGAAAAAAATAGCCACAACGGCATCTAGGTATCACAATCCAATAACAGCATGGAATTAGGTCGATGTAAAAACGAGAGGCAGACATGAGCTACAAGACTGCAACATGTGCATCATATAAATCACATAAGGTTGGGAAAAAAGTACTTAGGGCATCATATAAATCACAGAGCAAATAATTAAGTGTGGATTAGGGCACAACAGCAGCAAAAAGCAAAAAAAAAAAAAAAAAAGGCAGCGTAGCTGCAGAAATTGCATCATAACGAAGAAACAATCAACTGCATAAATCACATGAAAATCCTAGATCATAAAAGTAAATGTAAAGTGGGTCACACCAACACCAAAAAGCCAAAACAAGAGCTACATAATTGCAGCAGTTGCGCCACGAAGAAAAAAAAATAGTGATAGCAGAATGTAGGGCAGACAATCAGAAAACAACATATCGTTAGGTCACAATTACAACAAAAGGCAGAATTGAGGTAGAAGATTGCAACATGTACATCATAAGGGAAATTACACGGAAAAGCATGTAATCGCAGATCAATAAACATAAGTGGTAATTAGGGGAAAGCAGCAACAAAGAAGCTAAAAAAAATCGGAATAATTGCAAGGCTTGCATCACAACGAGGGGAAAAATACTTACAGCAGAATGTAGATAACACAATCCGTAAAACAGCGTGGTATTAGGTCACCGTTAAAACAAAAGGCAGAACTGAGCTAGAAAACTGCAACATATACATCACAAGGAAGGGAAATTGCGCGGAAGAGCATGTAATCGCAGATCAAAAAACATAACCGTTAACAAGGTGAAAGCAGCAGCAAAAAAGCTAAAAACAAAAGCTGCATAATTGCAGCGCTTGCATCACAACGAGGGGAAAAATACATTATAGAAGAGTGTAAATCACACAATCCGAAAAACAACATGGAATTAGGTCACCGTCAAAACAAAAGGCATATTTGAGCTACAAGAATACAATATATGCCTCATAACGGATAGAAATTACTTAAAGCAGCATGTAAATTGTAAATTGAAAGTTTAACCATGAATTAGGTCACACCAAGATCAAAAAGCAAAAAAAAAG
The DNA here is from genome assembly GCA_902712375.1 of Dioscorea dumetorum. Lineage (NCBI taxonomy): Eukaryota > Viridiplantae > Streptophyta > Magnoliopsida > Dioscoreales > Dioscoreaceae > Dioscorea > Dioscorea dumetorum. The sequence goes on along the minus strand of CACTHL010000128.1, from coordinate 5,999,997 downwards.
AGCTGCATAATTACAGGGGTTGCTTAACAAAGGGAAAAAAAAAATTCTGAAAGCATAATGTGGATCACATAATAAAAAAAAACAACATGGAATTAGGTCACCGTTAAAACAAAAGACATAATCGAGCTAGGCGGATGCGATATATGCATCATAACAGGGAGAAATGACGCAAAATAGTATGTAAATCGTACATGGAGAAAATAGCCGTGAATTAGGTCACACCAACACCAGAATGTTAAAAAAAAGAGCTCCATAATTGCAGCAGTTGCATCACGAAGGAAAAAAATAGTGATGGCAGAATGTAGGTCAGACAATCATAAAACAGCACATCAATAGGTCACTGTTAAACCAAAAGACAGAATTGAGCTAGAAGACTGCAACATGTACATCATAAGGAAGGGAAATTACACTGAAGAGCATGTAATCGCAGATCAAAAAACATAACCATTAACTAGGGGAAAGCAGCAGCAGAAAAGCTAAAAAAAAAAGCTGCATAATTGCAGGGCTTGCATCACAACGAGGGGAAAAATATATTATAGAAGAGTGTAGATCACACAATCCGAAGAACAGCCTGGAATTAGGTCACCGTCAAAACAAAAGGCAGATTTGAGCTACAAGAATACAATATATGCCTCATAATGGATAGAAATTACTCAAAACAGCATGTAAATTGTAGATTGAAAAATTAACCATGAATTAGGTCACACCAAAATCAAAAAGCAAAAAAAAAAAAGAGCTGCATAATTACGGGGGTTGCTCAACAAAGGGAAAAAATTTTCTGAAAGCATAATGTGGATCACATAATAAAAAAAACAGTATGAAATTAGGTCACAACAAAAGGCATAATCAAGCTATTAGAATGCGATATATGCATCATAACAGGGAGAGATGACGCAAAACAGTATGTAAATCTTATATGGAGAAAATAACCGTGAATTAGGTCACACCAACACCAGAATGCTAAAAAAAAAGAGCTCCATAATTGCAGCAGTTGCATCACGAAGGAAAAAAAATAGTGATAGCTGAATGTAGGTCAGACAATCATAAAACAACACATCAATAGGTCACCGTTAAACCAAAAGGCAGAATTGAGCTAGAAGACTGCAACATGTACATCACAAGGAAAGGAAATTGCACTGAAGAGCATGTAATCGCAGATCAAAAAACATAACCGTTAACTAGGTCAAAGTAGCAGCAGAAAAGCTAAAACAAAAGCTGCATAATTGCATGGCTTGCATAACAACTAGGGGAAAATACATTACAGAAGAGTGTAGATCACACAATCCGAAACACTGCATGGAACTAGGTCACCGTCAAAACAAAAGGCAAATTCGAGCTAGAAGAGTACAATATATGCGTCATAACGGATAGAAATTACTCAGAACAACATGTAAATCGTAGATTGAAAAATTAACCATGAATTAGGTCACACCAAGACCAAAAAGCAAAAAAAAAAAAAAAAAAAAAGCTGCAAAATTACGGGGGTTGCTCAACAAAGGGAAAAAATTTTCTGAAAGCATAATGTGGATCACATAATAAAAAAAACAGCATGGAATTATGTCACCGTTAAAACAAAAGGCATAATCGAGCTAGAAGAATGCTCCATGTGTATCATAACAGAGACAAATCACTGAAAACAGCATGTAAATCGTGGATTAAAACAATAACAATGAATTAGGACACACCAACACCATAAAGTAAATCAAAAAGAGATGCATAATTGCAGCAGGTTATTCACACTGAAGAAAATATTAGTGAAAACAAATCTGCACCTAATCTACAACAAACCTACACGAAGATAAAGATGTAACTGTGAAGGGGGACAAATCTGCAACAAATCATAGAGGAAATTATGTTAGAGTAGCAAAAAGAGTTACAAAGTGACTGGAAAAAAATTCCTCCAACGAAAGCTCATATTCTAGAGATACCCATAAGTATCAATGGAGAAGAATTTGGCTTAATGGATCATAGCATGCAATCAGCCAATCATAGATGAAGCGATTAATCGTGATCCACACTAGAGACAGAAGACAGAAGAATGGAAATGGAAGAATAGTTGTGCACAAAATGCAGAAGTGTGATGAATCAAAGACAAGGATTTTACAAGATAATTCAATACAAGATGAAATTGGAAAATTAAACAATTATTCTTTGCAGTGCCACTCAGGCATATTTCTGGTATGCTTTGATATTCTTTTGTGTAGATAGACTAATACCCTTGTTCCATTGCATGTTCATTGGGTTGACTTTGCTTATCTAAGTTTTATTCCACTCTCCAGTTGAAGCTCCTTTTTACTTCCAATTTCGGTCTTCATTTTTTTTTATAGAATTACCTTACCTTTTTGCATATCTGTTTAAACTCCATAACATCATCTAGTTCTTTATCGATATAAATTGATTCTTTATCAGAAAAATGACAAACTCACAAAAATTAAGTACAAACTCACAGAAAAAAATATGGAAGACAAGATGAAGACGGCCGAGGTGTTGATGGTAGCAAATTTGCAATAAATGCTTCAACATAAGAAAGTTAATTACAATTAAAACCAATTATTTGGGTAACAATGTATATGAGAATGTACAAAACTCACAGATAAGCCGATTGAAGAACGAGCAAGAAGATGGAAGACGGTAGAGAAACAGATCTGAGAAAATAATAAACAAAATGAAGTCAATCTGAAAAAAAAAACAGAATCAAGAGCATTTGAAGAGCGAAATTAAAACCTCGCAGAGAATGAAAGAAGGGGATAGCGAACCACAAGATCACAATATTCAGAGGAACAGATCTGAAAAAAAACCAAATAAAAGCAAAGAAAAAGTGAAACAAATTAGAATGAAAGAACTTTTCAACAGATCAAGAAACTCACATACGATTAAGAAGAGTTGGGAGAAATTTTGCAGGGGAAGCGGCTGTCGGTGTTCTCTGACGAGGAGCTCAAACTGGTAGGAGCATCGACAGCCGTGGTCTCCGATGACGAGTTCAGACGACCGAGTACCAAGCAAGGCAAGAGGCTGCGCGAGAGAGAGGCTGGAGAAAACCCTAGAAGAGGGGAGGGGAGATGACGAAAGTCGGGAAGGGTGAGCGCAATCGTCACGTGGCTTGCACATGGGCTGAAGTAAAACCCTGAAGTCTGTGCTTCAAGGTTTTTCAGCCTGAAGCCCAGCACCGAAGTGATGTTGTTTGGAACTCACCACTTCAGCCTTTTTGGTCCATTTTCAGGGAAACAAATACACTGAAATGGGCCAGAAGTCCCCAAATTCAGTGACTTCGGGTGACACTTCAGTGAACCAAATGGGCCCATAGCGTTACTTTTGCTTCATATAAGCTTTGAACCCATGACAACTGCCTAATGTTTTAATTGTCCTATCAGTACTTTGTGGTTAATTGAAAAAATAATCACAAATATCAGATATTTGTATATCTATACATGTATATAGAGGATGATGACAAATTGGTATTTATGTCATTATCTCTTTTCTATTTAAAAAACGACATGGTTGTTGGCATCCCTATCACTTTGGCCTAAATAGTATTACTCATTATTAAATTAATTATTAAAGATATTTAGGCATAATTGATGCATCCAACGTGGATGCCAAAATGACATTTATATCAGTATTATTATCCATTCTTTGTCTTTGTTTTTTTTTTTTCTATTAAACAAAAATACTTAGTTTCTCTTTATTGTCTAAACATTTACTAAACTAGAAACTTTCTCCCAAAAACCCTAAACAGAAAATCACAAATCCCCTATAATTTACAATTTAGGGTTTAGATCTTAGGTTAAGGATTTAGGGTTTAAAGTTTATTATTTATGGTTTAGGATTTTGTAGGATTTGGCTTTAAGATTTTATGGTTTAAAGTTTAGTATAAATATCTAAACTCAAAATATTTTAAAATGTTAATGGTTAGAATGATGACAATAAATTAGAGAGAAAGAATGACATCGATACTAATTTGGCATCCACGGACTATTAATTAAGTCTATCTATTCCGCCTAATATCATTACTCTAAATTAAAATTATAATATTTTATGAGATCTTGATTAACAAATAATTAACTTCATGTTTTATTAAATCAATAAGAAAATTTGCACTCCAACATAATTTACGAAAAAGATTCTTTTAATTATAAGTCTTTTATCCATCCTCATATTAATTATATATTTCAACAAAGCAATTTAAATTAGGATAAAAAAAATATTCTTTATCAGATAATGTTAACAGCGAATGAGTCATTAATATTAAATTTTTTGTAGATTTATCATTTTTATGGAAAACCACGGGTTGGTTTTTGCCATCCCTATCTCTATCTTATATCATTGATACTCATTTTTTATATTTTGTCAACCGAATTGTTATTTTATAGCAGTTGCAATATTATGCAGCGATTAAAATTGACAGATTAGTGATTCAATCAAACAATGGATGTGCTTATATATGGTTCATTTCCAATGTATAAGTTAACGTGTTTCATTGGTTGCGTGATCTCTTTCGCTTCTTTCTCTTCCATCAATAATTTTTTCTCAATATATATTTTTTATGCAAATATTAATAACACAAAAGATTGTTTGAATTTTTAAACAATCTTTAATATAAGAAGAAATTTATTAAAACATCACATATGTCATCATTTTAATTTTAGTATGGAATTCAGTTGGTGCTATTATTTATAGTTATAGTTTTCCTTTTCACCTTTAAAATACGGTTTTTTTTTTAACATTGTTTTTTAAAAGGTTTAGGAAATAAATATTTTTATAATTATTTACTAAAATACGTGAAAAACTGTATGGTATTGTGCATCATAATTAAAACGTGTGTACAAACAGCTTTATTGATTTTTAATTTTTTAATAATTTTATTAAATTATTTAATTCAAATTTTTTTCTCCGATCCTATTTAAATAACATATTTCATTACACTTATTTTACTTATTTTTTATTTTTACACCTACAACTCCTCATAAAAAGATTTCACTTTTATTTTAATGGTGATGAGCAATAGTTACTGTAAACATATATCATACTCTAAATAGGTGAAAATAGTTACATATATTGGAACAATATTACAACAATTATACTATTTAAGATATATTAAGATCGACTACTTGGACCAGGTACATTAGGACAATTTCGATGATTATGACCTTCATTTTGACATAAACTACAACGCTTCGGTTGACCACCTTTTCTTATGTACATTTCATTACGAATTCTCATGGATTTAGGGCGCTCTTTCAAAAGTCTTTGCATTGTAATATCAGGACAAAGATATGGACCATTATATGAGTTTCAGTATCCCTCATTCGACATAATTTGAAACTCTTTATGATACACATTAAAAATAGTCTCAAGCTTGTAAACATTATCCCCGTATTCTTGCCAATGTAAATGAATAAAAGTGCACACTGCAATAACATGGCGATAAGAAAAATGAAGTGTTTGAAACTTACCACAGTCGCACCATCGTGCACTCAAATCAATTCGATGCTACTAGCGACACCACCATGATGAGATAAAACCATCTCATCTACCATGAAAGAATTTTCTTTATGATCAAATTGACGAACATAAATGCTACTTGATAATTGCTGATTTCAGAATTATTTTTGTCAATGTTTCTGAAAATGTCTGACCTTATGTAATTTGAGTTTGTGCTTGTACACCTTTCCTCACAAACAACTCAGCCAATCGAAAATAAGTGGATTTAACTAAACTGTTATTGGAAGATGCCTTATCCCTTTTAAAACTGAATTAACACATTCAGCAAGGCTGGTAATCATATGTCCATACCTTCGACTCTCATTATCAAAGGCTTGTGTCCACTTCTTCCACGGTATATTATCCAACCACCTCGTCGCTTGTACATCATATTCCAGCACAAAGCCGTACCAATAATTACAATCACGAGTAGTTCTCGAATAATAACCTACATTAATTACCATAAGACAACAAAAAATATTAATAATAATAATAACAATATATGATTAAAATAGACACGAATGTAAATTTTATAATTACCGGCATTAACAACTATCCGTTGCATTTTTTTTATTTTTGAAACGGTGCATAAAATTTGTTGAGATATGCTTGATGCAATAAACATGGTAAGCATGCGAAGGAGCCATCCGTGGACCTGATCGAAAAAAATGCCACGCATCTAATGTCTCTCCTTCTACGATGGCAAACGCAATTGGAAAAAAGTTTTTATTACCATCTTGAGCGACTGCCAGCAACAACGTCTCTTTATATTTTCTGTAAAGGTGTGTGCCATCTATTTTGGCTTGCAATATTTGAAAGCTTTCACACATGAGAGGAAACTCTAAAAAAATCTATGAAAGATACAACTATCACGTACAAGATAACTTCCATTGTATGCAGGCTACGTCTGGAGATCAATTGTTGTTCCCAAGAGAAATTGTTATAATGCCGACAGCTATTTTATGATGATTTAAATGTAAATATGAATATAAAAATAAATTTTAAAACAATATATATAATTTTAATAATATTAATAAAAAATTAATAAAAATTAAAAATCAGATAAAATTATCCGCAGACAAGTTTTAATAAGAGCAATGTTATATGTACGCATATAGCATCCCGAACTTTCATCCCAACTGACATGTCATCCATGTCATCAACCCACATGTATGACACCTAATACATTCATTAAAACATATTAAAATGAAAAATGGTAAACCCTATCCTTCTTTTCCCATCCACCAAGCCTCCTCCCCCACTGAGTTTCTCCCCCTCTTGAGCAACGCTAGCCCATCTCCGCCACGCCGCCGCCGCGCAGTCGGTAAATCGGCCTCAACGCCGCTGCCACACCGTCTATAGATCCACGCCGCCGCAGCACGTTGCCACGCCGTCACCGCGCAGTCGGTAAATCGGCCTCAACGCCGCCGCCGCACCGTCGGTAGATCCACGCCGTTGCAGCACATCGCCACGCCGTTGCCACACCTCCACGCCATGGTCGTACCGTCGGTTGATCGGTCACCTTGTAGAGCAACTAACGGCCATCTCAATTGATGGTGATTGCTAGTGATAATTCATTGATTGGATTGTTTGTTGATCTTTCTCAATTGATAAATTAGTAGGTTGTATCCTATCCTTTTCAGTGGTTTATATGTACAGCTTGAAACAATTTTCTATGTTGTGTTTTATTGTTATTGAAATATTTCGCAAGATAGTCTTTTCCGGATTCAATTCAGTTTGAGAAATGCAAATGTTTATTCAGTTGATTCATGATAATGTGCCTACTATGATGTTTACCAGTAACACTGATATCCCCAAAGCACTTGTTTGTCAATCTCCCTTGATTGAAGGTCTAATAGGTCCAATCCTTATTCAATAGCTACATCTTGTGACAATTTCTTATACTGTTACATATTAGTCTAATTTTCTTCACTTGCTTAAATGACATGCATATAAAAGGTTCAGTGGTATGTTCGGAGATCTTCGGAGAGATTGGATTAAGGACTATATATTATCATCTCTTTTTTAAGATGTTGAATTTGACACCTTTGTTGCTGAAGATTGCAGTACTTGTGTATCTATGCACACAAAACAGAACCTTTGGAAATGGAAACTTGAGGTTTATTTTCTTGGTACTCACTCCATGGTTTATTTTCCTAACAGTTCTCCAAAATTGATGTTTGTCTCGAGTAATGTCAAGCAATTGTATACGAAGTCCTACACATCATTTTGTACAATTCTTAGATGAAAATTTTCATTTCTATTTTCGTAACTTCATTACAACACCAAAAAAGAATGTATAATGAACATTTGTACCAATTCTATACAAGTAAGAGAAAAGAACACAAACTCCAAACTCATAACCAGTCCACAACCAGCAATTTACAACAGTGAGCAATCTAACCCTAGCTGAAAAAGACTAGTATCATCCAACCCAAATCCCAAACCAAAATCAAAGTTATAATCCATGAGTCTAGACTCTTGTTCCTGGGAACCCAATATTCCCATAAGCTCTCCATTAGGTCATTCCTCCTAGTGCTGCTGAAATGGAACTCCAACAAAAGGATCACACTCAGCTCACCAACGGCGTCGCGGCGGCGTGGCGACGGAGTGGCGGAGATGAGTGTGAGTTGCTCTAGAAGGTGATCGATCTACCGACAGTGCGGTGGCAGCGTGGTGGTGACGTGGAGGCCGATTTACCGACTGCGTGGCGGCGGCGTGGATCTACTAACGTGGTGACGTGTTGCGGTGGTGGCTTGGCGACTGCGTGGATCTACCGACGGTGCGGCGGCGGTGTTGAGGCCGATTTACCAACTGCGGGTGGCGGCGTGGCGACGTGCTGCGGCGGCGTGGATCTACCGATAGTGTAACGTCGGCATTGAGGCCGATTTACCGACTGCGCGGCCGCGGCGTGGCGGAGATGGGCTAGCGTTGCTCAAGAGGGGGAGAAACTCAGTGGGGGAGAAGGCTTGGTGGATGGGAAAAGAAGGATAGGGTTTTACCTTTTTCATTTTAATATGTTTTAATGAATGTATTAGGTGCCATCCATGTGGGTTGATGACATGGATGACATGTCAGTTGGGATGAAATTTCGGGATGCTATTTGCGTACATATAGCATTGCTTTTTTAATAATGACGCATAGTACTTGCACAGTATCTATATAATTACTTTTTACGTATTTTGATAAATAATTATGAAAATACTTATATTTCGTAAATCTTAAAAAAAATAATATTTAAAAAAAAGCCTTAAAATAGAAACACAATTATAAGTGGATTTTTCTTTTAATGGATTTTCTATTGGCAAATTGTTGGACTATCATGTTTTATGTTAACTAATTAAGAATTCGAAGAGATCAAATAATTGCATTATGAATTGCTGTTTGGTTTCTAGACATATATCCTGTGCAATTCAAGCATTGGAAAACAACAATCTCTATTATAAAGTGGATAGGCAACTTACCCTAACTATTTTTTTATTGAAAAAATTAAATAAATTACATGTATTAAAGGAAGGATGGAATATCTCGGCTAACACAATGATGATACAACCCAAATAAATAACGAAACCAAAAACCACATCCACTAGATGTGGATAGACATTGCCACTGTTCAGGAACCGCCTGTTCCAGTTCAAAAAAATCTTAAACTAGAACCGAACCGTCTGGGCAAGGTTCTTGACGGTTCCGGTTCGGCTCCGGTTCCTGTTCCGGTTCTAGCGGTTTGGTTCAATGGTTTCAGTTTGGCGGTTCAAACGGTTCAGGCTTTTTTTTAACTAAATAATTCAATATTTCAAATTAAATAACACAAAAAATACAATAATTAATTTAATATAATATTTTATTAAAAAATAAAAGTATTAATAATTTGAAAGAATATTTTGCAATAAAAGTACAATAGGGGAAGACATAAAAAAAATAAACGATAGAGCCGAAGGAAAAGGCCGGAGGGGGAGGGGATGAAAGGGGGGGGAGGGCAAGGCTCGTAAGGGCGTCGCGAAGGAAGAGGGGCGGGTAAGCTCGTCACGAGGGAATAAGCAGGCGCCATTGCACCAAGCGGGGTCAACAGACCCCGCCAGCGACAGGGGGGCGGCCGCCCCCCTTGCCCCCTTGTCGCTCCGCCCCTACTCAAGGCCATAGAGTTCAGTTTCTGATAAATGCTCTGGATTGTACTATTTCAAATACAATACAAACAAGCAATTGAATAATATTTCAATTAGTATTAAAAATTGAGATTAATCTCTATTAAAGCACTTTTAACTTTTAACTATTCCTTATTAGTTAAATTATTTTAATAAATTCATATTTAATTTATTACTAATAATTTCTAGCATAATCAATTAGTTTTAACTTATCTTATTGCATGAGTAACAAAATTTGGCATGGCACAATACATGTAAGTCGGACTAATGTTACGAATCAAACTTAATGGTCATAATCGGTTAATCATGTTCAAGTGTTCAGAATCAGACCTAATCAATTTAGTTAATATCTTTAATTCTTTATTTAAAATATATTTAAACATGTAATTAAATTAATAAAATTTTAATAATATTAACAAAATAAACACATAATTTATATATATATATATATAAAGCTGGAACCGGCGATTCAACAGCAGGTTGAACCTCCGGTTTGAATACAGGTTTGAACCTCCGGTTCCACGGTTTTCAAATTCTGAAACCAGAACCGAACCTTATATGAATCTTCCGATTCTACGGTTTCGGTTCAAAATGGCCACGTCTAAATGTGGAGCCACATAAAACTCAAACAAAATAAAATAAAAATAAAAATAATTACTGGGCAAGAGTAAAGGGGGAATCTTCCCATATAACTACCGAAACCGTGAGTTTATTCCATGTCCAGGATGGATGTGACTCTTGAAAATATACACTCAAATACAAATGAGAATATTTGTATTAAAATATTTTATTTATATTATACATTTTTATAATTAATAATAGTTACTTATTTTAATGTTCGTATAAAATTGATGTTGTTATTTTAATAAGTTTTGAACACGATAATCTATGGGGTTGTTTATTTGGCTGGATTTGCAAATACTTGGATTTGGAAATCCTTGGATTTCAGAAATCCTTTGTTTGTTTTAAAGGATTTCAGAAATCCTTGTATTTCTAAATCCCAACAATAAAGGATTTTGGAATTCGGCCAAAATGGCCGAATTCCAAAATCCAAGAGTTTGAATCCCTCACATGAGACTCACGTGAGGGATTCAAATAGATTTTATCTTTAAATTTTTTTTAACATTTATCTAGTAATATAATATAAAATTGATTTATTATATTATATTCATTATTTTAATAAATAATTAATATATTATATTTTATTATAATAAATTAAGTATATATTAATTATATTAATTAGTCATAATATTTGAAATTTGAATTCATATTTCCATAATATATATTAATTATTTATAATATTAGGGTGGGGTAATCTCACCATGGTTGACCATAGCATGTAATCCAGGCAATAATACATTCAACTAAACACTGGTTTTGACTCTCCTGAATTTACAAATCCAAGGATTTCCAAATACAAATCCACTGCATTTTCATTTACATCCAACCAAACGCCCCCTATGTGTATTGAGTTAAATTTTTATTCATTATGGGATATTGAGAAAAACACTAAGAGAGTTTAGTATTTGTACACTTAAATAATTCACGAATCATGGAATATTTAATTTGACATTAAAGATTGGTAATGATTGTATGACATATGTTTTAAAAAAAGAGTTAGTCAAACACTATGTGATAGTGGGAGTATGTGACTTAACTTCATTGATGGAATTGGTGTATGCGAACTTGACTCATTACAATCTAATCACATGAGTTTTACTCTTTTACCATTAATGAATGGGATTGTTAATTATAATTATTTAAGTGATCTTTTAACCTGAGATATCATGATCATGATGTGCTTGTGACATCTATTATTTTATCAAAATAGTTAGTTATAGTTTGCCCTTTGGTACGGCCAACAATGATATGCGGTTATATGGAGTAATTAACAGTTATAAGTGATCACCAAGAAGGATTTCTTTCTCTGGGAAGTAAACGAATTTGTATCCTATATGAAGATGTGTAAGTGGGATTAGAAAACATTAGCCAAAACAATCAAACTGATCGTGTGAGACATGAAAAGTAGTTTGGTAACTTTGTTCTACTATGATTATTAGCATATGATTGAATTTATTGAGTTTGATATTTTTCACGGCTCTCACTCGATTGGGAAATAAGAACGAAAGGTTTATACACATATGGTAATCATAATTCGAAAGGTTCGTAATAATCTATTCATTTGTATTCAATTAGGCTATGACATGGAGTCACAAGATTGGCTAGGTGTCACCCACGTCTTTTGGTATCTTCTCATTACGATTAAGAACGAACTAGAGATCCACTCTTTAGGAAATTCAAAATTAGTCTCGTTTTATGTATAAGGTTAAAAATATTAGTTTACAATTTTACTTAATGTGATGAAGTGTAATTATAAATTGGATTAGTAGTTTGTCTTAAGTTTAAATTTGAATTAAATTCTGTGGGAGTCGAATTATTAATCAAAATTATAAGGGTTTGAAGGCAAATGTGGTTTTAAGTTGCTTTAGGACTTGTATTTATATTAGGATTTCATAATAGGATAATATTTACCATGTTTTATAAAAGTTTTATAAATATAACTCCTTCCTATACTTAGTGTGAATATTAGGAATTCAATTCTTTAGTAATTTCGCTAATCTATCTATTTTGTTTTAACCCTAACCGCTATTTTGGGGAGTAAAATAGGCTTTTAAAGGATTTTGGCATGTAATCTAGGGATGTGGGACCTTTGTTCGACTCTAGAAACCTATGATGATCCAGAGAACAAATATAGTATACTAAGAACAATATCAAAAACATCATAGATAATATTTTTCAGACTTATATTTAAGTAATTAAATGAGGGTATTGATTAAATCCACCAGATGATATTGTAATTTTGTTTTTTCATGTGTTTACATTGTTTTGTACAATTTTACTATATTTTTAATAGTGGCCTCATCTCTGTTTGTCTCTACATCTTCATATAATATCAAGAAATAAACGTTATTATTTACATTGATGAGTGAATCCTCCAATTTTGTTCTCTTGGTCATAGGAGCTACAATCATTCAAAGAAAAAACATATGATTGATTAGTTTTAGCAATATAGATATTGGTGAGAGAGACTTCCGGCGTAATATTTACTCATTCTGCGTTGCCCATAGCTCTTGCAATTAGGTCCCACATCTACTTTTTGTCAAGAAGAACGAAACCCCTAATGGGCCCGTTAAACTAAGACAGGGGCGTGCACATGCCTCGACTGTGGCCTGTGGGGTCCGCGCACACTTGGGCGCTGGGACCACCCACAGTTCGTGCTCACAGCTCTCAGACATGCACCCTCACCCCAAGGATTCGAACTCTCGCTACTTGCGAGGCGTCCTCATGGGGGACCCAAGTGCTAATTAACCCAAAGGCCGATCATCTTTTGTTTTACCACAGAGATTGGTTCTCTAGTTCCCCCACCCATTAAGTCACACATGTTCTAGAGAAGGAAGAGAGCCCAAATACTTGCGGAAAGAAGTCCTAAATCTGGTCAACAAATGGATATTGGAAAACCAGATGATTAACCATTGTTTGACATATATAGTAAGTAGTACACAAATAGCAGTTAATACTTTGTTGCATGTTCTATTGGCTAGATTTTCCAAAATTAAAATACAGTTACCCCGAGCAAGCAAGGTTAACTAGCACTTTTGAATCTAATCCCTTAGCCGTTTCTTGATATGGGAAAGAGTTACTATTTTTATAATGTAAACATAGTGACAATAGCACTTTGACTGATCAGTTGAGTTAACTTTTAGCTTAATTTGACTATTTTTTTTAATTTGATGAATAAAGCCTATGAAATCGGCAGAATTTATAATGTTATTATTAGGGCATTAACTGGAAAATTTTTCTGATCTTCTAAAATCTCTAAATCCATTGTTTTCAATATTAAATAATATTTTAAAAAAACTTTATTATTATACTATTAGAATCTGTTTTCCTAAAATAGTAATAAGATACAATATTGTTTGAATTAGAGCACTCAACAACATCAGAACCAATTTCAATTAACATCACATCGGTCATCATTAACCTATCTCCTTGCCGTGAGACTGCACTCCTTACCAACCGGCCATCATGTGTTGATTCTTCCCAACCGGCAAGCACATAGGTAAACCTCATATCAAATGTATATGCCACCAAAACATTTTGAGAAATGACTTGTTTTCTATTCCGATACCTAGGTTGTTCCGCCACAGGGACGTTAGCAGCTATGTGAGTACCATCTATAGCACCCACAGCGTCCTATTAAAGGTGATATTTATTTTTTTAGTGATAAATATATAGCCTAATAGAAATAAAAAAAATGTAATAGGTATAAGCACCTAACCTGAAAGTAATGGAACCAATCTTGGATATTCTCCTTATCATTTGGGGGGTTTTGTGTTTCGGCATTTTTGACAACATCTCTATAGAGGTTAAGACAGACATTTAACACTCTATGGAAAAAGTAGCTAACAGTTTGGTCATACCTAAAAAATGTAAAACTTCCAACTCTGTTGCGCTGGTCATAGCCAACTGTGTGCACAAACATGGCTACTTGCTCTTCAACACTCACAAATCGACTACGAGCTAACCCATATGCATGTAAGCGATTGCACAAACTATGGAATGCAACCATTTTCATCCTGAGTAGCTCGCGACAAATTCTATCACTAGTGTTGAACATTCGATTCAATACTAACTCTCTCTCAACTCTCCAATTCCTATGAGGAGCTCTATGGATAATTCTGTTATGATAGTGTTGCCTCATATGATTGTATATCGACGAGGCTTGAATGACCATCATCCAAAACATCATCAAAAGTTGGCTATCAATTGGTGCTCTCTCCATTCATTAACCTATGTAAATTGATAAATAAAGATAAGTAAATATTGTTTCAATTAATTAATTTGGTACCCTAAATCTATGGCATGATCACAAAGTCATAGCACTGCCATAACATCTCACAAGGCAACTAGACTACTACTCTACAGAAACAAAATTTTAAAAATTATATTTTAATGGTATGTGGTCAAAGTTATCCACTTGGCATGTCATGTAAGCAAGCATGTCAAACCTTAACGGATTCATACCATGTAGCTCATAGAAACTAGGAGGGGCCAAATTGAACAATTCATATTCAGTTGCATTTACCAAAATGATAGGATTTTTTATTTATATGGACAATCGAGCCCTCTTCAAGAACCAGTAATTTCTGTAATGATTTTATGTAGATAGGGCATTAAACAATAAGCGCAGAAATTGACCTCTGATTGATACATGTCAGCATAATTATGGTAAATAACTTTATTTTTGGAAACTTCATATGCAATAAATGAAGAGAATTCACTGCTAATTCCACAAACCATATATCAATTCAGTGTGTTAAATGCATTGCATAACTAATAGTTGCCAACAAAGACAAATGCAATTTTTTATTCTTGATTTACTCCATAAAACAAAGGCAAGGCCACACCCTTTGGTAGCCAATAAGATGAAAAGCTATCAGAGATAAAAACAGGGAATTACACAACATAAAATATTTTTAAACTTTTAAAATAAAATAAAAACAAGCCATAAATAAAAACTATCACCTTTTCCGGTGCAGTCGAGAAAAGATCTTCAAGTTCAACAGATCTCAGAGCACCGGTCTAGAAGCCAAAAATTCAATATACACTAATCGCAGTGAGAAGCAAATTCATTATACTTGGAAGAAAATTTGTACTATTAACCCAGAAATCAGTAAACATGATTTTAAAAAAAATCAATATGTATTTTAGGGAGTGTACACAGTCATGATTTATGTGCGGTTATAAAGGTAATTAACCAATTTTTTGGTTGCATATATGCAAACTTCTCAAAAGAAGAGTCCTGATTTCATACATCTGAAAAGAACAGAAATGCAAATATTACAAAATTTTGGGTATCTATTCAAGCAAGCAATTAAAATTTAAACCTTTTAATGTCAGCCACCACAAAAGATCAGCTCTAGTTTTAATTCTAATCAAACAAAGTGTTTCCAGTGTCTCGATCATACTTTTGGTTTAGTAAAGTTTTTTAATTAATAAAACCAACTTCTATTCTCACAAAAAGCCTTTCAGTGGTCCTAGTTTTAAATGAGAGCATCTGCATTCTAGAAACCACCTACCAAAGAACTTGACCATCACATCCTTGAACATCACACACCATTTTTGCAGGTAACTCTCCAACTAACAACTCTTCCTCCATCCTAATTGTACAACCCTACACCAAAGCTTCCCTGTTGGGAACAAACACCACCTTTACTAATGTCTATAATTGCTATAGAAGGCAACAAAGGAGTACAAGATAGGAACATAACCAACTATTTTGCAAACGTCTGCCCATCCACTTATAATGAAACCAAATTGGGGTAAATTCAAACATAGTTTGGTTACATATGGGAACAAAGTTTGTTGTTTGGATGACATAAGAATTATTAACTTGTCCATTGTAATCATATGCTACCATACAGAATGCCGTAGTCACTCATGTAATCTTGTCCATTGTGCAATGTGCATGTGCGTGGGAGCACACAAACATACAACAATATATATATATATATATATATATATATATATATATATATATATATATATATATATATATATATATATATATATATATACTACAAAGAAAGCTGACACAATCAAAGCAGACAAACATGCTTATGAATACATATTGAATAATATTCTGATCAATGGATAGCAAAGAAGATGATATAAACCCTAAACCCTTATTAGAGGAGTTGGGGAAGATGAAGGAAAAAAAATCACACCTTCGATTGGAGAACGAGTTCACGGCGGCTTCTCCCTGTGTCTCCCTCTTTCTTTTCCTATTGAAACCCTAAAAACAAAAAACGAGAGTTAAGGTGAAATCGATAACTCGCAAACATAAACTCATCTATGGACAGTGAAGAAAATGAAAAATTATCAAGAAATTGGGGAAGAATTGATAAAAAGAAAAAAAAAAAAAGAAGCAACAATGTATATTCTCGGCCGCCCTTTCTCTCCCTCTCTCTCTCTCGCGATGATGGTCATATAGCTTGCAATTTGCATATCACCCCCTGAATTAATTAAAAATCCTAGCTCTTTAATTTTCCAAATAACCCCTTTTATTTTCTCTGGAAAATTTTTCCTAGGGTTGAGGTAGGAAAAATTTTCCCTTATTTTGAGGGAAAATATGGTCACGTGACTACCTCTATGGAAAAATTTTCCATAGAAAATGGCTCATGAAAAAGTTTTCAATGAAAAATTTAAGCAATCAAACGCACCCTAAGATTTTTGTCTCAGTGGAGGTTATACATGTTAAGAAATTGTTAGACAATCATGATATTATGTCAATAGAACTGAAAGAAATCACGTGCTCACATGATTATAATTTCAATGTTAGCATATCAATCAGCAATTTTTTTATATTTCTGAAATATTGTTTGTCAAATTTGTGAAATTTAAAAGTCTTTAAGATATTCTTTGTTTTTAAAATCATCTTAAATAATATAATTATAAAAAATCTAAAATATTGAATTTAAGATCTTGTGAAACAATAACTTTCAATTAACTAAAAAACTCAAGTTTCCCCATTTTTCCTAAATATAAAATTCCATTCAAAAGGATAACACAAAATTCCAAAAATTTAAGTATATATACATATTTTGATATGTAGATATGAAATTACATAAGTTACAACATCATGTA
Source organism: Dioscorea dumetorum (assembly GCA_902712375.1). Taxonomy (NCBI): domain Eukaryota; kingdom Viridiplantae; phylum Streptophyta; class Magnoliopsida; order Dioscoreales; family Dioscoreaceae; genus Dioscorea; species Dioscorea dumetorum. The sequence continues at coordinate 5,982,667 of CACTHL010000128.1, read as the reverse complement.
AGACGGCTATATATACATGAGGCAATAATGATTTATCACATGCGAATAGTACCAAGATCCATTTAGATTGTATATTCACCATTCTAAATTTATAATGGAGTATCACTAATCTACCAAATCTATCGGAATTATACATACGGTACATAAAATTTATAAAATTTACAGTGTTATTTAAAACTTTGATAAAAATAAGAAAAGCGAGGTGCATGGAAATTATTGAACCTTTGTATGAGTTACTGTGGAATAGAAAAATTGATTAGATGATTTTAAATCCATATTGGACATTAAGTAATTAAAATTAAAAAAAGCCTTTGTGAGATGGGTACTTTCAGGAGTTCTATAATTTTATAATATAGATTGTCATTGAGCCAAATTTTAACTGACTGCAATTGTTAAATGCTTACATGATTTGATTTAAATATATGGTGCTGCTTTTTATTTTGCTTTTAAGTTGAATTTACTTTGTTATCAAAACCACGGATCAAGCACATACAGGCCGGAAACGCATTATTTAGACAAACATGTATGTGTTTCAATGGGAGGGCTTGTCAGAATTAAAATAAGGCTCTAAGCAAACTTATAAATATTTAAACAGGTGTTATTAAATGATAAATTATATAATTTTATATATTAAAAATAAAAATAGAGATATAAATATTTTATATCAATCAAAATTTTATATTTAACAAAATTAAGATTTTTACTTATATTATGTTAGTAAAATAATAATAAATACAATTTTAGTATATTTATGTTTTAGAAAAACCATGGAGTGTGGGGGACCACAAAATCATGGCTACAATCTAAATGTTAAAGTAAAATTAATATAGCTTGGTATTATTATGAATCAATTAAATGAGATAAATTTAATATTTTAAAAATAGTAAAAAATTTTATAATAAGATTATGCAAGTAATATAATAAGCATCAATAAAAATTTTAGATATAATTCTAAAAATTATGGCTCGTGGGGTATTAACAAATTAGGGTCCTACATAATGCTTTAGGAGTGTACGTCTAGGGCTGGTTTTGTTCACTAGTGGCAAATATGTTTATTTATGCATCGCAAATTTTACGTGTAGGCTAAAATTATGGCATAACCAGTACAATATGGCATAACTTAACATTTTATGATAATTACGCCATATTGGATGTTTAGGTATCTAATTTATACTATAAAATTATTATATGATATTGGTGTTATGGCATAAAAAAAATATTCCATTCAAAGTAGAATCTTTTTTCATTGTAAAATATGTGGAATAATTATGTAATAATTTTTCCTTTTATTAACCAAACATTCATCTGTAAAAATAAAATATATCATAATTTTTGTAATAATCAGTTGCACTTCCTACATAATAAAATTATGCTATAATTTTTTATTTTATAACCAAATAGGACCTTAGGGTTCAACACCAGACCTACTAATTATAAGTAATAAATTTCAATTATTTAAATTAAATAAATAGTAACGATATGATTTATGTCCTATTAATGGAGTTATTAGGTGGAAATTAGACTTATATCGTACCGGAGGGGAAAGGGGACGTGCCGCTACCTCTCGACTCACCCTCTCAACCCTCTTCAAACTTGGTTAATCTAATCCTAATGGTGATATCACTCGTCAAGAGGATGATTAGATTGGATTCTCAACCCTAGTGTCACTCTAAGGGAAAATCAATGAAGCACAAAAGTTTGAAACTCAAATTAAATCTCAATGTAAATAAAAGCATTAAAGTCAACGAAACATATAAATCCTGGGGTTTACATGTCCAAGTACCGACTAGGGGTTTAGCTCTCCATGGAGCAATACAAAATCATCAATACAAGTGAAAATAAATGCACATAATCCATAAAGAAAACCCCCTTAAGCTCCGTGTTGATGGTCTATGAGGGCTGCTCCTTCTTCTCCACGAATCCCTCCTTCAAGCCTAGGGCACACCTCGCCGAATCAAAGTCGTCGAAGGCTCCCCTAATAGCTCTCCTTGGAAGGAATCGGTGTTGAAATCAGTGAAGAAACGCCCCCAAAACTTAGCAAAAACCTCTCCAAACCCTAGCCGAACTCTCTCCAAAAGATAGAAAAAAGATCCCCCAAAAACGCTTCAGAACGGCTTTTTAAAAGGCAAAAGTCGAGGATCCACACGGCCATGTGGAAAATCCACATGCCCATGTGGATTTTCAGCCTCTACAAAACTGCATCTGTAGGTCCCCGATTTCGCCTGTTTCTTCTTCTGAGGCCACACAGACGGACACACGATCGTGTGGTAGGTCATGAGGCATTTCTTGATGTCGAAAAACCCTTGGAGAGCTTTTGAAATTTTCGAACAAATCAGAATGAGCGAGCATGACTGCCTTCGTGTCCTTCTACAAAAACTGTCTTGAACGCTTTAGAAGTTGGCACATACTCTCTTGTTTGACCCAGATTTGTAACTTGAACTTTGTATTTGCACAAAAGAACTCCACTTGGCACCATCATGACCTATTTTTGCTTTTATTCCCATAAAACTTCTTCACAACCCTAATTGCACGAAAGAACACAAAAACACACGAAATGAGAGATATAACCTGAAAAATGTGATGCTCATGTATGGAAAACATCTCAAATAATATATACATGCAAGCACTTATCAGATAGCATCTAAAGGAGTTCTCCCACAGATAAAACCACTTTGTTCCCTGCTTATAAGATCAGGCATGACAGTTTTCAATCTATTAGCAAGGATTTTTGAGATCAATTTATAGCACACATTGCACAAGGAGATAGGTCTAAAGTCATTGACAGCTTTAGGATTTTCCTTTTTGGGGACAAGGGTAATGTAGGTATGACCCCAAGATTTAAGCAAATGAGAGGTTTTGAAAAAATATTGAACAGCTTCAAAAAGGCTTCCTTCAGCTCACTCCAGAAAAATTTGTAAAATTCTGCATTAAAGCCATCTGGGCTAGGGCTTTTCCCTGAGGGAAGGGACAGGAGAGCTCTATGGAGTTTATTCAAGGAGACGTCTTTAATAAGATCTTCCTTTTGATCAAGGGAGATGAAAAGAAGATTAGTCGGTAAAGCATATTTGATCGCAGAGAAGGATTGATTAGACTCATTGTGCCACAGATTGCTATAGAAATTCAAGAAAGTGTCCTCAATACCTTGATGTGTACAATGAATGTATAGAGCCATCAAGGTAAGTAATTCTAGTGATAAAATTTTTATGCTTGTGGATTTTAGCAGAATTATGGAAAAAGGTAGTATTATCATCCCCTTCATTAATCCACTGAAGCTTAGCTCTTTGAAGCCATTTAGTAGAGTTTTGCCTTAATAGATGTGGTATCTATCAGTCAAGATTTTCAGATCAGAGAGTTGAGAAGAATCAGGAGGAAAATAATTGTCCAAATCTTGAAGTCTCGACTCAACATCTCTAATGCTAACTTCTAATGGAGTCATGCTAGACCTCCAGCAAGTAAGCCCCTTTCAGAACAAACCTAGGAGGTGAGAGAAATGATTTAAAGGAGAAGAATTTTGAACAAAATTCAAGGAGGAGCCAATGATGTGAAGGCATTGGGGGTATTCAAGCCAAAAATTATCAAATCTAAAAACCTTACTATTAGACTAAGAATCATGCCTCATCATAATAATCATGGGAGTATGGTCAGAAGAAATACGGGCCAAATGAGAAATACAAATAGAATGGAAAGCAGAAATCCAATTAATGTTGGCCATATATCTATCAAGTCTGGCCCATCTACGAGCAGAGCTAGCCTGATTATTGCACCCAGTATAGGCCGAACCAACAAAGTTAATATCAAGAAGCGCATTAGCAGCAATAAAAGCATTAAAAAAACTTGCCTTTCAAGCATAAGATTTAAACAAACCACCCCTATGCTCGTGTTCAGTTATAATAGTATTAAAATCACCAGCTAAGAGCCAAGGCATGTTAAGAATAGAACTAGCAGAAAGTTCCCTCCAGAGTTTTTTCTGAGCTTGAATCAACTGACTGTTGTTTAGTCAGGATCCAGGTCCTAGGAAACTCTTAGGAGATTACCAGATGAAGAGCTTTTGATGAGGCTGCAATTGGAGTGACCAGCCCCACATAGTGACGCCATAAAATAATAATGCCACCTGAGAATCCTGTCGCCAGAAGAGCAACCCAATTTCAGTTCTTCTGAAATTTAGAATAGAAACGTTGGACTCTTGCGCTATCCGCTCTCGTTTCTACCAAGCAGACCAAAATCGGCTTGTGAGTTTGAATCAGATCTTTAATACGATTGAAAGTATCCCGATTAGACAAACCCCTGCAGTTCCAACAGAGAATTTGAGTATTCTTCATAATCATAATCTAAATAAAAAGAGAAAAAGAAAGAAACATCCTAAAAAAGGAGGAATAGTGTGAGGAGAAACAGGGGAGAGGTTCAATTGGACTGTAGATCCAATCGACCTTTCTTATGTGCCCCATCTGCCTCTACGGCTCCTTTTCGAGTAAGGTTATCTTTGCGAGATCCAATACGCCCGTGGTCGAGGGTCATAATGTCCGGAGGATCCTCATCAGACTCCTCTTCCAGGCTTCATCAGAGTCTAAATTCAATCCAGGATCATTGTTGCAGTGTTCTAGAACCGAGTTCCTTAAAGCGCCTGCAACCCTCTCTGCTATTGAGTTGTGCTGTTGGATAATTTCCTCCACTATGTCTATTGTAGTTTCAGGCTGAGACCTCAGCAACTGGGGGCCACCTGGTTGAGAGTAAGAAGTCTCACCGGCGACCATCAGTTCCATGTCTTTTTTTATTATAGGCTGGGCATACTAGCGAGTAGGGAATGCCCGTTGGGTTTCATTCTCAGAGGGGTCATCCGATATAGGATGGGTCTTATCACCCTGATCCTGACCGAGATGACAGCCAACCATCCGTGCTCCATCCCAGGAGGTAGCTCAGGAGCCGTTGAGTCTTCAAGGTGAGTAAGAGGGTCGAAAAAGTCATCTGACTTCTGGTATCTCGGTCTTGCTGTAGGGCCCAGACCACCTCTTCGGCCACGTGCAAAGCCAGCTCCACCTCTTCCGCCACATGACGAAAACAAAGAGTGGGAAGATGGGAAACCTTTGTTGCGCTCCACGTGTCTCTCGCCTGAGGTGGGGTGTTTCCCATCCGTCTGCCAGAAGGTCGTATGAGCGGCCCAAGAACCCTGTCTCGCGGCACCACCACACCCCCGGCCTCGACGCTTCCGAGATACAATCATCCAAGACCCATAATCTAATACACTTGGTTGAATTTTCTCTAGAATTTCTTGATAGTCCATCATCTCCACAGAAGGATCAGATTGAATGGTTATCTTCTTTGCACTAGGCTCCGTTATCTGGATTGGAGAAGGAGTTCCCTCCTTAGATGATGATCCAGAAGGAGGAGGAGCCTTGTAGTGCCCAATTATACCATAGCAATAGCAAAAAGTTGGAAGTCTTTCATATTGGATAAGAATAAAGACCTTCTTCCCCTCGTTGCCAACCCAAAAGCCCCTCTTCAGCTTGCCAGAGTACTCGTTTGTTTATCAATTTTCAACAGCTTGCCAAAATGGCTTGCAATATAATCTAGGGCCTCACCATCCCACTGTTCCAAAAGAAAACAGCGGAGCTGGACCGAGACTGCACCGTTAGCAACTTCTCCGCCTTCGACTGGAAGTACGGCTTCTAGGGGGAAAGTTGCAGGAGTAATCCATTAACCATCCAAGAGCCTTCAAATAAGATATTCTCAAGTGCGTCCTCATTTGGGCATCTTATGATAAAATATCCATTAGGTAGATCTGCAATCTGTATCTCTCCCCAATCTTTCCAGTTGTTGAGCAGCACTGTCTTGACAGTATCCAGTGGAGGAGCACGGCCCAAAAATTTCCCATATAGCGCATTTATCATTGTTACTAGTTTCTCTGTTATGTAAGGTCTTGATGGAAAATGACAGTTCATTGGTCAATTTTCTGATTATAACTTAGCAAAAAAAAGATATAGTCCAACTTTTAGATTTTTTTGTTTGTTAATAAGGATGGTTTGACAAGTTTTCTTTACAGTATGATGTAAATTTTTGCGAACAACTTGATATAATATGTTTTACTAGTCTTGCAAATTTGAACAATCTTTTACTTAAAATGTAAATAATTTGGATTGTGAATCTATTTTTTTGTTACATTCTAGATTTTTAATCACATGATGATTGTGAACTTTGTTAATTATTTTTTTATTATTATCAATACTTTCTATGCATGTACGCTATGAACAAGATATCTAAACTATAAATTCCTATATGCGAATGCTGTATGTACATTTTTGTGCTTCTGACAAATATATCCCTACTATAAATGGTTTTAATTCTCATGCTTGCATTGTGAATTTGCTACTTATGGTCAATGTTTTTGTCTGAATAACCTATTTCAAAATAGAGTTTAAGCTTTAATAAGGAAGAGAGCCTATGTGCCGTGATTATGTAGATATATGTTTATGGTCAGTTGTTATTTTGTAGTATTAATTAACATGTTAAAGCTTATGTTCTCTTCGAACTTTAGCTTGTCCTATCATTTTTTTCGCATGAATTAATTATTTATTATACAAGTGTAAAATTTAATAAGTGTTGGGCTATTGAGTAATGTATGATGTTGCATGAAGTTTTTTTAATAACTTATTAACTTTACTAACTTGCATGAAGCTTATGTATGATAAGTATTATCTTGTCCTTTTACTTTGTTTGCATGGAGTTTATTAGGCAATGTAAGATTTATTAGCTTATGTTCCCTGCTAACTTTAATAACTTGCTTGATTTTTGTTATGATGTTGCATGAAGTTTTTTAATTCTCTATTGAGATATGAAATTTATCCTATTGGGTTGTTGAGTGTTATGGAAGTGTTGAATTGTTAAAGCTAGAATATGATGCTATGTATCACCAAATTTTTGATAATTCAACTAGTAACAGTAAGTCTGATTTTGAAGTAGATGAGGTAAATGTAGGGTTTCAAACAGATAATTCAGACTCTGATTTTAATAAGAGTGATTATGATATGGATGGTGATAATGACCAAGTATGTGAGGTTAATGTCGAGTTAGTGATAGAAAGGGGGGGTGAACTATAGCTTAGGTTTTGGCTTAGATTGTGCAATAGAGAATGAGGGTGCAGAAGGTGTTGAAGTCAATGAAGACTCAGAGTATAAGCATTCAGATCCTTTACATAGTGTGCATGATTATGATGATACAAGACATAAGTCAAATAGAAGGTTTCCAGATTTTAACAACCAAATAGATATAGAAAACTCTAAGTTATAGAAAGGCATGTTGTTTTCTATTAGAAAGTCACTGAAAAAAAACAATGAAACAGCATGGGAGGAAGAATAGGTATAACTTGAAGTTTGCAATGAATGAGAGAAGAAGAGTGATAAGTGCTTGTTTGTATATATTTTATAACATCGGTTTATAGGCATCGAGCATCACTTTTATCAGGTTTTATCATTGATAGGGTATATTTTGTGTTCTTTTGTGCAAACAGGGACTAGGAGGTATGAAGTACAAGAAAGAAGCAAAGATAGGGTGTGATGACATATTTCAAGACAAAAATAGAAGCTGTGCTCATATACATGGAGGTGTTGCCAACTTTCTGCCGATTCCAAGTTATTACACAAACCGGAAGGGCACAAAGGCAGTAGTACGTCCATGTCCCATCTTCCATGCCCAAATTAAATAAGGTTTTTGAAGATTTCAAAGGACAGAAAGCCAAACACTCTATCACACGGGCATGTGCCCTTCCGTGTGAACTCGAAGAAGCATTTTGGGGGAAAATCATTGTAGCATTTTACTGTAGGAGTTTGATGTAGTAGTACTGTAGCAAAAGTACTGTTCACGGCAGTGTGGAATTTTCACACGGCCATGTGGCTACAAGACACTGGCGTGTAAGTGCCCTTGTGGATGCCATGTGAAGCCTCGATTTCAAGTTATAAAAGCCGCATTGTTTTAATTTTTAGCCATCTTTTAGGCTACTTTCAAGAGGTAAGGCGAATAGGGCTTGGAGAGAGTTTTTTGCGGCTTTGGGAAGGCTTCCTCACCAACTTAGATCGATTCCTTCTTCGTCATAGCGTTAGGGAAGCCATCGGTCACCTAGATTTGGAGTTGATTCAATCTAGACGTGGGAGTCACCCATCAAGGTTATCATCACGGATTTAGGAGGTTATTCTCTATGGCTTGTGAACTTGTTTATCATTGCTTTATTTGTTTTGTAACTTACTCCATAGAGAGCTAAATCCCTAGTGGGTATTCGTACATATAAACTTTAGGATTCATATTTTTATTAGATTTACATTGTATTTATATTCGAATTTAATACATTGAGTTTTCCTCTTGTGTTCTAATGCTTGCAATTGCTTTTGATTTCATTATTAATTGCCATGCATGTTTTATTCAATCTAGTGAAGAGAGAGATCACCATTAGATTTATAATCACCAAGAGTGAAGAGGGCTGAGAGGGTGAGCCGTGAGATAGCAGAGTGTCACCTTTCCCTTCCGATAGATATTTCCTATCTCCATATTCCCTAAGTTTTAAGCAACCATATGTGGTGTGAGGCATCGAGAAAATTCTCCCCCGGAACCTCGTAGGGGATTAGGGATCCTTCACCTGGAGGTAGGGTTGGTTTTACTTTTAGGAATTGGTCATATATTTGGGATCCGTAGAGTGCTAAGCAGTTATATGTGGTGTGAGCCATTGAGAGAATTCTCCGCCAGGACCTCGTAGGGGACTAGTTATCGGCGATCTGGAGGCAAAGGCCGATATGCTTAGGATACCCACGACTCAATCTTCTCGTCTAGAAACACTTGTAATCTACACTTAACACCCGAATCCTAAGAGGAGCATTGTCCGGATACCCCATCTTTATCAATTGATAACTCACTCTTTTCCCTTTCCTGTACACTTGTAGTGACATTCTTAGGTTAGCCATTAGATCATCACACACTACACCCATTAGGCTAGATAACAAAAGAGAAGCAATTACTACTACTTCTATTCCTTGTGGTTCGACAACCCGACCCATTGGGTTCACTTTATTACTTGATGACCCATGCACTTGTGGTAACACAAGGGGTTGACACATCACCCCGTGTTGTGGGAACACATCAAAGAGTTAAAGATTTATGCAAAAAAGGACTGTCCATGGGTGTTATAAGGGTCAAAATTCAATCCAAAAGATACAACGGATGCCACTTGGTAGATTAAACCAATGTTAGTAAGCATACATGCTTTAAGGAGATGAGGAATATGAATGTCACTTCCAAGTGGATGGCTTTCCTTTACTTGCATAAATGATGAGTGCATTTTATACATATATTTCACGCATTGAATACCTATTATTTTCTTGTCTTTTAGCCATTATTTGTCTCATTCGGTGCTATGTAAGGTATTATGTGTTAATTGTGCAGATATTTAGGTCCTGGAACAATGAGAAGTGCTTTGGAGAAGATTTTATGACGAAAGGACCAAAAGAATTCAGAAGCACGGGCGTGTTTAGACCCGTGCACGTTACGACCTGGCGAGTATTCGAAAAAGTAATGTAGCAAAAGTACGATAGTGCACGACCGTGCTTGCATCGGGAACGGACTTTTTAAGCCCAAAAGTTAGGGTTTCAAGGGGACTTCTTCCGGATCTTTCTTCCCTTTTGGGGGAGGCGACATGATAGGGGAGTGGCGCACCTTAGGGGGCCAAATCTGGACCATGAGATCGTCGTGGAACGTTGGCAAGATCATCTTCGGATGCTCTTCGACGAAGATTGTGAAGCAAAAAGGGAGTTTATGGATTTCATCTCATTCTCTTGTTGCTTTCCTTATATTTCTTGTAGAATCATGAGGGGCTAACCGTTCTCCGGTGCCTCGGATTCATGAACTCGGATGTTATTTTGTAGTTGAACATGTTCTTGCAATGCGACTTGGGAAGCGTTCTCACACACATACGGGTTTCTTTTTCCCTTTTTTTTAATCAATTATGTTCCTAGCATAGTCGATTGCATTGCTTGTTGTTAAATAGACCCCTTTTAGATTTTAAAACCTCCCTCTTTTACTATCTTGTGAACTAGAGGCCACAAACTCTTCATTTTGTTTCTTGTATGTAGTGAATAGTTTGCCTGAGAACAAGCTAACACACAAATGTGGGGGGATTTCATGAGTGATTGTTTGCTCATATTTTACTCTAACATTTCATATAGATTAAGCATGGTTTTTATCAATTATTTGTGGTCATGTTGTGTGCAATTTGTTCTTTGGTGTATCTAGGGAGTGTGAAGGACATACCAGAAGAAAAGGAGCGAAAGTAAAGGTGTAAAGCAATTTTAGAGTTCTTCTACAAGCCACAGGAGAAACCATACAGCCTGGGAAGATCCACGTGGGCATGTGTGGCAACTTCCAAGAATTTCAGAGTAAGTTTCAAATGTCAAAAGGGTACAGGGACAGTCACAGGCCTGTGTATCAAGCCGTGTACTATTTACAGAGTTTTTCAAGTTTTCAATGAGATAGAAGGTCACACCACCACCCACAAGTCCTTTTGCCAAGCCGTGTGGCTCACACACCCAACCACATGGCCTAGCAATGGCCGTGTGGACCCCTGATGACCCATTATAAAAAGCACTTTTATGTTATTTCAACAATATTTTTCTACAAGTCCCAAGCAATGATCACGGCTAGGTTCCGCCCTCGACATGACCATCAAGGGAGTCACTTAAGCATGGTTCGAGGCGACGTTCCTATTTTCTGTAATGTGTCCCACCATATATTAGTGAGCGATTCATTGATTCAGTTATCACTGAGATTGAGGGGTTTTTCTTTATGGATTGTTCTTGTTTTCATTCATATTATTGGACATTATATTGTTCCCTTATTAGGATCTAAATCCCTTCGAATACTTGGGCATGTAAACACAAGAACTTATTTTTTTGGATGATTTAACCATGTTTTCTAATTTGAGATTGAATTCCAGTTTCAATCTTATGTTCTTAATGTGGTATTTCGGCTTTTCCATGCGTTCGTTGTTGTTTAAGTTGCCTTAGATTAGTTGTGTCTTGAGTTTTGACTCATTCTTTAATGTTTTGGGCTGAAAATCACTGAAAATTTGAGTTCTAAAAAAGTACACGGGCAATGATTGAGATACATGCCCATGTATTTTGCCCGTGTAAATCTACAAGGGCAGAGGATGATTTGTGTGACCATGTTCTTGCTCGTGTAGGTCTCTGGATGCGCGATTTTCACTTCATTCAGAGAGATACACCGGCTAGAATTTACATAGTAGTGTACTTCTAGGGATATTTAAAGTCCCGAACTTGAGCCCTAATCCCCGATTTCTTTTCTTCTTCTTCTTCCTACCTTTGTTCCTTTTGCTTTGGACTAGAGAAAACAGCCATTGCTTGACCTTCCCCTCTCTTTTGACTGAAGATCCTTCAAGGTAAACCCTTCTTTTTTTCTCTTTTCCCCTTGTTTCATGTTGATTGGATGAACATGCTAGTCCTAGGTTTTAGATCTTGAATCTTGGGTTGTTATTGATGAATTTGTTGAATTGTTTGATTGTTTTCCTTCATTATTCCTTGTATCATGAAGTGGATGTGAAGATCCACCATTTCTACCATATTGAAACAATCACCTTTTGCTTTTGAAATCAGGCTACTGTAGCACCGAGAAATCTTTTGTAAAATTTCTAATTACTTAGTTGTATTGGGAGTTTATCTCTATAGAAATCCTTTGTAATCCTTAGAGTTCAAGTTTAGGTTATACCCAAACCTTGTTAGGGTTTCGTGGTTTGTAGCATAATGAAGTTCATACTTGTTTTTCTTTTGTGTTTTCTTTTGGGTTTGAGCCTTTGTGGATTGTGTTAGTGTAGGTGATGAGAGCTTAGCCCCAGGCAAGGAGCCGGTAGAGGAGTAGCGCCATTGAGAAAGTATGCTCCTAAGTTTGTGAGTGGTTGAAATATTCTTGCATAGTCTTGATTATGAGTAATATAATGTTCCTTATGTGCTTTACAACTTAGTCTCATACCATATCGTATCATTTTACCGATATTGAATTTAGTAGAAAGAATTAAACATCTTGGGAAATTTGGAAACTATCTATGTATTTTATTTAAACTTGGCATTTCTATGTTCATATATGTTTTATGGTGGGTATATACTAGTGAACATATGTATGTTATACTCCAAAAATGTGAAAAAATAGTGTTATTGAGATGCTTTTATACACGATTGATTTTGATGGTGACAGCGAGCCATAGCCTGACCCCGGACTAACACTGCAATGAGGGTCCCCACAGTCTGGCCTAATAGGAGGTGGTATGGCTGACCCTAGATTTACCCTAGTCAAGAGGAGCACGAAGCAATTAATAGGGTTTTCGAGGGATTCTCCTTATTTTCATGTTGAGAGACAAGGGATCACCACACGGGGATTTCAGTGGCCAACACTAAGGAATTCAGTATTTGTGTTCTTGAGATTTTTTAAACCACCTTGGTGGTCCTATACCTAGTCCCGGCCACGATTAAGTCAGGAGTGATTTCATTCCAGTATATATTGATTTGTATAAATATGTGTTAAAAGTTTATATTGGTAGATTGCTTTGAGAACTTATGTTTTTAAACCGATTTTATGGAATCCTCTATGTTATTGTTAAAGAACAGCCTTGGTAGTTGTATTATTATGTTTTTGAGATATTATGTTTATGTATTATTTCATTACTCTATTTGAGACTATAATGTCACCACTCACAGGGTAACATATATGTATATTACTCATCACTCCTTTTTTCCATCTTAGGTTGCAACATTGGGGTTCGCTGTGTTGGCAGACCTTTTTCTTATTCTGTTTTTTCATCTATTTATTGGTGTGTCTTTGTGTTTTTAATTTTATTTGGCATATAGAAATCATGGATCCATTAAATTGTTTGCTTGTATTTGTAGTGGTATTTTGTACTCCTTGTATTCCTATATCTCAGTGTATGGGAATATCATATTTGTGTTGTTGAAATTCCATTCATGGTTTGAATTACCTCAATTTATTTATAAGTTGTTATCACTGAACCTTGCGGCAACTTAAGTGGGGAGTGATGTATGTGTGACCCTCCCCTAGTTGTTGCGGTGGTTGACACGTGCTCGGGTAGGGTCGGGGCGTGACAACTTTAGTGGCATCAGAACTTTAGTGGCATCTGAGCTGTAGATTTAAGGATCAACCTTTACTTGAAATTAATTTTAACTCAGTCTCAAATTCAATAGTGGATCCATATAAAGTCTTGCATTTAGTATAAGTGCATATAGGAGTTAAGTCTGAGAGTTTGTTTTCTATGTCTCTCCAGTTGACCATGCTTGCACAACATCCTCCTCGTTCGTGCTATAGAGCAGATGCTCCTACAGAGGGATCTACCCATGTTCCATCTCCTTTACCGGCTAAATAAGAAGCCACTTCCAAGCATGAGCTTGCTATGGCAGCATCTGTGTATGGTATCGCTTTTTTCAGTTTGTCTTTAGAGCAAAGATGGTCTCTTTTAGGGACTTTTCATTATAGAACAAAGCATATTGATGTATGGTATCACTTTTTTCAGCTTATCTTTAGAGCATGGACATTTACATATTAAGATGGTATCTACAAATGGCAACCTTATATTTTTGTTCATAAAGGTTGTACCTACGGAGAATATTTCTCATTATAGGAAGTTTTCTATGCTAATGGATAAGTGACCCCGATGTTTGTAGAATAATGCTTGATTGAAGATTTGTCTTCAAATGAGGAATTGTCAAAAAGTGGCTAGATCCTTGGGATGTAGTTTGATTATCGGGATGAAACCAAATCTTAGTCTTTTTTAATATAACGATCTAGATTTCTCTATTATTTATATAAAATTATTTTGGTTAGATTTTATAAGAGAGAGAGAGAGAGATGAAGGATGTGTGCTTTTCTTTATATATAGTGAAAAGAAAGAGTGAAGAAGGTGAAAAAGATCTTTATACTTTTGTGCTTATTCCTTATTATCTCACTAAAGCAATGGAAGATCTTTATTTTTGAGATGAAGTAAAATTCTTAGAGCTTGGCAATCCTCTTATACTTTTGTGCTTATTCCTTATTATCTTGTAATTCCTTAAAATATGGTGAAGCATTGTTTTTCCGTGAATGTGGGCCTTTTTTTTTATCGAACCACATTAAATTTGGTATTTTCTATTGTTCTTATGTGAATGTTTGTATATTCCCTTCATATTATCTATCCATGTACTATTAGTAAGTGTTTGTAAAATTGCACATTAAGGGGGCGTTTGGATGGGGTATTGATTACCAAGGAGTGGTAATGGGATACCTTATGCCACTGTTACCCCATGTTTGTTTGGGGGTAATGAACAGGATCAAGTATTGGTAACCCCAATAGTAGAGTAATGTCAATCACCTCAAAATTGGGGGTAATCCCATTCATGTGTTGTGAAATGACTCATATGCCCTTCTTTAAAACCTCAAAAGCCTTTGATATTTTTCACTATTAATTCATTATCTTATGCAATCATTTTTAATTGTTAATTGTTTAATTTAACCTGATAATTCAATTATATAAATTATAACGAAGTAATAGTTATCCTTATTTTTTATTATACTTATACAATAATTATGTATGGTTACTTATTAATTCATTATGTATACAAGGATTATTAAAGTTAATTGTTTGCTTTAACTTAATAGTTATAATAATTTAAATTAATAATAATTGTTATTTAAAATTATTTATAATTGAATTATTTAAATGATAACGAATTAATAATTATTCTTATTTATAATTATACTTATACGATATTTATTTGTAGTTTTTTTATTAATTCATTATCTTATACAATACTTACAACCATTAATCAATTAAAAGGCATATGAGTAATTTACACAATTTCTCTCTCATACTTTTTCCCACTCCCAATACACATTCCTTCAAACCAAACACTGTTTTCTCATTCCTTCCTTATGATTCCCCCTATTCCCATTCCCCCTATTCCCACTCCCCCATTCTCATTCCGTGATCCAAACGCCCCCTAAGTATTGGACAAATTGCCATACTCGTTCTCCGCTTCTTCTCACGCAACAAAAAAGCTCATAAAAAGAGTAGAAGATTAAGTGTGTGTGATATCAAGTTTTAAAAGAGTTCTAAAAGAGTTAATATGTTGAAATATAAAAATGCCCATCTCTCAATTTGTGGACTATATTCATAAATTTAGTTTGATATTTAAGTCAACTTAAAACTTTGTACAAGTATATTTATCTAAAGATTGAAAACTTGAATAAAAAGTAAAAACCTATTTGTTTTCACATTTTGAAAACTATTATTCAGATTTTTTTTATTATATTAAATTAATCTTTTTTTTTAATTTTATACACAAATAAAAATATAATGAAGCAAATTCAATATACGAAAATCAAAATAAAAATCTTATAGAAAATAAGATAGGATTTTGGTTTATACATAAAATAAACCTCTATGAAATGACTTGTATGTGCAAAGTTGAGCGTTTGATTCTCTCTTAATATATGGTTAAGACATAAATAAGTTGTGACTTGTGATTGATACACATTATATAAAGTAAATAAATAAAAATAAAAAATTGACACACTAGGCATTGTGTAGTGTACTCACAGTTTACTTCAAGAAATATAACCGAATATATATATACTATAAGCTTTTTACGTCTTAGGGGCTTCACCCCAGAGCTCCTCCAACAAAGGTTGACCCCCACCCACTGGCAGTTCAATAAAACCTCTGTGAATATATAATATATATGTATATATATATATATATATATATATATATATATAGTTTGACTGGTCCAAGATTTGAGAAGTCATGTGAGTGTTAATTTTGGCAGGGATTTCACAAGGACAAAGGTCACTCGGCTGTTAGAAAATCATAGAGCACATTGACCAAATGGATCCGAAGTCACCAACCAAACTCTTAAAGGACCAATCACACTGTCTGTCCAAACATCTTCACAGACAATAAAATTACAAACTGCAGCAGATGAAGCACTAGTGAAAAGGTATCATGATGCAGCATGGTTGTTCTGTTTTTTTCCTTAAACAATAAAAACCCTAATTATATTATTACAAATAAGTTCCCCCTTCTTCTTCAGTGAATTTGTCATGAAAGAGGGAAAATGGAAGAAGTGAGCTATTTTATATAAATGCACTATCTTTCATTTCCAAAACATTTTATTGAACTCGTAGACATTTATCCAATACATAGATTCTTTAATTTCATTTTCAATTTTTGACAAACGAAGATTAAAACTGTTGAAAAAAATATCGCTTCCCCCCATTTCAAAAAAATGACAATTCACCCTACTTCCACACTTTTCCCCACTCCCCCAAAATGAATTCCCCCTTTCGTTATGAGCTTTGTGTTTTTAATTTAAATACTCATCAATCTCTCCAAACAACATCTTTACAATTTTAACCCATTTTAGAATAACAATATAATTTTATTAGATAATTCAAATGACTGAAATAATAACTCTGAGTTATTACAATAGTATCACTGAACATTTTTTAGAATAAATTATACTTAATGTTGAAATTTGCATATATAAACACTAAAGTAAAAGAATGATGATTAGCTTTTATTGCTATTATATTTTAGTCACTAAAAAATTTCTATCATGTTTGTAGGTTTTCTTCTATTAAATTTCAATTTTAATAGTATTTTGATATCAAATCTGTACTCTCCTTAGTACCTTTTAATGCCTTCTTTCTTATTTGCAAACAATGAATTCTAATCCTTAACACACACAAAAAAATAAATAAAAAATATATAACCCAAACTTTCCTGTTAAAACTATCTGCTTCCCCTTCCAGTGCATATTAAAAGTTCTATGCTAAGATTAATCTAAAGCTAACTCAGTTGACAAATCTCACTAAATAACTATTTCACAATATCATTAAACAGGAGTGGCTTGGTGGGAATGCATGAGCATAATATAATATTTTTTTTTTAGGAAATGTTCACCAAGTTTAAAGATCAACATCACCCTGCAAAATGAAAATTAGTTCTTAGAATTTATTATTATCATAAAAGTCGCAACATGGCTTTAAAAGATGTTGTCCTGTAGTACCTAAATAATTTTGATCCTGAATAAAAAAATATCTTAACCATAAAAACCACAGAAATACATAGCACTGCATGTGAGATGAGTAATGATGATCATACCTTACATCCCCATCAGCCCTTGCTTTTCCCCATGTAAAACCTTACAACTAGTACTAACATGCATGCTTTTTAGCATTCCATGCTTTTGAAAACAGTGTAAAATTTTCAGTCCCAAAGAGCAATATTTACTTTCAAGAAACTTGTCATTGTTAGTAAAACCGTAACAAAGCCATTCACAATCTATTTTTCAAACAATAAAAGAGACTCAAACTATGTTGATGTTAACATTTTCGTAAATTAATTGGTGTGAGATTATTAAGTTTATTACATGGTTATCTTGTCTTCTTATTTTATAATCTTTACTTTTATTTTATTCCCGTGGATTATCATAATTATGCAAAATAACTCTCTTATGTATTTTTTTTATATATCAATCTTATTACAATGAAACCAACTTTGTTATGATCAATATTCATCCTTCACTCACATGCTTCACCATCTTCTTGATCAAAGAATCAAAGATTTCTATTTACTCTTTACCTCTTTTTTTTTAGAAACCATAAGATTTATATGAAATAAATGTAATAGTCAGACAAATAGAAAAAGAAAAAAGGAACACCGACAAAAAAGCAAATGAACAAGCCTTCTGTTCCAAATCTTTTTCTCCCATGCTTTGTGCCAACTTTTCATTGAAATTGAGACTAAATAGAGAATCCAATGCATGCGGTTCAATACTACAAATGGCTTTTAGAGTCACTCCTCCACAAGCACAGCTTTTTGGTAGTGAATGTACACACACACACACACACACACACACACACTGACTTTACAGTTAATATAATTTTTTTGCTTTCCTTTTTCTGTGTGCCAAGATCATTATGAAGATGCACTACTGACAAGGGAAAACAATGAACAACACACCATGTGAGATGTATAAAGAAAACAATTGACTACTTTGGGTTGCACTGTACTTTGAAATGACAGGAATCTTCATCAGGCCATTAGTTATGCAGCAGGAGAACACACAGCTTCCACTGCCACTCTTTTCATCACATTTGGACATGGATCTCCACCGAAATTGTTAGTTGATATGGTCACTGCACATCTCTCTTTTCCTATGCATTTCTGCTCTCAGAAAATAACAAAAGAACCAAAAAACATTATGACTCATCTCATTTGATGATACAGATCACATAACATGTGAAAGAATGAGATTTTCCTCTTCAGCTAACAGAAATTTGTTTGTTGATATAGTCATTGCACATCTCTGATTTCCAATGCATTTCTATTCTCCCGACGTAACAGAATAAAATATATGATTCATCTCATATAATGATGCAAATCATATAACATGATGCATGTGACTTTGTGTATTTTAGTGCAAATGGTTTTCAGAAAAAACCAAAATCAAAGAGTGAACTAGATTTCAAGAGAACATGCTGGCGGACAAGAGTCAAAAGCATAATCATAATAAAAAACGTCCACCTAATTGAAAAATTATAGTTAAATAATATGGTGATTAATCCAAATGTGTATGAGATGAAGCACATGCATGCATTAGTGATGAAGGAATTAAAAAGAGCTGAGATGAGCACCTGTTCTAGTATTGTATGGGAGTTTGGTGAATGGCATGCTCCTCGCTGGAAATTTCCACAAGTGCCCAAGGGAGTACCAAAGCTTGCAAACTTGATAGCAGAGATAGATTGCCCTGGTGCACATCGAAGGTGAACTTTTGGCTTATGGTGCTCTTCTGGTTGACCGTAACTATCGATGTGCCAGTTCTTTATCATGGGGTGAAACTCGGAAATATCAGCACAGACACTTGACACAGTTCTCCTCACCAATGAAATCTTTGTCGCATCGCCTCCGAGTTCTTCAAACACCACCAGCAGATTCTTCGTTGGTTGTAACCAAGAGCGTGGCACATGATACCTGAGTAATTAACAATTAGTTTCTTATTTCACACATAGAAGAAATGGTCAGGCAACCAAGACGTAAACATAATAACATGTGCGACGCATTATGGATCAGGCATTTGCAACATTAAATTTTTGAAATGCACTGCTTGCCTTCAACACAGCTCTCATGGAACTAAAATTATTTACAAGTATGGTTTACGAGTGCTATAAATATTTCCCTGAAGATAAGCAGCAAAGATTCCTTACCAGCGTTGAGTGGGTTGGCCACATCCAGTTTGACACTTAGGGGATCGATATGTCCCAGCATAACTACACGGACTGCATATTCCATTTGGTGCATATGCAGTCCAATATCTACCGATACTTTGTCCATTGATCCACACTTGACCTTTCCCCATACTTCCCATGTCTAAAGCTAGCGGTTCATCCCCATCCGGTGCATTGAAGAAAGCCTACAAAGCAAAACCGCAAGATTCTTGCATTTGGTCACCAAGGAAAAATAATAGTTGCAGATTGATCTAAGGTTCATTTTGCAGTTCAATTTTACCTTATACCACGTTAGTGGTTGTTGTTGTTTAATTGCTGATAACCCTTGCATCCATTCAACAGAAGAAATTCCCTCCAGAGAATTAAGGTTTCTTGCTTCACCTTTCAGGCCTACCTGTGAAGCATGATAGTTAAAATGTGTTAAATCTTCAACACATTCAACGCAAGTAATAAGAGATTGTGATGCATGAATGTAACCTGATATGCCCACTTCTGCCACGTTAGGTCTCTTCTTCCTTCATCAAACCCATGCAATACAACTGGACCAAGGACTCCAGTGTTCCATGTCTCAAAGTGCATACCAACATTCTTTAACCACCAAGAAGGATAAGAATAACAGATAAAATGGAAACTCAAGTTATACAGAGTATCTTAGCAATTGATTTAACTTATATCAGAAAACTGAAGAACGTAGCAAAGAAACTAACCGGAAGTCCAACTGCAACGCTCAAAATAGCAATTTTGTTATTTCCTGCCCGAAGATTTGCATTCCCAGTATATGTGATCCTTCGATCCTCCCTGGTTCCATAAGAAGACCCTATGGTACCATAGTAAAAGATTTTGTTAGTGCAGGGTATTCACCCAACTTAAGGGTACATTTTCCAAAACTACCAAGAGGATAAGTGTCTTGAATACCTGAAAGCTCTCCATTGATAAAGACATGTAGGGCATGGCCAGCTGATTGTATAGTAAGTAGAGGAAGGTGGCCTCCACGCAAAAATCTTTCAGTGGGACTTACATCAACACTGTAAAAGATACATTTATTTCATGTACAAGCATTCAAACTTTGAGTGAAATATTAATGATTGTGATTGAAACTGACTGACTCTCACCTAGTAATATACCACAAATAGTCACTGCTATCTCTGGTAACATTGATCTGCTCCAATAGACCAGTTACAGTGATCAATGAATTATCCTCTAATGAACCAACCTCTTCATCATACTTCTCCCATGTTAGAGATTGATCATTTATAGAAGACATTTGCATTTGAGATGTTTGCACACCAACCTATGATGAGAAGAAGATTAGAAAACTACGGATTCGGCACTTGTGAGAAAATTTTGATATGATTTTATGGATAATGCAGCATTTTAAACAGTTAGCAACTTATATTTCAAGAAATGGAACAGATATCATGACATGTTTCACTTACTTTTGCCGTATTAAATACAGCATTTCTGCAGTCAGGAAGAATGCTAATTGACCAAGGTGGCAGATTGTAATGCATGTTGTTGAACATTACTCTTGCAAAGGATTTTGGGTTGTAATTTGCAAGGAATGCAGCACAACCTCCTTCGGAAGAGAATACATGAGCCTGTTATGCCATGTAGCTTGTCAGTGAAACCAATGACGGCAAGTACAGAGGAAGCATTGCACACAAATCTAAAAGATAGAATGTCATGCCACAAAACAAACCTGCTGATAAGCTCCTATAGAAGTAACAGTTGGGTCAGAAGAAACCAAAGCTGGTTCACATAACTTAATAGCTTTGTGGAGCTCTTTTAGATGTCCATATTTGGGTTCCCTGGGCAACCCTGCCAATTTGACAATAAGAAAGTAATGAAGACAAACGGTCTCTGAAGATCATCGAAATATGTACAAACCAAGCAATGTAGAACATCTAAGATTTGCTGATATGTATACAAGAAAGTGCTCAAAATTTCTGCATGGATGAATCTCTTTTAAGCAGTTCAATGCATCACTACATTTAATAAATTGGATAAAGAGTTTATCTTAATTGGACATTATTTCTGGAATACAGTTTCCATACCATTCCATTGGTTAATAGTACTAAAATATGCATTGACAAGAACATAGCAAAGGTCACCGAGAGAAATTCAAGTTGTAACTCTATAAATTGAAACAAGAATGATTAAAGAATACAAACAGTTACAAGTTAAAACACTCGCAATGTATTCATATAAAACCTGTAGGAAAAGGCTTAACATTGTTGCTTTTGAATTATTATTTCATTGAAGAATGGTTGGCTCTGAAAAAATAAAATTCCAGCATCTGAGCAAGCTGGTTTTGCCTTACCATATTCATCGATTGGAGCATCATAATCATAACTGGTTGTGATGAAGGGCCCACCAGCCGTTCGCCCAAAATTTGTTCCCCCGTGGTACTAAAATGAGCAAGCAAAGTTTACCAGTTCAGCAAAATGAACAAAAGTAAGAAGAATTTTCACTAGTAAACAGAAGAACTAATTACAAGTTCCTACCATGTAATAGTTAATAAAAGAGCCTCCCTTCTGTATGAAGCGTGCAACAGCAAAAGCTAAATCCTCAACAGGCCTTTGGTGAACAGCACCTCCGAATTCTGTGAACCTGCATTTTGAAAACCAAACAGAAGAAGGCAAGAAACTTGTGCTCAGCTTCAAACAATTATAATATACAGCAACAAATCATTTAACATTTGTAACACCAAAACTGAGCTTGTTGCCGAATATAAGTGATAAGAATTTGGAAAAAGAGGGTACAGTACCAGCCACTCCAAGCTTCAGTCCAAAATGTAGGCTTGTAAGGTTTGTTTGGAGTAAATGCATCACAATAGAAACCATTGCATGTATTTATCTGTCACCAATAGATAGAAATGCAGATTTCATGAAAACAAAAGCATGAAATAGAAAACTCGGCCAAAATATACGGGTCTTTACAAAGAACGTCAAATGTAATATCATCTACTAAATTTTGCACAATGAAGGTAAAGGTAAAAATAAAAAAATTAAAAAAATTAAAAAAAAACTTTAGAGGTGTCAATTTATTGAAAAAAAATTTAATACATTTAGGTAACTAATTACATTAAGTAAAACTCTTTGGGGGAAAAAAAAAAAGGAGGTCATACCACTGGATCTGGGGCATCATCTTCCTTGCACATGACCCAAGGGACACCAGTTCCCATCCCAACTGCCATCTTAGCAGCCCAAGACATGTAAGCATAACCAGGAGGACCGAGTGCCTTACTCTCTGGTCCATACTCATTCTCAATCTGCAGTCCTAAAGAGCCTTAAATGAGCACCTCCATTGAGAATAATTCAAACTCATCCAAAAATTTCACCAAAATCTAGCTTAATCATTCTAAATTTTGTAATTGGAAGATCAAATCAGCAGAAATGAATGGAAGAGAAAGATAAAAAGAGAATGCAGGAAGAACTTGCCTGTGAAAGAATAATTGGGCCACCCTGAGACTCATATAGTGATTCACTCTTCATCATCTGAACAATTTTTTGTGTAAAGCCTTGCATAGCTATCTGCAGCAACAGGAACAAATATAAAAATTTTTAGATAATCATTTTATGAAAACAAAAACAATAAATTCTTAGACTTTCTTTCGTCAAATTTCCAAGACACAAGCAAGGAACAAAGATGGAGTGGCACAAAAGAAGGGAACCTTGAAAGGCTCATTATCTGTTCTGAAGCTGATTCCAGGAACATACTTCAACCAAACTGGAAATCCCCTGAACAAACGTACAAGGAAGAGAAAATTATAGCAAAAGACTGCAAATAAGTTGAAAAAATTCACAGCATGGAAAGAAACAAAAAAGTACCCAAAATTCCACTCGGCACAAGCATAAGGCCCAATGCGAAGATGAACATAGAGACCAGCTTTCTGCACAGTCTTGATAAATCTAACCAAATCATACCTCCCCTCAAAATTATACTGCAACAACAAAAGACACAGAAAAAGATCAAATTTTTACACAACCGAAACAATAAAAAAAAAAAAAAAAAACAAACAACTAAACCCACATCAAAAGGCACCAATGTGAGCAAAGAAAAAGGTTAGCAAAATACATTTCCAGGAGAGGGTTCATGGCCATTCCAAAACACATAAGTCTGTATAACATCCAGTCCTCCATCCTTAGCCTTCTGAACAAGTCCCTCCCACATCTACAAGAGAGTGACAACCAGTTAAAAAAGACACCTCAACCATCTGGAAGCAAATAAAAAGAGACAGTAATGAGACTGTGTTACCTCAGGAGTGCTTCTTGCATAGTGTATGGAACCAGAAATGAGAATCCTCCTCTGTCCATTGATGATAAGAGCCTTCCTATCATATGCCACCCCACATTGTGCTTCTGGCAGCAGCACCAACAACAGCAAAAGCACTCCTAGCAAAACCAGAACTTGCTTCCCTCCTCCCATTGCCATTGCAAAACAAATGCCAAGATGGTGAGTGGAGGGTAACTTGAACTAGTGCAAGGAGGAAGAGGCAAGGGAAGGGGGCAAAGAGGGTGGTCTTCTAGTGTGCCAAGGAGTCCATCTGTTCTACCTTGGGAAGAGTAATGAGAAGAGGAGTTTAAGAGGTGGGGCTATTATTATATTGGAAGCAGATGCTGGCATTCTGGACCTCACAAGATATAAAAAAAGTGCTTACTTGATGCCCTTTAAAAAGGCAGCTTATTATGCTATGCTGTGTTTCCTCCTCAATCAATACTCTCTTCTTCTTCATCTTCTTCTTCTTCTTCTTCTTCATCCTCTTGCTTCTTTAATTTAGCCTGGTAAATGTTTCATTATGTTAATCTATGTTACTGGTTTTACATTACATTTGCTTATATAATAGATATTTTCATAGAAAATAAAAATAAAAATAAATAAATAAATATTAACGTTAATTTCTTTTACAAAATTAAAAAAAGACGAGTAAATTATCAGTCTACGGAGGATTCGGTCATATAAACATTAACCGCTACAATTTGGTGAAATTATTTCACCTGAATCAAAAACATCCCTCCAAAGTCCATTTCAGATCTGGGTTTTCTAGAAAACAATAATAGTGCAGCCCTTGTGTAGGACATGGCTTTTTTCATGTGAGGGTGCATCCAAAAGACAGCCCTCATGGAGAGAAGGATTGGGCACACAAACACAATTACTTGTCCCCCTCTTCACACCATAACTCATTGACTCTTTTTTACTTTGCTTTCAGCTATTGTACTTTTATCAAGCTAAGTTTGTATAAAATAATGAAAATTAACCTATGAGTCTTTGTCATGGTGGTTAACTGATAATTACCTTTTGCACCGTAAGTTTTCACCTCTATTATTAGCAAAGTATAATTTATTTTTTCAGAAAACTATCTTATACATTGGTATGAACATATAATTATGGGTTAAAGTCGTTGGAGGCTTTTATAGTGTAAATATGTTTATTTTACTCTTTAAACATTTGGTAATATATAAATAAATAAATACACAAAAACATGGCTAAATTAAATATTTCACACTCTAAATTAAGTCAAAATAAACTATGACCAAAACTTTAATAGTTATTAATGGCTTTAGCTTTATAATTACTTCAGTGGATGTGTAATTTTATTTATCTTTAAAACATGCCTACCTATCATATTGATTTTGGTTATAAACCCAAAACATGTTAAGTATATTAATAATCAATGCAATTTGAAAAGTGATTTAATTTTTATGTACCAAAATGATTTTTTTTGGAGCATCTTTTACACGTAAAGCATGAATTTAGTTTGTATATTTTGGAAGAGGATTTACCGCATATAATTCGAGTTTGCATTTCTTCTAGGTAATTATAGAATTCAACATGTTGAACATATTCTATTATGTAAAATTCTTGTAGTGCATTATAATATATCATAAGGTAGTTAGTTATTTATTTATTATCATGAATTTAAATTAGTAATTCTCTAAGTGGTGATATCAGTGAATATTTTAGTTATGAATGTCAAAATAGCATGTTAATTTAAGGGTGGCAATAGGTTGGTTAGAGACTAGTTTCATTTGTTTAGCATCCCAATTTTTGGAAATCCAACTTATTTATGTCTTATCCCTAATTGGGATAATATTTTTAACCCTCTTGTGGAAGTAGGATCTCCCTTGGCCAAGAAATATAAAAATTATAATATTACAACTCTAGAGTGATGTTGTAACATTAATCAATATAAGGATATTTTTAGTAGAATCACCAAAATAGTCTCTTTATTTTTACCAATTTATTTTTTTAGTCTCTCTAATATAATTTGAGTCTTTTTGCTTCCTTTATTTGTTGATTTTGGAATATTGAGTCCCTCCGTCTAATAAGGGTTAGATTTTACGTTAAATTGATTTTATTTGGATTACAATATTATTTTAAAATTGATTAAAAACAATAAATTATAATAAAATAAAATAAAAACTCTAAATGGAGATGAAGATACATCGTAGTCTTCGACAACACTACCAACGCCAAGCTTGGCCAATGAGACATCATGGTTCTTTGGTGCAACACTGTCACGAGGTTTTAATAGCTCGCAGACCTGATGGATTTTCTCCGTCTCGTCTTTGATGAAGGGATCCCCTTGCAAGAGTGAAAGCGCTAAGCATGGTGAATGTGCACGACATTGTGTCAAAGGTGCCGGGGATCTTTTTCAACGAACGCATTCCACAGTTTGTTCATCGCATAGCTCAAGGGTTGCCTTGAAGTTTTTTATTTTTTATTATTTTTATTTTTTAATCAATTTTAAAATAATATTTAAATCCAAACAAAACAAATTTAACAAGAAATCAAACTCCCGTTAGACGGAGGGACTTAATGTTCCAGAACCAAAATTTAAAGAGGACAAAAAGACTCAAATTATATTAGATGGACTAAAAAGACTAATTAGTAAAAATAAAGAGACCATTTTGGTGATTCTACTGATTATTTTTATTTCCATATATTACATTAGCATATTCAATTCCCACCAGTAGATATGCTAGTTGAACTTCATTGTTGTCTCCTTGACGTAGGTGATTAAATTGTATCGATACAAGGAATTTATTTATTTTATACAATACCTATACATGAGATTTTCTTTCAATAGTGCAATATCATCTTTAAATTTATTATAACTAAATATATGAAAGAAAACAAATGTAAAATGGATTTTTTTTTTTCTCTCTTAACAACAATTATAAACATGTCGTATGTGTAAAATTTTTTTTTTCTCAAATGGTATAATGTTAATTATGAAAAAGAATATTCTCCCGAGATAAAAATAACCACCGAAATTGTTTATAGTTGGATTAATTCTTCCAATAATGGCCTCTTTTAAAATACATACAAAAACATATATTTAAATAGAGATGCACATGAAAGATAAATCAAAAATTTTCTCTAGTTTGAACTTATACGAAAAGAAAATCATGCTTTCTTTGTCGAGTGTTTGTTTCTCTCAGACAAGCATCATGCTTTTGGTTTGAGAAGTTAGTTCATCATCATTTTGTCATGAATTTATTAATTAATCACCTCTTTATTTTTACTGTGTTCATCGCTAACTTGTTACTTCGATGTTTTGAGTATTATATTAGATGACTTTCTCACAGTATTACTGTTCTTAAAGGGCATTTTGCAAAGCTGCAGGAAACAAAAAATAAAAGAATAGGCTCTTAATTTGCATTACATATATTCGTAGCGGTAATGACCAATTCCTTCTCCTTGTCAATATTGTCTATTTGTTTTTGGGATAAATATGCTTTGTAATGTATACTTTGCAAAAGAAAAGAAAAGAAAACAATAACATCTTTAATTTTGTTCATAATAGTAAACTTTCTAAAAACCTTGACACACTTTTAGTTTATAACACCAAAGAATTTTGTTGTTATTTTAATTCTAATATTTGAGGTGAATGTTGACAACTAATTAAAGTTGGACACTTGGTGGACGTTGGAGACCATCCATATAACAACTTACAATTGCCAAAGGAAGGATTGCTCCTTAATATTACTAGTAATCCCAATATTAACGTATATAAAGTAGCAAGAAGAATCTAATTATAGGCTAAACTCAACTAATTAATGATCTCTATCTTTCCCTCTTATCACAATGGATGCTACATGTTTGCCCAACCTAAAAGTCTAGTTGAGTTGAGGACTATATACCCCTTTTCCTAACCAACTTGTTAGGGTTTCACGACGTGTTTTGATTTGGCTCATTATCTCATCTTACATTCCAAGACATATCCACTAGACCAACTAAGTCCTCACATTCAATGAACTAATGTCAAGTGGTTAAAATTATCTTTTGAATCCTCTTGCCTAGGTCTTATAGTAGACTTCATAGAGCATGCTTGCTAAGGGGTGATCATAGTACCAAGATATAACTTTAAACAAGTTCATGATTATCAACTTCTCAGCTTTGAAAGCAAGTTCATTGCATGTTCTAAGATATAACTTTAAACACCAAATGATCATGAATGCTATATACGTCTCTATTTAGGTTCGACTACTCCATAATTTTAATAATTTATAGGGAGTTTTTCCCATATAAATAAAAAATGAAGATGTGGAAGAAGAATTTCATATATAGCTGGACTATTCCTTCTAAGTTTGAGTTATATCAATTTTAATGAAAAAATCAAGCTTATAGTTGTATATTGTGAATCTTGAGCTGAATACTGAAGTAAGATACAATCATTCCTAGAGTTTAAGCATTGGTAAATGGTGCAATTAAGCCAAAGGTATATGTTAGATTTTAGTCTCTATAGTTGACATCATTTGACACATAGGATGATGACGTGGCAATCATGATGATGTACCAAGAAATGACATGGAGATATAAAGACATGAAGACATTTTTTGATGGGCTATTTTTAGCAAGCCAATCAACTTGGAGGATATCTCTTGAAGTGCAAAAATAATCATGTGGAGGAAATCTAAGAGTGCATATGATCTATCTTTGGCAAGTGAATTAACCTTTGGAGATCAACTACTTGAAAACCGAGATTAGTTGAAATTTAGTTTGGTGTGAAGCTGATTGAAGACAAAAACAAAAAAAAGCAAGAACAAGCAAGGAAGATCTCAAGACTATATTCAGCAAGTCAATTTAAAGTTCAAATTTTCAAAAATAAATTGAAGCTATTTATAGGCGGATCTGCTTGAAGATATAATTATATAAGGAGATTTTTGAAGGCCAAGCTTGGATGAAAGAAGATCAAGTTTGGAAGATTGTGAAGAACTAAAATGAATGAAGATCAAGTATGAAAATTGAGAAGACCAGACTTGGATGAATGAAGATCAAGTTTGAAAATAAGATTTTAAAGATCTTTGAAGACTAGCACACCATTTGCGTCATTGCAAGTGCACGGGTCGTCAAGTAATAAAGCGAACCCTGTGAAGGGTCGGGTTGTCGAACCACAGGGAGCAACATTATTAGAATTAACTTTAGTGATTGAAATCTATCGTAATTAACTTGGCACAAGGAAACGGATTAAATACTGCTAAAAGAGATTAACAGAGAGCGAAGCTAAAATAGGAGGTTAACACTATCGAGAATAATGGGAGTATTTGGACAATGATCGCTTAGGGTTTCAACGGTGAAGCACAGAATCCTATGAATATTTCTCACTTGAATAAAATGGAAGTTGATTAGAAATGTGGCGTCTTAACGGGTTTTCACTGCACGCTAATTACCAAAATCTAACTGGTTTTCACCGCACACTAGTTTTTAAGAACCAACGGGTTTTCACCGCACATCAATAGCCACGCAACATGCAATAAGAATTAATTCAAACTACACATGCATTTCAAAATCAAACTTCATAATCAACTAAAAGTAAAGAGTACACATAGAATCCAAAACAAATCCCTAAGGTTTCAAGTCCAAGCACCCAATGGGGCTTTAGCTCATTATAAAGCATAAAACAATTGAAGAATTAAACACATTCATATTCATAATGAGAAATTTGATGAATACTCCCTCAACGATCAAGAATATAAGAGTCGACGAGAAGTAACCTCGACGTTGGTGTAGTGATAACTCTTGGCCGTGATGATGCCCTAATGGATGATGTTGGTGATGATGATGGACACCTACGTGGATTCCTTGCCCTGAGGGGGTTGCAATCGCCCTTGATCTCATAGCTGTTGTCTCCCTTTCTCCAGCCTCTTTCCCCCAAAATACCTCAAAACCTCAGGCCTCCTTTCTTCAGAAATCAGAAAAGGCTTTTATACTGATAAGTTTAAGGGTAGCTTACGGGTGTAAGCCCCGGCTGTAAGCCTTGGGGTTCCATCTAATTTCGTGCCTTATGACCCCGATTACAGCCTTAAGTCCCTCCCATAAGGGTGCCTGTCTTCAGGTTACGGTCCCCATTACGGCCGTAATGGGAAGACCGTAAACCTCGTGATTGTTAATCTTACCCTCCTCCTTATGGACATAAGCAGCCTCAGTAAACCTCTCTATCCACCACTTACGGTCCACCTTACGGCCGTAAGGTTGACAGTAAGTGCCTCTGTTTGACAGTTTCTCCTCTTATGGGCATAAAAATGCCAACAATGCCATATGAGTGAGACTTACGACCGTAACCCTAACCGTAAGTGGCCCGTAAGTGGTTATGGCTCCCAGGTCACTATATCAAGTGTGGTGTTTCGACGTTTCTGAGTGTGAGTTGTTATCTAAACTTTCCTAGAATGGTTGTGTTGTGAGTTTTGGACGTGTTTTAAGTCATTTTAGGCTTAGAACGCAGTTCGCAGAGTAAGCACGCCCATGCTTGGGATCGTACTCTTGGCCGTGCACTTCACGGGATATTCTGGACTTCGTTTCCAGTGACTTGTAAAGTGCACGGGCATAAGCACGCCCATGTTTAGGCCCTACTTGAAAGTGCACGACCGTGCTTGGGGCAGAAAAGCCGTGTTTCGGTAGAGAAATTCCGCCCCGTTTTCCTGTAAAGTGCACGGGCATAAGCACTCCCATGTTGAGGCCATACTTATGCCGGGGAAACCTTTTTTTGAGGTAAAGCACAGTTAAACCGGGCTCTGCACACCCGTGTTCGACCCGTGTTTGACTAGGGGTATATAAATCCTGAACTTTGAGCCCCAATTATCACGATTCCTCTTCTCCTCCCACTTCTTTCCTTGGTTCATATTGCTTTGATTAAGAAGGATGAGCCATTCCTAGACCTTTTTCCGATCCTCTTGGCTGAAGATTATTGAAGGTAAGCTTCTCTTATTCCTCTCTTCCCTTGGTTCATGTTATTAGAATGAGCATACTAGCCCTAGGTTTAGATCTCGAATCTTGATTCATTTTTTATGAAGTTGTTGGATTGTTTGGGCCATTTACCTCATTCTCTTTATATCTTGAATTGATTATAGAAATCAAGCTCTCGCTACCTTGATGAAACTTATTTCCCTTATTCTTGAATTTGGAGTTACTGTAGCACCGAGAACTTTCTTGTTGAACCTTTGCCTTCTTAGTTGTTTGGGAGGGTTGATCTCTATAGAGATTCTTTGGAATCGTTAGGGACAAGTTCAAGGCATGTACAAGCCTAGTTAGGGTTTTATGGTTTGTAGCGTGAAGAGATTCATGCTTGTTCATCCTTTGTGTTTTTCTTTTAGTTTGAGCCCTTGTGGCTGGTGTTGGTGCAGGTGGTGAGAGCTCTGCCAAGATAAGGAGTCGGCAGAGGAATAGCGTCGTAAGGAGTCGATCTCCTAAGTTTGTGAGTGGGTTATGATTCCACATTCTAACGTTTTACTATATAAATATACTTATGGTTTGGTTTAATGAAATACTTGATAATATTATGTAGAAATGATGATTCTATTGTTTTAAGAGAAATTTTATGTTTCTTGTTTTATAAATGGAACTCTTGTTGAATCGATTTTGAAAGAATTTTCATACATGTTATTCTGCAACCAAAGCTTCTGATGTTTACTAAAAATATGTTTGGTCACGTTACTACATTCATTGAAATTAAACGGTGGAACTTTTATATATGTTTACTCTTGATCTGTATTTACTTGATAACAATGTTTATCGATGTTTGATGGTTATTTGTCCTAAACAAGGACCCTATGAAAAGTTTTACTTGGGTCGCATTGCTATTACTTCTCGTGAAATTTTGATGGTAATGGGGTTGTAATCTACCTGCTACAGTAGGGGGTTCTCACGGTCTATCCTTTATAGGTGGCGTGGTGGACCCGGCTGATCTATTCACTCAGGTGGCGCGTAGAGTCCTGTTTGGATGTACATCGGGTGTCCGAAGTCACCATACGGACCTGGTGGGTCAACGTCAAGGACATGAGTGCCTTGAAGGCTCTGAATTTAGCCGCGGACATGGCTAGAGTTTAGAGAGTTTTGTAGACCATTTATAGATTGCTCGAATTGGAAATCTTATGTTTTAGAAAAATGAGTTTTATTATACTTAGGAGAAAGGTTTTGATGGTGTGCATTGCATATTTTGAGTTTAAAGAGTTGTAACTTGATATTCATGAGTTGTATTCTGAGACTACAGTTGGGCAAATTAGTTTTATAAAGCTGAACATGTTTCCTTGAGCATATATATATATATATATATGAGTTATTTAATTATATATGTGCACTGAAACTTTCTATATTACAAGAATTATTTTAAAAGCTCTTTCGTTAGTTCTTAAAGTATTTTGAAATTTTTAGAGCTGTGCTAACCCATTCACTGAGTGACTTTAGTTACTCATCCTCTTCCCCTTTCCAGGCTCTGCTCAGTAGTGGTGGTGCGGCGGACCGAAGTGTTGGGCATACATCATCTAGTAGTTTTGAAATCTTGCTTCATGTATGACGTTCTTGAACATTATGCGTTGTATAAGGATATGAATCCGCTAGTATCATCATTATTCTTATGGCTCAGCTTGCATGTTTATCTACTTACTTTTCGAAACCGTTGTTGCATTGATTGCATGTATGTCATTTGAACCATGTACTCAGACTATCATCTGGTAGCTTCCTCTGAACACTCTTGTACTTTATTCTGTTGTTGTTTAGGGTGTGTTAAGCCTTGCTCTTATGGCAAGCCCGTGCATTTAGGCTTGTAATTCTTTAGTGGCTTCTTCTGTGTATCTTTGTGCTCCAAAATGTTTTTGTCAAATGTTGTGAATCTCTGTTCATATCTATATTATCTCCAAGCTGTGGTAAGCCTTGTGGCGACTTGAGGGTTGAATGGAGAGGTTGTCCCTCCTCAGGTTGTCATGGCGGTTGTCGCATGCCTGTACTGCGGGACGGGGCGTGACATCAAGAGAGCGTCATTCTTCTACATTTTGGTTCATAATTGCTTCTTTTAGCTCCCATTTGTCTTTAAACTCCACCTGGTGTCTGCGAAGATAATTCACACCTGGTTTAGGCTCATTTTTCATAAAATCACTCTAATATTGACTTGATAGGTATACAAATTAATACGTGAAATAGAGTATGAATGTATACTTATCAAACACCCCCACACTTAAAGTCTTGCTTGTCCTCAAGCAAGAAGAACAAATGGTAATAAAATCCAAAAGCTGAGTGTTAATGACTTCAAGCAAACAAGAGCTAGTGAGTTCAAAAGCATCAATTAACAGTACTAGAGTAGTAAAAATCTTTGACACTAAAAATCTGAAAATCCCCATTCAAGACCAATGAATGTGTATGTGTACTCAATTTGTTTTACTCTGTATAATAGCATGATATCTGACGTAAATAGTTGCCAAAATCAGGTTTAAAAACACTGCCCTTTGTGTATGTGTACCGCAAGTGCACGGGCGTCGAAGTAATAAAGAACCCAAAGGTTGGGTTATCATACCCATAGAGAGTTTGTGAGTACTAACTACTACTTCAGCCTTATTATCCTGCCCTATACTTAAAAGTGATTTGGAGAAACAAAGAACTAAAGAACACAAGCAATGGGAAAAGAGTGGGTACTTGAACGATGATCCACTTAGGATATTTATAAAAAAGATTATGGTAGCTAAGAATCTCTCTTTAAATCCGAAGAGTTAAGCCGTGGGAACCCAAAATTCCTCCAACTACGTTGGCACATTGATTGGAGACTTCTTCAATAAAAATTCTCCTAATAGTGACCTGTCATAATATGAGGTATTTGTATAAGAATGATAAGCTCTAGGGATTTCCAAGCGATCATCTAGGTACCCGAAGCAGGCTGGCACTTTGGCAAGTCAATTGACCACTAATCAATATTAAACCCTAACAAGACCTGTCACTTCCAAGGGTTCAAACTATTACATTAATCATACGAGACACAAAGGTAGGTGTTGGTCAACTCAAAGGGGGAACAGATACTCCTTTACCTAAGGCTCACTCCTTCATCCTTTCAAATCTCGCTAAACCTATTCTAGTAAGATCTCCCAACAGGAACATTCACAAACACAATCAATGTTGTCACATACAAAGATCATGAGCATTAAAGACACGAGATTTGAGCTTAAACATTGAACTTCAATAAAAAGAGAAAAGCTCTGGAAAGCTTAAATCATCTTAGGGTTCACATGTTCAAGTACCCACAATAGGGATTCAGTTTCTCATTGTGCAATACAAAGTAAGCACAAAAGTTTCAGAAAACGTGATAAAAACATATAAATAATAAACCAACTTTTCCTAATCCCGACGGGTCGATATGCTGTGCCGAATGACGCTTCAAAGACTCCTCCAATGATGCCAGATTGCCTAGTATGTGATGATGAACTTCATCTTCAAGCTAGGGTTGCAGTCGCAATTCCACTAGTCCAAAAGCCCCCATCTATTCTTGAAAATGGGGTTTTTATACCCTTTCTGAGACTAACTCCATAGCCATGAACAGCATTTCCCACGGCCGTGGAGTTCTTTGTCCTTCAAGCCAGTGCCAAAAATAGATTTCCCACGGCTGTAGAAAAAGCATCCACGGTGGTGAACTCCCTTTTGTGCTTGTGGCTTCCATGGGCATGAACAGTAAAGTCCATGCCTACATACTCTTCTATCTGGCTCCAGAATCGCTTACCACGGTCGTGGCAAATATTCCCTCAGCCATGGACTCCTCTATTTTACTACTTCTTGCTCTGCATTACTCACCATGGCCGTGGAAAATATTCCCACAGTCGTGGACCCTTTGAACTCCTCAAAACATGTTCTTCTTCGCTCCATTCTCACTCTCCGAAATCTCTAACACTTAACATGGGCATAGGAGCAAAATAAGAACATTTGAGCCCATAAATACAATATAATTCATGCCCATATGCAACAAGCCATATCACTAAAATATGTATAATCAAACACTTATCAATTATTATTATTGTTTTATCGTTATTATTATTATTGTTAAATAATAGTTTCATGAATAATGATATGTTAACCTAAATAGAACCACAAACATAAATCTAATTACTTAAATGGACTTAATTGAGCCAATTAAAATGTAGAAGAATGAAATTAGACAAAATTAGAGTGGAGGGACTAAAAACATATTAATATAAGTAAATGAGTTATTTAGGGTATTACAACAATTATTTTACTAAGTTTCCAACTCAAGATTTTTTTTTTGAGTTTTTAAAATAATTATAAAATAGTAATGAGCATAATTTAATTAGCTTAATAAGCAATATCACGCACCATCTATCTTCATCCTATTAAAAATGATTATAAGGAAGCTGATCAATTCATGGATGTCATTCCTAATTATGAGAATAATTCAAGGGATTGTATGGAGACTCAAATCATCTCAAAATAGTAAGTTGGAATAAGATCATTTATCTCCTTCATTCAAGGCAAGTGACAGACAAAAGTAAGGCAAGTGACAACCCAAGATAGGAATTGATTGATTCCAATTTTATGATTGATATGAACTTCCTATTTTCCTTGAATTCCATGTATTATCTTTTATTGTAACAAAGTCTATAAATATAATAAGAGTTGAACTCTCTTCTCACGTTGAAAAGAGAATTCATTGTTTACAAAAAAACCTTGTTCATTTTCAATTTTTCTACATGGTACCAGAGCCAATTGTGAGATAAGAGAGTTCTATTATGCAAAACAATGGCTTCCACAATTTCCTTGAATGTTGCCAACTTTGTTACACTCAAACTTACCCCAGAAAACTATCCCTTGCGGCGTGAACAACTACTTGCTCTTGCAGAAAGTCAAGATATGGTTGGGCTTCTCACAAGCGAAAGGGATAAACCATCCATGTATAATAATACCACAACAGATGAAACTTCAACCAATGAAGCAAAAAAGATCTCAGAAGAATACCTCAAATGGCGAAAAGAAGATCGTCTCCTACGTGGGTGGATTATCGGGACACTCACCGAAGAAGCTTTAGGTCTCGTCATTGGCCTAGAATCATCACAATCAGTTTGGCATGCCTTGAAAGAAGCATATGCTCAAGATTCCTAAGAACAAAAATTTACTCTTCCACAATAACTTACATATCTCAGAAAAAATCTAAATTAGCCTTTAGCAGAATGCTTGAGGAAGTTTAAGAGTATTTCTGACAACCTTACAGCTATCGGAAATCCAGTTCCTGACGAGGCAAAAGTCTATTCCTTACTTGCTAATCTAGGTCCAAAATATAAGTCTTTTACAACGGCAATGCTCAAACCTCCCATGCCGTCTTATTCTGAAGTTATGTCACTGATAAGCCCCTTGCGTATTCGCAAGTGCACGGGTCGTATAAGTAGTATAATATACCCGAAAAGGTCGGGTAATCGAATCCACAGGGACTGGTATATCTCATAATACTTTCTTACTACTTAATATCTAATCAATTGAATTTGGGAAGACTGACTCTAACTTAGGAACGGGAGAATTTGGGAAGAAAAATTACAGGAGGAGAAACTTAAGGGTTGCTCGATGGGGGGAATGGGACCCCGGGTTAGTGCCTTGGTGTAATACGAAACTTGGAGTGACAACATTTATCCAACGTGCTTCACTCAATCTATGTTTTAGAATCTTGTTGCCCTAATGTCGATGATGCAAATAGTGGAATTGGATGTGTAAGCATATTTTCAACTTCTTGTATCAATCAAGGAGATATACAAGCTAAGCGAAAATTAAGAACTCAAACAATCAAATCACTCAACAACCAACATTCAAGAAAACAACCAAAGATCTAACAAGTAGATATTGAAACATCCATAAATGCCGCATTAAATGGAACTACGTTTAATACAACCAATTCAGCAACCCGGGGGACCCTAAGAGGTTTAGCCCCTCATTGGTTCAGTCAACAAGAAGATAACAAGAGAAGCAAAAATAAGGAAAACAATGAACTCCATCTTTGCTTGCATTCTTCTTGAGATCTAGGGTGCTGATGCCAATCGGATTTCGCCTCCAATTGGGCCTATAATTAGCGCTCTCTCCACTCCTGATGATGAAGACGACTGTACAAGCCTCGCCCTTCGACTCTCCCGTCTTTCGCCCAAGCCAAAAGTGTTCAAACCCTAACTTTCAGTGCTTTTTAACTCTTTCTCTCTCTCTCTCTCTCTCTCTCTCTCTTTCTCACGATGTGAGCACGGCTGTGCTTAGGCCGTCCTTCAAGCCATGCAGTTTGCGGCCAATTAGAAATTCTTTCACACATCAGGTTGTAATCTGCACGAGTTAGAACACATGCATGTTGCTGCCGTGTTGACAGTTGCACGACCGTGATCAGAGACCTGAGGGCGTGCAGACTCTTGCTGAATTGTCCTGTAATTTGCACACCTTGGGAGCACGGTCGTGCTTAGGCCGTGCTTGACTTGTCAGCTTTTTTCTAAGTCCTTTTTTCTACCGAAATCACTCAAAAGCACTTGTTATTGCCCCGGGACCTAGATAACTGCATAATCAATTGAAACTACCTCAAATAGCACTGAATTGAGAAAATAATGTTATGAGGACATAGAAATGCACTCATCAGTCACTCCTACAAGGTTATGAACAACGAAGCACATGGTTGGAAGCCTCTAATTCACCAGCATATGCATTTTATGGACAACGCAACCAAACCCAACAACAAACTTACAACAACCGCAATCATCGGAACAAGCAATTCACATCAAAAGGTAGAGGTTTTCAGGCTACTAACAATAATTTTCAGCATTCGAATTTTATAGGAAATAACTCACAACAGCCACAAAGATTTAATAATCACACTCCACAACCACCACCTCCTGGCAAACGACGAATGACAAGCACAGAAAGAGAATTATATAAGAATGAGCACTGTCAGCTTTGTGGAAGGCTTGGACATATTGCAAAAATATGTTGGAGCCTACCAGAACAATCGGTGAATAATGAGGTCCTTCCTAAAGCTCTTACTGCTCTCACCATGGATACTTCAGTTGCAGATGTTGAATGGACAACATACACTGGGGCTTCAAATCATATGACTGGGCATTCAGGTATATTAAAAAATCTTAAAAAATATGTTGGTCATGACTCAGTCTTCATTGGCGATGGTTCTCCTTTAAAGATAGATGCAACTAGAGATACTTTAGTTTCTGATGGTAAGAATGAATTATTTCTGCATGATGTCTTACATGTATCTCAGTTAACCCGAAATCTACTTTCTATTAGTCCATTAATGACGCAATATTATTTAAATTGTGAATTTACTGACAAATTGTTTTGTATTAAGGAACGAGCAACAGGTCGAACATTGTTAATGGGTCAACGTAAAGGAGATCTTTATGTTTTGTCTAAACCAAAGAAAGCACACTTTTCAAATAGACAAAACTTAGGGACTGAAGAATTGTGGCATCAACGTCTTGGACATCCACAAAGATCAACTGTTCAATTTTTACGTACGAAGAATTTAATTCATGTTAATTCGAATAAAAACATGAAAACTATTTGTGAAAGTTGTTAATTAGGAAAACTTAGCAAGTTACCATTTAGTTTTTCTCATTTCTCTAGTAATGATGTTTTTGAAAACATTCATTGTGATATTTGGGGACCGGCCCTCGTTTTATCTCTTGGCAAATTTCGATATTATGCTTGTTTTGTAGATGACTATTCTCATTATATTTGGTTAATTCCACTTCATGCTACATTTGATTTTATTGATGTTTACTTAGATTTTGAAAGTTATGTGCAGCGCCAATTTGATAAAAAAATTAAGATTTTTCACACTGATGGTGGAGGTGAGTTTGTCAATAAAAAACTTATTTCACACTTTCAGCAACAGGGAATTGTTCATAAGCTTTCTTGTCCTCATACACCTGAGCAAACGGGCATTGTTGAACGCCGTCATCGTACTATCAGAGAACTTGGGATGACAATGATCTTTCATAGTGGAGCACCTAATTTTCTATGGGTTGAGGCCTATACTGCAGCAGCATTTTTAATCAATCGTTTGCCTTCTTCCTCTATTAATTTTACTTCTCTTTATTTCCGTTTATATGGTGCTCATCCTAATTACTCTATTTTACATGTGTTTGGCACTAGATGTTACCCATATACATGGGATTCTAAGAAGAATAAATTTGATCCTAAAACAATTCTTTGTGTTTTTCTAGGTTACAGTGACAAGCATAAAGGATACCGATGTTTCCATCCAAAAACTAGCAAGATGTTTGTCTCTAGACATGTCATGTTTGATGAGAATATGTTTCCTTATAAAGCAAAGGAGTCGTTTTCGCCCTCTAATACTCACATACAAGATTTTCTCAATCTCTTGCTTCCTGCTTCAACGTCTCAGATTGCTCCATCAACTGTTAAGGATCTAACATCTATTTTACTACACTTCAGTGTTTCAACTACGCCATTAAATATACCAGAACACACCAACTCAAATGTGTCACTTGAGTCCCCTTTAAATCATGATAATGATCACACTGTGCAACATGGTGCCCTCAATGTCTCATCCCAAGATCATGGCATGACTCTTGTGACCTCTCCTACCATAGTGATGATTTTTTCGGTAAGTTAAAATTTGATGAGTGAAAACTCTAACACTTCTGATTCTTCTGAACAGGTTCCGCCAACATCTCATCCTATGGTTACAAGAGCGAAACATGACATTTACAAGCCTAATCGACGATATGCATTAACTCCTGAATGTGGTGATATACCAAGCGAGCCACGATCTATCAAAATAACACTTTAACATGACGGGTGGAGGAAGGCCATGCTCAATGAACTTGACACTTTGCATCAAAATCAAACATGAACCTTAGTTCCTAGAGAATCTCATATGAATGTTGTAGGATCAAAATGGGTGTTTAAAACCAAATTAAAAGCCAATGGCACTCTTGATAGGTTGAAAGCTCGACTGGTTGCAAAAGGCTATCATCAAGTTTACGGTATTGATTATATTGAAACTTTTTCTCCCGTTATCAACCTAGGTACTATTTGATTAGTTCTTAGTTTTGCTTTGGTTCAACAATGGGATATTAAGCAACTTTATGTTAAAAATGCTTTTCTCCATGGTCACATAAATGAAGATATTTACATGGAACAACCACCAGGTATGCATGATCCTATGTTTCCCTCTCATGTTTGTAAACTTCAAAAAGCTCTTTATGGCCTTAAACAGTCCCCTCGAGCATGGTTTGATCGTTTTAGTTCATTTTTTATTACGCATGGGTTCTTTTGTAGTTTGGTTGATCCATCTTTGTTTATTCTATACTCATCACATGGCACATTGGTCTTACTTCTTTATGTTGATGATATGCTATTAACAGGTTCTGATTCAAAGTTACTTGCTGACTTTATTACACTTTTGCTTTTTGAATTTGCTATGAAAGATTAGGACCAGTGCATCATTTTCTTGGCATAGAAGTTCAACGATCTACTAACACTTTGCATCTTTCTCAAACTCACTATGCTCAAACTATTCTTGACAAAGCTCAAATGCTAGATTGCAAACCCATGACTACACCAATGGAATCTAAAACCAAGGGTCTTCATGATGATACTCCACTCTCTGATCCTACTTTTTATCGTAGCCTTGTTAGTGCTTTACAATATTTAACACTTACAAGACCGGATCTCTCTTGTAGTGTTAATTATGTTTCTCAATTTATGCAGTCACCAACTATTGCTAGTATAAAAATGGTTCGGCGTATTTTAAGATATGTTAAAGGGTCTATTACTTTAGGTTTGCATCTAACTGGAGATACTACACTTTATCGTTTTGCCTTTTCTGTGCAAATTGGGCAGGTTGTCCTACTACAAGAAGGTCCACCACTGGTTATTGCACTTTTTTAGGACGAAACATTATTTCTTGGTGTGCTAAGAAACAATCAACAATCTCACAATCAAGTTTTGAGGCAAAATATCGTGCTATGGCCAACACAGCAGCAAAATTAACTTGGCTCACGTTTCTTTTGCGTGACCTTCCAGTTCCACAACCTCGTCCACCCATCTTGTTTTATGATAACTTGAGTGCATTGCACATGACTATCAATCCCATCTTTCATGCTCGTAGCAAACACATTGAATTAGATTACCATTTTGTTCGTGAAAGAGTTTCAATGGGTCTCCTGATTACTCGTCATGTCTCCTCTACTTCTTAGTTTGCATATATTTTCACAAAACCGCTATGCAAGGCCGCTCTATGTTATTTCCGTAGCAAACTATGCCTCCAACCTCGTCATAATTTGAGAGAGGGTATTAAGAAAGATTATAAGGAAGTTGATCAATTCATAGATGTCATTCCTAATTATGAGAATAATTCAAGGGATTGTATGGAGACTGAAATCATGTGGACCCCACACTTTTTATTATTTTTATTATCTAGTATATCTTGTAATTCTCTTATGAGATCCTACCTTATCTAGGATTATTATTATTATCTAGTTATTTTTAAAAACAATTCAAGAGTCCCCTTCTTATCTCCTTAATAATTTCTTGATTCAGTCTTTAAATTATTGATCACTCCTCCCACGCCATGAAATTTCTGATCGTGGTATTTAGGAAAAATAAGGTTCTAGTTTAAATTTCAGATTGTTTAGTTGGAGAGATGTTAGCAATCAGGCATGAGAAACCCCATCAATAACTTATCTATCGGCATGTGTGAGGTAAGTAACCCTAGATTTTATTTAGTTTGCAAAATTCCAAATTTTATACCATTGTGGATTTTGAAATATAATCTTATTAGTGTAGTTTTGTAAAATAATATTCTCTGCCAAACATGAAGATTGACCGGCATAATACATGACTTTAGAAGTTGAATCGAGCAAAGTGAACAATAAGAAAGTTATAGGGTTTGAAATCAACTAAGTACGTGCAAAATTTTAGATTTTATAAATCTGTAAATTTTGAGATACAACCATATTAGTGTAGCTACATCAAATAATATTCTATGCAGAACTTGGATATTGATTAATCTTTTTGATGGTTTTAAATGTTGAATCATGCAAGATGCAAAATACAAACGTTATTCCTGATTGAATTAACTATCAACTCCTACAATATCATGTTATTTGAGGATGTATTCTGAGAGATATGCATGTCAAAAGTGTAGTATATGATTTTACTGGTTTGCAGAAATAGATGGACATTCAAATTGATGCTATAAATTCAATAGTATTCTAATTAGTGTGAATTTTATAGCATAACTTTTCCTATCGCCTCATGTGTCTAGTTTTCGTAGAATAAAGAATTTTATGATTTGGAGGATGATAGGAAAAGTTATGCATGTTTTGGTTCTCAATGGTCAAGAATCCGAATTTTAAAAATAATATCTTGACCTTTTCTGCATTTATACCCTTCTGAAAACTTCTTTTGCATTACCCTTGCTCATTAGCCCTTAACCTTAGTAGCATCATTAGGGTTTTGAAATCGTTCGTGCATACCCCTGAAATTTTATATATTTTGGGTGATTTAATAGGTTCTTTTTCCCAAATTTAAGACCCAACCAAAACCCTTGAATTGGTGTCAGATTGGATTTCTTGTATTAGTCGGGTACGTAATCCACATATAAATTCGGGTATCTGTATACATTTTTCCACACTTGCTAAATTACTATTTTGAGTATCTATTGTATTAGTTTTAATTAACTAAATTTCTGGTTATTTATTTATTCAGTCATATTTTTCAAAAAATATGTAGATTATATATTCTGAGTTGTATAAATTTATATTACAACCTATTTGTTAAGCTATTCGATTTGAAAATAATTGGTTTATTTTGATATATGGAAAATGGGATCATATGAATATTAACATTTTTGGTTTGATGGATTATTCTGTTTTCACCCAGTCTAAACCTTGATATTCATTTGTTTGTGAACATCAACTATTTTGATCTATAAATTGTAGTCTCCAATTAACTATGCATAACCTTGTCATTGGGGTTAAACACTGACCGTGTCGACATGTAATTCTGTTAAGAGACTATAGTTTCACACTGCTCCGTCGGTGAAGAATAACGGCCTCTGATATTCTGGCTCGGGTCGCCGAGGCTAAACAAATGAACTCTGATATTCTGGCTCGGGTCGCCGACGGTAAACAAATGAATTCTGATATTCTGGCTCGGGTCACCGAGGGTAAACAAATGACCTCTGATATTTTGTTTTGATCATAGTGAATTGGGAGACCTATACTGTATTTATCTGAAAATCAGACTCTGTTGAACTGTTTTGTTTTGTTTCCGAATTATATTTTGACAGATGTCCTATTGTATCATAGTAATGATTTTTGTTCAGAATTTTTGACACTTTTATTTGATCCCAAATTCTTTTAGTGGTTACTTACTGGGCTCTCGAGCTCATGAAGTTTGTTCTGTTTTTTTTTTTTTCAGATTAAGAGTATGGTTACTTGGTGGGCAGCTTAGCGGGATCGTTGACCAAGTTGTAGTCTAGTTTAGTCAGTTGTTAAGTTCTCTTTTTTTGAGGACTTGGAACTTTGTATTGATTATCCAAACATTGGATATAGAACTTTTATAATTAGTCTTTTATAGTTTTTTTTAGTGTAAGAATCTATATTTTTATTAGATGTTATTTTTCAGTGTGAGACAGATTCTGAGGCCTTGCATACCTACTTGGCCTCGGCTTTATAGGTTTACGGCAGTTTGTCGAGGCTCCAGGTTCGGGGCGTGACAAACCATCTCAAAATAGTAAGTTGGAATAAGATCATTTATCTCCTTCGTTCAAGACAAGTGACAAACAAAAATAATGGCAAGTGACAACCCAAGATACGAATTGATTGATTCCAATTTTATGATTGATATGAACTTCCTATTTCTTTGAATTCCTTGTATTATCTTTTATTACAATAAAATCTATAAATATAATAAGTGTTGAAGAAAAAAAAATTCATTGTTTACAAAAAAGCATTCTTTATTTTCAATTTTTCTACGCATCCAAACTTTTACATCATATCAAGAAAAAGTACAATAATTATACATTTTCATATCAAATATCAAATTATTAACGTATTAAATATTTTAAAGTATAAGAATAAAGATAATAAAAAAGATGAAAAAGGTAAGTTCAGATCATACATTTAGAAACTGCAAGATGAAAAACAAACATTGAAATTTATAAAAAAAGAAAATTTATCCCTTGTTATTAATATTAATTCTGATGAAGGAACAAAGGTAAAGCAATGCCAAAGTTGAAAGAGAGAAAAGGAAAGGCATAAGGACAAAATGCGTAAAGCCAAGGCGCCTCATAATTTAATGAAGAAATGAAACCCTTGTCGTTCACTATCACGGGCTTCTCCCGTTCACTAACAGTAATATTTACAACACTTGTAACAACAATACACACCTCCCAAAAATTTAAAAAAAGGAAGCTTTTCCATGTCAAACAATATTTAATTCATTTCATGCATTCTTCGTGAAATAAATAAATATTATTTATTCTTTATATTTAAATAAAACAACAAATGTTATCTTTTTTTAATTAAAGTTTCCAAAGATTTTTTTTTTTTTTTTGGTGTTGTATAATTCATGAAGATTCAAAACTAAGCCTATAAACGTTGTACCCTTGAACATTTGAGTTTTATTAAAGTGTAGTTATAAATATTTAACATTTCTCATATAAAATATATGAGAGATATATTTATTTCTCTTATATGAGTTTATACTGATCTGAATTATAACCATTATAATATAAATTTATAGTTTAAAATATATTTATCTATATAACTATTTTCTTTGTAACTTTGTAGACCTAACAAGAGTAATGGAAAAATAGGATTTTCAAGGTATTAATATGGGGATAAAATATCTTTTAAAAAATTATTTAATTTTATAACAGAATACACATAGTTACCTATCTTAGCCATTTTCAGCCACATTTGTTACCTAAAGATAATAGTAATTATAATGATGCTTCCGTTGTTAATAACAATAATAATAATAATTTAAGGTATGCCAGTTTT
This sequence comes from Dioscorea dumetorum, assembly GCA_902712375.1. Lineage (NCBI taxonomy): Eukaryota > Viridiplantae > Streptophyta > Magnoliopsida > Dioscoreales > Dioscoreaceae > Dioscorea > Dioscorea dumetorum. The sequence continues at coordinate 5,938,067 of CACTHL010000128.1, read as the reverse complement.
TAGGGGTTCTGCCCTTGATGTGTCAGATATATTTCAGTGAGATATTTAGGTTTGATTGCAATATTTACACAAAAATTTCATGCAGAGATCATCAAATAATATATTTTTTTAAAATATACTTGGATATAATATTAATATGAAATAAAAAGGTATTTTTTATACAAAGTCCAGTTTAAAAAAGGTTGCATGTAGTTATCTATTTTTTGTAAAAAACAATATTTGTTTATATACCATACAAACTATTTTTATCTGTTTTATACACCAAACTACTTGCCCCTTCTTTCTATTCATCTTGGAAATTAATAATAATTTACACTTTTATAAAATTTATAATTTATTTCTCCTTCATAAAAAATATATAAACAAATAAAACCATTTGGCTATGTTTGATTGCATTTTTTTCCCTGTAAAAGTTTTTCATGGAAAATATAAGGGGTTATGTGAAAAAATAACATGGGAGGGCTATTTTTTTATTTTATAATGAAAAATTTTGATTTTCTAGCTAGAGAATAATGGTAATCAAACCACTATTTTTTATTTTTTATGAAAAATTTTTTCATAGAAAAATTTTTTTCCTACTTATTTTTCATGTTGCCAATCAATCATGTTGCCAATCAAAAACAGCTTCAGTAGTACTAACGACCATTTGATCTTTGTGGCAATTTTTCCTTTATAAAATATGTGGGGCCCACACATTTAAAGAAAGAAGCGTTTGAATAGGTGTCGTTCTCCGTGGAAAGAATGGCTTCCCATCCGTTTCACTGTTTCATGGCTCTCTACTTTTCTCTGACCCCACCCATAATCCTATATTACCATATTGCCATTATATTGGTGCCAATCAACACTAGTACTGGTTTGCTTTATGTAAGTGTGCATATTAATTATTATTATGCTTGTCCTTGATCTATTGGAATATGTCTCTTGTCACATCCTTATTTCTTTTTTTCTTTTTTTTTTAATTTCTCTTCTTTTGGCCTTTGGACTCATCATCATCTAGTGATTATTAATTCCTTTAAACAAAACGTAATTAGCTAGGTTTTCTTTATAGTTTAAATTATCTTGTCTTTATTTGTATAAATTCATTTTGGGAAATGACATATTATATACATATACGCTAAATTAGAGTTATCACCGAAAAGCTACCTTGTGAAAAAATAAAAATATCAAATTCAAAATGTTTTGAATACAATGCTCATTGAAAACAATGGGGTAATGGACAGCTAGTTATCAATGGGGGCTCATAATCCGAATCTTTTATTTCTTATTGATGGTGTATTGATTAAACGATGAATTTCAAACTCATACTTAATGAAAAAATTAGAAGAGTCATTGTTTTAGCTTATATATAACTATGAGTAGTGGAAAGGTGAAATATAATTGTTTTAGATTTACATATATACATATCTCTTGAGGAAATTTACTTGTTAATCTCTCTAAGTTTCAAAACTTCTTAAAAAGTCCTCCTAATATTTGAATATCGTAAGTAGTGCCTTTTTTTTCAAATTTGCTCCGTTTTAGTATTTGCAATTTATCCTGTCAATTTATTTTGTTTAAAATTTTAATTTTGCCCTGGTTACAAAATGTATTTTTGCACTTTGTAAATATGTTTCTGCTTTGCTATTATGTGTTTACCTATAAACACATAGGTTTTTAATTAATTAGTATGTTAGCTTTTTATTATTAATTTTCTTTAATGTTTAGTGTTTTACATTCACATTTAATAGTATGTGATTTCACTTAAAAGTTACTGTATCGAGTTGAGGGTATTTTCATCACTTCACTCTCAAGTAAAATGTGTCAACTTACTAAAGAACTAAAAAAAATGTATAAAAAAAATGACTTTCTTGGGAATACGGGTACTTATAGTGACGCTTTAGGAATAATGAAACTTGAGAGGGGCTTTTTGGGGATTACAAGTACCTCTTAATCATGGTTTATTTTTTATATATTGACTCTGAAAAAAATTAATAGATTTAAAGCTTTGGCATTAGAAAATAGAGCATGTAATTATTTTTAAAATAATAAATGCTATGAGGAAAGGAGGCCCTTCTTTCAGTTGAAAATTAAGTACAATAGTGATAGCACAATTTGTGAAACTTATTTTATCATGATAAAATCATAAAATATATTTAAAATGTCCTAATTAGATTCCAAATCCAGTTGAATTGGAATTGATCTAAGTTATACCTTGACTCAATCACTCTTTAGGTGTGGTCAGATCACCTAAAACTATTGAACAAATATGTTCTTACACTCCCAATAAGATAAGTGATGAGATATGAGATCAGATCTGTCAACCACATCCCTCAACTACCATAATAGACGCCAAAAATATTTTTGTGATTTTTAAAAATAAATAAATCACATTATGAAATTTTTTTAGCGGTATCAAACAAAATTTAGATCATAATTTTCCTTTTTCTTTTTTCTTTTATTGTGATTAGTTCACAACTCTTGCATATGTGCGTGCCTGTGTGTGTATATATATATATAAAGAATTAGATTTGGAATCTGTTAAATTTGATAATGATGAGAAATAGAATGGATTTGATTTAAATAAATTAACATAATTAAGGAACTTGTCTTTTTCTAGACTTTATTCCCAATAATGCATTACATGAGGACTAGAGTTCAGCCCACCTAATTAGGTACTCCATTATTGTGTGAAGATAAGGTTATAATTTCTAAATACTTTAAAAGAAAAAGGAATAAATTACTTGAAAAAAAAAATATCACAGTATTTGTTTTATTTATTTATTTAGCTGAGATAAGTTGTTAAACTACTAAAATATCACAAAAAAGGCAAACTTATAATAAGAGAGTGACAGTGAGTAAAACAATGAAATAACGAACACCAACATGAATAGGAAAAATGTACATGCTTGGATCTTGTGAAAATACTGAACTTCTTCATCATTTCACCTTGTGTTTCTTTAAAAAAAATTAATTGAATCAGGATCATAAATGAAAGCAATGCCTTCATCTAAAGATTGGAGGCTCAACTCCTCAAAGGCTCCAATCAATTAATTTTTCAAATTAAACCAACAATTTTTAAACGTAATTTTGAGTTCGTAAGATAAATCATAAATGAGTTGAGCTTAGACACCTCCAAACATTGGACATCTTCAAAGAGTCAAGACTAGCTCATGAACAACTTGTATTGTAGCATATTGTTGATTGTAGTATGATTCGGTATTGTAGGAATGTACTATAGATATATTAGTGTAGGTAAAACTAAAAGACTCTGAGCCCAAGCTTTAAAATATATATTAGTTTTATATTTAAATTTAAAATTTTATCTAGTTATACTCTATCAAGTTCATTCCATTTTTCAAATCCTCATAATTTTGTATATATTTCACGTATCATATGTAAAAAAAATATAGCTTCACTCTTTCACACATACATAATTATAATTAAATCCGGAAGTTTTGATGCAAAAATAATAAAAAAGAAAATCAGGTTATATACATGTATATAGTAGAACTTATACAATTTTATAAAGGTTAGATTTAAAAATCCAATAATATTTATTATTTTTTAAAAAACAAATATTTTTTTTTTGTTTTCGCAAACATTGTTTTTTTAAAAAACCTTTTAGGGCCAGTTTGATTATAAAATAAAAAATATAGTATAATAAAAATTATGTAACCGATATAAGTGATTATTACATAAATTGTAGTATATTTTATTTTTACATGATGAGTGTTTGGTTAATAATATAAAAAATTAGTACATAAATATTATACACATTTTACAATGAGAAAAAAAATCATACATTTTACAATGAAAAAATATTCCACTTTAAGTGAAATATTTTTTTATGCCATAATTTTTAAATTAGATGGAATATTCTCATATTCTATCTAATTAGATGAAATATTTTTCTATGACATAATTTGAGTGGAATCCCATTCAAATTATGGCATAATTTTGTAGTGTAAATTGAAAACCCAAATAACTATTACGGTATAATTATGTAAAAATATTATATTATATCATAATATATAAATTATGTCATAATATTGAGGTATTGAAACATGTCTTTCGACATAAAAGTGTGATTGTGTGTATTTTACGATTTAAGAGATTGATGCTTCTCTATATGCAGAGCACATGAGAATTAGTGGATCACACATGAGTTCTTTATAAATTCTTTTTTCATAAAATAAAGAAATAAATAAATAAATAAATAAAAAGCGGACCTAACAGCACCGTTAACCAATTAGCGCCACCAATATAGGCGTTTATAAATCATATTATAAACAATGTTATATATATATATATAACGTACGGTCGAGATTCAGTGGGAGGGAATCGAGGGAATATGTACGCGATGGTACAGAAGAGGCAGGCAAGCAGCTGCTCACGAGATTGCTCGTAGTGTTTGGCGGAAATAACGGAAATGCCACTAGGAATGAAAGGACAAGAGCATGTGAAAGTGTGTTAATAGATGGTGTCCATAGGGATGGCCCCAGCCCAGCGTCCTCCGTCCCGTGGGCCCCATTCGCTGATCGCGCCAGCCTAACCGGCGCCACTCACTCACCCTACCCCACTCTGTCGGCAGTGGCCCCAACCTCTCTACGCCTGTCCCCAGTGAATGAGAGTGTGCGACCCGACCCTTGTCTGCTGCTGCACCGCTTGCATAATGTTTGCTGGCATGGCTCGCTGAGCCTTTGGGCCTGAAAACTGTTTGATGAAACGCCTGAATCAGCTTTTGGGCCTGCTATGATATGGGCCAAGCAGCTCCATATCTTACTTCTACTTTGCTGTGTGTGTGTGTATATATATATAAAAAGAAATTTATCTCTTTTTTTGTTTCTGAAATTTTAAGAAAAATGATATGGATGATTTTGATTCATTGTAACTTTTTTTAGAAAATTACCGAGGGCTTGCTTGGATGAAATGTGAAAAGGGTTTATAAAGTAAAGCAAGGGAATCGAAGGGTTGCGAAAGAAGGATTTAACTCTTCCCTTGTTTGGGGCAAAAAATAATGTAAAAATAAGTTACCACTTATTTTGCGTTTGATTTGAAAGCAAGAGAAAGTAAGCTTATATAATAATATTATCAAAATCCCCATTGAGTGGATATTATATAATGATAAATACTTGATTGATAAACAAATGTGATCAATAATATTGGGCTGGATAATTTTTTTTTTAAATAAAATACATTTCTCTTAATTTTTAAACTAATTTTTTAAATAAATATTGTGTGATATGTCATAAAACAAAATAAAAAATAATAATTAAAAACATTATTAAAAATAAAAAAATTACTACTAGGGTTTTTCAATTTCACTACTGTTTAATAAAAATAATTAAAAAACATGTTGTCAATATGCAATTATTACAGGGGCAAAATTATCCAGTAATTTATTAACTCTCCTCATGAGGGATGAAAGTAAATAGAGTGTTTTCAACCCCCATTTACCTTCTCAACCTTTATCTTTACCTTTCCCTTTCCCCCTAAGCATGGATTGAAAGCAACCTTTACCTCCAAAATATCTCCAAACCTTTCTCTCCATGCATTGCCTAAAGAGTCTTTGGTCTAGTGGTATTAGTCCCGTTACAAAAGATGTTTTATGGGGATTTTTATCGCTCATGATTCAAAATGCGCCAGACGCAATGGTATTTGATCCTCAAATGTAAAAGTAGAATTGCAACACCCACTTCCATCGGGTGAGTACATATGAACTCGATGATCAACTCCTAGTGGTGCTCACATCTTGGAGTTGTGATTTGTTAGTTTTTGTAGAAAAAAAACACTTTTCAAAAATTAGTGAATTGTTTTAGAAAAAAAATTAGTGAAATTAATTGGGCTGCCAAATTTGAGGGAAAGCTGTACTTTGGTTTTCTCATTATATTTTAAGACATTTTCTTCTAAAAAATGTAGAAAATAATAAATGTTTTAGAAAAAACTATAGCTTTTTGTTTTTTTTACTTTGGGATCAAAATGTTTTCCACATTTTTTAAATATAAAAAAGTGCTCCTATGATAATTTATCCAAATGCAAAATTACTCACCTTATTATGAAAATATATTTTCATGGTGAGAGCACTTCTATAAGATTTTAAAAGGCATGATTTAATTGCTCCGTCTGTTTCACCATGTTCAATTTTAAATGCAGATATATTGTTGACTAGAAAAGTTATATAAATATATGAAGTAAATTTTCTTGCTCTATTTTAGGGGTTTTACAATTTTGGAGTGTATTTAAACAATATTATATAAGCGGATACAATTCAAAATGTAAACAAAGCAGTCTAGTTAATTAAATTAAAACATCATTCTATTTATGAGGAAATAAGCAAAATAATTGTAGATGAAATAATATATATAGAAGAAAAACACAAAAAAGAACACTTGACGTACACAACAATAAACTTTATAAAATTTTTTGATGAATCAATAAAAAAAAATCAAAACCATTGGTATTAGTATTCTAAGCACTAAATTCTATGAACAAGGAGGTGGTCCTAAATTAAATTGTTTCTTTTTATTAAAATTTTCTAATACCAATAAATTTTAAAAACCAATTCAGTTTGCACAGTTCCAATACCTTTCTTTCTATAGTTTTTAATATTTTAATCTTTACCCTGATCAGACAGAGACCAATGCAAAACTTTGCCTTCAAATATAGCATGTGGGTTAGTTAAACAAAAAAGAAAAAGAAAAAGGGCGAATATGGCCTTTTGGTAATTTCCGGTTTTGTATATTTCTTAGGCTATGTGACCTTAAAAGAAAAAAAAGAGAACCTTTTCATCTACAACCATTAAGCAAGTCTATACAATAGAAATTAGGAAAAATTTCAAAAATAAACTCTACGGTTGTCGGGTTTTTTATAAGAGGTACAAAAGAAAAAAATTTTGAATTCCTATCTTGTGGTTTTTCTTTGGGGGCAAAAAGAGGAAAAACAGTGACGACCATTAGCTCTTGCTTATTTGGCAAGGGCAAAGTCGACATTTCACATAAAAAATATATATTTCTTCTTGAGATCCCTACACGACAAAATGTCTTTTTATGTGAAATGTCGACTTTGCCCTTACCACGTAAGCAAGAACTAACGACCGTCACGGTTTTTCCCCTTTTTGCCACGCAGAAAAACCACAAAGTAGGAATTCAAAATTGTTTTTCTTTTGTCCCTCTTTTGCAAAACCTAACAACCACATGGTTTATTTTTGAAATTTCCCCTAGAAATTATTAGCATACTTTTAATTAAAACAAAAGTTTTTTCCAATTTCTATAGTTGATTATTGAAATTTTTGAATGAGCATTTAATGGAAAAATAATAAATGCAATAAAATGTTTTCCATTACTGATATGGCATTTTATATAAACAAAATTAAATGCAATAAAATATTATCTTTTCAATTAGTTTAATTAATTGTTTTTAAATGCCATACTACAAGGAAAGGGTAAACATTTTCATTACTATCCACTTTCTATAAAACCCAAAACTATTGCCATAATCAATTTGAGCATAGGGACAATAAATACAATTATACTTTCTCATTACTATACACATTTAACATAAACAAAAATTTAAATGCAACAAAAAAATTAAATTTGTTCGTTGAAAATCCTTGGAGCAGATTATACAGCTAATAGTATATATGTTAAAAATGTTAAAATATAAAATTCTTATTATTTACAGATAGCTCTCTTTGTATACAACACTCTATTGGGAAGATAAAAACAAAGTAATGATATTTATAATTGGTAATGCTCCGGAAGAAGGGGTCATCTTCTACTTTAAGATTTTTAGAGAAAATCATAATAAAATTGATGGAAAACATGAATAAAATTAAAAAAATTACAATAAAACAACATTATAAATGAGAAAACTCGATATCAAAATGATGGAGACAGAATGATTGAATCGAGGGTTGTATATCACATAGTTTCCTTAAAACTGATTTGCCATTTTCTATTGTTTGGATTTGAATTAACATCCACTTTTCAGGATATAACAGTCTCTAGTTGTGAAACACCACCACTTTATAACTTTGGTGAACTAAAGTATGCACTATTACACTGAACCTAGTATTTAGATGCACTTCTCTTGTCTTAGTGTATTCATCTCATCTATTGACAATTGTCTCCCTTGAAAAGGGAAGACAAAAGCCTTTTATATAGGTTTAGAGAATGAGAGTTAGAAAACCATTAAAATTTCATAATAAATATATGGAATGTTATTAGTCAAAGATCTTTTCAAAGGGCAATCTAAATTCTAGAATTTGAAAATTGAAATAGTTTCAAGTTTTGCAATTAAGATTTGAGAGTTACAAACTCTTCAAATTCCAAACATAAATTGGAATATTAAGAATAAAAGTCCCTTCAAATTTTAGAGAACCTATTTAACTTTTCAATTTTCGTTCACTACTAATTTTTCAACAATCCACCACATGAATAAAAAATAAAAAAGAAAAAGAAAAAGAAAAGGAGAGACAACTCAAAAAGTTTCAACCTAGTGATAGAGCATCATGGTTGAAACCTCCACACAATAGTTAGGTGTTAATCTTTGAACCTTTCCTGAGAAAGTATACTTATTTTAGTGACTGACCATTTGACTTGCTGTCTTTGAACAACTTTGTCTTTATAGTAAATGACAATACACTTCTCACAAGAATATTTCGAAAACAATTCAATACTTATTATTATGTTCATTTTCACGCAGAACATCTTCCTAGTTCTGCAAAAGTGTCTAAAGAATTGAAGCCCAAAAATTCCCTTTTGAAGTGACCCCACTTCTTTCTCACATAGGTGATTTCTTATAAGTCCAACCCACATTACTCCTCTCAGAATACCAATGCATAAGAATTATTAAAAACATGGCTTAGCCTCTTACCTTACGAGCATCATTGTTTTATCATAGGAATGAACTGAGGTAGCCCCACAGTAATCTGCACTGGTCTTTACAATTTTGTTGTCCCATTGAACCTTGATCTTGGGATCTCAAGTTTACGAGGTTGGGTTTTCCACTGTATTGACTTGTACTTTTATGGGTTTTAGTCCCATTCCCCTCGATGATATATCAACTAAATCTTAATTTAATCCTTTGGTTAGAGGACCCTCTAAGTTGTTTTTTAATTTTATATAGTCAACAGATATAACTCTTGTAAACTTTGATTTTTTAATAGAATTTTGTGTCCAACATATGTGCTTAGGCTTTCTATTATACATATTGCTCTGTACCCTTCTAATTCCAGACCTATTATCACAATGGATACAAATAGTTGGCAGAGGCTTTGGCCACTTTGGATATCCTCTAAAAAATTGTGTAATCATTTTGCCTCTTTACCACATTTACCTAAAGCTATAAATTATGATTCTATTGTAGATCGAGCTATAACTGTTTGTTTAGAGGATTTTCATGATATAGTTGCTCCTCTTAGTGTGAACACATAACCCCTAGTGGATTTGGACTTTTCCATATCAGAAATCCAATTCGCATCAATGTATCCCTCCAGAATTGCTAGATATTTTGTATAATATAGCTCGTAATTACAACTATACCTTAAGTACTTTCATACTCTTACAGTTAATTTCCAGTGATTAGTTCAAGGATTACTTGTGTATCTACTTAGCTTACAACTACGTAAGCTATATCTTGCCTTATACAACTCATTAAGTGCATCAAACTCCCAATCTCTATAGAATATTCAAGTATGAAACACTTTTGCCTTTTCTTTTAAATAACTGTAGATTCACATTTGATGGTGTTCTTTGTTAAAATTTCGAAGGATTTGTCCACATGGTGTGATTGACTAGGAATGAGACCATCTGATGTTCTTATAATTTTGATTCCCAAAATTACATCATCTAGTCCCATTTCTTTCATGCCAAACTTTGAATTTAGCATAGTTTTGGTAGATTTGACCGTTTCATCATTGTTACAAACACTGAGCATGCCATCAATATACAGACTTAAGATGTACCAATCCATTTCCAGTCTCTTTGATATATACACATGTGTCAGACTCATTGATTTTAAAGCCATTTGATAACATAATGCTATCATACTTTTCATACCATTGCTTTGGAGCTTGTTTTAAGATATATATTAATTATACCAATCTACATACTTTTTCATGTTTAGAGTAACAAAACTCTCTGATTGCTCCATGTAGATTTCATCTAAATATCTATAAGAAAACGCTATTTTAACATCTATTTGATATATTTCAAGGCCTTTCAAAGCGGCAATCACTATTATTATTCCAATTGAATTTATTCTCATGACAAGAGAATTTTCATCAAAGTAATTTTGGCATGGTTACTGCTTGTAGCCTTTAATTACAAGCCTAGATGTCAATGGCTTTTTTTTCCATAATGAACCCTTGAAGAAGTCATAGCTTTCTGATAGATTTGAAGTTCACTTTTTAGCAAATAGGTTAGCAAATAGGTTAGAAAATTTGGGCTAAAAGATTTTTCTATCCTTGCTTTCTTGCTACGTCTTATTTCAACCTCTTGCTTTTAATCAAGACTGCCCTCATTAATAACAAACTGATGTGTTTGTTTAGATGAGCTAAATTCTTCATCATTTCTTGTTCTACATGGGAACATATGTTCAAAGAAAGATACGTTTCTTTATTCCATAGTTGTGTTCTTATGAATGTCTAGTATATTAGTCTCATGAACAAAAAAACAATAAGCACTACTATTTTGTGCATATCCAATAAATAAGCAATCGACTGTCTTTGGACCTATTTTCACCTCCTTATGTATGGGTACAACCATTTTAGCATGACACCCCCATACTCAACACCTCACTTGATCACTCATTATAACCTTAATTTTCTGGTTGAGTTGATTCTTAACTTCCATTTTATAGAGAATATATCTCTATAGCCTAGTATTTACTTTTGAGAAAATACACATATCAATATCTTGTGCTATCATCTATAAAGGTAATAAAACATTTATTCCCTCCTCTTGTTTGCAAAAATTTATGTCAGATATATCGCTATGTATTAAATCAAGAGGCTTTGTGTCTTTTCAATTGTTTGGAAGATTGATCTTGTTTGTTTTGCTTCAACACAAGTCTCACACTTATGTTTAGGATTAATATGAAACGAGGGTATGTGATCTAAGTTAATGAATTTATACATGGTAGGATAATTAACATGTTCTAGTCTATCATGCCATAAATTGGAGGACTCAAGCAAGTAAGTAGAAGAATTAGCATTACTATTATTGTTCTTCTTCGGCTTAACAGTCAACTTAGAAAGCCCATTAGTCACATAGCCTCTCCCTACATATATTCCACTTTTACTAACAACAACTTTATCTTATTCAAACATTGAGCGGAAGCTATGCTAGATCAACAAAGAACCGAACACCAAATTCTTATAGATTTCTAACACATATAGCACATTATTAACAATTAGTTGTTTCTCAGAAATCATTTTCAAGATCACCTTGCCTTGGCTTTGAATCTCAAACGTGGTAGAGCTTCCCATGAACAATTTCTCTCCATTCTCTTATGGTTTGAAAGTAGTGAACATGTCTTAGTCGGAGCGTAAGTGGGTGGTATCTCCAGTGTCAATCCACCACTCCCTTGGCTTAGACCCAACCAAGTTCACCATGTTAGCTTGGTTCTTATTCTTTTTTGGCAACCTACACTCAGATGCCTTATGACCCATTTTGTCTCGATTGTAATAAATTTTTTAAAATTTTTGTTTCTTTGAAACTCCACCTTTTGATCCTAACATGAACCTTTTTTCTGGCTTGTTTTGCATCTTATTCTTTAAGCTTTGACCATGCTATACAATGTTTGCCTTAGACATGTCTAGAGCAACAACTTTCTTGTCACTGACTCATTTGTTTTCCTATATCCGAAGTCTAAAGAGAAAATCCTCAACATTCATCTCCTTTTGATTGTGCTTTAAATGATTCTTGAAATCCTTCTATCGAAGAGGTAGCTTCTTAATGATAGCAACTACTTGAAAAGCTTCACTCAAAAGTATCCCTTCAACATGAATTTCATGCAAGATTACTTGGGCTTCCTTTACTTGAATGTTCACAGTCTTGGAATTCAAAATTTTGTAATCAAGGAATTGGCCAACCACAAACTTCTTGGTTCCAGCATCCTCAAATTTGTATTTGTGGTCTAAAGCATCCCATAACTCTTTTGCAGTTTTTTTAAAAGTGTATACATTGTGTAGTGCATATAACAAACTATGCATGATATAGTTTCTGCACAAGTAGTCAAACTTCTTCCAAGCTTCCACTATGCTGATTAGTTACGCATTTTTGCTCTCCTTCTTCCAACACATGTGTTTTCTTAGTCAAGGACCTCGCAAGTTTTAAGGTGGTTAGATAGAATAACATCTTCTGTTGCCACCTCTTAAAATGCAACCCGGTGAATATTTTTTAACCTCTCAGTATGGTTCCAAAAAAGCATAATCGCTACCATAGGTGCTTGCAATTGAAACAAAGTTGTGTTTACAGAGAGGTTAATCACTTGAGGTGTAACTGTGCTCCTAGCAGGGTAAGTCCCTTGAGTTACATCAGAAAGATGCTTGTTTTTAAAGCCATTGAATTAACTTTAACATTGTTAGATCTCTAGGTATTTGAATGAAAAACAGCAACAATTTTTCAATTTGCTTTTACTTGAAGACTGCTTTAATCTAAGAATCCGCTTTAATTAAAGAATCTACTTTAATTGGAAGATTATGCTTTAAGATCATTGGGAAAATTATCATCTTTTGCTTTAAGATTGTTAGAGAAAATTGTAACGAAATGGACAGGAAATAAAAATAAAATTCAAAAATTATAATAAACAACACATAAATGAGAAAAAGTTGATATTAAAAAGTTGTGAGATAGAATGATGGAATTGAGGCTTGTGTGTCACATAGTTTCCTTAAAGAAGATTCGCTACGCTCTAATTCTTGAGTTCGAACTAGCATTTGCTTCCAGGATATAAAAGTCTCCAGTTTCAAGGAAGCATCACTTTGCAGCTCCGGTGAACTAAAATATGCGGGCTCTATCACACTGAACCTAGTACATAGATATTATAAGAGAAAGTAGGGAAGAGTAACGTGGATTCACTTCTCTTACTTATAAAAAAAGAAAAAGTTAGGGTTGCTTCTATTATTTTAGAGTTTTCATCTTCATCGGTTGCCTATTGTCTCTCTTTAAAAAGAGGACATAGAAACTTTTTATATAGGCTTAGAAAATGAGAGCTAGAAAATCATCAAAATTCTATAATAAATATATGAAATTTCAATAGTCAAAGATCATTTCAAAATTCAAATTGAATTAGAGAATTTGAAAAGTTTCTCTAGAATTTGAAAAGACTTTTTCATGTTCCCTAATTAAGATTTGAGAGTTACTAAATCTTCAAATTCCAAACATAAATTGGAATATTAAAAATATAAGTCTCTTCATATTCTAGTGCGTCTATTTATAAATTCTCATTCTAACTTTTCAATTTCCATTCACCTGTAATTTCCAAAACATTCAATAATTAAATAAAAATTAAAAACTCTAATAAGGATTTTTTTTTTATGTGGTGGGGGATGTAGAAGGCTCCTGATGCATGGAATTTTGGATTTTTTTCAATGGATATGCATTCAAATTTTTCTAAATAACATTAATAAACCACTTAAAAGTCTTTGATAATATTCATTATGATCATTTAGTCCCTTATACTCTTGTGATTATCTTTTAGCATTTGTTTATCTCTATAAGTATTTGTGGGGCACATTTTTGGTAGTACAAAATTTAACTTTTCTATTTAGTTATGAAGCTGGTCGTGCTGGGTGAGAAACTAATGCACATTGGAAAAGGTGAAGGATGGTGAATACACTTAGGTGCCGTTTGGTTGAATATAATTGTGAATGTAGTAGATTTTCAGTTATAATATATTTGTAAATCCTTAGGTTTTAAAAAGCATTTATATGCAGTGAAATTAAATCTGGTATTAACTTAAATATAACTAAAAATCGTGTATTACATAATTTTGTGTTGGGTTAAAACAATTTATAAATTCGGAATTAGGAAACATGTGATATAACCACTCCGTGTAAGATGACCGATACTTTTCACTTTACATATCATCTTTTCTTTTTATTTATTATGTAGATGGATGTTATTTTGTACTTGTAATTATTGTAATCAATGGCTTATTATGAAAATCAATTATTAATTTATTATTATATTGATTAAATTTATTAAATTTAAACATTGAACCAATAGAAAAAGGGAACCATGTATTATATCATACAACTCGTCCATTGGCATGAACCATACAAACATATAATTTTAATAAAATATTTATCATATGAGTACATTTTATTATGTGTAATAAAGTTTTATTAATTTCATTTATTTATAATGTTTCCTTCCATATGTATGCATAAAATATTTTTGTCACAAAATAGCATGGGAATAAATATATTTTTCTGTGTATATAATTTGATAGTATGTCAAAGTAATAAAATACAAGCTCTTATCTGAAGTTTTATTTCATTTGTTTTCCTACAATAAAAATAGAATGGTGCAATCCAAAATTTGTATAACATTGAAACACTAACCAATTTGTTACAAATTGAGTAACAACCATCAAGATATAAATATTGCACAAATGACACATAAAATCATTCTTATTCGCTTTATTGCCATGAAAGGAGCTTGCTATACAATGTCACTCACCCATATGCTTAGCAAGACCCGAGAAATTACAAAACATCTTAATGCAGTTATATAAAAAATTGGTAAGCTATAAATTCATGATATAAGAGATAAGATAAACTACTAAATTTAGCAAACTAAATAGTTAAAAAATGTTTTAAAAGTATTAAAAGAACTTTATGGAAACTCTAACTACATGAAACACATAGATTGTTAACTTTGATTCATTAAATGTACTTACATGCATAACACAAATCATGAAAACATAAGCTTTCCTGGTAACACAAGATAGTCTTACTCAAGGACAAAAAATACCAAAGAAGACGAAATATAATCAAGAGGTCTAAAGTAATAACATAGAAAATACATAACTTGGGAGTCAAATTTGCCTAATTGGGCCCCTAAGATCCCTTTTTTTGATTGCTGAATGAATCAAAACTTCTTCAGCTCAATGCTTCCTATGCTCTTCATCTTTTACTAAGAAAGATATAGTTTTACTATCATTGGGCATCAACCAATCATAGGCCTTAATCTTAAGGCTAGAGTAATTATATGTTTTCAACTTCGTGCACTCATCAATCAAGTCTTTAGCAAATGTTAGGGTGTGTTTGTTTTCAAAGGATTTGGAGTTCCATATAAATCCAAATCCTTATTTTTTTTGAAATCCAATGTTTGTTTTAAAGTATTTCCTCTTCCAAATGCCTTTTAAATCCCATGAATGAAGGATTTTATTTTACTGTCAAAATGACGGTAAAACAAAATTCTCAGTGCTTAATATAGATGAAATCCCTCACGTGATGAACACACTAGGGATTCATGAGATCTTAAGTGAAGATGAGCAAACCTTATCATTTTTCTAGATCTATTCGGAGTTCCATCTCAACTCAATCGCTAGAACGGCTCTGTCACCATTGTTCCCTCTCAAAGCTCCAGCCTCGGCACTATCACCATCACCATCACCATTACCATTTTTCCCTTTCCAAGCTCGACCCCATCACCGTCACGATCATCATTTTTCCCTTTCCAAGTTTCAACCCTAGAACAAACGCTATATTTTTCTCTCCTCCACCTCAGGTAGGTGCTTTTCTCAATTTTACATATGCATGGAGAACATAAAATTCTCAGATTCTACTTTTGTCCAAAACATTAATACTTTCAAATGTATAGAAACATATATAAACCTAACCAATAAAATTGCATATGTGGCAACTAATAAACATTTTTAGATTCTTTTGTTTATTTGTTTTCTTAAATCATGGACATCAACATATTTCTCAAGAAACCAGCCATTTCCTGCTTGTTTTTCTACTTCCCAAACTAAAACAACAAAATCACAATATCACAATCACCAAGACCCAAACCAAATCTTTGTTTTCATGCTTCCCAAATCAAAGAAGCAAAGAAATTCTAGGTAAAACTCAATAGGAGGGATCAAACAACATAAGAAAGAAAGAAAGAATTATAGATATAAGAAGAGCATTTGATGAGATCTTTATCAGTTCTGCAAGAAAGATGTTAAAAAAAAAAAATCCTTGGTAGACCAGTGGGTTTCTTTAGTCAAAGCCTTAGGATGAGATGATCTCTAATCTCATGAGATTTTTTGTTAGTTTAAGTAATGGTGAGATCTTATTTATTTATTAAAGTATTGTTCATAATTATTTTTATTGAGACTTGTGTCTATATATATAGACGTAATTGATTAAGATATAATTATTGAGATCTTTTTCTTTTATAAAGATTGAGATATAATTATTATCTATTATTAATTAGAGAGCATTAGTGTGGTACTATATATTGCAAAGATGACGATGAATATCTTTAGTCCAACTTGAAGACATGATTAATATCTTGATATTAATTAAAGAACATTAGTTTGGTGGTATATATTGCAAAGATGATTAATATGTTAATATTAATTAATTAGGGAACGTTAGTCTGATACTATATATTTTGGAAATATGATGATGAATATCCTAAGTCCGCTTGAAGACATGATTAATATCTTAATATTAATTAAAGAATATTAGTTTGGTTCGGCATATTGCAAAGATGATGATTATTTATGAAAGAAATGCTTGGTAACAAAGTCACACTAGGAGTTTAGATTTGGTGCCTATTTGTCAGAGAGTAATAGAGAAAAGAACATGAAGATTAATTGGGACTATGTGTTGTTTGCGACTAAAGGAAAAGACATTAATAAATTATTTTAGCATCACATTTTCTTCCAAAATTCAATTAATTTAATTCGAATACATCTTAATTTTTTGTTCTCAAATTCCATCAAAGATAATGGATTATTGAATTGTCATTTATAATTTATTGCACTGTATTCATCTTATTTTGTTTATTAATTTTTCTTTTACAATTTATTGAATTTTGCCTTTATAAAACATAATGGATATTATATCGTTAATCTATGCAATTTTGTTTGATGTATGTCTATTTAGGTGAAATTTGTAAAATGTCTAATATCTTAAACAATGTTTTTTTGTATTTTTATAATTTATTGATGGATGGGCATGACATAGAGGATAATTTTAATGCCATATGCCTTACAATGCTTGCTGTGACTTTTGCCGTAACATTATTTTTATGCAGTAAATGACGTAAAATTTGTAGAGAACCTTCTTATACTCTATAAGAAGTTAGAGAACAGTATTTATTGAGGCTAGTTGATGGAAATGACACTACTAGTATCAACATGATCTGTATGAATGAATCAACCTTCTTCAATCTTTACTCGATAATGAGACGAAAAAGTCTTATGAGAGACATATTACACATCACTAACAAAGGGCGACTGTTGATGTTTCTACACATTATAGGGCATAACCAACACAATTGTGTCATCGCACATAATTTCCTCAGATTTAGTGAGACTGTTAGTAAGTACTTCAGTCATGTTCTATATGCAAATGGTCAATTGCATGATGAATATATACTTTCACCTAGTACACAAACTCCTGCATATATATCCTCGATCATCACTATATCCTTATAACTAGTTCTTAGTTATAATATGTTAATGGTAGGATTGTGTTGGAGGTTTATATGAGACCCATATCCATGCTTTTATTCCAACATTTGAAGTTGTAGCATTTCTTGGGTGAAAAACATACCCCACACAAAACGTGCTTGCTGCTGTTGATTTTGATTTACATTTTACATATGTCCTTACTGGATGGGAAAGTTTGACACATGATGCTCTACTTTTACGAGATGCACTCCAGAGACCAAATGGCCTATTAGTCACTAAAGGTATCTATTTGCTAGTGTATTGATACATAGGTTAGTATAGAATGAACAACTTAAACATTATAATTTTGTTAACTACCACCTTTGCTTTTTCTTAGGGAAATATTACTTGGTTGATTCCAAGTATGCAATGACACCAGGTTTTATATCCCCTTATAGGAGTGTTATATACCATCTTAAAGAATGGCTCACGAACACGACAAACCATAAAGAAATTTTTAACCTTCGCCACACATCAGCTCGTACCACCATTGAACTGGCTTTTGGTTTTCTTAAGGGACGCTTCAAAGTTTGTTCATCAAGACATTCTTTTCATTCAAAACTCAAGCTGAGTTAGTTTTGGCTGCATGCATTTTGCATAATTATATTATAAGTAATGGTGAAGATGTGTTAATACCCTTTGATAAAAACTAGACACCACAACTGCCGCACTCAGAAAATAATGTGAGAGAACAAAGAGCAGAGGCCCAAAAATGGGTGGCACATAGAGAACAAATTGTACATGATATATGGAGAAATAAGTAGATAATTACTTATTATTTGTATGAAAAATGTGCTTCCTTCCAGACCATGACTAGTATTTTTTTTTTGACTGCTTGTTGTCATTTTTAGGACTTGTAAAAGATAATTAATTTTCGTGTTTCTCTGAACAAATTTTATGTTTGTCATCATTTATCAAATGCCTATCCAGAAACTTTCTTATGTTACATTGAGTATTTATTTTGAAGCATATTTTATATTTTGAAAAAAAAATATTGTTATTAAAAAAATCACTTATATATGTTGTAATTATAGCATGGATAACATAGGGATGTCAGAAGATAGTCAAATGTTATTAATGAGAATCCCCACTAAAAAAAGCGGTGGCAATAAAATATTGACCATTGCTGAAAGCCAGTTTTTTATGAGATTCATGGCTCCCAAATGGAGCAACGCTTTAAAGTTGATAAGGGCTTCAAACCCCAATCATTCCATGCTGCAATTATTGCAATGAAGAATGAGTTTGGAATTATAACCACCGAGGTAAATGTGACAAACCACTTGAATATAATTTGCAAGCAATGGGCAAGAATAAAAAAAATGAAAGAGTTAAGGGGAATGGGGTGGGATAATAGATTAAAGATGATAATTATGGGAGAATAATAGTTCAGGAACTATGTGAAGGTGCATTCCTTAATTTATTTCTACTTATATTGTCCATTTAATTATGTGCAAGCCACATTGCCATCAATTAGCTTAATTTAAGAAAGTACTCTATCATCATGTTTTAGCTGATTAAATATAAAACAAGTTTTATGTAGCTTGGTTAAAATCATAGTTCTTGATTGCAGTAATGTGCTTCCTTACAAATGGAATAGATCATAAATTTTGAATAATATAGCTCCAAATGAATAAGATCTTTGACATTGATATTGCCTAAATTATTAATTCCTGGGGTTCTTTACCTTTCTTTGAAATAATGTTAATTTTTAACTTTCAATTGATTTATTTTATTATGTATTAGATATATCCAGGGGATGAGCCATACTTAAACAAACCAATTGAGAACCATGACTTGCTTGAGATCATTTGCGGCAATGATCAGGTAACTAGAAGGTGTGCGATTCAATTTGGAGATGAAATTGGTATGCATATGGATGATAATGTTAACTCCCACTGTCTATCTTAGACCGATAGTCTTGATGACATTTTTTTGAGGAGACTGATTGCCATGTTAATATGCCACTACCTATCCACAACCAATCAGAGAGCATAGAACCAAGAGGGGCATCTTCCACTCAATCAAAAAAAAAAATAATAAAATAAAGGAAAAAGGAAAATGCCCTCCGACGTTGAGGCAACACAAGAAATGAATAAAACCATTAAGGGCATCTTTTGTTAAGAAGTCTACTCGAGATTTAGAATTTGCAAAGGAACTAATTAGTAAGTGCCTGAAATTGAAAGCATATGGTTACTCTGGCCATGAGATTAATCAGGCCTATGATTGGTTAATGGCCGACGGTAGAAGAGCCATGGCTTGCTGAGAAAAAGATGAAGACCTAAGGAAATATTGGGTAGACGACTTCTTTGAATCACTTCACAATCAAGGGAAATTTTTTCAAAGGCCCGCTTAGGTTGTTTTATTTATTATTATTATTATTGGTGTTGTTGTTGTTGTTGTTGTTGTTATTTTTTGCCGGTTTGTGCATTATGACATTGTGATTCTTGTCATTGTATATATACTTTTGTCATTAATTAGCTCATGATACTGAAGAGTGGGCTATGAACGTAGTATGGAATTGTAAAATTTAATCTTTAGAATTTCATAAGATTGACTATGAACTTTTTTATGAATCTTATCCTAAGTAATCATATTCCTAAAATATATTAAACCAAACATATGTTTTTTAATTCCAGTTTTACAAATCTTTTCAAACAAACATAAAATCTTATAATACAATATTTCCAGATATATTCAACCAAATGCTAAATTTGACTTCACTGAATTTTAAAAATTAGGTACTTCTAGTTACATTGTAATTAAAAATCCCCTGCATTTAGAATTACATCCAACAAAACACCTCCCTAATGTATGCGTAGAATTCATTTTTGCAAATCTCTCCTTTTAACATGCTACACATTTCTTACATTGCCTCAGATTTAGATATCAATTTTTGTATTCATTTTCCATTTTTCTATTTGAGTGGAAGTATCTGTTCTGGGTTTTAAGTTCTTTGATTAGTTATGGATGGCTGATGGCATATTAACATGAAACTTTGTCTTCTCAAAATTCGTATCATCACGACACCAGTTTGAGATAGTGGTAGGACTCAACATTGTTATATATTCATGCTAATTTTATTTCCAAAGTGAGCAGCATGTTGTTTAGTTATTTAATAATTGCCACAGACAATGTCAAGAAGGTCATGATCTTGGATTGGCTTGTTTAGGAATGACTCATTTTGTGAATGGATTTGGTGTTTAGTAAATAATTACTAATGATTTAAATAAAAAATATTTCAAAGTAAGTTATTAGAAGGCATAAATAAAAATTGATTCAAAGTAAATTAGAACCTTCTCCTAGTCCTTATATTTTGATTATCGCGTGGTTATCGTCTTTTGTCCATCATCTAAGTCCATTCCACTTAACTCTTTTATTCTTATCTATGGCTTGTTGATTGTTCTTAGATATTTGGACACATTTGCTTTAGTGACTATAATACTAAACTCATTTTCCATTGCAGTGGCATCATAGAATGTTTAGGGTTTGAAGCCCTTATCAACTTTGAAATCTTGTTCAACTTTAGAAGCCATGAATTTCCTAAAAAAAACAACTTTTAGTTGTTTTCCACCTTTTATTGCCACCATTTTTCTTAGTAGGGATTCTCGTCGTTGACATTTGACTATTTTCTGACAACCTTATGCTATCTATTTTATAACTAGCAAAAACATAAATTAAAATTTAAAAACAAATTGCTAAAAGTTTTTCAATATTATTATTAAATGTAACAGAACAAAGCTTCATAGTGAACATATTAAAAAATAATAAATACAAAATTTGTTCAATAAATATAAAAATTAGTTAACTACAAGCCCAAAATATTAAGAAACCTTCATGGAATAATAGTGTAAGTCATGATCTAGAAAGAAGTTTAGTTTATCATAAAAACAAAAATAAATTATGTACTTGTTTGTCCACATATCGCTTGCGATTTGTTCTCGGTGTAGCATGCATTCTCCGGCCTCCTCTCTTTGCTCACTCCTATTTGTTTAGTGCGGCAGATGTAGTGTCTACTCTTCTTTAAAATGTATAAAAACATCTTCACCGCCACTTAATACGTAAGCATGCAAAATACATGAGGCGATGACTAGTTCATCTTGAGTTTGGAATAGAAGACTAGGCTCAATGAGATATTCTAAAATGTCCCTTAAAAGAACCGAAAGCACATTGAATTATGGTACAAGCTAATGAGTGGTGACGGTTAAAAGGTTCTTAGTAGTTCATTAATGTTCTAGAGCCAAACTCTTTAAGATCATATTGAACGCCACTATAAGAAGATATGAATCCTGGTCTTGTAATATACCTTTCAAAAACCAAGTAATACTTCCCTATGAAAAAAATAAGAATTATAGTTAAGAAAATTATAATGTTTAGGTTATTATCATATACTAACCCATTTATTAACAAGATAATAAAAATGAAGACCTTTAGGGTCTGATAAACCATTTAATCTTTGAAGTGCATTGCATAAGATTAGAGTGTCTTATGCTGAACCTTCCCATTCAGCAAGGGCATATGTAAACCATTTCATGGGGTATGGTTTCACCCATGAAATTCTGCAACTTCACATACAAGAACATAATCATGATTATGGCCATCTAGACTCCAATATAGGCTTACCATTAACACATTACACTTAAGAATTTGTTACAACATACTAAATTCAAGGCAAGAAGAGAATATTTATCAATACCTTGAAGTAAGGATATAGTGTGTATCTCGACGTTATAATGTTGGGGTTTGTGTGTTAGGTGGATGCATGTATTCATCAGGTAACTGGCAAATTACATATAAAACATGGTTAAAGTACTTGCTAACAATTTCACCGGAGATGAGGAAATTATGTGTATGACACAATTACATTTGTTATGGTCTATTATATTTAGGGACATCAGTAGTTGCTCTTCGATAGTGATGTGAAGCTTATCTCTCATAAGACCTCTTTGCTCATTATTGAGCAAATATTAATATTTATGTAGATAATATTGATACTAGTAGTGTTATTCCCATCAATTAGTCTGAAAAAATAGTGTTATCTAATTTTCAACTAACTATGGCTCACTCTAATGGGTTGTGTTGAGATGTACGATGAGGACACTTCTCCCAGTTGCATGTGTAACGGTAATCAAGTGATAAAATCCCTCAAGTATGAGCGAGGGACAGTCGTACTAGAGCCCCGGGAAGACTATTACTTTCTCTTCATAATCACTATTTAGTCTACAAGACAAGAGAGTGATTGCTTCAATTGTAAATAAATGAGCAAAGTAAAGAATGACACCAATTGAACTAGAATGAGGTGATAACACAATGTATCAAATAAGCCTCGGGTATGGATTCCCTCGAGATAGATAACAATACAAGGATAAATATAAAATCATGTAGCTATTGGCTACGTTTTGGACCTCAAGATTCTAAAGTAGGGTACCCCGAAAACCTTCAATTATAAACCTAATCCCATGCGGGTTATGATCCTTGGATACTACTATGATTGTTCTTGTTGCAAGGAATCTCCATCTAGAGTTAAATTCTATTGAGGGAGGCTATCATTAGCTGGAACCTCCACTGTGAAGATATAATGAATCCTTCTCTAATCTTTGTATGACCTAATACTTGCAAACATCCTATTCTAAATATATCATTCAACATTAATCTACGGAATCAGTCTATTGTAAACACCATTAAACACCATAGATTAAACCCAAGTAGAAATAAACCAAATTAAATTAAAATATAAAAATCATCCAAACAAAGTCATCCTCTCAAGTTTCACTAAAGATCGGCAGCCTTGGGAGTTTTATTTGACATGAAAACAACGAGAGATAGAAGATTCATATGAAAACAATGAATGATCATGGTAGAACACCTTTTATGTCTACTATGGCATGATGAAAGCTTGTCGGATCTGTGTCGTCAAACTTCTTGATGCTTCTCTTGAAGTTTTCCCTTTTCTCCCTTCAATTATTGTGCAAAAGAACATCTTCTAGATGAGATTTACAATGGGTGTGTGTGGAGTGGAATGCGGCCAAAAGTCTTCCAAAATCACAACTTGACCTTTTTATTTTCTCCAAGCATTGGGGCACTCATGTGGGTGCATGAAGCCCACATGGGATGTGAAAAGGGCTAAAAGATTGGTCCTCGAAGGCTCTGAGGGGTTGTCCGGTTGAATGGGGGCAGCATAGCCCTCTAGCTGGCTTGTGCAGCATCCACGGAACTGCATGGAGCTTGCATGGCCCTTCTGGAGGCCATTTTGGCTTCATGCTTGCTCGGTTTTTGCTTCATCTTTGGCACCTAATGCTTTGAAGATTTGACCTCCAAAATACTTCAAAATGCTTCTTTTAGCTCAAAGTGGTCTTGACATGCTCTGAGACATAGTTAACACAAAACACACATAAAACGTGCTTTGGCACATCAAAATTGCTTGAAAAATATATAAATATAAGTATGAAAATTAGTGTATTTAGACACTTATCACTCTACAAAATCTACGTCATTTTATAAGCAACCAGGATTATAGTTTGAGCGACATATAACCTATGCTTTCGGTCATACGAAGTCATCTACGAATAATAAGGATCCAAAAATAAAAAACTTCATACAACGTTGAAACATTACTTGCATTTATTGTAACTAGAAATACAAAAAAAAAAAGGATTTTTTAGTGTGACACATTTATCATATTTTAAATTGGTGTTTTGGTTTAGAAAAGTGTACGAGGTATAACTGTATATAAATTTGTAAAAAAATTTTATTAAGAAGAAGAGCTAGATGAGACAAAAAGAAATTAAAAAACTTTGGTCCAAAAAAAGAAAACCCCTTAATGGGTGTCAAGGTAAGTCTTAATTGTTTTAAATGGTCTTAAAATGATAAATCATTTGAAGTTGATAATCTTGTTGAGGATCGAAAAAGGGGGATAAAAACTAATTTGTCATTGGGAAGTAAATCATTCTGAACAATGTTTACCTATAAATTTTCTTCTTATTTAAAACAATGAAATATTCTCAAAATTTATAAACTCATTTCATCCAACAATCCCATTTGATATGCCAACATTGATTTGCAATTGTTTTGATATCAATCAAAACTGAGTTGCATAGTAATAGATTGCGACCATTATTTTTCTATTGTCTAGTTACACTTATTATTGGCTTTGGCATCTTTGAGATTCTGAAAAATATGCCTATCTTAGGTGACTCGTTCGTTTGCCAGTTTACTTGTTCAATGAGACAAAGTATCATTTATCACTGCTAGCTCTTCTTTACTTCCAATCTTTCATGCAAAGTTTCCATTAAATCTGGAAATAAAGTATCTTATCCTAAGAGAGGCATACCATGTCCAATTTAAATGCTATTTTAAGCTGATGGTTTTTTGTCGTTCTTACTATAGAGGCACAAAATAAACACAGGGCTAGCATATTGATGTTTCTTAAAAGCATTCAATAATTCAATATTTTTACTCAACCATATAATGATTTTACAGTTTTAATAACAAACAATTAAATGATTGGCATTTGATAATTAAAGTGACTTTCTTCCCCATGTAATATTAGACACGCTATGAAAATTAAAAACTTGTTTGTAATATAGACATTGTTTTTCTTTAAAATATTCTTTAAAAAAATTTATTCCATTGTAATAAGAGGCTTATCTTTATTAAAACAAAAAAAAAAATTTTACATACTCATGTCTATCCTACTTTCTCTTCAGCACACTTTATCTCGAAGTCAAATAATCTTGCAGAATCCAAAGTATTTTGAATTGTGTTTCATTAATTTTCTGAAGCTTTGAGAGAAGAGATGTTGTATTTTCAATGCAAATAAGATATAAATAATGTTAGAGTATATAGTTACATATTTACATATATTTATACATGTCCTTGTTCATACATGCATATTTGTACTCCTCTTATATCTATTTATTGGGTTGTTACCTTAATGAAACCATATCAATTCTTACCAACTCTTACATGGTATCAGACGCCTAGATCCTCTCCGGCTATCTCCATCGCCGGCACCCCCCGAAACGCACTGTCCTCGCCATTATAGCGGCCATCACCTTTTTTGACACGCCCTTTGTGTCACCGCAAGTTCACGGGTCATGTGAAGTAATAAAGTGGACTCAATGAAGGGTCGGGTTGTCGAATCCACAGGGAACATAAATACTAGTAGTAGCCGCCTCTCTGCTATCTAGCTTTACTAATAATGGAAAGTGAAATGAAAAGCAACAAAATATGAATAAATAACCGAAGAGATAAAAGGGTTTTCGGGCGATGATCCTCCTTGGATAATTCCATGAAGCACGGGAATTCAAATACACTTCTTAACCTAGCAATTTCAAGTCGTGCGAAACCTAATACCTACTGACCCACTTTATGGCCATGAGTGCCTACCTCACTAAAAGTAACAAGCGGAGAATTCTCTCGACGCAAGCTATCTCGGCGGGTGCTTTACGATCTAGGGTTTTCTTAATGATCAACTTGGGTTCCTAAGCATAGGTTGAATCCTCTCTCAAGCGAAACACCCCCTAATCCCATTCAATTGACCTAAAGGAGAATTCTCTCAACTAAAGGGTTACACGATTGCTAAGCGCTCGCAGGAACACGAAGGTAGGATGATCTACACGAAGAGGAAAGAGGACGCTCCTCTACCTAAAGGCTCACTATTTCTACCCTCTTCAATCTTGGGTGGTCTTACAGTTAAGGGCCTGTCACTCACCTCACTATAATTCAAACTCAATTACGATTATCAGGCACAATTAAACAAGATACAAACAAGATTGAAACTCACAAATTACTAGAATTTAGAAGCAAATAAAAATTCACACAATTCGATAATGCAAGGGTTCACATGCCCAAACACCATCAAAATTAGATATCCATTAATGGAGAACAACAATCTAATCCAAATGCAATAAAATACATAAAGAGAATGAAAGCACTCCCTCAAAGCTCGCGATCTCATGGATGGATGAAGTTCTTCGAAGATTCCCCAATATCATGGCCAAGATCTTCACACGAACAGCGGCCCTTGAAGCTTTAAACCTTCGTCTAGTCTCTCCCTTTTCCTCTCTTCCCTAGGAGAAGATCTGTCGTAGAAGCCTTCCAAATCGCCACCCAAAGATGGGCTGAAGAGTGGAGAAGAAGCCCCTTCGAAAGTCCTAGTTTCTATCTTTTATAACTCAAAAATTGGAGGTTCTTACGACCGTGGGTCAGAATAAGATGCAGGGAATCAGATTGCTAAAATAAATCATGAGACAGTAACTACAAGCATACAAAGTAGGATTAACAAAATTGAGAAATGAACATCAACATGTTTCTGCAATTTGAAAAACATTTGATAGAATTACACATGGGTCAGCAATAAGATGCAGGGAACCGGATGAATAAAATAAATCATGAGACAGTTACTACTAACATAAAAAGTAGGTTTCTCAAAATTAGGACAAGAACATCGACATGTTTCTACAATTTGAAAAAAAAAATTGATAGACTAACACATGGGTGAACAATAGGATGCAGGGAACTAGA
This sequence comes from Dioscorea dumetorum, assembly GCA_902712375.1. Taxonomy (NCBI): domain Eukaryota; kingdom Viridiplantae; phylum Streptophyta; class Magnoliopsida; order Dioscoreales; family Dioscoreaceae; genus Dioscorea; species Dioscorea dumetorum. The sequence continues at coordinate 5,910,887 of CACTHL010000128.1, read as the reverse complement.
TTTATAGAATGAATGTGGGAAACAGTAACTACAAGCATAAGAAGTAAGACTAACAAAATTTAAGACATGAACATCAACATGTTTATGCAGGAAAAAATATTTGATAGAATAACACATGGGTCAGCAATAGGATGCACAGAACCAGAATGATAAAATGAATGTGGAAATAGTAACTATAAGCATAAAAATTAGGATTAAGAAAATTAAGACATGAATAACAACATGGTTTCTGCAATTTGAGAGAAAATTTGATAGAATAACACATGGGTTAGCAATAGGATGCAGGAAACCAGATTGATAAAATGAATGTGGAAATGGTAACTACAAGCATAAAAACACCAGGTTTCACAAAATTAACACATGAACATCGACATGTTTCTACAAGAAAAGAATTTGACAGAATAACACATGGGTCAGCAACAGGATGCAAGGAACCAGATTGATAAAATAAATTTTATAAAATAATACAATAACCAGACCTGCCTGCGTTACTAACAGTCATTGACAGTTAGGGTTTAGAACCTACCATTGGAAACAGCAAAGAAATACAAACATAAAAACTATCTTCACAAAATAAATTATGAACATTGGGCTCAGAACCAGAGTCCCCGAAATCATGTTCATTGTGCTATCGTGTGATAGATTCTAATCAATGTGCAATATCTAGACGCACAACACAAGGCTGCAGAGGTTACCCATCGCATAAAAACATACAAAGTGCGTAAATTATGGATTGTTCCATCATGATAGGTAATACGAGGGGGGGGGATGCTCCTGGCAGTCATCATTGACCAAAATAAGTACACTACTCACCAGCATGTAAATAGTAAGTACATGAATTAGATAGACTGAAAGCTCACCCAAAAACTCACACACAAAACTGGAAACAACTGAGAACAAGATCAAAGTGCCAACAAGAACTGATTTGGGAAAAAAAAAAACCAAAAAATAACATTACAACTATGACCTCTTGATAATCCAAAATAAACACAACCCACTTACAACACTCACCGAAAACCAGAAAACAAACAAGATTGGAAAAACTTCAGCGAACAAGCAACCTGGTCAACCATTTAGAATAAAAATTATACAAATTAGTTGAGAAAATGGTGTGTATGTATAAAACACAAAAACAATTTAATAAAAACACCATAACAAAACCAATACACATGTCAAAATATAAATGGAAAAAAACTAGGATTCCATTAAATGACAGATCAGGGCAGTTATGTAGCAGAAAAAACCAGGACTTCACAGAAGAAGGAAAGAAAATATAACATGTATATGATCTTGCCAAGGAAAAATTAATTTCACAGAGAATATAAAAACTCATCTAGAAACAGGAGCCAAGAGATAACAAAATCAAAGTGTCAGTAAGAAAAAATTTGAAAAAAAAAAAGCAAACAAAAAAATAGCATTACAACTATGACCTCTTGACTATCCAAAATAAACACAACCCACTTACAAACACTCACCAAAAACTAGATAACCAACAAGAATGGAAAAACTTCAACAAACAAGCAACTTGGTCAACCATTTAGAATGGAAAATATACAAATTAGTTGTAAAAATGGTGTGTATGTATAGAGCACGGGAACAATTTAACAAGATCACCAGAACAAAACCAATACACATGTCAAAATCCAAATGGAAAATAACCAGGACACAAACGACACAGATCAGACCAATTATGTAGAAGTAAAACCAAGGCTTCACAAAAGAAAGAAGAAAAATATAACACGTACATGATCGAGCCAGTGGAAAACCTATAAAAACTGACCCAATAACTGCAGGAGGCAACAGACAATAAGATCAAAGTGCCAACGGGAACATATCTGCAAAAGAAAAAAACCAAACTGAGTCATTACAACTATGACCTATTAACAATCCAAAATAAAGATAACCCACTTACAACACTCACCAAAAACCAGAAAACTATAAAGAAAATAAATTACAGTGAACAAGCAACCTAGTCAACCGTTTAGAATAAAAATTATATAAGTTAGTTCAGAAAATGGTGTGTCTGTGTAGAACATGGGAAACAATTTTATAAAAACACCGTAACAAAACCAAAACACATGTCAAAATCTAAATGGAAAAAAACCAGGACTTCACGAATGACACAGATCAGGGCTTCACAAAAGAAAGAAGAAAAATATAATATGTATATGATTGAGCTAGGTGAAAACCTTTAAAAACTCACCCAAAAACTATAGGAGACAACATACAACAAGATCAAAGTGCCAATAGGAATAGATTTAAAAAAAACTAAATTGAAGTATTAACACTATGACCTATTAACAATCCAAAATAAAGACAACCCACATACAACACTCACCGAAAACCATAAAACTGACAAGTAAGGAAAAACTTCAGCCAACAAGCAACCTGATCAGCCATTTAGAATAAAAATTATACAAATTAATTGAGAAAATGATGTGTCTGTATAGAACATGAGAAACAATTTAATAAAAACACCAGAAGACAACCAATACACATGTCAAAATATAAATGGGAAAAGCCAAGACTTTATGAATGACACAGATCAGGCCAGTTATGTAGCAAGAAAAACCAGGGCCTCACAAAAGAAAGGAAAATATGACATGTACATGATAACCAGGGGAAAACCTATTTCACAGAGAATATAAAAACTCACCCAAAAACTGAAGGAGACAACATACAAGAAAATTGAAGTGATAACAAGAACAGATATGCAAAAACAAAAAAAGAAAATGTCATCACAGCTATGACCTCTTAACAATCCAAAATAAACCCTTAATCCACTTACAACACTCACCGAAAACCAGAAAAAACAAGGAGAAAGGAAAACTCCAGAGCAACCGGTGGAAGAATCAACATGCGCCACAATCTAGGGAAAATATACAATTAATTAAGAAAGTGGTGTGAAAGTAAAGAAAAATGAAACAATTTAAAAAAAAGGGGAACTAGGGAAAGAAGTAGATCGACAAACAACACTAAAAGAAATCAACAAAAACGCCAATCAAGGCCACTGGAGCATTTTCGTGCTGTTATTTTCCACGGAAGAACACAGGTGAAGGAAAAGAAACGGAAGTTAGGAGGCTGAGCCAGTGAGGATGGGATCTCAGACTTGGGAATGGGAAGTCACACCGCTGAGGTTGCGAGAGAGGTAGTGGCGAGAGGAAACCCTAGATGGACGAGTGAGCCGAGAGAGTGGAAATTGCATTGAGGTGATCGTAATGAGCACGTGGAAATTGCGTGCACTGAAGTGAAACGGGGAAGTGGTGGCTTAGAGGTTTATTGGCCTGAAGTCATTAGCTGAAGTAGAGGGGTTGGGAAGTTGTCAAATGACTACTTCAGACCTGAATTCGGTGAATTCGGTGAACTAAAAATACTGAAGTGGACCGGAACTCCCCACCTTAGTTACTTTAGGGCTGAGTTCAGTGAACCAAACATGCCCTTAGTTCACTTCCTCCTCACTTATGGTGAAATGAACGCCCCTTAGTGTCATGAGTTCTAACATTGTTGACTACTATTATTAATTTTTCTTAAGTCAATAATATGTGAAAAAATGTCTTACAGAAGATTATAGTATATTTTTATTAAAATGCATTGATAAGAGGGCGTTCATTTGGGTATAAATGAGGGAAAGTCAGGAAGTGGGAGAAGTGTCACTTCCCTGAAGTGGTGGAAGTGATATGACTTCCACCACTCTAATGTTCATTTTACAGAAAGTATCACTTCCATTAAGCTCTCATTTTTCACTTTCGGTTTCATTTTCTCTTTTCATGGACTTCAAATGAGTCTTTGGAAGTGGGGAGAAGTGAGCTTACTTCTCCGACTTCAGTGTAAAAAACACTATAATGGGTTTTCACCAAATTCCATTTAAGAGGAAAAGAACATAAGAAGTGGCGGAAGTCAGTCCACTTCTCCCCGCTTCCCCCAACTTGCACCGAAATGAACACCCACTAAGATGAAAATGGATAAAATTTTACAATTAAAAGTTTTTTTACAGATTACAAGTGAAAACTTTATTATTAATTTAACAAAAGTTTAAGTAAATTATTTGTTAATCAAGACTTCAGTGAATATTATGATTTTAAGTTAATAATTTATGAACAAAGCTCTGCAAAAGATTATAGTTTTAAATTAACATGTTTATAGTATTGCACATCATTGAAAGCATTTCTTTCTATAACAATATTTTTATATATAAAAGATTTGGTATAATATATTGTGGAAATTGCCAAAAAAACCCCATAAGTTTACGAAATGGCGAAAAACACCCCGTTAATTTCCAAATCCCTAAAAACCCCTTCCTTTTAAACACAATGATTTTCAAACCCCCAAAGAATGAAACTGTGGTTAACGGAGTTATTTTTCAATTTCATGGACAGAATTACCCCTATCTTGCATAGGAAGTCGTGGTGCAATCATTTCGCATGTTAGAGAGGAAGTGAAGGGTTTTTTGCGGGGCAATCCCAAGAGAGTCGTATTCGTTTTTCTTCTCTGCTTAACTTTCTTCAGTTTTTCCCTTTCCGAAGCTCTCTCTGCTTCGACATCCTCTGTAACTTCAGTCCACCTGAATCACTCCCGCGCAAGTATCTGGCACTTTCATCAGTTTGCAGCTCAAGGTATTGCAGAAGTTGTGTTTTAAGTAAGGCTTTTATTTGAACTACTCTGTTACACAGAGATATTCGTCAGTTTTGTTTTGCGTGGATCTGTTTTTATTGGAAGACACTGAAGTATGCGGGGGGATTTCTCGGCTGGGGTTTTTCTAGTCTGCAGGCAGATTTCTTGGTCAGGGTTTTGGTTTAGGGTTTAGGGTTTTCAGCTGTGCCCACGATCATTGAAAGAGTTTTCGGTTGTTTTTGTTTGTGTAATGCTTACAATGTGTGTTTTCCCTTCCATTTGATATGGTTGCAGTTTGTAAAATGAGGTTTCCGTGTAAGAAATGAGTTGTTGTTTAAAACCTTTTGTCTCCGTTTAACGGTGCATATCTCTGTTTAAGCATTTAGCTTTTCGTGTAAAACCTTTTGTCTCTGTGTAACATTTGAGGTATCTGTTTAACAAGTGTTGTCATTGTTGTAGTCTTGTGATTATGACGGTAAACCTAGTCAACGAGAGATGCTACTTGACACCGGTGGTGGAGACATTGGCCGAATTGAAAGTCCACATGACCTCCTGACATTGGGAGATCATCCAAAGGACACCGTTTGCGGCATTCACTGAGGTGGAAGCTGTATTCCAAGAGAGGGCCCTTCTTGATTCGCTTCTGCAGAGGTACGATGGCCGCACCAATAAATTCAGGATCGGGGCGAGGCTGCTGAGCTTTAGGCCTGATGATGTGTCTCTCGTTCTGGGTCTGCACTGCGACGGAGACGCGGTCCTGTTTAAGAAGAAGAAAACGCAGTCAGCATTCGAGGGGAGGTATTTATCGAAAAGCTACGAGAAACACGAGACGTCATTAGGAGCACTCTTCAGCGTCTTGTTGGACAGAGGGGGGAAGATGAGGATTTTGTGAAACTCTTGATGGCGTCATGGGGACAATCCTCTTCCCGAATACATCATGCTCGGTACCCACTTGGATCGTTGATTATGTCGACGATCTACCTGGCATGGGGCGGTACGCATGGGCGCAAGCGACGCACAAATGGCTTATGGAGGACGTTCCACAAGCTGCCGCTCGAGTGCAAGACAGATGCGATGGGGGGGGGAGGTAAACACGGGGTAAATTAAGGGTTGCTCGATCGCACTGACCATCTGGTTTTGCGAGGTGACCGGAACCGACAAGAAAGTCCGTTTCGGCAAGACCCCAAGGGTACTGTGGTACTGTGAAAGTACTTACCGGAAGCATGGCACGATAGAAACCAGTTGGTCAGCTCTCGAAGGAAAAGAGGTAATAAATCAGGAACAATGTGTTTAAAAATAGCAGTTAATGTTTAATTATAGTCATCACCATTTAGGAACTGTAGTTTGTGTTTAACGCTTGGTGACTTCGTTTAACCTTGTTATACTCCGTTTAAATGTGTGCCACATCGTTTACGTATATATGTCAAATGTTTAAATACGTTTGTTTTGGATTAGATTGAATGATTTGACTGAGATTGTTTTGTTTATATATGTTAGTTCCTGAGCTGGTCCCGGCGAATGCTGAGGAGGAGACTTTTGTTCGGGCCAACTGGCGGAGGGATGCTGTTGCGCGGGAACCATTTGCACGACAGCAAGAGGGAAGGCCAGCCCCTCCCGTCCGTTCTCGACAACGTCGTTCCCCCACTTCCAGCCTAACACGCAACCCTCGGCGTCGGATAAGCCCTCACCTACCCCGCCCAATGGCAACACCCGCCCCGGTTGCGACAATGACAGCCCCCCGATCGCCATAGTCCCCCCGACCGCGGCAGCCCCACCGACGGCATTAGGCAACGACGTCACTACAGCATTTTTGCAGGCGTGTCAGGTGATGATGAACGCTTTTCCCCAGCTTGTCGCTCGGGTTGAGGCATTGGAGGCAAGGTTTTCCCCACAAATACATGAAGTGTCCGGGGCAGAGGAGGCGTCGGAATTTGGCGATGACGACTTCGTCGGGAAGGCCCTTCCAAGACAGCCACGTGTGAAGAGGCAACGTTTGAAGAGGCTTGCACAAAAGGCGAAGACAATAATGCCGCCTCTGTGCCCACCACCGACCGAAGATGAAACAAAAGTAGCACCACCGGCGGCTGATGCTGTTGTGGAGACCGTTGCAGTTGATGATGTGACCGTCGGGATGGAGGAGATCGTCGACACCGTTGGCAATGCTGCGTCTGAGAAAGCCTCCGAAATCCCCGTCCCGGTGGATCCGGCTGCCGCGGTCGACAATGCCGTATCGAGGGTGGTGGTCACTATCCCTGAAGAAGAAGAACCATCCGAGTGTGTGGAGGTGTCCCTGGCCGCGGTTGGGAAGACCGTTGCCTCTATTGTCAAGGAACTCCTGCCCGCGGAGGAACGGCCGGCCGATAATGCCGTATCCAGTGTAGGAGCGATCCCGCAACAACAACAAGCATCTAAGGATGATCCCAATAAAGCTGTTAACGGGGGCAAGAGAACGTCACCGAGAACAAAACAAAAGCGGTGACCCTTGCCAACCAGCAATATCAAGAAGTTCGGAAACACTTCGTTCCGGTGAAGAAAAAATACGCTGGTCTATTGCACCTCGACGTATTCGAGAAGGAGTTGATCAAGATCTTCCTCAACTTCCCCATGGACGAGTAAGTATGCTAGATGTTAGTGTTTATATATACATCATCCTGTTTACGATTTTGCGTTTCCGTTTAAATATAGTATTTCCCCTTTAAAGTAGTGATTTACCGTTTAATTTACGACGTTACTGTTTAACAATATACATTATCATTTACGTATGCGTTGTTCCCGGACTTACATATATGTGTTGTTGCCGTTTAACTGCAATTCCGTCGTCTGGAAGAATGATTATGTCAGCACCACCCGGGCCAACCTATTCGTACTGATCGACGGGAAAGAGATGGTGACAGATGATGTGTTGGACGCCTTCGTGTGCATCGTACAAAACACACTTACCAGAATACCATATCCGCATAAGAAGCGCGCCTCCATCACTCGACCACTGGCATTGTTTATGTCAAATGTGGAAGACGCACATGAGACAACTTTAGCTATGATCGGAGATGCCACCAAAGTTGTCAATGACGTTGACATCATCATCCTTCCCATAATCTTGAATGGCCACTTCCACGTCGTGGTGCTCGGCAATAACAAGAAAGAGTACAGGCATTACACTTCATGCCAAAGTGAAGAGTACGATAGAGACGCGGTAGCAATCGTAAGTTCTCTGCGATATAGATTTTACTTGTCAGGGTGCCATAGATGCTTGCTATTCTAACCTCGTGTTGTACACTTTGACAGCGGGAACTATTCGATACCTGTCTCGAAATGGAGTACGGCACGACGGTGACCGCACAGTACCCGCTTGTTCACGATGATGAAACACCGCGACAAAAAGAGGGCAGTGTCGACTGCGCCATCTACGTGATGCGGTTTATAGAGCAATTACTCCCCGGTGAAAAGCTACGGATACCGCACACGGACGTCCCCTATCTGACATTAAAGTATGCTGCTTACATACTTAAAGAAGGACGCGCATCCGGCATCAAGCAACGAGGGATGCCTCCAGCTTTGGGGAAGTAAGATTCTTAAGCACCGATATTATTTATCAAATGTAAAACAGTTTTGTCGATATTATTTTCAATTCAATTGATTCAATTCATTCTTTGCCAGCGACATGGCAGAAATGTCAATGTAAATTTAGTATTGTTCGTTATTGTTTCAGATTCAATCATTTTTTGCTTAACATTCCATGGCACCGTTTGAGGGTCATCGCTGCTTTATAAAATGAAGTATATATGTAAAAATGACGCTGTCACTATTAAACCATTGTGTTGCACTTTAACAATACAGATCACGGTGCAATATTCACCATTCCCATTTAACACCAGGGGTATCTGGTTGATTAAATAGTCTCTGTTTAAATATTAATGGTGGACGTTTAACTATCTATGTCCTTGTTTAACATATGGCAGCTGTTGTTAAAGGTAAGAGACCATATTCTACTTTTGTTGTCTGTTGTTGAAGGTAAGAGACCCTATTCTACAAAACTTTTTAAATGTCTTCATCAAATGCGCTATGGATCCGTAAGCACGAAATTTTTATGTTAAAGTATGTCACCCATTACGTGTGGTTGTCTCTGTTTAAAACATAGAATTATCAGGTAAAAAAGGCATTCTCTATTTATCTTTTCTCGTTACAGGTTTAATATTACCATTCCCTTTTACTATTATGATTCGCCACGTAAAGTTTCGTGATATTGTTTACTTACGACTGTTGCCATTTAAACCCAAGCATGTCATGTGTAGGAATGGGTTGGCATTTGCTTAAGATATATGGCATGCCATCGAAAGTTCAACGTGTCAGTTTAACATGCGTCCTCCACGTTTACCATTTATCAAAGAATGACAACGAACTTAAAATTTCTGAATGAGAGAATGTCCCATAATTAAGCAAAGTTCTATTACAATGTAGTGACCCTAATACACATCAGGGTTCTTATTTGATAACTGAAAACATCACTAAACAGTACAAAAACAGTCATTCCGTCGTTTTATACATTTTGGGGTACCAGAGCAGCCTCTCCACCTCCATCTTATAGGATACCACTTGTTCGAGTTCTGCGGAGAGAGATGCTGCTTTTTCGGCCAGATCCCAGACCAAATCTTTCAGAAACCTCTCCCGGGGATAGGTCATCGGCCCTACAATAAAGACCTGAACGATTTAGAGAAATATTTCTAAACACGCATAAATAAACCGTACGATATGCAGTACCTCCAGTTGCGACACCATCGGCAGCAACGGCAGACATGCCCCTCGTCCTAAGGTGCGAATGACAAAGCTTATAGAACGCCACTAGGGCAGCAATGTTTCTCGTACGGCTGGAATAAGTGGTCCCATCCACCGTGACCGTGGCCACGAAAGCGGGGGTGTCGTGGGGGCCTTCCCTGGCGGTGGAGTACACCGGCGTGGAACGGTACGTCTTCTGGTAGTACACGTTGAAAATTGGCATATACATTTTGTTGGGTTTGCGTATAATATCTGGGTGCGTCTCTTGTTTTCGATTCTGCTATAAATACAAATCTATTTATCAGAAGTTTGAACACTTTCTCGAGTCTGGCGCCAATAAATTTGAAGTTTGAATTCGAAAACCAATTTTAATTGTATTAGATTATACTAAATTGCGTTGGCGGGTTAATAAATGCACACTTTCCCAATGCTAACTAGTAGACTCCGTTGAATGCATGTATTATTCAAAATGTTTTGCCTCAGTTTAACTTCGTGTGTCACCCATTAACATTAAGACTTTCCGTTTAACTATCGAACCCATGCGTTTAACCATTTGAGGGCATGTAACAAATTTCGTGTTGCTATGTTTACATATGAGTCATTGACAATCAAATAAGTTACTTTAATTTATTAACTTACATTAAACATATTAGCTGTGCGTTAATGGTAATCATCTCTGGTTAACAGTCGGTTCATACGTTGAAGTTTAAACGCCTACCAAAATGATGTTGTCTCCGTTTGAACTACGGTGTATCTGCTTAAGTATATTTGGTGCAGTTTATGTTTAGGAGTTCGCGTGTAATTTTACGAGTCTCCGTTTGATATTTCATTCCACGTGACAATGTTTGCTAAACAAATATCCATAACCTAAGCTTCTCGCCACAGAAATTACATAAATTTTAAATAGTTGTCACACCAATTTTATTTTTCAGAATTAATCGTGAAAGTAATTGATATTGGTTTTTGAAGCAAGCGGTTAGTAATAAATTTTACCAATTAGTGATATGTGTTAAATATAGATGACTCTGTTTAAATATCAATGACTATGTTTGAATTTAGACGAGTCAATTTAAATTTAGACGCCTCAATTTAGATGACTCAATTTACAAAACGACAGCAAATCGAACATAATCTTTCACTCCGCCCTCTTCTTGTCCTTCAAATCTTCGAGCAGCTTTTGTACACGTGCCTTTCGATCTTTTAATCCTTCAAGTTTTGCGTTTAGTGGATGGACCAGGTGTTCGAAAACCCACTCCAACTCTTCCCCGCTAGAGTAATCCCCGACGGCTTGTGAAGGCCCTGCAATGGAAAGTTCAAGGTTTAGGTATGGAAGCAGGCTTTTTTTTAACTCTAAAGTGAGAAGTCTTACAGTATGAAGTACCTGCGTCGGAGACGTCAAGCAACTGGGGACTTGGTCATCTCCACACTGCAGGAAGGACATAGTTGCTTCAACACCACCTCGGCAGCAATGTTCTGCGCCTGCTCTGCACTTCTCGCAGAGGCAGCACTAGAAAGACGGGGATGTCATCGGGGCCTTCCCGGAGTGTGGCGTACTCCGGCGAGGTCCGCCGTGTCTTCTGGCAAAATTCGGTTAGACGTGCCTTAAACATTGTTATCGGATGTGGATAACATCTGCGTGCGTATCTTGTCCCAGCTTGATGTTTACATAGAACCATAACTCTTTGTATAAAAAGGTCGTTAGACGTGCCTTAAATGGCATCGATTACGTTCACGGTTTTTCGATTCGAGTATCAACATTAAATTCGAGTAATTAATAATTAATTCACATTGTATGGTTGCACTGATTACGTTATATCGTAATCACCTAAAATTCATTTCTATTTATGCCTGCGACATTTCAGCATTATCCAATGTAAATTTTCTAGTTTTCATTCTATTTTGTAAACATTAATGACGGTCTTTAATCTGTAATGCTCATTGTGCGGAACTCCCTTTAACATTTGCTGTGTACATTTGGATTGTCTTGTTTAAATATCGATGACCCTGTGTAAATACTATTTTCACTGTTTACAAACAGTCGTGCTGTTTAAATATTATCATCACCCCTTTACAAACATCCATGTTTATAATTTAGTGCAGTTGTTCAAATATACTAGTCTCTGTTTAAAGATCAAAACATTTCAGCGTAACAAATTTCTTTCTCTTCAAAAATTTTTCATTCAAACAAAGTTCTATTACAACGAGTGTAGACATACTAAATTATACATCTACAAACTGAAAACAACATTATTTATCAAAAATTGCCACGTCCACCTTCATTTCGCCTTCAGGCCCTGGAGCAGCTTCTCGACATGGGCCTTGAGGGTTCTTATTCCGTCGAGTTTTACAAAGAGGACTACTTCATTCTCAGCAAGCTCGACGAGCATGTCCTCCAGAAACAACTCCAACTCTTCGCTGATGGAGTGCTCGCGGGCGAGTGAAGGCGCTGCATGTGAAGGCGCTGAGGTGGAAGGCCCTGCAATGAAGGCTTTAACAATTTAGAAAATTATTAAATTTTTTAAACATGCACATAGAAATCTTGCGGTATGCCTTAACTCCATATGATCGATCGTCGGCAGCAGCGGGAGGCGTATGCATCCTCCCAGAGTATAGAGGACAGAGGTCATTGTACGCCACCTCGGCCGCAGAGTTCTGGGCATCTTTCGATGTTTTCGTAGGGTAAGGACTGTAGTAAGTGGTCCCATCCACCGCCACCGTGCCCACGAAGGCGGGGATGTGGTCGGGACCCTCTCTGACGGTTGAGTACTCCGACGACGTCCAGCGTGTTCTCTGGCAGAGCTCGTTGAGAAGGGACTTGTACATATTTCTTTGTCTGTGTATAATATGTGGATATGCCTCTAGCTTCCGTTTATTGTTTAAATAGAAATATAGGGGTCGCATGTTCGCCTAACTTTCTCCGTGTATTGACGCTTACGTGTAGAAATTTAATTCAAATTTAATTGTACTAAGTAGTAATGAATTCGCATTCGCACTGAATGATCGCTCTAATTACGTTTTTCAATGCCATGGCAGACTTTTCAATGAATATTCTATAGAGTTCTACGAGTGTCCGTATTATTATATAGTCGACTTTCTTTGCTTAAGGTTATACTGTACTGCGCAAATATCAATCTTCCTGTGTAACATTTTAACCACTATGTGTACCATACAACGTCTCTGTTTAACATTTCACCAAAGGTATGTAAAACTCGCCTAACGCCTAACCAAAGTTAAAGGCAAAATACGTGCAGATGTTTGCTAGTTTTTCTTTTGTACACAACTCGATGAGGGCGGTAATATTTATCGATGAGGTGACATCTGATGTTTCGAATTCGAAAATCAAATTAACGTGAGTAAGTAGTAATACAGTTCAACGAAGGGAGTACTCCACATAAGTTTTCTCCCCGCCATTAATTCAAATTCAAATCATTCTTTACCAATGACATGGCCACAGCATGATTACGTACCTGTGTTAGTCCAGCGGCTGTACTCTTATGTAACTGAGTTAAATTTATTAAATGTTACCTGTATTGCTTAAATATCACAAACACTGTTTAACATCACTTGTCTCTACCTAACGAACCGTGTATCCATTTAACCTCAGTTGTCACACCCGTAGATAATACCCGTTTACGTTTAACATTCGGTGACCCCATCCAAGTTACAAAGAACGAGAATTAAATTGCTAATTCGCCTGTTTAAATACAAAAACTAAACACGCAAAACTTATTTGTTACATTTAAGAATTATTCTTACGCGATTTCATTACAAGATTCCTAATGGCTGCCAACACTTCAGTTCAAATAATCGTTTACGTTTCAGTTATCCTATGAAAAACAAAGTACTATCTTTTTAAATATTTGCGTCACCGTTTAGAAACTATGCATCCCGTTTAATATACAGTGTCCCCTTTAAATATGTGTGTTACCAGTTAAGCCCGATCGTTACCGTTTAACATCGGGAATCACCATTTAAATATATACGTCTGTCTTTAAAAAGAAAACGTTTACACTGAAACAAATGTCTTTCCCTTCATAAATTATTCCTTCACAATGCTGTTAGTCGGCGACGGTTTCATTGCAGGATCTGCGATTGTGCCCGGACGCGTGGCAACGGCTGCAATGTAAGTCGCGGACCTCAAATGCTTGGGACTCGATCCTCCTTCGTCTAGGACAACCAGGTTACATTCTCGTCACAGGCGCTCGCAAACGCAGATTGTTCGTTCGTAGGCCGCTCATTGTCGAGTATGGGGAATATGGCTTCCTTATACGCCAGCTTGTAAGTGTCGACGGTGAAGTAGCCGCTTATAAAACGATGGACGTTGGTGTCCGTCTGCATTATTGCAGCGCAAGCGTGTTTGCATGGGATACCAAAAACTTGCCATCTGCGACATGAACAAACTCGGGTGGCAAGATTTATAGAGTTGCTGCACTGGTCAATAACTTCGTAACAGTCATCGACACAGCGACCAACGTGAAGACTTCGGCTGTCCTCAACAAGCGCCTCAACCTTCGAATACATGTCTGGGCATAAGTAGGTCTCCCATTTGTTCGCTTGCTCACGGCTAGTGCATAACATGCGCATCAACTTGAACCTGCACAACTAAGATCATAAATATTGAAGAAATTGAAGTGAATATACTGATACTTAAACCGAACGCCATACAGTTAAACGGTAGTGTAAAAAATTAAACGGTAATACCGAAAGTTATACAGAGACAATGAGTTTGAAACACTTATGTGGTATTTTAAATACCGACAATGTGTGTTAAATGAGAAAGCAAAAGTTTAAGTGGTATATGCGAACAAAAGTCGACTACCTTATCGCGTCGACCATTTTTCGTCACCGGCAAATGACGAGCTTCTTTGATCCAAGCATAGAACGACTCCACGACGTTTAAATACATCTCTCCCCAGCGTTCGCCTTTGAACAGATAATTCGACCAATGTGCCATGTCCGACTTATGAATCAACCACTGATAGGCTTCGGGTCATGCGGCCTGCAGTTCATTGATAGTGTCATCAAATTCTTTAGCCGTCGATGCCTACGCAATATGAAAGTATATAGACCAGCACTCCTCCCTCAATGCTTTCCCAAGTTTGACATTGGCTTTCATAAAATTGGCCTCCAAGTGTCAAAGGCAGTACGCATGTGGGGATGAAGGGAAGACTCTGGCAATCGCGTTGCCAAGGCCCTTTGACCTGTTCGACACGAATGTAATTATCTCATCGTAACCGCCATCGTCGTATAAAGCATCACCTAACTTGGAAATGAACCACGTCCAGTTGGCGTTGGTCTCGTTGTTGACAATAGCGAAGGCGACGTGGAAGAAGCCATTGTTCCCATCTTTACCTGTGGCACCCAACAGAGTACCCCGGTACTTTCCTAGGAGGTAGGTACCATCGAGAAACAGCAGCGGCCTGCATGCCCGCTTGAATCTCAAAATGCACGTGCAGAAAGAGAAGAACGCACGCTTAAACCGCTCACCGTCTCTATCCACAAACGCAATGCTGCCGGGGTTCGTCTCAATCACCTTATCGATGTACCAAAGCAACAAGTCATAGATGGAGACATCGCTGCTGTCGAGGGTCACCCGGGCATGTTCTTTTCCCAACCAAGCCTGCTTGTATGGAATGTGGACACCATGCTCTAGCAACATGTCATTCTGAATGTCGATGGCCTTGTACAAGGGCCGGTCCTTGAGCTTCTGGATCACTCGTGCGCTTACCCATTTTTTGGAACTTTCGGGTGTGACGCCGAGCCAATTCCACCGCCGCAAGTGTGTGACGGGTCCATTGTCTTGATTCTGAATGTATTTCTGTTATATTCCTTTGATGTGTACACACGCCATTCACAACCACTGGCAGTGCATTCCACAGTGACCCGGTGTTTTTCGTTCTTTACAAATTTGAAGTCAAAGTTCCGTTTGATGGAAAAATTTCAAAGTGCGTCTCTGAAATGTTCAATGCCTTGAAAACATTGTCCGACGTCCAACGACAACATTTCACGTTGTTCTGACGAGGAAGGTACGCATGCAAGACCGTCAGGGTCGCTATGAGGTGGAACAAAAGCGCTCCCAGATTCCGAATTCCTGCCAACACTTCAGTCCAAACGAAAATGATCAGGATTTAAGCATAAACTTCATTTTGTTAAACGGTAAATATAAAATTGTAAACGTTAAAAGCGATAGTTAAACAGAGACTCCATAATGTAAACGGTGTAGTAAATAGTTAAACAGTAACGTGAGAACTTACACGGTGAACTCCAAAATTAAACGGTAACGTGTCTAACTTAAACAGAGAAGAAAATTACTAACCAATACCTAACATATACAACTACATAACGGTCTGGGACTACCACCTTACCACGAGAAGAGCTTGTTTTCAATAGGATGCGATGACGCGCCATCCATCTTGACAACAAGATCAACTACACCGTCTTTTAATATGGAGAAAACATGACACATGCGCTGGAAGTCGACCTCATTCTCTATCGGGCAAACCGTATTATGTCCATCGGGTGTGACAAACTTCACCCTCACACGGGAAGTATCGAGACCCCATCTCTGACATATCTCAGCTAACACAACCTCCCAAGTAGTCAGCGCCGTGAACATGAGGACTCGTCCCTCCCCATTGTATCTAGCAATAGCACAAAAACTCTCCATAATACCGGCGAACTGCCAGACCTCAGATGCGAAAGATAAGAAGAAGAAAAAGAAGAAGAAGAAGAAGAAGAAGAAGAAGAAAATGTAATTGGCATTCTAAACTCTCTTTCACAAAAAGCTAGCATGAAGGGGAAAAAAACCCACAATTGTGTGCATTAAGGGCGGACATGACGTGATGTGATCAGGCGGGTTTTTTTCCCACCATTTCCAAGGGCAAAGATGGAATTTCATAGCAAAGATACATTTTAAGTGACAGGCAGGGGGTAGACAGGAAGTAAACTATAACGGAGGGGTTGTCCGGGGTGTGCAAAAATTGGAGGGGGTTTTTAGGAAGTTTAGAAATTCGCGAAAGATGAAGAGTAATTTTTCCTAATATATTTCACAGAAATAATTTCTATGTATGTGTAATTTCTCTAGCAAAAAATCATCCGCTGCTAAAGGGCTTCTAAAAGTGTGGTTGGTGGTTGATGGTTCAAAACCTATTTGAAGCATACTAGCTTTTAATAAAATTTTCTTAAAAATTAGGGTTGAGCCTGTCAACTTGATGTGTTGACCACCCCACATGACTGACAAGTTGACCTAATGGGGAAAATCCTAATCTATAACCTAGTCCATTACAATACGAGCCGTTTAGGGGTTTCGACTAGGCTTGTTGGGTCAGATGACGCAACAAATTTAGCCGCATCAAATCACCTTCTTTATAATAATTTTTATATTATTATTTTAAGACTGTTTTTATGAAATACTGCTTTCTATTATCATGTTATTTCTATCTTCAAATAAAATTACAGTTTTTTTTATTTTATTCCTTAATTTAATAGAAAAATTTAAAAATTTATACAAAATGTGCAATTGGAAAGAAAACATTGATTGAGGAATTTGCAAGGGTGTTTACGAGAAATATGTGTGTTTTTTTTTAAATTGAACCGCTATAAAATATTCTGAAAACGGAAACAGAGAACTGAAAGGCAGAGTGGAGACTGGAGAGGCTTCTAATAGTATCACCCAAATACACACACATATATGGCGAATAGGAATCATTTTCACTTCCCAAGGCTTCCACCGGTGCGTCGTGATAGCGGAGAAGCTCTGTCGCACTTCGAGCCATCGTTGATGTCTCGAGAAGAAAGGACGATGCGCTGAAAGGAATAATTTTCTCTTGAACCCTAACTAGCTTTCTCCCTTTGTCTCCAAAACCCTGGCTTAATCCTTGTTTGTCTTGTTTTTCTATTGAAAAAGATGCCATCTTTGCGACATTGTGTTTGAGTTTCGCTAAGCTATTCCCAAATGGTGAGCTTTTGTTGTTGTTTTTTTTTTCCCTTATTATTATTCTTTTGATCGAGAGAAATATGGCTGAAACTGGGAGTCTGATTGGTTTTGAATGTAGTCGGATGTCAGGAAATGGTTTATGAAACAGCATGACAAAGGCAATGCAAGTGCGCCGGAGAAACGGGTGTTCTTATTGTTTTGATCCCTCTTGTTTTGGGTTCTCATCTTCTAGTTATTCTCTCTCTGTTTAGGTTTGGTGTTTCTTTGATACTACGTTCTATCAGGTTTATCTATTTGGTTATAAAAAATATGCCATTCATTTTGTGAATGTGAATGTGTACATCATTACTTCAGCGTGGTTTTTGCATTACAACTAAGTATGCCAGTGTGATTTATTTGATGTTTTCTTGCTCCAATGTAATTAATTTTTTTTCCTGTGTTGTGTCAAATTGAATTTTGAAAGACTATTTCTCCCTTAGTTTGTAAAGCATGAGTTAACCATAGTTTATTAAAGCCAAAGTAGACAATAGATAGCTGAAGCAAAGCCAGGAGTAAAACGAAATTGTTAGATATGTGAAGTGCTTCCTTCTAGGTTTAGTCTATTATCTTGTGTGCGGTGCATAATTTTCACTGTGAGGAGTGTAGTCTGATCAAATCTAGTAACCAATTTAAAATTTTTCAGATTCTTGGTTCGTTTGTATTCATGATACACTATTCTAGAATGATTTAATCCATGAGTCTTCAGGCACAAGTAGTTCAAGAGAGTTCAGGAAGAAGGAAAACAAGCAAATACTTTGCAACAACAGCCTCTGCAGATGCAAGCTCTGAACAAAAAGGGAAAGATGAAACCAAAAATAAGAGAGCTCCTGCAAGAGAAACCAGTGAGTTGTTTGCTGCTGATGATAATGGTGTCAAACTTTCTCCAGCTAAGAAGTTACGCAGAGATGAAGATGACTTTGTGTTGCCCAATGAAAAGAAAAAATCCACACCTGCCAAACCAGCCAAGAAGTTGAAGAATGCTGCAGGTGTTGGAGTTGCCAAGCACGCTTTTGACGATAAAGATGACAATGAGAAAGATGAGCTTGAACACAAAGATGAGGAAACTCCTGTTAAAGCTGGTGGAAGGGGAAAAGTTGGACAAGAATCAGGAGTGGCAATTGATGGAAGAGGGAAGGGCGGTGGAAGTAGTGGTAGAGGTGGTTTCATGAATTTTGGTGAATGAAAAGATCCACCACACAAAGGACAGAAGGTAATTTGAAAGATTTCTATTGTATTGCAAGTATCTCAAATGAAGTTCTGATTTGTATTCCCAACGCATTGTCCCAGGAAGTTTCAGTTGGTGCACCTGATTGTTTGGCTGGTCTTACTTTCGTTATAAGTGGGACTCTGGACAGGTACTAAAAAAAACATCCCCTATGTCTCTCTTCTGAAATGACTATTGGTTTTATCTCCTCTTTTAATAGCAGCACAGAACCTTTTATAAATTAATAAATTGAATCTGTTTATAGTTTGGAACGAGAGGAAGCGGAAGATTTGATCAAAAAACACAGTGGTCGGGTTACTAGGTCTGTCTATGTTTCCTTCATAAAACACATGCTCATCACACTGCCTGCATATTCGGTAGATTTTCTGTTTGACTTACATATGGAATTGGGAATTATGGAACTGGGTAGTTCTGTCCAAGATTGCATCCCTTTCATAATCTGATATTATATTTTAAGTCATTTAAATGATGATTTAATAATTTTGTCTCTGCCCATACTGGTCCTTTATTGGTATTTATTGTTTTAGGCTTCTTTTGGTTGCTTGAGAATAAAAAACAAAAGGGTATTGCATTTAATCTTCTATTGCCTAGCTTTAATTATTTATGGCATGCAATTTTCTGGAGTCTGAATGTGTTAACATTTGTATTAACTGAAACATCAATCACCGATTCACCATCGCAAATGGATGGAAGCTTTACTACTTATCTTTCCAGAAAGGAAGATAAATTTAGCAGCTATTATGGTACTCACACTAATTCCTTATGTTACATATTTTGGATCTCCATACCAAATCTTGTCTGTTGAACTGTGATCTTTTGATATTAAGATTTGTTGTTTTTTTTTTTTTTTTTATCGTGATGGATTGGCTTGTTCCAATTTATAGTTTGAGGATTACATGTAATGAACAGAAACTCACGAAAACATATGAAGTCTAATCTAGGTTTGGATTAAATAGAATTTTCTAGGATATTTGGCTTCAGTGGTGGCAAGTTGCTGATGGATGAGAGGATTGATCTTTGCATGAGTGATCCTGGCTTGGCCGCACTAATTATTCAGGTTTTACAAGCTCTAAAGTTTTTTTGCCTAGAATGTTTGATGCAACATTTTCATTGTTTTCCTTATCATGTGAAATCTGTTCATGTAGATTCTTGTTCGGCTCCAATCAAGGCTGTTACAACCTCTTATTTTAGCTTGCTTGTGTTTGTATTAGTGTCATCAAATGTAATCTTCGAGATTAAAAGACTCATTTTCTTGATGTCTGTCCTATTTGAACAATTTGTACAATCTCGAAGTTAAGAGAACCTTATTTAGATTTTACTAGCAGCTATGTGGTTTACTGTGTTTGCACTCTACGTGATCTTCAACTATGTTTGCCTGCATTGAACCTGATATTGGTGTTTATTCACTTAAGGCCATTTCTTCTTTGGGTCTAAGAGGGGATTGTTTATAGAATCCATCATGCTTGATGTCAAGTATCATTCCAGTGTAACATTTTAATCTGTTAACCAAATTGGATTTGGCACGGAGATACATATAGCATAATTTTGAATGCATCATCCCTTGGAAGAGTGCAAGATTTTTTTCTTTAGAAACAAACCATCTGTTTGATTCATCTATTGTAGCCTCCATTGAGGTCTTTTAAGTGTCACAGGTGTCTTCTATTCAATTTGTCAAAATAACCACCATGTTTGCCTGCATAGACCCAAAGTAGAAATCAATTAAATTAATTGTGAATTTGCTATGCTGCTGTAAACATATCAATTACACCAGGATAAATGAGCCTAAATTTCATTTGTTCATTAGTGTTTACACAAAATGATCGTATTCTATCTATACATTGGCATCTACATCTTATCTACATTTGTAGCATATTCATGAGATAAAAAGACTTCTATACATTTGTAAGCTTCCGAAGTACTCCTTTTGTATACAATTCTTTAGTAAACATTTGATTTGAAACCATTATACCCAAAGATAGTTATGCATTAAAAGGAAGCTGCACCTTGCAGGAAAATTACCTTAACTATCAACCAGCATCCATAGGAAAAGATGAAAATGGAATCAAGAGAATGAGTTTGCTTGCCCGGGAGTCTATTGCTGATGGGGACATGGTCGATGTGCAAATTAGAAGATATGCTCTGTGGCAACTCTATCAGGCTAGCTCATTTGCATCTTGCATTGCCCCGTACACTGCAAGCTGGGCCGTGCCGACCCGAGCCCGGCCAGCTACAGTGCCGGGCCACACCATGGTGGGCCGCGGGCCGGCACGGCCCCGCGGCCCGCCATGGGTTGTGTTGGCCCGAGCACGCGGGCCAGCCCGGCACGGCCCGCAACAAGTAGCCGTTGCGGGCCGGTCCGGCACAACCCAGCAGGTTTTTTTTCCCCCAATTAATTTAAATATTAGAAAATGACATTTGTAGCCTCTTTAACAACTATAAAATGGTTAGTTTTTAAGGTTATTTTAGACTTTAAAATATAATTACCTTTTTACCCTTTTCAACAACAATAAACGGCTAGTTTACAAGGGTGTTTTGGGAATTAGAAAAATTAAAAAAACCTATAAATACCCACAAACATTTACATATTTCTCCATACCAAATTACTCATTCTTGTTCTAATCTCTCAAGCATTGAAGACTCCAAGCTCTCTTAGTTCTCAATCCTTTCAAGTTCAAGATTTGAAGTTTGTCATATTCGGCTCAAGCGTTTCATTACTCTGGCAATTCCCCCACCTTTTCGTCAATTAATCAATTCGGAATTCTCAAGAAAAACCACGAATTAAATTTACATCGTCAAGGTTGAGATAACCCTAAACCTTTTTTTTATTTTTTATAATGGCCGGCTCTCCCAATTTTTCTTTCGATACACCATTTTTTTATAATGAAAACAACTCCGAAAATTTCGATGATTCACAACTTGAGCCTGCCAACACCAATGTCTAGGGGATTCAGAAACAGGCTCAAGTTGTGAATCATCGAAATTTTCGGAGTTGTTTTCATTAAAAAAAAATGGTGTATCGAAAGGAAAATTGGGAGAGCCGGCCATTATAAAAAATAAAAAAAAGGTTTAGGGTTACCTCAACTTTGACGATGTAAATTTAATTCGTGGTTTTTCTTGAGAATTCCGAATTGATTAATTGACGAAAAGGTGGGGGAATTGCCGGAGTAATGAAACGCTTGAGCCGAATTTGACAAACTTCAAATCTTGAACTTGAAGGGATTGAGAACTTAAGAGAGCTTGGAGCCTTCAATGCTTGAGAGATTAGAACAAGAATGAGTAATTTGGTGTGGAGAAATATGTAAATGTTTGTGGGTATTTATAGGTTTTTTTAATTTTTCTAATTCCCAAAATACCCTTGTAAACTAGCCGTGTATTGTTGTTGAAAAGGGTAAAAAGGTAATTATATTTTAAAGTCTAAAATAACCTTAAAAACTAGCCGTTTTATAGTTGTTAAAGGGGCTACAAATGTCATTTTCTAATATTTAAATTAATTGGGGGAAAAAAAACCTGCTGGGTCGTGCCGGGCCGACCCGCAACGGCTACTTGTTGCGGGCTGTGCCGGGCCGGGCCGCGGACCACCATGGTGTGGCCCGGCACGGCCCAAGGATGTGGGCCGTGCCAACCTGGCGTGGCACTGTAGCTGGCATGGCTCGGGCCGGCATGGCCCAAATCGTGCTGGGCCGTGCCGGGCTCGGGCCGGCACGGCCCAGCTTGCACCTCTAGTTCAACTTCAACCCATGTTGATGAAGAAATAGATTAATCAAATGAAGTTCGAAGTTTGTAATTTTCTAAATTGTTGTCATAGTTTTTAAATAAATGTCAAAATTTTTTCTATATCTATTTGTAATTTCTTTTTAGTTTATCTTTATTTTTTCTATGTAATTTTATTTTCTAATATTATGTTAAATTTGAAAAAATTATCTTTCCTTGTATAATTGTATTCATGTAAATTTAATATATTTAGATTTTTTTTAAAAACATTTTCTTAATTTTTAGTATTTTTAAAGTATTTTTTACAAATTTTATAATATTTTTAAAGAATTTAGATAATTTTTACTTTAAAATAAAAAATGTGGGCCGGACGGCCTGGCCCAGCCCAGCTGGCCTGGGCCGTGCTTCGGGCTGGGCCGACCCCCCTGAAGGGTGGGCCGTGCTGGCCCGGTACGGTTGCAAGCCGGGCCGGGCTGGCCCGAGCACGTACAGTGCTCGTGCCGCACGTGCCCGGGCCGGGTCGGCCCATCTTGCACCTCTCTATACTCAACAATATTAGTCTTTATGGTTCTGCTGATTTTATTGGAAATGCTAATCACTGAAAGTTCCATCTTTCCACAATCAGGGCTCCTTTGATGCGTGGGAATAGGGCAATTTTATCATATAGCTTTTGGTTGGTCTGTGTCCTGTGTTATTTTCTAACTTTGCTAATATTTTCTTACTATTTCTAAATCATTCTTTCCTTCATGTTATGTGTTCTTTATTCCCTCTCATTTCTGACATCATATCATTGTCTGACTTTTCAAGCTTTTGTTTATTTCACAGCAGTAGTTATATTTGCACTACATTGTTGGTACGTTATCACATGATCATGTTTAATATACACTAGCAGAGTGGAATAGAGTGCCCCTTCCAATTTCCCTACTGTTGTTTAGACAGACGTTGTTATGCAGAATGGGTATGTCATGGTCATTTCTTGGGTATTTTTTTCTACATCATAAAGGTTAAAATTGGTTTTTTTTCCTCCATCATCAGAGAATCTCTGTTGTCACTTTATGTGAAAAACAATCAACAAATGGAAAACAAATGTCTCTAGAAACCTAGCTCTTCTTTTCTGCCTATCCTTTGTATCATACTTAAAGAACTCTGATCTCTTACTGTCTCTCTAATGTCTAATGAGGACTTCTGAGGGCATCTTGATAAGCCCTCTGATTGAGCCTATCGGTCTCCACTTCCATTTTCACAATTCAACAGTGTCCCGCTAGATTTGTATGCCTAGAACTTTTGCGTTGAGGCCTTGCATCTCCTCACACTCCATTCTAATGTAATGGTGATTTCTATAGCAACAACTGTGGAATGGGATTGACCATTCCGTTACCAAATTTTTCTATTTTACTTGTATATATGGCTGTTCACAATTTTCATTATGATTCCTTTTCCATTATGGTATTGCACCCCTAATATGCCTAACCTCCCTTGGAAAATTGTACTTATATAAGTCATATATGCTCTAAAAGTACTCTACTCTTTAATCTTGTATGTTTTTGTGATGTACTTGCCTGCAAATGGCAGGTATTTCTTTTAATTGAATCAATTGAATACTACTTCTCTATCACCTAAACATTGACAAGACAGTCAGGTGCCTACATGTTCACAAAGATGGATGTTTCTTCTTCTTTTTTATTTCCTTTTCTTAAGTCAAGTTCTTTAGATGGGCTAATAAAAAAGTAAACTTGTTTCATTTATCAGGACAATTTCTTGGAACAAAAGGTTATTTTTAAGCTAACTTGTTTCTAGACCAGTTGCTATCAAATACAAAATCCCATTTAGGGGATGCTCAGCTTCTAGCAGATGGACTTGCCCTATAAGAGTATTCTCTTGTTTTGTTTCGTTGGTTTGCAAGTTCGCAACTATAATAATGTAAGCAGTTCTGAATTAAATTGTGACCTCTTTTAGTTTTTAGGTAGACTTTGGCCTGGAAAACAGTTGAAACTAAAATATACATGAAATATCAGCTGTTGACCCTAAATTGCTGATTTGAAGTACTTGATTGAATTGGATTAACTTTAACTTATCTTTGCTTGGGACTAACATGGTACTCAAAAAAAAGCATGAAAACATTGGCTACAATGACTTTCATGTTGTTTTGGGCTCATTTTGCAGTTTATTTGAACATTAAGCAATGTTGTGAAGTTCACAATCGTGTAACTGATTGTGAACTATGCCTGGACCGACAATGTAAAAACTTGTAATTCATTATAATTGTGGCATTTTGACCCATGACTAAATTGTTTGTAAGCCAAAATGCTGATTTTCAGCCTCATGGTGCAAGTATGGTCACATGTACGTGGAGTACTTGGAACAAATTAAGGAGAAAAGTTATTTACCGGTAAGTGGACTAAACTCCCCCCATTTACAAGTAATGAAATAGCCCATTAGAGTTAAGTTAAAAGATGCGTCAAATCTACTTTGATTGCACTACAAGATGGATGCTTCTAGATACATTGAAGCTGACATTAAAACTTATGAAAATGATTGAATATGGAACTTCTGTTATTATTCATTTCCTCTTACATATGCACACACACTGACATAAACCCACATGCACACAATCACTCTCTCTCTCTCTCTCTCTCTCTGAGCATGCGCGGGTGTGTGCGTGTTCGCACAAGTATAAGGGCAGTTTCTTCTGAGCAAAAAAAAAAAAAAAAATTTAATTCTCTATGCAATTTTGTCTTAAAACACAAAATAGGTGTTAATACAGGGACCCACCACCCTAACTTCTCCATAACTGCAGTTAGAGGGAATGTTTGGTAAGGGTATATAAGGCCAGAGAGACTCAGTCCCGCAGGCGATGTGGGACTATGGACCTGTGTTAACCACTGCGTCCCTAACATGCCCCCTAGGCCCACAGCGGATGTGGGATCCAAGGTTCTAGCCACAGCACAGCCCTAGATACCTAAGCTCTGATACCATGTTAATACAGGGACCCACCACCCTAACTTCTTCATAAGCTGCAGTTAGAGGGAAGGTTTGGTAAGGGTATATAAGGCTAGAGAGACTCGGTCCCGCGAGCGATGTGGGACTATGGACTCGTGTTAACCACTATGTCCCTAACATGCCCCCTAGGCCCACAGGGGATGTGGGACCCAAGGTTCTAGCCACGACACAGCCCTAGATATCTAAGCTCGATACCATGTTAATACGGGGACCCACCACCCTAACTTCTCCATAATTGCAGTTAGAGGGAAGGTTTGATAAGGGTATATAAGGCTAGAAATACTCGGTCCGCGAGCGATGTGGGGCTATGGACTCGTGTTAACCACTTTGCGTTCCTAACAATAGAAACATAATTATAATGGTGCAAAAGTTTAAATACCTGACAGAAATTGTGTTATCATGTTGTTGCTTCTTTAGCCTCTGATCCATCAAGGGACCTTTATGTACCCAATTATAAACTATGAGTCACACTATTAATATTTCCTCTTGAAATTCTAGATACAAATGCCCGGATGAAGGTTTTCTATTATGAAATCATGGAAGAATGTTAAAAGACTTGACTTTACTGGTAAATTCTTGGCAGATGATTTGTTCAAAAGCTTCATTGATACTTGGGATTTAGGCATTAATGCACAACTATACTTCAGTAATGTTCTCTATACATGTTACTGTGATTTGGTAACAGATTTTATTATGAGAATGCAATGATGAGTATTGCCTGTTTTACGGCTTGTTAAATTATTAATTATTGAAAGATTTTTTTTTTCTTGACAATGTCCTCTAAACACATTTTAATTGCAGTTTGGTAACAGATTTTATTATAAGAGCACAATGATGAGTATGTTTGCTGCATGCCTATTTCTCTTTGCTTTTTGCTGTTTGTTCTTGGCTTTCACTAACTCTGCCATCATTAATTTTTGGCTTAAATTAGGAAACATCTGACTGCAAAGTATATGATTTGCTTTGTTGTGTGAACTCTCTTTATGAGTTGCTTGTCTTTTGTGGCCTAGTATCTTAAGCAGATAAGTTGGCCATTGTGCCTTGTTCCTGGACTGGAGTGAACCCACCTATATGCATATGTATATCCTTGGAAACATCTATAATTCTTAGCTGCAAGTTTTGTGATTATTCTCCCCTCATTGTTTCTTTTTTTCGGTTATATTCATTAAGGTTTTTTGAATATGTTGCACCCGTTTTGCTATGATACTTTCAAACCTTTCTTCACAACTAATTGATCAGCTAGATGATGATGGTGAGCTCTACAGAATGTTTAAAACAGAAACTTTAATTATTAATAACTGAGTCGAACTGGCAGATTTCTATGTATGTTGTTTTATTTCTGAAATTTTCCAAATGTTTCTCTTTAATTACTATTTATTTGTATGAACTATATGATTTCTATCTATTCCTAACATTTACATGGTTTGGTGGATGGCTGGGAAAGAATTCAACTATGGGAAAGAATTTGAGGCTTTTGGAGAATGTTCGTGTTCATGTTATGGCTCCCTTAGAATCCAACTTGGACAGGTAAAGTATCTTTATGCAATTTCACTTTCAGGTATGTTGTTTATCTAAATTTAGACTGAGGGGAGATGATTCAAATTTCCAAATTGTTATGGGCAAGGTAAGAGAGACTAAATTCTGTGTGTGTGTGTGTGAGAGAGAGAGAGAGAGGGAGAGCGAGAGTGAGAGTGAGTGTGAGAGAGAGAGAGAGAGGTCACTAGTAGGATTCATTTGATGCTCTAGGTCTGCTATATTGACAGGGAGACAATACGACTCGATTACTTACCTCTTCTTTTGAAACAACTGACTGATCCTCTTCAAGTTCTTCCCAAGGTCTGACCATTCCTACTGTCATTCCTACTGTTTAAGATAAAATATTCCTTTTAGCTCAATTATATGTGCAATAATAGCATTCTTCATGTTAAATCTATCTCAAGAGACTGCTGTTCAGAAAGTCGTGGAGTTCATGGATGCTTATTCATTAAACCAAGAGGATTTTGACACAGTTGTGGAGCTATGCAAGTTCCAGGTTGGTTCATGGACTTTTGCCTATTTGAAATCTCAAGATGAAATAGCATTCCACCCTTGGCTTCCACTTGGTAGTATTGGTTGCTTTGTTAAGATTCTGGTATCCTATTTTCGTTACTGAATTTTATCTTTTTCTGGTGAATCTCTCCAGTTTGGTTTTCCTTCTAATTATGGTTCATTTGTAATTGAAAGAGTTAGGATTTTAATATTTTTGTCATGTGAACATGAGGATCAAGTATGTTTTCTTCTAGATGGAATGTTTTCATTAATATGCATTCCATGTCTTCTGCCTTGCAGATATTACTTATCACAAACTACAGAGGATTTTAATGAAGCAAAGTTTTTGGTCATTGATTAGTTAGATATCTGCTAGGAACTTTGTCGGACATGAATATTGAATGGCTCTCATCCAAGCTTCTTAATGGAGTTTGCTGATGATTCTAGATAAATTAACAAAGGAAGCATTCGAACTTGCACTTGAGTTCATTGGTTCTGCATTTCTAATAATGCACACTGAGAAAAATAGAGACTACTGTAAGGGTTGATGATGGCCGAAGGTGATCGGTTGAGGCCGTGACAACTACCATGCTTAAGAAATTAGAGTTTCAGTTATCTTCCCAATGGGATACATGGCTTTCTACAAGATAACTTGAGAAAATATGGACATTTGTATGTCGAGATTGACTGAAGAACTAGGACTGGGTTGAAACTATTGCTGATAGTGGGTTGAAAAATAACCTTTCATTATAAATTATAGCCTGTCTTGCTTGAGAAAATACTATTCGCAAATTTAAAAAAAAATGCCTGAATGGTTTGAGAGATGGGACATGTCTTCACAACTAAAGCTGTTAGGTGCAAGAAAATACTGCTCTTTTAAGAGGAAAGTCATATTTATGCAATTCTGACACTTAACCATGTTTTAATGAATTGGCAGTGTGGGTGCTGTAGAAAAACAATTTCATTACAAAGCCTTAATTTTGAATTTCAAGACTGGATCAGTGATTGTTCATAAGCAGTTGTCTTTACGTTTAATATTCACTAGAACTTCTAAGAATTTGAGCTTCGAAAATCAGTCCTGGCATATTTGTTAGTCCAACTATAATTGATCTTTATGTCTATTAATCATACATTGGTATATCATTATTATTAGGCCACTACTCATCTGTATCTTTAATATCAGGGTCACCCTAATCCAATGGATGGCATACGGCCTGCAGTAAAAGCTGCTTTAACAAAGGCATATAAACAAGGTAGCCGCACTCGGCATATATGAGTTGCTGACTTAATCAGTATTCCAGGCCAGAAAAAAGTTCCGAAAAAGCGGCTAGCAGCAATTTTAGAGCCAGCTGAGAATGGTTTGCCTGAAGAAAATAGTGGTACTTTGTTGGAGAGTGAAGAGGAGGATGCTTTGGATACGGATGATGCTGGTCAGTGCTTACTGTTTTCTCTTTTCTTGAAATATTAATAAGTGGTTTTTCCTATTCTTATATATAAATTCAATGCCTGGTCCTTAGTTTTGCTAGGAGATTCTCCAAGTACTTAAATGAAAGCAAACTTTGATGAAACTAAAAGAAAGCAACAGTTTGATTCTCTGTGTTATACATCTGAAATACTATCAAGATTGTTGATTGTAATTTTAATGTGTAAAGAATTTTACATGTATTGGTCTTTGATGAAATGATTTTCCTATGACAACCAGTGATGTGTACATCAACTTCTTTAATATCTATATCAACTTCTTTGATCTTTTGTAGTTAAATTCCTTCGCTATCTTTTTCTCCTTGTCCCTGTTTCTTCCCCTTTGTATCTACCCTCGATCTTAATCTAGACTGGGTATCATGGATACAATACACAAAGGAAAACTGGATGAGGAAAGCTAGATTTCTTCAATTTCCACTTCGTAATTCTTGAATGTTCTTCAACAAAGCCCCATTAGAGTTTGTCCTCTTTTTTGTTCAACCTGCTATCTCAAATATTATCTGATTAGCTTCAGTTCTTTGTTTGGACTAACAGCCAGATGTGATGACTCAAAAGTGGCTATAGTGAGAACTTTCAAAACTACGGATTGGCTTGACATTTGGTTCGATGGTTTTTCTGCAATAAGGATGATATGAACAAGTTAAGCATTTATAATTACTAATGCATATTAGTAATCTTTTAGTGTTGTGTAAAATAATTACCAAAACATATTGTCTTCATTTTTGTAAATAATTTGGAACTAATTTTCGCAACTATGAGCACTCGTACAAGTATTCACGTAATAAGATATTCAACATCTGAACCTGTTGTCAACATTTTAATCCTGTATGATCGGTGAAATACCATTCTCTGATGACGGATTTGGCTTGCATGTATTATGCTTTTTTTACTGAAGAAATTTCTTGACCTGGTTGGGTACCCAATTTTTTGTTAGCAGCTGATGATTCAATTTTAAATACCAGCAGTACAACTCATTCCACTTTGCTTTGTTCAGATGATGATGTTGATCCTGATAACAGTAAGAAAATTCAACTGGATCTGGAGAGTGATAAGTCCAAAGGTTATATTTTTCTTGTGTTCTTTTATCTCAAATCCCATTGAGCCTTCCCCTAAATACTCTGCTTATTTCCCTTTGTTTTTTTAGGCATTCAAGTTCAGTTGGATTTGAAAAGCAATGGCATACCAAGTGCAAAGAAAACATGGTCAAGCAAACCTCAAGATTCTGCAGCTGCTGAGACAAGAGGAGCGGCTTTAGGAACACAATGAAGGTAGCTCCTCTTACCGAACTACTTGGAATTCGAGTGTATTTTCACAAGTCGTAAAAGGTGTGTTAGGCTTTTTTGTTGTGCATGGTAAGGGTTGACCACAAACTTCACTTGCACAGTTCTCATGTTTCGCCTATCCCTGTTTCACAGTTCATATGTATATATTATTTAAATTAATGGATGATTTGAAGCAAAGTCGGCTGTTGCAAGTGTATGCAGAGTGTTATATGTGCAATGCAGCATAAGCAGCATGTTTTAATGATTTGGTGAGAATTGCTCGGTTCATGGATTTCCTTGAAGCAATGAAGAAGCATGTAGGTCACTATCTAATGCAACTTTTCAGCAGATGGACATGTCACAATTGTGCTGATTGTTCGCAACCAAACAAGATTTTGGGGGCTTGTTTTATCCTTTAATTTTATTTGATAATATTTTTATGGTTAATCCATCATGCACAATTGACTATTAACAAGTGTATTATATGTAGATTATCATATATTTGATGGGTAATCTATCCTTGGCCACTCACTATTGGAAGGTGATTTGTCATACATTTTATGTTAGGTGGTATAATTTTCTATTGAAGTTGTTGATGGTTAATACATCCTTGGCAACTAATGGGTTTTGGTTTTTATTTTATTTTATTTTATTTTTAATTTTAGGGCTAGATTGATTTCCTCCGGCATGGCCCAACATGGAACGGGCTCTATTCAGATCCGGGCTAGAACGGCCCATGTACCTAATTGGTCCGACCCAGCATGAGGCACAACGCTCTTTTTCTTGATATGCATAGAAAAATAGTGAAATGAATAAAACGTCCTTCTGAAGTTCGCGTATTCATAAAAAATCCCTGATAACTTAGATATTCATAGGAGTTCCTCTTTTTTGGGTTTGCTTCTATTTGGGCCCGGGTGTGGGATGACAGCATTAAATTTTGAGAGGAGTGATGGTTATGCTTCTTCACTGACACACGAAGGGGCTGTTTGGTTCGGAAGTGATTTTTTGAAGTGGTGACTTCTTGGAAGTGGTACTTCAATGGAAGTGTGTAGTTCAGTTGAAAGTGCAGACTTCTGTGTGTTTGGTTGTTGCTGGAAGTGTCACTTCATGAACCACTTCCAGTGTTTGGTTGGTTGAAGTGAAATCTGGAAGTTACCACTTCGACAGTTCATGGTGTTTGGTAAGAGGTGAAGTGGGTGTATGGTAACGGTTATCCCAGACTGCATTCCGGAAAAAGTAGTCTACTTGACAGAAAGGGCGGGCACTCTCGTGTTTCAACCCCACGTTACTTTGATAGTTGTGGGGCACTGTGTATTTACAGCCTCTATAAGTTGCAAGTGAATGGGGCCGGTGCGTGACGAACGGAAGGGTTCATCAAGCCATTACTCGCCTCAACCCCCTACCTAAAGAAAAGAATTTAGGAGGAAGGGTACTTTACTAAACTAATAGGGGGCAATTGCATCTCACCTAACTGTGAGGGGCCTCTCGAGACCTTATGTTTACTTCGTAACTAATGGCCAGTTTCCCGTTCCCGTCGTGAAAGCCTTTTCCCAGTGCGCGGAGCCCCAACGAGGAAGGTATTAATGCTTTCTCATGGGGTCAATAATGCTAATCCCTCTTTTTGTGCCGGGAAGAAGATAAAAAAACGCGAAGCGTTCTCTTGGTTTCCCAACCTGTTGTTGCTTTTAAAGGCTTACCTCTCTCGGCTGGATTTTGGTCCAGCCTACTACGAGGATCTCGTATCACGTACATTGTCTTTCCCCCTCCTGGGTTCCCGTGGTTCCTATGCCGCCGCCTTTCCCGGTCCTTTTCTTTTAGTGCTTCGACCCGAAGCGATACTTGACGCTAGTTCAGTGGATAAGATGGCTGCGCTCCAGCTCACTCAAGAATGGGACGGTAGTGGTTCGCCGGCAAGCTCGTTCTGATCTTGGACGCAGCTCACTCAGGAAACTCCATCCATTTCATTCCACGCACTGATGGGTCATGTTGTACCTTCAACATTGAAACTCGCCAGATCAATCAATGGATAGGAGGTCCTCATTATTGGTTAACGGGAGATCTACAAATAATTTCATTCAATCTTGCCTTGCAACACACTTTCATTTAGTGGTGCAACCATCAATGACGAGGCTCTCATGTGAGGGCAAATGTTGGCTGTACAACTCAAGGTAGGAGAAGCAATTTTCACCGTTCATCTAATTCTGTTACCCATCTACGGTACAAGTTTGGTTCTAGTGGTGCAATGGTTATTACAGCTGGGCCCTACATTGTTTGATTACGGGAATCTTTGGATGGAATTCAGTTTCCAAGGCAACAAGGTTTGATTACACAGTCTCACCCAGCCACAGTCCCAGCTAACCCGAACTGCTTCATTCTGTAAGCCGAATTCAGATGGCGCCCAATTCTTTCACTTAACGGTCAAACCAGTTGAGTCAAGTGATCCGGACTTAAGTCCATCAGTGGGTCCATACGCACCCGTCGTCTTCCTCGATGGGTTCAACACTCTGCTTCATCAATGCAGTGGGATTTTTAAAACTCTGATAGGGCTTCTGCCAATTCGCCCCCATGATCATCGAATCTCACTCCTTCCTGGCGTGCCACCAGTCAACGTTAAACCATACTAGTATCCTTACTTCTAGAGATTCGAAATTAAGAAGCTCATCGGCGAGATGCTTATGAAGGGAATCGTATAGGCTAGCACGAGTCCTTTCTCTTCACCAGTTCTCCTCTTAAAGAAGAAAGATGGTGTGTGGCGCTTCTGCGTGGACTACCGAGCATTCAATGCGGTGACGATGAAGGATCGGTTTCCAATTCTAACCTTCGAGGAGTTACTGGACAAGATTGCTGACTCGAAGATTTTCTCCAAGCTAGACCTCCGCGCGGGTTACCATCAAGTCCGAATTCACCCTAATGATGTGGAGAAGACAATGTTTCGTACACACGAGGGACGCTATGAGTTCCTTGTTATGCCCTTTCGCTTTACTAACGCCCCGTCAACCTTCCAGTCCCTCATGAACACGACTTTTAGGCAAGTGCTTCACAAATTTGTTTTGATTTTCTTTGACGATATTCTTGTCTATAGTCTGGATTGGTCTTCCCATCTAACTCACTTGATGAAGGTGTTTGAACGGCTCGGAGCCCACCAACTTTTCACGAGGCTATCCAAGTGTGAATTCGGGTGTACCACCATTGGATATCTTGGCCATGTAATTTTCAGCGAAGATGTTCCTGTGGACCCGAAGAAGATTTAGGATATCCCAGAATGGCTGCTTCTAGTAGCGGTGAAGGCTCTAAGGGGGTTCCTGGGACTCTGTGGCTATTCCATGCGTTTTGTGCTTCATTATGCCTCCATGGTTGCACTTTTAACAAAACCTTTGAGGAAGAATGCCTTTGTTTGAATGCCGGCGGCGACTTAGGCTTTCCAGTTGTTAAAGGAGGTGATGATGATGACACCGGCCTTGTAATTACCCGATTTCACTATTCTTTTTGTAATTCAAACAAATGCTTTCGATACTGGCGTCAAACCAATTCTCTTGCAGCGCAGTCACTTTCTGGCTTATTTCAGTAGGCAGCTTTCTCCCCGGTTACAGGCTGCGTCAACATATGCTTGAGAGATGTTCGCCATCACTAATTTACAGTCCAGACCGATCATCGCAACCTCCGTTCATTGCTCCATCAAACTATTCAAATGCTTGAACGGAAGCGATGGCTCTGAAAACTACTAGGCTATGATTTTGACATTGAGTATAAGGCGGGAATTTTAAATGGGTCATCTAATGCCCTGTCTCGGGTGAATGAGGCTACTTTCACTACTTTGTTCTCAGACTCGAGTCCCTAGCCTATTCTATGGGACACTTTTCGGAAAGCTTATTCTGCTCACCCGAAAACAAAGCAGCTCACTCGATCAGTTGAAGCCGAACCGGGTCAACACCCAAATTTTTTGTTCAGAGACGGCATCCTAGTATTCAAAGGCAAGGTGTGGGTTCCCGCCAATTTGACTCTCCAACCATTGCTATTTGCGGAATTCCATACTACAACAACAGGTGGCACGCAGGCATACACTAGACACTCGCACGTTTAGAAAGCATTTTCTACTGGCCATATCTCTGGCGCTCTGTACGTGACTTTGTCACCCGGTACACTGTCTGTCAAGCCACTAAGCCTTTTTAACGCGCTCTGCAGGGCTTATTGCAACCTCTATCCATTCCCGGGAAAATCTGGCATTGATCGGCTAACCAAACATGCCCATTTCTTTGCCATAGGACCTCGTGTCACTGCTCCGCTGGTTGCGGAGATACTAGTTCAGGATGTCATTAAATTGCACAGCGTACCAGCTTAGATCATATCTGATCGTGACCCAATTTTTATGAGTGAATTCTGTCGGGAATTATTCAAACTTCAGGAAACTATGTTGACTACTAGCAGCACCTTTCACCCCTAGACGGACGGTCAAATGGAGGTGCTTAATCAGTGTCTAGAGGATTATCTTTGATGCTTCACTGCCGACGACCCCCGGAAATGGTCGCACTACTTACCTTGGGCGGAGTGGCACTACAATACAGCGTAGCATTCGGAAATCAAAATGACTCCTTTTGAAGCCGTATTCGGTTTGTTGCTACCGTCACTAATGGACTACCTCGTCGAAGAGTCTTCGATTACCTCTGTGGATGAGTTATTAGCCGAGCGAGCAACTGTTCTCCAAGACCTGAAGAGAATTTACACCGAGCTCAACACCAGATGCGGAATCAGGCTAACTCAAGTAATACCGATATCCAATTCCAGAAGAATGACTGGGTATTATTAAAGCTTCAGCTGTATCGTCAAACAACTCTATTAAAACGGTCTTCAAACAAACTTGCTCGGAGGTTTTTTGGACCGTTCCAAGTTACTGAGAGCATTGGGGCAATAGCCTATTGCTTAAAACTGCCAGACACTGCAAAGTTGCATGATGTCTTTCACATATCCAGGTTGAAGAAATTCGTTGGTGACCAGATAGTTGAAGCCAACCCATTGCCTGCAGATTTCGTAAATCAAAATCCAATTATTCAGCCAACGACCATTTTAAAGCACAGGGAAATCATTAGAAGGGGCAAAGTGATTCCGCAAGTGTTGGTGCAATATGGACAACAGGCAAAAGATGATACCAAGTGGGAAGATACTGCTAAATTTAAACAAGCCTTCCTTGATATTACCCTTGAGGACAAGGGTTTAAAAGAGACAGGGGCAATTGTTGCAGAAGCCACCAACAGAGGAGAAGAAAAATGTTTGAGGAGAAGCAATAGGCTCAACCGAGGAAATATTGGTGACAAATACAGCGACTTGGTGATGAAGTGAGAAGCAGTGAACAATGGGTTAATTAATAACTGGAGTATGATTAGTAGTAGTATTATCTTTGAATAGAAGAGTTGTAATTTATGGATTAAGGTTGTTTAGAATTGATGTTGCTATTAAGTAGAGTGTTCTGGCACGGGTAGTGTTTGTTAAAATGCCTTACTAGCAAGTTTGTTGCAAGTTTGTTACAGAAGATGACTATAATGATTCCCTATTAAAACAGAGAGACACTAAATGAAAGAAGGAAGGTATATTTACTCTCTTTCTTATCTTCTCCTCTTCCTCTCATCTCTTCTTTCTTCTTTTTCTTCTTCTTCTTCTTCTTTTCTCCTGTGAATTGTTCATCACCTGCAACAGAAAGAGAGAGAGAGGCTTTGGTGTACTAGGGGAAAGTTTACCTAGCAAAGATGGGTTGATTGCTAGAGGTTCAATGAAGTTGAAAAATCCAAGCCAAGAATGTGGATGCTGGGTTGGAGAAATTAGCATATGATTATTGTGGAAGTGGTAATAATGCCGGTAGAGTCAAAGTCTTAGCAAATTTGGCTTTATATGGTGAATCAATAACAAACTCCATAGCGAACTCAATAGTAGCTTACTTATGTCACTCTGTTCTCAATAACATAACTCATGAAACATTTTTCACAGAATCATTTTTTTTTTTTTGTTTTGTTTTACTATCACTCATATAAATTGATAAATTCAATAATGAGCTTGGTGTTGGGCCTAAAACATGGGGCCACCAAATGAATTTTGTGTTAAGCAATGAGCCACGTATCATCTAGGAACTTTTTGGAGATTACATGTGTAGGGTCATTTATTCTCATATGGCCATTAATATAATCAATCAACTACAAATATTAGCTCATAAATTAAATTTTAATTATTTTGTGACGTAAAGGTTCATGATTTTCATTAGGGGTAAACCCGTGATGCCCAGATAAATTCATGGGAACCTCTGATTAAGAAAAAAATGTGAATGAAAGATAAATGAATACATGAAAGAAATTAATTTTTTTATTAATTTCAGATAAAAAAATATAATTGTTTGAATGCATGAACTCAATTTAAAACAAAGAATTAGAAAACTTTGCTCTCTTTTTTCATTGTTTTCTTGATCATTCTTCACATGACTTAAGTTTGTTTTGACTTGGACTTATTCCAATCCTTCCTCCAAAAATCATGCATGGGCATTTCTTTTGACTTTGTTGACTTTGGTTTTCTTTTTTTTTTATTATTATTATTATTATTATTTTTTTTTTTTGCATCTTGGACGTTATTTGGATCACAAGTTGTGATTTCTCTATGTTTATGAATCACAAACTTGATTCCACTGATTTAGACTTTTGAAACTCTGGTATTTTGTGCTTGTGAAGCTTTTGAACCTTGGACTTGTAAAGCTCTTTAACTCTATGACTTTTGATGTCTCAAGAGTCTTGAGTTCATTTGTTTAATCACTTAAAAGTTTTTTTCAAACCTTAACTCTCTCATGTTCTTGAGTGTTGACTTGTGTGTTGCCAGGTCATCACTTCTCACATAATTGGGCGCTAACTTGATTGTTTTGATTTGTTTGCTTTTAGAACATTTTATAGATCCAAGTTGTATTTTTTATTCATCAATCACAAACTTAGTTTCATCTGATTTAGACTTTTGAAAGCTTCTTATGGTTCTGAAATTGAGTTCTTTATTGGTGGAGCACAAATTTGGTTTCTTGGATTTTGATGTTTGAAGGCTTCAGCATTTTACGCCTTTGAAACCTTAATCTTATCATTTAAGATAAATTTTTTTCTTTTTGCTTGCGAAGCTCTTTTTTCAATTAATTGAAAGTATTTTTCTTTCTTTCCTTGGTTTTTTTTTTAATTTTGATTTATGAGTTAAGTTGAGAGAACCTTTTTTTTTTTTTTTCTTTTTAAGACATGTGAGGGTTCTCAAATGGGATTTCCACCACTATTGTGACTCTCAAAAAAAGTGAGAATTCTCACAACGAGAATAGTTCATCACATACTTTGGATTTTACAATTATGAGTGATCTTCAAGAATAATTTTCACTCACTAAAGAGAGTCTCAAAAGACAGCGGGGAGACTCTCACAAAGAGAATAATCTATAGCATGCTTTGGACTCCACATGAGATGTTGTATTCATAAAAAATATTTCACTCGCTCAAGAAAGTGTCAAAAGGTAGTGGAGAGGTTCTCACAAGGAGAATAGTCTATCACTATGTTGAACTCCACAAGAGATGTTGTGGTCTTCAATAATACTTCCACTCCCTTAAGAGAGGCTCAAGAGGTAGTGGGAGGTTCTCACAAGGAGAATAGTCTATCATTATGTTGGACTCCACAAGAGATGTTGTGGTTTTTTTAAAATATTTTTTCACTTACTCAAGAGAGTCTCAAGAGGTAGTGGGAAAGCTCTCAGAAGGAGAATAGTCTACCATAACGTTGGAGTTCATAAGAGATGTTGTGGTTTTCAAAAAAATTCCATTTGCTCAAGCGAGTCTCAATAGGTAGTGAGGAAGCTCTCACAAAGAAAATGGTCTACCACTACGTTGAACTCTATAAAAAGATATTGCGGTTTTCAAAAAATATTTCTACCAACTAAAGAGAGTCTCAAAAGATAGTAGGGTTGCTCTCACAAGAAGAACAAGATACCACTATTTGGACTTCACAAAAGAAGTTGTTGTTGTTAAAATATTTCCACTTGGAGAGTCTCAAAAGGTAATTGAGAGACTCTCACAAGAAGAATTGTCTATTACTACGTTGGACTCCACAAGAGATGTGATTTTTAACGAGTCAATCAATAAATTTGTAAGAAGAACCCTAATTTTCACTTAAATTCTTAGCTTTCTTTTGCATATTTGTCCCTTTTGTATTATATTTTCATATTAGATCCTGGTTATGTCCTTTTATCTTTTTTTTATGATTTATAGAATTACGTCCGTAGACTCTTTAATTTTATTTTTTTTAATCAAAATTTTTAAATAAAACTTGCATTTCCTATTTTTTATATTTTTTGTGCAAGAATTTTGTATTAAAACCCTAAACCTTTCACATTTTGTAATAAAATCTATAATTTACTAGCATTCAAAAGAGAGGGGTGTGCATGTGCATGTGCATGTATGTCCACATAAAAGTCTTATAATAAAAAAATTAAAAAAAAATGCATCAAATAGCAGACATGGATTTTTTTGTAATAATAATAATAATAATAATAATAATAATGATGATGACATAATAAAATAAATAAATAAAATAAATAAAAACAATGCTTGTTAAAGAACATAACATGAGGCATTGATGGATAAGTTAGCATACCAAGCTTTGAATCTATTAATCTTGCAAATAATATTTTTTTGCCAATAAAATCATAATATATCTGGTTCTCTTCTCAAGTTCCTCCTTTCATTTTTCCCCTTTTTGATTTTTGTCGTTTTAGTTTCTTTTTCTTTTGAAATGTATCCTCGTCGTTTTTGTTTCTTTTCTCGAAACCCTGCTCTTTGATCTCATTAACAACAATTTCTGTCCCTCGTCTCTCTTATTTTTGTCATCTTTTCTTTTCTCAGAGTTTCTTCCTTCTCCCCTTCGATCTTTTTCCCTTTTTTTCTATTCTTTTTTTTTCATTTTGTTTTCTTCACTAAACTTTTTTGTTTTTCGTTTCCTGAAAATCCCAACTTTTTTTGAATTGTTTTTAAAAAAATTCCATCAACAACCAATAAAAGATTATTTTTAATTTTTTAAAATCTGATTTTTTTAAAAAAATATCTAATATTTCAAATCAAATCTGATATCTACTCGAATATTTGATATCTTTTTTTTCTAGAACTTTATAATTTGGATACTTTTTTAATTTAATAATTCTTTTACTTTCTTATTTTTTAAAATTTGATTTTTTTTTTAAAAAAATTTTATTCTTAAACAAGATGGATGGTGATCATCCTTTTAAAAAAATAAATAAATAATCTTGAATTTCATTTTTTTTGTTTTAGCCCGCCAAAATGTAATAAGTTGGCCAGAAGGGGGAGAAGGGGCCCTGGTGCAACTGGAACCTTGGCTGTCTCCTCTCATATTGTCAGATAGAGGTGGGTCCTCTTGCCTTCTAAGGCCCGCTCTTATAATGCATCAACATCGAGCTTCTAGGTACTAGACTTTTATTAACTCGTGATAAGTGGACCCAACAATGCTCTTTGGCTCCACATAATCATCAACGATGCGTCGGTGCCTTATTTCTGCATATATTATATTCATGAGTAAAAATTTTATATATTGTATTGGTAACATATATTTGATTTGATATCTTGAGCTGTAACTTCTTTACGTTTATCATAAATATATGAAATATTCTAACATATTGTTATATCTTATAATATTTTATGTTTTATAATAAATCGTTTTCTCCTCATGCTGTCATAAATATATCTTTTACCTTTGTCATCTTTTCTTTGTGTTAACTGTTTCAAAATCAGCTTATATACTTATCTATACCTCTTGCTCTATTTGATGAATGGATGCAACACCGAAAAATAATGCTTTATTTGAATGTAAACACATAATTTGGATGTAATATTTTTATGTATGTATTATCCCTCATGAATTCGTCTCATCCATTGCAATAAAAGAAAAGTTGTTAATTTGAAGATAAATCCAAATATTTGAAATTGAATGTATTTTTGCTTCTTTGTGCTCGAAACAATTAAGGAT
This sequence comes from Dioscorea dumetorum, assembly GCA_902712375.1. Taxonomy (NCBI): domain Eukaryota; kingdom Viridiplantae; phylum Streptophyta; class Magnoliopsida; order Dioscoreales; family Dioscoreaceae; genus Dioscorea; species Dioscorea dumetorum. The sequence continues at coordinate 5,870,797 of CACTHL010000128.1, read as the reverse complement.
TGTGATCTTACCAACCCAATAAGAGGGGGTTGTTCAGACTAATCCATCAAATAAGACAAGCAAACTCCAACCTCATGTGAGTATCAGACAAGGTCATTTACTTCAAGACGAAAATTTCCAGATGAAAGGTTTGAGTAACAGCAAATCAAATGCATATTTTATGGAAGGTAACACATAATACCAAATATTTACAACAGTAATGACACAAAATTCACAATGTACACCAATATACATAGTTTGGCAGATGATCCTACCAAACTAAGTCTATTGCTCAGACGCACCAACTAAAACCAAGTCTATTGCCCATCAAATAAAACATAAAGCATATTCTTTTTCTTCAGATAAGTTTGGTAAAAGGTTCCAATCACAAAAGAAGCTAACTAAACAGGTTTTATATTATATATTCCGCTAATATAATATGTAGTGAAAAAGAATACAAAAGAATTTGCAGAACTTCCCTGTATTTTGTTTTTCTATTATTCAGCAAATATACAAGAACACCAAACATTTTGCTTTGCTGCTGTTTTCACTTCTCATTATTATTTATTTGCTATGGCCAACGACAAACTCCACAAAAAGAGAACAAAATTAAAAAACCAAATAATGAAACAGAACAATGGGAGGAACACCAGAGCAACCCACCATTCATTTCTTAGGTCTTTTTTTTCCTATCCATGTTTTCCCAGATGCCTAAGAAATTTGACGATACAAAAAACAGATATTAGAACAAGAAAAAGGTAATGAAATGAGAACAAAATGATAAAACTCCAGCTCCTCCCAATCTTCCCCCATCCAACGAAATTTTTGTACACCATCCTCCATTCAACTGCACCGAATATGTAATTAAATTGAGTAAAGAAACATGTTAATCAATCAACAACTAATCAAGTGATCAATGTCTAATTAATAATAACACAACTACCTGTACCCTCTTTTTTCTTTTCCTTATATTTAGTTTATTTCTCTACTGGCAGGTGGTAAAGCGAGAGCGCTGACCAAAGGCACCAAGCATATGACAAGCCACCTCCATCAACTTCCCTGTTTGCACATTAAATAATAGAGAAAAAAACAACAAATTCTCTTAGCCTCCAGTTATTAAAAATGGTAAACTATAATAAAGTAAACATAAGTAATCCCATGTTAATTAAAAAAAATATAAAAATTGAAAAGTAAATAACTAATGTCATGCAGGCATGCAATTACAAGTTGTGCAGGGATCTAAAAGTAACAACAAATAACTGTGATAATTCGTATTTCCTAGGGTACAAAAGTAAAAGAAGAACCCGTGGGAAACCTATTTGAAAGAAGAAAAAAAACACCAGACACACACACACACACACACACTCAAGGTTTTCTCTATCACTATTAGCTGGACATGGTAGTGATTCCAGCCCATCCAAGCGCTGATGTCCTCTTCATAATGCGCCCAACCCCCCGCGCACAGGACTAACGTGATATGCCTGCGAAAAGGACCAGTTTGCCCTCGCAGAAATGACTTGCATGACTTCCAAGTCAATGTCCAAGACCAAAACTTGGGGGTGTTTTCGGGAACTGGAAAGCAACTGCCCTGCTACTTGTACAGCTTTTTATTTTCTATGAGAATCTATATAAATGCATGAAAGTCCAAAAAGTTAAAATAAAATATTATTCATTTATTTATTTTGGAAAAACAAAAACCAATATGACCACCAACACCGACACCTTCCAGCTGTAACCCACATGCAGCGCTTTCTAGCTTTTGAGTCAAATCACCACTCGGTGCTCTTTCGGGCTTTTGTAAATATACCCCCGATAAATGGATTAATTATAATTATAACGTTATGGCAAGATAAAAAGACTGAAATATTCTTGTACTTATTCAACTGTCGGTGAGGTATTTATGTAAATATGATAGAGTTTGGGGGCCGTATATGAAACAAAAAACTTTTTTTTAATAAAAAAACCGCAATGATGATAATTTTGAAAAAAAAAAGCGACCTCAAACCACCGACGAACAATCGTCGTCCCCGGAGACGGCGCCGGAGAAACAAAGCACATTGCCCGGAAATGAAGAGAAATCGTTAAGGAAAAGGAGAGAGAGCACGTACCTCTTCGGTGCTTGGGCTGCTGAGCATGTGGCTTCCTGGGAGGCTGAGAGGTCGGAGGCTCCTCTTCAGGTGGGAAGAGGACGTTGTCGATACCCTGGACGGAGATCCTCCCATCGGTGTAAATATCGGGGTCAAAGAGGTAGGCGGAGCCATCGGCTTCGCCGAACTTCACGGAGCCATCGGCCTCGCGGGCAACGACCTTGTGGGGGACGCGCAGCGTATCGTAGCGGACGCGGCCGAAGCGGCGCACAGCGTTGTACATGCTTTCCTCCGTCTGGTACTCGGGGATCAAGTGGTAGTACATGATCTGCTCCGGCGCCCCTGGCTCGCTGAGCTGCTCCGCCGTCAGCCGCCCCATGGCCTCGTCATTGGGCGCTAGCACTGTGAGCACGTATCCCTCAGAGACTAGCCGGCCCATCTCCGTCGCCAGGGAGGTTAGGTTCACGAGAATGTCGGCCATCTCGTTGTAGCCACCGTAGAGGAGAAGGGTTTGGATGAAGTCCTTCACTTGGCTGTGCCCGTCGAACCAGTGCTTCCCGGATCCGGGACCGGGAGCTGGAGCAGGAGCGATGGATGGGCCTGGAGCCATAGCGTCGTAGATCGGGAGGGCTGGTGGAGATCCGGCGGGAGCTGGGGACGCTGGCTTCTTAAGGCGATGCGTGCGAGGATCGACCTCTGGAGCGCCAGTCGGTAACACAGCGGAGATGGACGCCAGGCTCCGCCGGCGGTTGAAGTCCTCCTGCACGGATCTCGGGACGAGAAGCCGTTCGATGCCGTGGATGACACCGTCGGGGCGGACAACCGCGTCAGGCTGCACGATCGCCGCCAGATCAACCTTCTTCACGGAATCCTTGTCAGCGGATAAATGGAGATGATCATTGGCGAGGGTTCGATGGCGAGACGCCGGCCAAGAATGGGAGGAAATCCTCGCCGGAACCACATGGAAGAGGATGAGGGTCTGGAGGGACTTGAGATTGCCAGGCTCGAGGAGGAAGCGCTTGAACTCAGGGTCAAGATCACGCTCCAAGGCCTCATTCCTAGGGGCGAAGATGGTGACATTGTGAGCACCGACGGCGTCTTCGAGAGTGTGGAGAAGAAGGGCCTTCTCCACTAGCTCGGCGAGCTCGGTATAATGCGAGTCGAGGAGCGCAACGAGGACGGAGTTGGAGTTGATCTGGCCGCCGGTGCCTGTGGGCTTCTCGGGCAATGCCGATGCGGATGAGGCTGAGATCGCGGCTAGAAGGACAAGGAAGAGGAGGGCACCGCCATTGATGGAGGAACCCATTTGGCGTGAGAGAGAGAGAGAGAGAGGAGAAGCACAAAGCGAGAAGCTCTTTCCCTATTAGGGAGAGGGATTGAGATAGAGATGGCAGAGATGATAGAGAAGAGAGAGAAAGGGGAGTAAGGTGGCGGACTTGAAGGGAGAGTAAATTGGGGTTTATTTGGGTTGTTAGGTACGGGGGTTCCGTCGGGGGAACGCGGCGAGGGAAAGGGACACGTGGCTTATGACTGATGCTTCTATAAACAGGCTGGTGGCGGGCCATTGTCCTCACTCCTCCCAAGGGTTATTCCTCCATCCACCAGAACCCCGTTACACTGGCTACCCTCGTTATATTATATATATATATATATATATACTTACTTGCACCTTTGCAAAAGTTAATAATGGTTTATATATATTTTTTTAAAAATTTTCTTTTGTGTCGATATTGATTTTGTTTTTTAGAGACTAAAGTTTTTCTTTTGCAAAAGTTAAAGAGATGAATGGGAAGATTAAAATATTAGATTAGATAATAAAAGTATTGGGTTTAAAAGAAAATCTCAAATATTAAGTTCAAGAGGTATATATCTTTTTTATAAGAGACTAAAGTTTTTACTTTTTAATTAATATTAATTAAAATAAAATGGTTTTAAATATATTTATTTAAGATATATATATATATATATATATACACACATTAATACAGTTAGACTCACGAGCACTCGAGTCAAATATTAATATGTTTAAACTCAGCTAACTCAACCACTTAAGTTCAAACTCAACTTGACCATAACTTAGCCGAATTTAGGTTTTTTTGTGAAAAAGCTTGAGAAGCTTACAAGTAAAACTCTATCATTTACACCCCTAGCATAACAATGTATTTATAGCTCCTCAAATATAACAAAGTGTCACATTGACTTTAAATCTAAATTAATGCTACAATTATACTAAAAATTATTTCCCGGAAAAACTATTTATTAATAGACTAACAAAATATTATATATATTTGTAAGCCAACGCAAAACATAATTAATTATAAGCATATCAACAACAACCATTTTATATTTTGAGATTATCTCATAGGGTCCTGAGTAAATATTAATTTGGAAGAAACAGTCTACATAAAATTTCAATGCAAACCAAGATGTGTATGCCTGTGAATTAAATTTTCTTATTTTTTTCAAAATATGACGGCAATTAAAATATAGATGTAATACTCAATTGATGAATATACTCTCTGTATGATTAACCAAGAGAGTACAATACTAGGAGATGAATCAGATGGTTTTTTTTTTCTTTATTTTTGAAGCCCTTGTTATCATCTGTTCATATACTGTGGGGATTATTCTGTAAGATTATCAACAATTAAATAAATTTTGCAGGGGTAATGTGAAAAAGGTAATGTGCAAATTATAGCATGACGGAAATAGCGCCACATTCTTGTTATGCATAATAGAAGAAAATTTGCAATGGAGGGTATTAAGGTAAAGTAGTTTTCACAGGATCCATGGCGCGCGAGGCAGCAAACAAGTTCATTCAGCGCCAGCAAGTTTGGTATAATTAAGAGTGGAACCAACCCGAACCGAACCGACCCGACCCGCCGGTTCGATTCAAACATGTCGGTGAACCAAACAAATCAAGGTCCCAGTCATAATAATAATAATAATAATAATGTGGAAGAATAAGGTGTGAGAGGTAGACGTGTTGCCTGCCGGAAAATATTTGGTCGCCCTCATTCACTTCATTAGAGAGAGAGAGAGAGAGAGAGAGAGAACAAGGGGCTCGCTCATACTAATACAAGCATCTTTATTATTAGTTGGTTGGAGGCCTTTGTTTCTTTCTTTTTATTTTTTATTTTTTCATATTTTAGTTTGTTAATTTCCCTCGTTCTGTCGGTGGGTCTTAATTTACTATTATAATTAATATTCATTTACAAGTAATTTTGTTTTCAAATACAGTGTGAATGAGGATTTAAAAATTTTTAACATGAAAAAAAAAAGAGTTTTTACACACATGCTTTTCAATTTAGGTACAGAAAGGACTTCTTTTAAATATCAAGGATTAAATATATTAAATAATATTTGTTGAGGTACTAGTGACGGACTGGCTTACCCTTAATTTTAAAATAAATATGCACATCTTTTAAGATTTGAGCGTTTAAACATTTTTACCGCTATCTATGATCCTCAAATTACTTTTTTTTTTAATATTTGATATAAATTAGATTTCCGGGTATATAGTTAATTCATTATTAACATTTTGGTATTAAATTTATTATTTGAATGTTTTTTATTTCAAAAATTACTCTTACACCTATAGTATGCGACAGCACTGATTTAAGTTTATTTCCATGGTTTTTGTATTTTTTCATGGCATATTCAATACTTAAAAAAATGTTTTTTATTCTAACAAAGAAGAGAACATTAATTAAATTAATATTTCCACAAATTAAGTGTGGAGCAGCACACAGTGCCACAAATGCAACATGGTTTTTTTGGCCGCAGTGTTTCTTGCAATCGGAAGTGATATTGAAAAAAAAAAAAAAAATATATATGTATATATATATATATATAGTCTTCAGCGTGCCAGCCTAAGCCATACATGGATGTGCCAAAAATATGACAACCTATAAGGGATTTTACTTATTTAATTATTAAATGGTGGGGAGTCTTGGTTGGGTTGTTTTTGAAGAAATAAAATTAAATTCTTCTGACTTTGGCAATAAATTCCAAATCAATAAATGTAAGACTGATATGTAAATTCTAGTCTAAAACCGATGAAAGTTACTTGTCAACTAAAAAGCTCTTTTCTAAGTTTTGATTGTCTTCCATATGGGAGATTATGAGTTTGTTTGCCTTCATTTTACCCACCTTTTTCCTAAAAGGTTTTTTCTTTCATTGAGATTTTTTTTAATCAAACAACATTTGACTTGCATTACCAGTGTAAATCTGTTAAACAAAAATAATTAACATATATATTTTTTTTTAAAAAAATCACATCAATCTATATACTCTAATAAAATAGTTATATTTGCCAATTATCTCTTGATTTATTGGCACCAAATGTCTTAAACAACGTGTTCATTTTGAGGAGAATTCTAAGAAAAAACTTAAATTCCATGTAAAACGAGAGTACAAATGTATAGAGTTATTAACTTTATTTTTGTACATATTCTTAACTAGGCTTAAATAAATGGTGTTTGTCATTTTTTTTTTTAAGAAATGTTACATGTATTTATTTATATAATTTTAGCTCAAAAGGCCAATTTAAAATATCCATAAAACAAATTAGAGTGTGAATATGATTCTTATATGAATCATATGAACTACCCTTTTTTGCATGACTATAAATTAAAAAAACTTTAGACCTAAATTATAACTATGTTAGAAATTCTCAAATAAGTCTTGTTTAAGAGCCAAGGTTAAATAGATTCTATACTCATTTTATAACTTTCTCTTTGTTAGAAGGTAACGTATTGTAGGTTCCTAAAATGATGGTTTTATATTTTTTATTTAAAAATTAAAATATTAATTAAAATTTTTTTATAAAAGTATATGTAATTAAAATTTCATCCGAGAATGTCCTGAACTTTAAACCAAACTAGTTGTTCAGTAATTTTTTAAATTCAAGTTTAAAAAACTGTGTCAGTTATTGTAGAGTACTGTTTATTTATTGTTTACTGTGACTAGTTATTATACACTGCTTCCTAGCATGGATCTTCTGTGGGAAGAATTGTATTCTATGTCTCTCTAGAGTTGTGCGGCAGAAAATTTTATCACTGTGAAGTTATGATACCTAATATATCATTTTGAGCACATATAGCAAGCCTTTATTATCTTACATGTTAACCAATCACACATTATAAATCCTAAAGAGTAGTTAAGCACCTTAACTCGTGTACCTTGGCACCTATTTGTCTCTTTGATACTTTTAATGTGGGTGTTTGTCATCTGTTTGTAACAAAATTCTTTAATTCCCCGGCATGACGTAAAAAAATGATTTATGATAAAATAGTACTATATAAAAATATATAAAACCAAATAATTGAGTAAAAATACCAAGATTATAGAACCAATTAGCAACTAAATTTCACACTTATAAATTAATTACCTTAATAAACCAACCCTTATTAAAGGTTAGACCATGTGGGCAACTCTGGATATTTGGCAAACAAGCAACTTTTGTCTTTCTCTTCCAACCAGGATTGAAAGGGGGTCTTCACTATGCTTCCATTTTTCCCTCTGAAAAGATAGATATCTTGCTTGCAAGGAAAACCAAATTCACTTTCTTTGAAGCTAATCAATTAACCACTTTTCCTCACCAAACTAGTAGCAATTAACACATTAAATTAGTTTGATCTTTCTGCTTTTTCTCTATACTTTAATAATTTGTGTAACATAATAAAAAAGAACAAGAAGATGTAGTAGAATTAATTAATGGATCCCACACAAGCACACACTCTGTCTTTATTTAACTTTACAGGGGTTGTTGAGACCCCACATCAAATGAGAATAAATGGTTCATCAAGAGGCAACTTCAAGAATGAGCATGGTGTGAAGGAAAGCATCTCTTCTCCTCCTACCACATGTGATTGGAAATTCTGTTGGATGCACTCATTTTTGTAATTTTATTTGGGTGATTAGGAGCAAATTGGAATGAGCTTTTTTGGTGCATGTATTGCTGAAGTGCAATAGCAAATAAATGTTCAAGGTATTTAAGAGTGTATGGCTTAAGCTTTGCCATTTTTATTCGACTTTTACATGGTCATAAGAACAAGGAAAAAAAAAAAGTATATAGGAGTAGCTTAAGAGCATCTCTAATGCAGCGTTATTTAAGCACAGTTTGAAGAGATTTGACGCAGGATGGCCTACAACTGAGAGCCAATTCTTGTGCCAAATCACCAAATTGGTACATTGACAAGCAAATAGTTACATGTCACTATAGCACGTTTTATGTTTTACTATTATTTTTTCCTATGTTTAGTTGTTTAATAATTGTTTAATAGTTGCACGGTACTGTATTTTTTTAATAGTTGTTTAATGAAGTTTGGGTCATTAATTTACAATTCTGGTCTACTTTTAAACCCATAAATATACATCATTATAAAATTTGTACTTATAATTTTATATTTAATCAAATTAATAACTTATAATTTAAGTTTATATTTTTAATTAATAAAAAATAAAAAAATTGAAGAAAATAATACAAGAAATATAAATTCATTAAAATCAGGACAAATTATGTGATCAATAAAATAAAAACATAGAAAATAATCCTAATATAAATTATCATCGACAACATTAAAAAAAAGGTTTAAATATCTAAATGGTCCCTCTATTATTCGAAACCCGCCCTTTGAGTCGCTCAATTATAATTTCAGCCTTTTCAATCCCTCTATTTTAAAAATCTGGCAATCCTAGTCCACTATGTAACGGGCATCTCTTTTGCCGTGAGACGTTGCTGACATGGATTTTTTATATATTAAAAAATGATTAAAAAAATAAAAAACAATAAAAAAATTATATTCAACTCATGGATTCGGATATGATTTACAAAATCAGGATCCGAATCCAAGAGTGAATCATTGTCACTCACCTCTAAATATCCAATACCCTCTCCCCTTTCTTAACCTAATAATGGTGAAGCTTCTCTAGAGATCACTGACGACGGCAGTGAAACTCCCTGATCCCTTGCCCGACTTCGGTAAAGCTCTCCCAATCAATAGCTTCCACCATGCTAGAGGCCCAACCATTGAGTTGAACTTTTTTTCCACTTAATTTTACAGGAAATTTTTGCCATTTCGAGATGTCAAGTCTACTTCTGATTTCAAAGCCCTTGTCTTCCACCTGCATTGCCTCTATATATTAAGCTTGGAATCTTTAACCTGGACTATGTGCTAAATTAAAGGAAGGATTGTATTTGTGGGAGATCTATAGTAGCAATTTTCTGCAAAAAAAGAGTTGTATATATATAAAGAATTTAATGAAGAACCAGTGAATCCATATACAACAATGAATATATATACTCTGATTTTAATGCCGGGCAGTGTGTAATTATGTTAAAAAAATGTATGTGTAAATATATAAATAAAGGCATCACTGAATCCATATACTCTTGTTAATTCAGTTATTGTAGCTTCAATGACCAAAATTCAAACTTGATATTTAATAGAATCTGTTTTTCATATATGTTGGACACTTGAAACAAGCCAACAACTTGTAAAATAATAATAATAATAATAATAATAATAATAATAATAATAATAATAATAATAATAATAATAATAATAATAATAATAATAATAAACCAACAATTTGTAAAGCAGGACCATACGATTGACAAAGCCATCTTAATCCTGTTCACATTAGCATAATATCTAATATTCTAAGCCATCATTATCATACATACAAAAACACACACACACACACACACACACACAAAAGAAAAAACAAAAAGACCAAAAGTAAGCCCTATGCTTCCTTCTTTCAGAATCAATCATTTCCTGCAGTTGTCTCATTTGTCATACTCTGTTGAGTTAAGAAGTCTGGTGATTCATTTGTGATTGAGGTTTGCTGACTTGATTCAATTCCGGTTTTCTTTACAGCAAGTCTTGTGTTCCTTTGAGCCTGAGAGTAATAAGCATAATAAAATATATATTACTATCTAAAAGCTTAACAATAAGCTAAGTTCAAAGACAATACAATTAATTCACTAGCAGTAATAATTGATGAAGCATGTGGCACCTCCCTCCCAATGATAAGTCCTCCAGTGTGTCTACCCTATGTAATTCATAAAAATATCTCATTACTCTAAACTCTCACAAACACAATTAATCCTTTGATCAAGTCATCAACTCTTGAGAAATAAAAATTCAATAGATGTCTTACTCTGAATACAGTGATTGGAGCTTTCCTACTAGCAACAACTCTCTGTTTTGTCTGCTCTGTTACATCAGTTGTTGCTTCTCTTTCATTTACCTTTCTTCCTTCATATTCTCCCTGCCACACAGACACACAGTTAACCAAAATCATCAAGTATTTAGAATTAATTAATTCATTACAATAGCATAGTATTCTGATGAACATTGCTTACTCCCAATATAATATTTGAATCTTGAGTAACAGCAGTTTTCTTTTTTTTCCCTTTGATATAGCAATTGCCTTTTCTTTTCCCTTTGACTTCCAGCCTTCTTCAGTTTGTTGGACATTTGAACCAATATTACTACTAGTTTCCTGCATAGATAGTGAAGTTCTCATTAGATACACTTAATTAACTTGTAAGTAAGAAATAAATAAAACAGGTCAATACTAATGAAGACTTACAACATCAACTCTTTTTGGACAACACCTCTTATTATGCCCTTCCTGATGGCATATTCCACACTTGAAAACCCTACCTTCTCTTGAAATTTTTTGAGTGCTTTTGCTTTTTCCTTCCAATGGTTCTCTCCTTCTTTTTCTTGATGGTCAACCAGGCATCCTTCGAGCTATAGGTGGCATAAGTTGACCTTCTTCACTTGTTGGCCAAAATCTTCTCCCTCTCACTGGGTTGACGGTGAATTGATATGCTCTAATGTATGTACTTTTTTCAAACCATTCAGAAATGTAACTGAGTAGATTATTTCCTTGGAATACAATAGCAGCAATTGCATGCTGGCAAGGTATACCAGTCTTGTCCCACTTTTGATAGGAGCAACTCATGCTTGATATCCTAACATCAAAACTCTCCCTTATCTGCAATACTGGATCATCGCAATATACCTCATGGCTTGCAGCCCCATTCCAATCAACTTGCCATTTTCCACTTTTGTGCTTTTCTTTTTCAAGCTTAGTGACAATATTAGGACCAAAATCAGTGTTCCACTTCATAGCATAACTCCTTTTGGCAACAATCCTATTCATCACATATTTTCGAATGTCTTCAAGCATGGTAATGATCGGTTTACTTCTTGCTTCCAAGATGAATCCATTAAAAGTTTCGCACATGTTGTTGTCGATACAATCACACTTAACATTAGTATTAAAAAATGCAAGACACCAACCACTTATTGGCCATTTATGTAATAAATCCTCTGCTGCCTTTTCTCCTCCCTTCACACTTCTCATGCACTCTAATTGCTTATGCATATCAGCTTGACATGTTGATCTAGCAGTATTCCAAAATTGGAATTGAAGATCTTTACCTGGGTGTTGCTTCCCCCATCTTGCATATATATGTCTTGCACACATGCGGTGCTCAATTAATGGGAAAAGATTACTAACTGCATGAATCAATCCCTATAAGATAGAAAAATCAAAAAGTTAAAATAAGATTGTATTTAACATATTTTACATTAGAGAAATTCATACCTTTTGCATATCACTAACAATTACCCAACCAAGGCCATCTCCAATACATAGATCTTGTTCAAGTTGTTGTAAGAACCATGTCCAGCTTTCAGTAGTTTCCTTCCCAACAAGTGCCCATGCTATAGGGAACATTTGATTGTTCCCGTCTCTTCCAACTGCCACCAACAGCTGTCCCTTCAATAAACCCTTCAAAAAACAACCATCAATACCAATGATTCTCCTACATCCAGCAATGAACCCTTCTTCGAGAGCTGAAAGGCAAATGTACATTTTCTGAAATGTTGGTAGTTCATTAATTCTTTGCCTTTCAGATATAATAAGGACACTGCTGCCATGATTAGATGCTTTCAATTCCATAGCATAATTATTCAGTACCATGAAATCATCCCTAAATTGCTGCTCAACCTTTTTAACAACCAAAGCTTTAGAATTCCTACACACCTTATCTGTGATGAAGATACCTAACTCTCTACTAACCATAGCCTTTAAATGCCTAGGCCTAATAAAAGGCATACTGCTTATGACATCACCAAATTTACTTGCAATTATATGAGCTGTTACCCTTTTATTCTTAGTAGTCCCAAGCAAGCATGAATGATTCGGTACATAATGCTTGACAACATACCTTTTCTTGCCACTGCAGCATGAACACAATATTAACCATGTACATCCTTTTGCAGAGCACTTGGCTCTCACTCTAACTGAATCATTCTTCATATACTTGAATTCAAAACCTTTCCTGCTTAAAAATTCCACAAGTTCTTTCCTGAATATTTTCAGATCATCAAACCTGAGGTCTATGAAAAAATCTGCCAATGGAGTATTAGGGTCATAATACTTTTTGCTTGACTTATGTCTCCTTGCATCATCAGTATCATAACCACTTGTATCCGTATAACTCCCCGGGACTGATGAATCTATATCGTCGCTCTCATATCAATGAACTTTCCCATGCTCATTCATAAGAGGTGTAACAATGGCTCCAACATCCCTTTTAGCACTATCAATAGGCCTATCTCCCTCAACATTCTCATTGTCATTGTCATTTGCATTGTCTTGTATAGATTTCTTCAACTGTAAATATTTACTGACATTATCTCTAGCATGGTCCCTCTCTTCATCGGGTTCTGAATTGTAATTAACAAAAGGAACATCCACTAGCATCTCTTCAAAATCTTCACTTGACTCACCTTGACTGTCACCACCATTATCCTCATCCATGTCTAATTCCACAACAGTATCTGGAACATATTTTAATGTCTCCGAAGCAGATTTTAATGTGTCTGGCATATTCAACTCACTATCAACACCCAAAAACTCAACATAAACATTTACTACACATTGTTTTCTTAATTGATCAGCTAGACATACAATCCCCTCATCGTCACAAATATATTTTAACTGTCCCTCCCCATCAATAAAAAACAATTTGATAGGCTTCTCAATGTCATAACCTAACTCCTTGATATCTCCCAAGAGATCCCAATAACATATCTTGTCTGGGTCAACTGCAAACTCTATCACAGAACCATTGATGTAATTAACCCCTACATCTTTTATTAGTGTTCCTCCATGATGATACCTAATAATATACTCATCGAAAGCAACCATTCTGTTTTACATAGAAAAGTAAAACAAAATAAATCCCCACTTTAAGTAGTTACTCATATTAGATGATAAATTCAATTTAACAGATGTAACACAGTCAATGCTTAGAATAAAGAATTGTACAGTAAATACCCCTCAATTAATTATGATTCTACAATAAAGAATTGTACAATGAATGAATTGCACACTAAATACCCCTCAATTAATTATGATTCTACAATAGAGAATTGCACAGTCAAAGCTTAGATTAAAGTACAAATTGACACAGTTAATGTATAGATTAATATGTTAGTATGATTAATTAACTGAAGTTAAGCCTTACTTTTCTTTTACATTGTTTACATATATTATTAAAATTTTGCATTGTCCATGTTAGTAAAACACTCATTTTAAGCACTAAATGACACAGAGAATGTCTAGATTAATATGTTAATATAATTAATTAACTAAAGATAACTCCATTTCATGAGAGCTTATCGAATGGCTATCATTCTATTGTTCATTAGCCTATTCAATGTACATAATTACAATAACAAAAAGGTATAGATTAGATAGATACTTTCTAAGCATATAAAACAAAAAGCATGTAAGACTACTACAATGAAACAATTTAAAAATGAATGAACAATCAAAGAAAGATTTCAATGTGAATACTTTTCATTACATTGGATAACGCCACTGCTTATATATGCTTTTAATCAAACTAATTATCTGTTATGAATTTCCACGAATTCAGCTATTCAGTTGCAGATTTACAATCTTTCACCACACTAATAAAATCTATTGATTGAAAACAATGAAAGTAGAGAATTCTTTATTATCAATCAATCAAGAGGAAATTCTCCGATCCAATTCACCAACATGAACAATCTATAACAATCTCTTCAATTCAAGAAAATATCTCAAGAAAGAGATACAACACCCAAACATTCTCCAAACAATGTCAAGAATTCAGAACCATTCAACAAACATCACAACAATTACATCAGTAAGGAAACCCAACAACAACTAACCAAATCCAGAAGCCAGAACCCCTGAATCCTACTCTTTTCTCCACGGAGATGAGCCTCAAGAAAACCAATTTCTACTCCTCCCATTTCCCTCCTTCAGCCAATTTAAATCCCTCAGAGAAAGCCCTTCAAGCGGGTATTGGCGCGCCTTTCTCTCTTTGCTTTTCCTGATTCAATCCCCACCATTGGATTAGAAACTAATCCCTTCATCTGACCGTCCACATAAGCTCCCGACAGCCTCCTATCTTCGGTAGCTGTGATTGGCTTCTCGTCTCTCCAGAATGATTCTTGCACGTGCTTGTTGACTAACTGAACTAACCGCCCTTTCTTGCTTTTCCCCTCTTTAACCCCTGATTCTTCATTAACTTCAGTGTCATTAATGTAACACTTTTCTCTCTTATCCACCTGTACTCCACCCATTGGCTCCCATTCTTTGGCTTTGCCTTGCTTCTTGGTTGCCACATGTCTCTTTCCCATTGGATCCTGTAACATATTATCAGTATTTATAACATTATCAAATAAAAATGACACTTAAGTTGAGGTGAGCAACTTAGAATCAGTTCAAAAGTGAAAATTTAAAATCATTTGACGCACGAATAAGAAAAAGGCTGCTATCGCCAAACACATAAATTATAATTCAATAACTTGTTGTCTGGGTTGTTTTTGTTTCCTTGTTCTTTTCTGGTTGATTAATGATTTGTTTGATCTGTCAGTGTGGCTTTATTTCGTTGTTTTAGATTGGTCAAGTTGGGTTTGCTTTTTCACTAGTCTTGTTACAAGCTTATTTCGCTTCATTTGGTGTTTTGTGATGAGGTTTTGACTGATGTTTTAGGTTTTAAATTATTTTAATGTCACGGTTTAGCCATTGTTATGTTTGGATGATGCTCTTGATTAGAAATAACATTCTTGATGAAATGGAATGTTGTGATCTTGGCTGAAAATATTAATCACATGTCATGCTTTAGGGTTTGGTGGTATTTGAGGTTTGCCTGTAAAGAACTATCTGATCATTGAAAGAAAAAAAATAAACCAAATGCAAAAAATCAAGGCAATGCTAACAATTTGTAATTAAATATTTCCATTCAACAGAGAAATTAAAGAGAAAAACATCACAGAACAAAGAATAAATCAAAATCATATCAATCATTAACTATAAAGAGAAAATCATAATGCAGAATCCAAATGCAATAGAAATAGGAATGAATGAACAAAGAAATTGAAAAATTACAAGATAGAGAAGAAACAAACGAGATGGGAGTTTCGGATGGAGGGGGCCTCATGCGTTGGTGTTGGATGCGGTTGGGGAGTTCACCACCGTCGTGAAAAAAAAAGGTAAAGGGTCTTGGGTTCACCGGCGTTGGGAAAGAAAGGGGTTTGGGGATTTCACCGGTGTCGGGTGAAGGGTGTTGGGATTAGGGATTTCTCATAGGGAATTTGCTTGTCTGAGGGTGAGTGACAATGATTCACTCTTGGATTCGGATCCTGATTTTGTAAATCAGATCCGAATCCATGAGTTGAATATAATTTTTTTATTGTTTTTTTATTTTTTTAATCATTTTTTAATATATAAAAAATCCACATCAGCAACGTCTCACGGCAAAAGAGATGCCCATTAAATAGTGTACTAGGATTGCCAGATTTTTAAAATTGAGGGATTGAAAAGGCTCAAATTATAATTGAGGGACTCAAAGGGCGGGTTTCGAATAATAGAGGGACCATTTAGATATTTAAACCTAAAAAAAACCATGACACCCAAAATGTAACTAATGAAGTTAGAAGTAGATGGGACTAATAGTCTGGGATGTTATCGCCACTTCTACCGATATTGCCGAAGAATTTATTAAACATATTAGATCCAGAAAGGGGTGGTTGTTGAAAATGCTCTCTTTTGCAAAATTTCTTGTCGTTGTGCTTGTATATAAGCACGCATGTTTAGACCAGTGATAGAATTCAAGTCTCACATCAAACTATTGTCCTCATATCTCATTTGCCAAAAAGCAAGATTTTTGCCGTGCATTTCTAAGAACATTTGTCAATCTGCATTAACCTTCTCCAGCATCTCTATAATCTTTGAGTTATCATCCTTTAGATGACTAAGAGAAGATGCCACTTCGTCATCCGTTTTCTTATTTAGTTTGGCTTTCTTTTGTCCGATTCGGCTTTCAGAAAATGTGCCTCCAACACCATCGTCTAAGTTAAGGGAAAATTGAGAGAGTCCAGGAGATTTTGGTACTTGTGACTCGGGTATGGGATTTTCAGATTCTGATGATACATAGTCAAATGCATGTTTTCGAGCAAGTTGTCTAGATGTCATAACATTATCTATAAACTTCTTAAAGTTCCTCATAATGTGTCACACATGATCAAACTTGAACTCTTTCTTGTAGTTAGAATCATCCAAAAGCATCATCTTTGCTCGATTCATCTGTAAACGATTTCAGAGTTAAGTATTTGTAAAAAAGTAAATTTATGAAGGATAAAATATATAAATACTTACAATATCTTGGTCTGATGCACCACTTGGATTCAAAATTTTCACCGGTTGAATACATTTATTCCATTTTTTCACTGATTTTTCTATTGTTTGCGTCTTACATTATAAAGACAGAGTAAAAGGCTCCACCCAAGAGCTATATTACCCTTGATAAACAAACAATTAATTATAGGTTTCTCTCCTTTAATGTTATTTTCAGTAAATTAAAAGTAAATACTTTTCACAACACTATCATTAAACTCAACAATCTCCATAATTTTCAACAAGTAAAACAAAAACCAAGATCTATATTCCCAAAATAAAAAATGAAAGCTTCTATATATATTATGAAGATAAAACCACAAAATTTTGCTATATATAATTGCAATTGACCTTATTTGCAATAAATGAAAATTAGAAACAAGGCAAGTTCTAAAACTGAAATTATATAAATTTAATAGAAGTTTCCATTAAATAAAATTGACGGCATAAATAAGCCTAAAATCTACAATGATTTGGCCTCATGTATTTGTTGAATTCCACATCATGCAATGCATCAAATGTGCGTATATAGACCAAAAGTTTGATGGTCTCTTGTGAGTTGATCCATCACTTGTATGCTAAGCAAAGCCACTGTGAATGATGCAAATTAATCAATGTCAAACATTGCAGCTGTGGATTTATTATTCTATTATGATGTGCGAGGCCATTTTGAGCAACTTGGTTTTCTTATTTATTTTGTTTTATTTTATTTTAATTATTTTATTAATTCACATGCTCAATCATTGCGCTAGGGTAACATTTATGATGTTAAAGAAAAAAAAATTTATACGGCTGTCATTAAAAAAAGGAGTTAATATATCATAGTATTTTTGTCAATGCAAATGGAATTAAGTCCAAAAAATAAAAAAAGTTCATAAATAAATTAGTCATAAATGTATCTGCTGCTGATAATATTTAAAAATACAAATAATCAATTTAATGTCTTTGATTTAACTTTTATTCAAAAAATAAATTTGCATTTGTACAATCAGCGTACATCATCAATGACTAAAATTTACTGGATGCAAAAAATTGGCTGAAATTTGATTGAAATATCATATCATTAAAAAAAATAAATTTATGAAAGTTTTTCATTTTGTAGTATTTTGTAATGTTATGCACTGAGTCCCGCAAGTTAATACCAAAAGGAGAAATCCTCCTATACATAGAATAACTAAAGTCTTCCATATATGTTATGGCCATTAGTACTGGTGGTATGTGTTAGAACAAGAGAATGTAATCCTTGATGCTCTAAACTAGAATATTAAAGGTATAATTCTCTAATTAGTCCCTATAAGTAGGTCCAGTTGCCACTTTGATCCTTCTATTTCTATTTGTCATCAGGAATTCCCTCTATTTTTATATTTGAGCAATTTCAGTCCGCATCTTAACCAACATTGGTCTCTCCGTCTATTTATGCTGACGTGGCTTTATTATATAATAAAATATTACGAAATAAAACTAAAAATGCCACCGTGGACATTTAACTAATGAACAACCCCACTAAGCTTATTGGATCCGGGTCCAACCCGGATTTGATAAACTTTAACCCACCTTTCGTCCTTCTTCTCCTCCATCCCTTATACCAAGTCCTGCAAGCCCCACCGCAGTGGCCCCGACCACCATCAAGAGCAGGAGTACAACCTAATCAAGTGACAACATCGCCAGACGTTAAGCTAAAGTACTTTGATTGTCGTGGAGCCATCCTTACCATTGAAGTAATTGGTGATAACCCGTCTGCCCTAACTGAGCTCTTTATGTTGGTTTTTATGTTTGGTTATGATTTATTGAAGTCTGATAATATAATGGATGCTGCTTCTAGAGGGAAAATGAAATTACTTGCAACTCATGGGCCATTCAAGCTATTGAGTGTAATAATACAAGCTTAGTTGTGATTTTTTGTCCCGAATACATTTGATCCATTGTGTTGCTGCTCAAAAAGGGATGAAGTTTATTTTTTATGTGATGCAGAGTGCTCAAACTGGTGGAGTAATTATTGGAAGAGAAGCTTGCAATTCTACTTCTTTCATCACAACCAACCAATTGATTGTGAGCTTTAGTCTAATTTTCAATTCAACTAATTACTATCTGTATATGGTTTATTAACATATACTCTTTAACATATTCACCAGGCCAAAAGAAATGCTATAGCCAATCAGGAGAAGGAAAAGACAGAGAGAAGGGGAAATCAGAGTCAGCATATTGTTACAGTAGAAATTTGTCCAGATCTCTCAATCCAATAAAGCAATACTATTGATGCAGCATCTTGAACACTCTAGCAATCTGACCACCTATTTTAAAACCCTTCTGTTTTTTGGTTAATATTTCTGAATGGCATGGCTTCATTTTTGTGTAATCAAAGCTCTTTGCTTGTTTTTGTGAAACTGATTACCAAAGAAAATGTACTATGTTGACTTTTGTAAGCTTCAGCATGAAGCATATGTTGTCAATGTATTAGTTGAAAGCAATTAGAACCTCAGCAATAAGCTTGTGATGTGAGTGAATGTTTTATCTGGTTTTAAAAACTGAATGCAGTTATAACTTATTGTCTTACTTGATTGTGTTTGTTGAGACATTTAAAATGAGGTGAATTTTGTGAACAGTTTTGGAATGGGATGGTTTAATTTTGTTACAGGGATACAATTAAGTTACCATTTGGAATTGTTCAACCCAATTACCCGCAAGAAAATTTGGTTTACAGGAGCATTGTGATAAATAAATTGAGAATCTAAATATAAATAAATACATCATCCACAAGACACTGTAGCATGAATCTATGAATTAAGGAGGAGAAAAGATGGAGAATCTAATGACTTGGCATTTTAACAAACATGTGTTGTGCTAGGAAAATTCTCAAAACACAATAACAACCTTCGTAACTAAACATGCTTCCAATTACAAAATAATAGTCTAACTACTGTAACTAATCACTGAGTATATTGAATTCATCTCAAAGAAAAGGCTTCAAACTTCTTTGGTCTCTTTCCATGATGCTGGTGTGAGCTTCTTCTCATGGTTGTAGCCTTCCCGTTGGTTTAGCATGGTTTAATAACCCCTTGTGCATTACAAGCTTCAGCAATTATAAACACATGCTGTTACTGTGCTCCTGGCTCTTGGCGGTGGTCGGGGCCACTGCGGTGGGGCTTGCAGGACCTGGTATAAGGGATGGAGGAGAAGGAGGACGAAAGGTGGAAAATTTTATGGTAAAGCTTATCGGATCCGGGTTGTTTATTAGTTAAATGTCCACGGTGGCATTTTAAATTTTGTTTCATAATATTTTATTATATAATAAAGCCATGTCAGCATAAATAGACGGAGAAACCAACATCGGTTAAGATGTGGACTGAAATTGCTCAAATTGAAAAATAGAGGGACTTCATGAGGACAAATCGAAATAGAGGAATCAAAGTGACAACTGGACCTACTTACAGGGACTAATTGGAGAATTACACCAATATCAAAAGCTATTATTCTTGTACATCAACATGATATTAAAACTAATTTTTAATAAGGGAAAATTAATTATAAATTCTTGTATGTTTCAAAACATCCTGATCAGTCCCTCTGACATTTGAATTTCCTTGTCAGATCTTCTTTTTTAAATTATCTTCCCTTTCAGTTCCTCCGTCCAACTCCGTCTTGCGTAATATCAACTTTGCCCTTGGCTTTGGTAAGAAAAAGCCCGCCCCATCTTGTCACAATTTGAAAAAATGTATGGCTGAAAATGAAAAATCAGACTTTTTAGGTAGCTTTTCACTTTGCAGTGTAAGTGGAAACATAAAATACTAAACATAAACTCTAAAATCTAAACATAAACATAAAATACTAAACGAAAATTCTAAAATCTAAGTGGAAACATAAAATACTAAGCGGAAACTCTCCAGTGTAAGTGGAAACATAAAATATTAAACGAAAACTCTAAAATCTAAGCGGAAACATACAATACTAAATAGAAACTCTCCAATGTAAGTGAAAACATAAAATACTAAATGGAAACTCTAAAATCTAAGCAGAAACATAAAATACTAAATAGAAAGTCTAAAATGTAAGCGAAAACATAAAATACTAAACAGAAACATAAAAAACTAAACAGAAACTCTAAAATCTAAACGGAAACATAAAATATTAAACAAAAACTCTAAAATCTAAACAAAAACATAAAATACTAAACAGAAACTCTAAAATCTAAGCGGAAACATACAATACTAAACGGAAACTCAACAATCTAAGAGAAAACATACAATACTAAACAGAAATAACCAATAATAAGCGGAAACTCTAAAATCTAAGCAGAAAGATAAAATACTAACCGGAAACTCTAAAATCTAAAGAGAAATATAAAATACTAAACAGAAACTCTAAAATCTAAGCGAAAACATAAAATACTAAACGAAAACTCTAAAATCTAGGCAGAAACATAAAATACTAAACAGAAACTCTAAAATCTAAATGGAAACATACAATACTAAACGGAAACTCCCTAATTTAAGCGAAAACATACAATACTAAACGAAAACTCCTTAATCTAAGCGGAAACATACAATACTAAACAGAAACAACCAATAGTAAGCGGAAACTCTCCAGTGTAAGCGGAAACATATAATACTAAATGAGAACTCTCCAGTGTAAGTCGAAACATACAACACTAAGGGGCTGTTTAGTTCGGAAGTGTTTTTCCAAAGTGGTGGAATCCTGGAAGTGGCCACTTCCGTGGAAGTGTGTAGTTCATTTGGAGGTGACCACTTCTGTGTGTTTGGTTGTTGTTGGAAGTGTCATGTCAGTGACCACTTCCAGTGTTTGGTTGGTTGAAGTTAAAATCTGGAAGTTGCCACATCGGCAGTTCATGGTGTTTAGTAAGAAATGAAGTGGGTGTATGATTACCACTTCAGGAGGGGGATATGCTTACCCCTTTTGTAATTTTTGTGGTTAATAAGGTTTTAGTTATTGTAATGAATGTTTATTTATTTATTTATCGATTTAACGTTATCTAAATTTCGTTACATTATGTTGATTGAAATTTTTAATTTCATGATTATCTTTTAATTATTCGATAATGAGTGTTTAAGGTCAGTTTTTTTATTTTTTTTCAACGTGATCTTCATTTCGATTAATTTCATTTATTAAATTGTAACATAAGATCTAATTAAAATCGTGTCGTTATACTTTCCGTGGGGAAATTTTGAGACAATGATTACTTCCATTTAAATAATATTCATACAAAATACGCCGATCCACACCATGAAAATACTATCTGGGCAGCCCCGAAATATAAAATATTAATTATAAATATCTATATAATACGAATGTGTCTGTGTTATTATTTGGTGGGAGAAATATCTACCTAAAAAGTAGGACAAAAACCCATTCATTTACTTAATTCGTAATCATTAATAATTTGACAAAGATTTGACAAAAAAAAAAATCAAACATCTTCATTCATTTTAATTAAGCTATTTTTATGTCTCGAGCGACATCAAATTCTTCACTTTGATTTACTCCACTCAATTGATTCTCACAAATTCAAGACAGGAGCAGTTTGTCAGTGAAGGATTAATCTGACTAGTGTTTCAAGGCTCCAAGGTCGGTTTAGTTACCGCATATGAGAAGTGCAATTCATGTTTTGTAAATTAGCATCACAACCTAATAGTCTCACCTGCCCTTTCCTCTGCAACTACCAATTCCTCCTCTTCTGCCATCATTACCAATGTCATTAAATTGCTAATACCAACATGAACCACAAAATGAATTACGATGATCTCAACAAGAATCGTTTTGCACATGGTCCTGCCAAGAAATATAACAAGCATTTTCTCAAGACACCATATTCACTAAGCAATCTACTTACTACTTATTAATTGTATTCATTGTCTTCTACCAATATCAAAAGCTCTGAATGAAAACCTAGATAAGATAATGGAAACTTTACAACATTTATTCCTTTTCACACATTAAGGTAATCACAACACCAACTCAATTACAATGAAATAACATGGATAAAAAAAAATCAACTACATCTCCAACAAAATCAGCTACATGGATACTACAAGCTGCTGCAAACACGGGAGAGAACACGGGTGTCTCGCATAAGATTCAAGGTTGCATTAATACAACAAAGTACTTGCCGGCCTGCAAAGGTAACACACAAGGCATAAAAACATGTCATAATCCCCTAAACCAGAAACGAGAAAAAAAAATCTAGGTTTTCGAACTAATACCTGCCATTGACTCTAAAGTCCCCAACGGTTGCGGACTATCAGAATGGAACCCAGCAAATTTGGCATGGCTCAGGTGACAAGAGCATCGTGAACACACTTTCATTGGCATTTTTGATGGTCGAATGTTTTTTCCCCAACCCCCACATTTGGTTTGAAAAGAAAAAATGGAATCATCACACACAGTGGGTTGCGATGGTGGTAGTGCATGCCTCCGAATTGCCTCGGCGCACATGTACAAAAGTCGGCCGGGAAACGAAAACGTAACAACAAAATAAAAACCAAACCAGCGCAAGACTTGTCCGACAACATAAATAAATAACAAAATAGCTATAAAGCACTTGCTAAATCAAACATGACAACCAACCATAACGCAATGAAAGAAAACTTCTGAAACCAATGGAATGAAGGAACATACACATCAAAACTAACACATCCACAGAAAACATGTGTCTGCAACCATACCCAAAGGAAAAAAAACATCAAAAAGGAGACATGGTTTAATTTTTGCAAAGCCACGAATGGGATGTGATATGGCTGCAATGACATAGAAACAACCTATTGTCTCATTGCCCCTCCAAATCACCCATTCGCTCTATTCAATCCATTGGACCATGCCTCAATGCAGTTGCTTTCACAAACTTTATGTACTCATCATCGCCATTTCATCCCACCTAGAAACACAGAAAATCATGTACAATTCAGACCAGAAAGTGGGCCACAGCAACAAATACCAACTGGCAAAAGCGAAAGTACCCAAAGCATAACAAACCTTAAACATGATATATAACAAAGTGCAACATGGTAGAAAATGCAGATGCAGCATGATTTAGATGCAGTTCAGAGCTTTGAAAGTCCATGCAATGTTCAACATGTAATATGTGCCAATGCATGATGCATAAGGAGAAAAACATAAGACAACATAACAGTAAATAACTGCAGAAATTCCTTTATCGCATGCATATATCAAACTGTAAGGCCACCATATCCGAGAGCTAACACCATCCGTGAGAGTAATCTCTCAACCCAAAGTCACCTAAGGTCCATATCTTTCGTGATGAAGCCCCGGGCTTCATTCTCGTGCATCTGCAAATAATCGAACGCTTCAGCTAGTTCAGATTTGTGGAATCCATCCACTTCCATCATCTTTGTGAACAAAATCTGAGTCCAATGGATTGGGTTATTTATTGCGTCAGCCATTTGACCAACAACGGTTATAAGTTCACCAATCATGGCATCTTTCTTAGCCACTTTGGTTGGTCGGTGGTTCCTTTGCATTGACGACAACGCCGGGCTATTAACAACGGCTCGGTAGGAATGTTGTCATCCTCGCCATCTCTGAGATTCAAGGCTTGAGCCGATTTGACATACTCATTGTTGGTGTCATCACCGCACCTTATCCTAAGGCCATCATAGTTCTCTATAGGATTATTAATGAAAAGCCTTGCACCTAGGTGTGATTGCAATTCAAACTAAATTAAAACATGCCACACAAAACAATTATGGGATACCAACTACTGACAGTTTGCAAATTACCTCGATGTACGTCACTGCTACAATCGGATCAAGAAGGATAGTTTTCGTTGCATCGTCCCAGCCCACACCGCTTAGTTCTTTAGCTTTCTTAATTTCAGCATATCAGGCCTTAAAGGTTCTATAGTGATTCTCTACATTTTTGGTGCTGAAGTCCGTCTTGAACCTACTGTTCACAGCTAACGCTGCAAAGGAGAATGCAGAGTGCTTGAAAGACTTATCGCATTTTAAGCCTTTCTTTGCTTGTTCTACAAGAAGTGGAATTAGAAAATTATCATGCTTGTTGTCTACGCTTGTTGTCTACAAGCTTAAAGGAGCCACTGTCATTGACACGATCATTGCCCTTCATTTTGCTTAAAAATTCCAACGAGTGAATAAGTCACTCATATCAAAGCAATCCGAAAAAAAACAATAATAATAACAAAACGAGGAACACATACATAGAAGCATAAGTTTAAAAGGAAACATGTGTGGGAAAAAGTAAAAAGCATAATTGTCCAACATGGCAAGTAAATAAACATTTGTTTTGTGTTAGTCAAACAAAACTATTATAAGAAGGCCACATATCATTCGCTATTTTGTCCCTTAGCTCCGCCCATTGCCTATTTTCCTCGCGTTGTTCCCGTTGCGAACGAGCTTGTGTTTAAAGCAACTGTTCATGTACTGTATACTTTCGTTCAATATCGCATCAGCTGGATCAACACCGGCAATGTAGTTATGTAGAATGCATCATGCAAGCACTAACTTAACCTGTGTTTTGAATGGAAAAAAGGATGTGATGTGAGGACCTTGAACCTATTCTTCAGTATTGCAAATGCGCGCTCAACCTTTGACCTCAACATGGAGTGCCTAAGGTTGAATAGTTCTTTTGGGTTTGTCGGCGGCCTTCCACTGTGTTCCTTTAGGTGATATCGAACACCTCGATATGGTGCTATGAATCCATTCATAGTTGTAAACCCGGAGTCCACCAGGTAATATTATCCTATAAGATATGATATTGGTTAATCAATGTTCTTACAATGTTGACAACTTGTTTGTGTTGTTTCCTCAACCTTCTATTATTTTGAGACCTTCGGGCTGTGGACGTGAGATTGCATCTCGCAAAACTGTAAAATCATTCGCCGATCCTTCCCATCCCGCTAGAACATAAGTGAACTTCAGATCAGGGTTCACTACTGCAAGCACGTTTTGGGTCGGTTCTTTTCGGCCACGGAACTGGGGTAATTCATGCGGAGGGACAGAACATCGATGTGTGTCCCATCCAGTAGGCCTATACAATCCTACGTGAAAAAATAAGGAAGGAAAGATAATATTGAGTGTATTACGAAATTTATTGCACTATGTGGGTTACTTGGATCGGAGCTTACTTGGAAAAAAGGGAACCAATTTGGGTTGCGCTCAATTTCCGGATGGCATGTGTTGGGGGGGGGGGGGGTGGTGCACAAAGTCATCACGAATGGAACAAATGGCGTGGGGGATATTATTGATGCAACGGCTGATAGTTTCTCCGGACCGAAGAAACTCAACGAGAATGGTTCGGTTTTTAGTGTTGTGACCAACTATGTGCAGAAATATTGCTAATTGTTCTTCTACGGACACGTGTTTGCTGTCTCGAAGTAAATGTTTATCACGCATGATGGATGCCAATAGAGAAATGAGCATACGTTCATCCTATGATAACTGATGCAGTAGTCGGGACCACTCCGTAAAATATGCTCCATGTGTTTCTTCCTAGTTATATCTCGAAACATAGAGGGTTACCTACGTCTTGCATGCCAACTTAAGTGAGGTTCTTGGAGTAAATAACAAGCGATGGGGACTATAGTTGTGAAGGCTGCTGTCAAAAGTCGCGCACGAGCATTTAGTGCCCAGTTTTCCATCTACATGTTCAATGAGTAAGATATGGTCATTGTTGACTGTGTCAATTTAAAGGTATACCACATGCATTTACACGCATGGCAGATTCTACCTAAACAAATGTCGAAGAAGGACAACTACAAAAAGAGCATAGGCAATGGAAACTTTGTGGAAAAAATTACAATAACATAGCACAGACAACTACAAACATGTCAGACCATCTACAACCCAGCCACATAAATCCATGTGGGTACATGTCATAAATAAACTTTTGCTAGAAATACAACGAGAATAAGTACTTGAAGAACAATAACAACACCAACAGCAGAATTTAAAACAAAATAAGGAAAACAAACCATCACAACTATGCATGAAATTAGAACAGAACAAATAAAAAAACACTCAAGGACACAATTAATGGAAACCTAGGTTAGATGTAGACATACATGCTTTTAAATGAAAACCATACAAGGCTATTGGAACAAAATTTGGTATAAGAAGCTGTACATATGAGAAAAGTAAAACATAACAAGTACCAAGTAATAATTTAGAGCACAACCCAGCCACATAAATCCAAGTGGGTAAGTTTCATAGAAAAACCTTTTGTTAGAAATACAACAAGAATAAGTAGTTGAGGGAGAACGACAACACTAACAAGAGAATTTAAAACAAAATAAGGACAATAGACCTTCACAAGCATGCATGAAAGTAGAACAAAAAAAAAAGTGAATAGTTAATGGAAACCTCGCTCAGATGTAAACATACATGCTTTTAAATGAAAACAATACAAGGCTATTGGAACAGAATTTGGCAAAAGAAGCTGTGAATTTGAAAAAAATAAAACATAACAAGTACCAAGTAAGAATTTAGAACACAACCCAACCATATAAATCCATATGGGTAAGTTTTATAAAAAAACTTTTGCTAGAAATACAACGAGAATAAGTAGTTCAAGGAGAACAACAACACCAATAAGAGAATTTAAAACAAAATAAGGACAACAGACCTTCACAAGCATGCATGAAAGTAGAATAGAAAAAAAAAAAAAGAAGTGAATAGTTAATGGAAACCTAGCTCAGATGTAGACATACATGCTTTTAAATGAAAACAATACAAGGCTATTGGCACATAATTTGGTATAAGAAGCTGTGAATTTGAGAAAAATAAAACATAACAAGTACCAAGTAAGAATTTAGACCACAACCCAGCCACATAAATCCATATGGGTAAGTTTTATAAAAACACTTTTGCTACAAATACAACAAGAATAAGTACTTGAAGAAGAACAACAACACCAACAACAGAATTTAAAACAAAATAAGGACAACAAACCTTCACAAGCATGCATGAAATTAGAACATGAAAAAAAACAAATGAACAGTTAATAGAAACCTAGCTCAGAGTGTAGACATACATGCTTTTAAGTGAAAACCATACAAGGCTATTGGAACAGAATTTGGTATAAAAAGCTGTACATATGAGAAAAGTAAAACATAACAAGTACCAAGTATTAATTTAGAACACAACCCAACCACATAAATCCAAGTGGGTAAGTTTCATAAAAAAACTTTTGATAGAAATACAAAGAGAATAAGTACTTGAAGGATAACAATAACACCAACAGGAGAATTTAAAACAAAATAAGGACAACAGACCTTCATAAGCATGCATGAAAGTAGAACATAAAAAAAAAGTGAATAGTTAATGGCAACCTAGTTCAGATGTAGACATACATGCTTTTAAATGAAAATAATACAAGGCATTGGAACAGAATTTGGTATAAGAAGCTGTGAATTTGAGAAAAATAAAACATAACAAATACCAAGTAAGAATTTAGAACACAACCCAACCACATAAATCCATATGGGTAAGTTTTATAAAAAACGTTTGCTAGAAATACAACGAGAATAAGTAGTTCAAGGATAACAACAACACCAATAAGAGAATTTAAAACAAAATAAGGACAACGGACCTTCACAAGCATGCATGAAATTAGAACAGAAAAAAAAAACAAATGAACAATTAATGGAAACCTAGCGCAGAGTGTAGATATACATGCTTTTAAATGAAAACCATACAAGGCTATTAGAGCAGAATTTGGTATAAGAAGTTGTACATATGAGAAAAGTAAAACATAACAAGTACCAAGTATTAATTTAGAACACAACCCAGCCACATAAATCCAAGTTTATACTACTCGAAAACAACATGTATAAGAAATCCAAAACAGAATAAGGAATTGAAGAACAAAAAAAAATAACTACAAAATTGACATAAAAAGAAACACAACAGACCTTCACAGGAACTCATGAAATTGGAACAAAAAAAATGTAAACACTTAGATGAAGCCTAGCTCAAATGGAAGCATGCATTTCTTTAAAATGAAAAAAATACAAGGCGATTGCAGTAGTATAAGAAGCTGTAAATATAACAAAAATAAAACATAACGAATAGCAAGTCAGAATTAGAACACAAATAAGCCAAACATTGCAAAAAAGTAATACCAAACCATGGATGAAAATAGATTATCACAAGATAATGCAAAAAAAGGGAAGAAAACCACATCCAACAAAGCAGATCGGGTAGGGGTACCGAGGGAGAACTGAGATACGTTCAGGCAAGATCAGGGGCAATAATTGTAGAGAAAGTGGAATAAATCAATAATACAATGCATGCAAACCAGATCGACGGCGATGTTCGTCCAATGAGCACTATGCACAGAAGCAAACCCACAACTGAAGTCCAAATCTGGAGAAAAAAATAGTGTAGAACCTCAAATGTGAAACATGAAGACTTTCAAATAAAAAAAATTAAGGGAAAAATCAAAACAAGAGACACCTAAAAAGAACAGGTCGGTTAGGGATACCTGTGAAAGGAGAACGTTATGTTCTTCTGTAAAGATGATGAAACCCGGAGATGATGCGATAGCGCACATTGGTGACGATAGAGGCGGCGGAGGGTAGATCTTGCTTCAATATGAAAACTTAAGTCAGTTGCGTGGAGTATGACTGAATCAGAACAGAGAAGAACTTTCAGGATTCTAAAAAAAAAATGAAAGAAAAGAAAATCAAAACAACAGCCCCCGAAAAGAACAGATCAGCCATGGAAACCATGAGGTACGAACATCCTTGCCTTGCTTGGAGATGATGATGGCCGGAGGTGAAGCGATAGAAGTTGGTCTGTGACAATGGAGAGGGCGTAGGCTAGCTTCAAGATGGAGTGCCAAATGAAGTAGGTGACGATACTTTGATGGATGACTTTAGTCAAAAGGGAAAAGAAGAGGTGAAGTCCCAACTTCGGCCTTTTTTTGGCTGAAGTGAGATGTGGAAATGGGGGTAGGTTGGAAGTGTCTAATCATCCACTTCGACTCCAAAATTAGTTAAACAAACATAAGGAAGTGGGCTGGAAGTCTCCACTGCAGGCACTTCAGCCCAAGAAATGAGAGTCCCCATTTGGTATTGTATATTTCCCCTTACACTAGAGTTCCCATTTAGTATTGTATGTTTCCGCTTACAATGAAGGGTTTTCTCTTATTATTGGTTGTTTTCGCTTGAATTGGAGAGTTTCTGTTTAGTATTGTATGTTTCCTCTTATATTGGAAAGATTCCATTAAGTATTATATGTTTCCGCTTAGATTTTAGAGTTTTCATTTAGTATTTTATATTTCTAGTTAAATTTTAGAGTTTTCGTTTAGTATTTTATATTTCTAGTTAGATTTTAGAGTTTTCGTTATTTTACGTTTCCGCTTACATCGTTAGGTTTTCACTTAGTGACCGGTGTTTCTCTTATTGCTATTATGGAATAAAAAATATTTAATTATAATAAATGCATTCACATTCACTATCTTTATTCAGGAATAAAAGACAACCATCTACAATAAATGTATTCACACCACTATCTCGGAAAACGTATCACTCCATCACCTGCAACTATTGTGAGTGAGTGGATGGCATAACCGTCATTTCATATAGCTTTTAACGGTGCCATTCCACGTGGTGATCCAGATGGAAGTAAGCCCAAAAAGGAGGGATGCTTTGTTCATTTCCAAAATAGTAGGGTTTGTTTGTGAATAATGAATTTCTGAGGGGTGTTTTGTTCATTTCCACTTCTAATAAACACTTTTAACAAGGTCAATGCACATCTTAAATGACACACGATAAAACACAGCTGTATTTAGAGATGTAGTAAAAAACTAGTCAATTTAAACTGAAACAATTATTCTCAAATGAAGTAATAAAAGTCATTTTATAACGCCAAAAGACGGACTCGGAAATCCACAATTTCTATATAAAAATGCTAAATCACTAGTCAAATCTGATCATCATGTTTAAAAATTTAAAGAGTATGAAATCAGAGTAATCACAATTTAGAATAGAGATGGATACTAAGTAAATTTTAATATAATTTACATGATTCTTTATCTATAAAAATAATCCAAGTAATTCTCAATATCAAGAAATACAAACTTAAAAGTTTATATCTAATTAATGAAAGATTTAGAGGTGGATAAACTTACACCTAGCTAAGACTAAAAGGGTTCTAACATTATAAAATATAAGAAAAACTTTGAATATTCTATGTATAAGGTTACAAATTAACATTCAAAAGAACTATCAAACAATTACAATGAATTCAAGAGAAATTGAAACCTGATAGCTTGGTTATCTTCATCAACCATCTAGGCAAATCCATTCCTTTAGAGAGTAGTGAGAAGGTATGAGAGCTGATCTTCCTTGTAGTGCTAGCCTTTTGCTATCTTGTTCCATTTTGTTAGGATAACTTCCTTGTAGAGCTGATCTTCCATTGATAGGATAACTCCATTCCCTTAACTATTGAAGTTCCAACTGGCTTTCTGTCTTCCTCGGCCCTCTGTCTCCTGCAAAACTATCAACGGCTCGTGTCCTCACTTGCTATGGCAAGTGAGGGATATACCTCTCCGCCAACCTAGGCAGAGATCACATCTGCTATGAACAAGAAGATTGATCCCTCTCCTTTGGTGGTCGGACCAATGCTTTCGAAACTCAAGGCTTCTACTACTGATTTTGTATATATGGATCCAGAAGCTCGTAATAAAGCGAGGATGTGCTTTCAGTTTGCATTATATGAAGAATCCGGTCGGCTCGGAGGGCAGCAGTGTTTCAGAGTCTTCAGGCCTGGCCACGGAGACTGGTGTTCCTCCCTTTGTTACTGCCACCCAGGGAAAGAACGGAGAGAAGCCTCCTCTGTTGCGTGACATTCCAGAGACGGATTTCAGCCCTTAGATGCATGTGCGGAGTGGTGGAACTCTTGTTGTGTTGATTGACACACATGCTCCCAAATTGTCCGCCGCCCCTTCGACAAGAAGTGGATCGATAAGTCGGGGACGTGGCGGTCACTTTGGTCTCCAAGGCCAACATCATGACGCATTAAATCCCGATGGCTTGCGTGATCGAGGAGTGGGATTTGACAATGGTCAGCTCCGCGAGCCAAGTACCCTTCTCCACCCAACGGCTCTTGAGACCCACAACGGCTCAAAGCCTGGTTCCACTTTTAAGGAGCCACCTACTTGTCAGGTAAAGGTAATGACATCAGACAGGAAGGGTAAGGCCATGTTGGTTTCTTCCCCTCTACTTGTATTACTCTCTTATGTAGCGTCTCCCATGGGTCAAGAGTTTGGAGAGCCCGACGAACAGCATCTCTTGCTTGTACATTAAGTAGCCGAAGCGCTTCATGCTTCACCGACACCGACAACACATCGCGACTCAGATATGAGTGACTTTGAACCCTCAGATGATGAGATGTAGGATGAAGATGAAATTGATGATGAGATGATGTTGGATTAAGTTACGAAAGACAGAAGGAGAGATGCACTAGTTCGTAAGAACTTGCATGCTTCGGTGGTTCATGGTAAGAAGGGCCGGCATGACATGTCCGGCGGTGGAAAGTGATTTCTGCTATTTCCGGATTATCTCAATATTCTCATCAGGAAATCCTTTCTCTGCTTCCTTTTAGATTAATATGTTTTAATGAATTTAACCTCCATTTTGTGTAGAAATTGGAGAGGGATATTTGGTCATGACACTTCTACCTGTGTGCACTCCTTCCTGAGAAAGTATAATCCTCTGATCCTGTGTCTCATCGAAACTCACGCTGATCAAGATTGTGTTTATCGGTTCTGCCTCAAGTTGAGCAAGGAGTTGGATTGGGCCACTGTGGCGGCTAATGGTTCCTCCGGAGGCATAATCACTATTTGGCAAAAGGGCATGGGTAGAATTACTCCTCTTGCTTGCTCTTGTAGAGCTTACTCTTGTAGAGCTCTTCATATGGTAATTATTGACAATATTCATAACCATTGGCTTCTATCTGTTGTTTATAACTCCACTCGGATTCAAGAACAAAGTATTCTTTAGCATGGGTTGTTATTAGTGATTTCAACACGGTATTACACCCTTGTGATCACCATGGTGGTAATTACCAATATTATGCCTGCAAAGCTAGTCTTTTTGCCGATTTTAGTGCTTCTAATAATCTCCTAGATGTCGATTGCACCAGTTCTAGATTCACTTGGTGTAACAATCAAGCGGGTGGCGCGAGGAGGTGGGCAAGGTTAGATAGATGCCTGGTTAATACGATTTAGTCCAACAATTTTGATCAATATATTATCAAGCACCTAGCCAGAACGTTTTCTGATCATGCTCCTTTTCTCTTCAAGGCTAGTGCCCGCAGTATGCGTAAGAATAAGATCTTCAGGTTTGATAATTATTGACTCGATTACCTTGATTGCCATC
This sequence comes from Dioscorea dumetorum, assembly GCA_902712375.1. Taxonomy (NCBI): domain Eukaryota; kingdom Viridiplantae; phylum Streptophyta; class Magnoliopsida; order Dioscoreales; family Dioscoreaceae; genus Dioscorea; species Dioscorea dumetorum. The sequence goes on along the minus strand of CACTHL010000128.1, from coordinate 5,837,599 downwards.
GCAATGTTAGAAGGGCTTGGAATTTTCAGCCCCCTTCTAACCCAATGCATGCTTTTTCTCATCTGATTGCTCATACTAGATCCAATCTGATTAATTGGTGCTCTAACGGTTTATCTTCTCTTGAAAGCAGCATTAAGAATAAAAAGATTGACATTAGTGATCTTGAGTTGCAGGATAGTATCCAGCCTAATCAGGAGGACATTCAAGTAAGGTTAGTTCTCTTTACAATAAATTTGCGGCTCTTCAAAGGAAAAATACCATGAAATGGGCTCAGAGGGCAAGATTAACCTGGGTTCAGGAAAGTGTTGTTAATTCTAACTTCTTTTATAACACTGTTCATATTCGTAAGCATTCTAATACTATTTCTAGCATTATGGATGCTGATGGCTCTTTTTACTATGATCATCCCAATATTGAGAATACTTTTCTTACCTTTTATAGTAATCTCTGGAATGATAATTCTAGTTGGATTTTAGTGATATCCTTAATGCTCTTCTTGATGATCATAATTCAATATCTTCTGATGATGGTGTTGCTCTTCTCTGGGAGGTAACTAAGGATGAAAATTTTCAAATACTGCTCTCCCTTCCCTTTGTCAAAAGCCTTGGCCCTGATAGGCTCAACGCAGAATTCTATCATTTTTTTTGGGATGAGGTAAGTGACCATCTTTTCTCAGTTGTTACTTATTTTCTCTCTAAGTCTGTTATGCCTAGGTCTTGGGGTAGAACTTATATTACATTGATTCCAAAAAACCCCAACCCTAGGATGGTGTCTAATTATCGTCCGATCTCTCTTTGTAATGTTTGCTATAAAATCATCTCCAAACTTCTAGCCAATCGACTCAAGCTTGTTCTTCCCCAACTTATTGGGAGAGAACAAAATGGATTTGTATATGGCCGGAATGCCTTTGGTAATATTATTGCTGTTCAAGAGATAGCACACTCTATTGATAGAGATAAGATTAGCCCCCCTAGGATGTTAGTCAAAACTGATATTGAGAAAGCTTATGACACATTAACTTGGAATGTTGTTTTGGCCACCTTAACCAAAATGAAGTTTCCTAGAGTTTGGATTTCTTGGATCAAAGCTTGCATTACTTCCTCTACCTTCTCCTTTATCATTGATGGACATCCAACATCTTAGATTTCCTCATCTAGAGGAGTTAGGCAGGGAGACCCACTCTCCTCTTATTTGTTCATTTTAGTTTCTTAAAACCTCACAACCCTTTTAAATTTCTCTCGGGTAAATAATATCATTCATGGTTTTAATCGTCATCTTAGAATTGATTTCAATCATCTCATGTATGCTGATGACTTAATCCTAATCACCCATGCTACCAGGAAAACAGCCAGATTTGTCACTTCTTGCTTACATCTTTATGCTCAGTTAACTGGTCAAGCTTCCAATAGGAGGAAATCCGAGATTTTTTCCCGCGATGGATTAATAAAAGGATAGCTAATAGCATTAGTAACATTCTGTCCTTTAAGGTTGGTTCTTTTCCTTTTACCCACCTTGGTGTTTTAGTTTCTTCTAAAAGAATTGTCGCCTCCTGTTTTAATGCTATGGTTGAGAAAATTGATAAAAGTATTGCTGGTTGGGGAAAAGCACACCTTTCTCCTGCTGGTAAAGTTACTTTTATTAATTCCTCTCTTATTTCTATCCCTCTATATTACCTTTCTGTATATCCAATCCCTGATGGTATTCTGGACAAATTTTTTGCAAAAACTAGGAAATTTCTCTGGTCCAAGAGTAGCCATTGCAGCGGCATTTCCCTAGTTAATTTTAGAGATACGAAACATACAAAAGTTGAGGGGGGCCTCTCTATCAAAAATCTGAAATTTCTAAGATTTCCTTTATGGCTAAGCACATTTTTAGTTTTCTGAATGGTAGGGACACCATTTAGGTTGATATCATGGTTCATAAATATGGCAATTATCACATTTGGAAATATAACACTCCTCAAAACTGCTCTTGGTTTTTTCGGAGCTTACGCAAAACTTCTAATTATATTAGGCCATAATTGTGGATCAGGGGCATTAATCCTGAAGGTATTTCTTTCATGTTTGATCCTTGGTATTTTGAGATTCCTATTGCTTATAAGCCTACTTTTTTGAATATGGATCTTGATTTTAACTCTATCTCTATTATGGATTTTCTCGTTGACACTCACTAGAATAGGCAATGTTTAGAAATGTTTTTGGTACTTGTTTGAACTTTAATGTGTTCAGTCATGGCAATGTCGGTTTTAATACTGCTAATCATTGGGTTTGGTATCCTAAATCCTTACATTCTAAGCTTTCCTCCAAAGTGTACATAGCACGTGCTTCAAGGCTAGCTAGTCACAACACGTGCTATCCCCGTGTCTCCCTTTTTCATCAGGGTCGTGAGCTCCCGCCCTGGTTAATGAAAACTTTCTCTAGGAATGGTTTCAAAATATAATCTAGTTGTGCTTTATTTCTCAATTTTCGTTCTCCTTCCTTGTTGGGATCGCTTTCTTTTTTCTCTTTGTTTTTGTTCCTGTGTTTTCTTTGTTTAAGACTTTTTTATTGTTTCAATAAATTAGCTTTTAAGCTCCTTTCCAAAAAAAAACTTCAATACTTAAAACTACCATTTTCTATGGCAAGTTGCCTTCCAATAGCATTCCCATAAGTTAACCTTCAAACATTATTACAATTACTTTGATTCAAAATTTGGAGTATGTAAGCATAGTCAATGAATGTAGCATTAATTATGAAATTCTTCTCATAAGCCCATCTTAGACCAAGCACCAAAATATCAATTTTAGCCCTAAGCTAGATCCAATTTCCAACTACAACAACTTGCAACCAAAATACAATTGTTAGCATCTACAATGGCAAAACCAGCACTTCCAAAAGCAAGTTCAAAGAGCTAGCAAGCATCTATGAAGAAATATGGCCTATAGAAGCCAGCCTAATTATAATTAATTAAATACTTTCTTATATGACATTTTGTAGTTATGGAGTATTTTTTGGAATGTTCCATTGCTCTACTAGCAATTCAGTGCTAGTTAGGTTGAGTTCCTTGAATATAACATTGAACCTTCTCTTCCAAAAAAGCCATGTAGTGGTAGGGATCATAGAAACTATTTACTTTTTTTTTAGTTGATCAATTGCAGCTCAACTAGCTTGCATCTTGAAAACCATATGTAAATTCAATTTGATGACCAAGTATTTCACCTAATTAGTGTTAGCATGAATGGTTCTTTGAAATGTAGAGATAAATAGATAGCAAAAAAAAAGTGCACAAGTCTTCAAGGAGTGAGCAATACTCTCTTTTAGACTTAATTCGCCTCCAACTATTTTCAAACCTTGGATGCAAATTGAATTGAATGGCGAATTTTCTTTAGAATACAATGAAGACCATTGAGTGTGGTTTGCACTTCTAAAACTCAAACAAAGACAACACTGAATTTTACAAAGTGAAAGTTTGCTTCTATCTTTTGTGCACTCAAAGAATAAAGCAATTGAATTTGTGAAATGTTTGTTTTCTTACATCCTTAAATGTTGGTAGCGGTTGGTTTTCATAGAAAAGAAGTGGTGTTTAATAAATAGTCACACCTTTTCAAAAGGATATAACTTTTCAAATAAAGCAACACAATATTTTATTAATAATATGAACAACTGTGTTTATAACATCTTTTCAAATAAACTAACACAACTTTTCATTATGACAAATTATTACATTTTTCATCATGTAATCTTTCAAATATTTTTTTGGAGTTTTAACTACCCTTAGTGTTGTGTTTCATGAAAAGGAATAGATAACTTCCTATATGATTTTTCATATGACTGACTACCTTAATTTTGAAAGACATGATTAAGAGATGTATTTTTAATATATGTGTCTCTTCATTTTTAAAATTCTCTCACAATCTGCACTAGATCCATAAAGTTTTGTAGAAAAACATAAAAGCATGATAATTATTATCTTGTTCTAGGCCATGAGAGATACATAGAACTGCAAGACTCATATTTGGAGCATATAAGAAGTCAAAAGTAATAATTCTTCCATGTAAAGCTGACCACATAAAAAACTTGGCCCTTGGAGATTAGTCTAACCCTTCCATGTATATTCCTTGAAGTCATGCCCTTCCTAAAGGAATAAACTATAATAGTTATTTTATTACTCTCAGTCTCTGGAAGTCAAGCCCAATTATGGATTGAAACTAGATCAATATGCCCTAAAGACATAGTTAGAGAATTCAAATTATTGCCAAAAGCATACTTTAGCCATTCTATACCCAAAGAAGTGTCAAAACACCAAGGATCATCCATAAAAGATATATTGTTAGGGTCAATAGCATTGGTTTGGGGTCTAATATGCACAATGGTTTTACACAAAGCCCTTAAAGACAAGGGGTAATTTGAAGGTATCCTAAAATCGCATGAATGAGTAGGCCATTTTTGACCTTTCAAATATTAGCCCAAATAACATCCCTGTAATGGAGATAATTAAATACATTTTTCTCCATCTTGAGGTTACTAATTCATAGCCACCCCTCATATCTAAAAAGAGTAATTTTGTTCCAACTGACCAATTGAATACCAATACCATTGCCATCCTTATCCCAAAGAAATTTTCTAGCTAACTTGGAAGTGAAAATCTCTAATAGAATCAAGAATGGGGTATGCTAATAAATAGTATATAAGAATGCAAATCAATTAAAATAACTTTCCCATCTCTAGATATACCATAACGATTCCAAGATGCAGAAGCATTAGCTACTCTAAATGAAACCTAGGGTTATTACCTTGATGAAAATGGTTATAGACTTCTAAACTTTCGTTGATTTATATTTTGCATTCTTGTATTTTGTATTCAGTTGTGAGTTTCCATTATCTTGAACTCTATCATGGCGAGAGCCAAGAGTTTTATATTAGATGTATGCGAGAGACGATCGAGAGGTTCACCGTATATAGGCATACCTCAATTGAAGGGAAACACGAGCCTGCCTAGAATAGGGCACTTTGGGATTGAGATTTCTATCCCTGTGTTTCTTCTGAGTGAGTAATATTAGGGTTTTTTGTGTAATGCAATCATAGGGAGTGAGCTTCAAGAAAAGATTTCGATTTTACTTCATATGGGATTAAGGACAATCACCTCGAGATAAAAATTGTTTGATTCCTTGACTAGTGTTTTCTCTAAACAGAGTTATTAAGTGCACTGCGATTGTAGGGTAGTCTGTATTAGCACTATATGAGACTAGCTGTTACTTACCTTAAGAAAGGGGGTAAAATGTTTTAGGAACTTTTTCTATTTAATTGGATTCCAATAAATCTGTACAACCTTGTCTAAAGCTTCATTCCAAATCTTAGGGGAAATCTATAACTGGACGCCTTCATCTTATTAATATTTGTCTTCCCTGTTAGCGCTGTTAGTTGATTATTCTTATTTTTTCCGTCCCTCTTTTGTTATGTATCGAATAAAACAGGGTCACAACAAAAATCATTTAAAAATAGTACTGAAAACAAAAGACACAAATTTTACGTGGAAAAATCCTAATTAAATCAGGGTAAAAAAACACGGACAAAGATAGAAGAATTCTATTGAGTGAGAAAATTCAAGAGTTATAATCTCTCTAATTACAAAGAGAAAAATCACTACTCTCTTACATTAGAAGAAAAATACTAATGCTCAAATTTTTTTTCTTCCTCTCTCCTCATTCTCACTCTTCTTCTTATCACTTGGCTCATTTAGACCTTCATTCTCTATGGGCAAGAATGAGATGTGATCAAGGGCTAATTAATTCACCAACCCTTAATTACGTGGTAGTTATTTTTAACTTTGTTTCACCTTTTTTTTTTATTGTCATTTATAACCACCTGGATTAGCTAGCTAAGCCACCATGTGATAGTATTAGCCATAATATTTGACTAACGTCTTTCACTTAGACCACTTGCATTGTAGTCTAGATAATACGGTGACAATTATTACTAGTATTTCTTAGTTCTTTGTGGGATCGACAACCCTACACTTATTGCACACTCTATTATTTGTATCCACTTGTATACACCCCCATCAATGGTTCATCCCTCCTTGTACTTTAAATTGGAAAGTTTTTTTTTATGGTCTAACATATCTTGCACTTACGCTACATTATGATAAACCTTATTATGCCCAATGTTTTCTCTCTAGTCTTGTTAACTCATCATTGGACATATCCTTCAGTTTAGCTGAAACACCTAATACGAATAAAAAAACCATACAATGAAGATGATTTTCCATGACTGGTTTCCAAATCGAATAATCTACAACTATCATTTTCATCACGAAACCAGCATCACTTGGCATGACAAGTATATATAAGTTGGCATCTAATACAACTTTTGGGAGAACATTAAAAAACAAAGTACATACCAAAACAACATAATTCTCACAACCAACTAACAAATAGCATATCTTAAGTCAGTAGTCTAAAATAGTAAAAACAATCAACGTAGCCAAACCAAATAAATGAATAGGTAATATATCAAAATAATAATCTCAGCCAATAATAAGGAAAATAAAGAACACTAGATTTATTTGGAAAATCCTCCAATGAGAAGGAGAAAACTATTGGTTGGTCCTCCAATTATAATGTTTTAATCACTTAAGCTCTTTGCCTAGATTTTAAGACCCAACAAATTAATAAGAATACCAGACTTTTACTTTTTTGAGGACCAACCAACCAACCTCAAACATAACCCAATTTTCTTGAACCTCTTAAACATCCAAATCAGCAACGGTAAAATCTCTTGATTCCTCGCGGCCTATACTATAGACTTGGAAGCAAGCTACTTGTCACCTATCTCATTCGGCACTTTGAAGGGTGTGCCTTTACTTTTTGGATTGTCTTCTGCCCAATGCGGTAAAAACAAATCACCAACTTCACTTTATAACAATTGGACACGTTGCAAGGACCAAGAGGAAAAGCTCTTTTGCCCTTTTTTTTTGTGCGATGCACGGCTCTCGCCCCATACATTCACTCACTTTATCCTCTACTTACTATTCCTATTTTAGCATGGTTTACCACTCTTATTGACAAACATGTGGATTTAAAGGGATATTATTCAAATATTGAGTTTGAAGAAAATTTTGTCTTAATGGAGCAAAATTTGACTTAATTAATAATTGATAAAATTGAAATATTTTTAAAATTAAAGTTTTGCTTTAAAAATAACAACTTGTTTAAGAACATCAATAATATTTTTTATTAAGTATATTTATTTATAATAATCTAATCTTTATAAAATTATTGTACAATGTCGACCCTTTTAAAATGTAGTGTGTTTGCTAATCAACTTGATGTTCTATCATATTTAAGGAGCAAAATGCTTTTGTTGTTGTGACTGACTTCTGATAGCATTTTGATCACCCAAAAGATGGCTCATGTTGTTGAAAGTAACACCCGGGGTTTTGCTCTTGTCCTATTAAAAATGTTTTGGTTTAATTCCTACTACATTAATAAGGATTAAGTTTCCGAAGTAAATGAATATTTTGGATTGAGGCTAGTTTCTCCTTAACCCATGTTTCCTCTGTTATTTGATAAATATTGAAATGTGCAAGAAGGACTTTTGCAAAGAGATCAAAGTATAAACTAAAGACAAAGAGAACAAGAAAAAAAAATAAGGATTTTTACTATTGCAAAAGGGAGAGATAAAGATGAGTACAAAATAAATAGTATATAAAGGCACACTCAAAAAAAAAAAATTAAAAGGACTATAATACCCTTATCAAATTAGGAAATTAATAATTAAATATTATAAGCTAACATCCCCCCTCAAACTCACAATGCATTAATAGAAAGCATGAGAGTATTGAAAAAAAAAGCGTTGAGCGCAATGCGCCTTGGTGAACAAGTCAGTGATTTGCATGGAAGTAGAGACAAAAGGTAATGTGATAGTGTCACTCTGATAATGATGACAAGTGAAATGACTATCTATCTCGATATGTTTGGTGCACTCATAAAAGATAGAGTTACATGTAATCTGAATAGCACTGGTATTGTCACAATACATGAGAGTGGGGTCTGAGAGAGAAACACCTATATTTAATGCAAGCAAACAATTTCAGCAGCAGTGGATGCCATCGGACGGTATTCTGCTTCTGTAGATGAGTAAGAGACAGCAGTTTGTTTTTTGCTCTTCCAAGATTTAAGAGAATCACCCAAAAATATGCAAAAACCCTGAAGTAGACTTGCAATCGGAAGAATCATCACCCTAATTTGCATCCGAGTAGGCTTGTAGTTCTAGAGTAGATGTGGTAAGAAAAAGTAGACTCTGCAATTATGTTCCCCAAAGATACCAAAGAATACTAAGCACATCCACCCAATGAACTGTATAAGGAGAAGCAACAAACTGGCTAACAATATGAACTGCATAAGCAATATTAGGCCTAGTGATAGTGAGATACACTAAGCAACCAACCAAAGTATAGTACAGAGAAGGATCTGATAATGGAACACCATTTTAAGAAGAATAGTGAACATTAAGTTCAAGAGACGTAACAACTATGCGAGTGTTAGAGATGTGAGCTTGTGCAAAAATGTTAGCAATGTACTTGGATTAAGAAAGAATATAGCCACGAGGAGAGCAAGCTACATCAATTCCCAAAAAATAACGAAGGGAACCAAAATCTTTCATCTTAAAATCACGAGCCAATTACGGTTTAACTCAGTGATTCCATCCACATCATCCCCAGTAATAATCATATCATCAACATATAGAGGGAGTAAAATGTGACCAGAAGAAGTACACCTCACAAATAAGTAGAGTTGTGTGGACTAGGACAAAATCCAAGATATAGAATCACATGAGAGAATTTTTCAAACCAAGTTCGAGGAGCTTGTTTAAGCCCATACAGAGTCTTTTTTAATTTGCAAACTTCACCAAGTTGATAAAAGACACCTAGTGGATGCACCAAATAGACTTCTTCTTGAGGATTCCTATTCAAGAATGTATTTTTAACATCCATTTGAGAAATAGGCCATTGAAAAACAAAAGCAACTGGAATAAGAGTACGAATGATTACCTGCTTAGATACTGGAGCAAACTTCTCCTCATAATCCATACTATGTTGTTGAGAAAATCTGTTAGCAACTAACCGAGCTTTATATCACTCAACTAGCCCATCAGAGTTAGTTTTGATCTTATACACCTAGCGAGAGCTAATCGTAGTCTTTCCCAAAAGAAGGGGAATGATATCCCAAGTACCCATCTTGTACAAAATAAATAGTTCTTCAGTCATTGCCTGCTGCCACAAGGGGTTTAGAACAGTCTCTTTATAGGAAGAGGACTCTAAGAGTTGGTGAATAGAGGTTAAAAAAGAAGAAAATAAAGTTGAATAAGTAGAGTAGACAAAATCAGATAATTGAGTGGACTTATGAGTTCGTTGAGGATAACGAGGCGGTTGATCCACCACCATAGGAGCATCTTAGGAAGTGGTAGGAATAGAGGGAACATCAACAAGCTAAGAACCAATGTCTGAAGAGTTGAAAGAATCAGCCCCACAAGAATTGTCATCTGGAAAAGGAATGCTTGAAACATCTAAGTCAAGGATAATAAGAGATAGATGATCATTGGAATTGGTATAGAAAGGATTGCTACAAGTGAGATCGAACTTTGTAACACTAGGAGAGTCAAATGAAATATAATAGAATGGTATATGCTCAAGAAACACAACATGACGAGAAATGTAGAGTTTTTTGGCTAACAAAATCATAACATCGGTATCCCTTTTGATCCTCACCATAACAAAAAAAAAAACCACAAATAGCAGAACGAGAAGTAAGTTTGCTACGTTCAATGTGAGGTCGAAGAATGAAACAAATAAAACCAAAGACCCTCAAGGTAGAGTAATCGAGAACATGACCATATAATTATTCAAAGGGTAACAAACCTAAAGTGATGGAAGAGGGAATTCTGTTGATTAAATGCACAACAGTAAGGATGGCTTCACCCCAAAATTCCCTAGGAACATTGGCGGATAATAAGAGATAGCGTGCATTTTCAACAATATGTCTATCTTTTCTTTTTGCAACACCATTTTGTTCTGGGGTATCAGTACAAGAGGTTTGATGAAAAGTCCCATTTAAAGCAAACAATTCAGAAAATATATTGGAGGTATATTCACCACATATGTCACATTGAAAACATTTAATAATAGCATTATGTTGAGTTTTGGCAAAAGCACGGAATACATGGTAAACTCCTAGAAAGTCATAAAGATGTTTCATAAGATAAATCCAACAATAACGAGTATAAGCATCAATGAAAGAAACATAATATTGTGATCCACCCTTTGTAGAAATAGATGCAGGTCCCCACAAATCAAAATGAATTAAATCAAATGGTGCAAGAGAAACAGAAACATTTTTATTAAAAGGCAAAGCATAAATTTAGCTAATTTGCAACCACAACAGTCTCTAATATCATGAGTTTTTAATTTTCCTAAAGAACCTGTAGAAGCCAAGTATGGGAAGCAGAAACATGTCCACAGAGAGAATACTATAAGTAAAAACTAGAAGAAGAACTTAAACGAAAGGAAGACAAATCAACAGTAGAAGCTGCAACATCAGGAACTCTCAGCTCATCTAAGATGTATAATCCCCCCTACCTATGACCTATCCCAATCAACTTATTAGAAAGCAGATCCTGCACAGAGCAAGAAGAAGAAGTAAAGGAAAGTGAGAAACCAGAATCACATAATTGACCAACAGAGACAAGATTCAAAGAAAGGTTAAGGATATGATTAACATCTAAAAGGGATAAGTTAGGCTTGCAAACTAAACTTAAAGGGGAATTAAAGCACCACGGTCAAAACAAACAAGAAAGGGAATTTACAGATACGAAAGAATTTAAATTAGGTGACATATGATATGAAGCTCTAGGATCAAGGACCCATATATGAGAAGATATGCCTGATTTACTATTAGAAAGCAAACCTATATTAGAAGGGGCTGACAAAGCTTGTGACTGCAAGGCAAGAAACTTCTGAAACTGCTCAGTAAGAGCAGCGATTATAGCAAAAATTAGACATTGCAGAATAAAACTTTTGAATACGCATGTTATTCAATTGAAGAGCATGGATATCTATTCCATACTTTGCAAGTTGAGCCCCTATTGATTGTAATACAAAAATGTTGATCCAAGTGATAATCTTTGAATTAGAAGTATCCCAAATATCTATCTGATCTACATATTTCTCATCCCCAACATCCGTAGCTTTAGCAAAAAGTTCTAGAAACATATTCCCACATGCGTTTTTTTTTTAAAAATTTTCTCATCATATAACTCCAATATGAAAAATTCTGCCCATTTAATTGCACACTAATTGACTAAAACGAATCTTCCTTTTCACCAACTATTGCAATAGTACACCAAATATGCAAACTAATCATGTAGAGATAGGAAATAAATTTCCAATCGAACAAGGAGATGAAATCCAAAGGATGATGAATCGATTGATGCGAGGGCAGAAACCAGAGATTATGCAAACCCAAATCAGGTTGGTCGAGACCTCACAAGACCCAATCGGGTACGTTGTGTTATAGATTAAACACTCTGATGCCATGATAAACATTCAAATATGCAAGAAGAATTTGTGCAAAGAGATCAAAGTATAAACTAGAGACAAAGAGAATAGGAGAATAGAAATTATGGTTTTTGCTATTGTAAAAGGGGAAAGATAAAAATGAGTACAAATAAAAAGTGTATTAAGGCAGACTAAAACAAAAAAACATAAAAGGACTATAATACCCTTATAAAATATGACAATTAATAAATAAACCTAATATGCTAACATTATTAATGATAAGTTCTATAGTTGGATCAATACTTCTAATTGTACAGTTTGACATCTTAATCATACACAAAATAATAAGGAGTCTACCATTAACTCTACACTTCTGTGAACTTAAGCATTATACTTTATATTGATCATTTGCTTGTGATGTTCATAGCTTCTCATAAGATTGTCAATAAGATTTGTCAAACCCGCGTTGACCCAAGAGCTAATCAAGCCCGGTAAATGTCTCTAACACTTCTCTAATAATGTTGGTAACCTAAGCTCTGTCATCTCCAAGTTAATTTAAATGGTTGAGCAAATTAAATTTCAATTATTTAAATTTTAAAAAATAAACATAACCTTAATATTGAGAAATATTCTATAATCTCTCATTCTCAACCCACATAATAATACATTGAACACCATATTCCGGGAAAATCTAGATATAACAAACACGTACCAACAAAATGATATGTTTTGCATATCAAATCCAAACATAAAAGAATCTTAGTTTAAAAGCTCTTATACATCTGTTTAACTGTTAAAAAAAAATCAACTCTAGACCATCTAAGTCCTACATTACCATCCTAATTATTTTGGCTGCAAAATCACAAAAAACCAACTCTAAAACATATCTGCATGAGCTTATAATAAAAGGATCCATCATGTATGGGTAATAATGGAGTGGGGAATCCTTAGTCGCCCAGGGACTAGATCCAATGAGAGCGAAAATTTTCCGGTTTTTTTCCCTTGCTGATCATATCTCAACTGCGATATGTATATATATATATATAGACCCATCTATCATTTTAACCTCTATCTATTAATCTTAATTATTTTTTTAACCTCTTCATATCAAATCCATTTGATTTCTTTCAATCTCCCACTTTCAGATATCTTCAAGCTATAATTTGATGGAAATTAATTGAGTTAATGTAATCACAATTATCAATAAATCATTATAGATATCATTAGGACTGGACATGGGCTGGACTAGGGCAGGGTCTAGGTTGGGGTAGACTAAAAAATGCAACCCATATATTCGGGCTCGGTCGGGCTAGACCACATTTGAACCAAATAATTTTACCCTAAGCCATGCCCATTTGAATTTCATTAAGACCAGGCCCAACCTATCCAACCCAAAAGTAAACCAAAATTTATTTTTTTACAAAATAATACAAATAAATACATAGAACCAATAGTACAACTCTTAATATTTTTTCAAACAATTAAATAAATACAACGTAAGTAGTACAAATAGTTCAAAAAACTAGATAAATAAGTACGACATATTTTCATAAACAAAAATTACATTAAAAAAACAAGTCCAATATTCTATAAGAAACAAATATTACATAAGTAGTAAAATGCTTTAAAATTGTTTAATAGAAAACAAATATTACATAAAATCACAAAGAGAATTGATTCATGAATCTCATAATAATAGTTTAAGGAAGCCAATAACCTATACAAAATACCACCAAGCAAAATGTTAATATAAAAATTTTAAACAATAGCCTAAAAATTTACAAATATTCCAAAAAAGTATCTATTGTGAAAATTCATTCTCAGAATTTGAACTTGAAGATGTATCAACTTGTTCAACATCAACCACCATATCAAATAAAACCATAGTTCAATAAAAATAATTAGTTAAAAAAATACTAACATAAATTTTTAAAACATAATTGACTTACTTGGTTCAAAGGATGCACGCAACCAATCTCGAAGACACATTATAACTTGTATAGTTTTTTAACTTAATGACTATGCTTTAAGGACTAATCACTCGATGACCTGTGCTAAATGTGCTTTCTGAGGCAACAATGGATATTGGAATAGTTAAAATATCACGAGCCATGTTTAAGAGGTCTAGAAATCTCATTGAACAAGACTTCCAAAATCCAAAACATCTAACTCCATATTTTGATCAAAACATGGTTCTTTCAAATAAAGATCTAACTCTAACTTTTGCATTTGAATTCTACTAACAGAACCTTCAAATATATCTAACTCTTGCATTTCATCATAACCATCATTATGAATGCTATCATCCTCCACAATCACATTGCTTTTGTTGCTTATTGTATATTTCGAAGAAAATGCTTGATCATTTGTATAAGCTTCAAAGCACTTGTAAAGAGTATTAGCCACATTTGAAGTATATTTCCCTACTTCCATTCCATACACCTTAGTATAGCAAAATTCAAGAAATATGACTTTATAGCGAGGATCCAAAATCACAGCATAAGATAAAATTAAGCTATACTTAGACCAATATTTGCCAAACTTCTTTATTTCTTTAACCATAGGTGCCAAAAAGGATTCTGGTTCATTAACCACATTTAGCAATTTACGATGAATTTTCCACACACCTCTGAAATATAAATTAAGAGTCGGATATTTGACACCAGAAAATGCACAAGTTACCTCATGAAAAGACTTTAAAAAATTACACAAATAAGCAACATCATTCCATTCTTGATCAGTCAAACTGTACATAAAATTACTATCCCTTTCACCCAAATACAAGAAGGTTGCCTTGTAACGAAGTGCCACAATAAGCATGTCATATATAGAGTTCCATCTGGTTGGATAATCAAGACAATTTTCTTCTAATATCCAAATTTAACTTTTTTGTAATGTCATAAAATTTCTTTCTTCTATGAGTTGATTGCTTCACACATATTCAACACCAAGGCACAATTTGCCAATAGTCAACATAATAAGATTAAATGTTGATTGCATAATCAAATTTAATATGTGAGCACAACATCGAACATGAAAAAATTCATCATCACAAGGAAGAAAACCCTGTCAGTTAAGCCGACTCTTGAGCAATGAAACAACACAATCATTTGTGCTCAAATTATCCAAAGTGATACTAAATAATTTATGTTTGGATGTTCCATTGGGCAACACAAGAGTTAATCTCATCTTCAATAGAAAAACTATCAAAAGGAGGTGGAATAAGTTTAAAATAGATAACCCTCTTCTGCAACACACATTCATGATTAACAAAATGAACAGTAACACAAATATAATGATCCTCAGTAATAGATTTTCATGTATCGATGTTAAGCATATTCTACCAGGACACTATTAAAACATCTTTCAAGTTTTGTCTTTCCTGCTTATAAAGTAACATAATATCCCTTTTGATTGATTTTTTGCCCATTATTTTAAATTCAGGACATGCAACTACTAAAACACATGTAAATCCAATATTCTCAACCATCATGAAAGGTTGTTCATCAATAATAATCATCACATCAATTTCTCTACAAATAGTCTCAACATTAATTTTATAATTTGAGAGTGACATATCACTTGTTGTTGTTTGATGAGAAATCGTGTATTGTCTTATATCATGACAAATATGTTTCGGACATTTAGCCAAGTGCCTCCTCAATAAGATGTTCCTCTTGTGCTTTTGCTAGAATAACTCTTCTTGCAATATTTGCATTGAGCTCTCTGTGAATTTGCTTCAATAGATGATAACTTATCAAAATGCTCCTACACATCGGATCTCGTACGCTTTGATTCCGGCTCATCACAATCATCTTCCAAATTTATTGGTGTGCTCGACTGACTTTCCATAGTTATTTAACAAAAGACAACTTTCAAAATAAAAATAAAAAAATTAATAGAAATAAAATAAATTTTGTAATTGTTTAATAAAAGAAATTAAAAAGCTGAACTAAAAGTAAATATATTATTGGAGTAGGAATACAATGGATCAACTTAAAAAAAAAAAAAAAAAAAAAAAGCTCGGCTGGTAGAAGCAGGAAGAAAAATGGAAGAAGTTTGATGAGATAAAAAGATAGCACAAATCACATCTTTTACATATATACATATATATATTTAATACAAAAGCAAAGCTAAAAATTTTTATATACTTTCTCTAAAACATCATTTCAACATATATATATATTATTTATTTATTTATTTATTTATGCGGGTCAGGCGGGGTCAGGTTGGGCTAAAACGTGCATGACCCAAACCCAACCCGAAATTTAATCAGGCCTAACTTTTGAACCTAATCCAGTTCTTTGGACCATTTTTCTAAGCCCAGATTTTATATTTTTTGTGCTGGGCTCAGGCCAACCCATGGGTCACCCGACCCATGTCCAGCACAAGATATCATATTTGTGTCCCCTCATCTCTTTCGTTGAAAGATTATGTTCCCCAATAAAATAATTATAAATTAATAAATTTATATTATAAAAAGGAATAAATTTATTGTTAAAATATTGTAAGTTTGATTTGGAAATTTGATATTTATTTTTACAATAAAAAATAACGCCTTATAATAAAATTTTCATCACATTAAACGTTTATTTATTTATATCAAATTTGATTAATTATCTATGATACATAACTAAAGGGTAATACTTTTTACATCAAATAATCTTTTCAATCCAAACTATATTTATTCTAAATAAAAAATCATAATACTTAAAAAAACAATAGCAAACAATTCTTACCTTTCATCTTTTAGTACACGCTGTTAAATTTTAATTAAATATACTTGTAATACTGATGGAGATCCCATGGGGACGGATATCCCTACCGCGACATAGTTCCTCAATGTTGGGAAGTAGGGGAGGGGACGGAGATTCCCCATCTCCGTCATAGGTTGGGGCAGGGCCATGGAGAGAGAGGGGCCTTTCTGTCGCCACCCAATTACCACCCCTAGTATCATCCAGAATTATAAAGAATACATTTTTCGAGCCAACTTTGTAATCCACAAATAAACACAAACAAGTTCATTAATGTGCTCATGTAGATGGCGGCGCCATTAGGTCAAAAATAGCTCACAATGGGAGACCCATCCACAAACTTACCATGTGCAATCCTGCAAAAACTAACATTAAAATGAACCAAAACATGAATATTTATTCACGCTAGTAAATATTTTATCAACAATGTTACATAGTTGAAGTTTTATATATATTTACACACACATATATATATAGTCCAAAGCAAATGTAAAGATGATGTTCTTCCACAGTTTTCGTTTTTCAGAATCAGACATCACAAAACTCGAAATCAATGTTACTCGATGCAATATCCAAAAGATAAGCTCTCACCATATCCGGTTAAGATTCCCATTGTACCACCTGAGGCACCAGGAATGCCTGATTGATAAACAAAGAAACCGGTATCTATTTCATATTTCTAATTTATAAGCACTAGCATAAAAAAAAAATAAAAAACAGAGCAAGAGGTAAGACCGATGTAAATATATAGAACTTAGAACATAAATGGTGACATATTTTTCATAATAACATAGACATGAATCCACCTCTTCGTCTTGAGGGATTGGGTGGAGCAGAGAAATTCTAGCAATTTTATCTGTTGCCAATCACATAATACCTGAAGTATAATATGATTCAAACATATGCAGAGGTATACGGAGTGCTGCTCAAAGTTATGAAAATTTACACCACTTCCTTTTCAAATTACGTCCAGGTTAATCTAGACATCAACTAGGGTTCTGATGCAGGCAGGTTAATGTTGTTCCATTGCCATGCCATGCATAACTGATGCCAAAGTTAAATTGTTTCAGCCTCAATCAGTCTTTGGGAGGTTACCCCAGCTAGTCGGTGCTGGAACTAGAACTAGAAGTCCAATGCAGGCAGTTTTTGCAATAAGCTAGTCGAGAATAAGTAAAATAAACAGACATAAGTGAGCAAATATATGTGCATGTTCATGTCTGCAGCTCAAATATGTAGATATATCATGAACTTCAGTGAGAAGAACAAGCAAAATCATCAAAAAGACAGCCAAAAAACAAAGAAAGAAAAAAGGGTGAAGCCAAAGTACGCAAAAGTTGAGACCTGGGAACAGATCGAAGGAGTGAGACAATCAATTATGATGCAATGGTGATCAGCAAAATCATAAACCATGTTCTTGTTAATTCAAAGCAGTGGGAATCTTGAGTATAACTTGAGAGAAATAATCATATTCTGCTGACTTATATAACAAAACCACAAAACAAGTCATCTTGATTAGTTTCCTTGTCAATAATAACCCAAACCATAAAGTGCAAATGGTATATAACCATTCCTAGTGCAATTTTGTCTTGCATGACCATTCCTGAATTTTTTTTCCCCTTCAATGTCACTGAGATTTAAATTTGTTAACATTTTAAAACCTGAAAGTACATTTTATGTTACTGGACAGATAAAATTTAAAGAATCCTAGCAATGACTGCGGGTTTCTTTCAAATTACCTTTCAGATCATTTTCTTTTATGCCGAATACAGTGCTCCGTTATTCACCATCTCCAACTACATTTGTCTACAGCTTGGTTTTCCATATCTTTTTGGCATTTTCTTTATCTTTTTTGTATTTTATGATTTTCTAAATCTTTGGGTCTTGGTTTTCCTAAATATTTTCCCAATTTTCTGAATCATCATACAATCCTATATTTCAGAATATTCATTCGGCTGATTTACATATCTTTAATTAAGTAAATTAGCATTTAACAGCCTGAAATATTCACTATATTCTCTTCCACTAATTGTACTTTCATCTATATGATGATATCCATCTCAGCAAAGACAATATTTACATGCCTAAACATGAATACATGTGTCTTTATACAAGTACAAGTACAAGTACAACTACATCCACATATTGAGTTTTACGGACTTTGTGTATCAATCTTCCAAATACTATGATACTTAACTCATATATTCATACCCCAGTCACACTATAAAACCTGCCATCCGAATTTTTCTTGTTTGTATAAAACTTCAAGCTCACAATCTAAGGCCTATTTTACTCAATTAATCCTCTTTTTCTCTTGTCATCGCTCTTGGAGCCATCTTGGAGTAAGGATCTCCTTTTCCCTCTCTTTTCATTGAAGAATTGAGGTAAGATTGTCATCTCATGTCCTTCATAGTTGCTCTTCTCATTTTTTACCTTATTATAAATCTTCTCTCTTAACTTCTGTGATTCCTCATGCTTCAATATTAGATTTTTGAGATTTGGTGATTTCTATATTTGAGTTTATTGACTTAGTTAGATCCAGAGTTTTAGAATCACTTGTGAGAAATTTTTGTTAATAGATCTTGTATTTTTTGATCTAGGCATTGTAGATTTGTTTAACCCTCTAATGACATCTTACCCGATGGCTTCTTGATTGGATTCAAGTATCCCCTTGTTAGATCTAAGGAAAAATTTTATTGAACTTTGTAGGATTGCAACCATTGGTTTTCTTAATCTCTTGTTGCCTTCATGACTTGTTTGATGCTCTCCAGGTGCATACGAGCATAAGGATGCCTGTGTAAACTCTTCTCAACCTTCCCCGAGCTTACTGCCATCCTTGTAGACGTAAAGATGCCAGCAAGGCTTTTTGTCAAGGGCTTACAACCATTCTTATGGGCATAAGGATGCCGATCAAGCTTTCTGTCAAGGGTCTACAGCCATCCTTATGGCTGCATTATAGCAGTGGCCCATTATCATAGCAATTAAGACTGGTATTTGGAGTATTATAGCACCAGTAAGAACTTTTGAAATTTTTTCGAGTTTTCAACATGGGATCATTATAGTCACAAGTAAGACTGGTATTTGGAGTATTATAGCACCAGTAAGAACTTTTGAAATTTTTTCGAGTTTTCAACATGGGATCATTATAGTCACAATGGAAGCTAGGTTGAGTCAATCACAATTGGTCATAAGCCGAATCGAACCCTAATTTTTCATGCATCGCATATAAGGTTCAAATTTTGTATATTTCTCTTCCATGCATGCTTTTAGGTTAAAATTTACATTGAGCTGAATTCACTCTTAGGCAGAGAACCTTTGACCAAGGACAAGGAGCTCACAGAGGAGCGCCGCATCTAAGCTCTTAGACTTACAGACGTTACCACTATGAGTTGATATTTTTCCTTAAACATTGTTTTCAAAATAATTATCTTGCTTAGTTTTAATGATCATGTTACTATCATATACTAATTAAAACCAAATTTCTCTATAAGATTGTCCATGGGTTATGATACACTATACTTAGTTTTAAAATCCCTTTATAACACATTGCTTTTATTGGGCTACAAGTATGATTTTGTGAAATGTATTATGAATACCGTATGACATATACTTGAAAGTTAAACCACACATGTTCATCTATTGCAATTACATTTATATGTGGTATTCTTAAATATTGGATACTGCAAGTCTATGGCTCGGCGACTGCAAAAGCAGTCTCCACGGTCCAGCCTAGAGAGAGGTAGCATGTGACTGACATTGGTTACACATTCAAAAAGAGCGGAGATAACCTGAATTGGAAGTAGGTACGTACCCTTACTGATTCAAAGAAACAATGCATCACCTCACAAGTGATCTTAAAGATCAATGCCAAGATGATCTTAATTTTATTTGAAAAATGTGTAACTAGCATTGGTGATCCCATTCCTAATTGCAATGGCAGTTTAGTTAGGGATAATTTCTTGGTCAACCCTTTGCAATATTGTATTTTGTATACAGACCTTAAAATATTTTGTTTACAAACCTTAAACTCTGGATTTTCTTAAAGTTTTATATTGAACTGTTCACAATACTGAAAACTTGTTTATCGATATCTTTCTCATTACGAGACAACATTTGAAATGTGATGTTTCAAGATAATTAAATCTTCTTGTAAACACCAAGAAACTATTTTAACCACTCATTAAGTAACTATATTACTCATCCGCTCGATTTCCGTTTCCCCAAGTGGTGATTGTTACAGCTGTTATGTGCAAGGGCTTTGTGATAGGCTCCATCTTCCTTATCTTTTTCTTAAGCTGTTGCTAGGTTGGACCATATTCCTATGTTCAAACTTGTTAGAAGTGGATCCACTAGTATGTAATCAATTGTTATTACTTGCAGTTCTCGTAATGGTTTCAACACTTTCTTGGCTTGTGTTACAATTCCATGTTTCAGTTGAAATATTTCTGTGCCTAAATAAAAAAAAGAAAAAAATAAAGGCCTAAGTGCAATTTTTGTCTCTGTACTTTGCCTCAATGTTCAATTTTGTCCTCGTACTTTCATAATGTTCAAAATGGTCAAAACATGCCTATCTTTCTTGTTCATTTTGCTCCCTGTGCTTTCAAAATGGTCAACATGGTGGTTATATGGCATCAACCAACATACTATTATTTTATGCTCTTTCTCCCCAATAAATGTGAAATTTGATGAAAGTGGAAACTAATATAGACTACCAAATATATTACATGTAGCATCATGTTATAAGTTTTTTAAAGAATTAAAAACTATTTCAAATTGGGAAAGTCGATAAAATAATTATAAGTTTCGTTTTAGGAAGTATATACTGACCACCATATTAAACATTTTTAAAGTACAATGATCAAAATGAATAAGAAGGCAAAGTATAGAGGCTATCTTGAATATTTTGAAAGTAAAAAATAAAAATGAATATTGAGGCAAGGTATAAGTTCAAAAGATGCACTTATTCTTGATAACATTTTCATGTCATGAAGTAAACTACCTACTGACCTGAGGATCAAAAAGAAACATAATTCAAACCTACAGTCCAATGCTTAGATGTTTTCAATCATGCATAAGCAACTCCATGAAGCTTATCCAAATACAAATATAACCCTAACTGAGCATTCAATAAAAAAGTTACTTGGTTCTTTTCTGGTTTGACAAAGTAAACTTAAAAGATATTACCATCAGAAGATGCAACAGACTACATGAATGGAATGATGTCTAAGGCAAAAATTCTGTTGTGTTGATCAAATACACACCACACATTCCTCAAAAGAAAAAGCAATGGCTCGACACTGCACATCCCAATCAAAGAATCAATATTTTCTTAATAGGACTAACAATGGGAATGTTGCATTTCAAAGGACCAGCTTATCAGGTAAATCATCAGAAACCATGAGACATCTCCACTTAAATACACCCTTACCACTGCTTCCTACAGACTAGTGTAAGCCTCTGAGATTTAAATTTTATCTATAATTTATACTAAAAAAATGATGATATTAGGAATGTCCTAACTCTTCAGAACTAGGTCTTGAGAAATGGCTCAACAAACAGGATAAAGTATTTTATTCCTCAATTTCACAGTGCTTGACTGAGAAAATACAGATTCTGTAACCGTAGCCACCAACTAAATTACTTGCACAGTTTCTCTCTGAGAAAGCCTTTGTGGAAACCATAGCACAATGACACAAACAAAAAGCAATTAAGTAATAAGAACAATCCGATGGCTTGTAAACTGAACATACCTTAAATGCAGAACTTCAGTCACAGAAATTAATTCGAAGACAAGCTACATATCAATTTGAACCTGAGCTTGTAGCACAAGAAGTAGATGAGTTACTTCCAGTAGCCATGGTGTTAGTTTCATTCTCTGCAACACTCTCAATGCTTGGTTCTGAAGTCGATAATCTTCCTGGGTCATATGGAGAAGCAGGAACTGTGGTTGCTCTTCGACCATCTCTTGTATCCAAACGCTCTATCAAACGTGAGACAGTAGCAATTCCAGCATTAACCTCCCTCCTGACTTCAGAACCAAGATCTGCCACAGAAGAGTTACGGGAAAAGAGCCTCTCCTTCCATCCTCTTGTGCTTTTAGTAACAGACTCTTTGTACCTAATGATAACCATAACAAGGGAAGCTAGTTCAGAATTTTCCTAGTTAAGAATTTTCAAATTACTTGGATATAATCTGATCCCTTGGATTCATAAAAGTGGAGGCCTACCTCATTGAGACAGTATTTAGGCGAGACTTCAAAGATTCCAGAACAGATTGGACCTCTGATGGCCCAGCTCTATCATGATTAACAGGAGAGGATTGACCCGGAGAATTCCTGCCATTCCTTCAATAATGTCAGAAACAACATGGAAACCAAGAATTGGGTAATATACCATAGAGAATTAGGTCATCAAAGGAAGTACATGTTACTAGAAAGGCCAGATCTGGTGAATGAGCCCACAGCAGTCCCAGATGGCAAGATATTGACCTGATCAGATTGAGTCACATTTGTGGCTCGAAGTGGAGGTTCTCCATCAGAAGTATGAGCTGACGGACTAGTGAAAAATATAGCAGGAGCAGGTTCATTTTCTTCACTCTGGGAGGAAGATGCAGAAACAGACCCGCTAGAAGGTGCATTTGGATTTGTCGAAAAAGTAGAAATTGTGGGTGGCCCTGAGCACCAGATCTGCCACGCTGCCCTACTCTTCTACCCATATGATGTGCTCGTCCCATTGCAGCAGCAGCAGCAAGGTGCTGGATTATGCGTTCTTCAAGTTCAGAATCATTAACACCAACAGGCAACTGCAGTCAGATGCTCCAAATTGGAAGACAATAATTTAATGAGAAAATATAAGATTAATCTCCAAAAACATTGAGCCAGAAGACAGAGAACAACAGAACTACCCACATGTTGAAGATCGAATTCCCCAAAAGCAGGGTGATGAAAAATGGTGGCTGTTCGTGTTTGATTAGACCTAATATTCCTCTCACTTTCAACAGCCTCAAGTAGTTCTTGGCTGCCATGTTGTACCAGAAATTTGGTGAATGAAAATTTCCACCAAGGAAAAGCTGCAGTTTTAAGGCAAGTCAAACAAACCTGGAAGGATCCTTCAAGCTGATGGGCTGCCAGCACATTGGGCACTGGGAACTTCTTTGGCACCTGCGACAAAATTAATTAGCACATGATCCAAACATCTTTGAAAAACGAATGATTAAAACATGTGATCTATAAACTGTTTGTTTCTAGGAGCTAAGTTATAAAACACCCAGTGAAATGAACCTTCAATTGCAAAAGAGGAAAATAGAGAAAACTCTTGTATGGAAACAAGTGCACAATGAAGCTTTTCTCATTTAGAAGAAGTTCATTACTGGTGTTCCCGTTCTTGATCAGACAAACACAAAAATAAAAGGATGCTTCTACTGTCCACAAAAGCTTATTGTATGAATTTAAAATCCTTAGTAAACAGAGAATTCCAAACTAAACCAACAGAAAACAAAAATGACTGTTAGTTGAAAAAACACAGAAAACAAAATCCATTTTATGCCTTTACAAGGATAATCTACTAATAGACATGCCAGCACAGCCTAATCATAGTAAGACAAACAGAAAAACCATTATTAAGGAATAAATTGTATATACCATTCAAGAATGCATTGAAGATGAAACTCATGCTTGCAGGTAGTCACCTGACCAAATATAACCAAAATTAGTGCAAGAATTAAAACAACCACAGCTCAACCATAAATATCCAGCAAAAACATTCCATCTGATCACATACAGTTGATGGATCACTATCACAGAAAGCCTCAAGGCATATGCTACATGAATCATCGCAGGCATCTTGGACACCACCTTCCACAAACGCAGCAGCGGATGAAACATGGTTCTCCAGCTTCACAGGCTCATCCATCCTCAAAACCTAAACATGAAATTCAAGCAAAACAGAGCATTGAAGACCCGAACAAAAAAAGATGCGTGGAAGCCAGCAACAAGAGATGCACAGTTGATCGTAACAACAACAAATCAAGCAGAGCCTCTGACATCAAATCAAGAAAACGATGCTTCAACAATCTATAACCACACAAGAAAAAACAATCATTCAATTATCTCAATCCATAAAGGTAACGCCTTTATTCGGAGAATCACCAAACTCCACTCGAAGAACAACTAAAGTCGGCACCTTTACCAAGAACCAAGACATTCCAACCGTGCAGAACAATCCAAAACCAAGAACAGCAAGAATCAATCCCCAATTTCTCATCAAAAAGATGAAACAAGAAAAAATTCATCAAAAACCAAACAAAATGCATGGAACAAAAAAAGAATGATCTAGAAGCCCAGAGGATCAGATCACATACAAACAACGCAAGAAAACAAAATCGACTCATACCTCAGTGTAATCGCCCTAGATTCCGATTGAATGATGGACGAATTGGCCTTTGGTGGTTGTGATCGAGCTTAATAAACTGAGGAAATGATAGAGAGAGAAACCCTAGCGAGAAAACGAGGGCCCGCTCTGACTCTTCCCGTGTTAACCTATGGCCTTCCTATCTTGACGAGATCTCTCGATAAATTCCTTTTTTTAATTTATTTTTAAAGTAAATCTTAAGAAAATTCAAAGTACTCTCGAAAGCATATATTTTTGCGTATCCAACCAGTAAATATTGAATAATTTTAAGAATTTTTTTATTTGCTTTTGTGAAAAACAGCGAGATTACTTGGTGGTTCCTTCAATTTTTCAAATATTGTTTATCACCCTATAATAACTTGTTGATGTTTTAACTTTCCTTTTACCTTTTTTTTATTATATAAAAAATAATACATATTATTAGATATTAGGGGGCTGTTTGTTTAGCTTCATTTCGCTCGAAAGTGGCTAAAGTGGAGACTTCCGAGCATTTGGTAAACTAAACTTGGGCCTGAAGTGGTTGACATGACACTTCAAAATCACCCCCACTTCTCCATCCCACTTCAGCCAAAAAAAAGTCGAAGTGGGGACTTCAGCCATTTTTTTCCGCTTTGACTGAAGTCAACCTTGAAAGTGAAAAGCTCACCCCACTTCCGCATCCCGATCTAGGTTTTCGTTTGCTTTTCTCTTCTCCACCATCGTCTCCGTCGTCGCCGATGTCCGTCATCACTTCATAAGAGTCATAGATCTCTCCACACGTTCATCCGCCTCTCTCACGGGTAGCAAATTCGAACCTTTGTTGTTTGTGCACTTTTTTTTATCTTTTTTGCAAGTTTTTCGTGACCTGCAAGTGCTGAGGCATACATTTTCCCCTGCAGCTTCTTTCCTCTCCTCCATCGTCTCCATCGTCGCTGATGTCGGCCATCACCTCACAGAAGTATTAGATCTCTCCACGCGTTCCCTCTCCTCACTCACAGGTAGCAAGCTCGGGTCGATCTATGTTTGTAGTTTTTTTTTTGGATTTTTTTTTTGCAAGTTTCTTCTGATCAATTGCAGGTGTTCAAACCTAGGTTCTATCCTGCAGTTTTTTCCCCTTTCCCCATCGTCTCCGTCGTCGCCAATGTCCGCAATCACCTGACAGAAGTCCTACATTTGTCCACATGTTTCCCCTTCTCTCTCACACGTATGTATCCGGACCTGATCCCCTCTTGTGCGCTTCTGTGTTGAAAATTTTTTTTCTGCCATTTCTTTTGTCACAATTTGTAGGTGTCCCTCTTTCTTTTGTGTTGAAAAAAGTAGATATATAATTTGTTTTAATAAGTAATCGTGGTTTAAAACATATAATATATGCAATATTTGATAATTTGCATTAAAAAAAGGTTTTCTACAAACAAAAGATAAAGATAAAAATGTCATTTTAATCCAAATTAACATAAAGTGTAACAAATAAATAAATATAAAAAAAAAAGTGACAAGCAATATTTAAAAATTTTTAATGCATTGTGGTTTATTCAAATTATCAAAAATACAAAATTTTAAAATTTACAAATAATCCTCCTAACAATCCAAGTGACAAGTAAAATCCTCATAATTTAATAGAAATATCTATGTATATATATAATCTTTGAGTGTATATCTAAGTATTATTATTATTATTATTATTATTATTATTATTATTATTATTATTATTATTATTATGGTTGAGATGAAAGTAGAGAACTAATCTGTAAATTTAAACTCTAATTCTCCCATTTGAGAGAGTGTTCAATACCAAATCGAAAGAGTATTATCAATGTGGAAACTTTAGGGTGCTAGAAGTATTCAAATCATTCTTGCAAAAGAATCTGCCACTGAATTTTGATTCTTAAAAATATATTCAACTAACTAATTTTCAATACCCAAAATACATTGCATAAATTTTTTGTATTTATGATGTAATCACCACTCATTGCAATTAACATTATCAAAGAGGAGATAAAACTATAATAGTCACTCTCGATTACAACTGTTAACTCTACTGCAATTTCACAACAAAGCTTGACAACTTTATTAATGGAACTACCCATACAGACGTGAAGAGATTATAGCTAGTCATCACTGTAAATTTAACTCTCATTATCGTGACTACACCAAGTAAGCCTATGGAGGAGACTTGAGTTCTATGAGGAATTAATTTATTAACAACTTCAATCCCTTGTGTAGCAAAGGTACGTATATTGGAGATGGTTTAATCTTCTTTTTAAAAAAAAAAAAAAAATTGTTAACTTTTCCCAAATGATCCAAATTGTGTGCATGATAATTTAATTAGGTGTTACATTGATTTTAAAACAACCAGTTTGCATGACTAAACCACTGGATCAGCAATTAAAAGCCAATGTACGATTGATAATTTGCCAACCTTGTTGAGCAATGGTGCATCTCTAAAATAGATGCTCACTAGTTTCTAATTTAATATTGTAGAACTTAAACGTGTCCTTAGGCCTAATCTGAGTTTTATGTAGATAAGCGTTAGTAGGAGCTTATCTATATATGCCACACCTACCAAGTAAAAACCTTGGCATGAGGGCAATGAGCTTTCTACATCTTTCACCATCTAATCCTAAGCATTATTAATAGACTGAGTTTGGTTGTATAAAGAAGCTAGCCAAAGTTCTTTCATTAGTTTGAGGAAACCAAATTTTCTTATAACCATTTTGAAAAGAGGTGTGATGACTAATGGAAGCGTTACTTCTAAATAGATTGATAAACACTTCCCAATCCCGTGATGAATCTTTAAAACATATCAACAATATTGATAGAATTCATATGGATAATAAAGCTATAGGCTTCAAACTAATAAGCAAATCAAACACCCTAGGAGGAATATTTACCAAATCAGTAATACAGCAAGGATCAAAACCCATAAGCCAAAGATGATGCTTGATTGAATAAAGAGTATTATAGAAAGGTATATTTCAAGTAATTAATTGGATTTCAAACATTGTAATACCCATACTTTAAAAATTAATGATGTTGATACAAAACTTGTTATAGGATTTCAAATATTACAAAACATATTAGTATATAAAGAGTGCTTAGTGATCCTAATAAGATTGAGAAGCCTTAAATCTTCCTTAAACTTTAGTCTACTAATAGGAGGCCACACATGGAATATCTTTTCCAGACAAATTTTAGATCAAATAAACTCCTTAGAAGAAACAAAAGTCTTATACGGAATGGTATCAGGAATGTAGCGAGAGAAATGATACAAGGAAACTATTGAGAAGTATTCTTTTCCTTGCTAAGGAGAGATTTAAGGAAGCTAATTTGCCATTAAATTGATCTAAAAGAGATTGAAATTAAGTGATCTTGTGGTTTAAAAGTGAAATTTGTGCTCCTAAATAGATGAGAGGGGGGAAAAATATCAATTTAAATAGATATGGTTAGAAAGGGTCACCCTACCTGATTTTTTTAAAGAGTGAATCCCTATGTTTTTGTCAAGAAGAACGAAACCCCTAATTGGCCCGCTAAACTAAGACAGGGGCGTGCACACGCCTCGACTGCGGCCTGTGGGGCCCCCGCACACATGGGCGCTGTGATCACCCACAGTTCGTGCTCACAATTCAGACATGCACCCTCACCCCAAGGATTCGAACTCTCGCCACTTGCGAGGCGTCCTCATGGGGGACCCAAGTGCCAATTGACCCAAAAGCCGTTGACGAGTGAATCCCTATGTTGGCTATTAATAAAAAAGAAGAAGATAGATGATTGAATGCATGTACCAATTTAAACAATCCATTTGGCTAGGAAATGCATTTTGGTTATAGTCGCAATAATTACATTCCAATCTATAATGTCATATGTTTTTTTCAATATATATATTGAGAGTTCTCAATATTATTTTCAATAATATTTGCAACCTCTCACATAGAGAATGTTAATTACTAGCAATATGATGATTTGTCACAAAATAGTTTTAATCAGAGCCAATGAGGTTAGGTAAAAAAAAGTAAAGCCGAGTGGCAGGAATTTTTGAAATAATTTGTTAAGAATATTGTATAAGAACTTTGGGTCTAAAATTAATAAACCTTTGAGGATTCTCCATTTTTGAAATGAGAGGCATGTAAGCTAATCCCAAGTTTTAGGAAAATTACTCTTCGTGAAGAAATCAGAAATAACTCTATATAAAGAGCCACTGACTTCATTCCAATAATATCTATAAAATTTACCATTAAAACCAATGGGACCTAGCTCTAACCATTCGGTGTATATAAGGTACAAAATATGATAGGTCTCATATTTAATGACAACAACTACTACAAAGATTTGCTTGAGTTTTAGATATAATAGGGAGTTCATCAAGAAGAGCATATTGAATATCATGGAAGTCCCTATTGCCATCAAGTTTTCACAAATTAGAATAGAATTCAATGAATAAACATTCAATTAATACATAGCTAAGAGAGGACCAAGTCTCCAAAATCAGTTAGGAAACAAGTAATTTTGTTTTTATGATTATGAGTCTTTGCCAAATTGTGGAAAAATGAAGTATTGACATCGCTGCCATCTTTGATCCATTCTACTCTCCCTCTTTGGGCTAATTTTTGGATGGGAACTACCTCAAAAGAGCCGAGTCTCCAATGGGCAAACACATGTTAATTAGTATCTCCAAATATGCCCTATGCTCTCAAAATGTGAAATTTAATTTCTAATTCTTTTAACGGGCTTAGGATTATTAATTCTCATAGATCACCGTGCATCTAATGAACTTAAAATAGGCCATAGAAAGCAAATGATTACGAGCATGTAGAGAGAAAGAGTGAAGATCTCATCTTACAAGGAACAGCCACAAATTCACTACAATTTGAGTAATACAGCTAATAGTTATTAAATCTAAACATATTAGAGTGGGTATAAATTAATTATAGACAAAACCTTCAAGTAAAATGAAAGGGTGATAAAGACAAAATTCAAGGAAGATGAGAAACCAAGTATGATTGAATAACTAGAGTCCAAATAGAGTTAGCAAGGCATAAGTCTAAAAGAGTCCACTTATAAGCAAAAGTAGTTTAGCCATTACAAAATGTAAAAGTTAAACTGATACCCAAGTCTCTTAAACCAATTTAAGACACAAATTCACAAAAAAAAAAAGAGAAATCTAGATTTAATGGCACAACACCCTCCTAATTCTTAGAACCAAGGATAGCATTGAAATCCCCCATGACTAACCACAGTAAATTTATGTGCCTTAGATGAGCAAGATTAATCCATACTCCATTATTACTAAACTTTTTTACTAAAATAAAGCACTCAACTAAAGTTGCTTTAATTTCTATAAGGTAGAAAATATCTAGGTTATTAGAAGAAATTAGATAGAAAAGTGTTTTAGTTGTATTAGCGTTAGAAATAGACCAACTGCTCTAGCTTGTCCCACGTCTCCAATACACTCGAATGGATGCTATACGTTATCACTCTAATCATTTTTAATCACCAGCTTTCTCTTTTCCTTGACTTAATCACTAGCTTAGGCACAACGATGACGACGAGATAGAACCAACCATAATCATCATCGTTGGTGCCTTAGCTCGAGTCACTAGTAATGGGGGTAAAAGATGTGGGGCAAGGTGGTAGATGTCTTGGCCTCAACCGATCACCTTCGGCAATGTGGCACCTGACACTCATCAAGTAACAGGTCATCTTTTCTGATGTTAGAGCAACAGTGAATCAACGCCTGTTTGCAACACAAGCACAATACATAAAAGAAGTGAGCAAAACCGGAAAACATTCATTGTACGAGAAGACGACACAAGAAACCAGTTCTGGAGAGAGAAAAACATAAACTCTCTTAGATTGAGAAAAGTTTACAATCATGGCTAAAGATCCTCACCAAGAGATCTTGTCCCCTCCCAAAGACATAAGAAACCTATTACAGGAGCTACCTCAAATCCCCAAGGTTAATTGAGCCACTTACCTAATACAGGTATAGCAAGAAGTCCTGGACTTCCAATTACCTTGCAGTATCCCCTGACATTACTGTAGCTTTAGCCAACCACCTTTGGTCACAGCGCACAGCAGTACCGATCACGTGCAATAATACTGCTTGCCATCCTCTCCCCTAGCTTGACCACACTCCCGCTCGTGTGCCTACTTGCATACGCCTGCATAATCCCCTGGCAGATTTAGAATCATCATTTGGGTCTCTCGGTATGATCAAGTGTCTCGCCCCTCCTAGACTTGCTAGAGATCCACTTTCTAAAATAATCTAAGTCCATAACACTTGGCTCTTGGTATGGGTGCGCCTGCCCCATGTGCTCATCGGCCACACGCCTGCCGTCTTGTTCAGCGTGCGTGTCTCACGGTCGCAGCATATGATCGTGCATGATATTTTGCCCGCTCTTGGTCACGATATAACACATGTCTCGCGCTCCCCCGCACGCTACCCAATCCACGCCGTTATATACTCTCATGTCTTAGCCTATGTTAAGTTGTTCTGCTAATGACCAAGTGTAAGGGTACCGACTCTTACAGTAGACTTATAGTATGGTGTTTTGGTTTTTCTGTGCTTGTGTTGTTGTTTAACTTACTCTAAATTAATAGTGTCTTAAGTTTTGACTAGTATTTGGTCATTTTGGACTAAAAACTAGTCAAAACATGGGTTTTGAGAAAGTACGCGGGCCAAACTAAAAGTACACTCCCATGTACTTACCCGTATAACTCTTTGGATACGTTAAGAAGAAGTACACGGGCCAAACTGAAAGTGCACGCCCGTGTACTTGCATATATAACTCTCTGGTTGAGTACACAATGTTTTACATGCCCGTGTGCTTGCCCGTATAACTCTTTGGGTGATTACACGGGCTGAGGCTGAAATGCACACCCGTGTAACTCTCTAGATGAACGATTTTTACTCCATTCAGAGAAATACACGGCCAGAACTGGATTTACATTGCCATGTACTTGTGGGATATATAAATCCTGAACTTTGAGCCCTAATTCTCCCGATTTTTCTCCTCCTTCCTCCTCTTCTCTTGGTTCCCATTGCTTTGATTGAGAAGAAGGAGCCACTCTTAAACCTTTTTTCTCTTCCCTTGGTTGAAGATTCTTGAAAGTAAGCTTCTCTTCTTCCTCTTTTATCTTGTTTCATGTTATTAGAATGGGCATACTAGCCCTAGGTTTAGATTTTGAATCTTGATTCATTTTTGGATAAGGTTGTTGGAATGTTTGGGTCATTTATCTTCATTCTCCTTTGTATCTTAAATTGGTTATATAAATCAATATCTTGCTACCTTAATAAAACTTGTTTCCCTTATTGTTAAATTCGGAGTCAGTGTAGCACTGAGAACTTCATTGTTAAACCTTTGTATTCTTAGTTGTTTGGGAGAGTTGATCTCCATAGAGATTCTTTGGAATTTTTAGGGACAAGTTTAGGCTATACCCAAGCCTTGTTAGAGTTTTGTGGTTTGTAGCATGAAGAGATTCATGCTTATCTTTCTTTGGTGTTTTCTTTTGGTTTGAGCCCTTGAGGCTTGTGTTGATGTAGGTGGTGAAAGCTCGGTCAAAGGCAAAAAACCGACGGAGGAGTAGCGCTGTAGAGGAGTTGTTCTCCTAAGTGTGAGTGGGATTTGATTGTACAATTCCAGTTAATTTTCTCTAAATACATGCATCACTTATTTTAATGGGAAACCTGGGATTTATTATGATTGGATTGATGATTGAATTGCTTGAAAAGTATTCTCCATGTTTCGTATTCTGAAAGCAAACTTTTGTTATTGGAAGAAAATGAATAATGGTATATTGTTACATGTTGCTATATTGGTTTGAATTGAAGAATTTCATACATGTATTACACTTTTTGATCTGGTTTATACAAATGTGAACATTTGTCCTGGACGAGAACTCTATGAAATGTTTTATTTGAATTGCATTGCTGTTACTTCTCGTGATGTTTTGATGGTGATGAAGTTGCAACCCGTCTACTACAATAGGGGGTCCTCACGGTCCAATTTTTAGAGGTAATGTGGTGGACTCGGCTGATCTATCCACTCAGGTGGGGCGTAGAGCCCTGACTGGATGTACATCGTGTCTTCGGAATTACCATACGGATCCGGTGGGTCAACATCAAGGACATGAGTGCCTTGACGGCTCTGAACTTAGTCGCTGCTACGGTTAGAGTTTAGAGAGGTTTTTAGACTATTGTCCGACTGTTTGAGATGAAAAGTTCGTATTTTATGAAAATATATTCTTATGTAAATTAATTCGGTTACTGAAGAGCTTTGTGATTTACTGGCCTAAGCATCTTATATATATGTTGGGTGTTCAAACCAATATGTATTACTACATAATTTGATTTGGTCATCTTTTTATTTTATTTTTGTATTATGAGGGATTACTGCTGACTCATTTATTGAGTTACTCTAGTTACTTACCATCTCCCTCTCTCTCAGGCTGTAGCTAGTAGAGCGCGTTGCGGCGGACCGGACTGCTGTGCATCTTCTAGTTATTTATTTTCAATTCCTGTTTTCATATATGTTTTTTCTTGAACATATGCAATGTATAAGGACATGGGCCCACTAGTAGAATTGACACTCTTATGCATGGTTTATGTGTCTGTCTAATTTTGGGAACCTTGTTGTATTTATGACAACCATGTTTTGCTGAACTCTTTTATCAAGATATTGTTTAGTAGCTTCCTCTGTGTGCCATTGTACCCTATTTTGTGATCATTGATTTATGTGAATTTCTATTCATAGTTGTCATTCTTAGATTTTCAGTTAGCCTTGTGGTGACTTGAGGGTTGAGTGGCATGTGTGTGCCTCCTCGGATTGTCGTGGCGGTTGTCGTGTGCCAATCCCAGGAGACGGGGTGTGACATATAGAGGTTGAGACCCTCAATACTTTAGGTAGTCCAAGCTCGACCTCTCTTATAGGTGTAGTAAAGGAAGTGTAAACCTTTCTTGAATTATAAAGGATAGCTCCCTTAAAGCATATAGAACAATTATTCACATTGTGACAATCATCCCACATTTGTAGCCAAAAACTAAGAGCTATTCATATATTATTCCTACAAAGACCTTTTAAGAATCTACACTAATCAAAATCTCACACTTTAAGGATGGCTAGGTTTATCTTAATGTTAGCCTTGTCATATTAGGCCTATGCTAGCGTATTTGCCTCTTTATTAATCTTAATAAGCATTATAAATGTTGAAGAAATGAAGGTAAGTGCTTCCTTTTTGTGTTAGATCTTATCCCAATTTAAAGTGACTCAATTACTAGATATATTAATAGATAATATTAATGACATTTAAAATGGACAGATCTTGATCATTCAACTGGTTATGCGATGGACATACAAGATTAATTAGAGATTATATAAACTGGTTATCTCTCTGCTCATTAGGGTTACATGTTTTTTACACTAAAAAGCTTTTTCTTCATCAGAAAGCAAAAGCCGTATCATAAGGAGAGAAAGAGAAGAAAAAGGATAAATTTTAAAATATTGTTTGGTTTGTTGTAACTTAAAATGTTGTATTTGTTTTTCTTTGTTTGGTTTAATGTAAGTTTGAGAGTACAATTATCATGTAAGTGAAATAATAAGATTACGCTTGCCACATATTATTAACACTAGTTATTTAATATTATTTATAAAATATTTTAATTATATACTATTCTTAAATTTTATCCATGAAAACTATTAATTATATTAACTCTCATTATTTAGGATTAATACTAATTTAAAAAATTAATTAATTCAGTGTGGTTTATTAAATTTAAAAAATGCAATATAATTTTATATAAATTAAATAGGAATGGGTATTTTAAAATACAATATTAAATTAAATAAAACATAAATAACTAATATTTTTTATTAAATATTTTTATAATTATATTTAAGATAACATGGTAGTCCGTGGATATCACTTATTTTACAGCATTTCAGCTTATATCAAAATGTAAGTGGAGCTTTTACATTAAATCAAACAATCAGTTACATATAAAACCATTTATATTATAACTATTTACACTTACTTACAACTAATTAAATGTAATGAGCTTTTGCTTAAAAACTTATAATGCAAGGACTATTACGAGAAAGGTGTGTAATGAATTATATATATATTTTTGGATATCTTATATATATAGGATTAAATTTTTAGTAAGTCACTGAAGGTTGGACTTATTTCATTAAGGTCACCAAGTTTCAATTTGTATAAAAAAGGTTACTAACATTTGATTTTGTTTCTTCGGCAGGTCACCCGTGAGTGACCACATTCATTCAGCTGACGTGGCGACTGGAAAAAACACAGTCAGCCTCACTGTGCCACATAACCAGCTGACGTGGCGACCGGAAAAAAGAATTAAATTTTTGGTAGGTTACTGAGGTTTCGACTTGTTTCATTAAGGTTACCAAGTTTCAATTTGTATCAAAACGGTTATTACAATTTGATTTTGTTTCTTCGGCAGGTGACCCGCAAGTAACCACATCCATCCTGCTGACATGTCGACCGGAAAAAACACAGTCACCCTGATGAGTTCACATCACCAGGATGCCACATCAGCATTTGTCCACGTCACCAGGATGCCATATCAGCATTTGTCCACGTCACCATGTGGCAAAAAATTATATTACGTGGACAAATGCTGATGTGGCATCCTGGTGACATAGCCACATCAGGCTAATTGTGTTTTTTTCGGTCGACACGTCAGCAGGATGGATGTGATTGCTTGCGAGTCACCTGCCGGAGAAACAAAATCAAATTGTAGTAACCATTTTGATACAAATTGAAACTTAGTAACCTTAATGAAACAAGTCCAAACCTCAGTAACCTACAAAAAATATAATCTTTTTTTCCGGTCGCCACGTCAGCTGGTTACGTGGCACAGTGAGGCTGACTGAGTTTTTTCCGATCGCCACATCAGCTGAATAAATGTGGTCACTTGCGGGTGACCTGCCGGAGAAACAAAATCAAATGTTAGTAACCTTTTGGATACAAATTGAAACTTGACGACCTTAATGAAATAAGTCCAAACTTCAGTGACCTACCAAACATTTAATCCTATATATATATATTAAAGCAGGAAAGTTGATTGCCACGCTACCATGAAAGTTTTTCCTCTAAAACTATAAATATTATAATAATATTAAAATTAAAAATATTTATAATATAATTTACAAAATTATATAAAATTATATAAAATTATTTTAGTATAATTTACTATTTCCAAGTCATCTTATCTCATAATATATAATAAATTGATTTTTTACATGATCAAATTTCGAAATTAATATATTTTATAGTTGATAAATATATTATTTTATCTTATCTTATTAATATAACAATTTTTTCTATAAAGAGGAAGCTAAAACAAGTTTTTCATAAACGAATTATTGAGATTAATATTTTTAAAACAATTTTTCTCAGAAATTTCATGTATTCAAGGAAATAACATTCATGTATGGGTAAACAAATTTTTAATGTAATTATTGCGTATTTAAAGTAAGTTATTTAATTTAAAACAAGCTATCTTATCTCATCAGAAATATTAAAATTAATTTATTTTCCTATCTTTGCTGTAATTTATTTTTATCAATTATTAAGATTAATAATTTTAAGAAAACTTCCAATGTGACATAGACTCCATGCTTTCAAGGATTGAGATGGTCTTCATAGCTAAATAGATTTTTATTATTTTTTTCTTTTTTATGTTTTAAAATTAATTTTTTATGTAATATCTTTTTTTAATAAATTATCTATTTATTTTTTTTGGGGAAGAATCCATGCACCAATGAATTTTTCATTTTCGAAGATGTAATTGAAGAAGTCATTCGCAATATTAGAAATCCTGTGGAAAGATAAGTCTTTTGTTCATTTGCATATTGGGCCTGTTTGGATGGACTTTTAAAAAAAATGCTTTTTTTAAATTTTGTGGAAACATTTTTTTTAAAAATGCTTTCAAAATAAGTTAAGTGTTTTTCTCTGAAACAGCTTCTCAGAAGTGTTTTTCTAAGAAGTACCTATGAGGCAGCTTCTGAAAAAAAAACTAAATTTTAGTTTCTTTCACAGCTTCTGCTTCTGCCCAAAAGCTTAAACAAACATATTTTTTAAAACCTAGAAGTGCTTAACTTATAAAAAAGCATTTTCGGGTTTAAAAAACCCATCCAAACACCCTCATTATATCCCAAATGATTTAGCAATGATATAAAAACTATTGAAAAATTTGTAGAGTCTACGGAAGTAAGAAACTATACAAATAGGTCACGTGTACATAGTTTGATGGCGTGTTTTGAGTTTTTCTTTTTTCTTAAAAAG
The DNA here is from genome assembly GCA_902712375.1 of Dioscorea dumetorum. Taxonomy (NCBI): domain Eukaryota; kingdom Viridiplantae; phylum Streptophyta; class Magnoliopsida; order Dioscoreales; family Dioscoreaceae; genus Dioscorea; species Dioscorea dumetorum. Next base: position 5,800,620 of record CACTHL010000128.1, on the reverse strand, counting down.
AAAGAATTGTAATTTTTTATTATTTTTGTACTATTAATTTGATCATATATATATATATATATATATATATATATATATATATATATATCAAAATAAAAGAGTTGTTTGTCATTTGTATAGAATTTTCTCCTTTGAACTTTATTTAATATCTATAATATTATAATGTTACAGAATTTCTGCGATTAATTTTTTAAATAATTGTTATAATATGTTAACTTCTGCAAATCCAAAATAATTTTGTATTTCAATACCGATTCAATTCTTATTTGTCAAATCAATATTTTTTAAAAAGAATTTTTCTAAATATATGTATATAATATATTTAAGTAAAAGAGTTGTGGAAAAATACCTATCCATAACTCATTTAATATACATATATACACATACACACAAGATTATAAAATTAAAATATTTAAGATATAACATATTAAAGTGAGTTATCTTATTTAAAAAATATGTCCGGAATTATTTTTTTAATAATTATTTTGACATATTATTTTATCTTAACTTCAATACTGATTCAATTTTTATTTATTGTGATATTAATATATTTTTAAAATATTTTTTCAAAATATATTATCTTATATATATATAAGTTTATTTCTGCATATATTTCAGTATTAGTTCAATTTTTTATATTAATATATTATATTTGATGATATATTAAAGTTGATTTAGGAAATCATTTATTATTTCAAAGTTGAATTATTAGATTAATTTTTTTAAATCAATTTTTTAAAATATTTAGATTATTATCTTATCTCATAATGTATTATAATTAAATTTTATCGTTATTATTATTATTTCAAATAAAATAAATTTTAAGATCATTTATTTTATAATATATTAAAATATATTTCTGTTTATTCATAAATTATTTATATGAAAAATTTATCTATAAATTAGAAGGCTGTATAAGTTTTTCATTTTTTATAACATTTTATTGATTTAATTTTTAAGATAGTTATGATTTAAATAAATTTTAAAATTTAGAACAAAAAAAAAAATTGATTTGATCAATTAAATCAATATTGACAAGACATGATCAATATTGGGGAGTTTTGAAAATTCATACTCTCAAAATTAGCTAGAAAATAATAACCGTTATATCACAGTTATATGGTTAGTATGAACAATATTATATTATAAAAATCATGTACTACTACTATCATCCCTCTGTGCATCGCATTGAGGTATAACTCTAGTAATATACAACAAAACTTGCAAAGAATTTTAACCATTGAGGAAATTTGCTGGAATCGGAAAAAAAAAATATATAAATGAATAATCTAGTTTCTTATGTATTTCTTTTCACATTGATAAAGTCCTTGCATTGAGAAGTAGTTGATGAAATTTATTTTGATAGAAAGTTACATCTATACATTCTTTAAATAATGGTTAATTGAGATTGGAGAATGCATGAACATTATTGGAAAGTTGATTTAATTCTTAATTGGAATGTCTCTAAGGGCGTCATTTCTGATTGCAAAGGCACTTCGTGAATGCATGGTGACAACTTTATAGAATTTATTGAAATATAAGTTTTATTTTGTGGAATTTATGGATTTGTTTCAATGTAAAGCTTATTTTTAAAATTATTTTTAAATTTACAAATAGATTAGAAATGGACATAATTTTATTTACAGATAATGAACAAAAAAACCCTCTAAATTTCATATATTCACAGACCAACCCTGCACTTTTCAGTATGAACAAAACATCCCTCCTTTTTGGGATGATTTCCATCCTGGTCCCTGCATGGCATAACGCCGTTAAAGCTTCAATGGATTGACGGTTATACCCCTACATTAACGCGATTATGGGCGCGAGTACGGCGGTGCGTGTTCCTAGACATTTCAGGGTTTATGATGTTCTGTTTGGCTTCTTTTCACCTTCTTTTCACCTTCTCTCATACCAAAGCGACAGACAGAACAAACCCTGTAGCTCCCAGACCGGCGGCGCAACGACCATCCGATTGCAGTTAATCCCGACACACTATTATCTGGTAAGATTAGTATGGTTTTATTCCCTTCCCGTCGGTTGTAGTTGAGGGTTTTGTGCTTTGTAACGGTTGCTGTTTATATTGCGGAGTTTTCGTTTACAGTTTAAGGTTTCTCTTTAGATTTGAGGCATTTTTGGCTGAGCGCTGTTGTATGTAACGCGAGATATGGCGTCCAACCCAGTGAACGGCGAGATGCTACCTTGCGCCCGTCGTGGATACTCTGCCCAACCGAGGCAACGCGCATGTCACAACGGCAACTGGAGATGGTGAGGAGGACACCATTCGGCCATCTCATGGAGGTGGAGGCGTTCTTTGCAGGAGAGGGGGTTGCTTGATGCCATATTGCAGCGATACGACCACGAGACGAAAATGTTCGGAATAGGGGTGAGCTCGGTGAGCTTCCGACTGGAAGATGTTGCCATTATCATGGGACTCCGGGCAGACGGGGATCTGGTGCGGTTCAAGAAAAACAGAACACCGTCTGATTTCGAAGAGAAATGCATGTCCAAGGGCTTCGAAAGGACCCGAGATGCTATGAAGGCGTCTCTTCTCGAAATGGTCCGGACAAAGGGGGAGGAGGTCAACTTTGTGAAGCCGCCGGTGGTCTACCTCATGGGGACGGTGTTGTTCCCGAACACCACCATGTCGGTCCCCGCCATGGCTGGTCGACTATGCTTCCAACCTCTCCTCGCTACGCAGTACGCGTGGGCGGAGGCCACTCACGGGTGGATCATGGAAGACCTCCCCAAGACGGCCACCCGCGTGCGATCAAGAGCTAGGGGGAGCATATTGAAACGGGATACATGCGCGGGTGCACCATCGCCCTCATCCTCCGGTTCTACGAGGTCACCGGAACAGGCAGAGGGGCCCGGGTTGGGAAGACTCCCCGGATTTTGTGTTACGGGGAGGGAAGTTTTAGGAAACAAGCGTCGCTGGAAAAGCTACTCTCATCCATCGATGAGAAAGAGGTATGAAGTCTCTGTTTCCGTTTACTTTCAAATGTTCCCGTTTAGCCTCCGACGTTCCCATTTATGTTTTCCAAGTTCTCATTTATAATGGCGAGATTTCCTTTATATTTCAACGTTTCCGTTTAGGTTATAGAGTTTCGATTTACTTTTTGGTGTTCCCGTTTACTTTTTAAGCGTTGTTGTTTACGATCGACGTTCCCGTGTATGATTTTATTGTTCCTGTTTATCTTTTATGTTCCCATTTATCTTTCTGAATTTTCTACTCTCTTGTTGACAGTTTTCCAAGGCGACCGTCGACGATCCCGGACAACAAACGTTGGCTTTGGTGCCACCGAGCCACAGGTGGTGCGTCCAACAAAACGTGGTCGGTCACCGGATCGACGTAGTATCTCCCCCCGTCGCACTCGTGTTCGTCGCGTGGAATGGGTGTCCCCCTCGGTGGCAATTGAAGACGATGTAGCCACCCGGCTACAGCGGGCCATCGAGACATTGTCGCGTGACGTCCAGCGTCTGGCTTCCCGGGTGGATGTGATCGAAGGACGCCTCCGCATCGTTGCACCATCTTCGGGAGATCCCACAGCGGAGTCCGGTTCGATGCCATCTCCGGTAATCGCACACCCGGCGAAGAAGGTCGCCACTCGACGCATTTCTAGGCGTGTCTCCCGGCGAGGAGAACAGCAGCCCGTTGGCGTCCCGGAGAGCGCCATAACTGTTGCAAGCCAGAAGACGACCTCTCTGGTGCCCACCGGCCCGAGGACGAAGAGACTCTGCCGTAAGGGCGGACCGAAGCTGGACTGCAGACGAAGTCCACCGGTGACCTCATCCGGCAATGATGGCTCCGATGCGGTCGACGTCGACAAAGATCATAGCGTCTTTGACCGATATGAAAGGTAAGATCGTTATCCCGGCCTTAGATGTTGAGATACCGGCGGTGGCATCCGACAACGCCGAGAGGCCATCCTCTTATGTGGACGGCATGGACGAAGAAAATGCGACTCCGTCCACCGCCGCCGCGCGTGCTCCAACCCCACCCCCCCACGGCGGAAGAGGAGGCTCAACGGCGGTCAACCACCCCCGACGAAGGTGCGGCCACCGCCACGGATGAACCCCAGCCTGATCTCCCCACTTGCGGTAGAGGCGGCTCCACCGCAGCCCTCCGAGGCGGAAGAGGTTTCTTCACCGCAGCTCGCCCCATCGGAAGAGACAGCCCCACCGCGGCCCCCGACGGTGCGCGCAGACGTCGGTGCGGGCACCATTGTGGAAGAAGGTCCACGACATCCCCCCCCCAACGGGCCGAGGAAGCCACTCCCGGCCCGAAACCGTGTCGGCTTATTGTCGACGTTGACACGGTGGCGATCATTGAGAAACAAGGGTCGAATCCGTCAAGACCGCCTTTCTCCCCAAAAATAAACGGCCGATCGCATTTCATCGCCCGAGTCGAGGTGGAGCGGCGGCAATGGGAATGTACCTCAACCGTAAAATTGACAGTGAGTGCAATGCGTTTTCGTTTCCTTCTATGCGTGTGGTTTACATAATATATTGTTCCCACTTACTTTCGGATGTTTTCCTTTACCGTGTATAGTTTCCGTGTATTGTTTACATGTTTCCGTTTATGTTTCTAGGTTCCGGTTTAGATTATATATGGTTCCGTTTAGGTTTTGGAGTTTTCATTTACGTTTTAGTTTTACCGTTTAGAATACGGACGTCTCGTTTACATTTTGTGTGTTTTCGTTTACATTACATGCGTTACCGTTTACCTTTTCTCCTTCCCGTTTACTTTTTAGTGTTGCCCTCTAATACTCGCGATGCCGCGTTTAGGACCATCGTCCGGAAGAACGACCTCTCCTTCACGACCGAGACCACTTGTACACCTTGGTGGAGGGGGGTCGTCGTGCTCGATGATGTGCTTTGGACGTTTGGTGTGTCATGATCATGGAATCATGCAAGCGAACGCCCTCCCCCTACAAAAGACGAGGTGTCACCCACCCGACCGGGCGCTTCTCATGTCACGGACGGAACATAGTGCCGAGGTGGCGCTTACGTTGGTCGAGGCGGGCACCGCAAATTTCAACGAGGTGGAAATTATTCTGCTCCCCATAATATTCAACACACAGTTCCACCTCGTTGTACTCGACAAAGGGGTGAAGCAATATCTGCACTACACCTCTGCGCAGAGCCGCACATACGACGCCGACGCGAAGGCCATGGTAGGGTCTTACGTCTCCTTCGTTGTCCGTATTTGTTTCCTCGTTTTTTAAAAAATGTCGGACGACGACACTCACACGTCTCCTTCGTTTCCTTTTTTTTACGCGCCACGAACGGAGGGAACTATTCGACCGCTGTCTGGATGTTGAGGTAGGCGACACCGGGACGGCGAGTTACCCTCTTGTGCACGTCCGCGATTGCCCACGGCGAAAAACCCGACAGCGTGGGACTCGCCGCCTTTACACAATGCGGTTCATCGAACAACTCCTCAACGGGGAGAGTCTTAGTCCGCCTCACTCCGACGTGCCACTTCTGCGTCTGCAAGACGCAGCCCGTATCGTCATGGACGGCATCGCAAGGGGGAAAGAAGATGGCAAACAGAGATGATGTAATTGATATTCGTTTATACAAGTGTGTTTATTTGCTTTGTACATACATTGCGAATGTAAATATATTTTCAATTGCATCCCATTGTTTTCCTTTACACAAGGCCGTTTCTATTTACAATACAGGGTTTCCGTTTATATAGGAGAGTTTCGGTTTACATTTCAGCGTCTCCGTTTACATCTCATTGTATCCGTTTACATTTCATTGTATCCGTTTACATTTCATTGCGATTGATGAAAATTGATACAAAAAATTCCCTCCCGCACATTCTCTATAGCTCATATTGAAATCTCTTGAGATTCATTGAATTTGATTAGGGTTGGTAAAAATCTCACTTTCCGTTTGTATCCCAAGTGTTGTCCTTTACACAATGGCGTTTACATTTTACAATCAAAGGTTTCCGTTTACATCGAAGAGTTCCGGGTTACATTTTAGTGTCTACATCAAAAGGTTTCCATTTACATTTCAGTGTTTTTGTTTACATCAAAGGGTCACGGTTTATATTCATGAGTTTCCTTTTGCAGCTCGTCTTTTCCGATTACATCAAAGTGTCGATTATGTAAGGGGGGGTCTCAATCCGCGATGGGTGCGCCGCACGACCGCCGATTGTGACCAACCTCGCTACACCTGCTGCACTTGAACTCACGTACGAAGTGTGTTGCGATTCGATTCTTTTCCTTTTTGGGCGCCCGGGTTGCCTCTTCGTGAGTGGTGGCCGGATGGCCAACGGACGAGAGTCATCTCGTTGGTCTGTCATTGTCGGGGACAGGGAAAATTGCTTCCGAGTAAGACGTCCGGTACGTGTCGGCGGTGAAGTAACCTGTCAACATATCTCGTGAACGTTTGCATCGGTTTGCATTATAGCCGCGCGGGCGTGCTTACACGGGATCCCGTATATCCGCCACCGTCGGCACGAGCACGTCCTTGCGGACAAAGTTGACGGAGAAGCTATTCCGTTCGACTACTTGAAAGCGCCTGTTGATCTCCCAACAAGTAGTGTACGACTTTGTTCCACCACTTCTTCGATCTTGCTTGTGTATGTCGGGGCACGAGATAGGTCTCCCACCGCCGAGATTGTTCACGCCGATTACACAGCATGTTCATGAGCTTGAAGCTGGTGTAAGAGGGTAGTCAGTCAACCGGACGTCGTCGATGAAAGGTAAACAAGAATAATAACAAAAGCAATGAAAAATCTAAAAGTCAAAAATGTAAACGGGAGCGTCAAAACGTAAACGGAAGCCCACACACGTAAATGGGAACAAGGATACGTAAACGGAAACTAGAAAAAGTAAACCATGTCTCACATAAGTAAATGGGAAACTAGAAATCTAAACGAAAACCCGTAAACGTAAACGGAAACAACAACAACTACGTGGAAAGCCGACAAACTAAACCGAAACTCACAGAAGTAAACTGCAAATAGGAGAACTAAGCGAGAGCCAGTGGAAGTAAACAGAAACGCTAACAAGTAAACCGAACGGAGGGATCTAGACGAATTATTACCGGATGGAATCAACCATATTCGTCACAGGAAGATGTCTTGCCTCCTTAATCCATGCATTGAAAGATTCTGCGACGTTTGAATACATCTCGCCCCATCTTTCGCCCTTGAACATGTAATTCGCCCAATGCGTGATGTGGGATTTCTGGATTAGCCACAGATGAGTATGTGGGGATGCGTTGAGAAGGTCGTCCATCGCGTCATTGAACTCCCTCTCCGTGCACGCAAATGCAATCCTAACAATGATGGACCAGCATAACTCTTTTAATGCCTTCCCGACGCCGACGTTTGCCTTCATAAAATTTGCCTCCAGGTGCCCGAGGCAAGACGCGTGCGGGGGATGAGGGGAAAACCTTACCGATCGCGTTAATGAGACCCTTCGACCTATCTCGAAATAAATGTTATGATCTTCGTGTAGTGATCGTCCCCATACAACACATCACCAAGCATGGAAAGAAACCAAGTCCAGTTCGCATCCGTCTCGTTGTCAACAATGGCGAATGCAACGTGAAAGAAACCGTCGTTGGCATCCTTCCCCGTTGCACCAAGCAAGGTGCCTCCGTATTTCCCTAGCAAGTGCGTCCCGTCGATGAAGAGCAAGGGCCTGCAACCACTCTGGAAACCCACAACGCACGCGTTAAATGCAAAAAAGGCCCGTCTAAAACGATCGCCCTCATGGTCCACCTTGTAACCACGCTCCCAGGATTCGTCTCTAAAACTTTCCCGGCATACCATCTGAGGAGGTCGTAGCTGGCGACTTCACTACCGTGGAGAACACCCCGGGCGACCTCTTTCCCCAACCAAGCTTGCTTGTAAGACAAGTGAACGCCATGCTCGCGCATTATATCACGTTGAATATCGACGGCCCTGTAGAGAGGGCGATCCTTCAGCCTCTGCATGACCTGCGCGCTTACCCATTTTTTAGAAGCTTTCGGGTGAGAGGTGGTGCCGATACCTCCGCCGCATGTATGTGCTGAGCACATTGTCTTGATCATAAACGTCTCTTGGTTCCCAAGCTTCGATGCGTGGACACGCCATTGGTAACCGGCGGATGCACATTGGACAAGTTACCCTCTCGCTTATCGTTCTTGACGAAGATAAAGTTAAAGTTCCGGTTTATGGCGACACTTCGCAGCCGTGTCTTTGAAATGATCACCATCGCAAAAGCGTTGCCCGACTTCGAGACGTGCACCGGCAGGTTGGTCTTCACCCATAGATAGGGCACCCGACGCATTTGGTTGGGACGACATTATGTGTCGGCTAACCGGTAGGCTTTCCGAAATTGAATCCCCGCTCCCGGTGCACACAAGGATAACGTAAACGGCGACGGGTTAATGGAGAATCCCAAATGCAAACGTAATAGTAAACGGGAACGCCCAAACGTAAACGGAAACTTACAATGGTAAACAAGAACTCCAAAAAATAAACCGGAACTCCCGGAAGTAAACGAAACTTCTAAAAGTAAACGTAAACGGATAATAGTAAACAAAAACTCCAAACAATAAACAGGAACTCCTAAAAGTAAACAGAATCGCCAAAAGGTAAACACAAACGCACAAATATAAACGATAACTACACAAAGCTAAATGGAAACTCCAAACACTCCGCTTTGAATGCACGTAATCGCTTCATTTGAATGCACAAAAAAAGGTGCAAGTGTTTACGAAAGTAAGGAGGAGCCCGGGGTATCTTCGACGGCATCGTCATCGTCGGTTGATGTGACTATAAGATCGACCGCATGGCAATTGAACATATGGTGAACGCGACACATTCGCCGAAAATCAATCTCGCATTCTATGGGGCGGACCGTGCGATGTGCATTCGGGGTGACAAACTTCACACAAACACTCTCGATTTCGAGGCTCCATCTTTCACATATCTCCCGCAAAGACCGACTCCCATGAACTTAACAAAGTGAACTCGCAAAGACTCGACCCTCGCCCTTGTATCTGGCTATTGCGCAATAGGTGTCCATTGAGTCGCGATGCACGAAACCCTCAAACTGCCATGCATTACAGACACACAAATATTCATACCTTCGGCGCTAACAAAAATGAAAAAGAAAAAAACATCCTCTCACCACAGCCTTCAATATGAACAAGTACACCCGCTCGAACACTGGTGGGAGAGAGAGAAACTCTGGCAGACGACGGGGAAGAAGACGAAGTATAGAACCCTCCTTAGCAGAAGCACGCATTATAAGAGAAAAGCTGGCTGAAAAGCCTGCTTTTCCCTTTTGGCTGAACACTTTCAAAAATGATGACAAGACAGGGCGGGACCTTTCCCACCAAAACCAAGGGCCAAAGTTGGTATTATGTAAAAAAGCTATTGACGGAGTTGGACGGAGGGACTGAAAAGGAAGGTAATTTAAAAAGGAAGGATGAACAGGTATATTCAAATGTCAGAGGGACTGATCGGGATGTTTGCAAACGTACAGGGACTTATAATTAATTTTCCCTTTTATTTATGATGGAAGAAACAAATATAATCTAAAATATGTGATTTTTAATTTGTTTCTAATTTTTGTAATGGTTTGTAACAAATATAGTTTTGATTCAAATTCCAAATGGGAATTACAACGGATTTAATTTTTAATCGGTAGAATACCCAATTTAATCTCAATCTGTCCTTTTAGTCCCCCATTATAATTTGATTCAAATTGGCCCCTTGATTTGAGGCAAAATAGGTTCTCTTTCCCGTTGATGTTGATGAAAGTTTTATAAAATACTTTATTTAGTCCCTATATTTGACTCAATCTGCTCATTTAGTCCATTTATTGATAATTTGAGATAAATTAAGTCCAGTACATGACGGAGAAGGAAACGTTCGTCCATGACAGGACTTAATTTGTCTCAAATCATCAATAAAGGGATCAATTGGGGTCAAATTACAATAGAGAGACTAAAAGAACAGATTGAGTCAAATATAGGGACTAAATAAGGTATTGTACATTTTTAATTTGTTTCTAATTTTTTGTAATGGTTTGTAACTTTGTTTCAAATTCCAAAAAGGAATTCCAAAAAGGAATTACAACGGATTAGCAATGACAGCCATTCTTTTTTCACAGATTTTTTTCTGTTCTAATGCATTTTTAAATTTAGAAACGGAGGTTCATTTTGTTTCCGAGCATTTTTGAAACAAATAAATTCCGTTTTTAATTTGTTTTTAAGCCGAATTAACAACGGATTAAAACTGTAAAACATTGTTTCCAAATTTATATTTTCTTGTAAGGTTCTATGCATTAAATTTGATTGTATTATTTATTGATTTATTTTATATACTAAAGAAATTTAATATAAGTTTTGAAGCTTGTATATATATATATACACAAACAAATGTGGAAATCTCAAAGGTTCACTCCAAGAATTTTCGGTATATAAGTTAAAGTGTGTCTATATATATAATAGTAATTTCTGACTTTTACCAAAATATATCACAAAATATATGGTTTCCACTTCAAAGTTATAACCTTAATTTCTGACTTTTATGGTTGATGCACAACCAAAAATCATAAGCCAAGGTGATGTCATAGTGTGAACTCATGGGAAAATAATGTCATGCATATAACTTTATTGACACCAACTAGTGTAATTAATTCAAAGACCAAAGTGGAAAGCAACATGAAAGAGATAGCTTAACAATCTTCATGATGATTAAATAAATAAATAAATAAATAAACACTGGTGCATGGCTGTATATACGTGAATGCACGACCATATTATGCGCGTTTACATATGTAATTTATGAGCTTAATCTTTAATGATATAGTACCAAACTCTCCACGTTCTACAGTGAATAATTATTTATTTCTTCGTGTTAGTTTTCAACTTTAATAATATTCATTTTTTAAAAATGTGAAATTTGCAGATTTACCATGTCAATTGCGTAATTACGTGTTCACCTGATGTTGGTATACCTAAGTACAATACGCACTTATGTACTATATATATATATATTGACATACCGAATGAATATAGATTGAAAAGGCATGACATATTAGTCAATATGCATAACCCTAACTATGAAATGTATATTTTATTTATACGCAAGAGTGTACAACTTATATTATTCATTGTACAGAGGAATTTTAATTTCGAGATTCCTAACCTTGATTTGTTAAAATTAACAACAAGCTAATTAGTTAAAATGATTTTAATCAAGCTAATTTCAAGCTTGGACAAAAAAAAACATTGTTCATGTCATAAAATCTATACATATATTGAAAATAGTTGGAGTATATTAGTTAGAATCAACTCAAAAGTTAAATGATTCAATTGCGGGTCATTCAAATAAATGCTATGTTAATAAAAATATTTTAAAATATTATTTTAGAGTTTTAAACAATATATTTCTAATTATATGATATATAATATAATATCATATTCATTATCATTTGTTAATTATAAAATAAATAGTTTGAAATAAAAAACAAATTGTTTGTCAATTTTTATTTGTATTAAGTATGGATTAATAATTAAACATTTTAATTACACTTATTTGTTTGTGCAATAAATGTCTATAAGACATTTCAAAACCAAGATATGCCAACAATTTCCATTGTAGGGAATTATTTAATCATAGTATTTGAGTTTTGATGGTATGTCTATGTTCAATATTATTTCAAAACCCTCAAAAATTTAAAACTTCAATGCAAAGAGAAAGAATTTGCCTAGTTAAGAAAATGATAAATAAAAAAATAACTACCATCACGGCACACATGCATTTGTACATAATGTTCCTTTTTTTTTCTTTTTCTTTTCTAGAGTTAAATATATTAGAATTATTCGTATGTACAAAAATGAAAAAAAAAACCTAAGATCTTCACAAGATAATGCATAAAACTAGGTTAAATTTTAAATAATGCACCTAATTGTGCCGCTGCTTTACTTTATCAATTTTGATCAAGAATTTGAATTTTAGTTTTGTGAATTTATAAGGAAATAGAGAAAGGCTTATTTATTATAACTGACCATGGGCCGGTTGGGGAAAGTCGAAGTATGAAAATAATTAAGTTTAAGTTTGCCCAAGCCAGGCCCAACCTAGTAATATGGGTCTTCAATTTTGTGACCTAAACCGAAGCCTGCCTAAGCCCACCCAAAATAATTAATTTTTTTTTTCATCAAACAATAAATCAATTGTTAAAAGTTCATAATAATATTAATCTAGGAGTACTAAGAGACATTATTTTACAAAACATGTTAATAATTAAAATAATTAAATTTATTAAAATACCAAATGCACATCTTGTTCAATTACAACAATACGAAATTTAAACCATCACCATAAACAAACACACACACACACTAAACACCATCCAACTTTACTAGCATACCATTAACATATAAAAACCCATCATCCAAGCAAACATTTAAAGACTGCTTGCCATCTTATAAAAAAATCATCCGAGTCAAATAACACACGTACCCAACCTAAAGTGCAAACATTTCACATAAAAGAGACTTGTTGGCCCAAAAATGATATTTAAGTAAGGAAACCATGACATCATTATAAGAAGCATTATTCAAAGGGATCCTGAAAATTTTATTGCTTATTTGCCATTAGCTAAGAACATAATAAGTTCATCAGCTATGCTTAAACCATCATAAGTAGGAGTCAAAGCTCTAAATATGATTATTCTTTTTTGTAATTTCTAGTCACTATCAATCTAATATGCAGCAATGCAAATATATTCATCAATAATATGTTTAGATTTTCAATTATAAAAAGCTAAGCATATTCGACTAGGGCTTTAGCTAACTCTTCTTTAACATGTTCTCTTTTTTTTATATAGTAACACAAATCATCTTTAGTAGTTGTTTGTCTACTTATATTTTTATAGTTGGGACTTGCAATACTCATCAAATATTTAACCTCGGTTCTTTAATTGTTTGAAGAAAAAAAAAATGCTTGCCACATACAAGAAAATTTGAAATTTCTCTACGACATTCTTTTTCAACATATTTATAATTCTTAATGAGTGACCCGTCACTTACATTCAGCTGACCTACTATTATGTAATATCTAACATCTTTGTTATGTTTTTTGAGACAACCTTGAACATGAAGTCTTAAATGAGACGTTCCACTAGAAGATTTACAAGATAAGATGACCTTACAGTGATTGCATTGCGGGTTTATTAGTTATCTATCCTCACATTGAAGCTTTGTCATATCATTCCACACCTTCGATGCAGTTGCTTTTTGACGCTTGAAGGCATTTTCATACTCATTGTACCCGTCCTCCACATTTATAGGAGTATTTGAACTTGCCATTGTCATAAAATTTAAGTTTTACATTAATATAAAATTCTAAACAAATAAAGTACTAGGTCATAGACAATGCATAATTTGATTTATAATAAAAAGCAATAGCATGATGGGAAAAAAGTGAGTCATCTCCATAAAACAATGGAATTAAGTCTTATTATCTTGGATTCCATTGTGGCCCTCTAATGAGTCCCACTTGACATTAATTTAGTATTATTAGGTGATGCATACCACAAGCGCATGGATAGTTCAAGTAGTATAAAATATATTGTTCCCACAAGTACTATGTTGCGAGTATTGATTTCTTCCAACTATTGGTTATCTAGACTGATCGAGAATATGACTACAAAAAATAAAACTAATAAAAATTATTAAATTGCTGCTAATAAAAGGAGGGAAAATTTCAAAGTTCAAGAGCTTTCTGGATTAGGATTTCACCACAACAATAAACAAAAGATAAGGTATTGACTTCTTTTCTATTATACTTTTAAGTTTGAAGATGATTTATGCTAGGTACTCGCCATTTTCTTTTAGAATATAGCAAGATATCTACCTTTGAACAACACCTACTCTCATGGTATTTGAATCTGATTAGATCATTTTAGTTTTGTGATAATCATTAATCTTTAAGAAATCCTAATTTAGGGTTTTAGGCTTAATACTAGGGTTTTAACACCATAGTTCACTGTTCCGTTCTTCCTTTGGTGTCTAATATCATGCAAATATGGAATCTTTTACATTCACAAGCATCTAAGTATCAAAGAAATAAAGTGAACAAAAGTTAAATATTAAAATATAAAGGAAAGTCAATATAGAAGTTTCTGTTCCTCAAAGAGCTAATTCCCCAACCTAGAAAGATAAATCTACTAACTCATGTTCGAATTATAACTTATAACATTCAGAATAAAAATTAGACAAACAAATATAATAGAAAGGAAAAGAATAAAGTCTAAAACCTTCACAAAAAAGCTGTTAGCTTACTTGTCAATTTTTGAAAACCCTTTTTTATCTTAATCCAACCCTTTTTTCTGGTCTCTTCTTCAATCTTTAAAATCTAATAGAATATCACTTCTTCTTATTCTTCCTACCGTAGCCTCCATCCTATAAAATAATCTCATACTGCCCTTATATAGAAGAGGGTTAAATTAGGGTTGAGATGGTGGCAAAGATATATGGCCATGTTTACTAGCATGTGTGGATCATGCATCTTTTAGGGTTTGAGTCGTTGGAATTTCTGCACCATGATCTATGTGTGTGGTAGTTTTCATAGATCATCCATATATCTTACTAGATCTTGTTTGTATTATTTCATCATTCAATGGTTTTTCTTTTTTCTTTCTTATTGAATAAATGATGGACTTTACTTAGCTGCTAAAAAAGCAATTATGGCCTGTTTGGTACAATGTAAAATAACAATTTTTCCTGTAAAGTAAAGGGGGTGAATTATTTTCACTCGTTTGGTGCTTAAAATATAGATGGTCTCCTTGCAATCACTTTCGTTTTTCCAAAGAAAGTGATTCATAAAGGGGGCAGTGTGAAAGAGATTGCACCATTGAGCGGGAAAGTTTGGTAATAGTCATATTACTACACTACCATTTTATTACATAAAAGCTCTTCCTTGTTTTTTTTTTCTTTACAAAAACTTTAACTCAAGTTTATTTAACAATTCGGCAGAAAGTTGTTTATTCCAAATTGGAGCAATTCAGGTAATTGTTTTTCCTCATGCATATTTGATTATCTTTGCGCAGAATTTTGGTTATGTTTTTTTGGTGTGAAATTTCTGTTTTAATTGAATCAAAAAAGCATGTAAATATATGATTGTCGTATGAATTTTATATTTGGTTACACACACACACACTCTGAATCAAAGGTTTTAGAATATATGAGATATATAAATAAATATTAAGAAGAAGCATCTAAATCAGAACAAAAACAATATTGTTTCTTGTCTTTTTTATCATGTCTTGCGTAACCTATATTTAAATTTTTGCAGTATTTTATAAATTTATTGTAGATATAATGGTGCATTCTTTATTTCTTAATATTCATAAATTCCATGTTAAGGTAATTTTTGTTAACTTTGTGAAATTTTAGTAAACAAAAAAGTTGGCGTTTTTTGACATTTAAAAGAGTTAATGCAATTCAATTTAATTCATCAATATTTTAGGGGTTTTCTTGCAAACTTCATCTTTTCTTTGAAAACTGGTTTATTGAACATTGCTTGATTTGGTTTTGAACTTTGGAGTCTTGAACTCTATGCCAAGATACTTGTCCGAGTTTTTCTTCTCACTCTTTCTCATGCATTCTAATCTCATGAGTAGTCTCTTGTGCATATCTGCAACTTTCTTCTAGAGTTTTCTTTTTTGTCAAAATGAAGATGTGAGACAGAAGATAAAAGCACAAGATGATGCATGATGAAAAGTTTGGACCTTTGGTTTCTTGATTACTTTCATTGCTTGTATACCTATGAAAATTACATAAAACTTCTCATGAATGATTCACACTATTGTGTGTGTGTGTCTTTTTTTTTCTCACAAGGATGAGGATTAAGTTTTGTTTATCTAGAGATTAGATTATGTTTTTCCTCCTTTTTTTTGTTTGAAGAGATTTATATTGTTGTAATATTAATTTATTGGATTTACTGTAGTACTGGTCCATTTTTATCATAATGTTGAAGGCTCGTCTTTTGTTAATAATGTTGTTCTTTTCCCTCATTGTCTCTATGTACATTTAGAAAAAAGTATGGAATAAATAATTTGCTTGTTTTCTTGAAGGATTTACAAAGTCAAAGCAAAATTTGAGGCTTGCATATGTGAGTTGGATTTCAAGATTTTTCAAAATCTAAACTAGTTGGTGTTGGTTCAATTTCAATTTATTTAAAATTCTAATAAGTACTCACAAGTAATAGATATGATGTAGATAATAAAACTACTTTAAAACCAAAAGTCATGTGATATCAAGGTTCTTTTTGCTATCCATATGTAAGACTAGTGTATAAACAATTGCAGGAGTCATTGTTGTAGAGTAAAATGATTAGGTATTGTAGTAATGTCAATTATAATGTGTGTGCTTTAATGGTCTATAAATCAAGATTAAATATTTGAATTTATTTTAATGTGTGTGCTTTATATATATGTCTGTAATAGATGAATTTATTTTCTTAAAGCATTTGAAGAAGCTTTGCCAAATCAAAAAGGAACAAACTCAGTTACAACACACCATCTTCAATCAAAGCTGCCTAGGTATATCTCCATCCTCTCCTCTTCAATTTATATTTATGTGGATGTTGTTATCTTCGGAATTGAAGGTCCACTTTCTTGTGCCATATGAATTGCTGATTAGGTGTACGTGGACTGTGTACCCTAGTCCCATTTTTCTTGAAAAATTCATGGTATTTTGGACTGCATTAGGTTTATATTTTAGTATCATGCTAAGTATTGATAAGTATTATTATGATATAGTCGTTTTATTAATTGTGTAAATTGAGTACTAATAGTAAGTTGTTAGAGTGGACTTTAACATAAGCTAATCATCTTTTAGTGTTCAACTTGTTTGGCTAACTATTTATTCTTTAAATTTTATTTAGCCTCCTTCCATTAGACTTTAGGGCATAATCATTAGACTAGTTTAAGAAAAGCCTTTTTCTGACACTCAAATACTAGAGCATTTTTAGTATGTATATATATATATATATATTGTATTATATACTTTCATACTTTTTTGTGTATTCAAAAATATTTTTCTACATGCTTTCATTTCATCAACTTTTTTAGGCCTTGATTTTATCATATGTTTTTATAGGCCTATTTTGGTTATAGTTGCTGAAATGAATGAAATTTTAGAAGAAGATTATGCAATGCTCTTGGCTTCGTATACTGTTACCCTACATCTCAACAACTTGCTTTCTATAATTGGTTCAATTTTGGAGTTTTATATCTTTAAGTTGAAAAATAGAAAGAGAAAAATAAGAGTGAGTTGTAGTTATGAGAGGCATCTCATTAGGCAAGTCAATTTTAGGAGGATGGTGTTTAATTCAGATTTGGCTTGTATGGAGAACATTAGGATGAATAGGGCAACCTTTTATAAATTATGTGATATGCTTCAAAGTATTGGTAGGCTTGTCCCAACAACAAAAATATGAACATTGAGGAAATGGTTGCCTTGTTCCTCTATATCCTTTCTCATCATGCTAAGAATAGGATTGTAAAACGGAATTTGTAAGGTGTGGAGAGACAATATGTAGGCAATTTGGTCTTGTCTTGCTTTCTGTATTAAGGTTGCATATGGAATTATTTAAAAAATTAGATCTCTTGCGTCAAAACTCCACAAACCTCTGATGGAAATGGTTTAATGTAAGAATAGATTTTATTCAAATAAACATTTGTTAATGTCATAATTTTGAATTCGAACTACTTAATAAACTAATTAGTGTCTTTCATTCAAAATTTACGAATTGTATAGATTCTTTAGATGGGACTTATATAAAGGTTAATGTCCCTAAAGTTGACAAGCCTAGATACAGGATAAGGAAAGGAGAAATTGCCACTACTGTTCTAGGTGTGTGTGTTAGTTTGAATTCTATTAGAATAACTTCTTGATGATATTAATCTAATCTGAATTCAAACTGAATTAAGTGGTCCATGACTTAATCATAAGATTCCTAAGTTAATCCTAATTTGGCAATTTGGATAATGATCTACTTAGTGTTTTAAGTGGAGTTAATCCTTTGATGGTAAGGGTTATATATAGGACAGCACCAGGGGTCCCCAATCTATCGTTTTTGAAAGTACCCAGCTCCATCGACGGAGAGAACGGGATAGATTGGAAGAGTCATTGGTTTCATCAAGTGCTTAGGTTTTCGTCAAGTGCAGATTTGGTTTCTCGAGTGAAAGCCTGTGAAGAAGTGCAGATCTCGATCTCTTCAACTTCTATCTAACTTGCTATGGCTGGAGGTATGTGATCCTGCTTCCGCTATAATCAATTATATGATTAATACAACATATTAGATGTTGTACTCTGGTTTTGGTATACGACAGATTTGGATGTTTAGATGTTGTATACCGTACTCTGAACTCCGAATTTCTAACAGTGTGTTCACAACATTTGCAATTCATATGCATATTGCTTGGGTGGGAAAGTTCTATAGCAGATTTCAAGGTACTGTGAAGTGTACTTTCTAGACCAAATGGTTTAAAAGTTCCTCAAAGTAAAAATTGCTTATGTTATCAAACTAGCAAAGCAATAGTGTAACCGTTATCAATTAAATTTAAAAATCTAAAAAAAGTTTTTTTCTTTAGGTTTTCACTACCTTTGTTATGCGAGTTATATAAATGGGGAGGAATTCTTAGTTCCATATAGAGGCCAATGTTACCATTTGAATGAGTGGAGACAAGATAATCATCCATAATCAAAAGAAGAATTATTCAACTACAAACACTCAAGTGCATGGAATGCCATTGAAAGGTGTTTTGGAAAGTTGAAAATGAGATGGGTAATACTTAGAGATAGGTCTTGGTACCCATTTAAAACACATTGCCAGATTATAAGTGCATGTGCACTGCTACATAATCATATTAGAAGGGAGATGACTCTTGATCCACTTGAAATTAAGATTTTTTTGTTTTTTATCTTTAAGAGCAATTATTACCATATGTTGAATGACTTCTGAGCAGTTTATGTAATTTTGGAAAATGCTTTATATAACTGAGAGTTTTCGGCAATTTATGTAGTTTTCTTTTTTATCAATGTTAATACTATGTTTATCCATTATTTATGAAACTGTTTATTACGTTATCTATGTTTATCCATTATTTATGAAACCATTTATTATGTTATTTATAAAATGCAGTTTTTCTTAAAATACTACCTTTGGTGATGACAATGTTTGCTCTTGTACAGATGGAGAATTTAACAAGTTAAGCAAGTGTAAAGACTAAGAAGTGGAACCACCATTGGTAGACTCTAGCAGAGGACAAAATTTTGATTGAATGTTGCTTGGAGCTTATGAACCAAGGTTGGAGAATAGACACTGGTTTGAAGACAACATACTTGAGTCAACTACAAAAATGGATGGTTGAAAAGATCTCCAACTGCAAAATCATGGGTGATCCTCATATTAAATTGAGGATGAGGATACTTAAAGCATAGTTTAGAGAAATAAAGGAGATGAGTCAATCTGGGTTTGGATGAGACAACGCTAACAAATGTGTAACCTGTGAGGATGATGTATGGTATTTTTGGTTAAAGGTAATATGAAATTGATCTCTACTAGATATTTTATAATTGTGTTCTTATGTGCAATGTTACTAATAATTTCTTATAATGCGGAGTCACAAAGAGGCTATTAGACTTAGAAATAAGCAATTCCTGTATTTTGATAAGCTAGCAATCATTTTTAGGAAGGATCAAGCAACTAAAGACAGATTAGAATTTGCAAGTGAATCTATGGAAGCTTTAGAAAAGGAGAACTCAACGGTGGCAGTAGCCAAAGCAGCTTATAAACCACATGAAACAATGAAGAACATGGTTGAAGATGACTACATTGGTATGGATATTGAGTTAGAAAATGTGTGTGTCTTTATCTTTGAAAATGCATGCAATAACTCCTCGAATGCTTCATGTCAAAGGCGTAAGGGGCAAGACAAAATGCAAGGTGAGTCACGTGTGTCTCCAAAAAAAATAGAAGAAAGAGGGATCAACTAATGATTCTTTCTCTAAGCACATGGAAAGATTTGACGATATTTGTGATGTAGCAAAGCAAGAGATAGGTAAAGTGGTAACCTATTTCCAACACTTGAATGCAAATATAGAAAAAAAAGACACTTCTCTATGAGAGCATCACAAAAAGAGATGGTTTAACTAAGAAAGAGGAGGTTCAAACAATTGGCAAAATTTCAGCTGTTAGAGGCAAGACTGAATCATTTTTTTTATTTCTAGAAGATGATGCGAGGTTGATTCATGTGGAGAGTGTATTAGATGGTGTCATCTAAATGTTCAATTTAATTTTGCTTCTTTGGTTGTAATATGGGCCTATTTTATGTTTTGGATTATTAAAAACAACATGCCTAGACTTTGTCTTACTTTTGAGTTTGGATTATGAATTATGATTGTTCATATAAATGCCTCATAAATGTTTGTTGCATAAAATCAATCATAACAATGGATGTAAAATTAAAATAGACAAAATTGTATGATGGATAAAAGTTTAGGAACACATGGTGGTTTAAAGCCATATTTTTTTTAGTGTATTAAAAAGTATAAACCTCATTTGAAAATTTTTTTTGAAAAGAATTAATGAAGACAAGGTTAATTATCATTTGGACAAAGTTAGTAATATCATTAGAGTTTATTAAAAACCCAATTTTAATAACTACAATAACTAAGGGCAAAAATAAGAATAAACTTAACTTTACATTGAAAACGCATTCATACTAAATGAGGGAATTAAGTTTGCATGTAATTCAATTATAATTTTCATTGAATGCACTAAACATAGTAATGTTATTTTGCAGGGAAGTAATTGCATGCAAAATGTTTCCCTGCAAAAATTTTATATGCAATTACTTTCCATACAAAGTTGCGAACGGGCCCTTAAAGTATAGTAATTTGAACAAAAAGTGTAAATTTTACTTAAAAACGTGAAGAAACATGCATAATCAACTAATAAATAAAATCTAAATTTATTAAAGTGCACTATAAGTTTAGTACTTGTCAAACTTCCCCATGTTTGAATCTTTGTTTGTGCTCGAGCAAAATGGCTATGAAATGTAAAGCGAATTCATTATTCAAGAACTTTTTTCTCATACCAAACTCAAATGATAGAACTAATTCAACATGTGCAACAGTAAGAAAGTGACAACAAAACTCTTGAGAGTACACAAAACAACCACCTATATCAATGCAAATGAACATACACAAGCTTAACTTAAAAATGTAGTGTTCACACCACAAAAAATAAGCATTGCATTTAAGGGTCTGCTTGGGAGAGAGTTTTTGGGGGTAAATGGGGGTAGGGTTAGGGTTCTACCTTGCTTGGGAGAGGGTTTTGGAGGGTAGGGTATTTGGGGGTAAATGGAGGGTTGAAAACCCTCCATTTATCTCCACTTTTCAACCCTCCAAAATGGGGGGTTTTGGAGGGTTGAATAAATTTCCAGACCAAAATACCCCTCTTAAAATTGGTTTATTACATATATGTCCTAGATTAGGTTTTGGAGAGGGACTCGTTCCTCATCGCACCGCCTCTGGTTCCTCACCGCCACTGGTTCCTCGCCGCACCTCACCGCCACTGCTTTTTTCAACTTGGTATGCGAAACTCTTGTCCGAATCTGTTGCTTTCTTGTCAGTCAACTGGGATTTTTACTTTTCTGATTCCATGTTGGTGTGAAATTTAGCAGGGGTTTGGTTTTTGAAGTAAATTTCCCCTTCTTATGATTCATCTGTAATTGAATTGGCTTGTGTGGTATGCAAAGTTTTTCTGAATAGAACTTTGCATTTGATCTAATTGTTTATTGTGGTGTTTTTTATTTTATTTTATTTTATTTATATTTTGATTCAGTTATAATGTGATTTTTTTGTGTTATTTCTGGAGAATTGCTCGTTTAATTATATATTTAATCTTTTCTGGGCCCCTTTTTAATCTTCTTCTTCTTAAATTTTGGAAGGGAAACAGAGAGATGAAACTTGATAGTCTAATTAGTAACCTGGTGAACTAATTTGCTTGTTTCTTAGAACACAAAGGATAGGTGGTATAATTTTGTAACTTATGATTTCTGATTGTTTTTATCAGTGAATCAGCTAAGTTGTTGCTTATGATTATTTTGCATGTTTCGTGCTATTGATTTATGAGACCTGAATTGTAGAAATTGGCCCTATTTTAGCAATTCTCTATTAGGTTTACATGGGATCACCTACGACCTGATGCAAACTTAATGTTGACTTCATGTTTAATTTTTTGACTAAAGACTTACCTGAGTCTATCCTTGTTATTTGTATTACTTTTTTCTAAAAGGTTCGTTGCTATGCTATGGTCACCTTTTGAGTTGGTTTTTTCTTGTTTCCAAGCCTGATTTGTATAAGGAGCATGTTCATAAAAATATTTATTGGATAAAAAAATAGCTTGCACAATGTTCTTGTGAGCTGTATAGCAGACAAAGTTCAATCCTTATCTTAATGGATAGTTTTGTTTATGTGTATGAAGAAAGAATTGTCAACTATAGACATAAGGGCACCTAGAATATAGGCAAGCTACTATCATTTGCTAGAAAGTTTTTTATTATTTATTACTTTTACAGTATGTTGCAAGCAATCTACTGGGGCTTGAATATTATGTTATAGCAGCAGATTGCCATGGCTTTTGATTTTTGATGCTTTTTGTTAAAAGATTGGAGTAGTTTCTATGAACTTTAAGACAGGATTGATCATTTAAACTAGGTACGATATCCTTGTTTCACATAAATGTTTTAGGTCTAAAGTTGAATTGCTCTCCCTAGGAGAAATTTTAGGAACTTTGTTGTTTCTGGCAATGGGGGCTTCAAATTCTAAAATGGAAGATGACAAGGCTCTTCTATTGTGTTGGGACATGAAGCGCTATGCCGGGACAGAAGAAAATTTTTTAAGATAAACTTTCGCTTGATGCATTTGTCCCCCATCTTGCATTTCCTTGAGAATGAAAATCCTCACAAGTATGTGAAGGCGCACTGTGTTCAAGTCTTAAATCATAATTGATAATTAAGTTACATGCTTTCCCAATCTCATTAATTAAAAAAAGAAAATGATTGGCTATCTTATTGATCTCCTCCATCTATTACTACATAAGCAAATAGGATGAAATTATTCCTTAACAAATTTTTCTCTACCTTAATGCTTTCCTTGTTTGGTTTTTGAGGACTTCTGCTAATTGTTTTTCAACCAATACATATACAAACACCATCTTCTGTTGTGTTCTCATTTATTTTATCTAATTACTTCCTCCTGCTATTTGTGTACGTTCTTATTTGTTTGTTTTATGTCTTTTGTGTGCGCATAAATCTGATTACTCGATCTACTGATCTTGGCAAGCTTTTTTTTTTCCTGAAGCCAATCATGCCAGTTGATCAGTTTGAATAGTTAATACAATGTGGGGGAAATTATGAGCTAGTTCTAGTTTACACATTCATGGAAGTCTGCTATAAATAATTTTGAATGGATAAGCTGTTGAATGATCTTGCTAGTAGTTTTTCGAGCTGAAAAAACTAGTTCATAATCACTTGACACAGTGTCTGCCATTGAAATTGTTACATATACTTCATAATTGACACGTGCTTTTCTTGGTTGTTTTAAATAGATTTCAGTCCATATTGAAGACAAATAATTTAAAATGGATAAACAGGGTTGGAATTGGAAGAAGAAATTTTTTGAAAAAGCAGTAATTATTGATTCTCCTGCAGTAAATATTGATTATGTTCCAAAGATAATCAACAAATGTAGTTCCAAATTATATTTGGAATAGTTAATCTTTTGAGAGCCAGTTCTGTCTGTTGGGACTAAATTTACTGATTAATGTAACTGAGGTTGTTACCATGCAGTGTCTTCGTGTTTAGTATTAACTATTAAGTACTGCTTTTGCCATGTAATGTTTTCGTATTAACTATTAAGTATTTTTTGCTTCTAAACCAAGTGAACATTAAGGTGACTTGATCAAGTTACTTACTATACCACTTCAACCTATCGGTAATCTTTGAAAATAAATGGATTAGCCTTTACACCTGTCATTTTGAATGATTAATTAGATAGAGATTTCATATTGACTTTGTTCATTATTGCAAGTCATCGTCCAATTGTTGCTATTGCTTGTTACTTGACCAAAACTATTTTGGACTGGTCATATTATAATAAGCATTTTTCTTGGTTGAGTTAGCTTTCTTATTTTACTTGCTTCTCCTAGTTTTTAATTTCTTATTTATTTAAGTATATGTTTCATTTGTTTGAGTCTTTCTTTATTTTCCTTGTTTGACTTTATCATTACTTTGTTATTTATGTGCTTATTGAATTTAATTTTTTATATTTAGTTATATTAATCAATGAATATGTCTAACTAAGAGTTGTTGTATAATGAAAAGAGAAATATTATGGTTGTACTTGCCAAGGAACAAGATTTTGGAGATCATGGCCATTTTTCATCTATGGCAATAGCTTTGATTAGTAGATACAATGCCGTGTAGGTTAACATATTAGAGTGAAAATGAGCTTTTTATATTCTTTGAGGCAAGCACATGATTTATATAGATTTATTTTTACCATAATGGTAGTAATTTTCACATTGTATTGTATGGGAATTCCAAAATCATATGAAAAAATAGGTATGCCAAGATGAAGATGAGCATTGCGGATAATGAAGCTTGAAAACTACATGAAAACATGAATGTCACCATTATAATGTGATCATAGTGTACGCACTAAATTACTTCATGCTTAAGTACTTATTTTGCAATTTTTATGAGCTAGGAGCATGTTTGCTTGAAAATTCTTTAATCATGTTTCTTTGGAAAGACTGGGCTTGTTCTATATCACCATGTTGTAGTACTTGTTTTAAAATTGTTATAAGCTAACAACATTTTTACTGTATTGATGTTTTATTCTTAGTTTTTTTACTCAAGCTGTTTGACAAAAAAATTGAATTAGTTTATAAGATAGTTTATATACATATTAATAACACTAATGTTACGTTTATTTTTATTAGATGGCCGCTAAGAAAAAGTTGTTGGACAATTCTTTCATAAAATTGCAACGATTGCACCATTTAGCTGCAATCGAAGTTATAATTCTAGTAATTAGTTGGATTGCAAGGCACAAGAGGGGACATAAGCGTGGTGATATTCAAATGACCCGTGAAATACGGTTTTAGGGAGACAAAGCTAGAGATGAACTAATGTCACATTTTCTTACAAGTGATCTATGTCATAACATGATAAGGATGAGTCCTAGAGCATTCCTAGGATTATGTGAAATATTAGTTAGAGACGGAGGTCTCCGACCAACTATACATGTGTCCCTGGAGGAACAAGTTGCGAAAACACTTTATTTACTAGGTCACAATATCACCCACCGCGAACTATCTTTCTTTTTTCGCAGCTAGCGTGAGACAATCTTCCATCATTTTCATAATGTATTGGACGCTATAGTGGGGCTGGAGGAAAAATACCTAGTACAACCAGATGGCTCACAAACCCGTCCTGAAATTTTCAACAGCAGTAGATTCTACCCATATTTTAAGGTAATTCACTTTCCGTTGAATTATAATTGTATGACAAATACATGTGCGATATGAATGAAATATTAAATCTATCTTAGGATTGTGTTGGTGCAATTGATGGAACCCATATTCGTGTAAGAGTCTCCAATTCCGACGCCCCTAGGTATCTTGGACGGAAAGAATACCCAACACAAAATGTGTTGGCTGCATGCACATTCTATTTAAAATTCTCCTATGTGTTACCTGAATGGGAAGGCATAGCTTCTGATTCAAGGATTATGAAAAATGTGTTAAGTAGAGCGTCTCCACTAAAAATTCCCGAAGGTAATTTTTTTGTAGAGCCTAATATGTTATTGAAGCCTGTATAAACTTAGTCAATGAAATAACATTGTCCATTTAATGTTTAGGAAAATATTATCTCGTTGACGCTGGATTTATGTTAAGAAGAGGGCTTATTACACCATATAGAGGGGAGCGCTATCATTTGAAAGAGTACTCGAGAAACCCACCATGAAATCTACGCGAATTGTTTAACCTTCGCCATACATCTCTACGAAATGCTGTCGAAAGAGCATTTGGAGTCCTCAAGAAGCGTTTTCCTATTATAGGCAGCTCAACAGAGCCGCATTACGGTTTACAAACACAGAAGGCAATTATTTTTGCTTGTTGCATTTTGCACAATTATTTAATGGTGTGGATCCTAATGATAACTTGCTTGCTCAAGTCGACAACGAACTCAGTGAAGAAGTACACGATGAAGATCATAACATTGGTGAAACCAATGGACAAACCATTGAAGGGGAGATAATTAGGGATGCTATAGCAACTGAAATGTGGGGTAATTATGTTGAATGAGTTGTTGGTTGTGTTTAGAAGATTCTATTGTTTTATACTTGTAACAACTTTGATAGTTGCCAGTTGTACTCTGTTATGGTGGATAATTAGATTAATCATTCCATGCAATGTTATTACTTTTTCCGACCATGCATATTACTTCGAATGGTTTGTGACTTAATGAATTGCGATAAAGTTATATTCCGTGTTGCATTATTATATTTCACTGATGTAATGAACACTTATGACATTGACAATTTTGTGTTCTTGTTGATGTAGTCTAATAAATTTCAAGAAAGAAAACAAGTGCAAATGTTGATGGTGGGAGTATCACATGTACATGGACTTCGAATATGAACGGCGCTTTGATTGACGTATACTTGCATCAACAAGCAATGGAAATAGAGTTGGTGGAACGTTTACTACACATGCATTGTATAACATAGTAAACGAATTGAAAGGTAAATTTTCAGACAAGCCAATAAACAAAGAAAGAACCCAAAACCGTATTCAAAATTTAAAAAGAGCATTCATAAAGTGCTACGATATTTTCAAAAATGGAATGAGTGGATTCGCATATAATCCAACTACGGAGATGTGGAACGCCGAGCCAGAAGTATGGCAACATTTAATTGAGGTGGGTTTCTCCAAATAATAGCTATAAATGTATTGTATTTGACATTTGTTAATAACATTGTTTCATATATAGGAGAAACCAGAAGCTGCGGAATGGATGAACAAAAGAGTTAGAAATTATGAGAAGATGGTTCAACTATATGGATAGGATAGGGCAACTGGGCATGAAGCTGAGACTGCATCAGAAATGAGGCGAAGAAGGATGCGCAATGAAGTAAATACATTGGGAAACACAATAGATGAGATTAATTTGATGGTTTCCCAAAACACTGTGAACTTAGAGAATTTGGGTGAAAATAAAAATATTGTCGAAAATGACATCGAAGAGGAAGTTCAAGCACCAAGTTCATCTAGGTCAAAGAAGAGCAAGAGATGTACAAGTCATGATAACTTTCAGGATTTATCTACAGCTATTGGGACTGTGGCTGATGCTATTGTTCAGTAAACTAATATGTTAGTTCAAGCATCTACAACTGATCCTATGAAGGATTATGATGTGTGGGGCATGCTTAAAGACTTAGGGCTCTCACTGATATGCCCCTTGCGTATCCGCAAGTGCACCGGTCGTACAAGTAGTAAGTGTACCCTAAGGTCGGGTAGTCGATTCCACAGGGATTGGTATATCTTCTAATACTATAGTCCTACTTAATATCTAATAAATTGAAAAAGAGTGAATTTACTTGAACCCTTGATGCTACCTAATTCAAACTCAACCAGCATTGATCAGAAGTGCCTTTCTGAAACCTTTAATTCCAAATCTTGTTGTGCTATATGGTAGGTTATGCTATGTAGGTGATACTCTAAGAGGAACCCTAACTTCTTGCATGCATTGTGAGAATATGCAAGCTAAGTTATAGTCGAAATCAAAGAGAAGTTATAAACATTCAACCAGCATAAATAAAGTCAACAACCAAAGATCTAATAAAGGTACAAAGATAACCATAAATGCTTGATAAAAGAGTTTAAATCCAAAAGTGCATAACAAGGTTCCAACCCGGGGCTTCCCCAAAGGGTTTAGCCCCTTATGGATTAAAATAACGAAAACATCACAAAAGAAACAAATATAAAAGAGTTCCAAGACTCCCTATTTGCTTCCATCTTTGATGCTGCTTAACATTTTGATGTCGATGAATCTTGTCCTCCCCTTTGGCCTATAGTTCACGCGTAGTTCCCTCTCCGATGGTCTTCCGATCTGTCATGGTGCTTCCCTTAAGCCCTCCTTCTTTTCCTTCGCCAAAAAGTCCCTCAAACCCTAGATTTCGGGGGTCTTTAAGTTTCTCCCGATGTAAGCACGGCCTTGCTGAAGCCGTGCTCCAAGCCGTGTAGTTTACGACCAAATAGAAACTCTGGAAAATCATCTGCCTGTAAACTGCACGCGGTTCAACGCGGGCTTACTGTGGCCGTGTTGCGAATTGCACGACCGTGTTCAGCGACCCCAGCCCGTGCTTACTCTGGCTGAATTCTCCTGTGAATTGCACGCCTTAGGAGCACGGGTGTGTTGAAGCCGTGCTTATTTTGGTGAGGTTTCTTCTAATTCGCTTAGCTACTAAAATCACTCGGAATTACTTCTTCTTGCTTTGGGGCTTCAACATCTACTTAGAAAACTAGAAATATCTCAAATAGCACGGAAATGTGAGATTTCAAAGCAATGTATTCGTGAATAATGGGTAAAAGATGGGAAATATATCTATATGAAATGCATTCATCAAATACCCCCACACTTGAATCGTTGCTTGTCCTCAAGCAACCTTAATCTCCTAGCCAAAAGATGAGTGCATGACCTCTGATCTCAGCTAAGTCAAAGAATTCCTAAAGCTTGAGGAGCCCAGAGTAGCAAGTACCTTAGTCAATTGAAAGCTCGTGAAAGACTTTTACTCTTACTCTGTACTACCGTGTGTGTGTGCCACCTTATGAAGTGTGTCCCAATTGTGATGCCTAAGATCCGACTACTCAAGTGCGGCTTTCGCTTTTTCTAAGGTGATAGCTCTTTCTACCATCTTTCAAGTAGAATTCGAAAGGGCATCCTAACAGGAATCCAACTTTCCGAAATTCAAATCTTTTCACTTCTCAATTTTTCTTTTCACATTCACTTTTATTTTTGAGTTTGTAGTCATAATTATCTATTTCAAGCCTTAAGACTAGACCTTCCTCTAAACAGAGTGAGAACACAACGAAAGGAGAGGTGCTTGAATCATGGTATCCAAAGTAAGAGCAAAAATTAAACCTTAAGTTCAACAAAAGTACACTAACACACTCATTGTCTCCTTAGCTTAAAAATTCTTAACCACAAAATTTCATAGATCGTCCTAGGTCATGCACTAACATCTAAAAGTACACAAAAGTATACAACCCTCTCCCACACTTGAATATAACATTGTCCTCAATGTTTGGGAAAGATAACACATGCAACATAAGTGAAATGATTCAAGTGAAATTGAAGAAGAGAGTTGGGAAGTGTTAACCAATTATAAGGAGGAGGCATTCATGAATAAGTGCATGAAATACAAGGGCGTGTGTGGTTCATCATCGAGGGCAACCAGGTGAAGTGGGAAAGAGAGAGAGCCAACATCCTGAATTACAACACGCAAGCATTAGAGAGACACTAGAAAACGAACATAAAATAAACTCATGAAGAAAAGAGATTAGTTTAGGAGGGGCCTCCCCTTACTAACTGACTCAACTACAAAAAAGAACAAAACAAACAGAAAAGAAAGAACAACAACTGAAAATAGAGAAAACAGACAGAAACAAAAGAAACAAAAACTTAAAAATTGGCGCTATCGGAGCTGGTCTCGGAGTCAGGGGCAAGGTCGGTGGTGTTAACCCCAATGCTCCGGGAAGTGGACGCAGCAGCACCCCGAGAAGAAGAGCAATGGTGCGCGAGTTTCTATAGACTCCGCACTATCCATTAGCAGAAAGCACTATCGGCAGAAATGTCGAATGAATCAGAAACAGGCGTGGGTGACAAGGTGTCTCCAGAGTCATGTGGAACAGGCATAGTCTGCAGGGAGGAAGGGCGGAAAAGACCCATGACTTGCAGGGTTCTCATGCTGATGGGCTGAAATGTTCCCGCCATAGTAAAAGAATGATAGGATAGGAGTATATGCATGCGACGTGCCAGATGACTAATGTACGAGCCCACGAAAAGGACTCGCGCGCGACGGTCCGTAGCTTGGTGATGAAACGCAGTCGCCAGTACGTTGCCCACATGAAATGGAATGGCGTCCCACATGCTGACAAGCTAAATGAAGTCCTGACGGGTGATCATCCTCGTGCTATCGCCTCGCCCCGTGATTGTTCCATTGAGGAGAGTATGGATGGCGCGCATTACAGTGGACCTGAGGGTCGAGGCTTTGGAATGCCCCGGGTGAAACAAGAGATGATCAGTACACAAACGTCGCCAACAGTCTTGTTGTGGTTCCCCTGGAGGGCAATAAAAGGTAAAAGATTGATACTCTTATGACTGCGTAAATGCCTCGTCATAGAACCCCATCTTGACGGCGAGCTCGGTATAACTCATAGCATAATGCGTCCCCATTAATTGCAATTTTAGTGCATCTGGGTCATCCCAGACTACCTGCTAGCGCTTTTTCTCGAACGTAGCCAAGAATTTAGCAGTTAATTCCTTATAAGCCGGATCTGTGATGGAGAACAATTTATACCACGATCCCAGATGGAGAAAACGGTGAACCACTTCTGCCAAACCCGCTTCCTGTAATGCCTGCCAATCAAGGGTGCGAAACACCCGAATGACTGATTGGCGAGTCCTTGGAAACGCCGCTGATGACTTGCCACAACAAAAAGGAAAGCGTCAGCGTTGGATGTTGCTCGAGATCGTTGGGTAGAAGGTTACGTGGCTAATCGTTTTGTCAGCATGGAAAATGAGGAGAAACAATAGTGGGAAGGGGATGAAGGAGGCGGCGCTAGGGCTTGCTTTAAAAGCTGGCTTTATTGTCGATGAGACCTAAGAAAAAAGGAGCATGGAGGTGTTTTGAGCTAAACACGCCCATGCTGACAGTTAGTAAGAAGACCGAAACGTCCACAATTTGCATGGGCACCGACACGGGCGTGCAGGGGCCGTGCCGGGATTGGAATTGGCTCCACCTCTATCTCTACACTGGCTCACCTGAAGATTCAAAACTAATCACTGACCGAGAAACGCCATAAGAAAACTCCAAAACAACCAAAACAACAGAAGTACAAACAAAAAGAACACGACTTGAACAAAAAGGAAAAGAAACTACTCAGGTTGCCTCCCGAGGAGCCCTTGTTTATTGTCCCGATCCTGACGTAGCAAAAATTCATGGAGGTGGCGTGAGAAACAAATACTGCACACTATCATCAATCGACGATTCGACGGTACTGATGTAATGTTTCAATCGGTGGCCATTAACCTTGAATGTTCCTTTATCTGGATGAGTGATTTCAATCACCCGTATGGATAGACACAAGTGACTTGGTACGGACCCGACTAACGCGATTTCAGCTTCCCCGGGAATAATCTCAGTCGGGAGTTGAACAACAAAACTTGATCTCCAACATCAAACTGCTTGTCGCCCGCAATCTCTTGTCATGCAATTTACGGACCCGATCCTTATAATTAACAGAATTCTCATATGCCACCTGTCTGAACTCATCTAACTCATTTAGCTGTAATTTTCTTTTTTCTCCAACCTTGATTGTATCGAAATTGAGTTTCTTAATTGTCCAATAGGCGCGATGCTCCAATTCGATCGGCAAATGACATGCCTTACCACAAACCAGACGGTATGGTGTGTGACCTATGGGAGTTTTGTATGCAGTTTGGTATGCCCACAAAGCTTCTTCCAACTTGTCAGACCAATCCTTCATGTTAAACTGAACCGTCTTCTCGAGTATTCTTTTTATTTCCCTGTTGGTGACTTCCACCTGCCCACTGGTTTGAAGGTGGTAGGTTGTAGCAATGCGATGGGTCACTCCGAGTCGTGTCAAAATTCTTTCGAACTGTGCATTGCAAAAGTGAGCACCCCGATCACTAATAATGGCTCTTGGGCATTCGAAGCGAGCAAATAACCTTCTCAAAAATTTCACGACCACTCTTGTGTCGTTAGTAGGTAACGCTTGGGCCTCCACCCATTTGGACACATAATCTGTGGCGACCAATATGTACCGACAACCATTCGAAGACGGAAATGGTCCCATAAAATCAATACCCCAAACATCAAAAACTTCACACTGTTGAATTGGTGTCTGCTTCATGTTATCTTGTTTAGATAAATTTTCACTCCGCTGACAATCGTCGCATGATTCTATCATAGCCCTTACATCCCGGAAAAGTGAGGGCGAGAAGAAACCTGCTGCTAGAACCTTTTCAACAGTTCGATTTGGGCCAAAATGCCCCCCAACTACCCCAGCATGGCATTGGGATAAGATGTGCCAACCTTCCTCCCGGGAAACACATCGACGTATCATCTCATCAGCACACAGCTTGTATAAATGTGGATCGTCCCAAATGTAATGTTTGACATCAGATAGGAATTTTTTCTTTTGCTGATATGAGAATGTTTCAGGGATTATTCCTCCTGCTAAATAATTCGCAATGTCTGCAAACCATGGGACAGATATATCCCCGGACTCTCCGACTTCCATGAGATATAGATGTTCCTCCGGGAAGGAGTCTTTCACACTCCTCGACTTGTCACTACTATCGGTGGTGTTATCTAGGCGAGATAGATGATCGGCTACCACATTTTCAACCCCCATCTTATCTCTAATTTCCATATCAAATTCCTGTAAAAGAAGGACCCACCGAATTAGTCTTGGTTTAGCGTCGGTCTTAGTCATCAAGTATCGCAATGCCGCATGATTAGTGAAAACTATCACCTTGGAGAGAACTAGGTACTGCCGGAACTTATCAAACGCATAGACAATAGCCAAAAGTTCATTCTCTGTAGTGGTATAATTCTCTGGTGTTGGGGTTAACATTTTGCTTGCATATGAAATGGGGTGGAATTGCTTATCATACCGCTGTCCGAGCACAACCCCCACAGCTCGGTCACTGGCATCACATATTAACTCAAAGGGTCGATCCCATTGGGGTGCCTTCAGAATAGGAGCCTCAATTAGTTTTCTCCTCAGCAACTCAAAGCCAGCTTGACAATTAGTGTCGAAATTGAAAATGGCATCCTTCTTCAACAGTTTTATCATGGGGGTTGATATCCTTGAGAAGTTTTGGATGAATCGCCTGTAGAAGCCCACATGCCCCAAAAAACTTCTAATATCCTTCGTCGTGGTGGGGATTGCCAACTTTTCAATTGTAGCTATTTTTGCTTTATCAACTTCGATCCCGGATTTTGAAATTTTGTGACCCAACACAATGCCTTCCTGCACCAAAAAGTGGCACTTTTCCCAACTGAGTACCAGATTTGTCTCCTCACACCGGGCCAAGACCTTCTTTAAGTTAGCCAAGCAGCTATTAAAGAGTCACCGAAGACTGAAAAGTCGTCCATGAATACTTCCATAATATCCTCAATGAAATCATCAAAAATAGACATCATGCAACGCTGAAATGTGGCAGGGGCATTACATAACCCAAAGGGTATGCGGTGGTAAGCAAAAGTGCCGTAAGGACACGTAAAGGTAGTTTTCTCTTGATCTTCAGGCGTGATTGGAATATGTACATAGCCGGACATCCCATCTAAAAAACAATAATATGTATGCCTTGCAAGTCTCTCCAACATTTGGTCAATAAAGGGAAGGGGAAAATGAACTTTTCTAGTAGCTTCGGTTAATTTACGATAGTCAATACAAACCCTCCATCAAGTGACCGTGCGAGCGGGTATTACTTCATTCTTATCATTCTGGACAACCGTCATTCCTCCTTTCTTTGGAACCACTTGAATAGGACTGACCCACGGGCTGTCTGAAATAGGATAAATGACCCCAACATCTAAAAGTTTCTTTACCTTGGTCTTAACTACCTCTTGCATGTTTGGGTTTAACCGCCTTTGTGGCTGAACCCGCGGTTTCATTTCATCTTCCATGAGGATCTTATGCGTACAGAAAGACGGACTTATCCCATGGATGTCGGATATCGACCAGGCGATAGCCCTTTTGTGAGTGGTAAGTACTTGAAGTAACTTTTCCTTCTGTTCATCCTCTAAGGTTGCTAAAATGATCACTGGGTATTGTTCGTCCCCATTCAAATATGCATACTCCAAGTGTTCGGGAAGTTTTTTAAGTCAAACTTCGTAACCCTATTTCCTCGCGTCGTGAAATTGGCTTCTTCCTCAGACTCTAAATCTGTGATTCCTACCGCCTGATTCTCCCAGCCCAAATTAGCCAGACTATCGGAGACCATGTCCTTTGCCCTGAACCCATTTTCTAAAGAATGAAGATTAGTAGTCTTAACCTTGTTTGTATCGCATAGACTCACTGACATGACTTCCTCGTCATATTGTTGTTCCAGTCGTCGGTCCAACAAGACCTCCTGCTCCAAAAATTGATTTCCAGACCAAACCTGAGATTTTTCACTGTAAGCATTCTCGGCTTCCTCCAAGCTGATATTAAAGTGGTTCTCCATTTCGAAACTTGACAGTAACTCTATCAATCTTCCGTCAGAGTGGTGACCCCCCAAGTCTGTTTCGAATGAGACATTTCCAGGTCCCATCAATGCATACAAAAGGTCCTCCATCTTATCACGAAACTAGCTGTCTCACAGAAGAAGAAGTTAGGCCGATCGAAATGACACATGATCACGAAAATTAAATAGAAACAACAAAACACACAAGAAAGGAAAAAAAAAATAGAAGAACGAGAAAATCCAAGCAAGAATAAACGATTAGATTACTAAGATTGTCCGAATTCTTAGAAGTTGCCAGTCCCCGGACAACGATGCCAAAAACTTGATACGCCACTTGCGTATCCGCAAGTGCACGGGTCGTACAAGTAGTAAGTGTACCCTAAGGTCGGGTAGTCGATTCCACAGGGACTACTTAATATCTAATCAATTGAAAATGAGTGAATTACTTGAATCAGGAAAAGAGGCAGCTGGGGAAACAGGAAATTTAGCGAGAAGTAGAATTAAGGGTACTCAGGAGAGAAGATGGGGGCCCCAGGTTGAACCCTTGATGCTTCCTAATTCAAACTCAACCATCATTTATCAGGAGTGCCTTTCAGAAACTTTTAATTCCAAATCTTGTTGTTCTATATGGTAGGCTATGCTATGTAGGTGATACTCTAAGAGGAACCCTAACTTCTTGCATGCATTGTGAGAATATGCAAGCTAAGTTACAGTCAAAATCAAAGAGAAGTCATAAACATTCAACCAAAATAAATAAAGTCAACAACCAAAGATCTAATAAAGGTACAAAGACAACTGTAAATGCTTGATAAAAGAGTCTAAATCCAAAAGTGCATAACAAGGTTCCAACCCGGGGTTTCCCCGAAGTGTTTAGCCCTCTATGGATTCAAATAATGAAAACATCATAAAAGAAACAAATACAAAAGAGTTCCATGACCCCCTATTTGCTTCCATCTTTGATGCTGCTTAACGTTTTGATGTCGATGAATCTTGTCCTCCCCTTTGGCCTATAGTTCATGCGTAGTTCCCTCTCCGATGGTCTTCCGATCGGTCCTGGTGCTTCCCTTAAGCCCTCCTTCATTTCCTTCGCCAAAAAGTCCCTCAAACCCTAGATTTTGGGGGTCTTTAAGCTTCTCCCGATGTAAGCACGACCGTGCTGAAGCCGTGCTCCAAGCCGTGTAGTTTACGACCAAATAAAAACTCTGGAAAATCATATGCCTGTAAACTGCATGATAAACGTCTAAAAGTACGTATTTTACATGTATGTGTTGTGTATTATTTTCATATTTTATTGTTGAATCTATGCCCTTTTCGGTCTAAATTGTTTTATCTTTGTATTTCAGGCCAGCCAGAAGCCCTGGGGACTCGACAACGAGATGGAGAGAGAATTCGACACCAAAACAGCGTTTTTGAGACAGGATACTATAGCACGGTATTGTAGCATTCACTGTAGCAATTACTGTAGCTCATCGTGGACTTCTCGGTAGAAAAGTAGAAATCCCGAGGGGTCAGCATACCGGCTGTATGCTGACCCGTTTACCCATCGGGATTTGGGGTTTTAAGGGCGATCTAGGGCATTTATTTGGAGGACTTTTGCCTCTTCTTTGAGCTCCACACCTACACTTCCAGATCTGACCAAGAAGGAGAGTTTAGAGGGCATTTCCACGGAGGAATCGGCGAGGAGAGCGCGATCTTGAGCGGGATCTACTTCTAGGGATTTCAATTTGGAGGTTGAAGACGACGGCAAGCCACCCCTTCGAGTGGCGTCTTCGGAAGCTTCTTCGACCTTGATCTTTGGAGGGAGGTCTTTTATGTTGGGTTTAGTTGTTTTCGTGCTTTTATTCATGTATTTTGAGACTATGAGTAACTAAAACCCCAAGGTCACCGGATGTGGGTGAGCCTTGGGGTGAACTTGTGATGTTTGGATGTTTTGGTTTAATTCATGCTTGTTAGTTTGTTTGTGATTCATGTTTGGTGTTTTGAATGCTTGGGTATGCATGAGAACTCTGTGTATCCATACTTAGCCAATACTAGGTTGCATGACCATTGCCCTAGTATTAGACTCACCAAGCTTGGAAGGGAAATACGTACAAATACGCTGTGACCATCAGGTATTTGTACCCCTCCAATTCTAGGGTTAATTACTCATGTGTGATTCAACCTTAGTTTGAGAAAACCACCTTACCCTTTGCAATCGTAGGAGGAATTGTACGGGTAGAGCCCGTATTCAATACTCGTGCCGGATTAGGGGTCAATTGCCGTGACCATCGGGTTGACCTAATCTAGGGTTTTCTCGGTCCATCAAGCCACTTGCATGCTAATCCAACATCCTTCGCACTTTAGTAACCCCGAGGGGATCCTCATCCGTGACCATCTTCTTACCTTGATTTTCCTCCCGTTTAACGCCCTTGGTATTTGGTAGTTTAATTGCTTTTGTTTTACTTCTTTACTTTCTCATTCCAAATCTCAAGTCTGATCGACTAGACAACATTGCAAAAAGGAAGTAAGAATAGATTCTCGGGCCCTTGGGAATACGACCCACTCGTGCTTGCGCGAGTGGTTTATTACTTGACGACCCCGTGCGCTTGCGGGATCACCACCACTGCACGAGGTTCAACACGGGCGTGCTGTGGCGGTGTTGTGAATTGCACGACCGTGCTCAGCGACCCCAGCCCGTGCTTACTCTGGGCGTGCTGTGGGTGTGTTGAAGCCGTGCTTAGCTTGATGAGGTTTTTTCTAAGTCCCTTAGCTACTAAAATCACTCGGAATTGCTTTTTCTTGCTTTGAGGCTTCGACATCCGCATAAAAAACTAGAAATACCTCAAATAGCACGGAAATGTGAGAATTCAAAGCAATGTATTCGTGAATAATGGGTAAAAGATGGGAAATATATCTATATGAAATGCACTCATCACTCACATCCTATTTTGAGCAAAGCTTACATGTTCCTCATTAAAGATCCGAAGTTGTTGGAAGGTTTGATTAGGTGTCCAACCGAGGATCGTAAGCCTCTATTGTTGAATTTTTTGGGTTATGGTGATGACCCACATGAATGAAAAGAAAGGTTGACATTCCATTCGTTGCAAACTTTGAATAATTTTTGAGTATATTGCGGTAAGCTTAAGCATGATTTGGTTATTTTTGCAGGGTGAACAAAATATTGGGGGCATGTGTAGTGAATTGCAATTGCATCATACTAGGTTTGGTGTTTGGTATTTTTTTTTTTGGTTCATGATCAATTTAATCTTATACATATGTATTTATTGTGCACAGGGTGACTGAACATGGTGCACGACTGAACTCATATGTCCAAAAGCAACAATGGATTTTTTTTTTAAATTTGTTACTTGAAAAACCTAAACAATGTTTCTTGCTTTATTAGTGGATTATGGATGGCCTTTGGAGTTGCTTTAGTCTCAGTCCTGTTACATTGTTATTGATGAGCGCATTTCATATATATATATTGCATGCTTTACTCTCATCATTATTGAATATTTTGGCTGTAATTCTCCAAGTACGGTGCTATTTGAGGTATTCGTTGTTTGTCATGCAGATATCAAAGTCCTGAAGTAAGAAGAAGTGTTTTGGAACAATTTTAGAAGCTAAAGGACTTAGAAGAAACCTCATCAAGCTCAGCACGGCTTAAGCACGCCCGTGCTGTTCCCCGTGCCAATTGCAGGGGAATTCAACCACAAATCAGCACAACTTGAGTTAGCTGAGCACGCGTGTGAAAACCTCAGCACGGTCGAAGCACGCCCGTGCTGTTCGCCGTGCAAATTGCAGGAGAATTCAGCCACAAATCAACACAGCTTGAGTTCGCTGAGCACGGTAGTGAAAACCTCAGCACTGTCTAAGCACGCCCGTGCTGTTCCCCGTGCCGATTACAGGAATGTGAGTTTTCTGGAAATTTATTTGGCCGTAATCTGCACGGCTTGAAGCACGGCTTCAACACGCCCGTGCTCACATCGAGAAGACATTAAAACCCTAGAAACTCAGTTTCTAAAGGGACTTTTGGTGGGCGAACTTTGGGAGAAGAAAGAGAAGAGCTTTGGGAGTTCATCCTCCACTTCATCAAGGGAATGGAAAGCTTATGGTAGGCCGATGGGGAGGAGATCTTACGACATTGTAGATCCTTCGACAACCACAAGGATGCAAGAATTAGGGAGTTTTCAACTTCTTGCCTTTTAATTTCTTTGGCATTGTATTTGTTGGTTGTTGTAATGAGGGGCTAAACTCTTAAGGGAGCCCCGGGGTTGTTTTGGATGACGTTGTAGCTTGAACTCATTTCTTTACTTGCAGTGTTTATGAATGTCTTGTTCAATTCAATAAATCAAGGTTATTGGCTATCTTGTATGTTGTTTAGTGCTTGATGCTTGGTAGTTAGGATCTCTTATCTAGGCTTGTGAATCGTTATTGATTGTTGCAAGCAGTGGGAGTTCAACTTAGGGCTCGGCAGCGCTAGAAACCACATGCTTATAGCATAACTAGGTTTAGAACTGAAGACATCTCTGATAAGTACTGAGAAAGACCGAGTTAGTGAACGTCGGAAATCCAACCCCGGGGCCCTATCTCCTCCATCGAGTCAAATCTCAAATCTTCCCTTGGTGAACTTCCCTTTCCCTTAACCACCTTGAAGTCAATCCTAAGTCAATTCCATCACCTTCTGTCTGGTTAGATATTAAGCTATATCAGTCCCTGTGGATTCGACTACCCGACCTAAAGGGTACACTTTACTACTTGTGCGACCCGTGCACTTGCGGTTATGCAAGGGGCGTACCAGTTATCGACGGAGCATTGATGGTTAATTAGGGGAGCCTCTTCTTATCTATTTTGATTGATTTATGTTGCGCAATCCAGAGTTTGATGATCATTGCGTGTTTTGTAAAACCACTTTGTTATGGGTTATTAAAGCACATTGCGATGTGTTATTTGGTATTAGTGCATCTTTGTGTTACTGTTTTGCGCTACTTTTGTTCCTTTTTGTGGCATCAAGAATGATCTTGAGGGAAGATTAAGATTTTATAAGCAGGATTGGTCTGGTGGTTTCAGAGCAAGAATCAGGTGAAATCTTCTTACTCATGTTTTCTTTTCACAAGTTTGTTTTTTGATCTCTTGAGATTCATCAGTTGGTTGATGGAGTTCTAATGACAGGATTTTGGCTCCGACGACGTACATTTTCTTCGCATCGGCAATCCCGGTGATCTCATTTGGTGAACAATTGGAGAGGGATACAGGTAATGAGAATACATTTTTAAAATCACTTGTGAGATTGTGAAATTTCAATCAGTATTGTTGTTTGATTATTTGTTTTTTATTTCTGGTAGATGGAGTTCTTACTGCTGATTGTTGGAGTTGCTGAACGGACGGTGCTTATGTATACATTCCTGTTTAATTTTGTGAAAGACCGAGCTGATTTGGGTACAAAGTTGTTCTTGGCATGGACTGGATGGTAGTTTCAAAGTTCTTCCAAAGAAAAGATTGAAATTTTCTTAATATGTATCGGTTTTTATATCTTTTTTTTGTTTTTGTTTTTGTTTTTGTTTGCAGGGTGTGTGTTTGGATTGCATTTTTGCTGTTTTTGCTGGTAATTCTTGGAGCATGTTCTCTTATCAATAGATTTACTCGTGTGGCCGGAAAGTTGTTCGGTCTTCTAATTGCAATGCTATTCATGCAGCAAGCTACAAAAGTAAGCATTCAGTCGAAGTTGAATTGTATTCGATTATATTGATAAATAATGATATGTAAGGAATGGATTTTTGTAGGGATTAGTTGATGAATTCCGTATTCCTGGAAGAGAAAACCCAAAGGCATTGCAGTTTATTCCACCTTGGAGGTTTTCTAATGGAATGTTTGCACTTGTCCTGTCATTGGTCTTCTACTGATTGCATTAAAAAGCCGGAAAGCTTGATCATGGCGATACTGAACTGGTAAGAATGACTCTTTTAACAATTAAAAAGAAATTCCTGCTGGTAAATTGAACATTTGCAAACATAATCTTGCAGGTTGGCTTCGAGGTTTCATTGCAGACTATGGAGTGCCATTGATGATTCTTGTATGTAGTCAAACTGCATCCAACATAGTCGCAGGGATTTTATTATATTTTGGAATAAAATATCAAATGTTGTAAATTAATGGATTAAAAATATTTAATTTACAATAATAGTATTATACATGTAAAACTTTAATTCACACAAAAATTTTATTCTATTTTTGAATAAAATATTAAATATTGTAAATTAATAAATTAAAAATATTTAATTTACAATAATCGTATTATATGTGTACAATTTTAATTCACACAAAGATTTTATTCTATTTTGGAATAAAATATCAAATGTTGTAAATTAATGAATTAAAAATATTTAATTTACAATAATAGTATTATACGTGTAAAATTTTAATTCACACAATGATTTTATTCTATTTTCGAATAAAATATCAGTTGTTGTAAATTAATGAATTAAAAATATTTAATTTACAATAATGGTATTATATGTGTATAATTTTAATTCACACAAAGATTTTATTCTATTTTGGAATAAAATATCAAATGTTGTAAATTAATGAATTAAAAATATTTAATTTACAATAATAGTATTATACGTGTAAAATTTTAATTCACACAAAGATTTTATTCTATTTTTGAATAAAATATAAAATATTGTAAATTAATAAATTAAAAATTTTAATTTACAATAATAGTATTATATGGGTACAATTAGCATGAAATACAAATTATAGCTTCAAGGGCATTTTAGTAATATTCATATATAACCTTACCTTCTATTACCTTCAATCCAAACACAACAAGGTTTGATAATCTCCATTTACCTTACCTCCAATCCAAAGAAGGTATAACTTAAAACCTCATTCTACCTTACTTTACTTTATTTTACCCTACTTTATCCTACTTTACAA
This sequence comes from Dioscorea dumetorum, assembly GCA_902712375.1. Classification (NCBI taxonomy): domain Eukaryota; kingdom Viridiplantae; phylum Streptophyta; class Magnoliopsida; order Dioscoreales; family Dioscoreaceae; genus Dioscorea; species Dioscorea dumetorum. The sequence continues at coordinate 5,759,113 of CACTHL010000128.1, read as the reverse complement.
AACCACTTCAACGCCGCCCCCAAGCAGGGCCTAAGATGACATATATCCAAATAATGAATTCACTAAATTCTTTGCTACTCTAAACACATACTAAAAGAAATTCACACGAGAGATCAATAGGTCTTTTATTAAACATAATGTTTTTTTTTTATGTAATACAATCTAAGTTATAATTCACCTTTCAGAGCGGTGCACATGCTTTTAATGCAATAGAAAACCCAACTACTCGGTTAGTCACAATTTAGGTTTTGCACTCATGCTTAAATGCAAACTTTATGTTTGATGAACACTCTTATCAGGAGCCAAAATCTTGAACTACTCAGTTACACAAAGCAGTGGAACACTGTCTTGAAACTTATCAAACTTAGCACTATATACATGATGAACCTATATTATTTCTCTCTTATTATTTACGTATGAAATATATTATAACTAAAAATCATGAAATCTCACAGCATTCATTGCAAGGATATATATACTAGATCAAGATGCATATAATAAAGAACCATGGAGTAGCATGAACATTTTTCTGATGCAAGTGTATGCTCGGAGGTATTGATAATAAATAGTGACTCTGGCTTAGACTCATTATGTGTCATGTCAAACTGCTAATCAAATGAATTATGAAAGTTATTATTGAAAGGTGTTTTTTGTTGATTTTTTATTTTTTTTCAGATTTAAATCATGCAACACTTTAATGAATCTACATGCAATAAGATGATAACTATGCAAAGGATAATATACTAAACATGTAATAACTAAATGCCATCATGTGACAACATACCCTCATGCTTGAAATTGATATTGTCCTTAACGTAAGAGAAGAGGAGAAAGTATACTCACAAAATCATTATGGCGGTGGAGAAAAGTGGCCGTGAGAAAGATTTCAATTATATATTGCTTTCAACATTGTTTTCATATATTTCATCTTGACGTTCATGTCATGCATTTGTTGGTGAAGTTGTGCGATGAGAACTTTGTGCAAATGATGTTTGACGGAGATGACAGAGAAAGATTGGTACAACTGTGAAAGATTATCACTCTAAGAGCTAGCGAATGTTGGTTGAGATAGAAAAGGTGTAAGTCCTCTAGCACCTTGCTCAACATTTAATGCTATAATTGGTCATTAGTGGGGAAATTCCAGTTCTCACACCGCTAGACGGTTGTCTTGTTAGGGTCAAGTAGAGGATGAAGTGGTCATTCTTTGATTATCATTTGCATCGCAATGTAAGACTCCATGTCGATTCATGTACTACCTATAGCATTTTTCAAAAAAGAAAAATCATTATCAAAAGCAAAGGCGAGAGAAATAATGAGACCACCTATAATAATGTCACCAGATAGGGAGTGGCCTACTGAAGAAAATTTCCTGGTTAAATGTGAGCCACTGTCAAGGTGGATCTCATTCATCATGGGCCATAAAATAATAACTCTGATTGTTGAACTGCTCCATCGCTATCACCACTATCAAAAATGGTGTGTGCCATAATACAATGACTGTATCGAAAATAGGGATTTCATAGACTAGTGGCCCGAGCTCGTGAAGGTTCATAGGATGATTCATTAGCTACAAATTGGCAAAATTCATGTGCATGAAAATTTTTGGGGTTTCGTCTATCACCACCTCACGATAACCCATAAATTTCATCAAATAAGGTTAAGTGATGTTCCTCGTTAAATAAAAGAAATGTGATATCTCCATCCTCACATCCAATCCCATAAAGCACATTAACCTCAATTGAACTTAAAAATTTAAAAGTGAGTCTCTCATATGTAGGGTATTTCATCTTATGATGTTGTGTCCATCCTACTTGATCAAACATCCAATATATGCCATCATACAACCCTAATGTGCGAAGAACACTATTGTCTATACATCTAGTATTGACAATCTTTCTTTTTGCAAGCATGTTATATCGATCTTCTTGTTGTTGATGTCTAAAGTTGATTCCATGAGTAGAATGGTTAGAGGACTTACCTCGTCATATGGAAAGAGGATCACTTTGGTTGCTTTGGGCATTAGTGGACTTATATTTTTGTGTGCGCTTAAGAGCCATCTTGAAAGAGAGTCAAAAAGAAAAGATTCGCAGTTGTAACAAGGTGGAAGGAAAGATGAGAAAGTATAAGAATGAGAAGTTTTGAAAAAAAAATAAATGAACTTTCAAAAAAAATTATTTGTTGATTTTTAAAAAAATAAATAATCAAAATAGAGAAAAAAAGATAATTATCTTCGTTGTTTGTCTTTTTTTTTAAAATTAATAATAATAAGGCAGAGTATCCTATATAGTCCATGTATTTGACTTAACTGCCCCTTTAGTTCTCCTATTGTAATTTGACCCCAATTGATCCCTTTATTGATAATTTGAGACAAATTTGGTCTAGCTCATGACGAATCTTCTCTTCACCGTCTGATGTTGCTGCTATGGCATTATGAAAGGTTTAAATATTATTAAACAATAGGATTATTATCTATGTGGATATATTGAACATAATGGGCTCAGATCCAAACCCGTTTTCTTAAACAGGTCGGATAGTGAGCTTCTCCAAAGCTCAACAATGGTGGAGAACCAAGCTTTCAAATGGCATCTCTTCTTCATCTCCATCCTTCTTTTCCTCTCTTCTTTGTCCTCCTCCCAAACTTACTACTACCCTTCACACTCCTCCTTCCTCTTCTGCAACACATCACTCCCCATCTCCACCTGTGCCACCTCCCTAATCTCCTTCCTTTCCCTCTCCAAGAAGATCCAGTAGCTCTCCAACTCTGCCACAACCGTCACTCGCCTCGGTATACCACCCTATCAGTGGTGGTCGAAATCCCTCCACGGAGTCCCCATCAATGGGCCTAGGGTCCTCTTCAACGGCATCTTTTGCACCATCACCAGATTCCCCCAAGTCGTCCTCTTCGCCGCTGCCTTCAATCGCACTCTCTGGCATGTCGTTGGTACCGCCATCGTCATCGAGGCCCGTGCGATGTATAACCTCAGCCAAGCCGGTCTCACCTTTTGAGTTCCCAACATTAATGTTTTCCGCGATCCCCAATGGGACCACGACAAGGAGACTCTCAGCAAGGACCCTCTCGTGGTCTCCAGCTACGCCGTTGCTTTGTGAGAGGATTCTAGGGTGACGTTGACGGCGGCTTCATGATGCTCTCCCCGTGCTGCAAGCACTACACTGCTTATGATCTCGATAAATGGCACAAATTATCTCGTTATGTTAAATATATCAACATATATAATAATTCAATTGTTTAATAATATTTAAAACTTTCATAATGCCACATCAGCAACATCCGACAGAGAAGAGAATGCCTGGCACGGACTGGACCTAATGTGCTTCAAATTATTAACAGAGGGATCGATTGGGTTCAAATTACAATAGAAGAACTAAAGGGGCCAATTGAGTCAAATACATGGACTAAATAGGGCATTCTACCTAATAATAATAAATAAATAGGTTTAAAATTAAAAAGAGATACAAGAAATCTTTTTTTTTTAAAATAAAAACAGGAAAAGATATAAATAAAATAAAAGCAACGGGTGCATGGAGAGAGAAGACTTTCGGTCCTTAAAAACTTAATTTGAAAACTGAAATAAAATAAAATTAACATTTCAAAATTTAAAAGTGACGGTTTGGCTGTTTAATATTGAGTCCCACTTTGCATGAATAATGCCGTCATGCATGGCTACGCCATGAAACACATGTGAGCCATATTATCAACTTCTTTCTAGAATCTTTTTTATTAAACCGTATGGCCATGTCATAAAACATGGATAGGCCATTTTTTTTTTCGGAAAAAAATCTCCTTTCATGTGTTTTTTCAGTGAAGCCTCTCAATTATTGAATTTTTGTGCTGATTGACATATTTAGCTCAAATCAAAGCCAAAACCTCAAAAACGAGTGTGAAAATTTAAATTAAATATTGGCACAAAATAAAATTTACATTAGCTTAAAACTTAAAAATTTCTAGGTAAAATTAAAAGCTAAGAAAACAAAAAGGAAAAAACTTGGGTTGCCTCCTAAAAAACGTTTATTTAAGGTCATAAGCTTGACCTCCTTTCATCTAGTTCATTGGAGATAAAAAAAAGGTTGGGAAAGAGTATAGGTCACCCCTTCTCAATTGGTTCAATGATGTTGTGATATTTTAAACATTGCCTATTTACTTTGAAAGAACATGTTGCTATAGTCCATATTTTAACAACATCATAAGGATAAATCTTGCTTACTATGAAAGGACTAGACCATTGAAACCTAAGCTTACCTACAAAACAACTTCAACCTAGAATAAAAAAATAACACCGAATCACTTTCATGAAATTCTCATCAAAGAATTTGTTTATCATGCCATCACTTAGTTTGCACTCTATAAATCTTAGCATTCTTGTACGTATCAAGTCATAACTAGTCATGTTCATGTGGTTGAAGCTTTTTTTGCTCTCTGGTTTCTTTCAAGTCAAAATTTAAAGTCTTGATCGCCCAATAAGTCTTGTGCTCTAACTCAATAGGTAAATGGCAAGGTTTCCCACAAATAAAATAGAAAGGTGTCATTCCTATGGGAGTTTTGTAAGCGGTATGATATGCCCACAGAGTATCATCAAGTTTCAATGCTTAATCCTTTCTTGGCTTAGAAACTGTCTTCTCCATAATATTCTTGATTTCTCTGTTTGAAACTTCCACTTGCCCAATGGTTTGAGGATGATAGGGTGTGGCAATTCTATGGGAGACACCATATTTGTTTTAGGAGTTTTTCAAATTGCTTTTTAATAAAATGAGATCCTCTATCACTAATGACTGCTCTTGGGATAACAAATCATGGAAATATGATCTTCTTGAAATGTTTGATTATGGTTTTAGCATCACAAGATTGAGATGATATTGCTTTTCAAGATGCAGTCTTCAGCAACCAAATTATATTTGTTTATGCATGAAGATGGAAATGGTCCCATATAGTCAAGTCCCCATACATCAAAAATATCTACCTCGAAGATGTTGTTCAAAGGCATTTCATGTCTATGGGAAATGTTGCTAGTCCTTTGACAACGATCACATGCTAATGTGTATCTTTTGGTAGCTTTGAAGAGGGATGACAAAAAAACCTTCTTGGAGGATCATAGCTGCTATTTTCGAAGTTCTACAATGACCACCATAAGAGGAAAAATGATAGTGGAAAAGAAAATTTTGTACCTCATCGTCCATAATACAACCCCTATGTAACCCATGAACACAAGGTCGATATAATAGGGGTTCATCACAAATAAAGTGTTTGATGTTGGTGAAAACTTTTTCTTCTACTAAAAATTGGGCTTCGGTGGTAGAATTCCACAAGGAAAATAATTGACAAAAGTTAGCATACCAAGGAACTTTTAATGTTGTGACAAATAAAACCTGTTCATTAGGGAAAGAATCATCAATAGGCATCTCATCAATCTTAGCATCCATCTCTTGATGTAGTCTTGATAGGTGATCTGCTGCCATGTAGTTAGTTCCTTTCATATCTCAGATTTCAAGATCAAACTCTTGAAGCTAGAGTACCCATTTGATAAATGATGGTTTTTCATATTTCTTACTTAATAAGTATTTGATTGCTGCATAATCGATGTGCACAATTATTTTAGAACCCACCAAATATGATCTAAACTTTTCGAAGTCAAAAACTACGGTCAACAACTCCCTTTCAGTGGTGGCATAATTAATTTGAGCCTCATCTAAAGTCTTCCTTGCATAGTAGATGGCATGCACTTTGATAGGTGCTTAATTATATATTTTTCCGCATATAATTTCTTGTGATTATGCTTGTGTTCATGTTGATTTTTGTATAATTTGGAATTTAGTTGTTCCATTTATGTTTTCATGAGAGAAAAAGCACATTAAAACCCACAAGAACGAATTCGGGAGAAAACAATGCCAAAAGCAACAATTGGGTTTCACACGGGCAAGTATACGTCCGTGTACCTGTCCATGTAGTTCCCAATAATAAGCGAGTGAGGTTAGCCGGGGCATGCACGAGCTGTCAAGCGCATCACAGATCAATCCCGAAGCACTCGGTATCGTGAAAAACACAACCGTGTAATTGATGTACACGCCCATGTATGGTTAGTGTTTCAAGGAACGTGATATCGTGTGGAACACGACTGGAACGAGAGCACACGGCTGTGAAGTTCATAAATTTGAAGAAGAGTCCAGGCAGTAATATACACGCTCAGCCTAAGAGATACCTGACCATTGATACAAGGCCGTGTACCCCGAAAATCTGGATTTGGATAAATCGCGATGACTACAAGGGCAAGATACACGCCTGTGTTCTTGCCTGTGAAATGGGCAGATTCCAGAGATTATAAATAGAAGGCCGAAAAGCTAATTGGAGGAGAGTGGATTTTTTAGAAAAAGACAAAGTACGCCAACTAGGGTTTTGAGACTAATCCAGAGCAGGAGAAGGAGCTTAAAGGAGAGGAAGGAATGACCATCCGAGGCGATGATAGCGGCTCATATCCTTCCTTGTGTAGAAGACATTGAGAGGGGGTTTCTTTATTACATGTTCAAGGTTGTAGGTTTTATTTCATGTTTCTTTATGATGAACATGAACCCTATAGAGGGGTAAACTTCCATTGGTGTTTGGATTGATGTACTTGGGATACTTTTTGATACGTCCCTTACGTATCCGCAAGTGCATGGGTCATATAAGTAGTAAAATGTACCTGAATGGATAGGTAGTCGATTCCACAGGGACTGGTGTAGCTTTTAGTATTCTTTCTTTTTCTAATATCTAACTGAATAAGAATTAGGGAAGAATATAACTAATGGTCGGGAAGGACGTACTAGTGAAAAGAGGGTAGTAAAATAATGGAACCTTCAACAAGATGACAATAAGTAAGAGTAGCACCCCGGATCAATCCCTTGTTGTCGTTTGTAAATATTCTCTAGCAATACTTATCAGGTACATCCTACAAAGCCTATGTGTGCTCTAAGAGCCTTGTTGCAACTATGGATAGATCAACGTCGAGGATTTTGATTATAATTGCGGTAATCAAGAACTTCAAGGATAGTAATCACCCAAAGACAATCACACTAAGCCTGTCAACACACTCCAAGTTTTATAATCATACTATGCTAATTAAGCATATCAAGTAATGCAACACAAGATTAAACATGGCAATTAAAGAACTCCATAAACATTGCAAGAGAAATATTCGAATACAAAACTACAACCAAGTTCAACGATGGAGACGGTTAGCCCCTCATGAGTTCACACAACATTGAATAAATAACAAAAGCACTAAGATAAAATCTCATAGACTCTCTATGATTTTGCCTCAACGACTGTGCTTCGAGGATCTCCACCGTAGATGAAGCTTCACTCCTAGATATGCCTTTCATTCATCACTCTAGTTCCTCCACAAAAGATGATGGATGATGCTGATGACTTTCCCCCTTCACTCCAGCCGTCGCTCAGCCAAAAAATCCCCTCAAACCTAATTTTTGATGCTTAAAATGATGTCCTCGACCCAAGCAAGGGCATGCTTGAGCTGTGCTTCCGGGTGTGAACTTTGCAGCAAGATCTTAGTTTCAGTAGTTTTCTAAATCTCCTCTAGACCGTGAAGTGCACGATCCCCAACATGCCCTGCTTGGGTCTGGCTCTCATCTGCACGTCCATGCTCTGCGAACCATGACTGTGTTTAAGTGTTCTTTACTCCTCTTTACTCCTCTTTGATAAAGAGCACGCCTGTGCTTGGGCCATGCTTGTATTGACAGGTTGCACCTTGAGTTCTTTTATGCTGAAATCATCTTAAAACATCTCATATTTGCCCCAAGACTTGTTTACCTGCACAATAATATAACATACCCTAATTAGCACGGAACTAAGGGAAATAATAACTAAAAGACAAGCCAAGAGTAGGTATGACATGGATAAAATATATATGAAAAATACGCTCATCAAATACCCCACACTTAAATCGTTGCTTGTGCTCAAGCCAAAACTTAGCTCATAATAAAAAAAAAGATGAGTGCATGACCTCTGATCTTAGCGGGGTAAGGAATTTCTAAAATTAAGGGGGAGTCTAAGTAGTGAGTGTATATGTCAGATGAAAGTTTATGTAATAATTTCACTCTGAGTCCATACTTCCCATGTGCATGTGTGAGACCCAAAAGAGTGTGTCTCAGATGTTTTTGGAAGTACCTAGCTAGAAAAAACCTTAATTTAGATAACTGACTCCCTAAAGGAACATTTGTGATGCCCAAGATCTGACTACCTAGATGCGGCTTTCACTCTTCTAGGGTGATAGCTCTTTCTACCATCTTGCCCAATGTTTCCAAGAATTAGATAGGGCATCCCACAAGGGATCCAACTTTTTGAACTTATGGCACTACAATTGCTTTATTTCCTTTTGTTTTTGCTCTTTTTTTTTTAATTTTGATTTTTTGGAGTCAAAATTTTCAAAGGTCTTGAAGCTAGATTCTCTACTAAATATAGTGAGTGCACAAAATCGGATGAAGCGAAAGAGCTTAGGTTTCCAAAGTAAGAGTGAGTCTACACTTAAGTTCAAAGAATGCACAATAGCATACTTATTGTCTCCCTAGCTTAGAAATTCCAATCCAAAAAATTTATAGATTGTCCTAGGTCATGCACTATTCCCATAAAAACATGAAGTGTAAACCCAACCCCACACTTGAAATAGGCATTGTCCTCAATGTAAAAATAATGAGCATGCAAAATAATGAAATAACAATTGAAAATTGAGAGAGAGAGAGGGCTTTTGGAGGACTGCCCTGAACACGGAGAGTGATGTTGCAACTCTCGACGTGTGTTTCGAAATTGATGTAATGTCAGCCATGCATCCTGAGAAATCAATATAAACACAAGTGGAGCTCTAATCAAAATAAATAAGAGTTTAAATAAAAACAAAACAAGAAATAACTAGAACATCAGTTTAGTAGGGAACTCCTTCTCTAACTGAAAACAATACAAGTACAAAATAAAGTACAGAAATGAAATTGATGAGTGCTTGTTTGTATATATTTTATAATATCAGTTTACATTCATTGAGCATCAGTTTTATCAGGTTTTATCATTGACAAGGTATGTTTTGTGTTTTTTTTGTGCAAACAGGGGCTTTGGAGACATGAAGTACAAGAAGAAGCAAAGATAGGGTGTCATGACACATTTCAAGGCCAACTAGAAGCTGTGTTCATATGCATGGGGGTGTTGCCAACTGTCGGTAGAGTCGAAGTCATTATACAAACCGAAAAGTCATAAAGGCAGTAGTACGTCTATGTCCCGGCTTCCGTACCCAAGTAGAAGAAGGTTCTTGAAGATTTCAAAGGATAGGAAGCCACGCACCCGACCACACTAGCGTGTGCCCGATCTTGTGGACTCAAAGGAAGATTTCGCGGCGGCGCGCGGGGGCACATTGTAGCAAAGTGCTGTATCAAAAGAACTGTTCACCCCCACGTGGAAATTCCACACGGGCATGTGGCTACAGTACACGGGCGTGTGAGTGCCCGTGTGAAGCCCCAATTTCAAATTATAAAAGCCGCCTTGTGATAATTTTGAGCGATCGTTTCGGCTACTTTCGAGAGACAAGGGGGCTAGGGCTTGGAGAGAGTTCTTTGCGGGTTTGGTAAGCCTTCCTCACCAACTGAGATCAATTCCTCCTTCGTCATAGCATCAAGGAAGCTATCTGCGACCTAGCTTCGAAGCGGAATCAATCTCGACGTGGAAGCTACCCATCAAGACCTTCATCACGGATTTAGGGGGGTTATTCTCTATGTCTTTTGAACTTGTTTATCAATTCATTATTTGTTTTGTGACTCGCTCCATGGAGAGATAAACCCCTAGAGGGTATTCGGACATGTAAACCCTAGGATTCATATTCTTATTAGATTTACATTGTGTTTCTATTCGAGTTAATATTTAGAGTTTTGCTCTTGGGTTCTTAATGCTTGCAATTGCTTTTGATTTCATTATTGATTGCCTTGCATGTTCTTTTCAACCTAGTGAAGAGAGAGATCACCATTAGGTTTAGAATCGCCAAGAGTGAAGAGGGTTGAGAGGGTGAGTCATGAGATAGCGGAGTGTCCCCTTTCCCTTCCGATAGATCTTTCCTATCTCCATATTCCCTAAGTTTCATGCAACCATATGTGGTGTGAGGTGTTGAGAGAATTCTCCACCGGGACCTCGTAGGTGGTTAGGGATCCTTCACATGGAGGCAAGGTTGGATCTACTTTTAGGAATTAGTTATATCTTTGGGATCCCTAGAGTGCTAAGCAGTCATATGTGGTGTGAGGCGTCGAGAGAATTCTCCACCGGGACCTCGTAGGGGACTAGTTATCGGCGATCTGGAGGCAGGGGCGGATATACCTTAGGATACCCACGACTCAATACTCTCGTCTAGAAACACTTGTAATGTACATTTAACACCCGAATCCTAGGGGGAACATTGTCAGGATACCCCACTTCTATGATTGGTAACTCTTTCCCTTTTTATTCCCTACGCACTTCTAGTGACACTCTTAGGTTTGGCCATTAGATCATCACACACTACACTCATTAGGCTAGATAACAAGAGAGGAGCTATTACTTGTACTTCTGTTCCCTGTGGTTCGACAACCCGACCCTTTGGGTCCACTTTTATTACTTAACGACCCATGCACTTTGATTAGTGCATTTCATATATATTTATTTTATATCTTACTCCCATGATTCTTGAATTTATCAGCATTAATTCTCCAAATTCGGTGCTATTTGAGGTATTCTTAGTTTTCCATGCAGGTATCAAAGTCCGAAGGCAAGAAGAAGTGATTTGGAGTGATTTTAGGAGCTAAAGGACTTAGAAGAAACCTCACCAAGCTCAATATGGCCTCAGTACGCCCGTGCGTGCAGGCCGTGCAAATTGCAGGAGAATTCAGCCGAGGACAGCACGTCCTATGGTCGCTAAGCACGGTCGTGCAACCTTCAGCACGGCATTAACACTGGCGTGTTGGACCCCGTGCAGATTACAGGATTTTGAGTTTTAGGAGTCTTATTCGGCCGTAATCTGCAAGGCTTGGAGCACGGTTTCAACACGACCATGCTCACATCGGGAAAAGGTTAAAACCCCAGAAACTTAGGTTTTTGGGGACTTTTTGGTTGCGAACTAAGGAAGAAGAAGGAGGGAGCTTTGGGGAGCCGTCCTCACCGTCACAAGAGGAATGTTGCGTGAATGGTAGGCCGATCGAGAGGAGAATTCATTACATCGTAAAGCCTCAGATAGTCGCAAGGATGCAAGAAATTAGGGAGTTTTCAACTTCTTGTGTATTAATTTCTTTGCCATTTATCTTGTTGTCTAACCTCATGAGGGGCTAAACTCTCTTATGGAGCCGTGGGGGGGAATATTCTGATGTTGTAGCTTGAACTTGTTTACTCTACTTGCGGTATTTATGAATGTCTTGTTCCTTGCGTTAAATCTTGGTTGTTGGCTATCTTGAATGTTTGTTGAGTGGTTGAATGCTTGAATGTTTGGTTATCTTAACTTATCTTGTGAATCTTATTGATAGTTGCAAGAAGTGAGATTTCAACTTAGGGTTCAACAGCACTGTGAGCATCATTCACCTGGCACGACTAGATTTTAGAACTTAAGATATCTCTGATAAGTACTGAGAGAGTCCAAGTTAGTGAGCATCAGGAATACAACCCCAGGGCCCCATCTCCTCCATCGAGCCAATCCTTACCTTTCCCTTAGTGCATTACCTCCTCTTAAATCTCTTCCAGTCCAACCTAGAGTCAGTTAAACCCTTTTTCAATTGATTAGATACTAAGCAAAACGAGAGTATTAGAAGATACACCAGTCCCAGTGGATACGACTACCCGACCTTAGAGTACACTTTATTACTAGTACGACCCGTGCAAGGGGCGTATCACACTTGCGGTAACACAAGGGGTTGACACACGTCACCCCACTGCTGTGGGAAACACGCGCATCAGAAATACAAAAAACAAAAAATGAAACAGAAGCTGCAGAAGTCAGAGGCGAGATCGGCGGTATTGACCCCCACACACTGGGAAGTCACAGCCAAAGAGGCCGATGGGGGCCACAGGGAAACGCCCAAATGGTCCGCTAGCTACTGTAAACTCCTTGTCATCCACCGCCGAAATAGTGGAGAATCGGTCGGCGGTGCGGTGTGGCTAGAGGAAGCTCGGACACACGGAGTCCTGGGGGATGACGGGCCAAGGGATGCAGGTGGTGAGTTAGGTGCCTGAGTCAATGTAGTGGCCTCGTCATGAGCGCAATAATCTACTCTGTGCGAGGTAGGCATGGTTCGCAGCATGCCTATGGCTCGTAGGGTATCAAAGATAAACGGAGTGACAACCCCCACCATCCTTATACAGTAAGTCCCTACCTGGAGGCCCATCCACGAACTAGTCGGGTGATGTAGGGACCCACGAAAATGACGCTGATTCGAGGATCGGTACCCTAGTGTTGTATGTTGACCGCCACCTCGTAGCCTAGGTGCATGTGGATGCTGCCCAGCATGCTAAGTAGAAAATCAAAGTCATGATGGTTGATGACGCTGATGCTATCCAGTGACTTGTGAGAGTGTGGTTGAGCAACAAATGGATGTACCTAAGTGCAGGGGCACGTAAGGAGGAGGCCTTGGACCGGCGTGGGTCATAGGTTCGGTCCCTCCTGAGACGTCGCCAACAATCCTCTTGAGATTCTCCAGGGGGTCGAGCAATCAGCATGGCTTCATAAGCAGAATTTCTGGTGAACTCCTCATCATATAGGCCTAGTCTGACGGAGAACTCCGTCAAACTCAACCGCTGTAATGTTCCAAACACTTGGAACTGGATGATGTCGGTGAGATGATAACTCACGGGTTCCTGCGGCATTTCAAAGATGGTGAGCACCAACAAGGCAAGCTCTTTGAACGATGTGTCCGTGATCTCAAAGAGCCGCTTCGAAGCTCCAGCTCCCAGATAGTGCTGGACCTCTGCCTCAAGGCCCACCTCCCAGTCAAGTGCTTGCGACTCACCGAATAGCTTCGCACACAGGCGAGAGTACCTCTCTTGGTGGGTAGGCGCCCAAAAGTTGGGCTCGATGGGCATAGGAGGGGTTGACCTCTCGCCCAGGGGCCTTTTCGACGAAGGGCCGAATGCGGTAGCCTTCCGCGGCGTGGTCTCACGTTGAAGAAGAAAATGAAGAATGATGTGAAAACTCCAAAAAGCTTAGCGAGCCGGGAAAAAACACTCGCAAATGAGGCACCAAAGCGTTAAGGGAAGGGAGAAAACCGACGGAGGTGACGGAGGATGCGGGCCAGGAGTGGTATTTAAAGGAACTCGTCCGGAAAGTGAACAGTCCCGCCCAACACGCCCTAAGTATGGTCGTGTTACCCCCGTGTTTATAGCGGAAATGAGAGTTTTGGGGAACACGGCCGTGTTGTCCCCGTGTTCCTGACCGTTCTTTTTACAGAATTCAGAACTGAATTCTCTGGATATGGCACGGTTGTACTCGGAGCACTGTATTGGAGTTGTGAGAAAACGAGGCTTAAATATGGGTGTGTCTAAGTCATGCTGCATAGATATAATTAAACCTCCTTTCCCGCAAAATGCACGGCTGTGCTTAACCCGTGCTTAACTAAGGAAATTCACCAAGCCTCTACCTCCCCTGAATTGCTAACTTTATAATAAGCTATGATGTTGCCGATTATTAAAATAAGTGGAGACATCTGAGAGACTTGAAAATAAACAGCCTTAACAGTTGAAAACAAAACAACGAAACACTAAACAAACACTAAAGAAAACTAACGGAATAACACAATGAAAACCAAAAAGTTTTGGGTTGCCTCCCAAGGAGTGCTTGGTTAACGTCACAAGCCTAAGGTACCTAGCTTCCCCTTAAAAGGGTTTATGAGTACATGACTTCCGCTTGTCACCTGAAAAATGATCACTAAAGTAAGATGTAAGTGATTCGATTAAAACAATTTCACCCACACTCAAATAATTTACACAGGAGGGTAATGTGGGTGCAGTAGGTGACTTCTTCAGGTTGGAAACTCAGTTCCACCATTTCTGAGCCCAAGAAGGCTTTTTTAGAAAGGGGAGTTGGGCTAGCTCATCAATTTCTGTCGAGCCAAGGTTGGGGTCGTCCATCAACTACGGCAGCAACCTCTTCCGTAGGCTCATCCTCCAACAACTTCTTGAGTTTATCCTTCATCCACGTGTCTTGCACAAATTCAGCAACATAGTTATCCATAATGTATGAAGCATAACACGTGTCATCAAAGTTCATGGAGTGTCACATGGCTTCTTCCAACTTAAACACCACTTCTTCATTTCCCACTCTTAAAACCATCCGATCATCCTTAGCATCGATGATAGCCTGCGAGGCTGTTAAGAATGGTCACCCTAAGACTAAAGGCATTTCAGCTTGCTCGTCCAAATCCAAGATAACAAAATCGATCGGGAAGATGAACTTATCGACTTTCACTAATATATCTTCAACTATCCCCATCAGACGGCGGACTGATCGATCGGCGAGCTGGAGTGTCATTTTAGTGGGCTTAAGCTCGCCGAGTCCTAGTTTCTAAAAGATTTTATAGGGTATTAAATTTATGCTCGCTCCCAAATCAGCAAGTGCCTTTTCATCCATCACTCCCCTAATGGTGCAGGGGATGATGAATCCCTCTCTGTCTTTTTATTTTTCTTTCAGAGGAGATTGAATCCCTCTGGGTCTTTTCCTCGCTCAAAGTAACAGTAGACACCTATTCTAGCTTCCTCTTGTTGGTCAGTAGTTCTTTGAGGAACTTAGCATAGCAAGGCATTTGAGTAAAAGCCTCCACAAATGGAACATTGATGTGCAGAGTCTTGAACATTTCCAGGAATTTCTTAAACTGCTTATCATGCTAATCTCTCCTTAGCTTGGCGGGGTAAGGCAGGTCAGGTTGATATGTAGGTAGTGTATCCTTGGCCTTACCCTAGGTCTGCTTCTGCTCCTTTTTATTAGCACTATAATCATTTCTCAAGACAACCACTTTAGGCTCCAATATTTCTTCCCCCCTTACTTGAAGAGGAGGTGATGTTAATTCCCTTCCACTTCTCAACGTAAGTGCTTTCAGGGACTCCTGGGGATTGACCTCTGTATTCCTAGGTAATAACCCTGGGGACCATTCAACAAGTGTCTTGGCGATCTGTGCCACTTGCTGTTCCAAATTTTTAAGAGATGCTTGCTTGTTCCGCATCAGTTCTTCATGCTTTGAAAGACGAACATCGTTGGACAGAATGTACCTCGTGAGAAGGGTTTTGAGTGTAGGGCCTTTTCTTTCCTGAGTAGGTGCCCTGAGAAACTGGTTTTGCTGCAGCTGTTGGGGTGGTGATGGTGGTTGTCGCTGCTATCCTTGTACTGGTTGGCTCTACGAAAAATTTGGGTAGTTCCTTTACCCGGGGTTATAAGTGTTGCTGTAGGACTTGTTCTGATACAGAGTATTTTGCCCAATGAATTCAACCTGCTCGGTGCTCGTACCACGATAAGAAGAAAAGCAACAAGGTCTGGCATGCCCCCCCCTAAGTGTCACAACTCATAACAAAAACTTGTGGCTGCACTTACATCACATCCAATTGTTTGGAGATTGGTTCAACTTGAGCCGTTAATGTGGTAAGAGCATCAATGTCATAAATACTAGCAGCCTTGCCAGGTTTATTCCTTTCAGAACTCCACTTATACCCATTAGAAGCCATGTCTTCAATCAGATTTTGTGCTTCCTCCGGTCATTTACTGCATAACGATCCTCCAGCTGCTGCATTCAGCATCTGTTTAGTAGCGATGTTCAGCATATTGTAAAAAATCCGTATTTGCATCCATTCCATAATCCTGTGATGCGGCCATTTCCTCAATAAATCCTTGTATCTCTCCCAAGTATCGTACAAGGTCTCGGATCTAGTTAGCGGAAGGAAGATATGTCACTATTAAGTTTGGTGATTTTGGCCAGAGGGAAGTAGCGGGTAAGGAGCTTCTCAGCCAATTGGGCCCAACTTGTAATGGAACCCACCGCCAAAGAACTTAGCCACTATTTGGCCCTTCCTTGCACTAAAAACAGGAATAGTCGTGGGCACACTGCATCCTCCGACACATTGTTCGCCCTGAACTTTGATAAGTATACATTTATACTATATTTTACATATCAATTTGTATACTTAGTGAATCAGTATTAGAGTGATTTTATGGAAAACGAGGCTAAATCAAGTGTGAATTGTCTTCGTAGGCACTAGGTGGAGTTTAAAGACAAAGGACAGCAACAAGAAGCAATTAGGAACCAAAATGTAGAAAATGGCGCTATCCTGACATAGTGACCTGGGAGCCAGAATCACTTACGGGTCGCTTACAGCTGGGGATACGGCCGTATGCCATATTCAGAAGGCATTGCTAGTATTCTTATGCCCTTAAGAGGAGAAAACTGTCAAACAAGGAGACTTACGGTCAACCTTACAGCCGTAAGTTGGATCGTAAGTGGAAGACAGAGAAGTTTACGAAAGCTGCTTATGCCCGTAAGGAGGAGGGTAAGATCAACAGAATGAGGGTTATGGTATTCCTATTACAGCCATAAAAGGGACCGTAACCCGAAGACATACACCCTTACTGGAGAGACTTACGACTGTAAGCGGGGTCGTAAGGTACGAGATCAGATGAAACCCCTAGGCTTACAGCCAAGGCTTACACCTTATAAGCTACCCATAAACCTACCAGTATAAAAGCCTTCTCTGAATTCTGAGAAAGGGAGGTTAGGTTTTAGAGATTTTTTTTTTGGGAAAAAGGAGGCTGGAGAAGGAGAAGATAACTACGAGATCAAGGGCAATTTCAACCCCTCCAAGGCAAGGAATCCACGTAGGCGTCCATCATCGTCATCCACATCATTCATTAGAGTGTTATCATGGTCAAGAGTCATAACTCCACTAATGTCGAGGGGAATTTCGCGTCGACTCTTGTATTCTTGAGCTTTGAGGGAGTGCTTATTAATTTTCTCTTTATGACTATGAATGAATTTAATTCTCCAATTGTTTTGTGCTTCATAATGAGCTAAAGCCCCATTGGGAACTTGGACTTGAAACCTTAGGGATTTGTTTTGGATTCGATTTATACTCTTTACTCTTATTTGATTGTGAAGTTTGATTTTGAAATGCATGTGTAGTTGGATTTAATTCTTATTGCATGTTGCGTGGCTATTGATGTGTGGTGAAAACCCGTTAGTTATCGACGCTAATGTGCAGTGAAAACCGATTAAGATATCATATTTCTAGTCAACCTCTGTTTTATTCAAGTGAGAAGTATATGTAGGATTTTGTGCTTCAGTGTTGAAACCCTAAGGGATCATTGTCCAAGTACTCCCATTAATCGCGAAAGTGTTACCCTCCTATTTTAGCTTTCTCTCCCTGTTTAATCTCTTTTAGTAGTAGTTAATTTGTTTCCCTGTGCCAAGTTAATTAGGCTAGATTTCAATTGCTAATGTTAATTATAATACTTTTGCTCCCTTGATCGGGTCCACTTTATTACTTGATGACCCATGTAATTGCGGAGACGCAAAGGGCGTGTCATGTAAGGTTTGCATGCTTGTTTACTCTATACTATTTGACTGATGATAGCCTACTACAATGATCACTGTGAGTTCATTTGTGTCGATTTATCATGTGCTAGTGCAGTCGTTGTTAGACCCTATTTTTTGCTCTATTCTTTGACCAATGCCCTTAAATGCACAACTCATCTGTCTAACTCAGTGAAGTTTGATTTTGAAATGCATATGTCGGTGGATTTAATTCTTATTGCATGTTGCATGGCTATTGATCTGCGGTGAATACCCGTTAGTTATCAAAGCTAATGTGCGGTGAAAACCTATTGGTTCTTGAGAACTAGCGTGCAGTGAAAGCCTTTTAGATCTTGGAAATTGGCATGCGGTGAAAACCCGTTAATACGTCACATTTCTAATCAACTTCCCTTTTATTCAAGTGAGAAGTATATAGAGGATTTTGTGCTTCAGTGTTGAAACCCTAAGGGAGCATTGTCCAACTACTTCCATTAATCTCAAAATCTTAACCTCCTGTTTTAGCTTTCGCTCACCGTTTAATCTCTTTTAGTAGTAGTTAATTTGTTTCCTATGCCGAGTTAATCAGGCTAGATTTTAATTGCTAAAGTTAATTCTAATACTCATGCTCATGTGGTTCGACAACCCGACCATTCACAGGGTCCATTTTATTACTGGACGACCCGTGCACTTGCAGAGACGTAAAGGGTGTGTCAAGTTTTTGACGCCGTTGCAAGGGAGCTAAGATATTAGAAACACTTTGCTTCCGTCATTCTAGCCATTTTTTCCCCAAATTTGTTTTTGCATTGTTTTTCTTTCAGCTATAATTAGGTTTTGATAGTGAAACATGAAATTTTCCTTTGATTTCAGGTGTGGTGTATTACTCCAGGGAATCTGTCAACTTTGGTTGAAGTAGATGCCAAAATTGAAAGAAGATTGTGAAGAAGACACCGTGAACAAGGGAGTGGGACAGATTTTGGGCAGGACTAGCCTGCAGAAACTTTTGAAGTGCCAATTGAGAGTGTTGAGGAAATGGCTGAACATAACGTGCAATAGGGCACCCTGTCAGACTTTGCTCAGCCTATTACTCGTGGGACCCAGTCCAGTATAGTTCATTCCCAAGTTGTTGCTAATAATTTTGAACTCAAGCCTGCATTTATTCAGATGATCCAGCAGATAGCTGACATCAAGAACTTCATTGAGGCTTGCGATATGCTGAAGATTAATGGTGTGACAGATAATGCCATCTAGCTCCGAACTTTCCTATTCTCTCTAAAAAGAAAGGCCAAAATAGTGGTTGCAGTCTTTACCCAGCGCGTCGATTACAACTTGGGATGAGATGGCGGAAGCTTTTCTCACCAAGTACTTTCCCCCAGGAAAATCAGCCAAATTGAGAAATGAGATTTCATCATTTGCACAGTCGGATTCTGAGTCTTTGTTTGAGGCGTGGGAGAGATTCAAGTAGCTTTTAAGGAAATGCCCACAGCATGGATTTCCGGAGTGGATGATTATCCACACTTTTTATAACGGCATGAAGCAGAATTCGCGCCAGATCATAGATGCTGTTTCATGATCCATGTTAGGTAATAAGATACCGTTAGATGTTCGATAGTGATAGAGGATATGGCAGTGAATAGTTGCCAATAGGGCAGCCACGACAGTAAAAGGCCCGCTTGAATATATGAAGTTGACGCTATCACATCACTCCCTGCACTAGTTGAGGGGCTCAGCAAGAAGATGGACGCCCTTACAGTTTCAAGAAATTTGATTGTGATGGTTTGTGATGGATGTGGAGGAGGGCACATGCATAATGATTGCCCTATAGCAATTGGAGCATCTACATCATCATCAGTGGAACAAGTAGATTTTGTTGGGAATGCACCACGGCCAAATATCCCCTACAGCAACACGTATAATCCAGGTTGGAGAAATCATTCCAATTTTTCATGGGAGGTCGAGGATAGTAAAGACCGGCACACGCTCCTTGATTTCAGCAACAACCACCA
The DNA here is from genome assembly GCA_902712375.1 of Dioscorea dumetorum. Lineage (NCBI taxonomy): Eukaryota > Viridiplantae > Streptophyta > Magnoliopsida > Dioscoreales > Dioscoreaceae > Dioscorea > Dioscorea dumetorum. The sequence continues at coordinate 5,739,566 of CACTHL010000128.1, read as the reverse complement.
TAAGACAGGGTCTCAGAGTTGGAAAAGATCTTGGCCAAGTACATCCAGATGTCCGATGCAAGACAGACTAGTATGGAGACTATTCTTCAGAACCAACAAGCCTCTATCCAAATTTGAAAAATCAAGTCGGACAGATTGCGAAAAGTCTAACTGAGAAACCCATGGGCAGCTTACTGAGCAATACTAAGGCTAATCGAAGGGAACATGCAAAGGGGATCACCTTGGGGAGTGGTCAAGCACTTCATAAAGTTTAATCTCCAGCAACTGATAAGAGTAAGGATAGGCTCCAAGACACAGAGGAGGAGGATAATGAAGTTCATACTCCCCATGAGCCAAGAATTCCATACCCATCTCGCTTGAAAAAGGATCAGTCTGATGAACAATACAAGAAGTTCCTCAACATGGTCAAACAATTGCACATCAATCTACCCTTTGTAGAAGCATTAGTTCAAATGCCACGCTACGCCAAATTCCTCAAGGACCTACTCACGAATAACAAGAAGTTGGAGGAAAGCCTAGCTGTTGTTCTTGAAGCTAATTGCTCCACCATGTTGCAAAATAAACTCCCTAGCAAGATGAAGGATCTCGGTAGTTTTATAATTCCTTGTTGCATTGGAAGAATGAGGACAGAAAAAGCGCTAGCTGGCTTTGGAGCCAGCATAAATGTGTTACCCCTGACATTGTTCGAGAAGCTTGGGTTAGGTGAACGGTGCCCCACTTCTATAACTCTCCAAATGACGGATAAAACAATCAAGCATCCTCGAGGTATCGTTAAAGATGCATTGGTCAAGGTCGACAAGTACATATTCCAGTTTGACTTTGTTGTGCAGGATGTGGATGAAGATGCTGAGGTTCCATTGATTTTGGGGAGGCCCTTTTACCGAACCTCAAAAGCCTTGATCGATATGGAGGGAGGAGAGATGACACTGAGGGTTAGAGATGAAACAGTCACTTATCGATTAGCGGAATCCATGTGGAAGTCGGTGAATTTTGATGATGCATGTTATTTTTTTGATATTACTGATACGCTTGTTGAGGAATGTATGCAAGAATTAGTTCAGCTGCATCACTTTGAAGGCTGACAAAATCAAGCCGAGGAAGAAGTAGTGTGCTTAGTTTTTAGTATTGGGATGGAGGTACAAGATTACTCAGAAATCCCAATGGCTGAAAGGTCATCACCTCTTATGTGTTAATTGTGCAGATATTTAGGTCCTGGAACAATTATAATTGTTTGGAGAAGAGTTCATAGCAAAAGGACCTAAAGGGTAGTTTGTCAAGGCAAGCATAGCCCAAGCATGGGCGTGCTTCTCAGCCGTACACTTCATAGGAATCTTAAGAGAAATAAAGAACTCAAAAGAACGATTTTGGTTCCCAGAGCATGGGTGTGCAAATGGAAGCACGACCTAAGCACAAGCGTGTTTAGACCCGTGCATTTTACTGCCTGGTATGTATTCGAAAACTGCTGGAATTTTCTATCTACTCATAAACTGTACGCCCAAAAGCACGGCCTAAACACGCTTGTGCTTAGGTTGAAACTTAGGTTAAAAGCACCGGAAGTTAGGTTGAAAAGGAGCTTCTTGTCTGGCAACGGCTGAGGCGATGGAAAAGATTATTGCACATATTTTACCATCTTCAGGGGAGGATTAGAACACCAATCAGGGGTGGAGTCTCATCATTCATTAGGCCCTTGAAGCTCAACGAAGATGCAAACATATAGGGAGTTTTTGAATTCCTCTGTATTTGTTTCTTTTATTGTTTTCCTGTTGAGTGAACCTATGAGGGGCTAACTTTCTCGGGTGCCCTGGGTTGTGAACTTGGTTTAAGATTGTATTTGATCACTTGTTTGCAATGTTTATGGAGTCCTTTGGTTATCATGTTAAATCTTGTATTGCATGGTTAATGTGGTTGATTGCATATCTTGATTATAAACTTAGCGTGTGTTGTTGCCTTAGCGTAATTGCCAAAGAGCAATTGCTCACTCGAAGTGCAAGAAATGTATAGTATAATCAATCCCTTGATGTTATTATAGCTATAGTTGCAACAAGTCTTCCAGAGCACACATAGATTTTCTGAGATGTACCTGATAAGCCTTGTAAGAGTTTAAGTTTAATTTGACACCAAGGGATTAACCTGAGGCCCTACTTCTTAATTGAGCAACTTTGCTAGAAACTTCCCTTGTCCCTTATTAGGATATAACCAAAGAAGTATTTTAGACTACGCACGGCCAAATTTTGAGGTAACTGGATCGACTATTGTTCGCCCCCCTATTGTGGTGGATAGTTTTGAATTGAAGCCCAACTTCATTTAGATGGTGCAGCAGATCTGCCAATTCGATGGATTTCAAGATGAAGACTCGTATCCCCACATGTCAAGCTTCTTGGAAATATGTGATATGCTCAAGGCGAACAATGTGTCTGAGGAAGCAGTCTGCCTTCGACTGTTCCTGTTCTCGGTGCGAGGAAGGGGCAACAGTGGCTAAGTTCTTTGCCAGCGAGTTCGATCACTAACTGGGTGATAAGTGTCTAAATGTAGGTATTTATACGTTTTATTCTTGTACTATTTTGCATGTATTTTGATGAGTTGATGGCCGTTTCATATTTAAATTGGTTTTATTTGTGTTATAGGCCTTGAAGAAGCCAAAATGAGCTCAAGAACGTATTTGGGAAGAAATCCGTTTCAAATTTGATGTTTTCGAGTTTTCATTACTGTAGCAGTACTGTAGAAGGATTACTGTAGCACCGAAACGGGATTTTCCTAGAAAAGGCTGGGAGCCTTGCGGGCAAGCCTTCACTCGCAAGGCAGCCCGTATGGAAGCCCGAAAAGAGGCTTTAAAAGAAAAGTTAGGGCATCTTTTTTAGGGGGACTTTTCTTCTCTTCTTCTTGGGCCGCCGTCCGACCTTTGCCGGCGGCGTTTTCCGGCGATCCATTGCGTCATTCTTCACCAAGAGGGAGGCAAACATCGGAGGAGGAGATAGGGGGAAGATCTAGAGCTTAAAAGTATCGTTTGAGAAGAAATCTTGGCGACATCGGCAATTTTCATCCATCCAAGGCGATCTGGAGCAAGAACATGGGTAGGAGCAGCAGGAGGAAATATGCGCTCGATCATCACCAGAACACGGTGGAGGTCGGCCTCCACCCTCTCCAGTAACTCCTGAATCTCCGCCTGGCCGGCCCTGAGAGCCTGCTGCTTCTCCCGGAATGCTACTAGCTGCTTGCGAATGTTCTCTCTAGGTCTCTCTGGAGCGGCTGGTGTTGTCGCCGATGGGGAAGCTGACGAGGTGGAAGCCTCCTCGGAATCTTTATGGGAACTATCCTCACCCCTGTCAGTAGTCGGTTCAGCTTGGCGGGGAGTGAGGATATATGTAGATCCATGATGGGTAACTACCCCCATCAGTCGTAAGGTATCCATGTCGAGAGGGGTTGTAGTACTGACAACCTCTTGTCTCGCGAGACGCTCGGTCAACCCCAGACCTCTGATTAAGCATGTGATGTAGGGGCTGGTGAAAATAGCGCTCAGTCGGGTGTGCTGGCCCTGGTGGGCAATAAAGTCTGCTAACACGTACTCCAGATGGAGCGGGCAATGCGTGGTCATGCTGTGCCAATATAGAAGCTCCTCAAGCCCCACGACGCCTGTATTGTTAGCCCACCCTGCAAAAGATGGCACCGTAACGGCGTGCACGTACCTGTGGGCGGGGCGGGCCAAGCAACTTGCCTTAGTGAGGCTAGGTTCGTAGTTCTGACCCGTCGTAAGTTTCATCTGCTCTCGCCCCACCGTATGGCCCGTTGGGAAGTCAATAAGCAGCTCCTAATATTGGGGCTCTCGAATCTGATCTGCAGTGTATAGCCCCATGAACACTGTGAACTCGGATAGAGTCTGAGCCCGGTGCTCCCTGAAAATTTGGAATCAGACTGTTGCCCCTCGATCAAAACCTACTAATCCACGGTTGAGGGCGCATGTGTTCAAGACCTCTAATGTCGGCTCACGAAAGACTAGGTCTTCAATGGCGAACAGTTGGGACCAACCCCCCGTCCGTAACATTTCTCGAACTTCATCCTTCAGCCCCAGTTGGGCAAGAATGGGCCAATCCATAGTACGGGATTGATCGAACCGCTTAGTCCTCAAATGGTCAAACCGCTCTCGAAAGCGTGAGGATGATAAAGTTGGGCTCGAGCGAATAAAAGTGAAATAAGGCCCAGCTATGTTGGGTCGAGCTAGCTTCGATGGTCGGGTAGCAACGAGCTTCGTTCTAGGCATCCTGCAAAATAAACAACAAAGCTAAGTCCATACAGTGGCTTAGGATTCTTGCTTTAGATACCTTTATGGCCCATTTACGGGCTCACTTAAGGTTGTAAGTATCGGAATATTTATCCTTACCAGGGACCTTACGGCCGTAAGCTTCAAGCTCCGGTCGTAAAGGTCTTCCATGTATATTTGAGCTCAAAAATTCTACAAAACATACTGAGGCACCCACACTCACATAAGCACAATTCAAAAAGAAAATAAGGACTCAAAATAAAGCTAAAACACGACAAGAAAAGAAAACCCACTACAAAGATGAAGAGGGAAAAGAAAAGAAAAAGGCCTGTAATGATCTCCTGCTGCTATTCTCTTGTGCATAGTTTTTCTCTGCAGTTCAAATGAGCTCGGGGAAAGAAAGGTAGGAAGAGAAGAGTGTGCCAGTGTAAGGTGAGAGTGATGTGTGGAAGAAACAGAAAATTTTGTGTTAAGAGGTTATAGGGCCATCTTAAACCTAATCGCTTACAGTCTCACTTACCGCCGTAAGGTTCCCTGGATTTCCACTTATGGGCGTACTTACGGTTGTAATTCGGCCCCGTAAAGTCTTCTGAAAGGAAGTTCCTAAGGGTTTACGGGCCATAAGGAGCCAATGATCTGCCTCGTAAGGTTCTCGGGGGTTTTTACTTACGTCCATACTTACGGGCGTAAGTATGCCCGTAAGGTCCTCGTGATGTTTCTGCCTAATGTTTATGGGCCGTAAGCCAGATCATAAATGCCTCTATGTAGGCATTACGGCCTGAATTACAGGCATAAAGAACCCGTAAGCTTCCCCAAAAATTTGGCAAAACTTCTATTGCTCTGTAAAACATGCCCAGATACAATGGTTTCTTACTGAACTGCAGATGTGAGTAACCATGAAGCACACGAGGTCTAACATGAAACGCAAATCCTGAAATTAACTAAAAAAACAAATAACTGAAAACGACAAAAACAAAAAACAAGAAGAAAAGAAAAGACAGACAAAAATGAAAAGAACTTGGGTTGCCTCCCAAAAAGCGGTTGTTTAAAGTCTTTAGCTTGACCTAAAGCAGCTCTTACCTTACGGGGGCTCTTCTAAATGGAGGACTTCCTTATCTGAAATCTGAAAATGTGCGTTATATAGTTTCAATCGATGCCCATTTACCTTGCGCCGCCCTTGCTCTAGATGAGAATTTCAATCGCTCCATAAGGTGTTACCTGAGTCACTATGAAAGGGCCAGACCAACTAGATTTCAACTTTCTTAGAAAGAGTCGGAATCGGAAATTGAATAGTAGAACTTAATCTCGAGGTTTGAAATTTTTACTCCCCTTAATGTACTTGTCATGCCATTTACGCATTCACTCTTTGTATAGACGCGTATTCTCATAGGCTTCAGTTCTCCATTCATCCAATTCATTAATTTAGAGCCGTCTTTGCTGCCCGGCCTGGACAAGATCAAAATTCATAGCCTTGATAGCCTAATAGGCTTTATACTCCAATTCCATAGGTAGGTGACAACCCTTCCTATAGACCTGCTGATATGGAGTGCTCCCCACTGTCATCTAGTAAGCTGTTCGATTGGCCCACAATGTATCATCCAACTTTTCAGAACAATCTTTCCTGTTATGGTCCACAGATCGTTCCAGTATGCGCTTCAACTGACTGTTGGTGAGATCCACCTGACCGCTTGTTTGAAGATGGTAGGGAGTTGCCAACCGATGAGTAACTCCGTAACGCTTCAAAACGTTTTCCAGTTGAGTGTTACAAAATTGTGTTCCCCAATCACTGATGAGGAGGCTTGGAGTTCCAAATCGAGTGAACAATCTTTTAAAGAATTTAAAGACAATGCGAGCATCATTGACGTGTAGTGCTTGAGTCTCCACCCACTTGGATACATAGTCCACTGCCACTAAAATGTACTTATTCCCATTGGAGTTAGGAAATGGCTCCATGAAATCAATTCCCCAGACGTCAAACACCTCACAAAAATGTATTGGATTCTTCGGCATCTCATCTCGGCGGGATAGATTCGCTATTCTCTGGCATTGGTCGCACTTCCAAACAAACTCCCGGGCATGTTGAAATATAGTGGGCCAGTAGAACCCTGATGCCAGTACTTTTTCTGTAGGCCTTCCCTGGGCGTAATGACCCCCGATAGGCCCAGAATGGCAATGCTCCAAAATATTCCACCCCTCCTTTCTGGTAACACATCTCCTAATGACTTGATCTGCGCATAACCGAAATAGGTCTGGATCATCCCGAAAATAATACTTGAGATCACTAGAAAATTTTCTTCGTTGCTGATTTGAGATTCCCTTTTGGAGAAGTGTGCCTATTAGATAGTTAGTAAGATCTGCAAACCAGGGAGTATCTGTTTCTGCTTTGTTTTGGGGAAAACTTCATTAATTTCTAATTGCCCAGCTCTTTACCAATAGTTTCTCCTAACCGCAATAAGTGATCAACCGCTAAATTTTCAGCACCAATCTTATCCCTGATTTCTACATCGAACTCCTGAAGCAATAGCACCCAACGTATCAATCTTGACTTCGTATCTGATTTATTCATTAAGTATCGAAGTGTCGAATGATCTGTGAATACGATCACCTTGGAAAGGATGAGATACGACCTGAACTTATCAAAGGCGAATACCACTGCTAGTAATTCCTTCTCAGTGGTCATGTAGTTTTCTTGGGCACTCGTCAGAGTCTTGCTGGCATAATATATCAGCTGGAAATGCTTATCTCTCCTTTGACCCAGAACTGCCCCCACTGCATAATTTCTTGTGTCACACATTATCTCGAATGGTTAGCTCCAATCAGGGGTGATGAGAATCAGTGCTTGTGTAAGCTTTTCCTTAAGCATCTCAAAGGCTATGACACAGTCTGCGTTAAAATCAAAAGGGGCATATTTTTCCAATAATTTTGCTAAGGGCCATGTAATCTTCTTGAAGTCTTTGATATAACGACGATAGAATCCAGCGTGAGCCAGAAAACTACCAATTGTCTTGACATTGGAGGGGGCAGGTAATTTCCCAATTGTGTCTATTTTCGCATTGTCTACCTCTATTCCTTGTCTGGAAATCTTGTGGCCAAGGACGATACCTTCTTTCACCATGAAGTGACACTTTTCCCAATTTAAAACCAGGTTTGCCTCCTCGCACCTTTTCAAAACCCGCTCCAAATTCATCAAACATTTTTCGAAGGAATCCCCATATATTGAGAAATCATCTATGAAAACCTCGATGATGTCTTCTACTAAGTCATCAAAAATGGCTGTCATGCAACGCCGGAAAGTGGCTGGTGCGTTACACAATCCAAATTGCATTCGTCGATATGCAAATGTGCCATAGGGACATGTAAATGTGGTTTTCTCTTGATCTTCAGGAGCAATTGGAATTTGAGAACACCCTCACATCCCATCCAAAAAAAGTAGAATTCATGGCCAGCAAGTCTCTCAAGCATCTGATCAATGAATGGTAATGGAAAATGATCTTTCCTTGTAGCTTCATTTAGCCTTCTATAATCAATACAAACTCGCCAACCAGTCACTGTTCTTGTGGGAATTAACTCATTAGCATCATTTATCACTACTGTCATGCCCCATGTCTTCGGTACTACCTTCGTCGGACTCACCCAAGCACTATCCGATATTGGGTATATAATTCCAGCATCTAGTAACTTCCTAATCTCAGTTCGCACCACTTCCTTCATATTAGGATTAAGCCTACGCTGTGGTTGAATCACTGGTTTAAAACTATCTACCAAAAAACTTTTGTGCATACAGTATGAAGTATTTATACCCTTTATATCTGAAATTTTCCAAGCAAGGGCTGTTTTATGAGCTCTTAACACATCAATCAATCTGCTCTTCAGTGTACGAGTTAGAGCAGAGGCTATTGATTGCTTCCCCGCAAGCGTACGGGATCGCCAAGTAATACCTCGTGCGAAGACACAAGGATCGTATTCCACGGGGCTAAGGATCTCCTATTACTCCTTCTCGAGCTATTATCTAGCCTAAGATCTCAAGTGATGGAATTTACTCTACTAAGTGCAAATAAAAATTAAAACAAGATTAAGAACAAATTGGAGAGAACAAGTAATAAGCAAGCAAGAAACTCAATGTAATGCAAAGGCCTATGGATGTGGATCCCCTTGAGGGATTATCATGAAACATGGATGATGAACAAAAGATGCAAGGGTAAAATGGACCGTGAGATTCCAAGATTAGAACAACCCCAATTTCTCGGCGATTGAACCCTAATCCCATACAAAAATAGATAGGAATTTCTTCCAAATCCACATTCCTACGATTGCAATAAGTACGAGGAAATCTCACTTAGGAGTAAACCTACTCTTCTTCGGATTAAACCTACATGGAGGGCTACCAAACACCCGATTTCTCGGTGTGATGATACAAGTGTCCCCTTCTAATCCATTCATGATCTAATACATGCGAGCAAGTCACATCTACATGCATCGCTCATAAAAGAGCTACGGATTTCTCCTTAGTGTACCACTTAGCATGAAAACAAAGGATTAGATCTCAAAATTACCCAAGCATGAAATTAGCAAACAATCATCCAAAATACATGATAGAACCCCCGAAGGTTCACCAAGACCCGGTGGCCTTGGGGGTCTAGTGTGTCATCATCCTACAACATGCAATACAATCAAGTAAAATACACAAGAAAAGCATAATTGACACTTCCTAGATGAAATGGAGGAAGAGGAGGTAGAAAATATGCCAAATGATGCTTCCACCGCCAAAGGAATGCCGAATGACGCTTCCTTCGAATCGTGGTAGATCTCCCCTTGAATGATGATGCCTTCTTGCCTTGAGAGTCTTGGACCTTGGGCTTCAATGATCTCCTAGCTTTCTTGCCCTTCTTCTCCTCCCTAAGGTCGCCCAAGAACTCCCCCAAAAATAGTCCAGCAAAAGCCCTCCAAAAAGTCCAGCAAAAAGTTTAGCCAAAAGTTCTTCATTCTGCCCTAAAAGTCAGTATTTATACCCACTGATTCACGATTCATACGGGGTACATACGGCTCCTTATACTGGGTAGTATGAAAATCTGGGCAGATAAGTCCAATTCATTACGCTGCTACAGTGCATACAGCCCCCCTACTGGGTAGTATAGGGGTAGTATGAAATTCCTGTTTTTGTCTCTTTTTGCCTAAATGATATCTTCTTGTTCCCCATTGCTTCCTTATGCCCTACAAAGCAAATAATAGACGATTAAGCGCGAAATAGGCATCAAACCTCACAAAATGCAAGCAAAGTGAAAACGATATATATATGAAAACACCTACATTTAGACACTTATCAAATATCCCCACACTTAAGCGTTGCTTGTCCCCAAGCAATCAACTCATGAAAAACAAAGAGACTGAAAAGTGGCTAAATGCATTACCTCTGGCATCAAGCAAATATAAGATTCCAAAAGCAATGGACAATGATACATAGATGTTGAGTCATAGTCAATAAGCATAATAAAAATATCTTGTCTCACCCCTTATATGTCTGTGTCGTGTAAGTGAATCTTATATCTCATTTGCCCTGATCTGGTCTAGCCTAAGGACTTCAATCAGTACAGCTCTAGATGCTAATCACTCCACTTACAAAGAATACTAAGTCTTAAACTACTAAATGCTACTTCAATGGCAAAGTAAGATCCTTCTAATTCTAAAGCTCGAAACTAGATCCATTTTCATCTCAAAACCTTTGGTAGATACTCAAAAAGATCACTAGGGTTTTATTTTCATTTCATTTTTTTTTTCGAGTCCGACTAACGTAGACTGCACTAACATCATTTTGAAATCTTTCTGGAGGGTGCACATGCTGGTTAGGCACAAGAGCCACCCAACTACTCGATTACAGTCTACATAGACGCATTCATGCTTCAGAAGCAGAGGAATACTGACATAGACTTTTTTTTTTCACATTTACCATAGATCACATCTTCAGAGTATCCTACATGACACAAAACTAGGATTAGCTCAACAAGACTTAGAAGTTCTTAAGAGTCCATTGGAGGATAGAACTTAGTGTTCTAAGGCCAAGTACTCAAAGTAGTGTGTTACGCATACAAGAGAGTTAGAGTAGTCACAATGGCTATTCCTAGGGCATCGACAAAAAAATTCAGTGCACATGACAATGCTAGGGGTAAAACAGGATTCAATAAAGCAGAGAGACAAGTAACTCACATCAATCATTAATCCAAGCTAAAAGAATCTTACAAGATTGAACAAAGCCATCATAGGTAACACTAGCATGTAACAAATGGTCCTAAAACATGAAATACACCCATCCCCACACTTAGTGTTGTGCATTGCCCTCAATGTACACTAATCATGAAAAACATGGCAAATCGTTAATGAAAATATAAGAGGAGGGTGAAAATGAACTTCCCCGGTTACTCTTGTGCGTGTGGGGAGGTGAGACTCGACAAAAAGTGTGGTGAGAAACACATGTCTTGTCCGACCTCCATTAAAAATTAGGAAAGCTCACCAAATTCCCTCAATGCCCTGCGAGGCAAAAAAGGGGACATCATCATTCCACAAGAATTTAAAAAATAAAAACACAAGAGAGAAACTAGGGGGTAGTCAAAAACACAAAGATGAAAATAACACAAAGTTTCACAACACAAGTCGGTTGGGTAGAATCTGGTGCTGGTGGTGGTGGCATGGAGGCAGAAAGAGTGGTCATAGTGTGCTAGGATGAACCATAGTGCGAAGTGATGAAACGGCGAAAATCTGCCTCGACCCGACGCTGTCCTTCAATAATCTGGTGAAGCTGGCCATGAATCTCACGCTGCGCCTGATGCACGTCCTGTACCTCTCCCTCGATCCCCCTTAGTCTCATGTCGAAGTTAGGTAATGATGCAGTGCCGGGGTTTCGAACAGGTGCATCCTCAGGCTCTGACTATGTGTGCTCTGCCTGTCGCTGACTGGACTCACCAGAGACCGGGTGATGTGTTGGTCTGCCACTCACACGCTCATTCACTACCAAGCCAATCGCCCGAATGTGGGCATGCTTGAGGGGTACTGCACCCCCTACCTCGGTCATACCCCGCGTCTGCTCAAATAGACCCATGCCACGGATCAATTGTGTATACGAGCCCTGGTGGAGAAATGCATCGGCGACAAGGTGGCCTAGGTGAGTAGGGCGCCGCTCGAAAATGCCATACATCGTGTAAAGATCGGACTGAGTGACAACCCCCTTGCTATCAGTGCGGCCCCAAATAGAACGAGCAATCAAAACATGAATGAACCTGTGTGCCGGGTCAAACATGCGCGAGGCTTTTCGGGTCCGATCGTCACCCGCCAAGGTCGCCCAATAGTCGCTTCTACCCACTTCACTTGGGAAATCAAGCTTAAGACGTTTACCGGGCATGGATTTAATAAACTCATCATTATAGATCCCCAAGTATTTGGCGAAGTCCAAGTGGTGCATAGTACGCTTCTTGCCAAAAGCTTGAAACCGAATGGTGATAATGTTCCTATCCCGCACAGAGTCTCCATCTTGACGTGCCTCAAATGTACTCAGCACCTCCAAAGTTAATTGGCGAAAGGTTGGCTCTTTTATGGTAAAAAACTTGTCCCAACAATTAAGTGATAGCCAATCCTTGACTTGATTTGCGATCCCAAGGTTCTCCACAAGTCCCCAATCAAGGTAGCATAATGTTCCAAATGGTTTTGTCTTCAATCTATCATATCTCTCTCGATGATGGGACAACTTGAAGACGGGTTCATCCGGTGTAGATGAAGGTCCAGTGGTTCTTGGGCGCTTGGAGGCAAGTGTTTTAGTGCGAGGCATTCCTACAATGAAAAGAAACCTTGTTCAAGCTCATAGGAATTCAAGATGAAGCAAAATAAAATGCCAGAGATAGAGGAAACAAGTGAAAAATCAAATTTTTGAGGTCATACGGCCGTATAGGGGCCGTATGGTCACTATTCACGCGGCAAGAGTCTACCCTATATTCATAGCATCGAAAATTTTTTTTACATAAATTTGAATGAAAATTCATCCATAACATTCACATCATCTAAACCAAACAAAATGCTAAAGAAATTCCACACAAAATCTCCAAGAATGCCCAAGAAATGAGAAAAAAAAAATTAGGGCATTGAAAAAGCATACCGACGAAATCTTGAGAAAACAAGCTTCAAACTCGGGGAAAATCACTAGATCGAAGTCTCCAATGGATTTGGAGAAGTTTTAGGAGAAAAAATGAGAAGATTTGGCAAGAAATGAGTTTGAAAGAAGAGAGAAAATCGGTGGAGGGTGAGAGGAATGAGAGAAAGGAAGAGAGAGTGTAAAGATGATGGTTTAAAAGGTTGGGGAGCCCGTGGCATACGGCCCCCATACGGCCTCGTATGGGGAGCCGTATGGGCCGAGAAGCAGAATGCCCAGCAGACGGCCCCGTATGGGGGCCGTTTGCGGGGCCGTCTGAAATGGTGCAGAGCCTCTGGTTAGCTCTGTGGTCGTCTCAGACGGCCACCATACTGCCCAGTGAGGCCGTATACCCTTTAAAACCATTTGAGAACTTCGAAAACCTGCCCCAAATGAAGTAAAAAAAATGATATAGCAAGCTCGAAGACTTCCCCAAAAATGAATGAAATAAATAGAACGACGATCTAGCAAATGAATTAACATCTAAACATGAGTTTCTCAAGAAGTGACATAAATACACCACAATTAAAATGATGAGAACAATGTGCCAAGTGTGCGAGCATGAACTTATTCAAAAACAAAAGAAGGCGAAGAAATACGAAAATATAAGTGAATTCAGACCTAAAATACGAAAAAAATGCAAGAAAACTCCCCCAAATGCTTGGGTTGCCTCCCAAGAAGCGCTTGTTTAACGTAACGAGCCTGACGTACCTCTTTCCTTACCTCATGGTGGCTCAAAGAGTTTGAAGCCACCCCCAGTTTCCCTTGTAATGTTGTTATTGAAGTATAATTTCAATCGATGCCCATTGACCTTAAAAGTGCCGCTTTCCGGGTGGGTTACCTCAACCGCCCCATGCGGGAAGACTTGAGTGACCGTGTACGGACCTGACCAACGGGATCTCAGCTTACCCGGAAATAATTTCAACCTGGAGTTGAAGAGTAGGACTTGATCTCCCTAGTGGAATTGTTTAGGGTGCTTGATGCATCTGTCATGGTACTCTTTTACTTTTCCTTTATAGAGCTAAGAACTCTCATATGCCGTGGAGCGCCACTCATCAAGTTCGTTTAGTTGGAGTTTTCTCTTGCAACCGGCAAGAGAAGAATCTAGATTCAGAAACTTGATAGCCCAATAAGCTTTGTGCTCAAGCTCAACAGGTAAATGGCAAGCTTTCCCATAGACTAGCCTATACGGAGTGATGCCAATAGGAGTCTTGTAAGCTGTTCTGTAGGCCCAGAGGGAGTCATCTAGATGTTCAGCCCAATCTCTTCGGTTTTGAGACAGTTTTCTCCAAAATTCACTTTAAGTCCCTGTTGGATACTTTAACTTGCCCACTAGTTTGTGGATGGTATGGTGTAGCCATTTTATGGGAGACTCCATAGCGCTTCAAAATTTTTGCAAATTGGGCGTTACAGAAATGGGTGCCCCTATCGCTAATGATTGCACGTGGTGCGCCGAACCTGGAAAATAACTTCTTTAAGAATTTCACGACCACCCTCGCATCATTCGTTTGCAAGGCTTGAGAATCCACCCATTTAGACACATAATCAACCGCCACGAGTATGAACTTGTATCCATGGGAGCTCGGGAAAGGTCCCATGAAATCAATCCCCCATACATCAAAAACTTCACAGGCTTGGTTCCAATTTTGGGGCATCTGATCCCGGCGTGAAATGTTGCCGACCCGCTGACATCTATCACAAGCTTGAATAAATTTTTGGGTGTCTTGGAATACCGATGGCCAATAGAAACCTGCATCAAGAATTTTCTTTGTTGTTTTGTTTGCATCATAATGGCCACTAGTGGGTCCTGAGTGGCAATGCCTCACAATGCTTAGACCCTCTGCCTTAGAGACACACCTTCGAGAAACCTGATCGGAACAAACTCTGAATAGGTAGGGATCTTCCCAAATGTAGTGCTTAAGGTCAGAGAAAAATTTCTTCCTTTGCTGATATGTAAAGCATTTCGGGATGACCCCACCAACCACGTAATTAGCGAAATCGGCAAACCAGGGTGGTTCATTCTCTTCTACTACCTGGATGTTATACAAGTGCTCTTCAGGGAATGAGTCATTAATGTCCTTTTCTCTCATAGTTTCAGTGACAGACCTCTCTAAACGGGATAAATGATCAGCTGCAAGATTCTCTGCTCCCCACTTGTCCTTAATCTCAAGATCAAATTCTTGAAGCAATAAGACCCACCTTATCAAACGTGGTTTGGCATCTGATTTGCTAAGTAAGTATCTCAAAGCTGAATGATCAGTGTACACCACCACTTTAGAAAGAACCAAATATGACCGGAATTTATCAAAGGCAAATACCACGGCAAGTAGTTCTTTTTCAGTTGTAGTGTAATTTGCTTGTGCTCATGTTAGAGTCTTACTCGCGTAATAAATGGGATGGAAATGTTTGTCTCTCCGCTGGCCAAGCACTGCCCCAACTGCAAAGTCACTCGCATCACACATCAATTCGAAGGGGGAGTCCCAATCTGGAGCTACCATGATGGGTGCTTGAATTAGTTTCTCCTTGAGTGCAATAAGGAACGTCATGCAATCATGATCGAACTCGAATGGGACATCCTTTTCCAACAACCTTGTCAGGGGCCTAGCAATTTTAGAAAAGTCTTTGATGAACCTTCGATAAAATCCAGCATGACCCAAAAAACTCCTTATGGCCTTCACAGAATTTGGAGGTGGTAGTTTTTCGATGGTGGAAATCTTCGCCTTGTCAACCTCAATTCCTTCTTTCGAAATTTTATGACCCAAGACTATCCCGTCTTGAACCATGAAATGGCATTTCTCCCAACTCAGTACAAGATTAGTCTCTTCACATCGAATGAGAACCCGCTCAAGGTTCTTGAGGCACACATCGAAAGAATCACCAAAGACAGAAAAGTCATCCATAAACACTTCCATAAAATCTTCTACCATGTCTTCAAAAATTGCCTTCATGCATCTCTGAAAGGTCGTCGGGGCGTTACATAGTCCGAAAGGCATGCGGCGATAAGCAAATGTGCCATACGGACAAGTGAACGTAGACTTCTCCTGATCTTCAGGGGCGATGGGAATTTGGAAGTAACCAGAGAACTGATAAACGTCTAAATGTACGTATTTTATACGTATGTATTGTGTTTTATTGATGTGCTTTGTTAATGAATCGATGCCCTTTGATGGTTTAATCGGGGATTTTTCTTGTTTCAGGCACAAAGAAGCTAGGGGAGCTCGACAACGCGATTTGAGAAGAAATCGGCATGGAAAAAGGCGTTTTAGGGCTCGAGCACTGTAGAAGTCACTGTAGCAATCACTGTAGAACTTACGGGAAAATCGGCAACCTTCCAATGGTTCTATACGGGCATGTATACGGCCCGTATACCTGGCCGCATAACCCCCCGACTGGGGCTTTTAAAAAGAAAAAAAGAAGAGAGAGGGGGGAGTTTTGGAGAGAGAGACCTAGGGTTTTGGAGAGCTTCTTCTTCCAACCTTTGATCAGACCTTAGGGACGACGAGGGGAGCGATTCTAAGGTGGAAAACGTCGGGGAAAACAAGATTTGGGCAAGATCTACTCCGAATTTCATCGATTGAGGAGGTAGAAGACAAGGGAAGCCACACCTTGAGTGGCGTCTTCGGAAGCCACTTCTTGAAAAATTCCAAGCGTCATTCGGCCTCCGGATTTTGAGGGAGTTTTTCTATGTCTTTGTTGATTGTTTTCATGATGGATATTGTTTGTGAACTTGAGATGAACACTTAAACCCCCAAGGTCACCGGATGTGGGTGAACCTTGGGGGTGAACTTGTGTATTTTTAGATGCTTTGATTTATTTATGCTTTTGGTTGGTTTGTGAATCCTTGCTTGATGAGAATTAGTGCCTTGATATGCATGAGAATCTTGTTTATCATTTCCATGTTTCTACTAGGATTGCATGAACATTGCCCTAGTTGTAGACACATTCAAGCTTGGAAGGGAAGTCGTATAAGTATACCGTGATCATCGGGTACTTGTACCCCTCCGTTTTTGGGTTTGCTTCTTTGTGGAGTTTTAACCCTAATTTGTGAAAGCCACTACTC
Organism: Dioscorea dumetorum; assembly: GCA_902712375.1. NCBI lineage: Eukaryota > Viridiplantae > Streptophyta > Magnoliopsida > Dioscoreales > Dioscoreaceae > Dioscorea > Dioscorea dumetorum. The sequence continues at coordinate 5,723,081 of CACTHL010000128.1, read as the reverse complement.
TCTTTGCAATCATGGAAGGATGTGGGGTGGAAAGAGTTCTTCATCGACTACTTCTATTGGATTTGGAGTCAACACCGGGACCATCGGGTTGACCTAGCTTAGGGTATTCTATCGGTCCAAATTGCCAAAAGCATGATAACCTTAGCCTCCTTTGCACTTTAGTAGCCCCCTTGGTGAGCCACATCCGTGACCATTTTTCTATCTTGATCCGATCCCGTTGTGAGTTTCTTGTTATTTTCTTATTTAGAGTTTTAAATTGCTTTGCATTAAATTGCTTGCTTAAACTTAATATGATTAGTTAAACAACAAGCAAAGAGTGAGTAAAGGTAGCTCTTCGGGCCCCCTTGGGAATACGACCCCTGTGTCACGCACAGGGTATTACTTGGCGACCCGTGCACTTGCGGAGTCTGTGTGTTACGCACACGACCAAGTTTTTGGCGCCGTTGCCAGGGATTTTCACCGAAGGATACTTGGAAAGCTTGAGCGGGTTGATTTAACTTTGTGTTTTGTTTCGCTTTCGCCATCTTGTTTGTTTTTGTTTTTGTTGGTGTGTTAATTTCCGTACTTGTAAATATTCACTCTTTATTATCGTTTTCAGCACGACTACTACTAATGATCGGTATGGCTACTTGTATTCGCAGGAATCTTACGGTTACCATTCATATGAATCAACGGAAGTGGGAAGTGTTAATTTTGTTGATGATGAACAATGGAGGAGACGATACTTTGAGGACTCGACCAATCCTAGTCCGGAATACCATGTGCTTCCATCATTCTTTGAGAAATACATGGAGTCTAAAATAGAGAACCATACTGAGATCATACACTCACTAAGTCGCCAATGTAACCCCACGAAGGTAGGGTTGAGAGACCATTCACAAGAATACTTAGAGTCAACATGTTTGCGTGAAAAGGAGACAAACCATTCAGTGCATGAACCTTCAGACACAATAGATTACCTACCTGGGGATGAGTTAAAGAAGCATGAGACCCCAATTCAATTAACAGAGGATTGTATGAGCAGTGAGAGTTCGTCAGAAGGGGAAGATGAGAAAGAGAAAAAGCATGATTTGGGAAACTATGGAAGATTGAAATCATCAATTGAGGAACCCCCAGAACTTGAATTGAAGCCACTCCCGGGACATTTGGAATACGCTTTCTTAGGCGAGAATGCCAGACTCCCTGTTATCATTACATCAGACCTAACTAGAGAACAAAAAGATAAACTCCTCGATGTTTTAGGGAAGCATAAGAAAGCAATTGCATGGAAAATCTCTGATATCCGCGGAATCAATCCATCTTTTTGCACTCACAAAATCTTGATGGAGGACAATCACAAACCCACAGCAATCCCTCAACGAAGACTCAACCCCAACATGAAAGAGGTTGTGAAGAATGAAGTTATTAAACTACTTGATGCAGGCATTATCTATCCCATCTCAGACAGTGCTTGGGTAAGCCCAGTTCAAGTGGTTCCAAAGAAGGGGGCATGACAGTCATCATGAATGAAAAGAACGAGCTTGTCCCTACAAGAACAGTCACGGGGTGGAGGGTTTGTATTGATTATAGAAAGCTTAATGATGCCACTAGAAAAGATCATTTCCCTTTACCCTTCATAGATCAGATGCTTGAACGATTGGCAGGACACTCCTATTACTGTTTCTTGGATGGCCTCTACGGATACTTTCAAATTTCGATTGCACTAGAAGACCAGGAGAAGACCACTTTCACTTGTCCTTATGGAACTTTTGCCTATCGCCGAATTCCCTTTGGACTCTGCAACGCCCCTGCTACATTCCAAAGATGCATGCTAGCCATTTTCGAAGACATGGTTGAAGACATCATGGAAGTTTTCATGGATGACTTTTCAGTCTTTGGGGATTCGTTTGATTTGTGTCTCAAGAATTTGGAGCGAGTCCTAAGAAGATGCGAAGAAACAAATTTGGTGCTTAGTTGGGAAAAGTGCCACTTTATGGTGAAGGAGGGCATAGTACTCGGGCACAAAATTTCAAAACAAGGGATCGAAGTAGACAAGGCAAAGGTCTCTACGATTGAAAAATTACCTCCACCAACTTCAGTGAAAGCTATCAGAAGCTTTTTGGGGCATGCAGGCTTTTTATAGAAGATTTATCAAGGATTTTTCGGCAATCGCTCGCCCATTGACGAGGCTTTTGGAAAAAGATGCTCCCTTTGATTTTAATGAAGACTGCATGAATGCCTTCCTTACTCTGAAAAATAAACTTGTTGAGGCGCCCATAATAGTTTCCCCCGATTGGAGTATGCCCTTTGAAGTGATGTGCGATGCAAGTGATTATGCAGTAGGAGCAGTGTTGGGGCAGAGACGGGATAAGCACTTCGATCCCATTTACTACGCAAGCAAAACTTTAAACAATGCTCAGGAGAATTATACTACTACTGAGAAAGAATTACTTGCAGTGGTCTTTGCATTCGATAAATTTCGATCATATCTAGTGCTGTCCAAGGTAATTGTGTACACTGATCACTCCGCACTCAAGTACTTGCTGAGCAAATCGGATGCCAAGCCTCGATTGATTCGCTAGGTGCTCCTGCTACAAGAATTTGATTTAGAAATAAAGGACAAAAAGGGAGCAGAGAATTTGGCTGCAGATCACCTTTCTAGCCTAGAGGGCCCCGATGATAACACATTGGGAAGAAAAGAAATTGATGACACATTTCCTGGGGAGCAGTTATGCAGCATTCAAGTAGTGGAAGAGGATGAGACACCATGGTTTGCTGATATCGCAAATTACTTGGCAGCAGGGGTTTTCCCATAGTGGCTTACCCATCAACAAAGAAAGAAGTTCTTTGCCGACCTGAAGCATTATACTTGAGAGGATCCATACCTGTTCAAGACTTGTTCCGATCAAATTGTCAGGAGATGTGTCTCAACAAGAGAAGGACATGACATCCTGTTGCATTGCCACGCGGGCCCAGCAGGGGGGCACTACAGTGGAAACAGGACAGTGAGGAAGGTCCTTGATGTAGGATTTTATTGGCCCACGATATTCCATGACGCTCAGACGCTTGTGCAGCACTGTGATAGGTGTCAATGCGTGGGTAACATATCAAAAAGAGACGAGATGCCGCAAACTTGGAATCAAGCTTGTGAAATTTTTGATGTTTGGGGGATCGACTTCATGGGACCGTTTCCTAGTTCTCATGGCAATAAGTTTATTCTCGTGGCCGTAGACTATGTCTCCAAGTGGGTAGAAGCGCAAGCATTCCCAACCTGTGATGCAAGAGTGGTGGTAAAATTCCTTAAAAAATTGTTCACTAGATTTGGCACTCCAAGGGCGATCATCAGTGACCGAGGCACTCATTTTTGCAATTCACAATTTGAAAAAATTTTGAAACGCTATGGTGTGTCACATAGAATTTCAACCGCCTACCATCCTCAAACTAATGGCCAAGTGGAAGTGTCTAACAGGGAGTTGAAACAAATTTTGGAGAAAACTCTTAGTCATCATAGGAAAGATTGGTCAGATCAACTTGACAATGCTCTCTGGGCTTATAGGACAGCGTACAAAACACCTATCGGCACCACACCATATAGATTGGTCTTTGGAAAAGCTTGTCATTTGCCTGTTGAACTGGAGCACAAGGCATATTAGGCCATTAAGTATCTCAACTTTGATCATCACCTTTGTGGTCAGAAGAGGAAGTTTCAATTAAATTAATTAGATGAATGGAGAACCTTAGCCTATGAAACTTCAGTGCATTACAAAGAGAAAACCAAGGAGTATCATGACCGACATATCAAGCAGGCTAAGTGCTTCCAAAAGGGAGATCAAGTGTTGTTATTCAATGCCAGGCTAAAGCTTTTCCCATGGAAGTTGAAATCGAGATGGCATGGGCCGTATACTGTCACACAAGTCTTTCCCCATGGCGCAGTAAAGATAAACAACCCTAAAAATGGGACATTCAAAGTCAATGGTCATCGTCTAAAGCACTACTTCCCGGGTAACAACTCCTTGTAAAAGAATGGAGGTAAGTCTCCACCATTTGCTCTACCATAAATTCGAGGTAACCAATGTCAAGCTAATGACATAAAACAAGCGCTTCTTGGGAGGCAACCCAAGTTTTTAATTTCATTGCAAGTGTGTTTTCGTATTTTCTTTGAGTGTGTGGTTTAGTTTTATTATTTGGTGTGTTGTGTTAGTTGTGTTGTTTTTCGTATTTCTTAGTTTTTGTTTCATTTTCTAATGCTTGGTTGTTGTGTTCTTTGTTGTTCTTTTTCTAGTTTTGGTGCTTTTTGGTTGAAGGTTCTATCAATTCATGTGAGTTTTCGGCTTTGTTTCGAGTGTTTTTATGATTGTTTGGAGGAAAACTTTCATATGTATAGCTTGATCTCTTCAAAAATCTTGAAAAAATTGAGTTTGGGAGGTTCTGGGCACCTATAAGGGCTAGCATGCGCCCACATGCTACCCCGTATAGGCAACCAGAGGGCTATGCGGGCTAGCATGCGGGCGCATGCTAGGCCGCAAGGAGCTCGGGCTGCCCATCTCTTAAATCTACCTCGTCACCATTTTACTCATATCGCTCTCATTTCTCATCCGTTTTCCCTCATTCTTTCACCGTTTTTCTTCATTTTTCGTCCTCTACACTCCTCTCCTAACCTTTGCAACGAGGATCCAGTGGTTTATTCAAGGTTTCATCATCTTCTTCACCGATCGTTTTCGATTCAAGCTTTGAAGCCCTAACTTGGGTGTTGAAGCAAACTTGATGTTTCTTCTTGTTTCTCATGCTTATCTTGCTTCAAACTTTGGGAGATGTTATGTGAATGTTTAATCTTTGATTTTATTGCATTTTAAGGCATTATTTGTAAATTTTTGGGCTTCAAAAACAAGGGGATACTCTTGCAAAATTTCTGCTCGTGCTACAGTAACTTTTCAATGAAATTTTCCTTGAATTTATTTGTTCACTTATAGATTGAGAAGAGAACTTGCATGGAGTCATACTTTGTTGTTTTTTTTCGACTTAGTTTATTTTTATTTTTGTTTTTGCTCCCTACTTTTGAATTGGTGAGATGAGATTTGCTTCTTGATCTTTGTAGGATTATCATAAAAGGAGCTTCACTCTCACCACCCTTCGATGATTGAACTTACCCCGTATTCGTGCATGTATTGTCCACTCCGAACCGAAAATGGGGAAGTTTTCTTCACTCCATCTTTTAATTCTTGTTATATTTATTTCTCACCCTGTACTGCTGATTTATGTACATTGGGGACAATGTACAGCTTTAGATGTGGGGATGGAGTATTTTATTTCATTGCATGCTTGATCAACCTATGATAGCTTTGATTTCACTGTTAAGAACTTCCTAGCTTGGTAGACTGATAGTTGTGAGTTGTACTTTTACTGTGCTTGAATGTAGTTCTATTTCATCTGTAGTGCACACTAATGCATGCTCACTGTACTACTACCTTAGACACTCTAACCAACCCATCTTGTTGATTTTAGTGTTAGATTGTTAAACACTACTTTCAATGGTTGTTTAAGAACTTTTGTGTCTCTTGTTTTTGCTTTAATCCTAAGTGAAGTTTTTAGCAGAGAGTTTATCAGGCGACATGAGATAGGATGTATATATCTTTTTTGAAAAAAAAAAGAAGAGTAAATGATGAAAAATGAGTCTATGTCAGTATTCCTCTGCTGGTAATAGCATGAATGCGTATATGTAGCCCGTAATCAAGTAAGTTGGGTATATGCCAGCATGTGCATCCATCTGAAAGATTGAAAAGAAAAAGTTTTGTGTACGGGCTATGTTAGGCGGACTCGAAAAAAAAAAAAAATGTGTGCTTGAATAACCTATTGATCGCCTGGAACCTGTCTGTTTACTTTCACTCAAGGTTAAAGTTTTCAGTAGAGACCAAAAGATTCTTACTTGACCATTGAAAGGGTTTTTAGCTGTCTCACACTATTTTTAACTTGTGTGGGGTGAATGGTTGTCCTGGGGTAATCCGGGATATGGAGCTCAAGGTAGGAGCTAGCACACACTCACATGAGCACTTTGGATGAAACAGAGCTATCATTACTTGACTATTCATTGAACAACTCACTTCTTGATTTCTGTCCATCTGTGCTTGTGGAGTTCTTTACTGTTGAGCTTGAGGTCGTGCATTTAGCCGTTTATCTTCTTGCCCCTGTTTCTCATGTGTGTTTGCTTGGGGACAAGCAAATGCTTAGGTGTGGGGATGTTTGATAAACGTCTAAATGTACGTATTTTATACGTATGTATTGTGTTTTATTGATGTGTTTTGTTAAAGAATTGATGCCCTTTGATGGTTTAATAGGGGATTTTTCTTGTTTCAGGCACAAAGAAGCTAGGGGAGCTCGACAACGCGATTTGAGAAGAAATCGGCATGGAAAAGGGCGGTTTAGGGCTCGAGCACTGTAGAAGTACTGTAGCAATCACTGTAGAACTTACGGGAAAATCGGCAACCTTCCAATGGTTGTATACAGGCATGTATACGGCCTGCATACCTGGCCGCATAACCCCCCGACTGGGGCTTTTAAAAAGAAAAACAAAAAGAGAGAGGGGGGAGTTTTGGAGATAGAGACCTAGGGTTTTGGAGAGCTTCTTCTTCCAACCTTTGATCAGACCTTAGGGACGACGAGGGGAGCGATTCTAAGGTGGAAAACGACGGGGAGAACAAGATTTGGGCAAGATCTTCTCCGAATTTCATCGATTGAGGAGGTAGAAGACAAGGGAAGCCACACCTTGAGTGGCGTCTTCGGAAGCCACTTCTTGAAGAATTCCAAACGTCATTCGGCCTCCGGATTTTGAGGGAGTTTTTCTATGTCTTTGTTGGTTGTTTTCATGATGGATATTGTTTGTGAACTTGAGATGAACACTTAAACCCCCAAGGTCACCGGATGTAGGTGAACCTTGGGGATGAACTTGTGTATTTTTAGATGCTTTGATTTATTTATGCTTTTGGTTGGTTTGTGAATCCTTGCTTGATGAGAATTATTGCCTTGATATGCATGAGAATCTTGTTTATCATTACCTTGTTTCTACTAGGATTGCATGAACATTGCCCTAGTTGTAGATACATTCAAGCTTGGAAGGGAAGTCGTATAAGTATACCGTGATCATCGGGTACTTGTACCGCTCCGTTTTAGGGTTGGCTTCTTTGTGGAGTTTTAACCCTAATTTGTGAAAGCCACTACTCTCTTTGCAATCATGGAAGGATGTGGGGTGGAAAGAGTTCTTCATCCACTACTTCGATTGGATTTGGGGTCAACACCGTGACCATCTGGTTGACCTAGATTAGGTTTTCTATCGGTCCAAATTGCCAAAAGCATGATAACCTTAGCCTCCTTTGCACTTTAGTAGCCCCCTTGGTGAGCCACATCCGTGACCATTTTTCTATCTTGATCCGATCCCGTTGTGAGTTTCTTGTTATTTTCTTATTTAGAGTTTTAAATTGCTTTGCATTAAATTGCTTGCTTAAACTTAACATGATTAGTTAAACAACAAGTAAAGAGTGAGTAAAGGTAGCTCTTCGGGCCCCCTTGGGAATACGACCCCTGTGTCACGCACAGGGTATTACTTGGCGACCCGTGCACTTGCAGAGTCTGTGTGTTACGCACACGACCAAGAACCCATCCAAAAAACAATAGTAGGCATGGCCAGCTAGTCACTCCAGCATCTGGTCAATGAATGGTAAGGGAAAATGATCTTTTCGGGTGGCATCATTCAACTTTCTATAATCGATGCACACTCTCCACCCGGTAGTTGTACGAGTCGGGATTAATTCATTCTTCTCATTGGTAATCACAGTCATCCCCCCTTTCTTTGGAACCACTTGCACGGGGCTTACCCACTCACTGTCTGATATCGGGTAAATAATGCCCGCATCGAGAAGCTTGATGATTTCTGCCCGTACCACTTCCTTCATATTTGGATTGAGTCTTCTTTGTGGCAAGGCTCTGGGTCTGTGTTCATCTGCCATCAGGATCTTGTGAGTGCAAACAGATGGATTTATTCCTTTTATGTCAGCTATCTTCCAAGCAATCGCCCTCTTGTGCCTCTTAAGCACATCCACGAATCCATTCTTTTGCTCAACTGTTAGGTTCGAAGAGATGATAACTGGAAGTTGTGTACCCTCTCCCAAAAGGCATACTCAAGGTGTTCAGGTAGTGTTTTCAACTCCAAATTTGGTGCTTCCTCAATTGACGGCATCAAACCTCTGTTCCATAACCCATCACCCTGTTCGGACCTTTTTCTTCTGCAGACAGAGCACTTTCATCTGAACTGTTGTTTGTACCATGGACATTAAGCTCAAAGCATTGGGCATCATTTTCTGGATTGTCATGTTGCTCATATTGATGTTCAACGTCGTACTCCTGTATCTTGGCTAACACTTGCCCCATTTCAGTACGGTCCTCTAAGATAGGATTCATGGTAGCAGACTGTCGGCCCTCGGTAGTTAAAACACATTGCTCAAATGGTAATTCGCTTCCTTTAATCACTGATGGTGTTCCCTTTTCCATAAAGGTCTCGAACAATGTGTGCCAGCTGCCACCTTCATAAGATATGCTAGAATCCCCTGATAGCAGAAGTGTGTATAAATAATTGTCTGGAGGGTGTGAAAAATGTTGCTGAGTTTGTCGATTAATCCAGCCTTCCAATCTGTATATGTCACCTTCCAACCCAATGTTCGGGTCTGCCATGCTGCGCTCACAAGGTGAACTGTATAGAACGGACTAGAGAATGAATTCAGATAGTACCTTTGCAAAGAAAAGAAGAGTGGGAGAAAGTTAATATCAACGGAAAAGAAAACTAATAATAAGAAATAAGTAAAGAATGCAATGGCTAGAGTAATAATCTAAAAGTTTCCTAGAATTCCTTAAAGTCCCCGGCAACGGCGCCAAAAACTTGATTGCTTCCCCGCAAGCGTACGGGATCGCCAAGTAATACCTCGTGCGAAGACACAAGGATCGTATTCCACGGGGCTAAGGATCTCTTATTACTCATTCTCGAGCTATTATCTAGCCTAAGATCTCAAGTGATGGAATTTACTCTACTAAGTGCAAATAAAAATTAAAACAAGATTAAGAACAAATTGGAGAGAACAAGCAATAAGCAAGCAAGAAACTCAATGTAATGCAAAGGCCTATGGATGTGGATCCCCTTGAGGGATTATCATGAATCATTGATGATGAACAAAAGATGCAAGGGTAAAATGGATCATGAGATTCCAAGATTAGAACAACCCCAATTTCTCGGCGATTGAACCCTAATCCCATACGAACATAGATAGGAATTTCTTCCAAATCCACATTCCTACGATTGCAATAAGTACGAGGAAATCTCACTTAAGAGTAAACATACTCTTCTTCGGATTAAACCTACATGGAGGGCTACCAAACACCCGATTTCTCGGCGTGATGATACAAGTGTCCCCTTCTAATCCATTCATGATCTAATACATGCGAGCAAGTCACATCTACATGCATCACTCATAAAAGAGCTACGGATTTCTCCTTAGTGTAGCACTTAGCATGAAAACAAAGGATTAGATCTCAAAATTACCCAAGCATGAAATTAGCAAACAATCATCCAAAATGCATGATAGAACCCCCCAAGGTTCACCAACACCCGGTGGCCTTGGGGGTCTAGTGTGTCATCATCCTACAACAAGCAATACAATCAAGTAAAATACACAAGAAAAGCATAATTGACACTCCCTAGATGAAATGGTGGAGGAGGAGGTAGAAAATATGCCGAATGATGCTTCCACCGCCAAAGGAATGTCGAATGACGCTTCCTCTAGCCGCGGATCTCCTTCCTTTAAATCGTGGTAGATCTCCCCTTGAATGATGATGCCTTCTTTCCTTGAGAGTCTAGGACCTTGGGCTTCAGTGATCTCCTAGCTTTCTTGCCCTTATTCTCCTCCCTAAGGTCGCCCAAGAACTCCCCCAAAAACAGTCCAGCAAAAGCCCTCCAAAAAGTCCAGCAAAAAGTTTAGCCAAAAGTTCTTCATTTTGCCCTAAAAGTCAGTATTTATACCCACTGATTCGCGATTCATACGGGGTACATGCGGCTCCTTATACTGGGTAGTATGGAAATCTGGGCAGATAAGTCCAAATCATTACGCTGCTATCTTATGGGGGTAGTATGAAATTCCTATTTTCGTCTCTTTTTGCCTAAATGATATCTTCTTGTTCTCCATAGCTTCCTTATGCCCTACAAAGCAAATAATAGACGATTAAGCGTGAAATAGGCATCAAACCTCACAAAATACAAGCAAAGTGAAAATGATATATATATGAAAACACCTACATTTAGACACTTATCAGCTATAATCATTGCCAATTTAGATCCATCTTAAAGGAAGGCGTATTCCAAATGATCAGGGAGGGTCTTTAACTCCACATTCAAAGGATCCTATATTGATAGTCGAAGATGATGACCCATCAAAGAGCTACTTTTCTCATAATTCTCCAGGTTTGCTTGCCCTTATTCTGAAAAGTTTGTTTCTGATAACTGGTTCTTCTTCTTCTGTGCACCCTGGCATTCGACCACATCCATCACATATGCATCCTACACTCCCTCAATGGTTTTCCGTTCCTGTTCTCTAAATTCACTCAACCATATATCCTCTGTCTGCAGATTCCTTAACGTGATTCGATCTAGAATCAACTCACTCTGATTAGGCAATATAAGCTGTTGGCATCAATACTCTAACTTATTCTGAATGTCGATTAACATTGATGAGATTCTTTTTATCGCACCAACTTCATCAATCATTTTCCTACACGAGCAGAATTAAATCTGAATAGTAGAGTTTGAACCTGTAAGACTATACAAAGAATAATAAACAAAATAAAGATTTTTACAGAAATAACATTAGGATGCAGAGAGGAAATTAAAAATGGGAAAATGGCTAGAATGACAAAACTAAAGAGTTCCTAATGTTGCTCCCCGGCAACGGCGCCAAAAACTTCACACACCCTTTTTCTGCGTTACCGCAAGTGCATAGATCGTCAAGTAATATAGTGGATCCCCAAGAGGGATCGGGCTGTCGAACCTCAGGGAGCAAACGCACTAGTACTAACCTCCGTTTATGAAATCTAGCCTGAGAGAAATGATGGTTGACAAGTCTAACAAAAGTAATTAAATTAAGTAGCAATCAAGCAAGGGGTAGAGATTATCTGCAATAATGGAAACACTTGGACAGTACTCGCTCAGGGATTCAGCAATGAAGTACCAACTTCTACAAATACTTCTTAACCAATTAGGAGGAGAGTTTAACATAAATGTGATATCAAGATGGGTTTTCACTGCACGCTAATCCGTAGGATCTAACGGGTATTCACCGCATGCTAAATCAGATGATTAACGAGTTTTCACCGCACGTCATCAATCACGCAATATGCAACAAGACATACACCCAATCACACATGCATTCCTAAGATTAAACGTCACAATTAATTGAGATAAAAGAATTACAAATAGAGTTTAAAAATTTCCCGAAGGTTTCTAGTCCAAGCTTTCCAAAAAGGGGATTAGCTCATATTGCAATAAGACAAAACCGAAGATTCATAAATGCTCATAATCATAACATGCAATTGAATAGAAAACTCCCTTAAAATTAAAGAAATATGGACCAGCATGAAGTTCCCCTCGACGTTGGAGGAGTTACGATCTTTGGCCACGATGGTGCCCAAATAAATGATGAAGATGAATTTGATGAGGGATCACGCAGCTTCTTAGTCTTGGAGTGGAGGAATTCGTCCTTGATCTCACAGTTGAAGTTCTTCCCTTTTCAAGCCACACTCTCCCCAAAAGTGGAATAAAACCCTAAAAGAGAAGCCCTCTTCAACTTCAGTAAAGCCTTATATAGGCGTAAGTTTACAAGCAGCTTATGGGTGTAAGCTATGCCGTATGTATTGGGCTTCAACTTTCCTCTTGCCTTACGCCCTCGACTACGGCCGTAAGCCTCTCCCGTAAGGCTCTCTACCTTCAGGGTTATGGTCCTGCTTTTGGCCGTAAGCCTAGAACCATAAACCTCATTTGCCAAATCTTGCTTCCATCCTTACGGGCATAAGTTGATCCTGTAAACGCCTATGTCCTCCACTTACGATCTCGCTTACGACCGTAAGCCAGACCGTAAGCATCTCTGTATTGCAGGGCTTCTCCTCTTACGGGCATAAGAATGCCCGCAAGGTCTTCTGAATATGGCTTACGGCCGTAAGCCTAGCCGTAAGGACCCTGTAAGTAGTGCAGCCCTCTAAGTGCTAAGTTAGGAGCATGCCATCTTCAATTTTTTTATTCCCAATTGCTTCCTTTGGATCTCTTTTGGCTTTAACCTACACTTGCTGCATGTGAAGACTGTTTATACTTGATTTAAGCTCGTATTCCACTAAATGGCTCTAATACTAACTCGATAAGTACATAATTTAATATATAAAATATGCATAAATGAATACTTATCAGTACCAGTAGAGTTCTAAAAGGAACAAGCTAGTTAAGGCTGGTGGTATTTATGAGGTAGATGCATTGACCACTCTAGAGGCACAAGTTGAAGGTATCTCTAAGCAGTTGGATACTATGCAAGTGCAACCGCCAAGTCTTGTTATGAGTTGTGATAGTTGGGGAAGTCAAGCTGGACCTAGCTGTGCTTCTAAAGGATGTCCGACTATCAAGCATGTTGACCTTATTGGGCAAAACCAGCGATACCAAGATAACCCCTACAACAACACTAACAATCTTGGGTTGAGGAATTACCCAAATTTTTCTTGGAGCTAGCCAGCACAAGGACAACAGCGTCTGCCACCACCACAACAATCACAACAGCAGCAGTAATCCTAGTTTTCTAGAGCTCAACCTCAGGAGAACAAGGGCCCTATCCTCGAGACCCTTTTGGCAATATATATTTAGTCTACTGATGTTCTGCTTTCAAGTAATGAAGGGTTGATGTTCAATCAGCAGGCATCCTTGCAGAACCTGGAACATTAAGTTTCTTAGATTACCAAGACTCTTGCAGAACGCTCCCCGGGATATTTACCGAGAAATATAGAAGTCAATCCCCGGGAGTCACTTAAGACAGTGACGCTGAGGAGTAGTAAGGAGCTGGAATCACCATCTGTTCAAGTACAAGAAGAAACACCACTTAAACCTAATATGGTAGTCGTTGGGAAAGATAATGATTCTGGTCCAAATTTGAAGAAGACGGAAAAGGGTAAAGGAAAAGATTCATTGCTAGAATATCGACCAACCTTGCCCTAACCCGCCAAGTTGAAGAAGGATCAGCAAGAGGAGCAATACAAGAAATTCATTGACATGTTTAAGATGCTGCATATCAGTATCCCCTTTGTCGAAGTCCTTGCTCAAATGCCACGTTATGCTAAGTTCCTCAAGGAGTTACTGAAAAATAAGAGGAAGTTAGAAGCGGTGTCGACTGTCACTTTGAGCGAGGAATGCTCCGCCATTATCTCCAACAAACTCCACGAAAAAATGAAACATCTAAGGGGATTCATCATCCCTTGCACTATAGGGGGAATGATGGATGAAAAAGTACTTGCGGATTTGGGAGTAAGCATCAATTTGATGTAATACAAAATTTTTCAGAAGTTGGGGCTTGGAGATCTCAAGCCCACCAAAATGACACTTCAACTTGCCGATCGTTCTTGATAAGTATACAATTATACTATATTTTAGTTATGAATTTGCATACTTATCGCATTAGTATTGGAGTAATTTGGTGGAATACGAGGCTAAATTGGGTATAAATGGTCTTTGCAGGCACTAAGTGGAGGTTAAAGACAAAGGAGAGCCAAAGGAAACGATTAGGAATCAAAATGTAAAATATGGCACTCTCTTGACTTAGTAACTTGGGAGGCAGCACCACTTACGGGCACCTTATGGCTGGGCTTACTGTCGTAAGCCACATTCAGAAGGCCTGTGGGCATCCTTATGCTCGTAAGAAAAGGAGCCATGTCAAACAGAGAGCCTTACAGAGTCGTAATTCCACCAACATCAAGGGGAATTTCACGCCGGCTCTTACCTTCTTGGTCTATGAGGGAGTTTTTATTTGTTTTCTCATTATGAAGATGAACTTATATTGATCTTTGATTTTTTTTATATTGCATAATGAGCTAAAGCCCCTTTAGGGAGCTTGGACTTGAAACCTTAGAGAATTGTTGAATTCTATTTGTACTCTTTTATAAGTTTTAATTGATTATGAAGTTTGATTATGGAATGGATGTGTAGTTTGATTCAATTCTTATTGCATGTTGCGTGGTTGTTGACGAGTGGTGAAAACCCGTTAATTACCTAATCTAGCGCTCGGTGAAAACCCGTTGGTTCTTAAGAATCGGTGTGCGGTGAAAACCCATTAGATCTTGATACATAGCGTGCGGTGAAAACCCGTCAAAATGCCACATTTTTATCTGACTTACATTCAAAGTGATTAAGGTTGTATTTGTAGAATTGCGAGCTTCATTATTTAAACCCTAAGGGAGTATTGTCTAAGTATTCCCGTTAATTTTGATAGTTTTAACCCCCTGCTAGAGACTCTATCCCCTGTTTACTTTTTCTTAATTGCAATTGTTAGATTTGTCTTGTGTCACGTTACTCAGGCTAGATTTCATAAACTAAAGTTAGGAGTAGTAGTCTTGCTCCCTGTGGTTCAACAACCCGAGCTTTATTGGGTGCACTTTATTACTTGACGATCCGTGGAGTTGCGGTGACACAATGGGTGTGTCAAGTTTTTGGCACCGTTGCAGGTTAGCAAAGATATTAGAAACACTTTGGGATAGTCATTCTAGCCAATTTTCCCAATTTTTCTTTTTCTTTTTGCATTATTTTCTTCTAGCTATAATCGTATTGTGACAGTGAAACACCCAATTTTACCTTGATTTCAGGTGGTGTATGACTCAAGGGAATCCGTCAACTTTGGTTGAAGGAGACCCCGAGATTGAGAGAAGACTCCGAATAAGACACCGTGAACAAGAGATTGGAATAGATTTTGAGCAGGAAGAGCCTGCGGCAAGTGTTGAGGTGGAAGTTGAGAATATAAAGAAAGTGGCTGAACAGAACCAGCAGCAGTGAACTCTGTCAGATTTTGTTCAGCCCATTACTCTGGGGACCCAATCCAGTGTAGTTCATCCCAACGTAGCTGGAGACAACTTTGAGCTTAAGCCTGCTTTCATTCAGATGATCCAGCAGACCGCATAGTTTAACGGCCTAGCTGATGAAGATCTAAATGGCCACGTTGAGAACTTCCTTGAGGTCTGTGACATACTGAAGATTAATGGCGTGACAGATGAAGCCATCTGGCTCCGCACTTTTCCATTCTCATTAAAAGGGAAGGCCAAGCAGTGGTTGCAGCCTTTACCCTGGGCGTCGATTGCCACTTGGGATGAGATGGTAAAGGCCTTCCTCACCAGATATTTTCCCCCAGGAAAATTAGCGTAGCTAAGGAATGAAATTTCGTCCTTTACACAGTTAGATTCAGAGTCATTATTTGAGGCATAGGAGAGATTCATGGATCGATTGTCCGCAAGCGCCCGGGTCATCAAGTAATACCTCTCACGCACGCGTGAGAGGGTCGTATTCCCTGGGGTCCCAAAAGCTGCTATTACTTCCCCCTAGACGGCACTGTCTAGTCTACCAAAGAAGGATAATTAAAACAAGATAAGAAAACTAACAAAGATAACTATAAACACATGGACTCAGGCACACCACATGAGCATATTCAAGGAAGCAAATAATAATGAAAGCGTGCGGTCCCGGGCTAGGATCCCCTCGGGATTACTAAAGCTAGTAGGATGCTAGAATTACACAGGCACTGGTGGTTCTTGGCCGGGAGAATCCTCAGGTAGGCCAACCCGATGGTCACGGCAGTTGGCCCCTAATCCAGTACGAGTATTGATACGGAATTCCTTCCGCCCAAATCCTCTTACGATTGCATTAAAGGCACGAGATTCTCAAATTAGGGTTGAAGCACAAACTAGGCACAACCCTAATACCGGAGGGGTACAAAATACCCGATGGTCACGGCGTATTTGTACATGTATCCCTTCCAAGCTTGGGAGTCTAAAAGTAGGGCGATGGTCACGCAACCTACTAAAACCTAGAAATCGATACACAGAGTTCTCATGTATACCAATACATCAAAGTACACCAAGCATGAACCACAAAACAAACCAAATACCATGAATGTAAATCTAAGCATCTATACAAAGCAAGTTCATCCCAAGGTTCACCGGATGCCCGGCGACCTTGGGAGTCTAGTTCATCATCAACAAAGGAGTAAGCAAGAAATACAAAGAATACAAGATAAAACTCAAAGCAAACTCCCTCAAGATGAAGACTAGAAGGTGGTGATGAGAACTTGTCGGATCCGCGCCGGCAAGCTCCTAGATCTTCTCCTTGATAGGAAAACCTCTTCTCCCCTCGATTTCCACCTCCGATCTGCCCTCTCCACTTGCCTTGAAACCCTAGAAGATGATGGTGGAGAATGGTGGCCAAAAGTCCCCTCAAAAGATGCCCTAAAGAGCCTTTTAAACACCCAAATCCCGATGGGTAAATGGGTCAGCATACAGCCGGTATGCTGAACCCTCGGGATTTTTACTTTTCTGCCGAGAAACCCGTGATGAGCTACAGTAACTGCTACAGTAAAGCTGCAGTGCTGCGCTACAGTGTCCCGTCTCGAAAACGCTATTTTGATGTTG
This sequence comes from Dioscorea dumetorum, assembly GCA_902712375.1. NCBI lineage: Eukaryota > Viridiplantae > Streptophyta > Magnoliopsida > Dioscoreales > Dioscoreaceae > Dioscorea > Dioscorea dumetorum. Next base: position 5,706,374 of record CACTHL010000128.1, on the reverse strand, counting down.
AATTCGTTCCCCATCTCGTCGTCGAGTCCCCAGGGCTTCTGACAGGCCTGAAATAGAAAGATAAAGAGATTTAGACCGAAAAAGGGCATCAGCTAATTAAAAAGATAATAAAATAATTTACACAATTATGTATAAAATACATATATTTAGACGTTTATCATTCATGGAACTGTTAAGAAAATACCCACAGTACAGATTCCTGGAGTGGATGATTATCCACACTTTCTGCAATTGGATGAAACAGAACTCTCGCCAGATTATAGATGTTGCTGAAGGGAGGTACTTTAGGCAATAAGACACTGGCTGATGCTCGTCAGATAATAGAAGACATGGCAATGAATAGTTGCCATTGGAGCAACCGAGAGAGTAAAAGACCAGCAAGAATTTATGAAGTCGATGCAATTACATCACTAGCCGCCTTAGTTGAGGAGCTTAGCAAGATGGTAGATGTATTAACAGTGTCGAGGAATCTACCTGTTATGGCTTGTGATGGATGTAGAGGAGGGCACATGCAGAACGTTTGCCCTATATCAACTGGAGCATCACCATCAGTGGAACAAGTTGATTTTGTTGGGAATGCACCATGGTCGAACAACCCCTATATTAATTCTTACAATCCAGGCTAGAAAAATCATTCGAATTTTCCATGGGGAGGCCAAGGACAGTAGAGACCAGCGCACCCTCCCGGATTCCAGCATTAGCCACCGCAAGACAGGGTTTCCAAGTTAGAAAAAGTTTTGGCAAAATACATCCAGGCATCTGACGCAAGGCAGACAAGTATGGAGACTATTCTACGGAACCAACAAGCCTCCATTCAAAGCTTGGAGAACCAACTTGGACAAATTGCAAAGACTCTAACTGAGAGGCCAATGAGTAGTTTACCAAGCAATACCGAGGCTAATCCAAGGGAACACGCTAAGGCGATCACTTTGAGGAGTGGTCGAGCACTTTAGGAAAAGGTTCCCATTGAGAAGGTTGGATCTCCAACATCTGACCAGGGAAAGGGTAGGCTCCATGACATAATGAGGAGGATAATGAAGTTCATAATCACCAAGAGCCAAGAATTCTATACCCCTCTAGCTTAAAAAAGGATCAATCGGATGAGCAGTACAAGAGGTTCCTTAACCTGTTCAAACAGTTGCATATCAACTTACCCTTCATTGAAGCATTAGCTCAAATGCCATGTTATGCCAAAATTCCTTGAGGACTTGCTCTCGAATAAAAAGAAATTGGAGGAAAGTGCAGCTGTGGTTCTTGAAGTTAATTGTTCCGCTGTTTTGTAAAACAAGCTTTCATGTAAGATGAAGGATCTTGGTAGTTTTATAATTCCTTGCCGCATTGGAGGGATGGGAACTGAAAAAAGCACTAGCAGACTCTGGAGCGAGCATTATTGTGATGCCCTTTACATTGTTCTAGAAGCTTGGATTAGGTGAACCTCGTCCCACTTCGATGACTCTCCAAATGGTAGATAGAACAATCGGGCATCCTCGAGGTATCATTGAAGATGTGCTGGTTAAGGTTGACAAGTCTATCTTTTCGGTTGACTTTATGGTGCTAGACGTGGATGAGGACGCTGATATACCATTGATCTTAGGGAGGCCATTCCTTCAAACTTCAAAAGCTCTAATCGATATGGAGGGAGGATAAATAACACTGAGGGTAGGAGAGGAATCTGTCACTTACCAGTTAGCAGAACAATGAAAAAGTCAGTGAGTTTTGATGATGAATGTTATCTCTGCGATGTTACTGATATTTATGTTAAAGAATGTATGCAGGAATTAGTTCAGCATATAACTTTGAGGGTTGGCAGAATCAAGTTGAGGGAGAAGCCATGAGATCGGTTTTCACCATAGCTGAAGGGTCGTCACCCTTGAAAAACGTTTTCAGGAGATGGATGCATTCGCGAAATCGACGACAGCTTCAACCTTGGAAAAATGGTAACAACCCTCCTGAGCCACTCAACACCCCACTTGGAACAACAGGTAAGGTGGTTGTCCATTTGAAGGAACCTTCGTGAGGTGAGCAATTCTTTATGTCAAGCTAGAGACTCTAAACTAGCGCTTCTTGGGAGGCAACCCAAGTTCTTTTTCGAACTCGCCTTTCCTTCTTTTATTTTTGCATGTTTGTTTTAGTCTTGTTTGGTTGTTTATTTCCTACCTAGCTAATTTCGGTGAAAAATTTTCATGTTTATGCCTTGTGTTTATCTGGGTTATTAACGTCTGAAGCTCATAGTAAAAAACAGTGTATTTAGCATGCTTTCTAGAGAATTGAAGGCTCTACCAAATTTTCAGGGACACTTATGTTATCATTACTCCTGTAAGTCAGGCAGTAATACCTTCACAGAGATGCTTATGGCCTAGCTTACAGCACATAAACATTGGGTAGAGACATCCTGAGGAAATTACGAGCACACTTACCGCGTAAGGGAGGCCGTAAGTGAGAATCCCGAGCGCCTTACCAGGCATATCAAGAGCCACTTATGGCTCGTAAACCCATGAGCTTTTCTGTTCAGAGGACCTTACAGGGTGACTTATGGCCATAAGAGGAGCCCGTAATTGGAAAACAACGGGGATTAGCGCCCTATTATTTAAATCTCTTACGACCCGTAAACTCTGAGGAGACGAAGGTGAAACACCTTACGAGCAGGCCTTACGGCTGTAAGACCACCATATAGGAAATCCGTAGAGCCTTATGACCTGACTTACGCCGGTAAGTCGGCCGTAAGAAGTTAGGTTTAAGGCACCGCCAGCGACTTTTGAAATTCATTCCTTTTGATTTCACTATAAAAACACCTCACCGCCGTAGGTTTCTTGTGTTGCCCTATCTTACATCGGCGTTGTTGGCTCTTAGGCACTCTTTTTAAAGGTGGAAGAACTGGGTTTCTGGCCGTACATAATTCCTATCCTTCTTCAACTTTGAGGTATCACGAATTTTAGCTTTTATTTCTTTCATGATGTCTTATTTTCAATAAATTGTGTTGTTTAGTCGATGTGGATGCTTTAGGTTGTCTAAAGTATGATTTTGTGTAAACTTTTGATGCTTATACTTACAGGGAAGGTTCTTACGGACTAAGTCTCTTGACTTACGGCCGTAACCCCTGGAAGGGATGAATTCTCGCGGCTTACAGGCATAAGTGAGACCGTAAGCCGGCTGTAAGCTCATATGAAATGGTGTATTCAGGGTCAATGTGCATCTAACTTTCATATTGTTGGAGTGTAGGATGCCGAGAGCAAAGTAGATCACACACCGCCTAGCCAAGAGGGCGAGAGCAGATGACGCCGGGCCTTCTACCCCGGTCCCACCTGGAAGACCATCGCTTACATCCCCATGCTTCCAAGAGCGTTGTGACCGTTTGATGACGAAGTAGATTGGCTAGTCTTGAGTCATCAATTGGCCAGTGCTCGCACATTTGGGCTAGATGAGGAGGTCTGCTGCTTGGTGGGTGTTGGTGGGTGGGACCCGCTATTATCAATCGAAGAGCCGGTGCATCGAGATATCACCTTGGAGTTGCTTAGCACCATCGAGGTTGATCGAGGCCTGGTAGGGTTTGCTCACCGGGGAGAGATCTAGTTCCAGATGTTTAGCGAGACCCGACGTCTGAGTCATACCCAGTTCGCGGTGCTGATAGGGCTACACGATGCTGAGTACACGGCGATTGACCTTTGACCGTCGCAGTGCACGTTGCTAGAAAGCGGGCACACGGCTCCCCGGCCGCAAGTGCACGGGTCGTCAAGTAATACCTCACAAGAGGGTTGTATTCCCTAGGGTCATAAGATCTACTATTACTTCCTCTTCGAGTAGTTCTTTAGTCGGATCAAAACAGAGTTTGTCACAAAGAAGTAAAACTAAAACAAACAATAAAAGCTTTAGCCACCAACATATTAAACACACCGAGAAAAAATCAAATTGAGAAGATAAGGCCCCGGGCGAGGATTCCCCTGGGAAGAATACAAGTAACGATGATATGATAACAGATAATGCATGCATGGATTATAATACTTTGGTCCTTCTAGACTAGGAAGTCGACTACCCCGGAACAACCGTAGTGTAGCCCTAATCTAGTACAAGTTCTTTTATCCTAAGGATACTCACACGATATTATTGGGAATAGGGAGTCTTGGCTAGAGTTATCTATAAGCAATTGTGCTAAGATGAACTCTACAGCCTACGAGAGGCTACTAGCTCCCGTAACCTCCGGTGCACCTGTACAATGAATCCCTCTTCTAACATTCTTTGACCTAATACATGCTAGCATCCCTCCAAACAAGTATCATTCGAAATCAATTCTAAAGAAACCATCCATTGTGGAATGAACAAGAATTAAGAATGAAAGAAACCACTTAAGACAAACCATGCATTCATTAGATTAAAAAGACATCATCTAATAGAAGGATTCCTCCCAATGTTCACCGGTTGCCTAGTGGCCTTGGGAGGTTTAGTTCGACATAATAGAGAAGGGAAATTCACACAATAAAAGATACATCAACAATACACCAAAAACTTCCTCTTGAATGTGTCAACTAGATGTGATGTAGAAACTCACCGAACCCGCGTCGGCAAGCCCTAAGATGAAAATCTTCAAGTTCTCCCATCTTCTCCCACTTGAATTCGCTCGAAGACGACCTCCTTTGATGAAGATTTGAGCGCGGGGGTGCTTAGAGGCGTTGGTGGTCAAAACTCCTTGAGAAAAAACCCTAGTCGGACTTAAATACCCGACTGGTGTGCGGCCGCATACCAGGCTGGTACGCCCCTTGCGTAACCGCCAGTGCACGGGTCGCACAAGTAGTAAAGTGTACCCTTTAGGTCGGGTAGTCAAATCCATAGGGACTGGTATAGCTTCCAATACTAACGTCCTGCTCAATATCTAACCAGACAGAGGATGATGGAATTGATTTTGGATTAACTTCAAGGAGGTTAAGGGAAAGGGAAGTTCACCAAGGGAAGATTTGAGGTTTCACTCGATGGAGGAGATGGGGCCCCGGAGTTGGATTTCCGACGTTCACTAACTCGGTCTTTCTCAGTATTTATCAGAGATGTCTTTAGTTCTAAACCTAGTTATGCTATAAGCATGTGGTTTCTAGCGCCACCGAGCCCTAAGTTGAACTCCCACTGCTTGCAACAATCAGTAACGATTCACAAGCCTAGATAAGAGAACCTAACTACCAAGCATCAAGCACTAAACAACATACAAGATAGCCAATAACCTTGATTTATTGAAAGGAACAAGACATTCATAAATACTGCAAGTAAAGAAATGAGTTCAAGTGACAAAGTCATACAACCAACCCCGGGGCTCCCTTAAGAGTTTAGCCCCTCATTACAACAACCAACAAATATAATGCCAAAGAAATTAAAAGACAAGAAGTTGAAAACTCCCTAATTTCTTGCATCCTTGAGGTTGTCGAAGGATCTACAATGTTGCAAGATCTCCTCCCGATCGGCCTACCATAAGCTTTCCATTCCCCTGATGAAGTGGAGGATGAACCCCCGAAGCTCTCCCTTTCTTTCTCCCAAAGTTCGCCCCCAAAAATCCCTTTAGAAACTGAGTTTTTAGGGTTTTAATGGTTCTCGATGTGAGCACGGGCGTGTTGAAGCCGTGCGTCAAGCCGTGCAGATTACGGCCAAATAAATTTCCAGAAAACTCACATTCCTGTAATCTGCACGGGGAACAGCACGGGCGTGCTTAGACCGTGCTGAGGTTTTCACGACCGTGCTCAGCGAACTCAAGCTGTGCTGATTTGTGGCTGAATTCTCCTGCAATTTGCACGGGGAACAGCACGGGCGTGCTTCGACCGTGCTGAGGTTTTCACACCCGTGCTCAGCGAACTCAGGCTGTGCTGATTTGTGGTTGAATTCCCCTGCAATTGGCACGGGGAACAGCACGGGCGTGCTTAAGCCGTGCTGAGCTTGATGAGGTTTCTTCTAAGTCCTTTAGCTTCTAAAATTGTTCCAAAACACTTCTTCTTACTTCAGGACTTTGATATCTGCATGACAAACAACGAATACTTCAAATAGCACCGTACTTGAAAAATTACAGCCAAAATATTCAATAATGATGAGAGTAAAGCATGCAATACATATATATGAAATGCGCTCATCAAATACCCCCAAACTTGAATTGTTGCTTGTCCTCAAGCAACCTTATTCCCCTAATAAAGTGATGAGTGCATGACCTTTGATCTCAACAAATTAAAAGAGTTACTGAAGCTTAAGGAGTTTCTAAGAACTAGTGACTTAGTCAATTGAAGGCTTGTGAAAGATTTAACTCTTACTCCGTACTACCGTGTGTGTGTGTCGCCTCCTGGAGCATGTCAAAACTGTTCTTGAGGGGGCTAGTACAAGCTCTTTTTTCTCAATATTTTCACTATTGACTCCTAAATTGGGTAGTAGCTTCATACACTCTAGAGGCAGCCATTTCACTTGGTAGGTCATCAAAAATGACATTTGTGATGCCTAAAATCCGACTACTCAAGTGCGGCTTTCGCTTTTTCTAAAGTGATAGCTCTTTCTACCATCTTTTTCATAAAAATTGACAGGGCATCCAAAATGGAATCCGACTTGTCACAAAATTCTAGCTTTTATTAATTTGAGTTTGGAGTCAACATCTAATTTTTCAGCCTTATAAACTAGCCCTACCTCTAACAGAGTAACAACACAACAGAGGGCTAAGTGTTAGCATTTGGGTTTCCAAAGTAAGAGCAAAATAAAACTTTAAGTTCAACAAAAGTGCACTAATATGCTAAAAAACTCCTAGCTTAGCAATTCTCAACCAAAATTTTCATAGATCGTCCTAAGTCATGCACAGCATCTAATCATATTAGAACACAAATATACAACCCTCCCCCACACTTGAATGAAACATTGTCCGCAATGTTTAAAGATTTAATCATGCACAACAACAAAACTGATTTCAAGAAGAAGTGAGGGCTGGGAAATTTCACCAAGTTAAGGGAGAGGTGCCGAAGAAAAATTCCATGGCACACAAGGGCGGGTGTTGATCGCCGATTAGGGAGGAGTCGTTTGAGACAACCATCAAGATAGACAGTCAATAAATCCTGAGATACACATGCAAGCATTAGAGACAGAAAATATACAAAAAGACAAATATCACACTAAAAAGAGATCAGTTTAGTAGGGGACTCCCCTTGCTAACTGACTCAAGAAAAAAAAAGACAACAAAAGTAAAAAGAAAGAGCACATAACAAAACAAAAAGAACAAAATAAAACATCAAAACCCGGCGCTCTCAGAATCGGAGTCAGACTCCGATGGAAGGTCAGTGGTGTCGACGCCTACACTCCGGGATGTAGAAGGTCCAGTGGCACGACGAGGAGGACAATGATCCATGATTTTCTGAAAACTCCGCAACATCCACTGGCAAAATTCACGGTCGGATGAAACATTAGAGGAATCAGAATCCGAATTGGACGGCCTAGGTGTTTCTGGAGGTGGTGTCGGTTGAGCTGATGCAGATGATGATGGAAACAAACCCATACTCCGCAAAGTGCGCGCATTTATAGTATGGACCCGACCGCCAACGGTGAACGAGCAGTGAACTGGCAACAATTGCATGCGACGTGCCAAGTGTGTGATGTAAGGTCCGACAAAAATGGCTTTCGTGCGGCGATCCTTAGACTGATGCTGAAATGCCTTAGCAAGTACATAACCCATATGAAATGGAATGCCATTCCACATACTAACCAGATATGTGAATTCAGCGTTGGTGATGACACCCGTGCTCTCGCCTCGGCCCGTGATGGTCCCACTCAAAAGAATGTGAATGACTCGCAATGTAGAAGATTTGAGCGCTGAGGCTCTAGATCGAGCTGGTTGAAATAACCGATGGTCAGAGCACACCCGCCGCCAACATTCCTATTGAGTTTCACCAGGAGGAAGATAGAACGTCAAAGATTGATATTCCGGAGATAAAGTGAACGGCTCGTCGTACAACCGCATCCGGATAGCAAACTCCGTAAAACTCATTGTAAAAAGCCTCCCTAGCAATTGAAATCGCAAGGCAGTTGGATCCTCCCAACTAATTTGCCAACGTTTCAGCTCAAATGTAGCGAGAAACTCGGCTGTTAATTCACGATATGCAGGTTCCGTAATGGAGAAAATCTTGTACCATGATCCCAGGTGGAGCAGCCGGTCAATCTCGTCGGCCAAATGTGCTTCCCGAAGGGCCTGCCATTCAAGAATGCGAAAATCCCTGAATGGTTGTTGAAGAAGCCTCTGAAATCGTTGCCGTTGAATAGCTGAGGAAAATGGAGGAAAGCTAGGGTTGGAAGTGGGGCGAGAATGGCGAGATGGCTGTCTTGGTGCTACACGTTTCGTGGGCATGATGGAAGAGAGTGGAAGACAGCAGGGGAAATAGCCACCAAGGACAGCGGAGAGCGGCTAGCAAAAATTAGGGTTAACAGGGATTGTGCGGCTTAAAAGGAGAATTGGAAACCTGCAAAAAGAAGCAAGCACGGCCGTGCTTCGTATGGAGCACGCCCGTGCTGATATTCTGCAAAAAGAACGAAAAGAAAACCTGTAAAATGAACGGGGAGCAACACGGGCGTGTTGTCCCCGTGCTAGCAAAAATGAACAACTGAAAAGAAAGGAAAAGAATTGGTTGCCTCCCACTAGCGCTTGTTTACCGTCCCGAGCTTGACTGGTCTGGAATTCAAGTGGGAGAAATAAGCAGGATGCTCTGCACACCCTCGATATTTGATAAAACAGTGGGACTGATGTAATGCTTCAACCGATGCCCATTCACCTTGAAAGTGCCATGGTCAGGATGAGATATTTCGATGGCCCCATATGGGTAGACGCTCGTAACCTGATATGGGCCCGACCAATGCGATTTCAATTTTCCAGGGAACAATTTCAGTCGGGAGTTGAACAACAAAACTTGATCTCCAACCTCAAACTGTTTATCAATCCGTAACCGCTTGTCATGTAAATTTCGAACCCGTTCTTTGTAGTGCACAGAATTTTCTTATGCAGCTTGTCTGAGCTCGTCTAACTAATTTAATTGGAATTTCCTCTTATCTCCCACCTTTTTCGGATCGAAATTCAGCCTTTTAATGGCATAATATGCTCGATGTTCCAGTTCGACAGGCAAATGGCAAACTTTACCATAGACTAACCGATATGGTGTGTGCCCCGTAGTGGTTTTATATGCGGTCTTGTATGCCCACAGAGCTTCTTCTAATTTGTCTGCCCACTCCTTCCTACTGAACTGAACTGTTTTTTCTAGAATTCGTTTAATTTCCCGGTTGATAACTTCCACTTGTCCACTTGTTTGAGGGTGATATGCTGTAGCGATCCGATGGGTAACGCCGAGTCGCAATAAAATTTTCTCGAACTGGGCATTACAGAAATGAGACCCTCTATCGCTGATAATAGCTCTTGGGCAACCAAAACGGGCAAACAGCCTTCTTAAAAATTTCACAACAACCCTAGCATCATTAGTAGGAAGTGCTTGAGCCTCTACCCATTTAGACACGTAGTCTACTGCAACCAGTATATATCGACACCCATTTGAGGAAGGAAATGGGCCCATGAAATCAATGCCCCACACATCAAAAACTTCACACTGTTGGATCGGGGTCTGCTTCATCTCGTCCCGTTTAGATATATTGCCACTCCGCTGACAAGCATCACAAGATTCGATCATAGCCTTGGCGTCTCGGAAAAGCGAAGGCTAAAAGTAACTGGCTGATAACACCTTCTCCACTGTCCAGTTTTGTCCAAAATGTCCTCCAAGCACCCCGCATGGCACTGCGATAAAATATGCCATCCCTCTTCTCTTGAAACACATCTTCTTACCATTTCATCCGAGCAAAGCTTATATAAATATGGATCATCCCAAACATAATGCTTGGCATCTGACAGGAATTTTTTTCGTTGTTGATAAGAGAAGGTTTCTGGGATCAGTCCCCCTACCAGATAGTTTGCAATGTCTGCGAACTATGGGACTAAAACATCCAAAGGGTATTTCGTTTCTGTGAGATATAGATGCTCTTCTGGGAAGGAATCATTTACGATTTCAGACTTTTCCCAAGTATTATTGGAGTGCTCTAAACGGGATAAATGATCTGCCACTACATTCTCAATGCCTTTGTTATCCCGTATCTCCACATCAAATTCTTGCAACAGTAGAATCCACCGTATCAATCTTGGTTTAGCATCCGCTTTAGTCATCAAATACCTCAATGCTGCATGATCGGTGAATACTATCACTTTAGAGAGAACCAGATACTGCCGGAACTTATCGAAGGCGTAAACAATAGCTAGCAGCTCCTTCTCCGTTGTCGTATAATTTTCTTGGGCTGAGGTCAACATTTTGCTTGCGTAAGAGATTGGGTGAAATTGTTTATCATACCGCTGCCCTAGTACCACTCCTATAGCTCGATCACTAGCATCACACATCAATTCAAAGGGCCGATCCCAGAGCGGTGCTTTTAAAATTGGAGCCTCCACTAACTTCTGCCTCAGCAATTCAAAAGCAGCTTGGCACTTTTCGTCAAAATTGAAAGGGGTATCTTTCTCTAAGAGTTTGGTCATGGGTGCTGAAATTTTTGAAAAATCTCGAATAAAACGTCTGTAGAACCCTACATGTCCCAAGAAACTTCTAATATCCTTCGCAGTGGTCGGAATCGCTAATCCTTCGATTGTAGAGATCTTCGCCTTGTCTACTTCGATTCCGGATTGTGAAATCTTGTGACCCAACACTATTCCTTCCTGGACCATGAAATCACATTTTTCCCAACTGAGTAACAGGTTTGTTGCTTCACATCGAGCTAATACTTTCTTCAAATTGGACAAGCAGTTATCAAATGAATTGCCGAAAACTGAAAAATCATCCATGAATACCTCCATAAAATCCTCGATGAACTCGTCAAAAATGGACATCATGCAGCGCTGCAATGTGGCAGGAGCGTTGCATAAACCAAAAGGCATACGACGATATGCGAAAGTGCCATAGGGACAGGTGAAAGTAGTCTTCTCTTGATCTTCAGGTGCAATTGGGATCTGTAAGTACCCTGACATCCCGTCTAGGAAACAGTAATACATGTGTCAAGCAAGTCTCTCCAACATATGATCGATAAATGGGATAGGAAAGTGATCTTTTCTAGTAGCATCATTCTTTCTCCCAAAGCTCTCCCTTTCTTTCTCCCAAAGTTCGCCCCCAAAAATCCCTTTAGAAACTGAGTTTCTAGGGTTTTAATGTCTTCTCGATGTGAGCACGGGCGTGTTGAAGCCGTGCTTCAAGCCGTGCAGATTACGGCCAAATAAATTTCCAGAAAACTCACATTCCTGTAATCTGCACGAGGAACAGCACGGGCGTGCTTAGACCGTGCTCAGCGAACTCAAGCTGTGCTGATTTGTGGCTGAATTCTCCTGCAATTTGCACGGGGAACAGCACGAGCGTGCTTAAGCCGTGCTGAGCTTGATGAGGTTTCTTCTAAGTCCTTTAGCTTCTAAAATTGTTCCAAAACACTTCTTCTTACTTCAGGACTTTGATATCTGCATGACAAACAACGAATACCGCAAATAGCACCGTACTTGGAGAATTACAGCCAAAATATTCAATAATGATGAGAGTAAAGCATGCAATACATATATATGAAATGCGCTCATCACAGGCCAGGGGTGTGCGGCCTGTACATAGCCCGCACACAGGCCTTAAAAGGGGCCTAGTTGTATAGGAACGGTTGGATGCCCTCCGAAGTTCGTTTATCCTTCGTTTCTCCGCTCCTTATCCTTGATTTTCTAGTTATAAACGCTCCTCTCAACGTAAATGGTCTGTAGATGCCCTGAAATAGAAAAACAAAAAAAACACATCAAAGGGCAGCGGTTTTATTCAATTAATGCATGAAAGTATAAGTAGTTCACTATTACAAAACGGTGTATTTAGACACTAATCAACCTTCCCCCCGGAGTCAAGCTGACTGCTGTTTGGCGCCGCCTTAGCCAGCGGAGGAGCTACGAGCCCGGCCTCATCAAGGCGTCATTTCTGATTTAACCAGCACTGAGGTACCTGCATGCTATCTTTGCTCGCTCTATTGCAGGTCGCTTGGACAGTACAAGTGTGGTAGGCCGACAAGCGCTACTCTTTCTCTTCAGTATAGCCTAGCGTCAGCCCATCCACCTTGGGTGCGTGTTGGCAAACTTCATCGCTCATTAGGGCCAGCATATACGGCTTAGTATCATCTTCGCTGGCCCATATATCATACGGCTGGTACGAGGTATGGGACTCATAGAACGGTTGGAGGGCGTCCGCACCGATAGCACCCCAGGACATCTGAGATTTGAGACGCTTCGCTATATAGGGATGATCATACGACAGGGTCTAGGCATATTCTGACTCGGAGCACCACCGCTACACCCACTGAGCAGGATGAGGATGCGGACGACGAGTCGAGTGACGGTGATGACTTATTGCCATCTATGACGACACCAGCTGTCCCAGCGCGATCTCGAGAGGATATTCGCGAGCAGCTGGCCTTGATCAGGGAGGAGCAACAGGCTCTCAGAGCAAGCCATACAAAGATTCGAGAGTCCGTAGTGCGGATAGAGGCCGACCTCTGCCGTGCCCTAACTATGATAAAGAGCCTGCTCCTCCCTGTTGTAGCTCCTCAGGCGACACCTGCACCTACTCCTGCTGATGTTCTAGAGACGACACCTGCACTTGATCTAGCACCAGAGATTGAGGACACTTTTTCAACTTCGTAGTTCTTTTTATTTCTTTTATCATTGTGCTTCTTTGTACTTGGTAAGGGTTTGTCCTGCAATTTATGTTCTCATTTCAGACTCTTAGTGGTTTCTTTACTGTGCTTTCGTTATTTCTTTTATTCTGTTTATTTTTGTTTTATTGAGTTTAATGTTGTACTTGATCGTGCAGTCCAGTATATGCTCCAAGCATCACCACCAAATACAAAAGGGGTGCTCACTCAGCCTATTTTGACTTGGAGTGGGCCCCCACTCAACCAGACTCCCAAAGAACCCCACTTCCCAGTTGCTTTTATAGCGCGCATTCTTTTAGTCAGGAAAGTACTCGTATTTCCAGCTCCCCTAATTATTTTAGATATATTGTCCTTCCTTATTTTGTTTTGTATACATTGACGGCAATGTGTGACTTTAAGTGTCGGAGAGGGTTTGCATGCTTGCTCACTTGATACTAACGGACTGATGATAGCCCAATACAATGATTAGTGTGAGCTCAATTGCGTTAAATTATCAAGTGCTAGTGTAGTTTTTTTAGACCCTATTTTTTCCGTTTTTGCTCTATTCATTAATCAATACTTTTAAATGCACAACTCATCTGTGTAACTCAGTTGAATGCATGCTTTTGCATGCACTTCTGTTTCTTATTTTAACTCTAGACGAGAAAAGCTTGTGAATCAAAAGTACGTGTTTAATATGTTTGTATAGAGGTGGAAAATGCTACTCCTTTTGTTGTGTACAGCTACTCTTTACAAGTCGGATACTATGTATGCCCCAGTAAGAGAAAGAGCTACTGCTGGAGGTGAGTGAAGGCTACCACTCTCTTTAAAAAGTGATAATGGAAAGAGCTACCATCCCCAAGTATGAAAGCCACTTCCTAGGATCCGGAGAGAAAGGGCTACCTTAGGTGATGTGTAAAGCTACCATGCTGTAATCTTAAATCTAATTTTTTGGTAATTATGTATGTCAAATTCTATGCTATTATACCGAGTGAAATAGATTGAGTACACACACACACACACTCATTGATCTTGAATAAGGTTTTTTCCGATTCTTAGTGTCTAAAAGTTTTTCTACTCTAGCACTGTTAGTTGATACTCTTGAACTCACCAGCTCTTGTTTGCTTGAAGTCTTTAACACCTTGCTTGTTTATCATTATCATTTGGTCTTCTTGCTTGAAGACAAGCAAGACCTTAATTGTGGGGGAGTTTGATAAGTATACAATTATACTATATTTTACTTATCAATTTGTATACTTATCGAGTTAGCATTAGAGTAGTTTGGTGGAATATGAGTAAAATTGGGTATCAATGGTCTTCGGAAGCACCAAATGGAGGTTAAAGACAAAGGAGATCTAAAGGAAGTGATTAGGAATCAAAATTTGAAAGATGGCACTCTCCTGACTTAGTAACTTGGAAGGTAGCACTACTTACGCGCACCTTACGTTTGGGCTTACGGATGTAAGCCACATTCATAAGACCTTACAGGCATCCTTATGCCTGTAAGAAAATGAGCCATATCAAACAGAGAGCCTTACAGTCGGATTTACAGCCGTAAGTGTGGCCGTAGGTGGAAGACAGAGGAGTTTACGGGTACTCCTTATTCCCGTAAGGAGTAGGGCAAGAGTTATCAGATGAAGTTTATGGTCACGACATTACAGCCGTAATGGGGACCGTAACCCGAAGACAGAGACCCTTATGGGAGAAGTTTACGGCTGTAAGCGGGGTTGTAGGGCATGAGATCACATGAAACCTCAAGGCTTACGGCCGAGCTTATGGCCCTAAGCAGCCTGTAAACTTACAAGTATAAAAGATTTTACAGAATCTGAAGAGGGGGATTTCCAGGTTTTCATACTACTTTGGGGGAAAGAGAGGCTGGAGAAGGGGGAAAAGAAGCTGCGAGATCAAGGGCTGATCCACCCTTTTCAAAGCAAAGAAGCCGTATTGTTGTTTATCATCATCATCATCATCACCCATTAGGGTACCATTGCGGTTAAGAGTCGTAATTCTACGAACGTCAAGGGGAATTTCGCACCGGCTCTTATCTTCTTTGCCTTTGAGTGAGTTTTTATTGGTTTTCTCATTATAAAGATGAACTTGTGTTGTTCTTTCATTTTCTTGTTTTGCATAATGAGCTAAAACCACCTTAGGGAGCTTGGACTTGAAACCTTAGGGAATTGTTGAATTCTATTTGTATTCTTTTAGTTTCAATTGATTATGAAGTTTGATTATGGAATGCATGTGTAGTTTGATTCAATTCTTATTGCATGTTACATGGTTGTTGACGAGCGGTGATCACCCATTAATTACCTAATCTAGCCCGCGGTGAAAATCCGTTGGTTCTTAAGAATCGGCTTGCGGCGAAAACCCGTTGGATCTTCGTACATAGCGTGCGGTGAAAACTTGTCAAAATGCCACATTTCTATCCGACTTCTATTCAAAGTGATTAAGGTAGTATTTGTAGAATTCAAAGCTTCGTTGTTTAAACCCTAAGGGAGTATTGTTCAAGCATTCCGTTAATTTTGATAGTTTTAACCCCCTGTTTGAGACTCTGTCTCCTGTTTACTTTTTCTTAATGGCATGATGAGTGCATTTCATATTGATATATTTTCCATTATATACCCGTTGGCCCATAAGTATTTTGGTATTAACTCTCCCATTTCAGTGCTATTTGAGGTATTTCCCGTTTTTTATGCAGATATTGAAGCCCCGAAGCAAGAAGAAACAATTTCGAGCGATTTTGGTAGCTAAGGGACTTAGAAGAAACCTCACCAAGCTAAGCATGGCTTCAACACGCCAGTGTCCCAAGGCGTGCAATTCACAGAAGAATTCAACCAAGGTCGTGTAATTCGCAACACGGCCGCGATACGCCCGTGTTGAACCCCGTGCAGATTACAGGCAGCGAGAGTTTCAGAGTTTTCATTTGGCAGTAATCTGCACGGCTTAGAACACGGCTTAAGCACGGCTGTGTTGACATCGGGAGAGCGTTAAAACACCACGAAACTTAGGGTTTAAGGGACTTTTGAGCGACGAAAAAAGAGGCAAACAAAGGGAGAAGCCAGTAGAGCATTCGGAACCACTGAAGAGGGAGCTTGGCTCGAATTGTAGGCCAATCAGAAGGAGAAGATCTATCGACATCATAACCTCAGACGGCAACAAGGATGGAAGCAAATAGGGAGGCTTTGATTTCTGTTGTATGTGTTTTTTCAGTTATTTCTTCGTTGTTTAAATCTATGAGGAGCTAAACCCTTCTAGCGAGCCCCGGGTTGAGAACTTGTGTGTATGCTTTGAACTTGGATTCTTCTATTCAGCATTTATGAGTGTCTTTATTTCCCTTATTAAATCTTTGGTTGTTGGCTTCATTGATGGTTGTTGAGTGTTTTGATTACTTTGGGAACTTGATTTTGACAAGGCTTGCGTATCTTCTCGATTGATGTAAGAAGTTAGAATTCAACATACGTTTCAATTACACTACATGTATCCTCCACATAGCACAACAAGATTCTAGAATTAGGGTTTGTGAGAGACACTTCAGATAAATGCTATGAGAATCTAAGTTAAGTAGCCCAAAGTGATTAACCTAGGGCCCCATCTCCTTCATTGAGCAATCCTCTTTCGCTCCCTCTAGTGTAATTCCTCCTTCCTTTCATTCGTGCTTTCTTAAGTCAGAGTCAATTCACCCTCATTCCAGTTCATTAGATACCAAGTATGAAGATAGTATTAGGAGATATACCAGTCCCTGTGGAATCGACTACCCGACCCTCGGGTATATTATACTACTTGTACGACCCATGCACTTGCGGTTACGCAAGGGGCGTATCATTGCAATTATAAGATTTGCCTTGTGCCATATTACTCAGGTTAGATTTCATAAGCTAAAGTTAGTACTAGTAGTCTTGCTCCCTGTGGTTCGACAACCCAACCCTTTACCGGGTCCACTTTATTGCTTTATAGCCCATGTACTTGTGGTGACGCAAAGGGCGTGTCCGCTTCACTCGCCAACTAATGGGAATCATTGAAGATGTTTTACTGAAGTTCGACAAATTTATTTTTCCAATGGACTTTGTAATTTTATATCTGTATGATCGAGAGAAGGTATCTTTGATCTTAGGGCAACCATTCTTAGTAACAACACATGCCATTATTGATGTGAAAGATGGTCGAATGGTACTATGAGCAAGAGATGAGGAAGCAGTGTTCATGTTGAAGGACGCTGTGCGTCACCCTATGACTTTTGATGACGCATGTTATGCTATAGATATTGTTGATGATTTTGTTGATGATTTTGTGCAGGACACGTGGATGAAGGATGGGCTTACTGAGTTATTGGGGGAGGAGCCGCCCGATGAAGCTGCTACATTGATGGAAGAAGATGTTACTTTGGAATTGCCCATTGCTAAAGATCTGACCTAACTCCCCTCGGAAGGAAGCCGTCTCGGGCTCAGAAATGGTTGAAGAAAGTCTCCGCCAGAAAGAAGAAGCCATCCACCACTACAACTCATGCTCGTTCTGCTCTTTTAAGTGTGGGTGAGATGCATTTAATCGATTCACCAACCCCCTATTTTTGTGATTTTGCTATAGGCTGCAAGGAGAAGATTTATGTTCCTGAAAGTTCATGAGGTAAAGATGGTACGTCTGGCTCATGACGCTAAATAAGCGCTCCGTGGACGGCAACCCAAGTAGTTTAGCTCATTTGGTTTTGCGTTTTTCTTCATTAGTTGTCGTCTCTGTGTGTTTTGTTTCCGTGTTTTGTTTTTGTGCATTCTTTGGATCTCTTGGTAGCTTACATTTCTAATTTTAACTTGCATTTGAGAGTATGCGTCTTTGAGATGAGTAATTCAGGGGAAAAGGAGGCCTGGAGGCTTTCTTAAGAGAAACACGGGTAAAGCACTACAGTGTTCACGGCCGTGCACATTACACGAAGGTAAATTAGTTGTCTTCGCCATGCAACACGGTTGAGGCAAGCCTGTGCTTTAGCTGTGTTCTCTCATGGCACGGTGATTGTCCTCTGAGCACGGTCGTGCTGCATTCTATCGAGTTTAAACACCCATGAACAGCACGGCCTCGAACATGAGACCAACACGGCCATGTTCCCCAATTTTTTTCAGTTATTTAGTTAAACACGGGTAGAGCACATCTGTGCTTAGGCCGTGTTAGGTGCGACCGTCTATCTCTCAGACGATTTTTCTTTTTAAATAGCACATCTGGCCGTCCCTTTTCACCAGTACTTGAAATTTTCCCTCTCCCCGCATTTTTACTACGTTTCCCTACTCACAAATCGCCAGTTTTAGTGAGTTTTGTCGGAGTTTTCACTCCCCGCCCAACTTTCCCCTTCGACGAGAGGTGTATTGACAGTTAATTCATCGTTTTTCGTGCAAACTTTGCTTAAACTGTTGCAAATCATGTATAAAGCCTTATTTTGCATGCTAGATCCGAATTAGAGCAATTCGCATCCTTCTAAACGCGTTTGTAAAGTCATATTGGACCTAGGGCTCGGCAAGGAAGATGATTCACATCGAAACACGGGCGTGCTTCTGAAAGCACGGCCGTGTACTTGCAAAAACCCAAATCATGCCAACACGGGCGTGCTTACACGAGCACGGCCATGTTTATGTTGTTATTCCTAAACCTTTAACTGCTCTTATCGCAGATCATGCTGAGGAAGGCTACCGTATCAGGCCCATCATCGAAGAGGAGCAGAGGGGAGACGTCAGCCACTTCCACCCCCACGGAGCTGACATTTGGTGCCCCCGTCCACTAGGAGCGCTATACTTGATTGTGCGCTAAGTGGTTTGGGAAATGGAAAGTATACAATTACACTATATTTTACATATCGATTTGTATACTTATCGTGTCAGTATTAGAGTGATTTTATGGAAAACGAGGCTAAATCGGATGTGAATTGTTTTCACAGTCACCAAAGGGAGTTTAAAAACATAGGAGAGCTAAAAGAAATAATTAGAAATAAAAATGTAGAAGATGGCACTCTCCTGACATATTGACCTCGGAGCCAGAGCTACTTACGGGCCGTTTTTGGCTAGGGTCACGGTCATAAGCCATATTGAGAAGGCATTGCGGCATCCTTATGCCCATAAGGGTAGAAACAATCAGACAGAGGCACTTACGGTCAACATTACGACCGTAAGCTTGACCGTAAGTGGAAAAACAGACAGGTTTATGGGGGCTACTTATGTCCGTAAGGAGGAGGGTAAGATCAACAAGATGAGGTTTACAGTTTTCCCATTACGGCCATAAAGGGGACCGTAACCCAAAGACAGACACCGTTACGGGAGAGAATTACGACCATAATCGAGGTCGTAAGGCACGAGATCAGATGAAACCCTGACGCCTATAGCCGAGCTTACACCCGTAAGCCGGCCATAAACTTACTAGTATAAAAGCCTTTGCTTTATGTGAGATGGGAGTTTTTTGAGGTTTCGAGAATTATTTTATGGGAAAAAGAGGCTTGAGAAGGGAGAAGAAGACTACGAGAGCAAGGGAAATTTCAACCTTTCCAAGGCAAGGAATTTAAGTGCATCCATCATTATCATCAACTATATCTATTAGGGTGTCATCGCGGTCAAGAGTCATCACTCCAACAACGTCAAGGGTAACTTCTCGATGACTCTTGTGTTCTTGGTCTTTGAGGGAGTGCTTATTAGCTTTCTCATTATGATGATGAACATGTTTAATTCTTCAATTGCTTTGTTCTTCATAATGAGCTAAATATCCATTGGGAGCTTGGACTTGAAACCTTAGGGGATTGTTTTGGATTTTATTTGTACTCTTTTAGCTTATTTGATTATGAAGTTGGTGTTTGAAATGCAAGTGTAGTTTGATTCAATTCTTATTGCATGGCTATTGATGTGCGGTGAAACCCCGTTAGATCTTGGTAATTAGCATGCGGTGAAAACCTGTTAAAATGCCATATTTCTAATCAACTTCCTTTTATTAAAGTGAGAAGTATTCATAGAACTCTGTGCTTTATTATTGAAACCCTAAGGGAGTATTGTCCAAGTACTCCCATTAATCTTAATAGTGTTAATCTCCTGTTTTAGCTTTTGTCCCCAGTTTAATCTCTTTTTGTAGTAGTTAATAGGTCTCACTATGCCAAGTTATTTAGGCTAGATTTCAATCGTTAAAGTTAGTACTTATAGTCTTGCTCCCTGTGGTTCGACAACCCGGTCCTTCACCGGGTTCACTTTATTACTTGGCGACCTACGCATTTGCGATGACGCAAAGGGCGTGTCACGAGCGCTTGATTGGGAAGTGTTGAGGGAGGTGGGCATGGCCACTGATGTCTGGGGATGGGAGCATGGGAGCGGCTCTTCTCCATTACTAACACATCATTTCTCGAGCTCCCCCTGGAGGTTCTGGCCACATATGAGATGCCGTGGGGCCCCGTCAGCTACCACCGAGCCGACACCGTTTAGTTCCAGGTGTTCAGGTCGCTCCAGTGGATGAGTCTGACCGAGTCCTCCATCATACTCAGGTTGTACGATGAGGAGTTCACTCGCACTCTAGCGTATAATGCCCTGTTGATCGCCCGGCCCCCTGGAGAGTCATAGGAGAACTGCTGGCAACGACTGAGAGCGGACTGGTCCTGCGACCCACGAAGGTCCAAGGCTTCATCTCTCCCTGTCCCGGCATTTAGGTACATCCACGTCCTCCTCAGCCACACCCTTAGAAGTCTTGGAGATAGCATTGGCGTCATCAACCGCCACGACTTCGACTTTCTGCTGAGTATGCTGGATGGTTTCTCCATGCATCTGGGGTACGAGGTTACAATCAGCATCCAGCACTAGGGTACCGATTCTCGGATTGCGAAGTATGGACCTATTTCCATCCTCATCTTCATCAGTTCAGCCAACACCTCCCCCAGAGACATCTCACCCGTCCAACTCGGATTCTGATTCCTCCGATGTTTCTTCTGACGGTGCATTTTGCCAGTGGATGCTTCGGAGTTTTCAGAAACTCATTGACCACTCTCCTCGCCGTGCTGCTGGACCCTCTACATCTAGGAGTGGGGGAGTCGACACCACCGACCTTCCATTGGAGTCTGACTCCGATTCAGAGAGCTTTGGGTTTTGATTTTCTGTTGTGATTTTCTGTTTTGTTGTTTTTGTTCTTTGTTTTTACTTTTGTTGTCTTTTGTTCTCCTTGAGTCAGTTAGCAAGGGGATCACCCGACTAAACTGATATCTTTTCAGTGAGTTTATGCTATTTTCTGTCTCTAATGCTTGCATGTTTACCTCAGGATTAATGAATACCTATCTTGTTGGTTGTTTCAAACGGATCCTCCCTAACAGGAGATCAACACACACCCTTGTGTGCTGTCTTCGGCACCTCTCCCTTAACTTAGTGAAAATTCCCCAACTCTCAATTCACTTTTACCTGAAATCTTTTTCTATACCTTGCATATTAAATCTTTAAACATTGAGGACAATGTTTCATTCAAGTGTGGGGGAGGGTTGTGTACTTGCGTATTAATATGTTTAGATGTTATGCATGACTTAGGACGATCTATGAAAGTTTTGGTTGAGAATTACTAAGCTAGGAGTTTTTGAGCATACTAGTGCACTTTTGTTGAACTTAAAGTTTTATTTTGCTCTTACTTTGGAAACCTTAATCTGAACACTTAACCTTTGTTGTTTTGTCACTCTGTTAGAGGAAGGGCTAGTTGCAAGGCTTGTGAACAGTTAGTTTCTGACTCCAAACTCAAGGAATAAAAAGGAAAAAGAAAAGAATAGTGTGACAAGTCGGATTCTTTTTTGGGATGCCCTGTCAAAATTTTATGAGAAAGATGGTAGAAAGAGCTTTCACTTTAGAAAAAGCGAAAGCCGCACTTGAGTAGTCGGTTCTTAGGCATCACAAATGTCATTTTTGATGACCTACCAAGTGAAATGGCTGCCTCTAGGGTGTATGAAGCTACTACCCAGTTTAGGAGTTAGCAGGGAAAACAGTGAAAAGAAAAAGCTTGTACTAGACCCCCTCAAGAACAGTTTTGATATACTCCAGGAGGCGACACACACACACGGTAGTAAGGAGTAAGAGTAAAACTTTTCATAAGCTTTCAATTGACTAAGGCACTAGTTCTTAGAAACTCCTTAAGCCTCAGTAACTCTCTTAATTTGTTGAGATCAGAGGTCATGCACTCATCACTTTATTAGGGGATTAAGGTTGCTTGAGGACAAGAAACAATTCAAGTTTGGGGGTATTTCATGAGTGCATTTCATATATATATCTTTTATACTTTACCCTCATCATTATTGAGTCTTTTGGCTTTAATTCTCCAAGTACTGTGCTATTTGAGGTATTCTTAGTTTTTCATGCAGATATCAAGGTCCTGAAGCAAGAAGAAGTGTTTTGGAATGATTTTAGAAGCTAAAGGACTTAGAAGAAATCTCATCAAGCTCAACACGGATTGAGCACGCCCATGCTGTACCCCGTGCAGATTGCAGGAGAATTCAGCCAAAGTCAGCACAGTCTGAGTTCGCTGAGCACGGTCATGCAAACCCTCAGCACGGCCTAAGCACGCCCGTGTTGTACCCCGTGCAGATTACAGGACTGTGAGTTTTCTGAAATTTTATTTGGCCGTAATCTGCACAGCTTCAACACGCCCGTGCTCACTTCGGAAAAATATTAAAACCCAAGAAACTTAGTTTCAAAGGGGACTTTTTGGTGGGTGAACGAAGGGAGGAAAGAGGAGAGAGCTTTGGGGGTTCATCCTCGTCTTCATCAAGGGAATGTCATACCTATGGTAGGCCGATTGGGAGGAGATTTTACAACATTGTAGATCCTCGGATAACCACAAGGATGCAAGAAATTAGGGAGTTTTCAACTTCTTGTATTTCAATTTCTTTGGCATTGTACTTGTTGTTTATTGTCATGAGGGGCTAAACTCTTAAGAGAGCCCCGGGGTTGTTTGTATGACGTTGTAGCTTGAACTCTTTATCTTTACTTGCAGCATTTATGAGTGTCTTATTCCTTTCAATAAATCTGAGTTATTGGCTATCTTGTGTGTTGTTTAGTGCTTGAGTGCTTGGAAGTTAGGTTTTCTTATCTAGGTTTGTGAATCATGATTGATAGTTGCAAGCAGTAAGATTTCAACTTAGAGCTCGGTAGCGCTGGAAGCAACATCCTTATAGCATAACTAGGTTTAGAACTGAAGACATCTCTGATAAATACTGAGAAAGACTGAGTTAGTGAACGTCAGAAGTCCAACCCCGGGGCCCCATCTCCTCCATCGAGTCAATCCTTACATTCCCCTTTGTGCAATTCTCTCCCTCAATGTCCTTAATTTCAACCTAGAGTCACAATCCATCCTTCTTTGTTTTATTAGATATTAAGCACCCCGTTAGTATTACAAGCTACACCATTCCATGTGGATTCGACTACCCGACCCTACGGGTACACTTTACTACTTGTACGATCCGTGCACTTGCAGATACGCAAGGGGCGTACCACTTGTCATGTCTGGATTCTTAGATGGCTTTAAGCTCTTACACACATTTTCCCCCTCAACCCCTGTAGGAAATTCCAGAAATGCCTACCAAAGTCGTTTGGGCCTCCAGGGAAACATGTTTGGCTAGGAATTGCTTAGGCTGGACACAAGTGGGTTTTTAGATGGCATTAGTCCCCTACCCACATCTTCAATGATCCTAGACACTTCCCGCTTGTGCTCGGCATGAGGAATTCTTTTTATGCAAAGAACTCGCTTAGGTATGCTGGTGCTACTTCTTCTATCTTTTTGTCATACAAAACACCACAATCATTTTCCACATCCTTTTCAGCATTGCACTCTTTCTTATCACAGTTATTTCTAAATGGGGCTTCCCCGTTTTGCTCATTATTACCATTCTTGAGAAGCTCCACAACTTGGTTCTCTAGCTTGTGAAGAGATGCATGTATATTCAAAACTGTAGCGTTAAGACCTGTAATTTGCGCATAAAAGGCTTTAAATCTTCTTTCCATATGCACCATGAATCTTACCAATATATCCTCTGTAGTAAAATGCTACTTTAGTGGCTAAGGACTTGGAGGATGCTGGTACCATTGCTGTTGAGGTCGGGGCAAACTAAAAGCTCCTTGCATTTGCTTTGAAAATTATACCTTGCACAAAAGAAAATAAAAAGAACAAAGTCAAATAAAATAAACAAGAAGAGAAAAAGAAAATAATGTAGAATGTACAAAAAAAAGAAGAAAATGACTAGAGCAATAGACTACAGGTTTTCCTAGTATCCCTTATGTCCCCTGCAACAGCGCCAGAAACTTGATGATTGTCCCTCACGTGTACAGGGTCGTGAAGTAATACCCTGTAAGTGACACAAGGGTCGTATTCCACGGGGCCATGGAGCTAGTATTACTCGCCCTTCGTCTATTTCCTAGACTAACAATACGGAAAAAGAGTACAACTACTAAAATCTAATAACGAGAAGATATGGCTACTACTACACTCCAACTAAACACTAAGGGATGGATAAATACGTGAAGGCGTGATTTAGACTAGGAATACCCCTAGGGTTGTCACTAAGCCTTGAATTAAGGACGATGTGTTTTGATGCTAGTTTGGACCGAGAGATTCCTAAAGTAGGCTAATCCCTAATTCCTCGGTGATTAACCCCTAATCCCATGGCAGTGTTGATCGGAATCCCTTCCAGTTAACTTCTCCTACGATTGCAGTGCACTCAGGGAATCCCTTATCAAGAGTAGACACTCTTCTGGGTCTAAGCCTAACGTTCGGAGGGCTATCAAATATCCGAATCCCTCGGCGTATTGGTACATGAATTACTTTTCAATCTATGTGAGTCTAGTATAAGGGCACATCTCGCGCTTCCAGGTACAACCTACAAAATTGAACCACAGAGTTCTCATGCAATCCATGATGGTAAAGTACACATAGAAGGAATCACAAACTATAGAATTCTTATGAAAGAAACTCAACATCCAACAATACATCATTATCCAAAATTACACTAAAAACACCATAGGGTTCATCATGCCCAAATCACAAGTATGTTAGTTCCTCATGAAAGTGAAACACTCATACAAATCCAAGGAGTAAATAAACATAAAAGAAAGCAATAAACACTCCTTCTAGCTTCAGATCGCCTTGGATGGATGAAGATTGTCGATGTCACCAAGATCGCTTATCAAACGACGCCCTGAAGCCTTGGATCTTCTCTCTATCTCCTCCTCCTCCAATGTTTGCCTCCCTCTTGGTGAAGAATAGTGTAGTGGATCACCGGAAAACGCCGCCTGCCAAGGTGGGGCGATGACCCAAGAAGAAAGGAAGAGGAAGTCCCTTTGATGATGCCCTAATTGCCTTTTAAAACTTTTTTTGTTTTGCCTGGAAGGCTTCCAACCTTTTCATAGAAAAATTATCTCGGGTGCTACAGTGCCTGCTACTGTACTCTTATTATAATTTTGCTACAGTAATCCTTCTACGGTACGGCTACAATGATGAAGCTCGAAAACGTTGTATTTGATACGGGTTTCTTCTCAAATACGTTCTTGACCTCATTTTGGCTTCTTCAAGGCCTGTAACAAGAATAAAACTAATTTAAATGCAAAACAGGCATCGGTTCGTCAAAATACATGCAAAATACTATAAGAATACAACATATAAATACATACATTTAGACACTTATCACGTAGCTGATTAGTTGGATCTTACTCACCACAAATGTCATTTTGGATGATCTACCGGGTGAAATAGCTACTTTTAGGGGGCATGAAGCTATTACTCAGTTTGGGAGTCAGTTTCTGAAATTGAGGTTCTTCTTAATTACACCTTTTCAAAAACACTTGAGGCATACTCTTTTAGGTCGCACACACATACACGGAAGTACTGAGTAAGAGCGAAACTTTTTCAGGAGCTTTCAATTGACTTACACACTTGCTACATAAAGTCCCTTAGATTTTAGAAATTCCTTGCTTTATTGAGATTAGAGGTCATGCACTCATCTTTTCATTGGAAGTTAAGTTTTTGCTTAATGACAAGCAAGGAATCAAGTGTGGGGGCCTTTGATGAGTGCATTTTATACCTATTATTTTCTTAACCTTTTGTCAAAATTTTCCTAGTTTGGAGCTATTTGTGATATTTTGTGTTAATTATGCAGATATTTACGTCCTGGAACTATTATAAGAGGTTTGGAGAAGAGTTCATAGCAAAAGGACCTAAAGGGAAGTTCGTCAAGGCAAGCGCGATCCAAGCACAAGCATGCTTCTTAGCAGTGCACTTCACAGGAATCTTAAGGGAAATAAAGAACTCAGAAGCATGGTTTTGGTTCCCAGAGCACGGGCGTGCAAATGGAAGCACGGCCTAAGCACGGGCGTGTTTAGACCCGTGCACTTTACTGCCTAGTAAGTATTCGAAGACTGCTGGAATTTTCTATGTGCCAGTACACTGCACGCCTGGAAGCATGGCCCAAGCATGCCCGTGCTTGAGTCGAAACTTAGGTTAAAAGCACCAAACGTTATGTTGAAAAGGAGCTTCTGGTCTACCGGCGGCTGAGGCGAAGGAAGGAGATTACTGCACATATTTCACCATCTTCAGGACAGTATTAAAGCACCAATTGGAGGCCAATATTTGGGATGGAGTCTCGTCAATCATTAGGCCCTCAGAGCTCAAGGAAGATGCAAACATATGGGGAGTTTTTGAATTCCTCTGTATTTGTTTCTCTTATTGTTTTCCTGTTGAGTGAACCCATGAGGGGCTAACTTTCTCAGGTGACCCAGGTTGTGAACTTGGTTTAAGATTGTATTTGAACACTTGTTTTGCAATGATTATGGAGTCCTTTGGTTATCATGTTAAATCTTGTGTTGCATGCTTGATTATAAACTTGTTGTGTGTTGTTGCCTGATAAGTGCTTGCATGTATATATTTTTTGAAATGTTTTCCACGCATGAGCATCACATTTTTCAGGCTTTATCGCTAATTTCGTGTGTTTTGGTGTTCTTTCATGCAATTAGGGTTGTGGAGACATGGTACGTGAATAAAGGCGAGATTAGGTCAGAATGGTGCCAAGTGGAGATCTTTTGTGCAATTACGAAGTTCAAGACACAAATCGGGTTCCAACGAGGGGGTATGTGCCAACTTCTAAAGACTTCAAGACAACTTTTGTAGAAGGACACGAAGGCAGTCATGCTCGCTTGTTCCGATTGGTTCAAAGATTTCAAAAGCTCTCCAAGGTTTTCCCATCATCAAGAAATGCCACTTGACCTTTCACATGGGCGTGTGTCCGTCCATGTGACCTCAGGAGAAGAAACGGGCGAAATCGTGGACTAGTATAAAGATTCTACAAGGCAGAAAATCCACATGGGCGTGTGGAATTTCCACACGGCCGTGTGGCTTATCCACACGCCCGTGTGGATCCTCCAGATGGCCAATTATAAAGCCGTTCTGAAGCATTATTTGGGGGATCTTCTTCCAACTTTGTGAGGGAGTGACGGCTAGGTTTCAGGAGGTTCTTGCTACACTTTGGGGGCGCTTCTCCACCGATTTCATCATCAATCCCTTCCAAGGAGAGCTATTGGGGGAGCCTTCGACGACTTGATTCGACGAGGTGTGCCTTAGGCTTGGAGGAAGGGGTTCTCTGAAGAAGAAGGAGAAGTTCCCATAGTCTATCAACACGAAGCTTAAGGGGGTTTTCTTTATGGATTTCTTGCGCTTATCTTCATTTATTTTGATGAACTTGTATTGCTCCATGGAGAGCTAAACCCCTAGTGGGTACTTGGACTTGTAAACCCTAGATTTCCTATGTTTCATTGACTTTAATGCTTTTATTCAATTTGAGTTTGAATTTGAGTTTCAATCTTGTATGCTTAATTGTTTCTCCCTTAGAGTGACACTAAGGTTGAGGGCTAATCCAATCATCCTTTTGACGAGTGACCATCACCATTAGGATTAGATTAACCAAGATTGAAGAGGGTTGAGAGGGTGAGTTGAGAGGTAGTGACATATCCCCTTTCCCCTCCGGTGTGGTTTTCCCTACCTTCTTATTCCAAGTATTACCTTCGATTTCAAAGAGAGTTAGGCGTTAAGAGAGGTCTTTCCGCCGGGACTTATTTGTGATTAGGGATCTTTCACCTGGACCAAAGGGATCGATCTAGAGTTGGGAATAGGAGTTACCACTTGGAATCCCTAGAGAATAGCGCAGTCATACGTGGTGTGAGGTGTTGAGAGTCTTCTCTCCGCCGAGACCTCGTAGGGGACTAGTCAAGGTTGACCTTAGATTTGGGACCTTGTATCTTTGGATTCCATGACTCTTGAAATCTCTATTGAATAAGAGTATTTGAAGTCTTGCACTTGAAACAAGGATTCTAGGGGGAACATTGTCCGAGTATCCCATCTTCTTATTGATCTATTTCCATACCCTAGCTTTTCTTTTCTTCACTTTATTTCTATTTCTTTCTTATTTAATTTTCTTTCACAACAACAATTGGTTTATCTTTGATTACTTAACAAAGTGTGATTGTTCTCACTTCTACTCCCTGTGGATTCGACTACCCACCCGTTTGGGTACTTTATTACTTCGACACGCGCAAGGGTGTGTCATTGCCTTAGCGTAATTACCAAAGAGCAATTCCTCCCTCGAAGTACAAGAACTGCATAATATAATCAATCCCTTGATTTTATCGTAGCCATAGTTACAACAAGGCTTTCAGAGCACACATAGATTTTTTGGGATGTACTTGACAAGCCTTGCAAGAGTTTAAGTTCAATTTGACACTAAGGGATTGACCCGGGCCCTACTCCTCTATTGAGCACCTTTGCTAGAAATTTCCCCTGTCTCTTATTTCTTCTCATTTGCCCACGTTCCTAGGCTCTTAGTCTCATTCAAGCTCAATTATTAATCGATTAGATATTAAGCAACGAGGGAGTATCGAAAGCTACATCAATCCCTGTGGATTCGACCACCCGACCCTCTTGGGTGCACTTTACGACTTGTATGATCCGTGCACTTGCGAATATGCAAGGGGCGTATCAGGCTTACGCTCCTATCATTCACATCCCTTACAGCCCATAAACCCCAACTAGAAGAAGGTGAGACGCCTTAACGGGGTTGGTCTTATGGCCGTAAGATCCCCTTTTAGAAAATTCTGAGAACCTTACGGCCCGACTTAAGTCCGTAAGCCAGCTGCAAGTAGTTAGGTTTAAGGAGCTGCCAGCAACTTTTGAAATCCATTTGTTTCACTTACACTATTCACATCTCACGCCGGCGGCCTTTTCTTACCGTCCTTCTCCTCTCTAAAGCTTGTTTGTATATTGGGAGAGCTCTTGGGCACTATTTGAAGACCGTGGAGGTCACTTACAGGGCTTTTTCCTTATTTTTTTTTCATCAATTTTGAGGTATTTCTTGTTTTACCTAGTTTTGTAATTTTTTTTAGCTGTCAATCAATGATTTGTGTTCGTTAGTTTATTTCTGTTGTGGTTGTGATTGTCCTTGTAAATTTGTGTAAATATTTTAGGCTTAATTGTACAAGGAAGGTTCTTATGGCCTGAGCTCGAGGCTTACGGCCGTAAGTTCCCCAGTAAGCGAGCTCGGACCGACAAAGCAGGACCTCTCGGGCCCACTTTTTCTTCCCCAGACATTCAAGAGCGGTTTAACCGCTTGATGACAAGGCGGTTTGGACAATCCCGCACTGTGGACTACCCGTTCTTGCTTAATTAGGGCTGGACGAAGAGATCAGAGGGATGTTGCAGACGGGAGGGATGGTCCTGTCTATTCTCTGTGGAGGAGCCAGCCTATCGCGATGCTATGCTCGAGGTCTTGAGCCCATTCGAGCTCGACAGTGGGCTAGTTTGGTTTGATCAAGCGGCGACTATTTGTTTTCAGCTCTTTGGAGAGCACCTGACCCAGACATTGTCAGAGTTTCTAAGATCATGGGGTTGTACACTGAGGATAAGATCCGAGTGCCCCAGTATTAGGAGTTGTTGATAGATTTTCCAGATGGCAGACAGTGGGACGGGTTTGGATGGACTTGACGACAGGAAGGAACTATGAGCCTGGTTTCACTAAGGCCACCTGCCTTGTTCGCCCTGCCCATAGGTCTGTTCACGCCGTCATTTGCAAGGTTGGCTGATAATACTGGAGTCATAGAGCGGCAGGAGCTCCTCTATCTGTATAGCATGATTACGCGCCGCCCTCTCTATCTAGGATGTGTGCAAGTAGACTTCATTGCACATCAGGGCTAGCAAACCCATCTAAGCGCTTGATCAGAGAGATCGGGTTGGGAGAGCGTCTAGAGGACCAGGAGGTCATGAGCACCAGGACACCCCTCAGCTTGGATACCTTGCGGCTGATGGGGATGGTGACTCGTCGGGGATCCAGCTATATCCTTACCCTGAGAGCAGCTTATCTGATGACCGATGGGTTGAGGATAGCTCAGAAGAAGACTCAGAGGAGTCCTCCAACTCATCAGCTCCACTGTTCGCGACCGCAACACCTGTTCCATCGTGACCTCGAGATGACATTCGAGAGCAGCTGGTGGCTATTTGTGATGAGCAGCAAGTTCTGCGAGCTGGCCAGACAGAGATACGAGAGTCAGTAGCATGGATTGAGGGCGATCTCCAACGTGCTCTGGCGATGCTGACGAGCCTGCTTCCCCCTACTGCCTGCAGATCCTGAGGCCATCCCTGCCTATCGAACACTGACACTGAGGACACTCCTACTGCTTCCTTGTTTTATTTTTATGTCTATTCTCATTGTACTTTTGTTTACTTGGCAAGGGTTGGTCTTGCCACTTATGTTTGTATGTCAGGCACTTAGTGAATTTTTCATTTTGTTATTTCCTTTGTCCTGATTATTTTTATTTTTGTTGAGCTTAATTGTGCGCTTGGTCTAGCAGGCAATTTAATGCTCCAACCACCACTTCAATGTAAAAAGGGATGCTCACTCAGTCCATTCGGACTTGGAGTGGCCCCCCCTCCCCAACCCCCGCTCAACTGGACCCCCAAGAATTCACACCTCCCAGTTGCTTTCATCGTTATTATTATTTTGGTCAGGGAAGTACTCATATTTCCAACTCCCTAATTATTTTGAATCCATCGTCTTTATTTATTCTTTTATACATACATTGAGTGCTATGTATGATTTTAAACGTGGGGGAAGGTTTGAATGCTTGTTCACTCTATACTATTTGACTGATGATAGCCTACTACAAAGATCAGTGTGAGTTCATTTGTGTCGATTTATCATGTGCTAGTGTAGTTGTTTTAGACCCTAATTTTACTCTATTCTTTGACCAATGCCCTTAAGTGAACAACTCATCTATCTAACTCAATTAAATGCATGATTTACACGTATTTGTCTTTCTTATTTTAACCTCAGACAAGCAAAACATGTGAAACAAAAGTACGTGTTTAATATGTGTGCATAGAGGTTGAAAAAGCTACCCCTTTTATTGTGTACAGCTACTCTTTACAAGTTGGACACAGTGTATGCCTTAGTAAGAAATGGAGCTACTGCTGGAGGTGAGTGAAAGTTACCACTCTCTTTAAAATAAACTGACCATGGAAATAGCTACCATACTTAAGTGTGAAAGCCACTCCATAGGATCCGCAGAGGAAAGGCTACCTTAGGTGATGTGTGAAGCTACCATGCTGTGATTTTAAACCTAATTTTGGTAATTATGTACGTCAGATATCATGCTATTATACAGAGTGAAACAGATTGAGTACACACACACACACTCATTGGTCTTGAATGGATTTTTCTTAGATTGTTAGTGTCCAAAATGTTTACCACTCTAGTATGGTTAGTTGATGCTTTTGAACTCACCAGCTCTTGTTTGCTTGAAATCATCAACACTCCACTTTTGGATTTCCATACCATTTGTCTTTCTTGCTTGAGGACAAGCAAGACTTTAAGTGTGGGGGAGTTTGATAATTATACATTTACACTATATTTTACATATCAGTTTGTATACTTACCGAATCAGTATTAGAGTGATTTTATGGAAAACGAAGCTAAATTAGGTGTGAATTGTCTTTGTAGGCACCAGGTAGAGTTTAAAGACAAAGGAGAGTCAAAAGAAGGAATTAGGGACCAAAATCTAGAAAATGGCGCTGATGGTTGCCCCGCAAGTGTACGGAGTCGTCAAATAATACCCTGTGTGTGACATAGGGGTCGCATTTCACATTCCCAAGGGTCTACTATTACTTCCCCTTCGCCTATTTCCCATCCTAACATTCTCAAAGATATGAAGTAAAAGTACTAGAAAGATAAACTAATAAAAATGAGATCAAGGCCACTACACGCGATTAGCAATCAAATTCGAGAAAGAGTGATTTGGACAAGGAATCCCCCTAGGATTTTCATGAAGCACAAAACTAAGGATGGGATGGATATTGTGATGGTGGCTTGGGCAGAGAGAGTCCTAAATTAGGTTAACCCCAAATCCCTTGATGATTAACCCCTAATACTATACGAGTATTGACTGGAATCCCTTCCGACCAACTCCCCTTATGATTGTAATGGGTTCAAGGAAAACTCTAGTTAAGAGTAAACACTCTTTTGGGTTTAGATATAACATTCGGAGGGCTGTCGAGTACCCAAATCCCTCTGCATACCGACAAAAAAATCCCCTTTCTATCTATGTGAGTCTTGTACAAAGGCGCATCCCGCGTTGCCAAGCACAAACTAGAAATTGAGCCACAGAGTTCTCATGCAATTCAAGACATTAGAGAACGCATAGAAAGAACCACAATCCATAAGTTTCTACAAGAGAAAAAAAATCTTCCAACATCACATCTACAAAAGAAATTATCCAACTATGCAAAGAATTATCCTAGGGTTCATCAAGTCCAAACACTACACAAGTTAGTTCCTCATGAATGAGGAACACTTATACAACATCAAGGAACACAAATACAAGAAAAGGGTGTGAAATACTTCCTCCAGTTTGAGATCTCCTTTAATTTGTGAGGATCTTGAAGTATTAGAAGTGACGCCGCCGAGATCTCTCCACGAACGGCTTCTTTGCTGCCTTCAATCTTCCTCCAAGCTTCTTCTCCCTTTGATTTCCTCCCTCTTGGTGAAATTTTCTTGTTAAATTGACCAAGATCGCCCCAAGAATAGGGGTTGGTGGTGGACAAAAGGCCAAGAGAAGTTCTGCACCATTTTTGCCCGAACTTTCCTTTTATAAACACCCCCAAAAAGTGCTTCCCGACACCCATGCGGGCTTCATGCGCCCGCATGGAGGTTGCATGGCTCTCGGGCAACTCCATGCCAGCTCCATGCGGGCTTAGTACATCTCCATACAGGGTTAGTTTATCTCCATGCTGGCTCTACAGTACTTAGCCTTAAATTTGCTCGTTTTGCTGCAAATTTCGCTCACATTGTCTTTTCCATCCCGCAATAGCTTTTTCATGCACTACAAAAATAAAGGAACCAAATCAAGCATGAAACGGGCATCGATACATAAAAATATACATGCAACACAAGTAAAAATACATGTACATTTAGGCACTTATCAGGCGCTCTCCTGACATAGTGACCTGGAAGCTAGAATTACTTACAGGTCACTTACGGCTGGAGTTATGGCGTAAGCCATATTCAGAAGGCATTGCGGGTATTCTTATACCCGTAAGAGGAGAAAACTATGAAACAAGGGAACCTACGGTCAACCTTACGGTCGTAAGTTGGACCGTAAGTGGAAGACAGAGAAGTTTACGGAAGCTGCTTATGCCCGTAAGAAGGAGGGTAAGATCAACAGGATGAGGCTTATGGTATTTCCATTACGGCTGTAAAAGGCACCGTAACCCGAAGACAGACACCCTTATGGGAGAGATTTACGGCCGTAAGCAGGGTCATAAGGTACAAGATCAGATGAAACCCCGAGGCTTATGGTCATAGCTTACGCCAAAAAGCTACCCTTAAACTTACCAATATAAAAGCCATCTCATAATTCTGAAAAGGGGAGGTTAGGTTTTGGGGATTTTTGGAGGGGAAAAAGGAGGCTTTAGAAGGAGACGACGACTGCGAGATTAAGGGCAATTTCAACTCCTCTAAGGCAAGGAATCAACGTGAGCGTCCATTATCATCATCCACATAATCTATTAGGGCGTCATCATGGTCAAGAATCATTACTCCACCAACATCAAGGGGAACTTCGCGTCGACTATTGTATTCTTGAGCTTTGAGGGAGTGCTTATTAATTTTCTCATTATGACTATGAATGCATTTAATTCTCCAATTGTTTTGTGCTTCATAATGAGCTAAAGCCGATTGGGAGCTCGAACTTGAAACCTTAGGGATTTGTTTTGGATTCTATTTATACTCTTTACTCTTATTTGATTGTGAAGTTTGATTTTGAAATGTATGTGTAGTTGAATTTAATTCTTATTATATGTTGCGTGGCTATTGATGTGCGGTGAAAACCAGTTAGTTATTGACGCTAATATGCGATGAAAACCCATTGGATCTTGATAACTACCGTGCTGTAAAAACCCATTAAGATGTCACATTTCTAGTCAACTTCCGTTTTATTCAAGTGAGAAGTATATATAGGATTTTGGGCTTCAGTATTGAAACCCTAAGGGATCATTATCCATGTACTCCGATTAATCTTGAAAGTGTTAACCTCCTATTTTAGCTTTTGCTCCCTGTTTAATCTCTTTTAGTAGTAGTTAATCTGTTTCCCTATGCCAAGTTAAGCAGGCTATATTTCAATTGCTAAAGTTAATTCTAATACTCTTGATCCCTATGGTTCAACAACCCGACCCTTCACCGGGTCCACTTTATTACTTGACGACCCGTGCACTTGCGGAGACGCAAAAGGCGTGTCAAGTTTTTAGCGCCATTGCCGGGGATCTAAGATATTAGAAACATTTTAGTTACGTCATTCTTGCCATTCCTTTTTTAGTTTTTCTTTTTGCATTGTTTTTCTTTCTGATGTAATTAGGTTTTGAGGGTGAAACATCCAATTTTCCCATGATTTTAGGTGTGGTGTATAACTCGAGGGAATCCGCCAACTTTGGTTGAAGGAGATCGAAATTGAAAGAAGATTACGAAGAAGACACCGTGAACAAGGGAGTCGGACAGATTTTGGGCAGGACTAGCCTGCAGAAACTTTTGAAATGGAAATTGAGAGTGTTGAGGAAATTGATAGTGTTGAGGGCGTGCTTGAGCCGTGCTTTCGAGCGTGCACTTTGCAGCCAGATATTGGTTTCAGCAGTTTTCTAAATCTCCGCCAGACCATAAAGTGCACGGTCCCCAACACGCTAGGGCTTGGGATGTGCTCTCATATGCACACCTATGCTCTGGAAACCATGACCGCTTTTAAGAGTTCTTTACTCCTCTTTGATAATCCTGTAATTTGGACAGCTGAAGAGCATGCCCATGCTTTAGCCATGCTTGTCTTGACAGGTGATGAGTTCATTTCATAGAGATATATTTTCCATTGTATACCCGTTATTTCATGAGTATGTTGGTATTAATTCTTTCATTTCAGTGCTATTTGAGGTATTTCTAGTTTTCTATGCAGATATTGAAGCCCCGAAGCAAGAAGAAACAATTTTGAGCGATTTTGGTAGCTAAGGGACCTAGAAGAAACCTCACCAAGCTAAACACGGTCTCAGCACGGCCGCGTCCCAAGGTGTGCAATTCACAGAAGAATTCAGCCAGAGTCAGCACGGCTTCGGGTCTCTAAGCACGGTCGTGCAACCCGCAACACGGCCACAACACGTCCGTGTTGAACCCCGTGCAGATTACATGCAGCTGAGTTTCAGAGTTTTTATTTAGCAACAATCTGCACGGCTTAGAACACGGCCTAAGCCCGGCCGTGTTCATATCGAGAGAGCGTTAAAACACCCCGAAAGTTAGGGTTTGGGGGACTTTTTGACGGTGGAAAAGCGGGGAAAGAAAGGAAGGAGCCAATATAGTATCAGAACCATTGGAGAGGGAAGGAGGCTCGAATTGTAGGCCAACCGAAAGGAGAAAATCTATCGACATCGGAACCTCAAACGGCAACAAGGATGCAAGCAAATAGGGAATCATTGATTTCTTTTGTATTTGATTTTTTAGTTATTTCTTTGCTGCCTGAATCTATGAGGGGCTAAACCCTTATTGGGAGCCCCGGGTTGGGAACTTGTGTGTGTATTTTGAACTTGGATTCTTCTATTTCAGCATTTATGGATGTCGTTATTTCCTTTATTAAATCTTTGGTTGTTGGCTTTATTGATGGTTGTTGAGTGTTTTGATTACCTTGAGATCTTGATGTTGACTTAGCTTGCATATCTTCCCGATTGATGCAAGAAGATAGAATTCAACTTAGGATTCAATTACACTACATGTATCTTCCTCATAACACAACAAGATTCTAGAATTTTGGGCGCATTAGTGACACTCCAGATAAGTGTTGTAAGAATCTAAGTTAGGTAGCACCAAGTGATCAACCTGGGGCCCCGTCTCCTCCATTAAGCAATCCCAAATCTCTCCCCCTAATGCAATTCCTCTTCTCTCACATTCTCGCTTTCTCACGTTAGAGTCATTTCACCCTAATTTCAGTTGATTAGATACTAAGTAGGAAGATAGTATTAGAAGATACACCAGTCTTTGTGGAGTAGACTACCCTACCCTCAGGTACATTATACTACTTGTACGACCCATGCACTTGCGGTTACGCAAGGGGCATATCAACAGGTTGCACCATGAGTTCTTTTGTGCTGAAATTGTCTTAAAACTTCTCATATTTGCCCCAGGACCTGTTTACCTGCACAATAATACAACATATCTTAAATAGCACCGAACTAAGGGAAATAATAACTAAAAGACAAGCCAAGAGTAGGTATGACATGGATAAAATATATATGAAAAATGCACTCATCACTTTTATATTAGGATTGCTTTTATTATAGAATTTTCTTCGTTTATTTAGGTTAATTTATGTTTTTTAATTATTGAATTAGTCCACAAGAGTGACTTCTTTATTGATGGTGTGATTGAGATTGAGATATAATATTGCATTAGATTACACATAGGTTAAGGGATTTGAGAGTGGGCGCTACAGATAGGACGCTTGATATCTTCTAGGGTAGGGTTTTATAGCGAGATATCCAATTTTTAGGGATTTCCAAGAACTTTATGCAATCGTGTGGAAGTAAGGGAAGAAGAGATTCAATATTACCAAGCATGGAATTAGATATTAGGGTGACTTGAGAAAGCACATAGTATACTTTTGATTTCCCTCGGTCCAATAAGACTTAGGTATTCTATTTGACATCTCAATCAATTTAATTCTT
This sequence comes from Dioscorea dumetorum, assembly GCA_902712375.1. Classification (NCBI taxonomy): domain Eukaryota; kingdom Viridiplantae; phylum Streptophyta; class Magnoliopsida; order Dioscoreales; family Dioscoreaceae; genus Dioscorea; species Dioscorea dumetorum. The sequence continues at coordinate 5,669,414 of CACTHL010000128.1, read as the reverse complement.
AAAATCCAAAGTGAAATCTTTTCAAACACAGTCTTCTCATTTTGATTTCTCTACTTTTAATCAACAATTATTTAACCTTTTCAACTAGCGATCTAGTCATCCTTCACACCTTCAAATTGTGTTCTGAGTTAGATAGAAATAATTGATTTATTACTTGTACTTTCTAGTCCTTGTCGATACGAACTTTGCATTTTAACACTTTATTATGTGATAGGGCACGTACACTTGTATGTGACTCACTGAGTCTTCATCAAGTTTTTGATTTCCTTGCCTTTTCTTGGTCCCAATACTAGGGCATGTACTTCTCTATTGCATAGTCGCTTATATCACATATAACCTCAAAAGGTAAGGTTCAATCAGTTATTTGAATAATTGGAACTAATACTAGTGCTTCCTTCAACCTGTAAAAATCATTCACACAATCATGATCAAATACAAAAGGAACATCTTTAATTTATAAATTTGTTAACTATTAAGCAATTGTCCTAGAAAAGGCAGCATGTCCAAGAAAAGTTCGCACTCCCTTGATTGATGTTGGAGGAGACATCATTTCAATTACTTCAACTTTGGCTTTATCCACCTTGATTCCACACTCAGTCATCAAATGTCCAAGTACAATGCCTTCATGCACCATGAAGTGACACTTTTCCTAGTTTAGCACAATGCCTTCAAGTACAATGGCTTCACACACCATAAATACTTCCGTAATGTATTCAATGAAATCGGAGAATATCGATCGCATGTAATGTCATCAATTAAGGTTCTACAAATGGTTTATAATCATTTTCTAAAAGAATTTTATGCATGCAAATCGAGGGGTTAATACCTTTAATGTCATCAATTAAGTTTTTTAAGAAGTTTTTCAGTTTTAACCTTACTAAGATTAGCATTGACAATCACAACATAAATAGAGTTAGGTCCAAAAATTCATACTTGAGAATGGAAGGGAGGGATTGAAGTTCTATCGTTGGAGTTTTTTCACTTTGAGAATGTTGAGAATATTTTGACCTTCACTCCTCGAAGTCAACTTTTTTAGGTTGAATGTAGGGTTGTGCTTCTAATAAGCACCCGTATCCAAAAAAGCTTGAGTAGCTCCTTAAAATAATGCTTCATCTTTTCCATTATAATGACTTCGTGAAGCATATCAATCCTGTAACAAGAGCCCTTAATAAAACAGTTTTTCATCGTGTTAGACAAATCAAACTCACCTTTTTCATCAATAAAGGATAAAGAAAATTCACCATTCTTAACATCTAAAATGACATCTGTTGTATTAGAGATATAAGGCTTACACTAGCACAAAGGTCACAAAGTGCTACTTTGAAACTTGTGGTGCCAGTCATATATGGAATGGAGAAATTGCCTGGGTCTTTGAGTTTTGAGGCAACTTGTTTTGTATAAAAGCATTGCACTTGTCAGTAAAAGCTACTATTTCATACTTTTCCAACCTCCTTTTATTGGATAGTAGATCTTTAAGGTATTTGCCATAGGAAGGCATTTGTTGCAGCATCTCTGTAAAAGAGATGTTGATGCACAACTTTTTCAAGACTTCCAGGAATCTCCCAAACTACTTATCTAATTTGGACTTAACCAGTCTTTGAGTAAAAGAAATTGCTGGCATTTAAGGCTTCGGTGGAATGGACTTGGGTTATTCTTTTTCTTTGTCCTCAGCTTCACCTTTGTTATCAAATATCTCATCTATGGATAGGGTGTTTACAGCTGCCTTAGTTTCATCTCTAGGACCATCTTTTTTTTGGGTTTTTCGCTCCTCTAACTATTTCCCCGTCCTCAAAGTTATGGTTTTGTACTGTTCATGTGAGTTGATCTCCGGCTTTCCTCGAAACATATCTTGAGGTTGTGATGAAGAGCTTTCATGTTGGCCAATTTGAGTCTCTAGTATCTTGTTGTGGGTAGCTAAAGATTCCACTATGGATGTCAACTGCCGGATTGCATCACTCATGATCTAATTTTGTTTGTTCTGATTTGAAATGAAGCTTTCAAACATATACTTCATATTTGACTATTAAACTTGTAGAGGATTACGAGACCTTGGTTGAAAACCATGAGGTTGTTTGAAGTTGCTTGGTCCTACTTGGTTATGTGGATTTTTGTAGGAAAGATTTGGATGGTTGCTCCAATCTATGTTGTAAGTATTAGAAAAGCGACCATTTGTGGAGCTTGATTGAAATTGTTGATGTAGTTGGCTAGCTCCATCAATTGCCCTTGTGGGTTGAAATTTCACAATATTTCCACAAATCTCAGAAGACATATTAGAAGGAACACCACCCACTGCATTGATGCCTATCATATTAATTTTGTAAGTTAAGGTATTTTCTTTTGTGGCTATGAGGTCCAAAGCATCCACATCGTATTTCCCTGGAACATTCTTCTGAGTGCTTCTTTCATTTGACCATTGATAATGGTTAAGAACCATATTTTCGAACAGATCTTAGGCCTCATCCACACTCTTGTTCATCAAGGCTCCTCCTGTTGTAGCATCCACTGAAATCCTAGTATGATATGCCAATCCATTGTAAAAACTGTGCACTAGTGGCCATGGTGAGTGCACAACCATAATAATTCTTTGAATTTATCCCCATCCTCATACGAATACTCACTTTCCGTTTGAACGAAACTTGTAATTTGATTTTTGAGTTAAGCCATCTTGCTTGGAGGAAAATACTTGGCGAGGAAGGCAATAATTGGTCCCATGTTGTGATTGATCCTGTAGGACGTGAATGCAACCATGTCCTTGCTATGTCCTTCAAGGAGAAAGGGAACAAATTTAACCTGATGGAACTAGGTGACACTTCGTTAAGCTTTAATGTGTTGCAATACTCCAGGCATACTGAAAGGTGCAAGTTTGGGTCCTTGGTAGAGGAATCTCCAAATTGTTATTTGTTGAACCATGGACAAGAGGGCAGGTTTTAATACCAAATTATTTGCTTCAACTGTGGGTCTTGTGATGCTTGAATGCAACTCTTGTGCATTTGGTGCAACAAAGTTCTTCAGAGTTTTGTTTGTTGATAAGTGCTTGTATACATATATTTTATAACATCATTTTGTATGCATTGAGCATCACTATTATGAGGCTGTATCACTAATAAGGTGTATTTTGTGTTCTTTTGTGCAAACAGGGCTTTGGAGGTGTGAAATATAAGAAAGGAAATAAAGATAGGGAGTGATGGCACATTTCAAGACCAAAAATAGAAGTTGTGCTTGCATACATGGAGGTGTTGACAACTTTCGGAGGAGTTCAAGTCATCACATGAACCGGAAGGGCACGAAGGCAGTAGTACGTCCATGTCACAGCTTCTGCGCAAATAGGAGAAGGTTTTGAAGGTTTCAAATGACAGAAAGCCACATACCCTACCACACAGGCGTGTACCCGACCATGTGGACTCGAAGAACGATCCATGGGAAAAGCGCTGTAGCAAAAGCAGCGCAACAGTACTGTAGCAAAATCACTGTTTATTGTGGCTACAGTACACGGCGTGTGAGTGCCCGTGTGGATGCCCGTGTGAAGCCCCGATTTCAATTTATAAAAGCCGCCTTGTTATAATTTTTAGAGATCTTTTTGGCTACTTTCAATAGGAAAGGCAGCTAGGGCTAGGAGAGAGTTTTTTGCGGCTTCGGGAAGCTTTCCTCACCAACTTGGATCGATTCCTCCTCCGTCATAGCATCAAAGAAGCCACCAGCGACCGAGGTTCGGAGTGGACTCAAACCAGAAGTGGAAACTATCCATCAAGACCATCATCATGGATTTAAGGGGGTTATTTTCTATAGCTTGTGAACTTGTTTATTATTATTTTATTTGCTTTGTGACTTGCTCCATGGAGAGCTAAACCCCTAGAGGGTATTCGGACATGTAAACTCTAGAATTCATATTTTCATTAGATTTACATTGTGTTTCTATTCGAATTTACTACATTGAGTTTTGCTCTTGAGTTCTTGATGCTTGCTTGTGCTTTTGATTCTATTGTTAATTGCCTTACATATTTTATTCAATCTAGTGAAGAGAGATATCACCACTAGGTTTAGAACTACCAAGAGTGAAGGAGGTAGAGAGGGTGAGCCGTGAGATAGCGGAGTGTCCCATTTCCCTTCCGATAGATATTTCCTATCTTCATATTTCCTAAGTCTTAAGCAACCATATGTGGTGTGAGGTATTGAGAGAATTCTCTGTCGGGACCTCGTAGAAGGTTAGGGATCTTTCATCTGGAGGCAGGGTTGGATATATTTTTAGGAATTGGTTATATCTTTGGGATCCCTAGAGTTTTAAGCAGTCATATGTGGTGTGAGGCGTCGAGAGAATTCTCCGTCGGGACCTCGTAGGAGACTAGTTATCGGCGACCTGGAGACAAGGGCCGTTATACCTTAGGATACCCACGAGTCATTGTTTTCATCTAGAAACACTCGTAATCTACATTTAACACCCGAATCCTAGGGGAAGCATTGTCCGGATACCCCACTTTTATCGATTGATAACCCCCTCTCCTTTCAATTCCTATGCACTTATAGTGACACTCTTAGGCTTAGCCATTAGATCATCACACACTACACTCATTAGGCTAGATAACAAAAGAGTAGCAACTACTAGTACTCATGTTCCCAATGGTTCGACAACCCGACCCTTTTGGGTCTACTTTATTACTTGATGACCCGTGCACTTGCGGTAACGCAAGGGGTTGGCACATCACCCTGTGTTGCGGAAACGCATCATTGGTATTATCCATACATGAATACTATAAAGATTCATGAATGTTTTTTCCTTCTCTGATACTAAAATTGACATCTTTGTCTACTTCTTCTTCTGTTGCCACAATTGTCTCTAAACCTTCAGAGTTTTGCATAAAAAGGACACCATCCTACAAAATAAAATAAAATAAAATAAATAAAAGTAGGGAAAGAAAATTAAGATCCTAATGTAACCAAATTACAATTTTAATCAATATCGACAAGCAAGTCCCCGACAACAGCGCTAAAAACTTGATGCCTACTGTAAGAACATTGGTGATTCAAGTGGTATAAATATATCATTCCCACGAGGACTATGTAGTTGAGTACCAATTTTTTGCAATTATAGGTTATCTAGACAGATATTGAATAAGACTAACAAAAACTAAAACTAATAAAAACTATTAAATGTGGCTAATGCAAATAGGGGAAACTTCAGAGTTTAAGAGATTCTAGGATTTGGGTTTTCACCACAATGGTAAACAAAAAATTATATATTGACTTCATTTCTATTATGCTTAATAGTTTGAAGGCGATTTATCTGAAGGTACTCGCTATTTTCTTTTATAATATAGTAAAGTATATAACTTAGAAAGAAAAATAAGAAAGTCTAAATCCTTCATAAAAAGGTTGTCAGCTTGCCTCAATTAGTTGAGTAGCAGCCTCAATTCTTTGAAAAAAGAGTACGAGGCCCAATAGTGTTTTACAATATTGTATTTTGAATTACGGCCAAATTAGCCGTAATTCAAAATACTGCAAAACCTTATAAATCTGTAATTTGAATTACGGCAACTTTGCATTTACGGGTAATTAAACAACCAATGTTGCTACTTTACCTGTAAATCATATTGCATCACACCTACTTAGGGGTAACCAAACAAGCCCTAAATGAACTTACATCTCACCCACTTTTACAGTATTTTAACTTATATTAAAATTTACATCTCACCGACTTATATTAAAGTAAGTGGTATCCACTCACCACCATGTTATCTTAGATATAATTATAAAAAATTTTAATAAATTAAATTATCTTTAAAATTAATTACAAAAATATTTTTAAGTAATAAAATTTAAAAAAATATTAACTTTAAAATTTTAATATTTTAAAAAAAGATTTTTATCATTAAAATATTTTAAATAAATAAATTATTATTATTATGAAAAGTATTAAATAATTAGAAGTAATATTAACATAATTAGTAGTATTAATATGATTATAAAAATAATTATTTATGCTTTATTTAATTTAATATTATATTTTAAAATACCAATTCCTATTTAATTTTTATAGAAAAAATATTTTTATGGCATATAATTGAATTATATAACATTTTTAAATTTAAAAAACAATCACGGATTAGTTAATCTTTTAAATTAGTATTAATTCTAAATTATAAGAGTTAATATAATTAAGGAAAAATTACTGTTCAGCCCTCGTGAATTTCGAAACTTTCTAAAAACCCCCTCCAACTTTTGCACACCCCGGACAGCCCCACCGTTATAGTTTATTTCCCTTCTACCCCCTATCCGTCACTTCAAATGTGTCCTTGTTATGAAATTCCTTTTTTACCCTTGGAAATGGTGGGTAAAAAACCCGACCGATCACATCAAGTCATGTCCGTCCTTAATGCATACAATTGTGGGTTTTCCCCCTTCATGCTGACTTTTTGTGAAAGAAAGTTTAGAAGGCGAATTACATCTTCTTCTTCTTCTTCTTCTTCTTCTTCTTCTTCTTCTTCTTCCTCTCATTTGGTTTGTTCAATCCGAGGTCTACCCGTTTACCGATATTATGGAGAGTTTTTGTGCTATTACTAGATACAACGGGGAGGGACGAGTGCTGATGTTCACGGCGCTGACTGCTTAGGAGTTCGGTGTTAGCTGAGATATGTCAGAGATGGGGTCTCGATATTTCCCGTGTGAGGGTGAAGTTTATCACACCCGATGGACATAATACGGTTTGCCCGATAGAGAACGAGGTCGACTTCCAGCGCATGTGTCATATTTTCTCCATCTTAAAAGGCGGTGTATTCGATCATGTTTTCTCCATTGCATCCTACTAAAAACGAGTTCTTCTCGTGGTAATGTGTTTCTCTCAAACATTTATGTAGGTGTATACATTAGGTATTCTTTAATAATTCCCTTCTCCGTTTAAAAGAATCATGTTCCCGTTAAAAATTTGACTTCCCCAATTAAGTTGTCACGTGACTATTTAAATATTATTAGTTTCTATTTAAATATCTTTGTTAACGTTTAATATTTGTAGTTACCGTTTAAAAAAATGGAGTTCATGCTTAAATCCCGATCGTTTTCGTTTGAACTGAAGTGTTGGCAGGAATTCGGAATCTAGGAGCGCTTCTGTTCCACCTCATGGCGACACTGACGGTCTCGCATGCCTACCTTCCTCGTTAGAGCAACCTGAAGTGTTGTCGTTGGATGTTGGACAACGTTTTCAAGGCGTTGAATATTTCAGAGACACACTTCAGAATTTTGCCATCAAACGGAATTTTTACTTCAAATTTGTAAAGAACGAAAACACCGGGTCACTATGGAATGCGCTGCAGATGGTTGTCAATGGCGCGTTCACGCATCAAAGGAATATAATCAAAACACCTTCAGAATCAAGACAATGGACCCATCACACACTTGTGGTGGTGGAATTGGCTCGATGTCACACCCGAAAGCATCCAAAAAATGGGTAAGCGCATGAGTGATTCAGAAGCTCAAGGACCGGCCCTTGTACAAGGCCATCGACATTCAGAAGGACATGTTGCGGGAGCATGGTGTCCACATTCTATACAAGTAGGCTTGGTTGGGAAAGGAATATGCTCGGGTAGTCCTCGACGGCAGCGACATTGCCAGCTACAATTTGTTGCTTTGGTACCTCGACAAGGTGGTTGGGACGAACCCCGGAGGCATTACTTTTGTGGAAAGAGACGGTGAGCGATTTAAACGTGCGTTCTTTTCTTTCAGCGCGTACATTGTGAGATTCAAGAGGGCATGCAGGCCGCTGCTGTTTCTCGATGGTACCCACCTTCTTGGAAAGTATCGGGGTACTCTGTTGGGTGCCACAGGTAAAGATGAGAATAATGGTTTCTTCCACATTGCCTTCGCCATTATCGACAACGAGACCGATGCCAATTGGACGTGGTTCATTTCCAAGTTAGGTGATGCTTTATACGGCGAAGGAGATTACGAAGAGATAATTACATTCGTGTCTGACAGGTCAAAGGGCCTTGTGAACACTATTGCTAGAGTCTTCCCTTCATCTCCACATGCTTACTGTCTTCGACACTTGGAAATCAATTTTATGAAAGCCAATGTCAGACTTGGGAAGGCATTAAGGGAGGAGTCCTGGTCCATATACTTTCGTATTGCGTGGGCATCGACGGCTAAAGAATTCAATGACACCGTCAATGAACTGCAGGCCACGTCACTCGAAGCCTATCAGTGGTTGATTCACAAGACGGACATGTCACACTGGTCAAATTATCTGTTCAAAGGTGAACACTGGGGCGATATGTATTCAAATGTCTCGGAGTTGTTCAATGCGTGGATCAAAGAAGCTCGACATTTACCGGTGACAAAAATGGTCGACGCCATAAGGTATTCGAATTTTGATTCTATATAACGCTTACGGTTTGCCCTTATTCTTTACATATTGTTTCTTGTGTTTAAATTGCACTGTCTTTGATTAAATATCAGTTGAGTTGTTTAACTTTTGGTATCACCATTTAGTTTATTCTAATACTGTTTAAGCATATGGGTTTCCCTTTAAATATCCGTATCTTCACTTAAATGTCTTTAAGATTTCTGATCTTCGATGGACAGGTACAAGTTGATGTGCATGTTATGCACTCGCTGTGAGCAAGCGAACAAATGAGAGACCTACTTATGCCTGGACATACATTCGAAGGTTGAGAGACGCTTGTTGAGGATAGCCGAAGTATTCATGTTGGTCACTATGTCGATGATCACTACGAAGTGATTGACCAGTGCAGCAACTCTGTAGATCTTGCTAGTAGAACTTGATCATGTCGCAGATGGCAAGTTTATGGTATCCCGTGCAAACGCGCTTGCGCTGCAATAATGCAGACGGACACCAACATTCATCGTTTTATTAGCTGGCGTATAAGGAAGCTATCTTCCCCATACCTGACAATGAGAGGCCTACAGACGACAATCACAATCTGCGTTTGCTGCCTCTTGCGACGATTAGGCAACCTGGGCGTCCTAGAAGGAGGATCGAGTCGCAAACGTTTGATGTCAGCGAGTTACATTGCAGCCGTTGCCACTTGTCCTGTCACAATCGAAGATCTTGCATTGAAACCGTCGCCGACTAGGCATTGTAAAGGATAACTTTTAAAGGGAAAAAATTTGTTTCAGTGTAAACGTTTGATATTTAAACAGGGATGCATATATTTATACCTAGGCCCCGAATGTTAAACGATAACTCTTATCCTTAAGGGTTGACGCATATCTTTAAACATTGTGGTCGAATTTTAAACAGTGCGAATAATGTTTTAAACTAAGTCATCGATATTTAAACAATATAATGCTAAGTTAAACAAAGCAAGTCAACTATAAAATATTATAGACATTCGACTATTACATTGAAAAATCTGCCACATCATTGGGAAAGAATTAATTGAATTATGTCGAGAAAACTTAATTACTGCAACCCTTCAGTGGAAATGCAACCCATCAGTGGAAATTTATTAGTAGTCACTTAACTTCAATTTGATATGTGAATTCAATACGTAGGCATAAATGTCATCGGCCACAGTAACCGCTTTCATCGAAAGCTAATAGCAATTACTTTCTCTAAAAAGAGACGTCGTTCTTCGCATCTCTAGATTCATATTTAAATAAGAGGTTGGAAGAAGATAAACATCCAGATATATCCAGAACCTAACAAAATGTATAAGTCACTTCTCAACGAGTATTGCCAGAAGACGCACCGACCCACACCGGAGTACTCCACCACCAAGAATGGTGGCCCCGACCACAACCCCGATTTTGTCGTGACGGTGACGGTGGATGGTACCCAATTCTCTGGCACTGAGTCCACAAAGAATGCCAAGGTTGCCGAGAACATTGCCGTTGAGGTGGCGTACAAGCACTTCTGTTCTTCCATCAGTGAGAAGACTAGTTCGCCCCCTGTTGCTGCTGCTGCTGACGGTGACAACAACGCGGGCACTTCGAACTGTAAGATTTCCATATGAATGTTTTAAAAATGTCTGCTTCTTCTAAAACCTAGAGGTCTCCATTGCAGGGCCTTCAGGTGGTGGGGATTACTCCAGCGGTGAAGAGGTGGAGTAGGTTTTTCGAATACCTGGTCCGTGAACTAACAGCAAAACTTGAAGGAATAAAAAGTCGAAAGACACGTGTACAAAAGCTACTCCAAGCTTTGGAGGAGAAGAAAAGGGCGGAATGAAAGTTTATGTTCTCCTACTTGTCATTTTGTAAATAATAAACCTGATGGGTATTAATCTGTTAACTTATGAAACTACAGTAATTTCTGAATAAAGGAGCTAAAATTATGGAACTTCGTCTAATAGATATTATTACGTGGACCGAATTATTAAACGGTGACTCTACATCTTACACGGTAACACATACAGTTAAACAGAGAAACTGAATCGCAAATGGGAAGCCTACATTCTAAATGTTAAGGTAATGTTTTAAACGTAGGCATGGTATTGTAAACAGAGAGTACTTTAGCACTGAAGAGAAACACTGCCACTTAAACGTTATAATAGAACATTTCTGCAAAGAATGCGAAGTTTTAAAAAATACATGCGTTGAACGAACAATAGTATGCAGGCAACACACTTTAACCACAGATAAGCGACGTCTGTTCCTAGTATCCATAATTTAAACAAAGACGACTTCATTTTTGGAATCCTTTCATATTTCACCGTGTTCACTGAATGTAAAAATGGAAACATAGTCATTTATACAGACAGTGGTTCATTAGAACATAACCGTTTAAATTGTAGATGTTGCAATGAGACTGTCGCAGAGTAGCCATTGCAAGTGACCCCTGCTTTTAAAGAGAGAGTGCCTCAGTAGATAAACGTGACGTATAGAAGAAGACATGAAATTGGCAAGGAATGTATTGAATTTAAAATAACAAAGATAAAACTGTTGTATGTTTGAAAACAAAGAATGCCATCTGTAAATTCCTTCTCAATTATGTTTATCTAGTTCTATACGATAATTATTGTTTAATTATCACATTCTATGTTTATTTCTGTGAGTTTACCATCTAAAACCTAAGTTCTTGTGTAACTTATTGCGTTACCGTTTACGTATTCCATTCTCCGTTTAAAATAGTACCACTCAATTTGTAGTTACTTTTAACAAGTAGTGTTCCCGCTTAAATATTGATCGTTTTCGTTTGAACTGAAGTGTTGGCATGAATTCCGAATCTGGCTGCGCTTGCACTTGAACTCATGTCGCAGATGGCAAGTTTATGCTATCCCGTGCAAACACGCATGCGCTGCAATAATGCAGACAGACACCAACGTTCATCGTTTTATTAACGTTCATTATTGTAGATAACAAATTATTGAAAGGGAACAAATAAGTTTAGCGTGCTTACTTTTTATATTTAAACAGATTACTTACCAATTTAATATATATATTTTTTGCAACATAAATAAGGTCACTAAATGTTAAACAGAAACAGTTATTTTCAACGGGTAACACAAATGATGTTAAAAAGAGACATCGTAATTTACGCAGAGAAGCTTATGTGCAAACAGAGTCCTGGATCTTTAAGCAATACAGTGAAACATTAAACAGCGTAAGTCAAGCACACAATAGTACAGTCGTTCAACGAACACAGGTACGCAATCATGATGAGGCCATACCATTGGGAAAGAATGAAATGAATTCAAATTTATTACTACTTAGGCACGTTTAATTTGATATTTGAATTCCAACCGTCAGATGTCACCTCATCGATCACTGTTACCGCCCTCATCGATAACTAATGGCAATTGCTTTCATTAAATTCAGCGTGAAATTTGAGAAGAGAGTTCAAACGCCAAAGATCCAGATTTCTATTTAAAAAAACCGCTGAAATGGAGTTAAACATCTAGATATATCCAGAACGAAGAAAATGTATAAGTCTCTTCTCAACGAGCTTTTCCAGAAGAAACGCCTGCCCTCCCCCGAATACTCCACCGTCAGGGAAGGCCCCGACCACAACCCCGCGTTTGTGACGACGGTGTCGGTCGGTGGTACCTCCTTGTCCAGTACTGAGCCTGCGACAAGTTCCAAGCAGGCCCAAAACTTCGCTGCTGAGTTGGCGTACAAGCAGCTCTGTCCCTCGTCCAGTGGGAAGGACAGAGCTACTCCTGCTCCCGCTGTGTCTTCCGCCGTGTCTCCCGCTGTGTCCCCCGCTGCTCCCGCTGTGTCTCCCGCCACTTCTGGTGATTCCCCCATTGCAGCGCCTTCACCCTGTCCACATTACTCCAGCAATGAAGAGTTGGAGTGGTTCTTCGAGGACTTTCTTCATGAGCTCGCAGCAAAAGAAGTATTTGCTGCTGCAAAACTGGACAAAACCAAAAAACGAAGGGCCCATATCAAGAAGATGCTCCAAGCTCCAAAGGAGACTAAAAGGGATGAGTGATTGTGTTACTCCTCTTTGTTTTCATTTTGAAAAATAAAAACCCACCGCGGTGTGTTAGTTTGTAAATGGTGTTTGTTAAATGCAACCTTGTTATCTTCGTTTAAAAGTTCACTTATTTCTGTTGCAACTCAGTAATCTTAAATAAAGACACAATCTTTTACCAAGACACACCTAATATTAAACGGAGACTCTGAACATTAAGTGGAGAACGCTATTTATAAAGTGTAACCCAATATTTCAACGCAGACACCGTATAGTCAACAAAGATAAGGAAAGTTAAGGGGAGACTCTAGTATCAAACGGTGACACATATATTTAAATGGCACCAAGAGACTTTAACGGGAGACGATTCACCTTTTATAAAAATACCGTCATTGCAATTGCAAGTCAAGCAAAGAATGTGAAGTGTAATTTCATACAGCCGTTAAACGGACAATACTATTTTAATCGCAGATTAGGCATTGCAAGTGAACCCTGTTTTTTGAAAGGGAGACAAAATTATTTCGTTGGTAATCGCTGATATTTAAACAAAGCAAAACGAATTTCGTTATCTGTCAGCAGGTATTTACACAACGAGGCTGAATGTTAAATGTTAAGTCTTTGTCTTAATGGGTGATACACAAAAATAAACGAAGACGTCGCAGTTTACACAGAAAGTACTACGATTTAAATAGGGTCAGTAATATTTACATACTACAATGAAAACTTAAGCAAAGAAAGTCAATTATATATTAATACATACATTCAATTTACACTAGTAAGTTTATATTGGAAAATCTGCCTTGTCATTGGGAAAAGAATGAGTCGCCTTTAAATTAATGATGAGAAAACGTAATAAGAGTAACCCCTCAGTGGAAATTGGTCAGTAATTAATGCAATTAAATTTGATTTTTGAATTCAATGACAAATTTATTGTCACCTAATTCGAGAAGGTTGTTTACTTTTTATATTTAAACAGAGAACTTACCAATTTAATTCTCAATCTTTGTAACTTAAATGATGTCACTGAATGTTAAATGGTAACGGTTCATCTCAAAGGGTGACACAAATGATGTTAAAGGGTGACATCTGTTTTTAAGTAGAGACTCTTGCGTTTAAACGGAGACCGTGATATTTAACCAATACAATGAGAAGTTAAACAAATCAAATCTAGTACACAAGAGTACAGCCGTTCCACAAACACAAATACGTAATCATGTTATGGCCATGTCATTGGGAAAGAATGAATTGAATTTAAACTAAGGACGAGAAGAAAACTTAAGTGGAGTAATCCCTCAGGGCAAATTTATTACTACTTAGTCACGTTTAATTTGATATTTGAATTCGAACAGTCAGATGTCACCTCATCGATCACTGTTACTGCCATCATCGATAACCGATGGCAAGTGCTTTCATTAAATTTAGAGTGGAATTTGGGAAGAGAGTTCAAACGCCAAAGATCAAGATTTCTATTTAAACAAGCCACTGAAACGGAGTTAAACATCCAAATATATCCAGATCAAAGAAAATGTATAAGTGTCTTCTCAAAGAGCTTTGCCAAAAGAAGCGCTTGCCCTCGCCGGAGTAACTCCACCGTCAGGGAAGGCTCCGACCACAACCCCACTTTTGTGACGACGGTGTCGGTCGATGGTACCCCCTTCTCGAGTACTGAGTCTGCGACAAGTTCCAAGCAGGCCCAAAACTTTGCTGCTGAGGTGGCGTTCAAGCAACTCTGTCCCTCATCCAGTGGGAAGGACAGAGCTGATCCATCGCCCGCTGTGTCTTCCGCTGTGTCCCCCGATGTGTCACCCGATGCATCCGCTGTGTCTCCCGCCGCTGCTGCTGATGTCCCCATTGCAGGGCCTTCATCCGGTCCACATTTCTCCAACACTGAAGAGTTGGAGTGGTTCTTCGAGGACTTCCTTCATGAGCTAGCGGCAAAAGAAGTATTTGCCGTTGCAAAACTCGAAGGAAAAAAAAAGCGAAGGGCCCATGTGGAAAAGCAGCTCTAAGCGCTAAAGGAGACAAAAACAAGCTGAGAGATAGTTTATTTTGTGTCTTTCTTCATTTTGAAAAAATAAGAACCCGTGTTGGGTGTTACTTTGTTAATGATGTCGGCTAAATGAAAGTTTGTTATCTTCGTATAAAAGTTCAGTTATTTCTGCTGCTACTCAGTAATATTGAATAAAGACACTAAAAGTTACACGGGTAATCGTAATCTTAAATGGAGTCAGAATTGTTTACCCATGCACACCTAATGTTAAACGGGGATTGTGAAACTTAAGCGGAGAACGTTATTTATAAAGTGTAAGTCACTATTTCAATAAAGACGCCATCTATTAAATAAAGATGAATGGAGACTTTAACCAGAGACACCTAATGATAAACGCTAACGCGGCATATTAATCGTAAAACGTTATTATTAAAGCATAACTCAATGTTTCATTTGCGACATTGTCGTTTAAGCAGATGTACTTAATTTTATAAAGGACGAGCGACCTTTTTTAAAGAAACCGTTGTTACAATTGCAAGGCAAGCAAATAATGCGAAGTATAAAGAAATACAGACGTTAAAGGAACAATAGTATATTTACATTGGAAAGTCTGCCATCTAAGTCGCACACAATGAGTTGAGTTTAAAATAAAAATGGGAAAACTGATAATTATTTGTTTCTAAACTTTGTTTAGAAGTTATGTAGTTTCTGTTGCAACTTCGTTAATGTTATGCAACTTCTTTCATTTGAGAAAATCTGTTTCATTGTCAGTCACTGCTATTTACACAGAGACCGCGAAAGTTAAATGAAGACGGTTAACCTTAAATATGGTCACCGTATATTAGACCGAGACAAGGAAATTTAAACGCATACGTGTAGGATTTAAACAGGGACTATGTGTTTTAAGCAGAGACCCCTGATGTTAAACGGAGACGGTGACTATTAAACGGAGAACCTTATTATTAAAATATAACACAATATTTTATAAGTGACAACGGAATTTTAATAGAGTCACTTCATTTTATAAAGAGGCAATGACACTTAAACGGTACAATGGAAAGTTAAGAAAAGAATGAATTGAAATGGAAACAATAACGAACAATAGTAAATTTACATTGACATATCTGCCATCTCACTGGCAAAGAATGAATTGAATTTAAAACAATAACGACAAATCAAGAATTCTTCTTCTCCGAAGGTGGAGGCATCCCTTTTTGGATGATGCCTGATGCGCGGCCTTCCTTAAGTATGCGGGCAGCATACCTTAATCTAAGATAGGGTACGTCCGCACGTGGTATCCGTAGCTTTTCATCGAGAAGTAATTGCTCGATAAACCGCATGACGTAGAAGGCACTGTCGATGCTTCCTTTTTTTGTCGCGGTATTTGATCATTGTGAACAAGCGGGTAGTGTTTGGCCACCGTCTCGCCGTACTCCATTTCGAGACAGGTGTCGAACAGTTCCCGCTGTCAAGGTATACAATTTTAGGTTAGAATAGCAACCATCTGTGGAACGCTATGAATCGAAATCTATTTTTCAAAGAACTTACCATTGCAACGGCGTCTCTATCGTACGCTTCACTTCGGCATGAAGTGTAATGTCTATACTCTTGGTTGTTATTGTCGAGCACTACGACATGGAAGTCGCCATTCATGATTATGGGAAGGATGGCAATGTCAACGTTATGCATGACTTTGGTGGCATCTCCGACCATAGCTAAAGTCGTCTCATGTGCGTCTTCTGCTTTGACATAAACAATGCCGGTGGTCATGTGATGGCAGCGTGCTCCTTATATGGATATGGTACTCTGGTCAGTGAGTCTTGTACTTGATACGCCCCTTGCATATCAGCAAGTGCACGGGTTGTATTAGTAATAAAGTGTACCCTAAGGACGGGTAGTCGTATCCACTAGGACTGGTATATCTCCTAATACTATCGGTCTGCTTAATATCTACTCAATTAGAAAAGGGTTGAAATGACTCTAGGTTGGATTGAAGAAGATTAGAGAGAATGAATCGCACTCAGGGAAAAATAAGGATTTGCTGAATGGGGGAGATGGGACCCCGGGGTTGAATTCTTGATGCTCACTAACTTGGACTTTATCAGTACTTAACAGAGATGTCTTCAGAACCCTAAATTCTAAGATCTCGTTGTACTAAATGAATGATGCTCACAGTGTTGTTAGAACCTAAGTTGAGATCTCACTTCTTGTAACTATCATAAAGATTTGCAAGCTAAGATAAGATAACAAGAACTTAAAACATTGAACCACTCAACATGCCATCAAAGAAGCCAACAACCAAGATTTAATATAAAGAACAAGATATTTATAAATACTACAAGTAAAGTATCCAAGTTCAACGTACAAGCATCCAAACATCACCCCGGGGCTCCCAATAAGAGTTTAGCCCCTCATAGTGTTAGTCAACAAGGAGAATGCTAAAGAAACAAATACAAAAGAAGTTGAAAACTCCCTATTTGCTTGCATCCTTGCGGCTATCCGGGGTTCTAATGTGGAATGATTTCTCCTCCCAATCTGCCTACTATTCGCGCGACATTCCCCTGATGATGGTGAGGACGGCTCCCCAAGGCTCTCCTCTTCCTCTTCTCTCTTTTTTCAAGCCAAAAAGTCCCCCAAAAACCTAAGTTTCTGGGGGTTTAACCTTTCCACGATGTGAGCACGGCCGTGTTGAGGCCGTGCTCCAGGCCGTGCAGATTACGACCAAATAAAACTTAGGAAACCCAAATTCCTGTAATCTGTACGGGGTCCAACACGCCCGTGTTGCGACCGTGCTAAGGGTTGCACGACCGTGCTTAGCGACCAGAATGCGTTCTGTCCTTGGCTGTATTTTCCTGCAATCTGCACGACTTGCAAGCACGGGCGTGTTGAGGCCGTGTTGAGCTTGGTGAGGTTTCTTCTAAGTCCTTTAGCTCCCAAAATCACTCCAAATCACTTTTTCTTGCTTTAGGACTTTGATATCTGTATGGAAAAATAGAAATACCTCAAATAACACTAAAATTAGAGAATTCACGGCAATAAACTCAAGAATCATGGGAGTAAGATATAAAATAACTATATATGAAATGCACTCATCAGTATTATGCACACGAAGGCGTCCATCACATCATCCGTAACCATCTCCTCCCCGTAGAGCAGTATGAATAGGTTGGCCCATGTGGTGCTGACATAATCATTCCTCCAGACGACGGTCCTGCGGTTAAACGGACACAGATGTAATTAAATAATAACACAAAACCTTAAGTGGGAACCATATATTCTTAAACGATAATGTATACTGTTAAACAGTAACGTGGAAAGTTAAACGGTAAAGCACCATCTTAAATGGTAAATCCTATATTTAAACGGGAAAGAAATAACTTAAATGAGAACATCTGTATGTAAACAATAACATAAAAACTATCATACTTACGTGTCCATGGGGAAGTTGAGGAAGATCTTGATCAACTCCTGCTCGAATACGCCGAGTTGCGATACATCAGCGTATTTTTTCTTCTTTGGAACGAAGTCTTTCAGAACCTCTTCATATTGCTGGTTGGCGAGGATCATAGCTTTCGTTTTGTTTTCAGTGACGTTCCCTTGCCCCTCGTCAACAGCTTTATTGGGATCATCCTTAGATACTTCTTGCTGTTGCGGGATCGCGTTTACATTGGATGCAGTATTCTCGGTCACCCATCCCTACGTGGGCAGGAGTTCCTTCATAATAGATGCAACGGTCTTCTCAATCGCGTCCAAGTTAACATCATCAAGGGAAGGCACACCCTCGGCTGGTTCTTCTTCTTCAGGGATTGTGGCCACCACCTTCGATGCAAAACTGTCCGCCGCCGGCTCCACCGGGACGGGTATTTCGGAGACTTCCTCAAACGCGACAGTGCCAACGGCGTCGACGATCTTCTCCACCACGATGGGCATGTCATCAATGCCAACGGCCCGAACAACAGCATCAGCCGCCGATGGTGCTGCTATTGTTTCATCGTCGGCCGGTGGTGGACAGAGAGGCATTATTGTTTTCGCCTTTTTTGCAAGCTTCTTCAAACATGGCCGTCTTGGAATGGCCATCCCGATAAAGTCGTCACCAAAGGCCGACGCCTACTCCGTCCCAGACACTTCATTTATTTGGCCAGACGGTGCAATCGATTGAAACCTTGCCTCCAATACCTCAACCGGCATGACAAGTTGGGGGAAAGCGTTCATCATCACCTGGCACGCCTGCAAAAAAGTGGAAGAGATTTCGTGGCCTACTGCCGTGGAGGGGGCTGCAGTGGTCGCGGGGGGGGGGGGCTGTGGCGATCGGGAGGACTATCGTTCTCGCGGCCAGGGGGGTGTTGTCGTCGGGCGAGGTCCAAGAGGGCTTACCCGACGCCGAGGATTGCATGTTGAGCTAGAAGTGGGGGAACGGCGTCTTCGAGCACGCACGGAAGAGGTTGACCTCTCCTTTTGTCTTCGTGCAAGTGGTTCCGGCGCAATAGCATCGCTCCTCCGGTTGGCCCGAACGAATATCTCCTCATCAGCATTCGCCGGGACCAGCTCAGGAAACTAACATGCGCAAAGAAAACAATCTTAGTCAAATCATTCAATTTAATAAAAAACAAACGTATTTAAACATTTGACGTATATACGTAAACAGTATCGCAAAAAGTTAAACGTAGAAACAAACAATTTAAACGAAGTCACCAAACGTTAAACACAACCGAAAGATCTTAAATGGGAAAGGCTATAATTAAACCTTAATTACTCATTTTAAACACATTGTTCATGATTTATTACCTCTTTTCCTTCGAGAGCTGACCAATTGGTTCTATCGTCGCATGCTTCCGGTAAGTACTTTCACCGTAGCACAGCACCCTTGGGGGCTTGCCGAAAAGGACTCTTAAAACCAGATGCTCAGCGCTATCGAGCAACCCTTAATGTACCCCGTGTTTATCTTCCCCCCCCCCTCCCGGTGCATCTGGCTTGTACTCGAGCTGCAGCTTGTGGAACGTCCTCCATAAGCCATTTGTGTATCGCATGCGCCCATACGTACTGCGCCATGCCAGGTAAATCGTCAACATAATCAACGATCCAATTGGCACCGAGCATGACGTATTTCGGAAGAGGATTGTCCCCATGAGCCACACCATCAAGAGTTTCGCGAAATCTTCCTCTTCCCCCCTCTGTCCAACAAGCCACTGAAGAGTGGCCTTAATGGAGTCTCGGTGTCTCTCGTAGCTTTTCAATAAATACCTCCCCTCGAAAACTGACGATGTTTTCTTCTTCTTAAACAAGACCGCGTCTCCGTTGCAATGCAGACCCAGAATGAGAGCCACATCCTCAGGCCTGAAGCTCAGTAGACTCGCCCGGATCATGAATTTATTGGTGCGGCCATCGTACCTCTGTAGAAGCGAATTCAGAACGGCCCTCCCTTGGAATACAGCTTCCACCTCAGTGAATACCCAAACGGTGTCCTTTGAATGATCTCCCAATGTCGGGAGGTCATGTGGGCGTTCAATTCCGCTAAGATCTCCACTACCGGTGTCAAGTAGCATCTCCCGTTGAATAGGTTTATCGCCATAATCACAATACTGCAACAATGACAACACTTGTTAAACAAAAACCTCTGTTTAAGTAAGTTTTTAAGCGGAAAACTCGAATCTCAAACAGAGATATCGTTTGTTAAATAGTGACCTCGTTCCTTAAACGGTAACAAAAAAATTTAAACGGAGACAGAAGGTTTTAAATAAAAGCTCATTTCTTACACGAAAACCTCATTTTACAGACTGCAACCATATCAAATGAAAGGGAAGCGTACATTACAACCATTACACAAATCAAAACAATCGAAAAACTCTTTCGATGACCGTGTACACATACGAAAATGTAAAACAAAACAAAACCCTATCCGACAACTCTCTCTGCATACTAACAAAAGCCCATCAGAGAAGTCCCCCAGCAGCCTTCAGCATCTTCCAATAAAAACAAAACAACAAAAGAAAACCGACAAATATCTCTGTATAACGGAGTAGTTCAAATAAAACCAAATGACAACTTCTTCAATATCTTCGACTGCAAACTGACAAAGTACCGAATACTTGCCACGAGTGATTCAGAAGCTTGAGAACGGAAGTTACTGATGATGTCCACGCAGAGACAACTTCAGAAAGGGAAAAGCCAAAGAGGCTCAGTCGAGAAGAAAAGCGTATATGGACGTCTCTTGGGATTACCTTAAGGAAAAAGCCCCATTTTTTAAAAGTTCCAGTGTAATGACTTCCCATTCAAAAAAGGATAATTTCGTCCAAAAAATTCAAACATAACTCCGTTAACCTCTGTTGAAATTTTTAGGGGTTTGGAAAACATTGTCTTTAAAATAAGGGGTTTTTTAGGTATTTTGAAATTAATGGGATGTTTTTGGCCATATTGCAAACTTAGGGGTTTTTTCGGCAATTTCCATTATAATTAATAGTTTTTAAGGGTAAAATTTAGGGCCCGTTTGGAACCTGGATTGATGCCTTGGGAGTGGGAATCACAAGCACCCAGGAATCTCACTCCCATGTTTGGTAACCAGCTTAGGAGTGAATAGTAAAATTTTATGGGATTGGGATTACTAACTTGGTTGTTTGTCACTCCTTCCAATTTTGAGAGGCTTCCCATTCCTTAGATGTAAAAATACCATTATACCCTCTATATATAAAAATGTTTAATACTAATAAATCATGTTCGACATTTATTTATTTAATAAACAAACAATTATTAAATTATATAATTGGTTGATTACAATTAGAAAAAATAAATAAGATATTAAAAATATTAAATAAAAATAAAACGTGTTATTTATTAAATATTAAGTTGTATTAATTAGATGAAATAATTTAGTAACAAAATTATTTACATGTTATATTAAAACATGTAATTTATTAATTGGTACGTTATATTTTATTTAATAACAAAATTATTTACACGTTATAATTTAATAGTTACATTAATGGTTAAGTTATATGTATTTATACGTTATATTTATTAATATAGTAAAATTTTCTTAAGTTATATTAATTAGATAAAATAATTTAATAAAAATAAATTAAAATAAATAATTAAATATATTACAGATATTTAATAATAATAATTTTAATTATTAATTGTTAAATATAAACTATAGTTTTGTAAAATGTCATCATATTTATATGAAATGGCATAAGTGTAATTCTCCTATATTTCTCTCTCTTACTTTTTCCATTCCTAACTCACATTCCCTCCAACCAAACAACTTTATCATTATCCTACTCTTTCCTCCTATTCTCATTCCCATTCCTCTCTTGTTCTCATTCCCCCCTTCCCATTCCTACTCCGCAATCCAAACGGAACTTTAAGCATAGTATATAATTAAAAATTTTATAAATAATACTAAATATGATAAGAGTAATCTAACTCTTTCACTTACATAATAATTGTACCTTTCAACTTACATCAAACCAAACAAAAAATAAATAAATACAGCAGTTTACAACAAACCAAACAACTGTGATGTAAATTAAAATATAGTATTTTCACTTACGGTGTAATTTTATTTACATATAAATTCACTTACAAACAACCAAATAACCTATAAATAGAATATCTTGAACATGATGTATTACTAAAATCCACATAAAAAAGCTTCTGGTCTTCTTTTATTAGAAGTTAAACCATGCTAACATGAGCATATAATAAATAGTAAATAATAACCATTAGATTTCACAATCATTTCTCAATATTTATTTTTGTTTTTTGGGTTAAACGAGGAATGCATAGGATGGAAGGGTCATGTAAGGCAAGTGTACATATGCCCACAGAATTTTCTAACAATTTCATGAAAGACCATGCGCACAAAAGAAGATATATGCGCATCATGTAAGACGTGTATGGGTCTTCCATAGTGCTTCTTACACAAACTAAAGTAAATGATACTAAAAGCAATTCAAGCATTGATCATCAATTCCCACGAGATTGGTGCTATTATTAAAATCTGATGGAAACCATACAAGCATGTGGAGATATAATAAGACATTTAATTCTTTTTTATTTATATAATTGATTGACAAATATAAGAAAGGGAGTATATAATGACTGCTTTAGCAAGGATTCGTGCGCACATATAAGCAGGCCTCCTTTTCATTTAAAGCCCATACCTTACTTGCTTCCTTCTCTGTCGTCTCTATTTTTTTTTTTTTTTTTATTTCCAAATCTTCTTTTCAGAAGTTTTGATTTTCTCTTCCTCATCAAAGATCAGGTCTTTTTTCTTGTCTGTTCTCACGATCCTGCCTCCTTTTCTATCCTCTCTTCTTTTTTATTTTTCTTTCGTCTTCTTTTTTCATCTATCTCTGTCTTGTTCCTTCTTGTCAAAATTTTATCCCCTTTTCTTGTTCATGTTTGAAACAGGGTTTATTTTCATTTTCTTACTTTATTCCATTTTTATCAAATTTATTCCTATTCAGAGTAAAATTATGCTTCTTTTTCCTTTAAGAGTTCACGCCTATTCTTATAATGAAAATCTATACAAATAGTAACCTATTCAAAGCAAATTAATATGATGCTATTTGGCATAAATGTATATCTCTTATTGTTGTTAGCCATTAAAGAGAAAACGTCTTTTATGTTCATATTCACCACCAAATCGAATGGTGTGAAGTAAATTGATACTACTACTTGCTGATAAATTAATCATGTATAGGAGTACAATGGGGACCTCGGTTACATCCTCCACCTTAGCATCTTGATGAGAAATTTCTCCCTTCTCTCCTTAATAGATCTTAAGAGATGATAGAGAATTATTGATAATATATATATATATATATATATATATAAGCAAACTTCTTGGATGCAAAATTATATAACAATTAATTTCTACATCATATTAATAGGTTGAATCCACAAACAAAGAATATACAACATATGAGAGAAAAAAATATGGTGGAAGAGAATATATACATGTCTATGGTGCTTTAATCAACAATGAGGGAATGAAGGGCTTATCTTCATCTTATGTAGTAGGGCAGGGCCACACTTGATGATCAATTTATTAACCCTAAATCTTATTTTAAAATTAAACTATAATGTAAGAAACCCTAACATAGATTGTGGCTTCAAATTTGAAAATAATTATCAAATCAACTTACAGGAACTTGGTTGTTCCTCCTTTGGTAGTCTTATTGTCCAGTCGACTTCCATGCTTCACCAACTGCTATCATAGGCCCTTCCGCAATCACTAGGGCTTCAAGTGCTTTTCCAACTCTGGACTAGGATGTTTGAGAAAGATGACTTCTAGGTCTAGGGAAGAACTATTGAATGTTGATCTGGCTCACCAATGGCTATGGGTTGCTCGGGAGGAAAAGGAAGACAAGGAATAGAGGGAGGGTTTTTAACTCTCTGACATGGCAATTGTCATGGCATCTAGGTTGACCACATCATCAAAATGGATGATATGTTCAATCCACATTTGCAAAAATGATGTGGATGTAGGGTGTTGCCATGGCTATTTCAAGGGCCACAACAGCAATAGCTCATCGGAATTCCTTTGGTATCCTCCCAGTTAGATGAGATCAAACTTGGGAGGCCAAAATAATACAAGTCAAAATTTCATGCTCAATGTAAAATTTTACCAAAGCTTGGTACCTATTTAAGATATTACCCAAAATTCAAAACATTAATGTTCTTTTAGACAAGGCATTTTTAAATTTTTTCTCATTTGTTCCTTCTTTGTCTGTGAATTAAATTCAATTTCATCTTTAAGTTTTCTGCAAAAGGCACATATATTTTGTATATTATGCTTATATAGCAACAAATTATTATTTTTAAAATTTTTATCACTAGGAAAGCATGTTCTTGAGAAATATTTCGTAAAACATGACTATTATCTAGATTTTGATCATTATCAAGTGGTGTATCCATTACTCTTTGAATAATCTTCTTTTATTTATAGTTCATTCCGTCGCAATATCATTTTCACTAATATTATAAATGAATTGCATGTAATTTTGGTCACTTTGTTTTCCAAATTACATAAAATATAAAAAAACCTCTAAATTAATAAATATTTATTTATCAAAAAAAATAATCTCTATAAAATATTAATTCATCTTAGCACTAAGACGTTTTCCTATATAAGACTTCATTGATAATTTTATTTATAAATAATAGTTTTGAGTTTTATAAAAGTTCCATTTTTTTCATAATCTCTGACAAAATACCAAACTGAAGAAATAAAAAGGTCTTGCAAGTTCCCACCTTAGATTAATAAATCTCTGACAAAATCTTAGTCATGGTCATCTTATTTTAAAATTCTAAATTATATAAATATGAAATTAAATTTTCTTAAAATGGACATTGTCAACGTGCTTGAGTGCTTGCATTGTATGCCAGCAATTCACACTTTATGTGACATATAAAAATCAGAATGATATAAATAAAACATTAAAAAAAACCTAATGAATTAAAAATATTCTACAACTTTATCTAAAAAAAAAATATATATATATATATATTCTACAAGAGTCAAACAAAAAGATTGTGCGGAGAAGAAAGCATGGAAATCTTCTCTGCCTAATGGATCCAAAACCAAGCATGAAGAAATCACTGACACCCCAAAAGCAAACAAAAGACACATCCTAATCAAAACAATTATTTAAGCGTATTTTATATATTTCTGTTGATATATAATCTTATTTTGTATTGCCGAGATTTATCAAATTGATTAACAGAACAAATCATTAATCAGTAATTAACCAAATTGTTATTTTTAGTTTGAGTTGTATCAATTATTTTTTTTTAGTTTATCTATTTCACTCCTGGTTGACATGTGATGTTTGTGGTTATTTGCACTTCTGTTCTTTGTATATCGTTTGTATTTTTTTATTTTTAAATAAATGTGGTTTAAATTATTTTTTCTAAAAAATAAAACTATTCAATATAAAAGTGCAGATACAAATCATCTCTAAGAGCCACGTTTTTTCACAATTTTATTTGAAGAATTATTAGCTTTTAAAATTTTTGAAACTCACTAGAGAAATTGGAAGAGTAGCTTTTTAGTTATTGAAATATTTTCATAAAACGATTGAAATAAAGGATGCAATGTGCGAAGTAGTTCTATGTTTTAAAGCTCAAACTTGTATATATTAATATATAAAAAATATCAACAAAGGATGTGTTTGATTAAAGGAAGACCGAATAACTAAAGTGGGAGCTGATGGGGTGAATAACTAAAGTGGGAGCTGATGTGGCACTTTCATTTTTTTAGTTGATGGATATAGAAATCGAAGTGGGGAAGTGGCTACTTCCAAAACCTCCGGCACTTTACTTTTTAGCTTTGAGAATTTTTTTCTCATTTTTTATATTTTTATAAATATTTTATTATTTTTTTATGATTGATTTTATTTTTTATTTTTATTGTTCTATGTTTTATATTTAATTTTTTTAATTTTTTTAACTTTTACAAAAAAAAATTAAAATTTTAATTTAAAAAATTTTGATTACATCAAATATAATAAATAATTTATTTATAAACTATTTTTTTATATTTTAACTATTAAAAACACAAAAAAATAATTCATAACTGAACTCTTCTTCAACAAACACATGGTACTAAAAAATTCAATCGAAATCACACTTGCAGACTTCCATCAGGTAGGCGAATCACTTCTAAACTAAAGACACTCTAAGTAGCTGGATCACTTAGGTGATGGATAAGATGGGCTATCATAACTTAGTTTTATCAGCTGTATTCGGAGAATATACCTTTATCCTATTAAAGGACCTCATCATACCTACCACCTGAAATATGATGTCGCAAGTGTGGCAAAACCAATTACATGCGATTCATATCACATCCTACCATTTACATCAAATACAATATAAATGCTAATTTGAGCTTATAATGCTTATTTATTTTCTTTTTATTATTCTTCATATCCTATCTATCTTTATGATATTCTGTTTACCGAAAGAAACTTATATCTTCTTCTCATTTCATGTATCTACTTAAAAATTTTAAAGGGTAATTGTTTTAAATTATCATTACAATATAAATAATTTTTACAATAATATATTCCTCCCAAAAGCTTGTTGCATATTATTATTAATTTCTTAAAAGCTAAGAAAGCACCGTTAGCATCTTTTGTTTAATTCTTATTTAAGCACAATAACTTTGGCAACTGATTTATTCCATAAAATCTCATCAATCAATCAAAAGTAGTTTATTCCATAAAATAAATGTTTTGTATTGCCTTTCCTAAATGCTTTTACTTCTCTCTCAAATATGCTAAATTTTGAATGAATTTAAAAAGAAGAAAAAAAGCAAAAAAAACATAGTTTGCAATTTTTATTTTTTTTTATTTTAAGCCAAAAACTTAACATGTTTGTCAAAAATTAACTAAAACATCAATCTTAGAAAACATAAATTTTCAAATAAAAGAAGTTCATACAATCTATTTCCAATAGAAATTTAAAAAAAAAAATTAAAACTTTCATTCATTAGAATCAATTGGAACACAAATTTCCAATCCCAATCAATCGGATTAATCTGTACATTTCTCCATTCAAAATCCCCGTCAAATCACAAGAACAAACTTTTCTTTTCCCACTGACTCCGAGGTATTTTTCCCATAGCTCTGCTCTATTTTTTGTTTTCTTAATACCCCCTCAAAACCATCAAATTCCCAGAAATCACATCTTTTACATGAAAGGAGTATAATGCAAAAGAACAACACTGAAATTACCTTTTACTCCCTTTGCGAAGGGCTTCGCCAGAATCCGGCGCTATAGAACCTCGCCCGCATCTCCTTCTCAAGCTCCACCTCCTCCTCCGACGGCGACATCGACGGCACCGAATCTACCCCACCGGAATCGATCAAAATCCTCCGGTGATACACCGATTCATCATCATCGGTAGACCCAACCCCCGCCCCCGTCGCCACCGCCATCGCCTTCTTTCTCTTCCTCTTCCTCCTCCTCCGCCGGATCGCCTGCTGACACAACCCGGCCGGCAGCCTCACCACCGCCAGCACCAATAGACTAACAAGCCCGCACGGACAGCAACAGCAAACGGCCGCACACTCCGCCGCAGTCCCGCCGGCGAGTTCCCCTATCCGGGCCCTATCCTTCTCCACCGCCACCGATCCCTCTCTCTCGATCAGCCGTTGCTTCTTCGCCCGCGATTCCGAGATCGGGCTGATAATCTTCGGCGACGATGGAGACATCAGAGGGCTTCGGATCATCATCGATGGGGATCAAGAGGATGACTATGAGGAGCGAGAGGAGAAGAAGGTCTTCTCCATTGAAGACGAAGAAGTAATGGGGGGGTTGTTGTTTATATACGATTGAATGGTGCTGAGTATGGAGAGGAAGAGAAATCGTTCTTGGAAACGGCTGCAAAAGATTGACGGCCAGGATGACTCACCCAGTTGGACTTATCTTGTTTTATCTAGAATTTTCTTTTTTAAAAGAATTAATTAATTATCATTATTATTTCTGTTATAAATATTGGGATTTTCAATTTAGGTTGACAGTTGTATTAATTAATTAAAGGATAAATATTTGGACTTTTCTTTTTAAAAATAAATAGGAATATATATATATATATATATATATATATATATTAAGGTTTGTTTGGATTGGTTCTTTTATAAATTTATTTAGGATAAGGCCCTGTTTGGTTGCAAAATAAAAAAATGATAATTTTATTACATAGGAAGTGCAACTAATTATTACAGAAATTGTGGCATATTTTATTATTACAGAATGATTGTTTGGTTAACAAAATAAAAAAATATCACATAAATATTTCATCAACTTTATAATGAGAAAAAATCACACATTTCAAAATAAAAAAATATTCCACTCCGAGTGGAATATTGTTTTATGCCATAATTCTCACATTATGGCAGAATTTTGTAATTTAAATTAGATACCCAAACAGCTATTATGGCATAATTTTGTGAAAATATTATATTATGCCATAACGTATAGATTATGACATAATATTTGGTTTAAGTGTTTTTCTCAAGTTAATATGGGATGGTTTCTTCGACAATTTATATTTTTTAACAAATAAATTTAAAGTTTTTCCTGAATAAAACAGAAAACTGTTTCTCACCCTTTCGGTTCCATCAACCAATTTAAACTCCAATGAAGTGCCCTAAGTATTTTATTTTATGAAATATATAAAATAAATATTTTACCAGAAAAAATAAATCCAAACAAACCTTCGGTTATTTCTACATCTTATAAAAAATATATAAATATTGATTTTGCTTTTTTGTAACAACTCCGCCAACTGCAACGTATTGTACTTTAAAGTAAATTGATAGAATCAATGGCAAATATTTAGTAAAAAAAATCTTATCAGTTGTGAAAATTGATTTAGAATACTAGTGAAATATATAAAAAGAAAATATTTTACGTAAAAAAGAAAACAAGGGCATGAAATTCACATTTGATATTTTTGATTAAATTTATTTTAGATTTTAAATTCTAAATTCCCTCAAACGGGAATATCAAGATACAATAACCTATAAATTATAGGTTAAAAGCCAAATATTAGTTTTATGTTTTCTTTTAGGCTTTTGGAATTTTTGTCATAGTCCCTAGATTTCTATTTTTATTTCTTATATTCATTTTTGTATTGATGGAGATAACTCTACCCTTTATTTTATTG
Source organism: Dioscorea dumetorum (assembly GCA_902712375.1). Classification (NCBI taxonomy): domain Eukaryota; kingdom Viridiplantae; phylum Streptophyta; class Magnoliopsida; order Dioscoreales; family Dioscoreaceae; genus Dioscorea; species Dioscorea dumetorum. The sequence goes on along the minus strand of CACTHL010000128.1, from coordinate 5,640,386 downwards.
TATGTGAATAATATAAAGAGAAAAATAACGGTAGATCACTGAAAAAAACTTTCATTTGGCTTATGGTCCCTCAATTTTTTTTTTCGGAAAATGGATAAATAACCCACCATCAATATTGTGTTGGAAGAAAGTTGAATCATTATCTTTTCATTTTATCTTTGGTTAGGAAGAGAACTTCTTACTTAGCTCCACCTCACTAGGTGAGGTTGTCCCCTTAGTTGGAATAAACTTACAACTCATTCGAGGAAAGCTCATATTGATACCAAGACAGCCTACCTTTGTATAGCTAAGCTTAACAAGGGTTTATCTTAGAACTCCCATTCGTGAGGGGTAAATCTCTCCATGAGTTTGCAATAACTAGAAAGTTATCTATATTTGCTTCAACCCAATGAGATTGAACTCAATCCCACCATAGCCCGTCCCCTTATAAATGAGCTCATCTTTCGGGCTCACACCAATTCGAGGCAAACTCTTTAGCCCAGTGACACTATTGAGATCTCTCCGTAAGACAAAAACTCTAGTATGACATTGATTAGGTTGAACATTCATCCAATCCAACCCAAGCAAGAACTTGCTCAACTAATTACAAAGACTATATATATTTTTTATTATAATTTATCTATTTTGTAAAAAAATTTGATTTTATATTATATTATTAGTATTTTTACGAAATAATCTTTAAAATATAAATTCGTTTATGTTTTAGTAATTTCCTTTCAAATAAAAGCAAATTACAATTATAATAATATTATAATAATAAAATGAAAAATAAACAAAGAATTCAAAGAAGGACGGCAGGAAAACCAACGTGAGTCACGCCGACGTCGTTGCAACTTGCACGGATGGGCCATGCGTGGATGACGAAAACAGCTGATTGTGACCTTTCCACTGCAAAGTACTTGCACTAATTATGCCACCAAATCCAACCGTGTGAATTCCGTCACTATTCATCAAACACGCCTGCATTTTGTGCTCTGGGGCATAGTTAATTGATGGTGCTGCTATTTGAGAGATAAAAAATGCAATTCAACAAGGTGACAAACTAATGAGAAGCCCAAATGTAATCTAATTTTAACAATTTTCATAGTATGACTTGCTAGATCATATATTTAACAAAACCAAAACTTCTAACACTATCAATATAGGTTTAAAGTTCAATTTTCAAGACTTACATCACAATGAAGTATCTTACAATTGTAGAATTTAAAAATGAGTCTTTTCATATTAAGATATATATATATATATATATATATATATATATATATTTTCACTGTTTTGTATTATTCAGTACTGTTTGTTAGTGTGCCTAAATAAATTACAACCATTGAATATAAATCCAATAACTATTGTAAACCTCCATAGATTTTAAATCTAAGGATATACTTACATGATGGGTCCTATATATTATATTCTAAAGTCAAAGTGGTTAAAATAAAAAATTCAACGCAGTTCAATAATTTTTTTAAATTAAAAATTATATGTTTTATAATTTAAAAATTTCTTCAATTATGTGTTCTTAAAAAAAATCCAATGTTTTAAGAGGGTATTTTAAAACCTTTTTCATAAACTTGATTTTTGTGAATGCAATGTCTTTTGATTTCATTAAAGAAGAATTGTCCTCTATAAACAAAGAGGCTACACACCATAGTAGAAATTACATAATATGGAAACAAATCATAAAGGAATTAAAAAGAAGAAAATTATATAATATGCAAGAAATTAAAATGGAGATTAGTATATAAGGAAGTCAATGGTGGCTCAAGGGTTAGGGGCGTCAACAGAGTAGGGATTCACCGGGAGATAAACGAATTTCTACTTCCATCCCCGACCCCAGCCTAGAACCCAAATATGGGGAGTTTTTTTTTTCTGTTCTCATCCCCGCAGGGATTTTTTGGATTTAATTAAATATTTTATATTTTAGGGTCGAGGCGGGCGGGGACGATATTCCCTAGTCCTGGCCCGGTCTCGACCTGACGGCAATTTTTTTCGGCCCCAGCCACGGTCCCTACCCCCAAAAAAATTCCGGATTCCGGCCTCGACTGAGTGGGGAATCGGGTTTCCTATCGGCCGTGGCTCATTGCCATTTCTATTAAAGGTAAAGTGAGTGAAACAACTACTTTAGGCCCCCAATTTAAAGGTTTTTATACTAACTTTTATTCTAAAAAAATTTTAAATCCTTATCATTGTAACTATAATTATTATTTGTTATAATAAATTAAGATTTAAAATTTTTATTTAATATCTATCGGAGACCGCATAGTACATTTAAACCATAGAACTTTTAAAACCTTATTCATGTAATTATAAATTGATATTTAAAACTTTTAATTTAACATCTATTGGAGCCTCATGCTACATTTAAACTTTAAGATTTTCTAAAACTTTATCATTGTAACATAATAATTATTTGTCATAATAAATTGATATTTAAAAATTTAAAATTAATACTTAATCTTATAATTTTTATTAACTAAACCCTCTTATCAGTTGCCACGTTAGTATGCAAAATAATTAATATCTTATAATATTATTGTTTATTTAAAAACTAAAAAAATTATTAAATAATAAAGAGCCCCATTTTAAAGTTTGGTCAAAATCCTTTAAGTTACCCTTGAAGGAAGTTCTAACACTAGAGTAAAAGATAAATAAGGATATTAAGGGGTTGTTTGGTTCGGAAGTGATTTTTCAAAGTGTTGAGTTTCTGGAAGTGATACTTCAGTGAAAGTGTATAGTTCAGTTGGAAGTGCAAACTTCTGTGTGTTTGCTTGTTGTTGGAAGTTGCCACTTCAGTAGTTCATGGTGTTTGGTAAGAGAAGAAGTGGGTATATGATTATCACTTCAGAGGGAGTGTATGGTTACCCCCAGTAATTTTCATGATTAATTTTTAATTTAAGAAAATGCATGTTTAGTTATTTATTTCTTTAACATGAACTAGATTTCAATTAAATTAGTTTATTAAATTTGCCAAGCATTTTTTATGTCTTATACTATGATGTTCTTTAGTAGCCCAATTTGCATTTGTATGATGCAATTTAGTTTACGACACAAATGGCTAAATAAATATTTCCTTACCATCTAGAAATTGTCCTTATAATATGTGATGATATATTGTTCGATATTTTTATATTATTTGATATTCATGACAAGCATGACAAATACTTTCTTTGTAATGCCCCAAAGTTTGAAATAAAATTCTATTACACTTCCGTTCTTATACTTTCCATGGGAAAATTTAAGGAAATGATTGTTCCCATTTAAATGATATTCCCAAAATAATTAATTATTTTAAAATTGAATATAGAATTCATGATTTCTGTTGTTTATACAATAGAGATTATGTGTTTAAAACCAAGTGCAATTAACAAGAAAAACTGATAAAGTCACCTAGACGATTAAACAAAAAACAAGGAAAAAAATAGCTTGCAACACAATAGCAACATTTATTTCCAAACCTAAACTTACAATAGTGTCACCTTTTATTACATGACAACCTCCTAAAGCACATAATAGCACCGTATCGTGAATACGAGCAGAATACGATTACAATTGCACAGTATAACACACCCACAACAAGGAAAATTATCAACTTTTACATCAAGAAATTATACATGAACAGTTTCCTAATTATAAGTGCATGAAAAATGTAGAATTCAACACTTCAGCATCTATAAATCACAAATGACCAAGTACATGTAAAAATTGATGCTTCCAAATCTAGAAGAAAATGAGGCATCTGCAGCTGAAGAAAATCCCCCAATCCAATAGCACAAGTGCACTCCCCCATCAGCAACATGGCTCAGGTGACATTACATCCAAAATCGCACATCATTGGCATAAGTTGAAACCATTTCTGCTTGCAATCTCGAGACACACACTTGCGAAGAAAACAAATTGAACACACCGACGGTTTGAAGAATCAAACAGTGCAGTGACTTCAATGAAACAAATATAAACATGTAAACAAAACTCAGGGTTTCCAACACCCACAGAATGGTGAAACATACACAAAATTATGGCGGGCAACCTTAGCAAAATTAGTTTAGTCGAGAAAAACCCAACACCACAAAAAAATTCAGGAAAACAAGAACATTACCCCAAGCTGAATCCTGGCTGCAAGAGGTTAGGTTACACCCCCACAATTGCCTCGCCAGTGGCCATACTTGGGGGAAAAAATCCAGTTGGTCAAAACAACCTTCTCATCTTAAGAAAAGAAAACAAACAAAAACCTTGGAACAAAATTAAACCAGCCGTGTAACAGAGACACACAAAAAAAAAAGAAAATGAAACCCACTCACAAGCCAACAAAAATTTCACAAGATATTAGAATCGACTAGCAGAAATAGTTTTCATCAAAATGGTTCCAGCATGCAGCTAGCTGCAAAAGAAAGAGTTCCCCCCTTTCATTGCCTCGCCAGTGCATTACACCTGCACGTGAACCATGCTTCAGTGTCAAAAAATTAATGATGTACTCATCATTGCCATAGCAGGAAGACCTACAACATCAGATACAACAAGGACAACAGGACAAATTAGATGCATAACATCAAAAACCAGTAAACAACGACATCAACAAACCAAACATTGGAACATGGATAAACATGCAAACAAACAAAGAGTACTACGCACAAACAGAACATAATGACCCAGCAAGGTCAATACCTACATGCAACACATGATAACAATGCAAGTGTGAAGTCCACATAATGTAGGAAATAGAAGACATAACATGCAGTAAGTTCATAGCAACATTAAAAAACTACGCAAGTCACTAGAAATGCTAACCAGTGAACGTAAAGTATGAAGACCATATCAGATATCTGGAACCCGCTCACCCAGTCTTTCCTCAATGCCAATTTCCTTACCATAAAAAGCCTGGCTTCAGATTCATGGCATTGGAGGTAATCCAGTACATGCATGAGCTCATGCTCCTCATACTCATCAATCTCCATGACTCTCTGATAAAGGATATCCACCCAATGGACTGGATACTTAATCACGCTTGTCATTTCACTTACAGCTGCGATTTGGTCCGACATCGTTGATGACGCTCTAGAACGCTTGTTTGAATGGGCTGATCTAGTAGTGGACGAGGTGACCAGACTACTAGTGGTAGGAGGCCGCGGATTCTGATTGTACTCATCATCGCTATTGTCATTAATGGGGCTTATTCGACGTTCTCCTTGTTTGCGTCATCATTTTCAGGGATCTCCCCAAATTCTGAATACAATGATGTCGCATATAATCCTGTTGTATTATCCTCGCCGCAAATCACCTTAAGCTCATTGTAGTTTTCGATGGGCTTGTTTATAAAGGGTTTCACCGCAGGATGTGCCTATAACAACGCATGTACAAATTAATAGCGATATTCTCTTAAATAGCTGCAAGCGAATACTTTACTTTTTCCCCGTACATCATTTTAAATTGAGATAATACCTCAGCGTAAGTCAATGCCACTATCGGGTCTAGGGTGATCATTTTCAGGTCATCATCCCATCCAGCTCCACTCAAGTCCCTCAACTTCTTGATTTCCACTTACTGTGGTTTCAAAGTCCTGTAGTGGTTCTCAACGTTTTCAGCAGTGAAGCTCATGCCAAACCTTGCATTAACGATGGTGGCAGCATAGCTGAAGGCAGCCCGTTTGAAGGACTTGTCGCACTTGAGACCCCGTCTCGCTTGTTCCACCAAAACCGGTACTATGAGGTTGTCGAAATCAGGCTTCCACGTCTTGTTTGGTGTTCCATGCTTTACTAAAGTGTTACCCGAGGTAGAACCCTCACGGACAAGATTCCCACTATCCATGATCCTTCAAACACAAAAAAATTCTGAACAAGGAATTTATAATTGCAGAATAAGACAACATATAGCAATTGTTAGTGCCATAGCAAGCATTTTTTTTTTACTAAAACAAACAGATGAAACCTATGACATTGGATAATGAAGCATATGTCTCAAAAACAGGTACATGTCTCATTTATGCCAACTAGGGTCGGTCAACATAATTGTCCCACATGTTAGAAGCTATTTGATCCCTCAACTCCACCTCTTGTCAATTCTCTTGCCGTTGTTCTCGTTGCGCTCGACTTTGAGATGACACAACCTGCTCCTCCTCGTGCACGCTACCTTCATGTAGGATTGTATCCATCGGGTTGACACTTGCTATGTAATTGTGCATAACACAACATGTGAGTACCAATTTAACTTTGGTTGTAAAAGGGAAAAAGGGTCGTGATGTGAGGATCTTGAAACGATTCTTCAGGACGCCGAATGCTTGCTCAATCCTTGATCGTAACATTGAATGGTGGAGATTGAATAATTCTTTTGGGTTCATCAACAACCTTCCACTATGCTCCTTCAAATGGTATCGCACCCCTCAATACGGAGCTATGAAACTGTTTATGGTTGTGTATCCAGCATCTACTAAGTAGTACTTTCATAACAAAACGAAAGATCAATTAATGCAGCATGGTGTTAAGGTCTATAACGTGTAGGCTATATTTTACCTACCTTCTACAATCTTCAATCACTCAGGTTGTGGATGTGAAAACGCATCCCGCAAAATAGTAAAGTCATTGGTGGATCCCTCCCATCCGGCTAGGATGTATGTGAACTTTAGATCTGGGTTGGCCGCCACCAACACATTCTGTGTAGGACCTTTTCTACCATGGAAACGTGGCAATTCGTGTGCGGGGACTGATGCGTCAATGTGTGTCCCGTCCAATAATCCAATGCAATCCTACAATGCATTCACACATTCTTGAGTTCTGATATGGGTGTTTAACAGATATAGACGTAACCTAATGCAATGGAACTTACTTTGAAAAAAAGATACCACCTGGGGTTATTTCCTATGTCAGGGTGGCAAGCGTTAGAGCCCGGCTTGATGAAATCATCACGTATGGCACAAATGGCTCGAATGACATTATTGAAATACCGGCTAATAGTTTCACCCGAGTGAAGAAACTCCATCCGCATAGTTCAATTCTTTGTGTTATGGCTGACAATATGCAAGAAAATCGTGACTTGTTCTTCTATGGACAGATGTCATGTGTCCACGAGGAGATGCCTATCACGCATAATTTGGGACAAATGTAAGAAAGGTCCTACGTCCATCCTAAGGTAGCTGACGCAGTAGTCACAGCCACTCCCCAAAATCTGGTTCGTGTGTTTCTTCCTAGTGAGGTCCCAGCATAACGATGGCTCTACGTATCTCCTAAGCCTACTCGATCAGAGATCTTCACTTACGGAGACAATCATGACAACCATTGTGGTGAAAGTTGCGACGAGAGTCCTCGCGAGCTCGCACGTGGTCCAATTATCCATCTACACAATCATTTAATTAGTACAAGGGATTAGGGAAAAATCCGTACATCAATTTTGACGTGAGATAATCTTGTATTTAAAATCTCCCCGCTTCGAATTTAAATTTCCCTAAATGGTCTAAGAAACATGGATCATACTAGTAGGTCCCGGTTTAAATCCAACTAATGGAGTAGTACGCGTGAACAACCAAAAACGAAAAGGACATTTATGATCTTCAAATGAAAGACATGCACAACTAAACAAGGACGGCAAATTAGATGTGAAAATACGAAACCAGGACAACAAAGTAGATGACATAGAACGCCTCGTCAACAGATTCAAGATTATACATTGCAGCTCCTGGATGCAGAAAATAATGACACGATCGAACATATAAGGGAAAAAGCAGAACCACATATCATGGCTAGCAGTAAATGAAGAATGATTAAAAAAAAAAGGTAGCAGATGTTTTTGTCAAAATGAATACTTGCATACAATTCTCCTAGAAACACACATGGACAGTTGTCAATCTATTTTCCAAGCTCACATGAACAGGGCAACAAATTATCAAGCAAGAACCCATTGTCATCAATGAAGTCATGATCCTTTTCATGCAGACATGATCCAAACACACAATGGAAAAAAAAAAGCATGACACCAAAAGCGTAGCTGTAAAAGAAAAAAAATCAGGGCAAAAACATCACATGTATGAGAGGAAGTTAAATTTCAGGTTAGTGGTAAACTGCAAAAACAAATGGACAATTTAAGAATAATTTGAGAAGCACAACAGAACATAACATGGCAAGCAGAAAATGAACAATGAATAGGGCGAACACAACACATGCTTTTGTCAAAATTGATTTTCAACATAAAACTCTTGTAGAAACGCACATGGTCTTTTGTTAATTTATTTCTGAGGATCACATGATCAGGGCAGCAAATCATCAAAGAAGAACGCATCATCATCAATAAAGTCATGAACTTTTTCATCCAGACATTTGGAAAAATTTTGAAAGACATGATACAAACACACAATGGGGGAAAAAACACAACACCAAAAGCCTATCTGTAAAAGGAAAACAATCATTACAATTGCATCACATGTATGAGAGGAAGTTAAACTTTAGGTTAGTACTACACTGCGAAAACAAATGGACAATTTAGGAATAATTTGAGAAGCACAACAGAACATAACATGGCAAGCAGAAAATGAACAATGAATAGGGCCAAGGCAAGATATGCTTTCGTCAAAACATGATCAGGGCAGCAATTTAATCCCAAAATATGACAAACATACAGTCATACAAGAAATAATTGAATATTCTATCTGAGTAAGTTTTGCCTCTATGGTACGTATCTTCCAGGAAGATGTGCAATAGGATCCCTTTAGGAGAATAAAGAAGTAACTAGACTAGGCCGGGCCTCCTTATTAGCCTTGTAATCCTTGGCTTCCTTGTTACAGATAATATACCAAATGGAGACGTCTTATCTTAGTTCTACAATGAGCAATACTGACATTTATTAGCAGATTTGTCATAGTCAAGCATACTTTCTAGAACAGTTAAGTACATCTCATCATATATATCTTCCTGAGCTGCAGACAATTGCAAGATCACATACTGTAGATAGCAATATCATCCAAGTTCATCAAATTATAAACATGTACGAGGGGAAAGTGAACCACATGGTCCACTCTAACAGTGGAAAAAATCTACAATAGAAAATTCCTAGCATTAAAAGGAAAAGAGACAGGGCACAAGCATCACATGTATGAGAGGAAGTTAAATTTCAGGTTACTGCTACACTGCGAAAACAAATGGACAGTTTACAAATAATTTGAGAAGCGCAACATCACATAACATGGCAAGCAGTAATTGAACAATGAGTAGGGCCAAGGCAGCACATACTTTCGTTAAAATTTATTACCAACATACAACTCTAGTAGAAACACACATGGACATTTGTTAAATTATTTGCGAAAGTCACATGATGAGGGTAACAAATTATCAAACAAGAACCCATTGTCATCAATAAAGTCATGATCATTTTCATGTAGGCATTTGGAAAAATTTTGAAAGACATGATCCAAACACACAATGGAAAAAGAAAAACACAACACCAAAAGCCTTGGTGTAAATAGAAAAGAATCATTACAATTGCATCACATGTATGAGAGGAAGTTAAATTTCAGGTTAGTACTACGCTGCGAAAACAAATGGATAGTTTAGGAATAATTTGAGAAGCACAACAGAACATAACATGGCAAGCAAACAATGAACAATGATTAGGGCCAAGGCGGCACATGCTTTTGTCAAAATTGATTTTCAACATATAACTCTACTAGAAACACACATGGATAGTTGTTAATTTATTTGCCAAGCTCACATGATCAGGGCTGCAAATTAATCTCAAAATAAGACAAACATACAGTTATACAGGAAATCACTGACTATTTTATCTGAGTAAGTTTTGCCTCCATAGTACGTATCTTCCAAAAAGATGTGCAATAGGATCCCTTTAGGAGAATAAAGAAGTAACCGGACCAGGCTGGGCCTCCTTATTAACCTTATAATCCTTGTCTTCCTTGTTAGAGATAATATACCAATGGGAACCTCTTATCTTAGTTCTACAGTGAGCAATAATGACATTTATTAGCAGTTTTATCACAGTCAAGCTTATTTTCTAGAACAGTTTAATACATCTCATTGTATATTTCTTCCTGTGCTGTAAACAAGTAAATGATCACATATTGTAGACAACAATATCATCCAAGATCATCAAATTATGAACATGTACAAGAAGAAATTAACGGCATGTTACATTCCAACCAAAAATAAAATGGGCAAGACGAAATCAGGGGCATCAAAAGAAAAATGAATTAGGGCCACATATATATGGGGAGATAAGAGTGTAAATGGTCAGGTAGTATAAACAGTTAATTAGATATCATTGTATATATCCTGTTGTGTTGTAGACAATTAAATGATAAGATACAATACACAACAAGGTCATCCAAGAGCATCAAATCATAAACATGCATGACAGGAAAGTGAATGTCGTGATCCAAGCTAACGATGGGGAAAATCGACAATACAAAATGAGGGGGAAAAATAGAAAACACAATAATCAGAGGAAAGAATGGAAAAAAAAGAAACGAAGGGGCTCAACTTAAATACAAAATTAGCAAAAGAAAAACAGGGGAGAACAGCATGTCCCGAACCAACATAAATTTGAAATCTGCCAAAGAGAAGCTCACCTTGAGGTCTTTGCCATAGAAGAGGATGGTGGTCTTATGAGATCAATAGATCGATGAATTTATGAAAAAATACAGTTACAATTTTCTTAACATCAAAAAATATGAAAACAGTAATGAGAGCAGTACTTTCCACCTCTTGTCCAGTATTTTTTTGCAGCAAGAAAATGGAACAAGGACCTACGATGTAAGGCAAGAGGGAGGAAAAATAGGGATCAGATGGATTACCCTGTGGAATGAAGAGATCCTCTCAGATCCAAGTTGACAGAAAATGGTAGGGAGCGATCAGACTGTAGGAACGCCTTCGATGAGCAAGTAAGTTGGCGCCCAGAGACCCTACAAGAAGAAGAGGAAGAAATACAGGAAGAGGATGACAAGAGATCACGGGCTGCTTGTGGCATGACCAGGGGGGAGGTGTTTTAAAAACTCGAAGCTGCTTGGCTAGAGGAGATTGGTGGAGGGGCGAGCAGCCTATGGACACGCTGGAGAGAACAAACCACCAAGTCGGCCGGAAACCCTGAAAAAAGAAGAACAACAACAAGATAAGGGATCACGGGGGATGGGGGATGGTTACAACAGCCTCACGTGAAGCCGGTGAAGATGCCGGAGTGGACGAGAGGAATGATCAGCCTGTGGAGACTCCAGGGTAGAGGAACCAAGCTGGGGACCGGAAACCCTAGAAAAAGAAGACAGAGGACTGAAGGAGAAAACAAAAGGGTTGAAGAAATCAGGGGTCGAGTTTTGCGATCACGGGTGAGAGGGGGTCTTTACAAAACCCTCACATGAAGCCGGTGGAGACGCCGGAATGGAGGTGAGGAACAATCGGCTTGTGGGGAGGTAGAGGAACTACGATGGCGGCCGTGAACCCTAGAAGAATGAGGAGACGAAAGGGCGAAATCATGGGTTGAGTTTTGGGGTCATGGGGCGGGGCCCGGGGGGGGCGTTTACAACACCCCCACGTGATGCTGCTCAGCCGAAGTTAGACTTTTGCCACGTTAGCGAAAATCGCCGAAGTTCGACTTCGGCAAATTTTCCACCGAAGTCAAAACGGGGAAGTGAGTCCTGTTGGAAGTGTCACATCATCACTTCAGTAACCCACTTCAGCGAAACAAACAACTGGAAGTCACTCTGAAGTCAGTACTTCGGCCACTTCACCCTCAAAAACGGTGAACCAAGCACGCCCTAATAATGGGAGATTCCAACACTCCCACTCAAGCTGGACATACCGATCCATCATGCCCAGTTTGGAAGTAATAGTAGCTAAAGGGAAGCATTGAAGAGCCTTAGTAAAGGTGTATGTTAATGGATTTTTAATTGCCAATTTGGATGTGAAGAACAACATCTCTAATGATGTGACAATAAACTTTTATATGCTTAGTTTGTTCATGAAAGATGGGATTATCTGCAAGAAAAGTAGCAGCCTTATTATCACAATACATAGGAATAGTCTTCTTAAATTGTACTCTAAGGTCCTTTAATAGAGATTCCACTACAGAAGTTCACAAGCAGTTTGCGCCATAGCTCTGTATTCTAATTCAACACTAGACTGAGAACCCACATTTTTCTTAGAGACGACTTGAGCTACCTCAAAATATGATACGTAGCTACCCAATGAATTTGTTGTGGCTTATCCAAAAACTTACTTATCCTCTAAACGTAAAAAGAAATATCTAGCTGGGTTACTATCAAGTAAAGGTTTCCCAACTAAGGCTCTATATCGTCAAGTATCTTGGAAAGGTGCACCGTATGGATCATCAAGACATACCTTTGGATTCATGGGGATAGAGTAGGCTTACAATCCGACATTCTAGCCTCATATAGAAGATCCATAACATATCTCCTTTGAGAAAGAATAATTCGATTAGGAATATAAGTAACCTCTATGTCATAAAGATAATTTAGCCATCTAGATCTTTCGTCATAAATTGGGACTCCAAAAATTTCTTGGTATCTATTATTCTTGATATCACACTACTAGTCAAGAGAATATTATCTACATATACAATAAGGATCACAGACTCAGAGTTCCTATGCATAACAAATACTGATTGAGTAGCAAAAGATCCACAAAAAGCATAGGTTTGAATAGCTGAACTAAACCAGTCAAGCCATGCACGAGGACTTTGCTTAAGACCATATATTGCTTTCCGCAATATGCATACTTTATGGCTATTTCCCTCTTTAGTGACAAATCCAGGAAGTTGCTGGATGTATACCTCCTCAGTAAGTTTGCCGTATAAAAAAATTTTTTTTATATCAAACTAATGAAGTGCTCACCTAGAGTTAACAGCAATAGAGATTATAATCCATACAATATTAAGACGAGCAATAAAAAAAAGGTTTCAACTTAATCCTCTTCATATGTTTGTGTGTAGCCTTTAGCCACAATTTGCTCTTTAAAATGCTCAATAGATCCATCAGCTAAGTATTTGATAGTGCATACCCAGCTGTAATTAACAACCTCCACACTAGGATGAGGATCAACTAACTCCCAAGTACCTCATGATTACAGAGTAGACATCTCTTCTTGCATAGCAGACTTCCAAGCAGAACATTCGGAAGCCTCCATATGAAATCAAGGAATGGGATACTATCAAGAGAAAAAACAACCTGTCATGTTGAAGAACTTAAATGACATAAGGGCTTATAATCTGATAAAGGATATTAAGTAGAGAGACGTGTTTAGCGAATAGGTTTCTGGATGGCAATGGGAAAATGGAGATCATTACCTAACTTACTAAGAGATACATTATAGGAGTCTCCATCAGATGAAGGCACTATAGTGGGTGCTTCATAACTTGGGATAGTGGTAAGGAGGTCAAAGCTAGGTCATGGTGATGAAGGGTATTGAGGTGGTGGAGGAGATAGGGGTAGTGGTATCAACTGGAGTGAAGATAATGATAATGGAATGAGTGTCAAGGATAGGTTGGGAAAGGAAGAGATGGGTAAACAAACATCATCAATTGAAACTTTTTGAAGAGCTGCTCCAATATTTAAATAGTAAGCAACATTCTCAAAAAAGGTTACATCAACAGTTACATAGTAATGCTTGGAAGGAGGATGGTAGCACCAATACCCTTTTTGGGTCCGAGAATATCTAAGAAAAATGCATTTGACAGATCAGGGAGACTATTTATCATTAGTAAACAAGTTGACAAAACAGACACTTCCGAAGACCCGAGGTGCGAGAGGAAAAAATCTCCTTATTAGGACAAAGAACCAGAATTAGAACCTTACCCTCCATGATAGAAAGAGACGCACAATTACTAAGTTAACAAGCGGTGAGAAAGGCATTGACTCAAAAGACTTTAGGAACCTTTATGTGAGCCATGATGACTGTCAATATTTAAAAGATGACGAAGTTTTCTCTTGGCAACAATTTTGTTGGGATGTTCTTGTACAAGATGTTTGATGAATAACACCAAAAGTAATATTAAATTCTTGGAGAGATTTATTAACGAATTCTAAACCATTATCAGAACAAAAAAAAGAAAAGAAAAAATAGTAGTATAGAATTGAAGTTTTATTTTGTTAAAGAAAATTTTGATGATTTGAATAGTTTCTGATTTTTCCTTCATTGTGAAAACCAAAGACTCAAGTATGATCATTTACCACAACAAGAAAAATATGGAACCCATGCAAACTACTAACTCTAGTAGGACCCTATAAGTCTGCATGAACTAAAGAAAAGGGAGAAGGCTAACATTTATTAAAACGGGGAGTAAAGTAGAGCCGTGATGCTTGCCAAGTTGGCAAGCTTCACAATCAAGGACTCAATTTGTTGCAAATAATGAAATTGGCTACGGAGTATAGATAAATTGAGGTGCCCTAAGTGACAGTGCCACTAAATAGGAGAAACAAAATTAAATCATGATGCTGGCATTGGCAAATCGAGGATATAGAGTAAGTAAACGTCATCAAATTCAACACCTTTATCAATCACTTTCATTGTCAGGAGATCCTGCAACACAAAATGTGAAGGATAAAATAATGCACGAAAGTTAAGAGACTTACTCAACTGACTACTAGGCCAAAGATTTAGTTTGAATTATGGTGCATGAAATACATCAAACAACAACAAAGATCGATGGACTAATATGGATATGACCTTGACTAAGGACTGGAGAAAGAGACTCATCAGCAACTCTAACATGAAAAGGATTAGATAAATGTTGAAGAGACTGAAAAAGAGATGTACTAGCAGTAGTATGAGAGGAAACTCCTGAGTTAGAAATCCATTCGGCCTTAGCAGCAGTTCATGTGTGAGAACTATTGGCAATGAAGTAGTGGTGACAAACGCAGTAGTAGAAGTATAAATTCCTAGAGGTACTGCTAAAAGGCTCTCGTATTCCTCCTTGGAAACGATTACTTGTTCTTGAGTAGAGGAAGATGCTTCAACACTAGTTTGATTGGCACAAAGTGAATTAACCAAAGGTTTAAATCTATATTTGGTCCATCTAGTTAGGTTCGGGTGCCCTTTTAGTCCCTCTATTTCAATTTGACCGCTGGGAGTCCTTTTATTTTTCAGATTGGGAAATGTTGGTCCCCCTTGCAGACGACGTTAAATTTTCCGTCAAATGCCCTGTCTACGTGGCATATTTTAATATTTAACTATCTTAACCAAACATTATTAGGAGCTAACAACCGATTAAGTTCATAAGTAAATGGTTTAGTTTATCTGGTTTGGGTTGTTAACAAATATGAATCTGCTAACATAATTCATCTCCTTGTCTACCCGTCTACCGTTCCCATCCACTTCATTCCTAGCCATTGCCTCAGCTTGTCCATGATCCTCACCTCGACTAGAAAATTCGGTGCTAACAGTAGTGGGACGTCGGATATCATCCGCCGAAACAGTGATCATCTTCAATCTTTGGGTGCGTGGCCAGGTGAGTTCTACCTATGCATTTTCTTTCTATGTTGTGATTAGCCCTAGTTTTTTCAAGTACATTGTCTATACTGAGAGTTTGTTAAATTGCATGCTTTTCATAGTGTGAAGACATTGTGAGGCAGGGAAGACCTCTTTGAAGTGTCTTTTACCTCAATTGGTCCTTCGACAACCTAATTAGGCCTACGCAGTCCCTCAGGAGGATTTGTCAAGTGAGTAACAAAAATGCACTACATAATTTAGCCATTAAACATTGTGGAAGAGTTTGTCCTTTTGCTATGTTTTCTGATTATATGGTTTGCTTGTTTGTTTTTTTGTTTGTTTTGTTTGTTTTTTGTAAATGGTTGGTTTCCTCATTCATGTTCATATCTGATTCTGCATGGGCCAAGCATCGATTTAAACCTTTATTAAACAATACATTTACATTTACATAAAAGAAGACTAGTCAAGACTAATTATATTTACATGCTTTCCATATATAAATATAGTGTGTCTGCACTATGGTTGGCTTGTTTTGTGCATTGGACATGTGTATAGGGTCAAGGGACTACCTAATTCTATCAAGAAATCAATAAAGGGGTGTTGTAGTTGATTGCATAAGAAAATGTTTTTCACAAACCATAAATCACCCCATCAACTGCCACCAAGGTCGTTTGGATAAATTAAATTAAGATGGGGAAATATAATACTTTTTTAATAAACCTAAACCTCAGTAGCTAATTTATCCCCACCAATTGTCAACAAGGTTATTTTTTGGAAATGATTGGTTTCACTATAGTTTTTATTGGTGAAGTTCTTGTTTGTGTCATGTAGGAACTTGTGTTTGTTTATAATTCACCCCAATGCTTTTGTGTTATGCTAGCCCTTGTGTTTGCTCTTCTCAAGCTGTATGTATTTTGTCATGATGAGTTTGGAGATGCGCAGTCCCATGATGTGTTGTGGTTTTTTTACATTTTTTATTAATTAATTTGATGGAGATTGTGATTGACAAGATGATAATGTAAATTATAATTATTTGCTTATTGCCCTGTTAGATTGTGTCTTTCATAATGTAAAAAAATTACACTAACATGGTTTGGCATAATGTCATGTACCTTTTAGGTTTATTTCAGTGGTTCCTCACATTTTATGAATTAATAGGTGGCTATACTGATGGTTGCCATGAACTGTAGTAGGTTTTTATTAGTGAATGTCCTGGTGGTGGCTATAATTTACAATATCACATTATAGTTTGATAAAATTATTTCCTTCAATTGGAGTAGGTTTTTATTAGTCAATGTCCTGCTGGAGGTTTTTATGATTGGTCCTACACATTGTCTTAATTAACTAATTGATTACAGTGATGGTTGACACTAATTGCAAACTTAGTGTGATCTTGATTTCCATACAGCACATAAATCATGGATGCTTCTGATGAGTGCTCTATAAGATATCACCATAGAGGGTTTTTGATAAGAGAGACTCCAGTTAAATATAAGGGTGGGCAGGTAGATGAATTTGCAGTAGATCCAGATAAAATTTGCTATTGGGATTTGTTAGGAGATGTCAAGGAGTTGGGTTATGATATCAAGAAGGCAATGGACTTGTTGTACATGGATGATGGAGGTCAATTAAGGAGTGCAAATGATGATGTGGGAATTATTGGTTTGGCTGAATTCCTAAGAAAATATAAAACAACTGATGTTTACGTGGTGTTGCTAGGTCTAAACACTGAACAAAATTTACCAGTAGGTTTGATGAATGAACCAAAAAGACCTCTACATATAGATGGTGCCAAAAATATTGACCTACCAATGAGTCAGGACATTGAATGTGAGAGTAGCAGTGGCTCAGGCACAGAAGATGATGAAGATAGGATAGTGGATGTCCCACTTACAGATCACAATTCAGACTTTGATGAGGAAATGGAGGAGGCCAGGGGGAAGCTCAAGAAATACATTCATCTGAAAAGGTCAATACAGAACACAGTGGGTGAAAATGAAAATGATAGTAGTGCTGACAATGAAGATGAAGATATGGCTGGTAACCAGGTTACCAGTGCAGATGGTAGGTGTCCAATTGAAAATGTGAGGCAAGAAACAAACAGTGGGAAGGTTACTGGATATGAAAGTGAGTATATAGAATCATCAGACCCTGGAAGCTATGAACAAACAAGTGAGGATTCTGCTGCAGATGACTCAAAAAGACACAGGTCGAGGAGGAAGATTTATGACCCTAACTCACCATTAGATGATTTCTCCTTGAGCCTTAGGTTTAAGGATTTGAAGATGTTCAAAAATGAACTTATTGAATTTTCTACAAGGAAAGGGTTCGAGTTGAAGTATATTAAAAATGATGCCTTGAGTGTCAGGGCAAAATGCAGTGCAAAGAATGGATGCAATTGGTTGATTCTATGTAGCTAGTGTAGTGGTAAAAAAATGTTTGTGGTGAAGCATTATGTGGCAGGACACACATGTCTCCTTGGAGTTACAAAAAATAGAAGGGTTACAGCCCTAGTTGTTGCAAAGAGATTTGGTGATGTAATTTCTGCAATGCCTTTCATTAGGCCTGGTCACTTAAGGACTATGGTGAGGAGGGAGTTGGGTCTTCATCACCGACAAAGTGTGCAGAAATGCCAAGAACTTAGTTTTAAAAAAAAATTGAACAGTAGTTTAGGGATGATTTTGGAGTGATAAATAATTATGCATTGGAACTAATGGCTACAAACAGAGACAGCTCTGTCCATGTTGTGTCTGAAAGGCACCCATCTGAGCTTCCTGTATTCCAAAAGATCTACATATGTTTGACAGCTGCTAGAGAAGGATTCAAGGAAGGTTGCAAGAGGATCATAAGGGTAGATGGTTGTTTTTTGAAAGGCCTATTAAAAGGGCAGTTACTAGTGGTTGTAGGGAGAGATGGCAACAATCAGATTTTCCCAATTGCATGGGCAGTTGTGCAGAAGGAAACAAATGAAACATGGACCTGGTTCATTGATCAATTGAAGACTGATCTTGGTATTGAGGATGGGCTTGGATGGGCACTGATAAGTGACATGCAGAAGGTATGTGTATATCAATGAATATGTGATATATATCTTCTTCTAATTAATGTCTATGTTTTTCAATGCAGGGTATAATAAATGATGTGAGCACACTATTGCCAATGATTGAACATAGGATGTGTGCAAGACATATTTATGCCAGATGGGGGAAGAAGCACCATGGGAAGGAGCTTCAAATGCAGTTTTGGAATATTGCAAGATGCACTAACCAAGCTGAGTTACAGAAATTATTAGAGCAAATGTCTAAGCTGCCAGGGGGAGATAAGGCTGTGGAGAAACTTCTTGAGAAATGGCCAATTACAGGTTGGTGTTGTGATTTTTTTAATGATGCAGTGAAATGTGAGGCAATAGACAATAACATGTGTGAAACATTTAATGGTGTCATCCTTGAAGTTAGAAGTAAGCCAATTATTAGTATGTTAGAAGACATTAGGCAGTATGTCATGACTAGAATAGTTATCAAGAGAGACTATATTAACAAATGGAGGTCTGAATGTGGGCCTAACATACTTGCTAAAGTTGAGAAAGAAAGAAAGAAAAATGTCAAATGGCAAGTTGAACGGGACAGGGGAACTTCTCATGAGGTGTATTGGGATAATTTGGTGTTGCATGTAAGGGAAGGGTTTGTTGTAGTGCTACCAAACCACATGTGCACATGTGGCAAATGGGATAAGTCTGGTATTCCTTGCCAGCATGCTATGGCTGCAATAGCATATGATGGTAAGGAACCACTTGATTATGTGTCTGAATGGTTCAAGAAGGTCACTTATTTAAAGGCATATTAGTTCACAGTCAAACCAGTAAGGGGGAGATCATTTTGGCCAGTAAGTGAACAGGGTCCTCTACAGCCTCCCATGGTTAGAAGAATGCCTGGTCGACCTGCCAAAAAGAGGAAAAGGGAGCCACTAGAATGCAAGGGCAATAATAAGACAAGGCTGACAAGAGATGGCAGACTCTTCAAGTGCAGTATTTGTCGTGTTGAAGGACATAACAGGGTCAGTTGTCCTAGGAAAGGCAACACAAATGTGAGCTCCCTAACTGGCTTCATATTGCAAATTTTTTTACGTCTCTAACACATTATTTTAATTTTAATACCTTCTCTTATCTGTGATAGGCTGAAAATCCTGATAGCCAACATGAGACAACAATGACCACAGAGCATACTACTGTCGATACTGATGGAAATGTGGTTCATGGAGGAGATGTTACTACTGCAGACCCATCAAAGAAAAGAACCAGTGATAACAAACCTACATCTGTTGCAAGTAGAGTGAATAAAAAGCTCCCTGCCACTAGACATGGCCCATTTAAAATCTTAAGGGTAAAGTTCCTACTAATTTCAATGCTAACTTAGTAATACAAGTGTAATTTTTTCCATATGTTGTAGGGTGCACACATTGGTGGAATTATTATTGGCAGGGATGGTCCCAATGTAGCTTCATTTGGGAGTACCACTAAACTACATGTAAGCTATGATGTTTACAATTCTTATGCCATGGCAATCGATTGTTGTACTTAATTTCTTTTTTAAATGGTGACATACATTTGTTTTTTGAAATCATCAGCTTAGAAGAGGTACCAAGGTCAATCTAGGGGAGAGACAGAATGAAAGTGAAGATCAACTGCAACATACTACTACACCAAATGATGTTTCTAAGGTATTAACACAGCAGAGTGTGACAACTGCTGCAGTTGAAAGACCCCCAGAAATTTGAAGCAAGTAACACAACAAAATGATTTTTGAAGTAGGCTTATCTAGGGCAAATATTTGACATGTATGTAAGAACCCAAAATTTTGAGGTTGCCTATTATGTACTGCAGCCTTGGGACAAAATGCTTTTGTAAACCGTATTCCGTCAATGAAATAGAAGTTCTACTTCTACTCATGTTCATTGTGCACAATATACATCTGGAGTGCAATTAATTTGTTTAATTTTTACACATGTTTGGAATTGGTTGGTTTGTTTAACCGGTGTTCATGTGTTATTCCATTTTAGGTTATTTAATTGTACAACAATTTAACCTTTTCTTGTTCAGCAATATCCTAGTGAACACTTAGTGTTCAGGTCAGGCTACAAAGAGTTAAGTCCCTCACAATTTGGGATTTGGGACTGGTTAACAAAAAAAAAAAGTTTGAAAGAATAGCATATAAGATGAGCCGGAATCACGCTGTGTTGAGAGGATTTGGGATTTAAGTGGGTAAAAACTAGGAGGCAATTGACGGCTGAGGTGGTGCTCTCGGTGGTAGAAGCAAGGAAATGATAAAGCTACTCCTTGGAATCACCATGGCATTTTATGAATGAGCCAACAGTGAGGTGGAGAAGAAGGGTGAGGAAGAGAGAAGAGTTAAGTTAAGTTATCGGATCCTTTAAGAAACCCGGATCCGATTACTGGTGGTTGTTAGCTCCTGATAGTGTTTGGTTAAGATTGTTAAATATTAAAATATGCCACGTAGACGGGGCATTTGACGGAAAATTTAACGCCGTCTGCAAGGGGGACCAGCATTTCCCAATCTGAAAAATAAAGGGACTCCCAGCGGTCAAATTGAAATAGAGGGACTAAAAGAGCACCCGAACCTAACTAGAGGGACAAAATATAGATTTAAACCTTAACCAAACTTCTCCGAACAATGATTAGAATTGTGGTTGGTTCTATAACAATGCTCACAATACCGAGAATCACCCCGACCATGACTTGAGGAATGTGCATGACTGCATCCATGAGTAAATGGATAGTCATGACCACGGCCTCCGAAAACCGCCATAGCAGAGACCTCAGGAGATTGCATAATAAGGGTGTTATTAATCCCACAATGAGCATGTGATATCCAGCTATGTATAGAGACTATCTACAGTGGAAAATTCCTTGTTATTCATGAGTTGACCCTTAATTAAATCATATTCAAGACCAAGGCTGGCTAAAAATTGAAGTGTATGAATCTCTTCTCTTTGCATAGTTAAAGTCATAATATCATCAATGATAGGTTGGTATAAATCTTGTTCGTCCCATAAATTCCGGATAACATCATAGTATGCAGCCAAGGACACAGAGCCTTTCTTGAAGTTTTGGATCTTCTCAATTAGTTCGTACAGTTTTGCCATTAGATTTGTGGAAATGAATAGTTTGCAGTGTTCCACATCTTCTTTGCAGTTGTAGGTTGTGGACAATGAGATTTCATTCTATTTACCATCCAAGTGGCCACAAGAGCATTATCCGACTCCCAGTCAGCATTGGAGTATATCTTATTCTCTAGTTCAAGATCTATAACTATATGCTTCTTCTTCTAGGTGATAACAAATGAAAGAGAAGCTGTAGGCCATAATAGAAAGTTTGTTCCATCTAATTTAATAATAGTGCCCTGAATATGATGCATAGAAGTGTTGGATGATATTGTTGGGAATATGCCCTCAAATGGCAACAAGGAGATTTATATTAGGATACTTTATTTGTATTGTACATTTTTATTATTAGTAATAGACATTTATATTGATGTTTATATAAAACTTGCGTTGTCATTTTAATAAGTTTTAAACAATGAAGTTCATATGTGCTAAGATAAACCTTCTACTTATTATAAGATAATGAAAAAGCTACTATAAGAGTTTAGTACTTGTATACTTAAATAGTTCACAAATTAGAGAATTTTTAATTGGGCATTAAAGATTCAAAGGATTTGTATGACATAAGCTTTGACAAAGAATGCAAGTTGTACACAGTGGATAGTGGGAGCATGAGTGATAAATATATCAATGGGATTGGTGTAACATGACTCATTACAATTCAATTACAATGGTTTAACTCTTTGACCGCCAATGATTAGGACTGTTTATTGTCATCTTACGAGTGGAAGTATGGTTAGGTTGGACAACAAGTAGTTGTGAGTGCTCATCAAGAAGAAATTAGTTTTCTCAGGAATAAATGAGTTAGTTTCCTATGTAATCATATGTAAGTGAAATTAGAAGGCCATGGTCAATGCATAATAGTGTGGGACATGAGCGGTAGTTTGGTTATCTTACTCTACTAGGGTTATTAGCATATAATCGAGTTTAATGAGTTTTACATTATTCATGTCTCTCACTTAGTTGGGATTCAAGATTGAAGGTTTATACACATATAATAATCATAATTAAAAAGGCTTGTAATGATATACTTATTCATGCTCAATTGGGCGAACATGGGGCCATAGGGTTGGTTAAGTGCCATCCACGTCTTTTAATATTCTCCAGTTGTCATTCGGGGCAAATATAGAAAGTTACCTAAAAACAAAGTCAAAATTAGTCTCATTTTGAGTGTATGTCTAAAATTGTCAATTTATAATTTTACTTCATCGGATGAAATATAATTGGAAATTGAGTTAGATTTTTGTCTTAGGTTTGAATTTTAATCAAAGCTCGATTGGATTAAATAATTAATTAAAATTATAAGGACTTGAAGACAAAAGTAATTTTAGTTGTTTTAGGACTCATATTTCTATTAGGACTTTATGATATTTGGATTATGTTATCATGTTTTATTAATTCCCTATAAATATGACTACTCTATAACCTATAGTGTGAAAGAAGAATTCTATTCCGTCAAGTGATTAGATCCCTAGGCTCTCTCTTCTTTTCTAATCTAAGCTGCTATTTTGGAGGGAAACAAGAGGCTGTTTCTAAAATTCTAGCGTATGATCTCGAGTTATGGGACCTTTATTCAACGCTAGAAGATCTAGAACTATCTGAGGAATAAATTCAGCATGTCAAGAACAAAATGTAGAATATCAAAAGGTATTCTTCAAATTTTAATTCATATTACAATTAAATAATTATGGTGTTTATTAAATCAACTAGTTCATGTTACAATTTTATTTTGCTTCTGCATACCATTGAATGATTTGCTTAATTTAGAGATATCTTATAACAACCGAGGCAGTGGAGATGTTATCTTTGTTTTGCATAAATTACATCTCCTAAGAAAAGTTACAACAAAATAAGAATTAAGTAAAAAGAATAACTCTTAGATCATCTCCCCCTTGCGACAAATGTTAAAAAAATGTTAGATGCTCATCCGTAATAAAGGGGAGATAACGCATGATGAGAGCCAAAAGAAAAATAAACAAATGAAAAATAAAACTCAAAATTTTGAATTACCTAATAAAGCTCGTGTTTTTGCTAGTGCAAAATACAATAGTGCCTTATTGTATTATTATGAGTTTGTGTTATTTGTCAAATAATTAATTAAACATATTTAATGATGGTAAGTAGCAAATTTTCCTAATTGGGAAAATGAATTATTGAAGAGTTGTTTCGAGCAAGAGGCTTTTTATGGAGATTGGTTGCATGCAAAAGAACCAAATCAGGATCGTAGCTGTCATGGCCTCAACCGATCATCTTCAGTCATGTGACACCTGATACGCACCAAACGACATGTCAGCCTTTCTTGTTAGAACAACAGTGAATTAACACCTGCTCGCAACACAAGCACAGCACGCAAAAGAAAAAAGTAAAATCGGAAAACATCCATAGTACGACAAGACAATACAAGAAACCAGTTTTGAAGAGAAAAAAACATAAACTCTCTTAGATTAAGAAAAATTTACATTCACGGTCAAAGATTCTCACCAAGAGGTTTTGTCCCCTCTGAAAGACATAAAAGACCCATTACAAGAGCTACCCCAAATCCCAAGGTTAATTGATTCCCTTGACTAATACAGGTCTAGCTAGAAGTTCCTGACTTCCATATAGCTTGCAGTGTCCTCTGACGTTACTGTAGCTTTAACCAGCCATCCTTGGTCACAGAGCGCAGCAGTACCGGTCACACGAAGTAATACCGCTTGCCATCCTCGCCCTTGGCTCGGCACGCTCCCGCCCACGTGCCTACTTGCATACGCCTTCGTAACCCCCTGATAAATCCGAAATCAATATCTGGGTCTCTCGGTATAATCAAGTGTCCCGCCTCGTCTAGACTTACTCTATAAAATAATCTAAATCCACAACACTTGACTCTTGGTATGGGCACGCCTGCCCCACGAGCTCATCTGCCAAGTGCACGTCCAAGGTCCAACGCGGGCGCGTCTCACAGTCTCAGCACATGATCATGCCGGATATTTTGCCCGCTCTTGCTCACGACATAAGACATGTCTCGCATTCCCCCGTGCTCTACCCAATCCACGTGGTTGTGCGCCCTCATGCTTTGGCTTATGTTAAGTTGTTCTCCTACTGTTTTGGCCCTTTATGGTGTTGGATAATTGACTGAAGAGCTATACAAGGTAAGGAGTTATATTTCAATATAGCTATTAGAACTGATTGAAGGCTATCTTTGGTGAAATTAGATTTGGCTATTACTAAATTGATTGAAAATTATTGAATGATTGATTGAGGAATATATTTGGTTAATTGAAAATGAATTTTGAAATTAATTGTAAGCCATTTTGGGATGAATGAAGAACCCCAAGTTTAGGTTCATGTGTGAAAACCAAGTTTCTATTATTATAGATCGATATGGAGTTACAATTAGTTACTGGTTCAGCTAAGATTGTAGGGTCTTGGCTATATTCGACTCATACTCAACTAGGAGGATTGATAGAGTCTTGAGGTCAACTTGAAACCTAGAGTTGTAACTCAGTCTGTCACACTCCAACCCGTGGATCCTGCGTATGACATACCGCCACGACAACCCAGGGAATGTCAAGCACCTGCCTCAACCCCGGATCGCCGTAAGGCTAACCTGTTCCTTATACAATATTAATATAACGATAACAAATACTCTAAAATTGAAGACATATAACAACACCACTACACAAGGTCAACATAGTCACACCGAGCATATACTTGGATAATCACAACATAAGAAAATTATAACAATGAGTTAATATTCCCCGAACACTGGGTATAACTCTCAAACATCATATAATCCTGATTGACACAATTAAGAACATTCAAGGAAATAATGCGAAATACGAAAGTATAATATCCTAATGGATCCATCTAATACATGCCAATATTGTTTGAAAATCATACACAACTCAAATGAAATACAAGCTAAACTTTGCCAAACACTTCACGCTTCACCTTGATGCTGTGCTAACACCTGGGAAGGAATGAAGAGGGACTGAGTAACTAGGTTACTCAGTGAGGGGATAAACATAGAACTATATCCCATACAAGAATAAATAATAAAAAAATACAAAGTCAACGAAATATCTCTAGTACTCATCAACAAGTAAAATATCTTAGATATATATATAGATATGTATACAATTTAAGCCAATGAGTTTTTCAACCTTCCAAAAGAATTTGCAATAGTAAAACTTTGTAAAGTAAATCATAAAATGATGCAAGTATGAAATCCAAGTTAAATACTCTTTTAAGTACTCAACATTTCAAGAATTCATTAAGTAGCCAAATTAGTGAATCAAATATCGACAGTGTCACAAATAGCCTACAAACCCCTCCATCACTAACCAGGGCCACGGTTAGATCAGGAGCCATCAAGATGCGCGTATCTTAGAGTTGGCCGTTGGGAAACCCGTGTGGTAACTCCGGGTGCCCAACCCTGTACACCTTTCAAGCTCTCTACGCGCCCTCTGAAGGGTGAACCTCACCTGAGTAATCCACGCCACCCCAGCTAGGTCGGCCCGTGGAAACTCTAATCCTTACTGCAGTAGATATTGGGGATCCCTCCATGTCATCATCAAACATACAAATAACAATCCAACCGGTAGGCTCAATAGATACATCAATATCATGGCATAAATCTCATCAAGAGATCACAAGTTCTCACATATGTAATTTTCAATCCAAGGGTGAATACTTGAGTAAAACATCATCAATGATACTATTTTCATCAAGAAAATCATATAAGAGAATTATTTGAAAATATGCTTCAAATATAGCATCATCATAAGGAAATTCAATTTGGTTCATATGGGCCCTTTTTGGGTTATTATACAAGAACATGTAGTTTGAAAGACACAAATCTTGAAAACATGAATTTCAAATCATATGGTTTCAAACAACAAGTAATTTATATAATCTTTACCCATAATCATGAAATAAATCAAAACATAAATCATCATAATTTTTGAGTCTCATGAAAGTTATTTAAAGAGTCTTTTGACAGCAAGAAATTCATCATTCAAAAACAAGCGTAATTGGGCATTAAAAACAAGTATAATCTATAGTTCATTATCTAGTAAATCACACTCACAAACTTGGTAAGATAAACCCTCCTGGATTAGTTGTCTACTCGCTTTTTACCCTTGCTTGGAGTTCCACCTCCAAAAAGAAATTAAACATTCAATACAAGCAAGAATCAATAACAATAACCAAATCATGTAAAAAGAGGGGAAAATGCTCAAATTGGGATTTCATTGCTTCTAGGGTCTGCTAGATACTCTACAAGATGCTCAAACAAGAAGGAAATCCTCACAACCCTCAAGATCACAAGAAAATAAAGAAGTTTCCAATTGGGCTCAGTGCTACAAAGATTATAGGTTTAGAGATGAAGGGTCTCTCTCATTCTTCACCAAAACATGATTTCTTAACTCTAATTCCTTCTAAACCTTAGATCCATGCTTTTCTCTCATAAATCTAAGGGTAATTGGCAAAAAGAACAAGAAATAGAAGAAGAGGAGATAACTCACCTCAAAGCTTCACCTAGACCTAGAAGAACCTTTACCAATGGAGGAGGAGAAGAGATCGTCGTTTCTCTTCTTTCTTGGAGGCTAAGGATGATGATTTTAGAGAGGGAAAAGGAAGGCTCAAGAGGAGGAGGAAGGAGGAGAGAAAAGAGACCTCAAGGATGCCCTAGAAAATTTCCGAAAGGCCATATATAGGCCGCGGCTTACAGGCTGACTTACGGGCGTAAGCGAGGCAATAAGGCTATCTGGAACCCTTATGGGCTCCCTTACGGCCGTAAGGGAGGCTATAAGGCTCTCTGGAATCCTTACGGGCGTAAGGGAGGCTGTAAGGATGTCTAGAAACCCTTACGATCTCCCTTACCGCCGTAAGAGAGGCCGTAAAGCCCTCTGGAACCCTTACGGGCGTTCTTATGGCGTAAGGGAGGCCGTAAGACTCTCTGGAACAATTATGGGCTCTCTTACGGGCATAAGGGAGGCTGTAAGTCCACTAAATCAGCCCCTTGCGGGTATTCTAGAAAGCTTTGCTTTGCTCTCAAGGTTCCGACCTTACTTTGCTCCATCTAAAAGCCTTCCCCCACCTTTTTAACCTCCTAAAAAGACCTTAACCAAGGTCCTAACATAAAAGAACACTCCAAAGACATTAAACACATGAATTTTAGCCAAGAAACAAAGCATAAGAGAAGTAGAAAAAGTCAAACTTCCACACAGTCAGTTTAATAGCCATGGCGGGACAAGTCTCGTCTATATTGCAACACAGGGTTATAACACCAAATTTAGAAACCATGGATCGATAATCAAGACAGAAGAGGAAGGTTTTAAGATGAGATTCTGATGCGTATTTATATATGACTCATCTCTAGGATTTAGAATGCAAGGGAAAATAGGCCTGAGGAAAAAAAGCGTCAACTAGTAAGAGGTTGATTAAGGAAAGCTTTCTACTGATACTTTTGAAGGGTAGCACATCCTTTGGGTTGAAAGATACAGTATATGATAATGGATTCGTGATGGGTTGATACAAATGAAAAGTTATGACAAGTAATTGGAGAAAAACTAACAATAAGCAATAACTATATTGAGTAAATATATTAATGTCACAAAACAATTAGGAACAAAATATAATAAGCATAGACATCGTACAATTAAGAAGCATAAAAATACTATTTACTAACTTCCAATATACAGTATTGACTAGCATGAGATCAACATGCATGCGAAGCTCTAGAATTCGATTTTCGCCCTCGTATCTCTCCATTCAAATCCTACAAGAAGAGTGGCTTACACAACTAAAGTAGTTAACAACATAAGCTTTGAGAAACAAATAAAAAAAAAGAAAATAGTTTTGATACCATAAAAAGTTACTTAGTAATATTCTTTCTGAGTTTTTGATGTTACAATTCCATGAAAGCTCGCATAGCCTTAGAAAGAGGCTTCCATGGGGCTTCTTGGAGATCTTTCCATTGGTTTTGATGAAATAGAGGATATCTCACTTAATGTCAAAGCAAGGGTGAAGCAAGCAAAGGCTGAAGAAGAGAATGTGGTGCTAAGCAAGTGTAGAGTGAGTTAAAAAGAGAAGGAAGACATAGGTTATTTCTCACACAAGTTAAATATATAATTTACGTCATAAAATCTCTAAAAAAATGATTGATCAGAAATATTCCCTTTAACACTGAGAAATGGACTTGTATGCATAAAAATTTGATTGGCACACAATTGAAATGAAGTACTAAAAAGTATAACTAAAAGATTGTTTTGTAAAAATAAGAACTTCTAGGGATGAATAAGTAATTTTATGAGGATTCTAATGGCAGGAGTAAAACAATTATTTTTAAAAGTCAGATAAAAGCTTAGTTGACTAGAAAGGTAAGCTTCTAAGCCAATCAGTTTAGTCAAACGAGGAAGTCAAAGCAAAAAAAAAATAACAATCGAAGAATGGACTAGGATAGGAGTGGGTCACATCAAATCCAACGCGTCAGAGGTGGACATCCAGCTCACGTGTTGCTCCTTTTCCTTTGGCGGCCAAGCATCCACAATGCATCTATTTGCTGTTTCTTTCCTTTGTGTGCTTCCGTGTGGATACTACATTCTCCATCCCACTCCCCCTCTTCACACCATAGAGCTGTTTAGAGTTTCTTTTTTATGCAGCTGATGTGTACGTTGTAAAATCTTACGTCTCACTTGAGGTAAAAGTTTTATTTAAATATAAAATATTTGAACAAAACTCAATATTTTTGAGAATTATTTAGGTTTTTAAATTGAAATGAAAATATTATATTTAATTTTTTTTTGTTTGGTTTGATGCAAACTAAAATAGAAGTTCACTATGTAGCAAAGTTATCTCTATTATTTATTGACTTATATTTAAAATTTTTATTTTATTTTTAATTGATTATAAAATTTTATTTAGTGAAATCATATTGATTAAGAAAATAATTTATAAAAAATGTAATGAATTTATTAAAAAATAAAGTTTTGAAAATGAAACATAGCAAGAAATTTTGACAAATAACTAAACAGAAATTGTGTAAATTAAAAACGTGGTCATCTAATTCAACTTTTATTCATAGTTATCACTTAAATAAAATATTTTTTAGAAAAAAACACTTCACATTACTTAAATTTCCTACTTACAAAAGCATCAAAAGTTGCAAATATACATCAAATAATAAAATCAAACAAAGCTATCACAAATTAATATTAAAAAAAATTATAAATTCAAACATGGATAAGTTTGCATTCACTATTGGCACAAAAAGGAATACAACCATAAGTTTGAATTCAGCCTTACACAAATTATGACAACAACACATTGACATCACTTGAAATAGAAGCCCATAAATTTTATAGCTTAAATAATCAGCAGACTATTCATGTACTTCTATTTAACTCAGCAAATTATTAAAAATTCATATTTGATATTTTCATTTTACATTCATATTCAATTAAGTCACTTGTGCTCACACCGTTAATTAAAAATTAATGCGCCATAGCATATCACACAATTTATGCCACGTCAACCACACCACATCATATCATGTTCATCTCTTTCTCTCTCTTTCACGCCATTAATGGCAAGTTGTGAAATTCTTGTTAATTTGGTTTATTATTTTTATTTTTCGCTCAATATTCTTTTCATTAGATTTACATCTCAATGTGTGTCACTGAGGGATGAGATCAAAGAAGGAAGAGAGATGACGTGGTGTATGCAGATCAAGAACAATAATATTACTAGTAGCACTGCCACATCTTATTCTTGAACAATAGAGTTTGATAACAAGAGATCATATGAAAAGCACGTCAACAACAAGCCCTTCAAAGGCAAACCTAACAAAGCTCAACAGGACAAGGTGCATCCTTACTATTCTCTTCGCCCTTTGCATGCAAGCATTATGTTTAAAGACATGCATACATGAAAAAACATGTATATAATAATGGAACAAATTATACATATAGATGCATGGTCAAAATATGTAGCAATTCCAAACTTAAAAGCAATGCCTGCTGGAGTGAAGTTTGATCCATGATCAGAAGTTGCTTGAGCATGGCCGACGTGGATAATTCACCATAACTTTTAGGTCAACATCACAAAACTTTGGAACAATATAATGTTCAAGTTTCAATTACCTAATAAGGTTTCATTATCTCATTCCACACCATCACCCCTCAATTGAAAGAGAAAATCATGCATCGAAATGCACCAAAGAGAATGATTTTTGTTTATAAAATGAGTTACTAGATTTAGATTTGCAAGTGATTATATGTTTTTTCAAATAAGATTAAGTATAAAACTATTTTGCAATCTCTTACCAACAAAATGAATTTTGTCTCTCTCTAACTCATTTGAAATTTTGTCCAATCTAACAAAAACATGTTGCGTGAATTCAAACTTTTTGACTTGATAAATTTTACTTCTTTTTAACCTCCTCGTCCTTGGAAGTGGAGCTTGTTGGTATGTGCACAATAGAAAATTGGGTTAGCACAAATTTGTCCAAACCATTCAAACCTTATTGTTGGGTAGTGGGAATGATTTTTCGCTTTGTGGGTGGTACTTTCATGTATGCACTAAGACTTCTAGAGCCTAAGAACTTGTTCTCATGAAGGACACTATATATTAGTCATTTTTTTCAGAATATTCAATTGGTTTATTAATATAAAAATCAATAAACCTCTTCGTGAGGATGCACCTATATGTACATATAAAAACACATGATCCATATTTGGTTAAATATAAGAATATCACTAAACATGCTAATCATGAACTCTAACATGCTTGTTTGTATGTTTGAAATTCTTCTCTGAAAGATAATACTTCTCATTAGTGGAATATTGAATTAGTATATTATTAATTAATCTTGGTTGTAGAGTAAAAGTAGAGTGAATATAAATATAAATACTTCCGCTCATTATAAATGAATATAGTATATAGACTCTGCATACTGGAGGCTCATTCGGCAACAATAGCATATGTTAACAAGTGATTAAACAACTATGATGATTTATGCATCATCTCTGGATCGTATGTGACATGCATGTTTGAAAATATCAAAGACAGTTTATATGATGAAGATATAGAGCTGCGAGATGGAGTAAGTTAGCTACCTACAAATAATAAAAAACAATGGTGAACACAACTTAAGCCCATTTGTCAACAGTAGTTTGGCAACTTCTGCTGCTATTAGACCCCAATAGGTGCCAAGAATTGGTAAGGATGATGTTTCCATGGAAGACTTGATGGGTGTAATCAACTGATCAATGGCCACTACTATCAAAAAGCCTGTGGCCATGTCGGAATTGGCCTACCAATGGGTGTTCTAGGTTGAGGGGTATGAGAAATGGTTGTTGAATGAGGTCATCGCCTACCTCATTGAGAAGAGAGAGAAAGAGAAGGTCGGAGGTTCATTGTGAAAAGGCTTTTCATGAGGAAGGATTGGATCGAGAGGTTCTTAAGCTCCTGCATTGGCTGATATGCTGGATCATCTATTTTCTATTAAAAAAGATTAGGGACTGTTTGTATTTTCTTCCTCCTTGTTTGGCTTATTGTTGCTCTTTAGTATTGCAGACTATATATTAACCTGATGAGACATGTTCAGAAGCTTGGAAAATTTAGCTCAAGGCTTTTTGTGATGTACGTGCAGCTCCATGCACGCAGCCAGAGATGTGACTCCATGCATGTATCCTAGGTATTAGTTTAAGTTATCATACATCTTGTCCTTTTGTCACATGGCTTTGTAAGCACAGCTTAGCAGTCTTCAAAGCATTGAAGCTTATATATTTGTATGTTGTTGTTTTGGAAGTCAAGCAAGTAAGAGTTTACTATTATACCTTCATGTTAACTACTTTGCTTGACAAAAACCCTTAAAGCTGAAAACAGTGTATCAAGCTCCACCTCCAAACATAGCCTTTTACTGCTGCCTTTCTTCTTTTAATTTCAACACTAGTATCAGAGCTCTAAAGGCCATTAATCTAAAGTTGCAATGGCCGCTTGTTGCTGCTCATCACATAACTCTCAAGCTAATGTCCCTATGCATGTTTAACGGCGACAACTATAACCTGTGGAGCTTGAAGATGAAGATGAAGATGATGTTTCGTTCGAGGAAGCTCTGGACTTTGGTGGAGAAGGGGCTTGCCGAAGAAGAGGATGAAAATTAGATACAACGATGTAGTTGAGAGGGATGCAAAGGCCCTATATCTCATTCAACAAGCTCTGGATGAGAGGATTCTCATTCGGATTAAAGCTGCTTCAACAACCAAGGAGGCTTGGGATATCTTAAAAATAGAGTTTCAAGGAAATTATGAGATTATCTCAGTAAAAGTTCATGCACTTCAACAAGAACTTATTGAGATGAAGATGAAACATCATGGAGCGAATGTACAAGATTACATTACAAGAGTGTTGTACACTGTTTTTCGCATCAAGATGCTGGAAGAGGAGGTGCCCGAGAAGGCGGTCATCTCCAAGATCCTTCAATATTTAGCTCCAAAATTTAAACATGTGGTGACAATTATCATTGAAGCTAAGAATCTCAACATACTCACTGTAGAGGAACTGAGCGGCTCTCTAAAAATTCATGAGTACATTTTGACTCTATCTTCAGGTCAGGATGAAGAAAAAGCCTTTCACTTGAAATCTCTTTCTCTAGGAGGGGATTGGATCACAGATAACGGTAGAGGAAGAGGCCGAGGAGGATTTAGAGGATGTTGGCTAGGCAATGGTCGAGGTAAAAGCTCAGAGAAAGGAGTATACCTTGATGACAAGAGCAAAGGCAATGTTCAGTGCAATAGTTGTAAAAAATTTGGACACATGAAAGCCTAATGTTGGTTTAAGGATAGAGTTGTCAATGTTGCAGAAGAAGAAGAAGTTGAAGCTGTGACTCAGTTATTCATGGCTAGACGAAAGTCTTGTGTTGAGCTTGAAAATACTTGGCTTCTTGATAGCGGGTGCTCCAATCATATGATTGGAAATAGAGGGTTATTTTAAACTTTGAATGAAGACATTTGTGGTGTTTCGGCTTTTCCATGCGTGCATTATTATTTAAGTTTCCTTATATTAGTTATGTCTTGAGTTTTGGCTCGTTTTTGGTCGTTTTGGGCTGAAAACTAGTGAAAATATGAGTTTTGAGAAAGCACACAAGCATGGAATGCACGCCCTTGTAACTCTCTGATACTCCCCTTGCGTAACCGCAAGTGCACGGGTCTTACAAGTAGTATAATGTACCCAAGGCTCGGGTAGTCGATTCCACAAGGACTGCTATATCTCCTAGTACTATCTTCCTACTTAATATCTAATCAACTGGAATGAGGGTGAATTGACTCTGACTTAAGAAAGCGAGAATGAAAGGAAGAAGGAATCACAGTAAAGGGAGAGAATTAGGATTGCTCATTGAAGGAGATTGAGCATCTCGTGAATCACTTGGTGTTACCTAACTTAGATTCTCACAGCATTTATCTGAAGTGTCTCTCACAAACCCTAATTCTAGAATCTTGTTGTGCTATGTGGAGGATACATGTAGTGTAATTGAAACCCTAGCTAGGTTGAATTCTAACTTCTTACATCAATCGAGAAGACATGCAAGCCTAGTTAAAATCAAGTTCCCAAAGTAAACAACACACTCAACAACCATCAATGAAGCCAACAACCAAAGATTTAATAAGGGAAATAAAGACATTCATAATTGCTCGAAATTGTTTCTCAATAAATCCTTGTACCTTTCACACATGTCATACAGAGTTTCAGATTCCATTTGTCAGAAAGAGGATATATCACTTCGGAGTTTGGTGATCTTGGCCGGTGGAAAGTATCGGGTAAGGAATTTCTCGGCCAGCTGCACCCAACTAGTAATCGAACCCACCGACAAGGAACTTAGCCATTGCTTGGCCCTTCTTCTCACCGAGAACGGGAACAGTCTTTGGCGGACTGCATTCTCAGACACATTGTTCGCCTTGAAGGTATCACGGATTTCCAAGAAGCTTGCCAGATGTGCATACGGGTCATCATCTTGAAATCCATCCAACTGGCACATCTGCTACACCCTCTGAATGAAATTGGGCTTCAATTCAAAATGAATGGCTGCAACTGGGGGCCGGACAATACTCTATCCAGATCCCTCTAAATTAGGTCGTGCATAATCCGAGATGCTCCTCTGATTTCTCGCCATGTTTTCCTCCTGATACCCATCAATACTCACTTCCACTGACGCGGTCTCCCTTAGATTGACCTGCCTCAGCCTTCTATGAAACGTCCAAACAATTTTTTGATCAAGACTTGCTAGCTGGGATGAACTTCCCCGAGTCATGCACTACACCTGCGTACAACGAAGCAAAAATATTAGAAATGGAGATTCAGCTCATAAACAGAAAAGTAAAAATAAGAAAAGAGATAAAATTGAAAATTGAAAAGAAAAGAGAAGAAAGTAAACGACTAGATTACTAAGATTGTAAGAATTCTTCGAAGTTGGCAGTCCCTGGCAATGGCGCCAAAAAGTTGATATGCCCCTTGCGTAACCGCAAGTGCACGGGTCGTACAAGTAGTATAATGTACCCGACGGCCGGGTAGTTGATTCCACAAGGACTGGTATATGTCTTAGTACTATCTTCCTACTTAATATCTAATTAACTGGAATGAGGGTGAATTGACTCTGACTTAAGAAAACGAGAATGAAAGGAAGAAGGAATCACACTAAAGGGAGAGGATTAGGATTACTCAATGAAGGAGATGGGGCCCCGGGTGAATCACTTGGTGTTACTTAACCTAGATTCTCACAGCATTTATCTGAAGTGCCTCTCAGAAACCCTAAATATAGAATCTTGTTGTGCTATGTGGAGGATACATGTAGTGTAATTGAAACCCTGGGTTGAATTCTAACTTCTTACATCAATCGAGAAGATATGCAAGCCTAGTTAAAATCAAGTTCCTAAAGTAAACAACACACTCAACAACCATCAATGAAGCCGACAACAAAAGATTTAATAAGGGAAATAAAGACATTCATAAATGCTGAATAAAAGAATCCAAGTTCAAAGCATACACACAAGTTCTCACCCCGAGGATCCCTAGAAGGGTTTAGCCCCTCATAGATTCAAACAACGAAGGAATGACTGAAAGAGCAAATACAACAGAAATCAAAGACTCCCTATTGGCTTCCATCCTTGTTGCCGTCTAAGGTTCTGATGTCGATAGATCTTCTACTTGCGATTTGCCTACAATTTGCGCTAAGCTCCCTCTTCAATGGTTCCGAATGCTCTACTGGCTTCTCCCTTTATTTCCTTTTTTTTCCGTTGCCGAAAAGTCCCTTAAACTCTACGTTTCAGGGTGTTTTAATGCTCTCCCCATGTCAACATGGCCGTGCTTAGGCCGTGTTCTAAACCGTGCAGATTACTGCTGATAAGTGCTTGATTATATATATTTTATAATATCAGTTTATATGCATTGAGCATCACTTCTATCAGATTTTAGCATTAACAAGGTGTGTTTTGTGTTCTTTTGTGCAAACAGGGCTTTGGAGACATGACATATAGGAAGAAGCAAAGATAGGATGTGATGACACGTTTCAAGACTACAATCAGAAGCTGTGTTCATATGCATGGGGGTGTTGCCAACTTTCGGAGGAGTACAAGTCATTACACAAACCGAAAGGGCACAAAGGCAGTAGTACGCCCATGTCCCAGCTTCCGTACAAAGCAGAAGAAGGTTCTTGAGGATTTCAAAGCATAGAAAGCCACACACCCTACCACACGAGCGTGTGCCCGACCGTGTGGACTCCAAGGAAGACTTCGGGAAAAAATCACTGTAGCATCTACTGTAGTGAAGTACCGTAGCAATTTACTGTAGCAGTACTGTAGCAGAGTACTTCACACGCCCATGTGGAATTTCCACACGGGCGTGTGGATGGCCGTGTGGATGCCCGCGTAAAGCCCTGAATTTAAATTATAAAAGCCGCCTTGTGATAATTTTTAGGGATTTTTTCGGCCACTTTCGAGAGACAAGGCGGCTAGGGCTTGGAAGGAGTTCTTGGCGGCTTTGGGAAGCTTTCCTCACCAACTTGGATCGATTCCTCCTCCGTCATAGCGTCAAGGAAGCCATCGGCGACCTAGCTTCGGAGTGGATTTAATCCAGACGTGGAAACTACCCATCAAGACTATCATCACGGATTTAAGGGGGTTATTCTTTATGTCTTTGGAACTTATTTCTGAATTTATTATTTGTTTTGTGACTCGCTCCATGGAGAGCTAAACCCCTAGAGGGTATTCGGACATGTAAACCCTAGGATTCTTATTTTCATTAGATTTACATTGTGTTTCTATTCGAATTTATCAGATTGAGTTTTACTCTTGAGTTCTTAATGCTTGTTTGTGCTTTTGATTTCATTATTAATTGCCTTGCATGTTTTATTCAATCTAGTGAAGAGAGAGATCACCGCTAGGTTTAGAATTACCAAGAGTAAAGAGGGTTGAGAGGGTGAGCCGTGAGATAGCGGAGTGTCCCCTTTCCCTTCCGACAGATATTTCCTATCTCCATATTCCCTAAGTGTCAAGCAACCATATGTGGTGTGAGACGTCGAGAGAATTCTCCGCCGGGACCTCGTAGGGGGTTAGGGATCTTCCACCTGGAGGTAGGGTTAGATCTACTTTTAGGAATTGGTCATATCTTTGGGATCGCTAGAGTTTTAAGCAGTCATATGTGGTGTGAGGCGTCGAGAGAATTCTCCGCCGGGACCTCGTAGGGGACTAGTTATCGGTGACCTGGAGGCAGGGGCCGTTATACCTTTGGATACCCACGACTCATTGTCTTCGTTTAGAAACACTTGTAATCTACATCCAACACCCGAATCCTAGGAGGAGCATTGTCCGGATACCTCACTTTTATTGATTGAGAACTCTTTTCCTTTTATTTCCTGCGCACTTGTGGTGACACTCTTAGTGTTGGCCATTAGATCATCACATACTACACTCATTAGGCTAGATAACAAATGAGGGGCTATTACTAGTTCTTCTGTTCCCTGTGGTTGGACAACCCGACCCTTTGGGTCCACTTTTATTACTTGACGACCCGTGCACTTGCGGTAACGCAAGGGGTTGACACACATCACCCTGTTGTGTTGTTGCGGAGACGCATCAAGTTTTTGGCGCCGTTGCCGGGGAATAGGATATTAGGAACGCTAGTATTTTGTTACTTTAGCCATTCATTTATTTTTACTGTTTTTCTACTCCATCTTCTCTACTTTCATTATTCTCATTTTCTGATCTTGTGTCTTTTATTGTGCCCAAGGACTATGTTCAATACGAAGGAAATATTGGAGACATTGAAGGAAGTAATGGCGACGAATGAAGAGAAGGTAGAACAATTAGTTGCAACTTACAATTGGAGCCACGAAGACTCGATCACTGGGTTCGGGAATTCATATCACGGTGCATATCTGGCTAGCTTACTAGACCAATTTGATAAGTCGGCAATCCTCTCTTTTAATGAAGAACCTGAAGTTAATCTGAAAGAAGCAATGGCACAGTTTAATATGATCATGACAGAAAGTAATTCAGATGGAGATGATGATTCTTTAGAAGATGTTGATCAAACCCTAGCGGCAGAAATTTGTAGCATTGGCATTCGAGAAGACTATCCTGAAGATTTAGAGATTGTCCCATCAGCCCAACCAGAACTGGATGTATTCGAGGAGGAACCGGAAAATGAACACAAGGGTTTCGAAGAAATTGAGCAGAAACAGGATAATCGATTACGGCCTTCAGTGGAAGAACCCCCTGAGCTGGAATTGAAGACATTACCTGACCATCTAGAGTATGCTTTCCTAGCCGAAGGGTCGAAGTTGCCGGTAATCATTGCTTCCAACCTCTCTGCATCACAAAAAGAAAAACTGGTGGTTTTATTGAAAGCACATAAAGCTGCTATTGCATGGAAGATTTCAGACATCAAAGGGATAAACCCATCCTTTTGCACGCATAAGATTCTGATGGAAGACAACTATAAAACAGTCGTCCAACCTCAACGAAGGCTTAATCCAAACATGAAGGAGGTAGTAAAAGCAGAGGTGGTGAAGCTCCTTGATGCAGGCATTATTTACCCTATATCCGATAGTGCTTGGGTGAGTCCTACTCAAGTAGTGCCGAAGAAGAGGGGTATGACTGTGGTGAAGAACGAGCAAAACGAGCTGATACCCACACGTACAGTAACCGGTTGGCGTGTGTGCATTGATTACCGAAGATTAAATGACGCCACAAGAAAGGATCATTTCCCTCTTCCTTTTATTGATCAAATGCTAGAGCGTCTCGCAGGTCATCAGTTCTATTGTTTTCTGGATGGCATGTCTGGGTATTTTCAGATCCCGATCGCCCCTGAAGATCAGGAGAAAACAACATTTACATGCCCCTATGGTACGTTTGCATACAGAAGGATGCCGTTCGGGTTATGTAATGCACCAGCCACATTTCAAAGATGCATGACAGCCATTTTTGATGAACTACTGGAGGATGTCATGGAGGTCTTCATGGATGACTTTTCTGTGTTCGGCGATTCTTTTGACGCATGTCTTAAGAACTTGGAAAGGGTACTCATGCGGTGCGAGGAAACGAATCTTGCCTTGAATTTTGAAAAGTGTCACTTCATGGTGCAAGAGGGGATAGTGCTGGGGCATAAAATCTCTAGCCAGGGAATCGAAGTGGACAGAGCAAAGATTGAAACAATAGAGAAGCTACCACCACCAACTAACGTCAAGGCAATTCGCAGCTTCTTGGGGCATGCGGGATTCTATCGCGGCTTCATAAAAGATTTTTCCAAGATCACTCGACCGCTTACCAAACTTTTGGAAAAGGATGTCCATTTTGAGTTTAATGATGAGTGTGTATCTGCTTTCAGCTTATTAAAGGAAAAACTTACTCATTCACCCATCCTAATCACGCCTGATTGGAACCTTCCCTTTGAGCTTATGTGTGATGCTAGTGACCATGCAGTTGGGGCTGTTTTGAGACAAAGAAGAGACAAGCACTTTCAACCAATCTATTATGCAAGCAAGACATTGACAAGTGCCCAAGAGAATTATACAACTACCGAAAAAGAATTGTTGGCTGTAGTTTTTGCGTTTGATCAATTCAGACCCTATTTAATTTTATCCAGAGTGGTTGTTTTCACAGACCATTCGGCCCTTCGTTATCTAATGAGCAAGGCTGATGCCAAACCAAGACTAATTCGTTGGATTTTGTTGTTGCAGGAATTTGATGTGGAAATCAAGGACAAGAGGGGTGCAGAAAATCTGGCAGCAGATCATTTATCCCGGCTGGAGGGGTTAGAAGATGATGAAGCCACTCATAATGAAATCAACGACTCATTTCCAGAGGAGCACCTGTATGGAGTTCAAGATCAGTCAATATCTGATACTCCATGGTTCGCTGATTTTGCAAACTATCTTTCGGGCAAGGTTCTCCCCAAGGGACTCACATTTCAGCAAAAGAAGAAGTTTTTCGCCGACCTGAAAAATTTCCTTTGGGAAGATCCATATTTGTTCCGAGTATGTGCAGACCATGTAGTGCGAAGATGTGTTTCAAGGGAAGAAGGGTGGAGCATCCTTACTCATTGCCACTTGGGACCCACTGGTGGTCATTATGCAGCAGGCCGAACTGCAGAGAAAGTGTTGGCTGCAGGTTTTTATTGGCCAACCATATTTAAAGATGCTCATCAATTCGTTCAAAGCTGTGATAAATGTCAAAGAGCTGGTAATTTGTCTAGACGGGACGAGATCCCTCAAAATCCTATTCAGTTCTGTGAAGTATTCGACGTTTGGGGTATTGACTTTATGGGACCATTCCCTAGCTCAAATGGTAACCGATACATTCTAGTCGCCGTGGATTATGTGTCCAAGTGGGTTGAGGCACAAGCTCTCCCCACAAACGATGCTAGAACTGTAGTTAGATTTCTCAAGCGCTTGTTCGCTCGTTTTGGTACTCCCAGGATCATCATTAGTGATAGAGGGACTCATTTTTGTAATGTGCAGCTTGATAAGGTACTGAAACGATATGGAGTGTATCATCGGCTAGCCACTCCATGCCACCCGCAAACAAGCGGCCAGGTCGAGGTAACAAACAGGGAGTTAAAGAGAATTCTAGCGAAATCGGTGGAACATAGCCGAAAGGATTTGTCCGAACGTCTCGATAACACACTTTGGGCATATCGTACGGCCTACAAGACACCAGTGGGAACAACACCATACAGCTTGGTTTATGGAAAATCTTGTCACTTACCAGTGGAACTCGAGCATAAAGCTTACTGGGCAATCAAGGCGATGAATTTTGACCTTGCACAAGCCGGAGAACAAAGGAAGTTGCAGCTGAATGAATTAGATGAATGGCGGTTGCGTGCATACGAAAATGCAAAGATTTATAAAGAGAAAATGCGTCGGTGGCATGATAAGCACATCAAATTGCAGAAAGGGTTCAATGAAGGCGACTTGGTGTTACTTTTCAATTCTCTTTTGAGATTATTCCCAGGAAAATTAAAATCGAGATGGTCAGGACCTTATACAGTGACTCAAGTATCACCGCACGGGGCGGTTGAAATCACTCACCCAGAAAAAGGGACGTTTAAGGTGAACGGACACAGGTTGAAGCGCTATTTTTCAGGCGAAGAAGCAGTTGCAGGAAAGGAGGTATTTCACTTGCATGAGCCCCCATAGAGGAACAGGTACGTCGAGCTAATGACGTAAAACAAGCACTTCTTGGGAGGTAACCCAAGTCATTTTATTGCTTTCATAGTTAGTTTTTCAATTCTGCAGTAATAATTGGCTTGAGTAGGCGACTTTGCGTTAATTTTGTCGTTGCTGTGTTTTTATTGTTTATTCTTGGTGTTTCATGATAATTATACATGTGTGGCTTGATCTAGATTGATTTAGAGATTTAAAGTTAAGGAATTGGCCTTGTGCTTAAGTGTTTCATGTTTTGCTGAAAATCCACAAGGGCAGGCACAAGGGGGTGTGAGTGCCCCTGTGCCTTGCTGAAAAATTGAAAAAACATGAAACAGAAGGGCACAAGGGCACCCACACGGGCGTGTGGGTGCCCCTGTGGCCCTCCTGAGGAGCCACACGCCCATGTGGCTCATCCACATGGGCGTGTGAGACCTGAAAATTTATTTTTCAGGTTTCCAGAGAGGCACAAGGGCAGCCACACGCCCGTGTGGCTGCCCCTGTGGATTTTCCAGGTCCACAAGGGCACTCAGACGCCCGTGTGAGTGCCCCTGTGGCCTTCTGTCTCGAGTTTTTAATCCATACCGGGACTCACACGCCCGTGTGAGTGCCCTTGTGGCTTTCAGGCGTCGATTTTTGAAGGCACAAGGGCGTGTGGACGTGTGGATCATCCACACGCCCATGTGGCCATCCACAAGGGCGTGTGAGACCCTCACACGCCCATGTGGCTTATAAAGGAGATGAGAAGGCCTTGAACCTTTCATTCAAACCTTCGCGCCTTTTCTCCTTCCGACGCCTCCACGCGAAGAGACGCACCTCTTGGGTTCCTAACGCCTCTCCTTAGCTTATTTAAGGATTCTTGGGTGTTTTTCCGGCGATT
This sequence comes from Dioscorea dumetorum, assembly GCA_902712375.1. NCBI lineage: Eukaryota > Viridiplantae > Streptophyta > Magnoliopsida > Dioscoreales > Dioscoreaceae > Dioscorea > Dioscorea dumetorum. Next base: position 5,598,229 of record CACTHL010000128.1, on the reverse strand, counting down.
TCCATCTTTTTCTTCATCAAAAATCTCCGGTAAGCTCCAAGTTTTTCTAGTTCTTGCCATGAATTTTGAATTTCAGATCTGGTGATTTGTTGATGTTTTGTGCATGAATTCTTCATGGAAACTATCATAGTGTGCATGCTTGTCGATTTAGGGTTGTTTTAAGGTGTGGAAACCACCCGACCATGGCCTTTTAGCCATGGTCGGGCATCCACACGGGCGTGTGGCCCATCCACACGCCCGTGTGGATGAGGATGATGATCCACAAGGGCGTGTGGATCATCCACACGCCCATGAGGATTTCTGCACAGTGGAATTTTGCACTAACTTGCCCTGATTTTCACAGATATGGCCCCTAGGACCAAGAAGGTCGCCCACAAGCGCTCTCGCGCCGCTCGGGAGCCTTCTCCCCCCGAGGAATTGGAGTTCGCCGTCCCTGAGCATCAGCAGCGATATGAGCGCTTACAGCGTCTCAAATTCGGACAGGCGCGCGTGATCGATTGGAAGGCACTCGAGGAGATTGACTTGGCCGATGTGGTGCACGAGCTTACCGCTGTGGGAGGCTGGGGCCGGCTCCTTACTATTCGTGATCCCACTTATCGTGAGCTCACACTGGAGGTCTTGTCCTCGTTCGACTTCGACCGCGCTCGCCATGATTTTGAGAGGGAGGACACGATCCGCTTCAGGCTATTCGGTCAGTACCACTCCATGAGCCTCACGCAGTTCTCTGTTTTTCTCGGTTTATATGATAGAGACTATGTTCACACGGGGGAGTACGAGCAACTCATCGTCGATTACCCTATTGGACTCACCCCGAGTCGTGCGTACGGGACCATATGCGGAGGCTTCCAGTACGAGCCGGGATCTTCCAAGGCCACCATGCTCAGCCGTCCGGCCTACGGTATATACATTCTATTTTCAGCAGGACCGTGACGGGACGAGGCGACAAAGCTCGGAGTTTTGAGCCGCCTCGACTTGCTTTACCTATACACCATGGTCCAGAACATCCCCATGCATTTAGGCTTTGTTGTGGCGGATTACCTCCGCCATCAAAGCCATTACGTGCGGGTCGGTGTGATCTTTTCAGGAGTATACATTACCCGACTCGTTCGTGGCATGGGGTTGTCCGAGGCACTTCGAGGGATGGAGAGGATCGGCATACCAGCACCCTTGGGGCTTGCATCTCTCCGAGCCATGCGTATGGTGAAGAAGACGAGCACCGGCCGTTATATACTCGCAGTGGAGGCCGAGGAGGAGGAGTCGAAGAGGAGGCGGCCGACCCAACAGACGCTCCCGATTCACCGGCACCCACAACTGTGCCGATGGACACCGAGGCCCCCGCATCCGAGCCGAGCCGAGCAGCCCTCCACTCGAGCCCGTGACCGTTTGGCGAGGCTCGAGGTGGCGCTTGGAGCTCTCCGGGGGGACATGGCGACCGTGCTCGCCAACCGATCCATGATGATGTCGCAGCTTGTCCATCATTCGACATCTTCCGGAGAGCGGCACAAAGACTCGAGGCGACGACATCAGCACCACCAAGACCACCACCGGCACCGGCAGAGTTTCTCGACGCATGAGGCGTCCTTGAGTCATTTTATTTTATCTTCTGTATTTTTATTTTCTGTAGTTTTATTTTCAGCATGCTAGTTGAGACTCTGTCTTTTATTTCTGTCATTTTTATTTTGTGGTTCTAGTTGTTTTTCGTTGTTTTATTTTCTAATCTTGTTGAGCTTCATTGAACCCCCCTGAATCCGCAGATAGTCTTGAGAGTCTTGGGAAATGGAAATCAAGTTATGCACATGGCCGTGTGACTAGGTCACACGGCCGTCTCACCTCCAAATGCCCGTTGAGCCAAACACACCCTTGTACAAGATTCCACCAACTATTTCACCTGGAATTCAGGGGAGTATTATTTTGATTTTTGCACACCCTCACATGCTTTGTGTTCAGAATTTATAATTTTATTGTGCTTGCATGTGTACATTGGGGACAATGTACATCTTAAGTGTGGGGGAGGGATCACTTTATACACCACTTTATTGTCTGTTTTCATTATATATGCTCATGCAACCTATGAAGGTTCACTTTAAGGTTAAGAGTTAGATTCTAGACTATAGGGGAGCTTCGAACACTAGATTTCATCATGCTCTAGTTGTCATCCAATTTTTTGAGAAATTTTTGTCCGATTGCCATTTATGCACTCTACTCACTCATTAGACCTATAGAAGCTCTAGTTTAATGTTTTGAGACTTGTTAGTAGTTGTTTTATTCGAAAAAAAAAAAAAAAAAGAAGAAAAAGAAAAGAGAAAAAATATAGATATTTATATAGCTTAGCAATTGTGAATTATTTCGTGTATATAGGGGGTGAAAAGAGCTACTACCTTTGATTGTATGCAGCTACTCTCATAAGTCGGATACTAGTTATGCCCTAATGAGAGAAAGAGCTATCACAAGGGATATGTGAAAGCTAGCACCCTCGGTAGAAAGAGCTACCATCTCTAAAGTGTGAAAGCCACTCGGGAGGCTGCCTGAGAAAGGGCTACCTTGGAGATTGTGTGCAGCTACTACCATTCTTTTTGCTATTATATGAGTCTCGAGCAATAAAAACTGTAAGTAGTGGACATAGAGTCGAATTGAGATGAGTTTTTCCACACACACACGCTTTCGGATTTCTTTTTTCTTTCTTGTCATTGGATTGTTTTCTAGAGCATTGACTGAGCTGTTTGGTGTTAAATAGTTTTCCCCTTTTGTTATAGAATCATACTCTCATACTTTCTAGCGAACCTGAGGCCAAGCACTTATCCTTTCTTTCCTTGTAATGAATGTTTAGTTTGCTTGAGGACAAGCAAAAGCTTAAGTGTGGGGGAGTTTGATAAGTGCTTGATTATATATATTTTATAATATCAGTTTATATGCATTGAGCATCACTTCTATCAGATTTTAGCATTAACAAGGTGTGTTTTGTGTTCTTTTGTGCAAACAGGGCTTTGGAGACATGACATACAGGAAGAAGCAAAGATAGGGTGTGATGACACGTTTCACGACCACAATCAGAAGCTGTGTTCATATGCATGGGGGTGTTGCCAACTTTCGGAGGAGTACAAGTCATTACACAAACCGAAAGGGCACAAAGGCAGTAGTACGCCCATGTCCCAGCTTTCGTACAAAGCAGAAGAAGGTTCTTGAGGATTTCAAAGCATAGAAAGCCACACACCCTACCACACGAGCGTGTGCCCGACCGTGTGGACTACAAGGAAGACTTCGGGAAAAAAATCACTGTAGCATCTACTGTAGAAATTTACTGTAGCAGTACTGTAGCAGAGTACTTCACACGCCCGTGTGGAATTTCCACACGGGCGTGTGGATGGCCGTGTGGATGCCCGCGTAAAGCCCCGAATTCAAATTATAAAAGCCACCTTGTGATAATTTTTAGGGATCTTCTCGGCCACTTTCGAGAGACAAGGCGGCTAGGGCTTGGAAGGAGTTCTTGGCGGCTTTGGGAAGCTTTCCTCACCAACTTGGATCGATTCCTCCTCCGTCATAGCGTCAAGGAAGCCATCGGCGACCTAGCTTCGGAGTGGATTCAATCCAGACGTGGAAACTACCCATCAAGACTATCATCACGGATTTAAGGGTGTTATTCTTTATGTCTTTGGAACTTATTTCTGAATTTATGATTTGTTTTGTGACTCGCTCCATGGAGAGCTAAACCCCTAGTGGGTATTCGGACATGTAAACCCTAGGATTCTTATTTTCATTAGATTTACATTGTGTTTCTATTCGAATTTATCAGATTGAGTTTTACTCTTGAGTTCTTAATGCTTGTTTGTGCTTTTGATTTCATTATTAATTGCCTTGCATGTTTTATTCAATCTAGTGAAGAGAGAGATCACCGCTAGGTTTAGAATTACCAAGAGTAAAGAGGGTTGAGAGGGTGAGCCGTGAGATAGCGGAGTGTCCCCTTTCCCTTCCGACAGATATTTCCTATCTCCATATTCCCTAAGTGTCAAGCAACCATATGTGGTGTGAGGCGTCGAGAGAATTCTCCGCCGGGACCTCGTAGGGGGTTAGGGATCTTCCACCTGGAGGCAGGGTTAGCTCTACTTTTAGGAATTGGTCATATCTTTGGGATCCCTAGAGTTTTAAGCAGTCATATGTGGTGTGAGGCGTCGAGAGAATTCTCCGCCGGGACCTCGTAGGGGACTAGTTATCGGTGACCTGGAGGCAGGGGCCGTTATACCTTTGGATACCCACGACTCATTGTCTTCGTTTAGAAACACTTGTAATCTACATCCAACACCCGAATCCTAGGGGGAGCATTGTCTGGATACCTCACTTTTATTGATTGAGAACTCTTTTCCTTTTATTTCCTGCGCACTTGTGGTGACACTCTTAGTGTTGGCCATTAGGTCATCACATACTACACTCATTAGGCTAGATAACAAAAGAGGGGCTATTACTAGTTCTTCTGTTCCCTGTGGTTCGACAACCCGACCCTTTGGGTCCACTTTTATTATTTGACGACCCGTGCACTTGCGGTAACGCAAGGGGTTGACACACATCACCCTGTTGTGTTGTTGCGGAGACGCATCAACTGCCAAATGAAAACTCTGAAACTCTAGCTACTTGTAATCTGCACGAGATTCAACACGGCCATGTCGCGGCCGTGTTGTGAGTTCCACGACCGTACTTAGAGGCCCGAAGCCGTGCTACCTTTGGCTGAATGGCACGCCTTGGGCACCGGCGTGTTGAAGCCGTGCTTAGCTTGGTGAGGTTTCTTCTAAGTCTATTAGCTACCAAAATCGCTCAAAATTGTTTCTTCTTGCTTCGGGGTTTCAATATTTGCATAGAAAACTGGAAATTCCTCATATAGCACTGAAATAGGAGAGTTAATACCAAAATACTTATGAAACAACGGGTATATAATGGAAAATATATCTATATGAAATGCAGTCATCAAATACCCCCACACTTGAATCGTTGCGTGCCCTCAAGCAAGCTTAATCCCCTAACAAAGAGATGAGTGCATGACTTCTGATCTCAGCTAAGTTAGAGAATTCCTAAAGCTTGGGGAGCCAAGAGCAGCACGTGCCTTAGTCAATTGAAAGCTCGTAAAAGATTTTTACTCTTACTTTGTATTGTCATGTGTGTGTGCGGCCTAAGGGGATGCGCCACAAACGTCTTTGAGGGGGTCTAGTTCAGGCGACATTTTTCTTTCACGATGATTCCTAAACTGGGTGGTAGCTTCATACACCCTAGAGGCAGCCATTTCACCCGGTAGGTCATCAAAAATGACATTTGTGATGCCTAAGATCCGACTACTCAAGTGCGGCTTTCGCTTTTTTCTAAAGTGACAGCTCTTTTTACCATCTTTCTTGCAAAATTCGAGAGGGCATCCCAATAGGAATCCATCTTTCCAGAGTGCTGTACATATTCTCTATATATCTATCTCTCTTAACATCTGTTTTCTATATGTTTCTCTTTGAACATATGTATTGTACAAGGACATAGATCTACTAGTGTAGTTATTGCTTGTAATGCATGGCTTGTATGCTTGTCTACTTTTTGAAAACTTTATTGTATTTATAACAAGCATGTTCCTTTGAACCTTGTGTTCAGGTATTAATTTAGTAACTTGGATAAGCGTCTAAGTACACCGTTTTGTAACGGTGCATTACTTGTACTTTTATGCATTATTTGAATAAAACCGGTGCCCTTTGATGTATTTTTGGTGTTTTTTTTATTTCAGGGCATGTACGAGCCGTCTACATGAGGAGGAGCATTTAGAGGATGAAAATTGAGGCCAAGGAGTGAAGAAACGAAGGTTAAACGAGCTCCGGATGTCATTCGAGCACTCCTACCCGAAACGGGCCTATTCAGTCCCGTTTTTGGGCCCGTGTGCGGGCTGTGTGCGGCCCGCACACCCTTGGCAGAAGGGCCCGGTGTGCAGGCGCACACTGGTCCACACACCGCTTATGTATTTAAGCTCGTTTAGGGCTATTTCGCAAGACATCTTGCCACTGGCGCCTCCAAGCACCCCCACGCTCAAATCTTAATAGGAGGAGGTTGTTTTGGAGTGGAATCAAGTGGGAGAAGAGGAAAGAACGCGTAGATCTTCATCCTAGGGCTTGCTCCATCACTCCTAGTCAACATCTTCAAGGGGAAGTTCTTACTTTATTTGTGATTAATCTTGTATCTTGTAGCTTCCCTTTGCTTGTAATGTTGAACTAAACCTCCCAAGGCCACCGGGCTACCGGTGAACCTTGTGGGGAACACTTGTATTGGATGATGTATTTTTAGTTTAATGAATGTTGGTTTGTCATTTGGTTTCATGCTATGTGTACTTAATTGTAGTGGATTGCATGAGAACTCTGCATTTCATCTTATCGATTGTACTTGGATGCGCGGGATGCGCCCTCGTATTAGATCCACATAATATGATGGGGGATCCATTGTACCGGTACACCGGAGGTTCCGGGTGCCGGTAGCCTCCCACTGGCTTTAGAGTGTATCCTAGCACAATTGCTCTTGGATAACTCTAGCGAAGACTCCCTATGACAATGACATCGTGTGAGTATTCTTTGGATCAAGAAACTTGTACTGGATTAGAGCTACACTAAGGAGGTTCCGGGGTAGTCGACTTCCGAGTCTAAGCGGACCAACTAGTACAAACCCTACATGTATTATTTATTTATCACTCATCCACGCTTGTGCTCATCCCGGGGGAATCCTAGCCCCGGGGGCCTTATCTTTGATACTTGTTTTCCTTCTACGTGCTTTTAACCTGTTTGTGGCTTGATCACTTTTATTACTTTGTTTTCGTACTTAGTATTATTATAACAAAACCCTTGTTTGATCTGACTAAACAGCTAACCTAAGAGGAAGTAATAGTAGATCTCGGGACCCAGGGAATACGACCCTCTCGTCCTCGCACGAGAGGTATTACTTGACGACCCTTGCACTTGCGGCCGGGAAGCCGTGTGCCGGCTTTCTAGCGATGCGCTGGGCGACCATCAAACTTCCTTTGCGCTTTCTGCTTCTTCTACGTAGTTTTGGTACTATGTTCAGTATGTTTTGATTTTGTAATCTCTGTTCAAAGTTGTTCTCCCCATATTTTTGGTTAGCTTAGCTGCGAGTTGAAGGATGAGCAGTGTGGGTGTCCTTCCTCGAGTTATGGTGGTGGTTGTCGCGTGTCTATCCCATAGGACAGGGTGTGACAAAATCAACTAGACGGTGAAGCTCAGAGAACAGCACCTTGAAAGTTATCGGGATTAGACTTGTAGTTTTCAAAACTAATTCTGGTAATACGAGAAAATTAAGGAATGTTAGTACGTTTTACAGCTTTCTCCTAACCTCCTAAGTATAGGGAACTACTACACTTTAGTTGCATTCTCTTCTTTGACAACTAGGTATGTGTTATTAAAGGCAAGCAGTTTGGAGCTTTTCTAGCTCAAGTGGAGATGTCCAAACATTTGTTGTTCCCTCTCTCAGTTGAAGAGGTTGGTTCAGCGTTCATCTCTACTAGCAAGCAAGGAATTACAAATCTCTGGTGATGAGTATCCCGCAAGTGCACGGGGTCGTCAAGTAATACCCTGTGTGTGACACAGGGGTCGTATTCCACGGGGCCAAGGAGCTACTATTACTTCCCCTTCATCTATTTCCTAGCCTAGCAATACGAGCAAGGAGTACAACTACTAAAAATTAATAAGAGAGAATAAAGCTACCACTACATGCCTAATAAGCATTCAAGGGACGGACAATCAGGAGAGGGCGTGATTTGGGCAGAGAATCCCCCTAGGGTTGTCATTAAGGCCAGGATTAAGGGTGATGTGTTGTGATGGTGGTTTGGACCGAGAGATTCCTAAATTAAGCTAATCCCGAATCCCTCGGTGATTAGCCCTAATCCCATACGAGTATTGACCGGAATCCCTTCCGGTCAATTCCTCCTACGATTGCAATGCACTCAGGGAATCCCTTATCAGGAGTAGACATCCTTCTGAGTCTAAACCTAACGTTCGGAGGGGTACCAAATACCCGAATCCCTCGGCGTATTGGTACATGAATCCCTTTCAGTCTATGTGAGTCTAGTACAAGGGCGATGGTCACGCTCCAAGTACAACCTAGAAATTGAACAGCAGAGTTCTCATGCGGTCCAAGACAGTAAAGCACACATAGAAAGAATCACAAACCATAGAAATTCTTATAAAAAAAATTCAACATACAACACTAAATCACAAAGGATTATCACCCAAAATTACAACAAATCTACCCTAGGGTTCATCATGCCCAAATCACATACAAGTTAGTTCCTCATGAAAGAGGAACACTCATACAAATCCAAGGAACAAACAAGCATCAAGAAAAGCAAAGAACACTCCCTCTAGCTTTGGATTGCCTTGGATGGAAGAAGATCGTCGATGTCGTCGAGATCACGCCTCAAACGACGCCTTGAAGCCTTGGATCTTCCCCCTATTTCCTCCTCCGAAGTTTGCCTCCCTCTTGGTGAAGAATGGCGTGGTGGATCGCCGGAAAACACCGCCGGCGAAGGTGGGGCGGCGGCCCAAGAAGAGGAGAAGAAGAAGATGTAGAAGAGCCCCCTTGAAATGCCCTAATTTTGGGTTTTAAAACCCTTTGTCGGGCATCCATACGGGCGGCCTTGCGGGCGCATGCTTGCCCGCAAGGCTCCCAGCCTTTTTCCAGAAAAACCCCGTTCGTGCTATAGTGCCATGCTACAGTATCGGCTACAGTATCTTGCTACAGTATCCGTCTACAGTACTGCTACAGTGATGAAAGCCCAAAAACATCGTATTTGATACGTATTTTTTCCCAAATACATTCTTGAGCTCGTTTTGGCTTCTTCAAGACCTGTAACACAAATAAAACCAATTTAAACGCGAAACGGGCATCAACTCATCAAAATACATGCAAAATACTGCAAGAATAAAACGTATAAATACCTACATTTAGACACTTATCATCTGGTATCAAAGTTATGGACATATTTGTTTTCCCAAATTGCAGTTGCTTTCTAGGAAAGGTTGTGACTGGACTACCATCCATTACCCATGAAGACCAGTGTGAAAGCTATATCCAAGGGAAACAGACAGGGCGCCCATTTACTATCAAAATTGCAAATCGTGAGTTGTACCATTGGAATTAATTCAGACCGCTCTCTGTGGCCCCATGCAGATACAGTCGAAGGGAGGTAATTTATACTTCTTACTCTTTGCTGATGACTGTACAAGGTACAATTGGGTATATTTTCTTAAAACCAAGTCTCATGCCTTTGAGTGTTTCAAAGCATACAAAAACCTAGTAGAAAAATAGTATGGGCTGCCGATTAAGACCTTGAGGTATGATAGAGGTGGCGAGTTTATCTCAAAAGAGTTTGCAAAGTTCTGTATAGGCAATGGGATCAAGAGACAGCTAACAGCTCCATAGACTCCTGGGTAGAACACCGTAGCCGAAAGGAGAAATCGAATACTAGTTGAGATGGCCTGATGTATGTTACAGTAGAGAAGGCTTCTCACTGAGCTCTGGAGTAAAGCTGTATCCATTGTAGTATATCGGCTCAATGGTTCTCCGAACAGGGTCTGAAGAATTGCACCCCTTATGAGGCACTGAATGGAAGAAAACACTCTTTTGAACATCGTAGGGTTTTCGGGTGTTTAGCCTTTGCACTCTCCACATCTCAGCAGAGAATGAAATTAGATCATAAGTTTGAAAAACACATGTTTATTGGTTACAACAGCAAATCCAAGGCTTACAAACTCTTAAACTTGTTGACTGGGAAAATAGTGGTGAGTAGAGATGTCATTTTTCACGAAGAAAAGGCTGGAAGTGGGAATCAATCAGTAGTGATGGACCACCAGCAATAGATTAGGCTGGTTCTGATCATGATATAGATGAGGCACCAGCAATAGCAATCTCTGAGCCCATTACATTTGAGCTATCTCTTAAGCAAAATGAAGCTCAGGATACTCCATCATTGAGGTATAGGTTTGCCCAAAAGGTTTATGACTTATGCTCCTTTGTTTTTGCAACAACAGAACCTTGCACTTACACTGAAGCCTCTGAACAATGTGGATGGAGGGATGCTATGGACGAGGAGATCGCTTCCATAGTAAAGAATGATACTTGGTATGTTACCAATCTTCCAACAGCTGGAAAGAAGGCCATTGGCTTGAAGTGGATTTACAAGATAAAAACCAACTCAGATGGAAGACTCTCTAAGAGAAAGGCACGGTTGGTAGCCAAGGGATTTGCCGAAGTCCAAGGTGTAGATTTCAATGAGGTTTTTCTTCTATTTGCAAGAATCGAAACCGTTAAAGTTTTCTTGGCTATTGCAGCTCAAAAGCTATGGGAAGTTCATCAGTTAGATGTCATGGCCGCTTTCTTGAATGGAGAGCTCAATGAAGAGCTCTATGTCTCAAAGCCGGAAATTTACTTACAACAGGGTAAGGAGGAGCAAGTGTACAGATTAAAGAAATCCATGTTTGGCCTCCATCAAGCTCCAAGAGCTTGAAATTACAAAATTGATTGTTAGTTAACCAAGCTTGGTTTTCACAGAAGCTCAAATGAGCCTATAGTCTACAAAAAGATAGATAAGATGTATGGTATTTTGTTGTCCTATTTATAGGTGGATGACATAATCTACACTGGCTCATCACTATGGTTGATGAATGAGTTTAAGGGGGATATGATGAAGAAATTTAATATGATTGACTTAGGGCTCATGCACGATTTTCATAGTCTTGAAGTGAAGTAACAGCCTAGGACCATCACAATTTGCCAAAACAGATTTGCAGAGAATCTTCTGAAGAAACATGAAATGAAGAATAGCAAGAGCATCGCCACACTGATCGACTCCAATGAGAAACTACATCTCAATGATAGCTCCTAAAAAACTGTTGAAAACCTCTATCGCAACACAGTTGGAAGCTTACTCTATCTCACTCACAGTAGACCAGATAAAATGTTTATTGTTGGACTGATGAGTGCATTATATATATATATATATTTTACCCGCCTTTATACACACTATTTCCTTGTTCTCAAGTCACTATCTTCCTAGTTCAGTGCTATTTGAGGTATTTTTGGTTCATTGTGCAGTTATTTAGGTCATCGAATAATAACAACTATTTTCGAAGAAGATTCATAGCAAAAGGACCTAAAGGAGAGTTTGTTAAGGCAAACACGGTACAAAAGATTAAATAAATCATAAGCACGGTCACAGCTCGTAGTGCATGGTTGTGCAGATGGAAGCACGACCTAAGCACGGGCGTATTCCATCCCGTGCACTTCACAGCCTGGCAAAAATTCAGAAATTCCAACTGCCTCTAAACTGCACGGCTTGAAGTATGGCCAAAGCACAGTCGTGCTTGCATTGAAAGCTAGGTTAAAAGCACTGAAAGTTAGGGTTAGAGGGACTCTTGGCTGGGGGCGGTTAGAGACGGAAAGGAGGAGCGATTGTATAGATTTCATCACCTTCAAGAGAGGATTCAAGCGAATTCTAGGCCAATTTCAGGGGCGCATTCTCATCGTCATCAGGACCTCGGATCTCAACAAGGATGCAAGCAAATAGAGAGTCTTTGATTTCTTTTGTATTTGTTTTCCTTGGTACTCTCTTGTTGAGCAGACCCATGAGGGGCTAATTTCATTGGGTGCCCCGGTTTAAAAACTTGGTAGTTGTTGTACTTGAACACATTTATTGCAATATTTATAGAGTCTCTAATTATGTGTTAAACCTTGTGTTGTATGCTTGATGAGTGGTTGATCAGCAAGGCTTGAGTGTATTTCGATGCGTATTAATCCCTTAGCAATCACTGTAGTGATTGTTCTCTCAAGGATTAGAACCCGTGTGGTGCCCTAATTTCTTATCGTTCTTCGTCACCATAGCTGCAGCAAGACTTTTAGAACACTTAGAAATCCTGAGAGGTACCTGGTAAATCTTGCACGAATTTGAGTACAATTGGCACCAAGCTATTAGTCCGGGGCCCTACCCCAAATTGAGCAACTTATTAGGATTTTCCTAGGTGTTCTCCTCTTCCTCCTTACTCCCCTTCTAGGCCTTAGTCCCTTTCAACCTCATTTGTAGTCGATTATATATTAAGCAGTGAGAGAGTATTGGAAGCTACAGCAGTCCCTGTGAATTTGACTACCCGATCGTTTTGGGTACATTATACTACTTGTACGACCCGTGCACTTGCAGATACGCAAGGGGCGTACCATGGACTAGTGCCACGGTTCTTGCAAACACCTTTGAATCATCATATGGGAACCGTGGAACGTATCCTTCTTTATGTTGTAGGAGCGGTAAGGGTGGGCATTAAGTATTTTTAGGTTCCAAATTTTAAATTAGAAGGATATGTTGATAGTGATTTGGGAGGATCCATTGATCTCTGGAGAAGCATGACGGGGTGGTGTTTTAACCTGGGATCAAGAGCAATTATCTGGAGTTCAAAGTGACAAGAGATTACAGAACTATCCAGCACCAAGGCAGAGAATATTGTTGTGACTTCAACAGCTTGTCAGGCTGTGTGGTGGAGACACTTGCTGTGTGATTTGGAGATGAAGCAACTAGGGCCTACACTTATAAATTGTGATAATATGGGTGCTCTATCTATTGCGAAAAATCCAATTCATCACCTTCAGAACAAAACACATTGATGTGTGTTTTCATTTCAATCTTAGTCTCATTACAGAAAGAGAGATTGAGTTGGTTTACTGCATCACAAACAACCAACTTGCTGATGTTTTTACCAAAGGATTAGCTACAGCAAAGCATGTCCATTTCATAATCATCTTGGTGCTAGAAGACTTCTGAACAAGGGGGCGTGATGAGACATGTTCAAAAGCTTGGAAAAGTTAGCTTGGAGGTGCTTTATGAGCTACGTGTAGCTCCTTGCATGTAGCCAAAGATGTGACTCCACATGCATGTATTCTAGGTATAAGTTTAAGTTATCATGTTTCTTGTCCTTTTGTTACATGGCCTTGTAAGCACAACTTAGTTGTCTTCAAAGCAGTGAAGCTTATATATTTGTATGTTGTTCATTTAGAAGTCAAGGAAGTAAGAGTTTACTATTATACCTTCATCTTAACTACCTTGCTTCACAAACACCCTTGAAAGCTGAAAACAATATATCAAGCTCCACCTTTTGAGATATCATCATTTTCCTACTGATTGTGTGGTTTACATATTTATTTTCATGCACAATATTGGAATGCATTGGGGAGAAAATGGATAGCATTAGCCATCATTGTAGCTGGTACAACTTAGCCTAATGCTCTTGCATGTGCATTGACGAAGTATTAGGGAGGTTGAAAGGTAACCAGTGGACCTTGTATATCACAAGTGTGACTATTTGTGCGTTGATATATATAATTATTTTGATATAATACTTATTTGCTTTTAGGCATGATGTTCTAGTTATTGTTGGGATTTTCTTAATTTAACTTCGGTTTTTTATAGGTTCATTGTTCCTATTTATTGAGACAAAGGTGTTTTCTTGAATAGGTTATGTTGTGTTTTCATTTTTTGAGTTGTTGGTAACAATGATAGGGAAATGAATTACTGAATATGTTATTTCCATGTAATGTTGAGCCATCTTAAGCAACACCTATTGTAAATCATATATATGATCGACATTATGATCGGTGTCCTGCAAGCGCACGGGGTCATCAAGTAATACCTCTCGTGTGAACATGAGACGGTCGTATCCCTTAGGGCCCGAGAAGCTACCCTTACTTCCTTATTGCAATATTGTTTGACCTACAACTTCAAGTGATAACGGGAATGCAAGAAAACTAAACTAATACAGTGAAAATGCTAAATAACAAGGGCAATAAACAGGGAAAAATAAGGGTAAGAAAGCGGTCACGGATGAGGATCCCCTCGAGGGCTACTAAAGTGTGAAAGATGTTGAATTAACATGCAAGAGGCTAGTCGGACCGAGATAACCCTAGATTAGGTTAACCCTATAGTCATGGCAATTAACCCCTAATCCGATACGAGTATTGGATACGGAATCTATTCCGTCCAAATCCTCCTACGATTGCAATGGGTAAGGTGGTTTTCTCAAGTTAGGGTTGAAATACAAGTGAGTACTTAACCTAGAATTGAAGGGGTACAAATACCTGATGGTCGCGGGGTATTTATATGTGTTTCCCTTCCAAGCTTGGTGAGTTTAACACTAGGGCAATGGTCATGCATGTGGAAGTTTGACCTTTTTCGCTTCTTTTGTGTTTTGGTTTCTTGTGTAGAAGTTGTGTGCTTAAATTTTCGTCGGGTGTTTTTCGTGTTTAGGATCTTAGTTAAGGTTCTTTTTAGAGTAGAAAAGAGGAGGAAAAACCTTTGGGGAAAGAGCTTTTAAGTAGAGGGTGTAAGGCATCAAAATGCTGCAAGAACCCCCAAAAACAGGGGCCATGCGGCCTCCCATGTGGGCTGATACGCCTCTTGCGTAACCGCAAGTGCACGGGTCGTATAACTAGTAAAATGTACCCTTAGAGTCGGGTAGTCGTATCCACTGGGATTGGTATAGCTTCTAATACTAACGTTCTGCTTAATATCTAACCAAACAAAGGAGGATGGATTTGACTCTAGGTTGAATTCAAGGAGATTGAGGAAATGGAGTGCACTAAGGGAAATGTGAGGATTAACTCGATGGAGGAGATGGGGCCCCAGGGTTGGATTTCTGACGTTCACTAATTCGGTCTTTCTCAGCATTTATCAGAGATGTCTTCAGTTCTAAATCTAGTTATGCTATAAGAATGATGCTTCCAGCGCTGTTGAACCCTAAGTTGAAATCTTACTGCTTGCAACTATCAATAATGATTCACAAGCCTAGATAAGAAAACCTAACTTCCAATCATTCAAGCACCAAACAACACACAAGATAGCTAATAACTCAGATTTAATGCAAAGAACAAGACATTCATAAATGTTGCAAGTAAAGACAATGAGTTCAAGTTACAACGTCATACAAACCACCCCGGGGCTCCCTTAAGAGTTTAGCCCCTCATGACAGTAAATAACAAGGAAATTGCCAAAGAAATTAAAATACAAGAAGTTGAAAACTCCCTAATTTCTTGCATCCTTGTGGTTGTCAGAGGATCTACAATGTCGAGGAATCTCCTCCCGATCGGCCTACCATATGTGCGACATTCCCTTGGTGAAGAGAAGAACGAACCACCAAAGCTCTCTCCTTCTTCCCTTCCTTTGTTGGCCCCCCAAAAGGTCCCCTTGAAACTAAGTATCTAGGGTTTTAATGTTTTCCCGATGTGAGCACGCCCATGCTTAACCCCGTGCAGATTACGGCCAAATAAAACTCCTGAAACTCACATTCCTGTAATCTGCACGGGGTTCAACAAGGGCGTGCTTAGGCCATGCTGAGGGCTTGCACGACCGTGCTCAGCGAACTCAGACTGTCCTGACTTTGGCTGAATACTCATGCAATCTGCACGGGGTTAAGCATGGGCGTGCTTAGGCCGTGTTGATCTTGATGAGGTTTCTTCTAAGTCCTTTAGCTTCTAAAATCATTCCAAACCATCAGATCAACGCTCTTAAACCATCTAAACATTAGATCTATACTCTAATTCCATTCAAACATTGGATCTATACTAGATCCGCACTTTTCCTTCATAGATTTATAAAGAATTGGATAAGAGAACAAGAAATTGAATAAGAGAAGAAAACTCACCTTTAACTTTCCTAGATCTAGAGGAGAATCATCACCAATGGTGGGGAGGGAGAGAGCAACACCTTTCTTCTTTCTTGAAGCTCAAGAATGAAGATCTAATAGAGGAGAGAATGTGGACTCAAGATAGGGAGAAAAAGAGAGGGAAATGGGGTCTTATGAAGGCCCTTTGAGTTTCAAATCGGGTATTTATAAACTCAAAGCGCGGGAGGCCCTTTTCCAGAGAGCCTTGCGGCCGCCCTTTTCGGGCGGCCATGCGCCAGCAAGGAGGGTCGCATAGCCCCTTGCGGCCTCCCATGCGGCCCATGATGAGTGCATTTCATATATATATATTTTATACTTTACCCTCATCATTATTGAGTCTTTTGGCTTTAATTCTCCCAATTCTGTGCTATTTGAGGTATTCTTGGTTTTCCATGCAGATATCGAAGTCCTAGAGCAAGAAGAAGTGATTTGGAATGATTTTAGAAGCTAAAGGACTTGGAAGAAACCTCATCAAGGTCAACACGGCCTAAGCACGCCCGTACTATACCCCGTGCAGATTGCAGGAGAATTCAGCCAAAGTCAGCATAGTCTGAGTTCGCTGAGCACGGTCGTGCAAACCCTCAACACGCCCTCAGCACGCCCGTGCGGTACCCCGTACAGATTACGGGAATTTGAGTTTCAAGAGTTTTATTTGGCCGTAATCTGCACGGCTTCAACACGCCCGTGCTCACATCGGGAAAACATTAAAACCCTAAAAACTTAGGTTTTTGGGGGACTTTTTGGGGGGCGAACGAAGGGAGGAAAGAGGAGAGAGCTTTTGGGGGTTCATCCTCCTCATCATCAAGGGAATGTCACACCTATGGTAGGCCAATCAGGAGGAGATTATACAACATTGTAGATCCTCGGACAACCACAAGGATGCAAGAAATTAGGGAGTTTTCAACTTCTTGTATTTCAATTTCTTTAGCATTGTACTTGTTGTTTATTGTCATGAGGGGCTAAACTCTTAAGGGAGCCCCGGGGTTGTTTGTATGACGTTGTAGCTTGAACTCTTTATCTTTACTTGCAACATTTATGAGGGTCTTGTTCCTTACAATAAATCTGAGTTATTGGTTATCTTGTGTGTGGTTTAGTGCTTGAATTCTTGGAAGTTGGGTTTTCTTATCTAAGTTTGTGAATCATGATTGATAGTTGCAAGCAGTAAGATTTCAACTTAGAGCTCGGTAGCGCTAGAAGCAACACCCCTTTAGCATAACTAGGTTTAGAACTGAAGACATCTCTGATAAATACTAAGAAAGATCGAGTTAGTGAAAGTCAGAAGTCCAACCCGGGGCCCCATCTCCTCCATCGAGTCAATCCTTACATTCCCCTTTGTGCAATTCTCTCCCTCAATCTATCTTTCTTTGGTTGATTAGATATTAAGCAACCCGTTTGTATTAGAAGCTACACCAGTCCCTGTGGATTCGACTACCCAACCCTACGGGTACACTTTACTACTTCTACGACCCGTGCACTTGCGGATACGTAAGGGGCGTATCAACAATTCCCCGATAAAGTTACAGTGTCCAAGTCTTCCAATTTCCTCTTATTAGTAAGAAGGTTCCTCATGAGTTTTGCATACTTGGGCATCTGAGATAGAGCTTCGACCAAGGTAACATTAATGTGAAGTTGCTTGAAGATGTTGAGGAACTTTTTAAATTGGGCCTCTTCCTTGTCTTGCTTGCGCCTTAAGGGATATGGCACCATAGGCTTGTATTCAAGGCTCTTATGAATGGGGGGTTTTGGAACATCATTATGTTTCTTCTCATTCTCTTCACTTGCATTTTTACCTACGTTAGGGTCTTCCCGAATGGCTACCCCATCATTGGAAGCACTTGGGCTCTCCTCGGCTATTGCCTCCAACTGTTTTCCACTTCTCAGTGTGACAGCCTTCAAGTGTTCCCTTAGGTTGCTTTCAGTGTTACTTGGTAAACTACTCGAGAGACGTTCTGCTTGCACTCTAGCAAGTTGTCCAACCTGATTTTCCAAAGACTGAATAGAAGCTTGAACATTTCTCATAACAGCACCGAATTCATCAAACTTTTTATCTTGGGTCGCAAATCTTGATTAGGTGTTAATCATGAATTTAGCCATGACATCTTCAGTTGTGTATTTTCTTTCCTGTTATTGAGGGGGTTGATACTTAGTGCCTTGCGATGGTAAGGGTTTCTACTGTGACTGTCCCTGATTCCATGAAAAGTTCAGGTGATTCCTTCACCCCGGGTTATAAGTATTACTACCCGGCTCCCTTTGCCCTCCACTGACATAATCCACAGTCTCCACCGGTGTTGAAGGGGCAACAAAAATGGGGCACTGCGATGTTGCATGCCCAGCACTACATGTATCACACGACATAACTGCCTTAGGAGTCGAATTAGACCCCAACATGAGCTGATGAACCTTCCTTGCTAAAGCATCAAATTTTGAATTGTTTTCCAACACAGTCTTTGTTAGCGCTTCAACCTTCACAGCCAACGCAGTAGATTCATTCACTTCATACAACCCGGCAACCTTAGGAGACTTCTGTCTAGTACTCCAATGGCATTCATTGCTGGCTATATTTTCAATTAAAGCATCAGCCTCTTCCGGGAGTTTATTACTCAAAGAGCCACCTGCTGCTGCATCAATAAGTTGCTTTGTGGCATAATTCAGCCCGTTGCACAATATTTGCGCTCTTGTCCAAGGAGGAAACCCATGATGAGGACACTTGCGTAGAAGGTCCTTGAACCACTCATGTGGCTCAAAGAGTGTCTCGTTGTCTCCTTGCCTGAAAGATGAAATTTCTTGTCTCAGTCTCGCTGTCTTGCATGGAGGAAAATATCGAGTAAGGAATTTCTCTACCATCTCCTTCCATCTAGTGATCGACCCTTGAGCCAAGGAAGTAAGCCATTTATAAGCTGCTCCTCTTAGACTGAAAGGGAATAGTCTCAACCTGACTGCATCATCCGAAACTGAGTTAATCTTAAAGGTTGAACAAATCTGAAGAAACTTAGACAGGTGGTCATGTGGGTCTTCCTCAGCTAAACAATCGAATTGCACTGAATTCTATATCATCCCAATCGTGCTTGCCTTGATTTCAAAGTTTTTTACCGGCACAGTGGGAATCTGCACATTGAACTCGTCCCCGGTGAATTGTGGCCTTTCATAATCTGATAGGGTCCTTCTTGGTTCAGCCATGACAGTGGGCTCACTAGACTCGACCTGAATTTCTTGTTGTCTTAAACTCCAGGTCACTTCTCTTAAGCGTTGATGGAGTGTTTTTTCGATCTCGTTGTCGGGTTCAACTAAGCTTGCTTGACTTGCTCGTGTCATAAGATGGGTTCCTCGCAAGATAATTCAAGTCAAGTGTCAGAACTTGAAGAAGAACAAGAAAGAAAGAAAAATGCAAATAACGAAATAACGGAATATATACAAGAATAGTAAACACAACAAAGCAATGGACAAATCAACATGCTTAAAGTTTTCCGAGTATTCCTCATGGGTCCCCAGCAACGGCGCCAAAAACTTGATCGGTGTCCGGCAAGCACACGGAGTCGTCAAGTAATACCTCTCATGCGAACACGAGAGGGTCGTATCCAGAAGGGCCCGAGAAGCTACCCTTACTTCCTTATTGCTATGTTGTTTGACCTACAACTCAAAGTCATAAGGGGAATGCAAGAAAACTAAAGTAATACAGTTAAAATGCTAAATAACCAGGGCAATAAACGGGGGAAAATCAGGGTAAGAAAGCGATCACAGATGAGGATCCCCTCAGGGGCTACTAAAGGGTGAAAGATGTTGAATTAACATGTAAGAGGCTAGTTTGACAGAGAAAACCCTAGTTTAGGTCAACCCTATGGTCACAGTAATTGACCCCTAATCCGATATGGGTATTAGATACGGAATCTATTCCATCTAAATCCTCGTACGATTGCAATAGGCAAGGTAATTTTCTCAAGTTAGCGTTGAAATACAAGTGAGTACTTAACCCTAGAATTGGAGGGGTACAAATACCTGATGGTCACGGGATATCTATACGTGTTTCCCTTCCAAGCTTGGTGGGTTTAACACTAGGGAAATGGTCATGCAACCTAGTATTGGGTAAGAATGGATACACAGATTTCTCATGCATACCCAAGCATTCAAAAACACCAAACAAGGATCACAAACAAGCCAACAAGCATTAATTAAAAGAAAGCATCCAAACATAACAAGTTCATCCCCAAGGTTCGCCTACATCCGATGACCATGGGGTTTTAGTTGCTCATAATCTCAAAATGCACAATCAAAAGCATGAAAATAACTAAACCAAACGTAGGACAACTCCCTCCAAAGATGAAGGTTGGAGAAACTTCCATAGACGCCACTCGAAGGGGTGGCTTCCCGTCGTCTTCAACCTTCTAACTTCAAGCTCTAGGAGTAGATCTCTCCCAAGATCATGCTCTCCTCGCCGATTCCTCCGCGAAAATGCCTTCCAAGCCCTTCTTCTTGGTCAGATCTAGAGTGGTGGTGTGGAGCTCTAAGAAGAAGGCAAAATCCCCCAAAAAGAAAACCCTAGAAACCCTTAAAAAGGATGACATCGTGATAGCTCACAAGTGGCTTCACGTTGAATATGCGGGCGTGAGGATGCTCAGAATTCACGGTCAATATATGGCCGTGATGTTGACCCACTGAGATACAGTGTTGTGACGTCATTTTCTCAATGTATCACCACCCAATTAGAGTAGCTATCTGTGCCTTCTAAAAGTGGAAACATAATAACTGGATTATAGGGACTTCTCCCATTGCAGTACATTGGGGCTAAGACCCCCTGTCACCATTCAAACATGTTCATGAATAAGGCCGTAGCCTGTTTTAGCAACACAAATGTTCAACATCATCAAATGTCAAAATAATATAAAATCAAGTTTCACATTTCGCAACAATAATATTTAGGAGGGGTCATGTTCCCCACAAATTGAAAACTATTTTCCTTGTTACAAAATGCCCAATGCATATATTCAATGGTGTGAAATTGTAAGCCATGCTACCAATTTATGCATAAGCATATATATATATATATATCATGTTTCCAAAACCACTCAAAACATCAACTAGAATCATGCGGTTTTAAATAGGAGAATGTTGAAAGTGTAATAACCAATTATATAAGGCAGTCAAGATCTAATAAAGCTATGAAAATAACACAATCCATTAATAACTTGGGAGATGACGGTATCTTGACAATGCTACTCCTTCACCTACTTCTCCTTTCGTTGAAAACTCACCACCTAAAACCAAACCATACACCATAAAAGCTAAATCCTGAAGAAAAGATGCAAGAAAGAATACAATAATGAATCCTAGATCTACATGCTATGCAAACCCAAATGGAGGCTTGTTTAAGGCTAAGTCTTGAGTAGAAGTAATTCCAAAATGTTTCCAAGAAAGTTAACTCTAATTAAAGCTAGTGAATCGAAGGAGTCAATGAGAACACTTCAATCCTACTGACACGCCCTTTGCATCACCGCAAGTACACGGGTCGTCAAGTAATAAAGTGGATCCGGTGAAGGGTCGGGTTGTTGAACCACAGGGAGCAAGAATACTAGTACTAACATTAGAAGATGAGATCTAGCTTGATTAGAATGATCGAGAAACATATTAACTAAAGCTTAATAGATTAAAATGAGAGTGCAAGATGAAACAAGAGATTAGCAACTATTAAGAATAATGGGAGTACTTGGACAATAATCACTTAGGTTTTAACAATGAGGCACAAAATCCTATATATATACTTCTCACTTGAATAAATGGAAGCTGACTAGAAATGTGACGTCTTAACGGGTTTTCAACGCACTCTAATTACCAGAATTAACTGGTTTACACCGCACGCTAGTTCTTAAGAACTAACGGGTTTTCACCGCACGCTAGTTTCGATAACTAATGGGTTTTCACCGCACGTCAATAGCCACGCAACATGCAATGCAATAAAATTTGAATCAAACTACACATGCATTTCAATAATCAAACTTCATAAACAATTAAGAGTAAGAAGCATGATAGAATCTATTACAAAATCCCTAGGTTTCATGTCCAAGCTCCCAATGGGGCTTTAGTTCATCATGATGTACACAACAATTCAGCAAATAAACACAATCATAGTCATAATGTACAAATTAATAGCAACACTCCCTCAAGAACCGAGAAAAAATGAATCAATGTGAAATTCCCCTCGACGTTGACGGAGTAATGCTTCTTGAGAGAGTCGATCCCCTTGATCTTGCAACTCTCGTCACTTCTCCTCTCTTCCGCAGGAGCAGATCTGCTATGAAGCCCTCTAAATCACAGCCCAAAGGGCGACTTGAAACTGGAAAAGAAGTCCTCTCAAAAGCCCTAGTTTCTGGCTTTTATAACTCAAAAGTCAAGGGTTCTTATGGCTGTAAGAGGTCCTTACGACCCAATACTTACGGCAGTAAGGGTACCCATACCTCACGGTTACACCCGTAAAAGTTCATAAATAGTGATTGGCTATAGTGTTATGAAAAGTGACTGCTGCAATGCTTAATAAGTATACAATTATGCATATTTTATATATTAAATTATATACTTATCGAGTTAGCATTTGAGCAAATTAGTAGAATACGAGGCTAAGTTGAATATAATTTGTCTTCGCAAGTACTGAGTGTAGATTAAAGACAGAGGAGAGCAAAAGAAGTGATTTGGAATGAAAAAGGTCGAAATCGGCATACCTCTCACTTATCACTTGGAAAGCAACATTACTTATGGGCATCTTACGGTCGTAAGCAATATTCAGAAAGCCTTGCGGGCATGCTTATGCCCGTAAGAGGAGAGGCCCTGCAATACAAAGAAGCATACGGTAGGGACTCACCGCAGTAAGAAAAACCGTAAGGAGAAGATAGAAACATTTATGGGATGCAACTTATGCCCGTAAGGTAGGAACAAAGAATCACCATACGAGACTTATGGTCCTAAGCTTACGGATGTAAGCAAGACCATAACCCGAAGTCTGATAACCTTACGGGAGGAACTTACTACCTTAATGGGGAGCATAAGGCATTAGGCAAGTTGAAACCCCGACGCTTACGGCCTAGCTTACGCTCGTAGGCTGGCCGTAAGCTTCGGCCTATATAAGAATTGATTGAGCAAAGAAAAGAGGGATATCCTTTAGGTTTTTATTCCACTTTTGGGGAGAGTGTGGCTAAAGAGGAAAGAGCTTCAACTGTGAGACCAAGGACAAAATCCTCCACTCTAAGGCGAAGAAGCCGTGTGGTTCCTCATCAATATCATCTTCAGCATTCATTAGGGCACCACCAAGGCCAAGGATCGTGTCTTCCCCAACTTCGAGGGGAACTTCACGCCGGTTCTTATTCCTTTCGGTTTGAGGGAGTTTTCTATTCAATTGCACGTTAAGATTATGAATATTCCTGAAACCTTAATTTTGTATTATTGCAATATGAGCTAATCCCCTCTTTGGGAAGCTTGAACTGGAAACCTTGGGGAGATCATTGAACTCTATTTGTAATTCCTTTTTATCTCAATTGCTTGGGGAGTTTACTCTTAGAAATGCATGTGTGATTGAATGGTTATCTTGTTGCATGTTGCATGATTGATGACGTGCGGAGAAACCCCATTGTTCGTCTGATATAGTGTGCGATGAAAACCCATTGGTTCGAGAGGACCAGCGTGAGGTGAAAACCCGCTGGATCCTGCGGACCAGTGTGCAGTGAAAACCCGTCTTGATATCACATTTCTGTTAAACTCTTATACTAATTTGTTAAGGATTATTTATAGAGGTTGGTGCTTAATTGCTTAATCCCCGAGGGAGTACTATCCAAGTGTTCCCATTATTCCAGATAATCTTTACCCCTTACTTGATTTTTACTCGTTTTAGTTACTTTGGTTAGGCCTGCTGACCCTTATTCTTCTTAGGCTAGATTTCGCAACCAAAGGTTAGTACTAGTACGTTTGCTCGCTGAGGTTTGACAACCCGATCCCTCTTTAGGGGTCCACTGTATTACTTGATAGCCCGTGCACTTGCGGTGACGCAAAGGGCGTGTCAAGTTTTTAGCGCCGTTACCGGGGAGCAACAATAGGAACACTTTATTTACGTCATTTTAGCCATTCATTTTCTAATTTTCAATTTTTGTTTTGTCTTATTCTATTTTTATAAGGTGAAGTGACCTTGTTGAATTTTCCCTTTGTTCTCCAGGAGATGTATGACTCGAGAGAATCCGTCAACTTTAGTTGAAGGGGGTCCCGAAATTGAGAGAAGACCCCGAAGATGACATAGAGGACAAGGAACTGGAATAGAGTTTGAGCAGGAACAACCTGCAGATTCAATCAAAATCGAGGTTGAGAGTGTAGAAAAAATGGCCGAACAGAATGAACAACAGCGTACTTTGTCAGATTTCACTAGGCCAGTTACACAGGGGACTCAATCGAGTATAGTTCATCCCCGCGTAGCAGCAAACAATTTTGCTCAAGCCTGCATTTATCCAGATGATCCAGTAGTCTGCTCAATTTAATGGCTTGGCCAACGAAGACCCAAATGGCCACATTGAAAACTTCCTCGAGGTGTGTGACATGTTGAAGATTAATGGGGTGACTGATGATGCCATCCAACTTTGTAACTTTCCATTCTCTTTGAAAGGGAAGGCCAAACAATAGTTGTAGTCATTGCCTAGAGCATCGATTACTACCTGGGATGTGATGGTAGAAGCCTCCTCACTAGATACGTTCCTCCAGGGAAATCAACGAAGTTGAGGAACGAGATTTCTTAATTTGCACAATCCGATATCAGAGTCAGAGTTCATGTCGACATGGTCAGTGTTTAACTCTCCAATGACAAGGTTGTTGCAAAGTTAGTTGGAGACTATAATTTGCTATGTCAAAATATGTCGGTTCTAAAATCATTGTCAACAATAATTATTCAATAATTGAATAAATACATAATTGAATAAAATAGTCAAATCAATTGAATAAATAATAAATAAATATATAATTAAAAAAATAAATAAATAAGTGCATATAAAATCAATAAGTTTGAAAATAATAATATGGATAACATATTAACCCAAAACAATTAAATATAATATCATGAAAAGTTATTACACAATAAAACCCAAAATAATTAAATAACTATGTAAATAAGTTCAAAAATCAAAAATTTTATATAAATACAAATATAAGGTATATACGTGGTTTACTTACCTGAAAATTATCCCCAAGCTATAGGACCCCCCTCGGACACTCAAAATCAAGATTCGAGCGAAGACCCTAAAACATGAACATAATACTTGCCTTAAATTCAAATTTAAATACAAAAAATTAACCCCTGGTTAACCCTGATCAAAACTCTAAACACTAACTGTGCTAGTAACACCGGGGGTGCACGAAGTAAATTTCTTACCCTAATAACACCCTAAAAACCAAACCAACCACTATATATATATATATATATATATATATATATATATATATATATATATCACAACACCACTATATATGTATCACGGCACCACTACTCTTACCCTGTTCATCATATATATATAAGCAGTGATGAACACTCTTTTGCATAATTCACAGGTGTCATATTTGACATTTCAAAATTCAAGTTGAAGTGAAGAAAATGGCAGAAAACTTCAGAAGCCAAAGAATACATTCTAAATATGTTGCAAATTTGCAATAAAAGTAACCAACCATCATGCAATAGGCACTTCTGGCAACCGAAGGCCATTGAACAGATCATAAACATATGGCGAATAAGGTGAAACATTTGAAAACACGCATTGTCGTTATGTCCTTCATAAAGCCAGCAAATCAATAACACTACCATTAACAAGTCCTGAACAAGTCACATAGCAACAACATGAGAGGTTACAGTGGTGACAGAAGAGACAATCTGTTGATGCTTGTTGCTTCAACTTTTAACTATCGGATAATGATTCAAGACGCAGGATAGAGCAAGAATTCTGCAAATTGTCAGACAAAAATGAGCACACAGTTCCAGTCTATTTCTGCAGAACTTTTCGCTTATGTTTCCACCTATGAGGGGTTAGCTTCTCTAACAAATTTAGAGGTGAAAAGATTCTACACTCGGCTGGTAAGATTAAACGCCAAAGTTAACAACAGAAAATTATCATAGACCTAGAAAATGGCTGGCTTAATCATACGCACTTTCAAAAGCCACAGGAACATATGACAGGGGGCAATAATGGGAAGCTTTCAATCCTTATGGGTAATACTTTCACTCATTACGGGTGAAATATTAAATAAAGAGTTGATTAAGATCAGCCAGCTTGAAAAGAGATGAACAGAAAACTTACCCTCAACGATCAACCAACGCATAAACAAAACCCTAGATCTAAGAAAAAGGTGCTTACCTCCAAGAAATAGTTGATGGTGAAATCCTTCCTTCCCCGCTGCTGGCACCTCTTGAAAACAAGAAGAAGAAGCGAGGCTAGGTATCGGAGTTTTTTTTTTCCTCACGATCGAATTAGAGGTTACTAGGGATAGGATCCGGATGTTAGCGATAACAAACTTTTGAAATTTAAAAAGTAAAATTAAAAGATTAAAATACTAATCTAAGGCTGAGATTGAAAGAGTGGATCTCACATTTTTTGTTTTTAACGTCTGCTCCCTGTGGATTCGACTACCCACCCGTTGGGTACTTTATTACTTCGACACCCATGCACTTGCGGAACACACACGCAAGTGTGTGTCAAGTTCTTGGACTCCCCCACACTTAAGCTTTTGCTTCTCCTCAAGCAAAATTTACACAATAAAATTCACAAGTAGAGTAATGGAAGTGCTTAGCCTTAAGTTCACCCAAAAAGTATGTAAGGAGGGCATTCTTAAACAAAGGAACAATTTAAAACATAGAAAGGTAAAGACCAATGCTCTAGCAAAAACTCAAATCACAAAGAAAATAGAATCTGACAGCGTGTGTGTGTGTATGCTTACTCATGCCAACCCCAAGTTTACTCTTAAGAGTTCTTATTGAAAAGGACTTATTTGAGGACAAAGAATAGGTAGTAGATGCACACAACCTCGAAGGTTGCCATTTCTCAAGATGCCTCCTGGGTGGCTTTCACGCTTTTGAGGTGGTAGCTCTTTCCACCTGGGAGTGTTAGCTTTGACACAGCCTATTAGATAGCTCTTTCTCTCATTAGACCATAACTAGTATCCAAGTTATGAGAGTAGCTGCATACAACATAGGTGGTAGCTCTTTCAACCCCGAAAACAATTAAACAAATAAAAGCATTCTTCTCTTTTTGCTTTTGTTTTTGTTTTTCTTTTCAAACTAAAATAATGAAACTAAGGTCCTTTTAGCACTGAACTAGAGTTGTCAGGGCTAACAGTGCAAGTAGTGTGTAAGAAATGCAATCAGACACAAAATTTCTAAGTTTTTCAGTAAACTAGAGCATGGTGACAAACGATGTTTAAATTTCACCTAAATTCAAAAATACAATCCTTGTCACTTAAGGTGACTATCATTGGCTAAATGAGCATGAAAGTGATGAGCAGAAAATAAAGAATGTGTGTAACGTGAACTCCCCCCCACACTTGAGATGAACATTGCCCTCAATATACAAATGCATGCATAAAAAATAGAAATTTGCAAAGATCTGAACATGAAAATGTGGGTATTAAAAACAACACTCCCCTGATGTCCATATGTATATTGTGGGGGAGCTGAAGTGGCGGGGACTGAAGTTGTGAAGGGTTGTGAAGTTCAAACGTCCTATGACCATTCCTTAAAACATGACTCACAAGACCATCTGTACGTCACAAAAGGGGTTCAGTGAAGCCCAACACAAACAAATAAACAAAAGAGTTAATAAGCATGACAACTAAGCTTAAACTCGACACAAACTAAACACAACTAAAAACAAAAAGATAGATCTCAGAAGGTAAACCCTTTCTGAGTGAACAAGTTCTCAACAACACAAAAGTAAATAACAGAAATAAAAGTAGAAAGAAAATAAAGATGCCTCAAGCGTCGTCATCTGCTGGTGCTGCTGGTGATGCGGGTGATGCATGTGGTGCTCGGGGTGCGGGAGACGTGGTTGAGTCAGTGTCTCTCGCCATCATCTCATCTGCCAACTCTTCCGCTTGTTCATGCTCAATCCAGCAAACGCTTGCAAGTCAAGGGTCCGTATCTAGCCGAACTTGACCCTTGAGAGACGCTCAAGCCAGGTTTGATGTTTGGGTACGGCGAACTCCAGCGGCTCAGGCGAGGGCTCACGAGGCCTACGAGGACGCTTATGTGTAAGTTTCTTTGTCCTTAGAGTCATTCTTGGGCAAAAGAGAGGCAAACGGGTCATTTCGGGGTCCAAAACTAAGAGTCAAGGGTCCACATGGCCGTGTGGAATTTCCATACGGCCGTGTGGACCCTCTGGATCAGAAAAACTGCCCTTGATGATACACATGGCTGTGTGGATCTTCGGCCATGGCTATATGGCCATGGTTGATCCACTTCGACGCATGCAAAGTTGCAATACTTCTACCATTGGAGTTTATAGCATAAAAACAAGTATTTCCCATGAGAATAGCAAGCTAAGACACAAGAATCATCACCCAAATCCAAGAAAGAAAATTCATGGCAAGAAGAGAGAAAAGAGGGCTTACCGGAGAAGATCAAGTGCAAAACCTTGATAAAACTCGATTAGAACACCTAATCCCTATAAATACGCGAGAGAATGGAAGGAGAAGAGATTTGGTAGCGATCTTTGGTGTGGAGGCGTTTGAATGTGAAGGGGTGAAAAGTAGTGTTCAAGAGAAGAAAATTTTCTCATGCTCAAGTAATCCACATGGCCATGTGGATTCTCTGGATACCCAGAAAACCTAATACAATCCATCCACATGGCCATGTGTATCCATTTTCAGCCCAGTTTTGACTCAAAATCTGTTGAACTAATGGGAAACGCATGTAAATGCTGCAGAAACTGAAATCTAACGTAAATATGGTCAAATACTCGATGAATTCATAGGACAAACACTCAATCTTGTCAGAAATGATAAAAACATGAATTTGCATCTAAAAACGACTAAAGTGCACTACACCGGGGATGAATCAACAGAAAATACAAACTAACCAAAAACTATACTGCAGAAATAAAAACTAACTAAAACAAGTGCAAAGAATGTAAAAATTGGATTGCCTCCCAAAAAGCGCTTGTTTTACGTCACTAGCTTGACGTACCTGTTTCTCTCAAATCAAGGGGGGTCATGAAGCGAGGGCACTTTACTGTCTGCAACCTTGAAACATGATGGGCATAAACTTTCCAACTTAGAGGATGAGTGGTAGAATTCGTTACCAAGTGAAGGGACATCGCTCTTAGCTTTTGAGTTCTCATCCAAAGGAGTATTCGAGTGTTTCTTGTGGCTGTGTCTCGACCTCTTCAACTTCTTGATTAGCTCCTTAACCATTCCTTGAGTAGGTTCCTCCTTATGCACCGGATCAAATGGTGACACCTCAGCATCATCCATCTCTTGCTCTAGCAATTCCGCCAATGGGTCCGGACATAGTGATTCCTGTACATAATCATCAATTAACTCATCAGTGGTGTCAACAAAATATAAAGTATCATCAAAGTCAAGGGAATGTTGCATGGCTTCAGCAAGGCAGTAGGCTAACTTCTCATCTCCAATTCTCAGTGTCATCTCTCCGCCATCCATGTCTATAAGTGCTTTGGAGGTGCGTAGAAAAGGTCTTCCAAGTATTAAAGGCACATCGACATTCTCATCCACATCCAACACCACAAAGTCTACAGGAAAGATGTATTTGCCCACTTTTACTAGGACGTCCTCAATGATGCATCTTAGATGACGAACGGAACGATCAGCTAATTGTAAAGTCATTCGAGTGGGTCTTGGCTCTCCTTGCCCTAATTTCTTGAAGAAAATGTAAGGCATCACATTAATGTTGGCCCCTGAGTCTGCCAATGCCTTTTCTTCTCCCAATTCAATGATGTTGCAAGGAATGATGAAGCTTCCTGGGTCTTTCATCTTGTTGGGTAAATTTTTCTACAGCACCGCTGAATAAGATGCGTCTAACACCACTGCTACACTCTCCTCCAATTTCCTCTTGTTGGTCAAGAGGTCCTTCAAGAACTTTGCATAGCGAGGAATTTGTAGCAATGCCTCCACAAATGGAATGTTAATGTGTAGTTGCTTGAAAAGGCAGAAGAATTTCTTGTATTGCTCATCATTTTGGTCACTTTTCAGCCTTGAAGGGTAAGGAATTCTTGGCTTATAAGGTGGGAGTGCTACCACCTTTTCCTTGCCCTTCTCTTAACCTTCCTTCTCTTTATCTTTCTCTTTAGTGGGAACATGGACAACCTCTTCAGTGGGAAATCTACCCTTAATGTCACGACAACTCCTTAACGTGATCGCCTTCAGCTGCTCTCGTTGTTTGTCTCTGTATTACCCGGGAGACTTCTTTGTGGTCGCTTTGATAATGACTTCACAATCCGCCCCACTTGATTTTTCAAATTATGCAATGAGGCCGTGTGGTTGCGAAGTGTGCTCTCCACTCCTTGGAAACGCGTGTCTGAAGACTAAATGAACTTGGTCAATGCTTTCTCCAAGTCCGTCATCCAGCTCTTTAGCCCTGAAACTTGGCCCTCCATGTTTGGTTGCTGGGGTTGCTGAAATCCTGGTGGGGCAAAAGGTCTTTGCTGACCTTGGTTACTTCATGAGAAGTTTGGATGATTTCGTCACCCCGGATTGAACGTGTTGCTGTAGGGGTTCCCTTGGCCCCGTCCTGCATTCCCCACAAAATCCACTTGCTCAATAGGTGTTGCTCTAACAACGGAGATGGGGCAATCAGATGAGGCATGCTCATCTCCACAACCATCACAACTTATCACTGCAGCCACACTAGAAGGAGTTGCCAAAGTATCAAATTTCTTGGTCAATGCTTCAACTTGGGCTGCAAAAGATGTCACTGCATCAACTTCATGAATACCCGCCACTTTCCTCTTGTCTCAAGCATTCCACTAGTGGCTATTCATGGCCATTTCCTCAATCAATTGGCGGGCAGCCTCGGGGGTCTTGCTTCCTAAGGTATCTCATGCTGTGGCATCAAGTAACTGTCTTGCGCTTAGATTCAGCCCGTTGTAGAATGTGTTGATGATCATCCACTCGAGGAACCCGTGCTGAGGACACTTGTGCAGAAGATCCTTGAACCTTTCCCATGTCTTGCCAAGAGACTCCAATTCTGATTGCATGAAGAAGGAGATTTCGTTTCTTAACTTTGCAGATTTTCTAGGAGGGAAGTATCTAGCAAGGAAGGCTTTAACCATCTCTTCCCATGTAGTGATCGACGCTCTAGGTAGAGATTGCAATCACTGTTTTGCTCTCCCCTTCAAGGAAAATCAAAAGGCTCTCAATCTGATGGCATCATCTGTGACTCCATTGATCTTCAACATGTCACACACTTCCAAAAAATTATCTATGTGGTTGTTCGGGTCCTCATTCGCCAGCCCATTGAAGTATATGGACTGTTGTACCATCTGAATAAACCCCGACTTAAGTTCAAAACTGTGAACTGCAATCGGTGGCCTGACGATGCTGGATTGTGTGCCACAAATAGTAGGCCTAGCAAAATCTGAAAGTGTCTGCTGTTGCTCGTTCTGTTCAGCTATAGTTGTAGACTCCTCAACCTCTATTTCAGCTTGATAGTTCTATTCTTATTCAGGTTGTCTTCCTCGTCTATGTAGCTGGATCACCTTCAACTAATGTCGATGAGTTTCCACGGGTCATAACCTGGAGCTGAAATCAAGAAAAGAAAAAAAAATCCGAATAATGGAAGTAAAAGAAGCGTGAAACAAAATATATGGTGAATGACTGAAGAAGCAAAGTATATGAGTTCCTAAAATGCCTAACTCCCCGGCAACGGCGCCAAAAAGTTGACACAGCCGTGCACTTGCGGAACACACACGCAAGGGTGTGTCAACCAGCGTGCGGTGAAAACCCGTTGGATCCTACGGACCAGCATGCGGTGAAAACCTGTCCTGATATCACATTTCTGTTAAACTTTTGTGCAAATTGGTTAAGGATTATTTATAGAAGTTGGTGCTTAATTGCCTAATCCCTGAGGGAGTACTGTCCAAGTGTTCCCATTATTCCAGATAATCTTTACCCCTTGCTTGATTTCTACTCGTTTAAGTTACCATGGTTAGGTCTGCAAACCATCATTCTTCTTAGGCTAGATTTTACAACCAGGGCTTAGTACTACTACGTTTTCTCCCTGAGGTTCGACAACCAGGGCTTAGTAGTGTATTACTTGACGACCAATGCACTTGCGGTAACACAAAGGGCGTGTCAGTGCTCCTTACGTGCGTAACAGTACCTGTAAGCCTCTCGGGTAGGACCTTGCGTCCGTAATAATCCCGTAATAGTGGCCATAAAAGTGGTTGTGAACAGTAGCCTTGCTATAGTAACTCTGCTGCAGTAACACCCGTAAGCACACCTGTACGCCGGACTATAAGTCCCTCTGTAAACACTGTCCTTCTCCAAAATTAGCTTAAATCACTTTGAACTTGTTCCTTTGATTTATATGTCTTCATTCTAGCCTGAATACGAAATAGAAGCGAATTAAGTATCAAATTCAATTATGTATGCAATAATTACGTGGAAAGTGTGATAAATAATAATTGTCAAATACATTCATTCAAGCACTTATCACCTGCAGTACCCCGAGTTCAAGCAAGGATAAGTTTCAAAGTTAATTAAGATTGGGGCCAACAGAAATATATAAATTGGTTTTTATGTTGTTGGTATGATTAGTTGAAACTCTAAAATGTAGGTTCATATGTGTACTAGAATTGCATTATGGTTGTTGAACTTCCAAGTGACCTTTTGCTAAATTTATATATATGAGCATAGTCTTGCTAAAAAAAGTATATATTTGCATAGCATAGCTCCTTTATAGCCTTTTTAATACAATACTCGCTTGTTCATTGGTTGGCGATGTAAGCATGCTAAACTCTTTCTATTATTATAATAGATTGCTAATGTAGAGTATGACTATTTATGCCATGCATGGTTACATTTGAATCTTTCTTTCAAATCTGTTGTAATGCATGTTGACACATGTCCTAGTGACGTAATAATTGAAATCATTTGTGTTGAAATATTATGTTTTCGGTATCCGATTTTCTAGGAGTTTAGCCTTAGTCTTAAGGATCTCATGTGTCTATATGAATGGCATAGAAACACCATTCTATTAATGATTCTACACTGAGTCTTTAGTTTTGCCATTTTTTACTATAACCGGTGCAACAATATAAATAGTGAAGGACCTGCTGCTTGCTTCTTGTGGGATTTCATTCCTTTATGTTCCTTCTTCTTCTTCTTCTTCTTCTTCTTCCACCACCTTTACTTCCATCTATTTTTTCGTGATATCAAAGCCACTCTTCCACAAACACAATGTCCGCTTTCAGCTCCACTGCCAACATCACCCATCCAATGTTTCCTCCCCTGGATTGCTAACTACTCTATCGTTTGGCTGTATCATCACTGTCAAGCTAACCCACGATAACTATCTATTGGGGAAGGCTCAGTACATGCCCTATAGACGAAGCCACAACCTCCTTGCATATGTTGATGGCATGATTGTTTGTCATGTTAGAGCAATCACTAAAGCGAAAGCTTCTAGAACAGTGCATGCACCAAATCGGACATAGCAGATTTGATTGTATTATATAGTTTTTTGACGGATATTAAAAATTAAAAGAAATTTGATTTTAATTCTATTAAGATAAAGGGTAAGAAGAAAATAAAAATATGATAGAGATAAAACAATTGGAGGATACTTTTTAAAAAATTGGAAAATGATGAACAAAATTAAACAATAAAAAGAAAATAATTATAAAAATTCTAAAAAATGGATATCCAATGTTCAAATTTATTTAATAAAATCATCTTTAAAGAAAAATCTTTATCCCATTGATGGTTAGATATCAGATTTGATTTTAAATATTAGTTTTCTTAGATTAGATTTTTAAAAAATGAAAACAAATATCCTCTGGTGGTGTTGAAAATAAATATTTATCTTTATCTTTTCATTTTCTGATTTTGAGGAAAGAAAGAGCAAAAAAGGTCTAGCTAAAAAAAGAAAAAATACTGAAGAAGAAAAAAAGAAACAAAGATCATGAGGAAGAAGAGAGAAGAGAGGAACTCAAAGAAGAGAACAACAAAGAAAACAAGGAGAGAGATGAGGGAGAGGAGCGATCAGAGGACATGACTAAAAAAAAAATAAGGTGAAGAATTTAGAAATACTAGAGATCAGCAAGATGTGGACAGAGGGGGCTTAGATTGATGAGCAAGGGAGCAAGCATAGAGAGTATGGCATCTTCATACTTACAATAAAATACACATGATATTATCTCATAAAAACAAGGTTTTGCATTCCATGCTTATATGTTTGAAAACCCTATCCCAATGCTTTCTTTAATGATTTGATGCTGTACAACACCTCTCACTCTTGTATCAGGTGTCATGTCAATGTTTAGTGGACCTGTTTCTTTGGCTATACATGCTATATATGATCTTACTCCTCATGCATGCTGAATTTCTAGGTATAAAAGAAACCCCATGTCAATGTTAGGTATGGATGTCAATATTAGGAGAACTCTAAGATATTTAGTGGCGGAGAGCTCAAGATCCTGGTGAGAAACGTAAGCAAAAATTTAAAAAGAATAACAAGACAAAAAACAAGAAAAGGGAGTAGAAGCAGCTGAAGCTCGCTAAATTACAGCATAAAAAATTAATTGTTGTGTTCAAGAATATATCGATTCTTTAGAAGATTACTAACATAAGAAGAGAGCCCTAATTTCACTAGGGGATTACTTCCTTGATGAAGCTAAAGTGCTACTTGCAGAGTTGAATAAGTCTCAAAATGAAGAGTACATGCTTGAGACTTGCAGAGTCATTACTGTCTATGAAGACGAGGCACAAGATAAAGATAAAGAGGATCATTATGAAGATGAACTTGCGCTCTACTATTCATATGAAGATAATTCTTTATTAGAGTAGCTATATGATCGACATGGGAAGCCTTATATAAGTAAGAAACAAAGAAAGAGGCAAAGCCTTTAAAGAAAGGAAAAGGATGGCAACATATCAAAGAAACATGACCAAGATCTTTGATGACTTGATTCACCAAGTTATTGAATGCTATGTAGATGACTTGGTGGTGACAACATAGTCAAAAGATCAACACCTCAATGTCTTAAGAACGGTGTTTGGTTGAATTAGAAAATATAACTTGAAGATGAATACTATGAAATGTGCATTTGGAGTACTATCTAGAAAGTTTCTTTGGTTCATTATGAGACACCAAGGAATAGAGATCAACCCATCCAAAATTAATGCATCATAGAAATACCACCTCTAAAGACATTGCAGTAGCTAAGGTCCTTTCAGAGATGATTTTCATATATTTAAAGGTTTATCGCTAATTTCTTAGGGAGATGCAAAACATTATCAAAGATAGTAAAGAAGAATGC
Organism: Dioscorea dumetorum; assembly: GCA_902712375.1. Lineage (NCBI taxonomy): Eukaryota > Viridiplantae > Streptophyta > Magnoliopsida > Dioscoreales > Dioscoreaceae > Dioscorea > Dioscorea dumetorum. Next base: position 5,563,017 of record CACTHL010000128.1, on the reverse strand, counting down.
TCCTTGATTGCTTCCCTCAAGCGTACGGGATCGCGAAGTAATACCTCGTGCGAAGACACAAGGATCGTATTCCACTGGGCTAAGGATCTCCTATTACTCCTTCTCGAGTTATTATCTAGCCTAAGATCTCAAGTGATGGAATTTACTCTACTAGGTGCAAATAAAAATTAAAATAAGATTAAGAACAAATTGGAGAGAACAAGCAATAAGCAAGCAAGAAACTCAATGAAATGCAAAGGCCTATGGATGTGGATCCCCTTGAGGGGTTATCATGAAACATGGATGATGAACAAAAGATGCAAGGGTAAAATGGACCATGAGATTCCAAGATTAGAACAACCCCAATTTCTCGGCGATTGAACCCTAATCCCATACGAACATAGATAGGAATTTCTTCCAAATCCACATTCCTACGATTGCAATAAGTACGAGGAAATCTCACTTAGGAGTAAACCTACTCTTCTTTGGATTAAACCTACATGGAGGGCTACCAAACACCCGATTTCTCGGCGTGATGATACAAGTGTCCCCTTCTAATCCACTCATGATCTAATACATGCGAGCAAGTCACATCTACATGCATCACTCACGAAAGAGCTACGGATTTCTCTTTAGTGTAGCACTTAGCATGAAAACAAAGTATTAGATCTCAAAATTACCCAAGCATGAAATTAGCAAACAATCATCCAAAATACATGATAGAACCCTCCAAGGTTCACCAACACACGGTGGCCTTGGGGGTCTAGTCTGTCATCATCCTACAACAAGCAATACAATCAAGTAAAATGCACAAGAAAAGCATAATTGACACTCCCTAGATGAAATGGTGGAGAAGGAGGTAGAAAATATGCCGAATGATGCTTCCACCCCCAAAGGAATGCCGAATGACGCTTCCTCTAGCCGCGGATCTCCTTTCTTCAAATCGTGGTAGATCTCCCTTTGAATGATGATGCCTTCTTGCCTTGAGAGTCTTGGACCTTAGGCTTCAATGATCTCCTCCTTTTCTTGCCCTTCTTCTCCTCCCTAAGGTCGCCCAAGAACTCCCCCAAAAACAGTCCAGCCAAAGCCCTCCAAAGAGTCCCGCAAAAAGTCTAGCCAAAAAGTCCTTCATTCTGCCCTAAAAGTCAGTATTTATACCCACTGATTCGCGATTCATACGGGGTACATACGGCCCCGTATGCTGGGTAGTATGGAAATATGGGCAGAACTCCAAATCATTACACTGCTACAGTGCATACGGCGCCCACACTGGGTAGTATGGGGGTAGTATGAAATTCCTGTTTTCGTCTCTTTTTGCCTAAATGATATCTTCTTGTTCTGCATGGCTTCCTTATGCCCTACAAAGCAAATAATAGACGATTAAGCGCAAAATAGGCATCAAACCTCACAAAATACAAGCAAAGTGAAAACGATATATATATGAAAACATCTACATTTAGACACTTATCAAATATCCCCACACTAAAGCGTTACTTGTCCCCAAGCAATCAACTCATGAAAAACAAAGAGATTGAAAAGTGGCTAAATGCATTACCTCTGGAATCAAGCAAATATAAGATTCCAAAAGCAATGGACAATGATACAAAGATGTTGAATCATAGTCAATAAGCATAATAAAAATATCCTGTCTCGCCCCTTATATGTCTGTGTCGTGTAAGTGAATCTTATATCTTATTTGCCCTGATCTGGTCTAGCCTAAGGACTTCAATCAGTACAGCTCTAGATTCTAATCACTCCACTTATAAAGAATACTAAGTCTTAAACTACTAAATGCTACTTCAATGGCTAAGTAAGGTCCTTCTAATTCTAAAGCTCGAAACTAGATCCATTTTCATCTCAAAACCTTTGGTAGATACTCAAAAAGATCATTAGGGTTTTATTTTCATTTTATTTATTTTTTTTTTTTTCGAGTCCGACTAACGTAGACTGTACCAACATCATTTTGAAATCTTTCTGGAGGGTGCACATGTTGGTTAGGCACAAGAGCCACCCAACTACTCGATTACAGTCTACATAGACGCATTCATGCTTTAGAAGCAGAGGAATACTGACATAGACTATTCTTTTTTTTTCACATTTACCCTAGATCACATCTTCAGAGTATGCTACATGACACAAAACTAGGATTAGCTCAACAAGACTTAGAAGTTCTTAAGAGTCCATTGGAGGATAGAACTTAGTGTTCTAAGGCCAAGTACTCAAAATAGTGTGTTACGCATACAAGAGAGTTAGAGTAGTCACATTGGCAATTCCTAGGGCATCGACAAAAAAATTCAGTGCACATGACAATACTAGGGGTAAAACAGGATTCAATAAAGCATAGAAACAAGTAACTCACATCAATCATTAATCCAAGCTAAAAGAATCTTACAAGATTGAACAAAGCCATCATAGGTAACACTAGCATGTAACAAATGGTCCTAAAACATGAAATACACCCATCCCCACACTTAGTGCTGTGCATTGCCCTCAATGTACACTAATCATGAAAAACATGGCAAATCGTTAATGAAAATAAAAGAGGAGGGTGAAAATGAACTTCCCCGGTTACTCTTGTGTGTGTGGGGAGGTGAGACTCGACAAAAAGTGTGGTGAGAAACACATGTCTCGTCCGACCTTCATTAAAAATTAGGAAAGCTCACCAAATTCCCTCAATGCCCTGCAAGGCAAAAAGGGGACATCATCATTCCACAAGAATTTAAAAATAAAAACACAAGAGAGAAACTAGGGAGTAGTCAAAAACACAAAGATGAAAAAAACACAAAGTTTCACAACACAAGTCGGTTGGGTAGAACCAAGCCGACTCAACAAAATGCAAAAAGATAAGATAAAGCAAACAAAAGTAAACGAAATTGTTCATGTTCCAACAAGATGCTACTCATCACAATCTGGTGCTGGTGGTGGTGGCATGGCGGCAGAAAGAGTGGTCATAGTGTGCTAGGATTAAACGGTGAAAATCTGCCTCGAGCCGACGCTGTCCTTCAATAATCTGGTGAAGCTGGCCATGAATCTCACGCTGCGCCTGATGCACGGTTTGTACCTCTCCCTCGATCCGCCTCAGTCTCATGTCGAAGCCGGGGGTGGGAACAGGTGTGTCTTCAGGCTCTGACTCTGTGTGCTCTGTCTGTCGCTGACTGGACTCACCAGTGGCCTGGTGACGTGTTGGTCTGCCACTCACACGCTCATTCACTACCAAGCCAATCGCCCGAATGTGGGCCTGCCTGAGGGGTACTGCACCCCCTACCACAGTCATACCTCGCGTCTGCTCAAATAGACCCATGCCACAGATCAATCTAGTCACATAGGGCCCAGCAAATATAGCCTTCAATCGTGTATACGAGCCCTGGTGAAGAAATGCATCGGCGACAAGGTGGCCTAGGTGAGTAGGGCGCCGCTCGACAATGCCATGCATCGTGTAAAGATCGGACTGAGTGACAACCCCCTTGCTATCAGTGCGACCCCAAATAGAACGAGCAATCAAGGAATGAATAAACCTGTGTGGCGGGTCAATCATGCGCGAGGCTTTTCGGGTCCTATCGTCACCCGCCAAGGTCGGCCAATAGTCGCTTCTACCCACTTCACTTGGGAAATCAAGCTTAAGACGTTTACCGGGCATGGATTTGATAAACTCATCATTATAGATACCGAAGTATTTGGCGAAGTCCAAGTGGTGCATAGTACGCTTCTTGCCAAAAGCTTGAAACCGAATGGTGATAATGTTCCTATCCCGCACGGAGTCTCCATCTTGACGTGCCTCAAATGTACTCAACACCTCCAAAGTTAATTGGCGAAAGGTTGGCTCATTTATGGTAAAAAGCTTGTCCCAACAATTAAGTGATAGCCAATCCTTGACTTGATTTGCGATCCCAAGGTTCTCCACAAGTCCCCAATCAAGGTAGCATAATGTTCCAAATGGTTTTGTCTTCAATCTATCATATCTCTCTCGATGATGGGCCAACTTGAAGACGGGTTCATCGGGTGTAGATGAAGGTCCAGTGGTTCTTGGGCGCTTGGAGGCAAGTGTTTTAGTGCGAGGCATTCCTACAATGAAAAGAAACCTTGTTCAAGCTCATAGGAATTCAAGATGAAGCAAAATACAATGCAAGAGATAGAGGAAACAAGTGAAAAATCCAATTTTTGAGGTCATACGGCCGTATACAATGCAGGAGTTTCCCCTATATTCATAGCATCGAAAAAACTTTTTACATAAATTTGAATGAAAATTCATGCATAACATTCACATCATCTAAAGCAAACAAAATGCTAAAGAAATTCCACACAAAATCTCCAAGAATGCCCAAGAAATGAGAAAGAAAAAATTAGGGCATTGAAAAAGCATACCGACGAAATCTTGAGAAAACAAGCTTCAAACTCGGGGAAAATCACTAGATCGAAGTCTCCAATGGATTTGGAGAAGTTTTAGGAGAAACAAAATGAGAAGATTTGGCCAAGAAATGAGGTTGAAAGAAGAGAGAAAATCGGTGGAGGGTGAGAGGAATGAGAGAAAGGAAGGGAGAGTGTAAAGATGATAGTTTAAAAAGGTGGGGGGGGCCCGTGGCATACCGCCCCTATACTACCCCGTATGGAGGGCCGTATGGGCCAAGAGGCCCCCTCTCGGCCTAGAAAAAATGCCCAGCAAACGGCCCCGTATGGGGGGCGTTTGCGGGGCCGTCTGAAATGATGCAGAGCCTCTGGTTGGCTCTGTGTTCATCTCAGACGGCCACCATACGGCCCAGTGAGGTCGGATACCCTTTAAAACAATTTGAGAACTTCGAAAAACTGCGCCAAATGAAGTAAAAATGATATAGCAAGCTCGAAGACTTCTCCAAAAATGAATGAAATAAATAGAACGACGATCTAGCAAAGGAATTAACATCTACACATGAGTTTCTCAAGAAGTTACACAAATACACCACAATTAAAATGATGAGAACAATGTGCCAAGTGTGCGAGCATGAACTTATTCAAAAACAAAACAAGGCGAAGAAATAAGAAAATTGAAGTGAACTAAGACCTAAAATACGAAAAATGCAAGAAAACTCCCCCGAATGCTTGGGTTGCCTCCCAAGAAGCACTTGTTTAACGTCACAACCTGACGTACCTCTTTTCTGACCTCATGGTGGCTCAAAGAGTTTGAAGCCACCCCCAGTTTCCCTTGTAATGTTGTTATTGAAGTATAATTTCAATCGATGCCCATTGACCTTAAAAGTACCGCTTTCCGGGTGGGTTACCTCAACCGCCCCATGTGGGAAGACTTGAGTGACTGTGTACGGACCTGACCAACGTGATCTTAGCTTCCCCGGAAATAATTTCAACCTGGAGTTAAACAGCAGGACTTGATCTCCCTCGTGGAATTGTTTAGGGTGCTTGATGCGTCTGTCATGGTACTCTTTTACTTTTTCTTTATAGAGCTTCGAACTCTCATATGCCGTGGAGCGCCACTCATCAAGTTCGTTTAGTTGGAGTTTTCTCTTGCAACCTGCAAGAGAAGAATCTAGATTCAGAAACTTGATAGCCTAATACGCTTTATGCTCAAGCTCAACAGGTAGATGGCAAGCTTTCCCATAGACTAGCCTATACGGAGTGATGCCAATAGGAGTCTTGTAAGCTGTTTTGTAGGCCCAGAGGGTGTCATCTAGATGTTCTGCCCAATCTCTTCGGTTTTGAGACACAGTTTTCTCCCAAATTCGCTTTAAATCCCTGTTGGACACTTCAACTTGCCCACTAGTTTGTGGATGGTATGGTGTAGCCATTTTATGGGAGACTCCATAGCGCTTCAAAATTTTTGCAAATTGGGCGTTACAGAAATGGGTGCCCCAATCGCTAATGATTGCCTGTGGTGCGCCGAACCTGGAGAATAATTTCTTTAAGAATTTCACGACCACCCTCGCATCATTCGTTTGCAAGGCTTGAGCCTCCACCCATTTAGACACATAATCAACCGCCACGAGTATGAACTTGTATCCATGGGAGCTCGGGAAAGGTCCCATGAAATCAATCCCCCAAACATCAAAAACTTCACAGGCTTGGTTCCAATTTTGGGGCATCTCATCCCGGTGAGAAATGTTGCCGACCTGCTGACATCTATCACAAGTTTGAATAAATTTTTGGGTGTCTTGGAATACCGATGGCCAATAGAAACCTGCATCAAGAATTTTCTTTGTTGTTCTGTTTGCATCATAATGGCCACCGGTGGGTCCTGAGTGGCAATGCCTCACGATGCTTAGACCCTCTGCCCTAGAGACACACCTTCGAGCAACCTGATCGGAACAAACTCTGAATAGGTAGGGATCTTCCCAAATGTAGTGCTTAAGGTCAGAGAAAAATTTCTTCCTTTGCTGATATGTAAACCATTTCGGGATGACCCCACCAACCAAGTAATTAGCGAAATCGGCAAACCAGGGTGGTTCCTTCTCTTCTACTACCTGGATGTTATACAAGTGCTCTTCAGGGAATGAGTCATTAATATCCTTTTCTCTCATAGTTTCAGTGACAGATCTCTCTAAATGGGATAAATGATCAGCTGCAAGATTTTTTGCTCCCTGCTTGTCCTTAATCTCAAGATCAAATTCTTGAAGCAATAAGACCCACCTTATCAAACGTGGTTTGGCATCTGATTTGCTAAGTAAGTATCTCAAAGATGAATGATCAGTGTACACCACCACTTTAGAAAGAACCAAATATGACCAGAATTTATCAAAGGCAAATACCACGGCAAGTAGTTCTTTTTCAGTTGTAGTGTAATTTGCTTGTGCTCCTGTTAGAGTCTTACACGCGTAATAAATGGGATGGAAATGTTTGTCTCTCCGCTGGCCAAGCACTGCCCCAACTGCAAAGTCACTCGCATCACACATCAATTCGAAGGGGGAGTCCCAATCTGGAGCTACCATGATGGATGCTTGAATTAGTTTCTACTTGAGTGCAATAAAGGACGTCATGCAATCATGATCGAACTCGAATGGGACATCCTTTTCCAACAACCTTGTCAGGGGCCTAGCAATTTTAGAAAAGTCTTTGATGAACCTTCGATACAATCCAGCATGACCCAAAAAACTCCTTATGGCCTTCACAGAATTTGGAGGTGGTAGTTTTTCGATGGTGGAAATCTTCGCCTTGTCAACCTCAATTCCTTCTTTCGAAATTTTATGACCCAAGACTATCCCCTCTTGAACCATGAAATGGCATTTCTCCCAACTCAGCACAAGATTAGTCTCTTCACATCGAATGAGGACCCGCTCAAGGTTCTTGAGGCACACATCGAAAGAATCATCAAAGACAGAAAAGTCATCCATAAACACTTCCATAAAATCTTCTACCATGTCTTCAAAAATTGCCGTCATGCATCTCTGAAAGGTCGCCGGGGCGTTACATAGTCCGAAAGGCATGCGGCGATAAGCAAATGTGCCATACGGACAAGTGAACGTAGTCTTCTCCTGATCTTCGGGGGCGATGGGAATTTGGAAGTAACCAGAGAACCCATCCAAAAAGCAATAGTAGGCATGGCCAGCTAGTCGCTCCAGCATCTGGTCAATGAATGGTAAGGGAAAATGATCTTTTCGGGTGGCGTCATTCAACTTTCTATAATCGATGCACACTCTCCACCCGGTAGTTGTACGAGTCGGGATTAATTCATTCTTCTCATTGGTAATCACAGTCATCCCCCCTTTCTTTGGAACCACTTGCACGGGGCTTACCCACTCACTGTCTGATATCGGGTAAATAGTGCCCGCATCGAGAAGCTTGATGATTTCTGCCCGTACCACTTCCTTCATATTTGGATTGAGTCTTCTTTGTGGCAAAGCTCTGGGTCTATGTTCATCCGTCATCAGAATCTTGTGAGTGCAAACAGATGGATTTATTCCTTTTATGTCAGCTATCTTCCAAGCAATCGCCCTCTTGTGCCTCTTAAGCACATCCACCAATCCATTCTTTTGCTCAACTGTTAGGTTCGAAGAGATGATAACTGGAAGTTGTGTACCCTCTCCCAAAAAGGCATACTCAAGGTGTTCAGGTAGTGGTTTCCACTCCAAATTTGGTGCTTCCTCAATTGACGGCATCAAGCCTCTGTTCCATAGCCCATCACCCTGTTCGGACCTTGTTTCTTCTGCGGACCCAGTACTTTCATCTGAACTGTTGTCTGCACCATAGACATGGAGCTCAAAGCATTCGGCATCATTTTCTGGATTGTCATGTTGCCCATATTGATGTTCCAAGTCGGACTCTTGTATCTTGGCTAACACTTGCCCCATTTCAGTACGGTCCTCTAGGATAGGATTCATCGTAGCAGACTGTCGGTCCTCGGTAGTCAAAACACACTGCTCAATTGGTAATTCGCTTCCTTTAATCACTGATGGTGTTCCCTTTTCCATAAAGGTCTCGAACACTGTGTGCCAGCTGCCACCTTCATAAGATATGCTAGAATCCAGCCCTTTTAAATAAAGGTCTTGTATAAATAATTGTCTGGAGGGTGTGAAAAATGTTGCTGAGTTTTTCGATTAATCCAACCCTCCAATCTGTATATATCATCTTCCAATCCAATGTTCGGGTCTGCCATGTTGCACTCACAAGGTGAACTGTATAGAACGGACTAGAGAATGCATTCAGATAGTACCTTTGCCAAGCCAAGGAGAGTGGGAAAAAGTTAATATCAACAGAAAAGAAAAATAATAATAAGAAATAAGTAAAGAATGCAATGGCTAGAGTAATAATCTAAAAGTTTCCTAGAATTCCTTAGAGTCCCCGGCAACGGCGCCAAAAACTTGATTGCTTCCCCGCAAGCGTACAGGATCGCCAAGTAATACCTCGTGCGAAGACACAAGGATCGTATTCCACGGGGCTAAGGATCTCCTATTACTCATTCTCGAGTTATTATCTAGCCTAAGATCTCAAGTGATGGAATTTACTCTACTAGGTGCAAATAAAAATTAAAATAAGATTAAGAACAAATTGGAGAGAACAAGCAATAAGCAGGCAAGAAACTCAATGAAATGCAAAGGCCTATGGATGTGGATCCCCTTGAGGGGTTCTCATGAAACATGGATGATGAACAAAAGATGCAAGGGTAAAATGGACCATGAGATTCCAAGATTAGAACAACCCCAATTTCTCGGCGATTGAACCCTAATCCCATACGAACATAGATAGGAATTTCTTCCAAATCCACATTCCTACTATTGCAATAAGTACGAGGAAATCTCACTTAGGAGTAAACCTACTCTTCTTCGGATGAAACCTACATGGAGGGCTACCAAACACCCGATTTCTCGGCGTGATGATACAAGTGTCCCCTTCTAATCCATTCATGATCTAATACATGCGAGCAAGTCACATCTACATGCATCACTCATAAAAGAGCTACGGATTTCTCCTTAGTGTAGCACTTAGCATGAAAACAAAGTATTAGATCTCAAAATTACCCAAGCATGAAATTAGCAAACAATCATCCAAAATACATGATAGAACCCCCCAAGGTTCACCAACACCCGGTGGCCTTGGGGGTCTAGTGTGTCATCATCCTACAACAAGCAATACAATCAAGTAAAATGCACAAGAAAAGCATAATTGACACTCCCTAGATGAAATGGTGGAGAAGGAGGTAGAAAATATGCCGAATGATGCTTCCACCCCCAAAAGAATGCCGAATGACGCTTCCTGTAGCCGCGGATCTCCTTCCTTCAAATCGTGGTAGAACTCCCCTTGAATAATGATGCCTTCTTGCCTTGAGAGTCTTGGACCTTGGGCTTTAATGATCTCCTCCTTTTCTTGCCTTTCTTCTTCTCCCTAAGGTCACCCAAGAACTCCCCCAAAAACAGTCCAGCCAAAGCCCTCCAAAGAGTCCCGCAAAAAGTCTAGCCAAAAAGTCCTTCATTCTGCCCTAAAAGTCAGTATTTATACCCACTGATTCGCGATTCATACGGAGAACATACGGCCCGTATGCTGGGTAGTATGGAAATCTGGGCAGAACTCCAAATCATTACACTGCTACAGTGCATACGGCCCCCATACTGGGTAGTATGGGGGTAGTATGAAATTCCTGTTTTCGTCTCTTTTTGCCTAAATGATATCTTCTTGTTCTCCATGGCTTCCTTATGCCCTACGAAGAAAATAATAGACGATTAAGCGCAAAATAGGCATCAAACCTCACAAAATACAAGCAAAGTGAATGGGATGATGAATGGGATGATGAATATATGAAAACATCTACATTTAGACACTTATCACTCCTTTTAAATGGGATGATGAATGCCAAAATTCCTTTCAAGAAATCAAGGGACACTTGCTTAATCTTCTAGTGTTGGCAGCACCAATTGCTGGAAACATATTGATCCTATATACAATTACCTTGAATGGATCTTTTGGAGCTCTATTTGCCCAAGAGAATGAAGAAGAGAAAGAAAATACCTTATATTATCATGGCAGGATGTTATTTGCCGCTGAATATCAGTACACACCTATTGAAGAGCACTGCCTCTCATTTGTGTATTCGTTAAAGAAGCTTCCGCACTACTTGCTCTCAAATAAAGTCATTCTTATTTCAATAATAGACTCACACTATGGCACGCTCTTTGCGTCACCGCAAGAACACAGGTCCTCAAGTAATAAAGTGGATCCCGAAAGGGGATCGGGTCGTCGAACCTCAGGAAGCAAACGTACTAATACTAACCTTAGTTTATGAAATCTAGCTCAACGGAAATAATGGTAGACAAGTCTAACAAAGATAATTAAGTTAGGAAATAATCAAGCAAAGGGTAGAGATTATTTGAAATAATAGGAACCCTTGGATAGTACTCCCTTGGGGATTAGACAATGAAGTACCAACTTCTATAAGTATTCCTTAACCAATTAAAAGAAGAGTTTAACTGAAATGTGATATCAGGACGCGTTTTCACCGTACGCCAACCCGAAGGATCTAACAGGTTTTCACCACACGCTGGTTATCGCGAACCAACGCGTTTTCACCGCACGCTAAATCAGATGGTTAACGGGTTTTCACCGCACGTCATCAATCACGCAACATGCAACACGATATACGTCTAATCACACATGCATTTCTAAGATCAAACGCTGCAAGTAATTGAGATAAAAAGGGAGAGTAAATTTTTTGGTAGGCCATCAAACTTTGGTCAATTATAAAAAATGTGTCCCAACTTCAATTTGAATCAAAACAGTTACCCATCTTTAATTATCTTTCACCGGGATGCTACCCGAGGGATTCCGGCAACTCAGTGGTGACGTGGCGGGCACGGGTAGATTGCCATGTCAGCGTTGACAGAGGATTTCCGGCTTCCACGTTACCACTGAGTTGCCGGAATCCTTCGGGTAGCCTCCCGGTGAAAGAAAATTAAAGATGGGTAACCGTTTTGATTCAAATTGAAGTTGGGACACCTTTTTGATAACTGACCAAAGTTTGGTGGCCTACCAAAAATTTTACCCGATTACAAATAGAGTTCAACAATTCCCCCAAGGTTTCCAACCCAAGATTCCAAAAGAGGGGATTAGCTCATATTACAACAATATAGAACCAAAGATTCACAGATATTCATAGTTATAATGTGCAATTGAATAGGAAACAAGGACCAACGTGAAGTTCCCCTCGACATTGGAGGAGACACGATCCCTGACAGTAATGGTGCCTTAATGAATGGTGAAGATGATATGGATGAGGAACCACGGGGCTACATCATCTTGGAGTGGAGGATTCGTCCTTGATTTCGCGTTAAAACTCTTCCCTTCTCCAGCCGCTCTCTTCCCAAAAGTAGAGTAAAACCTAAAAAACAAACTCCCCTTTCTTTCTTCAGTAACACCTTATATAGGCCCAAGCTTACTACCGGCTTACTGGCTAAGCTGGGCCGTAAGTGTCGGGGTTTTAACTTTCCTCGTGCGTTACACCCCCGATTACTGCAGTAAGCTTCTCCCTTAAGGCTCTCTGTCTTTGGGTTATGGTCTTGCTTACGGCCGTAAGCTTAGGACCAAAAACCTCAACTGCCAAATCTTGCTTCCATCCTTACGTGCATAAGCTGCTCCCATAAGCGCCTCTCTCTTTTGCTTACGGTCTCGTTTACGGCCTCAAGTCCCGACTGTAAGCTTCTCTGTATTGCAGGGCCTCTCCTCTTACGGGCATAAGGATGCCCGCAAGGCTTTCTGAATATGTCTTTGAACATTGTCCGCAAGCGCACGGGTCGTCAAATAATACCTCTCACGCACGCGGGAGAGGATCGTATTCCCTGGGGTCCCAAGAGCTGCTATTACTTCCCCCTAGACGGCACTGTCTAGTCTACCAAAGATAGATAATTAAAACAAGATAAGAAAACTAACAAAGATAACTATAAACATGTTGGACTAAGGCACACCAAATAAGCATATCAAGGAGGCAATTAGCAATGAAAGTACGAGGTCCCGAGCTAGGATACCCTCGGGATTACTAAAGCTGGTAGAATGCTAGAATTACACAAGCACTGGTGGTTCTTGACCAGGAGAATCCTAAGGTAGGCCAACCCAATGGTCACGGCAGTTGGTCCCTAATCCGGTACGAGTAATAATAAGGAATTCCTTCCGACCAAATCCTCCTACGATTGCATTAAAGGCACGAGATTCTCAAATTAGGGTTGAAGCACAAACTAGGCACAACCCTAATACCGGAGGGGTACAAAATACCCGATGGTCACGACGTATTTGTACATGCATCCCTTCCAATCTTGGGAGTCTAAAACTAGGGCGATGGTCACGCAACCTACTAAAACCTAGAAATCGATACACAGAGTTCTCATGCATACCAATACATCAAAGTACACCAAGCATGAACCACAAAACAAACCAAATACCATAAATGTAAATCTAAAGCATCCAAACAAAGCAAGTTCATCCCAAGGTTCACCGGATGCCCGGCGACCTTGGGAGTCTAGTTCATCATCAACAAAAGAGGAAGCAAGAAATACAATAAATACAAGACAAAACTCAAAGCAAACTCCCCTAAGATGAAGACTAGAAGGTGGTGATGAGAACTTGTCGGATCCGCGCCGGCAAGCTCCTAGATCCTCTCCTTGATAGCAAAACCTCTTCTCCCCTTGATTTCCGCCTCAGATCTGCCATCTCCACTTGCCTTGAAACCCTAGAAAATGATGGTGGAGAATGGTGGCCAAAAGTCCCATTTCAAGATGCCCTAAAACCCTTTAAAAGATGAAATTCGTGCAGCCATACGGGCTGCCTTATGGGCGTATGCTTGCCCGCAAGGCTCCCATAAACTTTCCCAGAAATTTTATCTTGGTGCTACAATATTTGGTACAGTAATTCTGTTGCAGTAACTCTCCTACAGTACTGCTACAGTGAAGAAACCCCAAAAACGACGTATTTGGTATCGATTTCTTGATAAATACGTTCTTGAGCTCATTTTGGCTTATTCAGGGCCTGCAACACAAAAAAAAGAGATTTAGACCAAAAGAAGGGCATCGGCTCATCAAAAAGATAATAAAATAATTCACACAATTACATATAAAATACGTATATTTAGACGTGTATCAGTCTTACTGCCGTAAGCCTGGTCGTAAGGTGCCGGTAAGAGGTGCAACCCTCCAAGTGCTACGTGAGGAGCATGTCATCCTTGATGTTTTTATTCCCCATTGCTTCCTTTGGCTCTCTTTTGGCTTTAACCTACACTTGGTGCTTGCGAAGACAGTTCATACTCGATTTAGGCTCATATTCCACTAAATTACTCCTATACTAACTAGATAAGTATACAATTTAATATATAGAATACGCATAATTGTATTCTTATCAAACTCCCCCACACTTAAATTCTTGCTTGTCCACAAGTAATAATGACAAACCATTAGTACAGAAATAGGGTGTTAGTGACTTCAAGAAAAAATGAGTTGGTGACTTCAATAAACATCAATTAACAGTACAAGAGCAGTAAAACTTTTAGACATTAGAAATCAGAAAGAAAACTCTATTTAAGATCAATGTGTGTGTGTGTGGCCTCAATATCTGATTTACTCCGTATAGGCACGATATTTGATGCACAAGATTACCAAAAATTCTATTTAAGAGCATAGGATGGTCGCTTCACACATCTCCTAAGGCAACCCTTTCTCTCTGGATCCTAAAGATTGGCTTTCACACTTAGGGAGGATAGCTCTTTCCATTGTCATATTTTAAAGAGCGTGGTAGCTTTCACTCACCTCCAATCGTAACTCTTTCTATCACTAGGGCATACACAGCATCTGACTTGTAAAGAGCAGCTGCACATAACAAAAGTGGTAGTTTTTTCCACCTCTAAGCAATCAAAATGAACACTTACTTTTGCTTCACAAAATTTTTCTTGTTTAGATTTTAACATTAAAAAAACAATAGTGCATGTAAAAACATGCATTCAACTGAGTTAAACAGATGAGTTGTCCATTTAACGGTATTGAACAATGAATATAGCAAAATCTGAAAAAAAAAAAATAGGGTCTAAAATAACTACACCATCACATGAAAATTTGAAGTCATTGAACTCACACTAATCATTGCGGTGAGCTATCTTTAGTTAGTTAGTACTAAGTAAACAAGCATGCAAATCCCTCCCCCACACTTAAAATCTTACATTGTCTTCAATGTAAGCACAAAAAGATAAACAGGGAACAATGCAATAAAATTAAAGAGAAGGCTGGTAATATGAGCACTTCCCTGAATAAATGGTGAACACATTGAAGAGCATGGGAATTAACTTGTTGGGGAAGAGTCAATTGAGTGGGGTGCCTACTCCAAATTAGAAGGGACCAAGCGAGCACCCCCTTTATAAGTTGTTGTGGTGGTTGGAGCATAAAATTTCTTGCGTGATTAAGCACAACATTAAGTAAACTAAATAAAAATAACAGAAATAAAAGGAAAACTGAACTGAAAATCTACTATAAGTCTAAAATAATACAAAAAGTGGCAGGACCAACCCTTGCCAAGGGCAAAAACATACGCAGATAACATAAATGTAAAGAGAGAATAAAATTTAGAACTCGGAAGGAGTGTCTACTGGAGCTGGAAAGATGGAAGCTATCTCTGGTGGGGGTGCAAGGTCTACAAGAGCTGGACTGGATCGGAGGGTGGAGGAATAGATGAGGCCTCAAGTGTAGTAGCAGGGGGAGAAACAGCAGGAGGTAGAAGGCTCTCGACCATCGCCAAGGCACGATGGAGGTCGGCTTCCATCCGCGCCACTGACTCTCGAATCTCTGTCTGGCCAACTCGAAGTGCCTGCTGCTCCACCCGGATCGCGACTAGCTGCTCGCGAATGTGCTCTCTGGGTCGAGCTGGAGGAGCTGGGGCAGTCGCTGATGGTAGGGAGTCGGTGTTGTCCTCAGACTCATTAGCAGAACTATCGTCACCCCTGTTAGGCGTCGGATCAACTTGGCGGGGAGGGAGGATATATCTAGATCCACGACGAGTAACTATCCCCATCAGTCATAAGGTATCTATCCCGAGGGGGTTGTAGTGCCGACAACCTCCTGTCCCTCGAGACGCGCGGTTAACCCCATACCTTTGATCAAACGTGTGATGTAGGGGCCCGCGAAAATGGCGCTCGGTCGGTTGTGCTGGTCCTGGTATGCAAAAAAATCGGCTAACACATACCCTAGATGGAGCGGCCGATGTGCAGTCATGCTATGTAAGTATAGGAGCTCCTGTCGCCCCACGACCTGCAAAAGATCACGTCATGGCGGAGTGCACGTACCTTTGGGTAAGGCAAGATAAATAGCGGGCCTTAGTGAGACCAACCTTGTTGTTCCGACCCGTCGTAAGTTCCATCCATACTCGCCCCACCGTCTAGTCGGTTGGGAAGTAAATAAGCAGCTTCTGATATTGGGGCTCTCGAATCTGATCTACTGTGTATAGCCCGATGAGCATCGTGAACTCGGATAGAGTGTGAACCCGGTGTTCCCCGAAAATTTGGAATCGGATTGCCGCTGCTCGATCAAAACATACTAATCTCAGATCAAGCTCGAACGTGCTCAAGACCTCTAATGTCGAGACCAACCCCCCGTTCGTAACATTTCTCAGACTTCATGCTTCAACCCGAATTGAGCAAGAATGGGCCAGTCCAAAGTACGGGATGGACCGAACCGCTTCATCTCAAACGGTCAAACCGTTCTTGAAAGCGGGACGATGAGAAACTAAGGTCCGAGCGAATTGCAGTGGAAGAAGGTCCAACTAGATCGAGTCGAGCTCGCTTTGACGGCCGGGTAGCAATGGTTCGTTCTTGGCATCCTGCAAAATAAAGCAACAAAGCTAACTCAATACAGTGGCTTAGAAATCTTGCTCCAGATACCTTTTGTGCTGGCTTACGGGTTTGCTTAGCGCCGTAAGTATCGGGGTGTTTGTCCTTACAAGGGACCTTACGGCCGTAAGATTCAAGCTCTAGCCGTAAAGGTCTTCCATGCGTATTTGAGCTTGAAATTCTAGAAAATGTATTGAGGCACCTGATGAGTGCATTTTATATAGATACATTTTCCATTGTATACCCATGTTTCATAAGTATTTTTAGTAGTAATTCTCCCGTTGGCTTCATTGATGGCTGTTGAGTGCATTGATTACTTTGAGAACTGGATTTTGGCTAGGCTTGAATGTCTTCTCGACTGATACGAGTAGTTAGAATTCAACCTAGGGTTTCAATTACACTACAGGTATCTTCCAAGTAGCACAACAAGATTCTAGAATTGGGGTTTGTGAGAAACACTTCAGATAGATGCTGTGAGAACCTAAGTGAGGCAACACCAAGTGATTAACCCGGGGCCCCATCTCCTTCATTAAGCAATCCTAACTCTCTCCCTCTAGGGCATCTCCTCTTTCCCTTCATTCTTGATTTCTCAAGTCAGAGTCAATTCACTCTAATTCTGGTTATTTAGATACTAAGTAGGAAGAGAGTATTAGGAGATATACCAGTCCCTATGGAATCGACTACCTGACCCTCGGGTACATTATACTACTTGTACGACCCGTGTACTTGCTGTTACGCAAGGGGCGTATCAGCACCCACACTCACAAAAGCACAATTCAAAAAAAAAAAAAAAGAAATAATGACTGAAAATAAAGCTAAACATGACAAGAAAAGCAAGGCCACTACAAAGATGAAAAAGAAAAGACTAGAACAGGGGCAGCAAAGATCTCCCGCTGTTGCTCTCTCGTACCTAATTATCTTTTGAAGTTCAACTAAGCTCGGGGAAAGAAAGGTTGGAAGAAAAGAGAGCGGCGGTGTGAGGTGAGAGTGATGTGGGGGAGAGACAAAACATTATGAGTTAAGATGTTACAGATGGTGTCTTAAACCTAGTCGCTTACGGCTTCACTTACTGCGGTAAGTCGGGCCATAAGGCCCTCTGAATAAAATCGCCAAGAGGTTACAGGCTGTAAGTGACTACTAAACTGCTCCATAAGGCTATCAGGACTTTCACTTACAGCCACACCTTACTGGCGTAAGTTGACGCGTAAGGTCCTCAGGAATGCTTTGCACAATGGTTACGGCCCGTAAGTCAGGCCAAAAGTGCCTCTGTGGAGACATTACAGCCTGTCTTACGGGCGTAAGCTGCCCGTAAGCATCATTGAAAATTTTGCAGGATCTCCCTTATATCAAAAGGACATGACTAGTTACACTGGGCCTCATTATGAAGTTCAAACATGCACAACTAAAACAAATACAAGGCACACACAATTAGCATTGATCTCTGAAATTAACTAGAAAAAGAAACAACTGAAAATGACTAAAACAAACAAACAAGCAAGAAAGAAAAGCAAACTAAAATAAAAAAGAACTTGGGTTGCCTACCAAGAAGCGCTTGTTTAGAGTCCGCAGCTTGACATAGAGACTTCTTACCTCAAATAGACTCTTCTAAATGGATGACTTCCTTACTTAAAATATGGAGTTGTGGGGTGTATGGTTTCAATCGATACCTATTAACCTTGAACTGCCCCTGCTCCAGATGAGAAATCTCAATTCCTCCATAAGGCGTTACTTGAGTCACCATAAAAGGACCAGACCACCTAGATTTCAGCTTTCCTGGAAAAAGGCGGAGTCGGGAGTTGAAGAGAAGGACTTGATCCCCGATTTGAAAGTTTTATACCCAGTGATGTGGTTATAATGCCATTAACGCATCCGATCTTTGTGTAGACGGGTATTCTCATATGCTTGAGTCCTCCACATATCTAATTCATTAATTTAGAGCCGTCTTTTTTGCCCGGACAGAATGAGATCAAAATTCATGACCTTGATGGCCCAGCATGCTTTATGTTCCAATTCCATAGGCAAGTGACAACCCTTCCCATAAACCAGCTGATATGTTGTACTACCCGTTGTTGTCTTGTAAGCTGTTCGGTAAGCCCATAATGTGTCGTCTAACCTCTCAGACCAATCCGCCCTATTATGATCTACAGATTTCTCCAATATCCTCTTCAGTTCCCTGTTGGTGACCTCGACCTGACCACTCGTCTGAGGATGGTAAAGGGTCGCTAACCGATCATTGATACCATAGCGTCTCAAAACTTTTTCCATCTGACTGTTAAAAAAGTGTGTCGCTCGGTCACTAATGAGGAGCAGTGGAATTCCAAACTGTTTGAATAGCCTTTTCAAGAATTTAACAACTGTGTGAACATCATTGACTGGTAATGCTTGAGCCTCCACCCACTTAGATACATAGTCCACTGCTACTAATATGTACTTATTTCCGTTGGAGTTAGGGAATGGCCCCATAAAATCAATTCCCCATACATCAAACACTTCACAAAACTACATGGGATTATGCGGCATCTCATCTCTGTTGAACAGATTCCCTGCTCTCTGACATTGATCACATCTCCGAACAAATT
Organism: Dioscorea dumetorum; assembly: GCA_902712375.1. Taxonomy (NCBI): domain Eukaryota; kingdom Viridiplantae; phylum Streptophyta; class Magnoliopsida; order Dioscoreales; family Dioscoreaceae; genus Dioscorea; species Dioscorea dumetorum. Next base: position 5,544,195 of record CACTHL010000128.1, on the reverse strand, counting down.
CCCGGGCATCTTGAAATATGGTGGACCAGTAAAACCCTGATGCTAGAACTTTCTCTGCGGTCCTAGCCTGTGCATAATGACCCCCGTAGGTCCGGAATGACAATGTGCTAAGATTTTCCACCCCTCTATTCTGGAGACACATCTCCTGATGATCTAATCCGCACATAATTGGAAAATATATGGGTTGTCCCAAAAATAGTATTTGCGATCACTAAAGAATTTTCTTCGCTGCTAGCTCGAAAGTCTTTTTGGGAGGACCCTCCCTGACAAATAGTTAGCCAAATCTGTAAACCAAGGGTTATCTGCTTCGTCAGTGTTTTGTATTAAATAAAGATGTTCTTCGGGAAATGTTTCATTAATTTCTGATCGCACCTGATTTCCACCAATAGATCTCTCTAGTCACGATAAATGATCAGTAGCCAAATTCTCAGTACCTTTCTTGTCTTTGATTTCTACATCAAACTCATCAAGCAGCAGCACTCAACGTATCAACCTCAGCTTTGCATCTGACTTATTCATTAAGTATCGAAGCGCCGAATGATCTGTGAACAAAATTACTTTGGAAAGGATGAGATATGATCTGAATTTATCAAATGCGAATTCCACCACTAATAACTCTTTCTTTAAGGTTGTGTAATTCTCTTGAGTGCTCGTGAGGGTCTTGCTGGCATAATATATTGGTTGGAAATGCATATCTCTCCTTTGACACAAAACAGCCCCCACCGCATAATCACTTGCGTCACACATTATCTCCAACGGTTGGTTCCAATGAGGAGTAATGAGAATTGGTGCCTGTGTGAGCTTTTCCTTCAATAGCTCAAAAGATGTGACACAATCTTTGTTAAAATCAAAAGGGGCATCCTTTTCCAACAATTTCGTTTGAGGGCATGTAATCTTCAAGAAGTTCTTAATGAAGCGACGATAGAATCCAGCGTACAGCAAGAAGCTACGAATTGCCTTGACATTGGAAGGGGGTGGAAGTTTCCCAATAGTGTCTATTTTCGCTTTATCAACCTCTATCCCTTTGTTGGATATCTTATGGCCAAGGACAATACCCTTTTTTACCATAAAGTGACACTTCTCCCAATTTAAAACCAAATTTGTCTCCTCACATCTTTTCAGAACTTGCTCCAAGTTTGCTAGACACCGTTCAAAGGAATCCCCATATACTGAAAAATCATCCATGAACAACTCCATGATTTCTTCCACTAGGTCATCGAAGATAGCTGTCATACAACCCTGGAACGTGGCCGGTGCGTTACGCAGTCCGAATGGCATCCGTCGATTAGCAAATGTGCCATAGGGACATGTGAATGTGGTCTTCCCTTGGTCTTCAGGAGTAATTGGAATTAGAAAATATCATGACATTCATCCAGAAAGCAATAGAATTCATGGCCAGCGAGTTTCTCAAGCATCTGATCAATGAACGGTAATAGGAAATGATCTTTCCTAATAGCTTCATTTAATTTCCTGTAGTCAATACAGAGTTACCAACCAATCACCGTTCTTGTGGAAATTAACTCATTATTATCATTCCGCACTACTGTCATGCCCCCTTTCTTCGGCACTACCTGTGTTGGACTCACCCAAGCACTATTTGATATCGGGTATATGATCCCAGCATCCAGCAACTTCATAACCTCAGCTCACACCACTTCCTTTATATTGGGGTTAAGCCTACATTGTGGTTAGATCACTGGTTTAAAACTGTCATCCAGCAGAATTTTGTGAGTACAGAATGAAGGATTAATCCCCTTTATGTCTGAAATTTAAAGGCAAGGGTTATTTTATGAGCCCTTAACACATCAATCAATCGATCTTTCTGTGCACGAGTCAGAGCAAAAGCTATAATCACTGGCAATTTAGACCCATCTTGAAGGAAGGCGTACTCCAAATGGTTAGGGAGGGTTTTTAACTCAACGTCAGGAAGGTCCTCTATTGAAGGTCGGAGGGGATGATTCATTGAAAGGTTGATTTTCTCATATTCCTCCCGGTTTTCCTGCTGTTCTTTTGAAGAGTTCTTTTCTGCTGATTGATTCTTCACCGTCTCTGCCTTCTGACATTTGTCATCATCCAAACTATATACCTCCTGTACCTTCTTGTTAGGTTCCTGTCCCAAATCTCTAGTGCTATTCAACCATGCATCTGCTGTTTGTGGCACCTCAAGCGGAGTTTGATATGAGATCAACTCACTCTACTTCAATAAAACCAGCTGTTGACACCAATGTTCCAGCTTATTATGAATGTCGACTATTTTTAATCATATTAACTTCATTAAACATTTTTCTGCATAAAAAAAAATTTAAATTGAACCGTGAGGTTTGGAAAGGTAGGATGTACAAAGAATAGTAAACAGAATAGAAAATTTTACAAAAATGACGCTAGGATGCGGGAAAGAAAACAAGAATGATAAAACGGCTAAAACAACAAAACTAAAGTATTCCTAACGTTGCTCCCTGGCAACGGCGCCAAACACTTGACACGCCCTTTGCATCACCACAAGTGCACGGGTCGTCAAATAATAAAGTGGATCCCAAAAAGGGATCGGGTTGTCGAACCTCAGGGAGCAAACGTACTAGTACTAACCTTAGTTTATGAAATCTAACCCAACGGAAATAATGGTAGATAACTCTAACAAAGATAATTAAGTTAGGAAATAATCAAGTAAATTGTAGACATTATCTGAAATAATGGGAACCCTTGGATAGTACTCCCTCGAGGATTAGGCAATGAAGTACCAATTTCTATAAGTATTCCTTAACCAATTAAAAGAAGAGTTTAACAAAATGTGATATCAAGACGGGTTTTCACCGCATGCTAAATTAGATGGTTAACGGGTTTCATCACACGTCATCAATCACGCAACATCCAACAAGACATACATCCAATCATACATGCATTTCTAAGATTAAACGCTACAAGTAATTGAGATAAAAAGGGATTACAAATAGAGTTCAACAATTCCCTCAAGGTTTCCAACCCAAGCTTCCCAAAGAGCGGATTAGCTCATATTGCAACAATATAGAACCAAAGATTCACAGATGCTCATAATGATAATGTACAATTGAATAGGAAACTCCCTCAAACCCAAAGAAACAAGGACCAGGGTGAAGTTCCCCTCGACGTTGGAGGAGACACGATCTTTGACCGCAATGGTGGTTTAATCAATGGTGAAGATGATATGGACGAGGAACCACGCGTCTACGTTGTCTTGGAGTGGAGGATTCATCCTTAATTTCGCAGTTGAAGCTTTTCCATTCTGCAGCCGCTCTCTCCCCAAAAATAGAGTAAAACCTAAAAAACAAGCACCCCCTTCTTTCTCCAGTAAAACCTTATATAGGCCCAAGCTTACGGCCAGCTTACGGGTGTGTTGGTCCGTAAGCATCGGGTTCCAACTTTCCTAGTGCCTTACGCCCCCGATTACGGCAATAAGTTTCTCCCGTAAGGCTCTCTGTCCTCGGGTTACGGTCCTGCTTACGGCCATAAGCTTTAGACCGTAAACCTCATCTGCCAAATCTTGCTTCCATCTTTACGGGTATAAGCTGCTCCGGTAAACATCTCTGTCTTCTGCTTACAGTCTAGTTTATGGCCCTAAGTCCCGACCATAAGCTTCTCTGTATTACAGGGCCTCTCCTCTTACGGGCATAAGGATGCCCGCAAGGCTTTCTGAATATAGGTTACGACCGTAAGCCTGGCTATAAGGTGCCCGTAAGCAGTGCAGCCCTCCAAGTGCTAAGTCAAGAGCATGCCATCTTTAATGTTTTTATTCCAATTGCTTCCTTTGGCTCTCCTTTGGCTTTAACCTACACTTGGTGCCTACGAAGACAGTTCATACTCGATTTTGGCTCATATTCCACAAAATTACTCCAATACTAACTCGATAAGTATACAATTTAATATATAGAATACGCATAATTGTATACTTATCACTCAAGCACATGATGAGTAGACACTCCTCATATAGAGATTAACAAAACGGGCATCGATACTGATGGAGTTTGATATAACTTACAGTCCACAAAAAACAATTTAAGGACAAGCATTAGCAAATTTTCTGGATTTCTCACACGTTCCCTGATGATTCCCCATTGAAATGACATCTTCCTCATGAAGAGACGTTGATAATAAAGGTAGAAAAACAGTGCTGGAAAATATACTTTGATGGAGCTTCGTCGATCCAGCCAACTGTTAGACCTAAGATTCCTCAAATCAAGGCTGGTATTAGATTCATCTTTATTTCCCCTAAGGGTGGGATCTTGTAGTACACTCTTTCTCTATTGAGGTTACACACTAATACGAAGAGGAGTATAAAGCTCTTATCGCTACACTACAGCTAGTAATCACGATAGAATTTCAAAATTTACACAGATCTAGTGACTCCCAACTCATCATAAATCAAGTTGAAGAGTGTTTCAAAATATACAAGCAAGAACTCTTTTAATATCATCAACGAGTTATAGAGGTGATGAAGCAAATTCCTGATGTTAAGCTAGAAAGCGTTTCAAGGTCATTTAATGGAATAGTAGATAACTTGACCAAACTTGCGAAAGAGCTAGTTAATCAAAATATAGAAGTGATTCAAGTCACATTTGAAATAGAAGTGTCTTGAGATAATTCCTTGATAAGGACATAAATAATAAGCATCACTTAAAAAGAGAAGTCTAGGCCATAGTTGAAGATGACTGAATGAAGCCTTTCATTAAATACTTGATGTATGCCGAGCTTCCATAAGAAAAATCTTTAGCAATGCATTTAAAGAAGACAATAATGAGATTTATACTTGTTAATGATACTCTCTATAGAAGATCATATGGCCTGCGCTTATTAAGATGTTTCTTGAAGGAGGAGTCTGAAGAAGTTATACATGAGGTTCATTCCCATATCTATGGTGCTCACCAATCAGGACATAGGATGCAGTTGAAGATCAAGCATATGAGATACTATTAGCCAAGCATGATCAAGGATTGCATGGACTATGCAAGGAGATGCAAGTTACATGAAGCCACTAGGGATTTCATCCACTAACATCCAAACCCTTTACACTCTACAATCTCCTCATAGCCTTTTGAGATGTGGGGAATTGATGTTATAGGCTATATTGAGCCTTCATCATCGATAGGACATTGATTAATATCCGTTGCCATTGACTGCTTCTCTTGTCAGGTAGAAGCTATTCCTCTAAAAGAAGGAGCAAAAGATAATAATTCCAATCCCTGAGGAGAAAAGTTGTTCTTGTTCTTCTTCTTCAGCTCTTGACTCTTATAGCTTCTCCCTTATTAGCATAAGTGGTGTGTTAGTCTCCTCAACTCTTTGAGACATTGAAGTGATGGACAGTTTTGTTTCTTTGATATTCTCTATACTTTTCATCAATTCTTTCCTTTCTGTTGCATTTAGATCATTCCTTTCACTCTCTCTATCATGGGTAATCTTTGAGATATCAAGCACTTCATATCTTTTATCTCTTGTGATTGAAATGTCAAGTCCATTCAACTTCAAAGTTTGGTGTACCTTTGCGGTTTCTTATCTCAAAGACTCATTGTCATGAGGATGGGCTAACTTCAACTTTTAGAGAAGCCTCTTTATCCAAAAGGACTTCAAAGTAAAGGTCTTCTCAATAGCTTGAGAATGAAAAGAATTTGTTGACTCAACATCCATAGTTAAGGCATTCTTATGCTTGTGAGAGCTATCAATGGATATAATCTTAAGAATTGAGTTTGCTTTAGATGGAGGTTGATCTTAGACAAGGATGGCTTTTATAACTTGAGTTTCTTCTAGTTGTTGAGGAGAAGTCGTTTCTTGGTGATCACCTATGAAGGTAGCCACGGGAGCTAAAGTTTCTTCCAATTGTTGAAGAGGAGCGACTTCCATGGACTTTGAAACTTCTTCTGGATAAGAACTTCCTATAGGTGGATAAGCATCAAGTATGAGAGTGTAGTCATCATCAGCCACATGATTTGAGGATAAGAAGTTATACACAAGAGAACTAAAACAAAAAGAGCAAAAGTGAATCAAGTTAATTATACCAAAAAAAAATTCATTAAGGGATATACCCATTAGATTAGACCCTGATTTGGAGATGCCATGTTGATCTTTTTCTTGTCTGCTTGTGCTTGGAAGGTCACCTATAAAGAAAAGAATTTGATTTACAAGATCGTAAAGTGATGAATAAAGTTATCTCATTATAAAAGATATGCCTTGAATTGGGGCTTCATATAGAACACGCAATGGCCTGGAATGAGTTTGCGATGATGTGTCGTCTTCATTGATTTAAGCTTCTTTTCCAAATTCCTTGACCCTATTACAGCTTGTCATTAAGAAGGTCTTGTCTGAATTTTCTCAATCCATTCAAATTGAATTGGTTCCCTATGATTGCTTTTCTCCATCGCTTGACGAAAGGTCTCCTTTTCAAGTGGATCATTGTCTTAAGGTTTTTTTTTGTAGAGGGATCATTCTCAATAAGACAACCATGAATTGACTTCAAGGTTGTGTGTGATTTTGTCGACTAGTAGTGTAAATAAGTCTATAAAGGATACCTGTAAGGGTTGATGACCTTACACTTGGTCAGCGGGCATACAGTATCACATAGGCCAAACCACGAGGGCGCACAGGTAGCGCGCACGGTTAGCGCGACGCATGTTTTGTGTCTGGACCAAGGGCGGGTGGAAATTCCACATGGCCATGTGGATTCTCTGGATGTTAGAAAACCCACAAAAATCCAGCCACATGGCCATGTGTTTCCATTTTTTGGCCCAAAATTGTTCCAAACTCTACCAAATTAATTGAAAACACATGGAAAACTGCAGAAATTGAAATCAAACAAGAATGTGGCTCAAATCTCACCAAATTCATAGGAAACACTCTCAAACTTACCAGAAACGATGAAAACACGATTTTTCACATCTAAAACAAAAATCGCACAACACCGGAGATGAAACAAAAGAAAACAAAAACAAACCAAAAACACAACTGCAGAAATTAAAATCTAACTAAAACAAATGCCAAGGAATTAAAAATTTGGTTGCCTCCCAATGAGCGCTTGTTTTACGTCACTAGCTTGACGTACCTGCCCTTCAAATCAAGGGGAGTCATGGAGCGGGACTCCTCCATTGCCTGCACTCTTCAAACATGATGAGCCAAACTTTTGCAAATTAGAGGGTGAGTAAAAGAAATTGTTACCAACAAAAGAGCTATCACTCTTAATCTTTGAATGTCCGTCCGCAGAATTGTTCGGGTGTCTCTTGCGACAATGTCTCACCCTCTTCAGCTTTGTGATGAATTTATTTACTATACCCGTGGGAGGTTCTTCCTTGTTCTCTAGAGCAACCGAGGAACTCTCATCATTCTCTACCTCTTGGTCTAGCCATCCCACCAACGGGTCTGGACAGAAGATTTCCTGCACAAAATCATCAACTAACTCATCAGTAGTGTCAAGGAAATACAAAGTTTCATCAAAATCAAGGGAATGTGATAAGTGCTTGTATGTATATATTTTTGGAAATGTTTTCCACGCATGAGCATCACATTTATCAGGCTTTATCACTAATTTCGTGTGTTTTGGTGTTCTTTCATGCAATTATGGTTGTGAAGACATGGTGCGTGAATAAAGGCAAGATTAGGTCATAATGGTGCCAAGTGGAGCTCTTTTGTGCAAATACGAAGTTCAAGACACAAATCGGGTTCCAACGAGGGGGTATGTGCCAACTTCTAAAGACTTCAAGACATTTCTTGTAGAAGGACACGAAGGCAGTCATGCTCGCTTGTTCCGATTTGCTCGAAGATTTCAAAAGCTCTCCAAGGTTTTCTCATCATCAAGAAATGCCACATGACCTTTCACATGGGCGTGTGTCCGTCCGTGTGACCTCAGGAGAAGAAACGGGCGAAATCGGGCACCAATAAGCAAGTTCCCACAGGGCTGAAATTCCACATGGGCGTGTGGAATTTCCACACGGCCGTGTGGCTCATCCACACGCCCGTGTGGATCCTCGAGATGGCCAATTATAAAGCCGTTCTAAAGCGTTATACGAAAAATCTTCTTCCAACTTTGAGAGGGTGTGACGGCTAGGGTTCAGGAGGTTCTTGCTACACTTTGGGGGCGCTTCTTCACCGAATTCATCATCAATTCCTTCCAAGGAGAGCTATTGGGGGAGCCTTCGACGACTCGATTCGACGAGGTGTGCCTTAGGCTTGGAGGAAGGAGTTCTTTGGAGAAGAAGGAGAAGTTCCCATAGTCTATCAACACAAAGCTTAAGGGGGTTTTCTTTATGGATTTCTTGCACTTATCTTCATTTATTTTGATGAACTTGTATTGCTCCATGGAGGGCTAAACCCCTAGTGGGTACTTGGACTTGTAAACCCTAGATTTCCTATGTTTCATTGACTTTAATGCTTTTATTTCAATTTGAGTTTGAATTTGAGTTTCGATCTTGTATGCTTAATTGTTTCTCCTTTAGAGTGACACTAGGGTTGAGGGCTAATCCAATCATCCTTTTGACGAGTGACCATCACCATTAGGATTAGATTAATCAAGATTGAAGAGGGTTGAGAGAGTGAGTTGAGAGGTAGTGACACGTCCCCTTTCCCCTTCGGTGTGGTTTTCCCTACCTTCTTATTCCAAGTATTACCTTCGATCTCAAAGAGAGTTAGGCGTTGAGAGAGGGCTTTCCGCCGGGACTTATTTGTGATTAGGGATCTTTCGCCTGGACCAAAGGGATTGATCTATAGTTGGGAATAGAGTTTACCACTTGGAATCCCTAGAGCATAGCGCAGTCATACGAGGTGTGAGGTGTTGAGAGTCTTCTCTCCGCCGGGACCTTTAGGGGACTAGTCAAGGTTGACATTAGATTTGGGACCTTGTATCCTTGGATTCCACGACTCTTGAAATCTCTATTGAGTAAAAGTATTTGAAGTCTTGCACTTGAAACAAGGATTCGAGGGGAAGCAGTGTCCGAGTACCCCATCTTCTTATTGATCTATTTCTACACCCTAGCTTTTATCTTGAGCACTTTATTTCTATTTCTTTCCTATTTTATTTTCTTTCACAACAACAATTGGTTTATCTTTGGCTACTTAACAAAGTGTGATTGTTCTTACGTCTACTCCCTGTGGATTCGACTACCCACCCGTTTGGGTACTTTATTATTTCGACACCCGTGCACTTGCGGAGTACACACGCAAGGGTGTGTCAAGTTTTTGGCGCCGTTGCCGGGGAGTTAGGCGTTTTAGGAATTGTTATACTTTGTTTCGCTAGTCATTTTTCGCACATTCTATCTCACACTTCTTTTACTTCCATCGCTCTGATTTTACTTTCTTTTCCTGATTTCAGCTCCAGGTTATGACCCGTGGACATCCTTCGACATTAGTGGAAGGTGATCCAGAAATAGAGAGGAGATTGCACAGACGGGGAAGACAACCTGAACTAGAACAGTTTGATCAAGCTGAGATAGAAGTTGAAGAGTCCGCAACCATGGCTGAACAAAATGAGCAACAGCGGACACTTTCTGATTTTGCTAGGCCGTCTGTTCGTGGTACACAGTCAAGCATAGTCAGGCCACCAATTTCAGCTCAATACTTTGAGCTTAAGCCGGGGTTCATTCAGATGGTCCAACAGTCCGCACAGTTTAATGGGTTAGCAGATGAAGACCCAAACAATCACATAGAAAATTTCTTGGAAGTGTGCGACATGTTGAAGATTAATGGAGTCACAGACGACGCCATCAGATTGAGAGCCTTCCCATTTTCCTTGAAGGGGAAAGCAAAACAGTGGTTGCAATCTTTACCTAGAGCATCAATTACCACTTGGGAAGAGATGGTTGAGGCCTTCCTTGCCCGATATTTCCCTCCTGGGAAATCGGCCAAGCTGAGAAATGAAATTTCTTCCTTCATGCAGTCGGAATTGGAGTCTCTTTTCGAGACATGGGAAAGGTTCAAGGATCTTCTGCGCAAATGTCCTCAACACGGGTTCCCCGAGTGGATGGTCATCCATACCTTCTACAATGGGTTGAACCCAAGCACAAGACAGCTACTTGATGCCGCAGCAGGAGGTACCTTAGGAAGCAAGACCCCCGAAGCTGCCCGCCAACTGATAGAAGAAATGGCTATGAACAGCTATCAGTGGAATGCTCGAGACAAGAGGAAAGTGGCGGGTATTCATGAAGTTGATGCAGTAACATCTCTAGCAGCTCAAGTGAAAGCATTGAGCAAGAAGTTAGACACTTTGGCAGGCCCATCTAGAATAGCTGCAGTGATGAATTGTGATAGTTGCGGAGGAGGGCATGTTTCTTCTGATTGGCCTATCTCTATGGTCGGAACAGCACCTGTTGAGCAGGTTGATTTTGTGGGGAATGCTGGACGAGGTTAAGGAAATCCCTATAGCAACACCTACAATTCGGGGTGGCGAAACCACCCGAACTTTGCATGGAGCAACCAAGGGCAACAAAGGCCCTCTGCACCCCCTGGATTTCAGCAACCCCAACAACCAAACATGGAGGGCCGAGTTTTGGGCTTGAGAACCGAATGACAGACTTGGAGAAGGCATTGACCAAGTTCATTCAGTCCTGAGACACGCGCTTCCAAGGCGTGGAGAGTACACTTCGCAATCACACCGCTTCACTACATAACTTGGAAAATCAGGTAGGGCAGATTGCGAAGTCTTTATCTGAGCGACCTCAAGGAAGTCTCCCGGGAAATACAGAGACCAACCCAAGAGAGCAGCTGAAGGCAATCACTCTGAGGAGTGGTCGTGAGGTTGAGGGTAGACTTCCCGCTGAAGAGGTTGTTCAAATTCCTGCTAAGGAGAAAGACAAGGAGAAGGGTAAGGAAAAGGAGGTAGCACCCGCACCATACAAACCAAGGATTCCTTATCCTTCAAGGCTGAAGAATGATCAAAATGATGAGCAGTACAAGAAGTTTCTGGGCCTTTTCAAGCAGCTGCACATTAATATCCCTTTTGTAGAGGCTTTGTCTCAAATGCCTCGGTATGCAAAATTCTTGAAGGACCTCTTAACCAACAAGAGGAAATTGGAAGAGGGTGCAGCGGTGATTTTAGATGCATCTTGTTCAGCTGTGTTGTAGAAGAATCTACCTAACAAGATGAAAGACCCCGGAAGCTTCATCATCCCATGTAACATTGGAAATTTGGGTGAAGAGAAGGCATTGGCAGACTCAGGAGCCAGTATCAATGTCATGCCTTACTCCTTCTTCAGGAAGCTGGGACTGGGAGAGCCAAGGCCTACTCGGATGACCTTACAACTAGCTGACCGTTCCATTCGTCACCCGAGAGGCATCATTGAAGACATCTTGGTGAAAGTAGATAAGTATATATTTCCTGCAGATTTCGTGGTACTGGATGTAGATGAGAATGTCGACGTGCCGCTAATACTTGGAAGACCCTTTCTGCGTACTTCCAAGGCTCTTATAGACATGGATGGCGGGGAGATGACATTGAGGATAGGAGATGAGAAGCTGACCTACCGCCTTGCTGAGGCCATGAGACATTCTCTTAACTTTGATGATGCTTTGTATTTTCTTGACACTACTGATGCATTGATTGATAATTATGTGCAGGAAACCTTTTGCCCAGATCCACTAGCTGATTTGTTGGATCAAGAGATGGTTGATAATCATATTTCATCAGTTGCCTTGGAGAACAAGGGTACACCTACCACGGGTACGGTCAATAAATTAATGAAAAAGCTAAGGAGGGTAAGACATCGCCGCAAGAAGCAAACGAATGAACGTGCGTACGGTCCTCCAAGGTCTAAGAATGATATCCCTTCATCTGGTAACAAATTCGATCACTCATCTTCTAAATTCCCGAACTTATGCTCATCATGTTTCACATTCCCAAGCAGCGAAGTGCTTTCGACCCATGACCCCCCTTGAATCTAGAGAGACAGGTACGTCAAGCTAGTGATGTAAAACAAGCGCTTATTGGGAGGCAACCCAATTTTTAGAATTCTTTGTGCGAGTTGTTGTTAGTTTTTATTTCTGCAATTTTTTGTGTTGTTTAGCTTGTAGTTTGTGTGGATTCATTGCTGGTAGTGCATTTTAATGTTTTCATTATTTCTGGCAAGTTAGGTGATAGTCTTGTGAAATTTTGTGAGATTTTAGTTGTAAACGTGTTAGTTTTCAACTTCTGCAGTCGTTCCATGTGTTTCCAATGATCTCTGTAGAGTTTAGACTATATTTGAGTTGAAGAATGGAAACACACGGCCATGTGGAATTTCCACATGGCCGTGTGGATGACTTTGTGAAAGAATTCTCCAATCCAGAGAATCCACACGGCCGTGTGGAAATTCCACACGGCCCTGTGGATTTATTCAGTACAAACTTTCGCAATACAGAGAATCCACACGGCCGTGTGGAAATTACACACGGCCGTGTGAAAATGGGGAGTTTTATAAGGGTCATACAGAGAATCCACACGGCCGTGTGGAATTTCCACACGGCCGTGTGGGGTACTTAAACATGAAAAGCCCCCTTTTTCTTCATATTCCCCCCCAAGCAACCCTTCACCTTCAAGCGCCTCCTCTCCAAGGGTCACGACGGTTTCTCTTCCCCTTCCATTCTCTCGCTTATTTAAGGGATTTGTAGGCCTTACTCGTTGCTACATTATGAGATTGGATTCATCTTCTCCGGTAAGCCTTCTTCCCCTCTTCTTGCCATGAAACCTTCATTATTTCTTGTGGATGTTGAATCTTGTGTTTTTGCATGCTATTTTCATGATTAATACTTAGATTATTGCTTAAAACACTTGTGCTCAACTGTGTCGATGATTTTATGAAATGGTGTGGATTCACCATGGCACTTTGGCAGTGGTCGAAGATCCACACGGCCGTGTGGATTATTGGGGTGTCCCCTCTGAATTCCAGAGGAGACACACGGCCGTGTGGAATTTCCACACGGCCGTGTGTATTGATTGTTTCTTTGTTTTGGGTAACCCAGAGGAGACACACGGCCGCGTGGAATTTCCACACGGCCATGTGGAATTCTGGGAACCTATTCTAAGCTCCGAATTAACTTGTTTACCTCTCTTATGCATAGGAATGGCCCAAAGAACGAAGAGACTCGCTCATAAGCGTCCCCGTGAGGCCCGTGAGTCCCGTGAACTTTCGCCCGCACCATTCGAGTTCGCCGTGACCGAACATCAAGCACGGTTTGATCGATTTTCAAAGTTGAAATTTGGCCAGACGCGAATTCCTGACTTGCAAGCTCTGGAGGCGATAGAACACGCGCGTGTGACCGAGTTGGCGGATGAAGTCTGTGAGCTAATTGCTGTGGGCGGGTGGGAACGACTATTGTGCATCAAAGACCCAGCCACTCGCGATCTCACTCTCGAAGTCCTTGCGACATTCGAGTTTGATCGCTCCCACACCGACTACCACCGGACAGACACAGTTCGGTTCCGCATTTTTGGGCAGTACCACAGCATGAGCCTGACTGATTTCGCTGTCGCCCTCGGCCTGTACGATTGAGACTTCATCCACACGAAGGAGTACGCGCAGCTACCATTCGACTACCCCTTCCGCGTCACTCCAAGCCGAGTCTGCCGGATGCTATGTGGAGATATACAGTACGAGCCCGGGTTGACCAAGGCTTCTCTGCTCCTCCGCCCCGCCCACAGGTACATTCATGCCATCCTAAGCAGGTCTATTACTGCGCGAGGAGACAGCACCGGCGTATTGGGGCGGCTGGACCTCCTCTACTTACACTCTATGGTCCAGAGCCTGCCCCTGCACCTGGGATACGTGGTAGCTGATTTTCTGAGGCACCAGGGACAGTACGCGCGGATAGGAGTTCTTTTCTCTGGTCTCTACATCACTCGACTCGTCCGAGCAATGGGACTGATTGATGCTATTCGGGGAGCTGATAAGGTTATCATTCCCTCTCCACTAGGCCTTGACACCTTGCGTATGATGGGCATGGTGAAGAGGGCCGCCCCCGGTAGGTACGTGCTTGTTGCTCCCTTCCCAGATGAGTCCGAGGAGTCTGAGGACGAAGATGAAGACTCAGAGGAGACCCGGGCAGGGCCATCATCACAACCCGCACCCATGGAGGCGAAGGACACCCCAGCAGACGAGGAGGTGCCACCGGTTTCAGCACCTGCATCTCCTCCGGCACAGGAGCGCATCGACAGACTTGAGGCTGCTGTGGGGACCCTCCAGACTGATCTCGCCGCCATGCGGGTGACCCAGGCAGCGAACCACACTGAGGTTCTCGCTCGCATGGCTGAGTGGTACGCCCCTTGCGTAACCGCAAGTGCACGGGTCGCACAAGTAGTATAATGTACCCTTGGGTCGGGTAGTCGAATCCACAGGGACTGGTATAGCTTCTAATATTAACGTCCTACTCAATATCTAACCAAATCGAGAATGAAGGAATTGACTTTGGACTGACTTTGAGGAAGTTGAGGGAATGGAACGTTCACCAAGGGAAGATTTAGGATTGACTCGATGGAGGAGATGGGGCCCCGGGGTTGGGTTTCTGACGTTCCCTAACTCAGTCTTTCTCAGTAATTATTAGGGATGTCTTCAGTTCTAAACCTAGTTATGCTATAAGCATGTGGTTTCTAGAGCTGCCGAGCCCTAAGTTGAACTCCCTCTGCTTGCAACAATCAATAAAGATTCACAAACCTAGATAGGAGAACCAAACTACCAAGCATCAAGCACTAAACAACATACAAGATAGCCAATAACCTTGATTTATTGAAATAAACAAGACAATCATAAAAACTGCAAGTAAAGACTACGAGTTCGAGCTACAACGTCATACAACCAACCCCGGGGCTCCCTTAAGAGTTTAGCCCCTCATGATAACAACCAACAAACACAATGCCAAAGAAATTACAAGACAAGGAATTGAAAACTCCCTAATTTCTTGCATCCTTGAGGTTGTCGAAGGATCTACGATGTCGTGTAATCTCCCTCCGATCGGCCTACCATACGCTTGGCATTCCCTTGATGAAGCTGAGGATGAATCCCCAAGGCTCTCCCTTTCTTTCTCCCAAAGATCGCCCACCAAACGTCCCCCAAAAACCTAAGTTTTTAGGGCTTTAAAGTTTTCCCGATGTGAGCATGGGCGTGCTGAAGCCGTGTTTCAAGCCGTGCAGATTACGGCCAAATAATTCTTCAGAAAACTCTCAAACCTGTAATCTGCACGGGGAACAGCACGGGCGTGCTTAGGCCGTGCTGAGGCTTTGCACGACCGTGCTCAGCGAACTCTGGCTGTGCTGATCTATGGTCGCATTCTCCTGTAATTTTCATGGGAAGCAGCACGGGCGTGCTTCGACCGTGCTGAGGTTTTCACACCCGTGCTCAGCGGACTCAGGCTGTGCTGAATCGCAGTTGAATTCTTCTGCATTTTGCACGGGGAACAGCACGGGCGTGCTCAAACCGTGCTGAGCTTGATGAGGTTTCTTCTAAGTCCTTTAGCTTCTAAAATTGTTCCAAAAGCGCTTCTTTTTACTTCAGGACTTTGATATCTGCATGACGAACAACGAATACCTCAAATAGCACCGTACTTGGAGAATTATAGCCAAAACATTCAATAATGATGGAGATATAGCATGCAATATATATATATGAAATGCGCTCATCACTGAGTACCACTCGGAGATGATGGTGCGCATCACTTCACTCCACCAGTTGATGGAGAAAGGTAGCGATTCCACTTCGCCGTCCACACCCAGAGCACCCCACGCATCACCAGCATCCCCAGCAGCACCAGCAGATGACGACGCTTGATGCGTCTTTTACTCTTCTTTTTTATTTCCTTGTACTTTTATTTCTGTTGTGTCCCTGTGTACTCAGAAAGGTTACACCTTCTGAGACTTATCTAACTGTTTTTATTTTTTATGTTCTCTGTTGAGTTTGTGTTTGGTTGTTTACTTTTGCACTCTTTTAATCTTTGCTTTTGTTGAGATCCACTGAACCCCTTTTGTGATGTGCAGATAGACTTGTCAACTTGGTTTTGAGAAATGGTCATAGGCACGGCCGTGTGGAATTTCCACACGGCCGTGTGAGCTTCACAACCTTACGCGACTTCACTTCCCGTTCCACACCTCCATTCAAATACTACACTCGGAGATCAGGGGAGTGTTGTTTTAATACCCCCGCCCTCATGTTTTTATTTGCGTTTTTATGTTGCATGTTTGTATGAGTACATTGAGGGCAATGTACAGCTCAGGTGTGGGGGGGAGTTCACACTACACACGTTCTTTATTTTTAATCATCACTTTCATGCTCATCTAGCCAATGACAGTTCACCCTAAGGAACATGAGTGTATTTTCGAATTTAGGTGAAATTTAAACTTCGGTTGTTACCATGCTCTAGTTTACTCGAAAAACTTAGAAATTTTTTGTCTGATTGCATTTCTTGGACTTTACTTGCTCTGTTAACCCTGATAACGCTAGTTCAGTTTGAATGGACATTAGTTTCGTTTTTCTTGAATTAAAAAAAAAAAATTACAAAATGGTGCTCCTTTGTTCTTGGGGTAGAAAGAGCTACCACCTATTCTGTATGCAGCTACTCTCATAAGTCGGTTACTAGCTATGCCCTAATGAGAGAAAGAGCTATCTAATAGGCTGTGTGAAAGCTAACACTCCCGGGTGGAAAGAGCTACCACCTTGAAAGGGTGAAAGCCGCCTAGGAGGCATCTTGGGAAATGGCTACCTTTGAGGTTGTGTGCAGCTACCACCGATTTCTTTTTCCCGAAATAAGTCCTTATTTTAATAATGTTCAAGCGTAAACTTGGGGTTGGCATGAGTAAGTGTACACACACACACGCTTTCAGATTTTATTTTCTTCGTAATTTGAGTTTCTGCTAGAGTTTTGGTTTTTATCTATCTATGTTTAAATTTTCCCTTTATGAGAATACTATCTTTGTACACCTTTGGTAAACTTAAGGCCAAGCATTTTCATCACTCAACCTTTAATTCTCATGGTATGAACTTTGCTTGAGGACAAGCAAAAGCTTAAGTGTGGGGGAGTTTGATAAGTGCTTGCATGTATATATTTTTGGAAATGTTTTCCACGCATGAGCATCACATTTATCAGGCTTTATCACTAATTTCGTGTGTTTTGGTGTTCTTTCATGCAATTAGGGTTGTGAAGACATGGTACGTGAATAAAGGCAAGATTAGGTCATAATGGTGCCAAGTGGAGCTCTTTTGTGCAAATACGAAGTTCAAGACACAAATCGGGTCCCAACGAGGGGGTATGTGCCAACTTCTAAAGACTTCAAGACATTTCTTGTAGAAGGACAGGAAGGCAGTCATGCTCGCTTGTTCCGATTTGCTCGAAGATTTCAAAAGCTCTCCAAGGTTTTCTCATCATCAAGAAATCCCACATGACCTTTCACATGGGCGTGTGTCCGTCCGTGTGACCTCAGGAGAAGAAACGGGCGAAATCGGGCACCAATAAGCAAGTTCCCACAGGGCTGAAATTCCACACGGCTGTGTGGCTCATCCACACGCCCGTGTGGATCCTCGAGATGGCCAATTATAAAGCCGTTCTGAAGCGTTATACGAAAAATCTTATTCCAACTTTGAGAGGGGGTGACGGCTAGGGTTCAGGAGGTTCTTGCTACACTTTAGGGGCGCTTCTTCACCGAATTCATCATCAATTCCTTCCAAGGAGAGCTATTGGGGTAGCCTTCGACGACTCGATTCGACGAGGTGTGCCTTAGGCTTGGAGGAAGGAGTTCTTTGGAGAAGAAGGAGAAGTTCCCATAGTCTATCAACACAAAGCTTAAGGGGGTTTTCTTTATGGATTTCTTGCACTTATCTTCATTTATTTTGATGAACTTGTATTGCTCCATGGAGGGCTAAACCCCTAGTGCGTACTTGGACTTGTAAACCCTAGATTTCCTATGTTTCATTGACTTTAATGCTTTTATTTCAATTTGAGTTTGAATTTGAGTTTCAATCTTGTATGCTTAATTGTTTCTCCCTTAGAGTGACACTAGGGTTGAGGGCTAATCCAATCATCCTTTTGACGAGTGACCATCACCACTAGGATTAGATTAATCAAGATTGAAGAGGGTTGAGAGAGTGAGTTGAGGGGTAGTGACACGTCCCTTTTCCCCTCCGGTGTGGTTTTCCCTACCTTCTTATTCCAAGTATTACCTTCGATCTCAAAGAGAGTTAGGTGTTGAGAGAGGTCTTTCCGCCGGGACTTATTTGTGATTAGGGATCTTTCGCCTGGACCAAAGGGATTGATCTATAGTTGGGAATAGAGTTTACCACTTGGAATCCCTAGAGCATAGCGCAGTTATACGAGGTGTGAGGTGTTTAGAGTCTTCTCTCCGCCGGGACCTCGTAGGGGACTAGTCAAGGTTGACCTTAGATTTGGGACCTTGTATCCTTGGATTCCACGACTCTTGAAATCTCTATTGAGTAAAAGTATTTGAAGTCTTGCACTTGAAACAAGGATTCTAGGGGAAGCAGTGTCCGAGTACCCCATCTTCTTATTGATCTATTTCTACACCCTAGCTTTTATCTTCAGCACTTTATTTCTATTTCTTTCTTATTTTATTTTCTTTCACAATAACAATTGGTTTATCTTTGGCTACTTAACAAAGTGTGATTGTTCTTACGTCTACTCCCTGTGGATTCGACTACCCACCCGTTTGGGTACTTTATTACTTCGACACCCGTGCACTTGCGGAGTACACACGCAAGTGTGTGTCAGAATGTCTCATGGCTTCAGCAAGGCGGTAGGTCAGCCTCTCATCTCCAATCCTTAATGTCATTTCTCCGCCGTCCAAGTCTATAAGAGCCTTTGAAGTACGCAGAAAGAGTCTCCCGAGTATCAGAGGCACGTTGACATTCTCATCCACATCAAGAACTACAAAGTCAGCAGGAAAGATGTATTTGTCCACTTTCACTAGGACGTCCTCAATGATGCCTCTAGGATGACGAACGGAACGGTCAGCTAGTTATCAGGTCATCCGAGTGGGTCTTGGCTCTCCTAATCCCAGTTTTTTGAAGAAGGTGTAAGGCATGACATTGATACTAGCTCCTGAGTCTGCTAATGCCTTCTCTTCACCCAAATTCCTAATGTTACATGGGATGATGAAGCTTCCGGGGTCTTTCATCTTGTTCGGTAGATTCTTCTGCAAAACAGCTGAACAAGATGCATCTAAAATCACTGCTGCGCCCTCTTCCAATTTCCTTTTGTTGGTTAAGAGGTCCTTCAAAAACTTTGCAAAACGAGGCATTTGAGACAAAGCCTCCACAAATGGAATGCTAATGTGCAGCTGCTTGAAAAGACCCAAAAACTTCTTGTACTACTCATCATTTTGATCATTTTTCAGCCTTGAAGGGTAAGGAATTCTTGGCTTGTATGGTGCGGGAGCTATCTTTTTTTCCTTACCCTTCTCCTTAGCATCCTTCTCTTTATCTCCCTCCTTAGCAGGAACATGAACAACCTCTCCAGCAGGGAGTCTACCCTCAACCTCACGACCACTCCTCAGAGTGATCGCCTTCAGCTACTCTCTTGGGTTTGTCTCTGTATTACCCGGGAGACTTCCTTGAGGTCGCTTAGATAATGACTTCGCAATCTGTCCTACCTGATTTTCCAAGTTATGTAGTGAAGCCGTGTGGTTGCGAGGTGTACTCTCCACGCCTTGGAAGCGCGTGTCTGAAGACTGAATGAACTTGGTTAATGCTTTCTCCAAGTCTGTCATCCAGCTCTCAAGCCCTGAAACTCGGCCCTCCATGTTTGGTTGTTGGGGTTGCTAAAATCCAGGGGGTGCAGAGGGCCTTTGTTGCCCTTGGTTGCTCCATGAAAAGTTTGGGTGATTTCGCCACCCCGAATTGTATGTGTTGCTATAGGGGTTCCCTTGACCCCGTACGGCATTCCCCACAAAATCCACCTGCTCAACAGGTGCAGCACCAACAACGGAAATAGGTCAATCAGATGAAGCATGCCCTCCTCCACAACCATCACAACTCATCATTGCTACCACTCGAGAAGAAGAAGTCAAATTGTGGAGTTTCTTACTTAAAGCTTCAACTTGGGCAGCCAATGATGTTACTGCGTCCACTTCATGAATACCCGCAACTTTTCTCTTATCACGAGCATTCCACTTTTCTCTTATCACGAGCATTCATGGCCATTTCTTCTATCAGTTGGCGGGCAGCCTCTGGGGCCTTGTTTCCTAAGGTACCTCCTGTTGCAGCATCGAGTAACTGTCTCGTGCTCGGGTTCAGCCCGTTATAAAATGTGTGGATGATCATCCATTCAGGGAACCCATGTTGAGGACACTTGCGCAGAAGATCCTTGAACCTTTCCCATGTCTCGAAAAGAGACTCCAATTCTGACTGCATGAACGAGGAAATTTCATTTCTCAACTTCGCCGACTTCCCAGGAGAGAAATATCAGGCAAGAAAGACCTCAACCATTTCTTCCCATGTAGTAATTAACGCCCTAGTTAGAGACTGCAACCACTGTTTTGCTTTTCCCCTCAAAGAAAATGGGAAGGCTCTCAATCTGGTGGCATCATCTGTGACTTCATTTATCTTCAACATGTCACACACTTCCAAAAAGTTCTCTATGTGATTGTTCGGGTCTTCATCTGCCAACCCGTTGAACTGTGCGGATTGTTGTACCATCTTAATGAACCCCGGTTTTAACTCAAAATTGTGGATTGTAATTGGTGGCCGGACTATACCTGATTGTGTGCCACGGATAGTCGGCCTGGCAAAATATGAAAGTGTCCGCTGTTTCTCATTCTGTTCAGCCATATTTCCGGACTCTTCGACTTCTATCTCAGCTTGAATAGACTATTCTTGTTCAGGTTGTCTTCCCCCTCTGTGTAGTCTTCTCTCAATTTCTGGATCGCCTTCCACTAATGTCGAAGGGTGTCCATGGGTCATAACCTGGAGCTGAAATCAAGAAAAGAAACCAAAATCAGAACAATGGAAGTAAAAGAAATGTGAAGCAGAATAAGTGGTGAATGACTAAAGTAACAAAGTAAAGATGTTCCTAAAAACGCCTAACTCCCCGGCAACGGCGCCAAAAGCTTGACACACCCTTGTGTCTGTGTTCCGCAAAGTGCACGGGTGTCGAAGTAATAAAGTACCCAACAGGTGGGTAGTCGAATCCACAGGGAGTAGAAGTCAGAAACAAATACACTTTGTCAATTAGTCAATGAAAACTCAATGTATGAAGAGATTGAATTAAAAGTGAATAAACAGAAAATAAAGATTAGAAGCGATGACTAGAGGTACGGAATATATCAGGATAAGAATGGGGTACTCAGACAATGCTTCCTCTAGGTTCCTTGTTTCAAGTGCAAAACTCTAATTACCTTCACTTAAACGAGATTTGAAGAGTCGTGGAATCCAAAGACACAAGGTCCCAAACCTAAGGTCAACCCTGACTAGTTCCCTACGAGGTCCCGGCGGAGATAAAACTCTCGACGCCTCACACCACGTATGACAGCGCTAAGCTCTAGGGATTCCAAGTGATAAACCATATTCCCAACTATAGATCAATCCCTTTGGTCCAGGCGAAAGATCCCTAATCACAAATAAGTCCCGGCGGAAAGCCCTCTCTCAACGCCTAACTCTCTTTGAGATCGAACATAATGCTTGGCCACACCGGAGGGGAAAGGGGACGTGTCGCTACCTCTCAACTCACCCTCTCAACCCTGTTCAATCTTGGTTAATCTAATCCTAATGGTGATGGTCACTCATCAAAAGGATGATTAGATTAGCCCTCAACCCTAGTGTCACTCTAAGGGAGAAACAATTAAGCACACAAGATTGAAACTCAAATAAATCTCAATTTAAAATAAAAGCAATAGAGTCATTGAAACAAAGGAATTCTAGAGTTTACATGTCCAAGTACCCACTAGGGGTTTAGCTCTCCATGGAGCAATACAAGTTCATCAAAATAATTGAAAACAAATGCAAATAAACAATAGATAAAACCCCCTTAAGATCAATGCTGATGGTCTATGAAGGCTGCTCCTTCTTCTCCACGAATCCTTCCTCCAAGCCTAGGGCACACCTCGCCGAATCGAAGTCGTCGAAGGCTCCCCCAATAGCTCTCCTTCGAAGGAATCGGTGTTGCAAATCGGTGAAGAAGCGCCCTCAAAAAGTAGCAAAACCCTCTCCAAACCCTAGCCGAACTCCCTTCAGAAGTTGGGAAGAAGATCCCCTTAAAATGCTTCAGAACGGCCTTTTAAAACGCGATCTCGAGGATCCACACGGGCATGTGGATGAGCCACACGGCCGTGTGGAAATTCCACACACCCATGTGGAATTTTAGCACTGTAGAATTTCGCTTGTAGATCTCCGATTTCGCTCATTTTCGCTTCTGAGGCAACACGGACGGACACACGCTCGTGTGGAAGGTCATGAGGCTTCTCTTGATAATAAAAACCCTTTGGAGAGTTTTTGAAGTCTTTGCACAAATCAGAACGAGCGAGCATGACTGCCTCTGTGTCCTTCTACAAGAGTTGTCTCGAACCTTGTAGAAGTTGGCACATACTCTCGTTTGACCCCGATTTGTGTCTTGATCTTTTTAATTGCACAAAGGAAGTCCACTTGGCACCATCATGACCTATTTTTGCTTAAACTCCCAAAGAGAACTCTTCACAACCCTAACTGCGTGAAAGAACACAAAAGCATACGAAATGAGCGATATAGCCTGATAGAAGTAATGCTCAAGCATGAAAAACATCTCAATTATTCAGTACATGCAAGCACTTATCAAACTCCCCCACACTTAAGCTTTTGCTTGTCCTCAAGCAAAATTTATACAATAAAATCCACAAGTAGTGTGATGGAAGTGCTTAGCCTTAAGTTCACCAAAAAGTATTTAAGGAGAGCATTCTTAAACAAAGGAACAATTTACAACATAGAAAGGTAAAAACCAATGCTCTAGCAAAAACTCAAGGCACAAAGAAAATAGAATCTGACTACGTGTGTGTGTGTATGCTCACTCATGCCAACACCAAATTTACTCTTAAAATTTCTTATTAAAAAGAACTTATTTGAGGACAAAGAATAGGCAGTAGCTACACACAACCTCGAAGGTAGCCATTTCCCAAGATGCCTCCTGGGCGGCTTTCACGCTTGTGAGGTGGTAGCTCTTTCCACCTAGGAGTGTTAGCTTTCACACAGCCTATTAGATAGCTCTTTCTCTCATTAGGGCATAGCTAGTATTCGACTTATGAGAGTAGCTGCATACAACATAGGTGGTAGCTCTTTCCACTCCAAAAACGAGTAAACAAGTAAAAGCATTATCCTTTTTTTTTCAAACTAAAAGAATGAAACTAAGGTCCTTTCAGTACTGAACTAGAGTTGCTAGAGCATGGTGACAATCGACGTTTAAATTTCTCCTAAATTCAAAAATACAATCCTTGTCATTTAAGGTGAACTATCATTGGCTAAATGAGCATACAAGTAATGAGCATACATACATAAAGAACGTGTGCAACGTGAACTCCCCCCCCCCCTCCCATACTTAAGATATACAATGCCCTCATTGTACTCATGCAAGCATACAAAACAGAAAATAAATAAAACAAGAGGGCGTGGGGAATAAAAACGACACTCCCCTTGGCTCCGAATATAGAATTTGAGTGGAGCTGCAAATGGGGGAAGTGAAGCTGCGACGGGTTGTGAAGCTCACACGGCCATGTGGAGAATCCTCATGACCGTGCCTATGACTATTCCTCAACACAAGACTGACATGACCATCTGCATGTCACAAAAGGGGTTCAGTAATGCTCAACACAAAAGATAAACAACGGGAGTTTATAAGCATGACGTACAAGGAAAAACAACTGAAAGCAGTAAGATAGAGCTCAGAAGGTAAACCCTCTCTGAGTAACAGAGATCTAGTAACAAGAAAATAAATAAGTACAAGGAAAAACAACTAAAAGAAAGACGCCTCAAGCTTCATCATCTCCTGGTGCTGCTGGTGATGAGGGGGATGCATGGGGTGCTCGGGGTGCGGGCGACGTGGTGAAATCGGAGTCTCTCGCCATCATCTGCTGAAGTGTGGTAAATCGCGCCATCACCTCAGCGTGATACTCAGCCATGCGAGAGAGCACCTCAGCATGGTTCGCGGCCTGAGTCATCCTCATAGCTGCAAGATAGGTCTGGAGGACCCCCACAGCACTCTCCAGTCTGTCGATGCGATCGTAAGATGGAGGAGATGCGCGTGTTGACATCGGTGGCACCTCCTCTGCTGCTGGGGTGTCCTCTACCTCCATAGGTGCGGTCTGCGATGAATGTCCAGCCTCGGTGTCTTCTTCCTTCTCACTTTCCTCCTCAGACTCATCTGGGATAGGGACAATAAGTACATACCTGCCCGGAGTGGCTCTCTTCACCATGCCCATCATGCACAAAGTCTCAAGGCCTAGTGGAGAGTGGATGATCACCTTGTCTGCTTCGCAGACAGCTTCAATCAGGCACATCCCTCTGATGAGACGAGTGATGTAAGGGCCGGAAAACAGAACTCCGACCCGTGCGTACTATCCCTGGTGCCTCAAATAATCCGCTACCACATATCCCAGGTGCAACGGCAGGCTGTGGACCATGGAGTACAGATATAGCAGGTCCAGCCGCCCTAGAACGCCAGTGCTATCGCCCCGCCTATTGATCGACCTGCTAAGAACAGCGTGGATATACCTGTGGGCCGGGCGAAGGAGCAGGGAGGCCTTTGTCGAACCGGGCTCATACTGAATGTCGTCGCATAGCATCTTGCAAACCCGGCTAGGAGTCACACGAAATGGAAAATCAACGGGCAGTTGTGTGTACTCCTCTGTATGGGTGAAGTCTCTGTCGTACAGGACGAGGACGACGGAGAAGTCCGTCATGCTCATGGTATGGTACTGATCGAAAGCACGAAAACGGATGGTGTTGGCCCGGTGGTAGTCCGTGTGTGAGCGATCGAACTCGAAGGATGAAAGGATTTCAAGAGTGATGTCGCGAGTGGCCGGGTCTTTGATGCACAACAATTTGTTCCAACCCCCCACGGCGATCAACTCTCAAACTTCATTTTCCAACTCTTTCGCTTGGGCATACTCTATAGAGGCTAGTGCTTGTAAATCGGGGTTCGCGTTTGGCCAAACTTGAGCTTTGAGAGACGCTCAACTCAGACTTGATATTCGGGCACGGCGAACTCCAAAACTTTGGGCGAGAAGTCACGAAGCTCACGAGGACGTTTGTGTGCGACTTTCTTTGTAATTGGAGCCATTCCTGCGCATAAGAGAGGCAAACGAATCATTTCGGGGCTCAAAACAACTTCCCAGAAGTTCACATGGCCGTGTGGAAATTCCACACGGCCGTGTGTACTCTCGGGACACAAAACAAGCTTGGCCAAACAACACATGAACACATGAAACTTTGAGCAAAAGTGTTTAAAACATGAAACTAAGTATTATCCATGAAAACAACATGCTAAAACACAAGATTCACCACCTAAATCAAAGGATTAAAATTCATGGCAAAAAAAACAAAGAGAGAGAGAAGGGGCTTACCGGAGAAGATGATGATGAATCACACAAAATAATGATGGAGAAAGCCCACAAATCCAATAAATAGGCGAGGAAATGGAAGGAGAAGCGGTTTGGTTGCAATCTTTGGAGTGGAGGCGTTTGGAGATGAAAGGGCGCGGAGGAGAAGATGAAGAGAAGCAAGCTTCTTTTGTTTAAGTAATCCACATGGCCATGTGTCCTCATCCTTGATTTTACCCTAGATTTGTCATTCCGTCATCTTGAATCTTTGTCTTCCTAGTTATGTCTTAGAAATCTTCTCTAGAATCTATCGGTTAGAAAAGAGAGGTCAAGTCTGTACAAGGAGCACTAATCCTTATAGATTTGAACATCCAAACTTTGGGTACACTTTACAACTTCATACGATAGTGCACTGATCGACACAAAGTGTGAACACCCGCAAGCGCACGGGGTCGTCAAGTAATAAACCACTCGTGCACGCACGAGTGGGTCGTATTCCCAAGGGGCCCGAGGAGCTACTTTACTCACTTCTCACTTGTTGTTTAGCTCACCGATTCGATTTCAAGAGAATAATTAGGAAAGAAAAGAAATAATCAACAAGAGAAATTGTTTAAATAAATGCGATGAAATCAAAACGCGAGAGATGCTCAAGGATGGAAAACGGCCATGGATGAGGATCCCCAAGGGGGCTACTTAAGTGAGTAGGATATTTGAGAAATTAAACACGTGGCTTGTTGGACCGAGAAAACCTAAACTTAGGTCAACCCGATGGTCACGGCAATTGACCCCTAACCCGGTACAAGAGTTGAATAAGGAATTTCTTCCACTCAACCTCTCACACGGTTGCAAAGAGAATGATGGTTTCCTCAAGTTAGGGTGGAAACACTAGTTAGTTTTCAACCCTAGAAATGGAGGGGTACAAATACCCGATGGTCTCGGCGTATTTATACAATAATCCCTTCCAAGTTTGGTGGAGTCTAGCACTAAGGCAATGGTCAAGCTACAAAGTGCTACCAAGAATTTGATACATCAATTAATCACATGTTCCAAAACAATCAAGAACACCAAACAAGGATCACAACAAGCCAATCATACAATAGATAACTCAAATAATCCAAAACATCACAAGTTGGCCCCCAAGATTCCCCTATATCCGGTGACCTTGGGGTTTAGTTGTTCATGATCAACAAATCAACCCAACAATCCATGCAAACAACTAAAATAAACATGAGGAACACTCCCTCAAAAGGTGAAGGCCGAATGACGCTTGAATCCCCGGAGAAAACCTTCCGAAGTCGCCACTCGAAGGGGTGGCTTCCCGTTGTCTTCAACCTCCAAGCAATGAAGTCCTTGAAGTGGATCCTCCTAGATCTTGCTCTCCCCACCGAAGAATGCCCAGATTTCCTCTCCTTTTGCCCTCCTAAATCGTATGGAAGAGATGTCCAAACCCTAGCCTCCCTTCTCCCCCAAAACTTTCCCAAAGATGATCCAAAAGTTCTTTAAAAAGATGCCCTCAATAACCTTTAAACACCCAAATCCCGATGGGTAAGCGGGTCAGTATACAGCCGGTATGCTGACCCCTCGGGATTTCTACTTTTCTGCCGAGAAACCCGTGATGAGCTACATTACTGCTACAGTAAACGTTACACCACTGAGCTACAGTAAATGTTGTTTTGATGTCGAATTCGTTCCCCATCTCGTCGTCGAGTCCCCAGGGCTTCTGACTGGCCTGAAATACAAAGATAAAGCAATTTAGACCTAAAGGGCATAGAATCAACAATAAAATGTGAAAATAATACACAATACATACATGCAAAATATGTACTTTTAGACGTTTATCATGCACTTGCAGTGTAATACTTAAAAGGCATATCAAGGGTTGGTAGGCATGCGTGTGATAAGTGCTTGCATGTACATATAATTTGAGATGTTTTTCCCTGCATGAGCATCACATTTTTCAGGTTATATTTCTCATTTCGTGTGTTTCTGTGTTCTTTCGTGCAATTAGGGTTGTGAAAAAAGGTTTACGCGAAGAAAAGCAAGATTAGGTCATAATGGTGCTATGTGGAGCTCTTTTGTGCAAATACGAAGTTCAAGACACAAATCGGGTTCAAATGAGGGGGTATGTGCCAACTTCTAAAGGCTTCAAGACAATTCTTGTAGAAGGACACGAAGGCAGTCATGCTCGCTCGTTCCGATTGGTTCAAAGATTTCAAAAGCTCTCCAAGGTTTCCCATCATCAAGAAATGCCACTTGACCTTTCACATGGGCGTGTGTCCGTCCATGTGACCTCAGGAGAAGAAACGGGCGAAATCGAGGATTAGTATGAAGATTTCACAAGGCAGAATTTCCACACGGCCGTGTGGAATTTCCACACGGCCGTGTGGACTATCCACACGCCCGTGTGGATCCTCGAGATGGCCAATTATAAAGCCGTTCTGAAGCGTTATCCGGAGGATCATCTTCTAACTTTTGAAGGAGGCGACGGCTAGGGTTCAGGAGGTTCTTGCCACACTTTGGGGGCGCTTCTTCACCGGTTTCATCATCATTCCCTTCCAAGGAGAGCCATTGGGGGAGCCTTCGACGACTCGATTCGGCGAGGTGGGCCTTAGGCTTGGAGGAAGGGACTCTTTGAAGAAGAAGGAGAAGTTCCCATAGTCTATCAACACGAAGCCTAAGGGGGTTTTCTTTATGGATTTCTTGCACTTATCTTCATTTATTTTGATGAACTTGTATTGCTCCATGGAGAGCTAAACCCCTAGTGGGTACTTGGACTTGTAAACCCTAGATTTCCTATGTTTCATTGACTTAAATGCTTTTATTCAATTTGAGTTTGAATTTGAGTTTCAATCTTGTTTGCTTAATTGTTTCTCCCTTAGAGTGACACTAGGGTTGAGGGCTAATACAATCATCCTTTTGACGAGTGACCATCACCATTAGGATTAGATTAATCAAGATTGGAGGGGGTTGAGAGGGTGAGTTGAGAGGTAGCGACACGTCCCCTTTCCCCTCCGGTGTGGTTCTCCCTACCTTCTTATTCCAAGTATTACCTTCGATCTCAAAGAGAGTTAGGCGTTGAGAGAGGCCTTTCCGCCGGGACTTATTTGTGATTAGGGATCTTTCGCCCGGACCAAAGGGATTGATCTATAGTTGGGAATAGGGTTTACCACTTGGAATCCCTAGAGCGTAGCGCAGATCATACGTGGTGTGAGGCGTCGAGAGTCTTCTCTCCGCCGGGACCTCGTAGGGGACTAGTCAAGGTTGACCTTAGATTTGGGACCTTGTATCTCTGGATTCCACGACTCTTGAAATCTCTATTGAATAAGAGTACTTGAAGTCTTGCACGTGAAACAAGGATTCTAGGGGGAGCATTGTCCGAGTACCCCATCTTCTTATTGATCTATTTCTCCGACCTAGCTTTCATTTTCAGCACTTTATTTCTACTACTTTCTGATTTTATTTTCTTTCAACAACAATTGGTTTATCTTTGATTACTTAACAACGTGTGATTGTTCTTACGTCTACTCCCTGTGGATTCGACTACCCACCCGTTTGGGTACTTTATTACTTCGACACCCGTGCACTTGCGGAGTACACACGCAAGGGTGTGTCAAGTTTTTGGCACCGTTGCCGGGGAGTTAGGCGTTTTAGGAATTTTTACACTTTGTTTCGCTAGTCATTTTTCGCACATTCTATCTCACACTTCTTTTACTTCCATTGTTCTGATTTTATTTTCTTTTCTTGATTTCAGCTCCAGGTTATGACCCGTGGACATCCTTCGACATTAGTGGAAGGTGATCCGGAAATAGAGAGGAGATTACACAGACGGGGAAGACAACCTGAACTAGAACAGTTTGATCAAGCTGAGATAGAAGTTGAAGAGTCCGCAACCATGGCTGAACAGAATGAGCAACAGCGGACCCTTTCTGATTTTGCTAGGCCATCTGTTCGTGGTACACAATCAAGCATAGTCAGGCCACCTATTTCAGCTCATAACTTTGAGCTTAAGCCGGGGTTCATTCAGATGGTCCAACAGTCCGCACAGTTCAATGGGTTAGCTGATGAGGACCCAAATAATCACATTGAGAATTTCTTGGAGGTGTGCGACATGTTGAAAATCAATGGAGTCACGGACGACGCCATCAGATTAAGAGCCTTCCCATTTTCCTTGAAGGGGAAAGCAAAACAGTGGTTGCAATCTTTACCTAGAGCATCGATTACCACTTGGGAAGAAATGGTTGAGGCCTTCCTTGCCCGATATTTCCCTCCTGGGAAATCGGCAAAGCTGAGAAATGAAATTTCTTCCTTCATACAGTCGGAATTGGAGTCTCTTTTCGAGACATGGGAAAGGTTCAAGGACCTTCTGCGCAAATGTCCTCAACATGGGTTCCCCGAGTGGATGGTCATCCACACCTTCTACAATGGATTGAACCCAAGCACAAGACAACTACTTGATGCCGCAGCAGGAGGTACCTTAGGAAGCAAGACCCCCGAAGCTGCCCGCCAACTGATAGAAGAAATGGCTATGAATAGCTATCAGTGGAATGCTCGAGACAAGAGGAAAGTGGCGGGCATTCATGAAGTTGATGCAATGACATCTCTAGCAGCTCAAGTTGAAGCATTGAGCAAGAAGTTGGACACTTTGGCAGGCCCATCTAGAATAGCTGCAGTGATGAATTGTGATAGTTGTGGAGGAGGGCATGTTTCGCTGATTGCCCTATTTCTATGGTCGGAACAAAGACTCGTTGAACAGAGTTGATTTTGTGGGGAATGCTTGGACGAGGTCAAGGAAACCCCTATAGCAACACCTATAATCCGGGGTGGCGAAACCACCCGAACTTTGCATGGAGTAACCAAGGGCAACAAAGGCCCTCTCGCACCCCCGGATTTCAGCAACCCCAACAACCAAACATGGAGGGCCGAGTTTCGGGGCTTGAGAACCGAATGACGGACTTGGAGAAGGCATTGACCAAGTTCATTCAGTCCTCGGACACGCGCTTCCAAGGTGTGGAGAGTACACTTCGCAATCACACCGCTTCACTACATAATTTGGAAAATCGGGTAGGGCAGATTGCGAAATCTTTATCCGAGCGACCTCAAGGAAGTCTCCCGGGAAATACAGAGACCAACCCAAGAGAGCAACTGAAAGCAATCACTCGAGGAGTGGTCGTGAGGTTGAGGGTATACTTCCCGCTGAAGAGGTTGTTCAAATTCCTGCTCGGGAGAAAGGCAAGGAGAAGGATAAGGAAAAGGAGGTAGCACCTACACCGTACAAACCAAGGATTCCTTATCCTTCAAGGCTGAAGAATGATAAAAATGATGAGCAAGTACAAGAAGTTTCTGGGGCCTTTTCAAGCAGCTGCACATTAATATCCCTTTTGTGGAGGCTCTGTCTCAAATGCCTCGATATGCAAAATTTTTGAAGGACCTCTTAACCAACAAGAGGAAATTGGAAGAGGGTGCAGCAGGTGATATTGGATGCATCTTGTTCACCGTGTTGCGAAAAAATCTACCTAACAAGATGAAAGACCCCGGAAGCTTCATCATCCCATGTAACATTGGGAATTTGGGTGAAGAGAAGGCATTGGCGATTCAGGAGCCGGTATCAATGTCATGCCTTACTCCTTCTTCAAGAAGCCGGGACTCGGGAGAGCCAAGGCCCACTCGGATGACCTTACAACTAGGCGACCGTTCCATTCGTCACCCGAGAGGCATCATTGAAGATATTTTGGTGAAAGTGGATAAGTATATATTTCCTGCAGATTTCGTGGTACTTGGATGTAGATGAGAATGTCGACGTGCCGCCGATACTTGGAAGACCCTTTCTGCGTACTTCCAAGGCTCTTATAGACATGGATGGCGGGGAGATGACATTGAGGATAGGAGATGAGAAGGCGACCTACCGCCTTGCTGAGGCCATGAGACATTCTCTCAACTTTGATGATACTTTGTATTTTCTTGACACCGCCGATGCTTTGATTGATGATTATGTG
Source organism: Dioscorea dumetorum (assembly GCA_902712375.1). Classification (NCBI taxonomy): domain Eukaryota; kingdom Viridiplantae; phylum Streptophyta; class Magnoliopsida; order Dioscoreales; family Dioscoreaceae; genus Dioscorea; species Dioscorea dumetorum. The sequence goes on along the minus strand of CACTHL010000128.1, from coordinate 5,512,728 downwards.
CAGGAAATCTTTTGCCCGGATCCGCTAGCTGATTTGTTGGATCGAGAGATGGATGATGACCACAGTTCATCGGTTGACCTGGAAAACAAGGATACATCTACCACGGGTACGGTCAACAAACTAATGAAAAAGCTAAAGAGGGTAAGACATCGCCGCAAGAAACAAACGAATGAACTTGCGGACGTTCCCTCAAGGTCTAAGGATGATATCCTTCCATCTGGTAACAAATTCGATCACCCATCTTCTAAATTTCAGAACTTATGCTCTTCATGTTTCACATTCCCAAGCAGCGAAGTGCTTTCGACCCATGACCCCCCTTGAGTCTAGAGAAGCAGGTACGTCAAGCTAGTGACGTAAAACAAGCGCTTATTGGGAGGCAACCCAATTTTTTCTTTTAGAACTCTTTGTTTGTGCTGTAGTTAGTTTTATTTCTGCATTTTTTTGTTTAGTTTGTAGTGTGTGGATTTATTGCTGGTAGTGCATTTTTATGTGTTCATCGTTTATGGCAAGTTAGGTGGTATTCCTGTGAATTGTGCGAGATTTTAAATCGTAAACGTCTTAGTTTTCAACTTCTGCAGTCGTTCCATGTGTTTTCATTAATTTCTGCAGAGTTTGGACTATTTTTGAGTTGAAGAATGGAGGCACACGGCCATGTGGAAATTCCACATGGCCGTGTGGATGAGATTGTGAAGGAATTTTTCTCATCCAGAGAATCCCCACGGCCGTGTGGAAATTCCACACGGCCATGTGGATTTATTTAGTACAAATCTTCACAATACAGAGAATCCCCACGGCCGTGTGGAAATTCCACACGGCCGTGTGGAATTTCGGGGAGTTTTATAAGGCCATACAGAGAATCCACACGGCCGTGTGGAATTTCCACACGGCCGTGTGAGGTACTTAAACATGAAAAGGGGCCTTTCTCTTTATAACCCCCCAAGCAACCCTTCACCTTCAAACGCCTCCTCTTCAAAGGTCGTGACGGTTGCTCTTCTCCTTCCATTCTCGCGCTTATTTAAGGGATTTGTAGGCCTTACTCGTTACTACATTGTTAGAGCAGACTCATCTTCTCCGGTAAGCCTTCTTCCCCTCTTCTTGCCATGAAACCTTCATTAGTTGTTGTGGATGTTGAATCTTGTGTTTTTGCATGCTATTTTCGTGTTTAATACTTAGATTATTGCTTAAAACACTTGTGCTCAAATGTGTGGATGATTGTATTAAGTTGTGTGGATTCACCATGGCGCTTTGGCCATGGTCGAAGATCCACACGGCCGTGGGGAAATTCCACACGGCCGTGTGGATTATCGGGGTGCCCCCTCTGAATTCCAGAGGAGACACACGGCCGTGTGGAATCCTGGGAACCTATTTTAAGCTCTGAATTAACTTCCTTACCCTTCTTATGCACAGGAATGGCCCCAAGAACGAAGAAACTCGCTCATAAGCGCCCTCGTGAGGCCCGTGAGGTCCGGGAGTCCCGTGATCTCTCGCCCGCACCATTCGAGTTCGCCGTGCCCGAACATCAAGCACGGTTTGATCGACTTTCGAAGTTGAAGTTTGGCCAGACGCGCATTCCCGACTTGCAAGCTTTGGAGGCCATAGAACATGCGCGTGCAGCCGAGTTGGCGGATGAGGTCCGTGAGCTTATTGCTGTTGGCGGGTGGGAGCGACTGTTGTGCATCAAAGACCCAGCCACTCGCGATCTCACTTTCGAAGTCCTCGCGACATTCGAGTTTGATCGCGCCCACACCGACTACCACCGGCCGGACACAGTTCGATTCCGCATCTTTGGGCAATACCACAGCATGAGCCTGACAGACTTTGCTGTCGCCCTCGGCCTGTACGATCGAGACTTCATCCACACGGAGGAGTACGCGCAGCTGCCATTCGACTATCCTTTCCGTGTCACTCCAAGCCGGGTTTGCCGGATGCTGTGTGGAGATATACAGTACGAGCCCGGGTTGACCAAGGCGTCTTTGCTCCTCCGCCCCGCCCACAGGTACATTCATGCCATCCTGAGCAGGTCTATTACTGGGCGGGGAGACAGCACCGGCGTATTGGGGCGGCTGGACCTCCTCTATTTGTACTCTATGGTCCAAAGCCTGCCCCCGCACTCGGGTTACGTGGTAGTAGATTTTCCGAGGCACCGGGGACAAGACGCGCGGATAGGAGTTCTTTTCTCTCGGCCCCTACATCACCCGACTCATCCGAGGAATGGGACCGATTGATGTTCGGGAGAGCGACAAGGTTATTGTTCCCTCCCCACTTGGCCTTGATACCTTGCGTATGATGGGCATGGTGAAGAGGGCCGCTCCCGGCAGGTATGTACTTGCTGTTCCATTCCCAGATGAGTCCGAGGAGTCTGAGGACGAAGACGAAGACTCGGAGGAGACCCGGGCAGGGCCATCATCACAACCCGCACCCATGGAGGCGGAGGACACCCCAGCAGACGAGGAGGTGCCACCGGTGTCAGCACATGCATCTCCCCCGGCACAGGAGCGCATAGACAGACTTGAGGCTGCTGTGGGGACCCTCCAGACTGATCTCGCCGCCATGCGGGTGACTCGAGCAGCGAACCACACCGAGGTTCTCGCTCGCATGGCTGAGTACCACTCGGAGATGATGACGCGCATCACTTCTCTCCACCCGGTGATGGCGAGAGGTAGCGATTCCACTCCGCCGTCCACACCCCGAGCACCCTACGCCTCCCCAAAGATCCCCAAGCAGCACCGGCGAGATGCCGACGCTTGATGCGTCTTTCATTCCTTCTTTTTATTCCCTTGTACTTTCTTTTGTGTTGAGTCTTTGTATACTCAGAAAGGTTACACCTTCTGAGAGTTATCTTACTGCTTTCTTTTCATGTTCTTTGTTGAGTTTGTGTTTGGCTTGTTTAATTTTTGTACTCTTTTAATCGTAGCTTTTGTTGAAATCCACTGAACCCCTTTTGTGATGTGCAGATAGACTTGTCAACTTGGTTTTGAGAAATGGTCATAGGCACGGCCGTGTGGAATTTCCACACGGCCGTGTGAGCTTCACAACCCTACGCAACTCCACTTCCCACCTTCACACCTCCATTCAACTACCACACTCGGAGATCAGGGGAGTGTTGTTTTTAATCCCCACGCCCTCATGTTTTATTTATATTCTGTTTTTGTATGCTTGCATGCGTACAATGAGGGCATTGTACATCTTAAGTGTGGGGGGAGTTCACGTTGCACACGTTCTCTATGTATGTATGCTCATCACTCATATGCTTATCTAGCCAATGATAGTTCACCTTAAAAGACAAGGATTGCAGTCTTGAATTTAGGAGAATTTTAAACATCGTTTGTACTCATGCTCTAGTTTACTCGAAAAACTTAGAAATTTTTTGTCTGATTGCTTTACTTACACCTTTCTTGCTCTGTTAACCCTGATAACTCTAGTTCAGTGCCAAAAGGACATTAATTCTCTTTATTTTGAAAAAAAAAAAAAAAAAAAAAAAAAAGGAAGAATGCCTTATTTGTTTACTTGTTTTCGGAGTGGAAAGAGCTACCACCTATGTTGTATGCGGCTACTCTCATAAGTCGGATACTAGCTATGCCCTAAGGAGAGAAAGAGCTATCTAATAGGTCAGTGTGAAAGCTAACACTCCCGGGTGGAAAGAGCTACCACCTCAAAGTGTGAAAGCCGCCCAGGAGGCATCTTGGGAAATGGCTACCTTCGAGGTTGTGTGCAGCTACTACCTACTTTTGTCCTTAAATAAGCCCTTTTCAATAAGAACTTTTAAGAGTAAACTTAGGGTTGGCATGAGTAAATATACACACACACACGCAGTCAGATTCTATTTTCTTTGTGCTTCGTGTTTTTGCTAGAGCATCGGTTTTTATCTTTCTATGTTGCAAATTGTTCCTTTGTTTAAGAATACTCTCCTTACATACTTTTTGGTGAACTTAAGGCTAAGCACTTCTATCACTCTACTTGTGGATTTTATTGTATAAATTTTGCTTGAGGACAAGCAAAAGCTTAAGTGTGGGGGAGTTTGATAAGTGCTTGCATGTACATATAATTTGAGATGTTTTTCCCTGCATGAGCATCACATTTTTCAGGTTATATTTCTCATTTCGTGTGTTTCTGTGTTCTTTCGTGCAATTAGGGTTGTGAAAAAAGGTTTACGCGAAGAAAAGCAAGATTAGGTCATAATGGTGCTATGTGGAGCTCTTTTGTGCAAATACGAAGTTCAAGACACAAATCGGGTTCAAATGAGGGGGTATGTGCCAACTTCTAAAGGCTTCAAGACAATTCTTGTAGAAGGACACGAAGGCAGTCATGCTCGCTCGTTCCGATTGGTTCAAAGATTTCAAAAGCTCTCCAAGGTTTCCCATCATCAAGAAATGCCACTTGACCTTTCACATGGGCGTGTGTCCGTCCATGTGACCTCAGGAGAAGAAACGGGCGAAATCGAGGATTAGTATGAAGATTTCACAAGGCAGAAAATCCACATGGGCGTGTGGAATTTCCACACGGCCGTGTGGAATTTCCACACGCCCGTGTGGATCCTCGAGATGGCCAATTATAAAGCCGTTCTGAAGCGTTATCCGGAGGATCATCTTCTAACTTTTGAAGGAGGCGACGGCTAGGGTTCAGGAGGTTCTTGCCACACTTTGGGGGCGCTTCTTCACCGGTTTCATCATCATTCCCTTCCAAGGAGAGCCATTGGGGGAGCCTTCGACGACTCGATTCGGCGAGGTGGGCCTTAGGCTTGGAGGAAGGGACTCTTTGAAGAAGAAGGAGAAGTTCCCATAGTCTATCAACACGAAGCCTAAGGGGGTTTTCTTTATGGATTTCTTGCACTTATCTTCATTTATTTTGATGAACTTGTATTGCTCCATGGAGAGCTAAACCCCTAGTGGGTACTTGGACTTGTAAACCCTAGATTTCCTATGTTTCATTGACTTAAATGCTTTTATTCAATTTGAGTTTGAATTTGAGTTTCAATCTTGTTTGCTTAATTGTTTCTCCCTTAGAGTGACACTAGGGTTGAGGGCTAATACAATCATCCTTTTGACGAGTGACCATCACCATTAGGATTAGATTAATCAAGATTGGAGGGGGTTGAGAGGGTGAGTTGAGAGGTAGCGACACGTCCCCTTTCCCCTCCGGTGTGGTTCTCCCTACCTTCTTATTCCAAGTATTACCTTCGATCTCAAAGAGAGTTAGGCGTTGAGAGAGGCCTTTCCGCCGGGACTTATTTGTGATTAGGGATCTTTCGCCTGGACCAAAGGGATTGATCTATAGTTGGGAATAGGGTTTACCACTTGGAATCCCTAGAGCATAGCGCAGTCATACGTGGTGTGAGGCGTCGAGAGTCTTCTCTCCGCCGGGACCTCGTAGGGGACTAGTCAAGGTTGACCTTAGATTTGGGACCTTGTATCTCTGGATTCCACGACTCTTGAAATCTCTATTGAATAAGAGTACTTGAAGTCTTGCACGTGAAACAAGGATTCTAGGGGGAGCATTGTCCGAGTACCCCATCTTCTTATTGATCTATTTCTCCGACCTAGCTTTCATTTTCAGCACTTTATTTCTACTACTTTCTGATTTTATTTTCTTTCAACAACAATTGGTTTATCTTTGATTACTTAACAACGTGTGATTGTTCTTACGTCTACTCCCTGTGGATTCGACTACCCACCCGTTTGGGTACTTTATTACTTCGACACCCGTGCACTTGCGGAGTACACACGCAAGGGTGTGTCAGCGTGTCACATAAAGGTATGGTTGGGACTGCATGGATTGATAGTTATGCGCATGGTTGAAGCACCTGGGCTAACAACTGCACACCTAAGTGAGTAACATGGTTGAAGCCCATGGCCAAGTGCATAAGAGCTACGAGTTGTTTGTTGTATCAATCTTTGTTGTTCCCTTTGATTGCTTATTTTATACTTGTGGAAATCATATGGGGTTGTGATGAGCGGAAGCTATGTCACACCATCATAGGCTAAGGCAAGGGAAATTTGGTTTGAGTATAGAGAGTGAACCTCCTTATCACCAAGGAATGTGACAACTTCCATAATACTTCTAGATGACTTTATATCCACTTCCATAACATTAAACACAGAAATGGTGAACTCAAACTTCCAAGTGGCCATTTCTTTGACAAAAAACACTAGAATTGGGACTCTTGGTCGAAATAGGACTTCCACTTCTCTATCTATAATTATTAAGCACAATCCTGCTCAGCAACCTCGTGCCTAAATTGGTTTGGGTCTTTAATTTGACCATCATAAAAGCAACCTTATTTAATCCACTTAGACTAGTCTTAAATCAGCTAAACCCGGTGAACCCCTTCGGGTTTCTATGATTTGGTAGGTTAATTGTTTTTTTTTAAGAACTGGGGCATCCCTTCATTTTTTTTATTTTCGTTGATATGTGAAAGCGCAAATATGTCATTTTATTATAAAAAATTTCAAAATGAAAACTATGATGTGTTTGTAAAAGTAATTATTACTTTTTTATAAGAATATTAAATTATGTTTGATAATCTAGTGGAGGGTTGGGTTAAAACTATCATTGTTTAATTTGTTTTCAATATAATACGATGCATTGATATAATATTATAATGTGCTATTTCGTGAAGACTTTCTTCTGGTTAATTTGTAATTACAATTAAGTGATTAACATTCTCTTGCTTTTCCGATAAAAGTTATTTATTTTACAGGAAAGTAACTAATAGCCCCCCAATAATTTGCACATTCTTTATAAATCCCTCGAACTTTCGGTATTCTCTAATGGTCCCTTCTTTATTGTCTATTTTCATTTCAGCCCAAAAGCAACTGACGGAGGTGGAGATTCCCTTACATGGCCGGAAAATTACCAGTTTTTCCCTCCTCTAGTAATCAGAACTCCAATATAATGAAATCATTATAATATCCTCCACAATGGCATTGGAAAAAGTTGGAAGTGTGACCTCGCGAAATCTTGGGATGCGAGCCAGAGACCCTCACATTTAGTTGCCCCTTCACTTTCTTATTGCACTGAAGCCTCACTTTCTCCAGCATTCATATTTCTTTGCTTCCTTTTAATGCTCATCAGCGACTTCCCTGCAGTGGAAATCAATCCGTAAAGTGAAAAGACGACCATCAGCGGCCATTCAAGCGTCTTGTGTGCTTATTAGTGTTTGCGAGGTCGTGTTCTAGTTCCTGTGTATTATTGCCCGATTCTGTGTATTACTCCAAAGCATTTTTTGTGAAGTTCTTTGTTTGCTGTGTATTATTACATACTTCATCAGTATCACTTGACATTGTGTGTTGTTCTATATATTCGTTTTGCTCTCGGTGGTTGTTATTTGTTTCCTGTGTGTTATTACATGGTTCTTGTGTATTACTTGGCATTTCTTGTTGTGTTCTGTGTATTGTTTCTGCTTTCTATAATTGTTTGTTGTTTCCTGGGTATTATTACCTACTTTATGTCTATTACTTGACATTGGTTGTTGTGTTCTGTGTATGGTTTTTGCTTACTGTAAATTACATGATTTTGAACTATCATCCATTCACAAATTATATGGATGTTTTTAGGAACAACAAACAAGGGCGACCACACTAGTGAACGCGAGGTGCTACTTGGCCTCAGTCGTTGAGACATTGTAGGAAGTAAGGAAGCTGATGAATGTCCAGCACTGGAAGATTCTACGATTGATGCTATTCGGCCATTTGATAGATCTCGTGCGAGTGACGAATAAGAGGGGGGTTTTGGATGCTTTCATGTAGGTGTACGATGCCAGCAAGCAGAAGTCACCCTCATCCTTGGCCTCTACTGTGACGAAGACACAGTCTCTTTCAAGCATGATCGAACGGGATCCCAATTCGAACAGAATTTATTGGGCAAGTTGCACAACCACCACCGTGATGCAATAAAGGAAAATTTGATGAAACTTGTTTGCATCGAAGATGGGGAGGAGACGTTTGTGAATCTCCTCGTCGTCTACCTTATGATGACTGTGCTCTTCCCCAACACGTCTCTCAACACCCTAACATTCGCAACCTGATACGCTGACAGCTTAGCAAACCTTCGATGTTACGGAAGGGTACAGGCTATTCACAGGTGGCTAATAGACGATGTGCCTGCGACGGTAGCCCGTGTCCACCTTCAATGTAAGGGGAAGCAAACAACAGCCGGGTACTTGAAAGCATGTGCCATCGCCCTAGTCATCTGGTTCTACGAGGTAACAGGCAATGTAAAGAAGCTGAGGACTGAACGGGTACCCCGGATAATGTGCTATAGGGAGACAAGTTTTATAAAGTCAACGTCCATCGTCCTCTTTCTGAAGTTTCTCGAATACAAAGAATTGAGTCTTTTGTTAAATACTACCTTCCTATGCAATTGTTTATCTTCCTGTGTAATAATCTACGTTCCTATGTAATATTGGGGCTTCCGGTGTAATATCTCGCTTCTTATGTGATATTTTTCCATCCTAGGTAATATCATCTTCCTGTGTAATATATTCACTTGTTGTGTATTCCAACACCTTCTCTCGAAAACATAGTTTGCGTGCACTTGTCCCTATCTTTGTGTATGTTTTAGATTATATATGAACGAGATGCTAACGATTTTATAAATGTTGAGTATACTTGCAATTCTCCGCACTTGTGGAAGCCGATGATGTGGAGATTGCGTTGCTTGGAAGTAGCAGCGATAACAGTGGGCCACAGACCAGTGAGGGAGCTCCAAAAAAAAGAGGGCAAGCGAAAAAGGCCCCAAAACCAACCCAAGAAGCAGCGAGGAAGCGAGGTTGGCCGCATTTATCACACAGCCAACCTGCCGATGTTCCGCAGGGTGATGACAACAAGTAATGGATGTTACATTGACTGCTGGTAGGTTTTGAAGAACTGCGCACTTGCATGGGCAGGTGTGATGGCGAGGATGAGAGGAGGGGCAAAGGGCCGCCTCACAGGAACCATCTTTGAGCTCCAACACCGCTGTGGAACCAGCAGTTGCCCTTCTCCCTCCATCTACAAGTCCTTTCCCCACGTCAGGTTGGAGGTTCAAGAGAGTCGCTCAAGCTTGAAAAAGCTGCCCTACACAGCGCATTGTAGAGCCCTCTGGTGATAAGGGAGTCCTGCCTGTGAGGATGCCGCACTGCCTGTTTCAGATGTAGAGATTCTTCCGGTAGAAGTTGTCTTACCCACCCCTGCCGATGACGTCCTGGCGGCGAATGGCCCCCTTCGAAATACCTTTTATTGCTCCTCCTCCGACTCCCACTGGAGCCTCTGCTACCCCTGAGGCTCCATTAGCTAACACCATTCTGACGCCATCAACTGCCCAAGGCGGTGAAGCTTTTATCCCTATCCCCCCTTTCCTAGACGTAGAGCGCGGCAGATGACTGCCCTGGAAGAAATTCAAGTGAGTCCGGGTAATCTATCGCTGGAGAGGCCTAACCCAAAGCGCGACCCCATGAGGACGGCAACACCAAAAAGGCCTCTACAGAAAAGGGTCCCCACACGAAGGAAGACCTCCATAGAAGCGGGAGGCATAGAGAAGGGCCACTCCACCGAAGGGGCCCCTCTAAAGAGGGCCCCGAAGAAGATAACATTCGCACGAGCAGAATCCCAGTCCACATAAACTTCTAAAGTAGAAGAGAAGAAGGTGTTACTCGCTATTGACATGCAGCTAGAATCCCTGTCGGGGCCCCAGGAGACCTCACGAAAGGATGGCCCTCTTGCGCTCATAGCATATCATGGTACAATAACAGCTGATGCGAAAAGCAACGTTCAGCAGGGCCGAGCCACCGGTGAAGAAGATGAGATGGAGGACGATATCGTCAACGTAGAGGAGGACGTTGGCCCACCTCCAAACTGATACTATTACCGCATTTTTACGAAAAATGACCTTGTCCACTTATGAACAAGTTTTATACTCGAAGTACAAATAATACACACGGATGACAATTGTTACATATCAACAACAAACAGTATGCCGTGACACTCACATAATACACAAAAACTACGAAATAATACACAAGAACAACACATACTACACAGGAGCAGCACATACTACACAGGAATAACACATACTACACAGAAAGTAAAATAATACATAGGACCATCAAGTAATACACAGGACCAACATATAATACACAAGAATGAGAAATAATACACAGAAAAACACTTAATACATGGGAATGGGAAGATACACAACAACAAGCCATATTAGATAGGAACAACGAATGTTACCCTCGAACTATTTCAAATACACAGGAACAGCAGACGACACATGCCATCCAGCAAATATGATACGGGTACAGCCTACGCCCCAGGACACAAAGAAATAAATGTGACAGCCAAAAAAAGCTCAATATCCGCATCACCGTCTCAATGTGTACCGCATGTTCAAGCGGCTATGACTGCGTTACATGAGCGCCGATTATGTCCATTGTGATGGCACCGCTACAGCGTAACTCACGGACATCTGCTGACTGTGACTTGATTCTTTTTCATCATGGATAACCAAGAAGTTTCTTCGTTATTGGCAGCCCAATTCACAATTCACATTTGTCGTTGCTTGGTTTGTCATTGGTAGGGATCAGGTATATTGGGTCGGCATATGCATGACGATACCATTCGTCTACGTAACAATAGACATTTGTGTCTGTCTGCATAATCGCTGCACATGCATGCTTCCACAGGAGGCCATGCAGTTCCCATCGTTTGTAGGAGCACTTCCAGGTCTGGATACTAACTACGCTGTTATGCTCATCAACAACTTTGTAGGTGTCGTCGCAAGATCAGCCCACCCGCAGGGAACGACTATCTTCCACAAGTTGTTCAACCTTCTTGCGTATTTCTGGGCAGAGGTATCTATCCCACCTGTTTGACTGTTCCAGTCTTTCCGCCATCATATTTATCAATTTAAACCTACTAAAAGGAAAAAACCCACAATTTACAAATAATACACATGAACTCCGTATATTAAACAGGAAGTAGGTTCATTACATATGAACTACGGGAGTAGCTTCGAGTAATACACAGGAACATAGCATATTACACAGGGAGTATGTACATTATAGAACTTTGGGTATTACACGGGAAAGTCATGTAATACACAGGAACATTGTATATTACACAGGAACAGTAGATATTAGCAATGCATTACAATAAGTGATAAACGTTTAAAAGTACGTATTTTACATGTATGTGTTGTGTATTATTTTCATATTTTATTGTTGAATCTACGCCCTTTTCGGTCTAAATTGCTTTATCTTTGTATTTCAGGCCAGCCAGAAGCCCTGGGGACTCGACGACGAGATGGGGAGCGAATTTGACACCAAAACAGCGTTTTCGAGACAGGATACTGTAGCACGGTACTGTAGCATTCAATGTAGCAGTTACTGTAGCTCATCGCGGACTTCTCGGCAGAAAAGTAGAAATCCCGAGGGGTCAGCATACCGGCTGTATGCTGACCCGTTTACCCATCAGGATTTGGGGTTTTAAGGGCGATCTAGGGCATTTTGAAGGAAACTTTTGCATCTTCTTGGAGAGAGCTTTTGGGGGAGAAAGAAGGCTAGGGTTTGGACATCATTTCCACACCATTTTGGAGGGCAAAAGGAGAGGAAATTCGGGTTTTCTTAGGTGAGGAGAGCAAGATCTAGGAGGATCTACTTCAAAAGCTTCATTGTTTGGAGGTTGAAGACAACGGGAAGCCACCCCTTCGAGTGGCGTCTTCGGAAGGTTTTCTCCGGGGATTCAAGCGGCATTCGACCTTCACCATTTGAGGGAGTGTTCCTCATGTTTATTTTAGTTATTTGCATGGTTTATGTGGTGGATTTGTTGAACATGAACAACTAAACCCCAAGGTCACCGGATGTAGGTGAACCTTGGGGGCAAAACTTGTGATGTTTTGGATTATTTGAGTTATTTATTGTATGATTGGCTTGTTGTGATCCTTGTTTGGTATTCTTAATCATTTTGGTACATGTGCTTAATTGTTGTATCAAATTCTTGGTAGCACTTTGTAGCATGACCATTGCCTTAGTGCTAGACTCTACCAAACTTGGAAGGGATTATTGTATAAATACGCCGTGACCATCGGGTATTTGTACCCCTCCATTTCTAGGGTTGAAAACTAACTAGTGTTTCCACCCTAACTTGAGGAAACCATCATTCTCCTTGCAACCGAGTGAGAGGTTGAGTGGAAGAAATTCCTTATTCAACACTTGTACCGGGTTAGGGGTCAATTGCCGTGACCATCGGGTTGACCTAAGTTTAGGTTTTCTCGGTCCAACCAGCCACATACTTAATTTCTCAATTATCCTACTCACTTGAGTAGCCCCCTTGGGGATCCTCATCCATGACCGTTTTCCACCCCTGAGCACCTCCCGTGTTTTAATTCAGTCGCTTTTATTTAGAAAATTTCTCTTGTTGTTATTTGTTTTCTTTCTTATTTATTCTCTTGAAAATGGAATCGGTGAGCTAAACAACAAGTGAGAAGTGAGTAAGGTAGCTCCTCGGGCCCCTTGGGAATACGACCCACTCGTGCGTGCACGAGTGGTTTATTACTTGACGACCCCGTGCGCTTGCGGGTGTTCACACTTTCCGTGTCGATCAATAAGCACGCACGAGACTCACCTTATGGAGTCAACCATGCGCGTTACCGGTAGATGCTACGCCTCTTAGATCCAGGCGTTGAAAGACTCTGTGACATTATAGTATATCTCGCACCAATGAACACCTTTAAACAAATAGTTGGACTAGTAGTCAACGTCAAACTTGTGTAGCAACCAAGCATGAGCATTGGCCTATGTGGATGCAAGTTCGCTGACTGTGTCATCAAACTCCTTCGGCATGTAAGCATACACAATTTTGACAATTACTACCCAGCACTGCTCTCTCAATACTTTTCCAAGTCTAGTGTTGGACTTCATGAAGTTTGCCTCCAAATGGCGTATGCGGTAAGCATACGGTGATGAAGGGAAGACATGTGCAACTGCGTTAACTAGTCCCTTGGATCTATCTAAGATGAATGATATAATTTTGTGGTAGTCATCTTGACCATACAATACCCACTGAGAATTGCAAGAAACCAAGTCCACTAGTCATCATTTTCGTTATTGATGATAGCAAATGCTACTTGAAAAAGGCCCTCATTACCATCCTTCCCTATTGCACCTATCAAAATCCCATGGTACTTCTCCAGCAGATGAGTTCCGTTAACAAAAAGCAATGATCTACACTCCTGCTTGAACCCTGACAAAAAAGACCAGAAAGAAAAGAATGCACAGCTAAAACGTTCCCCGCCCTTTTCGATGGTAATGATGCTACGGGCACTCGTCTCTGCCACTCTGTCCGCATACCAAAGAATCAAATCATAACTACTAATCTCACCGCCGTGAATGGCGGCCCTGGCAATCTCCTTCCGCATCCATGCACGTTTGTACGGCAGACAAACACCATGGTCCCTTAATATGTCTCTCCAAATGTCGACAGCTCTATACAATGGCTTCTCATGCAGTTTCTGAATGAAACTTTCGTAGACCCACTTCTTGCATGCTTTCAGGTGTGCTGTTGTGCCAATGCCTCCACCGTAAGTGTGCGACGACTGCATTGTCGTCACCGGGAAGACAACTACATTTCCATCTTTGAATGTATGCACTTGGTATTGACAATCTTGAGTGGAGCACATTACAGTCACTCGGGTTTTTTCATTTTTTAGAAATACAAAATCAAACTTTTGTCTTATTGCGGTGGTCTGCAATACATCTTTGAACTGGTCTACATTCTCAAAACGTTGACAAACTTTCAAAGTCAATCCATCATACATTTGAGAACAGCCGGCAATAGCAAGCACTCCAACGGGGAGCATTGGGATAGAAAAGTACCCATGTCAGCATTCATGCTTTCGGAGACCGACACCCTGGTAGACGATGCATATTACAAATTGAAAATAGTTAACAAACAACATACAATACAGAGAATATGAAAAAACTAACTAAACAGATCACATATAATATACAGGAAGGTTGCATAATACACAGGAAAGTAACATAATACGTATGAAGTAACGTAATACACAAGAAAGTAACATAATATAGAGGAAAGTGACATAATACACAGGAAAGTAGAGTCATACAGAGGAAAGTAAAGTAATACACAGGAAAGCTTTTCATAACAGACAAAAGAAAAGTAACCAGCACAAGCACTCTTTGGTGTATTACGATGGGATCAATGAGCACGAACTTCCACCTGCTGCGCCACTCACGTCCTCGACGGTGCTGTCGACGATAGTCTTGTTGAACATGTGATATATATGACACATGTGTTGTTAGCTCGCATCTAACTCGATACACAAAGCGTTTTGTATGAGTCCAGAGTCACGAACTTCACTCTAACCTGAGAAACGTCCAGTCCCAACGAGACATATCTCACCCATGACTGTCTCCAATGAACTCAAGACTATGAATTGAAGCAAACGTCCTTCTCCTTTGTGCCGCGCTACAGCACAGAAAGTTTCCATTGATAATAAACAGTTGCATAAGATTTTAAAAAGCTCGTCAGCCTATGACACAACCACTCCTATAATATACATGAAGACGATGAAAAACATAATAAGAAGAGACCAAAAAAACAACGATAACAAACCAGTCCAAACTTCATTAAGAACCACGTAAGGAGACGAAGAAGATGAAGAAAATCAGAATGGAAACGAAGAAGGAAAACAAATAGAAAAGCTTTTGACATGGAAGCCTCATCGGGATCGCCTCAGTGCGCCATACTCAAAATGGATGTGACTTGGCGGGAGGAAATCGTCTTCATTTGTTTAAATTCATTAGGGTATTTTCGGTAATGTACAGGGTTTTAACTCATAGAAGCGACGCCAGGGACTAAAAAAATGACTAAATGAAATATTGAAATATCAAGGGAACTGATTAGGAAGAATGAATTTTGCCTGAGACTTATAAATAATGTTTTTCATTATTTTATAAATGACATAAAAAAGAATATTTTATACGTAAACATTATATATTACTCCACGCCGTTAAAAACAATTTATAATTCTAAAATAATATTGGAAACCTGAAGCGGTTCGTTCTTCACGGTGGATATAACAATTATGTCATTATTTCCGGAAATCAGACACCCCTTTTGTGAATAATAAAAGCGTCAGATATTTACAAACAATTTTTTAAGGGTTTGTATAAAACAAAAATGACAGTTCAAATGATGTAAAGGGCCCAACCGGGTTCGAACCGGTGACCTATTGATCTGCAGTCAATTGCTCTACCACTGAGCTATGGACCCTTTGTCGCTCAAGATGTTCAGTAAACTAATTACTTTACTATAGACTGACTACAAACAATCTATGCCTGGCCTACAAATTTGATAATGCAACAAATATTACATCTTCTTGTGATCCACTTTACTTGCTCTTTTAGATTGAGATTGACCAAGTGTAAATATAATTTGTTTTCCCATGTTTTGGGCATCAATTGTTCATTTATTTATTTATTTATTTATTTCTTATAATAAAATTTTTTTAATTTAGATGGATAGCGGATCTTCATTGCTCTTTTTCCTTTATTTTATTTTCTTTGATTTTATTTTTCAATAATATATTCATAATTATTTTATATAATACGGTGTGGGTTTTTCTTATCACTGTCCAACTTAATAGGATTCACATGTCAAAATAAATAAATCAAAATTTTAGTTCTTCATAATTTCAAGTGAGTGTGGGGTCATACTATTTATTAAGGGTAAAGCTTTAATGTTAATTAACCCGGACACTGTCACGGGAACCTCCAATTAAAAACAAGTGTGAATGAGAGAAAACAAATACATGGATATGTAAATTTAATTGTGAGTACAACGATAAGATACCCAAGTTTTCCTAATCCTATTTTTAAAATTTTTTTATTCACATGACATTAATTCGTTTAGTTTCGTGACTTGAAGTCACCATACTTCAGCTTCTCTTGATTTCTTCCCTGAAAAAATATTGGAATATTTTTTTCGACTTTGATTTTTTTTCTCAAGTTTCTAAGTTTTGCATATTAGACATAATTTGAGCAATTTGATCCCTTTTGATATGATGTTTAGAAATGTCGGCATTTCATGCTTATGAAGTCTTCCGACGTTTGACTTGTGAAATTCCTTGGTTTTACTACTTTTTTGACGTCTTGAAACTCCGGTATGTTTGCTTGTTTGTTTATACGTTTGTTTGTTTTTTTAATACATCTCAAGATATAGTAATAGACTTGATCTCCTTTGATTGAGTTTTTAAAAGGTCTCTTTCAAGTCACCCCTATGAGGGTCAAGAGGTATTAGATCTCGCAGTGAGCTTTTAAAAGTTCTTTAGAGACTTTTAACACCCTGTAAGTGTCAAGCAATAGACTTCACAGTAACTTTCAAGAGTAATTTTAAGAGTTTTTTTATTAACTCCATCCATCATTGAAGTGTCATACAATGGACCTCACAATGACCTTTGTGGAATATTTTCATCAATTATTTATCAACCCTTTTAGCCATGTGACTCTCAAAAGGCAAGGAGAGGCTCTCTCAAGAAAAGCAATCACCATGCATTGGATATCACAACTACCTTCAGGGGAAGTCTTCAAAGGTCTTCATCAATCCTTTCAGCCATGTGACTGTCAAGAGACATGGAGAGGCCCCTCAAGGAGAGCATTCGATATGTATTGGACATCATGTAAGAGTTTAGAATTGAGAAAATAATGGCATATTTTCCATTTATTGAAGAAAAGTATAAATAGATTACAAACAACATCAGGAAACAATAATTTAAAATTAGAAACTAACTCTAATCAATAAAATTTGAAATACTTATTAATAATTAGAAACTAATCCTAATCAAGGGAATTTGAAATTTTATACAAGTTTAATTATAGCTGTACAATAATCTAAATAAAGTAAATATCGTTTAATATCTCTAATGTGCCCCCGCAAGTTGGATCGCTAAGAGAAAAGTCAAATCTTGAATAGTAAGTGATGAAAGCGTGTGTGGGGTAGAGGTTTAGTGAGAGCATCTGCCAAATGATCCGTAGAGGAGACATGCGTTACTCGAAGAATGCCATTCTGAACTTGCTCACAAATGAAATGATAGTCAAAGGCAACATGTTTAATACAGGAATGAAAAATTGGATTATAACATAAATTTTTGGGGCCCACATTATCACAATAGATGACTGTGGTCTGAGAGGAAGAGAAACCAAGCTAACCAAGTAGAGATGTGATCTAGCACAATTCGGCGGTTGTAGCAGCAATAGATCGCTATTTAGCTTCAGTCGATGATCGAGCAACCTTGAGTTGTTTCTTGGAACTCCAAGAGATGGGGTTGCGACTAAGATAAACAATGTATGCGCTAGTAGAAGTGAAGTCATCTTTGTTACTAGCCCAGTCAGTGTCAGAGAAAGCATGAAGATTAAGTGTGGAGCGCCTATGGAGAATAATACCCTAATCAATGGTTTCGCGAAGATACCGAATAAGACGTTTGGCTACATGTTGTTAATGGTTGGACAATGCATAAATTGTGAAAGTTTGTTCACCACATATGCAATATCCAAGCTAGTCAGAGAAAGGTATTGAAGGCTGTCCACAATGGCACAATATTCATTGGGATCGAAGAGCGCAAAGCACAAAAGAAGAATAAGAGTGGGAGTCGTGGGAAAAGGTGTGGTAACCGATGGGGTATTGGTCTTGGTACAAGTAAGAAGATTAGCAATATAACGCTTTTGTGATTGAATGATGCCTTATGAGTGAGGAACAACTTCTACGCCAAGAAAGTAAGTTAATGGACCAAGACCTTTTAACAAAAATAGAGTTGCTAGAATTGTAATGAATCCTTGAACTGTAGTAAAATCACTCACAGTGATAATAATATCATCAACATAAATAGGAAGATAAAAAGATTACAATAATGTAGTTCTAGAGTGGTTTTTGCAATAAGCCTTGGAGAATGTTAATTTTACCATCCTAAATATAATGTATTTATCATGCCAGTTATCATTTGCAACGGATAATATAGATAGATTTTTTTTATTCCTACATGATAATTTTTTTTTTTTTGTTATAAAAACAACAAGTATCTGATAGTATTTCTATCACGCAGTGAGTTATCTGCCTCTAATGTGCATATCAAAAGGCTTGTGCAGGTTAGTTATTGTTTCAAACAAGCCTTAACTTTACGGGTGCACATGATTGGGTGGCGGGAAAAGTGCAATATCACTTGTAAATTTTTTTTTCAATGAAAATTCGAGCCCTAAGCGCTCACTACTCCACTAGTGACCCATATTAGGGTATGTGACCACTTGCACCAAGTGGTTTTGGCATAATTTTCTAATATATTTTAATTTTTTTTAAAAAATTATCTAATGTTTTTCGAATTTTTTTCAATTTTTAGAAATCTGAATATTCTTGGGTGGGAAATGAAACATAAATTCTATTGTGATTGTAGAGTTGGTCTCTTATTGCTAAATAATTTCACTAAACAGTACACACAACTAGAAGGGGGCACGAGATGTCAGCTAATTCAATGGGCAGGAGATGTCAACAAAACAGTACTTATAACTAAAAAAGTCAGCTAATTCAGTGGGCCTGCCTGACCATAACTTGTTCGCACTGTAACAGGTCTAAGTACAGTTGGGGTTCTCCCAACCTGTGATCCCGCATGGATCAGCCAAGATAATTGGCCTAACCTGATTTTATTTTATTAATAATTGTTTAAGTTTTTTAGAGTATGTTGCAAAAATATACATCTTTTTCAAAATATTTAAACCCATGATCTTTTCTCCACTCAAGGGCAACTCTTGGAGCTATGATTTTTTTATAATATAAATAAGATAATATCTTTAATTATTTTTAAATTTTTCTAATAGTTTCTAGCATTATTTGATTATTTTAACTTTGCATTTTATGTCATTTCATTTATTTAATTGTTATTTTTATTTTTTTTTTGGTATATTTCTTTGTCTTTATGTTATTTAATTTTGTATGTAGTGATAATTAATTTGTTTTTCTTTGCTATATATTTTTTTTATTATTCCTTACCATTGTGTAATTTTTTTAATTTACATGTGGTATATTATTTTTTTCTGGTAATGGCGAAAAACACCCCCAAAGTTTGGGAAATGGCCAAAAACACCCCGTTAATTTCCAAATCCATAAAAACCCCTTCCTTTTAAAGACAATGATTTTCAAACCCCCAAAGAATGAAACGGTGGTTAACGGAGTTACTTTTCAAATTCACGGACGGAATTGCCCCTACCTTGCATGGGAAATCGTGGTGCAATCATTAAGCCGGTTAGAGAGTAAGTGGAGGGTTTTTCGTAATGGGAATCCCAAGAGAGGCAGAGAGCAGTGTTCGTTTTTCTTCTTTGCTTAACTTTCTTCAGCTTTTCCCTCTCCGAAGCTCTCTCGGCTTCGACATCCTCTGTAACTTCAGTCCACCGTGCGCAAGTATCCTGCACTTCCATCAGTTTGCAGCTCAAGGTATGGCAAAAGCTGTGTCTAAACCAAGGCTTTTATATGAAGTACTCTGTTACACAGAGATATTCCTCGGTTTTGTTTTGCGTGGTTCTAGTGTGCGTGGGAATTTCTCGGCTGGGGTTTCTAGGGTTTTGGGTTTTGGGTTTTGGTTTAGGGTTAGGGTTTTAGGGTTTAGGGTTTTCGGTTGTGCACACGATCATTGAAAGAGATATCGGTTGTTGTTGTTTGTGTAATGCTTACAATGTGCGTTTCCCCTTCCATTTGATATGGTTGCAGTTTGTAAAAGAGATTTCCGTGTGATGAAATGAGTTCGTGTTTAAAAGAGTTTGTCTCCGTTTAACGGTGCATCTCTCTGTTTAAGTGTTGAGCTTTTCGTGTAAAACATTTGTCTCTGTGTAGCGTTTGATGTATCTGTTTAACAAGTGTTGTCATTTTTGCAAGTGTTGTGATTATGGCGGTAAACCTAGTCAACGGGAGATGCTACTTGACACCGGTGGTGGAGACCTTGGCCGAATTGAAAGTCCACATGACCTCTCGACATTGGGAGATCATCCAAAGGACACCGTTTGCGGCATTCACCGAGGTGGAAGCCGTATTCCAAGAGAGGGCCCTTCTCGATTCGCCTCGCAGAGGTACAATGGCCGCACCAATAAATTCAGGATCGGGCGAGCCTCGCTCGGCTTCAGCCCGAGGATGTGGCTCTCGTTATGGGTCTCGCGCCGCGACGGAGACGCGGTCCCGTTTAAGAAGAAGAAGACACCGTCGCCTTTCGAAGGGAGATATTTTTCGAAAAGCTTCGACAGACACAGGGGACGCCATTAGGCGCACTCTTGAGCGTCTTGTTGGACGAGAGGGGGGAGAGGAGGATTTTGTGAAACTCTTGATGGCGTACCTCATGGGGACAATCCTCTTCCCGAATACCTCATGCTCGGTGCCCACTTGGATCGTTGATTATGTCGACGATCTACCCGGCATGGGGCGGTATGCATGGGCGCAGGCGACGCACAAATGGCTTATGGAGGACGTTCCACAAGCCGCCGCTCGAGTGCAAGCCGGATGCGAGGGGGAAGGTAAACACGGGGTACATTAAGGGTTGCTCGATCGCGCCGACCATCCGGTTTTACGAGGTGACCGAACCGGCAAGAAAGCCCGTTTCGGCAAGACCCCAAGGGTGCTTTGTGCTACTGCGAAAGTACTTACCGGAAGCACGCGACGATAGAAACCAGTTGGTCGGCTCTCGAAGGAAAAGAGGTAATAAATCGTGTTAATGTGTTTACAAAGAGCGCTTAATGTTTAACGATAGGCTTATCCGTGTAGGAAATGTAGTTTGTGTTTAACGCTTGGTGTCTTCGCTTAACCTTGTTATACTCCGTTTAAATGTGTGCCATATCGTTTACGTATATATGTCAAATGTTTAAATACGTTTGTTTTGGATCAAATTGAATGATTTGTCTGAGATTGTTTTCTTTATATATGTTAGTTTCCTGAGCTGGTCCCGGCGAATGCTGTGGAGGAGACTTTTGTTGGGGCCAATTGGCGGATGGATGCTGTTGCGCGGGAACCACTTGCACGACTGCAAGCGGAGATGCCAGCCCCTTCCGCCCGTTCGCGCCGACGTGGTTCCCCCCCTTCCAGCCCAACACGCAACCCTCGGCGTCGGATAGGCCCTCACCTACCCCGCCAATTGGCAACACCCGCACCGGCCGCGACAACGAGAGTCACCCGGATCCCCAGAGTCCCCCCGACTGCGGTAGCCCAACCGACGTCATCAGCCGACGACGTGACTACATCCTTTATGCGGGCATGCCAGGTGATGATGAACGCTTTCCCCCAGTTGTCGCTCGGGTTGAGGCATTGGAGGCAAGGTTTGATTCGTTTGAAAGGGCCGCACCGTCGGGACAAATACGTGACTCCGCCCGGACGGATGAGCCGTTGGAAATTGAGGACGACGACTTCGTCGTGAAGGCCATTCCAAGACGGCCACGTATGACGAGGCCACGTTTGAAGAGGCTTGCACAAAAGGCGACGAAAAGTATACCGCCTGTGTGTCCACCACCGGCCGAGGATGAAACAATGGCAGCACCACCGGCGGCTGATACGGTTGTTGAGACCGTTGCAGTTGATGACTTCACCGCCCCGGTGGCGGAGATTGTAGACCCCGTTGGCAATGCCGCGTCTGCGGAAGACTCCGAAATCCCCGTCGCGGTGGAGCCGGCAGCCGCGGCCGACAACGGCGCATCCAGGGTGGTGGCCACTAATTTTGAAGATGAAGAACCACCCGAGGGTGTGCTTCCCCTTGATGAGACTGCCTTGGCCGCGGTTGAGAAGACCGTTGTCTCTATTGTGGAGGAGCTCCTTCCCACGGAGGAACGGCCGACCCACATTGCCACATCCAGTGTGGGCGCGATCCCGCAACAGCAAGAAGCATCTACGGATGATCCCAATAAAGCTGTTGCCGGGGGCGAAGGGAACGTCGCCGAGAAAAAAAAGAAATCGGTCACCTTCTCCAACCAGCAGTATGAAGAAGTGCGGAAAGACTTCGTTCCGGTGAAGAAAAAATACGCTGGTCAATCGCGCCTCGACGTATTCGAGAAGGAGCTGATCAAGATTTTCCTCAACTTCCCCATGGACGAGTAAGTATGATAGTGTAGATGTTAATGTTTATATAGAGATCATCCCATTTACGTTGTTGCGTTTCCGTTTAATTACAGTCGTTACCATATAACCTAGTAATGTATCGTTTAACTAACGATATTACCGTTTACCCCTATACATTATCATTTACGTATGTGTTGTTTCCACTTAACGTCTACGTGTTATTAATCAATCGCATGTGTTGCCGTTTAACCGCAGTTCCGTCGTGCCCGGAGGAATGATTATGTCGGCACCACCCGGGCCAACCTATTCGTTCGATCGACGGGAAAGAGATGGTGACAGATGATGTGTTGGACGCCTTCGTGTGCATCGTACAAGACACACTTAACAGAAAGCCATATCCTCATAAGAACGCGCCTCCATCACTCGACCACTGGCGTTGTTTATGTCGAAGGTGGAAGACGCACATGAGACGACTTTGGCTATGATCGGAGATGCCACCAAGGTCGTCAATGACGTTGACATCATCATCCTTCCCATAATCTTGAATGGCCACTTCCATGTCGTGGTGCTCGACAATAACAAGAAAGAGTACAGGCATTACACCTCATGCCCAAGTGAAGAGTACAACAGAGACGCGGTAGCAATGGTAAGCTCTCTGCGATATAGATTTCGATTATCAGAGTGACATAGATGCTTTCTATTCTAACATCGGTTTGTATAATGCGACAGCGGGAACTATTCGACACATGTCTCGAAATGGAGTACGGCACGACGGCGACGGCACAGTACCCGCTTGTTCACGATGACGACACACCGCGTCAAAAGAAAGGCACTGTCGACTGCGCCGTCTACGTGATGCGGTTTATCGAGCAATTGCTCCACGGCGAAAAGCTACGGATAGCGCACACGGACGTCCCCTATCTGCGATTGAAGTACGCTGCCCACATACTTAAGGAAGGACGAGCATCCGGCATCAAGCAACGCGGGGAGGGTCCAGCTGTGGGGAAGTAAAACAGTTTTGTCGAAATTCATTTCAATTGATTCAATTCATTCTTTGCCAACGACATGGCAGAAATTTCAATGTACATCTAATAATGTTCGTTATTCTTTCATATTCAATCATTTTTTGCTTAAAATTCCATGGTACCGATTGAGGGTCGTCGCTGCTTTATAAAATTAAGTACTTCTGTAAAAAAATGATGCTGTCACTATTAAAACATTGTGTTACACTTTAACAATACGGAATTCCGTGCAATATACACCGTTACCGTTTAACACCAGGGGGACCGGGTTGATCACATACTCCTTGTTTAGATATTAGTGGTAAGCGTTTAACTCCCTATGTCCCTGTTTAAAACATGGAGGCTGTCGTTAAATGAAAGAGGCCGTAATCTACTTCCGTTGTCTGCTTTTAAAGGTGAGCGACCCTATTATACATAACTTTTAAATGTCTCCATCAACTGCGCTATGGGTCCGTAAGCACGGAATTCTTTTCTCAATGTATGTCACCCATTACGTGTTGTTGTCTACGTTTAAAATGCAGAGCTAGCAGTTAAACAAGGTATTCTCTGTTTGGCTTTTGTCGTTACATGTTTAATATTACAGTCCCTGTTTAATATGGCGGCTATTCTTCGACGGGTGAGACCCTATTCTACTTGCGCTTGTTTGTTTTTAAAGGTGAGAGTCCCTATTATATGTAAATTTTTAATTGTCTTCATGAACCGCGCTATGGGTCCTCAAGTACGGAATTTTTATTTTTTTCAAGTGTGTCACCAATTACGTGTTGTTGTAACCGTTTAAAATTTAGAATTATCGAGGCCAAGAAGGCAATCCGTGTTTATCATTCGCCGTTACTCGGTTTAATATCACCGTTCCCGTTGAATATTACCATTTAAACGTTTCATGATAGGGTTTACTCGCGTCCGTCTCTATTTAAACCATGCTTGTCATGCGCACAAATGGTTAGAATTTGCTTAAGGAACATTGTTCTCCATTTAAAATTCATGCGTGGCTGTTTAACATGCGTCCGCAACGGTTAACATTTCTGAGAGAGTAAGAACGAAGTTAAAATATCACACTAAGCAAAAAGTTCTTATTTGATGGATGAAAACTACACTAAGCAGGTCAAAAGCCGTCATTCCGTTTTATACATTTTCGCGTACCGGAGCAGCCTCTCCCACATCCCTCTTATGGGATACCACTCGCTCGAGTTCTCGGAGAGATGCTGCTTTTCCGTCAAATCCCCGACCAAATCTTCGAGGAACCGCTCCCGGGGATAGGTCATCGCCCCTGCAAAGAAGATATGAACGATTTAGATAAATATTTCTAAAGACGCATAGACATCAGCGGGAGACGCACCGTTCGTCCTAAGCTGCGCGGGACATAGCTCGTAGAACGCCACCAGGGCAGCAACGTTCTGGGCTGCCTCTTCTGTTCTCTCGGTTCTGCGGCTGGAAAACGTGGTCCTATCCACCGTGACCGTTGCCACGAAAGCGGAGGCGCCCGGGGCGCCTTCCCTGGTTGTGGAGTACGCCGGCGTGGAGCGGTGCGTCTTCTGGCAGTACGCGTTGAGAATTGGCACATACATACTGCTAGATCTGCGAGTAATATCTGGGTGCGTTTTTTGTTTCCGATTCTTCTTTAAATACAAATGTATTCAATGGACGTTTGCACTTTTTCTCGAGTCTGATGCCAATAACTATTCGACGTTTGAATTCCAAAACAGCGAATTTAATCGTAACAGATAACAGTAACGTCCACCGCCGGGTTAACCAATGCACACTTTCCCAATGCTATCTCACAACACTTCGTCGAATGCATGCATTACTCAGAATGTATATCCCCCGTTTACGTATCTGTTTAACTTTAAGACTTACCATTCACATTAAGAATAACGTTTAACTTTCGAATCCGTCGTTTAACTTGTCGCTATTGTTAACGTTTAACGTTGCGGTAAAAAAAATTTCATGTCGCTATTGTCACATATCAGTCATCGACAATAAAATAAGTTTGCGTAATTCATTATCATGTAACTCATCATCCTAACATAAACATATTAGTTGTGCGCTAAAGGTAATAGTATCTGGTTAGCAGTCGGTGTTAACTTTCAAATATAAAGGCCTGCCAAAATGATTTGCTCTCCGTTTAAACTTCGTTGGCTCTGTTCAATTATAGTTCGTGCTGTTCACTCTTTAGAGTTCCCGTGTAATTATACGAGTCTCCGTAAAAAATGACGCTGTCACTTTTAAAAAAATTATGTTACACTTTAACAATACGGATCTCCGTGCAATATACACCGTTACCGTTTAACACCAGGGGACCGGGTTGTTCACACACTCCTTGTTTAGACATTAGTCGTGAACGTTTAACTCCCTCTGACCCTGTTTAAAACATGTCGGCTGTTGTTAAATGAAAGAGACCGTAATCTACTTCCGTTGTCTGCTTTTAAAGGTGAGAGACCCTATTATACATAACTTTTTAAAGGCTGTTGCTCAATGTATGTCACCCATTACGTGTTGTTGTCTCCGTTTAAAATGCAGAGCTATCATGTGAACAAAGTATTCTCTATTTAGCTTTTCTCGTTACATGTTTAATACTACAGTCCCTGTTTAATATGGCGGCTATTGTTTGACGGGTGAGACCCTATTCTACTTGCGCTGTTTGTTTTTAAGGGTAAGAGACCCTATTATACATAACTTTTTAAATGTCTTCATCAACCGCGATATGGGTCCTTAAGTACGGAGTTATTTTTTTACAGTGTGTCACCAATTACGTGTTGTTGTATCCGTTTAAAATTTAGAATTATCAGGCCAAGAAGGCATTCTGTGATTATCATTTGCCGTCACTGGTTTAATATCACCGTTCCCGTTGAATATTACCATTCCCTACGAAACGTTTCATGATAGTGTTCATTATGCGTCCATCTCTATTTAAACCGTGCATGTCATGCGCACGAAGGTTAGCATTTGCTTCAGGAACATTGTTTTCCATTTAAACTTCATGCGTGGCTGTTTAACATGCGTCCGCAACGGTTAACATTTATGAGAGAGTAACAACGAATTTAAAATTTCTGAATGAGAGAGCGTTCCCATAATTAAGCAAAGTCTTATTCGATGGATGAAAACTACACTAAGCAGGACAAAAACCGTCATTCCATTTTATACATTTTGGCGTACGAGGGCCTCTCCACATCCCTCTTATGGGATACCACTCGCTCGAGTTCTGCGGAGAGAAATGCTGCTTTTTCCGTCAGATCCCCGACCAAATCTTCCAGGAACCGCTCCCGGGGATAGGTCATCGCCCCTGCAAAGAAAACATCAACGATTTAGAGAAATATTTCTAAAGACGCATAGCTGAACCGTACGATATGCAGTAATTCCAGTTGTTACACCATCGACATCAGCGGGGGACGCACCCCTCGTCCTAAGATGCGCGGGACATAGCGTGTAGAACGCCACCAGGGCAGCAATGTTCTGGGCTGCCTCTTCTGTTCTCTCTGTTCTGCGGCTGGAAAACGTGGTCCTATCCACAGTGACTGTGGCCACGAAAGCGGAGGCGCCCGGGGAGCCTTCCCTGGTTGTGTAGTACACCGGCGTGGAGCGGTGCGTCTTCTGGCAGTACGCGTTGAGAATTGGCACATACATACTGCTAGATCTGCGAGTAATATCTGGGTGTGTTTCTTGTTTCCGATTCTTCTTTAAATACAAATGTATTCAACGGACGTTTGCACTTTTTCTCGAGTCTGATGCCAATAACTATTCGACGTTTGAATTCCAAAACAGCGAATTTAATCGTAACAGATAACAGTAACGTCCACCGACGGGTTAACCAATGCACACTTTCCCAATGCTAACTCACCACACTTCGTCGAATGCATGTATTACTCAGAATGTCTATCCCCCGTTTACGTATCTGTTTAACTTTAAGACTTACCGTTCACATTAAAAATAACGTTTACCTTTCGAATCCTTCGTTTAACTTGTCACTATTGTTAACGTTTAACGTTGAGGTAAAAACATTTCATGTCGCTATTGTCACATATCAGTCATCACAATAAAATACGTTTGTGTAATTCATTATCATGTAATTCATTATCCTAACTTAAACATATTAGTTGTGCGCTAAAGGTAATAGTCTCTGGTTAGCAGTCGGTGTAAAGTTTGAAATATAAAGACCTGCCAAAATGATTTGCTCTCCGTTTAAACTTCGTTAGCTCTGTTCAATTATACTTCGTGTAGTTCACTCTTTAGACTCCCCGCGTAATTGTACGAGTCTCCGTTTGCTATTTCATTCCATGTGACAATAATTGCTTAACAAAAATCCACAACTTACGCTTCTCGCAACGGAAATTACATGAATTTGAGATAGATGTCAGACTGATTTTAGTTTTCATAATTAATGGTGAAAGTAATTAATATTGGCTTATGATTCACGCTATCAGTAACAAAAATGACCGTTTAGGTTTGTATGTTTAAATATAGATTACGCTGTTTAAATATTAATTATTACGTTTGGATTCAGATGACTCCGTTTAAATATAGAGAACTCCATTTAGATAGCGCAATTTACAAACGACATCAACTCGAACATAATCTCACTCCCCCCTTTTCTTGTCATTCAAATCTTGGAGCAGCTTTTCCACACGTGCCTTTCGATATTTTATTCCTTCAAGTTTTGCGTTTAGTGAACGGACAGGTGTTCGAAAACCCAATCCAACTCTTCACCACCGGTGTAATCCCCGACGGCTCGTGAAGGTCCCGCAATGAAGAGTTAAAGGTTTACGTATGGAAGGTGGCTCTTTTTTTGTTTTTACACTCAACCGAGAAGTCTTACAGTATGCGTACCGCGCGGATACGTCATCGTCGGCAACCAGGGGCCTTGGTAATCTCCACGCTGCCCGAAGGGCACAAGGGTTGAACGCCACCTCGGCAAAGAATGTTCTGCGCCTCCTCGGCGCTTTCCGCAGATGAAGAACCGGAGAAAGGGGTCCCGTCGACCGTCACCGTGGCCGAGGAAGACGGGGTTGGTGTCGGGGCCTTCACGGAGAGTGGTGTACTCCGGCGAGGGCCGGCGTGTCATCCGGCAAAAGTCTCGCTAGACGTGACTTAAACATTGTTGTGGGATGTGGATAATATCTCGCGTTCGTATCTTGTTTCGGCTTGATGCTTACATACAACCATAACTATTTGTAAAAAAAAAAGGCATTGGTTTTCGGTGAAATAAATGGAATATAGTAAATGGCATCGGTTACGTTCACGCTTTATCGACCCGCATTTCAACATTAAATTGGAGTAATTAATAATAAATTCACATTGCCTAGTTTATCCCGACTACGTTATACCGTAACTAGCCTAAATTCAACTCCATTTATGCATGCGACGTTTCAAGCATTTTCCAATGCAAATTTTCTGGTTTTGAACCTATTTTGTAAACATCAATGAGGTATTTAATCTATGAAACTCGCCATCATTGTTTAAATATAACCGGCATCACTTACCCTTACACTTTACCGTTTAACTATCGATATCTGCGGTTAACTATCGACGAACGAGAACGAGGGTTCTCCCCGTTTAACATTGCATGACACCGCTTATTAGCGTGCGTCTTCACTTAACATTCGATGTTTATGTTTGAATTGTCTTCTTCACACATCGAGGACTCTGTGTGAAAACTATTCTCTCTATTTACAAACACTCGCGCTTTTCAAATATTGTGGCCCACCCTTTTACAGGCGTCGACGTTTATAATTTAGTGCCGATGTTGAAATATACACGTATCGGTTTAAAGATCAAAACGTAACAGGTGAACAAATTTCTTTCCTTCACAAAATTTTTAGTTGAAACGGAGTTCTATTACAACCAACGTAGGCATACTAATTTATACATCTAAAAACTGAAAAAAACATTATCATATCGCTTTCAGTCCCTGGATGAGCTTCCTCACTTGGGCCGTGCGGGTTCTTAGTCGGTCGAGTTTTTCGGAGAGGACGACTTCCTTCTCCGCAAGCTCGACGAGCATGTCCTCCAGAAAGCACTCCAACTCTTCGCTGTTGGAGTGCTCGCGGTTGAGTGAAGGCGCTGCATCTGAAGGCGTTGCGGTGCGAAGCCCTGCAATGAAGGCTTTTAACAATTTAGAAAATAAATAAATTTCCCGTAACATGGACGCAGAAGTCTTACGGTATGACTTACCTCCACATAGTCGATCGGCGGTAGCAGCGGGACGCGTATTCATCCTCCCAGGGTATAGAATACGGAGGTCATTGTACGCCACCTCGGCCGCAGTGTTCTGGGCGTCCTTCGATGTTTTCGCGGGGTAAGGGCTGTAGTAAGTGGTCCCATCAACCGACACCGTGCCCAAGAAGGCGGGGATGTGGTCGGGGCCCTCCCTAACGGTTGAGTACTCCGGCGACGGCCGCGGGGTTCTCCGCGCGAGCTCGTTGAGGAGGGACTTGTACATACTTCTTTCTCTCGTGTGTAATATGTGGATGTGCCTTTGATTTCCGTTTATTGTTTAAATAGAAGTTTAGGGGTCGCAAGTTTGCCTAACGTACTCCGTGCATTGATGCTTACGTGTGGATTTTGAATTCAAATGTAATTGGGAAAGAGATGGTAATGAATTAGCATTGGTACTGGGATTTCACTCTAATGACGTCTTGTCGTCATTAATTCGGACTATCTTACATTCCCGTTTAACATTCACTGCGTACACTTCAATTTGTGTTACCATACAACGTCTCCGTTAAACATTCCGCCGAAGATGTGTAAAACTCGCCGCCGTATCTATTTAAATATGACGTCTCTGTTTATGCGTCACTATCTTACATTCCTTCCGGAAGTTCAAATACAAAAGAATGACAACAAGCGATATGCCTGTTTAGCATTATTGGTTACCGTTTATTACCGATATTTCCCGTTTAACATCCACTGCGTACGCTTCAATTTGTGTGTGACTCTTTAAATGTGTCACCATTTAACATTAGGTTTATTCGATTAAAACTTCAGTGGGTACAACGAAATTCGTTTATTCTATGTTTAAATATCAGGGCGTCATAACCAAATAAATGTGTGCTCTTTAAAGATTATCTTTTTACGAAGCCTAATCGGCGACACTTTCATTGCAAGTTCTACGATTGTGACCGGACGCGTGGCAGCGGCTGCAATGTAACTCGCGGACATCGAACGCTTGCGACTCGATCCTCCTTCGTCTAGGACGACCAGGTTGCCTTCTCGTCATAGGCGGCCGCAAAAGCAGATCTCGATTGTTGTCCGTGGGCCTCTCATTGTCGGGTATGGGAAATATAGCTTCCTTATACGCCAACTTGTAAGTGTCGACGGTGAAGTGATCGCTAATAAAACGATGAACATTGTTGTCCGTCACCAATATCGCAGCACAAGCGTGTTTGCACGGGATGCCATAAACTTGCCATCTGCGACATGAGCAAGTTCTACTGGCAAGGTCTACAGAGTTACTGCACTGGTCAATCACTTCGTAACGATCAGCGAGACAGCGAGCAACGTGAAGACTTCGGCTATCCTGCACAAGCGTCTCAACCTTTGAACGTATGTCCGGGCATAAGAAAGTATCCCATTTGTTCGCTTGCTCACGGCGAGTGCATAACATGCGCATCAGCTTGTACCTGCACAACGAATATCGGAAATCTTAAAGAAATTTACGCGAATATATGAATATTTAAACACCACTACATCGGAGTAAACAGAACAGTAATAAACTAAAGATCGAAGAAGAAAAACATATACGACGGTATTTAAACCGAGACAATGATATTTACATTTGTTATCTTATACAGGATTCTACCGGACTAAAGGGTTAATGTGAATGTTAAACACCGACGACGATATCAAACTGCGGACAGTGCATGTTAAACACCGATAACGAACATTAAAGTGTAACGGGTAAGCTTAAGCGTTAGATGTATTTAACCTTCGAGTACCTTATAGCGTCGACCATTTTCGTCACCGGTAGGTGTCGAGCTTCTTTGATCCACGCATTGAACGACTCGCCTACATTCGAATACATCTCGCCCCATCGGTCACCTTTGAACGGATAATTCGACCGGTGTGACATGTCGGATTTGTGAATCAACCACCGAAACGCTTCGGACGATACGGCCCGCAGTTCATTGACGGTGTCATCGAATTCTTTAGCCGTCGTCGCCCACGCGATACGAAAACATATGGACCAAGCACTCCTCCCTCAATGCCTTCCCAAGTCTGCCATTGGCTTTCATAAAATTGGCCTCCAAGTGCCGAAGGCAAGACGCGTGCGGGGATGAAGGGAAAACTCTCGCAACAGCGTTCACAAGGCCCTTTGACCTATCCGAAACGAATGTAATTGTCTCTTGGTAGTCTCCTTCGTCGTATAAAGCATCACCTAACTTGGAAATGAACCACGTCCAATTGGCGTCGGTCTCGTTGTCGACAATAGCGAAGGCGACGTGGAAGAACCCATTGTTCCCATCCTTCCCCGTGGCACCCAAGAGAGTACCCCGATACTTTCCGAGGAGGTGAGTACCATCCACAAACAAAAGCCGCCTGCATGCCCGCTTGAACCCCAAAATGCACGCGCCGAAAGAGAAGAACGCACGTTTAAAACGCTCACCGTCTCTTTCCACAAACGCGATGCCGCCGGGGTTTGTCTCAGCCACCTTATGGACGTACCAAAGCAACAGATCGTAGCCGGAGATGTCGCCGCCGTCGAGGATCACCCGGGCATGCTCTTTTCCCAGCCAAGCCTCGCTTGTATGGAATGTGGACACCATGCTCCCGCAACATGTCCTTCCCGAATGTCGATGGCCTTGTACAAGGGCCGGTCCTTCGCCTTCGAATCACTCGTGCGCCGACCCATTTTTTGGACGCTTTCGGATGTGGCCCCGACCCAATTCCACCACCGCAGTGTGCGTCGGCTCCGTTGTCTTGATTCCGAAGGTATTTCTATTATATTCCTTTGATGCGTGAACGCGCCATTGACATCCACCGGCCGCGCATTCCACAGTGACCCGGTATTTTTCGTTCTTCACGAATTTAAAATCAAAATTCCGACCGATAGCAAAATTGCGAAGTGTATCTCGGAAATGTTCAACGCCATCAAAACGTTGTCCGACGTCAAACGACAACACTTCATGTCGATCCGACGACGATGGCGGGCATGCGACACCATCCGGGTCGCCATGTGGTGGGACAAAGCGCTCCCGGATTCCGAATTCCCGCCAACACTTCGCTCAAACGCAAACGATCGAATTTAAGCACAAAGTCCACTTATTTAAATGCCTAAGTTAATATTTACACCTTAACGAGCATAGTTAAACAGAGATGTAATAATGCAAACGGTGTATGATAGTTTACACGAAACATGATAAATTAATCGGAGACGCCCAATTTAAACGGATAATTCATTCTTTAATACGTATAATGGTAGTGTTAAACACTAACCGACATACAACCGCATAATTGTTTTAGAGCAACACATTACCACGACAATAACTCGTTTTCGGAAGGCCGCCGTGCCACGTCATCCGTCTCGACAACCATATCGACTACACCGCCTTTGAGGATGGAGAACACATGACACATGCGCTGGAAGTCCACCTCGTTCTCTATTGGGCAAACCGTATTATGTCCATCGGGTGTGATGAACTTCACCCTCGCGCGACAAACATCGAGACCCCAGCGCTCACAAATCTCACCTAACACTGACGCCCATTCAGTTGACGCGGTGAACGTCAGCACTCGTCCCTCCCCGTTGTATCTAGCAATGGCACAAAAACTGTCCATAATATCGACTTAGCAGAAGGAAAAGGAGAACAAGAACAAAATTATGTAATTCGCCTTCTAAGCTCTCTAAGCGAACAAGAAACCATAAATGGGGAAAAAACTCACATATGTATGCATAAAAGCCAGACATGACATGATGTGATCGGGCGGGTTTTTTTCCCACCATTTGCAGGGGCAAAAATGGATTTTCGTAACACTGACCCATTTCATGTGACGGACGGGGGTAGAAGGGAACCAAACTATAACGGAGGGGCTGTCCGGGGTGTGCAAAAATAGGAGGGGGTTTTTGGCCAGTTTTGAAATTCCCGAGGGGTGAACAGTAATTTTCCCTATTTTTTTTTGCTCTTTATTTAATTCTATATCCAGTGGTATATTTGAATGCAATGCCAACTCCGATTTAGTGTAAAAGAACTATATGAGTTTTATTTTCTCTCACACTTAAAGGTATATGTCGCAAACTTAATTAAATTAGTAACCAAATTAAGTCTAACTTGTTTATATTTTCATATTTATGTGAATTATTTTGAGTTTTTTAACCTCTCTTGGTTTATTAGGAATTATTTTTAGTTATTTTCATTTTTTATATTTTTTTTAAAAAACCTACATTGTAATTTTGCTTTTATTCTTTTTTTTTTAAGAACCAAGTTTGTGATTTTGATTTTATTTATTTGTTTTTATTGATATCACAGCCAAAATAAGATGGGTTCAGTTGGTATTGTGTTTGCTTATTTGCTAAATAACCTAAGTGTGTGTTTGGATGGGGGTAATGATTACCCCGGCTGGGGTAATCATTACTTACACAATCCCATTATTTTGTTTGGGGTGTATTTTGTGGGGGTAATGATTCCACCAGAGTGGAATCATTACCCCCACCAGAGTAATAACTCATTCCCCCCAAATTGGGGGGAATGACCCATTCCCACATGTTTAATTACTTTTTTACCCTCACCAATATACCAAATACCTATTACTTTTTTTCATTTTTTTGTTTTATGCTATTTGGGAGGTATTTTGTAGTAATTTAATTGAATTATTAATCAAATTTAGAAATAT
Organism: Dioscorea dumetorum; assembly: GCA_902712375.1. Lineage (NCBI taxonomy): Eukaryota > Viridiplantae > Streptophyta > Magnoliopsida > Dioscoreales > Dioscoreaceae > Dioscorea > Dioscorea dumetorum. Next base: position 5,478,818 of record CACTHL010000128.1, on the reverse strand, counting down.
TAATTAATTTAAGTAATTCATAATGTGAATATCTTGCTCAACATTTTATTATTTATGTAAAGTTATTTAATCATTATTTATGCAACGAAATTGACATTTAAAAATAAAAAATAATTTAATTGAATTATTAATCAAATGTAAAATATTAATTAATTTAAGTAATTCATTATGTGAATATCATTTTATATATTTTATTATTTATGTAAAGTTATTTAATCCTTAGTTATGCAATTAAATTGCCATTTAAAAATAAAATATAATTTAATTGAATTATTAATCAAATTTAAAAATATTAACTAATTTAAGTAATTCATAATGTAAATACCGGTTTATAAATTTTATTATTTATGTAAATGTATTTAACGATTAGTTATGCAACAAAATTGACATTTAAAAATTAAAAAAATAATTTAATTGAATTATTAATCAAATTTAAAAATATTAATTAATTTAAGTAATTCATAATGTGAATATTACTAATTGAAAACATTAAACAAATATAAATAAATTTTTTTGCTATAAAGGTAAAAAGGTAATTGACATCTATCTCTCTTATTTACTTTTTACATTCCCAATGACCAATCCTTCCAACCAAACATAGTTTTTATAACCATTCCCATTACTCCCTCCATTACCCCTATTCTTATCTCCATTCCTATTCCGCGAGCCAAACGCACACTAAGTTCAATTCACATTCAATTATTTAATTTTTTTAATACTATTAAAAAATAATCCGGGTAGGGTCCGAGTCAACCTAAGACAACCTGTGCCAAGCTAACGCGGCCTAAAGAGTCCCTACTATAAGTTGGGTCGGTTGTAGATTGGCCGAAAAACTAACCCAATCGCAACAGGTTGGGCACGGTTGACCGATTCGTGCCCATCTCTCACAGAAGATAATGGCATCTTTTTTTTCTTTTTTTTTTTGGAGCGTTCAAATGATCCAATGTGACGCTTAATTATGTTTACCTTAATAAAATACTTCCCTGTTCCGGTTTTAGAAAAGAAGAAAACAACTGAGGCAGTTATTGAAAGTAGACTTCAAAAAAATATATATATACCAACCCAATTCAAAGCAAATACTTCAACTGAAAACTGAACACTTTGCTATTAATTGACACGTTTCCAAGAGTACACATTTGCAGCATCTGAGCAACAAAACACTGCTTCCAAATTCAAGCCAACGGCATTGAATAAAGAACCACTACGTCCAGATGCATCAAAGTTACTGCTACAACCGAAAAGACATAAACACCTGCCACACATACGAAACAGCCAACAGCAAGGAAAGAGCTGACCGGCCATTCCTTCTCCATCTATATTCAGATTTGTTTAGGGAGAAACATTGAATTTGTCTGGGATCACAAAGCACAGACGGTTTGTGTACAAAAGAATATAACCTATTGAACATGGGAGGGAGTATCAGATTCAAACATCTGGTTACTTGTCCTGTATTTTCCACATCAGAAATCCATTCCCCAGCTAAGGACTACATTTCCCTCCAAATCCTCCCAGTCACTCTTAACTTCAATTCCTTCCTATCGCCACCTGAAAAGTAAAGGGCTAGACTCCTCTGCACTATGAGCCCATCATGACTGTCGCGAACTGTTCTGTGGTGTGTTCTGATGCTCCGTGGCACACCGTGCCAGGTAATCTTCCTTCCATTCCCGCCGACCTCGAGGCAGTAGGCGAACTTCCTTGCTTCCATTTCTTCACCCATGAAGCGGAGGAAAGCCATGTAAACTGGCTCTGTTCCCAGTAAAAATGCTTCAAAGTGTAGACAGAAATAGTGACCAAAGCAGCTGAAAAGCTAGTCAACAAATGAAAAGGCCAAGTGAATTCTCAGAACAATGAAATTAAGATGGACCTTCAAATGGCAAAGTGGGTAACATTCAAATGAAGAAAATACGTCATAGTAAATAAAAAGAAATAGAAGCAGCCCCTCTAACTAATAAACTCAAGTCCCTAAAAAGAGTTATATACTTCATATAAAAAAATAAAAATAAATAACCTTCATCAAGGACAAATCAGTAGATGTACTTAAAACCATCCATCCAATCACCTATATGGCTAAAGGATAGCAAATACTATAAAATACAACAGGTTCGGCCTTTTCCATTGTTAAAGCATTAAGGTTGAACAAATCCATCCATAAGCACGAGGAAATGAAGCTGAAGAGGCCAAGAACATCTGAAGCCTCAAATGGTTTCTTTTCCTTTCGGTGGAATTATCGGAAACTTAGTTTAATTTTGCAGTCGAGCATCTTACTGAGATAATACATCAATGATATGGCGCAGGCCTGAATGTACCAACTAAAAAAACTACTTACAAAATTATACTCTGATAGAGTTCAACTAAATGAATCATACGTTTGTACTTAAAACTTGTCTAGACTGCAAAGTTGGTGTCTAACAAAAACTACAGGTAGAACAGGCATAAAGAAAGTACAAGTTCATTAAAACAGGAGTTAAGCTTACTGTTAATGTCCAAGAGACATTGTCAACTGAACAAGGATCCTGTTTCACGTAACGGTGATTGAAAGAGTAACCTGTTTGTAGGTCAACCTTGTGACTCTCCCTTAGATGAGATAGAAGAGATGGAATGTCCCCAGTGAAGGGGCAATCTGAACCTGGATGAGGACAACTGTATGGCCTGTGTACGCACTGAGCTTCATGTTGCAGCTTGCTGTAATAAGGAAACATCTCCTCACAGCCTAGACTATGAAATGCACATGGCAAATGGAGGGAAACTGCAAGCTTTTCAAGAGCCAAACACCTTATGTTACCAATTTCCTTCCGGCAAACTGGGCACTTATTATTAACATTTGCTTTGCAAGTGGAGCAGAGAGTATGCCCACTGGGACACTGCAGTACAAGAAAATGAAGGAATTACTTAACTCCATGGAGCAAAATATACGCCAGTAACAAACTAATTTCAGATCATCTGCAACACAACCAACGTTTGGCACTCAGCACATAAACCAAGAGCTTACCAAATTACAAGCTCATATCTTTACAAGCAAATGATTTAATACCATGTTCCTTTACCAGTTGAAACTGTTGTACGCAAAACATAGTAGATGCATATATCCCTCAAGTTTGATAGATAAGGATGCATCTTAGAGACAAATAACATATCAAATAAGCTAAATAATTGCTCTTCTATAAGGTAGATGACAGACCAAATACTACCTAAGGCTTCCACAGATAGCCATATACAATGTATGGATGGTATTTCAGATGAGTGAAGATATATGTGAGGATTTTGAATGGCACATTTATAAACCATCGCAAATCATCTACATTTCAGCAATACAACTTTTTAAATCTTTCAATTTCATATACAAAGCATATGGCTTTTAAATTGCTTCTCATGATTTTAGTCAAGGTTTCAATACAAATAGTGACTATTCTATTTAATTTACCAGGATTATATCCCTGGACTCTTTTCCTAAGTTCTGTCCAATAAGCCTAAGAAATTAAGCATGATTTGTCCAATTGTACTATTATAAAGATCGCACTTGTGTACCTCCTCAATTGATTGGGCAATTTGTTTAGGTAAATATTCATAATTGATTAAATTCACTTGAGCAAATCCAAGCAAATCTGTCCCTCTAATTACCTGCATATACCAGTTTTGCTTCTCATACACCACTAAAAATATAATTTTTCATATGTTTAATTAATTCAAATTTAATTCAAATGAAAAGGATAGTGATTGAGTCAATTACAGCTGAATGTGATGAAATTAGGTATTATTTGTCCATTATCAAAATAGGGTGCAATTTCATTCAATTGAGTCGATCAACAATGTCCAATTACCCCTAAATGTGCTAATTCAGGATTGTTTATTCTCTTGCTAATCTGCAATCAGTATGTAATTGGCCATCCAATTGGACTAACTCACTAAAGTAATTTGTTCATCAAGTCTAAACATCAACAGAAATTAAACTTTGATGATCGTGAAAGTGGGTCTTGTGCCATCAAATCAGCACAACCCCAAGTGTCCCTGATTAGTCTGTCTTAACTCTTCCTTGTCTACTCTCTTCTCACTCTTGTCCTTGAATGTGTCTAATTCAAATTTATTCAGCTTCAGTGGATGCCACCTTCCCCTAACGCACCTTCAGTAGTTCACACATGCCAAAAGTATTACAATGGATAATGTGACCCTTTTTGCCCAAATTCAAATCACAAATCAATATTGATGCCCGGATTCAGAGGTTGTTTATGGGTAAATTATTATTCATGTGTTAAAAACCTGAGCCAGCAAAAGTTTTTATTGACACTTATCATGTCATGTGATCAATATTATAATTGCGGGTGTTCAAGAGTGGGGAGGGGGATTAGATGACTAAGTGATGGGAAATATTAGTTTTCATTGGGTTAAAATATATACGAGGCGAGGAGGCTATGACTACTCAAAATTCTTTTTTGAGTTTAATAGAAGCATGCAGTGCCTAGATAAGTTATATGGAGAAGTGCTATGGAACTGGTGAAATTTATAAATTTATTCTTTTCCAATGAGAAGTCCAACTGATGAACTTTGATTCGTCTCTAATACCATGTTAGATGCAAACTAAACAAATTACTTGGGTTCGATTCAACCCAAATACTTAAGTTCAAAGGATGAGAAACTAATATTATATATTCAAATTCATTTTTCCAAAATTAACTGATATGGGACTATTGGTAACTCTAATAATATCCTTCAACAATTACTTATTCCATGGTTTTAACACAAGAAAATTGCATAGTATAAAGAATTTTTAAAAAAGAAAAAGCTTAAAGCTGCTATGCATTTTGCCTTCTGTTTTGTCCTCGGAGAATTTCAAGCAATGTACTACATTCTGAAACAACAAACTACTTTTTTGAAGAGCCAATCCCCAGGGCTTTGTCCATTTATTTCCATGATTGTCATGTATGTTACAATTATAATGAATTGAAAAATTAATTACTAGCCAAAAGATTTACGCCAATCAGTTTACACTTTCTATATTTGAAAACCGTGCCAAAATATGGAAAAGAAAGGTGATCCTCATATTTGTTTACACATATAAGTCACTTTTATCACTTATAGATACACTTACGTCAAATTTGATTCATTTCATTAAACAGAAAATTTTATACCAGGCCATTTTTTTTATAAAACCGAAAGAAGAAAATAATCCTGCAAGTTAACCCCAAAATGTTTATGTTACAAAACTGGGTCACATGGCTTAAAGCTGGTTGTTTCAAACCGGTTTTGATGGCCATGACAGCAATTTATCATACATGCCTAAAGCCAGCATTCGAAACCTCCAGCTTAAGTCAAGTGGACCAAAACAAGGTCATTTTTTCAATATAAACATTCTAGTGTCAATTTAAAAGAAAATGCCTTTTTAATAAATTTCCCAACTCAAGAATCTTAAGAAATATAAGTTTAAAATGAGTTGTTTAAGAATTCACAAATGAACTACATAAGACCATTTCTTTTAGAATTCCTATAGCATTCCTTGAAGCTAGGATGATGAATAAATTATGATTCATATTGGATTTAAAACATGTGTGCATTGGGTCAAAGGCTTCAATGTTCGTTGGTAGATAAGACATTATAACTTACATAAGCGAAAAAATAAAGTATCAGCTCATCAACAATAGTGGCCTCTGTGATAAAAAAAGGTGCATACCTGTTGAATAGGTGGAAACATTGCATTGCTGCAAACAGGACACTCCAATAGCCCATCAATATCACTGTCAGGCAGTATAACAGGTTTTTTTATTTGTGATATTTTAGGAGGCAGGTGAGCCTGCTCATTCGTACAAACAGATGTGCATTTGGACTCTCCAGATAGTGATGATGATTCATCCATCTTCCTAGAAAGAATAGCAGAGGAAGACCCAGTATACATTTGTTTCTTTCTCTCTTTTGGACAGGTCATTTTGCAAAAGGTTGCATGGAAGGAAAGACTTGTTTTCTGCTAATTCTGGCAAATCTCAAACCATTGAACCTCAAACTAAATTGGAACATCCTAAGACCTGCAATTAAATACAAAAGAAAACCATATAGCTGTGATGAGACCATCCCTTATCAACAGAAAATCCATAAAGAGAATCACTGCAGCTACAAGCAGCATAGATTTCTTTGAAAAGACTTTTTATCAAGGAAAACTCTCCATGCACTAAAAATAAAAAGGGGATAAAAGAAAAGTAGAATGCAACTACAACCCCATTCACATTAAAAATACAGAAAATACGTCTAAGGCATTTCTAGTGAACTTAACACACAAAATATGGTTAAAAGAGTCAGGCTGCAAGAATATATACCAAAGAGTTATAACACGAATCAATAAGAGACAACTTCTTTTCTCTGTGTTTGGCACATCGCAAAAGCATCAAATACCAATACCACAATCCTGAAAGAAGAATCACAGTACCAATTGTTTATTTCCCAAAAGATACATATGCATATTACCCTCACAGTACATTTTATTGAAAAGGCAATACATTGTCTTGCGAACACATGTCAATACCTAACATTAATAGGATATTTATAGAATTTAATTACTTGTCAGAACTCTAAATTTTTTCTGTACTAAAAATGTATATAAGATGCTCAGTAGTTCATCATTTTGTATCCCATTACCTTGAACCTGCACATTGTGCCACCCAAATCTAGGCCTTTTCCTACAGAAAATGTCCCTCTCATTGTGAAGATGGAAAGCCTTGTCCGGAGAGACAAACAGTGAACTAACAAACTCTTTAATTAATATTTAAGAATGAAAACTTCTAAAAAGGGCAGGTGATTATTCACACAAATCCTTGCAAAGAGGAAAACAAAGGGGCACTCCTTTAAAACCAACATTTAGCCAGCGTATATCATACTCACGTTAATTAATTCCCTTGCATACATTGATGAAAAATTACATCAAACATTTACCACAGCAACAACAAGTGTGAAGAACCTATCACACCAAGATTGAGTGAACTCAAAGAAGACCTTAATATAATAATCAATAAATAAACAACCGAATCTCCTCAACGCAATAAAAGTGAACAATAATAATAATGCAAAAACCCAAATAATCAAAATGCATAAAGGAAAACCATGCAAAATCCCAGACACATCATGCATAGCCAACTTAATTTTTATACACAAATGCATGGAAAAAAATACCTTCTCAAAAATAGCCCTTAAAAAAATAAAATAATATAATATAAAAAATATTAAAAATCAAAAAATCAAAAACTGAGAGGAACCATCACCGCAATTTGCATAATCTAAAAAGAAAAATCTCACTTTTCAAAAAACTAAACCAAGAAAACCCCTAAAAAGCAATCGATAGGCACGCAAAACCTCAAATCATCAAAATGTAAATACATAGATGAACAAGAGAACCCTAACTTCCAAAAAATCAACATAACTACAGCAGAATCAGACCAAACAAACACAAATAAAGCACAAACAAATAAGATCTAATCAAATGCAGAAACACAGACCATAGATCGTCATCAAACCCTTAAAACAGACAACACAAACCAAATTAGAACAAAGGAAAGCTGGCAGATCTCTCACCAAAAGTATTCAAATGAGAAGACAAACCAATCCACCACCGATTCCTCCTCCTTTACTTCCTCTTCCTCAGATCATTCCCCCTTTTTCTTATCCGATTTCCGCTTTCCTTTCTCTTCTTTTCCCCTTCTGTTTTTTCTTTCTTTTTTTTGTTTTTAAGAAAAGGAAAGAGGAAACGGTGGAAAGAAAGAGAACAACGGAACGGAGGGCGGGGCATTGTCTTAAATTTGGCGTTTTATGAATTGACCATAACGCCCTCAGTCATCTCCAAATATTACTACCTTTTAGCGAAAAGGCTAATCAGGTGGTCCAAATCGTTGGCTTTCAATTAATTTGGGTGTTTTTATTTCCCACCCCCTAAATTTTGCAGAAATGCTTTGCAATCCCTTGATTTATTAAACTGAGCTAAATAACCTTTGTATTTGTTTTTATACTTTAGTTTATATGTGTCTATTTTGTAATAGAAATTATTGGATATTAAAATAACTCAATTTTTAGTAAAAGGAATAGAAGGATCAATAATTAATTTTCAATGAAGATAGTATCTACATTATTATTATTTTTTTTACAATGTATAGATAAAAGGGAAAATTACTGTTCACCCCTCGGGAATTTCAAAACTGGCCAAAAACCCCCTCCTATTTTTGCACACCCCGGACAGCCCCTCCGTTATAGTTTGGTTCCCTTCTACCCCCGTCCGTCACATGAAATGGGTCAGTGTTACGAAAATCCATTTTTGCCCCTGCAAATGGTGGGAAAAAAACCCGCCCGATCACATCATGTCATGTCTGGCTTTTATGCATACATATGTGAGTTTTTTCCCCCTTTATGGTTTCTTGTTCGCTTAGAGAGCTTAGAAGGCGAATTACATAATTTTGTTCTTGTTCTCCTTTTCCTTCTGCTAAGTCGATATTATGGACAGTTTTTGTGCCATTGCTAGATACAACGGGGAGGGACGAGTGCTGACGTTCACCGCGTCAACTGAATGGGCGTCAGTGTTAGGTGAGATTTGTGAGCGCTGGGGTCTCGATGTTTGTCGCGCGAGGGTGAAGTTCATCACACCCGATGGACATAATACGGTTTGCCCAATAGAGAACGAGGTGGACTTCCGCGCATGTGTCATGTGTTCTCCATCCTCAAAGGCGGTGTAGTCGATATGGTTGTCGAGACGGATGACGTGCCACGGCGGCCTTCCGAAAACGAGTTATTGTCGTGGTAATGCGTTGCTCTAAAACAATTATGCGGTTGTATGTCGGTTAGTGTTTAACACTACCATTATCTCGTATTAAAGAATGAATTATCCGTTTAAATTGGGCGTCTCCGATTAATTTATCATGTTTCGTGTAAACTATCATACACCGTTTGCATTATTACATCTCTGTTTAACTATGCCTCGTTAAGGTGTAAATATTAACTTAGGCATTTAAATAAGTGGACTTTGTGCTTAAATTCGATCGTTTGCGTTTGAACCGAAGTGCTGGCGGGGAATTCGGAATCCGGGAGCGCTTCGTCCCACCACATGGCGACCCGGATGGTGTCGCATGCCCGCCATCGTCGTCGATCGACATGAAGTGTTGTCGTTTGACGTCGGACAACGTTTTGATGGCGTTGAACATTTCCGAGATACACTTCGCAATTTTGCTATCAATCGGAATTTTGATTTCAAATTCGTGAAGAACGAAAAATACCGGGTCACTGTGTGGAATGCGCGGCCGGTGGATGTCAATGGCGCGTTCACGCATCAAAGGAATATAATAGAAATACCTTCGAATCAAGACAACGGAGCCGACGCACACTGCGCGGTGGTGGAATTGGGTCGGGGTCACACCCGAAAGCGTCCAAAAAATGGGTCGGCGCACGAGTGATTCGGAAGGCGAAGGACCGGCCCTTGTACAAGGCCATCGACATTCGAAGGACATGTTGCGGGAGCATGGTGTCCACATTCCATACAAGCGAGCTTGGGCGGGAAAAGAGCATGCCCGGGTGATCCTCGACGGCAGCGACATCTCCAGCTACGATCCGTTGCTTTGGTACGTCCATAAGGTGGCCGAGACAAACCCCGAGCATCGCGTTTGTGGAAAGAGACGGTGAGCGTTTTAAACGTGCGTTCTTCTCTTTCGGCGCGTGCATTTTGGGGTTCAAGCGGGCATGCGGGCGCCTACATTTGTGGATGGTACTCACCTCCTCGGAAAGTATCGGGGTACTCTCTTGGGTGCCACAGGGAAGGATGGGAACAATGGGTTCTTCCACGTCGCCTTCGCTATTGTCGACAACGAGACCGACGCCAATTGGACGTGGTTCATTTCCAAGTTAGGTGATGCTTTATACGACGAAGGAGACTACCAAGAGACAATTACATTCGTTTCGGATAGGTCAAAGGGCCTTGTGAACGCTGTTGCGAGAGTTTTCCCTTCATCCCCGCACGCGTACTGCCTTCGGCACTTGGAGGCCAATTTTATGAAAGCCAATGGCGACTTGGGAAGGCATTGAGGGAGGAGTGCTGGGTCCATATGTTTTCGTATCGCGTGGGTGACGACGGCTAAAGAATTCGATGACACCGTCAATGAACTGCGGGCCGTATCGTCCGAAGCGTTTCAGTGGTTGATTCACAAATCCGACATGTCACACCGGGTCGAATTATCTGTTCAAAGGTGACCGATGGGGCGAGATGTATTCGAATGTAGCCGAGTCGTTCAATGCGTGGATCAAAGAAGCTCGACACCTACCGGTGACGAAAATGGTCGACGCTATAAGGTACTCGAAGGTTAAATACATCTAACGCTTAAGCTTACCCGTTACACTTTAATGTTCGTTATCGGTGTTTAACATGCACCGTCCGCAGCTTTGATATCGTCGTCGGTGTTTAACATTCACATTAACCCTTTAGTCCGGTAGAATCCCGTATAAGATAACAAATGTAAATATCATTGTCTCGGTTTAAATACCGTCGTATATGTTTTTCTTCTTCGATCTTTAGTTTATTACCGTTCTTTTACTCCGATGTAGTGGTGTTTAAATATTCATATATTCGCGTAAATTTCTTTAAGATTTCCGATATTCGTTGTGCGAGTACAAGCCGATGCGCATGTTATGCACTCGCCGTGAGCAAGCGAACAAATGGGATACTTTCTTATGCCCGGACATACGTTCAAAGGTTGAGACGCTTGTGCGGGATAGCCGAAGTCTTCACGTTGCTCGCTGTCTCGCCGATCGTTACGAAGTGATTGACCAGGTGCAAGGTAACTCTGTAGACCTTGCCGTAGAACTTGCTCATGTCGCAGATGGCAAGTTTATGGCATCCCGTGCAAACACGCTTGTGCTGCGATATTGGTGACGGACAACAATGTTCATCGTTTTATTAGCGATCACTTCACCGTCGACACTTACAAGTTGGCGTATAAGGAAGCTATATTTCCCATACCCGACAATGAGAGGCCCACGGACAACAATCGAGATCTGCTTTTGCGGTCGCCCGTGACGAGAAGGCAACCCGGTCGTCCTAGACGAAGGAGGATCGAGTCGCAAGCGTTCGATGTCCGCGAGTTACATTGCGGCCCGGCCGCCACGCGTCCGGTCACAATCGTAGAACTTGCAATGAAAGTGTCGCCGATTAGGCTTCGTAAAAAGATAATCTTTAAAGAGCACACATTTATTTGGTTATGACGCCCGATATTTAAACATAGAATAAACGAATTTCGTTGTACCCACCTGAAGTTTTAATCGAATAAACCTAATGTTAAATGGTGACACATTTAAAGAGTCACACACAAATTGAAGCGTACGCAGTGGATGTTAAACGGGAAATATCGGTAATAAACGGTAACCAATAATGCTAAACAGGCACATCGCTTGTTGTCATTCTTTTGTATTTGAACTTCCGGAAGGAATGTAAGATAGTGACGCATAAACAGAGACGTCATATTTAAATAGATACGGCGGCGAGTTTTACACATCTTCGGCGGAATGTTTAACGGAGACGTTGTATGGTAACACAAATTGAAGTGTACGCAGTGAATGTTAAACGGGAATGTAAGATAGTCCGAATTAATGACGACAAGACGTCATTAGAGTGAAATCCCAGTACCAATGCTAATTCATTACCATCTCTTTCCCAATTACATTTGAATTCAAAATCCACACGTAAGCATCAATGCACGGAGTACGTTAGGCAAACTTGCGACCCCTAAACTTCTATTTAAACAATAAACGGAAATCAAAGGCACATCCACATATTACACACAGAGAAAGAAGTATGTACAAGTCCCTCCTCAACGAGCTCTGCCAGAGAACCCGCCGGCCGTCGCCGGAGTACTCAACCGTTAGGGAGGGCCCCGACCACATCCCCGCCTTCTTGGGCACGGTGTCGGTTGATGGGACCACTTACTACAGCCCTTACCCCGCGAAAACATCGAAGGACGCCCAGAGCACTGCGGCCGAGGTGGCGTACAATGACCTCCGTATTCTATACCCTGGGAGGATGAATACGCGTCCCGCTGCTACCGCCGATCGACTATGTGGAGGTAAGTCATACCGTAAGACTTCTGCGTCCATGTTACGGGAAATTTATTTATTTTCTAAATTGTTAAAAGCCTTCATTGCAGGGCTTCGCACCGCAACGCCTTCAGATGCAGCGCCTTCACTCAACCGCGAGCACTCCAACAGCGAAGAGTTGGAGTGCTTTCTGGAGGACATGCTCGTCGAGCTTGCGGAGAAGGAAGTCATCCTCTCCGAAAAACTCGACCGACTAAGAACCCGCACGGCCCAAGTGAGGAAGCTCATCCAGGGACTGAAAGCGATATGATAATGTTTTTTTTCAGTTTTTAGATGTATAAATTAGTATGCCTACGCTGGTTGTAATAGAACTCCGTTTCAACTAAAAATTTTGTGAAGGAAAGAAATTTGTTCACCTGTTACGTTTTGATCTTTAAACCGATACGTGTATATTTCAACATCGGCACTAAATTATAAACGTCGACGCCTGTAAAAGGGTGGGCCACAATATTTGAAAAGCGCGAGTGTTTGTAAATAGAGAGAATAGTTTTCACACAGAGTCCTCGATGTGTGAAGAAGACAATTCAAACATAAACATCGAATGTTAAGTGAAGACGCACGCTAATAAGCGGTGTCATGCAATGTTAAACGGGGAGAACCCTCGTTCTCGTTCGTCGATAGTTAACCGCAGATATCGATAGTTAAACGGTAAAGTGTAAGGGTAAGTGATGCCGGTTATATTTAAACAATGATGGCGAGTTTCATAGATTAAATACCTCATTGATGTTTACAAAATAGGTTCAAAACCAGAAAATTTGCATTGGAAAATGCTTGAAACGTCGCATGCATAAATGGAGTTGAATTTAGGCTAGTTACGGTATAACGTAGTCGATAAACTAGGCAATGTGAATTTATTATTAATTACTCCAATTTAATGTTGAAATGCGGGTCAAGAAAGCGTGAACGTAACCGATGCCATTTACTATATTCCATTTATTTCACCGAAAACCAATGCCTTTTTTTTTACAAATAGTTATGGTTGTATGTAAGCATCAAGCCGAAACAAGATACGACGCGAGATATTATCCACATCCCACAACAATGTTTAAGTCACGTCTAGCGACTTTTGCCGGATGACACGCCGGCCCTCGCCGGAGTACACCACTCTCCGTGAAGGCCCCGACACCAACCCCGTCTTCCCGGCCACGGTGACGGTCGACGGGACCCCTTTCCTCCGGTTCTTCATCTGCGCGGAAAGCGCCGAGGAGGCGCAGAACATTGCCGCCGAGGTGGCGTTCAAGCACTGTGCCCTTCGGGCAGCGTGGAGATTACCAAGGCCCCGGTTGCCGACGATGACGTATCCGACGCAGTGTGCACGCATACTGTAAGACTTCTCAGTTGAGTGTAAAAAACAAAAAAAGAGCCACCTTCCATACGTAAACCTTCAACTCTTCATTGCAGGACCTTCACAAGCCGTCGGGGATTACACCAATGGTGAAGAGTTGGATTGGGTTTTCGAACACCCGGTCCGTTCACTAAACGCAAAACTTGAAGGAATAAAATATCGAAAGGCACGTGTGGAAAAGCTGCTCCAAGATTTGAATGACAAGAAAAGGGGGAGTGAGATTATGTTCGAGTTGATGTCGTTTGTAAATTGCGCCATCTAAATGGAGTTCTCTATATTTAAACGGAGTCGTCTCGAATCCAAACGTAGTCATTAATATTTAAACAGATTAATCTATATTTAAACATACAAACCTAAACAGTCATTTTTATTACTCACGGCGTGACTCATTAGCCAATATTAATTACTTTCACCATTAATTATGAAAACTAAAATCGCCGCACATCTATTTCAAATTCATGTAATTTCCGTTGCGAGAAGCGTAAGTTGCGGATAGTTGTGAAGCAATTATTGTCACATCGAATCGAATAGCAAACGGAGACTCGTATAATTACACGGGAACTCTAAAGAGTGAACAAAGACGAACTATAATTGAACAGAGCCAACGAAGTTTAAACGGAGAGCAAATCATTTTGGCGAGGCCTTTATATTTGAAAGTTAACACAGATCGCTAACCGGATACTATTACCTTTAGCGCACAACTAATATGTTTATGTTAGGATGATGAGTTACATGATAATGAATTACGCAAACTTATTTTATTGTCGATGACCGATATGTGACAATAGCGACATGAAACTTTTTTTACCGCAACGTTAAACGTTAACAATAGCGACAAGTTAAACGACGGATTCGAAAGTTAAACGTTATTCTTAATGTGAATGGTAAGTCTTAAAGTTAAACAGATACGTAAACGGGGGATATACATTCCGAGTAATGCATGCATTCGACGAAGTGTTGTGAGATAGCATTGGGAAAGTGTGCATTGGTTAACCCGGCGGTGGACGTTACTGTTATCATTACGATTAAATTCGCTGTTTTGGAATTCAAACGTCGAATAGTTATTGGCATCGAGACTTGAGAAATAGTGCAAACGTCCGTTGAATACATTTGTATTTAAAGAAGAATCGGAAACAAGAAACGCACCCGAGATATTACTCGCAGATCTAGCGGTATGTATGTGCCAATTCTCAACGCGTCGCCGAAGACGCACCGCTCCACGCCGGCGTACTCCACAACCAGGGAAGGCGCCCCGGGCGCCTCCGCTTTCGTGGCAACGGTCACGGTGGATGGGACCACGTTTTCCAGCCACAGAACCGAGAGAACAGAAGAGGCAGCCCAGAACGTTGCTACCCTGGTGGCGTTCTACGAGCTATGTCCCGCGCAGCTTAGGACGAACGGTGCGTCCCCCGCTGATGTCTATGCGTCTTTAGAAATATTTATCTAAATCGTTCATATCTTCTTTGCGGGCGATGACCTATCCCCGGGAGCGGTTCCTCGAAGATTTGGTCGGGGATTTGACGGAAAAACAAGCATCTCTCTCCGCGTGAACTCGAGCGAGTGGTATCCCATAAGAGGGATGTGGAGAGGCTGCTCCGTGTACGAGAAAATGTATAAAACGGAATGACGGTTTTTGACCCGCTTAGTGTAGTTTTCATCCATCAAATAAGAACTTTTTGCTTAGTGTGATATTTTAACTTCGTTCTTACTCTATCAGAAATGTTAACCGTTGCGGACGCATGTTAAACAGCCACGCATGAATTTTAAATGGAGAACAATGCTCCTTAAGCAAATTCTAACCATTCGTGCGCATGACAAGCACGGTTTAAATAGAGACGGACGCGAGTAAACCCTATCATGAAACGTTTAAATGGTAATATTCAACGGGAACGGTGATATTAAACCAGTAACGGCGATTGATAAACACAGATTGCCTTCTTGGCCTGATAATTCTAAATTTTAAACGGTTACAACAACACGTAATTGGTGACACACTGAAAAAAATAAAAATTCCGTACTTGAGGACCCATAGCGCGGTTCATGAAGACAATTAAAAATTTACATATAATAGGGACTCTCACCTTTAAAAACAAACAGCGCAAGTAGAATAGGGTCTCACCCGTCGAAGAATAGCCGCCATATTAAACGAGGACTGTAATATTAAACATGTAACGACAAAAGCTAAACGAGAGAATACCTTGTTTAACTGCTAGCTCTGCATTTTAAACGTAGACAACAACACGTAATGGGTGACATACATTGAGAAAAGAATTCCGTGCTTACGGACCCATAGCGCAGTTGATGGAGACATTTAAAAGTTATGTATAATAGGGTCGCTCACCTTTAAAAGCAGACAACGGAAGTAGATTACGGTCTCTTTCATTTAACGACAGCCTCCATGTTTTAAACAGGGACATAGGGAGTTAAACGCTTACCACTAATATCTAAACAAGGAGTATGTGATCAACCCGGTCCCCCTGATGTTAAACGGTAACGGTGTATATTGCACGGAGATCCGTATTGTTAAAGTGTAACACAATGTTTTAATAGTGACAGCATCATTTTTTTACAGAAGTACTTAATTTTATAAAGCAGCGACGACCCTCAATCGGTACCATGGAATTTTAAGCAAAAAATGATTGAATATGAAAGAATAACGAACATTATTAGATGTACATTGAAATTTCTGCCATGTCGTTGGCAAAGAATGAATTGAATCAATTGAAATGAATTTCGACAAAACTGTTTTACTTCCCCACAGCTGGACCCTCCCCGCGTTGCTTGATGCCGGATGCTCGTCCTTCCTTAAGTATGTGGGCAGCGTACTTCAATCGCAGATAGGGGACGTCCGTGTGCGCTATCCGCAGCTTTTCGCCGCGGAGCAATTGCTCGATAAACCGCATCACGTAGACGGCGCAGTCGACAGTGCCTTTCTTTTGACGCGGTGTGTCGTCATCATGAACAAGCGGGTACTGTGCCGTCGCCGTCGTGCCGTACTCCATTTCGAGACAGGTGTCGAATAGTTCCCGCTGTCGCATTATACAAACCGATGTTAGAATAGAAAGCATCTATGTCACTCTGATAATCGAAATCTATATCGCAGAGAGCTTACCATTGCTACCGCGTCTCTGTTGTACTCTTCACTTGGGCATGAGGTGTAATGCCTGTACTCTTTCTTGTTATTGTCGAGCACCACGACATGGAAGTGGCCATTCAAGATTATGGGAAGGATGATGATGTCAACGTCATTGACGACCTTGGTGGCATCTCCGATCATAGCCAAAGTCGTCTCATGTGCGTCTTCCACCTTCGACATAAACAACGCCCGGTGGTCGAGTGATGGAGGTGCGCTTCTTATGAGGATATGGCTTTACGTTAAGTGTGTCTTGTACGATGCACACGAAGGCGTCCAACACATCATCTGTCACCATCTCTTTCCCGTCGATCGAACGAATAGGTTGGCCCGGGTGGTGCCGACATAATCATTCCTCCGCACGACGGAACTGCGGTTAAACGGCAACACATGCGATTGATTAATAACACGTAGACGTTAAGTGGAAACAACACATACGTAAATGATAATGTATATGGGTAAACAAGTAATATCGTTAGTTAAACGATACATTACTAGGTTATATGGTAACGACTGTAATTAAACGGAAACGCAACAACGTAAATGGGATGATCTCTATATAAACATTAACATCTACACTATCATACTTACTCGTCCATGGGGAAGTTGAGGAAAATCTTGATCGGCTCCTTCTCGAATACGTCGAGGCGCGATTGACCGCGTATTTTTCTTTTCGGGAACGAAGTCTTTCCGCACTTCTTCATACTGCTGGTTGGCGAAGGTGACCGATTTCTTTTTTTTCTCGGCGACGTTCCCTTCGCCCCCGGCAACAGACTTTTATTGGGATCATCCGTAGATGCTTCTTCTTTGTTGCGGGATCGCGCCCACACCTGGATGTGGCAATGTGGGTCGGCCGTTCCTCCGTGGGAAGGAGCTCCTCCACAATAGAGGCAACGGTCTTCTCAACCGCGGCCAAGGCAGTCTCATCAAGGGGAAGCACACCCTCGGGTGGTTCTTCATCTTCAAAATTAGTGGCCACCACCCCGGATGCGCCGTTGTCGGCCGCGGCTGCCCGGCTCCACCGCGACGGGGATTTCGGAGTCTTCCGCGGACGCGGCATTGCCAACGTGGTCTACAATCTCCGCCACCGGGCGGTGAAGTTATCAACTGCAACGGTCTCAACAACCGCATCAGCCGCCGGTGGTGCTGCCATTGTTTCATCCTCGGCCGGTGGTGGACACACAGGCGGTATACTTTTCGTCGCCTTTTGTGCAAGCCTCTTCATACGTGGCCTCGTCATACGTGGCCGTCTTGGAATGGCCTTCACGACGAAGTCGTCGTCCTCAATTTCCAACGGCTCATCCGTCCCCGGCAAGTCACGTATTTGTCCCGACGGTGCAGCCCTTTCAAACGAATCAAACCTTGCCTCCAATGCCTCAACCCGAGCGACAACTGGGGGAAGCGTTCATCATCACCTGGCATGCCCGCATAAAAGATGTAGTCACGTCGTCGGCGATGACGTCGGTTGGGCTACCGCGGTCGGGGGACTCTGGGGATCCGGGTGACTCTCGTTGTCGCGGCCGGTGCGGGTGTTGCCAATTGGCGGGGTAGGTGAGGGCCTATCCGACGCCGAGGGTTGCGTGTTGGGCTGGAAGGGGGGAACCACGTCGGCGCGAACGGGCGGAAGGGGCCGGCATCTCCGCTTGCGGTCGTGCAAGTGGTTCCCGCGCAACAAAGATCCATCCGCCAATTGGCCCCAACAAAAGTCTCCTCCACAGCATTCGCCGGGACCAACTCCAGGAAACTAACATATATAAAGAAAACAATCTCGAGACAAATCATTCAATTTGATCCAAAACAAACGTATTTAAACATTTGACATATATACGTAAACGATATGGCACATATTTAAACGGAGTATAACAAGGTTAAGCGAAGACACCAAGCGTTAAACACAAACTACATTTCCTACACGGATAAGCCTATCGTTAAACATTAACTCGCTCTTTGTAAACACATTAACACTGATTTATTACCTCTTTTCCTTCGAGAGCCGACCAACCGGTTTCTATCGTCGCGTGCTTCCGGTAAGTACTTTCGCAGTAGCACAAGACCCTTGGGGTCTTGCCGAAACGGGCTTTCTTGCCGGTTCCGGTCACCTCGTAAAACCGGATGGTCGGCGCGATCGAGCAACCCTTAATGTACCCCGTGTTTACCTTCCCCCCTCGCATCCGGCTTGCACTCGAGCGGCGGCTTGTGGAACGTCCTCCATAAACCATTTGTGCGTCGCTCGCGCCCATGCATACCGCCCCATGCCAGGTAGATCGTCGACATAATCAACGATCCAAGTGGGCACCGAGCATGAGGTATTCGGGAAGAGGATTGTCCCCATGAGGTACGCCATCAAGAGTTTCACAAAATCCTCCTCTCCCCCCCTCTGTCCAACAAGACGCTCAAGAGTACGCCTAATGGCGTCCCCTGTGTCTGTCGAAGCTTTTCGAAAAATATCTCCCTTCGAAAGCCGACGGTGTCTTCTTCTTCTTAAACAGGACCGCGTCTCCGTCGCAAGCGCAGACCCATAACGAGAGCCACATCCTCGGGCTCGAAGCCGAGCGAGGCTCGCCCCGATCCCGAATTTATTGGTGCGGCCATCGTACCTCTGCAGAAGCGAATCGAGAAGGGCCCTCTCTTGGAATACAGCTTCCACCTCAGTGAATGCCGCAAACGGTGTCCTTTGGATGATCTCCCAATGTCGAGAGGTCATGTGGACTTTCAATTCGGCCAAGGTCTCCACCACCGGTGTCAAGTAGCATCTCCCGTTGACTAGGTTTACCGCCATAATCACAACACTGCAAAAATGACAACACTTGTTAAACAGATACATCAAACGCTACACAGAGACAAATGTTTTACACGAAAAGCTCAACACTTAAACAGAGATATGCACCGTTAAACGGAGACAAACTCTTTTAAACACGAACTCATTTCATCACACGGAAATCTCTTTTACAAACTGCAACCATATCAAATGGAAGGGGAAACGCACATTGTAAGCATTACACAAACAACAACAACCGATATCTCTTTCAATGATCGTGTGCACAACCGAAAACCCTAAACTCTAAAACCCTAACCCTAAACCAAAACCCAAAACCCAAAACCCTAAACCCTAGCAACCCCAGCCGAGAAATTCCCCCGCACACTAGAACCACGCAAAACAAAACCGAGGAATATCTCTTTGTAACAGAGTACTTCATATAAAAGCCTTGCTTTAGACACAGCTTCTGCCATACCTTGAGCTGCAAACTGATGGAAGTGCAGGATACTTGCGCACGGTGGACTGAAGTTACAGAGGATGTCGAAGCCGAGAGAGCTTCGGGGAGGGAAAAGCTGAAGAAAGTTAAGCAAAGAAGAAAAACGAGCACTGCTCTCTGCCTCTCTTGGGATTCCCATTACGAAAAACCCTCCACTTCCTCTCTAACCGGCTTAATGATTGCACCACGATTTCCCATGCAAGGTAGGGGCAATTCCGTCCGTGAATTTGAAAAGTAACTCCGTTAACCACCGTTTCATTCTTTGGGGGTTTGAAAATCATTGTCTTTAAAAGGAAGGGGTTTTTATGGATTTGGAAATTAAAGGGGTGTTTTTGGCCATTTCCTAAACTTTGGGGGTGTTTTTCGCCATTACCGGTAGATAAAACCAACACATGAAATTTGTAACTATCTTTTAAAAAAAAATCCAATATTTGACTTTCGGAGCTACGGGCAAAAGGGGCAATGCCCCCCATTTCCCCACCTCCCTATATATATTAAAATATTATTATTTTTTGTAAATGGATACAAATAATTTAATAAAGTTACAGTTTCAGAAAAAAATATTTGTGAAAATTTACTATTTAGTTGTTTGATATTTTACAAATTAATTGATATATTCTTTAAAAAAATTATTATTTAGTCTTTTTTTATAAATTCCTACCTATACTTTAAAGAATTATAGTTTTAAAAAAAATATTAATAAAAGTTTCTTACTTGATTCTTGACGTTATAAATTGGGTTATATGATAATAATTATTTTTTTCAAAATATTATTTGCCCTCTTGGCTATATATTAATTAGTATATATATAATATAAAAAATATTTTATAAAACTTTTTGTGAAATTAAATCTATTGTTAGCCTCTTTCATTTTTATTTGTCTTCTATTAAAATTTGTTCGCCCTCTTAAAAAAGGTTTTTGATTCTCCTACATATGGAAGTTAAAGACACCACCAGTTGCTTAGTGCATTGATGGTATTTTTTTTAGTAAAGATTAGATGTATTTATATAATTTATATATAATATATAATTGCATATATATTTTGCAAAAGGGATTTGTATATAAAAATTGGTAAAAAAAAAAGTTATTTAAATCTAACTATAAAATGAATATTTGTTCGAAAGTGGCTAGTAAAATACAATTAAAAAGTTATCATCATATTTTTAACCAATTATAATTTATAATAGTGAATAATGTTAAAAAAGTTATTTTTTAAATAAAAATTTTGAAAATTATATACAATAATAAAGAATGACAAGAAATATATGCAAATGATGGATCAAAAAATCATTGAAGTATTTAAACTTAGGGAAAATTACTGTTCACTCATCGGGAATTTCAAAACTTCCTAAAAACCCCTCTAACTTTTGCACACCCCGGACAGCCCCTCCGTTATAGTTTACTTCCCTTTTACCCCCTATCTGTCACTTCAAATGTGTCTTTGTTATGAAATTTCATTTTTGCCCTTGGAAATGTTGGGAAAAAAATCCGCCATATCACATCATGTTATGTCTGCTCTTTATGCATACAATTGTGAGTTTTTTCCCCCTTCATGCTTGCTTTTTGTCAAACAAAGTTTAGAAGGCGAATTACATCTTCTTCTTCTTCTTCTTCTCATTTGGTTTGTTCGATCTGAGGTCTGCCAGTTTCCCGATATTATGGAGAGTTTTTGTGCTATTGCTAGATACAACGGGGAGGGACTAGTGCTGATGTTCACTGCGCTGACTGCTTGGGAGTCAGTGTTACGCGAGATATGTGAGTGATGGGTCTCGATATTTCCCGTGTGAGGGTGAAGTTTATCACACCTGATGGACATAAAACGGTTTGCCCAATAGAAAACGAGGTCAACTTCCAGCGCATGTGTCAAGTTTTCTCCATCTTCAAATATGGTGTAGTCGATCTTGTTGTCGAGACTAATGCCGTGCCATCGTATCCTACTGAAAACGAGTTCTTATCGTGGTAAGGTTTACCTAGTTGTATATGTTAGTTATTGTTTAATAATCCCTTTCTCTGTTTAACAGAATCAATTTCCCGTTTAAAAGTTGACTTCTCCGTTTAATTTATTATGTCAATGTTTAAATATTCTTTCTACCATTTACATTATTGAGTCTCTGTTTAAATAGTATTGTTAGCGTTTAACATTTACAGTTATCGTTTAAAACATTGGAGTTCATGCTTAAATCCTGATCATTTTCGTTTGAACTGAAGTGTTGGCAGGAATTCCGAATCTGTAAGCCCTTCTGTTCCACCTCATGGCGACCCTGATGGTGTCGCATGCCTACCTTCCTCATCAGAACAACCTGAAGTATTGTCGTTGGATGTCGGACAATGTTTTCAAGGCGTTGAACATTTCAGAGACGCACTTCGGAATTTTACTATCAAACGAAATTTTGACTTCAAATTTGTAAAGAACGAAAAACACTGGGTCACTGTGGAATGCGCTGCCGATGATTGTCAATGGCGCCTTCACGCATCAAAGGAATATAATAAAAACACCTTCAAAATCAAGACAATGGACCTGTCACACACTTACGATGGTGGAATTGGCTCGGCGTCACACCCGAAAGAGTCCAAAAAATAGGTAAGCGCACGAGTGATTCAGAAGCTCAAGAACCGGCCCTTGTACAAGGCCATCGACATTCAGAAGGACATGTTGCGGGAGCATGGTGTCCACATTCCATACAAGCAGGCTTAGTTGGAAAAAGAACATGCCCAGGTGACCCTTGACGGCAGCGATGTATCTAAATACGATTTGTTGCTTTAGTATATCGATAAGGTGGTTGAGACGAACCCCGGCAGCATTGCGTTTGTGGAAAGAGACAGTGAGTGTTTTAAACGTGCATTCTTTTCTTTCAGCGTGTGCATTATGGGATTCAAGAGAGCATACAGGCCGCTATTGTTTATCGATGGTACTCACCTCCTTGGAAAGTATCGGGGTACTCTATTGGGTGGCACTGGCAAAGATGGGAACAATGGTTTATTCCACGTCGCCTTCATTATTGTCGACAACGAGACTGATGCCAATTAGACTTGGTTCATTTTCAAGTTAAGTGATGTTTTATACGACGAAGGAGATTATAAAGGGGAAGATGATGATTAGGTGGCATCCGACGTGGCAAGGCTTCTCACACATGGGTAAGTTGCTGACGTGGCATACTCCACGTGTGTTGATTACGTGGAATCTGGGTGTCCACGCAGACAATCCGGTGGCCACATCAGCCACTCAATGCCGGAAAATACCAAGTACCTTGCCAGTGAAGCTGGATTAAATGTTGGTACTCATTTTGATACGAATTAAAGGTTAGTGCTCAAATTGAAAAATAGCCAAAAGTTAGTACCCAATCAAGAAAATTACCCCTTTCTTTGTTTAGTAGTTTTATTTTTCTTTTGCTTGTGTGTTTTGGCCTGAGGATGGGGGTGGGGGGAGAGAGAGGAGGGAAGAGAAACTAGGGATTTGGCCAGAGGATGGGGGTGGGGGGACGGGGGAGGGAAGAAGGTAGAGAAACTAGGGAGGTGGATGAGTTCGGGTTTGGATCGGCTATCATTGGCGGATCTGAACCCATTTAGAGTTTTTTTTATTTTTTAATTAATTTTAAAATAATAATTTAATCCGATAAAGCTACATCAGCATTATTTAAAGAAAAATTTAACACCCGTTAGTATAAGAGACTCAATGTTCCAAACTTAAAAAATAAAAAAAAAACAAAAATGCCTAAAAAAGCCCGTTAGAAAAAATAGAATGACTATTTTGAGGATTCTACTCATATAAAAAATATATTTCATAATAATATGAGAAAATTAATTATTAATCCCTAGAAGTTTCAAAAAATCCCAATCAGTCCTCTGACATTTAAATTTCATTATCAGTCTTTTTTTTTTCAATTCACTTACTTTTTAGTCCCTTAAGTCAACTCTGTTAGTACCTTTTTATCTAATACCAAGTTTGTCCTTGCTATTGGTGGGAAAAAGCCAACCATGTGTTGTCAGGATTTCAAAACAGTGTTATGTTAACATGACAAATTGCAACCTTTTTACCATCTTTTCACTTAACACTTGTACTTTTTGTATATTTTAAATGAGATTTTCCCATCTTCTTCTTCAATAATTCCTTTTGTTCCATCTTATTTTGCATTTACATAGGATAGATTTGTCACGTTTTCTTCCATATTTTCTTTGATCTAGTGCTGGTGCTCACAGTGGTCGTCGTTGCTTGACGTGCCACCGTGTAGATTGCCTAGTGACGTTGTTGGGGTTTTGTGCTTCACGTTTGGGGGGGAGCAAGTATTTGTGCACGCTTTGTGGCAACCTTCTTCACATTATTATTGAGCGAAGGAGATGATATTGAGGGTGACTGGGGTGTCTCCCTCCAAGGATGGAGCAGACACCTGAGCTCGTCCTTCAATGGCGTCCACACGGGCTTGTAAACCTCGGAACTTCTTAGTTAATGTCTCAAATCCTTGCAGTAACCGGGTCGTAACATTGTCGTTAGTTCCCCTCCATGGGGAACCCTTTGTCCCGGAACGATGCTGACTCTCGCTATGGGACTAGGAGGTAGGTACGGGGACCAACCACCTTTCCTCTCAAGTTTCTTGTCTACATCGGACCAAGATATCGGTATGATTTCCACAGGAGCTGCTCGGCGCATTGCCCTAACCAAGGTATCTTCATCACCGCAAGCGGGGCGAGCTCAGAATACTATAAACAAACAATAACAACATTAAATTCAAATGAAACTACATAGCAAAGTAAGTGAAATTACCAGACTCTTAGTGGTATCAAAACATATTAAACGCCAACGTCGTAATGTAAGCGGAAATACAAAAAGCTATGTGAAATCAATACATATTAAACGTTAAACATTGTGATGGTCTCTAAGAAGAGAAAAGAGCTTCTCTTGTTATTGTTCTGGAAGAGAAGAGAAGTAGTTACAATTAATGCAATCACATCTAATACCTCGGAAAAGGAGCCACCACAACCGCCCACAATGATCATGAGTGGAGGGGCATAATAGTTAAACCACGTGATTATAAACGGCCTTAAATCACGCATGGATCCAAATAGAAGCCATTCAAAAAAAGAGGGACCTTTTATGGATAATAAAACTATCAGGAATTTTTTATGGATATATAGGGTTCGGAAAAACTTTTTTGTTCATCTTCTCTAATAATATTTATAAAAATTTATTGTTTGTTCTCTTCAGCTTTTGTAATTGGTAGTTCACAATGTGTTACAATTTGTTTTTTTTGGCTCTACTCGTACTCTTCCTCATATCGTAATACTGAAACCAAACGCGTGAAAATATTTGACAAGGCTTTATTTTCTAGGCAAAATTGTCACTTTCGCAAGTGAACAACCAAAGCGCGCCACTGCGGCACTCGCACTCTGTTGCGTTGTCTCATCCTCTCCACGAATCATCCCCACCGAACGCTGCCAGATTCCCACCACTACCGCCTCCAAACTCCTCTTGAATCATCGTTCCCTTCTTCTCGTCCAACTTCACGAGAAAATCCCCCTCAAATCCCTACAATGCTCCACTTGGGGTTTCTCTCCCACGCCATCTCCCCTTCAACCGTCCCCAATTCTTATGCCTTCGCTCGAAGGACGACCTCCGGCCTCGGATGTGGAGGAAGAGGCGTCCTCACTTGTGAGCCGCCCAGACTGCGGGGGTGGCGGCCGATGGCGGTCCTTGGAGTGGACAAAACGGTGGGTAGGGGAAGAGAGACGCCTCCGGTGGAGGAAGAGCAGTATGATGCAATCGTGATCGGGTCGGGTATTGGTGGTTTGGTGGCTGCGACGCAGCTTGCGGTGAAGGGTGCTAGGGTCTTGGTACTGGAGAAGTATGTGATTCCGGGTGGGAGCTCGGGGTTCTATGAGAGAGATGGATTCACTTTTGATGTTGGATCCTCGGTGATGTTCGGCTTCAGCGATAAGGTTAGCGGCTCCCTTTTAGAAATTGAATTTATCTGTTTTTTTTTTCTAGAATTTTTTATAGTTTATGGATTATTCTTGGCTTCCCGTTATGGTCGGTTTGTGTGGCAATCCGTTGCTTGGTTTATGTAAAATTAAGCAATCACTTTTTTTTTCCCGGTTGGTACTAAGGTTTGTGTTTGTGAACTGGTGGTCGATATTGATGTGCAGTAAATAAATTGTCTATATCAGTATAGCAGTTAGGATCTTAACAAGTCAAGTTGCTGGTAAAGTTCTTGCAGATGCCATCATACAAGTTCTGAAAGTTCATGCAATGACCATCGCTCTCCTTGATCAGAATATAGTGGAAATGATATAGAAAGTCAACAGTGTTTGTTTGGTAATGTCTGACATAGTTTTGGCTGCATTTATGCAAGTGAATAACTAAACATTTTTCAGTTGATCTTAAGGTTTATAATTTTAGCATGCTTCTTGTTTTGTTCTCTAATTTCTCGCTTAGCAACTTTCTTAAATTTGGTTCCATAAGATAATGGAGCAAATGCATTTCTTTGGAATATTTGCAGAAGATATGAATCCATTTATATCTGCCTTGCCTGGATATATTCTTAAATTAGCCCTTTGATTGGTTAGATATTGGGTCTATAAAACTACATTATTTTGCCATGATGGTTTATTGTCTGCCTATATACTTAATAAATCATTTGCATTTTGCAGGGTAACCTAAATTTAATTACCCAAGCATTAACAGCAGTTGGGCATAAGATGCAGGTGATCCCTGATCCTACAACTGTCCACTTCCATCTACCTAGCAACCTTTCTGTTAGAGTGCATAGAGAATATAACGACTTTATCACAGAGCTTATCAACAACTTTCCCCATGAGAAAGACGGCATACTTGGATTTTACAATGAGTGTTGGAAGGTTAGAGCTAATGCAACCTCGATGATGTCTACACTTATTAGAGCTTCAGTATTTGCACATACAGAAGCTTATGGTTATTGTATTTGTAGATCTTCAATGCATTGAATTCTTTGGAGCTGAAGTCATTGGAGGAGCCAATCTACCTCTTTGGACAGTTCTTTAAGAAGCCCTTAGAGTGCCTTACTCTTGGTAAATAATCTGTAACATTTTCTGCAATTGAAGAAAATTTGATGAGATATTTTATCCTTTAAGACAGTCAAAGGACTATAAATGGCATTGTGTAACTACTAGATCATATAAACTTTATTCAAATATATTTGAAATCAAATGTCTGATTGCATTGTTCAAATCATGCCCTTCTTCTGTAGCATATTATCTGCCTCAGAATGCTGGTCAAATTGCTCGGAGGCACATAAAAGATCCTAAACTTTTATCCTTCATTGATGCTGAGGTGTGGATGCTTTTATTTTTAGCTAAAATTTGGAAACTAGTTTTAGTGTTACTTGCTGAACATGCTTTTGTAAATTTTCTTTTTTCACGTGCAGTGTTTTATTGTTAGCACAGTCAATGCTCTGCAAACACCAATGATAAATGCAAGCATGGTATATGACAATACTAACCAAACTATGCCATGTTTATTTGATGTTTCTCCCTTGACATCTATGCATCTTTTGTATCAGGTTCTATGTGACAGGCATTTTGGTGGGATTAATTATCCAGTTGGTGGAGTTGGTGGAATTGCGAAGGCTTTGGCAAATGGCTTAGTTGAAAAAGGGTGCAAAATTCTTTACAAGGCAAATGTGACTAACATTATACTTGAGAATGGGAAGGCTGTGAGTAATTTCTCATATAAACTTAATTTTAACCTCTTAATAAGTGTGTGTGTCTGTGTGCGCATGGGATTACATTTAACTTCCATCTGAAACAGATAGGAGTGAGGCTGTCTGATGGAAGAGAGTTCTTCTCTAGAACAGTGATATCAAATGCAACCAGATGGGATACATTTGGTATGACTTAGTCAAGATAATCACTCTGGATGTTATGTCATGAAAACTAACTGATTATGGAGTTCCTTTTATTTAATTTTCTGTTTACAAATAATTTGCATGGGACAATTCTGTCATTAATATATGTCAAAATTTGGCCATTACCTTTATTTTTACCAAAATATCCAGCCTTTGTTTGCAAAAGCGCTCATGTTGTTAGGCTAATTTGATAAATAGCTTCAAGGGTACTAAAAGCTATTCAAAGGCACAGTTAATTGGAGAAGATATTGGAGCATCTCTTCCTTATATCCTTGTTGCGGATGTAGATGTGACATTTAGAAGAAATAAGCAAATATGTTAGATATCAATGTAGTGTAGTTGTCGATATTCTTTTCCAACTTCTATTACTTGTGTGGATGCTTGGATGTGCGGTTGCATTTATTTTTGTTTTGATTATCTGTCTTTTTTATGTGAACTATCTTTCTCGTAAGAGAAATTACTGTGATGTCCAGGAATTTTGATATATGAACATGTATAATGCTATTGTAGTGTGCTCTATTCTGAAAATGGATGTGAATGGATTAGTTGAATTACTCAGATGGTAGTGATTGGCTTAAAAAATTATCGAACTTTGTGCTGGGCTTTAGTTTTGAGATTAAACATATTTGATTTTTAGTAAAATAGCATTTACAGGTAGGTTCTTCTGGACTATTATTATTCATGCACTGGCAAATGTCTGTTTTATGCCAATTGTTCCATAATGATTCCTTTGAACACAATTCTGGTATGGACATGCCTGCGGAAGATTAGGGATAGCTACAAGAAAAGCTTCAGTGTTGGGTTTGCAAGCATTAAAATCTTTCAATAACTTTTCTTCTTGAGAAAACTTTAAGGACTATCATTAAATAATAGATAGCCAAGCAATTTACGATTTTTCTACTTACTCTTTTACAAAAATTTAATATTCTTTTTTCTCTATTTCTCTAGTGGGTAGTTGCACAAGATTATAACTTGTAGCATTGACCAACTTGGGTATTAGTATTTTAAGCAAAGCTATGTCAATTATTAGTAGTGTGGCATATAAAAAGGTTGGCTGCTGTGAAGGTAAAATACCCTGTCTGATTTTGAAAAGGAAGGACTTGTGAAGTGACAGAATAAAATATTTGTGAGTTACGCTATAGGTGTGTTATCTAACCTGAAGTGTGATTTTTACTGCATATGCTATGGATACACATTTGCATAGCTACACTTTGAAGTGGTTTCTTTCTTTAATTTCATACAGCTGACCCATTTTGATGTTCTTTTCATTTAATGACATTTCATCTGAATTTCTGGCCTTCGTTATTTCTACCTCTGGAAATTGACTGAACTTGTTTGTTGTGTGATCATAATCTGCTTTAACCTCTTCATCAACTTCCGAAAATTGCAGGAAAGCTTTTGAAAGTGGATGATCTTCCTGAGGAGGAAAGGAATTTTCAAAGAATTTATGTCAAGGCACCCTCATTTTTGTCCATTCACATGGGAATCAAAGCCTCAGTTTTGCCCCCCTGACACAGATTGTCATCATTTCATCCTTGAGGTATTTAGGATCTCCTAACTTCAATAATGATATTGGATCAAAATACAGTTGCTGTTATTCCCTTTTTAGTTCTTGGTAATTAATACTGATATTACAGGATGATTGGAATAGACTGGAGAAGCCTTATGGGAGCATTTTTTTGAGTATTCCTACTGTTCTTGACTCCGCATTGGCTCCAAAAGGGCACCATATTCTTCACATATTCACGACATCTGGTATTGAGGACTGGGAGGTGATTTCTCTGTACCCAGATTACATATTTAAGATAGTTTCATACTTCTGTGTTCTTGTTATCTGATTTCATTTGACTTGGAATGAGAGACAAACATGATGAGTATGAAACTCCAAGATAGGCTTGTTTCTTCATTCATATGCTTTTTGATGCGAGGAGTCAACCTTCTACCAGGGTCTATCTCGAAAAGACTATGAAGAGAAGAAGGAGATTGTGGCTGATGAAATCATAAGCAGACTTGAAAATAAACTCTTTCCAGGTCTCAAAAACTCTATAGTTCTTAAAGAGGTGATTATTAACAAATTCATCCTACAAAAAGCCCATTTTGATTGGAGATTTATTTAATTTATCTGTAATAATACAAGTCTGCACAAGTTAGGAATAAAGGAATTGGGTTGAACTCAAATGAATCGACCTTGGTTCATTTTTGTTTGAAAATTAGGTTCAATATTAATTTAGAGCCTGACTAGTTTGCTCAAGTTTGGCTCATTTTAGTAAATGATTGGTCAATCTTTGATGAGATAGCTTGTTTATTTGTGAGCCATAATAGTTTGTGTCAGTTCTATGATAAATATCTTTTCTGTTATTCAGCATATTATGGTGATTTTCCATTTCTTTTTTCTGTTTGTTTGTTTGTTTGTTTGTTTGTTTGTTTGTTTGTTTTTGTTCTTTTTTTTCTTTTGGGAATTGCAAGTTAGTTTTACACTTGGTTTTTCCCTTTTTTTTTTTATTTTGTGCAAAGTATGAATGTTCATTCTAAAATGTTTACCCTTTGGTTTTCTTTACATAAAATAAGTCTTATAAAAATTGTTTTCTCCATTAGAATTCATTTTAACACAGTTGAAATAGAAAACTTATTTACATACAAATTCGAATCGGTTATAAAACTTCACTCGTATGAAATGGGTATGACTGGTCGGGTCTATTGAGCTTAAAACTTCATCTAAGGGTTTTGTTCCTTCAGTTTGTGAAGTCATTAGTATCCTTTACATTGTTTCTTAGTCTCTTACCTTTTCAATGGGATTATGACTAGAACAGATTATCTTGTTATGTTGCACTGCTCAGACTGTTAGCCAAATATGTCTGTTATAGTAGAGTTCTTTTTTTTTCAATTATTCAAATCTTATCTGTCTTTTGTTCTTTTAGGGCATTATGGCATCCTTGTTAGATCATAGTTGTCCATGATTTCAGTAGAGGAGTTCTGTTTCATGACTGTTATATACTCTGATGTTAACCTTCATTGTTGACTTTTGTTTTTATTATTGTTGAGTTTTCCTTGTCATTCCACAGAATCAACTTGCTTCTTCATTATTAACAAAATAGAACTACTGCAAAGCATGATAAAGGAAAGAATACACACAAATCAAGAGGTGCTTACATACTAAGACAAACTGTTTGCACCATTGATTCCAAATCTTAACATACTAAATTAAATATCCAAGTAATCCAGGAGATAACATTTAGAAAATAATCTTTTTATTCTTTATTTATTTTTATGGATGGTGGACTTCTCAAAGGACTCGTTTTCAAGGTATTCAAAGCTGGTAAGTTTTAACTGGGTATTGAACCATTTGTATTACAGTATCTTGTTTTGGATGGAAATCCAGTCATTAATAGTTTTCTTGGTCATTTTTTATTAAATAAATAGTTTACAATGTAAGAGTTTGGTTTCTTAAATGATGCATGTTTTACAATTGAAAATGATCTAATATCTAATTAATGTTTGAATTACATTCATCATGGCAGGTGGGAACACCAAAGACTCATAGGCGATATCTTGCACGATACGATGGTACGTATGGGCCAATGCCACGTAGTATACCCAAGGGTTTACTCGGAATGCCTTTCAATACAACGGTAAGTAAATTTAGCAACTTTTAATGCTTCCAAGCAGTTGGTGCCACTTTTTGAGGGAAAAAAGAAATAAATAGCTGTAATGGATTTCTGATTCTTCTCTATAACATGGACAATTAAGCAGCTTGTCATTGCTGGGATTTGCAGGGCATAGATGGCCTTTACTGTGTTGGGGATAGCTGTTTTCCTGGTCAAGGAGTTATTGCTGTTGCTTTTTCAGGAGTTATGTGTGCTCATCGAGTTGCTGCTGATATTGGTAAAAACTATGTATCTGTTATGACTGAATTTGTGAGTTGTTTGTCCTGACCTGTAGGAGAAAATGTCATGTAATTTCTGCTCTGAAACTACTGCCAAGAATAGCCTTCTTTTTAACAAAACAACAACCAAGTTTGTGTCAAATTTTACTCAAGTCTCAAATCAATAGTCACGTATCTGATTTTGTTAGTTTATTAACTTAGAGGGTCTGTGCAAGAATACTGGCTGACTTTCTTTTGAGTACTTTTGGATCATCGAAGGAATTAATGCCATATTTTATGTAAATATAACCTTTAATTTATTACTTGATCTTTAGAGTTTATTTCTCCTTTTTGTAATATTGATTGGGTGATGTACAATGGATTTTATAACTTGTTCATCCTGATAGAGATCTGTAATATTCTTTATGGTTATAAACTCACTCGCCGGTAGCATACTGTAATTGGAGACACCTTGCTGCCTATTCCACCGTTAAAATTAGGATTTTGGTTTTAATTTGTTTCATTCTTACAAGTAAAAGGAGCAAAGAATAGTTGCGAAATTCTTCTATAATTCCATCTCCTTGAAAGTTTGTTATATTTCTGTTTATTCAAAGTTTGGGGATGATCAAATCATGATAGGATCAGATTTTGAGTTACAATTAGGTAGTGTTTGTTTGGAGGGTTTTGGAATTACATGTAACTTGAGTTACTGAGTTTTTGAAAATCCAGGTGTTTGTTTCATAGGATTTTAAAAGCTCATGTAACTCGAATTACATCCAATAAGGGATTTTGTTTTACGGTCACATTGGCCGTAAAACCAAATCCCTTATCTTTTTGCTCCCTCACATGTGACCTATATGTGATCAACTAAAAACAAATGTTATTAAACATTTATGAATAGTAGAAAACTTATAAATTTTAATAATTTATTTAATAATTAAAAATATTAAATAACTTGTTAAAATTAGATGAAAATATTAGAAATGCACTTTTTGTGGGGTTAATAATTAAATTCAAAATTTTAAAATATAATAAAATTTTAATAAATTTACTAATAAATTTAAATTTAATAGTTAAAGTAACTAATATGCACTTAAAATTATTAAAATAATATTAAATCTTTATAATACAGTATTTTCAGATATCTAACCAAACACTGGATTTGACTTCACTGAATTTTAAAATCTAGGTACTTCCAGTTACACTGTAATTAAAAATCCACTGCATTTAGAATTACATTCAACCAAACGGCACCTTAATTGTATTGAAATCTGTTTGGGGATCCTTGATTTTTCCCCTTAACTTCCTTACATATTGAGGTTGAAAAGATGAAGGTGACATTGTATAATGCTTGCCAAGTTGGAATATGATGCTTAACATTTAGGAAAGTTTTTTATGGATAGTTTATGATAAGAGGGATTGCATTTTGTTTGTTATTGCTCGCATTTGGTTAATTGGACATTGAGTTGATCATTTACAGGATTTGATTGCTCATTTCCAGGGCTTGAGAGAAAATCTCCCATTTTGGATGCTGCCCTCCTTCGGCTTCTTGGGTGGCTTAGGACTATGGCCTGAAGGACACATCAGGTGGACTTTATTATTTGTCTGCTCGGTTGTGGAATAACTGAATCAAGATGTGTACCAGTTGCACTGAAAGTTCTCCAAAAGTGGTCATGTTGCTTGTTGAACTTTATTCATCTGGTCATGATCTAGTCATATAAAGGTTACAGAAGTTATGAGAATCACTGCATGAGATTCATGACCCAGAGCACGTTGTAAATCCCAGAGGGCAATAGATTTTCATGGTATAATTTTTTCTATGCAAAGCTAAGGTAGTTGCTTTTCACACTTTTTGATTGTAAACATGTTGTGTATAAGATTATGTTTCTATTAGGAATTTCAGGTGTGTAATGATAGAAACCATCATTGTAATGTCACAATTTTTTCTTCATCTAAATTATCTTTTTAAGTATAATCTTTTCGAAGTGTCGGGCATTTACCTTCAAGGATACAATCTACTTGCTTGTGTTGTTCATGATTGTACTTAATGTTAGATATTACCTTTCACATGGATAAGTCTTTTCATCAGTTGTGGCAGAATTTGTGTGTTCTACCACAACTGCATCTTCTCTCTGCACACATTGTCATCTTCATAGATACTAGGCTTCTAGCAAGGTGCCAATTGTTATACTTAGGCCGTTAAGCATATACTAGTATATACCTCCAAATCCATTTCATTAATATACTTATTTGACACATTCTCAATGTAAATTGTTGGGTTCATAAATGTTGTAGTTTATGAGTTTGATTATGTTATGCAATCACATTTATTGCTTATATTGGGGAGAGCTCATAAATGCATTTTAAGCTTTAGAAGACATTTGTAGTATCTCTCCTGGCAAGAAAAATATGTACAAACTTTCAGAATATTGTAGTACTAGTTGTTGGCAAAATGACCCTAATTTACAAAATCTTGGAATTGGATATATGGTTCTTCTCTTAATACATTTTCCATCTTTCTGCTCATTAACCTCAAATTAGCTCAACTGTGTAGTGAAGATAAGGGGAAAACATCCTCCACTTATGGCTAAGATCATATTCCTATTCTTGGTGGTCAGTCTTTTCTTCAAGCACCAGCATGCATGTTCATCCTTAGTGAAAAATATGCTAGTAGCCGGTACCCAAAACCCATTGCTATCAGCGCAAGAACTTCCCTGACACCACTTCCCATGTTAACAAAATTTACAGAGGTTGGTATGTGGCCATACTGCACCTTGAGCAGGAGTCTGTAAGTATGATAATTGAAAGATACATAACGAATCCATGATATGAACACAGGAACCCTCTGCAAACAAGAAGTAGCAGTGTTAGCTTCTTTCAAGTATGCCAGGTGATAAAACTCGTCAACTTATGGAATAATGACAGAGAAGACTGGCTATAGTTCCATGATTTCAAGGTTGAAAATGCTGTGCATATCCTTTTTATCAGAAGACTTGAATATACTGATGTCTTTGTTAAACTTTAACGAGTTTCAATCATCTGAATCTATTTTTGTTACTTGATTTGTAAATGCCAGGAAAAATTAAGACCAAGTCTCTGCCATATCCATTGGAATTTGGAAATTAAATGCTTAATGTCTCTTTTAGTGTGTATATGAACTGGTGCACAGGTATACAACTACTTAGTTGAGGTGCATACACTGTTAAAGTATATTGCCAATTATACATCTTATGATCATTTCAGGGATTTTGTTAGGATACTTTTAACTTGATATATCTGACTTCCTTTCATGATGGACTGACTGTATTTGCTTTTAAGAATTTGATCGGTACTTCTAGTGAATTTACATCTATCAATATCCCAAACAAGATGTCCTTATTGAGTGGGCTCTTGAAGCATGCACTTATGATCAATCCATGTGCACCAGATTTTTACTATCAGTTTAGGAATAATATTAGCATTCACATTTTGTTACTGTCATCATAGCAAACTTTTGCCAGAATCTCACCTTTAATTGTAGTTCATGTCTGGTTAAACTGAAGTTTGTCCTTGAGATAGTACTATTTTGAATATGTGTGTCTCAAACTAGTTTTTGTTGAATGGTCACTTATACTGAGTGGAAGACAAAACTTTGTTCTGAATGTGGCAAAAAATTTAACATATGCCTTATGGTACCAAATTTATGTTATTTATTTTGTTTCTTGGTTTCCTTGTAATGCTAGTGCTAAACATGTTGATGGTTTTCAATTTTGAGGTTGAATCACCAAAGTCTTTAGATTCCTATCATCTCATTATTTTTCATTAACCAAGTGTTTTTATAACTATTTCCTAAATTCCTAAAGAGAAAATTCTATATATGATAATCTCATTTTGCCATGTGGCTGTATGTCTCTGGAAATATCATATATTATATTTAAATTTGGATATTGAAAGGATGATTTTCAATCTGCTAGAAGATTAAGTTGGTAATTTCGTCATAAGTTTGCTCAGATGCTTACCTGTACAAAGAGCCCACCAGCCAACATAAAGGTCATGATTGTGACTGAAGCTAGAGTTGTTCCCTTCTTGAAGTCCATCAAAGTAGCTCCAATTGCCAATCCAATCCCCTATATTCACCCAATATTTATTCCATTAATCATTACATAAATTTACTAACTCAGGCCTGAGATGCACATGCAAACTTGTATCTAAGATTTTTTAAGAAAACATACCTCAGCAGCAATGATGTTTAGAAACACTGCAAGCATGGTAAGAAAGAAGGGAGCAGGACTTGGTCTTAAGCCTGCCATGAAGTAGACTATGAGCAGAAACAGTGTTGGTAGTATGAGATCTAATGGTAAATCACTCGTTGTCCTAGCCATGAAGTATGCGCTCAACTTATACATGTCAACTGCTCGTTCCTTGTTGAGCATTGCTCGTTCTTGAGGGAATGTGAAGATTGCTGTAAAAACAGGAAAGAAGCCCCAGAAGACAGGAATAAAGAACAACAGTCCTGCCTGCAATTTTGGATGAAGAATTAAAGTTAGACTTGCTTTTGCACAAGGAAAATATGTGTAAGTATCATACATAGCATATCATGAATACCCATGTATAGGTTTGATATGATGCCTATGGAACTTGCTATATAATCCCTGTGTCAAACATGAATATGCCTTTGCAATTCCAAGTTTGGTTGCCTTCCACTTTTCTTTTTTTTTTCTGCATATACATTTATCATATGCATAATTGTGTTCAATAAGGGTCTTGCAGCTTATCATTCTTCTACCATGAAAACCTCCACAGCCAGGTTTCTTCTTCAGGATTCATAACATTAGGGTAAGTATTACAAAATCATTGCTTACAAGTCATTAGTGTGGAACCCCATCTAGGCAATATTTATCAATCATGAATTATGTTACAGAGCACATATTGTGAAATTCATGGCTGGTAGGGTCTCTGTTCCTTTTGATAGTTCTTGTGTCATTGCTATAAGTAGCTTGTGCTTTTTGTTACATATAACCTTCTATAACAGGTTATATTCTATTTTCAGGCAAACTCAGATTGTTTCTTGTATTTTGATTCAGTCATTTTTTTTCTGCAGGTAATGTTCTTTCCTCCATATCTATCAAACTTTGCACCTACTTTATACTGATTGCTAGTGACAGGATGCAGTTTTTCTTGCAATTGATTGACACTGATGATGCCCCGCTTCTTGACAGTTGGCAGATGAAAGAGCTGGATGTGTCTTATTTTGCTAGTTAAGGATGAGGAAGGCAATATTGACACTTTGGTCTCTTGATTTCATAGTGTAGACTCTTTTGACTGGTATGGAAAATTCTCTTGTGGTATCCACATTCTAGGATAACTAGAACTGATTGAAACTTTTGTTCATTTGGGAGCATAATATTGAGATTGATATCATCCAAAGGTAACCTTGATCTTGTTTTAAAGATTTCTACCTGGCTGCAAGTGCTAAAACTCAGTGATTGTTATTCAGGTTCCAGTATTTTTTTCTGCAAGGTAATTTCTAGACATAAGATGAACAATAGGAATTTCATGTGTTCTACATTTAATAATCTATTACTCAGATACAATGTATATTCCTTCATTTGGATTGTAGCATTATCTTATGGGGTGTTATTGTGTATTTGCCTATTTCCACATCTTTGTGTTGGGAGAGTCTCGCTAAAATGGCTGATTTTTCCCCCACTTAAGTTGTTCACTTAAACATAAGTGGGGAAATAATACTTCTCCCACTCTCCCACTTTTCCAGTTCCTTATTTTAGTTAAAGTCCACTTTAGTTTTTTTATAACTAAAGTAGGGGGAAGTGAGTGATATATATTACATCACTTCCTCCCACGTCGCTAAATCATCCCAATCCTAGCAAAAGTCCATGAAGCTCTCAATCACTTCATTGCTCTTTTACTCCAAACGAAATGAACGCCTGAAGTGCAACTTTCCCACCATTTCCAACCACTTTGGGCAAGTGGATCTTCCACTTGCTTCCATTCATGATGCTTTCAGGTAAATAAAGGGCTAATAAATGGGTCTTTAGCTTGTGAAATGCCATTATCGATTGGCATTCCATTCTCTAGATTTCACCTTTTTTTACTGTGTTTTATAACTTTAAGTACGATAGGTGTGGTATAGAAGCCCAATTCTCATAAAAATTAGGTGTTACTCATTTGTTAAAAGAGTTTAATAAATTAAATACATATACTAGGGAAACAATTTTTGGACCTGTCATCCAAAAATTAAACCAATCTTTGCAACAGTGCCTGATTACCAGAGAATGCTAGAATTGCCAATGATTTTCATATTGTATGAGTTAATTGTATAGGATTGTGGTTCTTACACAAAAAAAGGCATGACGAAGTTTTAACTATTGATTCAAATTATAGAATGGAACCTAAAAACTTTGAAGCAAATAGAACAGTGCATGCAGACTAGAGACGGTAATTGGGTGGGTTCTTAGCTGGGAGTGCCATCCTGGCCCTTTTCCTGAGTCCCTGACTCACCCCGAACTTGGCACCTTCCCTAACTAGAGACCCTACTGGAAACCTGTCCTCGAAACCAGCCTACCCCTAATCCCTAGTGGAGCAGGGGATGGGCAGTGTAAAATTTATATGTTGGATGTTATTTATGGACAAATTGAAAATTTTAATCCGACACAGGAAATTTAGATGCAACAAGAGATTTGTGGTCAGTCTATGATGGTAGTATTCTGTCACTGGACAATATACACAAATTTACTCCACTAGACCTTAGTAAGTAAATATTGAAAAAAATTGCTTCTGGTAGGTTTTATACCTGATCTTGCAGACCTTTTGGTGTGGAACTATCTGAGTGCCACCATAGAAATCCAAGAATAATCGCAGTTGCTATAACTTGCGTGATTCTCATCCAACTAAGGTAATCATGTTGTCTTTCTTTCAATCCTCTCCTATATAGAATGGAGAATTGTTGCCACCAGTTTGCTCCCCATTCTCTTTTTGATGATGACATCTTTGCTTTCAGATCCTCATTGATGGGAATAGGCAACAAAAGTTTTTTCTTTTCTTGGTCAGCAACTCGAGTCTCATAGGCTTCCACCAAATACTGTTGAGTTTTCATGTTCATTAGAACATAGTATTCATAGAGTAATTGTTGATAGAGGACTATAGTTATAGTTTTATTCATGTACTTTCACCTTTCTATATTGAATATTGCAGATGCACATATATAAGAATTTCTCAAATTGTAGAACGCTATGCTGTGTTGTATATGGTTCAAAGGGCAAGAGTTGGTTACCTCATAAATATCCTTAGAGGATGGTCTATCAGTTCTTGCATCACCTTCCAGATTCTCCAGCTGCACTTTGTCATCTAATTCTGATGGCATTGAGACATCATTCATGTTTCCATTAGCAAGATCCAGCAAAAATTCTGCTGGATTCATTGCAATGAGAGGATTGCATCCAATTGATGAAAAATAAGGCATTGCTTCTGATGCCTTTCCATAGTACAGCAAACTCCCTTTGCCAAGAAGGATTAATTTGTCAAATTTGTGAAACAGTCTACTCGATGGCTGATGAATTGTTGTTACCACTGTCTTCCCATCCTACAATATGATTAGAATGACATCATCGGTGTGAATAACTAACTCAACTTCTTAGATGATGAATCTAGAACCTGAGCAATTCAAGTAGCTTTACGAACTTGATACTATTCTTTAAATTAATGATCTGAAGTTTGTCTAAATTTGCTAGCAAACTCAATTAAGCTTATGCTTTATTTGCTACCATCATATTGTATCTTGATTTACTGGGTGGGTTTCAGATAGAGCCTTCATCTGTTGATTATATGTGTGTGTGCTGTTGTCGAATCATTTGGTTTCATATTATGTCAGATAAACAACTGTATTGATCTTTACCATATCTTTGTTGCCATCATACTCTGTCTGTTTTACCGTAAGTTTCTCAGGGCTTCTTGAACTTTTCATGATGTATTTACATGCTAATGCCAAATCATTTGGTTTCTGGTTTTGTAAGGCATAAATAGTTCAATTAGTTTGACTATTTGGTTCGTGTTTATTTGCAAACAGTGTCAATGTTATGTGGATATGAATGACTATTT
Source organism: Dioscorea dumetorum (assembly GCA_902712375.1). Classification (NCBI taxonomy): domain Eukaryota; kingdom Viridiplantae; phylum Streptophyta; class Magnoliopsida; order Dioscoreales; family Dioscoreaceae; genus Dioscorea; species Dioscorea dumetorum. Next base: position 5,439,159 of record CACTHL010000128.1, on the reverse strand, counting down.
TTGTTATCTCTTTAAAACACATCAGATTTACTAATTTTTGGGACATCGGCAATCATGTGATGGACTACGTTTTGCGTTCTAGTTTCAAGTATTGGTTTCCTGCTTGCACTATTCATCTGATAAATCAAGTTGATATGTTGTTTAATTGTTTTGCTTTTTCAGAAAATTAAGGCAATTTTTCTTTGTTGTTTAGATTGATTGCCCATAATTTGAGCTAGTTACAAACGAGAACATTGTTGCCAATTCTACTTACCTCAGCTATGTCATGAAGCATCTCTACTATCCTAAGTGCTGTTGTTGAGTCCAGGCCAGATGTTGGCTCATCAAGAAAGAGCAAAGATGGATTGATTAAAATCTCATTCCCGATGCACACCCTTTTCCTTTCGCCACCTGAAACACCCCTTACAAATGTTCCTCCAATCATTGTTTCCTGGCACCTGTACAAAGATTATAATTTTTAATTCATTTTAATTCTCTGCAGAAACATTTTTTGCATTTTTTAACGATTAAAGATCAGAAAACTACCTTTCGAGCCCTAGTTCAAAGATGACATCCAAAGCCCTTTCTTTCTTCTGTTGTTTTGTCATTGTCTTTGGAAGCCGAAGGAGAGCTGCATACGTTAATGTTTCTTTCACAGTAAGATGTGGAAATAGAACATCGTCTTGCGTCACGAATCCAATCCTGCCAAGTGTTTCTTGTTTCATCAGCTATAATTTTGTGTATGTAGTCCATTTCTGGGTTAATGATAGGAAGTAATGCTCACCTCAGAGGACTGGTTATAGTTCACTATACTGATCATGCTGATTAAACACCCATCCTATCAGCCCTCTGCAAGAACTTTGGCATTTGCCTCTCTTGGAGGAAAGCATCATTCCATCATTTTACCCATTTATAAGTACGCTACCATTTTTTATGTTTTAAATTTCTAACCAACGTTTCTATTTGATAAAATTTTAGTCTGTGACTGTTGGCTCATGAAACTAAGAAGGCTACATCCTTTGCAAGATTTGTCTTAATATTTGCAGATTCCAGTCTTTACCTGCGGTTCAGTGATTTGGAATATGGTTCATCATTGTAAGTGATGGATCCTTCGGATATTTCACTGGTAATCCTTCTACCTAGGAGACTCAGCAGCGTAGTTTTTCCGCTGCCTGATGGTCCCATTAGAGCCAGAACCTCTCCTGGACTTGCTGAACCTGTTATCCCTTGAATGATTTCCTTCTCTGATGTGCTGGTTACACCTTTCGTGATTACCTTATATTTGACACCTGTGAACTGCAAGATAAATGAAAAACAACATGCACATTTTATCTGTTCTTCTGGGTGGTCAAAAACTGTTTCGACATAATTTTTATTTAAGCATCTTATTATTATTTCTCCTGAACTGATTTATATTTGAGACCTAATCATGTGCCTTACTCTTCTTGTTTTTTGTGATCTCTTCATACAATAATTATATCAAAATCTGTTTTGCTCTACTTCAGTTAACAGAACAAAGGTCCCAATTTCAATGCTGGCATACCTTCAAATAGATTGGCAAGGTTGGCTCAGTTGTCATCCTTTTCCTTCTTCGTTCGCCTCCGCTCTCAAGATCAACCGCTGCATGGTAAGACACAGGGCAAGTCATTTCAGGTTTTTACAAAAGTGATTATTGAATTTCCTACATTTTTCAGATCTTTTCAACATTCATAATAAAATGTTTGGCACACTGGCTTTGTCAGCAGATCATGATACAAATCACTTCTATCGTTCTCGGCAGTTGCATTGGGGCAAGCCTGACATTTAGACTTAAATTACTGCTCTATCTTTTACCCAGTCTATGCTGTCTTAATCTGCCTTCCATCTGCACAGCAATGTGATGGAAAATGAATGCAAGTATTTACCGTTGTCATCGTCACTAAAACTTTTCTTCAAATTAGCAATGATGTCTTCAGGTGGAGTGAAGCCTGTAAAGGAGAAGCCGAGTCCCACGCTGGAGGCTCGACTCAGTGCTGCACTGCTGCTTACTTCATCCAAGTCCAGCTTGAGCTGTCCACTCCTTGACTTCTTTGTATGGTTTCCCGCCCTCCGTCCTGGCGAAGGAATTTTGCCGAAGCTCGATTTCCTTGACAGTCCACCATTAGTCTCTGCAAATGAGATTGTCTCGGCTGAGGCCGTTCGACTCAGTGACTGTTTAATTGATGGCATGTCTATTTGCTCAGATTTGGTCCTCAGGATTCCAGAGGAAGCAGACTCCATCTGAAAAAAGCTCATTCAGTTCTTAAAAAAATCATTCAAACTGTTTTGTTTTGTTTCTTGAAAATTCATGTTGTTATTATTTCACCACTTTGATGAGTGACTTAAAAATTGGTCCTTGTCATTTTAACAATGTATTAATACAATGAAACAAAGAACCAGAGCTCTTCTTTGAAGAGATTTGTGACAAAGAGCAAGTGGCGAACAGGATAAAACAATTACCTTGAAACTACTGAACTTTTGTTTTTTGGAATGTTTGTATCCAATGTTATATTTTTGGACTTCCTCAAATGTTTAGTAGTAACTATTTGTGGGAAATAGGACCCGTTATTCCCCACTCTTGAGTGACTAATATTTTAGTCCTTTTCATTTGAGAAAAATGCAACTAAAACAAAATGGAACAAAATATATATATAAATATATGGTCATCTCTAAAAGCTGGTAACAGGAGAAAACAATACCTCAAAACAAAGAGAAGCAGAAGAAGAAGAAGAAGAAGAAGAAGCAGCAGCTTTTGATTCTTTAATGAAAATGAAAATGGAAATGCAAAACAGAATGCCTTACTTGAACTTGCTTCTTCCCTTCTACTTATAAAAGACGCTGCTATTCACATAATGCTGCTGCATGTCGTGTGACTCAGGGCACCATGAGTCCAATTTACACAAACGCCCCTCACATTCCTAAAAATCATCAAACTTATCCCCTCAAACACACGAAAGAAAATTATTCTTTGAAAAAAAAAAAAGAAATTGGACTCGAAAGACAAGTTAGCGAAATTATGACGTTACCACAAACATTGTTCTATCATCACCATTTTCCTCTCTTGTGACAAAGATGACCGACCGACGTCGAAAGGTAGGATCATCTACTGTTTAACACGTAGACAAACTTGACTAATGAATGAGTGGCAAAAAAAGTGAATAAATAAAAGAAAACAAAAAGGGCTTTTCAGGAAAGAAAAACTTTGTTAAAAGGACACGTGTACCGTAGTAACATGGGGTTGTACTGCCGTGTCGTAGGAGGGACCATGTAGCGGATCCGAAAGAAGGACCACGGCTGTGGACGGTCTATATCTGCATATCGTTCCTATCTTTTGGGTGTGAGAGGGCACACGCCATCTTGCCACGTGGATTTTGTGTATTAATTAAATGATCTGCGTTATTTTTTTAGGATCTCGATGCTTCCTTTTCCTCATTAACATATTTCACGTGAAGCACAGCAAGCAAAACGGTGATTTTACTTTTTATTTATATAATAATAATAATAATAATAATAATTAATTATTATTATTATTATTATTTATTTTGGTGATCTACTACTGTGGACCACACGATCTAAACCTGATCCTCAAAAAAATATCGGTTTTAGTCTGCTTGTTTTATAGGTTAGATTTTATTATTTTTTAAATAAAAATAATTTTATTATGATACATAATTTTTTTAAATGTGACAAATTTTTGAACAACATTATATACAAAGACAGTGACCCACCAATTACAATGGTTTAAAATTAAACTCTTCTAAAAATTACATAGTGTTTTAATAAATTCTCTCTATTATGCAAGTCTGAAAAAAAAAAATAACATTCTCCGGCAAAAATTAAAAATATATTTTTTTATTTTTATAAATAGGTGTTAATTATGGTTTAATGAATTTGATTTGTTGAACCAGTACATATAATTAAGTTGAGGTAATAAATAATAAATAATTATTAAAAATGTAAAAAAGTAAAATTAATATTTTTAATTATTATAATTTTGTTTTGATATTTAGTAATGGGATCACTAGATATTGGATCTCGTTAGTTATACGAGTGTACCTGTGTACCAAGTGAAACAAGTCTTGATTGCCATAAAATTCAATTTGAGCATATTATCTCACAAACTAATAAATGATTATATATATATATATATATATACACACATTATTTGATAATACAATTAAAAATTAAACACATTGGGGTGCACATGCTTTATGATTAAGGTGTCTGACTTTTAAAGTGTATTATTAATCAACTGAAAGGCATTTGGTTTAGGTGTATTAATTTTTCTCTTAATATGATTGCTACCCGTTGTGGACGAACTCATACTTCAGCCAAAATTATTGTGGACAATTAAGGCTTTTTTTTTTAAATATTGAAAAAAATATTACTTATTAAATCACGCATTTCAGGTGTAATTTATCAAAATAAAAAATTTAAAACCAGTAAAATAAAACCTGTTTTATATTTAAGTTGAGAAAACGGTAAAACGTATGTAACTTTGAATCTTTTTCTTTAAAAACTTTATATAATATTTGCAAAAAAAAACTTCAGATTATAAAAAAAATATCCCTATAATTAATTAAAATTATTTATTAATAATTGGCCAGCGTTTAAAGTTTTTAAATCAGTGTATTTCTATTTAATAATGGCTAAAATTTCTCTATCATATAATATTTAATGAATGACCACAATATTATACTTCAAATGAATGAAAACAATTATATATATTATAAAAAAAAACTACAATAATCACATATTAAGAACGAAGAACTACATTAATATTTTATTTAGATTTCATGAATGAAACCAATATATTTTTTAAAGGTATTAATATTGTCTTAATCACTATCACAAGTTTTTCATTTTGTCATTTAATGTGTAATAGTATTTTTTTAATAATATAAATGTGATAGAAGAATCTTATTCAAACAAATTATGTTAAAAGATACACAAGTAAGACACCCCTTCTCAAAAGCAAAATAATTATTATTCAAATATATATGGTAAATAATGATTTATCTATATCATCTTCCTTGTTTTGCTTTTTTTCCTTCATATTTCAAACGAATCCTTGCTGACTCAAGCTAGGTTTGGCATGGGCACACATGTGCCTAGTCAAATTTGTGGAGGATTAAATTTTTTATAGGTCACTGAAATTTGGACTTGTTTCATTAAAGTCACCAAGTTTTAATTTGTATAAAAAATGTTACTAACATTCGATTTTGTTTCTCCGCCAGGTCACCCGCGAGTGATCACATTCATTCCGCTGATGTGGCGACCGGAAAAAACACAATTAGCCTCACTATGCCACATAACCAGCTTGTCACATCATCTGACTGTGTTTATTCCTCTAATTAAAATATAACTAAAAATATATGCGCCTTAAAACACCACGGTAACTGCAATGAGAGACTAAAAGACCAACAAATGGAAAATTAAGAGTGGCCATTTCTCACATAAATCAGTTCGTTGATTGATGGAACATTAAGACCAGCATCTTTACATCAATCCATCAATCAATCAGTGCCTCTTATTGCTTTTTGTTACTCCAGAAAGCCAGACACATATATATACAAAGATGGATCCATTGCAGCAGCCACTTTGATTCTTTCCAACACCAATGACTGGGTGACAATGCCATCTTGATTTATCACCAAAAGTTTAATGACATTTCCCATCAAACTTTTGCCTCCAACCTAACCAAATTTTGACTTTTTTTTTAGGTGTTTGGAAATTTTAGTATTGCTTTTTATTTAACATTTATTTATTAAAAATTATAAGTTATTAAACTTTCCAAAAAATTCTAATCACCAAGTAGTAAAATACTTTCTAATAACCAAGTTTACTTATAGGATTAAGGCTTACTAATAAGAAGAACAAAGGTTTGTATGAGATGACTTATAAAAAAAATTAAAATATTTTGAAGAATATACATGATAGTACTCCCATTATATATAATTAAGTTGTTACAATTTTTATATTTTAATGACTAAAAGATCCAAATTGTTATATCTAAAATTAAAGTTTTATATTTTTTTAGGTTTTCCACCATAACTACTCACTCATATTATATTCCTTTTCTTCAGTTTTCTTGCATATTTATTCAGATTTCTTATCCTAAATGCCCACTCTTTCTTTTTAGTTACTGAAACCATATTCATATTTGCTCAAATTTTTACATTAGTGATTTGTTCTTTTCTTTTTTACTCTTTTGTTTTTTTTTTCCTTAGATTCAATGATTTAGATATGCAAGCACTTAAGTAGAAGAAGAGTAGAAAAGGAAAAATAAAAAAAAGTAAAACATGAAGAAAAAGAACAAGACATACATTTAATTAAAGAAGGAAAAAAAAGGAAGATCATTAAAAAAAGAATAAGTCCAATAAAGAAAAGAAAACATGAAATGCAAAAAAAAAAAAAAAAATTTAAAGAAATTAAGAAAAAAATAACTTTTTTTAACCAAATAATTTTGTTACGGTAAAAATTTAAAATTGATGAAATATTTTATAAAAATTACAGAAATAACTACAATATTTCATTTGCCTCAAAACTCAAATATTGTAGTCTGTACACAATTCTTGTAACTACATAAATATTTCATTTAAAAATATAATTTTATGGCAAGTGAAAAAATTAAAGAGATTCCAGGACCCTGTAGGTCTGGTGCCCTTAGTTGGGTTGGATGGGGTGGGTCCACTTTGGGTGTTGTTTATGTCAATGTTTGGCTATACATGTCCACTCCTTCTAAGTACCTCCTTCCTAAAATTCAATTTTAAACATTCAATTCTCATGTCCAATTGGGACAATAGTATTGGTTATAATCTTTTCAAAAAAACTTTTTCCCTGATTTTTTTTAATATTTATCAACATCATATGATCTCAAATTACTTGTTGGGGTTTATCAAAAAATAAAAAATTATAAAATTACTTGTTGGGTTTCATCTAAACTTGGTCAGCACAAATATATATATATATTGCAATTTTAATGGATTAAAATGTAAAATAAATAATTGGATAAGTAAATTGTGATGTTTTTAATAATTTAAAATTTTAAAAAAATTAAAGTAAAACTTTTTACATATTAGCTATCACCGCAATAGCTGAATAGTTAAAATATGTGACTTTTATGCAAGAAGTTGAGGGTTGGCCTTTCTTTTTCTTTTACTGTGAGTGTGTTTGTTTGTCTTACCAGTATTGTCAAAAAACAAAATTTCATATATTTAAGTGATATTTTTTATTTAAATAATGGTTTCTAATAAAAAATCCATATCATAATTATAAAATTGATGAAATAATTTTATTATGTAATTTTTAATTCAATTAGAACAAATAAAACTAAAACCCTTTTTAGCACATACTTGTAGCCTGTATTATTATTATTATTATTATTATTATTGCTAAAGTTGTTAGGAGGGAGGACACTGGCCCTAAAGCTAATAGGTGGCGGTGCCGTCCTTTTAATTATAATTAATTATATCAAATTAATGACTAAAACTAAAGAAAAATCAAATAAAGTTACAATTGTAATTTTTTTTAAAGTGTGAAAAACGTCGCTACCGGAAAGAGTTGTTAAGGGACAAACAAATATAATAGTGCACAAGTTACATTGATTTGATAGATCCCATATAGATTTATTAACTCGTTCAAACATCACATGAGGTGATTAAAGTCATATCATATCATGTGCATGCTTAGAAAATTTTCAAAAAAAAAAAACAAAACAAACAGAGCTAATAAATTCTCTTGTCATACAAAAGGAAGAAAATGACATTCTCCCACTGGGGACCTAGTAAGCATTGAATAAACAGTATTACTACAATATTTTTATAGTATTTACATAATAATACAATAATATTATCAACTCAAATATTGAATTTTCGGTCCACCCATTCATCATTTAAGTGTTTTTTCCATTTTAAATAACATTTCTGTCTTTTTTAAATAAAATCTCTTCATTTATTCATTTTAATTAATGTAATTAATTATTATTAAATTAACTATTACATATTGAATTAGATCGATTTAAACATTGAAGTACTCATTTTTCATAAATTTTCTTTGTTTTATTATTGCCACATTACTATTTATAAATAAGAAGAGTTTTTGTTTTCCAATTTTTATAAAAGCTTTATCAGATTTAAAACCAAGTTTTCATTTTTTTTTTTTAACTCACCTTCTTATCATCACATAAACATCCAATGCAGGAACTTGTTATAATACACTAAATTGGCGTTTGGTTAAATGTAATTCTAAATGCAGTGAATTTTTAATTACAATATAACTGGAAGTACATGGATTTTAAAATTCAGTGAAATCAAATCTAGTGTTTCGTTAGATGTATCTGAAAATACTATATTATAATATTTAATATTATTTTAATAATTTTAAGTGCATATTAATTACTTTAACTATTAAATTTAAATTCATTATAAATTTATTAAAATTTTATTATATTTTAAAATTTTGAATTTAATTATTAACCCACGAAAAGTGCATTTCTAAGATTTTTCATATAATTTTAACAAGCTATTTAATGTTTTTAATTATTAAATAAATTATTAAATTTATTATTAAAATTTATAAGTTTTTACTATTCATAAATATTTAATAATATGTGTCTTTTCTTAGTTAGTCACATATAATTTACATGTGAGTGAGCAAAAAGATAAGGGATTTCGTTTTACGGTCAATTTGGACATAAAACCAAATCTCTTATTGGATGTAATTCGAGTTACATGAGTTTTTAAAATCCTGTGAAACAAACACTGGATTTTTAAAAAACCTAGTAATTTAAGTTACATGTAATTCCAAATCTCTCCAAACAAACACTACTTAAGAAATTCATGGTATTTTTGTGGTACATAGCACCTCACTTCTTTTCAGGTACTGTCGCAATAAGTAAAATTACTGCAACCAAGAGTTGACACTCATTTTATCATTGTGAGTTAACTCCCTATTTAAGTGGTCATATTACTATTCTTGTATCATGTCCAATTTCTTTATTTAGAGTCCAGAATCTCGTGTTTTGTTCTTGATATGTTCACGGTTGACTTTTATACTTTTTCTTATATTTTCTATATTATTTTTTTTTGTAATCTTTTGGCATAGAGTCCTTGAGTAAAGGTAAGACCATGGAGGAGGCTTGATTCTATATTGGTACCCACTTTTGAGTCAATTTGAGAGCTTTTACACATAATTCTCTTTTAGGGTTACATGAAAATTACATTTGTGAACTTTGCATGAATGAATGAACATATATATATATATATATATATATGTCATGTTGTGATACGTGATATGAAAAACTTTCATCTTGAATTTGGGATACAACTTATCTTTTTAAAGTTTTTGGCAAACCCTATTCCTTGAAAATATGGATATTTGTTAGGGTTTCCGTATTGCTCTTGAAATAGTGATATGTTTGAACATCTGAACTCTTTTGGCTTTTGTTTTATGACATGTGAAGTCGTCAACGGAGATGATTCTTATAGATGGTTTATATATGAAATAAAAGGGTTGTATTATATTATGGCAGTGATATGCTCCATATCTAGCCATGAACGATATGTGAGTGTTTGCATGTAATTTTGATACTGACATGCTTTGTGGTATTTACTGCAGTGGAGATCCTCATGATCCAGTTTGTAGAGGTAGCTTGACTGATCGATCTGTAATTACCCATATTAAGAGACGTGTAGAGAACCTGAATATGACTAAACTTGACTGAGACCTCAGAGTCACCACACGAAGCTCTCAGAGGCCAGCACCAAAGAGGGCTGACCAATTTTACCAGAACCTAGTTGTGATTACAATTGGGGAAACGGTTTGGAGACTAGCCTAATGAGTTTCAAAAAGAAGGATTTAACACTCAAATATTTTTTTAAGAGTTTCATGGCTTTGAACTGTTTTATATGTAATTACATACGGTTTACTTATGGAAATATTTGAAAATATTTTTATAACTTTACGCATTCGAGAGGGCTTCATTTTAACCCCTTTGAAATTTTGTGGTTTATTCCCTCACTGAATAATGCTATTACTTACCATTCTTTTTTCCACTCTTCTGGCTGAGTGGTGTGTTATCTATTCGTGTGTGAGCAACTATTTTTGTTGACACTTTTTCTTGGATCGGTTATGTTTTAAGTAGATGCATGTTGTTTACTTTAAAGTTTTTTGTGTAGGTTGGATCCATTGAGTTGTATATTTATGTTAACTAATTATAAATCTTTTGGTAGAATTGTTTGTTTTTGTATTTATTCTATTTTAGTTTTTTTGTTGCAAGTATATCCTCTATCGATAATCTAGGTTTGCCAGTGTGTTGGGGCAAGTTAGGTGTGGATGGTGAGTAACCCTTCTTGGATTATTGTTGTGGTGGTCTCGTACCTGACTGCGGATAGAGGTGTGCCAATTTTAATTTTTATTTAAAGAATATATTTTTGAAGTACTTTCTTTACGGTAATTCACAAAGAAATAATAAATTGAAAAAAAGGGAGAAAAATAACTTGTTGGCTGCCATCTCTCAATAATGTGATTCCCATTTTTGTGACTATGGTACATCATTTTAAAGCACAGGTGTCTCTCTCTCTCTCTCTCTCTCTCTCTCTCTATATATATATATATACTATGGGTAACTCTATTTTGAAGAAATATGTATTTTAAATTTCAATTTATTTAATTTTTATGGCACTAATTAACAGTAATTTTTCTATTATAATTTAGTAAAAGTCTCCATTATCTACCACTAAATATTGATAAAACCACTACATATGAGAAGTAAAAATTGTATATAATGTTATTATTGTGATTTTACTTTTATCTAGATATTTTAAAATTTATTAATTGAAAAGGTTTGGAGATAGTCTATACAGTTACAAGTCTTATTGGATTGCCATTAATCAAGAGTCTATTAAATGTCATTGTTAGCATTGAAATAATTGTAAGATGACAGATAAGATTCCTATATTTAGGGAAGTGATTTAATTAGTCCAATTTTAGATGAAACCATACTAATCAAAAATTATACATTAATGATGAGTATTTTAGTGTGGTTTTTTCCCATATTTAATATGACCTCTTTAGATTAATGATGGGTATTCTAGTCCAATGCTTGGATGGAGATGATCTTGGTTATTTTGTGATTGCATGAAGTTATTCAATGTAACATTCTCATATGAAAAATTTGTGTTACTTGCCCATGTTTATGATATATATATCCATGAACTATAATATAAAAACATTAATTATCTTTAAAATCATTTGAACTAACTCTTGCTTGTTCTACATAATTTCATGCCCCTAAATTCAAATTGGCCTCAAAGGAGCTTTAAGTGAGACGCATGAGCTTTTGGTTTAGCTGTTCAAGGCATTAAGTTCACTTTGAGCAAGTGTGTGTCTTAATTTTTATAAATACTTTAATTTGTGGCCAGAAAAATAAATCAAGCATGATTCCAATTTATTTTTTCATGAACTAAAAATAAAGTTAGAAAATCTAAAATAAAACATCATCATCATCATCATCATCATCATCATCATCATCATCAACAGTAGTTAAAAAATAAAAGAAGTCATTTTTCGTTGGTATTAATAGGTTGTTTTTCATAATATATCTGTTATTTTGAAGAAAATTTGGCTTTTAATAAGATTCAAGAAAATTCAAGGCATCATTTAATGCAACACCATTAAGCTTGTGGTCCATTAACGTTTGAGAAGAGCATAAGTCAAAGAGAAAGGTTAAGAATGGTGGTGGTGGTGGTGTAGGAGGAAAAGAATGCATGTGAGAAGGTCTCAATTGAACGTTGTGTCAAAAGGAGATGGAAACATCAACAGGTCCCCAAAAAGTGTACCCCAAGAAAAGATGAGGAAAGTGAGAGGAAGGTTCCTCATGGGTCCATCTCTTCTCTTTAGTCTTGTCTCCATTATTGAGGAAGAGTTTTCTTATTTCAAAATTTCCTTTTTTTATTTTTTTTACATATTTATATTTTCTTTAAAAAAATTAATTTATTTTAGTGGAAATTGCCAAAAAATCCCTTAAGTTGGTGAAATAATCAAAAACACCCCTTTAATTTAGCAATCCCTAAAACCCCTTCCTTTTAAACATAATATTTTCTAACCCCCCAAACCATATAATAATAGTTAATAAAGTTATTTTTGAATTTTATGGACGAAATTGCCCATAGCATGGGAAATAGTGGCACTCCAACATCTTCTTTGTCATCGGAGTCGCCAACAGCGACATCCCCTCCCTCGCCGCCGACCCCGCCGTGGCCTCCCAATGGGCGGGCGCCAACGTGCTCACCTACTTCCCAGTCTCCTCCATCTCTGTCGTCTCCGTGGGCAACGAGGTCCTCAGCTTCGGCGATTCCTCCCTCACTTCCCAACTCCTCCCGACGATGCAAAACCTTCACTCCACCCTCTCCACCGCCGCCCCATTTGTCAAGAACTCCACCGTCCACACTATGGCGGTGCTCGCCCAATCCGATCCCCCATCCACCGGCGCCTTCCACTCCGATCTCGTCCCCATCCTCAAAGGAGTCCTAGGGTTTCCAAGATCAACTACATTAACATGTTCGATGCCCAGGTCGATGCCGTGCGGACGGCATTGGACGCCACCGGATTCCCCGCGATGGAGATCGTGGTGGGTGAAACCGGTTGGCCATACAAAGGCAATGACGAAGAGGTTGGAGCAAGCATTGACAATGCCAAGGCTTTCACTAGTGGACTGGTAGCACATCTGAGATCCATGGCCGGAACGCCAATGATGTCAGGCCGTCCCGTGGAGACCTACCTTTTCGCCCTCTACGACGAGGATCTCAAGCTAGAGCCGACCTTGGAACGCTCCTTCGGCCTCTTTAAGCCAGATCTCGGTCTCTGTTTAACAAGTGATATCTCTCTGTTTAATAATTGAGGTTTCTGTTTAAAAACGTATGTCTCCGTTTAAATATTGCGTTTTCTGTTTAACAAACTCGCCTCTGTTTAATAAGTGATATCTCTCTGTTTAAAAACTTATATTTTCGCTTAAATATTGCGGTTTTTGTTTAACAAGTGATATCTCTCTGTTTAAGAATTGAATTAAAATGGTTACAAAAAAACACTTGAAACCTCACACCTTAAAAATCTAATTTGATCAAAGAATGTGATCAGGTCCTAATGACATCATGATCATCTTGATCAACTCAAATACATTAATGACGATTCACTTTACATGCAAAAGGAGAAGAGTTTCATTTAATGTGATCAGGTCCCAATGACATCATGATCCACTCAAACACATTAATGACGATTCACTTTACATGCAAAGGGAGAAAAGTTTCATTTAATAACACTTTAAAGCTTCACATTCTTTAAAGACCATCATCATTGAATTAAGGTTTCTATTTAAAAACTTATGTCTCCGTTTAAATATTGCGGTTTCTGTTTAACAAGTGATATCTCTCTATTTAAGAATTGAGGTTTCCGTTTAAAATGTTATATTTCTGCTTAAATATTGCGGTTTCTGTTTAAATATTTCCGCTCAAACACATTAATGACGATTCACTTAACATGCAAATGGAGAAGAGCTTCATTTAATGTGATTAAGTCCCAATGACATCATGATCATCTTGGTTAACTCAAACACATTAATGACGATTCACTTTACATGCAAAGGAAGAAGAGCTTCATTTAATGCCACTTTAAAGCTTCACATTCTTTAAAGACCCTCATCATTGAATTAAGGTTTCTATTTAGAAACGTATGTCTCCGTTTAAATATTGCGGTTTCTGTTTAAAAAACGTGGTCTCTGTTTAACAAGTGATATCTCTCTGTTTAAGAATTGAGGTTTCCATTTAAAAACTTATATTTCCGCTTAAATATTGCGGTTTCTGTTTAAATATTTCGGCTCAAACACATTAATGACGATTCACTTAACATGCAAAGGGAGAAGAGCTTCATTTAATTTGATTGAATCCCAATGACATCATGATCATCTTGGTCAACTCAAACATATTAGTAACGATTCACTTTACATGCAAAGGAAGAAGAGCTTTATTTAATACCACTTTAAAGATTTTCATTCTTCAAAGACCCTCATCATTGAATTAAGGTTTCTGTTTAAAAACGTATGTCTCCGTTTAAATATTGCGGTTTCTGTTTAAAAAATGCGGTCTCTGTTTAACATGTGATATCTCTTTGTTTAAGAATTGAGATTTACATTTAAAAACTTATATTTTCGCTTAAATATTGCGGTTTCTGTTTAAATATTTCGGCTCAAACACATTAATGACGATTCACTTAACATGCAAAGGGAGAAGAGCTTCATTTAATTTGATTGAATCCCAATGACATCATGATCATCTTGGTTAACTCAAACACATTAATGACGATTCACTTTACATGGAAAGTGAGAAAAGATTCATTTAATGCCACTTTAAAGCTTCACATTCTTTAAAGACCCTTATCATTGAATTAAGGTTTCTAATTAAAAACGTATGTCTCCATTTAAATATTGTGGTTTCTGTTTAATAAACGTGGTCTCTGTTTAACAAATGATATCTCTCTGTTTAAGAATTGAGATTTCCATTTAAAAACTTATATTTTCGCTTAAATATTGCGGTTTCTGTTTAAATATTTCCGCTCAAACACATTAATGACGATTCACTTAACATGCAAAGGGAGAAGAGCTTCATTTAATGTGAGTAAATCCCAATGACATCATGATCATCTTGGTTAACTCAAACACATTAATGACGATTCACTTTACATGGAAAGTGAGAAAAGATTCATTTAATGCGACTTTAAAGCTTCACATTCTTTAAAGACCCTCATCATTGAATTAAGGTTTCTATTTAAAAACGTATGTCTCCGTTTAAATATTATGGTTTCTGTTTAAGAAACGTGGTCTCTGTTTAACAAGTGATATATCTTTGTTTAAGAATTGAGGTTTCCATTTAAAAACTTAGATTTCCGCTTAAATATTGCGGTTTCTATTTAAATATTTCCGCTCAAACACCTTAATGACGATTCACTTAACATGCAAATGGAGAAGAGCTTCATTTAATGTGATTAAGTTCAATGACATCATGATCATCTTGGTTAACTCAAACACATTAATGACGATTCACTTTACATGCAAAGGAAGAAGAGCTTCATTTAATACCACTTTAAAGCTTTACATTCTTCAAAGACCCTCATCATTGAATTAAGGTTTCGTTTAAAAACGTATGTCTTCGTTTAAATATTGTGGTTTCGTTTAAAAAATGCGGTCTCTGTTTAACAAGTGATATCTCTTTGTTTAAGAATTGAGGTTTTCATTTAAAAACTAATCTTTCTGTTTAAAACTTTGTGAATACTGCTGAATTTATTTTAGATATTTAGATAAATATCAAAATTTTAATTCTATTTTATTTAAAAATTTTTAAAATTTAATAAATGTTATTATATAATAAGATTTTGATCATTGATTGCATATATATAGATAGATGGATCATGTGAAGAAATATTAATTCTCAAGAATGGATTTAGCTTGTTCTTTTTTTCGGTATTAAGATGTTTAGGTTGTTCCATGGGTAACTAGTGTGATCAAAAGTTTAAACGGAAACATAATAATTTAAACGGAAAACACTGTTTTAAATGAAAACTTTATTGAGTTAAACAGAGACTGGGATAATTAAATAATAAGGCAAAAAAAAGACACACTCGTATGCATAAAAGGTCAGACATGATGTGATTGGGCGGTATTTTTCCCGCCATTTGCAAGGGCAAAAATATAATTTCATAACATGGACCCCACTTGAAGTGACTGATAGGAGGTGAAAAATAATGTAAACTTAAAGGAAGGGTTGTCTGAGGTGTGCAAAAGTTGGAGGGGGTTTTAAGAAAGTTATAAAATTTCCGAGGGATGAACAGTAATTTTCCCTTTATTTTATTATACATTAATTTAATATATTTTATAAATTATATGATGATTGTGCAGTGGTTTTGTTATTCAGTAAAGATATTTACTACGCCTAATAGATGGGTCTAATTATTGATAGTTCTAATGAAATTAATGTCAGGTTGGCATCTATGTTAGTAAGTAACCACGTTATTTTTTCTTTTTTTGTTTTGAAAAAAAAAATTAATTTCTTTTTATCATCTAAACTCTTATTAAACTAATTGGGTTTAAGATGTTATGAATTAGGGTTCAGTATAATCTCTAAACTCTAAAAATTTTAAAATATTATAAAAACAAATTAGAGAGAAAACAATGATGTGAATGTTAACATGAATATCAACTTGGCAACCACGGGATTAGGATTATCAATTAGGCCTATCTATTCATCTTTTTGTTATTTTAGTTAGGGTGCTATTTTATGGAACTAAAAAAAGTATATATCGATTTTGACAAATATGACAAGCGCATATACAGGTACAGAATTTGATCGTTCAACCTTGTGCCCTTACCCGATAATACGAAAATCGGGCTACAAATCTATGTCCACATTTGGAGACCTATTATCACTTTTGCATCAATAAGACTTGAATTTGAGGATCTTATATTACCATTTTAACACTTTATGCGATGGGACTAATGCCACCAGACTATCAACTCTTTATTGAATTTAAAAAGTTGCCTCTATGGGAATAATTAAATTTAGATAGAACATTTATATATAAAAACACACGCATCCATTTTATTTGATACAAAAGTGATTAATAATTATTTAAAAATAAATAAAAAGTCTATCAAAGATATTATTTATCTTTATTGTTGAAAGTTTCAAACAGTGAATACACTAACAAGAGGTGAATTGGGTTGCGGAAATTTGTTTTTTTCATTCACAAAATAGGTATAATGTATATTGAATACAATCAAGAAAAAGAACTAAATTTACAAGATAAAGAATCATCCCTAATTCATATTGGGATTATTTGTATTATTCATAATTTTGTCATTAGAAAATGTTTTATTTTTTTAATTATCTTTCATAAAATATTTTGCTATCATTGAAATCTCCTCAATTTGATAAAGCACAATTATTGATATATATTTTTTCCGCCATCGTCATTTTTATTGTCACATGATATAGAAAATATAATATACAACATTATTTGTTGGCGAGATTTTATTTTTAGGATAAGTTAGGATTGATTGATTTAATTTTAAGTATTTCTAACTATTGTCTCTTCAAAGCTCATCTAGCTATGAATTAATAAAGAAGGAGCTATTTTTTAAATATATAATTTTATTACATATTCTTTTAGATTTTACTAACACAGTTATTTCTCCGGCTCTATTTTGCTCATCTCAACTTGCGCATCTTCATTTGATTTCCCCTAAATAAAAACAAAATCCTTCCTTATTATAATTTAGGTTTCAATATTAAAAAATAATTATCATCACTGTCTTGATGCCTTTATTATAAATAATTTTACTATAACTAAGATCTATAAGATCTCCTATTTAATAGAGTTTTTATTCTTTTACATTTTATTACATATTCTCTTGATCTCCCTTTTTAAAATTGTTGTACATAATCTTTGTTTTGCTTTTCAGATCATTATTTTCACCTTCATTTATAAGCAATATACAATAAAAATTTTCTGTCTTTTTTTTTTAATTCCTCCTTCATATAATGAAAGACTTATATATATATATATACACACACCCTAGTGTATAGAACATAATGAATGTTCATATCTCCACTTTTGCACTTTCACCTAATATTCAAGGATGAAAAGTGAATTATTCCCTTATTATAATATGGGTCTCCAATATTTAAAATTATATATATATTATTGTTATTCTTTCATTGTGTTTAATATTAATCAGTATCTATTATGCTTGGAAATAATTAATTATTAAAGCTCATATATAGCAAGCTCAAGCTTAAGACCATCAATATTTCAAAAAAATAATATCTCGTAGTTAATTATAGAAAATACGAGAGAATAGGTACAAATCCAGATGACACACCATTCGTTCTATATTTTTGTATTATTTTTTCATTATTTTAAAATTACATCTTTTAACATTGTATAGTTATGGATGACGCTTGTAAACCATGGATTATATGGTAAAACACATTTTTGGTATTAAGAAATTTTAATATTATTTTTTATTATACTTGAATTAGCTTTCTCCAAAAAATAAAAATCGTTAGAAAGGAAATAAAAAAAACTTCTTTTTTATAGTGGATGAGATGGTGAACTTTGATTGGTGAAATAAAAATACAATTTATTTCAAATTAGAATAGTATTCCTCTTAAGATATTTATAGGCCCCCATAAGCACTTTTAGAACACCCAATCCAAACCAGAAATATTTGAACTTATATTTAAAAAAATTGTAAAAAGAAAACATTTATTACATACTTAAAAGTTACATTTTTTTCCCCCAATCACTGCCTTAAACACACCTCATCTACTAAATATTACTTCCATAAACAAGCAAGAAATCCCTTTTTCTTCCATTCTTATTGGAATATGAAGTCATTAATTAAAACTCATAAATGATGTGGGATTGCAAGGATTTGATCATATGACATCATATTTATCTACGTACATACATACATACATACACACATACATACATACATAGAGCATGTATATATATAGACATATGAAAATAAATACATGATTGTATAACATCAAATGATAGAGACAAGGTGAAACCTTCATCCAAAAGAGGTCCCATGCCAGTTGTTAGACAAAGAGCATTGAGGGTGACTCCATACTTTCACAAGCCTGCATACTTAGTCTACACAAATCATGTCCTTTGGAGGAAGAAGACAAGAGAATCACATAAAAAAGAAATTATATGGATACCTTCTCTGTGTATATAACGACAACCAAATCATCTAATACGACAAAATATTACTTTTCCTCTGTTTGATTAATTTTAGATATTTTTTATATCTCTGGTTACTATAAGTCCATTGACCAATTTAGTCTTCTATCAGATGTGTGATAAAGAGTTTTTTGGATTTATAAAGAAAGTTCGATAAATCTCGTATTTGATCTTTTTGCTACAGATCTATCACTTGATATTACCACTGTGCTTGTGATCTTTTATATATATATATATATATATATATATATATATATATACAACATGATTTTTTTAAAGTCAAACTTGAATTCACTATAACTTGCTTATTTTCTTGCTACATGAGCCTCAAAACCTACTTTATAAAATCTCCTTTTCAAATCCCACTTTTTGAGTTTGTTAGATGTGTATTTGTTGCTTATCTAATGTATTTATTGGTTGTCTCAATGGATTTGAAGTGGTTTGTATTTATGGTTGATTGGTCTATTCATTCATGTGAGCTATGTGATTAATTGGTCTCTTTTCACCTTTTTAAATTAAATGATGAGTATGATTGTATCTGAATCATTTATTTTGCAAATTCATGTGACACATGTCTTTGCATCTGATTTTATTCAGCAACAAATTAATTGCCTATTTTTATTTAATTTGTCTTTATTATGATCTTAAATCATATGTGGTGGCATTTGCTATGTATAATTCAATTGTTCTTCCTCTGCCCAAATTAATTCTTTTTTTTTTTTGTGTGTTTAAATGTTTAAACTTAATAAAACCCATTCTTAAAGGAAAAGGGACTGTTTTTTCCCCACATTCCTTGCAAAAATTTTAAATCGCACATACTTTCTCCTCAAGTTTCTCTTTTAATATATATTTTTAGAAAATTAAAGTTATTCTGTATTATATACAGTTAAATTTAATTCTGTTTATTTATAAATTGATGCGATATCAATAAAACATATGACATAATACTAAATGTGCATTTCTAATTACATACAGTGGTTTACATATTTAACCATATAGATTATATATATGTCCCTTTTCATATGCCTTTTAATAAATATTTTGACTCAGATAAACATTTATAAAATAAATTATATTTACAATATAACTAAATCTATATTATTTGAGATACAGGTAAAAAACTCAATTTTGCAGGTTTATATGTGTTCGTGCGCGCGCTCATATATGTAAAGAGAAACTTTGATAGGTTTTATATGTAATTTCGGAGTTATTTTTTTTAGGTAATAGTATATTTTAAAACACAAAATAAATGACATACCAAATAAAATTGCTAATAAATAGCTTGACTGAATTGAGAAAACTACACAAATGATGCTTGAACAGAAAGTGAATCTCTGTACAGATGAACAAACCCACAATAATATGTAAAACAAACAGAATTCAACAAATAAAATGGTCAGGTGCTTATGTTTTAGACAGACATTTACTCATCAATCATACACAAGAGCACCAAGACTGACCAGTAAAAATCATTTGTTAAAACAAAAAAAAGGGGTAAAAAAATTAGTTAGTTACACAAGATTACCATCCACATCAACTCCGGATTTTACATAAATGAAAAAAATGCACTGCTGAGACTGGGCATGGCATATGATAAGGACGACGAAATCATCTTCGTATTCCTGAAAGACATCGGCGCTGTCTCATTCGGGAAGACTTCTCTAATAACAGTAGCAGGCCAGCATTGCTGCTCGATAAGCCCAAAGGATACCTGATGAAACATCCCATGAGTGTTGTCTGTAAATGAAATGGAATGAGCAGTAACCAGGATAACAGCAATTACCTGCATCGAACTGCTTTCTTTTTCCAGAAAACAAATGACATGACCCACTGGATTGAGAAAAGAAACGACAAAGGGAAAATTAGATGATTACAGAGGTAAATAAAATAAAACCTTGTAGTATGGTAAGCTTGAAAAACTTCATAATTGGAATAAATATTCCTCCCTTCTACACAAACATTGCATGCTAACACCAACATAGATGGTAGGAACACACAAATTGCACTGTACCTCATAATAAAATATCTTTCAATGGCATTGAAATAGATCATAAGATTTTGATCAGGTTAATGAGAAAGAAAAATGCTGGAACACTGCTAAACCAAAATATTTAAAGAATTGTGTTGTGGAACTATGAAGTAGAAATATTATTAAAAGTGAAAAGAAAAGGTCACACAAACAGAATAAGGAACTACGATTTCTTTACATTTACCAGTAGAAAATTTCAATGCTGAAGTAGAAAAGAAAAGACTGCAAATCTAACCTACAACAATGGAGCAACTTCCCAGATACAATGATGTCATCTGCAATCATCTATCAGATCATACATGCATAATTTTTCTGGATGTTAACTTTTATTTTTGCATGTGCATAAACGGTTGATACCCATTAGTGACAGCATGCCTCTTTAGGCTTTGAGGATCACTGTAGACCAACTTTATTCTATTTTAATTCCAGAAATCAAAATAATAGGCTAAGAAAATAAAAAAGAGGATCACAAGTACATAAAAAGTCCAAGTCTTCTGTGATTGACAATAGGAGCATGGCATCATAAATAACAATCATATAATATTCGAGGCCAAATAATCTGGAAACACTGTGGGCTCATCAAAAAGTACTTATGATGCATTAGTCAACATACCGAATCAACTGCAAAACACCAGAAATAAAATGGTGTTTTGAAAAATTCCTGATAAGATGATGTCAATGACCAACGTTTTGGAGCCAAATTGTGTCCAATGACTACATAAGTAACAGTAAAGAGATACAACAGAAGAGAAAAAACATCATGTCCTACAAAATCCAAGTCTAAGGCAACAAAACTAAGTCACCAACTGTTAGAAATATGCGAACATAGGAATATAGGAGCCATGGAAAGGAACAAACCAGAAAACTCCACACAGATAATGAAATTCCACACAAAAAATTACAAGACTTAAAACAAGTAAAAAAAACATTAGAGTAGATCTACAGAAAAGATGAAAAGGATCAATTTTGCCCACAAGATCTATCAATAGGTCACAGAAGTTGAAAACAAACTTCATCAATGTATGGACAACATAAGTAGGAAGTTACATGAAGAAAAAGATAGATAGTTTTAAGCAAATCCCCAATAATTAAAACCACCAACAAGCCACAAGGGGTAATAATAGTTGGATACAAGATGCCAAAGAAAGAAAGGGGGAAAGAAGAAAAGAAAAGAAAAGAAAAGCTAATAAGGCAAGGGATATCAAGTGCTTCCATAATTTCCTAGACAGAGGTCAAACATCTTTAAAACAGCATTTATCTATCATGGCATCAACAATCTTAGTTCCACAGTTGTCTTCTTATTTGAACAGAGGAGAGACACCAAATCCTTGTATGATTTACCAAGCTCTCATTCCCACCTTCTATTCATGCAAATTACATAAGAATAACTAAGCAGTTCGTATAACACATAAAGAACAACCCTTGAAACTTCAGATGGTCCACATTATAATGACTAGAAAAAGAAGAGAATATCCTCCCAATGCCAATCTGGTTTCATCCAAATGCCTATAACTCAGTCCTCCATCAAACATTCAATCAAATCAATTTTACTAAGTATTACACAAAAAGAAATAAATATTCTCAAAGATCTATTCATATGAATCGATTAAAAGCATATAACCAGAATTAAATTACCTTAACTGCATTCATGATGGAGAAACTCTTAATGAAAGATGGTTTCTTGACAATTTTCTTCTCCACAGGCTTATCATCCTTGCACAGCTGCTGAGCAATCTCCTTAAGCAACACCATCTGCGCCTTGTCGGTGCTCACAGACATGATGGCCTGCCTCATATACTCCCTATCAGCCTCCAATGCCTGAAGCCTCGTATACAGCTTCTGGATCTCCCCTGCATCCCTCCCATTCCCAGTATCAAACTCTCTCGGGGTGTTCATCGAATCATTGCAAGCATGCACTGCATCAATGGTATAAATCCTGTCACAAATCTCCTCGTTGTTCTCCGATCCCGCACGCTCGACGGAAAGCGGGAATTCATCCCCCCTCCTGAAGGATCCTGATCCGAAGCTATCCAAAGACATCCTACGGAGATGCCTTGGCCGGCGAGGGGAGTAGTAGTAGCCAACGATACCCTTCTCCATGACTTTGGTGCTCGGCGTGTGTTCGAGCTCGCATATCCGTTGCTCAAGGTTCTGGATCCGATCACGCGGGGTCTCGCCGAAGGCATACTTCTCGAGATCAGCGGGGGAGGGGGCATCGTCAGCAATGTTGAGGTCGAAGTCAACGGTGGGAATGGTGCAGCGAAGGGCGGGGTAGGGCGGAAACTCGGCGGTGGCGGAGAGGGGGGTGGTGGGAAGAGAGGTGGTGGGAGTCTGAGGGTTATCGAAGGAGTTCAGGCGGTGGCGGAGGGTTTGCAGATCGTTGGCGAGACATTGCATTGCTTGATCGCGCTTGAAGAGGAGGTCCTCAAGGGCGATGATCTCCTGCTGATCGTGCGCCATCTTCTCCTCGGCGAGGCGCTTGAACTGGCGGGCTTCCATTTGGGCCTCGGCCTTCTCGCGCTGGAGACGGAGGATCATCGACATGGCCTCGCTCGCAGCCGTCGACGACGCATTGCGCTCCTCCTCGAGCTCCGCGTAGAGATCATGGATCGTTTGCTGGTGCTTCACCAGTGCTTCCCGGAGAGCCATGATCTCGTTCTCGGCCTCAACGCGAACGGTGGCGAAGTCGAGGGGGAGCGGCGGGGGAGGAGGGGTGGTGTCAAGCTTGCGCTTCATGGAGCGGCGCCACTCGGCGGAGAAGCCGCAGCAGGGGCATTGATTGGTGCAGCAGCAGAGCAAGGGATCACCGGCAGCGGCGTAAAAGGGCCGGGAATGGTCCTCCTCGTCTTCATCGGCGGGTTCCATGGATTCCTCCGACGCCGTCGCCGTTGACCCCTCCTCCCTTCGATCCGGATCGATGGGCGGGAGGAAGGGGAAGACGAGGGCGACGAATCGGAGGAAAAGTTGGAGCAAATGCGCGCGAATTGCGGAATAGATTCAATGGGCTTCGAGGGGTAGGAGGGAACTTCAGAGGTTTGAAACCCTAGAAATTTATTTTTATGGTTTTTCTATTTGCCCATCCTTTTGAAATTTCAAAAGAAAAAAACAAATCTGAAAATTTCTATTTTGTTATTATTATGTTTTAGAATTTTAGAAATACTATTTCAGATTCAAATTATTTTCCAACTTTTTTTTAAATGATTAATTTTAACGGCTGGTTTTGTTTGCTGTTCTGGAAACCTGGTTTATTTTTATTTTTAGTTTTTGTTGTTTTCTTGGTCAAATATTAGAGATTGGAACTTGGAATATTCTAAGGAATCATTTTTTATACGGAATTATTACTAGGAAATAATTGTTTTATTTCTTTAAAAGATCTCAATATTGACAGTGGTAAATTTCTGATTTAGAATTAATAAATATAGTTGAAAACGTAGCTTTGCATTTTCATGGATAAAATAGCACTTGAATTTTCACATATGCACGAAGGGGTGGGAACCATGATTCACTGGTATCTGACTAAGGAAAAACGTATAAAAAAAATTATTTAATGAAGTAATTGTCTCTAACTTAAAAAAAAAAAAGATAATATAATTCTTAATTAAAATAGTCATAATTTGAGAACATACATTGAAAAAATGTACTCAAAAAACATAAAACATTTAGCTATGCACATTTGAGCTAGAATCGATACTTGGGTCAATACCGGACATGCCAAGCATTCAATAAAAAGAAAGAAAGTAACTGCATCGGTTGAGTTTGCATTTGCTAAAATGCTGTAGCATTGCTATGTTGCCAATAGTTGGAAAAACCTTCCTCTTGATATTGATAAATAGGCTATTATTCACTCGTTGCCATTTTATTGTCTAAGTCAATTTTCACAATATTCCTCTCCAAAAGCACTTTCTCAACACTAGTTATCGCAACTGATAAAACTAGTGTGAACTCAGTAAGGTAGTCAATGAGTGGAAAGTTAGCATATTTACATATCTCAATAATCTTTCTAGCCAAACCTCTAAAGTCCGCAACATTTATGAAATTGTTACACACACTGCACATCATAAATGAAACCATTGAGTTGATTCTCAAGTATCATGAGTTCAATCACAAAGAATTATTTAGGATAAAGCTCTACAAAACAAAGCACCTTATGGATTTTGAGTTTGAAGAACAAGTCCTTCGGATCAGAGCATTACATAAGAAGAAGTAACTTCATGCTAGCTTTTGAGAAACTGTTTCGCAATTTTTTTGTAATCAAATCGATAATATGACTTGCAACATTGACAAAATCACAATTATTACTAAAAGAATAAATCAATGGGATTTATAAAAATATAATAAATACAAAAATTATAACATTGAAGAAATTTTGATGTGATAATAGTGAAAATGAGTAATGACTTGACCCTCTAACCTAGATTGGCCATGGATTCTCATATTATAGGGCCATATTGGGGATTGGGGTTGAGTTTTCCTTACGAAAAAAGCTAACCTCCTCCATAAATTCCTTCCATCTTGTCTTCCTAAAGTCTTGAAACCGAGCTTTTACAGCTCTAGTCAAACACATAACTTGAATAATATTCCTATCTTTTTGTAGTAAGGCAAGTGACAATTCATTTGTTATTCCCAATAAATACCTCATTAATTACATCACAAACACAAAATAATAATTTTACATATTTTCAGTCAGACTTGCCGCTATGTTCATATTATCATTAGAAGCACCATCATCATGTATATTTTGGAGTATCTCTAACACTTAAGTGAAATGATAGTGTAATGTGATCCTAAAAAGAATCCTCTGGTCTTGTTAAACTTGCTTCTCGTCTTTTCTATCACTGACTATCTCTACCTTCACCAATTTCTTAACTAATCTATCATGATGGCATTGTTGAAGTTGGTCTCTCTTTTAGCATGATGTCCCAACCTTATTAATAATCATAATAGCATATAGGAAAAGTCACTCATAATCCAATCGTCTTTAGCAAAACCAACATTCATTAATTGAAGTTGGTGAGCAAAACAATGGACATATCTTGAATATGATTTTCTCTTAGAATAAATGCCTTTCATTGAATTCACGGCTTATATTTGAGGCCCCACATATCATTGTCCTCTCAGCCTTGAAAGTGACAACCAATGTTTAGCAAATTGACAACCAACAACATTCTTCAAATGCCGGAGATGTTAAGCATGAACCATAAAAAGGAACCACCTTATCACATATCCATCCTTATTCACATATTGCATAACAACTCTCATTTGCTTCTTCATTGAGATATCCTGGGTTTCATCATTCATAAAGGAAAAATAATTATCCATAATATCATCAATAATAGCATGTGTAACCTCTATTGTACAAGTATTTATTAACTCCTAAAACTTTGGGGAAATTATTTGACTGTCTTTCATGCCTCTTCATTCCATTATACTACTTGAACTACTCAAAAATTGTCATTGCTCAATAAGCTTGAGGACTCATCATATCATTGAAAGCCAAAATTTACTTCAATACAAAATGTATCACATCTAAAATTGTCAGTAAACAAATAGGATATGCAACTTCTATCTCATGTGAATGTCCAGCCAAGTGGTGACACACACTGTCTCTATTTTTACAAGCTCTGCAACTATATTTTGAGTCACATTATTCACAGTACTAACATGTTCTGCAAATTTTGTAATGCTTTTCCCAATCATTCAACCCCATATTGGTGAAAGAATCTTCTCCTATTTAGCTTGCCCTCCTTGGCTTAAAAAGATAACACCATAAACAATAACAATATGTTTTTTTAAACTAAGCATCCTGAAAGCTCCTCCTTTGTTGCCATACTCTTTCCATGGGAAATTGTAGCCAATTGAGTGACATGGGCCTATAGTCAAATATTCCCTTCTTACTTGATCTCTAATGGCAACATCAAAAAAATTAGCTTTTGAAGTCCAAGGTCACTAACAATGCCATTCAAATTGAAATCTATATAAGTGTTTTTTTAGCTTGCCTAAGAGGCTGATGGCTTTTACAAACATTATATGACTCTTTACTCCTTGTTCGTTTAATAAAAAATTTATGCATGTTTTGTATACACAATCCCAAGTTTTATCAAAGAGCTGGATGAGTTGTTAGGACTCTTTATTAGAGAATCTTCATGAAAGTAATCTCATTCCTCACATGAGGGTATTTCTCTTCGATAAGTGGAATATGAGAAGGTTTAGAGAAAACACCCAAGTTCTTTGTTCTCTGCTTATATAAATCTTTATTTTTTAATTGCTTCTCTTATGTGATATCAGTCTCAATGTTTTTATTGGTTTTGTTTCTCATCAAAGCATTTAGAACAATAACATTGTGTTTACTAGTCTATGTCATGGTTTTGTATTGTTATATTGGGACAAATGTTAGTTGTTGATCTAGGTCTCAAGAGTTTAAAAATTGTGGAGATATTGGGGATCTTATGTTTGGAAGGGACCAATAGTTTGATTATGGACATTGTCTCTAATTAGCTCTTGATCCCCAAACCTTCATGGCTTATATTGTCACCATTCCCTCATGTATAATGCTTAAATATAATCAATACTATAGTCAGTATGGTGCTTGCCTTCTTTGTTGACGCACCTATAATAAAAAGTGTATGCATGGTTCTCATGTGGATTGGTTTAAAGTTTAAACTTATTGTTTTAAGATTTGACTCTAAAAATTGTTTTGGTGTTCTTTTCAGTCATTATGCCAGCACAACGTCCGTATACACGCCTTGGGGCAGTTGCCTCCACTGATGAGCCTACTCCTGCTCTGTCACGAGATGTACGGTGCGGAGTGTCATCTCCACCCTCATCTCCTTCACCACCTAGGCAGGGAGCTACATCGAGATGTGAGCCTACCATGGCAGCTTCAGTGTATACTCCAGGTGTATATGAGCCTGCACCCCAGGCTCCAGTGCCTGAGTTAGTCCTATCCTCTAAGACATTGCAAGCTTTTAAAGCCTACTGGGACAGTCAAGGGAGGCAGCTGACCTATGCGGAGTGTCAAAGAGGTCTTCTGTCAGTACTAGGTTTGCTTGTCATGCTGATAGGGCTTTGTCCCCTCTGAGTTGTGAGCTAGTGGTTCAGACGCCTCTTGGTGAGGAGGAGGTCAGAAGTTCAGTTTTTCTTGATTGCCCTGTGCAAGTTGGTGGAGTTGTTCTAGAGACGGATTTGATTCCTTTGGAGATCTGAGACTTTAACGCCATCTTGGGAATGGATTGGCTTGATAGGTATCAAACCTCCATCAATTGTTTCAAGAAAGAGTTAACCTTCCAAAGGCCTCTTGAGACTCCAGTGTTTCACCATGGGGTGCACTAGTTCTTTCGTGAAGAAGAAGGATGGGTTTTTGAGGTTGTGTATAGACTACCGACAACTCAATAACATGACCATTAAGAATAAGTATCTCTTGCCAAGGAATGATAACTTGTTTGATCAGTTGAAGGAGGCAAGTGTGTTCTCTAAGATCGACTTGTGCTCGGGATACCATCAACTGAAGATTAAGGAAAGCGATGTGGCGAAGATGGTTTTTCGCACTCGCTATGGTCACTTTGAGTTTCATGTCATGCCGTTCCAGTTGACAAATGCTCCTGCAGCGTTCATGGACTTGATGAACAAAATTTTCAGACCTTACTTGGATAAGTTCGTGATAGTGTTCATCAACGATATTTTGGTGTACTCGCCGACGGAAGAGAATCATGGGGGGCATCTGTGTGTTGTCTTATAGTCTCTTCGGGAGGAGCAGCTGTATGCTAAGTTTTCCAAATGTGAGTTTTGGCTTCGCGAAGTTGGTTTCCTTGGGCATGTAGTTTCAGGAGATAGAATCTTTATAGACCTGAAGAAGGTGGAGATGATTGTCAGTTAGGAGCCACTGAAGAATGTGATCGCGAGGTTCGGAGATTTCTTGGCTTGGCGGGTTATTACCAATGTTTTGTGGATGGTTTTTCCTAGATTAACTCCATTGTCGAGGTTGACCTGCAAAGAGGTAAAGTTTGTTTGGGATGAGAAGTGTGAGAAGAGTTTTCAAACTCTTAAGGATCGTCTGACATCTACCCCGATTCTCGCCTTACCCACTAGCGGGAAGAAGTTTGTGGTATATAGTAACACCTCACATCAAGGCCTGGTTGTGTGTTGATGCAGGAAAGACGGCTGATAGGTTATGCTTCTCAGCAGCTTAAGAAGCATGAGTTAAATTACCCAACCCATAACTTAGAGCTCACGGTCATGGTGTTCGCGCTGAAGATTTGGCGACACTGTCTGTTTGGAGAGTGGTGTTAGATTTTCTCAGACCATAAGAACTTGAAGAATCTCTCCACCCAGAAGGAGTTGAATTTGAGGCAGAGGCGATGGTTGGAGTTGATCAAAGACTATGACTTAATCATAGACTACCACCCAGGCAATGCTAATGTGGTAGCGGATGCCTTGAGTAGGAAGTCTTTCCACTATAGCATTTATAAGGGTGTCATACCTACAATAACTCCAAGCCATCCGAGAGTGAAGCCAGTGGAGCCTTGTTAGCAATCTTTGTTGTGAGACTGTCTTTGTTGGAGCAGATTTTAGAGTCCCAAAAGGTGGATGAAAGGCTAGTCAACGAAAGGCAAAGGCTGGAGGAAGGAGTTGCTAGTGACTTCAAGGTGCTAAGCGATAGTCTTTTGGAGTTTCGAGGTAGAGTGTGCATTTCGAAGGATGCTTAGCTTCAAAGAGCCATTCTAAAGGAGGCTCATTTTTTGGTTTACGCAGTTCATCCCGGGAGTATAAAGATGTACATAACCTAATCGGTGATCATGACGGCGGCGGTGAGTTCTAGGACGACGAAGAGGCCGGAGAGGAGGTCTGGGCGGTCGGCGGCGATGAGTTCAAGGGCGGTTAGGGAAGTGGTCGGAGGTGGTGGTGGTGGTGGTGGAGTAGAGTGAGAAAGGTGCTCGGAGGTCGCGGCAGAGAGGAGGGAGTGCTGGATGAGAGAGAGGAGGTGGGCCTCGTTGGAGAGCTTGTCGAAGAGGTGGTCGGTGAGGTGGAAGACGTCCATGAACCAGGGGGGTCGGAGGAGATGTAGGCTTTGGTGATGGAGAGGTTAAGGTCTGAGAAGGCTTGTATCGCTTCTAGAAGGACGCCATGCTTCCGAGCACTATGGAGTTTTATTACGGTGGTACTTGGACTTACTTTGTTATCTATCACCACCCTTAAAAAATATATATATAAAAATATTAATTCCTTTTGTTTTAATTCATTACCAAGTTATTAACCACTTTTACTCCTTAAAGATTATGTTCAAACTCTCTATGGCCACTCTAAGTACATATAAATTAAAGACAAAAGAATTCATGCTATAAAAGAGAAATAAAGAAGGAGAAGAACAAGAACAAGAGTACCTGGGAGTGTTCATCCTGGTGACAAGCTTTTGATACTCATCAAGTGAACCGGGCCATTCCATGTCTCTATTGCTCTTTGTCTAAAGTGGAAAACTAACAGAAACTAGCTCTTTCTCTTGGTCAGTTTGGTTCCATATGTAATGGAAATCTTCATGAAGGAAGGCTTGCTTTATATTGGAGGTTGAGCCTAGACATGGCCACGGTTCAGGAACCGCCGGTTCCGGTTCAAAAAAATCTTGAACCTGAACCAAACCGCATAGGCAAGGTTTTTGACCGTTCCGGTGCGGTTCCGGTTCCTGTTCTGGTTTTGGCGGTTCGGTTCAACGGTTCTTGTTTGGCGGTTCAAACGGTTCAGGTTTTTTTTGTTAAACTAAATAATTCAATATTTCAAATTAAATGAACAAAAAAATATAAGAATTAATTTAATACAATATTTTATTAAAAAAATAAAAATATTAATAATTCAAAACAATATTTTCAATAGAAGTACAGTATGGGAAGAAATAAAAAATAAAGGGCTTGAACTTAATTATATCAAGTTGCCTACGTATCCTCTAGAGGAATCAAAACCCACGTAGTTCTTTTATTTTTATTATACATATTTCTCATATTTTCATAATGTCTAATTGCTTGCATCATCGTCGGAGGAGTTGGAACTAGAAGCAGCCGTTGTTGTACCAGAGTCATCATTTTCCCACTCGTCTGATGATGATGAGTGTATAAGGTTATCTTGATTTTGTAGTCTAGCTCCTTCTCAGTCAGCAAGGAAAATTTGTACTTCCAATGATTTTGGTCATTTTATAAAAAAAATATAGTTTACAATTAAACTTGCTCACTTATATATATATATATATATATATATATATATATATATATATATATATATATATATATATATATATATATATTAAATTATAAAAATAATATGGAAATCTACTAATTACAGTAATTACTAAAGAATTGAATATTTTTTTTTCTCTCAAAAGATTAATTTAGTAAGTGATAAATTACAAAAACAGACTAGTTATATATGTCATATTAAGTTATGTTCTCTAACCTCCAATCAGTTATATTGTTCATATGTCTCCTTGCAATTTGCAAATGTCTAACTTACTACAAACCTATAATTTAAGCCTTAAGGCCACAGAGTTTGGTTTCTTATAAATGCTCTCGATTGTACTATTTCAAAAACAATGCAAACAAGCAATTCAATAATATTTCAATTAGTATTAAACATTGAGATTAATCTCTATTAAAGCACTTTTAACTTTAAGTACTTCTTATTAATTAAATTATTTTAATAAATCCATATTTAATTTGTTACTAATAATTTCTGGCATAATCAATTAGTTATAACTTATCTTATTGCATGAGTAACAAAGTTTGGTATAGCCGCATAGCACAATACATATAAGTCGGATGAATGTCACTAATCAAACCTAATTGGCTAATCAAATGTTCAGAATCAGACCTAATCAATTTGGTTAATATCTGTAATTATTTATTTAAAATATATTTAAAAATGTAATTACTTAATTAATAAGTTATTAATGATATTAACAAAATAAAAACATTATATATATATATATATAACTAGAATCGCCGGTTCGAACCGCCAGTTGAACAGCCGGTTGCACGGTTTTTAAATTCTGAAACAGGGACCGAACCTTATATGAAGGTTTCGGTTACGGTTTTGCTGGTTCCGGTTCGGTTTTGACGGTTCGGTTCTACCGTTTCTGTTCAAAATAGCCACGTCTAGTAGCACACACTTGAAGCCTCTCCAGTACAGTTGCGAGAAGACTTGAACTTTGTTGTGCAATCGGTACAGATTCTTGATCGGCAAGAGAAGAGGTTACATCAGAAGGTGATCCCGATGGTCAAGGTGCTATAGAGAAGCGACTTTGTAAAGGAGGTGACTTGGGAACCCGAAGCGACCTTGAAGCAAAAACACCCTCTCTTGTTTGAAAACCAAGGTAAGAAGGAAATTTCGATAACAAAATTTTCTTTGAGGGGGGTAGAATGTAGTGTTTCGGCTTTTCAGAGTGTGTATTGTTGTCCAAACTGTCTTAGGATAGTTATGCAGTGAGTTTTGGAGCGTTTTTAGTCGTTTTAGGCTTAAAACGTAGTTCCAAAACAAGCATGACCGTGCTCTTCACGGGATGTTTTGGGTTTCTTTTTTCAGCTACCTGTAAAGTGTACGGGCAAAAGCACGACTGTGCTTCCTGCCGTGCTTCGAGAACACGGCCATGTTAGGGGCTCAGAGACCATGTTTTCTCACCCTGAGTTTCCTATAAAGTGCACGGGCATAAGCAGTCCCATGCTCCTGCTTGTGTTCGTCTTGGAGTATTTAAAAATCCTGTACTTGAGCCGTAATTGCCGATTTTTTTTCTCCTTCTTCCTACCTTCATCCCCTTTGCTTTGGACGAGAGAAAACCGCCATTACTTGGCCTTCCTTTTCCCTTTGGTTGAAGATCCTTGAAGGTAAGCTGTTCTTCTTCCTTCTTCCCCTTGTTTCATCTTGTTTGGATGAGCATGTTAGCCCTAAGTTTTAGATGTTGAATCTTGGTTTGTTATAGGTTAATTTGTCGATTAGTTTGATTATTTTCTTCATTCTTCCTTGTATCATGAGATGGATGTAGAAACCATCATTTCTACCATGTTGAAACCATTTCCCCTTATTCTTGAAATTTGAGCTACTGTAGCAATGAGAATTCCATTATTAAACCCTTGCATTCTTAGTTGTTTGGAGAGTTAATTTTCTTGGAGGTTCTTTGGAACCCTTAGGAGTAAGTTCATGTCATACCCAGCGTTGTTAGGGTTTCTTGGTTTGTAGCATGAAGAAGTTCATGCTTTTTTTTTTTTGTGTTTATTTTAGTTTTAAGCCCTTGTGGCTTGTGTTGGTGTAAATGGTGAGAGCTCGGCCCAAGGCAAGACGCCGATGAAGGAGTAACGCCGTTGAGGAGTCGTTCTCCTAAGTTAGTGAGTGGGTTATGATTGCACAATTCTAGTCATTTCTTTCTAAATATATGTATAACTTGTTTTGGTGAAAACTTGAGAATTACCATGTTGAATTAATGATTTAATCGCTTGAAAAGGATATCCATGTTTTGTATTTTGAAATCAAAACTCTTACCATTAGATGAAATGATCAATTCCATGTTGCTATATCGGGTTGATTTGAATTGTGGAATTTCCTGCATATGTTACACGCTTTGATTTGGCTTATACAAATATGATGTTTATCATAGAGATATTAATATTTGTCCTAGACAAGAACTTTATGAAATGATTTACATGTTTATTATTGAAACATTTCGTGATGTTTTGTTGGTGATAGGGTTGGAACCCGCATGCTACAGCGGAAGAGTCCCCACGGTCCAACCTTTTAGAGGTGGTGTAGTGGGCCCATCTGATATGTCCATATTAGGTCTCTCGTAGAGCCCTGACTGGATGAGCATCTGGAGTCTAGAGTCACCAAACAACCATGGTGGATCAACGTCAAGGACATGAGTGCCTTGACGGCTTTGAACTTAGCCGCAGTTATGGCTAGAGTTTAGAGGAATTTCTAGACCACTTATCAATTTCTCGAGTTGGAAATATCGTATTTTGGAAAATAAGTATTTTTATACTTAACAAAAAAAATTGTTTGATGGCGTACATCCGGTATTATGATTTTGAAACTTGTATTTTATTATTCATGAGTTATCTCTATTAAAATCTTATTTAAGTAAGTGGTTTTGCTATGCTACCTGTGTTGCCCTTATATTTGTGTATATGTTGTTGTACATGTACATATGTACCCAGAAATGTTTTAGACTATATATATTACTCCAAAGCTTGTATCGTCATTTCATAAAGTATGTTGTATTCCATAGAACTGTGCTAACCCATTCACTGAGTGACTTTAGTTACTCACCCTCTCTCTCTCCTCTCCAGGCTCTGGCTAGTAGTGGTGGTGTGACGGACCGGAGTGCTGCACATTCTTAATTCCTGTTTCATTTGCGTTGTTTATTGAACATGCTACATTGTAGAAAGATATGGATCAACTAGTGTAATTGTTACCCTTAATGCTTGAATTGTATGCTTGTCTACTTTATTGAAAACCTTATTATGTTTATGACAAGCATGTTCCTTTGAACTTTATATTCATGTTTTGGTTTTGTTTAGCACATTTCTCTATGTATCCTTGTACTTTATTTTGTATATGTTGGTCTTACAAATCCTTGTTTAGTCAGGTTGTTTACAGGTTATGGTAAGCTTTGCGGCGACTCGAGGGTTGAGTGGTGTGGGTGTCCCTCCTCGGGTTATCGCGGCGGTTGTCGCGTGCTGGTCCTGTGGGATAGGACATGACAAAAGGACTAGCTTAACTATCTCTTCAAGTCTTCAATCTTGCTTAATTAATAAGAAGAGCTTCTCGCAAGGATTCTCCACCTGGAATTTGAGTGAGATTCTGCATAATATCGTCGTTCGATCTTCTTGCCCTAGCTCACCCTCTTTCTTCCCTTCCTTTTTTTGTTTCACTAATAAATTCTCTCCACTCTCAATTCTATCTCTTTAGTTGATATAGTGTTTTTTTTTTTTTTTTTTTAACTTGAGCTTTGGAGCCTAATCTTTCTTTTATGTTGGTAGTCAACCAAATGACCCGGACCCAACAATTCATAATCAATGGGATCATTGGTATGCCTTATCTTGACCAATTGAATAAAATGAAATTATTAATTTGTTACATTACTATATTAAAAGAAAAATTAAACTTAATATTTATGTTATAATTTAAATGCCTAAATTGTAGATGCAAATTATATGCAACATGAACAAGAAAATTTAGCCTTTCATGTCTAATCTATTTCTTGCATTGTATGAATTCTTTCAAAAGTGCTCCAATTTCTCTCACATCCTAAAGTAATAGTAGGTTGACCAAAAACTTGAATAGCTATTACTTGTTTGTGGTTATAGAGCACTATCGCTAAACAATCTCCACAACTTATTTGCATGTCAATTATCTATCAAGAAATGTATTATAAACAATCATAAAAGAAGTAGTAAATAAAATTAGTTTATGTTCAATGCATAGTAGGTTGCATTTTCTTATATGAAGTTCTAACATAAGGCCAACTAAAAGTAGCCAATTATTCTTCTTGATACACATTTACCTTACTCAAGGCTCCATCAAGATCTACCGTTTGATCTTTCAACTTAAGCATACCAATCAAATAATTTGACATTGACAATATAAGTTTAAAACCTGGCGTATAAGCAAAACCAAGATTCAACAAATAAACTAGTACATGGATATTAGTTTGAAAATGCTTGTACCAACACATGCCAATAATATCTATATAAGGCTTATACATAAGTTTTTTAAACAGAAATGTTTCTACCACAGCATACCTTATGCCTAAAATGCCTTTATAAACATATCCCAAAGATGCTTTCCATCTAAATCAAAACAATGCACAATAGCTCGCTGCAACATTAACCATAACTAAGACTTGATCTCAAAATATGGAATTCAACACAATAAAATTAAAAGCTTATTCTATAGAAGGTGTTGAAAGTCTATTACTACTGAAATTTTGATATATGACCAAAGCTTGCAAATCATGCTTGTTAAAAACTGAGTCACATTTGGACACATAATCTCTTTTAATGGGATCTTTTCCTCAATCAATGCAAGACAGTTGTTAATTATGAAGCACAAGCTATAAGATCTATAACATCAGGCCAACTAGTTATATCTTTAAATATCAAGTTCAAACAATAAGGCGCACAATGTGACCAATATACTCATACAGTTTTTTCTTCAACATAATTGGCAGCATTATTAGTGACTATATAAAGTACATATTTATGTCTAACTTATTCCACAATTTCTTCAAAAACAAAGAACACAATGTTTGCAAATTTTTTCTAACACCTATGCTACAATAAATTTGACAAAAGATAATCCAATAGGACAATAGATGAAAATTTTAACTAATATTCTTTGTGTATTATCAGTCCAATCATTGGTCATGGTTGTGAAATCATTAGATGGCCAATTACTCCTAGACTAATCAATAAGTAATCGACATTATTTTTTGCATTATTTAACGAATGAACATAAGATCATGATAAGAAGGAGCCTTATATCAGGGACCAATTACAAGTATAACATCAATAGCAAGTTGGAAATAAGGTGATTGTACAACATTAAATGGAATACAACATTCATAAAAGTATCTGGCTAGAGAAAGATGCACTTTCTTGATGGCTTTTTTTCTTGCTATTGATCCTAGTGCTGTTCTTGCAACATAAAATACTTTTAAACCCCCACTGCTCAATTTTTTCAGTACTATTTTCTTTTTTTTTTTTTGTCAAGAAGAACGAAACCCCTAATGGGCCCGCTAAACTAAGACAGGGGCGTGCGCATGCCTCGACTGCGGCCTGTGGGGCCGCGCACACATGGGCGCTGGTACCACTCACAGTTCGTGCTCACAATTCTCAGACATGCACCCTCACCCCGAGGATTCGAACTCTCGCCACTTGCGGAGCATCCTCACGGGGGACCCAAATGCCAATTGATTTGTCTTTTTTCTTTTGTTCTTGTTGGTTGGATATCTTCTCCTCCTCCTCCTCCTCCTCCTCTAATTCAACATCAATCTCTAAGATTGATGGTCATTATATGGCTAATGAAATATAGATAGATAATCACTAGTTTTTCTTTATTCCTTTTCTTTGTATAAACAACGGTATTTATCATCTCTTTCTGAACGTCGTCAAAGGAACTTCCACCATTTGGTAACTTGAG
This sequence comes from Dioscorea dumetorum, assembly GCA_902712375.1. NCBI lineage: Eukaryota > Viridiplantae > Streptophyta > Magnoliopsida > Dioscoreales > Dioscoreaceae > Dioscorea > Dioscorea dumetorum. The sequence goes on along the minus strand of CACTHL010000128.1, from coordinate 5,402,165 downwards.
CTGAGACATTAACCAAATGATACTTCACTCTATTGATCGCCCACCATTAAAAGCTATTGCACAATAAAGACAAGTTAGTACCATCCTTTTATTGGCACCATGACTTTGAATAGCATGTTCTTGTACCATATTAGTTTTCCCCCTAATAGAGGATGTAGATTCTGTTGTAGATACTTTCTCTCTCTATAGATTGAGTTGTAACACTAGCTACATTATCCATTGTATTTATAACTAATTGAAAAACTAAAGCATCAACTATATATTTAAGAAAATCACAACAAAAGCATGACAAACTAGTCCCATCAATGGTAGTTTAAAAAGCATGAAACAACGAACAAAGAAAAATGAAAAAACAAACATTCATTTTTATCTCTATGGTGTAAGAGCTAACAAAGTAAAAAGATGTTACATGAACTAACAAAATACAAAATTACACTAAAATAGCAACCAAGTCATAATAATTAAATTAAATAAGAGGTTCACTTCTTGTTCATTCATCACAAATAGAGAATATCCATGTTTTACTAATAATTTAGATTTAAAAGATTCAGAGAATTTCTTTATTTCTTTTGTGTATATATAGATTCCTTCTAGGACATCTTGCATTCTAAACATAACCTCCTAGGCATTAGTTGAAACTTGCATGCTTTATATGAAACAAACACTTGTTGACTATATGAATAAGAAATGAATCTAAAAAAAAAATGATGATTATATTTCTATCGCCCATAAATTAAATGTATTCCACGTAGGATTCGACTTTAATCAGAAAACACTTATTTTTGATGGTTAGGTTCAATTCAATTTGTTAAATAATAACTATCGCACACTGTCTAAATAGAGTTTAACCTCAAGATAGATGACACAAATTCATAACGTCTTCCCTGAACAATTAATGTTCCAAACAATAACATTGGTGATATTCATTTGATTTTACCATTGATATTCAATTTTAACATATTCATTTAATCGCCTCACAAAAAAAAAATACTAAAGAAGCTCTAATATGGTCTTTGTCTCATCCGATTAAAGCTGCGGAATCAAAGTTCTAATAAACTAACTTCTCCTTTATGGAGACCAAAGTTGATGTCATGGAGTCCTACAGGGGAAAAAATAAGGTTTGTCCAAGATAGTGACGTGTAAGAGGATTCGTTCATCGAGCTCTAATATAATAGCAAGAGGAAAAAGAGGAAAGGCAAGGGTATCCATGGAAATGGGGCAACAAAAAAAAAACATTAATTTTTTTTTAAAACATTGGATGGACCTATTGACGACATTGGTAGTAAAATAAGGAGGATTTATTTGGCCATACATTATTTGTGCAATTTATTTGATACTTAACTATATTCCTACCTGAGATAAGGGAATAAATCCTTATTGATGTAGACTTGAGAATAATTGGTTGAAGTATCAAAATATAACTTATGTTTTAATTCCCCAAGTTAGAATAAGAAGTGAAAAGTAGTTGGCAGTTGTATAGGTATAGCATAGGTAATAAACGAATAGTGAAAAACAACTTAGGGCATGTTCATTTGGGCGTAAGTGAGGAGAAATGGAGGGAAGTGGACCGAATTCCTTCACTTCTGATGTTCTTTTCCTCTGAAGTGGAAAAGTGGCCACTTCCTCTACTTCAAACTGAAGTGCGTTTTAGTTAAAACCCATTTCGGTATTTTTTACACCGAAGTGGGGGAAAAACTCTTCAGAAGTGATACCACTTACACCAAGATAAACACCAGAAGTGAGAAAATGAACACTTCATGAAAGTGACTTCCCGGAAAATGAACACAAGAAGTGGTGGAAGTCGTATCACTTCCACCACTTTAGGAAAGTGCCACCTCCCCCACTTTCTGACTTTTTCCCACTTACGCCCAAATGAACATGCCCTTAACCGCCGTTCAAAGGTAGATGGTTAAGCACTAGAGTAGATATTAGCCCCACAATAAAATATAGATGGCTAAACCCAAATTTCAAGATATTTTTTTATTTAGAAGATAGTTTCTCATAATGAGGAACAATTTAAGAGAGGAAAATGAGGAAAGAAAACAAATTTTGTCCTTATTTTATATTCATAATCAAAATAAATTCTTTTATATCAAAATAAATTCTCATATCCATTATACAAATTTTACTGCTCTCACAGGCAATTCAATATTAATCTTATGTATCATTTGATCAAATCAATAACTCTTTTTATGCTTCCTAATGATAGAATGATAGTAGAATCCATTTCTCATCCTCACCCAAATTTACATTTCACCAGAATTGGATGAACATTGATCTCCAATTCAATTAATAGGAAAAAAAACATAAAATGCAAGTGAGCATCCTACCTACAATCTATATTGAACACTAATGGCCATTTGAAATTCAGACCAACTCTTTTAAAGTCAAAAGAATTCGCGTATCTCAAAAACTTAAAGCAGAAAGAATTTTAATTTTTTGGGAGGGAGAAACCCCCCCCCTGGGGGGGGAAAAAGGGAAGAACCGCTCTATTGTGAAAAGCCTTATATAATCTTTTTTTTTTTTTTCACATTGTCTCCCTGAATTTAGTTTAATTCCATGTCAGCTCCTGGAGCATCCTACCTACAATCTATATTGAACACCAATGGTCATTTGAAATTCAGACCAACTCTTTTAAAGTCAAAAGAATTCGCGTATCTCAAAAACTTAAAGCAGAAAGAATTTTAATTTTTTGGGAGGGAGAAACCGCGCCTGTGAGTGAGGAAAAAGGGAAGAACCGCTCTATTGTGAAAAGCCTTATATAATCTTTTTTTTTTTTTTTCACATTGTCTCCCTGAATTTAGTTTAATTCCATGTCAGCTCCTGCTAACTCATTAATGTCCATTTAATATGCAATTACTCAATAGTTACGCTATTTTAATGCAAGCATACAAAAATAGATTATAATAATGCATGAATATGGACAATTGCAATTTAATGCGAATTTACCAAAGGGCTTTTAGTCTAAGGAATGTTACAAGAGCCAAGCATCTCATTCTCTTGTCTATATAACCATCTGCGCAGCATTGTCACCTTGTACCATTTTGTCACCTTGTTCGTCTGCATTAGTAATTCTTTCACCAGGTCAAACAGCAAGCAAACAAACACAAGAAGTTTCAATCAATCAACGGCATTGATTTGATTTTTCTAATGAGTTAGAAAAACAAAAGGCTAAAGAATTGTATTGAACAAACAGATTACAAATTAGCACTGTTACTTTGCAGCAGTAATGATGGCTTCACTCAGAGACATCTCTACATCTTTGAGGCCTTCCACTACTTTCTGATAATTGAACTGCTTTTCACCGATCATCTCATTTAATTTCTCTACTGCAATCCTTCGCTCCAGTCTCAAGTCCTCCAAGTTTGCTGTCTTTTGGTCTATCTCTTCTTGGAAGAGCTCAATCTCTCCTTCCTTCAGGTCTGACTCGAAAATGCACTCCTGGTATTCAACTAATAATTTTCCCAATTGATCTAGACCTTCTTGTCTCATCTCCAAGAGCATTTCCTTTTCTTTGGCAGCCTTTTCTAGGCCTCGTTTGGCTTCCTCGAGCAAAATTAGTTCACTCTTCATTCCCGCTTCAAGGCTTCCAATCTCGGTGTCCAATGCTTCTGATGACTTTCTGAAATTAGAAACTTGTTTTTGGATGACAAATAGTTGATCTCTCAACTGTTTCAAGTCAGATGATATCTTTATTCTCTCTTCTTCAGACTTCAGTAATTCAGAAGCCTTACCAAAATGAGTGCCTCTCTGAACTTGTGCTTCAGAATTGTCCACATTATCGATAGCAAATAGTACTCTTTCGGTTTCTTTCCTCTGAGTTTCAGCATCCCGAAATCTTGATTTTTGGAGGTCAATGCTACTTCTAAGGTCGGATTCAGATTGCTGGGCTCTCAAATATGCAGCGTCGATTTCTTCTTTCCGCATCTTAAGTCTCATCAGTTCTTCTTTCTTGGTTGCTAAAGGTCTAGAACATGCTTCCACCCTCGCCCTGGCATATAATTCTCTTTCCTCCCAATAACAAGAGTTGGACAAAAAATTCTCCATTGCTGATCTGGCAGCGAATAACTTGTTCTCAGTAACAGCTTTCCTTTCCTGTTTTTCAGATAAGCCAAAGTTGAGAGCTGTGAGCTCCTCTTGCTTTGACTGAAGATCCTGAGTTACAGCTTCACAATTTTGCAGAAGTTGATCAACTTCAACAGTTCCATTCTCAAGTAATGCAGAAGCTCTAATAGCATCTGTTGAAGTAATTAGCTTAAGCCGCACCTCACATAACTTGGTTTTGAAATACTGAAGCTTTTCTTCTGAAACTTCAACCTGCTTGGTATGTTCCTCACGTCCAGCATGACCAAGATTCTGATCATTATGTCCTTGATCCATTTCAACGAGCTTTTCGGGGCAGAAAATCTCTTCTTTAGGTTCAGCATTCATTAATTCATTAGAAAAGAACGTTCTTTTATATTCATCCCTCTCCTGCATGGCATTCTCATATAAAACCATCAGTTTCTCATTTTCTTCATGCATCTCGCGGAGCTGGTTCTCAAGGTATTCGACGTCCCTGGTATCTGAACAAAGATTCTGATGGCTGGAATCATCATGCATGATGAACTCTTCCTGGCTGTTCTTTTGGCCCTCATTACTCCCAACTTGAACCATATCCTGAGCCTGCTTACCTGTACATCCTGCAACAGCAGTCTCATAGAGTTCAATGAGTTTGTTGTTGTCTACTATGAGATCTTTCAATTTAATACGGAGTTCCTCATTTTCCTTGGCCAATATGATGGCAGTCTCATGAGCTTCTGCCTCTCGCTGACTAGCCATTGCAATGGCATCTACCATTGTTTTAAGCTCGATTTGGTCATCAGATAAACCATTTATTCCTGGAAAATTAGGTTCAGTGATTTCTGGATTCTGGCTTTCTTCAGCCAGAATATTTGTTGTCTTTCTCTTTTCTTCAAGCTGAGATTCTAAATCATCCACACGCCTGTTGATGTTTAAATAAAACAAACTTGAATAAGAACTGATCAAGAAAGTTCACATCAAGATTGACAGTCATAAGAACTGATCAACAAACTGATCAAGAAAGTCACATCAATTTTCCATTTGCATGTACTTGTATGAAAACCAATAAAGGAGATTCTCAAGAGTGCAAGGATAAGACAGGTAACCTAGACTTCAATCAGCAGAGCTAGTAAGATCTCATTAATGCACAGTACACATTGTGCGACAGCTAAATAGAATAAGAACTCTTCAATAAAGTCCTATTCATTCAAAATTATCTAGACTGCAATCCGTAATTTTTAAAGGGGCCTTACATAGAATGTTTATTTGCTATCATGCAAGATTGACAGTCATTAAAGCAATAAAAAAAAATCATGATAGGTTTTCAAACCAATAATGTGAACATAGATCAATATGTAAATTTACTTTTGAATGCTCAATTATGCATTTCTCATAAAGACTGCACAAGAAACAACCCATTGCCTATCCAATTTAGGCATAATCATGATGTTGCCAAACATGTGACTTACAATATTAGGTGATGTATATTATGAATATGCGTTTGAAGCTCCTTTTATATTTCTAAGTGATATTGCTAGGATTTTGGACCAAATCCCATCAGCAGGAGATTGAGTCACATAATAAGTCACCAAAGCTTCATTGAGTTCTATCATAGAAGATAAGCTACTGGACATCAAACAAAATTTGCGTAAAATATTAAGTTTTTAAATGTTGAGCTAAAATTAGATGTTATCTTTTTCTTTTAAATAAAACAATCACCAATCTAATACCTTTCCAATTTTTCTTTGGCTTCAAGGCAGAAATTTAAGTCTTTACGAAGTGCCTCCACTTCGTAAAATATTAAGTTCTATCATAGAATATAAGCTACTAGACATCAAACAAAATTTGTGTAAAAGTTTTTAAAATGTTGAGCTAAAATTAGATGTTATTTTTTCTTTTAAATAAAACAATCTCCAATCTAATACCTTTCCAATTTTTCTTTGGCTTCAAGGCAGAAATTTAAGTTTTTACGGAGTGCCTCCACTTCCCTTTGATTTTGAATAGCCTGCATTGAAGAGCAAAGCATTGAAATAAATACAGAATACAAACAGTTGAATCAGAATTATGTGTGAACAATCATTGAAAATGCAAACCTGCAAATGAAGGAGTTCATTTTCCTCATTTACAGCAGGATCCCAAGTTAGCGATAGGTCCTGTGTAGAAAAACAAAATTCATATGTACCAAACAAAGATAGGATACTTTGATAGTTTAATATCTTCAGACATTCTAAAATATCTTCAGACTGATAGTTTAATATTTAAAAATACTTATGAACAGAAAATAACATGCAATTCAGAATAAGAACATCTGAAGCATTTTCTATGAGCAGCATTTTCTATGAGCAGAAAATAACATACAACTCAGAATAAGAACATCTAAAGCATTTTCTATGAGCAGAAAATAACATGCAGCTCAGAATAAGAACATCTAAAGCATTTTCTATGAGCATATTAGTAAAGAGAAGGGTATGCTATGCTACAGACTGAGAAATAATCTAACCTGGGCAGATTCTTTCTCATGCATAAGCTTCCAATCTAGTGCCTCCAGTAACTGCAAGATACAAATTGTTGACATAAATATAAAACGTGTTTGTTTAACACAAAATCCCAATTGATCATTACCTTATCTTGCAAAACTGTGATCTGTTCTTTCATCATTTCTCTCTCACCCTCTTCAACATAGGACTGCAATCTAATTAATCATAATATAGGATTTTAAAAAAATTAATGAATAATAAACACAGTTAGTGTACAAAATAGTAATGAGTTCCAATAACAACAGAAGTTCACGACACACAGAGAAATATAAAATAAAAATTCAAACTACTAGTAGAATGGAGCGCACCTTCTTAATTCTTCTTTCAACCGCAAATTTTCCATGGCAAACCTAGTTACTTCTGGATTTCTATCAACCTGATTGCGCAGAACCTCAATTTCCTTCAAGATTTCTTCCTTTTCTTGCAAAAGATGTGCTTCAGCAGAAAGCTTTCCAGATGCCACTGCCTCCAACCTTTTTATTCGTTCCTCACGGAATCGAAGCCTCATCTTAAGACTTTGTACCTCTTCAGTTCTTTGAGTAGCCTGATGAAATCAAAATGTTTCACATCAGTGACTATGCAGGCTTCAGATATAATTGAATAGGAACGAAGTTTTTGTCAAATAATATTAATTGATAAAACTTAGCTCCCGGTTCACATGATTAATGATAAAATAACTCGAATAATCTCATAAATCATAAAAGAGTCCTTATCCCAATACAGAATTATAACTTGAATATTGAGCCAATAAATAGTACAAATAGTCTTGACATCCAAATGAATAAACTCACATCATCATGTGACTTCTCACAAAGATTTAATCATAAAAAATTCATAGATTCTTACCAGCTGCTCCGCAGCTTGCTTATCAGCAGCCATTGCCTTCAATGTAACTTCTTTTTCTCGATCCCTTCTAAAAGCTGCAGCAAGTGCTGCTTCATATTCTTTTCGCTAAAATCCAAAAGATTTGTTTAAGTGCAAGAATAGAAAAGGTAACAGAGCTGAAGAAAAAAATCAAATTTCAGAAAAATTTAAGAAATACAAAATTGAAACTGGGGCTGCTATCAAAGACAATAAGTGAAATTTTAGGCCAGATAATAGAAAACACACCTGAGATAACCTTTTATCAAATGTAAGCGGACTAAATGAGCCCTGCCCCCCGTCCCATTTAAAAATGCCTGGTGATCCAGCAGAGCAACCAGTCTTGCTCTCAGATTCTTGATTCTCATTTACATCATGGGTCAAATTTCTCAGACGATTCACCTCTTTCTACATAAGAGTAAAGGCGTAAGTCAGCTAGATAAATAAAGCAAAACCTAATTAGGTGACACCTAAGACTGGACTGCTGTTATTCTCACTTCCACTGAAATTATATTTATGTAAACATACCCAGAAGCCATCACCAAGTAAATATAGCATGAATAATGTTGATCAAAGAATCACCATGTGACCAGGTGTTTGTTCGATGATAATTTTTGAAAATAAATAATGAAATGTAAGGCCATAACTTTGCATAGAGCACACTAATTATATATTTGGATGGAAATTTTTGAGAAAAACGATGACCAGCATGCAGAGATAACTGTGTTTCCAAAAATGATTATGAAATACTGCAGAATTGCCGCAGAAAAATGTCTTGAATTAGCTAAAGCATTCCCATTAGCACCTTTAGCTGTTGAATTTGTAGACGTAAAGTCAGCACATCCCCAGAAGCATCCTCATTTACAATAGCCTGGATGTAGTAGGGTCAAGCACATACTGTTACACTACTTTCAGTGGAAACATGCGTCAAGACAAGAATTGTACAGCTTACGTTATTCCTTATGAACTTTGCACGCTGTGCAAATTTTAGCGTACTTAATGTTTCCAAAGCACAGCTGCATAAGATATCCAAAATTCAATCAGGATAACAGAACCATTATATAATAATGAGCTTTACATAAAAAGTAGAAGAGAAAAAAGATGCCGACCAATTAGAAGGGCTTATATTCGCAATTATAGTAGTTTTAGAGTTCCCTCCCAGAGAGTCCTGCGCGAAGACCAGATAGAAAAGTTTATATGTCGCTTTTAACAAAAATAATGAATGTCAATGATATTGATATTCCTTTAAGCACATACAGCATGCAAATACAGGAATTGACCTATTCCAAGTGTCATTTAGTATCAGAAAAGGACTCCTTCAGGAAAGAAGGAAAGAAAAGAACTTACCTAAGAAAAAAATCAAATAAGTCAACAGAAGGTCTTGAAAAGTTAAATCTAATGGAACAATTTTACATGATGTCACTCAAGATTTTATAAACCACGTTTTCTGTGCAAGTCAGTATACATCACCTTAGATATGAGTCTTTTAATTCATTATTAGGAAGTTATATGGCATGACCAAATACTTCTAGAAATAGTAGGCATTTAAATCGGATAAATAATATTATCCTATCATATATAACTCTTTGCCATGTTTGTTTGCAATTCATGAAAGAGTTTAATATAAATATTCATAAATCTCGTCAAGTCTCATTCATCTCAATGTGCATAGTTCATAACTTTACTACACACAAATTATATTTAATGTTGGATAAAAATATACAAAAAACATGAAGTTTATAAATGACCATGCAAAACTTAAAATCTCAAACCACAAATCCAGTAAGGAAGGTCTAACATCTCAACAAATGATATACATATCACTAAGTTTGCTCCCAGCACAAATTTACAATGGATAAGTCACTAGCATGTTTGTTATGCTTGGTAACAAATCTGCTCATTCCAACAAATGATGTACATATCACTAAGTTTGCTCGCAGCACAAATTTACATTGGATAAGTCACTAGCATGGTTGTTATGCTTGGTAACAAATCTGCTCATTCCAACAATTTTGACTCAAAATTTATAAGAGGGATGCAACCTAGGAGTTTCCTCCGAGAGAATTCAATACCTATTTTAGAGAATTGGAGGTGTTCGTAGTGATTGAAATTTCCCATCACACTTGGTACAATAACGATTGAGAAAAGAAATGTGCAGTGTCATTTTGAAACCAATGTTATACAACAAAGATTAAAATGTGTGGTGTCATTTTGAAACCAATGTCTCAAGCATCACTCATTTTGAACTTGATGGTTGTCATCAATGTCCTCGTATACCAACTAAATCGTCCTCAATTTACTTACGAACATATCCTACAAAAGAAAGTAGCTAGCCATGTTTTGTGCTAACCCCAATATGTGAATCAAGTCAAAGACCTTCCAGAGTTCATGCACCTAAAAATATCATAATAGGCATGAAATCACCTGAAGAAGGAAGGTCAGTTTTGAGTCTCGGTAAGGAACATGCAATGACTTCTTGCTTGAGCTGACAAGGTTCATAATAACAAGCCTGCAAAAAGAGAGCAATTCAAGTGAGCTGTCATGTGGGAAAAAACAGAAACAAGTGGACTGACAGGCAAAAGCTCCAAATTTTGTTGAAGAAAAATAGTTTGAATATCAAGCTAAAAGTAAATAAACAAACCCTAGAGTTGAAAGTGATTTATTGATATTGGTGGCTTCCTTTAGTCGATCACCTTCAGCACCTGAGCTCTTTTGCCTAAAAAGCATGCATATGTAAAATTTGTAATAAGCAGAGATTGCACTGAAACAGCATGGCAACACCTTCATTTAAACAATGACTATATAACAACCATCTACCAAAATTCTAAAGCTTTGGCACCAGTTATCCCACTAGTAGTTTAACGTATTCAGGAAACAAAAGGATGTTGCTATACTGTAGTTAGTTAAGAAACCGAGCACCAATTGAAAAAGTGATATCCATCTAGAATTGCCAGAATAGAAAAATGCATCTGTAAACATATTACAGAGTTGTGATACCATAGGCTTTTACCTCTCTGAACCAGCAAGGTCTACAAGATTAAGACGAGCGAACCTATGATGAGTTATTCCTTGGAATTCCCACTACAAAACGAAAAAAAAACCATAATATACAAAGACCATACAGTACAAAAGCTATGATGAAAACAAGTGTATATCGTCCACAATAATCAGATCAGAGATACGATAGGATGCCATTACACACCTTACTTTCTATCACGCAGGTAAAAACACTGTGAGAGCGACTACTTGCTCGGTTCATGTTTGTGGAAGCTACCTTCCTATTTGCAGCCCCCTACACAAATATAAAAATAAAAAGAAAAAAAGCAAGCCGGTTGAAGAGAGTTGTGAAATCAAATACTATACATAGTAGAACCCAGCCAAAGACCTGAACAAGTTGTTGCAGAACATCCCGAGCACTTGAAACCTCAAATTCTGTCAAATTCTCCACATAGACCCCTTTTCGTGAATCTTCTCGTATCTGAATGGATCAAAATGCATGTTTATTAGATGGATCATGACGAAATGAGAAAATTATTTACATTAAGCTAAAATCAAAGTTAAAGCATAGTAAGTTGTTTCAGTTCACTCTTCAACAACAACAAGAGTTTGAGATACTGAATTCCACCAGAGCATTAACAATAAAAATTACCTGTAAATTGACAGAGGATGGATCTAGAAGATCCAGAATTTGTTCATTGTAGATTTCTAAAAATGAGCATTTACAAGTAAATCGTAGCTTTTCATCTCTTCGTGTATCCTTCTCCTGTCAACACATCCATTATAAATTAGCTTCAGGAAAGCTTTATTTAAAAAAATCCACACATCGTTTGTCTTGCAGGTGTCTAAAGCTTTACTGAGATATCCAAAATTCAATCAGAATACAGGAAAGCTTTAGAAAAAAAAATCCACACAACTGTCTGAAAAGTTTTTAGCAAATCAAAATCTCAGTTCTAAATAAGGTATGAGATATTATTTTCAGGCTATGTAAATATTGCTTTCTGGAAAAGTTCTCCAATCTTGTCTGAGAAACAAAAGCATCAACTTTTTACTGAAAGGCACATTAGCCCTGTGAGTTTATCTCTACAACAAGAAAGGCAAAAGAAATGGGAAAACACTTGCAAGAAATATATAAAATCCAAAAATAAAAGCATGTGGAGATGTCTAATTTACCTTCTGTATCCTTGCAAACAGATACTCAAATACCCGCGGAGTCATCCCACAATTAACACTATGCCTACGAGTGCCTCCTTCTATGTCTCCTAACATTGTATGCGTCTTCCCACTCCCAGTCTGTTTAAAAATGACATAATCTGAGGCATCAGTTTCTTCTGAAACTGTCAATAACATACATGCACTTCCAAATGAAAAAAATAAAATTTGATGAACATTCGCGGCTCTGAAATTAGTCAACTTCATACAAAAATTTAAAAACATTTATATTTACAGAAAGTGAACGGTGGCTGGAACTCACTTGCCCATAGGCAAACATACAGCTGTTATAGCCCCCCATACAATTGTCAACCATAGGTACTCCAGCTACTTTAAATAAATTCTCCTGTCAAGAAATCTAACATGTTAAACTGACTGATAAAAGCATGGATAAATCTTAAATTGCAAACAGAACTGAACTACCTGGCTGACATTCTCATCAGCAACAAGATCAAAGGTAAACCGAGACTCAGGGTGTCCAGTCCAGGTGATGGTTTGACAATTATCCTGTCTAACACACTTATTGTTTCCCTGAAGTGAGATTTCTGTGCCGCTGAGAGGACGAATCCGAATGACAACCTATCACAAGAAAACATACATTTCAAGTGAATCCTTCTAAGATGGCTTCTTGAACTGAAATTTTCGTATACCTGAACGTTGTTATCCTTCCAGAAAGAAGGATCCTCCTGAAGCTCAAATCCTTCGCCCGATGACCCAGCCACAACGGGGGCATCCCGATCGCCATCCGAATCCCTTCCTCCCGAGTCCATAGGCACTGATTCGGCTCCCAATGAGAGCTCCTGAAACCTCAATCTGCTTCTGATGGTGCTTCCCGGCTCTGAAACTGCCGGCATTCTGTTCATCAATGAAGAAGCTTCGTAGAAATTCTAGGGTTTGGAGTTCGAAGGTATGGGATTTGAGAACAGAGACAGAGAGAAGTTGGCAGAGAGCGAGGAGTGGGATGGATATCAAGCTTTAGATGAGATCGGACGGTGAGGGAATGATGAATGGACGGTCACGATTGGAACAATTCAAATTTCAGGACCGTTTGGATTTGAAAACTCGGAGATGTCTTTCGGATGGTCTTTCATTAGAGAAACCTAAAAAAATGACCTACTTTTGATACTGTTTTTGATGAATCACACGATGAAGTGCCACGTAGGACGGTACTTTCGAAGGGGCTCGTTTTTTAGGTGGCCTCAATACTAAATAATTATGTCTTATTGATGTGCCAAAAAGTTGAATGCTGACAGTTCATGTGGTTCGTTTACCTAAGCGAGATTTTCTTATTTATTAATTTAAATAAATTATAATATAAAAAGCGTGGGTGGGTCACCGAAGTATGGTCTTTTTTTACTTTAGGTACTAAATTTTGATTTGTATTTTTTTTATTCACCAAAAATTGATTTTTAAAGTCCGAGATATCACTACTCTTTTTTCAGGCGATCTTTGCCCACGTGGCCTCTGGATTGTCCACGTCACGGCAAACTGGAATGTCTTCTTCACTGACACAACAGCTTTTTTCCACGCCAGCCTTCATCTCTCCACCTCAGTAGACCAGGCCACCATTCTTGTTGGCTTTCTCCTTGCCCTTTGCTTCCGTTCATCTATTCCAGTGACGGTGAGACAGGGAGGGAGATCCGACGAAGGGTGTCATCATCGTCGTCGCAGGATGAAGCAAGATCCAAGAAAGCTCTCGAGGTCGAGACGTGAAGAGGGACCTGGAAGTATGGAAGACGTTGGTTCACTCTTAGGGTTTTTTTGGCGTCATCTTCATCGAAAACCCTGACCAGTAAGGCTCTTTCGATGGTAATCTCGATGTCTTGCTCCCTTTTCTTCGCATCTACAGTCCTCGAAGCGTTGAAATCTCTTAGATCCAAGCGTTTTGATATATTTCCTTTATTTTTGTTGCGATTTTTGTTATAGGCCCCAAAAAGAGGTAGGAAGGCTCCTGTTCCGGTGAAGATGAAACCACTGATGCGTTTGTTCTTATTCTTTGAATGTTGATTATTCTCTTGAATTTTGATTTGGTTTTTGATTTTTTCTGTTTTGGTTTTGGAGTTTTATAGGAAAAGGTCGTGAATCCGTTGTTTGAGAAGAGGCCGACGTGTCAGTGAAGAAGACATTCCAGTCCTCTGTGACGTGGACAATCCGGCGGCCACATGGGCAAAGATTGCCGGAAAACGGAGCAATGACCTCCCGAACTTTAAAAATCAATCTCTAGTGACTAAAAAAATACAAATCAAAATGTAGTACCCAAAGTGAAAAACGATCATACTTCAGTGATCCACCAAAAAATTTACCCCCTCTTGGACCATAGAGAACCCTGCAATAAAACCATGAACAGTGGTCTTATGGATTCCATGTATATCTCCTCACATGGGCTTTTCTTTATTATGTCATGTTTTATTTTATTTATTTTAATCTTCAGATTCTTCATCGCCAAAAATTAAAAGTCAAATATCTTAATCATTTAATTATTATTATGAGTTAAATATCTTAAGTATGCTGGCCAAGTTAAAATTTTCATTAAAAAAAAAATTTCAAACATTTTAAGAGACTTCAAAATAAACCATGATCGTAATGGTCGAGCAATTAAAATATATTAGAGATGTTGGGAATTTAATCATTAAGGGTGTGATCACCTGGAACATTTGGTCGGAACAAAATTCTTGCATTTGTTTTTGACAATTTTTGTGATACCATGACTATTATTATCAAATCTATTCACACTTTGATTGCATGGATTAATGCAGCTCCAGCGACAAAGAACCCGATTGGAAGCTCTAACAGCCACTGCTAAGCGCAGTCTAGAGTTCTTTGGATGAGCAAGTCCCTCTTCTATGCTCGCAATGTATCTTTTTCCAATCTTTTAGGGGCTAGGATCTCTACCTTATTTTTAATGTCTTTTCAATTATCTTTTTTTTTTCTATTTTGTATTTTGTTGTTTTGTTGTCTCTGTTATATTTATGTCCTGTGGATTTTTTGTATTGTTCTTTGCATTAATATTGTGCGTTATTTATATTTTTAACGGAAAAAAAATCAGTCAGTTTGATTTTTTTTGTACTTAATCAATTTTTTTTTTTAAAAAAAAGATGAGTTTGATTTTTTTCTTTTCATATATATAGCTGAGGAGTAAATAATATGAGTTTAAGTGAGGGTAAATTTTTGGGTTGGTCACCGAAGTATGGTCCTTTTCACTTTGGGTACTGGATTTCAATTTGTATCTTTTTAGTCACCAAAGATGTATTTTTAAAGTCCGGGAAGTCATTGCTCCGTTTTCTGGCGATCTTTGCCCACGTGGCCGGTGGATTGTCCACATCACGAGCCACTGGACTGGCTTCTTAACTAACACATCGGCTTCTTTCCACGTCATTTGGTCAACCCTCCACCTCAGCATACCAGGTCACCATTCTTATGACTTTTCCCCTTGCTTCTTGCCACTTCATCCCTCCACATCAATCCATCCCTTCCCATTTTCCTTTCATCCTTTCCAGCGACGGTGAGACCAAGAGAGAGGCCCCGACTGTGGCCATCCTTATGAACCATTTCTCTGAAAAATGAACCATTTCTGCTTAATACATATATATTAGAGCACAGATTGTGTTGATAATTAAGCATAAAAGTCAACAAAATTATATACTCTCTGAAAATAAATTGATGGATTACACATTCATCAATAGCAAATTTACAAAAGATACATCTTAGAATTGCTATAAATCTTAGTCTTATGTCTCAAAACTCCTTTAGGCAAAGTTGTTATATGAATGATGCTTCTCCTCTGTAAGGAAACTAGAGAGGAGCTAGAATGGATTACTAACATTCTAATATACCAGTGAACCTAAAGAAGGGATATTCACTCCATCCTACTCCAAGCTCAAAAGACAAATGCCCATAGTGAAAAAATATGAAAGAGCATTTGGGGAGGCAACCAACTAATATGCCATAGCATGCCTATCTTATTCTACATTTCTACTGCAGCGGAAGTTTTATTTGAATTTTCTAAAATAAAAACAATTTCATCCAAAATGGAGACTTTGTCCAAAACAACAACTTTCTTATTCTAATCAGAAATAAAATCAAATTGAGCTAGAAATCCCATCCGTTAATACAAAAACAAAGATCAAATCCTGAGATTTCAATCATCATCTCCGTTGTCAATGCTTTTAATCACAAGTGATTAAAATTCAAAAAACTCATACAAATGGGGGCTTACGAGTGCCGGAGCCACTGCATGGAAAACAAGGTCGAGCCTCTCTCTTCGTCTCACCGTCACTGAAAAGGATGAAAGGAAAATGGGAAGGGAAAAGGGGAAGGGAAAGGCTGATGTGGAGGGATGAAGTGGCAAGGAGCAAGGGGAAAGTCATAAGAATGGTGACCTGGCATGCTGAGGTTGAGGGCTAACCAAATGAAGTGGAAAGAAGCCGATGTGTCAGTTAAGAAGCCAGTCCAGTGGCTCGTGACGTGGACAATCCGGCGGTCACATGGGCAAAGATCGTCAGAAAACGGAGCAGTGACTTCCCGGACTTTAAAATTACATCTTTGGTGATTAAAAAGATATAAATTGAAATTCGGTACCCAAAGTGAAAAACGACCATACTTCTGTGACCAACCCAAAAATTTACCCGACGCCTAATCCATTGGGTCTCCTAGCTTGGAAAAAACGTGAGTTCAATTTCAATAACCACGCTACCCAGTTTCAACGAGAGTGAGGACATGTGGCAGTTCTTTAGGTCCCTGTACACTCCTGAGGACTAGTGCTTATCACTCTACCTCAAAAAAATAAAAATAAAAAGTATTATAATCAAGCAAAACCATTTAGCGTCTTTTGAATGGAGAGCATTCGCTTGATAAATTCCTTCAAATTAAAATATATTCAGTAAAAACTTTAAAAGTCCCAGTCATATTTGTATTAAACTTGCAAGTCCCAATAAAGTTGCAAGTGATTTTAAATTTATATTTTTTATTAATCAAATATTATAATTGATATTATCATTTGGTGGCTTAGCTAGCTAATCCAGGTGGCTATAAATAACAATAAAAAAAGTGAAACAAAATAAAAAAAGGTAGGTGAATTAATTAGCCTTTAATTTCATCTCATTTTTGTCTATAAAATGGCAAGAGCATGAAGGTTTCAATTATTTTTATTGGACCTTGCTCTATTTTGCAACCTGCTCTATTCGATCCTATATTTACATATCATTTTCCACTAATTTTAATAAAAATTGGCAGCCAATAAATGCCCTGAGAAGAATTTTGTTGGCTTTAGTTTTATTTTATATTATGTTTAAAAATGAAGAGAATAGCCTCACAGAAGACATTAAGTGTACTGCATTTTTAAGAAATATGGGAAAAACCACATTCCAAATGAGGTTTTGTAACAAAAAAACAAAAACAAAATGGCAGGTTGAATATTTTTGTCTTGTATTGCGTATAATGGTGCCATGTAGGCACAAGTTTACACAGCTTGTAGAACGAGCAACAAAATACACGCCATATTTGTTTGCATAAGTAGCTACATAATTATTTACCTAATTTATGGCCTTCAATTTTCCCTTAGCTTGAAGCATGCAGAGGACAAATGCATAACTTGCGCATAAAAAATTCTAATTGTTGCTTTCCAAGAGCTTTAGTAAAAATATCAGCAAGTTAAAGATAGAATTGATCATGTGTTAAACAAACAACAAGAAGCAAGAACTTTGACAAGGAATTGCGTCTCTCCTGAGCATCTCCCCTCTCTCCTTCTCGGCTTGTTGATCAGTCCTTATCCCCACTTGCTATGGCAAGTGAGGGGCATGCCGCTCCTCCCACTTGGGTGGAGATCATCTCCGCAGTGAAGAAGAAACCTAAACCTTCTCCGTTGGTAGAGGATCCCATGCTCTCAAAGCTCTAAGCCTCCACGATAGACTTTGTATACATGGATCCAGATGCCCAGTCTCATGTGAAGATGTGCTTTCAATTCTCCCTATACAGTAAGCTATTTGGCAAATCCCCTCTATTTGAACTAGCAAAGTCTATTTTACAGACAAAATGGGAAGGTTTTGAGATAGTTCACGTTTCAGATTTTCCAAATGGTTATTTGTTGATTCGATGCTAGACGAACGACGCCATGCAACGAATCTTATTCGAGGGATCTTGGGCCATCAATGGAGTTATCCTGCAACTAGCACCGTGGCACCCTTATTTTGAACCAGCCTTCACTAGACTTACTACAGTGGCCATATGGATTCAACTCCATAATCTTTTAGTCGACTTTTGGGACGGTGATTCGCTTGAAACAATCTCTGCATCCTTTGGTCTCCTTCTTAAAATAGATGAGCTTACCTTATCTATGTCCTGGTCGAGATTCGCTCGGGTATGTGTCAAGATTGACCTCGCCAAACCCTTGAAGCGGGGTCTCTAGATCGATGATGAGGAACACAAGGTATTCATTGTTGCCTTATATGAAAAACTTCCCACTTTTTGTTCTGTTTGTGGAATGGTTGGGCACAGGACGAATTCTTGTAGCCGAAGAACATCAGACTGCTAGAGCATCCCTCCCTCTTCTCACTCTGGTGCTGGTCATCAGCATGACATGGAGACCGAGATTTCTTCGACCCACCCTGACCTCATCAAGGAGAGGAGAACTTCACTTGGTGCTTCTCTTTTGCAGGACAAGGACTTGGGAAAGGTGCTCCCTCCGATTGATACCTCTGAAACGGACTTTGGGCCGTGGATGTTGGTGACGCTATGGTGCGGCCGTGTCGGAGACAATGGAGGTACCCGTGGGGTTTCCCCACGTGAGTAGCACGTGCACGACGGTACACCGCCCATTGTGAAATCCAAGGGTCACGGGCTCCAAAACGTCTTTTCTAGGGTGCCACATGGAGGCCAGAGGAATCGAGGGCGTGCCGGTCACTTAGGGGCTCCATTCCTCCATCAAGACTCGTCGACTTCCAAGGCTTTGTGTACCCAAGATGTTGGCTCTGACACTAGCCTTCTCCATGATCAAAAATTGATTTCCAAGGCCCCGAATCCTGAGAAAACCAATGGCATAGGCGGCGAAGGTGTTCCCGAGGCCACCCCCTCTTGGTTCCCAATGTTTCCTCCGCGAATCCCCATGCCACCTTCTGACAAAAAAGGTAAGTGGGTTATGCTCTCATCCCCTCCTGTCTTTCTAACGTTTGTAGATCATTACTCTACCCAAGATATCGAGAATACTCCATATGAGCATGGCATGGTGGTTGACAAAGTGGCAGAAGCTCTTTGTGCTGCATCGGCTTTGCCCCTATCCAATAACCTGGAAATGAGCGAGACAGACACTCAGGAAGACAATGACATAGATGAGCTTGAAATGGATGACGATATGACTCTAGATCAGGCTCAATAAGACATCAGACAGGAAGCCCTTGTGTGTAAAAATTCCCATAGTATGGTGGCCCCTATCAAGAAGGGTTTGGTGAAAAAAAGAGGAGGAAGCCAATAGCCTGGACTCCCTCAGTGCACAGATGTTCATTATTTCCTATCAAGAAGTGTTATTCATTTTTCCTTTTTTATCTTAATTGTTTTTTATGAATTTCATGTCAATTTTATGTTAAAACTGCATAGGAATTTCAGGTCGAGAAACTATTACTCGCATATATACCCTTCTTAGAAATCACAGACCTCAAGTTCTTTGCTAGGTAAAGATTGGGAATGGGCGGCAATTGTTGCTAATGGTTATCCAAGAGGAATCATCTCCTTTTGGAAAAAGAGTCTTGGCAAGGTTACACCAATAGCAATATCCTCTAAGGCTCTCCATACGATCATATCCGATCACAACTTTTAGGTATGGCTCCTTTCTATTATCTACAACGCAATTTGTATTCCAGGTCAATGCTTGCTTTGGCAAGAACTTTCCAGTTTGGCTTATCTTAGTCTGGCTTAAATTATCATGGGTGATTTCAATACCATCCTTCACCTGAATGATCATAAAAGGGGTAATTTTCACCATTATGCTCATAAAGCCAATCTTTTTGCTAATTTTATCGGCTCTAATGATTTGCAAGATATACGTTATGTTGGATCGGATTTTACTTGGTGTAATAATCAAGCCAGTCTAGCTAGAAGATGGGCTAGGTTAGATAGCTATCTCATTAATCCTCTGTGGTCTGCGAATCATGATATTTGTATTGTTACTCATCTTCCCCGAACTTTTTCTAATCACTCCCCCTTCTTTTCAAAGCTCCTTTACCGTGCACTCATAAAAATAGAATCTTCCGGTTTGATAATTATTGGTTTGATTATCTTGGCTATTATAATGTTGCTAGATATGCTTGGAATTTTCAACCCCATTCTAACCCCATGCATGTGTTTTCTCATTTAATTGCTCGTACCGGGTATAACTTGATTTATTGGCGTTCCAATGGTGTTAATTCTCTCAAAAGTAGTATCCATAATGTTGAATGTGATATTATGAATCTTGAAGTTACTGATGCTAATAATTCTCCCTCAGTTTCCTCTAGCTATGCTCTTGTCATGCTTTACAAGTATGTTGCACTTTAAAGGCAAAATTCCATCAAATGGGCTCAAAGGGCTCGCCTAACTTGGGTCAAAAATGGTGATCATAACGCTGCCTTCTGTCATAATTTTGTTCGTATATGCAGACACAATAATGCTATTCCTTTCATTATAGATCCTAGTGGCACTACTTTCTTTGATCATGTGGATATTGAGAATACCTTTATGAATTATTATACCAACTTATGGCATGATAACTCTCATCATAATATTGTTGATATTATAAATGCTCTACCTAGTGATCTTAATACTCTTTCTAATGCTGATGGAGAGTTACTTATCTGTGATGTTACCAAGAATGAGATGTATCAAACTTTACTCTCTCTTCCTTCTGGTAAAAATTCTGGCCTAGATGGTCTCAATGTGGAATTTTATTACTTCTTCTGGGATGAGGTCGGTGATCATCTCTATTTGGCTGTTAATTACTTTTTTTACTACTTCTTTAATGCCTAATTCCTGGGGTAGAACTTATATTACTTTTATTTTTAAAAAACCTAACCCCAAGTTGGTTTCAGATTTTATACTTATTTCACATTGCAATGTCTGCTATAAAATTATCTCTAAGATTTTTGCTAATCATCTTAAGCTTGTCCTTCCTCAACTTATTGTCATTGAACAGAGTGGTTTTGTTTCTAGCCCCTTTTGATAATATTATAGTTGTTTAAGAGATTGCTCATAGCCTTGATGAAGATTTTGCCTGCCCTTAGGATGCTAGTTAAAATTGACATTGAGAAAACTTATGATACTCTAACCTAGAATACAATTCTGGCTATAATGACCAAGATGAACTTTCCTAGTTAGTGGATTTAATGGATTAAAGCTTGTCTAATTTCTACTTATTTTTCTCTTATTATTAATGGTAAGCCTACATCTTGGATTCCTTCTTCCAAAGGAGTAAGGCAAAGTGACCCCCTTTCCTCTTATCTATTTATTCTTGTCTCTCAGAATCTTACTGCCATTTTGAATTTCTCCCTTAGAAATAATATGATTCTGATTTCAATAGCAATCTTTTATACAATTTCAATCATCTTATGTATGCTAGTGATCTAATTCTCATTACCCATGCTACTAGGAAAGCTACTAAGCACATGAAGCTTTGTCTTCATATTTATAAATGTCTTACAGGTCAATTCTCCAATAGGATGAAATTGAAGGAAACAAATTGGAGCTTCGTCTATGGTTTCGTATTTTGGTTTCATGCAACCTGAGACAATAAGAATTTTTGTGCTGCAAAACTTACAGCGTTTTCCGATTTTTCTTATTCCTTTATATAAACATCCAGTTACTACAAGTAGAGAGAAAATAACATGGGCTAACAAACGTGCCCAACTCTTAAGTCACGACATGCTTTGACCACATCAACCACGAACGTGTCTTAACTGACTCATTCAAACCTTTTGATGCACACAAACTCATGCATGCACACACACTCATACATGCACACAAACTCATGAAGAAAAGATAAAATAAAAGTAACTGATTACTACAACATGATTAATTTCAACAGAAATCAAAAATTACTTTTCCCTCCTGGATGAACAGTCATCTTTCCAAAAGAATCAACCATATTCTGTCCTTCAGAGTGGCATCTTTTCCCTTCACTTATTTGGGTATCCGGATTTCCCCAAAAAAGCTTGTTGTCTCTCATTTTAGTGCTATGGTGGATAGAATTAATAAAATCATTTCAACTTGGCATAAATCTAAAGTTTCTCCTGCTGGAAAGGTCACCTTAATTAACTCTTCTTTTCTTTCCATTCCCCTCTACTACCTTTCTGTTTAACTTGTCCCTGATGGTATCCTATACAAAATTTATGCTTGTACTAGGAGATTTCTTTGGTCAAATAATAACCATGGTAGAGGCATTCATCTCGTTAATTCTAATGATACTACACTTGATCATGATGAGGGGGCCTTTCTTTAAGGGATTTGAAAATTTGCAAAATTACTTTGATGGCTAAGCATGTTTTCAATTTTTTAAATAATCAAGACAACATCTAGGTTGAGATTTTACATCTTAAATATGGTGGCTTTCATATTTGGAAGGATAACCCTCCTCCTAACTACTCTTAGTTTTTTAGAAGTTTATGTAAAACGTCCTTTCATCTTCAATCTTTCCTGTGGATTAAGAATCTTAATCCTAGCTTGACCTCTTTTATGTATGACCCTTGGTGTTTTGAGACTTCTCTTGCTTTTAAGCCAACGTTTCTTAATATGGATTTAAATCTTTCCTTTCTTGTAATTTCAGATTTTTTAATTGATATCCATTAGAATCTGTCTATGTTTAGATCAACTTTTGGCTACAATTTTAATACTTATGCTATTAGATATGGTACAATCAATCCCAATGCACAATCTCATTGGGTTTGGTTTCCTAAATCTCACAACTGCAAGATTTCTTCCAATGTGTATCACCAGTTGAAATCTAAAAATCTTGAAGGTGAAACCTAGAGAGGCTGGAAAATTTTAGGACTCTGAAAATGGCTCCCAGAGCCAAGTTTTTTCCTTTGGTTACTTCTCAAAGGTAAAATAAAAACTACAGATTTCCTACATGCCATAAACATTGGTCCATTGGATCTTTGTGTGTAGTGTGGCCTTATATGAATCTGCAGAACATCTTTTCAATCTATGTCCTAAAGTTTCTAGTATTTGGCTCTTAGTGAGTAATTTAATTGGTATTGACATTACCTTTCCCGAAGGTCTTACGTCTGGTGTTTGGTTAGCTGACGATAAGTGAAAATCTTCTAATTTTGTCAAGTCAGTTATCACTGCTTCTATTTGGTACATTTGGAAGGCTAGATGTAAGGCCATTTTTAGACAAGAAGTCCCAAATTATTGCATCATTTATAAAATAGCTATTGCACTAGCTCAGGAATTTTGGAGTGCTTCAAGGCAGCTGAGAGGGAAGAATCTCACTCTCGTAACTTTTCATATGCAAATGGTCTTTTTCTATTTTCAGTTGGTTTTTATTTCAGGGATTTCTCTGTAGGTGGAACTGACTTCTTGGTTACTAATTCCAAATAGACGACCTCAATTACTGGATGTTGCCCACCTCTTATCACCTCAATTGAGAATGCAGAAATCAAAACATTGACACTCATCCTTCACTATGTTCAACCGCACGGGATTAGAGTACAACCCATCTTCACATGCTGCCATAATCTTAGTCTTGTTCTTTAGGAAGCTGAGCTCCATGATTGGCGTCTTGACTTAGCTGCTCAACTCCTCAACCTCACACTTGAGCAAGCTGGCCAACCCAAATTACATCATATGCCCAAGAGCTGGAATTCTGCAGCTGCTTGTCTTGCCAACCATTCTATTAGTTGTCCCTCTTTATTCGACACCTCCCTTAGGAACTCATAACCCATAGTATGTATGTATTCCCCGTTTCTAGGCTCCTACCTAAAATTGTTTTGTTATTTTTTCAATAAAAATATATATGTGAAAAGAATATATAAATGATAAAAATTTATAATTTTTTATTTTAAAATCATGATGGACATTTTTATTTTGTTCATTGTCTATTATCATATCAATGATTGAAAACGACTTCAATTTAACATATTTTATTACCGTTTAAATTTCAATTTAAAATTAAAAATTAAAACTATAATTATTGTGATAAGTTTAATATAAGGTTATTTCCATTTTTTCAACCACTTAATGCACTCTAACGTTTAAGCAATTATCAATCATACAATTCGTCCCATGAAAAGAGTAGCCAGTCCACCTTAAGTGGGCATACAGAAAATAATTAAAAAAACAAAGAGGGCGAGGTCAATCTAAGTAACTATAACTGTTCATATTGTTGCCATTTACTGATGACCTTCCAGCGAACTGAAATTTGAAGCAATTATAAATTTTCCACAAAAGATACAAAACAAAAAGGACATACATCTATCTGATCTGAAGAAATATAAGAATCTGATAACTCAGCAATCCCCAGCACCAATGACCATATTATACAGCCCCACTTTTGCACTAACTAGGCAAAATAAACTAGTAAGGAAAAGCCAAAAAACAAGGGAGTCCGAACAAGATATGACTATATAACCTGTATACAACACCTATTCCAAAATCGTTTTTATATACCATCTAAATTACTCTGGAAATGATGGTTGCGGTGATCCACTATTCTAATGGAGGGGCCTTTTCAGAGAAAACCAGCACAAGTGAAACTGAGTAAAACAGCATTGGTGGGGGAACGTCAACACCACCCCGAACCTCTCCCCAGTCAGCATGGAAGTTTGATTATATACCTGAGCCGGCAACAAAGATTATGACCCTGCTAAATCTCAACAAGCAATTGTTTTGGAAAGTTAGATTTCCTGTCCACTCTTGTTTCAGAAATCTCATTGATGGTGAGGGGGAGAGGCTTTCAGTCCATTTAGTTGTAGATTTTAACAGGTTTCTCATATGTATGGCGGTTCTGTGAATGGCGAAAAGTGAATAAAATTGATCAGCAGTATGGCATGTTAGAAATACAAAGCAATAACCATTGTGTGCATGGGGCATTAAAATAGGACTGAAAACAAATGGCAGCCTACCTGATTTACTGTATAAGACCTTTTTGGAGCAGTATCAGCATGTTCAAGTCCCAGGTATTGCTCCCAAGCACCATACACATCTCTTCTCTGAAGAGGCAAATTCAAACCAAGCAGCAGCTTGGATAAGGAAAATGCTTAGCCAAATAAGAAGCAGAGAGGGAAAGGGAACTACCTGAAAGCGAGTGGAGACAATATCGGCATCATGAAGGTATTCAGGCCGACCATGTGAACAAAATGCAAACTTCCACTGGATAAATTAAGCAAAAGGAAAATCAAAGACCAGGAAGACTAAACCAGGGGAAATCACATTTGGATGCCAAGTAAAAGCAGACATCCCTATATATGGAAATTGACAAATTTGACATATAAAAAAATATTATGTCAAAGAGAAGAAAAAAGAAGATAAGATCGAAAAAGTATGTAGAAAAGATGTTCAAATCATTATTTTGGTATATCTACACATTAAAAGACGAGTTATACCTTAGAGAACTCCTCATCAGGAACCTGCAGTTTTTTCTGAATGCGCACTTTTACCTCAGCTAAAGTCTCGTCTTCATGAAGAACCAAGAAGAAAGGATCACCAAAGTTCTGAATCTGCTCAGGAAGGATGAAAGACATAATCCACACAAGTTAGACAATGCTATTTGCAAGCCAAATTAAAACATCTCTTTTTTTTTTAGTTTTGAAAAATCAACACAGAGATGACAATGGACAATGAGGACATAATTTAGATAAGTAATCTTAACTTAATTTGGCTAGTTTATACTCTAGTTTAGATAGATATAGATAAAAATATTTAGAAGGACAAAAACTATGCGAGCTCATTTTTAATGTTCCACAAAAACAACCATACAGGGATGCCGGCTTCGAGAATGCTATTCTGCAATCATACATGGTTCAGAAGATTCTTTATGATAATAGTGAACTTGAGACTAAAAAGAAAGATCAATTGTATCATGGATCGCAGAACATATAACTGCCGGAGTCCCAATACTCGTTCTATTTCCAATCTTGACCATTCATCCCATGATTACAACTACTGCCCATTACTCTTGTGTAAAGGATCATGGGATCCACAACAAAAACTTAATGCACTGGACACAAATAAACTTTAAACACAAATGCAGAATAACAAACATACCATCTGATTTTGATTTGCATCTTTCATGAAATGGTACACATGAATCAAGCGATCACGAGGATCAAGGTTTTTCTCTTCCTCAGGAATCTGTAATGAGGCAGAATTGCAGAACTTCAGGAAAACATACCTGTGCAGGCTATCAGGAAATCCACAATATCATCCAACATGTGGAACTACCCAAACATTAAAAAACCTGGCAGCTATCAACCTGGAATTGTTACTTGTGTCTTACCTCCTCTGCTCGTAACGTCCAATATTGATCGTTTATATTTTCTATCTTTTCATTATGTGGAAAGATCTGCAAGGAACAAACACAATAATGACCAGGTAACTGTAACATACAAATTAATATGCCATGCATGGATCTTGACTTCCCAAAATAGCTTCTACAAAACCATTTCAAAAAACTCTTTCAAACAAATAACAGTGTAATTCTTGCACAAAATTTAAACAGTGATGACAATGCAACCAACTAGACCTGACAACAAATCAAACACAAATAAAATAAACTACAATTGAGTCAAGTTGATAATAAAACAAACTATAATTGACTCATACTTTCAATGTTGTATTTTTCTTGGTACGTCATCCTAAACATTTTCAAACCACCACACTGAATCTTTAGAAATAAACATATAAGAATACACTGCAAACAATAGTTATAACTTCTTGAATACCTTGTAAATTTTGTGATAGAAGACTTCAATCAATCGCAGTTCTGCATTGGGATGGGAGAGCTCAACCTGTTTCAGGAAGAAGATATATTATTGTGTCAAGGGTTAACTGATGTAGAGCCATATTCAAATGACCCATTAGTAATTCTTGATTTCAGTCAATTGTATGAGAGCAGATCCTCAAACTGATTCAATCAAAAGTCACCTTGGTTTTAAGGTTACTGATTACATCGCCCACAGTACTATATTTTGGGAGTCTAATACTGTGAATCACCACCTGAAGATAAACATACACACTGCAGTGATTACCAGTTCCAAACTAATGGCCTTAGAACAGAACCAGCACAAAAACCAACCTCATCCTTTGTGGCATGATTGAATACAACTTTAAGAGTTTTCAATCCTTGCAATTCTGGAAGAGGAATGTCCAAAACCTCATAATACAGTATATCAGAAGTCTGCATGTGAACATGTTTCATACCTATCAATTCCAAAAATATAAAAAGTATATATAAAATGAAGTGATTTAAGGTCTAAGAGACTAACCTGGTTGTAGTGGACCAACATATCAGAAAGATGATCTACACCACGGTACTTAATTGGTTGGGGTTTGGGCTGTTGAGAGTAGCAGTTATGGGAAGTAAGGCGAATTTTGGAAGGATCATCCAGACCAAGGTGGCGAGCAACTCTATCCACCACGTCATCATATGTGAAAATCTTAGACCTTTAAAGTAAAACACTAATCAGATAAATAAAGTTGATCATTATGGACCAATTACTAGCTGAAAAGGGGAAAATTAACATATTTAACAATCAGAATACTTACAACTCCAAGCAAAAGTCATCTTCCTTTGGTTTCTCCAATAACCGAAAATGCACAACCTACAGCACCAAAAACAAGGTATGACATGTAAAAATGTTGAAAAGCAGATTATTTGTAGCAGAACAAACTCATAATTGTACTTTCCAAGTAGATTCAAGACCATGGAATTGTGACCTTATGGTAAGCATCCGGCATCACGAAAACACAAAGTCCATGACATAGTGGAGTCAGGGCAAGTGGGAACAGCATCAGATGTAGAGGAGATGAAATGATGAAAAAAACACAAATATAATCTTTCTTCACGAGCATTTTTTTTTTTTTTGGTGAATATAGTTAGCACAAGAGAAGTCAAGTCAAATATAAGGTTCCAGAATGAAAGTAAAATAAGCCTTGAAGGAATCAGTGAATGACTCCTCTACAAGATTTAGAATCAGGAATTTAACAATGAAACATTGAAAGCTTTTGGGGAACAGGTTTCCTAGATCAAAATGGCTCAATGCTATCAAAGAGAAGTACATTCCTCATTCATATGGTTGGCCCTCAAGGTTCTCCAAATAGTGAGAAGCAATCAGTGAATGACTCCTCTACAAGATTTAGAATCAGGAATTTAACAATGAAACATTGAAAGCTTTTGGGGAACAGGTTTCCTAGATCAAAATGGCTAAACGTTATCAAGAGAGGTGCATTCCTCATTCATATGGTTGGCCCTCAAGGTTCTCCAAATACTGAGCTCATAGTGTACCAACTATAAACTACCCACAACTCCATCCAGCCAAACATAAAAATTATTCATAGAAGATTCCAAACCTTCACTTAGTAGTGTTATTTTAGCAGTTCAAATTAAAACAATTTTTATTGCATTGCAATTTATAAGCTCGACTTTTTAGTCGTCACACATCACCACCTCCACAAGAGATCAAAACACTAATATTATAAAATTATATAGGAGAAGAAACTATACAGGAATATTTCAGATAAAAAGAAATTTTATAAGTACCAGTAGGAACATAACACAGACAATGGAAATCATGAGTAATATAAAAATGGTAATATTGCACATATAGGGAAGAAGTTCAATGCATGGATGTTATAACAATGATAAACCATGTAAGGTAGACAGAAAAGAAAAGGTAGAGCAGGTAATAGATAATTTAATGTAGCCGGCTACATGATGCATACATTTTCCAGGAGGTAACAAGCAAACAACTCCTTACCCTTTATATCAAATATACCACAATGGAAGGCTTGTAAATTGGAATAAGTAATATGATTAATAAAAATAGGTTACATTTAACAGTAGATAACACAATGCAGAAAGCAGTTCTACAATAAGGGAGCTTGGAATAGAAAAGATTATATAAACATATTCCTGTTAATTATATGAGATTATCATAGGTACCTGCCGGTTGTTCACATATTCTAGGAAAGCTGGAATATCCTGATACCTATGCCGAACATCACTCATTAAATAGGGATTTTTCTGATAACAAATGATATCCCCGTCTTCAAGCTGCAGATAGGAAATTAGAGATGTCACCAAACATTAAAATATATTAAAAAAAACCCAGCATTGACTACAATGTAATTCATGTCCACTAAAACCTGGCTAGATCGAAATGTAAATTTGACGTCAATATGTTCGCACATGACAGTTGGTTCGAACTTTATTTCCTGAGCATCAACAATGGAGGGAATCAGAATGTATAACACAATCATATTCTTGGAATAAAAAAAATGTCCTCCGGGTCAAATGCCTCAATTAATCGCCAACCTCAAAAAGTTGAAGTTGTTCATTTGGGGGAAAACCAGCCATTTCATTCAGTTTTGCCAGTATCTCAATTGGTCTTCCCAGCGCTTTAACAAAAAGCCTCCCAACGTAGCTTTACACAAAAGGAAAGAGCTTTTTAGCAAAAACCATACTTGACACAACAAAATGACTACAGAAGTATGAACACATACCGTAATTCTTCCTTGGCAGGGTCATAAAATTTGAAAAAAAGTAGTATGTCTTCTTTGGTTTTATCAGGTGGAGGTAGAGGACATAAATCCTGAAGAAATAAAAATTTGAGAGTTACAAATCACCAATTATTTTATGATTTTAATTGAGATGCACTGGTGACACTCATCCCACAAAGACAAAAAATTAAAAAGATAAAAGAAAGCTACTTATTATTTTCTTTTTTTAACAAGAAAATTTACCAGTCCAAGCTCAACTTCAAGGAATAGCTTCAGTTCCGCGTTATGGGCTTTGTTTGAGACTTCTCTCAGTTGACCAACCTACAGAGGCACAACTAATGAAAACATTCTTCTACTTTGAATAGGTCTGAAGAAACAGTCAAGGCTATTACAGCATGACAGTATTATGCCTAATAATACAAGATGAGAAACTGAATAATCATAAAGATAAAAGCAAAATTAATTTCAATTGTTTGGAAAACGCTCTACCAGTGTGTTTTGTTGTAGGTTGGGATAACACAGCTAAAGCTTTGTCATTTGAACTCTTTTTGGAGAGAACTATTTGAAAGTTTAACCAACTGACTTAATTAATACTAATCAAAACTAAATCTTTAAAGATTATAATTATACCTTTCTAATTAACAATAGATTAATTTATATACTTCTTAAGAAATCAACTTGTGAAATCACAAGATTTTTAAATAATAAATCTTGTTAAAGAAGGTCGGGGGGGGGGGGAATCTAACCCATCTTGAGGTGTTTTGATGGACGTTTGTGGGATAAGGCTTAGCTCCAACCCTTGACCCCCAAAGCAAACGCAACCTAGGTGTTACAATATTAATATTAATACTAACCTATCTTTTCTGTTTAATAGCTTAAGCCTACCCACACAAATTCCACCTTTGACAATTAAAACTACATACATTATATGCAATTTCAGTTCAACCTTGGCTAATGCTCACAATCAAATTTAAAATCTCTATGAACATAATATTTTACCCTTTAACAGCATTGAACATAACATTTAAACAGGTCAGGTTAATGAACAAAGGATGAAAATAGCATCCACTAATCCAACTACCTTTATTAAAAGAAGTTATAATATTTATGCGAAAAACAGTTACTAGATGGAAAGCACCTACTTCTTGTGACAAAACAAATATAAATATATACATATGTGTGTGTGTGTATATAAAATAATAATAACAATAATAAATAAAGAGATCATTGTTGCCCACAATGTCAACCAGTCTGAACTTCAATAGCAAATTGCGGTTCATGATCCTTAAAAAAAGGTGCCAAAAAATAATACTTACTGACTGTGCTTCCTCTTGAGCAGTTAAAGGCCTATTGGGACGATATGTGTGGTTTTGACGCTTAGCCCACAGCCAAAAACGCTGAAATTGCACAGGGATGCCAAATTCTTTTGCCACCTCTTCCTGTGAACGACTTCAACATTGAGAACCTTAAATATTATTAAGCAGACAATGGAAGCATAAAGAGAATAAAAATCTTATAACAAGATAGACTATGAATATGACAAGTTCAGCTTGCTGCCAGACTGAGTCATCAAGGTAAATCCATTTAGAAAAATGGGCATCTTCATTTAGAAAAAGGAAAGTCACATTTCAGTTCATAAGAAACATATATTCAACACAATTTGTGTTTACCTACAGAGATAAAACAGGAATTGTGACATTTTGGCACAGCACAGATCCATTTGGTCCTTTTAAGGAAAGTGGCTGCCCTTGGTGGGTGTTCTTAGTTTAAATAGAATAAAAAGAATTCTGAATTAAATTATTAAGCAAACAGTCAATCTTTTATTCTCAAGAAGGTCTAAGAATAGTGATTTGATTGGGAAAGAGAGTGGACTAAGAATATAAGCTTACTTAAGAATAAACCTCTCAATCGGAACAAGTGAGATTAAACAAGTTGGAATATTAAATTGGCTGTTTGGCTGTCTATAAAGACTAACAAGCTCGATTCCTCAATTACTCCCCAGACGAACATGGCACAAATGTTGGTATAAATAAAATGTAGAGGAAAAAAAAGAAAGAAGGACTTTTATCAATTATTTTACCCCTTTTTTATTTGCCTCTACTTTCCTACAAGACAGCCTGTATGTTCAAAGAGGAAATATGATCTCTAATGGTTTGAAGCTACATTAGGTATTATCACTTGTTTAATTATTAAGAAAGACAAAGGAAAATACTCTACTTGAATAACTCCCTAAGTCCAACAAAAAATTCATTACCTTGAAAAGTGTGAATGGCAACTGTTTCTGGATACGGAAGCTGCGGACCTTATCATGGTCCACAAGGTCAAAATATATATCCTTTCCAATCTGGTCAGCTAAATCCTCATCTCGGGCAACCTAAAGGCAACAATAACATAATTAAGCAAAACAGCATGATCTTCCATTGAAGTTGCCATATAAATACAGGATAAAATCCAGAAGAAAATTAAATTGAAAACCTTTATGATGGTGTAAAGATGTGCCTCTGCCTTTTCCTTTTTCTTGTGTTCTTTCTCTTCTTGTTCTTTCTTCAATCTTATCTGAAAAATAATGAGTTAACCCAAGAACCACCATGATATGAAAAAAACAAGAGAATCCTAACGGCACTTACTCTTAGGTGTTCAGCAATGTCCTTCTCATCCACATTGCAAATTATTTTGTCCTTGTCACTCTCTCTTATATAAACAAGCATATATGCATTTGAATACTTTGTGAACTTAAAAGGAGTATTATTGAACCCAGGGTTTGCCTGAGGCAACTGATTTATTCAAGAAAAGAAATTGATTAGGGTCAAAAACACAAAAGAACAGATAGTTGAGAAGTTCGTAATGATAAAATATCACCTCTTCCTCACCACCATACTGTTCATCCAATGCTCTTTTCAAATCTTCTTTAGTTACCCTTTCATCATCAAATTTATACCTGAAAAGAACCCAAAGCTTCATCAGGTCTTTCAATTTTATTATGCCACATAAATGATTTACTCAAGTTCCAATAAAAAATTTACAAAAAGCGAAAGGAGTCTAGAACAAAATTTCTAAACACAGAGCAAACAACCTTTTGGTCACAAGCTCAGAGCATTTATCTTCAGTCATAAAAGAATTAAAAACCACATAGTTGCCACAAAAATAGTCAGAAATAATTCTCACCATAACCTGGAAAGAGAAAACTTCCAAAAGAGGCCAAGCACTTTGCTAGAATTATAAAAAGAAGCAAAACATAATTCTCAGAATAAGAAAATGTCATCTAACATCAACATAACATGATCGATGAAACTTTCTACTAACATGGTCAACATTGCTATTCTTGAATGAGCTACTTGATAGGAGATACATTCTAACATATGATTTAAAGAAGCTACTTAACTTCAAAAGGCATGCCCAAGCATATACAACCTGATATGTACAATGCCTGTGACACATGCACAGGCATGGCTAATTAGGCTCACTTGATCCTTTGAAAGGACTTTGAAGATGGCAAATCCAATATTTGGATATTGTCGCAGATGAAAAGATAAGCACAGTTCATTACAAGCATTGAGTTAAAATAGTTTCTCAGACAGACATAGGTGGGCCATCATACATATTATGTATCGAATCCTGATCTAAAAACAGATGCATACCCAATACATGCCTAAATGATTAGCAGCAAAGGTGATCTGCATGCAACAAATCATAGATTTAAAAAGTCACATCTGATACCCTGTGACTCTAACTACACAATCCTCAATTGTTTTGCTGTTCAGCTTCACGTTTCATGCATATTGGAATACAATTTCCTGTAGAAATCTATAAAGAAAGCAAGAAAAAAAAATGAAGACAATCAAAGGGTTCCATTAAAAAAATTCTTCTAATTGCTTTTCTTGAAAAGAGATTCAAGCACCAAAATTCATGCAACTTACAATTTCTTATGCAATCATATAGACTCTGAAAAAACGAAAGAGACTCAACTGAATTGAGGACACTTGTCCAAGTAAAAGATCTGTATTTAATCTAAAATCACTAAACTTGTAGGTATCTGAGTTGCATAGACCTCCAAGCTTTCAGTCAAATGTCTAAACATCTTTTGTATTGAAGGAAATAATAAACTTCAAAAGACCTCAAAATCAGTTATCCAGAGGAAAATTAGCAGGCCTTCCCATAGATTTTTGAAAACACCCCAATAAAATCTACTTACACGATCAAAGCTTTTAGTTGCAAAAATTCCCCTGCAAAGTTCAAATTAATATGTGTACACTTAACAAGTGAATATGAATTTGTAGTTAAATTTGGATGTTTTGTGAATGCAACTTGAATCAATATTGTAAAAGAACTTGTAAGCCCTTTTAATCATTATTACAGCCTTGCAAGCCATACAAATAAGGGAAGAAATGCCATTTTACTATCTCAGATGAACAGTCAATGTTGGCAAATGTTTCAGTTTATCTGAGGAATATATAAATAAGAATTAAAATTTTCAAAAGTTTGAAAGCATATAGAAACCTTATGAGGATAAATATGTAACATCAATATTTAACAGGTTAAAGACCCAACGCATTAGTTTAGTTTATCTAATGAATATGGTCTATCTGTTCCAATATCAAACAAAGCAAGGAAGTAAGCCGCGTCCATAAAAAAGAATGTTCAACCTTCTTAGGAAGATCAGGAACATAAACAAAATATATTTAACTCAAGAGAACTAGATAGAAAACCAAACAACATAGTATTCCTTACCACTGCTCTGACAGAGTAGGCCGAATAAAAGCATAATAGTGCCCTCCATGAACCCCACCACTGTGAACAAGGACACTGCTCGAAGAAACACCATAAAAAGCACACACACATACAAGCACACAAGAAACAGAAGAATCAAACTCAAACCCTGCCAACAGGAGGCAAGTAAAATGTGAAACATGAACCAGCAGAAAACTAAAATAAGAACCTTCCATGCTAACATTTGCAAATAAAAGGACAGATAAAAGATGAAAAGTCAACGGCCAGAAAAGAGTATTTAAGAAGCCAAAAGAAAACTACCAAAATACATAAAGTTAAACACAAAGATTTCAGGAATTTGAACTGGAGGAACTTAGTACCAAGCCATTTTTATTCATTTATTCATTCCTTCATTTATTTATTATTTAAATATTTCTATATTTTAAGATATATTCCATGAAGGGCATCATGTTGATTTTTGACAATGTTCCAGATAAACTCATCAAATAATACTCAAAACTACATTATCTAACAGTTGTCTGACTTTTGGTGATTGCTGGAACAAATAATTTCAATGGAACTATGTACCTGTGAAGCATATATAAATTGCGGACACTTCTATCTGCATCCGGAGAAAGATATTTTCCATTATCTCTATCCAGATCTAATTGCAAAGGGAACTCATATCGATCATTTATCTGCATTTCCAGTTTTAGAATATTCAGTAAAGCCAGTTGTCCAAACAAATCGCAGAACAAGCTTGCCACACAAGTAAATACAGTGTATTATGCATGCACGCCTTGCGTGAATTAGCATTGTTCAAAATACTGACCTTTACCATAGCATCCCGCATGAAATCATATTCAAACCGTTTCAGCTGGAGTTGCAAAACAGGCGGGAAGTCAATGAACAGAACACCTTTCTTTGCCTCCTGCAAAGCCATGAATTTATAGTTGCCTTCCTAAGGATCTTATCCAAAAAGAGACCATGTGGATCAAGCCATAAGAACATATAGAAACGTTGGATTTCACACACACCAAACAAAGCAATAGAAGAATAGATGGTGAAGTAAAACCGTAAAACTAAATGAAGTGCATTGTTACCATAAGAACCCCTTGATCACAGAAATTTTGTAGCGAAATTATGGATACATTAAAACAACATGAGAACGAGAATAATGAAACCAATGGCAGAGAATGAATGATCTTATACATCAATAAAGAGCCAACATACAGGAGTTCTTTACAGGCATTGCACTATGTATTTTCTTTAAATTGCATCTTTGCCTCTGTTGTTATTACAGAAGCTTAAGCATGAAAAAGATCTTACCTTGTAATCTTATAAAGCTCACTAAGCATTACCAAGCTTGACAGTGGAAGAAAAACAGATGTCATAATAATAGTCAATTATCTTCACCAGAGTTGCACAATTGCAAACGAATAAAATCAAATAAAACAAAATAATTTAAAGAAGTCATACAGTTTCCCTTCAAAAAGAAAATTATCATCACTATTCTCAATTAATTGATTTGAACGCTCAAGGAAGAACCAATTGTGAAACAAGGACTGAACTCAAAACCCCTCACAATTCAAATACCACCATTATGCAGGAAAATCTGTCCACACGCTCTATATAATACTAAAGTGATTATTATAGAAAAAGCAATCTTGGTTTGTATAACATGCTGTCTCAATAGCGAGCTTTTACATATTAAGAAGGCTAAGCATTCAAATGGTTCTACCCAAAAAGGAAGCTAAATATTACCCTTGCTAAATACATCTGTGAGAATCTTCACGTCAGATTTCTGATGAAACAACTAACCTGTAGACCATATTGTTCGGCATGATATTTGTTATCCCCTTCAAGTCGCTCAACTTCAACATACTTATCGAAAGAAGCATAAACATCTTGACATCCTTTTACATCAAGTTGAAGATCTTCAAAAGCAAATGGGCTTGTTAATAGGGTTGACAGGAAAAAAAACGGTTCAGAAGGCAAATGACATTCTTTTGTAATGTACCATAAAATGATTCTTTTCTGCTAGACTTATAGTCCACATTAATACACTCAATGTAGTTCATATGGTGGCCTTCAAATAACTGCTGTATGGTACCCTCCACAACAGTTCCCTAGGAAGACATCAAAGATGCATAATTCATTAACTACATCCAGAATTGAGAAGAAAAACAATACCTAAACCATCAGACCTTCATCTTATCTTCTAACTTTTCACAAAGAACTCTGTTAAGCTCTTGCACATCATGTTGCATGAATGAATCATATGTATCCCATCCAAAAGATTTTGTCAGCTCTTTTGTAGCGACACTATTATCACTATATTGAAGTTTGTAAAAAAGGCTTTGCAGGGCCAAAGGAATGCTCCAGGATGGCATATCATTCTCAGTTGTTGGCATATGGTATACAGCCTGCAAGAGACAAATATACAAATTAAATCCAAAAGATTACTCGTACAATCTGAAATGAAGCATAAAATATAATCATACTTTTCTGAAGTACGGTATATGATAAAGGGTTTGGAGAAGAGAATTCATGTAACATGTAGCTCCTTGATTCTTTAGACCAACATAGCCTGTTTCTTTTTTTGAGTCATAAGACCAGTAATCAACCACCCTACGAACTGCAACCTCAGCTTCAACTATACATGTGTCATTAATAAGGTATCCTCTATTTGGGTCATAAAGTTCAGAAAGAGGCATAAATGATGTGAAACCCCAATCACTTTCACGAGCATTGAATTGGTGTTGAGTTTCTGAGAATCAAAGAACAAAAAAATATATATATAATAAAACAAAATAAAATGTTATTTCACAAAAAACCGAATAGTTATCAGGGGAAAAAATATTTGATGAGAAAACTAAGACAAACTAACATCAGGATGAGGAAACTAAGAGAAATTAACATTAGAATATCAATCAAAATGCCCATTAGCAAACAAGGTGTGCATATACCTGAAGTAAAAATCAACTTACACACCAAACTTGTCAGGTGATGTAATGAAGGTGAGTGCTAACACTGTACCAAGGAAATATACTTAAACAGTTGTAGCATATGCATTAAAGAATGCTAAGTCATAAGCATTTTTCAACAATAATTATGTCTTTATAATTAGTCAATCTAGGACTGGCACAGTACCACAACTAAAAAAGTGATCAGAAGAATCACTTAAGTTTCCAAAATAATCAGTAGCACCACTGTTGGAGATTAGCAAACACAACTTGCACGGCTCTTGAATTCACAATACGTATCAAACATGAACCAAACAAGACTCAAAGTTGCTCTCTGAATAATTATTTTATTTGATTACTTAAAATCATGAGTTCTAACAATTAAGGCGTCAGAAGGGAATAATGGTCCAGACCGATAAGCAAAATATATTAAATGCTTGATTGTTGGTCGATCCTGTACGTGACAAAAAGCAATTAATTGCAAATGCAGGAAAAGGCGGCACACACAATCTAAGGACATTGTCAGCTCAAGCTAAGTGAAGAACGCCCAATGGATCAATCCGAATCCTCTTTTAGACAAAGAAAAGTAACTCTATTGAATTGGTGGCAATCATTTAAATTAAAATAAAGGTGATTGTCTTGTGATTTGAATAATTACTTCTGCCACGTAGCTGGTTGTGATGTGAAACACCTAGACAGCTATCAAGTGTTGTTACTAAACGACAATATCTGCATGGAGAAAGGGAAGAAACAACAGCAAGAAAACAATAGAGTATGTGCATCTTGGTAATAAATGCACACAGTAAAAGAAACCTGTACCAATAACATAAAAGATAATGTTAAGAATCCTCTTTGCTACTTAGGCTACAAGGCAAACACAAAAACAACAACTGGAGTGTGCTTTACTAAGAAAACACAATGATTACTTGAAGGATACCTTTTCTAACTGTATACTTGTTATGGATTTGATTGACCACAGACAAGCTGAATTGCGCATATCTGCTCCACCCGTATGGCAGGGTTGGTGAATCAGCCACATCTAGGTACATAGACAAGTGGTCCACATTGTTTCCCTTGGGGAAGATAAGGATCCGCCTATCAAAAACAAACGCATTAGCTTCTCTTAACCAATCTCAAACCACATGTAATTATAGTTCCCAGTATAGGATGTCAATGATAAGATCCAACAACCATTTATAGCCCCCAACGATGAAAGTTTCAGAATAGTGCTTCTTTACATTCAATCTGGAGAAATTCTCAATTGCCCATGTGAATTTGGATGTGGGAGGATCTTCCACATGCTGATTCTCTGCAATGCTAGCAGCCTCTGGTTGAACCACTGACACAGAAACAGCACCAAAAAATTACAAAAGGAACAATATTCACATACCAAAACCCTAATAACATGGTAACATCAACAAGCCTCTATCAGAAGCTCCGATCGCTGGACAACTTGTTTCAGTATTCACTCAATAAAAACAATAAAAAAAATTCAATACAAGGATTTACCCTCCATAGGCTGGGGACCTTCGGCGAAATCAGAGTGGGGGACAAGCATCTCCTCGTCCTCCTGCTGCAAGAGAAAACAAACGCAAAGCACGATCAGAGTTCGGATCCAGAAGGATCGCCAACCTCCGGCCCATTAAAAACCCTAAAGCTAATCCCAATTGAAATGGCCATCGATCCCACTTCACTCATCACAGCCCAGACACAACCCGAAACCCTAGAGAAACGTAATCAGTCCACCAATAATCTATAACAACCACCCTAAAATCAATATCCAAAAGCGAGAAACAGAAAAAACAAATCGTAAGCACAACAAAAGTCGGATGGAGATTGAGGATAAGCATACATCGAGAGGGGGCGGGGTCATCATGGTCATGAACAATCAGCGGCAGCGATCGCGATAGAGCACCTAGCGATCCGCGCGGCGTACGGCGGCAATGGCAGGAGAAGCAGGAGGAGCAGCGAAGAAGGACGGAGGGAGAGAGTGGAGCGCCGGAGCAGCGAAGAGAAGAGAAAGAAACAGGCTCCGAGCAATGAGCGACGGCACGGCAACACAGGACCTAAGTTTTATTTGGACGAGGGTAGTTTCGGAAAATTGTAAGGCTGCAACCACACGTGTGTCTTACATGATAAATGTAACTCGAATTATTTTGTATAAATATACCCTTGACTTTTAGGAAATTTGCATGGAAACCCCTTAGAAGTACTTGCGTCTGTACTTATGTATCCAACTTAAAATATAACTAGGTTGCAAATATTACTAATAATTCATTGTGACTATAAACATATTTATACATTTTCATAAATATAAGAAAATTATAAAAAAATCTTATTTCTCTTTTACTTTATTATTTTTTTCTTATTCTATATATATTTCATTTACAAAAATAAAAGATATTTATAAATGAGTAAATAAATAATCTAAACATAAAGTAGTTGGTGGAATAATAACAATGTTGGTGATTACAGTATTACGGCTCATGGATGATTACTACAATATTGCGGTTCTTATAGAAGCCACACTATTTTTACAATAATATTACAACTTAAAATTTTAATTAAAAGACATGAGAGATAATTTTGTTTTTGTAAAATTTTGATTAACTCTTGCGAGTATATATATATATATATAAACAAATGTGAATTTTTTTTTTTTTTTTTTTGACAAGGGGAGCTGCCCAAACAACTAAATAATACCAAATTAGACTAACAACACCAAGCAAGTAACAAATAAAACTAAGAA
Source organism: Dioscorea dumetorum (assembly GCA_902712375.1). Lineage (NCBI taxonomy): Eukaryota > Viridiplantae > Streptophyta > Magnoliopsida > Dioscoreales > Dioscoreaceae > Dioscorea > Dioscorea dumetorum. The sequence continues at coordinate 5,362,398 of CACTHL010000128.1, read as the reverse complement.
GACAAAAGAAAAAAAAAAGCCTAAAGCTTAGAAACAAAAACCAATTTTCGTACGCAGCTTGAGCTAACCAAAAGGGGATGTCCATCCCTTTGTGAAACAAGGAAAGTCCATGATTAAGTCTAGCATGTTTTATCAGCTAATCAGCAAGACTGTTTATTTCTCTCGAGGATGAAGTTAACATGCATCCCCCACAATTGTTGTAGTCGCAGTTTAATCTTCTACACAGCATCCTTATTCCTCCAAGCAACCCTTCTATCCATTTGTAATAGGTAATCCAACATGCACTGACAATCTGTTAAGATATCATTCTATCTTAGGCATAGAGTAAAGCAGAACTCCATCACCTTAAGCATGGTGATTACCTCCGCTTGAAGACTAGATTCTCCATTAATGTTGCATCAACCTGCAAAAATAAAATATTTTCAGTCAACAATAAGTGTGAATCCAACACCACTTACATCGAACTCACCAACACCAGGATGCATCACAAAATAAGGATAAATTGTACTTTGCATGAGAAACAAAGCAATAATCCATGATGTGATAGTTCTCCTAAGTTGAATAATTATGAGTCTAAGTGATGGCCAGTCTCTTAATTCCTGCATAGTCTGGTTTGACATTGTTGAAGCTTAATTTACACCTTGCATCCCAAATAGCCCGAGCATAGGTTGCAATGGTAGTCTTAAACAGTCGATCCCCAATTTTGCAATTAAAGTGCTGTAACAACCACCCTCCTTCAGTAAAATTTGGGATCTGGTTAAAAGAAGTTCCTTCAAAATTTTCAACCAATCTCCATACAATGCTAAGGCAATTGCAGTTCCATAAGAGATGCTCAACTGTTTTTAGGGATAAACCACTGAAAACACAAGGCAAAGAAGGCTCAATATTTAACTTGTACCGAAATTCAAAGGTTGGAAGTCTACCATGAAGCACTTTCCACAAGAAGATTTTAACTCGAGGGGCAACCTTAAGTTTCCAAAGCACTTCCCACCCTTGCCAACAGTCAACCAAGTCCTTCCTCCTATTAAGGTGGCTATAAACTACATTGATCATTTTGGTACTACAAGTTTGAGGGTGCTAAACCCAGAAATTTGGTTCATCAAAGATCAACTTCAAACCCTAAACCTGTTCTCTATTAATTTAGGGACCTGACAAATTATGAATAGCTGACAAATCAATGGAGTCACCAAAGAAAAAATCAGCAAGGATGAGCTCTTCGTGGTTCAGGCTTATATTAAGAAAGGCAGGCTTGAAGGCAAAGGGGATACTAAAAAACCAAGGATCATGTAAGAGATCAGTAGATCTAAGGTTACACCCATTAATTCATAGATGACTCTTGATCATCTTGGAAGTTCTGATTAAGGCCTTATAAATGCCCGAAGCTTTGGGTTGCATGGCAGGAATCCAAACATTAAAATCACCATACTTTAGAATAAAAATTTCAACCCAATGTTTGTTATCCTGATACAACAAAGTCCATATATTTTTAGTCATCAAACCATTTTTGACAAATTTAATATTTCAAATACCTTGCCCTCACTTAGATTTGTCAAGTGTAGCATAATTCCAAGAAATTGAGTGAACGCCACTATAATTGCCATTTTTAGCCCATAAGAAATTCCTTGCAATTTTGGAGATATTACCTAGGATTAAGTCAGGAATAAAGCCCGCATTCAAGAGATAGTTGGAATGGACAGAAGGGCACTATTGATAATAATCACTTTACCAACATAGGAAATATGATTACGGCTCCATATCCCAACAACCTTGTTGATTTTGTCAATAAAAAATTGATACTGATTAATCAGGAGATTTTTATGGGTGATTGGAGCCCCTAAGTTATTGAAAGGCAGGTTTCCCTGAGCGATTCCAAGGATCCTCCAAGTACTATTAGCAAGCTTCTTATTGATCCAAGAGGGAGGAAAAATCATAGATTTCCTAAGATTAGGCTTTTGGTCTGTATAGGGGCTATAGAAGTTTAGGCAAGTAACACATGATCTGGCTACAACCCTAGAAGCTCTAGTGATAATAATCAAGTCATTAGCAAAAAAAAGATGATTAAAATTATTGTGAAGTCTAGAATCAAAACCAAGAATAAAGTTTTGACAAAGAGCATGGTTCATAAGAAGGGATAAATTCTGAGAGACAAGAATAAAAAGATTAGGAGAAATAAGGTCTCCTTGCCTAATACCCCTAAAGTTTTTAACCTAAGTGAATGGTTAACCATTAATTATGAAGGAAAACCTAGAACTTGAAATGCAAGACTTAATCCATCTAATCCAAATGTCAGGAAAGTTTATTTGGCATAAAGTGGCAAAAATGACATTCGACTCAAGAGTATCATATGCTTTTTCAATATCTATTTTAATCATTATCCTCGGGAGGTGTTGGTGATCCTTTTCTAAAGAATGAGCAACTTCACGTATGGCAATAATATTATCAGTCGAGGATCTCCCAGCTAAAAACCCACTCTGCTCCAAACCAATAAGGCTAGGAATTACTCTTTTAAGTCGATTAATCAAAATTTTTGAGATAATCTTGTAGCAAACATTACACAACAAAATAGGCCTAAAATAAGAGACTCTCCTAGAGGAATTAGTTTTGGGTATTGAAACAATATAAGTTTTCTTCTATAAATTAGGCAAGTGAGCAGAGTTAAAAAACTACCTAACAGCCTTGAAAAGGTGTCTACGTACAATATTCCAGTAATAAAGGTATAATTCAACATTGAAACTATTGGGACCAGGACTTTCACCTTTAGGCATCATCTTAAGAGTAAGGCAAACTTTCTGAATATAGACAGGCCTAGTCAAGAGCTCTCTTTCCTTAGCAAAAACTTTGCAACAACCATTAGGCAAAACATCAACAATATCATTTATAAAGAAATGAGAGGCAGTTTTCCACAAGTTGCTATAAAAATCAAGGAAACATTTTTCAATGTCATTGAAAACAGAGCAAATGTTCCCAGAAGCATCCATGATATTAGAAATTCTATTATTATGATTACGAATCCTAGAAAAATTAATGAAAAACTTTGTATTTAGATCACCACTTTTGATCCAAAGCATTTTGGTTTTTTCAGCTCATTTCATAGAGTTTTGCTTAAGTAGGGCAGCATGTCTATTATAAAGAGATCTGATCTCAATATAAGTATTTAGCTAGTATTACCCATAGAATCATGAATCTCAATATCTCTAATAGCATTTTCAGTATTACAAATGTCAAGGTCCAAAGAAGTCATGCCATTTACTCTCTAGTTAATCAAATTATGCTTAGTGCGATGGGCAAGATGAGTAAAAGCATGAAGAGGAGCAGCACTGGAATTAAAATTCCAAGCATTTGAGACAACATTATGGCAACCATCATACTTTAACCAGTAATTATCAAATCTAAAAATTTTACTTTTCCTATGATGAAATAGGATAGCATTCAAAAAGATAACAACATGATCAGAGAGAGTACAAGAGATATTATTACTATAAGACTCAAAGGCAGAGACCCACTTAAGATTTGCAAGGAACTTGTCAAGTCTAGCCTAATGACGAGCCAAGCCTAATTGACCATTGCACCAAGTGTAGTCAGAGCCCATGTAACCCAAATCCAATAAATGATTATTCAAGACAAAATTATTAGTATGAATGAATTTGGGGGCATAATAGGAAAAATTACCACCATGATGTTCCCTACCAGAAAGAATAGAATTGAAATCACCTACCAAATGCCAAGGAATATGAAGATCTGACATACTAAAAAACCTCCTCCAAAGCATCTTTTGAATAGTGACAGCTTGGGTGTTATAAACAATTGAAAGGATCCATTGTTTTGGAACTTTGGAGGAAATAATCAAGTGCGGAGAATGCCTACAAGAAGATACAGGAGTAACCTTACCTAGATCTCTCCTCCAAAGGACAATAATTCCCTCAAGACACCCCTACCGAAGGGATTGCCGCCCACTCCCAGTGTTTATCAAACTTTTTGCAAAAACCTAGAGTGCGATTGGGGTCCACTCTGGTTTCCACCAGACAAAAGATTTTAGGCTTATATTTAGACATACAATTACGGATTCAAGTAATCTTTTTAGGGTTTGAAGCATCCCTGCATTTCCAACAAAGCTCTTTTAGGGAGTTTATAAGGAAACAAAAAAAATAAGCAAACAAACAAATTAATAGTAAAGAAGAGAGATCACCGAATTAACGGATCTATCTGGTTATTGCTGCTACACCTCCTTTTTTTTGAGCTTGAGGCAGCTCTAGCTTGTTCTCTTTGGGCTACCGCCTTTAGCTTAGTTTTATTCTAACAATACTTTAGGTTCATAGCATCATCCAACTCCACCATACCCTCCAAATCCAACATCGCACCTTCCACAACCATCGGTTCTTCCTTCCTAAGCCTCGAAGAGTTAAGTTTTGGTTCGAAAGACATGACTACCCGATCCACTAGCACATCATACGCAGAATGTTCAGAAGAGGGCCTAATTCCACTGTTGGCATCTTGTGACAAACTTTGGTGTAAGGACGACATCAATAGCGAGGGCCCTGTTGCTCCGTAGGCAAAAACCCTTCAGCTAACTGTTATAAAACTAGCGTTTTGAAACTATAGTAAAATCTCTATAAAATAATACTTTTGGGATCAAGAATAATTATTATTTTATAGAAGTGATTTATTTGTCAATTAATGAATAATTTATTAATTTATTGATAAATGAATATTCATTAACTTAGATAGAGCTTTTATAATCTATAACTTGAATATAGTTTTAAACTTAATAGTTGGTAGATAAAGTGTAACTCAAACTTTCAAGTGTATTTTAATGTAAATTTTACAAATATTCATTTGTTTTTAGTTTTAAATTTCAAAATGTTATAAGTTAAAAGAAAATTAACAAAAAATTTTCTATAATTGACCAAAAATCTCCTATATGCTAGTAGAATTGTTTTTATGTGTTATGGAAATAATTAGGGGAGAAAATTTGTTTTCAGCATTGCAAAATCTAATTAGAAGAAAAAATGACATTTTCAGCAAGTTGGTGAAAAGGAAGCATCCATAGGCTAAAAGAAGTTATTTCTAATATGCACTATAAATATACAATGAAAGTTGAAGACCTTTTGCATTATCCTCATGAAAATGAAACTGTAATGAAATCATTTAAAGATGAATAAATTATTCCGGGGAGAATGGGTACATCTATTTATGATCAAGATTCAAATAATAGTTGCACTTTACCAAAGGTTTATCGGCTCAAAGATATAGAGACAAGTCACCTTAGATGCATATTTTTTAGAAAAATAAATGTTAAAAATAAAAGTAGTCAAAATAAACTTCAATTTTATGAATTTGGCTAGTATGTTCGATGTATTTCATGCATTATTAAATTATATTGTCATTGGACCCTATAAAGCTTTTAAGATATTATTATTTTATACATTTAGTGAAATTATTAATTTAGTACAATGGCCCAAGTAGGTATTGGAAGAAATATTATTTAATCAAGGTTATTAATTTATTAAAGTTTTGTTGTAGTTGTTTTTCATTTCTTTATCACCCAAAAAAATTAAAGAATTTTTAAAAATAATAGTATATTAAAAAATTTTAATTCTCATATTTTTATAAAATATTTTAATAATGTATTTTACAAATAATAATTTCCAAGATATTATCTAATTATTTCATTAAATATTGAAATTTACAACAAAAATATGTTTACAACAAAATGCATTTTATAAAAAGTTAAAAGAGCAACTAAAATGATTGTGGATACCATATTATGCTTTAAAATGGGGAATAATTAAATTAATTAATGAGATGACATGCGCATCAAACTTTAGGATAATATAACCATTAAAGATGCCTAGAGCACTTAGTGACCACCAAAAGCTTCTAATGAGATTCTTAACCATTGTGGGGTCTAAATGAGTTGCTTTGTTTCTTGCATTAAAGATGCACTTCTGTTTGTTTATTTTTTTTTAATTTTTTTTTTGAAGAATGGGTCATATTGTAAAATAAAAATGTTGTAATTCCCCATGGGGAGAACTTACATGAAGTGAGATGGGTGCATTTCATGTAGTGCCCAATTACATGTTGACACATGTAACATGTATGGCCCACTTGCTTTTTCTCTTTTCTCCTCTCCCGTTAACTTAAGCTTCCGTTAACTATTAAAAAAAATATTATAGCATGTTTGTCATGAAATATATAATGAGTTTTGCTTGTTATCTAATGATTTTGTTTATTGTTATGATGTAATGGTTGGGAGTGTTAGGATTGTGATGAACAAATATTTTATTTCTTGTTTTGGATCAGTTGGACACCATGGAAGATCTTTGTTTATTTTGTAATTGTAATTCTAGTTAATTGTCCAATAGAATATTTTGTTTAGCCTAATTCTAGTTAAATATTTATCACATTTGAGAGTTTAAATATCACAATGTCATTTATCAATAATCTATTTTTTTCACATTCTAGTTAACTTCAGAATATACTATAATATTTTTTTCCATTGTTAACCTTATTAGTTTGAGTTAATGAGAGTGAAGAAAAGAGAAAAAGCAAATGGGCCATACATGCTATAATATTTTTTTAATAGTTAAAGGAAGCTTGAGTTAACGGGAGAGGAGAAAAGAGAAAAAACAAGTGGGCCATATATGTTACATGTGTCAACATATAATTTGGCACTACATGAAATGCACCCATCTCACTTCATGTAAGTTCTCCCCATTCCGCATATAGTCCCTCTAATAAAAGTACTTTTTTTTTTCTTTTTTTACTTTAAATTATAACTTTTGAGTCTCCATTTATTTTAACCCTAAACCCTTAATAAAACAAATTAGGGTAAACAACCAAAATACCTTTGGGTGTGTTTTTATTTCGGTCCCCCAGTTTTAAAAAGTTACGTTTTGGTCCTTTTCTTTTACATTTTATTACGATTTAGTCACCCAAGGCTACATCGTTAATGGGAATCCCACGTGGCAGTCGATGTGTCACATTTTTGCCAAAGTGGACAGTTCATAATCCAGATCGGACGCCAGCAAGGTTGCTAAGTATGTTCCTCATTGAGACCCTTTCTCTTTTCCAACACCCAACTTTGAAGGCCATTTCATCCCCCACTTTCCCTTTCACTTCTCCAACACCCGACTTTGAAACCCTTGCTCAACAATCAAGTGGTCGCTACGCCATTATGCCAAGGAAGAAGGAGAGTATCAATGACAGAGGAAGGTTAATCTCTTCTCATTATTTCTCCATTTCTTGCGGTGGTTCTGAAGTTTCAAAAATAGGTTATAGTTTTGAAAACTTATCACTGGACAGAGCAATGCATCTTTTTGTCATCCCCATTCATTGGAGCACAAACCACTGCATATTCTTGCTTTTCTCTTTATGATGAGTGCTTTTCATATATATATTTTATACACATTATACCCGCTATTTACTCGTCTTTTTGCTATTATTTTCCTAGTTTGGTGCTATTTAAGGTATTTTGAGTTTATTGTACATATATTTAGGTCCTAGAGCAATTAGGAGTGATTTAGAGAAGAATTTAGGACAAAAGGACCTGAAAAGGAAGTTTGTCAAGGCAAGCACGGCCTAAGCATGGGCGTGCTCTTGACCATGCAGTTTACAAGAATTTGCAAGCACAAGGAAGCATGGTTAGAATGCCCAAAGCACGGGCATGCAGACTTGAGCACGGCTCAAACACGGGCATGTTCCAGCCCGTGCACTTCACAGCCTGGAGAAAAAATGCAAACTCACTGAAGCTGTTTATTTTCTTGCAATTTGCACTTCCTGAAGCACAACTTAAGCACGGCCGTGCTAGGGTCAAAAGTTAGGTTTTAAGCACCGAAAGTTAGATTTTGAGGGACTTTTGGCTTGGGGGAAAAACGGAGAGACCAAGGGGGAGAAGTGTACAGCTTTCTTCACCATCAGGAGAGGATAGAGCGCGAATCATAGGCTAAATTGGAGGAGAAATCTTATCGACATCGGCACCTCAGATCTTAGAAAGATGCAAGCAAAGAGGGAGTTCTTGGTTTTCATTGTATTTGTTATCTTTGTTGCCTTTCTGTTGGTTGTATTAATGAGGGGCTAAACCTCTTAGGGTGCCCCGGGTTGGTGAATTGGTTGTGTTAAACTCGGATTCATTTAATGCAGCATTTATGGATGTTTTATTATCTCCTTGTTAGATCTTTGGTTGTTTACTTGAATGGGGGTTGTTGAGTGGTTTGATTGCTTGAATTACTTGATTTTCAGTTAGCTTGTATTTCTTAATGATTAATACAAGAAGTTGGAAATAGGCTCATACTTTCAATCCCACTGCTTGCACATTCCATGTTAGGGCTACAAGATTCTAGAACATAGGTTGATTGAGAGACACCGGATAAATTCTGTAGAATCTGAGTTTTGAATTTCGACAAGGTACTAACCCGGGGCCCCATCTCTTCCATTGAGCAAACCCTAATCATCTTCTCATGTGATTCTTCTTCCCAACATTTCTCTCGTTCCTAAGTTTTAGTCTTCAAATATCAATTTCAATTGATTAGATATTAAGCAGTGAGAGAGTATTAAAAGATACACCAGTCCCTGTGAATTCGACTACCCGACCTTCGGGTACATTATACTACTTATATGACCCGTGCACTTGCGGTTATGCAAGGGCGTATCACTTTATAATACATTTGTGGTCCCCTACCTTTATGTCTTTAAGGAAAAATTGGTCCCTTACTTTTATGTCTTTAGTTGTGTGTGTGTGTGTGTGTGTGTTTTCTGGTTTTAATTTGAGTGTTTATGTCTAATTTTAATTATTTTGGCTGTTATTTTCTATGCTTGTTGTGAATTATGTTAGTGGTTCTTATAAAAACTTGTTTGGTTGGTTGAGGTATTCTTGGATAGCTATGAGGTAGTCTTGTTGTGAACTTTGTTAGGGGTAAACAACTAGTTTTTTTTTTTTTACAATGGTCAGCTTGGAAAATGGTCTATTAGCATTTTTATAGGTAGATTGTACATTTATTTTATGGTCTGTTAGCATTTTTGGTGATAAGGACAAAGTTATATTTGCTTTATATTTAGGTAGATTGTGCCATTTATTTATCTTCTTTTGTTTTTTGTATCACATTGATATACACTTGCATTAATTTTGGAGTTAGTTATGCTTTCCCTTATAGTTTGACTTGAAATCATTGGGAGTGTTATATAATTACATTGCCTGGTATGAGTATGAAAATGTTTTGAAGGTTTTACATTGGATTAAAGATGTTAACATTGACCCTTCATCTATTACCATTTTACTTGTTTGACTATTTATATATTTATTCATGCATGTAGTGATTTCTTTAATTTTCCTCATTTATTTATTTTTGTGAAATGCTAATGCAGCTTGTGTGTGGATGTGTGTTAAGATTAGTTGTGAGATACTAATGCAATTTTTTGTTTTGAAGGTTATCCATATATTCATTAATGAATTTACTAATATATGTATTCATTTGTGGATTTCCTCATTCATTTGTGTATTCATTTGTTTACCATTGCATTATATATGATTTTCCATGGTGTATATGTACATAGCACAGTATAATTTGAAGATTGTTGGGTAATGAGTTTTTGCAGGCATAATGAGTGAAGGTGGAGCAATGAATGAATATGTTGCTTTAGATTTTGGTACTACTGGTTCACCTATTGAGGCTGAAGAATTGTATAAAGATAAGTATGAAGAAAGAATGGAAACCAATAGTAGTGATTATGACCCTGACTAGCATGAGAGTGACTATGACATGGAAGATGATGATAAGGAGTTTGAAGTTAATATTGACTTAGGAATAGAGCAAGATATGGGTGGAAAACTAAATGGATCAAGCTCATTATTAGGAGATGGATGAGGGCCTGGCATCATGAGTGATGATGGAGCAGCGAATGACAATTCGGAATATGAGAACTCAATATCTTTGTATAGTGCTCATGAATCTAATGATGATGAGGATGCCTCTTCAAGGAGAAAGTTTCCAGAGTTAACTAGCAAGTAGACATGGTGACACCTAAATTAGAAGTAGGAATGTTGTTTGATGGTAAGGATACACTAAAGGAAGCAATAAAACAATATGGCAGATTGGGCAGGTATAACTTAAAGTTTGAGAAGAATAACAATAGGAGGGTGAAGGCTATTTGCAAAAAAGAATGTCCTTGGGTATTATGGGGAGGCAAATTACATCCAAAGGATCCATAGGACTACACTTGGCAGATTAAAACTTACAAAAGTGTGCACACATGCTTGAAGGAGATGAAAAATAGGAACATTATTTCAAAGTGGATGCCCGCCATTACCTCCACAAGTTTTCCAGTGATGAGCATTACTCCATCAGTTCACTTCAGCAGGATGTTGAACAGATTTCAATACCTTGATGTCATTGACTAAGTGCCATAGGGCTAAGTTAGCTGTGCTGGAAATTGTTTTAAGGAATGCAAAGGAGCAATATGGTAAGTGTAAGGGTTGATGACCTTACACTTGGTCAACGGGCATACAGTATCACATAGGCCAAGCCACGAGGGTGCACAGCTGCGTGGATTTGGTAGCGCGTGCGGTTAGCGCGACACGTGTGTTGTGTCGGGACCAAGGGCGGGTGAAATATCCCGCATGATCATAGGCTGAGACCATGAGGCTCTCGCGCTCGGACCGTGGGCGTGCGCGTGGCCGATGAGCGCGTGAGGCAGGCGCGCCCCTAACCAAGAGTCAAGTGTCGCAGGACTTCATCATGTAGAGTGTTGGATCTCTAGCAAGTCTAGGCGGGGTGGGACACTTGATCAGGCAGGTTGACCGAGAGCTGATTCCGGATCTGACAAGGCTTTGCGCAGGCGTATGCAAGTGGGCACGTGGTCGGGAGCGTTGCCGAGCCAAGGGCGAGGATGGCACGCGGTATTACCGCGCGTGGCCGGTACTGCTATGCGCTGTGACCAAGGGTGGCTGGTTAAAGCTACAGTCGAGTTAGAGGACACTACAAGCTAAGTGAAGTCAGGGAATTCACGCCAGACCTGTATTGGGCATGGGGCTTAATTAACCTTCGATTTGGGGTAGCTCTTGTAATAGGGTCAAATGAGTCTTTGGGAGAAGACAAGGCCACTTGGTGTTGGTTTTGGCCATGGTTGTAAACATTTCTCAATCTAAGAGAGTTTTATGTTTTTCTCTCTCAAAATGGGTTTCATTGTGTCATGTTTTCTCGTACCGAGGGGTTTCCGGTATTTGCTCGCTTGTTATTATTTCCCTGTGCTTTATACTGCAAACAGGAATTCATTAACTATTCTTGCAATGAAGGCTGACCTGCCACTATGGTGCATGTCAAGTGCCGCACGGCCGAAGGTGATCGGTTGAGGCCGTGACAGTAAGATCTATTACTATTTGGTAGAAGTTAGGCAAACCAATGGAGGATCTACCACAATATGTTACTTGGATTGCAGATTATTTTTAAGAATGTACATTTGCCTGCAAGGGTGCAAGGAGGGCTTCAAATCTAGCTGCGGACCTATCATAAACTTAGATGCATGTTTCCTAAAATTCTATTATGGTGGGCAATTGATGGCATCTGTAGGGATTAATGCAAATGATTGCATGTACCCTATTGCATTTGTAGTACTTGAGAGTGAAAATTTTGACTCATGGTGTTGGTTTATTTAGCTATTGAAACAAGATTTCGAGATACAGAACTCATATCATTGGGCCTTTATGTCGGATAAGCAAAAAGTATGTGTCTTTCTCTTCATCTCTTATAAAATTACAACTTATCCTTACATTGTTTACAACTTTTGTAATTGTCATTATCAAAATGTTCAGGGACTTGTTAATACTTTGCTTGAATTGGTGCCCAATGCCCAACATAGAGTTTGTGTTAGGCATTTGTATACTAATTTCAAGTCTCAAACTAATAGCACAGGGAAGATGTTAAAAGACTACCTATGGAAAGCAGCTAGAGCAACCTATTTCAAGGAGTTTGAGGATGCAATGAATGACTTGAAGAGTTTATCAGAACCTGCCCACAAATGGTTGCAATCCAAAGACCCTAACAAATGGTCTAAGTCACACTTTTCCACAATGGTTAAGTGTGACATGTTGCTCAACAATCTTTGCGAATGCTTCAACAAGTACATCCTCGAGGCAAGGGGAAAACCTATACTAAGTCTGATGGAGACTATAAGGACAAAATTAATGCAGAGAATTGCTACGAAGAAAACAGCTGCAGAGAAGTATAGTGGACCGTTATACCCAAAAATTCAAGCAAAGCTGGACAAAATAATTCAAGATTCCGATAGATGCTGGGCCAAATATGCTGGTGGTTCAAAATACCAGCATATAATTGACATGGAGATCCATACTTACATATGTAGAAAATGGGATCTCGATGGTATCCCATGTATGCATGCTGTTGCTGTAATGTCTCTGACTGAAGAAAGACCTGAATGCTATGTGGAAGAATGCTACAATAAGGACACACAAATAAGGATATATTCAAATTTTATACAACCCCTTAGAGGAGCAAAACAATGGGCTCGCGTGGAAGATATGGAGCCAATCCTACCTCCCACGTTGAGAAGGCCTCCAGGTAGACCACACAAAAGTAGGAGGAAGGAACCAGATGAGACAATTGTAAACCAATGCAAGCTTAGCAAGAGAGGAATGCAGTTGAACTGCCGCTAATGTGGCAAACCAGGACACAATATGAGGACATGCAAGGGAGAGATTGGTGGTAACAACAGACCACAAAAGCTTATTGTAAGTACCTCACACCAACTTCAATGTAAAGTTCAATTCAGTAACCTGTGGATCTAATGTTTTTCTTTCCTTTTACAGCCTAGACGAGGTAGTGGATCAACCAGTAAAAAAAAAAATCAGCAACTAAGGTAAAATTAAATTATGTTATATTTAAACTTAAATCATAAGCTGATCTTCAACTTGCAATGTTTAATTCAAGTCCCTAAACTTTACAACAAATTGAATTTCAGGGTGACAATAACATTAAAACAACTGAAGGAGAAGGTTTAGAATCACAGGTACAATTGAATTGTGCATTTAATTTCTTCAAATAATATCCTCTTTGAGATCTTGAAGACCTTACCTTAAATTTTGAAATATGGTTTTTAGTTTGGTCAGGGTGTTGCAAATAATGGAGATTTTCAATTTGAAGTTGCAACAACACAATCATAGGTAAATCATGCCATGTTTAATTTCTTTTTTTGACTAGTAATGTTTATTTGACTTGTTGAAGACCTTAGCTTTTATAGTGAATGTTGGCTTTTAATTTCTTCAGGGTGCATTCAGTGGAACTACTCAAATAGGAGTTGCATTAGCATAGGTAAAGTCAATGATGCCCTGTTTGAGGTATTCAAGACCTTGGGCTTCAAATTAAATATTGCTCTTTAATTATTTCAGGGTGTTGCATCTAGTGGAATATCTCAAATGGAAGCTACAACAACACATGTAGAAGTCAATTATACATTAATTAATTTTTTTCTAAATGCTCACACTTTATAATAAAATAATGGTCTTAAAATGTCAGGGTAATAGCAACACATGTAATGAAGCTCTAACATCACAGAAAGAACCTGCAACAACACAGGTAGGTACAATATAGCCCATTATAAGTTTATAAGATACCACTTTTGATTTCTACTAGTTTCATTTGTATGAAAAAATAGTTTCCTTGCTTTATTTAGGAGAAAGGTCATCCAATTTGTACAAATCCAGTTAAGCACCAACAAAAACAACATGCAAGATAGGTGCCATCAAGGTACATAGGAGGAAAGGCCAAAGATGGAAATGGAGCGAGAGGAAAAAGAAAATTAGCCCAATTTCCTAAAAATGCTTAAGAACAAGACAGAAGAAAGCTATGTAATGGTGAATATTGTCACTGGGGAAAATGTGCAAATTATATAAAATTTAACTAAATTTTCTCTGGCTCGTAACATATGAAACAACTGGGTAGTAACATGCATATGAAACAAACTAATTTTGTTTTTCTCTTAGAACCTATATCAAAATGTAATGATGTACACATTATTGATTTACATTTGTTTTGTAGTTTTGGAAGAAGAATGTTTACAAATGCAATTTCAGATTGTCTTTTGCATATTTATCCTTTTAAATTTGTTTCAAGTGTGAGTGCTTAATTTATATAATTTTTTTAGCAGAAAATTGACAAGCACAACTCAAATGACATGAAAAATATAATTTTGCAAAATTTACATTTTCTTTATCATCTGGGGGTTGAACACATAATAATAATCTTCAAAATTTTAAAATGTGTACACAGGACCCAATTACAAGTTTTAGCAACCAAATTTTATAATTTCTTCCAAGCTTTTCAATCCACCGGTTGTTTTTCTCCTTGTTGATGTCAAGAGGTTAATCTTTCTCTGTAATTGTTGTCCTCCTTCTTTCTCAACATAATGGTGAAGCCACTACCCGGATTGTGGAACGATGGTTTCAGAGTAGGGTTTCGGAGGTGGGAAAATGGGGGTAAGAGAACGGTTTCACGACTTGAGCTTGAAGACGATCTGACTTGGCATATTTGCTGGCGTCCGATCTGGATTATGAGCTGTCCACTCTGGCAAAAATGTGACACATCGACTGCCATGTGGAATTGCCGTTAACGGCACAGCCTTAGGTGTCTGAATCATAATAAAAAATAAAAGAAAGGGAACAAAACGTAACTTTTTAAAGATGGGGGACCGAAATAGAAACACACCCAAAGGTAAGGGACTATTTTGGTTGTTTACCCAAGAAGTTAACATGGCTCATTTCAAAATGTAAAGTTCTAAAAAGGGGTAAATTTATTAGGATGCCCCTGTGTTATGGCCAGTTTTCACTTTGATGCTTGTGTTTCAATTTGTTTTTTTCGGTCACTGGTTATCGATTTATATTCACAGGGAGGTCACTTGGGAAATTCCGGTCGAGTCTTGCTAATGTGGCTGCTGGAAATGCAATATCGGTTGTAATAAACTTAGCATTACATCCACTGTGGCAGCGCTATGTCAGCAATTGTCCACCTCATAGCAACTTACCCACGTCAGCCTCCAGCTCAGCAACCAGGTGTGAAGACCTTCTTCCTCGACAGGATGCCCTTAGATGACAAAATTAAGATGCACCATTTAGCTGAACTGATGAATAAATGCAAGTGCATGTTCAATTTCGATTGCAATTTTCCCACATGCATTCACAATACTAGCTCATTGTTTTGCAATGTCATTCATAAAGCAAAGACTACTACAAAACATTAAAAGAACTCCAACCACAAAAGTTCCACAAACAATTCACCAACCCACAAAAGGTAAGACATCAACAGACTGCAACATCAAACAAAAAATGAGTAACTACATCGAACAAAAAACAACTCCTTCACATACTCATCTCCTCATTCTAACACTTGCCTATCAAATGGATAAACCTGCAAAGAAAGGGCAACGAATGGAAAATAGTTAGTTGATTTTTTTATATGGAAAAACAAAATCTAATATACAGATAAACTACAAGCAAATCTTAATGGAGATAAACCAATGCTCAAAATTCTGCCAAACACATGACATGTGAATGGCATGTAAAATAACTCATGCTACCAAAATGTACATGTAAGGACATCACATTAATCATACAAGTTACTATAGGTACAATGTTAAATTCTTACCAAGATGAGTCAAACATTAGGTGGGCAACATGACATCCTTGACAAGAAAACCCGACAAAAGCGTAATTCTTTTTCAGCTGAAAGGTCCCAAAATATTGTTAGTTGATCTTCATCCTTTGCCAATACTTGCAACATGAACATGGCCTCATCTTCTGTAAGACCATCAAAAGAAAAAAGCACATCACTAAGTGATCTCTTTTTTTCTTGAAGTTCTGCATGAGATGTTTTATTATGAGCAGAGATTTCAGCATTACGTACGGTAATCTCAACATTGTGAGCAGCAAATTTAGCTTTTCGTGCAGTAGACTCAGTAGTACAAGCCGCCGACTCAGCGTTATGTGCTACTGTCTCAGCCAATGCTCTAAATTCTAGGCCAACCAGATTTACGAAACCATCAAAATTTGTAGAAATTCAGTCCATTGTTCAATCCTTAGCAACACTTTTCCTTTTCGACACCTAGATGTTGTTGCGGTGCTGTTATCAGATGCCATTGGTGATGGATCCTGCGTCGGCTCTTACATGGGCATGGGTAGGTCATCAAAAGGCATTTGGGATAAACCTGCATATTCCTTGAGTGAGATGTTATCATCTTCTTCATATTGGGTTGCGTCATCCCCGATATCACCCCTGTTGCTGCTAAAAGCTCTATCTTTGGTGAAGACCGGTGCAAGATCATTGAAAAATGGAAAAGATTTGCCATACAATACAACTGCTTCTTTCTGAGTCTGCATTGTATAAAAACCCCACAATTAATAAAATCTTTTCAATAGTGCATTGAATAAATCACCCAAGAAGTAAATATGACACTTGTTTTTTTTACCTTGACATGCTTGTCATATGCGCTTTTGTCACACATGATAGTGTTGTTTTTAAAGTTCCAATCAAAACTACTCAGTTGTAAGATATCGGAGATGACATTTGTCTTACTCCTTAAAAGTTTCACACAAGACTCAATGTTTGGTACAACCTTTAACTTGGTTTGTGGAATCTTTCTTTGTATCATCATTTCTAACTACATAAGATATCCACTCCGTAAGCCATTTTTAGCTTGCCAAAAAGCGCTTGTGGAAAGTTCAACCAAAGC
Organism: Dioscorea dumetorum; assembly: GCA_902712375.1. Classification (NCBI taxonomy): domain Eukaryota; kingdom Viridiplantae; phylum Streptophyta; class Magnoliopsida; order Dioscoreales; family Dioscoreaceae; genus Dioscorea; species Dioscorea dumetorum. Next base: position 5,345,667 of record CACTHL010000128.1, on the reverse strand, counting down.
ATTAATGAGGGCTTTATCTTCCTTAGGAGTCCAATATCGTTTGTTTTGGCCCCTCCCTTTTGGTTGTTGTTTTATTGCCATACTAAAAAACAAACAAAGAATATTTCACATTAAATAACACGGACAAATTTAAGTAGTTATCACATAATAATTAGTTGTGTCTAATCAAACCGTACATAATGATGAAACAATCCAAAATAAAGAGTAACACATAAAAGTGTTGAGTACATAACAGTCAATTAGCCATATCAACTAATTTGACATATGTTAGACATAGCTGTCGCCATCTCTTGTCTAAATGAGGTCCATTCATCAGTTGGTTGTACGGCTACTATATTGTCGGTGTCATCTTCCACACTCTCATCGGAATATGGAACATCAATTTCGTCTTCTTCTACAGGATCATTAGCCATCTCTGTCCTAATAAAATTGTGCAGTTAACAACATGCATTAATAATACACCATTGAGTGGTCAAACCATAGAAACTCGGACTGGCTAAAATTTTCCAATGGATTTTCAAAAGGCCAAACGTTCTCTCAATAACGTTCCTAGCGTTGGCATGTTCCATGTTGAAAAACTCTTTAGGTGTTTATGGGTGATGCCCATCGGCCCATGAACTTAAGTGATACCTCTGCCCATGGAAAGGTGCAAGGAATCGGGGCAATTTGCATATCTGGCATCAACTAAGTAATAGAAACCTAAGATACAAATTTGTCGTTAGATGCACAATTAATAAGAATGACAACATTAAAAACAACATAGTACCTATAACTCGCCATTTGAAACTTTTAAACCATTTGATTTTGTAACGGCATCCCTCAGCACTCGAGTATCATGTGCCGATCCCTCCCAACCGGATAGGACGTATATAAACTGCATATCTTGTCTGTAAACGGCAAGTACATTCACCTATATATGTGTCCCATCCAATGCTCCAAGGCAATTCTATGTTAGGTAAAATAAAACATTATTGTTATTTGTTCATGAAATACCCCCACTAAAAAATTTTAAAAAGTGACATACTAAATTTTATGCGTTACCTTAAACCATTTCCACTTAGGATCACTTGAATTTTCAAGGACCTGTTTCCGGTTTCTTTAGCTTAACACCATGGCAAAGAGTAATTGACCACAACACAACATGAAAATGTCGACTAACTATTTCGGCCGATTGTACAAAATCAAACTTGATTATTCTATTTTGTACATGGTGGGCTACAATGTTCAAAAACATTAGGACCATCTCTTCAACCATAACATTTCTCATGGCTCATAGTCTACCGGTGGTAATTAGTAGTTCGCACAAATTATGGAAACAACGTCGATCCATCCGTACCTTATTAATGCATGTTATGTCACTTTGATAAATTACCCGCCTCAAATATTCATGTTGTTTCTGCCATCTACTCGATGTTGACTCCATCTTGTATTGAATTAATCCACTTCCATGAGAACGTTGTCTTCTCGCACATACAACGATCATGATGTTTAAAACATAAAAGTAACACATGCACATCATGAAATATAGTTTTATTTCATCAACGTTGTCCATATATAAAATTACATGTCTATGTGCCAAATTGTAGAAAACCTAAATTGATAAGATGCCATAAGAAAGCAATAACCACCTACTAAAGCATGTGGTTGAGGTAACCTCGTTGTAAAGGATATGGTGGAGTTAATAAACTCGAAAGACACCTTCCGAACCAACTGAATAGGCATACAAACAAATAAAAAAAAATTAAAGGAATCCATGGCAACAAACATTCATTGATATATTCAAAGGCAGTTTAGTAAACCATATGAACCGATAGGCTATTCTCTTGCACTTCAGACATTAACCTACTCCCTTTTAAATAGTGATTAGTAATATGCTTAGACAAATACTAATTGGTAAATAGTGAAAGCAAGTTCTGTTTGATGGCTCAATCATGGTGGGTGTAGGGTAACAAAAAGAGAAAGGGTTGCAATGAAAGCGCTGAAAAGCCTTTCTCCAAGTCATCATAAATCAAGCCACTGCAACTATTAACCTAACTTACCATCACAAGCATTTAACTATTAACAATTTATCCATGAAATTGGTAAATTCTTATTAATTAGAATTAAACAAAAAACCAATTCTATTCAATTTAAAAATAGATTTATACAAAAGCCTTTGGTCTCTATAGCAGTGTGAAGTTTTCATAAATGCAGTAGAGTTTCAAAGTGCAAGAAACACGACCTTCATTTCTTTGGTGTGGACAAGAAATTACCTTTGGACGCAAGGTCAGGAAAATCTCATTTATTTCAAGTGTTGCTTGAACTCAGTTGCATTGATTCAATTCTATTCATTTTTATTAATAAATTATGTTTTGGTTCTCAAATAATTAAATTTGATAGCTCTTTTCACTAATAATTAAATTTGACAACTCTCAAACAACATAGTACTGCCAATGGAGATTTACTGCTATTTAATGGGACAATAAACAAAGACGAAGTTTATATGAATGGGTATATGTACATCAATATGTGTCTATCCATAAATTTTCATTTAATTATTTTATTTCATTTTGGTAATTTGAGTAAAGCTCATTAAATGAATAAATTGTAAAGCTCATTTTGGTAACCTAAGCAATCTAACATCAATAAATAACCAAAATAAGACGATTTTTTTCCTTAATGTCCAAGGCTCTAAGTTGTCATACAGTGGTAAATCCTGTTTGTAAAATGATGACATCAATTCCTCCTCCAATGCCTAGACGGCAACACACTGCCAATCTCTTCTTATAAGATTTAATATAATTTGATAACTTCAATTAATCTGAAATGGGCTGCTCCTTTGAAAGCTTAAATAGCAGATTTCTTGTTGTAAAAAAACAAATCAAGTATGAACATGTGTGTAATAAAGAATTTCTTGGGAGTTTTAAAAATAAAATTTGTCAGTAACTTTGACAGATGTATGGCAACCCAAAATGATAAAGTACATCAAGTTCTGGTTTTCTTTCTTTGGCCAAAATTTCCTCAATCTCCTCTCTTGAAATGATTTCCCCTTGCTAAAAGAATAGAAGAACAGTGTCACCAAAATTCATATAGCAATGAATTGTCCTTTCAAGTAATCTTTGGTTAAAAATCCATGCTAGTGGTTAAATCCAAAATGCATCACATATCAAATAATCAGAGTCCATGATGATCAAGGAGTTAAATTGAAGACTGAGCTATAGTCTACAATATCTACAACTTGATGAGAAGGAGAGCTCACGGTGATGCCGACATCTGACGGACACGCCCATCGAGATTGGATGGTGACAATAATGAAATTTGGTGATGGCAGGCCCCGTGATGCTGACGTCGGATGGACGCACACCAGAGACGATGATGATCACAAGAAGGAGAGCTCACGGATGTTGAAAATGCAAGATTCTCATGGGGGCTAGGGCTTGTGGATTATTACTTTATATGATGTCTTTTTGAGGTTTAAGAAGGGCATAGAGGTAATTTTCTAGGGGGAATGGTTCATTCCCTCCAATATGCGGAAAATGACTCATTACCCTAGGGGGTTCATGGTGACCCCCCAGAGTAATGATTGCCTCCCAAAAAACCCAACCAAACATGAGTATGGGAATCAAGGGGCAATGATTCCCTTAAGGGGGAACCATTTAGGGTGTGATTGGTTCGGAAGTGGTCCATCGAAGTGATGGAAGTCTGGAAGTGTGACTTCAATTGAAGTAAAATTTTTATTTGGAAGTCTTTAGTTCCATGTGTTTGGTTGAGGGATGTGTTAAATTATGAATTATTGTTTTTTTTGTCTTTGTTAAGAGTGAAAAAAATGAAAATAGGGCCTATAAATAAATTATTTATTATATTTGATGTAATGTAAATTTTTTAAAATTAAAATCTTAATTTTGTTGCAAAAAATAAAAAAAAATAAAAAAATAAATCAAATTAGAAAAAAGAAATAAGAAAAGATTTATAAAAACATATAAAATGGGTGGAGTGGGATACCAAAGTGCCACTTCGGGAAAAAAATTCTCGAAGTCAAAGAGTGAAGTGGGAGGTTTTGGAAGTGGCCACTTCCCCACTTTGGCTTCTACTTCGGTAAACGAAAACAAGTGGAAGTGTCACATCAGCTCCCACTTTAGTCACTGTGGTCTTCACTTCGGCGAGTTAAACACGCCCTTCGTGTTATAGCCTTGGTTACTGAAGCTCGAGCGGAGTTATTGTAGCACTAAAATGATTTCGTTATTTTGCTCTGATTTAAGGTTAAATTGTATATTTTAATGTTAAAAATCCTTTGGTTCTTCTTTGGGGCGATTAGACATCGTTTGAGTCCAATTAGCATGTATTAGTAGAGTCATGTGCGTGTTGGGTTTTTTCATATTTCTTTTGGGGTTTGCTTGTTTTTAAGTTGAGTTCCTCCGGGAAAAGGAAGAAACCCATGGAGGAGTGGAAGTGATTCTCTGAAAGCATGTGTGAGAGTAGGATTCTATATTATGCATAACTATATTAAAGTTATATCATATTTCTTAAATGTTTGTTTAACACTCTTTTACAATAGTTCTTGTGACATTTCAAATTGATTGTGAAAGCTTGATAACTGTATTTTATATATGCTTGCATGACTTGAGATTATATCCATGGTAAATGTGTTCTTAAAGCATAGAAATGTGCATCTTGAATGGGTAGTTTAGAACTCATAAGTGTATTTCATACATATATACTTGTATGACACATGATTTAATGGCTTGATGCAAAAAGAATTCGGTATGATTTCGAATATGTCTATTTGGAAAGAGGCTTGATCCTACAAAAGTTTTGGAAAACTATGAAATAAGTTTTACTTGGATTATAGCTTAGAATAAAATGTGAAACTCTGGACATAAAAATTATTACATATGTATAATATATTTTAATGGTGATAGCGGACAATGGCCTGTAGGCATTAGCCCAAAATGTGGACAAGGTCTAACACTGCAGTGTCAGGTATCCATAGTCTAGACTAATCAGAGATGGCATGGGTATCCTCGAGGGTTTACCCATGAAAGAGGCATTGTAGAGCTCTTGATGGGAGTGATGCTGAGATACATGTAGTCACTACATGGGTGGATCGGAGACCAACACCAAGGAGGAGTTAGGTTTGACTCTGCGGGAGTTGTAAACATCATTGGTGGTTATCGACCCAAACATGGCCATGACAAGGGGTCAAGAAAGGATTTTTGGCCAGCTCCATGTTTAGCATCCAGAACGCAAGAGACCTACACCAAGAAGGGGTTTTTTTATTATATGAGACAACCTTTGGAGGGACCTTGCGAGGAGCAACTTGGTCAATGTTGGTTTAGACTAACGCATATTTTATTTAAAAAAAATTATTTCAGTTACTTGTTGAAATTCAAAGTGTTCATTCTCTTTTAAATGGGTTATTGTGTATACTATGGTTGTATATTCCAATGTATTTGTTTTTGGTTTCAGTTAAATCCACTCTTGTTGAAATGTTGTATGGCTTGATAGATTAATGCGATCGTAACTCATTGATTAACACTCGCCTTTTTCTTAGGTATTAGAGTGTTCTAACAGCGTGGCTTGTGTTGGGTTGAGTAGGTAGAGCGTGCTTTGTTTGGTTTTCACCTAGGTTTTGGTTCACTAGGATATTCTTTTGTTATATTGTCTACTCTATTGTAATTATTTTAGTGTCTTGTTGTTCAGTGTGATTAGATTTACACATCTATTTTTACTCCATGATATTATTTATTTCGTGTGTTTTAATGTTATTCTTTGGCTTCCGCTTCATAGTTTTGGTTTTTGTGCTATCCAACCTTTGGAAAAGTGTGATTAGGTTTGAATATGTCCCCTCCTCAACGTCTTCTCCAACTTGTTAGAATGCTATGTGTACGTCTCCTAGGGTTGTTGCCGAGGTTGCCACGTGCTTTGCCCGTGGGTCAGGGCATGATAATTATAGTGGTATTAGAGCATTATAATTGACTCGTAGTTCCATTAATGATAGTTTGAGCCTTTTTTATGTTATTTTTGAATAGATTTAAGGGAGTATTGGTAGTTTTCATGGTTTCATTCTTTATTTAGTGTGAACTTTGGTGATTTGTATGAATGATTGAAGCTCATTTTTTAGGGTTTCTTTCGCTATGTTTTGAATGGGAAAACTTGGTTATTTTCATGGCTAGTAGGTGAGAAATCATCTCATACTCGTTTCTCTTTCAAATTTTGGCAAAAAATGAATGTATTCCATGCTAAATCCTAGGGTTACTGTAGCATCAAAAGGATTTTGTTGTTTTGCTCTAGACGGCATTCTTCCATTGTTTTGCTAACTCAGAATCGTATTTTCAGTCCGATTGCTAATGGAACAAGACTAGTTCAAAAGGAGGACAAACCATGCAAAGTTCCAACTTTTTGAAGGTTTATCTTCACCAAAGATCAAGGCTTCTGGCGGGAGATGATTCTCAAGATCGCTCTATTGCAGCAACTTGAGGTCCCAGCCAAGGCTGGTTATGATTACCTTTCCCATTTGATATATTTGTTGCATTGAGTGCACTGAACATCTGAACTCTTATTTTTTTTTTTTAATATAGAGCTTTGTTGAGCATTTGAAAAACTCACACCATCAATTTAAAATGGGATTTGAACCGTGGACATAGTGATGGAGTTGGTTCAAAAGGAGCTTATTCAGGAGAGCATGAACCCTTGTGCGGTACCTGCATTACTAAAGCCTAAGAAGGATGGCATCTGGAAGATGTGCATTGATAGAGCCATTAACAAAATCACAATAAGATACAAAATTCTGATTCCGTGGTTGGATGACATGTAGGACATGTTGGCTAGTTCTAGCCTAGTGTATTTTCTCAAATTATGGTCCAAATTATAGATTTCAGTGTTAGAAATCTTTTGGAACCACTAAAATTGTCATACCCAACTCATAGTCAGGTACAAGACAACTATAAAGGTGATGACCTTACACTTGGTCAGCGGGCGTACATTTCAACATAGGCTAAGCCATGAGGGTGCATAGCATCATGGATTGGGTAGTGTGCGGTTAGCGCGAGATGCGCTTGTTGTGTCGTGACCAAGAGCGGACGGAATATCCCACACGATCATGTGCTGAGACCATAGGCGTGCGCGTGATCGATGAGCGCGTGGGGAAGGCGCGCCCATACCAAGAGTCAAGTGTTGCAGACTTAGATTATTTAGAGTGTGGATCTCTAGCAAGTCTAGGTGGGGTGGGACACTTGATCAGGCCGGGAGACCCAGATGTTGATTCCGGATTTGACAAGGCTTTACGCAGGCATATGCAAGTGGGCACACGGGGAGCATGGCCGAGCTAGGGGCGAGGATGGCACGCGATATTACCGCGCGTGACCGGTACTGCTGCTCACTATAACCAAGGGTGGCTGGTTGAAGCTACAGTCACTTCGGTGGATACTGCAAGCTAAGTGAAGTCAGGGACTTCACGCCAGACCTGTATTGGGCATGGGGCTCAATTAACCTTGGATTTAGGGTAGCTCTTGTAATAGGGCCTAATGTGTCTTTGGGAGGAGACAAGGCCTCTTGGTGATGGTTTTCAGCCATGGTTGTAAACATTTCTCAATCTAAGAGAGTTTATGTTTTTCTCTCTTTAAAATAGGTTTCATGTGTCGTGTTTCTCGTGCCATGAATGTTTTCCCGTTTTACTCGTTTCTATTATTTCGCTATGCTTGTGATGCAAACATGAGTTCACTAACTATTGTTCTTGCAAGGAATGCTGACTTGTCGTTATGGTGCATGTTAGGTGTCGCACGGTCGAAGGTGATCGGTTGAGAACGTGACAACAACCACCGTGATAACTCAAGGGATGCGAACAACAAAAAACCCTAAATTAGCACAAGGCTTATAAGTACCCTAAGCAACCTAAACTGGATTATAGATAGGAAAATTTAAATATATAGAAATGTCCAAAAACATGAAACAAGAAACATATGTATATATGATCAAACTCCAAAATATAGTGTGGTATACAACATAAGTTACAACTCAATAAATCTAGTATGTACAATGTTATTTAATATACAATATGCATAAAAAGATTAAGATCTATACGATAAAGAAGAGCAGAATAGTTGCATGCAATACTTAATTTAGGAAGGGGATAATAAAAGTTGTGAGTAATACAATTACTCAGTGAGTGAATAAGCACATAGTTTAACAAGGATAGAAATGAGACCACAAAGAGCATTTAAATTCATAAAATTATATCTCAACATAATTCTTGTTTGTAAACCATAGATTTGTACCATTAAAAAGTGAGTCAAATTAAAAATTTCCGGGCTAACCCCAAAGAAAGTGCCCCCTCATTATCATCACAACTACAATTCAAAATCCACCAAGGTTATTTTATTATTTGTTATAAAACTAGGTAGCCCTCCTTGGTGTTAGCCTCTAGGAACCTCGTGTGGTGATTTTGAGGGTCTTAGTTAGTGTTTAGTTCCATTAAGACTCTCTAAGCGCCTCTTGATATGGGTACTTATAAATGGTTAGTCATACCGCCTATAAAGGCCAAACTGTAGAGACCTCCACCGTAGTCAATTAAACATAGCATGTCACCATCAAACTACATGAAAATGTTCACAACTGATCCATGTCTCAATCATGGACCACAAACATTCACATATTAAAACATCATATTGCTCATTCCATGTATCCACCATAACAGATAATATAGGTTCAACATATTCAAACAATACACCATCTCAAAACCAAGCAAACATCCAAACATTTCAAGAACATAAATCACATATTTCAATGGAACCATGAATATACTATAATTATATTATGAGGATATTATTCCAAATTATTTCATAGAAAAATCACACAACTCAAATATATGGATGTACATATATGTAGATATATACCAAGTGAATGGTCAAAAACTTGCCAAGGACTTCAAGTTTATCAACATAGGTTTAAAAATACATGAACTGGGAGTTGAAATAGAGTTGGGAGAAACAATTTATATCTCAACTTTAAAACGAATCATTTTAGCCAAATCTACTCATTTTTAGAGCCATGTAGCATAGAATAAGAAATATATATGTGTACTTTTATGAAGCATAGTTATCATTCAATTCCTTAAAAAATGATGTGTTTATAACCCAACTTCACTCACAAAATTGAAGAATAAAATGTCGTTAAGCATCCTTCACAACCTTGTCCTTGGCTAAGGGTTCTTCACCAAGAAAAAATTATGAAAACAAACCGTATGACATCATAAAAAGATATAAAAAATATGGAGGAATATAGAAAGAAGAAAATATGAAGAATGGATGCTCTACAAAAATAACTTTCATATGCAACAACAAAAATCCTAATGATCACTCAAATTGGAAGAAGACCTAATCTAAAGATTTCCCAAAAGAAAGATATAGACTTTTGATGCTAAAGTAATTCTAGCCCTACCTACAGTATTAGATAGCTAAAATAGACGAAAAATAAAGGAGACAAGATTCAAGGACTTTATAGCCATGCAAAGGCCTATATTTTCACTTAAAATTCAACATGAAGAGCTACGCTACAAGCTTGACTTCAATGGATACAGAATGAAGTCAAGAGTTTCAAAACCACACAATTGCACTTTAGGAAGACAAAAGGCAACCGATCAAGCAAGATACAAGAGTTCTTTTGCTATTCAAATATAGAATTATTAATCCATTTAACTTAGAGCTAGGAAATCACAAAATTCATCAAAAACACCACAAAAGCTAAGACACTCATACCGTTAGATTGTAAGAAACCAACGAAATAAAAATTCCATGGAGATGAGGGCTGTTTTGATGAAAAGAAAAATGAAAAGGAAGCTTACATCAATCTGTTGGAGCTCTTGGAGAAACTTAGAGACATTGTAGTTAGAATCGTTCGATTCTCAATGTGAGTCTTACGATTCATATTATTTTTCATACGTAGCGGTTCGAATCTTATAAAAGAATCAAAATTAATCCAAAATTGTGAATGAATTGTTTGAATCAGTCCATAATCTATCGAATCAATATGAACAGAGAAGATTAACGATTCAATTATCGGTTTACGAGTTTTGAATTTTTTTTTAAAAAAGACAAACCAACCCTTGTAAGAAACAAAGAGCCCGACAATGTAGATTTCAAAATTTTAAAAAAGAAAATTAAAGCAAAATAAAGAATGAAAAGAGAAGGAAGCATAGAAAAAGGAGGAAGGAGAAATTTTGTTGTTTTATTCCAACATTCTCCACAAAGGTATTTTTCATCACCTCTTCATCTTTCTTGCCGTTCTCTTTTTTTTTTAATTCTTTCTTATAATGTATGCGGTCAACTATTTTAATTATTTTAAAAGTTTTTTAAATTAGTGATTATTTAAGTGAAAATTGCCAAAAAAAACCCCTAAGTTTGCAATATGGCCAAAAACACCCCGTTAATTTCGCAATACCTAAAAACCCCTTCCTTTTAAAGATAATGTTTTCTAACTCCCCAAAGCATATAACGATGGTTAATAAATTTATTTTTAAATTTTATGGATGAAATTGCCCTTTGCATGGGAAGTCGTGGCACTCCAATCATTTTGTAGGTTTGAGCTCGAAGGAACTCCGCCTCCCAATCTCCATCTCCATTACCGATTGATCCCAATTCAGGTCCCTCTCTCTCTCTCTCTATGTGTCTCTTTCTTAAGGTTCGTTCTTCTCCAATGTAGTGTAGGGTTTGGTTTATATATGAGGCCTGTGGCCTCAATCTCAACTCCCGGGGTGACCCCCCGGAACCATCCTTGGCTGATCCGGTGGAAGCCTAAGCCACGATCCCTTTAGCTTTGGAAGAAGCTGATCATGCTAATCTCGGTGATGATGCAGGAGGTGAGCGGCAGAGTGCTGAAATTGATGGTCAACAGGAAGATGGGGGTGATCTGAAGATGGAGATGGTGGAAGGGAGAAGTTTGGAGTGCGGTGAAGCGATGGTGGGAGTTCATGTTGGCAGTGGAGAGGTTGGTGATGTTGATCGGCTGGAAAAGGATGGATCTTGTGATGACGTGGACATGGTGGTTGATGTTCGTGGTGGTGAGGTTGGGAGTGCTGCTGGGAAAGTTGTTTATGGGTTGGAGATCAGTGATCAAGTTGAGAAAATTTAGGAAGGAAAGGGTCGAGGGTTTCTGTTTAAAAAAATATGTCTCCGTTTAAATATTGCGGTTTATGTTTAAGAAAAACTCAGTCTCTGTTTAACAAGTGATATCTCTCTGTTTAAGAATTGAGGGTTCTGTTTATGAAAGTATGTATCCGTTTAAATATTGCAGTTTCTGTTTAAGAAACTAGGTCTCTATTTAACAAGTGATATCTCTTTGTTTAAAAACTTATATTTCCGTTTCAAAATTTGTGAACACTGCTGAATGTGTTGTTATTGTCACAGGATTGTGATTATGGCGGTAAACCTAGTTAATGGCGATGCTACTTGACACCGGTAGTGGAGACCTTGGCTGAATTCTAACGACAACATCATTTGATAGGGTTTTTGTAATTTTCTGATCGCAAAGACACAGATGAACAACCAAGAACAACAAGTTTTGGGGAAATCAAAATTTTATTAGGGTTTGGAATACAGCTCTGTGAAGCGCAACATAGTCGACTCGCCACAGATTGAAGACTTGATTCAAGGCATCCTAGACAGTTTTGTTTTGTTTTACATTTTCGTATGTGTACACGATCGAAATAGTTTTTCGATTGTTATGATTTGTTTAATGTTTATAATGTACGTTTCCCCTTTCATTTGATATGGTTGCAGTTTTACAAATGAAATTTTCGTTTAAAAATGAGTTTTAGTTTAAAAAAATATGTCTCCGTTTAAATATTGTGGTTTCTATTTAAGAAACTCGGCCTCTATTTAACAAGTGATTTCTCTTTTTTTAAGAATTGAGGTTTCTGTTTAAAAACTTATATTTTCGCTTAAAAATTTGTGAACACTGCTGAATGGCAATGCTACTTGACACCGGTAGTGGAGACCTTGGCTGAATTACAACGACAACATCATTTGATAGGGTGTTTGTAATTTTCTGATCGCAAAGACACAGATGAACAACCAAGAACAACAAGTTTTGAGCAAATCAGAATTTTATTAGGGTTTGGAAGAATAGTATATGATATATACAGTACAGCTTCGGGGACGTTGCCCCGACCCCCGTATAGCTCTGCGAAGCGCAACATAGTTGACTCGTCATAGATTGAAGACTTGATTCAAGGCATCCTAGACAGTTTTGTTTTGTTTTACATTTTCGTATGTGTACACGATCGAAATAGTTTTTCGATTGCTATGATTTGTTTAATGTTTATAATGTACGTTTCTCCTTTCATTTAATATGGTTGTAGTTTTACAAATGAAATTTCCTTTTAAAAAATGAGTTTTAGTTTAAAAAAGTATGTCTCTGTTTAAATATTGCGGTTTGTGTTTAAGAAACTCGGTCTCTGTTTAACAAGTGATATATCTCTATTTAAGAATTGAGGTTTCCGTTTAAAAACTTATATTTCTACTTAAAACTTTGTGAATACTGCTGAATTTATTTTAGATATTTTGATAAACATCAAAAATTTAATTCTGTTTTATTTAAAAAAATTTAAAATTCAACAAATGTTATTATATAATAAGATTTTGATCATTGATGCATTACTATCAAATATTCTAACATTCATGAACATGAATTTAACATCCATTTCAATTGATTGCATATATATAGATAGATGGATCATGTGAAAGAATATTAATTCTCAAGAATGGATTTAGCTTTGTTGTTTTTTTGGGTATTAAGATGTTTAGGTTGTTCCATGGTTAACTAGTGTGATCAAGATTTTAAATAAAAACATAAAATTTTTAAAAGATAACTATAAAATTTAGACGTTAAAATAAATATTTAAACAGAAACATAATAATTTAAATGGAGAAGACAGTTTTTAAATGAAAACTTGATTGAGTTAAACAGATATTGGGATAATTAAACAAAAAAACAAAAAAAAAATGCACACTTGTATGCATAAAATTTCAAACATGATGTGATTGGGCGGTATTTTTCCCACCATTTGCAAGAGCAAAAATGGAATTTCATAAAATGGACCCACTTGAAGTGATTGATAGGGGGTAAAAGGAATGTAAACTATAAAGGAAGGGCTACCCGGGGTGTGCAAAAATTGGAGGGGCTTTTTAGGAAGTTTTGAAATTCCCGAGGGGTGAACTGTAATTTTCCCATTATTTAATTAATATTTAAATTAATTAATAGATAATGCTTTCTTTTAAAATTTTAATATTAAATTAATTTGTTATCTTAAAAATCTTGTTATGGAAAGAAATCTTTTTTAATTAAAAAACTAATCTTTAACATTAATCTTTTGTGATTATTTCATTAATTTTTAAAATCTGAACTATTTTTGAAATAACTAATTTTTTTTAAATATATATAGGTTTGCTTAAAACTTGAAAATGTCATCCAAGGTTAAAAAAGAATTTGAAACTATAAAAATGGATCCCACTTGGGAATATTGCTCTCGAATTGGAGACAATAGAATGCATTTGAAATGTAATTATTGTGGACTTGGAAAGTTGGGAGGTATAATTCGAATTAAACATCACTTAGCCAGTACTCATGTTAATGTTGCTCCTTGCAAAGAATGTCTAGATAATGTGAGAGAAAATTTTACCAAGCTTTTAATGGAAATGGAAAACTAGAAAATTTTAGATGGGAATGACTGCTATCAAGAACAAGTGGGAAATGATGTTCAATGTGTAGGAGGAAAAGGAAAAGGAAAAAGAAAAGCTATTATGAATACCTTTATCATCAAAGAGAAGGGAGTCAAGCAACAAATTATTAATGCAATGGTTAAAAGAAGAGAGCCGGTTGTCCAGGGCATTTGCAGACTTTTGTATGGACATGTTTTACCCTTTTCTTTGGTAAAAAATCTACTATTTTCTTCAATGATGGAGATGGTTGGTGAATATGGAAGAGGAATAAAAGTTCCTCTCTATCATGAGGCCAGAGTTACATTTTTGAAAAAGGAAGTTGATAATGTGAACTCAATGATGGAGAAGTATAAAAAGGAGTGGAAGAAAAAACATGATGTACTTTGATGTCCGATGCATAGAGTGATCGAAAAAATAGATCTCTCACTAATTGTTTGGTTAATAGCCCAAGTAGAACTGTTTTTCTTAAATCTGTTGATACATATGTAGTAAAAGATGCTCGGATGTTGTTCATATGGTGACTGATAATGCTTTATCTTATGTAGCTGCTCGTGATTTATTAATGTTGAATAGGACAAAATTATTTTGGTCCCTTTGTGCTATGCATTGCATTAATCTAATTTTGCATGACATGGGTGAATCAAAAATTTTTATAGATGCTATAAAAAAAACAAATGAAGTGTGTGTTTACATCTAATGACATGTTTGGGTTCTTAACATGTTTAGAAAGTACTCCGAGAAGAAAGAATTGAAGAACCCTGAGTTAGATGATTTGCTACATCTTTTCTCACTTTAAAAAGTATTGATGACTCTAAACTTGCTATTAGGGCAATGTTTACATCGGAAGAGTGGGCTAGATGTCCTTATTCTTCTAAGATGGAGGCAAAGAAAATTGAGGCGATCATATTATTGGATGACAAGCTTTGGAAATCTATGAAGTATTGTTTGAAGTGTGCAAGTTCTCTCATTAAAGTTTAAAGACTTGTGGATGGTGATGCAAAACCCCCAATGTGTTACGTATATGAAGCCATGGATAGAGCAAAAGAACAAATTGCTCAAATTTCAATTGTCAAAAGGCAAGATACGAACGCATTTGACATATTATTGACACAAGATGGGATTTGCAACTCCATAGGCCACATCATGAGGCGGGCTATTTTGTCAATCCCATAAGTTTACAAAGTATTTTTATTAATTTTCATTTTCTATTTTGGCTCATTTTTACTTGCATTGCATTAAATTTTATAATTTTATAGGTTCCAATATAGTGATTCTTTCAATGCGGACATGAAAGTGAAAATGGGATTGTACAAGATAATACAGAAAATGCATCCAGATCTTGAAACAAGAATCAAAATTGATCAACAATTAGAAAATTTTAAGAAAGCAGAGGGATTATTTTGCATGAGCATGGCTATTTTAACAAGAGAAAATGAGGAACCTAAAATGTTTTTTAATTTTGTAGATGAATTGTGAAACCTTCTTTTTTTTTTTTTAGTTTTAGTTCTACCAAAACAAATCTAATTATCTATCTTATATATTCTAGCTTTATGGTGGGAAAGTTATGGGGAAGAATGCAAAAAGCTTCAAAATCTTGCCATTCGGGCTCTAAATGCTCTTGTTTTGTCAAGTACAGCATTCAACTTGAATTAAGACAAGAAAAAGGGGAGACAAAAAGGTGAGACATATGCTCCAGTTTGTTTGAGTGATTTGGAATTGGATGCTGAGTGCATCACCGAAGTAGAGGACGCTTGTTTACCCTAAGACAATTCATGGATGGATATGAATGAATATTTTGAAGATGATGGAGGGCTTCGACCGAATAACAAAAGAAAACGAGGTAAATAATTCACTCTCTGAATGCATAAGCATTCATTTTTTAAAATATTGAATTCTAATATTTTATATAAAGTATAATGTATTTTATATAGTACCAAGAAACTTAAAATTTGATATGAAAAGAAAAGGAAAAGCTCCTATAGATAAAGAGGAGCTAGAAGATGATAAAGAAGCTAATATTGTCACACCCCGTCCTGCGGAACCAACACGCGACAACCTAAGGAGAGACACCCACGCCACTCAACGCTCGTGTTGCCACAATGCTATAAACAATCTATGAATAAACAAACCTTAACAGAGTTCACAAAATCAAAACATACAAAATCGAGTACAAAAATATACAGAGGAAGCAATCAAACCAAAACCTGAATGTAGGGCTCAATTAAACATGCTTGTCATAAATACAACAAGGTTTCCAAGAAATTAGACAAGTATACGAACCATGCATAAAGAGTGATAAATACACTAGTGGATTCATATACTTATACAATGCAACATGTTAAAAAAACATACACAAAATAGGGGTTAAGATAGATAGCTGGAATGATGCTTGTCACTTTGGTCGGTCGCAATACCACAAGGAGCTAGAGCCTGGAAGGGAGAGAGAGGGTAAGTAACCAGAGTTACTCAATGAATGTGTCAACATAATTCTATAGTATACAAAATACTCAATAAAGCTACAAGATAAACCATTTTCAAAAATACATATAGATTAGAACATTATAATATATATATATATAAGAAACCATATATAGCATAGAAGAACCATTTTTCACAACTGAGATTTCAACATTCAAAGCTCATGAATAGTATAATAAGAGTTCTAAATTCATAAAACACGATATTCATTATAAAATCAATTCTGTTTTGTATGGAGTCTTATTTTTCTTATAAATATGAAGTTTGCATCTCGAGCAATCGGATAATGGTCTAGATATCCCTCAAAACTCTAGTCTCGGCTGCGGCTAAGTTTAGAGCCGCCAAGGTACTCATGTCCTTCATATTGACGCACGTCGGTCTTTGTGGTTATTTTGGACTCCCGATGTTCGTCTAATCAGGGCTCGACGCGCTACCTGAAATGGATAGATAAACTAAGTTTATCAAGCCACCTCTAAAGGCTCGCCCATGGGAACTCTCTACTGAAGCAGGGGGTTCCAACCCCATTACCAACAAAACCACAAGAAGTATATCAACAATATAGTTCATGTAAATCATTTCGCAGGGTCCTTATTCGGGACAAACATGATTACCATGTAAATCAAAGCCAAGATTATAACATGTGAATAAAGTTTCACAATTCAATCCAATCTAGTAGATCAACATAACCAAAATCATTTCATCTAGCATCAAGAGTTTTGTTTATAAATAGAATGTATAAAAATACCTTTCAAACATGTGAAATCATCATTTCAACATAATAAAACCATGGATTTCATTTAAATCAAACTATAAAATATATTTAGATAGTAGTCTACTAGAAATGTGCAATCATAACTCACTTACAAAGTATGGAGATCAACTCCTCAACTACGCTACTCCTACACTGGCTCTTTGCATTGGGCCGAGCTCTCACCACCTACACCAACACATGCCACAAAGGTTCAAAGATAAGAAGAAAACACAAGGAGAAAAATAAGCATTAGCTTCTTCAAATTACATGCCACGAGACTCTAACAAGGCTTGGGTGTTGGCCTGAACTTGAGCTCTAAGGGTTCCAAAGAATTTCTATAGAAATAAGCTCCCATCACAACCATGAGACTAGTGGTTTTACAAAGGATTTCTCCATGCTACAGTAGCCTGATTTCAAGAACAAGAGGATCTATGGTTTTATCAAAGTGGAGACGGTGGATCTTCACATCCACTTTATGAACAAGAAAAAATAAAGGAAAACAATAAAACTACTCAACAAATTCATCAACAACATGCCAAGATTCAAAATCTAAAAACCTAGGATTAACATGCTCATCCATAACCATGAGGAGAGAGGGAGGTCAAGCAATGGCTCCTTCTTCTCATCCAAAGCAATGGGAACAAAGGAAGGAAGAAGAGGAATAAGAGATTGTTGAGAATTAGGGCTTAAGTTCAAGACTTTAAATACCCATAGAAGTGCACGGCCAAAAGCACGACCGTGCAAATCCTAGCCTTGCCGTGCTTCTCTCTGAATGATGCGAAAAGTGCTCATCCCGATGCAAGCATGGGCAGAAGCACAGTCATGCTGATACCCATACACTTTACAGGAAAATCAGGACAAGAAGAGCACAACTTTTCCGCCAAAGCACGGGCGTACTTATGCCATGGTACTTTACAAGAATTTCTGGGTGAGAAGAGCACGGCTTCTCTACCCTTAGCACCACCATTCTCTTGAAGCATGTCATTAAGCACCGGCGTATTTATACCCATGCACTTTACACGTTAAGCTACATTTGTCCCGAGAAGAGCACGGTCCAGAGCAGATACGTGCTTGATCGAAAACCGCATTTTAAACCCAAAATGACCAAAAACTCACCAAAACTCACGGCATAACTATTATATGACAGTTTGAACAACAACGCACGCTCAAAAAAGTCAAAACACCACAAATACGGAGGAAGAGAAGCAAGAAGTTGTTATGGTAGAAGATGATGATGAAGATGATGATGGAGATGATGATGAAGGGTTACAAATTTGAATGAGTGTTGATATGGACTTATAGACATCAAACTTATAATTTGATAGTTTGAGCATCTGAGTTTGAGGCTTTGAGCTTTATTTAGTTTTTAAATATTAACTTGGTTGGTAGATAAGTGATTTGAACTAGGTTATCTTTAATTTTATGTTTAATGCATGATTTGAATTTCGATTTGACTACCTTGTTTAGAGATAATAGAAACTTGTAGAAGTGTGGAGAAGATGAAGACTCGTAAGTGGATAAGTTTTGAAGGTGAAATGACCAATTTACCCTCAAAACTTAAGACAATTTGCACCAACGTCATTACACAAATCCTATGATACACATGCCCTTGCACTTCTAAAGAAAAGACAAAGGTGAGTGACTTCGGTGGTAATTACTTAATTCATCCTAAAACAACCCAAGAAATGACAAAAAAACTTCATTAACACACTATTGGGAAAGGATAAGGAATGTGGGACAAAGCATCACATTCTAAACCCCTTAAAAAGAATTTTTCCCTCAAAATTTGCTCACCAGCCATGCTAAACAACTGAGGACATTGATTCCTTAAGGTTGCTTATTGTTCTCAAGTCACCTCTTTAACAAAATTACTTTTCCAGAGAACCTTAACTATTGGTATAGTCTTCTTGCAAAGCACCTTATCTTATTGATCAAGAATTTGAATTGGTCGAGTTCAAAGTTTAGATATCCTCGAAGCTCCATAGGAGGTGTCTCAAGTATATGCGAAGGCTTAGACACATACTTCTTTAACATGAAGCACATCATGAACCTCTCCGAACTTGGTGACACCTCTAAACAATCAGCAACTGGTCTAATCCTCTAGAAGATCGAGAACGGTCTAACATATCAGGGACTCACTTTCCTCAATGCTGAAAACGAATAACTCCCTCCCTTCCATGGAGAGATCTTCAAA
Organism: Dioscorea dumetorum; assembly: GCA_902712375.1. Classification (NCBI taxonomy): domain Eukaryota; kingdom Viridiplantae; phylum Streptophyta; class Magnoliopsida; order Dioscoreales; family Dioscoreaceae; genus Dioscorea; species Dioscorea dumetorum. The sequence continues at coordinate 5,326,553 of CACTHL010000128.1, read as the reverse complement.
AATACCCTATTGCCACATCAAACTCTAAGGAGCATAAGTCTTCTCTTTGTCTTGAGCACCTTTCAATCTATCTCTAATAAGTTCCACCTTTGCTGTAGTCATCTCAATCAGCTCTCAACTCAGCAATTTCCTTTCTCCAACTTTATCTCAACAGACTATTTATGAGTTTCTTGAGTTTTAAAGTATTTATCCTTATTACGCTGGCGAGCCAACTTGACAATAATATATAGTCGTATCAGAGATACTAGTATTTTAGTGATATCAGAACACTGGTTTAGCCCGACAGTGTTCTGTACATGTTCACCATTTCTTGAGTCTAAGTTAGCTTCTTGTGTTCCAGGTAACTACTAATGCCAGCACACAACACATTTGGTGTCATGGGTAACAGTAAACTATGTAATATGGCTTGATAGAGCTATGCAGTCGTCACTGACTAAGTAACACTGTTACTCATCCACTCCCTTTTCTCCTAGGTGTTAGAGTGTTCCAACAACATGGCTTGTGTTGGGCTAAGCATGCATCTTGCTGAAGGGTTTTTCCCTTCTCTATCTCTTTCATTAACAAGGCATGAGGTCAGTACTGGGTCTGAGCCTGGGGTAACAGCCTCAGTTCATACACCAATTGCGCCTAAGCATGGGAGAGGATACCATGCTACCCCTCTTTAATGTCAGGCAGTTGTTCAAACTGGGCAAATAAAACAAGAAAAATTTTACCTTTTTTCAAACACATAAGAAACTGTATAAAAATCACTAATTTGCGCATTAAGGTAAAACTAAGTAGAAATGAGTAAAATGGTAATTAAAAAATAGATAATATTAAAAAAAGGCATAGTTTTTATTTTTGGAATAAATTTAATTATACTTTATAATCACTTAAAAAAAATGATAATTTCATATATACACCAAGAAAAATAAAAAATTATTGATGTGATTCAACTTGTTTTGTTGAATACATTTTTCTTTTTTTATTTGTTTAACAAAGTAGACAAGTCACAGTTCACATGATTTACAATGCTTGAAAATGATATTTGATCTCCCAACTTTCTATATATTGCACTCTTGGTCTTATTGTCGGGCTATACCAATATCGGCAGTAGCTCTTTTGTTCTTCTCCTTCAATGGGCTCTTTGTTTAGAAACTCCCTTAATAACAATTTAGATGGTTAGTTAACATCCCATTTGTATATCCAAAGTAAATTAAAAGTAGGAGAAAATATTTTAAAAAATTAAAAAAAAAAAGTAAAGGTAAATATTTTAGACATTTCAAATTTTTTCGTTATTTAAATACTTTTATTGATGTTCATATGACAAAAAAAATTAAGATTTGTGAGCATGATGAAGGAGTACATAAAAGACAAAAACATGAGAATTTCATACCGTATGACTTAACCGCAACCGTCGCTTTGATTCCGGTGAGTCAAGTGCCATCATTAAAAACTATTAGTATAAATTATCTTTCATTTAAACTCGTAATTATCTTAAATATTTGGAATATTTGGATGATCTCTCATACGAGCACGGTACGTACACCTATGGATGAGTCGGTGTGACTATCCAGAAAGCGCCAGAGAGCGCGCAACTTGATGTAAAACACGGCCATATATATATATATATTCTCTTATTCTGATGCTGATTAAATTATGACAAATTTTTTAATGGAGAATAAAAACTAATGTGTCACAATGAAAGAGTTGCAAAATTCCATCTCACTATTCAACGAATTTTGAGAGTTTGAGGGTTCGTACTCTCTCCCAATTTTGAACATTTGACTTCTTGTATGAGGGTAAATATTCGTTCTTTCGGACTAACCAATATGGATTGGTTCTTTTATTTTAAAAATGATTTATTTATATTACTTTTAAATTATAAGTAAAAAAACATCTTTAAAAAATATTAAATATTCAAAAACAAACTATTATAAAAATAATTTACCTTTATTATTATTATTATTTTATTATTATTAGTTTCCATACTTATCTTCACTCGTCATTGTCACACTTTCACACGGCGCTCCAAGCCAGGCTATCTTTATCTCCTTCACATACCATCAGGCCAACGCACTAGAACACGTGTCACCACTGCATCAAACCACAGCCCCTAAAACCATCTTGACCAACATACCCCCACACCGAATGGCACCAAAGCACCGACATATAAGGGTCATTTCGTCATATGAATCCCCTCCTATATACACTGGTCAGGCGACTCAGGCCCCAAACCAGCAAGCTATATACCCTCACATCACAGCAGAGGCGGCGAGCATGACGGAGCCGGTGAGCGGAGCCACGGCTGAGCCAGCAGTGTCAGAGCCGGCAGCGGCTAAGATGAAGACTGAGGAGGAAAAGAAGGGCATGAGAGTGATGGTGGCCGTCGATGAGAGCGATGCGAGCATGTACGCCCTTTCATGGACCCTGGATCATTTCATGGCGCCTTCATCGGCTCCGGCTCGGCTCGGTTCTCTCGTCGTTGTCCATGTTCAGCAGCCTTTCCACCAGTACATCCTCCCCGCCGGCGCAGGTGCATCAACATTTTCCGACATCTCTTTTTGTCCAAAATTTTTATATATTTCAAGATGATTCATCATTAGTTTTTTTCTATAAAATTTTTTTTTCTTTTTTTTTTTTTTTTTTGCATACATATATATATGTTTATTTTAAATAAATATATTAATTTTAAAATTCATGATTTTGCAGTGACTGTTTATGTTCCCACGGCGGTGACTGAATCTATGAGAAAAGCTCAAGAACAAAACACTGCCAATGTACTTTCTCGTGCTATAAGAGTTTGCGAGGAGAGAAATGTAAATATATATTGCACTCTCATTCACTTCAAGTGTTTAATTTCCAAATTAATATAAGATAAATAATATATATATATATATCCATGAAAATAAACAGGTGACAGTGGATACTTTAGTTATGGATGGTGAGCCGAAGGAGATGATATGTCAAGCTGGTGAACTAAAGGGTGTTGATCTTCTTGTTGTTGGGAGCCGTGGCCTTGGGAGAATCAAGAGGTAATTAAATATAGATCATCCCTTTCTTGATTTGAATGTAAAATGTTGGTTTTTTTTTTTTTTCATTTGCTTAAAAATTTGGTGTTTTTAATTTGGTGCTGCAGGGCGTTTTTGGGAAGTGTAAGTGACTATGTTGCGCACCATGCAAAGTGCCCCGTTCTCATTGTGAAGCCACCTAAAGAAGATCATTGAAGATGAGCATTTTGAGTGTAATAAATCAATGAAGTTGTGTGAAGAGTGTTTTTTTTTTTTTTTTGGTAAAAGGTGATATGTATTGCTCCGTGTCAAATTAAAAATATAAAATAAAATAAAATGTTAATTGTTTACTCTTAGATTTGGAGTGGAAAAAGCAACTTAGAATGGAAAATAGATTGTTCCGGTATAAGCAAACTTTGTATTGATTGATGCAGGATAAACAAAGATTTATTTCCTTGGCTAGTCACTACCTTTTATTTTTAATTATTTAAATAGTTTTAAGGCTATTTTATTTGTTGAAGTGGTTTTAGGATGACCAAAAGTCATGCCCCAGTGGCAGCTAGTCAGCACATGGTATTGGCCGGCTGTTTTACATAATTTAAAAATAAAAAACATGGTTTATTGCATTTTAATTTTTACTTTTTTACAACACAATAATAAGACATAATTTGTCTCATATATGATTTTGATAATAATGTTTAAAACTTCATTATCAGTCAAATTTTTAAAAACATCAATTTTAATCTCAATTTAGAAAGATTACTGGTTGATTCTCCTAGATTGATTCTTCAACTTTTTTAGAAAATGTTTTTTAAAGACTAAATTAGAAGTTTAAAAATTAAAACAAGAAAAAAAAACGCTTAATATATGGATATCTATAATTAATGAAATCAATGATGATATATATATAGATGGTGCATGATGCATTATTTCAATTATATATTTTCTATTCTGTAATCGAAAAAAATATAATTTTTGAGTAAAATGAAGTTAAAATGATAAAAATATTTATCTTTATAGATAGATTAGAATAAACACTATGATAAAATTGTATATAAAAGACGATAGCTTGACATGTGTCATGTTGTCTTCTACTTTCATATGGATTAGTGTTATGCCCGTGATATGCACAGAAGAGATGAACACATTAGATAATAGATTATGTTAATATTAATGTTGACAGCAGAGACATAATTGGTAGTGTTAGAATATAAAAAACCTCCTAATTTAAGGATATGTTAAAATAAAATAATTAATAAAATCATTGATATATATATATATATATATATATATATATATATACATGATGCATGGATAATCACTTCAGTTATTTTTTATTCACGAATGAAAGTAATATAATCAAAAAACAATTTCCCATCGAATTGTAAAATAGTTTTGAGTTAAATAGAGTTAAGATGATAAAAAAATATCCTTTAAAAATTGAATAGTAAAAAATATAAAAGATGAACTCAATAGTTTTGTACTCCATATTATCAATAATTTATTCTCTTCACAAAATTATAATTAATTTGTAACTAAATTACAAATGCTTTTCAGGTTTAGTAATGCATGAATTAATCCCTGTAATAATTTGTAATTAAATTAGAACTAAATTACAAATATAATTATGTGTTGAAGATTTAATGATTATGCTTATTGAATTAAAGAAGGAGAAGAGAAGTTTAAAACAAAAGCCTTTGTTCTCATACTTTGTCGCCAACTCCCTACATTTAAAATTTAGTTTTGCCATGTCAGCTAGGTTGTTATTTTGTTAGCCATATCAGCAAATCTCTGAATGGATCATTCATTCATTATATTATAAAATGTACACGTTGTATAGCAACAAAGAGATACATAATGAAATCAATGAAAAACATCTCTCTTCTCTTATCGGATCTTCATCTCTGATTTCATCTTTGAGGCGATATTCTCTTGATACCTGTCTTGATTCACATATTGGAGAAGAATGGAGGATTGCTGGTTTTTTGTAGCTTGGTGTGATCTTCTCTGAAGGCAAGCACTGTACACTTTTCAGTTTCACAAGATCCTCTTCCTACATGGTAGCAGAGCTTAGGATTTGGATTTATTTTAAAGTTTTCTGGAGATCTTTATTGAAACTTTGGTTTTTTGGTGGATTTGAGAAGTTCTTGCTATTCGTTTTTGGAATTTTTCAGTCTAGTGTCCATTTTCATGGCTGATTTTCATGTTAATAGGAAAAGGACCTCCACTGATCCCTCAGATCCCTCGTTCATTTACTCTTCTGACAATTCTAGGATGTTGCCGGTCACTAAACCATTTGAGGGTTTGGGATGTGAATCTTAGAAGAGAGCAATGGAGATTGCCCTTTCAGCAAAAAATAAACTAGGGTTTGTGACTGGTTCTTTCAAGAAACCATATCAAGATTTAGATTAGTTTCTTAACTGGGAAAGGTGCAATAACATGGTCATTTCCTGGATCTTGAATGCTCTATCAAAAGAAATTTCATATAGTGTGATATATATGACCAATACAAGTGAAATATGGAAGAAAGTGGTGGAAAGATTTGGATAACTAAATGGTTCACAGCCCTATCAAGTGCAGAAAGAAATAAGTCAAATTAGCCAAGGAACAAGCAGTGTTGCTTCTTATTTTACTAACATGAAAAAGCTATGGGATGAAATTCAGTCACTGAGCAAACTATCTCAATGCACCTGTGGAGTTATACAGGAATTGCAAAAGGCTGAAGAGAATCAAAAAGCTGATGCAGCTATTAATGGGATTTAATGAAAGTTGCACTGCAATTAGAGGCAATATTCTAATGATGAGACCTTTACCTTCTGTTGGTTAGGCCTATTCTCTATTAATTTAAGAAGAGAAACAAAGAGAGATATGTTATGGAGGTCGATGCATACTATAAGAAATTTCAATGAATGCAAGAACAATTAATGGTTCTGGAAATAAGTTCTTTAAGTTGCCTCAAGGATCTTTCAAGACTAAGTTTGATTCTAGAAAATTGTTTTGTGATTACTGCAAAAGGCAAGGACATGTCAAGGAAAAATACTTCAAATTGCATTTTTTTTTCCCACTAATTATAAAAGCAATAAAGACAGAAGGCTTGTTGCTTTAGCAGCAAATAGATGTCTGGACTATTTTTTATGACCAAAACTGGAAATGCCCATATTCTAGATTTAACTGCAGCTCAGTACAGCAAAGTCATGGACTTCCTTAATGAACCTTCTACTAAAGGTTCAGATCAAGATTAGAAAACATAATCGGCAAACCTTTGGAATTTCTAACACGGCCACCTCTTCAACAGCAATGGCAGGTAATTTTCAAAAACCTCTATCTTACTTTGAAAGTTCTTTTGTTTTTAGGACTAGTGGAAAGCATATACATATTTTCAATACTTGGATTATTGATACTGGAGCCACAAATCATATGTGTGATAATATAACTTGCTTTGAAACCTTGCATTCGTTACCCAAATCCTTTCTTATCACTCTTCCAACTGGGTTTGAAATAACAATCACTCAAATTAGGACTGTTAGATTACCAGATAACCTTTTGATTACTGATGTACTCTTTGTTCCTATATTTTCTTATAATCGTCTTTCCATTGGCAAATTAATTCAACAATTAAACTCCAAGGTAATTTTTTCTTTTGAACATTGTATACTATGGCCCCTTCTTTGACGAGGTCAGTAGTTCTTGGTAAAGCTAGTAAAGGCTTGCATCTGCTGCATATTCAGAAAAAAAAAATAGCAATCTTTGCAGAAAATCCCAAACAGAATGGTGTAATCTCACAGAAAATTCTTGATTCTTCTTGTTCTTTTTCTTTGAAACATTCTTCAGCTCATTGTAGTGATTTCATGTTGTGGCACAATAGACTAGGCCATCCCCAATTGATAAAATAAAACAGCTTTTGTTAATAAGTTCTAGTCATAATACATTCTCTAATTTTCTCTATGATGTATGTCCATAAGCTAGACAACAAAAATTACCTTTCTCACACAGCCAAGTACACATTGCTATAATTTTTTAACTCATTCATGTAGATATTTGGGGACCTTATTAAACAGAAACACAAGAAGATTACAAGTATTTTTTCACAATAGTAGATGACTTCAGTAGAGCAACTTGAACATTCATTCTTAGAACCAAAAAGGATACCACCTCTGTCCTTAAAAACTTTATTCAAATGTTTGAAACACAATTCCATACCAAATTGAGAACAATACGAACTGACGATGTTTTGAATTAGGAAGCTGTCTAGAACTTAATACATATTTTGCTGAAAAGGGTATCATTCATCAAACTTCATGCATTTATACACCCCAACAAAATGATGTGGTGGAAAAAAAAGCATAAGCATCTCTTAGAAACTTCCTGAGCACTTCTTTTTCAATCAAAACTACCAATTAGATTTTGAGAGGATTGTGTTCTTGCAACAACACATTTAATTAACAGATTCCCTTCAAAAATCTTGAACAATAAGTCATCTTATGAAGTACTTTTTGGCTTCCCACCAGAATACAAAAATTTGATATCTTTTGGTTGTCTGTGCTATGTGTCTACAACTGAAAAACTTAGAAATAAATTTTTTTTCCGTGCTATGGCTGGAGTTTTTGTTGGGTATCCCTTTGGGAAAAAGGGGTATAAAGTTCTTATTCTTGATACATTTCAAATTATGATTTCAAGAAATGTCATTTTGAATGAAAACATTTTCCCTTTTCAAAATGCAAAGTCAAATAAATCCCAATCAACTCATCTTTCCAATATTGTGAATGAACATTCACACTCAATTCTTGAAAAACCTAGAACTCCACAGAATATTGATGCAATTCCAACATCAAATACAGAAACTTTAATTTTATTCTCTACTTCCAATTTGAATTCTCCTTCTTTGAGCAATAATTCATCAACTAGAAGATCTACCACAACACACAATGCTCCTTCTTATTTAGCATATTATGTGTGTAATACTGCCAGTACCATCTATAAAGATTTACAATGTTCAACATCTTCTTTGCTCTGCCTCATACTGTCTACAAACATTTGTACATTGCCTAAGCACATTAGCTTTACTTCTTTGAGAAAAGAAAAGCAACAAATGCTTGCTCTATTACACACACTCAAAGAACCAAAAACCTATAAAGAGGCTATACTTGATCCTGCATGGAAAGATGCAATGTGGCAAAAATTTAAGGCTATGCAAGCAAATCATACATGGGATTTAGTGTCATTGCCTATAGGGAAAAAGCCAATTAGCTGCAAATGGATCTACAAAATCAAATATAAAGCAAATGGTAGTGTTGAAAGATTTAAAGCCAATATTACGACATTAAAGATAGTTTGTGTTTGATTAGTATTAAGTAAATAATAGTACATTTTGTTAATTAGAAGATTAAATCGTAGCTAGGAACATATTTTCATGTTAAATTAACCTGCTTTTATTTTTTTGAAAGCTATTATAAAAATATTAATCAAATAATTCGAAGATAAGATATGATATTTGCCATTATTAATTTAGTTTAATTTATCTTAAATTATAATCGATTTGTATTTTCAAAGTATAATTCATTTAATATACTACATTGTAAATATTTATTATTATTTATTTATGTTTTTCAGTTTTATGCTGAAAAGCGTATCGTAGAAGGTTGACACGTGCCATGCTTGGCTTATATATATATATATATATATATATATAGAGAGAGAGAGAGAGAGAGAGAGAGATGCATTCATCTCCGGGTGACATCCACAGAATTCAATCTTGGGACGCTCCCACAGCAGCGGTTAGATTACCATTTAACAGCTGTTATATAATTATGAAGAAATAGACATGTTTGAGAAGATAGGCCGCCTGCAATCCGGAGCTTGTTTTTCAGTAAGGTTTCTGAGGGAGAGGCTTCGGCATTCCTTTTTTGAGGGTGAGGTTTGTTGTGATTTGATAATTTTGTGCGAGGTTTGGGTTTGTTGGTTGGAGTTAGGGGTTGCCAATTTGTTTTGGATGTGATTTTATTTTATTGTTATATATATATATATATATATTGCTTGAAAAGATGAGTTTTTTGAAAACCTAGACTAGTTTGTTTGGGGTGCATTGGAGTTTCATGGTGTTTTGAAGATGCATTTGGGATTTTGGGGCTGATTAGGATTTGATTTCAGTTTGCTGTCTCATTGGCATTTCTTGTTTTGTGTGTATATATTAGAAAAGAAATCAATAAATTAATTACCACAATTTGCAATTTTTTCAAATGTTGATGGTTGGATAGGCTCTTTACAACTGCAAAAAAAAAAATAAATAAATAAATAAATAGAGAAATATCTAGAACCTTACATTTTGAACTAAAATCAAAACTTTTTGTGGCAGAAAGTGTGTTAAAATAAGACATGTCAACTATGTATTAGTGATAATATAATGTCACTTCATTTTTGTGGAATTCTAATTTGGGATGCACGTGTGCAAAACTTGATCGTTTTGTATGTGAATAAAGATGTCTTTTTCATCAGGGCAGTTAAGCTAGCTTGTAAGACATAAGAAGTGGATTGATGGGATAAAAAAATTGTTATCTTATTTTTTAGTAATCCAAATAATTGTTTAAATTTCAGTTTCTAGTATTACATACAAGATACCCTCTTATATATCTTATGAGGAAAGCTACAAGAATAGATCAAAACCTGTGGCCCTAGAAGGTTACGAATGTGATAATTGTGGTTGTATTTGTTTGCTATGCCATTTATCAATACCTATTGCATATTATAATATTGATGAAATTGTATTATCCAAAGTCATTTATGACAACTATACCATGTTGAATATACTAGCAAGATTTCACATAGAATTCACAAGGACAAACAAAATTATGAGATGCGAATTTCAATCCATGCACTGCTTAAGTTATTTTTTCTTTTACCTCTTAACCTTTGTTTTTTCTTTAATTCATATAGAATTTGTTCCACATTCAGAAATAAATATTTTTCAAGTATGTGTTTTGATATATTCTAATTGGTTGTAATTTTCTTCATAGGATATCATGGCAAATATCACTAATGAAATATGCAGAAACGATAATTTCATAATTGAGGAAATTGAAATTGATATAAATGAGTATGGGTTATGCAGATTAAATGAAGAAGGTGGTGGTCATGTGACACAAAAGATTAATAGCCAACAAGTTGAAAATGGACATGAATTGGCCTCACAAAATTTACAAGAAATGGCAATGAGTCCATAGTCACGAGATATACTGGAGGTAAGAATCCCATTTGTTGGTATGGAGTTCAAGGATGACAATGAAGCATTTTGATATTATTTGGATTATGTAAAGCCCAAAGGTTTTGGGGTAAAAAGGGGTCATGTGTATCATTCATCAAGTTCTCGAGTAATTACATGTTGAAACTTTGTTTGTGATAAAGAATGAGCTAAATGCATGATAGACAAAAGGCAACTAGGAAAAACTGTTCAAAGATGTAGAGATACAAAGACAAGTTGCCAAGCTCAGATAGTACTATCAAAAAAGAAGAGTGGACTATGGACCATAAAGACATTTAATGATGTACATAACCATTTTTTACTAACAACTCCATCTAAGGTGATGAAGATGATGTCTCACTGCCATATTAGTGAGACATGTATAAGTTTAATGGAAACATTGCATAAGATTAGAGTGGGGCCGAGTCAAATATTAAATGAAACACTTTCAAAGATAGGATTTGCACTAATTACACGAACTGATTGTTCTAATCATTTGAGGGGATTCAAAGCAACAATATTGAGCAAAAATGCGTGGCTATTGTTAAGATTTTCAAGGAAAAACTCAATGACGATTTTTTCCTCTTTGATGTGGAGGTTGATGAGCTTGGTCAGACTAGATGTGTCTTTTGGGCAGATGAAAGATCTAGAGTGACATATTCAAATTTGGAGATGTTGGTGTTTTCGACACTACTTATAAAACTAAATAGATTTAGTTTCCCCTTTGCTCCTTTTGTTGGCGTCAACCATCATATGCAATCTATTTTATTTGGTCGTGCTCTAATCGCAAATGAAAAAAAGAAAGTTTTTATGGGTATTCCAAACATGGTTGAAATGTATGCTAGAAAAACATCCACAAACCATAATTTCAAATCAAGACTTGGCTATGGGGAAAGTCATTGCAAAAGTTTTTTCAAATTCTGGCCATCGACTTTGTTCTTGACATATTGGAAGAAATTCAATGAAGTATTTAGTTGATGTGAAGAGCAAAGAGGGTTTCATGGGGGACTTCAACAATTGGTTGCATCGTAGTGAATCAATTGAAGCATTTGAGGATGGGTGGGGTGAACTTAAAGCAACATACAACATTGGTTGAGTAAGATGTATAAAATTCGAAACAAATGGGTATTGGCAAGATATATTCATAGCTGGAATGACCTCTCACAATGTAGTGAAAGTATCGACTCATTTTTTGATGGCTTTGTTAATGCGCAAACTCCATTGGATGAGTTTGTTATGCAGTTTGATAAAGCGTTGTTTGCTTGATGAAATGATGCAGAAAATGAGGACTTCTAGGCGTTAAACTCTATAGTAACTATTACACAAGTCATCCAATTGAAAAGCATGCAGGAGGCATGTATACAAGAGCATTGTTTAATATCTTTCAATAAAATTGTAAAAAATTGATAGTATGCTTACCGAATAGGTTCGAGATGGGTGAAAATGCTAAATATATAATATGTAATCAAATTGTTGTGTTTAGAAAAGATTGTAGTGAAGATGGGAAGCCTTCTACTACTTGCTCTTGTAAGAAGTTTGAGAGATAAGGTGCATTATGTCGCCATATATTGAAAATGTTTTAAAAAAAAAGAGGTTGTAAAGATTCCCAAAGGATATATTCTACGTCGTTGGACTATGGATGCAAGATATAAATCAAGTGTTATGATAGTTGAGACATGCAACAATGCCTTTGCACCTTTGATGAAGTGAAATGCACAAAATATGTGTTTCCGCATTGCACAGTTTATATCATCCCTTGAGATGCCTTTGATGAAGAGAAATGCACAAAATATGTGTTTTCGTATCCAACAGTTTATATCATCCCTTGAGATGTATGAGAAAATTATGCCTAAGCTTAATGATATTTTTGAAATGGTTGGTGAAATGTCTAGTGCTTGAGAACATAGATCGTACACCTGGCAAAATGAGGAAAATCAAGGGATTATTGGTTCCTTTTTTTGCCCTATATTCTCAAGTGGAGATAATGTTTGTGGGTTAAACATTAGTATTCTTAATCCAAAACCTATCAAGAGCAAAGGTAGACCAAGAGTGAATAGAAGGATTAAGTCCAACATCGACCTTCAATTATCAACTAAGAAAAAAAGGACTTGTCGTAGATGTGGGGAAAAAGGTCATTACATGACTACATGCACATTAAGTAAGTCCTTTTTTTCTCTTTTTTTTTGAGGAGTTGTATCAATTTATTTTATATTTCAATCACTTTTTATTTGTTACTAATGAAACCTTTTATTTGTGAATGTAGGTCTTCCCAGAGCAATAAGATGCAAACACCCTTTGAAGCTACCTGTGATTGCTCTTTTGAAGAGTTATAAACAAGCTATCATTCTAAGATGAGTGACTTATGTAATAGATATTGTATTGTATACCTTAATATGTTGGATGAAGCTTTCATGGTTTCAATGTGATAATGGTCATGTTTTATGGTGTTTTAATTTTGGATGCAGTTTTTTGGATTTTCCACACATTGTAATGGTCTATATTAGTTGATTAGAAATTGGTGTGCAAAGTATTGATTAAGTGTGAAAATTGTGATTTTTGATGTATTTGGGTTCTCATGTGCTCATGGTTTCCTAGGGGATTTTAGTGAGGATGTTAATGGTGTGCAAAGTATTGATCATGCTTTTATTATTTTATATCTCATCCTAGATGTATTCTATTTAATAGGTGTTAGGTGAAGGAAAAAACATAAGAAGTTTTCATGATCTTGGATTGCTTTCTTCAAATATTGCATTCTTAGAGTGTGTAATTTTCAATCTTAGTCTGATGGTGTAGGATTTTGTTTGGTTTTGGGTGATAACTAAAGAAAAGAATGGTGTTTCTTCATATTTCATAGTCTAATGCTTATGGCTGTGCTTGTGTCGGAACGTCTCTTTTCAGAGTAAAGCACAATAAAAAAGGGCTCTACATGCCTATGTTGCCCTAGGGGTATATAAGTCCTGAATCCTGAGCCTTAATTTCTTCGATTTTTCTTCTTCCTCCTCTTCCCTTGGTTCCCATTGCTTTGATTGAGAAGAATGAGCCATTCCTAGACTTTTTATTCTCATTTTGGTTAAAGATCTTTGAAGGTAAGCTTTTCTTCTTCCTCTTTTTGCTTTTGTTTCATGTTATTTGGATGAGCATGCTAGCCCTAGGTTTAGATCTTGAATCTCGGTCCTTTATTGATGAAATTGTTTGATCATTTATGTTGTTTTCCTTCATTCTTCTTTGTATCTTGAGATGGACGTAGAGATCCATACTTTCTACTTTGTTGAACCCCTTTCCCTTGTTCTTGAAATCGAACTTACTGTAGCACTGAGAGATTCAGTGCTAAACCCTTGCATTCTTAGTTGCTTGGAGAGTTAATCTTCTTGAAGGTTCTTTGGAACCCTTAGGGGTAAGTTCAGGCCATACCCAACATTGCTTGAGTTTTTCTTGGTTTGTAGCATAAGGAGGTTCATGCTTGTCTTTCTTTTGTGTTTTTTGTTATTTTGAGCCCTTGTGGCAGGTGTTGGTGTTGGTGGTGAAAACTTGGTTTAATTGTATAACTTGGTGTTTGTGAGTGGGTTTGATTGTACAATTAGAAGTTATTTCTCTCTAAATATATGTATAACTTGGTTTAATGAAAACTTGGGGGTTTATTATGATGAGTTGATTATTTAAATTGGCTTGGAAAGAATTTCCATGCTTTGTATATTATAAGAAAAATTTTTGACATTTGAAGAAAACGATCAATGCTATGTTGCTATATCGGGTTGGTTTAAATTGTGGAAGTTCTTATATATATTGGACTCTTTAATTTGGCTTATTCAAATATAATATTTATCATCGACATATGACTATTTGTCCTAACAAGGACCATGTGAAATGATTTATATGTTTATTGTTGAAACTTTTCATGATGTTTTGTGGTGATGGGTTGGGACCATTTGATTATATATGTTTTAAAAAATTAATAAAATATGATAACTTAATTTAATATATTATGCTATTAATAACATTACAATTTTATAAATTAAAAGATTTTTATTTATCATGAGATAAATTAACCTTTTTTATATTTTAAAAAGCCATTTTAAAAATATTACTCTAATAATTCATTTAAGAAAAATAAAATATGATATTTTTTATTATTAATTTTATAAATAGAAAATAATATTTTAATTTGATAAACAAATATAATGATTTATCAAGAAGAAAAATAATTTAATTTTATTTTTACAACATGTATATATATATATATATATATCGCTTAATTTCCAAATTCTCTAAAAACCCTTTCCTTTTAAACACAATGATTTTCAAACCCCCAAAGAATGAAACGGTGGTTAACGGAGTTATTTTTCAATTTCACGGACGGAATTTTCCCTATCTTACATGGGAAGTCGTGGTGCAATCATTTCGCCGGTTAGAGAGGAAGTTGAGGGTTTTTCGTAGGGCAATCCCAAGAGAGCCGTATTCGCTTTTCTTCTCTATTTAACTTTCTTAAGCTTTTCTCTTTCCGAAGCTCTCTCTGCTTCGACATCCTCTGTAACTTCAGTCCACCTGAATCACTCGTGCGTAAGTATCGGGCACTTTCATCAGTTTGCAGCTCAAGGTATTGTAAAAGTTGTGTTTTAAGTAAGGCTTTTATTTGAACTACTCTGTTACACAGAGATATTCGTCGGTTTTGTTTTGCGTGGTTTTGTTTTTATCGGAAGACACTGAAGTATGCGGGGGGAACTCTCGGCTCTGGTTTTTCTAGTCTGCAGGCAGATTTCTCGATCAGGGTTTTGGTTTAGGGTTTAGGGTTTTCGGCTGTGCCCACGATCATTGAAAGTGTTTTCGGTTGTTTTTGTTTATGTAATGCTTACAATGTGCGTTTCCCCTTCCATTTGATATGGTTGCAGTTTGTAAAATGAGGTTTTCGTGTAAGAAATGAGTTGTTGTTTAAAACCTTTTGTCTCCGTTTAACGGTGCATATCTCTGTTTAAGCATTGAGCTTTCCGTGTAAAACCTTTTGTCTCTCTGTAACCATTGAGGTATCTGTTTAACAAGTGTTGTCATTGTTGCAGTCTTGTGATTATGGCGGTAAACCTAGTTAACGGGAGATGCTACTTGACACCGGTGGTGGAGACCTTCGCCGAATTAAAAGTCCACATGATCTCTCGACATTGGGAGATCATCCAAAGGACACCGTTTGCGGCATTCACTGAGGTGGAAGCTGTATTCCAAGAGTGGGCCCTTCTTGATTGGCTTCTGCAGAGGTACGATGGCCGCACCAATAAATTCAGGATCGGGGTGAGCCTGCTGAGCTTCAGGCCTGAGGATGTGGCTCTCGTTCTGGATCTGCGCTGCGACGGAGACGCAGTCCTATTTAAGAAGAAGAAAACACAGTCAGCATTCGAGGGGAGATATTTATCGAAAAGCTTCGAGAGACACATAGACGCCATGAGGAGCACTCTTCAGTGTCTTATTGGACGGAGGGGGGAAGAGGAGGATTTTGTGAAACTCTTGATGGCATACCTCATGGGGACAATCCTCTTCCTGAATACCTCATGCTCGGTGCCCACTTGGATCGTTGATTATGTCGATGATCTACCTGGCATGGGGCGGTTTGCATGGGTGCAGGCGACGCACAAATGGCTTATGGAGGACGTTCCACAAGCTGCCACTCGAGTGCAAGCCAGATGAGAGGGGGGAAGGTAAACATGGGGTACATTAAGGGTTGCTCGATCGCGCTGACCATCTGGTTTTACGAGGTTACCGGAATAGACAAGAAAGTCCGTTTCGGCAAGACCCCAAGGGTACTATGCTACTGTGAAAGTACTTACTAGAAGCATGCGGCGATAGAAACCAGTTTGTCAGCTCTCGAAGGAAAAGAGGTAATAAATCATGAACAATGTGTTTAAAAAGAGCAGTTAATATTTAATTATAGTCTTTACCGTTTAAGAACTGTAGTTTGTGTTTAACGCTTGGTGACTTCGTTTAACCTTGTTATACTCCGTTTAAATGTGTGCCATATCGTTTACATATATATCTCAAATGTTTAAATACGTTTGTTTTGGATTAAATTGAATGATTTGACTGAGATTGTTTTCTTTATATATGTTAGTTTCCTGAGCTGGTCCCGGTGAATGCTGAGGAGGAGACTTTTGTTCGGGCCAACTAGCGGAGGGATGCTGTTGCGCGGGAACCACTTGCACGACAACAAGAGGAGAGGCCAGCCCCTTCCGTCCGTTCTTGACGACGTCGTTCCCCCACTTCCAGCCCTAACACGCAACCCTCGGTGTCGGATAGGCCCTCACCTACCCCGCCAAATAGCAACACCCGCCCCGGCCGCGACAACGACAGTCCCCCCCGATCGCCACAGCCCCCCGACCGCGGCAGCCCCACCGACGGCATTAGGCGACGACGTTACTATAGCCTTTTTGCAGGCGTGCCAGGTAATAATGAACGCTTTCCCCCAGCTTGTCGCTCGGGTTGAGGCATTGGAGGCAAGGTTTCAATCGGCTGCACCGTTGGGACAAATACATGAAGTGTCCGAAACGGAGGAGGCGTCGGAATTTGGAGACGACGACTTTATCGGGAAGGCCATTCCAAGACGGCCACATTTGAAGAGGCTTGCACAAAGGCGAAGACAATAATGCCGCCTCTCTGTCCACCACCGGCCGATGATGAAACAATAGGAGCACCACCGGCCGCTGATGCTGTTGTTGAGACCGTTGTAGTTGATGACGTGATCGTCGCGGTGGAGGAGATCGTCGACGCCGTTGGCAATGCCGCGTCTGAGGAAGCCTCCGAAATCCCCGTCCCGGTGGAGCCGGTGGCCGCGGCCGACAATGGCGCTTCGAGGGTGGTGTGCCTCCCTTTGATGAGGTTGCCTTGGCCGCGGTTGACAAGAACGTTACCTCTATTGTGAAGGAACTCCTACCCACGGAGGAACGGCCGACCGACAGTGCCGCATCCAGTGTAGACGCGATCCCGCAACAGCAAGAAGCATCTAAGGATGATCCCAATAAAGCTGTTGACGGGGGGCAAGGGAACGTCACCGAGAACAAGACGAAAGCGGTGCCCCTTGCCAACCAGCAATATCAAGAAGTTTGGAAAGACTTCGTTCCGGTGAAGAAAAAATACATTGGTCAATCGCGCCTCGATGTATTCGAGAAGGAGTTGATCAAGATCTTCCTCAACTTTCCCATGGACGAATAAGTATGATAGTGTAAATGTTAGTGTTAATATATAGATCATCCCATTTACGTTGTTGAGTTTCCATTTAAATATAGCAGTTACCATTTAAAATAGTGATTTACCGTTTAACTTACCACGTTACTGTTTAACAATATACATTATCATTTACGTATGTGTTGTTCCCACTTAACGTCTACGTGTTATTAGTCAATCACATATGTTGTCGTTTAACCGCAGTTCCGTCGTTTGGAAGAATGATTATGTCAGCACCACCCGGGCCAACCTATTCATACTGATCGACGGGAAAGAGATGGTGACAGATGATGTGATGGACGCCTTCGTGTGCATCGTACAAAACTCACTTACTAGAATACCATATCCTTATAAAAAGCGCGCCTCCATCACTCGACCACTAGCATTGTTTATGTCAAAGGTAGAAGACGCACATGAGACGACTTTAGCTATGATCGGAGATGCCACCAAAGTTGTCAATGACGTTGACATCACCATCCTTCCCATAATCATGAATGGCAGCTTCCACGTCGTGGTGCTCGACAATAACAAGAAAGAGTACAGGCATTACACTTCATGCCAAAGTGAAGAGTACGATAAAGACGGTTGCAATGGTAAGTTCTCTGCGATATAGATTTCGATTGTCAGAGTGCCATAGAAGCTTGCTATTCTAACATCGAGTTGTACACTTCGACAGTGGGAACTATTCGACAACTGTCTCGAAATGGAGTACGACACGACCGTGACCGCACAGTACCCGCTTGTTCACGATGACGAAACACCGCGACAAAAAAGGGCAAGTGTCGACTGCGCCTTCTACGTGATGCGGTTTATCGAGCAATTACTCCGTGGTGAAAAGCTACGGATACCGCACATGAACGTCCCCTATCTGAGATTAAAGTATGCTGCCCACATAGTTAAGGAAGGACGCGAATCCGGTATCAAGCAACGAGGGATGCCTCCAGCTGTGAGGAAGAAAGATTCTTAAGCACCGGCATTATTTATCAAATGTGAAACAATTTTGTCGATATTGTTTTCAATTTAATTGATTCAATTCATTCTTTGCCAGCGACATGGCAGAAATGTCAAGGTAAATTTAGTATTGTTCGTTATTGTTTCAGATTCAATCATTTTTTGCTTAACATTCCATGGTACCGTTTGAGGGTCATCGCTGCTTTATAAAATGAAGTATATCTGTAAAAATGATGCCATCACTATTAAAACATTGTGTTACACTTTAACAATACGGATCTCTGTGCAATATTCACCGTTTCCGTTTAACACCAGGGGTACCTGGTTGATCACATAGTCTCCGTTTAGATATTAATGGTGGACGTTTAACTCTCTATGTCCCTGTTTAACATATGGCGGCTGTTGTTAAAGGTAAGAGACCCTATTCTACTTCCATTGTCTGTTGTTAAAGGCAAGAGACCCTATTCTACAAAACTTTTTAAATGTCTTCATCAACTGCGCTATGGACCCGTAAGCACGGAATTTTTATGTTAAAGTATGTCACCCATTACGTGTTGTTGTCTCTGTTTAAAATATAGAATTATCAGGTAAAACAGGCATTCACTGTTTATCTTTTGTTGTTACAAGTTTAATATTGCCGTTCTCTTTTAATATTACGATTCGCCACGTAAAGTTTCGTGATATTGTTTACTTGTGACTGTTGCCATTTAAACCCGTGCATGTCATGTGTAGGAATGGGTTGGCATTTGCTTAAGATATATGGCTTGCCATTTAAAGTTCAGCGTGTCTATTTAACATGCGTCCTCCACGTTTAACATTTATCAAAGAGTGACAATGAACTTAAAATTTCTTGAATGAGAGAACGTCCCATAATTAAACAAAGTTCTATTACAATGTAGTGACCCTAATACACATCCGGGTTCTTATTTGATAACTGAAAACATCACTAAACAGGACAAAAATTGTCATTCCGTCATTTTATACATTTTGGCATACCGGAGTAGCCTCTCCACATCCCTCTTATAGGATACCACTCGATCGAGTTCTGCGGAGAGAGATGCTGCTTTTTTCGTCAAATCCCCGACCAAATCTTCCAGAAACCACTCCTAGGGATAGGTTATCGGCCCTGTAATGAAGACCTGAACGATTTAGAGAAATATTTCTAAAAAAGCATAGAGAAACCGTACGATATGCAATACCTCCAGTTGCGACACCATCGGCAGCAGCGGGAGACGTACCCCTCGTCCTAAGGTGCGAAAGACAGAGCTCATAGAACGCCACCAAGGCAGCAATGTTCTGGGCTGCCTTCTCGGTTTTCTCGGTTCTACAGCTTCAATAAGTGGTCCCATCCACCGTGACCGTGGCCACGAAAGCGGGGGTGTCGTGGGGGCCTTCCCTGGCGGTGGAGTACACCGGCGTGGAATGGTGTGTCTTCTGGCAGTACGCGTTGAGAATTAGCACATACATTTTGTTGGGTTTGCGTATAATATCTGGGTGCGTCTCTTGTTTCTGATTCTTCTTTAAATACAAATCTATTTATAGGAAGTTTGAGCGCTTTCTCGAGTCTGGCGCCAATAAATTTGACATTTGAATTTGAAAACCAAATTTAATTGTATTAGATAACACTAAATTGCACTGACGGGTTAATCAATGCACACTTTCCCAATGCTAACTTACTAGTCTCCGTTGAATGCATGTATTATTCAAAATGTTTTGCCTCTGTTTAACTTCGTGTGTCACCCGTTAACATTAAGACTTTCCATTTAACTATCGAACCCTTCGTTTAACTATTTGAGGACAGGTAACAAATTTCATTTTGCTATGTTTACATATTAGTCATTGACAATCAAATAAGTTAGTTTAATTTATTATCTTACATTAAACATATTATCTGTGCGTTAATGGTAATCGTCTCTGGTTAACAGTCGGTGTATACGTTGAAATATAAACGCCTCCCAAAATGATATAGTCTCCGTTTAAACTACGGTTTCTCTGTTTAAGTAAATTTGGTGCAGTTTATGTTTAGGAGTCCCCGTGTAATTATACGAGTCTCCGTTTGATATTTCATTCCACGTGACAATATTTGCTAAACAAATATCCATAACTTAAGCTTCTCGCCACAGAAATTACATAAATTTTAAATAGTTGTGACACTGATTTTATTTTTCAGAATTAATGGTGAAAGTAATTGATATTGGTTTTTGATGCAAGCGGTTAGTAATAAATTTTAGCAATTAGTGATATGTGTTTAAATAGAGATAACTCTGTTTAAATATCAATGTCTTTGTTTGAATTTAGACGACTCAATTTAAATTTAGACACCTCAATTTAGATGACTCAATTTACAAAACGACAGCAAATCGAACATAATCTTTCACTCCGCACTCTTCTTGTCCTTCAAATCTTTGAGCAACTTTTGTACATTTGCAAATATCAATCCTACGAGGGTCCGTATTATTATATAGTCGACTTTCTTTGCTTAAGGTTACACTGTACTGTGCAAATATCAATCCTTCTGTGTAACATTTTAACCACTATGTGTACCATACAACGTCTTTGCTTAACATTTCACCCAAGATATGTAAAAATCACCGCCGTATCTATTTAAATATAACGGCCATCCCTTAAGTTTATGCGTCACTGTTTAACATTCGTCCTGATTAACATTAGGTTATTTCGATTAAATATTCAACGCAGACAACGAAATTTGTTTATTCTCTGTTTAAATATCAGGGCTCCATAACCAAATAAATTTGTGATTTTTAAAGATTATCCTTTTACGAAGCCTACTCGGCGACAGTTTCATTGCAAGTTCTACGATTGTGATCGGATGCGTTGTAGCGGCTGCAATGTAACTCGCGGACATCAAACACTTGAGACTCGATCCTCTTTCGTCTAGGACGCCCAGGTTGCCTTCTCGTCACAGGCGGCCGCAAACGCAAATCGCGATTGTTGTCCGTGGGCCTCTCATTGTCGGGTATGGGAAATATAGCTTCCTTATACGCCAGCTTGTAACTGTCGACGGTGAAGTGGTCGCTAATAAAATGATGAACATTGGTATCCGTCTGCATTATCGCAGCACAAGCGTGTTTGCACGGGATACCATAAACTTTTCATCTGCGACATGAGCAAGTTCTACTAGCATGGTCTACAGAGTTACTGCACTGGTCAATCACTTCGTAATGATCAGCGACACAGTGAACAACGTGAAGACTTCGGCGAGTGCATAACATGCGCATCAACTTGAACCTGCACAACGAATATCAGAAATCTTAAAGAAATTTACGTGAATATATGAATATTTAAAGACAACCACATCGGCGTAAACAGAAGAATAATAAACTAAAGATCGAAGAAGATAAACATAGACAATGGTATTTAAACCGAGACAATGATATTTATATACATTAGCTTACACAGGATTCTACCAGACTAAACGGTGACCGCAAATGTTAAACACAAACAACGATATCAAACTGTAGACAGTGCATTTTAAACACAAATAATGATCATTAAAGGGTAAAGGGAAATCTTAAGCGTTACATGTATTTAATATTCGAATACCTTATAGCGTCGACCATTTTCGTTACCGATAGGTGTCGAGCTTCTTTGATCCACACATTGAACGACTCAGCGACATTTGAATACATCTCGCCCAAGCGTTCACCTTTGAACAGATAATTCAACCAGTGTGACACCTCCGACTTGTGAATTAACCACTGATAGGCTTCGGGTGATGCGGCCCGCAATTCATTGAAGGTGTCATCGAATTCTTTAGCCGTTGATGCCCACGCGATACGAAAGCATATGGACCAGCACTCCTCCCTCAATGCCTTCCCAAGTCTGACATTGGCTTTCATAAAATTGGCCTCCAAGTGCCGAAGGCAGTACGCGTGTGGGGATGAAGGGAAAACTCTCGCAATAGCATTCACAAGGCCCTTTGACCTGTCCGACACGAATGTAATTGTCTCTTGGTAGTCTCCTTCGTCGTATAAAGCATCACCTAACTTGGAAATGAACCACGTCCAATTGGCGTCGGTCTCATTGTCGACAATAGAGAAGGCGACGTGGAAGACGCCATTATTCCCATCCTTGCCTGTGGTACCCAAGAGAGTACCCCGATACTTTCCAAGGAGGTGGGTACCATCGAGAAACAGCACTGGCCTGCATGCCCTTTTGAACCCCAAAATGCACGCGCAGAAAGAGAAGAACGCTCGTTTAAAATGCTCACCGTCTCTTTCCACAAACGCGATGCTGCCGGGGTTCGTCTCAGCCACCTTATCGATGTACCAAAGCAACATATCGTAGCTGGAGATGTCGCTGCTGTCGAGGATCACCCGGGGATGTTCTTTTCCCAGCCAAGCCTGCTTGTATGGAATGTGGACACCATGCTCCCGCAACAAGTCTTTCTAAATGTCGATGGCCTTGTACAAGGGTCGGTCCTTGATCTTCTGAATCACTCGTGCACTGACCCATTTTTTGGACGCTTTAGGGTGTGACACCAAGCCAATTCCACCACCGCAAGTGTGCGACGGGTCCATTGTCTTGATTCTGAAGGTATTTCTATTATATTCCTTTGATGCGTAAACGCGCCATTGACATCCACCACCGCGCATTCCACAGTGACTCGGTGTTTTTTGTTCTTCATGAATTTGATGTCAAAATTAAGACTGATAGCAAAATTGCAAAGTGTATCTCGGAAATGTTCAACGCCATCAAAACGTTGTTCGACGTCCAACGACAACACTTCATGTTGATCTGACGATGAAGGTAGGCATGCGAGACCATCCGGGTCGCCATGTGGTGGAACAGAAGCGCTCCCAGATTCCGAATTCCTCCCAACACTTCAGTTCAAATGAAAAAGATCAGGATTTAAGCATAAACTGCACAGTTTTAAACGATAACTTTAATAGTTAAACGTTAACAGAAATAGTTAAACAGAGACGCAATAATGTAAACGGTAGATGACATGGTTAAATAGAAACATAATAAATTAACCGGAGACTAGAATTTTAAACGGAGAATTCATTCTTTCATACAGATAATGGAATTATTAAACAATAACTAACATATAACTGCATAATTGTTTGAGAGCAACGCATTACCACGATAATAACTCGTTTTCAGTAGGCTGCGATGGCACGTCATCTGTCTCGACAACCATATCGACTACACCGCCATTGAGGATGGAGAAAACATGACACATGCGCTGGAAGTCGACCTCGTTCTCTATTGGGCAAACCGTATTATGTCCATCGGGTGTGATAAACTTCACCCTCACGCGAGAAACATCGAGACCCCATCACTCACATATCTCAGCTAACACTGACTCCCATTCAGTCAGCGCGGTGAACCTCAGCACTCGTCCCTCCCCGTTGTATCTAGTAATGGCACAAAAACTGTCCATAATTTCGGGAGACCGGAAGAATTCAAATCGAAAAAACCAAATGAGCAGAAGGAAAAGGAGAAGAAGAACAAGAACAAAAATATGTAATTCGCCTTCTAAACTTTCTATGAGAACAAGAAACCATCAGGGGAAAAAAACTCACAAATGTATGCATAAAGGTCAGACATGACATGATGTGATCGAGCGGGGGTTTTTCCCACCATTTGTAGGGGCAAAAATGAATTTTCATAACACGGACCCATTTCATGTGACAGAGGGGTAGAAGATAACTAAACTATAACGGAGGGATTGTCTTGGGTGTGCAAAAGTAAGAGGGGTTTTTGACCAGTTTTGAAATTCCCGAGAGATAAACAGTAATTTTTCCTATATATATATCAACCTCTCATAAAATGATATGAGAGAGAGAGAGATAGATGTAGTTTATTAAAATGATTAATTTATGGACTCAAATTATTTTAGATTGTTATCACAAACAACTTTAAATAAATGATGCATTCCACATGGGAGATCAAAATAGAGCACCTTTAAACAAATAAAGCAACTTTTATTGTTTGATGTGTAATAAAGCAAATCCAAAATTTAGGTTTTGGGCTGCTGTGACAGATGTCATGTGGTTTGCAATTCTAAGGGGAGGACAACAACCTATTGATATGCCTACTATAAATGATGATTATATATATTTTCTTTTTAAGAGGTGGACAAACTTTATATCATGATACACACAACAGATTAAAAGATTATTAATGGAAAATAATGTACTGATATAACATATGTGAAGTTATGAAAATTGATTCACCTTTAAAATGATATATCCTTATCACGAACAGAATTTAAAAAAAAAAATTAGAAATTAACATACAAATAGAGCATTAAAAATATAAAAAATTTATGTATAATTCACTTTTATTATTTTTATTATTATTTTTCCACACTTCATCTCCACTTGTTTGTTCTCACACAAGTGGCACTTTTGAACCGAACCAATCAATGCATGCACCTTCGCCGAGTCAATTTCCCCTTTACGTGCCAACATGCAACTCACCATCACACGTGTCACCACTACATCAAACCCCCAGTTTTCTAAGCCACCTGCTTTAAATTCACAAAACTACCCCCATTCCAAACGCTATCCCAAGGAGCTAACACTCAAGGGTAGTTTCGTCACATAAATCTCCTAAGAGACGTATATATAAAGTACACATGCACAAATTCTAAACAGAAGAAGTGATCACATCACAGAGGTGGAGCATGGCGGAGCCGGAGACCGGAGCCACGGCGGAGCAGGCAGCGACAGAGACGAAGGCTGGGCAGGAGGGCATGAGAGTGATGGTAGCCATTGATGAAAGCGATGGGAGCTTGTACGCTCTTTCATGGACTTTGGACCATTTCATGGTGGCTTCTTCATCCACTCCGGCTGGGCCCCGCTCGCTCATAGTTTTCCATGCTCAGCAGCCCTTCCAGCAGTTCGTCCTCCCTGCAGGCCCTGGTGCATCAACATTTTCCGCCATGCTTTCACCCTTAAAATTAATGATTCATATTTCATTTGTTACCTGGTAATTAATTAATTTTTCAGGTGTTTATGTTTCTGCATCGGTGACTGATTCTATGATAAAAACTCGAGAAGAGAACACTGCCCATGTACTTGCAAGGGCCATAAGACTTTGCCAAGAGAGAAATGTCAGTACTGAAATACTTTGGATTCAGTTCAAATTAAATTTCATCTTGATATTTATTGATCGAAAAAAAAACAAAATATGATAAATGATATATAAATATATATAGGTGATAGCTGAAACTTTAGTGATGGATGGTGAGCCCAAGGAGATGATATGTCAAGCTGTTCAACAAAAGGTAGTTGATCTTGTTGTTGTAGGAAGTCGAGGACTCGGTAAATTCAAGAGGTAAATAAATCTCTATCTTGTTTTTGTTTTTTTTTGTTTTTTTAGTTTATTTAAAAGTTTTATTTTAAATTTAATCTGCATGATATGCTTTTTGATATTCTGCAGAGCATTTTTGGGAAGTGTAAGTGACTATGTTGCACATCATGCTAAATGTCCGGTTCTCATTGTTAAGCCACCCAAAGAAGACCACTAGATCAGAATTATGAATGTGATAAAAATAAGTTTGGTTGTGAGCTCTTTGTAAATCAGTATATGTTTTCTGGTAATAAGAGTCCCTCTCATGTCTCTATATAAATAAATATGTTCGCTATCTGATCAATGTACTCTTCATCTATGATTTTATATGAATAAATTTATGTAGCTTAATTTTGGTTAAGTTTTTTTGGTTTTCCAAAAAATATTCACTGCTAAAACCATCTAGTTCGGGTGATTAGTTTGTGCAACTATTTCAAGATCTTCTAGGGAAGCAAGAGTTCGAATTCTACCTAAATAAAAATAATTAAAATACACGAGACATTAATTCTGCGTATATTCTTTTGAGCGCAGTTGCATGTCATGTGACCCCACTCAAAATAATAATAACAATATAATAATTTAAACTTCATCACCTTGATTCTTCAAATTTTTATTTTGCTATTATTTTTAGTTGCTCCAAAAGCCATGTTTAGGAATTTTAAATGGAGGATACATCCATTGATGTGCCATAATAAATCATCCTTAGGGGAAGATAACATTTTGGTTTGGCCTAACAGTAATTCCACAAGGAGAACACAATTTGATGTGCCATAAAGCCATCTTAGTCTTAGGTGGAGAACACATGTCGATCTGGAATAAAGCAAAGTCTAAATGGAGGACACATTCGGAGTAACATTAATTTGATGCGTCATAAAGCAACTTTAAAGGAAGAATAGATTGGCCTGGTATATGGCATTCAACATTGGTGTGCAAACTCTACAAAATAGAGAGAACGACGTGTTGATGTGCCATGTCTCTTGCCATCATCATCTCTTGTATCAGCAGCGCAGATGATATGACAAGTGGCAATGTGATACATGTCACTAACTATGTGTTGATATATACAGAAAAAATAATGCTATATAGCACTACTTGATTACACTAATTTCTCACACTACCCACGTGGCACTACTTGATTTCAAAGATTTGTTTTTTTTTTAACCTACGCTGACTAGGAGAGAGATTATTTGCCACATGGGTAGTGCCACGTGGATAATGTGAGGAATTAGTATAATCAAGTAGTGCTATATAGCATTACTCATACAGAAATCGTTGGACATCCATGTGAAAATTACTTATAGATCCTCAGAGTTTACAACTATGCTGCTCAGCTCCGTGTATATATATATATATATATATATATATATATATATATATATATATATATTTTCAGTCTTTTACGTTTAAGTATTTTAGTTTTTAATCTTTCTTTATATTTATTTGCAAACAAATGCTAAAACTCGCTCTATTCATTTCTATGGTTGGGCACCTACTGGCGCACCTTTGACAGTGTGCCCCTAGATCTAGCACTTGTACAAGTATTTGCGTGGTTGCTACTAGGCACACATTTGCCGCAGCTTCTGCGTAAGGCGTTTCATGACCAAGTGCATGCCCCATGCATGTTTGCTATCAGGTGCTCACTTCATGGGGGTATATTAGTAATTTTAAATGATTTTGGATTTAAAAGTAAATGATTGAAAAGGTATGAAGATTTTAAAAGTATAAGAAATATAAAGGATTATTTATGCTATTAGAAGAATTGGAGGATCTTTTTAGTAGTTTCCTCTAAAATAAAATTTTAACAAAATTGATAGAAAGAAGAGAAATCTCCGAGACTTGAAAACAAATTGTGAAGCATTGTTGTATGACTAATTTTACTGTTTGAGCATGGTGATCCTGTGTTCATAAAGTGGCATACTTAGGAGGCGTTTGGTTGCAAGTAATGGAAATGAGAGAAGTGAGAGAGTAATGAAAATGAGAGAAAAGTAATGGGAATGAAAACTATGTTTGCTTGGAAGTATTGGATAGCTAGTTTATTGGGAATGGGAAAAGTGAAAAGAACAGAATATGAGAAAATAACTATTATGCCTTCTATCTAAATAAATATTGTTATACATTTATATATATAATAATGAGTTGTGATAATTAGCTATTGAAAATTTAGATATTAATTAATTAAGTATTAATTATTACCATAAATTAATTGTTATACATAAATATTTAACTTTAATAGATCACAAAATCTCAAAATGTTTATTAACAAAATTATTACTAACCATTAATTAACTGAGGCTTAATATCCAATTTTTTTGTCGTAATTAGAAATTAGTTTGCGGAACTAATTATATTTTCAAAAATATATATATACAAAAATAAATTACAATAACAATTAACAAGTAAACATTTTATTACAATAATAATTAAACATTAACAACAAAATGGTTCAAAAGAATGAGAACAAAATGAGAACAACTACAACTTCATTCAATAGCATAAGAATGAAATGAGAAGAAAATGACACAAACAATTTTTTTCATTTAACATATTATTACATTAACAACAACATACAAATAAAAACAAAAAAATATTCTTCCCACAAGAGTTGAATCAAAGAACAACATGGGAGCTTTGAACAGTGTATCCATAAATCCACAAAAGAGCAACCATGATAGTTTTGCTATCAACTTCAACCAAAAAAACAATTTGATGAGTCACAAGAATGACACTTTTGCTATCAGGAGCAACCATGACACATTCCTGCAAATCAGCATTTCTTTTTATTCAATTTGATGCTCAATTTTTCTGCAGATATATATATAGAAGAACTTTAACATTTCTTTATTTGTAGTGCACAATTGCAACCAAGACAACTACATCATTAATAAATTGCCTCCACCATACAATAACAATTACACATTGTCCATATGTAGTGCACAATTTAAACATACATTAGATATTCACCTAACATATTATGTTTGCACTAAAGTGCATAACATTTCCATAACATGTGCCATACAAACTTCAAAATATTTTGCATCATCCAACCCAATTAAAACAAACTAATGATATTACATATTCGGTGGACTATAGCCTCACCTTGATAATAGGACACGATAAAAACACAACTTCTTGCTGTCGGGCAAGTCCATGAAAATTTTTAATTGATCATCATCCTTAGGCAAAACCTGAAAGAAAAAAATATTGTATCATTATCATAAACAACTTCCAAGACATATTATGAACAAGAAACACACAACGAGGTACAAAACGACTTTTAAGATGAACATCGCCCCATCATCTGAAAGACCATCAATTTCAAAAATAACTTGAGGCAATAGTTAATTTATTTGTTCAATTTCAGCAAGAGCAGTCTCACGAGTCCTCTCACGAGCTTCGTTGGCCACATCACGAGCTTCATCTCGTGCCACCTCACGTGCAGCAGCTTCAGCTAGTGTTTTAAAGCTTGGACCAATAATTTCTATGAAATTTTGGAAATATTGAGATATTTTATCGATGGATGGGTCCACATGAGTTTTTCTTTTCTGACGTCTTCTAGAGGTGCTTGTCTCTAATCCCATAGGTGATGGGGCCAAAATAGGTTCCTCCACAGGCATGTAAAACTCATCAGTAGACATTTGAAAAAAACCTGTGTCATCATCCAAAAGGATGTTCTCACATGAATACTGCTCTGCATCATCCCCAATATCCCCTCTAGAGCTTCCTTGAGCTCTATCTCTTACGAAGACTACGGCCAAATTATTAAAGAAAGGAAAAGCTTTGCCATACAGACCACTTGCTTCCTTGTGATTCTACATTGTATTAAGAAGTAGGCAATAATGCAGTACCATGCAGTCAATTTTATAATTACCAAATAAAATTATATGCACCTTAACATACTCATCATATGCACTTTTTTCACATTCGATAGTGCATTTCTCGTAGTTCCAACCAAAACCACTTATCTGTAGAATATCAGAAATTGCAATAGTCTTGCTTCTAAACAATTTTACCCGGGACTCAATGTTGGGGAACGCCTTCAAGGTGCTCTTTGGGATTTTTTCTTTGACCATTTTTTCCAATTGGCGAAGGTAGCCATTTCTAAACTCATTCTCCACTCGCCATACTGGATTTGTAGATAACCACCAGAGCATCGATAAGGGCTTTGTCTTCTTCCACAGTTCATATATATATATATATAATACTGCAAGTGTAATAAAGCCATAAAAACACTATAAAAAAAAAGAAATGGGCCATCGAGAACACAGACAAAGACAACATCAAATGACAAAAGATCAAAAGTTTATATGGCTGATAATAGTCATATCAATTAATTACACAACAATTGATCAATTCATCACCAATGATATCATCATGCATTAATAACTGTATCAAAACAAAATAGTAACAATAGTAGGAAAACAACATTATTATTTCACTACACCAAAATGATGTTCACATATCAAAATGAAACCACTAATGTCAGCTTTTTCTGATACACTCAAGTTGATTGCCACATGTTGAACATGTCCACTACCATGCTATGCCTAAATTGTGTCCACTCATTCGTTGAATCGATGGTTATAATGTTTTCCACATCATCTTCTGTGTTTTCTTCAACTTGAAGATTGTTCACATCATCTTCTGCAGGGTCTTCTACCATCTCTCTTCTAATGAAGTTATAGAGTAAACAACAGGCATTAATGATGCGCCTTTGTGTGACTATGTTATAAAAACTTGGACTTGATAAAATTTTCTAACGGTTTTTTAGAAGACCGAATATCCTCTCAATCACATTTCTTGCATTAGCGTGTTTCATGTTGAAAAATTCTTCAGAAGTACTTGGTTGATGCCCATCGCCCCAAGAACTTAAGTGATAGCATTATCCAAGAAAAAATGCAAGAAAACTAGGGCAATTTGCATATCCGGCATCCACTAGGTAGTAAAAGCCTACTAAGTATACAATATTTGTTATTAGTAAAAACCTAGTAAAAGGTAGGTAGGCCTTGGAAAGCAATTTAAAAAATAATTCTTTTCTTTACCGTCTGAAACCTTCAATCCATTAGGCTTTGATATAGCATCTCTAAGGACCCGGCCGTCATGAGTTGACCCTTCCTAACCATACAAGACATATATAAATTACATGTCTTGACTACAAATGCCAAGGAGGTTAGTAGTTATTTCGGATTTTCTTGATCTATATCTTGGGCTATCAACTTTAGGTACATTCACACGTATATGTGTTCCATCTAATGCCCCAAGACAATTCTACATTCAGTAAAAAAATAAATTATTAGTTACCAAACATTGACGGGTAGTAGAGCGCATAGTATATTACCTTAAACCACTTCCATGTAAAGTCTGTTGCAATTTTCCTGTACTGGTTATGGTTTATTCAAAAGAACAGAATGACATAGAATGACTGACTTTAACACATCATGGAAATGACGGCTAATTGTCTCACCCGATTGGAGAAAGTCAAATTTAATCACTCTATTCTTAACATGGTGGGCAAGGATATTTAGAAACATCGCAATCATCTCATGGACGGCAATGTTTATTATGCCTCGTAGCCCACCAGTTGTAGTTAACAATTGGCACAAATTATGAAAACAACGTCGATCCATGCGTAGCTTGTCAATGCACTTGAGATCACTTTCGAAAACAATACGGTGGAGATACTCACGTTGTTTACGGTGTCTAGTAGATGCCAATGAAATATCATGTTGAATCATTCTTTGTCTTGCATTACGTTGTTTCGTTAAACATGTAGTAGTCATGGTTGTCATTACGTAAATGTAGCATACGATCATAACACAATATAGCCGAAGTAGTTTAAGCTTCGTTATATTAAAATATAAGATCGGAATATTTTCAATGAGTAAATCTAAACAAACAACATACTAATTAATCCTATTCCCTAGCAAATCTAGCCAAAGTGCTTGTGCAAAAGAACAACTCAGAGAGACTAAGAAAATCAAGAATAGAATAATCTATTCTTATATGTTGCAATTAATTAATGATGTATATAAAAAAAAGGGTACAGCTAAAACAATGATGTATATGTTGTTTAGTTTCCTCACAAACCTAAATTAATCAATGATGTATATAAAAAAAGGGTACAGCTAAAATAATAGAATAATCTATCTACTTATATGTTGCAAGTACTTCATGTGCTGCAAAAGCATAGAAACACAAAGACATTTATATAGTACTTAAAGCATGAAAAAACACAAACCAATCTTTCGCTAGTAGCATTTAATCATGCAAAGGAATGTTGCATCTAAGTCAAGGATGCTTCCTAATTTTGAAACAAAATATCTTTAGAAAAAAAATATAATGCGATTTTACAACCCAAAAACTTATTAGGATAGGAAATCCTTTCTAAGAAACATACATCTAATCCCATAAAAGTTTTAGACATGTAAGCATGCAGCATTACAAATAACACATATGAATTTCTGAGGATCCTCTTCTTGTGGTAAGTGGCCTGAGCTAATTTGACATCCTCACCTAATACCTTGTAATGATCTCAATCAGCCAAACTCTTCTTTAACTCTGTGACCATTCTGTAAGGACAGTTTTTTTATGATGGAAGGCATATATGTTTTTTGTTTCCTTGCTATTCTGAAACCTCGAAGAAATCTATACAAGGTTAGGTTTCTAAACCACAAGGGGAGGTCATCCCAATAAATACACTTCCTTGTCTCTACAAGAACAAATCACCTGCCTAGACTTCTAACTTCTAAGTAGGCACCTAAACACTACACAGCATCAAACTATCCTGCAGAAGTGCTTCCAGAAATCCATCATTTGTTCCAAAAATTGAAGCCTGACAATCTGAGTAAAGACTATTTGTCTATTATAATTGCGCTTTATGTCAAAGGTCAATTAACAGTATCCTGATCATGTTTGCTTTAATTTGTATAAAGGTTTTAATATTGACACCAGTGAACAAATTTGTTGTGGTAAAGCAACCATAGTTGCTACTAATCTGCCTCATGAACTTCCTCACCAACTAAAAGTTATACCAGAAAAACATAGTGAGTAAACAAGCGATAAATTCAATTGCTTATGCATCTGATGATCATATTAAACTTATATATGGACAAGTAGAACTCTCCGATTACAAATGTATACCGCTGCATTAAGTTAACAAGAAGTTGTTTGGAATCAACTTTTTAACCACTTACATAAGAAAATAAATTTGCAAGGCAAATCCCTTCCATCAGAATAAGATGATCAATCTCCACATACTAGGTAAAAATACTAATTACTTAAAGCACACCAATAACCATCACTAAAAGAACATAAGATATGCTAAGCCACTCCATCAAAGAAATAAATAAAGCACATAAAGTCACAAGTTTCTGCATAACTAGCAGAAGGTAATCCAACTGTAAGAATGTGAGAAGTCAAGCAAGACAAACATGAATCAAATAAAGCTTCCACTTTTCTTCGTTTTTTTTTCATTTTTCATTTTTTTGGCTATTTATGAACAAATGAACCCAGTCTTTGTCATCATTTGAAAACCAGCACATGTACGAGATGAAGAGAAGCTAAAACATGGCAAGCAAAGCAAGAAATTCAAAGGCATGGCAAGTAAAAAATAAAATAAGGCTCCCACCTTTCCCTTTTCTCCATTTTTTTAAAAATTCTTTATGAACAAATCGAGAAATCAATTCAAACAGGAGCTAGATGAAGAGAAGCTTAATAGACTGGAAACAAACCAAGCATTTCATAGGCAAGCCACAAACCTATGATATCCGGCACCCTTCTTGCCTATGCAACAAGCTTCGTTAATTCCTTAACGCTATCATCCGATCTCTAAAAGAAATTAAAGAGACAACATTGTTTAACCCAAACAATCAGAACAAAAATCTCTAAAATTCAACAAAAAAAAAATCAAAGAATTAGATAGAGAAGAGTGGAGGAGGAAAATGACCACGTCGATGGCGGTGAGAAGGTACTTGGAAGAAGAGGAAGAGGACGAAGAGGAAGAGACCGCCGGAGTGGCATCGGACGAGAGCCGCAGCTCGTCCTGGAGGGCCTAGATTTTGTCTTCAGAGAGGGACCTTTCCCTTCTAGAGATAACCTAGCAGCCAAATGAGGAAAGTTTTTTCAAAGGAGGGGCATAATGGACTTTTTATTGATCAGGATTCATACTCCCCTCATTTTTTGGATCAATGTGACTGTTTCTCCAAACATTCATCAATCCTTCTTCATTACTTCCCCAATCCTATTACTCCACACCCAAACAAGGGCTTACCCAATGTAAGCAATCAATCCCATTCCAATCCTCCCAACCAAATTAACAGCCCCTTAATGCAAAGGTTTAGAAATGGGCATTATGGAAATAGTGTAGCTTATCTTTCAATTGAGCAGCTTATTTCTTAACTGGAAGCTCGCCATCAAAATCATGATAACTCCTCACTTCTTTGCTCAACTTAGATCTTCCTATAAATGCCATAAAGATGTTTTTAGGTAACAAACAGGCATCTAAATGTGTTTGACCGGCTAGATTTTAGATTAGATCCAGGGAGGTGATCCTGGAATTACCACTGAACAGAGATGTGGGACATCTATAACCACATTGTTTTTCAACTTATAATAAATACTTAAATTATATAAATCCCATCTATAACCAGATCTACGACAGAATACCTGGGTAATTCCTAGGTTTTTATCAATCTCACGAAATATTTATCCAGGAATATAAATCATTTACCTAGGCTGGGTAATTTACTCAGGAATGGGAAATTCCGTGGGTAATGTTTTACCCACGAGGCTATTAGTAAAGAAATGTGATCCGTGGGTAATCCCTGGGTAACGTTGTTTACCCAAGAATTTTTGTAGTGTTACCCATGAAATCATCTCTGGGTAAAGTGTTATTTTTTTTGTAGTGAGTGAGAAAGAAAAATTAAAATGGAAATCCATTGCTAGTAAATGTCTTCATGAGCCATTTGGGAAGCTCTCTGGCTTGATGGAATAAGGAGAGGGCATGGAGGCTTCTACCATGATTAGCTTATCTGTAGGCAATATTAATTCAGCATCTCGGAACAGTGTGAATTCTGAGATTTCCTACAATAAGTATTATTCGTTTGAGGATGTCAACCTATTGATCAGCTAGCCAGGCGCTTGTCTGCTTTCACAAAGAATTGGGTTTTTCATTCACTTGTTTGCTTGTGAGCTTGTAAGATTTCTGCAAATATGTAGTTTTCTTTCCTGTCTAAATCATGCTATAATTGTGAAACCGAACACAACATATAATGCCTGAGGAACAAATCCTCTTAGGATTGTTTTTGACGAAACAATCCTTTTATGTTGAAAGAGTGATCCTTCTTCACCCGTTTCAGTTTAAACATCAAAACTAAATACATAGTGCAACAGTACATGGTTTAAGAAGTTATATAAATATATGCAATTATAATATTTTTATAGGGGATATATAAATATGCGTAGTAAGTTAGAGACATTTGCAATATGTAAAACAATTATTATGATTTTATAATGCTCACCATGCAAGATGTCCTGTTCTCATTGTCAAGCCTCCTAGTGAACAGTAGTATGGTAATATAGTGAAACCATGCTTTCAGATAAATCTCAAACATCACTTTAATACTTCTTCATAAAAAATCACATCATAATAAAATAAATAAATTAATAAACAAACTGGTCACCACTCAACACATTTAAGAGTCTAGAATGAAAGACATACAAAAGAAGGAAAACCAGGAACAAGTCTGCACACTCATTTTCTAATTCAGCACTAACTTGTGCTTGCAGGTTTTGTTGTCAAGCCAAATCCGAAAGGGAACAAAGGATCATAATGTTTATCACCAACATTCATAGGGAGCTGATCAACAGACTTGAACCAGGTGCGCGGGAGCTTACCGGTGAATCCATCGTCACCAAACAGTACATCAGCAACACCTTGGCCTTCTGTACCTGGCAACCATGCAGCGACAAGAGCATTCATGGATGCAATGTACGGCTGAATCACGACAGGCCTGCCTGAGACAATGACTACAACACACTTGACAGCACCGCAAACAGTTCGTATTGTGCTTGCACCGGGATCGCTAATTGTGAGGTTAGAACTATCTCCATTAGTTTCGGCGTAAGGGGGTTCACCGACAACAACAATAGCATAAGAGAAATTGTTTCCTTTAATGAAGTTTGAGTCGGGATTTTCAGAGTAAACTACATTGGTTGTGGGGTTGACAGTAGCTTTAATGGCATCAAGGATGGTAGTGCCTACAAGACACATGATGGAAGTATGATTGATACATGACGAAGAATGATTGATACCTAGAAAAGAAGAAACAAGCATGCAATAAGTACAAGTGAGTGATACTCCACAGAAACATACCAACTGTGATATTGCCACTAGCTCCTTGCCATTCAATTGTCCATCCGCCACACTGATAGCCCAAGTTATTTGCATGGCTTCCTGCAACAAGGATCTTTGGTACTCTCTTAGAGAGAGGTAGCATGGGCTTATTCTTGGATTTTCCATTTTTCAAAAGCACAAGTGATTTTCTAACGGCTTCTCGTGCTAATTCCCGGTGTTCCTGATCAAATCGTCAATGACGAGAAGGTGAAAGTGAACTTATGTAGCAAAATTCAAATATTGAAAAATGACAAACTGTATTGTGAGTGAGAACTACTGACCTTCTTACCGAGTTGATCAGCTAAGCTTAGATCAGCCAAAGGTTTCTCAAACAGACCCATAATGATTTTTACCCGAAGAATCCTTCTTACTGCATCGTTAATTCTACTCATAGGAATCACTTTCTTATTAACGAGTAAGGTCAAATCATTTATGAATTCGACATAGTTTTCTGGAACCATAATCTGGCAATGCAAAATCATGGAAATAAAGGAATGTTATGCTACAAACATTATGATGCAAAATGCAGATATCAGAGAATTTCAGACTGCTACTGACCATGTCAATACCAGCACTAATTCCTGCTTGGACAGAGTAAGTGTAATTTGCTCCTGGAGGACTCGTAATTCTATCGATGCCTTGCCAATCAGAGATCACAAATCCCTGAAGGTTAAAGACATTATTATGATATCAATTGGTGGTGACTGATTAGATAACTGATCAATAAGAGTTTCAGTGGTTACTAACCTTGAACTGAAGCTTATTCTTCAGAAAGCCAGTGACTAGTTTTCGGTTAGCATGCATTTTAACACCATTCCAACTGGAGTAAGAAACCATGACAGTCGATACACCCTTGGAGACAGCGTCATAGTAAGCAGCCATATGAATGCTCAACAGTGCATTGTAATTGATTATTGTATTGTTCTCATTGATTCCATTGTGTGTTCCTCCATCACCGACAAAATGCTTTGCGCATGCAGCAACATTGTTCCTATCCAACATATCAAATGTCATTTCAGCCCATATTAAATATCAAAGTAGATGAATGTGGATCAGAAAACTCACCTTCCAGCAACATAAGGATAAGATTTTTGGTAGTTTGCAGGAACATCTCCTTGCAAACCGGGGATGATCTCTGTCATTGCCTGAACAATTCTTTGGTCTTCACTGTAACTTTCATAACAACGTCCCCACCTAGGATCTCTACAAACCTGAATCAGCTCAAAACAGTTTATTATGGAAAACAACTGATAGGAGCTCTTTTAACAAAGAATAAAGAAAGACTCATTTACCGCAATACATGGAGCAAAAGCATAAGGAATGCCAGTTGCCAGGACTTCCAGTGCAGTTGCGGCACCAATCCTCTTCACAAGATCAGGATCTCTGCCATGTAAAGAAGTTAGAAGTAACTCTGTTAATGCTATATAACCTATAGAGTAAATAGTCTTAATCGAATAGCATTTAGGGAATACTCATAATGCAAGTTTTTTGTTAGTTTCACATACAATTCAGAATAATATCAATAATTAGAAGCTAGTGAGATTTTCAACTGTAGTAGATCAATTTTGATATACCTTGTGGCTCCAAGACCAATATTATGAGGGAAAATGGTGGCAGCATAGACATTATTATGGCCATGAACTGCATCAATGCCATAGATCATTGGAATTCCCAAGCGTGTTGCAAGGCAGCCCTTCTGGAAATCATTGATCATATTCACCCAATCCTCAACAGAAGCCATAGGCTTAGGAACACTGCCCCCTCCACTTAACAAGCTACCTGAAAAGCATCAGATATGTCAATTCTGTTCACCATTCTTCTAAAAGCATCTAATTGCAATACTTGAAAGGAAATATAAATTGCGTATATTAACCTATGAAGTAGTTCTTCATCACATCGGCTGATGCAACTTTTCGTTCAATCTGTGTCATCTGGCCGATCTTTTCAGCGAGAGTCATTCGTTTCAACAAATCATTAACTCGAACTTCCACAGGCAATGTAGGATCCTTATACTTCATATGCTTTGCACTTCCTATTGATGTCGAGCATATCAAGATAAGTAGACCCAGCAAACATACTTGAAAATTTGCCATTTGAACAGCACACCAGCAAAAACTTCCTCTGTTCACCTGGCCAACAAAAATCACTGAATTGCATGCAGATACAAAAGTAACCAAAAACAATTTAATTCTATGAATTAAATTTTCAAATTGCATCTCATCTCATTGATCGATAAGATAATAATTTTCAGATTTTTTGTATTGACCACTGTGTTAGATAACTTTGGCAAGACAGTAGCATAACAGTTAAAAACGATTTGCTAATTCAATGAAGAATTCAACACCAACATCACCTAATCAAAGAAAAATACAGACGGGATGACAAAAGGAAATTAATATGGTACCTGGCAAAGACATCTATGTTTATTTTTTCTTTGCTGCAGGTTTGAAAATTAAACATACCTTTGGTGAAGTCATTATGCTAGAAAAATTAAACATGCAAGTGAATAGAGTAGATTATAAAATATGAATCAATTTCAGAGGATAATGTAATTAGGTTCTACATATATGATTAAAAAAAGGATACAATCATACAAATAAATGAGAATATAGGTTACAATAACGTATCTCAAAAAGAAAGTACACAAAATAAATGCAAATATTAAGTGATCTGCATAGATATAATATGCATTGGAGACACTAAAATTCATTGAACATCCTATGAGAATCTTGCTGCTCAATAGGGAATGAATCTAGCATTGGCATAATCAGAACAAAGAGCAAAATTTATGATCCGAATTCAAGGTCTAAAACAACGAGCAAGAAAAATCTCACAACAAAACCAAGCTTCAGAAACCATACAAAATCATCTTAATGAAAACAAGGAGTCAACTACCAATTCTATCAATATAAAATGAGAAAAGACAGCAAGAAAAAAATTCCCATCTCATAAGAACAGAATGGGCAACTAAAATCATCCACATTGCTGAACTTTAGCTCAAAACCATCTAAAACCAACTAAAAAGAACCAAAAAAAAAAAAAAAAAAGAAATTAGTCAACTAACAGAAACCAATACTGTTCCTATAAAATAGGAAAGACAAGCATAAAAGTTCCAGAAAAAAACATAAATACAATTTTTTTGAACCATATTACATGAACAAAAATCCAGCAAAAATCTCCAAACAAAGTCCAAAATGGAAATAAGAAAGCATATAAGGCTATTAATTATAAGAAGCAAGAAAACCACAAAAAAAGAACCAAGAACGAAAGAAACTAGCCACATTGCTGAAATTCAGCTAAAAACATCTTAACATCAACTCTTAAAATACAAGACATTGAATCTTGCCATCAAGAATATGACCAGAACTAGCAAAACAAGAAATGAGAAGAAAGAAGCAGCTTACGAATAATGCCAACAAGAAGAGAAACAGAGAGAGAGAGAGAGAGAGAGAGATTTCCAGTGAGGGAGGGGGAGAAGGCAAGCGCAGAAGGAGAGATGGCAGAGGTGCACTTAACGAGTGGGGAAAAGGGTAATTAAGAAGAGAGAGAGAGAGAGAGAGAGAGAGAGAGGGAGAGATTAAGAAAGTAATTAATTGTTGATTAAGAACGTGGTTGTTGTAACTTTGGTAGTGGGTTGGGAAAGTGTCCGTTGGAGTTGGCACGTGCACCACACGTTCTATTCCCTCATTCCAAATATATAATTAAAAAATACAAATTGTTTTAATATTTATATATACTTTTTAATTCATTTTAAGTAATATATTTGTCTGTCATTCCTCCTCGTCTTCTTCTCACCACTTTTATTCTCCCCCGAGGCCCGTGTTAAAAAATAGAAATTCCGAATTTTTAATTAAAAAAATCAACTTTTAAGTTTATTTAAAGTAATATATTTGTCCTGCTTTAGAACACTGACTTGTACTATTGCATCTGCAACTTGTGTTTTTTTTTTATTATTTGTTTGATTTAATTAAATGGCTGGGAATTTTTGGTCGTATATTTTGTTTTTTTAGTATATTTGTTATAATATTTAATATTGTAATCACAGCAAACAACTCAAAATAAAATATATTACTAATCAAAATTTTTCATTCCAAAATATTTTTTATTTTTAAAACCTATATAAAAATGACAACATTATTCAATCATGTGACAAACTATGTCGCCATCCACTTCAATTTTAAATTTCATTAGAACTATAAAGAGCAAATAAAATAATACTACGCTCAAGATCACATACCAACGGATAGCTATATTGAATATCTTGAAAATACAAAAAAAAAACTAAAATAAAATAAAAACAATATGTAGATCTCATATTGATTTTTTAACAATTAAAAAAAAATTCATCAATATGAAAGAGGATACCATGTGTTTTTTTATTTACTTCATAGTAAATTAAATAATAAATGAAAAAGATGTGCGCATGAACAGTGGCGGAGCCAGAAAGTTTATGATGTGGGGTCAAACTTAAGCCGATTACTTGAACAAAGTAATCTTTCACCAAAAACATATACACTAAGATCTATCCCGAAAAAGAGAAGGAGAACAATATACCGACGATAGATTGAGGTGGAGAAGGAGGTGGTGAAGAGTGAGCTCCTTGATTAGGCCGGATCCGGCACCGGCAGACAGCGAACGGCAGCCCCTACTGGCAGTCGTCTGGTGGCCAAAGTAGTAACTAGTAAAGAGAAAAAATTGAGATGGGGAAAGATAGACGGAGGTCAGATATTAGAGAGTTGGGGAAAAGATGGGGAAGAAGATGGATGGAGTTTAGAGATAGGCTGTGTTTGATTGGCAACATGAAAAATAGGTGGGAAAAAAAAATTTCCATGAAAAATTTTTTTAATGGAAAATTTTTCCATGAAAAACGAACAAATAGACGTTTGATTAGCATTATTTTCTAGCTAGAAAATCAAAAACTTTCTATGAAAAATTCTGATTTTGTTGTTTGATTGCTTGTATTTTCATATAACCCCTTCTATTTTCTCTGGAAAATTTTTCCTAGAGTTGAGGCTGGAAAAATTTTCTCTTGTTTTGAGGGAAAATAAGGTCACGTGACAACATCTATGAAAAAATTTTCCATGGAAAATTTGAGTAAACAAACAACCTATGATTGAAAAGGTTGGGCCGGTTGGGGGAAAAGCAAACCTAATATTTTTGTAACTAAAATCTTTGTATCAGAATATATAAATATTATTTATATTAAAAAACATTTGGTTGTGTGTGAGAACTTAAGTTATAAATATATTATATATATTAAGAAACATTTTGTTGTGGTTGTGGGTCAGAATTTATAAATATATTATATATATTAAAAAGTTTTAAAAATTTTTGTAGGGTCAGATAACCCCACAAACATGCATGTAGCTCCGCCCCTGCGCATGAAGTTTTTTTCTTTTCCTCAATTCCTAGTATGACATGGTTTTTCAAAGATGTCTATTGAATTTGTGTGTACAGAGAATAAAATATTTTCAAAATACGGATATATTTTATAAAAATTCACTTATTATTTATAAAACATATAGAACATAAAAAAATTTAAATTGATATTGGAATAACTAGAAACTGAAATAGTATTAAAATTGTTTCCCTTAGATTTATTAGGTTTCCATGTAACGTTAAACATCTCGAAATATCATTGTATTAATATTCTTTTATAATTCTCAAAATATTTTACTGTTCTTTTATCGTTCAATTATTAATTTTCATGTTTTTACTTAAATTTTTGTTGTGCCCAAAATGTCCCTATCCATGCCCTTCAAATAGTTCCCAAAATTTTATCCTAGGTATGAAGTTTTGGATAAAAATAACTTAACGTTCGTACAAGATATATGATTATAGGTCCATGGAAATGATAAATCAATTAATTAAACTTAATCACTACTTAACGTGCAAGATATATGATTACATGGGGGGACGTGGTTCCCATAATATAAAGAATAAAGTCATGGTCCACTTATATAGCCGTTGAGACTAGCTTTCGCTTTTGTCGTGAAGAACTATGATGCAGGTGGGAATTTCAAAATTTGATCAAGTGCATATATACCCCTTACAAAATCTGACGCTTAACTTATGCATAAGATAAAAGTTTTGGTCAGAAGATTTTAATTTAGTCATTTAACTTATTATTTTCATGTTATTGGATCACAGAGGTATATAGTGTTAATGGCAGGCTGATGTCACAAGCCACTTACCGCGTCTGTATTATTTTTAATGTGGTGTTTTTTTTTATGTATTTGGAGTTACATGTACATCTAAATACATCACTTTTTAAAATCAATTATTTGTTTTGAGAGATTTGGTTTTTTTTTACCAACCAAATACTTGAGAGATTTGGTTTTACAGCCGATTTTATTAAAAAATAATAATAATAAAAATATTAATAGTAAATGATAATAAAATTAATGGTACCATTTCACTATTAAAATAAGTTATTAGAATAAACTAGTAATAAAAAATTAATAAAATTAATAACTTACTATATTTCTAATAAATTTTTATTAGAATAAATTAATGAATATAATAATAGATTAATAATAACAATAATAATAAAGTAAATAAATAACTATATTTTAAAAATATTTATTACAATAAGTTAAAAAAATATAATAATAAGTTACTCGTAATAATAATAATAAAGTTAATACATAATAAATATTTACTAATTACAATAATATAACTAAATGATATATGAAATTATATGGGTTTAAGTTTACTATGAGTAACCACACCTTTAAAATATATCAAACAAAGTATATGTTGCTTAATTTCAGATTTACAAATTCTTTCAACCATGGATTTACAGTTACAATTTAATTAAAAATCTACTGCATTTAGAATTACATCCAATTAAACGCCACCTAAATATTTTTTGGGAAGCAAGTGTTTTTTTTTTTTTCTTTTCTTTTCTCCGTCAAAACCCATTCCTTTTTTATTTTTTCCTAAGTTTCTTTCTATTTTCTTTCTCCATATCATCGAAATAAAGGCTTTGCAGTTCAGAAGGAGTTACTAGTGTGTTTTCTCCCAAAGCTTGGTTGGTATGAAGGAGAGATGGGCACTTGCATTGGAAAGTAATATGAAGAAATAATTTTATAATATTTGGTTGAGTATTTTCCTGGAAAATAATATTGATATGGGAATCTCATTTGTTTTTTAATTGAGAGAAAGTAATTTCCAGGATATAGTGGAAGAGTGAAAGGAAAAGTAAACCCCAGTTAATTTGTCCAAAATGCTCTTACTCTTTCATCACAATTACTCCATAGTCTAAAGTTTTTCTCACTTACTTTTTTCCAAAATGCTCATTTAATAAACTTAAATGGTATGTATTACATATTATAATAAAATGTAGGTTATTTTCGATGCATTTTTAATGTGTATGTATTTAATGTTGCAATTTTGTATTAGGTGGTTTTTCCCATAATGTTGGTTAATGTTTATTATCCTAATAAGATTGTTAGTGTATATAGAGAATCAATTAATTAACTATAACTTTATTAAGAATGTTTGACAATTTGCTCATAGGTAATAATATAAGAGCTTTTTCATCAATTATTTTTTCATTAATTAAATTTTATTATAACATATATATATATTCACTGTAAAGCACCAAACGCCCCTGGCTTTTTTTTTTTTTTTTCCCCTCAAAGTTCTTTTTATTATTAATTTTTTGTTCCAAGCACATATGTGCTACAAAAAGATTTTTTAGATTTGGAAAACCTAGCTAATTCATTTATATATGGAGATCAATTTCTTTAATAATTTAACTTTCCTTTTTGCAATTTAAAGTTAAAATTGATCTAGGACAATCCAATCATTAGTGAAAGGTACTCAATGAAAAATACTATTGGATTTTCCATATATAGGAGATACAATGTATTGGATGAGCTGAGCCGATATTGCACTCATATACAAGGAGAAGGGATTTTTGAGATGATCGTTGGCCTCTTCTAATTAGATGCATGCATGTGGGCATGCATTCTCTTCTATTGGAATATGAAACTATATATAATAGTGTTCACTGTATGTTCATATATACTTAAAGATTAATTTAAAATTTTCTCTTCTCTTGCAATGAAGTAATTTATTTTGTGTGACAATTAATAGAGTTATAATATGCTGGTGATTAAAAGGTTAATTTCTACTGATATTGTTGAAGCTCTTCTCCACTTTCAGTGGGTTGTATTTGTGATTTATTCTTATGATTTCAGGCTTCTTAATTAGTTAATTTTTTTAACCAAAATTTCAATTTTGTTGAAAAGTTAGGTGTAGATAAATTGTTAGCCTCACACATCATTATTGGAGGCAAGATAACAAAAAAAATATAAAGTTGAGTGGCTGTCATGAAATTAAAAATTATTAATTTTTTTTTTTTTTATTTTTGATCTGTGATTTTATTTCTGAGTGTCTCATCTTGAAAAATTTAAATTTTATTTAAATCATGATCCATATAGATCCCTATAATGCCAATGCTTAGAAAGCTACGTACGCATCTCTTCTGTAGCTTCATGGATGGCATTCTGTAAAACATATAACTCAATATTGTAATTTGCGACTGCTCTTTTAGTGGTTTGATCAATGATATAAAATTGTATTAGCTCATTGAACTTGGTTTGATATGGTGCTTAAAAAATTGTATATGTGATGGTGACATCCCCCATTTCTACATGCAAATAACATGTTTGCTACCTATTTTCTTATATATATATATTAGTTGCTTGTATCATACTATTCTTTTCAGTATTATTTTTCTTTTTAGAAACCTCTAAGTCCAGATTATGCATGGAATAACCGTTTCATTCTTTAGATTTATAATGTGGGAAGATCAGCTCTTTTGACTATAATGTATATTGTAGAGAGATAGAGAGATGAAGA
The DNA here is from genome assembly GCA_902712375.1 of Dioscorea dumetorum. Lineage (NCBI taxonomy): Eukaryota > Viridiplantae > Streptophyta > Magnoliopsida > Dioscoreales > Dioscoreaceae > Dioscorea > Dioscorea dumetorum. Next base: position 5,281,594 of record CACTHL010000128.1, on the reverse strand, counting down.
AAGCTTACACCACGCCTTGAGGTAGTGGTTGGCATTGCATATATAGCCGAGCAAAGACAATTACAAGATCCACAATTAGAAGAGCTAATCTAGGAGCTAAACTATCCAATTTACAAATACAGGATCTTTAATTAGAGGAGCTAAACTAGCCAATTTACAACTTGTACATAGCTGTGTAATGTTATCTCTAATATATACCATATCCATTTTTGTAGGCAGCAGTATTGATGAAAGTTACCTTTTTGAAATATTGACTTGTTACAACTTAATATACTCTCAATTATATATATATGGGAACCAGTCATAATAGGCTTGAACATCACATATGTTTATGTAAAATATCTACTTAAAATTGTAATTGCTTTGTAGAATTGCAATTGTTATGTAAGAATGTAATTACACATGTATGAAACAAAACTTTATAGCATTATTAAATTTCTAAATTAAAGTATTAGTTTGACCCAGACTCAATAAGGGGCCTATAGTTTTTGTAGAATGGAAATTGATCTGTAAAATTCAGACTAATTATTAAATTATTGTCACGCCCTGAACCTGAAGCATCGACAAACGGCCGCAAACCTACAAGGCCAAAACCAAGTAGGTATGCAAGGCCTCAGAACCTATCTCACACTGAAAAATTACATCTAACAAAAATATAAATTCTTACATTAAAAGAAACGATAAAATACGAATTACAAAAGTTCCACAACCAATGTTTAGAATAATATTTATTCAACCATATAAAGTTCCAAGTCCACAAATAAGGAGAACTTAATACTCGCTAAACTAGACTGCAGCATGGTCAACGAGCCCACTAAGCTGCCCACCAAAAAACTCTATTCTTGATCTGAAAAAAAATAGAACAAATTTAATGAGCTTGAGAGCCTAGTAAGTAACCACTAAAAACATTTGGGATCAAATAGAAGTAAAAAAAATCCAGAACAAAATCATTAATATGATATAATAGGACATCTACGAAAATACAATTCGGAAGCAAAATAAAACGGTTCAACAGAGTTTAACTTTCAGATAAACACAGTATAGGTCTCCCAATTCACTATGATCAAAACAGAATATCAGAGGTCATTTGTTTACCCTTGGTGACCAGAGCCAGAATATCAGAGTTCATTTGTTTACTCTCGATGATCTGAGCAAAAATACAGAGTTCATTTGTTTCCCCTCGGTGACCCGAGCCAGAATATCAGAAGCCGTTATTCTTCACCGACGGAACTATGCAAAACTATAGTCTCTTAACAAAGTTACATGTCGACACGGTCAGTGTTTACCCCCCAATGATAAGGTTAGTGCATAGTTAATTTGAGACTACAATTTATAGATCAAATAGTTAATGTTCGCAAATAACAGAATACCAAGGTTCAGACTGAGTGAAAACAGAATAATTCACTAAGCAAAAATGTTAACATTCAAATGATTCCATTTTTCATATATTAAAATATGCCAATTATTTTCAAATCAAATAACTTGACAAATATGTTATAAAATAAATTTATATAACTCAGAATATATAACTTACATAATTTATGAAAAACTTGAATGAATAAATAAAAAAACAGAAATTTAGTAAATACTTAATAATTTTAAATGAATCAAATAACCAAGGGTTTAATGAATAAAGTTATTCAAAAATATAATTATTAAAAATAATACAAGAAATATTCAAAATAGTAATTTAGCAAATGTGAAAAACATATATACTTATATCAGAATTTATATGTGGTTTACTTACATGACTAATGCAAGAAATCCAATTCTGACGCCAACTCAAGGCTTTTGGTCAGGTCTTAACTTTGGGATAAAAAACCTAGCAAATCACTAAAATATAAATTTATAAAATTTCAATGGTAAGCAAGAAAGATTTCAAGACCCTAATGATGCTACTAGGGTTAAGAGCTAATATAAGCGAAGGTATTATAAAACTGGCATAATTTTGTCTTTCATCCTCCAAATCACAAAATTCTTTCTTCTAAGAAACCGAGATAGATGAGGCTATGCCATATCCAAAATTGACATTAATTAGAATAATATTAAATTTATAGCATCCATTTGAATGTTCATCTATTTCTGCAAACTAGTAAAATCTGACACGACCCTTTTAACAAGCATATCTCTTAATATATATCCTTAAATAACATGATATTTTAGGAATGGATAGTTAATTCAAAAAGAAACAACTTTCCTATTTTGTACCTTGCTCGATTCAACATTTAAAACCATGAGAAATATTAATCAATCTTCAAGTGCTTCACATAATACTATTTGATGTAGCTACCCTAATATCGATGTATCCTATAAACTACAGATGTATAAAATGTGAAATTTTATAGGTATTTAGTTGATAACGAACCCTATAACTTTCTTATTTTTCACTTTACTCGATTCAACATCTAAAGTTATGTATTGCCCGTCAATCTTCAGGTTCTGCAAAGAATATTATTCTACTACACTAATAGGGTTATATTTTATAAACTACAATGATATAAAATCTGAAATTTTTGTAGGTCAAATAAAATCTAGAATTACTTACTGATAAATGAATTTCTGATGGGGTTCATCAAGCCTTACTGCCAACAACTCTCCGACTAACAAATCCGTAATTAAACCTAGAACCTGGTTTCCTTAAAGACCACGATTAGAAAGAATTTATTGACTGAATTAAGATAATTATTAAGGAGATAAGGAAGGATCTTAAGAGATAATTAAAAAGACAAAGTAGATAATATAAGGAAGGATCTAAAGACACTAAAAAATAATAATAATTCTAATATTAACAATAATAAAAATAAAGTGTGAGTTCCACAATTAACATATGAGTAAATGCTGTAAAATTGCACTTATGGCTATGAAATTATAACTGAAAATCATAACATGTCATAGAGAGATATAATGTAATTTTTAACTATAAAATTGCATGCTATTTAACTGAACACAATCTGACAGCACATATTTCTTTTTTGGTATAGATATCTCAATACTTGGCAAAATATAATCACATTAAAAATTGAACCATTTGTTGAAAAAGGAATAGCAGTTCTAACATTATTTGTTTCCAACTAGTTAAGACAACTATATTTACATAACATTCGTTTGCAAAACAAAGAATATATGCACTTTTCTATTCTAATCCTAAAAAATAAAGCTTATATAATGCTTGCATAACATGTATAACCTTCCCAATAGCAATCCCTATTTATGTGCTTCCTTGGATAGCACCTTCTTGTTTTGTTGTGAAGCATTTCCAGCAGATTCATACACTTTATTTTTTCCTTAGGTGACACTTCCAATTTCATATAAATCTCCCATATACCTTGATGACACTTGCCTTTCTTGCCGTCCTTGTGGTGCCAATGCGGATTTGCGGATTTGCAAAAGTAGCTCTAGTGACATAACTTTGTTTTGTGTTAATAACTTCAGAAGAGCCTTATTAAATAGCCCCAAGTTACATATATCATCAACCTTGAAAATCATTATATCAAAAAAATGAGGTTTAGGATTAATAAACTTACATCAAGGATCCACCCAACAATCACTGCAGTGGTTAAGTTGAGCTATGCAATCTAGTTGGAGTATGTCTCTAAAAAAACAAAAAAAAAAAATACAAAAAACAAAAAGAAAAAAAAAGAGCAATAACAAAAATATATATATATATATCTCACGCAAGACCAAGTATTTTAGAGTAATATTTACCTCTTTCCTTGCACCTATTTGTGCCCTTTTAAATCTAGTTTAATTTATAAAGAAAAATATAAATACTATAATGTGAATGAGATTGGCCTGCTAAGAAAATCATAAGTACTTAAAACCATTAGACAATCCTCTGCATCAGTTTGGTACTTATAGTCTCTATCATAGTTAACACAAGTTGCCCCCTTGCATCCAAGATGCACTTGTTAAAGCACTCACACATGTTCAAAAGCATGTCATACTTCATCATTATAGAAAAGTGTGCCATGGACAAATGCCTTAGGTCTTTAACTTCCAATCGTTTGCGGGCAACTTATAACACTTTATTTCTGTCACACCCAAAACCTGAAATATCGACAAACATGCAAATACTTACAAGGTCGAGATCAAATAGGTATGCAAAGCCTTAGGACCGGTCTCATAACTAGAAGATAACATTTAACAGAAATATAGATTTACTTAAACAAAAAGAAGCTATACGATACGAATTACAAGAGTTACACTAACAAAGTCTGGAATAATATTTATTAAAAAATATAAAATTCTAAATCCATAAGAAAGAAGAACTTATTAACTTGCTAAAACTAGACGATGACTTACTCAACGACCCCGCAAAGACGTCCACTAAGTAACCCTACTCCTGATCTGCAAAAAAAAAAAGAATAAACTTAAATAGCTTGAGAGCTCAGTAAATAACCTTTTAAAATATTGAAATCATATAAAAGTCTCAAAAATCTAGAATAAAAACATCATTGATATATATAATATAACATTCACCAAAATACAATTTAGATACAAAACAAAATGATTCAACAGGGTCTGATATTCAAATAAACAAGGTACAGATCTCCCAATTCACTATGGTCAAAACAAAATATTAAAGGTCATTTGTTTAAACTCAGTGACCCGAGTTAGAATTTCAAAATTCATTTGTTTACCTTGGTGATAGAATTAGAATATCAAATGCTGTTATTCTTCATCGACTGAATGGTGCAAAATTATAGTCTCTTAACATAATTACATATCAACACTATCAGTGTTGAACCCCCAATAATAGGTTTAGTATGTAGTCAATTGGAGACTAAAGTTTCTATGCCAAAATACGAAAAGCAGCAAAACTACAAAATATCAAAATTTAGGTTGAGGAAATTCAGAGTAATCTGTACCCGAAGAGATAATTTTTACTATCAAAATAAGCCAATTATTTTCAATCTAAACCCGAAGAGATAATTTTTAAAATTTCCAAATAATTAAAAATATAAAAATTTTAGAAAACTATTTTTACCCAGCAAGCTAATAAAAACTAAATACTTTAGAAAATATAATAATCAGAAATTTAATAATTAAATAATTAATTCAAAAAAAATTTGATGATAAGAAATTTAATAAAAAATAATTAAAATACTAGCGGAATAAATAAGAAGAATTAACTATCAAAATACATAAGCAAAGTTATTAAATTAGTAATTTAGCTAGTGTTGAAAAAGTATACATATAATAGGATTTATATGTGGTTACTTATCGACTTATCACCTAAAATACTACCAAATAAATGCAAAACACTTTCCCCTAATAAAGTGCTAAAAAAAAGGGGGAAAGTTAAAAAAAAACCCATGTGGTTTTCGGTTTTTGCAAATAAAGACATGTGTGTTTTTTTTTTACAATTAAAACTTTGTGATTTTCTGGTTTTTGCAAATCAAGGAATAGCCGTCAATGTCGTCTGTGTTTGCTTACGTGGCAGGGAAAAATCATCTTTTCACATAAACCAGAAAATTGTAAACACAGATGGCGTTGACGGCTTTTCCTTGATTTGCAAATTCCAGAAAACCATAAAGTTTTAATTGTAAAAAAAAACACACATGTCTTTATTTGCAAAAACCGAAAACCACATGGGTTTTTTTTAAACTTTCCAAAAAAAAAAACTAGCAAATCACTGGAGTTCACCGGGTCTTGAGCATACATAACAGCTTTAGAATACTGGGAACTATGCTAGGAAGAATTGATGCCCTACACAACAAGCATGCCAATGGTTGAGATGGGATAGGATCATGCCTATGATCCACCAATGAAAAATTTGACTTAATATGGGTTTTTTGAAAGGCACCAAGAAAAAGTCATGGCAGTTGTACACAAAAACCAGCTGTGTGGAAAAGGGTTTATGGTCGAAGTTGTAGCTTTGGTCTCTAAAAAGAGAAAATGGTTTTTTCTTGTGATTGTTCAGGAATATAAAAGAACCAGTTGTAATCAATGCAATCACATCCATTATCTCAAAAAATGTACCACCCTAACTGCCTGCAACCATCGTACATGAGTGGAGAGGCATAATAGTTAATCTACGTGACTATGAACGGCAATAAGCCACACAGAAATCCACATAGAAACAAATTAAGAAAAGAGGAACTTTTTGTGATTATGAAACTATCATGGACTTTCTGTGGATACATTAACTTTGAAGGGACGTTTTGTTCATTTTCTCTATATTAAATTATATTATATTAATGTAAGATAATTTTTCATATCCTAGTCATCTTATCTCATAACATACAATAAAATTAATTTTCACATGTTTCAATAATTAAAAATTTTAGATTAATATATTTTAATGCTGATAAATATATTATATAATTATTTCTTATTTCTAATATATCAATTTTTTTATAAATCAAAACCTAAAACAAATTTTTAATCAATCAATTATTTTATATGAGAAGTTTCTATATAAGTTTTCCATTTTTTATAACATTTTACTTATTTAATTTTTAAGATTGTTATTTTTTTTAAATAATCTTCTAAGAATACAATGGGAGAAAATTGATTTTACCAATAAAAATCAATATTAACATATAATCAATATTTAAGATTTGGATTCTTTTTTAAATTTACACACTGAAAATTATTTAGAAAGTAATAACTGTTATATATCACAATTACATCATAGTGCAAATAATATCATAAAAATCATTTAATCATCTCTTTCGTGTAACAATCTCTTTTATCACTGCCTCTTCCATGGTAATTCCCCAAACCAAATGTAGATGTAAATAAATACAATTAAGGAGTGAGTGGAACCTATTGAAAAGATTATAATCTATATATATAGACAGACATTCATATGTATAAAAGGAATCTCTCCTTTTTATGTCCGTGATTATTTTAAGATCATTTTAAAAGGGGAAAAGTTTGAAAATAAACCATGTAGTTTTGGGTTTTTGCAAAAGAAGGTCTATGAAAACATTTCTACAATTTTATACCATGTGGTTTTCATGATTGACAAAAACGGGAAAAACTGTCAACGGCGTCAGTCATTGCTTACGTGGCAAGGGTAAGATCGTCAAAACACATAATTAAATCATTTTGTCTGAGTTGGCAGCTTTGGATTAGTTTGAGAGACTGGCATCTTCTTTACTGCCCGGGTTCAACAAAGGGCTTCTTCTTCCCCCATTCGGACAAAGGACTTCTTCTTCTTCCTCTGCATCTGCTTCTGCTTCTTTTTTACCACCAAGCACTCCATTGTTCTTCGTCTATTTTGTTTCTTTTCTTTGTTTTCCTTAACCCCATTTCTTGTTTCGCTTCCGATGTGTTCTTTTAGTTTGCTTTGGTTGATCTTTGTTGGTGGGGTGGAGTTCCGAGAAAGATCCTCTGGTCGCCATCGTCACCGAGAAGTTAGGGCCCTCATGGAGAAGAATATGCCAAAATTCAATCAATGTAATTATGAATAATACTTTGATTATGTTCTTGTCTAAGATGTGTGTTTGATTATGTATTCTAATTAATGTACCACTATATGTTTGTGGTTATGGAGTGCAATTATTGTAAAATATCTTCTTGTCCATTTTTTTCATTACATATGGTTTGTAATTGTTGCAACATATATTGCAATCTTTTTGCAAAATATTTAATTACGTGTTTGGACGATCGTAAAAACCATATGAAATTGTAAAACTTTTTTCATGGGTTTTGATTTGCAAAATCTCAAAACAACATAATTTATTTTTGAACTTTTCCCAAAGCTTTCAATATTATTTATTTAATTTTAAATTTTTATTTGAAAATTTAGATATAGTTTTTGACTTTTTATTTTTAAATAAAATTCAAAAAGTAAATTGGTCACTCTGGTCCTATATATTGGGCCAAATATAGCCTAGCACATGCATTGGGAGAGAGTTGAAATCCATGCATAAATAATAGTAATTAAATAAATATTAGTAAATATTAGTAAAGTGCTTTAAAACATGGAAGCATAAAAATCTTCCTCGTCCAGAAGTCAATGTCAATCAAATATTAAAAAACATTTCAACAAAATTTCCCATAAAAAAACACACACACATCAATTAGGCTTGGACAATCATTGTCTAAGGAAATCATTGTACATGCAACAAACAAATAATGATAAATTAATAAAAGTTATAATTACAGACTGAAATGCAAAAAACCCACGCATCAAATATGTGACGCGTCCATAAATTTCCCGTTGGTCATGTTCAAGTTGAAACCCTAGAACATGAACTGTGAATCAAATCATCTCCACTCCCCTAAGAGCATGAGAATACTGCTCAGCACTATGCACAGAATTCTCAAATGTCTCACCATCTCCCCAAACAGCATAAGCATCCTCACCATGTATAGCATCATCTCCAACAAGCATCTCCTCCTCACTTAACCTCAGTGGCACCACAAGCCTCACCAACACACATATAACACTAGTTATCACAACATTCAAGATCAAGATAAAGAAAATGCCAGCAAACTGAATGCCAATCTGTCGAAAACCTGCCATCGACCGGCCATCCTTCAGCGCGTAAGCGAGGCCAATATATCGACTATCGTCGCCGAAGAAGAGCCTGTTTAGTCTTGGATCAGCAAACACTCCAGTGAGGATTCCTCCGAGAATTCCAGCCACTGCATGTGTGTGGAATACTGCAAGTGTGTCATCGATGTGCTTCAAGAACTTGATTTTCTTGTGTAACACCATCATTGAGAACCATGGAACGCTTCCTGATAACAACCCCATTATAATTGCCGCCCATCCTTGCACTAATCCTGTAACCATAATCAATATATACATTATGTACATACTATATATATATATATATATATGAGTAAACAGAAGAGAGAAACTAAGGTATTTATAAATATACCTGCAGCGGGTGTAATGCAGACGAGACCAGTGATCATGCCCTGAACAGCACCAACAACTGAGGGTTTCTTGAAAAAGAACATGTCAAGGGAGAGCCAGACAAGGAGGCTGGTGGCAGTGCAAACATGTGTGTTGAGGACGGCGAGAGAGGCGTCGATGTTGGCTGCATAAGGTGCACCACCATTGAATCCACTCCATCCCATCCACAGCAGTCCGGCACCGGTCAATGTGAGCAAAATGTTGTTCGGAGGAAATCTCTCTCTATCCTTCGCTAATCTTGGTCCAACCTAAAATAAAAATTAGAAAAAAAAAAAAAGAACAAATTACATATGCAAGTATAGTTGTAACATGGTATAAAAATTGAATGAATGAAAGTTAATTATACCCAATATGCAGCGGTGAAACCAGAAATACCAGAGGAGAGATGAATGACAAAACCACCGGCGAAATCCATGATACCAGCTTTGAACAAGAAGCCCTTTGGAGACCAAATACTGAAAGCACCAATAGTGTAAGATAAGGTGAGCCACAAGGGCACAAAGATCATCCAAGCCCTAAAATCCATCCTTCCAATCAAAGCTCCAGCAATGAGAACAACAGTAATGGCGGCAAACACAAACTGGAAATAAACCAGAGTTGCATTGCTGTAAAACCCGGCAAAACCTTGTCCCAGCAGTGATGTCTGGTCAAGGGCAGTTGCAGGTCGGCCGAGAAATGGGAACATCTCTTCGCCGAAGGACATGTTGAAAGCCCATCCGACCCAAACCACCAGGGCGGCGGCGAAGGCGTAGAGGGCCATGAATGAGGAGTTCACTGCCCATTTCTTCTTCACAATGGAGCCGTAGAGGATCACCAGGCCCGGAACGCTTTGCAGGCCTACGAGAGTTGCTGCTATGAGTTGCCATGACGCGTCGCCTTTGTTTAGCCACTCCGGTGAGGCCTCCGTTGGGAGGAGACTCGCCGGAAGTGACATGTTTCTTTTTTTTTATACCGGAGATGAAATTTTCTTAAGGAGAAAAGAACGCGAGTGTTGTTAGAGAGAGAGAGAAGGTTTAGGGGAGGTTATGTAGTTTGTTGAGATTTTTTATTTTATTTATTTATTTATTTGTTTTGACGCCGTTTTACAGAGTGGTATGTTATTATTATTGTTTTTGTGATTTGTTGCTGTTTTGGGATGGGAGAGGTTTTAATTTTGGTGAAAGAATAGAAGTTTGGGTATTTATGGAGTATATGGACAGGTTTTATGCGGCTAGCTAGATTGATTATAGAGTGATTTTGTTGTTAAATTTTTAGCATTAGCTTAATTAAGTAAATTGGTGTCTGATGGAAATTTGACGTTGAGATCTTTTTTTTGTTGTGATTTTTTAATGTTTTATTTATTTATTTATTTTAGGTCTATGTTTGTGCAAATAATTTATAGATAAAAGGCTTTTAGAAAACATAAAAATTAATGATTGAGGAAACAATATTGTTCAGTAGAATGAAAAAACATGGGTTTATTTTTTAAAATAAATATATATAAATACAGATTAAAAAAAAAACACCTCTTCATAACAGTAGAGTTGATTTTGCAGTCCTCACTGCAGCTAAAGGTGAAGAATATTAATTCTTTATAACAAAACATAAAAATTAAAAAAACATTAAAAAAAAGGAAAAAATATTATAATTAAAAAGGAGAATAAGAAAAAAATAAGAAAAAAAATATTCAATATTCAAATTCATATATTCGAATTGAAAAAAGGGATAAATTAAAAACAAAACATTTTGGATAAAAATCCCATATTCAATCGTTAAAAATCTAATAATAATAAAACAAAACTTGTTTATCCACTCAATTGAAAAACAAATATATATAGAATCACAAAATTTATATGGTTCGGATTTTGGGATGAAAAAAAAATAACTAAAAAAAGATTGACAGAGAGGAAGAGGACCAAAGGGTATAGAGCACGGGAAATTGGTCTAGAGTTTGTCATTAACGGAAAAAAAAGCAAGGTATGAACTTTATATAGAAAGGATGCGCTGTTTATAAATGTGTGCAAATCTTTGCTAGTATAAGCATGAGATACTTCCTCAGTATTATATAAAACCGTTTTAAAAAAAAAACCCAATCAAATTTTTATTTTAAAAATCTGTTTTATTTTAAATTTTAAACTCTCCCGTCTTATCCCCGTAACAGAGAAAAATCTCGTAACCAGAGTTTCTCCCGATACATTTTCATGAAGTGCCGGTGACGACTTGAGGTAAGCACATTTTTTTTTCTTAGATCTAGAGTTTATTATTAGTCAATTTTGATTTGGTTCTAGTGAGTGTTGGTGGAATAAAAACAAAAAAATTACTCCCTGCCTTCAACTTCTTTGAATTATTGTTATATATATATATAAAAGATATAAGAGCATGCTTACTTTTGATTTAAGCTGATGAAGGGTAGAATGCTGGTAATCGGATTTGTTGTTCTTGTAAAATATCGGTATGATGAGGCTACTGGCACTCTTTCTAGTTATTGTTGCTCTTGAGTTTTAGGTTGTAACATGTCTAAAAGCAGACAATGTAAGTCAACAAATATGCTGCTGCAAATGATACATCCAGTACTGATGCATTAGAAATTAGAAGAGAGGAGAGCATAGATAAAGGGTTTTACTAAGCATCAGGGTTTTCTTACTGTTCTGGAGGTTGAATTGGACATCTTGATATTGGCTATGTCCTTCTAGATTTAGTCTACCCTCATTATGGTTATTTGGTTTGGCGCAAATAGGTTGCTGGTATAATACTTAGAGGGGCATGACTTGTCATCTTGAAGACCAATTAAGCGTGTTAGGTTATCAGAATAGCTAATGAATTAGGTTTTACGTTGCTTTGCTTGATTACACAGAGTGTTTGATAGTATTAGTTATAGCAAATTGGATTTTGTTAATTGTGCTTTATGTGATGTTTATATGAACCCCCACTATTGCAGTTGTGTACAGGGGTTTGATAGCCATTTGGCACATGATGAATAACGCCATTTTTGCATTTCGGGGGCTTCCAAAGTTGAAACCACCATATTTGCATTTTATAGATAACATGGGATGCTCCATTCCATGTTGATTAAAACCAGCTATCTAGACTGTAGTTTGTAGTATTTTTGTAGGAGTTATACTTAAGCCTGGTTGAGTTTGATTGAAGGTTTAATGAATGTTAGGGTAAGAAGTAGTACATTGTACGTTTTAGTGTTTCTAGCATGATAAGTGTTAGAGCCTGAATCATATTTCTATTCAAGTTGGAATCTAAGGCAAGTACAATGTTCATGTCATAAGATCTGTATCTGAATCTTGATTTTTGTGTCTGAGCGGGTTCTGTAGCTCGAAGATATTTTACAGGTAAGTAAACCACTTATATAGCTTATATTTGTATTTATATAAAATTTTTGGAATTATGAAATTATTTACATAATTATTTAATTATTTGGGTTTTATTGTGAAATAAATTTTCACGACATTATATTAAATTGTTTTGGGTTAAAATGTTGAGTATATTATTATGTTCAAATTTATTGATTATTTATGCACTTATTTATTTATTTATTTATTATTTATTCAATTGATTTGAATATTTTATTCAATTATGTATTTATTCAATTATTGAATAATTATTGTTGACAATGATTTTAGAACCGACATATTTTGACATAGTAAATTATAGTCCCCAACTAACTTTGCAACAACCCTATCATTGGGGGTTAAACACTGACCATGTCGACATGAATTCTGACTCTGATAAGAAACTATAGTTTCGCACCGTTCCGTCGGTGGAGAATAACGGCCTCTGATAATCTGGCTCGGGTCGCTGAGGGTAAATAAATGAATTTTGATAATCTGGCTCAGGTCACCGAGGGTAAATAAATGAATTCTGTGTTTTGTTTTTGGCATTAGTTATTTGGGGGACATATATACCTGTTCATTGAAAACTTTGTTTGCCTGAAATGTTCTGATGTCTGGGTTTCATTTTGTTGATATTTATTGTATAACTTTACTTTAAGTACGTTTTTGAAACCAACGAGTTTTTGTGATCCCTATACTACTATTGGCTTTTAGTGGTTGCCTACTGGGCTATTTAGCTCATAAATTGTTGTTCCCTTTCTTTTCAGATCAAGAGTAGGTGTGTGGTGGCTAGCTTAGCAGGGATTGTTGAGTGAGCACCAGGTGCCTAGCAGGAGATTAGTTCTGTTTAATAAATCTGTTATCTGACGAGACCTTTAGTATTCTTTGAATTTGGGTTGTAAACTGATTATTTTTCATTTCTTTATTTATTCGGTTTTGTTTGGAATTTCGTGTTGTTTTGATTTATATCTGAGAGACAGGTATTGAGGTCTTGTATGCCCACTTGGTCTCGGCCTTGTGGGCATACGGCCGTTTGTCGACGTATCGAGTCCGGTGAGCCGGGTTCGGGGCGTGACATATTAAGTGTCTTATTATATGGGCACATACATGCATGGTTTCTTTTAGGAATTGATAATCACGTTTATATATAAACAATGCTTGAATTGCCTTTTTTTATAATGATTTGACATAGCTTTGATTTCTAAAGAAAAAAGAGAGAAACAGGTTAAAATATATATATATATATTTGAGAATTCATTTAAAAGTTTATAAAATAAAAAAAAAGCCGATAAAAGATTAGGAAAAAATTAACCAATAAATAAGATTTTGGATTAAGGCACAAAATTAAGGGGAAAAAAAAGCGGATTTTGAGGATTTCTTTGCAAAAAATTACGAAACAATGCAAAAAGTGAAAATTTAGAGCACCTAATTGTATAAATCTTAAAAAATTGTAAGGGGTTGTTTGGTTATTCGTATTTAAAATTACAGTGTAAGTCAAATTACATGCAATTAAAATTACTGTATTTTCACTTACATCATGGTTGTTTGGTTATTTGTAAATGAAAATGATGCATTTCCATTTCAAGTGTTTGGTTTGATGTAAGTTATGGGTTAGAGTCACCATGTAATGTAAGTGGTGAGATTACCCCTATTTTCAAAATCTTTTATAATTTATATTTTTCTTTAATATTTCATTTAAAATCTGTTTTATTTATTTAAGTGAATCTATTTTATTTAAATAGATTTAAGTTAATGAATTTTATTTATTTAAAATTTATTTTATTTTTTTAAATTAATTATTTAATATACTTGAATTTAACTTACTAATACAACCATCAATTGGTGCTTATCACTTGAGCATACTCACTTGAAATTGAATCTAAAATTGCTCTAGTATTCCACCAACAACAAACTCAAATTCAATAAGTTTTTATGTTTATAAAATAATATATAAACTCAACAAATCATATTCAATAATTCAACATGATGTTTATCAAACAAGTTTGAGTCTCAACAACCTAAATTCAACAACCAACATCATTAAATTGTCAACATGCTTATAAAACATAACATAGTTCAACAACTCCAAACAAAAACAACATACAAAAAAAAAAATGTTCATAAACTTAAAAACACACAAAATAAGAAAATCATAAGAGTAGACGATCTTAGACCCCCACCATCACACCCCAACTACCTAAGGAAACCATCAATCCAAAAGCATCGAAGGTCATGATCTTTGTTTATAAAAGCAGTTGCTAGATTATTCTGCGCATTCAAATGGTTATATGCTAAACCAAGGCCAGACTTATTGTAGTAGCCAATGAAAGTCATGATCTCATCGTACAATCTCTTACTCAACTGTACACCTTTGTTTGTCTCTGTGGCACTTGCAAACCTGTCCAATCCAGTGGAGATTTTCTTCATGGCTTCCAATTCTTCACGCCTAATACGCTTTGATCCCTTGTTTACTTCTTTGGTCTTTGAAGTGGATGTTGTTGGTGTTTCCACCAGAGGAGGTTGTGATTGAGTGAAGTCCTAATCATCCAACCCTTGTGGTTGATCGTCAGAATCCAACGTCGGCGGTGTTGATGGCATTTCCATGCGGGCACCCAGACTCCTAGAGCTTTGAGAACCTGTTCTTGCAAATGATCCCTTTGCTTGATAGTTCCCACAAACAATAGCCATCTCCTCATAATCTTCAATGGGTTTATTGGTGTAAACTGCTTCATTAGGATGTGACTACAAAAAAAAGAAACAAGGACAAGTAAATAGAGATAAAACACACAAATATCGATTATAAAAAAAATAAAAAACAAACTTCAGATTACCTGTATATATGTTTGGAATTCTTCAATGCCCATAATGATTTTCTTCTCCGAATCATCCCACGAAACTCCACTTCATCTCTTAAGCTTTTTTATTATTAGCCATATTTTCCTTACATGTCGGAGACGATTGATAACATGTGTATCACTCACAACTATGTTAAACCTCGTACTAACAACCCTCGCAACTGCATTGATAGCAGTACTCTTGCAACCTTTGTCAGTTTTAAGGCCAAGGTTTGCTTGCTCAACTAAGCACGTGAGCAAAAAGGATGTCATGATCGTTGTCCACCTAAACTTAGTTGGGCATCTCCTTCCAACATTTTCGCTTTCTTGACTCGTTTCTACCGAGTCCATCTTTTACATATAAAAAAGACATTAAATTTAGATTCATAAATGAAGAAGAAATAAATTAGCAAGAAAGGAAAAAATTTTCAAAGATGGAATACAAAATGCAATAACACAAAACAACCACAATGAATTATAATCACAACAAAACCACAATGAATTTATATAGTGTCACATTAAACATAGTTATCAAAATATGGAATACAAAATACAACAACACAAAACAACTACATTGAATTATAACCACGATGAAGTTATATAGTGCCACATTAAACCTAGTTATCACATTAAACAACAATGAAGGAAAACACTATCTCTTGTTCCACATGGCCTCCATGATTGCATCACGTATTCCTAACCATTCTCTTGCTTCCTCACATGCTTGGAATTGAGTTCTAACTTCTTGCACATTAGGTTCCCATTCTTCAACATCAGGTACATAAATATCATTACCTCATTGTAAAATATAATTGTGTAAAATGCAACACGCAACAGCAATATCCACTTGTGTTCGATATGGAAAGAATGGTCTAGATGTGAGAATTTTGAAGCGATTCTTCAAAGCTCCAAACGCTCGTTCCACGGTAGTGCGCAATGAAGAATGCCTATAATTAAAGCATCACGAAGAATGTCTATAATGAAAGAATGGCCTATAATTTTGAAGCGATTCTTCAAAGCTCCAAACGCTTATATCTTCTGGCACAATAAGACCATCCTCTCTTTCTAAAGCATCATGAAGGACAAGTGCATCATATGCTGAATGCTCCCACCTAGCTAGAACATATGTAAACCTTAATTCAAAGTCAACTGCGGCCAACACATTTTAGGTGGGATATGGTTTTCTCCCACGGAAACGAGTTACAATTTCCTTTCGAACGAATGCATGGATATGTGTACCATCAAGCGCTCCTATGCAATCCTATTTATTAATGGACGAAAATATTACGTTTTGCATATAAGTCTGTTTCCACAAAGTAGAGCAAATCAATATTTCCTTACCTTAAAATAAGGCATAAACCTTGGATCAAGTGTAATGATTGAACTAGTAGTTGTGCGGGCCGGTAGGATGAATTGACCCAGAAGCTCTCTTATGGCGTATAATACATGTTTACTGTCCCCTTCAGTGACAAGGGTGGCCAAATATCGACTAATAGTTTCACCAGAACGTAAAAAATTTACTTCAATCACCCTATTCCTCACATTGTGACCAAGAATGTGAAGAAACATTGCTAGTTGCTCTTCAAAGCTTATATGTAAGGTGTTGCACAACAATCCTTTTGATTCCAATAAATCACATAACCCAAAAAATATAACTCTTTTCATCTTTAGCATTGCTATACTAGCCTCCTCAAATCTATGTGTTAACCTTGAAATATAGTTTGTACGTTGTTAATCCTTATTGTAATACGGCTCTCGTGGCAAATTCAATTCTCGTCTCCTACTATACCATCTTAATGCAACAATTGCAATAACAGTAGCGACAGCAAGCACAACGCTTTCGTCATCAAACTGATTGTCCATTTATAATCTGAGTTTAAATAAGACCATTAGAATTTTAAAAAAAATAATATTGAGCGAAACAGCACAAGTTATTTACTATGCTTTTTTGTTAAAAAACTTTATCCAAGTTCACGTTATTATAGCCCCAATCACAAGCCTTAAAGAGACACCTCATCAACTAATTTGATTAAATCCAGCCAAACAAAACAAGTTATTATTATTACTATTATTTTAATGTATGCTTCTTTGACTTTTGTTGTTATAGATGAAAGTTTCACACTCACATTCATTAATAAGAAGTAATCTAACTTTCATACTCATTAATAAGAAGTAATCTAATATCAGCATGGTGCACGAGAAAGGGATCAAAAAAGTTTTGTAGTCTAATTTAATTCATCTTATTGTCTTCAGAATTTTCTTGAGTGGTACACATAAAAAAAAGGATCAATTTTTTACTCATTCACAGGGTATGGCTTGTGTTATGAAATGCCAGCAATCCCCACAACCCAACATGCAAGCTTTACAAGGCATCTAAATTAACACCAATTAAAGCATCTTAAGAAAATGGTTAAAAGAAAAGTGAGCACAAATAAAATTTATCCTGATAAATAACTTCAAAAACAAAAAGGCATCAAAGAAGTTTAAGAATACTAAAGGATACAAGAATGCAACCAATAAAACAAATTAAAATTTAAGTTGAACTCCTCCTTAAATCCAATAAAATGCCAGGATACCTAGCTTTAGTTAGGAATCAATTCTATTCTTTGAGTTGAAGGATGGCCCTTAAATGAAAGGCCCCACACCACCCAGATTTTTACAAGATAAATCTTTATATTTGACCAAATTGACTTAAAATTAAAACCAATCATCAAAACTCAGAAATTCGTAGAAGTTTTCAAACCTGAGAAAAGTCTTAACAAGAATCTTATCAATGAAGAAGCATAGAAATCATGGGCAAAGAGGCCATTAAAATTGTGAAATAAAGCCCAATTACAAAATGATAATCAAACAAATCCTTACAATAAATCGTGAAGCTTGTAAATACTCAGATCTACGAACAGTAATCCACAGATTCAATCTAATTCTCTCTCAGCTTTGATCAAATAATAAATTAACATCCAAAAAACTAAGAATATTATGAATAGAGTCCCATAATTCAAAGAAAACCCAAAAAAAAAAAAAAGAAAAAAAAAGATGCTAATAGATCAAAGAACCTCTTTAGATCTAGAAAAACTCCTCCTTTCCTTCTCCTTCTCATTCTTCATCTTTTCAATGGACTTGAGAGAGATGGGATCGCAAGAGCAACAGCGGGGCAACGCGAGGAAGATGAGATCGGAGGAGCAACGGCCGCTGGGCAAGGATTTGAAGAAAGGAGGGCTTGGCAGCCAAGCAGTTGGGAATGGAAAAGAGAATGAAGAGGAAGGGCTCACAGGCTTGGCAAAAAAGTGATTTTAATCCAACCCATTCCCTGCATTTTGACTTACGACCAATTTGGCCGTAAGTGCAAATGCAGCAAAAAGCCCAAAATCAGTGATTTAAATCACAACAAATATCATTTCACAATCAAACAACCTATATTGGCATTTTACCTGTAAGTCAAATTACATTACACCCACTTACGGGTAACCAAACAGCTCCTAAAAAAAATAAGAATTTTAGTAAAAATTAGGGGTGCTTTCAAAAATTTACCAGTTTACTTCTTGAAGACCACAACGTCTCATATGGAGTTGAAAGTAGTGATAAACTGTTTTTCTTGTGAGAGTTTTACCACTATTTCTTGAGACTCTCTTGCGGAAGTGAAAATATTTTTAAAAACCACAACATCTCATATGGAATTTAATGTAGTGGTAGACTATTCTCTTTATGAGAGGATCCCCACTGTCTCGTGATCCTTATAAAATCTTTCAACTATCTCTTCAGACTCTTTTGATCGAGTGAAAATATTTTGGAAGACCACAACATCTCATGTAGAATCGAAGTAGTGGTAGACTGATCTCCTTATGAAAGCCTCTCTAATGCCTCTTGAGACTTTCTTGAGTAAGTGAAAATTTCTTTTGAAGATCATTATCTCCTGTGGAGTTGAATATAATGGTAGACTGTTCCACTCTTATGAAGTTCAAAGCATGTAATGCGCTATTCTTATTGTGAGAGTTCTCACTTTCTCTTAAGAGTCATATGAGTGAATGAAAATCCCATTTGAGAATCCTCATGTGTCAAAAAAAAGAAAAAGAAAAAGGAAAAATAGGAGTTCTCTCAAATTAAAAAAAAAAAGAAGACTAAGAAGAAAAAAATAAAAATACTTTCAACCTAAAAGTTTTTCACAAATTCACTCCCTATTAGTGTATTACACAAGGAACCCTAAATTGAATCACTTAGGAAGAACACAAGGAGGAACCTAACTCCCAAAGAACCCTATCTCTAGCCAGACTTGTGCTTCCTTCAATCACGGCACGCTTATACATTGTGGATCTCTCCATTATCACATGTGTGTATCTCACAAGAACTATTAGCTCTGGCTACGATGGAGTTCAAGACACTAAAGAACATATGATTGAATCCAAAATACGAAGGTACAATTTAATAATAGATGAATGTTTCAAAATTCTCCAACTAATGTCAAGGAGCTTAGCTTTCCATTAAATGAGAGCAATTGCACAATCCTCAAAAGCAAGAATACAAATAAAAAGCATTAAAACTCCCTCAATCTTCTCAAATATGAGAATTGATGACGGTTGTTACAAGTCTTCAATTGTGCTACCCAGGGAGGACCTACTTCCAATCCACCCTAGGACCTCTAGCAATGCACTAATAAGGCGTTTTGAATTGGTTGAAGACTGTTGCAATCCTTTTCCGCTCTTCCCTTTAGTCTGCCATCAAAAGATCATCAGAAAACTCTCAGTAAAGTCTTTTATACCCTATCCCTTATGGGCTACTTATGAGCATAACAACAAGGTTGTAACCATCTAGAGACGAGAGGTTGCATGCCTTACGGGCACCTGACAGTTGTAAGTCTCACTTATAAGGTCTTTAATCCCGATGTTACGATCCAGCTTACAGCCATAAGCGCTGGACAATAAGCTTCATTGTCTATTGCTTGTAACTCTTCTTTTGTCTCTGTCTTTCTTTTCCTTTGCTATTTGCCATATGCTGCCTAACATTGATTGCCTTGTTATACTGTAAGCATGAAGTCCGTAGTGTAATATTAATTCCATTAGATGTTAATAATGAATATTAATGGAAATTATTTTAAACATTGGTTAAAACTTTTCACATAATCCTTAATGTGATTAGTGCAGACAGTTCGATTAAAAAAAACAACTCAACAAGTTTAGACAATATATAGTTAAATGTTGATTTAACTATTTAAGATTCTAGCATATATGTAATTCACAAAAATAGTCTGTGGATCATTAAAAAGACATAAAACAAATTAATGAAACAATAAAATTTTTTGGATTATAATCACATAAAAGTTGAAAGAAATTTTTTTTAAGTGGTAAGTACCCTAAGTTAAGAGGTAGGTAGATATAAATGCACCAATTATGATTTATTAATGATATCTTAATATGCGACATATGTTATTTTAAACCCATGTAATGCAATCCTGGATGGAAAGAGAGCGCTGCTCACACAAACCTTCCATTGGGAATCCATGTCTTTACGCTTTTAGAGAGACTAAAGCTTGGGATCTCTCAAACACAAAACTTGGTGGTTATTATTGGGATATACATTGGTTTCCGAAGTAAATTTTAGTTCGATAATGATGTGCTTTTATATTAATTAATTTAATAAATATAAATTTAAATATACAAATCTAGGCTCTTTACTATATAAAAAGTCATGAATCAAATTAATCGAACCCAAATAATATATTTAGTTTGCATCCAACAACCAACAATAGATCGATCAATTCAAAACCTCCATGTTAACCAACACTAGCTCCTTAAGATTTGGAAAATCAATGAAAAACCCATGAACTTTAATATAATTTCTGTTTAGTACTAACCAGTTATGATGTAGGTATCAATAACATTAAGCTATATCCAGCAACATAAAATAATTAATAAAACCAACTCTTCATTACAAGTGGAGGAGCATTCATTGTTACAAGAAATTCAACTTTATGAAAATATATTTTACTCCATCTTTGCATCTAAAGAATAGCTCATGGTACTTTCGAATGTGATTCATCCAATCACATGACAATGATGCCTGAACTTGATAGGGCAAAAGTCTATGTATTATAAGATTGGATAAAATGAAAATTTTGAGTTGTAATAATTTGATGTAGCCTATGCCAGAAATTTCTCATTTGATTGTAACGCTATATATTTATTTCATTTCTTGATAAGTAAATTTTGATCATAACAAAAACCATGTGTCATCTAAACAATTTTAATAAAATTTAAAATATGTAAAATTATTTATTTCCGAACTTTTATTTATTTTTTTTAAAAGTATTTTATTTTTTCTGTCTATATATATATATATGTTATACAAGGTTTTTCTTTCACTTTATTGTAGTGTTCAATGAATTGAGATGTGTTATGAATAATTGAAGAAACAATTATTCCATCCTTAAATATTATATTTTTTTTATATTAAAAAAAAAATAAAAATTACTGGATCACAAAAATCCTTCCCAAATTGTTCATCATTTTTCATTCTAGATGAAGCATTTAAAAGCAATGACTAAATTCCTAGACATTTTCCAAATAATCCATATTAATCTTTCCAGTTGAATTATGACTAAGGAATGAAAACTACAGGTTCTCTTCCTTGAAAAGCTTTTATCCGTTTAAATTATTAAAGCATAAATAGTTTAGACGCTTCTCCGAAAAAAGAACCACCTTCTGTATGAGATGATATTGGTTTACATTAGTACAGAAATTAATTGTACTTCTTTGACAAAACATATAATACAATGTGAACTCTTTAGTTAACAAAATTAATGGATAGGAAAATAATCTTTTGAGCGTAAGAAAAATAGTAAAATCACTGCCTTTATTGCACCATAAAAAAAGACATAACTACAAAAAAACAATTCATTCTAGGATTACTCCTTGAGGCAGACATTCCTTAAATACATTTATAGAAATAAATTATTTCATGCCAAAAGTTTGGAGTCCTAGCTCTTCTTAAAAACCCTTCGGTCTTCACTCTTTGAATACAAGAAGCAATATAAGTTATATATACATATCTATGAAACATTGCACCACAAAAAAGATGCAATAACTCATATATAGAGCCTGAAATACACACACACACACACACACACACACACACACACATAACTCACCTGATTTAACATTCTCTGCCATTTAACACATACATGGAATGCAAAGTGTGAGGAATGAAGCCTGGTCCGAGATCCCTCCAAACACATACTTATATATATACATATAGCTTGATCATTTACGAACATGCATGCATACATGCATGTTTGCAAGGATCTTGAAACAAGCTTCATTCCACACACTTGACTTCCTTCTTTCTACATGTTTCTTTGTCTCATGATGAAGAACTGTGATGAAGTATACTCTTAATATATGAATGAAAAGACAAGGTTGATGGGTGGTTATGTCCAGCATGATAAGGTGGGTTAGTTATGGGAAGGAATGGGTAGAAACTTATTGTAATATAATGAATGAAGGAGAGCACATGATGAACAGGTCATATATTGGATAAACAATTGTAAAAGTGGTGTGGATTCTGGAGCAGATGTTGTCTTCTTCTAAGAGATCCTTTATGGAAGTGAGGGTGATCAGCTTTTACAGGCTATGTCTCTGCAAAAAGAACACCTTAAAAATTAACTGGAGACTAGAGAGGGAGTGGCTTGCAGAGCGTGAGGTCCTTGTCCAAGAATTTTATTTTATTTTATTTTATTTTCTAAATAATAATATTATACCAAGTACTTGCTTTTTTTTGCAATGATATTTTTTTTTTTATATATATATACAATTCAAACCTTACACTTGTGAAGCATTCCAACATAGGTGCAAGGTTATAATTTGTTAATTATATGTCTTGTATTAATAATTTATATTTAACACAGAGAAAATCTTATTGGTGCAGTATTGGCATGCAGAGTCTATATATAAGCAAGTCTCATGTTTTTTTTTTTTTTTTTGTTGGTAAAAAGTCTCATGTATTTGCATTAAGGGATAGTATTTAATTTATTACTAAAAATGAGACTATATATAATAGCAACTTTTAGTATATAATATATATGGTTGTTTCTGCAATACTCAATGGTGCAAATTAACCCACACTGAATGAAGAAAGGATGAAATCAAGTTTTTGTTAAACATCTTTATTAATTTCTAGGACCACACAAATTATTTATATTGTTAAACATGCTTATTAGTGAACCTAATACATTGAAAAGATTAGCTAGGAGATGGTGATCAATTACAATTAGCATTATATGCCAAGATAATTAAGGATGATTATCTAGAGACTCAATTTTAATCACACTCCTCATTTGTACGTGTCTGACCTCCAAAGAGTACTCCACTTGTTCTTTAATGTATTGTGATTTATGGATTTAATTAAAAAAAAATGTGAAGGTTTTAATGGGTGAAAACATCAACTATTAGCACCATCTGGCTTTGTAAACCTAATTACCAATGATGGACCCCTCTTTTCATTCATGAACTTAATGAAATAGAGAAGAAATTGAAGGACTTTTTCGTTCCATGAACTTAATCAATTATGATCACGATATTCTTTAAATGGATAAAAAAGTAAAAGATACAAAAAAAAGAAGAAGAGAGAAATATAAAGGAAATAACACAAGAGTGATTGCTTAATTTTCCACGTTCCAACCATGTTTGTTGGTCTCTCTTTTCCGTTTGAAGCTTCACTTTGATTGATAAGAGAATGACAACTTTTACTTTTCCTTCTCCATCCCATCTTCACTCTGCCAACATGATTGGTGTCATCAACTTTTTGACCAATCATTTCCCTTCACTCTGCATTGCAAAATTTGAATGAGAAGTTAAGTTGCAAAAAATTTTAGAAATATGTACACATATATTACTTCAAAAATGGAGATTTCATAATTAAACTTCACAATTTGAATTTAGTGTATCCTGATTAAAAATAAATCATATTGTCTATGAAAACAGCTGAATATAAGACTAAATTTCAAAGCAAAAGTAAAAAAAAACTATTAATTTTATCAAGTAGATTGAATCAGTTCATAAAATGTTGTTACTGTAAATGATCAATTGATATCCTTCGGGGCTCATAAATTGGAATAATTTAATAATATTTAATTATAATCTAAGAAGATATATACTTCTCAAGGATGTATTGGTAGTTCATGGTGAAAATATTTGCTAGATCTTTATAATTGACGAAAATTCTTTTGGGTCTGTTTAATTAGGTGTAAGTAGCTGTAAATAGCTATAATGAATTTACATCTCACACACTTTTACATCATTTCAATTTACATCAAAATTTACTGTAAGTTGAAATGAGTTAAGTAAGTGGTATCCACTCACCACCATATTATCTATAAAAATATTTAATAAATTACATTATCTTTAAAATTAATTATAAAAATATTTGTGAGTAATAAAATTTTAAAAATAGTAAATTTAAAATATTTAATATTTTTCAAAAATATTTTTGTCAATAAAATATTTTAAATAAATGAATAAATTACTACTATGAAAAGTATTAAATAATTAGAAGTAATATTAACAAAACTAATAGTATTAACCTGATTAAAAAATAATTATTTATGCTTTATTTAATTTAATATTATATTTTAAAATATCAATTCCTATTTAATAAATATAGAAAAAGTTTTTAGGGCATATAATTGAATTATATTACATTTTTTTAATTTAAAAAACCACCACTGAATTAATTAATTTTTTAAATTAGTAATCCTAAATAATAAGAGTTAATATAATTAATAGTTTTTAGGGATAAAATTTAAGCATAGAATATAATTAAAAAACTTTACAAAAATAATATTAAATAACTAGTTTTAACAATATGTGATAGGGGTAATCTTACAATTTCACTTACATAGTAATTGTACCCCTCAACTTACATCAAATCCAAAAAATAAAAAAAACAAAACAAATACAACATTTCAAGTTATAACAAACCAAACAAATTGTGATATTACTTAAAATATACTATTTTTATTTACACGGTAATTTTACATATATATAAATTCATTTATATTTACGAGACAACCAAACAACTCCTTAGTGTTCCAATTTAATTACTTGCTTCGATATCTATAGCATGACATTGGTAAGTTAGTCACAACCCTTTTCGTTAGTATAGAAAGTATTTAAAAATAAAAAGGAAACTTGAGTATAAATCAAAACGATATCAAAATTTTTTTGAGTTTTTAAATTCTTGAAAATTAAGAACAGACTTCGACTGTTGAGAGCTTGTTCTCAATTAAGCAATCACGGCAAGAAAAAGCTAAATTCGCACGGCAAAATTGGCACCGAAAAAAATCCTTGCATAATTTGTTATGGCATTTGGCACGGAAGCAATAATAATATACCAAATACTATAATAAAATTCAACAAAGAAATCTTCAATGTCTGAATGGCGTCCCAAATGTGGGGCCAAACATGAAAAATCTAATAATACATTGATACCGTGCTAAATGGCGTCCATACATGAAAACATAATAATTTAATAATACCATGACCAATGTCATGCCAAAAGTAGAACTATAATAATTTAATATAATGTGTCAAAAATAATGCCACAATGTAAATATAATAATTTCTTATGATAGTCCCAAATACCACGCGCCAAATGCCACAAGACAAACATGAGAATATAATAATTACTATTATCATACCAAATATGTTGCCAAATATACAAATATAATAAATTACTAATACTCTATCAATACCATATTAAAAATATAAAGATAATAATTTACTAATACTGCGCCAAACGCCATGCCAAAATTGTAAAAATCATAATTTACTAATACCTTGTCAAATATATATAGTGGCAAAAATGCAAAGAATTTGGCAAAGATAATAATTTATTAATATTGTCTTAAATATAGTGCCAATATTCTCAGCAAGATACGCTGACGATCTGGCCTCGCTTTGTCATTACGCCTGGGCGCATGCTATTCAGAGGTGGATGATGGCCGGTGTCCCTTTGACAATTGCTCATGTGCAGCTTCAGTGTAAAGGAAAGTCCACCATGGCAGGTGTCACGGTCTTGACCGATCACCTTCGACCGTACGGCACCTGACATGCACCAAGTGACAGGTCAGCCTTCCTTGTTAGAACAACAGTAAAACAACTCTTGTTCGCAACACAAGCACAACACATAAAAGAAACGAACAAAATCGGAAAACATCCACAGTATGAGAAGGTGACACAAGAAACCAATTTTAAAGAAAGAAAAACATAAACTCTCTTAGATTAGAGAAAAGTTTACAATCATGGCCAAAGATCCTCACCAAGAGGTCTTGTCCCCTTCCAAAAACATAATAGACCCTATTACAAGAGCTACTCCAAATCCCCAAGATTAATTGAGCCCCTTGCCCAATACAGGTCTGGCGAGAAGTCCCGGACTTCCACTTAGCTTGCAGTGTCCTCCGACGTTACTGTAGTTTTAACCAGCTACCCTTGGTTATAGCACGCAGCAGTACAGGTCACACGTGGTAATACCGCGTGCCATCCTCGCCCTTGGCTCGGCCACGCTCCCGCCCGCGTCAGGCAATAGACCCAGAAGCAAGCATCTGAGAGATTGTTCAAACCAGCGTGCGCTATATGGAGCAACTTTTGAACGGGGAAAAGTTGGATATACCTTGGTCAGAAGCCCCATTCCTGTGGCTCCGCTATGTCACAAGGATACTGATTAACATTATATTGAGTGCAGATGTGACGAAGGACGTTGCCCAGAAGGAGGACACTGCTGGGAAAGAGAATGGCGCTAGAGAGGAGAGTGCCACTGGAGAGGTGGACGCTGCTGCAAAGGAGGAAGACAATGTTGTTGAGGCCAATGCTAATGATGCTATTGAGTATGCTGACCATCCGACAAATGCTAATGTTGCTGCATTTCCCTCATGTATGGTTATAAACATTTGTACTAACATAATAGCAGTCTCAAATGAAAAACTTGAATTTTTTCCACTTTTAAATGAAAACATTTCATATATGAATTAATTAAATAATAGTCCATAAATGCAAATATTAGACAGAAAAATTGCATATTGTACATCAAATGCTACACAGAAAAGGCAAGTAATACTGCGGAATAGTCGATAATACATAGGAGCAATCAATAATACACAAAAATATAAAGTACACAGGAGCAATCAATAATACACAACACAGGGCTTGTCACTGTTAGGGATAGGGTATATTGGGTCGGCATATGCACAACGATACCATTTAACTATGAAATTATCATCTATGTAAAGTTGGACATTCATGTCTGTTTGCATAATCATAGCACATGTTTGCTTGCACGGGAGGCTATGCACTTCCCATCTTTTCTAGGAGCACCTCTGGATCTGGAGGCTGATTGCATTGTTGTGGTCGCAAACAACTTCATAGGTGACATCATTGGATCTGCTCACTCTTAGACAATGACTATCTTCGACAATTTGTTCAACCTTGTTGCGTATCTTAGGGTAGAGGTATGTATCCTAGTTGTTTCATTGTTCTCATCTTTCTGCCAACATATTCATAAGTTTAAACCCGCGACTTAACACACAATATACACATGAACTCTATATACATATAAAAGGAAATCAATAAATTTAAACTTAATTTGCTAAATAGTAACTTGATATATTATATAGGAACAACAGATATTACACAATAACGCATTTGAATACTCACGAACATGTAATAATACACAAGAACAAGTGCTAGTACAAGGAAAATTTATGTATATGCACATCAAGCCTAACCTTATGGAATCAACCATGCTTGTTATGGTAGATGCCGTACCTCTTTGATCCGGGCATTGAAAGACTTTGCCACATTGGAGTACATCTCTCACCATCGCACACCTTTAAACAAATAGTTGGACCAATGATCAATGTCGGACTTGTGTAGCAACTAAGTGTGTGTATCGCCCCATGTCGACCCAAGTTCACAGACTGCATCATCGAACTCTTTCAATGTGTAAGCATATGTAATTTTAACGATTACTGCCCAACATTGCTCTCTCAGTGCTTTCCTGAGTCTAGTGTTGGTCTTCGTGAAGTTTACCACCAAATGTCATAGGCAATAACCATGTAGCGATGAGGGGATGACTTGTGCTACGGCATTCACTAGACTCTTGGACGAATCCAAGATGAACGTTATAGTTTTATCATAGTCGTCTTAACTGTACAATGCCTCCCAGAGAGTAGCAAAAAATCAAGTCTAGTTCTCATCGGTTTCTTTGTCCATGCTAGCGAATGCTACATGAAACAGGCCCTTATAGTCATCTTTGGTTGTTGCCCCTAACAAAAGCCCACCGTACTTGCAAAGCAAATGAGTTCTATCAACCAAAAGTAATGGGCTGACCCCTGCTTGAATCCTAACAAACAAGACCAAAAAAAGAAAAAAGGCATGCTTAAATCGCACTACAGGGATTTATTTGGACCACTTTATCTGCATGCCAAAGCAGCAAATTGTAGCTACTAATCTGACTACAATGAATAGTAGCCCAAGTAACCTCCTTCAACATCCAAGTACGCTTGTACGGTAAATGAACACCATGGTCCCACAATATGCCTTTTGTATGTCGACAGCTCTATAAATGGCCGATCCTTCAGTTTTTGTATGCCACCATCACAGACCCATTTCTTGCTTGCTTTCATGTGTGCTATTTGTATTAATACATCCACAGCAAATGTGCGTTGCTTGCATTGTCTTCACCCAAAACGTGTCTATGTTTCTCTCTTTAGATGCATGCACTCACCATCAGCAATTCGAAGCAGTGCACTTGACAGTCACCCAGAGTTTATCATTTTTTATAAATATAAAATCAAAAATTTGTCATATAGCAGTGCTTCAAAAGGCATCTTTGAACTGGTCTGCACTCTCAAAATGAAGGCCTACTTTTAATGTCGATCCATCATATGTTTGGGAACACCCAGCAATACTAAGCGTCCCCGCTGGAGGTTGTTGGGAGAGAAAAGTCTTGATGTTGGCGTTCATGCTTTTTGAGAAGGACTCCTTGCTTGGCAATGCATAACACAAAGAGAAGAATAGTTATCAAACAATGTACAATACACAAAAAACATAAAAACCACTACAAGAAATGTGACCAATATCTACAAGAGCAATTCGTAGAGCAATATAATTAAATCATAGGCAAAATTTATTTTCTATGAAAATAAATCGTAGATCAAATCGTAGAGAACACCTTGTAGGTAAAAATATTTCTCTACAAATTTGTGTTTCGTCGGCAAAAGAGAATAATTTCTCTTGGAATTTGCGTTTTGTCAGCAAAAGTGAATACATTCTCTACGTTTGTTTTCGTAGAGAAAGGTAAGAAATTTTGTTGTTGAAGTAGAGAAATTTCAGAGGAAAAACATTTTAGCTATTGAAAAAATGGTAGGTGATTGCTATTGCTTCTAAGACGATTATTGAATCGTAGGTAATGAATGCTCTTTTCACTAGGATTATTAAATTGTTTATAGTAAATGGAATTTAGCTACTTTTATTTTTGCAGAGAATAGTGACATTTGTCTTAGTTTTTTATTCTTTAACCACGGTTATTTGAGTAGCAAAAAATTTAACTTTTCTCTACTTTTCTCTGCAATATCACAAAATGGTAGCAATATTGTACCCCAACGTGCACCTATAAATATTCATTTCAAAAAGTTCCAATCCATACATTTGCCTACAAAGAGTTAATTGAAGAACTAAATGTTTAATCTAACCATTTGTCTACAAATATTTAATTGAACATTATTAATCAAAACACTTCTCCAGAAAAATATTCTCCACAAAAACCATTTGCAAAATCATTAATGTCAAGTACTAAAATAACAAAAGTATTAATGCTAAATTAGATCTGCATCACTTGCATCGTAAAAGAAAATAACCCATACTAGTTTGTGAACCACTTATTCATTAATAACATCTAACTTCCTATAACAAATTTAGAAATAAAAAGGTTACTAACCATATTAGATTTTTAAGTAGATAATTCAAACCATAAAGTCAAGTAAATTGATAAAGAGATAAATATCAAATATGACAAACTTGAAAGAAGGTGACAACCATATAATAGTCAAGATGAACAATTTCTGTGTTCATCTTCACTGCACAATAAGGAAAATGAATGTCAAAAACCTTTACTAAGTTACTTGGCACACCCCTTGCATGTGTCCGCAAGTACAAGGATCGTCTCGAAATAAAGTGTCCCAAAGTGGATGGGTTGTCAAACCACAGAGAACAGAAGTACTAGTACTAACTATAAACCTTGTTATCTAGCCTAAATGGTAAAGTGGAAGTAATTTAATGTGCAAAGATGCCAAAGACAGGCAAACTAGAAAAATAGAACGAAGTCTCAATCCGGAAAGATGGGGTATTCAGGCA
Source organism: Dioscorea dumetorum (assembly GCA_902712375.1). NCBI lineage: Eukaryota > Viridiplantae > Streptophyta > Magnoliopsida > Dioscoreales > Dioscoreaceae > Dioscorea > Dioscorea dumetorum. The sequence continues at coordinate 5,251,164 of CACTHL010000128.1, read as the reverse complement.
ATGCTCCTCCTAAGATTACAACTTGAAGTAAGAGGGTCAACTACACTTTTCAAATCAAATGATTTGAGCAACAGGAATTCTAAATTCCCCCAATCCTGTTTGTACAACAATTAGGGTCTTCTTCAATACAACATCCCTATTTGTAACCTGCTACATTACAGGAGATTATATGAGAGTACAAAGCTCTAGGGATTCCTATTTAGATCAATTGGGTATCCATAGTAGACTAGCTTTTTTGCAAGACCGTTAGCTACTAATCAAGAATAAACTCTAACAGAACCTGTCACATCCAAGAGTTTACACGATTGCATTAATCACTCGAGACTCAAAGGTAGGTATTGATTACCCCAAAGGGGAAGTGGACAATCCTCTACCTAAGGCTCACTCTTTCACCCTCTCAAATCTCGCTAAACCTATCCTAGTGAGACCTTCTGACTAGAACATTCACAAACATAATCAATGTTGTCACAGACAAGGATCATGAACATTAAAACCACGAGATTGAAACTCACAACAAAATGAATTAAAGAGAAATAAATCAAAACATTCACTAATACATCCTAGGGTTCACATACCCAAATACCCACTAGGGTTTAGCTCTCCATGGAGATTGAAACTCATAACAAAATAATGTAAAGAAATAAATCAAACATTCACTAATACGTCAAGGGTTCACCTGCCCAAATACCCACTAGTGTTTAGCTCTTCATGTTGAATTACACAAAATAATTAATACAAGGAAAAAATTTCATGAAAACCATAAAGAAAACGTCCTTTGGTTTGTGATGATGGCATTGGTGAGCGGCTCCACACTTCTTAAGAAATCCCCTCCGAAGCTAGATGCACCACCTCCAAATCAATGTTATCAATAGCTCTCAAATGCTATGATGGAGAAGGAATTGTTGAGCTTTGGTGATGGAACGCCCCTTTGGCCTTGGAGACTCCAATCCTAAACTCTAGCCGCTAGCTGGTGAAGAAGAGCACAAGAGATCTCCTCAAAATCGGGCTGAAATAGTATTTATAATATCAAAATCGGTCTTTCCCATGGCCGTGGACAATATTTCCATGGCCATGAACTTTTCTTGAATTTGGAACTTTGCTACAGTATTCGGCTACAGTACCATCTATAGTAATTCTGGTATAGTACACACTATAATACACGACCATGGAAAATTGCCCCACAGCGGTGAATTTCTCTGGAAATCTTCCTGGACATTTCCCACGGCTGTGGATAGGTGATCCATGGCTGTGGACTCCTCTGTCAGGCTTCTGATTATTCTAAATTGCTTACCACGGCCTTGGAAAGTATTTTCACGGCCGTAGACCTCTCTGAAGTCCTCAAAACTAGTCATTATTCACTCTATTCTCACTCTCGGAAGCCTCTAACACTTAACCTGTGCAAAGGAGTAAAACACGCATGCTTGAGCCCATAAACTGATACAATTCATGCTCATATGCAACAACTCATGTCAATAAAAGATGTATATTCAAACACTTATCATTACAACACGTTATAATAAGTGTAATTACATAATAATACCTTTGTGACTATTTTCATCTTGGTCATCATATTTAGCTCCCATTATTTGTCTTAACACTCTATCATGTTTTGCCAACTGAACTTGATGACTTTCATTTCATGAGTTTTAGCTTCATATATTTCTTTTCACATATTTTTTTCTACTTCAAGATCTTTAATGGACTTAGCATGTCCACATCTTGAAGCATTTGGTTTTGGACCATAACCTAATCCCTTAACATAACCAGATTGATTGCCTAAAACCTCATCACAAATTTTGTCAACATCAATATCTTGACTTTCATCAATTGCTTTTGTAACTTTTGTTGCATTGTACACTGAAATGGTAATAATAAGTGCACGCAAAAATTTTAAAAACTTAAATGAAAATCCATATTGATAAGATAATAAACTCACATAATTAGTATTTGCTTCCGGTAAAGTCCATCCTTTTTCTTCCTTATAGTGTGTGCTTTTGTACAATTCAATCCTATGACACTCATGTTGTTCTCTGGTTTCATCATCCTTCCTCATCTATTTTATAAAAAAAAATATGAAGTGACTATGTATAAATTCCATATTAAATAAGGTTAAAGATTAAGTTCGTATCTTATAAGCTCATGACAAACAACTTTGAAGGATTTGGATCCTTGATTGTGAGGTGCATTCATATATGATCTACTCACTTTTGCTTTTACTGCCTTTTCCCTTAAAAAATAAAAGTTTAATAGATTATTGAAACAAAAAATATAAGAAACCATTATTGGGAATCATTAATAAGATACAGTTACCTTAGTTTTATCATTATTTTAATAATCACATAAATCCTGCCAATTCGCTTGAGTAATAAACTCATTGGGTTTCTTTTTTTCTGTATCTTCATAGCTTAAAAAGCTCAAATAATGCTTCTTCAATGATTGACAATGATATCTAATTCTATTTTTTAGTATGTCAACAATACAATCAGCTATCCTTGGATTTGTCTCAATGCTAACAACATTCAATTTCATCTACAAAAAACAAAGAAATTTATTAACACAAGAATACATCAACTACATATCTTACTTAATATAAACTATAAACCATAACCCAAGACAATCCAATGCTGGTTTTATGTGCTCCTCGTCAAGTTTTTTGATTGATCATGGATAAGGTAAGTAAGTCTGAGCAATAATACCTATTTCATTTGATAGCTTTGTAGATTGCACTGCATCCAATGGTCTACCTTGATCCATGCCTATATAAATAGGAAGCCTATTTTTTGTCAAATTCACCTATTTTTGCAAATTACAACCCCGTCTCCTACCTCTACAGTTTTTCTTTATCACCCTAGAAGCTATCAAATAAAAGGAAAATACAAAAAAGAAATGAAGTTAGCATAAAAAAAGCAATCACATTTATTTGCTAATCACAGCAACTCAATGTAAAAATAAAATAAATAAAAAACAATTACCACAAGAACCATCTCGAAGTGAAGCATTAGAAGATGGTTGCATAGATGAGTCTGATTTAACCACAGGCAATGACACATGCTGTTGTGAATCAATAATTCTTTCTTCTCGTTGCAAACTTTAATACTTCGCTGATGTCTTGGAGACATATTTTTGCAATAAATATAAGAAGTGAACACATTAAATAATTAAAAAAAAAAGCTTGTAGTCATCATAACATATTCATAAAAGATATCATCATAGCTAAAACATATTCATGCAACTGTAAGCAACATAAGAAAATGAAGTAAAAAATATGTATGGCAAATTTCAACATTTAAAACTTACACAAATAAAAAGCTTCTGCCAATAGGTAAACTAATCATGATACATCATTATTATCATCGTCATTATGATCATCATCACTGTAATATTCAAGTAATGTATCATCATAATCATCTTCATCACTAAACACATCCACATTGTCACCAACACCGCTTTTATAATTGAAGAGATAATTAGATACATCATTTTCATCCACAATGTCAGGATCAACATTGTTTATGTAGAAGGACATAAATTGATCAACAATATTTGTTGCTTGTACTCCAATTCCATGAGGCTCGTTTTCTTGGTAAACAATATTGTTAGAGTTCTCATTTTCATCAATGTCCGTCCTCTAAACTTCTATTTCTTTCACATCAAATATGTGACAATACTGAAATTTTTGAACAACTTGCCCATCTTTGCCCAGTTTCGTATCATTTAGATAGAAACTTGTTGACCTTGGCAAGCTAGGATGAAAGGATCATTCTCATACTAGGTTCCTACAACATTAATGCTTGTAAACATACCATCTTTCTTGACACCCTTTTGTTTATCACCAAGATTAAAACCATTTGTAATTAAAAAGTATAACTTGTCACCCTTCACATAGTCCAACTCAATAATTTGTGATATGATGCCATAAAAATTAATGATATCATCCTTATGATTTCCCTCGACCATAATTCCACTATTTTGAGTTCAAATAGTGCTATCTCAAGCATTTGTATGGAATCTCACTCCATTAACAATGCACCCCGTATACTTCTTACAACATATGTTTAGTCCACATGCTAAATAATATAATGCCTCTATTGCTTGTGAGTTTTCACAATTGTGCAATAGAATCATCTTCTAGAAAAAGATTAGATAAAAATTAACTCCTTGATTCGATATAATTGAATATTACGTGACAACATATAACATGTCAACAAGTACTTACATGTCTTCTAAACCAGTTCGCAAACGTGTCTTTATGTCTTTGTTCAATATTCATTTCACTATCTTGTCTTAGCTCCTCTTTATGCTCTATAGCAAATGAATCAATTTCCTCACAATTCTTTACTATGTACCAATGAGCCATATCAATCTCCATTTATCCAAGTCAACATATTTTCCAACGCCAAGCAATCTCAACCTTTGTGAGAAGATAAATAAGCCACCTTATTGATTTGAATCCATGTTATGCTCTTCCTTATTACATTTTGTTTCAACTCCATGCAAATACATTGAACAAAAAGTTAAACACTCATTAGCTATATATGCCTCTGCAATTGATCCTTCTGGACGAGCTCGATTTCGCACATATCGTTTAAGAGTAGCCAATAATCTGGAAAAAAAACTATATGAATATGATGAAAAGTAATTCAATAACTTAATGAAGTGATTGCAAAAATTGTAATTCTCAATAGGATACATCTACCAAAACGGAACTGGGCCACAAAGCTTTGCTTCATAAGGCAAATGACCTGCTAAACGCACCATTATGTGAAAACATGCTGGAGGAAAAATAGTTTCCAATATACATAAAATTAAGACAATATCTTGTTCTATTATGTCTAGTTCATCCAACATCAAAGTCTTACAACATAACTGCATAAAAAAACTCCTATTTCAACTACTTCAGTTTCAACCCGTTTAGTACGCTCTAAAGCTAGCACTCGAATTCCAAGTGGAAGCAATCTTTGTATCAAAACATGGCAATCATGGCTCTTCAATCCCGATAATTTTCCATCATGCACACTTACGCACCGAGAAATATTAGAAGCATAGCCATCGAAAATTTTTGTCTTCAGGGAATTCACAAAAAAGAAGTTTCTCCTTCTTTGACATTGTGTAAAATGCTTTTAGTAATACATAAGAACCAGACCTTGTCTTCTTCATAATGCAAATATTTTCTGATCTTGATGTCCTTCAAGTCCAATCTGGCTTTAAAAGTGTCTTATGTTTTTCCTTACAATACCTACACTGTACCTAAGATGTTTTCGCATAGGTTTTTCTTAATATGCATCAAATCTAGGTTGTCTTAAAATTAAATGCTTCCAATAAGGTAAGTAAAAAAAGATACTCTTTTTTGTCTAGTTTAACTCACTTAAGCAGTGTTTCCTTGTTCTATTTCGTGGGTATTTCCCTAGTCTAGTGTCTTAGAGTTCCTCTAATTGATGCAAGATATCATCCCCTGATAATGCAATAGGGCATCCTTCATTATTCGGTTTACCATCAAACTCTTTACTTCTACGCCAACTGTGGTCATGTGGCAAATTCGATGATGCCCAATATAACAAAGTTTACTATGCAGCTTTTGTGAACAAGTTTGGTAATTACACACAGAACATGCCATATATCCTTTAATGCTTCATCTAGACAGATTTTCATAAGCTGGAAAGTCATTTATGGTCCACAGAATGGAAGCACACATTGTGAATTTGTTTCTAGATATAGCATCATATGTTTCCATGCCAACTTCTCAAAGTTTCATCAAATCATCTACTAATAAGGGTTGCATGTATACATTAATGTCTTTATTAGGTGCAATAGGTCTTGGAATAAGCAAAGACAATAGAAAAAATGGTTCTTCATACACTTCCATGGTGGAAGATTATAGGGTATCAAAATTATAGGCCATATACTATAGGTACTGCTCATGTTACCAAATGGATTAAATCCATCTGTTTGCCAACCTAAGGCGAGATGTTTCGACAATCTTCGCAAACTAGAGGAACTCCGCATATAAGTGCTTCCAAGCCTTTGAATCAATTGGATGTTGCATGACAAGTATCATTATCAACGCATTTTTCTTTATGTCATCTCATATCAGCAACAATCTTCTTTGATATAAACAACCTCTGTAACCTAGGTATGATAAAAAAATATCGCAACTTTTTGTGGGGAATTTTCTTTCTTTTTAATTCATTAATTTTTCATTTTGTTGTGCGACAAAAAGGACAATCTTCCCTATCTATAATGTCTTCCAATACAATGCACAATCATATTTACATGCATGAATAGATGTATACCCTAAACCCAAGCCTCACAATAATTGTATCATAATACGACTGGGCAATGTATTGCCTTCAGGCGAGCAGCTTTCAACAATTCAAGTAACATGTCAAATGACGTATTACTCCATTTATTATAAACTTTTTAATGGAGCAACTTCACAATAAATGACAATTGTGAAAATTGGGAGAATTCAGGGTAAAGCCGTTGTTGAGCTTCTTTAAACAGTTTCCAAAATGCATCATTTGTCATTGTCTGATTGTCAAAAACACCATTGTCACTTGTACTCTCCAGATGATTAATAAAATTACCAAGATCATCTAACATGTCATTAATACCATTATCTTCTTCCCTATCATTGGAAGATATATCACTCGCATAAAAATCATGTTCATCACCATCATGATTTCTTCCATATGTATAGTTAGACAGCTCTTCATGATGAATCCATGTCATGTAGAATGTATCAATCTCTCTAAGCAATAAATGCTCATACACTTGATTATGATTTTGCTTATACACATTCAAGCAATCTATACATGGTTATTGAATATGACAATCACTACCCAATTTCTCTTCCACAAATTTCATAAAACTTTTCACCCCTTTGACATATTGAGATGACAATTTTATAGCATGCATCCAACTCTTATCCATGTTTCTATAAATTAAGAAACAAAAAAAAAACAATGGGATGTTTTATATTCAAAAAGTAATTCAAGAAGTAATGTGATGTTTAACTTAACAAGCAATGGGATGACCAAATGAAGTCTTTTTACAAAACAAACAGTAGAAAAACTCCTACAATAACTAGAAGCAGTGGCATGAACAAGGCCACAAATATAGGCCCCTTCTCACGAACACAAATTGCTTGTAGATAATATGCCAAACAAGATATTAAAGTTCCCTACAAATCCCACAAAATCATCAAATTTATGGAGAAAAAAAATCAAATTGTACATTGAACAATCTAATAGCACAAATTGGCAGGCATAACTCAATTAATCAACGCATTCCTCTTTTATGTATCTATTGAGATTTTAATGCATCATTTGAAATAAATGTTTTAAAAATAAAATCAATACACACGGGTCAGAAGGAAGGGGTCCACAGGGCTCTCTCTTTTTCTCTCTCGCCCTCCATGTCCCCTTCTCTTCTCTCTCTTTGGCTTTTTCTTTGTATCTCTCACTATCTACACTCAAACTCTCGGAAAAGCATCACAAGGCTACAAAATCTCACAACTTGGTGATCAAGAGTTACCTTTGCTTCCAAGGCTGAGAGAGGAGGCCATCCTTCTAGATGTCTGGTATAAGAACAATTCTCCCTGGAAAAAGACGAAGAGATTACGGGTGGTGGTGCAAAAAGCACACGCTGCGATGGAGGGCTCAACAGTGGAGCTGGGGGAGCGTCGAGCACGGTAGATGGAGTGGGAGCGCTTCTGTGTCACAGGCTATGAGGCTGGGTAGAGAGTCACTAGTGGCGAATGGAACCGGAGAAAAGAGATGGGGATTAAGGTTTATGACAAAGAGTGATGTGAGAGAGAAAGAGAGGAAGAACCTTACTTCTATCTTTAGATTAAATCCAAGTCTGAGATGTTGGAAGGTGCTATGTTTTTCGCCATGATAAAACCTCTCAGAGTCCTATCACTAGTTCCTGAGGACACTTTAGTTTTATCTTTGGATTAACTCTGAGCCATTTGTGATAGATAAGTAGCCATTGGTTGTTTTTAATTTTAATGAAAGTATTCTCTCACATATTTTTCATTAAAATAAATAAATTAAATTCTAATAAGTAATAATGTAAAACACTAAGCCTACTCAAAGACCACAATAAATAACAAAATCGAGTCCATTTTAATTTATACATATAAAATTAAATTTTAAATGAAATAAGGCTTTTTATATTATATTAAAATTAATACATATCAAATCTACACATGTATACACAATTGCATATTTTTTCAATATATTGTCCAAACATTGAGTCATAATAGACATATAAATAATTATAACTAGTTAATATATAAATTTTTTAAATATGAAATCAATTTATAAATAGTTATAATTCACAATATGTAAATTAAAATATAAGAATATATTGCTACTCATATATTAACATAGTAAAGCATATATATATATTGAATTTCACAAGTTTTACATGTATTATTATATGATTCCATGTAGCTACTTGTATAAAAATGTAAGTTAAATGTTTTTGCAACCCAAACGGTCTATTTTCTTTATGAAATGACTAAAATGTAGACAATGAAACATACTTGTACCTACAACTTCAAGCATAGATGAAAACAAAACTAATACCTCCGTTTTAAAATTAATGGCCAAAATTATAATTTCTTTCTCTACGATGTATTTCATAAAACTAAATGTTTTCATTTACTTATAAAAACTAATTGTAGCTACTTAAAATCATTCGTAGGCCATGATTTTCACGCGGATGAGAAATATTTGGCGCCTCATAAAGTTTATTTTACCTACGAAACCTATAACTCGTAGATAATGGAACATACATGTACCTGCAGTTTCACTCATAAATGAAAACAAAACTATTACCTACGTTTTACAATTCGTGGCCAAAATTATAATTTCTTTTCTCTATAATATATTTCATAGAAAACAATGTTTTGCTTTATCAACAAAAACTAATTGTAGATATTAAAAATCATTCGTAGGCCATACCCTTCCCGCGGATGAAAAGTATTTGGTGCCTCATAATATACTTGTACCCACGGTTTCAAGTGTAGATGAAAACAACACTGTTGCCTACGTTTTAAAATTCGTGGCCGCAATTATAATTCCTTTTCTCTATAATATATTTTGTAGAAAATAATGTTTTGTTTTACCTACAAAAACTAATTATATCTATTAAAAATCATTCGTATGCCATGATCTTGTGATGGATGGAAAATATTGGGTGCATCATAACATTTATTTTCCCCTACAAAAGCTAAAAATCTTAAATAATGTAACGTACTTGTACCTACGGTTTCAAGCGTAGATGAGAACAAAACTATTAACTGCATTTTAAAATTCGTGGCCAAAATTATAATTCCTTTTCTCTATGATATATTTTGTAGAAAACAGTGTTTTGCTTTACTTAAAAAAATTAATTGTAGCTACTAAAAGTAATTTGTAGGCCAAGTCTTCCTGCGGATGGGAAATATTTGGCACCTCATAATGTTTATTTGGCCCTACAAAAGCTAGAAATCATAGATAGTGTAGCATATTTAGCTATGAAGTGTACTATGTAGGGAAAAAATAACATAGAAAATACCCAAATTTCTTGTAGTAAACTAAGTAGAAACATAAAGTGATACACAGGAACCATGTATTTTGAATGTAAAGATATTGTAATACATAAAAAACAAGTAATATTACATACGAAAGTAATGTAATACACTGAGAAAACATTTTAATACACAGGAACATACAGAAGATAAGTAACCAACACTAGCACTCATTGGTGTATTACGATGGAATTAAGGAGCACGAGTTTTTATCCACCGACCTACTCACTTCCTCGACTGTGATGTCCACAACAATCTTGTTCAAAGTATGATATATATGTCACATTCATTGAAAATTCGCGTCAGACTCAATTGGGCAAAGCGTTTTGTATTTGTCTGGTGTCACGAACTTCACTCTTACGTGAGAAACATCCTATACCCAACGCTGATATATCTCACCCATGACTGTCTTCCGTGAGCTCAAGACAATGAATTGAAGCACACATCCTTCTCCTTTGTATCGCATTGCAGCATAGGAAGTTTCTATTGATGATGAACACCTGCATGAAATTTGAAAAAGCTTGTAAGGTTATCTGCTGGTAGTACCACTCTTACTATAAATATTGAGATGATACAAAACATAAGAAAGCACTTTTCACGGCCTCGAAAAGATGGAGAAGAAGAAGCAAGAAACAAAATGAATAGAACTTCGTTACTAATTTGAGCGCATAGGAAGAACAAAAGCAAGAATAAATTACCCTTAAGCTTCACCAAGAATCCCAAAAGGAGAAGAAGAATAACAAGAAGAAGAAGAAGGAGAAAAATAAAAAATGTCTGACAGGGAAGCTTCTTTGGGATTTTGTCTGTACACCAAACAAAAGTAGATGTAACTTGGTAAGAGAAAATCCACCAACTTTTGCTTTTATCTCACATGAGTATTTCTGGTAATTTACATGAAACTAATTAACGGACTTGACGACATGGACTTAAACGAAAATGATTGAAAAAAAGGAACTATATGGAATATCGGAAGTCAAAGGGACAAAAGAGGAAGAATGAAACTTACCAACGACTTATAGGTAATTTTCCTATAATATTTTTTATACCTTTCTTATTTTTGATGCTGGATTTTTGCAAAAGAATAAAAAGATAATTGTCACTGAATAAAAATTCTTCTTTCAAGGCTCCATTATATATCTATTATTCAATCCACATTAATGTTTTAATGTTGAAATATAGATATAAATTAGTTATAAATTATTAGGAGTACTGCCAAGATAGATTACAAAATTAAAAATCATAACTAAATGGGATACAGTCTTAAATTGTAATGGAGATATTTTGGAAGTTAATTGACATGGAAAATCTAGTTGGAGAGAGAGCAAATAAAATAAAGCTCAAGTTGTAGAATTTTGTTGCAATAGGAACCATTTTGTGGTGATTATGTTCACGTTTTGTTTTTTAAAAAGAAATCTACATATATTGAATCAAATTGTTTTACAAAATCAAGTATAAGTTGTTACTTATACTTTTTTTTTGTTCTAATTCTAGTAAAATTCTATAATTTCCTTTTGTGAATGAAGATAATTTATTTTTAAAACCACCAAATTTTAGTCTTTAATATGTAATTGTCAATTTTTTCTATTATTATCACCACCGTAGAAAAGGATTTTGGAGGTGAAATTCAAACCTTATAAAAGGGTTTTTAATTGCCTCTGTAGAGGTGGTTATCGGATTTAGAAACGGTTATAACCACTTCAAAAACTAATATTTTTTAAAATTCTTATCAAAGTATTAAAGATGGCTGTAATCCCCTCAAAAGCTAATAATTTTTTACCATACGCATACACACTTTTATAAAGGATAATAATCACCTAAAAAGTTAATAACGTTTAAAACATGTTCATGCTTTTAGAAGTGGTTATGCCACACCTTGAATCCTGCTCAATGGACTTGGCATGCAGGCAAAGGGTTGTTAGAAATTAAAGATTAGAGATTGAAGATCTGAGCTTCAAATCAAAACTTCCCATTTGCAGCTGAAGAGGTTTTTCATTGAAGATGAAGAAAATCTGAAAGCATGAAGCTTGGAGTAATGCTCAAGATGAAGAGAAGCTGAAGATAAAGCTCAACCACAATTTCAGCTGCAGATGAAGAGAAGCTCAACCACACTCTATTTTCAAAAATTAGTTAAGTTGGTTGGCTAGTAATGACTTAGCAACCAAGTCAACCTTCTTTATCCTATAATAAGCCACATCAGCAATTAGTTACGCCACGTCATCAATTCTGTTATCCCTTTACTTATATAAACAAGCGTATTCGAGAGAATGTAATTCAACTTGAACGAAAAGAATAAGATCCGGTTTTCTCTTCTTCAATTTAGTGTTTCAACTCTTCTTTTTCATGGCTTCATTGTTGATTTCCTAAAGATCAAACAAGGCCGCATACCTACATGGCCGAAATCAAGGCATCCAAAGCCTTAGAAGTTGTCTCATAGCTGAATATAAAATCTATTGAAATATAATATCAAATGCAATAAACCGTCCGGTTTTCCTCGTGCCCTACATGGAGCAAATAATATGGGCGGAGAAGCTGGACGTACCACTTTTCGACGTCCCGCACCTGCAACTCCGCTACATTGCAAGGATATTGCTCGCCGGTATGTGGAAAAAAGGCATACCAGACATGGATGTGATAGAAGCCGCGGACCTGCATGGCCTAGCCGCCGGGGAAAGGGATGAGGCGGAGGATGATATCTTCGATATGAAGGAGGGCGATGGCCTACCTCTAAAGTGGTCCTATTACAGCATTTCTACAAAAATGACCTTGCCCACTTGTATGAACAAATTTTATACTCGAACTACAAATAATACACACGGATGACAATTGTTACATATCAACAACAAGCAGTATACCGTGACACTCAAATAATACACAGGAACTATGAAGAATACATAGGAATAACAGATACTACACACGAGTAGCACATACTACACAGAAAGTAAAATAATACATAGGACCATCCTGTAAGTCACAGTACCGGCATATAATACACAAGAACGATAAATAATACACAAAAAAACAATTAATACACAGGAACGGGAAGAAACACTACAACGAGCAATATTAGACAGGAATAATGAACGTTACCCTCGAACTATTACAATTACACAAGAATAACCGACGACACATGCCAACCTGCAAATATGATACGGGCACGGCCTATCTCCTAGGACAAAAAGAAATAAATGTGAAAGCCAAAAAACCCTCGATGCCCCCATCACTGTCTCGGTGCACACCTCGTGTTAAATTGGCTATGACTGCGTTACAGGAGCGTCGATTATGTCTACTGTGACGGCACCAACTATTGCATAACTCGTGGACATCTGCTGACTATAACTCAATTATTTTTCGTTATGGATAACAGGGATGTCTCTTCATTATTGGTGGCCTGATTCGGAGTTCACCTTTGTCATTGCTTGGTTTGTCATTGTCAGGGATCGGGTATATTGGGTTGGCATATACATGACGATACCATTCGACCGTGAAGTAGTCGTCTACGTAACAATGGATATTCATGTCTGTCTGCATAATTGCCGCACATGTACGCTTGCACTGGAGGCCATGCACTTCCCATCGCCTACAATAGCACTTCTGACTCTAGAGATTGACTGCGCTGTTATGCTCATCAACAACTTCATAAGCGTCTTTGCAGGATCGGCCCACCTGCAGAGAACGACTGTCTTCCAAAAGCTATTCAACCTTCTTCCGTATTTTAGGGCAAAGATATGTATCCCACCTGTTTGACTGTTCCCATCTTTCTGCCATCATATTCATTAGTTCAAACTTGGCGAAAAGAAAGAACCCACAATTTACAAATAATACACAGAAACTCCGTATATTACACAACAAGTGATACACAGGAATGTGGTATATTAAAAAGGAAGTATGTACATCACAAAACTTCAGGTATTACCCAAAACAGTCGTGTAATACACAGGAATGTCGTATATTACACAGGAACAACAGATATTAGCAATAAATTAGAATACGTACGCACGAGACTAACCTTATGGAGTCAACCATGCTCGTTACCGGTAGATGGCACGCCTTTTTTATCCAGGTGTTGAAAAACTCCGCTACGTTAGAGTACATCTCGCACTAGCGCACACCTTTGAATAAATAGTTTGACTAGTGGTTAACGTCGAACTTTTGTAGCAACCAAGCGTGCGCATGGGCTAATTTGGGTGCAAGTTTTTTTACTACATATTTGAACTCCTTCGCTATGTAAGTGTAAGTAATTTTAAAGATTACTACCAAGCACTGCTCTCTTAGTGATTTCCTAAGTCTAGTGTTGGACTTCATAAAGTTTACCTCCAGATGGTGTAGGCAATAACCATGCAACGATGAAGGGAAGACACGTGCAACCGCGTTGACTACTCCCTTGGATTGATCCGAGATGAATGTTATAATTTTATGGTAGTCGTCTTGACTGTACAACACCTCCCCGAGAATTGCAACAAACTAAGTCCAGTTGTCATCAGTCTCGTTGTCAATGATGGCGAATGCTACATGAAAGAAGCCCTCATTGCCATCCTTCCCTGTTGCACCTAACAAAATCCCACCGTACTTCCCCAATAAATGAGTTTCATCAACAAAACGTAATGACCTGTACCCTTGCTTGAACCCTGACAAAGAAGACTGGAAAGAAAAGAAAGCATGGCTAAAGTGTTCCCCGTCCTTTTCGATGGTAACGATGCTATCAAGATTCATCTCCGCCACGCTGTCCATATACCAAAGAAGAAAATCATAACTACTAACCTCACTACCATGAATGGCGGCCCTAGCAATCTCCTTCCCCATCCATGCACATTTGTACGACAGACAAATACTATGGTCCCTCAATATGTCTATCTGAATGTCGACGGCTCTATATAACGGTCTCTCCATTGGTTTCTGAATGACATGTTCGTAGACCCACTTCTTGCTTGCTTTCGAGTGCACTGTTGTGCCAATGCCTCCACTTTAAGTGTGCGCCGGCTGCATTGTCTTCACCTGGAAGACGGCTACATTTTCATCTTTGGATGCATACACTTGCCATTGGCAATCTGGAGCAGCGCACATTACAGTCACCCAGGTTTTATAGTTTTTAAGAAATACAAAATCAAAGTTTTGCCTTATGGAGGTAGTTTGCAATACATCTTTGAACTGGTCTGTATTCTCAAAATGTTGGCTAACTTTCAAAGTCGATCCATCATATGTTTGGGAACAACCGGCAATAGCAAGCGCTCCAGCGGGGGGTTGTTGGGAAAGAAAAGTATCCACGTCGGCGTTCATGCTTTCAGAGACCGACTCCCTAGTAGACGATGCATATTACAAATGGAAAATAGTCAACAAACAACATACAATACCGAGAATACGAAAGAACTAACCAAACATAACACATATAATACACAAAAAGGTTGCATAATACATAGGAAAGTAACATAATAATCAGGAAATAACGTAATACACAAGAACGTAGCATAATACATAGGAAAGTAACATAATACAGAGGAAAGTAAAATAATACATAGGAAAGTAACATAATATAGAGGAAAGTAAAATAATACATAGGAAAGTAACGTAATACATAGGAAAGTAGAATAATACATAGGAAAGTAAAGTAATACATGGGAAAGCTTTTCATAACAGACAGAAGAAAAAGTAAACAGCATAATCACTCCTTGGTGTATTACGATTGGATCAATGAGCATGAACTTCCACCCGTTGGGTGATTCCTGCCTCAACGGTGATGTTGACGATAGTCTTGTTGAAAGTGTGATATGTATGACACATGTATTGGAAGTCCGCATCCGACTCAATAAGGCAAAGCGTTTTGTATGAGTTTGGAGTCATGAAATTCACTTTAACTTAATAAACATCCAGTGCCCAACGGCGACATATCTAGCCCATAACTGTCTTCCATGAACTCAAGACGGTGAATTGAAGCAAACGCCATTCTCCTTTCTACCCCACCACAGCATAGAAAGTTTTCATTGATGATGAACAACTGCAGGAGATTTTAAAAAGCTCGTCAGGTTATGATACAACCACTACTACAATATACATGAAGACAATGAAAAACATAAGAAGAAGAGACAAAAACCAGAAAAAATATTACAATAAACTAGTCCAAGCTTCACCAAGAACTATGTAAGGAGACAAAGATGGAGAATATCAGGATGGAGACGAGGAAGGAGAACGAATGGAAAAGCTTCTGATATGGAAGCCTTATCGGGATCTCCTCTGTACGCCATACTCGAAATGGATGACTTGATGGGAGGAAGTCGTCATCATTTGTTTAAACTCACGAGGGTATTTTCAGCAATGTATAGGGTTTTAACTGAAGGAATTAATGCCATGGACTCAAGAGAAAACGGATGTATAAAAGAAGGATTAAATGGAATATTGGAAAGTTAAAGAGACTGATTAAAAAGAATGAATCTTGCCAGGAACTTTAAGATATAATTTTGGAAGTGTGAAACGTTTTACTATTAAATCATATATAATTAATTGATGAAAAAAATGTTTGAAAAGGATGTCACCGAAAAGAAAAAAACTTCTTCAATACTGTTAAGTAAAAAATAAAATTTTCCTATGAAATGATAAGCAATTTATTTAAATTGTTTAATATTTATATAACCGATCCTAAGTAGTTGATTTTAATTTTTATCAATATTTAATAAAATAGGCTCCACTCTCATTTTGAACTTCTTTGGTTGAAAGCACGGTCTCCCAATTCTTTTAATTTTTAAAATACCATACTAACTATTACTTTTTTATGAAATCTTTAATTAAGATTGGTTTTAATCACAATAATTAATAGGTTTCAGTAATGTATATCATCCCTAACCTAATATGATTTGAAAATTGAGAATTAATTTATCCCAAACCATGAAAATAATACTAATCTTTACAGTCTATGAGGAATTTAGTGAAATACAAGCAGGGAAATAAAGTTATTTTAATAATTATATGCTTTAATGTGAACACATGAAAATCTAAAGCTTTTTTATGAAATAATGATGTAAGAGCTGTAAACCAGCAATGAAAGAATAATATGGGCCTACTTTCAAACTGCTTTGATAAATATCCAAGTTTGCTATAATGTTTTTGAGTTCATCCTTTTTTTGTGTAAAAAATACCAATAAGATTTATTTTGATAAAATTTAAAAAGAATTAGATACATTAAAAAGTTACTTTTGTTCATTAGTGTAGTGATGTTTCTGAGAAAATTATTTATTAAGGTTGTCATATATATCACTTTATATACATTATGTTAATTATTTTTATCTTATGTCACATTAATTTAATTTCTGTACATGAAAGTTGGCAGGACATGTTAAGTGCCATTTTTATGCCATGTGAACCAGCATGTAAAAATTTAATATAAAATAATTTAAAGCGACAATGGGCAAATAATTCGTCACAAATTGTTTACTATGTGAATATATAAATATTTTAAATTTAAAACAAGTAAGTAGTTAATTAACATAAAAATATGATCATATTAACATAACCCCACTACACTCTTACCAAGTCACATGACATAAAGCGTCACACTGACTCAAGTTGACATGTTATGCCATGCTCATTGGAACCTTTGTTTAAGTGATCATAACCATATATATGACCTTGAGATTGAAGCTTTGACCCAATGCCATGAGTTTCAAGAACTTCAAATTACTTCATGATACCATGTCTTTGTAAAATAACATTCCTCCAACATGTAGCTTTCTTTCCCTGTCACAAGAAGGAAGTGTGCACTTCAAACAAGGAACAATGCCACAGAGCAATCAAAGAAGCAAAACAAGAACATTAACAAAGAAACCTCATCAAGGAATGAAGCAATGAATCCCCTCAAAGAGGTATTCCAAACCTCATTCAGGTTTGCTCTTTATTTATATTTGGGAGTGACCTTAATTCCCTTCATTCTACATAGCCTTAATTTGTATCCATTCGACCTAAAGCTTCATTTTCTCTGTCGTAGGATCAATGGCCTCTCGTTATTATTCAGAGATCGATCCTCATTCTGAATGGGTCACAACCGAAGAATCCGACATTATCCTCGTCCAAGTTCCTGGTATGACTTCGTCTCCCAATCATCAAATATATAATCTTTTTTTGAAAGCTCTTCTTCAAGCTTTGTTTCTAGTAATAACAAAATGAAATTTAGAATAGTGTTCAAAATGCATTGAGGAGTTGTTCTACAGTCAATTTTTCCGTTATTTTTACTACATATCATTTTTTATACAAAATATTAACAAACTACGCCGAGGCATGCACAAATAACACTAGACCATGTGTGAGTTGAGATTTTAACCGGTCTTTTCGACAAAATTGTAAATACCCTACATAGTGGTCCGGATACCAATAGGCCAAGTAGGCCATTCGCACCACACAATATCATTTGTGTTTTAATTAATGTCATATTTAATTTTTTTTTTATGCAAGTTATTACTCACATTCGGCATTATGTAATATCTTAAGATTAAGAAATGTAACAATGCCAAAACCACTTTATTTGAGTAATTAGTGCCACTAACTAAAACCCTTTTGGAGGAGCGAGGGGTGAAAATTCAAATCTCATGTAGTGATATTAACTATGTAGGAGTTTGAACTTGACTCCAATAACCTAATTTGAAAGGGTGGAAAGCACCAACTCTGTGTACGTCTTTCGATTAAAAAAGGGTTTATCTTCTTTTTTAGAAAAAATAACAATAAAAAAACATAACAGATTTGTTTGGATTGATTTAAAAAAAAAATGTTTCTTTCAATTTTGTAGAAGGACTTTTAAAAAAGTACTTCTTCGAATAAGTTAAGTGTTTTATGTATTTTATGTTTGAATAACACAGAAATACTTTTATATATGTGAAGTTGTTTGGATGTGCATTCCTAAAAAGACTTTTTCAATGACAAATTACTAAAATGATTATTCATTGAGTTATTATAATATCTCAACTATTATGGATTTAAAACATAATAATTTCAATTGATTATGATGATAACGACAACAACAATGATGATGATGATGATATGATTGTTATTATTATTGTTGTTGTTGTATAATAAAAACAAAAAACATAAGACTAAATTTTAAATACCAAACATGAGAACAAGAGCAATAATATTTTCACATCACAATAACAAAAACAACATTGTAATGACTATTATAACAACAACAATAACAATAATAATAACTACACAACATGAAAAAAATTTAAAAAAAAAAGATCTAAAATATTTTCAACATCATAACAATCTTGTCATGAAGGGGAGGGGGTGTTGGCAAGAGGTAGGGAAAGAATTGGAAGGGAATTTGGAGACAGAGAAAACTATTAAGACTGTGAAAAGATTAGAGGAAAAAAATATAAAAACACAGTCAATTCCTTATTTCATAAATTTAATTTAATAGTTTATAAGCCCCACGATAGCTTTTGAAAAGTGCTTTTTCCAGAAGCACCACATGATTATCTTATGAAAAAAAGCAATTCAACTTGTTTATCAGTTTCTGCTTCTGCTAGAAAAGCTAATACAAACAAGTTTTTCTGAACCCAAAAATGCTTAATTTATAAAAAAAAACTTTTGGGTTTTCCAAAAACTAATCCAAACAACCCCAACAAGTAAACGGGAGGTGCAAAAAGAGCAACTTCACTAGATTTTTTATTTTATTGTTATTATGTATTTCAAATTATTTTATTTTATTTTGGAAGGCTCAACCAAAATTATAGATAAGACAATAACCTCCTTTCCAACAATTTTATGAGTGTCACAGGATTTGTTGTCATTCTGTGTGAGACTACACCAAGCATGGTAATCAAACTCAAATACTAGCATTAGCCTTACTCAAAAATATAATCATTTTCAACTAGACTTCAATGTTACACTATATATGGAGTTATCAGTCATGTTGGCCGCACAATACAAGTCACCATGGCATGTGTTCCTTCAATTAATTACATTCTTCCTTTAACACATCACACAGCTATTGAAACTACTCACTAATTGGCCTCACATTTTTAATATCATTGGCACTTAATTTATATATCGTTTTTTTTTTTTTTCTTCTTTTGCTAGTGTGCATGGACAGATTATCACACATGCATACACTATATATCTATGCTTCAATCATGCATTGAAAGGGTTGAATACTCAACCTCCATTTGGCATGGGAGTCAAAACTGTACTCTTTACTAATTATGTGCTGTAGCATTTTATGACATCTATATAGTCAGAGTTTTACCTCTAACAATTGCAGCATGCTTCTTATTCGACGTTCATAATGGAATACAAAAATTCAATTATTGAACTATATATTTAAATGGTTCTAGGATTTCCCAAGGAACAACTGAAGGTTCAACTAGACACATCAGGTAAGATCTTGGTAAGTGGAGAATGTGTTGTAGATGGAGATCAATGGTGTCGCTTTCTCAAAGAGTTCAAAATATCCAAGAAAAGCAAAGTGAAGTCCATTGAAGCCAAGTTTGATGAAGGAAATCTCTATGTCATTCTTCCAAAGCAGGTGCCTACTTCAGACAATATCACAAGCATCAGGAGTTTCCTAAAGGGATTGTGGAAGTACAAGTGTGTGGCTTGGAGTAGCACTGTTGTCATAATGATACTCGTGGGACTTGGAGTTTACTTGAAAAATAGATCAACTGTCCCAAACTAATTGATGTAGTGGTATGTGCGAGTCTTTATATTTGATGTAGATTTCTTCATTAAAGGCATGCAATATTTATATATATATATATATACCTGTTATTCCATGTGGGTGAATCTCTTGCAATTGTTGATTTCTTCCTAGATCTTCAAGGCAAATATATATGTATTCAAATCATTTTTTGTGATAGATAGTTATTATGATTATTATTTATATTTTTGTTAATATTTTTTTATCACTACAAGAAAACAGCTCATTACCGATGGAATTTTCCATTGATGTTAATTGCTTTTCTGACATTACAGACCGACTATCTATCGGGAATAATCCGTCACTAAATCACGTCGGTAATAATAAAGTTCGTCTGTAAAAAGTAAACCATTACCGGTGGACCTATTTGTAGGTGATGGTTATATTTCCGTTGGTAATAATTATTAATGCCGTAGGTAAATGGATGCATATTTGTCGGTAATGAGTCTTTTTTCTATTGGTAAAAGCATATGGTTTCATTGATAAAAGTAATTTTCTGTCAGTAAAACGAATATTGTATTGTCGGTAAAGAATATTCATTACTAAAATTTTTGACGGAAATGATATTTTTCCGTGGGTAAAGAATATTAATAAATTATAAATTTTCCATTAGTATAAGTATTTAATTTCACAAAAACTTATTTTTTTCCGTTGGTATATATTGCAATTCCTTTGATAAATAATATTTTTTCCGTCGGGAAAATATTACTAATGTATTATATATACAAATTTTACACATTAAACCTATATTGCACATAATACCAATATAATACCAAATGCATTTAACAATCTAATAAACTATAATACATCATTTTTTCATGTCAACCGTAGAAACTTAAATTCATAATATAATCCAAAATGTCACGCTCCGAACTTGGAGCGTCGACAAACGGCCGCAAACATACAAAGCCGAGGCCAAGTAGGTATGCAAGGCCTCAGAACCTGTCTCACACTGAAAAAATAACATCTAATAAAAATATAGATTCTTACACTAAAACAAACTATAAATGACGAATTACAAAAGTATTATATCCAATGTTTGGATAATCAATACAAAGTTCCAAGTCATCAAAGAAAGAGAACTTAACAACTGGCTAAACTAGACTACGTTGGTCAACGATCCCGCTAGGCTACCCACCAAGTAACCCTACTCTTAATCTGAAAAAAAAACAGAACAAACTTCATGAGCTCGAAAGCCCAGTAAGTAACCACTAAAAGCATTTGGGATCAAATAGAAGTGTCAAAAATTCAGAACAAAGTGAATTGGAGACTACAACTTATAGATCAAAATAGTTGTTCGCAAACAATATAATAGCAAGGTTCAGATTGAGTGCAAACAGAATAATCCATCAAACCAAAAATATTAACATTCGCATGATCCCATTTTCCATATATTAAAATAAGCCAATTATTTTCAAATCAAATAGCTTAACAAATAGATTGTAATATAAATTTATACAACTCAGAATATATAACCTACATAGTTTTTGAAAAACATGACTGAATAAATAAATAACCAGAAATTTAGTTAATTAAAAGTAATACAATAGATACTTAAAATAGTAATTTAGCAAGTGTGGAAAAATGTATACATATACCAGAATTTATATGTGGATTACTTACCTGACTAATACAAGAAATCCAATCTGACACCAATTCAAGGGTTTTGGTTGGGTCTTAAATTTGGGAAAAAGAACCTATTAAAGGGTAATGCAAAAGAAGTTTTCAGAAGGGCATAAATGCAAAAAGGGTCAAGATATTATTTTTAAAATTCGGATTCTTGACTATTGAGGACCAAAACATGCATAACTTTGCCTATCATCCTCCAAATCAAAACCTTTTTTCTTCTACGAAAACTAGACAGATGAGGCTATGACATATCCAAAATTGACACTGATTAGAATACTATTGAATTTATAACATCAATTTGAATGTTCATCTATTTCTGCAAACCAGTAAAATCATAGGCGACCCTTTTAACATGCATATCTCTCAGAATACATCCTCAACTAACATGATATTGTAGGAGTAGATAGTTACTTCAAGCAAGAATAACTTTTGTATTTTGCATCTTGCTTGATTCAACCTTTAAAACCATCAAAAATATTAATCAAGCGCCAAGTTTTGCACATAATACTATTTGACATAGCCACACTAATATGGTTGTATCTCAAAACCTACAGATCTATAAAATCTAAATTTTTGCACATCCTTAGTTGATTTCAGACCCTATAATGTTCTTATTGTTCATTTTGCTCGATTCAACTTCTAAAGTCATGTATTATGCCGGTCAATCTTCAGGTGCGGCAGAGAATATTATTTTACAAAACTACACTAATAAGGTTATATTTCAAAAACCACAATGGTATAAAATTTGGAATTTTACAAACTAAAATAAAATTTAGGGTTACTTACCTCACACACGCCGATAAATAAGTTCTTAATGGAGTTTCTTATGCGTGACTGCTAACATCTCTCCAACTAAACAATCTGTAATTTAAACTAGAATCTTGTTTTCCCTAAATACCACGATCAGAAATTTCATGGTGTGGGAGGAGTGATCAATAATTTAAAAACTGAATCAAGAAATTATTAAGGAGACAAGGAAGGGACTCTTGAATTTTTTTAAAAAAAAATAACTAGATAATAATAATAATCCTAGATAAGGTAGGATCTCATAAGAGAATTACAAGATAAACTAGAAAATGAAAATAATAAAAAGTATGGGGTCCACAAAAAAGCATATGGTAAAGTGTTAGAGGTTATAAAGTTGAAAGCACTTGACAAAAAAATTAAAATAGCTTCAAATGTAGTCCAAGAAAACACATGGTAAAGACACCATTCTAAGGACCATCTTGCTTTCCTTATGCATATTCTCTTCCATTTCTTGTAGTGGCATCCATTGAATTAATTCCTGATTGGCTCCCTTGAGAGAACAATGTTGGATGACCACGTTTTACTAACTCCAGGATTTTATCTAACTTACTCTATAGCCTTGCTTGACCCTGCTGAATATCAAGAACTGTACTTTCTAGATTCTCAACCTTCTCCGCAAGCTAGGTTTGCAAGGTTAATTCATTTGCTGCAAAATGTTGATAGGTGGAAGGTCCACAAACTGAATCAGGCATGGGAGGACCAGTAGATGATGCACTAAACAACTGTCTGGAGTCTATATCCTGCTCCCAAAGCCATAAACACTTATGCGAGTAGTCTTCAATCCCCCGCTTGTATCAGATCACGATTGACCATAGAAACACAGATGAGAAGATATATCATCACCATATTTGTCTATTAGTGCAGCATTATACCTTTCTTATAACATATACAAAAGTAAATATAACATTAATAGGTAAAGGAAAAATAATAATTACATTGTTCTGACAACCAACACATGGACATCTAATTTTATTCCCACGCATGAAACCATGTTGAGAAAATGTAGAAGAAATAAAATCTTCAACTCCATTGAAATAGTTGGCATAATGAATCCATTGTGGAGTCTTGAATACATCCAAAAGCGGTCTCTATCCATTTGGTGACTCTATTAGTATCACATAAATTTGGTAAGTTTAAGCCATTCAAACAAAAGACGATTTCTGAATAACATGAACAATCATCAGAATTTGAACAATCATCGTAATATTCCAATGATTAATGCTTTGAGATTTGCATCATCCTAATAAATTTCTATTTTATTTATTTTAAATGACCATCTTAAAAGGAGGGAACAAATAACTAACATGGACAATCATCCTAAAAGGAGATAACAAATACAAACAATATGAACAATCATCCTAGTAAAATTTCCAAAAATTTAATAGAACAGTGTGGCGGTCTCAGAAGAGATTAGGGTTTGTATAGTTTAAAGAGAGAGATTGGGAAAGAAGGTTTAAAGGTTCAGAGAGGATTTGAGAGAGAGAAAGAGGAAAGAAAGGAGGAAAAGAGAAAGGCAGTAGAATATCTCCCCCTGCATTCATTCATTGTTGGCCTTTAAAGCCATGCATATGACACAGTGCCTTGCACTCCACGCCATCCTTAACCCCAGGTTAAGGTTACACCCCATCAGACATTACTCATATCATTAGCTACTAACTCTCACACCCATTACATCACGTAGTCACGAAAACGCGTCGCCTTTGTCAGGACGCCGTTGCCACGCCCGGGGACGTGCAGCTTTTGTCTCCCCGTGCCTTGCGTCCTCTTCGTCCACCTCAGCATCGTTCATACCGTTGGAGTCTTGCACCTCTTCGTTGACCGCCACAAACACCATGATGTGTAAGTGCATTAAATTAAAAGAAATTTAACATAAGATGTGCAAACACGATATAAAGGGTAGCAACACACCCACACTTCAATTCAACGAGCATTCCTTCGACTTTGGTAGATGTAGGGCATCCCTGGCTAAAGGCGAGGAACTCCTTATGTGAACACCAGATGGTATGTGAAATTAGATCTCAACTATAACTTCTGTTTTTTCCATTCTTACAACACTAAAATTATGTCTGAGAAAATGAAAACCACAAGAAAATTCCAGCAGCAGTTATGATAGTTCTCACTTTTGGAAACTATAATCAAAACAATATAGTCCTTTAACTTTTTGTCATAGTTCAATCAAGTGAGAACCCTTCTTGATGTCTTCCCTAACTCTACCATCCAATTGATCACAAGAAATAGTCTGATTAACAAGGTTCTGCACACCTCATTCCATATAATATGAACTTAATTAAGCATATGTCAATAGTTTATTATAGTTTCGTTTTTCTTTTTTCATTATATTGGGCAGGCAAGTGCAGACTAAGATTGGTCTCTATAGCCTTCAATAAAGATGCGAAGGTCATCCAAACAACAAGAAAAGTCAGCCTTCTGATTTGTTTGTCAAGTGCGCAAGAAAACGAGACTAAGGGCCTATTTGGTTCGGAAGTCATCCGCCGAAGTGGTGGAAGTGTGGAAGTGAACACTTTAGTTCGAATTATCCACTTCAGTGTGTTTAGTTGTACTAAAAATATGATTTTTGAGAGCACTTCCTGTGTTTAGATGGTGGAAGTAGGAATATAGAAAATCCCACATCATCATTTTTTTTATTTGGTAACACCGAAGTGGGGCTATAATCACCACTTTTGGATAGGGGTAAGGTTACTCCTTTTTTCTTTTGAAAATTATACATACATCTTCATGATCATTTATAAGGTTGATTAAGTTAATAATGAATGTGTAAACTAGTTTACGAAAACTTGATTAATATCTTCATTAATTACTTAAACCTATTGCTTAATTATTCCATGCAAAATTGAATACATTACGGTGTGAATATGTTATAGTTAATTATGTTATTAGCGAACATAGATAATATTTTATCAGAAAAAGCTGACTAAATAACTTTATTGAAGTAGTTTACTGAGTTGTTCATTTCCATGAAAAAAGGAGTACCGACAACATGCGAATATGTTACAATACTTAATTACGTTATTTACAAATGAGTTTATTACTTCAGTAGTAAACGTTGATTAACTTCCTCGCACAAATGACTTCATTAATTAAATTATTTCCCACACCATGTTTGTACATTAAATTATTCAATTAAGTCATGAACATTTGGATTAGTGCCTTTATTTAAAACAGGATATGTAGCAACATTAGATTTTTTTAATTTTTAGAAATGTGAATATCCTTGGGTGGTTAAAGAAATGAAGCATATACTATATTGTGATTGTAGAGGTGATCTCTGAGTGTTAAATAATTTATTTCATTTATTGACTGACATGCAAGATTTCCTACTATTTCAAGACATTGGATTAATAACATGTTCAATGCACATGTAATTTGAAAATGTTGGGAAATCCCCAAATACATGTTTAATATACAAAAATGTGTGCAGTTACATGATATTGACAAATTCTCCTAACGCATATAGGTTTTCATGCGTGTTACAAAAAACAAATCCACAAAAGCCAAGTGGTCTTCCGGCCTTGGTTTCACCTGCACAATATTAGGGTACAACAAATAAATTTACAAAGAAAACCGCCACATATTAAAAAAAACTTATACAGCTTACCGCAAAGAAATACCCGATGCATTCTTGTTCGTACCAAAGATTCAAATTGTCATTTGAATGGCTCAGATGTGCTCCCTTTCATCGGCTTTACGACTCGAGAACAAAAATGATCAGATCGACAGCAAAATGACTCGGCAAACATAGAACAAGCAATACAAAAATGACATCAGCTGTGCATAATTCTAAAAGAATGACCTGACTGCTTGCACGCGGGCTGCAATAGTGGTCGGGCTTCACCAAATTGCCCCGCCGACGTTTGCACAATTCAAAGCAACCAACAAAACATACTACTAAATAGACATCCCAATAAAAAAAATGCGCACTTAGAAAAACAAGGAATGCACCTGATAAAAACAATTTGCACCAGAAAAATACAAACAATATTCTCCACATGAGAAGGCAATGTAAAACTTTGCCACACATAAAGAAAAACATGCCATGCCAATATAACACCAGGACTTGGAGAAGACCAAACAACCATAAAAAACACCATCTAATTGAGAAAGCATAATAGCATCATCAAATTCCCTCACAAGGCAATTGACATTCTACCTCGCTGCGACATGGAAGCCTAGCAGCGTCCCTTATCGCCCCACCAATTCCCAAGGAGTCAAGCCTCAGTGTACACACATGGGTCATCATCATCACCATCACTTTCCACCTGCAATGAAACATTAGAGAAAAACACAACAAACAAGTTAATACCAAAACAAAAATCAGGAAACAACAACGCCAACATCAGTACACGGTCTAGAGCATACAGAAAACAAACAACCCATCCAAACTCACACATGCATGCATGAATGCTACAGCACTGCCCATAGAAATGCATGGTGTTAATGAAAAGGCATATGGAATGCAAGTTCTGGCGGAATCGGACATTAGACCTAAACAAAACAAGCAAAATAAAGCTAACAAGTATGAAAGTGTGTTGAAAGACAGAAATGCATGCAAAAAGAAGTTCAGACTAATCAAGTTGGAGCTAGGCGCAATGAGGGGCCGGGTGCGCTTCAGGTCTCATGTTCGATGAATTTTTTTAACACATTTTGCGCGCAGCTCGACCTTCTTCACCATGAAGCCCCTCGCTTCATTTTCACGCATCTCGTAGATAGTAGAACACATTGACCAAGACTCGCTCCTTAAACCCTTCCAACTCCATCACTTTTGCATATAATATTTTTGCCCAATGAGTCGGATTTCTGATTGCAAGCTGCCATTTCACCGATAATGTAATGAGGTCGCCAATCACCAAAGCGTTCCGGTTTCCTTTACTGCCACGTTGGTGTGTATGTGTCGATGATGTGGCCGGGCTGCTAAGAACAGGTGGAATCGAATCGCGTCGTCATCTTCCTCGCTTTGCTTGTTCACTTTGGACAGACTCAACGTTGTCATTGTTATCATCATTGTTGTCTATTTCTTCCCCCAAGTCTGAGAACACCCAGGTCTCATAATAGTCTGTCGCATTATCTTCACCACAAATAACCCTTAACCCTTCATAATGCTCAATTGGTTTATTGATGATAGGACAGCGACGAGGATGTGCCTGCACAGGAAAAAAAATGGTGCACACCTACTTTATGGCGTTCATTACGTACGACATGAAATAAATATATTTCTATTCTCGCCTCAATGTAGGCTGTGGTGTTTCAGTTTTCTGTGCGTGTGTTGCGGGTGTTTAATTTGTTTTAGGGTTGTTGTGTCTTAAGTTTTGACTTGTTTTGGTTATTTTGGGCTGAAAACTAGTTAAAACATGAGTTTTGAGAAAGTACATGGGCTGAGCTAAAAGTACACGGCCGTGTACATGCCCGAGTAACTTCCAAATGCTTATTTTTCTCTCATTCTGTGAGATACACGGCCAGGGTTTGATTAACACGGCCGTGTAACTCCTCAAATGAGTATTTTTCTTCGTCCTGTGAGATACACGGCCATGGTTTGATTTACATGGCAGTGTGACTCCCCGATTGTCTATTTTTGCCTCATTCTATGAGATACACGGCCAGGACATGATTTACACGGCCGTGTACGTGGCCGTGTACCTCCACTGCTATTTAAATCCTGAACTTAAGCCTTAAATCCTCCATTTTTCTCTTCTCCTTCCTCTTCGACCCTTGTTTCCCATTGCCCTAATTGAGATGAAAGAACCACTCCTAGACTACTTCCTCTTTCCTTGGTTGAAGATTATTGAAGGTAAGCTTCTCTTCTTCTCCATATTCCTTTGTTTCATGTTGTTTTGAGATAACATGTGGCCCTAGGTGTAGATTTTGAATCTTGCTTCATCTTTTTGTTGAAATGATGTTTTATTTGCTTATCTTCCTCCATTCTATCTTGTTTATCGAATTGAGTGTAGAATTCCACAATGTTTTACTTTGGTGAAATTGATCCCTAATCATGAAATTCAGGTTACTGTAGCACTTAGGATTTCATGGTTAAACTTTGTATTCTTAGTTGTTTAGGGAAGTTAATCCCCATCGAAACCCCTTGGAACCTCTAGGGACAAGTTCAAGGCATGTTCAAGCCTAGTTAGGGTTTTAGGGCTTGTAGCATGAAGATATTCATGCTTATTCTTCCTTTGTGTTTTTCTTTTGGTTTGAGCCTTTGTGGCTGGTATTGGTGTAGGTGGTGACAGCTTGGCCAAAGCCAAAGAACCAGCGGAGGAATAGCCTTGTATAGGAGTCGATCTCCTAAGTCTGTGAGTGGGATTCTGATTTCAAACTCTTGTCAATTTTCGCTAAGTATATGTATAACTAGTTTTCATGAAAGGCTCATAATTTATGATGATGATTTAGTCGTTTGACAAGTATTCATGCTCGTATTTTGAGAGTAAAACTTTATGTTATTTGAAGGAAATGACTTATACGATATTATATATGCTGTTATGTTGGTTTAAATGGAAGAATTTCATATACGTGTTATACTTTTGATCCGACGTATGCAAATGTGAATATTGGTCCTGGACAAGGACCCTATGAAATGATTTACTTGATTTGCACTAGTTTTATTTCTGACAATATTTTGATGGTGATGGGGTTGTAACCTACCTGCTGTAGTAGGGGTCCTCACGGTCCAGCCTTTAGAGGTGGCGTGGTGGACCCGGCTGATCTGTCCATATTAGGTGGCACGTAGAGCCCTGACTGGACGAACATCGTATCTGGAGTCACCATACGGATTCGGTGGGTCAACGTCAAGGACATGAGCGCCTTGACGGCTCTGAACTTAGCCGCGGCGACGGCTAGAGTTTAGAGAAGTGTTTAGACCAATGTTCGGCTATTTGAAATGGAATATTTTATGAAAATAGACGCCTTATGAAAAATTTAACCAGTTTCTAAAGAGTTTTGTGAATTATCGGCCCGGCATTTTTCATAGTTGTGTTTATATCTATATTGGGTGTTCAAACTCATATGTATTACTACATATTCGGATTCGGTTTTCTCTTTATAGTTATCCATGTTCTGTGAAACATTTGTGTTTTCGACTCACTGAGTGACTCTGGTTACTCACTCTCTTCCCCTTTTCAGGCTCTACTCAGTAGTGGTGTTGCGGCGGACTAGAGTGCCGGGCATACGTCGGCTAGTTCATCTAGATCTTATTGCATGTATGTTGTTTGTTGAATGTTATACATTGTGTAAGGACATGGATCGACTAGCGTGATTGTTCTCCTTAGAACTGGGTTGTATGTTTATTGACTGTATTTCTCTTTGAGACCTTTATCGAATTTGTGCCATGTACGTCCTTTGAATTCTGTACTCAGATTATTGCCCAGCAGCTCATCCTAGGTATTCCTGTATTTTATTCTGTAAATGTACAGGATGTGGTAAGCCTTGCGGCGACTCGAGTGTTGAGTGACGGGGGTGTCCCTCCTCGAGTGGTCACGGCGGTTGTCACGTGCCGGTCCTGTGGGACGGGGCGTGACATAGGCCACTGCAACTAAGGGATCTAGGGTAACCGTTTTGGTGTCTTCATCCCACCCCACTTCGCTGAGTTCGTGAATCCTTCTAATGTCAGCTAATCGAGCTTTCAATGTTCGGTAATTATTCTCAACATTCTCTGGTGTGAAATCAATCCCAAAATAGTTGTTGACGGCCACGGCAGCGACTACAAATGTAGCCCTTTTGAATGACTTATCGCAGTTCAGCACTTTCTTCACCTGTTCGACCAGCAACAGAATTAAGAAGCTGTCATACTCACTTTTCCATCTTTTGTTGGGTGTACCATGTTTGCTTGCGGTAGTCCTCGAACCTGCAACCTTTGCTCGGGCATTGTCACTCCCACGATCAGGCCCATCCATTTTTCAATTCTTCAACTAACAAATCATTAGAAAAATCAGATAGGAAGGGGTTGGGAAGACATTACGAGACTACACCTTGCAGAAAAAAGATGAAGCACAAGAGGAACATGGAGAACAACACATATACAGGTGCAAAATTACACAATGATATAAAACACTAGTCGGAGACATTTCCGGTATACCGTTAGGGAGAAAGAGCATGCAAAAGATATGGAAATGTAAAGAAGCATAACTGCAGCACATAGTGGAGAACTTCAACCGTAACACATGCAGAAGATACTATATCATAAAGGGGGAATCAATAAAAAATGAAACAATTTCCAGCAAAATGTTAGGGAAGCATATAATGTAAAAGGCAACCACATAAATAGAGCATTATTGTGGCACAAGAAGCAAGACACACCCCATATGGGATGGAACTTACACATGTAAAATATAGAGATATAAGAATAGAGAACAATTGCAGAGTTGTTTTGAGACATCGCCAAAGAAAATGTCAACAACATAGAGCATGCAAAAAGACAACTAGGAAAATATAAATAAAGGATAACTGCAGCAAATATTAGAGATCTCCAGCCCTAACAGATGCACAAGATAGTAAACCTCATAAAGGGAGAATAAACAACAAAAGTACTAATTTGTAGCACAATGTCAAGGGAGCATATAATGTAAACGACAAAAAAGACATAAATAGAGCATTATCGCACCACAGTAATCAAGTTCCAGCATAATGTGAAGGAAGTAGATCATGTCAATAATGCAAAAGACAACGATAGCAGCAACACTCATACAAACAAAGATTCAGGTATTCTCAATAACAACAACGAAAATATTCACCACATGCAAAAGGTGCGTTGTGCCCTCAACCTTTAAGCACAACGAGCAACATGTCATTCCATAGGGTGCCCACTTCAGTATCACCCGATGACACTATATGCGGACCACATGTCATTCGCTATCGCATCCCTAAGTTTCATCCATTGCTTGTTCTCCTGTTGTTGTTCACGTCATGACAGGTCTTGGGAAGGTGTGATTGGTTCTTCTTGTTGCGTGCTGGCATCATTTAAAATCTGGTCTTTCAGGTCAACCCCTACGATGTAATTGTGGAGTACACAGTATACAAGAACTAATTTCACCTGAGTTTTGAACGGGAAAAAAGGGTGTGACGTAAGAATTTTGAATTGGTTCTTCAAGATGGCGAACGCTGGCTCCACCCGGGACCGCAACATTGAATGCCTTAGATTAAAAGGCTCCTTGGGGTTAGTAGGCGGTCTGCCACTATGTTCCTTTAAATGATATCTAGCACCCTAATATGGTGCTATGAATCCGGGCATTTTTGTGTAATCAGCGTCCACCAGATAATACTTCCCAACACATTAAGGACAATTTTTAAATTTATTATAGTTAAGTATTAGTGGTGAAAACATACAAGTCCAACCTTTTATTATCTTAAGACCTTTACGAGGTGGTTGTGAAATCGCTTCCCTCAGGACAGTGAAATCATTTGCATACCCTGCCTACTTAGCCATCACATAAGTGAATTTCATATCAGGGTTCACCACAGCAAGCACATTTTGAGTTGGTCTTTTACTGTCGCAAAAGCATGGCATATCTTGGGGGGCACAAACAAGTCATTGTGTGTCTTGTCCAACAACCCTATGCAATCCTACATGTTGAAATATAGTTGTGAGGACTTGCCA
The DNA here is from genome assembly GCA_902712375.1 of Dioscorea dumetorum. Lineage (NCBI taxonomy): Eukaryota > Viridiplantae > Streptophyta > Magnoliopsida > Dioscoreales > Dioscoreaceae > Dioscorea > Dioscorea dumetorum. The sequence continues at coordinate 5,218,878 of CACTHL010000128.1, read as the reverse complement.
TGTATTGCATTGTAATTAACTAATTAAAAAATTTAATTAATAGAAAACATTTTCGTACTTTGAAGAAGGGGTACCAATGTGGATGTTCTCAATATCAGGGTGGCATGTGCTTGTCGACGGGTGGACAAAATCGTCACGAATACCACACATTGCCCGTAGAACAATATTGAAATACCGACTGATGGTTTCACCCGAGCGGAGGAACTCAACTCACATTGTACGGTTTTTCGTGTTGTGTCTTACAATATGCAAGAAAATTGCAAGTTGTTCCTCTACGGATGTATGTCTGCTATCTATAAGTGCTTATCTCGCATAATAGATGCTAGGTATATAAATAGACTGACATCCATCCTAAGGTAGCTGACGCAATAATCTTCACCACTCCTAGGAATACGTTCCATGTGTTTTTTCCTAGTCAAGTCACGGAAAAGTGATGGTTCTCTATACCTAGTACGCTTACGTACATGAAATTCCTAGGCTAGGAATGCGACAATGACGGTCATGGTTGTGAATGCTGCTGCGAGTGGCCTCACACTCTATTCCATTGCCCACGAGTTCATCTACATCATTTACATTGTATGTTGTTCGATAAAAAAACATGGCAGCAAGGATGTACCATATCTAACGAACTATGAATTGCACGTTACTAATAAAGCATTTAGTGCTAAAGCAAATAAACCACAGAATCGGCAATGCAATATGCAAGCAATAGATAATAAGCTACAGAAAATAAAATACTCCAGTAGGACATCAAACAGAAAGTAAGATTCAGAAAAATTTAAAGGGGAAGACAAGTATTGCAAGGGGAAATATTATTGTGAAATTTAAAAGGGATGAAACAATCTTGCAGTACGTAAGGGCACCTTGGATTAGTAGTACTAAACATTAGTTAGGTGACATACCCGGCTATAAAAGGTAGCAACAAAAGGGTTACATTAAAACACAATGTGACCACATGTAGTCATCAAGTATGAGTCAGATGCAAGAGAACCACAACGTACACAACCATCCACTGAAAACAACAAAATGGCAACAAATTCGCAAAACATAAAAGCAACTCCCAAAAAAAAACCGGAATTGCACTTGATGGACTTAGAACCAGTGTCAAGACAAATCATATTGGTGGACTCTATTGAAGCTGTCATACTTGTGGCCAATATTGACAAACCTGTACTACATGAACGACACATGGCTGTAGCGGTTACCCGCCACATACGTATAAGCATATGGTTGTAAAAGGGGTGTTCGTCAAGTTGGTGGGCAGAGGGACGTTAGAAAGAGAAGGAAATGGGAAGCAGGGGACGTAGGTGACATTCGACAGGGCATCCTAGCTAGTAAACCATAACAAATTACAAAGACAAATAATGCAAAAGAACTACTCCGTATCAGGGCCGAAGAGCATTATAAAAAATTACTACGAAGGACAGGATTGATAATTATGACAACACACAAACCACAGCAACAACAAGCAGAGAAATATAAAGAAGCAGGAAAAACTAGTCAAAGAATGAAAAATTCGTAGGCGGAAAAACTGCCCTATCCACAAAAGATGGAAGTTGTTATTACTCAGTGAAATTAGAAGGAAGCATATAATGATAACAACGTCGAGTTGTCACCAAAACAAGTTATACACCAAAAAACTTCAGTTGAGCAAAAACACAATGGAAAGCCACATAAGAATGCATAAGAGTAAACAACATAAACAAAAAACACTCTGGCTGTTAGTAAAAATCCTCCATGAAAACATGTCGAGCATAAACATCAGTGGACTGCAATAAAAATCCTCGCGAAATGAGAAAAAATGCATAAGAGAAAAACGTGTAAAGCATAAACAAAACACTCCATTTGTTAGTACCCAGTCACAACGTACAATTCTCACCAAAACATGATGAACAAGGAAAAAAACTATAATAATTTGAAACAGACAAAGAAGAAAATGCAGTGCCAATCCAGAGATGTAACAAAAAGGCGATTGACAACTATGAGGAGGCAGAGTACTCCATGGTGATGAAAAATTAAATTTATCGCCACGATAACCATCACAGAACTAGAAAGAGGCATGTGAAAGGGACACCAGGATTTCATTCTAAGGCCGGAAACAACGGTAATCATCATGAAATGAGTAAAAAAATCGTAGGAGCATGACAGTGAAAACATAAACATAACACTCCAAATGTTAGTACTCATCCACAGAAGAAGGAAATATATAACGCTGCTAACATAGAATTCCCCCCAGAACATGTTGAAAAAAAAAATAAATTTATAACAATTTGAGATGAACAAAGAACAAAATGCAATTCCAATCCAGAGATGTAACAAAAAGGCGATTGACTACTAGGAAGAGGCAAATTGAGACATGGTTCCAAAAATAAACAAAATAAATTCATCAGCGCGACAACCATAACAGAAATAGAAAGAAGCTTGAAAAAGGGACACCAAGATTCCATTCTAAGACAGGAAACAATGGTAAAAATCCTTGTGAAATTGAGTAAAAAAATGCCCACTTCAGAGGAAAACGTGTCAAGCATAAACAAAAATCCTCGTTAGTAATAAGCCATATAAGAAGGAAATGTATAATGCCGCGAACATAGAATTCCCTCCAAAACAGACTGAACAAAATAAATTTCTATAAATTTGAGAAGAACAAAAAACAAAATGCAATGCCAATCCAGAGATGTAGCAAAAAGGCAATTAACAACTAGGAAGAGGCAGGTTGAGACATGGTTCCACAAAAAATAAATAAATTCATCAGTGCAACAACCATCAAAGAAATAGAAAGAAGCATGTAAAAGGGACACCAGGATTCCATTATAAGACAGGAAACAGCAGTAAAAATCCTCGTGAAATCGAGTAAAAAAATGCGTAAGAGGAGAGCGTGTCAAGTATAAACAAAACACTTAAGTTGTTAGTACCCAGTCACATAAGAAGTGAATATGTAATGCTGTGAACATTGAATTCCCACCAAAACAGGCTGAGCAAAAATAAATTCATAAAAATTGAGACGAACAATGAAGAAAATGCAGTGCCAATCCAAAGATGTAAGAAAAAGGCAATTGATAACTAGGAAGAGGCCAGTGGAGACATGGTTCCAAAAAAAAAAAAAATTCATCGGCGGCGCAACAACCATCACAGAAATAGAAAGAAGCATGTAAAAGGGACACCAGGATTCAAGTCTAAGATAGGAAGCAACAGAAAAATAAATTGAGTAAAAAAATGCATAAGTGGAAAATGTGTCAAGCATAAACAAAACACTCTAGTAATTAGTAATGAGCCATATAAGAAGGAAATGTATAACGCGGCGAACATAGAATTCCCACCAAAATAGACAGAACAAAAATAAATTTCCACAAGTTTGAGACAAACAAAGAACAAAATGCAGTGCCAATCCAGAGATGTAGCAAAAAGACAATTGACAACTGGGAAGAGGCTGGTTGAGACATGGTTCCACCAAAAAAGAAATAAATTCATCCATGCATCAACCATCACAGAAATAGAAAGAATGCTGCAAACATAGAATTCCCACCATGGCTTGATGTAAAAATTATGACACTATGACAAGCCCAAAAATAAACATGAAGTGGCCCTTAAAAAAATGCTGCAGAAAGCAAAACCATACAGAGGAAGAGGCAGTGAAAAAATGATAAGGAAATTCCATTCATAGGAGTGAAAACTCCCCTGAATTAGAAAGAGAAATGAACAAAAATGGATAAAACAAGACATCACAAACATAAACAAAGCACTTCAGCTACTACTACGTAATTAGTGGAATAAATAGGGCAACATATAATGCTGCCAGCGTAGATCTCACAGGCCAAAACTAAAAATCAATGTTTTTAAAACAAACTTGGGAAAACTGGGAGAAAAACAAATTTTATATCTAAAACAATGACTCACCAAAAAATGCTTGAGAACACAACAAACAACTGGTGATCATGCGAAGAACAATAGATCTGGGAAATGGTCCTGCGAAAAACAATAGATCTGGAAAATGGTTGTGTGAACAACAATAAATCTGAAGAAAAAAAATAGAAGTCATGATAACCATCACCTCTTCACGATCGTAGAATGAAATGGTTTGAAAATGCTCACCGAAAACCGGAAAAGAAAAAGAATAGAAAATTACAGCCAACTGCACAACCTGCTCAAGGATTTGGGAATAATTATGCAAATTAGCTGAGAAAGAAGAATGCGAAAAAAACATTGAACAATAAAAAATCCACAACCAAGTGAACCCGAGGTGATGAATAGATCGGTGGACAGCGGGGAAACTCCTTAGAGAAACACCCATTCAGAGCCACAGCCGGTAGACTATGGTGTAACCTCGCAGTAAAAAACACCAGTGAAGGAAAAGAAAGGAGGGAGGAGGCCGGGGGTGAGTGAGAATGATGTGTCACTGGCGAGATTTCGCCGATGAGGACACGAGAGGGGCTGCGGCGCATAGCAAACCTTAGATCAAATAAAGGTGACTTCGAAGAGTGGAGTTTCAGCTGAGCAAAGGGGTAACCATAGCTCGCACGTGAAAGGCACGTGCCCTGAAGTGGAATGGGGAAGTGGTGGCTTCAGGGATTTTTGGGCTGAAGTGAAATGCTGAAGTGGGGAGATCAAAAGTTGTCACATCACCACTTTCGGGCCACGTTCAATGAACTAAACACACTAAAGTGAGCTGGAACTCCCTACCTCAGCCATTTCAGAGCCTGCTTCAGTGCACCAAACTGGCCCTAAGTTTCCTTTTGTTGGTGTGCTACCCTTTACTTCTCCGACAAGCTAGTGCAAACTAAAATGTCAGTTAATCATTTTTAGTAACTATAATTCAAAAAAAAAACATGAAAATTTTCTCACTTACCTTCTTGAGTGAGATGAGGGTTTGCTCGAGCTCAGCTCTAGAATAACATAGATCGACCTCGGCTCGAATGCAATGAACCCAGCCTGACCTTTGCTCGTTTATCTTTGCGGGTGAATAATGACGGAGATAGTTCAACAAGTAGAAAATAATATCCTGTGGCGGTGATGACTCTAACGAAAAGGGGAGAGGCGCTCGCGGCGGCGATGATGACAAGGAGAAAAAGAAAGGCGTGATGGTGATGCCGAGAAGAGAGAAAACGAGCCAAAAAACGCAGCTAGGGTTTGAAAGATCAAGAGGAACATTTACATCTAACTCCTTGTAAAATACACAATTACCTTTCAAATGAACCATTCACTAAAACCCAGTGTTAATGCTATGTATCTTATAGAATTTAATTTATTTATATACGTGCCTATTCTAATTCACGTACATTATTAAAATATAATATTAAATATTAAATAATTGAAAGGCTGTTCTTTACTTGGTTTGTTGTAATAAATATATAATTTTTTATTTTATTCATTTATTATAATTTTTTTAATCCATATTTATCTCTATATAATTTTTTAAATACTTACTTAATATGAATATATAATCAATGTTTAAAGTTTAATGATTATTTTTTTATGATTGTTTTTAATGGATATATTATGTTGAATTGTTAATAAAGCTCATCATGGCTTTTTTTATAACTACTTACAACAATACGGGAAATTTTATTGTGAATTTATTGAAAAATATATATATAATTTCATACTTAATTTATTATAATGAATATTATTTGCAGTAATTTATTATTGTGAAGCAGGAAGATAACGATGATGGCCGGCGATGGTTGGATTTGCAAGGGATTGAGATGAAAAGGAAATTTGGAGAGAAACAAGTTGCGGGCTAGGGTTTCTTTACCACCATAATAATGGATGGTGATGAGTGGTTGAGATTATTCCAAATAGGTTAAATACCCCAAATAGTTCCTCTACTTTTTTTCTCTCTTCCCTTTTGGTCCCTCTACTCTAATTTGATCCTAATGGTCCATCTACTTTTTATTTGAGGCCAATTAGACCCAAGCCCGAAACGACGTTAGCTTTTCCGTTTCAGACCGCTGACATGGCCGTCGTACGGATAATTTATTATTAAAGAGTGACAGCTCGACGCCAGCGTGGCATTGTTTTTTAAGTACTCGGATCCGGATCCAGTCATTACATCCGGATCCGACAAACCAAAGGAGCCATCCTCACTTGCCAAGCCATCCTCCCTCTCTTGCCAAGCCCCACCGAAAAGCAGCAGCTCCTACCCATCGCAACGCCTCCAGCTTGGAACCCTAGCCGGACGACGCTTCGTCAGCCGTACAGAGCTCTGCAAACCTGACATTGTGATATCCCCTCACTAAGGTAATCGATTTCGGCCCTAATTCAGGCCCATTGTGATTGCCATTTTTTATGTTTGATTTTGAGCGTGTTGTAGACAACATTACTGGCTTTCTAACCCCACAGAGAGCATGCCAAATTTATGTCATTGTTTGAGAAATCGAACAACATTCATTTTGGTTGATTGTATCTTTAGATGATGAAAAGGAGTTTTAGTTTTCTCATTGCCTTTATTTCTTTTTCACAAAAGAAAGATTTTTGGCTTTGTTCTAGTTATATCTAAATTTATATGCCCCATAGGCCTAATTCTGGACTTGAACTTTGAGTGATCTTGACATTGTGATTTGAGAACAAAATAAATAAGAAGAAAACAACATGAGTTCCACTACCATTTCTAACTGCACGGATGTTGTTCAATGTTAAAAAAAGATGGGCAACTAAATTGTAATGCTAGCCACAATAAACTGGCATTGATTTGATTGCATTTTAAATTTTGTTAGTGCTTAATGCTTAATCATTATCAAACTAGACTATTAAATGACAGCTACTAATTAGGATCCTCTCAAACTTAATTAACTTAACTGCCATCTTCACTTATTGGCCAAAAGTCTCTTCCCATCATCTTTTTCTTTGTGAATGCTTTTCATTCAAGCTCATTTTCTCACTGCCTTTATTTATTTTCACAAAACAAAGATGTTTAGCTTTGTCCTAGCTTTGTCTAAATTTATATGCCCCGTTGGCCTAATTTTGGAAATGAATTTTGAGTGTTCAGCACATTTTGATTTCAGAACAAAATAAATAAGAAGAAAATAACATGAGTTCCACTACCATTTCTAACTGCATGGATGCTGTTCAAGGTTAAAAAAAGATGGGCAACTAAATGTAATGCTAGCCACACCAAACTAGCATTGATTTGATTGCATTTTAAATTTTGTTAGTGCTTAATTGGCAATAATTCGTAAACTTCTCAAACTTACCCTACAATCATTACCAAACTAGACTATTAAATGACAGCTACTAATTAGGATCCTCTCAAACTTAATTAACTAAACTGTCATCTTCACTTGTTGGCCAAAAGTCTCTTCCCATCATCTTTTTCTTTGTGAATGCTTTTCATTCAAGCTCATTTTCTCACTGCCTTTATTTATTTTCACAAAACAAAGATGTTTGACTTTGTCCTAGCTTTGTCTGAATTTACTGATTTACTTTTTCCTGCAAGCCAATTGGTAAACTTCTCAAACTTGCCCTACAATCATTATCAAACTAGACTATTAAATGACAGCTACTAATTAGGATCCTCTCAAATGTAATTAATTTAACTGCATTCATAAAGGAATATTGATCAAGTTTTGACATAGATCAGTACAGAAGGTAACTCCACTTAACTTTGTTTAAACATTCAAATGAGACTTACATAATAGTAATACAGCATCAAACAATACAAATTCTCATGATTTTGTGTTACTCTGAAATGTCCATTAATTTGTTTATTGCTTTTAGTCCTGCTTTGGTTGTCATATTCTATTATTAGCTGTGGCCTACTCTATTATTAGCTGTCCTGCTTTGGTTGGTGTCCTCATTTACTAGGAAATGAATTGCTTTGTATAGGATGTCTACTTGGTATGATCACACTGTCAAGTACCACCATGGGAGGAAATTATTGAGGGAAGGACAAGTCACATATGTCAATGGTGGTGTGTCTGAATTTTCTGTGGACCCCGACAAACTTTGCCATTGGGATTTGCTAGGGGATGTAAAAGAGCTAGGTTATGACATTAGAAAGGATGTGAGGTTATCATATATGGATGATGAGGGGGTGTTAAGAAGTCTTATTGATGACTAATCTCTAGTAGGTTTGTCTGAGCTCCTAGTGTCACGCAAGACAGTAGATATTTATGTTGAGTGCTCAGAAGGCATGCATGGACAAATCCTGCCAAGAACCCTACTTTCTGACTCTACAGCTGACAGTGATAGTGACAATAGTGTAGAAGATCACAATGATGATGAAGATGCCCTAGTGGATGTCCCACTTATGGATATTAATTCAGAAGTTGATGAAGAAACTACACAAGCTAGGGATAATATTAGGAAATATATTGAGAAGAATAAGTCAGCACTAGGTGTTGTTGAGGAGGGTGAGAACAATGAAGTCCAGGGAGATGTCCCGGAAGGCAATGTGCAAATGTCTACAACTAAATTTAGGGCATACACTTCTGCATCTGCAAAGGTAGTTGGTTATGACAGTGAGTATATAGACTCTTCAGACCCCGGGAGTTATGAGGACACAAGTGATGGATCGAGTGAAGATAATGCGAGGAGGCATAGGTCAAAGAAGTGTCACTATGATCCTAATGTTCCATTAAAGGACTTCTTCATTGGTCTCCAATTTGAAAGTCTGAAATTATTCAAGGATGAACTAGTGCAGTTCTCAACTAGGAAAGGATTTGAATTCACTTACATGAAAAATAATGCTGTTAGGGTGAGGGCCAAGTGTTCTGCTAAGGGATGCAAATGGTTGATTTTGTGTTCATGGTACAGTGGACCAAAGGTGTTTGGTGTCAAGAATTATGTGAAGGACCACGCCTGCATATTGGGGACTACTAAAAATAAGAGGGTGACAGCACATGCAGTTGGTAAGAGGTTTGGAGAGGTGATAAGTGGGGTGCCTTCAATCAGACCCAGACATGTAAAAGCATTAGTGAGGAAGGAAATGGGTGTCTTCATTACTAACAAGGTATGCAGAAATGCAAAGGCATTGGTTCTAAAAAAGATTGAGATGCAGTTCCTAGAGGATTTCAAATCATTACACCATTATGCCCTGGAGTTGAAACAAAGCAACCCTAGAAGTACTGTCAATATAGTGTGTGAGAGAATTAACACAGGTGACATCCCTGTTTTCCAGAAGCTCTACATATGCTTGACACCCATCAGGGAAGGTTTCATAGGTGGGTGTAGGAGGCTAATTGGTTTTGATGGATGTTTCTTGAAAGGGCTACTGAAAGGCCAGCTATTGGTAGCTGTGGGGAGGGATGGTAACAACCAAATGTACCCTGTGGCTTGGGTAATTGTGGAGAAGGAGACAACTGAGAGTTGGACTTGGTTTCTACAACAATTACAAGAAGATCTTAGCATTGGAGATGGTTTGGGCTGGTCAATAATTAGTGACATGTAAAAGGTTTGTAAGAAGTTTGGTGGCTACTGAATTTTTTTTCTCCACTTGATTGAAACAATGCCCTAATGTTCCATTGATTTCCTTGCAGGGTCTTATTCATGCTGTGAAGGATCTCCTGCCTCTAGTTGAACACAGAATGTGTGCAAGGCACATATATGCAAGATGGGGGAAGAAGCATCCAGGGAAGGAGTTGCAGTTGATTTTTTGGAAGATTGGCAGGTCCACAAGCATCCCAGAGATGCAGCACCATTTGCAGTGTATGAAGATGCTCAATGGAGGAGAGGGTGCTGCTGAAGATTTGCTGCTGAATTGGCCAATTGAAGGTTGGTGCCAAGCATATTTTAATGATGTAGTTCAGTGTGAGGTAATTGATAATAATATGTGTGAGACTTTCAATGGGGTGATGGTAGAGGCTAGGAACAAGCCACTGATCTCCTTGTTAGAGGACATTAGAAGATATGTCATGAGTAGAGTAGTTGTCAAGAAAGGGTATGTGCAGAAATGGAGATGTGATTATGGGCCTAACATAGTTGACAAGATTGAGAGGGAGAAAAAAAAAAGTGGGAAATGGCAGGTGGAGTGGAATGGGGGTCTTAGTCACGAAGTCTTCTGGGATAACTTGGTGATACATGCTAGGGTGGGCTATGTAGTTATGCTAGGAAACCATAGTTGTTCATGTGGAAAATGGAACAAAAGTGGCATCCCCTGTCAACATGCATTAGCTGCAATTACATTTGAAGGGAAAGATCCATTAAATTATGTGGCCGAATGGTTCAGAAAGGACACATACCTAAAGGCCTATCAATTCCTTGTTAATCCAATTAGGGGAAGGGAATTTTGGCCAATAAGTGAAGCTGGGCCTTTGGAGATGCCTTTGGGTAGGAGGATGCCTGGGAGACCTGTGAAGAAAAGGAGGAGGGAGCCACTAGAAGTGAAAGCCAATTCTCAAACAATAGTTTCAAGGCATGGCAGGTTGATGAGGTGCAAAATCTGCCGTGTTGAAGGCCATAACAGAGCTCGGTGTCCACAAAAACTGAAGAGTGTGATTGAATTACATTAACTTATTCTATGCAATTAGAAATGATAGTATAATGTCTGTTCTTCTGTCTCTTATTGTTAGTATTTTTTTTTTTGGCAATCAAAATGTGAAGAACACTGAAAGTTAAAGTCCAAAATTAAGTCTGTGGGGCCTGTAAATTCAGATATGACTCAATGGATGACCAATTTATGTTGTGCAGGCCACATCTGCCAATCCACCAATGGAACCTGCAACCAACAAACGCAGGAAAACAAAATCACAACCTTCTGCTGCATCACCTCCTCCAATGGATGAGTCTAGGGTGAGTTTAATGTTCACTTCTGTCTCTGCATGAAGTAAATTGATCAATTAATTTGTGGTAGGCTTACAATTTAAAGTTTCTGCTTGTGGTAATGGCTGCATTTATTTAGGCATCAGCTGACAGTCTTGTACTAGAAAATCTTTCAATGGGGAATGCCACTAGCTCAGCAGGAGTTAGAAAAGCTGGATCAAGAGCAACTGATAGGTCAATTAGGTCAACAAAAATTTTAAGGGTAACTGTTGACAACATTGCTTAGTCACATAAGCATTACTATGGTAGAGAAATTGCTTGGCCACACTAAATAAATTTTCTGATGGTATTGGTTGCAGGGTGCTCACACTGGAGAGCTTATTGTTGGTAGGGAAGCGCAACAGAACACCTCGTTCATTACAACGAAAGAGTTATTGGTAAATTATGTTTTCATATTGACATAAATATCAGTGTTGCATTCTTTTTATTCGTTAGTAAAGTAAAAGACTCTTTCATGGTTGCATTTGGCAGGAAATAAGGAGGAGTGTTGGTGCATCACATAACCAGAAGGCATATTCCAGTCAGGATCAAGAACCAAATATGACAACCTCAGCTGGAGCCAATGAAGTGCTGGATTTACGAACACAACAAAGCAGAACAGATGAGTTTGTTGGTGCCAATCCTAACAATTGAAGGGAAAGCCAAGTGATCTGACAAGATGATGTTTTGAAATGTTTTTCACTGTTATAGCTTCAATAGCATGTGACACAAACATGGAGATAAACTAGTGCTCTTTTTGCTGTCAATGTTTTGTTTTGGTTTGTTTAACTGTAAAGGAGCAACTCATTTTGAAATGTATAGAAACCAACTACTTAATGGTTATGAAAAGTGTTTTTCTGTCAATATATACTTCACTGTCAAGCTATATTTCATTTTGTTAAGCTCAATTTCCAGTTTGTTGCTGCAATTTGTTGTTATAAGGTACAAAATCCAAATTAGCAGAAACAGGCACACAAATTACTGACAAATTACCAGATTTCACTCTGCAATTTGTTTTGGTTTGTTATAAGGTACTTCACTGTCAGACTCTAATAGAGGAGATTTACTTAGAAGAAAATATATTCAAACCAACATTAGTGATGTTATTCTTTATTTTTTTTTTTATAAAAATTGCTGCTCCTTTGTTTTAGAAAAGTTGTTACTTTATTCTCATCCATGTCAAAGATTGAAAGGTTGTAATGGTTTTTAAACCTGTAATTTATTCACATCTTGTAAAAAAAAAACAAACCAAAATGCCAGAGATTGAAAAGGTTATAATGGTTTTTTGAGATTGAAACGGGTAAATGCAAATTTTTGCATTCCAAAATTCTCTAACAAATTTCATGTTGATTTCAAAACAAAAAAAAGAAGATTGAACTCTTTCTCAAGGAAAACAAAGCAACAGTGATGTTTTCAGTGAAGATTTGCTGAAAAAGAACGAATTTCTTGTTGATTTCTCTGATGGACATGATTGTGCTAAGAGCTTGATGTTTTCAGTGAGTTGCTTTCTAGTTGGACTAGGGCAAGGGACGATCCTATTGTCGGGATCGGTGTCGGGGTCGGCGTTGAGCTGTCACTCTTTAATAATAAATTATCCAGACGACGGCCATGTCAGCAGTCTGAAACGGAAAAGCTAACGTCGTTTCGGCCTTGGGTCTAATTGGCCTGAAATAAAAAGTAGAGGGACTATTAGGATCAAATTAGAGTAGAGAGACCAAAAGGGAAGAGAGAGAAAAGTAGAGGGACTATTTGGGGTATTTAACCTTCCAAATAAGAATTAATTATAAAATATACATCTTTGGCTAAAAATATTAAAAGTATTAAAATTATTTTATAATTTAAATATTAATTTAACATTAATAATTAATATGAATTGACTATTACTTTTATTTATTATATGAAAATTATTTAGAAATATTATATTGAAAATAATTTATAGAAAACAAATATTTTTAAACATAATTAATAATCAAATTAAATTATACCGATAGAATTCTATCGCTATTAACATAAAATATTTGTCGATAAACCTTTGACACCAAGAAATTAGCATGGGACGAAAAGTACTGACAGAAATCTGTCAGCATCGTTGTCGGTAATGTGGCTTGATCACTCTTATGGAAATCTGTTGGTAGTTGGTCAGTAATTTATCTATATTCCGTTGGTAAAAAAAAATATTAGCGACGGATACACTTCCATTGGTAAAAGTCCGTCATTATTGAATGTTTTTTTGTACTATTTCCGTTGGTAATATTATTAAATTATACTGACAGAATTCTGTTGCTATCAACATAAAATAATTCTTGCTAAGCCTTTGACACGAAGATATTAGTATGGCGCGAAATGTATCGAAGAAAATTTGTCGGGGTAGCCCGTCGGCAATGTGGCAGGTATTATAAACTATCACCATAATGGAAATCTGTCGGTAGTTCATCAGTAATATATTTATGTTCAGTCAGATAAAAGAAAATTTTACCGACAGATATCATTCCGTCAGTAAAGCTCCGTGAGTACTGATATGTTTTCTTGTAGTGAATTATTTATTATTTCTGATAAGATGGAGAAGTTACACGTTGGACTCAACTAATATTCTAAGAGGGAGTTGATTTGTTAATTAATTTCTCTATAAGTGAAAATGTTACTATTATTTTAATATGGAGAAAAGTTTTTTGTCAATTCAATCATAATTTGTATTGCGTGAGCTTTTCATTAAAGACTAAGTTAAAATTTATTCTAAAATGTTAAAAAAAAAAATCTATTTCTATCAAGTAAAAATTTTCAAATTTTAAATAACTATTTTTAACATGGAAAATGACTCCTAAGAATTAATATAAATATATATAGACACATACTGCATAAAGCTAATTGGGTGGAAAAGCATCTAACACGTAAATAGTCGGTGGGCCATAAATAATTTTTTGGACTTGTCTATTTGTTAATAACTTTTGAGACATGTTAAATATACACTAAAATCACTTTATAAAAAAAAGCGCTATCCACATCAATATCTCACACTTTTCAATTTCTGATAGATTTTCAAGGGCACACAAATATATTCGAATCACTTTTGTGATCAATAGTTATTTATCTACATTATGTTTGTTATTTATTTTTAATCAATTCATCCATAACTTTTCCTATGTCAAAAACATTATATTTGAAAGTATGGACAAATCACTCCGACACACATTAAATCCTCAATTTTTTATTGAGAAATAAATATATTGCTTGCTATGGAGATTAATTGTCATGTATATAATGGCAGCAGTACTGTGAGTTCTCTAAATGGCCCTATAAAATAATTATAGCCATAAAGAGGAGTTTTGGAACGAAAATTCTAGTAAAGTAATAATTTAAAGTTGTAAGTCCAAAACTTTATTCCTCAAATTTTAGGTTTCTTTGTTAAAGAATAGAGGTTTTAATTATTTAAGAACTCTACCACTGACAAGTTTTCCTTAATTTCATGTTGGTGTTGAATATATATGGCCAATCCTATGTTAATAAGATATGGCTTCTTGCATTTTGAGGTGACTCAATCAATGAGATCATTGTCAAGTTGGGAGCAATCTCATTTCCAAAAAATTTAAAAATAAAATAAATAAAAAAATAAAGAGGTTGGGGAATCTCTGAAGTGCTAAAATTAATATTCAAGAAACTTCCTTCAGTTGTGCTTTTGTTTCTTTACAAAAAACCTTACCTTGATCACTCAAGTCTCTTTTACATGACAAAAACAACAAGAAATGATCTCCACATGCCTTTTTCCTTGCACTAGCTATCACTAATACAATCAATACACACACTACATAATCTCCACAACTTTCAAAGCTCAAGAAGATCAAGAGCCTCAATTATTCACCAAAGCTAACAAAAAGTCCTTATAAACCCCAACAGGAATACACTCACAAATGTGATCCTCTAACTTACTCCCATATCTCCTCTGAAACTCATTTTTCACATCCTCCATGCCAACTTCTGTGCTTCCCACCATCACCCTTGACAATGTACTTCTATACTTCACCCCACCTTTCATGCTCACATGCAGCATCTACAGTAATTAAATTAACCAAACAATAAGCTGCAACAACAACATATCCATCTCTCAATCAAACAAGAGAAATTAAACCACTTGCCTTTGAGTAGTATTTTGTAGGCTCATTCATGCATTTGAGAACAACTCTTAGTGATTCGTCAAACTCTGCACTATTTTCCTTCTTCAGTGTCTACCAAAAAGCCAAACATGAGAATAGAAATTAAATATTAATTTTTTCAGCAAAGTTTGAATTATCTGCAAACCTTGATGTACTCATGTCCATAAATATGTTTGTAGCTAGAAATTGTGAGCCTGAGTTGAGGAATACTCCTCTTACTAAAAATCTCAAGTATGATAGACTCGTCTATGCACCCTGTGATTCCCTTCCCAGCTTCATACAACCTTTTGGCATCACACTTTGCAATGTGATGACTAGTCTCTGCATGGTGTGACCTATGAGATGTTGCTAATGCTTCAAGAATCTGCCATTAAAGCCATCAATTAATCACTTTTCACACACACACACACACACACACGCACAAGAAAAAAAAAAAAAAAAAGGGCTGAGTTTAATTTTAGGGGCTTTATTTTAGAACCTTTTGATAAGAGTGGGCTGATTCAGAGATAATATCTTGATCTAAGTGTCTCTTGAACCTTTTCAGATATGCTTGTTTGGTGAGGAACAATTGGTTAGACTTCCTAAGTGTGTAGATCTCCACAAGAGCCTTGTAACCAACTTGATCTCTTTGCTCAATTGCTTCCTTTGCCACAATAGCATCTCTTTCATGAGGCTCAAGCATCCACAAGCATAGTATTTCACACATCTACAAATTTAAGATTAATCTATATGGTAACATATATATACATATATATATATATATATATCTATATATATGTAAGCTGATATACATATTTTAATTGTGCAATATATATCAAACCTCATTCTTCTGAGTGCCTGGTTTAGATCCGAGAAGATGATCGACGAGGTTTTCGCTGTACATATCGCGACATTTCTTCTTGATTTGTCGTTGATCGGCAGGAGACCGGCATGATAATGCTTGCTCAAATAGGGTGTGGAACTCTTGTGAGTTAAGAGCCATTGAGGAGGATGCTACTACTAGTGCCACTTCCATTTGAAATGAAACAATGGAGATAGTAAGAAGTAGTAGTTATAGTAGGCACTTTTTTGTAATGTTTACTGATTTGGAGGGAAAAAAAGTTGAGTGTGGAATGACAAGGAGAGCAAGAAGAGGAAATGCTATCTCACTCATGATGATGGTTTTTTGTGTTGGCAACTTGGCATCGCTAGCTTTTGACCAAACAAGTTCTATACAAGCGTGAAGGACAACGTGATGTCTTACTAGGCGCTCAAGTTGGTTTGGTATCTTTTGTTTTGGTTTTTTTTTAAATGTTTTACTTTAATTTTTATTTTTTGACTTTTATCTATGGCAGCTTCTTGCTTTAACAAGTGCCCCCATGTGACTCATTGTTTGGAATTTGTACTGGAATTCCTCAAACAAGAGCCCCATTATTGTTGAGGTTTTAGTGGAAAAGAGTGAGTGACAAGAAATGCTTCATGCGTTCTTCCATGCACATGCAGGGATTGTGTTGTCCAGCCAGGAATCAGTTGTATTTATTTATTTTTTTTTTTTTTGTCAAGGGAATCTCTCTTCGTTATTAGATGTTGATGTGACTTATTTTGTCTTTAAAAATTATGTTTACTCATGAATTTACTACAATATTAATTTGTTACTTTCTAATAAATTCATTGGTGTTGTCAATGATCTTTGGGTCAATTAGTATTTAGATCACCCATGAAGATGTCTCACAAATGATTAAACTTCAAATCCATAGGATGAGGGTGCATGTCTGTGAGTACTGTGAGTACGAACTATAAGTGGTCTTAGCACCTATGTGTGCGCGAGTCCCATAGACCGTAGTCAAGGTAAGTGGAGCACAAACCGTGAGTGAGAACACATTTCCGAAAATGTAAGCAATAATTGTGAAACAGTGCTATTAGATGTATTGATTCTGTCCCCACTTGTTTTTCTAAGATTTATACGGGGTCTTTTTTTTTTTTGGTGGTCCAGCCACTTATTTTGAATAAACAAATTTCAAGAGAGTCTCTGGTTGCATATTTTTAATATATCTGATATAGTTGTAATTTAATATAAGATTTTAAATAAATAATGTTTTATTAATTCTACTTTTTTGATGTGAAATTCAATAGGATTACTGAAAAATGATGCAAGTAAGTAGATTATTATTTTTAAAAAAAATTGTTTAATTTTAAAAAATAAATAAAATTATGATATATGAAATCTTACCAGTGATAATTATATTAAATATTTCAAAAGTGCAATGTTAAAAATTAAAATAAAAAATCAAACGAAACATAGAGTAATGGAATGGGTTTGATGTTTGGTTGGGAGTAATGGAATGGGTTTGATTGCTTACATTGAGTAAGCCTTTGTTTGGGTATGGAGTGATAGGATTGGGGAAGTAATGAAGAAGTATTGGGAGATGTTTGGAGGAGGAATGGCATTCATTCAAAAAATGGGGGGATTGTGATTCCTTATGAAGAAAAAGACTATTTTGCCCCTCTTTGAATTCTTAGTTTTTTTTATGAAAAAATATTTAGATATTTTACAAAATCAATTAATATAGTTAGTAATTTATTTTTGTAAATATATATTTTTGGAAATATAATTAGTTCCGCAAACTAATTTTTAATTAGGATGAAAAAAAAATTAATATTAACCCGCCGTTAATTAATTGTTAGTAATAATTATATTAATAAAAATTTTGAGATTTTGTGATATATTAAAATTAAATATTTATGTATAGAAATTAATTAATTAATTGTTAATACGTAATTAGTTAATATCTATAAATGTTTCAATAAGTAATTATCACAACTCATTATTATATATACAAATATATAACAATATTTATTTAGATAAAGGGTATAATAGTCATTTTCTCATATTCTTTTCTTTTCACTTTTCTTATTCCCAATAAACTACCTCTCCAATCCTTTCAACCAAACATAGTTGTCATTCCCATTACTTTTCCAATCCCCCTTATTTTCATTGCTCTCTGACTCCTCTCCTTTCCATTACTCCCGACCAAACAACCTCTCATGTTGAATATTTTCAAAGAAGAATACTGAGGCATTGGAGCAAAACGCCACAATTAAAAATAGCCTTTTATTTTATATTTATTTTATTTTTAAAGAAGTGCATTTCTATATCAAAAGGCCAAAAATAATGTAAATGTGAAAGCATGCTGCCAGTTGTTCAAGTTGCTGAGCAGTCACTTTTCTAGAGCTTAGACTCTGTAAGTTCTATGAGGCATGAACTCCACAAACTCCATTTTACCTACCCTTTCCATCATTGATTTTTATGGTTGGCTGTTGATGGGGGATTGGCCGTTCGTAAACATCACTTCAAAAGAGATAAAAAAAAAAAAACAAGTATTAGGATAAATGTTTATACAGTAAAGTTTTGAATTAAATAAACTAAACTTTAGGTTGTTTTTTATAAGCCTACCTATTCTATATTATATTAAATTCTATCACATATTTGACACTAACTTGTGCGGAAGCTTATGAACAACTAAAAATGTGGTGAATAAACTGTGACTTAGACAGTCTTTGAAATTAAATATGTGTGACAGAAATAAAAGACCATTAAAATTAATATAAATACCCTCTGTATCAGGGTTGATCTTAGTGAAATTAGAGCCCTAAGTAATATCATAATAAATTTTTTAAAATTTGTTTTATTAAATAGTAAACTATATACTAAAAGTAAAAAAAATAAATATATATTAATAATTAAAAATAAATAAAATGTTAATAAAAAATTTAGAGAATTAAGATTTTTTTTAATCTTTTGTGTGTAAAAAACTCAGTGATGGAATAATATTATGTGTATAGGATAATATTAAATAAAAATGTTAAGATACTTTAAAATTAACATGAATTATGGACCTTTAAAAATTGTGGGACTCTTGTTATAACACAAACCTTATTGCATATTGATATTATTGTAAATTAAGTTTATAGTTTAAAATATTTAAAATCTTTAAGATTATAATTATGCAGATAGGATGATATTAAGAGGGCGTTTGGTTCGCAGTAATGATATATTACCACAGTAATGAGATTACCATGGTAATGAGGTCATGAATGTTATATGCCCGGGAATGTTGTGGTAATGTGAAATTACTGTATTTGGCTGAGAACTTATATTACTAGTAATCTTTCATTACCATGTTTGGTTAGTCATAGTACTCACCTCAGTAATATG
Source organism: Dioscorea dumetorum (assembly GCA_902712375.1). Classification (NCBI taxonomy): domain Eukaryota; kingdom Viridiplantae; phylum Streptophyta; class Magnoliopsida; order Dioscoreales; family Dioscoreaceae; genus Dioscorea; species Dioscorea dumetorum. Next base: position 5,199,804 of record CACTHL010000128.1, on the reverse strand, counting down.
TTAAATTTACCTAAATACCCCTACATATAAAATTTTAAAAATTTTAATTTAAAATATTTAGATAAATAAATAATTAAATTATAATATATAATTATATATATATATATTTATTTATATATATAATTAAATAATATATATATTTTATTATTTATTTATCTAACTACTTTAAATTAAAATTTTCAAAATTTTATATATAAGGGTGTTTAGGTAAATTTATTTAATATATAATTATTTAATTATATATAATTATAATAATTATATATTAAATAAATTTACTTAAACACCCCTATATATAAAATTTTGAAAATTTTAATTTAAAGTAGTGAGATAAATAAACAATTAAATTATATATATAATTACATTATATATTAAATAAATTTACTCAAATACCTCTACATATAAAATGTTAAAACTTTTCATTTAAATTATTGAGATACATAAATAATTAAATTATAATATATATATATATATTAATAAAAATGGAACAAAACTAGGGTTTTCATAATAAGTATAATATGAAATTAGATTAAATAAGTGGGGGTATAATTGGAAAAAACAAAATTTTCATATTACCACCAACCTGGTAATCTGGATTACCACCTATTTTGGTGGTAATCGGATTACCACCTCATATGGTAATATTTCACTATTGGTAATCTCACATTACCATTCACATTACCATTACTATAGTAACCAAACATGATAATTTTTTCACATTACCGTGAACCAAACGGCACCTAAATGAAAATTTTAAATATAATTATTCATAAAACCATGAATTAAGGATCCTACAAAAATTATGGGGCCTATTATAAAGTTAAATTTATTAAATGTTTTAAAAAATAAAAATTGGGGGAAAAAATTGTGGGGTCCTAAGCATAGGCTTTGATCCCCTATGCAAGCTCTAGCTCTGCTCGATACGACATCATTTTCAGAATTGTTTAATCCTTGTGCTAAAGAGAAAAGCTAATTTTTCCTTGGGGAAATTTAAACTTCTTTTTTCTCAAAATCATATGATCTAGGCTATGAGAGAAAACAGGCTTGTGGAAAAATGAGTACCATAATAATATAAAATAAATAGATCATGATTTGCAAGATTAAATTAATAATAATAATAATAATAATAATAATAATAATAATAATAATACATTACACACCTCCCATTTTTAAAAGCAGTTTAGGAGGGGTTTTGAAAAACCTCTTCGATGACTATATAGAAAATTATTTTTACCAATTTATACCCTGGATTTAAAAAACCCTCTCTAGTTTTAAATTAATAAAAAAAGAAAAAATATTTATTAATCTTTGGAAAGTTTTATTCTTCCTGATTAGTTCCTCTGACTTTCCGATATTCCATTTAGTCCCTCTTTTATTCAACCTTTTTTGTTGAAGTCTCTGTCATCAAGTCCGTCAATTAATATTATGTAAGTTATTGAAAATGTTCTCGTGAGTTTAAGCAATTGACTGATGGACTTTCTCCTACCAAGCACATCGGGTTTGAGTTTGGTGTATAGAGACAATCCCAAAGAGACTTCCATATCAAAAACTTTTGATGTTGTCCTCCTTAGTCTCCATCTTGTTCTTCTTCATCTTCTTCTTCTCTTTCTATTGGGAGTCTTGGTAAAGCTTCTACAGGGTTTATTTTTGCTTTTGTTATTTTACTTCTCCCTTTTTCTTTTGTGTGTTCTTGTGTATCAAAAAGCTTTCCTGTGTATTGTCTCAAAATGTTTACCTGGATGTTCCCAAAAGTATGATGGATCGACATTGAGAGTAGGCCAACATTTTGAGAATGCAGACCAATTCAAAGATGCCTTACGAAGCACCACTATAAGACAAAATTTTGACTTTGTATTTGTAAAAAATGATAAAATCCGGGTGACTGTGAGGTGTGCTGCTCCGGATTTCCAATGGCGAGTGCATGCATCCAAAGATGGAAATGTAGCCATGCTCCAGGTAAAGACAATACTAGCGACGCATATTCGTGGTGGAGGCATTAGCACAATAGTGCACTCGATAGCAAGCAAAAAGTGGGCATGTGACTGTGTCATGCAGAAACCGAACTCTTGTAGCTTCGTGACATCCACAATAACGGGGAACGCTTTAGGCTTGCCTTATTCTCTTTTTGATCTTGTTTGTCAGGGTTCAAGTAGGGGTGTAGGCCATTGCTTTTTTGTTGACGGTGGAAAATGCTATGTGGGATTCTGTTAGGTGTAACAGGGAAAAATGGCAATGAGGATCTCTTCCACATAGCATTTGCCATCGTCGACAACGAAACTGATGAGAACTAGACTTGGTTTCTTGCTACTCTCGGAGAAGAGTTGTACGGTGAAGACGACTACAATAAAATTATAACATTCGTCTCAGATCGGTACAAGGGTCTAGTCAACGTGGTCGCATGGGTCTTCCCTTCATCATCGCATAATTACTACTTACGCCATCTGGAGGCGAACTTCATTAAGTCCAATGCTAGACTTAAGAAAGCACTGAGAGGGCAGTGGTGGGCAGGAATCGTCAAAATTATGTACGCTTACATGTTAAAAGAGTTCAATAATGCTGTCAGTGAACTTGCATCTACATCAGGCGATGCGTACAGTTGGTTGCTACATAAGTCTGACGTTGACCATTGGTCAAACTATTTGTCTAAAGGTGTGCTATGGTGCGAGATGTACTCCAACATGGCGAAGTCCTTCAACGCCTGGATCAAAGAGTCGCGGCAACTACCACTAACAATTATGGTTGATTCCATAAGGTTAGTCTCGAGCATGCATATTCTAATGCGTTGCTGTGCAATATCTGTTGTTCCTATGTAATATACCAAGTTCCTGTGTAATATATGAGGTTTTTGTGTAATATACAAAGTTCTTGTGTAATTGAGAAGTTCCTGCTTAATATAACATAAATTGTGTGTTCATTTGCAAGTTTAAGCTTATAACTATGTTGGCAGAAAGATGGGAACAATCAAAGAAGTGGGATACATACCTCTACCCTGAGATACGCAAGAAGGTTGAACAAATCATCGACGACAGTCGTTCTCTGAGGGTGGCCTGATCCTGCGATGACAACTACGAAGTGGTTGAAGACAACAACAACGCCGTCAACCTCCATATCCGGAAGTGCTCCTGCAGAATATGGGAAGTATATTGCTTCCCATGCAAGTATACATGTGCGGCGATTATGCAGACAGACACGAATGTCCACTGTTACATAGATGACTATTTTACAGTCGGATGGTAACGTCGTGCATATGCCGACCTAATATATCTGATCCCCAATAGTGACAAACCGAGAGATGATAAACATGAACTCTGAATTAGGTTGCCAGTTTCTAAGAAACATCCCTGCCGGCCATGAGCAAAAAAATCGAGTCACAATCTTGCGCAATTTATGTTGTAGCTGGTGCCATCAAAGTGGACATAATCATCATTCATATGACGCGGTCATAGCAGACTGAATACTCGATGCGCAACAGTGATGGGGATGTTTCATTTTTTGGTTTCCTTTTTTGGGAAACAGAGAGACTCTCTATGATATAAACATGAGTTGTGTATATTTGGTTGTTGTTATGTATTATCGGTTGTTCGTAAATAAATATTTGTCGTCCTATGTATTATTTGTTGTTCTTGTATATTATTTGTTATTCCTGTGTATTATTTGCCATTCCTGCGTATTATTTATCATTCCAGTGTATTTTTCGTTGTTCCTGTGTAATATTTGATGTTTTGTATATTATTTGTTGTTCCGATATATTATTTGTTGTTCCTGTGTATTATTTGTTGTTTTTGTGTATTATTTGTTGTTCCTATGTATTATCTGTTTTTCCTGTGTATTATTTGTTGTTCCTATGTATTATTTGGTGTTTCTACCTTTTACTTATTGTCCATGTGTGTTACTTCTTACTGTTTGTGTAGTAATTATCATTCCTTTATATTATTTGCTTTTTCAGTATACAACACATTAGTACAAGTGTCTATGTCAAACAGGGGAGAGAGAGAGAGAGAGATGCGGCAACATTATCAGTTTTTGGCCTCGTCCTCCTTCCCTATGACAATATAGTCTTTAGTCTCATTCTCTTTACAGGCAATGCCCCATGGTGGCCTGCGGCCTCCGTGACATCCGCATTTGGTATGATTTTTCTCCATATACTATCGACCAATATCCATGCGCCGTAGCGGAGTTGCAAGTATGGAACGTTCGACAAAGGAATGTCCAGCTTTTCACTGTGGAGGATTTGCTCCATATAGTGCACGAGAAAAACTGGGCAGCCAATGGTTCTGGGATCTTGTTGGGCGCAATCCCGTATATGCTCCAACGGTAGGTTTTGAAATGGGTTAGCCCCTGTATGAATCTCGACGGCCATTTCGAAGAGCTCCCGCTGAAACGTGGGAAACATTTACCATCAGTGAAACATCTAAGAGTGATAAGGGATGAAAGGTCCAAAATAATTCTAGAGTCACTTACCATGGATACGGTATCAGCGTAATAAGTGCGTGACTGAAGGGATGAGTAGTGGATGTACTTATCATTTAGAAGATCAAGGACGAGCAGATGGTAATGACCATTGTAGATGATTGGCATTAGTATAACTTTTGTGTCCTTATACCCAAACATAAGGTCCTCCATCATACATAACACCCGCTCAACCGTGAATTCCATTTTTTGCATAGCAAGCACTAGCGGCCGCGTCATGACAACGCCCTTCTTGTACGCCAATGGATTTGTCAGTAGCTCTTCGTGAATTATGAGGACGAGGATGTCAACGACATCATCTTGGACTTGCTCCATACCTTCGAGGAGGATGTAGAGGCTTTCACGGGTAATATACCCGTAATCGTCCCTCTAGATGACGGTACCCTTTACATAATTACACAGTAACATAATGCGCTAGACAATATTTGACATCAATACACATTGAGTGCGAATTATACACAGGATAGGAATAACACTTACCCATCAGCGCTTGTGTTTAAATAGATTGAGATGGCTGCTTGCTCCATTTGGTTCAGGCATTCAAAGCCTGTGTAGTTTTTCTACTTGGGGAGGAACCCTGCGTCGGGCTTCTTCTGAACCTCACTTTTCTCTTGCACAACCACTGTACTGTCATATGGTACTAGCGCAAGCGGGCCGTCTATGGATTCACCCTTCTAGAACCCGGAGAGGCACTCTAGCAGTATGTCAACTGTGATTAACGCCTACTCTTCCGCTTCTGATGTTTACGTTGAGAATGTTTCCGGTTTTGCGGACGATTCCTTCTACGGAGCCCTCCTCAGAGGAGTTCTCTTCGGTGGAGGGGCCTTTTTCTATGGACCTTTCTTCGGTGGGGTCTTCTTATGTGGTTGGGCCCTTTTCTGCGGAGCCTTCTTTGGTGTCGTCTTCTTGATGGGGACGCGCTTTGGAGGAGGGCTCTTCTGGGATAGATCACTAGGATTGGCTTGAATTTCTTCCAGCACTCGACCATAGGGTTCTGCTCTTGGGGGGTGCCAGTTTTGCTGTTTTCGGTGGTTAATGTCACCGGAAAAGGTTTCGGCACTGGAGTCATAGGAGCAGTAGGGGTTTTAATGGGAGGGGAGCAGGACAAGGAATTCGAAGGGGTGGTCCTCTTCAGCCATATGCCATCGGCGGGGATGGGTGGGGTAATTGCTGCTGGTGGAATCTCCACCTTTGGGATGAGTACAACATCCTGAGGAGCAGGAGTTCCCTTATCACTAGTCGTCCCCACACTATGCTACTCAAGGCGAATTCTTCGAGCCAGTGCCACTAGTTTGAACCTCCAACATGAAGTAGGGAAAGGACTTGAGGATGGAGGAAGAGGGGCAGTTACGGGTTCCACACCAGGGTCGGATCCCAGAGGCTGTGACTGTGAGCTGGCCCTTTGCTATTTTTTTTCATCTTGGGCCTCGCTCTCATCCATACAAGCTCGCAGTTCCTTAAAGGGTGGGTTTATTTTGGCGTAAGTGGGGAGAAGTGGGGAGAAGTGGGGAGAAGTGAACTGACTTCCTCCACTTCTCATATTCTTTTCCTCTGAAGTGAGGAAGTAGCCATTTCCCTCACTTTAAACTGAAGTGAGATTTAGTTAAAACCCACTTCGATATATTTTACACCGAAGTGGGGGAAGAGAGTTTTTTATAAAACCCACTTCCCCCACTTCCAAAGACCTTTCAGAGTTGACACTACTTACACCGAAATGAACACCATAAGTGGAAAAATGAGTACTTCATGGAAGAGGCACTTCAGGCAAAATGAATACAGGAAGTGGAGGAAGTCATATCACTTCTACCACTTTCCACCACTTCAATGAAGTGGCACTTCTCCCACTTCCAATCTTCCTCCCACTTACACCGAAATGAAACCAATCAGCAATTGTTGTAACATCCGTCTGATGTCATCATCACCCTATGGAACATCGGCCAGCGTGGACGACAGATAAAGCCTAACTTTGTTGGGGTGGATAGGTAAGGAGTGAAACCGACCTTGCTTCCTCGCTTTATTGCGGGTTGGTTTTCGGGGCCGTTTTCTCTTGTCGTCTTCTTCGGACACTCCCTCAGTGGTCTGCAGCAGGGTCTCTTTACTGCCACTGCCAACCAAAGCAACCTTTTCATCGTTGGTTGCAACAAGTTCGGAAAACTATAAAGAGAACACGCAAAAAATTACAAAATCATTAGCATATCTTACACATATAATTTAAAACAAACAAAAAAAAAACAGAGAAGTACGCATGAACTACGTTTTAGAGAGAAGGTATAATAATACACAAGAAGCATAGATATTACACAAGAAAAGAATATGATACACAGGAAGATAGATATTACATAGGAAGGTATGATTTAGCAAACAAACTCACCTCTTTGCCTTCGAGTGATTTCAAAAGCGAGACGATGGACGTCGAATTTATAAAACTTGTCTCCCCTTAACACATTATCCGGGGAGTCCGCCCCATCCTCACTTTCTTTACACTGGCTGTCACCTCGTAGAACTAGATGACTAGGGCAATGGCGCACCCTTTCAAGAAGCCGCAGTGTTGTGCTTCCCCTCGCACCGAAGTTGCACATGAGCGGCCGTCGAAGGCTCATTGTTCATCAACCACCTGTGAACAACCCTTTCCCATGCGTAACGTCCAAGATTCGCCAACTCGCCAGTGTAATGATAAACGTCTAAATATACATATTTTATATGTAATTGTGTGAATTATTTTATTATCTTTTTGATAAGCGGATGCCCTTCTTTTGGTCTAAATCTCTTTTTGTTTTTATGTTGCAAGCCCTGAATAAGCCAAAATGAGCTCAAGAACGTATTTATGAAGAAATCGACACAAAATACGTCATTTTTGGGGCTTCTTCACTGTAGTAGTAATGTAGCAGGATACTGTAGCACCGAGATAAAATTTCTGGGAAATTTTTTGGGAGCCTTGCGGGCAAGCATACGCCCGTAAGGCAGCCCGTATGGCAGCATAAATTTCATCTTTTAAAGGGTTTTAGGGCATCTTGAAATGGGACTTTTGGCCACTATTCTCCACAATCATCTTCTAGGGTTTCAAGGCAAGTAGAGAGGGCAGATCTGAGGTGGAAATCAAGGGGAGAAGAGGTTTTGCTATCAAGGAGAAGATCTAGGAGCTTGCCGGCGCGGATCCGACAAGTTCTCATCACCACCTTCTAGTCTTCATCTTAGGGGAGTTTGCTTTGAGTTTTGTCTTATATTTATTGTATTTCTTGCTTCCTCCTTTGTTGATGATGAACTCGACTCCCAAGGTCACCGGGTATCCGGTGAACCTTGGGATGAACTTGCTTTGTTTGGATGCTTTAGATTTACATTCATGGTATTTGGTTTGTTTTGTGCTGCATGCTTGGTATACTTTGATGTATTGGTATGCCTGAGAACTCTGTGTATCGATTTCTAGATTTTAATAGGTTGTGTGACCATCGCCCTAGTTTTAGACTCCCAAGCTTGGAAGAGATACATGTACAAATACGCCGTGACCATCGGGTATTTTGTACCCCTCCGGTATTAGGGTTGTACCTAGTTTGTGCTTCAACCGTAATTTGAGAATCCCGTGCCTTTAATGCAATCGTAGGAGGATTTGGTCAAAGGAATTCCGTATTAATACTCGTACCGGATTAGGGGCCTATTGCCGTGACCATCGGGTTGGCCTACCTTAGGATTCTCCTGGCCAAGAACCACCAGTGCCTGTGTAATTCTAGCATTCGACCAGCTTTAGTAATCCCCAGGGGATCCTAGCTCGGGACCTCGTACTTTCATTGCTAATTGCCTCCTTGATATATGCTTATTTGGTGTGCCGTAGTCCAACATGTTTATAGTTATCTTTGTTAGTTTTCTTATCTTGTTTTAATTATCTATCTTTGGTAGACTAGACAGTGCCGTCTAGGGGAAGAAATAGCAGCCCTTGGGACCCCAGGGAATACGACCCTCTCATGCGTGCGTGAGAGGTATTACTTGACGACCCGTGCACTTGCGGACAATGATCAAGTTTTCGGCACCGTTGCCGGGGACTCCAAGAATGCTAGGAAAACCTCTAGCTCGCTGCTCTAGTCATTTATTTTTCTTATTGTGAATATTTGTTTTTGTATGTGTCTTTCACCATTTTGTTCATATTTGTTTATTTTCCTTCTTTCTTGTTTTCTTTGTTAGCTTATTATTTTTAGTCTTATTGTTTATACAAGGCCATGGATTTTCAAGAAAAATTGTTGGCCGCCAAAATCTATGCACTTGAGGAACAAAATAACAGGTTTTCCACAAATGTCTATGATCTTGAGAAGAAGATGGAATACCTCTTTGGCATGAAAGCAAGCCAGGGCATTACACAACAACCAAGACCTCAACAGCCCCAAGTTCCCCAATTTCAGCCGCAACATCGGCAAGAGAGGAAATACACTACTGAAGATGTTCTAGCAAGGTTTATGATCACTACAGAGGCAAGGTTTGCAATAACGGACAGACGACTTGATGAATTGTGTACAATACTAAGGAATGTCCAAGCTTCAATCAAAGCACTTGAGAACCAAGTTGAGAAACTTGTTAGGGCAAATTCCGAGCATTCTTTGGGCAGTCCAATGAGCAATATTGAAAATAACCCAAGTGAAAACCGGGCGGCTATCAATCTTATGAGTGGACAACAATTGGAAGATGGGGCAAAGCAAGACAATGAGGAGGTCATCATGGCTATAGAAATATGTCACAAAGTAGAGGAGGCCCCATCTACCACGTTTCAAGAAACTACTTGCCTCGATATCGACCAATCAATCAACCAATCGATGATCTTCAAGTGCAGAGAAAAAAATTTGGGAATTGTATTTGAAGATTTGGGGAGGAAACCAATGTCATCCTTGAACCCACCTATGCTGCGCTTGGACAATTCCCAACCAAAACTTTTTCCATGGCGGCCCAAGCAAAATTTATGGACCACTTTTGATCATTCAAGAAAGGTTGAGAAAAGAAATGTGGATAGGGTGTTAAAGCCTCCAATTAATGCACATATGCGAAGCTTGACAAGTTCTCAACCAAACTTGTTCCCTTGGAAACCCAAAGAACATTTATGGGTAGTTCAAGGCGATTTGAGAATGGCCGAGGAACAAGATGTGGGTAGCAGGTTGACGCCGTTCGAGGACCCACCAATGCCAAGATTGAATAATGCTCGGCCCAAGCTTTTCCCATGGAGGGCAAAAGGTAACTCAAGCATGACCTCCAAACTTGCGTCATCCCGGAAGGTAAAGTTCATATTTTGTTTTGGTAGCTCTTATGCCACCTCTAACCAGGATGAACGCACCATTTTCAAGCCTCCTTAGGTAAGAAAGAGGTACGCCAAGCTAATGACGTTAAACAAGCGCTTCTTGGGAGGCAACCCAAGTTTCTTCCATTTCTCGTATTCATTTTCTTATTTGTGTTGTCTTATTTAACTTGTGTTTTTAGTTGTGGTTCGTTTGTAGTTGTATTTTCATCGTTTTTCTTAGTTTAATTGCCTTTGTGTTCCCTTGTTTGTTATGTGGTCTTTGAAGAATTCGTGTTCTTGATGCATGCATGTTGATGTTTTGAGTGTTTAATCGATGTTTCCGGCTTTGTTTTTCAAGGTTTCATCCATAGTCAAAGTGTGCAAAGTGTGGAGAAAAAGGTTGTGCAAACAGAGAATCCCGAGGACCATCCTTGCGGCCGCAAGGATGCCCCTCGGAATTTATCCCGAGAATCTTGAGGACCATCCTTACGGCCGCAAGGATGGTCGGCAAGACCACCCGAGAGAAAGCTTATAAAAGTCATGTTTTGGGCTGGTCACTATTCATTCTTCTTCCTCATTCTTCTAACCGGTTCTCTCTCATTTCTCCACCATTTTTCATCATTCTTTTTGCTCTAGTTTGCTCTCCTCCTCCTCTTTTCCATCTTGGTGACAAAAATTTGGAGTTTGAGCAAGCTTTTGGACGGATTTAGCCGTTGGATTCATTCATCTTACTCTAGGGCAAGAGTTTGATCTCTCACTCAAAACCTTGAGTTTTTCTTGTTTTTGTTGATGAAATTTCTGGGAGTTTTGTTGTTGGTTGTTTTTGTGGGTTTTTTGAGCAATTTCAAAGCTTTGTAAAAATGTTTATGCTCCATTTACAAGAGAAGCTCTTGCAAAAGTTTTTTGGGAATTACTGTAGCAATTCTTGAATTCTTTCACATTCCCATCATGTTGAACCATTGCTTCTCTTGTATGTGACTTAATCTTGAATCATATTTGTAAACGCTTAGCCATGCTTGCATTAGAGAGATTTGGACACCATGATAATGATTGAACAAAGGACTTGCTTGCTTTATGTTTTGCTTGATTGTTGTGTTGTGCTAGTTGTTTGTTTTGTTTGTGTTTTTTTTTTTTTTTTTTTTTTTGTGTGTTAGATGCCTTGAGATGATGTTCCTTTCCATCTTGTAGGGTCGAAGCAGGGCATCAAGCACGCCTTCTCTCTCGATCATCTACTCGCATCATTGGTGGCTACCCCGATCTCATGGACTTCGAGACTCATGTTTTGAGACTCGGGGAAGTTCATGAAACCCTCTTATTATGCTTTTATTGCCTATATTTTTTATGCACTACTGATTTAGACACATTGAGGACAATGTGCATCTTTGAGTGGGGGTTAGATTTTCATGAACTTTGGAATTGTTTTAAATTCCATACTTGACTCACCTATGATAGCTATGATCTTATTGTTAAGGATTTCCTAGCTTGGTAGAATGACAGTCGTGAGTTGTACTCTACATGTGCTTGAATGTGGTTCTGTTTCATCTTTAGTGCATTTATGCATCCTCACTTTAACTTCCACTTCTGACACTCTAACCCATCTTATTGATTTTGTGTCAGGATATTAAATTCTTCTTTCAATAGTACTTTAAAAACTTTTGAGTCTCCTGTTTTTGCTTTAACCCTGTGTAAGGTTTTTAAGTGAGGTTTTTAGCAGGTGGTTGATTAGGCGATTTGTGATAGGATGTATATATTTACTGAAAAAAAAGAAGTGAAAAATCAGTCTATGTCAGTATTCCTCTGCTTGTAAAAGCATGAATGCGTATATGTAGATCTGTAATCAAGTAAGTTGGGTGGCTCTTCTGTCTGGCCTGCATGTGCATCCTTCTGAAAGATTTTTGTGTAGTCTACGTTAGGCGGACTCGGAAAAAAAAACCCACTTTTGTGACCTATTGAGAGCCTGAAACCTGTTTTACCTTTACTTGATGTTAAAGTTTCGTTTTGAGACCAAAAGATTTTTAACTGACTATTGAGAGGGTCTTTAGCACTTCTAACACTAATTTCCATTTGAGTGAGGTGAATGAGCATCCTGGGGTAATCCAGGGTGTGGAGGTCAAAGTGGAAGTTGGCACACACTCACTTGATCACTTTGGATGAAACAGAACTAATATTACTTGTCTATACATTGAACAACTCACTTCTTAATTGATGTCCATTTGTGCTTGTGGAGTCCTATACATTTGAGCTTGAGGTCGTATATTTAGCCGTTTATCTTCTTACCCCTGTTCTTCATGTTTGTTTGCTTGGGGACAACCAAACGATTAGGTGTGGTGATGTTTATTAAGCGTCTAAATATACGTATTTTATATGTAATTGTGTGACTTATTTTATTATCTTTTTGAAGAGCCGATGCCCTTCTTTTGGTATAAATCTCTTTTTTTTATGTTGCAAGCCCTGAATACGCCAAAATGAGCTCAAGAACGTATTTATGAAGAAATCGACACAAAATACGTCGTTTTTGGGGCTTCTTCACTGTTGTAGTAATGTAGCAGGGTACTGTAGCACCGAGATAAAATTTCTGGGAAAGTTTCTGGGAGCCTTGCGGGCAAGCATACGCCCGTAAGACAGCCCGTATGACCGCACCAATTTTATCTTTTAAAGATTTTTAGGGCATCTTGAAATGGGACTTTTGGCCACCATTCTCCACAATCATCTTCTAGGGTTTCAAGGCAAGTGGAGAGGGCAGATCTGAGTTGGAAATCATGGGGAGAAGAGGTTTTGCTATCAAGGAGAAGATCTAGGAGCTTGCCGGCGTGGATCCGACAAGTTCTCATCACCCCCTTCTAGTCTTCATCTTAGGGGAGTTTGCTTTGAGTTTTGTCTTGTATTTATTGTATTTCTTGGTTCCTCCTTTGTTGATGATGAACTAGACTCCCAAGGTCGCTGGGTATCCGGTGAACCTTGGGATGAACTTGCTTTGTTTGGATGCTTTAGATTTACATTCATGGTATTTGGTTTGTTTTGTGGTTCATGCTTGGTGTACTTTGATGTATTGGTATGCATGAGAACTCTGTGTATCGATTTCTAGATTTTAGTAGGTTGTGTGACCATCGCCCTAGTTTTAGACTCCCAAGCTTGGAAGGGATACATGTCTGCAAACCTTATGCCACTGCTTAGGGGCTTGCTTAAGTCCAAAAAGAGATTTCACAAGTCTGCAAACCTTATGCTCTTGTCCAGGGACAACAAAGCCTTCAGGTTGCTCCATGTAAATTACTTCCTCTAAATTACCATTCAAAAAGGCAGTCTTTACATCCATCTGATGGATTTCAAAACTGAAAGTAGATGCAAGTGCTATAAGAATCCTAATAGTAGTGGTACGGGGCACAGGGGAAAAGGTATCAAAGTAATCAAGTCCCTCTTCCTGTTCGAGCTCTTTTGCAACTAATCTGGCTTTGAACTTTTCAATGGATACATCAGGTCTTAGTTTTTTCCTGAAGACCCATATACAACCAAAATGTTTACTCCCCGGAGGCAGGGAAGTAACTGTTAATTGTTGTTACTCATGATTGAGTGATACTCATCATCTATAGTTTTTTTCCAAAAAAATGAATCAGCAAAGCCATAGCCTCCTTAAAAGTAGTAGGAGTATCCTTAACCATGAAGGTGACAAAATCATCTCCTAGGTTCCTTTCAACTCTTCCTCTTTTGCTTCTTCTAGGTTCTTGTACAAAACTAGGAATTGACCTAGAAGTGAAGCTGGAGGAAAGAGGTACAGAAGGTGTAGGACTAAAGTTGATCTCAGAGGGAAGCAATTCTCAAAGTAAACTGCATCTCTAGTTTCAATGATGGTGTTTTTAGCTATTTCACTCACTTCTGAGTTAATGACTAGAAATATTCCAACATTGTTGTCTAGAGCATACCCTACAAATTCAGCATCAAGGGTTTTAGGACCTATCTTCCTAGTTCTAAGATCCGGGATTTTTACCTTAGCCAGACACCCCCACACTTTGAAGTAGTTGAGCTGTGGAGCTCTTCCTTTCCAAAGTTGATAAGGTGTTGTGCTACGATCCTTAAAAGTAATCCTATTCAAGATAAAGCAAGTTGAGAGCAAAGCCTCCCCCCACAAGTTCTCAGGTACACCAGAACTTAATAGCATGGCATTTACCATATCCATTAATGTCCTGTTTTTCCTTTCAGCAACACTGTTAGACTTAGGAGTATAAGGAGCAGTAAACTCATGCACAATCCCACTTTGTTCACAAAATGAAGACATGGCATTAGAAGTATACTCTCCACCTTTATCAGATCTAAGAACCTTAATAGCCTTGCCTAGCTGGTTTTCAGCTTCGACTTTGAAAATCATGAACTTGCTTAGGGCTTCATCTTTGGATATGATCAGGTAGGTATAGCAAAATCTGGAATGATCATCAATAAATGTAATGAAGTAACGATTTCCTGCTATAGTCGAAGGCCTACAAGAATCACAAATGTCACTATGAATCAAATCAAGAAGATCAGAGTGCCGGTTGATGTGTTGGAAAGGTTTCTTAGGTAATTTGTCTTAGACACAGATATGACACTTAGAACTTTAATCCATCTTAGATTTGGGAACCAATTCGAGGATCATAATCCTTCTAATGATTCCAAGATTTACATGACCCAATCTTCCATGCCAAATATCACAAGATTCAACATTCAAGACAACAGATGAAGAAGAACAATAATCAGAACTTTTATTGATAGATACATCGAAAGGTTCACATATATTGAGTTTGAACAAATCACCAGATACAAAACCTTTACCAACAAAAAAGATTACTTCTATAAATTACAAGACGGTTTGACTCAAGTACAATTTTATAGCCAGACTGAATAAAAAAAGAAGCACTAATCAGATTTTTCCTAATGTCGTGTACGTGCTGAACATCCAGTAGTGTGAGAACTTTTCCTGATATCATCTTCAAATCAATCCGTCCTCTTCCTAGCACGTGTGTTACTGATCTATTTCCAAGAGTCACACATCCTCCACTTGAGACCTAATAAGTGGAGAACCAGAAACGTTCAGTACAAACGTGGACGTTAACACCAGAATCAAGGAACCATTCTAGGTTTTGACAACTCAAATTAACAGATGGAATAAAGGATACTAACCTAAAAGGAACTCCTGAGAAAGGTTCACCCATTTCAAGTACATTTACTTGCGGTTTAGGTGGACCAAAGTTTTTCGTAACAGGTTCAGTTTGCTGAAGAAGCAATCACAAGCTACATGGTTTGTCCTACCAATAACAAAGCAATGTTTAGAATTTTTCTCTAAAGATTTAGGAGCATAAAGTTTAAGTTGCGGAAAGTTTTGATTACGTGTATGGAAAGGCTTGCCCTTTGCCTTAAAGGATTTCCCTCTAGGTGAAAACTGGCGACCTCTAGGGTTGGAGTGAGAGCTCTTAGGGCTATGGTTATGTTCAACTAGGTAAACTTTGCCCTTGTGTGGATCAACACATTTAGAAAAGGCTCAGTTTGCCTCCTCAATTCTAATGGTGTTATAGACTCGCATGAGATCAAGGGAATCAATCTTGTGTCTAAGTCCATTTGCAAACCCTGACCAAGAAGGTGGTAGCTTGTTTAGGAGAATGGACACTATGTGGCTCTCATTGTAAGCGGTTCCACACTTCTATATGGCACTAAGGTAGTTGTCACGGCCTCAACCGATCACCTTCGGCCGTGCGGCACCTGACATGCACCATAGCGACAGGTCAGCCTTCCTTGCAAGAACAGTTAGTGAATTCTTGTTTGCGGTATAAAGCACAAATAAAAATAATAATAAGCGAGTAAAACCGGAAAACCCCTCGGTACGAGAAACATGACACATGAAACCCATTTTGAGATAGAAAAACATAAAACTCTCTTAGATTGAGAAATGTTTACAATCATGGCCAAAACCAACACCAAATGGCCTTGTCTTCTCCCAAAGACCCATTTGACCCTAAAACAAGAGCTACCCCAAATCCAAGGTTGATTGAGCCCCGTGCCCAATACAGGTCTGGCGTGAATTCCCTGACTTCACTTAGCTTGCAGTGTCCTCTGACACGACTGTAGCTTTAGCCAGCCACCCTTGGTCATAGCGCGCAGCAGTACCGGTCACGCGCAGTAATACCGCGTGCCATCCTCACTCCTGGCTCGGCCACGCTCCCGACCACGTGCCCACTTGCATACGCCTGCGTAATACCTTGTCAAATCCGGAATCAGCTCTCGGTCACCCGGCCTGATCAAGTGTCCTGCTCCGCCTATACTTGCTAGAGATCCAACACTCTACATGATGAAGTCCTGCGACACTTGACTCTTGGTATGGGCGCGCCTGCCCCACGCGCTCATCGGTCACGCGCACGCCCACAGTCCAGTGCGCGTGCGCCTCACGGTCTCAGCCTATGATCATGCTGGATATTCCACCCGCCCTTGGTCCCGACAGAACACACGCGTCGCGCTAACCGCACACGCTCCCAAATCCATGCAGTTGTGCGCTCTCGTGGCTTGGCCTATGTGATACTGTATGCCCGCTGACCAAGTGTAAGGTCATCAACCCTTATAGTAGTCCTGAAAGGTATGGATCTATTCTCCCATATCTACCCCATCTATCATCTTGTAGTTCCCAAACTCAATACTCAGGTGACTGATTCTAGTGTCATTGTTAGGGAAATACTCTTTTTCTAGGGCATACCAAATATCTTTAGCAGTCTTATAATCAAAATATTTATCATAAAGATGATAAAAAGGAATGCTAAGAATTCTATGGCGACAATGAAAATCTATTTCTTTAGGAGTCTTATTAGGAGCCGAAGAACTAAAGGTTTGGTCAACTGAGGAGATATATAAACGACGAAGTCCATTTGGACCAGGATCAGAAGAATCCGAATCAGGGGCTGAGGAAAGGGCTGAATACAGTCCTAAGGTGTACAACCAGAATTCAGCTTGGTTTTTCCACCTCCGAAAATTCTCCTTTC
This sequence comes from Dioscorea dumetorum, assembly GCA_902712375.1. Lineage (NCBI taxonomy): Eukaryota > Viridiplantae > Streptophyta > Magnoliopsida > Dioscoreales > Dioscoreaceae > Dioscorea > Dioscorea dumetorum. The sequence goes on along the minus strand of CACTHL010000128.1, from coordinate 5,183,094 downwards.
CACCATACTTGGAGGGTCTACAGGAGGTATTAGATTGTGCATCCATGGTGTGTGTAGTGTTCGATAATCAGTGTCAGGGGCTACTAAGGTGGCACAAACAAGGTTTTCATGTCCTTCCAACAAACAGATATTTACTATAAATTTGCTAGAAAATTCAGAAACACAAGAATGAACATGAAGAAGTTCAAACAAACTATAAAATCAACAAGCAGAAATTCAAAGGTAGAAGATCAAGCTTGCAGAAATTTAAAGTGCAGGACATTAATTTCTGAAAATTTAATTTGCAAAAATTCAAATTCTGGAAAAATAATGCACAGAAAAATAATTTCTGAAAAATTAAATTGCAGAAATTTAATTTCTGAAGATTAAATATGCAGGAAAGTAATTTCCTAGAACTTAATATGGGAAATTTTAATTTCTGAAAATAAATGTGCAGAAATTCAATTTCTGAACATTATATGCAGAAATTTAATTTTTTTTTTAAGTTTATGGGCACAAAATCAATTTCTCAAAAATTAATATGTAGAAATAATATGCAGAATTTAATTTGCTATAATTTGAACTCAAAATATATATAGAGCAACTTTCGCCGTTAGAATATTAGAAATTCAAACGTGCATAGCATGCAAATATATTAAAATAATCACTATAGAGATCACAAATATTTCAAAGCAAATATAATCAACGATAAATCAAGATTAATTTAAATAAAAGATTAGAAATGCTCAGCCTGGGATAGGCGTGCGAAATCACTGTCTTAACGCTGAATTGGCCCCCTCGTGCAGGATTCTCGGCCTCACTTCAAGCGCATACTCTAACCCAGATCGGACGTCTCGTTGCTTTAGCACGTTCAGCAACAAGATAAAGTAAGTGCAAAAGTATCAGGATTCAATTTTTTTGAGATTGAATGAGAGATTCGGGAAGAGGAAGTAGAAGAGTAGCGGCGGTGTTAAAAAAAAATAGGGTTTTTCTAAACAAATAGCGGCTTGAGTTTTTAGGGTTTTTTCTTTGGTTTTATAGGGCTAAAGAACTTCAACGGTTGGATTTTTAGCCGTTGTAATTTCCAATGGCTAGATGCAATGGAGAGTAAATAAAATAAAATAAGAGAAATCAAAACACCAGCCAACCGGCGCGCACGTGTGAAGAGTAAAACCAACCCATTTTCTCTCTCAAAACTATTTCAGAGTGGAATGGAGAGAAACAATATATAAAGGGCTTAAAGTTGCTACCACTACTGAAGTTTTATAGAAAAGTTGGCTTTCTTGATTTGGGTGTATAACCCATGTAGGCTTGGCCCACATCCAGCAGTGGCAACCCTAGCTATAATCATCTCCACTAACACAGCTTGCCCACTGATAATGAAGTAACCACTTACCAACCACACGCCAAGTAGAATGATGTAATGAAAAGATAGGAGGGTGCCTATTTCACTTGAAGCTAAAATCAAGCAACAAAGGTGTACTAACAATGAGAATTGAAACACTGGTTTCCCGGGTAAGAAAGACTGAGGAAAGGACTTCATTGGTCACTAGCAATGGAGAAAAGAAGGGCTAAAACAATAGAAATCTCATGGCAAAAGAAGCAACAAGGGGTGGTCACAGGAGGTGTTCAGATAGCTCAAAGCAAAGGTTGAGGTTGGCTGTCGAGCTAGCTGGCCTGATGAGGTGTTCAAACCTCATAAGATTGTAAGATTGATATGGAGGTGATGTGGCATCCACTGGAGGGAGAAAAGAGAGAGAGAGAGAGACATGGATTCCATGTCACTGAAGATAGCTATTTAGAAAACTTGTTATATAAGTATAGCATTACTCATAATTAGTTTAAATAAGATAGATATATGTTAACTCTTATAATAAATGGGCTGAGTGTGCTTTACCCATATATGTTAAATGGTCACATCAAGTTGATTATAAACAAGTTTGGTCAAATTTCGACCTACTCCAAGCATTACTTAGCTACCAACGAATACTGACAGTAGTTTAACAAATGGTGAAAGTTCAAATGAAATTTTACATATTTATTATCTAGGTTAAACGAATATATCCAATCAACCTATTTATAAACTATATTATTAAATATAATTTTAAGGTTTTGTTTGCATACATATGCTCTTCCGAAGAATCACACATACCCTCATAAAATTTATCTTATCATGTGTATATTAATGTGATTGATATTTTTATACAAAAGCACAGTTGAATCCAATTAATATATTAATAGAAAAATAACTGAAATGTTTTCTATTCTTTATGTGCATATCTCTTTTCATTTATATTTATATATAAATATAGGAGTTTTTATATCTGGACTGCACTAGTTAGTCAGCCTAAATGAGCATATATAGTATCTATTTTAGGACAGATCGACAGGTCTAGTCTAACTGTCACGCCCCGAACCCGGCTCGCCGGACTCGAAGCGGCGACAAACGGCCGTATGCCCACAAGGCCGAGACCAAGTGGACACACAAAGCCTCAATACCTGTCTCTCAAATACAAATCCAAAATAATACACTAAATTCCAAACAAATCTAAATAATTAGAGAAACAAACAATAATTGGTTTACAACCCAAATTCAAAGAATACTAAAGGTTTTGACAAATAACAGATTTATTAAACAAAACTAATCTCCTGTTAGGCACCTGGTGCTCACTCAACAATCCCTGCTAAGCTAGCCACCACACACCTAATCTTGATCTGAAAAGAAACAGAACAACAATTTATGAGCTAAATAGCCCAGTAAGCAACCACTAAAAGCCAATAGTAATATAAGGTCACAAAATTCGAGGGTTTCAAAGATGTACTTAAAGTAATGTTGTACAATACATATCAACAAAACGAAACCCAGGTATCAAAACATTTCAGGCAAACAAAGTTTTCAATGAACAGGTATATATGTCCCCCAATAACTAATGCCAAAAACAAAACACAGAAGTCATTTATTTACCCTCGGCGACCCGAGCCAGATTATCAGAGTTCATTTATTTACCCTCGGTGACCCGAGCCAGATTATCAGAAGCCGTTATTCTCCACCGACGGAACGTTGCGAAACTATAGTTTCTTATCAGAATCAGAAATACATGTCGACATGGTCAGTGTTTAACCCCCAATGACAGGGTTATTGCAAAGTTAGTTGGGGACTATAATTTGCTATGTCAAAAATATATCGATTCTAAAATCACTGTCAACAATAATTATTCAATAATTGAATAAATACATAACTGAATATAATATTCAAATCAATTGAATAAATAATAAATAAATAAATAAATAAGTGCATAAATAACCCATAAATTTGGATATAATAATATGCATAACATTTTAACCCAAAATAATTAAATATAATATCGAAAAACTTTATTCTACAATAAAACCCATAATAATTAAATAATTATGTAAATAATTTCAGAAATAAAAAATTTTATATAAATACAAATATAAGGTATATACGTGGTTTACTTACCTGGAAAATAACTCCGAGCTACAGAACCCCCCTCGGACACAAAATCAAGATTCAAGCACAGATCCTATAACAAGAACATTGCACTAACCTTAGATTCCAAACTTAATCACAAACATGATTCAGGCTCTAACACCTACTATGCGAGCCAATATCAGAATCCACAATGTATTACTCCTTACGATAACAACCACCCTAACACCAACCAAAACCCACAAATATATATATCACTAACACTCGTATTGCATTTGATTACTGACATACATAGAAAATCAGATATCATTATCATGCCACTTATCTCAAATATTTGGAAAACTTGACAGACAAATGCACCGGTGAAAGAAGATAAATACAAATAATCTTCATTTTACAGTCAGCTTACCTATTGAATCTCATGTCTTGAGAGGCATAATAACACTGACATTAGGAACTACTTTGGCTCTAGCTCCATGGGACATTTGACAGTGCCTCAGTTGGGTTATATTTATGTTATCCCCACGAACAAGTCCTTATGTAGCAGCTTTATTTCATTTGATCACTCATGTCGATTCTAAAGCTTTAGAGTTTTTGGGATCAGGATCCATTATTATGCATTCAATGGAAACCGGTAATTGATACTTGTCAGAGAAAAGTCAGATTATGGTTCCTTTCCAATACATGAATAAATATGAAAGCCATGGGGTGTGAAATGACAAAGGCCAGTCTCATACAGCTCTAGCGGTTTCCTGCTAATGTGGCTCAAGGAGGCACTGCAGAACTTTTTTTTTTTTTAATCTAGGAAAAAGTTGGTCATAACTTGGTGACAGTAGAAGATCAGTACTCTATCCAATGCATCTAACTAACACTGCCGGCAAAATTTCATAAAGAATTTTTTATGTGACCAAGCTAATCATACAGACGAATCTATGTTGCAGTCAAAGAGGTTTCAACTTTACCAATAACAGGATTATATCTCCATCGATCTACAACTTCACCAACTATTTTAAGTCAATGTTTTGGCACATTATAAACCACCAGAAATTACAGATCCATGCACAAAAACCAAACATTGGCATGCAGAAAAGTATACATTACTCACCACAAACAAGAACCACAAGACATTGACTCATCAAACCCTAGATCAAAGAAGAAGATCGCTTACCTCCAAGAACTAGGGAGAAAGAAAGGAAAATTGTCATGAGATCCTCTCCTTCTTGTCGCCGGCACTTCACGAAAACCAAGACGGCGAGGCTAGGGCTCGGGAAAAATCTCTCGTAGGTTACGAGATTTTTCTCCCGAATTTCTGTTAGAAGGGATAAGGCTAAGAGATTTTTAAAATTTTAAAAATTAAAACAGATTTTTTTAATTAAAGAGGCGGTTTTACACTAACAGAAAAAGGCCTGATTGGGTAAAAACCTAGATGTAACCATTGACCCACTCAGAACCCTTGGTCTCTGTTTACTTATTACATAAATTTAAATTACTTTATGATAATTTCTTATTTTCATAAATAAAAATTTACGCTCCTCTTAAAATGCATTGTTTTTATTTTTTAAAATTATTATTTATTTTGGTGTATGAAATGCAAACAATGATGGGGATCAAGTTATGATCATGAGCACGTTGACAAGATTTAATTTTTGTGGGATGGAAGAAGAAAAATCATCTTCTTTTGAACTTGATTATATTTTAATTTGAGGAAATTTGAACATGTTTATATCTATGTTACCTAATCTGCTTGAATTTGGTGTATTTAAATATCTACTTACGCCACATAACTGCTTGAAACTGTAAAAGTTGTCTTTAGTTTTTTTAATCTTCAATATTTGATTTTCAAAAATATAAATTATTTTTAATAAAATTAATTGACTTTTGTTCAATCCGATTCAACACCTCAACCCCTAACACCTAATCTTTACTTAGTTATAGACTAGGGCAGTGTTGAAAACCTTGATGTCACGCCCCGAACCCGGTTCACCGGAATCGATGCGTCGACAAACGGCCGTATACCCACAACGCCGAGACCAAGTAGGCATACAAGACCTCAATACCTGTCTCTCAAATATAAATCATAACAAAATACTAATTCCAAACAAACCAAAGAATTCAAGAAAGGAAAATAATCAGGTTTACAACCAAAATTCAAAAATAGTAAAGGTCTTGACAAAATATCAGACTTATTAAATAGAAAACTAATATCCTATTAGCCACATGGTGATCACTCAACAATCCGTGCTAAGCTAGTCACCACACACATACTTCTGATCTGAAAAGAATAGAGCAACTATTGATGAGCTAAACAACCCAGTAAGTAACCACTAAAAACAATAATATTGGGATTACAAAAACTCAATAGTTTCAAAAACATGCTCATATGCGATGTTGTACAAAAATCATCAAAATCCAAAACCCAGACTTCCGACAAATATAAATGTTCAAATCCTGAGTATATATGTCCCCCAAATAACTAATGCCAAAAACAAAACACCGAATTCATTTATTTACCCTCGGCAAGCCGAGCCAGATTATCAGAAGCCGTTATTCTCCACCAACGGAACGGTGCGAAACTATAGTTCCTTATCAGAGTTAAAGTTCATGTCGACATGGTCAGTGTGTAACCCCCAATGACAGGGTTATTGCAAAGTTAGTTGGCGACTACAAGTTGCTATGTCAAAATATGTCAAGTTCAAAATCAGTGTCAACACAAAATAATGAAATTCGTTGATCCCATTTTTCTAATGAACATAAGTCAAATTATTTTGAAATATAATAATGCAAATATATGACAATAAAATTTAAAATACATGAAATCAATAATTGAATACATAATTAATTAGAATATTAGAATCAATTAAACTAAACAATAAATAAATAAATAACTTATAAGTTGTGAAAATAATTATAGGTACAGTATCTTAAAACCCAAAACAATTAAATATAATATCATGAAATTTTATTTACAATAAGACCCAAAATAATCAAATAATTATGTAAATTATTTTCAGTAATCAGAAATTATATATACACATATATACGGGTTTATACGTGGTTATTTACCTGGAACAATATCCCCAAGCTATAGAATCCCCGCAGACTCTCAAAATTATGATTCGAACAAAAACCCTAAACATGAACATCACACTTGTTTTAAATTCTAAACTTACAAATAAATATTGACCACTGGTTAAACGTGATCGAGGCTCTAAACACTAACTATGCAACAACACCGGAATGCACAATGTATTACTTACCCCACAAGTACGCTAAATTCAAACCCATAATTATATATATATATATATATATATGTGTGTGTGTGTGTGTGTGTGTGTGTAAAGACACATATTGCTAATGAGCAAGGGTAATGCAAAAGAAGTTATAAATGCAAAAAAGGTCAAGATCTTATTTTCTAAATTCGGATTCTTTCAAGTGTATAAAATCAATTATCAAGTCTAATGGAGATATGGACTATTCCAACATGACCAATAGGGACTAAAATATGCATAACTTTATCTAAAATCCTTCAAATCTAAAACTTCTTTCTTTAACGAAAGCTAGACAGACAATACTATGTCATATCAAAAATTCGAATTGATCAGAACATTATTAAATATATAGCATCAATTTGAATATTCATCTATTTCTGCAAACCAGTAAAATCAGACATGATCCTTTTAACATACATATCTCTCAGAATACATCCTCAAATAACATAATATTTTAGGAGTAGATAGTTAATCGAAAGAGGAACCACTTTCGTATTCTGAACCTAGCCATATTCAACCTTTAAAACCATCACAAATATTAATAAATCTTCCATTTCTGCACAAAATACTATTTGATGCAGCTACACTAATATGGCCGTATCTCATGAAATACAGATGTATAAAATCTTCAATTTTGTAGGTAACTAGTTGATTTCGAACTCTATAACTTTCTTATTTTTCACTTTGCTCGATTCAATATCTAAAGTCTTATCTTATGGCCGTCAATTTTCAGGTTTTGCAACTATATAATACACTAATAGGGTTATATTTTTAAAACCACAATTTTAGAAAATCTGAAATTTTTGCAGAAATAAAATCTAGGGTTACTTACGCATTCCTAATGTATGAACTGTCATTTTTTCTCGAAATTCAGAAATTGTCATCCTCATTGAGGATATATAATGACGTTCAATCCTCTTGCTCTTCATATTGGACTTAAGGTTCACAAATAAAACAAGAGAAATAACTACTCTACAAATATTGCAATCAATTTTCCAATTGTTGATCATTTCCTATATGCAACTGCAAAAGAACTTCCACACAGTTAATCCTTCAATGAAGCAAGTAGCACAGTACCCATCTAATGAAGTCTCCTAAGCATTACCTTAAAAAGAAAATTGTGTAGATGAACTACACCAATGCATCCTGACTTTCAATTATCGCAGGTCCATGAATCAAACACAATAGCAATGCATTTCTATACTTGGAATCAAAACAAACGAATCAAATAAAAACGCTGCTATTTATGGAGATCAAACAACACACAATCGAAACACTAGATCCGAATAAGCAGATGCTTACCTCAACGTAGTAGGGAACAAAAATCGGTGGCGAGTTCCTTTTCTTCTCCTCGCCGCCGGCACCTCCCGAAACCAAGAAGAATGCGAGGCTAGGCCTCAGGTGAAAATTATCTCATTCCGAGGCCTTCTCCCCACGATCTATTGGTTATGGGATAAGATCGGGAGATTTTAAATTTTAAAATTTAAAGATAAAGATAAAACAAATTTTTTTAAAAAAAATAATAAAAAAAATCCGACGGTTGAGATTTAAAATGATGGGTTTTACACTTTATCAATATATAATTAAATGTGAAATTGTCATTCATGCGCTTTAACACTCAAAGCTTAGTTGCAAGTCAGAGCATCCTTTGGGTATGATTGGGGTCTAGATTTCATCTCTTGAACTAAAGGATGCAAGTGTTTTACATTTTACATAAATTTAAATTTACTTAATTATAAATTTCATTTTGTTTTAAATAAAAATTCATGCTAATCTAAAAACGCATTATTATTTATTTTTAAAAATGATAATTTATTTCAGTCTATGGAATATGTAATATTTGATATCTATATATTATGTAAACATCAATGATGATTGAATTATGATCTAATTGTCTAAGAGCATGTTGACGAGATTCATTTTTGTGTGATGGAAGAAGAAGAGTCATCTTCTCCTAAACTTAATTTTATTTTAATTTATGGAATGTTAACATTTTTAAAAAAATATATCATTTAAAAATTTCATAGCCGTATGTTTTAGATTTATAATTTAATCTGTGGAGCTTTGAACAAGTTTATGATTATGTTACCTATTGCGCTTGAATTCGGTGTAATTAAATATTTATTTATATTACATAATTACTTAATGCTTTAAAAGTCATGTTTTTAGTTTTTTATTTTCAATATTTAAACTTTTTATCATATATAATGAAAAATGTAAATTATTTTTTAATAAAATTAATTCACCCTGGTTCAATTGTAAATATTTATGTGAGATTTCTTGGCACATAGCTTCGTGTTTTCTCCATTATTTCAAACAAGAATGAACATTCATGTTTTAGCTTAATTACATGCCAAGATTTAATACGATATAAATATTACACGTAGTTAAGTGGGTTAAGTTAATTATTATTTTTTTGTGCAACATACAATCTTGTTATTTTGTTTCTAGCACATTAATATCCTTGTCGTGATATTGACTGCTCAATTAACCTATTTATGATTTTTCTAATCACTACTACATAACTATATTTATGCAGTGGTCATGAACCGTTGCCAAAGGTCTTACAACCGCTGCATAAGACTTATTGCAGCGGTTTACTGCCTGCTGCATCTGCTCCCGTTACAATAGGTTATTGCAGCGGTTTTATATTACATATTGCAACGGTTTAACATCATTGCATAAAACACTCTAATTATCATTGTTTTTCGCGACGGTTATGATTTTGCAGCGGTTTGTTTCATATATAGCAGTGGTTTGCATTGCAATGGTTATTTTATATATTACAGCGGTTGTTTAATATATATTGCAGCGGTTTCATAAATTCTATTGCAGCGGTTATATAATTCTATTGCAGCGATTTTGTAAAATCTATTGCAGCGGTTGTATAATATCTATTGCATCGGTTTTGGGATATCTATTGCAATGATTTTATAATACTTATTGCAGTGGTTTATAATAACTATGGTAACGGTTTTGTAATGTTTATGACAATAGTTTTATTATATCTATGGTAGCGATTTACAGTATTTATTGCAGCGGTTTGGAATAATTATTGTAACAGTTACTAAAATCAATTGTAATGGTTTTGTAATCATGCACCATTTTACAAATAATTTTAATAATTTGACAAACTTAAAACAATAGCACACATCATCCTAAAATAAAATAAACACTTAAAGGACTTGAATGAACATCAAAGTTTACAAAAATACTCAATAATATCTGAATTCAAATAGAAAGAAAATTAATACAAAAATTAATAAAAAACAAGTCCTTTGCTCACTAGTTACATGTCGATGAGAGCAGCGAGCAATCTGCCATTCATCTTGAGCTTCGCCTTGTCAATGTACATGTGAATCCATTTTCCTTACTCAAGAGCTACAATATTAGAACAAGTTGCAAGAACAGTTGTCAGAGTGAACTCATTTGGCTTGGCACCAGCAAGTTGCATCCCACAAAATAGCTCCATCCCTTCCATGAAGGAACCTACCCACAAATAACTAGTGAAAATTAAAAAAGAATGTCAAACACCCTTGACATAGGTTATAAAAATGAAGACACTTCAAGAAGCAAAATATTTATGGAAGAATTGCGATTCAAAATATAACAAATCGAGAATCAATTAAGCCTTATCATCCTCAAGGCTAACTTTGAAAAACAAAACAAAATATTCAATAGGAAACTTTTTTTTTCTCTCTCTCTTTCCTTATTTATTTAAAATCCAAGAAAAGGGAAATACCTAACTAGCCTGGCTTTAGCTGTTTTTGAAAATTTATCTTGGCTATATATGCCTATAAATACACATTACAATCTCTTTTGATAAATATCATAATCATTCAAAGCAATTACAGTGAATTTTATGACATGGTACAATGGTTTTACATCATATTAGGTCAATTAATTCTTTAATAAACATCTCTGCGACCATTATTTCGCTGCATTACTTGGCATTAATGGGATAAGTGGTGAGCTTACTTTAAAACTATCAAGGGTTATAATTTTCAGATGTTTCAACACTCTACTTGCAGTTGATTTTGACCAAATATTATCTTTTCATTTATTTTGTTGTAATTTACTTTGCCCATTCTTTCGCCATTTACTTGATCTATCCGGCTTCTATCTACAATGCCAAACCAGATATCTACCTTGGTTGAATCAATGAGAATTCAACTTTTCTACATAAGCATTCAAGTGAAATCCTATATATATTTTTATATATTTTTAACACAACAAAGGTTGAGTTTTAACACTTACTTGTTAGCAGTGTATGCACAACCCTATTACATCATGTGAGAACATCAGATCCATTTTTATTATTTTTCCCCCATTTATTTCAAAGGGGTATACATACAGAACAAAAGCCAATCTTTTCCATACTCATCAAACTTCCATCACACACTCGAATACCAAATCCTCCCTTCAATAGTGTACACACAAACAAAAACTTTGTTTTCTAGTATCATGCATAATACATGCAACATTTGCATATATCATATTCATCTGCATTTTCATAAGAAACACCATACAGAGATTTTCTCCTGCAAAATCCCTGAGTAGCATAATTTCTATTCAGATAAACCCACATCATAAGCAAATGCAACATTGGAACCCTAAAAGTTAACTCAAGAATTTCATAACATAATTACTCATAGAAACCTAAAAGAAGAGAACATTCATGTATACCTTGTACATAGCCTGCAATAACAGTGCTCCAAGAAACAACATCTTTCTTAGGCATATCATCAAACACCTGCCGTGCCATCCCGACATCCCCAACACCAGCATACCTCGCATATCATCAATGAATTCCATGAGAACAAAATTTCCAGGAAATAACAACAATGACAACAAACATAGTGATTAAAGTCAAAGAAAGACTAACAAAGGATCAACGATCTCAAATCCCATACATTATAAAGAAATTACTAGAAAATAAAACATAAGTGAAGAGAGAAAAGGAATCCCTCACCGATCGGCATCAGAGGCGAGGGCATGAAAAGCGGAGGCGAGCTTGGCGGAGGCATCTGCACGGATTGGTGCAATGTAGGCGGCATCGACGGAGGAGACGGTGTTGGAATCGAGGAAGCCTGGGAGACAGAGGAGAGGATTTGGGCCGTGGCAGGGTCGCCTCGCTCTAGCGCAAGCTCCGCACCAAAGAGCAGCGAGTGTAGCCTCTTCAACCTCTCGTCTGCATCTCCCCTCCAGCTCCGTTCCCCTGCCTCCGCTCCGTCGCCTGCGCCATTGATACAGACCAGGGTCCTGGGAGAAGGGGCAAAATGGCGGGGTTTGCGGAGAAATTTACTGATTAGAGGAATAGCAAAGAAGATGAAAAACTGATTAGAGGAATTGGGAAATAATTAAAGAAAAAAAAATCACACCTTCAACTGGAACGCGAGATCACGACGGCGTCTCCCTCTCTCTCATTTCCTATCTTGATGATGATCATATAGCTAGCTATTTACAAATTGCCCCCTAGAATTCACCAAAATTCTTGTTTCTTATTTGATAGAGTTTGGAAAGAAGATAAATAAACACTAGGGACGTTTCTGTAATGTAAACTTTTAACCATTTTTTTTAGTGTTATTTGTCAAAAAAGAAATTAAAGTATGTATTTTATAAAAAGAGTAATTTATGCGAAAATGTATTGAAATATTTGATGAGTATGGTTATTTAATTTAATCAATATTAGATTTTTCAAGATGGATGGTTATTAATTTAATAAAAGCAAATATAAAACCAAATATGCAACAGTTATTGGGAACCGTTGCATATTCAGTGTAACACAGTGGTTTAAAAGTGCTGCATTCTTTTAATATACGCAACGGTTATGTAAATGGCTACATATAAAGCAGAATATGCAGCGGTTATTGAGAACTGCTGCATTACACTAAATATGCAACGGTTGAGAACGGTTGCATTATTATAATATATGCAGCGGTTATGATAACCGCTGCATATTGTCTTCCTATGCAACGGTTTATGCAGCGGTTTGGGTCAAATGTAACACTTAAATACATAATTGTCTGCAATAGTATAGAACCGCTGCACAACTGCTGCAATATATAGCCTATTGTAACAATTGCAGAACCGCTGCAAACCAACCGCTGCGTAAATGCTTTTATGTAGTAGTGAATATATATTTAATAATCCTTCAGCTGATATGCATATAATCTGCATACAACTATCTAATGGATTCTTATTTATCTTTAAAATCTTAAAATATTTGAATATATCCCTTTAGATTCAGCCAAAATAATTTTTTAGAACACCAAAGATGATATATTTATTATAAACCTAAGTAATGACTATTCGTAGAGGTTGTTTGTAAATATGAATTTTCTAGTGCATATAAAATCACTTATTTTCTTAGGTATATATATCAAGAAAAACTTTTATTTTCTTTGATAGTTGATTTTTTAAGTATCGTCATATGTATAAAAGACATGAAATTATGTATTTTGATGATTTATTTAATATGAGAAAAAAATATCATTTGAGAGAATAGAGGTTCATCTTTTTCATTAAAACCAATAGAGGTTCAATCCTAAAAGCAATAAATAAGTAAATAAACATGTAATTAACAAAGAGAAAGCATACGTTAATCTCCATCCCTAGGGAAATCTCCATCTGTTTGACTGTTTCAAAAATGATATTAATCTATCTATTTCACAAAAGTAAGAAAAAATAAAAAAGAACATGACAGTGATGCATTAGCTAGAAAATTGTGCATATTTCTTTTTTGTTTGGCTCTTTTTTCCAGAAAAATGATTTCAATTTTCTCCCATTCATTCCAAATAAACAATTCTAAAATGTTTTTTTAGTGATATGAACAAGTCACTACACATACTCACACTGTTTGCGCCTCTATCACATATTGATAGGGAGTCTCTATCCTCAACCTCTGCTGTAGGAAGTTTTGGAAAGAGTAAAAATATTTTCAGCATTTAGGGTTTTTTGAAAATAAGATAAAATAGTACATATCTGCCAAAATTAATTTTGTTAATAATGGGCTAAACATATTTTCATAATGTTTTAAAAACAATTCAGAAAAGGGCATTTAGATTTCAATTATTTTCCCCTTTTGATTTACTTGGGAATTTTTTGTTTTATTTAATCATCCTCATGTTAGGATATATTTTATCTTACGTGCATGAGCATGTCTATTTCAGTTAATTTGTTGGAGTTTAGTTGCAAATATAACCGTTTAAACTCCAGAAAATTTTCTTGTTATTTAATCCTAAAATCACTTTTTTAATTGTTTTTTTTTATACTTGCAGTGAAATTATTGAAAAATTTTCACTCTATAGTTTTGGTTATGCTTTATTTAATAAATTATTTGAGATCCAATTTCGGGTTTAATCAACATAGTTATGATCGAACATTTTCAAGTTATTTTTGTCTCCAATCATGTAAGCATGTTTAAACTTCACAGAATTATTAAGCTTTTGTGTATAACGTTACAATAACGACAGAAAAAAAGGTTAATTTAATCTAATGAGTACTTAATTAAATTTGTTAAAAACAAAAGTATTTAAATAAAAAAATAAATATTACATGGTGATTTCTTAAGATTCACTGGGATGAAAAACAATGAAGCCATGAAGGCACTAGATAATTCAAAATCATGGTCAATCCTTTATGAGATTCAGTGCACCAAAACAAAAGGAAAGGAGAAAAAGTCTTATATACATGTATGAGATTTATGGTTTAAATAAAAAGGAAAAAGGAAAACAGTAATTTCTTTGTATGGATGAAAGGCAAGGAATTGGTGGCATGCCAAATTCATGATCTGAGGTAAATAATGAACAATTAAACACATGCAATGATTCTCAACCCCCCTCTTAAATCCCAATTACTCCTTCCCATATATTTTCTCTTATTACCTTCCTTTTTACCTTCATTCAATCACCCCTTATTTTTCACTGCCCTTTCATGGAGTCTATATATATCAGAGACTTGTTGGCCACCTTATTCTCAGAGTTTTCCTTTATAATTCTTTGGGTTTTGAGTGAGAAAATAAAGAGAGGGAGAGGGAGGAGAGAAAGAGAAAGAGGTTGTCTTCTTCTTTCATCTTTGTTTTGTTTTAAGTGTATAGTTTTACTTGTTTATTTTTTTTTTAATGTTTGATGAGAGGTGCAAGCAGGGATGGTGGAGCCTGAAGAACACGTGGGAGAGGAGGCTAAGGGAGAGAATGAGATGCTGCAGGAGGGAGACCATGGCCAGGTCAGTGAGTCAGAGGGCTTTGACAATGAATTCCTATTGGTTGACTTGCCAATGGATGATGTGTTTGATGCCATTTTTTGGAAGATAGAGGGATATCTTCAAACCTTTATTTGTTTTCCATTCTGGGAAGCATTTGGACTTCTATATAATGAGGGGGTCAGAGACTTGGGGACTGTGTCCTTTAGCCTTTGTTTTCTTGCTGTCTCTCTATCTCCCTCTTTATCTTCTTTTTTGAGTGTCTGGTTTTGTCTCTGTAATGGAGGGTAGGAGGAAGAGGGTAATTAGTTTTCCTTCTTTAGTTAGATCTGTTTTCTTTTTAACTCAAACAGTTTTCCATTTTTACTCTAATTAGTCTTTAAAGAGTTTCTGTTACTCTTCATCTCTAAAGGGTTTCTGTCTTATTCTTGCAGAACATTAGTGATCATGTTAGCCAAGGGTCTTACCAAGAAATGGAAGATATTGATAATTTGGACACCGATGAGAATGAACTTGAGAGACTTTTAGAAGATGAGCTTGAAGAAGACAGTGAGTTTGGATCCGGTTTTGGTGAACACAACCCCAGGAGGGTTGCCAAGAGGAAGAGATACCATCGACACACTCAACGCCAAATCCATGAGATGGAAGCGTGAGGCTTTTTTTTAAAAAAAAAAAAAAAAAAGCTCTAAGGAACTTTTTAGTTTGATGTGTTTGTTCCTATCTTATGTTAGGTTCTTTAGAGAGTGTCCTCATCCTGATGACAAGCAAAGGAAACAGTTAAGCAGGACCTTAGGTTTAGAGCCACTCCAGGTCAAGTTCTGGTTTCAGAACAAAAGAACACATCTAAAGGTAATAATGATGATGATAATAATGTACATTTCAATAACAATAATAATAAGAAGAATGATATATATAAATAATAAGTTGATTCAATTTCTTTCAATTCACGTAAGCGCTGACCACGTTCCTTTTTCCCAAGTTGCATGTTTCACCTGAGAATGACGTCAAACTATGCTCGTGTAATTACTATGCATGCTGGTTTTCGACAAACCCTAATAAATAGTCTCCTTTTTGTTTTCTCAGGCTCAGAATGAACGACATGAGAACTCTTATTTGAGAGAGGAGAATGTGAGGCTTTCTTCAGAGAATACAACAATGAGAGATGCCGTTAGACAGGGATTGTGCATCAACTGTGGTGGTTCCCTCGCTATAGGAGAATTGGCGTCTCAAGGAAATGACCTTCGTGTTGAGAATGCCAAGCTAAAAGAGGAGGTGATCATTCAATGGATTAATCACAACTCACTGGTTAAGAATCTTGTTATTATGCTAACAAACTATTTCATTGATGTTTTCTTAATGCATACATAGATCGAGAGGATATCAGCCATTGTGGTAAAATCCATTGGAAAGCGACCGATAAGTTCTCATCAACATTCACCTCCAGTGATCACATGCTCAGCTATGGGTGCTGGTCTGGGAGTATACAATGTTGGACTGGAGCTTGTGGAAGGAGTTGGTATTGAAAAACGGGTTATTATTGAACTCGCCATGGCCTCCATGGATGAGATCATTGGCATGGCACAGCTTGGAGAGCCCTTGTGGATGTCTCGCATTGATCGGCCATTGGATACACTAAATGAAGGAATCTATAACCAGGGTTTTCTTAGAGGACTTGGAATGAAGCTTCCTGGTTTCAAGACTGAGGCTACTCGCCATACTGTCTCTGTCCCAATGAATGCTGTGAACATAATTGAGATGCTAATGGATACTGTAAATGTTTTCAAGCTAGTTTTGATAATAATCTTATGGTAATACAATGTTTTCTAATTACAAGTTTATTGGTTTTGCTGTCAGAATCGATGGATGGCTTTCTTTCCTAGCATCGTCTCTAGATGTGCCACCTTGGATGTGTACTCCCTCGGAGCTGCTGATAACTTCAATGGTGCATTGCAAGTGGTATATATATACATTATATTGATATATAGTAAGATGAATTCTAGTAGTACGTTAATGTGTATGAATTCTTACCTTGGATGTCTTTTCAACAGATGTCTGCCATGTTTCAAATGGCAACTCCCTTGGTTCCAACGAGGGAGGGGTTGTTTGTCAGATACTGCAAGCAGCATGCAGAGAAAACATGGGCAGTTGTTGATGCTTCGCTCAATGGTTTGAGGCCCAACTCTTGCCTGACTTGGAGGAGAAGGCCATCTGGTTGCTTGATTCAAGAGATGTCTGAAGGTTTCTCACAGGTGAAGTAACAGCATATAAAAAATTGTTTCAGAATAGCCTGATCATGTACATAATCGATTTGGTTTGCATCTGATCACAGGTAACTTGGGTTGAACACATGGAGGTGGATGATACTGATGTTGCAGAGATATACAAACCACTGGTTAATTCTGGCCTCGCCTTCGGAGCACAGAGATGGGCTTTAGCGCTGAAACGACAGTGCCATCGTATTGCAAGTGTGAATACTGATGTATCTCTGGATCAAATTAAAGGTAAGAATCTTGTTTGAATCTTAGTTCCTAATTAACGTTAATTTGATGGTCAATTACAAGTTTCAATATGAATTATAATTTTCAGCATTGACGTCGATGACGATAAGAAAGAACTGGATGAAGCTGAGTGAAAGGATGGTCAGAATCTTTGCAAATGGAGTGTCTTCATCAACCTCTGATCAGTGGTCACTTGTGGCTGGAACTGGAGCAGATAACGGTGTCAGAGCCATAACTCGGAAGAGGAGGAACCAGCCAGGTAGTCCTCCAGGTATCATTCTGAATGCAACTACATCAGTATGGCTTCAGGCACCTACAAGAAGGGTTTTTGAGTTTCTGCATAGTGAGACCTCGTGTTGTCAGGTATACTCCAACTTATCACAGAAATAGTAAATATCTTTCTTCTTGCTTTATCATGTCCATTCAATAATTCTTGGATTGACAGTGGGATATTCTTACAAATAATGGAGTAATTGAGGAAGTGAGTCAGGTTGCAGACGGTGGAAGTCATGGAAACTGCATTGCTTTATTGCACGTAAAGGTGAGCTTATAATTATAATCTAGCTAATTAATTAGTCATATGATTAGTGATTAATTAACTTGGTGAATGTATGTGATTGCTAGAATGAATCTCTGAGAAGTAGCATCATGATAATGCAAGAAAGCAGTTTTGACGCATCGGGAGCATATGTGATCTACGCTCCGTTAGATGATACTGCTATCGATTTGGTTTTGAACAATGGTGAACCGGATTTGGTTGAGCTTTTGCCTTCAGGTTTTGCTGTACTCCCTGATGGGCCTACTAGCCTGCTGAACGATGGGAATATTGCTGGCTCATTGCTGACAGTTTCATTTCAAATTCTACTACATGCTGCCCCTTCCGAGAAGATCCCTGTGTCATCCATTTCCACCATAAATAGCTTGATCGCTGGCACTATTGACAGGATTAAGTCAGCCGTTTCCGGTGGGATCCTTAATTAAAGACTTGGTAATCAGTAAGTGTGTGTGTGTGTGTGTGTGTGTGTATGATCAACAGACTATTAAATTTCTTGTACGTGTTGCATGTTTCTGATCTCTGTTGTTTGCTGCGCAGGATGCAGAGGGCTTTGAAGTGAAATAAATGAAGTTAGAAGTTAATTAGAGCACACCTTGAATTCTCCTCACCAAAAATATTGGGAGAGTGTTGGTTCAAGCATTGACTTTGGAATATTATTATTAGCTAGTTGTTTTAATTTTCAACTCTCTCTGAATGTTGTTTCTTTCATAACATCGTTATCAATAATAAATCTGCATGTTATTGTTGGACTTTTTATGTGGACGAATAAGAAAATGGGAACAAAAGCTAGTCTGTTTATTCAATGCAAAGAGCAGACAGATGAATACTTGCAATGCCGTGATTGGTTACACTAACACCCAAGTGTATTTATAGCCAATCAGTAGCCACTAACTTACATGGTAAATTATTGGAACTAGATAACAATCAAAGACTCAGTCGTTTGACTGAGTTATTTAATCACATGCAGCTTCCCAACGGTTCCCACGTCAGCTTTGACTATTCAACACCACCCCTTAGTTCAAAGCTGCTCATTCCTAGCTTCATCCTGAAATAGGAATGCTTCTGAACTGATAAACCTTTTGTAAGTATGTATGCGATTTGATTATCTGTAGAGCAGAATTTTAACACAATAGAACCATCTGTCACTAGGTCTCGAATGAAATGATATCGAATATCGATATGCTTTGTGCGATCATGCTGAACAGGATTCTTTGTGAGTGCAATTGCTGATGTATTGTCACAATAGATCTCAGTTGGCTCCTTTTGATTCTGATCCAGGCTTGCTAGTAGTCTTCTTAACCATACTTCTTGACAAGCTGAAGTTGTGGCTGAGATATACTCTGCTTTGGCTGTGGAAAGTGCTGTTATTTCTTGTTTTTTGGAACTCCAGGTAATTGCTACTGATCCTAGAGTAAACATGTTCCCTGAAGTGCTTTTTCTGTCATCAACTGATCCGGCCCAGTCGCTGTCCGTGAAGCCTCTCAATTTGAAGTCAGAAACCTGTGTATAATATAACCCATGAGTCAAGGTGTAGGATATATACCTCAGTATTCGTTGGGCTGCACTGAGATGCATCTTGGTTGGGGTATTCATGAATCTTGAGATCATTCCGACTGAGAATGATATATCTGGCCGCGTGTGAGTAAGATATATCAGTCCACAAACCAGGCTTCTATAATGTTGTGCATTGGCTTCACCAGAGTTATCACAAAGCTGTAGCTTCTCACTATTATTCACGGGCGTTGCTATAGACTTGCAGTGCTGCATGTTGTATTTTTTGAGAAGTTTCTCTGCATAAGACCTTTGGCTAAGAAAGATCCCCTCCTTGTCTTGCTAGATTTCTAAACCGAGAAAATACTTCAACACTCCTAGGCCCGTCATTTCAAAATTTTGCATCATCTTCAGTTTGAAGTTGTGTACTTGTGATTGAGAGTTCCCCATGTAGATTATATCATCTATATAAAGATAGACCAATAGAAAACCACCTTCTTCTTGCTTCTTGTTGTAAAGAGTGGGTTCACAATCACACCTTGTAAATCCTTGTTGAATAAAATACCGATCAATCTTGCTATACTAGGCCCTGGGTGCCTGCTTCAATCCATACAAGGCTTTGTTGAGACGATACACCTTGTCTTCTTTTCCTTCAAGCTAGAACTCTTCAGGTTGCGTGACATAGACTTCCTCTGATAATTCACCATTTAAAAACGCAGACTTTACGTCCAGCTGATATACTGGCCATTTCATTTGAGCAGCTAAGGCAAGAAGGACCCTCACTATCTCAAACCTAGCCACTGGAGAGAAAGTTTCCTCAAAGTCTTCTCCATATTTTTGAGAGTAGCCCTTAGCTACCAGTCGAGCTTTATGCCTTTGCACAGCTCCATCTGAACCAACTTTTGTCTTGAATATCCATTTCAAACCGATCGCTTGTTTCCCTTGTGGTAAATCTCCAAGATCCCAGGTTTTGTTTTTCTCAATTGCCAAGAGCTCTTCCTTCATTGCAGATTGCCAATTTGAATGTTGAGCTGCTTCTTCATATGCCACTGGATCAGTAATATTGAGTGCAAACGTGCATGTTTCATAGATACCCCGCAGAGATCTTACTCTTCTCCTCATTCCAAGGGGTGTCTCAACTGAAGTTGAAGCTTCTACTTCTGTTGGCTGTTGTTGTGATGCATCTTGTTGTGATGGACTTTTGTCTTTAGGTTCTTTATCTGAAGTGCTCTCCTGAGGTGTTGTCTTTGCTGTTTCCAAGGGTACCTTCACATAGTCTTCAACCTGCTCTTCAGTCCAGACCCATCTAGCATCTTCAATGAATATTACATCTCTAGTAATAATGACTTTACAAGTATTTGGATCATAGAGCTTGTAAGCTTTAGACTCATTACTATAACCAATAAAAATACATTTTTTTGATTTTGAGTCAAGTTTTTGATGTTGCTGTGAAGGTGTTAATGCATAACCAATGCATCCAAATATGCGTAGATGGTTTATGTTAGGTTTCATACCTGACCAAGCTTCTAATGGTGTCATTCCATGTACCGGCTTGGTGGAGAGAGATTCAATAAATATGCTGATGTTGCTACTGCTTCTGCTCAGAAGTGATTGGAGAGATTGCCTTCTTTCAGTAGACTCCTTGCCATCTCCACAATTGTGTGATTCTTCCTTTCAATTACACCGTTTTGTTGAGGTGTGTATGGCGCCGTGAGCTCCCTTTGGATTCCATTTGTTTCACAGAAATTGCTGAATTCCTTTGACAGGAATTCACCTCCTCTATCAGTTCTTAAACACTTGATATAGTACCCACTTTGCTTCTCAACCAGAGCTTTGAAGCTCTTAAACTTCCCAATGGCTTGTGACTTAAATTTGAGAAAGTATACCCAGTTCATTCTACTAAAGTCATCAGTAAATAATAGAAAGAAACGGTTTCCTCCTAATGATTCTGTATTCATTGGCCCACAGAGATCGGCATGAATGAGCTGCAGCGGCCTTGTTGTTCTCCATGCTCGCCCAGATGTGAAAGGTCTCTTGGCTTGCTTCCCATACACACAACTTTCACAAAGACTGATATCAGTGATAAGAGGGAGTCCATGCACCATTTGTTTCTGACTCAAGGTTTTTAATCCTTGGATGTTGAGATGCCTGTATCTCAAATGCCACGTTGCTGAATCTTTGTCACATTTAGCACCAAGCCATGACTCTTCATGCTGGACAAATCAAGAGGAAATATGCAATTATTTGTCATAGGAATACATGCCATCATACCTCCTATCTACTTATCTTTTATTATGCACTTCTCCTCATCAAACATAAGCGAGTAGCCACTTAAGATCAGCTATCCAACACTAAGAAGATTATGGGCTAAACTTGGGACGTACTGCACTTCCTTTAGTGTCTTCATTTGCCCTTATGCTGTCTTTATTATCACGGTGCCTTTTCCTTCAACTTGTACTGCTTTGTTGTCTCCAAGAGTCACAACTACCTTTTGTGTCTCATCAAGATCGCTGAAGAATTCCTTTAATCCAGTCATGTGATTCGAACACCCGCTATCCACAAGCCAAACACTGCAAGGAACTTGGCATGATTCATGTGTTGCCATGAAGAGATTGCTTACCTCTTGCTCTTTCGCAATATTTATAGCCTTTTCTTTGAACCAGCATTTTGCCTTGACATGCCCGAACTTCCTACAATTTTGACATTGAATGTTGCTTTTATAATTCCTTGTTTCATAATGTTTTTGTTGCTTTAACTCTCGGCCTATGCTTCTTCCTCTGCCACTGCCCCTTCCTCGGAATGCACCTCGACCTCGACCTCTGCTTGCAAGTACTTTAATTTTCTTGGTATTTGATGCTTCTCTTTCTACTTGAAAGGCCTTCTCTTCAGTCTTCTCTGCTGATCTGTTGAGCCTTGCTTCATGAGCTTGCAAAGACTCACAAAGCTCATCCAGCGTAAGGAGTGAGTGATCTTTGGATTCTTATATGGCAGCAACAACATGATCGAATTTCGGTGTAAGACTTCTCAAGAACTTTAGCCACTATAGTCTGGTTAGAAATCTGGTTACCGAACACCCTCATCTGATTGATTATATTGGTAATCCTGGAGATGTATTCTTGCACAGTCTCTCCAGTCTTCATTTGCAAGGTCTCAAATTCGCTACGAAGCATCTGCAGCTTCATAGCAACCACCCTGGACGATCCTTGAAACTCTGTTTGAAGGATCAGCCATGCTTCTCTTGAAGTTGTAGTTGCTGCAATCCTTGAGAATATGGTTTCATGCACAGCTTGCTGGATGAAGAACAACGCCTTGGAGTCACGTTTCCGGTTCTCCCTTACTTTGGCTTCTTTTTCTTTGTTTGAGTAACCAACATCAACCAAGTCCCACAATTCTTGAGACTTGAATAAGGTGCGCATCTTCACACTCCAGTATTCATAGTTCTCTCCTTTGAATACTGGTAAAGCGGGTTGGGAGAGACTCATTGAGTTGTTGTTGTTTGCCATAAGACCCTTGCACTCTGAACCTCAGCTCTGATACCACTTTGTTGGACTTTTTATGTGGAAGAATAAGAAAATGGGAACAAAAGCTAGTCTGTTTATTCAATGCAAAGAGCAGACAGATGAATACATGCAATGCCGTGATTGGTTACACTAACACCCAAGTGTATTTATAGCCAATCAGTAGCCACTAACTTACATGCTAAATTATTGGAACTAGATAACAATCAAAGACTCAGTCATTTGACTGAGTTATTTAGTCACATGCAGCTTCCCAACGGTTCCCAAGTCAGCTTTAACTATTCAACAGTTATGAGTACTCCTTGTTAGCAAACATTGAATCAGTTTCATGTTTCCATATTTATAATGTTACATCAACATTTATTTATGAGATATTCCATTAATTTCCAACTACACCTCCGGATATTTAAGACTGGCAAAATTTTCAACTAAATGATCCTTTGAGAATGTTATATAGCCGCAATTACCTTCATCCTTTTTCTCCCTTGATGTATGCTCTCTCCAACTTCTTCAAATCAAGTTCAAAAGACCAAGCAGGAGTCTTTGTTCTTAGATATCAAAGCCTCTTAATTAAGTTGGATAGGAAAAGCTATAGCAGCAAGACTTGGCTCTTTTTTTATCATTGTGAGAACCACCATCTTTGGGTTGATGATCCACCATTGATGGTCAGCAGGGCTTTGAACTCTATCGAGAGTTATAAAGAGATAGAAACTTATTGAAGAATGACAAAATAATGGGAAAACGTGATTGGCTAACACAAATGATGGCCTAGAGTACACTCACTCATGCAAGCACGGTCGGATACACTCACAGGAACACGGTGGTTCAATTCACCAGAGGCTAGAAAGAAACAAGGTCAAGTTGTGGTGCTCCAACTGCATGCACCTTTTCTATCTTTTTCTCTCTCTTATTCATTATTTGAATCTCAATAGCCTTATCTACTAAATACATGGAGACCACTCAACACATGCATGACTCAACACACTCACGCATGCAGGCAACAACCATGACCGGTTCTGCACTACACACGTGAACGTGCTCCACGACTCCTAGAAGCACTACTACCCACATGCAAACACATGCATGACGTTCACTTATACCAGTGAAACATCCAGGACACAATGAAACAAGTAACACACACTTCTAACGTGGAAAAACAAGAAATAATCAAGATTAAACTCAACACTCTCATCCTTAATCTTGTCTCCTTCACCCCACAGCTTATAGTCCAATTTTGTGATGCATCTCTAGGAATTTCACGCGATCGAGCAACTTCATCAGTATATCTGCAAGCTGCTCTTCATTTGCGACATAGTCCGCTGCTATCTTCCTATTCTCCACGCACTCCCAAAAAAAATGATAATGGGTGTCAATGTGCTTGCTTGGATCGTGATGAATTTCGTTGCTACAAAGTGATATTGCGATTTGTTGTCCACTTTGAGAACCACTTCTTCTTTTGCTTATCCTCTTATATTCGGTAGCAAATGGTTGAGCCAAATGCCTTGACAAACTATGGTTGTGGCTGCTATATTACTTAGCCTCACATGAGGACAATGCCACCACCTTCTGCTTTTGAGAATCCCATGTAATCAGGTTCCCACCGAGAAAGTAGGTGACTCCAGTGGTGCTCTTCCGATAGTCAACATCTCCGATGAGGTCGCTCTCAGTGTATCTGACTTGCTTTGTCGCCCCTGCTTCGTACTTGTATAATAGTAGCCAAGATCAAATGTGCCGCCTATATACCTTAGTATTTGCTTCACCGCAACCAAGTGTTGAGAGGTTGGTTCTCCATGAATCGATTTACGATGCCAACGCGGTATGCAATGTCCGGCCTCGTGGTCACCAAGTATTCAGACTACCAATAATACTATGGTAGAAGGTTGCATCAACAAGTGAATCCTCACTATTCTTTCTTAACTTGAGTCTTAGCTTCATAGGGGTTTGACATGAGTTACAATTAGCTATTCCAATCCTCTCTAGTATTTTTTAGGCATAACCTGACTGGCACAGTGAGGTCCCATGTGAGGCTTGGCATACCTCGATTCCCAAGAAGTAAGAGAGTAACCCTAAGTCACTCATGTTACACTTTTCCATCATTTGCCTTTAGAACCTTTTGATCTCCTCAGGATTAAACCCGGTAATTATTACATCATCTACATAAATTCCAATAAGAAGCCTTGACTTACCAATGCAACTCTTGTAGACTGTATGTTCAAGTGGGCTCCTTTCAAAACCAAGTAATGCAAGGCTCCTATCCAGCTTTGAGTACCACGCTCGGGGTGCTTAACGAAGACCATACAGTGCTTTTCTGAGTTTGAACACCTTCTCTTCATTGTTTTTCTTCTCATAATTGGGTGGTTGATGGACATATGTCTCCTCTTCCATCTCTCTATTGGGAAAGGCTAGCTTTACGTCCATATGGTGCACCTGCCAAGCTTCTTGTGCAACCAAGGCTAAGAGTAATCTCAGTGTCTCAAGCCTTGCTATGGGTGCAAATACTTTATCAAAATCTACTCCTTTGCACTACACGTAGCCTTTTGCTACCAGCCTTGCTTTGTGCTTTACTACAACCCCTTTTGAGTCTTTCTTAATCTTATAAACCCACTTGAGACCAATCAGTCTATCGCACTCAAGAAGATTCACCATCTGCCAAGTGTTGTTTTCTTCAATGGCAGCTAGTTCATCTTCCATTGCACGTCTTCAACATGCTTGTTCTTTTGCTTATGCAAGACTTGTAGGCTCCACAGCATCCAGTAATCACAGCCTGACCTCATCATCAAGGTCAAGCCGTGTGGCCACGTCATACAACTCCTACAATGATCGGTACCAGTATGACTCATTGGTTGCTGAAGATGTGGAGCTCGACGCAGTTGTCACGGTAGCTACGGCGGGCATGGCGGAAGCTGGTGTTGTTACCACGGTGCACATGGCAAGTGTCCCGGTAGTAGCGGTAGTCACGGTGTCGCCCATAGCAGGCATAGTAGCAGGTAGGGCTTGCTGACGCTTCGGGCGTTTGTCCAGCAACCTCTGATGGTGTGCTAGTTACACCTGCCCCTCAACATCTTCATTACTACCTGCATCAAGGTGAGTAGAATACTCAATAGTGAACACATCACCTTCCTTGTTGGACTACATGCCAACTACTGAACTCTAGTTCCATTGCTTCTCTTCTTCAAAAACATCTCCTGATACATGGACCTTCCCTGTAACCAGGTTGTATACCCGATAGGCCTTGGTACCTGGTTCGTAGCCCAACATCACTATTAGCACACTACGATCATCAGGTTTCTTTTGGTGCGGCTTCAAAGGTTTCACATGGGCAAGGCACCCGAATGTGCGTAGATATTTCACCTTGGGCTTTCTCTAAAACCCAGCTGATACGCTCCTTGCGTATCCGCAAGTGCATGGGTCGTATAAGTAGTACAATATACCCAGAGGGTCGGGTAGTTGAATCCACAAGGACTGGTGTATCTCCTAATACTCTCTCGCTGCTTAATATCTAGTTAATTAAAAGTGATATTAAGGGGACTAAGGCCTAGGTAGGAAAGAGAAGGGGAGAGAAGAATCACAAGGGAAAAATGATTTTGGGTTGCTCAATTAGGGGGGCATGGCCCCGGATTAGTCCCTTGGTGAGGTTCAAACTTAGATTCTAGCAGAGTGTATCAGAAATATTGTCTCAATAAACCTATGTTCAAGAGTCTTGTTGCGCTATGTGGAAGATACATACAGTGGGGTTGAAGGTATGAGCAGATTCCTATCTTCTTGTATCAATCGTCAATACGAGCTAAGTGAAAATCATACATCTCAAAGCATTCAAACCACTCAACAACCAACAATTAAGCAATCAACCAAAGATCTAACAAGGTGAAATAAAGACCTCCATAAATGCTGCAATAATTGAATCCAAGTTCAACCAACACACAAGTTCCTAACCCGGGGCACCCAAAAGGGTTTAGCCCCTCATAGGTTCAATCAACAAGAAGATAACTGAAGAAACAAATACAATAGAAATCAAAGACTCCCTATTTATTTGCATCATTGTTGAAATCTAAGGTTCTGATGTCGCTAGGATTGCCCCCTCAATTGGCCTACAATTCGCGCTTCAATCCTCTCCTGATGATGATGATGTCTGTACAATCTTAGCTCCTCGGCCTCTAACCGTCTCCCTCTACCAAAAGTCCCTTTAACCCTAACTTTCAGTGCTTTTTAACAAGTTCTCAATGTGTGCACGGCACGACCGTGCTTCATACCGTGCAGTTTGCGAGCAATTGGAAATTTCTTATTTTTGCTCAGCAGTGAATTACACGGGGTGGAACACGCCCGTGCTGCGGCCGTGTTTCCATCTACACCACCGTGCTCTGAGGACTGAGATCGTACTTATGATTCTTGAACTTTTCTGTAATGTGCACGGCTTCGGAGCATGGCCGTGCTTGGGCCGTGCTTACCTTGATGAAATTCCCTTCAGGCCCTTTCGCTATAGATCTTCTTCGAACATGCTTGTTATTGCTCCCGGACCTAAATAACTGCACAATAAACTGAAAATACTCAAATAGCACTGAACTAGGAAAATAATGATATAAGGACAAAGAAATAGTGAGTACAAAATGGGAAAAATATATATGTAAAATGCACTCATCACAACCTTCGTACGGAGTTTTCCCAACAAGACACTTGGTCGGTGCACGATTCAAAAAGTACACTATCGTGGTAACTGCCTCCCCCCAAAAAGCACTGGGCGCGTTTTTGCTCTTAGGCAGGCTTCAGGTAATAGCGACAACCGTTTGGTTTCTCCTCTCTACCACACCATTTTGTTGAGGGAAGAATGGTGTTGTAAGGAAGTGTTTGCTGCCATGCTTCTCGGAGTACTCCTTGAACTCATTAGATCTGAATTCTCCACCTCTGTTAGTGCGGAGGGCTCTCATCTTGCCATCACCATCCATCTTGGCCGTTGCCTTGATCTTGATCAGTGCCGACAGTGTCTCATCCTTTGTCTTCAAAAGTACTAACCACATGTACCTACTGATGTCATCAACCAACAAGAGAAAATACTTGTTACCTCCTGCTGTTGGTGGAGTAATTGGGCCACACAAATCGCCATGTACAAGTTGAAGTGGGCTGTCAGCCAGGTAAATTGCTTCACTTGGAAAAAATGCTCACCGCTGCTTGCCGATGTGACAACCATCACACACTTGACTAAGATGCTCTAGATGCAACAAGCCCTCCACCATCTCCTTAATTATTGGCCAGGTTTCAGAGTGCTTTAAAGTTCAGGTGACCATGCCTTGTATGCCACAACCATGTAGTATCCTTGATGCTTACTAACAGACACATAGGTTCAACTATATCAAGATTGAGAACGTACAACAGGTTTCTTGACCTCCTGACTTTGGCTAGCAACTCCAAATGGATGAGGCTCACGATGTTGCTCTGCAGCTATCGTATGTAGTACACATCTGTAAGGGCGCGGTGTTCACCACTCAGGCATTTGAAAAGGACAGTGCCATGCTCTTGGATTTCAACTGTAAAGACGTCTCCAAACTTGACAATGCCACCCATGGACACATTCAGGTCAGTGAACATTTCCTTGTTCCCTGTCATATGATTGCTTGCACTAGTATCTAGGTACCAGGAATCAATTTCATACCTTGTTGCCTTCCCTGAAAGCACACTTTCTTCATTGAGCATAATCCTCACTGCCGGCTCCTAGGTAACTTGCGCCAGTGCACATGCTTCCTCCATGAGTAAGAAAGGCACATCATCTTCTTTCTCAGGGGCATAGGCTCTGTCTTCTTTCTTCTTTGAACGACATTCTAAGGCAAAATGCCCCATGTGGTTGCAGTTGTAGCACTTGACCTTTTTCTTGTCAAATTTCTTCAGGCTTTGGTCAATGTCACGACCATCTTCACCGCGGCCACTGTAGCGACCAGGGCCTTGACAGCATCCCCGCTGCGTCCATCTCCTTTTTCTTTTTCATTGGACAAGCTCAACAAGGAGCCTGCATTGGATTCCTTCTCCTTCGACTTCCACTCCGCTTTTGTCAAGAGAACGTGCTCGTCGCCTTCTTCACCGGCTAACCAACCATCTCCTTCACCTTCCATTCTTCGTGCGCCTTCAGACAACCAACCATCTCCTTAATGGTCATTGTGTCAAGATCCCCAAATTGCTCAATTGTTGATACAATTGAAACTAGTATGGGTGGTACGGCGTGCAGCAGCTTCTCCACAATGACTGACTCCTTCAGCATCTCTCCTAGACCCCTTATTTGATTGACTACGACTATCAATCTCATTGCGAAATCATCAATGGTCTCTGACTCCTTCATGCGGTGGACTTCAAACTCAATCTTTAGAGTTTGTGCCTTCGCCTTCTTGACGTCCTCAGCACCAAGGTACATAGTCTTGGGCATCTGCCATGCTTCTTTTGTCGTTTCTTTCTCTGCAAGCATCAACAAAACGTCTTTAGGAACCGCTTGGTGGATGGCGGCCATGGCCATTTGATCATTTCTCTCCTTTACTCATGTCGAAGCATCTTTCGGCTCGACACCCTCCAGATGCCCTATATAGATAGGCGCTCATCATGAGAGCCCATATGACATAGTTTGTCCTTGAGAGCATAGGGTACTGGAGCAAAATGCCGGCGCTCTCTTTCCGTGGCACGCACAATGTCACGTTGTTGTTGCCGGAAGGACCCTCCTCGACATGATCTTAGCTTCACATTGACTCTGATACCAAATGATGGCCTAAAGTACACTCACTCATGAGAGCACTGTCGGACACACTCACCGGAACACGGTGGTTCAATTTGTCAGAGGCCTAAAAGAAACAACGTCAAGTTGTGGTGCTCCAACTGCATACACCTTTTCTATTTTTGCTTTCTCTTATTCATTATTTGAATCTTAACAACATTATCTAATAAATACATGGGAAACCACTCAACACATGTATGACTCAATGCATGCATGCATGCAGGCAACAACCTTGACCGATTCCTACGCTACACACCTGGACGTGCTCCACGACTCCTAGAAGCACTACTACCTACATGCAAACACATGTATGATGTTCACTTAAACCAGTTATATGTCCAAGACACAATGAAACAAGTAACACACACTCCTAACATGGAAAAACATGATGTAAACAAGATTAAACTCAACAACAAACACGCTTAGATTCCTTTCATTTAACTCTAACCTAACCAGAAACTTACAAATTGGCCTTGATATAGGCAAAAGGGAAGACATAACCATCATGCATAGAAATCATAACCGCGTACACAAAATGCGTGTTAACGGTAGCCACCACCATCTCCTAACCTTTGACATTTTCAAATTATGACATGACTCATATGATAAAGCTTATGCTGCTTCTCCATGTAGACAAAGTTAAATGAAGAAATGTCCAAGAGCTTTTCTTCAGCCAAGAGCTTGTGCTACAGCTGGTGAACATTGCTAAACACACCACCTTGGCTAAGAGCTTTTCACTACCAATATAGAACTGAAGTATTCATGCTTCTATATTTAAAGAGAAAAATTTGCCACATATTTCTCAATTGGATAGTAAACTAACTGAACTATGCTTTCTGTGACTAAACTTCTTAAGAAGTGGAAACCTATATCAATGTGTTTGGTGCACGTGCATAGTGGGATTCTTCAAGATAGTTATCATTGCCTTGTTACCAAAAAGTAGCAATGTAGCATTATCACAAGTCCACGAGAAGCTTTTTAACCATATTGCCTAGCATGATCCAAAGGCTGTGGCAACATATTCGGCCTTTGTGGATTATAATGCTATAACATCCTTGATACACATAACACAGGATGATGTGTCAACCCCTTGCGCTACCGCAAGTGCACGGATCGTCAAGTAATAAAGTGGACCCAATGGGTTAGGTTGTCGAACCTCAAGGAACAGAAGTACTAGTAGTTGATCCTCCTCTATTATTTAGCATAATGAGTGTAGTGTTGTGATGATTTAATGGCCAAACCTAAGAGTGTCACTAACAAGTGTGCAAAAGCTAAAAAAAGAAGAGTTCTCAATCGATGAAGACGGGGTGTCCGGACAATACTGCCCCTAAGGTTCAGGTTTTAAGTATCGATTACAAGTGTTTCTAGATAAAAGTATTGAGCTGTGGATATCCTAAGGTATACCGGCCTCTACCTCCAGGCCACTGGAAACTAGTCCCCTACGAGATCTCGGCAGAGAATTTTCTCTACGCCTCACACCACATTTTACTTTTTAGCACTCTAGGGGTCCCAAAGATATAACCAATTCCTAAAAATAGATCCAACCCTACCTCCAAGTGAAGGACCCCTAACACCCTACGAGGCCCAGGTGAAGAATTCTCTTGATGCCTCACACTACATATGGTTGCTTAGAACATAGGGAATATGAAAATAGGGAATATCTATCAGAAGGAAAGGGACACTCTGCTATCTCACGGCTCACCCTTTCAACCCTCTTCACGCTTTGTAATTCTAAACCTAGTAGTGATTTCTCTCTATACTAGATTAAATAAGACATGCAATTCAAATAATATTGGAATTAAAAGAACATACAAGCATTAAGTACTCAAGAGGAAAACTCAATGTATTGAAATCAAACATTAACAATGTAAATCTAATAAAAATAAGAACCCTAAGGTTTACATGTCCGAATACCCACTAGGAATTTAGCTCTCCATGGAGCAAGTTATAAAGCATATAATGAAAGCAAAAACAACTGTAAAAGCCATAGAAATGAATCCCCCTATATCCGTGATGTAGCCTTGATGGGTAGTTTCCACGTCTGTATTGAATTCACTCCGAAGCTAAGTTTCCAGTGGCTTCTTTGACACAATGATGGAGGAGGAATCGATCCAAGTTGGTGAGAATACCTTCCCATAGCTACAAAAAAACTCTCCC
The DNA here is from genome assembly GCA_902712375.1 of Dioscorea dumetorum. Classification (NCBI taxonomy): domain Eukaryota; kingdom Viridiplantae; phylum Streptophyta; class Magnoliopsida; order Dioscoreales; family Dioscoreaceae; genus Dioscorea; species Dioscorea dumetorum. Next base: position 5,151,228 of record CACTHL010000128.1, on the reverse strand, counting down.
AGAGCCCTAGCCGCCTTACCTCTTGAGAGTAGCCGAGAAGATCCGTAAAAAATATGACAAGACGGTTTTTATAAACATAAATTGGGGCTTCACATGGGCATCCACACGACCGTGTACTATAGCCATATGGCCATGTGAAAATTTCACAAGGCGTAAACAATAATTTTACTACAGTACTTTTAATGCGGCAAATGCTACAGTGCTAGCTACAGTGATTTTACCAATAGTTTTTCCGAATCCACACGGTCAGACACACCCGTGTGGTAGAGCATGTGGCTTTCTGTTATTTGAAATCCTCAAGAAACTTCTTCAATTTACGAATGCAAGCTGGGACATGGACATACTACTACTTTCGTGCCCTTCCATTTCATGTAATGACTTGGAAACCTCCGAAAGTTGGCAACACATCCATGTATATGAGCACAGCTCTTATCTTGGTCAAGGAAAGTGCCATCACGAACTATCTTTGTTTCTTTCTAGTACTTTACACCTCCAAAGCCCTGTTTGTACAAAAAAACACAAAATATACTTCATCAATGATAAAACCTGATAAAAGTAATGCTTGATGCATATAAAATGATATTATAGAATATGTATAAACAAGCACATATCAATCCAATTTCTTAAAACTCCACCAAATGGCTCTTGATCCCACGTTGAACAGCTAACCAACGGTGCTATGCCTATTGTTGAGTGACCCTTCCCAATTGTTATCCGTGTATCCAGTTAGCTTGAAGATTGTCAGAGTATTTTTGCATATGTAGGTGAGGAACAAGGAGAGGTTTTCAGTTTCAGCAACACCAGACAAGGCTCTGGTTTCCCTTTATTCATATTAGATATAGTTCAACAACAAAACAAAATAAGTATGTGGACTAGCATAGTTTTCTATTTTGACAAAATGGATGGTTAGATATATTTCTAATACTAATCCCAAGACAACTTAATAATAATACTACTGAGCTTCTTCACATTGAGTTCCCAGACATTGTACGTCTTCATTTCTTTTCTTAACCCTTCTGTAGAATGAAACTTTAGGTAATGATGTCTTGCATTCAATGGAGTTGGTTGTCTGTCCAACCCCACTGGTGCCTCGTCCTTAGCACATGGTTGGCTTCAATTGACTTCAACACACCCCCCAGACTAAAGACTGTGTACTCCCATCTTGTTCTTCAAATGGATAAACTTCTGTAAGGGTAGCGCCTTTGTGAAAATGTCCGCCACTTGCTCTTCAAAATTGCAATTTATGACTCTAGCACTCCATCTGAAATTAGATTTCCGATAAAATGGAATTGTATGTCTATATGTTTCGTTCTACCATGATGTGTGGGATTCTTTGCAACTGAAATTGTAGACCTGTTATCACATCTTATAATCATGCTCTTCTTTTTGTTAACCTCCATATCTTCCAACAGTCTCTTCAACCAGACAGCTTGGCGCGCAACTGAAGTAGAATGAAAGCATACCCAGATATGCTTTTGCGATCCTCCAGTGATCCATCCCAATCACTATTAGTGTAATCACACACTTTTACTTCACTAGAGCTTTTATACCATAGACCATGAGATAAAGTCCCTGATATATATTTCAAGACCCTTCTTGCAGCACCCATGTGATGTGAGGATGGTTATTCATGTATCTCGATAGCACTCCTACAGCATATACTATATCAGGTTCGGTGTGACTCAAATAAATAAGTCCACTAATGAAGCTTCTGTATTTCCCATCTCTAGCCATAAACATTCTTCTGTAGCTTTTCATTTGAATTTATAGGTGTTGTAACTGCATTACACCCAGGTATGTTAAATTTCTTCAAAAAGTCTTTAGAGTACTTCTGATGAAATACAAACACTCCATCCATTGATTGCCTTATTTGCAATCCCAGAAGATAGCTCAACACCAAAAGATCAGTCAAAGGTTCTCTTCATATTATTCTGGAATTCTTTAATGACCCGTGAGGAGGAGCTCATATAGATCATGTCATCAACGTATAGACATACTAAGAGAACACTGCCATCATCTGTCTTCTTTTTATACAATGTGTGCTCATTTTGGCTTCTTATAAATTCATGCTTAACAAAATAAGCATCTATTCTACTATACTAGGCACGGGGGCCTGCTTGAGCCCATACAGAGCCTTGTGAAGTTTGTACAGCATATCTTCATTTCCCTTCACTTCGCAGCCTTGTGGTTGATTCAGAAACACCTCCTCCTTCAACTCTTCATTTAGAAAGGCTGACTTAACATCAAATTGATAAACTGGTCACTTCTTATTTTCTGCCATTGCTAGGAAAGCCCTCACAGTTTCCATTCTTGCCACTAATGTGTGTAGCCTCTTGCCACTAATGATGCTTTGTGTTTTTGAACGGAGCCATTTGAATTCATCTTAGTTTTGTATATCCACTTGAGTGCCACTATTTTGTTCCCAGCTGGAATATTTACTAGCTCCCATGTGTTATTCTTCTTAATGTACTCGAACTCTTCCCTCATTGCTGATTTTCACACTTCTTGCTTCTCGACTACCTTATAGCATGTAGGATCTAAAAAATTTAAAACAAAGAAATAGGACTCATATATACTGTGTAGACTCCTTACCTTCTTTGGAGTGGAGTCATAGGGTGCAACTGTTGAGATCTCTCGTTCTTTTTTAATTGCACTCCGTCGTGTAGCTTCTCTATGTGTAGTTGTGTTAGCTGGTGAGTGTGCGTGATCTCTCTGAGAGTTCTCCCGATTTTCTCCAGCTTCATCAAATAGAACTTCACTTGCTTCATCAGTTATATGCACAGGAGATGATCCTTCAGCCTTTACACCCTAGTCCCAACTTGCATCTTCATCAAAGATGACATCCCTTATAGTTATCTTGCCTGTGTTAGGGTAATCTGTAAGCCTTGGACTCATTATAATACCCAACTAGCACATTCTTCTCAGTCTTCACATCCAATTTTTGGCATCTATGAGGGGGAATTAGTGTGTGGGCTATAGACACAAAAACTCTCAGATAATCAATAGAGGGTTTGAATCCATTCCATACCTGATACGATGTCATCCCCTTCACAGCCTTGGTAGGAGAAATATTTCTCAAGTATACTACAGTTGATATTGCCTCTATCCACAGGGATGTTGGAAGGTTCTTGCCATGCAATAAGCTCTTTGCCATCTCTATGACTGTTCTATTTCTCCTTTCGACCACTCCATTTTGATATGGAGTATAAGGGGCACTAAATTGCCTCTTGATTCCATGATGTTTGCAAAACTAATCAAATTCCTTTGATACAAACTCTCCTCTATGGCTAGTCCTGAGAGTCTTCAGCATCCTCCCAGATTGCCTCTCCACTATTGCTTTAAACTCCTTGAAACAGTCAAGTGTTTTAGATTGTTAACTTTATAAAATAAGGCCAGCTCATTCGATTATAATCGTCAGTGAAAAGCAACAGATATCGACTTTCTCCCAGTAACTCACGTTGCATGGGTCCGCACAGGCCTGCATGGATGAATTCTAGACATTCAGAAGCTCTCCATTTACTCTAAGCTGGAAAAGGTTGTTGGCTTTGCTTCCCAATTGCACAGTCTTCACATATAGATCCCTCTATTACATCAAGCAACTCGATCACCATCTTCTTCCTTGACAACTCCTTCAAGCTTTGAACATTGAGTTGTCCATACCTCAAGTACCACAGATTTGTCTTCTCTCGTTCTTTTATAATCAAGCTATGACTGTGAACTTGAGTTATAGCTAGAGGAAACATATTATTAACTGTTTTTAGTATTGTAAACACTTCCTTCCCTGTGTTCTTGCCAGTAATAATGCATGATTCCTCATCAAATGTAACTCTGTAATCGGAATTTAGTAGTTGTCCCACACTTAGCAAATCAAGCGCCAAGTTTGGAACGTATTGAACATCATGCAGAAGCTTCACTTCAGTTGGTGAAGTTCTTATGGCCACTATACCTCTGCCCTTTACTTCTAGCTCCTTGTTATCACCCAACTTGACTCTCTGATTGCTGATCTCTTCCAGTTCCTTGAACAAGCCTCTGATCCCTGTCATGTGGTTTGAATAGCCATTGCCTACAAGCTAGATTGACTCATATTCATCATTTGATTCTCCCTTCATTAGAAACAAGTTGGTCGCTCCCTGATCTTCAACAACATTCACAGTTGTTTCTCTAAACCAACACTGTGCTTTAATATGGCTAAATCTTTTACAATGATGGCATTGTATATACAATCTATATGGTTTATGCTCACTTTGACATGGTCCTGGTGATGCAATCCTTCCTCTGCCTCTGCTTCTTCCTCTCCCTCTGAACATTCCTCTTCCTTTGCCCTTGTAGACAACTCTGTCTTCATCTTTTGCACCTGATATCTCAAATTTGGCTTCAAAACCTTTCTTAGACATAGCTTCGTTCTAACTTTGAAGCATGATCTCATATACTAATAGAGAACCATTGAGTCCTTCCAATGTGAGCTTTGAGAGATATTCTGACTCTTCGATTGCAGGAACTATGGTGTCGAACTTTAGCTGTAGAATTCTCAGTATCTCTGAGAGCCATCATCTGGTTAACCAGGTCCACCATCTTTGAAATATACCCCCGCACACAGCCATAACCAGGACCACCAGCTTTTGAGTTCCATTGAAACTCAGTCCTTAACATCTCCCAAGCTTCTTTGGCCATGTTTGCACCTACAATCCAACTTAACAATGGGCGGTGCAAGGCTTGCTGAATAAGATAGAAGGCCCTGGCATCTTTCTTTCTATTCTCCCTCACTCTGGCTTCATCCTCTTGCTCAGAGAATCTGTTATCTACCAGCTCCTACAACTCCTCAGATCTGAAAAGCGTTTTCATCATAAAATTTCATAATTCATACCCTTCTCCATCAAAGATAGATATGGAGGGTTGAGATAAAGCCACAGAGTTGCCATTTGACCCCACAAAAGCTCAGAGTCTTCAACAACTGTACCTGATACCACTGTTGGAGCATTTTTGCAAATGAATGTGAGGAACAAGAAGAGGTTTTTAGTTTCTTCAACACCAGACCGGGCTCTTGTTTCCCTTCATTCATATTAGATATAGTTCAACAACAAAACAAAACAAGTACGTGGACTAGCATAGTTTTCTATTTTGACAAAAGGGATCGTTAGATATATTTCTAATACTAATCCCTAGACAACTTAATAATAGTTGTTCTAAGCTTCTTCACTTTGAGTTCCCATACACTGCATGTCTTCTTCTTCTTTACTTAAGCTCTTCTGGAGGATTTGAGATGTCTGAAGCTTCAGGTGATGATGTCCTACATTCAAAGGAGTCGGTTGTTCATCTAACCCCACTGGTGCCTCAACCTCAGCGCACGGCTTGTTTCAATCGACTTCAACAAAGCTATGAATAGATTCTTATTGTATTCCACAAGCTGTTGTTCCTGCAACATAGTGCATGATCCTTTTGACAAATCCCATTTGTTGCTTGGGTAGTTTCTTCATGAATCTAAATGAAACTTTGATAATTAACATTATGTCTAGGTGAATGTATGAAAAATTAAAGAGGACTCTAAAAATGCTTCAATACTTCTTTACATATGTTGGTGTAGTCCCATCTTTTAATTGCAGCTTCTCATTTCAATTCATAGGAGTTAGAGTTTTTTGCATGCCATCATATCTTCATTTTGCTTTATTTCCAACCCCAAGAAACACTGAAGACGCCAAAGGTCGATCATTTGGAAGGTGCTCATCATGTAGCGCTTGAACTCTTTCACTTTGTGATGAAGGAACCTATGTAAATAGTGTCATCAACATATAGGCAGATGAGTAGCATTTTTGAAGCACCATGCACTTTCTTATACACCATTGGTTGACATTGACTTCGCTAGAAACCTTGAGCAATGAAGTAGTAATCCACTTTGTTATACCAACTCACGACGCTTAACACAGCCTAATACAAAGCCTTCTTTGGCTTGGATATATGATTTTCACTCCCGGACATGATGAAACCATCTGGTTGATTAGCTTAGACTATTGATGATTGTGCAGATTTTACTCTAGATGTTTATATTGATTAAGCAAGATTTTTATCAGTTATATGCACTCATGTGTCTATAATTTGTTCTTTGGTGCAGTAGGCTATGTGAAGGACATACAAGGAGAAGGAAAGTAAAAGATTGTGGTGTAGAGCACTCTTTTGCAAGCCATAGGAACCACATTGGTGTGCATGCCAACTTTTGGGAGTTTCAGAGCATGTTTCAAATGCCAGAAGGGCAGAGGGGAAGTCGCACAGCCTTGTACCAACCCATGTACATCTACAAGAGAAGAATTCTCGGATGTTCAGACGATGGAAAGCCACCAAACCTCCCACAAGGCCTTGTGCCAACCTATGTGGCCCACACAGGCACCGTACCGCCTAACACATGGCTATGTGGACCCTTGATGATCAATTATAAAAATCACAGTTTCGCTATTTCAAGTACCTTTTTGAGCAATTCTAGGTCAAGGGTTGCTTCTAGGGTCTACATATTAGGTCATTGCAACCTTGGAGACATTCTACCATCGCTCTTCATCAATTCCTTCATTGTCATGGCCATTAAGGGAGTTTCTCCGGCTAGATTTGACATGGCGTACCTCTTGTTGGCGCAGTGTTTCATTGGAGACTAGAGAGCAATCCACCTATTCAATCATTATCGATATTGAGGTTATGGTGATTTATTGTTTTCATTCTTATTACTTCATGATATTGTATTGCTCTCTTATGAGGAGCCAAACCTATTCTAGTACTTGGGTATGTGAACCCTTGAACTTATTTTTTGTATGATTTAAATTTTGTTTTCCTATATTGAGATTATTGTTTGAGTTTCAACCTTGTGTTTTAACGTCATGCAATCCTTATTATTGTGATATTGCTTGTGTGCCCTAATCTTCTTAGTAACATGCTGGAGACGTATTAGGATTAGATTCACCAAGGTTGAAAAGAGTATAGGGTGAGCTTTGAGATAGAAAAATTGTCCCCTCTTCTCTCCGATTCAATTAACTCTACCTCCATATTCCATGCAGCGTAATGCAAAATCGTAGGTACCCTAGTAAAGAGAAAGCACGCCACCGGGCCTCGGATAGGATTAGGGACCAACTGAGTTGAGAAGAGATTAGTCTAGTTTAGGGAATTGGGTTAGTCATGTTTGGGGTCCATATAGTGTAAAGTAGTCATAAGTAGGCATAGTGAGGAGATAGATTACCATCAAGGTCTCATATGAGACTAGTTACTAACTGCCCTGAGAAAGCCGCTGATATGCTTTAGGATACCTAGAATTTTACCCATCTCAAATAGGAATCATTAATTAAATCATACGCAATTGTGAAAGTTCTCTGAGCAGCATCACACCAATGCCTATTTGTGATTGATTGGGCCTTTCTCTGTTTCTTGTTTGGTGTTTCACTCTTAGTTAGATTTTTTGCTTTTTTTTTCTATCGCACTATTTTATTGAGACTAGATAACAGCGAAGAAGTTAATACTAGTACTTCCATTTCTTTGTGATTTGACAACCCAACCATTGGATACTTTATACTACTTGAACAACCTGTGCACTTGTGATATACATGCAAGGGTGTATCAAATTTTTGACGTCGTTACCAGGGAATGGGATATTAGAAGCTGTAGCACTTTGTTAATTTAGCTATTTTTATTTTGCACTCTTATCTACTTCGTCTATTTTACTTTTTTCCATCGTTCTCAATTTTTTTTGTTTTATTTTAGGTTTAGCTTATGACACAAGAGAACCCATCGACATTGGTTGAAGCGCATCCCAAAATTGAGCGTAGATTGCATAGAGGGACTGGAAAGCAAGATCAAGAGCAAGGGTAGAACCAATCAGAAGCTAAAATCAAGATTAGCAGTTAGAAGAGATAGCGGAATCGAATGACCAGCAAAAAGACTCTTTCATACTTTGTAAGGGCTACCACACATGGTACTTAGTCTAGCAGGGTTAGATGGCTCGTCATGGCTAGCAACTTTGAGCTTGAGCTGGCATTCATCCAAATGGTTCTATTGTCCTCTTTAAGACTTGATAGATGTTTAAGGATCTCTTGCGCAGGTGCTTGTAACATGGATTTCCTGATTGGAAGATTGTGCACAAGTTCTACAATGTGCTAAATTTGGGCACAAAATGTCTTTTAGATGTAGCCTCAGGATGAACCTTTTAGATAGACATTAGATGCCCCCATCAACTCATAGAAGACATAACCATGAATAGCTACTTATGGAATACCGGTGAAAAAAAGAAGGTAGAGGGAATTCATGAAGTTGGCGTGGTTACATAAGTGGTCAACCTACAAGTGATCCAAGGCATAGAGAAAGTGAGAGCATCAACACCTCTTGGGTTAACCACTCTTAGGGCAATGGGTATTATCAGGAGGCATAGTATTGGTGGAAATGCTTTTATTGAGAGATCAAAGGATGACTCCAAGGAGGATGAGGTTAATGGGCCTGAGGATGCCCATGCAGCCCCAGCCGAATCACCACCACCATCCGCCATACCAATTGAGGCCGAAACCAAGGGACTTCCACCTGAGCTAGAGGCACTAAGAAGCTAAAGTAGCCATCTACATGAGCCGTGTCCATTAGATAAGGCTAAAAGTTGTTGCCGCCACTCTGCAGATATATATGCACATTGTTCTTACAAGAGAGACCTCGATCATGATAGAGCTATGGATTATTCTACATCTTAATGAGTACGACACCACACTAGCATTGACTCCTCCACTAAGATCACCAGCACAAATGACACTAGTAGAGCAAGATCCAGTCATTTGAGGTATTTCAACATTTTTTTTTAGTTTTTTTATGTCATTATTATGTGTTTTATTTTCATGGTGTGACTTGTATCCTCAATAAGGCTATGCCTTCTAAGTCTATCTTATGTTTCTGGCTTATCGAGTCTGTGCTTCATGTTTATACATATATGAACTCTTATTATTTTGCTTTGGATGTTTCCTTTGGGCCACACTAAAACCCCAACAATCCTTGCGGATAGTCTTATTTCCCAAGTCTCGATGAGGGACGTGTTGATGGTTACTCAAGTCCATATGGCAGCCCTGTAGCCCCTTATGCCATTCTGGAGATCCACAAGGTCAAGTACACGTCCCTGTTGATGGTTGTCTAAAATCCCCCAGGTGTAGATGCCCATGTGAGTACTTATCTTGAATTTAATCCATGGTACCCTATTCCCCAAGGTGCCACCCGCAGTGGCATCAATGATCTATCGAGAACTGGCCTTCATTCCGTTATAAAAAGTATGGATAATCGTCCAATCTGGAAATCTAATGATCTCATTGTGGAGCTTAGCTGATTTCCTTGGCGGAAAGTATCAAGTGAAGAATGCTTCTAACATTTCCTCCCAAGCTGTGATAGACGCTCGAGGCAAGGATTGTAACCACTATTTTGCTTTAACCTTGATGGAGAATGGGAACGTCCTGAGCCGAATTGCATCATCTGTCACGCCATTGATTTTAAGCATATTGCATACATCCAAAAAGTTTTATTGTGACCATTGAGGTCTTCATTGGCCAAACAATGGAACTATGCGGCTTGTTCAACCATTTGATTAAAGGATGGCTTCAACTCAAAATTATTAGTGGCTACAGGCTATCGAACAATACTGGACCAAAATTAGAAAGGGTGAGCAAAATCAGAATTATTTTGAGTTAGGCTACAGGCTTCAACTCAAAATTAGTGGCTACAGGCTTCAACTCAAAATTATTAGTCCCTCTTGTAATTGGGTGAGCAAAATCAGAAAGGGTGCGCTGCTGCTCATTTCGTTTGACCATATCTTTAAAGTTCTCTACCTCAATCTTAACGTCAACTGTAGGCTGGTCTTGCCCAATGTTTATGGTAAGCCCCTTGCGTATCCGCAAGTGCACGGGTCGCACAAGTAGTAAAGTGTACCCTTTAGGTCGGGTAGTCGAATCCACAGGGACTGGAATAGCTTCTAATACTAACGTCCTGCTTAATATCTAACCAGACAGAAGATGATGGAATTGACTTTGGATTAACTTCAAGAAGGTTAAGGGAAAGGAATTTCACCAAGGGAAGATTTGAGGTTTGACTCGATGGAGGAGATGGGGCCCCGGGGTTGGATTTCCGACGTTCACTAACTCGGCTTTCTCAGTAATTATCAGAGATGTCTTCAGTTCTAAACCTAGTTATGCTATAAGCATGCGGTTTCTAGCGCTGCCGAGCCCTAAGTTGAACTCTCACTGCTTGCAATGATCAATGACGATTCACAAGCCTAGATAAGAGAACCTAACTACCAATCAATCAAGCACTAAACAACATACAAGATAGCCAATAACCTTGATTTATTGAAAGGAACAAGACATTCATAAATACTGCAAGTAAAGAAATGAGTTCAAGCAACAACGTCATCCAAACAACCCCGGGGCTCCCTTAAGAGTTTAGCCCCTCATAATGACAAACCACAAGTACAATGCCAAAGAAATTAAAAGACAAGAAGTTGAAAACTCCCTAATTTCTTGCATCCTTGGGGTTGTCGAAGGATCTACAATGCCGTGTAATCTCCTCCCGATCGGCCTACCATAAGCTTGGCATTCCCTTGATGAAGAGGAGGATGAACCCCCAAAGCTCTTCCTTTCTTTCTCCCTTTGTTCGCCTCCAAAAAGTCCCTTTAGAAACTGAGTTTCTAGGGTTTTAATGCCTTCTCGATGTGAGCACGAGCGTGTTGAAGCCGTGCAGATTACGGCCGAATAAATCTTCAGAAAACTTACATTCCTGTAATCTGCACGGGGAACAGCACGGGCGTGCTTAGGCCGTGCTGAGGTTTTCACGACGGTGCTCAGCGAACTCAGACTGTGCTGATTTTTGGCTGAATTCTCCTGCAATTTGCACGGGGTACAGCACGGGCGTGCTCAAGCCGTGCTGAGCTTGATGAGGTTTCTTCTAAGTCCTTTAGCTTCTAAATTTATTCCAAAACACTTCTTCTTGCTTCAGGACTTTGATATCTGCATGACAAACAACGAATACCTCAAATAGCACCGTACTTGGAGAATTAAAGCCAAAATATTCAATAATGATGATAAAGCATGCAATACATATATATGAAATGCACTCATCAGTTTATATCATGTTCTTGATTCCGATTGCGTCTGCACAGTTGTTGTTCAATTTATGGGTCTTTTTCAACCAATGTTGACACATACATTGTACCTGAAATCAAGAGCACAACCAAGAAGAAAAATAAAAAAACGATTATATACACACAATGCCAAAAGCAAGAAAAACAAAAATAAAAAGAATGGCTAGATTAACAAAGCTAAAACTTTCCTAATATCTCATTTTTTGGCAAAAGTGCCAAAAACTTGATAGGGTGTCAGGATGTCACCTATGAAACGCAAGTGCATGTGCCTATCAAGTAATATAGTGTGCTAAAAAACAGGGTTATTGTATCCACGAGGAATGAGAATACTAGTAATTACTCTTACTGTAGTTATCTAACCTTAGCAAAGCAGTCGTGAAAGCAGGTAGTAAGAAAGCAAAGAAAGATGGAAATAGCTCAAAATGAGATAAAGACAATCAATTTTATTAAAATGGGTACTAGGACAATGATTCTCCCAGGGTCGTACTCTAAAGCACAAGATTCCAATTATATTTCTTAAACTAGTAAAATTGAGTCGCAAAGAACCTAAACCTCTGTAAGCCAGCTCTAAAGGCAATCAAAGACTATTCCTATATAAGTCTCTAGTGGAGATCTCTCTCTACACCAGACTAAATATGAATGCTTTATACTCTAGGCTTCCTAAACAAGTCAACATTGACTTTTGAAAATAGGTTGCTCACTCTCTTGAGATAAACAACCCCTAATCCCATGGAACTCCTTTGCGGTGATCTCTCTTTTCACTAGGGTTACACGATTGCTCAGAGCTCATGGAAGCACAATGGTAGGATAACCAACATGAAGAGAAAAAAGGACGCTCCTCTATCTACAGGATCACTCTCTCAACCCTTTTCAATCTTGGTAAGTCTCTTACTAGTGGGTTTCTCAACACAGCATTAAAATCCACCCAAACATACAATCAAGCGATCTCTAAATTGGAATTGAATGACAATGAAACTCAAGATTAAAACTCAAAAATTACTAGAGTTGAGAAATATAAAAGAAATAATAAAATCAGGACCCTAGGGTTCATATATCTAAGACCCAACTCGAGTTTAGCTCTTCATGGAGTAATACAATTCAAGATACAAAACAAAATTAATGCTATGGATCTAAAAAAACATGTAAAACTCCTAACCAATCCGGAGTCCCAGTCTCGGCGTACAATTTCCCATTTCCTTCTCCTACCCGAAGTTGGCTAAATGAAGCTTGCGCAAGGTCATCGGCATGATTCCTTCTTCCCTTGGATGTCTTCTCTAATTATAACCTCGCAATCATTTCTCTTCTTCAGAACTCGCAACCCCTAATTGTTTCAAAACCAGAAACTCCATTTTCAGAAAACCCTTGACAACTTTATACCCTAAAACTTACGGGCGGCTTATGGGCATAAGCACAGGCCATAAGGATCGTGCTCTTGTTGATTGCCTGCCTTACGGTTTGGCTTACAGCCATAAGTGTTGCTCATAAGGTCTTCTGTCTTTATGTTAATTTCCCGTATTCCTCATGGGCGGCTTACGGGCATAAACTCAGGCCGTAAGGATCGGGCTCTTATTAGTCGCCTGTGTTACGGTTTGGCTTACGGCCGTAAGCCCTTCTTGTAAGGTCTTTTATTTTTGTGTTAAGGTTCCGCATATGGTAGGAAGTGCGGGGCTGTAATATTCTCCTGCAAACTCTGGCGACCACTTCTTATAGGTGTTTGTTCTTCTCGTAAGCTCCTTTGGGTAGCCCTTACGGTATGGCTTATCTTCCAGGTATTGATGTTGAGAGAGTTCTATCTTCTTTACTATGGCTCCTAATTGCTTCTTTTGTTTCTCTCTCATCTTTAAGTTCTACTTGGTGCCAGAAAACATAATCTACACCCTATTTAGTATCGTCTTCCAAATTATCACTCTAATACAAGTCGGATAAGTGTATGAAACAATACAAAATATAGTATAACTGTACACTTATCATTGCGCACTTCCAAGATATTCTCAATGTGGCCATTGGGATCTTTATCAACTAACCCATTAAACTATACAGACTGCTATATCATTTGGATAAAAGCTGGCTTAAGCTCAGAATTGCTAGCCGCAATGACTGATCTAACAATGCTCGATTAAGTCCCTCGAGCCATAGATCTAGCAAAATCTGCGAGAGTACTTGGTTCCTCTTCTTGTTCTGCCATAGATGTAAATTCTTTAACCTTAACCTTATATGGTTGATCCTGTTCTTACTCCGGCTCCTTACCTCTTCCATAAAGTCTATGTTCAATCTCAGGGTCCCCTTCAACCAATATCGATGGGTTCCCTCTAGTCATAAGCTGGAGCTACAGTCAAATCAAAGAAAAAAATGAGAATGATGAAAGAAAGAAAGATGAGATAGATAAACAATGAAAGATAAATGAATGGCTACAGTAAAAAAGTCCTAGCTTTCCTAATATCCTGCTCCCCATGCATTGGTCTTCAAGTAATATAATGAACCCAACGGGTCAGGTTGTCGAACCATGGGGAATATAAGTACTAGTAATTGCTACTTCTATATTATCTAGCCTAATGAATGAAGTGATGTGATGATCTAATGCGCAAACTAATGATTGTCACTAACAAGTATGTTAGGATAAAATAGAGGAAAATCTTAATCGATAAAATGGGCTATATAGGTAATGTTTCCGCTAGGATTCAGGTATTAAGTACTGAATTTACAAAGTGCTTCTAAATAGAGTAGTTGAGTCATGAGTGTCCTAAAGTATACCGGTCCCTACCTCTAGACCACCGATAACTAGTCTCCTACGAGGTCTCAGCAGAAAATTCTCTTGACACCTTATACCATATATGACTGCTTAGCGCTCTAGAGATACTAGAGATATAACTGATTCCTAAGAATAGATCCAACTTTGCTTCTGGATGAAAGATCCTTAACCCCCTATGAGCTCCTCATAGAGAATTCTCTCAACGCCTTACACCTCACATGGTCGCTTAGAGCTTAGAGAATAAGGAGATATGAAATACCACTCGGAAGGGAAAGGAAACAATCCATTATCTCAGGGCTCACCCTCTCAACCATCATCTTCACTAGGCAAATAGTACATGCAAACCAACCTACAATCAAGTCAATAGAACAAGAAGTATTAAAAACACAAGAATGAAACTCAACAAACTCGAATCAATTAGAAACACAATGTAAATCGAACTAAGATTAGAATCCTAGGGTTCACATGCCCAATTACCCTCTAGGGGTTTAGCTCTACATGGAGCAAAATACAAAATAAGCACTCAAATGATGAAAGTATGTAAAAGCCATAGAAATAAACCCTTTATATCTTCGCCGATGGCCTTGCTGGGTGGTTTCAACATCTTGATGGAATCCACCCGGAAGCTATGGTCGCTGATGGCTTCTTTGGTGCTATGGCAGGGAAGGAATCAATCAAAGTTAAAAATGTCCCCTAGGCAGCAAAGAACTCCTCTCCATGGAGCTGTGAAAAAGATCCCCTAGAACTTTGCAAAGCGGCGTTTTAAAACCTTAAATCGGTAACTCACACGACCTCCCCCACGGGCTCCCACATGGCCGTGTACAATAACCACACTGGTGTGTGAAAATTTCGCACAATCGTGTATAGTAAGTTTACTACAGTGATTTGCTACAATACACATCACAGGGTTTCTTCTCCGAGTCCACGCGGCTAGGCACACACCCGTGTGGTAGGGTGTGTGGCTTTTTGTCAGCTAAAAGTGCTAAAAAATCTCTTGAATTCTGCACACGAGCTAGAACACAGGTGTGTGATTGCCTTTGTGCCCTTCCGGATCATGAAATGACTTGAAAATCTCCTTAAGTTGGCACAACACCCATGTATGTGATCATGATTCATGTCTTGGTCCTTGCACCACGCAAAAAGAGCTCAAAATGTCCCACCAAGCCCATCTTTGCTTCTTTTTCTCACTTCACACCTTCATAGCCCTATTTGTAGAAAAAAACAGAAAATACACTGGATGAGGGATAAAACTTGATAGAAGTGATGCTCAATATATGTAAAATGATATGAATAAAATATGTATAATGGAGAAACTATTACGGCTCAATGCTCTCAAGATTATGCTAACCATGGAGTTACACGGACATAATACACGACCATGTACTTGGCCATGTAACTCTTAAGATTTTGTTCTACTCTGTATTGGGAGACTGAATGGGCATGTAATTAGTCTATTTACAAGTACATGGTCATGTACATGGGTGCATATTTCTTTGGATGCTTCTGAATTAGACCCAGAAGTTACACAGGCCAAGTACACGGGTGTGTACTTGGCCATGTATCTCTCTAGACATTTCCCATTATTCCTATTTTACTCTGTTTCGCTCTCAATTTCATATTTTGGCTTGAGATACATATAAATTAGCTTGGAAAAACAAAAGGAATGAACTAAGTACTGAAACAGTATGAAAATAATCTTGAATACAAGCATAAATATATGAAATCACATGTGGGAAAGTATATAAATTAGCACTTATCAAATAACATGCCACTTAAGCTTTTGCTTGTCCTCAAGCGAAAAGATGATAATAAAAGATAAGTGCTTGATCTGAGGCTTCAAACAATGACAATGCGAGTGTTTTAAGATAATGACAACAATCATGTGAAATCATCTCCATTAATGCTCATGAAAGTGTAACATGCCATATTCTAAGTGTTCAATGTGTGTGTGCATAATCCAACTTACAAAGGTCCCTTACTCACAAGAGTTTCGCTTATTGAAAACAATGACAAAAAATTCCAAAATGAGTGGTTTTGCCACTCAACATACACGTTAACCAAGCATAAATGTTTCTTTCGTTAGGGCATACTATATATCCGACTTAGTGGGTGTACAAATGATAGCTTTCACACATCCCTAGAAGGTAGCTTTTTCTCCCATTAGGGCATACCTTGTATCCGATTTTTTGGGAGTAGCTACACACTTTAAAGACTGTAGCTCTTTCCACTTTCCATATTATTTATTGCTCTCTCTCATTTTTGCTTTTTTTCACAAATAAAACAACTCAGTATGAAACAACTTTGCACGAACCTCCTAATTATTTAGGGTACTATCCATTTACTTGGAGTAAACTTTTCTTTCATTACTTAAATTCTTAGAATTTTCCTCTTGGTTTTATAAGTAAATGTTTTGTCACGATGATATCAGTTTTATTTTGATCTGAACTCCAACTTTGTTTCATCAGAGAATTATGCATGGATCTGTTGAACAGTGGTCTGATTTGGATGATTCAAATTTCTCTATTGAGACAATCTCTGGGGGTATCACGAATCGTTGTGAGTTTAGCTGTTATAAGTTTCAATCTTTCTGTTGTTACATGCTTCACTTCAGCTGATGTTGAGGGGAGAAATTACTACTTCAAACTCATTGTTTGAGTTTTGCACAATAGGTGCAATTACTATGAAATAAAATCACCAGTTGATTTTGGTTGTTTCTCTTCTTTTGATTTTATTTGAAGCAATCTTTTGGGCAAATTTTGGCTTATTTGCTTTATACATGGCTATATTACATTGTGTGTTTTCATATTGCCAATCCCCTTGCTGCTCTTTATGTGGAGATCTTACCTTGTTGAGATGATCTTTTTACCATATCTTGTACATGTTTTACTCAAGCTTCATTCCATCTTGAATTTTGCAGTGCTGAAGGCATTAGTGAGAGAAAGTAGTGGTAATGTTGATTCCTTGACTATTCATTTATACGGTCCAAAAACAGATTTAGCAGTTGATCGCAAGTGAGAGTGGCAGGTGGGTCTTTCATTTGCAACTCCCTAATTTTGAATATGTGCTTCACTTTTGATTCTCAAAATAATTATTCCATTTAACCTCCCATTTCTATTGTCATGGTGCATTTCACTAATCTTCTCACTTCTTGCTAAAGTTCCCTAAAATGATTGTTTAGCATTTGTTTACTTTTTCCCTGGCAAAGACATATATGCAAAGTTGTGTCATAAAAAAGTTTATCTTGGCCTCCTTGTAGAATTCTTAAACACTCTTGGCATGTACTAGAAATTTAGAACTAATTAAATTGCAGGAGATGTTATTCCATTATTTTAAAAATTATTGGCATTTTGATGAACTCAATCAATCGATTTGCTTCGAGGGAGCAACAGAGGTGCTCCTTTATTAGAGAAAACTTACGCACTTAAATGTTGTCACATCCATTAATTTGACTTTCATCCATTAGTTTATTGTTCATCATACAATACAACCTTTTGTTGTTGCTTCATTGCATACATCTATGAAAAATTATTGTTTAACACACTACATATTGAATTAGTTTTCTACCAATCATTGCCATTGGAGGTGTATCGATCAGGCAAAACTACTAGGGTTTTCTGAAGGTATACAAAAGTACAAACTTGATAGGATATGCACTTGGATTGTTATAATTTTGCATTTTAGAAAACAATCTTTATGGTATTGTTTGCTATGAACCCTGTTAGATGTATTATACATGTACTTATACGTATTTATTCCTCGTATACATCTATAGTACCGTATAAGGTACTACTTTCATCTATATGTACTTCATCTTCATTGAGAGCAATACAAGTTGAATTCATTTCTCTAACATGGTTTCAGAGCTGTAGATCCCTCCGGCAACCGACGCCGGCCATCTCTCTCTCTCTCTGATCCTCTCTCTGATCCTCTTCTTCTCTTCAAGACCCAACTCCTCTCTCTGATCCTCTTCTTCTCTTCAAGACCCAGCCTCAGCTCCGGCCACTGCTCCGCCCTCCCCAACCCCAGATCCGCCCCCTCCGGCCATTGCTCCGCCCTTCCCCCATCCCCCTCCGGCCACAGCTCCGCCAAAGCTCCGCCAAAGCACTGCTCCGCCCCAGCTCCGCCCCAGTCCCGGCTCCGCCCCAATCCGCCCTCCGCCCCAGCTCCGGCAACAGCTCCCCCTTCCCCCTCCAACCTCAGCTCTGCCACGCCCCAGCCCCGCCTCAACTCCTCAGCCCCGCCCCAGCCCCAACACCAGATCTCCGCCCCAGCTCCGCCCCAGTCCCAGCTGCAGCTCCGCCCTCCGCCCCAGAACCATCTCCGCCCCCTTCAGCTCTACCCCGCTCCAGCCTTGCCTCTGCTTCCGGCCCTCGCCTCTGCTTCAGCTCCTCCGCCGGTCACCTTTACTTCACTCCGGCGATCTTTGTGTATCGTGCCCAAAGCCAAAACCCGATTCCCGTGAAAAACATGCTGTCTGGAATCTTAATATAATTCCAGATCAGCTGTTGTCTATATATATATATATATATATAACAGTTTAAAAAAAAAAAAAAAAGGAATCTTATCGTGGAGTACTCCTCCGGATTTTCGGTATTTGCCATATTCAACATCAGAATCCCCAACCAAAACAGAATGTCATGTGTCCCTATTGTGGCATACCGGGCCACTTTCAACATAATTGTCAGAACAAGCAGCGTGGACTTCAGCATGTTCTTCCCCCTATTACTTGACCAACAAATCTTCTCAAGCATTCATCTTCTCCGGAAACTTCTACTTCATTATCTTCTGCGGATCAGCATTTGATAGCTATGTTTCGTCAGTTCCAGCAGTCCTATTTGGCAGACATCTCTACTGGCCATGCGATTTCGGCTCAGGTCTCTTCATCTATTTCAGGTAGTTCCTGTCCTCTTTGGCTTCTTGACTCTGGTGCTTCGCTCCACATGACTCATGATGCTACTTATCTTCATCATTTAAATTCATCCCCTCTTGTCTCTCATGTTCTCATTGCTGATGGTACACTTCTTCATGTTTCCTCTACTGGTCATCTTTCATCAAGTGCTTTCTCTGTACCTTCTGTTTCTTATGTTCCTTCCTTATCTATGAACCTTATGTCTGTTAGCCAGCTTACTGATTATGATTGCCAAGTTATTTTTGACCGTAATACTTGTCGTGTGCAGGATCGCAGTGGGAATGTGATTGGAACTGGCCGTCGTCATAATGGAGTTTATGTGCTGGATTCCCTTCGTCTTTCCTCTCTAGGTACTTTCCTTCCTCAATGTAATGCGGCTGTTCTATCTCATCATTTATGGCATCATCGTCTTGGTCACTTGTCCTCCTCCCGTTTGTCCTCCCTTGTTCGTCATGGTGTCTTAGGGTCTGTCTCCCCTCCTTCTGATGTTGTCTGTGTTGGTTGTAGACTTGGCAAACAGCTACAACGTCCTTATCCTCTTAGTGTTTCTCAGACTACTGCTCCATTTGAGCTCATACATTCTGATGTATGGGGTCCCGCTCCATTTATTTCTAAAGGAGGTAATCGTTATTATGTTATTTTTATTGATGACTACACCCGCTTCACTTGGATTTACTTCATGCATCATCGTAGTCAGTTATTTTCTATTTATCGCTCTTTTACTACTATGATCCATACACAATTTTCTTCCCCTATCAAAATTTTTCGGTCTGACTCTGGCGGCGAGTATACTTCTCAAGCTTTTCGTGCCTTCTTATCCTCTGAAGGCACCTTACCTCAGTTATCCTGCCCTGGAGCTCATTCCCAGAATGGAGTTGCTGAGCGTAAGCACCGTCATATATTAGAGACCGCTCGTGCTCTTCTTCTAGGTGCTTTTCTTCCTCCTCATTTCTGGGCTGATGCAGTAAGTACTGCTGTGTATCTTATTAACCTACAGCCCTCATCTCATCTTCATAGTTGTAGTCCAGGTGAGTGTCTCCATGGGACCCCTCCCCGCAATGACCATCTTCGTGCCTTTGGATGTCGTTGTTTTGTTCTACTCTCACCCCGGGAACGAACCAAACTCACTGCCCAATCTGTTTCTTGTGTTTTTCTTGGGTACAGTCTTGAGCATAAAGGTTATCGTTGCTATGATCCCATTACTCAGCGTATTCGTATTTCTCGCGATGTCACATTTGATGAGTCCACTCCCTTCTATGCCTCTCCATCCTCCAGTTCCCCTACCTCTCCCTCTGTTCCTCTGTCTTTTCTTTTTCCTACACCCTCCAGTCCGGATCCTACTCCCACATCTACTTCTCCCCTTTCTGCCCCTTCTCCTGAACTTCTCTCTCACTCATCTCCTCCTTTGTCCATTGACTCTCCTATGGTATCCTCCCCTTCTTCCTCTCTTCCTCCTGCTCATCCTCCTATACGTTTGACTTATCATCGTCGGGCACCCACAGCACCTCTATCTCAACCAGTCTCCTCTAACACATCTCCCACTCCGGATCCACCAACTGAGGTATCCTCGCATTCTTAGTCTCTCCGTGATCGCTCCACTTTACATCCTCCTAATCGTTTTGCTTCTGCTAGCACCAGTATTTCAGATGTCTTTGAGCCAGGTACCTACAGAGAAGCAGTTCAGTTACCTGAATGGCAGAATGCCATGGCCGAGGAGCTTGATGCCGTATCTCGGACTCATACCTGGGATCTAGTTCCTCTTCCTTCTCATGCTGTTCCCATCACCTGCCGTTGGATTTACCGGGTTAAAACCCGCTCTGACGGGTCTCTTGAGCGCTATAAAGCGCGTCTAGTCGCTCGAGGTTTTCAGCAGGAACATGGTCCTGATTATGAGGAGACCTTTGCCCCTGTGGCTCACATGCATACTGTGCGTACATTAGTTGCTGTTGCTGCTGTTCGTGGATGGGTTCTTCATCAGCTTGATGTGAAGAATGCTTTTCTTCACGGAGACTTGAAGGAGGAAGTTTACATGACTCCTCCCCTGGTCTTCGAGTTCCTTCCGGAATGGTTTGCCGTCTTCGTCGTGCTCTTTATGGACTCAAACAGGCTCCACGGGCATGGTTTGAGCGTTTCAGTACCGTAGTTGAAGCTGCTGGCTTTACTGCCAGCATACATGATCCAGCTGTTTTTGTTCATTCTTCATCTCGGGGTCGCACCATTCTCCTTCTTTATGTGGATGATATGATTCTTACTGGTGATGACAGTGCTCACATTGCTTTTGTGAAGCAGAAACTGTGTGAGACTTTTCTGATGACTGATTTGGGTCCGCTTCGCTACTTCCTTGGCATTGATATCACGTCTCATTCGGATGGCTACTGCCTCTCTCAGCAGCGTTACACCCTCGATCTTCTTGCTCGTTCAGGTTTGGCTGATACCCGTACTGCTGCCACTCCGATGGAGCTTCATTTGCAGCTCCGTGCTACTGATGGGATCCCCTTGTTACATCCTTCTCGCTATCGCCATCTTGTAGGCAGTTTGGTCTACTTGTCTGTCACTCGTCCTGATATCTCTCATGCTGTTCATATTCTCAGTCAGTTTGTAGCAGCTCCGACTTCTGTTCACTATGCTCACCTTCTATGGGTGTTGCGTTATCTTCGTGGTACTGCTTCTCGTGGTCTGTTCTATCCTCATCATTCCACTCTCCAGTTACAGGCTTATTCTGATGCTACCTGAGCTACTTCTCCTGATGATAGGATTTCTGTCACTGGTTATTGTATTTTTCTTGGGTCATCTCTCATTGTTTGGAAGACCAAGAAACAGCATACTGTTGCCAAGTCTAGTACTGAGGCCGAAGTTCGTGCTCTATCTTCTACTGTACAGGAGGTACTCTAGCTTCGGTCGATCCTACAAGATTTTGGGGTATCTATTCCTTCTTCCACTCCTGTTCATTGTGACAGTACTGGGGCCCTTCAGATTGCTACAGATCCGGTTAACCAAACATATTGGTGTAGATGCACACTTCACTCGATGTCATGTACGTGTACAGGCAGTATCCCTTCACTATCTCCCCACAGAGATCCAGGTGGCAGATTTCTTTACTAAGGCACAGACACGTGATCAGCATCGTTTCATGTTATCCAAACTCAAGACTTATGATCCGCCTTGAGTTTGAGGGGGGGTGTTAGATGTATTATACATATACTTATACGTATTTATTCCTTGTATACATCTATAGTACCGTATAAGGTACTACTTTCATCTATATGTACTTCATCCTCATTGAGAGCAATACAAGTTGAATTCATTTCTCTAACAAACCCAAACTTGTTTGCGTGCAAACTCTCACTACATTTTATATATGTAACAATATGGCTTTTTCTTTTGCTTTTTCTTTTTATTTTTTTTGTTAGGCCATGCCACATCTCTCAGCTACAAGATTTGGTGCTGAACTACTTGGATTATTTGATAATTGCATGGTTCAGTCCTTTATCAATGACTGTACACTTTCAGCAGTAGGTAACCATTACTTTGTCCTTGATATTGAATTAATGAGATTCTTCAAATTTGCATATGTTGTAAATTTTAGTTTGACAATTCAGCTGACCTAGGGTTGGCTCTAACTATCTAAAACACTTTTAATTAATTTATCCAATAGTTATATTAGTCATTGGGCCATCCTGACATTTTTTTTTTTACCCGTATGGCTTTTTTCAACAATCTCCTTATACCCAAGAGTCCCATTTTGATACCTTCAATAAATAAGTTCCAGTATAGAATATTCTTTATGTGAATTAGATGTCATCAACAATGTTTCAGGTGGGGTCAACGGCCTTTGGGTCAATTGGCATTTGGGTCCCCCGTATGGACGCTTCGCAAGTGGCGAGAGTTCGAATCCTCGGGGTGAAGGTGCATGTCTGAGAATTGTGAGCACGAACTGTGGGTGGTACCAGCGCCCATGTGTGCGCGGCCCCATAGGCCGCAGTCGAGGCATGCGCACGCCCCTGTCTTAGTTTAGCGGGCCCATTAGGGGTTTCGTTCTTCTTGACCAAAAAAACAATGTTTCAGGTGGGAATACATGCAGAAATTCAGGCAAGTCAGTGCTTGTGAGTTTTCATTGGAATGCTAACAAGCAAGTAGAAAAGCCTTGACACAGTCAAATTTCCCCTTGTTTTCTTGCAAGCTGAATCAAGCTACAATTTTGCTCTATTTTTCTGTTAGTACCTTGTGAGATGAATGTTGATTTCATGAAGAAGTAATATAACAAAATGCAAGTTACTGTGCTTCTTGAATTTCTTTTTACCACTAGCAGACATTCTCTAAAGGTCTATTGAAGATATTCTTCATATTCTCCCTCATTGGTTTCTGATAGTTGTTTTGTGTTAATATTTCTTGCTAGATATCAGCACGCTTGAAGTAGCTATTGAAATTGCAAAGCAATTACGCATCTATCATTAAGTTGAGGTACCTAGCTGTAAGGCCCACAATTGTGGAATGATATCTATAAATTCTATAGGGAAGGTAAGTAGCACCTCCTCAATGTACCACACAATTACATTTGTTCTTAAAATATCTAGCTCTTTATGTCTTATGAGAAATGGAGTAAGAATGCAAAACATCATAGCAACGAATGGATCTATCCAAGGTAATGTTCCAAACTTTGAAACTGAATGTACTATGTTTTTCCAGTAAATGATATTTTTATTATGCCCAATGGTTCTATCTCTATGATTGAACATAGGGATAGGCTAGTAAGTTTCTTATTTTTTCAATATATGCATGAAAATTCTTTTTGACAACTAACTATATTTATTTATTTATTTATTTAGGAAGCCAAATTGGGTAGGAAGGTATCTATAGTGGAGGCTTTTATAGAAGTTTATCAAAAAGAAGATGGGAGTTTGAGTGATCAGGGGACCCAATTAGCTCAGTAGGTGTAAATTAAATTTCACTTTTAATTAATAATAATCTTTTTGTCATAACATATAATTAACAATTAACTTTATATTTTGTAGGAGAAAATTGTCCAGACTCTCCAAAAAATATTAGCTCCAAAAGGCCAAGGGGTACAAATCGAAGATGATAAGCTATGGAGGGACCTATTTGGAGTAGTAAAGATTCGGTGCTATGGCATGGGCAACCTCGTTGAAGAGATAACCTCGCCTGAGTACTCTCATTGCCAATCTCAGTTGTCTGCCTCTACTACTCAACAATCTGTTGTTTGTATTCCTCTAGAGGTTATGAATAAGCTAGAATTTTTAGAGAAAGCATACGAGGAGTAGAAGAAGCAAAACTAGTACATTCTTTCTCTCTTAGAAGCTCGAGGTATTCAGGTAAACCTTGAAACAGTTCCTCGTACTTCACATGTTACTACTATTACTGGAAGTCTGTCTCTCATGTCCCTTACCTTTGAGAAGATGTTGAACAGCTGCAGCTTCAAGCCCAACATCAAGATAAAGGTTTCGCTAAAATTGCAACAAAATAAATATGATATTTTGAATTGTTTCGTTGGATACTTATAAATCTGTTTATTGTCATATTAGATGTTTGAGTAATTATATCTTGTATTGGATTATTGTATTAGATAGCTTTCTATTGTAATATTTGTTTTAAAAAAATATTATAGACGTTGCAATATGTGTTGCAAAGTATAGAAAATTAGGAATTAAAACATTCTTGCAAAATTTGTTACAAGAATGTCCAAATCATGATGTAATTTTAAATCTTATCAATAATCAATTTGTGACACAATTTGCAACAATCAAAATGTAGCTCAAAATTTGTCACAAAAAATTTCACACAATTGCAACACAATTTACGACACATGCAATCTGTTGCAAAACGAGTGTCGCATATCATTCCAAAACTAATTGTAAATATTGTCTGATTAGATCACGAATTGCGATGAATTTTGTAACGTTAAACGCAGCATCTCAAAGTTGCAACGTTTTTTGTTGTAATGTAAATTCCTTGACCTTAACTAGTAGAAAATAATTTAATATTGGTTACAAATTTTGTTTCTCTGTGTAATGAAATATTGGATCTTTTAGCCTTTGGTTGATCTCTATTATTTCATAGTGCAATAATATTGTTTTCTTTCTTAGAGATATTTTAAAATTTTTAATATGATGTTGAAAACTTTTAATATATGTTGTCATTATAAATTTGTGAGATATTAAATGTATTTCAATTTTGTTTCAACAATATTTGCTATATATATATATCTGTGTGTGTGCGCGCGCGCGCCATTCTTCTCGGATCCAACCAGATGCAATACTCTGGATTTGTTTCTTCCATAAAACAAGATATATATTGCTAAAACTTGCAAATTAAGATAATATGCCATTTATCTTGAATAATACTATACCGTATATCATGTGGATTCATATATTGTATGATAATTTTATAAGGGCTTGAGTACGGTTAAGTGTATATATATTTTCAAAGCATTGTGACCCGCAACAATAAAAAGAAGAAGCACTTTTCTTTAATTATTATTAGTTCCGGGGTTGTTCGAGGAGGACAAGTTGTTTAACTTCCTTACGGGACTCCAGAGTTGGGCCCAGATCGAGGTACGGAGGCAGGGCGTGAAGGACCTCACCTCCGCGATCATTGCAGCTGAAGCACTGGTGGACTTGCGAACCTTACCCGGTGGAGAGGGTGAGAAGGCGAAGTTCAAATCCAAAGACAAGAAGCCAGTCGAGAGAAGGGCCGGAGATGGGTTCCAGAGCAGGAAGCCCAACGGCCAAGCCAGATGGAATAGACCCAGGGATGATGGGAAAGCAGTGAGTGGTTCCGGCAAGATGAGTGGATGCTTTATTTGCAAAGGACCACATATGGCAAAGGATTGCCCTAAGCAAGAGAAGTTGGCCGTGTTTAGAAATGAACCAGAAAGCGATTCGGAGGACCCAGCTAGAGTGAGTCCTTTACAATTGTTGGGTGCCTTGAAGACTGTCAAGGGTGACGGGGTGGTGAATTCTCTGATCTATGTGGAGCTGACCCTGAATGGGAAGGCCATAACAGGGATGGTGGACACAGGCGCAACTCACACATTCATCAAGAAGGATGTGGCCACTCGGTTGGGACTGAGCGTAGGGACGCACACGAGCCGAGTGAAAGTAGTCAACTCTCAGGCACTGGCGGTGACTGGGAAGATGTCTGGCGTAACCGTTCACATGGATGGATGGCAAGGGAGGATTGATCTGCTGGCGGTCACATTAGATGATTTGAGTTGATACTGGGGATGGAGTTCCTCAAGTCTGTGAAGGCCGCTATTGTTCCACATTTGGGTGGTGTTCTTATTATGGATGAGAAGAACCCATGCTTTGTAGTGGGAGTGGCTGTAAAGGAGAAGAAAGGGAAGGAACCGATGCTTTCTGCGCACCAGGTGGTGCAAGGGCTCAAACATGGAGAGCCCACATATGTTGCTGCTCTATTGGAAATGCGGGATGATCTGGTGAGTGATGTACCCTCAGCAGTGGCTGAAGTCTTGACGGAGTTTCAAGACGTGATGCCGCCGGAACTACCCCGTGAACTCCCACCCCGGCGTGCAATAGATCACCAGATTGAGTTAATGCCGGGCTGTAAACCCCCTGCCCGGGCTCCCTATCGTATGTCTCCGTTGGAGTTGGCGAAACTGAGGAGACAACTGACAGAGCTTCTTGATAGTGGCGTCATTCAGCCGTCAAAGGCTCCGTATGGTGCACCGGTATTGTTCCAGAAGAAGCAGGATGGCGCTCTTCAACTGTGCGTGGACTACCGGGCTTTGAACAAGATCACGGTTAAGAATAAGTACCCAATTCCTCTCATACAGGACTTGTTCGATCGCTGGGCGAAGGCAACATATTTTTCCAAGCTGGATCTGTGCTCGGGGTACTGGCAAGTCAGGATTGCAGAGGGAGACTAGTCAAAAACGGCGTGTGTGACACGCTATGGTTCGTTTGAATTCCTTGTAATGCCATTTGGCTTGACTAATGCTCCGGCAACTTTTTCCCACTTAATGAATCAGGTGTTTTCCGATTACAACGATGAGTTTGTGGTGGTGTACTTGGATGATGTTGTCATTTATAGTGAATCCATGGAGGATCACCTTGTTCATCTGAAGAAGGTACTATCAAGATTGAGGGAGTATCAACTATATGTGAAGCTGGAGAAATGTCATGTCGCTCAGCAGGAAATTAAGTTCCTTGGGCACATCATTTCTCGGGTGAAGTCCGAATGGATTGGGCTAAGGTGGCGGCGATTTTGGACTGGCCTGCACCGTCCAAGGTACCGGAGTTACGATCTTTCCTCGGCTTAGCCAACTACTATCGCCGGTTTATCGAGGGATATTCAAGGAAGGTCGTGCCGCTCACCGATTTGTTGAAGAAGGACCAGCCGTGGGGCTGGGCCGTGAGGCAACAGGCTGCATTTGACAAGATCAAGAGTGCAATTGCAAATGAACCAGTCTTAGCATTGCCCAACTTCGAAGAACCTTTCGAGGTCCACACCGATGTGTCAGACAAGGCCGTTGGCGGTGTCTTTGTTCAGAACGGGCATCCGGTGGCGTTCGAGAGTTGGAAGCTGAAAAACGCGGAGCAGCGCTATTCGGCGCATTAGCGGGAGATGCTCGCCGTTGTTCATTACTTACAGGTATGTAGAGTGTACCTTCTGGGCACCAAATTCCTTGTCAAAACAGATAATATTGCCAATACATTCTTTGCTACTCAAAAGAAGCTGTCGGCTACACAAGCTCATTGGTAAGAGTTCTTGCAGGAATATGACTTTCAATGGCAGCACAAACCGGGGAGACACTACCAGGTGGCTGATGCGTTGAGTCTCAAGCAAATGGTTGAGTACGTGGCTGCGTTGGCGCAAGTGGAGAATGACTTGCAAAGTCGTATCGAGGATGTAGCAAAGACGGACAGTCAGTATTTGAAGCTGATCAAAGATGTCCAACACGGAGTCGTGCGCAAGTACTGGGTGGAGAATGGGTTTCTCTACGCCAAAGGCGACAGACTCTATGTGCCGAAAGGAGGGAAGATTCGGCAGCAGCTCCTTAGAGAGCATCATGATGTTCCATGGGCGGGACATCCCGGTCGTGAGCGAATGAAGGCCTTGCTCACAAGACATTATTATTGGCCGGATATGGGCGAAGACATTGAAGCATATGTGAAGACATGTTTCGTGTGCCAACAAGACAAGTCAGAAAGAAGTCGGGAGGCCGGTCTTCTCCAGCCGTTGAGTATTTCGGAAAGGCCATGGGTGTCAATTTCCATGGACTTTATCTCCGGATTTCCTAAGGTGGAAGGGATGTCGACAGTGATGGTGGTCGTGGACCGATTCACAAAGTATGCGGTATTCATACCCGCACCGGTAGTGTGTTCAGCAGAGGTGGCTGCTGAGCTGTTCCTGAAGCATGTGGTGAAGCACTTTGGGGTACCGGAAAACATCATAAGCGATCGAGATGCTCGCTTTACTGGGCGGTTCTGGACGGCGTTGTTCGGATTGTTGGGCACAGAGTTGAAGTTTTCAACAGCGAATCATCCGCAAACGGATGGACAGACGGAGAGGATCAATGCTTTGTTGGAAGAGTATCTCCGGCACTATGTTTCGGCTTCGCAGAAGAATTGGCTAAGTCTGCTTGATGTGGCGCAGTTTAGCTACAATCTTCATCGGTCTTCATCAACGGAGAAGAGTCCGTTTGAGCTTGCGTACGGATACCAACCTATTACTCCTTCAGAGGTGGCGAAGAGGAGGACAGGAGGGAAATGTCCAGCCGCGTATCATTTTGCTATTGATCGGCAAGAGATGTTGGAGAGTGCTCGGGATAGCCTCGCCAAGGCGGCTCGCCGGATGAAAAAGTATGCAGATCAAGGGAGACGTCCTTTGGAGTTCCAAGTAGGGGACAAGGTTTGGTTGAAGCTCACTCCACAGGTGTGGAAGAAGTTACATCGGAAGGATGTACACAAAGGCTTAATCGCGAGGTATGATGGGCCTTTCGTTATTGTCCAGCGGCTGGGCAACGTGGCATATCGTTTGGACCTCCCCGATCGGCTGAAACTCCATCCAACTTTTCATGTGAGTTTCCTGAAGCCATGCCACGAGGACCCCACGGATCCATCGAGGGCGAAGAAGAGTCGGGCTCCGCCGACTATTCGCAAGGAGTTCAGTAGGGTGGCTGAGCGGATCCTGGACCGAAGAGTAGAAGGCCAAAGCAAGAAGAACCGCAGGGTGTTCTTCCTTGTCCAATGGAAGGACTTTCCTATGTCAGAGACAAGCTGGGAGCGCGATACTACTCTTTGGCAGTTCGAGGAGTTGGTGGAAGACTTCTTGAGTTCGAGACCGACGAGGACGTCGGGTTCAACTAGTGGGGGTGGTTTGTAAGGGTTGATGACCTTACACTTGGTCAGCGGGTATACAGTATCACATAGACCAAGCCACAAGGGCGCACAGCTGCGTGGATTTGGTTGCACGGCGCTTGTGTTGTGTCGGGACCAAGGGCGGGTGAAATACCCGTATGATTATTGGCTGAGGCCGTGAGGCGCGCGCGCGCTGGACCTTGGGCGTGCGCGTGACCGATGAGCGCGTGGGGCAGGCGCGCCCATACCAAGAGTCAAGTGTCGCAAGACTTTCATCATGTAGAGTGTTGGATCTCTAGCAAGTCTAGGCGGGGCGGGACACTTGATCAGGCCGGGTGACCGAGAGCTGATTCCGGATCTGACAAGGTATTAAGCAGGCGTATGCAAGTAGGCACGTGGCCGAGAGCGTTGCCGAGCCAGGGGCGAGGATGGCACGTGGTATTACCGCGCGTGCCCGGTACTGCTACGCGCTGTGACCAAGGGTGGCTGGTTAAAGCTACAGTCGAGTCAGAGAACACTGCAAGCTAAGTGAAGTCAGGGAATTCACGCCAGACCTGTATTGGCCATGGGGCTCAATCAACCTTGGATTTGGGGTAGCTCTGGTATTATGGTCAAATGAGTCTTTGGGAGAAAACAAGGCCACTTGGTGTTGGTTTTGGCCATGGTTGTAAACATTTCTCAATCTAAAAGAGTTTTATGTTTTTCTCTCTCAAAATGGGTTTCATTGTGTCGTGTTTCTCGTACCGAGGGGTTTTCAGAATTTGCTCGCTTCTTCTTATTTTCGCTGTGCTTTGTAATGCAAACAGGATTCACTAACTGTTCTTGCAAGGAAAGGCTGACCTGTCGCTATGGTGCATGTTAGGTGCCGCACGGCCGAAGGTGATCGGTTGAGGCCGTGACAGTTGCCATGTTGTCCTCTTATGTGTTAAATAATGTCAACTATTGAACCTAAACTCTAACAATAGTCATAAGCATTTGGTTGAGAATAGCTGTAGAACTAGATGGTGAAACTATGGATTGAAGCTATGGGACAGGAGGTTGAAAGAATAGGTTGATTGTATTTAAAGGTTGTAAGAGTTCAAGCTTCATTATAATATTTTGGTTTACAAGAAAAGAACACTAGTGCTTAGACTTACATATAGGCCTCCAAAGTCGATTAGCAACCTCAACTGCCATTATGTGGGTCCATGAAAATTATAGGCCAAACACTTGTGATAGCTTTTAGATTAAGTTCAAGTTATTATCTGAACGTAATCTAAACTTGAGCTTGATTCTTCTAATCTCCGTAGTTGGCTGTTGATGTTAGGCGTTTTGACATTCTTATGTTGTTAATATTTGAAGAACGGATACCCGAGGAGTTATCAGATCATCTTTGTTTCTTGTTGTGTTTTCTTGCACTAATAGAGATGAGAAATGGATAACTATGGCAAAGCTCAATACAATAATACTTTATTTAGAAACTTGGGCAGAAAGCATTGTTCATTTTATTAAATTATTGGGACACTCTGCACGAAACAAACAGCATCACATCTTTCACATACAACTTTATTCAACAAATTTTCGGAACATAAAGTGCCTGACTGAGCTATGCATAGAATAGAAGCAATGAGGTCTGGAATCCACCCGCACAAGCCACACTTTGATTTGATAACACAGGCACATATATATGCCTGTTATTCCAACAAACCCACTGAAATCACCTGCAATAGACAAAGTAATGTTTCAATGAATACTAATTAATATCTTAGAAAAACACTGATAGATGAATATACAAAACATAATTCGCTTACCTTGGAAACCGCAGCAATAACGGCAATTTATTGAAAGTAATAACTTCACAACATAAATGATACACAAACACAAACGAAATCCATAATTTGATGAAAATAAGCGCACACCATCTAAGAGAAGAAGGAATAGTTAATGAGATTTTTTTTAAAAAAATAGAGAATTCAGGAAAAAAATTTAAGTAAATTCAGAGATTACCTTAATCAGACAGTTCATCAGCAGGAGCAGCATTAGCAAGATCAGCAACAGCATCAATGTTTGTTACAAAGCTGAAAGGATCTTTTGTATAAGCCATGTACTCTTGCCTGAGATTCACAGAAATCAAGACATTGGGGAACTGCTGAATCTTAGGCCAATCTGGACCATCCACGAGGCACCGCCGAAGAGTTGGAACATCGCTGACAATGAGATGCATCTTCTGGAGCATTGGGAAGTTAGGAATCGGTTGCGGAAGCATCCATTCCGGCAAGTGGTTCATCATTGAGTCCCCCCATTCCAAGATTTCCAGTGAAGGTAGGACTCCTACGTCTTGCAGCAATGCCGGGCAGCCATCGATCTTCATCGCATGAGCTGAAGGGAAGTCAGAAACTCTTACAAGGCCATTGTTACCAATGAGAAGAATGGCTTTTACAGACTTGAAACCCTCAATGACAGTCAAGCTATGCGCCTCATTGATGCATAGAGAAGTTAAGCTTGTAGCATGATGTATAAGCCCTTTAGGAAGAGACTTTAGTTGTGGGCACTTGCTTATCTCAAGCGATTCAAGGATTGGCATCAACCTTGCACCATCTCTTGCTTCCCATATCCATTCCTCCCACTCTGGCATGTCTTTCAGAGTGAGAGACTTTAACTTTGGAAAAGCATCTCTCCCACTGCCCATGAATTCAAGGCCTATTTGTTTTATAGACCAAGCGCCTTTGATGTTGAGCAAATCCAGGAGAGGGAGCTGGCCTAAAGGAGGGAGTCGAGCGCATGACTTACACTTGGAGATGTCAAGCCTTTTCAAGTTCAAGAAGAGATTGATGCTCTTCATCCATGTCGGGAACTCAAATCCAAAGTATCCCTTGATCTCGAACTTTTCCACTGTGTGGGGAGGGAAGAGTCTCTCCTCGAACACCTCTTGGATCCTTTCTGCATCTTCTTGCGGGTATGGCCAACTTGAACCGCTGCATGATAGCTCCAGATGATAGATGCAGGTCTTGTCTTTTAGTACGGACCCTTTAAATTTGGCAGCTCTTTCCAAGTTCTTGATGGTGATGGTCCTCAGGTGGATGAGAGACTTGATTTCTTCCAGTGAGGAGTAACATTTTGAGTCTTCACCTGCTCTTTCATTTGCCACAAAACCCATGAGTCTATTCAAATGAACCAGTCCACCGATCCCGGGAGGGAGACCTTCCAGTGGAGTGCCGAGAACATCTATACTCCTAAGCTTGTACATTTTTGCTATACTTTTGGGGAGCTCCGACAGTAATTCGCAATGCTGGAGGATCAAGTATTGCAAGTTGTTGAGATCCCCTATGGTCTCTGGTAGCTCGGTGATCATCAAATTGGAGAGATTGAGATACCGCAAGTGCACAAGACTGGATATAGACTCCGGCACAACCTCGAAGATTGTACTACTCAAGTCTAGAATCCTCAAACACTTGAGCTTTCCGAAGAGATCTTCAGGTAGCTCGCACATTGTAAAAATGCCCATGTACAACAGGGTTCTCACTGAAGTTTGCTCCTTTACAATCTCAGGGAATGTATCGGTGTAGCCCACAATAACAGATAAATGGCGAAGTTTCATTGTTGGGGATGATGAGGATGCGGCGGTCAATGTTGAATAATGATGATGTTCAGAAGCTCCAGCATGGCAAGGATGGCCCTGCATGAAGAGTCTATTGAAGGATGAAGATGTTCAGAGGCTCAGCAATGCAAGAATGGCTCTGTGTGAGGAGTCAAAAGGAGTAGTCTAAGTTGAGTGAAAAGCTTCTGTCTTGACTGATGGTAGTTGGTTAACTTATGTAATAGTTTTTGTCAGTTATTTCTTTGGTTCTACGTTACTTAACTTAGCTTATATATATCCTCTGTTTGTAAGTTAAATCTTAAGCAATTCAGTGAACTTGCTTCCTTGTATTTGAACTTAACTATCAATATATGTTCTGAGTCTTGTTTAGTGTAAACAAGTCTTGTGTTTACAAGTGGTATCAGATGGCCGAGGGTTTCAGTGCTCCTTCCTCACTTCCCACCAATGTTCTCCTCTTCAAAGGGGAGAACTATAACCTCTGGCAACTCAAAATGAAAACCGTATTCCGTTCCAAAGACCTCTGGACAATCGTTGACAAGGGATTCGCCGAGGAAGGTGACCATCATCGTCTTCAGGATGTCATCAAACGGGATGCTAAAGCACTTGCCATTATTCAGCAAAATTTGGATGAGCGCGTACTTCTCCGGATCACGAGGCAGCCACGGCCAAACAGGCGTGGGACATGCTCCGAGCTCGCATCACGGCAACTCTAACAATTCTGCCGTTAAGATTCACTCCCTGCAACAAACTCTCGACTCACTTCGGATGAAGCCCGGAGAGAAGGTCGAGGACTTCGTCACTCGAGTGCTCGATGTAGTTCATCGCATCCGTCTCCTTGGAGAAGGAGTACCAGAGAAGACAGTGGTTGCGAAAATCCTTCGCAGCCTCACCAAACGATTCACTCACGTCGTTTCATCTATTGTTGAAGCTCGCGATCTTAATACACTCACAGTTGACGAACTTTGTGGCTCGCTCAAAAGTCATGAAGACATCCTCAACAGCGCTGAAGATGGGGACGACGAGAGGGCATTGCACGTTCACACTCTTCCATTTCGACCTAACTATCATTTCAGGGGGAGGGGTCGTGGCCGTGGAGGTGTTTATAGAGGCCGGGGCCGAGGACGCGGACGAGGGAGAACTTCTGAAATTCCACAAAGCTCGGAGTCTAAACCTCACAAGAGCATCCAAGGCTTCATATGCAAAAAGTTTGGGCATATGAAGTCACAATGCTGGTATAAAGATAGGCGGCCAATGTAGCGAGAAACGAGAGAAGGAAGTGGAAGAAGGAGTACTCTTTATGGCCAGCTCTCAAAGCCCGGCCGGTGAGATGTGGCTCATTGACAAAGGGTCGTTCTAACCACATGTCGTGGGAATCGGAGTCTTTTCGTCCACCTTGAAGACACTCACCCTCAAACAATCGGGCTTGGTGATGGTCATACCCTTCAAGCTACCGGAGTTGGCTCGGTAACACCGCGATCTAGCTCGGGCCAAAAGCGGCTTCTTCACAACGTCCGAGTATGTACCAATGCTAGCTCACAATCTCCTCGGCGTTGGACAACTAGCGGCTTCAGGATTTGAAGTGCAATTCTCGAAGGAGAATGCACCGTGAGAGAAGCGCGAACAAAATCACTTGGTGGCCAAAATTCACATGACTAACCATAGGCTTTATCCTCTTGAAACCAATAACATGCCCTCTCGCTCATGTAACACAAGGAGAAGGAGATGTCTCGAGCTATGGCATCGAAGGTATGGTCATCTTCACACTCGAAATATGAACCTATTACAAAGATCTTGTGAATGGCCTTCCAAGTGATAAATTTCAAAGGCGAGTGTGAAGCTTGCACCCTGGCCAAGCAAACCCGACACTCATTTCCAAAGGGACAGGCGTACCGAGCAGTGGCTCCTCTGGAATTAATCCATGCAGATCTAGTTGGGCCCATGAAGACTCCTTCACTTGGAGGTAATCGGTACTACTTCTTGATAACTGACGATTTTTCCAGATATAGTTGGGTTTACTTTCTCAGCAACAAATCAGAAGCTCTGCAAAAGTTCAAAACTTTCAAACTAGCAGTAGAGAAGCAGCTCACACTGCCCATCAAGACGCTCCGCACTGACCGAGGAGGGGAATTCACATCCTCGGCGTTCAAGCACTTCTGTGAAGAGGCTGGAATCAAACGCCAACTCACGGCGCCGCGCACCCCACAGCAAAACGGGGTGGCCGAACGGAAGAACCGCACCGTGACAGAGATGGCAAGGACACTGCTAATTCAAATGAAGTTACCCTCCGAACTCTGGGCCGAAGCGGTCTCTACGGCCGTATATCTCTTGAACCGCTCTCCGACGAGCGCTTTGGAGAAGAAGACGTCGCTTGAGGCGTTGACGGGAAGAAAACCATCTGTTGACCATTTCAGAGTATTCGGCTGCGTTTGTTACAGATTGGTTGACCAACAGTCTCGGTCCAAGCTGGACGCCAAGTCAGCAAAGCAGGTTTTTATTGGCTATTCGGATGAATCGAAAGCCTATAAGGTGTTTGATCCTGATACGAAACGCGTACACATCAGCAGGGATATTAAATTCTCAGAGAATCTCTGCTGGGATTGGGCAAGCTCAGCTGAGTCAGCTACATCAAACTATGCGCCATTCTCTGATAATGAGACTGGCTTTGAGGAGTGTTCATCTGATCCGTTCATCGAAGGATCTGAACGGTTGAATGAGAACAACGGGGAACACGTGGTGACTCCCACTCAAGTCTTACCCTTGACCTCTCATGAAACACAGAGAAGCTCAGAAGAACCAGGAACGCCGGTAAGGTACCGGAGTGTTACTGACGTTTACAATTCATGCTCTTTTGCAGTCACTACTTCTGATCCCGTGCTATTCGAAGAGGCTGCCAAGGATGAAGGATGGATCTCAGCCATGCATGAAGAAGTGGAAGCTGTTGAGAAAAACAGAACCTGGGAGCTAACCACTCTGCCGGAAGGGAAGCGCGCCATCGGCTTAAAGTGGATATACAAGACGAAGTACAACCCTGATGGCTCTGTGCTCAAGAAGAAAGCACGCATAGTGGCCAAAGGGTATGTTCAACAAGAAGGCATAGACTTCACTGAAGTCTACTCCCCGGTGGCGAGAATGGAAACCATTCGCACCTTCCTCGCAGTCGGAGCTCAACAAAGGTGGTGGATTTATCAGCTCGACGTGAAGACAGCCTTCTTGAACGGGACTTTAGAAGAAGAAGTCTATGTTAACCAACCAGAAGGTTTTATAGTAAAGGGAGAAGAAGCAAAGGTTTACAAACTCCGGAAGGCCCTGTATGGACTCCGGCAGGCCCCAAGGGCTTGGTACAGCCGGATTGACGACTACTTCACTCGATCAGGCTTTCTTAAAAGTCCCAACGAAGCAACTCTATATAAGAAGACCAGAGGGGATTCAGAATTTCTATTAGTTTGCATTTACGTGGATGACATTATATATATGAGCTCATCTGAAGAGCTAAGGCTTGAATTCAAAGAAAGTATGATGAATACATTTGAGATGACGGACTTGGGAAGGCTGAAATATTTCCTGGGCTTGGAGGTAAGACAATCAAATGATGGTCTATTTGTTTCTCAATCCAAATATGCAGAGGATCTTCTAAGGAAGTCTGGAATGTTGAATTGCATCCCCATGAATACCCCGATGAACAGCAACGAGAAACTCTGTCTTGATGATGGCTCCGAGAATGCTGAACCCTCAATTTATAGGAGAATTGTGGGTAGTCTCCTCTATCTAACTAACACAAGGCCGGACCTAATGTTTGCAGTTAATATGGTGTCCAGATTCATGCAAAAGCCCAGCATGCATCACTTCGGAGCAGTGAAGAGGATCTTGCATTACATTGCTGGTACAATGGAGTATGGATTGCATTACTCTCATTCAGACAAGTTCAAATTACTAGGCTTCACTGACAGCGATTGGGGAGGATCACAAGATGATCGGAAAAGCACCTCTGGCTGGGTGTTTCTACTCGGTTCTACAGCAGTGGCGTGGAGCTCAAAGAAGCAACCAATCACCGCCCTCTCAAGCACTGAGGCCGAGTATATCGCCGCAACCGCAGCAGCTTGTGAAGCCATATGGTTGAAACGGCTTCTAAAGGACATGAATGAAGACATGAGAGACTCAACGGTTATATTCTGTGATAATAAATCGGCCATTTCTATAACAAAGAACCCCTCATTACATGGGCGCACTAAGCACATCGACACCCGTTTCCACTTCATCCGTGACTTGGTGAGCAATGGAGAAATTAAGGTAATGTATTGTAATACAAGTAAACAGACTGCTGACATCTTCACAAAGGCTTTGGCGGGTCCGAAATTTGAAACTTTTCGAGTTGCTCTTGGGTTGAAGAAGCTTCTGAACAAGGAGAGGATGTTGAATAATGATGATGTTCAGAAGCTCCAGCATGGCAAGGATGGCCCTGCATGAAGAGTCTATTGAAGGATGAAGATGTTCAGAGGCTCAGCAATGCAAGAATGGCTCTGTGTGAGGAGTCAAAAGGAGTAGTCTAAGTTGAGTGAAAAGCTTCTGTCTTGACTGATGGTAGTTGGTTAACTTATGTAATAGTTTTTGTCAGTTATTTCTTTGGTTCTACGTTACTTAACTTAGCTTATATATATCCTCTGTTTGTAAGTTAAATCTTAAGCAATTCAGTGAACTTGCTTCCTTGTATTTGAACTTAACTATCAATATATGTTCTGAGTCTTGTTTAGTGTAAACAAGTCTTGTGTTTACAGTCAATGCCTCCACATCTCCAGAGAAATATTCATCTTGAGACAAGAATTTAGCAAGAGAACGGAGAAGATCATGCATTTTGCTTCCTCCCTCGCCGTAGTAACGGGGGTCTCTTTGTAAGAGATTTCTTCGGAGTAGCTCCCTGTAATATTCTTTAGCAACTTCTTCCATTATCATATTGTTATGCTCTTTGACAAAGCCCAATGCCACCCAGTGCTGGATTAGTGTGTGCCGCATGAAGACATGATCTTCAGGAAACAAGGAGCAGAATATGAAGCATTGCTTCAGATGAGATGGAAGATCCTCATAACTTAAGTAGAGGACGCCCATGACTCCTTCCGGGAGCTCAGTCAAAGACCAAGCCGGATTTGTGAGAACCCTCTCCCAGTCATTGGGCAGCTTCTCCTTATCATGCAGGACTCCGGCAATGGTTTTAATGGCTAAAGGATGGCCATGACATTTCTCGACAATCTTCTTCCCAATACTTTCAAGTAGCTGCATTTCACTTTCCTCACCGGTTTTGAATACAAGACTGCATATAAGAGACCAACCATCCTCGGCTGACAGTGGTTGGACCGAATGAAGATAGACTGCATTCATTGCAGTTGCAACACGTTCATCCCTACTGGTAATCAAGACTATACTGCCGGTGTTGGCATTTAATAATGGTTTTCTAAGATATTTTATCCACAGATTTGCTTCCCAAACATCGTCTAGGATCAAGAAAATTTTTTTTTGCTTGACCGATTTGCTGAGGGCATTCTGAAGCTCACCAACACTGTTGGCATTGCCAGAATTCCCACCGGTGTACCTTAAGATGGATTTTAACATTTCTTCGGGAGAATATTCTTTTGAGACACAAACCCATATTGGGGGTGGCAATTGAAAATTGAACTTAATGGCTTCATGGTTATTAATCATTTGTGCCAGAGTTGTTTTGCCTATCCCTCCCATCCCCACAATCCCATAGACAGAGATTGTGGGAAAATTACTTGAAATCATCATTTTCACTAAATTATTAGTGTCACTGTTTATCACAGACCCAACAATATCAGGCTCAACATCAGGATCAGAGTCACGCCGAATCCTAATGCTGTCACCCTTCTTGGAGGTATTGAGAGCTAAACCAAAATTCTTATTCTCCTCGAAAATCTCTTCTAGCCTCGCATTAAGGCTTCTAATCCGACCACCTATCCGGTGGCGGAAGAGAATTCGACGTTGAGCAGAAGAAAAGAAAGCACAACAACGTACCGGTTGGTTTGCCGACAGTCTCGCGATCCTCTCTGCATGGGTACGGGAGTGATCAATGATATCATCAGCATCATACAGAGCATCTCTGAGTTCATTGAGCCAAGTTTTCACGGCTGCATCACTAATGGCCTTGCGTTCGGCGTCCTCCAACACATTCTGCATCATTCGTACTTTCCTCTCTAACTTCTGGAGTTCATCCTTCACACTAACCATCATAGTTATCTCATCCTTGATGAGGCTTGCTAGAGTGTCTGCAAATTGGGAAGCCAGAGAGTCTACAATCATAGCCATTTTACTGGTTTTTTTAAGCTCAAACTGAAGGAATTAATGCCGGATGGCAATGCAGGCATGCTTTGAAACCAGTTTGTGGTTTTATACACACTTAGATGAATGACAGCAATTGTGCCAACCTTGATGTGCAAGACCACCTTTGGATAAAGGAAGGCACTTTGCTTTCTAGTGTCTTGAGCTTTTGCCTTTTCCAATTCTTTGCTTTTATTTTCTTTTCCGTGTGAACTTCTTCTTCCCAATTCCAATGGGTGAGAATGACGTCTTGATCGCGGTTGTGATTTTAGGGAGTGTTTGGATTGAGAGGGCTGGGCACAATTAGAATGGGATTGGTTAGTAATAGTAATATATACCAATGTTATATTGGCAGTAGATACTGTTAATAGTATAATTATTTATAGTTAAAAAAATTCTATTGCACTCAAAATTTGTGGGAACAGGGAGTAAGTATTTATAGTGAAATAATATTTTTTGCCCTTAGTTAAAAATTAATTAGATAATAATCATTAATTTAAAATAATTAATCATAAGAATTGAAGTAAAGAACAATAACAGGAATTGGGTCATTAATTAAATATTTAATTATAATAATTAAAATACATAATGTTTACGAAAATTATTCAATATAGATATTCATTATAATAATTAAAATGAAGCCTCGATGTAGATTAATTAATTAAAGTAAAATAACACTTTTGTCTTTAATAGATTTTTAAAAAAATTGAAATCATTGATTTAAATAGTTAATTAATTCAATGTCCTTGAACAAAATTAAAGAGGATAATCAACTGAATTATTTAATTAAAATATTTAATTACAGTCATTATTTAAATTATTTTTTAATCTAGTAAATTTAGTTATTAAACTAATTATTAAACATCATCCATTATTGTATACAATATAGTTTATTTAGGAAATCTTATTACATTTCCCTTCTATGCTTTTCTTCAATTCCACATTCCCATTGATACGCCCCTTACGTATCCGCAAGTGCACGAGTCGTACAAATAATAAAGTATACCCAATGTAGAATTGGGTAGTCGAATCTACAGGGGCTGGTATAGCTCTCAATACTCGCACGTTGCTTAATATCTAATCGATCAACAATTGGGGTTGATATAAGACTAAAAGCCTAAGGATGTGGGTACAAAGGAAGAAGAGTGGGACAGGGGAATTGTCTAACGAATTGCTCGAAAGGGGAGTAGGGCCCCGGGTTGATCCTTTGGTGACGGAATGCATTCAAGCCTCTCACAAAACTTATCAGGTACATCTAGTAAATCTATGTGTGCTCTAATTGCTTTGTTGCAGCTATGGCTATGATAACATCAAGTTAGCGATTATGCTGTGAAGTTTAAGCACTTCAAGGTAGCAATTACATTATGGTAATTACGCTAAGGCAAAAACATACACCAAGTTTATAACCACGCAATGAAATCATGCAAATCAAGTTATGCAATTCAAGATTTAATATCGAAAGAACTAAGACTCCATAAGCATTGCAAAATAAGCATTCAATACAAATATTCAACCAAGTTCACAACCCGGTGCTCCCGAGAGAGTTAGCCCCTCATGGTTTCACTCAATAAAGAAGTAAAGACAGGAACAAATACAAAGGAATACAAAAAACTCCCTATTTGCTTGCATCTTCATGAGCTCCGATGATCAAATCTTGACGAGAATTCTTCCCAGCAGTCGGCCTACAATTGGCATCCAAATCTTGCCCTAAAGATGATGGAATATGTGCAAAGCTTCCTCCCTTAGCCTCCAGCCGTCGCCCAGACAAAAAGCTCCCTCTTAACCTAACTTTCAGCGATTTTAACCTAATTTTCTATTCGAGCACGGTCGTGCTTAGGCCGTGCTTCAGGGCGTGCAGTTTATGGGCTATTGAAGTTTCTGAATTTTTGCCAGGCTGTGAAGTGCACGGGCTGGAACACGCCCGTGCTTTGGCAGTGCTCTCATCTGCACGGCCATGCTCTGGGAACCGTGACCGTGCTTATGATTTCTTGAATCTCCTGTAAGTTGTACGGCTATGGAGCACGACCGTGCTTGCCTTGATGAACTCCCCTTTAGGTCCTTTTGTTATGAATCTTCTTCAAAAACACTTATGAATGCTCCAGGACCTAAATATCTGCACAATGAACTAAAAATATCTCAAATAGCACCGAACTAGTAAAATAGTGGCTAGAGAACTAGAAAACAATAGGTATAAATTGGGTAACATATATACATAAAATGCACTCATCACCCATCAATTTTTTATTACTATTTTCATTTCCCCTAAATCCCATTCACCCCAATCTCATACCTCTTATTACCATTTAACATGCTAAATGCACCTTTAAAGTTAAGAAAAGAACAAGATTTAACTCTTTAGTGGGAGATAATTAAAAATAATTTGAATATGAAAATAGAATTTGGACTAAACCAGAATATATCTTACACGTTGTTTAATTAAACATAAAGAAATTTTGGTGGTTCTTGATGTTGTCCATTAAGTTGCTTTCGAACGTTCTCCTAGGCAAAGCTTAGGACGGAGATCACCACAGAAAATGTCAAAAACCTCAAGTGTGAGAGTAAGAGAACTAGGCCAAGCAAGGACAAGTATGCCCCGGTTCATGTTTGCTCATGTAACGAAGGCTATGAAGGCCGCCAATCAATGGAGATATGACAACCTAGTCAAATTTGAGTCACTCTCACAGTGGATGGTTGTGTTAGAAAGTATCACAAAATTTGTACAAAATAAATAAAAGCACGAAGAAGCTAAAACAAAATAACTAGTTGATTTAGTGAACATTCTGATTTAATTAATTATAATTAAATGTAGATTGGAAAAAGTTATCTCTGTGTTTCAAATTTATTACTTTAATATGCCAAATTTGGTCCTTGGATCGTGTGAGATCTACCGTCAAACAAATGTCCCATATCTTTAGATCACATGATAAAATTTAGAAACAACCTCTCTTCCTTTTGAAATAGTGGCTAATAACCATAGTAAAGGGACCTTGCCAAACTACTCTTCGTGTCTCACACAATTACATTGACTGCTTTGGCAAAGATCTTTTGATCTCACTCATACATGATCACCTAGAATACTAAGTCAATTACTTCCAAGAAAATAAATTCTTTTTTTAGTGATGATCACTGACAATTGCTATTTATCAAGTAGCCGCACTTCGAGATTAACCATATCAAAGGGTAAACTGAGCCTAACTACCTTAGTAAAATACTAGACATTACAAGCACATCACAAATATAATATCTCAAGTCAAAGGTTAACTCATATAATTATAATCAACAATCTTATTTATTGAAGGTCAAAGAGTAAAACTCATGTGATTGGATCGTAACGAATCATGTTCAAATACACCAATCTCATCAATATATATATGGCACATGCTTCTGCTATCCCAAACTTTTCTACTGACGCTTTATGTCAAAGAATATGTCATACAAATCTTTACAAATCTTTAATGCCCAATTAAATATCTTTTTTGATTTGTGAGATATTTAAGTGTGTAAATACCAAATTCTTCTAGCGTCCTCCTGATTATCCTATACTTAGTAGAAGGCTTAACTTAACACACATGGACTATGTCATTCAAAACTTATTAAAATACTAACATAAATTTTATATGAACATCAAAATAAATACCTATTCTTAATAATAGAAAATATATAATACAAATAAAATGCCATAATACAAATATCCTTGTTGGTATTCAAATGCATACTCCTAATATGTTATTCGTCACAAAGGCCACAAAGAAGATTCAAGTTGATTAGAAGAAGTCACCAAAACTGATATCCAGTAGCCCTTGTATCTGAATAGGCCATAATCCATCGGAATGTTTTCATATTACCACTTGTCGCAAGAGTAGAGGAGCTAGCCATATCGCAAATTATTGTTTGGTGAGAAGCCTGGCACTACACAAAACTTTGAGGAAGAACAAAAAGGTAGGAGGACAAGACTCTCAATAATGAACTTCCTTTGTAGGAGTTAATTAAACCCAAAGGATATGGAGATAGCAAACTCCCTCCTGATCCTCTGATGTGTTTGCAGCATTCCTTTCTGTCAATCACTCTATCTTAAGAGGTTATCAAAGTTAAAAATGATGTCAAAAAAGTCTTCACCTTTACTATGAACTTAGGGTATATAAAAGCTATTGAATTTCAACATACATTGAAGCTCAACAATAAAGAAATAGTGCAATGGTTAGACAAGATTGTTACCTTATCACGCTTAAAAAACCTGATGGAAGTGAAGTTGTAAAAAATGTAAGTGCTTGCCAATTAGAAAAGTGACATAAGCGCTACTTCATGACACTTTCCCTATGGTCACTAGAGCTTGGATTAATGAGTGTGGTGGTAGGCTTTAGCACATAGATGTGGGTATAGAACCTTATGTTTTATTGCTTATGCTGGCTAAAGGTAGTTGACATGCTTCAATAGGTCAGTGATCTAGTTAAAATTTTGAAGAGCAAAGCTGTCTCCACTAGAGTTTTGCAAGTGGTTGTCAGAGTGCATGGAAGATTATTGCTTCCCCATGGGATCAAGTTTAGCAATGGGACGAGGAAGTTAATTGTGCTAGTCAAGGATGAAAAAACTAGAGATCCTATCTTCTTGGATCACAAGTGAGATATATTTTTTAAGAGCATTTCTCGGTAATAATTGTTTTTGGTTCCCACCAACAAAATTAAGGTTCTTGGTTTGCACTCAAACAAGATTAAGCTAATCAAGACCGCGAAGCCAAACTTGACCCAACTCCTTATTCATTTGAGTTGGCAAGCACGACTGTCATTGGACCCATTATTAGACTAAATGTTGGTGAAATCTCAAGCCTTATGCATTTACTTACAAAAATGATGAGACCTTACTAGCTAATGACTTAGTGCCCACTATCAATACAACCATCTGTGATGCTATTAAACCCCCACAATTTGTAGACATCATCTAGGATTTCAAATAGTACTTCACATGAGGTATGTATACTTTAGTTTTTTCGATTTCATGGATAACGTGGACCCCACCCAAAGCCCAAACGCTATGATTGGAAGTCCCAAGCCTCTATCTAGGTTAGAGCCGGTGTACGTGACAGTGCCATTGCCAGTGCGCTATCAAGGATTAGAATTTGAAGCACTTTCCTTAGCAGACTCAGGGAAGGAGAGGTTAGAAACAGACTTTGCCATGAAAGTCATGTGATTTACCCAGGAAGGCAATTCTAGTCATTCAGAGCCTCCATCAAAGACAACCACCTTCATACTACCAAAATGTATGAAAGACAGAAGAAACCAAGTTCTAGGTGGAATGAGAAACCAAGTTTCTTAGTCTCCCCACACAGA
This sequence comes from Dioscorea dumetorum, assembly GCA_902712375.1. Lineage (NCBI taxonomy): Eukaryota > Viridiplantae > Streptophyta > Magnoliopsida > Dioscoreales > Dioscoreaceae > Dioscorea > Dioscorea dumetorum. Next base: position 5,106,883 of record CACTHL010000128.1, on the reverse strand, counting down.
TCAGCCAAGAAGGGATGCATTTTTTGGCCTGCTTCTAGAAAGAGTTAAAATTGGATTCAATTACTCCTATGATTTGGGGATCAGTAAGAGGCGCTTGCTTGGACTCTTATTGTTCATCTCTGACCTAGCTTACTTTATGAGGGATGATTATAGGTTGTAGTGGTTTTATACTTAAAGGGAACTTGATTTATTCTAGTCAAATAAATATGACAATAAAATTCTCTAACACCTAGGATAGGACAACTAACTATGTACATTAATTTATATTCCAAATGATATAATGTTAAGAAAGGGTAAAGGGACATCAATTTTTATTGGCTCAATTTATATACATCAATATGATAGCATAAATCTCATCAAGAGATCACAGGTTCTCATATATGCAACTTTCGATCCAAAAGTGAATACTTGAGTAAAACATCATCAATGATATTATTTTCATCAAGAACATCATATAAGAGTATTCTTTGAAAATATGCTTCAAATATGGCATCATCACAAGGAAATTCAATTTGGTTCACATAGGCCACTATTTGGGTAATTATAACAAGAACATTAAGCCTTTAAAGACACAAATCTTGAAAACAGGAATTTCAATCCATAGGATTTCCAAATCACAAGTAATTTATATAATCTTTACCCATAATTATGAAATAAACCAAAACATAAATCCTCATGATTTCTAAGTCTCATGGAAATCATTTAAAGAATCTTTTGACAACAAGAAATTCATCATTTAAAAACAAGCATTATTGTGCATTAAAAACAAGCACGATTTATAGTTCATTATATAGTAAATCCCACTCACAAACTTGGCGAGATCAAACCCTCGGGGTGAATGGTCTACTCGCACTTTACCCTTGCTTGAGGATCCACCTCCTAGAAGCAATTAAACATCCAATAAAAGCAAAAATCAATAACGATAACCCAATCAAGTAAAAGAGAGGAAAAATGATCAAGATGGGATTTCATTGCTTCTAGGGTTTGCTAAACACTCTAACTAAAAATAATCAAGGCCTCAACCTGGAAGATTTGCGACCGCAAGGAGCCTGCAAGGGCTCCAGGCTATGGCCCCTTGCGGGCTTCCTTGCAGGCGTAAGGGAGGCCGCAAGGTCCCCTGTTTTGGCTCCTTGCGGGCACACCCGTAAGGTCCTGGCCTTGTTTACACCATTTTAAACATTTTCCCCCCATCTTTTAACTCTTGAAAAAGACATTAACTAAGATCCTAACACAAAAGAACACTTGAAAGACTTAAACACACAACTTTTACACAAGAAATAAAGCACAAGAGGAGTAGAAAAAGTCGAGCTTCCACAATTTGAGTTCCACATGGACCCAAAAACACTAGGTGTCAAAGATTGAGCAAAATCGAGAAAGACCAAAAATGAAATGGCCCACCAGGAGGACCATGCTGCCATATGGAGGCCACCCAACCCAGCTAGAGGGCTATGCGGTCCTCATGGAAGCCTTCGAGGATCGATTTTTGTTCTTTTTCCCAGCCCATGCGGATTCTATGTGGCCGCATGAGTGTTCGCATGTATGGAGAAAATAAAAGTTCGAAGTTAGGATTTTAGAAAGGACTTCTAGCCGCCATTTGACTCTAACCACTTCCATCACCAAATCTCACAGATAGAAAATCTGTTTGAACAATGATTGAAAGGAAGAGAGGAGAGATCTCAAGATGAATATCAAGAAGATCTACGGCGTATATCCAATAAGCTTTCACCATCTCAAAGTCAAAAAATTGGCCAATTATTATTAGTGTTCATTGTTTCCATACAAACCTTGTATTCATTTCGAAATAAACTGATATCGCTATTAGGCTCTTGTGAACCTCGGGATTATGACCTTTTTATATGATTTTTATATTTTAATGCATGTTGGCCTATTTCTCTTTCAGTTTAATCTATGGTACTTAATATTTAGTCAACAATAGATGGATTATGCAGATTAATATTGAATGATTATGTAGTACTAGATGTTTGCATATATCAGGTTATATAAAGATTTGAGGGGGGTTTATTGTGTTTTCACACCAGAGGTTCCGGGTGTTGATAGCCTCTCACATTAGGGTTTAACCCTAGATCAAGATTTCTTGTAACCAAAGCAATCATACAGGATATCCGGGGATAGAAACCCATATGAGATTAGAGTTATTATCGAAGGTTTTCTAGGTAAATAACTTTAGAATCTTGATGTCCAAAGCTTAGTCAATAACGACATCATTTCATATTCATCCCTGCATTGTTATCTCTACTGTGGGGATCCATGCAAGCGGTATATTTTATCCATTATGTTATCATCTCATTCTAGTTTGACTGGTGCCATTCTTTGCTTTGTTTTTTTATTGCAATTGAAACAACCACTCACTTGTTTAATAAACTAAATAGTGATTATGAAGCGAAAGTAATAGCACTCCTTGGTGACCTAGGGAATATGACTCTCTCACACGCGGGAGAGATTTTATTACTTGATGACTTGTGCATTTGCGGTCAGGAGAGATATCCCCACACACCTCGACACAACCCATCAGGACATCACTTATATGCAAGCCATAAATTAGCCGTAAACCTTGTGGAACTCCCTCCATAGGCAAGCATTTCATGTGGACTAATGGCCAAATAGATCCGACTTGGGTCAGGCTGGATCACATTTTATTTAGTAAGAGCTAGTTGATTCATCACCATAGGATCAACCAGTATTATCTCCCAAGATTAGGGTATGATCATAGCCTATCAAATTAATAATAGGACATCATAACTTCATACTGCATCCCTTTAGGTTCAAATGGCTTGAAGTTCTATTGAAAGTTTTAGTGACCTAATTCAGACTTGGTGGGAGGAGGCGAACCCTAGCAGTATCCTACTTTTACTATAGCTAAAAGACTTAATCATACTAGACATAGGCATTAAGAGTGGTCTAGAACCAACTTTACAAATGTCAAACTATATAAATTTGCTTCAAAAAATTCAAAATTTAGACTTCTTGAAGGAGACACATAGACTTATAGACTTAGAACTCAATAGATAGTCAAATCTACATCAAAAGTTGAGTAACATCCTCCTTGAATAGGAAGTTTACTAGGGTTAGCACTGAAGGACAACTGGCTAAAGGAAGGGGACTCCAATACTAAGTTATTCCACTGGGTGCCTAATGATTGACGCAAACAAAACTTGCTCAACACCCAAATCACCCAAAAAAACCATGCAACCAAATAGCCTCCTTCACAGTCTCTGTCAAAGACATGAACTCAGCTTCTGTGGTAGATATTGCAATAATTGACTGTAAAGTTGCCTTCCAACTCACATAGGAGCTATAGAGCTAAAACACATAGCCTGTAAGGGAGTGCCATTCATCAAGATCCCCAGGAAAATCTGAATTTTAGTAACCAACAACTTGCCCTGAATTTGCTGTCCTTTAATCAAACAGCAACCCATAATTGCTTGTGCCATGGAGATACCAAAAGATCTACTGTAGAGTCGTCCAATGCTCTTTGCCTGGCCTTGACATGAAACGGCTTACAACGCTAACAACATGTGCAATATCAGGATGTGTGCAAACCATAGCATACATCAACCTGCCAACTGCACAGGCATAAGGAACTCTAGACATCTACATTTCCTCTTCTGCATCTAATGATCCTGATGAAGTAGAGAACCTGAAATGTGATACCAAGGGAGTAGAAACTGGCTTCGCCTATGACATGTAGAACCTAACCAGAACCTTCCCAATATACTGGCTCTATGAGAGCCAAAGCATGAACTGGGAAAGTAAACTGCTCTCAATATACTGGCTCTGTGAGAGCCAAAGCACGATGAATATCCATACTCAATAAGCTCTTAGCTGCACCCAAATCCTTCATCTCAAACTCATATCTGAGCATGGCCTTTATCATCTTAATTACAAAATGTCTTTTTCCAACAATAAGGATGTCATCAACATAAAGCAACATATACACCCTAGAGCCATTTGCAACTACCTATTGGTCTACTGGAAAACATAAGCATCAAAATGAACTCCTCCAAATCTATGGCTATTGACATGAGCATCAAACCGATAACTTCTTAACCAAGCAAATATGGTCTTCTTTGCCTTCAACCACAAAACCTTCTGGTTGCACCATATAGATATCCTCTAGTAGGTCACTATGAAGAAAGGCCTATCTTCACATCCATTTGCTCCAACTCCATGTCATATAGAGCAACCAGAGCTTGTAAGGCTTGAATCGAAGTATGCTTCACAACCGAAGAGAATACCTCATGGTAATCTATCCTTTCCTTTTGACTGAAGCCCTTCGCCACCAATCTAGCCTTATACCTTGGAGTGTGAACTACTGGAGAAATCTCCTTGAGCTTGAAAACCCATTAGCAACCAATAATCTTGCGCCCTTTGGGTGGCAACCCTAAGTCCGAAGTGTGGTTCTTCTGTAATGATTCCATCTCCTTGGTCATAGCCTGGACCCAACTAGCTGATTGAGAACAGCTAACTGCCTTAGTGTTAGGTTCAGTATGCACAATTTCCTCAGCAATTGTCAAAGCGAAAGTAACTATATCTCTATCTCTCGCTACAGGTGTGACCCATTCTCCATAGTGTTGTGGTGGCCGCTTCTGCCCATGCAAACGATGTGCTATAGGAAAATCTAAAGCTTCTGAAGCTCCACATGAATTTGTATCCTCTAACTAATCATCAACAACATCTAACTCAAACTTTGCCTCATCTGTGCTTCCATGAACACCATTTGCATATTCTGATGACAATGGTTGCTGTTGTTAATTGTTAACTATAGTAGACTCGGTCACTGGAATCTCTACCTTAAATGTTACCCTCTGTGCTACCTTCTCTGCCTCAGAACGACCACCTATAGAAGCTCCACCTAAAGTAGGACCCTCTATCAACTGTCGACATGTTGGACTAATGATCGCCATTTCATTTAAGGTCACATCTCCGCTGACGATCACTTTAAGGGTCTAGAATCCTTACACCACAAACGATACCCCTTAACTCCATCACCATAGCTGAGAAGAAAACACTTCAATGCCCGAGGTTCTAACTTGTTCTGGTGGACATGAACATACACTGGACACCAAATATCCTCAGGTGATCATATTGAAATGGTTTGCCAGACTACACCTTCTTTGGTGTCTTGCACTCAATAGTTATTGATGACTAGCGGTTGACTAAGTAGCAAGTTATGGTAACAGCTTATGCCGAAAGACTTTCGGGTGACTTGGTATGAGAGAGCATGCACCAGCTTCTCTCTAATAATGTTCTATTCATGCGTTCTGCAACTCTACTCTACTATACAGTAGTAAGTATGGTATAATGTCAAATGATGCTGACATGTAGACAATATTTCTCAAACATTCTCGAGTGGTACTTTGTGCCATTGTCTGATCTCAAATACTTAACCTTCCTTTCTGTCTGTGTCTCGACCATAGCCTTCCACTAAAGCAAACGACTAACAGTTTCATCCTTGGACTTTAGGATGAAAGCCCAAACCTTTCTACTAAAATCATCAATGAAAAAATAATTTCTACCTCCACTAGTGTTGGACACCACAAATTAGTGTGCACATAGTAAAGAATGGCCCTCCTCGTGTGAGCCGACTTGCTACATCTCAAACAAGTTTGCTTCCAGAAGATGCAATGCTCGCAAAACTGCATACTACCTGTCATCCCACCACCCAACTGACCATGGTGACTCAGCTCTGCCAAGCCACACTCTGACATGTGGCCCAATCTCATCTGCCACAAAGTAGTCATAGTGCCATCATCCATCTAAGAACTGGAAGCCACTAAAACGGATTTAGTAAGCAAGCTGCCCAACAAGAAATCAAATTCTGCAGTAGTAAGAGCCTTCATCAAACACAAGGGGCCTCTAAACACCTTGATTTGATAGCTTTGAGTTACAAACTTGTAGCCTTTCCGATCAAGCCCCTTAAATGAAATCAAATTCTTCCTCAGCCCAACCACATGACGAACATCTGTGAGTGTATAAACTATGACATCATATATCCTAAATCTAATGGTGCCATACCAACAACTTTGCACTTTGTGTCCTTCCCTATTAAAGCTGAGCCTTCAATGGCTCATAGGTGACAAACGACTCTTGGAGCGGACACACATGGTAAGAACACACAGAATCAAGAATCCAACCAGTGCTAAAACTCATGTTACACCCAGCTGATGCACTAAGGACAATGCCCAGCTGAAGGAAAGTGTGCCCTGGAATAAGTAACTCACAAGAACCATCATCTGAAACTGCTACGCTAGCTTAAGATGTCTCACTCTTACTGCCATCTCCTTGCTTGTCCTTCTTTTTCTCCAACTTCGGACAATGGCATTTGATATGGCCCAATTCCTTGCCATTTGATATTACTTGAATCAGACTTTGAACGATTCTTTGATTTCTTACCCCTGCTATAAGCAGCATCATCACCACTATGGCCATTCTCTACCAACCTCCCACGTGCAAAAACAAGACCTTCACTTTCACCATGACTTTCCATGCGAGTCTTGTTAAGCAAATCCTTTGACAATAGAATAGAAGAAGCATCAACCATGGGGATGATTCCTTACCATAAAGGATTTGGTCTCTAATGCCATCATATAAATCGGGGAATGAGCATAAGAGCAAGATAGCCAAATGTTCCTTGTTCATAGAGCTTCCAGAATTTTGATAATCAAGCACTGCTTTATTGAACTCATTAATATATTGCTTGATAGGAATCCCTTCTTGTATACGCATCCGAAACAAGCGCATCATGTGGTAGAACCGACTAGAGAGTGACTTGTCCAAATAGCGATCCGCCAATTTCTTCCAAAGCGCCAAAGAGGCCTTTTCCAAACATACTTGCTGTAAATTATTGTCCGCAAGAATTAACTGGAGCACCACCAATGCCTTTTTACCTCGCTTCTTCATTTCATCATTTGGCATGTCCGGATCATCACCTTCAAGCACACTATCCAAGCCCTCGTCATAGCCGAAAGTCACCATTGCCGTCAAACTTGTTTACTTCCAAAGTTGATATCTTTGACAAAATAGCAAACAAACATGTGCCTTTGATATAAAATTCAGCTCTGATATCACTTGTTAGTTTGTGACTGAAACAAGACAGCATAAACGATCAAATGGCAAGCTAAGTCCGCATAGGCATTTCATTGAACACTTTGCGTGTATGCCTTGTAGCAACACCTTGATCTGCAACTATGGGTATGAGCTTCCAAACAACAAAATACCTAAAGGATATAGCTCACTAGAACGATCAATGTCCCATGAAAATAACCAATATATCAAAGAACATCATGTGTACCATATTGGCATTAACCATAACCATCCACAAGAGCAAAGGATGAACCATTAGAAACAAATAGATGAATGCGGAAGAAGTATAGCAAAAGAAATACCAATCAATTGTTAACACCAAGATTTACGTCTAAAACTGTTGTGGGAAAACGACGGGCGGCGGTGAAGCGATCAATCTACTATAGAGATGAAGCAATACAAGGTGGAAACCAACAACAATGGGGAGGCTCCAAATCCCCAATCTCTCTCACAAGGAGATGGATCTGAAACATTCTCCTCCTTTTTCTCCCAATCCCCTCATTCTCTTTTGAAGCTAAAACGGCCAACCTACATATATATCTTGGATTGAAAGATGGGGCTTAAAAATAATAGTTATCCAGAAAGCCCCTAAAGTTTGCTAAATATCACAAACAACCGCTTTTCAAACCTACTACATGTCTAGGCAAACTTTACATCATATGAAGGCCGAAGAAGATGATTAGAAAAAGATAGCAAAAGAGGAAGCCAAACATGACAACAACTTATGAGATGGCTTAATTTTCGGGAATAAGCTCTATCCAATAATATGATTGGCAACTTGTTTAACACATTTACATAATTTTATTTTAATTATGTTAGAAAATTTGGTATTATTTTTTTTTACTAATGTTGCTTTCAAGAACTTTGGTCTTGCATTTTATTCTTCTATTTAGATACACTACTAAGATTTGATGTGGATGAAATAATATGATTAGTGATTGATTAGTGAAAGCTGCCCAATTGTACGAAATAATTGTCCAAATAAAAGAGCACTACCACTGCACATGAGCAAAAAAGTATAAATATGGACATACGTTTATGGCTCAGGTCTTGATTTTGGTAAACAAAGATTTTTTTTTTTTTTTTTTTTTGTGAATGAAAAGAGAAGCCCAAAACACTATTATGGAGCACATGGATCCTACTTTAATTTTCCAATAAAGAAAGTTAGCACCATGCCCACTGATAAAGCAAAGAGATATTATTACTTGCTTTCAATTTTTGCTATCATGTCCAAATCATTTTGTTCGAAGGCGAATAATTTTCCATTCAGAAATATTAGTTTAACTTTAAAATATTATTACTTTGATAACACATTGATGGCTCAATATACATTAAGATGCGTTAATGGCTATGGTTTATTAAGTAGGACCAGTCCGACAACATTAATCTATTGACTAATGGTGGTTTTTGTCGCCATACTGTTTGTCACCATATTCACAATTTAATCAATTAAATGATATATTTCATAAAATAGTATATGATAACAGTATATATATAAAAGCTATTCCTAAAATATTTCGGATCATTCCCACACACCACAGACTACAAGGACATTAGAGTTTTAAAACTATTTTTCATGTTTAATAGCTGATGGACGTTGTGTGTGCTTCCACAAATTCACAAGGTGTATCAAGTAATTAAGAGTGAGATAAAATGTAATATTATCGGCCTCAAGAGGATACGAACGATTGGTATTATGTATTCTCCTTTTATCTAGCTGATAAGAAACAAAGATGTAAGATTGTCTACCTTATAAGGATATGAAATTCTAGGTTTTCGTCTGTTATCTATTTGATAAGAGATAAAGAAATAAGATTGTCAATCGCCTACACATATATCAAGCATGAAATCGAGTTCTCAGTATAAAGAATCAAAGCATTCAATACACATATATAATTGAATCACAGTCCAAAATGGACTCAAGTTTATAGTTTATATCTGAAGTCAAATACGAAGCACATTCTAGGGTTCATTAATGTCTGAATACTCTAGGAGGTTTTATTAATTCCTCATTCTAATTAAGAAAGTTCAAATTACAACCAAAGAAAAATCTAAAAGCATCCAAGACATGATTAAGGAAACCCCCTTGTGCTCAACACTTCCTCACAATGATATCTTGCTCATATCTTCACCAATGAGCTTCCAAGAATCTCTACTCTTTGTGGTGTCTTCAATACCCTTGAAGATTAGGTGAAATCTCCTCCGAAGAACCTCTAGAAAACCCCTTTAAGTGGTGCCAAAAATCCATGCAAAGGCTTCTAAGAAGTTTTCTTTAAACCGTTATGTCTGCACTTTTATTGTCGAGATGTTAAGTAATAGCTCAGGTATCCATGCATGGCTTGTCTCATACGTGCATGGAAAGTCTTAATGGTGATTGGATGGAAAAGTCAGCGGCCGAATAGATGGGATGGTTGCTTTTTATTTTGTCAGCTTGCTAGCAGCTATAGCTGCAAAGTTATCTAGTTAGTGGTCTTTATATTCAGCTGGTAGGTAGTATAATGTTAAGCTTTTGAATATCAATGAATCTATCTTTGTGTTTTACAAGCTTCACTTCCTCTCTGTAAGTGTGGGTGTGTATTGTGGCCCATTTAGAATCACTCAGATCGTATCACTAGAATCATGGCTAGGCACAGGGTTTAAGAAAGAGATCGGTGCTAGGCCTTATGTCTATCCTTGAATCAAACCTTAGAAAGTCCAGGGGCAAAACATAGCCTTGGCCCTCATTTAGAGGAGGCCATGTAATTTTACACGGGGTTAACATTGGGCTATATCACTACTCTGAAGCAACGTTCAACATATTCCCAAAATATCACATGCCCATTAATTGACAAGGGGCCTTGTAAACCCTATGTAAATCTTGCGTTTTCAGAAATCAAGGGAAAAACTTAAGCTCTTCACTACTTGATGTCCATTAGGTCGTGCATACCTCGGATAATGCTATAGAAGTAGGTCTATTGGCTACTTTTCACCATGAATTACTCCTTTTTTGCTCCAAGCATGAAATGTACAGCCTCCATACTCAAAAGACTTAAACTAAGTACCAATTATCACAAAATTTGCCAAAACTGGCAAACTATATTCATCAACTTATAATAAAAAAGCAAGTATGTTCAACTACTTACTGTTGGGCAAGTGATTGAGAATTCAGGGAACACTCTTGGGAGTTGAGTGACAGTGATTTGTCACTGTGGTTGCGTCTTCAGAAGCCTGGAATCTTCAAAGAAGCTTGCTCAGAAAATGATCACCAACATTAATGAGCTTATGCACAAGTGCACAAGCTCATTAAATTACCCAGTTATCTTTCAGTTATTCTCTATTGGTCATTTATGTTTTTGTTATTTGTCCTTCAGTTAATGTAGCTAGTATAAGTTCTAAGTTTGCCTTGAATGAAAAGTAGGAGGTTAAGTTAATTCTATGTTCTTCATGCTTGCTGGAACACAGAGCACCTAAACCAGAAACTCCTCATATACAAGTATCATCCTCTACTACCTAAGATATATGTTCTGTTTTCACTGAGAGTGAGTGATATCTGTTCCTTCAAACTAAGAGTGGTATCAGAGCTCCGATCAAGCTTCCTGTGTTCTTTGTCAACACTTTAAAGAGTTTCTTTGTGTTCCTAAAGATAATGGCTGCACCCAGTCATCAGCAAGTCCCGGTGTTCGACGGAACCGAGTACGAACTATGGTGCAAGATGATGAAAACCCTTTACCGTTCTCATGACTTATGGGAACTGGTTGAAAATGGGATACCATAAGTTGAAGATGAAGGCAGGATGAAGGAACTTAAGAAAAAGGACGCCAAGGCTTTATACATGATTCAGCAGGCCATGGAAAAGCCTCTGCGAATGCGAGTCACGGCGGCTGAGACGGCTCACGAGGCATGGGAGATGTTGAAGAAGCAATACAGAGGCAATCCAAAGGTAAAAGCAATGAGGTTACAGTCACTGCGCCAGGAGTTTCAATGTCTAAGGATCAAAGGTGGCGAAGGAGTGCAAGACTACATCCTTAGAGCTAGTGAGCTTGTTACTCAGATGAGATCACTTGGAGACACGATATCTGAAGCTATGATAGTAGGAAAGGTGCTGAGAAGTCTAAGTCCCAAGTTTAATCATATAGTGACTGCTATCGAAGAGTCTAATGATATCACTGAACTCACAGTGGATGAACTCTCAGGGTCTCTTCAAGCCCATGAAGCCAGATTGGTTAGCCAAGCGGATCTAGGTGAAGACAAAGTGTTACATGTGCGGACTGAAGCCTCAGCGCCGAGGGAATATGTCCAAAGGCCAAATAGAGGCAGAGGGAGAGGCTATACTAGAGGAGGAGGTCGAGGCCGAAGCAGTAGCAGGGGACCGGAAATAAAATCTCAGTCAAGTGAACCCAGAAATTTCAAAAGCAGTATACAATGTCATATATGTAAAAAATTTGGCCATGTCAAGGCTAATTGCTGGTATAGGGATCGGACAAATGAGAGAAGACCAACTGGTGCACCTGAGAAGAAAGGGTTGGATTCAAACAACCTATTCATGGGACATGGAGAAGTGGATCAAGGTGAAAGTCTTTTTCTGGTTCATGGAGACAGTGTGAAGTCAGTGGAGTCAGTGTGGATAGTGGACAGTGGCTGTTCAAACCACATGACTGGCGACAGAGGTCTGTTTCACACTCTCGTTGAGTCCCAAAAACAAATGGTGAAGTTGGGAGATGATAAAGAAATGGCGATTGAAGGATGTGGCACAGTAGCTATTAAAACTCTAGACGGGCAAGTGAAGCTAATGAGCAATGTTCAGTATGTACCGGGGCTGGCACATAATCTCTTAAGTGTTGGCCAATTACTTTCGAGAGGTTATGATGTCAGGTTTGAAGATGATACATGTGTAGTGGTGAATCGGAGTTCCGGCGAGCCTATCATCAGAGTGAAGAAGACAAAAAATAATATGTTTCCTCTGAAAATGATAGAAGTTGGTTGTGCCAACGTAGCTGTAGAAAAGTCAAATGACACTCTGACGTGGCATAAAAGATTTGGCCACGCTAGCGATCATGCACTGAAGACTCTAAAATCTAAGGAGTTAGTGACGGGGCTTCCTCGGATTGGAGAAGTTGGCACCTGTGAGATCTGCATGCGTGGAAAGCAAAGTCGCTTCTCATTCGACCACGCATCAGGGAAATCAAGACGGACCACTGAGAAGCTGCAACGTGTGCACGCAGATCTCTGTGGTCCAATGCACATGGAGTCTGAAGGTGGAAACAGGTATTTCCTTCTACTTGTTGATGATTTCACTCGCATGGCCTGGATATATTTTCTCAGGACGAAGGACGAGGCACTGGAAAAATTCAAGATTTATCAAGCCATGGTGGAGCGAGAGTCAGAGAAGAAGATCAAAACACTTCGCACTGACAGAGGAGGAGAGTTCATTTCACGAGACTTCAGCGAGTACTGTGAACAAGTTGGAATTCAACGAGAATTAACACCACCATATACTCCACAGCACAATGGTTCTGTTGAGCGGAAGAACCGAGCCGTAGTAGAGAAGATGAGGTGCTTACTAAAAGATGGAGGCCTTCCAATTTCATTCCAGGCGTAACGGCTACTACGGCGAGTATATTTTATCAATGTCTCACCAACTGTTGCTGCTCCTGAAGCGACCCCCTATGAACTATGGTATGAAGCTAAACCCAGTGTGAGACACTTGAGGGTGTTTGGTTGTTTAGCATGGGTGCAGGTTCCAGCTCAATTAAGACGAAAGTTAGATGATAAATCTGAAAGGTGTGTGTTCTTGGGATACTGCTCAAGAACAAAGACGTATAAATTGTACAATCCCACAACCAAGAAGATAAAATTCAGTAGAGATGTAGCCTTTGAAGAAGACAAGCGGTGGGATTGGAAGACTACTTGTAGTGAAATTGAATACAATTGGGAGAATCTCTATCCAAGTGAGGTGGAGTCAAGTGAGCAGGACACAATTGAGAGTATCACTGAAGAAGCTGAAATGCCGGCTGATGTACAAGGTCAGACTTCAATTGAAGATGATGAAGACTCACCACCCAGGAGGACCAGGCAGTTGAGTGATATTTATAACAACTGCTCCTTTGCATTACTTACTGCTGATCCAACTTCGTATGAAGAAGCAGAAAACAATTCTGAATGGGAAGCTGCAATGGCAGAGGAATTGGAAGCAATACATCATAATCAAACATGGGAGTTGGTGGAAAGACCAAGTGAGAAGAAGGTAATTGGGCTTAAGTGGATCTACAAAACAAAGGTCAATGAAAATGGGGAGATACAAAAACTGAAGGCAAGGTTGGTGGCCAAGGGCTATTCACAGCAAGTTGGAATAGATGTTGAAGATGTTTTTGCCCCAGTGGCCCGTATGGAAACAATAAGATTATTGTTCGCAATAGCAGCCTACAGAAGGTGGACAGTGTACCATCTAGATATTAAATCTGCTTTTTTGAATGGGGAAATTGCAGAGGAAGTCTATGTGGAACAACCTAAGGGGTTTGAAGTTGAAGAAAAACCACAGCATGTTTACAGATTAAAAAAGGCCCTCTATGGTTTGAAACAGGCACCTAGATCTTGGTATAGTAAGATGGATTCCTATTTGATAAACCAGGGATTCAAGAGAAGCGAGACAGAGCACACATTATACAAGAAGATTGGTGAAAATGGAGACACACTGCTGGTGTGTATTTATGTTGATGATATACTTTATCTGAGCTCGTCAAATTCACTGTTAGATGAGTTCAAGGTAGAGATGAAGAAGCAGTTCAAGATGACTGATCTCGGTGTGTTAAGATATTTCTTAGGCCTTGAAGTAGTGCAAGATAACCTAGGAGTGTTTGTGAGTCAAAAGAAGTATACTCAAGACCTTTTGAAAAGGTTCAACATGCAAAGCTGCAAACCAGTCTTGACACCAATGTGCACTAATGAGAAAATACAGGCTAAGGATAATTCTGGTAAGGCAGATGAAAAGAGATACAGAAGCTTAATTGGGAAATTGATTTATTTAACCCATTGCAGGCCTGACATAGCTTTTGCAGTAGGGTTTCTCTCCAGATTCATGAATGAACCAACAAGGTTGCATGCAGGAGCAGCAAAGAGAATTCTGAGATATCTGGCTGGCACAAGTGAGTATGGCTTGAATTATACAGCTGAAACCTTAGGAAGGTTGGAAGGTTTTACTGACAGTGATTGGGCTGGGTGTTTGGAAGATAGAAGAAGCACTTCAGGGGCAGTATTTAATCTGGGCTCAGCTGCAATTACCTGGATATCCAAGAAGCAAGAGATAGTAGCATTGTCTACTACTGAGGCTGAGTATGTTGCAGCCTCAGCAGCCTCATGTAAAATTATGTGGTTAAGAAAACTCCTGGAGGATTGTGAGATGGATTGCAGAGAGCCCACAGTAATATGGTGTGACAATAAGTCAGCCATTTCAATTGCTAAGGATCCAATGCATCACGGGCGCACTAAACACATTGACATTAAATTTCACTTCATTAGAAAGCTAGTGAAAGATGGTGCAATTGTGCTCAAATATTGCTCTACAAATGATCAACTAGCTGATGTGTTTACAAAGCCACTGAGTTCCCTGAAACACCTCATACTCAGAGAAAAGTTAGGCTTATGTGATTCTCAATCAAGGGGAGGATATGTTGGGCAAGTGATTGAGAATTCAGGGAACACTCTTGGGAGTTGAGTGACAGTGATTTGTCACTGTGGTTGCGTCTTCAGAAGCCTGGAGTCTTCAAAGAAGCTTGCTCAGAGAATGATCACCAACATTAATGAGCTTATGCACAAATGTACAAGCTCATTAAATTACCCAGTTATCTTTCAGTTATTCTCTATTGGTCATTTATGTTTTTGTTATTTGTCCTTCAGTTAATGTAGCTAGTATAAGTTCTAAGTTTGCTTTGAATGAAAAGTAGGAGGTTAAGTTAATTCTATGTTCTTCATGCTTGCTGGAACACAGAGCGCCTAAACCAGAAACTCCTCATATACAAGTATCATCCTTTACTACCTAAGATATATGTTCTGTTTTCACTGAGAGTGAGTGATATCTGTTCCTTCAAACTAAGACTTACTAATAGGACAAAAATAAATTTGAAATCCATATTAAGCTTTGATTACGTAATATAACAGATCATAAGTACAAAATCTATCATTGTGAGGTTAAAAGACTGATGCCTTTGTTCACATAGATCCTTTTCAATTGCAATTACAGATGTTAATTTTGGTGTAAGTTGTTTAATGAGTTGGCATTATTTGTCACCCAACTGCATGGAGGTAGCAAGATATATCATGCTTAGTTGGCTGCAACATGTTGAAATGGTGCGTGATGATATGGCTATGAGATGGTAATTGTTCATATTTAAATATAAATATGTTCCAGATAGGAGAATTAATCAAGTTATGCTCAATTCAAGATAAAGCGATTGAAGATATTTATTAAAGCATGTCAAGCCCCAAACCCGGCTCACCGGACTCGATGCGTCGACAAACGGCCATATACCCATAAGGCCGAGACCAAGTGGCCACACAAGGCCTCAATACCTGTCTCACAAACATAATGCATAACAACGAACTAACTTCACACAAAACCCAAGAATTCAAAGAATAAAATAATCAGGTTTACAACTATGGTCCAAGGAAAACTAAAAGTGCAAAACTCAGAGTCTTAAACAAATAACAAATTTATTAAACACAACGGAAAGACAATCCTCATGCTAACCACATGGTGTTCACTCAACGGTCCCAGCTAAACTATCCAACACACACTTACTCCTGATCTGAAAATGATAGAACAACTATTTATGAGCTTAAAAAACAAGTAGACAACCACTAAAAGCAAAAATATAGGGATCACGAAAATTCAATAATTTCAAAAACATACTTGAGAGCAATGTTGTACAATATATATCAGAAATAAAACTCAAACTTCATCATATTTCAGACAAACATAACTTTTTAAATGGATGAGTATATATGTCCCCCAAATAACTAATGCCGAAAGCAAAACAACAGAATTCATATATTTAAACTCGGTGACCCGAGTCAGATTGTCAGAATTTATTTATTTATCCTCAGTGACCCGAGCCAGATTATCAGAAGCCGTTATTCTCTACCGACGGAACAGTGCGAAACTATATAGTTTCTTATCAGAATCAGAGGTTCATGCCGACATGGTCAGTGTTTAATCCCCAATGACAGGGTTATTGCAAAGTTAAATTGGGGATTACAAGTTACTATGTCAAAATATGTCGGGTCCAAAATTATTGTCTAATGAACATAAAAAATAGAGAAATTTGGTGATCGTATTTTTCTAATGAACATAGCTCAGATTATGTCAAAATATAATAATGCTAATATATGGCAATAAAATTTAAAATACAGGAATCAAGAACTGAATACATAATTAATTAAAATATCAGAATCAATTAAATAAACAATTAAATAGATAAAATATGTAAGTTTTGAAAATAATGATAGCTATGGTATATTCAAACCTAAAACATTTAAATATAATAGCATGAATGATTTTATCAATAAAACCCAAAGTAATTAAATAATTATGTAAATTATTTCTTGAAATCATAAACTGCGTATATACATATAGATACAGGTTTATACGTGGTTCACTTACCTGGAAAAATCCCAAGCTATAGAACCCACTTGGATACAAAAATCAGGATTCGGGCACAGATCCTATAACATGAACATAATACTCGACTTAAATTCCAAAGCTTAAATACAACATAAACCACTAGTTAACCCTGATGAAGGCTCTAAACACTAATTATGCTAGGAACAATGGAATGCACAATGTATTACTTCTTACCTTAATAAGCACCCTAAAACCAACCCACAATCATATATATATATTACGGACATATAATATATATTTGCCTATCCTAATCATTATATTCTAGGAGTCTCTATCATAGGGATTACTATAAGGTGGGCTTGGATATACATGAGTTCTTAGTTATGTCGATATCTCAAAGTCTTTCGTTCTATGTATAAACTAGTGCAACGGAATAACCATTCTCAAATACACAATTTAAACATGCATAATGGATTTCTCCATATTGTAATTCAAGAGATACATATATTATAAATTCAGTCTCAAACAACAAAATCACATTAACCAAACCAAACATCCAACAATCAAGTGTTCACTCCAAGGTTACCGACATTCCGCCGCCTTGGGAGTTTAGTTAAACATAAGCAACAAATCAACAAAGTAAAGCATGAAAATGAACAAGAAAGCCATTTCTAAACACCCCCTTTGTTGTAGGATCTCTAGCGAAGATGAACGCTGACTGCACCCAAGGTTCTAACTCCTAATCCACCCAAAACGTGGCTGACTTTATGTTTGTGTTGCCCTTTGGTGCTAGCTTCTTAAGATCCATCCTCTCATTGTGGTAATGACACCCAAACCTTTGTCCATAATGACAAACTCTTCTTAAGAAGTGCTGGCAGCTATGCTTTCAAGGATCTTCTAAAAAGCTATAAAATAGGTTGTTTATACTACCCTAGTTGTGGGGTCACGTGTGGCACATGGGTGCTTGCATAGAGTGTTAAAATCTATATTTAGGAAGCTTGACAATGTGTGTGGCTTCCCATGCAAGGGCATAAGTGTGCTTATGCTTTTCAACCGGTTTTGTTTGGACTACTCTGTGGGCAACAAATATCCATGTTAATTTGTGCACATGACTATATGGGCTATTTAGGGCGTGTTTGTTTGGCTTCATTTGGGGGTGAAGTGGCGGAAGTGGAGACTTCCGCGCCACTTCCGATTGTTTGTTTGGCTTCATTTGGGCCTGAAGTGGTTGACATGACACTTCAGTATTACCCCCACTTCCCCATCCCACTTCGGCCAAAAAAGGGCCGAAGTGAGGACTTCAGTCATTCCTCATAAAATAACTTTTTAATTTTTTTCATTCAAAAAAAAAAAAATATATGCAAAAAATTAAAACTTAATCACAAAATTACAAATTTAATAACAAAGTTGGACGAAATTTAGATAGCTTAAAAAAAATAAAATTAAACACTCGTTATCGAATTATTGAAACTTTCATCGCAAAGTTACAATTTTAATACACTATCTTGAATGAAATTTAGATCACGCTAAAAATAATATAAATAAGCAATCATTATCGAATAATTAAGACTTAATAACTAAATCCAAATTTTAGTTCTAATATGTTAACAAATTTTAGGTCACATTAAAAAAATAAATAAATAAACACTTATTTATATAATTAAAACTTATTAACATCACAAATTACAAAGGGGTAAGCATACCCCCCTCCGAAGTGGTAACCGTACACCCAGTTCACCTCTTACCAAACACCATGAACTGCCAAAGTGGTGACTTCCAGATTTACCTTCAGCCAACCAAACAGTGGAAGTGGTCACTGACATGACACTTCCAGCTACAACCAAACACACAGAAGTCCACACTTCCAACTGAACTTCACACTTCCACTGAAGTGGTCAGTTCCAGGAACTCACCACTTCAGAAAATCACTTCCGAACCAAACAGCCCTTTAGTACTTCTAGAGTACAATACTTCTCTTCTACCCTTATTCACCTTCAAAACGCTCTACAATATATTCTCAAGACCCATTATCCTTTTCCACATTCTATAGATGAAGACATAACAATTAAGCCAAGAAATGAGCATCGATGAAAAAATGCATGTGAAATGCATACAAAAACACAACAAAAACATGCACATGTAGCACTCATCATGGGCAATAATCAAAGGTAATTATTTGACATGAAGGCCAAATTTGGACATTTGATTGGAGAACAAATTTAGTTGCAGATATTTTTAGAGAATATTTAAATAAGAGAACAAATCAAATTGAAGACATTTGGACATAAGGCTAAATTAGAGGAGGACGAAGGGCTAAGTATAAAAAAATTGAGAATATTTATGAGAGAGCTTTACATTATGCTAAGTTAAGTGCATCTCAAATTACTTGAAGATCAAGATTAATACAAGATTAATTTAGCCAATCAAAGATTCAATGAGAAGCATATGTTACTGATTGAAAGCTGACTGAAGATGTGATGAAGCCATCTTTGGAACATAACGATTATTGACTGAATTTCAGTAAAGCCAATTAAGAAGAGTACTAAGTAAGGAGAAGATTTGAAGACTATATTTGATGTCATTAGAGATGTGAAGATTGTTGAAGAACAAATTTAGATGATTGAAGACTGATGAGGGCTCAGTGAGTCGGACACAAGTGTATGTGCCCTATAGCTTAATACAGTGCTTAAAAAGCAAAGTTCATACCCATAGGGACTAGAAATTACTAGTTATATCTCAAATTTCACTAGCTAACTCTGAACACAACTTACTTTAAGGTGTGAAAGATCACTAGATTGCTGGTTAGAAAGGTTAGGGAATCGTTGACTATGGGTAGAGAACTCAGAATGAGGAGACGGTGTTTGGAGAGATTTCACTTAGGAATTTAATAATTAAATGGATTGCAATGTCAAATAGAATTTCTAAGTCTTATTAGACCGAGGGAAATTAAAAGTATACTAGGTGCTTTCTCAAGTGGCCTAATGTTTAATCCCATGCTTGGTAGGATTGAATCTCTTCCTCCCCTGCTTCCACATGATTACATAGAATTCTAGGAAATCCTTAAGCATTTTAACTCTCTCTACACAATCCTAAACAGGAGGATGTCAAGCGTCCTATCTCTAGTGCCCGCTCTCAAATCCTTTAATCTATGTGTGATCTCACACAATTTTATCTCACGATCTTACTCACGCAATCAACAAAAAAGAAGTCCCTCTTGGTCACTAATTCAGTAATTACAAAACATAGATTAACCCAACTAAATGAAGGAAATCATATAATAAAAGCCATCACAATATAAAAGTATCGCAAGCTATATCAATCCAAACACCAAAGGAAGTTTACCCCTCCATAAGGTTCATGTTCATAAAAAAGAAATACATAATAAAACATAAACCCCTAAAATGGAATAAAGAAACCCCCTCTCAATATCTTATCCACAGGAGAGGATTTAAGCCGATATCGTCGTCTCAGATCGTCACTCAGGTTGCTCCTTGAAGCTCTTTCCTTGAAACCCTAGATGTGCACGGCCATGTATATCTTTTACTTGGCCATGTTCTTCTCAGTACAGAGTGTGCTGGGAGTGCTTGGTTCTTTTGCTCCTGAATTAATGCATACACTCTGAGTAACCTATGTCGCCAGTGAGCAAGAACTACTCGGACAGGTACACAAACATGTTCTTTTCTCTTGTAAAACTAGTTATTACTTTTGGTTCCATTTTGCTCCCGAATTAGTTCTTTTGGCTTGTAGTGTGTTTTTTCTCTCCTGAAAGTATAAGTAAAACAACTAAGTGGCGAATTATCTGAAAATCAACTTGAAGATGAGCATAATCACATGAAATTACATACAGGAAAGTATATAATTAAGCACTTATCAATGACAAGTAGAAGGTCACCCAAAGACCAAATTAGGAGCACTAATGTAGTTCATTGAAGATTAAATTGGAGTCTAGTTTGGTATGATTTAAAGAGCACCATCTTTGCAGTGTATATGGAAACACATGTTTAGTAGTGCATAAAGAGCTTGCAGGCTTTCTTGCTAATGTAGTATGAGAGTTTTCTTGGTTACTATTGTTGTCATGCCTTGTCCCACAGGACTGACACACAACAACTAGCATGACAACCAGAGAAGGGACACCCACACACTCAACCTTCGAGTCATCGTAAGGCTAACCAACACCCTAAGCATAAACATATCTAAACAGAGATTCACAACACTCAACAAATATAGAAAAAAGTACAAGGATAAACAGAGAAAGTAACTAAACAATAATTTGTGTACAGGGTTCAAAGAAACATACTTGTCATAAATATAACAAAAGTTTCAAAAAGGTAAAAAAAACATACAAACTATGCATAAAAGTGTCAAATACACTAGTGGATCCATATCCTCATACAATGCGTATGATCAAGAAGAAACATATATTAAACAAGGAAGAAGATGGAAAGCTGGGGAATGCTCAGCACTTCGGTCCGCCCCACCACCACTACTAACTAGAGCCTAGAAAGGAGGGAGAGGGTGAGTCACTAAAGTCACTCAGTGAATGTGTTAGCACAGTTCTAAAGGATACAAAGTAATTCATAAAACAATTATAGAAGTTTTTGTGATAATATATATAGTCCAGAACATTTCAGTGTATATATGTATATATATAACAACTTATATACAAGTATAAGGAAAACATGTATAGCTTTGTAAAACTACGTTGCTTAAATAAAGTTTCAAAAGACACAACTCATGAATAGCAAGTTACAAGTTCTTTAAAATCATAATACACGATATACATCATCAAAACCTTTGTTAAGCATAAAAAGTTATTTTCCCAAAGTGTTAAGGGTGCGTTTGGATAGGGGTAATGGAATGAAGGGGAATAAAGTAATGAAAAAGGGGGGAAAGGAATGGGTAGGAATGGTAATGAAAAAGGTGTTTGGTTAGAGGGGTTATTCATTGGGAATGGGAAAAGTAAAAAATGGAGAGGTGCTAATATTACCTTTTTACCCTTTGTATAAAGAAATGGTATTTATTTTTAATAATCATTATTTACAAAAATAATGAAAACATAAGTATATATTTTACTATTACTGATTAATATTTAATTAAAATTAATTTTAAAGTCTTATTAGTTTGATTCTGTACTTATAATTTTAATTAATAACAAATAATATTTATTTCAAATAATTAATATTTATAAAATAATGAAAAAATGTGAATAGTTCTTTTATTATTATTGATTATTGTTTAATTAAAAATTAATTTCAAATAACTATTAAATTTTATTATGTACTTATAATTTTTTAGTTAATCACAAATGATTTTCAAATAATTATTATTTATAAAATAATGAAAACAAAAATATTTATTTTATTATTATTAATTAATATTTAATTAAAAATTAATTTCAAATAACTATTACTTTATATAGTGTCATTTTGAAGTTTAATAAGGGCATAAGGGTCTTTTACTAGGGGGGAATGGTACATTCCCCCCAATTTGGGGGGAATGGCTCATTACCCTGGGAGGGGTAATGGTGACCCCCATCCAAACACACCCTAAGTTTTCAAATTCGAGCAATTGATAAGTGATCTAGAAATCCCTCTAAACTCTAGCTGTGGTCGCGGCTAAGTTCAAATCTACCAAGGCACTCATATCTTTCACGTTAACCCACCGGGGCCATGTGGTGCCTCCGAACTCATGATGTTCATCCCATCGGGACTCTACGCACCACCTAAAGTAGACAGAGCAGCCAGGTCCACCACGCCACCTCTAAAGGCTAGATAGTGGGAACCCTCTCACTACAACAGCCGCATTCCAATCCCATCACCAACAAAACATCAGGAAGTATAAGAGCAAGGTAATCCAAGTAAATCAGTTCACAAAGTCTTTGTCCAGGACAAATGTTCATATCTCGATGATAAACATCATATTTGTGTATATATATAAATTATTTCACAAAAGTGTAACATATGTATGAAATTCCACAATTTAATTTAATCCAATATAGCAATATATAGCAACATAGCATTGATCATTTTCTTCTACTGACAACAAATTTGCTTTCAGAATACAAAACATTAAAATCCTTTTCAAACTACTAAATCCATAATTTAACATGATAAATCCCAAGTTTTCATCAAAACAAGTTATAGATATATTTGGAGAGAAATAATTATAATTGTGCAATCAAACCCACTCACAAACTTAGGAGAACAACTCCCTAATGGCGCTACTCTTCCGTCACCTCCTTGCCTCGGGCCGAGTTCTCACCACCTACATCAACACAAGCCACAAGGGCTTAAAACCAAAAGAAAACACAAAAGAAAAAGAAGCATGAACCTCTTCATGATAACAACTACGAAACTCTTACAAGGCTTGGGTATGACCTGAAGTTGCCCCTAAGGATTCCAAAGAACCTCTATGGAAATCAACTCTCAAAACAACTAAGAATACAATGGTTTAACAATGGATTTCTCGGTGCTACAGTAATCCGATTTTAAGAGCAAGAGGAAATGGTTTCAACACGGCAGAAAGGTTAAATCTCTACAATCATGTCGCGCCCTGAACCTGGCTCACCGGACTTGAAGCGTCGACTAACGGCCGTATACCCACACGGCCGAGAACAAGTGGGCACACAAGGCTTCAATACCTTTCTCTCAAATATAAATCATAACTTAACACAAAGCCAAAGAATTCAAGAAGTAAAATAATCAAGTTTACAACTAAGATCCGAAGTTAAATAAAAGTACAAGATTCAAAATCTTAGGCCAATAACAAATCATAGTTCTCAACAGGAAACTTATTATACAACTAACCACCTGGTGTTCACTCAATGGTCCCCGCTAAGCTAGGCACCACATACTTACTCCTGATATGAAAATAATAGAGCAACTATTTATAAGTTAAATAGCCCTGTAAGCAATCACTAAAAACACAAAATATAGGGATCCCGAAAACTCAATGTTTTCAAAAGTATACTTCAGTATAGCGTCGTACCATAAATATCTGAAATAAAACCCCGACTTTAGAATATTTCAAACAAACATAATTATTCAAACGATCGAATAAATATTTCCCCCAAATAACAAATGCCAAAACAAGACAACAGAATTCATTTATTTACCCTTGACGACCCGAGCCAGATTATCAAAATTCATTTATTTACCCTCAGCGACCCGAGCAAGGTATCAGAGGCCGTTATTCTCCACTGATGGAACGGTGCGAAACTATAGTTCCTTATCAGAATCAGAGGTTCATGTCGACATGGTCAGTATTTAACCCCCAATGACAGGGTTATTGCAAAGTCAATTGGGGACTGCAAGTTGTTATGTCAAAATATGTCGGGTTCAAAATTAGTGTCAACACAAAAATAAAGAAATTCGGTGATCTCATTTTCCAATGAGCATAACTCAAATTGTTTCAAAATAGTAAAGCCAATATGTGACAACAATATTTAAAATATAATTATTCAATAACTGAATAAATACATAATTGAATAAAATATCCAAATCAATTAAATACTTAACAAATAAATAAATAATTACCAAATAAATAAATATATGCATAAATAATCAATAAATTTGAAAATAATAATATGCATAACATCTTAAACACAAAACAATTAAATAAAATTTGGAAAATTACTGTTGACCCCTCGCAAATTTCAAAACTTTCTAAAAACGCCCTCCAACTTTTTCACACTCCGGACAACCCCTCTGTTATAGTTTACTTCCCTTCTACCCCCTATCCGTTACTTAAAATGTGTCCTTGTTTTGAAATTCCATTTTTTTCCCTTAGAAATGGTGGGGAAAAAACCCGCCCGATCACATCATGTCATGTCTGCCCTTAATGCATACAATTGTTGGTCTTCTTCCACTTCATGCTGCCTTTTTGTGAAAGAAAGTTTAGAAGGCGAATTACATCTTCTTCTTCTTCTTCTTCTTCTTCTTCTTCTTCTCATTTGGTTTGTTCGATCTGAGGTCTGCCTATTTGCCAATATTATAAAGAGTTTTTGTGCTATTGCTAGATACAACCTTGAGGATCGAGTTGCAAGCGTTTGAGGTCCGCGAGTTATATTGCAGCCGTGGCCATGTGTCCGGTCACAATCGAAGATCTTTCAATGAAACCGTCGCCTACTAGGCATTGTAAAGGAATAATTTTTGATGGGATAGAAATTTGTATCATTGAAAGCGTTTGATATTTAAACAAGGACGCATACATTTAGACGTAGACCCTGAATGTTAAACGGGAACTCTTATGCTTAACGAGCGACGCATATATTTAAACAAAGAAAGTTAAGTATAAAATATTACAGACATTCGACGATTACATTGTAAAATCTGCTCATCATTGGTAAAGAATGAATTGAATTATGTCGAGAAAACGTAATTACTGCAACCCTTCAAAGGAAATTTTTGAAAGGAAATAAATTTGTTTCAGTGCAAACGTTTGATATTTAAACAGGGACGCATACATTTAGACGTAGACCCCGAATGTTAAACCGGAACTCTTATGCTTAACGGGTGACGCATATATTTAAACAGCGTGGTCGGATTTTAAATAGCGAGAATACCGTTTTAAACCGAGTCATCGATATTTAAACAATACAATGCGAAGTTAAACAAAGAAAATTAAGTATAAAATATTACAAACATTCGACGATTACAATGAAAAATCTGCCACATCATTGGGAAAGAATGAATTGAATTTTGTCGAGAAAACTTAATTGCTGCAACCCTTTAGTGGAAATGCAACCCTTCACTGGATATTTATTGGTAGTTACTTAAATTCAATTTGATATGTGAACTCAAAAAGTAGGCATAAATGTCATCGACCACAGTAACCGCTTTCATCGAAAACCAATAGCAATTACTTTCAGTAAAAAGAGGCGTCGTTCTTCGCATCCCTAGATTTCTATTTAAACAAGAGACTAGAAGAAGATAAACATCTAGATATATCCAGAACCTAACAAAATGTATAAGACAATTCTCAACGAGTATTGCCAGAAGACGCACCGACCCACGCCGGAGTACTCCACCATCAAGAATGGTGTCCCTGATCACAACCCCGATTTCGTCGCGACGGTGACGGTTAATGGTACCCAATTCTCGGGCACTGAGTCTGCAAAGAGTGCCAAGCTTGCAGGGAACATTGCCGCTGAGGTGGCGTACAAGCACCTCTGTCCTTCCACCGGTGAGAAGATGAGTTTGCCCCCCGTTGCTGCTGCTGCTGACGATGACAGTAACGCGGGCACTTCAAACTGTAGGATTTCCATATGAATGTTTTAAAAATGCCTGCTTCTTCTAAAACCTAGAGGTCTCCATTGCAGGGCCTTCAGGCAGTGGGGATTACTCCAGCGGTGAAGAGTTGGAGTGGGTTTCGAATACCTGGTCCATGAAGTAACAGCAAAACTTGAAGAAATAAAAAAAATGAAAAAAACGTGTACAAAAGCTGCTCCAAGCTTTGAAGGAGAAGGAAAGGGAGGAGTGAAATTTATGTTGTCTTAGTTGTCATTTTGTAAATAAAAAACCTGCTGGGTATTAGTTAGTTAACTTATGAAACTACTGTAATTATTTAAACAAGGAGCTAAAATTATGTAACTTCGTCTAATAGATATTATTACGTGGGCAGAATTATTAAATGGGGGCTCTACTTCTTACACGGTAACACATAAAGTTAAACAGAGAAACTGAATCTTAAAGGGAAAGCTTACATTCTATATGTTAAAGGAAATAGTTAAACCGTGACATCGTATTTTAAACAAAGAGTACTTTATTTTAAACAGCAACACTGGCACTTAAACGTTACAGTTGAACATCGGTGCAAAGAATGCGAAGTATTAAAAAATACAAGCGTTAAACGAATAATAGTATGCAGGCAACATACTGTAATCTCAGTTAAGAGACGTCCGTTGCGGGTATCTGTAATTTAAACAGAGACAACTTCATTTTGGAATTCATTCATATTTCACCGTATTCACTGAATGTTAAAATGGAAACATAGTCGTTTATACAGACAGTGCTTCATTAGAACATAGCCGTTTAAATTGTAGATGTTGCAATGAAACTGTCGCAGAGTAGGCATTACAAGTGACCCCTGCTTTTAAACAGAGAGTGCTTCATTAGACAAACTTCAAACCCCTAAACGTTATAATCGAATGTTATCCAAATAATGTGACGTATAAAAAAAACATGAAATTGACAAAGAATGAATTGAATTTAAATATCAAAGACAAAACTATTGTAAGTGTGAAAACAAAGAATGCAATTTGTAATTTTCTTCTCAAATATGTTTATCTAGTTGTATATGTTAATTATTGTTTAATTATAATACTCCATGTTTAATTATATGAGTTCGCTGTGTAACTCATTGCGTTACTGTTTAAGTATTTCCTTCTCCGTCAAAAAGAGTACGGTTCTATTTGTAGTTACCGTTTAAAAAGTAGTGTTCCTGCTTAAATAGTGATCGTTTTCGTTTAAACTGAAGTGTTGGCAGGAATTCAGAATCTGGGCGCGGTTCCATTTAAACAGACAACTTACCAATTTAATTCTCATTCTTTGTAAATTAAATGAGGTCACTGAATGTTAAATGCAAACGATTGTTATGAACAGAAGGCACAAATGCTGTTAAACGGAGACATTATTTTTTAAGCAGAGACGCTCGAGTTTAAACAGAGTCCTTGATATCTAAGCAATACAGTGAAAATTTAAAGAACTTAAGTCAAGTACACAAGAGTACAGACGTTCGATGAACACATGTATGTAGTCATGATGTGGCCATGTCATTGGGAAAGAATGAATTTAATTTAAATTAATGACGAGAGGAAACCTTAAGTGGAGTAATCGTTCAGTGCAAATTTGTTACTACTTACTCACATTTAATTTGATATTTGAATTCGAACCGTCAGATGTCACCTCATCGATCACTGCTACCGCCCGTATCTATATTCGATGGCAATTGCTTTCATTAAATTCAGCGTGGAATTTGAGAAGAGAATTCAAACGCCAAAGATAAGGATTTCTATTTAAACAAGCTCTGAAACGGAGTTAAACATCCAGATATATCCAGAACGAAGAAAATGTATAAGTCTCTTCTCAACAGAGGCAAGGAAAGTTAACAGAGACTAGAGTATCAAAAGGTGACACATATATTTAAATGGCACCAAGACACTTTAACGAGAGTCACCTAACGTTAAACGAGAACGCGGCGTATTAAAGGGAAACCCTTATTATTAAAGTGTAATTCAATGCTTCAATAGCGACACCGTCGTTTAAACAAAGAATGAATTTTATAAAGGATGATTGACCTTTTATAAAGAAACCGTCGTTACAATTACAAGTTAAGCAAAGAATGCGAAGTATAAAGACATACAGACGTTAAACGAATAATAGTATATTTACATTGGAAAGTCTGCCATCTATGGAGCTCTATGAATCGAATATAGAATTTCGCAAAGAACTTACCATTGCAACCGCGTCTTTATCGTACTCTTCACTTTGGCATGATGTGTAATGCCTGTACTCTTGGTTGTTATTGTTGAGCACCACGATATGGAAGTGGCCATTCATGATTATGGGAAGGATGGCAATGTCAACGTTATGCACGACTTTGGTGGGCTCCGACTATAGCTAAAGTCATCTCATGTGCGTCTTCCTGCTTTGACATAAACAATGCCAGTGATCATTGATGGAGGCGCGTTTCTTATAAGGATATGGTATGCTGTTAAGTGACTTTTGTGTTATGGACACGAAGGCGTCCATCACATCATCTGTCACCATCTCCTTGCCGTCGAGCAACATGAATAGGTTGGCCCATGTGATGCTGACATAATCATTCCTCTAGACGACGGCCCTGCGGTTAAACGGCAACAGATGTAATTAAATAATAACACAAAACCTTAAGTGGGAACCGTATCTGCTTAAACGGTAATGTATATTGTTAAACAATAACGTGGAATGTTAAACGGTAAAGCACTATCTTAAACGGTAACCCCTATATTTAAACGGCAACAAAATAACTTAAATGGGAACATCTGTATGTAAACAATAACATAAAAACTATCATACTTACATGTCCATGTTGAAGTTGAGGAAGATCTTGATCAACTCTTGTTCGAATACGCTGAGGCACCATTGACGAGCGTATTTTTTCTTCTTCGGAATGAAGTCCTTCCGAACTTCTTCATATTGCTGGTTAGCAAGCATCATAGCTTTCGTTTTGTTTTCGGTGACGTTCACTTGCCCCTCGTCAACAGCTTTATTGAGATCATCCTTAGATGCTTCTTGCTGTGTTAGGATCGCGCTTACATTAGATTCGGCACTGTCGCCGGCCGTTCCTCCGTGGGCAGGAGTTCCTTCACAATGGGGGCAACGGTCTTCTCAATCGCGGCCAAGGCAACATCATCAAGAGGAGGCACATCCTCGGCTAGTTCTTGTTCTTTTGGGATTGTGGCCACTACCCCTCGATGCACCACTGTCGGCCGTCGGCTTCACCGGGACGGGGATTTCGGAGGCTTCCTCAAACGCGCCAGTGCCAACGGCGTCAACGATCTTCTCCACCGCAACGGGCACATCATCAACGGCAACGGACTCAACAACGGCATCAGCCGCCCATGGTGCTGCTATTGTTTCATCGTCGGTCAGTGATGGACAGAGAGGCATTATTGTTTTCGTCTTTTTTGCAAGCCTCTTCAAACATGGCCTTCTTGGAATGGCCTTGGTTGGGATAAAGTCGTCGTCACAAAATTCCAAGGCCTCCTCCGTCCCATACACTTCATTTATTTTTGCCTGACGGTGCAGTCGATTGTGACCTTGCCTCCAATGCCTCAATGCGAGCGATAAGCTGAGGGAAAGCGTTCATCATCACCTGGCACACCTGCAAAAAAGCCACAGTGACTTCTTGACCTACTGCCGTCGGGGGGCCTGCCACGGTCGGGGGCACTGTGGCGATCAGGGGAACTGTCGTTGTCGCGGTAAGGGGGGGTGTTGCCGTCGGGAGGAGTAGGGGACGGCTTACCCGACGTCGAGGATTGCGTGTTGGGCTGGAAGTGGGGGAACGGCATTATCGAGCACTCAAGGTAGAGGTTGGCCTCTCTTGTCATAATTTTTATCTTTGCATTTTCAGCATTTTCTCCTATACAAACAACTGGAATATGAACTCAAATTCTGCAATGAAATTTGTTAAGACAAGAAAAATCTTTTACGAAAAAACAAATTTATTTTTTCTAAAAGTACAATGACTTTTTTCAATACCCTTTTTTATGTTACGTGGCGTCTTGTGAGATGGCTCATGAGAATCTTAAACGTGATCATAAAAAAGAAAAGTACAAGTTAATAAAACTATATATTCATTTTGTGTGAGATTATTTTGATTGGGAGTACATGCTGTATGGACTACTTGTATTTTGTAGTATAATTATGTAATATGAGACCACTTGTACTATGTTGAGTGATCCTACAGATTGTATGAGATTATTTTGTATTGCATTTAATAAATTGAAATATTTGTCATTAGTATTTTTTTTAATTAATTTGTTCAATCAATTCGAGCATTTTTTTTATTGTGCGTAATGTAGATTAAAGTTAAATAATGCAATACTTTTATCTGTACAAATATATAAATTTATTTGCAAATTATTTGGAAATAATATATGAGCTATTAATTGAAGAGCAATAGAGCAACAGAGATAGATTTATTTCCATCTCTATTTGTGATAATTTGGTGACAGATATTTTAAATTCATAAGAGAAAAATGACAAGCTATCGTAATGACGAATTTGCAATAGTTTTTAAACCACTCCAAGAGCTTTTAACGGTAATTTTGGCAATTTCTAGTAATTGAAATATCCATCACTAAAAGTAATATTTGTTGCAATGGCTTCTAGAGAAGCAATTCCAAATACACTCTTAGTCAATATATTTGTATCTATTTGTTGCTTTAATTCCTCAGATTATTCATTCTTGTCATTTATTAATAAGAAAGATTTAACTTATAATGGATTTTACATGCTTAAAATGTTAGGAATATATATGGTGGAAATATGTTAATAAGCTAAAGTAATGCAAGTTTCTATCAGAAGACTCCGAGAATTATATATATAATCCAAAGTATAAGTAGTAGTGATAATAATAACATAAGGATTGAGAATAGAACTAAAAAACGCAATTTATTCATGGTACATGATTTTATCACAGTAAATTTGAAGTTTGATAAACAAGGAACAATTAAACCTAAAGCTAGCTAACCTAAAGGGGAAGGTAGGTCAAACATAATAGAAATCGGACTCCTCACGACATGCTTAGCAGACACCCATTTCAATTGGCCTTGTGCCATGTTGAGTTCACCACTGTTTCCATGAGCCTTGAATGTCATCTTAAATGTCTTTTCCTCTCCTAACCGAGTGAAAGAGAGTCTCCTAGGGTTCACCTGAACTTCCACTTTGCTAGGTAACTCAATATCAAGCCAGTAGGTAGAATGTGGATCCCCAACATTGGTCACTCTACGTGTTATAGTGACCTTGTTAGTGTGGGAAGTAAAGGGAACTGTGATGGATGGATAGTTTAGGTCATGTTCGGCAATACTCGTAGAGGTTGAACACTCATCCCGGTTGACATCACCACCTGTGATCTTGTTCACCATGGAGGTATTATAGCCTAAGCCACATAAGTAGCTCAAGTATTCGTTTGGCTTGATGTCATAAACCAGCCCTGGATCTGTTGCTTTCGCCGCATTGACATGTCCAGCACCCATGGCAAAGTAACTGGCCGAGAGGTCCTTCTCGTCAAGGATCGGATTCCCGGTATTATCTGTGATGTCAGCAGTCGTCATGATCGCAGACTTGATCATGGAGCCTGTCCAATTAGGATGCATACTCTTCAACAATGCCGCAACCCCACTAAGGTGAGGGCATGCAGAGGATGTCCCTGATTCTATTCTGAATGCAGGCTGTTGATTGTTGGATCCTTGTAGCCTTTCATAAGGAAATGCACCTAGAACGCCGACTCCTGGACCTGTGATATCTGGCTTCATGATTCCGGGAGTTGCTCTGCATGGCCCTCTTGAGGAGAAAGATACAATCTTCGGTGCACGAACATCGCCTGTGATCGTGCCATCAAAAGTGATGCTTGCCACTGGATTTTTGGTAGATTGAACGTAAGCCTTAATCTTGAGTCCAGATTCATGGTCTATGTTGCATGTAGGAAGTAACATGCCTTGGGGATGTGTGGAATATGCATGGCTTGCATTATTCATGATAATCACACCGACTCCACCAGCATTTTTCACATTGTAACTATAATCAAACCGAAAGAGTCCACCATCTTCACATATCACAATCTTTCCCTTCACATTAACTCCTCCAAATTTATCATCTGAACAACTGTTGGCATTCGGGTCCCCGGTGCTACCAGGATAAACCAGTGGTACCATGACAAGCTCTTTCTCCTTTTGGGTCAATGACTCGCCTTTGAATTCCATGCCATTCCCAAGCTTCACAGTAGCGCCAATTCTCCGATCTATGTTGCTCGCCGCGACGGTGAGAACCCAAGGCGCTGGGGCGGTGATCGTCCTCAAGTGTGGCCCGAAATTCCCGGCTGACTTACTAACTAGTATCCCTTTCTGTGCAGCCTGAAATGCACCAATAGATATGGGATCATTATATAGAGAATCTTCATCGGAGCCTATTGAGATTGAGATGATATCAACTCCGTCTTTGATGGCTGCAGCAATGCCTTTCAAAATGTCGCCATCCTCGCAACCATCTTGGTTGCAAACTTTGTACATAGCAATATGAGCAAGGGGTGCTATGCCAATGGCAGAGCCACTGGCACTCCCTTGTTCATCCCCGTAGAGGTCCTTAACCAACCGTCCTGCAACAACACTGGACGTGTAGGTGCCATGTCCATATTGATCCATCGGTGTCTCACGCGGATCAGTAATAAAGGACCTCGCGCCTATGAGTTTTTTATTACACCCTCTTGGTTGATGAAAGTCACATGTGCCATTCCATCTTGCAGGTGGTGGTGGCATCTCTTGATCATCTTCAAAGGAAGGGTGATCAGGCATCACCCCTGTGTCGATCATGCCAATGATCACGCCTTTGCCTTTGTCGGTAATATTCCAGACTCCGGTTTTGTCATCCAACTTCAAGCCAAGGAAATTTGGGGTGCGAGTCAGCTCTGGTGCATACACTGACTTAGGGTTAGAGTTAAGTTTTGCATGCACATAACAACTACAAAGATTTAGTAGGAGGAAGGAGAAGAAGAGGGAACTCCTCATGGTGCTTGGAGTAAATGTATATTCTAGCTTGGTTGGTGGCTGAAGAGAGAATGAAACACAAGTTTATAATGGCATGAAGATTTTTGTAAGGCATAAATTTGGAAGGACAACGTTGGTCTGAGTTGTTTGATTGTTAGAAATATATATTAAATTTAGAGAATTGGCTAGGAATCTTTTGTTGGCACGTTTCCTCACAAGCTCTAAATGAAGAAATTAGAGGTTGGTGTTGTTTGTTCGTTTGCAACAACTATATTATGCTAACTAGGATAGCCAAGCTACTAACTATATATCTCAAAATAGAAATTTACCAAATGGATGATCATCATTTTTTACCCTTCTCTGTCACCAAATTTTCATTGAATTAAATTAAAGTTTGTTAGAAGTTCAATGGCATTTCATGTTGGGGCTAATATGCATGTTAATTACATGTATGACTAATTAACGTTATTAATTATTGATATAGATGAACTATATGTAACCACATAATAATCATCTGAATCTTAATAGTTGCAAAGAAAAGCGTTAGTCTTTGCAGGTCCATATGCCCACATGTGTATTTGCCGATAATTAAGTATGTTTTAATAACTTTATTTATTGTTGAAAATTAAAATGTGTAACTATTAAGAAACAACATTTTTAATATTCAAATGATTTAACTTCATGATTTTTGTTTTAATTAATCGATTTTAGTTTCAATTTGATTATTACACCAAATCAAAACCAAAGTTTTAGCTTGGTTGCTTTAAAAACAACACATATATATATATACACACATAAAACATGAGAAAGCATAGTACTCTTGAGATTAATATTTTACATAAAAAAAATTTTATATAGTTATTGTTTGATCTTGTGTGAATATGAAGCAGATCAAAGGGTCCATAGTCCACGGGCATTGATCTCACTGTGAACAACAAATATAGGCCTTTCAAATGTCTCAAGCTCAAATCTTGCTAAGCGCATTAGTAGAGCATTTGTCGTATTTATAAAAAAAAAAAAAGAGATAGCACTTTGTAATAGTTCAGTGGATGGTCCAATGATCTAAACTCATTGCATTTTTGGTTGTGAGCTACTCACTTCAAATTTATCCCTCTGAAAAAGTTTTTTTTGTAAATATACATAAGAAAGAATTGGTAAACATAAAAGTAAATAAATCTTGTTGAAGCGACAGTTATTATTATTTTGTAAAACACCAAAGCAATGCCTTCATGGTGCATCAATAATGATGCAGCCCGAAGTCTAGCACAATATGAAGATAATGGGGGTCACACTTTTTTTTCATGGCTAGTTGAGCGGCTGGATAATTTAAAAAAGAAAAAAGAAAAACAGGCACATGCACAATCTTCAATCGAGCATGTGGAGGTAGCGTCCTCGCACATATGGGCTTTGAAGTCACTCACAAACAACTACTATTTAGCTGCAAAAATATGCTTTTGCTCACAATTTAAATGTTTGCCACCGGCAAAGTATTTCGTAAGTGCATAAATATTAATTGATCTAGCAGTCATTGACAAATAAATGCACTGGCACTTGATATAAAAGGTCCTCATTGAATGATAAATGGCAATGTTATTAAAACTGGACCGGACATTGAACCGATCAAGGTGCCGGGTCACCGGGTTATCGGTTCAACCACCGGGTCAATTGGGTCAATGTCGGGTCAATTTAAATATTTTAAATAATTTAATTTAATATATTACAACAAAAAAAATTAATACAATAAATAAATAAGGTATGCTTTTCTAAAGATGAAGCAACAAGGATCCATCACATAGTTTCACATTTTAACACACCAAAAATAAAGCAATAAAGATTTAATTTAGGAAACAGGCTAAGAAATAACAACAGGGTTTTCATTTCACATCCATATCAATCCATATCTGTAGATCGCCAAGGATTAAGGCTCCAATTGGTGTCGACATTTGGTGCAGGTGAATTGTTGAAATTTGAAGATCACTAATATCCTCATCTTCATTAAGCACATCATCCAAATTCAAATCATCTTCAAAATTGAAAATTGTAAGTATTAAGCTAAAAAATTATAAAAGAAATTAAATAATAATCATATCAAACCAAAATAAGATAATAACATACCAAACTCTTCATTGTTAATATTGCAAGAAGCAAGTTCTTAACTAAATGCCTCCAACTCATCTGGTGATAAAGTAGGAGGTTCATCTTCAATCACCCATTCTCCATTTTCCTCAAAATCTTGAAAGTCAATAGGATCATAATTGCGACCTTTAGTATGATTCCTACATAAATAGCGAGAATACTTAGTTCCCATTAACTAGAAATCAAGCAATTCATGAATATAATTAAATCATTTTTTTCCTAAGTATCAAAAATTTAGATATGGATAAGTAATACCTTTGTTGAAGTCTCAATTTATAAAGGACATAAACGAAATCATTCAACCTTTGATGTTCTAGTCTATTCCTTTTCTTCGAATGGATATGCTCAAAGATACTCCAATTTCGCTCACAACCAGAAGCACTACATGTTTGACTTAAAATATAAATTGCCATTTTCTGTAAGTTTGGTGCATTGCTTCCATAACATCCCCACCATTCATCTATAAATAAAATATAATATGTTAGCAAAGAATATTTCTACAAGTATACAAAGAAAAGAATAGAATATTATAAAATATATTCATACCAGGCAGCATAACATTACGATCAAATATGGCAGATATCCGACCAAAATCCCCTTAAGCATTTTTAAAAATTTTCATTTCACTAGTCAACTTACTTCTCATATTAGGATTCCCATGAGAATACTTCTCAATAACATCCAAAAGTCCAGATATTGTGTGCTTATGCTTTGCCATTTCAGTGGTGCAATATTGTTACTTGGGATTTAACCAATAGCCAGCAGCATGGAGATTTTTGTGTAACTGTTTATCCCATCGAGTATTAATAATTTTCAAGTAAGGCTCGACCCTTTTTCTCCTCCTTTGAAATCTTTTCAATATTTCCTCCCTCACTTTATGAATAGACTCATATAAATAACCCATTGCAGGCCTATCATCCGAGTCCACAATACGCAAAACTCGTACAAGAGGTTCTATGAGTTTCACAATGATAGCACATTCTTTCCAAAAGCTAGAGTTTAAAACAAGATCAACAAAATTTTTTCCAAGTCTATCTTTAGCACAAGTTGAAGTAGTCCATTCTTTTAAAGTCACCATTACTCGAAGTGCATCTTTTTGTACCAAAACACTTTGCAAAGCAATGAAGTTTGTAGCAAATCGAGTTGGAGCAGGGCGTAGTATTTCATGTCCACCAGTAAACTTCCTCATCAGATGCAATGCATAACAATGATTGTATACATACTTTGTAAGTTTAGAAGCATGAAGCACAACATTACACACCTCAACCAACTTTCCAATATCCTGTAACATTAAGTTCAAGCAATGTGTTGCACAAGGAGACCAAAAAAGTGTAGGAAACTCCCTTTCCAATAGCTTTCCTGCTGCTACATAATTAGCTGCATTATCTGTAACAATGTGAATAACATTCTGGGGGCCGACAAATAACACAATGTCTCTAAATAATTTGTACAACAATTCTGCTATCTTTGAAACATCTGAAGCAACGATAGACTTTAAAAACACCGTACCTCGAGGGTACTATACTAAAAAATTGATCAAGGTTCTTCTACATTGATCTGTCCATCCATCAGCCATTATTGTACAACCAGTTTCTGCAAACGTTGTACGATAACTCTCAACAAACTTCTTTGTTCCTTGAACATTCTTTACCAGTAAATATCCACAAACAGACTAAAAGTTTGGGCCTCTATAACCAGCACCCATACTAACCACAGCATCAATCATAGGCCGGAAATAAAATGAATTAACTGCATTGAAGGGTATTGAAGCATCAATCATCCATTTTGAAATGGCAAGGTCACACCTTTCAATTGCTTCCTTGCTTTGCAACACACTCTTGATAGTTGGTTAAGCTCCCGGAGTAGTCCTTGCCATAAAATAATTCGAAATTTCTTTCCTTTCTTCATTTCTGAGGAAGTGATCTTTCTTTGAGAAGTTCCTTCAACAAAATTGTTTTTCTCTCTAGACCTGGGATTAGGAGGAGGCATATCATTTGATTTTGATGGAATTTCTGCAAGGTCATCACCATGCATGTACATCTGCTCCTCATAATCATAGAAATTTTGTCTTTCATAAACATCTTGCACCTTTCTTTTTTTCTCGGCATAATTTTCAATGCTTTGTAGCATTTGGTAACGAATATCAGGAGGTACTTTTTTACATCCATCTACTTCACGTTTAACACCGGCTAAATGTTGTTTGAATTTATGTATTCCACCACCTGAAAATAATTTTTGGCAATACAAACATAAAATCTTTCCTCTTCCTGGCCCTGTCACTTCAAGCCTATTACAATGGCCCCAAGCTAGATCTGTTTTTCCCCTTGTACTTTCTTTTGGTGAACTTTGACCGGAATCTAAAGTGGGTGTAGCTTGTGAAGATTGTGTAGAGTTACTTGATCTTGATGGATTGCTATGTGATTCCATAGTGATAATATGAAATTTAATTAAAAAAAATATATAGGGCATGCATGACAACTCTTATTCAATTATTATCAATACGATATGCATGATAATTCTTAATTATTCAATTTGAAATTTCATCTCTGTAGAACACAAGAAAGCCTTACACATTTCCTACAATAATCATTTCTTATAACAATTCTTATGTGATCATGGAATGAGACTTTTAACTTTAAGTTTCAAAATCCATCATGGATGAAGATGTATTTGACACGGGTTTGCCGTAATGCTGGAACTATGGGGAATGCATCTATCGTCATTGATGCATAAATAAATATACTAATTAGTAGTGATTGAATTCCTCTTATGGTTCCACATGAGAAACCAAATATAGCATACATGTCCAACTGAACTATGAGCTAGAGGCCTTTTGACTTTCGTTTGTGCCATGGTGGCCAGTGCTCCTAAAATCATTCTATATCAAAGCTCGTTTTTCTTGATGAGCCTCATAATTCTATACACACATATATACCTAAAACTAAAAGGCTAATAATTACTAATAAGTGTGTTGCATTTATACCTCAATATACTATATTGAAATTTATGATACATCATGGATATTTATGCAATTATGAGACCACACGATCTTCCTTGAAGTTGTAGGCCCATCTTATACATATGCATAATTAAAAAAAAATAGTTATTAGTTTTTAAGATTTATAAAACAAATGCAAAATGAATTATATATGTAATCTAGCCTTTTATTTGGACAATATATTTTGGTCTTTTGTTTTTTACAAATAGGTGAAAAAGGCCTCATTTGAACATTATTTTATTTTTTGTCATTTTACATGAAAAATAAAACGTAATCCTTTGGAATAATGTTAATATGTGAACAGGACTTCTAATTTCTGATATTGTACATTTGAACATATTTTATATGAATAAAGAATCCATAGGAACCAACAATAGAAACACTTGACATATTTGCAAAAATAGAGATTTTAGGCACAATAGAAAGGAATGTTGAACTATTAATTACTGATGATTTACAATACAAGGTACCTTGCAACTGTGATGAAGAACCAATCTCCAACTGAAGAGACTAGAAAGCCTTTTCACTACTTCTTCCAAGCTTCTACTGCTTCAAAGCTTCCACTTCAAGCCTTCAATTAAATCAATTTCTCTTTTGTTGGAACATTGGATGATTGGGTAGGCTAGCCAAACTCTAGGATTTAGAAATTAGAATAGAAGAAAGAACTTCCAAAAGGGAACAAGAAGAGAAAATTGTGCAAGAGAGTGAGAAATAAACAATAGCATGAAAATTACAGAAATGACCTTGAATACAACACAAGTTATTTATGGTATAATGGTCATGCTATATCTTTTAATAAAACCCAGCCGGTTCACTGATTTAATTAAAAAACTGGCCAGTTCACCGATTTAATTAAAAAATCAGCGGTTCACATCGGTTTTTACCTGTTCAATTGCAAGTCTAGTCCAACTAGAGAACCAGACCGATTCCAGCACCGGTTCACCGGTTCAACTGGTCGGACCGCCGGTCCGATCCGGTTCTAATAACATTGATAAATGGAGCTGGCCCTTAAGTCTAAACAATGATGACTAGCTTTCTGTTTGGACTTGAATGCCCATCCTGGCCACAAATGAACCATTTGTTCTTGACTTGCAAGGGTGACCATGTCAGAGCCACGCTGGAGTTAGTCCTTGTCACCCTTTTGGCACTTTGCCTATCTTAAAGTTTGGCCAACTGACTTTGTAGATGTCATGGCTTGGGGCAAGGTGGTTGAAGACTGGTAGGTAGTGGAAAATAATATTGACTTTGTCACACATGCTAGATTCACTACATGAAATTGGGTATTTTCTATATTCATTTCACTTACATAAATACATTTGGTAGCTATATATCACTACATCAATTTACCTTTTTAGAAGCACTTCATTAGAGGGGTTTTAGGAAAACCGGATGTATAAAAAAATGGAGTATTAGAGCCCAATTTGTACAGCCGTTTTAAAGTAACCGGTTATAAAAATAAAAAGTGATAATGAACAACAAAACACCCTTCCAAATTTCATATATTCACAGACAAACCCCCATCTTTTCATTATGAACAAAATCGGGGCAAGCTTGGTGAGCTTCCGACCTAAAGATGTGGCCGTTATCATGGGTCTCCGGTCAGACGGGGATGTGGTGTAGTTCAGGAAAAACAAAACACCGTCTGATTTCGAAGCGAAATGCATGTCCAAAGGATTGGAAAGGACCCGGGATGATATGAAGGCGTCCCTTCTGAGAATGGTCCGGATAAATGGGGAGGAGGTGAACTTTGTGAAGCTGCTGGTGCTCTACCTCATGGGGACGGTGTTGTTCCCGAACACCACCATCTTAGTCCCAAGATGGCTGGTCGACTATGCTGCCGACCTCTCCGAGCTACGAAGGTACGCCTGGGCGGAGGCCGTCAACAAGTAGATAATGGAAGACCTCCCCAAAACAGTCGCCCTCGTGCAGTCAAGAGCCAGGAGGGGGAACATTGACACGGGATATCTGCGCGGGTGCTCCATCGCCCTCACCCTATGGTTCTATGAGGTCACTGGAACAGGAAAGAAGGCCCGTGTTGGGAAGACTCCCCGGATATTCTGTTACGGGGAGAGCAGTTTTAGGAAACAAGCATCGTTGGAAAAGTTACTGTCATCCATCGATGTAGGTGTTAAATTTTCCATCACTCTCGTCAGCGCTCGGTTGAGGATGTAAATTGCAGTGGCAACCGCCTCCGTCTAGAACTCCAATGGCATCTTCTTCTCCTTAGGCATGGTCCTCGCAATCTCGGTCATGGTACTGTTCTTCCATTTGGCAACACCTTTTTGTTGTTGTAACAGGGGAGCCCTAAGCTACTGCTTGATTCCAGAGAGTTCATAGAAGGATTTGAACTCCTGGGAGGTAAATTCTCCTCCATGATCGGTGTGGAAAGCTTTAACTGGAGATGACAGTTGTTTCTCATTCAGCAACTTAAATGTCTTGAACTGGTGGAGCGCGTCTGACTTTCTCTACAAGAAGTAAACCCAGCTATACTGGGAGAAATCATCTGTTAATAAGAAGAAATATTTGTTATCTTCGAGAGAGGATGTTTGCATCGGACCTACTAGGTCCCCATGAATGAGTTCTAGTTGGGCGGTAACCCTCCTTGCTTGTCCTTTTGGGAACACAACCCGTGGTTTTTTCCTCAATGAACATGTTTCATAGAGTGCTTCACATGGACTTGTTAACTTGATGGTAGGAAGACCACTCACAAGTTGTTTCTCAGATAAAAGCTTCAAACCTTTTAAATTTAGATGCCATAGTGCTTGTGCCATAGATCTGAGAGTGTCCCATCTCCATGCACGACATTTGTTGTACCCACATTGTCTACATCTAATAGAAAGAGACGATGAGGCGTCATTTGAACTCCTGCCACCTTAGTATTAGATGTAGCTTCTATGATGGAACATTCTCCATTTGCAGATTCCACATTGTATCCTATTGACATTAACTGACCCACACTTAGCAAATTATGAGCTAAGTTGGGTACATATTGTAGATCAGTTAGAGTGCTTGATTTTCTTGTGCTTGAAAGAAGAACCACCTATCCAGCTCTCGCAACTTGTAGTGCTTTTCCATCTCCCAGCCTTATTGTTTGTTGAACGGTTTTTTCTATGTTTTGCAATAACTTCTTATCTCTTGACATGTGGTTGGAACAACCACTGTCAACGAGCTAGGTTCCCCCAGCTTCACTCATGTGTTCCTTGCCCTCCATGAATAACAGACCCTTGTCAGCTTCTTTAGCATCTTTAGTGATA
Organism: Dioscorea dumetorum; assembly: GCA_902712375.1. Classification (NCBI taxonomy): domain Eukaryota; kingdom Viridiplantae; phylum Streptophyta; class Magnoliopsida; order Dioscoreales; family Dioscoreaceae; genus Dioscorea; species Dioscorea dumetorum. Next base: position 5,065,550 of record CACTHL010000128.1, on the reverse strand, counting down.
TTCGCCTCTCTGCTTTTGTATCAACGCTGGGCATTAATGTGCCCAAACTTTTTGCATATAAAACAGTGCACTCCCTTGTGCTTGCCAGCATCAGTGCCACGACCGAACTCATGACTCCTTCCTTGTCAGAGGCCTCTCTCTCTATAGAACCCACAATCGCGTCCTCGGTCTCCCTGGTGGTTCTGATCACCAAATGAAGAGCTTTCTGCATGCAAGGCTTTCTCCTTTTCCTTCTCACTTGCAATGTTTAAGATATACTCTTGGCTTTTCAAGGAGCCACTGAGTGCATCAATGGCGAGAGTGTTAATGTTCTTTGCTTCTATTATGAGTGCACTACAGGAGACAACCATGGTGTAAGGCGTCTCACTAATTTCGCCACAACTGTCTTCTTTGGTAATTGATCACCCATCATTTTGATTCTAAACACCACATCCAGTACACTGCTGATGAAATCTTGGATTGCTTCATAATGTTGCATCTTTGCAGCATCAAACTCTTGATGTAGTGAGTGTAGCTTCACAATATTTGTGTCTAAATTTCATTGGAACTACGTTTAGAAGTTTTCCAAGCTTCTTAGGCAGTCTTTGCTTCCGAAATCATGATGAGAATCTTCTAATCAAGCTCCTGTTGGATGAGGTGCAAGGCTTTCGCATCATTCTTCATGCTCTAATTCAGACGGTTGCTATCCTCTTCCTTGCTGAAACCATTCGCAACGAGGCTTTATAGATCTCTTGATCTAAACATTGTCTTCATCATGAGTGTCCATAGGTTGAAGTGTTCTCCATTGAAGAAAAGGACGTTACCAGAGGACAAGCTACCTTTAGCTATTATTTACCAGTGTGTTCTGATACCACTGAAGAAACAGGAATGTGCGATAGTTGGTGTCTCACTGATATTTGGTATAATCTCTCATAACTCACTAGAGAGAGACATATATATGAAGCTTTTAACATAATTAGCTTAACTTCAATACACTGTTAGGGAACATAATATATAGACTGAAATAGAAGACCAACTATGCTGACACAGTAGCCAAACAAAAAGAAAAGCATAAACACAGTAGAAAAGTAAACATCCAATCTGTGTGCAGCACTCCATTTGTTCCATCCAATCCTGAAGCAGTTTCCTATGCAACATACACAATAGTCGTTCTTTAGTTAATAGTCAACACTTCATAGTTTTGCATGGTTCTGAGCTAATTTTGTCAACATTTCATTCTTTGTCTTGTTTCTTTGGACATTGAGATAACCTAGAGCATTGCATCTCTTACTAGTGAGTGACTTTAGTCATGAATCTTTTCTTGTTTTACCCTAACAAGTTCGCAAATGATATTGTGTGGTCCAAAAGGGCAGAAAGTATGGTTACAGCACTACAAGAAAATTATTAATTACCAACGGATTTTATCCAGGGAACATTTTGCAAAATAATTAGCCAGGGAATAGCTAGGGAATAGAAAGGCATGTTTACATATAAAAGATGAAAATATTACCTACGAATTACACAGGGAATTAGCCCCGACCAATCGTTCCCTAGCAATTCCCCTGCTAAATCTCGCGGGACTACGTGCCAAATATTTAGCAACGAATTACCATCGAAATGAACCGTTGGCATTTATACACTAGCTAATCCCTTGGTAATGTACAATTTTACTCATGGATTAGCTAGGTACAATAGTCATTGGTATTTGGTCATAGCTAATCCCTGGGTAAAGTGAATAGTTTTAAAATTACCCAGGGAATAGCGAGGTAAAATAGTCATTGGTATTTAGTCGTAGCTAATCCCTGGGTAAAATTGAATTGCTTTAAAAGTACCCAGGGATTAGCTAGGTAACATAGTCGTTTTTATTTTTCCGTAGCTAATCCCTGGGTAGTTTTATTTCTTAGGATTTTTATTTAGCAAGAGATTTGTTACCCTAGGTAAAATTATTGATCTTAAATATTACCCAGGGATTAGCTAAGGACGGTAACCATCAAGTTTAGTTCATAGTTATTCCCTGGGTAAATATAAATTAACTTATTTTTTTGGAAGATTATTAAATTGTATTATGTTTCAGATTTGTTATTGTATTTAAAAATTTTATTATTAATTGTTTTAACTTCATTATGATATATATATATATATATATATATATATATATATATATATATATATAATTCCACAAAGGGTATAAATTCCACAGGATTGAGCATGGTGTTAGAAGAATGACAATAAATAGTGGAGTTTGTGTAAAGGGTTCCAATTACAGTACAACATCATATGATTATTATGGTCTTTTGAGGGAGATTATACAATTAGAGTATCCTGCACTCCCAATAAGAAGGATTACATTGTTCAAGTGTGATTGGTTTGATCCAACTCTAAATGTTGGGATGAAGATACATAAGGATTACAATCTTGTGGATATCAATCACAAAAAAATGTTTAACAAGGATGAACCCTTCATTTTATCTGCACAAGCAACACAAGTATATTATACATCTTATCCAAGCATGAAACGTGACAAGGATAATTGGTGGGCAGTATGCAAAATTAAGCCAAGACAAATTATTGATGCTTCACTAGCAAATTTGGCATTCCTAGAAGATGAAATCGAACAGCACTCCATTGACAATATCGATGATATACCGAGACCTCTAAATTATTCAGATGGAGGTTCCATGGAGGTTGATAATAGCCATGATGATATACTGGAAGATGAAATTGAAACAGATTATAAAACTGAAGCCAAATCAGAAAAATGATGAAGATGAATACATTTCCGATGATAATGAGTTGTAATCATTAGTTTTCTTGTTAGATTGGTGAACAAATGCAATACATTTTATATATTGTAGTACTTGATTTGCAATTGTTTTGAAGTTATGATTATTGTGCATTGTCAGTTTTCTTTTGCTAAGTTATATTTCTTTTTTCAAAAGACATTGTTTTAGTTTATTTATATCATGTATTATTTACATATGTTGACTTATTTTGTTATCAACTAATTATATTTTTTCTAATTTTATAGATATGGCTAGAGGTAAAGAAAGGACTAGATTAAGAGGTGGAAGGAGTGGAGGCCCTACTTCTCATGCTCATTCAAACATTGAAGGATCAAGCAATGCTGATAGTGTACATTTTCAAATGCCACTATTCCAAGTGTTTAGGAAACAGTGAATTGTATTGGATCTCAATAACCCAATCAAAATGTTGTAGCTATTAGTGATACTCAAGCAAACTATGGTAGCACCCAAGATGCTTCAACCATTGTTGGGAGGTTACGTATCACAGTTGTGAATGGATTGTAAGTATTCACAAATTGACAATCATAGTATTTGTTATGTTCCCTATTTATTGCTTATTTTATACTTAAACTATGGTAGGTTGGAGCCATCTAGCAAATGTGCAAGGATAATCACAAAAAAGTTTAAGGAAAAAGTTGACTTTGAAGGATACACATGGAAGACAGTGTCACACAACCTATAAGAGACTTTTATTTTGAAGAATTTCGGGTATTATTCATTATCATTTCTAATTATTTATTTGTTTGTTTTATTTTTACTTGTTTTAAACATTGAAATATTTTTTATCTTATGTAGAAGCACTTTATTTGGGATTCCTCATTAGAGGCACAAGTAAAGGAAGCTTGGGTTTTGAAAGCCTCACAACGATATAGTGATTTTTTTAGGGATATAAGGGATGCAACAACAAAGCCGGAGTATCTAAGTGAGGAGGAGTACAAGCATTGGAAAGCTGTATGGGATAGACCTACATTTAAGAAGAAACAAGAGATAAATTCTAAAAATCGATGTAGCATTGCTAGGCCATCATGCCATACATGAGGGTCAATATCTAATGTTGAGCATAGGAAGAAGCTTGTAAGTATAAATATAAGATTTTAAATGTATTGAAATGTGTTTATTTTATTTTATTTTGCAAATTCATGTATTACATGTTGCTAAGAAATTTTAATGTTTCTTATTGCTATAGGAATCTAAATTGGGTCGAAAAGCCACTGCACATGAGCTTTTTTTGCATACTCATTCTAAAAAGCATGATAGAGAAACTTTTCTAGATCTCAAGTAAAAAACAATCAATGTAAGCATTTCTCAGACTGATGACATTTTAATGCAAGTTGTTAATTTTTTTTTCTTCTAAATTTGTATTATTAACATTTGTTTTCAATGTAGGATAAGATGTTGACCTTAAAACAACATGCAATTTCAACAGAATCGGCATCAACAAACTCAGAACCTACTCCAGTAGATGAATTGGCCCTTTATATTGAAGCTGTTGGTGGACAGAAGAAAAGAAGAGTCTACGGTCTTGGTTCTCAAGCATCTTCCTATTATGGATGCTCTAATTCAAATGTCAATAACTCAACTGTAACATCTACTATGCAAAATAATGAAGATTTACAAAATGAGTTAGCATCTGTCCATAATCAACTACAAATGCAAGAAGAGCAGCATCAACAAGAGCGTCAAGAAAATCAACAAGAGCTTCAAGAAATTCGACAAGAGGTGGCTGAAATGAGGAGGATGTTACAATTACTTTTATCTCAAAATCAAGCACATTCTCAAATAAATCAATTAGGCCATGATGAAGATGTTGATCCTACTCCACCAACTTAGTAGTTAATGTTCTTATCTTGTGACATATTTCTCGTATTTGTTGCTTGCTTGTGATACTTTTGAGTTTTAGTACTTGCCACTTATATTAGCTATATGTGCTTGAAGCTATTTTAAATATGAATTGTGTTGTTTTTAATGTCTTTGACAATGTTTAATTTTATCTTTTATACTTGGTTATGATAGATTGCAATTGTTATTTTTAGCATATTGTAGTAAAATTTACTGATTATTCTAAATGAGTTATTTAATACAGGTTTTTTGTATTATGATTTATAATATAATTTAAAATAAATAATTAAAACTTTGTTTTATATTAGCAATGGATTACCCATGGAATAATCATTTTTTCAAATTTTATTACCCACAGATTACCCAGGAAATAATCCTTAAGTATATTTAGAAGGGATTAGCAAGGCTATGATTCATTACTGCTACATCGAAATACTAACGAATTACCCAGGACATAATCCCAAGTAAATATTACCTAGGGATTACCCAGGGACTAACATTTCAATTTTTTGAAACTTTAGGAACAGATTACCGATGAAAAATCCCTTTCTAACTTTACCTAGAGATTTCCCAGTAAAGGTTTCAAAGCAAATTTCTTGTCTATGATGAATCAATTAACTTAAATTACCTAGAGATTTCCCGAAAATATGTCGAAGCAAATTCCTTGTCTTTGATGAATTGATTAACATTAATTACCAAGGGAAGTTATTATTTACCCACGGAATAAGTCGTTGCTATTTAGAAAGGGATTATAAAATCCCTGGGTAAATTATTACCAACGAGGCTATTACCTAGGGATGTTAACCCCTGGGAAATCACTCGCTAATGAATATTAGCCAGGGATTTTATAATTTTAGCTAGGGAATTGTCCCAAGCTAATTGATTTTTTCTTGTAGTGATGCAGTGTCACCCCAGCAAATTTTTGGGTGAGGATTATTAGTGTATGGAATTTGATACTATGTGGATTTTTGTTGAAAGGGTTCAAGACACTAATTTGTATGATTTGATGGTTCTAGTGTGCACAAAACAAAACTACCTAAATTCCCAACTAATCTTTTTGTTTGTTTTAATCTTCTGTATCGGGTAGAAGCTTTAAAATGTGCATTTTCACTTGCTGCTCTTGTCAAAATTTGGAAATAAGGATAGTGTCACAAAAGATAACAAGTGTCCCCACTTTCAATAGTGGAGTGCATTTACTCTTATCATGCATGTAATGTGAACATTTTCAAATATTATCTTTAATGTGTTTAGCGTGTGTTTGAATGTGAGTAATAGTTCCCGTCTTGGGGTAATGGTTCCCCCCTGATTGCCACACCCATGTTTGGCTGGGTTTTCTGGGAGGTAATCATTACCCTGGGGGGTCACTATTGACCCCAGGGTAATGAGTCATTCCCCCCAAATGGTTCATTCACTCCTAGTAAAAGTCTTTTATGCCCTTGTCAAACACCAAAAAGACACTATATGGAATTAATAGTTGTTTAAAATTAATTTTTAATTAAACATTAATCAATATTTATGTGTTCATTATTTTATAAATAATAATTCTTTAAAATAAATATCATTTATAATTAATTAAACTTTTAAGTATGGAATGAAATTATTAGTTATTTAAAATTACTTTTTAATTAAACATTAGTCAATAATAATAAAATAAAATTTATTTTTATTATTTTATAAATAATGATTATTTCAAATAAACATCATTTAAAATTAATTAAAAAATTATAAGTACGGACTGAAATTAGTAGTTATTTTCAATTAAGTTTTAATTAAACATTAGTCAATAATAATAAAATAAATATTTATGCTTTCATTATTTTATAAATAATAATTATTTGAAATAAATATCATTTATAATTAATTAAAAATTATTTTTAATTAAACATTAATCATTAATAATAAAATAAATATTTTTCTTTTCATTATTTTATAAACATTAACCATTTCAAATAAATATCATTTGTGATTAATTAAAAAATTATAAGTACATAATAAAATTTAATAGTTATTTGAAGTTAATTCTTAATTAAACAATAATCAATAATAATAATAAACATTAATCAATAATAAGAAAATATATAATTATGCTTTCATTATTTTTATAAATAATAATTATTAGAAATAAATATCATTTCTTTATGCAAGGGGTAAAAAGGTAATATTAACACAACTCCATTTTTAATTTTTCCCATTCCCAATGAATTATCCCTCCAACCAAACATCTTTTTCATTACCATTCCCTATCCATTCCTTTCCCCCATTTTTCATTACTCCATTCCCCCTCATTCCATTACGGTAATCCAAACGCACCCTTAATTTAATTGGCTATTAATGGACTGTCAGATCAACTAATGCTAGTTAAATAGTTATGTTAGGCATAAAGAAGTAGAAAGTGAGCAACTTTGTTATGCATGGGTTTTATGTAAATGATCATTTGGTGATTTTGAATGATGGTCATAAAAGTTGACATAGTCTTAATGGATTATCTTTTTATTTTCTATTAAGGTTTCATTTTGAAGAATGTTATAATGTTGGTTAGCCTTTGCTTCACACCATTTAAGGAGTACCTTTTCTTTATTTGTAATGATTATTTCTTTAATTTTTGATTACTTCCTCTTCGATGGTGGTTAGCCTTTGCTTCGCACCATTTAAGGAGTTTGAAACTTTATAGTTGAGGTTCTTCTTTGGTATTGCTCATGATCTTTTTCAAACAACATCGGTGGTAGAATTTTGATCAGAATAACTCTCTAAGCAATTTGAATTATCCATTAGCTTCTCTATCGAACCATCCATGCATTTCATAAAAAATTATATTTTTTTAATAGAATCCATCCCTATTTCAGTGGATTAAAAAAATGCGAACATGATTTATTGATCATGATTTATGCTTACTAGTTTGCGCATCATCATAGCAATTCATAACATAAGTATGCCTGAGTTTGACAACTTTTCTCCAACAAGGTAAAATATATTGAGATGAAATCTCTTTCATATTCTTCTCAACAAAAACCTTGCATATATGTTTGCAAATAATTTCTCTGAACTCAAATAAATTGCATGAGCATTTATCAAGTTCAATCTCATTATAATAAACATCAAGCACCACGTCTTCTAACGTTGCCTTCTTTCCTTTGAAAAATATCTGATACCCAAAGGTTGCGTTTGGTGCCTTATTATGGGTATGTTGTGATCGTATTTAATTGATGGGAAAGTGATTGATAGGAAAGTAATTCTTTAGAAAATAGCATTTCTTTGTTTGGTATGTATTGAAAATTTTGATTAAATTGATGGGAAAGTAATATTTTTGTGTGTGGTATTAGAATATATTTTTGAGAATTTTTTGGTAAAATAACATAAATACCTTTGTGTTAGTATACTTTATCAACAACTTGTCAATCATTTTTAACATTAAAATAATAATAATAAATTTTTTTAAATATATCAAATATTTTTAAAAAATTAAATTAATAAAAAAAATTTTAAATTTAATAAAATAATTTATTAATAGAATCAATTATTTTAGTTGGTGAAACGGCGGTGATGGAGATGTCGGGAGAAACGAGGCTCGGGCTATGAACGTGTTATCGGGTTTCCTGGAGAAGCGATGAAGACCCGGGCAATAAAGACATTTATCTTTGAGAAAACTCTAGAGAATGGAAATGTAATTTTAGAAGAGAATTAAGGGTATTTTGATCCAAAAATAGACTCACTTTACTATTCTATGGAAATCCAACTTTCCCATCTTGTAGTGAGGGAATCACTTTCCCTCGTTTTGGTGGAATTACTCTCCCATGGCAATGTTACTTTCTAACAAGATAACTCTACCAAACATGGTAAAGAGATTCTTTGTGTTACTTTCCAAGGAAAGTTGGGTACCTTCCCATGTACCAAACACAACCAAAAGGTACATATTGACCCACATGAATTGATAAGTTCAAAATTGCAATAAAACATTCCTCTCAATTTATCTTGAAATAACTTAAAATTTTTTATTTGTAAGAAATGCCTTCAACATATACAGGTTCTCAACATTGACAATTTTTATATAAAAAATTCAATCAGTCATTTTTTTCAATATTATAATCCTTTGTCATCATCAACCCAGTATCTTTAAATTCTTGAACATCTATTGTCTCATAAACAATACTCTTCAAAATCTTTTTTATTGCTTTGTATATTGTTAGTGCTCTAAACTTTTCAAGAATCTTCTTTATAAAATGCCAAAGCCAAAGTTGGTGATGAGAATTTGGAAAGACTACTCTAATTGCATTTTGAATAGCATGCATTGATATGTAACTATTGCTTTAGGGCCCTTGCAAGACATGCATTCTAACAAAGTCTTGAACAACCAAATGTAGGTTCTTGTATCTTCTTTTAACAATAAACCACATCCAAGTAATATTGTTAATCAATGGTAGTTTACAGCAACAATGTAAGCGAAGGGCATGTTATACTTATTAGTTAAGTATGTTGGGTTAAAGGATATAACGTCACTAAAAGATTTATAAGCTGCAACGGATTGTGTATCCACCCCAAATAGATTTATAAATGGTCTTCTTCATCCATATCAATCTGATGAAAAATTTTGAATTTCTGCTTTACATGAGAAAGAAATAGCCTCCAAGTGCTTCAGCATCTCCAACTCCAAGCTTGCATTGCCTTGCTTTCACAATATAGTTTCAACAATCATTTTTAATAAAAATCAAGTTTTCATGTCCACTATTTTCATCAGCTAAGGAATGAAAATTTTTTGCTTAAGCTTTACCACTTGATCATTTAATTCAAGCCTACTCTTGACATATGTGTCAATGTTTTTATTCCACTTTCAAAAATGATATTTTTGCAGGCTAAATGAATGATAATGCTCTGAATGGACATGTTAAATAGTAAAACATCCTTTATTTACAACAATATTATTAATCTTGGCTTGACAATGTGTTTTGATGGATAGTATTGGGTTGAAAGAATTTTTTGAAGTATATGCCTCATTGCCACCTCTTACACATACAAGTGTATATTATTTCAACTTTCCATCATCACCCGATCTAGCACTTCTTTTTGTTATGTCAAACCCTTCTTGTCGAGTATAGTTAATGTAGAAACTACAAACTTCTTCTTAAGAATTAAGCACCATACTTGCCATGGAACAACTTTTTCATATATATAATGAATCTTCCCATTGTACTATTTTTTCCCTCTTTGTTCAATATTTGTGAACTAGAAGATCCTGCTTCTATTCCATTCTTGCCTTGCTCAGAAACACCAACTTCTAATTCCTGAATGTTCATAATAAATAATAATGATTATTAATAAATACAATCAACACTATCACAAATTGAAAGGAGAACTTAAAAATAAATAAATTGTATTATATAATTTCATTGATGAAGCTATAAATTATGGTCCTTAAATCAGTGGATGTCATAGATTTATGTTTTATTGTAAGATGGTGAGAAATTATAGTTTATCAATCACATTCTCCCATCTCATGCAATCTTGCACAATTGAAAAAGTAAGAATTTATTATCCAAACATAGTCTACGTGTAAGAGAGAGACTTTTGTGTGGAACCATGACGTATAATGAAACCATAATCATTTGCCAGTTGTTTTTATTTGGACAATGGCTGGATGAAGAATGGTTACCACAAATTCAAATCAACAAAGTTAATAGGAATTAAGTGAAATTATCATTTGAGACCAACAAAGATGTCAAGAAAAAGAGAGAGAGAGCAAAAGAGAGAGAGAGAGAGAGAGAGAGAGAGAGAGAGATGCCAAAGCTCTAGAAGCAAAGAGAGAAAGACAAAATACAGCTAGAATAGGTTGGCGGCAGTGGCAATGGCGGCAGATGCAGATGATGAAGCCAAGATGGTGAGATCCACTTGGTGTCATAGGGCCTATGATGGTGCACAAAGAGGAAGATGAATGCTTGTTAGAAATAATTTTGGGATGAAATAGATTGGTGGTTAATAAGCAAGATAAAATTCAAGAGGAAGATGTATTAAACTTCAAGTAAGAAGAAGACTTCAAAACACTTTTTTATACAACTATCATTACCCCAATTATATAGCATTTTTAGTGGCCTTTCACATTTGCATATTAATTTCATATATATTTGCCTAAACACCATCTCATTAACCAAAGCACCTTTTCATTGAGTTTATGCACATCTTTCTAAGTATATCACTTCTTGCGCATGAACCAAAATAAATACTTTTAATTTCAAAATATCATGCATGCATGCATCCAACTAAGTTTACTACTTCCAACACCCTTCCTTAAACTTAATTGCCTTTGTCTTTCATGCCAAGTAGTTGCTTAAATTTGTTGAAGAGATCAACTCCAAGTGGTTTGGTGAAAATGTCGGCGACTTGATCATGCGTCTTCACATATATTAGCTCCACATCTCTATTCTTCACATGCTCTCGAATAGAATGAAAGCGGACATCAATATGTTTGCTCCTTTGATGGTGCACCGGATTCTTTCCCAAGAAATAGCAGCTTGTTATCAATGCATATTTTTGTAGCTTCATTTTGAACAAACTTAATTTCTTTCAATAAGCTTCTTACTCATATAGTATGACTAACACATGAAGATGCCATGACATACTCCGCTTCACATGTAGATAATGTCATAATTGGTTGCTTCTTAGACATCCATGAAAATTCTGCATCAACCATGAAAAATATAAATTCGGAAGTGCTTTTTCGGTCATCACAATCTCCACTCCAATAGCTATCTGAATAGCCAACAAGCTCAAATTTGTTAGAAGAAGAATAAAATAGGCTATGTCTAAGGGTATGTCGGATGTAGTGAAGGATCCTTTTAGCTGCCTTCCAATAACTTGCTTTAGATTCCTCCATGAACCTACTTATAAGTCCAACACCATAGAGTATGTCCAGTCTAGTACATGTCAAATATCTCAAGCATCCGAATAAGCTTTTATAAAGCATAGGATCAATCACCTTGCCTTCATCATTCTTGGATAACTTGGCCTCACAATCCACTAGGGTGCCAATTGGGTTGCATTCCTCCATATTAAACCTTTTTAGGACCTCCTTAGCATAGTATTCTTGAGTGATAAAATTCCATCAGCCTGTTGTTTTATCTCTAACCCGAGTAAATAGGACATAAGTCCCATGTCCGTCATCTCAAATTCTTTTGCCATTGCCTTCTTGAAGCCTTCCATCATTTGAGGTGAATTCTCTGTATAAATAAAATCATCAACAAACAAACCAACAAATAAATTGTTGGCACTTCTTCTTTTGCATAGAGAGCGTGTTTATTCAGACATTGCACAAAACCATTAATTTTAAAATAAGCATCAATTCTTGAGTTCCAAGCTCGTGGAGCTTTCTTCAGTCCATAGAGTGCCTTCCTTAGCTTCAAAACTTTATCTTCTTTCCCTTTTTTGATATAGCCTATTGGTTGTTCAAGATAGACTTCTTCCTCTAGGTAGCCATTGAGAAAAGCCAACTACACATCAAGTTGGAACACTTGCCACTTGTTTTGGGAGGCAAGATAGATAATTAACCTTATAGTCTCCATCCGAGTTACGGGGGCAAAAACTTCATCATAGTCAATCCCAACATGTTGCTTATAGCCTTTTGCTATAAGCCTTGTTTTGTACTTCTCGACATCTCCTTGTGCATTCGTCTTTGCTTTGTAAACCCATTTTACACCAATGGCTTTATGACCTTATGTTAGAGTAGTAATCTCCCAAATCCTGTTCTTCTCAATTGCTTTCATCTCATCATTCAAGGCTTTCCTCCATTTATCATCTTTAATGGCTTCTTTAAAAGATATAACCTCCTCATTAGCTTAAAGACAAATGAGATTAAGGGGCCTTGTTACCTCATAAAGCTCTTGAATATTCCTTATTTTTTGTGGCCTAGGACCACCTCATCTTCTGAACTTGTTGAAGTAGGAAACGGTAGTGGTGTTGGTTCTCTATCTTGCTCCTTGACTTGTTCTTCTTCTTGAATTATCACAATATTAGTACTCCAATTTCAAGCACCATCTTCTTGAAATTTCACATCTCAGCTTATGATAATCTTCTTCTGCTTTGGCTCATAGCTTATAGGCCTTTGATCTTACACCATATTCAATAAAAATACAAGGAATGCTCTTGTCATCTAGCTTCGCCCTCCTTTGATCTTGAATATGTGCATAAGCAATGCACCTGAAAACCCTCAAGTGAAATACATCTGGCTTGACTCCACTCAATGCCTCTTGTGGTGTGAGACCTTCCAAATTCTTTATGGGGCATTTGTTGAGTATATATGCAACACAATTCACAGCTTTAGCCCAAAAATCTTTAGCATTTGTTTTGTTTTCAACATCATCCGAATCATGTCAAGTATGGTTTGGTTCTTCCTCTCGGTACTTGATTTTGCCAGAGGCAATAAGGTGCTGTTAAAGGCCTCCAGATATCGTGAGTTTTGCAGAAATTGTCAAACTCTTTAGATGTAAATTCTCCTCCACGATCTGATCGAAGCGCGTTAATAGTGTAGCTGTTTGGTTCTCCACCAATGCTTTAAACTCCTTAAATGCTTGGAATGCCTCCTGTTTTTCTTTCAAGAATTACACCCATGTTTTCCTGGAAAAATCATCAATAAGTGTTAGAAATAATGATGACCTCCAAATGAGGTCGGAGTGATTGGACCACATATGTCCAAGTGAATAAGTTAAAGTGGCCTCCATGCTTTGTTGAATGACTCCTTCAGAAAGCTCTTCCTCGGGTGTTTGCCAAGAACACACCCAACACATAATTCATTTGGTGCATCAAAATATGGTAGACCCTTCACCATTTTCTTATTTGAGAGAAGTTTTAGTGCACCAAAAATTAACATTCCCGAAACGCAAGTGCCAAAGCCATGTGCTATCCTTCAAGCAAGCATTCAAACATCTTGCAACAACATGATCCATATTAAGATCAAACATGCAGTTCCTAGACATAGGAACATGAGCAATTAACTTATTTTCCTTTCTCAAATGCATATGTACATCCTTCATTTGTACTTCATAACCTTTCTCCAAGAGTTGGCCAAGACTAAGAATGTTTATCTTCATTTTGGGCACATAATAGACATTAGAAATATATTAATGGTTTCCATGCTTGAGTTTGATAAGAATTTTACCAACACCTGGTACTTGCACCTTGGAAGCATCTCCAAAGGAGACTTCGCCATTCACTTTCTCATCTAGCTCCGTGAACAATTCCTTATTCCCACACATATGATTGTTTGGGCCGGAGTCTAACTACCACAAGTTTTTGTTTGTGCCATCTCCTCCATTCTTTGCTAGTAGAAGCATATTATCACTATCATCTTCTTTAGCCTAATTAGACCTTCCTTGCACTTGGCTAGCTTGATTATACCAACATTCATAAGAATAATGCCCAAGCTTGTTACAATGATAACATTTACATTGCTTTTATCATACCTCCGGCTTCTACCTCGTTGTCCTCTTCCTCCATTCCATTAAGTGTTAAAATCATTGTTGTAGTCACCATGTCCTCGGCCATGCCCAAAAACTCCACCGCAACCTCTACCATAGCCACATCCATGGACACCTCGGCGGCCACCTTGACTTCTCTCAACTTTAGGTTTTTTTTCCTTGTCATTGATAGACAACTTGGTTTGTCAGGCTTGCACTATTGGCTCCTCGCGCCTTCTTAGCATTCTAGCTTCATGAGCTTTTAGTGACCCTTGTAGCTCTTACACCTTCATCTCTTTACATCTTTTGCTTCTTCAATTGCCGCCACAACATAGTCAAATCTAGGATCCAAATATCGTAGCACCTTTTATACTACACAATTGTCTTCAATATCATCACAATGGCTTGCACCCTTGCAAAACCATCTGATATAGATTCGGGCTCCTTCATCTCTAGCTCTTCAAAATCACTTCTCAAGGATTGGAGGTAAATGCTCTTTGCTTTGTCATCTCCTTTGTATATTCCTTCAAGGATATCCCATACTTCTTTAGATGTTGTGGCTTCCGACACATTCTCAAAAGTAGCCTTATCTAAGGTTTGATAGATAAAGAAGATAGCCTTCTTATCTTTCTTCTTTAGATCAGCTAACGCGGTTCTTCGGGTAGCACTAAGATTCTCCTAATCTTAAGACTCCTCATAGCCTTTAACAGCTTCCCATGCATCTTGGAATTCAAGCATCGTCTTCATTTGTATACTCCAGTAGCCATACGTCATATCAGCGAGATAGGGACACAACAATCACATTGGTAGCCATCTCTAATGACCACCTTTAGCTCTGATACCAATAGGAAAATATATTGAACTTCAAATAAGAAGAAGACTTCAAAACACTTGCTTATACTACTATCATTACCCAACTTATATAGTATTTTTAGTGACCTTTCACATTTACATATTAAGTTCATATACATTTCCCTAAACACCATCTCATTAACCAAAGCACCTTTTCATTGAGTTCATGCACTTCTTTCTACGTATATCACTTCTTGTGCATAAACCAAAATAAATACTTTTAGTTTCCCAATATCATGCATGCATGCATCCAATTAAGTTTACTACTTCTAACATGTGGCAACCACGGCGTTAAGTGATGGGTTGGTGGATGATCTCGACAAAAATATTGAGAGATTATGCCAAAGATGAGGCTGTGAGACTCTCTCAGAGGCATGGGAGGTGCAATGGCGGAGCAAAGATGATAATGATAAAGATTAAAAGTTAAGGTTTCTTTTTTTGAATAAATTTTGAAATGGGGTGAGTAGGATGGGATGACATGAAGGCCATGTGATGTCCACGAGCAATGAATTCGGGAGAAGTTTTTAGGCAATATAGCATTACTAGAGAAGAAAACCCAACTTTTATAAAAGGGATATGTACTTGCAATCTTGCTCATTCCTATTTTTGTTCTCTTGAAATATTCAATGTCATCCATTTTTTTTATTTATTTTCATTACCATGAAGGATTTTAATCATCTATTCATTGCGCTCACCTATGGGAAATTACCCATTCCCATGTTTGATAACATGAAAAGGAAAGGGAATGAAATCCAAATTAAGGATGAGCTCCCCAAAATAATGGGAATAAGTAAGTAATTATTAAAGCAAATTATCTGATGTAAATATTTAATTGTTAGTATTATTTATATCATAAATATCATTTATTTATGTATTAATAAACATAATGAACTATTTTATATATTAATATTATTTACTTACATTAATGACATAAAAATTTTATTTTATTCATTCCCAATTTGGATATCTCCACCAAACATTGATTTCATTCTCGTTCTCCAACCAAACACTTTTTATTCTCATTTGCATTATGTACAAATAATTATATCACATTTGTATAACCCTTAGCTTTTAACCTTTTCATCATACAACTGCCACTTTCATGTTTCTTATTCGTGCTCACCGTGCAACCTGAGGGGAAAAATTAGGGTTGTTCTTGTCACTCCTATCCTATTACCAAACTTTTGCTCACCATGCAACCACACTGCACTTGTGCTCCCTAAGCTACAAAGCTATAGTCCTTACTTCACAATACTTAATGGTACCTTTTTTCTTGTAAAAGATCATGGGTTGAACAGCACTTTAGTACGTGATGCAAAGAAACAAGAGTGTCTAATAAATCGACATACAACAACTGCTTTACTTAGAGTAAACAACGAAAATAAAGCTTGACTAGGTCGCATCCGAGCTAGCAAATGGCAATGTTCTCAAGCAAGTAGGCGAAGTCGGGATTGATGAACAAGTTCGAGATGTAGGTCTCAACCTAGGTCTATATATATTTTATTTTTACCAAATGAACTCGTTCAAGACTAATTACAAGTTAATTATATAAGTTGAGGATTAAATTCAAACATAATATAGCATAGTGTTGAATTGAATATGATGAGCATGTGCAAATTGGGCCATTTCCAGTTGGATATATATGATGATAAGTGTGCAGAGGTCATTGTGGACAGTGCATGCAGAGGAGATGAGTATGTGACATACATACAAAAAAATAAACACTAATATTCTAAAACTATTCAATAAACAAGCAAGAAATCAACGTCTCACATGGCACTATGACAGACATTCCTATAAACATTTATCATCATCTGTAACTTGAAAGATACAAGGAAACACATATCCACAAAGACATCAGGTGTAAAATTGACAGGAAATTTGAAGTATTCAATTATATCCTACATAAAGATACTAAGTTAGCTTCCAATTTACAAGACACAATAGATGGATAGAAAACTGGGCCTAACTTCTCTAATGACAGACTAGATGTCACAAGAACATTGTGATCATGATATCTCAGGTCAAAGGTTCACTCATAAGATCATAATTAATAATCCAAATCTTTAACATTTAAAGAGTACAATCCATGTGATTGGATTGTAACGAGTAATGTTCAAATACGTCAAACCCATTGATGTATCTGTGACACATGCTCTCACTATCCCATAGTGTTCAACTAGCACTCTTTGTCAAAATATATATCATACAAATCATCAATAATGTCCAATTAAAAACTTTTTTGATTTGTGAATTATTTTTTTAAGTGTACAAGTACTAAACTATTCTAGTGCCCTTATCATTATCCTACAATGAGTAGAAGGTTTAACTTAGCACCCATGGACTATATTATTTAAAACTTATTAAAATACCAACCCAAGTTTTATATGAACATCAAAATAAATACCTATTAATAGTAATAAAAACATATAATATAAATGTGATGCTCTAATACAAATATCCTTATTGGCATTCGGGAACATACTCCCAAACACCTTGGCTTTTATAGCTTCTTCTTATAATAGCTTTTTGTCTTTCAGTTGACGCAATGTCATCATTGCCACATCATCCTAGTTGGTACACCAACATGAAATCCAATTACTTGACAAGTTATCTTGTACTTCTGCACTAATAAAATATATTCATATGGCTAGCTCTCTAGTTCAGAATGTAGTTTCCTTACTAGGGTATAAGGTACCAATTTAGAAGTAGTTGGTAAGCATAATGAAAGTGTTTGATGTTGATTAGAAGGGTGGTGTAAAATTTAATAATTGCAATGAGTACTATGTTTAGGTGTAAGTTCTTTCTTCCATTTTGTATGGATTTGATTGTTGCAATTCAAATTATGGGTCCTTCAAGTTAAACAAAAAATTGATGGTTCCATTGAGCACTATAATGGGTGTCTTTATATTTTAGTTAACAACAAAGCATTGACTATTCTAATACTTTTACCTATGTTGTTTGTTGTCACTCCCCGAACCCGGCTCACCGGACTCAATGTGTTGACAAACGGCCGTATACCCACAAGGCCGAGACGAAGTGGGCACACAAAGCCTCAATACCTGTCTCACAAAAATAATGCATAACAACGCGCTAACTTCACACAAAACCAAAGAGTTCAAAGAATAAATTAACCAGGTTTACAACTATGGTTCTAGGAAAACTACAAGTGCAAGATTCAAGGTCTCAAACAAATAACAATTTCATAGTTCACAATGGAAGAATTATTCTCATGCTAACCACTTAGTGTTCACTCAACGGTCCCTGCTAAGCTATCCACCACACTTACTCCTGATCTGAAAAAAAATAGAACTATTTATGAGCCTAATAGCCTAGTAAGCAACCACTAAAAATAAAAGTATAGGGATCACAAAAACTCAATAATTTCAAAAACATACTTAAGTGTAACGTTGTACAATAAATATCAAAAATAGAACCTAGACTTCAGAATATTCAGACGAACATAATTTTTAAATGAACGAGTATATATGTCCCCCAAATAATCAATGCAAAAAACAAACAACATAATTCATATATTTAAACTCGGTGACCCAAGTCGCATTGTTAGAGTTTATTTATTTATTCTCGGTGACCCGAGCCAGATTATCAGAGACCGTTATTCTCCACCGATGGAACGGTGCGAAACTATAGTTTTTTATCAGAATCAGAAGTTCATGTCGACATGGATAGTATTTAACCCTCAATGACAGGGTTATTGCAAACTTAACTTGGGGACTACAAGTTACTATATCAAAATATGTCGGGTCCAAAATCGTTGTCAACGCAGAAATAGTAAAATTCGGTGATCCCGTTTTTCTAATGAACATAACTCCAATTATTTCAAAATAAGATAATGCTAATATGTGACAACAATAATTAAAATATAAGTAATCAATAATTGAATACGTAATTAATTAAAATATTGGAATCAATTTAATAAACCATTAAATAGATAAAATTTATAAGTTTTGTAAATAAAGATAGCTATAGTATCTTAAAATCCAAAATATTTAAATATAATATCATGAATGGTTTCAACTATAAAACCCAAAGTAATTAAATAATTATGTAAATCATTTCCGGTAATCAAAAATTTTATATATACATATATACGGGTTTATATGTAGTTTACTTACTTGAAAAAATATCACCAAGCTACAGGATCCTTTCGGACACTCAAAATTAGGATTCGAACAAAAACCCTAAACATGAATATTACACTTGCCTTAGATTCCAAAACTTAACTATAAATATTAATCTCTAGTTAACCATGATCAAGGCTCTAACCAATAACTATGCAAGCAAACACCGGAATGCACATTGTATATAGATTGAATAAGTACTCTTTACTATAATTATCATCTAAAAATGGAAAAAAAGGCAGGTAATAAGTATTCAACTCTAATCTGGACACATATATACGCAAATGACAAGCTTTGCAGTAGTATGTGTCTAAAAAAAACTCATATAGAATTAACTTAGAAAGAAGTACCCAAATGAGAATAATACCAAGTCAGCATTGCATGGTCTTACTCTGACAAGATAGGATCTAGCTATAATAATGGTTGCGTTTTCTCTGCACTAGAAAGTGAATTTTTTTTCCCTTCAAATAAAGTGGTTAATTTAACTGATAGTTAAAATTCACACTTGTATAATTTTGAGGTTACTAGACATACCAAAGAACACAAGGATTTATTGGGCAAGGGGTGAACCATTTGGAGGAGAAAAAGCACTTAGACCGCTTAAATTGAGATTCCCTCACCTATATAAAAATGGAACATAATAGAGTCTGGGGAAGTAGATGATCTCAAGCAAAACCATCTATTCTTGCAGCATTAGACTACATGGTTTGTCTCAAGAGTCAAGTCCTCATGGAAAATCATGGAGGAAATATGGCACGAGCCTTGCAGGTATTCATATGCATTGGATTTTAATAGCAATAGAATCCACCATGTTCAACTCTTATGATGAGCAGGGGCACCAAACTTACATGGGTTATTGGATGCACATCAAGCCCAACAAGAGACTATTGATCCACTTGTTCAAAAGTAAGAGTCTAGAAGATAATGAGATAAAGAAGAAATCAAGCAAATTCACCTAGAGTATCTGGATTTAGATTTAATCAGAGGAAAGCAAATGAATATGGATGCCATTACCTTTACTACTTATCATTGCATGTGCAATAAAGACTTGAGTTCTTTGAATGACACAAGAGGGTTACTATAGTCCAGGAATCTATTTCCACTTTAGGATTCCACTTGTACATAAAGGTACATGGAAGACATCAGTCTACATTGGAAGTTGATGTCAAATGTTCTAGGAAGGACCACAGAAAAAATATACAAGAAGATCATTCAGTAAACCTGTTGCTTCAAGTTATCTTCAGAAATATATACCATAATAATTCCAAGGAAGGAAAATCTAGATTAAAATTTACCCTTATCATGTCTGACGTGTGACTCAATTTGTTTCTGTTTGTTCTAGTAAATTTATAGTTTACACTAGCATGAAATTTTGATATCAAATTTCAACCACGAACTTCAATCTGCTTCAAATAGCAATGCATAACTGGGAGATTGTTTACTTCAAGGAAAACAAAGAGAATCACTCAAATGAAAACTATGGCTCAAATCAATCAAATCATGTCTAATTTATTTTGATTAAAGCAATGACACATGATAACTCACCAAACAATCCAAAAATGAAAAATAAAAGAACATAAATTCTATTGCTTAATCCTTAACTTGAGAAAGGGAATGCTTACCTCAAAATAGTTGTGAATAAAAAAAAATTGATGGTGTGATACTTTTCTCCTCGTCGCCGCCAGCACTTCACGAAACCAAGAAAGAAAGGTGAAGCCAGGTCTCAGATTTAAATCCTCTCATGGGTTCCGAGGTTTTCTCTCCACGATCTGGTTGTTATTGGGGATAATGCATGAATGTAAGCGATAAAACCCATAAGTTTAAAAAATTAAAAACAAACTGCTGAGATTAACTGGTGGGTTTTACATTCATCTTCTTACTATTCACTTGTTCGGTGCTCATGCATCATCCCATTAATGGAATGTTCACTAACTTGATATTAGAAATACATTTCTCAGTCATATTCTTCAAAAAGTTTACTCAGGCATGTCAATACTCTTCCCAACCTCGTCATATATGTTGCTTGAAAAGGCATTTTATGGATGAGAACAAGGCCACTGACTTGGTTTTAGCATTTTAGTTCTTATTTGTTGTATAATAGAATCATTTATAACATTTTAGTTTTATGGCAATGATGATGCATGGAGAGTGTTTTTATCGCATGTTGATGGCATCATCTTATCTAACTTTTCTTCTGAGTTGATGGAAAGATTTCTCATTCATCTTTATTTGGAATTTTTAAGGATAAATATGGATGGGCATCGAAGTTCAATGAAAGATAACTCACTATTGTAGTGTTAGTCAAAATATACTAAAGGCATTTTGTTGAAGTTTGGCATGCTTTCTTAGAAACTAACCCTTAATTAGTTCTATTCAATAGGAATAACAATATGCCCAAGATAGTTTGCCACCTCAAAATGCATTTAAATCTTAAAGTTTAGTAGGAGTCCTTTAGCAATTGTACTTGACTTGTCTTAATATTTCGAATGTTGTAATCTATTTGTTAATTAATTCTTTCATAATATGATAGATTCTAATCTTTAAGATATTAAGGAGTCGTTTGGTTCGTGGTAATGTGAAAACATTATCGGGAATCTGACGGTAATATGTTCATATTATCATATTTGGTTACTGTAGTAATCTAAGTTCTCAATCAAACATAGCAATATCATATTAGTACAATATTTCTGGGTATATAATATTCATGACCTCATTACCACAGTAATCTCATTACCGTGGTAATATATCATTACCGCGAACCAAACGACCCTTAAGAAAATTATTTTTAATTATTTAAAACTAAAAACAGCTTAATTAAAATTAATGTTTTGTTTCTTAGTTATGGGTCTGTAACACTTTGATGTAAGCATATAATGATTGTATTATGATCAATTTTAATCTACTTAAAATATTATATGCAAAATATATAGTTTCCAGCTTCTATCTTACTTGATAAAATTTTAAATCTTTAGAAAATTAGAACACCATCATGTTTATGTCTTTATAATGCATCTTTTTAGAAAAAAATTAAATTAACATAATAAGAGTAATATTGATCAAGTTTATATAACAATGAATGTCAGGCCTTGAACTTGGTCAAGCCACGGCCTATCTTAATTAAAATGAGTCCCTGGGGCAGATTTTTTTAATTATTTTAATTAAGATAAGTGTTATATTTTAAAATTTTATCCATAATTAATATTACACTAATAATCATAATATATTTTAAAATAATTGATAATACTTATTGATAAATTATTTAATAGAATATGCTTCTCTCACTAGGGACTCAATGTACTGTAGATAAATAATACCGTATAATATTTGCATAATATTATATAATATTTACATAATATTATATTGTGGTTTTAAAAAAATATATTTGAATTAAAAAAAATATTTATTTAATCCCATGATTACCAATGTGGCACCATGGGTCAAAAAAATACGTCACTTCATCAGCCACGTATTATACGTATCATGTGCCATTTGCTCACGAGGTCAACACCAAAATGTAAAAAAAATAAATAGGCAAATATTGAACGAGATCACAAAACCATAAATGGCTCCGTAGATACCAAAATACCACAAGTTGTCAATTAGAAAACAATAAAATTCAGCGGGGACCCAGTATTACATTCTATCATGCTAATGAAAAGTTGTGGATATATTAGGAATTACAGTTTAAGAACATACTAAGATTGCAGCCCCCTCCACCCACTTCCAACGCATGCATCGGTGTCACTTTCTCAACCATTACAGTCCGTGGAGCAGTGCTCAAGTGTTGAACCATGGCTCGATCCAAAGTTTCAACATTTTTGAGCGGGCAAGTCTGACTGACTTGGTGTCACTGCTTTGAAAATTTCAGTGATCTTGACTGAATATATTGGTTGGTCGGGATTTTGCTGGTATGTCTGGTTTGAGCGTAACGATCGAATCTTTAATGTAAAGTGTAATAACTGGCATACCATCGCCTTGAAGACTAACCTTCTTATCCTTTCTTGGGGGAACTACGCTTCTGACAACAAAAAGATCAAACTTGAGACGTTGATGTTTATTATCCGACGCAATCTATGTGTTCTTTGCACTCGCGTCGATGCCGCTGATGATGTTGCCACCAGTGAGGAAGACTCTCCACCTAACTTACGCAATCTGTGACTCTATCTCTCTTTTTTCAGGACTCTTCCGGAGTGGGGATGAGCAGTGTGCTACATTTTAATCCGCATCAGGTGTATCTCATGTGTTGTGTTTGCTCTTCTTCTCTTATCAGGACTTGCTCCCACTTTGTACCTTTGTCTTATTTTTATTAATATATCTTAGGTGGTTTATCCATTTTTTCAATAAAAAAAAAAAATAGGCACTTCTGTTTGGATTCAAAATAATTATTTTTATATGTTAATGATTTTTTTTAATATAAAATAAAATTAAAATTGTATAAATGTTTATGAATTTTAGTATATGGAGTAAAGTATTTAGTTGTATGCTATAAAAACTTTTTTATATGGTTAATTATGATAAATAAGAAATTTTTTTTATTTTTTAAATACGTATAAAAATTTTAAACATATAAGTTTTTAATAAAAATAAATTTTTTTAAAAAAATATATTTTAATAATAATAACGCAATTCACAACATTTTTGTCAAGAGTCTGAAGATTTGACTCCTATTTATACTTCGTCCACATTGTTTTAAACAAATAATTTGATAATTCCATGTGGTATGTAACTTGGTAATTTGTGGCATAAATTAGACTATAATAGATATTGCATCACTCTTGGGTGAGTATCACACAGTTCATAAGACAAAAAATATTTTGAAAAATAGTTTGTTTGAATTTTTTTGATGAAATTCTTTAATATATTAAGTCAGGTTAAATTTTTTATGAATTATTATTGTGGAATTATCGTATGATAAACCAAGTCCTAATGTATGGAAGTATAACAAAGTAATTTATGACAAATTATCAAAACTTCGTGTATATTTTCAATTTTGATCATATAATCTTTATGACTTTAGTATTTATTTTTTGTCTTTATTTTTAAAATTTTTTATTATATTCTTTATGTTTTAATAGAACACTGAAATATTTCTGACGAGACACAAGGTAATAGCCGAGTGTGACAGAACAAGCTAAAGGTCAATTTTATAATTTTAATTTAATTAAGATTTAAAGTAAAATTTTAAAATTTAAGGGATATTTTTGTATTTAATTTACTTGGCGGGTCTCTCCTGCTTTCTCATTAAATTATTAATATTTATTTTACAACCTTGTTGATATTCAAAGAGCAGTGGTTTAAATAAGTTTTAAAACCTAAAAAGTTATAGGGAAATTATAATTGAAGCAAGAGAAAAACATGGTCCCCTAAAGCACATTTAAATATAAAGAAAAAAGCGCCCATAGGAATCAGCAACCGCTTCAGATCTTTTGCATGTTATGAAAGGTCAAGGTCTCATGAATCAAAGTGTCATGTCATTCTCCCAACTCACTCTAGAATAATAGGGCCATCATGCCAAGTGACTGTTTGGTTTAGAAATGTATAGTTGAAGCGGTGGAATCTTTGAAAACATGACTATAGTGGAAATATAGATTTCAGATGAAAATGTGCATTTCTAAGTATTTGATTGTGAGAAAAAAATATCAAATCAGTTACCACTTTTCGTGTTTGATTTGCGGAAGTAAGTAGCTGGAAATTAATATTTTGACCGTTCAGGTGTTTAGTTAATATGGAAGTGGGGCTGTGGTCACCACTTCAATGAGAGGGTAAGATTGCCCCCCCTATTATATGAGATGTGAGTGTAGTGATTTATTTTAAGATTGTTTTTTTATTAAAACTTGAGTGATATCTATACATGTATTTTAAACACTATAGGGCCAATATTTAAAATCCCCGGCCATAAACCAACACATGAGAAACATCTAACAAAAACCCAGCAATTTATTTAATTCACAAGTTATTAATAATTTAACAAACACTAAAGAGGGAACATTACATAAAATCCTAATTTTTTCCCCCAATTATATCGCATCCATAATTTACTAATACATTAATATTTTATCTTAACACTCGGGGGTTGGAAATCCCCTGAAACCGAAAAATCCACGCGGGATAAGAATAAAACCTCCTATTCGGAATCTGGAATGGCACTACAAATCTGGCGGCGGGTACGGTGATTGTAACCCCTGGTGAATCACCATCCCATTAACATCCACACATGAAAATAATTACGTCAGTACTTAGACTATACGTTAGAATTAAGTTATTCGCAAATTTCATTAGTATTAACAACTATCATTACATATACTAATCCAAAAAAACAAAATTTATATGTTTATCTGTCACAACAGAACTAAAATACAACCTAGCAACCACAATAAAAATTATTGAATTTTTAAAACTTGAAACAGTAAAGGTTTACAACTAAAAACAACTTCCTTAATGACGCAATCTCAACACCAATCCAATTACAACGAAATTAACAAGGACAAAATGTCTGTTATAAACCAAATAGTTCCAGATTGGCCATGCCTGAAATACACAGGTGAACAAGTACAACTGCACAAAAGAAAAAAAAAATTTAGCCGACACGTTCTCTATTGCCAGTCGTCATGCATTGCAAGCCTCAGTGGAAATGTGCCACCTTTTCTTTTTGCAGGTTGTGTTCGACTGCAGTATTACAATGAACACCGCTGCAAAACTAATAAAAACAAATTGGGGAAAAATGCAGCCATAATCCCCTAAACAGTGACATCAATATCTCAAAGCACATATGAAGTATAAAATGGTTGTTCCAAGTGTTTGACCTATACTTGCCAATCGTTTCAAAGTTCCCACCGATCGTAGACTATCCAAAACCAACCCAGAAATTGTGTAATGGCTCAGGTGATAAGAGTACAGTGAACGCACCTTCATTGGCATAATGGTCACATGTTTTTCCCCATCACCCACATGCGGTTTATAACGGGAAAAAACAAAAACAAGACATATAGTGGGCTGCAATGGTGGCAACACATGCCACCGAATCGCCTCGGCACACTTGTACAACATTAAGCCGGAAAACAAAAAACCAGTGGACCGAAAACCCGAGAAAGACATACACAAAGTACGCACTACATAAATAATGACAAACCCCAATCGATGAACACACATGGCAACAAACAACATTCATAGATGCACTTTCCGAATGCAACAAAATGATGTATGAAAAAAGAATAGAAACTCTGATAAGCCCCATGATATAGAAGGTCACCAAACAAGCACCCGGTAAAGGAAACATGACAGGAAGTAGAATACAACAAAAGAAAACAAACATAGCCAATGGCAGAAAATCCTAAACAAATCAAAACTAAAACCTCCATAAAACCATGGTTCTGCATGCGTACCCAAAAACAAAAACATCGACAACACAACTCATAATATAAACTTAACAAAGACACAAAGGGATGTCATATGGCTGCAATGAAACAGTAGCTACCTACCGTGTCGTTGGCCCGACAAATCACCCATTCACCCTAATTCGAACCCATTTGACCATGCCTTAGTGCATTTGTTTTCACAAAGTTTTTGTTCTCATCATGGCCATTTCATCTGACCTAAAAAAAACAGAAAAAGCATGTACAATACATATCAGAAAGACTTATCGCCACCGAAACATGTACCAAGTGACAGAAGCCAAAGTACCAAATGCATAATAAAACTTACACATGATAGTGAAATCAGATATACAACATGCTCGAAAATGCAAATGCAGCATGATGTGGATGCAGGTACAACACCATGAAAGTGCATACAATATGCAGTCAGATGGTGCTACCGGCAAATGCATGATGCAACATGAAAAATAAAACAACATAATAGTAAATAAAGGCAGTAGTTCCTATATCGACGTTAGTGTTCCAACAGTAAGGCCACCATATTCGAGAGTTCACACCATTCGGGAGAGGAACCTCTCAATCCAAAGTTGCCTAAGATCCATTTCTTTCACGATAAAGCCCCGGGCTTCACTCTCATGCATCTGTAGATAATCAAATGCGTCAACCAATTCAGTCGTGTCGAAACTATCCACTTCCATCACCTTTGGATACAAAAGCTCAGTCCAATGGATCGGGTTTTTTACTGCATCAACCATTTGACCAGCAGCGGTTATGAGTTCATCCAACATGGAATCCTTCTTAGCCACTTTGGTTGATTGGTTGGTCCTTTGCGTTGACGACGTCGCCGGGCTGCTAGCAACTAGCTGGGTAGGAATGTTGTCATCATCGTCATCACTAAGATCTGAGGCATGAGCCGATTCAACATTCTCATTGTTGTTGTCGTCATTTTCATATCCCTCCCCAAAATATGAGAACAGGGACATCGCATAGGACCCCGTGGCACTGTTTTCACCACATATTATCCTCCATTTATAGTTCTCTATTGACTTATTAATGAAAAGCCTTGCACTTGGGTGTGACTGCAACTCAAAATAAATTAGAACATGTCAAACATCTCGCAAGCGGTTGTCAACTAATGACGAGTTGCAAATTACCTCAATGTACATCACTGCTACAACTGGATCAAGAAGGATAGTCTTTGTTGCATTGTCCCAGCCCGCATCGTTGAGTTCTTTCACCTTCTTAATTTCAGCATATCATGCTTTAAATGTTCTGTAGTGATTCTCTACATTTTCGGTGCTGAAGTCCGTCTTAAACCTAGTGTTGACAGCCACTATTGCAAAAGAGAATGCAGCGCGCTTGAAAGACTTATTGTATTTTAAGCCTTTCTTTGATTGTTCTACAAGAAGTGGAATCAGAAAATTATCATGCTCCGGCTTCCATCATTTGCTTGGGGTGCCACGCTTGTTGCCCACAAGCTTCGAACAACCACTGTCATTGACATGATCATTGCCCTCCATTTTGCTTAAAAATTCCACAATAGGAATAAGTCACTCAATTCAAAGGAAGCTAAAAGTAAAAAAAAAAAAGGGACACATAACATAGGCATACGTTTAAAAGGAAACATGTGTGGTAAAAATAAAAAATATAGTTGTTCCACATGGCAAGTAAAGGAAACATTTGTCTTGCGTTACTCACAAAACTATTATAAGAATCCCGCATATCATTCGCTATTTTGTCCCTTAGCTCTACCCACTACCTATTTTCCTCACGTTGTTCCCGTTGTGAACAACCTTGCGTTGAAATCAATTGTTCATATAGTGTGTTGTTTTCATTCAATATCATGTCGGCTTGATCGACACCGGCAATATAGTTATGTAGAATGCAACACGCAAGCACTAACTTTACCTGATTTTGAATGGGGAAAAAAGATGTGATGTGAGGACCTTAAATCTATTCTTCAATACGGTAAATGCGCGCTCCACTTCAGTCCAAAATGAAGTGAAACAAACACGTCCCAAGTATTAAAAAAAAAAAACTCCTTTTGGGAAATCCATCTAAAGATCCCTTTTAACTTTCAAACTTTAGGTCTCAATGATAATAATTTTATTTTACTGTTCTTGTATTAACCTCAAAATAAAAAAAAAAGTTACATTGGGACTTGTATGTTTTAGTACTCAACTGTTCATTTCTTTTGGCTATATAATCAAATATAATGTATAATATTTCCCAATAAATGAGATATTTGCATCAATCATGAGAAAATACTGCCAAAATGAGGAAATTAATGTGATTTGGGGATTAAAATGAGCATTTTAAGTTTAAATAATGAAAATAAATATTGTATTACTTTTTAAATCTCAAGATAATAAAAACTCAATTTTAAAAGGAGTAGAATCTATAATTTCTTTTCCTGCTTTAAATTCTAATATGATATCTACGAGCTCCAATACAATGTAAATAGATTATTTACACAAATACACGCAAATTTATTTTTAGTTCTTCAGTATCCAAATGCTCCCTATTTAAAATGAAATTTAATTTTCACAATGATAAGGCCAAAAGAGTCATTTCCCATCACCTTAAACTTGAGGAGATCTAAAAGGCCTTCGCATTTCCAACGAAGCTTCAAATTTATATCTATATAAACCAAACGAGCACTGGATTGTTTCGTTTGTGTAGATCCCCTGATTCTTGTCTTTCCCTTCGATCTTCAACCCCTACCCAAATCGATGGCCACAGCCACCGCCACCGCCACCGCCACCGCCGCGGCCGCCGGCACCCAGCATCGCCTCCTCCGCCCTTCTCTCAACCCCAGTCGCCTCAGATCTCCCGCCTTCCCCCGCTTCCCTTCCAAAATCCCCAGCCTCTCCATCGCCTGCACCGCCGTGAGCTCCCCTCCGGCAACCCCCTCTATTGCCACCAAAGATCGCCTCTTCAACTTCGCCGCCGGCCCTGCCACCTTGCCCGAATCCGTCATCCTGAAAGCCCAGACCGATCTCTTCAACTACCAAGGCTGCGGCATGAGCGTCATGGAGATGAGCCACCGCGGCAAGGAGTTCGACTTCATCATCAAGAAAGCCGAGTCCGATCTCCGTTCCCTCCTCTCGATCTCCTCCGACTACGCCGTCATCTTCCTCCAAGGCGGGGCCACCACCCAGTTCGCCGCCGTCCCTTTGAATCTCTGCTCACCGGATGACTCCGCCGACTACGTCGTCACCGGATCTTGGAGCGACAAGGCTTTTAAAGAAGCCCAGAAATTCTGCAAAGCCAAGACCATCTGGTCCGGCAAGCCAGATAAGTACACAAAGATCCCATCTTTTGATTCTTTGGAGCAAAGCCCTAATGCCAAATACCTCCATATCTGCTGTAATGAGACCATTCATGGAGTGGAATTCAAGGATTATCCAACTCCGTTGAATGAAAACTCCATTTTGGTGGCTGATATGTCCTCCAATTTCTGTTCAAAGCCTGTGGATGTCTCCAAGTTTGGAGTGATCTACGCTGGTGCGCAGAAGAACGTTGGGCCTTCAGGCGTGACTATCGCCATTGTTCGGAAAGATCTCATGGGGAATTCTCAGCCGATCACGCCGGTGATGCTGGATTTCAAGACTCAAGCTGATAATGCATCACTGTATAACACTCCGCCGTGTTTTGCTATCTATATTTGTGGATTGGTGTTTGAGGATTTGCTTCAACAGGGTGGCTTGGTTGAGGTTGAGAAGAAGAATGTGAAAAAGGCCTCTATTTTGTATGATGCCATTGATGGCAGTGATGGTTTCTATGTTTGCCCTGTTGAAAAATCGGTTCGGTCCATGATGAATGTGCCTTTTACATTGAAAAGATCTGAACTTGAGAAGAAGTTCATTGAGGAAGCTGCTTTGGAGGGGATGGTGCAGCTCAAGGGACATAGATCTGTTGGCGGTGTTCGTGCTTCAATATATAATGCCATGCCTTTGGCTGGTGTGGAGAAGCTGGTTGCTTTCATGAAGGACTTCCAGGCCAGGCATCCTTGATTCGGATGCGTTTCTCTAAGGTGAGTTTGGTTCGTGTTTTTGTTGATTTCTATAGCTAGTGTTTCTACTGCGTTTGATGAATGTCTAAATTATGGTGGTGGTTTCTACTGTCTTAATTATAACTATTGCTATGTTGTGATATGTATGGCATGATTCATTGTTAGACTGAGTGGAACACCGGAACATGTTTACGAAGGAATAAGTGGGAGCAGGGGATCCCTTCTTTTTTGATTTTAATTTCTTCTCGTCATTGTTGGAGTTAACTCTTGGATGTTCAATTGTTATTTGAATATTATTTTTGTTCTGCTTGCTTGTTCAATATATGATTGGATATGGGATATTTAATTTTTTTTTTTTTTTATTTTATTAGTTGAATACCATCTATAAGATGAATTTTGTCTATAATTCAGTATGTTTCCATCATGCACTCAGCTTATGAGGCAATTCACAACATATTTGATTTTTCTCCTTTGTGAGTTCATTAATTTATTTTTGTTGTTTAAATACGATTCTTTTGGCTGCTTTTTGTTTGTTCGGCGTTCTGATAAGATAATCTTTGCATAACTTCCTTATATGAGATGCATAAAGCTGAATTTGTTTTAGAATATAGATTTTGATGGCCAAGTGATACCATGAAAGCTTGCACCATGACCAGGGTACAAATGTTTCATGTACAATATATAATGACATTGATACCCTTTATCAATACTATACGATAGAAAAATCTGGTGCTTTGTTGTGCATCTATTTTCTTGGCTGCTTTTAGTCACTCGAGGAAAACCTTCTAAGAGTCATGGGTTTTCTTATTTCAAACAAGTTAATACACACTATATGCGCGAATTGTCTCATGAGGCATACCAAATTTTGCTGAAAATTTCATCCTCATTTTCATTGATTTTGGAATTGAAAGAATTAAAAAACTAATGATGAGTTTAAATTTTTTTTCCTTTTCTTAATTGTTATTTATTATTTTTATTATTTTTTTACATCAATGCAGATTTGTTAATGCCTCCCAAGTTAGATGCATTGATTTGCATTGCCAAAATTAACAAGAGGTTTTGCTGTCTCGAGAGGCTCAGTGAACCAATTTATGATCTCGAAGTCTATATTGAATTTTTCTTTTAAGATTTTGTCTTGTTTTACTACCTTCAGTTTTGCCACATTTTATTATGTAGAAGATTCAACTGCGTGGGTACGTTGTGTTCCGTTGGTTAGTACTATTTAATAATCATTATTCTTGTTTACGCATGTAATCAGCTTATATTTATTCAATTTTATTGATGCTTTCTAATGCGAGAGATAGACTACTTTTGGGAGGGGGTAGTCTTTCTAACAATTTTATTTTAACACGAACATATTAAGCATTTTCTGAAAAAATTTTGATGCCCTATACAATTTTTTTTTTGTTTGTGTTTTTTTGACTTATTAGTTTTTAAAAATTTTGATGATTTATTTATTTACTTTTACATATACTAAGAAGCAAATTTTGAACAACTTGCTTAAGCGATTCAAATCTCTATTAGTTGGATGACCTTTAGATGGTGGAAGCAATATTTGTTACAAGCCTGCTAGTGTTTTTTTTTTTTTAAATAATAAATAAGTAAAAGCTGCTAGCAACTTAAAAATATTTAATTAATTATCCTTATAAATCATAGATAGGAGGATATTTATATGACTTCTTAGACAACTTTAGGAAATCATGTTTGATATATGATTTTCATTAAGCAAATGATTTTATTTTTATAATGATGTATTAGATATTTTATGGGTTTGGGTAACACTTTGCCCATGTTTGAATGTTCTTATTTTTAAGGAATTCCCAGTTTATAAATGAAGGACTTAAAGGAAAATATCAATGTGTGGATTTGCTCTTGAAAAAAAAAAAACCGAGTACAAATGTTTTTGCCAAAATACCTTGCCGTTTGGATTGCGGAGTAGGAATGAGAAGGGGGGAATGAGAACAAGGGAGGAAAAGGAATGAGAATATGGGGAAAGGGGAGGATAATGATAAAGTTGTTTGGTTTAAGGGAATGAGAGTTAGGAATGGAAAAAAGTAAAAAAGAGAAATATAGGAGAATTACACTTATGCCCTTACATATAAATATGATGACATTTTACAAAACTATAGTTTATATTTAACAATTAATAATTAACATGATTTATTATTAAATATTTGTAATATATTTAATTATTAATTTTAATTTATTTTTATTAAATTATTTTATCTAATTAATATAACTTAAGAAAATTTTACTATATTAATAAATATAACGTATAAATACATATAACTCAACCATTAATGTAACTATTAAATTATAACGTGTAAATAATTTTGTTATTAAATAAAATATAACGTACCAATTAATAAATTACATGTTTTAATATAACATGTAAATAATTTTGTTATTAAATTATTTCATCTAATTAATATAACTTAACATTTAATAAATAACACGTTTTATTTTTATTTAATATTTTTAATATCTTATTTATTTTTTCTAATTGTAATCAACCAACTATATAATTTAACAATTGTTTATTTATTAAATAAATAAATGTTGAACATGATTTATTAGTATTAAACATTTTTATATATGGAGGGTATAATGGTATTTTTTACAACTAAGGAATGAGAAGCCTCTCAAAATTGGAAGGAATGACAAACACCCAAGTTAGTAATCCCAATCCCATAGAATTTTACTGTTCACTCCTAAGATGGTTACCAAACATGGGAGTGAGATTCCTGGGTGCTTGTGATTCCCACTCCCAAGGCATCAATTCAGGTTCCAAACGGAGGGTTTTAATGAAATTGGATAATCACTCTTTTGCTTCTCTTTTATATAAAATTGACAAGGTGGGCAAAGGAGTGTTCCCCGTACCAGCAATTAAAAGTTGCTATCATTTGTAAAATTAGATGTGATGTTAGCTAAGACAAAAAAAAGTCTCTACTAACATATCCCTTTCTTAGTCAACGGCCTTTGGGTCAATTGGCATTTGGGTCCCCCGTGAGAACGCTTCGCAAGTGGCGAGAGTTCGAATCCTCAGGATGAGGGTGCATATCTGAGAATTGTAAGCACGAACTATAGGTGGTACCAGCGCCCATGTGTGCGCGGCCCCACAGACCGTAGTCGAGGCATGCGCACGCCCCTGTCTTAGTTTAGCGGGCCCATTAGGGGTTTCGTTCTTCTTGACAAAAAAAAATGTTGCACCCCTAATATTGGCTTTTCTGAAAATGCATTGTATTAAAGATAACATAGAGATAACAAAGAATATGATGGAAAAGATTGTACTTAATATAAGTTCTTCATTTAGAAGAAAACCAGCTTCGCTTGAGAGAATAAAACTCTTTATCCAACCAATCCATCTATATATGCTTCACTCCCCTAGCCTACAAGATTTCTAGTATGGACTCTTAGTCGACAAAATTGAACACCTGTTCAAAGGTAATTTTGAAGAGGGTCTCATTATATTTATATGTGCATATTAAAAAATAATTTTTAAAGCAAAAATGATGAATAAAAAGAAATTCCCAACAAAACCCATCCATGATTCATCCGGAAGCATAATAGCAATAACTATAACAGTAGTGGCTCCAAACAACCTTGACGGTGCAAGCCTTTTATAGAAACTCCTATAGAAGATATGTTAAGCATATGATTAGGAATAAGGGACTTTGATTTTTAGAACTTTATATACAGCTTTATTAGATAATTATCAACCAATATATGGGCCACATGTGACATGTTCATTGCTATTATGCTGAGCATGGTGCTTATGGTGCTATTACTACCACTACCTGTTTCCCATAGGTTAATGTAGGGCTGCAAAACTAATTCTTGGTTTATCAAACTGTAGTTTTCTTTTGTCACATACTTAACTACCAAGTTCTTATTTTCATGATAAACTAGCATATCTGTTTCTAAAATTAGTCCTAGTGTTATTAATTCTATTTCTAACCTTTAAATAGTCTCTTCTTTTAAATTACTATCTAAGCCATATATTTTCGTTACTTCTAAATACTTAGTCATCTTCGTTTGTTATATTTAATTGCTTTATGTATTGTGTTCGGTAGTCTGTGAATCTAACACTATGGGAACCATCACAATTTTTGAAATTCGTTCCTTCGGAAATAATATTGCATATTGCTTATAAATCAAAGTAGATAGACATGCTATGAAATAAACTATTATTATATTCTAAATCTACTTCTATAACATATTGCTTATATAAATTAAAATAGCATTTCCTACAATAATCATATGCTTCTACTGCAGAAATCATTACAATATAACTCTTTGCTCAGTACTCAAGAGGCCACTTGGAATTCTTTGCCATACCCTTTCTTTCCAACTTTTCATTCTTATTGTTTTCTCATACACTTTCATTACTAAGCTTCAAATGTTCTATTTTACCAATTTTCAGATTTTCTTACTGTCTCCACACCCTTTTCCGCAACTCAAACCCTTGCACACCTAAGTTTAGGTAACCAGAAATTTATAAACCTAGATGAGAGCTTGCACATACACTACGTTTTTCCCCTAACGGCCTTCTGCCTCAGCGGGTACTTTCTTCGCCGGTTCTTTTGCTCAACAAGGTTTATAAATAAACAGGCTACTTTACCCCTCAGCCTTTCAAGGTGCTTTGGAGAGAGACCATGGAGTGACTATAATCAAACTTCTCCTTACAACCGGTAAGGTTTAGGTTCCCACTGTAACTTTGGTGCCTTCATCTTCTCAATGGTTAGAGAAAAACCCTTATGATTGCTTATATAGACTTCTTACAAAGTCTGGCTTTTACAAGGAGGAAACGATGGAGAAAAGGAGTTGGCATCTTCCTTTCTTTATGTGTTTCTTTTCTTTTATTTAATGGAGAGAACAGTTTTTCCAGTTGACAAAGCTAGAAGTGACTAAAGTCTCTTATTATTTTAGGAATGGGTTTCATAAGGCATCAATCAGGCGGTATTATTGTTCATGGAGACTTAGTCTCAGTATTTAAGAAGTTAGATGTCATAGCCACTACTCCATATACATCCGATATCTTAGTACATGAGGAGATAGAGTGGGAAGAACAGTGTGAGTTACAGATTGATTACCATGAACTCAACAATATAAAGGAAAGACTTATTTCACTATTGAAAAAATTAAAATATGAAGGCATTATAGGAGAAAATCCCGTGAAATTTATAGATAGGACTAGAGATGAATGTAAATTAAAAATTATAAATCCAGAATTACGAATAACATGCCCAGTAGTTAAGGCAACACCTTATGAGCAAGAAGAGTTTGAAATGCATATCAAAGAACTCTTGCAGTTAGGAATAATAGAACCAACCAATAGTCCCCACAGGACAAGAGCCTTTATAGTAAATAAACATAGTGAAATAATAAGAGGTAAGAGTAGAATGGTTTTTAATTATAAAAGATTAAATGATAATACAGAAGAAGATAAGTATTCATTACCAAATAAGGAAGTACTTCTACAAAAGATTAAAAACACATTTATTTACAGCGAATTTGATTTGAAGAGTGGTTTTTTGGAGGTAAGGATAGAAAAAGAAAGTAGAAAGTGGACAGCGTTCATCACGCACAATGGTCACTACGAATGGAACATTCGGTTTAAAGAATGCTCCACAAATCTTTCAGAGAAAGATGGATAATATCTTTAGAAAGTATCCTTTCATAATAGTATATATTGATGATATACTTGTTTTTAGTCCAACCATAAATCAACACATAGAGCATCTTATAGTATTCTTCAATGAGTGCAAACAGAATGGACTAATCTTATCTGAAAAGAAGATGAAATTAAGATGTAGACGAATAGAATTCTTAAGAGTCCTGATAGGACAAGGACAAATAGAGTTGCAAAAGCATATAGCTACGAGCATATTAGATATGCCAGACAGGATGGAAGGCCTGACACAGATTAGATCATTTTTAGAAAAATTAAATTATGCTAGGAACTTTATTCCTAACCTAAGTCAGTTAGCAGGACCTCTCTATATGAAAACAAAACAAACAGGAGAGAGGAGATTCAATAATGAAGACATTGAATTAGTCCAAAGAATTAAAGATGTAGTAAGAAAAATAAAATCATTACAGTTACCACCTGAAGGTGCATACTTGATCATAGAATCAGATGGCAAAATAGGAGGATGGGGAGCTGTGTTGAAATACAGACCCACAAAAGATAGTTCAATAAAGGATGAACAAATTAGTAGGTATGATAATGGAACTTATACCACTCCAGTAACAAGTACAGATGCAGAAATATTGGCCGCAATTAAAGCAATGAAAAAATTTAAATTATTTGTTATCTCAGCTAGTGAATTTACATTAAGGACGGATTACCAAGCAATCATTTCATTTTATCACAAAAAATCCAGATGGCTCTGTTTTGTGGATTTTATTATAGGAAATGGATTTAGAGTAAACATTGAACATATTAAAGGTACTAACAATTTTATTGCAGACCAACTAAGCAGAATGGTAAACGAGACCTTCGAGGACCGCGCCAGCTAAAGTATGGCTTCTTACACCCTAAGACGTAGGACGGTCCATCAGCATGTTTAAAGTGGGGATTACAGAAACCAGTAAGTTCCTCAGCATTTTAAGCATGGTGGCGTCAGGAGAATCTTTCCCCGGAAAACAACGGATTCGTTCCTCTTTTAACTCGGATGGTGGCTACAGAAACCAGTAGATCCATCTTTTCCAGTTATGGGGAGAATCTGGGGTAACCAGACCACCATACTATAAATACCAAGCCCCACATCCAAAATGGGACCAAATTATGAGTAACACCACAACTCCACAAATTGCTAAGGCTTTGAAACCCAAGCTTCTTATTTCTGAGAGAGCTAAGAGAAACATGGCAGCAAGAACATTGAGTCAGATGGCGTCGTCATCCCGTGCACCACAGCCAGCCTATCCCCTGGATACGTTACTCAACCTCCCCATGTTCACAGTAGACTCACCGCTCTACTTCAAGACTAAAGCAAGCTTCGAATCTTCATCAACAAGTGATGGTCAACAATCTCTCGGGCCAATCATAGGGACCAAAAGGCGTTGCTCCCACTACTTCACCAATTAGCAGAATTCTTTCGAAAAATCAACGAGGAGATAGAAAACCGAAGCATGTGCCCCTACCTTTAGCAAAGACAAG
Source organism: Dioscorea dumetorum (assembly GCA_902712375.1). Taxonomy (NCBI): domain Eukaryota; kingdom Viridiplantae; phylum Streptophyta; class Magnoliopsida; order Dioscoreales; family Dioscoreaceae; genus Dioscorea; species Dioscorea dumetorum. The sequence goes on along the minus strand of CACTHL010000128.1, from coordinate 5,027,947 downwards.
GGCCCCGCTACCATTCATACCACGAGGCGGTTGATTTCTCGGTGAAGCAGAAAGAAGAAGAATCAAGCGGCTCGAGACGGAGCCGAAGATTAGAGAAGAAGAAATGGTCAAGTCGAAGAAGACCATTGAAGACCAACAGGACGAGATATAGGTCCCGTATAAAACCATAGAGGACAAGTAGAAAAGAGAAACTACGACGGCTCGAAGAGTTTCCCGAAGAGCCGACGTAAGTCTAAGATGTAGTGTTCCGAGAGTGCTACAACGCTTGGATGAATAATTCGTGAACCGGGCGAAAGAACTCAATAAGATGGCGAAGACGGAGTCGATCCACCCGGAATGGTACTTGCGGGAATCGCCTTCCAAGGCAACAAGCACAAGAGCCCTTACTGTAGATGTGACCGGGGTTTTGCCATTTATAGATGTTCCATTAATCTCTCGAGATGGAGAGATACAGCGGAGAGGAGAAGTCCCCTTCTCTTTCATCTCATTATTTAGACACGGGCTCATCGCCCACATAATCATCACCGAGGTACGTCGGGTTGACGTATTTCAAGAGTATCACCGGTTCGCTCAAGTAATAAGAAAGTTGTGTAAGACGGTACCTCCCGAAGAGGGGTACATCAACTTAGAGATTAATTCAATCCCACCGGCCTTACGGTCAAGTTACCGGATGAGACAGACACTTGATCAAAGTGTCAATCCTCCGTCATCACCGAGCAATTCGGGATGACGTGGACGCCAGGAGGGCAGTTGCCGGTACAAAACGATACCGGCATCATCCCGGCAACTCGGCTTTTGGAGGGCTGTGCCCTCACTACCAACCGGTAGAAAGTGGGTCCAACTATGGAAGAACCTACCGGGGTTTCATTAATCTCGGAAACCGAGGTAATTAAATTATAGATTGACCGCAATTTTTTACAGTATTCAGTCCGTTCCCACACCTACTCAAGCAAGATGAACGGGTAGAGCATCACCTGAAAAGCGTCATGGCATGGACGCAACAAATTAAATTTGGCGATTATGGCCGACTCAGTATCCCACATGTGGGATTAAACTATCAGAACGTAGCAACTCCGAGCTCAGAAACAGAAGAAATGTCTGAACCGGAAGATATTGCAGTACCTCAGGCACCAGCAGGACACGTGCCTGAACACCTCATCATAGACGACGTGGAGAAACATAACATCGTCAATATGATGGAAGGATAAGATAGGAGAGTAAGGTAGAATCTTTACCTTTTAGTAGCATAAAGAAACCTCAACTTTAGTCACTACCAGCCTCGCTGGAAAAACTGTTTAAGGGATCTTTAATCATGTGAGAAAATAAAGTGTGAAGGATAAGTTCAAAGTGGGGTAGATCCCCACTACTTTTCTCTTTGCTTTATTTCCTTTCATGTCTTGTCAATAACCGAGTTGCTTTAGAAAGCACTTGGATGGTTTGCTTTACTTGTGTTGTAAGTTTTTACTTTACTTGTTTACAAAGACTCCAGGTCCATTTATAAACTATGGACCGAACTTGCTAAACAAGTAAAGTAGAAACTTACAACACAAGTAAAGCAAACCATCAAAGTGCTTTCTAAAGCAACTCGGTTATTGACAAGATATGAAAGGAAATAAAGCAAAGAGAAAAGTAGTGGGGATCTACTCCACTTTGAACTTATCCCTCACACTTTATTTTCTCACATGATTAAAGATCCCTCAAACAGTTTTTCCAGCGAGGCTGGTAGTGACTAAAGTTGAGGTTTCTTTATGCTACTAAAAGGTAAAGATTCTACCTTACTCTCCTATCTTATCCTTCCATCATATTGACGATATTATGTTCCTCCACGTCGTCTATGATGAGGTGTTCAGGCACGTGTCCTGCTGGTGCCTGAGGTACTGCAATATCTTCCGGTTCAGACATTTCTTCTGTTTCTGAGCTCGGAGTTGCTATGTTCTGATAGTTTAATCCCACGTGTGGGATACTGAGCCGGCCATAATCGCCAAATTTAATTTGTTGCGTCCATGCCATGACGCTTTTCAGGTGATGCTCTACCCGTTCATCTTGCTTGAGTAGGTGTTGGAACGGACTGAATACTGTAAAAAATTGTGGGTCAATCTATAATTTAATTACCTCAGTTTCCAGGATTAATGAAACCCTGGTAGGTTCTTTCATAGTTGGACCCACTTTCTTCCGGTTGGTAGTGAGGGCACAGGCCCTCCATAAGCTGAGTTGCTGGATGATGCCGGTACTTGTTTGTACCGCAACGGCCCTCTCGCCGTTCACGTCATCCCGAATTGCTCGGTGATGAAGGAGGATTGACACTTTGATCAAGTGTCCGTCTCATCCGGTAAATCGTCAAAAGTAAAAATTATAGTGCTCCCGGGCACATCGCCTCTGAGTGATGTCTGACATCTAAAGCAAGTTACTCTATGCTTTAGCACATGAGAGTAAAAACATTTATCACATCTACTTTTGTAATTGTACTTAAAGGGTTCAAAGTGGTGGTCACATGCAACCACTTCTTCTGTGATGTGATATGTTTCAAATAAATAGTTTGGATTTTGATCTAAGCTATACCTAAGGGGTTTTTCTTTACTCATAAATTAAAGGGTAATTCTTCAGTACTTATATATGGACCATACCCATAATGAAAGTCTCTTAACTCTTTTAAAAGCCTATAAAGCATCATTATTCGCTCATATCTCTAGATATCTTGATTCTGCCTATAACATAGTCTTTCATAGATGTATAGGTTCCTAATTATTGCATAAAGCAATGGTATTGTATTCATTTTAATATTTTACCATCTTCTCTTAATTTTAAATTTACTATTTTTTGTAGATTCTTTTCCTGTACAAAATCTACTAGTTCTCTGACATTCTCTCCTGTAGAGAGTAGATATCCTAAACTTACTATTATGAGGTCTACTGCTTCCAATTTCTTTTTGTCTTTATCTGTTTCATCTAAGAATTCATGAAACTCTTCTTCTATTAATTTTTTATAAAGTAACTGTTGTTCTGGGTTATCTCTATCTATTGTCTGCTTTCCTAAAATCATAAACTTTTGCTGTTTACTGATCCAGTTCATCTATCCATTTTCAGGAAGCCATTTAATACTTCCGTAGGTGTCTTGGAAATCTATTAAATTTCCAACTTCTTCTAATCTATCCATGTTATCTTCTCCAAAGATACTAATTCTAATTTTTGAAATAATTTTAATCTTTCTTTATTAACTGTCTTACTTCTACATTCTCGTGCATAGTGACCTTCTATGCCACATACATAACATTTACACTTCCTAGGAGGTTTATGTTTTTTAAACTTTTTTACGTGATTATATTTAGGTCTTCTTTTTCTATAGTATTGACTCCTCTTTAATCTTTTTCTAGGCTTATACTCCTTATGAACTGCTGGTATGTATGTCTTATTAGTAGAAACTTGTCTAGTTGCCTCTGTCTCTAAACATTTATTCTTAAGGTAATCAAACGTAAATAAGATCGCGGGCTCTATACCTGCAATCTCATCGTTTCCCTGATCTACCCAAGATTTGTATATCAAATCACCTAAAGGCTTGGACAGTTTATTGAACCATCTTTTGGTCATCCGTGCCAGTGAAGGCTCTGCCTGTTTTAGCAGCTAATGCTAAATACATTTGGCTAAATTTGACAATTTCATTAAAACTGGAAATCTGCAATCTTTCTAAATCTCTTGCCACAACATCTTGTAATGCCGTCTCTCCCCTAGTGGGATTTGTTCCTAAGATTATAGACCTAATCTGATTTGTAATATTATAAGAGTTGTCTGCCATCTTGGTCATATTCTGATATTCCTGCGGGTATATTATTTTCCAACTATTTAATAACTCTCTAGCAGTAGTTCCTAATAGGTTTTCTATGAAATTTACCGTTGCTAGCTCATCTAGCTGGTAAGAAATTGCTCCTAATGCATTCATGGCATCTGATTCCGATCTATCAATGAGTTCAGACCATTTTTGTGGATGAATTGTGGTTAAGACTAACATGCTACCCTCATTATTCTGCCTTGGCATTTCTCTTATCACTTTTAATGGATCTGGCTTACCTCTTCCTCTTGGATAAGGCCAAATTTATGCTTAGATGGATACTGCATTGGCTGAGACGTCCTTTCAGTTGTTGGAACAAAGCCTGTTGGTGCCATTCCTAATGGTGCACTAGGTCCTGCTTCACTCGTTGAACTTTCTTGGGTTTGAGTTTGGATTTCTTGGACTAAGGGCTGAATTAAAGGCTTTTCATGCTTTTTCATTAATGCTTCTATATCTAATTCATCTAATTGCCTAATAAGCTCTTCGTCCGTATATTCCATATAGATCTCATCTTCTTGTGTTTCTATTTTTTCCTGGCTCCTTGTAGGCTAATCTCCATAAGGATATCTACATTTTATCAAGAAATGAACGTCTTCTATATCATCTGGGAATATTTCAAAGTCTACTTCCCAGTTATAATCTGGATAAAATTTATCAAGATCCATCAGATATAGTTACTTTCTATATTTTTATATTTCTTTTCCAACTCTGTCTTCCAATTTTCTAAAAATTGGATATCATGTCTACGCCATCTTCTAATTAATTCTATAGTCTTAATGGGCATCCTATGTGGTCTAAGACATTCATCATACTTCATTCTTTTATTATTTGGAGGTTTCGTAAATCATGGTCACCGTAAATTTTTAAGACTCTGCAAGTAAATATCTGATAGCATAATATTTCTTACAAGAGGCTAACTCATATGCTCTCTATTTACCAAGCCTTTCTTTTATTGGGATATGGTCCACGTAGGGCTCGAACTGATCAGCTGTCCATGTTGCAAGAACAGGTCTTCTTCTGTAGTGCACCAATTTTATAAACACTTTTTGTTGCGGTACACAAGGATAGCCTTCAAATGTTGGGGGAATTGTTCTTATATCAAAGGCAATATATCGCCTATGGACCATATTTTCTTAAAACAGTTCTAGAATTATCTATTTTAATCTCAATGGTGGTTCAACTGGCACAATTTGCTCTTCTTCAATCATTATCAATTTGCGTAAGAACCAATATTCAAACAATTTTTCAATTGTTAATTAATGTTTCCAATTCTTACTGGTTTTTCCCAAACTAACAAATCGATTGTATCTTGAACTATGGAGAATCAAGATGGAGTTACTATGGCAAATATTTTTTACTAAAAGGGAGTTACTACCTATAGTTCGACTGTGTTCTAAAACTTTTCTAATTTCAAATATTTTTGTTTTAGTTTTAACTATTTGTTTTTCTAATTTACTAATCATGATGGAGTTCGATTACTTAATTCGGTGACTGCTTTTATTAACTTTTCTAATTGATTTTCTAAAGATATTATCCTTAATTCTAAGGTATTATATCTAGTGTTTCTGGATTTGTGATAGAAATATCAATTGACTTTTCTAAGCAAAATTTACAACTTTCTATTAAACATTATAATTGTTATTTTTATAATTTAAGATGAGGATATCTATTACAAAAGATACAAGGTTTATCATTACTACCATCGTTATTTTTCCAATGATGTTCGCAAACCATTATAATTGTTTTAACTTCTAATTTAACTATTCTAATTTTTCTAATGTATCAAGATTTCCTTCTTTAATTTTCCTATTTGATTCTATGAAGCTATCTGTAAATTCACTATTATCCTTATTGCTTTCTGAATTTTCTTGATTTGAATAATTATCTATGCTAACATTACTATATATACTTTCTGTATCATTTACACATTCACCTATATGTAATAAATCCTCATTTACACAATCAACTAAAACAGACTCTATTGTGGTAATTTTTTTCTTTTGATACAATTCCTAACTAAATGGTCATTACCACCACAAGCAAAGCAATTTAGCTTATTTTTATAATATCTATTTTTGTCAAATTTTCTTACATGCTTATCTTTGTTTAAGTAAGGTTTTCTAGCATTACTTCGTTTAAAGAAATATTTTCTACCTCTAAATAAGTATACATTTTTTCTGATGTTTATTCTATTTCTAATTCATCAAATTTTCTACACACTAATTGTGACCAAATCTCAATTACTATCGGCTATTTCTGGGAGTCATGAGCTGTTAAATTTAATATTCTACCCTTGTGCAAGCTCCAACAAGAAATGCCCATCACGAAGGGATTAACACTACATCTCAAATCTAGATCAAACCTTGCGACTAACATATAATAATGATTTATGTTGGGTTGGCGATACCCAAGATTACTTGTTTGATAGGGCCACTATGAAGCTTCAGAGTTTTTGCTTGTTCTTCACCATACCACTGTCAAGCACCATGGAGACATGGTGTGCCATGGGGAATAGGGAAAGTGAGGTCAAAGGGTGAAGAAGCATCTTTGTCTGATATTTTTGAGTCATATAATAAGTGCATAGGCTTGCAAGGCTTCCTCTTTTTATGCATATTTATTTTGGCCAAGGGATCCTTTGCTAAACATCATGGGGAGAGTTAATCCTACAAGCTTTCACCAACAGGGAACCTAATTAAGACTAGAGTTGGTGACCCCACGGTCCCTCATCAAGGGATGCTTTTGGTGGTGCCCAGGTTGCAAGCAAGTCACACAAACCTCTGTAATGCTAGATGAGGTTTGCCGAAGGGATAGGGAATGATGCGGGATCTGCAAAACCTTAAGCAAAGATGGTGTTGTGTTGTTCCTCGGCGATCACTTCATTCGTTTGATGTGGGCCTTACTTCATTTGTCATCGTTCGCCTATCCATCATCCTTGGAGTTCTACCTTTATTTGTCATCCTTAGAGCTTGGCCTTAGCTTTGGAAGAACCAACATTTGTCAGGATCAACCTAGGCGAAAGGTTCTTAAAGTGCCTCCAGACATTGTCTTGGGGTAGGAGTGAATGCAGGATGATGCCTAAGGTGCAATATCTGTTGCTAGCTGGGGCCTCTTGGCTGGTTGTTGGAGCTCTACGTACCACCGAGCAAATGAGCCACCACACTCATGCAATTTTATAAGAAAAATCTATTAGTGCTATTTGTATTCCTGATAGTGATTTTCATTTTTTCTCTAAAAATTTAAAGAATTGTGTGCATTTTTGCTTTATTCTCATGGTTTTATAATGGACTTCATGTTTCATCAATTTCAATCTAAGATGTCATTTTGAATGTAGCCTCAAGTGCTAATTCATAATATTGTTCTTGGTTCTTACCTGTTCTATCGTCACAGATTTGACTATTTTATGCATGATTTCAAGCTTAATACCCATTCTTGTTCTTAAGTTGACTCCATGATACTTAGGATGGGAACTCTATCTCAAAGACCTCTATTCCATCATTGCTAATTTTTACTTGAATCAGCTCATGTTGCAATTTAGAGGCGCACAAATTGTCATTCAGCTATCTATCTATAAAACAAAAATTCATTTCATTTACAAAAAAATTAAATTTAAAAACAATAAATTCTTAATGGTTATAAAAAGGGTTGAGGTCATGTCAACTCTGCAAAGTAAATCTAATCTCTTTTAAAGAGAGAAAATAATTCCTATTCATTTTCCACTATCATAATTTTTTGGCCAGATAAAGCCCAAAAAAAAAAAGAACGTAAAATAAAAAGCCAAAAGCTGCAAAAAGTAATTTTACATTTTACTGAGAGAAAAAAGACCTCACCTTACATGGCTGAACTTACAACTGATATTAGCTCTGGTAGATTTTCCAAGAACACACTAAGTGTTCCTCCAAGAAAAAAGATGAAGGCAAAGGCAAGTAGTATCCTCCCAAAATATTGGCAATTTGCACGGACAGTGGAGTCAGCAATACGCTCCTTTGCAGATTGAACTTCAGAAGGATTCTGTATTTTATACATAATACTTTTTCAATATATAATTGGCAGAAATTTTAGTGTTCTATTCTAATGTTTTTAATAGTTTGGAGAGAAGATAAAATGGAGTGACAGGGTGTGGCACAAGGCAAAACATACAATGGGTTAGATACTAAAAATACGTATTATTACTTGATCTTAAGTACTTTGGTAAAGGATTTGTAAAATGAAAGATGGCAAGCCCTTCATCAGAGGTACTAGAGTAACAAAACTTAATTTAATTGAAATTCTCTTGACTAAATAAAATTATATAGTCCCAAAAGAGTTGAGGAGATATCATTAATCTCTGCCCACTATACCTCAAAAAATCAATTGGGATATGAAATTGCTAACCTCTCTTTGATCAACGTTGACTCATCTCCTATAAGAGAAATAATGGTTAAGATATTGATGCTCTAATTGCTTTTTCATGTTGCATGTGCATAAATTTCCATTCTAAAAGTTCATGGCCGAAATGATCCCCTCATTGTATATATGCAGCTAGCTCTATGCTGAACAGCATTCATGTTTGTTTGATAAATTCCACGCAAACCTCAAAGATTCGTATACTTGCATCTCTCAGGCCGCAACAAAATATTTATTAGGATTCAGTCCAGTTTGTGAATCAGGGTATCCTTGTACTTGTGCTTCTCAACAAATGTTTGGGTAGATAGCATGAAAACCCTTAACAGACTTATCAGAAATTATCACATAGCTGCTTTTAAACGTCTATTACAAAACATCAATACAAGTTATAGTTGCGAAGATTGCAAAAAGAACTGCTAAAAAGAGAAAATATCTCCAAGGGGGTCACAAAAGACATACATACACCCACAAAGAAAAAAAAGGAAAATTCAACAATATATGTATAATGTTATAAACCAATAATTTTATCAATCAATTATGAATCAACTATGAAATATTATAGTTCCTTTCACCTTAAAATTGTAATATTATACAAAAAAAGAAGGAAATAAAACACAATAGCCTTTTACCACTGATTCATAAATGTAGTTTCATCATTAAAGAGAAAGGAATGGAATTACAAGGATTGTCTGAAATATATGTACTTACTGCAATATTCTCATTATTCAGAAAATTCACGCAGAAGCACCAAAAACACTCAACCCAACCTTTCTTCTCACTTATTTTTATGAGACTAAAAGTCAATATATCTTGAAGAATCAAAGGTTGCAATTATTCTGTAAACAGTAGACACCCACAATTCTAAAAGTGGTAGTTTTTTACCAGAACTGATGTCATGCCACATAAAAATAACCAATAATGCAGTAAAGTTCCTCATAGTTTAGAAACAAACAAACCACTTACAACTGTCCTAGGTCTTTGCATCATTGCTGGCTTCAACCCTCTCATTTCTTCAAAACCTAATTGGATGAACACAAAGAATTTGTATAAAGCCCAAATTATATTCAAGATACAGCTCGAAGGACATGGCTGAATTTACCTTTTCTATGCACGCCTTCATCAATAAATGTTTGCAACCTCCAACCTTTGCCATAGTTGACAAGAACTGCATTTGGACCAAAGCAAACGGGTTCCTCCCCATCTTTAACTGCTTCAATATGCAAAGCATGTGGAATCCCAGGTTCCAATTTACGGTTGATGAAAAATGTTGCAAACCCAGATTCTGTACCAGCGGCAAAACGTCTCATTTTGCCAGAGCTCTTGCAAGCAACCTCGAGAAACTGCTCCCACAAGAAATAAAATTACATTTATTACTTCAAGCATCAATTTCAAACTTTGAAAAAATAGTGCAAGATGCAAAAATCAATTTCATTTGCAATAATAATACCAATAATAACAAAATCACATAAACTGATGAGCCATATGAACCAAATTACATTTCATAATTGTTCGATAACCAAATGAGTAAGAAACAGGCAAAACAAATTATCACAAGAATCGGAGAGTGAAGATAATCTCACCTAGGTTTAACATTGAGGCAGAAACACACAATAATACAACATGTCAGAATCAGAAGCAAAACATTCAGGGCTTTACAAAATATAACAAAACAAATTTATTCAGAAAGGATAATAAAATTGCATCCAAACCACGGAACTAACTATAAAACCCAAATATCCATTAAAAAATTAAAAAAAAAACCTTTTGGATACATCAATAGCAACAGAAAAGCAACCATTTTGATGACAATAATAGGAAAACCAAGAGAAAAACAGCAACTCAAGGAAAGAACCATTCAGATTCATCACAAATTCATAACTTCGAAACATCAAACAAGTTGTTTAGAGGAAGTGCACTTAAAAATTACACCAAAGGTTATCTCAAAGAAAGAACGAGAGAGAGTTAGGGATTACAGATGGCTGAGAAGGTTCAGGGCCTTCAGGCTCTGCATGGAAATTATCCTTCTTCTCTGCCATCTCTTCATCCATTGAACTCCTGTTCCTTGTTGCCGCTACCATTGGTTGTTGGTGGAGAACTTTATCTCACTCCTTTCTTTGCATCCGAATCCGATTTGTAGATTTCGGGTCGGAATTAGATCTTCCTTCTATGGATCCGATAACCCGGTTGCGTTAATCCAACGCGCTTGTTGTTAAAAAAATTTGGGCGTTAGTTACCTCTTGAACCCTTAAAATTATAGAAGTTACTTTTCATTACACCCCCAACAAAGCGTTTTATTAGTTTACACAATTGGTGCATATAATAAATAAAAGAATATTTTTAATGCCCCTGTAATTATCTGTTTGAAGTTAAAAATAAAATAAACGCAAGTGATTATACATTTGATAAAAATTGAATTTTATTATTAAAATAGGGAAAATATTTATTGCATTAAATTCATGAAAGGTTGTTGAAACTTGATCCAATATTGTTTTAGGTATTTTTATTAGTATATTTTTAAAAAAAATTTGTTTTGAATAACCAATATTATATCATAATATGTACATTATAGCATAAAATAATATTTTTATATAATTATCCATAATAATTATTTGTGTATTTAATTTACACAACAAAATCATACCATAATTTGAAAATTATGGCATAAAAAAATATTCCACTAAGAGTGAATAATCTCTCATTTTAAAATGTTTGGTTTTTTCATATTCTAAAGTGTGTAGAATATTTATGTAATAATTTTTTATTTTGTTAACTAAATACTCATTATGTAATAATAAAATATGCCACTCTGTAATAATCACTTGCGTTTCTTACATAATTTTTATGATACCATATTTTTGTTGCGGAATAAAAGGAACTGAGCGGAGCAAGGTCACAGCAGAAGTAGTTGAAGATAAAAGATAAAGATGGTAGACACAGATTTTTACGTGGAAAACCCCTAAACAAATCAGGGTAAAAACCACGGGCAAAATAGAAGAATTTACTATAGTGGCAAAAAGAGGAGCTACAAGCTTTCTATTAACAGGGAAAATACCAACTAATTCTCTCCTGTAACAAAAGCAACATAAACTCTCAAATTATTTTTTCCATTATTTTTCCCACTTTCTCACCCTCACCCTCACCCTCACCCTTACTCTTCTCTCAATTGTTGAGGCTGTGTAGAGAGCTTTCATTCTCCCTCTATTTATAGGGAAACATTTATGTGATTATGTGAGGATTAGGTGAGGATAAGTATGCTTAACAAAGTTGGTGGCAGCCAACCTTGACTAGCATTCTCCCACTTGAAGATATGATTGATAGTTAATAAGATCTTCACACCATTCTCTCTAAGTCAAATACCCAAAATGGTCCCTCTACTTTTATCTCTCTTCCCTTTTAGTCCCTCTACTTGAATTTGATCTTTTAAGTCCCTATACTTTTCAATTCAGGCCAATTTTACCCAAGCCGGGAACGTCGTCAACAACACCGTTTGATTCAGCTGACGTGGCAGTCCAGCGTGTACCTGGGTAAGTTATCGGATCCGGATCCGGACATCACACCCGGATCCGACAAACCCAAAGAGCATTCCTCACTGATCCTCTCCCCCATCCCTTGCCCTACCCTACCGGAAAGCCATGTGGCAGTCCAGTCTCAGCCTCCGCTTCTTCTCCCCCCCGATGTGCGCACCGCCAACACCGCACATCTCGTCTTCCCCACAGTCCTCGTCTTCAAACCCATCCAAAATCGCTGGAAAGCCTACCAAAAAACCATCTTTTTTTTTTATTCATTCATTCACGCATTTCATCAAACACAAGACGTGTGAAATCAAAAAGGACTAGTTTTGATAATACAATCAGAGCTGGAAAGCCTCTTCATGGCTGGTTATCTTCAAAGAGATTGAGAGAGAGAGAGAGAGAGAGAGTCTGGTGTTGAGTTGGAGAAGAGACGGTGTGGATGTGTATGAACTTAGAAGAGGATTGGGGACTTTGACAAGAAGAGCCATGAGAGGAGCTTTGTGGAGAGGCTCTCGCCCCCTCCACCTCCACTTCGCTCCTCTTCTCCTCAGCTTCAGACGCCATTAATTCAGCATAAACAAAGAGAAAGACACATAGAGAGAGAAAGAGAGAGAGAGAGAGAGAGAGAGAGATTGAAGTTCAGTGCGGGCTCAGACGAAGAGGTACTGAGGTTGACTACACGTTGGACTGCCATGTCATCATGGTTTAGTAAAATATAACCCACACGAGGGCCACATCAGCTGAATCAAACGGTGTTGTTGACGACGTTCCCGGCTTGGGTCAAATTGGCCCGAATTGGAAAGTAGAGGGACTTAAAAGATCAAATTCAAGTAGAGGGACTAAAAGGAAAGATAGAGAAAAATAGAGGGACCATTTTGGGTATTTAACCTTCTCTCTATCTTTCCACTTGATGTTGCTTATGTCTCTGTCAAACCACAAGAGGATCGACACCACTTGAAGTTGTCAATGTTGATTGTTTTCGTCAAAAAATCAGCTAAATTGTCACTTGTATGAATCTTCTGCATATCCACTGTTCTTTATTCCACTTTCTCACGAACGAAGTGGTACTGAACTCTGATATATTTTGTCTTAGAATGAAATGCTGGGTTCCTTGCAAGATGCAAAGCACTCTTATTGTCACAAAATAGAGAAATGCTTTCTCGTTTGTACCCAAGTTCTTCCAGCACCATTCTCAACCACACTGCTTCTTTACTAGCTTGTGTAGCTGCTAGATATTCTGCTTCTGTCGTTGATGTAGTAACGAGTGACTACAGTTTGGAAACCCAGCTCACAGCTCCTTCCAGCTAGTGTGAACACATATCATGTTGTGGATTTGCTTTTATCAAGATTACTTGCATAATCAGCATCAACATACCCATTCACAGTAAAATCTGATCCCCCATAACATAATGCAACATTTGAGGTTCCCTTTACATATCTGAGAATACTCTTAATAGTATTCCAATGCTCTCAACCAGGATTCACCATGTACCGACTTACTACTCCCACTGCATGTGCAATGTCCGGTCTTGTACAGATCATGGCAAACATTAGGCTTCCCACTGCTGATGCATACGGTACTCGAGACATCTCTATCCTCTCTTCTTCATTGCTAGGACTCATACTTGAGGATAACTTGAAATTAATAAGAAGTGGGGTAGAAATTGGCTTACAGTCTTGCATGTTAAAGGGTCGCAAGATCTTCTTCAGATAGTTCTTCTGTGAAAGCCAAATCTTCTTATTATTTCTGTCTCGGTGAATTTGCATTCCTAGAATCTTGTTTGCTGGTCCCAAGTCCTTCATTTCAAATTCCCTAGCCAACTGTGCCTTCAACTCCTTGATACGATCTTTGTTGGAGCCTGCAACCAACATGTCATCAACATACAACAACAAGAAGACAAAATCTTCTTCTCCAAACCTCTTGACATATGCACAAGGGTCTACATTAAGTCTGTTGTATTCAAGGCTCATGATGAAGGAATCAAATCTCTTGTACCAACATATTGGCGCCTGCTTTAGCCCGTAAAGAGATTTGTTCAACCTGCAAACCAAGTTCTCTTTACCTTGTTCTTCAAATCCTTCTGTTTGGAGCATGTAAATTTCTTCTTCAAGATCTCAATGAAGAAATGCAGTCTTTACATCCAACTGCTCAAGATGCAAGTCGAAAGGAGCACATATCGCCAATACTACTCGGACTGTTGTAAGTCGAACCACAGGTGAAAATATTTCATTGAAGTCAATACCTTCTTTCGAAGCATATCCTTTGACCACCAATCTAGCTCGATAGCGGTCTACTTGATCATCACCATTGCGCTTGATCTTGTAGACCCATTTGTTACCAATAGCTTTCCTTCCTAGTGGTAATGATACCAGCTCTCATGTCCTATTGTTATGAAGGGCTTCAATTTCTTCTTGCATTGCTGCCATCCACTTGTATTTTTCTTGAACGAGTTGACCACAGAACTTCTGGGACTTCAGATTCAGCTGGCTCTTGTTCTTCATGCTCTAGTATAGCTTCAGCTTCTTTTTTTACCTGTACAGTAGTAGTCTCCGTGCTTTCACCATTTGCTTGCTCTTGTTCTTTGTCTTCTATGAAGACAACATCTCTGCTGATTATGACCTTATAGGCAGTGGGATCCCATAGGCGATACCCCTTTACTCCATCAGCATATCCCAAGAACATACATTTTCTGGATTTTGGATCCAGCTTTGTAGTTTCTAGGGCATTATACATCACATATACAGGACTTCCAAATATATGAAGGTTTGAATAGTCCACTGGCTTACCAGTCCACTGACTGCTTCTACCCAAAACTTTTTATCTAAGCCTGCAGCTCCCATCATTGCCCTTGTTCTCTCCAACATGGTTCTATTCATCCGCTCTACCACTCCATTTTGTTGAGGAGTGTATGCTGTAGTGAACTGCCTTTTGATGCCTTCTTGTTTGCAAAATTCATCAAATTCTTTGCAAGTGTATTCTCCACCATTATCTGTCCTTAAACATTTGATCTTCTCACCAGATTCAAGCTCTACTCGCGCTTTGTAAGTTTTGAAGACTTGAAATACATCTGTCTTCCTCTTGATAGGATACACCCAACATCTCCTGGAGTAATCATCAATAAATGATACAAAATAATTTGCTCCTCCTAGGGATGTAACTGGTGCTTGCCACACATCAGAGTGAACCAATTCTAGAATTGCTTTGCTTCTAGAATTAGATGTGTTGAACTTCAGTCGATGCTGCTTGCTAACAATGCAATGCTCACAAAAGGGTAGCGTTACCTTTGTGAGATCTTGAAGTAGATTTCTCTTTGCAAGAATCTTCATTTCTTGCTTACTCATATGTCCGAGTTTCTTGTGCCATGTTATTGCACGCTTTTCACTTAGACTACTTGTAGCACCTGAAGCTTCTCCTTCTTGCAAAGTTTCTCCTTTCAACATATACAAGTTTGCAGCTATCTTGTCTCATTTCATTAATACAAGCGCACCTCGAATTATTTTCATAATCTTGTTTTAAACTTCCATCTTGCAGCCAAGATCATCAAGTTGTCCAATAGACAACAAGTTCTTTGTCAGCCCCTCCACATGTCGGACTTCTTGTATAGTCCAGATCGTGTCATCATACATCTTCAACTTGATGGTGCCAATACCAACGATCTTCATAGCTTGATCGTTGCAACTATACACAAAACCTCTAGAAATAGGTTCATAGTGATAAAACCATTCTTTTCTTGAAGTCATATGAAAGGTTGCCGCTGAGTCTAGAAGCCAAACATCAGCAAACCTTTTCCCTGTGTGTTTTGCTACTTCACATACCATGGCTTCTCCATCATTTGAGATGCTTGCAACATTTCCTTGAGGATTGGAGTCTTTCTTATTTAGACTCCAACAATCCTTCTTCAAGTGACCTTTCTTGCCATAATTGTAGCACTTGAAAGTTTTCTTACTCCTTGACTATGACCTGCCATTATTGTAGCTCCCACTGGGGCCACGTTCTATTGATCTTCCTCTCATCACCACCAAGGCCCCTGCTTGATGCGAATTTGCCAACCTGTCTTCCTTGTTTTTGCGCCGACTCTCTTCCTCCAGAATAGCAGCTGCAATGTCGTCGAAGACTAGAATGTCCGTGGGGACATTATTTGTCAAATTGATGATGAGTTGATCATAAGAATCTGACAAGCTTTGGAGTAGAAGCTCTGCACGTTCTCCTACCTCTATTTTATGTCCCAATGATGTGAGTTGGGAAAATAGAGTATTTAGGATGTTCAGGTGCTCCGTCACTGAAGTAGATTCCACCATACGTAAAGTATAGAGTTTCTTTTTAAGAAAAATCTTGTTGTGGAGTGACTTGGCCTCATAGAGTTTAGTGAGGTGATCCTAGATCTCCTTCGTCATTTTCTTCTCTTCTATGCTTGATAGAACTCCATCAACAAGTGCGAGGTGAAGATTTGCTATGGCGTTCCCGTCGATCTCGTTCCACTTATCATCTTTAACCTCAGCTGGCTTTTCACTGATAGCCGTTAGGCAATTATCCTTCCTCAGGATAGCTTTTATCTTCAGCTTCCACAACGAGAAATTACTCCCGTTGAATTTCTCGATTTCAAACTTTGCTGTCATTGCTTCTGTAATAAACTGCTTGACGGGCAGTAATCAGTTCTTTCAATGGGTAAATAATAATCTAACTTATTTTCTGATGTGGAGGATCCACTATTAGTGGCAGCCACAGAGCATACAATAAGTAGATATATATACACACCCAAATCTAGCTCTGATGCCACTTGTTGCGGAATAAGGGAAACTGAGTGGAGCAGGGTCGCAGCAGAAGTAGTTGAAGATGAAAGATAAAGATGATAGACACAGATTTTATGTGGAAACCCCTAAACGAATCAGGGTACAAACCACGGGCAAGATAGAAGAATTTACGGTAAAAAGAGGAGCTACAAACTTTCTGTTAACAGGGAAAATACCAACTAATTCTCTCCTGTAACAAAAGCAACACAAACTCTAAAAATATTTTTCCCACTATTTTTTCACTTTCTCACCCTTACTCTTACTCTTCTCTCAATTGTTGAGGCTGTGTAGAGAGCTTTCATTCTCCCTTTATTTATAGGGAAACATTTATGTGATTATGTGAGGATAACTATGCTTAACAAGGTTGGCTGCAGCCAACTTTAACTAGTAATTTTTTTATTTTGTAACCAAACATGTCCCTAAAGTATATTATTACTTAGATATAAATTGAGTTTTGTTAGTAATTAAATAAATAAATAATATAAAAAATAAAAATGTTAGTATAAGATTCATCTCCATCATAGTATAGGAAAAATATGCATTTTCAAATTTATTTAAATTAATATTATCAAACTATATAATTAAAGAGGGTTTTTGAATTTGTTTTTACGTAACTAGTACTAATTAATTTCCATAAACTTTAAGGGGGGGAAGTTAATAGATCTTCTATATTAGATTCCCTTACCACTCAGACCGACCTACTGTTCTTTCTTTCATCAATGGCGGACCCGGCGAAGACTGAGGAGAAGCGGCGGGCATGGGGCGACGAGGAGGAGGACGAGGACCCTTCGTCGGTAGTGACAACTTCGGTGGCGGCCGAGGGTAAGGCCGCCGAGGGCGAGGCCTCCGAGCTCAAGAAGATTGAGGAGCTCTCGCTCACTGAGAAGAGTCGTCCGCTTGATGATCCCGAGGACTCTGAGATCAAGGCGGTGAGGATTGATCTCAATTTCTTTATGCCTTCTTAGTTTGATTTTATGATACTAGTATTAATCTTGAAGTTCGTTAATAGAGATTTGGATTACTGAATGGTTTTATCATGACTTCACTGAGATCTTTATGTTATCGTTTCTGAATTTCATAGTTTTATAGGAAATCGCGCTTGTATAGAGAGCCCATTCTGAAATTGTTGTGATTGTTTTTCTTTTTTTGGTTGCTTGATTTGGAACCCTATTTGGAAGCGTGAAAATTTTCAAACCTGATTGATTATGATGAAGTTTTTATTTTTCATTAGAATTTTTTTTATCTATTTTGTTTTCCGTTTTCCTGTTCGGTTTAGTATTTGATTTATTCATCTTGACAAGTATGATCAATGGACAGTTCTAATATATTTATGTGAAAAAAATGATTATTATTTACTTCTCTGATGCTCTGCTATTCAAAGTTTACATGTTTATTAATGAATGTAAATGGTTGAAAGTTTGAAATGGAACTCAATTTATACTCAATCTTTACATGAGCTTTTTGTAATGTTTCTTTTGATGCAAGTTAAGGTTTCAAAGCGCTAGTCCTGCTTAAGCTTAATTACTGAAGTGCATTGTGTTGGAACCAGGTTACTTCGGGAAACACGGTTTATGAGGCTGCTGTGAAGTTTGAGGATCTGAACCTGTCCCAAGAGCTGATCAAGGGACTTTATGTTGAGATGGGTTTCACTCGTCCTAGCAAGATTCAGGCAGTGTCTCTACCTATGATTCTGACTCCGCCATACAAAGATCTTGTAGCTCAAGCACATAATGGTTCTGGTAAAACCACTTGTTTTGTGCTTGGCATGCTGAGCAGAGTTGACGCGACTAAAGAAGGACCACAAGCCATGTGTATTTGTCCTACTAGGGAACTGGCGCAACAGGTTATCACTTTGCCAAAGTGGCCTTTTCATTTCTTTTGTTGTACTCACTTTTAAACGTATAAGGAATTGCAGAATCAAGCTGTTCTCATGAGGATGGGAAAGTACAGTGGTATAACTTCAATGTGTGCTATACCATCAGAGTCTGCAGGCTATATCCCAGTTTTTAAGCGTCCAGAGGTAAAAGAGCATGTTGTCATTGGAACTCCAGGCACTATTAAAAAACTGATGACTGGAAGGAAGTTGAAGACAGGAAATATCAAGATACTTGTTTTTGATGAGGCTGATCACATGCTTGCAGAGGTAATCTTTCTGCTTATTTATTTATTAAATTTTCATCAGTGTTTTTTGTTAATGAATTATTCACTTTCCTATGTAGTTTATCATTCTCATATTGCCATGTGTTGATCATACCTGGATGGATGAATTAATATTTCTCCTATTGATGAAAGGTATATTGCACTTTTGGAATGCAATTCTATAGTCAACTTTTAAACATGATGAAATTCCTGTAGGCATGTGTGATAAACTTTGTTTAACCTATATGCTGTTTAGATAAGCTAAAAATCATCTGTCTTAATAGAATGAATTCAAACTCCATTTTGTTTGGAACTAAAACCACTTCTGAGAACAGATACTGAAGGCATTCAACATAATATAACCGGTGGATATGAGTTTCACTCTGTCTTTAGAATGAGTTGCAATATTCCATGGATGAGGATGACAAGTTGTGCTTGGTCGAGGGTAATTTACCAATAAAATCATGCATTATGATTCAATATTTATTAGGTTTTTTCACTTAAGGAAAGATTTTTGCAATTTAAACCAAGCTGTGACCAGACTAGAAAACATATATATATTTTTTAAATTTGTTTATAGGGTAGCATCCTAGTTGGAGAGGAGAGCATCCCAATAATCTTAGTTCTGCATGAAGTTAAAAACCCTATCTCTGAAGCTTTATGCTTCTCACATTGATTTGCCAACATGACATCTTGAAAATTTTGGAATATATGAAAAATATGCAGTCACGAGGGAAAATTGTATAAATACATTACCATATGCTGGATATCTAAATAACAAAATAATTTAATGTTATCAAATTTCTCTTAGGTTTACTGGCTTGTATAAAGAAATGATTAGCATAATGCCTGGAAGAGAACACTTGTGGCTTGTCTCACAAATTGGTTTTTCTTGTGTTACCTTATGAGAGTCCTTTTGCAGTTTCTGCCATATGATCCACAACTTTTGGGTGGCTTTAAAACACAATATTTTAAGTACTCAAGCTGTAGTACTTATTGTGGTTACATTTCCTTTTCTTTAACCTTTGTCTTTCTTTTCTTTGCTTTCTTTGCATAGGGTGGTTTTAAGGATGATTCTGAGAGAATTATGAAGGATATTAGAAAAGAAAGTGGAGGATGCCAGGTTCGTGTTATCTATTTTCGTGCTTAAGATTATTTTTGTTACATGAGTTTGTTATGTAGTGTTCCTTATGTCTATTCTTTTAATTCTTGTTTGGATTTTGTTTAAATATGTTATAGTTTAGTGTATTGGGAAAATATATGTTAGCATAAAAAATTTGCTTCATATCTTAGTATGTTATGGAAGTTTAACTTTGGAGTTACTATTAGTTTAAATAGTTTGTGTTTGCTTCTTTCCACCATGATGAACAAACATATATTAAATCAGAAACACAGCCTACTTCTTTTCCATGACTCGTGCTTGTACAAGTAAAACATAGAAACTTTCCACTAATATTAGAAAATAGATATATTAGATCCAACTAATAATAGCATCAAATATGAACTCTAAAATATACAAGTATAAAACTGTGGTAAACTATCTTTTGTACTTCTTTTCCATGACATCAATCAGCATCTTGATTCAATACTAAACTTGTGCCTATACAGGTAAAACATAGAAACTTTCTACTAATATTAGAAGATAGATATATTAGATCCAACTAATAATAGCATAATAGCATCAAATATAAACTCTAAAATATACAAGTATAAAACTGTAGCAAACTTGATTTTGTTCATCCTTTTTTTTTTTTAGAACTGGAGCTATAATTTATGGGGACCTTTGGTAGATTCACCTTACATTCAGGTGAGATACATGCTATAGAAGCTTGCTGCCAAATATGAAGTTTATAAGATTTGCATTTGGTTTTTACGCAAGTACGTACTTTGTGACAAAGATGTCATACTTTGTTGTAGATTTGTCAACGAGTCACTTTTGGATGTAGCAAGCCTTATACAATGTCCATAAACTCATTGACCTTGGAGGGTTCTATTTGAAAACTAGTGTGCTGGGGCTCATCCACAATTTGCAACAAAGTAATAGTATCATCTTCTGTTCATTTGGTCCTTAATCACTGGCCTCATCTTCCTCACATGAGAAGCCAAAGGAATCATGTTCGGTGTCATACATATAGATCCAAGACCAAATGGACGGAGGATGATACTTTATTCTATTACCAACCACAGTTGAGTTCTAACAACACACTAGGTTTCCAATAAAACCCTTCAGGGTCGCGGAGTTCATGGACCTTGTACATGGCCTTACTCAACAATTGACTTGTCAACAAATCAACAACAAACTACGCCTTTTATAGCGTAAAACTAATACTTGGACAAAATTCAAGGGTGAACTTCATAAACTTCATATTTTGAAGCAAGCTTCCATGGCATTCTCCCTGCCTAAAGTGAGGTAAAAATACCAAAGTTCCCTGAGAATTATAGTTCTGGTTCTAATGATGAAGAAAATGATAAAGGATGTAAAGTTAATACAGTTTTATCCTTTCTTGCAAGAGGCTTTGGATGAGATGGAGAAAATAAATGGTTGTTGGGATATTGGCTTAAGAGTCTTGATGTTTGAGGAGGTAATAAAGGAAAAGTTAGTTGACATAATATGTTGGGAGTATTGGAGAAGTTAAAAACAGCTTCCCTTGAAGATGCTGAGACTTAGTTTGAGAGGGCTGAGTTTCAGCAATAAGTTCTAAAAATGTTGACTTCAGTTTATTACACTGTCAATTTGTTTTCGTCTTCAATTTCTGCTGATCATTACGAGCATCTATTGGGTTGTACTTTTGCCATCCATCTTACATCTACTTTTGGAAAAATTTGTTATTTACCATGAGTTTGAGAATGAATGCTGAAATGTGTTATTGTTTTGTATATTAAGAACGTCTAATGGTATTAAAATAGATGTGTATCATAGTATATTTCTAGAGTTGATTTTTTATTGGATTATTAATTGGATATAACATCTTTGTTTTCTAATATAATTAGGGGAAAGCATTATGCTTAATTTATATATGCGCGAGTCTAGTATTTTGTTAAGACTTAAGGACATAAAAGAGGCAGAGCCCATCTCTCATAGAGACCAGCTAATGCTCATATATGGATGACTTCTTGTGCTTAGAATGACACACACAAAATCAGCATATATGCATGATTAGAGTTTACAAAAATAGCATCTTATGATTGAATTAATGGTTAATTTGGAGTTAAAATTTCAGTCATGATTTGAAACTTGGCATCCTTTCTCAAGCTCACAATGCATAACTATATGCATCAAGAGTTTTGTTAGAAGATGACAGAAAGTAGGAGTTGTATGAACTTTGGTTGATAGATTTGCAGTTTGTTCAGATAAAGGCACTGAATGAAGAGTAAGAGTGCCACAATGGACATGCTACCTAAAAAAGGCACAATCAATTTTTATATGCTTGATGTGCTCAGGGAATATGCCAGTATGAGCAATTTGCATGACACTCTTGTTTTCACTGAAAGAAGGGGTAGGAGGTTGAGTATCAACTCCAATATCTTGTAGAAGCCATCAATGCCACATAATTTTAAAGGTTGTGTTCAGTAATGCTTGGTACTTGACGTCAACAGAAGAACAGGAAACAACTAATTGTTTCTTGCTTTTTCAAGAAATGGGTGACCCTAAGGAGAATACAAAAGCCTATTGTAGATCTCCCATTAGTAACATTGCCCACTCAGTTAGAAACTGAAAATGCAGGTAAAACTGATAACTTGTGTCAAAAATGAGCAACTCTTTTGATCATGTTCTACCAGGATAGTTAAATATGAAGTGTAGCAGGCCAATGAGCATAAGCTGGCACAACAGAAAATTGGCTGATATTATGTATAGAACAAATGTTTCTGGTAAGAGTAAAATAAACAAGACTAACCCCTACTTGACGAAAATGAGTGGGATTTGAAACGAGGGCGCCTTCTGTTTTGACATCAACTATTGTCATTTGTAAGATCAGCATAATTAAAAATACCCTCAAGGTGCATTAACTGAGACAAAAGATAACCAGTTGAAGAATACCCAACCTTAATACCAAGGAAATATCAAAGAGCACCAAGATCTTTCATATGACGAGAAAAAAATGCATTTGAGATAAGCAATGTGATGGCTTGGGAATCATCACTTGTTATGTTCATATCATCCATATGGATAAGTAAAAAAACGAAACCTCTGTGTGACTGGTAGAAGAATATTGCAGCCATGATGGCTTGTACAACAATACTAAACTAACGAAATAAGTCTTGTGGAGGCTGTTTTAGTCCATATGAAGCTTGATGGGTTTATGTGGAAGGTTGGGGGAAGAAGTTATAAATTTCTTCACACAAGGGGCCATTAAGAAATGCATTCGAAGCAACAACATTTGAGGCCTTGTTTGGATTGGTTTAAAAAAAAAGTGCTTTTTTTCAATTTGGTAGAAGAATTGTTAAAAAAAAGTGCTTCTTAAAGTAAGTTAAGTGCTTCTCTTATTTTATGTTTGGATAAGTTAATACATAAGTACTTTTATATGTGTGAATTTGTTTGGATGTGCATTTTTAAAAGGATTTTTTTTCAATGGTAAATTACTAAATTGGGCATTCATTGAGTTATTGTAATGTCTCAATTATTATGTATTCAAAATATAGTAATTACTCTTGACAATGATAATAACAACAACACTAATGATAATAATAACAATATTATTATTGTTGTTGTTGTTGTTGTTGTAACATAAAATTAAATTTTAAATATCAAACATGAGAACAAAAACAATAATATTTTCACATCACAACAACAAAAACAACATTATCATGACTATTACAACAACAATTAACAACAACAACAACAACAACAACAACAACAACAATAATAATAATAATAATAATAATAATAATAACATGAAAAAAATCTCTATTAGGAAGCTTTGAGGCAGAGAAAACTATTAGGGCTGTGAAAAGATTGGGGGAAAAATATAAAAACACAGTCAATTCTTTATTTTATAAGGTTAATTTAGTAATTTCATAACCCCCAAAACATGTTTTGAAAACTGCTTTTCCCAGAAGCACCACATGAGTAGATTCTGAAAAAACAGTATTTTAGCTTTTTTATCAGCTTCTATTTCTGCAGAAAAGCCAATACATATAAGTTTTTCTGAACCCAGAAGTGCTTAATTTATAAAAAAACACTTCTAGGCTTTCCAGAAGCTAATCTAAACAAGGCCTAAGTCCTATATGAAGGCATTTTAGCAATGGGGGGAACATTTCATCATAATCTCTTCAGGATTCTTGCTTAGCCTTTAGGAACTAACTGAGCTTTATATTGTTCAATAAATCTATTAGCTTGAGTTTTAATCTTATAATCTTCCTATAATCAATAGCATGCTTCTCGGGAGGTAATGTAACTAGTTCCCATGTTGGCATTTCATGTTATTACTTGCTGCCACTAAAGGAAGGAAACAGAATCTTTATAGGACCAAGGCTCAGATAAGAATAAATAGCAACAGGAAATGTGCGATGTTCAGGAGATAAATTGGTAAATGACATGAAACCATAGCAATCAATAGCCTTGGGAGTTCTAAGGGTGTACTGCATGTTTCAGATCCAACATTGAGGACAGGAAAGACTGTCATTTTAGAATTGAATATCTCATTTAAGAACATGTGCCTTTTGTCTTCGGTGATAAACCTGCAACAGCTTAATGGATTTTTCAGTAGAATCAAACTTATCAGATGGGAACAAGTTGGGAAAAGGATCAGTAGTATAAGGAGATGATTGTCCTGGAGAACATTTTGAAATTGGAAATGAATAAAAAGCAATGTGCTCAACAGAAGACTGACATCTAGAAATGCACATTTAATTGCTAATGGAACGGCAGCATTAATACCCTTTGTGTTCAATTGCATACCCCAAAAACACAAAAATGGCTGATCTAAGAGACAGTTTTGTTCATTCATTAAGTGGGGGAAGCACAAAACATGTCCAAAACGCATAGATGATCGTCATTTAGTAAGATGTTATATGATTTTACAAATGGAGAGCCTCCTTGAAGAATGGAAAAATTGGTTCTGCTGATGAGATAAATAGATGTGAGAGAAGCTCCTTCCTAGAAAACCACGTAAAGACTACTAGAAATATGAAGAACTCTAAGAATGGCAAGAATGTGTCTGTTTTTCCTTTTATCAATGCCATTTTACCCAAGAGTATATGGACAAGATAAATGAGGAATTGTTCCTTGTTTTCCTAAAAGTTCTCAAAATTGATTAGAAATATATCCCCCCCCCTTGAATAAAAACGGAAAGTCTTATTCTTAGCTGAAACTTGTGTTTGAACCATATTGAAAAAGTGACGTAAACATCTTCAGATTTATTATTCATTGGATAAAGCCTTGTAAATCTGGAATAATCATCAATAAATAACACATAGTAATGTGATTAGTAGATGGTGACCTTGATCCCCAAATATTTGAATGAATAAGTTCAAATGGTTCAGTTGGAACAGAGGTACTTCTATTGAATGATAAAGCATGGTATTTGGATAATGACATCCAAGACAATTTCTGAAAGCACCAATTGAAATTAATTGTTTCAAATAATTAGATGAAAGATGCCATAATTTAGAATATAGTTACTTGGAACCCATATGAGAAACGATGCTTGTACTAAATCTAATACTGTCGGGGTAGGCTTAGTTGGTATTAGTTTGAGTCAAGATAAGATTGAAAATTACATCCGAGTTCGTTATATAAAATACATGTAAAATTATAAAACTTTAGTGTTAATTCAAAAGAAAAGATGTTCTTAGGTTACCAAATTGATCCAAAAGTTCATAAGCATACCATTTAATAAGAAAAAGAACATTAAAATTAAATTCTAAAGTAATTAAGCAAACTTTAAAGAACTAGTTTTATGTAATAAAATTTTATATTAGATTATAATTTTAAAGTATATATAGATTATAATTTTATGTAATAAAATTTTATATCAGATAATAATTCAAAAATATACTTAAAAATAGATAGCAATTTTCTCATAACATTTAAAACCTACTAAATTGTAATGTTATCTATAACTATTTAAAAAAACAGTTAGATTTTATAAAATCTATCGTTAATAGTTTTGATATGCCCGCTGTCATCGACTTAGATCGGCAAATGTTGTACCTAATCGATTCAGAACAAAAACGAACTCTGATTGGTAGGAGCGATTGAAGATCGATGGGGGTTAGCGAATCTGGTAATTGTGATCTAGAATTCCAAAGCGAAATCTTAGTTTTATTTGAAGATGCAATAGGAGTGAGCACTTTCTGACCAATAGGCAACATGTAACCAATTAATCAAATACAATCCTTTAAATTTATGCCAGTCCCAATCTCCCGTCTTCTATGTGGGTCCTGTATTCTGATCAATAGGCAACATGTAACCAATTAATCAAATACAATCCTTTAAATTTATGCCAGTCCCAATCTCCCGTCCTCTATGTGGGTCCTGTATTATAATGTTTCGAGCAAGAGACTTGTGAGTCTGTTCTTCAGCTAGTAATTGAGATAGAGCTTGGTCAATGGTAAGAAGTGAACAAGGAAGAAGAGTACCTTGGATGTGGGCATACTCAGGTTTAAGAGCCATGATTGAACCAAGCTGGTCTTTTTATTCTATTTATTAAAGGCAACTGCATCAGTGGTACTAGTAAACTAAAGACTTCATTAAAGAGAGTTGATCCCAATGACAGGTCATGTGCACATATAATTCATAAATTGAGTAATTATTTTGATTTTTAATATCATATTCTAATTGAGATCAGAGATATGAATTACTCTGTATAATATGGATAAATAGTCCAATGCATTTGAGGCGCTTAAATTTAGCTACCAATTGATGGTATGCAGTATTAGTCACCAAGAACTCATCTTTCTAATGTCAAATGCCCTGTCTTGAGATTTGACATTAGTGTCTTGGGGCCTCTTGCTTGATTATTGTGATTCCACCATTTTTGCCCTTTCAGAAAATTTTGCATTAGATGAGCCTTGTATGCATAATTTGTTCCATCTAACTGAACACCGGTTATTTGATTTTTAATCAGAAACCATGATAACGGGATTCCCACTGAAAACAAATTCAAATCACAGTATCCAACACAACTACCAATTAAAGACTAATAGGAAATCAATTATAGAACTAGTGAGAAATGCCAGACTGAAATAAAAGAGCCAGCTGCAACTCCTTGCCCAATAAATCAAATTTAGGTGGACCAAGAAACAGCCTCTCTGATACTATAAAGAAAATAAAGAGAGCTACAAGACTTAGGAAAACAAGAGGATGATCATCTCTCATAAAGACCTGATATTGTTCATACATAGATGACTGCTCATGCGTAGGACATGCACAAAATTAGCATGTGCACATAAACGAAATGCGGAAGAATAGTAAGGCGTGATTGTATTAATGGCTAATATGGAAATAAGATTTCAGCTTTGATTTTAGTCTTGTTTAAATATTGATGGAGGCTTATTATAATAATTTAGCTTGATGATTTTCTTGTCCTCCTCTCTTCCACCCACAGCTTCATTTTCACATGCACCATGAGTATCTCTTTGACCTATT
This sequence comes from Dioscorea dumetorum, assembly GCA_902712375.1. Lineage (NCBI taxonomy): Eukaryota > Viridiplantae > Streptophyta > Magnoliopsida > Dioscoreales > Dioscoreaceae > Dioscorea > Dioscorea dumetorum. The sequence goes on along the minus strand of CACTHL010000128.1, from coordinate 5,000,710 downwards.
TCGTTAAGTTTTCAATTGGTATGGTATTAAAACTTGTTTTGTTTGGTTTGTTATTGCTAGTTAAAATACACTACGGGGCTGTTTTGTTGTCTGTAAGTGAATTTACATGTAAGTAAAATTACAGTGCAAGTGAAAAGGCTGCATTTTAACTTACATCACAGCTGTTTGGTTTTTCATAATTTGAAATGCTGTATTTGTTTTTTCTTTGTTTGGTTTGATGTAAGTTAAAGAGTACGATTACTATGTAAATGAAATGGTAAGATTATCCATCTCACATATTGTTAACACTAATTATATAATATTATTTATAAAATTTTTTAATTATTTAATATGCTTAAATTTTATCCCTAAAAACTATTAATTATATTAACTCTCATTATTTAGGATTAATACTAATTTAAAATTTTAATTAATTTAGTGGTGATTTATTAAATTTAAAAAATATAATGTAATTCAATTATATGCCATTAAAATATTTTTTCTATATAAATTAAATAAGAATTGGTATTTTAAAATACAATATTAAATTAAACAAAACATAAATAACTATTTTCGTAATTATGTTAATACTACTAATCATGTTAGTAGTAGTTCTAATTATTTAATACTTTTCATAATAATTAATTAATTATTTATTTAAAGTATTTTAATGATAAAAATATTTTTTTAAAAAAATTAATATTTTAAATTTAATATTTTTTAAAATTTTATTACTTGAAAATATTTTTATAGTTAATTTTAAAGATAATTTAATTTATTAAATATTTTTATAATTATATTTAAGATAAGAACATAATTGATCAATCACTTAAATTATGTATTATTTATTGTACTTATTCATATGTCCACTTTTCATATTCTTCTTTTTGCTAACATACCTTTATTGTATGATTTTTATTATGTATTATCATTTATTATGTTCTTTTTTTCTCAACTTTTAACTGTATAATTATGTAACAATTATTAATTAGTTTTGATCAAATTCTGTTTCATAACACGAAGGAAGGGCTGCTTCATTCTTCTGTGCTTTAATTGATCAATCACTTAAATTAGGCATGATAAGTCACTGCTTTTCTTCTGATCTTATTCTTGACAAATGCCCCAGGAAATTTGTTTGCATTCGCATATGTGAATCTATGTGTGTACTTTTTAGATATTCATGCCATCTCAAATCTTCTCAAGAGCTATATTTAATGTTGTGATAGCAAGAAAAGTGTTCGTGCCGCTTCATGAATTCAAAAAATTGATGTTTTAAGTCTTAAACGTTGCAGATTTTTCCAACTATGAGTTTGAATGTATCAACTCTCATTTGAGAGAATTTTAACTTTTTTATAAACAATTTTTATGCAAGAAGTTCTGTTAACACAGCAAGGTTAAAGATTTTATGTTCTTGCTGTAACTTGCTACATTACTCATATTTAGCAGGAAAGCTATGAAGTTTCTGCCTTGGGTAGAAGAGTAGTTATTGCTACATCTGGTATTGTTACTCTCATATATGTCTTAAATATTCATGGATTCCATTGTTTGTAATGTTTTCAGGTGTATATCTTCTTTTCTGTATTTATTTTTGAGAAGTTGCAAGTTATATGCGTTCTTTCTCTACATGCATCAGGTGCTTCTATTCTCTGCTACTTTCAATGAAACTGTTAAAGCATTCGTATCGAATGTGGTCAGGGATGGAAATCAGATATTTGTAAAGAAAGAAGAGCTTACTTTGGAAAAAGTCAAACAGTACAAGGTTAAGTGTTATCGAGACCGTGAACGTCCAGATGATCGTCTCAAAATAGAAGTGATAAAGAAGATCCTTGAATATGGACAGAAGGTAGGCCAGACAATTATATTTGTTCGAACAAAGGAGAGTGCCAGAAATTTGCACAAGCAACTGTCTAGTGAGGGTTATGAGTGCACATCCATTCAAGGTGCTCTTGTTATTGAGGACAGAGACAAAATAATCAAAGAATTTAAAGATGGATTAACCCAGGTCCTAATAACAACTGACCTCCTTGCTAGAGGTTTTGACCAAGCACAGGTAAGCAACTCTGGTATATATATATATATATATATATATATATATATATTTATGATCACTTTGGGGACCTCCTATTCTAATATAGTATTTGATTGAAAGGTTAATTTGGTTGTCAACTATGATCTTCCTGTAAACTATGAGTCCTATAGACGAGGATCACCTGAGCCTGATTGTGAGGTATACTTGCATCGGGTTGGTAGAACTGGGCGTTTTGGTCGCAAAGGTAAGCGTCTTTCATCATCTTTTTTTCTTTTTAATGACAATTCTTGGTTTAATTTCTTTTTATTCAATTAACTTTTATTATGAACATTACTTACTGTTTTTCTGAATCTCGTAATCATTAATTTTTGAATAAATTTCATCTGATCTACAACTCATCTGTTAAATAGAGTTTCTGTCTAAGTGGTAACTCTAATTTTATTTTATTTATTTTAACTGAATGTTTGATATGTTTTTTTTTTCTGAAGTCATCTGTGGTTTCTGTTTGCATGAAACAAAACAAATTCAGATATTTAAGACCTCTTATGCAACATTTTGACTTGCATCTAACCAAACTGCGTAAACTAAGCCATAACTCTTAAATTCTCCATGCTTCTGTTATCCTATGGTCAGTTATGAACAGTAGAATTTTCGGATCCTTTGACTGGAATATATAGTTTTGGTCAAATAACATCAGTGCGGTAAATGGCTTATGCTGACAATAAAACCATCTTAAGCTTGCCCTTTTTTTTTCATTTCCTTCTGAGTTGGAGTAACATGAGGGCATAAGTACAGGCCATAACCTGAACTGATTTTTTTCTTTGGATTGATGCTTCTCTGCCTTTGCAGTAAGTTGATAAGAACTGCATCTTTCTTATAAACATCATGGTTGAAATTATTTTTTCAATGGAATGGGTTTCTTGTTCAGTTGTGTCTCTGTTCTGAAGGCATTATGATCTCGGTGAGATAAGGATAGTCAGATCCCATTTTTGGTCATAACCTAAACCTCCCAAACTTTTCCCTGAAATACAGAAGATCTCTCCATTTTTACAAAATATTCCAAAAAGGCCATTTTTATTCTTTGCCCTCATTTTTCCTATTTCTTTTCTCCATAAACCCCCAAACTGCTCTTGTTTAAAGTGCTTCTTTAACTTGACCATTATACTTGGATACATGAACTGTGATATCAACAAGTTTAACTG